>OX402581.1:18965921-23965921 GCA_948098905.1 Tiliacea aurago | reverse complement strand
TTTGGCGTAACCGAAGGGAGCGGCGGCGTACGTGATGGGAGCGGCGATAGCAGGGGCAGCGTAGGAAATGGCGGGAGCAGCGTAAGAGATGGCAGGAGCGGCAGCTATGAGGGCAGGGTCCTTGCGGACGACGGCGTTGAAACCTTCGGCGCCGGCAGCGTAGTCCACAGTACGGCGGGTGCCGTCAGACTCCAGCAGAGAGTACTGACCCTGCACGTTGTCACCCACGCGGTTCTCGATCTGGTGCTTGAAGTCCCCGGTGAAGGGATCAGCCACGCCGTATGAGAAGCTGGACAGATCGCTGGCATTGGTGACGGCCATCAAGGCGAAGAGCACGATGAACTGCAAGAAAGTAAAGAATAAAAATCATAAAAACTTGGATGTTTGTTCCTTGGTCTTATGTTTCTTGTTTATGGAAACCTTAGGCTTATGGTTCATTGTGGTGACAGATGTACCAGTTTAAATAAAATCTGTTGAATTCGGTGTCTTAATTTTAATTTGCTCTATTATGGTATACATTATATTGAACACGAAGTACTACTGAATTTGACTTTATTTTTTTATGGTAATAACTTATTCATTGCAGATAACGAAAATAAAAGAAAACAAGAGTGTTTACCTTCACAAGCATTTTGAAGGAGGGTTTTTTGTTGTTGTGACTACGTCGAAGAATCTTGTGAATCTGATGCTCTTCACAGCAACTGCCCAGCTTTTTATATCAACGGACAATTGTTCTAGTTTTATTTTAAATGTGTTTATTATAAAGAAATTCAGGAAGTGTTTTAAAGTCAAGTTCGAATCAGGGCGATGCTCCGAATGGAAAGGTCTCAGATCTCAGTTGCACGCACCTGTTTATTTTTAATAAACTAGTTTAAAATGTTCTTAAGTCTACACCTTCTCATTACACGACTGCCCAAAAAAGGAGTGGATCTCTTAGATTAAAAAGTGTTCCACCACCGCAGAACATAACGGTCCCGTGTTTAGTCAGGGAGTAAACGAGTGATCTTTCACTTTGTATATACCTACAGATTAACTATACAACTTATTTCTTACTTTTTAGTTCGTTTTTTGGCGTAGTCCCAGAAATAAAAAAAAAATCTTGGATTACCAAAAAACTTTTTTTTTAATTTCTTGGATTATGAGCAGACAGGCAATTTTTAGGGTTCCGTACCCAAAGGGTAAAACGGAAACCCTATTACTAAGGCTCCGCCGTCTGTCTGTCTGTCCGTCTGTCACGTTGAAATTTTCACAGGTGATGTATTTCTGTTGCCGCTATAACAAAAAATACAAAAAAACAGAATAAAATAAATATTTAAGGGGCTTCCATACAACAAACGTGATTTTTTTGCTCGTTTTTGCTCGATATTGATAACGGCAACAGGTAGACGCTTGAAATATTCACAGAATCTTTAGTTGTATATTCACTTTAAAAATAAATAATTAAATTAAAATAAAACAAATATTTAAGAGGGGCTCCCAAACAACAAACGTGTTTTTTTTGCCGTATTTATAGATAATGGTACTTCCGTACCATTATCTATCACCCTTCGTGCGCGAGTCCGACTTGCACTTGGCCGGTTTTTTTTTAAATATATTTGAGTCATTGTCAAACTATCAAATTATCGTTGACACGAGCGAATCTAAATTGTACTCAAATAAGATCATGAAAATCAAAGAAAAAATCCGTCAACAAAGACTCTGAAAGTGACATTGCAATTTTTTTATTTCACAAAAAAATACATTACATAGATTACAGGATACATATCGAACTATAGATAAAGAGTATTAATTGTGATGTCATTAAGATTCCGGAAGTACTTCGCTATTATAGCAAATTTCCTTTACAATACTGACCACAACGTAACAAGGCTATCGGGATCCGGTCGACTATTACGTAGGTACAATATCCCTTAGTCATAGATATTCATTGGAAAATATACAACATAAAATATAAATGCAATATATCGGAGTCCGTTTGTTTCACTTGCCGTATCCATAAAAACAGGTCTTGATTCAAGCCCAAGGGTTATGGGCACTATGAGCAGCAGATCCATGAGAAAAAGTTTGGGTTATGGAAGATCTAGATATGGCAGCAGAAGTGGGTGCTGGGGAAGGATGACTAGGAGTGGGCCAAGCTTGATAGGATCGGGCACTAGCTGTAGGCCACGCTTGGTAAGATGGGGAACTAGAAGTGGGCCAAGCTTGGTATGATTGAGCACTAGGAGTGGGGTAGGTTTGGTAGTTTTGGACTGCCAAGTTGGGGTGCCTTGTGACGTCACCGCTGCTTGCAGCCTGCGCATGAGGGGTGGGCACTGATCTTCCATCATTATTAACAGTAGCTAGGAAGCCTGTGTGGTCATCGGCTCTGTAATCTACCGTCCTTCTCACACCATCAGGTTGCAGCAAAGAGTATTGTCCTAATACAGTGTCTCCTCGTCTAGCCTCTTGCTGACTTTTAATATCTCCTGTATGAGCATCGTTGACTTCGTAAGCGAAGTTGTAGTTGGGGTTCGCATCGTATTGTAGTCCAAGGAGGATTGCAGGTGATTGGGATCGATGTAGAACCATGCAGCTGGCTGATAATACCAGGCCGGAGAGAACTGCAAACTGTGGAATAAAAAAATTATTAGAAAATAACTATAAGCAAGTTCTTGGCGGGAAAGTGAAGCGTCATGTTCAGCAGTTTGTTTAATTTTCCAAAATTTGTGTTTAGCCGAATATTAATGTGTAATAATGGTGGATTATTAACCATTAAGTGTTTGTGAACGTGCATTAGTGTAGGCAAATGAAATAAAACAGTGCAACTTCGCTTCAGCGCAGCGCAAGTTCTCTCAAGAAGTCCGCGTGAGGTCTCAGTAAAGTGCCACATCTTTACTGAAACTCAAGGGGAGTGGGCGGGGATATCATCATCATGCATTTATAATTCATTTCATCAATACTAACTAAAACGTGACATTGGCTAAATGCACAAACCGTGCGAAGACAGAAGAAAAGAAAAAAAAAACTATAAGCAAGTTACCTAATACTATATCTATTCTTATCTGAGGAGGTTCTTGACTTCTATAGATAATATCTATGTTTAGTAGATACTGCTACGGTTACACCTGATGAAATGACAAGTTGAAGCTTATTTTATATCTGGAGATCACTGAGCATAAAATGAAGTTAATATCAAAATACTACTTCGTCCCAACCCATAGCTTACTGAGCCATAAAAATCTATTGAAATATATAAATTATTTATAGAAAATAATTACCTTATGGAACATGGTGATGTATTTGGTTGTCTCTTCCACAGTTGGGTGAAGTGTGATTCTTCGTCAGTTTTCCAACAATTTATATACAAAGTAAAATGAAAATCAATACTGTTTCTGCAATACATATCGAATTTCAAAGAGTATTAGACCGAGAATGGAACTAGTCCTAGGAGGCAACTATGTCTATCTAGTATGTTAAAGTAATGGAAGCCTAATCCTTTGTTCAAGGTGCGTTATTTATTAGAAGAATCAAGTGTCCTGTATCTTTGCAACATTATAAGATGTAACGTATCCTGAGCTCATTAAGACGACGATAACTGACTTTTAATTATTTGAAAAAGATATATGTTAAATTAGAGCATTTCCTTAATAATTTAATATGTGAATATTTTAGATTATGTTTATATTACATAGTGAAATTAAATTTTAAAGTTATGTCTAACGCGGATAAAAAACTGAGAATGGCGCAAAACCTACCAGGCGTAATTTTCTGAAACCTTCACCAATTTAAAGATAATGTATCTGTGTTATTTTTTATCGTGTATTCCCGTTGTCCCCGTACGCCGTGTTCCCGTCCTACGGGGACAGCGATACTTCATTAAATATTTAAAAATACTTCCCGTTGTCCCCGTGGTTTGGTTTTTCATTCAAAAATATGTTTCTAGCTGTTTCGATTTAAAAAAGTTTTACTTCGTACGATATGGGGACAACGGGAAATAAAATTAATCACGTCCCGCTGTCCCCGTGTCGGGGATATGGCAAACGGGGAATACACTGTAATTATTGACCTTTTAGTACACGCGTTTTATTAAAATACCATTTGTTTTGTGTATAATAAATTAATAATGCGTCAAATTGGGGACAGCGCTCCTTAATGGGCGAGTCCTATTACTGGCTGAACGAACGACGCGTTGCGTGAGCTCAGTACAGAACACGCAAGCTAAACACTCAAGGTCACTGGCATATATCTGCGTCTTAAGGAAGAAGGAATAACCAATTAATTCTTGTATTCATGTATTGGTTTTAAGGGTTTCTTGAACGTGTACCTAAGTATTGAGGAAAATTGTAAAGATATGACATTTCCTTTTATTTGCACGATTCCTATACAGGATATGATCCGACAGCTACATTATAGATGACATCATAATATGTAGTTTTCAGCTTTTACCAGGTCTCAAACAAGACAAATTTGGACGATTCAAAAACGTTGGAAATATTTGTTGTTTTTTCCAGAATCTAAATCATTTCGTTCTCAAAATATCACTCTAGTATCATGCAGCTGTCTGCTAAAGGTCGAACAAGGCAGCTCTAATTATAATTTATACCTACAACTATTGCAAAATGAATTAAGCTGAACTACAAGCGGTTAGTCATCCGATTTAATAGTCAATAGATAATTGAAGAGAACGTAGCTTACAATCATGTACAGTCAATCGCATATCAGTGATAACAATTTCTCATTGAGAGCGACGTTATGGCGTAGCAGTAAGGGTAGTAGTAAGTATTTTCGAAGTGCAAGGGTTACCTTTGATGTGTGGTTGAGTGTACCACCAGACAAGTTGCCAGTTTGCTACCTACTGTTACTTCCATAGTAAGATGTTTGCGTCTAATAAAATACTTATTAACATGGTCAGTTTTCCATAGATAGAGTGCCGAACTGAGTGTGTTTTCCAACAAAGAATAGAATAGAATAGAATACTCTTTATTATGTACACCATAAAAGTTTCAAAAAGAAGAAGAAGAAGAAGAAAGAAGAAGACAAGAAGGTGAGGAGAAGAAGTTTCATCAAAGCTTTCTTTGGTAAACTTCCCAGGTTAAAGGTATGTTGCTTCATAACTTGATATAATATAACATAACGTGCCGGTTCCGTTTGGTGCCGGACGTAAAGAATAGCACCATCCCATTCTTCCCATGGGTGTCGTAAAAGGCGACTAAGGGACTGACTAGAGAATGGGCAGCAGCGTTCTCTATGCATTTTTAAAACCATACTGCGATCGCCAACCCGCCTGCCAAGCGTGGCGATTATGGCAAATCCCCCCCTTTTTGGGGGAGGCCTATGTCCAGCAGTGGACGTCTTTCGGCTGAAATGAGATCATGATGATGAACATACCGCCTGTATTTCTAAGGGTTAGGCAAGGGAAGGGTTAGGGGTTATGACATGTATTAATAGCAATTTTTTTTCCCTTGCCTACGCTGTCCCGCTGCTGGGCAAAGGCCTCCCTCCATTCCTTCCATCGTTCGCGAGCACGCGCGTTCTCCTTCCAGTTTTGACGGAACCTATCCAGTTCGTTTTGGCAATTAATTTAGTGAAAAAAACATGATCAATAAATAATTATGATTTTGACAGTAAGTTATCCGGAAGAGAACCGGAGTTACCGACATAGCCTGCAGAGTAAGCAAGCTGAAGTGGCAGTGGGCTGGCCATGTTTGTCGAAGGACCAATGGCCGGTAGAGCAGACGAGTCCTGGAGTGGAGACCGCGTATCGGCAAGCGTAGTGTGGGACGCCCCCCAGCTAGTGGACCGACGACCTTAAAAAGGTGGCTGAGACAGACTGGATGCGGAAGGCGGAGGACAGGGTGTTGTGGCGCAGCCTGGGTGAGGCCTATGTCCAGCAGTGGACTGCTATAGGTTGAGTTGAAGATTTTACCAGAAGGAAAATCAAAGGATAATATTTTTCAAGTTTGAAGAATATTAGTCTTTAATTCAAGACTAATATTGAACTTCCAGTAAATTATAATATGTTGGTACGAGGCAGATACTCGTTTCACATTCTCTGGTAAATACAGAGAAGCTGTAAATATCAAATCACTGCATACATTACCAACTTTATATAAATTACATTATTTATCATCAAACATGCTTTGTATGACCGAAGTGCCAACTAAATACGCTGTCAAACATTTTAATATGGGAACCGCTCACCGATATCAATATCGTATCGTTTTTATAACATGTCAGAAATTCACTTATCCAATGCGGAATTACGAGCAATAATGGTGGCCTTGTAAATGTACGCCCGCGTTCTGGTTGTGGGCTATTACTACCGTTCGGTATTGGCTATACTGCAAGCGGGCAGCGATTTCGCTTTTGTAGGGATTAAATATTCTGGCAAAAAAAAACATAGGCAGCCATGGGGACTGCCGAAGTGAAAACTTATCGCTCAACGCGCCTAAATAAGTTTACACTTCAATAAAATAATGATTGTCTAAAACACAATTAAGAAATGCACAGTAGTATATACAAATTAAAGTTTTCACGTGGTCAATTAAACTTCATATACTTCTACTACAGCATGTCGGCTCGGGTATGTCGGTTACGTGAACCCATAAGTTCTCCCCTACCAAAAATCGCTCAACGCGCGTAAAGAAGTTTTCACTTCAAAAACTTCTGGCTTGTTCCACCATTTCCTGATAAGTTCCGGTTAACATAATACGAGTATATCTTCTTCTAACATATTCATGTAAATTCTGTTTCTTTTTAAATCTTCTTCTTCGTGTGGCTGGCACGACAGCAAATAAAATTTTGTTGGCCCAACTCTTTAGCCACTTCCACGGCGTTATCAGTGGCAGCGTAGAGGTCACTTTGACGGTATGTATTGTAAGTGTGAAACAGGCTGATTAACTTCTTAACTGTCAGCGTTTGTGATTATAATGATTTTGAATACCTATTATGACAATTATTCAGAGTCACGTGCCCAGTATTAACCAAACCCAAAAGCAGCTTTTCTTGTAATAAAAAGTGCCCGGGCGGTTTTCTCCAAACCGCTCACAGTGAAGCATAGGGTTAACAGTTTTCCATAAAAATATCATGAATTCCGTCATAAATTGGATTTTATTTTAATGTTTTATTAATTTTCTTGTTCTTTGTTTTGATACAGTATAAAAGACATCGTTTATTTTGGATCGAACACAAAATTAAAACCTCTAGCTAGAGCATCATCATTGCAGGGACTAACGTTGTTTTTGAGTCCTTTCATAATATACCGAACGTCTGTATTCCCGAAGGGTTAGAGATGTATAATAACAGCCTTCTATAAATGTTTATACAGGTTGTTATAGTAACTGCGTGCCATAGCTTAGCCATAGATACTGAACCTACCCCGGTTCAGTATCGATAAAGGAACCCAGGTAAAATAAATAAAAAAATAAAACAAAAATGAAAACACAAAAAAAATATTGCAGGATCAACCTAATTTAGTACCTACTAACTTAAAAACTTTTTTACAAAAAAAACAACCGACTTCCAACAAAAACACTAAAAAGTGAAAAATAACTTTAGCTTCGGAAGCACATAACATAACATCACGCCTTGTTTCCTCGAAGGGTTGGGCAGAGGTGTACCTGTGTACACCCACATTTAAATATTATATTTATTTAATTTCGGAAGTCGGTGTCTTTGGTTTTGTATTTTTGTTTAGGGCCACCCCACACCAATTCGTATACAACTACTTGCTATGAAAACAACAGTGACAGGAAGTTTTATAACACCATCAATATACACCGAGTGGATTAAATACGTATTATTGAAGAGTTAGCTGTAAATCTGTAATGTAATGAGACCGCGCAAGCTTACTCTACCAAATAAAAGAATTATAAAAATCAGTTCTTAAACAAATAAGTTATGCCTGAACATATTATATAATACTAGCTTTTGCCCGCGGCTTCTTAACTCTAGGAATAAGATTTTTCATGCAAACAAAACCCCCCGTTTTCCCCCCCTTAGAGGCCAAATTTCCAAAAACCCCTTCTTAGCGGATGCCTACGTGCCAAATTTCAGCCCAATCTGTTCAGTGGTTTGAGCTGTGTTGATAGACCAATCAGTCACGGTTTCCTTTTATATGTATATATGGCTAGATATATATATATTGAGAACCTCTTCCTTTTTTGAAGTCGGTTAAAAATCATTTATAGCTAGAGTGCATCTCATGACAATTCCAATAAGACCAAACACGGGTAGGATACATTGTTTTATTACGGAGTTCCAGTGCCTACCTTCCGGCTTCATTATCAGATCAGTTTGATGGTACTATTTTGATCAGAACTTTTTGTTTAAATTTGCTTCGCTTAACTATCTTAATCCAGATATCTCATCGCCACCCGTGAAATACTAATCATTGAGAAGTTCCGGTGGCCATCTGTGGCCTTCTTCATCAGTTCCACTTCACCAAATTATACTTTCTGAATGCAAATGATTGACTTGTTAATGAAAATATAAACATCGTTATATGTATGCCTATAATATTTGAGGAGTTCCCTCAATTACTCATGGATCCCAACATCAGAACTGGATTTTAATAAAAATGGGACCAATCTGGAAGTATATCCTTTCAAATAAAAAAAGAATTTTCCAAATCGGTTCATAAACGACGGAGTTCTGAGGTAACAAACATTAAAAAAAAAAAAAAAAACAAAAAAAAAATACAGACGACTTGAGAACTTCCTCCTTTTTGAAAAGTCGGTTAAAAATAGCAATCGTTAAGAATACAAATTATTTTATTTGACGGTCCTAAGCCCGTTAAAGTACGAAGAGAATTATTTATATTGATTTTTTGTTTAATTATTTTTTTATATATTTTTTTTTCCGGGTTCCTTTATCGATAAGTACACTCCTAAGCTATGGCACGCAGTTACTTTAACACGCTGTATAGATAGTTAATAATAATGTTTATGGTGCGCGGACGTGGGAATGCATGCTACCAATGTATATGAATGAGTTACCTAAGGAAATATTCAATGTAATAAATGCTAAGAACTGCGCAAAGGTATTAAAAAGATACTTTCTGGATTGCAGTAGTGTGATCTAGAGGGAATTGTATCTGTGTAGGTACCTTAGGTAGGTACATAGATGCAATTTTTTCTGGATTGTTCATTGTTGATCTTAATTAAAATTATGTAGTGGCACCGAGTTGCCGTGTCTGGCCACACCGCTGTTAAACCCACGATGGTTTGTGTGGTATGTGTAATTGTGTAAAAAATCTGTTAAAACTGTGTTTTGATTAATTAACGTAAAAAATAAAAAAAATAACACCTGTGAACATAAAATTCTTTAAATGTAGATTAATAATTTACAGGCTCTGCAACAAGTTAGTCTTTGAAACTAAATCTTTGTTTTCACATGGATTCCTAGTGTGAGGTCTAGGAATTAAGATAAAGATGAAGATACTTTATTTGTCAAACATGCGTATGCATAAACTGACTTAATCAGACATGAAAGGTATTTAAATCATAGATGTTGTGTACGTCCATGTTTTGCCAATAAACGGCGTACAAATTTTAAATCCACATAAGAGCGTTTACACCTTACGGCATTTCATACAAACTTTCAAGCCCTTGTTTTTCGAAATGACTGAACCGATTTTAATGAAACTTCATATGCATAAGCAGGATACAGAGGTATAAAAAGTTAGTAAAGAACATTTTTGAAATGTCTTATAGTTAGATAACTAGAGATCTCTCTCTTTCTATGGAAAATTTAAAATCGGTCTAATTTGACTGTAACACTATTGTACGAAAATGTTCTTTACTAACTTTTTAGACCTTTGTATCCTGCTTATGCGTATGAAGTTTCATTAAAATCGGTTCAGTCATTTCGAAAAACAAGGGCTTGAAAATTTGTATGAAATGCTGTAAGGTGTAAACGCTCTTAACGAAATAAATATTATTATTCCTATATTGTACTGAGCAGTGGTGGCCTAGTAGGTCATGGGTTCGAACCCAGTCAGACGCTTTACTTTGTGTAAATTATTTCATCACCACTGCTCTCAAAACGGTGAAGAAAAACATCGTGAGGAAACCGGCATGTCCGAGGACCAAAAATACGAAGACATGTGACATCTACCAACCCGCACTGGGCCCGCGTGGTGGATTACGGCCCACTCCCTCTCACAGAGAGGAGGCCTAGTGTCCCAGCAGTGGGAACATTATAGACTGATTAAATATGCTCTTCTTATAGTAACGACAACAAAATCATAAACCGTAAAAACACTTCTCCGGTGTTTATATCATAGGGCTGCTCATTCTCTGAAAAAAAAGAAAGAAAGAAAGAAAATACATTTATTTAGCACAGACTAAAGGCACACAATATAATATAAGTAAAGCAGATAAAAATAAAAATAGTGTAAAGTGCGACGTAAGAAATTAGCGGGTAAGTGTGCCTCACGGCTGCGCCAAAAAGGCCCAGTTCAGCAAAAATGCCACACAACTAGTGCCTGACGCTGGTTTTCAACTGGACCTGAATGTGAGGTGACGGATGTAAATCAGTTTTATACTGAAAAAAAAAAAATTGAAAGGAAGACCGATGGATAGGAAGGGAAATAAATAAAATAAATGTGTGTCAGATAAAAAATAATATAGCGTGATTTTAGTAAAAATTGCAAAAAAAAACAAAACAAAAAAACACTGATAAATAAATGAGAAGGACACATCAGGGCCAGGGCTAAATAAATAAATCCTTCGAAACAAGTCTAAACAAAAAACCTGTTAAAAAAAATGAAAAGCAATCATCACGTCACGCACATCCAAAAACCTTGTGTACTAGCAAACTAGTTTAATTAACCGAAACAAACACACACAATCTTAACGGTTCATATAAGCTCATCTTATTGTAAAAAACGTGCTCATCTCAGCCAATTAAAGTTTACGTAAGTTCGACCTCATAGTGACCGGCCGTGGCATTGAACTCCGGACTGCACGTTGCGCTTGCCTCGAGCGCCGAAAACTGACAAACACGGTTGCATAATGGATGGTGCAAGGTTAAGAAGATTATGGCGTTTTTGGTGCGTGGATTTATTCAACTTTTGTTATATTTATTCGTAGCAACCAAAGTATAGTATTAACTGACAGATATAAGGATTTAACCGATTTACAGTAGGTATTAATATCATGGTATGGTAATCTATAAAATGTTACCATGACTTAAACATTTCTGTATTCTATAGAGATGTTATTTTTGACAGATGGTTTAGTGATGGCTGTTCTGATGAATGGACTTGTTCTGTATAGGATTTAAGCTGCAGGTTCTTTTCAGATTACTAAGGGGAATAAAAAAATCTGATAGAAGTGCTTTGAGGAAATATTTTGTCTTAAATAATTACAAAACTTCTTAGATTTCTTCCAGAAACGACACTGTATCATAATGTAGTAGTTCTTTAGGGGACTTCTTAATAAACCATTCTCATTATTATTCCATGATTAGTTACCATACCATAATGCTTATTATAATACTGTACGCGAAGATAGGTCTTAGTGGAGCAAAATGAAAAGGGAATGGACTGTATAAAAGAATATAAAAGAAAATTTGAAATTACAACTGCGTCGGTTAATAAAAAGCAAACAAGAGAATATGGACGTTAATAAAAGCGTAAGCGCAGCCGTGCGTGGAGGCGTGCATCAGCTTATTGGTGCGGCGCGGGGGCCCGATTCTGGTCGTGCGGCCGGCTAACTTGCCGCTGTTCTTGTACCCCTCGTTCACTGCCACCAGCGCGGGGCGATGTTGAGAGGAGCGGTCTTAAGAGTGTTTACGACTTACGGCATTTCATACAAACTTTCAAGTCCCTGTTTTTCAAAATGACTCAACCGATTTTAATGAAACTTCATACGCATAAGCAAAATACAAAGGTCTAAAAAATTAGTTAAGAACATTTTCTAAAAATAGTGTTACAGCCAAATTAGATCGATTTTAAAATTTCCATAGAAACAGAGATTTCCAGTTATCTGTTTTTAAATAAGACATTTCGAAAATGTTCTTAAGTAACTTTTTAGACCTTTGTATCCTGCTTATTCGTATGAAGTTTCATTAAAGTCAGTTCAATCATTTTGAAAACTAAGGGCTTGAAAGTTTGTATGAAATGCCATACGTCGTAAACGCTCTTAAGCTTTGATACAAAAACTTAGAACGCCGAAGTCTTATAAATTGCACCCCAACATAACGGTGAGCGATTCTTCGGTAATTATTTTTGTCTCACATCATGTAAACTGCTCTCACGTTCTGCTTATAATTATATTGTCTTATTAAAATAATTTATTTTCTCTTCACAAACAATGACATGATCAATATTTGAAACAAGCTTAACATGTACGTGTCAAAGTCTGTGAGAGACTGGTGTCTGCACTAGGAAAACTTGTGGAGCACATCACCGGGGTCCCACCAGACGGAGAGTAAACATAATTAGTTATACGGTAAAAGTGGAGGAGCTGAGCATAACAATATAAATAAAATGTAAATCGACAATCAAAAAGTGAAAAATAAAAACATTTTACAAAAAAATAATAACCGACTTCCGAAAATAACACTAAAAAGTTATTTTTCACTTTGTAGTGTTATTTTTTTGTTAAAAGATTTTTATTTTTCACTTTTTAGTGGGTCAGTTTTGAATTTATCTAAGTTACAATAGCCTAATGTCAACTGCTCATCATCTTTTACAAAATATTGCTTTTCCCGATGCTGGAACGTTGATTGTTGAGGAGTTCTCCTGGTAAGAACTAGGAAAACTGCCACTCACCATATGCATAGTGACGAGCATAAATTGCTTAGCTACCACATTAAAGTACCCAATCGAATCGCGACCCGTTAAATAGGTATTCATTATTATATTGTTCCGGTGGCCATCTGTAGTCTCCATCATCAGTTTCACTTCACCAAATGGAAGCACCATTTCCGAGAGCGAATGCACGAGGATACTATAAAAAATACCCAAACCGCTATCGGTTTGCCTATGAAATTTGAGGGTTTCCCTAGATTTCCATGAGATCCCTTCATACGATTTGGGATGGGACTACCTCGGAAGTATACCCTTCCAAACAAAAAAATAATTTTCAAAATCGGTCCATAATTGACGGAGTAATCGCGTAACAAACATACAAAAAAAAAAACATACCGCCGAATTGAGAACCTTTTCCTTTTTGGAAGTCGGTTAAACACCAAATAAAGGTGAAAAATCTATAAAAAACTGTGACTGTGACTTTGAATAGACACCGGCTACTGATCCAGTGTTCGCAGCTGATCTTGGCTGTCTGCTGAGCACTCCCTCATTCATAGGAAGGCCAGGATTCTCCTCCTGCTGAGCGTGAGGCAATGCCTCCGCTCTCCTACAACGGCGGCGTGTCTCAAACTCGCTCCCAGACATAAAATTTAGACTTACATCAGATCATTTTACTCTCCTGAACAGAATTGCCTCCTCCTGTGCCCATTTAACTCAAGACGCTGCAGCCCCGTCACGTTCCTGTCCAGATAAGGGCTGATGAACCACATCCCGTTTCTGTTTCGTGATCCCGATTCTGTTTTCCCGAGCCGGAGCCACTGAAGACTGAATGTTTATTTTTATATTCCTAATATTTAATTTGTGACCTACGACTGGCCCTCCGGCCAATCGTAAGGTAACGTACAACAACAGAGAAGTGGAAAAATGCGTGAAATATTATGAGTGGCGAAATTACCGGCGTGGACTATTTTGGATGAGTAAGTAATTCCTGTTGCTTTATAATCTAAGTTAAGGAAGCATTCAACTAGAGCAGCGTTTCCTAACCTTTATCAGCCACGGACCCTAAGGATATCAAGCACAATTATCAAGGACCCCTTTATTTAAAACAAAACAGCAATCAATTTCGGACCTATTAATTTAATACTACAAAGTACAAATACATAAAAAATACGTATTCAGTTTTCGTTATTATAAATCCGTTAACATACGATTCTTAATGTGAAGGTTGGTGTTCATTTTTTTCAACTAAATTAGTGATATTTGTGGTGATGCTACTACAAAGTTTTATTCTCAAATAGTTTTCCGCTCGCTGGCGTGCGCCAGCCGTAATAGTAGCGATTACTAGACTTTTGGTAGCATTTATTTATTATTGTTAAAAACTCCGGAGATGAGACTGCGGACCCCCATTCACATACTTGTGGAACCCCAGGGGTCCGCGGACCACAGGTTTAGAAACACTGAACTAGAGTACTCTTACATGACTTTATTGTTTGTTTGTTGTTTTTAATAGTTAATCTAAGTCTGTATACAGAAAGAAAGCTGGAAACTTATAAGCGCTTACCGGCGCTTGACAGCGCTGGTCCGTTCTACACAAAGGAAGCAGGTTGAAGCAGACCAAGCAAAATGTCGGACTCATCGGACGATGATTTTATTATTATATTATTAATTTTAAATGGCAGCGCCCAGCGCTGACCAGCGCGTGTTGAAGCTTGTCGGAACTTGTCGGCACCGTTCAGTACTTATCGGCACGCGTTCATATAATTTCCTGCGCGGGTTACCAGCGCTGTCAAGCGCCGGTAAGCGCTTATAAGTTTCCAGCTTTCTTTCTGTATACAGCTTAATACGTTGCAGCTTGGTATTTTTGTACTGTAATTAAGTTATAGTAGTATGTAGTTGTACGTACATGTGTAAAAAGCCCTATTTACGATACAATTGCAAACGAAACATAACATCACGCCTGTATTCCCCGAAGGTTTAGGCAAAGGTGTACTTATATTACACCCACATTTCGCCAGTTACGTTTAAGTCCCATGTAATAGGGGGCGAGCCTATTACCATCAACCGGGCACAAATCCAGACTCCGAGCTGCTACTGAAAATTCCACTTGGAAAAACCCAATAATATTTTACTCGACCCGGGAATCGAACCCAGGACGTCATGCTTACTAATTCGCAGAAGGAGGTGACGGCCTCCCATGCACTCTCGCTCCGAACCATGGCCTGAACCAGGGCCGGACGCGAGAGATCGCCGCCGCCGTTCGCCTCCGTGAGGACACGGCGGTGCTCCGCTCAAGCCGGGCAGCTAGGGCCAATGCCTGCCAGGGTTGCGAGTTTGTCCGAAAGGGATATCGTGGCCCTGGCACAAAGGCAAATGAAGGAATACGGGTGGGTTTCCCAGCCAAAGAAAAAAAAATAAAGAAAAAAAAGGACTTCATGCTTAGTAGTAGCGCTTTCAGTCACTAGACGAACGAGGCCATTTTACTTGGTTTAATATTTTAGTAATTAATGAGATTTGTGTTTAATTGCATTCACATGAAAAGCCAATCTGTTATTAATGCAAAATCATAAGACTATAAAGCTCCATTAAAAACTCAACAAAAAAAACTAGTAGCAACTAGGTAGTCAATCTTCAATCAAGATTTGTATTAATTACATTAATTGAAACCAAACTAAATACTTCACAATGCAATAAATTTTGAAATGCTAATACAATTTGAATGTGTATGTAAAACAGAAAAATAGAACATTAATTCAAAAAATAGAACATTCTGCGTGACTATTAATTTTGAATAATAATGAGATTCGATTGATTGATGTCATAGCACTCAGTTGCAGAAACGATCTTTAAATTTTAAAGACTACATTAAACACTAATGTAGCATTAAATCATTGCACAAAACCATTTTTTATTTTATTTTAATGCTCCATTAAATTTAACTAATGAAATGTCAAACCTAATGAAACCGGCCATTTTAAACACTTTTACGTTGCACGTAACTTCATTAGCGCCCATTAGCAGGTGGTGAACTTTAAGTTTGACATTTCAGATTTTTTAATTTTAATGGGCCGAAAAGCATCCATTAAGAGCAACATTAGTGTTTTCTACGGTACTTGAATGCATTTCTGTAATTGAAAGATGTCTTTAACCAGTCTTTCGTCATTATCTGATTCTTATTTAGTAGATTTACCTCGCCGTCGAATCCCAGACCGAGTGAATTCATTTTTAAAACATGATGGAAAAGAGTTTCGTGTAAAGTATAGAATTTCCAAGGAGGCAGTTCTTCAAATTTGTAACCTATTTGATTAAGATTTAGAACCAGTGACGCAAAGAAATAAATCAATTAATGGCCTGACACAGCTTTTAATATGTTTGAGATTTTTCGCCACTGGATCTTTCCAGCAAGTAGGTATTGGGTGATTTAATAAACATAAATAAATCAACAGTTTGTCGGAAACAGGTTGGGTCGGGTTGTTTGTCAGTTTGTTTATACAAAAAGTATCCCGTGAGCTAGCAAAATTAAGCCACCTCTATATTAAAATGCCAGACCGGACGGAACTACGTAGAGTTGCAGAAGGTTTTTATGAAATTGATGGATTTCCACGTGTGGCCGGAGCTCTAGACTGCACACATGTTAAAATTATTAGATTAAGGGGGATGCGCTAAAGTAGCCCGCAAAATTCAAATTTTATTACGTTTTTTGCAATTTGCAGGTCAGTAACACGTATGTTGATCTAATTATGATTCGCGGCCATAACCAATATGGCTTTACAGAATTATAATCATTAGAATATGAATCAGAAGTATAAAAATTGCAAAAAACGTTGGTAAATTTGAATTTCGCGGGCTACCTTAGCGCATCCCCCTTAAACCAGATTATTTAAACTACATTAAACCACAGAGTACACTGAATACACATAAATCAACTACATTTACTTTATTTTATTCTAAAATTGTGGTGTACTTGTACGTACGGATAATAACAGAACGCAAATGTTCACTCTTTTCGTTCAATATGGTAATTTGTTCCTGGCAATATTGTTTAAAGTCTTCTTTAACTAAAGTGGCATTAAAAATGTCTAATGCTATCTAAAATTTGTTTGTGCAACTTCATTAAAGTAATGAATTCATTAGCGATAATGTTGCTTTATGTAATTAAGTGTTAATGGTGAGCTTTCTGCAACTGAGTGAGAGAGACATTAAAATACAATTATGATAAATTATGAAATATTTTACGATTTGAATTTATTCTACCTGAGAAGAATAAATGTGACGCAACTCCCAAAATAAACTGAATAAAAAACTGGCCAAGCGCGAGTCGGACTCGCGCACGAAGGGTTCCGTACCATTATCTATAAAAATGGCAAAAAAATCACGTTTTTTGTATGGGAGCCCCCCTTAAATATTTGTTTTATTTTAATTTAATTATTTATTTTTAAAGCGAATATACAACTAAATATTCTGTGAATATTTCAAGCGTCTACCTGTTGCTATTATCAATATAGAGCAAAAACGAGCAAAAAATCACGTTTGTTGTATGGGAGCCCCCTTAAATATTTATTTTATTCTGTTTTTTAGTATTTGTTATTATAGCGGCAACAGAAATACATCATCTGTGAAAATTTCAACTGTCTAAGTATCACGGTTCATGAGATACAGCCTGGTGACAGACGGACAGACGAACAAACAGACAGACGGCGGAGCCTTAGTAATAGGGTTCCCGTTTTACCCTTTGGGTACGGAACCATAAAAAGGCAGCAGGATGATGATAATGATAAATAGAATATAATAGAATAGAATACTCTTTATTATGTACACCATAAAAATTACAGATTCTTCGGCCAAACCGGAGCAACCACAATGCGAGAGGCGGGCGCTGCTCATGTAATTATATTGCGCCCTGCACACCTACGCGACCGTGACGCGGGAACACCGCGTTGGGAAAGCGGGAGTGAGCGGGAAGCACGCGTCTAGTGGTCAGACGTGTGTACGGATCGTTACATTATTACGGACGTCTCATTATTTTAAGACGCAGATATATGCCAGTGACCTTGAGTGGTTAGCTTGCGTGTTCTGTACTGAGTTCACGCAACACGTCGTACGTTCAGCCAGTAATAGGACTCGCCCATCAAGGAGCGCTGTCCCAATTTGACGCATTATTAATTTATTATACACAAAACAAAAGGTATTTTAATAAGACGCGTACACTAAAAGATCAATAATTCAATTATCTTTAAATTGGTGAAGGTTTCAGAAAAATACGCTTGGTAGATTTTGCGCTATTCTCAGTTTTTTATCCGCGTTAGACATAATTTACAAATTAATTTCACTATGTAATATAAACAGAATCTAAAATATTCACATAATAAGTTATTGAGAAAATGCTCTAATTTAACATATAAGGTGCTAACAAATTAGGTACCAATACTTTTAGAGCTGATAGTACTCGTCTCTACTTCACTTAAGTATGAAACATTGAAAAGTTTATGTTACTTTTTGGAGATAGTTAGGGAAACAACGTTATTGCGTAAAAACATCCTGTTAATAGATTGTCAACAATCCGTGACTAACACTCAGTTGCAGAAACGATCTTTAAATTTTAAAGACTACATTAAACACTAATGTAGCATTAAATCATTGCACAAAACCATTTTTTATTTTATTTTAATGCTCCATTAAATTTAACTAATGAAATGTCAAACCTAATGAAACCGGCCATTTTAAACACTTTTACGTTGCACGTAACTTCATTAGCGCCCATTAGCAGGTGTTTAGCTTTAAGTTTGACATTTCAGATTTTTTAATTTTAATGGGCCGAAAAGCATCCATTAAAGAGCAACATTAGTGTTTTGTACAGTACTTGAATGCATTTCTGTAATTGAAAGATGTCTTTAACCAGTCTTTCGTCATTATCTGATTCTTATTTAATAGATTTAGGTACCTCGCCGTCGAATCCCAGACCGAGTGAATTTATTTTTAAAACATGATGGAGAAGAGTTTCGTGTAAGGTATAGAATTTCCAAGGAGGCATTTCTTCAAATTTGTAACCTACTTGATTAAGATTTAGAACCAGTGACGCAAAGAAATAAATCCATTAATGACCTTACACAGCTTTTAATATTTTTGAGATTTTTCGCCACTGGATCTTTCCAGAAAGTATTGGGTGATTTAATAAACATAAATAAATCAACAGTTTGTCGGAAACAGGTTGGGTCGGGTTATTTGTCAGTTTGTTTATCCAAAAAGTATCCCGTGAACTAGCAAAATTAAGCCACCTCTATATTAAAATGCCAGACCGGACGGAACTACGTAGAAATTGATGGATATCCACGTGTGGCAGGAGCTCTAGACTGCATACATGTTAAAATTAATATAACATAATAAGGGGGATGCGCTAAGGTAGCCCACGAAATTCAAATCTTATTACCTTTTTTGTAATTTGCAGGTCAGTAACACATTGTATGTTGATCTAATTATGATTCGCGACCATAACCAATATGGCTTTACAGAATTATAATCATTAGAATATGAATCAGAAGTATAAAATTTGCAAAAAACGTTGGTAAATTTGAATTTCGCGGGCTACCTTAGCGTATACACCTTAAACCAGATTATTTAAACTAGACTAAACCACAGAGTACACTGAATACACATAAATCAACTACATTTACTATATTTTATGCTAAAATTGTGGTGTACTTGTACGTACGGATAATATCAGAACGCAAATGTTCACTCTTTTCGTTCAATATGGTAATTTGTTCCTGGCAATATTGTTTAAAGTCTTCTTTAACTAAAGTGACATTAAAAATGTCTAATGCCATCTAAAATTTGTTTGTGCAACTTCATTAAAGTAATGAATTCATTAGCGATAATGCTGCTTTATGTAATGAAGTGTTAATGGTGAGCTTTCTGCAACTGAGTGTAAGTCTACTTAGATTATCTTATGAAACCTCTTGACTGTCATGAGTCAATGGCCACTTCACTTAAATAAACATAAAAATAAATGAACATTGACAGAAAGTGTGTCTTGTCAGTTAAAAGCACAGGATGATTATGTTTGGGCGAAATTTTAATTTATTTATTATGTTCCGTAAATTAAAACAAAAATATCATATTAAAAGTTTTCTTAATTTCTATTTAAAGTTAATTGTTTTGATGTAATGTAACACCTCTTAAAATATTGGTACTTAATTTGTTAGCACCTTATATATATTTTTTTTAATCATTAACACTACTCGTTTAGACGTGATCTTCAGTATAAAATCATTAAAAGTCGGTTATCGTCGCATTAACTCCACTATCACTCAGTTGCAGAAAGCTCACCATTAACACTTCATTACATAAAGCAACATTATCGCTAATGAATTCATTACTTTAATGAAGTTGCACAAACAAATTTTAGATAGCATTAGACATTTTTAATGCCACTTTAGTTAAAGAAGACTTTAAACAATATTGCCAGGAACAAATTACCATATTGAACGAAAAGAGTGAACATTTGTGTTCTGTTATTATCCGTACGTACAAGTACACCACAATTTTAGAATAAAATAAAGTAAATGTAGTTGATTTATGTGTATTCAGTGTACTCTGTGGTTTAATGTAGTTTAAATAATCTGGTTTAAGGGGGATGCGCTAAGGTAGCCCGCGAAATTCAAATTTACCAACGTTTTTTGCAATTTTTATACTTCTGATTCATATTCTAATGATTATAATTCTGTAAAGCCATATTGGTTATGGCCGCGAATCATAATTAGATCAACATACGTGTTACTGACCTGCAAATTGCAAAAAACGTAATAAAATTTGAATTTTACGGGCTACTTTAGCGCATCCCCCTTAATCTAATAATTTTAACATGTGTGCAGTCTAGAGCTCCGGCCACACGTGAAAATCCATCAATTTCATAAAAACCTTCTGCAACTCTACGTAGTTCCGTCCGGTCTGGCATTTTAATATAGAGGTGGCTTAATTTTGCTAGCTCACGGGATACTTTTTGTATAAACAAACTGACAAACAACCCGACCCAACCTGTTTCCGACAAACTGTTGATTTATTTATGTTTATTAAATCACACAATACCTACTTGCTGGAAAGATCCAGTGGCGAAAAATCTCAAACATATTAAAAGCTGTGTCAGGCCATTAATGGATTTATTTCTTTGCGTCACTGGTTCTAAATCTTAATCAAATAGGTTACAAATTTGAAGAACTGCCTCCTTGGAAATTCTATACTTTACACGAAACTCTTTTCCATCATGTTTTAAAAATGAATTCACTCGGTCTGGGATTCGACGGCGAGGTAAATCTACTAAATAAGAATCAGATAATGACGAAAGACTGGTTAAAGACATCTTTCAATTACAGAAATGCATTCAAGTACCGTAGAAAACACTAATGTTGCTCTTAATGGATGCTTTTCGGCCCATTAAAATTAAAAAATCTGAAATGTCAAACTTAAAGTTCACCACCTGCTAATGGGCGCTAATGAAGTTACGTGCAACGTAAAAGTGTTTAAAATGGCCGGTTTCATTAGGTTTGACATTTCATTAGTTAAATTTAATGGAGCATTAAAATAAAATAAAAAATGGTTTTGTGCAATGATTTAATGCTACATTAGTGTTTAATGTAGTCTTTAAAATTTAAAGATCGTTTCTGCAACTGAGTGTATGACGGACGATCATAATACAGAGATGTTTATCGAAAAAGTAAGAGAACACATACGATCTGAAAAATACTGGATACAAAAATATAAGTAATAAAAAGTGACTATTCACTAAAAAATACAGACGACTTGAGAACCTCCTCCTTTTTGTGAAGTCGGTTAACAAAATGATGTTCGCTGTTCGCGTTGTAGTGCGATATATCTTGCACGATAATTCCCGGGTTAGTTTCGCGTTGTTGACGCTCCCGCTTCGCTCCCGCTACCTGCGTTGTAGTCACTCAGGTTTGGCCGAAGTTTCAATGTTACAATTTTACAAAGGGTCAAAGGGGCAATGGGCGGTCTTATCGCTAAAAGCGATCTTTTACAGACAACATTTGGATAGATCAAAGGGAGAAGGAGAATATCTTAGCATAATCAGCCTCTAATGTTCCCACTGCTGGGACACAGGCTTCCTCTCTTCGAGAGGGCTGTAATCCACCACGCGGGCCCAGTGCTGATTGGTAGATGTCACATGTCTGCGAATTTTTGGTTCTAGGACATGCCGGTTTCCTCACGATGTTTTCCTTCACCGTTTTGAGAGCAGTGATGATGAAATAATTTACACAAAGTAAAGCACCTGTCAGGGTTCAAACCTACGACCTATAACTCATAAGCATTACCTGTACGAGCTACGCTGTACATTGATTGACCTTTGTTATAGTTTGTATTTGTATGTCGCACTCATGCACATCAATATTGTTTAGATGTGCATGTCTCCAAAATAGCATTTAAGTGTAATAATTATGTAATAAATATTCAGTAGCAATAAATCCATCAAGCATCATCTCCCGGGAGACAGGATCCGTCGGGTACTACGGCCCAACAGCTCGCCACATGCTACCCTGCGAGTTCTATGGCCAATAGGCTATTTATAATCCCCCAGCAGAATATGGCCTCATATAAACTCACTAGTTTATCAAAAAACAAAGTGTGATTAGACAACCTTCCATTTTTTGCAAATCATTAAGCCGGCGGCGTCTATATGAAGTTGTTAATATAACACAGTAAATTGTTAAGTGTTTACGGAACTACGAATGGACGCCTACATTAAAACTGTGTGTGATATTTAATAACGACCAACACATTTAGAGCTTTTGTTAACCTTTAAGTGGGTTAGCAACAGGCTGCCTTTTACTGGAGTGCAGTTTGCTTTTTCTTTTATTTTTTTGGATGGGTTTGCTCTTGACCATAGTCTAGGGCAGAGGTGATACAGACAAAGTCGACGATGGAGTGAGCTTACCCAGAAGAAGCCTGTTCACTCTAACTTTGAAGAGATTAGGGTTGTATGCGTTCGGAAACACAGACGCAGGTAGAGAGTTCCACTATTTTGCTGTGCGCGTTATAAAAGACATTTGTAAACGCTTACTGCGAATTGGTGGAATAGCAACCAGGAAGGGATGGTAACCTGCAGTGCGTCTAGATGTCCGATAATAGAAGGGGGCCGGTGGAATGAGGTCGTGGAGTTCTTGGGCACACTCACCGAAGATCAATCTGTAGAAAACCGACAAGCAGGCAACCTTGCGGCGATGGGCCAAGCTGTGAAGATTGGCATCCACGTCTCCAGGGCCCCAAGTCTGCTATTTTTATAATTTCAGTCATTCCAACACGATCCCATTGTCATTTTGCTAAAATTTCGTAATCTGCTAAATTCATAATGGTCGATATTGGTCGGTCAATGTTCTCGTAATAGAGTTGTGTTATTATAATGGCATTGTCGTATTGCCATTATTATAAAACCCATTAGTAGAAATGTCATTCATTTGTCATTATGTACGAGATTACCAATAAATGCAATTTCTTTCAATGTAGTGTCAGTGGCCGACCATTGGAAAATCATAATGACCCAATATAATAGTAGATTACCAAACTTGTCAAAATCAACAATTATAAAATCAATGATCGACCATTCTGACACTATTGTTATAGCAGACTTGAGGCCCTGTTTTACGTCGCCAATGAGCCTCTTAGCTCTGCGTTCCACCGAGTCGAGTGCCGAGTCAAGCGCGGCAAGTTGGTATTTTACTGAGCCAACCCAAAGGTGGCTACACAATACTCTTTGGTGGTATGAGGAACAGGGTGTAAAGTTCACTCATCCACCATAGAAAAGGGAAGATCCTCCGACCAGACGGGTGTCGTGTCTGGTGGGCAACTGCCCGACGGTTGATGTCGGGACGTTGTATATATTCTAGCTGCGTGGTAAACTCTGCTTGCGTGATGCAGGATTCGCGTGACGTCAGTGTGACGCGTAGTTCGTATGTGGCGATGTTGATGCCGCTACATCACTCCCCTCCGGAGACCGGAGGTCGATAGTGGGCTGAGTATCTTGCGATGCTTGCCAGTGCCAGTCGTGGGGTTCCAGTGTGTTGGAACCGGGTGCCGCATAGTTATGGGTGAGTCGGAACTGTCTGCGGTGATTCCCCAGTGAGTCGGGGTGGCGCTGCGTTATGCTCCAGTGCGTCGGATGTAATACAGCGCCGGGTTGTGACTGACTGCTGGCGTCGACCAGGAGAGGCATGTTCTCTGCTTGTGGACCGGCCGAAAGTGCAGTGTGTTGTGCCAAGGTTGCTGATGAGGCTGCGGGTGATGACCAGGAATGCGCGTCCGCTGCATGCTGGTGGTCAGGATACCCGTTGAAGCCGTGGGTGCTGGCTGGCTGTGTGACTCGCCGCTCGAAAGCTTGAGGAAGTGATGATGATGATGATGATGATGATGACGTCACGCTGAAGTAGTTGCACGAAGGCTGCGCTGACGTTCATACTCGGGGTCACCAGTTTGGTGGTATGAGGAACAGGGTGTAAAGTTCACTCATC
This sequence comes from Tiliacea aurago, assembly GCA_948098905.1. Lineage (NCBI taxonomy): Eukaryota > Metazoa > Arthropoda > Insecta > Lepidoptera > Noctuidae > Tiliacea > Tiliacea aurago. Next base: position 23,941,672 of record OX402581.1, on the reverse strand, counting down.
CACCATAGAAAAGGGAGGATCCTCCGACCAGACGGGTGTCGTTTCTGGTGGGCAACTGCCCGACGGTTGATGTCGGGACGTTGTATACATGCTAGCTGCGCGGTAAACTCTGCTTGCGCGATGCAGGATTCGCGTGACGTCAGTGTGACGCGTAGTTCGTATGTGGCGATGTTGATGCCGCTACAACTCCATGCAGGATCGGACCTGCGCTTTGTAAAGGGTCAAAAGCTGTCCAGGCGTAGAGTATCGCTTCACCCTATTTAGGATGCCCAGTTTCTTGGCCGCAGTTTGGGCTTTGTACTCGATGGTATTTCTAATACCATTCCATTGTCTTTGGAATTTTAATAAATACCAACACGTTTAGATTCTTTGTTAAGATGAATAAGTGGGTAAGCAACAGGCTGCCTTTTACTGGAGTGCAGTTTGCTTTTTCTAATACCATTCCATTGTCTTTGCAATTTTTAATATTAGGTATCTAGAAATCAGGTCCCGGCTGTCATTCGTGGATCTTTGACAGTCGTTACAGGTCGACAGAAGCCCGAATGTCTTTTGGTGGTATGAGGAACAGGGTGTAAAGTTCACTCATCCACCATAGAAAAGGGAGGATCCTCCGAACAGACGGGTGTCGTGTCTGGTGGGAGGATCCTCCCTTTTCTATGGTGGATGAGTGAACTTTACACCCCGTTCCTCATACCACCAAACTAGTGACCCCGACGTGTTGATAATGACGTCACGCTGAAGTAGTTGCACGAAGGCTGCGCTGACGTTCATCACGTCGGGGTCACCAATGTAGTGTAGTGAGTAGGTGTGTGTGTACTGAAACCTGTGCCTGTGTACCCAATAAACTTTAATTTTTCTTCTTGTGTACTTTGGACTTATTACTTCGCTTCCTATTTCTACCTACCACACATACTCACTACACTACAGTCTGACAACCAGTCTTACCAAGGGGTATCGTATTACCCAGTAACTGGGTTGTGGAGGTCAGATAGGCAGTCGCTCCATGTAAAATACTGGTACTCAACTACATCCGGTTAGACTGGAAGCCAACCTTAACTAGTTGGGAAAAAGCTGGTCAGATTGACTTGATCTAGAAATCAGGTCTGGTCTGGTCAATCTTGTAAATGATCCATTGTATCAATAGATGGCTTATTTATACAACATGTCGCAGAATTAACGCAAAACCTCTTAAGGGGTCATTGTACTCATCATTATGAACAACTTTTACTATGGGACAAAAAAAAATCAGCTGTTCCCTACATTTTAAAGAGTTATTCGAACATAAAAATGTATGGAACAGGTGATTTTTTTCGCGATCACCATAGTAAAAGTTAGTCATAATGATGAGTACAATGACCCCTTAAGAGGTTGTGCGTTAATTCTGGGACATGTTGTATAGTATTAGTAGGGTTGCATGCCCTCAACTTAGTAATTCATAAGGAGTTCACGACATTTACGAACGATATCGTTACGAACGATACTTAATTAAACGTATCTTGCTTGAGTATTTTAAAATGCCTGGGTATTACCGTATTCTGTCAGTAATATTTGTATAGGGCGTATGTAATTGTAATTGTCTTATAAGCTTTTTTTTTTTTTTTTTTGTTCACGGGGTGGAAAATCCTCATGGATGTCCTCCGCCCTGGGGCGGGCGGAGGGGTCTGTCAGACTCTTACTGACTAAAAACCACCCCAGTGTTCCCCTCCCACACTTGCACCGGGGATCTTGGGATCTGTTATTCCTTCCGCAATCCCCGGCTAGTGCCGGCCCGCCTCTGCGGGCCACCTCAAGTCTGGGGGGGGGTGAGGTGTCTGACCCCCCCCCCCGCGACGTCTGCTAGGGGCGCGCGTGGAACACTACGCGCCGCCACCTCGGGTCCAATGTGATAGGGGGGCGGCGGACGTCCCCAAGTCCGCCGTCCCTGGACCCATTTATGGGGGCTGGAAGAGGGCGTTATCGGCCCTCCGCCGACGCCCGGTGCGCCTGCTGCGGGCCGGGTGAGCGGACGAGATCTCCCGCTCCCTTTCCGCAGCCTCCTTCTGCGACACGACTGTTTCGCAGAAGGACACCACCGCGTCCCAGGACTCCTCGCTGCCGGCCATCGACTCGACCACGGCCGGCAGCGATAGGTCACTACCTACTCCTGAGATGAGGGCACGGCGTGGCTCCTCCCAAGCGGCACACTCTGCCAGCGTATGCCGCACCGTGTCCTCCCGGCAGTCGACGCAGTGGTGACACCGGGCGTCCGGCTCCCTGTTTATGCGACACAGGTACTTCCCGAAGCAACCATGCCTTGAGAGCACCTGCGTCACCCGAAACGACAGGGAGCCGTGCCTCCTCCCGAGCCAGGGTTCGAGTACTGGCCGGACCGCCCCGATGGTGGCGAGGCCGGCGGTAGGGCGTGAAAGCCTGTCCCGCCATTCCGCCACCAGGGCTGCGCGAAGCTGTGACCGACGCAACTCCACGATTGTCTTATAAGCTAGCTCAACATATCCGCATGTTGGAAGCTGCTACTACAGAGCACAGGCTTACAACATAAGGAAAAATGTCGCAGGTGGTCGCGATAAATATTGTTCGACATTTTAAATATAATCCTTATTTTTACAATTGGTTATCGTATTTATACAATACAAAATATACCTTATATATTTTTAACAAAAGTACTATTTATCATAGCAGTGCACAACTGCACTATGTTAGATCTCTCCTAATACATAAGCCTGATCTCACGATGCGTTTACCTATAATATTATGTATATACTCGTAACTAGCAATCTACCCCTGTTTGGTGGCGACATGTCAAAAAAACGAGATTTTCGAGGTACATCTAAGTTAAATAATGAGGTTATTATACTTACACGTAAACATTCTGTGTGGTGCCGGAGGTAAAGAATAGCACTCCCCTATTTCTTCCCGTGGGTGTCGTAAAAGACGACTAAGGGACTTACTAGAGAATGGGCAGCAGCATTCTCTATGCATTTTAACACCATACTCCGCCTGCCAAGCGTGGCGATTATGGCAAAACCCCCCTTTGGGGGAGGCCTATGTCCAGCAGTGGACGTCTTTTGGCTGAAATTATGAATGATGATGATGACGTAAACATGCTGGAAGTAATTCTATAAATTATGGTGAAAAAAGCATCGAAATCCATTGTGTATAATTAAAACAACCAAGCGTACACATTGAAAGACACGAAAAGTGACTTACTCCTATTAATTATTAAAAACAAAATTATATAGAAAAGAAAAGCACCAAACTGACCTCATAAAACAAAACACGGCCAGACAAATGACATAACACTTAACGGAAAACGTCTTCAAGAAAATTAACATAAAGAATTCTCACGATGTAATGTATTCAGGCAGATTAGCATAGAGATGAGTAATGCTGCTCATCGTGCGGTCGATGACACCGATCGGATGTGCTTATGAATGGAAGCACGTGGTTTAAGAGAGGTGACTTTGTAGGCGCTACGGTAGGGTTGTCTCGAGCAATTTCTTTTTCCTTAGACAATTTTATTCTCATGGATTATTTTCGCTAGGTTTGGGGATATTGATTCAATTCGCATTGACTGACCTAGGAGGAAACACACACACATTGTTTTGAAACCGTTAGTAGAATTTAAAACGTAACGGACGCGGGCATGGCGTGGTGTCAGTTTGTCATGTCTTAAAAAACGTAGAATCCCAACCTTTCATTATAGCCTTTTCTGTACCGTGTGGTGCCGGACGTAAAGAATAGCAACATCCTATTTCTTCCCGTGGTTGTTCTAAATGGCGACTAAGGGACCTACTAGAGAATGGGCAGCAGCGTTCTCTATGCATTTTAACACCAAACTGCGATCGCCAACTCGCCTGCCAAGCGTGACGATTATGGCAACCCTTTGGGGGACGCCTATGTCCAGCAGTGGACGTCTTTCGGCTGAAATGATGAAGCATTTTTTATAAGTTTAGTGTGCTGTCAAATATTAAACATTATTACAAATTATCTTGAGGCATTTAAATGATAACTGCACTTTGTCCATGTTAAAATAGATTGCATAAACGGCTTTTCCGGGTTTTTATTAGACTACTAATTTAAATAATGCAAATTATAACTATTCAAACATATTAATGTAACAAGTTTTTTAAACGAGTCACATTAAACACTGTCAATTTCGATAATTGGTTTTGATACTAGGTATAAACGAGCATTTACAACAAAATGCGGGCGCTCATGATTTTGATCATTCCAATGTTTAGCATACAATTACAAGATACATCTTCAGAAGATGGCTAAACACGAGCTATCGTGAGCCGCGAAGGTGTTTTAGAAACGATTTTGTCTCTCCCTGGATGAGCCATAGGCGTAGTACAGCTGCAGACTCCCCCAGTGCGCTTCACTGGAGGTCTCGGCTCCCTATGTGCTGATGTAGATCTTCGTGTGCCGTAAGGCGATAAACCCCTTCAGACGGACACTATCCACAATTTACAAAATATTTATGATAGAAAAATTTAATGAAGAGAGATCCAACTTGAGCTTTGTTTAAAAGTTGATGACACTCGATCGGCTATCAATAAATGAAGATATTGTCAGACACGTGGTTAAGACGCTCAGTGACAATGTCGACTGCGCATGAGTTCGCGGTTTTGATGGAATGCGGATTGTGGGCGTTTGATTTGGCATGATACAGTCAACAGATTAAATGGACCTTTTTTACTTCGTACGATGTTGATTTCAGACATAATCATTAAGGTAAGTATATGCAGTGTGTAATATTTTTAGTGTAGTTCAGAGCGGATATTTTTTATTCATAGTCATTTGGAAGTAGTAGAATTCAATTCATAAGCCTGTTTAAAGGCCTGCGATCGCCAACCCACTTGCCCCCCCCCCCCCATGGGGGAGGCCTATGTCCATCAGTGGACGTTTTTCGACTGAAATGATGGAAGCCTGTTTAAATGTTTTCTTTTATTACACACTAGTAGAAAATGGGTTTAATATTAAGGATGCAATGACAATAAAAACTTAATTAAAAAAAAAATCGAATTGGATACGTTTTGTCTTAAAACAAATTACACTCAAGGATAATCATGGGCATGGTCGTGCCTTGATCAAATAATAAAAGGCACAACGTGTTCGTTTATTATCAGCCTATAATTATCTTCTACGGCTCACTGATTAAACTATTTTGCCACCTCAAATTACTAATCAAATTTGATCAGTAATTAAACCATTCACTTCAACCAATAAAGCAAATAACAAGCTAGTAAGGTGTTTTTACACGCTTTTAAAATAACTCTCCGCTATTTTAAACCTCACTCATGAAAGTAGTCATCTAAAAATATACACTTTACTTTCGGACGTCTGCTGTCTGTACATTTCGTCGAATAAGATCGAAATTGGTGCGCACACGCAGCTACCGACAGCAGCCAAGGTCGTTACATCGTACACGGACTCCTTTGTTTGTAGAATACGGAAAAGTTGGCGAAGCTTGAAACACGTGACACATGAATTCACGGCATAGGCAGACTATTATGGTGGGGGATTAATTAATCAGATTTAATTATTCTATTCAAAGAAAGCATGTGTTATTTTGTAAAGTAGCTGAGTCCTTCTGATTCTGCCTGTCTGATCGTCCGGCTGCCGCCTGAAATTATTACAGAATACATGTTACTATGGCCTCTAATAATAATTAAAAAAAAAACTATTAACCCGACTGCGTAAAAAGTGAACTTAAAAAAAGATGGAAACAAGATTTACATAAATTAATACTTTATACAATCTCATGCAGTCAGAGGCATCTTCTTAATAATAACGACTTATTGCCGATTGTTATCATGAGATAGATTTTTATAATTTCTCATTTATATTAATTACATTTAAACATAATAATTGTGTATATTTTTGTAATCACCTTTTAAAACCCTTTTTTTCGAAAAGACACCTTTTGGCACCAAAATCAGCTATTTTGATTTTTAATATAATTTTAATATACCCAGTGACACTCGCGCAATAAAGACGAATCGAAGAACATATCATTCATCATCATTCAATTGGTTCAGCCGTTTATTAGTTACAAGGGAACATAAGGACGGACATACATACATAGATACATATATACAGGTCACGCACATAACCTACCTTTTTTAGTAAACGTAATAGTCAAAATAAGGGTGAATTTCAACAAGAGATTTTTATGTGTCATTTCGGTGGGATTTTTTCATTTCAATACTATCTACATATTTTTAGTGACAAATAAAACTTTAGCCTATTTTATAACATTGTGCGTGAGTGGACATCAAATTTCATCAAAACTTACATAAATATATTTAAGGATGAATTTTTAAGAGTCCACTGAAATGAAAAGTGTTTACCGAAATGATAAAAATTACCACCGAAATGATAGACTGTGCACCGGAATGAAATAAATCCACCGAAATGATACAGCTAAGATCAACCGTGCCGGGCAGCCAGGGTTCCGTAATTTGTTAGGTTTGATTTCCACAAATTTTAGATAAACACTGAAACAGGACAGTACACAGTTATTTTAATATCATCATTAATATACAGATATTACAGTTAATATTACATATATCATTCTTTGAGGTTACAATAACCTCAAAGAATGATATTAATGTAATGTTTATTAATATATTATATATATTAAACACAAATATTACACAACAAATACACCCGAATAATCTAATCTACACTCTAGGTAAAAGTACATTACAAAACTATGACTTTGTATTTGACACAAGGATCTCTAAAACTTTATGGTTTTATCATTTCGGAGATACATTTCATTCCGGTGGACTGTAATTGGTATAATAGTCCACCGAATCCACTGAAATGATAACACTGAGATGATAAAATAGAGGTTAGTTTCATATTTAACTCCGAAATAAAATTATTAAAACAATGTGAACCTACTCAAACAAAACAGTACTTACGGCGAATTTAATACACAATTTTGAAACAAATTAAACGAATCTAGCACGAGTTATAACAGCCACCGAAATGAAACTATTTTTGTCCCCATATTGCTGAAATGATAAACTTACTTTTTTGGCGGGAAACCGCAAGACGTTGGGAACGGTGCGTTCGCGCCGAGAGCTTGAACCGGACTGATCCAAAGTGAGGAAAGGTGAGAGGGGCGTAACAACGCAATGTTGACATGGTTATTCTACTAAAACTTACTGTCCTCTGAAATGATAACTTTTTTCCAGACAACAGTTGACTGCCTGTCAAATCCATGAGAAAGAAGATAAACAAACAAAAATAGTTTTATTTGATCGAATATATTATAATTTATTGATAACAAAATCGATTTAAATCCATATTACGAATGTATTTGCAGGGGAAGGTATTTTATGAGCGGAATTAGGTTCAGGACAGGCCACCGTGATGATAAAATAACACCTTGTAATTTTTTTTTTGGTATTTTAGAGGGTAGTAATCAATGATTTTTTTTGTCAAGGTAGAGCAGTACTGACGTTGTTGAGAAAAAATATATAAAATTGAAAATCAGCACATTGCACTACCGTTCTCAGGTTTGCCGTGTATTTTTTTTTGCTTGGGCAATTCACCCATACTTAATAGTAAACGGAACCTTCAGTTGCCGCACTTGGTCGGTTTTTGAGCATATAAGTCACAGATTTCACGAACAGAATCATGTCCTTCTCTTTCATAACGGGCATGAGTTATCCTTCTGTTAATATTTCTATTCCATGGTACAAACTCTTTGCACAAACTGAGTAATAAAAGGCTGGTAAATCGAGGTTATTTTTACTTAGTTTTTGTGCCCAATGATATAATTTGCGTGAGGAGAATGGTCACGGTGATTCAGAGAAGTTAGCAAAGATTGAGGGTCAAAGTTTTGGTATATCCTTGTAATTGTTAGTTTTATTTACGCATTTTATTTTTGGATTAAATTGCTCTGTGGGTAGAAAACTTATCAGATGTTGTTTAGTGAAGTAAGTCTGGTAGGAAATGCCTAATTTGGTTTGTGGACTAAAGTTGTGGTTTTGATTGGAGATTGTTTTACGAGTAGTTGACTTGCTTGCTCAGTATTTATGACGCACCTAACCACTAAGTAATTCGTGTATATATTAACTTCTAAGTTATTTATAATCATTTATTATGTAAAATACTATACAATAGGATCTAAAACTACAGTAGTGTCGAATTGTGAATTAATTAACTAATAAAATAAGCTAATTTATCCATCGCGATTTTTTGCAATCGACATATTGTCAGTTCGTTGGCCGCATCAACATCAGTCTTGTAGGGCCGCTTTATCGTCGAAGCCGAATATTTTAAATGAACTTCTAAGTTCTTTACGAGCTTTTGCTGCCATCACGTAAAGATAGATAAAGTTAAAAAGTCTCATTGAAATTAAATAGAACTTCATTGGAAACACTATTTTGCAAGAAGTTCGTCCATTATTGTACACCTATCAGTTACCAATTTATTATGATATTAAAGTCGACAAAATGCTGAACGAGCAAACTGAATTAATTATCATCAGTCATTTGAGTCATTATCGTTAATGAAGCGACATCTCTTACAATCGGTGTATATTAAAACAGTTAGTTGCTATACCTACAACGTACTAGGTGGAGACTTAATTGAAAAACTGTTTATTTATTTACTTAAACTTCTCGCACACATTAAAGTACAAAAGCGGACTTAATGCCTTGGCATTCTCTACCAGTCAACCAAGGGTGGTGAAGAGATAAGATGGCGGGTGCTCTGATGGAGAGAAAATAATAATATTAAAAAATATTAAATTATAACATATACACACACACACACATGCTCACATGCTACAAATGTTTTGATGTTGTTCTCAAATAGGAGTTTTTTGTTTAAGTAGTTTTTGAAACATAATCAATAACCTAATAGCTACAACGTACAGTCAGTGACCTGCATGACCTGACCCCTCTTACATTAGAATTTTTTGTAAGAGGGGTCAGGTAATGCAGATCACTGACTGTACGCATTTAGCGATAAAAACGCCCCTTGTGTCCCATTGTACCCCATGTAAAATTTCTACTTATAAATCTGTAATTTTTATGGTGTACATAATAAAGAGTATTTTATCTATCTATCTATGTACGAAGTATAATACTTACTTATCCACCCACTTTTATGATTTCTTTATTGGCCTTATTTGCCAAATAAGGCCAAGTCTGATGACAATCGGCTGTCATACGTTCGTCAACGTAGGCACGATTCCAATCTCTCTACTTTTTAGGTAGCCCACAGTAAGCGTTTAATAAAATATTCGTACAATAGGCACTTAGTAAAAAATGCACGTCAACCGATTGTCATCTGAACTCAGCTTAACGATTGTGTGCACACGAATTTACCCTTTAATTTAAATAAAAATGCATTGTTCTTTTCATCTAAGTCCCATGGCCGATCTGGATCAATTATGTGGCAACGGTAGGTTCCCCTTATTTATCAATTCACAATGCATTAGCTAAGGTATTTATTAATTATTGTAGGTACATAGCCTTCAGTCAAGGACTAACCTATAAAACTAGCCTTACTAGGCCATTTAGAATGTCTAGAATTTTATTATTTAGTTATCAGACTATTCAATAAAAAAAATCAATACCAAGGAAATCAAAATCGCAGATACATTGCCCAAGTTTTAGGTACTATTAATGAAGTTATTTATTTAATGATGTAAAGAATAATATAATAATTAAAAATCAAGTGACTTTTAAAAAAAATATTGGAATGTTATCGTATTAGATCACGGCAGTAAGCTGTGGGCCATATTTTAATGATTTACTATTACTGGTTCGTTTGTAAAGAGGTTGTTACATTAGCCGCTTTAATGAAATAAATTTTGAAGAAAGAACAAAATATGATATCAAGTTGAATATCATATTTTTCCTGTTAAAGTCATCTACCTATTGTATAGATGATTTTGTACAATGCAAGAAGACTGTCCTTTTCAATTTAGTTTAGGTAATTCTTAGATTAGAGCTGCCTACTAATCTATGATTAAGGCTCCGTGCACGAAAAGAAACCATGGTTTGTAAATTTCTTATCTAATTGTGAGACAGCTTAAAATGATTTAAGGCTTCTACAGACCGGCGCGACTCGCGACGCGACACAAAGGCACCGCTCGTCGCGCGAAACGCGGGGCCTTAGTGTCGCGTCGCGTGTCGAGCCGGTCTGTAGAAGCCTTCAAACACAAAGTCTTAGTATTGTGTTGTACAGTACATAAGTACAGTTTTTGTGGCGCTAAGCCATTCGTGTCAGTCACAGCACCATCTAATTCTAATTATTTATTTAATACTATAAGCACACAAATGTACAGAGGCGGACTTAATGCCATAGGCATTTTCTACCAGTCAATCTTTGGGTAATGCAGAGACAAGTAGAATTACATTAGATATATAGAGATTTATTAGATTTACTCAATGAAGATTGAGAAGACATTATAAATAATAGTAAATTAAAATTTTGATTTTATTTCAAGGATAGCTGAAGACTAATCTGTGAATTCTTGAAATGGTTTGCTATATAATAGGAAAAAATACATTAAATTACTGAGTTTTTTCAACATTATGTTTCTGCTATATTTTGTATCGAAGTTGAAAAAGTGGTCCAGACACGCGTAAGTAGACCATGTTGATGATATTTTTTAATGTTCTAAATAAAAAGTAGTTTCTTGTAAAAAAGATGATCAAACGTCAGTCTCGCGTCATTTTCTGGAAGACTTGTTGCGAATTTTGGTCCTTTCGATGCTAGCATACTTAATTTATTTAAAAAATCCCTTTCAGCCACATACAAATCAAAGAACTCGACATTTTAGATCACTAAATTTAGTTTAAATTCTTTTTCCTTTCTCACAAAAAATTAACAAAATTGATCCAAATCAGTCGATTTCGTGCACGGCCCCTTAAGTACCAGGTTTCATAGATTTATTTATTCGCTTCACTTCAACAGAGCTTGGCGTAAAAGTCTTTTCTCAAACATGCTTGAAAATTCAAACATTATTTTGGCAACCTTCTTCGACATAAATCGAAGTTGATGTACTGGCCAAATACATTCGAGCAGCGGCCATCAAAAGTTGTATGAAAATCCATATTATGTGTCGTACTTTAGCGGCCAAATAAATTACGGAGTCAACTCATATCTATCGCGTAATTTAAAAATGGAACGATCTTTTACTCCGAAACATGGCAACCAAAGAGGTTACTTATCAAAGGTTTTATTTAAATTTCGAACTGGCTTGCAAATAGAAAGCTGTTTATTGAAAAAAAAACAAATTAACACATTGGCGCGTGAAAAACTATCGTTGTTCGTCATTGAATCTGGAATTTATAAATAATTCACTTTGTATGAATTTCCGCGCATTGTTTGAGAAAAGGACTTTAAAAGCCTTGGCCGCAACCAGGCATTGGTGGACTCCCGTATGAGTGCCTCGGCCCACATTTTCATGTTCGTTCATCAATGCCCCTGTTGCAGGTCGCTGCAGTGATGCACTATAGGTATGACGACGGATATAATTAAGTAAGTAATTAAGTTGACGTCAAGTTATTCAATGACAAGTTGGTTAGAGTAAGTGTCAGTAGCTCATACGTGTAGCAATTTTAATTATATTATAATTACATTACTGAAATGGAGCGGTTTTTACCTTGGTTACCTACTACGTCATAATTGTTTGTATGTTTTGGAATGTTCATAGATAAGCTTTTTTATCATGCTTATTAGAATAGTCTAAAAAATAGGCAGTCACGGGGACTGCCGACTGAAGTGACAATTTATCGCTCAACGCGCCTAAGAAGTTTTCACTTCAATAAAATAATGATTATCCACAATTTAAACAATACACAGTATACACAAATTAAACTTTTCACGTGGTCAATTTAACTAAACTTACTGCTACTACAGCATGTCAGCGCGGGCATGTCGATGACGCGAACTGATAAGTTTTTCTCCTGCCAAAAATAACTCAACGCGCCTAAAGAAGTTTTTACTTCAATAAATTGTGTAATGTCGAATGCCCATGTAATACCCGGGTGTGTAATTTATGATATAATTTCACTTGAAATAACGTTCATATAATATAATTTTCATATGCTATAAAATCATATAACCTAATTTCATATGACCTAATGTTTTATATGTAATTATATTTAATATAAAACATTTAGTATAACGTTCATTTTATATAATTTTCAATATGTATAATATTCTTTTTATATAACATTTATTTGACCTAATGTTCTTTTGACCTAATTTTCATGTTTAATGGTCGCAGTTCTAACCTAACTAGAAATTAGTCTAATATAATAAAACATGCAAGCAAGCATGCAGCATGCAAGCAAGCATGTAGCAAGCAAGCATGCAGCAAGCAAGCATGCAACAAGCCTGCAACATGCAGCAGGCATGTTTTCTGTCACGGCTCCGGTGCTGCAGGGCTACAGCGGTCCCATGCAAGCTTATCGTCACAGATGTGTTTCACGCTCACCACCGTGGCTTCGGCTTGCTGGCCGGCCCAGCCGGCCAACCTCAGCCGCGGCGGCAAGCGTTGAAACCACCTGCTCCTCAGCTCGCGGGCCGCCTCGCCCCTACGCACCTACGCGATTTTAAATAACACTCTAGGGGTAGGGCAGACAAGACTACGTGGAGTCGGTTTTGCAGCGATTCGTTTCTGTCACGCCGCTCCCGCAGCACGCTCAATCAGTTTTTAGCGCGAACAGAGTACGTGCACGAACCTGACGCGCATGAACTGTTCGGGGGACAGAATAACACAGTGTCACTCTTATCTGACGTTTTCGGTGATTCCAGTAACTTCGTAACAAAGCTAGATGGCGCCACTTGCTGCGCCGTCGTGTGTTTATCCAGAGAAAACCATCGTAACCCAATATACTGTCCCATTTAAATTAATTTAAAAATAAACACTGTTATGTACCATAACAAACACATGAACCAGCCAGTAAGTACCTACGCTGGACATTTCAAGCCATCCATACCAAATGTCAAACCACCACTTACGATCAATTGTTGTATAATGAACGATCAAATCACCGCATATTGAAACATGAAGGACAGCCAATGTTATTAGTTTACACTTTAGATTTAATGGGTGGTCATAAATAATTAGACTTTTTGTGATATCTTTCGATCTAAACCACTTCATGGTTCGACCACATTTTTATTAGATTATGCATTAATATTAAAGTTATTAGATACATTGATAGAGGTACTAAAATATTTATGATCTGTATCAGAATTATTTAATATTATCTTAATTGTTTCTTTTTTTGTAGTGAAAAATAAATACATAATAAGTATGGAGGAATTAATTATTTCAAAATCAAAATCAAACGTCAATTATTCAAACTAGGCTGAGAATCAGCACTTTTCGAACGTCAAAATTACATAAGACAGTCCACCTAAAACGCCTGCCCTTCACCAATTTCTAGTGCTTTAGCAGGGAAAAAAAAGTGGCGCAACAAACTCTCCAGCAGCACAGCTGTCTGCCCAGTTAGAAAAGCTTGATTCTATACAACAGTATGTAAAATAATTTACATTACGCAACAGAAATCATTAAATTAAATTATTTGCCATAATGTTAGCTAGCATACGCCACTATACCAAAATTTAAAGGTATTGTATCAGTACCTAATTTGCGTTCAAAAGTAATATGGTCTATTTCAGAAGTGACAGTCATTGGGGCTATCCACTGGTGAATAAAAGCCTCCCCAGTTCCCATCGTAAAATTCTGATCTGATCATCATCATCAGTTAGGTGGGTCCGACTACGAGAAAGAGGTCAATCGTCGAACCCGACTCGACTGGGCAGCGTTCGGGAAGCTATGTAATATTTTCTTGTCTCACATACCCGGGAATGAGAGAGCCGATGAACTCGCCAAGCACGCTGCTCTACATAGGAAAAATGCCCCGGTCAATGACAGATTCCCACTGTCCTACGCAAAACGATCCATCAGGCAGTCAACGTTAGATAGCTGGCAATCCCAGTACATAGCCGAAGCAAACGAGGACAGCGGTAGGTATACGAGTTTTCTTCAGTGACATCAAGAAGGCATACAAGATTCTGGAAAAGATAAGGACACCCAATAATCTAAGAGCCCAAATGTTTACAGCTCACGGGGCAATCCACGAATACCTCCATAGATTTAAGTTGTTAGGGACTCCAGCCTGCGTTTGCGATGACGCCTCCATTGAAACAATAAAACACATACTCATTGACTGCCCTAGGTACACACGGGAAAGGTACGACTGCGAGCAGAGGCTGGGGCGTCCGTTAAATGTGATCGAGGACTTGATTGGTGACGACAATTGCCGGACCCTTTTCATGGGTTTCGCAGAAAGAGTCTGACCAAAGCTGCAAAAGCCAATGGATCAACACTGCCATAGTTGTAAGATGGCTTCTGTAGTTATTTTGTTTGCTGTGGTTATTTATTGTATTGAAGTAAGTTTTATTTGCAAGAGGAAAAAAAAACGCCTATCATATAATGCAGCCTCTAATCTTCAGTCACATAAGGCGCTAAGAGGAAAAAAAAATTTGCTTGTTAAGTTAGTTTTAGGTAGGTACAGAAAGTTGAGTATAATGGTATAGCTTTAGAATTAAGTGCCGAATTTAATATTACCAATAAAAAAATGTGAGGCTGGAATGCGGTTTTAGCCGGTAGGAGTCCGGCGCTGCCCAGACTGGCTCATGAATGGTTCAAAAAAAAAAAACATGGGACAGATCCCATGTTACTTGGGGTCGGCGCAAAACGTGATCTTCTTCCATCCTCCCCTGGCAACCGTCATGCTATCATTCACTCCCTTTTCTTTCATATCATTCCTTACACACATAATCCATCCATCTTTTTTTGCCTTCCTTTCCTTCTCCATCCATCAACATTTATATTTATCATTCTAATGAATGCTGACTGATGAGCGATATTAATAACTGTAACAAAAAAATCTTTATTGACATTACTATATACTATTGCATTCCATTTCCTTTCCACGCCATGTTTGGCACACAATGGTCACCAGCAGTTAGGTAGCCAGTAAGAAAAACCCAACGCCATATCATGACGTCATTAGTAGGTATGGTACACACTACAGGTGCCTACACTACAATGCGTGACATTTGTGTATACTCGACCTTGCAATACTTCCGCAAAAGAAAGGACATACGCGGGTGAGACACTCCAGCTATGGGTTTGTTATTTATTTAATTATGTTAATATAGCTACCGTATTCATCCAGCTGGGTAAATGCGTAACACACTATCAGTAGCAATGGGTTTAATTTTTACAATGCAGCAACATTCATTGCTTTATTTACGTTGTTGAACAGACAAATTTTTCGAACATTAAGGCTTCTACATACCAGCGCGACAAGTCGCGCGACGCGACACGGCACAAAGGCCCCGCGTGTCGCGGGATGAGCGGTGCCTTTGTGTCGTGTCGCGTCGCGCGACAAGTCGCCCCGGTATGTAGAAGCCTTTATGAAGTATTGGATTAGCAATATCCTTCAAAATCAATCAGATTGTGATTGATAGAGTTTTACGAAATTAGGGTGAAGTTTCCTATGACTAAACCTAAAACCTAAAAAATATCAAAAATCTACTTCATTTTGAAATGTGCTTAAATTTATTGTTGTTGTCCGCTTTCTTAGGAGAGCTCAGTGGTGGCTCAGTAAGAGCAGTGGTGGCTCAGTGAGAGCAGTCGTGTCTCAGTGGGGGCAGTGGTGGCTCAATGGGGGCAGTGGTGGCTCAGTGGGGGCAGTGGTGGCTCAGTGGCGGCAATGGTGGCTCAGTGGGGGCAGTGGTGGCTCAGTGGTAACGGCCCCGACTTACGAGTCATGGGTTCGATCCCGGGCAGGCGCTTTACTTTGTGTAAATAATTTCGTCAGCACTGCTCTCAAAACGGTGAAGGAAAACATCGTGAGGAAACCGGCACATTCTAGAACCAAAAAATTCGAAGACATGTGACATTTACCAACCCGCACTGCGGGCCGGGCACGGGCGTGTCAAGACGTTTGTGACAAGAAAATAATAAATTATGCCATGTCAATTTGTACTAGCATTTTATGACCAAACAGTTTCATCGCTCAAACTGTGATAAAATGTGTGACTCAAGTCATGTCACAGTAGGCCGTGCTCGCACCGCAGGGCCCGCATGGTGGATTACGGCCCATTCCCTCTCCAAGAGAGGAGGCCTATGTCAATTTCAATTCAATTTATTCAGTAACAATTCACATTGCGTTCGAATATAATACAGCATGAAACATAAGTATTAGATGTACAAATAAAAAAATAAAAGTTCAAACAAACCAAACATGCAACTCAATTTAAATGAGAAAATATTATAGAAATTGTAAAATACCATTCCCACATAAATTATAAAACCTTATGTCCCAGCAGTGGGAACATTATAGACTGATTATGATTGCTTTCTTAGGAAACCAAAGTTTTAAT
Organism: Tiliacea aurago; assembly: GCA_948098905.1. NCBI lineage: Eukaryota > Metazoa > Arthropoda > Insecta > Lepidoptera > Noctuidae > Tiliacea > Tiliacea aurago. The sequence continues at coordinate 23,925,223 of OX402581.1, read as the reverse complement.
GTTAATATTTCGCTGAAATAATCATATTTTGCGGTAAATAAACCACGAGAAACATTACTTATTGGTTTCTCAAATACCGTAAACTAGTCTTAGGGTAAGTGACCATAAGCACGAATGTCGTAAATAGGTTCCGTGTTTCTACGACGTGCAAAAAGTTGTTATTTCCCTGCGTCCTAACCGAAATAATCGTTCGCGCGAGTACTAGATCGTTGCGTTGACATGTCACTTTTTTTTAAACCCAAAAGCTTGTCGGCGCGATCACGCGTTCGGTTTCGCCGAACAAAATGAACGCGACAGTCGCGTCTTCGCGCGACGATTGCTTTGGTTAGAACGAGGCCTTAGATTTTTCAATAAAACCTTCTTTTCATTTTCAGCTTCGGGGCGACGTGGTTCTGAAAATATATCCTGCAGAAATTACATTAGGTATCATCACAATGAAATATACGTTTAAATACTCGTACCTGGAGCAATAGTAGTACAATAATTGGTGAAAAAAACTGATCGACTTTGGTAATGCCAGGTACAAAGTTACACTCTTAACCGCGCTCTATCTACCATGGACGCAGTGTGGGCAGGTAAGGCAGTTCCGTGTAATGAAAGTAGATGGCGTTGTATTAAAACAGAAAAAATAAGGTAACTTAAACTTTTTCTATATTCAGACTTACGAGATGAGATACGACTGTTCCTATATTTATGTTGAACCTACGTTCTTGTAGCCTCTTTTAATTATTACAAGAATGACCACAGTACATTTTAACTGATAATAAAGATACCTAATTGAAATGGCGGCTTATAAAGTTATCTGATGTGTGATTAAATCTCTTTTTTAAAATGGCATGTAAATGAGACAATTTTATACCGGGTTTTCGAAGCGAAGCTCGCCTTTCTTTTTAATAGTACATTACTGCAGCGGCCAGCAAAAGAGGCACTGATGGCCGAACGTGTAAATATGGGCCGAGGGGAAACCGAGGCATCTTTCACGCGCCAATATGTTCATTTGTTTTCAATAAACAGCTTTCTATTTGCAAGCCAGTTCGAAATTTAAATAAAACCTTTCTTAAGTTACCTCCTTGGTTGCCATGTTTCGGAGTAAAAGATCGTTCCATTTATAAATTACACGATAGATAAATGAGTTTACTATGTAATTTATTTGGCCGCTTAACCACGACAGATATGGATTTTCATACAACTTTTGGCGGCCGCTGCTCGCATGTATTTGGCCAGTACAGCAACTTCGATTTATCTTGAAGAAAGTTGTTAAAATAATGCTCAAATTTTCAAGCATGTTTGAGAAAATACCATTTCAGACACCAATCAAATTTGGTCCTCAAAAGATCTGACCAACGCTATGTCCAGATTTTTATAAACACATTTACATTGATGAATTTTAAATTTATAGAATGACATGAATAATTTACTTTGTAAAGTATTTTATTATTTTAATTATTGTGAATATCAGAACTATTTGGGTTATTGTTTTTTTTTTCTCAGTTAGTTTTAATCATGGTTTGGGGGTTTGAAAATGCGGCCTACCCAAATGTCCTTTCTTTGGTATTGTTAGTCGAATCGTTGAGCTCCTTAGTTAAGTTCTGAGTTCAGCTGCACGATTACTGACGAATGCATGCACTGACTGGACAGGTCTACTCAATCTTTGTGGTTCTTTCCTCAAAAGATCATTTCAGATACCATTCTACATGGTCTTCACATGATCTGACCAAGATTATCTGGGAGCCTAAAATGGACGCTTTGGCAGAATCATGCGTGCAATTCATACAGCCCGTAATTCATCTGTTTGACAGCTGCTATTTAACATTAGACTTCACTATAATAATTCTTAATTTGTGGACCATTTTACGAAACTCCATACACAACTGTCAAACAGATGAATTGCGGGATATGAATTGTACGCAGATCATAATATGATTCTGCGAAAGCGTCCATTTTAGGCCCCCAGGACTTTTAAAGAGACTGTGACCTCTGAATTTGTTTCGGCCTTACTTCTCGGAGTAGTCAATAGGAAACGCCGACCTCATCTAGTTTTTATTAAAATATGATTGACGTGTAAAAGTGTTTGTACAAACCTACTTACAGAAATAAAATCATTTATCATTTTAAATAAATTGTTTTTTTTAATTGTTGGTGATAGTAAGACGTTATCATAGGTAATTAATTACATTTTTAATATTTATAGAGGAACATTTATAATATATAAAGAGAAATATTTTCCTAAACTACTTCCCCCTTATTACAAAACAAGGTTTAACTTCAGACCCAGGTTTAAAACATGGAGCCATTATTGAATTTCAAACTTTATTCCGACTATGGTAAAGTTCCTAAACACAAAACTGACAACTTAGTACCGAACTAAGTTTTCAGTTTTGTATAAAGAACGGTATTTTAATCACTGTTACGTTCTTATTACAAAAACTGGCTGCATGGTTTAAGTCATGTCAAAATATAAATCTTGTTTTGTAATAAGGCGGCTTGGGTTTTAAGATACGACCGACGGTGACCAACAAAAAAATATTTCATACATCAAAGCGCCGCGACCGTGCCTGCGGTGAATTATAGAACTACAGGATTAAAGGCTTCTACATACCGGGCCAACTTGTCGCGCGACGCGACGCGACACAAAGGCGCCGCGTGTCGCGGGACGAGCGGTGCCTTTGTGTCGCGTCGCGTCGCGCGACAAGTCGCGCCGGTTTGCAGAAGCCTTAAATCTCTAATAATAATTTACATTGCAAAAAAATATGTGCCTGAAAACTATTTTTTACTGACATACTGTTAAAAATAATAATTATAAGCAATAAATCGTTGTACAAAACGTTGTGATTGTTTACTTTTACTGTCCATAGATGGCATTAGTAAAACCAGAATGAAGGTAGGTACCTATACGAAAACGCATAGGACCTGTGGACGTAAAATTAAAAATTAAATTATTACTACATCCCAAAAACAAGTGAACTTTAATCAAGTAGCGATGATTCTAAATTTAAAATCCGACGGCTAAGCGCCGACTATTTTCGTCCAACGTGGGAGCTTGTTCTATTTTCGCACCTGATATTTCGAACTCTTCGTATATTCTGCTCGCCTAGTACTTTCGGGGATAGAACTGACTTTTGTGACGTAACGGATGAGAGGCCGTCACTGTCACACGCCCTGTCATGTTGAAGCGAACGGAACTGAAAATACTGAAATGCCTGAAAGCGTTTGATAGATTACGTTCAATCGGATTTTTATTGAAAGCTGTGTGTGAGTGAAAGCATGTCGATTTTTGTACGGTTTTGTAAGCGTACCCTTTTGTTTTTTTTTTTAATACGTAATGAATAAATATACCTAATTGTATGGTTTATTTTTCATGCTACAATATTGTTTTAAGTAGTTCAGATAAGTTCTTATTCACAAACAAACCCGGTTCACACAGTCCTTATTTAACTTTTACTTGACTAGGAAATCAATCAACGATTTAAGAATTAAATTACGATATTTTACTAAAATATCAACAATATTAACAAGGAATGAGTTCATGAGTGTTTAATACAAGAATGAACTTTATCTAAAAATGCAAAAAAAAACAGCAAATGAATTGATATTTTTCTTGCTAATTTTGCCGCACAGCCTATAATAGCGACGATTTCAGTATCACCGCACCGGGGCAACGGATTTCCTTGAAATTTCAGGAATAAGGTTAACGATACTAGGATGATATAAATCAAAAGGATGTTCACAATGCGTCGCTGCGTGTTTACAGTATCGGGTAAGTGTGCGTGAGACTTATTGGGCACCTGTTACGCTCCTAACTTCAAATGTACCTACTTGAAAAAGTTAGTATATAAATAATACTTGTAGAGCTTTTCAGGTACCGAACTTGGAAACAAATTAGTTTATTACAAACATCGAAGTGTTGATTTGCGTTAAATCGATTACAATTGGAAATTTGTGATTTTCAAATCCAGTTTCTCCATTACTGCTCATTTTACATAACTTGTCAATTTTACTAATTCACGACTCTTGTTCTCCTAATCTTTAATAAAGTTAACTAGATGGCGAGATGATAGACTATGCAATATTAAATATTATTTTGTATGTAAGTATGTCAAACGCATGGTAGTGTGTGTAATTTTTTTTAATCATTTAATTTATCTATAATGCAATAAGCATTAAAGATAAAAATATTAGCTTTCTGCACACCTCCTCGATATAAACCATATCTGTGCCAAATTTCATACACCTCCATCTGCGTAATTTTCGTAAAAGGGGTACAAAGTTTTTACTTCACGTATTAATAATTATATAGATAACACGGGTTTGTCGTCTTATCTATCAGTGACAAAAAAAGAAGAAAAAAAATGTGAGGGTGCTGTTCTAATAGCGTTGATCCCCTTATCCATAGGGACGGCGACGGCGGCACGGTGTGTGTTAAGTGGGTTGCATAAGTATATTAGTATTTGTGTAGTGACAATTATTTGTCCCTAGTGATACTAATAATCAGTACCCACACAGTGATGACATTGTAACAATCAACAAGGAGCATAAAACCACTTTATATGCTTTTATAAAAACAAAAGAATATTTAAAATAAGAACACGTATTTTGATGTTCTTTTATAAAAACAAAAGAATATTTAAAATAAGAACACGTATTTTAATGTTCTTTTGCTTTTGTTATTCTCATTTTCTTTTCATCGTGTCATATAGGTCGTAGGTTCGAACCCAGGCAGGCGTTTTACTATGTGTAAATAATGTCATCACCACTGCTTTCAAAACGGTGATGGAAAACATCGTGCGGAAACCGGCATGTCCTAGAATAGTTCGAAGATATGTGTCATCTACCAACCCACACTGGGCCCGCGTGGTGGATTACGACCCACTCCCTCTCACAGAGGAGGCCTGTGTCCCAGCAGTGGGAACATAAGAGGCTGATTTTGTTATGTTGTGTCATGTTATCTCATGTATTAAAATGCCAAAAACTTAATCTTATAAATAAAATTCTCGTGTCACAATGTTAGTTACCATACTCCTAAATCCAAAATTTTATAATGTATATTCAGTAGGTCTGAGAATCGGCTACTATCAATTTTTTATACCCCTAAGTGTTAAGGGTGGCTTTCCCACGGGATCGAGACTTACGCGAGTGAAACCACGGGGAGCAGCTAGTTATTTTATAATATTTCACATTATGTGCGTATGTCTAACAACATGATTTGGATTTAGAATGACTATAATATGTAAAATGCAATTAAATGTAATATTTTTTTTTATACCTACAAAATTTGTACGCCGTTATTGGCAAAACATGGACGTACACAACATCTATGAATTCAGTACGATGCATGTCTGATTAAGTCAGTTTATGTATGTATACGCATGTTTGACAAATAAAGTGTCTTTATCTTTATTTACCGGATTTTTGAAGTTAAGAACTGTTTCTACCTTTACACAATGGGTATCCATATTTTCAGCAAATGTTCAAATTAGTCACATCATCAAGTCTGTGTACGTTGTATAATAAACCAATCTAATAAGTCAATATTGATACTTAAACCAATTGCATTTTACTGGCTTCTAATCTGAGTACCACTCAAACACTTAACTTTCACCTGAAACTTAGTAAACTGAATTACATTAGTATGTGTACACACACACACAAATCCGAGCTAACTTTTCAGACTGCTTGGCGCTTCCAAAATTAGTCCTATAACCATCTCTTTTCAACCCCTATTTTTAGAGTATTGTTGTCTCGTTTGCTCCCGTAGCTTTTCTTCGAGCTTTCCCTGACATTAGCTGGGCATGCGCGGTGCGCCCCGACGCACGTGGTTTGAGATCTCCTCGTGTATTCTGCTCGCCTGGTATCGGGCGCGCCTAGGGCAGCCGCGTCGCGCCGCCGCCGCCCATTGTCGCGTTTGCCCTAGCCATCCCGCCCGCCCAGAAGCTCTGACGATCGCCTACGATACGGTCCGCTGCCGAGTTGTGGGAGAAAGTCGCGCGCACGTGCATAACTTACGCGCGTTTGGAAAATATCATTTATGCGAGAGAAAAAATGTTTAACCAGTGTTTCTGAATCTATTTTGGAAGCTCTCTAAGGATCCTTTTTCCTCCCTGTCCCAGATTATTTTTGCATTATTTTTTTTTGTCCTCTAACGAAGTTTGTCGTTATTTTTTGTAATTGATTGGTGTTGTTATAGACGCAGGTGTGTAGTGGTGTGTGTGTGTCTTCGTGGCTGCTGGCTGCTGATGATCTACAGGTCCTGAGCCAGCTTCGGTTGCAGTTTCAAGTATGAAGAGATATTCAGCCATGCCAGGTTAGTGAAGTAGAGATAAGCATGTACACACTGATTAAAACGAAATGGAAAGAGTATTTTTTATTTCTTCTACGCAAATTCATTTTTCAGTGATAAAACATAGGTACTTTGAAGTTTGAAACTTAAACTTATCTGAAAATATTGTGCATTTTTAACGTAATGAAGATACAAGTACATTTCTACGTTCAGCAATTTGTCACATTCCTTTTATCATAACATTAACTTACTGTACATAATTTATTTCATTAGAAAATAACAAAATATCTTCATAAAAAGTGTTCAAAAATACTATAACCTTACTTGACCATACAATATCTAATTTATTTATTCAATAACACATACATTTGTTTTAACAGGTAATGCCCAAGCTAACAAAAGTAGTCATAATTTCTAATTTTTAGGTCCCAAATAACGGGTCCGGGTAAGGACAAGTTACACAGTGGACAACACACTAAGTGTCACCCTCTGAAATTTCACCAAAGAACAAGAAAATATGTCCAACCGACGAGAGACTAATTATTTTATTATCATTTTAATTATATCATATACATTGAACAGATACATTTTTCAAACATATGAAGCAATGGATTGGCAATCTGTTTCGGGGTGATTCAGATTGTGATTGGCGTGCGTTGCGCAATCGAGGTGCTGGTTGTAGGTATACTTTTTATTTTTCATATTTTTTTTTTTACTTTATTATTTTTAACTTTTACTTTTTTTATATTTTTTTCTCTCACCCCTGGCGATTATTGTTTGTTTTTATATTATTATGATAACCCTTGGAAAGTGTTGTGGGTTACATTATTAGTAAAATACGAATATTGTTGTACTAGTTTTAAGTTTTCATAATGTAACTGTTTGCTGTTCCTCTTAATAAAAATAAAATTTAAGGGTAAACTCTTTATATATGACTTTATACTAAAGTGGTTGGTAAAGATCTAAGCATTCCACAATAACCCATTATGTGGTTGTCGAAAGGTTTACAAATAAAAATTACGGGTTGCTCCAGTGAGCCTCAAGAGGCCTTCAAAAGAGGAATTTGGGCCGGTCCATTGACTACATGTTAGCTCCTTGCTTTATGTCGTAAAGTGTGATAAAGGGCTGGCCATATGCTTTTATAAAGACGTAATAAACCTACTATTCATTATTTAGTGATTTTGAAGGCTGTTGATGGAAAAAAATTAAATAGTATGTAAGCTGCCTTTTGTATTAGAATTTTGGTTTGGTCAACTAATTGTTGAGTCGTCTTTTACTTTTTTTGACTACGTTTTTTACTATGGAAATAATTAGGTGTCATTTTAATAGGTATGCATACACCTATTACCATGGTTAAGAAATAGTAAAAATTGTGGTCTTACCAACTATTGGTACCTACGTTTTTATGGTACTAAATGTTTTAAAATAGATATTTTACAAGTACATTTACAAGTATATTTTACAAAAAAAGAGTCTGCAAATTAGATGAGTTGCAGACTCTTTTTTTTAATATTGACAACTGTAAAATGAATGTCGCAAAATTAAATGAAAGGACTATAAATTATTTAAACAGAACTGCAAAATTTTTGGTCCTTGTTTTCAAACACAATATTTACTATCTGTTATTTTATTTTGGTATATTTTGTCAAGATCAAAATACATACATTTTAATATTAATTCTTCACTTCTTTATTCCTTTTAAGAAAGCTTTTGTTCGCAGAGCATATTTATATGCACCCGAAGAGTAATTTGCAAATATAACTACGATGGTCAAAATCAAAAATATTTTTATTTCACATAAGCCTACATGGGCACTTATGAAACGTCAGAAGCTAGGTGCATGGTTCCAATTGGTCGTTTCTTGTTTCGGGAGTCTTCGCCGACAGGACACTTCGCCGACAGGGCTCATCAGCGATGCAACTTATCTCCGATAATCAGTCGTACACTCAGCTTAACAACCGTTGTTAGTTTTGTTTTAATTTAAACTGGCATCGAGTTTTTGTTTTGGTCACTGAATTTACCAACAATAGAGGAGATCTGGCTCTCGTTATTGGTCACTGTTCTAACCTAACCTAACCCAAATTTTTATTTTTTATGAATTGTGTCGCTGATGAGCCCTGTCGGCGAAGAGTCCTGTCGGTGAAGTGTCCTGTCGACGAAGAGTCCCGTCGAAGTAACGTCTTGTCGGTGTTCAGTCTGTCGACGTAGTGTCTGTCGGCGTTTAGTCGTACACTGATGATTATGTACGCCCTTGATTTTAAAATGCGCCATGAGTGTATGTTGAATATTAACAATTACGCCGCTCTATATCCAATTTATTTACCTAACCAAAAGTCTGTTAATGTCTTCAAAATGACGATAGTTTATTTATTTATCAAGAACACCAACTTATTATAGTTATCAAATGTTTATTCCAACACTATGAATAGCATAATCAGCCTATGATGTGAGTGGGTGTGTGTGTGTGTGATGTGTGTGTGTGTGTGGGTGTGTGTGTGTGTGAGAGACGGTGAGTGGGCCGTAATCTACCACGCAAGCACAGTGCGGGTTGGTAGATGTCACATGTCTTCGAATGTTTGGTTCTAGGACATGCCAGTTTCCTCACTATGAATAAAGAAACACACAGAATAAAGAGACACTACGAATAAAAGGCTGATATTATGCAAATCTTATCATAAGCCTGAACTATGGTTAAAGTGGTTCTGTGCAACAACAACAATAATTTGCCTCACCAACATCATCATCATCATTTCAGCCGGATAACGTCCACTGCTGGACATAGGCATCTCCCAAAGAGGGGGGGGGGGGGGGTTGCCATAATCGCCATGCTTGGCAGGCGGCTTGGCGATCGCCAGTATGGTGTTAAAATACATAGTGAATGCTGCTGCCCATTCTCTAGTAAGTCTCTTAGTCGCCTCTTACGACACCCACGGGAAGAAATAGGATGGTGCTATTCTTAACGTCCGGCACCAACCGGAATGTCACTAACGTAACAACAGACAATTAAACACGGATATATTACTAACTTGCTAGTGTTAATTAGGGAAATTATAGCCGTAGAGTAGAATAGAATAATATTTGTTATGTACACCATACAAATTACAGATATAAATGTGGAAACTATACGTAGGGTGACACAATGGGCGGTCTTATCGCAAAAGCGATATTTTAAAAACAACCTTTGGATGGGTTAAAGGGAGAAAGAGAGCCAATACTGCAGGTTGCTGACAACCTGCAGTATTGGTACCATTTACATAAACAATAACTACATACATACATATAGCACATACTCATTAACCACACACTAAATCACTTACTGAATGTATGGCGATTACACATTATCGGAACATGATCGTGGTTCTTGGCGAATTAGATGAACGCTTCTGCAATCCCTTTTTTTTTTTTTTGGGTGGGAAATTATCAAATAACTTCTCCCGCTCTGGGCGGAGCGGGAGGGCGTGTCAGACTTTTACTGACTAAAACCCACCCGTATTCCTTCATTTGCCTGTGTGCCAGGGCCGCGATATCCCTTTCGGACAAACTCGCAACCCTGGCAGGCATTGGCCCTAGTGGACCCCGTCAGTTGGGGCTGACAACTCTTTGAGGCGCGCGTGGAATACGACGCGCTGTCGACCCGGGCCTGGTCCTTATCGGATGGTGAGCTGCCCATCGCTCACCGTCCGCAGGCCCGCGCCTACGGTGGCCGGAAATCATCTTGCGACTCCCGACGCCCGGGGCGTCTCCTGCGGCGACTAGGGGCGCGAGGGCCGCGAACCTTGCCTCTCCCTCACGCGTTCCGCCTCCTCCTACGCAAGCATTACTAATTCGCAGAAGGAGGTGACGGCCTCCCATGCACTGGCGCTCCGAACCATGGCCTGAACCAGGGCCGGACGCGAGAGATCGCCGCCGCCGATCGCCTCCGTGAGGACACGGCGGTGCCCTAGCTGCCCAAGCTGGGCAGACCTCCACCGTATGCTCCACCGTGTCCTCCGGGCGATCCACACAGTGGTGACACCCGGGCGTTTCCTCCCGCTTTATCCTGAATAGGAACCTCCCAAAGCAACCATGTCCGGTGAGGACCTGCGTCAGGCGGAAGGTGAGGACGCCGTGGCACCTCTCTAGCCACTCCTCAAAGAGGGGACTTATCGCCACAATTGTGGCGTGCCCAGCGCTGGGTTGCGACAATCGCATTCTCCATGCAGCCATAAGATCCCGCTGCAATCCCTGAGTTTTGTTTTACAAAAACATGGCAGTATAACTAATGATCTTGGTTAGTAAGATATCAAATGTAAGATATCAAATTGTATTGCAAGCCATTGGTAATATTGCATCAGTAAATTATTATTCTTCGTTACAGAAAAATCTGCTACCAAATCCTATTTCTATAGAGTGTTTTCCACCGAATAAAAGCAGGTTTACTTATAGGAAACTTGGTTTGGCATTCATAAAAAAGATACATGGCTATGAATAAGTAATTTCACATAATGTTACCTCATCATCATCATCATTTCAGCCGAAAGACGTCCACTGCTGGACATAGGCCTCCCCCAAGCACCGCCACTTCGACCGCTTCTGTGCTTCCCGCATCCAGCGGATACCCGCGGCCTTCACAAGGTCATCGTTCCATCTTGTAGGAGGCCTTCCAACGCTACGTCTTGAATGTTACCTACCGAATAGTAATTAGTGAGTGAAAAGTGTGTTAGTAAATTTACTACTTCGAAACACGGATAGCCTATAGACGACGACAACGGACTTTTAATGATTTTATACTGAAGATCACGTCTAAGTCAGTAGTGTTAATGATTGGAAAAAAATATATTTTAAATTAGGGCATTTTCTCAATAACTTAATATACGAATATTTTAGATTATGTTTATATTACATAGTGAAATTAATTTGTAAAGTTATGTCTAACGCGGATAAAAAATGAGAATGGCGCAAAATCTATTACCAAGCGTATTTTTCTGAAACCTTTACCAATTTAAAGATAATATTAATGATCTTTTAGTATACGCGTTTTATTAAAATATCTTTTTTTTGTGTATAATAAATTAATAATGCGTCAAATTGGGGACAGCGATCCTTGATGGGCGAGTCCTGTTACTGGCTGAACGTACGGCGCGTTGTGTGAGCTCAGTACAGAACACGCAAGCTAATCACTCAAGGTCACTGGCATATATCTGCGTCTTAAAAGAGACAGATTGTCAGTCCATTGCCTCTCTATTAGAACGAATTTTACGATTCACGTGGGAGGCACACTGGCGCGGTAAACGCTCAATCCAGACCAACGCTATTACATCACTGGTTCACATAAAATAGTACTTATTGGGCTTTATAGGTTGAATACGTGTTTTATACAGGTTTAGGGTATCCTTCATCTGCTCTTGTGTTGGCACGAATAATATAAAAGTACTTGTGAAGGCCGCAGGAATCCGCTGGATGCGAGAAGCACAGAAACGGTCGAAGTGGCGGTGCTTGGGGTAGGCCTTTGTCCAGCAGTGGACGTCTTTCGGCTGCAATGATGATGAACTTAAATATCAGTCAGTCAGTGAGGTAGTAGCGTGGCTGACCTTTAAAAGGAGCGCTGGGCTTACAGCCAGATAAATTAATTAAGCAACTTGACACCTTACGTCTTTTTACCGTATTATAGCCATTTCATACAACTGCCAAAGAATAACAGTTGTGATTTGAATATGCGTAGCGTACAATTTAAGTTGGTAAAGTCAATTTGCTTAGCAATTAATTCCCTTGATTTTACCTATAATTCAGTGACGTAATAACTCTGAATGGAAAAGGCACTATTACTAATTACTGTAATATTATTGGCTATTAGAGTATGTATTTTGTAATTTAAAGTTTCTTGTTTGTGCAGAATAAACAATTTTTTTTTCTTTCAATCTATTTACTAGTATTTTGATTAAGGAAAGGATCTAAGGGACTTACTAGAGAATGGGCAGCAGCGTTCTCTATGCATTTTCTTTTCTTTTCTTTTTTTTTTTTTAAAAACGTTGCCTAGGAATTTCTCCTGTGTTGTGGGTGCGTTTACAAACATTTAAATTCACATACACTAACAGCCAGACCCGGAACAACTACTTGTAGGTCATACAAATATTTGTTCCATGTGGGAATCGAACCCCCGACACGCAGCGCAGCAGTCAATCGCTTAACTAACTGCGCCAACCGTGCTGTCAATTTAACACCATACTGCGATCGCCAACCCGCCTGCCAAGCTTAGCCATTATGGCAAACCCTCCCTTCTTTTGGGGGACGCCTATGTCCAGCAGTGGACGTCTTTCGGCTGAAATTATGACTAGTCTTTTGTCCAGATTAGAACAATAGAATATTGAATCCAATGTCATCATCAAAAAGAACCTTAAATTATTTGTTAAATATGTAACACATAGTTATTCATTTATGTGTACTACTCTCTCTCGCTCATGAAAACCTCTTCACTACTGAAATATAAAGCGAAATAATATAAATCCTGTATGAAATTCAGCCCACACGTTTAAATTCTGTCTGTCAAGTACTTTTAATACAAAAAACGATGTATGAAATCAGTTGAAAACAGATTTTGCATTGTCGCCCTTATTAACTACAAGTAGAGTACACTTGAAAACGAGTTGATGATATTTTATGTTTTAACATAAATTATTATGTTGGGGATATTTTGTTCTGATGAAAACAACTGCCTCATTGGTATAGTGGTTGGTTTTTCTTGCATTTTCCATCTGGAATTTCTCAGTTCCAGTCCGGAGGATTTGTGTCCAGTTGATTATGGCAATAGGACTTAAACATAACCGGCAAAATGTGGGTGTACAGTCGACTACTGCAAAGAGATATATACACTGTTGAGCTCCTTAAGTTCTGAGTAGAGCTGTGCACGATTACTGACAAATGCGTGCACTGACTGGTCAGGTCCACTCAATCTGTGTGGTTCTTTCCTCAAAAGACCATTTCAGACACCAATCTGCATAGCCTTCACATGATCTGACCAAGATTATGTCTGGACTTTAAAAGTGACCACTGAGTTTGTTTCGGCCTTTCTTCTCAGAGTAGTCAGATAGGAAACGCCGACCTCATCTCATTTTTAAAATATGATTGACGTGTTAAAAGTGTTTGTACAAACCTACTTACAGAAATAAAAATCATTTATCATTTATCACATTTGAAAATTACAAAAATATATTGATGATAGAGAGATAAAGATGTTGTCATTGTTTGTTAAAAATACTTGTAGACATATACGACAGATTTATGTTTCAATTGTTTGTTATACAAAACGAGTTCGAAAAGTTATAAGTACAAATCAAAGCGTTTCCTTACACAAAATGACTCCTAATGTATGTATGTAATAGAGTATGTTTAAATTATTATCATCATTATAAAATAATATATCATTGTAGTAATTAACATTTAAAAATAACATGTTAAACATAAAATGAACAGCTCGCCGGCACACAGATAAACCCTGTGAGGTTTTCGTTGTGCGGCTATAAAAAAATTGTAAAATAGGCTAAGTGTTTTAAAAAAAAAAAAAAAATATGCCAAATTTATGTAATCAGCAAGAAGGACACTGTTATGTTTACGCTCTGAAACGAATTAACGTATTCGTCTTTGGTTACAATGATATAATATTTATCCTTCTTGCTGTATACATAAATTTGGCACATTGAGTGAAGACATATAATCGTTAATATCATGTGTATAATTATTTGTAACGAAGTATGTACACTTATTTCAATGGGTCGAATGTACTATAGGACCCCTCTGCCTAACCGTACGGGGAAATATGTCGTGATGTTACGTTATGCTTATAAAAGAAAAGAGTTTTATTGTTATAGGCCAGCCACGTAGCCAAATATTTACTCAGGCTTTCCAAAAATTCCATACATCGAGTATTTGTATCATATCAGTGCAATTGGAGGCTACCAACGAACTATGCAATTCGGAAACTGATCTGAAGTATTTATGGCTTTCGACTGCATACATGTTTTGGAATTTGATAGCATGAATGTTGAAACTCTGATGTAGGTACTCTCTGGCGCATAACAATAACATTGTTATCTTGTTTACTAGATATATTTTAGTTCCTTTTACTCACCGTCGGGATTGAACCCCGAAAAACCCAAAGCCGTGAGTGAACCTCGGAAGCTTAGCTAACTAAGTAATGCCAGTTTAGTCATACTTACATAGACATACACAGACACACTTCATCACACACATTAACAGCACCTAAACCGCACAGATATACGCAAGCACACACTTTAAATATATATTATGTCACTCTCTGTATTTCTTATTTTTTGTGTACTTCGTAATTGGCGTTATGTTTAGAATCTTAATAATGTTATTGTTATTACTTACGTCAGCTGTGAAGCTACGTTATATTAAATAAATAATAATTAAATGATGAAATTAAATGATGTGATACGGCAAGGTGTGGTTTAAAAGAAGATGTAGTGACAAAAATTTAAAAGAGTATGCTTAGATGGTTTGGTCATATTGAGAGGTTGAATGAAAGGCGACTGACAAAAGGTATTAACAAGGCAGAAGTGAGTGGAAACGCTGGGAGGTGACGCCCTAGAAGATCATATAGTGACCTAATTGGTGATGTTCTTCAGAAAGGTCAGGTGTGTAGTACTTGCAACCGGCGTGCGTGTATGACAAGATGTCATGAACGTAAACGAAGCAACAGTAAAGTAAAGTAAAATTTTTCTTTATTCATGAATATGAGACAACCATACAAAGTAACTTAATAACAACACAAGATAGCCAAAAATCGTTTAAAGTTATTTTAACAATACAACTTAGGCAGGTGAACAGTTAGAGAATGTAAAATGGTGGATTGGTTGTCTTTGGACTGATTCGCCCTATCCCCTCGTACTAGTATAAAACTGTATCACGAGCGGATAGTCTTCCTCAACCTAAGAATAAAGGCTTCTACATACCGGGGCGACTTGCCGCGCGACGCGACGCGACACAAAGGCACCGCTCGTCCCGCGACACGCGGGGCCTTTGTGCCGTGTCGCGTCGAGCGACTAGTCGCGCTGGTATGTAGAAGCCTTAATGGATTCCCACAAGGTTCCAGTTACGAGTCACAATAGTTTAGAATTATTTACATACTGTATAAGCAAAAATCGGTACATTTAAAACATAAAAGGAGTATATAAGGAGCGTAGCAGGTGGCGTTCTATAGTTTCTGCCTACCCCCATGGGAAGGAGGCGTGAGTTTATGTATGTATGTAATAAAATAAATCAATCGGCAATCTTCAATGCACCTGGAAGTAAATTCATTTTATTAAGCCAATTACCAACAGTCGAAATAACTTTAGCCCTTCGAATTTCGTTTCAACTCGTACACAATGCAGCTGTTGAGTACTTTGCAAATACAAATAAAGTGTGGAGCAGGCGGAAGCACTGGGCTTGACGGTGTTTCAAAGCTTTAGAATTTAGGCTGTTTTAAAGTTGAAGCAACATTGGCTGTTAATATCCTAGGGTTTTGATATTTGAAAAGACTTTTAAGGTACATTTGAGAGAAAATTATCTCCTTTTTCACGGCTTAACCAGAGTAAGAGAGAAGTGCATCCATATTTATTATAAATCAATCAATCTAGTCTTTATTTGTAAACATAGGTTACAACAGTATGCAGGATGTTATAATTGTTATAATATTTATTTATTTATTTAAAACTCTTAAACTATTATTACAGGTTTAGAAACCTAATGCGATAGCTAAGCCGACTTATAATATTAACTATTTTAAATAACACTATTACTAACAATTACAAATAACTACACAATACATTAACACCAAATTACTTATAACTAAAACAATACAACCTTATAATTATAACAATATATTACAGTTTCTCTATGTTTTGCCATTTAGCGTACAAATATACATTTATGGAAGGCTTTTGCCAAGTAAGTAAATTAATTTAATCAATGACAATTTTATTTAAATTTAATAAAATGCAATCGGAAATGTAAGGTAATGTCAATATTTAACGATAATGTCAATAATAAATAATTATAATGTCATAAGTTACTGATATGAAAAAAATATTTTTTATCCCTGTAGTAGGTATGTTCCCGTGGGCTGATTTCCGACCTCCACGCATGCGAAGCCGTAGGAAAAAGCTAGTTGAAATATAAAATGAACTGTGTACAAGTATATGATAAGAAATTGGTCGACATTTTAAGATTCTAGAGGATGTAGAGTGTGAATAAAATACTTTGTAAAACTCGTACGCAAAAGGCAATACTGACATATTATTATATGATAAACCCGTGTGAGCAATGACGTATTATAAATAGACGCGTCATACATGAACATTATTGCGCTAAAAACAGCGTAAGCCATGATTGTAGCTACATACTTGCATACAATCATACAGCGCGTGAAGAAAAGGAAAGACCTATACCGATATCTGTTGTTAGAAAGAGATGAACATACATATTTAGTTACGTCACTAGCTGATGCATGTTCATTGGCGCGTACGTAATAATAATAATTATTATTGTAAATGTCAGGCAATTGCCTGGCATTTACTTTGCCATTATTGAGCGCAGGTAACACATCACATCATTGCGTGTGAGTAGGACATACGCATACCAGAACAAAATTAAGGTAGAGCCTTTTATTCGACACTCGTCTAAGTTTTTCATATAAGAGTTGGTCTTCAACATCACTTCACATCATAATATCTACTTAAGAAATCTTAAATTCACTAACAGACTACCCACAACCTAAACCGCTGTGGTTAGGAACGTGAATTAAGTCACAAGAGTTCCTTATGTAACGATAGTGAGCACACACGTTTTTGGAAATCATCCCCTAAAGGGGTTAAAAGTCAAACTCAAAGCATGTATTTAAATAAACCAATCACAGGCACTTATGAATAATAATTGTCAAGGTCGGTCAGTCAGAAAGATGAAGCTAGTTACCGTTTACAAAGCGAGCAAGTAGGTTCCTATGGAGAAAAACGGGCAAGAAACTCCACAGACACTTAAATTAAAATATTGTTACAAAATATTGGTTACATCATTCATGTTGAAATTATACATGTAAGAACAATGTAGAAAGACATGCACGTTAAAAGCATCCGTAGATACAAAAAACCCGGCCAAGTGCGTGTCGGACCACGCACAATGAAGGGTTTCGTAGTTGGGATGAATTTATCCAAACAAACTTAACATTGTAGTTGAAAAACCATCCCCATACATTCCAACTGCAAATGTAAGTTTGTACGCACAATATAGAGTGATTTACCATGTTATACTAAAATCACAGACTTCATATAGGGTTTCCTGTAATCTATAAGTAAAGAACTACTTTCTGTATTTTTGTAAAAAAATTAGGCTCAGGTACTCGTAGTTTCGGAGATATTGGGGAGGAATGGTCATTTTTCGTCCATTTTCTTAAATAATTTATAAAGTATGTATTTTAAAATTATAAAAAAAATATCGTTAGAATCCTTAAAACAATCCTTTTCATTTGATATGTCACATGGTTCAGTCAGCAAAACTTTTTTTTTTAATTTTCTAATTTGCCCCCCAAAAGTGACCTTCATATTCAAAATTAATTTATTTACGTAACACGTCCGTGTTTGGGTCATAGAGGTTCATATGTGTACCAAATTTGAACTTAATCGGTCCAGTAGATTCGTAGCAAATCAGCTGTGACAGACGGGCAGACAGACAGACAGACACACGAGTGATCCTATAAGGGTTCCTTTTTTCCTTTTGAGGTACGGAACCCTAAAAATTATGAAAACAATTGAAAAATTAAAATAAGCCATGGCAGCTAAGAAATGACGAAGTGATGGCGCCCGTTCACGAACATGACGCATGGATCAGCACCATTCAGCTCAACCATTTTGAAGGGAACATGAATGTGGGATAAAAGTTTATGTGGAACTTTGTCATTTGTGCCAATGGGAAATCCGATCGGGCACACGTTTGTCCATGTCCAGTCCAGTCCATGTTAGCTTGTCCATAATAATTTTTTAACCGAATTTAGCTCAACAAATTCCGTAAATAGAAGTGTAAATCCAGCTGTACGCTTCACATTTCAGAATCATGACAAATACGAAATATTAATAACTATTCATAACTATCAGATATTCCTCGACACCCTATCAACGAAGGGTTTTCAAACTAAACAAGACAAAAGGGATTCAGTTCAGTCAGTCTGATCATAATTCAATTAATAGGGTATCATTCGGTGGGATTCCCGTTATAAATTGAACTGGGTTAAGCCTTCCCTTGCAATGTCTGGGTATATGTATAACTTCAATGATTGGAAGTAAAAGATAAACATTGAGTGTGTGAATATATCATGTTTATACCCGGAAGGGTTGAGGAAGAGATACGTATATTTACTTAAGGCGCGGTGTTACCTCAATATTTGTGAATATTACTAGTAATATTCTATATCTATACTAGTAATAGTAAAACTGGTTTCTTGGATAGTCGAGTATGACGTAACGCAATGAAAATATCCGACGCAAAAAATACAGTGGAAAGAAAAGGGTTTAAAGAAAATTTGTAACCAAATAGAATAGTAAAATATAGTTTGATATTCCCAATAATTTTTTTTTAAGTTACTTCACAAAATAAACTTTGGCGTCGAATATCTCTGTATTTTCAGCGAAAACAACATTTATTTTTGTAAGATTCTAATTGCATTAGATTTGTTTTAAAACTTTAACCGGACAATTATTTAATATAATGTGTATATTCCGAATAATCTAAATAAAACCCGTAAAATAAATGCCCATTTGCAGCTTAGTCACATTGTCAACACAACCGTTTATTCAATTTTCAACCTTATTTGAAGCGGTTGTGTGAGTACAGTTGGAGCGTTTAAAATCGTAGTCAGTCCGCGCCTTAATGTATAATTTGTTGAAGATAATTATAGGTGGTGTGTAGCGATCTTATGTCGAATCTGTGTATTCTAACCTACAGACTGAAATATGACACTCTGTTCCATAAAAATAAAGGCTACCAGTATCTAGATACTGAATGGATTAATCAATTATCACTCACCTAAATTTATTTAAAAATGTTTGCATTACTTGGGAAGAGACTGGATCCCACAACACAGGGAATCCTAGTGTCGGGTTCAGGGAATTTTTGAAATCTAGCATTTATGGCTCTTAAGTAACCTATTACTATTTTTTTTATGATGTAAGTACCGTTTTTGAACTGAATAAAGTTTATTTTATTTTATTATCTTTAACTAGCTGCTGCACGCGCCTTAGCCCGCGTGGCTTTTTCTAAAATAAAAATAGCCTAAGTTACTCTTTATAACATCTGCCAGTAAAGTCCCGTCAAAATCAGTCCAGCCTTTTCGGAGATTAGCCGGGACAAACAGACTAAAATATTAAAAATTGTTTTTTGTTACAAGTACCGTATATCTCCTTAAACATATGCTAGTAAAAGTCTCGTCAAAATTAGTCCAGCCGTATTTGAGATTAGCCGGAACAAACAGTCAGACCGACAAAAATGTTAAAGAGTTTTTTATTATTAAAAAGAACATTTTCGAAATGTCTCATTTAAAAACAGATAACTGGAAATCTCTGTTTCTATGGAAAATTTAAAATCAGTCTAATTTTTCTGTAACACTATTTTTCGAAAATGTTCATAACTAACTTTTTAGCCTTTTTATCACAGCTGCGGTAGCACGGGGTTTTGTTGGATATTTCAAAAGCTATAGGCATTTTTCAAAAATGCTAATTTTACAGGAATTTATATACTTCTCGTGCCGCATGGAACAAATATCTAGTAGAATAAGTAATACCTTTTATTTTCATTCACCATTTATTAAAATCAAATATAATTAGTCAAAAAAACAGTAGTGTAAAAAAGTTAAATGTTATGTAAGTAACTACCCATTTATCTTCTTTAAATACTTAATTAAAAAAAAAAAATCTGTATTATAACAACAAAAAAATCCTTTTATGTAACAAAATATAATACTTAGTTAACAGATAATTTTTTTTTCTCCTCATCAATTTTACTCTACAATCAACATTTTTTACTATGACTAATTTACTAAACTATGACTGAAACTGATTGTACTGTGTTCGTTCAGGGGCTATGAATACGTCGCAGAATTACTTCGACCGATTTTAAAAAAAGGTACTTTGCCTGACGATAGCCGATCCTAGACCATACGTCCGGCAGTAATTCTTGCAATGTAATCTTGCAACACTCAATTCATACCGTAGTTTAGTAGAACAACAGTCATAAAATATTAGATACACTGACTGTGTAATACAAACTGTGTTTCCATCGAAAACCGATTTACGATGTCTGTTTTGTTCTATCCTGCTACTTATATCTCTATTTAAGAAATAATAAAGTTCAAAATCACTTGCAGTCGAATTATTACAGATTTATTCGTTCACCCTACACTGTTTTAGTGATGGATAACATGTTACAAACGTCATATCCGGTGAGGATTCCTAAAGCTTTGAACTGCTTTATAATTAACCTAAACACAGTCCTGCCATCGAGTGTAAACATAAATAAATTATTGACTCAGACTATCCTATCCAGATGTACTGACAGCTTACCTAAGTCACTTTACTAAAATACTCGAACGCAAGATAGACACTTACCCCATTATTTATAAACGTTGATTAAAAGGGGTTATTGTACATTCGCCACAAAGTATATTCGTCACATTTTTGTGCATTCCATACATTGAAAGTGTATTCGCCACTTGCATTTAAAATATGTGTAAATTCGTCACAACCACAAGTCTTAATTTTAGGATCACATAATTTTAACATAAAATACTGGTAGCAAGCAAGGTTATTGGTTTTAAATAAATAAATAACGTTTATATTCTACTTGGTGTTTGATTGATCTGCTGTCTGTGCGGAAATAAACAATTTGACGAATTTACAATAATCAAAATTAATATACTGTGACGAATTTACTTCATAAAAATAGAACTGTGGCAAATTAACACATACTTTTTTCCGTGGCGAACTTACTTTGTGGCGAATGTATTATACAATAACCCGTATAAAGTAAGTAATGAATAACGTCCATATTTTTTTGACGTTTAAGAGAACTTTTTTTGTAACTACGTTTTAATGAAACTTCATACGCATGCAAGATACAAAGGTCTAAAAAGTTAGTAATGAACATTTTCGAAATGTCTTATTTAAAAACAGATAACTGAAAATCTCTGTTTCTATGGAAAATTTAAAATTGGTGTAATTTGGCTGTAACACTATTTTTCGAAAATGTTTTAACTAACTTTTTAGACCTTTGTATCCTGCTTATGCGTATGAAGTTTTATGAAAATCGGTTCAGTCATTTCGAAAAACAAGGTCTTGAAAATTTTTATGAAATGCCGTAAAGGCACATACTGGCGCGACACAAAGGCCCCGCGTGTCGCGTGACGAGCGGTGCCTTTGTGTCGTGACGCGAGTCACACTGGTCTGTAGAAGCCTTAAGTCGTAAACGCTCATAACCCTATGTTTAGCAGATAGGTAAACAAACAAACCACGCAAAGTTGGCTCAAAGCTACAATAATATTCTATGCAAATATAGAGAGTGTACGAAGTTAGTTTACATTCTACAGCTTGAGTTACGTTTTTGGTGTTTCGTATAGTAAAGCTGGCAAAGAGAACAGTAATCGAATCACCTCGGTGTCTGTCCGTGAGACGGATCGGGTTGGATTTTAGAGTACAGCGGCTGTGGTGAGCTGAAATTCTAGGCACAGGGAAGAGTTTATAATTGGTACGTAGTTTGCCAGTTGATAGACATTTGATAGAAGTTATGAATTGAATTGTCTTGATGATAAAATTAAACACTCCGAATTTCACCCTCTAGTTTGCCTTTTGCTTGATTGATTTCTTCCCCACCTATAAAAGAAAAGGTGGTTAAATACTTAAACAGTAAATAACTGTGACTTCTTATTTCTTTCCTTTCTAACACGACATTATGGTCTGATCAAATATTTATATACAAACTTACTTAATCATTACGAACTACATAATGTATTTCAGATTAAGACATCGTGCTCACCTTTGGTCACTATTGTGTCAAAGTTAATTTACGTAAGGTCTCACGCGATGTTTAAAACTTTACTCTAGTTAGAGAATAATCAATGATTTATTCATTGTTAGTATTATTTATTGAATATAGGGTTGTAGGGATATATTTAGAATTAGTTGTTTTTAGGGTTCCATACCGCAAAAGGAAAAAAACCAGAACCCTTATAAGATCACTCGTGTCTGTCAGTTTGTTACTGAACAAGAAAATATTTTCATCATAGATGTGTAGGTTCCGTTTGGTGCCGGACGTAAAGAATAGCACCATCCCATTTCGTCCCATTGGTGTCGTAAAAAACGACTAAGGGACTTACTAGAGAATGGGCAACAACGTTCTCTATGCATTTTTAAAATCATACTGCGATCGCCAACCCGCCTGCCAAGCGTGGCGATTATGGCAAATCCCCCCTTTTTGTTGGAGGCGTATGACCAACAGTGGATGTCTATCGGCTGAAATGATTATGATGGAGATGTGTAGATATACTCGTATAGGTAGTGCTTATAATTATGTTGCCAGTAAGTACGCCCTTTATTGTCGAACACAAAGCCTGGCCAAGTTCAAGTCGTAGGAATGAAGGTTTTCCGAAATGACGTTCACTAGGTGGCAGCACAGAGACATCAAGTCCGTTAGGTCCGGGCACTTGTCAAAAGCGTCAAAGCGCCAACATTTTCTTTAGTCATGACCCTTCATGGTCATGGCTGACTGATGAACGAATGAATGAAACTAATGATGAACGTTCTCATATATTTTATATTCATTGTTGAAATGGAAGCCAGTTTTCAAAATGGCGCCAACAGGGGGCTAAAATGGACGCTTTGGCAGAATAAGCAGAATATAATAAGAATCATTTATTTGCAGAAAATGATAATAATGAATGAAAGAATCATAATAATATGATCTGCGTACAATTCATATCCCGCAATTCATCTGTTTGACAGTTTTGTATGGACTTTCGCAAAATGGTCTACAAATCGCACATCGGCAACGAGAGTGTCACAATACAATAAATGTAGTTTTTGGGAAATCACACAATTCTTTTTTTTAGAACATAAAATTCCACCTAAAAAAATCTGAGAGAGCTTAATGGAGAACTTATGACATATTTAAGAAGACTGTTTAATGCTCTATTACATAATATTTTTATGGAAATTAAAATCTATAAATATTTTATACATTTTATAAGGTTGCGTTTGGTGCCGGACGTAAAGAATAGCACCTTCCCATTTCTTCCCATGGGTGTCGTAAAAGGCGACTAAGGGACTTACTAGAGAATGGGCAGCATCGTTCTCTATGCATTTTAAAACCATACTGCAATCACCGACCCGCCTGCCAAGCGTGGAGATTATGGAAAATGTCCCCCTTTTCGGAGGAGGCCTATGTCCAGCAGTGGACGTCTTTCGGCTGAAATGATGATGTTGATTATGATAATTTAAATCCAAACTTAAAACCAATGAATCATTAACCACTTCTCAACCTCCCATTCTTATAAAATAAGGCAGTGTTTAGAAAAGCGTCCCTTGAAGGAAATTAAGGGATCCAGTGGGTGGACACTCACGGCATATGAACTAAGATAAATTGAATCGATCAGTCACACATCAGAGCGCGGGTCGCGGGTCATTACCGCTATTGTGTCTTCGCTTTAGTAGGTATATACCTGAAGTGTGTATGTAAGTATTAGAGTAGTGTGGGATAAGTAGGGAAAATAAGGGTCATTTGGCCGCATTGATCCGGAAACACAAATATTGTCTGTCTTAATTTGCTAGGAGAACCATTCGGAGGACAATGATTATTCGATTGCATTTATTGCCTTACTCATTGGTTTGTTTTCGATGAACGTGATCATGTCGTCGCCTTCGTGGTCAACAGCATCGCGTCTTGCTTAAAATATTAGTATCCATATTAATGCGTATTTAAAATGGTTTGGTCTTGCTTGATAAGATTTAAATTCAAACGTTCTCTTATATCCTGAGACATACCTACACTCCAGCAATCTCAAATCAAAACATACTTATGCATGTTTTGATTTTAGATTAGTGAAGTATTTACAATAATAAGACCATATTTAGGTACCTACATAACGAATTCCTTTATTACAGTGTCTAAAATTTTCTTAGTCTCCTGAAAAAAAGCCTACGAACAAAAATAGTCGTAGTTCCCTCACAGCATAAACTTAACAATTCTTAGTACTTAAATGAGAAACGCCGCAGTAGTTCTATCTTAGGATACATAGTCGGTTACACTTTGTGGAACAATTCCAAAGACAATGGAGAAAGCTCATGAATTGTTTCTTGTCATAAATAATACCGCTAAGTTATATAGAGCGTCCATTTTCTTTCTTAATCTCTTGATTACTACTATTTAAGGAGGTTGGCTAAAAGCTTCACTCAATGGTCAAGCACGAATTTCAAGTAACGCTTAATTCTGGGCTTTTGTTTATTCAACGCAATTCTATTTCACGGCAAGTACTTATAATCACATTAGCCACCATTTTTATCTTAAGATAATCGATATTTCCATTATTTTGGGCGAGACAATCGTTATTATAATTCAATTAGACTTTAAAATTTGTTTTGGCCAGAATAAACTGGTTTCGTTCTTTAATTTTAGGGTTTCGTATCTCAAAACGAAAAAAAACGGAACCCTTATAGAATCACTCGTGTGTCTGCCTGTCTGTCCGTCTGCCACCGCCAATTTTTTCTGAATGTACTGGACCGATTATGTTGAAATAAATTTGTAACGTAAATAAATGAATTTTGAACACCGGGGTCACATTTGGGGACAAAATAGAAAAATAAAACACAAAAGTTTTGCATACTGTACCGTGTGACGTATCAAATGAAAGGGATTGTTGTAAGGATTTTAGAATTATACTTTTTTATGATTAAATACTTTTAAAGTTATTTCAGACAATAAATGAAAATGTACAATTCCCGTATCTCCGTAACTACTGAGCCTACTATTTTTTTAATACCGAAAATAGTTATTTACTCATAGATTACAGGAAAACCTAAAGAAGTCTATGGTCTTAAAATAACATAGTAATTTTCTCATTATTGTGCGTACAAACTTATGTTTGCAGTTGGAATTAATGAGGGAACATGTTTTTAAATTTCAATGTTAAGTTTGTCCTTGGATAAATTCGTCCTGAATACGGAACCCGTCATTGTGCGTGGTCCAACACGCATTTGGCCGGTTTTTTTATATTATACTAGCTTTTGCCCGCGGCTTCGCCCGCGTTAATGTCGGAAAAAATATCGCGGGAACATACTACCGTGATGAAAACCTAGTATATGTATATATAATATATATCCTCATTATAAACTATATGTGCGCCAAAAATCATCTAAATCCATTCAGTCGTTTTTGCGCTAATAGAATAGAATAGAATAGAATACTCTTTATTATGTACACCATAAAAGTTACAGATATAAATGTTAAAATTTTACATAGGGTGACACAATGGGCGGTCTTATCGCTAAAAGCGATCTTTTACACAAACATAAAATCCCCTCTAAAATTGACTCCCCTTTTTAGAGGTACATTTTTTGAAAACCCTGATATAATTTTTCCTTTATTTCCGATCTTAAATAAATAAGTACAGAGTTTCAAGTTAATTTAACTTAACGTTAAAATCTTTCCCCCACAAAATTCAACCCCCCCCCCCCTTTAAAAGTTATGTTTACGGTCGTTTCATTTATTAAGACTATCCGGGTAAATTATCAAGTTTATTGATCAAAGTAAACATAATTTTGATTTATACTGTATTTCGCCTGAAAGAGGTTTTTTGAAAAATCTTTAGCTATGTGTTTTGTGATATTATGTTTAAATTACTTTAGAGTTTATCAAAACGCGTACTAAAATCCTTCCCTAAAAACGTGTGGCCTCCACCACTATGTGGCGTCCACCGCTATGTGGCGGTCACCACTCTGTGGCGGCCACCTCTATTTGGCGGCCACCGCTATGTGGTAGCCTCCACTATTTGGTGGCCACCGCTATGTAGCGTCCATCGCTATGTGGTGATCACCACTATGTGCCGTCCACCGCTATGTGGTGGCTTACACTATTTGGCGGCCACCGCTATGTGGCACCCACCGCTGTTTGGTGGCTACCCGCTATGTGGCACCCATCGCTATTTGGCAGCCGCCACTATGTGGCGCCCACCGCTATTTGGCGGCCACCGCTATTTGGCGGCCACAGCTATGTAGTAGCCTCCACTATTTGGCGACCACCGCTATGTAGCGTCCATCGCTATGTGGTGATCACCACTGTTTGGCGGCCACCCGCTATTTGGCGGCCACCACTTTGTGGCGCCGACCGCTATTTGGGGGCCACCACTTTGTGGCGCCCACCGCTATTTTGCGCCTACCGTTATGTGGCGGCCACCGCTATGTGGCACCCACCGCTATTTGGCGGCCCCCACCGTTTGGCGGTCACCACTTGTGTGGGCCACCGCTACGTGGCACCCATCGCTATTTGGCAGCCGCCGCTATGTGGCGGCCACCACTATTTGGTGGCCACCGGCTTTGTGGCGCCCACCGTTATTTGGTGACCACCGCTAAATTTCGGACGCTATGTGGTGGCCACCACTCGCTATTTGACGGCCACCACTATATAGCGGCCGCTGCCATGTGGCTGTCGCCGTTATGTAGCGGTCACCTCTATTTGGCAGCCGCCGCTTTGTAACGGCCCCTGTTACGTAACGGCCACCGCTATGTCACGGCCACCACTATGTAGCGGCCACCGCTATGTCACGGCCACCGCTATGTAGTGGCCACCACTATATAGCAGCCACCGCTATGTCACGGCCACCGCTATGTAACGGCCGCCGCTATGTAACGGCCGCCGCTATGTAGCGGCCGCTGCTATGTAACGGCATCCGCTATGTGGCGGCCGCCGCTACGTAACGGCCACCGCTATATCACGGCCACCGCTATGTAACGGCCACCGCTATGTAGCGGCCACCGCTATAAAGCGTCCGCCGCTATGTAGCAGCCACCTCTATGTAGCGGCCGCCGCTATGTAACGGCCCCCGCTATGTCACGGCCACCGCTATGTAGCGGCCGCCGCTATGTAACGGCATCCGCTATGTAGCGGCCGCCGCTACGTAACGGCCACCGCTATGTAACGGCCACCGCTATGTAGCGGCTACCGCTATGTAACGGCCCCCGCTATGTCACGGCCACCGCTATGTAACGGCCCACGCTATGTAGCGGCCGCCGCTATGTTACGGCATCCGCTATGTAGCGGCCGCCGCTACGTAACGGCCACCGCTATGTCATGGCCACCGCTATGTAATGGCCACCGCTATGTAGCGGCTACCGCTATAAAGCGGCCGCCGCTATGCAGCGGCCGCCGCTATGTAACGGCCCCCGCTATGTCACGGCCACCGCTATGTAATGGCATCCGCTATGTAGCGGCCGCCGCTACGTAACGGCCACCGCTATGTCACGGCCACCGCTATGTAACGGCGACCGCTATGTAGCGGCTACCGCTATAAAGCAGCCGCCGCTATATAGCAGCCACCGCTATGTCACGGCCACCGCTATGTAGCGGCCGCCGCTACGTAACGGCCACCGCTATGTCATGGCCACCGCTATGTAATGGCCACCGCTATGTAGCGGCTACCACTATAAAGCGGCCGCCGCTATGTAGCGGCCGCCACTATGTAACGGCCACTGCTATGTAGCGGCCGCCGCTATGTAACGGCCCCCGCTATGTAACGGCGACCGCTATGTTACGGCCACCACTATGTAACGGGCACCGCTATTTCACGGCCACCGCTATGTAACGGCTACCGCTATGTAGCGGCCACTGCTATATTTTGAAGGCCACCCTTGTGTGGCGGCCACCGCTATTTGGCGGCCACCGCTCTTCGACGTTCGCCGGTAAATTGCAGACGCATGTGGCGGATGCATGTGGCGGCCACCACTCTTCGAAATTTCGAGTCTTTCCCTAAAACTTAATTACCACCTTTTGCCCCGTAAGGGTTACATTTGAATAAACCCAAAAACATGTAAGGCCCGATGGGCCCGCGCCCACATAGACGGACCGTCTGTTTTCTCGGTCCGTCTAACTAAAGAGACGGATATGCCAGTGGCAGTACAATTTATATGACAATTTTCACATTAGACGGACTGTCTTAGTGAAAAAAAAACAGACGGTCCGTCTAAGTGGGACCGGGCCTTTATGGGTTGAAATTCTAACAACATCGTTCCGTTAGTTTCCAACCATAATAGATACTTAATTTTGTGATTTTTAAGGACTTTCCAAAAACAACTTCTTTTTTGACTCTTGAGGGGTAGAATTATCAAAAACGCTGAGACACGTGTAAATTAATTTTCAATCGTCAGCCTAAACCCAAAGTTTGAAGGTCCTAGCATTAAAACTGACGGACTTTCATATAAATTTCAATCCCCCGTTTCACCCCTTTAGAGGGTGAATTTTGAAAAATCCTTTCTTAGTGCACCCCTAGACCTCACAAGAAATCTACGTGCCAAATTTGGAATCTCTAGACCCAGCGGTTTGGGCTGTGCGTTGATATGTCAGTCAGTCAGTCAGTTTCTTCTTTGAGAAAAAGGGACTTGACAGACTGACAGACAGACGGACAATGAAGTGGTCGTATAAGGGTTCCATTTTTTCCTTTTGAGGTACGGAACACTACAAATAAAGAACTTTAATTAAAAATAAAATTAAATCCCCCTTTTCGTTCCTTAAGGGTTGAAATTCTAACAACACCGTTACGTTAGCTTCCAACCATAAGCCTAGATAATAAAGGAGAATGCCGACATATATAGGGCACTCTGTACCAAACGAAAAGTCCGCTGTCATAACCAAACCCAGTGTATTTGGAGGAGAATTCAATGTTCTGCATATATTGTTAACTATTTTTTACATGGATTTCCGCAATTTTTTATTTATTTGCCTTTTACCTACTTAATATTTCGAGGTAAGTTTCGTAAAAATTACTGATTCGAAATGGTGGAGTTAACGCGTTAGTTAGTTAAAGCGGTAATATACTAACAGGCGTCGGAGCAATCCATGATCTTAAAACACGAATCATAGCCACGGATATATTTTCTGTGTCATGTAAGTACTCTAAATTGTTCTTACAATACCAGTGAACAGTTTACACATCGGCGACGACGACTTGCTGGCCGATGTCTTACCCTAGATAGGGACATCGCTAAGGATTATCACACAAACACTGCGTTAAGAAAAAGCACTTGAACGCCCGTTCTCGTTATTTTAATTATAATCGAATAGTTCATAATATGAAACCTTCGATCAATATAATATATGAAACCAACATTGAAAGATTGAAAGTAACGTCATTCGTGACGGCGCCAAAAAACTACAGATAATAATTTAAATAAGCCAAAAAAACAAATGCAATACGTCACACACAATAAATACATTTCCTTTCTTGAATCGGGCCTCTTTTCATTAAATACATGTATTCCAAAATAATAATTTAAATTATTATGACGCAACGCGTGACCTAAATAAATATTTTATTTTTATCACACATATCATACAATACCTAATATCACGTATTCTAAAAAGCAAATCGGTACGATACATAATTATCTTCTTCATTGAAATGTTTGCTGGTCGGTACATAATTATTGTTTTTTTTTTTTACATAGTTGTACCTACGTAGTACTATCACTTATTCTGTAGTATTCTGTGGTAGTAGCAACATTCGGAAATGAAGTGCAATGGCAGTGACATATACTCGTTTATGTGGAAAATACGTACAAAGTAAAATAAATACTTTTATTTTTGATCTATGTAAGTGCTGTGCACACCTATATGTGATAAGTTCACTGCAGTAATTTTAAAATATGATATAAGTTCTCTAAATGTGCTTTTGTGAACTAGTCGTTGGAGTGCCATAATAAATAAATAAATAAATCTCCGAAATCCGGGAATCTTTTTCAAAACAAAATCGTAAATCTGATTTAAAAAATAGTAGTAATTTTATGAACTCAATTTGGTTGTGACACGCTCCCCCGCAAGTTAGTACTGGCATTCTCCTTTAGTGATTTTTACTTCGAAAATTAAGGACTTCTCATAAACAACTTCATCATCCTTTTTAACCCTTCGGAGGTGAAGTTATCAAAAACGCTGAGACACGTGTAAATTAATTTTAAATCGTCAGCCTAAATCCAAAATTTGAAGATCCTAACTTCAAAACTGACGGACTTTCATATAAACTTCAATCCCCCGTTTCACCCCTTTAGAGGGTGAATTTTGAAAAATCCTTTCTTAGTGCACCCCTAGACCTCACAAGGAATCTACGTGTCAAATTTGGAATCTCTAGACCCAGCGGTTTGGGCTGTGCGTTGATATGTCAGTCAGTCAGTTTCTTCTTTTATATTTATATAGATTTCATATTAAAAAAACAATTCCCTATAATAAAATGAAAATAAAAAAAATCGGTTTCTATTTATCGGCCACGACACCAAACGGTTTTTGCGACTTTACAAAACATCGAGATATTTTATAATACATATCTACATATAAGTTAGTATTGAAACATTTCGGAATAAACTCTCTAAATGGTGGTGAAAACCTAAAGAAATTACATTATTTACATACCTAACAATAGACGGGACGTAGCGAACAGAATCGTAATCCGATACATTTGTCCTAGTGGGCAAAAGTCGCTCAGTCTAGTGTGGTACGCCTGCTTGTCAAGTTCCAATTCGCATTCATGTCCACCAAAAGAAATTTATTTTTGAAGTATAATGCCTATTGTCTCATACGGTATTGTCAGTCTCGTAGTGATAAAACGACTAGGCAACTTAACCACGGTTTATTTTCGCTGAGACATAAAACACAGTATTTTTCTATGACATTACTTCTAATAGCCTCTCTATCTATCTTAAATCCCTTTGAAACCCGCATCGAAATCCGTTGCCTAGTTTAGAAAAACAACGCAGTCAGACATACACGAAAATAATAGAATATAATAGAATAGAATACTCTTTATTAAGTACACCATAAAAGTTACAGATATATTTATGTTTAAATTTTACATAGGGTGACACAATGGACGGTCTTATCGCTAAAAGCGATCTATTACAGACAACCCTTGGATGGAAAAGCCACTTTAATTCATAGGAATTATGTATAGATTGTGGTATTTTGCTACTCTAAACCACATTTTTATTCTATTTATAATCTATATTATTTACCATTAATTTAGAGGGCTGTTGTGTCCAACAATTCTTGCTAATATATTGTTTACTTGTTTTCTAGCATGACTCTCACTGATTAGGTACTCTCTTTACATATTTTTTAATTTTGAATTGTTGAAAAACAAAACCTTTTTGCATTAAAAGCTGTACTTTACATAATTAATTTTCTCATATTAGGAAAAATCTTAGAATATTTTTATCCTTTGTCAGATTTCATCATAAATTGTCATCTGTCAGTTTTTTTTTTCTATACTTTCTTGATTAGACCAGACACAATCCCCCTTATTACAAAACAAAGTTTATCTTCAGACTCAGGTTTAAACATGGAGCCATTATTGAATTTCGAAATTTATTTCGACTACGGAAAAG
Organism: Tiliacea aurago; assembly: GCA_948098905.1. Lineage (NCBI taxonomy): Eukaryota > Metazoa > Arthropoda > Insecta > Lepidoptera > Noctuidae > Tiliacea > Tiliacea aurago. The sequence goes on along the minus strand of OX402581.1, from coordinate 23,893,294 downwards.
TTGCTAAACACAAAACTGACAACTTAGTACCGAACGTTAGTAAGTTTCAGTTTTGTATAAAGAACGGTATTTCAATCACTGTTACATTCTTATTACAAAAACTGGCTGCATGGTTTAAGCCATGTTAAAATAAAATCTTGTTTTGTAATAAGGCGGAATGAAATTAGTTTGATAGCTAGCTTTTTTTTTTCTGGGTCGGAAATAGTCAAATAACTCCTGCCGCTCTGGGCGGAGCGGGACTGTAAGACTTTTACTGACTAAAATCCACCCGTGTTCCTTCATTTACCTGTGTGCCAGAGCCATGATATCCCTTTCGGACAAACTCGCAACCCTGGCAGGCATTGGCCCTAATGGACCCCGTCAATTCATGCTGACATCTCTTTGAGGCGTGTGATAGCTAGCTAGGTTCTCATTGTAAGCCGTTTTTGTTGATTCTAGCCCACAATCAAACACGAAGTAATTTGAAATTGTTTGGTTGTTTGGATACTTCTAGAACGTTGGCCAGAATCTATAAAAGCGGCCATCAGACCTGACAAAGGTTTAGCAATAGTTCAGTTTATTTGGTTTTAGTTCAGTTTATGCGAGTTTAATTCAGTTTATGTGAGTTTAGTTTAGTCTTTACACCAGTTGGTCCTTAATCTTACGGCAGTTTATGTCTGTTCTCTGTTTATGTGTTACTGTACTTATTTTGTTTAAGTGTTACTGAATATAAACACTTAAAAATTAAATGTGTGTGAATTCGTGACCTTCATCCTCCGTTACCTCCGGCCCTCTCGCCTACGCCTCTGGGAGGCCTCTAATGTCAGCGGCACTCTAGCTGTGTGGCGTAATACGCCGCAGCCGGTCACTTCTACATGCCGTAGGAAGCCAAGACTCTCCTTTTGCTGAGCGTGGGGCACTGGAAAGTGCCTCTGCTCTCTTATATCGGTGTGACTGGAGACGACGACGCCCCCTTCTTGGCTCACTCCTGGACAACATTAGGACATAAAACTCCCACAGTGCTTCACAACACAAATGGCCCTTCTGCTACTGTGAAGCATCACATAGGGCTCGATTCTTGGTCCTTTCTTGTTTCTTATTTATATTAATGACTTGCCTTACCTCATAAAGGATAATCATGATATAGTGTTGTTTGCAGATGTCACTTCACTTTTGTTTAAACTTAAACGTCAGCAGCTGGTTACTGACGATATAAATAGCGCGATCTCAAAAGTAGTTCACTGGTTCAATGTTAATAATTTACTTCTAAATGAAAAAAAACCCAAATTAATGCATTAGGTTTACGCTACCTCACGTTAGGCAGATGAAAACTATTGTGTTAATAAAGGGCGAAGAATTGAATCCTGAAGATAGCACAGTATTCTTGGGCTTGACTTTGGATGCTAAGCCCACATGTAGATAAACTGTCGAAAAAGCTTAGCTCCGCAGCATATACTGTTAGAAAAAATCGTAATTTAACTGACATAGAGATAGCCCGTTTAGTGTACTTTGCCTATTTTCATATTGTAATGTCGTACGGTATTCTGTTGTGGTGAAATGCCGCCGACATTCAGACTATCTTTGTTTTGCAGAAAAGAGCTGTTCGATCAGTTTATAAATTAAGTCCAAGACACTCTCTCAGAGAGAAATTTAAGGAGATTAATGTAATGACAGTGCCTTCTCAGTACATTTTTGAAAATCTTTTACATGCCCATAAAAATATAAAATTGTTTAAAAAATACAGTGATACCCATAATATAAATACTAAAAACAAACATAAATTTGTTGTACCTACAACAAGGCTCAAGAAAATAGGTGGCTCGTTCCGATGTCAATGTATACGCTTTTATAATAAGCTTCCAAGCCACGTTCATCAAACATCATTCATTAAACGTAAGTTGTGCCAGAAAGCCTTTTATACAGTTAAAGATTATATTGAGGACAAAAAGGCTTGGGATTGAGCTGCTCCAATTTTTTTTACATATTCAGGTGGTTTATTTTTATTCTTTGATGTTTTTTTTTGCTAATTTTTATTATTTTCTATACAGTGACATTTAATTATTATTTTTACACAATGACATGAATATTTACTTGTAAAGTATTATATTATATTAAATATAAATGTGAAGACTATGTGGGTTATTTTTTTTTCTTTTCTTTTATTATCAGTTAGTGTTAATCATGGTCTGGCAGTTTGAGTATTATAAGCGGCCTACCCAAATGTCCTTTCTTTGGTATTGATCGTCGCGTCGTTGAGCTCCTTAAGTTCTGAGTAGAGCTGCACGATTACTGACAAATGGGTGCACTGACTGGTCAGGTCCACTCAATATGTGTGGTTCTTTCCTCAAAAGACCATTTCAGACACCAATCTGCATGGCCTTCACATGATCTGACCAAGATTATGTCTGGACTTTAAAAGAGACTGTGACCTCTGAGTTTGTTTCGGCCTTTCTTCTCAGAGTAGTCAGATAGGAAACGCCGACCTTATCTAGTTTTTAAAATATGATTGACGTGTAAAAGTGTTTGTATAAACCTACTTACAGAAATAAAAATCATGTATCATTTACATAGCTCCCATAGCCTCGCATATCCACTTACTTAAAATCTTTTCCTCCTCTGAACAGAGATGCCGATTACCTCCATCTCATCCTGAACGATGCTAGACATCACAGCCTCGTCCACATCCTGTTCCGCTTCTACCTGCGTTATTGGTTCCTGCCATCAAACGTCTCGAGCTCCTGGAACTGGAACTCCTACTCAAATACCTTTTATATTTACTTGTTATTCATTTTAATTTTTGATTGTGACTTTCGACTGGCTCTCCGGCTAATCGTAACGTTAAAAATGAAAGGAAAGATATTAAAACAAGTGCTACATAATGAAAGGAAACTTTCATAAGTGCTAAAAGTTCAGTATGATATTGCAAATCCTTCAATGTAACTTCTACAAGTAGATACTATAGCAATATGTCGCGATAAGTGCTGTAGAGTGCTTGAAACGCCTGAAGACTCTGCCAGATAAGTACTATTCACTGCAGAGTATTCCTTGGTATTCTCTAGTAAGATTTATTGAGATCTTTAGAGAAAGTCCTTATCTTGGCTTGTTGTTATCATTATCCTAAAGATCGGAACAGTATTTACGGAAATCTTTTTCTTTATTTTGAGTGTTTATATTTTAGCGGTATGAGGAATGGTGGAAAGGTGTAAAGTTCACTCACCATAAAAATGGAAGAATCCTCCGACCATATGGGTATTGTGTCTGGTGGGCAACTGCGCGTCGGTTGATGTCGGGACGTTGTATATATGCTAGTCGCGCGGTAAACTCTGCTTGCGCGATGCAGGATTTTGCGTGACGTCAGTATAGTTCGAATGTAGCGATGTTGATACAGCCACAATATGCCGCCCATGGGCCTCTGACTTGGCTCCACATGCTGTCGAGAAATATCTTTGACACATGCCGGTTTCCTCACGATATTTTCCTTCACCGTTTTTTAAGTAAGTAATAATTATACAATACGCACATGAATCCGAAAAGTCAGAGGTGCATGCCTTAGGTTTGAACTTCAGACGTATGACTTGGCAGTCTGACGGTCACACCACTAGGTTATCACTCACTGCTTTAAAATACGAAAATGTAAGTTAGACACAGTTTGCAACTATTAGGATACGTATAATTTTTTTTTGTAGACAACACATTTCATAACTTACTAATTGTAGCAAGCTTTGAATTTTAATGCTTTTGAATGTAACATAAACATGGCTGTATTCCCCGAAGGGTCAGGCAAAGGTAAACTTATAGTACAACCACATTACGCCAGTTACAGTTTAAGTCCGGGGCGAGCCTATTGCCATGAACCAGGCACAAATCCACACGAGAAATTCCAGATGGAAAATCCCAAACCCCGTTTATTGTATAAAAGGTAATTTAGCTTACAATAAAAAAAACCTTCTCGTTATGTTAATGATCCCAAATCCACTGGGGTGGTTCAGTGGATTTGGGATCATTAAAATAACGAGAAGTTTTTTCCGAATATTTTGATGTACAAAAATATGGTCACTTAAATTATTATACTTTGAAATATAAAAATAATTACCCAGGGAAATGAATTTAATTAAAGGTGATCCGTCGTAATTAGGTCGTTACTCAGATTTATATTAAAATCAACTTTTTCCAATTAATTTCATTTCCACGTCAATGCGATGTGGAAAGTGGAAGGTCCGAAGAGAAATTGGAAATCAATCCACGTTGGATTAAGTGCCACTAACAATTTGTAATCGTTCACCGCGATTGAAAGTGGAGTTACTACCTTTATTTTCAATAGTTTAATTTTATACACAATTCATAACATCACGCTCGTATTCAACGAAAGGTTAGGCAGAGGTGTACCTACCTATATTACACCCACATTTAGCCTGATGTGTTTATGTACCACTAGGTTTTAGCCGCGGCTTTGCTCGCGTTAATTTAGAATTTGACAATCAATTCGGGTTGTATGGTGCTTGTTGTTTGGCCGTTGCAATCATGGGCTCAGAACGAAACATTATTCTAGGAGGCTCCTATACACAATGTTGTATGTCCTTGATCCTTCTATTTTCCGCTAATACGTATAAATTCTGGGCATTAAAGAAAGAAAGAAAAATTGTTTATTCTGCACAAACAAAACGCACATTTCAAAAAATATAGACATAATTAAAATACACCCATACAAAGTATTAGACACACGCGATCATGCTACATATAGCTGGCCATGGGAAAAGCATGGCTTTTCCAAATGCACCTACTACCTGCAATGTTTGTTCTTGGACTATATTAATTGTAATAGCAAAACTTAGTTTTATTGGAAACGGAGTCTTTTAAATTGAAATGGTAGGTCAGTGGGGATTATTGGGATTCTAAATATAATTACACTTTCCCCTTTTCTCATACCTGTTAAAATAGTGGCACCGACTATACAGGGTTATTTTTAAAACGTCAATAACCTCTTAAGGGGTCATTGTACTCATCATTATAAACAACTTTTACTATGGGACCGTTTATTGACGTTTTAAAAATAACCCTGTATTTTATCCTAATTGTGTAATCCGAAGACTCGTCCGATTACATAATCGGGGTGCATCTAAATTGCGCATAAGCTTAACTGGTACCTACACCTAATTTTTACTGAAATTTACACCTGACAGCTCTAAAGAATTTAAAAATTAGCGGGATATGAAGTGCTCTATTCTGGGTACATGATGGTATCTATTGACAAATACTCCTTTATATTAATAAATAATATATATACGTATATATTAATAAATATATTATCGCACCTTATATTAATATATTATATTTACGTATACGGTACTTAAATAAAAAAACACTATTAAAGTTTCTTTAATAATATAATTCAATCATGATTTGAAAGACACGTGGCGCCATCTATAATTATAAGAACGTTATTGTTGCTTTCTTCGGGAACAGTAACTATTTTCGGGATGAAAGGTTCCCTATATCCGTTTCTGTACACCTGACAACATTATATGCAAATTTTCACGATGATCGGTTCAGTGGTTTAGGCGTGAAAAGGTAACAAACAAACCAAAAAAACTCACTTTCGCATTTGTAATATTAGTTAGGATTAGGACTAGCTGCGCCCCGCGGTTTCACCCGCGTAAGTCTCGATCCCGTGGGAATATTGAGATAAAAACTATGCCTTTATGTTAATCCAGGGTGTCCGCTACCTCCATACACAATTTTTATCAAAATTAATCAAAATTAGTCAAGCCGCTTGAGCGTGAAGAAGTAACAAACACACACACTCACAAACATTCGCATTTATAATATTAGTGTGATTTAAGTGTGATAGTAGATATTTATAGGATATAGTAGGTATGTACATAGATTAGAACTGTTAAAGGACAGACTAGAATTAATTGGTTTCTTCATTGAATTCGTAACAGATGAGTTATTGAAATCGATTTAATTCGAAGTTCAATTATTGAACAAAGTTTTTGGACGATCTGGTCAATTTGACCCGTAGGACAGAGGGATAATTGATCGGTTTTAGTACACAGTAAGGTTAATCAAAGGTTATTATTGGCTTTTATTGGGGTATGTTTTATAGCTATGTTTTTCTTACATAGAATATCATTTAGACACATAATATATTATGTTACCAGTTGGTAAGACTTTAAACCCATATTAATATTATAATCGCGAAAGTAACACACACGGATATACTATGACCCGGTTTTACGTTCGGTAGTATCCCGGTTGTACGTTCAGTAGTATCCCCGTTGTACGTTCGTTAGTATCCTGGTTGTATGTTCGGTAGTATCCTGGTTGTACGTTCGGTAGTATCCTGATTGTACTTTCGGTAGTATCCCGGTTGTACGTTCGGTAGTATCTCAGTTGTACATTCGGTAGTATCCCAGTTGTATCCCAAAAAAAAAAGAAAAATGCGTTTATTGGCATTACTGCAAAAAAGAAATACACCTTATGACTATAAAAACAGGTAACATTTATTATAATGCCAAAAGAGCCCCACGGCGTATAGTACGTTCCCATGGGATAATTTCCGACCTCCACGGACGGAGCTGCGGGCAAAATAATGCTAGTAATGAATGTCATTGATACCATGGCATAAATTAACGTTTCAATCACACCCATAGGTTTATAAAGACTTTACACTTTGGAGTCGTAGTTGTAAGTTCAATTAAAAACAAAATTAATTTCCACAGCTTATCAAATGGAAGAAAATACGTACTTTTCCTAATATAATAATTACCAATTGACTCTTTTATCAATTTGAAACAGTGCTGAAAAAGCTCAAAACGAATGAAAAACATGGTAAACTTTGACCTTCGATTTGATCGAAGATGGTAAATATCCAGATTCATAATGTTTATGTCAAAAATAGACATAATACAATGATCAAAAAGGGACCCAAACTACAACAACCATTATCTTCCTAAAATAGACACAAGCGTGCTAGTTTTCCCAGTGATATCTATGACAGATTATCTGGCGACCTCGAACGGTCTCGGTGACGTCGCCAACTTCGAAAGATCCTATGATACACAAGAATAGATTTCTCTTGAAGATACATTAGTGAAGCTAAACAACATCATGTTTACTGTACCTTATGTTCCGTCCATTTCGTAATGATTTGCAAATCAATCTTCGTCTGGTCTCTGGTGAAAGCGTACCAAACAAACATACAATAACAAAAAATCAAATCTTTTCTCTATACGTATAATATAAGTTTAGATTGCCGCTTTTACCCAAGATTCATAAGCTACTCATGTCATAGTAAATATATTTACCAGATAACATGGTGCAGTTATCTTATCCCTGGTTAAGAATGGCACAACAAAGTCCTCCTGTCTGCTAATAAAACCAAATTAGTGTTTATGGAATAGGAGTAATCGTACAACTCGTCTATTAAGTCTTCATCGTTCTCACATTCACAAAATATAAAAGAATCTATAAAAACTATTAATAAAATGATAAAAATAAAACCTATTTAAACCAAATGACATGATTGCCATTACAACTGTAATAAGTCTGAATTAATATCCTGTCCACAAAGTCACTAATAATTAGTTGAAATTAAAATTTTAGGTAATTATAATTAACAAATAATTAAAATATTATGTCAAGGAAGTATGTAAAAAAATTAAATTAAAATAAATATCGTAATTTGGGAGCACTTAATAGACATTTACATAGTTACTCTATTCCAACTACATATATTCAATCTAATCAAACACATCGACGTTGACATTTCACAATAGATAATCACAGAGGGGTAAGTTTTTACCCTCCATAATGAATACGGCAACAGTAAAATGACTAGCTCTAAAATTGTTATACATTGATGAAAGTAGCGGTGACACTCGATTCACGATCGGTTATCGATCAGTAATTATGCAAAACAACGCGATGTGACTTTTTATCACTTGGATCCTGGATGCAACCTCAAATACATGAAACGTTTAATAATGAGTACCATCCAGTATTTTAGTATGTCAGGCAAATTATCAATTACGGCGGAGATCTGCCCAGCTTGGGCAGAGCACCGCCGTGTCCTAGCGGAGGCGATTGGCGGCGGCGATCTCTCGCGTCCGGCCCTGGTCGAGGCCATGGTTCGGAGCGAGAGTGCATGGGAGGCCGTCACCTCCTTCTGTAAAGCAGTAATGCTGACGAAGGAGGAGGCGGAACGCGTGAGGGAGAGGCAAAATTCGCGCCCTAACGCTCCTAGTCGACGCGATAGACGCCCAGGGCGTCGAGAATCGCAGGTCGATTTCCGGCCACCGTAGGCGCGGGTCTGCGGACGGTGAGCGATGGGTAGCTCGCCGTTGTGTTGCACGCGCGCCTCAAAGAGATGTCAGCACCTACTGACGGGGTCCGTTAGGGCCAATGCCTGCCAGGGTTTCGAGTTTGTCGGCACACAGGCAACTGAAGGAACACGGGTGGCTTTTAGTCAGTAAAAGTCTGACACGCCCTGAGCTCCGCCCAGAGCGGGAGAAGTTATTTGATATTATATTACGTATTGAGAGCATACAGAAAAGGTTTTTAAGGCACATTCAATATCGATCTAAAACGTTCTTAACGAATTATACCTACCGTTGCAAAAGGTTTCATATCCTTCCACTTTACGTAAGGCGAAAAATATCAGATCTTGTGTTCTTTTCAAGATTGCCAATGAAACAACTGGTGTTACCGAGTTGTTACACAAAATCGGACTGCGAGTGCCGTCTGTGTTCTTGCGTAGACCTTATTTATTGCACACCCCAGTGGTAGCCACTACGTACAGACGGAACACGTACATGATGAGAGCGAGTCGTATATACAATGCAACCTGTCAGGAAGCTGACATCGACATTTTCAATACTAGTGTTACTCAGTTGAAGAGAATCTTGTCTAATAGCTTCTCCGAGCGTAAATAGTATTTTTTTCTGTTTTGTGTTTTATAAAGTCTACTATCAATTTTCTTTGTTCTTATGATCATAGACTATAAGTGGAAACTTGTAATTGGCCATATTCTTGTATAAACTATTACTCAATGTATCTGTTTAGCTGTAACTTTTCTTAAAAATAAAATAAATAAATAAATAATTTCCCACAAAAATAAAAAAACAAATTATCAATTACGATACCTATTAATAATGGGCATGGCAGTTTGACATGAAAATGCGATGATCATGATTCTTGAAAATCAATAGGTAGGTACTTAAAAAAATATTAAGGGGCTAGGCATCAACATCAATGGCGAGTACATCACTCACCTTCGGTTTGCCGACGATATAGTTGTCATGGCTGAGACTATGGAGGACCTCAGTAGAGCTTCCGAAAGAGTGGGTCTGAAAATGAACATGGATAAGACAAAGGTCATGTCAAATGCCCATGTAACACCCACTCTCATGAAGATCGGAGGCGCTACACTCAAAGTTGTGGACGAGTATGTTTACCTCGGACAAACTGTCCAGTTAGGTAGGTCCAACTTCGAGAAAGGTCAATCGTCGAATCCGACTCGGCTGGGCAGCGTTCGGGAAGCTTCGCAATATCTTCTCGTCCCACATACCGCAGTGTCTCAAGACGAAAGTCTTTGACCAGTGCGTGTTGCCAGTGTTGACCTATGGCACTGAAACGTGGTCGCTTACAATGGGCCTTATCAGAAGGCTAAAAGTCACCCAAAGGGCAATGGAGAGGGCTATGCTTGGAATTTCCCTACGTGATCGAATCAGGAATGAAGAGATCCGCAGGCGAACCAAGGTAACCGATATAGCCCGAAGAATTGCCAAGCTTAAGTGGCAGTGGGCAGGGCACATTGCTCGCAGAACTGATGGCCGATGGGGCCGAAAGGTTCTGGAGTGGCGACCGCGTACCGGAAGACGTAGCGTTGGAAGGCCTCCTACAAGGTGGACCGATGACCTTGTGAAGGCCGCAGGTATCCGCTGGATGCGGGAAGCACAGAACCGGTCGAAGTGGCGGTGCTTGGGGGAGGCCTATGTCCAGCAGTGGACGTCTTTCGGCTGAAATGATGAAAGTCTCTTAGTTTAGGTAAAAACTAACAGTACACACATTGACATTTCACATATACACGTGCACTCACTAACATACGTATAACATACATACACTCCCTTACAACACCAACACAACTGACTCAAATCACACCACTATACATACACTCTTTTTATATTTATTTTAGTTTTTTTTTTTTTTTAAATGTACCTTAATTCTTAATTTTATGAAAAAATTGTGATCGGAACGAAGGAGCCTGGATCTCACAACACAGAGAATCCTAGTGTGCAGTCTAGGAATTGAACGTACACTTTGAGAAATAAATTTATCTTTAAATCTTAACCTCACACCTGTATTTCCCTGAGGGTTAGGCAGAGGTGTAGTACAGCCATATTCTGCCAGTTGTGTTTGAGTCCCATGTAATAGAGGGCGAGCCTATTGCCATCCACCGGGCACAAATCCGAATTCCAGGCTGCTACTGAGAGATTCCAGATCGAAAACCCAATATCAGTTTGCCCGACTCGGGAATCGAACTCAGGACCTCGCTCAGCAGTCATCATCATTTTCACGATTTCAACCAAAAGACCACTACTGGACATAGGGCTCCCCTAAAAGGAGGAGGGGAGAGGTTGCCATAATAGCCACGCTTGGCAGGAGGGTTGGCGATCGCAGTATGGTGTTAAAATGCATAGAGAACGCTGCTGCCCATTCTCGAGTAAGTCCCTTAGTCGCCTTGTACGACACCCACTGGAAGACATAGGGTGATGCTATTCTTTACGTACGGCACCACACGGAACACTCAGCAGTCGCGATAATTTATTTAAATCACATGTGGTAGGCATCGTATCCCCCATTGAAGTACGAAACAATGACGTCACCAATCACGTCCACTAGACCTAGGTTCTTTTACACAATCAGTTGAGTTATAAACTTAGGAGAATAGGGTTTCTCCTAAGTTTATAACCCAACTGATTATATATCTACAAGTTACAGATATGTGGCTCTGTGGGAAGCACGTACGAATCAAATATTTATGTCACGGGCCACGGCTCTAACATATCTGGGAAGTACTGTTCGGAAAGATATCTATTTCTGCTTGATTTATTTTAAGTAGGCTTCAAGATCAGTCGGGTATATAAAAATGTGGTACATTTTCTTAGGAATAGATTTTCAAAACCCATTTTTTTGTCACTGTAGATTTTTAGTATTTACGCTATTTTAATGCTTGCGGTATTCCTGAACAATTCTTCATGTTAACACTTTCTTTTTGATTTCATGGTTTTCTCTATTTTACAGTTCAGGAAAACTAGTTTTGATGGTTCTTGTGTATGGTTTTTTCTTGCATACGTCTACTAAAGATGTTGTCTCAGCGTTCTCTTCATTCCTCGACAATGTTATACTCTTTATCTGTCTTTTATTTTGCGTCATTTGTTCTTGTCTTCATTTTTTGGTCATACCCGTAAATGTAAGGTTTTCCTAACCTTCTCTATATTACAACAATGGTTGTAATCTCAATCAGTAGGTTGAAAAGTGTGTGGTTACCACCACACACTTTACACCCTACTGATTGTTACCATTCTTAAACAGTCCTACAACTGCAATAACAATTGCAAAATTTTTAACTGACCCTCTAAAAACTTGACGATGCAGCAAGTGGCACCGTCTATTTTTGTTAAGAAGTTACTGGAATCACCGAAAAGGTCGAATAAGAGTGATACTGGGTGTTGACAGTCACTCTAGCAGAGAGTTGCATCGATGGTTGCGTGGCGGCTGTCTTCCGATGTCGTAAGAAGATGTGAAGGGAGCCGCTGTCGTTCCACGTCCACGACGAACTGCTATATTCCAGCACAATCCTGATGACATTGAAGCTGCTGAACCACTTGATGATCACTTCTGGTAAAGGCTATCTTGCGCCGTTAAACTTATTGACCTTCTAATGATGGACATTTTGAAATTAATGAACCGCTAAAAACTGTTTGCGCTTCTAATGATGCAGACTTTATAAAATAATTGAGTCTCTTTTAAATTTTCTGTCTTTTTCTCACAGTTAGTAGCAGTATCTAAGCTAGGGTACGATCTGACGGGTTAGGTTCGGGGATTGCGGAAGTAATAACAGATCCCAAGATCCCCGGTGCAAGTGTGGGAAGAGAACACTGGGGTTGTTTTTAGTCAGTAAGAGTCTGACAGACCCCTGCGCCCTTCCCAGGGCGGAGGAAATCCATGAGGATTTTCCACCCCGTGAACCAAAAAAAAAAAGTTTGAACTGTGACAAAACCGCGCGCGAGCCGAGCGAGCGAAACGAGCCGTGCCACGGTAGCGGCTGGCGAGCGTTACATCCAAGTTTGTCGCATTTACTTGGTTATTTATTTATTTATTTTAGGACCCCAAAATGGGATTCATTAATTTGAATTTCACGAAAAGAGAATAATTCTAATATATAGGGTGTCCCAGAAATCGGCGTCAAGCCAAAATCGGGTGATAGGACAACAATAATAATAGTTAACTTAAAAATATAAAAAAATCTATGCTACGTTTTTAAGAACTGCGGGCATATACAAAAAAAATCGAGAAATCTCCCTGTGACGGTCTTTTAACTCCTGTTGCTACAAATTTTAACTTTTTTTAAATTTTCTTTTTATTATGTTATCCTGAATAATCCTTCTGTAACCTGTAAGCATTGGAGTACACAAAAATAATTTTAGACAGGTAAGGAAAATTAATTTACTACTAAATTTCATTAAAAACAATTTTTATTTACATAATTTAACAAATAATTTTACTAGTGTTATACCATTTTGGAATCCTTATTATCCATTTCCCTTTATAAATGCGCCAACTATTAAAGTTACTTGCCAAACTCGTGTAGCACATTTTTTTTTCATGATAGTCATTTAAAACTGGGCAAAGTATTAATTTTGAATACTTGGTTGGGATAAAAATTACATTTCCTTCTGGACTGGAGTTGGCTGTAAATTTTAAGCAAAAGTTTTCAGAAGCATTACAGAAGACAACCTGTATATTAGAGTGTTCAATGTTCAAGGGGTATCGTATTACCTAGTTACTGGGTTGTGGAGGTCAGATAGGCAGTCGCTCCATGTAAAGTACTGGTATTCAGTTACATCCGGTTAGACTGGAAGCCGACCCCAACAGTTGGAAAAGGCGGGCAGAGGATGATGATGATGATTAGAGTGTTCAATAATATTTTTAGAAGCGTAAAATGGGTATTAAACTTGCAATTAATATAAAGTTGCAATTATTATGGCATGTATATAATTAGAGGTCCAATTAAATACATGCCATAATAATTGCAACTTTTAAGACGCTGACAACAGGTAAACCGCTGTCACTGCCAGACTGCATACAAAAGAAAGAGAAGCGCGATGACACAAAGCTTGTAAAAATATTTAATTTATTCAAAAATGAGTTGAGTAATTGAAAATAAAAAACTACCATGTTCTGCATACAAATTAGGTGTTCTTGTTATTAATTAAATACCAACTGTACGTTGATATTTAATACAGATATTTTGGATTGAAACTCAAAGTAAAGGGTTAGTTTACCGTTCATTTGTATGGAGATTTTTTTTCTAAACGTGTTACGTGTACCACCAAGTTCTGAGAAATATGTTCAAGAATAACATTATATTTTTTCCACTACCACAAACTATATAGATTTGGCAATTTTTTTGTTTACGATAAGCCTAATTTTATCATTTGCCTCTTGACAGCGCCTTAACTCAATAATCCATTTCATTTTGTATGCAATTGGACTCGTTAGATTTATTCGTGCAATCCATCTCGCGAGACAGATCGAATGGGCTTTACACATCACCTCGGGGTGCGACATTTACTCATCAATCCATCAAATGTTGTAAGAGGCATTGAAAAATGAATGTCCTTAATTGTTTTCATTTCATAGAGTTTTTTATTGAAAACAGAATGCAGTGCTAGTTCAGAAATTGTAGACGGAACACAGAAAAACATGAAATTTTGGCCTTTTCTGTCATCTATGGTTATAATAAAATATATGTAAAAAATGAATATTAAAGATAAATCCTGTGTGTTTACAATCTACTGTTATATTATTTTAGTGATAGCCGTTCGTCAGGAATAATCTGTTAGAATGCATCAGTCAGTGTATCAGTGTTGTGCCATTATAGGCAGTATATGCAGGGACGCAGGCGTTCATTAAATCACTAAAAACGAAAAACTTCGTAAGCAATGGGAAATTGCTACTAAAGGCTGCGGGTATCAACCTAAGGATGAGCTGCTTCTCACACGGACAACTATACGTCGCTTGCTCCCGGGCCACCAGTCCTGACTCTCTGTATATTATTGGCTATTGAGAACAAAACTACAATTGTAGTACACAGGGAAGTTTTACAAAAATGTGGCCGTTATTTAGTAATTCTGGTATCTTACGACTTCCACGCGAATGAAGTTGCGGGATTGTGCCCGTGACTTTGTTCGCAAGGAAAAAAGAAAATAATTAAACTCTCTCTTACAGAGATAGTCAAAACAAAGTCTTTTTTTATTTATGGCTTTTCCTAGTTGACCTTGAGATGTCGTTACTATTTAACCGGACTATTAAATATTATATACTGTGGCTGCTTTAAGCCAACTGAAAGCCGCGATGCCGCGACTGCACGCTAAGGAAACCCCCTGTGGGGTACGAACCTCGGCTGAGGGCGTCGCTGGGGGGAGGACGGCATGTTGGGACAGGCTGGACCAATTCTGGATGATTATTCGTATTATATTAAAGGCAAAGACAAAAGTCAAAGTCAAATTGTTTATTTCAAATAGGCACGTATAAGGTACTTTTGAACGTCAATATTTACAATAAAATAGAATTGATTCTAATCGCCCGCCTCTAAATAAAAGCTACGGAGCGCGGCGCACTCGGCTACGGCGGCGCGGGCTGGCAATTCGTCGAGCACGGGACGGGAGGACCTATTACGTCTGGGTTCTCGCGTGGAACCTCGGTGGCGAAGACGGAATGTCGGATTGTGGAGGTCTGTGTCCTAGCAGTGGGGACGTTTATTGGCTTCTTATGCAATACTAATCTCGTCGTATCTAAAATGCTTGTATATATTATAACATTTTTCATATGAAATAATAATAATTCTTTCTTTATTCATGAATATGAGATAACCATACAAAGTAACTTAATAATAACACAAGATAGCCAAAAATCGTTTAAAGTTATTTTAACAATACAACTTAGGCAGGTGAACAGTTAGAGGATGTAAAATGGTGGAATAAAATAATGGATTGGTTGTTTTTGGACTGATTCGCCCTATCCCCTCGTACTAGTATAAAACTGTATCACGAGCGGATAGTCTTCCTCAACCTAAGAATAACGAATTTCCACAAGGTTCCAGTTACTAAAGTAAATGTAAAAAGAAATCATATTGATATTTGAGTCATATAATATCAAAACGTTTTTTGTTCATAATACACTGAAAATTAATGTTTCATTTAAGAGGTCTAGTTTAGTAACAGTTAATAATCACATTTATCGATTAAATGTAGCAGTTCTTTAACATTTTACTAATAATTTATTTAGAAATGAAATGGAGATTGCCGGATTTGAAGTGTATTTGTGGAGACTGCCTACTTTGATACGGACAGTGCTGGATATTGCCGTATTTGATTTGAACGTCGCCATCTTTTCACTCTTGAGAGGACAAACGCCATACTAAATGCTGGGCTCTGATTGGTCGGAGCGGAGACGGCCATATTTGAAAGAAACATTCATGGAGATTGCCGATTTTGTTACCAACACTTTTATTTCGATCGCGTTTTCTATGAGAGAATGCCGCTTTTGAAGTGAATTTTGTTTTACAATATGGAGAATTGACCAAAGAGAAAATATTTACATTCATAACTTTTTTTTTACCAAAACTGGAGATTGCCGGCTTTGATATTATATGACTCATTTGGTTTAAATAGGTTTTTATTTTTATTATTTTAGTAATATTTTATACAATATTAGTTTTTGTTTATACTAAACCTCTTAAGTGGTCATTGTACTCATCATTATGAACAACTTTTACTATGGGACCAACCTTGAAATCGCGAAAAAAAAATCAGCTGTTCCCTACATTTAAAGTTCGCTGAACTCGTCAAAATGTAGGGAACAGCTGATATTTTTTTCGCGATTTCAACTTTGGTCCCATAGTAAAAGTTGTTTATAGTGATGAATACAATGACCCCTTAAGAGGCTTAGTATAAACAAAAACTAATGTTGTATAGATTAATTTTTCATTTGTGAATGTGAGAAAGCTGTAGCTTTATAAACCATTTTCTATTTTTGTTAAGTACTTGTTGACGGGCCTACACTGTCCTCCTATACCTATTAACACTGTAACTTGAAAACATTGTAAAAGCCCATTATTTTTAAAACAGTAACCGCGGATTTTCTTGCCGGCTCTTCTCCATAGGAAACGACAATTGGAACCGTGCACCTAGCTTCTTACGTTTCATAAGTGCCCATGTAGGCTTAGGTATGTGAAATAAAATATTTTGATTTCGATTTTGATATTCTCTTCATACATGGTATAACCTTATTATGTGGATCGATGGGACTCATAGCATTAATTATAACTGGTGAAACGCATGAGTACACCTCTGCCAACCCCTTTTGGGTAACACAGATGTCAATATTCAATTGTATGCGTCTTTAAACAATTTGTTGAAATAATTTCTCCTGCTACAGCGTCGGACTCAGAACTTTCCACTTTTCAGGATCACGTTGCTGAACTATTATTGAAAGTTGACTTTTCCTAACTTTTCTGTTTGAACTTCTGAAACTTCAGGGTTTAATAAAGATGGATGTTGTTTGCAATGAAAGTGAACTAATGGACTGTATTGTTCTGCTAGTTTCTGTTATTATTTGTCTTTCAATTATTGTTAGTCTTTGTTATTTGAGTTGCTTGTTCAATGTCCGTTTTATTACGGTTTAGTATTTCATCTGACGGATTCTTTTATTAATTGGGTATTGCTTACGCATACAAATAATTATGATAGGGATAAACTGGTGATGTTGGTAGGCCCTTGTTATGTGAATAGCCATGCTACTTTAGTCCACGCGCAAGTGCTTGTCACTGATTGAGGTATGTAAGCGGTGAGACGGGGGAGGTAGCCAAAGTCAAAGTCAAAGATTTATTCGCCAATTAAGTGTACATTTTGGTGTTACTTTATAATTTAGGTACTTACAACTTAGCGGCCTTTTCCAGGCATCGCAAATTTGAGGCATCATTTTATTTATATCGACAATGTGACATGTACAGAATAATCTCGGGTCTTTGTTACATCATACATGCTTTGTTTAATTTTACTTCTTGATTTTTGTATATCAAATAATAATTTAAGTTCATGGTAACAAGCAACTTGTTAGCATATATCATTCTTAAACTGGGCAACATTTGAGCTAAATTAAATAACTATCCGTAATTAAACTAATTCATTACTTAGTATTATTAGACGGACCTATGATAAATAAACAAAGTTCTCCTAGCTTCAGAAGTCAAGATCTTGTTAAGCTCGTATGGAGTCAAGATGGGTGATCACATTATACCTACAAGATTTTTGTTAAAAGAAACCCTTTTTATTTCAGTGTACCTACTACCTGCATAGAGTTTGTACTATTTGATTATTACCAGTTCAAATAATTAGAGCAGTCGTCAACACTCGATTGCTTTTGACCTTAGTGTTTTTTTTTCAAGTTTGTGTTGGGTTCATTAGCGATTCAGCCTGTCGATTCTGTAAAAATCTCACCGTGATTTCTTGCGTAGAGTGAGCTGTCAGTGTCATTCCACTGATACCTAGGGATTGGCCAAGGATTACATTTAGAATCATAATCGAGATTTAAATCATATTTAAAAGCTAATTCTATTGATCATTTTATATTATTCCAAAACTAGTATTTATGTGTCTTAACATTATTATTTAGGGGGATTTTAAATAAAATAGCAAAACAATAATTTAGTCAAACTCAATTAAATGTAAAAAAATACAAAATGGAGTTTCTGTTCAAAATCTAGAAAGAAAAAGATAGAAAGAAAAATTGTTATTTCTGCACAAACAAAACGCACATTACAATGCAATAACATAAATTGCACACAAACAAAGTAGCCAAAAGCCTCATAGTCAAACAATAAAAAGTTTTACAATCTTGTCGATCAAATCTCGATTATGATTGTTAATATAATCCTTCGTCCATCCCTAGCATCAGGTGGGATGACACTGACAGTTCACTCCACGCTTACTTCATCTAAGTTTTCACGGTGAGATGGCCATAGATTTTTTTTTTATACGGGCGTTTTTGCAGTTTGCTCCGGAGTGCCTTTCGGGGTCTGAGGGGCCTCTCGCCGGGTTAATATAGGATTTTAAGTAGCAGGCCTAGGGGCGCCCCCTAATGGTTTGGTGGCATGAGGAACAGGGTGTAAAGTTCACTCATCCACCATAGAAAAGGGAGGATCCTCCGACCAGACGGGTAGTTGTGTCTGGTGGGCAACTGCCCGACGGTTGATGTCGGGACGTTGTATATATGCTAGTTGCGTAGTAAACTCTGATTGCGTGATGCAGGATTCGCGTGACGTCAGTGTGACGCGTTGTTCGTATGTGGCGATGTTGATGCCGCTACATCACTCCCCTCCGGAGACCGGAGGTCGATAGTGGGCTGAGTCGTGTATCTTGCGATACTTGCCAGTGCCAGTTGAGGGTTCCAGTGAGTCGGAACCTGGTGCCGCATAGTTCTCGGTGAGTCGGAACTGTCTGCGGTGATTCCCCAGTGAGTCGGGGTGGCGCTGCGGTATGCTCCAGTGCGTTGGATGTAGTACAGCGCCGGGTTGTGGCTGGCTGCTGGCGTCGACCAGGAGAGGCATGTTCTCTGCTTGTGGACCGGCCGAAAGTGCAGTGTGCTGTGCCAAGGTTGCTGATGAGGCTGTGGGTGATGACCAGGAATGCGCGTCCGCTGCATGCTGGTGGTCAGGATACCCGTTGAAGCCGTGGGTGCTGGCTGGCTGTGTGACTCGCCGCTCGAAAGCTTGAGGAAGTGATGATGATGATGATGATGACGTCACGCTGAAGTAGTTGCACGAAGGCTGCGCTGACGTTCATACTCGGGGTCACCAGTTTGGTGGCATGAGGAACAGGGTGTAAAGTTCACTCATCTACCATAGAAAAGGGAGGATCCTCCGACCAGACGGGTGTTGTGTCTGGTGGGCAACTGCCCGACGGTTGATGTCGGGACGTTGTATATATGCTAGTTGCGTAGTAAACTCTGATTGCGCGATGCAGGATTCGCGTGACGTCAGTGTGACGCGTTGTTCGTATGTGGCGATGTTGATGCCGCTACAATGGGACTCGGACCTCGGCTTAGGGCGCTACTGGTTACTGAGCAAGTGGAGAGCATCAAATTGTTATTAGGGATGATATTTATAGCTACTTGGTCCACGCAGGCGGGCGGGGTCAAGGGATGGGGTTAGCTATTAACTATTCTAATCCGCGGTGGTACTCGCCGCCGAGTACGGAATCTGTGTTTGGTGAGGTGAGTTTTTCTAATTGACTTCATACTCTCTTGATAGAGAGTTAAAGGTTACAGAATAGCACAGCAGACCCTTATATAGAAATATTCGCCATTACCTAACCTACCCAAGTATATGAGTCCCAAATATCTCCAACCAAATTCCATACGCTCTACGTACCTACGTAAGTATTTACACAATAACTAATTAATTATAACAAGCCGAACTACGAAGCGTCACTCACCTTGAGCGTTTCAAAATTAACGATCAAACTTGTTTCATTAAACTAAAATAATATAAGTTTGAGCGTAAAACGGAGGTGTATTGTCCTACACATAGTCGTGACTGTTCAGACATTTATGACTAGCTTTAAGTTTGCAAAGTTGAATTTTCTTGAATATTGAAAGTATTTACTTATTTATTTATTTATTTAACAGTTTATATACACACATATAATTATACAGACAAGAAAAAAAAGGAACAGAAAAATACGTACAAAGGTGATGCTTATTTCTAAAGAAATCTCTTCCAGCATACCTGCGACAAGGAAAGTAGACGAAGAGATGTAGACAACGTGTGTAAGATTAAAAGAGAAAACATAATACATAAAATCAAAATAAAAAACTTACTAATATTATTACTATACTAATCACTAATTTAAAAATAAACACACAATATGAGAATATACTTACATACATACTTCTAAAATAAATATCACTAAAATATATAAAAGTATAAAATAATAAATACATAATATGCAACTATGACGAAGTGGAAAGATAGTGTTCTTTGACTCTTCTTTTAAAAACTGCAACGGTTTGGCAGTCCCTAATTTCAGGCGGAAGTGAATTCCACAACCGAACCGCGTGCACAGAGAAGGAGTAGGAGTAAAAGTCGGTAGAGTGGGGAGGTGATTTAAGGAGATTTTTTTAAGTATTGTATGTATAATTGCATAACATATTATGTGTAAGTACTATGTACCTACTATAAAGCTACCATTCGCTATTTACGTCTTTCATTGACTTGAATGTGCTTTGGCAGCTGAGAGTATGTCATGCTCACTTTAATGTCTCGCTGATGGTGGCGTGTGTGTTGGATCATTTAGCTCCCTTCAAAATGATTAAGCTGAATGGTCCAATCCATGCGTCATGTTCGTGAATGGGCGCCGTCAGTAGGGACTGGCCATCTCTTAGCTCCCACAGTTTATTTTAATTAAAATACATTTTTGAATGTTTTTTTTTTATTTTTATAACGGACGCTTTTAACGTTCTGCATCGTTCTCACACGTATAATTTCAACATGAATAATGTACCTAAACAATATTTTGTTAACCATATTTTAATTTAAAAGAGTGTCCGTGTAGTTTCTTGCCCGTTCTTCTCTATGGGTATATATAAGCCATACGCTTTGGAATGGCTTTATCTTTCTGAATGACAGACCCCTTATGAATTCAAAAGTGCCTGTAATTGGTTTATTTTAAATAAATGCTTTGAGTTTGAGTTTATCATTTAAGCCGGAGATACACGAGATTAGTTTTGCAAAGCTAGGATAGCAAGCTACAACTTGTATAATTATGCTATCCTGGCTTGCTGTCCTGGCTTGGCACATGCTAGTGCTGTTTACAAGATGCCAGATAATTTGAAGCCAGTAGCACAGTACAACATAGAGTGATTGCGGTCAGAAAAACAAAACGCAAAGTCACTGCACACTGGCCAATCGAATATACTAGCTTCGCCGGCTACATGAAGAGTTTATAAGTTAATGCCCTGGCTGGAGGCCTGGCCTTAATTTATTGAGTCACTGACAGGAAAGTCCGGTTAAGCAGACGACAACCTCCTAGGTTGAAGTGAGACCGGCCATTAAAAAAAAATGCCACTGCAAGCTAGTACACAAGCTAGGATAGTAAAACCAGCGGTGGGGTTGCTACTAGCTCAAAAAATAGTACCCCATCCTATTAAACTATCCTAGCTTGAGACGCTAGCTTACTAGCTTACTCACTTGCTTACTAGCCTAAAACCTAAGCTAGTTCTGTATACACGAAGCCAGAGTTACTAGTGTAGTTGCTTGTCTCATGTATCTCGGGCATTATGTGGGAAAGGAATTTTGATTTAACTTGCGTCTTTCATCTTACCTAATGGTATACGCTGGTATGTTTATTAGCATTCCAAAACTCCAACCCAATATTCTTTATTTCTTTTGAAAATTTATTATGTACGATTTCCAGTAAATAATCTACAGCGGTCCCCTATTTTCCAAACCTAATGTAAGCCATTAATTCTAAATGCTGTTAAATCACTGCTCATTAATTTAATAACACATAATCATAAAATTAAGTTATGCACATTAAATATCTAGGCACATTAAGTCGATCACCCATAAAGGGAGATAAAAGCAAATTACGTAGAACTTATTTTATGTTCTTAGTGTAACCATAATTTATGAAGGGTTATGTAGCATTTAACAAGATGGAGGTTTATTTTAATGGATAATTACTTACGTAATTAGTATTCAATGTAGGTTGAACAATATTATCTTTTCATGATAGCATCTCGAATCTAAAGCCTATGTCAGACGCTTCACTCGAGTGAATGTTCATTTTTATTTCATTACGACACTTCATTCTCTCTCTTTCATTCTCTCTCTTCATTTATTCTCTTCGTATTCACACACGACGTCAAAATTATATAGGAATGAACGTTCATCTGTTTTAGATCAATCGGTTGTCATGTGAAAGATGACTTCACTGACATAATGTTTTTCTTATTTGACAATAATATAGCTACAATTTAAATATCAACAAGGTTCTAACTTTTATTATTTTAATCATATTTTATATTGTTGTTTTTGCCAATGTGAGGACGTTGTAGGCCTAATAGACTGTAGATCTGTAAAACATTTTCTATTTTGTTAAGTACCTGGTACTTTTGACGGGCCTACGCTGTCCTCTCATACCTATTAACACTGTAATTTGAAAACATTGTAAAAGCTAATTAATTTTTTTTTAAAGAGTGACCGTGGAGTTTCTTGCCGGCTCTTCTCCATAGGAAACGACCAATTGGAACCGTGCACCTAGCTTCTGACGTTTCATAAGTGCCCATGTAGGCTTATGTAAAATAAAAATATTTTTGATTTTGATTTTGATGCTGAGTGCCGAAATCCAACATCGTAGGATCGATTCACTAATGAATTCATTTTTCAGTTTTGAGTAATTTTACGTTCTGGATAAGTAATAACAGCCACATGCGTCGATCGTTCGGGTTAAGCTACGCTTGCTGCGGTTGGTCCGTAGATCGTTGATCATCTTTAAATACCAAGACCCCTTCGTGCCTCGGAAAGCACGTTGAGCCGTTTGGTCCCGGCTGTCATTCGAGATCTTTTACAGTCGTTACGGGGATATTTACTGCATTAATTTATTGTGAATGTGAGCACTATGTGGGTCATTTTTATTTTTTCGCTTTAAATATTTTCCTTTTTTTTTCTTTTTCTCAGTGAGTTTTGGTGATGGTCTGGCATTTTGAGCGCTTTATGCAGCCTACCCAAACGTCCTTTCTTTGGTATTGTTCGTCGAGTCGTTGAGCTCCTTAAGTCTTGAGTTGAGCTGCACGATTACTGACAAATGCTTACACTGATTGGACAGGTCCACTCAAATTTGTGTGATTCTTTCCTCAAAATACCATTTCAGGACCGTGTCCCTCACATGATCTGACTAACATTATGTCTGGACTTTAAAAAAGACTTGGACCCCTGAGTTTGTTTCTCAGGGGTAGTCAGATAGGAAATGTCGGCTACATATAGATTATTTTTTTTATTTTTTATATGACGTGTAAAAGTGATTCTAATATCCTATTTACAGAATAAACGATTTCATTTCATATATCAGAAGCCCGAAAGTCTGACCAAGTCCACCAGTCAACCAGTCAACCAGTCTTACCAAGGGGTATCGTATTACTCAGTAAAGGGTTGTGGAGGTCAGATAGGCAGTTGCTCTATGTAAAATACTGGTATTCAACTACATCCGGTTAGACTGGAAGCCGACCCCAACATAGTTGGGAAAAGACCAGGCAGATGATGATTAATTTTATGTTGAAATGTGTCACTTCGCAAAAATGAACAAAAAGTGCAGCGTCTGATATAGGCTTAAGGCGCTGACAAGAGGCAAATGATAAAAGTAGGCTTGTCTTAAACAAAAAAATGGCTAAATCTATTTAGTTTGTGGTAAGGAAAAAATATATGTTATTCTTGAATATATTTCTCAGAACTTGGTTGTTACCAAAAACGTTTAGAAAAAAAAATCTACATACAAATTACCGGTAACTTAAGTTTGAATTTCAATCCAAAATATCTGTATTAAATATCAACGTACGGTCGGTATTTAATTAATAACAAGAACGTTTATTTGTATGCAGAACTTGGTTATTTTTTTTATTTTCATTTACTCAACTCATTTTTGAGTAAATACATATTTGCTTCATATTTTGCAATAAAGTACAAGCGTTGTGTCATCCAGCGTTTTAAGCTAAACATGTTTGTACTGGGTCAAAATAGTGTAAAGGTGGGGAAGGAACTCAATGTTGACTAGGTCTGTCATTACCTAATAGTTGGGTTTTGCAATATGCATTCTCTGATTTCCAGAATCAGAGAAAAAAGTTACAGGCTGCAAGAAAAAGATTTAGTTTGAAAATGTGTTTTTCGAATTCCGTAGTTAACAAGGAACCCTTATAGTTTCGCCATGTGCGTCTGTCTGTCTGTCTGTCCGCAGCTTAGCTCAGAGACTTAGCACTAGAAAGCTGTAATTTAGCATGGGTATACATAATAATCACGACAAAGTGGTTAAATATAATATTGAAAAATAAAATTTTGTAGGGTAAAGTGGGCATGATATATTCTTTCCTCGTCTATACTATGGTGTGGTGTATAGTTGGATAGGTCGTTCAAAAATATTGGTTGTTAGTATCAAGTGCCCCGTCCCCCCGCCAGGTTGTTTTTGGATAGGTGAAAAAATTCACGGCAGTAGTATATTCAACGAAGTTAAAAAGAAAGAAAGAAAGAAAATACATTTATTTAGCACAGACTAAAGGCACACAATATAATATAAGTACAGCAGATAAAAATAAAAATAGTGTAAAGTGCGACGTAAGAAATTAGCGGGTAAGTGTGCCTCACGGCTGCGCCAAAAAGGCCCAGTTCAGCAAAAATGCCACACAACTAGTGCCTGACGCTGGTTTTCAACTGGACCTGAAGTGTGAGGTGACGGATGTAACTCATTTTTATACTGCATACATAAATAAATAAATAAAATAAATTTGTGTCAGATAAAAAACAATATAGTGTGATTTTAGTAAAAATTACAAAAAAAAAACAAAACAAAAAAACACTGATGAATAAATAAGAAGGACACATCAGGGCCTTCAAAAAAAAAAAAACAAAAAAAAAAAAATCCTTCGAAACAAGCCGAACAAAAAAACCTGTTAACTATCATAGCTAAGTAGGCTTTACCTGTTCACGAGTAATAGTCGACCAAATTACATTTGCAGTTGGAGAACCGTGACGTATAACAATGTATCGGAGAACATGTTTTTCAACTACAATTTGAAGTTTGTTTTTGGGATACATTCATTCCAACTACGGATCCGTTCATTGTCCGTGGTCCGACACGCACTTGGCCGGTCTTTAATAAAATAAGGAATAAAGCCTCGTTGCCTATGTTCATATGTCCATTTTGAGACAGAGCAGTCAGCCTTATGGACAATTTGATGCAAGAACAGGTTAACTTATTGATCAGTTCATGCGTCAAATTGCGTATAGGTCCCAAGTTACAGGCATGAAAGCATTCGAAGCATTTCCTTAAATATTACATTGATTATAACGTCATCCTGCGGATACGACGTGCGTCAATCTGTCCCGACCATCAAACTCCTTAACTGCCCCACTAAAATTGTAAGTACCACTGAAATTGATTGCCCCGAAACTGCCTAAGATATTTTTATTAAAGTACTTTGGCGCTGTTCCGCGTTTAATATATGAATATATGCCAATAGTTTGACGACGTGGTTCTATGAACGATGTTGGCTATAATCGTGGCTGTAAAGTTGTGATTTTATATGCGTATTATAATAAATATTATGTAGATATGAATAAAGATTAATATTTTACTACCTACTTGTAATAGTATGGTCGATAAAGCGAGATGAGTAGTTGACAGTTTATTTATGGAATAGAGGCAAACGGAGCGTATTGGAAATCCAAATCAAAATTATTTTTATTTCACATAAGCCTACATGGGCACTTATGAAACATCAGAAGCTAGGTGCACGGTTCCAATTGGTCGTTTCCTATAGAGAAGAGCCGGCAAGAAACTCCACGGTTACTATTAAAAAAATGGCTTTTACAATGTTTTCAAATTACAGTGTTAATAGGTATGAGAGGACAGCGTAGGTCCGTCAAAGTACCAGGTACTTAACAAAATAGAAAATGGTCTACAGATCTACAGTTTATTAAGCCTACAACGTCCTCACATTAACAAAAAAAACAATAGAAAGAAGCCATCATTGTTAAAAAATTAGTTGTGGATAAGTACTTATCTCTCTCTCATCTTTTCCGGTTGGTGCCCGACATAAAGAATAGCACCATCCCATTTCATCCCGTGGGTGTCGTAAAAGGCGACTAAGGCATTACTAGAGAATGAGCAACAGCGTTCTCTATGCATTTTTAAAACCATACTGCGAGTGCCAACCCGCCTGCCAAGCGTGGCGATTATGGCAAATCCCCGCCCCCTTTGGGGAAGGCCTATGTCCAGCAGTGGACGTCTTTCGGCTGAAATGATGATTATGATGTACTTATTTACCGCCGCTATCAGTAATAAGGTGTAACTTGTGTAAAACACATCATGCACAACATTACATACCCAGATCCAAGTTATTGCACAGTTAAATTTCAATTAAAAAAAAACCGGCCCAAGTGCGTGTCGGACCACGCACAATAAAGGGTTCCGTAGTTTGGATGAATTTATCCCAAAATCAAATTTAACATTGTAGTTGAAAAACATGTTCCATACATAGATAAACGCCACGGTCAATTTTCCAACAGAAAATGTAATATGTAATCGCAAAAAAGTATTTTTTTTATGTGATAATACTACAAATTAACAATTTTCCGACTTTTTCCTTTAATTGTGCTATGAGACCTTGCTTCTTGCCAAATTTCATGATTCTAAGTCAACGGGAAGTACCCTATAGGTTTTGATTTATTGTATCAAAATATGTCGCATAAATCGCCGTATTCTTTTACTGCTTTGATTTAGAGGCTTGATTTTTTAGAGCTCCGAGGGACCATTAACTTACGTATTTGATATTAATTTCAACTTGATACCTGCACGCATTTCTGAGAAAAAGGTCTTGACATACTGACAGACAGACAGACAGACAACGAAGTGATCCTATAAAGGTACCGCTTTTTCCTTTTGAGGTACGGAACCGCAAAAACAGATATATTTACAACAAGGATGGATTTAACAATAAGAAAAATAACGGACAAAACAGGTAAAACTAACAAATAACAATCAAATAATATTGATACAAAAAAAGAAAAAAAAACTCATCTTTCGTCCATCATCTCACAGAATCTCGAACATGCACGACATACGTCTATCTATCTCGCGGCAAACAAATCACACTTTTGTGTGTGTCGATGGCAGTAGATCATTTAGCATTGCGAGCGAACCAAGGGTGAGTTTGAGTGCAAAACTATGCGTGCTGACGGAACAGCGGTATTTGGGTACAGAAGGAACAAAAAGTCTGACAAGCTGAACTACTAGTTCCGAGCAATCAGACTCCCCACGAAGGACACGACAAGCAAACATGAGTAAAAAGTAATGATTTACAAATAAATACCAAAGAGAAATATCACGGGGATTCCACATGCTTTGCAAATTTTCGAGAAAAATATGAAATATCTCGTTTCTCTGTTATTCCATCAGTATTAAACCCATACGAAGTAGAATACACTTTTAAGGTCCAAATTAAATTGCCCGCATATTTAAATTGAAAATGTAATTCTTTAAAAATTGTTTATAATAGCTTTTTAACACGTAATTGTCAATTTTCTTAACACCAATTTCTCTGAATTATGCATGTTTGGTATTGCCCATAAATCAAACCTAGTTTTTCTCCATCAACGCACAATGAAAGAAGAGATTATACTAGCTCCATAAATCAGCACTATAATAGTAATTTTATGGGTATATGCTATAATGTCATATTGTATGCCAAACTTCATTGGAATCCTTTACATTTATTAGATGTTATAAAAATTAATGGCGTTAGAATAAGGGCGTAGTGGAATGAGAAAGTAATGAGCTTTGATAGCCTCTGGGAACAGCCGTAATGTTTTTCTGAGCCATTAGAATTGAGTCATTAGTTCTAGACCTGAAAACTAGTAACAGTCCTTTCAGTTACTTTACCTGTTTCGCATCACTGTTAAAATAAAAATCTTTATTTTCATTGCAATAAGGTTGCTAGTGAGTTGCTGTCTGCGGTAAGATAACTTACTGTAGATAATTATGTAATGGTTTATGTTTTATACGTCATTTAGCCTTTTTTTTGGGTTGGAAATTATCAAATAACTTCTCCCGCTTTGAGCGGGACGGGGGCGTGTCAGACTTTTACTGACTAAAACCCACCCGTATTCCTTCATTTGCCTGTGTGCCAGGGCCACGATATCCCTTTCGGACAAACTCGCAATCCTGGCAGGCATTGGTCCTAACGGACCCCGTCAGTTGGTGCTGACATCTCTTTGAGGCGCGCGTGGTCATTTAGCCTTAAATATCAATTCAATCAATTCAATTTAATTAATTTATAAGAAAGAAAGAAAGAAAAAGCATTTATTGCATTTGCATACCATAATGTGTATAAAATATGTTACTTAAGGCTTAAACCTAGTACAGTTATGGACCCTGTTTAGGGCACAGCAACATAGTAATAACTTACAATTAAAAATTAAAATTCAATTAAGAATTGTTATTTTCTGAATTTTATTTAGAAAAAAACAATTCTTATAAATTTATGTGAACTTATAAATTACGTATTCGTAGTTATAGTTATTTAGATAATGTCAGTGTTAATAATATTATTAAATTGAAATTAACTCAAAATAAAAATAAATAGATAAGATTAAAAAAGTTAAAAATTAGAATGGTAAAAGTAAGAATAATGTTAAAATGTAAATCAGTCATGTATTTGTATAGTCGTGTTATCGAATAGCCAAGAATAGTAAAACTCAATCGTTCGAGTGAATTGTTTTCATAATTCGATTTCAGTTTAAATCGCCTTTCGCCTTCGTTGGATTGAATCTGTAATTATACAGGGTCAAATACCCACAATACAGGAGTAATTCCTAGTGTCCCCACACTAGGAATTACTCCTGTATTGTTGTCCACAATGTAAAAAAAAAAAAAAAACCGCAGGCTCAATGGGTATCGATATCTAAACACGATAAAACTCAAATAAAAAGACTGAATGCTCTTGTATGCAGTCAACGACCGCTGGTACTCGTAGTGTACGTAAAACGAAAACATTTGAACTAGTGCTTAATTTTTTTTGGTGGCTCAGTATCAGAAGAACACATTAACAACAACAACACACACATTATACAACACATTCCCATCATTGGTGCAATTTAAATTAGGTATTTTATTAGTATTTCAAATCGGAAAAATCTAATCAAATACCTAAAAACCTACAAATCGAAAATCGAGCGAGCGCACAGCTGTTGAGGTACCTTCGCGCGTTTTGCCGCACCACGCATGCGTGCCGGCTGGCAAGTCACCATCAAACCAGTTCCAAAGTAAACATCTTTCGTTAACGATAACTTTACTTTTTTGTATTAAGACATCAAAATAAAAAATATAATTACGTTTAATAAAACTCGCTTAAGTTTAATTTGTCAAAATTTGTGCACTAGTAATTTTAATTACAGTTGCAAATACTGACCGAGCACCTAGCAAAGCAGTTTTCATATAAAACCGAAGCGAAAAAAGAACTCGAGGATTCGGTTTCGGAATAAACAAGATTTTATTTCCTTGCTTATCCCAGCCAATCAGTTAAGCCACTTTTTTGCCACGGGTGGGACGAACGGGAATTTAATAAATAATATTAAATTTATTCCCATTAGTTTATTTTTAAGTCCCATTGGTCCCACTGAATAATTTAAGTCTGGTTGTTCAATGGTAAAACAAAAAACACATTTATACTTACTAATATTATAAAATATATGTATATAATATGAAACCGGTATGTCCTAGAACCAAACAATCGAAGACATGTGACATCTACCAACCCGCACGGGTCCGCGTGGTAGACTACAGCCCACTCCATCTCGAAGAGCGGAGGCCAGTGTCTCAGCAGTGGGAACATTATAGGCTGATTATGCTAAACGAAAAAATACATCGTAATAAAGAAACAAAAAGTTTACGATTAAAAAGCCCCGACTCAAAAAGTCATCACTTTTCCATTAACATCACTACACAATTTATAATTAGTCCCATGTATATTGAATTCAATTTCAAGTTAAGCAAAGTGCCTAATTGTTCAATTTGGGTAGCGCTCATGTACTTAAAACTTTAAAGTTACTTGATCCAAAGTAAAGTAATGAATCATTAATCTTCTACCTACCATGTTTACCTTTCACGTCTGCTCCTGCTCAACTTAAGCCAGAGTAAATAATTTGTTTCTTTTTTTCGAAAAGAGAAAAAAAAAATGTTATTGGGATTACGAGTGTAGAAATTACTGAGGAATTATTTAAGGATATGTTTGATATGATATCTTCCTGAACGGAGGGAATCACAATCATGAAGAACATAGCAATATGCTGGTTCGCAGGTTTGCTTGTTGTAGTAGGGAAGTTAAGATAACGTTGTTTAAGGCATACTGCCAGACCTTCTACACGAGCAGCCTGTGGGCCAGCAACGGAAAACAATGGACGCCCTGAGGGTCCAATACAATAACAGCTTCAGAATTCTTTTGGGGCTGCCGCGCTTTTGTAGTGCCTCTGGCATTTTCGCTCAGGCGGGTTTGCAGGACTTCCACGGAATGGTGAGGAGAAAAACGGCGTCGCTATTAGAGAGAACGCGGTCTAGCCCTAATGGCATTCTAAAGATGTTAGCAGCAGTGATTCACTACATCCGGTGAATGTAATGTGTATTTATTTGTGTAGCGGGTACAATTGAAACGTAAGGTCAATATAAACAATGAGTATATTCCAGTTCACAATGTATACTTATGTAGGTACGACGGTAAATAAAACTACACGGTACGTTCCCAACCAGTTAGTGACACGTGGTGCGTCGCGAAACAAGTAGGATGCGTCACCGTGGGGCGCGAGGGTAGGGGGGCGTCGAGCTCTTCCTATGCGTGGAAACAGCGGCGCGCTAGCGGAGACTGACTGCTCGACTTTTTTTTTTTTTTGTTCCGGACCTATTGCAGATGGCTCCGGAGAGCCTTTTCTGCGTAACCGATCATTGGCGGGGCCAGAAGAGCACAGCTAAGGGCGTCCCATAGTGGGACTCGAACCTAGGCTTAGGGCGCTACTGACTACTGAACCATTGGCGGTATACAGTATCTGTGTATTATTATTAGGGACGTTTGTTAAAGCTACTTGCTCCGCGCGTGCGGGCGGGGGCAAGGGACGGGGCCGCGTCGGCTTCTTATATACGCAAGGTGGCCTAACGTTGTGTGCGTGAGTGCCGTCCCGACACAGCAGTGTTGTGTGGCGCGCTGCTGTAGACGTTCGGTGGTGCTACATTTGTATATTATTTTTTCTGTATACTTTTGTATTTTTTCTGTATTTCGTTATTGTAACACACTAATATAGCTTTAAAGTTGTACCTAACTAACTAACAAATTGATCATTGTTGTCCAAGTTAATAAATACATTATTATTATTAAAGGTGATCCTAGAAATAACATTAGACACACGGCATTTAATAAATCGAGGAGCAAGCTTCCCCGAAAAATAATCGTCACCAGAAGATCTAGAAAAATTATTTCTCTATACAGTGAGATATCATAATCAAAGATATCCTTCAATAATTTATCTGTAATTTCTAAACTCGTAATCCCAATAACCTTTTTTTTTCTCACAGTCGGTAATTTTTTTTAACAAACCCTTGGTTCACCGCATTCGAGTAAATATTAAAGCAACAAAACTAAGAGTTTGTTAACAACACATCTTTTAGCCAGCTCCCGTAAGTATCTTTCGAGATATCGTGGTTTAGTCAGAGGCGGCCGTTACCGCGCTGGAACCGCTCGACACGCGCAGCACACCCGCGTTTTCGCGCCAAAACCGCGGGCGCACCAATATGCTCACAAAACGTATCGTTTCACGTTTGTGATCAATAGATTATTTTTGTAAATTAGGTCTGACTTCTTTTTTTAACTGCAGTATTTTAACCTGTTGCGGTTCTAAAAGATAAAACGTCTCCTGCAGCATATTATGCTCGATATCTCAACTAACTATGCTCTCGGGCATTTCAGTGACAAAGTCTAAGTCAAAATATTTATTTCAAATTGGCACATAGGAGGCACTTTTGAACGTCAAAATTAAAAAAAAAAAATAGAATTGATTCTAGTTGCCCCTTCCAAAAGGTAGTTTCGTATGGAGAAGAATGGGCAAGAAACTCCACCGTTACTCTTTTACAATATTTTGTTTAAGTACTAATTAATTATAAGATTATATGTGAAGACGATGCACTTAGAATAAAATAAAAATTACTATACCACAGGAACTATAAATACAATAGGTCAAAATAATTAAAAATGAAGTAATGAAAAATAACTTAATTATGAGATAGATACATGGTGCTCACATATTTACAAACTTCGTAAAAGTATGTTTCCTAAAAAAAATCAAATAATAAGTCAGTGTATGAGTCTAGGTAATGACAGAATGTAAAATCAATGTCAGAAAAATAACAAATTATACAATTAAAATAGCAACCTGCAGTTTGATTTTGTCTAGACAATCTGATACATAAGGCTTACAACGTCTGTCAAAAGCCAAATACCAAAGTTTCGAACAAAAACGGTTTACTATGCTATTAAATTCTTACAAGTAGCCCAAAATTTCGCATTGTACCCTGGGACCAAATTTCGTCATTAACGAACAGATAGGAACGCCTGAAAATTACAGGGATTAAAGGTTAACGTAATCTGGAGGGATGAGCCCTTGTAGTCGTTGGATTCATTAAACAACTGTTTCGAGCATAGCGTTTTTATTAAAAGTTTAGATTTACAAAATTCCAGATTTTCTGTAGAATTAAAATTATTTAGCCTAGGAGTAGAGAAATACAAAGCCAAAAAGTATTATCAACGTGAACCATTAGGGTTATTAATGATAAAACCTTTTTACCTATTGTGGTATAGTAATGTTTATTTTATTCTAGGTGCATCGTCTTCACATATAATTTTATAATTAATGTACTTAAACAAAATATTGTAAAACATTTTTAAAAGAGTAACGGTTGAGTTTTTTGCCCATTATTCTCCATACGAAATTACCTTTTGCAAGGGGCAACTAGAATCAATTCAATTTTTTTTTGTTGTAAATTTTGATGTTGAAAAGTGGCTCCTATGTGCCTATTTGAAATAAATAATTTGACTTTGACTTTGAACATCTCCGCGTCTCAGCCTGGCTGAGGAGCAGATTTGATGCTTATCGACGGGTAAATTGCTCAAGTAATTACTTTTGAACAAATATGTACGTGAATGCTTTATTGAGGCACGGAGTATTAGACATGTTTATTTCGTGGGCATAGGTGAATATCAGCCTACAGACTATACGTAGGTATATACGTATATAATGAGGTAGATCCTTCTAGTACTATTGTTAATTATTCATTGATCAGTGTCACGTTTTTGTACACATTGAAGTTTTTAATGTAACTCATAAATAAAAAATTTAAAAAAATAGTTTTTAGGGTTCCGTACCCAAAGGGTAAAACGGGAACCCTATTACTAAGGCTCCGCCGTCTGTCTGTCTGTCAGTATGTCTGTCTGTCTGTCCGTCTGTCACCAGGCTGTATCTCATGAACCGTGATAGTTAGACAGTTGAAATTTTCACAGGTGCTGTATTTCTGTTGCCACTATAACAACAAATACTAAAAACCAGAATAAAATAAATATTTAAGGGGGCTCCCATACAACAAACATGATCTATTTGCTCGTTTTTGCTCTATATTGATAACGGTAACAGGTAGACACTTGAAATATTCACAGAATATTTAGTTATATATTCACTATAAAAATAAATAGTTAAATTATAATAAACCATATATTTAAGGGGGGCTCCCATACAACAAACATGGTTTTGCCATTTTTATAGATAATGGTACGGAACCCTTCGTGCGCGAGTCCGACTCGCACTTGGCCGATTTTTTTATAATAGTTGTGACCTTGTCATTTTGCATAATATACTCGTATATTTCAGGGTTTCGTACCTTAAAAAGAAAAAAACCGGAACCCTAAAAATAGAACATAATATTCAAGCTTATTTTGAATAACGTTTATGGCATTGTTATTTATTTTATGGTTCTTCAAATTACTGTTCTAATAAGGTAAGTAAATACAGAGTGTAACAAGACACTTCACGAAACCGTCAACTATGTATTCTGTACATCAAAGTAAGTAAGTATAAGCAAAAATAAAAAGAGCGAACCTTACAGTAGTCGCATATGTACGCTTGAGTTGTTATCATCTGACATCTCACCTTGACAATAATTAACTGAGCAGCGACAGAAATTACCCCCTCTACTTACCATCGATATAGTACTTACTAATGCCGTGAGTACACTAATTGCATGCTTTTATAAATTACTTACTTTTTCGATGCTCAATCTGTCACTTCCTGTTACACACTTCCGTCTCTTTTCATGAAGTCGCTTCCACAATAAGCGAGAGGAAAAATGTTACCTAAACATCAATAAAATCGAGATATTATTATGTGAAGTTTTCTGAAGTAAACAACAAGAACAAACTTGGAAAAGCTTAAAATAGCTAAAGTTACTTTCTAATATTATTCCGCAACTCAGTAAAACCAAGAATACCTACTTTAAAAATAGAACATATTCAAGCTTATTGCGAATAACATATAAGGCATTGCTATTTATTTTATGGTTCTTCAAATTACTGTCATATTGAGGTACAAATACAGGATGTAACAGACCCTTCAACTTTGTGCAAAAGTAATTGCTGGGAACGGACGATTTTTTTTTATATGGTATATTGGAAATACTTACAAGTCCTTTCATTTAAGACACGGTACAATATGCAAAACTTTTTTTAAAAAGTTTACTTCTAAGTTGTCTCCCAAAAGCTACCCCCTTAATCAAAATTTATTTATATAACGAGGGTTATGTGTTTGACCTGTATGTATGTATTAGATATGTATGTCTGTCCCTATGTTCCCTCATAACTACTAAACGGCTGAACTGATTTTGATGAGTGATATGTAGTTAGATTCGTCTTTATTGCGCGAGTGTCATAGGGTATATTAAAATTATTAAAAATCAAAATGGCGGATGTTTGGCGCCAAAAGGTTTGTTTTCGAACAAAAAATATCTCCCAAGCCTATCGAGTGGGGTATCAAAATGAAGGGTTTTAAAAGGTGATTACAAAAAAATATTTTTATTATATGTTTAAAAGTAATTTAAATGAGAAATGATAAAAAAATATCCCGAACTTTTGGAGTGAGTAAGTAAGAGGTTTCCTCACGATGTTTTCCTTCACCGTTTTGAGAGCAGTGGTGATGAAATAATTTACACAAAGTAAAGCGCATGTCTGGGTTCCGGCAACCGGCATGTCCTAAAACCAAAACATCCGAAGACATGTGACATCCACCAACCCGCACTGGGCCCGCGTGGAGGATCACGGCCCACTCCCTCTCACAGAAAGAGGAGGCCTGTGTCCCAGCAGTGGGAACATTATAGGCTGATTATGTATGTTATGTAAGTAAGAGGTCGTTATCACCCGATTTAAGTGAGTATACCCTAATTTACCGTCTTATAATCCTAACTAAAAAGTATAAAATAAAAAAAAATAATTAAAAAAACAAAAAACCCGACTGCAAAAACATGAACTGAAAGAGAAGAAAACATCTAAGATGTTACGAACGCCTTAAAACATCTAAGATGTTACGAACGCCTTAAAATTTGCCTCCAATGCATTTATTTATTTTTGGATACTCGTTTTCTTTTCATCTTTTCCATCTTTTCAGTTCATGTTTTTGCAGTCGGGTTTTTTGTTTTAGTAATTAACTTTTTTTTTACGTTAAACGTCCGTGTTTGGGTCACAGAAATTCATGTGTATCAAATTTAAACTTAATCGGTCCAGTAGATTTGGAGCAAATCGGCTGTGACAGTCGGATAGACAGACAGACAGACACACGAGTGTTCCGTTACGGGTTCCGTTGTTTTCTTTTAGGTACGGAACCCTAAAAAAGAGGCAAAAGAATTATAGGGCATCAAAATTTTAAAACTTGTTTCGTTTCAATTATGTTAAAAAAAAAATTGTATAACAAAAGCTCTACAATATCTCTGTAACCAGAAAGTTCCCAGGTATGGTCCAGTATAAAAAAAATATCATAATCACAGCAAGAACTCTCGGATGTTTTTTTTTGTTCGCGGGGTGGAAAATCCTCATGGTTGTCCTCCGCCCTGGGGCGGGCGGAGGGGTCAGACTCTTATTGAGTAAAAACCGCCCCAGTGTTCCCTTCCCACACATGCACCGGGATCTTGGGATCCAT
The DNA here is from genome assembly GCA_948098905.1 of Tiliacea aurago. Lineage (NCBI taxonomy): Eukaryota > Metazoa > Arthropoda > Insecta > Lepidoptera > Noctuidae > Tiliacea > Tiliacea aurago. The sequence continues at coordinate 23,856,987 of OX402581.1, read as the reverse complement.
TATTACTTCCGCAATCCCTGGCTAGTGCCAGCACCTTTGCGGGCCACCTCAAGTCTGGAGGGGGGGGGGGTTCCAGGTGATAGGGGGCGGCGGACGTCCCCAAGTCCACCGTCCCTGGACCCATTTAGGGGAGCTGGAAGAGGGCATTGTCTGCCCTCCGCCGACGCCCAGTGCTCCTGCTGCGGGCCTGGTGAGCGGACGAGATCTCCCGCTTCCTTTCCTCCTTCTGCGACACGACTGTTTCACAGAAGGATACCACCGCGTCCTAGGACTCCCCGCTGCTGACCATCGACTCGACCACGGCCGGCAGCGACAGCTCACTACCTACTCCTGAGATGAGGGCTCGGCGTGGCTCCTCCCAAGCGGCACACTCTGCCAGCGTATGCCGCGCCGGGTCCTCCCGGCAAGAACTCTCGGCTTCGTTAAGGGTTTAACACCGGTTAGAATAAGCTGCAATTCAGCGATCCTCTGTTGAATAAGCTAGCTTTTTGGAATCTAAAAACGGTACCTTTAATGGCAACTGGACTTACTTTTGTCAAAGCCAGCACTAATGATGGCCTCCATTTAAAGACGAAAAAGATACTACTTTCTTGGTTCAATAGTTCAATGTCAAATCCCTAAGTTACTTGGACAGTGAATCGTTGAGGCAAAGAACATCTTCTATTGATGACCGTAATATGTCTGGCTTATAAAGTGTTAATTGCAAGATTGTTATTAAGTCAGTCTTTTTTCGTAATATGAACTGCGTAGGTATAGCTCATTTCTTGATAAAATATCTGCTAGTTAGCAAGATGGTACCTACCCAGTCTCGTATTATAGTCATTAATGTATTACCATTCGTGAAGGCTGTTTCTAACTACGCAGACTCAGGAGTTTCTCAGGGTTCTCATCATGCACCAGTTCTATTTTCGCTCTTCATTAACGACATTACAGATCAAATCCATCACTGTAAATATTACATTTTTGCCGATGATCTTACAATAAGATAGAATGTTTCGAGTAAGGCACAAGGATGCCTTTTCCGAGTTAAACATTATTAAAGCTTGCGTGCCTCTAGGTAGTGTGCTGGGTCCAGCCCTCTACCTGTTGTACACGTATGCTAGACCAGAGCTAGAAAATCATACTATTGCAATCTTTGCAGACACTGCTATTATGGCTACAGGGTCATGCCATACGAAAGCAATCAAAAAGGTACAAATTGCTGTAAATAAAGTTCATTACTGGGCGGGCATATAAATGGAGAATCAAATTAAATTAATCGAAGTCACTTCACATTGATTTCACCAACAGGAATTGTGATTACCACCCAATCTTCATTAATGGCCAACAAGTGCCATACGCAAATACAGCCAAATAACTTGGCATAACATTAATATTAATATTATTGGTCTTATAGGCTAGATTGTTATTAATTACTAAGAACCTGGTTCTTTTTAATAAAGGATAAAAAAAAGACGAATGTAGATGTTACTCTAATTCAAGAGGATTTAGACCGCGTGATTTAGTAGCAAAAAGACTGCATATCATATAAGAGGAGCATTTTTAGAAACTGTAAATGAAGTGCAAGATCTTGGTGACAAATTTAACTTCAGAAGTCATATTATCACGCCTGTAATCCCCAAAGGGCTAGGCAGAGGTGTACCTATAGTACACCCACGTTTTGCCAGTTATGTTTAGGTCCCATGTAATAGGGGGCGAGCCTATTGCCATCAACCGGGCACAAATCCAGACTCCGGGCTGCTGACTGAGAAATTCCTGGTGGAAAAACTCAATTACAACACTTTGCCCGACGAGGAGCAGTGGTGGCCCAGTGGTAACGGCCCCGACTTACGAGTCATAGGTCGTGGGTTCGAACCCAGGCAGGCGCTTTACTTTGTGTAAATAATTTCATCACCACTGCTCTCAAAACGGTGAAGGAAAACATCGTGAGGAAACCGGCATGTCCTAGAACCAACAATTCAAAGACATGTGACATCTACCAACCCGCACTGGGCCCGCGTGGTGGATTACAGCCCACTCCCTCTCGAAGAGAAGAGGTCTGTGTCCCAGCAGTGGGAACATTATAGGCTGATTATGCTATGCTATGTCCGACCTGAGAATCGAACCCCGGACCTCGTGTTTAGCAGATGTGTTTGCGACTATTAGACCGATGAGGCAGTCGAGGCAGCAATAAATTAAAAACAATTCAAAATATAAGATTAAAAGAATAAAAGTAAGCCCTGGCAGTTAAGAGATGATCAGTCGCAACTGACGGCGCCCGTTCACGAACATTATGCATGGATCAGCACTATCCAGCGCAACCATTTTATAGGGAACTGAATGATCCAACACTGTATATGTTTTGATAGATACTCATGCTATTTTCATGTCAATATTATGTGATTAATTGAGTAGATTAAAGTATCCCAAAAATCCATTAAATCATATGCCACGTGAACATGGCATTTCATTTACCTACTACTTATTTCATAGAAGACTATGAAAGTAAGCAGTAGCGCGTCTTGTCTTTTGAAATTTCCTCATAAATGACAGTAGTGTCCCTAAATATAATTGAGAAATTCAATAACCATGAGTTGACTCAAAACCATGACAAACAAATTATGAGTTCGTTTTCGAAGTGCGTAGGTCATTTGAGTGAGGTTCTGGTTCTGATTTAAATGAGGGTGATAAATGTTGATGGATGGCAAAGGAGGAGAAGAAGAAAGGAGTGAGAAGGCAAAAGAAAAGACGGATGAATTGTGTGAGGAATCAAATCAAATCAAATCAAAAATATTTTTATTTCACATAAGCCTACATGGGCACTTATGAAACGTCAGAAGCTAGGTGCACGGTTCCAATTGGTCGTTTCCTATGGAGAAGAGCCGGCAAGAAACTCCACGGTCACTCTTTTAAAAAAATAAAATTGACTTTTACAATGTTTTCAAATTACAGTGTTAATAGGTATGAGAGGACAGCGTAGGCACATCAACAGTACCAGGTACTTAACAAAATAGAAAATGGTCTACAGACCTACAGATACAGAATGATATGGAAGAGAAGGGAGTGAATGATAGCGTGACAGTTGACATGGGAGAATGTTGGGCCGACCACAAGTAACATGGGACTAGGGCATGAAGATGTTGATGATGAAAGAAGAAAGAAAGAAAGAAAGAAATTATTTATTTGCTGATAATGTAGGTATACATATAAGTTGGAATATTTATTAAATGTCCCGGTACATTTTACCTTACGGCATGCAAAATATTGATTGATTGAAAAAATAAAAATGAATTAAATATAAATCTCTCGCAAATTATACAATCAAGAATATAAGCTTAATGTCAAAATATTACAAAACATTAACAACAATCACAATTATTATTATTTATAGAATTTAGATAATCTGATAATGTCAAAATCTGTTATGTCAAATTACAATAGAACAAGAAACATAAAAAAAAAAAAAATCACCAAAAAAAAATTAATAACAATGTCAATAATATAATCTTATACATTCGAAATTGCAAAGACAACGTACATTTATCAATAACATTTTCCTATATAGTTTTGTCATTTAAAAAGTCTTTAATTGTGTAATAACATTTCTCCAGCAATAGTTTTGTTAATTGTTTTTTAAACATTTTTATGGGTAGGTCTTTTAAATTTTCAGGTAATTTATTATATATACGCGGTCCCATGGCAATGATGCTATTTTTTAATAAGGCTGTTTTATGACCACCTGTGCACAATTGGTTTTTATACTGGGACCTCATTGGTGCCGTGCGTTGTCTTATGTCAATCATTGAGGTAAATAGGTGTCTATTTAATTTAACGAAAAGGGCAGCTTCGAGTATATATAAACAAGGTAATGTTAGAAGTTTTAGGGATATAAATATAGGTTGACAACTTTCAGTAAACTTAAGACCTGTCATTGATCTAAGACATCGTTTTTGGGCCCTAAATATTCTTTCCCTCTCACTGCAGTTGCCCCAAAATATGACATCGTATCTTAATAATGAAGCAACTAATCCATGATAGGCTATAACTAATGTATTTATGTTTAGTTTATTTGAGAGGTTATAGAGAACATATGAAGATTTACTAAGTTTTTGGCACAAATTTTCAGCATGAGACTTCCATGTGAGTTTATCGTCAATCTGCACTCCTAAGAATTTAGTCACTGAAGTTGTGTCTACGATTTGGCCATTATATTCAGTAATTACTTTTTTTGGCTGTAACCTCTGGTGAAAATGCATGACTTTAGTTTTTTGTAAATTTATGACTAGATTATTGTTATTAAGCCAATCTATTATTGTTTTAAGTGTGCTGTTTATTTCATCTTCGTAGTTCGTCTCATTCATACATTCGACTATAGCAGTGCTGTCATCGGCAAATAATGTCATTGGCTGCCGAATTTGACGGGGTAGGTCGTGGTAGGTCGGGGGATGGTCATAGGTGATGATGAGTTTAGTGAGATTTGAGATGAACTTTACAGAATTAGCACTTCCAATCTTCTAACCTTTAATGAACAACCCAATTCTTTATCACGATATCTGAATCTAAACCCAAATAACAGAATATGTACTGCGCAGTACTTTCCAAATATTATTATGTTATTTCGGTATTCGACATGTTTATAGCTTCGCCACGTATTAGCAACAGTCGGAGGTGCGAGTTGTCGTGACAAAGTGTATTAAGGTTGCGTTAGGCATCGATAGGGTGGTCTAAGTTATAAGGAATCATAAAAAGGATTTGGTATAATTTAAAGAAATTTGGAAATTAACAACAACATTTTGGCAAGATAATATGGTAAAATAATCGAAATTGATGTTAATTGTTTGTTGTTCTGACATTTCACAAATAACAATTGATCTTCCTTATTGACATTTAATTTAAATTTATGACATCATTCACTTCCTTTAACATTCTTTAATTGCTGACAATTTTCATTTTATTACAATAACTGCGGACATTTTTCATATTTTATTTTTTTTCATTATGTACACATAATTTATCTGATTGACATTGTTCTGTGTGATTTAATTATATTTGCATGTAATACTATTTTTGTACGCCCTAGAGGCAAAACATAGCGCCCTCAATAGATTTCCATATAACAACTTATAATTGTACCTATGTTTTACAATAAATAAATGAATTTGAATTTGTTTTTTTTTTAATTTGAACCTTTTGGGCAATGTTTAAACACCACATTACTAGTGTCAAGTAGAATACCTAAAAAGTTTTTGCCGAAAAAATGCTAACACGACTATGATAAAGGTATTTTCTTAAGTGTGTGTGTTATGAAGATAATGTAATAATGACGGTGCGTGTGAAGAGTGTAAATGTACTGTAGATTGATAGTGCGCTCTGTTTACGTTTTTAGTTCTTATTTCTTCCTTGAGTATTGTTTTCGTTGGTATTTAGAGGCATGAGGAACAGGGTGTAAAGTTCACTCATCCTCCGTAGAAAAGGGAGGATCCTCCGACCAGATGGGTGTTGTGTCTGGTGGGCAACTGCCCGACGGTTACTGTCGGGACGTAGTATATATGCTAGTTGCGCGATAAACTCTGCTTGCGCGATGCAGGATTTTGCGTGACGTGTGACGCGTATTTGGCATGTGCTAGCTGATATATGTATGCCAATTTTTTTTAACATTATGCTGAGCGCTGGCGTGAACGTGACGTATATTTTCCCCCAACTTGTTCTTTTGTGTTTGTGTTTTTTTTTTTTTGCGTTATGTTTACCGCAAATAAACGTATTTTCTTTCTTTCTTACTGAACAGACAGCTGTGCTGCTGGGGAATTCGTTGCCCAACTTCTTCCCGGCTAAAGCACTAGGAAGTCGTGAAGGGCGGTCGTTTTGACGTTTGAAAGTGCTGATTATCAACCTATTTTTTTTTTGTAATAAGTGCCGTTTGATTGATTTTGATAATATTGCTGAAATTCCAGTCTTTGAAAATGTTCACTTCAATCTCAGCTTTTACAACTGATCATTTACTTGCCCTATGCACCAAAAATGATAAAACACTACCGGGTTCAGTTAATAAATAATAAATACATTTATTATTTACAGCACAATTTGACAATGTCACGCGAGCCATGTTTGTGCCAAAACAAATTTATTTATCACACAATCTCGATAAATGCGGAACGAATTTGAATATCCTGACGGTTGAAATGCCATTTCCGATTATTATTCCTTTTTTATTTACCTACATCGAGTTTACTTACGTTATTGTAAGATCTGTTCATTTCAATGTAACTAGGTCAAACCAACTTATTCTAGTGAATTGGTCACCATTTACACAACTAGGATACTTTAACAAGCACCCTTTTTTTTTCAACACGTGGGCCATGAATTTGAACAAACCTTTCGCATCGTTGCCATTTGGTTGGGATAGAATTTTATGGAATAAAAAAGAAACATCAGTTCTGTTCAAATTCAGGGAACTTACAAAATTATTTCTACTAGACTCATAGTGCTTGTTAAAGTATCCTAGTTGTGTAAATGGTGACCAATTCACTAGAATAAGTTGGTTTGACCTAGTTACATTGAAATGAACAGATCTTACAATAACGTAAGTAAACTCGATGTAGGTAAATAAAAAAGGAAATTTAGATTATTTCTACTAGACTATGAGTCTAGTAGAAATAATTTTGTAAGTTCCCTGAATTTGAACAGAACTGATGTTTCTTTTTTATTCCATACAATTCTATCCCAACCAAATGGCGACGATGCGAAGGGTTTGGACACATTCCATCAATAAATATTGTAGGTCTCGACAACTCCACATTCCTCACAATTGGGTGAAGAAATTTTTTTGCATGGAATTTGTCCAGATCTGAGTCTGTTAGCAGTAACAATCAGTTTTCTACTAATATCACTTTTCATGAACCAGGGCACGCGAAGAGGTTCACTTTGTATGGTTTTATACCATAAACCCTTCTATAATGACCGTTTTCTTTTTTTTTTTTGCATGGGTTTGCTCTTGACCTTAGTCTAGGGCAGAGGTGACAGAGACAAAGTCGACGATGGAGTGAGCTTACCCAGAAGATGCCTGTTCACTCTAACTTTGAAGAGATTAGGGTTGTATGCGTTCGGAAATACAGACGCAGGCAGAGAGTTCCACTCTTTTGCTGTGCGCATTATAAAAGTCATTTGGAAACGCTTAGTGCGAGTTTATTAAAATATTCTTTCCAATAATCATGCTATGCATAATACATTTATAAATCAAACTGAATAAGAACGACATCTTATTGGAAGAGAAGAGAGAGAAAGTCAGAGTGTATGCCATTAAAGTATAAAATACTGCAAATAGGTGTACTGGTTGTACTCGTATTTGGCGCATTAACTTTAATGGTACAACGCTATTTTCCTCCCAGCAAGGTAAATAAATCAGCTTGCTTCCTTCGTTTTGAGATTGCTATGGTGTATTAGTATTGGCAGGTAAGATCGATTACAGGTAATGTTTTGTACAGTACTTTTGAAAAACAAATTTGTTTTGAACCATGAACCAAAGGTCTATGTTAGACGTTTGAACTGCTTTGTGATCGGTTTATATTCAACTAGCTTTTCCCGCGGCTTCGCTCGCGTTAATTTAGAATTTGACAATCAATTCGGGTTGTACACATGTACACTGCTTGTTGTTTGGCTTTTCGCGGCAAAAACTCTTAACACACTATTAAAGTTTCTATAATAATATAATTCAATCATGATTCAAAAGACACGTGGCGCCATCTATTACCATAAGAACGTTAAAGTTGTTTTCCTCGGGATCAGTACTTTTTTTCAGGATGAAAGGTACCCTATGTCCGTTTCTGTACACCTGACAACATATAATTATGCAAAATTTCAGGATGATCGATTCAGTGGTTTAGGCGTGAAAAGGTAACAGACAACCAAACAAACTTACTTTCGCATTTATAATATTAGTTAGGATACTAGCTTCTGTCAGCATCCGCGTATAATTTCGACCCGCGCTATTACTTAATTTTTGCTTATCGTTCTTTATGACTTCATTATTTTGCTCGGCTCCTATGGGTTGCAGCGTCATGTTAAATAAACTATAACCTTTGTCAAAAATTTGGCTATCAAATGCAAAAAGATTTTTTCAAATCTAACTGGAAGTTCCAGAGATTAAAGAACACGAGACGAGTAAACAAACAAAAAAACAAACTCTTCTGCTTTCATATTAGTATATATATTTTTTTTTTTTAAAACGTTGCCCCACACTAGGAATTTCTCCTGTATTGTGGGTGCGTAATTATAGTATATATAGAATAGCTGTTGACCGGAGCTTCGCCCGCGTCTTTTTCTAAAATAAAAATTGCCTTATAACATCAGCTATATGCCAGCGGAAGTGCCGTCAAAATCAGTCTAGGCGTTTCGGAGGTACGTCGGAACAAACAGACAAACAAAATAAAATAAAAATAGTTTTTTTTTATATTAGTATCGTATATGCTTTCATATGCATTTAGTAAAAATCTGTTATTTTGACATTACAAACACTTATAATTAAGTATAAGTATAGATTACGGTCTGATTTTAAGTCGCATGGGGAGCTGATTTTTGTTTGATCTATATTTACATTAATGTCTGTGTTAAGATACCTACCATCTAATCTGAATTGAGATAACATAACTTTATACTCATAAAACAAATAAATAAACTCATTATTTATCTAAGTATATTTTTATACTAATATTATAAAGAGAAAATATTTGATTTTTTGTTTGTTTGTTTATAAAAAAAAACTCCGTGTGGTGCCGGACGTAAAGAATGCAGCACTCCCCTATTTCTTCCCGTGGGTGTCGTAAAAGGCGACTAAGGGACTTACTAGAGAATGGGCAGCAGCATTCTCTATGCATTTTAACACCATACTGCGATCACCAACCCGCCTGCCAAGCGTGGCGATTATGGCAAACCCCCCTTTGGGGGGGCCTATGTCCAGCAGTGGACTTCTTTCGGCTGAAATGATGATGAAGAATAATAAACTCAAAAACTACATAGCTGGTTTTAAAAATTCTTTCACTTAAAGAAGAAGATCAGGACAATGTCCTGATCATCCTTTTTTCTTTCCTTTTGAGTTTTCTATATGTCATATAGAAAGCTACAATATCAGAGGTAACATAGGCTGTACCTTATTAAAAAAAAGTGGAGATCCCTACGAAAATTACAATAATGTAATCCAACGTACCAAACACCTATCAAAGTCATTATTTTGCGTGCACTGCTAAAGCTATTGATGATACATTTAATAATGAACTAAATGTTTATAGTACTCATCATTACCCACAAAAAAGCCCTCGAGGTTAGATGTGTAACTATTATAAATATGTCACAATAACCATTTTGTTGCATTCAAATTCATTTATTAGTGTGATTTTTGGTACATTTTACATGAGATCTTAATAATAAATAATTAGTTCTACCTTTAAGGTGTATACGCTCTTTCACACAATTAGTAATTATTATAAAAAAGAATAATCAACATATTAAAATACAATAATTACAACGAAACACAACATAACTTAAGACAAGCAAAATATTAACAATTGAGTATAATTATTGAATGGAAATAATGATGTCAAATTGAAAATTGTTTGTGTAATTGTTGTTCAAATTAGTCAGTCAAGAAAAATGCTTTGAGTATTTAAATACTCAAAGGAAAAATGCCGTGGTATGAGCGAACAGCCCTACGCTTAAGCTATTAGTTACCTACCCATTTTATTTTTGTGGATATATTGTTTATAACATAATATATAGGATTTATTACTTTTAATCCCGGTAGTACGTTCCCGTGGGATATTTTCACGCGCTAGTATTATCAATAAAGCTTTCCACGTTAAATGAACAATAGCTTTTACTTACAACATTCTTCAAAGAAAATTCCTAGTACTACTACCCGCCTGTCACTTACAACGCCTGTCTTAGAACTCACTTTATTGCTTGTGCTGATGAACTATCGGCTAATTGCTACTAAACCCTACTTTATGTACCTACAGCTCTGTCGTGAAACTTTTACTGCCGCTATATGGGTCGCCGGTTGTGTTACTGCGGTCAGACGAAATTAAAATGATGAATGGAATTATTCTTCGGGTTCATTTAAGAGAAAACGTGGTAATTCTTTTTTTAAATTGAAGTGGGAATTGGTCTTTTAATCCAGTGTTGGTCCTTTTTGTATTAATTTGAAGATGTATAATTTAAGGCGTTTTGTATAAGTAGGCTAGTCTTAAACAAAAAAATTGCAAATTTGTCTATTTTGTGGTAGCGGAAAAAATATATACAGATTATTCTTGATCATATTTCTCAGAACTTGGTTGTTACCAAAACAAGTTTAGAAAAAAAAAACTCGATACAAATTAATGGTAAACTAACCCTTTACTTTGAGTTTCAATAGAAAATATCTGTATTCAATATCAACGTACGGTTGGTATTTCATTAATAACAAGAATGTCTTATTTTTATGCAGAACTTGTTTGTTTTTTATTTTCGATTAATCAACTCATTTTTGAGTAAATAGATAATTGCTTCATATTTTGCAATAAATTACAAGCGTTGTGTCATCGCGCTTCTCTTTCTTTTGTATGCAGTCTGACAGTGACCGCGGCTTACCTGTTGTCAGCGTCATAAAATTGCGGTTTTTTTTTTCACTGACTTTTACGCTAATGTTACGTAATGAATATAATAATTTAAACTGTCAACCTTGTTGAAGAAGTTTTTTTTTAAAATGCATGATGTTCTTTCATTCATTTGCATAATAATATGCATAGTCAGCCTATAATGTTCTCACTGCTGGGACACAGGCCTTCTCTCTTCAAGAGGAAGTGGGCTGTAATCTGCTGGTCCTGCTCCACAACCACTTGGGCTCGCTTAGTTTCGCCATGTCCGTCTGTCTGTCTGTCTGTCTGTCTGTCTGTCCGTCCGTCCGTCTGTCCCCAGCTTAGCTCAGAGACGCTTAGTCCTAGAAAGCTGTAATTTGGCATGGATATACATATTAATCATGCCGAAAAAATGGTAAAATAAAATTATGAAAAACATTTTTTTTTAGGGTACCTCCCTTACACGTGAAATGGGGATGATATTTTTTTTTCTCGTCTATTCCATGGTTTGGGGTATCGTTGGATAGGCCGTTCAAAAATATTGTGGGTTTGCCAAAACCATTTTTCAATTAAAGGATCCGTTTGCGTAATATTAAGCTTTAAAGTGCAATTTTTTGTTAGAGTCAAGTGTCCCCCCCCCCTGCCAGCTAAATGGTTGGTTTTGGATATGTGAAAAAACTTATGGCAATAGTATATATAACGAAATTAAAAGGAAAACTATCACAGCTAAGTAGGCTTCACAAGTTAACGAGTAATAGTCGACCAACTTAAATTTGCAGTTGGAGAATTGACCGTAACGTATATCGATGTATGGGAGAGCATGTTTTTCAACTACAATGTTAAGTTTGTTTTTGGGATAAACTCATCCCAACTACGTAACCCTTCATTGTGCGTGGTCCGACATGCACTTGGCCGGTTTTTTTTTTTTAATGTTCTGAAATTACAATCATAATACAGGGTGGAAGGGACATCGACGCGCAAACGTCGTGAAAAGGTTACATCTAATGCCATAAATAAAATTACGAAAGTCATTCATCTCGTAAATGACCGGTTAAAAAAATTGACATTTTTGAGCGCGCAATGTATTGTAAGCTATGCGATCACAACGCTCCGCCGTAAATGATGGCGCGCGCGCGGTATTTAACGTAACTACCTACACGCACACACAAGTGTGTGCCGCGGCAGGCCGGCCGCCTGCGCCGCCGCCGCCGGACTTACATGAACGTACCTACGAAATATCGCTTCGACAACATTGATAGGTAGGTACCACATAAAATAATGTTTAATTAAATTAATCAACATAACCTATGTTATGTAAGCACTTATAAGTAACCGTAATGACAAAAAACAAAATAAACTTAGGTATTCCCATAAAATAACTATGCCGATATGGATTTAAGGCTTCTACATACCGGCGTGACTCGCGATGCGACACAAGACACCGCCCGTCGCGCGACACGCGGGGCCTTTGTGTCGCGCAGGTCTGTAGAAGCCTTTAACAAAAAAGATTGTTGTTATGTAGGTACCTACGTAGTGTTAGCGATCCAGTAATGTTCAAGTACCTACTTAATGAACTTACCTTAAGCTCGCTCATTTCTAATGAGATAGGGTTCGAAGTGGCCGCCCCCAACTCGCTCGCAAATCTGAGCGCGGCGCAGAGTTTCAGCGTGAACACGGGGCAAGAAGGTGGGATCCTGGACACACTCCTCACGCAGCGTCGCAAACACATTCACAATGCGATCTCTCATTTCTGCTGCGGTATTGCACTCGGTCACAAACACCTTATCCTTGACGTAACCCCAAAGAAAAAAATCTAACGGGGTCAAGTCCGGTGAACGAGCTGGCCATGGTTGTGGACCAAATCTTCCAATCCAGCGGTCTCTAAAAGATTCGGTGAGGCAGCGTCGGACAGGAAGGGTCACGTGTGGGGGAGCGCCGTCGTGTTGGTACCACGTCTGTTGGAACTGGGGCACAGGAATCTCCTCGATTATTTCCTCGAGAGTTGTTCGAAGGAAATCGTGATATCGTGGCCCATTTAGTCGTTCAGGGAGAAAAATGGGTCCAATCACGCGGTCTTTGTAAATACCGGCCCACACATTTACCGACCATCGAGTTTGGTGCTCCGTCTGTTGCAATGCGAACGGATTGGTATGAGCCCAGATATGGGAATTACGCCTGTTCCACATTCCGTTTCGAGTAAATGTGGACTCGTCCGTCCAAATCACATTCGCAGCAAACGTAGGCATTCTGACGTGCATTCGTTGCAGCCACCGACAGTACGACACACGACGAACTCTGTCTGCGGGCAATAACGCCTGCACCTTGTGAAATCGGTACGCTCGCTGTCGATCTCTGCGTAAAACTCGATGGACAGTCCAGTGCGAGACTCGACACCTGTAACGGTTACGAACTATACGAGCTGCCGTGCGAATTCCCAGTCGCGGGTTTTGCCTCACGACAGTCAGTATGTGGTTCGCAACAGTCTGTCTAACGGGCCTGCCAGCTCCCTCGCACTGTGGTACAATTGGTTGATTGTCCAAGACACGTTGTAAGGCTCGTGTTATTACACGAGAATCTCGTGGGTGGCTATCTTCGGGATATCTCTCCACATAAATACGTAGCGCCCGACTTGCGTTCCCACGTGCTTCGCCATAACACATGAGCATATTCCCGTACTCACGGGCACTAAAGACTTCTTCAGGTCTGGAAGGCATTTTTAAAGTCACTCTATCTCACACACACACACAGATACGAAGAAAATTAGTGAGTTTAAACTAACTGATTTGAAAAGAGACTACGAAATCACAAATTTGCGACAAACAGCACATGCACCCGTTTGCGATCAATGATATCTAGGAACTGGCAAAAATCACGTTTAAAATCGGCGACATTCAAAAGAAATGTAGGTAGGTACTTTACTTCTTGGATTTTGCCGCCCTTGATCCCTACATCTACAGTGCCTACATGCCTACACCGATCACAGATCAACAAAATGATAGAGTGTACAATCACATTTAGTTGTACCTAGTTACTAACTACTCACAAAATAATTTATTGCGAATAAGGAAGTATTTTTTTATGAAAAAGTAAAATACATTGTTGAATAATTGCATACAAAACAAAAAAAGTTGAAACAAGAAATTTATCAAAAAATTACCTGACTATCAACAAACTTCTACACATTTTCTTCTTTACTTAAGTCAATGAAGCTTTAGAAAAATAATTATCCCTCTTAATAAATCAAAAATAAAAGTTGTAAATGGGACATCCATTTATGTAGATGAATAAAATGCCTCATGTAACGCGTCTGTTGGATTCATTGGTATCTGTCGGCTGTGTCGCCAAAGCAGCCGCGGTGTTTCTGTCAGCGCCTTTGATAGTGAATAGGCAGCGGACGTCCGCGTACTAGGCCGATGTTGACCCCGCAAGTGAACTTTAGCAAAACAGCTGATCAGTTAGCTCTTTAGTTTTATTTACATTGCTGTTATAAGTGAAAAAAGTGAATTTACAATTTTTTTATTAAAAGTCTCATTGGGTTAGATAGAAATAATGATTTTATACAGGTAACAGTAAAAAAAACTGCAAAAAAAAACGTAAAAATTAAGAAAAAGCCGACGAAAAATTTCAACACAGGGGGGTCCAGAATCATGTACTGAATCCATGGTAACCGGCTTCGCGTCGATGTCCCTTCCACCCTGTATATAAAATGTAATCAACTTTTAGTTGTTGAATACTTCAATAGGTAATCATGTTTTTCCTTTTGCTAGTAAAATTGTATTAATCTTTGAAATGCATTGCAAGCTATAGTTTTGTAAAATTTAAAAGCATATTTTCAATTTTGTAAATGTGAGTACCATGGAGCCGTTTATTATGTTAGATGTATTTTGCTTTAAAAAAGTTTGGCAGTTAAGAGTATGTCATGCTCACTCAAATGTCTCGCTGATGGTGGCGCATGTGTTGGATCATTCGGTTCCCTACAAAATGGTTGAGCTGGATGGTGCTGATCCACGCGTCATGTTCGTGAACGGGTGCCGTCAGTTATGACTGTCTCGTATCTGCCAGGGCTTATTTGTAATATTTTATATTGTTTTTAAATATTTTGTTTTTTTACATTGATCTCACGTATAGAAGCGACAAGAATAATGTACCCAGGATTTTGTAATATCTTGATTTAAAAGAGTAACCTTGGAGTTTCTTGCCTGTTCTTCTCCATAGAGATCTACGTTTTGGAATGGGCAAATAGCTTCAACTTTATGACTAACTGACCCGACTCTTTGACAATTCAAAAGTGCCTGTAATTGGTTTAATTGAAATAAATGCTATGTGTCTACCACGCAAGCCCAGTGCGGATTGGTAGATGTCACATATTTAAAATTTTTGGTTTTAGGACACGCTAGTTTCCTCACGATGTTTTCCTTCACCGTTTTGAGAGCAGTGGTGATGAAATTATTTGTATAAAGTAAAGCGCCTACCTACTGTGGACCTACAACTCGTAAGTCGGGGCCGTCACCACTGGGCCACCACTGGATAAAAACTATAACTACCATAACATTACACCTTGTTTCCCCGAAAGGTTAGGCTGAGGTTTACCCATAGTACTCCCACATCTCGGCAGTTATAAGTCCCATGTAATAGGGGGCGAGCCTATTGCCAACAACCGGGCACAAATTCCAGATAAAAAAGCAACACTTTGCCCGACTTAGGAATCGAACCCAGGATCAGTAGCGCTTGCCACCACGAGACCAAAGGGGCAGAAACTATAAAACAAACTAAAATACATCAGATAGCTAGAAATGAAACCAGGCAACAGAGAAATCTATTTACTTGGCAGCATAACTTGATTTATCAAGACAGAACTAACTTTGACTTGCTGAGGAGTTGCTAAGAGAGAAATAACGAGGTGATAGTTAATGGTTACTCATAGATAGAATATATATTAAAGAAGAAATAACAGAAAGACAGTTATTTTGATAAATTATTTATCTGAGCAGAGTGTAAAGGCTTCTACAAACCGGTGGGACACGCGACGCGACACAAATGCCCCGCGTGTCGCGCGACGAGCGGTCTCTTTGTGTTGCGTTGCGAGTCACGCCGGTCTGTAGAAGCCTTAAGGATTTTTGTTATAATTAACAATATTTTGTATAGGTATTTAATGATTACCTAGTTAAAATGCGGGGCAAAAATAATCTTAAGTAAGTTTTTGAACATGGCAGTCAAAATCCAAACATGCAGTCGTTTGACTCTTTGAAAATGCCTCCTTTGTTCGCAACATTAAATGTATTCCCACAAAGCTGGCTGGCTGAAAATCCAGAAAATAGATAGCTTTTTTTGTCTTTTTTGGCGTTTGTTGCCTGCATTTGACATTTGGTTAGTATTTTATAACCAATTTGGTCCTTTTGAAGCTTTCAATTTATTTTCCATATATTTTTGATGTAACACTGATAGCCCAATCATGGACAGCATCAGCAAAGTTAGTCAGGCAAACCACTGCATTTATTAGATTCTATTTACTGTTGATATCTGATTCATTTTGTGCTCTTAGAATCACAGTTTTACTAACAATACCTACCTATTAAAAACAAAACTAGACGTAGAAAGATCAAGAAGAATGAATCAAGAACGTAGCAATTGGCATTCTGTAGTGTCTGCCTACCAAAGACATTAAATTATTTACTTAACAATAGACGGGACATAGCAAACAAAATCGTAATCCGATAAATTTGTCCTAATGGGCAAAAGTCGCTCAGTCTAGTTTGGTACGCTTGCATGTCAAATCGCATTCGTGTCCACCAAAAGAAAATTATTTTCGAAGTTTATGCCTAATATTATGCAATATATTATATACATAAATATATATATTATATAATAGGTTGGGGAAAAAGTTTCTTCGCATTTTTTAAGAAAATTCAAAACATTTTTTAATATAGTTTATTTACATTTAACGTAGGTAGGTACCATTTTTTTCGATAACTTTTTGCCATCTTGTAGGTAGGAACATGATGACTTCTCATCAGCTTCTTCAAAAATGGTTCGGTTTCATTACGTCGTAATAAATAATCACAAATGAGTACACGGTTCATTAGGTTTCTTTCAGTGAGCTCGTGAGGTACCCAAATATCGAGCTTTTTTGTGTACGCAGTTTTTTTCAAATGTGCCAAAACTGTTTTGTGGTCAATTCCCAGTTCTTCAGCTACGTCGTAACTGATCTTGCTCCACTTTTTCAAAGATGGCATCCATTTTATCCGTATTAAGGCGACCAGAGCGACGTGCATCTTTGATATCAAAATTTTGCGGATTGAAAACGCTTAAACCAAATTTGTGCTACTCTCACATACACTGCACTAGGTCCATAAACATCGCAAATTTTTTTCGCGGCTTGCTTTGCATTTTTACCTTTTTTGTAGTAAAATTTTAAAATGTATCGAATTTCTTCATTAGATTCACTCATCTTGACAGTACGAAAAACAAATGAAAATCACACAATTTCCTAATTTGAATTTGGAATTATGTTCTTTAAAATTAAAACTTTCAATGATACCAAAACCAGCCAGATACAAATAGTATAGCCAAAGAGATTTATTACAAGTTCATACATACTATAATGCGAAAAGACTTTTTCCCCAACCTAATATAATACTCCTTTAAAAAACTATTATCTCGTGACTGAGAACGAATTATGAAACGGCTCAGTGAGATAGTATTCCTCAATAAGTGTGTCTAGAATTTTCTAATACCTTTGATTAAGTTTCATATTGAGACATGAAGCAAATAAAAAGGTATTAGAAAATTCTAGACACACTTGCCGAGGGTCCTTACTGAGCCGTTATTCATAATTCCTTCTTAGTCACGAGATAATATTTTTTTAAAGGAGTGGCGCTGGTGTACCGTTGTACGCCCTCTTAACGTCTAAACCCAACATAATTATTGTCAATCAAATTATAACCTCTCTACCTGAACAATAATCGCGGAACTAGGCAGTTAGTCTGTACACAGAGAACTCCCTTGTGGCATCCCTTGGAGAAATCAGCTTCTATGTCAATAATAACTTATAAATTATTTATTAGTATTGGTGAATGCATCTTTATGGTATTGATTTATGAGGGTTATAGGTGGCGCTACTCTCTAACGTAGTGTCAGGTGTTTATCACTTTTCGGAGATCAGATGATATTTTTTTTGCAGTCAAATGAATTATATACCGTTTAATATAGCGGCAGGTGCCCTGTAGCGCACGGTATTGGCGTCGCTCTTGAATAAATATCGAGATTTCTTTAATAAATGTAAGTTGATTTATATAAATGTTTTAAACACATACACCTTTAAAGTCAAAGTCAAAGAACTTTTGAACGTCAAAATTTACAAAAAAATAGAATTGATTCTAGTTGCCCCTTCTAAAAGGTAGTTTCGTATGGAGAATAATGGGCAAGAAACTCCACCGTTACTCTTTTAAAAATGTTTTACAATATTTTGTTTAAGTACATTAATTATTGCACAATCTTTTGATCTTGAAAGAGCTCAGAGAGCAATTTTAAAGATGGCAAACTTCCATCCCTTCTTCTTTCCCACAGATCTACTATATAAATCCTGCAAGGTTATGACGGTTCGCCAGCTTTTCATTATGCACTTAGTTTTAAAACAGCACACTATGCTTACCTACAATGCTGACAATACTAACAAGAGACGGAATGATATAGTATGCATATCTCTGCAACCTCAAAACGTGTCTGTGTAGAAAGGTTTTTTACCTTCTTAGGCCCTTTTCTGTACAATAGATTAAATAGAAAACTTAGAATCTAACAATTAAATTACTTTAGCGGTAAAAAGATGTTGCTCGAATATTTATTATCCATAAATTATGCACAGTCAGAAGATCTACTTGTTGTCTGCAAATAGAATCGCTAACATGCTATTTTACTTTTAGTTACCTAAGTTTTAATTGTTTACTTTATACTCATTGTTAATTTATTACAATAAGCATTTATGCACTTTCTAGCCTGAAACATAGGTTCAACCTAGTTCAGGCAAACAAGCAACTGTGCTCTATTTGAATTTTTAAGGTATTTATTGTTACATGTAACACTTTTATAAATAAACGATTATTATTATTATTATTTTAAGGGGTCATAGTGCTCATCATTATGACTAACTCTTACTATGGGACCAAACCTGAAATCACGAAAAAAAAATCAGCTGTTCCCTACATTTATGTTCGAACAACTCGTCAAAATGTAGGGAACAGCAGATTTTATTTTAGTTATTTTTTTTAATTTGTTCATAATGATGAGTACAATGACCCCTTAAGAGGTTGTGCGTTAATTCTGGGACATGTTGTATATGATCATAAATGTAAACACGATGCACCTAGAATAAAAAATTAAATTACTATACCACAAAAGGTAAAAATAATTTAAATAAATTAAAAATAAAGAGGAATAAATTCTCTAAATGAAGGTGAAAACCGCATCAAAATCCGTTGCATAGTTTAGAAGAACAACGCGGTCACACGGACAGACACAAAAAGCGACTTTAATTTATAATATGTACCTATCTATATATGGGATATGAGGAGCTCGTGGCCAAGTACAGCAGCCGCACAGGTCGATCCATCAGGTTAAGTCACGCTTGCCGCGGTCGGTCAGTGGATGGGTGACCATCTCTACATACCGACACTCCTCCATGCCTCAGAAAGCACGTTAAGCTGTCCTGGCTGTCATTCATAGATCTTTGACAGTTGTTAGGGGTCGACAGAAGCCCGAAAGTCTGACAACCAGTCTTACCAAGGGGTATCGTATTACCCAGTTACTGGGTATTGGAGGTCAAATACTGGTACTCAGCTGCATCTGGTTAGACTGGAAGCCGACCCCGCATAGTTGGTAAAAGGCTGGACAGATTGATCAAGAAGATTCCAGCTCCTAAAATAAACCTGCACCACTCAGGCCCCGTTGTCCGTGTGGTGCCGGACGTAAAGAATAGCACTAACCCATTTCTTCCCGTGGGTGTCGTAAAAGGCGACTAAGGGACTAAATACTAGAGAATGGGCAGCAGCGTTCTCTATGCATTTTAACACCATACTGCGATCGCCAACCCGCCTGCCAAGCGTGGCGATTATGGCAAAACCCCCCTTTGGGGGAGGCCTATGTCCAGCAGTGGACGTCTTTCGGCTGAAATGATGAATGATGATGATGACTCAGGCCCCAGCCTCGCAAACTGGTTAAGGTCTGATAGAGTGCTCCCCCTTAACGTCAAACCCGTTGCCAGGTGACAGGTTAAGGGAGAGCACTATTACGTGACCTACTTCCGGCACCTTTTAGGTACCAGGGGGGCCTGAGTGGTCTGTAAGTGTTACGAAAGACCATAATTGTTATAAAATAAATACGTAAGTGGTAAAGATTTCCACGAAGGTAGGTTTGTGCGGTCTTTCCATTTATTTAATTAGGTACAGCCACATGTAAAACCCCTGTTTTACAGCACATTTTCATTAATTTAAACACTCCAGTACGCTCCGCGAAATAATAAACAACCTTATGCCCGCATGATGTCACCAAAGTGGACGTAATGTGGACCCTAGGGTCCGATTGTTTAAAGAGGACCCCCGTTTTTGTGTGTACCTTCAAAGCCTCTTCCGAGTCCTCAAACGTTATCCGTCCGGTTGCCTTCCTTATCTTTGGATATCTTTCGGATCCGGAATTCCGTTTGAGCTGTTTTTTTGCTAAAAAGCTTGTAGCGTTTCACGTCTTTTGTATTTTTTGGACGTTTCGTTGAGTTTCTTTACAGTAGCTATTTTATTTTTGGTATTTCTGCCAGTCTTGAAGATAATGATGTCAACTGACTCAACTTCAGTAGCTTCTCATCACCTTTTACAAAATATTGCTTTTCCCGATGCTGGGACGTTGATTGTTGAGGAGTTCTCCTGGTAAGAACCAGGAGAATTGCCACTCACCATATGCATAGTGACGAGCATAAATTGCTTAGCAACCACATTAAAGTACCCAATCGAATCGCAATCCGTTAAATAGGTACTCATTATTATATTGTTCCGGTGGCCATCTGTGGTCTCCATCATCAGTTTCACTTCACCAAATGGTGCTTTCCAAGAGCAAATGCACGAGTTACTATAAAAAATATTCAAATCGCTATAGGTTTGCCTATAAAATTTGAGGGTTTTCCCTCGATTTCCATGAGATCCCTTTATCAGATTCTGATTTGGTGGCAATGCGACCACCTCGGGAGTATACCCATTCAAACAAAAAAATATTTTCAAAATCGGTCCATAATTGATGGAGTAATCGCGTAAAAAACATACAAAAAAAATATATATATACCGCTGAATTGAGTACCTCCTCCTTTTTGGAAGTCGGTTAAAAATAACCGTCGATAATGAAATTAATGAATAAATTGATACTTTTGAACTTGTTTTCATAACTGAAGTAAACTCATGAAATATCTCGAGTTTAATTTTAGCTTTGAACGCTAAAATTTTTCATTCTTTCAAGTTTCTATTATTACAGAACCTCTTTCATTCGGTGGCAGAGGTACAGATTTCCTAGCCGAGTGCATTTCGGAGCTAGATGTAAAAATTGCAATGCACTCTCGAGCACTCAGCTTTCAACGAATTCAGCCGTATGAATACGATCTTGATCAACTTAACTTTCTTATAATATTCGGATATGAAGACCTAGAAATAAGGTGTAAAGGATTTCGATGTGACTGCGTTCAAATAGATATAATGTATGTGAATATTTTGCGTTTATGTTTAGTCTTTAGATACGCCTGCATAACCTGCGTTTTATCTAATATTATCATGCCATATTAAAATGATTGAACGTTAGAAATACATGCCATGTTACTGAGTGTTTTATCCTGCTGGCTGCAGTGGCCGCTGTGGGACTAAACTAAATACCCACTGCACAACTAAGAATATTTCGATTTCTTGGAGAACTTCTGTCTCTTAGATTACCGTTATTTTATTTCTGTTTACGAATCATTTACCAGTAAGTAGAACGTTTAATACAATGCCCGAATTAAAACTTAATCCACAACCCGAAAACGCCAAAATTTTCAGCAAACCGATAAATAGATAAGTCAAACTCGTTATCTTAAATCGTTTGGAAGAAACAACTCGGCTAAGATATTCTTACATTTTCTCCAGTTCTTTACGAAGTTGCCACCCTTAAAACTTTAATAAAGACTCCTTAGTTGCGATATTCCTGTACCACATAAAGTGTTATCAAAGTCCCTTTTAAGGGGTATTTGTGATCCCTGTACAGTTCCTCCACAGTTTACGATCCCTGCGTCCTCTGGTTCTCTACTAACTAACTATTTAATTAGATAGTTAGCGTACAGTTCGCAGGTTACGGTTGAGAATATGGTCCTCATATAGGTAGTTCTTGGGAGATTGAGGAATATTTCCCTTCTTGGGTTAAAGGATTAGTTTTGTAGCCGAATATGGGATCCTTATAGGATTTTCTTGAGAGAATTTGAAGGAAATCAAAGTTTAGTTATAACAAAAATAAGAAACATAATATAAAATTTATAATTGAAGGAAATAATTCGTGTTGGTTAACAGTTCGAATGTGCTCGTCAAAGTTTATACATGAAAAAAATGTAGGACCGTTTTAAAACTGCAGAAAGAAAACCGTATGAATATCCTAGTCTTATTTTTATACAAAGTACCTAATCATACTTTGTTCATGTTCGTTACTTATTAACATAAAAGGCAAGATACTTACCTTTGTTGTAGCTAAATCTTGCTTCCAGTAGATTGAACATTCGAAACATTTCCCTATTCTCTATGAATTATCTTTGACACAAGACAATAGTAATATAATATCTTCCAAATTGACATTAATTATTGCCTCTAAGATTACACTTACACCATAATCGACTAGAAAGTTTGGTAACTTGTTAACTATTTCGTTGAAAACAGAGACATCTTGTCTTACTTTGTAATATCATGTCCAAGTCATTGTCAAACTTATGTCAAAGGAACAAGTTCTATTTTGGGAAATTAATGTAATGAAACGACGGGAGCCTTGACTTATTGTTGCTGTGGCTTTCAATGTTTTAATCGAATTTTCAGAGAATATGAGCCAACAGTAATGTTTGGTTTAGATTTTCATTAACAACTCATACCAAGAACATTAATACAATTCCTAAGTAAAGTCAGGGATATTAGTTGAAAAGCAAATTGAATACCAACTAAAACTTTGTCTTTATATTCAAATCACAACTGTCAATTTGCATATCAAGTAATTTCCAATTGAAGGTTCTACAATAAAATATAGACCTTTATATTTTAAAATTTCAGAAAAATGCAAATGAAAGTTTGCTTTTAATTTTTGTGCCAAAAAAAACCTTACATAATAATTCATGTAGCTACATCATTCTGTTTATGAATTCTTTTAAAGCCCTGTTGTATGCCTACATAAAAAGGATACCACTGTAGATTTAAAACCTTTTTGCATTTTAAATTAAGCGGAATATTTATTGAGAGCGGAAATGAGTACGTACTACTTTTTACAATGGAATTTAAAAATGAAATTCAGGTAAGTAGTTCTGTGGGTAGTTTTTAAATGAAGAAGTTAAAGTCCATTTCACGAAAGAAGTCCCGCGGAATTAAGTGGAACTAATTATTATTATACAAGTTAGCAATGCCTGCAGCGCCACGTCGCGCCTCGTCTGCGGGACTTCTTTCGTGAAATGGACTTTAGTTATAATGTATTATGCGTTTGGTGATAAAAAGGAATTGGAGTATTCTTTTGTAGATTCTCATGGCGAGACGATTACTCTAAACCAAGTAGGTACAAAACAAAGAGATTAATTAAGATAGATACTAAGTAAATAATTTAATGCCTTTGGTACGAGTACAAGATAATAAAAACCTGAGCTAAAAGGAGATATACTTCTCCCTATACTCACATACGGTGCACACACCTGTCCTTTGACACTTCAGCAGAGGTCCAGGCTCGAGGAGGCCATGGAGCGCAGAATCCTGGGAGTTCAACTTTCAGACCGTATAAAGAACACTATACAGAACACCAAAACCAAAATTACCGATCGATGTTACCCGGTAAGCAGCCAATCTTAAGTGGGATTGGGGCGGAAATGTCTGCCGCATATCAGATGAGCTGTGGGCTAAAATATTGGGTCCCATTCATGCTAGAAGACATCGCGGCAGACCAAGACGAAGATGTAGGTATGAACTTGGCTCCTACCGAAAGGTAATGGCAGTGGATAGATGTGTGTGGAAAAGGGACGCCTTTGCCCAGCACGGGGACATTACTGGTTAAATGTATAGATAGAAAAAATCTCCTAACCATTTTACCAGCTTTCGTAAGCACTCGTTGCACTATGGTCGTGCATATACTCCTATTACAAGCCTATATGCTTGTAATAAAGACAATTAAAAAAAAATGGTTTAATTTAAAAAGCCTAACAAGGCTTTTTAAATTAAACCATTTTTTTTTTAATTGTCTTTTGTTGGTACCCGCTTTAATAATAATAAGACTGATTCATTCAGCTTTATTGTTGTTTCATTAGAATTTAAGAAGATTTTATGGTAAATGATAAAAAAAGACTAGTTTTACATTTAAAAAAAATTGTCGTGTTAAACTAAAATTAAGGGTGTCCCTTTACCCTTTTACCCAAATGTCCGGCTTAACTGGCTGGTTGGTCCATCTTTTCTTTAAGACCTGGCAACCATAACGGTAGATACCTAGATAGTTTATTGATCCTTTTAAAATAACTTGTTTTGGGCAGCGAGCCAATATCTTTAGGCTCCAATTCCAAATATTCTGAGGGAAAGTTCCAGTATGTATTACTAAAGGTTACATGGGTCAGGCTTCTTTTGAATGAAGAAAAAGCAAAACTTTCTTATGTGTGAGCATTACCGACTAGTATAGGAATTAAACACTTTGGATAAATTGGCTTGCCGCGTTTGATCCGCGGATGGGTGACCATCTCTACTTATCAAGACCCCTTCGTGTCTCGGAAAGCACGTTAAGCCGTCGTTGGTCCCTGCTGCTATTAGATATAGATCTTTGACAGTCGTTAGGGGCCGTCAGAAGCCCGAAAGTCTGAGAACCAGTCCTACCAAGGGGTATCGTGTTACCCAGTAACTGGGTTGTGGAACTCAGATAGGAGTCGCTCCATGTAACCTTTTACCGGTACAGTAAATAAACTATTCTGCACTAGTTGAGTACAGTTAGCGTCCAAAATCGATTAAAATTGTCTTCAGTTTTTGAAATCTTAATTATTGAATAAAAGCTAAATACTTCGCGTTCCTTGCGAAGCATGTCTGGCGTGACTATGAATGATAGGCTGAAAAATGAGGTGATAAGGGAACGGTGCAGTTTAAAAGAAGATATAGTGACAAAGATTGAAAAGAGTATGCATAATTGGTTTGGTCATGTGGAGAGGATGAGTGAAAGGCGACTATCAAAAGATATTTATAAAGCAGAGGTGAGTGGAAACGCCGGGAGGGCACAGAACGACATTTATAGTGACCAAATTGGTGATGTTCTTCAGAAAGGTCAGGTGCGTAGTACTCGCAACCGGCGTGCGTGTATGACTAGATGTATGAATGTAGGCGAAGCAAAAGGATTATGTAAGGAGCGTAGCAGGTGGCGTTCTATAGTTTCTACCTACCCCCATGGGAAGAAGGCGTGAGTTTATGTATGTATGTATGTAGCTAAATACTTCATTAAATTCTGAACAGAAGTAAAATTAAAAGAATATTAACTCTTAGGTGTTATATATGAAATTTATTTACTGAAATACAATGGTTCCAATTTTGTGTGTAACAGTACCAGTGTTCATGGATTTTTGTCGTTCACCGTATCATCAGGTACTTACAATAAGATCCAAACACAAAAGTTGAAAACCGGCCAAGTGCGTGTTGGACTACGCACAATGTAGGGTTCAGTAGTTGGGATGAAGTTATCCCAAAAAAAAACTTAACATTGTAGCTGAAAAACATGTTCTCCAATACATCGATATACGCCACGGTCAATTTCCAACTGGAAATTTGCCTAAGTTTGTAAGTGCTTGTTTTTTTTTTAAGTGATATAACTACAAATTATACATTTTCGTACGTTTTCATTCACTTGTGCTGTGGCCTGTGAGACCTTGCTTCTTGCCAAATTTCATGACTCTAGGTCAACGGAAAGTACCGTATAGTTTTGATTTGTTTGCGAGTATCAAAATATGTCGCATAATTCTTGTTGACTTTAGAGCTGCAAGGGACCATAGACCTACGTATTTGCTATTCATTTCAACTTGATGCTTCCACGCGCTGAGAAAAACGGTCTTGACAGACTGACAGACAGACTGACGGAGAATGAAGTGATCCTATAAGGGTTCCGTTTTTTCCTTTTGAGGTACGGAACCCTAAAAATAAGTAATAGGTAAGTACTACATGTACCCAAGCCTAAACTTTCTTACATAAGTTGGCCAAAGGACAATTTAATAAGTACAAAAACGTACCTCATAACAGGTACAATAACTGCACAGCGTCTGTATTAAACTTTATTAAGTCCAAAAACATGAATTAAAATGCCTACAGAGTTTTTATCTTGTTATGACGCAGACAGTCGGAACTTAGTAGGTAATATACCTACTTGCTTTGGTTCATTTTGGCGGCTTCTCTAGGTTTATAATTTTTCAGAGTTCTAGATACCTAACGAGGATTGTTTTTCATTTAAAGCCTAGAAAATTAGTTTTTTTTTTAATAATATTAATGTCGTTGCCAAGTTTTTTTTTTGTATGCCACTGAAAACCTAAGCAATCGTGGGGATGCAATGTGTGTCGACACCCTTGTGCTATCCCATCTTCCTAGCACGGCGAGCTGTGCTGGGGTGGCTGCTGCAGGTGCTGAAAACCTCAAACGGTCAATATTATTGGGACTTATAATTATGCTCGAGCCGTTTGGGGTTGAAACACTAGGGCCATGGGGTCCGAGTGCCCACTTAGTTTTTCGAGACATCGCCAAGCGGTTGGTCGACTCTTCAAGTGACCAGAGGGCTAGCCTATTTTTTGGCCAAAGAATGAGCATTTCCATACAACGTGGCAATGCTGCCAGCCTTTTGGGGTCCAGTCGATTTGAGTTTATAAAATATTATAAATACGGTTACTTCATGTAAATATAAATTGCAGGAAAAGTTAATATTTTAAATTCATTGAAATATGGTTAACATGAATCAGGAGCACGGATACCAGCAATCGCACGTACACATCTTTTTTGCGCTTTATACACTAAATCCCTAATAATGGCATTGTCCCAATATAATGACTGCATATATGAGTGTCGACAAAACATAAGCATGGTATGCGGTCAAAAGGACTGATTGATCAACAATTTTGGATAATTTATATAAAGCATATGAGCACTGATAGTATAGTACTTAATAGTTAAATTAGTGCTTCACAGCAAAAATATAAATACAATTATTAATTCAAACTCAAATATTTTATAACACTCATTTCATAACTTAATGTAAATTCAGAAACTGCTAAACTACTGCATGTTATAAATACGTATAGAAACAAACTTCGCAGCTTACATAACACAAAAACAACAATAACATGCAGGTTTATAGGACATTGCAACAACTGCACGACGAAACACGACAGTTAACAGATCTCCCGAATTTCGAACACAAACTCATTTCGCTAAAACAACTCGATGCAACTCCTACGTTACAACTAGTTGTATAATGTTGGTATCAAACTAGACAAATGACTAGTGGATACTGGAGCAACGTTTCCTGTCCAACCAACAATTTTGGAATAACAAATTGCTTGTCGGGGACTAGGGATGCAAGAAGTGCCAAAAAGTATCGATTTATATCGTAACGATATTTAAAAAAAAAAATATTGATATCGCTTTTGATATATCGAAAAAAAATCGATGAAATGAAATTAAAAATGTTTATTTGTTCCAAAACAATTGTTCGATACATCGATATTTTTGGGCGATATCTGTTATTTCAGTTCACCGATACATAGGTGAAATTTTTTAAAAAGTCTATGTACTATATTATGAAATTGTATTGTGTTTGTTTTTTATTCATAGAAATACCAAAATAGAAACATAATTTCTCTTGTAAAATCTTAAACTAATAAAACATTGATGAAAATAAGTTTACTTTTTTACGGCTCTGAATTCTAGCGGTTTTAGTTAGTGGGGAGAACGGTGTTATTACTGGAAATATATCGTACTTAATAAACTTCCGATACTTGATATTTCATATCGATATATCGAAATAACGGATATCGCCCAAAATATCGATATATAAAACAAAAAATGTATCGATACATCGATATTTTTTCTACAAGCCTATCGGGGACGTTTCTATCACTGCGTTGCTGGGGAGTTCATTACGCCACTTCTTCCCAGCTAAAGCAGTAGGAAGTAGTGAAGGGTTGTAGTGGCATTTTGGGGGACAGCCATCTAATTTTGACGTTCAAAAAGTGCTGTTTCTCACTCTTACCCTAGTTCGAATAAATGAGTTTTGATTTGACTGTTGCATCGAAGTTTAGATGGTTAGGGTTGCGTTTCCCGTGATAATTAATTGGAGGGTCTGTGAGTGAGATGAATGGAATATGGGTTATTGTTTAGAGTGGACTGGCCGTATGTCTGTCTTGTCATATGAACAATAAAACGTTGAGTAAGCATTCAGCGCTGCATGAACCGTAGTTTGTGCTATAATGTATTATTCTGTGTTTGGTTGATAACAAAACCAGTGCAGTGCCTATGACCTCGGACCTTTTAACCTCAATATACAAGTATATTAATACATTTAGAATAGAATACTCTTTATTAACACACCATAAAAATTACAGATGTAAATGTAGAAATTAGCTCAATTATTAAAATTTTGCTCAATTTTGCAGAGGATAACCACCATCACCCTAGCGTATAAACCTAAAACTGTTATTTTTAACACCATCATATTCGAGAACTTTATGAAATCTCGATTTCTTCATAAATGCAAGCAGAGCTTTCTTCTGAAATATTAATCTTGAAAAAATTTATCTTCTGCCCAGTATTTTAGTACGAATAATAACTAATTGGTTCCATTGCCAATTTCGTGAAGCACAATTAACACGTTGGCTGCCATACGAGTATACTCGTAGTAACTTTTTTTTATGCCCATTGCCACCATACAAAATGGTAGGTACGAGTATACTCGTAGTTGGCAGTGGAACCTAGTTCAAACTACGAGTTAACTCGTAGTATGGCAATGAGATAGGATTTTTATTACCTATTGCCAATCTACGAGTATAGTCGTAGATAATTTGCGAAAAAGTGCGCTCCCTTGCGCTGTCAATGTGCAACTGCGGGCGCCGCGCGATTGCTCCTGTCCCCAGCGTTCGCGACACCTATTCTGGTTCCTGTGTCAAACAAAAACGGTAAGGTTTCGATGAAACCTAATTTGGTTAGAGATTACAACATGGGAATGTCCGGGATCGATCTTTCAGACCAAATGCTGTCATATTACTCAGCTCTTAGAAAGACGTTGTTTTGGTACAAAAAACTAGCGATACACATTTTTGAAATCTACATTCACAACGCCTGCATGATCTACAACCAACAAGCCAACCTTCCTCCGGAAAAGAAATTGGATGCCCTTTCGTTCAAAGATGAAGTCATAAAACATCTTTTAGGCGAAACATTTGGAAAGTATAGTCATCACGAGCAGAAAAATCGAGAAGGATTACAAGTACTACATTATTTAGAGCGTCTACCACCCACACAAAAAAAACAGAAACCAACGAAACCGTGTCGTGTCTGCACAAAAGAAAAAAAACGCAAAGAAACAATTTATTACTGTCCGGTATGTCCTGAAAAACCTGCCTTATGCGTAGAAAATTGTTTTAAAATGTATCACTCCTTTTTGATTTCACAGTGATGTACCCAAAAAAATTACTATTAAACTTTTTTTTCTGATTAAATAATGTTTTATTTCAAATGCCAAAAAATGTAACCCCGCCCTCCTTTCACTGCCACTTGTCTAGAATTCGTTAGAAATCGCATACAATCAACTACGAGAATACTCGTAGTTGGCAGTGGGGCCCAGATCTTGTACTACGAGTATACTCGTAGGTTGGCAGTCAACGTGTTAAGTATGTCAATCATTCTGAATGATTGACATCGGTTGTTTGTATCTAGTGTTTAAAATGGATAGTGATCGATGATGGTAGCTGTGTCAGTGGAAATATCATATGAGTGGTGTCCAATGTGTCCACCCGATATTATTTCTATAATTTGTGCGACCTATGTCATAACTCTTCCAAAGGCCAATGTTTGATGACATCTCAAATAACTTTACTAATATTTTCTAAAGTCGATTAATAATCTTTTAAAGACTCGCTAAACGATATTCTCTGGTGAGACATTGTCCTATCAATGTCAATAATAAATGTATTTTATTAATACTCGTAATGATGTTGTGACTACTTACTAGCAGCCCAAGGCAAGTTGAAAAAAACGACAATAATAATAATAATTATGTCACAGCAAAAACTCATTAAAAATAATAAAAAGCTGACAAAAATTACTGACTCGTAAACTACGTAGTATTTCACTTAAACTTTAAAATTCAAGGTTGTATTGCGAACGAAAGTGCGGCGACTGTCAACAAACAGTAATGAGACGAATTTTATTCAATCCGTAATCAATTCAAGAGCACCTTGTTTTGGACATGAGTTTCCTGGTTCTACAGAACTGGATTATCTTTTGAAGATATAAAAAGATGGAGGAGCCGGGGATCAGCATCAGTCTTGTGTCAGACGTAGTCACTACAACAATACTACAAAATGTTTGTGAAGGTAAATTAAAACTTGAATTTATTTTGCACAAATGCGATTTTAATAGAAGACAGTTTTTGCCATTCAAAAATTACTTAAAGATTTAGACCATAATTTTTAAAAGCTCCATTGAGCTTTGTATATTTATAGCTTTTAAAGAATTTTCAATTTATTATTCATGATTAGTCGCGAGAATATTAAAAAGCGACGTTTTATGAACTCAGTGAAATTTGTTCAATGCTTTGCAATTTTCGATGAATGCGAAATTGTTACCAGGAATTCGAATAATGAACTGACTAACCTATTTTGAGTAGAATTGCCATCTTCAATAAGTTCATAATTCAGCATTATACTTGTGATTGCGATATTCTCGAAATAAATGAAACCCTACTAAAGTGACTGGAATATTTTATTAATTTGCTGATCTAGTCCGAATATTTTATAATTGGCTTATTCTTGCAGTTCGTCGCACTACTCGCCTTCATGGCCGTCGCTAACGCCAGCGACTTGTCCAGCTTCTCATACGGCGTGGCTGATCCCTTCACTGGAGACTTCAAGCACCAGATCGAGAACCGCGTGGGCGACAACGTGCAGGGTCAGTACTCTCTGCTGGAGTCTGACGGCACCCGCCGCACTGTGGACTACGCCGCCGGTGCCGGAGGTTTCAACGCCGTCGTTCGCAAGGACCCTGCCCTCATTGCTGCTGCTCCTGCCATCTCCTACGCTGCCCCCGCCATCTCCTATGCCGCTCCCGCCATTGCTGCTCCTGCTATCTCATACGCCTCCCCCTATGGCCTTGCCAAATTCGGAGCCATTGGATACGGAGCTCCTTTCCCCTACAGCCGCTACTACTACTAAATATCTGGACTCGACTCTATTGTAAATAAACAGTTTATGGAATTTGGACTGAATTTTGTGTTTTCTTTTAGGCAACAAATGTTATCATCCAAATACACTATTCATGAAAAGGTTGAATTAAATCAAAATATTAAACAAGAAAATCTACTCAGAACGATAATCTAAAAGTATCATAGAATAATTTTAAGTATATCACAATCATCTTATTTCACCTGCTTGTTTTGTTGAAACGTGTGAAAAGTAGATCAATTAACAAATTAATTTGCCATTCCTTCTGTAATGCTAATCAAAGCCTCCACGGGATTGCAACTGTTTGTTTATTTTAGCTCCAATTTTCCCTTAGAATAGAACTTTGTTTACTTAAATATATATGGTTTGTCGTATCAATTAATCTCGTTGCTGTTAAGTTTAAAATTATCACCAGCATTGTTCTCCTCCGAGTGAAGACTATTTATAGTTCGACCTATTTTCGCTGAGACTATTCACAGTGACATTAATTGTGAATTCTTGTACATCTGCCTTAGGTATCAGTTGGTATTTTGTTTCCAACATTGAATTTTCCTGTTGGTATGGAGCCCAGAGGGTTTTTGAGCAAGCATATACAGTGCGAAAAGTTGATTGCTGTGTAATTGTCCTAATCTGAGATTTCAAAGTCACAGATTTAGGGAAAGCACACATTTTCTTCATCAGATTTTACTATGTAAGCCATTATGCATCAGGCCATACTCGATCATGCGAAAATCAAAGGCTCTGAAGATCACATAGATTTTTGCCCATTTTGGAAATCTGAAATGCGATCCCTGACCATGGGACTCGATCTGAAACTTTACAAATATATTTTCACTCTTCTCTCATCATGCCGCACCTACTTACTCAGCTATCAACTTTTCGCCGTGCATATGCTTGCTCAAAAACCTTCTGAGCTCCCATACCATGTAGGTAGGTACCTAACTTTTAACTAATTATCTTTCGATACAATTCTCAAAACATAATAACTGTTATACATGTTACTGTTATATTATATAGTCACTTTAATTCAAGTAAAAACATAACATTTCATCATTCAATCGTTCTTATTTGCTTTGAAAACCTAACTTATTTACAAAATCGTTACAACATCATATTTAACGTCTATCTTAATTAACCATCAAAGCCTGACTCTATATTGTTCTACAATTAGGCTCCTATTCATACAAGATGTAATAATTAGCACAAATAATATTAGGCTGGTTGCAATAGCCTGTCGACCCGCCCACAACTTTGAGACAAATAAGGACAGTTAAGCGAACTGTGGTCTGGGGCAATAACTATCGTTTTTGATAAAGGCGACGATAACCGACTTTTAATGATTGTATACTAAAGATCACGTCTAAACGAGTAGTGTTACTGATTTGAAAAAAATATATGTTTAATTAGAGCATTTTTTCAATAGCTTAATATGTAAATATTTTAGATTATGTTTATATTACATAGTGAAATTAATTTATAAAGTTATGTCTAACGCGGATAAAAAACTGAGAATGGCGCAAAATCTACAAAACGTATTTTTCTGAAACCTTCACCAATTTAAAGATAATTTAATTATTGATCTTTTAGTATACGCTTTTTATTAAAAATATATTTTGGTTTGTGTATAATAAATTAATAATGCGTCAAATTGGGGACAGCGCTCCTTGATGGGCCTTTTTTCGTGTCTTGGCTTCATCAGCATTTAATTATTTTATCAAAACAATTATAATGTCCACCAGACATGGTGATTCGCTCTCCACTCGAAGATAGCCACTCGAAGCATTTTTAGGGTCAGCACAGTCTGAACCCTCATTGCTTAGCACGCTCGTTATCTTACGATTTCACTGTCCTTACGTTGTCAATTATAACAATATAATTACACATTGTGTTTGATATACGTAAATTGAAATTGAAATTATTTATTAATGATCACGTACATTAGACATAGCAATTTGAACGGTGATCCCCAAACTAGACGTTAGTCTGTATCGTGGGAATCAGAGTTGTACATTTTCGTTATATCCAAAAAGATCGTACACGGTGCTGTCCTTACGTTGTCAATTATAATAATATAATTACACATTGTGTTTGATATACGTAAATTCAAATTATTTATTAATGATCACGTACATTAGACATAGCAATTTGAATGGTGATCCCCAAACTAGACGTTAGTCTGTATCGTGGGAATCAGAGTTGTACATTTTCGTTATATCCAAAAAATCGTACACGGTGATTATTAACAAAATCAAACTAAAAGTTACGTTAATGAATTAAATAAAAATATAATTAAGAGTAATAAAAAGTAAAAAAAAAAAAAAAATATAGAATAAAAATAACAAATCATTATATTTGTCTGTTTGTGTCTGTCTCCTTGGTCTAGTGGTCGCAAGCGCTATTGCTGGGCATGAGGTCCTGGGTTCGATTCCCGGGTCGGGCAAAGTGATATTGGGTTTTTCTATCAGGAATTTCTCAGTAGCAGTCCGTAGTCGGGATTTGTGCTCGGTTGATGGCAATAGGCTCGCCCCCTATGACTAAAATATAACTGGCAAACTACTACATACTGCTACATACAGGTACACCTCTGCCCTACCCTTCGGGGAAACAAGGCGTGATCTTATGTTATGTTATATTTTTTAGAATATGTTTCATATTTCAATAAATTTGGCCTCTTCCGTGAAAGGATACTATAACTACGTTCATCAAATGTGATGGATAAAAACACGAACTTTAAATTCAATACTGTGTTGTTTAGATTTAAAAATTCCTATCCTATTTTATAAACTCTCGTATCGAAGCTTCGGCATCGGGTTTTTTATTCCTTTCAGATAAATCTCATGTGTCTCGGGCCATGCGTACTAAAACCTTATTAAGGTTTCAATAAAGTCTCATGTAATTCGAGTACAATACGTTTTGTGGAGTACTGGGTCGTAATGTATGGATCTTGTTTAATCTTAACAGGTTGAAATTCGGAATAAGATGTGGGAATAATATGTTCTAAGAGAATGTATTAAATAAGGTAATATTTTTGTACTGTGAAGGTAATATTTCTGAGGTTATGAAGTACATTTCTGACAAAATTGAGGTAGGTGGAAAGTAGTTTAAAGCTTTGCAACATGCTAGATTATCTGTAAAGTTGTTTATTGATTTATTTATTTTTATGGCACTTCAAGGATTTACTCACTAAGCCCGAATTAGACTATCATATATTTATCATACAAATATGATTTCATAACTGTCAAATTCTATGATGATGCTGTCCTTCATTTTTAACCGACTTCCAAAAAGGAGGAGGTTATATGTTCAGCTGTATGTTTTTTTTATATTTGTTCACCGATTGCTCCATCATTTATGGACCGATTTGATCGAGGGCAATCCTTAAATTTTATAGGAACACCTATATCGATTCCAGTATTTTTTATAGTAACTCATGCATTTGCACTCGAAAAGCAGCGTTTGGTGAAGTGGAACTGATGATGAAGACCACAGATGGCCACCGGAACTACTTATTATTAAGTATTTCACTGTTGCGATTCGATTAGTCACTTTAATATAGTTGCTAAGCAATTTATGCTTGTCACAATGCATAGGATGAAGTCACTATCAGTTCTCGTGGTTCTTACCGGGAGAATTCCTCAACTATTAACGCCCCTGCATCGGGAAAAGCAATATTTTGTAAAAGGTTATGAGCAGTTGAAATTAGGCTATTGTAATTAAAATTGTAAATTGACCCACTAAAAAATGAAAAATAAAAAAACTTTTTACAATAAAATAAAACCGTCTTCCAAAAAAAACACTACAAAGTGAAAAATAACCTTCATTTCGGAAATCGGTGGTAAAAAATTAAAATAGATCCAAAGACACCGACTTCCGAAATGAAGGTTATTTTTCACTTTGTAGTGTTTTTTTGGAAGTCTGTTTTATTTTTTTTTGTAAAAAGTTTTTTGTATCACCATGGCGGCGCAACAAAAGTCGTTTAGTCATACAAACGTCATAATTAATCAAGATGGATACCTATTTAGCCGTATTTTTCTATGAGTGCAATTTTATTAATTTCATTAAAAAAGAAGAAAATGACGGTTAAATATTGGAAAAAATACTCGTTTTCCTAATAAAGGTGCATTCATATTTTTGTCGAAATTCTTGCATTTTGACGCAATTTTTGAGGTTAGACGGATATGATCATATTTGTACGCTTGCTGTCCTTAAATAAGATCCCTTAAACTATGGTCATAGACAATTTGAATCATATTATATAGTTATTATAATTATCGTCATAGGTTCTTCATATAAAAATTACTCGTACATCTCTCTCTGATCATATTTCTATGATAGTCTAATAGTGCTCTATGTGCTATATTTCACCGAGACATCATCGCGGCGCAAGCAGTCGCGCCACCGCGGTATCCGTAAGCTACCAAACTAGACACCATACAAACACCAGAGTCGCCACACCACTCTGAGACAGTATCAAAATGGACCTCGAAGAGATAGCACTACTGTTGAATGTAAGTAGGAAAAGAGAGTTGGGGCCTCACTGGCGGCCGGACTGGCGGCCGAGTGAGTGAGACACCTTACAGCGCTAATCTAGTTCAGTATCACCATGGCGGCGCAACTAGTCGCCGCTACCAACAAAATGTATACAGCTCTATAGAGAGTTACTCACCTGGTGTCCGTTTGGTTGCGCAACCAATTTGGCAGCGCGACCAGCTCGGACGCGTGCACAGAATGTTACTGGTCGCGCCGTCACGCTGGTAGCGCCACCACTAATACTATTATAGTACTTAGCGGCGACTGGTTGCGCCGCCATGGTGATACTGAACAGTGTATTCCCGTTATCCCCGTTTGCCATATCCCCGTCACGGGGACAGCGGGACGTGATTAAGTTTATTTCCCGTTGTCCCCTTATCGTACGAAGTAAACCTTTATTAAATCGAAACAGCTAGGTTGGGTTAGGTTAGACACAACGCACGAGCCGAGCGACCGAAGCGAGCGGTGCCGCGGCAGCGGCCGGCGAGTGCCAGAAACATATTTTTGAATGTAAAACCAAACCACGGGGACAACGGGAAGTATTTTTAAATATTTAATTGAAGTACCGCTGTCTCCGTAGAACGGGGGACACGGCGTACGGGGACAACGGGAATAAACGATACTGAACTAGATCTCACACCAAAGTCGCAAGCCAATTTCCGGCCACCGTAGGCGCGGGCTTGCGGACGGTGAGCGATAGGTAGCTCGCCGTCCGATAAGGACCAGGCCCGGGGTCAACGGCGCGTTGTGTTCCACGCGTGCCTCAAAGAGTTGTCAGCACCAACTTACGGGGTCCGTAAATGCCTGCCAGGGTTGCGAGTTCGTCCGAAAGGGATATCGTGGCGCTGGCACACAGGCAACGGAAGGAACACGGGTGGGTTTTAGTCAGTAAAACTCTATCCCTCCCGCTCCGCCCAGAGCGGGAGAAGTTATTTTATAATTTCCCACCCTAAAAAAAAATGGTGTCCCGGGAAATATAGCCCTTAGACATACACAAACAAAAATCCAATACAGATTTAGGAATTGTGAATTCGTCACTTACAGAACAGCACAGAAATGTGCACAGCTCCAGCACATAAATTAATACTTACTACGTACAAGCGAGTCCCAATAAATTATTTTTCTTTCTTTCTTTCTATATCAATATCGTTAGTTGCATTACATACTCGTATAAGTTATAAAATAAAATAGAATGAAAATGAGCTATGTGTGTATTGTAGTGACTTAGAGAGCGAAACCAGGGGGGCCCAAAGAATTGGTCGTGTAGTTCTATTGAAGTATGATCAGCAGTAGCCAGAAAACGTAATGTTTAAAAATAAGCTAGGTAACAATCCTTTCATTTTAACCTCACTCAGCCACATAAAAACTGATCCTTGAAGGGTTCGAACTTAAATACGTCTTTATCGCGTGTTTGTCCCACAGCCATCGTCCCCTGGTGGGACGAACGGGAATTTAATTAATAATATTTTTATTCCTGTTTCTACCACTGATTTTGGTAGTATTATTAATTAAATTCGTTCCACCAGCAGTGGGAGAAACGGGAATAAACGCTTTATCGCACTTCACCAAAGGATAATCAAGTAATGTTTCATAGCGAATTTTATTCGAAATTAAGTTCTTAAACAGTACTTTACAGATTCCAAGGTATATTCGTGAAATTCTTCAAACTCATTCGTGAACGCAATGTTGTCGAAGATAAGGCCTTACTGTGAGCGGAGCGACTCTAAAAGCAGAATTAAAAATGCTCCAGTAGTTTGAGATTATTGTTATAAAATATCTACCGAGTCGTATGACGTATGGCCCACCCTGGCATTATGTCAGTCTAGTGCGGAACTTAACTAATGGACGTCGTATTGAATGAATTATGTTTTAAAAGACGTTATCGTGTCGCAGGGCTTGACAGGTTAAACAAGAAGGGCAGCATCGAATTCAGTCTGTCAAAAATAAAAACTCTTTTATGTAAATTCTTTTAGCATTATTATCAATTAGTACCTTACTAATTTCAGCCTAAGATAACAGTATTCTGGATACGTTCTGTCTGTCACTGTGTGTTTTTGTAGTTAATTAAAATCGCTCATTTGAATATATTCGCTTGCAATCAAACCTCTCTTTACCCACAAACTTCGTCCCCATTGTGCCATTTCGCGTTTCCTCCGCGCTTTACGGCCAGTCGGGACAATATTGCCTCCGCTCCAGGATCTGCTAAATAAAAAAACTTTCGGTGACGATGTTTTTATGGGACACATTTTAAGTTGGAAGCTGAATATAGGACAAGAATATATGTCCTTGAGTTGGGAAAAATCTGGTTTCTGAGAATATTTCTTAGACTGTTTATAGTTTTATGGACACCTGTCTACGTGGAAAGGTAAATGATAAATGATTTTTATTTTTGTAAGTAGGTTTGTACAAACACTTTTACTCGTCAATCATATTTTAAAAACTAGATGAGTTCGGCGTTTCCTATCTGACTACTCTGAGAAAAAGGCCGAAACAAACTCAGAGGTCACAGTCTCTTTTAAAGTCCAGACATAATCTTGGTCAGATCATGTGAAGGCCATGCAGATTGGTGTCTGAAATGGTCTTTTGAGGAAAGAACCACACAGATTGAGTAGTGCAGCTCTACTCAGAACTTAAGGAACTCAACGATGCGACGATCAATACCAAAGAAAGGACATTTGGGTAGGCCGCTTAAAAGACTCAAACTGCCAGACCATGATTAACACTAACTGATAATAAAAGAAAAGGAAAAAAAATAACCCACATAGTCTTCACATTCACAATAATTAAAATAATATAATACTTTACAAGTAAATATTCATGTCATTGTATATAAAATAATAATTAAATGTCACTGTATAGAAAATAATAAAAGTTAGCAAAAAAACATCAAACAATAAAAATAAACCACCTGAATATGTAAAAAAACGACGGTAAACAAATCACAAGGTAAAGTTATATCTTCTTCTACCTACCTTTACCCAACATGTTGGGATCGGCTTCCAGTCTAACTGGATACAGTTGAGTACCAGTATTTTGCATGGAGTGAATGCCTATCTGACCTCCAAAACCCAGTACTTTCATTCTTTTGACGACCAGTAACAACTGTCAAAGATCCACGAATTACAGCCGGAACCAACATCTTTACGTACTTTCCGAGGCACGGAGGGGTCTTGGTATGTAAAGATGGTTATCCATCTACGGACCAACCGCGGCAAGCGTAGTTTAACCTGGTCAATCGTCTCGTGTGGCTGTTATTACTTAGCCACAAGCCCCTCCAAGGTAAAACTATACAACATTAGTTTTTGTTTATACTAAACCCGAAAAGGGGTCATTGTAATCATCATTTTGAACAATTTTTTCTATGGGACCAACCTTGATTTCGTGAAAAAAAATCATTTGTTCCCTACATTTGTGTTCACTTAAATCGACAAAATGTATGGAACAGCTGATTTTTATTTCGCGATTTCAAGGTTGGTCCCATAGAAAAAAATGGTCAAAATGATGAGTACAATTACCCCTTTTCGGGTTTTGTATAAAAAACCGGTCAAGTACGTGTCGGACCACGCACAATGAAGGGTTCCGTAGTTAGGATGAATTCATCTCAAAAACAAACTTAACATTGTAGTTGAAAAACATGCTCTCCCATATCTCATCATATCTCTCTATATACGTTACGGTCAATTTTTCAACTGCAAATTTAAGCGTCTCTGAACTAAGCCGGGGACAGACGGACGGACGGACAGACAGACAGACAGACGGACATGGCGAAACTATAAGGGTTCCTTGTTTACTACGGAACCCTAACAAAAACTAATGTTGTATACCAATGTTTAATGACTCCATAAATTTTATGAAGAAAAGGATACGAGAGGAATTCACACTTTGGCAATGGTCCTCAGCTTGAACATCCCAAAACTGTCTTAAGAAGCATGTAAAAACATCATTTTTGCATTATTCACCATATACATACCTACTATATTATTATGCAGTTCTAAATACAGCATTGCTGTTTACATAATCTTTGAAAAGTATTGAAGCATGAAAAACTTTTTAGAAATAAATAAGTACCCTATAAGTTTGACGTGTTTATAAAACACGGTTTCTTGGGCATCGCGTATTGGAACTTTTATGTGATAGGTATAATTATGTTGCGGGGGTGCGAGATATCTCACACTGAGTTACGAAATACGAGGGTTCATGTACTAAAGCCGACAGTAATTTATTGTAAAATGTGTGATGTGCATGAGAGCAAATAAATAAATATCAAGGCAGCCTACAGCTACCAGATTGTGCGTTTTTAGGGTTTTATTGAACCAATGTGATCCATAATGTTGGTAGTTGGTAGTCATGCATGAAAATGCATGACCTTTGTAGGCCGAGTGAGCTGTGACGGCAAACGTGGTATTCAGCTGTACAAGAATTTGATGGTTTAAGACAAGGATTTAATTGCACCTAATTATTTAGCCGAGATGACGTCTAATAGAGAAGTACATATGGAAAAAAAACCCGGCCAAGTGCGAGTCGGGTTCCGTACCATTATCTATAAAAATTCCAAAAAAAAACACGTTTGTTGTATGGGAGCCCCCCTTAAATATTTGTTTTATTTTAATTTAATTTTTTATTTTTAAAGTGAATATAAAACTTAATATTCTGTGAATATTTCAAGCATCTACCTGTTGCCGTTATCAATATAGCGCAAAAACGAGAAAAAAAATCACGTTTGTTGTATGGGAGCCCCCTTAAATATTTATTTTATTCTGTTTTTTAGTATTTGTTGTTATAGCGGCAACAGAAATACATCATCTATGAAAATTTTAACTGTAACTATCACGGTTCATGAGATACAGCCTGGCGACAGACGGACAGACAGGCAGACAGACGGCGGAGCCTTAGTAATAGGGTTCCCATTTTACCCTTCGGGTACAGAACCCTAAAAAGACACATTGTTGTGACAAACCCAATTAAATTGGGATAAAGCCAGGATAATGATGATGATATTTTTCTGATGTGGTTCTCTCACTTTAGTCTAATTTCTAAACATTTTCAATAAAAGTAACATAATGGAAGCTAATGATGAGGTGGCCCTTTTGGGGAGGCCTATGTCCAGCAGTGGACGTCTTTCGGCTAAAATAATGAAGGAAGCTGATTAATATTCTACAATATGTAGCTTGCATAAAGGGTATTACAATAGCGTATCTATTACAATTCTCTCTATGATCCATATTGGACGGATGGATGACCCCTGTAACACAGGTTTTTCCTAGCATGGGGGTCATTGATCATTTATTTTGAACCACGCTATTTCCATGCTTAAATTAAGTGTCACCTGTATAAATGTACTTTTATGTCAAATATTTTTTTATTTATTTATTTAATTAGGAATATTATCAACTGCTAGGTACTTCATAATAAATAATCTAAATAAATAAAAATAAAATTATGTTTGTTGGTAAGCGCATCAATTGAGAACAGCTTGGCAGAATTGGTTACTTTTTTTTTTTAATGTTCGTAAAAGCCCGAATTAGGTTTTCAGGGAAAGAAACATTTGAAAAATGTCAAATTCGCGAAAAACTTAACCTCCTTTGTTGTATAAAGTTTTGGATAGTACAACATCTGTCGAGTCAGCTAGTTTGTCTATAAATAGCTCCTACCAATATGAAGTGTATCTAGTATCTACAAAGTATAGCTCATGTTTGAAGAACGATATTGCGGAACTATGATAGATGCAGATAGTTTGGTTTCGATATTGTATGGTCCTTTGTTAGATCATACATTACTTTTAGATGAGGAATGAATGGAATAAAAGAAGGTTAGTACTAAAACACTACTGTATTGTCTGAAGGGTTTTTAATGGTAAACTGTTATAGATATGGCTTTATTTAAGCGGGCACGCCCATTATGCCTGGAGGATTTTATTTGGATACGTTTGGTTTACGTTATTTGTGCTTGAGTATAATTTTAGACGATTATTATATAAATTATATTTTTTTTATAGTGGTGTGTGCTAGCTAACATAAGGCAAATAATTTAATTTAATGTT
This sequence comes from Tiliacea aurago, assembly GCA_948098905.1. NCBI lineage: Eukaryota > Metazoa > Arthropoda > Insecta > Lepidoptera > Noctuidae > Tiliacea > Tiliacea aurago. Next base: position 23,815,160 of record OX402581.1, on the reverse strand, counting down.
TTGTGTTGCATTTTACATTTTATTGTATAGATTCAAGTTTTTGAATGAACAGACAGCTGTGCTGCTGGGGAGTTTGTTGCGCCACTTCTTCCCAGCTGAAGCACTAGGAAGTGGTGAAGGGTGGGCGTTTTTGGGGGACTGTCTCATGTGATTTTGACGTTCGAAAAGTGCTGATTCTCAGCCTAGTTTGAATAAATGACTTTTGATTTTTTTTTTGAGCTTAATTTACCGTAACAACTGTCAAAGATCCACGAATGACAGCCGGGACCAACGGCTTAACGTACTTTCCGAGGCACGGAGGAGTCTCGGTATGTAAAGATGGTCACCCACGGAGCAACCCCGGCAAGCGTAGCTTAACCTGATGGATCGACCCGTGCGGCAAGAACAAATATCTGCTTTTATCCTTCTTATTTTACCATGGATAACAAAAATATTATTATAAAATGTTTGAACCTTTCACGGAACCATAACACAAATTAGGTGCCTACTTACCTTCCAACATAATACAAGCAGCAAAGATTTTCCGTTCAGCCGAGCGCTCTTTCCTGAAATAGCCTGAAACTAAAATAGAACTCCAATACCAGCCTCTGAGTGGCTCTCGATCAGGTAACAACACATGTATTGACCTGCATCGCTGTCTACTTCCAATTCTTTGTGTGTCTATTGTTATTTCAACGAGGAATTCGATTGGGTCGTGTCTCGATACAATATCAAATCAAAATGTGAAATGTTCTGATCAAAGAGAGCTTTGCAGTACAAATAAAAAAATCGTTTGTTTTTAAGGTAAATAAAGGAATTCATTTGTTTTTGGATTTCTCTGAGATTTTAGACAGTAGTGCCGACTACTGGCTGAAATCTCAGAGAGCATGAGTCCCTTTAAAAAACATAATGAGCGTTATACAATAACGTATTATAAATAGACGCGTCATACACGAACATTAGTGCACTCAAAAACAGCGTATGCCATGATTGTAGCTACATACTTGCATACAATCATACAGCGCGTGAAGAAAAGATAAGACCTATACCGATATCTGTTTTTAGAAAGAGATGAACATACATATTTAGTTACGTCACTAGCTGCTGCATTCATTGGCACGTACGCGTGGGTTGCAGCAGTCAGAGGAATTTCAAAACAAAAAATATTTTATTATGTTTTAATAAAAAAATACAGTAGTTACGCATGAAATGGGACGTTTTTCTTTACACTCGCAGTAGTAATGTAATTTGTTTATCGTGTATAGACACGGGAAGGCGGTTTCTTTACAAATAGTTGCTGAGAATTGCGAGTGATAGTGACGTGTAGCCGCGTCACTAGATGGCGCGCGACTAATTCCAAGTCAGGCAATTGCCTTGCTTTTACTTTGCCATTATTGAGCGCGGGTAACGCATCTAATAATACATCATTGGCGTTATAGCCATTATGTTGCTATCAACTTCAGTGACATTTTTCTTCAGTCAATTATTTTTTTCTTGACAGAAATTGATGAAGAATAAGATTATTTTTCAATTTGTATTGCAGTTTAATTAGAGATGTAATTTGTCTGTCACCATCACCCTTTTGCTTAATTAATTAAACAAAGTTTTTAATAAATGTTTTGTCAGGTTACCAATTCGAAATGCCGGAGGCATTTCAATTTATTATCGTACTTAAAGAATAACTAAATTAACACTACATATTTTTAATGAATGTGACATACAAATAGTTGTTGGTATTGAAATTGCGATTAATTTATAGAAGGTTGGTAAAAGGTGTCTTACTCAGGAACAGTTTTATGTAAAAAAGATTTTTATTAATTTGTGCACGTGATACGTAATGATTCTGTATAACTGGATTATCTTTAGGATATATAAAAAGGTAGAAGAGCCGAGGATCAGCATCAGTCTTGTGTCAGACGTAGTCACTACAACAATACAGTAAAATGTTTGTGAAGGTAAATAATATCTTGGATTAATTTTGTACTAATTACAAGTTTATAGGTACCTACAAGCTTTTCATAAATTATCTGCGTAAGAAAACATTGGTACCATTTAATGGAGAAAGAAAACTAAAATATTCGAAGAAATGTAACTAAGTTTGCTGTAACAGTTGCCTTACTAATCGTTACAAAATAATACTTGTTTCAGCCAAATGATTTTATTTCATATGTCAATGTTTAAAGACAGTAGAATAAGTGAGAATAATTTGATACATTATGGTCAATATCATTATCATAATGACCTTTATATTCTTGCAGTTCGTCGCGCTCTTCGCCTTGATGGCCGTCGCCAACGCCAGTGACTTGTCTAGCTTCTCTTACGGGGTGGCTGATCCCTTTACCGGAGACTTCAAGCACCAGATCGAGAACCGCGTGGGCGATAACGTGCAGGGTCAATACTCTCTGCTGGAGTCTGACGGCACCCGCCGCATTGTGGACTACGCCGCTGGCACCGGAGGCTTCAACGCCGTCGTCCGCAAGGACCCCGCGCTCATCGCTGCTGCTCCTGTCATCTCTTACGCAGCCCCAGCCCTCTCTTACTCCAGTCCCGCCATCTCCTACGCTTCTCCCTACGGTTTTGCTAAATTCGGAGCTATCGGATACGGAGCTCCCTTCCCCTATGGCCGCTACTACTAGATACCCGGAATCGTTGACATTTGTAAATAAAAAGTTTATGCAGTTTTAACCTATATTGTGTCATTTTTTTTTCAACCTTTCAACTTACCTTACCAGGAAAATATTTGGTGGTCTTAACTTTCTCTTTATTATTTGCCCTATCTCGTTTTAATGCGATGGTTTCTTTTTCAATTTATTCATTTTCTTTATCGTCTAGTTTACTTTTCGTTTGTAGCCTTTATAACATTCTAAATTTTGTAATAAGTGCAGCAGTGCTGCTAAAACGTTAACATGTAAACTTATATGTAAGGAAGCATCATGTCTAGTGAAAGATGTTTTATTAACAAGACTACGATACACCTGCAACGTGGAAGTTTTCCTGCATTTTGTATTGCTATTCCACTTTTGTTGCTATTCCACGAGTGTGCAGCTTGCTTGCAAAATGTGAAATATAAATCGTTCTTGGATTTTCTGTCAGAGATTTTAAATATAAATTCTATGAAATTTGTGCTTGAAGCATAATTCATCAAAATCCTGGCGATTAAAGTGTCACATCAGTCATCATTTTCACTGACTTTTAAACATCACTCTTGCTAAAGATCACCCACTGATTACAGGTTTCTTCATTCTTCATAAAAATATAAAATTTCCAGATTTTAGAACAAAACCCAATAATGCGTTAAAAAAAAATAATACACCGTGCCGCTACAGTTGCGACATTGCTTTAACACACGTATAGTTTCGCCTTTAAGTTTTATGAAAATATATTAATATCATTAAAAAATATTATTAAATTACAATTTTCTAAAATAGCATCTTGAAGCAACCTGTACTTAAAGAATTGTATCGCAGAGGTAATTATCCGGGGTCATGGATCGAATCAATGAAATTAAAACAAATAAGGTGCAAGGAGTAAGCAGGTATAATTAAAGGAAAGAGAGAGCTTTAGCTTTTTTTTAAATTGATCTATAGGTCTGAAATAAAAGTTTTTTTTAATTTTTTTTTATTAGGTATTAAGTTTATTATATTTTTATTTTTCAATTTATAATAATTATCTTAATATAATATATAAAAAAATATATATATATGATTACTGGCCACTAGCCCTACCAATGTGTCAAATTAATGTCGCCACTGTAGTGGCACGCTGTATATCTCAGTAAAAGTTTCGTGCAAGCAAAAACACTAAACAAGGAAAATATGAGAGCAGCCAAGATAAATGCAGCAAAAACCTCTAAGACGAAACATTATGGCCACGTCTAACCGTCAGAACTTAACACGATATTACCCTTATCGCTCTCCCCAGGAGTACAGCTGCACAAACAATCTGAAGTTCCAAGTAGTCGTACCGCTGATAATGCTGTTAATTTACTCGATGACATACTACACTGTGTACATGTTTGCTTGAATTGTGGAGGTGCAGATCGAGTTACTGAAGAAAAAATAAAGACATGGGAGCCATTATTGGGGTAGATTTTGATGAATGAGTCTTAACCACTCAATGGCATTACACTTACAAGATAAGTGCATCGTAATTCAAAAATTTAGTCAATAAAGTTTGGTCTTCGCGTACCAAAATACCACAAGCTGGTCTGCGACATCAAAAACCAAATAACATATTCCGTTTAGCAGTATATTTTTGAGATTGCTTATTTTTTTCTTGAATATTTGATAAGAAAAGGAATCTACAAAAATTCTCATACGATGTGTGAATAAAGGCAATATATATTTTTATTAGCATTTATCTTTATGACGAGATTCCGAGCGGTAGAAGCCATTTGCATAATTTCTCTAGCATTTTTATTAATATTGCTGGGACTGGAAAGTATTTCGTTCAATTTATTTTCATAATCGTTATAATTATGGCGTAACCAGCGTCCTCTGCTAATGCTCTTTGATAAATTTTAACAAAGGGTATACTATTTAGTCGTTCCAACTTACTCTTAGAGTGGCTGTTGTTGGAAGGGGTAGTCAGATAGGAAATGTCGGCTACATCTAGATTTTTTTTTTTAAATTTTATATGATGTGTAAAAGTGATTCTATTATCGATAAATTCGTATGTACAGAATAAACGATTTCATTTCATTTCATTTCAAGGGACCGGTGAGTGAATTATCCAGTAATTTGATTTGATTTTCACAGTACGTGGAAATCCTATAGTTCAATGCTAGCATCTTAAGCTTCACGTATAAATATAAAAGATACATGTATTGCCATAACCGACATGGAAGAGAAATAACAAATGAGAGGATTCTAGTTATTAGGGGGGTGTGTAACGGTTGATATAATAACAAAAAATCTAACGTTCACTTGACCTAATTTCAGTTAATATACTTTTGCTTAATATAACGATCAGTTGAGATAATTAATTGTTGATATAATTTCATTTTATCTAATTTCTTATGATATAATAAACATTTCCTATAATGCACATTTGACATAATATTCATGTAGTATATTATTAATTTACTATAATATTCATAATCTCTAATAACTTTTAATATAATTTAGAAAATCTGATACGATTTTAAACGCCTGCTAGTATGGTGCTAGCAAAAATGCATCGCATAAGCATACCGCTACAACATCATAACGTTGTTTGATATAAACTTTATGTAATCGAAAATCATTAGGCCTATCGTTTAAAATATATAATATTGCGATTAATTTGATTGAGCGTGCTGCGGGAGCGGCGTGACAGAAACGAATCGCTGCAAAACCGACTCCACGTAGTCTTGTCTGCCCTACCCCTAGAGTGTTATTTAAAATCGCGTAGGTGCGTAGGGGCGAGGCGGCCCGCGAGCTGAGGAGCAGGTGGTTTCAACACTTGCCACCGCGGCTGAGGCTGGCCGGCTGGGCCGGCCAGCAAGCCGAAGCCACGGTGGTGAGCGTGAAACACATCTGTGACGATAAGCTTGCATGGGACCGCTGTAGCCCTGCAGCACCGGAGCCGTGACAGAAAACATGCCTGCTGCATGTTGCAGGCTTGCTGCATGCTTGCTTGCTGCATGCTTGCTTGCTACATGCTTGCTTGCATGCTGCATGCTTGCTTGCATGTTTTATTATATTAGACTAATTAGAGTTCTAGTTAGGTTAGAACTGTGACCATTAAACATGAAAATTAGGTCAAAAGAACATTAGGTCAAATGAATGTTAAATAAAAAGAATATGATACATATTGAAAATTATATAAAATGAACGTTATACTAAATGTTTTATATTAAATGAAAATTATGTCATATAAAACATTAGGTCATATGAAATTAGGTTATATGATTTTATAGCATATGAAAATTATATTATATGAACGTTATTTCAAGTGAAATTAGAGCATTTGTTATTATATCATACATTACACACCCTTATTAGGGATGCTAAACAAAAAGGCTATTTTAAATAAAACTTACTCGCACACATTCAGTCGGTCTTTTCAAGTTATACAAAAAGTTACAACGTTAATGACACTTCACTGAGTTCACTATTACCTACGGTATGCAAATACAATAATTTATTTAAATTACTACAAAACCTAGTTTAAATATAAAAACTAATAGATGGAGTGTCCCGTCGTACTCCGTTAACAAATTCATTAATATTTTATCTCACTTTGCTAGAATTTCTTCAATTATCAACTGTTTTATGAGTAGGGTTCTACTGTATGAAGTCCAATTTAGATGTGAATTTGTGCTTTTAGAAATTACCTGGATTTAATTAAAATAGCATACGTATATTTAACAGGTAATTAGGTATTATTTTGAGCGTTTAAAATTGGACTATCAAACATACACATTTTATATTTTACTAAACTGTTGTATTCAAATATAACAGTTTAGTAAAATATTATTCATAATTCGATAGCAATAAAATAAAAATTATGGAGTGAAATATTATGGAGACAACATTAAAAAAATCTAATTGATTTATTACACCGCACCTATACGCACGTCTGATCTTTATCGCTTCACCGACATAAATGACATTAATTACCCCACTCCTCATCCCCTCGCACGCAACTACCCTCCGAAAATCCGTCCCAAATCGTTAACCCTTAAACGAGGTTGATCAATAATTTAACAGGCGATGATTGATGAGTGTCGGCTCAATCCCTAATCATCAAAATGCACGCCAGTTAGACGGTCAAACTGTTAGTTTAGGATACAAGGATCAATCAATGTTTACTAAGTTACTTACTTCTTGTTATCTTAACTATTAGCATATTGAAATTTTCATGAGATTCGGTTGAGGTTATGATTGAGTTTAGCTGCTAAGTTTGTAATTGAATGCTGTCATTATGGAGGGTTAATATAAATAAAGGTTTTAACTATTATAATGCTAGACAGGTAGGTTAAACCCGTATTTTGCAAGTTTACACCGTCACGGAATAAAATAAAAGGATGATTTTTCATTCGCTCGTTTCAGTAAACCTTGATTGCTCAAAGGGGTTTCACTGGTATAACTATCGAACATTGCAGCGGCAAATGATACTCATTTACTAGATCACTATACTTTGGGATAACACATTTTTTCGAGCATATTTAGTCGATTTTTTGTCGACACGGTTGCCGCAGTGGCGATTGACTGCTGCGCTGCGTGTCGTGGGTTCGATTCTCGCAAGGAACAAATATTTGTATGACCTACAAGTAGATGTTCCGGGTCTAGCTGTTTGTGTATGTGAGTTTATTTGTTTGTAAACGCACGCCCACAATACAGGAGATTCCTAGAGTGGGGCAATAAAAAAAAAAATACGCTGATATTCTGGATTCACGAATCGAACGACCACGAAGGCAGTCAGTGTTTATAGAAGAAATTTAGAGTACCATGTGTTAAAAAAGCGTCCCAACAAATGACACCAATCCAATGGTAGGTACATATGTAAGTACTAAGATTAATATCAATTTATATTCAATATAAAATCACAAAGTTAGCGGCTGTCATTTATAAGCCAATAAGATCTAAGAGGCTCTAAAGAATTTCAGACTCATACAACACACGTTCTCCATTCAATCCTGAACATTCAAATATTTGGTCTACAAATGAGCACATGTCGTAAAATATCCCGAATTTCAATTGTTTCACGGATATTGTTTGTCGAAAATTCTATTTCGTATCTGATCATCAATTACCAGGTGTTCCAGCGTTCTGATTAATGATGGCACTTTGTGTACTGCAGTGGAATAGGTAATTAATTTCAGACAACGGAATTTTACCATTGTAAATATTGTTTTCGATTAACCTTAATTAAACTTTATAGGATCGTTTATTTATTAAAATAGATTAGTCTAAATTCCCCTATTATTTTTGTCTAATTTAATTTTGAGTTCGCTTTTCTTAGTAATTGTTGACCCTTTTGCAAGCTATGTTTTCTGAACCCGTTAGATACACCTACTCATCGTGATATTGATTGAAAAATCATTTATCATTTGATATAAAACAAGCTGTTTCAAGGCGGCCATTTAAAATTCAAAGCTCCCTTGTAATGTTTCAAAAACAGATTCGTGTAAAATTGAGAGTCCTACTTTGGTTCTAATGATGATAGTTCTCGCATAAAACTTTACTTCTGCCATGGTCTACAGAATTATTGCATCGAACACGACTCAAATTATATCGTTACATTCGGGAATCGATTTCCGGTCATATTATGCAAGAGTTTCCCCGTAACGACATGTCAAATGTCGAATACCGGGAAGACATGATTGACACTCGGAAAATATATTTTTCTGACGCAGAAATGATTCTTCCTGTTTACAAACTCTGATTCAAAACATTCTGCCTCTAATTCTTCCGAATCATCATTGGTTTTCATCCTACTAATATTATAAACGCGAAAGTTTGTAAGTATGGATGCATGGATAGATGGATGTTTGTTACTGTTTCACGTAAAAAAGGCTGGACCAATTTTGATAAAATTTTGTTTCGAGGTAGCTGACACCCTGGATTAATATATAGGCTACTTTTTATCCCTATGTTCCCACGGGATCGAGACTTACGGTGAAACCGCGGGGCGCAGCTAGTATTGTTATAATTTCTTTAACGTCTTGATTTCTATTCAATTTAGTTCATAAATACCTAAGTCTATTTAAAGCACAGATTTTTTAATCAGCCTTTTAAATAGAACTAATTATTATTAGTTCTATTTAAAGGGCTGAGCTAAGATTAGATAAAGTAAATTATTTTGGTTAATTTATCACTTTTCTTCAAATACTTCGACTGCTCAATTTGCGCCTCCTAATAGACCGCTAAAATGAGTGATCATCGAAAATTATAATTAGAGAAGTACAACTTTTTAATTGTAATTTTCTTCTTTGTAATAATATAACCACATTTCTCGAGACTTTCCTGTTAGCTAAAGAGACTTTACAGAAAAGAAAATGCCTTTCACTACGCTCTAGTAAGTGGCAAATATTTGCTCTAGTACTACAATGGATGGAAATGCTAATTTCCGAGTGTTAGCTTTTCGCTCAGCACTCTTGGTAATAGAGTGAAAAGTGTTCTATACATTTTTCAACTTTTATTTTAAATAATACATCAGAATCATATAAGTACATGGGGATTATTGTTATTGGGGATAATGGGATAATCACCAAGCTTTGCAGGATAAGTAGGAGAACTGGTAAATAAGGTTGTATTTTTGTTGTTAGCTGATAACCGACGGAACTGATAATATTGAAGATTGTGTGAATATTCTTAGTGTGGCAAAAAAGACTGACCAATGGTACAGATGTATACTTAGAAAAGTTTATTGTGCCGGACCTCAAGTTATGTGTGATATGAGCATGAAGGATAATGACAATAAAGGAGACATTGCTATCTACCTTCTTAATAGAATTAGTTTTTTTTAACACCCACGTTTCTTAAGATAATCATAATTAAGGGGGATGCGCTAAGGTAGCCCGCGAAATTCAAGATGTTTTTTTCAGAAATAATCATCTACTGAATGATTATTTCTGAAAATAACATGTAACATCTCATCTAACATCTTGAATTTCGCGGGCTACCTTAGCGCATCCCCCTTAATTATGATTATCGTACATCGGACTTAAACATTCAGTAGGATTTTTTGAACTTAGACCGCCTTATTACAAAACAAGATTTATATTTTGACATGGCTTAAACCATGAAGCCAGTTTATGTAATATGAACGTAACAGTGGTTGAAATACCGTTCTTTATACAAAAGAAAAGAAAGAAAGAAAGAAAGAAAAATAATTTTATTCGTCACAGAAACACGTGCCTAGGAAAACACAAACTCGAGCAAAAAACATTAAAAAAAAAAAAACCTATCTACATTATAATCACGAGCACAAAAATAACAAATAGTCGGCAACTGCACGTCATGACTGTGACAAAAAGGCTTGCACTCAGCATGATGCTGTGCTATGGGGGACCCACAACACAGCGCTGATTTTCAGTGGTTACCCGAAAAAATACGTACGAAAAGTCAGGTTTAATGAGTTGAACAACAAAATAAAATAAACAGTATTCATAATATAATGCCTATACAACCAATTATAAGAATAAATATGATTAAATTACATAAAAAAATATCCGCATGCATAAATAAAGTAGGTATCTATCTAAAACATTTTTATTACACGGGAATATCAAGTGTTTGGTCTCGCTTCCACCCCAACCACCGCGCCCCGCGCGCCCGCACACAATATAAATAAATAAAGTACAGACAGACTACAGTTGCATTTCCCGTTTGCGTCTATGAGCGTGATGGCGTACTGTGTGTGACTGTAGTCATCGAGCCGGGCGCCCGCTCGCTACCTACAGGTATGGCGCGGCGGCGCGCGCGGCGCACGAGTCCAGTGAAGTCACGTGACGCGCTACGACTATAATTCTGTGAATTTCTGTGTAGTGACCGTGAGTTACTACCGCCAAACGACATACCAACAGTGGGCCACTGGCTTACGCTTGCTTCTCAGCTTACGCTTGCGTCTCACTCGACGAAAACTGAATACTTAGTTCGGTACTAAGTTGTCAGTTTGGTATTTAGGAACTTTACCATAGTCGGAATAAAGCTTGAAATTCAATAATGGCTCCATGTTTTAAACCTGGGTCTCTAGATAAACCTTGTTTTGTAATGAGAGAGAGAGAGAGTTGTAATGCTGATTCTGATGATTATAATTTTGTAAAGCCACATTTGTTATGGCCGCGAATCATATTTAGATCAAAATACAACCTGTTACTAACCTGCAAATTGCAAAAAACGTAAGAAAATTTGCATTTCGCGGGATACCTTAGCGCATCCCCCTTAGGAAGGAGAAGTTATATATTATTAGTCCACACCACCGACCTCAACCGATGCTGGTGAACTTTGGTACTTTGGCTTCAAGGAAGACCACAATAAGACGTACACTACTTTTACACAACATAACATAACATTGCGCCTGTATTCCCCGAGGTGTATGACAGAGGTGTACCTATATTACACCTACATTTCACCAGTTATTTTTAAATCCCACGTAATAGGGGGCAAGCCTATTGCCATTAAATGGGCACAAATCGAGACTCCGGGCTGCTACTGCGATAAACACAATACCAATTTTCCCGACCCAAGAATCGAACCCAGGACCTCGTTCTCTACGGTGGAGGTCTGCCCGGCTTGGGCGGAGCACCGCCATGTCTTCACGGAGGCAATCGACGGCGGCGATCTCTCGCGTCCGGCCCTGGTTCAGGCTATGGTTTGGAGCGAGAGTGCATGGGAGTTCGTCACCTCCTTCTGTGAAGCAGTAATGCTCGCGAAGGAGGAGGCAGAACGCGTGAGGGAGAGGCAAGGTTCGCGCCCTCGCGCCCAAGTCACCGCAGGAGACGCTCCGGGCGTCGGGAGTGTCAAGCCGAATTCCGGCCACCGTAGGCGCGGGCTTGCGGACGTTGAGCGAGGGGTAGCTCGCCGTCCGATAAGGCCTGGGTCAACGGTGCGTTGTGTTCCACGCGCGCCTCATAGAGATGTCAGCACCAACTGACGGGGTCCGTTAGGACCAATGCCTGCCAGGGTTGCGAGTTTGTCCGAAAGGGATATCTTGGCCCTGGCACACAGGCAACGGAAGGAACACGGGTGGGTTTTAGGCAGTAAAAGTCTGACACCCTTCCCGCTCCGCCCAGAGCGGACGAAGTTATTTGATAATTTCCCACCCGAAAAAAAAAAATTGACCTCGTGCTCAACAGTAGCGCTTGCGACGACTAGAACAACCAGGGTGACTACTTTTGTCCTAGTAAAAGCTAGTAATGATATGGCAAAACGCCAAATAATACGACGCTGCAAAAGATTTTAAGAAATCTCTGAGATGGATCCCCTAATTTTCCGAAGACTGATGATCGATGAGCCAGCAATCACTCACTGTTCTCTTAGCGTAATTTTATTAAGTGCCATTAGGAGACGCTTCGTTTTTAGTTGAGTCGTCTCATTTATAAAGTAGATAGATGATCAGACTCTTCTAAAGGTTAGGGTTAATTTATAATTGTGACGTTTAACTAGTACCTACATAAGAAAAGGGGTGAATAATCTGGACAATTAAGACTTTTCGGAGTTTGCCTAGACGGTTTTGTAGCACCACCGCGCCGTTGCTTCCACAGAGCTATCGTCTGCTGCAAATTTTGCCTAGGTCTGCAAAGTTCGGAGACCTAGGCAAAACGACCTAGCAAAACAATGTTTCGTCAACAATATACAAAACTGTTTTAAAACTATTTTGCCTAGTTCTGCGCATAGCATAATCAGCCTATAATGTTCCCACTGCTGGGACACAGGCCTCCTCTCTTCGAGAGGGACTGGGCTGTAATCTACCACGCGGGCCCAGTGCGGGTTGGTAGATGTCACATGTCTTTGAATTGTTGGTTCTAGGACATGCCGGTTTCCTCACGATGTTTTCCTTCAACGTTTTGAGAGCAGTGGTGATGAAATTATTTAAACAAAGTAAAGCGCCTGCCTGGGTTCGAACCCACGACCTATGACTCATAAGTCGGGGCCGTTACCACTGGGCCACCACTGCTCCACGACGTCCTGGGCCTCCACGTTCTGCGCATAGCCTAACATTTACTCTAAAATGTTGCTCTAGAAATTTGAAAAAAAAAAGACCCAGATTTAAAACATGGAGCCATTATTGAATTTCGAACTTTATTCCGTCTATGGTAAAGTTCCTAATACAAAACTGACAATTTAGTACCGAACTAAGTTTCAGTTTTGTATAAAGAACGGTATTTCTATCAGAGTTACGTTCTTATTACAAAAACTGGCTCCATGGTTTAAGGCATGTCAAAATATAAATCTTGTTTTGTAATAAGACGGAGTGCATTTATTTCAAATAAATCTATGGGCCAGGCCACAACACTGCGATGCGACGACGCACCGTAGAAATCTACGTCGTCAATCTACGTCTAATCGTATTGTAAGTAGCGTCGTTTTTGCGACGCGTCGTCGCATCGCAGTGTTGTGGCCTGGCCCTATTACAGGCACTTTTGAATTGTCAAGGGGTCCGTCAGTCAGAGAGATGAAGCTAGTTGCCCATTCCAAAGCGTATAGTAGGTTCCTATGGAGAAGAACGGGCAAGAAACTCCACGGACACTCTTTTAAATCAAAATATTGTTACATAGTATTGGTTACATAATTTATGTTGAAATTATACAAGATGATGATCTAAATCTCCATAATATGTTTTAGGAAAAGTCTAAGAATATTTGTATGCCTCATTGGTCTAGTTGGTTGATGTTGGTTAGGTTTTTTTGTCATCACAAAGGATGCTTTAAAAATATATACAAAACATTTGTATGACAACTTTCAGTTTTAGAGAAAATGATAAAACTTTTCTTAGTGGAAATATTTTATCTCCCCTTGGAACTCAGAGTAAATGACGTCTGCGTGACTCGTTTTGTGTTATGATATTATGTGAGGAAAATTCTTAGAAGTGTTTTATGTGTAACATCTTTTCTCACTTTCTGTGGGAGAGATTTCGTGAAAAGGGACGGAAGTGTGTAACAGGAAGTGACAGCTTGAGCATGGAATAAGTAAGTACTTTTTATAGCACGGAATTAGTGTACTCACGGAATTAGTAAGTACTATATAGATTGTAAGTAGAGGGGGCCAATTTCGACCAGTGGGCGAGCACTAGTATCTAATTAATAATGATGTTACACATCACATGCGACTACTGCTACGCTAGCTCATTTTTTTAATGTTTGTAGGTAAGTTTTTGGGGGCAGCTGGCGAAGGGTTACAATTGATATGAACAGGGAGTAGGCTGGTCGCACAGACAGGGAAATTAATTGTTAAGTAAATGGAAACCCTACATCAATTTGCCGTGCGATGCAAAGGGTACAAAGTATACCATGCACTACACCCAGACAATTCTGCAAGAGGCGGTAGTGCAATTATTGTAAAAGAAAACCTTCAGCACTATGAAGAGTTTAAGTACGAAGAGAAAGAGATCCAAGCAGTCGCTATTTGTCTACAAACCAAAAAATATCCTGTTACAGTATCTGCCATCTACTGTCCACCACGGTTTACGATAAAAAAAGACCACTTTATGAGCTTTCTAACCCGCCTTGGAAGTAGATTCATCTTAGGAGGTGACTTCAATGCTAAAAATACGTATTGGGGCTCCAGACTAACAACTACGAAAGGCAAAGAACTACTTAGTGCCATAAAAGAGCTGAAATGTGATGTCATGTCAACTGGAAAGCCCACCTATTGGCCAACAGATCCAAGTAAAATCCCAGACTTAATAGATTTTTTCGTAACCAAGGATCTAGCAACCGGTTATATAAAATTGGAACAAAGCTATGACATGAACTCGGATCACTCTGCAATTTATTTAGAAATTAGCGAGACCATTTTGTTTAAAGACAATAGTCCCACTCTTGTCAATAAGTGTACAGACTGGGAGGGCTTCAAGATCAGATTGAAAGATCAAATAGACCTTAAAGTCCTATTAAAAACACCCGAAAACCTAAACATTGAAGTAGAGAATTTCATAATGCACATCCAGCGAGCAGCGTGGGAAAATACACCTGACTTCAACAAGAGGACGAAGGGAAATACATACCCCTTCAGAATCAAGCAGCTCATTATGGAAAAAAGAAGTCAGAGAAAAACATGGCATCAATCTAGGTGCCCTGATGACAAACGAAAACTCAATAACCTGACGAAAAAAATAAGAAGACTTATCCAGAACTTTAAAGACGAATCAACCAACACCTATATCCAGAATCTAAGTAACAACCAAAAGACAGACTATTCCTTATGGAAGGCTACTAAGTACCTAAAAAGGCCGGTTACCCAAGTCCCACCTATTAAGTGTGAAAACGGGCATTGGGCCATTAGTAATGAGCAAAAAGCTAAGAGGTTTGCAGAGCATCTAGAAAATATATTTCAACCAACCGACGAGGAACTCATTGAAGATGACACTTTGGCTAATATGGTGACATCTGAAAATGAAGTAACTATGAAACTAGTAACACCGAGAGAAGTTGCACGAGAAATAAAACGTAATATAAGTACACGAAAATCACCAGGTTACGATTTAATAACAGGAGAAATACTACATAACCTACCAAGACAGGGTCTGGTTAAGTTAACAACCCTTATCAATGCTGCACTAAGGCTAAAATTTGTACCAGACGTATGGAAGGTGGCTGAAGTAATAATGATAGCCAAGCCAGGAAAACCGGCTCACGAAACATCATCATATAGGCCCATTTCCTTACTACCAATCATGTCCAAGCTGTTTGAAAAGCTGTTACTCAAACAGCTTAATCCAATAATAGATAATAAAAACATCATACCAGAGCACCAATTTGGTTTTCGAGAAAAACACTCTACCATCGATCAAGTGCATAGGATCACAAACGTAATAGAAAACGCCCTTGAAGACAAGAAAGTATGTGCTACTGTATTCTTAGACGTGGCACAAGCGTTTGACAAAGTATGGCATGAAGGCCTTATACATAAATTGAAAAGTCTGTTACCAAAACAGTTTGCAGATATATTAGAATCCTACATTCTGAACAGAGCCTTTAGAATAAGACAAGAAGACGCCTACTCAGAACTGAAACAAATTAATGCTGGCATACCTCAAGGAAGTGTGTTAGGTCCGATCCTGTACCTACTATACACTTGCGATATTCCTGAATTAGAGCAAAACACTATTGGGACCTTTGCTGATGATACAGCCATAATGGCTGTGGGAAACAGCCACGAAGAAGCAGTGGAAAAGGTCCAAATGGCTGTAAATCAAGTTTATAACTGGACCAAAAAATGGAAGATTAAACTAAATTAATCCAAATCTGTTCACATAGACTTTTCCAACAAAAAACATCAGTATTCTCCAGTTTACATTAACAATAAACTAGTCCCATACGAGAATACAGCTAAGTATCTCGGGATGACCCTTGACGCAAAGTTACGCTGGAAAGCCCACGTTAAGAAGAAAAAAGATGAACTCGACCACCGATTCAAAAGAATGTATTGGCTGCTTGGAAGAAACTCCATGCTGTCCGTGCAAAACAAATTGTTGCTATACAGACAAGTCCTGATGCCAGTTTGGACTTATGGTATCCAGCTGTGGGGCTGCACCAAACCGACCAATATATTAACTATACAACGATTCCAGAACAAAGTACTAAGGGAAATTGTAAATGCACCTTGTACATACGAAATGATGACCTCCATCGGGATCTAAAAGTTGAGTTCATCGATAAAGTGATCCAGAAATTTGCAGAAGCTCACGAATAGAGGCTTCATCAGCATGTGAACGTCGAAGCAATCCAGCTTCTCGATCACACAAATATAGTAAGAAGACTAAAAAGAACAAAACCTTTCGAGTTAGTGTTTAGTGTTAGTGAATAGTGTAAAGTACAAAAGTGCCAAACAAACACAAGAATGAAGTGTATTCGCCTTAATAGAGACAATAAGAAAAGTGCTATTGGACACATTCTTAGTAAAGACAATTTAGTAGTTTAGGTTATAATTTAATTACTTATTAGTCTATTTAAAAGGCTAGATTGTAATAAGATTAGGGTTCATTCTATTGATGAACCCTAGGACAAGGGAAAAAAAAAAAAAAAAAAAAATTGCCGTGTTATACCCTGTTATACAACTGTCAAAGATTGACAGTTTTGATTTAAAATTTGGACAATTTAAGTTGGTATTCAATGTTCATAATTACATTTCCGGAATTTACTATTGATGTCACCAACATACTTTTCTCTGACTTAGCCACATTCAAGAAACTTGCATGCGAGTAGATTGCAGTCGTAGTTTTTTGTATTTTACGACACGACAACGTTACAACTGCGTACATACTATTTATTTGTACGGTGATATTCGGCGAATATTTCTTACAAAGCCAAATTATGACAAATTTAATATAGTTTTTTTTTTTTAAGAATTTGTCTAATATTGTGTACACATTTACTTCTTTTCTTTAACATGTTCTTATTGTTTTTTGGATGAGTAAACAGGACTGTGCTTTTCGTTACCCAACCAATTTATTCTCCCGCGGAAACCACATGCTTGAAAGTAGTAAATACAGACACTTTAAATTTATAACGCCGTAAATCTTGTAAGAAATAAATGGCGCTCAAGCTAAACACTAGGTAATACATGCAAAAGCGAATAAATGCTTGAGAACGGTGACATAAGGAGACATATATCACGTTGACTGCTAAGCACTGCTCCTTTGTGTACATTTAATGCTAAGGGTCACAGGTATTGTCTGTTTATTCCTAGAACTAATATTTTTAAACTTAGCTTGAGTCTTCTTTAAGCTGGTGGTATCTGTTATGTGGAATTACAATAGCATAATTTTGGATTATTCGGTTTAGTCACCGATTCTGGTTTCGGCAGATTCTTGTTACGGCAGATTATTTTTTAGGCAGTTTCTTGATAAGACAGATATTTTACAATCATCTACAGAAGTATTATGTAATGATTATATTCAGAAGTTTGAATTGATTGGAAAACTATTTGTTGCGATTAGAAGGTCCTAAACACGACCTGAAGGCCAAATCTTGTACCTAAAAACGTTCAAATTCAAGTCGCAATCTCATGCCAGCAACAATCAAATTTCAAAAATGTAGAAAAGTATAAAATTTTTGAGACTGTGATGAGTTCGCGAACGTTGTTAAAAATACGGGAATTGCCCCTCTGATCTGATGCCTGAGGTTTTTAGTTTAAAATTGACTTTAAATATACCATTACATAAATTGTATGGTTTATGTTGGTCATGTTACATCTGCCGTAAAACGAATCTGCCGTAACAAGAATCTGCCCAAACCAGAATCTGTCCTAAGCCGAATAATCCATAATTTTATATAAAGCGCCTGTCATAAAACGTTCGCAACTTAACATAGTTGAGAGAGAGTTTTATACAAGTACCTACATTAATTCTTGTTTCTTGGTGACATGAAAAGAGGGTCAAAACACTAGCACGGTTTTCTCAATTTTCTATGACGGTTGTGCAATTTGTTAAACAAATAAGTTTTATAGTCATTGTGTTTTGTTAATGTTATGAATGAACCTAATGTTTTGGATAGTCGTACAACTAGTCGTACAACTTGCAAGCCAGGTACCTGCGTAATTTGTAGATAGTCATTAGGTAAAAGGAAAAGAATATTCACAATGAGGGTTTTCATGAAAATTCATGCTACCAGTTGGTGCTACTTTGACAAGAGGTCTTCCATTTCGACCATGAATATAAAAAATATAGTTCATCATTCGGTCAATATTCAGTCACGACTAACGAAAATATAGGCGCTTTGACACTTGACAGGTAACCCAACCAAGAGCCCAAGAGCTGCCACCTAGTGAACGTCATTTCAGAAACTTCAGAAAACCTTCACAGTAAATGAAATACAGTACATAAATAACAACATACTCATAAGTAAATAATTGACAAAAATAACAATATTACTATCCTAACTAAAACGACTAACAAACAGAACTGCGGGCCGAGCACGGGCTGCCCAAAACGTTTGTGACAAGTCATGATAAATTATGTCATGTCAATTTGTACTAGCATTTTATGACAAAACAGTTTTATCGCTCAAACTGTGATAAAATGTGTGACTCAAGTCATGTCACAGTAGGCCGTGCTCGCCCCGCTGGTAATGTACCAAAGAGACTGGCGGCATTTCCACGTTGTACTATGGCAATGCCGCAATAAAATATTATATAAATATCATCACCAGGTACATTAAAACTCCAATTGGAATCATATCAACCATTATGTAATTGATCAAATTTACCTCTGAAATTCCTGCCCGTCAGTAAAATGATACTCGAACCAATATTTACAAAGAAAATAGGTAAATTTACTTCATGCAAAATCACGAATAATCCCCTTTGAAGTACCTAAAGGTTGGAAGAGTAAATAATGGGGTTTTTCCATGTTAAAATATTGGAGGGTAGTCTGAAGGGATAAAATGGATAAAACGGATGATCTCGCTGTTTGCTTAATAAATCAATTTTGATAACTCGTTTTGTGAAGTTTGGTTTGGGTACATAACTTTAGTTGAAGGTCGTGGTTAGATACATAGTTTAGTGAGCATTTTTTCGTGTTTGGGGTAGAAGACCTTTTTGGAGGGCAAAGGGCGAGCTGAGTATGATATCTTAGCCTTGTATTCAATACGATGCCTTTTTTTTTTGGGTGTGAAATTATCAAATAATTTCTCCTGCTCTGGGCGGAGCGGCAGAAATTACTCGTCAGACTTTTACTGACTAAAACCCACCCGTATTACTTCATTTCCCTGTATGCCAGGGCCACGGTATCCCTTTCGGACACACCCGCAACCCTGGCTGAGCTCAAATCTCTCTCTCTCTCAAGGCTCAATCTAGCTTGAATCAATTGACTAAATTCGTAATTAAAATAAAAAATTGAACTTAAAGGTTTCAACATTAATAGACACAGAGAAAGCTTGATACTCTGAGGTTAATGAGGTCTCTTTTAATTGGCGTCATAGTCGGAGAACGACACAATATAATATAGAAAAATTTACATTAATAAAATAATAATGAGTCGTACGAGGAAGGGTTGACGTCCGACTAAAATAATCTACATTAAGTGGATCCAACAAACGCTGTGAGTATTAATTTAAATAACCTAAATCGCCATACATAGTATGACGGCACGTGGAGTAGAGTTTCACCATTTCTTTTCTCTTTGACAGGGACCTAAGTTTTAATTAATAAAAACAATAAAACTCTTCTCAATGTGACTTAAGCCAAATACCAGCTCACTTTAATAAAATCCAATTTGAAAGAAGGTGATTTCACTTTTACTCGTGAACAACATATATGTATCAGGCTCTGAACACAGGTGTTCTTGATGAGATAACATCCTGGACTGCAGTTCCACAGGCGAGCAATGCTGCAAGTGAAAGCTTGTCTCTGGAGTTAAGGTTATTTGGGTAATTTGACCCTCAGAATGTAAGTTTCATCGTTACTTTGTATTGACATCAAGAAAACTATAATGTCAACTTGCTGTGTGTGTAAAAGTGATTAAAGTTAATTGAGAGGACCAAATACAAGGACTTTATTTGAATTAGAACCTCATGCAATGTAAATCCCTGAAAGTCTCATAGAATTTTGGTTGGTAAGATTGGTAAATTACAATCCTACAACCAAATGAATGATCGAATCAGGAATGAAGAGATCCGCAGGCGATACCTTGGTTCGCCTGCGGATCTCTTCATACCTACCGACATAGCCCGAAGAATTGCCAAGCTTAAGTGGCAGTGGGCAGGGCACATTGCTCGCAGAACTGATGGCCGATGCGGCCGAAAGGTTCTGGAGTGGCGACCGCGTACCGGAAGACGTAGCGTTGGAAGGCCTCCTACAAGGTGGACCGATGACCTTGTGAAGGCCGCAGGTATCCGCTGGATGCGGGAAGCACAGAACCGGTCGAAGTGGCGGTGCTTGGGGGAGGCCTATGTCCAGCAGTGGACGTCTTTCGGCTGAAATGATGATGATGAACCAAATGAAAGAACTTCCAATGGTCCGCTTCAAAAGGGCTTTACGCAGTTGGTTAATTGAGAATTCCTTCTATACTTTAAAAGAATTCCTTCAGTTTAAATTAAAATGACCTAAGGCGATTAACACACGGCACCGCGCACCGCCGCGGTAGGCGGTGAAGCGGATCTCAATGTCGCTTTGGCCTCTAATAAATTCGTTGATGCCTAACACACGTACACCGCCCGTCCGCGCGGTTGAGCGGTGCTCTCACCATATGAAACCGCGGCGGTGCGCGGTGCCGTGTGTTAATCGCCTAATTGCACCTATACTATAAATTTGCATTTATGTAAAATAGCATAAGCTACTACGAGTATAATACTACTAATGTAAGAACATTTGTAACCATATTTATCAGCAAATAAATCTTTGACTGTGGCTTTGATGGTTTTTACTTCCATACTTCTCTTTACCTAGTCGTCATTTCGGTAATCATCCCCTTTCTAGCCATATTATCTTTCTCACAGTCCATCCATTGTTTCTTTGATCTTCCCCTACTCATAAAGCCGTCCACATTCATACTCAAAACTTTTCTCACATTTCCCTCATTCCTCCGCTTCACATGGTAACAACCTATTCCACACGACTTTTCAGTCACCGGTGTCACTTTCAAACTTCCTCTTAAACAGGGTTATTTCTAAAACGTCAATAACCTCTTAAGGGATGTTGCTTATGTTGAATTATATATAAACCGTCCTCTTGAATCACTCTATCTATTAAAAAAAACCGGTCAAGAACGAGTCGGACTCGCGCACTGAGGGTTCCGTACGTATATAATATATGATGTTGATGATTTCTGAAAAACTGTGCTATTTAGAGACATCGTTTTATTTTTCCTGTAATCTTTACATACAATTCTATCACATAGAATAATTTCAGATTTTTATCTTTGCAAACTTCGGAGAGAACGATATTTTTTTTTACATTTTTTATCAAAAGTCGGAAACTATGCTGCCTAAAATAAAATAAAAAAATGTTTGGGAATGTGAAAACAGCGTTCTCTCATATGATACCCCCACATGCCCTAGTAGCTCCACTTCAAATTTTTAAGACCCCTTTCAGTCTCTTTTGCAAAAACGATATATTTTATTTAATTTCTTTCTTATTTTCAAAATAGTTGGGCAAACGTCATCCAAAACTATTTTAAATTTCAAGTTGATAACGTTAGTAGTTCTTGAGATATCCAGGTGTGACAGACAGACAGACAGACTTAGTCTCACCATAAGGGTTTCGTTTTACCATTTTGGTACGGAACCCTAAAAACCGCATCAAAATCCGTTGCGTAGTTTTAAAGATCTAAGCATACATAGGGACAGACTAGAAGCGGTGAGCGACTTTGTTTTATGTAGTGATTTCTTAATCTATCCATTTGCGTAAAACCACAGATCCAGAGGGATCTCAAATCAACTGCATGCAATTTCATAGTAATCAAACTGTGTTTGTTTAACTTTTTTTTATATTATGTGGAAAATGTTGTTGGTTATACATTTATACTCATAACTTAGTTTTAAGTTCTATACCATAACATTGTAATGTGTAACCGTTTATTTTCCCAAATAAAATAAAATAAATAAACCATGAAAATCAAATCATCAATTATCTATTTGATTGATTACAAAATTAATCATTTTAAATTGTTCAAAAAAAATCTAGACAAATTTTACAACCAGAAAATTTCCTAAAAAACATCTTAATGGCTACTTTATAATAAAGGAAATAACTTTTTACTAAGTAGAGCGCCTTGCCAAAATTTATGTCGATCCTGGCAGTTCGCGCCCAGCTGTCGAGAGATAACACTTTTATGAATATCTGAACAGCCCAGCTGAATAGTTTCAAGGTTACCGGCAGTCTCGTCGGGTTCTGTAGAATAATGAACTACCTAGTCCAACAGCAATTTCGTACCTCTGGAGTTAATTTACATGGCTGATCTCTTCATAATAAATTGACTCGCCCTGAGCATTCTCAAGCATTTTTGACTTGATAAAATGTGGTAAGCTTTTCTTCGTCAGTAACCGGAAATAATTTGGAGAGATCTTACAAAAAGCTCTAACACAGATGTATGTAGAAACATTTAAAAGTGTTCCGAAATTCTAGAGATTTTTACAACACGGCTAAAATATTAAGTCAATAATCCAACTATATGTAGTGATTTTTGATACAGAAAACATTCAAGCCATTCTAAATCATTCCATAAACGTGTTGCAGTCGTCGATGACAAAACGTAAAATAACCCTCGGTTTCTGATCAAATCTCTGACCAGTAAATGTGCTGATAGTTGTTGTGTAACTAAAATAAAAACCAATTAAATCTCTTGACATAAAATGTGTTAACTGATTAAAAAAACCGGCCAAGTGCGAGTCGGACTCGGGCACGCAGGGTTACATACCGTATTAAGACCGAACAAAAACGCCGCAAAACACGCTTTTGTATGGTATAATATTGTTATACAAATTAAATAGAGTTAATAATTAAAGGGAGTCCGCCTTTAATTATTAACTCTATTTAATTTGTAATATTTGTTGTTATAGCCGCAATAGAAATAGACAATCTGTGAAAATTTCAACTATCTATTAATTATGGTTTGACGACACGATTGGCGCAGTGGTTAAGTGATTGACTGCTGCGCTGCGTGTCGCGGGTTCGATTCCCACACGGAACAAATAGTTGTATGACCTACAAGTAGTTGTTCCGGGTCTGGCTGTTTCTGTATGTGAGTATTAAATGTTTGTAAACGCATCCACAATACAGGAGAAATTTCTAGTGTGGGGCAACGTTTAAAAAAACAAAAAATAATATGGTTCATGAGATACAGCCCGCTGTCAGGCGGAAGGACGGACGGACAGCGGAGGCTTAGTAAGAGGGTTTAGTTTAGCACCCTTGGCCCGAGAGTTCCGTAGTTCTGTTTTCGGGTTCCGTACCCCAAGAGCCTGGGGGTACGGAACCCCAGAAAGGTTATTAGAAAACACTGGGGTGTTTAAAAACACTTCTTCTCTCCTTAAACATCATCATTACATAATACAGTTCCCTGCTCTTGTTTCATGTGTATTATTGTATATATGTATATGTTACCGGCGAAACCCGATTTCAGGACAAACTAGTTTAGCCTAGGCTAAACTAGTTCTTCCTATACGCGATAGGATTAACTAGTATAGCCTAGGCTAAACTAGTTTGTCCTAAGCCCGATAGGATAAACCAGTTTAGCCTAGGTCGAATCGGTTTATCCTAGTTAGAATTTACATGCTTTAGGATAAACTGGTACGTTCTAATCTGAAATCTGATTGAGCGTACTGCGGGAGCGGCGTGACCGAAACGAATCGCAGCAAAACCGACTCCACGTAGTCTTGTCTGCCCTACCCCTAGAGTGTTATTTAAAATCGCGTAGGCGCGTAGGGGCGAGGCGGCCCGCGAGCTGAGGAGCAGGTGGTTTCAACGCTTCCCACCGCGGCTGAGGCTGGCCGGCGGAGCCGGCCAGCAAGCCGAAGCCTCGGTGGTGAGTGTGAAACACATCTGTGACGATAAGCATGGGACCGCTGGAGCCCTGCAGCGCCGGAGCCGTGACAGAAAACATGCCTGCTGCATGCTTGCTTGCACGTTTATCATATTAGACTAAATAGGTTTTATGTCTTTTGAGTGGTATATCAAACGATTTTATATTCAATGTATGATATGCTTATAAAAATTAGTTGCTTTAAAATTATATCAATCGTTTATTATATTAACTGATTATTATATCAAATACAATTATAGATTCAGTTGTTATATCTTGTAAATATTAGAGGTTTTGTAATTATATCAAATATTACTTACCATTTTAATTGTATTCCTTTATTCAGTTTAATTTGAAAATAAGTTTATAGAAGATACAAACAAAGTGAAATTAGTTCAGACTAGGACGTACCAGTTTATCCTAAAGCATGTAAATTCTAACTAGGATAAACCGATTCGACCTAGGCTAAACTGGTTTATCCTATCGGTAACAGGATGAACGAGTTGGGCCTAGGCTATACTGGTTTGTCCTATCGCGTGTAGGGAGAACTGGTTTGGCCTAGGCGAAACTAGTTCATCCGAAAATTGGGTTTGGCCGGTAACATATATATTTATTAGATAAGTGTATGCTTTGTGTATGTATGTATTAATTGTGTATGTTAATGGTACACCACTGACTACCTGCAGTATTGTCTCTCCTGCTCCCTTTAATCCATCCAAAGGTTGTCTGTAAAAGATCGCTTTTAGCGGTAAGACCGCCCATTTTGTCACCCTATGTAAAATTTAAACATTTATATCTGTAACTTTTATGGTGTACATAATAAAGAGTATTCTATTCTATTAGAATACCAGTAGGTATAGGTCATAAACCTAACTGATGTCTCCAAGAATGCTTTCTCTCTTTCTTTTAGATTGCTATCGTTTAATCATCCAATAGTTTACCAGAAAACCATTTAAAACTTCATCATTTTCCTTTATAACTAGTCCTACGTACAATTGCTCCAGCTGACGGTTATGGCAGGGTCCACTTTGGTCGCAGAAAGCCAAGTACGCTTACGTGACTAGAAACCTTAATTTATAGTGGTCCTAGTACAGTCGGTGTTAACACTTTGACCTTGAGCTAGCCTGACGTTCAGAGTAGTACAGAGTTACATTTCAATCAAAATTAAATCAATGTTCTAATTCACATAAACCTACATGGGCACTTATGAAACGTCAGAAGCTAGGTGCACGGTTCCAATTGGTGCGTTTCCTATGGAGCCGGCAAGAAACTCCACTGTCACTCTTTTAAAATTAATTGGCTTTTACAATGTATTCAAATTATAGCGTTAATTATTATTATTTATTTATTTAACAGGCAATTAAGGTCCACACTGACAAAAACGAATACCTAATAAAAAATGTTAGCAACAATATATCTTTTATAACCTATGTTAGTACTTATAATCTAGGATTTTAGTAAAAATTTGGCTTATGATCTATGTTAGTAATAATGATGTTACTACAGTGATGTAACTTGTAGTAACTCATCAGGCCTGTCAGTTATCACCCTCAGGTGGCTGTTGCCACTGCCACGCAATCTGGCGAGCAGAGATGCACTTTTCTTCCGGACGACAGCCGAGAAACTGTCGACTCGAGCTTTTGCGAACATCTCTGATACACTGCAGTAACGTGGTAGCCAATAGGTACCTATTGGAGGACGACAATATAGGCCTGTCAAGAAGTACCAGGTAAATAACAGAATAAAAAAATGGTCTACAAATCGACAGTCTAATAAGCCTACAACGTTCACATATTCACAAAATATAAAATTATAAATATTAATAAAATAATAAATATTTATTTAAACCAAATGACATGATTGCCATTCAATGTAACACAATAATATGAATTAATATCTTGTCCACAAAAGCCACTAATATACAGGCTGATTTTAAAAACATGCGACAAAATTTAAGGGAGTGTTCTACCCATCAATATGAACAACTTTTACTATGGGACCAACCTTGAAATCGCGAAAAAAAAATCAGCTGTTCCCTACATTTAAGTTCGCTGAACTCGTCAAAATGTAGGGAACAGCTGATAATTTTTTCGCGATTTCTACTTTAGTCCCATAGTAAAAGTTGTTCATATTGATGGGTAGAACACTCCCTTAAATTTTGTCGCATGTTTTCAAAGTCAGCCTGTATAGTTGTACTTAATTAAAATTGCAGGCATATAATGTCAAATAATGAAAATGAATAACAGGCCAGCATAAATTGGTTTTGCTGTCACTAACGTGCGGCCCATTGTACGTATGTTCGTGACATATACTCGTATAGGTAGTATGATTGATGACCCCAATTTAGTTTTATCGTAAAGGCATCCCTCAAGGTAGTATACTCGGCCCTATACTCTTTCAAATCTACGTAAACGACCTTTGCAAGATGAACCTGCCTAATTGTGACATCTACGCGTACGCAGATGACACTGCGATCCTCGTTTACGGACCTTCTTGGGACATGGTGAAGACTACTGCAGAAGCAGCCCTGTCCAAGATAATGAAATGGCTGAACTCTAACCTTCTGACACTCAACTTAACCAAAACCACTTACATTCCATTCGCAATCCGACGTAACACGAGGCCGTCACATACCTTTATTATTACAGCTCACTCATGCTCAAATCCAGTACCATCTTGTGACTGTCCAACTCTTACTAGATCTGACAATATAAAATATCTCGGAGTTCAGATTGACAATGGACTAAGATGGGACAAACAGATTGACGCCCTTACCACAAGAACAATGCGCCTTATACACGTTTTTAAGTCACTGAGAGAGTCGGCCAATCTGACCACTCTGAAGATGGTGTATTATGCTCTTTGCCAATCTGTTATTGGGTATTGTATTACTGCATGAGGTGGAGCAACGAAAACTAAAATGTTAAGAGTAGAAAGAGCACAAAGAGCAATACTTAAAGTAATGACTAGAAAACCCTACAGATTCCCAACAACTGAACTATACTCTAACTGCAAAGTCCTTACGGTACGTCAGCTTTTTGTGCTTCGATCGACTTTAAGAACTCATGCTAAGCTGCCGCCGCCAAATCTAAATAAGCGATTACAACTCATCACTGGATCTCAACATAAAACCACTTTCGCAACGCATCAATTTTATATACTTAGTAGTAACATTTACAATAAAATTTATAAAAATTTAAAAATCCTAAATCTCAAAACGCACGAGGTAAAAACTAAAGTAACAGAGTGGCTACTAGAGAGGGATTATGCCTATACGGAGTCTCTACTTACATACATCACCTAATCTTTCACGCACCCTGATTTCTTTAACATACACACAATATAAGCGCACGCACCCTCCTCCCACCCCACCTTATCACACATACACACACTCCCACACAATACTTACCTTTCACTACATGCACATACACCCTCACACACATATACATACAATCACATAAATTACTGCAGCGGTAGAACGACACCGTTCGTTAATAAATGTTGTAACAGTTATAGTGTATAAGAATTTAGTGGCCGTACACTGTTTCTCAAAATACAGGTTATAACCTAGTTTGAGAGGCAGGGTGTTAAAAATAGTTGAACAGATTTTACAACAAACATAATTATATGTATAACTTCCTACCCACTGATTGTTTCTGTAACTATCTGTATGTATTTTTTTTTTTGATGATGAATAAACAATTTATTTATTTATCGTTACATTATTCTGATGGGTTTAAATTATTATTATGATTAGGGATTTAGTTACCTTGATTTGAGGCGTCTTTAAGTGGTAAATTAAATTATAATTAATTACTGCCAGCTTTTACGTTTTAACTACCTATTTTCGATAGTACGGAATATAATATTTAATACCTATAAAAGTTAACAGACTTAAAATAATTTGGAGACAAGAGGGAGAAGAAATATAGGGCATCAAAAAGTTCGTCCGCAACGCAATAAACAGGAAAAAAAGTGCCCAAAAGGCTGGCAGCATTGCCACGTTGTATGGGAATGCTGATTCTTTGGTAAAAAAATAGGCCACCCCTCTGGTCACGTGAAGAGTCGACCAACCGCTTGGCGATGTCTCGAAAAACCAAGTGGTCACTCGGACACCATGGACCTAGTTTCAACAAATTTTTTTCGTGTAAATAAAGACCCTATTTGATTTAGTATTGTTTTGGAACAGTAGTTTGCAGTGTTTGTCTTATGCATTTGCACTAGTTTTGCTTTGTTTTATAAAGTATAAAGATAAATAAAGAAACCATCTTTTGGCAATTGATTTTAGCCACGTGCTAAGCACTGGTTAACACCAGCTTTAAATAAATTAATTCAACAAGGGGTAAGCCTCATTTTATTATTAAGCCCTCTGGCTTAGTAAAGAATTAATAGCAATTTTTGACCTCGATGTAAACAGGAATCAAACAGGTACAAAATTGCAGGAGTTTATGAAATAATCATAGCAAAAAACACAAGACAGTCGTGATTCTTTTCAACGGTCTATATTTTAATATTTAAAAAAAAATACATAATTACCAACTTCTGAAGGAAATGTCTTCACATTATGACAGTGAAATAAAAAACCCGAATATAATTTCTCTCAACAAGACAATAGAATTGTCTACTATCGACAGCTTTAGAGAATTCGAAATGAGGGAAATAGGGCAAAATGAAAATTTCCTTCAGGTATAGGGGCCGATATTAAAATTCATTCATTGCCGCTTTGAGCGAACCGGGCTGAATTTCAAAATGAGATTCACCCGACAGCTTCCCGACGTGAAATCCGGTTACTTACACCAATTTAAAATTGTAAAACAGAGGCGAAGGTTTTTAAAATATGTACATTTTTTGGGGCTAAACATGGTTTTGATCAACGATGAAATGTACAATTGTGTGTAAAAAATCAGTGCTCACTATACCTACTACCTACTCGTGATCGGCGCTCATGTATGACCAGATGTATGAACGTGGACGAAGCAAAAACTGTGTGGAAGAATCATAACCCGTCGCGTTCTGTAGTTTTAGCACGAACTGACGGGGTCCTATAGGGCCAATGCTTGCCAGGGTTGCGAAATTGTCCAAAAGGGATATCGTGGCCCTGGCACACAGGCAACTGAAGGAACACGGGTGTGTTTTAGTCAGTAAAAGTCTGAAACGCCCTCTCGCTCCGCCCAGAGCGGGAGAAGAAGAAAGCCTACCCACATAGGAAAAAGACGTAAGTATGTATGTACTATGTATATTCCATACTCATTCACAAATAAGTTGTATTTTTAATTAAGCCATACTTCAAACTGGAATCTTGGTACTTAGGTCATACTGAAAGTTTCTGGATTCTGATAAATAAGACCAGATCTTAGACTTATGATACATTTATTGTTTTTCAAAGTATAATATGCCCTCACAATTTATTGATTTTTGGTATTCGCTGGAACCATTGGAAAAAGCAGTTTGGCCAGTCTTCCTTAGGGACCTCTTCAATAGTTTCGTGAAACGCATTCACCGCCGATTTAGTGCTCGTAAAACGTGTGCCTCTAAGTTTGTCTTTAATAATTGTATGAAACAAAAAGAAGTCGTAAGGTGCGAGGTCTGGGCTGTTGGCAGATCTGTCATCAGTTCTTTTGAAGCCTTAGATACACTTCCGTTTCCTTAGCGGGATGTGAGGACGCGTTATCGTGGTGAAGGAGAACATTGCTTCGAGGACGGTTTTCGCGAACTTTTTCTAAGACTCTGGGGAAACAAGTGTTGACATACCAATCTACGGTCACTGTACTTTGGTCTTCAAGCGACACTGTTGTGTAATATCATGATTTACCGAAAAAAGAAGCAACCATTTGCTTACCAATGCTTCGACTTTTCTTAACTTTCGTCGGCTAATCCTAACCCTACCTCACCTATTCTGCCGACTGGCTTTTTCTTCCCGGTTCAAATCGTTACCCTCAGGTTTCGTCACCTGTCACGATATTATAGACAGCCAATGACTGTCCTCCATTAAACTTTTTCATCATTTTACGGCACTACTTGACACGCAGTCGGTTCTGATCTTCTATTAAATCATGCGGTATCCATCGAGTGCAAAGCTTCCGAACCTTCAGATGCACATGCAAAATTTTTTGCTCTTGGCTCATTCCAATGCCTGATACTATAGATAGTAATTATTTTGTCAGTTTCAATCAGTTGTCGTACAGTATCAATATTGGATTCTGTAACCGCCGTCGCCGACCGACCTTCACGTACACGGTACATCGTCATGCAGATGATCACGTCCATGTCTAAATTCTCTGAACCACGAATACACAGAGTTGCGTCATGGGGCTTCATCACCAAATGCCAATAGAAGTCTCTGGCAACTCTCTTGTTGACTTAAGTCACAGCGAAAATCGTAAAAAATCATTAAGCGAAAATTTTATTAAGAGTTTCATTAGGAGTTTTCAGAAAGAGTTTCATTAAGAGTTAAATTCATTGTAATAGCGACACACAATTTTATAAAGGACGCCACGATGAAAAACCGGTCAAGAGCGAGTCGGACTCACGCACCGAGGGTTCCGTACGTACCTATATATGAAGTTGATGATTTCTGAAAAACTGTGCTATTTAGAGACATCGTTTTATTTTTCTTGTAATCTTTACATACACTTCTATCACATAGAATAATTGCAGATTTTTATCTATGCAAACTTCGGAGATAAGGAGGAGAACGGTATTTTTTTACATTTTTCATCAGAAGTCGGAAAATACATGCCTAAAAAAAAAAGAATGTTTGAAAATGTGCAAACAGCGTTCTTTCATATAATACCCCACATGCCTTAGTAGCCCCACTTTAAATTTTTAAGACCCCCTTTCAGTCCCTTTTGCAAAAAAGGTATATTTTGTTAAATTTCTTTCTTGTTTGCAAAATAGTTGGGCAAACGTTATCTAAAACTATTCTAAATTCCAAGTTGATAGCATTAGTAGTTTTTGAGACATCCAGGTGTGACAGACAGACAGACAGACATAATCTCACCATAAGGGTTCCTTTTTCCCATTTTGGTACGGAACCCTAAAAACAAATGATAGTCTCGCAAATTAAAAAGTAACATGTTCCCAGAGAGTTCCATTATCGAATTCCACAGCTGCTTTTTTATTTTTTTTATTGTAAATGGCCAATTCCAGAAAGTTGCAGTATGCCCCACGTATAAATAGATTTTAAATGTTACGGTTTACGAGCCTTTGAACGTCAAATCAATCTGCCTACCCTTTTCTCAACTATTTTGGGGCCGGCTTCCAGTCTACTGGATACATCTGAATCCCAGTATTTTACAAGGAGTGACTGACCTCCCCAACCAGTTACTGAGTAACACGATACCCCCTGGGGAGACTTCTGGAAGACTCCAAACATAAATCCGAAGTATCGGCTGAATGTTCGACCGTTGCTTGCCGACGGCTAACTATGGCTGATTACGGCGAAAAAAAAACGACAGTCAAAGCCAAAGTGAAAAATATGACTTTAAATCGGGTAAGGATTCAAAGTCAAAAAAGGAAAATATTGAAGTTATAAAACGGCCGAACATTCGGCCGATACGGATTAACGCTTCGGAGTTGGCTCCCTGGGCTTCTGACTACCCGTTACGACTGTTAAAGATCTACAAATGACAGCCGAAAACTCAAAACATTTATTTAAATTAAACCTATTACAGGCACTTTTCAATTGTCAAAGAGTCGGTCAGTTAGTCAGAAAGTTGAAGCTATTTGCCCATTCCAAAACATAGATCTCTATGGAGAAGAACAGGCAAGAAACTCCAAGGACACTCTTTTAAATCAAGATATTACAAAATCCTGGGTACATTATTCTTGTGCATAACGTGTTTTCCGAAGCAGGAAGGGGTCTCGATATGTAATGGATGGTCTCCCATCCATGAACCGACTACGGCAAGCGTAGCTTAACCTCGATCGATCCGTGTGACTGTTATCATTTTAAGCCACGAGCCCCTGATTCTTTGAACCTAAAGAACAGGAACTTTTAAAGAGATTCTTTATGGTGCAGTCGGGGACCAGCATTACCCAACCCCTCTTCCATTATTCTTCTTTTTAAGAGGGGTCGAGTAATGCTGGTGACCGACTGTACTAGTAACTCAAGCACTGGTCACTTTTCAGGGCTGTATGCCCTTATTCATCAAAAAGATAATAAAGCTACTAAAATATTACCCACTTGAGTATTATAAGAAAAAATAATTGTCTTTTTGGACAGCTTTATATCT
Source organism: Tiliacea aurago (assembly GCA_948098905.1). Lineage (NCBI taxonomy): Eukaryota > Metazoa > Arthropoda > Insecta > Lepidoptera > Noctuidae > Tiliacea > Tiliacea aurago. The sequence goes on along the minus strand of OX402581.1, from coordinate 23,782,842 downwards.
TTAGTCAGTCCCTTTTGACTAATGGTCGAGGTCATAATTTATTTTGATAGAATTTTTACCTTTTCGTAGTCTTACAAGCTTTTTTAGGGTTCAAAAGCAGCAGTAACCCTTTTTAACCGACTTCCAAAAAGGAGGAGGTTATAGGAGGGGTAGGGTTGGTTATGTATTTTTTATTATTGATGAGAAAGTACGAGTTAAAACCAAGTATAATATTATTGCATTTGGGAGCTACATCTGCCAACAAACTGCTTTGCAGTTTGGCAGAAGTAAACATTCTTGTAAAACTTGGGTATCACCATGAATAAACGCTTTTTCATATTTTTTTTTCATAAGTTCGGCTGTTTCTTTTTTTTTTCTTGTTCACCGATGTTTCCGTCAATGATGGCTCGATTTTAGAAAATATTTTTATGTTTGTAAGGGTATGTTCCCGAGGAAATCGAGGGAAACCCTCAAATTGTATAAGCTTTTTATAGTAACTCGTGCATTTGCTCTTGTAAATCACCATTTGGTGAAGTGGAACTGATGATGGAGACCACAGATGGCCACCGGAACAATATAATAATAAGTATTTAACGGGTTGCGATTAGATTAGATACTTTAATATGGTTGCTAAGCAATTAATGCTCGTCACAATGCATATAGTGAGTGACAGGTTCTCCTGGTTCGTACCAGAAGAACTCCTCAACAATTAACGTCCCAGCATCGGGAAAAGCAATATTTTGTAAAAGGTGATGGGCAGTTGACATAAGGCTATTGTAACTTAGATAAATTAAAAACTGACCCACTAAAAAGTGAAAAATAAAAAACTTTTAGTAAAAAAAAACCGACTTCTAAAAAAAACACTACAAAGTGAAAAATAACTTTCATTTCGGCAGTCGGTGGCAAAAAACTAAAATACAGATCCAAAGACATTTCGAAGTCGGTCGGATTGGAAGTCGGTATTTTTTTTTTTACAAAAAGTTTTTTTTAACTTCGTTATCTATCGTTCTGAATGTCTGTGCATCTATATCATTTCATTGTCGTAGGCTCTGTGCCGTACGGTCACTTTTGTTACCCACAACTACTGCGTTTGACCGTAATTTCAGCGTATCTCAAACATTTTGCGATCCAAGAATCTTTATCGAGGTCCTGTCATGGTAATCAAGCTACTGAAAGGTCTGGACCTAATTAAATCTGGTGGGCTAGATTTGATACCCCTATTTTCATAAGTAATTGTGCAAAGAGCCTTGTGGAGCCAGTTTGCTTGTTGTTTGAACGGTCGTTGAGAGAGAGTGGATAGCGGAGAGCAGTGGTTTTATTCTAGGATATGGAAATCGGTATTCATCACACCTATTTTTTAAAAGGGGGATAAATCGAAGATAGACAATTACCGCCCCATATCTAAACTATGTATTTTCTCTAAAGTTCTGGAGCGAGTGGTGCACACGGTAATTTATTCGTCTTTGCAGCGCTGTTTTGGCGATGAACAACATGGTTTCGTCCGAAAACAATCGACTGCTTCCAACTTAGTATTGTCCAATGAATTAATAACCACTGGGATGGATAAAGGTCGATGTTATCTACACGGACTATAGCAAGTGTTTCGACCGAATTGATAACCGTGTGCTTCTTCAGAAGCTTTTATCTGCTCGAATACACTGTGACCTGTTTCGTTGGTTTTCTTCATATACAATAGATAACCGAACGCAGGCTGTGGTCTTACGTGGATACACGTCTGGTAGGAAAACTGTCCCATCTGGAGTGCCTCAAGGCTCGATCTTAGGACCGTTATTGTTTACAATATTTATCACGGACATAAAGAACTGCTTTACTAAGTCACATATTTTACTATACGCAGATGATATGAAGGTTCTTAAGTATGTACGTACATTATCTGATACCGAGCTACTTCCGTCAGACCTTGATAGATTCATTTCATACTGCAAAACCAATAAGTTACAACTCCAAATGTTTTCACGTAGTATACACGCGCCAGAAAACGACCATCGGTTCAGGATATACACTGGATGGTACTTATATAAGTAAGACAAGTAGTATCAGGGATCTTGGTGTAGTACACGAGAGCAAATTACTTTTTGACGATCACATAGAAAACATTGTCAGGAAAGCTTTCAAGGCCCTGGGCTTTATTATTATTACCTAGCTTTCGGTCTCTAAAACCAGTAAAAGTCCCCAACTGTTCCCTCGTGCGCAGTCATCTCGAGTACGTTTCCCAAGTCTGGAACCCTCAATACGAGATTTACAAATCTCGTATTGAATCCGTTCAGAAGAATTTTTTGCGTTACTTAGACTTTTAGGCAAAGCAATTCTCGGTGGATTGCGAACACCGTTGCAAGTGATACCATTTCTTACCACTGGACATAAGACGTAATATTAGTGACATATGTTTTTTGGCAGGCATAGCAAATAGCTCAATTGATTGTCCAATTGAGCTATTTGCTAGCTATTTATCCATTTGCTCAGCAAAATACTTCTTCGCACTAATCAAAATAACCTACGCAGACGACCTCTGCTGCAGGCACCATGCGCATCGACTAACTACAGGCGCAATGCCTTCTCCATTCGTAGTGTTAAAGCCTTCAATAGTTTACCATCGCACCTGGAGATTGATCTTTTTTGCACCAGCGCACACTGTATTAGGAAGATCCTAAACAAGAAATATGTTGGAGGTATTCATGATTAACTGCCTATTGGTTCGGTTTGTGATATCTGATGTAATGTTATACGGTGGTTCGGTTGTGTGTTGTGTCTGGTGTAATGGGATATGTAATTTTATATGATTTAACTGTTTTGATGTTGCATGGCTCGACTAATTCCCACTGCTTACGTTTTTTTTATTTTTTCTTCATTTACGTTTCTCTTTTATTCACAAAATAAAAATGTTCTTAATTTTTTTTTCTTGGATTGCAAATCTCTGTTAACATTAGTCAACGCAAGTACTTGTAACTAGATAACTGGAAACTTAAAATTAGCAATTTAGTTACCTACTAATGATTTTTAATCGTGTTAGTCTGTAAGCTTTCTGTAATATTTTTGTTTGTTTGTTTGTTTTTGTTTTTTTTTTTTTTCTGTATTTTTTTATTTTTTTTGTTTTTTTATTAAAAAACAAAAAAAATATAATTTCCAACCCAAGAAAGTGTTTTCACCAATCACTTTAATGCCCTTTTTACCTAATCTGCTTTGAGTACATTAATTTTACTAAGTTCAATTATACCCTTTGGACCAATACACATCTAGCATGGTGCAATACGTAATATGCGCCATTATCTTGTCGAGCGCAGTTCTGCAACCGACACTCGACTTTTCACTTCCTTTTATTTTAAATTCATTCATTTGAAACGCAAAAACAGATAGAAAAGCAGAAAGACCGCGCGGTGCACTATGCAGCTCTTTTATTTTTTCAAAACCACGTGCAGAATGTTAAGTCCGAACAGCTTACATTTAAAATTCCTAGTCTTAATTTAATGTTCATTTATAAATTATAAAGGTACCTATGCTCCATTTGTAATAAGATTAGAAAGGAGATTTTCCAAAATGTATGGAGCCTGAGCTAGATCCATATAAACATTACTTAAAAATAGGGGTCATATAAAACAGTTCTTAACGGTCCAATTACTTTAAAATGGCTTGGTTTGCTGGTAAAACACAATAAATTACACTTGAAATTGCAACACACCCGTCATGGCGGTAAGCTGTCATTTTGATTGATTAATGACGTTTGACAAGTTTATTTCTGTGGATGTTTAAGGTTGATTGGCTGAAGTGACACTGTTGTGACAGCTGACAGTTCTCTTCTGTCAGTTTTCAAGCACACAGTAAGTAAATCGGTGAGACGCCATGTTGAAAGTCTATGTGGTGCAGGAAGTTAAGAATAGCACCGCCCTATTTCTTCCCGTGGGTCTCGTAAAAGGCGACTAAGGGACTTATTAGAGAATGGGCAGCAGCGTTCTCTATGCATTTTAACACCATACTGCGATCGCCAACCCGCCTGCCAAGCGTGGCGATTATGGCAAACCCCCCCTTTGGGGGAGGTCTATGTCCAGCAGTGGACGTTATTCGGCTGAAATGATGATGATGATGACTACCACAACAGTATACATACATTTAAATGAATTATCTGTATTTTCCCCGAATTCTACGGTTTTTTGAGGTGGTGTACATAGACCTGGCCCATTTTGAAACATCTCCTTTAAATAACCTTTTTTACGGTCCCTTCAACCGATTTTCATGTCTATTCCGTATACATAAGGATGGCATTAAAAGCAAAACGTGGTTGCAATACCAACTCTCGCCATCAGACGTAAAAGTTTGGCGAGTTTAGAATTAAGTAACAACTCTGTAATATAATTTCTTTAAATAAAAAACTAACAATAATAAAATAAAAATAACCTGTTTATAATAATAATTACAGCTGCCATTTGTCATGCCACCAACGCAATAGAAGTCACAATCAGATGAACGGACTGTAAAAAAGGTTTATTTAAAATTCTAATCAATTCAAATGGAGTATAGGTACTTGTAGAATAACACTATATATCATCTCCAATCTGGACATGCATAATGCTTGTGTATGTTCATCTTGATTAATTCTCAAGATTGCAATTCGATACGCCCCTTTAACAATTTACAGCAATAAAATTGAACTTGAGTTTATTTAGCTGTCTGCTTCTAGGATCTGGATCTGGGAAGGTCTATAGATCTATATAGGCAGACTAACACCATTTGAATTCTATGTCCATAGTTCAGTTTTCGGCTCGAGGAAATAAATTTTAATAAGGTTTTTCTTTTAGTATTGAGAATGTCTGTACTTCGTTTGGGCGAGATCACGCTTCTGTGTTCTAGGTCCTAAAATGTCAGGCAAAAAAGTATTGTATTTTTTATTAAGATTTGAAAATTCTAGGCTAGGTGTGTGAAATTGTGCCTGGCGGAGAATAGTCCTGCTCCATGTTGTTATAGGGTAGTACCACAATATTTCTACGTAGAGGTGTAATAAAACAGTTTATGTAAGCACATAAGATATCGCAAACCACTCAAACCCATATTGCTGACTGATTAATTAATATTATTTTCTGTAGTCTCTTGTTTTAGTTCTAGTTTGAAGTTAAGTCAACTTCTGCCACTATCTACTGCCATAAACCTCTCACGGTTCAAGTTTCTGGAACGCTCAAGAGCAATTATCGCATGCGATAGAGCACGTTCAATTTTATTGCCATTCAAGAATTGCATGCAAGTCTTTACGCGCTTGCAATTTCCATAAAATGGCATACAATAATTGAATGCAAGTTTTGCCGTTCAATAAAATTGCATGTGCCTCACGGCAACCAAATCAAATCAAAACTCATTTATTAAAACTAGGCTGAGAATCAGCACTTTTCGATTATCAAAATTACATAAGAAACTCCCCCAAAAACGCCCGCCCTTCACCATTTCCTAGTGGTTTAGCTGGGAAGAAGAAGTGCCGCAATAAACTCACCAGCAGCACGGGGCTGTCTATGCAGATATAAAAACTTGATTCTATATTGTATGTAAAATTGTATTGTATGACGATTATTGCATGCAAGCTTTGCCTCGTCATAAAACAGAGTTGGAAGTCATTGTGCAATTGATTCAAGTATTGCCAGTATGTGCGCTGCCAAATATTTCATTAAAAATTTATTGAACAACTCAAGATTTTTTTTAACTTGTTTCATTCGTTCGTACTTGTAGAGTTGAATGCGATTGCACGTGCAATTTTATTGTACGCGCTATTTACACCTTTACCAGTTGTGAACGGCAAATAACTTGCCCATATCGTGCAACAATATTGTACGAGTTGTTTAGACGATGCCAGTTTGTTGCCCTTCAATTTTATGGTATATAAACTTGAACCGTGTCAATTGAGATTAAGATTGGTCCAGTTTCCACTTCTCTGTATCAGTCCTTACGTCTTACTAGAATACTCGAACAAACAATTCCACCATACCATATTCTCCTGTGTATAGGTACCAGTGTCAAAACGTATCCGACTCACTGGTGCAGACATTCAGATAGGCTGCAGTAAAGTAAACATTTGCCTTCCTAGGCTTCGCACATCGACATTCCAAGATTAGATGTCACTCACATCGATAGGTGGAGGAGTTGGGAAAGGTAAAGGAGGGAGCGGTTAGCGGAAAAGAAAAGTTACGTAACAAAACTACAGTTCATACTTGATAAGCAAGTATTCCGCGAAATCTGTATAAATGAAAGCCCGACAATATTGAGGAGAAAAAAAACTTATGCAAATCACGACCTTACGCGTAAGAAGTCACGGACTACAGCTGCTAGTCATTGCATCATCTGCCCGCCTTTTCCCAACTATGTTTGGGGTTGGCTTCCAGTCTAACCAGATGCAGCTGAATACCAGTATTTTACACTGCCTATCTGACCTCCACAACCCAGTTACTGGGTAACACGATATCCCTTGGTAAGACTGGTTGACAGACTTTCGGGCATAGGACGATAGTAACAACTGTCAAAGATTGACAAATGACAGCCAGGACTGGGTTTAATGAGCATTCCGAGGCACAGAGGGCTCTTGATATGTAGAGATGGTCAATCGTGGCAAGCGTAACTTAACCTGATCGATTGGCCCGTGCGGTTGATAAATTATAGCCACAAGCCCCTCGGACTACAGCTGCTAGTATTTGATAAAATTCTAAAGACCTTAAGTTCGTCTGTGCACAGTAATACCTATATCATTAAGCTGGGTACTGACCAAAGTTACGGAGTGTAATGTAACATTCGCATCGAGCTTGTTACGCATCGAGCATGTTACGCTGTGTTCTAAAATCGGTGTAACATGCTCGATTGTACTCTGCGCTCCATATTCGCCGGTGAGTCTCAGTCAAGATGTCCGACGACAAGGTTGTGTTGGGATCTTTACAATCATCTCCCAAAGCCAAACGTCTTCTTTCTTCAATTTGTTATAACACAGCTGTGAAAATCCCAAGTAAAAAAATGAATTCTTTGCATACTTTGACAGCCCATAGCTCCGATATCCCACGGATTAGGATGTTGCAACTTGAGTACGTTTATCTAGATAGTTCTAGGGAATTCTTGTGCACCTAGTTTGACCGTATCGATTGCACTTAGATTTTTGGGTGAATTATGACACCATCTCCTTTAGTTATATTTTTAAAATTTATTCCCGTTTAGGGAGGGATGCATTGCTATGAGTCTTTCCCGCCCAAGGGTGGGAAGCAGCGCTTTCCACCCGCTACTAAGATCAAACAAACACTACTTTCCGAGTATGAGAAATGAAAAATTTATTTCATTTCTTTGCGATATTGGCATTGACCAAGGTACAATATTTACATCGCTATCATACTGACCTAGCCTTATAAATGTTGCATGTAAGTAAATACGACTGAACAATCCGGTGAACATTGGTTTGCACCCTGAAAGTGATACCTCACCTGACTTCACCGTACTATACGAACACAATAGAAACACAATTCTTGGAGTTCTAGGTAGTTTTATCAGTCGGTGGTCAAGTTTCTGGAGTGAAAGGGTAATACTGTTCTGTATACAAACCGAATAGGCTGCTACTATATTATCCAGTCAAGAACCACAAGGACAAATAGCTTGGCATGGCTTTTAATTAGAAATGAACAAGCATGAGTATACCGGGATAAAAAATATAGCCTATATGTTAATCCAGGGTGTCAGCTACCTCCATACAAAATTTTATCAAAATTGGTCCAGCCATTTGAGCGTGAAGAAGTAACAAACACTTACACACTCACAAACTTTCGCCTTTATAATATTAGTGTGTTGTTGCCCAAACCGAAGTTCTTGAATTTTTTAAAATCATAATCTTACTATTTGTCAACAGTGTGATTATGGATGGATTGAAAATATTTGACATACAAAAAGCGGCCAAGTGCGAGTCGGAGTCGCACGCGAAAGTTTCCGTACCATCGTACAATATTTAACACTACATTTTTTTAAATACTTTAGTAATAAACAAGAGAGGTTCTGTTATTAAGACGTTTGTATGTATTGCCATTAATTTTTATTAACTGTGTTTTATTTTTATTATTTGTTGTTTTATTATGGCCTATAAATCAACAAATAAAAAAATAAAATACACAATAAGACACGTTCTGCGCATTTCAAGTGTCGATCTATTACGGTTAGAAAGATACAGTCCTGTGACAGACGGAGGGACAGTGGAGCCTTAGTAATAGGGTCCGGTTGGCACGATTTATGGTACAGAACCCTAAAAATGCTCCATCCGTTGGTATTTTCATTATCACAATTTTGAGTAGGTATGTACTTACTTTAATAAGAAAGGCATAATGAATATTCTTTATCAAGTAGTCATAATAAAACAAAGAGCCTTCAAAGCACTCTCGGGAAGCTGCACGAGTTAAGGCTCTCACAGACTCACGCGATACCGCAGGCGCGACGCGACACTAGTAGGACAATTTCATTGTCGGTGCCTGTCGCGCCCGCGATATCGCGTGAGTCTGTAAGTGCCTTTACAGTACCTAATTAGCAATCGCCAGCCGAGACGTAGGTCCCAAGTGAGCCACCCTAGAGCTACCTACCTGCTGACTCGCTAATCTTACAACTACGATGAAAGTAAAACCTTTCCCACAAAATAGAGTAAGGATCCCTACACGTAGCATCGTTATACTTATGCATTCAGGTCATAAAACCTATTAACTATCCTGTAACGAGCAGTCATTACGTTATACCTATTAGAAGTTTAACAGTTAATTAGTTTGCAAGACTGCAGAGTGTCATAGTGACGTGGATGGTGCACCTGCAGAGTACTGAAACGGTTGGGTAATTGATTTATGTCGGTAATGGGTCGGAAAGGTTTTAAAAGGTGCGAATCTGCGAACAGGTGAGCGAGAGTTCGTGTCATGCTCTGCCTCTGAGGTATTGACGTAAACCTACTGATGGCACTTATTTTCTGACTTCGCTTAACATACTTGCATATTTAATGAAGTTGGATGAATTAACAAAAATACTTGTAAAGGGATCATCAGATTATAAATAAATAAATAAATCATCATTTATTTCAGATTCATCCATCCATATTTGTTAGTACAACTGCGAGCTTACAAACTAGTGTTAGTTATAATTAATAGCAATTGATTGACATACAATAATAATTAAATTAAATAATATACAGGGTGTTAAAGTAATTGCGTGCCATAGCTTAGGGGTAGGTTCAGTATCGATAAAGGAACTCAGAAAAAAAAATATTATATAATAAAAAAAATGTAATTAAAACATAAAAAAAGTCTCTTCGTACTTTAAGGGGCTATGGACCGTCAAATAAAATAATTTTAATTCTAAACGATTGCTATTTTAAGTTAGTAGGTAGGTACTAAATTGGGTTGATCTTGCAAATTTTTTATTTTTACTAAATTTTTCACTTTTCCTGGGTTCCTTTATCTATACTGAACCTACCCCTAAGCTATGCCACGCAGTTTCTTTAACACCCTGTATAATATTAATAGCAATAATCAGTAAACAGTTAGTGGCCGGTCCGGGTGGACACGTTGCTGGTGACAAATCACTATACGGGTACAGTTAATGGTTTAAAAATTTCATAATCACCACACTCTGCTGGTGGTTACCCTGCTACCCTCTTGACGTTTCAAAGCACCAAAAGCCCTTTTAATGCATGTTCCTTTATTTGTCTATACGCTGTTTCAAAGAAACGGTATTTTATATTTCAATATTTTTCAACATCAACATTCGTTCTTGTGTTTGACATGTCAGTGTTTTACAAGTTTTTTATTCTGGTAGGTATAGCTATAAAGTTCCTAGACGAGACGAGTTACGAAACTTTTAAATTGTTAAAGCATACTACACAATCCAAGATTTCTTGAATTATTGATTGATTTGTTGACCATGTTTTAATTTCACTGTTTTTTGATATTTTGACATTTATAATAACTTTTGATTATATAATCATAAAAATAACACATAATAAATATAATTATTGTATATATTAGGCAGGACATATTGGAACTTTAATTTATTGTTAAGATCTTGTAACAAACATATGCCCACAATAAAGAGTGACGGCACGGTTGGCGCAGTTAGTTAAGCGATTGACTGCTGCGCTGCGTGTCGCGGGTTCGATTCCCGCACGGAACAAATATTTTTATGACCTACAAGTAGTTGTTTTGGGTCTGGCTGTTTGTGTATGTGAATTTAAATGTTTGTAAACGCACCCACGATACAGGAGAAATTCCTAGTGTGGGGCAACGTATAAAGAAAAAAAAAAAAAAAAATTTATTTATTTTTCGATTACTCTCAGCACATAATGCTATGAGGACGTTCTTGTGGATTCCCAATCCTGCATCATATCAGGACCACGAACTTATATGATATTAATAAGGTATTTATTTATTTATTTATTTTATTAGGTTCACCAACAATTGATTACACTGATACAATCACATAATACATTTAAAAAATTAAAATAACAGTGCATCAGTTACTTATAGGTAAACACCACATGCATAAAACAATGGATTAGAGAAATAAGCTAACTTACTTAGTAATAAGCACACTAGAAAATTGGTAACATTGGTAAAAAGTTACATTTAAATGAAAATAAATTTAAGAAAAAATTATTAATTAGGTAAAAAGGTAAAATTAAAAAAAAAAAATATAACTTTGGTGAAATTGATAAGAATTAAATAAACAACGAAAATTATAAAAATTGATAATTTATCAATAAATCAAAAATTTATCGATAAATTATCATTTTTTATAGTTTTGGTATAGTTTGTTTGAACATGGTATAAAGACTGAGCTCACATTTTATCGATCTCTACTACCCGAATCTGTGTTAGTGAATATTAACCTTTAAAACAGTATTCAAAATAATAATAAAGACAACACTTAGATAGTAGTTACAATAAGTTCGCTAATTTATTTATTAAATACTTTAATAGCATCTGCCCAACCTTTTACCTAACTATGTCGCGGTCGGCTTCGTGTCTAACCGGATGCAGTGAATACCAGTATTTTACATGGAGCGTCTGCCTATCTGACCTCAACAACCCAGTTACTGGGTAACACGATACCCCTTGGTAACACTGGTTGTCAGACTTTCGGACTTCTGACGACCCGTAACGACGGACAAAGATCTACTAATAACAGCCGGGATCAACGGCTTAGCGTGATTTCCGAGGCACAGAGAAGTATGTATGTCAAGATGGTTACCCATCCACGGACCAACCGTGGCAATCGAAGCTTAACCTGATCGATCGACTCGTGCACCTGTTATTACTTAGCCACAAGCCCCTCTCCCCTAAAACCCTCCTTATTAAATACTTTATTATACACCACGTAGAACGAAAAAGGTCAAACATATTTAAAACCGGCCAAGTGCGTGTCGGACCACGTACAATGAAGGGTTCCGTAGTTAGGATGAATTTATCCCAAAAACAAACTTAACATTGTAGTTGAAAATCATGCTCTCCCATACATCGATATACGTTACGGTCAATTCTTCAACTGCAAATTTAAGTTAGTCCACTATTACTCGTTAACTGGTAAACTCTACTTAGCTGTGATAGTTTTCCTTTTAATTTCGTTATATATACTACTGCCATGAATTTTTTTCACATATCCAAAACCAACCATTTAGCTGGCAGGGGGGGGGGGGACACTTGACCTCTAACAAAAAATAGCACTTTAAAGCTTAATATTACGCAAACGGATCTCAGAATTGAAAAATGTCTTTCACAGACCAACAATATTTTTAAACTGCCTATCCAACGATACCCCACACCATGTATTAGACGAGAAAAAAAATGTCATTTCCGTTTTACGTGCAAGGGAGGTACCCTAAAAAAATATTTTTCATGGTTTTATTTTACGACTTTCTCGGCGTGATTAATATGTACATCGATGCCAAATTATTTTTTTCTAGGACTAAATGTCTCTGAGCTAAGCCGGGGGGACAGCCGGACGGACGGACAGACAGACGGACATGGTGAAACTATAAGGGTTCTTTGTTTACTACTGAACCTTAAAAACTAGTGTAGAATGGGTGGTCTTATCGCTCAAGGCGATCTGTACAGACAACATTTGGATAGACTGAATAAAGAAGAGACATTCATCATTCACTCATTCATTTGTATGCATCTTGTGAATCATTTACATCACGAAACAAGAGTGTAAAAAAGTATATATATCTTTTTTCCTCTCCTTCTGGGGATACATAACAGGCGTCACGTTTTACATACACAGATGACAACAGCCGTATCGTCCATCACTTATTCAGAATATTTTCAAAGCCATTGTCTCACAAGGGACACGCTGTATAAGCATAATACCAAGCGAACCATGTTGTGGTATAAGGGCCTTTATAAAGGCTTCTACATACTAGCGCGAATTGTCACCTGTAGAACAATTTCCTTGAATGTATCATAGAAATTTTGCTACCGGTGTCGCGTCGCGCGTCAAGTCGCGTTAGTATGTAGAAGCCTTAACGCTGTAAAATATGGACACGAAAGGTTTGAAACGCCTTTTTAAATATTAAATTATGAGGCTCATTTGTCGGTAGCCATGTTGGTAGCAGATGTTATTTTTGGTTATAAACTCAAGACTTACAAAGGTAGTTATGGAGAAGAATAGAATAAAATACTGTTATTTCAGATGAAGTCCATAGGGTTGGCAACAATTTTACTTATCATCTAGTGTTATATAAACACAGATTAATAAATAATTAAAATTATAAAATTCAGCGTGGAGCTGCATCCACCTCCGCAACATCGGGGAATCACACCGATCTGTGAACACACTGAGAATACTGTTGGTGCTGTTGGAATACGGTTATTATGTTATTAGGGCTTTACCCTTACCTGCAGGATCTTACTACGCATGATATGCTAAAATAATTATGTAAAATTGCGACTTTCTAAGAAGTAATTGGTTCTAGAAGCCCATTCTATCTCTACATTTTAATAAAAAGTCAACAAAACTAAATAGGTACTACAATTATTAATTTTAAAACTATCTTATAAAATTTTTAATGTATGCGTATGCATGGTAAATATAAATATACTGTTATTCACAGAACAGAACAGCTGTTCCATCTGAAAAAATATTTTTTTGCGAGCAAAATGTAGTTTCCAATACAAACGGAATATTTGACAGGCTTCCGTTCACCTAATCTGTCATCGACCGAACTAATAGTCGTACGTCGACGGCCGAACTCGGCTGATTGATTCAACCATGTAGTGAGTAGACATAAACTACAATAGCATGGCCCGCCCCTCCAAAATCCAAAAACCTTTGAAAGTATTTACGAAGCGCCACCAAGACTCACAAGTGTGTGTACGGAGACGGCCGTTGACCAAAAAAATAATTCAAGGATTTATTTATTCGTAAGGATGTGACTACACACATAGAAACAGTAATTTGGAGGGGCGGGCCATGTTATCGTAGTGTATCTCTACAAGAATGTCAGTACGTATAACTAGTTATCGGACGTCATCGGACGGATTTCTAGAAGACCTGCCATGTACAGGCGAATGACGTCACTGTAAAGTTATTTAAGGAAGTAAGTTGGTGTGTTTTTCTAGAGAGCGTTTTTTGAAACCGCAAAGTCAAATCACGCTGCCATTATTATCATGACGGCCGTCACTGCGACCGTTATGTGGTGGCCACCGCTATTATAGGATACCATACCTTTAAAGTACGCACTCACTTTCTTTTACACAGCTTGCATACTTCGGCCGATGACAGATTAAGGCGACGATAACCGACTTTTAATGATTTTATACTGAAGATCACGTCTAAACGAGTAGTTAGTTAAGTAGTAGTAGTTAAATTAGAGCATTTTCTCAATAACTTAATGTGTGAATATTTTAGATTATGTTTAGATTACATAGTGAAATTAATTTGTAAAGTTATGTCTAACGTGGATGAGAATGGCGCAAAATCTACCAAGCGTATTTTTCTGAAACCTTCACCAATTTAAAGATAATTTAATTATAAATCTTTTAATATACGCGTTTTATTAAAATTCCTTTTGTTTTGTGTATAATAAATTAATAATGCGTCAAATTGGGGACGGCGCTTCTTGATGGGCGAGTCCTATTACTGGCTGAATGTACGACGCCTTGCGTGAACTCAGTACAGATCACGCAAGCTAACCATTCAAGGTCACTGGCATATATCTCCGTCTTAAGCTCATAGCACACGAATAAGCACTCCACCGGATCATCATCACCTCACCAAATTTTTACTAGTTGATCCCGATCCGAGGCAATGCCTTTACTATGCTTACAAGTATGCAATGCAGTATGGAGCTTGCAAAAAATATTGGTGAATGGCTTGAGATGAGGCGATGCTGATCTGTAGTGCTTATACGTGAGCGTTGAGCTTAGGCGTACGCCTCACGTCAGGTTGTATTCCTCTCTTGATTGCTTTAGGTTCTGAGTATGAATTTGGATGGCTATAAGAGTACATACAGGAAGACCAAAGAAAAGATGGTTGGACTATGTGAAAGATGATAATTATGGCTAGAACTGGAATTTTAGCGTGTTTGTGCTGGGAAGGATCTTGCCAGCACGATGTGTATATCTGCGTGAATTGAGAGGTACAACATTTATAATTAGTGGTATAAAATAGTACAAATTAAAAGGATTTTATTACTATCTAAAGTTAAAATGAATGCGTTCATGGTCGTGCTACGAAGTACAACATAAATGGGGAGACTACCAAGATGGCGACCAATATGGAAGAACAGACTCACAAAACGAAAAGACATCTTGCGCCTATACCACGTAAATTGAGTATGTGCGACAAAATGATGATGCTGCTAAGGTCAGCTACGCTCATCTTCTCTCGTATTATTTATGTAAGAGAAAAGCCGTACCAGCTGTGTACATTTCCATATAGTAATGACGTCAATCGTTGAAGCGCGTCGTTACGCCTCTCTCTGAATGATGCAACTTTAAGGCTATTAGTGTAGTGCAAGGATCTATATTACCATACCCTGCGTATAACTTAGAGCTGTTGTCATTATTCCTATGTTACATGTATGAGAATGTATTAATTGGTATGAAAAACAAGTTCCAAGAGCTCCTTGTTAAATTTTTACTCCAGTCGGATTTGTGCTTATAACCTAACAGGTTTCCATTTGTCATCATTATTACAAAAGAAATTAAAAAGCCCTTGACACTACCAATAACATAAAAAAAAAAAATTAGTTGGCTCTTTAAGTTGTAGGTAATATTTTGATCCAAGCGTCGTCGCGGCGCGGCGGGATACGGTTAATGAAAATAAGAAATTAACAACAGATATGCTTTTTACAATAGCATAATACTCATTATCGCTACGTACATCTAAGCCTATCGTCTGTTTGGCGTTTTGGTTAGTCGTCCCCCAACGCTTGAATTAAAATATTACCTACAACTTATTTTAAACTTAAAGGGCCAATACATAATTTTGTTTTACTTTTTAGAGGTCTCTTGTAGTGTCGGGGGTTTTTTAAATTTTTAATTTAACTTTTGTTCCCTGTTTTTTAAACTTCAGATATTACTAATAGACAACCGAAAACGCGGCCAAATTTAATCGATCGTTGAACTTAAATTAATTAATAATTAACATAATAAATGTTTACATTAAAGGCTTCTACATACCAGCGCGACTTGTCGCGCGACGCGACACGGCACAAAGGCCCCGCGTGTCGCGGGACGAGCGGTGCCTTTGTGTCGCGTCGCGTCGTGCGTCAAGTCGCCCCGGTATGTAGAAGCCTTTAGAGTCAGCCGTAGATTATTATGACCCTAACCGTTTAGCTTGTATTAGCATGTGCTCGTCAAAACGCATCGTATGAGCCCATACACAAGGTAGATGCCATACTCCGTTGAGGAGTTCTTCTAGCGGGTTGGGTATCCTGCAGGATTCTGGTGATGCCTGCGCATCAGGTCAAGGTTATCATACTTTTGTAATATCATTGACAACCTGTCCTATTGACAGGATATAAAATTTCGAATCGACCCGCGGAAGTTGTTTATCTTCAGCAACTAGAAAAGAGGTTATGATCTTCAAACGGCTGAGCAGATTTTCTTGGAACATAGCTAAGAACACTTTCAATTAAGAAACCTTTCAAACAAAAAAATAATAATCAAAATCGGTTCATTCGTTCAGGAGCTATGATGCCACAGACAGACACATAGATATACAGATACACACTATAATAAACTTCAATTCCCCTCTTTTTTGTCGGGGGTTAAAAAGGAATTTTGTGGCAAATATGTTTGCTAGCACCATATATTGGCGGCACGGTTGGCGCAGTGGTAAAAGCGATTGACTGCTGCGCTGCGTGTCGCGGGTTCAATTCCCGCACGCAACAAATATTTGTATGACCTAAAAGTAGTTGTTCCGGGTCTGGTCGTTTGTGTATGTGAGTTTAAATGTTTGTAAACGCACCCACGATACAGGAGAAATTCCTAGTGTGGGGCAACGTTTAAAAAAAAACATTTAGGAACATTTTTTTTAAGCGTCCCATACCCCATATTCCACGTTACATGTAGAAATAACTTTATTATTAAATTAACGTATAATTTAGTTAATATATAAAACTTTCGGTTGCCAATTAGTTGGTACTTACTCGTTAGAACGCGAACGCCGACAGTTAAATACTTCCGGTCGCCTGTCAAAGCCTCCTATAATGTACTTGAACATTTCAGTAATTGGAAATGTTATGTTACATTATTTAAATTAATTGAGGTTTGTTTTGTGTTATGTTTAGAGATCGGATATTCGGATGCATATTCACCAAAGTTTGAGAGTTGACTAGTATGGAGTGCGCTTCGGTACTGGAAAAAGTGTCGGTATCCAGGACTGACGAATTTTTAAGAACTACTCGTTTGTACTGTGGATCTCCGAATAAATATGTTTCCTACTAGAATAAAAGGTTTTGAAGAAATATTAACAGTGTTTTTTAAAAGTGTTATATTTTCCACAAAATTATTGCCTAGTTCTAAATAGATAAGATATATTTGTTATACTTAGGAATACTTTAAAATTGTGTACCTACACACTGTTATTACTGAAACCTCGCGATCCCGGAATAAAAATATATTTTAAGAAGCAGTTTCCATACTTTGTATCCTTTGCCGGGAATAAAACGTACTTTAGGTAAATAGGTATGCATCCGAATATCCGATCTCCAGTTATGTTATTTTGTTAGTTTTAGAAGCGATTAACGATTGAATGTTTGAATATTGTAACCCCTACAACGTTCAGAAGGGTACACATAAGCCGAATCCTAAGCTCTAAATGGCAGGTGGTCAAATCGCACGGTAAACCTCAGAGGCCAGCTATTTTTTCTAATGGGGAAAAGCAGCAAGAGCACTCAAGTTTATGTCAGTGCTAAGAAATGTGTCCATTAACTACCTTCGTTTTTTGTTCACATGGTATTGTGGGTAGGTACCTACTGAACGTATTTTGACGCTCGATCAACAGCAGGATGACCTACAGTATGCCTACAGTATAATAATTTCTTGTTGATGTACGTAAATATAGTATGAGTATTTTATTTACGGAAACTAAACCACAAGGAAATATAAAAATGCAGTTAATTTTCACAAAAACTTGCTAGATTTAAAATAAATCATATATGCGGTCGGGGACCCCCGTCAGGAACGGAGTTCTTTCTCACGTATGATACCTATATAAAAAATAAAAAAAAACCGGCCAAGTGCGAGTCTATAAAAATGGCAAAAAAATTCATTCGTTTGTTGTATGGGAGCCTTAAATATTTGTTTTATTTAAATTTAATTATTTATTTTTAAAGTGAATATATAACTAAATATTCTGTGAATATTTCAGGCGTCTACCTGTTGCCGTTATCCATATAGAGCAAAAAAAACACGTTTGTTGTATGGAAGCCCCCTTTAATATTTATGTTATTCTGTTTTTAGTATTTGTTGTTAAACCGGCAACATAAATACATCATCTGTGAAAATTTCAACTGTCTAACTATCACGGTTCATGACATACAGCCTGGTGACAGACGGACAGACAAACAGACAGACGGCGGATGCCTTTAAAATAGGGTTTCCGTTTTACCCGTTTTGCGGAACCCTAAAAATTGACTCTTGAAACTTGATACCTTAAAACTGACTTTTCTTTTAAGTCGCATTGACTTTTTTATCCGCTCACAGATGCGTTTTTACTACAGAGCCATCTTAACCCTGGCGATTCTAAATTTGCCACAGATGCAAACAACAATGGCCACTCGAAATTTCTTTGGCTCAAGGGACCACACACGTGTGGTGGTAACTTGAGCCGAACCAAGCTTCTAAAAACTTATACTACAAGATGGCTGTTGACGACGGTGTCGCGGTCCGCCCGTCTTTTGAAATAATTTGTAAATACCTATTTTAAGTAATGTGTATGTGAAAGTATGTTTTTATACGCACTTGTATTTTTATTCTAAAAAAATAAATGGATGGCCATCAAGAACGGACTGCACACGGGCGCTCTCATTGGTCAATCCGCGACCCCCTCACCCCGCCTACCGCTGCGGCCGCCATTGCAATGGCCGAGGACATCAGTGCCAAAAAACCTCGCGAACACTCAACGCGTTTAAAAACGCGCCCGCGCATTCCGTCCATTGTCCATGGTCTCATTTTCCAAAAAGTTTCGTTTTTCATTCTTTCTCACCACCAACAACTACCTAGCGACTACAATGGCTATGTATTAAAAACACGTATTAAATTCAGACTTGAGAGAGGTCGGCGGGGGCATAACGCTTTTTCCTTACGTGACGATTTCTAACAGTCAACTCTTTCCGCAAGCCGCGTTATAGAACTTCGTTCCAAAACTACGGTCACAGTTAAAATAAAAGGACGCCAATATATCCCGAAACCAATTTCAATCAATTTAAGTTTAAATTTTCTACCTATCGCTTGTTGGCACAGCTACACCATAAAACCGGGCAAGTGCGTGTTGGACCACGAACAATAAAGGTTCCGTAGTTGGGATGAATTTATTCCAATTGTAGTTGAACGTAGGCTAAGCAAAAGGAGTATGTAAGGAGCGTAGCAGGTGGCGTTTTATAGTTTCTCCTTCCCATGGAGGTTGGCGTGAGTTTATGAATGTGTACGTGTAGTTGAAAAACATGTTCTCCCATACATGCCAACTGCAAATGTAAGTGTCTACGCACAATGTTGGGAGATTTACCATGTTATTTTAAGACTATATACTTCTTATAGGTTTTCCTGTAATGTTTATGTACATAGAACTATATTATATATTTTTTTCAAATGTTTTGGCTTAGTAATTTCGGAGATAAGGAGGTCAATTTTTATCAATTTTCTTGAATAAATTTAAACTATTTATTTTAAAATTCTATAAAGAACACTTGAGACCCTCACACTAAACTCTTTCATTTGAAATGTCACACGGTACATTGCGCATTTTTAATTTTCATATTTTGTAAGTGATCCCCGTATTTAAAATTCATTTATTCACGTAACAAGTCCATGTTTGGGTCACAGAAATTGATATGTGTACCAAATTTCAACTTAATCAGTCCATGAGATTCGGAGCAAATTGGCTGTGACTGATGGACAGACAGACACACGAGTGATCCTATAAGGGTTCCGTTTTTTCATTCGGGCATATTATGGAACCCTAAAAACCGCAATCCATTCAGCACTTGATAGAAATTCAAAACAATTTCTCAATTCAATTCACAGCCGCCCGAACTCCCACAAAACAAATCTCCACAATTGGATTTTCATGACAAAAACAAATTGGTTAAAAACAAAGGAAACAAACAGTCGGACTTCGATTGAACCTTCAAGATGGCGTCTTCCATGTTCTTAAGGCAGCCATGATTAATGTTTGTCAAGATTTTGTTTATTTAAACAGGATTCTTTGTCATTCGTGGATCTTTGACAGTCGTTACGGGTCTGACAACCAGAAGGCCAATTCTCGTAATTTAAAACGTTCAAAATCTAGTCGCAATCTCATCTTGGCGACAAACAAACGTCAAAAAATTTTCAAAATGTAGGGAAATAAGAGGTATTTTTGACAGATTGAGACTGAGATCAGACTGTGAACGTTCTTAAAATTAGTAGAATTGCCCCTCAGTATTAATAATAATAAAACATTTATTTCAGGCTACAATAGCCCATAGACATATACCTTACAAACAAACATATCATCATCATCATTTCAGCTGAAAGACGTACACTGCTGGACATAGCCTCCCCCAACATATGGGGGAGAGTTGCCATAATCGCCACGCTTGGCAGGTGGGTTGGCGATCGCAGTGTGGTGTTAAAATGCATAGAAAACGCTGCTGCCCATTCTCTAGTAAGTTCCTTAGTTCCCCTTTTACGACATCCACAAGAAGAAATAGGGTGGTGCTATTCTTTACGTCCGGCACCACACGGAACCCGGTGAAGTGCAACTAACATAATTAG
The DNA here is from genome assembly GCA_948098905.1 of Tiliacea aurago. Classification (NCBI taxonomy): domain Eukaryota; kingdom Metazoa; phylum Arthropoda; class Insecta; order Lepidoptera; family Noctuidae; genus Tiliacea; species Tiliacea aurago. The sequence continues at coordinate 23,762,392 of OX402581.1, read as the reverse complement.
AAAGTATCAAACCAAAACTCGTGTTAATAAATATTATAGCTTAAGAATATGTTAGTAGCACTTCTCTTCACGAGCTTGTTCTTGTGCTGTCCTGTCCTGTGGAACACCACCCCTGTGGCCAAAAGTCTTCCTCCATGATGACGGACAGAAAACAATTCGGTGCTCGCACCACGAACGCCTTGAAGTTGCGGTGCGAGTCCAGTAACTGCACCCTCGGCATGTACCTTGTCTTCTGGCGCACGTACTTCACGATGTCCTCCGCCTTAGTGGTCTAGTGTAGATGCAGGCCGATTCCCGGCCACCGTAGGCGCGGGCTTGCGGACGGTAAGCGATGGGTAGCTCGCCGTCCGATAAGGACCAGGCCCGGGTCGACGGCGCGTTGTGTTCCACGCGCGCCTCAAAGAGACATTAGCACCAATTGACGGGGTCCGAAAGGGCCAATGCCTGCCAGGGTTACGAGTCTGTCCGAAAGGGATATCGTGGCCCTGGCACACAGGCACTTGAAGGAACACGGTGGGTTTTAGTCAATAAAAGTCTGACACTCCCTCCCGCTCCGCCCAGAGCGGGAGAAGTTATTTGATAATTTCCCACCCAAAAAAAAAAGAAGAAAAGTGGTCTAATGTAGGCGGGAGAAGTACACAAGGGGTATCGTATTACCCAGTTACTGGGTTGTGGAGGTCGGATAAGAACCTTGTAAAATACTGGTATTCAGCTGCACCCGGTTAGACCGGAAGCCGACCCCAAAATAATTGGTAAAATACTATGTAGATTGATTGATAAAATACTAGGCAGATTGATTGATAAAATACTAGGCAGATTGATTGATAAAATACTAGGCAGATTGATTGATAAAATACTAGGCAGATCCATTGATAAAATACTAGGCAGATTGGATGATAACATACTAGGCAGATTGATTGATAAAATACTAGGCAGATTCATTGATAAAATACTAGGCAGATTGATTAATAAAATATTAGGCAGATTCATTGATAAAATACTAGGCAGATTAATTGATAAAATACTAGGCAGATTCATTGATAAAATACTAGGCAGATTGATTAATAAAATATTAGGCAGATTCATTGATAAAATACTAGGCAGATTGATTAATAAAATATTAGGCAGATTCATTGATAAAATACTAGGCAGATTCATTGATAAAATACTAGGCAGATTCATTGATAAAATACTAGGCAGATTCATTGATAAAGGGTTCAGCGGGGCGAGCACGGCCTACTGTGACATGACTTGAGTCACACATTTATCACAGTTTGAGCGATAAAACTACACACACACACTTTCTCTAACTCACGCCTTCAGAAACTATAGAACGCCACTTGCTACGCTCCTTACATACTCCTTTTGCTTCACCTACATTCATACATCTAGTCATACACGCGCGCCGGTTGCGAGTACTACGCACCTGACCTTTCTGAAGAACATCACCAATTTGGTCACTATATGTCCTTCTAGGGCGTCCCCTCCCAGCGTTTCCACTCACCTCTGCTTTATAAATACCTTTGATAGTCGCCTTTCACTCATCCTCTCCACATGACCAAACCATCTAAGCATACACTTTTCAATCGCGCGCTAAAACGAGCGATAAAACTGTTTTGTCATAGAATGTTAGTACAAATTGACATGACATAATTTATCATGTCTTGTCACAAACGTCTTGGCACGGCCGTGCTCGGCCCACTGTTGTGTCAAAACATAATCTGGGAAACCTACTTACTTATAACATAACATCGCGCCCGTATTTCCCAAAGTGTTAGGCAGATTATACCTATAGTACAACCACATTTCGTCAGTTATATTTAAGTCCCTTGTAATATGGGGTGAGCCTATTGCCAACAACCAGGCACAAATCTAAACTCCGAGCTGCCACTGAGAAATTCCAGTTAGAAAAACCCAATTGATTGCCCGATCTCGGAATCGAACCCAGGACCTCATGCTCACCAGTAGCGCTTGCGACCACTAGACCAACGAGGCAGAAACTATAAACCAAATTGAAATACTTACATCAGATAGCCAGAATTCAAACCATGCTATCATCATCATCATTTCAGTCGAAAACGTCCACTGCTGGACATAGGCCTCCCCCAAAGAGGGGGGGTTTGCCATGAACGCCACGCTTTTTTTTTTTCTTATAAAAAATGTTGCCCCACACTAGGAATTTCTCCTGTATCGTGGGTTCGTTTACAAACATTTAAACTCACATACACAAACAGCCAGACCCGGAACAACTACTTGTAGGTCATACAAATATTTGTTCCGTGCGGGAATCGAACGCGCGACACGCAGTGCAGCAGTCAATCGCTTAACCACTGCGCCAACCGTGCCGCATTTAGTTGCCAATATAACTTGATTTATCAAGACAGAACTAACTTTGACTTGCTGAGGAGTTGTTAAGAGAGAAATAACGAGGTGATAGTAAATAGTTACCGCTAGACCAAGGCAGTCCCTACTTACTTATGGTAAAGAAATAAACTTACTTAGCTCATTCTGTTTTTTAACAGTTTTTTTTGCAACTCACAATGGTTACTAGCTGATTTCCGTACGCATGCTGTGTCTAATTATTCTACGGTATTGTTCTTTATCGAACGCTTTAATTTAAACGAACAAGATTCTGGGGACCAAAAATGGACGCTTTGGCAGAATCATAATATGATCTGCGTACAATTGATATCCCGCAATTCATCTGTTTGACAGGTTTGTATGGAGTTTGGTAAAATGGTCCACAAATTATGAATTGCTATAGTGAAGTCTAATGTCAAATAGCAGCTGTCAAACAGATGAATTGCGGGATGTATGAATTGTACGCAGATCATATTATGATTCTGCCAAAGCGTCCATTTTAGGCCCCCTGGTGTACATTCAGAGAAATTATTTATTAAGAAAATTGACGACCTACGTCAATTAGCCGTGATAAGCGATTTCAGAGAAAAGAATTATGCTTTAAAAGGACAGTTGTGATTTGAATCTATGGATAATTTAAGTTGGTAGACATTTTTTTTTTTTTTGGGAAATTATCAAATAACTTCTCCCACTCTGGCGTGTCAGACTTTTAGTGACTAAAACCTACCCGTGTTCCTTCAGTTGCCTGTGTGCAGGGACCACGATTTTAGACAAACTCGCAACCCTGGCAGGCATTGGCCCTAACGGACCCCGTCAGTTCGTGCTAACATCTCTATGAGGCGCGCGTGGAACACAACATGCAAGTAACTTTCCTAACTTTACAATAAAGTAAATTCTATCCGTCTATCCAAACAGAGAAAAATAACAAAACAAAATCTAAGATAAGTGAATTAATAGTAAGTTTACTTTAGTGTACAGCTGTTTGTAAACCATCAATCGTATTACGTAAGCGAGCGAACAGCGCCTACTGCCATTAGAAGCAAGTAATTGCAATCCTGCGCTTTAAATGCTTTCATTTAAGTATAGCTTTCAGCTCGTTCTGGCACAGGTACTTTAGCTCTCTCATTCTGCTATAAATACTATGCGATTGAAATATAGTAGGATGACTTTTGTCTCCATCCATCCATCAGGACCATACGAATGTTACAATGTCAAATCTAAGAAAAAAGGAATTTACTCCTTCTCGAATTCGTTTCATTGATTTTTCTAATAGTTGATTTGAACAGAAATATTCCAATCTAATTGCCGTTTGAGGTTGAAACCCAAATGGGGTCCGAGTGCCCGCTTAGATTTTTGAGATATTGCCAAGCGGTTGGTTGACTCTTCACGTGACCAGATTTTTTTTTGCCCAAAGAAAACCAGCATTGCCATATAACGTAGCAATGTTGCCAGCCTTTTGGGCACTTTTCTTGATGAAAGCGATGAGGACGAATTTGTTGACTATGATTCTTTCCCCTCCTTTTTTATATAGGTCCTTGTACATACTTATTATTTTAAGATTAATAAGCTTTTAAATTATATAAATAATAATCTATTGGTAACAATACAAATTTATTTAGACTCCTGGATTCGTCCATTAAGTTTAGATTCCACAAAGGGGTTGGCAGAGGTTGTTATGCAGATCCCTTACCCAAGAAAACAAGGTTTTGAAAGACAATAATATTTACCTCAAGCATATAATACAAAAACCTTAATGTCTCTTAGTAGGAGGGTCTAATTAGTGCTGGTCTCATTAAACTCGCATGGACCGTGTGGTAATTAACTGCGAGCTACTAACATGTCTTTTATGACTCGTCCACAATTTGGCTCGGAATTGTGGGGCAGTACAGCTGGTATTTATATTTAAAAAATCAGGATTCCCGCCTCGCTTCCAAACCCCCGGCTCGGCTCCGGCTACCTTCGGGAGCCTTCCTTCCAAACCTTAATTTCAGCTTCAATGTGTTTTTCAACAATATTCCAATCCGACAAATAAAATGAGAAGTAAAGAAATATATTGTATTTCGACGATCGAAACCTAAATAGATAGTCCTTTGTTTATGACAGCACCCATTTTGTTGTCAATCATAAATAAATTGGTATTTAAGACGGCGAATATCTGTAGGGTTTCAAGGGACAAACATTTTACGAATTTGTCAAATCTTTAAAGATAGAAAATAGAATATTTGGTGACAGAAACACGGGCACACAAAAGTATAATATAAAAACTCGACAAAAAATAAAAACAAACAACACCACGCCTGTAATCCCGGAAGGGTTAGGCAGAGGTGTACCTATGGTACGCCCACATTTCGCCAGCTATGTTCAAGTCTTCTCGTCGCGTATTCCACAGAGCCTAAAGACGAAGGTCTTCAATCAGTGCGTCCTACCTGTTATGACTTACGGAGCCGAAACGTGGACACTCACGGTACGGCTGGTCCATAAATTCAAGGTCTCTCAGCGAGCTATGGAACGGGTTATGCTTGGAGTCTCTCTCGAATCCGGAACGAGGTGATCCGGCAGAGAACCAAAGTTGTCGACATAGCCCACAGAATAAGCAAGCTGAAGTGGCAATGGGCCGGCCATATTAGCCGTAGAACCGATGACCGTTGGGGTAGATGTGTTCGAGCTGCTACTGAGAAATTCCTAATAGATAATCCAAATAACACTGCCCGACCTGGAAATCGAACCCAGGACCCCAGGGTCAGCAGAGGCGCTTGCGACCACTAGATCAATGACGTAGGTACATCGTGCGATCAGCAAACTATTTTATTTTAAATATTTTTTTATACCTACATGCAACTGTAATGAAACACCTTTTCATTACGAACATTTCTGTATTTAACCTCTTGAACACATACAAACTTGGTACACAGCAACATTTAACGAACTATTATAAGATACCTCAAAAACAACCACAGTTAAACTTCAAAACTCGTTTATTACTCTCACAACTTATTTATAGCAAAACTTATTTCTTAAAATTAATCACCACGGTACATCAATCCCACAACCGCTCGCTGCCATCTCCCATCAAGAAGTGCCCGACTCTGTCAACGTATCGCAACCTCGCCACCAGTGTGGCTAGTGCAATAAATTCAATCTCCCGATTTTATTCAAATCCGGATTTCCGTTGTCATTATGGCCAGTACAAAATTATTAAACCGTATATCGATTTGATTATTACATTTTAAGCAGTGTAATTTCAGTTAAATTAATAAAACCTTACACTCGACCATCCTGACAACGTGTATGTCCTCATACACGTATCTGGTAAAACCTTACACTCGGCAAAAATCGAGAATGACAAAAACAAAAAAAATCTAAATATTGCCTTGATTGAAATATCTGATTATGAATACAAATCTATCCCAAATATTTCTTTCTAACAAAAAATTATCCTTCGAACTAATGATCTTTATAATTTATCCTTGTAACCAATTATCCTTGTAACCAATTATCCTTGTAACCAATTATCTATCCATTAATCCAACCAATATATAACCATAAATCTGTAAACCAATCCGTTTCTTAAGATGTTATGATTTAACAGATCAACCATGAATTTAACCATAAATCTGTAAACCAATCCGTTTCTTAGGATGTTACGGTTTAACAGATCAACCATGCATTTTGCCTCCTTCAGGTCAAGACGCAAAACCTTTCCGCGATTTCTTTTGTCTGACCTGAAAAAGAAAAACAACAGCATGTAAATAAACACTATAAAAGTTAATAATTTTATCCATAATTATACAATGAGCAGTTTGAGCTAGCGCTACTAGTTACTTAAATATTTTATCATTACTTAATCAAATTATCATTCAGACTTATTATCCTCATCAATCAAATTATTGTCGAAATCATTATCTGTGTCTTTATCGATGTTCAAAGAGTCAACATGGATCCACGGTCGCATCCAGTCAGCGGCAATGGTAGTAGTTCGCTTTCTCTTAATTCCCTCAAACCCCGCAATTGGTGCCACTTTATACCGATCATTACCTATTGTCTTTACGATTCTAAAATCATAATCATAATTTTGAAATGCAACTTTGGCAATTTTAATTAAGTCACCGTTTTTGTAAAAACGCGCAGGTCGAGCAATCGAACTCGGGTAGAGCCAGCCACCGTCGAGCAATTCCCGGAATTAGATCGCGCTTTACAAAAGCGGAACGTAGTGCATTCGATCAATTGGTCACAATTTTGAATGGCTTTCCTAAAGATATACTCTAAGCTTTTTAAGAGCGCAGATAACGGCTAATGTCTCGTAACTCATTGGAGTGAAAAATGTTCTCCTCGGGCATCGTCTGATGGCTACAAATAATACGCCACTGGATGAAAAGAACCCCCACTCCCCTGAGCACGCTGCAAGAGAATACCGCCAACACCTATTCTACTAGCGTCCGTGTGAAGTTCGATCTCAGCTAAGGGGTTATAAATGGCAAGTACGGGTCTATCTACAAGCTTGACCTTTAGAACTTGGAACGCTTCTTGTTGATGGTTTGACCATTTCGACACTGAACTCTTTTTAAGCAATTTAGGGATAGTGTGAGCTAGTTGTGGAAGGAGCCCTTGTTTAAGCTTTCTAAATTAGCTAACAGGCCCTATAAATTGTCGCACCCCGTGCACATTGTCTGGACGGGAAAAATCTACTACACTCTGGATTTTTGTATTGCCTGGCCGCATACCTACTGAACCGATTTCAAAACCTAAGTAATTCATCGTGTTTTGTAAAAAACTAATCTTAGATAAATTTTACTTAATATTTGCCTTATGTAATAAAACAAGCACTTCCTCTAACCGATATAAGCAATCAGTCGGACTCCTACCGCAAATTAATACATCATTGATAAACACGGTGGCCTTGTCAAACCGAGCTGAACCAAGAACGTGGTTCATCATGCTCTGAAATACAGCAGGCGCGTTTGCCTGGCCAAACGGCATACGATTGTACTCGTATTGGCTGTCCGGTGTGACAAACGCCGTCAAATGCTTGCTTTCTTCAGATATAGGCACCTAATAATAATCAAACACAGATCAAGTGTAACGAACCATGCCTGTCCAAATAGCCTTGCATCATCCTCTATGACAGGGATGGGATATCTCCCCTTAATAGTGATCGAATTAAGTAATCGGTAATCAACGCATAAACGAACACCACCCGCCTTTTTGCACACGAGAATGATTGGACTGGCATAGTTGGAAACTGATTCCCTAATGATCCCTGCCCGTATCATGTCATCTACCATTCCTCGAACCCTTTTGCGTTCATAGTAAGACAGACAATAGGGTCTGTAAACTACCGGACATTGACTACTCAACTCGATTCTCATTTCGGAAATACTAGTGCAGCCTAAATCAACAAAATCGTAAGCAAAACACTCCTCATGACGTCAAAGGAGTTCTATGAGCTTGGCCCTATCACTATCTAATACAGCAACGCCCACGCGTATTTGAATCTCATCAAACCGTTTGGCCGAAGATAATTCAGTTTGCTGGTCCGAATCTGTAGATTGTGTTTTTAAGACTGTTTACTACTTGCACCTTTTTGGCTCGAGCAAACACGAAATTGTCTCGAGGCCATCACGGCACCGAACAAGGCGTCACTGTAACAACCAGTGAACCATGCTTCACCTCGTTAACACCCCCCACAAACTAAGAATTGTTGTTTGGGTTTCCTACAATTGGGTATGTAAAGTAAAAATTAACCTATGCCGATTCCAAAACCATTTCGAGATTTTAAGCTTCTAAGACTTATTTTTCTATTAATAGGTCTTAAAATTATAAGATCGTATTTATTTTCACAAAAATACTTAAAATCACTTGACTTTTATTTGACCTCTAAATGCCATCACAAAGCAGCCTGAACCGGAAACTTTCAGTGCCTCTTGTAATTAAGTTGTTCTTTATGTGTCAAGTGTCATGTCAACGTCAAATTTACATGAAGCACTTAGTACTATTCTATTCAGATACAAACGTACGTAAATAGTGTAGTTTTTCACCAGCGGCGGACAGTACAAGTCGAATCACATCGATGTATCCTCTCAGGCAAACTTAACTTACGTTCAAATGATCTTCACAATAAAACGCCGCCCAGACTTGTACTCAACATTTACTTCCTCGCACTATTTCCTTTTTAAGGTTTCTTTTAATAACAATCAATTTGTGTCGGCTATTTGTTCTGATGTTTCTTATACTTGACGGTATGAAGCAGAAGTAGTCTTTGAATCGATTCATTTTATTAAGCCATATCTATAAACTAAAGTACGGAAATCGCTAAAGTATGAAATGTAAACAAATTAATTGTCAAATTTGACAGTTTGACTTTACTGAATTTTGGTTTTAAATAAGTGTTAAACGTGGCAAAGATCCTAAGCTATTCAGTTCTACTAGTGACGTCAGTACGAACAATACTTTAAAAAAATATATAAAAATAACTACAGCTTATAAAAACAAAAAGATGAAATTATGTGTTTCAAATACTCTTATCATTAAAATAAAAATATAAAAAACATACCTGAAAAATACTTTACATACCTAATTCTGATATCTAAGACTTCTCTACCAGTATAAAAACGTATCTATTTTAGCCCTTATACTCACAGTACCATAAATATGACTGACCTATTACCCTTACCCTTTCTAAGTGCTCTCCATGCTCATATTAGATCAGAAGGCCAATTCTCGTAATTTAAAACGTTCAAAATCTAGTCGCAATCTCATCTTGGCGACAAATAAATGTCAAAAAATTGTCAAAATGTAGGGAAATAAGAGGTATTTTTGACAGATTGAGACTGAGATCAGACTGTGAACGTTCTTAAAATTAGTAGAATTGCCCCTCTGGTAACTAGATTCCTATGTACAACAACTATAGTTTGTTCGCGTATTTATAAACAACAATGTGTGGTTGCTCTGAGTAACCCTGACCAACAAGCATCGGTTCTTCAGCAAGTGATCATCTACAATCCTACACGAACTAGTAGCAGCCACGCCATCAATTAAGTATAACTTTCAGCTTTGCAGAACCCATGGATTGTACGAGGCTGTTGCCAAAACCCTTCATTGTCGAAGGAGTTTAGATATGACTAAGTCCAAGATTTGAAAAATCATATTATCTTATAAGCGTGACCTCACTGCCAAGGTGATCTCACTCACCTGTCATGGGATCACTGCCAGAATGCTTCTAGAAAGAAAACCATTAAGGCGACTATAACCGACTCCCAACGATTCATACCGAAGATCACGTCTAAACGAGCAGTATTAATGATTTGAAAAAAAAAAAAATGTTAAATTAGATCGTTTTCCCAACAATCCAGCATGTGAATATTTTAGATTATGTTTATTACATAGTGAAATCAATCTGCAAAGCTATGTCCAACGCGAATAAAAATTGATAATGGCGCAAAATCTACCAAGCGTACTTCCCCGAAACCTTCACCAATTTAAAGACAATTCAACTATTGATCCCCTAGTATACGCGCTTTATTAAAATACCCCTTGCCCCGTGTATAATAAATTAATAATGCGTCAAATTGGGGACAGCGCTCCCCGATGGGCGAGTCCTACCACTGGCTGAACATACGACGCGCTGCGCGAGCCCAGTACAGAACACGCAAGCTAACCACTCAAGGTCACCGGCACATATCTGAGTCTTAACATTCACCGTTTTCATAAATTTCCTACTTGGGCAAGAACTGGAGATGCGCATGGCTTTTGCAAAGCAAAATGAACCAGTCTTCTCGTCCCAGCCTTAAGCCTTTGCACAATCGGTGACTTTTGTTTTTCAGCCATTATAGTCTATACGTTGAGTTTTTGTTTCGGAAGGATTAAACTCGGGAGTCATATTTTTATGATCCAAGCTTCTATTATTAGATACCTACAGTGCTCTGGTTTTGAGGCTGCGATGACAAGACATCTTAAATGGATTGTATTAATTGTATTAAATCTCTAGAAGAAAAGGTGGGACTACATGACCTTTTGGTATGATGATCCGTGCTTGTAGTATCTCGATCTTTTCTAATATGACTACCCGGCAGCGCTCTCTGCTATGCGCTCGTAGCTCGTCCCATCTTCAGGCGAGTCCCGTCGTTCACTCCGTCGCCGTTTCTCGATGTCGCCTTCCTTTTGGAGATCGATCTCCATCCGGCCTTTCCGCTCCTGCTCCCGCAACAAAGCTTGTTCTAGTTCCAGCTGGCGTCTGACTACGGCTGCGGCTACGGGTGCGGCTTCTCTGGCGTGCACTCAACTCCGATGAGATCCATTTCCTGAAACTCGTCACCAAAATAGGGAAGCGTCAATACCTAAATTATAAAAGAAAGAAATAACTAATTATCTCGAAAACGGTGAGTCCTAGAGCAAAATTAATGAAATTTTTTACCCCATTTATGAAACCCCGACACTACTGTGTAGCTTACCAGATACACAAATTAACCATGGAATTCCATTGGAATCTATACTCCAGGTACTATTATCCATCATTGTATCGTCTATAAACCCAATTAAAAAGCAAAATAACACGAGTTCAATTACCTGTTGTTTTGCAACCTCGCTGTATAAAAACCATTGGAATTTAAAATCAGGTAGAAAATATCAACGGTCGTTGAGATTTAAAATTGAATAATGCATAAATACTATTCTCAACGTGGTCACAAAAAAACCGTTAAAATTAAAAAAATTAACCAAGCAATGAAAATTCAAATAAATAGAATTTCATCAGATTTGACAATGGTCATGATGGAAGACTAGAAGTTTAATATATAGTATAGAATAACATTCTGCTTTTAATAACTAATACAAAATACATACTACTATAACACAATAATTTGAAGCAAAATATATAAACGTAACTACTTGATTAAGCAACTGGTAAAAATGTGTAAAGCATGAATAACGGATTATTATTTTACCAGAATTATAATATTACATTGGTAAGTTTATAGAAAAATAAAAGATCTTGATCCCACTTCTGAGATATAAGATACCTCAGAAACAACCACAGTTAAACTTCAAAACTCGTTTATTACTCTCACAACTTATTTATAGCAAAACTTATTTCTTAAAATTAATCACCACGGTACATCAATCCCACAACCGCTCGCTACCATCTCCCATCAAGAAGTGCCCGACTCTGTCAACTTATCGCAACCTCGCCACCAGTGTGGCTAGTGCAATAAATTCAATTTCCCGATTTTATTCAAATCCGGATTTCCGTTGTCAGTATGGCCAGTACAAAATTATTAAACCGTATATCGATTTGATTATTACATTTTAAACAGTGTAATTTCAGTTTAATTAATAAAACCTTACACTATTTATATAGGTACTCAATATAATAATAAGTATTAGGTTTTAGACATCTTGAAGATAACCTTTAGGTTCCGAGGCTCCATGAGAATTAACTTAGCAACTAGGCGATACTCCAAAGATCATGATTCCATTCCGTTCAGTTAAAAAAAATAACTGTTAAATGAGATACCTATTTTTAAACTTCATGACTACACTGGTACAAAAATCATTTGAGGCAAATCACATACACATTAAATATTTAGTATTTAAAATCCACTACAGAATCTTAATAATATTTTAAAATCATGACACAACCAGCAAAATTATATGTAACTGAATAATTCTGCGTAATTATTGTCATCGTGTACTCTTGTTTATTGTGAGTTTAAGTTTATGGTGTTATCAGTTAAAACCATATACCTGTCATAGGCTTTGAAAGGCGAATACCTAGCCTTATAAAGTGCCTCAATTATAATGAGTTAAGTGCATTTTGATCATTGTTCCGTTGTTAAATAAAGATATTTGAAAATGAAAATTAATGACTAGATCAATGAGGCAGTTAAGGCAGAAATAGAAACAAAACAGATTTATACTCACCACGGAACATTAATAGCCGGCAGCTGCAAGCTGTGATTGCATCAAGAAGGTTTCTACTCAGCTTGATGCACACCACAACGCTGATTTTCAGTGGTCACCCGAAAACAACGTACTTACGGAAACCAAGTAATTCACCGATTTTATCGACAAACACTATTGACGACACGGTTGGCGCAGTGGTTAAGCGATTGACTGCTGCGCTGTGTGTCACGGGTTCGATTCCCGCTCGGAACAAATATTTGTATGACCTACAAGTAGTTGTTCCGGGTCTGGCTGTTTGTGTATGTGAGTTTATATGTTTGTAAACGCACCCACAATACAGGAGAAATTCCTAGTGTGAGGCAACATTAAAAAAAAAAAAAACTATGTATGATAACTATCTTAGCAAAAATCTTTATTAGCATACATAGTGAATTAATTTTGATTGATTTAAACATACTTTACTACTAGATTACTTAAGTAAAAAAACTATGTTTTTTGTAAGTACCTAGTGTTGTGGCCTATGTCCAGCAGTGGACGTATTTCGGCTGAAATGATGTAAGTACCTAATAAGATACTAGACTTTTCTTTATGGTTTTCTGCTCAATACTAACCATTATTTTCTTGTATAACTAAGAAAATGTAAAACGAAAGAAGTTTGTACAGAGATCAATTAAATATACAGTCATAAAAAAACTTTACAAAATACCTATTACCACACAGGACCTCCTCTTAAATTACTCAGGCTACAAATAAAAGCAGTCGGCGATACCAAACGTACTTTTCAAGCCATCGATGACACGCAAACTGAACAAAATTTCGTAATGAAATTCCGAGTAGATTCATAAACCCGTTCCCGAGGACCCTCTGCTTTCATCTTGAGGGTTTAGAGACGCACGAAATTTCATTCTCTTGTGAGAAAAATAAAATGTCTTATTTCATAAATTTTTTTCTTATTTTTGATGTGTTTTTTCTTTGTTTTGTATGTGTGTGTAGTTTCCTCTTGCTTTCTGTGGGAGAGATTTTGGGAAAAGGGTCGGACGTGTGTAACCGAAAGTGACAGCTTGAGCATGGTATAAGTAAGTACTTTTTCATTGTATGGAATTAGTAAGTACTTTATAATAAAATGGAATTAGTGTACTCATGGAATTAGTAAGTACTTTTTAATAAAATGGAATTAGTGTACTCATGGAATTAGTAAGTACTATATAGATTGTAGTAAAGGAGTAACAGGAGCACGAGGGACTCTAGCAGGGGCCCGAAACTGAAACTTGGATAGTAAAAGGGGACCATCAATTTTGCATCGATTCGGAGGTGTTTCTATAGGAATAATGAATCAATGATTATTCTACGTATCTTCAATGAGACCATCTTAAAATAAGATAGTCGGGCTTCAGATCGTATCCTTTTTGCATTTCCGCTGGCATAGACCAGATGCCAGAGGAATCTCTTTTGTATTCGCTCCAGTCGAAGGATGTGCGTGGAGTAATGAGGTCTCCAAATTGTACTGCAGTTTTTTAATTTTACTATGGGTTTAATACCTGAATTAAACGATTTTTTTTTTTTTTTTTTTTTATTATATGATACTACGAACGATACAGTTGTACAACAAGATCTTTGTCCGACTGCGCTTAAAACCAGCAACATTACTTACAAGAAATCCCAGCATTCTAGAAGCCCTTTTGATGACGCCGTCAACATGAGGTACAAATGTCAAGGTGTTGTCAAAAACAATTCCTAAGTCCCTTATTTGAGTGATCCGTTTTTTCCTTTCAAGGTACGGAACCATACAAATTATGCCACAAGCTACAAATAACGTTGTTTACCTCACCAGTGGATACGCTCATGAACGTACTTAAACTAAATGGTTGACTTGATTGAACTTAATGGCCCACTATGCTAATGGCCCCGTAGGCAATAGAATAGGAATTGTTGCCACTAAAAGCATCATTATAATATTTAAACAGTCTTCTATAGAACTGGATTTGCAAAACAATTTAAATATTTATAATGTTTTTAGTCTTTAATCTAGGAGAAGCAAATGATCTTGACCTTGTATTCAAGGAAGAAGTGTACAATTTGGTTTTTACTAATGAGAATATGAAAAGGTGGGAGGATGATCTGCCAAAAGGTTGGCGAAGAACAGCTCTGGATAGGAATAAGTGGAAGAAGATAGAGGAGGCCTATGTCGCAAGACAGCTTGACCTGCTAGCTGATTAGTTTATAAGAATTTGTGTATGTACAGAGGTCAGAGGAAATAAAGGCAATTTTTATTTTTTATTTATTTTAATGAGAATATACTGTTTATCCCTCTTTATATTCGACGGCACGGTTGGCGCTGTGGTTAAGCGATTGACTGCTGCGCTGCGTGTCGCGGGTTCGATTCCTGCACGAAACAAATATTTGTATGACCTACAAGTAGTTGTTCGCGTCTGTGTGGTGTCGGACGTAAAGAATAGCACTCCCTTATTTCTAACCGTGAGTGTCGGAAAAGGCGACTAAGGGACTTATTAGGGAATGGGCAGCAGCGTTGTTTATGCATTTTAACACCATACTGCGATCGCAAACCCGCCTGCCAAGCGTGGCGATTATGGCAAACCCCCCCTTTGGGGGAGGCCTATGTCTAGCAGTGGACGTCTTTCGGCCAAAATGATGATGATAATGATGACAAGTAGTTGTTCCGGGTCTGGCTGTACGTGAGTTTAAATGTTTGTAAACGCACCCACAATACAGGAGAAATTCCTAGAGTAGAGCAACGTTTAAAAAAAAATATATATTTATATTATCATGTCATTGATAGACATCTTCAGCAGACGACCATTAAATAGAATAGAAACTTTATTTTCAGACACATAGTCCATAAATTACACAACATTACAATATAAAAACACAAAACACATCAAATAAAATAACATGCACGTTAAATAAAATAAACACAAATATAAATAAAATTATTTAAGGCACTGGAATGACGCTCTGTGAGTCGTCATCCAATGCCACATTATGGGGCTGTCCATCCTGCTGGCCATAGTAGCCAAAAGACTGTTGGGACTATCGCGCACTCGCCGCATCAGGGACGCTATACGCAGACGCATCAGCGCGTAAAAATCCGGCACGCCGGTTTCCGCGAACATCCCCGACGCACTGCAAAAGCGCGGTAGTCCCAACATCACTCTGAAGGCATTGTTATATTGGACTCGCAGAGCACTGTACGAGTTTTTTGTATAACTGACCCATAGGGCGCACGTGTACAGAGACTGGCAATATGCCCTAAAGAGTGTAATTTTTACCTCTTCTGTACATCGAGCAAACCTACGGGCCAGCATGTTACATCTAACTGCCAATGCTCTGCGTTCCCTCTCCAAATCCATATCATCGGACAAAGCGTCAGTCACCCAGTGTCCCAGGTACTTGAACCGTGTCACTCTGGTAAGCGGGACGTCCCCTAAGGTGACCGATGGGACTGTGTCATAACATTTGTTACCCGCCTTAAAGACCAAGAGCTCACTCTTGGTTGCATTGTGCCTGAGACCATGGCATGGGCAAGATTGAATACTGAAACAAATAAAATGCCTACTCTCTTAATATTCATGAAACATATTCACCGTTTAAAATATAATTATATAAAGTTATACTAAAGTCTTCATGTCGATTTTCCTCTCGGAATAATTATTTAGCGTCTCATTTACGAGTTTAAAAGCGTCAACCGCAGGCGTGCCGAATTTACTGTGAAATATCATTGCACTTTAAATTAAAATACGGTCGAGGTGGGATAAATCGTAATTCATTAACTTATGTCCCTTGTCAACTTAAGACCATTGAATTTTTAATTAAGTAGCTTAATTAATTTTGGGAGTTACAACTTTTGAAGTTGTTTTGTTGGAGTGTTTATTGGATTTATTTTGAACTAGCTGTGCTTCTCTTATCGATCTTACCTAATGAACGTTCTCAGGACCTGTTTTTGTCTTATGATCATTTAAAGTTTTCTTGTATGATCGCAGTTCTGGCAATGAGGGTGGCCTTTTTTTACTATCTGTAGATGTTTTAAAAATAACCTATGAATTATGCTAAGACAGGAAGACAGAAGCATGCTTTTATTTCTTGTACAGGAAAGCAGAGATGTGGATTGGTAAACGGTAAATTATACTAATCCGATTTCTTACAGACAATATTCTTTTTGTAACTATTCAGAATAGCAATCAATTAAGGGGAACAATCGCATCCATCCCTTGTAAACAGACTCCCCAAATATACAAACCCACATTGTTCCACACTCTAATAATTTATTTTCACATCACACACCGATACATCCTCTTCTCTTTCAAACATCATGACCTTCGTCTTATTCACATTTATATTCATCCCTTTCATCTTATATGCTTCATCCATTACAGTCATGTCTTGCAACTGTTCTGCTGACGATGTAGAACTTGATTATCTGCATAGAGAAGGCATTTGACAGGCTTCACATTCATCCTCAATCCGCACTCAACCTCTTTCAAATCTGTCAGACAACTACCCATGGACAAGTTGAACAGCCGCGGTGACGCTACACAACCCTGTCTTACGCTCCTCATTACGAATATTATAATGACAAAAAAACCTACCCATTAACTCAATCGTGTTCATTAATCTCAATCCCTTAATGACAATTAAATCCAGGCGTATCGATCCAGCTGATCATACCTGAGATACGGTTTTATGACGTCACATGGAATACTGCAGAGCGTTTAATACACTGTTGCATTACGAAGTTGTGCCAAAGGCGAGCTTGGTTCACATTGGCAGTAGTTTTATTTTAACGTTTTAAAAAAATTGTTAGTCGTGGTTAGTCGAAGAGGTCTTTGAAAAGGAAGTCTCGTCCGGGCTAGCAGTACCACCATAACTGTTGTAGCTGCCAAGCACTGGTGCTGTCTTCTGGTCTGAAGAGTATCTAGGCAGGTATACCTCCCTAGGTGCTTGTGTAAATACATGCATACTAGAAAAAAAAACCGGCCATGTGCGTGTCGGATCACGCACAATAAAGGGTTCCGTAGTTGAGATGAATTTATTCCAAGAACAAACTTAACTTTGTAGTTGAAAAACATGTTTTCCCATAAATTCCAACTGCAAATGTGAGTCTATACGCACAATATTGAGAGATTTACCATGTTATTTTAACACCATAGACTTCGTAAAGAGTTCCGTGTACTCTTTAAGTAAAGAACTAGTTTCTGTATTTTGTTAAAAAAAATTAGCACAGTATTTTCGGAGATAAGGGGCGGTAAATTTTCATCTGTCTTCTTAAATAGCTTTAAAATAATTTATTTTAAAATTATAAAAACAATATATTTGAGACCCTCACAACAAGCCCTTTCATTTGGCCACACGGTACAATTAGCTAAACTTTTCTTTTTATTATTCTAATTTGCCCCCAAAAGTGACCCTCATATTCAAAACTCATTTATTTACGTTACACGTTCGTATAATTATGGGTCACAGAAATTCATATATGTACCAAATTTCAAATTAATCGGTTCAGTAGGTTCGGAGCAAATTGACTATGACAGGTGGACAGACACACGAGTGATCCTATAGGGGTTCCGTTTTTACCTTTAATACCTTAGATACGGAAAAATCAAAACAGCTTTTTCTCTAAGATGTCCAGGGTCGGCTTGACATTACCATCAGTTTTCAGTTCATTTGCCAGTAAAAAGTGTATAGCAGGTCCAGTGGCAGATCTAAACACAATCTAATCTAAAAACAAATTATTACAAAACAAGTTTTATCTTCAGACCCAGGTTTAAAACATGGAGCCATTATTGAATTTCGAACTTTATTACGACTATGGTAAAGTTCCTAAACAAAAAACTGACAACTTAGTACCGAACTAAATTTTCAGTTTTGTATATAGAACGGTATTTCAATCACTGTTACGTTCTTATTACAAAAACTGGCTCCATGGTTTAAGCCATGTCAAAATATAAATCTTGTTTTGTAATAAGGCGGAATAAGTTTAAGAAAACTCTTTACGTTTTCCACATTTTCATCATGTATGACTGGAGCCTTATAATCGATTACGTCATCTTTCCGGTTTGCAAGCATTTAAGTAATTGCATTAGGAGAATGAGTACCCCCCCGATGCCATCGCTTAATTGCCTATTACCTATTGTGTTTAATCGCTAGCACATCAGTCTGGATATCTGATAAGATCATCACCACAGTACAAAGGGGTTGTAGTACTTGAGGTCAGTAGCAAAACGTGCAAGTAAATTGTATTACGTAGATGGATTTGGTCGTGGTCGTATTGTAATATAACTTTATGAATACAGCTCAACTACGATACATAAGCATTGTACCAATTTTATACCCTGTTGCTATGCGACATTATAAGTTATATTTAATTAGTTCGGAAAATAAACGGGAAAAATTAATTCTATTTGCCATCTCCAGTTTTAGAACATGACTGCAGATTAGATTTTATGCATTGATAAACTGCATCATTATAATATTATGTTGATTAAAAAAAAATAAGCTGTATCGTTATCATAATTTCATTCTGCAGGCACGGCACACACATCGGAGGCGATCGGCGGTGGCGATCTCTTGCGTTCGGCCCTGATTCAGGCCATGGTTAGCGCCCCTAGTCGCCGCAGGTGACGCCCCGGGCGTCGGGAGTCGCAAACCGATTTCCGGCCACCGTAGGCGCGGGCTTGCGGATGGTGAGCGATGGGTAGCTCGCCGTCCGATAAGGACCAGGCCTGGGTCTACAGCGCGTTGTGTTCCACGCGCGCCTCAAAGAGATGTCAGCACCAACTGACGGAGGCTGACAGGACCAATGCCTTCCAGGGTTGCGAGTTTGTCCGAAAAGGATATCGTGGCCCTCGCACACAGGCAAGGGAAGGAACACGTCAAACAAGTCTGACACACCCCTCTGGGAAAATTTACTTGATAATTTCCCACCCAAAACGAAAAAAAGGCACGGCACACACAGTCATCGACTAAACTGCGTTAAAAACACACATACGAAACCGTAAGGCGTATACGCACGAACGAACAAAACATGGTGAACACGAACATCGAACACAAAATATTTGGTTCGTACGTGTGGACGTAAATAATTAGCAAAGCGAATACGAACACAGTTCGACTTGAGCTCAACCACCCCGCTCTCTTTAGTAGCCATGGATTCGCCGTTGAAAGTGGTACACTGTTGGATAGGTGGCTGATAACTGATGCCCTCGCGCCACCGCGTGCTTACCCCTCGAGTTCGGTACGAACTATCATCATTTCAGCCGAAAGACGTCCACTGCTGGACATAGGCTTCTCCCAAAGGGGGGTTTTGCCATAATCGCAACGCTTGGCAGGCGGGTTGGCGATCGCAGTATGGTGTTAAAATGCATAGAGAACGCTGCTGTCTATTCTCTAGCAAGTCCCTTAGTCGCCTTTTACGACACCCACGGGAAGAAATAAGGCGGTGCTATTCTATACGTCCGGCCCCACACGAACAATGTTGCATAAAATTTCTCCGAACACCGTCCACACAGATAAGTGAAATTAGATCGCCACGAACATTTTTGACGAACATAGTGTTTGATGTTCGGCGGTACTCATATGCGAACAAAGTATTCGATGTTCGTGTCCACCATGTTGTTGTACATTCGTGCGTACACGCCTCTAGACTGCTTGAAGTTTTATCAACGGTCCTAGAACGCCTCATATAAATGGTACCTACCATTGTTAAGTGCTAGTATCTAGTTATCTCTGTTCCAGTCAACTAAACTCCACAAAGCTACCTAAACTCCTTTCTAATTTTATCTCATCGAACTAGAAGCTCAAAGCCGCGAGTAGTGTTCAGTTGAGGGTCTGCCCAATTAGTGGAGTTGTCCCAGTCTCTGCTAATGATGCAGCCAGGCTGGAGTGCGCTTTTGTCATTCGCTGACGGCACGTATGTTTGTGGAAACTTACACGACGGGTGGTCCGCTTTTTGACCCATTGTCAAGGAAAAATGTTGGGCTAATTTTAGACTGTGGTTTTGTTTTAAATTTTGTGGATGTTTCAGTAAGTTTTCTTGTAAATAGTGAAGAATTTTAGTTTAGTTTTGTTCGGGGTGTAGATGTTGTAAAGTATCATATAAACTTACTAGGATCTATTCGCGCGCAAATGTAGCTCAAAATAGTTTAACAAAAATTCTATCCACTGATTGTCGTGTCGATAAGTTTTGGTCTCAACCGAAGAAGGCCCAAACAATTAGCATAGAATAGAAGGTATTCTTCAGAAAGGTCAGGTGCGTAGTACTAGCAACCGGCATTCGTGTATGGCCACATGTATGAACATAAACGAAGCAAAAGGAGTATGTAAGGAGCGTAGCAGGTGGCGTTCTATAGTTTTTGCGTTTCCCCATGGGAAGAAAGTGTGATGTATGTATGTAGAAGATTGACCTAGTTGTTACAAAATAATCATGGAAATCAACGTTATCTAAACCGCTAACTGAGAATTATATTAGTACTTTTTTTGCCCGCGGCTTCGCCCGCATGGACGTCGGAAATTACCCCATTTATTAACTATCTAAGTACCAAATTTCATCCAACTCCGTTCAACATTTTCTTGTATCGTAGTAATGGCAGAGGAAAAGGTAATTGACCCTCGTACCACCGCGCCGTCAACCATAATTATTTTGGTGCCGGACGTAAAGAATAGCACCATCCTATTTCTTCCCGTGGGTGTCGTAAAAGGCGACTCAGGGACTTACTAGAGAATGGGCAGCAGCGTTCTCTATGCATTTTAACACCATACTGCGATCGCCAACCTGCCTGCCAAGCGTGGCGATTATGGCGAACCCCCCCTTTGGTAGAGGCCTATGTCCAGCAGTGGACGTCTATCGGCTAAAATTATTAAGGATAATATATTAGGTATGTATAATTAATGATGACAAGGATTATTTCCAATGTTTCATATGGCAACTAGCTTCATATTTGTAACTGACCGACTTCTTGACAATTCAAAAGTGCCTGTCAATGGTTTAATTGAAATAAATGCTTTTGAGTTTGAGTTGACTTTCCGATTAAGTGAATATTGTGGTCGGACACAATCATTATTTCTATCCTATTTCACTAGCTTTTCTTGGGTCTATTTTCGACTCTCCTCCGAGTATTTCAGTCAATGTTTATTTTTTTAGGACACCCCTCTCGTATATTTGCTAAAGAAAATGGCGTTGAAGTGGTTCACAAATAAATGAAGTGTCGCTGTTGTGGAAAGTAATTTTTATAGCTCAAAAATAGCAGAAATATTGTGATTTGAAGATTTTTGTGAGCATCTTGAAAGATCTCGTGTCTGTTTATAGTTAACATTATTTTTTGAGTGAGTAATCTAATAATTACTGCATTCTAAATAGTGGGGATCATTATCTGCCCAGCTATGTTGCAGTCAGCTTCCAGTCTAACCGGCAACTGCAGCTGAATACCAGTATTTTACATGGAGCGACTTCCTATTTGACCTCCATAACCCAGTTACTGGGTAACACGATACCCCTTGGTAAGACTGGTTGTCAGACTTTCGGGCTTCTGACGACCCCTAACGACTGTCAAAGTAGATGGTCACCCATCCACGAACCAACCCCGGCAAGCGTAGCTTAACGTGATGGATCTATCCGGGCGGCAGTTATTTCTTAGCCAAGATCTAAATAGTAGGTATATCTAAGTATTAATTTTAAGCTTTTTTTAGCAATTACCACCATTCTTATTTTCTACTATATTTACTACTATTCTTACTTTCGATAAAGGCCCGCCGACTCACCGGTGAGTCAGTTGTCCCCACCGCCAAGCCCCACCGACTCACGTTTGTGAGAATATCTACCAGACAATCGACTAAAATCGCCACAAACAATACTAAACGTTATATTCAAGTGTAATTTGAGCCTACAGTAGCATGAGTCACTGTTGCCGAATCGGCAACACCGGGGCTTTACGGTTTGGGCACACTGTTACCGAATCGGCAACGCCGGGCTTAAACGGTTAACGTTTGTTCTGATAACGGCTGAGCGCAGATTTTTATGACACGATTTTTTACCTTTTTCCTTACTGAAAACTGGTGCTGCTGGTTTTTTTAGTTGTTTTTTTAAACGTTCTCACACACTAAGAATTTCTCCTGTATCGTGGCTGCGTTTACAAAGATTTAAACTCACATACACAAACAGACAGACCCGGAACAACGGTCATACACATATTTGTTCCGTGCGGGATTCGAACTCGCGACACGCAGCGCAGCAGTTAATTGCTTAACCACTGCGCCAACTGTGCCGATATTATTTCATCTCACTATTACCCAAGAGTGCAACAAAAACTACAAGAACATAAATAGATAAATTCGCGCCTTCTCCCATTGGGGTAGGCAGAAATAACAGAACGCTACCTGCTACGATCCTTAGATTTAGATGAAAGAAAGAAAGAAAGAAAAATGCGTTTATTGGCATTACAGCAAAAAAATACATCTTAAAAACTATAAATAACACAGAAAACAATTAATTATAATGCCAAAAGGGCCTCAGCTCAGCATAATTTCAGATGACAACACAAAATGTACCACCTGACGCTGATTTTCAGCTGCAACCCACGAGTGCTATACGCTGGCATAATAAACACATAGGGAAGTGTGATACTCCGTCAATACTCCGTAGATACTCCTTTTGCTTCGTTTACATTCATCCATCACACTACAAACTAAATGAATTACATAAATATCTTACAAAATAAAACGAGCGAGCCTTAAAGTAGTCGCATATGATGATTAACATCTGAAATCTCACCTTGGTAATACAGCAACTGAGACAGCGACAGAAATTAACATCAAAAATTAAAAAATCAAAGTATCGAAATATTTATTCAAATTATTATTCATTACTAGTGGTCGCCCACTAGTCGAAATTCGACCCCCTCTATTTACAATCTATATCATTCATCATCATAATTTCAGCCGAAAGACGTCCACTGCTGGACATAGGCATCCTCCAAAGGGTTTGCCATAATCGCCACGCTTGGCAGGTAGGTTGGCGATCGCAGTATGGTGTTAACGTGCATAGAGAACGATGCTGCCCATTCTTTAGTAAGTCTCTTAGTCGCCTATTACGACACCCACGGGAACAAATAGGGGATAACAATCTTTATAGTACTTACAATTTTTTTTATTAATGTTCAAAAAAAGTATATCACAGCGTTAATAATTTTATAATACGAGTAAAAACCACAGAAGCCTTTGATGGCTTATACATGGCTAGTGAGTACGGAAATTATATTTATATTATCTATAATATAGGTACACACGGCTGCACATCAAGCTATACATTTCCAGTTTACGCTGATCTCGCACTGTACGGAAATCCTATACAATGCGAGATCAGCTTATACTGGAAATTCATAGCTTGATGTGTAGCCGTGTGTACTACAAAATAACAAATTATACTGTAAGCTTGTGAGTTTTACATTCAAGGGATATTTTAAGTTTTTTACATACTTAATTATTTTCAGGGATGCTATTAAAAAGTACTTATTTATTCCATGCTCAAGCGCACCCTCCTCCTCTTCTTGTTACACACTTCCGTCCCTTTTCACGAAATCACTTCCACAGAAAGGAAAGATGTTAGATATCAAAAACCTTTTGTACAAACGTTTGAGCCCTACAAAGACAACCCCCCCCCCCCTCCCCTCACGCATGTACATTGAGGTTTCTTCTAACCCCTACAAAAAAGTTGAGCGATAATGTGGAGAGACCCGAAAAAGGTAAGGTCTGTGATGGTCGCCTTAATTTGTGCAAAAACGAGAGGGATACAAAACCTCTTAAATTCCCCACCTCAAGGAAACGTCAGATAATGGAAACGATAAAAGTCTTTTAGGGCGAAACTAATGGAGAAAGAAAGAATGAAAAATATTTTCTTCGACTACTCATCTCTTTCCTACGAGATCGAGTCAGAAATGAAACCAAGGTAACCGACATAGCCCTAAGAGTTGCCAAACTTAATTGGCAGTGGGCAGGGCACATTGATCGCAGAAAAGATGGCCGATGGAGTGGCGACCGCGTACCGGAAGACGGAGCGTTAGAAGGCCTCCTACAAGGTGGACCGATGACCTTGTGAAGGCCGCAGGGTGTCCACTGGATGCGGAAAGAACAGAGCCGATCAAAGTGCGGTACTTGGGGGAGGCCTATGTCCAACAGTGGACGTCTTTCGGCTGTTAATAACTACTAAACTCTTGGATTGGTTCTTTTCACTTGTTGCCAACTTGTAAAGGTTTGAATCTGTTGGTAACTTTCAGTCCTATTTTTTATAATATTCACAAATTATATCTAACATCCCGTTTGAGCGTGAAGAAGTACTGCGATCGCCAACCCATCTGCCAAGCGTGGCGATTATGCCCCCCCCCCCCGCCTTCGGGGGGAGGCGGGGGGGGGGGGGCATAAGTCCAGCAGTGGATTTCTTTCGACTGAAATGTGGATGATGATGATAAAATTTATTATACCTACAATTTTAATTTTAACAAGGTATTTTAATCATATTTTATATTGTTTTTTTGTTAATGTGAGGACGTTGTAGGCTTAATAGACTGTAGATGTGTAGACCATTTTCTATTTTGTTAAGTACCTGGTACTTTTGACGGGCCTACGCTGTCCTCTCATAGGTACCTATTAACACTGTAATTTGAAAATATTGTAAAAACCAAATTTTATTTAAAAGAGTAACCGTGAAGTTTCTTGCCGGCTCTTCTTCATAGGAAACGACCAATTGGAACCATGCAGCTAGCTTCTGACGTTTCATAAGAGCCCATGTAGGCTTATGTGAAATAAAAATATTTTTGATTTGCTTTGATTTGAAATGCTTACGTATGTGTTATAGTCGCGAATCATATTTTGATCAAGATACAACTTGACACTGACCTGCAAATTGCAAAAACCGTAAGAAATTTTAAGTTTTGCGGGATCCACAGTAAGTTATTTTCTTCACTTTTCCCAAACTAGTCCTTACGGTTAGGACCAAAATGGTTTCTTACACATTCAACGTAGAAAAAACATTACTAAAAGACCAATTTATTATTATTATAGTTCATTTTCCTCGAAAGGCGGTTACGAATGCGAGTGGATTCTTGAGATAAAACGAGCTACCTGTTATTGTGGTACCTTGTTAAGATGCTGGTCGGCAAACTGCGCTGAACGTGATCAATTAAGTACATATTTGTCTGTTGCCTCAACAAAGTGAAGGACATAGTAAGCCAGCTAATGCGAACTGTGACAGATATTGGTTTTAAGATAGGTAACATTGTAGCATAAACACTGGTGGCCCAGTGGTAACGGCCGCGACTTACGAGTTGTAGGTCTTAGATTCGAACCCAGCCAGGCACTATACTTTTTGTAAATTATTTCATCACCATTGCTCTTAAAAACGGTGAAGGAAAATATCATGAAGAAACAAGACTGTCCTAGAACCCAAAAATTCCAAGATATGTGACATCCACCAACCCGCACTGGGCCCGTGTGGTGGGTTACGGCCCACTCTCTCTCACAGAAAGAGGAGGCCTGTGTCCCAGCAGTGGGAACATTATAGGCTGATTACGCATTATGCAAACTTTTAGAACATAACGTAAGAAAATTGTACCTACATCCTTAATACAAATTAATTAATTGAATTACAAATTGTTTCAATTCACTAATTTAATTACAAATTGTTTAAATTAATTATTTTAATTTCCAATTGTTTAAATTTAATTGCAAATTGTTTAAATTAATTAATTACCTACAAATTTACACAAAAAGACAACGTCACCAACTCCTCTTTATGGCTACTGAAATACGGGCGAACCCGAGAGTCAATACAATTTAAAGTCAAACACAAACAAAAAGCAACCCTGAAATACCCGCCAGCAAATAACTTAACCCGCTTGTTACCTTCAAGGGATGATCACATTAAAAAGAAAGAATTAATAACTGCGGCGGACATAAACAGCCTGGAGGGTTACATGTATCTATTTCGAGCTCGTGTTTTCTTTTTAGGGTTCCGTTCCTGAAGAAGGTCCAAACGGAGCCCTATTTAATTGCTGTCACTCACGTGTCCGTCTGTCACACAGGTTTTACAGCCGAACGGTTGGAGCAACAGAGAGAGAGCGAAGTTAGTCAGTTTACAGAGAGCTTCGGTCTACTCACAGTATAAGCACCTATTTGACCTAAATCCATACAAATTGCCAAAAAGTATTTTTAAATGTTTTTAGAGGGGATCCCATACAGCTAAAGGGGGCCGGAAAAAAAATACTTGCCCCATCAAATGGGGCATCGTTGTTTAGAATTCGTTGAGTAGATAAATATTGTATTTTATGTTTTAAAAAATATTGGGAAGCAAAGGAATAAGAAGCCACCAAAGTCAGCTTTTTTTTTCCAAATCCAATCCAAAGAATTTTTAACTTCCCCTCGACCTATGAATTTGAAATTTGGCGATAATGTTTATTATTACGCATATTTTACTAACAAATATCAATAAATTAATAAATCAGATTTTTTTTTTTTGAAAAACCCTCATTTTTCCTATTACAACCAATTGGTACGGGATCCTAAATGTACGAAGTCCGACACGCACTTGACCAGTTTTTTTTTTCCTAACAGTCAGCGACTCGTGGGTATAAGGACCTTGAGGGCTTGGTTTCGGGTTTTAAAACTAAGCACGTAGCAATGTGATATTTTAATTGTCATTCTTTTAATTAACCGTAAAAGACCCTATGCACACCACGTTTATAAACGCGCCGTCGACGCGCGTTTGTAGCGATACAGACGCGATACGCACGCAAGTCAGTCTATTCTGTAGGATAAAAGCGCGCCGTCGACGCACATTCCTAAAACGCGCGTCAACGGCGCGTTTAAAAATCGTGGTGTATACAGGCCCTAATGAACATCGCCGAATCGAGCGGTACGAGCTCGAGTTCTACCGAAAGGACTAACGCACATTAGCAGAGGAAATTAGTGTGGGGAAAAGAGAGGGCGGCCTTTGCCCTGCGGTGGAACAAGGTCGGTTAGGTAGACTGTAGGTAGGTTGTTAAATGTTTGGACACTGTAAATATAAACACTAGGCGACACCTAAATAAAACCGCGGTATTGGATTTTCAACTCTCGGCTTAGCGCTAAAAGTGAAAAATCAAACAGTGCACTTTTCTGAAGGCAGTTTTAGGCAGAAGGCTTTTACAGTTCTCATAGTGTTAGAGAAAACGGGCAATAATGATACAAATCTGGGCGATTTATTCTGATAGTTTTTTAGTGCGGAGTGGTGAACAATCGTTCTTTTTCTACATGTTTATTGACCGAGCCAGCAAAGCCTCTCTGCTTCAAGTCTGGCAAAATTTGCTTTCCTATGTCAGGTTGCTATTCCTCTACAGGTTGTATTGTACAACCGATCTGGACGAAACATGGTATATAGGTTTTACGAATTTATATCATGTTTTGACGTCGGGGATTTTTGATTGGAGAGGTACTTCCTCCAAAAAGGAGTAAAAGATACTAGGAAGATAGAAGGCTACTATTGGATATCTCCGCCATATGAGATCTGATTTCGATGGTTATTTTATTATTTAAAAGGTAGTTTAGTTTAGTTAAAGGTAGTTGTACTTTAAGTTGGTTTCATATAAATTGGGTGAAGATCTGATGAGGATCTTCGGCGTGATGAGCAGAAAATAGCTCCTCAAAATTCAGTAAATTGCTCACTTTTAGATTTCTACCAGTGAGATCAGCCCTTTAAAAACTTTGAACGGATTGATGGGACCACTTTTTTCATCACAAAACTAAACTGCAACGTTACAGTGGTACCCAATTGATAAGGCGCGTCGTGAACTTCGTTCGCACAGAAAATAAAGTATGGCCCCAAAGATTAACGAAAGAATGCTTAAAACTTACAATCAACCTTAGGTCACTATTATAAGTTTCATAATACACTGGAGCTGCTAGCGTGCACTCGATCAGAAGTATGGCGGCTGACAAACATGCCACGCGGCGCGCGCTAACATGGCGGCAGCTGCCGACCAATAGCGGTACAGGAAAAAGAACCGCGGTGCGTGGAGCGTGCCGATTGGTCAATAGCATTTCCCGCACTTTTAAAATTTACCTTCTGCGCAGGTACATCGGTAAGCCATATCAATTGGGTACTACTGTACCTAGCTGCCAATTAAAACTTAACTTAATTTTTCTAGCCGGCCTACAAATTTTTACTCAATTATATTTCTTTACCATGTTTTTCCCGTTTTTAATAACTTTAGTGATATATTAAATGTTCCAAAAAAGATTGTGCTCGCGAGGTCTAATGTTGGCAGAACGAGTAGTTTATTTATTGTCTGCACCATTACTTTAAGGCATTGGCGTAAAACCTTGGTATTCAAATTGTTTGGCAACAGTTTTGGATAGTATTGTGTCATCCATATCCATAATATTATATGTTGCTACAGAAAACGCTTTGAATATTATTTGTTTTAAAATAAAAATCAAAAGAAAAATAGCTCAGTCCTCTTCTTGGCATGATATAAAATGGTCACAGGGTCCACACAAGCTATCCAAAAAATATATAGATAAGTATTATTTTTCTCTCTAGTCAGCCTACACGAAACCCTCTAAAATTTTATAACCACAATTTAAACAATGGCTCTCTAAAACTGAATAGGGCACACGTCATGTAAATGTAAATAACTTCACAGAGGTAGCAGTATAACAAACTGTAAATTAATATTTTAATACCCTTTGTAATATGACTACAAAAGGTGTAAATGTGGAGGTACAAGAATTTTGGGATCTTGATAAAACTGTTGTAAAAGAGAAAAGTGGTTAGTTATAAGAATACTATCTTTCTACTTCGTCAAAGTTGCATATTAATGCATTTGTTCATTTATACTACATTTTAATTGTATATATTTTAGTGATATTTATTTTAGACGTTGTTCTATGTATGTAAGTATATTCTCATATTGTACTTATGTTTATATCACAATTTAGTTTTAGTTAAAAAGAAGATATAGTGACAAAAATTTAAAAGAGTATGCTTAGATGGTTTGGTCAAGTTGTGGGGATGAATGAAAGGCGACTAAGAAACGGTATGTACATTTGTACATGGCAGAAGTGCCTGGAGGGACGCCCTAGAAGGACATATAGTGACCTTATTGGTGATGTTCTTCGGAAAGTTCAGGTGCGTAGTACTCGCAACCGGCGTGCGTGTATGACCAGATGTATGAACGTAAACGAAGCAAAAGGAGTATGTTAGGAGCGTAGCAGGTGACGTTCTATAGTTTCAGCCTACCCCCATGGGAAGGAAGCATTAGTTTATGTATGTTTATTTAAACTAGGGAATAATTTGTGTGATTGTATGTTTTTTGTTTTCGCTTCTACTCTTACACACGTTGTCTATGTCTCTTTGTCTACTTTCCTATCGCAGGTATGCTGGAAGAGATTTCTTGAGAAATAAGCATCACCTTTGTAAGTATTTTTCTGTTCCTTTCTTCTTATCTATTTATAATGTGTGTGTGTACATAAACTGTTAAATAAATAAATAAAATAAGGTCCTTAAAATAATGCGGGGTTTTAATTGAATATAATTTCTGTTATATTGACAGTCTTGTTAGTTTAGTGGTGGCTAGTTGGTCGAGTGGTCGCAAGAGCGACTGGCGAGCGTAGGGTGCAGGTTTTGATACTGGGCTCAGTCAGTGTTATGGATGTTCGTACCTATATGGAGATTCTCAATAGCACCCTGAAGTCTAGACTTGTGCTGTACCCTCATCTCCTATTGCCCTCTATGCCTAATTGTTTAAACCTTCAGCGATAACGGGCCTGAAAGAAAGAAAGAAAGAAAAGTATTCATTAGGACTCGCACAGGAAGATCACAAATTTAACTAAAACACACTCATAGAAACATTAAAAAAATATAATTATGTTTAAATATACAGGGTTATTTTTAAAAGTCAATAACCTCTTAAGGGGTCATTGTACTCATCATTATGAACAACTTTTACTATGGCACCAAACCTGAAATCGCTGGTATTCTGATAGGGCTCGCTGAGATGTCACGGACAGATAAAGAAATAAAAATATATAAGTATGTGTGAAATAACGTATAAAACTATGACCTATGCCATAGATGCCGACTTCATATAAACTTTTCTATCCTCCATGATCAGGAGTAGGGACTCTTTATCCCTCATTAGGTACCAAATTTATTTCAAATCAGTTCAGTGGATTAGCCATAAAAATATACCATGTTGGTGCTCGAGAGAACATTCATAATATACCTACTCATACCACATAACATTACGCCTGTAATCTCCGAATAGTTAGGCAGAGGTTGGGTGTTTAAGCTCCATGTAATAGGGGGCGAGCCTATTGCCATCAATCGGGCACAAATCCAGATGATTCCAATAGCTTATTAAATATATTGTGTGTGTGTTTTATTATTTTAAACTACAAACGTTTGTTGAACTATTTTAGAAGGACTTAAAAATATATGATTAAACTAGTATTCCTTGTACTAATAGGAAACAAAATCTGTAAGCATAACTCTTAAAAAAGACAGGATTTAAAAAAGAATTAAAAACTGAAGAGGAGTGAAAATATTGTGCAGTTTTTAAATTATGGTTAGCGACACAAATTGCTGTGCTGGTGTCGGGGACTCATTTCTGCAATACTTGTAATAGCATTTTCATTTGAATATAACCAGAAGATGTTACGTAGGTACTTGTGATGTAATCAGTGTAGCTAAAGAAAAACTGAATAATTAAGATGATTTTTTTTTTATTTATTGGATTACAATGCCACAACATTTACAGTTAAACTAATCAGCACAATTAAGAAAATGGATAAACCTGTACAATTCTAAGAGCCTTGGCATTTAGTAGCAGCCCGTTCACACATCTTTAATTCGTATACATTATTTAAAGGGAATTTGTAGAAAAACAATGAAAACTCTCCATTATGTAATCAAGATTAAATTGGACGAATACGGAAATATTGAGGAAGCGCACTGTAATGTGTGTTGATGTTCTACCTCTGTAAAATAAATAAAGCAAATACTTGTAAGGCAAAATACTTAAGTAGAAAGCTTATTTAAAAAATAGCCATTATGAGCCACTTCTGAAAGCAGGCCGTATCGTGGAATCCAAAACATAGGTAATTGAATTAACTGTATGAATATCAATCTACGCTATATAAATTTCTGTGAGAAACGATAAGCGTCAGATCCAGATATTAATATCAATGTCCGCTACATCTATTTTTGGTAGCCTAAAACTACGTTCATTAACGTTGTACAGTATACCAACGCCTTTAGGATTCTGGTGCGACTACCTCCATTTTGGCATTTTGCCTCGGGCATGTTTGCCTACGCGAGGGTGGATGACATTTACGCTTTAGTGCGTAAAAAGTCAGCCTCACTAATTCGCCGAATTCGAGGGAGTGGCAATGGAATCCTTAAGATGATTGCAGACAGATCAGTATCGGCATCAGTGGGAAGGCTCATCAGGCTGCATGTGGCCTGATGAAGTCGTGTATTTCAATTTATTTTCAATTTTATTTTAATTTTAATTTATTTCCAATCATTTATTTCAATTGTATTTTCCTTTTTATTATTTATTTGGATTTTTTTTTACTAGCGTTTTATTTGATCGTGTCATGCATGCTCATGACTAACATAGTTTTAAGATAATTAATGTAAGAGTAACAAAATATGGACCAAAATTAGTCTGAACTAAGTGTATTTTATTTATTTATTCATTGAGATTATGCCATTTAGAAATTTAGTACTTAAGTATTTTTTTTCTCTGTAAGTATTTACAAACTTATGAACGTTAAGGTAGCCAGCAAAAATAGTAAAATACTCTAAAATTTGCAGTTTGATTTTATACGACACGTATAAATAATTGAGGTAAATTGCGGAATCTATCCTACATGATTAAAAAAATAGCTTAATTTTATATTTATCTACTAATTACGATTTTTTTCTACTGGTGCTTATTAAAATTACGATAACGCGGATCGTGTCAAACTTTTCTAGCCAAGTACGAATTTAGGTACCTACCTAAGTAAAATTGTATTGGTATTGGTTCGCTGGCTACTACATAAAGAAAAAGATCGGTGAATGGTGATAATAATCAAGGAAATTAATTGTTTGTCAAATTGACACGTCCTATTGATTTATACAACTCAACTCAAACTCAAAGCATTTATTTCAATTAAACCATTGACAGGCACTTTAGAATTGTCAAGAAGTCGGTCAGTTACAAATATGAAGCTAGTTGCCCAATCCAAATAGTAGGTTCCTATGGAGAAGAACGGGCAAGAAACTCCACGGACACTCTTTTAAATTAAAATATTGATACAAAATATTGGTTACATCATTCATATTGAAGTTAAACATGTGAGAACGATGCAATACGTCAGAAGCGTCCGTGATAAAAAGATAACATTTCAAAACTAAAATAATTAAAAATAAGCCGTGGCAGCTAAGAGATGACCAGTCCCAACTGACAGCGCCCGTTCACGAACATGACGCATGGATCAGCACCATTCAGCTCAACCATTTTGAAGGGAGCTAAATGATTCAACACACACGCCACCATCAGCGAGACATCTGAGTGAGCATGACATACTCTCAGCCGCCCGGGCACATTTAAGTCAATGAAAGACATAATTTCCCGGTAAATGGTAGCTCTTACATAGTACTCACACCTGTCAAAGAAAGTCAGTTGTTATTCCAATATCATCATATACCCGCCTTTTCCCAACTATGTTAAGGTCGGCTTCCAGTCTAACCGGATGTAGCGGAATACTAGTATTTTACTTGGAGCGACTGCATATCTGACCAAAATACGGACATTTTAGGTTGGTATTCAATTTGCTTAACAATTTATTTCCCTGACTATACTAAATGTGACACTATAAAAAACTCACTATTTTTATATAGTAGGTACTACTTGCGCCCCACGGTTTCACCCGCGTAAGTCTCGATCCCGTGGGAATATCGGGATAAAAAGTAACCTATATGTTAATCCAGGGTGTCAGCTACCTCGACACAAAATTTCATCAAAATTGGTCCAGCCGTTTTTACGTGAAAGAGTAACAAACATCCATCCATCCATCCATCCATCCATACTTACAAACTTTCGCGTTTATAATATTAGTAGGAAGTAGGATAGGATGGATTGACGGCGATGCAACAAATAAACATCAGTTCTTATTGTTTCGAAGTCACTTTTAGTTATGTGTAATGTTACAAAATTTATTTATAAATGTTGCTTAAAGCTATGTACCAAATGATTAATTAATGTCCGCGTAACCATCCATTTTTGACATTTAAACTTCTCTTAACTTTAAACAACATTCATAGATTAACCCCAAAATATCCAATTCGCTGAACATACTACAAATTAACAACATAAAAAACATTTAAAGTATACTATCACTAACACATATCCTTTCATTTGTTACAGGTACATTTTAAATCTTCTGCTCCATTTTGGTGAAGACATAAATCCTAAATCCCAGTTGCCTCCCAAGAGGGACTTGCTAACATTCTCTTTGTGGATTTGTACAAGGTTTGTACCTACAAAAAATACAGGGTAGCCCGTTTACAGAAGTCGAAAACGAGTTTTTAAAACTACTATGAAGTCTGCCAAATTCGGTTTATTGAATTTTTTGGCACTGAAAATCAGGAAATAATTTTGTTTAACAATATTTGCCCCTTTGAGCTTATTTTTTTCCTAAACTGTACTCAAATAATCGCTGAACATACGAGGGTGTTTTGGAAAGCCCTTGCCGAGAGGCTTCTGAAAAGTTGTCTTGGACTGTAAACGGGCCAGGGTGGCCCTTTATATAAGCTCAAGTGAATGAAGTATGAAGTGTGAAGGTTCTGGAGTGAAGACCGCGTACCGGAAGACGTAGCGTTGGAAGGCCTCCTACAAGGTGGACCGATGACCTTGTGAAGGCCGCAGGAATCCGCTGGATGCGGGTAGCACAGAAACGGTTGAAGTGGCGGTGCTTTTGAGGCCTATGTCCAGCAGTCGACGTATTTCGCCCGAAATGATGATGATGATGAATGAAGTATCCTTACATAATCTCACTAATAGGTATGCTGTGGACATCTGTCAAGGTTGAGTGAAGTGCCGTCACTATGTAAAGAGAGCTGGCACACTATAGTGCTTTGGAGTAGAAACAACGAATGCATAAGTAATTTTTAATCTGTTTACATGCGATAGTGCCTGTAGGCGTTTACAAAGTGGGGATAAAGTTTAGTGCAGCTGTAGCCGGGTGCCTAAAATTTAAGTCTTTGGTAATGTTTAATGTAGTGCTGGCCAAAATTACTTACGTTGACTCGGCCATTTTTGATGGTAAGTATAGGTACCTAACTATAAAATTGGTCAGGCCTGAAAGCGAAAGTTTCATCGACTTTTTAGCAGTTTTATTTTTCTTTTTAGGGTTCCGTACCAAAATGTATTTACTATTTTGAAAACAAGAAAGAAATTTAAAAAAAAAAAATGTTTTTTGCAAAAGGGATTGAAAGGGGGTTCTAAAAATTTTAAGTAGGGCTACTAGAGCATGCGGGGTATCATATGAAAGAACGCTGTTTGCACATTCTCAATTTTTTTTTTAAGCAACATATTTTCCGACAATTGATGAAAAATTAAAAAAAAAATACCGTTCCCCCCCTTTATCTCCGAAGTTTGCATAGATTAGAATCTGAAATTATTATATGTGATAGAAGTATATGTAAAGATTACAGGAAAAATAAAACTATGTCTCTAAATAGCACAGTTTTTCAGAAATCATCAACATCATATATACGTACGGAACCCTCGATGCGCGAGTCCCACTCGCTCTTGACCGGTTTTTTCTGATTCATTGCCAAATTTCTTTTTTTTTTGCTTTGCTCAACATTTCTGCAAATAATGTAGTCAATTATTAATTTCATAACTATTCACACATTTAATTGGATAATTTAGGTACCTACCTATATAATAAATTATCATGCCTGTTGTTGCCGAAGGGCTAATTGATTCATTTGAATTAATTATTAACTGAATAAGTACTCGTACTTCAGATTGGCAGATCTAAAATTGGATTTAATCAAAATCCGAATAATTTAAGCAATCTAATTAAAATACTTCGTTTCATGAATCAGAGGAAGTTCAATTTCCTTAAATTGAACTATAAGTTGAAGAAAGTTGGAAAGAGCAATTTTGTTATAAAACTTTCGTATTCAAACATTCTATAAAGTAAACTTAAAAGTTCTTTAACTTAATTGCCATTTCGTCTATTATTAGCCAAAGTTTTCAATGTCAGTCGAGGCTGGTATTATGGAAGAGCTTATATATAGCAGAATTTAATTTGACTTATTCTTGGATCTGTTGAGTTAACAATAGTGAAAGGAAGTTGTCTTAATCAGCACTTGGTGATCTATTTTAGTTCATTGATCGCAAAACGACGTTCTTCTTCTCCTTTGTGTCGTTGGCACGACTCTATTTTAGATTATGTTGGTAAAAATGACGTTACTTCAATGGTACGTAGGTATGTGCAAATGAGAGTTTAGTTTTTAAGGTGTTAATAAATCAAGAAACAAAATATAATGGCTTAACTTATATCCAGCATGTCGATTCTGTAAAAATCTCACAGTGATTTCTTTCATGGAGTGAGCTGTCAGTGTCATTCCACTGATGCTAGGGATTGACCAAGGATTACATTTACAATCATAATCGAGATTTTAATAATATTTATAAGCTAATTCTATTGATCATTTTATATTATTCCAAAGCTAGTATTTATGTGTCTAAACATTATTACTATTTAGGGGGGCCTTTAAATAAAATAGCAAAACAGAAATTTAGTCAAGCTCAATTTAAATGAAAAAAAAATACGAGTGTGCACCCGATTGAAGTAAAACTTACAAATAGTGATAAGTACTAATTATACTTCCGTAACGCCCTCGTCACTTCCGTAACGCATTCACCAGCTTACTCCCCAAGTTAAGCTTTAAGCACGCTTGGCTTAAAGAAGTTTTACTTAAAAAAAAAACAAAATGGAGTTTCTGTTGAAAATCTCGATTATGATTGTTAATGTAATCCTTGGTCCATCCCTAGCATCAGGTGGGATGACACTTGACAGTTCACTCCACGCCCACTTCATCTAAGTTTTCACGGTGATATGGTTACAGAATAGCATTGCTGTATGTATCACATTCCCGCGGAAATCCAGTGAAGTGGATCGATATTTAAACAACGTAACGACAGTGCGTATCGGGCCCCGCAAAATGAAGGGTTCCATAGTTGGGATGACTTTATTCCAAACACAAACTTAACATTTTAGTTGAAAAACATGTTCTCCCATACATCGATATACCTCACGGTCACTTCTCCAACTGAAAATGTAAGTTGATCGACTATTACTCGTTAACTTGTAAAGCCTTAGCTGTGATAGTTTTCCTTTTTATTTAGTTATCTATACTACTGCCATTCATTTTTTCACAAATCCAAAATCAACCATTTAGCTGGCAGGAGACAGAGCTCAGAGGGCTGACACTTGATTCTAACAAAAAAATACACTTTAAAGCTTTAATATGAAGCAAACGGATCCCTGAATCGAAAAATGATTTTCACTGATCAATATTTTTGAACAGCCTATCCAACAGTATGGTTGGGTTGACGAGAAAAAAAAAACACTCCATGCATGGAACGTATATGTCGGCGTCACCATTGTAAACAGCACGTGCAACGGGCCGAGTTACGCACTGCAATGTGTCACTTAGGCCTCCCCAATCTCCCCACTACTCGAGCCGCTCTACATAAGCGAGCGCGCAGCAAGGAGGGGATCATTCTTGTCGCAGGCTCGGCCCGCTGCACATGTTGTAGCGCTTAGATACTGTAGTCTGAATTAAACTATTATTACGAGTACAGTGAATTAATAAGTTGTGGAAATAAAGGCTGACTTCTGCTATATCTCTTAATTTCATTTAAGATGTTGGACCCTCTGCCTTCATATACGTTTTTTTGTGTAGTAGTGGCTTGCTTGTAAATAAGAGTTTTTTATTTACCACTTCGTCGGTGTGAAAAATATGTAGACCCATTCCAAATTACAGCTTTCTAGTGCTAAGAGTCTCAGATATAAGCTGGGGACAGACAGACGGACATGGTGAAACTATAAGTTGTAAACTGTAAGTTCCTTGTTGACTATGGAACCCAAAAAATTATGACACAAATGACTTGCATCTTCTAAATACTGTTTAGACGGTGCTACTTTTATTGTTGCATCAACTTATGGCATGCCACTAGACATTAAATCACACCGTGTAAATCAGGCGTCAATCCAATCCAGCATCCAACACAGCGCTAGATTTTAAATTAATAATCTGTCTATAATGTTCCCACTGCTGGGATACAGGCCTCCTCTGTGAGAAGGAGTAGGCCGTAATCCGCCACGGGCCCAGCGTGGGTTGGTGGATGTCACATATCTTCGAATTTTTGGTTCTAGGACATGCCGGTTTCCTTCACCGTTTTGAGAGCAGTGGTGATGAAATAATTTACACAAAGTAAAGCGCCTGGCTGGGTTCGAATCTAAGACCTACAAAGGTAGGTAGGTAAGTCGCGGCCGTTACCACGGCCACCACTGTTTATGCTACAATGTTACCTATCTTAAAAGCAACATGTCACAGTTCGCATTAGCTGGCTTACAATGTCTGTCTAGGTCCTTCACTTTGTTATAAGGCAACAGCCATATGTACTTTATTGATCACGTTCAGCGCAGTTTACCGACCAGCATATTAAAAAGGTACCACAATAACAGGTACCTAACTCGTTTTAACTCAAGAATCCACTCGTAACCGCCTTTCGAGGAAAATTAACTATAATAATAATAAATTGGTCTTTTAGTAATGTTGTAGCAGTATCAACATCGCCACATGCGAACTACGCGTCACACTGATGTCACGCAAAATCCTGCATCGTGCAAGCAGAGTTTACCACGCAACAGCATAATTATACAATAACTGCCAGACGGTCGATGTCTTTGTTGTCTGTTGTTGTATATACAACATCCCGACATCAACCGGCGGGCAGTTGCCCACCAGACACAACACTCTTCTGGTCGGAGGATCCTCCATTTTCTATAGAGAATGAGTGAACTTTACACCCTGTTCCTCTAAAATTTTTTTTCTACGTTGAATGTGTAAGTCACAAAATATAGCGCCTGTCTGGGTTCAAACCACAGGGCCACCAGTGCTCTATGGTTTTAATACATTAGCCGTTAATGGGTCAAATAACCATCCAGTGCTACTGGTATCAATACTGGATACTGGCTCAATGTAAATAGGCCTCGGTTTGTTTTAAGCAATTTCTACTGCTTTCGTTGGTCCAGTGGTCGCAAGCGCTACTGCTGAGAAAGAGGTCCTGGCTTCAGTTAAGCTATTCAATACCTGGAGTCCATTGCCACTCCCAGTACAATCTCCTTCGAGTAAATAAATTAAATTGTATCTTGTTACCATTTTATTCCAGTTTTATCTCAATTGTATCTAATTTTATATGATTTTATCTAATTTTATCTGATTGTATAATATGATTTATCTAATTTTGTCAAATTATGTGTAAACCTTATCTTATGTGTAATTACTAATATTGACCGATAGCTTTTATGTGTGGTGCAAACTGTTAATATAAGTTGGTTATTAATAAATAAATAAATAAGAGTAGGTCGGGCAAAATGTAATTGGGTTTTCCATCAGGATTTTTTTAGTAGCTGCCCGAAGTCTGAATATTTGCCCGGTTGGTGGCAATAAGCTCGCCCCCAACTTAAACATAACTGGCGAAAAGAGAGTGTACTATTAAGGTACACCACTAAAATTAAGCCTGATGTTAATCGAAGGGATGAGCCCTTCGGAGAAATCAAGCGTTATTTTGTTTTATAATTTTTAAGACAAACCATATTCATACGTTTTCTGATGATTGCGGTATGATGACCACTAACACCGCACTACTTTAGTTGAATTATTAATTTACTGGAGTGATCTGACATGAGCTAGCTGTCACTATTGTATTCTAGACTTTTACACTTATTACTGCGAGCCAACCCGCCTGCCAAGCGTGGCGATTATGGCAAATCCCCCCCTTTTTGGGGAGGCCTATGACCAGCAGCAGCAGACGTCCACACGTCTTTCGGCTGAAATGATTATGATGATGACACTTATTATGGCCTGTGTGGTGCCGGACGTAAAGAATACGAGTAGTACCACCCTATTTCTTCCCGTGGGTGTCATAAAAGGCGACTAAGGGACTTACTAGAGAATAGGCAGCAGCGTTCTCTATGCAATTTAACACCATACTGCGATCGCTAACCCGCCTGCCAAGCATGGTGATTATGGCAAACCCCCCTTTATAGGAAGTTTATGTCCAACAGTGGACGTCTTTTGGCTGAAATGATTATGATGATGGTACTTATTATACGTTTATTTTACCCCTATAGAAATCGATTAAACTAAACGATAACCATTAAAAATAAAATATGACCATTTTATTATACAAAGTGACAGCTAGCACATGTCAGATTAGTGCAGTGAATTAATAATTCGTCTTTAAACCTACTATACAGCTATCATAGGAGTATAATTTCCATGACAAGCGCTAGTCAAGTGAGAGAGGTGTTCGTGTTAACTCGACGCTATTACCGTCTGCGCGAACTATGTACCGGCCACCTAACATGCCTCCGGACATAAGACACGGAACTAGTGCTATAAGTCACTCTAGAATCGATTAGAAGAATAGAATAGAATAGAACACTCTTTAATATGTACACCATAAAAGTTACAGATATAAATGTTAAAATTTTACTTAGGGTGACACAATGGGCGGTCTTATCGCTAAAAGCGATCTTTCACAGACAACCTTTGGATGGATTAAAGGGAGCAGGAGAGACAATACTGCAGGTAATCAGTGGTGTACCATTAACATTTATACAATAAATACATACATAACACAAAGAATACATTTATCTAATAAATATATACATATATACAATAATACACATGAAACTAGAACAGGGAACTGTATTATGTAATGATGATGTTTAAGGAGAGAAGTGTTTTTTTACCTGAATCTTAAAAGTGGACAAAGATTGAGCACGCCTTACCGACACGGACAAGAAGATTTCTTAACATCTCGCCTCAATTCCTATAGGAAGGGTTAGGGGTACCTTATTGATATGTAACATAATAAATATCCTACTACTACTACCTATTATGTATGAGTGATTTCGTGAAGAGGGACGGAAGTGACAGCTTTGGCATGGAATAAGTAAGTACTTTTAATAGCTTGGAATGAATAAGTTTTTTATAATAGCATAGAGTTAGTGCACTCATGGAATTAGTAAGTACTTTTAATAGCATAGAATTAGTAAGTACTTTATAGTAGTCATGCATGGATTAGTAAGTACTCTATATAGATTTTAAGTACAGGGGGTCGAATTTCGACCAGTGGGCGACCACTAGTGATGAATAATTATTTGAATAAATATTTCAGTATTTAGCTTTTTTAAATTTTGTGGTTAATTTCTGTCGCTGCTCAGTTTCTTATCACTAAGGTGAGATGTCCGATATTACATATCGTATGCAACTCAACATCATAATTTCAGCCGAAAGACGTCCACTGCTGGACATAGGCCTCGGACCAAACGGGGGTTTTGCCATAATCGCCACGCTTGGCAGGCGGATCGCAGTATGGTGTTAAAATGCATAGATAACGCTGCTGCCTATTCTCTAGTAAGTCCCTTAGTTGCCATTTACGACACCTACGGGAAGAAATAGGTTGGTGCTATTCTTTAACGTCCGGCACCACACGGCACACATGAGACTATTGACTAACTCGTTTTTTTACACGTACGAGTACATTCACCGGTTACCTATGAAAGCCCCATGTAAAAGGAGGCGAGTCCAAGTCCTATCGGCCACAAATCCAGACTTCGTATTGCTACTGGTGATTTCTAAAAGCTACTTATTTAATGGCAAAAATAAACAAGAAATAATATACATTTTTTCCTGTTTTTCTGCCAGTGGCAGAATCTTCAACCTTAATTATGAATTGTTTCTGGCTCATTTATTTTCTTAAAACCCTTGTTGTCTTGTCGACATGGTTCATCAAAAAAAAATATTTACGCTTAATTGCTTCAAATATTGTAGCTTTTTTGTCATTCAAATTAAAATTCAACAGGCAGTCTTGTGTAAAAGTTTGTATTCGGGAAGTTATTGTAATTAGTTAAAAAATAAAACAAGTAGATAAATAATACTTGTTTAAGTTATGGAATAGCGGAGTATCCTAACACAGGTTTATTTTCTTAAAAGGACGCTCCAATCACTAGTTATTAATATATTTACCTGTTAAAATAATAAACAATTTCATTTTTTTTATTCATATCAAAATTGGTAGGCAAGGCTTTGGAATTCTCAGACATGAGTATTCAAATATCATATTTACTTTACGAGTTATTTTGATGAGGTTACATACCGTATCATATAAAACCCTACAACTGTACTTGTTATTACGGGCTGTTATTAAATCCGGGTCTGATCTATGTAGTAGCCACCTTTAGATCTTCGTGTATGTCACCGACATAACGGCCTAATGACTGAGCACTCAACTGTCGTGTCATCTAAGTTATAGCGGACCTGTTAGCGGTAATACGTCTACTTCAATAGTTTAGCTATGATGTTTATTTATTACTGAACTAGCTGTTGCCCGCGGCATTACTCGTATTTTTGGGAAACTTCTTCTTGTACCCGGACAACAAGTATTCAATGTTTTAATGCAGAGGAGGTGGGATTTTTGTATGGTAAGTATCGACTAAATCCAATCAAGTGGATTTGGCATAATCGCCACGCTTGGCAGGCGGGTTGGCGATCGCAGTATGGTTTTAAAAATGCGTAGAGGACGCTGCTGCCCATTCTCTAGTAAGTCCCTTAGTCGCATTTACGACACCCACGGGAAGAAATGGGATGGTGCTATTCTTTACGTCCGGGACCAGACGAAACGTGAATGTCAATATTTCACAGCAATGATGACACTGACAGCTTTTGAAAGTCGCCCTGACTGACCGTTTTTTCCATACATTGGTGTTCGTGGCTAAGTAATAATAATAACAGCCGTACGGGTCGTTTCATGAGGTTAAGCTACGCTTGCCTGGGTTGGCCCGTGGATGGGTGGCCATCTTTACTCCTCCATGCCTCGAAAAGCACGTTAAGCCGTTGATCCCAGCTGTCATTTGTGGATCTTTGACAGTCGTTGCGGGTCGGCAGAAGCCCAAAAGTCTGACAACCAGTCTTACCAAGACGTATCGTATTATCCGGGAACTAGGTTGTGGAGGCCAGATAGGCAATGGCTCTATTTAAAATACTGGTATTCAGCTAGGTTAGACTGGAAGCCGACCCCAACATAGTTGGGAAAAGGCGGGCAGATGATGAAGCATTGACCAAATCTGTTCAACTGTTTATACGTTATAGAGTAACAAACAACTTCGCAATCGTTCACATTTATGTAGGACCAGCATCCTGGTGTTCCCTTGTTTCGCAGACAGAAATTTCATAGAATTTTGTTTCGTAGAAAATGTTTCATATAATATTTGGTCCTTGTATTTTTACTTCGAATAAT
Source organism: Tiliacea aurago (assembly GCA_948098905.1). NCBI lineage: Eukaryota > Metazoa > Arthropoda > Insecta > Lepidoptera > Noctuidae > Tiliacea > Tiliacea aurago. Next base: position 23,719,493 of record OX402581.1, on the reverse strand, counting down.
ATTGTTTCAACGACTATTTAGTTGAATGAAACATATTTCACAGAAACACAATTCAATGAATTTTATTGTAACATTTTTATTTAGAACAAACTTACCAAATAGTAGACTATTTTTTAACGAATATTGTTTGTTCGGTGTATTTATTCATGGTATTTTATTTCAACAAAAATATAAAAAAACACATTATGCTATCCATAATTTTATAAATAAATATCTTATATATATTTAGTAAGATTAATTAAGCGTTTAAGAAATATGTAAAACTCTAAAAGAATCAAAGTGTTTTAATTAACATATCTGCGTCAGATGCCATCTACTGTTATTGAATAATTTGGGTTAGGTTAGGTTAGAACAGTGACCATTAACGCGTGAAGGCGAGCGAGCGTAGCAAGTGTGCCGCGGCAGCAACCGCCGAGCGCCAGATCCCCTCTATTGTTTAAGCGTTTGGTAAAATGAATTTATGGTAATTAAAACAGTGGTATATTGAATGTTCGGAAACATAATATTTCGAACAAATGTTATTTCGTCGAAACTGTTAATAGGTACGTGCAATGAAGTCACTATTAATGAGAATAACATGATTGTTTTCCTGCAACCCGCATTGTTTTTGTGAACGCAGTGTTGTAATTTTATATGAGGGTATGCATTTTGTCAAAGATACGAACTGAAACGTTTAGAAACTGTCAGTAGATAAAATGTTTTTCTTGGTAATAAGTTTCACATTAACTAAGCAATATTATGAGGATAGAGAATATTTGATTTGTTATTCTATGAAATGAATATTAAAACATACAATTTTATTTGTAACAAAAATCATTGATTTAAATTTCTTCAAAGTAAGTATTCTGCGTATTGATTATTCTATGAAATGATAATATGAGAAAAAAAATATGTGAAACGAAAATCTATGGAACTATATTCCATAAAACAACGTACAACCCCAGCACCCTAATTGCGCAAGACGGTTTGAATCGGAATCGGAATGATTTTGAAGTATATTGATAATTAATTGCTTCATATGTTAAAAAAATTTGTCTGCTCAACAACGTAAATAACGCAATGAATGTTGTTGAACTGTCAAATTGAAACCGATTCCTACTGATAGTGTGTTACGCAATTAGCCCACAGCTCTGTGCTCGATCGGATTACCAATTCGCAAAAATTACGAACTTTAAGACAAACTTTAATTTTTTAATTTTCACCCTTTTAGGGGATGAATTTTCTAAAATCCTTCCTTCGTTATAAAGGCAACTCTTGTACAAAATTAAATTTTTAATTCTTTTTACCTATTGTGATTTAGTCATTTTATTGTTAACCCCCCTTTTGGGGTTGGCATTTATTTATTTATTTTATTTTACTATTTATGTACACACAGGAAAATACAAAGAGATATGACATAATAATAATTTAGTACAAAGGTACTGCTTATTTCTTAAGAAATTTCTTCCAGCAGACCTGCGAAAGGAGAAATCAAAAAGAGACAATGACAACAGTGTCAGCATTGACAACAGACAATAGTGTGTGAGAACAAGAAGAGAAAAATATGAATATGCGAAGTCTTAAACTAAAATGTTAAATATACCTAAACTATACCATAACTTTAAATATAACTATTACACACGTATACGTACACATGATGATGATGATGAATTTTATTGTAGTATCCTCTTCACATAAAATTATATAGGTAGTTATTGGATACAAAATATTGTAAAACATTTTAACAGAGTTTCTCGCCCATTCTTATCCATACGAAACTACGTTTTGGAAGGGGTGACTAGAATCACTTTTTCTGTAAATTTTTAAGTTCAAAAGTGCCTTCTATGTGCCTATTTGAAATAAATGTTTTGACTTTGACAACATTATGCTTCCAGACCCAGCGGTTAAGGCTGTGTGTTGTCTGTCAGTGTATTTAAGATTTTTGAAGTGAAAACTTCTTTATGCGCGTTGAAGAATTTGAAATTGAAGAATTTTCGGTAGAGGAAAAACTTATGGGTTCGCGTCACGGACATGCTAACTGCAACATGCTAATGTGTCGTGTTGCGCCAGACGTTTCCACTTCTGTCGGCAGTCCCCATGACTGCCAATTTTTTATTAAGTATATTTCCTATCATAGCCTTACTATAGAATAGAATAGAATACTCTTTATTATGTACACCATAAAAGATACAGATATAAATGCTTAAATTTTACATAGGGTGACACAATGGGTGGTCTTATCGCTAAAAGCTATCTTTTACAGACAACCTTTGAATGGATTAAAGGGAGAAGGAGAGACAATACTGCAGGTAGTCAGTGGTGTAGGCATAAACAAAACATACACTTATCTAATAAATATATATACAACATTATTTTTAGTATATGCGCAACCTGAATATAGTTTGTTCAGAATAAGGAACTGAATCGATTTCAATAATTTTTACACCATGTTATATTTTGTCCCAAAAATATTTAAGTGTGATGGAAAATATTATCAGCATTTAATTACTTCCAATACAATCGCCGTACGGTTAGGTACCTACTGGCAAATTATTATCAATGAGCGCAAGACGACCCGCAAGACGTACGGACAATCCGGTAACATAACAACCTTATAACTTTGTGATTTTTCATGATACAGTTTTGAAATGTTGTACATATATTCATTACATAAAAATACTAGACACGTGTTTCGGGTTTCGCATATACTAAAACTAATATTGTATATATATACAATATATAATAATACACATGAAACTAGAGCAGGGTATAATGTGTCTATTTCGGTTACTTATAAATAAAGTAGCCTAAAGACTACATTGTTACCGATTTTTCACAGAATTCCTCGAAAAACGCGTCTGGGCATCACATTTCACTTGACCCATTTTTTCCTGTCTTCTTCAGGTCATCAATCTTTTGACGCTTTTAAGAATACGAGCTCTCTTCACATTAACAATTGAAGTCCAATCAGTTGCCCCTCTCAGGGGAGTTTATCCTTTTCTGATGCCCAATTATTTTTTATTGTACGACTGCGTAGTTTTTAAATCTAAATGTATTTTTCAGGTATAGCTTGTTGTGTTACCTTTGATGACTAATTGAATAGTTTTTAAATTTTTATGAACAGAATATAACACACACTGACAATGACACTGTTAATGGTAATTTTGACATTATGTTATATGATTTTGACATTATTATTAATTATTACCAAAATTTGCTAAATTTATGTTACTAACACTAGTGTTTAAAATGTGTATGTAATTACTAACAAATTGAATTTTATTATCTGCCAATAAATGATTTGATTTGATTTTATTTGATAAAACAAATGCAAATATGCCATCAACAACACACTGCGACTAACTTAGTCTTCTCTTTTGCGTTACTACGAGTATAAATAGAACTGCCCTCTGTTGAATTACTTACCTGAATTATAAAAACGATTTAAACTGACGTCAAGGAGTAAGGGCGATGCCCCCACAATTTTAACGTTGACAGGAAAATTAAAGAAAGCAAACGGAAAATTGGTTATCTTCCTTCCCCACAGGCATTTAATATTTAAAGGTCCGTGTTCTTTCAATCGTAAGCTAAACAGTCTAATAATATTATTAATTTTTTAGTAGGGATGTTTTTTATGCAGCTTTCAGGAAGTTATTTTATATTGAAATACTCTTTCTACCTTTGCACTGGCTAAGACAGCCGTCTTTAGCAATGGTATAGTGGTGTGTCATCATCATCATTTTAGCTGAAAGACGTCCACTGCTGGACATAGGCCTCCCCCAAGCACCGCCACTTCGACCGGTTTTGTGCTTCCCGCATCCAGCGGATACCTGCGGCCTTCAAAACTCAAACTCAAACCGTCTTATTACAAAAAAATGCTTAAGTACTGTTTAATACCAAGACCACAAGGTCTAGGATTGTTACGGTATTCAAGTTAATATCAGGCTCAAAACGTGTTCTTATTACAAAACGAAGACTTTTCGAGGATCAGTTAGTACCAAATAAGGTTCATGGTTCCACAGATAAAAACAAAAATGGCATTCTTTCATTCGTTCATTCTGCATCTATTTGAAGCAACGTTTCGTTTCTCTAAATATTGATATTATAATAACACTTGAAATGCATAAGTAATTATTAATCAATACAAAAATATGTCATAAATCGTTATTTGTTTAGGTTACAATATATTGAACAAGCAAAACTTGTACTTTTGACGTGCTTTTTATAATCAAGTTATCATATTTTTTAACACCTCTAGCGTGAAGTGGAGTGAATTACATATGCGCGGCACTCGTAATTTGAGACGAATGTTAGGAAATATTACGTCGTACTACGTATGACGATGTCTGTATGATCGCCGAGAGGTCTCAAGCATAATTATCCAAATCTTCCAAATCCATCAAGTCGATTTGTAAATAAAAAGCCACACAATAACAATAAACGCTAACCTCAAATAAATTAGTACCGAAGTTAGTCCATAAAAAAACTAGGGGTCTCGGCGGACTAACTTTAGTACCATAGCTTGTTCATGAACTAGTGATAAACTTCATTATATAATAACGTTTTATTTAGTCATGGTGGCAAACCTAGTAATTATACTGGTACTAAATTTAGATCGTGTTTTGGAATAAGACGGAAAGCATTTATTTCCATTAAACCATTAACAGGCACTTTTGAATTGTCAAGAAGTCGGTCAGTTACAAATATGGAGCTAGTTGCCCATTCCAAAATAGTAGGTTCCTATGGAGAAGAACGGGCAAGAAACTCGACGGACACTCTTTTAAATAAAATATTAAATTATTTTATTTATTAAACTTAATCCTTAATGACGCTTTGGGTGGTCACCCATAGCATCATTGTGGATTAAGTGAAGGCTAGAGATACTCTAGAATCAACCACAGCAGACAGAACATTCTGACTTCATACTCATTGATTGTCTTTCTGGTCGGTCTGGCCTGGATTCTCTAGGTTAGATTTTTTTCTAGGTCGATTCAGTTGACTTTTCCTACTACTAAATTGTCAGTAGACCAAAGTGTATCATCGTGTGAAGTGACGGTTATTGACGAGATATTGTGTGCGAGTCGTGTTTTCACTATTCGTTTATATGTCAGAACTTTTTTTTTTTGTTCACGGGGTGGAAAATCCTCATGGATGTCTTGGGGTGGGCGGAGGGGTCTGTCAGACTCTTACTGACTAAAAACCACCCCAGTGTTCCCCTCCCACACTTGCACCGGGGATCTTGGGATCTATTATAACTTCCGCAATCCCCGGCTAGTGCCGCCCCGCCTCTGCTGGCCACCTCAAGTCTGGGGGGGTGGGGGGGGGGGGGTGAGGTGTCTAACCCCCCCGCGACGTCTGAAAGGGGGCGCGAGGAACACTACGCGCTGCCACCTCGGGTCCAGTGTGATAGGGGGCGGCGGACGTCCCTAAGTCCGCCGCCCCTGGACCCATTTAGGGGGGCCGGAAGAGGGCGTTCCCAGCCCTCGGCCGACGCCCAGTGCGCCTGCTGCGGGCCCGGTGAGCGGACGAGATCTCCCGCTACCTTTCCGCAGCCTTCTTCTGCGACACGACTGTTTCGCAGAAGGACACCACCGCGTCCCAGGACTCCTCACTGCCGACCACCGACTCGACCACGGCCGGCAGCGATAGGTCACTGTACATGTCAGAACTAAGCCAACATTTTGGTTGTCAAGAATCATTTTTGTAAAAATCGTAGAATATAAATAAAAACATGGAGATGAACATAGAACCTCCTCCTTTTTTGAAGTCGGTTAAAAGTAGATTTTTTCCTCTATGTCTCCTACAAAAATATTGCTCCACAATGTTGACACTAACCGATTGAATAACGACTCACTGGGGTCTTTTTAACGAACCATGTTGGATTTTCGCCCCATCCAATAGACTAAGTCTCGCACTCCGTCACGCACTGCAGGTTACCATTCCTTCCTGGTTGCTATTCCACCAATTCGCACTAAGCGTTTCCATATGTCTTTTATAATGCGCACAGCAAGAGAGTAGAACTCTCTACCTGCGTCTAGTATTTCCAAACGCATACAACCCTAATCTCTTCAAAGTGAGAGTGAACAGGTTTTTCTGGGTAAGCTCACTCCATCGTCGACTTTTCCTCTGTCACCTCTGACCTAGACTAAGGTCAAGACCAAACCCATCCTAAATAAAAAAAATAAAAAAGTCTGTATTAAATGCCCCCAGGCAATATAACTCCGATTTTTAACATTTGTTTCCAATGTATCTTTCAGTATTTTTTTTTGCTGCTCTTGAAGCGGTTATATCAAGAGAAATCCAATTTATTTTCGATTTACATGCAATGATACGGTTCTTTAAGGCTTATTTTATTTAAGAGCGGGTAACATGGAAAATCTCTGCATATTCTCCTGGGTACTACGGAAACGGTCGTGGGGTTAGCCAGCCTGTCGTCGCCAGCTCTTGTTGTCGAGTCATGTCTGTGAGCCTCCGCTCCGGTTTCCCGCCGCCCGCGCCCATGCACCTTTAGTTTGTACACAGAATATTATCGGATGCTTTAAGCCGACACGTTGAGCCGGCTTAATCCGGCGCTGCCATGTCAGTGTATAAAGCCCTTTAGTTCTCGGGATGTTGAAATGTTTGTAGGCGATTAACGAGTCATCATTATCGTACAGGGTTATTTTAAATTGACTAGCTAAACTCTGCAATATCTAAACAAGATAAAATAAAAAATATAATGATTTTGATGTTTTTTTTTGGAAGGTCAACGACCGTTGTTAGTATTGTTACTTGAAGTATATCGTAATCTACTCAGCCTTATCCCTACTATATTTATTGGGGTCGGCTTCCAGTCTAACCAGATGCATCTGAATACAAGTACTTTTCATGGAGCGACTGCCTATCTGACTTCCACAACCCAGTTACTGGGTAATACGATACCCCTTAGTAAGACTGGTTGTCAGACTTTCAGGCTTCTGACGACCCGTAACGAATGTCAAAGATCGACGAATGACAGCCGGGACCAATGGCTAGCGGGCTTTCCGAGGCACGGTTGTTACTAGAAGTATAATTTGAGAAAGTCTGTTGTCTTATGTTCTATCGTATTTAGATATCAATAGCCATCGCATCCGCTTATTCCTCCCCAGAACCATACTGACCCACCTCCGTAGCCAGCCAGCCAGCCTTTTGTGCTAACCATTACACCGAGTGGTGTTACACTCTTTTACGACCATCAGCGCCATAAAGACTCATTCGTGACTCGTCAGAAAACAGTACCTGACTCCATTGTTTCGGTGTTCACGGGCAAATTGTAACTCTGCTGCCTTGTGAGGTGGGGTAAGTTTGGGGAAGGTTGCAAGTCTAAATAACCATATAGACCTAAAGAGACACAAATTAAGACAGACATTAAGACCTAAAAAGGCTTAAATAACGTGATTTGAACCCTCAAATCACGTTCTTTAAGCCTTTTCCTTACTGTCCATTCACTAACATTGATATTTCGAACAACTATCAGCATATGCTGCACTTCAACAGCAAAACGATGACCACCTCTTAAAGTCGATCATCAATCTCAGCTGTTTTATTCAGTTTGCGGCCAGATCTCGATCGCCTGATATAGCCGCCTATCTCCAGATATGTTTTATAAAGGTACGTACTGCCAAGCTTAAGTAGCAGTGGGCAGGGCACATTGCTCGCAGAACTGATGGCCGATGGGGCCGAAAGGTTCTGGAGTGGCAACCGCGCAACCGGAAGACGTAGCGTTGGAAGGCCTCCTACAAGGTGGACCGATGACCTTGTGAAGGCTGCAGGTATCCGCTGGATGCGGGAAGCACAGAACTGGTCGAAGTGGAGGTGCTTGGGGAGGCCTATGTCCAGCAGTGGACGTCTGAAATGATGAGGTACGTACTGGACGACTAACTTTACATGTACGAGCCACATTTCGCTGATTCCGGTTTCCAGTAGCGTGACGAACCGAACAGTTTCTGCTTCTCGAAGATCCATTTTGATCGGCAAAAAATTAAAAGTACCTAGTCATTACAGCACTAACAGCAATGAAACAACAATGGAAGTTTTTGAGTGCTACTACGCTACGTAACTTTGAATTTGATACGGTAATAATGAGGATTCTTGAAAATATCGTAAAGACCGCTTCGAACTTAATCAAACTTTTTATTTTACCCCCTATCTTTTATTTTAGTGTCATATATTGTATGCAAAGTTGTACACAATATAAGACACTAAGGTAAGTTGGAGATCCTAAATAAATAAATAAATAGAAAAACACTGTAATTTTGTGTTCCTAACTTTATTATTAGTATAAATAAAAATAACTAAATGAGCAATCCGTAGGATCATCTTTTAAGGGTGACCTAACTTTGTGCACGCCAGTGTAAAACTCGCACCTCACTGTACTCATATCTTTTCAAAGCTCAGTAAAAAGAGCGAGCGTACCCGTTAACATCAATCGTAGAGCAATATCCGACGTAAGATGCACACGAGTTCTTCCGGAACCACCCGATGTATCCCGAATTCCCGAACGCTAAAAAGATGAAATGAAGGATGAAATAATCGGTAATATTGTCATTTTTATAGTGACATGTTGCCTCCCTGTCTGAATGCGTATATTTTATTTAAGGGTAAACATAGTACTCGCAACCAGCGTGCGTGTATGACCAGGTAAACGAAACAAGTATGTAAGGAGCGGAGCAGGTTGCGTTCTATAGTTTCTGCCTACCCCCATGGGAAGAAGGCGTGAGTTTATGTACCTATGTGTGTATGTAAACATAACTTAAACCAGCTGGATGTAGATCAAGTCAAAATTTGTATGACAGAAACCTTTCGGCGACGGAAGTAGTTTCGAAAACACGATTAGCAATTTGCAAAAGCCTGCGTTGGTAATTACGTTTTCGCGTAAATATTTTTCCCGAAAATAATTACCTAACCATAAACATTATTGTTAGTATTTAAACTAACTTACATGAACTAGCATAAACCTCAAAGTAGTACTAACTACTTTACAGTTAACACTCTACGACCCACTTATTTGTCGCAATTTATAAGTGTGTGCAAAAGTGATAAGAACACTAGCAATTCCTGCATATATTATACGAATATGAACAGCGGATAAAAGATTTTTTCTTAGAATGTTTCAAAACAATTTGTGAATATAATTACATCATTCTTTTCCCGGGTTGGTACGTGTAGAAACAGTAATAGTTCAAATGAAATTTATTTGCAAGAATTGTAGTGCATTACAGTTGGTCGAGATTTTATAAGTTTCTAAAACAATTCGCTAAAATTAGCATGCAAAATAATTGATATCATAATAATTGATACAAATATAATTAAATCAATGATAATAAAATTGGAACATAAATCCTAGATAATAAATTAACAATAGAAATGTCAAACATTTGTCAAATTATAATAGTTCAAAAATGTCAGTGTAAATATTTAAAGTTTAGGTACTCATTCACAGAATAGAAAGATTTTTCTATAAGCCATTTCAAAAGCACTGTTTTAAACCGATTGATTGGTAATTCTCTATATTAACCTTGATGTAAGTGAATTGAAACTTGAGGTAAATATAGTTAAGGACCTTGATGGTTGGATGTATTTGTAAGGCTATGGTTTCCTATAAACGCCGTCGGCTTCTTACAGCATCACGCCATACGCTGCGTCACGATGTTTAATATAGAAATGTACTGTTGTGGTCTCTTTCACACGTCGACGTCGGCGTACATTTCTATAGTAAATCGTGAGGTAGTGTACGGCGCAACGCTATAGTGCCCGCCCACGGACGTTTTTTTGTAGCTCACAAAACCGATGGCGATTTTCTCGGCGATTATCGCCAGCGACTTTGTGGGCGACTCAACGCACACGTGCGATATTTTGTCGCTGGCTATTAGTGACTATCGAGGGATGTGCACATTATGGATTAACAGAGATCGATGTTTAACCAAAAAATTACTTATCTTGGTATTCTTTCTTCGAAGAATGCTGTTCAACCGAAATCAATAGTTCAAAAAAGTACTAACGCTTGAATTATTATAACAATTAGAATTATCTACCCTTTTAGTAGGTAGGTACGAGTACTTACCTAATATAACATTAAACTATTTTATAAACTCATCTTAGTATCTACCTAGGTAGGTATGTATTTACCTTTCTATCACTTTCCCACCTTAACCGTATAAGTACTTATAAAAACTTATTACGTAAGTAGGTACTTATCTAAGTAGATGAAAAGAAATGTGCGGAAGTTTTCAAATGGTATTATACTGAGGTTTATGAATGAACGCATGTAGGTAATATAAATCGTCGGCGACGCTACTGCTCGCCTGCACGTGTCGGCCCGCAACATTTAATTCATAAAATGAAATCAACGAAGTATTATTCGATGCCTAGTAGGTACTATGCGGGAATATTTCTGCATAAGTAGTTACTTGTGAGTAGACACGTATTTTTTTTTCTGTCGGATTGAGTTGGTAAATGTGTCTTATAGGACTTATAGGCTCAGATTATAGAAAGAAGATTTTGATGATTAATTTATTGCTGATTTTTGAAAAAAAATAAAAATGTAGGTTATGTTTTCAGGTTTGCGAACCTCTCAATCGATGTGTCATGACTAAGTGAACCCCTTAAGGAAACCGCTAAAAAGTGTTATTTTTGCTCTATCTCGTCTCTTTTACAAGATATAACGGTTTTTATGGTTTTTTTGAGGTTAGGTCGGCATTGTATGCTAATATATAGATTTAGAATGCATTGTTATCGAGTTGTGCCTACCCTGAAAGTTTCAGCCGGATAGCTAATCGGGAAGTGCTCGAAATTTGAGTTGCAAGATTCTACCCAGAAAGACCGACATCCGCACAAAATCGACCACACCTCTGCAACCACATTTTTGCTTTACGATGTACCTACCTAATGAAAAAAAAATGTAAATAAGTAATTAGGTAAGTAGGTAGGGGTATCTACGTACTTTTTTACGACGATGTTTTACCCAAAAGTTTATTTCATTCTTTGTGGTCATGGTCAACCGAAATTAATAAGTAGTTCCCATCTACTATTTAATTTCAAGCATTTTTAAAAAAAATACGATATCGATATCCATCGGTGAGCAATGACGCAACGTCATTCCTTAGCAAAGAGTACGCGGGCGATTGTCGCTGAGTCGTGTGCGTTAGCTAGTACATTTACATACGTTCCATTCTGCAGCGATAATCGCTACGCCCGGATCCAGCGATTTTGTTAGTCAGCTACTTTTAGTAGCACGTGGGCGTTACAGAATTGAATCCCATACGTTCCATTTTCGGCGACAAATAAATCGCTCCGGCACCCAGCTCCCGCTCCCGCTCCAGCACCCATAAGCGGCCGACGGCGTTTATAGGAAACCAAAGCCTATGTTATCAAGACCTACGTATGCGTGGTTGGAAATAGCTGCATACATTTTAAGAGGCGTTAGTTTATGTTTGTATGCCATTTTACTATATGTTTTTTTTTTGTAATTAGTAAAAAAAAAAAATTGTAGCGTTTTATGAATCGTGTGGTCTACAATAAAGATTTTTATTTATTTTATAAATATTACAGGCACGCTATTACCAACGTTTTCCCCATTTAGAAGCAACATTAAAACTAAGTTAGAAATATTATGTAAATAGGTAAAATGATGCAAATTTTTATTGTAATAGAAAGAGTAAGGTCAGAAATGTCCACCACGACAACGCTCACAGATGTCGATTCTTTCATCATGAATTTATTGCAAACCAAATTTCCCGATCGCATAAGTTCATCCGATCGTGTGAATTAACTCCACTGGATTCTTTTATGTGAGGCCATGTTAAAGATAGAGTCTATACGGAGCCACTCAAATCGATTGCAGCCTTAAAACTCAAAACCCGTGATGCGATTAACGAAATAGACCCGCCATATTGCCAAAAAGTGATTGAAGTCTTTGATGAAAGAATCGACATCTGTGAGCGTGGTCGTGGTGGACATACTGGACATGTCCGATATCATTTTTCATTCATAATTGCCAAACCTTACTCTTTATATTACAATACAAATTTGAATCATTTTCATCTAAATTGTTAAAAATAAATGCGAATGTGAGTTTGTTTGTTATGCTTTCAAGCTAAACGGCTGCACGGATTTGGAAGAAATTTGGCACATATGGGTAAACCATGTCCTGAATTGGGAAATAGACTTTTTATCCCGATATTCCCACGGGATCGAAACTTATGCGGGTGAAACCGGGCGCAGCTAGTTATTATAAAACAGTTCCTTATTATGCAGTGACATAGTACAAGAGTAGATATTCCTAATTTGCTAGCATTCATATTCTTTTGCCATCGGTACCATGAGTCTGTGAAGAGTTATTAAGGCGAAGTTTATTGATATTGCCCGGAGCTACAAGTATCGGGTAACCTCTTAATCAATAGGCTACGGACTGATTTAACCACCGACACAACTGTTTGTTTATGTACCTATGACAGTGGTTGTCTGTGTGGTGCCAGACGTAAAGAATAGCACTCCCCTATTTCTTCCCGTGGGTGTCGTAAAAGGCGATTAAGGGACTTACTAGAAAATGGGCAGCAGCGTTCTCTATGCATTTTAACAACATACTGCGATCGCCAACTCACCTACCAAGCGTGGCGTGTATGGCAATCCCCCCCTTTGGGGTGGCCTATGTCCAGCAGTGGACGTCTTTCGGTAGAAATGATTGAATGACAGTGACACAGAAGTAATTATTAAGTACAATGACAGTTTACTACGGTAACTTACTACTACTCCTACTGCAGGGGGGCTACTCCGAAGATAAATCCGAAGTATCGGCCAAATGTCCGGCCGTTGCCTGGGTACGGCTGACTAAGGGTGAACACGGTGAAAGAAAAAACTACGACAGTCAAAGAGATAAGTCTAAGTCTAAAGTGTGACTTGAAGTCGGGTAAAGTGTGACTTGAAGTCGGGTAAAGTGTGACTTGAAGTCGGGTAAAGTGTGACTTGAAGTCGGGTAAAGACTCAAAGTCCAAAACGGACACTTTGGAAGTCAAGAATCGGCCGAACATTCGGCCAATACTTCGGAGTTCCTGACTAAAACCCACCCGTGTTCCTTCCGATGCCTGTATGCCAGGGCCACGATTTCGGACAAACTCGCAACCCTGGCACTTAGCATTTACGCATCCGCCGTTTTCGCATTTAGGGTCCTGTAGTAGACCCCCAGGACCCTAAACGCGTAATACACTTTCACGCACAATCTGAATCATTTTGAAGTATATTGCTAATCCATTGCTTCATATGTTCGAAAACTTTGTCTGCTCACTAACGTAAATAACGCAGTGCATGTTGTTGAACTGTCAAAATTAAACCCATTTCTACAGGTAGTGTGTTACGCCATTAACCCGCTGGTTTATTCTTTAAAAATCTCACCATGGAAACTTAGGTACAGTCAATAGCTGTCAATAGTGTTAATCCCTCCCAAATTCCCCCGTCTGAGGTAAGTAAGTAATCATATATTTACCAAAAACTTAGCCTAGGTAACATCACTTGGACAATGCCCTCTTCCGGCCCCTCTAACGCTGGTAGCACACCTCCGCCACGAAATTATATGACACATACCGATGACGGACTCGGGAACCTCCACCGACTCCTATCATACTGGACCCGAGGTGGCGGCGCGTAGGTCCTATGATCCCCGGTGCAAGTGTGGGAGGGGAACAATGGGGTGGTTTTTAGCCAGTAAGAGTCTGACAGACCCCTCCGCCCGCCCCCATTATGCCATAACAACTACTAATAGGTTAGATGACTGATTTTGAAAAACTAATTGCTTAGTTAGAATCTTTGAGGTTTATTTATATCAAAATATGAATATTTCAGCAACATATTAACATTATCAGAAATTATGTTCCATTTTTAACCGACTTCCAAAAAGGAGGAGGTTCTCAATTTGGCTGTATGTTTTTTTTTTTTTTTGTATGTTTGTTACGCGATTACTCCGTCAATTAAGAACCGATTTTGAAAATATTTTTTTTGTTTGAAAGGGTATACTCCCGAGGTGGTCCCATTGCCACCAAATCAGAATCTGATGAGGGGATCTCATGGAAATCGAGGGATACCCTCAAATTTTTTATAGTAACTCGTGCATTTGCTCTCCGAAAGCACCATTTTGTGAAGTGGAACTGATGATGGAGACCACAGATGGCCACCGGAACAATATAATAATGAGTACCTATTTAACGGGTTGCGATTAAGCAATTTATGCTGGTCACTATGCATATGGTGAGTGGCAGTTCTCCTGGTTCTTACCAGGAGAACTCCTCAACAATCAACGTCCCGGCATCGGGAAAAGCAATATTTTGTAAAAGGTGATAAGCAGTGACATTAGGCTATTCTAACTTAGATAAATACAAAACTAACCCACTAAAAAGTGAAAAATAAAAAACTTTTTACAAAAAAATAATAACCGACTACCAAAAATAACACTACAAAGTGAAAAATAACTTTAATTTCGGAAGTCGGTGGCAAAAAACTCAAATACAGATCCTAAGACACCGAATTCCGAAATTAAAGTTATTTTTCACTTTGTAGTGTTATTTTTGGTAGTCGGTTATTATTTTTTTGTAAAAAGTTTTTATTATAACGTAATTTAATTTTGAATGTCAACATGGGGCATTCCGTGTATGGCGGCTCAAGTGACTTCAAGAATTTAATTCTGTCACATCTGCGATTTTTAGGGTTCCGTACCAAAATGGTAAAAAGGAACCCTTATGGTGAGACTTAGTCTGTCTGTCTGTCTGTCACACCTGGATATCTCAAGAACTACTAATGCTATCAACTTGAAATTTAGAATAGTATTAGATGACGTTTGTCCAACTATTTTGCAAATAAGAATGACATTAAAAAAAAAAAATTTTTTTTGCAAAATGGACTGAAAGGGCGTCTTAAAATTTTGAAGTGGGGCTACTAGGCCATGTGGGGTATCATATGAAAGAACGTTGTTTGCACATTCTCTATTTTTTTAGGCATCATAGTTTCCGACTTTTGAAGAAGAATTAAAAAAAAAAACCGTTTCCCCTCCTTATCTCCGAAGTTTGCATAGATAAAAATCTAAAATTATTTTATGTGATAGAAGTTTATGTAAAGATTACAGGAAAAATAAAACGATGTCTCTAAATAGCACGGTTTTCAGAAATTATCAACATCATATATACGTACGGAACCCTCGGTGCGTGAGTCCGACTCGCTCCTGACCAGTTTTTTTTAACAGTGTTGCTCGCACACAAACTTTATTTATTGCTTCGTATGGAATATTATAATATTTGGTAGACTTAATTAACAACGTTTTTAATTATTTAAAAACAATATTCAAAATACCCAAATTGCTATAGATTTGCCTATCAAATATGTTATAATAGATATATATATTATTACACGTTGAGAGCATACACTCGCAACCAATTTTTTTTCTAATCTGTCCACAATTGACGGAGAAATCGGTGAACATACATAAAAAACCCCTAGATGAACATTGGAAGTCGGTTAAAAACTTCTATCTGTCTGGTTCAGTGTCCTTGAGCTGCTACGAGACTTTCGCAAAATTGCGTGGGAAAGAAAACAGCTGGGGCATTTTCTTTTTTCGAGTAACCGAATCTAGCATCCTTCGTTTATTCTAAAAATAATCTTAGTAAAGTTGCTTTAGCAAAGTTTACTATAGCTAGGAGTAGTAGTCGAGATAACATAAGTACAATTCGCCAAGACGTATATTTTTCCAACACAAGTGTTGTTTATATTGACACGCTCGTAATTTGAGCTTTCGAACCACAGGAAAAGTAATCAATCAAGTTGGCCTCCAGGTGGACACTGCATGTGGACAGGCGTTACTCAAGTTTCGATATTGCGCAAATTAAAATCAATAACCAGAGTTTATTAGAAACTTGTAACCGTTATTAGCTTTTGCAATAAGGTTGCATTTTGATTGGCTTTTAACGCTACGCGAGCCTTTCGCTACTTTGAAAGGCAAAACTCAAAAATGCTTTTATAGCAGCAATTAGTTCATGAAACCTTCTTGTGTTATCTATTTTTAGCACAAAATACAAAGCTATTGTTTTTTATCTACGGCACTGCAAAGTTCATTAAGAGAGGGCGAAGTAGGGCGTAAAATCGATGAGCGCCTCGGGGCTCTTGCGGTCGGTAAATCAATTTGTGAATATATCTGATACATCCGACGGCTACAGATCCTATGGTGGTTAAACACTATAAACAGTCGGATGCAGAATTGCCGCAAGTGTATGACTGCATACGTTGACAGTTTGACACCTGCCTGTTTGTGTACGGAATTGCAACCTCGGGGGTTTATTTAAGCGGCAAGTTTAAAGGAGCCAAACAATATAGTTTCTATGCAGAAATAAAATAAATAATTATAAATTGAAGCTACAGCATTATTTTTATGGGTATTTAAAACGCAAATTCTGCTGTTCTTAGAATATTAAACCCAGAGCAATTTTTCAGTGTACGACTAAACGTGTGTCTGTCGGCACTACGCCGGCAGAATGAACACCGACAAGACTTTACTTCGACGGGACTCTTCGCCGACAGTATACTTCGCCGACGGGGCTCATCAGTGACACATTAGTCGTACTCTCGCAATTTTTATTATCCTGAGACGATTATTGATTTATCATTCAAATTCATTTATAAATATATATTTATGATACATCCGACGGCTACGGAACCTACGGTGGCTAAACGCCATAAACAGTCGAATGCAGAATCGTCGCCAGTTAATGACTGCATGCGTTGACAGTTTGGCACGTCCATGTTCGTGTATGGAATTGCACCTTCGGGGTTTTAAGCGAAAAGTCATAGAAAATAATAAATTACCTAAAATATCGACTGAAATGATAGAAATCAGCATTTTAAGCAGTTAGGTACCTACTTTAGTAAAACAAGCTGCTATTTTTAGAATTAATACGAGAGCAATGGTTTTGATTCTTTGAAGGAGAATAATCAATGATCTTTATTTTGGTTATTATAGAAAACTTTGCTTAGAACTTGACGATCAGAAATCTAAAATTTAATATAATAAAATGTTTTTACAAAATACAAAAACCAACTTGTGTCTATTTCGGATTTGAACGCACATGTAATTTGGGGGGGGGGGGGGGGTAAGCACTTAATGGAGCTGTGTGTACCAACCTAGTATTATTAAATGGGATTTTATCACATTGAATGTACGAGTACCTTCATTTGTCTGAAAGTGTTCTGTCTGCCAAAACTTGCGGAAACAAGTTGTGAGGGTTTTGTTATATTTTTCTATCAAAATGATCAATTTCTCTTTCCTTATTCCTTTCTTTTCGTAACAGCTTCATAAAAAAATAGGTACATGTTATATAATTATGAAAATAATATTAAAACATACGCAGTTATTTTGTGATTTTCCTAACACGTTCCCTAAGAAAACAAACGGCCATGTGCGCGTCGGACCACGCTCAATGAAGACTTCCGTAGTTGGAATAAAATCCCAAAAAACAAACTTAAAATTGTAGTTGAAAAACATGCATCTATATACGTCACGGTTAATTCTCCAACTGCAAATGTAAGTTGGTTTATTATTACTCGTTAACTTGTAAAGCCTACTTAGCTGTGATAGTTTTCCTTTTAATTTCGTTTTATAATTGACTCTTAATTTTAAAGCTTAATATTACGCAAACGGATCCCTGAATCGAAAAATGGTTTTCAAAGAACCGCAATATTTTTGAACGACCTATCCAACGATACCTCACACCATGGGATAGACGAGAAAAAATAAATATCATCCCCAGTTTACGTGCAAGAGTGGGGTACCAAAAAAAAAATAATATTTTCATGATTTTATTTTACCACTTTGCCCGGCATGATTAATATGTATACCCATGCCAAATTACAGCTTTCTAGTACTAAGGGCCTGTGCACACCATTTTTTTTAAACGCGCCATTGACGCGCGTTTTAGAAACGTTCGTCGACGGCGCGCTTTTATCCTACAGAATAGACTGACTTGCGTGCGTATCGCTACAAACGCGCGTCGACGGTGCGTTTAAAAAACATGGTGTGAATAGGCCCTAAGAGTCTCTGAGCTGAGCTGGGGACAGAAAGACATACAGACAGACGGACATGGCGAAACTTTATGGGCTCCTTGACTACGAAACCCTTAAAAGAGAATGGTAACAATAGATAGGATTTCGTAAAAGTGTTCCTATTATCCTTATAAAAGGGGCTTTAACGGGGTAAGAGAAAGCGAAATCTTCTGTTTATTAGCTCACTTTATTATGTTTCACGTTAAATATTTTGAAAGAAAAACGCTTCGTTTGTTGAAGGTATTTTGTTTGTGCGTGTTTTAGCTTTGATACTTGTTTGTAATTAAAGGAATGTTTATAAGGTGACATTGTGATAAGAACGATAACGTAGTTAACTGTGTTTCAGCATGCTATAGCATGTAAACTGTATTAAGAGCAGCATCAAAATGGAGTCATCATCATCATCATTTTAGCTGAAAGACGTCCACTGCTGAACATAGGCCTCCCCCAAGCACCGCCACTTTAACCGGTTCTGTGCCTCCCGCATCCAGCGGATACCTGCGGCCTTCACAAGGTCATCGGTCCACCTTGTAGGAGGACTTCCAACGCTACGTCTTCCGGTACGCGGTCGCCACTCCAGAACCTTTCGGTCCCATCGGCCATCAGTTCTGCGAGCAATGTGCCCTGCCCTCTGCCACTTAAGCTTGGCAATTCTTCGGGCTATGTCGGTTACCTTGGTTTGCCTGCGGATCTCTTCATTTCTAATTCGATCACGTAGGGAAACTCCAAGCATAGCCCTCTCTTTGACCAGTGCGTGTTGCCAGTGATGACCTATGGCACTGAAACGTGGTCGCTCACAATGGGCCTTATCGGAAGGCTAAAAGTCACCCAAAGAGTGCCATAGGTCATCACTGGCAACACGCACTGGTCAAAGACTTTTGTCTTGAGACACTGCGGTATGTGGGACGAGAAGATATTGTGTAGCTTCCCGAACGCTGCCCAGCCGAGTCGGATTCGATGATTGACCTCTTTCTCGAAGTTGGACCTACCTTTAGTTGGATAACATTATATTCATAATTATTACATTTTAACTAAATAAAAAGTAATAATTATGAATATAATGTTATCAAAATAGTAAATTCGATTCTTCAATGCTATTGTTTATATATAAAATATAAATAAAGCTATTGTTTTAGTCATAAATCATACGATCGCAATTTTAATTTATTTTTTTCGCTTATGACTCATTTTCCATTTGACAGCCAGTAAGTATTTAGCTGCAGATTCTCTCAAATACCATTTGCAGTATATATGCCATTTCAAGATAAAAATCGACAAACAAAATATTTTTATTTTATACGAACCTAAAACCCATTTTTCAGTTCGCCATCGAGCCAGAATAACCAAGCACCTCCACCCATTACCCAATTGCACGATTGCGATTTTTTCGTACATTTTGCTATAAATCGATGCCTCTGTTCAACTATATCGCGCCGTAGTTTTATTATTCAGTTCAATGGATTGCGAAACTGATCGCACATTCATTTTCTCTCCACAATTTTTCAGTTGAAAAATTGGCATGGTAGAAAGTTCACTAATTTCTGTCAGGCGCAGGTGCGTTCCAATTTTTGCAAACAAAGTTTCCTTTAGTCTGGTGTAAAGAATACTGGCAGGACTCGCATGTAATCTGGGTCTCGCATTTATTCTCTTAATTAATTAACGGACACACAATTCTCTATTTGTGTTTATTATTCCAGCGTATAGCACTCGTGGGTTGCAGCTGAAAATCAGCGTCAGGTGGTACACCTTGTGTTGTCATCTGACATTATGCTGAGCTGAGGCTCTTTTGGCATTATTATAATTGTTTTCTGTTATTTATAGTTTTTAAGGTGTATTTTTTGCTGTAATGCCAATAAACGCATTTTTCTTTCTTTTTCTTTCTTTTTGACTTCGATAAAATTCGTACAAAGTTAAGTACTCTCAAAATATAGATCTCGAACAAATTATGATAAAAGGTATTAACAGCTTATTTACTCGTATATAATATAAGCTTTCACCAGAAAACGTTGTTTAAAATGGAATGGTGGCTCCGTTCATAGAGACCCCATGGCAGTAAACCAATGGGCACGTCACAATTGTGCCGATAAGTCCCCTCTTTGAGGAGTGGCTGGAGAGGCGCCATGGTGTCCTTACCTTCCGCCTGACGCAGGTCCTCACCGGACACGGTTCTTTCGGGTGGTTCCTGTTCAAGATAAAGCGGGAGGAAACGCCCGGGTGTTACCACTGTGTGGATCGCCTGGAGGACGTGGTGGAGCATACGGTGGAGGTCTGCCCGGCTTGGGCGGAGCACCGCCGTGTCCGCACGGAGGCGATCGATGGCTGCGATCTGTCGCGTCCGGCCCTGGTTCAGGCCATGGTTTGGAGCGACAGTGCATAGGAGACCGTCACTTCCATCTGCGAAGCAGTAATGCTCGCGAAAGAAGGAGGCGGAACGCATGAGGGAGAGGCAAAATTCACGCCCTCACGCCCCTAGTCGCCGCGGGAGACGTAGGCCTCCCCTAAAGGGGGCTTGCCATAAACGCTACGCTTGGCAGTCGGGTTCACGATCGCAGTATGGTGTTAAAATGCATAGAGAACGCTGCTGCCCAATCTCTAGTAAGTCCCTTAGTCGCCTTTTACGACACCCACGGGATAAAATGGGATGATGCTATTCTTTCTAGTTAAATCTAGTTTAAAAAATATGATTGACGTGTAAAAGTGTTTGTACAAACTTACTTATAGAAATAAAAATCATTTATCATTTATCTTTACGTCCGGCAACACATGGAGCAAATTTACTATTATGTAACTGTTTCATATAGGTAATATAAAATATTTACATTCCTGAACGCTTCAGGAATTGAGCTACACCAAAACTGCCATTATTCTTTTAGGTCTATTTTGTTTATTATTAGTAAACTCGTTTACAGGGTCGGGTTTTAATTATTTCTGTGTCAGATACAAAAGGCTTCATAGCTTTTTAAAAGGTTTTGCTTTTATTTTGTGCACTGTATATTTAGCTTCATTGTAAAGCTATCGGTTAATTAATTATATGTTTTATTCTCTTTACAGCTACCGCTCTCTTTGTTCCTGTTTTCATTGCCTTTCATTATTTTGTTATCTGAATGAAATTATTTTCAATCATTGTAAAATATTGATATAAAAATATAAAATCTGTCTTCGTTAGCTAAGGTAAATTTTGCACTCACCTCCCTAAACTTAGTCAGCATCAAAACCTCTCCATAATAATCTTATAATTAATGTACTTAAACAAAATATTGTAAAACATTTTAAAAGAGTAAAGGTGGAGTTTCTTGCCCATTCTTCTCTCTACGAAACTACCTTTTGGAGCGGGCAACTAGAATCAATTCTATTTTTTTTTTGTAAATTTTGACGTTCAAAAGTGCCTATTGAAATCAATAATTTGACTTTGACTTTACCTAAATATAAACATTTTTCAACTTATATGAAGAAAAGTCCATCAACAGCCTCTATCCTCATCTCTCTTGTGCAATACATTCCGCAATACAGCATCTCGTTTGGCGTAACTTCGTAATATTTCGTACAATCCACGAATGTGCTTAGATAAATTAGTTTGTACATTGCGATGTGGAATTTTTCCTTGTATGGAGATTAATCGGCACTTTGTTTTGTGGTTCGAGTTATTTTCGACATTATGGCTTCTACCAACGGTTTGACAGTAAAATTATTTTGAGTTTTCTTTCTAATGACGTTCTCTTTGCATTGATTGCAAACTTCTCCATATTATAATAACTAGCTTTTGCCTGCGGCTTCGCTCGCGTTAATTTAGAATTTGACAATCATTTCGGGTTGTAATTTGCTTTTTTGAAATTTAAAGTGCTCTTAAATACATCCCATAACATATAACCACCCAGCCGGTTATCATTAAAAGTAAAGGCACGTGAACATATTCGTCAGAAGTTGGCCGAAACATCTCAACGGTGTCTTGCTAGAGTCGTTTTCTTCGCTACCGGTCGTTAATTCTCCTGACAAAGTTTATTTTGATATATTATGTATGTATGTATTTATCTATGTATTTGTATTTATTTATGCTAGTTTATAGTTATATTCGAGCTATCTATCCCGTACGTTGCACCTGCCATGTTTTGTCTCTGCATCACCCTAAGGTTGACTGGTTGAAAATGCCTCAGGCATTAAGTCCGTCTTTGTACAGTGTATTTTTTACTTGTGCATAAAGTTTTAATAAATAAAATAAATAAATAACTCAAACTTGACTCGAAAGACGCGTGGCGCCATCTATTATCATAAGAAAGTTATTGTTGTTTTTCTCGGAAACAGTACGTTTTTCGAAATGAAAGGTACCCTAAGTCCGATTCTGTACACCTGACAACGTATATGCAAAAGTTCAGGATGATCGGTTCAGTGGTTTAGGCGTGAAAAGGTAAAAAAGAAACTTACTTTCGTATTTATAATATTAGTGCGGACTAGTTAGGATTATGTCATCATCTACCCAGGCTTTTCCCAACTGTATTGGGGTCGGCTTCCAGCCTAACCGGATGCAGGTAAATACCAGTACATTACATGGAGCGACTGCTTATCTGACCTCCACAACCCAGTTACTGGGTAATACTATACTCCTTGGTAAGACTGGTAAGATAAGATAAGATAAGATAATATATTTATTTGCATAAACATGTGTATACATACAATAGTAGAGATATGCGCAGGATTACAAAAAAAAAATAAGTTCAGACATGTTTGCCAATTAATAAGGCGTACAAATGTAATAGTTAAGATTATTAATAATTGATTTCAAGTCAGTATCAATAAATTAAAATGAATTCAGCTTAAAAATGTCAACAGTAAATAAAAAATAATTCACAAAAACATAAAATTTTTAAAAATCTGTGTCAAATAAAAATAAAAAAAATGCTCAGTCAGATTTTGCTAATATTATAGTACCTTTATTTGACCTATACCTAATTAGTTTAGAATGTTATCATGAAGTCAAATTAGAATTACATAAAACAATTATTCAGATAATATTAAATATATTGATTTAATACATAATGTCAAAATTTACCAGGTTTTTCTGGTAGTCAGAATTTCGGGTTTCTGACGACCCGTAACGACTGTCATAGATCCACGAATGACAGCCAGGACCAACGGCTTCACGTGCTTTCCGAGGTACTTTTTTTTACTATACTTTTTTTTCGAGGTACGGTTTTTTTGTAAAAAGTTTTTTATTTTTCACTTTGTAGTGGGTCAGTTTTGAATTTATCTAAGTTAACTGCTGTTAACTGCTTATCACCTTTTATAAATATTGCTTTTCCCGATGCTGGGACGTTGATTGTTGAGGAGTTCTCCTGGTAAGAACCAGGAGAACTGCCACTCACCATATGCATAGTGACGAGCATAAATTGCTTAATCGCAACCCGTTAAATAGGTACTCATTATTATATTGTTCCGGTGGCCATCTGTGGTCTCCTTCATCAGTTCCACTTCACCAAATGGTGCTTTCCGAGAGCAAATGCACGGGTTACTATAAAAAGTTCCCAAATCGCTAAAAGTTTGCATATAAAATTTGAGGGTTTCCCTCGATTTCCATGGGATTCCCTCATCAGATTCTGATTTGGTGGCAATGGGACCACTTCGGGAGTATATACTCTTTCAAACAGAATTTCCAAAATCGGTTCATAATTGACGGAGTAATCGCGTAACAAACATACAAAAAAAAAAAAAACATACAGCCGAATTGAGAACCTCCTCCTTTTTGGAAGTCGGTTAAAAACAAGTTAAATATAACAAAAAAATAAGTTTAAAATATAAGAACTTTCTCTGCTCTTTTCCAGATTCATGTCATTTCACATCAATCAACTCAGCCTATAGCAGTCCACTGCTGGACATAGGCCTCTCCCATTACATTCCCTCTCCTCTCTCATATTACTTATTATGCACGTAATACCTATAGGCATCACCTTGTCCCATTCTTGACTAGTTGTCTGTCTGTCTGGCTGTCCGCATCCCCTCACTCCCAATCTATACTCTGCGTGTAATTTGAATTCGGTGTGTACATAGACATCAAGATATGTTTGCAATGATAGCGGACTAAAGGCTGTTGCCTATTGTTGCAAAGAGTTTTATTATTTTTGTTGCCTTATATTACTTTGCATTGTAAGGCTCTTTTAACAGACTGCTCTATTAATTACCGTGACGACAACGCTTTATTTCAAAATTACCATGTTTTTATGTTACTTGTAGCGTTTTTTTTTTTCGGTGGGACATTATCAAATAACTTCTCCCGCTCTGGGCTGAGCGGGAGGGTGTGTCAGACTTTTTCTGACTAAAACCCACCCATGTTCCTTCCGTTGCCTGTGTGCCAGGGCCACGATATCCCTTTTGGACAAACTCACAACCCTGGCAGGCATTGGTCCTAACCCCGTCAATTGGTGCTGACATCTCTTTGAGGCACGCGTGGAACACAACGCACCGGCGACCCGGGCCTGGTCCTTATCGGACGCCGAGCTACGCATCGCTCACCCTCCGCAAGCCCGCGCCTACGGTGGCCAGAAATCGGCTTGCTACTCCTGACGCCCGGGGCGTCTCCTGCGGCAACTAGGGGCGCGAGGGCGTGAACCTAGCCTCTCCCTCATGCGTTCCGCCACCTCCTTTGCTAGCATTACTGCTTCACAGAAGAAGGTGACGGCCTCCCATGCACTCTCACTCCAAACCAGGACCAGCTTGCATAATAGAAATCAAGTAGCTTGGATGCCACTGTTATGAAATTTGCCAATCAGAAATCTGTTTTTATGGCACAATGGTGTGTACAATATAATGTCAAATCTCGCCTATAATCCCCGAAGGGTTAGGCAGTGGTGCACTTTCAGTACACTCACATTTTGCCCCTTATGTTTAAGAACCTATACTACCTCAAATGGCTCAGCATGATCTTCCGTTATGTCGAAATACTGCAGCATTAATTTTGAAATAAATATATGGTAAAGTTGAGGATTAATGTTAAGTACTATAAGTTTGACGAAAATACGATTCCATAACATTTTCATCATAGAAAAAAATCCAAAGTTACCTCCAAACCGGACAATAAGCCGCTGGTATTCAAAAAATACTTCAAATTAGATAATGAAACTTTGCATATTAACTGAACTAACTATAAAGCAGGTCTTATGTTATTTTTTTTTAATTACCATTATTTTCACCGTAAAAAGAAATAAACTAAAATATCGGTGCGTTGGCATCTTCTCCGTGCCACCCTGTCTCACTTGCTCGCGTATCCACCAGCTACTTGTGCGAGCGAGGTAAAGAGTGAGGTGGCGCTGAGGTAGTATAGACCCTTAAGTTTCATGTACTAAAGCGCGAATCTACCGCCGTCAACCGGGCACAAATCAAGACTCAGGACTAAGGACTGACTGAGAAATTCCAGTTGGAAAACCCAATAACTCTTTGCCCAACCCGGGCATCGAACCCAGGACGCCTAACTACCAGCAGTAGCGCTTGTGACATCTAGACCAACGAAGCAGTCTGCTATAATATCATACTTGCAAGAAACGAGCGAATGCTTCTAGAAACTCTCCATCCTTAAACAGGACTGAAGAATAGAACAAAACAAATGAAAGATAGAAATCAGATCAATTGAAATGCAAGGTCTCTGAACATGTCAGAGGGACACTAAGCAAAAGCAGGAGTGGGTTTTAGCCGGTAAGAGTCCGGCATTGCCCAGACTGGCTCATCAGTGACGCAGTCTGGGCGTCCATGAGGATTTCCCCTACATAAAAAAAAATATCATACTTGCATACTTTTGCGCAAGTTATAAGTAACAAAATTACGTAAGATATCAGCTTAGCTGCCAGGTCAAACTCGACTTAGTTTGCCGAATTCGGCTGTCAAAATCAATAAGATATTAAGATGCATTGGAGAAGCTCCAAGTAACTGCCGCTGGCTTAACTTTGGCTTACAAAGATTTATTATTCACCGCTTCCCTAAGCATTCAACTTTTTAATTTCAACCTCGAACGCTGCGTAAAGAGTTTCTAATTGTTTGTTTAAAATGATTTTACGATAACACTTCTTGAGAATTTTTACGAATCTTAATAAAATGTTCGCCGTTTGTTCACTCAATGTTGTTGCTTCTTTCAAACTGAAAATCAGAAATGAACTGCCTGATTTTGGTGTGGGTAGCCTATAGATGTTTGCTTTCATTATTTTTGCTAAAGGCTTCTACAGACCGACGCGACACAAGGCCCCGCGTGTCGCGCGACGAGCGGTACCTATGTGTCGCGTCGCGAGTCGAGCCGGTCTGTAGAAGTCTTTAATCGTACCTATAGTGCCACAAAGTTATTTTGGCGCGAGGCTAAAACCGGAACTAACATCGCTATCTTGTTTTGTAAGGTTCCGTACATCAATAGGAAAAAAAAACGTACCCTTGTAGGATCACAATGACATGTGTGTCTGGCTGTCCGTCTGTCACAGCCGATTTGCTCCTAATCTACTGAACCGATTAAGTTGAAACTTGGTACACGTATACATTTCTGTGACCCAAACACGGACGTGTAACATAAATAAATGAATTTTGAATATGGGGGTAATTTTTGGGGGGACAATTAGAAAATTTTATGAAAAACGTTGCAAACGGTACCATCTATTTCAAAAGAAAGGGCTGGTTGTAAGGATTTCAGATATACTTTTTTATAATATTAAAATAAATACTTTTAAAGTTGTTTAAGAAAATGGATGAAAATTGACCGTTCCCTTATCTCTGAAAGTACTTGCTGAGCCTAAACGTTTGAAAAAATACAGAAAATTGTTCTTTACTAATAGATTACAAGAAAACCTATAAGAAGTCTATGGTCTTAAAATAATATAGTAAATCTCTCAATATTGTACTTACAAACTTACATTTGCAGTTGGAATGTTTGAGGGAACGTGTTTTTCAACTACAATGTTAAGTTTGTTCTGCCTTAAAGCCTTGAACTCTTGAGCAGCATATATTGAGTGAAAGATTACACAAACGATGATTATTTTCGCTCAAAGGAAACAACCAGAAGTAGAAAGGACTTAAATTTATTCATTATCACTTAATTCCATATTGAAAGTCTGAAACTCCCAGAAACTAATAAACTTATGGTACAAAATTACGGCACTAACAAGTATACCTTTACAGAACACACATTGTTGTCTAATTTGATTAAAATTAACTCCGTATGTTACAGAGTCGCTCGTCTCGACTGTTATGAATGTTATGATAAAACTTTGTGTGAATTCATAAACTTCTGATACATAATTTTGTCACACCAAAGATGGGTAGATCTGGGATATGATTTTGAAAGTTTGTTATGTTTGTATTAATTCAAAATTATTATGTGTATTAAATTATAATGATATACACCACACACCATCCTTACATATTATAAAACAAAGTCCGGGACGTTGGTGCAAAAACTACTGAACGGATTTTCAAACGGTTTTCACCAATGGATGGAATGTTTCATGAGGAAGTTTTAAGTTTATAATTAATTAAGGTTTTGTGTAAATTAACTGAAATATGATGATTATTGTTGAAGATGTCGGATATTACAAAAAAAAAAAACAACCAACTTCAAAAAAAAAAAACACTACAAAGTGAAAAATAACCTTAATTTCGGAAGTCGGTTGGCAATCGCAACAGTGTAATACTTATTATTAAATAGTTCCGGTGGCTATCTGTGGTCTTCATCATCAGTTCCACTTCAAATACTGAAATCGATATAGGTGTGCCTATAAAATTTGAGGATTGCCCTCGATTTCTATGGGATACCCTCATCTGATTCTGATTTGGTGACAATGGGACCACCTCGGGAGTATACACTTTCAAACAAAAAAAAAAAATTCAAAATCGGTCCACAATTGGCGGAGCATTCGGTGAACAAACATAAAAAAAAAACGTACAGCCGAACATAATAACCTCCTCCTTTTTGGAAGTTGGTTAAAAATCATGTGGACTTAGCTTTACTGGAATGCGCTGCGTAAACCGTACGAGACACGTAACATTTATGTTCTACAGGATTTTACATTTAAATAAATCCTATAAAAAAAGTCCGCCATAACATAAATAATTATGTCTATCTTCTAAGGATGACCCACAGTAACCATTTATATCTTTCAGCATTTAATAAAAATAGAGAAGAAAGAAAGGAAGAAAGAAAAATTGTTTATTCTGCACAAACAAGACACACATTACAAAAATAGAATACAAATTGACGAAAAAAAACGCACTCTAATACAAGTAGCCAAATTGCAATCATATTTTAAGACTATGAAGTTTATACAAGTTTTTAATTTTTATATATTAAGTTTAACCAGAAATAAAAATAAGAAAAAAAAAAATTGCTAAAAGCCCAGTATTCAAAACCTTAAAAGTTTGACAATGTTGTCAATTGCTTGCTGTCAGTGTCAGGGCTTGTCAAGGCAGGCCAAAGACAAAAGACAATAGTTGCGATTTCGGTATTAGT
Organism: Tiliacea aurago; assembly: GCA_948098905.1. Lineage (NCBI taxonomy): Eukaryota > Metazoa > Arthropoda > Insecta > Lepidoptera > Noctuidae > Tiliacea > Tiliacea aurago. The sequence continues at coordinate 23,690,959 of OX402581.1, read as the reverse complement.
AAATGACAACAAACAAATTAACAAACAAAACAAAACAAAATGCGGATTGCCGAATGGAAATGTTCTACCCTTGTAACAATTACAAGTAAGAAAAGCCGTGTGTCGCATCTGTGCAAGAACAGGTCGTTACTCAGCAAAATGCTGTGACTTCGGACGAACTTATTGTCATCAGCGCTGATTTTCAGTAACTACCTAAAATGTCATTGTTATGTCCGAAGCTATTTTAATCGGTATTACGAGTATATTAATCCATATTCAATAAAATATGTTATTCAAATTGGACATTTCATTTAGATAAAAATATGCGCCATTACATCATAACATAAAAATGAATACTGTAAGATATCACAGATTCAAAATTACGCGTAACAAATAATGTAACAAAATAATTATGGTTGACGGCGGCGGGCGCAGCGCTAGGAGTCAGTAAACTTTTCAATACAGTTGTTAAACATGGCGTACTTTCAGAGGCTATTATTATGATTCGAAAATTAAATCTTTTGATTAGGCATCTTTCTGTTACTCGGTCGTGACTTTTGTTTACGAGCTCTATCATTAGTTTTGCAGTTGAGTTTTAAATTTATAAGTCAATATAAAAAGTTTAGTAGCAAGGAGTTTTCATACATAGAATAAAATGGGATAGATTTTATACGAGGAAAAACTAATGAGTCCGTACGTCTTAGCATTGAATTCTCAATAGTCTTTTAAATAGTTCTTTGATATATTTAATTACCAGTTTTAATTTAATTTAATTCATTGATTTGTTTTTTACTATTTCCCACAAGTGTAATGAAAAACGTCGTGTGATACACGGGTGTGGTGATACTTTCCACCCTTGTATCACAATGTACTATTTCATCGGCTATGAGGTAGGTATGCCATCACTTTGTTTCCTTTTAATCCCAGTAGTACATTCCTGTGGGATATTTTCGTCATTCACGCAGGCAAAGCCGCGGGCAAAAGCTAGTAAATTATAAAACAATTGAACATTTCAACTTTCAATCGAAAACAATTAAAGTCCATTTCACGAAAGAAGTCCCGCAGACGTGGCGCTGCAGGCATCGGTTATTTTAGGAATGTTGCTAACTTAGCGTATAATAATAATTAGTTCCACTTATTTCCGCGGGACTTCTTTCGTGAAATGGACTTTAAAATGCCAGGTAGCATTTTTATCATTCACAGAAAAAAAACACGAAAACTTAGTAAAAAATAACATTGGTGCAACTTTGGTCAGTCCTTCTACACGTGTAGTCTATGGGTCAACTACACGCAGCTAGTGTACGGGTCTCTCAACCCAACAACGCGTTTAGGGTGTTGTTTGGGGTGCCTCGTTTTTGCAGCGCGTCGACTATGTTTGCTGAGGCGCACACTGATTGCTTTTATGCTATCATCCGTAAGCGAAGCGCTTCGCTGCTCAGACGCGTGCGTGGCACTGCAAACGGCATCCTGGACGCGTTGGCAAACAGGTGGGATTCTCCACTGTTGAAGCAGTGGATGAGTGCTCATGCGATGGGCGCTCAGCCCGGCGCACATGCTTAAATTAAATAGCATAAATAAACTGTACTAACACTAGGCTAAGTTTATTGTTACTAACACCTATGGATATCTTTTGAATCTGAAATAAATATATTTGATTTGATTTGATTTGAATAATTAATCATAATTATTATAAATAATTATTACATTATTTATCATTCATTCACAGCCACCAACCGTAAAGATAAGCAACAAAAGATAAAAATAATAAACAAATAAAACAAAACAAATTTTTCAAAACCCAATAAAGCCGTCACCTTTAAAGTGCGTAAGCAAAACGAAAGCCGTCCTTCGGGTCGAGTTTCACTTCAGTAATTCTCCTCTTCCTGTTGTGCTGGTATCTTGAATGAGCCTCTACCTGCTGAGTTATTAATAGAATTTTGTTAAGTTAATTATCTTGAGGAAATTGGCCCGGAAGACATCCCGGTGCATTGAGGCGGATGGTGGTTGTTTCTTGTTGGAAGTTATTAAGCGTAATGAGATAATACATAGAAATGTACAGGTAAACTTAACAATATTTATTTATAATTTTGTATAAGTGATCTCGATCGAAGTGGCGGTGCTTGGCCTATGTCCAGCAGTGGACGTCTTTCGGCTGAAATGAAGATGATGATGAGAAGCGATCTGTAAGTGATCCTACAGCATCTGTATTCATCGAACTAAAAATTAATTTTGAAATACAAAAAATAATACTTAAAGAAGTATACATAAAAAAAAAGATTATTACATTTTTCAGACAAGAACCCGTAAAATATTTTTTCAAAAGCAACAACTAACTTTATATTAAAAAAATATTTGTTTGTTTAATTAACATTTCATGGCTCTTGTATATTATTTGATTACAATCTTGCTTGATTTATTTGAATTGTCCAACTACCAAGGACAACTGAGGGTCCGTGTCCGAATCATTACTTTTACGGCCAATTCAGAAGTTATTCGGACTCAAGTTGTTACCATAGAACGTGACCCCTTACATTTCAAGGAGTAAGTGACACCACTCTTAGAATTACTTTAGAATTCCTGATTTGTTGAGGTCGTTAAATATACTCAATTTGCCCAAAGAAGAATATGTTATGTTACATCAGGACCTACTCATAAAGTTTTTTTAGCGGGCCAAGGAGAGAGCCTTGGGGTAAGCTTCGTTTTAATTATTTCTTCGGAACGACCCTTCGTGTTTTGAAATAATTATTTTACAATGCCTACAGGGGAATGAGCAATGAGCGTAAATAACATCACAATTTATAAAATGAGAATCGAACATGAGAACTCTTTCTGCAATGTGGGATGAAAATCCGCTAAGCCTTGGTTAACTTTATCGCCACACTTTAAAAGTTACTCACAAGTTGATCTAGAAATGTAAAAGTTTAGAAAGAGAAGCTAGAGTTGGTTACCACTTAGTGTAAATCTATATATATAAAATTCAAAGTCCTGACTGACTGACTGACTGACTGACTGATATATCAACGCACAGCCTAAACCGCTGGTCCTAGAGACATGAAATTTGGAGGGTGTGTTCTTTGTGAAAAGTGAGTATCCACTAAGAAAGGGTTTACCGAAATTCTACCCCTAAGAGGGTGAAATAAGGGATGGAAGTTTATATGAAAGTCCGTCAGTTTTAAAGTTAGAATATTCAAATTTTGTGTTTAGGCTGACGATTGAAAATGAATTTATACATGTCTCAGCGTTTTTGATAATTCCACCCCCGAAGGGTTAAAAAGGGGAATGATGTTGTGTATGGAAAGTCCTTAATTTTCGAAGTAAATATATTATCTAGGCTTATAGTTGGAAGCTAACGCAACGGTGTTGTTAGAATATGAACCCATAAGGGGTAAAAAAGGGGATGAAATTTTATTTTTAATGAAATTTCTTTTTAAGTTAAAATTACTAATATTTCGGCTTATTGTTGGAAACTATAGGCATCCGCTAAGAAGGGATTTTTCGAAATTCAACCTTTAAGGGGTGAACAAGGGGGATACATCTTATTCCTTGAGTTAATAAACCTGAAACTTGGCACGAATACTAACCTAAGTAAATTATAAAGTGTGACATTTTTGTTTTTTATTAAACTACTCCATATTGGGGGATTTGCGGATGACAAACTTTGTATGGAAGAATTAAACGCGCGGTCCGATTAATTTGAAACTCAGTATTTATACTATAAACCAAAATAAATAAAATAATTTATCAGTTTTTCGAAAATTGACCCCTTTTTTTTGCGTGGGAAATTATCAAATAACTTCTCCCGCACTGGGCGGAGCGGGAGGGAGGGCATGTCAGACTTTTACTGACTAAAACCCACCCGTGTTCCTTCCGTTGCCTTTGTGCTAGGGCCATGATATCCCTTTCGGACAAACATGGCAGGCCCTAACGGATCCCGGCAGTTGGTGCTGACATCTTTTTGAGGCGCGTGTGGAACACAACGCGCAGTCGAACCGGGCCTGGTCCTTATCGGATGGCGAGCTACCCATCGCTCACCGTCCGCAAGCCCGCGCCTACGGTGGCCGGAAGCCGGCTTGCTACTCCCGACGCCCGGGGCGTCTCCTGCGGCGACTAGGGGCGCGAGGGCGCGGACCTTGCCTCTCCCTCACGAGTTCTGCCTCCTGAGCATTACTGTTTCACAGAAGGAGGTAACGGCCTCCCATGCACTCTCGCTCCTGAACCTGGGCCGGACGCGAGAAATCACCGCCACCGTGAGGACACAGCGGTGCTCCGCCCAAGCCGGGCAGACCTCCACCGTATGCTCCACCGTGTCCTCCGGGCGATCCACACAGTGGTGACACCCGGGCGTTTCCTCCCGCTTTATCCTGAACAGGAACCTCCCGAAACAACCGTGTCCGGTGAGGACGCCGTAGCACCTCTCTAGCCACTCCTCAAAGAGGGGACTTATCGCCACAATTGTGGCGTGCCCAGCGCTGGATTGCGACAATCGCACTCTTCATGCCACCATGAGATCCCGCCGGAGCTCCGTACGCTGTGCTTTGATTTTTCGCGGCAGCGGAGTTTCGACCCTGCGTTTCGCCTCCTCGGGTCACTCCCAGATGTGCGCGAGGACTTTTGCCTCCAGATCCCACAGCGGCAGTCTGGCAAGGAGGCTCGCTGCCTTACGGGAGACCGTGCGGTAATGACCCTTAACAGGGTGAAAAGGGGTAGTCAATTTTACAAGAGAGGATTCTACTGTGTGGCTTGATTAACCCCAAATTATGACGTGGGCATCAGGGGTTTTTGGAAATTTAACCTTTAAGGGGGTGAAAAGGGGGATTTTGTTTGTATGAAAAATCTTATTCCTTGAGTTAATAAACCTGAAACTTGGCACGAATACTAACCTAAGTAAAATATAAAGTTTCTCATTTTTTGTTTTTTTAAACTATCCCCTAAAGGGGAATTCCCCTGGGGGATATCAAAAATTTTATGGAATAATTTTAACGTGCAGTCCGATTAACTTGAAACTCAGGATTTATACTGAAAACAAAAAATAAAGAATAATTTTTATCCGGTTTTTATTAAATCTACCCCTAATAATGGGGTGAAAAGGGATAGTCAATTTACAAGGGAGGATTCTACTGTGTGGCTTGATTAACTTGAAAATTGGTATAAATAACCTATAAATCCAATAATAGAAACGTCAAAAACGATGTTTCAACAATTTACCTCTTTGAGTACGTAAAAAGGGGCGCTATAGTTTGTATGAACAGAATCTTATTTCTTTTGATATATAAACTTGAAATTTGGCCCGTGTACTTATTTACATAACATCAAGCCTGCAATCCCCAAAGGATTAGGTAGAGGTGTATCTTTAGTACACCCACATTAAGACAGTTTTGTTTAAGTCCCATGTAATAGGGGGCGAGTCTATTGCCATCAACCGGGCATAAATCCAGACTTCGGGTTTGTACTAAGAAATTCCTAATGGAAAATCCAATAACACTTTGCCCGACCTGGGAATCAAACCCACCCCTCATGCTCAGCAGTCGCGCCTGTGACCACTAGACTAACGAGGCAGTCATTACTTAAATAACAAAGTTTGTCATAACTTTTGCGTTTTTCAAAACTACCCCTCCAAAGGATTTTAGGGAGTGTTATGGTTTGTATTTAAAGAATCTTAACGCGCGGTCCGATTAACTCGAAACTCAAACCTCATATTGAGTTTTCGAGAATTGGAAAAAGGGGTACATAGTTTTCGGGAGTATTTTACTGCGTACCTTGAATAACTCAAAAGTTGGTACATCAATTATTATTTAAGAACAAAAACGTAGACAAAATAAACAATACAAAATTTCTTACAAATAGACTTAGACATGAAATGGAGGAGGACACGAAGGTATATTTTTTTTTTTTTTTAAGTTTGTATTTATATGCTATATATATCCTTCGTAAAGTTGTAAATCAAACTGCACTCCTATCTGCTTACCACACTTACGTTGGTTCCAACTAAGATAAATGGTATAATGTTTTGGGGGAATGCTGCTGATAGAGAAGCTGCTTTTTTTCGACATCCACGCGGGCGAAGCCGCGGGCGAAAGCTAGTAATGTATATTGTAGGCCCATCACGCTTGCATTTCCCGAAGAGGAAAGCAGAACTGCATAGTCCATCCTCATGTTGCCCGTTATATTTATGTTTTAGAAGTGTAATGTAATAGAAAAAAAAAAGAAATTACGTTTATTTGCGATAAACATGACGCAAAGAAGGAATACAAATACAAAAAAAAAAACGGTCAAGAGCGAGTCGGACTCGCGCACCGAGGGTTCCGTACGTATATATGATGTTGATGATTTCTGAAAAACTGTGCTATTTAGAGACATCGTTTTATTTTTCCTGTAATCTTTACATAAACTTCTATCACATAGAATAATTTCAGATTTTTATCTATGCAAACTTCGTAGATAAGGGGAACGGTATTTTTTTACATTTTTCATGAAAAGTCGGAAACAGGCTGCCTAAAAAAAATGTTTGAGAATGTGCAAACAGCGTTCTTTCATATTTATGATACCCCACATGCCCTAGTAGCCCAAATCATCAAATCATCAGGCATCTTCAAATTTTTAAGACCACTTTCAGTCCTTTTTGCAAAAAAGATATTTTTTTTATTATTTCTTTCTTATTTGCAAAATAGTTGGGCAAACGTCATCTAAAACTATTCTAAATTTCAATGTGATAGCATTAGTAGTTCTTGAGATATCGAGGTGTGACAGACAGACAGACAGACAGTCTCACCATAAGGGTTCCTATTTACCATTTTGGTACGAAACCCAAAAAAAAAGAACAAGTTGGGGAAAACTGGTCGCTCAGCATAATGCTGCAACCCCATGTGAGACAGAGCCCAGCGCTGGTTTTCAGGCGTTGACGTAATGACGTCGACTGGTGCAGCATACAGTGAGATTATAAATAAGAAATAAAATAAATACAAACTACTTAATTCTCATAAATCATATCAAAGTCAAAGTCAAATTGTTTATTTCAAATAGGCAATAAAGGCACTTTTGAAGGTCAATATTTACAAAAAAAAAGAATTTATTCTAGTCGGCCTATCATCTTCATTCTCATTTTCTTTACATGGGACTTAAACAAAACTGGCGAAATGTGGGTATAGGTACTATAGGTACACCTCTGCCTAACCCTTTGGGGATCGCAGGCGTGATGTTACGTTATGTGTTACTTAATTCTGCATGTTTATGTAAATATATAATATTATTAAAAATAACAACATTCCGTTCCGTCGGCAACAACGTACGCACCGTATCGGCCTATAATAATCTGTGCGCGCAGCTATCAGAAAACTATTTGTTTTTCGGTTACTTAGATAACCAACGAGATCTAAGATAGTTACTTTATTATAGAGAGGCTATCAGAAGCTTAGAGAAGTAATGCCATAGAGACATAACTGTGATCCCATGTCTGACGCCATCTAGCAAAATTACATATAAGCAAAATTTGACACGTTACACTTGTATCGACACCAACCTTTGATTACCAATCGTCAGATAGTTTGAAACATCTAAGAAAATTATTTATTTTATCTAAATTTAAGAGAAGAAAATTCCAAAATACTAACGAAAATAAACCGTGGTTATTATAATATGAGGCGGGCCCGTATTGCTGCTAACTATGCATACATTCAAATTCCGGGCTGCTATTAAAAAAAATCGTGATAGAAAACCCCACTGACACTATGTCCAACCCGGAAATCGAATCCAGGATTCCATGCTCAGCATTCCGTTTGGTAACACTAGGTACCAACGAGGCAGTGGTCATTTTCCAATATTGCATTACTAAATAAGTACGTCCAATGCTCCACCGTGCTTGAATATTTAAGATGAAGCCCAAACGATACTCGACAAAGATACAGATGAACAACACAAAAGGGCGGATTCTATAACTATTTGCAGCCTTACAAAGGAATTTATGTAATCTAGGGACCTCTATATCAATGGGCTCTTTAGTTGTGACAAAAGCAATAAACTCAAGCTATGGAGCGTAAACTATCAATAAGGAAGTTGTATTGGAAATTCTAGTTGATATTAGAGCGATTTAAGTTGAGAAAATCCTCTGGAAATATAAATAGAACTATGTTAGGCGTAAACGGCTTAGTAAGTTCTGAGAAATATGTTCAAGAATAACATATATTTTTTCCGCTACCAAAACTATATAGATTTGGCACAAGCCTACATAATATCATTTGTCATCGCCTTTGAATTAATTTTGTTAGGATATTTGAAAGTTTTTACAATGTAAAAATCATAAATGCTCGAATGATTTTTGATATTAGGATTTCTTCAACTTGTCTCTCTATTTGCTATACTTTTTGTATATAAGTATAGTATTTATTGCAAATTAAATAGACGAAAAATATATTATGACAAAGTGAATGTCCTTTTTGGTATATTTTTGTTTATTATGAATCTATAGGTATTACTATAAAAACTTACAATAGTTTCGCCAGCAACAATAGAATTTAGGTACATTTATAAATTTTTCTACACACATAACATCACGCCTTGTTTCTCCAAAGGGTTGGGCAGAGCAAGTAATTTTTATCTTATGACTTCAATCAAATAGCTGCTTTGTCCACATTACCTATATTTGGTAATGCATCCTGCTTTACAACATTATCAAATATATTCTTATTAGAATAATGGGCTAAATCATTTAAGAATTTTATGATTTCGGGATGTTTGTTATAATTATCACATCAAGATAAAAAGATTAGGGGATCAAAAAATCATGGGAATGGAAAGTACGTTTATATCTTAAATATTTTTTTGTGCTATTCGTACTATATTCTTTTTCACAGTTTTCACATTGCTGATACAATAAATCCAGCAAAATTTTTACACAAACATTTTCTAGATTTAAATAAAAAAATTTAAGCAAAATTATTTACATCAACAGATCAGAAAAAGACAGTTTACAGCAATCAGCTACAGCAAAGCGCTTCAACGAAAAGGTAATTTCAGGATTTATCCGGAATCCTTTGAAATGTTAACCGGGACGAATTTATGCTATATGAAGCTTCTCAAATTGATACGTAATGCTTTCTACTTACAAGAGCAGTATGAATGATAAATTATATTCTAAAACCAAGACATCTAACACTTTGACCTCACCTGCCATGCGAACTTTAAAATGTTAAACAAATAGGTACCTAGGTGTTATGTTTATGTGTGTAACCAAAGCCGGGTCCAACCTGCCTTAAAATCTAAATTACAACTTATATAAGACTTAGCCCCGTATTTATAGAGCATTACTCAGTACTCAAGCATTATTTAAGACTAGTTTCCACCAATCCAATGGCTTGAATGTATTCTTAAGTAATGCTTGAGTACTGAGTAACGTTCTATAAATACGGCCTAAACCTGCCAAGTCCATGAAGGACCACGCACAATGAAAGTTTTCGTAGTTGGGATGAATTTATCCCAATAAAATCTTAACATTGTAGTAAGAAAATGTTCTAAAACATGTTCAAAATGTGTAAAAACATGTTTTACCATACGTTCCCTTCTAGCCATATCATCTTTCACACAGTCCATCCATCGTTTATTTGGTCTTACCCTAGTTTTATAGCCATTGACATTCATACTCATAAGTTTCCTCACGACATTTTTCTCATTCCTCCGCATCACATATGCCCATATGCCCATACCATGACAACCGATTTCCGCACTTTTAAGTCACCGGTGCCATTTTCAGACTTCCTCTTATGTACTAATTTCTTATTCTATCCATTTGTGTCACACCAAACATCCCTCTTAGCACTCTCATCTCAGCTACATGCAATTGCCTTTCATTCATCCCTTTTGTGGCCCAACATTCTGCTCCATATTCTGCTCCATACAAGACAGCAGGTATAGCCATTGTTCTATATATCTTCCCCTTAAATTTAAGGGGAATGAGGGAGTCGCAGATTATTCCCGTGACTTGTTGCCATTTCATCCATCAAGTGTTAATTCTGTGCTGTTTTAATTATTATGATAATATATGAAGTCATTGATTGTGAAGAGATTAATTTGAAAAAAAAAAACACCATTAGAAACCTGAAGGCAAATTCCCGTATTTAAAGACGTTCAAAATATACATTCCTTTCGGGTGTTCTCTCTTTTATTTTTAGATCTAAGTAGAGCCCAATTACGAGATAAGTATAGCCAAAACCATTGACACCTTGAAAATGTACCTCGTAACCATCCAATTTGTAACATAACACGCAATTTTAACGATACAAACACAGCGTATTACGGTAATAGCCGTAATTCCAGTGGTTTGACCCAACTTCTAGTGTAAACAAAATTTGTTATGTACTCATAGAACGTACCTACTCTTAACGTACAAAATGCTTAAATCTCCTTTAGCGAGAATCTACACTATTTCGCTTGGTTTGTCGCGACAAATGTGGGGTTTCGAATAATTTTCAACTTTTTCAATTCATGGTGAGATTAAAGATTTCTTTCCGGAAAATGCTGGTGATATACGAATCATGTTCTAAAAAAAACGATGTAAAATTTGCTTATTTTAAGCTTTACCTACTTTTGGGATACGAAACCTAAGTTTGAAAGAAACTCGATTTGTTACAGAAAACTTAGGACCACGTACAATGAATGGTTCCGTAGTTAGGATGAATTTATCCCAAGAACAAACTTAACATTGTAGTTGAAAGACATGTTCCCTCATGGGATGTATGAGGGAACATGTCTTTCAACTGCAAATGTAAGTTTGTACGCACAAAATTACACTTACTAGAGTATGGGCAGCAGCGTTCTCTATGCATTTTAACACCATACTGCGATCGCCCAATCTGCCTGCCAAACGTGGCGATTATGGCAAACCCCCCTTTGGGGGAGGCCTATGTCCAACAGTGGACGACTTTCGGCTGAAATGATGATGACGCACAAAATTGAGTGATTTACAATGTTATTTTAAGACCATCTAATACTTCTTGTAATAGGTTATCCTGTATACGGCTCAGTATAGTTCTGAGATAAAGGAGGAATGGTCAATATTCATCTATTTTCTTAAATAACCTTCAAATTGTTTATTTCAAAATTATTAAAAAAATAGATCAGATTTTTTTATAACATAATCATTTGATAAGTCACACAACGATACCTTGTGCAAAACTTTTTTTTTTAAGTTTGCTCCCATAAAGTGACCCCATATTCAAAATTGAATTATTTACGTTACACGTCCGTGTTTGGGTCACATTATAATGGTCAACTTAATCGGTCCAGTAGATTCGAGCAAATTATTTGTGACAGACGGACAGACAGACTGACAAACACACGCGTGATCCTTTATGGGTTCCGTTTTTTCATTTGAGTTACGGAACTCTAAAAAGAACTAATGCTTCACTGAGACGTTGAAATACACACCAAACCAACAAAACCCATTAATCTTGACACTGTCCCACGATCTTTCTAATGATCTCATCCTGTCTTTCCTGATGCCAATCCTGGTCAAGAAACAAGCAAGTGCACTTCTCTGAGACACCACAAAATATACGATGATTTATCTGTCACAGTTTACAACACAACTAAAGCGTATCTAACGATGAGTTACGGTCATCCTGCAGCAAACTTAGACATGCGAGTGGAAACGGAAAAATATTTTTATATTCTAAACTTTAAAAAACTTTTCAAACAACATTTTTATGAGACTTTGTTGAAAAACGTTGTCGTTAAAAGTTTTATATTTATTAGCTGGGTTGTTCGTTTAATCGTTTAGTTTAAGTTTTTTGCTTTAAGTTATTTGCTTTAAGACGCAGATATATGCCAGTGACCTTAAGTGGTTAGCTTGCGTGTTCTGTACTGAGCTCACGCAACGCGTCGTACGTTCAGCCAGTAATAGGACTCGCCCATCAAGGAGCGCTGTCCCCAATTTGACGCATTATTAATTTATTATACATAAAACAAACGGTATTTTAATAAAACGCGTAAACTAAAAGATCAGTAATTAAATTATCTTTAAATCGGTGAAGGTTTCAGAAAAATACGCTTCGTAGATTTTGCGCCATTCTGTATTTTTTATCCGCGTTAGACAAAACTGTACAAATTAATTTCACTATGTAATATAAACATAATCTAAAATATTCATATATTAAGTTATTGAGAAAATGCTCTTATTTATCATATTTTTTTTTTTAAATCATGAACACTACTCGTTTAGACGTGATCTTCAGTATAAATCATTAAAATTCGGTTATCGTCTCCTTAAGTTATTGGTATTGTGATCATTTACGTGAATTATCTTAGTTTTAAATTCGGTTTATGTTTCCATAAACCGAATTTTAAATTCTACTATCTAAAATAATTTACATTATAGATTTTATTATGAAAAAAGGGTTTTTTTCTCTGTTATTCAATAGAACTCTCTTTATACCTCAATTACCAAAAACCACAACACTCTCTGAAGTAAATGTTAGGCCCGTATTTATAGAACGTTATTCAGTACTCAAGCATTACTTAAGACTAGATTCAAGCCATTTGTATTGGTTGAATTTAGTCTTAAGTAATGTTTGAGTCGCTAACCCCGCCCAGATTGCCAACCCGCCTGCCAAGCGTGGCGATTATGACAACCCCCCCCCCTTTTGGGGAAGGCCTATGTCCAGCAGTGGACGTCTTTCGGCTGGAATGATGATGATGATGATGAATGCTTGAGTACTGAGTAACGTTCTATAAATACGGGCCTAAGACTTGCAGTTGAAATCTCAAAATCGAATGCCACATCTATTTACAACTTTGCTTTCCAAGATCGTAAAGGAACACGTCCATGAAATTCACACGTATGTAATGTCCCTTGAGCGGCGATAAGGAATGCAACCTATCGTACTGACCTGAACTGACTTTATAAGGAAAAATAGAAGTTCTAAGTTCGAGTAGTAGGTAATTTAGTGGTAATGTATGGACGAGCTTGGTGGCCCAGTGGTAACGGCCTCGACTCGTACCCACGACGGGTTCGAACCCAGACAGGCGCTATGCTTTGTGTAAATTATTTCATCACTACTGCTCTAAAAACGGTGAAGGAAAACATCGTGAAGAACCCGGCATGTCATAGAACTAAAAATTCGAAGACATGTGACATCTACCAACCCGCACTGGGTCCGCGTGGTGGATTACGGCCCACTACCTCTCATAGAGAGGAGGTCTGTGTCCCAGCAGTGGGAACACATTGCTTTATATTATATTACGTTTTTATTATGTATGTATGTATGGAGAAGATTTAGGTATATTGATTTTATTTACTGAAGATTTGAATATGGGTAAAATGTTTGGATTTTTGTCTTCTGTATCTTTGTAAGAATTAGGTAGGTAACCGAGCCTTAGTACCCCATCAAAATCTATACAAATAATAAATAAAATCGAAGTGTCTGTTTGTAATGTCTAGAAAGTATGTATAGCACTTACAACAAAAAACGATAACAAAAAAACTGTTTATTTCATTCTGTCGAGTTCATAGCCAGATCTCTAAAAAATAAAGTTAAATAATAAAAATTTAAAAATAAATTTAACTGTCAACAGTCAATTTATTATACTACAGAAATGAATATTAAACATTTTCAAAGTCATTATTTTTGAGCTGAAATTTTGTACAGAGACTCTGAACCCGATGCTCGCTCCACCCTGTTTGTATGGATATACCCTTTCCGTAACACGCTGTATATTGATTAGGGATGGTTCCATAACCAATAAAATACACCCTCGCGGTTTCACGGATTATGAAATTCCGTGATTTGCACCCAAATACCTTTAAAATTTCTTTTAAATTTTCACGCATTCGGTGGAAGGGTGTAAATCTTTACAAATCCCGCCCCGATGACGGCGTAACGATTCTATCAACTGCCACAAAATTGATGATCCCTCGTTTTTGCCTTGACGTTGAAATATATCAAATTTAAGCCGACCGCCGTAAAAACTGTGTATCTACGTTCTACTATGGGAAGGTAATGTTATTATTTTAAAAAAGTTAGTCCCTTTTTCCAAATACCGTATTCGTAAATGATATTTAGAAGACAGAGGTATTTACGGTTAATTAGGCGAGCAGACGTTACGGTATTCTGTAGGGATTCCTTGAATTATTTGTGGAATTCTAATAAAGTCTTAATTACAAGTGGGTTTGAATTTAGGTGCTGGGAAACGTTGGTACATTTAATGGTTTGTTTAGTTTAATTAATTCGTCTGTTTTATGATTTTAACGCAAAATAGGCTATTGCCAACCATCAAACCAACTTAGAGCAGTTGACATAACCATTTCTACGAAGAAAAATAACTCATAAGATAAACTCAGACTATTCAAGCTTATGAAAATATCAAAATAATGCTGAAATATCACCTCCTTCATGAAAACTTAATGTAATATTTCCATAACACATCGTTTTTCTTTGAAAATAGATCGTTTTTCATATTCACATGTTTATAAATCTTTGTTTTCTGCTCCAACAGTTTTTGGAGCTACCCAAACAGTCGATTCAACTGTCTTATGTGTCAATAGCGTAGCTGCCGTTTTTAGGTTGAACAACAATAAATCCATCGACGATGAAAAAAATCTTTGTTCGAAAAATCGCTCGCGAGTATTTGCCCTAAGGTCGCGTTCACATCAAACGTATAATGGGCCGACCACTGTGTAATGGGCTGACCGGCGACTGTGACTGTCAAGTTCAAAATGTATGAAAAAGCAACGTCTGTCGCCAACTGAGGGCAAATTTTACCAATGAAACTGAACGCTATCAGCGCATCATTATTATTATATAGTAGTTTTGCTAAGTAATGTTACCTATATAAATAATTAACAAATGCTTCCTCTCTCATAAATCACTTTATTTGCTGTGCCCGACAGGGTCCATAAATGATCTAATTATAAGTTTACCACTTAAGGGGACGATAACCGACTATTAATGGTTTTATACTGATGATCACGTCTAAAGGAGTAGTGTTAATGATTTGAAAAAAATATAATTATGATAAATTAGAGCATTTTCTCAATAACTTTATATGTGAATATTTTAGATGTTTATATTACATAGTGAAATTAATTTGTAAAGTTATGTCTAACGCGGATAAAGAACTGAGAATGGCGCAAAATCTACCAAGCGTATTTTTCTGAAACCTTCACCAATGTAAAGATAATTTAATTATTGATCTTTTAGTATACGCGTTTTATTAAAATGCCGTTTGTTTTGTGCATAATAAATTAATAATGCATCAAATTGGGGACAGCTCTCCTTGATGGGCGAGTCCTATTACTGGTTGAACGTACGACGCGTTGCGTGAGCTCAGTACAGAATACGCAAGCTAACCACTCAAGGTCACTGGCGCAAATCTGCGTCTTAAGAATACCTACATGTGGAATGGAATGCAATAAAAGTATTGAGTATTGAGCATGTAAACCGCGTTCAACAGCTGTAAGTGTCAATATTCCACAGCAATAATGACACTGACAGCTTTTGAAATTCACCCTGACTGACCATTTTATCCATCCATTGGTGCTCGTGGCTAAGCAACAACATGCAGCGGCACGGGTCGATCCATCAGGTTAAACTACGCTTGCCAGGGTTGGTCCGTGAATGAGTGACCATCTTTACATACCGCGACTCCTCCGTGCCTTGGAAAGCACCCGCAGCCCTGGTCCCGGCAGTCGTTACGGGTCGTCAGAAGCCCGAAAGTCTGACAACTAGTCTTACCAAGTGGTATCGTATTACCCAGTTACTGGGTTGTGGAGGTCAGATAGGCAGTCGCTCCATGTAAGATACTGGTACTCAGCTGCATCCGGTTAGACTGGAAGCTGACTCCAACACAATTGGGATTTGGTTAGGCAGATTGATTAGCCCCCCTATCGGGCCCTATCTGAATACCAGCGCTGCGACACTTATTTTTAAGTGCCGTAGCATCATGCTGAGATACGGGCCTTTTGGCCTCGTACAGGACTTTCTGTTTTTTTTTTACTTTGTTTTATTTTTAGTTTTGTTCTTTACAGTTCCCTGCTCTTGTTTCATGTGTATTATTGTATATATGTATATATTTATTAGATAAGTGTATGCTTTGTGTATGTATGTATTTATTGTATATGTTAATGGTACGCCACTGACTACTGCAGTAGTCACTCCTGCTCCCTTTAATCCATCCAAAGGTTGTCTGTAAAAGATCGCTTTTAGCGATAAGACCGCCCATTGTGTCACCCTATGTAAAATTTAAACATTTATATCTGTAACTTTCATGGTGTACATAATAAAGAGTATTCTATTCTATTCTTTATGTTTCTATGAGTGTTTTTTTTTATTTGTGATCTGTGCGAGTCCCAATAAACGCTTTTTCTTTCTTTCTTTCTTTCTATTAGTGTGAACGTGGCCTTAGGATTACTTTTGTAATGTGTCAAACACACGTAATACTCTTATGTTTTCTGTGCCCCTTGTGTCACTAAAATAAATATTATGATTGTCCCCTTGAACCCCTTGGGACATTTTCTCATTATTCTTGTAGTTAATTTCAGTATCTCGATGTTGTATTGTTATCTTATGTGATTACAAAGGATTAATGTTTCCCCATTGTTTGTCTTATCCGTTTTAGTATATTCGTGTATTTATGTGTACCTACCTACATAATGGTCGCCTACTGGTCGAAATTAGACCCCCTCTACTTACAATATATATAGTAGTTACTAATTCCATGAGTACAGTAATTCCATGCTATATTATAGTACTTACTTATTCCATGCTCAAGCTTTCATTTGTGTCACTTATCTATCTTCAAGTCATGAGGCCCTGGTACTATGTGTGTATGTGTCAAACGTTTGTTTTATTAATTTTATTTATTTTTAATGCTTGTTATATAAAAATATTAGCTTTCTGCAGTTCTCCTCCATATAAACTTTAACTGTGCCTATATTATATTTAAAAAGTTTAAGAGGTTTAGGTATGAAGGCAGAGGGTCCAACATCTTAAATGAAAGTAAGAGATAGGTATAGCAGAAGTCAACTTTTATTTCCACAACTTATCAATTGAGGTTTAAGACCATTTATTCTCATAAGAATTACACTATTTACTTGATGAGATGAGAATATTAAAACTAAACACTTAAAAATAGCATAAAGTTGGGGGTATTACAAAGTTATACATCGATTATATAAATGTTTCGAGGGTAGGTTAGAAATCATTGTGGTCAAAATGTCCGTTCGATACATGCAAACAAGTATCCGTGTAACACTCAATCAATTCACTATAATAATAGTTTAGCTCCGCGAGGACACGGCGGTGCTCCGCCCAAGCCGGGTAGAGCTCCAAAGTGTGCTCCACCGTGTCCTCAGGGCGATCCTCACAGTGGTAACACCCGGGCTCTTCCTACCGCTTTATCCTGAACAGGAACCTATAGCCAATCCTCAAAGAGGGACTTATCGCCACAATTGTGGCGTCCCCAGTGGGTATAGCCCCTAAAAGCTAGATTGAGCTAAAGAGAGTCTTGTTCTTTCTTTCATTTAATTCAAAACTCTAAGTAAGCCAATGTAAGCAGTTTATTAAATCTTCTGCTTCATTTATTTCAGCACGATATCTCTCGTTACTCATATCACGACATGTTATTTTTAGTTGTATCACTGAAAAACTGCGAAGTTGTGTTTTCAACAGATTTCACGCTCACTAACTCCACCAGCCATCGCTACGTTGCATTTCAAACGTTTTCAGCTTCGTTGTAAAGTAGGTACACAGGTTTTTTCATCAAACAATTCGCAACTTCAACTCCTACAACTAAAGTACATTTTGCATTGGCACGTAACTTCCCGGTATCTTTTAAAGCTCCACGCTCGAGTTAAGTTTCTAGTAGTAGTTGGTGGTTTTATAAAATGAAGTGAAGAAAGTAACGTTCTTGAGATATTAAAGCGCTTTAAAATATATAGGAATGTGATATAAAATGTCAGGGGCTTTAGAAATTCTTCTATTCATGCGTCGTCGTCCGCTTCGGCTCTCGATAAAATTAGATGTAAGGGTAGAGGCAGACAGAATATTAAGGCGTAATATCGTGGAGCGATGTAGGTAGGCAAAGAATAAAATAGAATATAATACTCTTTTATAAGTACAGCATATAAATAAAGATTGAATCATTTATCGTACCTATAGTAATGTAATCGTACCTACATTAATTTTGGATACACATCTTTTAGTAGACATCATTTCAGCCAAAATACGTCCACTGCTGGACATAGGCCTCCCCCAAAGGGCCCGGTTTGCCATAATTGCCACACTTGGCAGGCGGGTTGGCGATCGCAGTATGGTGTTACTATGCATAGAGAACGCCGCTGCCTATTCTCTAGTAAGTCCTTTAGTCGCCTTTTACGACACCCACGGGAAGAAATAGTATGGTGCTATTCTTTGCGTATTCTTTGAGTAGTATATTTTCTAAATTATGGAAACACAAATTAAAAGTAAGAGGCTATGTAGGCTGGCGATGAAGAAAAAAAACCAGCCAAGTGCGTGTCGAACTACGCTCAATGAAGCGTTCCGTAGTTGGGATGACTTTATCTTAAGAACAAACTTAACATTGTAGTTGAATAACATGTTCCCCGATACATTCCATCTGCAAATGTAAGTTTGTACGTACAATATTGAGTGATTTACCATGTTATTTTCAGACCATAGACATCTTATAGGTTTTCACGGTAGCAACAGGTAGCAGGTAGCAATCAAACAATCATTTTCTTCGTTAATAAAGCATGTTTCAGATTTATTCCAAGTCAACTGCTGTTTGATCTCTTACATATTTATGACCGTATCCGATTAAAGACTGCAGCTGCAAATGTAGGAATGAGATGCAGGCTTATTGCTTATGAGCCCAGAAATAATCCGATTTCTTAGTTCGCTTTTCCAGCTTGACTATCCGATTGGTTTTCTGAGCTAGTAATATTTTTCTGAGATCCATATTTTGTTCTAACACATAATTTTTTTGCTTTCAACTTAACGAGTGATTGCAGCCACGATACAGGATAAATTACAAAAAGTTCTGAAACTTTAATGTTTTTTATCAAACTAGCTATTGGCCTATACTTTTAAATAAAGTTTTTTACAGTCCGTTCAACCGATTTTGACTTTTATTCCGTAGGTATAAAGTTGGCATTAAAAGCAAAATCGCGGTTACAATACCAACTGTTTATTACAGCTGCCATTTGTCATGCTACCAACGCAATAGAAGTCAAAATCGGTTGAACGGACCGTAAAAAAGGTTTAGCTTATTTCAAATGGAGTATAGTTATGCTGAACTCAAATGTTTTTTCTTTTGTGGGACGAAAAGTTACTCTTATCCTGCGATATTTTGCCACCTTAAAGTCAATCTGCCCGCCTTTTCTCAACCATGCTGGGGTCAGCTTCCAGTCTGACCGGATGCAGCTGAATATTACATGAAGCGACTGCCTATCTGACCTCCTATACTTATCCACCTATCAGCCACAAAAAAAACAAAATTAATTCAATCAAGATAAAAACACAAGTAACATTTATCGAACCTATTGTGGTACAGTAATTTTATTCTAGGTGCATCGTCTTCACATAATATAATTGTATAATGAATGTACCTATAAAAAATATTGTACAAGATATTAAAAGAGTAACAACGGTGGAGTTTCTTGCCCATTCTTCTCCATACGAAACTACCTTTTGGAAGGGGCGACTACAATCAATTCTATTTTTTTGTAAGTATTGACGTTCAATAGTGCCTTATATGTGCCTATTTGAAATAAACAATTTGACTTTGACTTTGTCCAATTTTAACGTGAAGCCATTAACATTAACCAACAAAATAAACGAAGTAACTCAAATACCTGTTCTCGTTTGTGCTAAACTAGCAAAGCCCAAATAAACTAATTGCTAATCTTCTCAGTGTAGATAAAACGGGAGCCTCGTTTTCAGTTGCAGATGCTCCAAAATCCGGTAGTTTTCGTCTATTTTTGGTGCCCGCTCAATGAAAGCGCTGGCTGAAATAGAAAACTTCGTGATTTTTTTGCCATTTCGGTGAATCAGATCATTTTTAGTTTTTTTTTTACAAGGTCTACTCTTTTTTACATTTACCACTAAATTAGACATTACAAAATTATGGTCTTAGGTTGTAGCTCTTACAATATTTATGACTAAAACTACCCGATTCCTTAAGACGGAGATATATGCCAGTGACCTTGAGTAATTAGCTTGCGTGTTCTGTACTGAGCTCATGCAACGCGTCGTAAGTTCAGCCAGTAATAGGACTCTCCCATCAAGGAGCAATGTCCCTAATTTGACGCATTATTAATTTATTATACATAAAACAAACGATATTTTAATAAAACGCGTATACTAAAAGATCAATAATTAAATTATCTTTAAATTGGTGAAAGTTTCAGAAACATACGCTTAGTAGATTTTGCGCCATTTTCAGTTTATTTCCGTTTATATCCGCGTTAGACATAACTTTACAAATTAATTTCACTATGTAATATAAACATAATCTAAAATATTCACATATTAATTTATTAAGAAAATGCTCTAATTTAACATACATTTTTTTCAAATCATTAACACCACTCATTTTGACGTTATCTTCAGAATAAAATCATTAAAAGTCGGTTATCATCGCCTTAAGACAAAGTATCCATGTGCCAAATTCTATGACGATTGGTCGAGTGGATGTTATAATAAATACTTTTGTATTTTTGCCCATTGTATATTTCTTCTATACTAGGTAAGTAGGTCGGTATTCGACGTCCCAAAGACGGTGACCATTATGACCTTGGAAGGGTGCCATATCCCTAACACTTGGCTGGCTTGGCTGGCGTACTGGTTACCGAATGTAATTGATGAGTGTTGATGAATAAACATTTGTTGGTACGCAGTAGACTGTAGATGAATTTTGCTAGCTATCCGTGTGTGACACCTTCATGAATTATTGGTTGGCTGGTTCAAAATGGCGGGATTATTTTTATGCCTTTTGATCATGATCCACTCTTGAAATGCCTTCTACTTTGTCTGGAAAGAGCACAAAGAACCGTTCTAATAGTCATGGCACATAAACCTATTCGCTTCCCCACGCTCCACTTGTATGTTCTTTGCAAAGTTCCTACTTTAAGACAAGCATTTCTGATAAGCACATTATTACGTAAGCATACTGATATTGAATATGACCCTAATCTCAATACTCTAAAACGTAGAGTTAAAAGAATATGTCAGACAGAGAGGCGAGAAGACACTATATATTTTTGAGTCCTGTTATATATTACAACAAAATTAATAAGATATTAAATATCTATCTGCTCTCGCTACGAGAGTGTAAACTGAAAATTTAATAATGGCCTCGAAACCTGACTTATGAGGAAACAGAGAGCCTCATACAAACTTAAAGTATATTAATATCACATTCTCCGCATATATATACACGCACCCTTCACACACACACACACACAGACGCACGCACCACCACACCCTCTCTCATACACACACTCACACACCCACTTATACTGCTACAACTATTATTAATAAATGCGTAGTTCTAGTTTAATTATTATTAAATGTTTATGTCTAGTTTCTAACTATAAGTATAACCAAAATGTTTGTTTAGGTACTCAGTTGTCTGTCGCTCCTGGTGGGCGCTAATAACTGCGACACAGTTACTAAACTAACGCAGTAATAACGTACACAAAACTTGTAGGTAATCTGTTTTTGTTCCAGTAAAATATTTGTATTTGTACTTATAAAGCTTCATTCTAGCCTCCAGTCTCTAATATTATGCTCTTCTCTTCAAGACACATAGTGCTTATCATGTGTGATGAACGGACGCCTATCCCAGAAATGATCTGGTGTCTCTGGAGTCCCTCACCCCTCACCCTAGAAAACTTTATTGGTATAAATATATTATGTTAATACATACAACAGATTCTCTAGAAGTCTACATAGAAGAAAGAAAATATATTTTCTTTGGAGAATATTCAAATGAGATGAGGGTATCTTTAATGTGGATAATACGGATCCTATTGGCTATTGAAAAGACAACAGCTGGAACAAACGGCTCTTCTTGTTTTATCTTGTAAACAGTT
This sequence comes from Tiliacea aurago, assembly GCA_948098905.1. Lineage (NCBI taxonomy): Eukaryota > Metazoa > Arthropoda > Insecta > Lepidoptera > Noctuidae > Tiliacea > Tiliacea aurago. The sequence goes on along the minus strand of OX402581.1, from coordinate 23,668,902 downwards.
AGGCATTAGAAAAACTTCATAATTAAATCCTATTCTGAATTCCTATACAGCGTGTCGCTTTAGTGGCAACATTAATATATTATACCTATACGGTTTCGCGTTTTCTTTTTATGAAGATCATTTTATTTTAAACGTTATTATATACGTTAGTTACAACCTGTACTTAAAGAACTGTAGCGCAAAGGTCATTTGCCGGGGATCGGATCATAACATCAATCAATCAACTTAGCCTATCGCAGTCCAGTGCTGGACATAGGCCTCTCCCAGGCTGCGCCACAACACCCGTCTTCCGCCTTCCGCGTCCAGTCTGACCCAGCCACCTTCTTAAGTTCGTCAATCCATCTAGCTGGGGGGCGTCCCACACTACGCTTGCCGATACGCGGTCTCCACTCCAAGGACTCGTCTGCTCCATCGGCCATCAGTCCTTCGACAAACATGGCCAGCCCACTGCCACTGATCATAACACTGCATCAATGAAATTAAAACGAATAATGTGCAAAGATTAGGCGAATTGAAGGAAAGAGAGAGCTTTTGTAGCGGCATCAACATCGCCACATGCGAACTACGTGTCACACTGACGTCATGCAAAACCTGCATCGCGCAAGCAGAGTTTACCGCGCAACTAGCATATATACAACGTCCCGACATCAACCGTCGGGCAGTTGCCCACCAGACACGACACCCGTCTGGTCGGAGGATCCTCCCTTTTCTATAGAGTATGGGTGAACTTTACACCCTGTTCCTCATGCCTCTAAACTTTATTATTTAGTTTGTTTGAAAAAATTTTTTTTTTAATAAAAAAGAAATAATATAAATATGATTGCAATTTGGCTACTTTGTATTAGAGTGTGTATTTTGTCAATTTTTATTTTATTTTTGTAATGTGTCTTGTTTGTGCAGAATAAACAATTTTTCTTTCTTTCTTTCTTTTAATGTACAAATTATTTTATCTTGTTATAATTTTTATGATTACTGGTTACTAGCCCTACCCGTGTGTTAAATTAATGTCACTATTGTACCGGCACGTTGTATATAATATAACCATTATAAATGCGAAAGTGAGTTTGTCCGCTTTCATGCTAAAACAGCTGAAAGGATTTGGATGAAATTTGGCATATGGGTAGAATATGACCTGTATTAGGATATAGGATACTTTTTATCCCGATATACCCACGGGATTGAGACTTATGCGGGTGAAACTGCGGGGCGCAGCTAGTAGAGTATAAAGGTAAAGAAATTCGTGTCGCAAAGCGACCTATAATACGATTTCTTTATTTATTTGTAAAATTATCTTTGCCTTGTTGGTCTGGTGGTCACAAGAGCAACTGTTAAGCATGAGGTCCTGGATTCGATTCCCAGGTCAGCCCAAGTATTCTTGGGTTTTTTCATTAGGAATTTCTCAGTAGCAGCCTGGAGTCTGGATTTGTGCCCGGTAGATGGCAATAGGTTCGCCCCATATTACATGGGACTTAAAACATAACTGGCGAAATGTGGGTGTTACTATTTATAGGTATAACTCTGCCTAACCCTTCGGGGATTACAGGCGTGATGATAATAATAATAATTATTATTATTAATAATTATTATTATTAACTCATTTATTTCAGATAATATAATCCATACAATACATAACATTTAACACTAAATTAAATTCAAATCAATTTACACAATACAAAAAATTACATTAAAACTTAATTATTGTTACTAATGTTAGGTTGTAAAATTCTCCAGTTTTCACGTCCAAAGAGTTTTTTTATAAAAAAAATGCTTGTTTTAGTTCAAATCAACAAATCCCCTTTTCTTTAAAAATATTTTCAGTACCTTTCTTTCAAACTGATTCAATGAAAGCTGACTATACGAGTAATGCATTAAAGTATCAAATCAAGGCTATACAAATAAATCGAATGCGATCCCAGGAATTCTCGTATTTCAGACCTCTTACAGTACCTAAAGAAAAATAGTAGGTACCTATTAGCTATTCTTCAATTTCCTTCGCATCTCAACGAACTCCATTCATTTTCGGCTGAGTCGAAGGATCACATGAATCGGACCTTTTAGCCAATTGGTGCGAAGCCCCTTGGTGTTGAGAAAGGTCACTCCACATCTCTCATTATCTTAAATAATTAAATGCTTTCCGGATTAATGAAAATGCCTTACTCATATGTTGCGTTTGCACCGTTCCGGATTACAGTTGTAGTCACAATTAGTTTTTATTTTTAAGAGTTGTAAGTAATAGGATTTATTGTAAACGTGTATGTACTTTTTCAATACAGTTGTTAAACATGGCGTACTTTGAGAGGCTTTAAATATGATTCGATAATTAAATCTTTTGCATAGACATCTTTCTGTTACGCGGTCGTGACTTTTGTTTACGAGCTCTATCATTAGTTTTGCAGTTGAGTTTTAAAGTTATGAGTCAATTTAAAAAGTTTAGTATAGTAGCAAGGAGTTTTCATACATATAATAAAATGGGATACATTATAAACGAGGAAAAATGAATGAGTCCGTACGTCTTAAAAGCCTTTTAAATGGTTCTTTAATATATTAATTACCAGTTATAATTTAATTATTTTCACATCAACATTTGTCAAAAATCGAATAGGCTGTTATCGTTGTAAAAAAAAAATATGTCAAGTTGCAAAAACGCGCCATTTTCTGAAAATTTTAATTAATTCTTTGATTTGTTTTTTATTATTTCCTACAAGTGTATTGAAAAACGTCATGTGATACACGGGTGCGTAGGTTATGGCAAACTCGTGTCATTGAAAAACCCTACTTTCCACCCTTGTATCACAATGTACTATTTTGGGTTAGAGAAAATTTGGGCTTTTGCAAATCTAATTGAGACTTTTTGGTTTGTAGAGTAATTCAGTTGGTCTTAAGTGCAAACTGAAGGTTCCCCAGTCAATATTGATTTATTTTTACAGAAAGCTAAATATCAAATAAAAATAAACTAACGCTACTTGTAAACGCATATATACGCGTTATAAACTGAACTATAAATGTTTGTACATGAGAATTAGGGAACACGTCACATCATCTATTCCAGATAACTTTATTTAAAACATCTTAACTCATTATTTCCACCTCACCAACCACATCATTCTCTATTATAGCAATCTGAGCAGCTGTCAGTTGTGTCATCAAGTTACTAACTTCGGTAAATCGAAATACTGACTAAGTTCCGCTGTTCACTGACACAAATGGAGAAACTTTGTCGAAGTTCCATAATTTGGATAATTTGAGATTTGCTGCAGTTTGACAGTTCAACCCAATGTCACTGTTAACTAAGATGTAGTAATATTTGATGTTCATAGTTAAAATCTAGTGGATGCCCTATAGGACCTAGTGAGCGGAGGATATAGTGACCTAATTGGTGAAGTTCTTCAGAATGGACAGGTGCATATGAACGTAAACGAAGCAAAAGGAGTATGTAAGGAGCGTAACACGTGGCGTTCTATAGTTTCTGCCTAACCCTATCGGAAGAAAGCGTGAGTTTATGTATGTATAGTTTAAATCTTTGGTTGGAAGAGTTTTTTTGTGTTATTTCAATCAATCAATCAACTCAACTTCCGGTCCGTGTGGTGCCGAACGTAAAGAATAGCACCGGCCTATTTCTTCCCATGGGTATCGTAAAAGGCGACTAAGGGGCTTACTAGAGAATGGGCAGCAGCGTTCTCTATGCATTTTAACACCATACTGCGATCATCAACCCGCCCGCAAAGCATGGCGATTATGAAAAACCCCCCTTTGGGGGAGGCCGATGTCCAGCAGTGGACGTCTTTCGGCTGAAATGCTGATAATGAAACAACTCAACTTATCGCAGTCTGCTAGAGATAGGCCTCTCCCGAGCTGTGCAACAACACCCCGTCCTCCGCCTTACACATATAGTCTCTCCCAGACATCTTTTTAAGGTCGTCGCTCCATCTAGCTAGGGGGCTAATATATGTGAAAAGAGATTATTTTTAAAGTGATTATAATGGTGGCATTACAGTATTTTTTTTTTTTAACAAAAGGAATAGTCTGAAATCTTTAGTTGTTTTTGGGATAAAAAGCACGGGGCAAATTGTTCCGGGTAACAGCATTTTCTAACCAACGTTCTATTTTTGAAGGCAGCACATTTTCATTCTTTGTACCATCCATACATTTCTGTAATTTCCTTTGAGATTCTGTGCTCTAGATAAAATGCTCATGAGAGCACTTGCTCCTACTGTTCGTAGATTATATTTATGCATGAAATGTTATGTTTCGTATTCACATAAAAATACTGGATCTGTTTGTATGGATCTAAGCCTGTCCTAAGTCTTGAGATCTTCTGAAATGGGAATGGTTTGTTATCCGGTATGTCCGCTGGATACGTGATCTAAATAATAATATCATATGCTACATTTTGTTTGGGTAATATTTATTTATTATTATTTTATTATTTATTTTATTTGTACCGTGTGGTGCCGGACATAAAGAGAAGCACCATCCTACTTCTTCCCGTGGGTGTCGTAAAAGGCGACTAAAGGACTTACTAGAGAATGGGCAGCAGCGACGCATGCATTTATGCATTTTAACACCATACTACGATCGCCAACCCGCCTGCCAAGTGTGGCGGTTATGGCAAACCCCTTCTTTTGGAGGAGGCCTATGTCCAGCAGTGGACGTCTTTCGGCTGAAATGATGATGATGATGATGATTAATATTTAAGTACATTGTATGTCGAAAACAGTGAGAATTTTATTAAAAAAAACGTTACGTTTTTTTATAATTTGGAGAAACAGCAACAAGTCTGGGACAGTTCATTATGGAAATTAATTAGAAGACATAAATATGTTTCTCGTTTTTGTAATAAACCGGTCATGAAACAAAAATACTTTTAATTTATTTATTTATTCGAGCACTGTCTTTATAGTGTGATCTTTAATATTAAAGTTTAGGGGCTTCTTTGATGAAAAGGTTCTGCAATCAAACTTTACGATTCCCAGTAAAATCAACATTCAAGGAGAGTGTGGAATTATGACATCTACAAACTTTTATAGGCACCCATAGATTCTGCGTAGAATTCCATTCACGCTGCAAGGATAAACACAAACCCGAAACCATTAAAAGCAGCGTAAACAGCGCTTTAAATCGATTCCCTTCGCAATAAAACTTAGCCTAACAATAAAGTGGGAGTAAAATCGACGCATTAATGTAAGCAGCCACGAACGCGCTTCAAAGCGTAACCCATATAAGAGCTTGCCTATCTAAGTAACGGATTTCCGGCAAAAAATACTAAAAGCTGAGAGGCGTAACATGGCCGCTTAGGATAAAGATGCTGCCTTTTTATTGCAACGACTCTTTAGTAGGTTTTTGCTACAGTTCAGAGTTGAAACAATATCGGGGTTTCGTTGAAATAATAGTGATCTCGGAAAGTAGTTGTTTTGAGTACGAAAATAAGACGAGAATTTGCATCTGTTCATAAAAAACTATGTCGTGGCAGTAGGTAGGTCTTTTTCAAGATTTATGGGACTCATAATCATCATTTCAGCCGAAAGTCGTCCACTGCTGTAAGTAGGCCTCCCCTAAAGGGGGCTTGCCATGCTTGGCAGTCGGGTTAACGATCACAGTATGGTGTTAAAATGCATAGAGAACGCTGCTGCCCATTCTCTAGTAAGTCCCTTAGTCGCCTTTTGCGACACCCACGGGAAGAAATGGGATGCTGCTCTTTACGTCCACATTCGCAATCCAAACTAGCTGAAAAGTGAGCATTTCTTTTTGTCTATTCTTTGAAACTATAAGTTTTTTTTTAAATTACACATACATACATAAACTCATACCTTCTTCCCATGGGGGTAGGCAGAAACTATAGAACGCCACCTGCTTCGCTCCTTACATACTCCTTTTGCTTCTCCTACGTTCATACAAATCTGGTCATACACGCACGCCGGTTGCGAATACTACTCACCTGACCTTTCTGAAGAACATCACCAATTAGGTTACTATTATGTCTTCCTAAGGCGTCTCCGGATCCGGGGTTTCCACTCACATCTGCCTTTTAAATACCTTTTGTTAGTCGCCTTTCACTCATCCTCTCCTCATGACTAAACCATCTAAGCGTACTCTTTTAAATGTTGATCAATACGTCTTTTAAACTGCACGGTTGCCTAATTCTGTTAGTATTGTCTTGGGGAGTAACAAATTAAAACTAAATTGTTTAATCTAAGGGGGGAGGACCGTAGAGCTTAGGCGTATTATTAAATATTTTTAATTTTTGCCAATGTATCACGTAGTTTGTAAGATTTACTCTAAGTTCTCTCAACCTTTGTATACGACATCACGACATCAATCTTCCAGTAAACCTTCAACTAGTAACACGCTCTTTCATTTAATTTTCCGAACCTTCTGATCAACACACCATTCAATACCCTTATCGGCAAAACATCATTTTTCACCCTATCATTCATAGTCACGAAAGACATGCTTCGCAAGGAACGCATTTCCACAGCATTTATTCTACTTTCATGCTTCTTTTGCTACACATAACATTCACTTGCTAAAATTGGTAATATAAAACCTATTATATTACAAGAAAATGTCAGACGATCCGATAAGGTTTGTAATATCAGTATGAAAAATATGAAAGTACTCTAAACTGGAGTGCATATGAGATCACGTGTTATGAAATCTCTCATTGCTTACATAGTTACTCCCTCGCCATACACAATCATAAGTCAAAACAATGTATGAAACCGACCAAGTGCGTGTCGGACCACGCATAATGAAGGGTTCCGTACTTGTGAGAGATTTATCCCACAAACAAACTTAACATTGCAGTTGAAATACATGTTCTCTCATACATTCTAACTGCAAATGTAAGTTTGGGAGATTTACGCACAATATTGGGAGATTTACCATGTTATTTTAAAACCAAAGACTTCGTAAAGGTTTTGCTGTAATCTATAAGTAAAGAACTACTTTCTGTATTCTTTTTTAGGGTTCCGTACCAAAATGGTAAAAAGGAACCCTTATGGTGAGACTAAGTCTGTCTGTCTGTCTGTCACACCTGGATATCTCAAGAACTACTAATGCTATCAACTTGAAATTTAGAATAGTTTTAGATGACGTTTGTCCAACTATTTTGCAAACAAGAAAGAAATTAAAACATATCTCTTTTTTGCAAAAGGGACTGAAAGGGGATCTTAAAAAATTGAAGTGGGGTAACTAGGGCATGAAAGAACGCTGTTTGCACATTCTTAAACATTCATTTTTAATTTTTAGGCAGCATAGTTTCCGACTTTTGATGAAAAATGTAAAAATAAATACCGTCCCCCCCCCCCCCCCGTATCTCCAAAGTTTTCATAGATAAAAATCTGAAATTATTCTATGTGGTAGAAGTTCATGTAAAGATTACAGGAAAATAAAACGATGTCTCTAAATAGCACAGTTTTTCAGAAATCATCAACATCATATATACGTACGGAACCGGTTTTTTTTTAATTTTAGGATCAGTAGTTTCGGAGATAAGTGGTGGAAATGGTTGGCTATGACAGACGGACAGACAGACACGCGAGTGATCCTATAAGGGCTCCGTTTTTTCGTTTTGAGGTAGGGAACCCTAAAAATAACTCTAATACATCTCCCAAGCAGTAAATTAAAACCACCACCCCAATCCACTTTTTCTCAGATCATTTTACGTTTTAATTAAGGGCATCATTAGTCGTAACGGAGGCCAGCAATTACCGCCGTCGCTCGCAGCGATACGATGATGCAGTCAGTGGCAGTGTGATGCAGACCTTTTATTAATATCACTGAGACTGGTGGAATAAAATGAACGACGAACGATGTGAAAAGATTTTTAGTATTTAATGATGACTTATTTCAAGTGCTTATAATAATCATATAATATTATCATATCAACACGCTTGTAATCCTCGAAGGGTTAGGCAGAGCTGTACCTATACGTATCATTTGTAGTACACCCACATTTTGCTAGTTGTGTTTAAGCCTGATGTAACAGGGGGCGAGCCTATTGCCATCATCGGGCACAAATACTGGCTGAGAAATTTCTTCCTTTTAATTGTTTTTAAAATATTCCACTGATTGAACTAAGATTTGTGTATTTATAAACGATATTATGTATGCATAAGCATAATCAGTTTATGAAGTTCACACTGCTGGGACACAGGCCTCTCTGTGAGAGGGAGTCGGTCATAATCCACCAGGTAAGACTGGACCCGTAACGACTGTCAAAGATCCACGAATGACAGCCGGGACCAACGGCTTTACATGCTTTCCGAGGCACGGTATCGGTATGTAAAGATGGTCACCCATCCACGGACCAACCGCGGCAAGCGCAGCTTAACATGATTGATTGACCCGTGCGGCTGTTATTTAAACAACGGGCCCCTATTTTTGGTTATAGACGATATACGAAGGTCAAATAATATCGGTCGCTTTTTGTGAAGTAGGTACTGCAGTTTGTTAATTTTGCGGCTTTTTTTCTCATTTAATGCAAGGTGTGGATATCGTTGGATATGCCGTTTAAAAATATTGTGGGTCTGTGAAAGACATTTTTCAATTCTGAGATCCGTTTGCGTAATATTAAGCTTTAAAGTGCTATTTTTTGTTAGAGTCAAGTGTCCCCGCCCCTGTTAGCTATGGTTGGTTTAAGATATGTAAAAAAATTCATGGCAGTAGTCTATATAACGAAATTAAAAGGAAAACTATCACAGCTAAGTATGATTTACAAGTTAACGAGTAATAGTCGACCAACTTAAATTTGCAGTTGAAGAATTGACCGTAACGTATATTGATGTATGGGATAGCATGTTTTTCAACTACAATGTTAAGTTTGTTTTTGGGATAAATTCATCCTAACTACGGAACCCTTCATTGTGCGAGGTCCGACACGCACTTGGCCGGTTTTTATTTTTTTGAAAATGGAAATTCGTCGCATTGGCACTTCTGTTTTGTTGGTTGACTCTATTGCAAGCGGGCACAGATTTACCCAGAAAAAAATACCACGAATGCGCATGAATTTAAAACTCATTTCAGGTATGCATCGTAATCGCGTTCACGCTAATTCGGAACGGGTGTAAGCACGCTCAAATCGATTACAGTGCAATTCGGAATGCAGCCATTGTCATTATGAATGTCAAGATTATCAATTTCAAATGAATAACGGTTTTTATTTCATGATAATCACAGCTTGTACTGGCGAATGGATAATATTTTAAAACTGATACTTCTTTCGATCAATTCCTGCCCATAATAATTTAGAGAGTCATTAGCGGTTATTCAGCTAAGCAATTTTGAGGATGACGCGCGCCGCGACGCCCGCAGAGGTGCCTGCAAATCCTAATGCATCTTCATGAAGAAACGACTGTTTCAAACCATTTTAAACATTCCAAATTCCATCCAATTCCATTTTTTTTCCAAATTTAAACATTTATATCTGTATCTTTTATGGTGTACATAATAAAAAGTATTCTCTTCTATTCTATTCATTTTCTCTCTCACACGACTGAAGAAAGGCAAGTTTGTGGTCTATTAAGGACATGGTTATGTCTGGCCTACTAAGGATAGGTACACATTACTAAACGGACATGTGTGTTAACTGCTTGCTTTGGTACAGAAGTAATTTTTGAGAATGCTGTCATAACACGTGTTATAAAGCATTCATTATTTCGTTACTTACAGATAACTTTAACTTTAGCAATAAAATTCAAAACTAAATTTTTATTTGAATCTTTATTTAGGCTACATATTTTTTCTTTAGTTTTAAGTTGGCTTGTAGACTATACATGTACCTAGGCTTACAAATTAGCATAATTTTAGTTCATGTGGTGTTTACCTTCAAGTAATTATTACTGTTCAATGTTTTTCAGACCTTATTTTTATCACGATGTTATTGTAAACAATTGTTAGTGAACCAAATAAATAAATAAATAACACTAAACTTTTCCTTTACGAAGGTCTATGGGACTGTCTTAAATTCATAGGCGTATGTACAGTTAGCTAATTGAGTACCAACTAAATTAATCTTCATTTTCAAAGAAGATATTTACATAATGTATAAAGCTAATTGTATTTTTAAAATAAAATGTAGGTACATGTATATAAAAAGGAGGGTAAGGAATCATGGCATCAAGGCATCAAAAAAATCGTCCTCATCGTTGTCGATAGGAAAAGTGCCCAAAAGGCTGGCAGCATTGCCACGTTGTATGGCATTGCTGATTCTTTGACCTAGAAATAGGCCAGCCTACGGCCGGCCGGCGGGCCGACGGGCGGCGGGGCGGTCGGGGGGGTTACGTGAAGAGTCGACCAACCGCTTGGCGATGTCTCGAAAAACTAAGTGGGCACTCGGACCCCATGGCCCTAATAGTGTTCCAACCCCTGTAGTATTTACAACTAAAACTGTCCGTAAATTTAGATAAAAACTGTAATTTATTGACAGTTGCATGAAATGGCCATAACACAGCAAATTGGCGTAGGGTGTCAATTTCATAACAATTTTTTTCCTAGACTGTATTTATTTTATTTCTTGTGTTTGGGTGGCTTACAGCTATCAATACAGAAGTAATTCACGACAATCATTACATAGGCAGGTACCATACTAATTTAATGTATTTTTTCTCTGTTTTAAGTAAGTACTGAATATCGTATTGCAAAAAATAACAATGAGCTTAGTTGGTGTGGGTAGCGAGCCTGCCCTTTTTATCCTCAATTATTATTTCAGATTTTTGTTGCTCTCAGATAAAATGCATATAATATGAATCATAATGTACCTTTTCCAAAATTAATAAACGTTTATCATCTCAAAATCAGGGAAATAATTCATTTCGTCACACGAACACTGTTTGTTGTTTAAACAAAACTCAATAATAATTATACTGTCTAGTGGTTTACGTTTACTAAAATACTTCAAAACTATTGATGAATTTTCAGATGTGGCTTGCGATGTAACATAAAGGCTTCTACATACCGGGGCGACTTGTCGCGCGACGCGACGCGACACAAAGGCACCGCTCGTCCCGCGACACGCGGGGCCTTTGTGCCGTGTCGCGTCGCGCGACTAGTCGCGCTGGTATGTAGAAGCCTTTAGTCAGTAAGTCAATTTACTAAACCCTTCCTTGCATCGTATGCTTAAGTTTTAAGGAACTTAATACTATAGCTTCTTTGAGTTGGAAGTTGGTTCTCTGATCTTATTGTTAGTGCTCACAATTTAGTAATTTCATCACATCTTAGCGATTTAATTTTGGTTTCAATAATTAATTTCATCAAGCAAAAAATTTGACTAGCATTTTATTCAATTAGATTGAATAAAATGCTAGTCAAATTTTTTGCTTGACTTGAGCTGATATTTCAATTACTGTCAATTAAAATTGCAAAGTTTTCATTGGAATCGCACAGACTGACAGGATTTTTTTTGTTTGTGAAAATCTAATCAAAATCAAAAGTTATTTATTCAAACTAAACTAAGAATCAGCACTTTCGAACGTCAAACTAAAGTCGATTAACACTTCAATGTTTCTAATCTATAGCTATAGCTATAGATTAGAAACATTGAAGTGTTACTGTGTACTTGTTATAACAAGAAATGCTGAAAACCTGTGTATTTAATATTTGTATGTTTTATCTATTTAGATGATATAATTATGTAAAAGTAACAGTGTTTATCGACTTACGTTGCTGACCTTACAATATAATAAGATAACATCACGCCTGTATTTCCCGAAGGGTTAAGCAGAGGTGTACCTGTTATAGGTACGCAACAACAACAATATTTCAACATTTATATCTGTCATTTTATGGTATACATAATATAGAGTATATTTTATTTATTTATTTAATACTTTAAGCACACAATTTATTTATTTATAGTTAATTGAAATGGCACAGGCCGCACAGGTCCAATTACATTAATTAACATAGAATTATAAAAAATAAAATAAAATAAGCATTCAAATAACATACAAAACAAAAATTAAATACAAATTCAAAGATATACAATTCCTGGATAAAATTATTATTAATTATTTGAGTAAATGGTTAAATAAACACAAATTTACAGAAGCGGACTTAATGCCATATTATATAGGCATTTTCTACCAGTATCCTATTTTATTCTATGCTATTCTACCAAAACCTGGGTGTAGGTACTATAATTAGGACACCGCTTGCTAGTTATGTTTAAGTCCCATGTTAGAGGGCGACCCATACAATAATCATACAAATTAAGGAATAGTAGATTGTTATACATAACAACCTACTATTCCTTAATTTGTATGATTATTGTATGGGTAAGTCTATTATATGAGGGTCGAAAGGAGTCAATTCCCATACGACATATTTAGACCTAGACTGAGTAGGAATTGGTGACTTTCACCTGTGTTAAGCACTCTACTTTTCATTCCGAATATCATGGGAAAGTAAAAAAAAATACTTCGTTTTTCTAAAGTATTATATTGTTTGCTCACCACTCACACTCGCTTCATAAAATAAATAAAAATAAAATACAGTATTTAAATATGTGTCCTTTGAAATTTCTCGATTACTGTATTTGCCTCTTCTCCAGATCTCGGGACAACATTTCAGAATCGCTTGAACTCATTTTTATTAATTTATCAAAATAATATTAGTTTATAAGACCGAGATTTTGAATTCCTATGCAGCTTACAGAGTTAGTATCCCGCCAAATTATTTTTATTCTTTTTTAAATTTTAAACATGGAACACACCGCGTTACCGCCACGGGCCGTCCCACATATAATAGGTATATTTTTTTAATTTACACTGGCTGTTTAGTACACTCACAATACCGCAGCATTTTTTTAAATCAATATTTTTAAATGAATATTTGTAACATTTTTCTTAGCCGACTACCTAACCAAAATTGGTTCTATTTTTTTAATTCATTCCCGCCCTAGAAGGGGAAGTAATTACTATGAGTCTTTTCCGCCCAAGGGCGGGGAGCAGCGTCTTCCACCCTGCTACTTGGATAAAACAAACACTACTTTCCGAGTATGAGAAATGAAAAATTATTATCCTACCAAATTGAGCTTTATTAATCGGATTTTACGCTGTAATTTTCTGTGCTGCATCACTACATAGCTGTGGTCGACGGTTCCAATCTGTAAATGGACCGCCTTTCACATTGTGTGCCTCTATTCGACACTGCACAATGCATTTCCGTCGTTTTACAAATTTGTGGATTTTTTTTATTGAATTAAGTATTTAACTAACTTAAAATAACACAAATTCTACAAATATAATATAACTAATTATCCTACGTCGTCTGTGTGGTGCCGGACGTAAAGAATAGCAAGAAATAGGGGTATTTCTTCCCGTGGGTATCGTAAAAGACGACTAAGGGACTGGGCGAGAATGGGCAGTTCTCTATGCATTTTCATATAGGTATAGGTGTTACAATGGCTTAAAGCTAACACCATACTGCGATCGCCAACCCGCCTGCCAAGCGTGGCGATTATGGTTATGGCAACCCCCCCCCCCCCGCTTTGGGGGAGGTCTATGTTCAGCAGTGGACGTCGTTCGGCTGAAATGATGAATGATGATGATGAATTATCCTACCTAACCAAAATTCTCGTCTAAAACATAAAAGAGGACATCTATAACATCACGCCTTGTTTCCCCGAAGGGGGTAATAGTACGCCCACATTTCGCCTGTTATGTTTAAGTCCCATGTAATAAAGGGTAAACTTACTGCCATCAACTGGACACAAATCCAGACTACGGGCTGCTACTGAGACATTCCAGATAAAAAAACCTTAAAACACTTTGCCTGACCTGGGAATCGAACCCAGGACCCCATGTTCAGTAGTAGTGCTTGCTACCAGTAGACCAACGAGGCAGTCTGTAACGTAAAAGTCTGTAAAAGGGAGACAAAATAAACCTCTCTATTCCAATCCGAAGGTTTTCAATTAGGTTTTGAATAGAAACGAAAACAACGTTTATTTAAAACAGGGATGCACTTTCAATCAGCCAAAATAAGCTTTGCAACGAATTGAATTCTTATTCAAACATCTGAATCAACTTTGCAGACTTTTTAAAATTAATTCAAAATTGGAATTCAATTTATCAATTTCAAGTTAGGAGTTTTTTGTTTAAATTGGATTTTGAAATGGAGTTATCTTAGTTTTTATTTGTAAACATTGAATCTAATTGAACATGTTTTTATTGTAGTGTAAAAACTTATATTTTATGAAGATGAAATTCAGAGAATTAATAAAATATTACGGAGACAACAAGTGTATAAATGTGGCATAAAAATGGTTTCGCAAAAAAAAATGTTTTTCATTTAAATTATAAAACTATTTCAAGAACTTTGCACAAAGTAACCTTTTATAAACAGCCTCAAGCACGAATACACAGGTGAAAATTAACTCAACTTTGTGCAAACTAATTTAGAGACTATAAAACACTTTCTGACGTAGTTTAAACACACTAAAACTATTTTTAGACGCTAACCGCTTAACAAAGAACAAACCCTTTTGTAAAAAAAAACTAAAACAACACTGAAGGCACGTGTAAATACCAAAAGGTTGTGTTCTCACACCATGAATGTTATAGCGTTTTCCACAAAGTTAAGGACTGTTCAAAGTGAGGCGAATCCCGCACGGGATACGGGACGAAATTAGATGATTAGGAATTCACACGACTATTCGCGCCAATTTGAACACCTACATACCAGTTAGTTGATACCATAGAGCACGGAATTGCCGCGCCGCCTCTAATCAGCGAATTTCGTCCCGCATCCCGCGCGGGACAAACCTCAGTTTGAACAGAGCTTTACATGGATATTAGAGCGTGAAGAATTTAAGCTTCAGCAAAATGAGATAAAGTACTTCGGGCCACGCGTGACAAAGGTGTTCATGCTGAAAACTTTACACCAAACGAATTTCCACCTTAACAATATTTACGAACAGTCGATTTTCACTTAAATTGTAACATTCACTTTATAATTTTTTTGTCGGGCACCCTAATCGCCTCTGACCGCAACGTTGTTAAAATGGGGAAAGTGAAAACGTTTTGCCTATTTAAACAATTTTTCCTGTAAATATTGTTTTTCTTTTATTTTTGGTTTGACCGAGTTTTATAGCTTAAAAACTGTCTAATTAACAAAATGTAATAAATATTGTTGGTTTACGACGATGTTCATTTATTACACTTTTTACATGT
Organism: Tiliacea aurago; assembly: GCA_948098905.1. Taxonomy (NCBI): domain Eukaryota; kingdom Metazoa; phylum Arthropoda; class Insecta; order Lepidoptera; family Noctuidae; genus Tiliacea; species Tiliacea aurago. The sequence goes on along the minus strand of OX402581.1, from coordinate 23,653,735 downwards.
TGCTATAAAGTTCGTAACATAATTTTGTCTTTCTTGCATATCTTCTGGTTGGCAGACAATGGTAGTGACGAGTAATGATTTACGGCTGAACCCAATGATATTTTAAGTAAAAACCACCAATACCAACGCAATAGAAGTCAAAATCGGTTGAACGGACCGTAAAAAAGGTTTAGCTTATTTCAAATGGAGTATAGTTATGCTGAACTCAAATGTTTTTTCTTTTGTGGGACGAAAAGTTACTCTTATCCTGCGATATTTTGCCACCTTAAAGTCAATCTGCCCGCCTTTTCTCAACCATGCTGGGGTCAGCTTCCAGTCTGACCGGATGCAGCTGAATATTACATGAAGCGACTGCCTATCTGACCTCCTATACTTATCCACCTATCAGCCACAAAAAAAACAAAATTAATTCAATCAAGATAAAAACACAAGTAACATTTATCGAACCTATTGTGGTACAGTAATTTTATTCTAGGTGCATCGTCTTCACATAATATAATTGTATAATGAATGTACCTATAAAAAATATTGTACAAGATATTAAAAGAGTAACAACGGTGGAGTTTCTTGCCCATTCTTCTCCATACGAAACTACCTTTTGGAAGGGGCGACTACAATCAATTCTATTTTTTTGTAAGTATTGACGTTCAATAGTGCCTTATATGTGCCTATTTGAAATAAACAATTTGACTTTGACTTTGTCCAATTTTAACGTGAAGCCATTAACATTAACCAACAAAATAAACGAAGTAACTCAAATACCTGTTCTCGTTTGTGCTAAACTAGCAAAGCCCAAATAAACTAATTGCTAATCTTCTCAGTGTAGATAAAACGGGAGCCTCGTTTTCAGTTGCAGATGCTCCAAAATCCGGTAGTTTTCGTCTATTTTTGGTGCCCGCTCAATGAAAGCGCTGGCTGAAATAGAAAACTTCGTGATTTTTTTGCCATTTCGGTGAATCAGATCATTTTTAGTTTTTTTTTTACAAGGTCTACTCTTTTTTACATTTACCACTAAATTAGACATTACAAAATTATGGTCTTAGGTTGTAGCTCTTACAATATTTATGACTAAAACTACCCGATTCCTTAAGACGGAGATATATGCCAGTGACCTTGAGTAATTAGCTTGCGTGTTCTGTACTGAGCTCATGCAACGCGTCGTAAGTTCAGCCAGTAATAGGACTCTCCCATCAAGGAGCAATGTCCCTAATTTGACGCATTATTAATTTATTATACATAAAACAAACGATATTTTAATAAAACGCGTATACTAAAAGATCAATAATTAAATTATCTTTAAATTGGTGAAAGTTTCAGAAACATACGCTTAGTAGATTTTGCGCCATTTTCAGTTTATTTCCGTTTATATCCGCGTTAGACATAACTTTACAAATTAATTTCACTATGTAATATAAACATAATCTAAAATATTCACATATTAATTTATTAAGAAAATGCTCTAATTTAACATACATTTTTTTCAAATCATTAACACCACTCATTTTGACGTTATCTTCAGAATAAAATCATTAAAAGTCGGTTATCATCGCCTTAAGACAAAGTATCCATGTGCCAAATTCTATGACGATTGGTCGAGTGGATGTTATAATAAATACTTTTGTATTTTTGCCCATTGTATATTTCTTCTATACTAGGTAAGTAGGTCGGTATTCGACGTCCCAAAGACGGTGACCATTATGACCTTGGAAGGGTGCCATATCCCTAACACTTGGCTGGCTTGGCTGGCGTACTGGTTACCGAATGTAATTGATGAGTGTTGATGAATAAACATTTGTTGGTACGCAGTAGACTGTAGATGAATTTTGCTAGCTATCCGTGTGTGACACCTTCATGAATTATTGGTTGGCTGGTTCAAAATGGCGGGATTATTTTTATGCCTTTTGATCATGATCCACTCTTGAAATGCCTTCTACTTTGTCTGGAAAGAGCACAAAGAACCGTTCTAATAGTCATGGCACATAAACCTATTCGCTTCCCCACGCTCCACTTGTATGTTCTTTGCAAAGTTCCTACTTTAAGACAAGCATTTCTGATAAGCACATTATTACGTAAGCATACTGATATTGAATATGACCCTAATCTCAATACTCTAAAACGTAGAGTTAAAAGAATATGTCAGACAGAGAGGCGAGAAGACACTATATATTTTTGAGTCCTGTTATATATTACAACAAAATTAATAAGATATTAAATATCTATCTGCTCTCGCTACGAGAGTGTAAACTGAAAATTTAATAATGGCCTCGAAACCTGACTTATGAGGAAACAGAGAGCCTCATACAAACTTAAAGTATATTAATATCACATTCTCCGCATATATATACACGCACCCTTCACACACACACACACACAGACGCACGCACCACCACACCCTCTCTCATACACACACTCACACACCCACTTATACTGCTACAACTATTATTAATAAATGCGTAGTTCTAGTTTAATTATTATTAAATGTTTATGTCTAGTTTCTAACTATAAGTATAACCAAAATGTTTGTTTAGGTACTCAGTTGTCTGTCGCTCCTGGTGGGCGCTAATAACTGCGACACAGTTACTAAACTAACGCAGTAATAACGTACACAAAACTTGTAGGTAATCTGTTTTTGTTCCAGTAAAATATTTGTATTTGTACTTATAAAGCTTCATTCTAGCCTCCAGTCTCTAATATTATGCTCTTCTCTTCAAGACACATAGTGCTTATCATGTGTGATGAACGGACGCCTATCCCAGAAATGATCTGGTGTCTCTGGAGTCCCTCACCCCTCACCCTAGAAAACTTTATTGGTATAAATATATTATGTTAATACATACAACAGATTCTCTAGAAGTCTACATAGAAGAAAGAAAATATATTTTCTTTGGAGAATATTCAAATGAGATGAGGGTATCTTTAATGTGGATAATACGGATCCTATTGGCTATTGAAAAGACAACAGCTGGAACAAACGGCTCTTCTTGTTTTATCTTGTAAACAGTTAGGCATTAGAAAAACTTCATAATTAAATCCTATTCTGAATTCCTATACAGCGTGTCGCTTTAGTGGCAACATTAATATATTATACCTATACGGTTTCGCGTTTTCTTTTTATGAAGATCATTTTATTTTAAACGTTATTATATACGTTAGTTACAACCTGTACTTAAAGAACTGTAGCGCAAAGGTCATTTGCCGGGGATCGGATCATAACATCAATCAATCAACTTAGCCTATCGCAGTCCAGTGCTGGACATAGGCCTCTCCCAGGCTGCGCCACAACACCCGTCTTCCGCCTTCCGCGTCCAGTCTGACCCAGCCACCTTCTTAAGTTCGTCAATCCATCTAGCTGGGGGGCGTCCCACACTACGCTTGCCGATACGCGGTCTCCACTCCAAGGACTCGTCTGCTCCATCGGCCATCAGTCCTTCGACAAACATGGCCAGCCCACTGCCACTGATCATAACACTGCATCAATGAAATTAAAACGAATAATGTGCAAAGATTAGGCGAATTGAAGGAAAGAGAGAGCTTTTGTAGCGGCATCAACATCGCCACATGCGAACTACGTGTCACACTGACGTCATGCAAAACCTGCATCGCGCAAGCAGAGTTTACCGCGCAACTAGCATATATACAACGTCCCGACATCAACCGTCGGGCAGTTGCCCACCAGACACGACACCCGTCTGGTCGGAGGATCCTCCCTTTTCTATAGAGTATGGGTGAACTTTACACCCTGTTCCTCATGCCTCTAAACTTTATTATTTAGTTTGTTTGAAAAAATTTTTTTTTTAATAAAAAAGAAATAATATAAATATGATTGCAATTTGGCTACTTTGTATTAGAGTGTGTATTTTGTCAATTTTTATTTTATTTTTGTAATGTGTCTTGTTTGTGCAGAATAAACAATTTTTCTTTCTTTCTTTCTTTTAATGTACAAATTATTTTATCTTGTTATAATTTTTATGATTACTGGTTACTAGCCCTACCCGTGTGTTAAATTAATGTCACTATTGTACCGGCACGTTGTATATAATATAACCATTATAAATGCGAAAGTGAGTTTGTCCGCTTTCATGCTAAAACAGCTGAAAGGATTTGGATGAAATTTGGCATATGGGTAGAATATGACCTGTATTAGGATATAGGATACTTTTTATCCCGATATACCCACGGGATTGAGACTTATGCGGGTGAAACTGCGGGGCGCAGCTAGTAGAGTATAAAGGTAAAGAAATTCGTGTCGCAAAGCGACCTATAATACGATTTCTTTATTTATTTGTAAAATTATCTTTGCCTTGTTGGTCTGGTGGTCACAAGAGCAACTGTTAAGCATGAGGTCCTGGATTCGATTCCCAGGTCAGCCCAAGTATTCTTGGGTTTTTTCATTAGGAATTTCTCAGTAGCAGCCTGGAGTCTGGATTTGTGCCCGGTAGATGGCAATAGGTTCGCCCCATATTACATGGGACTTAAAACATAACTGGCGAAATGTGGGTGTTACTATTTATAGGTATAACTCTGCCTAACCCTTCGGGGATTACAGGCGTGATGATAATAATAATAATTATTATTATTAATAATTATTATTATTAACTCATTTATTTCAGATAATATAATCCATACAATACATAACATTTAACACTAAATTAAATTCAAATCAATTTACACAATACAAAAAATTACATTAAAACTTAATTATTGTTACTAATGTTAGGTTGTAAAATTCTCCAGTTTTCACGTCCAAAGAGTTTTTTTATAAAAAAAATGCTTGTTTTAGTTCAAATCAACAAATCCCCTTTTCTTTAAAAATATTTTCAGTACCTTTCTTTCAAACTGATTCAATGAAAGCTGACTATACGAGTAATGCATTAAAGTATCAAATCAAGGCTATACAAATAAATCGAATGCGATCCCAGGAATTCTCGTATTTCAGACCTCTTACAGTACCTAAAGAAAAATAGTAGGTACCTATTAGCTATTCTTCAATTTCCTTCGCATCTCAACGAACTCCATTCATTTTCGGCTGAGTCGAAGGATCACATGAATCGGACCTTTTAGCCAATTGGTGCGAAGCCCCTTGGTGTTGAGAAAGGTCACTCCACATCTCTCATTATCTTAAATAATTAAATGCTTTCCGGATTAATGAAAATGCCTTACTCATATGTTGCGTTTGCACCGTTCCGGATTACAGTTGTAGTCACAATTAGTTTTTATTTTTAAGAGTTGTAAGTAATAGGATTTATTGTAAACGTGTATGTACTTTTTCAATACAGTTGTTAAACATGGCGTACTTTGAGAGGCTTTAAATATGATTCGATAATTAAATCTTTTGCATAGACATCTTTCTGTTACGCGGTCGTGACTTTTGTTTACGAGCTCTATCATTAGTTTTGCAGTTGAGTTTTAAAGTTATGAGTCAATTTAAAAAGTTTAGTATAGTAGCAAGGAGTTTTCATACATATAATAAAATGGGATACATTATAAACGAGGAAAAATGAATGAGTCCGTACGTCTTAAAAGCCTTTTAAATGGTTCTTTAATATATTAATTACCAGTTATAATTTAATTATTTTCACATCAACATTTGTCAAAAATCGAATAGGCTGTTATCGTTGTAAAAAAAAAATATGTCAAGTTGCAAAAACGCGCCATTTTCTGAAAATTTTAATTAATTCTTTGATTTGTTTTTTATTATTTCCTACAAGTGTATTGAAAAACGTCATGTGATACACGGGTGCGTAGGTTATGGCAAACTCGTGTCATTGAAAAACCCTACTTTCCACCCTTGTATCACAATGTACTATTTTGGGTTAGAGAAAATTTGGGCTTTTGCAAATCTAATTGAGACTTTTTGGTTTGTAGAGTAATTCAGTTGGTCTTAAGTGCAAACTGAAGGTTCCCCAGTCAATATTGATTTATTTTTACAGAAAGCTAAATATCAAATAAAAATAAACTAACGCTACTTGTAAACGCATATATACGCGTTATAAACTGAACTATAAATGTTTGTACATGAGAATTAGGGAACACGTCACATCATCTATTCCAGATAACTTTATTTAAAACATCTTAACTCATTATTTCCACCTCACCAACCACATCATTCTCTATTATAGCAATCTGAGCAGCTGTCAGTTGTGTCATCAAGTTACTAACTTCGGTAAATCGAAATACTGACTAAGTTCCGCTGTTCACTGACACAAATGGAGAAACTTTGTCGAAGTTCCATAATTTGGATAATTTGAGATTTGCTGCAGTTTGACAGTTCAACCCAATGTCACTGTTAACTAAGATGTAGTAATATTTGATGTTCATAGTTAAAATCTAGTGGATGCCCTATAGGACCTAGTGAGCGGAGGATATAGTGACCTAATTGGTGAAGTTCTTCAGAATGGACAGGTGCATATGAACGTAAACGAAGCAAAAGGAGTATGTAAGGAGCGTAACACGTGGCGTTCTATAGTTTCTGCCTAACCCTATCGGAAGAAAGCGTGAGTTTATGTATGTATAGTTTAAATCTTTGGTTGGAAGAGTTTTTTTGTGTTATTTCAATCAATCAATCAACTCAACTTCCGGTCCGTGTGGTGCCGAACGTAAAGAATAGCACCGGCCTATTTCTTCCCATGGGTATCGTAAAAGGCGACTAAGGGGCTTACTAGAGAATGGGCAGCAGCGTTCTCTATGCATTTTAACACCATACTGCGATCATCAACCCGCCCGCAAAGCATGGCGATTATGAAAAACCCCCCTTTGGGGGAGGCCGATGTCCAGCAGTGGACGTCTTTCGGCTGAAATGCTGATAATGAAACAACTCAACTTATCGCAGTCTGCTAGAGATAGGCCTCTCCCGAGCTGTGCAACAACACCCCGTCCTCCGCCTTACACATATAGTCTCTCCCAGACATCTTTTTAAGGTCGTCGCTCCATCTAGCTAGGGGGCTAATATATGTGAAAAGAGATTATTTTTAAAGTGATTATAATGGTGGCATTACAGTATTTTTTTTTTTTAACAAAAGGAATAGTCTGAAATCTTTAGTTGTTTTTGGGATAAAAAGCACGGGGCAAATTGTTCCGGGTAACAGCATTTTCTAACCAACGTTCTATTTTTGAAGGCAGCACATTTTCATTCTTTGTACCATCCATACATTTCTGTAATTTCCTTTGAGATTCTGTGCTCTAGATAAAATGCTCATGAGAGCACTTGCTCCTACTGTTCGTAGATTATATTTATGCATGAAATGTTATGTTTCGTATTCACATAAAAATACTGGATCTGTTTGTATGGATCTAAGCCTGTCCTAAGTCTTGAGATCTTCTGAAATGGGAATGGTTTGTTATCCGGTATGTCCGCTGGATACGTGATCTAAATAATAATATCATATGCTACATTTTGTTTGGGTAATATTTATTTATTATTATTTTATTATTTATTTTATTTGTACCGTGTGGTGCCGGACATAAAGAGAAGCACCATCCTACTTCTTCCCGTGGGTGTCGTAAAAGGCGACTAAAGGACTTACTAGAGAATGGGCAGCAGCGACGCATGCATTTATGCATTTTAACACCATACTACGATCGCCAACCCGCCTGCCAAGTGTGGCGGTTATGGCAAACCCCTTCTTTTGGAGGAGGCCTATGTCCAGCAGTGGACGTCTTTCGGCTGAAATGATGATGATGATGATGATTAATATTTAAGTACATTGTATGTCGAAAACAGTGAGAATTTTATTAAAAAAAACGTTACGTTTTTTTATAATTTGGAGAAACAGCAACAAGTCTGGGACAGTTCATTATGGAAATTAATTAGAAGACATAAATATGTTTCTCGTTTTTGTAATAAACCGGTCATGAAACAAAAATACTTTTAATTTATTTATTTATTCGAGCACTGTCTTTATAGTGTGATCTTTAATATTAAAGTTTAGGGGCTTCTTTGATGAAAAGGTTCTGCAATCAAACTTTACGATTCCCAGTAAAATCAACATTCAAGGAGAGTGTGGAATTATGACATCTACAAACTTTTATAGGCACCCATAGATTCTGCGTAGAATTCCATTCACGCTGCAAGGATAAACACAAACCCGAAACCATTAAAAGCAGCGTAAACAGCGCTTTAAATCGATTCCCTTCGCAATAAAACTTAGCCTAACAATAAAGTGGGAGTAAAATCGACGCATTAATGTAAGCAGCCACGAACGCGCTTCAAAGCGTAACCCATATAAGAGCTTGCCTATCTAAGTAACGGATTTCCGGCAAAAAATACTAAAAGCTGAGAGGCGTAACATGGCCGCTTAGGATAAAGATGCTGCCTTTTTATTGCAACGACTCTTTAGTAGGTTTTTGCTACAGTTCAGAGTTGAAACAATATCGGGGTTTCGTTGAAATAATAGTGATCTCGGAAAGTAGTTGTTTTGAGTACGAAAATAAGACGAGAATTTGCATCTGTTCATAAAAAACTATGTCGTGGCAGTAGGTAGGTCTTTTTCAAGATTTATGGGACTCATAATCATCATTTCAGCCGAAAGTCGTCCACTGCTGTAAGTAGGCCTCCCCTAAAGGGGGCTTGCCATGCTTGGCAGTCGGGTTAACGATCACAGTATGGTGTTAAAATGCATAGAGAACGCTGCTGCCCATTCTCTAGTAAGTCCCTTAGTCGCCTTTTGCGACACCCACGGGAAGAAATGGGATGCTGCTCTTTACGTCCACATTCGCAATCCAAACTAGCTGAAAAGTGAGCATTTCTTTTTGTCTATTCTTTGAAACTATAAGTTTTTTTTTAAATTACACATACATACATAAACTCATACCTTCTTCCCATGGGGGTAGGCAGAAACTATAGAACGCCACCTGCTTCGCTCCTTACATACTCCTTTTGCTTCTCCTACGTTCATACAAATCTGGTCATACACGCACGCCGGTTGCGAATACTACTCACCTGACCTTTCTGAAGAACATCACCAATTAGGTTACTATTATGTCTTCCTAAGGCGTCTCCGGATCCGGGGTTTCCACTCACATCTGCCTTTTAAATACCTTTTGTTAGTCGCCTTTCACTCATCCTCTCCTCATGACTAAACCATCTAAGCGTACTCTTTTAAATGTTGATCAATACGTCTTTTAAACTGCACGGTTGCCTAATTCTGTTAGTATTGTCTTGGGGAGTAACAAATTAAAACTAAATTGTTTAATCTAAGGGGGGAGGACCGTAGAGCTTAGGCGTATTATTAAATATTTTTAATTTTTGCCAATGTATCACGTAGTTTGTAAGATTTACTCTAAGTTCTCTCAACCTTTGTATACGACATCACGACATCAATCTTCCAGTAAACCTTCAACTAGTAACACGCTCTTTCATTTAATTTTCCGAACCTTCTGATCAACACACCATTCAATACCCTTATCGGCAAAACATCATTTTTCACCCTATCATTCATAGTCACGAAAGACATGCTTCGCAAGGAACGCATTTCCACAGCATTTATTCTACTTTCATGCTTCTTTTGCTACACATAACATTCACTTGCTAAAATTGGTAATATAAAACCTATTATATTACAAGAAAATGTCAGACGATCCGATAAGGTTTGTAATATCAGTATGAAAAATATGAAAGTACTCTAAACTGGAGTGCATATGAGATCACGTGTTATGAAATCTCTCATTGCTTACATAGTTACTCCCTCGCCATACACAATCATAAGTCAAAACAATGTATGAAACCGACCAAGTGCGTGTCGGACCACGCATAATGAAGGGTTCCGTACTTGTGAGAGATTTATCCCACAAACAAACTTAACATTGCAGTTGAAATACATGTTCTCTCATACATTCTAACTGCAAATGTAAGTTTGGGAGATTTACGCACAATATTGGGAGATTTACCATGTTATTTTAAAACCAAAGACTTCGTAAAGGTTTTGCTGTAATCTATAAGTAAAGAACTACTTTCTGTATTCTTTTTTAGGGTTCCGTACCAAAATGGTAAAAAGGAACCCTTATGGTGAGACTAAGTCTGTCTGTCTGTCTGTCACACCTGGATATCTCAAGAACTACTAATGCTATCAACTTGAAATTTAGAATAGTTTTAGATGACGTTTGTCCAACTATTTTGCAAACAAGAAAGAAATTAAAACATATCTCTTTTTTGCAAAAGGGACTGAAAGGGGATCTTAAAAAATTGAAGTGGGGTAACTAGGGCATGAAAGAACGCTGTTTGCACATTCTTAAACATTCATTTTTAATTTTTAGGCAGCATAGTTTCCGACTTTTGATGAAAAATGTAAAAATAAATACCGTCCCCCCCCCCCCCCCGTATCTCCAAAGTTTTCATAGATAAAAATCTGAAATTATTCTATGTGGTAGAAGTTCATGTAAAGATTACAGGAAAATAAAACGATGTCTCTAAATAGCACAGTTTTTCAGAAATCATCAACATCATATATACGTACGGAACCGGTTTTTTTTTAATTTTAGGATCAGTAGTTTCGGAGATAAGTGGTGGAAATGGTTGGCTATGACAGACGGACAGACAGACACGCGAGTGATCCTATAAGGGCTCCGTTTTTTCGTTTTGAGGTAGGGAACCCTAAAAATAACTCTAATACATCTCCCAAGCAGTAAATTAAAACCACCACCCCAATCCACTTTTTCTCAGATCATTTTACGTTTTAATTAAGGGCATCATTAGTCGTAACGGAGGCCAGCAATTACCGCCGTCGCTCGCAGCGATACGATGATGCAGTCAGTGGCAGTGTGATGCAGACCTTTTATTAATATCACTGAGACTGGTGGAATAAAATGAACGACGAACGATGTGAAAAGATTTTTAGTATTTAATGATGACTTATTTCAAGTGCTTATAATAATCATATAATATTATCATATCAACACGCTTGTAATCCTCGAAGGGTTAGGCAGAGCTGTACCTATACGTATCATTTGTAGTACACCCACATTTTGCTAGTTGTGTTTAAGCCTGATGTAACAGGGGGCGAGCCTATTGCCATCATCGGGCACAAATACTGGCTGAGAAATTTCTTCCTTTTAATTGTTTTTAAAATATTCCACTGATTGAACTAAGATTTGTGTATTTATAAACGATATTATGTATGCATAAGCATAATCAGTTTATGAAGTTCACACTGCTGGGACACAGGCCTCTCTGTGAGAGGGAGTCGGTCATAATCCACCAGGTAAGACTGGACCCGTAACGACTGTCAAAGATCCACGAATGACAGCCGGGACCAACGGCTTTACATGCTTTCCGAGGCACGGTATCGGTATGTAAAGATGGTCACCCATCCACGGACCAACCGCGGCAAGCGCAGCTTAACATGATTGATTGACCCGTGCGGCTGTTATTTAAACAACGGGCCCCTATTTTTGGTTATAGACGATATACGAAGGTCAAATAATATCGGTCGCTTTTTGTGAAGTAGGTACTGCAGTTTGTTAATTTTGCGGCTTTTTTTCTCATTTAATGCAAGGTGTGGATATCGTTGGATATGCCGTTTAAAAATATTGTGGGTCTGTGAAAGACATTTTTCAATTCTGAGATCCGTTTGCGTAATATTAAGCTTTAAAGTGCTATTTTTTGTTAGAGTCAAGTGTCCCCGCCCCTGTTAGCTATGGTTGGTTTAAGATATGTAAAAAAATTCATGGCAGTAGTCTATATAACGAAATTAAAAGGAAAACTATCACAGCTAAGTATGATTTACAAGTTAACGAGTAATAGTCGACCAACTTAAATTTGCAGTTGAAGAATTGACCGTAACGTATATTGATGTATGGGATAGCATGTTTTTCAACTACAATGTTAAGTTTGTTTTTGGGATAAATTCATCCTAACTACGGAACCCTTCATTGTGCGAGGTCCGACACGCACTTGGCCGGTTTTTATTTTTTTGAAAATGGAAATTCGTCGCATTGGCACTTCTGTTTTGTTGGTTGACTCTATTGCAAGCGGGCACAGATTTACCCAGAAAAAAATACCACGAATGCGCATGAATTTAAAACTCATTTCAGGTATGCATCGTAATCGCGTTCACGCTAATTCGGAACGGGTGTAAGCACGCTCAAATCGATTACAGTGCAATTCGGAATGCAGCCATTGTCATTATGAATGTCAAGATTATCAATTTCAAATGAATAACGGTTTTTATTTCATGATAATCACAGCTTGTACTGGCGAATGGATAATATTTTAAAACTGATACTTCTTTCGATCAATTCCTGCCCATAATAATTTAGAGAGTCATTAGCGGTTATTCAGCTAAGCAATTTTGAGGATGACGCGCGCCGCGACGCCCGCAGAGGTGCCTGCAAATCCTAATGCATCTTCATGAAGAAACGACTGTTTCAAACCATTTTAAACATTCCAAATTCCATCCAATTCCATTTTTTTTCCAAATTTAAACATTTATATCTGTATCTTTTATGGTGTACATAATAAAAAGTATTCTCTTCTATTCTATTCATTTTCTCTCTCACACGACTGAAGAAAGGCAAGTTTGTGGTCTATTAAGGACATGGTTATGTCTGGCCTACTAAGGATAGGTACACATTACTAAACGGACATGTGTGTTAACTGCTTGCTTTGGTACAGAAGTAATTTTTGAGAATGCTGTCATAACACGTGTTATAAAGCATTCATTATTTCGTTACTTACAGATAACTTTAACTTTAGCAATAAAATTCAAAACTAAATTTTTATTTGAATCTTTATTTAGGCTACATATTTTTTCTTTAGTTTTAAGTTGGCTTGTAGACTATACATGTACCTAGGCTTACAAATTAGCATAATTTTAGTTCATGTGGTGTTTACCTTCAAGTAATTATTACTGTTCAATGTTTTTCAGACCTTATTTTTATCACGATGTTATTGTAAACAATTGTTAGTGAACCAAATAAATAAATAAATAACACTAAACTTTTCCTTTACGAAGGTCTATGGGACTGTCTTAAATTCATAGGCGTATGTACAGTTAGCTAATTGAGTACCAACTAAATTAATCTTCATTTTCAAAGAAGATATTTACATAATGTATAAAGCTAATTGTATTTTTAAAATAAAATGTAGGTACATGTATATAAAAAGGAGGGTAAGGAATCATGGCATCAAGGCATCAAAAAAATCGTCCTCATCGTTGTCGATAGGAAAAGTGCCCAAAAGGCTGGCAGCATTGCCACGTTGTATGGCATTGCTGATTCTTTGACCTAGAAATAGGCCAGCCTACGGCCGGCCGGCGGGCCGACGGGCGGCGGGGCGGTCGGGGGGGTTACGTGAAGAGTCGACCAACCGCTTGGCGATGTCTCGAAAAACTAAGTGGGCACTCGGACCCCATGGCCCTAATAGTGTTCCAACCCCTGTAGTATTTACAACTAAAACTGTCCGTAAATTTAGATAAAAACTGTAATTTATTGACAGTTGCATGAAATGGCCATAACACAGCAAATTGGCGTAGGGTGTCAATTTCATAACAATTTTTTTCCTAGACTGTATTTATTTTATTTCTTGTGTTTGGGTGGCTTACAGCTATCAATACAGAAGTAATTCACGACAATCATTACATAGGCAGGTACCATACTAATTTAATGTATTTTTTCTCTGTTTTAAGTAAGTACTGAATATCGTATTGCAAAAAATAACAATGAGCTTAGTTGGTGTGGGTAGCGAGCCTGCCCTTTTTATCCTCAATTATTATTTCAGATTTTTGTTGCTCTCAGATAAAATGCATATAATATGAATCATAATGTACCTTTTCCAAAATTAATAAACGTTTATCATCTCAAAATCAGGGAAATAATTCATTTCGTCACACGAACACTGTTTGTTGTTTAAACAAAACTCAATAATAATTATACTGTCTAGTGGTTTACGTTTACTAAAATACTTCAAAACTATTGATGAATTTTCAGATGTGGCTTGCGATGTAACATAAAGGCTTCTACATACCGGGGCGACTTGTCGCGCGACGCGACGCGACACAAAGGCACCGCTCGTCCCGCGACACGCGGGGCCTTTGTGCCGTGTCGCGTCGCGCGACTAGTCGCGCTGGTATGTAGAAGCCTTTAGTCAGTAAGTCAATTTACTAAACCCTTCCTTGCATCGTATGCTTAAGTTTTAAGGAACTTAATACTATAGCTTCTTTGAGTTGGAAGTTGGTTCTCTGATCTTATTGTTAGTGCTCACAATTTAGTAATTTCATCACATCTTAGCGATTTAATTTTGGTTTCAATAATTAATTTCATCAAGCAAAAAATTTGACTAGCATTTTATTCAATTAGATTGAATAAAATGCTAGTCAAATTTTTTGCTTGACTTGAGCTGATATTTCAATTACTGTCAATTAAAATTGCAAAGTTTTCATTGGAATCGCACAGACTGACAGGATTTTTTTTGTTTGTGAAAATCTAATCAAAATCAAAAGTTATTTATTCAAACTAAACTAAGAATCAGCACTTTCGAACGTCAAACTAAAGTCGATTAACACTTCAATGTTTCTAATCTATAGCTATAGCTATAGATTAGAAACATTGAAGTGTTACTGTGTACTTGTTATAACAAGAAATGCTGAAAACCTGTGTATTTAATATTTGTATGTTTTATCTATTTAGATGATATAATTATGTAAAAGTAACAGTGTTTATCGACTTACGTTGCTGACCTTACAATATAATAAGATAACATCACGCCTGTATTTCCCGAAGGGTTAAGCAGAGGTGTACCTGTTATAGGTACGCAACAACAACAATATTTCAACATTTATATCTGTCATTTTATGGTATACATAATATAGAGTATATTTTATTTATTTATTTAATACTTTAAGCACACAATTTATTTATTTATAGTTAATTGAAATGGCACAGGCCGCACAGGTCCAATTACATTAATTAACATAGAATTATAAAAAATAAAATAAAATAAGCATTCAAATAACATACAAAACAAAAATTAAATACAAATTCAAAGATATACAATTCCTGGATAAAATTATTATTAATTATTTGAGTAAATGGTTAAATAAACACAAATTTACAGAAGCGGACTTAATGCCATATTATATAGGCATTTTCTACCAGTATCCTATTTTATTCTATGCTATTCTACCAAAACCTGGGTGTAGGTACTATAATTAGGACACCGCTTGCTAGTTATGTTTAAGTCCCATGTTAGAGGGCGACCCATACAATAATCATACAAATTAAGGAATAGTAGATTGTTATACATAACAACCTACTATTCCTTAATTTGTATGATTATTGTATGGGTAAGTCTATTATATGAGGGTCGAAAGGAGTCAATTCCCATACGACATATTTAGACCTAGACTGAGTAGGAATTGGTGACTTTCACCTGTGTTAAGCACTCTACTTTTCATTCCGAATATCATGGGAAAGTAAAAAAAAATACTTCGTTTTTCTAAAGTATTATATTGTTTGCTCACCACTCACACTCGCTTCATAAAATAAATAAAAATAAAATACAGTATTTAAATATGTGTCCTTTGAAATTTCTCGATTACTGTATTTGCCTCTTCTCCAGATCTCGGGACAACATTTCAGAATCGCTTGAACTCATTTTTATTAATTTATCAAAATAATATTAGTTTATAAGACCGAGATTTTGAATTCCTATGCAGCTTACAGAGTTAGTATCCCGCCAAATTATTTTTATTCTTTTTTAAATTTTAAACATGGAACACACCGCGTTACCGCCACGGGCCGTCCCACATATAATAGGTATATTTTTTTAATTTACACTGGCTGTTTAGTACACTCACAATACCGCAGCATTTTTTTAAATCAATATTTTTAAATGAATATTTGTAACATTTTTCTTAGCCGACTACCTAACCAAAATTGGTTCTATTTTTTTAATTCATTCCCGCCCTAGAAGGGGAAGTAATTACTATGAGTCTTTTCCGCCCAAGGGCGGGGAGCAGCGTCTTCCACCCTGCTACTTGGATAAAACAAACACTACTTTCCGAGTATGAGAAATGAAAAATTATTATCCTACCAAATTGAGCTTTATTAATCGGATTTTACGCTGTAATTTTCTGTGCTGCATCACTACATAGCTGTGGTCGACGGTTCCAATCTGTAAATGGACCGCCTTTCACATTGTGTGCCTCTATTCGACACTGCACAATGCATTTCCGTCGTTTTACAAATTTGTGGATTTTTTTTTATTGAATTAAGTATTTAACTAACTTAAAATAACACAAATTCTACAAATATAATATAACTAATTATCCTACGTCGTCTGTGTGGTGCCGGACGTAAAGAATAGCAAGAAATAGGGGTATTTCTTCCCGTGGGTATCGTAAAAGACGACTAAGGGACTGGGCGAGAATGGGCAGTTCTCTATGCATTTTCATATAGGTATAGGTGTTAAAATGGCTTAAAGCTAACACCATACTGCGATCGCCAACCCGCCTGCCAAGCGTGGCGATTATGGTTATGGCAACCCCCCCCCCCCCGCTTTGGGGGAGGTCTATGTTCAGCAGTGGACGTCGTTCGGCTGAAATGATGAATGATGATGATGAATTATCCTACCTAACCAAAATTCTCGTCTAAAACATAAAAGAGGACATCTATAACATCACGCCTTGTTTCCCCGAAGGGGGTAATAGTACGCCCACATTTCGCCTGTTATGTTTAAGTCCCATGTAATAAAGGGTAAACTTACTGCCATCAACTGGACACAAATCCAGACTACGGGCTGCTACTGAGACATTCCAGATAAAAAAACCTTAAAACACTTTGCCTGACCTGGGAATCGAACCCAGGACCCCATGTTCAGTAGTAGTGCTTGCTACCAGTAGACCAACGAGGCAGTCTGTAACGTAAAAGTCTGTAAAAGGGAGACAAAATAAACCTCTCTATTCCAATCCGAAGGTTTTCAATTAGGTTTTGAATAGAAACGAAAACAACGTTTATTTAAAACAGGGATGCACTTTCAATCAGCCAAAATAAGCTTTGCAACGAATTGAATTCTTATTCAAACATCTGAATCAACTTTGCAGACTTTTTAAAATTAATTCAAAATTGGAATTCAATTTATCAATTTCAAGTTAGGAGTTTTTTGTTTAAATTGGATTTTGAAATGGAGTTATCTTAGTTTTTATTTGTAAACATTGAATCTAATTGAACATGTTTTTATTGTAGTGTAAAAACTTATATTTTATGAAGATGAAATTCAGAGAATTAATAAAATATTACGGAGACAACAAGTGTATAAATGTGGCATAAAAATGGTTTCGCAAAAAAAAATGTTTTTCATTTAAATTATAAAACTATTTCAAGAACTTTGCACAAAGTAACCTTTTATAAACAGCCTCAAGCACGAATACACAGGTGAAAATTAACTCAACTTTGTGCAAACTAATTTAGAGACTATAAAACACTTTCTGACGTAGTTTAAACACACTAAAACTATTTTTAGACGCTAACCGCTTAACAAAGAACAAACCCTTTTGTAAAAAAAAACTAAAACAACACTGAAGGCACGTGTAAATACCAAAAGGTTGTGTTCTCACACCATGAATGTTATAGCGTTTTCCACAAAGTTAAGGACTGTTCAAAGTGAGGCGAATCCCGCACGGGATACGGGACGAAATTAGATGATTAGGAATTCACACGACTATTCGCGCCAATTTGAACACCTACATACCAGTTAGTTGATACCATAGAGCACGGAATTGCCGCGCCGCCTCTAATCAGCGAATTTCGTCCCGCATCCCGCGCGGGACAAACCTCAGTTTGAACAGAGCTTTACATGGATATTAGAGCGTGAAGAATTTAAGCTTCAGCAAAATGAGATAAAGTACTTCGGGCCACGCGTGACAAAGGTGTTCATGCTGAAAACTTTACACCAAACGAATTTCCACCTTAACAATATTTACGAACAGTCGATTTTCACTTAAATTGTAACATTCACTTTATAATTTTTTTGTCGGGCACCCTAATCGCCTCTGACCGCAACGTTGTTAAAATGGGGAAAGTGAAAACGTTTTGCCTATTTAAACAATTTTTCCTGTAAATATTGTTTTTCTTTTATTTTTGGTTTGACCGAGTTTTATAGCTTAAAAACTGTCTAATTAACAAAATGTAATAAATATTGTTGGTTTACGACGATGTTCATTTATTACACTTTTTACATGTTGCTATAAAGTTCGTAACATAATTTTGTCTTTCTTGCATATCTTCTGGTTGGCAGACAATGGTAGTGACGAGTAATGATTTACGGCTGAACCCAATGATATTTTAAGTAAAAACAGGTAGATAGGTTATACGCGCTCCTTAAGACGCCGACAACATGTAAACCGCTGTCACTGTCAGATTGCATATAAAAGAAAGAGATGCGCGATGACACAACGTATGGCTTAAAATGCAAATAAATCGTATAAAATAAGATATTAACTAAATAATAAAAATAAATCCATCACCGGATGCAGTTTGGCATTTGCAATTTTATGGTATACTTTTAATTATAAATAACTATTAACGAACGAATAAACTGCTTTTAAAAATAATTAAGAGTTGTCTTTGAAGTGATGGAACAGTGCAGGTTGGCTCGATTAAAACGCAGATTGAGTAGAAATATCTGGATTTAATGCGTTCTGTTCGACCGCTGAATAACAAGTGTCTTATCCCGAATACAAAATAGACAGTTGTCATAGTATAATGACAACTGTCACAACATGTCAATTAAATGCAGATAGTAAAATGCAATGTAAATAATCGATTAGAAATGACACCGACATGAGAAATAACTCGATTAAATATTATTAGGCTAACAACTCGGCCATCCTTATAAGAGTGAGTCCTCTCACTCGAAAAAATACATTATCAACTCAAGTGAAATTAAACAATTAACAAAGACTTAATTAATAGTAATAACTTAAGGCATTATACATTATAATTTACTTGCTTTATACATACATACAACTTAATTTTGATTAATTTCAGGTCATAATCATCGTCTTGCACAGTCTGTTGTGATCTACGGTCATCTGTGCGATGTCAATTGCTTGACACCATTCGCTATCTGCACTGACCGCTCACAACCCATGCTCTATATCATCTAATTGCATAGTCTGCTATGATCTACGACCATCTGTGCGGTGATTATCATTACCATTCTGCACTGGACGCTCATAGCCTATGCCTAGCCTAAATCATACGATGATGATTATGTCTATGCATAGTCTGCTATAATCTACAACCATCTATGCAATATCGCCATTTCTTCGATATCAATCATTTCTGCACTGATTGCTCATAGCCTAAGCATAGCATCGTCAAGTCTCTTGTCAAGTCCATTTAGGTCTACAACTTAGCAAATCGTCCTTTAGTGGCCAAAATATCTACTCGCATTCACAGTAAATCTAATTTAATTCTCAAAACATGTTACTGATTAACCAATGAAATACACATAATTTCTAATTCTATAATCACAATAATTCCAAGCTCACAATATCATACTAAACTTTGATCCGAGTCCAAATTCATTAATTTTATTCGTCATCACAATATTCGATTTCGCTATCATCACTGGAAATATTTTTATAATTTAACCAGGGATGTATCTTATCCACGGCTACTACATTCTCATATTTTTTATTGCCTCTTCTAGTCAGGGGAGTATCCTTTATCAAAAACCTATCATTTTCTAGAATTTTTGCAATTCTGTATGGGCCGTGAAACTTGGATATAAGTTTCTTTGATTTACCTACATGTTCTTTATCTATAATTGTTCTTTCAACTCTGACTAGGTCACCGACATTATATAACGTAACTCGTTTCCTATGCTTATCAAATGCCTTCTTTGAATTATTCTGTTGTTCATCTATTTTGGACTTAGCTTCTGTCCTCATTTTGACTAAATCATTATCACTAGCACGACATATAACTTCATTTAACACCTCATTTAATATATTTTCTGATGAATTTAAAACCTTAAAACCGAATAGAAGTTCTGATGGGCTTTTCCCCGTGGCTTTATTCATTGTGGTGTTCATACCTAACTGGATGTCACCTACGTATTCATCCCAAGTGTTATCACCTTTACCGTGGCATTTCGTGCTCAAAGCATCCAATATGGTTCTATTGTAACGTTCTATTTGTCCGTTCGCCCTTGGAGTGGCCACTGCATTAAGTATATGTTTAACTTTTGTACTTTCCATGAATGATTTAAATTTCGAGCTTGTAAAACAAGTACCCCGATCAGTGATAAGACGTGTTGGAGTACCAAAGGTGCTAAAATGATCTTTAAATGTTTTTATAGCTGTGGTACTTTTTGTATCTCGTACAGCACTTATGCTTATAAATTTTGTAAAGGAATCGATAATTGCAAGAATATAAGTGTTACCTCTCCTAGAGCGAACGAACGGGCCTAAATGATCGGCGTGAAGCGTATGAAAGGGAATATCTGCTTTTGGTATCGGGTGAAGCATACCTTCCCTACGGCCGCCCGGAGCCTTATGATGCGCACATTCAAGACATGCCGATACGTATTTCTTGGTAAAACGTCGCATTTTAGAGAACCAAAACGTTTCGCGTAGTCGACTTAGAGTTTTCTCGTAGCTAAAATGGCCTACATTATCGTGGTTCATTCTTAAAACTTGCCACCTAACTGCTCTAGGAACTACCCATTTTATTTTGTCACCAACGATTCTGTACACATGATCACCTTTTAACTGATAACTTTTATACACATCTGCTACGTAATTCGTATTTTTATCGCGTAAAATTTCCCTGATTTTCCCGATCTCTTCGTCGTTACTTTGTACCGTGGAAATCCAGTCCTTAACGTCAATATTTAAAACATCGAGCACGTCTGTCTCGTCATCACCCGTTATGGGGTCAGTTGTTTACAGGAGCACGACTGAGGGCATCTACGTGTGCCATGCGAGCTCCACACCTATATTCAATTTCGCAATCGTACTCCTGGAACTGTACCCACCACCGAGATATTCTCGGTATGAGATCTCGCTTTGTAAGAGTCGTACGCAGCGCATTACAGTCAGTTATGATCTTAAATTTTAAACCCAATAAGTAAACACGGAAACGTTTCAGTGAGGCTATAACAGCTAAAGTTTCTAATTCAAATGAATGTAAATGTTGTTCATCTTTAGTTGTTTTTCGACTGTAATACGCTACGGGCCTAAGCATTTCGTCACTATGTCTCTGCATTAAAATGCCAGCAATACCTAACTTCGACGCATCAGTGTGCAATTCAGTTTCCAATTTCGCATCGTACAAGGCCAAAATAGGACGTTCAACAAGTTTTTGTTTTAATTCTTCAAAAGCTTTCAAGTGTTCGACATTCCATTTCCATGCGAAATTGGCCTTGAGTAGGTCAGTTAGAGGTCGCGCGATGAGGGCAAAATCTTTAACAAAACGCCTGAAAAAACTGGCGAGACCTATGAAACGCCTTATGTCATGTACGTTTTTGGGTACTGGAAAACTAGAAACAGCTAGCGTCTTACGTGATCCCGGTCTTATGCCCTGGCCACTAACTTGAAACCCTAAAAAGTCTATTTCTCTATAGAAAAAGTTACATTTCTTAAGCTTCAAAGTCAGTCCCGCCTCCAAGAGCAATTTAAGTACCATCTCTAACCGGTCAAGACCCTCCTCAAATGACTTAGCGGGGATCAAAACGTCATCCATGAAAATAATAGCAAAATCAACCTTTGATTTTGCCAGAATCTTACTCATAGCCCTCTGAAAAACTGACGGAGCATTTGCCAAACCAAACGGCATCCGTTTAAATTGGTATTGGCCGTCCGGTGTGACAAACGCCGTCTTATCCTGGGAGCTTTCTACAATCGGTAATTGATAATATCCTGATGCACAATCAAGCGTAATGAAGAGAGAATGTCCAGCTAACATGTCCAGCTGGTCGTCGATCAATGGTAGGGGGTAATGCTCTTTCTTCGTCTTAGTATTTAGAGCGCGGTAATCCACGCATAGTCTTTTCTCGCCAGTCTTTTTCTTTACAAGCAAGATAGGACTGGCGTACTCAGAATTAGATTCACAAACAATATCCGCGTCGATCATTTCCTGTACCATTGATCGCACCAGCTCGCGCTCAGGGTATGAAAGCCTGTACGGGCGATATACGACCGGTTTCGAATCGGTTAATTCAATTTCCATTTGTACTATATTAGTGTATCCCAAATCCTTTAAATTGTTGGAGAAACATTCCTTATATTTATTTATTAGATTCTTTAATTCTTCTATTTGGTTACTGGTTAAATTCGGGTCATAATTAAATTCTGAGCAAAAATTACTGTCATTAACATTTAAGACATTTACATTAAAATAACTATCAGTTTTAAAGGCACGAGTTATCAAAGAATCCTTTTTAAGCATAACTGATTTGTCAGATATATTTTGAATCAACAAACAACCACGACCTTTATTTATTTCATAATCCCCTGGAAGGAGATAAAACTCATGATCACATTTTCCGCGAAGGGACCCACGTACGTACACAGTTCCTGAATAATTAACGCTACAATAAACTAGAACTAAGCACATTTCCTTAGCTCGTATTGCAGTGTCCGAGACTAACGTAAGATACAGTTTGTTTCCGAGTTCCCGTTTCCGTCCCCAAGTTTTTGTTATGACTATATCAGGTTTTTCTGTAAAATTGTGTCCGACAAGCACAGAGTATTTAATTATGTTGTCCTCCACAATAAACACATCTACATTTTCTATGACATTTTGTATCTGTATAGTAACGGTAGCGATCCCAAGGGGCGACACAATGTTACTACCAATGCCTCTCATTGTAGGAAGATTAGAATTATTTTTCCACGTAATTCCTAGTTTCCTAGCATCACTACAACGAATTAAAGTGCATTGACTGCCTAGATCTACGTAGCCTAGAACCGATTGTCCATTAAGCATCAACTGCATGATGTATTTACTTTCGTTTCTAGCGGTGCTCTCGGCGTCTATACGTAATACATCCTTTTGACCTTGATCCACTTTGTCACTATTACTAATATTGGAAGGTAGTTTCGAACAATTTATTGTAGTATGTCCAAGTTTATTACAGATATTGCATTTGAGAATTTTTTTAGTACATTTAAAACTAAAATGTCCCGGTTCGTTGCAGTTGTAACAAACGATAGAACTACTGCCACTTTTAGCCCTTGTATCATTGCTAGTAGGTTTTGTGTTAGAAGAAATGTTAAATCGCTTATCTCCATTAGGACGCGACCTATCTGTTTCACGTGGTTGTTGCTTAATAGACTGAAAATATTCCAGTACTTGTTCCGGTTCTTGACACTTTAATGCTTTCGCGCCTAATCTTAACGAACGATCTTCGATTCCGTACAGTAAACAATCGACTGCCCGTTTTCCCCTTATGTCACACCGGTTCAACATATTTATTTTTTCAAAATAATATAATTCTAGTGATTCATTATATTTGACGCGTCTAGATAACATTTCCGTAAGTAGCTCGGCATAGTCGTCACTACTAGGGAAAGATTCTAATAATTTATGCTTCCACTCAGGCCACGAAAACGACATTGTGGGTAACGCTTGATACCACGTTTTCGCAACACCAACTAATTTTGGTAATGCATAATGGATGACCTGATCATCGCCCCACTTGTATAATTTCGCACATTCATCAACTTTACTGAGCCACATTTGAATAGTTTGCCCCTTTACCATCGGATCAAAATCAGGTATGACGTTTCCTAACATTGGAAATTTATTGCCTTCAGGACGAGTATTTACTAAGGTATTCATTAATTTAGTCAACAATAAATGTGTCACATTGTCAGTACTATTATTGGAACGTCTTACCGGGGAACATGAGCGCTTGCGATGGCGCGACAACCTGCAGCCGCTGCTACTGCCACGTACTCCTGCAGTCCTGCTGTCACGTACACCCGTAGCCCTGCTGTCACGTACACCTGCAGTCCTGGTGTCCTGCCTGCGGTTGCTGCCACTGCTTCCACTCCTACGGCTCCGCCCATGACGCCCTCGGTGATTGCTTCGGCTGCTGCGGCTGCTACCACTCCAACGGCGCCGTCCATGACGCCCACGGTGATTGCTTCGGCTGCTGCTACTCCTCCGATGACGTCTATTATGATCACGATCACTGCTTCGGCTGCTGCCACTCCTACGCTGCTGACGACGATGCTTGCGACGGTCCCGAGTACGGCTTTTTCGCACGCAGGAAAGTCTCGTGTCTGTATCTTCACTCGCTGGTGTACGCTTGCGCCGTTTCTTATTTTCTTTGCGATCGTAACGTTTTCTTTTATTTGAAAACGAGTTTTGATGGTCTGTTGTCTCCTTAGGTGTCATAATTCCATCTTCCATCTTGTTGCGTTAAAAAAAAATCGAAATAACGCACGTGTAACGAAAACTTTAAAATGTGAGCGTTTTTGCCAGAAATCTATAACTAGCCTGTCCTATCCCACTTCTGAGATGATGGAACAGTGCAGGTTGGCTCGATTAAAACGCAGATTGAGTAGAAATATCTGGATTTAATGCGTTCTGTTCGACCGCTGAATAACAAGTGTCTTATCCCGAATACAAAATAGACAGTTGTCATAGTATAATGACAACTGTCACAACATGTCAATTAAATGCAGATAGTAAAATGCAATGTAAATAATCGATTAGAAATGACACCGACATGAGAAATAACTCGATTAAATATTATTAGGCTAACAGAAGATTTTTTGATGTATTAAATTATGTTTAATTATGTTTTGAGTTCCATCACCATATGCACAAAAGACTTTAAAATATCATTCTGTTTTTGTTTTGGAAAAAATATTTACGGTTTAAGAGATTCCTCGCTTTAAAAAACCAAATTTTTGACCATTTTCAGAAATCTCCGACACGTCATAACTTGGCTAATTAGCCACATTTTCTTCGTGTTGTCCCTTTTTCGCTCCCGATAATAATGACATGCCGTCCTACTTCCACGTGTCATCTAATAGTAGAACATTGTGCAGTTTTTGAAGATCGAATGTTGAGTAGGTAACCTATGTACGTCTTTTTACATAATCATTGGCTGAACCCAATAATGTATTTATCACAAATTTTGGCGTACTGGAGATAGAAAAACTATCCATCTCTGGTTTTAATGTCCCAATAATCTATCAGAGATCTTTCACTCATATTTTTTTTCTAATGGAATGCATAATAAGCGAGGCGCGCCATTTTAAAAGCATTACAAAAAAGTTTTGATTTCAATTTTTACTTGTCTGTGGCAGCGCCCGCTTTAGCGTATGCACGGTGCAATAAACTATTTCTTACTCATAAAACTTTAATCTTTTATTTAGTTCGTTCAAACTCAATGTATGAGAGTAGATAAAGTAGTGAATGAAACTGCACACAACTATACTCCATTTGAAATAAGATTAGACATTTAAATAAATATTTTTACAGTCTTTTCAACCGATTTTGACTTCTTTAAATGTCTAATCTTATTTTAAATGGAGTATAGGTAAAATTAAAACACTCGTGTGATACTGAATGGCCGTTTTGCGTGAATGTGTCGCATACTTTCCCCCAACTTATTCTTTTTAGAGTTTCGAATCGACTTGTTTCTAACTCTTGTTTTATTCTTATCGAAGTGAAAAAGACAGAACAAAGTGAAGTTCAAATATTTCAAATCTTTCGAGTAGACCCAGCACTGTTCTCGGCATTTAAAAAGAAATAATTGAACAGTTACTTTGTCTCACACTTGCAGCAAAATCAATTTTCGCTCACTGTCTTTAAACAGCAAAACCTGCTTGTTTCAGGTGAAAAACAATCTTTTTAACCGACTGCCCAAAAAGGAGGATAATGTTTTATTTTATAAGTCAGATCGTCAAGATTTTACTCCGTTAGATTCGGTCAACATGTGGGCATAAGTTGGGTTTCGTGCAATGAAAACACACTGGGTGAGATACACAGCGTTTATTGAAATCACAAATGGACACCATGACTACAAATTTTAGTCACCACAAAAATCGACCATTACGAATCGAGTACAGTTACGCGACGTCTTAACTCCGATGAGATCCGAACAGACACTGAATCTTGAATGTCCTCCTCGCCATCGGCTCAAAACATCACGACTCTGTAGAAGGGCGCAGAGGTGTGGGTAGATCACGCGATGTCACCGGTGGCGGGCTTGATTCGTTATGTGTCCAAACTAATGACCGGCTCCGACATATTATACGTATATATATTAAGACTTTACCTATATGTATATTCCAAGCCACGTTCCCGTTCCCGTGGGTGTCGTAAAAGGCAACTAAGGGACTTACTAGAGAATTGGCAGCAGCATTCTCTATGCATTTTAACACCATACTGCGATCGGCAACCCGCGCCAAGCGTGGCGATTGTGGCAAACCACCCTCTTTGGGGAAGGCATATGTCCAGCAGTGGACGTCTTTCGGTAGTAGTCTAGGTAGGGGTCTAGTGGCTTGGAATCATCATCATCATCATCATTCTGTAATGATGATGATGATGATGATTCCAAGCCACTAGACCCACTGCTCCCTAGATTAATAATTAAGACGTACAGTACCTGTGAGCACCCGCTAAATAACTATTTAAGTTATCCTGTCAAGGTTCTGTCATTAGTAGTTTAGACTGTGCGTCATCTATAAACAGTTTAATTTGCGTGACGATATTGTTTTATCAATGTTAGTCGAGTATTTGATGTTTATAACGATCCCCTCAGCCAATAAGGGTGAGTCGAAGCTTCTAGAACATTTAAGAAGCTTCCTGAAAAACAAACGAAACGCGCTCTTGTTTTGTCATCAGTCGTCTGACGTCCGTCAACTGGGCCGCGCACCGCGAAGGTGATTCCTAGATAGAGGACATAGGTACAGTTTATGAAGCTGCTATCTTCACCCGAAACCCTAATATTTATATAAACCAAGTTATACATGTGTGTGTTAAATGTTTCCTTTAAAATGTCGGCGTTCCTGTTCGAGTAGTTAGCAGTTAAGTCAAGTGAAAAGTTGTTAATAGATTATCTCTACTTACCTACATGGCTTCAGTCTTCAGTATTAAATTGCAAAATTAAGGATTAGTGCATTAGCCTACTAAGTAATTGATCACTTACAGAACAGGAACACAAGTATTACACCATAAGAGGCCGGCGATGGATGCGTAGTTCATACAAAACCTTAAACCTTAACCTTATATCAAATTTTACCATATACAATGTACCTATATTCGGGCAAATAAAGAATTCATTCATTCATTCAAACGTAATACCAAAATAATTTGTAAATCAAACATATTCTTAAGGTAGTGTGTTTTTATTCCGATTGGAATACAGAATATCTAGGTTTCCAAATATATATTTTGAAAAGACACTGATTTAAACAAGAGTTATGAGAAAAATAAGTTTTCTATAGAAATTTTAAATTCCTCATATCACGTTTTTATATCATTGTCCTTTCAAAATATATATTTGGGAACATAGATATTTTGTAATCCAATCGAAATAAATACACACTACCTTAAAAATATGTTTGATTTACAAATTATTTTGGTATTACGTTCTGTGTATATTTTGGATTTTATTTTAAGTACCTATTACATATCTATTTCAAACTTTCTTGACAAAAATAACTCAGCCATTTTTCCCAACATTTTCTTTAACAGGATCTGAAAATTAATAACACAACTTTGCTAATTAAGACGTAATCTAAATTATTAAATTACCTACTAATTAAAATTTGATCGCATCTTGTTTATGAGAAAATGTAATTTAAAAATCTTTATTAAGTATTTCACATTTTCAAGATAAGTATGATGCTTTTCGTTTCATGATTTTAATAATTCGGTTGATGAAATTGACAATATTTTGTCGTAGTTATAGATAAACTTATACCAATTTTTTTTGAGTACTATCTAAATTGATACAAAATTCAATACCATTGTATTTCAGCATTTCAATAATAGTCAAGAGTAAAATATATTTTTGTTTTTTAATTCTACTTTTGTTCTGATTTTAATCAAATATTTAGCTCAATAATCAGGATTTAAATGAAATGAAATCGTTTATTCTGTAAATAGGATATTTGAATCACTTTACACGCCATATAAAAAAAAAATCTATATGTAGCCGACATTTCCTATCTGACTACCCCTGAGAAGAAATGGCGAAACAAACTCAGGGGTCAAAGTCTCTTTTAAAGTCCAGACATAATCTTGGTCAGATCATGTGAGGACCATGTAGATCCGTGTCTGAAATGGTCTTCTGAGGAAAGACTTGACCAATTAAAGAATTTGACCAATCCAATTTGACCTGTCCAATCAGTGCAAGCATTTGTCAGTAATCGTGCAGCTCAACTCAAGACTTAAGGAGCTCAACGACTAAAGTCAAGCCAAGTCTGACTAAGGAGTATCATGGTTACCCAGTAACTGGATTAGAAGGTCATATAAGCAGTCGCTCCATGAAAAATACTGGTGTTCAGCTGCATCCGATTAGATTGGAAGTCAAACTCAGTATTTGAAAAAAAGACGGTGCAGATTGATTGAATGTTAAATTATTGTGTGTTTATCCACTTTTTTTACCGACAGTACCTACATTAAATCTATTATAATCGGTACTCGTAATCCCAGGGGCTGAAATCGGCATTAATCATCAAAACAACCGGCCAAGTGCATGTTGGACCACGCACAACGAAGGGTTCTAAGTAAGTAAGTAAGTAATTATTTATTTGTTAGAATATTGTTGATAAACAGGTGTTACACGTAATATAATGTCCATAATATTCTGCTGTTTCCAGCGTACAAATATTTCAAAGAATTAAAATTAGGAGTAAATTAGAACAATATGTCGAAATTAAACCATACAAAGGCATTCTGTAGAGGGGATTAATTTATCCTAAGAACAAACTTACCATTGTAGTTGAAAAACATGTTCCCTCATACATTCCAACTGCAAATGTACCCAAGTTTGTACGCAAAATATTGAGAGATTTACCATGTTATTTTAAGATTATAGGCTTCTTAAAGGTTTTCGTGTAATCTTAAGTAAAAAATTATTTTCAGATTTTTATTCAACATTTTAGTCTCAGTAGATTCGGAAATAAGGAAATGGTCAATTTTCATCTACTTATTTTCTTGAATAACATTAAAAGTATTTATTTCAAAATTATAAAAAAAAAATGTCTAAATTGCTTACAACAAGCCCTTTTGTCACACGGTATATTTTGCATTTTTTTTTCTAATTTGTTCTCAAAACTTGAATTTTGAATATGGGGTCACCCATATTCAAAATTCATTTATTAACGTTACACTTCCGTGTTTGGGTTACAGAAGTTCAAATGTGTACCAAATTACAACTTATTCAGTCCAGTAGATTCGGAGCAAATCGGCTGTGGCAGAAAGACAGAGAGACAGACAGACACACGAGTGATGCTATAAACCAGGGACCATTTTGATTGAAAGGGTTTTCGATACGGTTTTTCTAAGCGGTTAAACATAAACCCATACGATAAGGGTAACCCTTATGAAAGGCTTAAATTAAATTTTGGTAACCCATTGAAAGGGTTTTCGATAAAAACCCATACGGTGTGGGTAACCCTTTTGAACGGCTTAATTTAAGCCATTCAAAATTACCCACAACGTATGGGTTTTTGATTAACTGCTTAGAAAAACCTTATCGAAAACCCTTTCCATTGAAAAGGTTTTCGATAGGGTTTTTATAAAATAGTAACCAAAATGGTCCCTGGGTAGATTAGAGATAGAATTTGTCATGCTACGCGTGCTGGGCGGATATTGAAATAACATAATATTATAATTTTTTCTTGTTACTGGGTTTCAAATAGGTATAGGGTTACATGATAACCCATTAAATCGGTTATCATGTAACCCTTTCACTGGGGTTCAAGTATAAAACTCATTCAATGGGTTATCATGTAACCCTTTCAATGGGTTTCTAGTATAAAACCCATTCAATGAGTTACCTCTTCGAAAGGCTTAACTCTTAACAGAGATTTTACGGTCCCTGCTATAAAGGTTCAGTTTTTTCGTTTTGATGTACGGAATCCTAAAAAACTATTACATTACTAGAAAAACAACAAAAACATTAGGTTTTGTTTTCATAAGACAAAACACATCCATATTTAATACCTAGAGGTTTTATGAAAAACCCATAAATGCTTGAACACGGGCGTGCATATTCAAATGTAAAAAGGTACGTGTCCAGTTTTATTTCAGCTGAAAAACGTTGAAAACTACAATTTGTCTGCGGTGTGTTGACCACCCGTTGTTTCAATTGTCGCGATAAATTACTCTGGTTACAGTAACCATGTGTGAATTTATTTGGTTTTATTTTCGTTTATAAAAACTCTTTGATCCGTTTATAGGGAGAATCGTAAATTGTTTTTATTGATAGTATGGACGTTAATCGAGAACGCAGTCGTAACTACCTAATCCTGCCAGGGTTGCGAGTTTGTCCGAAAGGGATATCGTACAGTAAAAGTCTGACACGCCCTCCCGCTCAGCCCAGAGCGGGAGAAGTTATTTGATAATTTCCCACCCAAAAAAAAAAAAAAAAAAAACTACCTAATGTTGCAATTGGGGTCACAGCTCTAAAACTTATTTTTCAATACAGTTGCTAAACATGGCGTACTTTCAGAGGCTATAATTATGATTCGGAAATTAAATCTTTTGCATAGGCATCTTTCTGTTACGCGATCGTGACTTTTGTTTACGAGCTCTATCATTAGTTTTGCAGTTGAGTTTTAAATTTATAAGTCAATTTAAAAAGTTTAGTAGCAAGGAGTTTTCATAAATAGAATAAAATGGGATAGATTTTATACGAGGAAAAATTAATGAGCCCGTATAGAATAGAATAGAATACTCTTTATTATGTACACCATAAAAGTTACAGATATAAATGGTTAAATTTTACATAGGGTGACAGAATGGGCGGTCTTATCGCTAAAAGCGGTCTTTGTTCTTTGCGTATGTCTTAGCATTGAATTCTCAAAAGTCTTTTAAATGGTTCTTTAATATATTTAATTACCAGTTTTATTTTAATTATTTTCACATCAATTTTGTCAAAAATGTAATAGGCTGTATAAGCTGTTTTCGTTGTAAAAAAAATATGTCAAGTTGCAAAAACGCGCCATTTTCTGAATTTTATTTTTCTTTGTGATAAATTGAATATTTATTTGTTAATATGAGTTCAAGTGCAAGTAATGAAATGGAATTGACTCCACGCGATATTTTATCTGAGGTGAAAACTGCGCAAGATGAAATTTTGCCCGCAAATCTCGAGAAAGATATTATGGCGACTTACCATAAAACATAATTAATTCTTTGATTTGTTTTTTACTAGTTCCCACAAGTATATTGAAAAACGTCGTGTGTTACACGGGTGTGTACTTTCCACCCTTGTATCACAATATACTATTGTAAATACAATGATTAAATATAAGAACGTAAACGAAGCAAAAGGAGTATGTAAGTATCGTAGAGGCGGGAGTTTATGTATAAGGAGGTCCGTTTAGACCTAACTAATATTTTTGGCATTACGACAAACAGAATGATGAAAAACATTTTATTCCTAAGGCCGAGCCGCCATAAATATGTTTCCGGTTTCCTTCAGTATGTCATTAACATGTTGGAAAGATAAAGAGAATATTCGGATGTATCACTAAAGCTCCGTATAATTTGATATTCCTTCGTGAATCTTGTGTATACCCAATGTTAGGCGGTAATCTAGACAGAGTCGTTGGTAAATATTTGATATAAACCGTTCCTTTTGGTGAGAAGGCTTTGGTTTTAGTGTAAGCAGAGCGACGTTACATTTTTTGTGGGTATGCCCAAAAATAATTAAACATCGCTCCAACACCAACAACAACAATAACAACTACAAATTTTATAACAAAAGTCAATAACATCTGGTGCTCCCGAATGGGACATTGTGTGAATGGGACATTGTGCGAATGGGACTTTGCGCGAATGGGACATTGTGTGAATGGCATATTGTGCGAATGGGACTTTGTGCGAATAGGACATTGTGCGAATGGGACATTCTGCGTCAGATCCATAGAAACGTATGCGTTTCTATGTTATTGACTATTTTGTTTTATAAGTTAGATATCGTCAAATCACTTATAAATAATTTTAAAGGTCAAGAATTAAAAAGACTTAATATTATTCTTCAACGCAATAGTATCTAAGATCCATTGGAAAATAATTAGAAAGATACTCCTAATTACTATTTCCATAATAATTTTGAAATATTTTTGGATACATTAATCGGCATCGTGAGGAAATCGACTTAGCTATGAGGATCCCAAACTAACACGCAGTGAGCACAAAAGAGTTAATTTAGGCCCCATTTATATGATGCAAATTTCTTGCCTGAGGCATACGATAAAAATGAAGCAACAGATGACTTACTTCGTCTAAACACTTTAGACGGTGCATCTTATATTGTTGCTTCAACTTGGCATGTCACAGGGAAATAATTCTCACTGTGTTAATCAGGCAAAACAGGACTTTGTCCTGCAGTCGACTTATAACAAGCCGACATTATATTACTTCGTCAACAGCCAGCAGCTTTTCTGTACAACTGCGTGGTATCAGTTTTTTTTGCATGGATTCGCTAATGGCTGTCATCGCATGGTATCGCATGGCAGCGGCCACGACTCTTTTGTTTTTATTCCGTCTTTTTCAATGTGAGGGATACCCGACCAATCCTGTTAACGATGATGTAACGGATACGATATCCAAATCAATATTCGTATTCTTTTTTGGCTGTTTTAGTTTAGTAAAAGTTGCCATAGCAAAAAAAATCCAATTGGTACAAAACCGAGTTTGAAAATTTTGTTTCATATCGCTGTTAGTTTTCACTTCAAAATCTGAAGCCGCGACTACATTCGACCTAGTGGTCATCAAATCAAATTTCATGCTCCAAAAAACAACACTGAATTTATTTTAGAAAAATGTAGGATAGACCTCAAATTGGTAAATCCGTATCATCTGGTTTGTGAAAAAGATTAAACTAAAAGTTAGTGGAAATAGTTCATTACCTTAGTTCAGACTTAAAGCCAGAGTTTTTTTAGAACTGCTGAAGGCGCTTTTCAAATGAAATATAAAGCGTAGGAAATGTTTCGAAGTTATCTCGTTGAGTCAAGAAAAAATTGTTTAATCTTAGAGTAATGTGCACTGTAATAGGAATGAATAAGTTTTTTGCAAGGGAAAGCAGCCTTTTCAGTTGAACTATTTATATTTCTTGAAAAGGTGAGTTTGAAAGTATTTTTATTGTATTATAATGCTTTTCAGGGCAAATCCCGGTTATGGGACATCACAGGCTTTTACTAAATATAATAATACTATAATATATCATCATTCATCATTTCAGCCGAAAGACGTCCACTGCTGGACATAGGCCTCCCCCAAGCACCGCCACTTCGACCGGTTCTGTGCTTCCCGCATCCAGTGGATACCTGCGGCCTTCACAAGGTCATCGGTCCACCTTGTAGGAGGCCTTCCAACGCTACGTCTTCCGGTACGCGGTCGCCACTCCAGAACCTTTCGGCCCCGTCGGCCATCAGTTCTGCGAGCAATGTGCCCTGCCCACTGCCACTTAAGCTTGGCAATTCTTCGGGCTATGTCGTTTACCTTGGTTCGCCTGCGGATCTCTTCATTTCTGATTCGATCACGTAGGGAAACTCCAAGCATAGCCCTCTCCATTGCCCTTTGGGTGACCTTTAGCCTTCTGATAAGGCCCATTGTAAGGGACCACGTTTCAGTGCCATAGGTCATCACTGGCAACACGCACTGGTCAAAGACTTTCGTCTTGAGACACTGCGGTATGTGGGACGAGAAGATATTGCGAAGCTTCCCGAACGCTGCCCAGCCGAGTCGGATTCGACGATTGACTTCTTTCTCGAAGTTGGACCTACCTAACTGGACAGTTTGTCCGAAGTAAACATACTCGTCCACAACTTCGAGTGTAGCGCCTCCGATCTTCATGAGAGTGGGTGTTACATGGGCATTTGACATAACCTTTGTCTTATCCATGTTCATTTTCAGACCCACTCTTTCGGAAGCTCTACTGAGGTCATCGAGCATTGCATTGACAGGTCCTCCATAGTCTCAGCCATGACAGTGCAGCGGTGAACAGTTTCGGAGAGATAACGTCTCCCTGCCTCACACCTCGCTGCAGAAGGATAGGTTTCGAGGTCTGGTCCTGGAGTCGGACCGACATAGTGGCGTTTTTGTACAGACACTTCAGCACCTCGATGTACCGATAGTCGATCTCGCACCGTTGAAGAGACTGTAGTACAGCCCATGTCTCGATCGAATCAAAGGCTTTCTCGTAGCCCACAAACGCTAAGCAGAGAGGCAGGTGATACTCTTCGGTCTTCTGTATAACCTGCCGCAGCGTATGTATGTGGTCTACTGTGCTAAAGCCTTTACGGAATCCGGCTTGTTCGGGAGGCTGGAAGTCGTCAAACCTGCGCGCGAGACGGTTCGTAATGACTCTTGAAAACAGCTTGTAGACATGGCTCAGAAGTGAGATGGGCCTATAATTCTTAAGGAGAGTATTGTCACCCTTCTTAAAGAAAAGGATCACCACACCTCTGTTCCATGCCTGTGGCGTTTTGCCCTCGAGTATGACGGAATCAAACAGCTTCTGGAGGACCTTGAGAACGGGTTTTCCGCCGGCTTTCAGGAGCTCGGCCGTAATTCCATCATCACCCGGCGCCTTGTTGTTTTTAAGCTGCTTCAGAGCCATCCTAATCTCGTACAAGCTGACGTCCGGGATGTCTTCAGTGTAATGTCGGGTCAATCTAGCTCTTGGGTCATTTGCCAGATTCGAACCGGGGATATATGTTGATGTGTATAACTGCCCATAGAACCTCTCGATCTCTCCCAACAGCTCAGGTATGGCGGATACGATCCTATAATATCCTATAATATATAATTAATTAATAATATAATGACGCCTATAATATCCTATAATATATAATTAATTAATAATATAATGACGACGTCCTATCAAGGCAGGTAAAAGGGCCAGATTGTTGTGCTTACTTGATATTTATCACATTGTGCTAAAGTTTATATCCGGCACTTGATTTGTGGGCATATTCTATTCTATTTTATTATTTGTGTACACACAGTAAAATACAAAGAGATACGACATAATTATAATTTTAGTACAAAAATACTGCTTATTTCTCAAGAAACATATCTTGCAATAGACAATTTAAATAGTGTAGGTTATCGAAAAGCATTTAATAGGAAGCGTTGATCAATGTGAACCCAAGTTTCAAGAGACAACTTTTATTTTACAATAATTTAAACCACGATAGCCTATAATGTTCAAAACACAATTTCTATTCCAAAAAGACCAGGCGATGTCTTATCGGTACGGTCGCCACCCGAATTTAAGGAGCTCCATAATCGAGACAATTCACACAGAATGTCAGGAATTTGGCAATATAACATTCACAAGAAATTTTCCATTACGATGCCGTCTATCCGACCGATGGTACGCATGCTAATATAACTACCACTAGATGTAAGAACATCGTACGGTTAATTATAATAATATAGTATTATTAATGCGTGTAGTATGGTAATAAAGGCATGATGAAATGTTCGTATTAAGGAGAACATTAAGTATGGAATGGGAATTTTCTTTTGTGGCTTTTTTACTATTCAGGGTTGTGTCGAGTGATGTTAATCTTTAAAGGGGATGTAAGAATAAGGACAATAAATTTAAGACAAGTTTATTGAAATAAATGCTTTGAGTTTGAGTAAAAGAAACAACGGAGCTTTACAATAGTCACATAAATGATGTGTAACATCTGACGTCTCACCCTGGTAATAAGCAACTGAGCACCGACAGAAATTTACCTAAAAATTTAAATAATCTTAAAAAAAAATATTCCAATTATTATTTATTACTAGTGGTCGCCCACTCGTTAAAATTCGACCCCCTCTACTTATTTACTAAATAGGTACATGAACAAATTCAATATTAGAAGAAAAAAATGCTCATAAAATATAAATACAATTACTTGAATAAGTACCTTAAATATAAACACAAATAAGCGCTTTTCCTCCTCTCTCCTACTATGCTGTGCCCGACAGGGTCCATAATTGTGTCTTTAATTTTAAGCTTATACACCTGTTTTACTAACATTATGGAATGCAATAAAGAATTGTGAATTGAACCTATGTAGCACTTACTAATTCCATACTATTTTAGAGTACCTACTTTCTAATTACATGCTATTAAAAACCGGTCAAGTGCATGTCGGACCACGCACAATGAACGCACATGACCATGTGTCGAGTTACAGGACTGAGCTCAAATGGATGTCCATTCGCCAGAGAAGAAGTTTGCGCGCTTTGACCTCACTTTTCTCCCTTCTCAACTCTCCCAGCCCTCCTTCTTATCTTATGTCTCACTTCCAGTATCTATGTTCTTCACACGCTAAGAACCTGCGTTCTTCCAACAATCTTCTTCTACTCTGTCCTTCTCATACTTCTGACTTTGTTCATTCTTCCTATCATATTCAGTCCATTCTTCTCTGGAATGCGCTTCCTCTTGATATCAGGACGGCCACCAGTCGGTATGCATTTAAGCGGAAATTGCAGAGTTATTTACAAAACAAATAGCGTAGAGTCATCTCAATTACCTCCTTTCCTTGAATTTGTATGTATTATATTTATATATATATATATATAATATAGGGATATGTTATAGTATATATGTACGTATGTATATGTATTACAAGTTTATAATCTATTTATGTACTTGAGCACCTATTTTATTTATAGTAATATAAATAGGTTAGAATTTAATATTTTTTAATATTATTATTTTCTCTCCATCAGACCACCCGCCATCTTATCTCTTCACCACCCTTGGTTGACTGGTAGAGAATGCCTAAGGCATTAAGTCCGCCTTTGTACCTTATTGTGTGCGAGAAGTTTAAATAAATAAATAAATGAAGGGTTCCGTAGTTGGGATGAATTTATCCCTATAAAAACAAACTTAACATTGTAGTTGAAAAACATGCTCTCCCATACATCGATACACGTTACGGTCAATTCTCCAACTGCAAATTTAAGTTGGTCGACTATTATTCGTTACCTTGTGAAGCATACTTAGCTGTGTTAGTTTTCCTTTTAATTTCGTTATATATCAGGTGTATTTATTCATACACGAAATCTCTTAAGGGGTCATTGTACTCATTATTATTTATGAACAACTTTTACTATGGAACCAAACCTGAAATCGCGAAAAAAAAATCAGCTGTTCCCTACATTTGACGAGTTATTAGAACATAAATGTAGGGTCCCTGTTGACTACGGAACCCTAAAAAGTAGGAACTTACTTATTCGATGCGCAAGCTGTCACTTCTTGTTACACACTTCCGTCCCTTTTCACGAAATCACTCCCACAGAAAGCGAGAGAAAAGCTGTTACACATTAAAAAAAACCGGTCAAGAGTGAGTCGGATTCGCGCACCGAGGGTTCCGTACGAATATATGATGTTGATGATTTCTGAAAAACTGTGCTATTTAGGGACATTGTTTTATTTTTCCTGTAATCTTTACTTAAGCTTCTATCATATTATAGAATGATTTCAGATTTTTATCTCTGCAAACTTTGGAGATAAGGGGGGGAACGGTATTTTTTTTACATTTTTCATCAAAAGTCGGAAACTATACTGCCTAAAAAATAAAAAAAATGTTTAGATAATGTGCAAACAGCGTTCTTTCATATGATACCCCACGTGCCCTAGTAGCCCCACTTTAAATTTTTAATACCCCCATTCAGTCCCTTTTGCAAAAAAGGTATATTTTATTTTTTTTTGCTTGCAAAATAGTTGGGCAAACGTCATCTACAACTATTTTAAATTTCAAGTTGATAGCCTTAGTAGTTCTTGAGCTATACAGGTGTGACAGACAGACAGACAGACTTAGTCTCACCATAAGGGTTCCTGTTTACCATTTTGGTATGGAACCCTAAAAAGATTCTGTGCTGCTGAATGACTTAAAATAAAGATAAAGTTGGGATGTGTCGTGGGACACCCGCTTGGAATGAAGTCCTTTGCGCTGTATATTATGTATTACAGGATTTACAGGGTTAAGTTTTTGCAAGCTAAAAACTTATACTAGATGGCTCTGTATACTCTCGCTGTATACTTGAAACTGAGTTTTGTTTTATAGGGCATACCGCTTTTTTTTACGCAATGATTTCTGCCAGTGTAGTCTTACCGCGTTATAGCACTTCGTTCCAAAAAATGTCAACATTAC
This sequence comes from Tiliacea aurago, assembly GCA_948098905.1. Taxonomy (NCBI): domain Eukaryota; kingdom Metazoa; phylum Arthropoda; class Insecta; order Lepidoptera; family Noctuidae; genus Tiliacea; species Tiliacea aurago. The sequence goes on along the minus strand of OX402581.1, from coordinate 23,615,432 downwards.
GAAATGAAATGAAATGAAATCGTTTATTCTGTAAATAGGATATTAAAATCACTTTTACACGTCTATAAAAAAAAAAAAAAAATCTAGATGTAGCCGACATTTCCTATCTGACTACCCTTGAGAAGAAATGGCGAAACAAACTCAGGGGTCAGTCTCTTTTAAAGTCCAGACGAAAAACCCACTATGATTTTAGGATACTTTTGTTCAACAATGACGTACCATTAAATATTCAATTCGCAGTTCACATTTTATGACATTGTTCTCGTTGCCGGTTCGGTTATAAAAATTTACCTATGTCCGGAGATATACCAAGGGAATTGGACAAACTGTTAATCAAAGTTTCAAAGAACTTTTCACGGTCCATTGTGTTTTCGTCATAAAGGTATTTGATCAAACCGAAGGCAGTGACATTCAATGGCACGTGAAGCGGGTGAAACTTTTGGTGCGACGACCTACTAGGGTAAAATGTATAAAGTCAGATCAATAAAATGTGTTTACATGAATGACAATTTAAAAATCCATAACTCACTGACATACTCCATTTGAAATAAGATTACAAATTTAAATAAGCCTTTTTAGGGTTCCGTACCAAAATGGTAAAAAGGAACCCTTATGGTGAGACTAAGTCTGTCTGTCTGTCTGTCTGTCACACCTGGATATCTCAGGAACTACTAATGCTATCAACTTGTAATTTAGAATAGTTTTAGATGACGTTTGCCCAACTATTTTGCAAGTAAGAAATATTTTTTTTTAAATATACTATTTTTGCAAAAAGGACTGAAAGGGGGTCTTAAAAATTTGAAGTGGGGCTACTAGAGCATGTGGGGTATCATATGAAAGAACGCTGTTTGCACATTCTCAAACATTTTTTTTTTTTTTAGGCAGCATAGTTTCTAACTTTTGATGAAAAATGTGAGAAAAAATACCGTTCCCCCCCTTATCTCCGAAGTCTGCAGAGATAAAAATCCGAAATTATTCTATATAATAGAAGCTTATGTAAAGATTCCAGGAAAAATAAAACGATGTCTCTAAATAACACAGTTTTTCAGAAATCATCAACATCATATATTCGTACGGAACCCTCGGTGCGCGAGTCCGACTCGCTCTTGACCGGTTTCTATAGTCCGTTCAACCGATTTTGACTTCTATTTCGTAGGCATTATGGATGGCATTAAAAGCAAAATCGCGGTAACAATACCTACTATTTATTACAGCTACCGTTTGTCATGCCACCAACACAATAGAAGTCAAAATCGGTTGAACGGACTGTAAAAAGGCTTATTTATATTTCTAATCTTATTTCAAATGGAGTTTAGTGTGTTTGAAAGACGTCGTAGGGTTGTTCATGTCAGATAATACAGGGTTAAATTGAATAAGCTAGCTAAACTCTGCAGATGTGATGAAATTAAAATAAAAAAGATTTGATGGATTTTTTATGGGGTCTACGACCGCTGTTAGTTTTGTTACTTAAAGTATGAATTAAGAAAATCTGTTTTCTTTTGTTTTATCGTGTTTAGATATCGATACTCATCACGTCTGTGAAGTTTATACAAAATAACTGATATTGATATTAATATAAAATGACTGATATTTGATATCTAACTGCCGTGTGCTGCCGGACGTAAAGAATAGCACTAACCTATTTCTTCCCGTGGGTGTCGTAAAAGGCGACTAATGGACTTATTACTAGATAATGGGCAGCAGCGTTCTCTATGCATTTTAACACTATACTGCGATCGCCAACCCGCTTGCCAAGCGTGGTGATTATGGCAAACCCCCCCCCCCTTTGTTGGGGGAGGCCTATGTCCAGCAGTGGACGTCTTTCGGCTGAAATGATGATGATGAACTGATATTTGAAGCGACTAGACAAACTACTGTCCATGATCCAAATAATAATATTTTACTCAAACATGCTTGGAAATTCGAGCATTATTTTAACATTCTTCTTGACCTATAGAACGAAGTATTGTATTTATTTTATTTCTTATTTTGTTTATTTTTACCTCATTTAATGCAGCACCGGTTTGACGTCATCACGTCAACGCCGGCTGTCGCTGAAAACCGGCGCTGGGGCTTTGTCTCGCATAGGGTCGCAGCATTATGCTGAGCGAAGGCCGTTTTGCGTGAATGTGACGCATATTTTCCCTCAACTTGTTCTTTCGTGTTTTTTTTTTTCATTGCGTTATGTTTACCGCAAATAAACGTATTTTCTTTCTTCTTACTTCGAGATAAATCGAAAATGAAACATTTATATTGAAACCAGGAATTTGCAACTCGCAGTGAGCTGCTATGGAGATCAAATGTCAAACTTTCTGCAGAAAAAAAGAGGCATTTACCCCGCAGTTCGATAGTTTACGAATTCATCGACAAAATAATTTATTCATGCAATTCCAATCAGATTGTTCACGCATATTAAACACGGCTAAATAAACCAATAATTGACCTCCGAACTTCCGAAATCATCCAATAACAGAGGTTTGTCTGCATCATTTGAGGGATAATATTTCTGCTCACGTTTCGACTTCGAAAAAATATGTAAGCAATAATGAAGGTCGTAGTTGTATTAGGAAAAACATTAGGACGAAGTCGTATTAGAGAAAATGGGACAGAAATGGGTTCTATTAATTTTATTATGATGCTATTATTCGTGGCGTCTTTGCAAGTAACGATGTTAGCACGTCGTCTCTCGTCTAGTCTAGTTTTCTTGCAAAAGGATGAGGAAATTTGAACAGGTGTCTGCTTTTGTGTTTGATAATGATAATAGTGTGCTTAATGAAATCTGTGTTCTAGTTAAAACAATGGTGTGGGTTGTGTTTAGATTTTATTTTTTTATTTATTCATTTATTCTCTCCAAGTTACATGACCCATATTACACAATATTTGATACATAACAGACAATACATAACATTACAATACAATACAAAACAACCATAACACTATCAACACTTGGGTCCATATTGGCTCAACTAAAGTTCTTTACCCGAAATTGTTCTTCCTAACGATTTGTAATCCGAATGATCACTCTTCTTAAAATTTTTCATCCTAAAGTTTTCATTCATACTATTTGTAGTGCTACCGGCGATGTTCATAACATTCATGTTTCCGAAAATTGTAATTAATAATATCATTAATGTAAATATATTTAAACTCCTACTGTTTTTTATCATAACGCTTTTATCCCTAAAACTATAACTATACATGAGATAATTATGTCTAAAAAACCAACTGTTTAGAATGATTTAAGGTCGTTTCCCAGATTTTTGTCTTAAATGAATGAAATTCAGGTCAGAATGTCGTCTTGGGGGCACTATAAAAAAATACATATAAAAATTTCGCGACCAATTTCGAGGTAGCGCTCGCCGGCCGCTGCCGCGGCACCGCTCGCTTCGCTCGCTCGGCTCGCGCGTAGTTGGTCACAGTTCTAACCTAACCTATGGATATCTATGCAGGTACACACCGCTATAAATAAAATTAAAATATGACTTTGAATAATATTGTAAAAGATGGTTATGTTGAGAAAATATAGGAAAACAAATAAAAGTCTATTAGATGTTTATTGCTACTGACATTATGAAGTTAAATGCTTCGGAATTATGAACATTAGAGACAGAGTAGTTAGGAATTGTGATTGTTAGGATAAAAAATGTTAGGAAGAACATTTTCGGATTTCCAATTATCGGAGTTGAAAATTTAGGTGAACTTTGGCGCACCCATCAACACTTACATTACCGACGACTGTAGGTGACGTGCAAGTCACTGCAGTGTCTCATGTATGGACAGTCGAGCCTGTCCGCTATCATCATCAGCACGCTGCACGCTGCATAATGCATACCTAGATTAATTTTGTTTATGGCTAGGAAAGATGTAGGTTTCTCTATGTTTGTAAAAAGTCGACAAAAATATATTGTTTATACGACGAGTAACTCGTGTCTTGATACAGCCCGTGGACCAAAATAAAAAGCTTCCTTTGTACTCTTATTATAATGTAGAAAACTGTTGGTTCAACATTTAATATAATTATGAACTAGTGGTCGCTGGTCGGAAATCGACCCCCTCTACTTAAAATATATACAGCGTGTTACGGAAAGGGTATATACATATCAAAGCCACGGATTCTTTTGGTGATAACAAACTACATGGCAATTTTTTTTTAATAATACCTACATAATTATAAAGTTAAGAAACATTTAACTAATATAAAACAAATGTTTCCAATTTAATTCTACACATCACTAGACCAAGTCAGCTGATCGGTACACGTTTTAATCCATTCGTTTGATCCCCCCGCCAATCGTACCGCCCACGCCACCGCCTGTCGTTGCGGCGCCAGCGCCGTGTCGCAGAGCTGTGGCAGATGTGTGTGTGTACTAGGCGCACAGACACAGATAATGGATAATGACCCTCGTAGTGCGGTGACACGTTTTTTATGATTTAAATTATAGAAATAAAAAAAATATCAATCATTTTCAAAGTTGTTCTTTTTGAGCTGAAATTTTGTACAGTGATTCTGAACCAGATCCACTCTTCACCCTGTTTGTATGGATATACCCTTTCCGTAACACGCTGTATAGTACTTACTTATTCCTTGGTTAAGCTGTCACTCTTGTTATCTATCTATTTTCAAGTCATGAGGCCCTGGTACTGTGTGTGTCAAACGTATGGTAGTGAGTGTAATGTTTTTTTTATTAATTTAATTTATATAATTATACAAAAAATATTAGCTTTCTGCACTCCCCCTCTATACCTATAAACTTTAACTGTGTAACCTAATTTCATACTTCTCCGTTCACGTAATTTTCGTAAAAAGGGGTACAGAGTTTTCGCTTCACGTATTAATATAATGATATTAACCGTGTCTAAAAATACTGAAGTAAGCTCTATTAACACGGTTCAAGTTTATTGCCTGTGGTATACCATAAAATTGAAGGGAAGCAAACATTGTTGCACGATACAGGCAAGTTAGTTGCCATGCAAAACTGATCCTATGGGTGCAGCAAGTACGCAAGCACACCTATCCTACAGCAAGTCCGATAAAACTGCACGTGCAATAAAATCGCATAAACTCCACAAGTGAAATGACAACAACAAATTAAAAAAGTTAAAAAAAATCTTGAGCAGTTTATATACTTTCTCTTTAGCATATTTTTTTTCTTAATCACATCAACCATGAGTATTTATTATTAAGGGAAATTCAGAAGAAAAAAATGTAGGTACTTATTAATGTCTGCCAGTAAAAGTTAACTATGAGAAAAACGGAGTGAAGCGTAATCCGGAACTGCTTCCAATCGTTCACATGGAATGTATTACTGAACGGTTCACGTTCACGACGTGGGGTGTAGAAATGTTTATGGCTTTTCCCTTCACTATTCATTTAAGATCTTCAGGAAGTGGTAAGGTTGTCCGGAAATATGATAAAGCACAAATAAAGTGTTAGAATTCTATGGTACTGTAATATTGCAAAATGCATGCCAGCATCCTGGAATGTATGAAGTGGGGCTTGATGCGATATAAGGACATAAGTACACACACAGTCAGTCAATATTTCAGTCACTTCAAAAGATATTATAACTTTTAGCTGGATTCTATGCTAATATCTGTTACAGTTAAATCACTCCTAAAACACAATCTCATCCCACATTCTCAAAATTTGAGTAACAATTGTTCGGCAAAAATAGCTACTTACAATCCTTTTATGGAAGATAACGAGATTCCAATTACATCCCAAATTGCTTTCATTGCATCTTTAAGCACGTTTTTAAGGCACCCTTCTACGTTTTAGAGGCCCCTTCCTCGTTTTAGAGGCCCCCAAGAATGTATGAATATTTTTGTGACCGGATATTGCTCCCAGAAACCCCTTTCAGGCTTTCACTCTATCTATATTTCAAAGGCTCCAGGAATTCATGAGATGAATTAAAGTCTGTGGTAACGAGGAATTAGAGTACATAGAGTATTGTCTATTCATTTGACGTTTAATTTTAATATTTAATTGCTTTGATGAATATTCACTGTTTGAAATTGCGTGGTAGTGTTTGTTTACATGACTTGATACGAGTAGTATAGTGGATTTCCTTTGTTTAAAGGGGAAGACACAATTCCTTTTTGCTCCACAAAACATCATTGCTTTGTCTCGTTTAAATTATTATTGTTACTGTACTGTTATAGTAAAAACGGTTTTGTCATCATCATCATCATCATCATCAACTGCTTAGCTTTTTAGCTTCCTAGCCAGTATGACCGGATGCAGCTGAATACCAGTATTTTACATGGAGCGAGCCTATCTGACCTCCACAACCCAGTAACTAGGTAATACGATACCCCTTGTTAAGACTGGTTGTCAGACTCTCGGGCTTCTGACGACCCGTAACGACTGCCAAAGATCCACGAATGACAGCCGGGACTAAAGGCTTTACGTGCTTTCCGAGGCTATCTAAGATAAACGTGAGAGGTATCTAATAAGGCAACGACTCCTATTAAATATGGACGTACGTTATGTTTTGTAGTAGTACCTAAAGTACCCTAAGACGGCCCACTGACCGTATATTGTAATGATTAAGATTTTTTTTTTGCGTTGGAAATTATCAAATAACTTCTCTAACGCTCTGGGCGGAGCGGAAGGGCGTGTCAGAATTTTACTGACCATCCGTTTTCCTTCCGTTGCCGGTGTGCCAGGGCCACGATATCCCTTTCGCACAAACTCGCAACCCTGGCAGGCATTGGCCCTAACGGACCCCGTCAGTTGGTGCTGACATCTCTTTGCGGTGTGCGTGGAACACAACGCGCCGTTGACCCGGGCCTGGGTCCTTATCGGACAGTGAGCTACCTATGCTCACCGTCCGCAAGTCTGCGCCTAGGGTGGCCGGGAATCGGCCTCCGACTCCCGACGCCCGGGGCGTCTCCTGTGGCGACTAGGGGCATGAGGGCGCGAATTTTGCCTCTCCCTCACGCGTTCCGCCTCCTCCTTTGCGAGCCGAATATGGTACCGCTGAGCATCATATCGGGACCCTTACTTAAGTCCTCAAATAAAAGAGGTTCGCGATGGGATTTATTTAAAATAAAAGATCGTATCCTAAGTTATTCCTAAGCAAATTCGTACGCAGCTGAGCCGTCAATGGGTTTTGACGTTCAATCATACGAGTATCTATGCAAAGCTTACTCAGCTTATGAGGCATAAGACCCGTTTTTTATATTTCAGGGACGAAATAAAATTCCCCATGTATATTTTCCACGCTCCGTAATCCATCGTATGCAAACGGATGACAGGATAAAGGTGGTGTTACAAATATTTTTCATAACTGTTTCTAGATTTCGGATGTTTTTTCGACTTAAGCTGACTGAGTTAAATCCGATTAAGGGTTTAGCTTTTTGTTTTGTGAAAAGTATTTTTTTGTAGCTGAAATTATTGATAACATAGTGAGGATTTCCATCCAGTTTTGCTGAATAAATTAAATAGAAATGATTCAATAATAAATACTAACTTCCAACAATCAAATTCTGTGATATTTACTTCTTAATTATACCTTGGATAAAATATTGTAAAACATTTTAAAAGAGTAACGGTGGAGTTTCATGACCATTATTTTCCATACGAAACTATATTTTAGAAGGGGTGACTAGAATCAATTCAATTTTTTTGTAAATTTTGACGTTCAAAAGTGCCTTTTAAGTGCCTATTTGATATAAATAAATTGACTTTGACTTTGGTTTATATTTATGCTATCAAACCTCCATGAAGAAAAATTACCAAGATTTGTGTTACGATGTATAATATTATATAGAACATTTTTATTTATTTTTAGAGCTTATAAAAACTTATATAAAAACCTCATTAACCTGAAATGAAACAAGAGCATTAGCACATAGATACTTTACGTACCTACAGAAAAAACCCATTAGCATTTAAAAATAAAACACAGACTGTTTCATAGATTCGTAAAAACCTTCAGTTACGGCATAAATTATAAATATTTTTATAAGGCAATACAAATAAAAAAGCTAATAACTCCACGTGCCAGATGTACAAAATGGTTGTAGGAATATTACTGAAAACAAAAACTAGATAGGTACCTACTGAGAACATTCGAAAAAAAACTGTGACCGTATTTCTACGACATACCAGCTGTGTTTTTATCACAAGGCCTTTTTGAAGCACATATATATATTCACTAGTCTTCCATTCTATTTTGCACTGGCTACTCTGTCAGTAGTTCAAAACTCAAAATCAAAGCATTGATTTCAAATAAACCAATTACCGGCACTTTTGAATTGTCAAGGGGTTCGGTCACTCATAAAGATGAAGCTAGTTGCCCATTCCAAAGCTTAGTAGGTACATATAGAGAAGAACGGGCAAGAAACTCCACGGACACTATTTTATATTAACAATATGGTTACAAAATATTGGTTACATCATTCGTGTTGAAATTATTCATGTGAGAACGATGCAAAACGTCAAAAGCGTCCGTAATAAAAATATAATAAAAAAAACAAATAAGCCAAAGCCGCTAAGAAATGACCAGTCCCTACTGATGGCGCCCGTTCACGAACATGACATAGTCATAGTCTCAAACGAATCTAGACTCAACAAACAAATGAAAACACACAGCAAATAAATGATTTCTTTCTTTCTTTCTTTCTGGGTCGCCACGGAGAAATTCCTGATGGGAAAACCCAATAACACTTTTCCGGACCTGTAAATCAAACACTGAACCTCATGCTTAACAGTACTGCTTGCGATCACTAGACAGACAGATACGCTTTGACTGCCACGTTCATGAATGAGTCATGGGAATTGCGGATATAGTTTACAGCTGTCGTATTTAATTTTAAGGTTAAACTGCAGCGTACTTGTGAGCAGTGGTACCACTGGATAAAGAGCAGTGGTGGTCCAGTGGTAACGGCCTCCACATAAGAGTAGGTCCTGGTTTTATACCAAGACAGGCGTTTTACTTTGTGTAAATGTATTCATCACCACTGCTCTCAAAACGGTGAAGGAAAACATCGTGATTAAACCGGCATGTCGTAGAACTACAAATTCGAATAAATGTGACATCCACCAACACGCACTGGGCCCGCGTGGTGATTTACGGCTCACTCCCTCTCACAGCAAGAGGAGGCCTGTGTCCCAGCAGTGGGAACAATAAAGGCTGATTATGTATGTACTTTCAGGCAGTGTAAGGTCTATTTCGAGTGTCATATTTTGTAAAGTTTCAGCCTCTTTCTTTCCCGTTTTTTACAAATATTTTAAGTTAAATCAGTGCGCTCCAGAATCGCAACTGTCTTTATAATTAATGTTTTCTTTCACTCTTCAAGAGATAACTATCAACCTTTTGGTATAGATTTATATGAAGGTGTGTGTAACCTCTACCTAACCCTTCGGGATTGTTGTATAATTGATCTTTATGAAATGAAATCGTTTATTCTGTAAATAGGATATTAGAATCAATTTTACACGACTTATAAAAAATTTAAAAAAAAAGCTAGATGTAGTCGACATTTCCTACCTGACTACCCTTGAGAAGAAATGGCGAAACAAACTCAGGCGTCAAAGTCTCTTTTAAAGTCCAGACATAATCTTGGTCTGGTCATGTGAGAACCATGTAGATCCGTGTCTGAAATGGTCTTTTGAGGAAAGAACCACACAAATTTGAGTGGACCTGGTCAATCAGTGCGAGCATTTATCAGTAATCGTGCAGTTCAACTCAAGACTTAAGGAGCTCAACGACTCGAACAACACCAAAGAAAGGACATTTGGGTGGGCCGCATAAAGCCCTCAAAATGCCAGACCATCATCAAAACTGAGAAAAAGAAAAGAAAAAAAGAAAATATTTAAAGAAAAAAAAAGTGACCCACATATTGCTCACATTCACAATAAATTAAAGCAGTAAATATTCATGTAATATTGTATATAATATTCTGCAATGATTATAAAATCATGCATAATAATTAAAAACTATTCTACAATGGGGCAGCTCCTAATGTACGAACCCACTAAAACACCGCACTTGGTACAATAAAAACTAAAGTGACGATTAAAGACACAATCATGATTTTATAACCATACATCATGTTAGACAATTAATTAACTCCAAAGCCGGGAACAACAGGGAATGTTATCAAGACATTGTAATACCACGTCATTATTATGTACCTAAACATTGTGAGGGTTATTTTCATTTGAGTGAAACCTGCAGGTGGTTATTTTCATAGTGTTATTATACCGTCAAGAACATTTCTGTATCAATTAACAACGATTAAATAATAATTTTGTTTTAAACTCATTAGCGCTGTATTTAAATAAGAGGGGCTTGTGGCTAAGTACTAATAAAAGCCGCACGGCGATGGATCAGGTTGCAGCTTGCCGCGGTTGATCCGTGGATGGGTGACCATCTTAACATACCAAGACCATTCCGTGCCTCGGAAAGCACGGTAAGTTGTTGGTTCCGGCTGTCATTCGTGGATCTTAGACAGTAGTGACGGGTCGTCAGAAGCCCGAAAGTCCGACAACCAGTCTTACCAAGGGGTATCCGTGTTACCCAGTTACTGGGTGTGGAGGCCAGATAGGCAGTCGCTCCATGTAAAACACTGGTATTCAGCTGCATCCAGTTAGACTGGAAGCCGACCTTAGATTAAAAGAACACTTTGTAAACAAGCATATTACAAATTAGAGGATTATATACAAGATAAGAATGCTTGGAAACATGCTGGTCCTGCTCCATAGGACAATCTAGAGTCCAGACAAAATAAATAGGATTCTACGAAGAGAGTAGTTGTATTGCTTATTCTAATGATTATAATTCTGTAACTGTTCCGAGTGGTGCCGGACGTAAAGAATAGCACCGTCCTATTTCTTCCCGTGGGTGTCGTAAAAGGCGACTAAGGGACTTACTAGAGAATGAGCAGCAGCGAACTCTATGCATTTTAACACCGTACTGCGATCGCCAACCCGCCTGCCAAGCGTGGCGATTATGGCAACCCACCCTTTTGGGGGAGTCCTATGTTCAGCAGTGGACGTCTTTCGGCTGTAACTATGATGAATGATTCATATCTTGGTTTGAAGATAAAAATATTCTTTACATACAGGATGTAAAAAGACCCTCCACGAAGCCGTCATCCACGCATTCTGTACATGAAACTAAGTAAGTTTGTGTAAAAATTATTGCTGGGAAACGACTTTTATTTTTGTGAAAATTTGCTGTTGCGGGTAGTGCGTAGCGTAATGCACGTAAAACATTGTACATATGGGTGCATGCAACGTTACAGAAGGCGAGAGAGTATTTAAAGTTACATTTTAACATTTAAATGAATCATTTGGAATACAGTCTTAGGATTTGAGTGAAGGTCAATCTGCTGGAAGGCATTGAATTACTCCGCGATCGACAGATTAGAAGTAATTTTTTGAAGTCATCAGATTCGAGAAAGTTCCTTTAAGAAGTTTTGCCGTTCTTTGAAGTTCTCGTTCTCGTTTTTTGAAGTTCGCCGGTCTGTAGAAGCCTTTAAAGGTTCATAATACATTTTGTTTTATTTGTGTTCATTTCTGGGCCCAGATTGTATGGGACCGAAATCTATCTCAAATGTTTTCGAAAAAAATTGAAACTTTGACCTTCAATATCTCTATAACCAGAAGGTTCACACCATGTTCACACATACGGTCTGGTACACAAAAAAAAAATAACGAGTAGAACAAGTGACTTTCGCCTTCGGTAAGGGTTTTTCACACCCGTTAGAATAAAACTGAAACAATCCATAAAAGAGCGGCCATTTTATTTGAGCCTGCTACGCTCCTGTTACGGTCAGTTAAATTGTACAGTGTAACTGCCAGAAGCTCGATAAATATTGGAGTATACTGACCTGTGTCGTCACAATATGGGAATTTTAATTGACCGTGTAAGAGCATTCTTACACCATTTGTCCACCGCCCCCGTCAATATCAATGGAACGTCCACGATAAACAAGATTATTTGAACTGAACGTGACGTGCCGGTGACGGCGATCATTTGTCCACCGCGACCGAACTCGGCAGTTTAGTCAAACTCAAAATTAAGCATATATTTCAAATAAACCAATATTTTTCAAGGGGTCGGTCGCCCATTCCAAAGCGTTGTATTTACCTATGGAGAAGGACGGGCAAGAATCTCCACGGACTCTCTTTTAAATCAAAATACACACACTTTACATCATTCATGTTGAATCATCATCATTGATGAAATTATACATGTGAGAACGATGCAGAACGTTAAAAAAGCTTTTTGTAAAAAAAAAAGAGCCGATTTCCAAAAAAACAGTACAAAGTGAAAAATAACTTTAATTTCGGAAGTCGATGTCTTTGGATCTGTATTTAAGTTTTTTGCCACGGACTTCCGAAATAAAAGTTATTTTCCACTTTGTAGTGTTTTTTTTGGAAGTCGGTTATTTTTTTTTTTACAAAAAGTTTTTTATTTTTCACTTTTTAGTGGTCAGTTTTTAATTTATCTAAGTTACAATAGCCTAAAGTCAACTGCTCATCACATTTTACAAAATATTGCTTTTCCCGATGCTGGGACGTTAGTTGTTGAGGAGTTCTGCTGCCACTCACCTTAAGCATTGTGACGAGCATAACTTGCTTAGCAACCATATTAAAGTACCTAATCAAATCGCAACCCGTTAAATACTTATTATTATGTTGTTCTGGTGGCCATCTGTGGTCTCCATCATCAGTTCCACTTCACCGAATGGTGATTTTCGGGATCATATGCTTGAGTTACTATAAAAAATACACAAATTGCTTAGGTTTGCCTATAAAATTTGAGGGTTTCCCTCGATTTCCCCTAGATTCCCTCATCAGATTCTGATTTGGTGGCAATGGGACGACCTAGGGAGTATACGCTTTCAAACAAAAAAAAAAATTTTCAAATCGGTCCATAATTGACGGAGATAGCGGTAAACAAACATTAAAAAACATACAGCCAAACATATAACCTCCTCCTTTTTGGAAGTCGGTTAAAAAGCGTCGGTATTAAAAAGAAAAAAAAACAACAATCCAAAAAAAAAAAAAAAAATTATCCCATGGCAGCTACGAAATGACCAATCCCTACTGACGGAGCCCGTTCACAAACATGACGCATGGATTAGCACCACTCAGCTCAACCATTCATTTTGAAGGCAGCTAAATGATCCAACACACTCGCCACCATCAGCGAGACGTTAGCGTGGACATGACATACTCTGAACCGCCAGGGCATATTCAAGTCAATGAAAGACGTATCCAGTAAAAGGTAGCTATATACATACATACACAGTACTCCCGTGTGGTGCCGGACGTAAAGAATAGCACCATCCCATTTCTTCCCGTGGGTGTCGTAAAAGGCGATTAAGGGACTTACTAGAGAATGGGCAGCCGCGTTCTCTATGCTTTTTAACACCATACTGCGATCGCCAACCCGCCTGCCAAGCGTGGCGATTATGGCAAACACGCCCCTTTGGGGGAGGCCTATGTCCAGCAGTGGACGTCTTTCGGCTGAAATGATGATAATGACACAGTACTCACATATTATTATGTAGTATGCAATTATACAATACTAAATGATTGAATTTTTTACAATGCAAAGATAGTTTTTTCAAGTGCAAATCAAATAGTATATGCGCCCTTGTAGAGCAGGACCAGGGTTGAGTCAAGCATTTTTTTCAGCGATGTAATTCCCCAAATTATAAAATGCTTGGCTGCATAGTGTGCATTTTATACAAGATTTTAATTTCGTTTCATTCAGTCGATGTACGTGAGGAGGTATTTTATGGTAACATTTTGAACAGCACCCCATAAAAGATGGGCCGGGCGATCGGCGCCACGCATCGGTGCGACGGCAAGAGTGTGACAAGATCAAACATGTTTTGTATTGCCGGCACATCGGCTCGTCACAATCTTGGGCCGAGTTCTAGCGGTCGCGCCGAACTACTTTAAAATTCGGAGGCCGGGATCCCGGCGCTCACGACTGACATGCGGAGGACACGCGGTCATAGTAAATGTGTCTATCAATATTTCGGCGCTGTCATCTCGTTCTCGTTGACGGTGGTGGTGGTCAAACACCCTTACACCCACCCGAAAAGCCGGAAACGGGAGGATGCAGTTTGACCTATTGCAAGCCGCAAACCACAAAACAATAAATAATAAAGTAGATTTTAATAACAACGGAATTACATAATTTCCAAATGCATGGTACTACAATTATACCTTTATTGATATTTATAATTTATGTTTCGTAATATTAACCGCAGATGAGTTTGCAAACGGTGAAAATGTTTGTTTTAATTAAACTTTTAATGTAGCAATAGGCTTGAATATGATAAATGTGTGTAATTTTAATGTCTGTTGTCATAATATATTTATGCTTAACTATTTATTTATTAATTTCAGCTGAATCAATTTTGATATTTTAATAGGAAAACTAATTAATGTTTACATAATGATGCACTGGCCACTAAACTACCAGCAAATTAGAAACCAATTTATATAAGAACAGTAAAACAGCTTTGTTGCGGTGCTATTTCATTGTTCTTTTATTGCAATATCAACAAATAAAGCTTATCGTGCTATATCTACTTTGACCTTTAATATCGCCTAGTATTAATTTAATAAAATCATTGAAATCAACTACACGTCCATCCTACTTATCATCAGTCTTATCTAACTCCTGTCGAGCTAATTGAGCATTGAACATTGAACATGAAGATGGAATACATAAGTAATTGAGCTTGGGTTTGAGCTTGTACGAATTATGCAGACATTCACGATGTGCCTAAGGTAAGGTAGATAGTTGTAGATCATTGGACACGAGAAGTGCTCGTATAATATTTAAATAGAATGTGGTTGACAGTGTAGCCAGTCAGTTGAGTGATTAAGCTTAAGTTGCTAGCTTATACATAATGACACTCCTTACTTTGCATAGTCGACCGTATTATCGCTTACCTTAAGGTGAGAAGATTTACAAACGCAAACTTTCATAACTTTAATGAAATATATATAAAGACTACCTCGTTGGTCGCAAGCGCTACTGCTGACCATGAGGTCCTGGGTTCAATTCAAGAAGAAAGAATGAAAGAAGTAGCTTAACACTTCACAAACAAGACACGACACAGATACAGACTCAGTCTGTGTGGTGCCGGACGAAAAGAATAGCTCCATCCTATTTCTTCCCGTGGGTGTCGTAAAAGGCAACTAAGGGACTTACTAGAGAATGGGCAGCAGCGTTCTCTATGCATTTTGACACCATACTGCGATCACCAACCCACATGCCAAGCGTGGCGATTATGGAAAACCCCCCCTTTGGGGGAGGCCTATGTCCAGCAGTGGACGTCATTCGGCTGAAATGATGGTGAACGACACATTGCCATGGTGCAGAAAGGAAAAAAAAAGATAGCGCCGGTTTAGTAATACAACGCAGACTTACCATTGTGTTTTATGTTAATGTTTCTCCAGAGCAAACTCATGTAAGACCGCGATCCCGTCAACCCAGACTTGCTTGTCAATCAGTAAAGGCCATTGTAGGGGTCCACAAATAATTCAAGCAGCCCATTGTAGCTACACAGCAGCGGCCATTGAGAATCGGACGTGGTATAACCGCACGAGTTTCACGTTCATCTTATAGAAGGAACGTCGCAGTACGTCGACTACGTACTCGTATTACATAATGGTCTGGGTTTATTGGAGAACTTTTCAATAAAGTCGTAAGCTTTGTGAAAGGAAATGAGATTGTAGGTCAAATTCTCGATATTCTTGAACCTATCGTGATTGTAACGTGTCGATTCTTCACCCGTAAAGGGATATTTTTGGTTTCTTGGAATTTCCCTTTGCCAACAATTCAAGCATTGTTCCCTAATTCGGATATATTTTTAACTAGCTGCACCCCGCGGTTTCACCCGCGCAAGTCTCGATCCCGTGGGAATATTGGGATAAAAATTATAGCCTATATTTTAATCCAGGGGGTCAGCTACCTTCATACTAAATTTTATCAAAATTGGTGCAGCCGCTGGAGCGTGAAGAAGTAACAAACACACATACACACTCACAAATTTTCGCCTTTATAATAATAGTGTGATGTGATATGATTGTGGTTATTAAATTGCCTTATCGTAGTTCGTTAATACACGTAGCATTTTGCTTAATCCCAAATCATCATTATTATTTTTAAATTTTATACGGTTTACATAAATCGCATTATTCTTTACACAACCGGCCAAGTGCGTGTCGGATCACGCACAATGATGGGTTCCGTAGTTGGGATGAATTTATCCCCAAAACATTGTAGTTGAAAACCATGTTCTTCCATACATCGTTATAAGTCACGGTCAATTCTCCAACTGCAAATGTAAGTTGGTCGACTATTACTCGTTAACTTGTAAAGCCTACTTAGCATAATGGTTTTCCTTTTAATTTCGTTATTTAACTACTGCCATGTTTTTTTCCACATAGCCAAAAACAACCATTTAGTTGGCGTGGGCCATACACTAGACTCAACAGAAAATAAAAGGATTCCTGAATCGAAAAATGGTTTTCACAGACTCACAATATTTTATTTTTGAATGGCCTTACTAACGATACGAAAATGTTAAAATAAAATCCATGGTACCTTGCACGTGCGGGAGGAAACTTCCGGGTGTCACTGCTGTGTGGATCGCCCGGAGGACACGGTGGAGGTCTGCCCGGCTTGGATGGAGCACCGCCGTGTCCTCACGGAGGCGTTCGGCGGCGGCGATCTCTCGCGTCCGGCCCTGGTTCAGGCCATGGTTCGGAGCGAGAGTGCATGGGAGGCCGAAGCAGTAATGCTCGCGAAGGAGGAGGTGGAGGGAGAAGTAAGGTTTGCGTTCTCGCGCCCCTAGTTGCCGCAGGAGACGCCCCGGGCGTCGGTAGTCGCAGGCCGATTTCCGGCCACCGTAGGTGCGGGCTTGCGGATGGTGAGCGATGGGTAGCTCGCCGTCCGATAATGACCAGGCCCGGGTCGACGGCGCGTTGAGTTCCACGCGCGCCTCAAAGAGATGTCAGCACCAACTGATGGGGTCCGATAGGGCCAATACATGCCAGGGTTGCGAGTTTGTGCGAAGGGGATATCGTGGCCCTGGCACACAGGCAACGGAAGGAACACGGGTGGGTTTTAGCCAGTAAGAGTCTGACACGCCCTCCCGCTCCGCCCAGAGCGGGAGGACTTATTTGATAATTTCCGACCCAAAAAAAATATGGTTTTTTTTACGTAAAGTGGGGATGTTTTTTTTCTCGTCGAATATTTTTTTAAAGTTTATATTATACCACTTTGTCGGCGTTAATATGTATACCAATGCCAAATTTCAGCTTCCTAGTACTAAAAGGGTTCCTTAACTTGACTACGGATCCCTAAAAACAGAATAGTGCCCCCTTATCTATATTTTTAAATCTAAATGAGGCCGTCTCAAAAGTCGATGTTTTATTATACGTATACTAGTTAGTGAATAAATGGCGATCCTCTTTGAGAGAGACGACCATTAACGGTAGGCTTGGCACAAAGCTAAAAAGAAGACTTGAATAACTAGACAACATGAATCGAACTTTTATTCCCTGCTGAGTTGCGAGTGAAATGAATTGAGACAGTTTGAAGTTTGTTTATTTTCCAAAAACAGTGCTTTACATTTCCTTATTTTAACATTTTCAGTTTACAAATATTACATATTTAATAGGTTTTATTCATTTATATAAATACGAAAAAAAATTACAACATGAAAAATATAAAAAGTAAAAAAGACACTTATTTCCTTATTATGTTGAATAAATTAATAGCTAGGTTTACATAATTAGATAAGACACAAAGGAAGTACTTTTACCTACGAACTTCTACACTAGGTCGAGCCTGTCTCGTAGAGTCCTTGGGACAGTAGTTTCTAGGACGTCATAACTATTATAAGTACTTAATCTAATTTATAATTTTTTTTTAAATAATTAATATTCATTATTCGATATAATGCAAAATTTAAAAAATATTTATAGACTGTACAACAAATTATATAATTTCTCTGACTCTTGCGCTAGTTTTATCTGTGTTGCAGGAGCCAGTGTCCTCTCGTAATAAAAAGACGCAAATTATTTTGTTGTTGTATGACAACACAAAAAAAAATAAAACTAAAAGGAAACAAAAGGGACTCTAAACTTTTAAAAAGGTATAAAAACTGAGAACAAAAATAAGAAAAGGGAAAACAATAATTTTAATTAAAACCTAATAATTAATGATCATCATTCTCTTGCCTTTATCTCAATTTATTTGGGGTCCGCACAGCGTAACTGTGTCTTCCATACATGTCAAGCCACACATTATTTTTTAACACAGTCATGAGGATTTAAAGAAGCATTTTGGTGTCGTAACAATAATTATGGTAATATGACTTTATTCTCCTAAAACCATGCTTCACATACCGATCGTTTAGAATTTATTTTATTACTCCTTTATCAACTACATCTCTATAAGCAATATCGTATTTTTATAATGATTTATCTTAATGTAATATAAAAAAAATACACAGCTAATTATTTACACTAAGAAAATACTAACTACGAAAAAAAAATTACAACATGAAAAAAAAAAAAATAAGACACTTAAGCGTCGAAGTACTCGTTCGAATCGCTGTCATCTGGAAACGTGCCCAGAAGACTGGCAGCATTGCCATGTTGAATGGCAATGCTAATTCATTGGCCGAAGAACGAGCCAGCCTGGTCACGTGAAGTGTCGATCAGTCGGTGAGAAATTTCCTTAAAAAGGAGACGCGCACTCGGGCCCCATTTTATTACTTGAATTACTATAACAGAGTCTTGATAACCTTGTTAAGTCTCTAGGTACTTGGTCAACCTTGAGAAGCTTTTCGAATATTGGAGCTTACAAGCACTAACTTTAACCTAGTCGATAGTCCGTCAGTTTCCAACTTGTCGAGATACAGTTCACGTCTTCTCGGAGATACTGCTAAGTGCTTTTAGATAAACAATATCGATTGGTCCGTATTTCAGCTGAAATAAGGGATGTATTTTGGTTTAGGTAGGTTGATTAAAAGTTAAAAAAAATAAGTCGGGTAAAAGTATGGAAGCGTCTCTTGTTAAAAACACCTAGTACATACATTACCCTATACAGTAGAAACAATTTTTTTCAAACAGCAGTTTCCGATGACGAAAACGTTTCGAAGCATCACTGAAAAAAAAAATACTGCCATCCTTGAATATCCCCGAAAATGCTCCCAAGACCAACATCAAAGGGTAAACCGGAAATTAATTCATACATACATAATTTTAAGTTCATAAATATTTTCGTTACATGTGGTCCCCGAGTAATTTTTCTGTACAAGGGTGCGCTATAAAAAGCTGGCGGTACATACGACCTCTAAAAAGCTGCCTTATACGACGTTTTTTAAGGGTTCCGTAACCAATTAGCAAAAACGGAACACTCATAGTTGCATGTCTGTCTGGCCGGATGTGACACAGCCATTTTACTCGGAGACCATTAACACTATATCGATGAAAATTGGAAAGAATGTGTATTCTGTGCATCGTTACACAATGTTTTAGTAAAACTATGAAGACAATCATTAGAGGTGGGACTGCATACATGTAATCGAGGCGGGTATTGTTAGATCCCATAATTAAAAAGATTACGATAGTTCTAAGTCACGTTGTTATTAAGGTCAAGAGTTTTTGAGATACAGAATACTGCCGGTTACAACCGCAGATAAAATTTCGTATTTCATAGTTTTTTTTCTATAAATACTTTCAATCAATCAAAATCAAAAATATTTTTATTTCACATAAGCCTACATGGGCACTTATGAAACGTCAGAAGCTAGGTGCACGGTTCCAATTGGTCGTTTCCTATGGAGAAGAGCCGGCAAGAAACTCCACGGTTACTCTTTTAAAAAAAATTGGCTTTTACAATGTTTTCAAATTAAAGTGTTAATAAGTACCAGGTAGGTACTTAACAAAATAGAAAATGGTCTACAGATCTACAGTCTATTAATCCTACGACGTCCTCACTTTATCAAAAAAACAATATAAAAATATGATTAAAATAATAAAAGTTAGAACCTTGTTGAAATTAAAATGGTTAAAAAAAAACATCGATTATGTCAAGGAAGTATGTTAAAAATAAATAACATAAACATCGCAACTTGGGAGCAGTTAATAGACATTTACATATTTTTGCCGTTAATGAGGTACCAGGGAAGCCACATGTGCAGAAGGAATTAATGCCAAACTTCCTTGTCTTCAAAGTAGTCTTTAATCTTATAATATGCTTTTTTGATAAGGACACGTTTGATCTTTAAAATACAAACTTATTTTTGCGGCCGATATAATCAATTCTGTGCATGCGTAAATATTCATCCTGACTACGGAACCTTTCACTGTACATGGTCCGACAAGCACTTGGCTGGTTTTATTTTTATTCAACCTTTTTGTGCTCGGTCTCCGTCAGTGACAGACGCTTCTTGCTATAAAGATGCACTGGTTTTGCTTAAGAGGGTCAAACATTGTGGCGTATTTATTATAATAAAAGTCAATCAATATGCCCAGCTTTTTCCGAGCTATGTTGGGATCTGCTTCCAGTCTAACCAGATACAGCTGCACCAGAATGTTACATGGAGCGACTGCCTATCTGACCTCCACAACACAGTTACTGGGTATACTGGGGTAGGAATACGATAACTCTTGTTATGACTGGATATCAGAATTTCGGACTTCTAACGACCTGTAACGATTGTCAAAGATCCACGAATAACAGCTGGAACCAACGGCTTAACGTGCTTTCCGAGGCACGGAGGAGTCTCGGTATGTAAAGATGGTCACCCATCCACGGGCCAACCCCGGCAAGCCACGAGCTCGTTTTATGATAACTTTTATCACCTATTGTTAGTTATTGTGTTTTACAGGTGTTGTTTTTATTCTTGCAAAGTATATCTATTTTATGGGAATTTTGACATCAGCTGTTCTTAGGGCCGCCGTACACGGACTGCTTGAAGTAGTCAGGATAGACTTCTTCAAGCTGCGACTGCATAGTGAACTACAGTCTTCTACGTTCACACATACACGAAACACCTCGAGCAGTTGCAACTGCTTCGGGCGGTCGTGCGGTCAAAATGTTAAATATGACTGCAAGAGCGGTACGTGTATGATGAGCAATACCTAACTGCTCGAACAGTCCGTGTATGTTGATCATTGGCTAACAGCTCGAGCAGTCCGTGTATGTTGATCAATGGCTAACTGCTCGAGCAGTCCGTGTATGTTGATCAATGGCTAACTGCTCGCGCAGTCCGTATGTTGATCAATGGCTACTGCTTGAGCAGTCCGTGTATGTTGATCAATGGCTACTGCTTGAGCAGTCCGTGTATGTTGATCCATGGCTAACTGCTCGAGCAGTCCGTGTATGTTGATCAATGGCTAACTGCTCGAGCAGTTCTTGTATGGCAGCTTTTAGGTCCATTATACAAGATCAAATTAAATTAGCTAGCAAAACTCCGCAGATGTGATGGGTATAGATCTAAATACGAAAAAATAAAAATATATATGGTTTAATGTTTTTTTTTGGAGTTAATCACCATTGGTAGTGTAATTATGAGTGGGGCAAATCTGTTTATTTTTATTTTATCGTGATAAGTAATCGATACCCCATCACGTCTGTGAAGTTTATATAAAAAAATATGATTTTTTAGGGTTCCGTACCCAAAGGGTAAAACGGGAACCCTATTACTAAGGCTCCGCCATCTATCTGTCTGTCGGTCTGTCCGTCTGTCTGTCCGTCTGTCACCAGGCTGTATCTCATGAACCGTGATAGCTAGACAGTTGAAATTTCCACAGTTGATGTATTTCTGTTGCCGCTATAACAATAAATACTAAAAAATATAATAAAATAAATATTTAAGGGGGTTCCCATACAACAAACGTGATTTTTTTGCACGTTTTTGCTCTATATTGATAACGGCAACGCTTGAAATATTCACAGAATATGTAAATATATATTGAATTAAAAAAAAAAAAAAAACAAATATTTAAGGGGCCTCCCATAAAACAAACGTGTTTTTTTGCCATTTTTATAGATAATGGTACGGAACCCTTCGTGTGCGAGTCCGACTCGCACTTGGCCGGTTTTTAAACTGATATTTCAAGTGACTGGCGGCATTACCCGCACATTTGCACATTCTCAGTTGATGACCCCAAAAAACTGTTTTTATCAAATCAATCATAAAATTAATAATTTGTTTGTTAAAAATGCTGTAACCTAACTTGTAGGAGGATATTTTTATTACCTCCAGCCTAACCAGTCTATATTGTTCCTACTGTTGGGACTCAGGCCTCCTCTCGGTGAGAAGGAGTGGGTCGTAATCCACCACGCGGGCCCAGTGTGGGTTGGTAGATGTCATATGTCTTCGAAATTTTGGTTCTAGAACATGCCGGTTTCCTCACAATGTTTTCCTTCACCGTCTCGAGAGCAGTTGAGATGAAATAATTTACACGAAGTAAAGCGCCTATCAGGGTTCGAACCTACGCCGCTACAAAATCCTAAGTCACGTCCGATACCACTGGGCCACCACTGCTCTTTTTAGGGTTCCGTACCAAAATGGTCAAATGGAATCCTTATGGTGAGACTAAGTCTGTCTGTGACACCTGGATATCTCAAGAACTACTAATGCTATTAACTTTAAATTTAAAATAGTTTTAGATGACGTTTGCCCAACTATTTTGCAAACAGGAAAGAAATTTAAAAAATTATATCTTTTCTGTAAAAGGGACTGAAGGGGTCTTAAAATTTTGAAGTGGGGCTACTAAGGCGTGTGGGAATATCATATGAAAAAGCGCTGTTTGCACATTCTCAAACATTTTTTATTATATTTTATGCAGCATAGTTGATGATGTGTGTGAGTGAGTTTGATGAAAAATGTGAAAAAAAAATCCGTTTCCCCCCCACTTATCTCCGAAGTTTGCATAGATAAAAAACTGAAATTGTTCTATGTGATAGAAGTTTATGTAAAGATTACAGGAAAAATAAAACGATGTCTCTAAATAGCACAGTTTTCCAGAAATCATCAACATCGTATATACGAACGGTGCGCGAGTCCGACTCGCTCTTGATCGTTTTTTTTTTTTTTTCGTAGGTAATAATACCTCGATACTAATCAATTATTTTCACAGAAATCTTCGTTAATTCAATTCAAGGAACAGTCCCAACAGACTATTACTTGAATTTTATTCAAAGAAGCGACAATTGTGGTTCATCAAAACGAACATCTATCTATAGATTTCAGCTCGATTGACCAACTTAACCAACCCAAGAATACCACTAAATCTGTTAATAGTATAAACTAATGGATAGGCCATGAACACTTGCTTACACTTGACTAAAATTACGATAAATCACTTTAATATATAAAGGAACTTGAATTCAGGTCAAAATCTTACTCCTATTAATTGTCTAATTCAAACCTTTGTCATTCAATTCAGTAAGTTTATTTAAGGAATGGATTTGCCTAATTTGTTAAGATTATCATGATCATCATCAT
The DNA here is from genome assembly GCA_948098905.1 of Tiliacea aurago. Lineage (NCBI taxonomy): Eukaryota > Metazoa > Arthropoda > Insecta > Lepidoptera > Noctuidae > Tiliacea > Tiliacea aurago. The sequence goes on along the minus strand of OX402581.1, from coordinate 23,591,912 downwards.
TTCAGCCGAAATACGTCCACTGCTGGACATAGGCCTCGCCCAAAGGGAGGGTTTGCCATAATCGCCACGCATGGCAGGCGGGTCGGCGATCGCAGTATGGTGTTAAAATGCATAGAGAATGCTGCTGCCCATTCTCTAGTAAGTCCCTTAGTCGCCTTTTACCACACCCACGGGAAGAAATAGGGGAGTGCTATTCTTTACGTCCGGCACCACACAGAAAAGTAAAGTAAGATTAAGATAATAATAAATTGTTTTAGCGAATCTAAAAAAGGGAATTTCAAGGAAAAAATGCTGAGAAAGCCTATGATGGATATGTGGCCATGCCATAACTTTGAAATGAAAAAGGTCTATGCTGTGTCTTTTTTTCTTTCCAATTTTCTTTTATAACCTTAATATGCTTTCATTTTTCAAATGAATTAATGAATTTCTCAGCTGCAATCCGGAGTACGGATTTGTGCCCGGTTGATGGCAATAGGCTCGCCCCCTATTACATGGGACTTAAACATAACTGGCGAAATGTGGGTGTACTATTAGGTACACTTCTGCCTAACCTTTCGGGGGTTACAGGTTGTGTAATTTCATCATTTCAGCCGAAAGACGTCCACTGCTGGACATAGGCCTCCTCCAAAAAGGGGGGGATTTGCCATAATCGCCACGCTTGGCAGGCCGGTTGGCGTTATGTAATTTACCAACGATTTTTTTTTGTACCATTAATCTCAACTGGGTACACTATATAAATACGAAAAACTTTATTCCGTGAGTCACAAATACGAATTTCAAAATACTGATTTTTATAATTCCGAATAGTTCAAAATTTCTAATTTAACTACTACGATTTATCTTATATCCTATTTATATAATTTCAAAATTGTAATATTCCTAACGTTTATATTTATACATAACAAAATTTATAGAATAACAAAAGTCTGACTTAATGATAATTTGAAATATCAAAAATACGAATTCCGATTATTAAAGTACTGATTAATTAGAATTCCGAAATAAAAACGCCTTTCGAATAAAAAAAAAATTTGGTATAAAAATATTTTCTTTCGCTGGTCACAGTTCTAACCTGATTCCTAATTCCTATTCCTAACCCAAAGGATTCACTAACAGTAGATGGTACCCGACGCAGGTGTATTTATGGAGAAGAAGAAAACACAACAAAAATATTAATAACAAAGTAGACGTTTTTAAATTACATTAAACATTTAGTTATAGATTTTGAATTTGTATATGTAACTGAATATTATACTAATTTAATCAGAATCAGAATCCTAATTTTAGCAGTTTATTGGAAGTATTGAAAATCGGATTGTCGTTTTTCGGACCGAGAGAGCATTTGATTCTTCGAACGTATGAAAATAGGAAAACAAACAAATCGCATTTACGACTTAGAAACGTAGTTAGAAAGGTAAAATAAATTTCATGACATTATAATTCTTAGATAATAATTATGAAATTTGGACTTTTGAAAATCGGAATAACGAAATTCGGAATAAAATATTTCGGAGTATTTGTGTGATTCCCTCTCAACTACTAAAAACATATACCCCCTTATTACAAAACAAGGTTTATCTTCAGACCCAGGTTTAAAACATGGAGCCATTATTGAATTTCGAACTTTATTCCGACTATGGTAAAGTTCTTAAACACAAAACTGACAACTTAGTACCGAACTAAGTTTTCAGTTTTGTATAAAGAACGGTATTTCAATCACTTTACGTTCTTAATACAAAAACTGGCTCCATGGTTTAAGCCATGTCAAAATATAAATCTTGTTTTGTAATAAGGCGGATAATGTCTAACCTACTTTTACGCTTTTATAGACAGACGGAATTTACTTTCTCTTCTCTCTTCTCTTTTCTTCATTATAAAATTCCTTATCAAACTAGAGGTTCCCTTTGTTCCTATGTCTTCAATATAATCTAGTCACCGATTCGATCTTGGTTCCAATCAAATCCTTGGTTCCTATCTGAATGTTGAAATTGACAGTTTCATTCCAATCAAGATTCAATTCTATTTTAAACTTAAACGAATCTACATGATAGAAATAAGCGTCCCTGTTCTGAGTGAATGAGAGAAAAAAAACCTGTTTGAACACGAATCAAAGAAAACGAATTGGGGTAAACAACAATATAAATTCTAAAAAGCTAATGCAATCTCAAATACTACTTTATTCGTTTCAAATCTTTGCCCACCTACTTACGAAGAAGACGGTGCAATGAAAAGAATCCTAGGATTATCACGTCCAACAAAGAAGCTTGAAATTTAATTGATTCAGAGCCAATCGATTTTCAATTCAAATCACTAGAGCATTAGGATCAAATTCGTTTATATCCAAAAGGGAGAAAATGCCATTCTCTGGATCACAATTGCTTTGCCCGATACGGGAGCCTAGAGAATTTTATGATCTAAGGATTCTTCTAAATCCGTGGATTTGAAAGTTCGCGAAGGCTTAGTGAAGTCTTTCCAGTTTTATTCCTAAATGGTTTCCATAAATATAAATACGTATTTAATGTTTATTTAATAAGGTTTATTTAATAACTCGTAATCGTGACATGAAAGTGGAAATATAATTTATTAGGCTTCTGAATTTCAGTTTCAACACGATCATGATTTTAAATCTTAACTGAAATAAGAAATATGTCATACTTTTCAAGCTACAGAACGTACTTATATAAATATGTTTTTTTTTGCTCAGTACGAAGGAAGTTATAAGTTATAGTAGTTATGCAAGCATTTATCAACATAAAACATTGACAAATCTGTTAAAACACGAGCTCCACAATCGGCTGATGGCGCCGATAATCGCAATCAACCACTTAATTCGCGCTTTAATAAACGGAGATTAAACGTGGAACTGAACACTATATGCTGATGAACCGGCAACACGCGCGGCGACGGCCCATGTCGCTGTAATCAAACATAATGAACGATGTTAATTGATTTAATTGAGCCATGGTGCCGTCTGATCTAGTTAGGTACGTGTAATTCAAATGCAGTTGTCAAAGTCATTTTGAGAACAACTTTTAATGAATAAAATAGAATAGAAAATGTTTATTTGCATAGAATGTAGGTATACAGATGAGTTCTTACGAAATAATGTTCGTTCAAGGTACATACTACCAATTTGGCATATAAAAATTTGTACTTGCAACTAATACAATCTCTAATAGATTACTAGTATTAAATTCAAGCAGTTAAAGGAAACAATGAATATATTGCACGTGCTGATAAAGAGGAAGATCGTAAGTATCTTGTGTTGCTTTTCACAAAATATGAATAAATTACCTCTTAAAATCTCAAACTATTATACGCAAATGCTATATTTCCAGAGCATTTGATCAAATAATTGGTAATTCCTTTCAAGCATTAAGATTAGAGGAAAGTTAAAAACTTTAAGACGGATCAGAAGTTTTAAGTCTTGAATTGTGAACCAGCGTGCCAAAAGTTTAGCAAGATGTCGGCAAGAGGGTCAGATAGCCGACTTCAAGAAACTATGTTACTAATATGTCATAATTTCCAAATATTAATAAGATTTTGTAGTGGATTTTAAATAATAAATATAAAATTGAAAGTATGTGATTTGCCTCAAATGATTTTTGTACCAGTGTCATGTCAAGTCATGAAGTTTAAAAGTATCTCATTTGACAGTACTGCTTTGAAAGTACTGGTTTTATAACGGAGTGAAATGGAAACATGGTGTTGGGAGCGTCACCTTATAGTTTCGGGTCTACGGCCACTCAACCCGCTTAGACTCGACCCAAAGAATAATACCTACCCCATATTTCTGTTTTGATAGGCGTAAAAACGTCGATGCATAGTCAGACAGAAAAGTGTCGATTAAACGCTAGCACCACAGAGAGTGTAAAAATTAAATAATGTTTTGATAAATAAATCAATAATTAAACAAGTAAGTACTTATCCTTTTTAGGGTTCCGTAGTAAACAAGGAACCCTTATAGTTTCGCCATGTCCGTCTGTCTGTCTGTCTGTCTGTCCGTCCGTCCGTCTGTCCCCAGCTTATCTCAGAGACGCTTAGTCCTAGAAAGTCGTAATTTGGCATGGACATATTAATCATGCAAAAAAAGTCGTAAAATAAAACCATGAAAAACATTTTTTTAGGGTACCTCCCTTACACGTGAAATGGGGATGATATTTTTTTTTCTCGTCTATTCTATGGTGTGGGATATCGTTGTAGAGGCCGTTCAAAAATATTGTAGGTTTGTCAGAACCATTTTTCAATAAAGAAATCCGTTTGCGTAATATTAAGCTTTAAAGTGCTATTTTTTGTTAGAGTCAAGTGTCCCTCCCCCCCCTGCCAGCTAAATGGTTGGTTTTGGATATATGAAAAAATTCATGGCAATAGTATATATAACGAAATTAAAAGGAAAACTATCACAGCTAAGTAGGCTTCACAAGTTAACGAGTAATAGTCGACCAACTTAAATTTGCTGTTGGAGAATTGACTGTAACCTATATCGATGTATGGGAGAGCATGTTTTTCAACTACAATGTTAAGTTTGTTTTTAGGATAAATTCATCCCAACTACGGAACCCTTCATTGTGCGTGGTCCGACATGCACTTGGCCGGTTTTTTTTATATACTTTGTTTTATACTCTTTATACTTTGTAGTAAAAATCACAGATTATTGTTAATTATCATTACAATCTTATAGCTAGTGGCACGCTAGAGGTAGGATACTATCTTTATAAAGCTACATTTTTTTAACGAAATCTCTGACTACTAGGATAAATTATGTATCGTAACAAAATATTAAATACTCTATGTATAATCAGTTAATATATCTTTGCCTGACTGTACTAATGGTACTGAATTGGTAGTAAAACATCTGAAGGCCAATTCTCGTAATTTAAAACGTTCAAAATCTATTCGCAATCTCATCTTGGCAACAAACAAACGTCAAAAAATTGTCAAAATGTAGGGAAATAAGAGGTATTTTTGACAGATTGAGACTGAGATCAGACTGTGAACGTTCTTAAAATTAGTAGAATTGCCCCTCTGGTATTATTCTTCGGGTGGAGTCTAAGCGGGTCCAGTGGGAGTGGACCCATAGTTTCTAAGTTAATTCTCATCGAGCCTTGGAACCTAAAGGTTGTCTTCAAGATGTCTAAAGCCTATACTGATTATTATATTGAGTACCTAATTAAATAGTTCGTTAAATATTGCTATGTACCAAGTGTGTATGTACTTATTCAAGAAGATAAATACAGAAATATTCGTACTAAAAAAGTGTTTCTTTACAATATCAACTAAAATAAATATACATATTCTTGAAGAGATTTTAACACAAAAGGTTCATAGTGCTGGTTGCAGTAGTGTAGTTTAATATTTCTGAATCAAAATGAAAATAAAATTGTGAATTAATTATTCAACAAAACATACAAAAGCTTCAAATGGTAAAAAAAACATAGACGGTTAATTTTAGATAACACTTTTAAAACTGCAAACGTGACATTCAAACTGCGTTGGACGGCATTTGCATTTAAATCACAATGTGTGCTCTCGATCATCGAATCTGAAAGAAAATTGAATCGAAACTGTGATTAAATGAGACCGAACAAAAATCTGAAATTATTTTAAGGATTTTTTTAATAGTGACTGGTAAAATTATAGCATGTGCGACAGTTTAGCATGACCAGCCCATGTGCTGGTCAAAGAACCCATGCGTTAGAACGAACTATCATAAAGAAATGCTGACATAAAATTTCGTGTTAGCACTGTGTGCCGTTGAGGAGTTCCCTCGTCGGGAGCCAATCCTGGGTGCAGCAGCCAAGTCATAGTGGACTTTAGAACGAACTATCATAATTAAATGCGTAGGTATATAGCATTTCCTGTCTGCACTGTGAACCATTGAGGAGTTCTCTCGTCTGGAGCCAATCCTGGGTGCAGCAGCCAGGTCGTGGTGGATTTTAGAACGAACTATCATAATTAAATGCGTAGGTATATAGCATTTCCTGTCTGCACTGTGAACCATTGAGGAGTTCTCTCGTCTGGAGCCAATCCTGGGTGCAGCAGCCAGGTCGTGGTGGATTTTAGAATGAAATATCATAAATAAATGCGTATATAAAATTTGTTGTCTGTACTGCTGACCATTGAGGAGTTCCTTCATCTGGAACCAATCCTGGGTGCAGCAGCCAGGTCATGGTGGATTTTAGAAGGAAATATCATAAATAAATGCATATATAAAATTTCTTGTCTGTACTGCTGACCATTGAGGAGTTCCTTCATCTGGAGCCAATCCTGAGTGTAGAATCAGGTCATGCATGTATTGTCTTTGGAACTGAACCAACACGTAAAAGTCAACTCCGTAGGGTATTAGGAAGTGGTTTTAATTCAGTTTGCAACATTCCACCTGGAACGACAGACATACAAACAAGAAAGTGACTTAATAATATCATAATATTGCATTCAAAGTCAAATTATTTATTTCAAATAGGTACTTAAGAGGCACTTTTGAACGTCAAATTATAAGTTTTTATGTATGCCAAATTTCAGCTTAATCGGATACCAACAAGTGGCCGAAAACAATGACGTATTATAAATAGACGCGTCATACACGAACATTAGTGCACTCAAAAACAGCGTAAGCCATGATTGTAGCTACATACTTGCATACAATCATACAGCGCGTGAAGAAATTGAAAGACCTATACCGATATCTGTTGTTAGAAAGAGATGAACACACATATTTAGTTACGTCACTAGCTGCTGCATGTTCATTGGCGCGTACGTAATAATAATAATTATTATTGTAAATGTCAGGCAATTGCCTGGCCTTTACTTTGCCATTATTGAGCGCGGGTAACGCATCTAAAGGTAATATACATCATTGGCCGAAAAGCAGTTTTCAAATGTTGAAACGGACAACTTACATTGCAGGTTAAATCAAATCTTGTAATAATAATAAAAGCTTGTAAAGCTTTACAACCGGCAAAGCCAGATTACGTCATTATCACGCTATCTATGTGATCCAAATAACTGCGTGCCTCAATCAAAATTTTTCAACATGGCATGTGAACGCGTCTTCTATTCCGACACACAACAGCCCCATATTAAGAGGCATCCAATTAATAGGGTGCCTTTTAATTAGTGTCATATAAATGTTAATAGTAACAACACGTCATCATGGTAATGAGGGTAACAATTAATTAAGCACTTTGGCCTGTTTATCCTCCGCTTATGATTAAGTTACTGTTATGTGCATACAAATTCTATTCCATTTTTAACCGACTTTAAAAAAGGAGGAGGTTATAATGTTTGTCTGTATGTATTTTATTCTTTTTTAATAACTTTAATTTCAGATGTCGGTGCCAAAAAACTAAAATACAGATCCTAAGACACATTTTTATGTTCGCAGTTTGACCTTAGAGATTGCTTAAATTCAACCACTCAGACTCAGAGGTTTAGGCTTAGACCAATGAAAATAAATAACTTATAAATTGAAAAATTCCAGAAACTCGCTTTGTAGGCGTTTTATCGTTATTCGTCGCTTAGCAAATATCTTATACTCAACGTTAAATTTTCCTGTTTTACCTCTCCCGCTTACACCCTAACTACTAACCAATTGGAAGACACTCTTTAGCACATAATGAAACTCATAAAACACCATTTATTTTAGGCAAGCTCAAGCGTATTCATTCACATATCCTAAATGAGCTTCAGAACTACGCTAAAAGTTAAAACCCATCTTGATAAGTGAAATGTATTGCTCGAAACTGCTTTATGCTTTGAAACAGTTTTAAGCATAGTCTTTTGAGCCACTCAGTCTCATCAAAAATATTCAAACTTCAAAATGGTACAGAATCTAAAGTTTCGCAATACAAAATAGAATCCTCTTCCACTAGAAAACTATTAGTTCTACAAACAGTAGACCCCGCGAGCACAAATTTTTTGTAACAATTAATACATCACTAAAGTTATATAAAACGGGATATTTACCATGTTTTTTTATTTAATTACATGGTAAAGAAAAATGATGAGTAAAGATTTGTGGCCAACTAGAAAAATAAAATTAACTAGGTAATAGGTCATTGGCAGAGGTAACGCTGCAGTCTAGTTTTGTTATGAGAAGGTGGTCCCAGGTGCTCCATCAATCCCTACCTAGTAGTTAAAAGGCCTATCTTAAAGTGCTCACTTTAAGATTTCTACAATTTACGGCTTTTTGAGGAGCTATTCTGCTCATCACGACGAAGATCATCATCAGATCTTCACCATATTTCTATAATACCAAGTTAAAGTTACTAACTTTCAAATAAAAAAAAAAACATTGAAATCGGATCTCATAAGGTGGAGTGGAGATATCTAGTAGCTTTTTGCCCCTTTTTGGAAGAAGCAATCCCCTCCAATCAAAAATCCAGACAAAAAAAAACTATAAAGTCATAAACCCTGTATACCAAGTTTCGTCCAGATCGGTTGTAAAATACGACCTGTTGAGGAGTACCAACAAACTGACAGAGGTAAGCAATTTTTTCCAAACTTGAAGCAAAGACGCTGCGCTCGCTCGGTCAATTACCATCCTACATAACTTGGCATAATAATATAAAATTGCAGGAGCCAACCCCACACATTCCCTTAGCACTTACTAGTCAAGAAACGCATCTGTAATGCTTACACCAATAAGTGTATACATAGAAAATCCTCTAGTTCTATTAAATTGAGTGCGGCGAGGACCCCGCGGAATACAGAATGAGACAAGAATGAAAAAACTCGGCATTCCAAGGTGATATCACGTAGGGCTAAATAGAATTTCGTGGAGTCTGAATGGTGGTTGATAAATGAACGAGTCTTCGGCTTTCAATGGAAATATTTAAGCCTTGAGACGGGAGTTATTAAACAATAGGTATTTATGAAAGTCGGGTTTGGGAATTTGCTAAATTGTTAGTAATAAAAGTAAAGTAGGTGTGTATTGGAGTAATGCATGGTGGCCCAGTGGTAAACACCGCGACTTACGAGTTGCTATACTTTGTGTAAATTATTTCACTCACATCATTTCACTGCTCTCAAAACGGTGAAGGAAAACATCGTGAGGAAACCGGCATGTCCTATAGCCAAAATTTTTAAGATATGTGACATCCAACCAACCCGCACTGGGCTCGCCTGGTGGATTACGTCCCACTCCCCCTCACCGAGAGGAGGCATGTTTCCCAGCAGTGGAAACATTAGAGGCTGATTATGTTATGTATGTCGAAAACATGTCACCTAATCGTTCTCTGAAGGAGTAGGCAGAGAACCCTACCAGTTAGATTAAATTCTTATGCAGCTATAGGCAATAGAAGATGAGCCTATAAAATTTGCCGTTTGCCCGCAAAACGGAAAATTAAACTATTCCAGACTGGGCCGGGGCTGCTACTGAGAATTATAAGTATTCTTAGCTCTTGTATTTCTAAGTCTAAACAGAATGATAGGTAAATTCACTTACGTAATCAATACGTTCATAATATCGCGCATGGTTCCCACAAGGGATTGTGTGAGGGCAATGGGCATAACTAAAGCATCAATGACATCACAGGCTTATTATTACCGATGCATTTGCCTAGCGTGATTAATATGGCAATATTCCCTTATAAAGTGAGTTTCTACCCTTCAGTCACCAGTCAGTATTTGTATATTGTTGGTAATCTGTGCCACAACTTCGTTTGCATGGAAAAACAAAAACACATAATTGGATAGTGGTTCTCAAGTTATAACAAACACAGGTATAGTAACAAAAAAAACCGGACTCGCGCACCGAGGATTCCGTACGAATATATGATAATGAGGATTTCTGAAAAACTGTGCGATTTAGAGACATTCGTTTTATTTTTCCTGTAATCTTTACTTATGCTTCTATCATAAAGAATAATTTCAGATTTTTATCTATGCAAACTTCGGAGATAAGGGGGGGGGGACGGTATACCCACTTTATATTTTTAAGACCCCCTTTCAGTCGTTTTTGCAAAAAAAAAAAAAATCTATCTTGCTTGCAAAATACATAGTTGGGCAAACGTCATCTAAAACTATTCTAAATTTCAAGTTGATAGCATTAGTAGTTCTTGAGATATCCAGGTGTGACAGACAGACAGACAGACTTAGTCTCACCATAGTTCCTTTTTACCATTTTGGTACGGAACCCTAAAAACATGATTAAGCACACCACCATGAAGGTAGTCAGGAATCTTAATAAAGTGAATCAACGAAAACAATAATTCTCAGTAACATGGCGGCTTCCGCTCCTAGAAACTATTTCACTTGGTATTAAATTCTGTGAACAAAAATAATTTACAGTTAAAGCACTTAGCAGGTTGTACGGCTTCAGTATTGGTTTAAGAACAAACCACATTCGTTTCTGCTACATGAAAACCTTCCTTTAATTCTAATACCTAAAGCTTATGCCTAAAGCTTTTATGATGTACATAATAAAAAGTATTCTATTCTATTCTATTCTTATACTTAATTGACGGTCAATGGTCAATCAAACTTCTTGATTGACCATTGACCGAAACCTGTATTCGCGCTGACCATAATTTTGGCATATACTAGCAGAAAACTATAGTTTGGGATCCTGAAGAGTTATTTGTAGATTATTGAGTTACAGGAAGATTTAGCAGATTGTTTTACATGAATTAGATGTGGAATTCCATTATCAATGCAATATTTATGTTTTTGTATTTTCGTGAAACCATATTGGCAACAGATCTTGGCAACATTTCCCGAGCTTACAGATATTTAAAAATATATCTAGTTCATTTCATAATATTTTCTGACTGGCTTTCAGAACGAAAAAAGCCTTTTCACAAACTTTACTATTCCAGAAAATCTCGGTGTGTCTCACTTTTGTCTGAATATGCATAGTCATAGCTTCTAAAGTGTCTCTAATAACAAATTCGAGTCCTTAGGGCGACTGTCGGTCCTATAAATTATCACGATCCAAATTAATGTCTGAGAGTCTGACACGTTGAATCTTTTAGTAAATGTCCCGCAAAACTAGCTTCAGCTTTTGGGTCCACCTGCTGAAATATAATTCATGTAGCCTCATAATTACAGCGAATTTGCGTGAACTTATGTTGTGAAGGCCTGCACACTGAATGAAATCACTGTCAGTTGTATTATTATTTTTAATGTGTTTTGCTAAGGATTATTTCTTATATTTTCTTCCACGAATTTATATCCAAATAGCGAAAAATAATCATAAAGGGATAGCCCTATATGATTATTTTTCTAGTACCTACCTACTTCTACTACATAATTATAATATACTAGCTGCACCCCACGGTTTCACCCGCGTGAGTCTCGATCCCGTGGGAATATCGGGATAAAAAGTAGCCTATATGTAATCCAGGGTGTCAGCTACCTCCATATAAAACTTTATCAAAATCGGTTCAGCCCTTTGAGCGTGAAGAAGTAACAGACATCCATCCTTAATAATAGTAGGATGTACCACAACAATACAATCAAAGTTAAAAACACGAGTATTGAAAGTTCATAAAAGCACTGTTTTTTTATGATAACAGACAAAACCATCATAATTGTTCCTATAATTATACGTAACGTTCTTAAATTGTACAAGTGAGAATTTTCTCCAATTGACTTTAAAACAAAGTTAGGAACTTGAGTCCCGTAATAAATGTTGTTTGATTCTCTTCAGTGTCAAATTATAATGGGCAATTTGAAAGGAATTTAGGAGAATGCCAAGTTTGTTTAAATATTATTAACATTTTGTTACCTACCGATTAATATTTTAAATAAAATTACAATATTGTTTTAATTAAAAGACAATTTTTGGTGTCAATAGGGTTGTGGCAGCGTGAACGATTTACTTCAAGGCATTCAGTATCTTACGTCTTTTTACCGGACTGCGGCGAAGCCAAAAAAGGAGGGTTATGATGTGTTTGACCTGTATGTATGTATGTATATCTTCGTTGTTTCGTAACTACTAAACGGCTAAACCGATTTTGATAATTGATATGTCATTAGATTCAAATTTATTGCGCGAGTGTCAAAGGGTATATTCAAATTATTAAAAATCTAAATTCATTTTTAGCGCCAAAAGGTGAGTTTTCTAAAAAAAAAAAATCCCTAGTCTATCGAGTGAGGTATCAAAATAAAGGGTTTTTAAAGGTGATTACAAAAATATATACAAATTATATGTTTAAATCTAATTTAAATAAGACATGATAAAAAACTATCCCAAAGTTTTGGAGTGAGTGAGTAAGAGACTGTTATCACCCGATTACAAGTGAGTAAATAACCTAATTTACCGTCTTATAATCCGAACTAAAAAAAAAACCCTACCGTGTAAAAAGTGAACTTAAAACAAGATGGAAACAAGATATATATAAATAAATACTTTATACAATCTCACGCAGTCGGAGGCAATAGGTCGTTATTGTTAAGAAGATGCCTCGTACTGCATGAGATTGCTTATAGTATTAATTTTTAATAAATCTTGTTTCCATCTTGTTTTAAGTTCACTTTCGCAGTCGGGTTTTTTAGTTTTTTTTTATCATCGAGGTAATGGCCACAGCACAATAATAGGTAAAAACTTATATATTTCTAACGGAGAAACACTACTGCTCATTAGTGACGCTTCCATTCATCACAGGTTTTTCCAAAACTTTGGTTTGTTTAACGAGTTAGAGAACTTGTCTCTGAGTTATATATACCCAATTTTTACCCGACTATGGCAAAGCCAAAAGGAGGGTTATGATTTAGACTGGTATGTATGCATATATGTTCATCTGTTGCCTGATAACTTCTAAACTGCTTATCATAATTTGACAAATGAGGTATCGCTAGAAGCGTCTTAATCGTCCGCTGGTTATAGGCTATGTGACGTCACATTCAAGTAATTGTGCCACCAACCCTAACAGTACAATACATTCTAACAGTAGTCATAAGCTTTAAAATATTATGTAGTGTTACATATTATACCTTGGTGTGCCAGTTCGACTCGTACTTGGCCGCTTTATTTATAGTTTCTTGTCTCACTGTGAGAAAAACATGATAATGTGACGAAAATGTGATATAATAAATCAGAAACATAAAGTGCTCTTCTGACAAAAAAATCGTAAGCTCCGTACCAGATTAATGGTCACAGAGTAAGCAAAAGATTATGCAAGGCAGCAGTCTGTAAAGAGCCCGTCATTTTTCCCCACGTTCAGGGAATGGCGCGATGAAAAGAAACATTATGTATGACAACCGAGTCGCCTCGAATTTTTTGCGGAGACGGTTTTTAGATAAATGTTTATCTTATTTTGAGGTTTTATGTCCTGTGTAAAGGCTTCTACATACCGGGGCGACTTGTCGCGCGACGCGACGCGACACAAAGGCACCGCTCGTCCCACGACAAGCGGGGCCTTTGTGCCGTGTCGCGTCGCGCGACAAATCGCGCTGGTATGTAGAAGCCTTTATGGTCTTCGGAGATTGTTAGAGTCTTTTGCTAAGAATTCATTTCTGTAAGCTGTTTAGGTATACCTAAATTTTAGTAAAGTTTGAATGTAGGTAACTGGCGAAATGCCATACACCTTTTTCAGCACAAACTGATCGGGTCCATAAGGGCCAGTGTTGCGGGTTTGTCCGAAAGGGAAACCGTGGCCCTGGCCACTTCTTTTTGTGTCGCCCAGATTTGGAAGTGAACATCTACAAGTACGAATAAAATTTTGAGGTTGCTCTTCATGATTTATTTGTTTAGTTGCATGTAGAATTGTAGATAGTTATAAGAAATAAGTTTTTAATTTATAGCAGCGTTTCCTTCAGTAACAATACAAGAGATAGTTTAGTTTCTATCCACATTGCATAATGTGGGTAAGTAAAGTACTTACGTATATGATGTACGGCGCTTTAGTTTCATAACAGATCGGTACACAATGGTGTGATTAAAGGCTTTGTAGCACTCTTGTCTTGATAGAATAGAACATGATTTTTTGTTTGATAAACGAGCTAATGATTAAACGGGTGATAAAATATCCTGCCAGGGTTGCGAGTTTGTCCGAATGGGATGTCGTGGCCCTGGCACACTGGCAACAGAAGGAACATGGGTGGGTTTTAGTCAGTAAAAGTCTTACACACTCGCAAGCTCCACCCAGAGCGGGAGGAGTTATTTGATAATTTCCCACCAAAAAAAAAAAAAATACAGGCGTCGTTTTATGTGTTACGTCATGTTAGAACGAAGTTTCTTATCATACGTTATATCCTGGACACGGGTGGACGTGACGGCAACAGAAAAGTGTCGTCGCGATACTTTCCTGTCGGTGACTGTCAAAAGGTTACACTTTTTTTGCTGTAGCTCTCATTTGCCAAGTGTGTATAAGTTAAAGGAACTACATTCCAACTTGGTGTCCGACTGTTTTTTATGTTAAATCCGTGAAAGACAATAACCTGTACTTTCTTTGTTCAATCTGCGTCAAGTCAAAGTCAAATAAATTATTTATTTCAAAGGGCACTTTTGAACGTCAATGTTTACAAAAAAATAGAAATGATTCTAGTTTTTTATGGAGAAGAATGGGCTAGAAACTCCATCGTTACTCTTTTATTTTTTTTTACAATATTTTGTTTAGGTACATTATTTGTATGTGTAGACGATGCACCTAGAATAAAATTACTATACCACAAATGGTAATAAGATTTAAAAATGAAGCAATGACAGATAAATTTAATTAAGTAATAGATATCTATTACTTAATAAAATTTATCTGTCATTGCTTCATTTCATGGTGCTCACATATTTACAAAAAAAAAAAGTAAAATGTTAGTGTGTGAGTTAAGGTAATCACATAATGTAAAATCAAAGTCATGCCCAATTTAAAACCCGCTCACAATTGCAACACAAAAAGTTGTTACATTTCATAAAACTATTATTTTTATATAAAATAATTCTTAATAAAATCTCCCAGTTTTCTATTTATTTAAGAGATAATACACTTGTTTCTGAAATCTGAAATCCGCAGCGAACTCACGATAAATTCCTTCAATGTAGTTGATAGCTATATTATTGTTACTACATTGCATTTCACTACACCGACGAGGCGGGTGCCTCGTTTAATATAAATGCTAGTAGACTTGCCTAGAAATATTGGTACATAATCTTAAAAGGTTCACGGCTTTTAAAAAGGCAAGTGACGAGTAACAGTAGGTAGTTAGTTCACACTGATATTGTTACGTTTTAGGAAAACGTATTCTTTCTTTTTTTACAATTTTTGTAAATATGTGAGCACCATGTATCTATCACATAATTAATTTATCTGTCATTGCTTCATTCTTAACTCTTTTATTACCTATTTTGGTACAGTAATTTTATTCTAGGTGCATCGTCTTCACATATAATTATATAATTAATGTACCTATAAAAATACTGTACAAGATTTGAAAAGAGTAACGGTGGACTTTCTTGCCCATTCTTCTCCATAAAAAACTACCTTTTGGAAGGGGCGACTGGAATCAATTCAATTTTTTTGTAAATATTGATGTTCAAAAGTGCCTTTTATGTGCCTATTTGAAATAAACAATTTGACTTTGACTTTAATAGCGAACGTCTAACATGTTTTGAACAAACAATGAATTTCCATACAGACACTAGGAATACGGCCTCGATAGGTTGCTTTAGATATTCGTAAAAATATGTACAATATAAATAGCCATTTTCCTTAGGGTTTTTTTATAATCAGCTTATAACGTTCCTACTGCTGGGACACAGGCCTCCTCTCTGTGAGACGGAGCGTGTCATAATCCACCAGGCGCGCCCAGTGCGGGTTGGCGGATGTCACATGTTTTCAAATTTTTGGTTCTAGGACATGCCGGTTTCCTCACGATGCGATGTTTTTCTTCACCGTTTTGAAGGCAGTGGTGATGAAAATCACACAAAGTGAAGCGCCTGCCTGGGTTTGAACTCAGTCAAGTCGGGGACGATACCACTGCTTAAGATTCGTCAAAATTATAATAAAGCAATGTTTACTCCAAATTCGCTGTGTACCCAGCTACCAAAAATAGAATCATGCCTTCCGTTTTCATGGGAATCCCTTTTGTAAACAGAGGAATCACTTTACATAACCTAAAAATAAAATCCCTACTACCTATTTATCAAACTCGAAAAACCCTGAAGTGTTCTCAAGTCTTTCATAACCAATAAATCGTTTTTATTTTCCCTTTATGTTCTAGCTATCCTAACCAATGTTATAAAGGCGTAAGTGAATTCACTTTCACGGCTCAGTGGTTTTATCAATCACCATGAAATTCTCATTCCTACACATACACTTATCATAAGTTATAGAACGGAACAAAAGAATTTTGATCCAAACTGATCGAAATGTAAAAAACCCATCGCTCGTCACTGTACTGGTTCTCGAGAGAAACAGGCGTTCAGCTATCTCGTGAATTCAAAATGATTTAAAGTCAGAAGAATCCTCTCACATGCGAGTAAAATTGAAGAGCGTGCTGCGCTCAAATCGCCGGTCGTCGTCAGAGACCATTCACAAAATAATTCAGTCATGTAGCACAGTTGTACCAAACACTCCTCGGTATTTAGTTCCATCCATCACACTGCAGGCCCCAACATTATTCCATTTACCACAAAAATATTCAAGTTTTTTCAAAGTTGTTTCATATTCATGAATTGTTGTTATTGTCAAAGATCACAGAGTTCGTTTGTGGGATAACGACCGAACATCAGCAATCACCCCGGAGGAATTTTAATTAATGAATATTTTGATTTGATTAAAAGCTGAGCCGTCTTTAATTAAACATCCTTATTGTCGGATTACAGCTTTAAACATTTTGGAGAAAAGGTTTAAAGGGGAGGGAAATTGCCAGAAAAAACGTAATTCGTGTTTTGCGTTTTTTGTTATTGAATGTAGGAAATTTTCGTTCTTTTGAATCATTTTTATTTACCGATTCCCTATGTCTAATAGAATTTTAAATCCTGGGGCCCAAGTCTGCTATTTTATTATTCCAACACGATCCCATTGTCATGCCATTGTCATTTTGCTAAAAGTTCGTAATCTGCTAAATTCATAATGGTCGATCATTGGTCGGTCAATGTTCTCGTAATAGAATTGTGTTATTATAATGGCATTGTCGTATTGCCATTATTATAAAACCTATTAGTAGAAATGTCATTCATTTGTCATCATTATGTACGAAATTACCAATAAATGCAATTTCTTTCAATGTAGTGTCAGTGGCCGACCATTGGAAGGTCATAATGACGCCATTATAATAGTAGTAGTGATCGACCATTCTGACACTATTGTAGTAGCAGACTTGACTCCCTGGTCTTCATTGTATTGAATTTATAGGTGCTGAACTACCTAGTGGTGCAGAGTATGAACGTGCACTACTCAAAATAAATTTTAATCAACATGTTTGTCTTGTTGGGACATATTCTATTTTTTTCAGCTGGATTACTTACAAACAATATTTTTAGAAAGACATGTTTTTAAACTCTCAAACTTTTTACCTTATTTTCTAACACTCCAATAGAATATTTTCATCAAGCCAATAACTTCGAGTTTAAGACCTAAAATAGACTTCTCTTATTAAACTGTTCTAAGATATACGCTTTAGTATTTAGAAGGGTCATGCCTCGTGGGATTCAAATAGGGTTAAATGTTCCACTAACTATAGTACGAGTACATACAAATAAGCAAGCTAGTCTTCCCTAGGGGAAGCTAGCTTCCTCTAATCTTGAGTTCGATCTTAGCTATTAATGTAGATCAGCATTATTTAACACGTATATTTTACGTACGTACACTTCTACGTTGTGTTGTTAATCTAACTCCTTTGATTATTTATACGAGTAATTATGTCTAGATAGTTTTCAAACAGGCCATCTTTGTTATGCTGGTGTCCGTGACAGCTACACACTCGCTTGACGTCATTGTGCTATTCTAGTGTGCGAGCATTTTGCGGCCAACAGTTGGACGCAATTTTTTGCTACGATTTATTTGATGGGCTATCTAGATATTTTGTTTATATATTTGTATATCTCAATTCTTCTAATGTGTTCAACGCGTTTTTCGTTGATCTTGTTGCAATGAAATGAGAAGTAGATAAAAGAATAATTTTAATTTGAATGATAGATGTGGCATTCGGTAAAAACGACGCAACAGAATGTTATTATGAATGGATATTTTCCGTCCTACCGCCTATGAAATGTCTTTAATATATACAAAAAAATGTGCTACTATATTGTAACTGCAAAAATACGAACGTACTTCAACAAATAAGAGCAAAAATTTCATAATATTGATTCTATGTTAAATTACGTACCATTTGATCCAATCTGAGCATCAGGGAGCTCATCAAATAATATTTTTTTCTGAACGAATCTGAACCATAACGATGTTGAGTTTAAGTTTAAAATCGGGTACCATTTATCTTTTCTCCCTGAAGCTATAATTTCATACGTACCTGAAGAACAAGCCTGTCATGGTTATAAACAGGTAAGTAGGTAGGTTACAAGGGAAATATTAGATTAGGAAGTTGTTCCGGATTTGACGTGACTTTTTTTGAACTTGTCGAAAAGAAGAAATTAACTTTGCGAAGAAATAATTGATACTCGAGTTCGCATTATTTTTTACATGGCAGCACATACTTTTAAAGGCTTCTACATACCGGGGCGACTTGTCGCGCGACGCGACGCGACACAAAGGCACCGCTCATCCCGCGACACGCGGGGCTTTTGTGCCGTGTCGCGTCGCGCGACAAGTCGCGCTGGTATGTAGAAGCCTTTACGAGCATATTTTGTGTAGGTAAAATTACTGAGAGGTTAACTGCTAAACTGGTTTCATCATCATCATCATCATTTCCACCGAAAGACGTCCACTGTTGGACATAGGCCTCCCCCAAGCACCGCCACTTCTACCGGTCCTGTGCTTCCCGCATCCAGCGGATACCTGCGGCCTTCACAAGGTCATCGGTCCACCTTCTAGGAGGCCCTCCAACGCTACGTCTTCCGGTAGGTACGCGGTCGCCACTCCAGAACTTTCAGCCCCATCGCCCATCAGTACTGCGAGCAATGCGCCCTGCCCACTGCCACTTAAGCTTGGCAATTTCCTAATCGTTTTATTGAGCTAAGATTTTTGAAGTGTATGAGGAACAAATGCTATAAAAATATACAATTTACATATATGCTGTTTTTAATTTTAAAATATTAAATTTTTCTTAGTCTTACTAGAACCAGTCCTTGCAAGCTCTTTGTGTGATAACTTAAATACGTGTCATCGTGATAATAGCTAAGGAAAAACTAATCCCCCTAATGACCTTCCCCGCCCCAAAATCCCCATTTACCCCTAGTCACGATCATCGCCATCCAACGTTCAATAATGATTTATAATTTGAGTTTAACGACAGTCTCACGGTAAAATCAATTTCCCCTTATATCCGTACATCATTCCATAAATTATTACGCTACTGATACGGCAAAAATTCCGGAAATTCATACTTGTAATTAAATTGGGAGAGTTGGGGAGGGGGGGCTTGGATGTGAAATTGATTGTGAGTAGGTATCGTGGTTCCTACATTGTTAGGAATGTTATACTAAAAAAATGATTGCTTTAAATAATCTTAATAAAATAAATTAAATAAAACAACGCTATCCCTATAGCGTTGTTTTATTTAATTTATTTTTCTTCTCTCTCTTCTCGTCTTTTTAAATTTATTATAACATATAATTTAAAAAAAAATTGTTCTAGCCTATTCCTTCTCGTTTAGAATAAGCAAATCAACGTTGCGTACTAATTAGATGTAAGGATTTCTGGAGGACCACCTTCCACCTCTTAAATGGAGATTAGGAAGGGTCGTCGCCGTCCATCCAGGGTCAGATGGAATTGTTCGTGTGGCAGACGTCAAAACATCCACTGGAGTCGTCAGAAGAGCCTTTAATAGGATTTGCCCACTGCCTGTTGATTCTGCGTCTGGTTGAAAGCGCCTCTGCTGCTTCCAACGTCCGGGGGCATGTTCGAGCCTACGCCTGCTCGTTTAGAATAAGCAAATCAACGTTGCGTACTAATGATGTAAGGATTTCTGTACATGCTTGTCATTTTTTTCATTCCATTTTTGTTCGTCATCGATGCAATATAAGTTTGACTAAATATCAGCATATTTGGAATTTCTTTGAAGGGTCACCCAAAATTCCTCAACAAATTCTATTTTTGATTAAGACACAGTTTATATTTCACCCAATCTTTCACTTGTAATTAAATTGGAAGAAGTGGGGACTTGGATGTGAAGTTGACTGTGAGTAGGCTTCGTGGTTCCTACATTGTTAGGAGTGTTATACACCATATATTATTTAAATACCGAATTCAACTTTATAACTTTTAGTCGGAATTTAGTATGTGTTGTAATATCTCAGTAGCAGCCCGGAGTCTGGATTTGATATGGCAATAGACTCGCCCCCATGGTAGGTACTTAAGCATAGCTGGGCCTAAGTGGGTGGTGCCTACTCCAAATTCATGATGTTTGCATTAGAGAGTATGCATTAAAGAGGTTTTCTTACTCCAAAACAAAGTGCCCTATGAACAAAAACTGACAAAAAACTGCTTTAACAAAAGAACAAACCTTTCGGAGAAATTAGTAGCCCCATTGTGTATACTCTTAAGTGTGTGTGTCCTCATATAAAATAATTTGTCTGCAAGAAAATAATTACCGTCTACATTGTTCTGTCGGCTCGTTGAATTCCAAAGTACCCAGCAATATGTGGGGGAGATAAGTTTGTTATTTTATTGTTACAGGCTTTTGACGTCACTCAAATGTGTATGATTAGAGGCAATTTAATTTGATTAATTTGCTTCGATTTTGCTGGCAAGTACCTATAGGTGGGTTTTGTAATGTCGGTTAGGTATGAGGTGTATGTATGACTTAATGTCTTAGTTATTGGAACCTACATCGACTGTCAAAGTAGAGATGATTTAGTAATTACGACAATATTATTATAATAAGCGGGTATACCCGCAAACTCTTCGGGGAATATATCATGTAAGTGGGTAAGTTAAAAATTCTAACTGTAATAAGTTTTGTTTGAAAATGAACCTCCGTTTGTCTCAAAAAATGAATAATAACCATATGCTTTGAAAGAAACGTCTGCACATTTGCGTCTGATAGTCATATTATTATAATTCTCTTTATTTCATTGAATTACATACAAATTATATTTTTAAATATTAGAATATAAAAAATATATATATAAACATTTAAAAATATAAAAAATAGTAGCCCATTCTTATATTATTATGAATAAAAATAATATTAATGAATGCAAAATCAACTGTTTGCTAACGAAGAATCCTTTATGTAATTAATACTAAAATGTACGTTCTAAAATATTTAAGTTAGCGGCCAAAATAACATTCAACATCATTTTCATAGCGGTCCGTCCTCTTTAGAAATGTTAACTCATAAAAAATTCTTCTTTATTACGATTTTGTTGTGAGGAGGGTAAATTGAAATCGCAATTTGTAATTAAAATATTATAATTAATTCATGAATTCATCAACGTGTTTATGATCTTACTCTCTTATCCCAATTTATTCAGAGATATAGTATTAGAATTACTTCAGTGACCACCAAATATATTACATAATTTATAATGATTAGTCCCAATACCGCTGAGTTTGTTTCGGCCTTTCTTCTCAGAGTAGTCAGATAGGAAACGCCGACCTCATCTAGTTTTTAAACTATGATTGACGTGTAAAAGTTTTTGTACAAACCTACTTACAGAAATAAAAATCATTTATCATCGTTTATCATTTATAATACCAAAGAAATTGACTTCAATTTATTACCTTTCATGGAACACGGGACTAAAAACTTATCTGGTGAAATGTGGGTGTATTACAGGCGTGATGTTATGTTACCTTCAATACATAGTAAAATAAGTATTCTAATTAATGATTTCCATGTTAATTAACACATTTCATTAGACAGGGGAGGGAGCTGATTGGTAGGGCTTGAAATCTTACCTTTTTTAATGAATAAAACAAATTCAAAAGACGGAGTAACATTCCTTTCAAGCGCCTTTTCATTTGTGTTTTTTAAGTAAAGTCTCAGCAATATAACACAAAACATCGGAAAACAACGCAAATTTATTGTCTCAAGCACTTTTCACAGAAAACCTTTGACTAGATACCTACTTAAATAGGTATTTTTAATCAAAGTTGGAGAAGTGGAAGTCCTTGTTATAATTAAATCAGAGACAACAGCTAGAAAGTCGGGATGACAAGCAAAATGTCGTCAGTGTAAGTCTAAGTCTTGCTTGTTGCACTTTTGACTTGAACAGACTATAACGACTTATATATCTCGTTTACGCAAAGAAAATTTCGCGGCTCGATGATACAAGAAACTCCCCATGTAAATGAGCCTTAAATGTAAACATAGAAGTGAATCTCGTGACCAGTATATATACCCAAGTAGCAAAAGCTTCTATAACCAAGGTATTTTATCACCAAACAGTGATATAGTAACCCTATAATGGTAACCATTGTGACTGCTTGTACTATAAAGGTTTTTAACAGAGCGTTTAGATTCTATAAGATTAAAGAGCATTTAAGTTCTATAAGTTAGCTCTTAAAACGCTTACAGGACCATACAAAAGAATCTTTAAAGTGTTGCACTGTAATAGATATGAAAAAAGCCATGATGGTACAATTAATACTATAGATGCTCTTACTGACACTTGTATGTATCTATTTTGCACTAATAATACGTCAAAATTACTTTTACAGTGCTAGTATTGTAGCAGTATCGAAAATACTATAACAGGATCAATCTGCACTATAAAAGTACCTAGCAAAACCATAACGTAACCTGTAAGCTTCTTAAGAGCTCCTTCAACATCGCTATGGGGTAGATATGTAAAAGTAATGAACACTCTTCTATAGTACTAAATAGCACCATAGCGACTCCTGGTGCAGTTGCTAAATAATTTAAATTCTAAATAGCTCTATTGGTGAGTTTTTGTTACTGCTACGAGACTAAACCGTAATGTAAATGTACTAAAATCAATAATTAAAGGGCTAATTAGCTCTATACTAGATTTTCAGTGTCAATTATATCACTAGTATTTCATAAAAGGTGGCACACTGTCGACAGATCTGCTTAAAACTTTAAGTAGCTAAAGGTTTAATAATGGATTTGAAATCTTTGCGTCGGTATAAAGTGAGTGGCAGTTATAAAAAAAAGGTGAAAAGTCGATATACACAATCAATACAACAGGCTCATGCCCAAAATGTAAATACTGGTCAAGCGGGTCCAGAAAATATAGCACATGGTTCTGCACAAAATATTTTGATTCTGAAACAATTCTCCGACAATCGTTTTGCCGTTTAACGGTTCGCTGACAGAACGATTCACTATAAATTTTTTCACCGATAGAACGTTTTAATGACGAACGATTCGTCGACAGAACGATTCACTTTTCATTTTTTCATCGATAGAACCAGCGAACGATTCATCGACACAACTGTTCGTCTGCCCCTGGGGTATAAAACATAAGTAACCGACATGTAGTCCTGTTTCCGTTTATTGTTAAAAAAAACACAAAAATACAACAACAACTTTGTCGATGCAATTTTGAATTATTGTGTTATGATTTGTTGTGTTTTTGTTTTAGTATTAATCATGTGTAGGTTAATATAAAAAAGTTATTTTTATTTGCCAATATATTTCATTTAACTACAGTTAAATGATAAGCTAGCCGGCAATTATAAAATCCTTCGCAATGACTATGAGTGCAAAGTTTAATTTTATGTGTTTAGTATTATATTATATTATTGATTGTATTTTGTGTGTTTTTTTTAACAGTAAACGGAAACAGGACTACATGTCGATTACTTATGTTTTATACCCCAGGGGCAGACGAACAGTTTTGTCGATGAATCGTTCGCTGGTGAAAGGTTCTATCGATGAAAAAATGAAAAGTGAATCGTTCTGTCGACGAATCGCTCGTCATTGAAACGTTCTATCGGTGAAAAAATTAATAGTGAATCGTTCTGTCGGCGAACCGTTAAACGGCAAAACGATTGTTGGAGAAATGTTTCAGAATCATCAGGAAACAATCCACGTCCATTATAAATACCATTTCTAAAACTTTAGTATGTTACTATGCAGGTAACTCACTGAAACAAACGCAAATATACATTTACTTCCAGCATTATAATAAAATAAAGTTTCAATGGCATAAAATATGGACTGTTGACCAT
This sequence comes from Tiliacea aurago, assembly GCA_948098905.1. Classification (NCBI taxonomy): domain Eukaryota; kingdom Metazoa; phylum Arthropoda; class Insecta; order Lepidoptera; family Noctuidae; genus Tiliacea; species Tiliacea aurago. The sequence goes on along the minus strand of OX402581.1, from coordinate 23,567,715 downwards.
ATGACTTTTAAGTCTGCAACTGTTTTACTTATCAAAGAACCGACATTCTTGCGCGGCTGATGGATGATTGGGTCTGCCCGCATGCGATGAGATAGTTAGAACTTTTAGTTTAGTCAAAATAAATTAAGAAGTTGCATTATAGACACACACAGGAACATTATTTTTAATGAAACTATTATTTATAGCTACACATTCGTGGAGATTTCGTGACTGTATTGGGCGATAAACTGGAAAATACCTAAAGTTGTGTATTTTCTGTTATAATTCTGACCAAAAAAAACACAAACTGTATGTTAAAACTGAGAATTATTTATTACCATAGTTGCACACACATTTGAAAATTCCACACGAAAACGTGTGGAATTTTCAAAATAATATTTTTTAACAGTTAAAAAAATTATACCTACTTAAGTTTTCTAGGTACATATATATATTCCAAATTATGTCCGTGTGCATTTAATGTAACTCCATACAAATAAATGTATTTTGAATACACTATTTTACATTTGGACAACGAACCCTAATTCGCTTGTGGTGAAAATAAGATGGCTGCTGTTTTCTGCCTTGATAACACATTAGCAGCACGGCTGGAGCCAATATGTACTATAGCAGCCATAGTCGGGACAAGTCCTTATTTTATTAATTAAAATTTTATTAAAACATAAAAAATATGAGGGCGCATCGTCAAATTTTAAATCAGCATAATGATTTTATCGATACAATTATTTTCGCAAGTGCAATTTATGGCAGAGTTACATTTTTTTAGTATGTCCTTATTACATATTACGCTAAGCAAACATGGCAAATGACATAAAGAATAACTTACCGATTTATTTTATTTTCTTGGGGAACACTCACGACTCTCTGTATAATATATTATGTGTATAGTATACAAGTGTGATAATAAAGATCACTGGAATCGTTTACGGTGCAATATAGCACTATAAACATGTTTTGGTTACTTTAATAGTGCAAATTTGTGATATAAAAGTTGCAGACAGCACTATTTTAGTACTAAAAAGCGTTTCTCGACACTTTTACATTTCAACTATAGAGCTGATTTATCACCGTAAGAGCCTTTATGTAATGTTTTTATAATAAATCAGTGATAAAACTAGGGCCTTTTCGGGGTTTTGTAAACGTTTACAACACCATTATAGTACTAATCTTGAACACTAACTAGCACGTTCTAAAACGTTCTCAGGACTTTTATAGTACCAAATTTTGTTACTTGGGTAGCTATCGGCACATTCTTGCCACAAAATCAGCAAGAAACTTACTCCGTGTAAATGGGCCATTACTCTCTATAGCACGACATGATAAAAGTATATTAAGGAAAATGAACAAATTGTATGAGAACGCACACATGACGTGTGGCGGTGATCCTGTGTCAGCTTAATGATATCCTGACAAATGAAACGTGGCGCTTTTATATCATGACGTCATAACTCATCCCTGTTTACAAAACGGGGAAGGTTCATTTTATAGACCTGCATCGACTTTTGATCCCTTGATTAATTAGCCTTACCGTAGTTATGGCAAAATTGAAGGTGTATTTTGCTAATGTAGCAAAACTGGCCAAGTGTACGTCGGACTACGCACAATGAAGGGTTCCGTAGTTGGGAAAAAACATATGTTTTTTGTGATGAAATTACAAATTTACGCTTTTCGGTCTTTTTCCTGTACTTGTGCTGTGAGACCTTGCTTCTTGCCAAATTTCATGATTCTAGGTCAACGGGAAGTACGCTATAGGTTCTGATTTGTTTACGAGTATCAAAATATGTCGCATAAATCGTATTTTTTTATTGCTTTGACTTAGAAGCTTCATTTTTTTAAAGCTCCAAAGGACCGTAGACTTACGTATTTGATATTAACTTCAACTTGATACCTCCACGCGTTCCTGAGAAAAAGGATCTTGACAGACTGACAGACAGACAGACGGACAACGAAAAGATCCTATAAGGGTTCTGTTTTTTCCTTTTGAGGTACGGAACCCTAAAAATAAACTGATATGTTGATTTTATAGGGATTAAGTTAATTAATAGGTATTTACCTAAACCAAAAACATTACACATAGAAAGCATAATAAATTCTACAATGATTGATTATTCAATAGAAATATTAATAACTATCTTTTGCCCGACATAGCCCTAAGAATTGCCAAACATAAGTGGCAGTGGAGATATTGCTCGCAGAACAGATGGCCGATGGGGCCAAAAGGTTCTGGAGTGGCAACCGCGTACCGGAAGACGTAGCGTTGGAATGCCTCCGACAAGGTACCGATGACCTTGTGAAGGCCGCTGGTATCCGCCGGATGCGGGAAGCACAGAACCGGTCGAAGTGGCGGTGCTTGGGAGAGGCCTATGGCCAGCAGTGGACGTTTTTCGGCTGAAATGATGATGATGATCTATTGCTGCTTTCCAGTGGGTCGTGGACGCCAAATATTATCCCACGGGAACGATATATTGCGCTAAAAAGTATCCTATGTGCTAACCCAGATCATGGTCTACTTATACATCCAAATCCGTTCAGCCGTTTTAGCGTAAAAGCGTAACAAACATACAAACTCTCTTTCGCATTTATAATATTAGTTAGGATTGCTTGGTAAGTTGACTATACACTAAACGGCCAGCGTTTTGACGTGCAAAAGTGTTTTTAGGGTTCCGTACCCAAAGGGTAAAACGGAACCCTATTACTAAGACTCCGCTGTCCATACGTCTGTCTGTCCGTCTGTCACCAGGCTGTATCTCATGAACAGTGATAGTTGGACAGTTGAAATTTTCACAGATGTTGATTTCTGTTGCCGCTATAACAGCAAATACAGAATAAAATAAATATTTAAGGGGGCTCCCATACAACAAACGTATTTTTTTTTGCCGTTTTTATAGATAATGGTCCGAAACCATTAGTGCGCTAGTCGGACTCGCACATGGCCGGTTTTTTTTAAACTAATTTACAGAAATAAAATATCATTTATTGCTGAACATTTTATCTCAAAAAATTATTTTTTTATGCATCGAAATAACACACATCGTCAGTACAGCCTACCCACATCAATCCAATGACCCGCGTCCCGACCTCAGCCGGCCCAGCATTGGGTTCCACAGGGTCAAGTAACCGCAACCATGAAACCGACAATCAATTCCCTGAACGAAACTTAAATTCAGTGTCCGAAACTTTTTAAACCTACGACCCACTGAAAGATAGATGCGATTACGCCTATGTTCTCCGAAAAGGGTAGATAGAGGTGTGTAGCGCTACAAACTTATTTCACCAGTTATGTTTAAAGTTCTATGTAATGGAGGGCTCAATTTCAGTGACATAGTGCAAAAAAAAAAGCTTAATAACACTTTGACCGACTCGGGAATCAAACTCAAACTCAAAGCATTTATTTTAAATAAACCAATTACATGCAAGCTAGTTGTCCATTCCAAAGCGCCTGATAGGAACCTAGGAACCTACTAGGTTCCTATGTAGATGAACGGGCAAGAAACTCACCAGACACTCTTTTAAATTTTTTTACTAAATATTGGTTACATCATTCATGTTCGTTCCATCGTTACATCAACAACGTAGAAAGACGTGCACGTTAAAAGCGTCCGTAATAAAAAAATAAAAACAAAAAAACGATTGAAACCCTTGGCCATTTCATCATTTCATACAACTGTAAAAGACTGACTGAGAATATACGGTCAAATTGTAGGAAAAAAAAGAAGTTTATTCTGACTAACAAAACACACTTTACAAAATTATAATAAAAATTGACAAAATACACACTCTAATACAAAGTAGCCAATTGTACATATTTTAAGACTATTAGCTTTTAAATGATTAAACTTCTAAAAATAAACTTCAATAATAATAATAATATAATACCATTTTTTCAGGTAAGCCTCGTCCTGATGATTCAATTCTGCTTGCAGTTTTCACACTGGGTGAGTACATTTTTGGATACTTCGAGTCAAAATGACCTTTCCAGATTCAATATTCAGTTGCTCGATATGTGAGAGCATACATTTATAATAATGTATAAAAATAACGAAGGCGTAAACCTATAGGTATTTGCATTTTTTACGTAATGATTCGAAAAGGTTCATGAGAGCCAATGCTCTTATGAACCTTTTCGAATCATTACGTAACATACCATTCCTGGTTGTTATGTTATTATTAACGTTGTTAATTATTAATTTTCTTTTCGAAATTAATACTCTTTTTGTATTGATAACAGAGCCAGTCATGCAAAAAATATATTCAAAAGCAACAATGTTTTTATCAATAATTATTTAATATTTAATAGTTCGAAGAATTGCCAAGCTTAAGTGGCAGTGGACAGGGCACATTACTCGCAGAACTAATGGCCGATGGGGCCGAAATGTTCTGGAGTGGCGAACGCGTACCGGAAGACGTAGCGTTGGAAGGCCTCCTACACCCGACCGATGACCTTGTGAAGGCCGCAGGTATCCGCTGGATGCAGGAAGCATAGAATCGGTCGAGTCTTTCGACTGAAATGATGATGATGGTTAAAAAGAAGACCCGTATCAATATATTGTTACTAAGACATCTGGTTGCCTTAGTTACAATATTTTGAAACGCTTGTGCTTGCTTTAACTTGTTATTTTTTAAGCCTTTTGTACTAAAATACCTTGGACATTTACTCCACAAAACAAACTATTCGAAGGATCCTTGAGGCTGTCCACAAAATCGAGTTTAATCCCTTTTCTTTTCTTTGAGATTTAGTTTCGAAAATCTTTATTTTTGTTGGTGTGAAGGATAAAGGCTTCTACAGACCAGCGCGACACGTGACGCGACAGAAAGGCCCCGCGTGTCGCGCGACGAGCGGTGCCTTTGTGTCGCGTCGCGAGTCGCGCTGGTCTGTAGCGGCTGCTACAGACCGGACCAGATAAGACCAGTCTGTCACATAACTCCACATTGTACGATTATTTTTCGTTACCGACTCGTAGTCACACCAGATTGTCACACCAGTATGACAAACAGGATTTTTTTTCTCGTTTGTCACACCACTGATTTTTCCACACCATGTATACGATAATTGCTAGTGCAGTTCCTTTATATTCTAATAAAGTCGATCTGCTGATCGGCGTTTGCCGGCTTTCGTTCTTTGCAATAGACTTTTACCGCCTTATTACAATACAAGATTTATATTTTGACATGGCTTAAACCATGGAGCCAGTTTTTGTAATAAGAACGTAACAGTGATTGAAATCCCGTTCTTTATACAAAACTGAAAACGTAGTTCGGTACTAAGTTGTCAGTTTTGTGTTTAGGAACTTTACCATAGTCGGAATAAAGTTCGAAATTCAATAATGGCTCCATGTTTTAAACCTGGGTCTGAAGATAAACCTTGTTTTAGAATAAGGGGGTTAAGGTTTTTAAGGTAATTTTATCATAAGTGTACATGTTTATAAGGAATGTAGTTTATTTTCTTCTTTCTTCTTCTTTTCTTAGTTTTTAATACTCAATTTTTTTATAAAATCTAGTCACTTTGTGACATGACAAAAGTGGTGCATTTTTATGAGAGTAATAAATAACCTCCGGGTTATCTAAAGACCCTACGTATATAATTATTTTGACTATCGTAATTTTTCGTCAATCAATGACATAATAATTAAAAGGTCGGTTTGCTGACTATAGGTTATATTTTTTATATTTTCTTATAAGGGAAAACTAAAATTGTTATCCTGGCACACTGGTCTGTGCAAATGTCAATTACATAATCTAACTACATTATTTTAATTACCTTACATTGGTACCTAGATCTGTTTTATCCGACCAATAAAGGTCTTAAGCATATAAGGACATCCAGCATGTCTCATTTATACGCGTCCTTCAGATCCATACGAATCCAACATTCCTTGCGACATAAATGAACATTCTGCTGAGAATAGGGTCTGTGGAATGCAATTTGTGTCCAAAAGCCGAGAATAAAGAAAATATCTAAATCTTACAATGCGTGAAATCTTTTTGGATTTAATCTATTTGGGTTCAGAATTGTGTGTTAGTTTTGTCTTTTGCAATAATAATCAGTACCGCTCATCACCAGAAGCAATATAATCTGGGAAAGGTACGGCAAAGAAAATCAGCATTTAACTCGATAAAACTATGTTTTAAAAAATACACAAAAGTGATTAAAAACACAACCGTCTTGGCTTAGGTACCTTCGTCCTGCCAAAAAAAAAACAAATCTCTAATTCTCCAACTATTCCAAAATCAAATTAATAAAGCAGCCAACTCGCTATCGTTTGCATACAACTGCTGAGTTGTCAGTTGGAACAGACAAAAATAAAGCTTCCTACTCATTTCCTAGGTACATATAATACCTACCTATGAAGATTTATGCCAAAACCCAATTTTTTTTTTGTTATTTCGTAAGTTTTTCTATTACCTACTTAACTAAAACTATATTATGCAATTTATCTACAATTTCCATCTCGCATCCTGGTGTTGAAACCAATCTAAATGAGTACATAAGCAAATTTGTTATTTATGTAGAGAAGAATGTTTTATTCATACGTTTATTTATTCCGGAGAGGAAGTTCTATATAATGTAAGGCTTTTTAAACTGTGGAAAAGGAAATTTAATTTCATGTAGCAGGACACACTAAAATCAAAACTTTATATTTTATTAAAATGTTCTCCGCCTGAAACTCGTGTATGAATGAAATAGTTCTTTGATGTCGAAATCCTGAAAGTGTCCAACTTCGTGTAGATTATGCTACCCTAGTACTTTTCGTCGTATGAAGCCTGGCTTTTCGTAGACGGCGCTACGGGCATCTCGTAGAGCTACGGTTTTCGTAGCGCCGTCTACGATACGTTAAAAGAACGTATCGGTTATTGTTTCTTCTTCTCAAAACGGCGAAGGAAAACATCGTGATGATACCGGCATGTCCTTGAACCAAAAATTATCGCCCCGCGTGGTAGATCCAGCCATTCCCTCGCAAAAAAAGCAGGCCATCAACAGTGGGAATATTATAGGCTGATTATGATCCTTCCTTCCTTTTTTTTCTCTTTTCCTCTCTTCCTTCTTACCTTTCTTATCCTTCTGGGAGCCGATTTCAAAGAAATGAAGTCTTAATTTTACGATCTTAAACGAGCGCTGATGCAATGATAATGAATCACGCAAATCAGTGGCAAAATAATGATAATTTTGCAAGGACGAAAAAATGCAGCCTTCGAAAAAAAACCAACTATTGTAGAAAACGTATCAAAAAAGTTGTGAATAAGTATAAAACAACAGGTTTTACGATTATGAACCCCGCCGAACGTTCTCAGGCTGTTTCAGTCTTTGGTATTAGTAGCGCCATCTATACGTGGATGCATAAACTAGGTGGTTTGAAACATGCGTTTTAGATGTAGGTTACTTGCTAAAACGCCATCTCTGCGGTTCTAAAACTTGTTATTTTCTGAGCTTGAACTCTTTTTTTTTTAAATAATGATTTTTTTTTTAATTATTAAATTGTTGCAAATATATTTATTGTTATAATTACCTACACTGTAGGTCCATAGGTAGGGTTACGCAGAATTACACACAACTGAGCTTAAACATCGACCACTTTTATCAGCCAAATTTTGAAATTTATAAGAATTGAGACTAAATAGAACGGCTGATAATACTGCAAAGATTTTTGCTAAAACTAAATTATTTTCGCGCCAAATTTGGTAGTCTGTCTCCATAGAAACACGTGGCACATAAAAACTGTTTCCTTTCCTCCACGAGGTATATGCTTTCCTAGTACCGTCGATTCGGGCGCTGAAACCTTCAGTTCGTTACAAAGGACAACGAACGCATAGCGCCAGGTGAGCTGGAACCTTAGCTAGTATTTTGATGATCTTAACGCCATCTATATTCTGTTTACTAACTTATAATAGAGTACACTGTTAAATAATTATCGGATCTTGCATAAATTGTAGTATGTATTGACTGATATCCATTTTCAGGTTTATTCCGTTTTGCAAAGTTTGTAAACAATACACGAAAATTTGACGATGCCAACATGCAAACAGGTAAATTCGAGGCAAGAAATTATTCGTTTAAAAGGATGTATTTTTTAATCACTAGAAAACCGGCCATGATGAAAGTATAATTATTACTATGTCATCCGAGCAAAAAGTTGAAATAAAAAATCTTTTCATTTTGTTGTCAAACTTGGAACTTTTCTTTGCCCTTAGATTTTATGCTGCCCTAGTATTTTTTACCCGAGCGCTGAAACCTTCGGTACGTTTCTACGGGCAACGTGGCGCGTCGAGCTACGTCATAATACGTAGGCGTCAAATGAAAATAGGGGGCGTTGCTGCTTGAGATGTTGTTGCTTTTCCTGGCAAATAACTTTAATTAATTGTCATGTATTTTATTGTTGTTTTATAGATTCTAAACCGTCAAAATATTTAATGTTTATATATTTTGTATTCTATCAAAAACGACCAATAGCTGCAAATGAGCAATGCTTCGAGCTTTCCCCGAGGTTTACTGCTATGTATCCTAACAACGTCACCTTCCTTAGTACTTTCATGAATAAAATTCCCGATGTCCCCACTGCCACCACCTTGGCCTCACTGCACGCCTATGCATGCCCACAGTCTCTATTCTACGAAGACAAAGTGACATTATTATTTTCTTCATTTATTTGACATCGTGTGCTACAACTATTTGACACTGTCTTTCGTGTCCTACGTTGGTCATGCTACGCGTGCCCCGACACGAGCATTTAATAAAATCGTATTTGTTACCGTTCCCCACTAACAAGATCAGTGGGGACATCGGGAAGGAAAATAAACGCATTCCCGTTGTCCCAATCAGTGGCGCCACAGCAGTGGGAGTGCCGGGAATACGCGACACAAGTACTTTAGACCAAAATGCTGAAACTTTTGTTGGCTACGGTATCCACTACCTTTGCTACCAAGCTACGAGCATCCCATAGCTTCGGGCTACGCATCGTAAGCACATTCTCTCTTCTGGTATCAACCAGAACCAACCTTAAAACTATTCTAGGTAATTAATCGTACCCGTTTTTTTGCTAGTTGTACTAATAACTAATTTCATTGGTGATGATATTTATTTGAAAGCTTACATAGATAATTATTTCCTCAATATTTTCATTTTATTGTATGGCCCTGTTCACATGGCGATCATCAGTAAGATATTTTACAGTTTGACAGTTTCATGCTGCATTGATTTTTGTATGAACAGAACCGTTGAATGTTGAGTAGTTGACGTGTGATCCCAACTTTTTGCTGTAAAATATCACACTGATCATCGCTGTATGAACGGGGCATACTAGTTAGAAAGCGACGGTGTCGCCTATCTAGCGGTAGCAAGGTGAGTCTCAACCTGCAATTGGGTATAAAGCCACGTTGTAATGTGACTGACTTGTTTGTGGGTAGAACAACGCAAAGCTTAGTGTTGCTGCCGCCCTACGTTAGATGTCGCTGTTAGGTTGACTAGTTTTGAAGTTGTATTTTGTTTAATGGCCCTTCTTGATGTTTTGGTGGTAAATAAAACTGTTTTATTTTAAACTAATACTATCTTTTAATCCAAACCGTACAATTAAAATTCTTTTGTGTTATGGAATAAATAAATATCCTTTGGGCTATCATACTGACTAAACAAATAAATAAAGTAATTAAGTAAATGTCAAAATACCGAATAATACGTATATAGTTACGTAACAGGCTTTTAAAATTTAAGTTTGAATACATTAATTTGTAACACGAGGTAATGGTAATATCAAAATCATAATCTGGGAGTAATGCATTAAATCAAAAAATCAACTCAGCCTATCGCAGTCCACTGCTGGACATAGGCTTCTCCCAGGCTGAGCCACGCGTTAAAATTTAAAGCATTGAAAATTAAATTCCGTGGTAAGTTAAAAAACATATTGGATTACAAATAAATTCCGTTTTTCTTTTTTAGGGCATCAAAAAAGTATTCCCGGTGATGAACCATTTCACCTTCTTGAAAAATGCTCTGAGAAACCTTCAACCATGACGTCACTACCACGTCATCTCGTAGCGTCAACCTCGTAACCTCGTAGCTACGCACAAATGAATAGACGCTTGACAAAACCGACAATACCCATCTCTCTCTTCCTTCATTCACAGAAAATGTAGACAAGCCGTTTGTAGAGGGTTGTAGTAGAGCAGTACAGTAAGATGAGATAGCAATATTATCAACCCTTAAATTGCTGCTACCCCAGTTCGTTTGACCGGAGCGCTGAGTCATTTTCATGCGGTCGAGGGCATTTTCAGTGGCATCATAATGAAAACGGTAAGGAATTTTACTATGCGGTCCTCCTGGCTACCGAGTTTTTTGCGAAATTAATCTTCGTTTAGTGGTTAAAAACAATATAATTATACTATTTTGTCATGCATTTAATGAAAAACTAATTCCTATTTACAGAATAAACGATTTCATTTCATTTCATTAATTTCAGTAGCTGATTGTTTTTATTGATTATGAAACAATGTGGTTGTCATTCTATAAAGGTTCTAGTTGTATTCTATTGGAGACATGAACCAGTTTAAGTTTATAAAAGAGCGTGAATTCCTAATTTACTGAGAAGGAGTGGCAAACAGTAACTTTCAGTAGTAGCATCTATAAGTTTTGTAAAGACAACCAGATAGACCGTATTGTTTAGAAATTGCCTTGGAACTATAATTGACAACTTTACAAAATCAATATAAACGGTTTTTAAATACATTTAAACAACTAATTTAACATATATAGAAAAAAAAATACTTTGAATAAAATAACGAAGTTTTCATTTTGCCATATTATTCCTGAAAACGTTTATCACCTTCAATTTTAAGTTTATGAAACACTAGTACTTTTTCAGCCGAAGTAGTCGAAAAGTCTTCCGTCGTGCTGATTATTGAAAGCTTCAGTTTTGTTTGTTATCTTACGAACCATGGGGCCCTAGTACTTTTGAGCCGAACAGTTCAGTTCAAAGCCGGCCCATGCTCCACCATGTTCATGTAAATGTTTTTCAGTTTTTCCCACGAGTTTCAAGGGTTTATTCGCACCTTCATAATTTATGATGCGCTAGTACGTTGCAACTAAAAAGGCCGGGTCGGCTCGGGCGTGCGGTGCGGTAGGTATCCCACATGGATGCGATGATAGGTAAGAATTTCCTAACCCTACGATTGATAGAACCACCGAAAAGAAAAAATACCCTTGCTCTACTAGTAGAACTACGCAGGCGAACAACGGGCCATAAACCAAGATGTTGAAAAAAAATAAAAAATAAATTCTTCGGCCAAAGAATTAGCATTGTTGCCATTCAACGTGGCAATGCTGCCAGTCTTCTGGGCACGTTTCCGGATGATAGCGATGCGGACGAGTACTTCGACGCATATGTGTCTTTTTTTTTTTTTTTTGTTGTAATTTTTTTTTTTGTAGATAGTATCTTCTTAGTGTAAATAATTAGCTGTGTATTTGTAATTAGTAAATAATAATATTTAAGTACTTGTAAAAAAAAAAATACAGATGTTGAATAAATTAATATTTTCTTAGAAGAATCTTGTTGGTGAAGAAATAAGTCTTGTACTCAATATCTTTATTGCTTTAACATAATGTGTAAGGGGGGGTAACTATATTTCGTATACTAAATTAAAAGCAATTTAATATTCTAACATAACTAAAAGTAATATACTGGATATTTACGTGTAATAAATGTTTTAGGTACCTACTTTATTTAGGCATGGTAAATGATAAATGATTTTATTTCTGTAAGTAGGTTTGTACAAACACTTTTACACGTCAATCATATTTTAAAAACTAGATGAGGTCGGCGTTTCCTATCTGACTACTCTGAGAAGAAAGGCCGAAACAAATTCAGAGGTCATAGTCTCTTTTAAAGTCCAGACATAATCTTGGTCAGATCATGTGAAGACCATGTAGATTGGTGTCTGAAATGGTCTTTTGAGGAAAGAACCACACTGGTTGAGTGGACCTAACCAGTCAGTGCACGCATTTGTCAGTAATCGTGCAGCTCTACTCAGAATTTAAGGAGCTCAACGATGCGACGATCAATACCAAAGAAAGGACATTTGGGTAGGCCACTTATATGACTCAAACTGCCAGACCATGATTAACACTAACTGAGAATAAAAGAAAGGGAAAAAAAATATTATGCAATAACCCACATAGTCTTCACATTCACAATAATTAAAATAATATAATACTTTACAAGTAAATATTCATGTCATTGTGTATAAAATAATAATTAAATGTCGCTGTTTATAAAATAATAAAGTTAGCAAAAACAAAAAAAAAACAATAAAAATAAACTACCTCAATATGTACAAAAATTGGAGCAGCTCAATCCCAAGCCTTTTTGTCCTCAATATAATCTTTAACAGTATAAAAGGCTTTCTGGCACAACTTACGTTTAATGAATGATTTGAATTTATTAAGGCTTAGATCTTGAACGTGGCTTGGAAGTTTATTATAAAAGCGTATACATTGACATCGAAACGAGCCACCTATTTTCTTGAGCCTTGTTGTAGGTACAACAAATTTGTGTTTGTTCCTAGTATTTATATTATGGATATTTATATTATGGATATCACTGTATTTTTTAAATAATTTTATATTTTTATGGGCATATAATAGATTTTCAAAAATATGGTGATGCCTGCGGATTAGTTTTTATGTTATTTAATAATATTTATTCGTATAATTGGTTGTATAGGCATTATATTTTCAGTACTGTTTATTTTATTTTATTTTGTTACCTATTTACTTATGTACAACTCATCAAACCTGACTTGGGTTCCATACGTATTTTTCGGGTGACCACTGAAAATCAGCGCTGTGTTGTGGGTCCCCCATAGCACAGCATCATGCTGAGTGCAAGCCTTCTTGTCACAGTCATGACGTGTAGCTTCCGACTATTTGTTTTTTTTTGCTCGTGATTATAATTATGTAGATCTGTTTTGTGTAATGTTTACCTTCGAGTTTATTACATAAATTATGTTTTCTTATGCACGTTTTTCTGTGAGAAATAAAATATTTTTTCTTTCATACTTTTCTTTCTAACAAGAAATTAAGAATTCATCAATTCTGAACATGAAATCGTAGCATGATATAATCAAAAGTAAATTGTAAAAATAACGATAATAAATTACAAAAACTGTCACCTGTGTAAAGTTGCCTTCTAAAAACAAATAAATATAAGTTCTCCGGTAGATTTTTATTGAAAACTTTGGAGTGCGATTTGCACCTTTGGTCCTAGTATTTTTTCTGGCGAGCATTCGCCAAGCTTTTGCCTTATGACAACCCGCAGACCTTTTGAATCTTTTCACAATATTCAGTGTTACTGCGGCATTTGTCGTGTCATGGTATGTGACATGATACTTTTTTGCATTTAGAATAACTTTTGATGATGATTAAAATTATTTATGGCAATGTAAGTTAATTAGCTGTACAAAACAATATTACTATTTGCTAATATCCAGTTTAAATAAGCTTCAGTCAACTCAGCCTATAGCAGTCTACTACTGGACATACGCCTCTCCCAGGCTGCGTCACAATACCCTGTCCTCCGCCTTCCGCATCCAGTCTGTCCCAGCCACTATAAGCTTGCACTATCTGTAATTAAATATTGGAAACTTGATAAGCCCTGAATAAAAAAACTAAAACTTTATTCCTTTTATGCAGTAATTTAAAATAACCACAGTTATATGTTGACCTATAAACACCAGCGATTGATAATCTATCATAGTACCTACGTGATATTATTAGCAAATTCGTGGCGTTAATTCCACAAAAAACACTATTGAAGTGTGAAGAAGTTGCTTCTTTCAGTTTCGCGCGCATTTACAATCATGATAACGATAAAACTCTTCGCACTTAATGGTTTCCTAGTACGTTTTAGCCGAACGCTGAAGTCAAGGTGGCGTTGTCGGACAAGGCCTCAGCCCCTTCAGGCATCGGTTCTCGTCTCAAAAGGTCGCTACGACTTTTGTAGCCCCATAGCGTACTATACTTTAGAGGCGTGTGTTCTAGCAGTAGACTGCATTAGGCTGGTCCGAGTTGATTGAATTGGGTTTGTGCATATTATTATGCTTGTCTTGGTTTCATTAATAACTTTTGGGTAGGTACTTAGGTACATACCTAAAATAAAATAATCTAGCCTGAGGCCTTGTCATGACTAACAATATAGCCTTATGATAATTTACTGACAAAATGTGGACAAAAATACCTAGTCTGAATAAAAGGAGATCGTTTTTGTTTCGGGGATTAGGCCCACCAAAAGTTGTGGCGTATATTAATGGAAATGGAACGCATGTTGATTTGTTCTATACGATCTCTAGATTACAGTGGTGATAACAATTATACTTCGTTTAACTGGAATACTGAGAAATAAGATCATAACCTAAAAAATCACTAAGAGCTATTGTTTAGTTAGCAGGTTGGCCTTATCGGTATTATAATGCAGTAAAATAATGCACTGCTCAGTAATAAATAGCAAAAGATAGGGTGTTTTGTACGGTTCACGAAATAAAAAAAACACTTATGTAACAAAATATTTTTGTTACTGTAAGTATATATCATTTTCAACGTCAAACGACTAAGAAGTTATATTTCATGTAAAAAAGATGCAGGGCGTTCTACCTCTCATCTTTATACGTGTTAGAAATTGATGTTCTAGGTACCTAAATAACGCACCTAAAAATATAGAAGATTTGTGTTAGAAAATAAGGATATTCTAACTGATATTATTAATGCTTTCTTTGGTGTGATGGTATGCACTGCAAAATAATGACGTGCTGTTCCGCAGAGTCCATAGGCGCAGTACGCCTTTTGTTCTTGGGATAAATTACTAACCTAACTGCGGAACCCTTCACTGTGCGTGGTCCGACAGTCACTTGGCCGGTTATTAAAATTTTTGTAATACTACGTGGACAGAGTTAAACTTTTCCATAGTAAGTAAATATTATTAAATAATCCATAAATTAAACCAATAAGTAATACCATACTCGTAGCATAAAGAGTTCTAGCTTTGATGTTATTGTTCAACATTTAAACTTATTAGTCATAATCGCATAAATCTAGCGTCAGTTTGGTTTCACGCTCTTTAACAAGGTGATGGCTTACAAATAATATCAATTAAATTAAGTATACAAATATTAAACACTTTAATAACTTCCAATATGTGTATAAACATTAAAGTAAACTTACTTCACATTAGAGTGGTACCCAATTGATAAGGCGCGTCGTGAATCTTCGTTCGCACAGAAAAGAAAGTATGGCCCCGAAGATTAACGAAAGAATGCTTAAAACTTACAATCAACCTTAGGTCACTATTATAAGGTTCATAATACACTGGAGCTGTTAGCGTGCACTCGATCAGAAGTATGGCGGCTGACAAACATGCCACGCGGCGCGCGCTAACATGGCGGCAGCTGCCGACCAATAGCGGTACAGGAAAAAGAACCGCGGTGCGTAGAGCGTGCCGATTGGTCAATAGCATTTCCCGCACTTTTAAAATTCACCTTCTGCGCAGGTACATCGGTAAGCCATATCAGTTGGGTCCTACTGTAACAACAAAGTTGGTGGAAATTATATTGTTCTCGGATTTCATTCATTCTATAATTTACTATTGGCCAAACTTCCACATGCTCACCTTTAAGGCGATAATCGTACGGCTCACGACTCGATCGCCAGATGCATGCGTTTTGACCAATAGGATGCACGAAGCGTATTTTAGTCGTGTTTGTATTAATGTAATGATGTATATAAGTGTGAAACTTGTCTGTGAGATGATTGTTGGGCACGGCCAGCGTATGCTCGTTATTCATTATTATTGTTGACAAGAAGTAATTTCGCACTCATCGGCTCACGACTCGATTGCCCGATGCATGCGTTTTCAACAATAGGATTACATTCAAAGCTTCTTAGGACCACTTTCACAGCCTCCCCAATTTTCACGATGTCTTATGCGATGCCGCCGTACAAATCGCAGCGAACGCATTAGGCGCGTTGACCGGTACTGCATATAGGTATCAAATGTTTTAATTTGTCGTGTTTTATCTTGACTTGTTACTTGTGCAGTGCTATTGAAAGTAAATAACTACATTTCAATGTGTTTCAACTTGGGAATATATAAAAAAAGAATTACGTAATTTTATTAGAAATTGACAACATTGGGCATCTTTTTCTTTTATTGCTCTATATTTTGATTGAAATAGCACAATTACAGTATTATTTGAACCAATACTTGGCGCAGTTCATACAATGTTATCAGAGCCTTTTGTTTATTGCTGTCGCAACTTTTGCAACTGCAATAAAAATAAGTTCATTATCTAAGTACCTTTGTTATTTAATGGGAATGTATGAATATCCGGTTAAACAATAGGACGGCTTAATAGAAGGACCATAAAATACGTTCATGCAAATATTAAAAAATATTTTTAAGTTTTTGTTGTAGGTACCCATCCACACAATCCACCATGGCCCTCTCTATCCACACGTTTGCATTTTTGTTGGTTTCGTTAGTTTGTCGAGTTTCGGGAAGCGTGTGGAGCTGGCAGTAATACTGTGTGTGCCATACAGGAAAATCACAATGATTGAGGTTTGTTTGTAAAATTTTGTTTTCTTGAAACGCAAACATGTTGGTCAGAGGATCATAAGGGCAGGTGGTAGTATTTGGTTGTTATTTTTGCAGTGGTTGTAAAAACAGACATGGATGATCATATGATTCATTATCAAGTATAAAAATACTTGATAATGAATCATATGATCATCCATGTCTGTTGTCATGTTGTGGATCAACAATTTCTAGTGCTTTAAAAAAAAAAAGTTACTGTAACATGTTGTATTTATTTGACCCCTGTACTGACACAAATGCATATTGTCTCTAATTGGGCTAAACCAGGAAGGGGTGTGGTGTCTAGCTGCACTTGCCGCAGAAATATTTTCTAAGCTGAGCATGCTATTGTTTTGCCGATAGTACCTACAGCTTAAAAGGGAGATTTAGCGAACGAAGTTTCGCATGGGAAAAAGTTTGTTGTTGTTAATCCACGTGTATTCTTTAAAGGAGATGAACCAAAACAAACACACCCCTAAATGGCACCCCCATGTTTTGTCTCAGTCTAACTAATGTTTTCCCTCTCGACGCTCCGCCCACTAAGCAATTTTGCCACTTTCCCTCAACCTTGCCCTTTAACGTCCTCTTAAACTTATGTGTGCCTGGTATAAAGTAGACATTTTCCGCTCTAATCGGGATTTCCAGAAATCTATTAGCCAGACGCGAATTAGTTTTTCGCGTTTTCCGCTTATCCCCTTATCCCTGTCCCCCGCAAGCTTTACACGCGTGTCCATTGCTAAGGAATTTTCTTCCATCTTTTCATAGTTATGCTGCCCTAGTACTTTCGACCGAAGCGCTGAAGGTTTCCCTACGCGTCGTTACTACGGCCATCCCCGAGACGCGTAGCTTTTCATTTTCCATTTTTTTTTCCGTCTCCTTTTTGTTTTGCAATCCTAGTACTTGTGGTCGGATTGCTGGAACTACGCGACGTTGCTACCGCCACGGTCACCGGCTTCTTTGCTGCTCTACCTACCGTCTACAATTTTTTTGCAGGAACCTGACTAGTAGAAAACCAAATAATTAATATGTTTCATGTAAGTCATTTATTCGTTGTCTGATTATTACAATTATTTTATGGTTACCTGTATTATTTTTGACGTCACGCAATTTTGGTAACAGAACTAAGTGTATGAAAAGCTATTTGGAAATAAAATACAACTGTGACAATTAATACAATATACGTAGAAAATGTGGAACTATACAACATGTTGTTTAACAAGAAATCGCTACGCGTTTCTGTAAAATGACTGTGTATGTAGAGCCAGATTTTCAAAAATACAAAACAGTCAACTTGGTAACATTATTATAGCTTATAGCGAAGGTAATTTCACATTAAATAAAAAAAGCTTAAGAGCTTTGGTAAACAATCGTACCAAAACAAAAAAAAACTTCAAGCCCCATATTTAATCTTTCTTCAAGCGTTTTTTTCAGTGCATAGGAATTTCCTCTCACTCTTTATAGTTGTGCTTCCCTAGTACCGAAGTATTGCATCCTCCCCCAACGCGACAAGCGGGCATATCGTGAAGTTTTCTTGGGGTCTTTCTTTAAAGTAAAAACTTTTCATACGACACATGGGCGTTCACCCAAACAGCGCTGATAGGCAAGAGATTCCAAACGGAAATCGCGCTAATTTTGGTACAAATGTTTCACGAATTCCCTACAGATTCATGTTACCCTAGTAATTGAATATTGGAGTCTCCCCCAAAGGACCGCGCCTTTGCTTCATTCAGGTACGAGCTGTGATACCATTTCCATGGCAACGAAACTTTGTACAGTCATGTCCTTGCAGCTTTTGTTACCCTAGTACTTAGTGCCGGCATGCTGACGACTCTGGCAACGATTACGTCATTGTTGACGTCACGGCCCACTAGTTGAATGGTTGGTGGCTACAACTCCTGCGAAAGTAAGGGTGCTTTGGCGCCTATGTAGGGTACATGGTCACCGTGCTGTGTCCTTTTCTCTTCGTACTTTAGAACTTTTATTTGAGTTTTCGGCTAGAGAATTTTCCATGTCGTTAAAGTTTATGCTATCCTAGTACTTTTGATCAGAATTATTTTGGGAACTGTAGTTCCCAACTGCACTTTACGGTGTATTTTTTTTGGGAACTGTATTATGTAGTTCCCAACTGCATTCGAACGGATATGAAAGTGATTCTACAGGATGTCCCGTGGCAGATTTAGGATATAGAATTTAAATAAATAAAAAACTACAAAGGATACGAGTATACATTTATTTCAATAACAATTAAAAAGAAAAAAAGTGCGGATTTAATTTCTTAAAAATTGTTTCGCCTGAATGTTGTCCGTCACGTCGGACACACTCATTGAATCTGGCCTTAGTATTCCGTGCCACTCGTTGGAGAAGGGAAGTCGGGATGGATGCCAAGTTCGCGAACGATATTTTCTTTTAGTGCTGAGATGGTCACAGTATTTGTTTCATAGACTTTGCTTTTGAGGTACTCCCACAAAAAAAAGTCCATGTTAGTGAGATCCGGCGACCTGGGTGGCCAGGGGATGTCACCGAAACGACTTATCAGTTTGTTAGGGAAGAAATCACGAAGAAGCGCCATCGTGTCTCTAGCAGTGTGTGGCGTGGCGCCATCTTGCTGAAACCATGTGTGTGAACTGAAAGCAGGATGGTCTCTCATTTTTGGCAGAAAATAATCGTTTAGTATGCGCCGATAAGAAACACCGTCCAAAGTAAGGGCTTGACCAAGACGATTTTCAAAAAAATAGGGTTCGATTATCCCACTGCTTACAATGTGCACCAAACCGTTACCTTGGGACTGTGAAGTGGTTGCTGATATTTTAAACGTGGGTTCTGTCCTTTAGGTGACCAATAAAGGCAATTTTGCTTATTTAAACTTTCATTTAAATGAAAATGGGCTTCATCACTCCAAAAGATAGTGTTTACCGTTCGGAATCGCTCTAACATTGTCTCACATAAATTTTTACGTAAATTGTAATCATTAGGTTTAAGCGCTTGCACAATTTGAATCTTAAAAGGGTAAAATCTAAGATCCTTCTTCAATATTTCGTGCACTATCGTTTTTAGAAACCCCTAGGGTAGCCGTTCTCTTCCGCACGGACTGACGTGGATTATCGTGCAAACTGTTCGCGACGAGTTCAATGTTTTAGTTTGTTCTCGATGTCCGTCTGGGTCCCGGCCGTGCGTTGTTTGTTGTTAAACTTGTTGCCCGAAAACTCTGGACCCAAGATCGAATCAAATCTTCACTTGGCGCTTCACGTAAAGTCGAATATTGTAACGCGTACAAAACTGTCGACGCGCAATTGCACACGAATCGTTCGCTTTGAAAAATGCTTCTATTGCGAACGCACGTTGTTCTCCCGTCCACTGCGACATCGTGACTAAATAACCCGCACGAATGACGAAGCTAACGCGGTCCCCGCCCCGCTCCTTCGCTTAGCCGTTATCGAGAAATTTGAAATTTAAAACCTTATTCGCCACGGGACACCCTGTACATAGGTACTTAGATCTCCTTACATCGTTGTGGAAGTATACACAAGTTAATAACTAAATCAACCTTAAATGGTAGTACAGATTATTGTATTTAATTTTTGTACTAATTATTTTACTGTTGGTCAATCAGAACTAGATAATTATTTACCTACAAAATGTATTATGTTAATTGAGCTTACAGGAAAAAACCTACTTTACAACCATAACGATCTCATTTGGTTATAATAAACAATAACCGCGAAAGGATATTATTTATCGATTCGGAAGCTTTTTTAGGGTTCAGTACCCAAAGGGTAAAACGGGAACCCTATTACTAAGGCTCCGCCGTCTGTGTGTCTGTCTGTCCGTCTACAGTCGTCACCAGGCTGTATCTCATGAACCGTGATAGCCAGACAGTTGAAAATTTCACAGATGATGTATTTATGTTGCCGCTATAACAACAAATACTAAAAAATAGATTAAAATAAATATTTAAGGGGACTCCCATACAACAAACGTGATTTTTTTGCTCGTTTTTGCTCTATATTAATAACGGCAACAGGTAGATGCTTGAAATATTCACAGAATATGTAGATATATATTGACTTTAAAAATAAATAATTAAATTAAAATAAAACAAATATTTAAGGGGGGCTCCCATACAACAAACGTGTTTTTTTGCCATTTTTATAGATAATGGTATAACCCTTCGTGCGCGAGTCCGACTCGCACTTGGCCGGTTTTTTTACTACTGTCTGTTAAAAAATTCAGACAAAAATTAAAAAAAAAAAACACTGTTTAGGTTAAATCAATACTTACGCAATCAAAAACTCACTAAAGGGAATTAATAACACATTAATCTGTATTTAGAAGGTTTCAACGTATCGCTTATACCTACTTACCTTATTAAATAAAATAAAAAAAAGCAAATCTTGTGGGTAACTGCAGTTTTGAGTCGTTTGGGGTCGAAACTCTCGGGTCATGGGGCGGGCCCAAGTGCGGGTCTCCTTTTTAAGGAAATTTCTCCCAACTGACACTTCACGTGACCAGAGGGCTGGCTCATTCTTTGGTCAAAGAATAAGCATTGCTATTCAACATGGCAATGCTGCAGTCTTCTGGGTACGTTTTCAGATGATAGCCATGCGGTCGAGTACTTCGACGCCTAAGTGTGTCCTTCTGTTTTTTGTTATTATTTGTATATTTAGTTAGTTAGTCATTTAATTTAGTACCTAGTGTAAATAGATAGTTGTGTCATCTGTTGTGCATAATAATTTTTGTTGTTCAGTTATTATAAAAATATCTTAATTTTAATAACACTTATTTTAACTTAATAATGAAGTTGTAGGAAGTGTACCATAATAGAAATCGTTGTTTTAACATTCATTTTCGAATATTTCCACTAAGTTTCATTCGGGTTTTTCCTCATTCCGGTCGCCGCCTACTGTTCCTCTTATCCCCCAAAATTGTATGCTAGCCTAGTAAGTGAAAGCTGAACCTTCCCGAACTCGCCATTGGCAGTAATTGTTGACTCTTCGTATACCTACTACGGCTCAAAAGAAAAGGAGATTTTATCGTTTTGGGATTTTATTATCATCAACATTCAATCAAAAAACGTCCACAGCTGCACATGGGCATCCCCCAAGCAGCGCCAAATTTTCATTTCAGTGTAGTTTATATCATATAATAAAAAAATAAATTTGAAAAATCTAAAAACCCAACTGCGTAAAAAGTGAACTTTATAAGAGATGGAAATAAGATTTTACTATAAACACCTCGTGCAGTCGGAGTCAAAATGTATTTATTGTTTTTGAGAAGATGCCACCGACTGTATGAGATTGTTTATATTAAAATCTTGTTTCCATCTTTTTTTTAAAGTTCACTTTTTACGCAGTCGGGTTTTTAGATTTTTTAAATTTAGTTTTTTATTTTACACTTTTTAGTTAGAATTATACGACGGTAAATTAGGTTATTTACTCACTTATAATCAGGTGATAACGGTCGGTTACCAATAGTACAGGATAGTTTTTTTTTAATAATATCTCATTTAAATTATCTTTAAAACTAAATTACATTTAAATGAAATATTATAAATACAATATATATATATATATATATATATATACTTCTGTAATCAACTTTTAAAACCCTTAAGCCATTTAGATTATTAATAATTTTAATATACCCAGTAAAACTTGCACAACAAAGAATAATCTTACGACATATCATTCATCAAAATCGGTTCAGCCGTTTAGTAGTTACGAGGGAACATAGGGATGGACATAAATACAGGTCAAACACATAACTCTCCTTTTTTGGCTTCGCCGCAGTCGAGTAAAAATATCTTAATTATTATCACCCTCCATCAGCCATTTCTGACGTCCTCCAGGCAGCAACGAGAATGCAACCTTTTGTTTATGTTACCCTTGTACTCTCGTTTTAAATCCTCCAGCGTCTGTTAGGCGTTGTGTCACTCCGACGACGTCACTGAAACCGATAGTCAATGTAGCTCCATCCGCGCCCTTTAGTTCACGCCTTATCCACAGATAAGGAATTAATGTTCCTTTATTTTCAAAAGTTAACAACATTGATTTAATCCCAAATCAATTATTTTTTAAATTATAATTTCCGTATTTCATTACCAATGTAACGGTAGGTAATTATTGTATTCTCCCACCTTGATTCACCCACAGCCAATTCAACACAACATTGACAGCAAAGACGCCAAAATACCGCTTAGTTGCTAACTTAAATCTAGGTGTACAATTGATTAATAAATGAATATAAATATTAAGAAAAATAAATGGAAATGGAAACGAGCAACTCATTCATAAACTGTACAGATAAATCTTGACTACATTTCATTGGTGTGGAGGGAGGCCAAGATTGTTGATTTAAACTTCACCTTACGGTCATTAAATATATCTGCCTCGGGTACGGACTTATTAAATGAATTAAGGTTGTCACACATCTTAACGGAATAATGAAATGATCACAGTCATAAGTAGTTAGAAACTAACAAACTCAGAAAGGTCGAAAAAACTCAGAGGTAGTCAAGGTCAATAGTCTTGCCCCCTTAGTACATGGGGCTTAAAATAAACTACTGGTGAAATGTGGGTGTACTATATTGTATACCTCTGCCTAACGCTTCGGGGATTACAGGCGTGATGTTACGTGTATATGTGTTAAAATCATAAACTTAATGACTATGTATTAAAAAACTAAAACTTTTGTAACTAGAAACTGACTTTTTCAGGCATACCGCTTTTTCGTTACGTGAT
Source organism: Tiliacea aurago (assembly GCA_948098905.1). NCBI lineage: Eukaryota > Metazoa > Arthropoda > Insecta > Lepidoptera > Noctuidae > Tiliacea > Tiliacea aurago. Next base: position 23,544,371 of record OX402581.1, on the reverse strand, counting down.
GATTTATAAGTACTAGTTTATTTTTAACGGAAGCCGCGTTATAGAACTTCGTTCCAATAAAAGTGCCGCAACTTTCTTACATACGAGTACTTCATTCAACTTGAAGTTTGACAACTTTTCGATAAAATCTTGTGTTTCCTGGATATTTTCCTTCGCACTCACTTCATCCCCTTTGCTCACTCTTTATAGAGACATTCACACATAGAGGTGATAGCCATGCAGTGTGTCTCGTTTCACCCTCTAACAAACCCCCCCTCCCCACCCTCCATCCCACCTCTTTCACTCTCTGTTCTATTGAACAGAGTGAAACAGAAACAATGTAGGGCGTGTCCATTTTCTCCACCCCTTATTACCCACGTGGCTTCCGCGGCTACGAGAATCGGAGCATGTCCTTCTAACGTATGCTGCCCTAGTACCTTTATCCGGAATCTTAAAGAATCTCGCAACTATGACGTCACTAGACTGACGTCACTTGGTAATAATAAATTAGAATAGCACCTATTTAAACTTTTCCGAAATGAATAAAAAACTGCCATTTAAAGTTTTGTCGGAATTATGTTTGCCATGATAAATAAATGACAAGATTTAAAAAAAAAATAGAGTTAGTATCTTTTCATTACTCTGAGGTTAATATACGTCTTGTTTAGGAGTCAAACCCTCTGAAAAACCCTGAAATATTTCCCACATTCTCGCAAGTTTTTTCCAGCTTTTCCATTTTATGCTACCCTGGTATTTACACCGAAACGCTTGTGTTTCGGGCTCGTTGCTACGTTGCAATACGAGGCGCTTTTTTTTATTGGAAAACGGGGTAAACTCGTAGTGCCTAGTCTATCGCCAGAGCCTCCATTACTACAGTTACTGACGCCCTGGTACATTTGACCAAAGTATTGAATTGTTCGGCTGCCACTCTTGAAGGGCAGGGGCATTGTGTAGCTACGATGGTTTTCTTTAATGAATTTCTCAGCTGCATATCGTTAGACTGACAGCCGACCCCAATACCAAAGATTGATATTATTATAGTTTTCTCAATAATTCTTTTATTTGTGTTTAACATTTTTTTACACTAACTATACACATTGCCCGTGTGGTGCCGGACGTAAATAATAGCTCCATCCTATTTATTCCCGTGTGGGTGTCGTAAAAGGCGACTAAGGGACTTACTAGAGAATGGGCAGCAGCGTTCTCTATGCATTTTAACACCATACTTCGATCACCAGCCCGCCTGCCAAGCGTGGTGATTATGGCAATGGCCTATGTCCAGCAGAAGACATTTTACGGCTAAAATGAGGATGATGAATGATGATTCAAAACAAAAGGACACTAAAGTACTTCTCCATATCACGGTCATCCGGAAACGTGCCCTGATAGATGACTGTCACGTATTTGAAGTTAACAAAAAAAAAATATCTTGAGACTGATATTTTAAGTGACTACACTAAATGCGGTCAATGATCCCACAAAAAATAATAAAATTTATTTATTTCTTGTTTCATCGTGTTTAGATCAACCCATTGCATCTGCGGAGTTTCGCTAGCTAATTTAATTTGACATAAGTTTCAAAATAAATAAATAAACTTTAAACGTTATTTTAATTAGTTAATACTTTTAGTTAAGTTAGGAGATTATATTTTTATTTTATTAATTAATTATGTATAACTTTTTAATTCTTTTTATTCTTCTTATCACTCTTATTATTATTCTTATTCCCTTTCTTTTTAATTCTGATTAAACTTACCCATTACAAAACAACAAAAATCTTCGGCTTAAAGGACCAACATTATTGATAATCAGTATTTTTATTTCGTTCCTCCTTTTTATTAGTCAGTCTCGTTTATTGGGACACAAAATCGGCCCTTGCTTTTATTTGTTTACGTTCATCCAAACGTTGTCGTAGGTCATGGTTCCATAAGTGAGACAGAACTAAGAGCGCCATACTATTGTCACCCTGATTACTCGCTCGCACATTATACCCATTGAATTAATCCATCCCTTTCAATTCATGGTAAACTTGTATAGGTGTGCTTTTAATTCTGGTGGTGTGTGATGAGGTACATACTTTATTTGAGTGAGTTTTCATTGTGAGAGAGAAAAGTATTTACTGCCTTATTTTTATGGTAACCTGATACCTTTGAACGCAGTGCTGAAGACTTTGGCCAGTATCGTCGCTACGGAACGGTCTACGACTTTTCGTAGCACCGAGTTGAGAAATTTTTCGACACCATAATTTTTGTTTGATATTATGTTGTTATTTTTTATACTATTTAAATAGTTTGTTAGTTAATTCTGTAGAAGAAGTATATTTTTATCGTTTTTAAGCAGTCATTTGTAGAATAGATAAATTAAGTGAAATTTATGTCAAAGATTGTTTTTGTTTTAAAATTTAAAACGACACTATTATTGAAATGATTTTGTCATTTCAACTAAAACAATCTTTTAGATTTAAATTTTATACCAAGCTAAAAATTAAACGCTTTGATCGTTTTTTTGACTACTCATAAATACCCACGGGCCCGATGATGTAATGATGAAATCCAATAAACAAATTTGTATGTCATAAAAATTACATAAATATAACCGATATTAATACGTAACGTTATTTACTAGGAAAACGCATTTTCGATACAAAAAATCTACTGATTTAACAACTAAGACCTAACTTTAATATTATAAATGCTTAAGTGGGTTTGATAGTTTGTAACGCTTTCACGTCTTAACGGCTCAACAGATTTCGATGAAATTTAGCGCACATGAAGACCATGACCTGGATTGGGATATAGGATCCTTTTTTATCCCGTAGTTCCTTAGCTCCCATAAGTGAATTTCCGACATCTACGCGGGCGAAGCCGCTAGCAAAAGCTAGTACACAAAATAGAGGAGTGAATTTTACACACATTAAATTTGTTTTTTTTATTTTTTTATTAATTTGTACTAAATCCAAAGGCTGTTTCCATTAAGTTTATGATACCCTGGTACTTTCAGTCCATGTCACGGTAACCTCACGGTGTAGTTCGGTGGAACTTCGTTGAATCGATACTAACGCTATCTACAATGCGTTGACGTCAACTATGAACTACATATTAAGAGACCAACCGACTTCAGAAAAGGAGAAGAATAATGAATATGAGAAGAACAACCCTTAATATTCTCAATATTTTTATTTTCTCTCCCTTTCTAGGGTAACTTTCTGATGTTATGAGGTATTCCGATCTTGTTACATGCTAACTGTTTTACTCATTACCGTTCTTCTAGGATTTGAAAGGAACTCTGAAAAGCGACACAGCTTTTTATTACAACTTTAGTATCCATTAAGTAAATTGGCATCAACTTATAACTTATTAAATAAATCAACTTAGTATTCATGAGTGATTTCACTTTCAGAAAGCAGCCAATGCATAGTCGCCGGTTTCCATGTGTGAATATACTGCAGTCTATTTTCATTAGGTTTATGTTATCCTAGTACCTTTCAGTAGAAAAGAGCCAGTCGAACGCTGAAACTCACAACGACTATTGGAGTGCGAGAAAAATTATCGACTTTTGATAGATAGTACCGCCAATCTACGAACAAACGCAAACATTTAAAATTACCTTAATCAATTTGACAACCACTGATTTATTATTCTATAACTAACAGTCAACTGACCAAAATCCACAGCAATATTTTTTGCAGCAAGTTTATATAAATAAATAATTATAAAACGAATTCGTTGCTACGCGATCGTGGCTGCGACCGTAAAACGGTCGAAGACTTCAGCACTCCGGCCATACGTACTAGGGAAGAATGAAATAACAGATATTAACGTTTTCATCGTAGAAACTTAAGCTACTTTACCACGTGGAAACCACACAAGTAAACCAGTACACAAAAATGATAGAGTTATGAGCTCAGTATATAGTGTCAGTAAAATGGACAAGCGCCTAACACAGCATTGTTCTGAGAGATGCGCAATAGTCATGACGTTATTCTAACGTAATACAACCTAGTGGTACAAGATAGGCCAAAAATAAATAATGGTCATGAACAATTCCACTAAACTAACGATTTAAAACACAAAAAAAACGTGTGGCCGCAACGCATCGTGTGCATCGGCCCTGACGGAGGTCCCCCGAACCGTCAGGGCTCAAACACATAAACACGTTACGACGACGCAACGTGCCACGTTGCACGTTTGCATGTACAATTTGCCGTGCCGTGGCACGTTGCGTCGTCGTAACGTGTTTATGTGTCTGAGCCCTCAGGGCCAATACACACGATGCGTTGCGGTGGCGCGGCGCCGGAACGGTGTCGCTGCGGCATTCTACATACATACATCCTTAATATGCCACTCGGTGCGTTCCGGCGCCGCACTGCACGTACTCCAGACATGCAATCCGTGAGACGAAGCGGGGAGGGGTGTACGCGTTGTAACGCCGCGCTATGGGACCAAACGGTATTTTCCATCTCAAAAATGGTTCGGACAAAAGTAGTGTTACTGAAACCTTGTAATTGTTTTATAATCTAAAATGCTATCTGACACAATAGTACAAAAAAAAACTGTTTTAGGTATATAAAATTACATCTAAACTTGTAACTTCGATAATTGCATATTAACTATACACCATTTGAAATAAGATTAGACATTTAAATAAACTTTTTACAGTCCGTTCAGCCGATTTTGACTTCTATTCCGTAGGCATAAGGATGGGATAAAAGCAAAAACGTAGTTACAATACAAACTGTTTATTACAGCTAACATTTGTCACGCCACCAACGCAATAGAAGTCAAAATCGATTGAACGGACTGTAAAAAAGGTTTATTTAAATTTAGAATCTTATTTCAAATGGAGTATAGATTACTCATTATGGAATTTCAACTTAGGATATTTTCTAGGTTCTTCAAGGAAACATATAAGTGTTATACTTTTTTGGATTGCTGAGAATGTCTAGTTTACAAGTAAGTTATGTTTTTATGAGAAATATTTATTTAATTTAAATTTTTAAGAATGGTATGGAAATTTTCCGTCTTTTTAATCTTCAAGTTGTTTCCTTTTTGCCGATAGCTGCCGAGGTCGAGTTAATTACATTTTTAGATTCCTTATCTAATTCAGTAATACAAATACCTATATCAAAAAAAAATCGTCATTATTGCGACATTTCGAGCTGGAAACAAAGTCGGTAAAGGCAAAAAATAATAATTGACGATTAAGATATTTTCTAAGTTCTTCAAGGGAATATAATAAGTATTATTCATTTTTGTATTGCTCAGGATCTCTAGTTAACAAGTACGTTATGTATTATGAGATTTTTTTTAAGTGTCGTTTAGAGGGGGCATAACGCTTTTACCTAACGTGACGATTTACCACAAGCCGTGTTAAAGAGCTTTGTTCCAAAAAAAAAACTAATTATTTCTAAATTACTCAAAAAGTTAATCAAATATTGTTTTCCACGTGTAGTAAGAAAAATTATAACGATGCGTAGCGTTGGCAACGCGTAACAATAGCTACGCATACGCAACCAAAACCCACAAAGTTCCATAAAGTGACGTGACGAATATTACGTATGCAATGATGTAAGCGCCGGGGTGGCCTCACTGCTCCGGAGGAAAAGTGCTGGGATATCATAAGTTACGAGGATATGCCACGTTGCGCGTCGTACACGAAACGGATGTGTACTGGTGACATCTCGTTCGTTCTTTCTCTCTAGACACACTATACACCTAATCAGTACATACACATACACACACACACATCCTACACTCACTCACTACACACATCCTATACTCACCCACTACACACACACTCAAACATTACATTTATTCATCTCACCACACAGTTAAACGTTTTTCATTTTGTGTTTTCTATTCATAGATTATATCCTGTTTTCTTTTACACCATTTGCATACTGTTGAAACGTCCTGTTTTAATATAATTGTGGCTTTGTTTTCGTTTACGGAGAATCACTGACTCCTAAGACACAGACACATACACCTAGTTTAGGAGTCAGAGTATTATAATTTTTGTGACCTTATAAGCCTTTACAGCTCTTAGTCTTTGAACCCTGTACTTTCTTTTGATGAAATAAAGAATTTATTTATTTTATTTATTTATTGAGGTACAGTGAAGGTTTTCAGCGCTTGTGGCAAGAGCTTTGACAAGCAGTGTCATCTACAGATGTTAACGTACACTAAATAATATAAACAAACCAGAATCATCATCTGTATAAAATCTAGAATTTTGGTGTAGGTACTATTTTGACATTCATGAACATTTTTCGTTTCTTTCTTGGTGTCATGGTGGCTAACGATTTGTAATGCTCTAAAATGATACACTATTAAACCTACCCAAATTAATGAAGGTAGTATATATTTGAAGCACGTGTCTTTCTTACGAGTACCTCTGTTACACATGACATGTTTGTTAGATCATCTGTTATCAAATTTGAAGAAATAACGAAGAAATTGTCGTAATTTCAGAACAAGGAGACTGATTTTCCAGATTTAAACGTTAAATAAATCAGCCCGGTTTGACATGTGCCACGACGAGTTTTAAAGCTTTTTTATTAACTCGTCTATATTCAAGTTGGTTGCTGCTGATATTATTTTAACATTAAAGTTTCTACTTATAAGATTTTGTATTTTATCTTTACCAATAAATCTTTCGCCTACTTGGATTGAAGATTCATTGAATGTTATTAAAATGTAGGAGTATGTAAAAATAATACAGTAGCGTTTTGTAGTCTTTATGTAGGTTTTTATATAGGCTACGATCCATAAAAATGTAATTTATAAAAAAAATACAGTTTTATTTAGACAATATTATTATAAATCTTATAAAAATTGTGTGAAGACATGGTAGGTCGATTTACCATCATTTCTCTAGATACGATTTCTGACCTACCTCACTGCAACCTGAAATACTCCTTGTTAGTAAACATAGCTACAGTTTACCTCTTAAAATGTGCTCTCCTAGTACACATGACCGGAGCGCTGAAGCCTTCCGCTCGTTTGACGGTCGCTACGAATGTGGCATAGCTACGGATTCAATTTCATTACTTTGAAATTGGGCTATAGTTTTGTTACTGAATTACCAATAATATCGATTGATAATTTTATATTAGGTACAAATCTTTTTAAGAAAGTATTAAAAAAAAATCAGGAGAAGAATAAACGAAAATTATTGCTTTGAAAAATAAACTGAACTAGATAAAAACGAAGTTGGATTTAATGATTCTACTTACCTTCTTCTTCTTCTTATAATTATTAGTTTTAGCTTGAAAGATTAATATGATTATACAATTATAATAAACCTAACTATTTACACTAGGTACTTAAAAACTAACTAACTATTTAAATAAAAACTAGACACTTAGGCGTCGAAGTACCACATCACTATCATCCGGAAACGTGCTCAAAAGACTCAAACTCTAAGCATTTACTTCAATTAAACCAATTACAGGCACTTTTTAACTGTCAAAGAGTCGGTAAGTTAGTCAGAAAGTTGAAGATAGCTAGCTAGTCCTAGCTACCATTCTAAAATGTAGAAGTCTATGGAGAAGAACGAGCAAGAAACTCAGAGGACACACTTTTAAATCAAGATATTACTAAATCCGGGGTACATTACTTGTTGCTTCTAAATGTGAGAACAATGTAAAAAGAAACTATTAAAAATATAAGATTAAAAGATTAATAAAAATAAGCCCTAGCAGTATTGCCTCTGGCATAGCTTATTTTATTCTTTGGCCTAAGAACGAGCCAGGCCTCGGGTCACGAACGAACAGTCCGCAATATGTTTCCTTAAAAACGAGACGCGCACTCTGGCCCCATGAGCGTTTCGACCCCAAACGGCTCAAAACTGTAGTAACCTATATATTTGCGTCGTTTGAGAATCTCAGCAGCTGCAGCAGCAGCAGCAGCAGCGCCAGCACAGCCCACCGTGCTTGGAACATGAAATGGCGCAAGGTTGTCGACACAAGCTTCGACCCACACCAGAGGCCTGTTATTTTTAGTTCGTTCGTTGGATTTGTCTTACAAATACGTTTCAAGTGAAGCTAATAGAACAGATATTTAAAAAAATTCTAACGCCATAAAGTACAAAATAAATTTATAGAAAATATTTAAGTTCTATATGTTTTATTGTGTACTTTTTAGTTTATTAAAAGCTTGTTTTGAAGACTTTTACCAAAATATTATCCAACGATGGTCCAACTTACAATTAATATAATCAAAATTAACGCACGTGGTAGAATAGGTCATTGAACTGTTACCTAAACATTGTTACCAAAACAGTTGAGAGAACATAAAACATTTATGTTCCCTCAACAATTTCAGCCTATCACAGTCTGCCTCTTACTTTAAAGGTTAGGTGTTCACATAATCCTGCCAGGGTTACGAGTCTGTCCGAAAGGGATATCGTGGCCCTGGCACACAGGCATTTGAAGGAACACGGTGGGTTTTAGTCAGTAAAAGTCTGACACTCCCTCCCGCTCCGCCCAGAGCGGGAGAAGTTATTTGATGATTTCCCACCCAAAAAAAAAAAATGTGTTCACATAATTCATGCCTGTGTGCTATCGGTGTGCTTTCACGACAGATTTCACTGAAGATAACCTCTTGCTAACATGCTCTCCTGGTACAAATGACCGGAGCGCTGAAGCCTTTCTGCCTGTTTGACGGTCGCTACGAAGAACGCGTAGCAGCCACGTGGAACGGAGTCAGTTTCATTACTTTGAAATTTGACTCAATGTTATCTGAAAAAAGCTAAAAATTATTATTGTTTTTGCATAAATTCATACTCACATTTTGAAACATCTTAAAGTAAAAAAAAAAAACTTAAAAAATACGAGTGTGAAATTTTGTTTGAACAAAATGATAGTGAAGAGGGTAAAGTGTACTGTGATTTCTGTCTACCCCCAAACAAAGCACAAGAGCTTATTTATGTTGCATGAAACAACAGAAAATAAAACAGTAGTCATTCACTTCTATCATTTTTCGAAAGCATTTTGTGAAATCTCAAAGGAGAAACGCACGTGGTTGACGAGTTTGTTGTGTCGCTATCTCACTCCCTCAACTGTTTCAGCATACAACTGTCTCCTTCCCACTGAAGGTTTACCCGTTTTGAAATACAATCATGTAAGGCACCTGTTCCACAGCAGACGAGGAAATGACTAGCTATCAACGATTTTCTCGCTCAGAAGCTCGTTTGTTGTAGCGACAATAAAAGATATAAAAGAGTACTCGCAGTATCGGTACATACGCTCCAGCGAGTAACCACTCGTCGCCGTCCTCAGTCGCTGCCCGTTGCTCACCAACTCGTTTTTAGTTTTTTGCTTACTCGCCGAGCAGTGGTAAAGGTGCTTTAGTTGTCGGTGTGCTTTCATGAAAGCTTAATTCGACATTTAAACCTCTTCATAAAGTGATCTCCTAGTACACATGACCGGAGCGCTGATACCTTTTGATGGCCTGACGACGGTCGCTACGGACGTCGCGTAGCGACGTAGGTAGCATCGGAATTCAATACTTTTTACGGGTTCCTTTCTATATTGACAAGCTGCGTAGTCTGTTATTTAAGAAATTATAACTGAAAATAATATAACGGTCTTGACTTGTAACTGCATACTAGCACTTTAATAGGTAAAAGTCACACACAAAACCAATGAAACAATTGATATTGATAATAGGAACATAGGTAAGTAGTGCCACAAAACAATATTTTGATGATATTTGTTGAAACAGTCTTAGCACATTATTTTAATACATTCAACACAATCATAGTGTCAACTTTTCTTACCTTTCCACACTTGTAAGTTTTTTGCGTAATTTTTGATAGCATTCAGTACAGATTTTTGACTTTCGTCGTTTTTAGGGTTCCGTACGTAAAGGGTAAAACGAGACCCAATTACTAAGACTCCGCACAGATGATGTATTTACTGTTGCCGCTATAACAACAAATACTAAAAAACAGAATAAAATAATACTGTTTTGCAGCATGCGTGCAATTGCAGGGCGTTAACAAGATGCTGCATGCGGTACGGTACAAGTTGTATCCCAGTCGTGTACAAGTCAGATTCGTCTTCTAAGGCACTACAGAAAAAAAAAACATTAGGTGCGAACAAGATGAATGTGACTTAGTTTTTAAGTTATAATTCGATCATATTTGAAGAAGTGAGTCTAAAACTATATTTGTCTCTTTTCTAGTCCTATAAATTCCTATAGTTCTGTCCTCCGCAACAGCGGAAAGTTCCCTTATATACCGCCCGCACCGTTTGAAAATTTTCAGTAGCAGCTCGGAGTCTGAATTTTTTCCGGGTTGATAGTAACAAGCCCATCCTTATACCATGGGGCGTAAACATAACACGGTGTACTGTATGTCTCTACATAACCCTGTAGTTTATGACGTGATGTTATGATAGGTTGATAGCTTCTGAAACATCCATCTCTTAAAGCGTGAGCTCCTAGTACAGATGACTGAAGCGCTGAAGCCTTCCATTCATCCGAAGGTCGCTACGAATGTCCCGTAGCAATGGAGTTTTAATGCTTTTTGAAACTTATTTGGAGCTGAAAAAGCAAGAATTGTTTATTGAGTATAAACATAAAATAATAGGAATGATTAAATAATTCATGCTAAACAAACAAAGTGTGTTTTGTATAACAATGTGTTGTGTGTATCTTGTATGTTTAGTTTTCACACACTGCTATAAACACGATTTACATTTTTCTTTTTATTGGTTTTATAAAAAAATGTGTAACTTTATACCTAATTAGCACAACGAAACAATTGTTAATTAATCGAGGAAGAGCGAGGTTTATCCCATCACAAGTATCTTCGGATTACTTTCTGGGAAGCCCCGGCAACTTAATTGTATAGATTTAAGATAATAAACACTTTTTTTTTTTTTAATGGGTGTTTTATTATTACATTGTTTTATTTTTATTGTGTTTGTCTTAAAATTTTATATATTAATTTTAATATATATGACGACGTCAACGACGGCGGAGCGATAGGGTCGTCACCATCTTGATTCAGTGGTAAAGGGTCCATTTCGTTGATGTCGTTGAATTATAACACGAAGTGTAAATATAACCTCACTTTTAATCAGAAAAACTAGATAGATAATAACAAGTGATAATAATTTAACTAGGCAAACCAACAGTTTCGTTTTGGAGAAGTGACTTGGTCTGCGTCTCGATGCGAAGTGCCTGTTCGACAATCCCCACCTTCCAAAATGACTCTGCGACTCCACGTGCCGCCATTACAAAATAACGTCACGGCGTTTGCCCCTCTACTACATTAATCAATTGAGCAACTTTTATTAAAACAATATCGTTATCCACGACACGGCCAGCCTGACGAGTTACACGTCCTCGTGTGAATCTGTAACAAAATAACCAACTTTGAAGCATTTTTGAGCACTTGGCCAACCTGACCGTAACTTTTAATTACAATGACTATTCAATACTCACGTCTCAACAACCAAACACACTTCTAAATCATTTTAACAACTTCAATACAGAAGGTTCCTCCAAGCATCATAATTATCAAATTTTGAAAAGAAAACACACAAATTTGGAGCAACAGTACAGGCTCGGTCAACCTGACCACATCTTTAAGGAAAAGCACAACTTGAAAATAACAGTTGTCAAACAAAAGGTTCCTCTAAGTCTCCATCATATTTACTCAGCAACTAAATAAACTTCGATCACATACAACGCTCATGGCCCAGCTGCCGCAGCAGCTAGTGACACTTATGCCACCCATATCGTCATAACCTCATGTGATACGACCACACACATCACATAGAGTCTGCGACTCCCAGGTCAGTACAAGACCAAAACAACAATAGTCTCCATTGAGACCCAGGTCCCCGCCGTACCACCAGCTGCCCATCGCCCCCTGAACAGCTCACAAGTGAGCTGCAGTTACGACTACAGACTAATGCGTACGGTGCGACCAAATAGCCATGGTATGTGTCTACTACTCGGTGGAGGTACTTTCATCACCGTCCTCTACGTTTAACTCATTAGGAACATTTTAGAGGCATCTTTCGTATACGATCGTGAGCGTACTTGTAGGTTCTATTACCATTCAAAGTTTTCAATAGGTAACAATCACCATCAAGCAATAACCACAATTTTAAATGGTCCCTTGTATTTCGGGTCTAATTTCGTCTGATTTCTCTCTACATTCTGAATTAAAACGAAATCACCAACATAAAATTTAATTACTATAGCTTTACTTTTATCAAATCTAGATTTTTCATAAATTTGCACTCTTTTCTATTTTCGTAGCCGCTTGCTCTCTTATCTTGTCAATGTCTATTTCTGGTTCAGTATCATCCAAAGTTAGAAGATTTAATGGTCTAGCCACACGTCCTATCAGAAGCTGAAGTGGGCTCGCTCCTGTTACACGATTGACAGAGGAATTCACAGCTAGTTGCACGTCCTCTAACGCTTCTTGCCAAGACCTATCTGACGTTTCTACAGCCGTAAGCATACTTTTTAAAGTGCTCATCGTCCTTTCAAATTGGCCATTGGCGTGACTTGAACTCGAAACGATCAAATGTAAAGAAACACCATGACTCTCACAAAAATCTTTAAACTCCTTGCTGGCAAAGCGTCGACCCTGGTCTGCAATAACTCGAGCCGGAGCTCCAAATAGAGACACTAGATTTAACGGCTTTAATTGCATTAGCCGAAGCTATTCGAAAATCATGGTAGATAAGGACAAATTTAGTGAACGCATCGATTAAAACTATGACGTACTCTTTAGAATAATTTTTGCCACTAAGTGTGCCAGTTATGTCAACATGCACAGTATGCCACGGAATACTAATATTAGGGATTGGATGAAGCTCGGCTTGCACACGACCTGAATGTAATTTCGACAGTTAAAGTTACACATTCATCGACAAATTTACGAACGTATTTGGCCATATGCTCGAACCAATAATGTTCGCATCAAATGTACGTTCACCAATGAAATTACGACTGACAGATTGCTTGACAAGAGAGCATTCAGCACCGGAATAAACATAGTACGACTCACCAGATTGTTGCAATTGCCCGCAAACACCTGCCACTTGGCAGATGTCGACGCGCTGTTCGGCTACGGTGCCCTTTCCGCTGCTACAGACTGCATGGCCCGCAGAGGACGCACCGCCCTTGCTGAGAGCTATGATGAGCGATGCTCCCTCCAGTAGATGTTCATCCAGGCAGATGTCAACCGTTGCGCACCAGGCACGTGGATCAGAATCTGGGTTTTCTGGGTTGATTTCTGGCAGAGCGATCTTCGATGATGAGGCTGGTTTTCTGATAGCCTCGATCAACTGCATCATATTCCGCTGCAGGATCTCAAACATTGTGGGCCAGTGAGATTCAGATCCCACTTCTGATGACGACGTCAGCGACGGCGGAGCGATAGTGTCGTCACCATCTTGATTCAGTGGTAAAGGGTCCATTTCGTTGATGTCGTTGAATTATAACACGAAGTGTAAATATAACCTCACTTTTAATCAGAAAAACTAGATAGATAATAACAAGTGATAATAATTTAACTAGGCAAACCAACAGTTTCGTTTTGGAGAAGTGACTTGGTCCGCGTCTCGATGCGAAGTGCCTGTTCGACAATCCCCACCTTCCAAAACGACTCTGTCCACGTGCCGCCATTACAAAATAACGTCACGGCGTTTGCCCCTCTACTACATTAATCAATTGAGCAACATTTATTAAAACAATATCGTTATCCACGACATATATAATATAAATATAATATATATATAAATTTAATAATTTTATTTAAATTTTAAATACCAGGGTTCAGTAATTTTTTTTTTTTATTACTTCTTGTTGTTGGCTTTGCACATACCTATTTTAACTGAACAAGCATTACATCACATGTTTATAGGAGTAAGATGATTTAAGATGAATGGCTCATTCGCAAAACATCATGAGGATGGATGTTATGAAATTAAATACGTCTTTATGTATTTATGAGACAACGAGAATAACGAGATAGAAGCAACACACGTGGTCATTGAACTGCTATCTTATTCTTCCAACAGTTTCAGTCTATAACTGTCTCCCTCTTACTTGAAGGTTTACCTATTTAGACGCAATTTATATCTGTGTGCAGTCGATGAGCTTTCACGACAGCTTTCACTGAAGACGACCTCTTGCTAACGTAATCTCCTAGTACAAATGATCGGAGAGCTGAAGCCTTTCACCCGTTTGACGGTCGCTACGAAGAAGGCGTAGCAACTTGCCACGTATCAACGGATTCAGTTTCATTACATTTAAACTTGTCTACGTTTGTGGCTGAAAAAAGCTATAAATTATTTTTTTTTTGTGTACATTCATCCTCACATTTTCAAATATTTTACAGCAAAATAAGGAAAAACCATTTATATTATTGTGAAAAGTTGTTAAAACGAAACCCATTTTTGGTTTACAGAGAAAAATAAAGTTATTTCTGTATAATCCCGATGGAAAAACTGAGTGAGCTTGCGTGTGTTTGTAGGGAAAATTTAAAAGTGATCTTAAGTTTCTGCTCCGCTAATGTGATATCTGTCAGTAATTTTGAATCCAAATCCCAGTTTTCTTTATTTAATTTGTGCAGTTTGAAAGTCTTTTGGGTTGCTAAATTTTTTTGTTCATGTAGAATTCCGCAAAGGAAATCATCCATTTTCATTGCTTTTGAGTGAGTATTAAGCAAAGCATTTACTGCTTTATTTTTATGGTAACCTGATACATTTGAACGCAGTGCTGAAGACTTTGTTCACTATCGTCGCTACGGAACGCGTAGCAACGGTCTACGACTTTCGACGACGACGATGATAGTTCGAAATTATTTAAACCAGTGTGCAGTGGAAGTGCGGAGAAATTATTCGACGCCCATAGTTTGTAAATAGTTCTTGTTCAGTTAGGATTATTATATTGTTATTTTTTATATTATATTTCAATAGTTTGTTAGTTATTAGAAGAAGTTTAGGCTAGTGTATATATTTTTATCTCTATAAAGCAATAATTTGTAGATGTATGGCAAATATTGATTTTTTTTTATTTAAAACGACACTATTTACTGAAGTTATTTGATTTTATTTGGTCACCTTACCGAAAATGGTCCTGTATAGACTTACATTTTTATACCAAACTAAAAACCCCTTATTACAAAACAAGGTTTATTTTCAGACCAAGGTTTACAAC
This sequence comes from Tiliacea aurago, assembly GCA_948098905.1. Classification (NCBI taxonomy): domain Eukaryota; kingdom Metazoa; phylum Arthropoda; class Insecta; order Lepidoptera; family Noctuidae; genus Tiliacea; species Tiliacea aurago. Next base: position 23,529,201 of record OX402581.1, on the reverse strand, counting down.
ATGGAGCCATTATTGAATTTCGAACTTTATTCCGACTATGGTAAAGTTCCTAAACACAAAACTGACAACTTAGTACGGAACTAAGTTTTCAGTTTTGTATAAAGAACGGTATTTCAATCACTGTTATGTTCTTATTACAAAAACTGGCTCCATGGTTTAAGCCATGTCAAAATATAAATCTTGTTTTGTAATAAGGCGGTTTAATTTTTTTTTTGATTAATCATACATACTCATGGGTCGGATGAAACGATGATCTTCTATTCCAAGAAGAAGAGGAAATCATGATGAACTCCAAATAAAAACAATATTTGTATGTGGTAAAAATCACATCATCAAATTTTACCGATATTTATCGGTAAAATTAAAAAATTCAAGGAAAACGCATTTTTGATACAACGAACTACCGATTTAAAAACTAGGAATACACAATACAGAGGAGTGAATACCGAATAATAAAAAAATTGTAAAAATTCTGAAGGACTATTTCCATTAGGTTTATGTTGCCCTAGTACTTTTCAGTTCGACTCACGGTAACCGCGCGGTGTTCGGTGGAACTTCTTTAAATTCGGTACTAACGCCATCTACAAGCGTTAACGTGAACTACTAAATCGGTGTATTTTTAACCGACTTCAAAAAAGGAGGAGAAGGATTTTCTCTATCTTTTCCAGTCTAGTTTTCTGATATTATGAGGCATTCTAATTTATTTAATATGAAAATGAATTTACTTGTTGACTTTTTTAATCATTAACATTCTTCTAGGATTTGAACACTCATGAACTCTGAAAAGCGACTCAGCTTTATATTACAAATTAGTATCCAATATGTAAATTGACAACAAATTATAACTTATTAAATTAATCAACTTAGTATTTATTTGGTAAGTACATATTTTTTGTATGAAATAGTTTCCATTGTTGATTCTGTACATTACTGAGTATTTTCTCTCCCTGAAAGCAGCCAATGCATTCATAGTCAGCCGGTTTCCATGTGTTAATGCTGCAGTCTATTTCTATTAGGTTTATGTTGTCCTAGTACTCTTCCGTTCCGTAAAAAGTCAGCCGAGCGCTGAAACTTACCTCACGTTGACGAGTGGGGGTGCGAGGGAAATTCTGAACTTTGTTAACTATCGCCGATCTACGAACAATCGCTAAATTCATTCAAAATTACCACTTATATAATTTTTTAGCTTGGTGCAAAAAAGCAAGAGCTCACTGTCACCACAGCCGCGGCATTTTTAATTTTTTACCTTAATAACTCAGTCACTATTCCACTAATTTGTAGTTAATCTAATGTTACTGATTTATTTAACGTTCAGGAAAATCTGTTTAATTCTTCTGAAGTTATGACAATATCTTCAAGTTTTATGACGGACGATCTGACAAACTTGTCAAATTCATGACATGTGTAAAGGAAACATGAAAGAGATGCGCTTCAAATATAATATACTATCTTCATTAATTTGTGTAGGTTTAATAGTTTATCATTTTAGAGCATTACAAATCGTTAGCCACCATGACTCCTAGAAAGAAACGAAAGACATTCATGGATGTCAAAATATTATCTGCACCAAAATTCGAGATTTTATACAGACGCTGATTTTGGTTTGTTTATTCCAGTTTATTCATACACATTAATAACATCTGTAGATGGCATTCTTGTCAATCTCGCCGAGAGCGCTTAAACCTTTACTGAACTTCAATGCGACGCGTGATGTGGCAACTGTCCTCGTAATTTATGATAATTTTCCACCGAAAAGTTTGTCCATCCCAGCGTCTACGTCATTGCATACGACATATCCCTCACGTCATTTTATTGAACTTGTCGGCCTCGCATCGGTGCTACGAGATCAATTGCAACGGGTTACGTATGCATAGCCATGGCTACGCGTAGCCATCGCTACGCGTGGTTACAATTTTTCCTACGTAGAAAAATGATATTGATATTGGATATTTCATTAGATAAGATGTTGGTGGACATTTGATGAATTTTTCGTGTAATTCTGCGTAAAGTTCTTGTTTTATTTTAAACCGTTAATTTATTGCAATTGTTCATGACTATTATTTATTTTAGCCTATCTTGTCCCACTGCAGGACAATACCTACAAGGCCATTGATAACTTTAAGAAGCAAAATATGTATTAATTATTTGTTAACGTAATGATTAGCGTGCATCTCTCATAACAATGCATGGCGAGAAGGGCCAGTCTGCTCAGCAGTACTCATGACCGGAGCGCTGATGCCTTCTGACATCTTCGAGGTTGCTTTCGTGAATTTAATGAATCGAAAACTTTCGTTTCTCTGGATATTTAATTAGAAATATATAAAAAAAATGTGTTAATAAATTTAACTTACAATTTAAGATTTTTTTTATGTGTATTTTTTTCTGATGAAAACGTTTGTATTTTATTTTATGCCTAAATTCTAATGATGACTTTTTGGCAATGCTCAAGCACATAAGAAGTTTGATTTTATTGTAAAATAATTTTTTTTTTTTTTTCATGTTTTACCTTCGTATTATCGAATTTCAACCTATTTTTTTTACAAAAATCATTTTACTTTGCTGTTTGTGTTGGCAGCCACTGTTTAAGTCACTGTTTGTTTCCTTAAGTTTTATACGTGAGTAATTTTACTATCCCTGGGAAACTACAAATAAGCATGGGCGGGCCTTGGTTTTCTCCTTTTTCAATATCCAGCGAAATTATTTGATTTCGACTTTGATTTTGTCATAATAACAATGGGTTGAACATACATAGTTAAACAAAACAAACCCTGTTATTTGTAATCATTGTATTTTACTTTCTTTCATTCATTTTGTTAAGAGTAAGAAAAATATAACTGAACCACGTGGTCATCAACATCTTGGTCATAATATTATATAATTGCTATTTTAGGCCCGCAAAAGTTTCATACTATCACTGTCTCTCTTTCACTTGTCGACTTACGGCCGAACCCAATAACCTATAAATCACCAGTTTCGGCCTACTGAAGATATAAAAATATATTTATCGATGGTTTTAACGTCCCAATAATCTATGAGACATTATGGAATCTTACCGGCCCACGCTATCTACTGATGGGAGGGTGTATCGCCTACAACAGATATCTATTTGTATGAAAATGCCAAAGTAGGCGTCCCATTAGACGATTTGTTTGACAGGACAGTACTACAGATGGCAGATTTGGCTATTCCCCGAATTGCAGGGATAACCGTAAAGTAGCCCAGCTAAAATTAACTCTTTAGCACTTGCGATAATGATCATAGTTTTTTTTAAATTAAAGTAAAAACAAAAAAATTGAAATTCAAATATCTCAAAAACGGTGCGCCCTAGGCAAAAAGTAACAGAAATTTTACCCCCCCCCTTACTGCCACCCCCCTGTGCAAGCACCATGCCAACATGAATTTAAGTTAAAAAAAAAAACAACATTAATGCGCTAAGGTAGTCCGCGAAATTCAAATTTTATTACGATTTTTGCAATTTGCAAGTCAGTAACAGGTTGTATTTTGATTTGCGGCCATAACAAATATGGCTCTAGAATTATATCTTAATTTCAGTAACTTTTTAGAAGTAAGAAACAAAAAAGTTTTAATATAACCCTAATTACACATGTTGTTTTAGGGTTCCGTACCAAAATGGTAAAAAGGAACCCTTATGGTGAGACTAAGTCTGTCTGTCTGTCACACCTGGATATCTCAAGAACTACTAATGCTATCAACTTGAAATTTAGAATAGTTTTTGATAACGTTTACCCAACTATTTAACAGCTTCCAAATTGCGAAGTTATTTTTTAATTTAATTTTATAATTTTTTACAAAATTCACTGACATAATGTTTTTGTTATTTGACATTATTATGCCTACAATTTATATTTCAACAAGGTCCTAACTTTTATTATTTTAATAATATTTTATATTGTTTTTTTTTGTCAATGTGAGGACGTTGTAGGCTTAGACTGTAGATCTGTAGACCATTTTCTATTTTGTTAAGTACCTGGTACTTTTGACGGGCCAACGCTGTCCTCTCATACCTATTAACACTGTAATTTGAAAACATTGTAAAAGCCAATTTTATTTTTTTTAAAGAGTGACCGTGGAGTTTCTTGCCGGCTCATCTCCATAGGAAACGACCAATTGGAACCGTGCACCTAGCTTCTGACGTTTCATAAGTGCCCATGTAGGCTTATGTGAAATAAAAATATTTTTGATTCGATTTGATTTGATTCAACTGCATCCGAACCCAACATATTTGGGAAAAGGCGGTGAGCAAGCGAGACAGGAGTGACACACGAGGTAACTTTAAATTGCTATCTCATTCCCTGAGCCATTCCAGCCTATCACAGTCTACCTTTAACTTGAAGGATTATCTGTGTTCTCATCTAGTTATCTATGAGCAGTCGGTTAACTTTCACGATAGCTTTCAATGAAAAATACCTCTTCATAACGTGCTCTCCTGGTACACATGACCGGAGTGATGAAGCCTTTCGTCTGTTTGACGGTCCCTACGTAACTATGTGTCACGTAGCGACGAACGAATTCAGTTTTATATCTTTGAAACTTGGCAATAGATTTATTGGTAAAAAGCATCTCAAGATCTTCGTTTAAAAAACAAAACAGGAGACGAATAAACGCAAATTATTGCTTCGTAAGTTTAACATGGATTTAATTATTCGACTTTAATATAATTTCTTAAGTATGAATTGTTAGAACAACTCAGAAAAACGTCAATTTCAGGATAATATACTTTTATTTATCACTTTATCAACATAAACAAACTCAGAATCAAATCAGTTTATCACAAATCCGCATACAGTAAATTATAATATTTCCGACACTCAACAATATTTTAATCTTTCAACGACCAACGGTCAATCAGGGTTAGGTTTCACTATTTAAAACTCCTCGAGTCGGCTATCAGCGTTCGAATGGTCGAGTCTTGGCTGTCTCTTATACACTACGGTTAGTAAGAGGGGGTATGGTGTTGCCAACTCTTAACCGTGTTGCTAGTTAAATGTACACAATACTATATTTTGTAACAGCTCGGCCATCCGCTCGCCAACGAGTGTCTTCGTTGTTTTAGTAATTTTGCAAGTACAATAAAAGGAAATACAGTTTACAAGTAAATACTTAACTAATACAGTTATCTAATAAATTATCTTTATTTGTAGGAATCAATCAATCACGGTTTTATTTGTAGGAATACTAAACAAACAACTCTCTAATTCTTCATTTGTTTAAATTACATCATATGAGGCAAAGTATCAGTATCTCACGATCAAACAAATATCAAATCTATAATTTTAGTTAGTTTTAGTACACTAGATCACAAAATTCTCGGCATATCATTGTGCCTGGAATCTGTAAACAATCTCTATTCAGTTTTAATAAAATTAAGCTATCGGGCAAATTCAGTATTTCACTATGAGACATATCAAATCATTTTATAACCATATTATTTTACTCAAGATTTCACTACTGCTTACATCATAAAATGTTTTTATTTTATTGGTTTCCTTGGGCGGCACATCATTGTGCACATCATACCCCAATAAGCAACCTAAGCCAAAATCACTAGAACCGCTTATTGCTTCTCCTTGGGCGGCACATCATGTGCACGTCATGCCCACAATAAGCGGTCCAAATCAAGATCACTAGGACTACTTATTGCTTCTCCTTGGGCGGCACATCATGTGCACGTCATGCCCACAATAAGCGGTCCAAATCAAGATCACTAGGACTACTTATTGCTTTTCCTTGGGCGGCACATCATGTGCACGTCATGCCCACAATAAGCAATCCAAGTCAAGATCTCCAGGACTACTTATTGCTTTTCCTTGGGCAGCACATCATGTGCACGTCATGCCCAAAATAAGTAGTCCGGAATATTACTTCAGGTTGTCCATTGATTTGTCCTTAGGCGGCACATCATTGCGCCAATCATGCCCACAATAGACAGCCATCAATCATGCCATGCCATACCTTGAAAATGAATCATTTCCTGGTCACGGTATACTCATGGACTTTTCACTTATATTTTAATAACTTATAGTCTACGCGTTGGTGTCGAGTGAGAAGGTTTCGATTGGGTTCTTTTTATGGTCAGTAGAATCGTCATTACCACACTCGCTTTCTGAACTAGAGCTATCATCGTTATCACTATTTGGGATGGATTTAAATGATATCCAGGGTGCATCATATCAACAGCAATAACGGCTTCATAGCGTCGTTTGGCAATACCTATATCACTCTGTATGGTCCTTGTAGTTTTGGGGTATATTCGCTTTTGGGCACGCATTTGCCAAATGTCCTAAAAATGTACACTGAGTACATCTTATCGTGGGCTTATTACATTTATAACTGGGGTGACCAGGCTGATTACAATTAAAGCAAACCATGACACTATCCTCTGATTTTTTTCGTCTTGTTATCTCCCTTTGTGTGAATAGAACTTTTATCTTCATCTTTACCCGACCTATCTGGCTCCCTAGGACTTCCCGGTTTTACATTTTTAAGAAATTTCAATAACTGTTCTGTCTCTGAAAACTGCGCCGCTTGGGCCCCTAACCTTATACCTTGGTCCTCGATTCCATACACTATACAATCTACAGCATCTTTACCATGAATATTGCAGCGATTGAGTAGGTTAATTTTTGCGTAATAGTATAACTCAGGCGATTCGCCAAAACGTAGTTTCTTATACAACATCTCTGTAAGTAGTTCTCCATAGTTTTGACTAGATGGAAATGTCTCTATTAATTTAGCTTTCCACTCTTCCCAAGAATGCAAGAGAGTAGGCAAACTTTGATACCATGTCTTGGCGAAGCCCGTGAGTTTAGGTAGAGCGTAATGTATGACCTGTTTTTCCGACCACTCGCAAATTTGTCTACATTCTTCGACTTTAGAAATCCATGCATTAATAGTTTGCTCTTTGATCATTGGGTCAAATTCAGGTATAACCTGGTTTAAAGACGAAAACTCCTCACTCGAACCAAATTTCGAAGACTTCATAATATCTAAGAATGATTCAATCAATAAAGTAGTATTTTTATTGCTTACATCATATCTGCTTCGTTTTGCTTCATTAGCCTCGCCGTCAGGATCAGAACTATTCTTCGCTCTGCCACGTTTCCGATGCCGGTCGCCCCGACACTTGCTGCCAAGTCGGCTGTCGCAACGGTCTCGTGGTAGGCTCGGGCTGCGACTGCGTGACTCACTCAGTACGCTGCGGCACTCGCTGCTGCGCCTGCTTCGATGCTCGCCGGGGTTCTCGTCACTGCAGTCGCTACGGTCACGTCGCTTCGTGCGACGTTTCGAAGTAGTGCTGCGCTGGTGCTTGCTCCAGTTGCGGCTACTAGAGTAGTCATCAGTCTCACAACTGCCATCCCAGCAACGTGACGGTGTTCGGAACCGCTCAGGTTCCATCGGTATACTGATAAAGACAAAAAAAAAGAAAGAAAAACGCATCATTTCCTTTTAATTGGTTGATGTTGAGGCCAAAGCGAATTTACCGAGCATTTGCGTGCGAATTTACCAAGTGCAAAGGATCACTTACATTGTCAGGGATTGCCCTAATCAAATGCTAACAATCCGAAAAAAATGTATAGTCCTCATCACCGAAAATTATTTTGGCTAATGTTATCAAAGAGACTATACGGAGCGCTGTCATTATACAAACCTGTACTTTTAATTACAGAAAAGTAAGCAAGAAAATGTCAAAAGGAATAGTTCCTTCACGTAAGTGCATTACCAGGAGGTACACTGGCCAAATGCTGCTAAGATCATAAACTACTGCATAAGTCTTTATCATGCTAACACTGTCAGGGGGTGCCCTTACCAAATGCTAACAATAACATAGTCAAGTTGGTAAAGGTTTAATTAACTATGTGACTATAATTTGGGAAGTAAATTCTAACCACACAGCCTCAATACCGGGGAGTACCCCGGCCAAATGTTGTTGCGATCGTAGAAGACTCCAAGTTCTTTATCAACATTGTCAGGGAGTGCCCTGTCCTTGACCAAATGTTAACAAATCTCACCCTTACATCTTTACACTACAATCACCTTTGGAATTTTTAAAATATCTGTGGGCAAGTGGACGACAACAAGTAATGGACACAGAGAAATGGAAAAAAAAATATTTGCTTACCTTGTTATCGTAATCCCACTTCTGAGTTGTTAGAACAACTCAGAAAAACGTCAGTTTCAGGATAATATACTTTTATTTATCACTTTATCAACATAAACAAACTTAGAATCAAATCAGTTTATCACAAATCCGCATACAGTAAATTATAATATTTCCGACACTCAACAATATTTTAAACTTTCAACGACCAACGGTCAATCAGGGTTAGGTTTCACTATTTAAAACTCCTCGAGTCGGCTATCAGCGTTCGAATGGTCGAGTCTTGGCTGTCTGTTATACACTACGGTTAGTAAGAGGGGGTATGGTGTTGCCAACTCTTAACCGTGTTGCTAGTTAAATGTACACAATACTATATTTTGTAACAGAATGAATGATTGAATGAATTAGCATTGCCATTCAACGTTGCAATGCTGCCAGTCTTCTGGGCACGTTTCCGGATGACAGCGATGCGGACGAGTACGTTGACGCCTAAGTGTTCTTGTTTTTGTTTATCTCGTAAGTAATTAGTGTAAATAGTTATTTGTGTGATCTACTCATTGATATACAGGGTTTTTTAGTATATGAATGGATCTACTGCGAAATTTCTTAAGTAGTAAAAAACACGAAAGAAAGATAAACATGTTGCGTATGAGTATTTTTTTTAAATAGTTTTCTCTGAGACATTTTACGACGAAATATTGAAACAGTACAAAAGCACGTGGTAGAAAAGAGGTCATTGAACTGTTATCTGAACTTTATTTTGTTTCGTTAACAGTTTTACTGTCTCCCGCTAACTCTCTATTTCAACTTAATTCATTAAGGTTTACATGTTGTCTTGTCATTAAATTATACATGTGTGCCATCGGCTTTCACGAAATCTTTCAATGAAAACGACCTCGACGTGCTATCCTAGTACAAATGACTGGAGCATTGAAACCTTTCACCTGATTCAGGGTCGCTAAGAAAGTTGCGTAGCTACGAATTAAGAAACAACGATGAAATACGTAGCTATAAATCATTTTTTGGTTTTTGCATACATTCGTCCTCCCATTTCACATTTTATAATAAACAAGCGAAAAATGTAGGTAGTTATTTCTGTATAACCCCTATGGAAAAAAACGTGAGCTTGTGTATGTTTGTAGGGAAAAGTGATCACTTAATGTGAATGTGGTGTATTAACAGAATAATGATGTTGTTGTACTTCTATCTCACTCCCTCAACCGTTTCAGCATATAAAGGCGCTCCCTCACCCTCTCCCTCTCAATCCATCCAAGATTCGACTTCGAGCATTACTATATTATCATCACCTCGGTTCTCTTCACTCATTGATGTAATTCTCGAATCTGACTTGTTGTTACATTCATTACAGGCGAATGTTCCCGGAGAGGGAGGAACGCCTTAAAATTTCCTCTCACTGAACGTGTACCTGTGTGAAAACAAAATCTTATCAGTGTGCAGTCCGTGTGCTTTCATGATAAAAGCTATTATTGGACATTTAAACTTCTTAATAAAGTGTTCTCCTAGTACACCAGACCGGAGCGCTGAATCCTTCCGCTCGTTTGGCGAACGCTACGAATGTCGTGTAGCCAAGTAGCTATAGCACGTAGCATAGGATTCAGTTTGATCGCTTTGTAACTTATTGAAAAACATAGCTGAAAAAGAAACAAAAATAAGACATTAAATAGCTGATAAAGATATAATTGATTGATTATGATTGATGGTGGTATATTTCTTAAAATATTTTATTAAACATTAAGATATATTTCTTGTTGTTGACTTTGAGCATTCTTTAAAACCGAATAAAGAAAAACATATTTATCGTGGACATGAGACGATTCAGTAATAGAAAATTAAATACTGGTTGTCATTTTTATTTTATTTATTAATTTTGCATAGTGTGAGCGAGATAGAAGCAAAACACGTGGTCGTGCAGGTCATTGAACTGCTACCTCATTCCTTCAACAGTTTCGGTATTTCACTGTCTCCCTCTTACTTGAAGGTTTACCTGTGTTGCGAAGCATTCCTGTGCAGTCGATGTACTTTCATGAAAGCTTGCACTGAAGACAACCTCTTGCTAACGTACTCTCCTAGTACATATGCCCGGAGAGTTGAACCCTTTCTCACCCATTTGACGGTTGCTACGAAGAACGCGTAGCCAATTCGCAATGAACTTTCATTACTTTAAACCTCGTCCCCCTTATTACAAAACAAGGTTTATCTTCAAACGCAGGTTTAAAACATGGAGCCATTATTAAATTTCGAACTTTATTCCGATTATGGTAAAGTTCCTAAACACAAAACTGACTACTTAGTACCGAACTAAGTTTTCAGTTTTGTATATAGAACGGTATTTCAATCACTGTTACGTTCTTATTACAAAAACTGGCTCCATGGTTTAAGCCATGTCAAAATATAAATCTTGTTTTGTAATAAGGCGGCGTGTGTGTGTGTGTTTTAGACTGAAGATATAAATTATGATTGTTTTTGCACATATTCATCCTCACATTTTAAAATGTTTTACAGAAAAAAAAAAACTTACAAACAAGTGAGTGTGAATAGTTGTTAAAACAGTCTGTTAGCGTATATATTATGTAAATGTTATTTTTATAAATATTTACGCTGCTTCAAAAAAAAAAAAAACAATTAATACTTATGTGTATCGTTCACAAGGGATCATTAATGTTCCTACAGTGATTTCTGCGTATCCCAAGAGAAGCGAGAGAGAAGTGAGTTTAATAAATAAATTTGTCTGAAGGAAAAAAATGTACAGTTACGTATCTGACGCTTGACATGTATTTTGTGGAAATTTCAGGAGAAACACGGAGAAGCGTAGTTGACGTGGTTTTCGTACTGCTATCTCATTCCATCAACCATTTCAGCATATAGCTGTCTCCCTCTTATGAAGGTTGTCTTGTTGTCTACTTCTCTCTCTTTAGAAATAAGCATCACCTTTGTACGTATTTTTCTGTTCCTTTCTTCTTGTCTGCGTATAATCGGTGTGCTTTCATGAAAGTTATTATTGGATATTTTACCTCTTCATAAAGTGCTCTCCTAGTACACATGACCGGAGCGCTGAAGCCTTCCGCTTGTTTGACGGTCGCTACAGTAGTCGCTTAGCCACGTAGCAACGGAATGAGTTTCAATACTTTTTACTAATCTTTCTATACAAGCCTGTTCTCGATGATTTTCCACTGCCCTAGGGGATGAGTTACAAATAAACAATGATACAGCTTTTACTTATTAACGGAAGCGTAAACGCCAATTACCGGGTCACAAACTTAAAAAAATCACGAATTTTCTTTCAAACTTTTTATCCCCTATTTAACTCCCTTAGAGAAAACTAACTTTTAATCATAAACAAAAGTCTAACTACCAACTTCCACGTTTCGAACTTAAAATGACGAACCTTTTTTTAAACTTTCAAGACCTGTAAAAAAAAATACAAACGCTATTTACCTACGCTTTTTTACATGTGTCTTATTCTGTGTACCGCTAACCAACTTTATTTACTTAACAACAAGAAAATCATTATAAAAAAAATAAAAAATGTCTTCCAATCATGGGGACAATTTTTAAAGAAAGTAGTTTCGTATTTTTTATCTACAATTAATACCACTCCACCTAAGTTTAAAATACGTACTTGTTACGGTCACGAATCGTTCATTTTGATGAACATGCAACTTATAGTGTAAATAATACCTGTAAATAGCAAAATTCAAATTTCGCGGGCTACCTTGGCGCTTTTGCCTTATATTGATGTACTGTACTTCTCTGCCTACCCATGCAGTGAAAACAGAAATTATGTTATGACAGTTTGATAGCACCTGGAACATCAACCTCTTAAAGCGTGCTCTCTTAGTACGTATGATAGGTGCGAATTAAAAAAAAAAATACTATTGCACAGCTGAAAAAGATACGAGTAGGTAAACAAAAATAATTTTTTTACTTAATTTTAATAAAAATAAATGTCATAAAAATTGTTTCGTTAATTATTATGATTTTGTTATCATTCTTGCTGTTGACATTGAGCATATTTTTAGAACCGAAAAGTAAAATATGATTATCGTGGACATGAGAGACGGTAGGATTACTTACAGAACATAAAATACTGATAGCCAATATTTTTATATTAATTTTGCATAGTGTGAGCGAAGATAGAATTAACACACGTGGTCGTGTACGGTCTATTAGAAAAGTATCTGATTAAAATGTAAACAAATGGATCAGAAAACGTACCTGTGGTCGCCAATTCGCCAATAAACTGAGTGCATTGATTTGATTATTTGAATACTTAACCCCGAAATTCTATTTTCAAATCACCTTTACATGTTTTTCATTTGACAAAATTATTGAGGTTAATTTTGAACCTCAATTTTCGTCGATAAATTTTTCAATCACAATTTAATAATACGAGGAAATTTCTCACCGACTGATCGACACTTTTCGTATCGTAGTTCGTTCTTTGTTCAAAGAATTAGCATTGCCATTCGACGTGGGCAATGCTGCCAGTCTTCTGGGCACGTTTATGTATGACAGCGATGCGGGCGAGTACTTCGACGCTTAAGTGTTTTTTTTATTTATTCATTTTATATAGTACCTAGTGTAAATAGTTAGTTGCGTGATCTATTGTATATAATGATTTTATAAATAAAATAGAAATAATACGAGTACCTATTATTAAAACAATAATGGTTGGAAAAAGTCGGTAAATAAAGGTAAAATTAAAACCAAAAACAGATGAATATGTTACTAATTCCCTGTCATTTAGTTATATGTATTGCATAATGTTGTTACTTTTAGTGAGCGATTGCGTAAGAATTTAACATGGTTACCTTTCATCAGATATATTTGGTACCGATAGTCGGTCATTCAACTGCTCTCACTCTTTCAATAGTTTCAGTTTATCCCTGTCTCCCTTTTACTGGATGATATATCTGTGTTGACACAAAGTATGCTTGTATGCAGTTGGTATAATTTCTAACGTCCTCTCTTAGTACGAATGACCGGAGCAGGTTTCAGTGATCCGGTTTAAGCAGTGAGCAGGTTTCACCCGTTTGACGGACGCTACGAAAAACGCGTAGCCACGTAGCATCGGATTCAGTTTAATTTGTTTAAATCTCGCCCTTAATTTAGTAACTGAAAAAGCTATAAAGTTTAATTATTACGGGTTTGATAATGTTTTAATTAAAAATACTTTTATTTAAAAAATAGGGATAAAACCTGTAAAGTAGTTAAAAACCACCCCGGTGTTCCCTTCCCACACTTGCACCGTGGATCATGGGAACATGTGCGACTTCCGCGACCTACCTCAAGTCTCAACCACTTGATGCTTTTCATAAGGTTGCATGACTACATTAACCTCTTTAAACTTGCTCTCCTAGTAACATGGCTGAAGCTACAGGCTGAAGCCACAGGCTGAATAAAGTCTCACTCGTTTGACGGTCGCTACGAATATTGCATAGCCACGTAGTAACGGATTCAGCACCATTACTTTCTAAGTTGTCTGTTTGTTGCCGTAAAACTATTTAATAATGATTATAAAAATAAAACAGTTCTGAATTAACAAACAAATTTAATTTATAACATTTACAACATTACAATAAAAATGCTTTTAAATATTATATGACATAGAAGAAGTGTAACTTTAATGAAAATATTTACATTATTTAAAAACTAACAGACTAATAATAATAATATGTGTCGGAACACGCACAATGAAAGGTTCCGTAGTTGGGATGAATTTATACCAAAAACAATTTATTTTTTATTTTTATGTGATGAAACTACAAATTTACGGTTTTCGAACTTTTTCCTTTACAGGTGATGTGAGTCTGAGCTGTAACCTTGTTTCTTGCCAAATTTCATGATTCTAGGTCAAGTACCCTATAGGTTTTGATTTATTTGCGATTATCAAAATATGTCGCATAAATCGCCGTATTTTTTTATTGCGTTGACGTAGAAGCTTGATTTTCTTTGAGCTCTAAGGGACCGTGGACTTACGTATTTGATATTAATTTCAAATTGATACCTCCACGCGTTCCTGATAAAAAGGGTATTGACAGACTAAAAGACAGACAGACAGACGGACGGACAACGAAGTGATCCTATAAGGGTTCCGTTTTTTTCCTTTTGAGGTACGGAACCCTAAAAAGGAGGGGAAATAATTATTAGGGCATCAAAAAATTCGTCCGCATGGTTTTCAACAGGAAATAGAAGATAGAAGAACAAAACTACGGGCAGCAAACAAAGTAAAAAAGTCAAAACACGTGTCAACTAACTTTGCAATAATCCCTTTGAAATATATCATTTTTAATTTTGATGACTACGGCTAACTAAACAAAATATTATCGTTAAATATTTTTCTACACATTTGCTCAAAAAATGCATTTTCGAAGCCTGATACATTGTTCGAAAGTTAAAAATTACGCACCATACAACGGAACGGGCGATAAAATAGGTACTCTCACCTAAGTACATATTTTACCGACCTCTTCGTTGTATAGTGCCATGCGTATCCTTTACGGTTTTTCTTTAATTACCATAAACATTATATAAGAAATCCACCAAGGAGTTTAAAATTACGAGAATAAATAAGCTGAATGATCGAACCTCCTTGGAAGCGCTTTTGCTCAATACGTTTATCTCACTTTATTATTAAAGAGAAAATGAGACGAAAGATGTAGTACTAATTTTCATCATGTGCACGTGGCGCCATTTGCAAATTCGCGCCATTGTCTTATTGGAAATGGCAAAGATTGTTGCGACTTTCCGACTGATATTTACAAAATAATAATATTTGTTCAATCGAGGAATCCGATACTAATATGGAATCTACTGCACCTGATATCTTGAATGAGCCGCCAAAATCGTGAGTGCTATTTAATGATTTACAATAATTTTATAACATGGAAGACTCGAAGAAATACTCAATCAATCTCTTAAAATGTTTTGATGGCTTATTTTATTACCTATTGTATTGTTTTCTCGCAAATGTGTTGAAAAACGTTGTACGACAAACGTGCGGAAATTGGTATTTACCAACTCGTGACTATGGACGTCTACTCGTTTGTAAAGACCAACTTACCGCCCTAATATCATAAATAACTATTGTACCAATTTTTTTAGGGATTGTCAATTTAAAAGTAGTAGTTATAATGTTTTTCTTTTATTATATTAGTCGCTTTTTATTTATTATAAAGGTTCAATGTAAGTTGCATTTCTTTTTAACCGACTTCACAAAAAGGAGGAGGTTCTCAAGTCGTGTGTATGTTTTTTTTTTTTTGTTATTTTTTTTTTTTTTAATGTTTGTCTTAACTCGTTAACCTCAGAACTCCGTCGTTTATGAACCGATTTAGAAAATTCTTTTTTTATTTGAAAGGATATACTTTCAGATTGGTCCCATTTTCATCAAACTCCAGTTCTAATGTTGGGATCCATGAGTAATTGAGGGAACTCCTCAAATATTATAGGCATACATATAACGATGTTTATATTTTCATCAATAAGTCAATCATTTGCATTCAGAAAGTATAATTTGGTGAAGTGGAACTGATGAAGAAGGCCACAGATGGCCACCGGAACTTCTCAATGATAGGTATTTCACGGGTGGCGATGAGATATCTGGATTAAGATAGTTAAGCGAAGCAAATTTGATCTGATGATCCAAACTGATCTGATGATGAAGCCGGAAGGTAGGCACTGGAACTCGGTATTAAAACAATCTATCCTACCCGTGTTTGGTCTTATTGGAATTGTCATGAGATGCATTCTGGCTATAAATGATTTTTAACCGACTTCAAAAAAGGAGGAGGTTCTCAATATATATATATATCTAGCCGTATAAAGGTACCTTTATACGGCTAGATATATATATATTTAATTAAATTTCGGAAGTCGGTGTCTTTGGTTTTGTATTTTCGTTTATATGGCCACCGACTTCCAAAATTAAATTAAATATAATATTAAATGTGGGTATACTACAGGTACACCTCTGCCCAACTCTTCGAGGAAACAAGACGTGATTATGTTATGTGCTTTCGAAATTAAAGTTATTTTGCACGTTTTAGTGTTTTTGTTCGAAGTCGATTGTTTTTTTTTTTGTAAAAAAGTTTTTTTCATTTCTCCTTTCGCAGGTCTGCTAGAAGAAATTTCTTAAGAAATAAGTAGTACCTTTGTACTAAAATTGTAACTATGTCGTATCTCTCTGTATTTTACTCTGTGTCCTTTTATAATCTAGATAGGTAAGATAATATTATTTAAACATAATATTATCTTACATAATCTAGTTTTAAAAATAATATACCCAAAGAGTTACTCTTTAAGTCATTGAACATATAATGTCTCCTTTTTAATTTAACTTAGTAATAAACCTATTGTTGTCTTCATTTTAAATGTTTGATGTAAATCGATGGCCTGAAACACAGGTTTTTCATAAACCTAGTTCAGACAGGTCTACATTACAGTTAGAATTACATTTTTCCCTGGTTGTAATTAATCTAAATTATAATTTTACTTTACTTTATACTTGAATAATTTTTTTTTTTTTTTTTATAATAAAATAAAGTATTAAAGCAATGTGTATAGGCAAATTATGATTACTACTACAAATAATCTCATAGGCACACGCGTGATGCTGTGGTATCTATGTTTCCACCTGTTGTTTCTGTATTGAAGATAGGCTGGGGATGGTTTTCTGTGTTATTTTCCTACTCTTTCAAGCATTTCAGCCCATTACTCTATCTCTCTCCCTCATAGGGGTTATTAAGGTTTACCAGTGTTGAAATAAATCGTATCAGTGTGCAGTCGGTCTGCTTTCATGAAAGCTATTACTGGATATTGTAACCTCTTTTTAAAGTGCTCTCCTAGTACACATGACCGGAGCGTAGAAGCCTTCCGCTCGTTTGACGGTCGCTACGAAGAGGGTGTATGTAGCAAATCGAGTTTTACTTTGTTACACGAATTTTCTGCTGAAGATTTTAAGTAATAATAATTATGTTATATCATTTTGACATTGCTTTTAAAAAAGCAATAAATTAGAAAAAAATAATTTAATTTGTAACTTTTTGCGCAATAAAACATTTTTTTTTAAGTTGAGTTCTTCCAGATTTCTAAGTTTTCTTTGTCAGTCAACTCAAAATAACTGTAAAAATGGGAAAAGAATTTAAATTGAAGTTCTCCATCGTGTCTCTAACCGGAATAAATATAATGCAAAGGACCGAACATGACCTACTCCAATCAATTATTGCTTTATGCACGTTTCCACAGCTACAGTAACGTTAACCTCTTGTAACATGCTCCCTTATTACACATGACCGAAGCGCTGAAGCCTTCCGCGTGTTTGACGGTCGCTACGAATGTCACGTAGCCACCTACCTACCAACGGATTCAGTTTCATTTCTTTGAAACTTATTCGATGCTAAAAAGCAAAAATAAAAAAATAAAACAATTATGAGTTGCTTAAAATGTTGAAAAATATTAAAATAATGGTGTGTACAAAAAAACCCTATCTATCTAAAAAGTCCTATCTTCTAGATCCCAGGTCATGTTCTGCCTGTGTGTCTATCTAACCCCGTTCACGCATTAAGGCGTGAAAAGGTAACAGATAGACAGAGTTCAGAGTTCGCATTTAGTATGGATTAATAATAATAGGTATGAGTAAACGGTTGCGAGTCTATTTATTGCAATGCCATTTGTTTAGCGTGGCTGAGAGCCGCGCGGACAATAAGCTCGCATGCGCGAACTACGGCTACCCTCTATCTACCTTTAGTATTCTTGAAGCTGCGCTAGCATTTTCTACTCGCCACGGGCGCCGCAAGCAGTCCAATGTTTATTTGAAAGAACATACTGTAAGGTTGTGAGCACCGTTGGTTTTTGGTCTATCTAGCGACATTATAAACTTTCGGAAAAATGTGAACTGTTACAATATAACGCATTAATTTTCAGCAGTTTATAATCTACCTATCAAATATTTAAATTGTGAACGAACCTGCACTTATCTACAAAAATTATGAACTGTCCCTGATTGGTAGGTCTTGGTGGTAACCGAATTGGTGGCAGTAACTAAGCCAGGGCACCACGACCAAATGGACTAGGTTAGGTTAGAGCTGTGAATAAGCGCTCAAGCCGAGCGAGCGAAGCGAGCGGTGCCCCGGCAGCGGCCGCTTCTTCCAAGTTGGTCACAGTTTAGCTTTAACAAGAAAAACTTATGATCCTTTGAAATGTTTACAGGGATTTCGGTTATTGAAACAAACCATTTAAAATTATTACAACAATGTTTGGTTTCATTGGAATTTAGTTACCAGTTAAAGCTACAAGGCGGACATTGAAAGACGTGAGGGTAGCAATCAGGTATTAATTACTCAAGTAAAAATAATAACACAAATGAACCTTTTACTACTATCTACTAGGTATCATACTTACAACTCGAAGTCTTAACTAACAAATCTCTGTCTATCCCCTTCGGGATATAAGGTCGTGAAGTTATGTTCGTTTCCACCTGTTAAAGGATTGTTGATCTCTTACTCTCTCAACAGTTTTAGCCTATTACTCTTTCCCTCATAATTGAAGATTTACTTGTGTTGCCTTAAATCATACCTGTGTGCAGTCGGTGTGCTTTCATGAAGCTATTACTGGAATTGTATACCTTTTCATACTATGCTCTCCTAGTATCCATGACCGGAGCGCTGAAGCCTTCCGACAGTTTGACGGTCACTTCTAATGACGATTCTAAACAGAGATTTATTACGCTACTTATTTCTTTACTTCGGCAGTAACTTCTTTATTGTGGTTTATTTTTTACCCATCTACGACAAAAAGTAAGATTGTATTTTTAGCAGTTTATGTATGTTTGTGCCACCGTAACGCCTAAAACTACTCATCCGATTTTTTATTTCTCCTGCAGTAAATATTAGCATATCAGGAAGTCTAATGTTATACATATTAAAATACCGACCAAGTGCATGTGGGACCACGCACAATGGTTCCGTAGTTGGGATGAATTTCAGACTGACAGACAGACGGACTACGAAGTGGTTCCGTTTTTTCCTTTTGAGGTACGGAACCCTAAAAATTTTATTGGTTCTAGTCGCCCCTTCCAAAAGGTAGTTTCGTATGGAGAAGAATGGGCAAGAAACTCCACAACTACTGGTAGTTTCAGAAATAGCGCGTTAAAACAAACAAACAAACTATTCAGCTTTATTACTCGTATATTACTATAGAACTATAAATTAATAACCTGTCTACATTTTTCAATTTAAAAAAAACATAATTTCCAACGCAACGGAACCGTTTCTAAATCTATCTGCTAAGCTAAGCTGTCTGCTATATATATTTCATTTTATGAAAACATTGACAGTCATATTGTTTGCAACAATGTCATGTAAAAGAGCTCAGTAAATTACCTACCACAATTAACGTGGTTTACACGGCAACCTGTATGTGCGACGGTAAAATCAAGTTTCCATGGATACGGAAACATTAACTTCTTTAAACGTGCTCTCCTAGTATCATGACCGGAGCGCCAGCCACAGGCTGAAGCCACAGGCTGAATGAAACCTCCTACCGTTTGTCGGTCGCTACGAATGTCGCGTAGCCTCGTAGCAGCGGATACAGTACCATTACTTTTTTAACTCGTTTAAACTGCAGTTGTTTTAAAATGAAATTACCAATAATGTGTTATATTTGTTATGTTTAATAATAAAAAAAAAATAAAACGTTTATTTCGGAAACTTGCTCCATAGATCTTTGTTAGTGATACAACTTACGTAACTATGTTAGTACTCACATTTAATTAAAAATACAATAAAATAAAATAAACCTACATTTATACCATCAATTCATGTATTTTCCTGCATTATCAGACCCGTAGCTATGCATACGGGTCCAATACTCCAGGAAAACGCCGTCCAGCCTATTCCCAATCACCTTCAGGATGCCATTGGCACTCCCACGAATCCTGCGTAACAATGATGCCGTTCTTTTCCTCATGATTGCTGAAAAACTATCGGTAGTAGATTCAGCAAACATGGCTGACGTGCTACAGAATCGCGGTAGCCCCAACAACACCCGGAAGGCGTTGTTGTACTGGACACGAAGAGCGTTGTAGGCCCTCTGCGTATGTATAGTATGTGATTATAACAAAATTATTTGTTAACATAAACATTATTGTCACGATATTCAGTATAGATGAATTATCTACCCTACGAGCAATGCGCCCTGCCCACTGTCACTTAAGTTTGGCAATTCTTCGGGCTATTTCGGTTACAATTCGATCACGTAGGGAAACTCCAAGCATAGCCCTCTCAATGCCCTTTGAGTTTCAATCTTTGACCCATTGTGAGTGACCACGTTTCAGTGCCAGGGTCATCACTGGCAACATGCACTGGTCAAAGACTTTATACAGATGAATGAAAAGTTTTATTAGGTAAACTAATGTAAAGACTGACTACGGAAAAAAAATCTACGCATACATCTCTGCCTACCCCTTAACATCTTTACTGTATTATGTAAAGTATAACTTATCGTTTATTGTGTGGATGTCTACGTCATCTATCTGATATCTCACTCCCTAAAACGTTTTACCATATTACTGTCTCTCTCATTTGAAGGGTTTACCTGTGTTGTCCTAAATCATATATGTGTGGAGTCCGTATGTTTTCCGTTACTGGAAATATTAACCTCTTCATAACATGCTCTCCTAGTACACATGACCGGAACGCTGAAGTCTTTCCCTGTTTGATGGTCGCTACGAATGTCACGTAGTAAGTAGCGTTACGTAGCATAAATGATGAAAAAAGCTAAGTCGCCTAATTGTGTGGAGTTGTGGAAGACTTACATCACTTATTGTTGGACTGTGTTCGATAAAAGTCCGACAGAAATGATGTATTTGGGGTGTTGTGGTTGAACCGACTTGATTTAGGCACATTCCATAGAATTTTGTCTCAACCAAATGGTGATGATGCCCAGAGCCTGTTCAGGTTCATGGGCCGAATGTAATCCATAGCAGCGTGTATTTTTATTATTTAATTAGGATATGATGGGACTGTCATACGCATTGCGATTATAAAAGCAACTCATCATCAGTATCATTGCAGCCAAAAGACGTCCACTGCTGGACATCGGCCTTCCCCAAAAAAGGGGGGGGATTTGCCATAATCGCCACGCTTGGCAGGCGGGTTGGCGATCGCAGTATGGTTTTAAAAATGCATAGATAACGCTGCTGTCCATTCTCTAGTAAGTCCCTTAGTCGCCTTTCACGACACCACGGGAAGAAATGGGATTATGCGATTCTTTACGTCCGGCACCAAAAGGAACAAGAGTAAATAAAAAATATAAAATAGAAAAGTAGCTAAATAAAACGTTACGTACGTTATGTAAGTTATTTATGCTGTTGAAAAAGTTATGTCCAGTGCTGAAACAGATATTACGAATATTTTTTTAACGATATACAAGGTCCAATTATGAGCTTGCGAAACTTTACAGACTTGAAGAACTTGTATCAATAATATCTAATGACAAAAGTAAAAAAAAAAACTAATCTCCTAATTATGTTCATGTAACAATACCAGCAGTCAAGAAACAGCGATGGTTCAGTAGTAACGGCCGTGACTTACGAGTGTAGGTCGTGGGTTCGATCCCAAGCAGACACGTTACTTTGTGTGAAAATTATGTTCATCACCAACGGTGAACCGAAACACCGTGAGGAAATTGGCATGTCCTAGAACCAATAATTCAACGACATGTGATATCTGCCAACCCGCACTGGGCACGCGTGGTGGATTCTGGCTCACTCGGGATCTAACAGAACGAGGGCACGTGTCCCAACAGTGGGAATATGCAACCAGCAGCCGTTTACCCCGTAATCTGCTTATCTGTACTTGCAATTATGAGTTATAGATATATTTTTAATTTATTTTATCGTCATTAAAAAAATATTTCATTCCCTGTGTGAAATTTGCAATATAAAAAAAAATACATTTTGTGGTTTTCTATTATGTTGATATTTCATAAAAATATTGATCATTGTTTGCAACATTTCATTTAAAAGAGCTCCTAACTCCGCGTACTGTGCTGGCACTGCTGCTGCGTCTGCGGAAAATCTCAAGCGGCGAAAGTATACCTTATCCGTAATCATATTTTCGAGCCATTTGGGGTTGAAACCCTCGGGCCGTGGGGTCCGAGTGCTCATGGTTTGTTCAAAGAAATCTCCAAACGAGGTGGTTAACACTTCCCGTGATCCAAGGGCTGGCGTTTACCTTGGCCAGAGGTTAATCATAGCCATACAACGTGGCAATGCCGCCAGTCTCTTGGGTACATTACCAGTCGACAACGATGCGGAGGAATTTTGCGATGCCATAATTTTAGTTTGTTAATAGTTTTAGTTAGATATTGAATAATGATTAATTAGGTATTAATAACATTTCAAATTGGCACTTAAAAGGCACTCTTGAACAATCTGTAAAAAGACCTAACACAATCAACGTTGTTTACACGGCAACCTGTTACGACGCTAAAATCTAGTTTCCATGGAAACGAAAACATTAAACTCTTGAAACGTGCTCTCCTAGTAACATGACCGGTGCGCCAGCTACAGGCTGAAGCTAACAGGCTGAAGCCACAGGCTGAATGAAGCCTATCGTCGCGTAGCAACGGATTCAGTTTCATTAATAGTCTTTTTAACTCGTTTTAGTTGCAGCAATTTTCAGATAAAACTAACGATTAACTAAAAAATGTCATAAATGTTATTAATTATCTACATTTTAACTTTTTTTTACTTTTATAGTTTCTGCCTACCCCATGGCAAGAAGGCGTGGGTTAATTGATGTATGTATTAAAACGTTATAACCTAGTTATCTGTTTAATAGAAAAGTCTGTCAAAACTTAATTTTTATTTAGTACATGACATGTGTAAATAGGCGCTTATTACCTTGTGTTAGTTATGTAATAGTAAAATTGTATACAAGCATTTTAATGTTAATAAAAACATTGCGAATTTTAATAATATTTGTAGTATTCATTGCTGTATGTTATATTGTTGATTGGGGCGAAGCACGTGGTTGTCTACTTTATCTGCCTGCTATCTCATTCCCCCAACAGTTTCAGCCTATCACTGTTTCCGTCTAACTTGAAGGTTTATCTGTGTTGACATGAATTATAGCAGTGTGCAGTCCGTGTGCTGTTCACGACAGCTTTCACTGAAATTATAAACTCTTTCTAACGTGCCCTCCTAGTACACATGACCGGAGCGCTAAAGCCTTCCGCTCGTCTGACGGTCGCTACGAATGTCGCATAGCGGTATGAGCGTTTCAAAACAATATTTAAAAATTACATTTTTCATCCTTTTACAGATATTTTTGGTTATATTTTAACTGTTTTTTTAGCAGTTTTGCTTGATACATGGACCGCTGCTTTGCAAATAAAATATTTTATACGATTTAAACGTTTTAAACTTTAACTTTACAGTTAGATGAATGCTTACTTGTGTAAGCATACTGTAAAGTTAAAGTTTCACAAGGACAATCTTGTATAGGTTTAATTTTGCTCTGTTAACATGTTTACCTCATATTATATGGAACTTATAACACAATTATTATTTTCAACTGTTAATTGACAGACACGTCTGCCTTTCCCGTTTGGAGAACAGAGGTTGAGGATGAGCTTTCCATATAGGCCACTACATATCACGCCCGGTTGGCAAACGTTCCTGGTCGGTAAATGTTAAAAGAAACGGTCGCTACGAATGTCACATAGCCATGTAATGGCGCAAGATAGTCTTTACCACAAGTGGTCATCGTGTTAGTGGTTCAGCAGCTTCAATTTCATCAGGATCGTGCCGGAATATAGCAGTTTGTCGTGGAAGTGGTACGACAGCGGCTCCCCTGACATCCTCTTTTGTAATCAGAAGACAGCCGCCACCCAACCATCGATAGGACGCTCTGCAAAAATGTCATCAGCTAGTGTCACTCTTATCCGACCTATTTGGTGATTTCAGTACCTTCGTAACATACATAGATGGCGCCACTTGTTGCGCCGTCATATTACATACAAAATGAGTTTGCTTTAAAGAGTTTGTAAAGCAACTGTCTGACAAAAATATTTTAGTTTATAAAAATATTGATAATTGTTAGTATCACGTTAAAGAGCTCAATAAATGACCTACCACAATCAACTTAGTTAACACGGCAAGTACCTACGGCAACCTGTTTACGATGCTTAAATCTAGTTTCCATGGATACGGAAATATAATATTAACCTCTTAACAAACGTGCTCTCCTAGGCACATGACCGAAGTGCCAGCTACAGGCTGAAGCCACAGGCTGAATCCACAGACCGAATGAAGCCTCCACTCGTTTGACGGTCGATCGTCGAATGTCTCATAGCCGCATAGTCAAGTAGCAACGGATTCAATTTCATTACTTGACTTTTAACTCGTTTATTACATCTACATTAAGATAAAAGCAACGATTTACTAAAAATATAATTATGTCATAGTACTCATCCAATACCTATATTTTTAATATTTTTTTTTTCAATGGTATCTAACTACAGGGTCCATAAAAAAACTTACTTATAAATGAAGTTTTATTGAACTTTGTGTAAAGCACAATAATCAATCAATTAATAATCTTTATTAATTTGTAAACATAGGTTACAACAATGTGCAAGATGTTACAAGTCTTAATATAAAGTTTCTCTATCTATGTTTTGCCATTTGGCGTACAAACATACAATTATTAGGCTTGGGCCATTTAGTAAATTAATTTATAATAATTCAGGAGTGAAATAATGTTTTTAAGTCAAACCAAACTTATTACAAACCTACACGAACTTATCTACTTTTGATCTACTTCAAATTTATTACCTAGTTATCTATGTAGGCAGTCGGCGTAGTAGAAGTCTGTCACTTAAAATTATTTTTTTGTTGACAAAAAATAGCGAAAAAAATATGTAAAATTAATGGTTAGTTTTGAGTGCACCTATTATTTACTGTCTAGGTTAGGGGGACGCACGCACGTGGATGTAACGTCATCCATCTGCTAACTCATCTTTTCAACAGAGGTTTACTTGTGTTGTCATAAATTATATTTGTGTGCTTTCACCGTTAGCTTTCACTGAAAATGTTATCTCTTCGTAACGTTCTCTCCTAGTACGAATGACCGGAGCGCTGAAACCTTTGGACGTTTGACGGTCGCTAGAGTCGCTACGAATATCACGTAGACATGAAAAAGTTTCATTACTTTCAAATATCTGTCCGAATCGATCTATAACTTTTTAAATATTTTCTGTAACGTTTTTGAGTGTTGCCGACAATCTAAGCCATTCGTGTAATAAGTAATGCAGATTTAAAAGAAGCTTATTGATACCTAAGTAATAACTGTTTAAAGAACTTTTTTGAACAATTCGGTTCTAAAAAGTTTTTAGTCTTCTATTTTACCAAGCCATTTAATTTCTAATTCAAGTTTATTAGAAGTAACATTTTTTTTTTCTAACATTGTATTGGTGCATGTGTACGTGAGGCCTTTACGTCAGTGGTAACAGAACCGATATAAAATGGGTTCTTATTCTATTGAAACTTCGTACGAAAGTCTCTTGGTCAACTCGGCCTACTGTGATTATCATTTGGCCGTATTATTCTTTATATACAAAACATAAACGTTGTTCAATTACTTTTTACGCCCCCCTTTTTTATTGGGGCGACACACGTGTTTGTTTTCGATATCTGCCTGTTAATCGCAATCCCCAAACAGTTTAACACTGTTTCCCTCTCCCTTAAGGTTTTTATGTGCTGATATGCATTATAGCAGTGTGTGCAGTCTGTGTGACTTTCACGATAGGTTTCACTAAAAATTATAAATTCTTTCTAACGTGCTCTCCTAATACACATGACCGGAGCGCTGAAGCCTTCCCCGTCTGTTTGAAGGTCGCTCTACAGAACTGAAAGTATGTTTCAATTCAAATAAAATAGGTATTTTTTCTATCTTCGCCAGTAACTATGTAGCTTACTTTTTTACTCTTTTTGCAGAAGTTTAACGTTACAAGTAGCCTTGTGTTTTGATAACCAACACCTTTAATTACTTTTAAATAATTATGTATTACGTGTTGATTCAAATTTAAACTTTGTTTAATAAATATATATCATTATTCTGTTTTATTTATTAAACTTATTCGAAACAAAAATACACAAAGGAGGGCTTAATACCTTCTCTTTTGCATGTGAAGTCATTCTGGAGTATTTGAAGTAAACCACTTCAAATAGAAATAAATGTAGAAATAGATGTAGTGATAAACTGATTGTAAATTTACAATCAATTTATCTGTTGAGTTAGGGTTCGGATTTATTTCCACTTAATAACAACTTGCCCCTTAAAAATAAATAGCGAATGTAGGGGCGAGTAATCACACCTTATTTATTATTTTATAACCTCACATATTGATTCAACTTACACATCTGCCTAGATCTATTTGAAAAATAATATTAATTTTAAATGTTTATTAGTGACTTGAGACAGAATATTAATTCAGATTTGTTAACAGTTGCAACGGCAATCTTGTCTTTTGATTTAAATAGTTTTTTTATTTTTATAGTTTTAGTAATATTATATATAGATTATTTTTTTATTTGTGAATGTGAGAATTTTGTAGGCTTCATACACTGTAGCTTTGTAAACCATTTTCTATTTTTGTTATGTACTTGTTGATGGGACTACACTAGCCTCCCATACCTATTAAAACTGTAACTCTAAAACATTGTAAAAGCCCTTTATTTTTAAAAGAGTAACCGATGTGTTTCTTGCCGGTTCTTCTCCATGGGAAACGACCAATTGGAACCGTGCACCTAGCTTCTGACGTTTCATAAGTGCCCATGTAGGTTTATGTGAAATAAACTATTTTGATTTTGAAAGCTGAGATAATTACGTGACCAGACTGAGGGCTGGCCTATTTTGAGCCCAAAGAATCAGTATTGCCATCCAACGTGGCAATGCTGCCAGCCTTTTGGGCAACTTTCCCATTGACAGCGATGCGGAATTTTTTTTTGATGCCTAATGAGCACTTCCCCCTTTTTATTTTATTTTTTTATATATACTTGTACATACTTATACTTGTACATATTTTAGAGTTAGCTTGAGATACTTAGATTAGTGTTCGCCTGTTGTTTATTGTGTTTATGGCCTTAAGAAATTGGGGAGACGCACGTTGTTGTCTCGTTTTTCACTCCCTCAATTGTTTCAGATATTTAAGGGAAATACATTTAACATCACGTTTGTTGTATGGGAGCCCCCCATACAACAAACGTGATGTAAAGGGGGCTCCCATACAACAAACGTGATTTATTTGCCATTTTTATAGATAATGGTACGGAACCCTTCGTGCGCGAGTCCGACTCGCACTTGGACGGTTTTTTTAAGTTAAAGTTCACTATTTATTCTAATTATTATCCACTTTTGTTTAATTTTAACATTCAAATGTTAACTACATGTTTATCTTGTTATTTATTGTCAGTGTTATCAGTATATAAACAGGACTTATCCCAACTAGCATTATGTTATTACATGCCGTGAGTTTTTTTTTTCGAAAATACATATTCAATCACTCCACATATTTTATTTAGTGCGATAAGATAATAGTGGCACACGTTAGATGACGTAGACGTATACTATCTCGCTCCCTCAACCGTTTCGGCTTATCTTTATCTCTCTTTTTTACTAGAAAGTTTACCTGTGTGTGATAATTCTACTACTGTGATACTTCTGCGCAATCGGTGTGCTTTCATAAAAGCTATTAAGTACTGGATATTGAAACCTCTTTATAACGTGCTCTCCTAGTACGAATGACCGGAGCGCTGAAGCCTTTTGTCGCGTTTCAGGCGTTTGGAGTATCATGTCATTACGCTTAATTTAAGTATGAGGGTCAGCAGTATTGTTATGTTTGTAGTATTTTTATAATCTATTTTGTACTCGATATAATTTATTTTGAAAGGGTTGATTTTACCTACATTAGATTTATGTTTTATATGTGGAATAAAATTAACGTCTGACGGATTTATAAGGAAAACTGTACAAAAATATTTTGTTATCCTAGATTAAACAAGGTACGGTAACGTTAGGAAAGTAATTGTTCTATTTTTTTATTGCCCCTTTGTCCTATTTGAGTTAAAAATTCAATTCAGCGTCAAAGAATTTAGCAAGTCGTACGTAGACTTGCGCATAACATAGCCCATAGGCTGTCCTCGACCGTAGCGCCGAAGACCTGCGCGTACGGGTGAAAACGTACTAGGGAAGCATAAACTTAAAGGAAATGCTGGAAAAGTCAACAGCTGTCAACACAGTTAGAGTAGGCTAGAAACCGCATGTTCATTAGATAGTATGAAAATCGAGCGTGTCATCTTTTTTATACCTACGATGACGTCACCCCAGCCCTTTAGTAATGTGCTCAACGTAAACAGCATAATTTCAATCGTTAAGTGCGTCTGTGAGCTCATAGACTTCGTCACAAGTCGAGTTCGTCATTTGACATACAATAGGAATAATCGCAATCGCAATAATCGGTCGGACGGCTTGTGGTATCTATCTAGCCTACTCAAAATCTGAGGTTGGTGTCAACATAATATATTTCTGTCTCTCTCTCACATAACTATTCGATACCACAATTCGATTCGGGTGAGGCCTATGTCCAGCAGTGGACGCCTTTTGGCTGAATGATGATGATGATGAATCGATACCAGACACGGTTTCCAAAAAAACTTAGCGACGATGAAAGTGACAATGCATCGATATTAAAGTTGTGTTTCAATTCCTAATTATGTCTACGAACAAGCAAAGATACCTATAATTATACTAGATTGATTAAGAAACAAAACAAAATACAAACAGAAACATCACAAAAACCTCAATAGGTATTTCCGGATTTTGAAAAATGATTTATCTTCACATGATTCAAAAGAGATTAAAACTATTATAACGAGAACGTATTTCGAACCGCTCCGCCACAAAAGTAAAGATTATTTAGAATTATTTCGTCCAAAAAATCCGAATAAAACATATTAGAAACATGAAAAAAAAAATAACTATCCAAACAATACTATTCTGTTTAAGGGTAATTTCTCCAATGCCAGAGAACTTTATCTGAGGAATACTTTTGAAGTATTGACAGTTCTTCCATACAAAAACCATCAGATATAAATTTTATTACACGGATAAAAGTTATCTAAGGTTGCAAAAATCAGCCCTGTAATAATATTATACTATGGATATGCATGGCATATGTCACAACATTGAAAAGCGCACTATTGACCTCTCCTGGTCCATGTTATCCTAGTACTTTTTGGGCGAGTATTCGATTCTTCGGCTGCAAGCGCCGAGTTGCTACGGACAACGTGAGACGACCGATCTCATCTGACTGAAAGTTGATACTGACCACAGAGTACATTTTTTTAACTGAAAATAATTGATTACTGAAGCTGAGTGCAGCTTTTCTGTATCATCACCATGATACACTGTGGCGCTTGAAAATTTATTATATATATAGGAGGCTCTCGTGTAGTTAATATTATTTAAACTCATGTCAGTAGAATAGGTAATTATTTCATTTGATAAAATATTATTTATCAATTTAAATTGCATACATAATAAATATTAAACTCACGCCAACTTCCCAAGAGGGCAGGCAGAAAATTAAGAACGCCAGAATTTAAAAAGGGAGGGGTAAAAATCATAGGGCAATTTGATAAATGTAACGTAGACATTTCTTCTAATATTCTCAATTAAAGCCGTTTTCATGTCTGTGTTCTTCCAAACTACTCAACTAATTTTGATACGGTTTTCATCATACTTTAAGGAATTTATTCTGGAACGATGTGTTAAACTTAGATACATAAAATAGTAAATAATGCTCGATGTTTTGCCAAGCCATAAAAAAGCTATCGTTGTTAACAATAAAACATCTAATGTACGTGTTTATGCTATCTGAAAGAAAAACATGTCAAAATAAAAAATAAAACCAGTAAAAATAACAGTGATTCCTACTTTCCTGCTACATCCCGTAGCGTAGATTGCTACCGTGCTACGAAATACTCGTGGCGCTACGAAAGACGTAGCAGGTAAAATCTTGCGTAGCAGGGGTGCTACGGAGTGCTACGTGACGTAAAAGCGATGACGTTACCGTGGTGACTGGCTTCACTTTTCCAACACAAGGTAACAGGATAACATGAGGTTCTAAGCGGTGTAAGTTTAGAAGTCGCCACGTGCGTAAAAAGCCTTTCTCGCTCTCTCCACCGCATTCACTCAAACACTAGCCTTGTCTCTCATATTATTAGATAGCACGATATTATCCTACCTTTGTTTTATCTTACTTATCTTTGATATCTATATACAGGTGATCGTGGACATTTTTGTTTAGTTGGATATTCACAGACAGATAGACAGACACAGGATATAATTATTAAGAAATACCTACGAGTGAAATTTTTATCCCATTTATTTTTTAATACTCACATAATTTTAATTTTTCTCTGGACCCAAGTCGCGGGCAGAAGCTAGTTAATAATACAATTTCAATGGATGAGTGGTCCCTACACCTTCTCTAAGTAACACATTATTGTTTTCCGACATCCACGCGAACGAAGTCGCAGACACAGCTAGTTATATTAAAACATCCAACGAACCAGGCCTTTCTTTATGTTTTCATCTGAAAGAAAAAGATTCCAAAGCAGTAAAAATAGTAGTCAATTCCTACTTTCCTGCTACATCTCGTAGCGTAGATTTTTACCCGTGCTACGAAATTCTCGTAGTACTACGAAAGACGTAGCCGGTAAAATCTTTTAAATTAAAATTCAAAAATCATTTATATCAATCCATGTAGGATCATAATAAAGTTATATTGTAAAAAAATCAAATTTAATCATTAAATTTATATAAAAAAATATTAATTAAACAATATAAATAAAATCAAAATTAGAATTATAAAATTATATTAAAATCATAAAATAAAATAAATAAATGATTAGTAATACCGCCTGCCTCTTGAATCATTTGTTTGTTTGTCATTAATTTCATTAATTTAGCAGGGTGCTACGGAGTGCTACGTGACATAAAACCGATGACGTTGTGACTGGCTTCAATTTTCCGACACAAGGTACCAGGATAACATGAGGTTCCAAGAGGAATAAGTTTAGCAGCCACCACGTGACTTAAAAGCCTTTCTCGCTCTCTCTATCGCATTCACAGAGACTCTAGCCTTGTCTCTCATATTATCCGATCGCACGACACTGCCTGTGTGTTGTTTGATTGGCTTCTATGTGGTTGTGCACAAACCAACCACCAACCCCACAATCTGGCATTTTTAAATTTGCCAAAGATGTAAAAAACAATGGTCGCTCGGTTTGGTGATGCGGCAGCATGAATTTTAAGCTCAGGGGTTATCGATGTTAAAAATGATTATTGATAAAAAAATCAAATTATTTCATCTACATTAGATGAAATAATTGTTTTTTTTTTATTTCGGTTTGTTTTTATTATGAAAATTTTACTCCAACTTAGTAGTTTTATTGATAGATCTTAGACTTTCTAGGAAAAAAAAAATTCTATGAAAAGATAATTGCAAAACTTTTACACCGAAGGCTTCTTCTCTGCCCGTCTATTATACCCTATTTTTCAGACGCTAATATAGTCAATTAGGTATCCGTTATACACCTACGATATTATATATTTTTCTATAAATGTGTATTAAATACTCTTTGTCTAGAATTGTCCTTCGGGTATCAAAGGCTTGTTGTTGAAAAGGTAATGACTAATTTGGCATTAAGTTATAAGAAACCATTCAAACTGCTTGAACCTGATAAGTTTTCCAGTCCGCCCGCAAACCGGTCTCTTGTAAACCGGGTATTTTGGACCGCTACGGAACGTAGCAACGAGTGACAATTTCGTAGCAACTTTGATAATGCTTTTCCTGGCTACTGAGGAGCTTTTTATAACATTTGTCGTTTATGCGACCTTAGTCTGTTATTCTGCATGGCCCAGCTTTTCACTGTAGTAACGTCATATCCGACATCACGTACGTAGCACACGGCTACGAATATCGTAGCGTCGTAGCACCGTAGCACTGTCTAAGTTCGTGGTGGTTCGGGGTTAAGTCTGGTTTTAAATAATATCGCTTGGTAACTACCAACCGATATAAATTAAAACCAAACTTAAAGATTTAAATAAATTCCGAATAAAATTGCGTCCAAAAACTACAAAAGTATGTTTATTTATATCTACATAAAAATTGATACAAAATATTCTATTCTTACGAGTAGCACCAATCAATCTGACAAAATATATTATATTAAAACTGCCTGGATGAGTGTAACCAAATTCATAGATGAAAAAAAAATATGAATAAATAACTCAACGGATTTTGATAAAGTAATTCATTAAGCACGTTTTCTGTGACAAATAAAATTTAAAAGCATTGTCCATGTCAAATGGTTTGATCGAATATCTCAAAATATTTCTTTGACTTTTAGTATTTTTTTTAACGCTGTTGCAACGACTATCTTCCTCGAAATATTTAAATATTTAACCTTAATCACAAATCTAAAATAAATGGTAAACACAGTGTTAGAGAGGATTTACTATGTTTTACAATACTTTGAAATTACGTTAGAATTATATTTTATGGTTTAGTCGTTAAATGTCCAATTCGTAAAATGCCCAACAGATGCACATTTTTACTTATTACGTTTTTTTCAATAAAAGTTAGATTCTCAAGGATGCAAATTATGAGGCAGGGCAGTTCAATTGAGTAAAGTTTAAATGTCAAAAAAGACTTCCTGGTTATGTTGCAGGTCAGCCTGCTGAAATGCTGTCACTCACCGGTTTAGGTCACGTGATCACTGGCTCGCCTGCTACTTGGCGTGCTTAAGGTACACACGGCTACACATCAAGCTATACATTTCCAGTATACGCTGACCTCTCATTATACGGATATCATACACAATACGAGATCAGCTTATACTGGAAATGTATAGCTTGATGTGCAGCCTCTGTACAAACTAGCATGACAGGTTATTTTTTGTCTAAAATTGACCCGCTTATGAGTTCATGGTACATCCGCTGATTTTACTGAAAGTTTCATGACAACACGTCCACCCATTATTGTTAATGCAACCCTAGTACATTTTATCGGAACACTGAAACCTCGCAAACGTCGTCCAACATTACCAAGCGCTCCAAGTACGAAGCCTTTTCATGGCCCTGAAACACCACCTGTTACACATGCTTCCCTATTACGTTTTCCCGCTATACTGCAACGTCCCGCCACGATTACGTCATTGCCGAGACGTCACGACGGATCTAATACTACATATTGTTGCGCGCACAACTAAAAATCCTACTACTAGCGCCATCTAGTATCGAGTGGCGGAATTAGTAGAGTCAAGATGATTCTAGAAAGTTCGATTCTAGAACTATCTACACCCGGTCAGTCGGGGCCGGTATGTACTCGAATGTTCTAGATGTTTCGGGAACTATCCGAGGCCCTATATAAGGCCGGTATGGGCCGCGACGGAGTTAAGTTTACTTTTGAAAACGAGACAAGCGAGAACAACTGAACGATATTTGAGAGTGACATTAAGTGATTGTGATTTTAATTGTGTTTAAAGTAGTAGTGTGTTTAAATTGGTGTTCTTAATTAAAGTGTCTATTTGTTTAGTTATTAAATCGGCAGTTTTTATTGTCACGAACCCCAAGCTCGTAACAATTGGTGTCAGAAGCTAGGATTAAAATCATGCCGATTTTACCTAAAGACGACACGGAGGGTATCCGTACCCGGAGTCAACGCCAACAGGAGACGGACCAGAGACGTTTTGGTGGAGCTACGCCACAGAGGTCGGAGGACCAGCTACCGACCACGGAGGCCGACCCGTCCGCAGCAGCTCCAGCATCAGCAGCACCAGACTTTGCTGCCCTGGTGATGATGCTACAGGAACAGTCCCGCCGTCAGGAGGAACAGTCCCGCCGTCAGGAGGAACAGGCTCGTCGGCTGGAAGAATAGCTCCAGCGCGATAAGGAGGAGCAGTCCCGCCGTCAGGAGGAACAAGCTCGTCGGCTGGAAGAACAGCTCCAGTGCGATAAGGAGGAGCAGTCCCGCCGTCAGAAGGAACAGGCTCGTCGGCTGGAAGAACAACTCCAGCGCGATAAGGAGGAGCAGTTCCGCCGTCAAGAGGAACAGACTCGCCGCCAGGAAGAGCAGATGCTCCTCATAAAGGACCTTCACGCAACCTTCAGGAAAGACGTGAAGGAGGTGAAGGAGAAGGTTGCCCAGCATGACAACCGCCTGTCAGAAGCTGAAACTCAGATCAGCAAGTTTAACAACGTCATTGCTGATGTGAAGCAGGAGTTGGGTAACCTTAAACTTGGGGATGGAATCGCAGCTCCCGTAGCTACAACACCTTCGCTACGTGGATTCAAAGTGCCACCGTTCGACGGAACTTCTTCCTGGTCAGCCTACAAAATCCAGTTTGAGGCTGTCATGAAGGCGAACGGGTGGAATAACAGTCAGGCCATGACTGCCCTCACCCTAGGCCTGCGCGACCAGGCCTTAACTGTCCTGGAAGCTCTTGGTAAGGAAGTGACTTACGAGCAGCTCCTTGAGGCATTAGAGGCTCGGTATGGCGATGCTCACCTGGAACACGTGTTTCGTGCGCAGCTCAAGGATCGTGTGCAACGCAGTAACGAAAACCTGCAGCAGTGGGCTCTTGAAGTGGAGAAACTGGTTCGTAAAGCTTACCAGTCCGTACCTGCGCTTATTGATGGGAACCTGGTGCAGGCATTCATCGACGGCATCCGCGACCTCGAAGTTAGAGCTGCTGTGAGGCTCGGTCACCACGGGACGCTTAAGGACGCCTTGGCCCATGCACTGGAGGTGGAAGCTGTGCGGCAGGATCATCGTTCTCATCTCGTCAGGGAGGTTGCAGCGTCTACAGTTCGCGATCGTAAAGGATACATCCCTAGGTGCTACGGCTGTGGGGAAAGGGGCCACCTTCGATCTAGTTGCCCTAAGCGAACTACAGAAAAGGAAGATGGCCGCCGGTCTCCAGAGGGTAGTGCGGCTAACAGCACCACCCACCAGCAGCAGGGAAACGAGTAATAGCCAGGACTGCGGGGCGGGTGCTGGCTGATGTTCAAAGAGCCCCAAGGAAATCTCATGGCAACGCGGATGCATTGTCAAGAAGACCTTGTCCTGAAGACTGCAAGCATTGTACTAGGCAAGAGGGTAAGGAAGTGGTACCTGTGAGAATGCTCAGGACAGACCTCAGCAACGAGTGGAAGGAAAGCCTACAACGTACACAGCAGGAAGATTCGGACATCAAGCCGATTCTGGAGTGGATAAAGGCCAGAGCTCCCAAGCCCAGGTGGAGCGACGTCTCAGCGATGAGTTCGATCACAAAAAGCTATTGGGCCCAATGGGACAGCTTGGCGATTCAGGATGGAGTCCTGTGCCGTAAATGGGAAAATGCTCGGGGAGACAGCTGTCATTTGCAAATGGTTGTCCCTAAAGCTCAAGTACCGGACGTTTTACAGCTGTACCATAATGGTTGTTCAGGAAGTCATCTGGGAGTAAAACGGACTCTACTGAAGATACGAGAGCGGTTTTACTGGGTCCACTGTCGGGACGATGTCGAGGACTGGTGTCGCAAATGTACAAGTTGTGCAGCTGTAAAGGGACCTCAGATTCGCACTAGAGGTGCATTGAAATTGTACAATGTTGGTGCACCATGGGAAAGGATAGGGCTATTTGACTATTGACGTTGCGGGGCCATTTCCGGAGAGTGAAAGTGGTAACAAGTATTTCATGGTTGTGATGGACTACTTCACTAAGTGGCCGGAAGTCTTCGCCATTCCAAACCAAGAAGCTTCAACTGTTGCAGATAAACTGGTTCATGAAGTCTTCTGCCGTTTTGGAGTACCCTTGGAAATTCACAGCGATCAGGGAAGGAATTTTGAGTCCCAAATATTTCAGGAAACTTGCCGAGTAATGGGTACTCATAAAACGAGAACAACTTCTTACCACCCACAATCGGATGGAATGGTGGAGCGATTTAATCAGACATTGGAGCGATACCTGGCAAAAGTTGTGGAAAATCGGCAACGAGATTGGGACAAACACATACAACCGTTTTTATTGTCATATCGAAGGGCTGTTCACGAAAGTACATCGGTGACACCAGCTTTCGCAAATTTTGGAAGAGAATTACGGCTGCCTGCAGACCTGATCACCGGAATACCACCTGATGCCCCACGCAGTATTACCGATTATGCGAATGACTTGCGGAACAAAATGAATGACATCTATGAGCACGTCAGACAATCAGGCCAGCAACTGTCTGAAAAGATGAAAACCCGTTATGACCGCAAAATGAACAATAAAGGGTTCGACGAAGGTTCACTAGTGTGGTTGCACAACCCGGTCCGCAGCAAAGGGAAATCTCCTAAGCTTCAAGCTAAATGGGACGGACCGTACCGGATTGTGACAAAGATCAATGACGTAACCTACCGGATACAGTAAGGGGCAAGAGGTGCTCCTAAGATCGTCCATGTGGATCGACTGGCGCATTATCATGAGGCCGATAATGCTCGGGACGAGCATGTCTTAGGAGGGGGCAGTGTTGCGCGCACAACTAAAAATCCTACTACTAGCGCCATCTAGTATCGAGTGGCGGAATTAGTAGAGTCAAGATGATTCTAGAAAGTTCGATTCTAGAACTATCTACACCCGGTCAGTCGGGGCCGGTATGTACTCGAATGTTCTAGATGTTTCGGGAACTATCCGAGGCCCTATATAAGGCCGGTATGGGCCGCGACGGAGTTAAGTTTACTTTTGAAAACGAGACAAGCGAGAACAACTGAACGATATTTGAGAGTGACATTAAGTGATTGTGATTTTAATTGTGTTTAAAGTAGTAGTGTGTTTAAATTGGTGTTCTTAATTAAAGTGTCTATTTGTTTAGTTATTAAATCGGCAGTTTTTATTGTCACGAACCCCAAGCTCGTAACAATATCATTGTAATTATCAAGCAGCACCAATAAAATAAAATTGTAATCATATTTTTATAATATAATATTAATAAAATTGTAATTAAATTAACAAAATTAGAAAACAAATATTTACTTTTTAATTGTTAGTTAAGTAATGGTCTTATTTATAAAAAGTAATCGAACGTCTAAAACCCAGCGTAAGTCTGGTTGTCAAAAAGTACAAGCATATTATTCATAAACGCATTTTAGCACTTAAACGTCAGTGCTCTAAGGAAAAAATGGCACGACTCTACAGCAGCTGATTCATTTCAGCCGAAAGGCGTCCACTGCTGGACATAGACTTCCCCCATGCACCGCCACTCCGACCGGTTCTGTGCTTCCCGCATCCTGCGGCCTTCAGAAGGTCATCGGTCCACCTTGTAGGAGGCCTTCCCACGCTACGTCTTCCGGTACGCGGTCGTCACTCCAGAACCTTTCGGCCCCATCGGCCATCTGCGAGCAATGTGCCCTGCCCACTGCCACTTAAGCTTGGCAATTCATCGGGCTATGTCGGTTACCTTGGTTCGCCTGCGGATCTCTTCATTTCTGTTTCGTTCACGTAAGGAAACTCCAAGCATAGCCCTCTCCATTGCCCTTTGGGTGACTTTTAGCCTTCTACAAATGTAAAATGTGTGCCAAACAATTACAGTTTCGTAAACAATCGTACTTCGAGGAGCTGCAGTTGTATTTAATTTATTTTGCACTACTGTTTAAAAATTTAGTTTATTATTAAATACAATGCAAGCTTTAGAAAGCTAGGATACTATTGAAAGTATTTTACGTCTTGAAAACCGTCCGCTTCGAATAACAGTTTACAGAAACAGAAGTGATCCATTTTCTTTGGACGACGAAGACTTTCGGAAGCGTTATCGCTTTATTAAATCTACAGCGACCTTCATAATTAACCTTGTTCGTGAGGTTCTTATGTTAGATCATAGAGGTGCTTGTTTCTACACAAGAAATTCAGGTTTTAACTACCTTATGATGTTGGGTCGTTGAAAGGCAAATAAATTTTAACACATGCCTTTACTTGAAATAACTATATAAGTTTTTATTATACCTACGTCTTAAAACCTCTTTCTTTCATAATGTAATTGAATGAAATGTCTAGACATACTTCTCTAAACCGTTATCCAAAGTCACGTGTCTTTTATTATGAGCGAAAACTCATACAGTCATACTGAAGCTTTCACGACTTTCATAATCTATGTACTTCAGTTTATGCTATCCTAGTACATTTCTCCGTTTCTTCCACGTCGTCAACAAATCACACTCCTTGCCGTCGGAAAAGCTTTCACTTGATTTTCTCGTCGCTCGTCGATGAAACTTACTCGATTTTCTGACAAGCCGCAAGCCGCAAACAGAAATTATATTATTATGAATAAAAAAAATAAAAAAACTTTTTACAAAAAAAAAAA
This sequence comes from Tiliacea aurago, assembly GCA_948098905.1. Taxonomy (NCBI): domain Eukaryota; kingdom Metazoa; phylum Arthropoda; class Insecta; order Lepidoptera; family Noctuidae; genus Tiliacea; species Tiliacea aurago. The sequence continues at coordinate 23,490,613 of OX402581.1, read as the reverse complement.
GAACAACCAACTTCCAATAAACACTACAAAGTGAAAAATATGTTGTCTTTGGATCTGTATTTTATTTTTTGGTCACAGATTTCAGAAATTAAAGTTATTTTTCACTTAGTAGTGTTTTTTTTGGAAGTCGGTTGTTTTATTTTTTATTTTTCACTTTTTAGTGGGTCAGTTTTTAATTTATCTAAGTTACAATAGCCTAATGTCAACTGCCTTTAACAAAATGGTGCTTTTCCCGATGCTGGGGCGTTAATTGTTGAGGAGTTCTCCTGGTAAGAATCAGGAGAACTGGAACTGATGGTGACTTCACCATAATATGCATTGTGACGAGCATAAATTGCTGAGCAACCATAATAAAGTGCCTAATCGAATCGGAACCGTGAAATACTTATTATTAAGTAGTTCCAAAGGCCATCTGTGGTCTTCCTCATCAGTTCCACTTCACCAAATGGTGCTTACCGAGTGCAACTGCATGAGTTACTTTAAAAAATAACCATGCAAATCGCTATAGGTGTGTCTATAAAATTTGAGGATTTCCCTCGATTTCCATGGGATTCCCAGATTCTGATTTATGACGGAAGTGTGTAAAAGCTTGAGCATCGAATAAGTAAGTACTTTTTTAATAGCATGGTAGGTAGCATATGTTACACATCAATAAAAACAAAATATCGTAATATCGTAATTTGGTTCAATAATAAAATGTTGTTATTCATAGTCTATAACCAACCGAAGTCACGCACAAAGCTGAAGCTGATGCTTTTCAGGCATTATTTTCTGGTCCACCTATTGTAGTTTATGATATTCTGGTACCTTTTCGCGATGAGCTGAAACCTTTCACATCGAAAACGTCATAATAGCTACGTAATATCAGCGCCCTACGAAGATGTCTTGCCACTGAAGCCGAGAAACGCCAACTTGTAAACATGCTTGTAAAATAATCAAGTACTAAGCTTTTATCAAAATATGATACGTATTTTATAATAATTTTATAAGCCTGACAATCTTATGAAATCTGTTTCAAGTGAGAAGATATTCCCAGCTGAACTTTCAGGTGACGTTCACTGTCGACCTATTGCAGTTTATGCTACCCTAGTACCTTTTCCCGATGAATTACCAAACCTTATGGATTGATGATTTGCATTTTTATGACTGGTGCTCCCGAATGGGACATTGTGTGAATGGGACATTGTGCGAATGGGACGTTGTGAGAATGGGACATCCCACCAACGGGATTTTTTGTGGGATCTGCGTCAGATCTCTCAATTTTCTCTTGAATTTTATTGATATTATTAATTACTACTAACTTAAGGCCACTTTATAATGTACATAGTGTCAGTTCACGTAGGAGAGTAGTTAATTAAACGAAATAAGTTTGGTTTAAGGGGAATGCGCTAAGGTAGCCAGCGAAGTTTAAATTTTCTTACGTTTTTTGCGATTTGCATGTCAGTAACAGGTTGCATGTTGATCTAAATATGATTCGCGGACGTAACATATTATATGGCTTTACAGAATTATTATCATTATAATAAGCAATACAACTCTCTTCGTAGAATCCTATATTTCATAAAATAGTCATTCAATAGGATTCTACAAGTACAAGTGACAATCAACTTTCACCAATTTTTCTACCGCCAAAGATAGCCACCTGTATCAGCTTATGTTATCCTAGTACTTGCCACTGGGTTGTTGCAGTCTTCCCGAAAGTTTTCGTCACCGCGGTCGTCATTTCACAGGAAATCGAGGACAACGCCATCTAACACAAGCTTTTAGCCATAAGAAATTGGCGGCCAAAGTACATACGATTTCCATGGTGGAGGCAAAACTTAAACACTTCGGTCATAAGTGAATAGATGGCAGTACTTTAGTATTAAATTATAGATATTACAAGCCGTGTTATTGAGGATATTTCCGATTGGCAAAATTGCCGAAGTTCCCTGAATTCCCGGAAAGGAAGATTAATAAATTTACTATTTTTAAATTCTTTTTATCCTCTGTTTAATCCAAGCAGCCAAACAAAAATCCCCTTATTACAAAACGAGGTATATCATCAGACCCAGGTTTAAAACATGGAGCCATTATTGAATTTCGAACTTTACTCTGACTATGGTGAAGTTCCTAAACACAAAACTGACAACTTAGTCCCGAACTAAGTTTTCAGTTTTGTATAAAGAACTGTATTTCAATCACTGTTACGTTCTTATTACAAAAACTGACTCCATGGTTTAAGCCATGTCAAAATATAAAACTTGTTTTGTAATAAGGCGGAGAGTGTGCTCCGCGGAGCACAAAGCCTCCGCGAAAATACTGGACATAATGGAAACAAAAATATTAAAAGGGTCTACTATATTTTTACTTTAATCTGTAACCAGAGTAAATAAAAATCAACCTAAATGTTCCAACATTGTTAAAAAAATATACAAATGTTAATGTCAAGTAATAGGATTATTATTATAGAATTATTTTAAAATAAATGTAAATCGAAATGATTTAAAATTAAGATTTTTTTTAAATTAAGTAGGACTTACTAACCCCTTACACTATTGTATATTACTTGAAGCCTAAATTGTAAGTTGTCGCACTACGAAACCCGCGACGTCTTAACTAAGCTACGACATCAAAAGTTTCGTAACAGGAGATTCTTATGTTTTATGATTTCCTAGTACTTTAGACTTAATATGGGTCTTAACGCGATCGCGATGTCACTGCGGAAACGGAACACGGGTCCGTAGCTACGAAACTCGTAGTAATTTATACTTACGAAATAGTACATAACAATGATGATTCACTGTTTGACATACGGTTACTCTGATTGACATAAATTATCGTGATCCTGGTTCCACGTCCTACTTTTATTTCTGTTTTACATTATAATAGTCTTAATTTTTTTTTATTGCTGTGACGCCGAAATTTAAAATGTTAAGTTTTTTTTTTAAATTGTAATTTTGATTTTTTTTAGGAATTGTAAACATTTGAATGCCCATGTGACGGTAAAATATGGAAAACTTTGTTATAAAAAACACCTATGCTACACCCACCTACCTTTTATGTTTGCAAATAAATAAATGATTTCATTTCATAGTAAAAATGTATTAAAGCAAAGGTTTCACGCTTTACGAAGAAGAAGAAAGAAGGCGAGTTTTTTTTTGTTTTCGTTTTTACGCTTCAATGCTGAATGTTTAAGTTAGTAAACAGTTTACCTATATAAATTTATTTACAGTAAATTGCTGTTTACATATATTACACAACTAACTATTTACCCTAGGTACTAAATTAAATGACTAACTATTCAAAAGTTATTATTTTAAAGTCTTTTCTACATCTGCCTCTGTTTTATCCGCCGTTCCACGTTAGGGAACATTTTATGTTGTATTCCGCTCAGTTTTTTGTCAATGCTTATTTTTTCGTGAGCTCGGAACTTCAGTCTGCTTGGTAACGGAAAACGTTTTGATACAATTTCGGTTTGTTTATGCGACCCTAGTATATTTGGAGCGCAGAAGTCTTCGTCCGCGATCGTCACGCGTCGCTATGAAACACGGACAAGGCACGGCGCGCTACGTGCTACGAGTTTCGTAGCACCATCTGTAAGAAAATAAAGGTTTCACTTGCTATGGATATCCAATCCTCTATGCTCTCTCTTGCCACAAAGTGCTACGAAAAACGCCACATGCTAATTTCAAGTTTCAATTAAAGAGCATGTTATTCTGTTTTTTTTTTTTTGTATTATTTTATAGTACATTACTGCAGCGGCCTGCAAAAGGGGCGAAACGTTGTCGCGATGGACGAACGTGGAAATGTGGGCCGAGGCGAAACCGAGGCACTCACACGTGAGTCCATCAATGCCTGGTTGCGGTCAAGGCGAGCTTTTTTCAAATAATGCGCGGAAATTCAAACTAAGTAAATTTTATATATAAAATTCTCGTGTCACAATGTTAGTTACCATACTCCTCCGAAACGGCTTGACCGATTTTGATGAAATTTTACATGCATATTCAATAGATCTGAGAATCGGCTACTATCTATTTTTTATACCCCTAAGTGTTAAGGGTGGCTTTCCCACGGGATCGAGTCTTACGCGGGGGAAACCGGGGGCGCAGCTAGTTATTTATAAATTCCAGATTCAATGACGAACAACGATCATTTTCATGCGCCAATATAGTAATTGTTTCTTTTTTACTTTAAACAGCTTTATTTGAAAACCAGTTCGAAATTTAGGCAAAACCTCCTTGTTATAAGTTACCTCCTTGGTTGCCATGTATGGAAGTAAAAAGTTCGTTCCATTTTTAAATTACAGTTATGAGTTTCCATACTAACATTGCCGGCCGCCTGCTCGCATGTATTTGATCAGTACAGCATTTTCGATTTATCTCGAAGAAGGTTGTCAAAATAATGCTCGAATTTCCAAGCATGTTTGAGAAAAAAGAGTGGTTTTCTGCTGAGTGGAATAATGGTAATTATTATGCAAAAACACCAATTTGTGAAGAAACGAACTTATATGTTAGCGCATGGTAAGTATGAAGAAGAATAGCTGCCATGACGGTTACCATGGCGACAACCTTCAGCATTGGATCATTGATGCTTTCCTAGTACGTTTGACCGGAGCATTGAAAGCTCGTGTAGGTTAAGATATGAACTTTGTAGCGCCATCTGCGATGAACTTGAAATTTGATGGAACTATTATTCTTGTCACCTGAAAAACATTTTCTCAGATTTTTGCCTACTTTCTGAATTAATTCATTACAGAATTTATAAATCAGTATCGTTTTTATAATTATAAACAAAAAAATTGTTCAAGAACTAAAACAAATCGAATAAGATTTTTATTTTATTTTTATTTACTCCTAAAGTAATAAAAAAATATTTGAAATACTATAATTGAATCTCAATTTCATAAAGTAATATGGAAATTTTCACGATTGGTACATACACCATCAATAATACATTGTTTACTAACAAACACGCCTGTTTCCATGGCGATATACGTCGGCTTCTTAGATATCATGAGATCCTAGTACCAATGCCCGAAGCGCCAACGCCATTCGCCACGGCTGAGGCTATGAAACTCAAATGCTCCGCGCGGCGACATCTGCACTAAAATGGATGAACTAATAACGTTAGTTAGGACCCTTTCGAATAACTATCGTTGCGGATTATTGGAGTTTTGTAATACCTAACATTGCCGCACCGAGACACCATGTTGAATAGAGATTGTTTTATTTTAACTAATCTGATCTTTATAAATCTTTATATATCTCGCAGATGGATTGTTTATTTTGTTGTTTTTACCGCAAAACAGCTCCGTTATGTAAAACTAGCTTCTGCTCGCGGCTTTGCCCGTGTGGTGGTCTGAAATAGTCCCACAAGATAGTACTACCCGTATAAATAGTATCTTATGTTCTAACACTGGTCATGGTCTACCGGTGTGCCAAATTGTATCCAAATCCGTTGTTGCGTGTTTGAGTAACAAACATACAAACTTTCAAATCGCTTTGAATCGAATTAGCTGTGAAAATATCGCAAAATGTTTACAACCGTCAATGAAGTCTGACCGCGTTCGGGTCGCGCACTTGGGCATGCAGATAGCGCATCATTGCCTGGCCTGCCCCCACTTTGAGTTATCGTGGTAACTTATAAACTATTCGTCCAAAAGTTTATCAAAGTTTGTTTAGTTGTTATCTACATTAAATACCGAAAGCGATGAAGGTATTAATTTTGATAAGAATTAACGAAATACTCTTATAATTGCATTGTTAAAAAGTATCCAATTTAAATGTATTTATGGGTCACTATTTTGGCTGTAATGGCGTCCACATAAAAGTTACATAAATGCTGTTGCGGACTTTTATTTAGAAGTATTTAAGACAAACAATACCACTATACATTATCTTCATGTAACTCTTTGTATTCAGAACTTTATCTCAGACGGAATCAGGTTCAAAATTCAAAAATGACACGATGGTTTAATCCTGGGTCTAAAGATAAAACTTTGTAATAAGACCGTTACAGTTTAGGCAGCGCACGCCAAATATCTCTCAGAGGGCAGGATTTTTTCCAACTTACTTGATACTTTTGCGTGAAAGACTAACAAATATCCATCCATCCATTCTCACAAACAATCGCATTTATAATATTAGTAGGATAATGATATTAATGAAAAAAAAATATGAATAATGACGGAAAATGTCGGAAATCATAATATTGTTTTTGTAGTCATTGCCGAATTAAAACTCAAGAATTTATATTTGTCATAGCAAGGAAGAAAATTTGCTTCCTTGGAATTAATTCATAACTGTTAAAAAATGTATGTAATTAGGTACACCAGAACGAATAAAATTGATGCTATTATTGATCGAAGAATTGATGCTATAATTTAAAAAAAAAGTGCTTTGAGAGCTGTTTACCAGCCTCCAAACGCGTTGCCATAGCAATAATCTTGAGCCCCTTATATTTCATGCCACCCTGGTAACTTTGACCGGAGCAGCGCCGAGTTTTGTAGAGTCGTTGGGCGCTGAGACGACTACTTTTTAGCGCCATCTAGGAAGGAATACTAGAATTTTTTAATTTAAACTTTTATTATATCTGTAACTTGTATGGTGTACATAATAAATAGTATTCTATTCTATTCTATATTTTTTATTGTAGTTTATTTGCCTTCAGCATGGCGCCACGGCCTTTTGTGGTAAAATCCATTTTGACTTTAGTTAAGGGATGGATGCTAGGCTAATATTATGCCTTAATCTAAAGAAAATTCGCATGCAATTCTTGAATGCAAGTTTTGTCAGTCAATAATAAAGTTGTACGTCCTTGTACTGATTCAAGTATTTCCCGTATTTGCGCTGCCAAATAATAAATTATTTTATTAAACGATTTTTTTTTATTATTAATTTTATGTTACTAGCGCATTAATTGAACGTGTCATGACTAACACATTTTTAAGATATTAGTGTAAGACTAACAAAATATGGAACAAACTTAAGTCTCAATTAGATGTATTTTTTTTTAAATTTTCGCTCATGCTCGAATGGTAAAAAATATTCATGCCAGAATTGAATGTGATTTTTTTGGACGTGCTGTTTATACCTATACCAGTTTGTACCTATAATATCTTGCCCGTATCATGCAACAATTCTATCTACGTGTTGTTCAGACGTTGCCATTCAATTGTTGTTTCAATTTGGTATGCAACAGACTTTAAACTTGCTACGTGTACATGGGGCTTAAGTAACAATTCATGAGTTCATCTTATTTTATAATATTATTTAACAGTTTTTATTAGGATCAATTTGTCAATACTAAATTTTTCGGAGGCACGGAAGTTCAGTATTCGTGGTAATGGAAAAAGTTTTGCTATACATCCTGTTTGTTTATGCGACCTTAGTATGTTTGGAGCGTAGGACTATTCGTTCGCGATCGTCGCTTTGAAAACGCAACAAGGGACTACTACGGAGCTACGAGTTTCGTAGCGCCATCTGTAAGAAAATAAAGTTCATACTTGCTACGTATATACAATCCTCAACGCTGTCTCTTGCTACGAAGTGCTACGAAAAATCTACATGTGGCGCCATTTGCTAATTTCAAGTTTCAAGTAAAGAGCCTGCTTTCGGTTGTTTACATTAACTTATTTACTTAGACACTTACATAGTTTATTTAGTGTTAGGATTTATTTTTCTTTTATTTTTTACTAGCTTTTGCCCGCGGCTTCGCTCGTGTGGATGTCGAAAAATATCCCACGGGAACGTACTACCACCAGGATCAAAAGTTGTAAATCCTGTGTTAATCCACAAAAAAATAAATGAGTAGGTAACTAACAGTCCAAGCGTCCTCCTGTTCGCACACACCGCGGCATTTTTTTACTTTTAGCATTTTTATAACCATCGTAACTTCTAAACGGAAGGTCCGATTCGAATAATTTAAAGAAGAATTTACGTATACATAGACAACCTTGATTATTAAACTATTTACTTGAATAAGGATTAATATCCTGATACTAATGTCATAATCTTTCGATTCTACCCGTGTTTTGATTGACTAATTTGAACAAAAACGGTTATTGTGGCTTTACTTTAGTTAGACATAAATGCGGACTTTTTTTATGGGTCAGTGATGAGTGAGTGCTGTAAACATGTAGTAAATTATTTTACGTTTATTCAACAGTTTTCGCAGCGCACACCATTTATTATGTATATTCACCATTTACTTTTATAGGCAAATTTTTGATACCTTGGGATTTTTTTTTTTATAAAATACCCCATGTTTCTCGCTGATAAAGTAGCTTTCTGGTTGAGGAATTTTTTAAATCGATTATTTTTTTCATTCTTCCATTACATTCAAATAGTAAAAAAAAAAAACCGGCAAGCGTCCAACCACGCACAATGAAGGGTTTTATAGTAAGTTGGATGAATTTATCCCAAGAACAATCTTAACTTTGTAGTTGAAAAAATGTTTTCACATACATCGATATACGTCACGGTCAATTCTCTAACTGCAAATGTAAGTTTTTAATCGCATTTTTTTTTAATGTTATAAAGCTACAAAATTACGATTTTAGGACTTTTCCTTTACTTGTGCTGTGAAACCTTCCCTTCCTTTCCTTCCTTCTTCTACCTTGGCTTCTTGCCATATGTCATAATTCTAGGTCACCACGAAGTAGGTACCCAGCTTTGATATAATATGTGCGAGTTTCAAAATATGTCGCATAAATGGCAGTATTTTTTTATTGCGTTGATTTAGATGCTTAATATTTTAGAGCTCCAAGGGATCGTAGACTATTTGATATTAATTTGAACTTGATACTTCCACGCGTTCCAGAGAAAAAAGGTCTTGACAGACGACGGACGGACGGACAACAAAATAATCCTATAAGGGATTTTTTCTTTAGTTGGAACGGAACCCAAAAAATAGGAAGAGTCAAAGCTGGCAGCATTGCCACGTTGGCTGGCAATGCTGATTCTTTAGCCTAAAAATAGGCCAGCCCTCTGGTAACTTGAAGACTATTTTCTTATAACCTGACAAACACCACCCACGTGTTTTTTGGGCAGCAGCGTATCCTATTTTTGAGATCAATCAATTTTACTGCCAACTTAGAGCAATATAGTGTCGTGGTCAAAAAAAATAACGTTCTTTGTTCAACAAACTCAAATACCAAAATGTTTTCGAAGTAAAGTTGGTTAGTTGTGAAGTAATAAGTAAATATTTGATGAAATACTCTCATCGAATCTCAATTTCATAAAGCAATATAGAAACTTTCCCGATTGCTACATATACCAACTAGAATATATTGTTTAGTAAAAAACGCACAAGTTCCCATAGCAATAAACCTCGTCTTCTTATGTATCATGAGATCCTAGTACCAATGACCGAAGCGCCAACCCCATTCGCCACGGCCGAGGCTACGAAACTCAAATGCTTGGTGCGGCGCCATCTGCACTAAAATCGATGAACTAACGATGTTAGGACCCTTCAAACACTAACTTTTCGTAGTATTGGGGGGTTGTAATCCCTAAGATCACCGCACCGAGATTCAACGTTTGGAGAGACATCGTGTTGAATAGATAAATAATTTGTAACTAAGCTGATCATTTTCAAATTACTAGTAAAAAAATATGATTGTCGAAAAACCAATGTTTGCAGTCAACGAGTTAACTGCACCGAGATTCGTTGTTTGCAAAGACATCGTGTCGAATCCTAACTTTAATAATATAAATTAAATGCGGAAGTGATTTTGTTTGTTACGCTTTCCCGCTAAAACGGCTGAACATGGGTAGACATTCATAATCCGTAGGACAGTTTAGGGTAATTAGGACATAGAATACTTGTATCCCGGTAGTATGTTCGCGTGGAATAATTTGCGAGATCCACACGGGCTAATGGAAAAATAATTTGAAACTAAGCTGTACATTTTGAGATTACTACCACAAAAAATATGATTCTAATAACGGAAATCAATCGGAAATCATATTTTTGCAGTTATTGCAGAAAAGGAATCAGACGTTGCTTGCGGAAATCCATGACAGTAAAAACATCAGCATTCCATTATCATTGTAGAATATTAAAGCTCAGACTTGAATTTTGTGATAGCGACGAAGAAATGCTTTCCTATCATTCTCAATTGCTAATCTAATTAGAACTAAAACTAATGTTTTTATTTTTGAAAAATGCTTTCTGAGCTGTTTACCAGCTATTGCGCGTTGATATAGCAATGAACTGAAACACCTTATATTTCATAACGTCCTGGTACCTTTGACCGGAGCAGTGACGAGTTTCGTAGGGTCGTGCCACAGAGACGACAACTTTTAAGCGCCATCTAGGAATAGTATTTTAAACTAACATAGTGTTCGGTTTGTTTTGAATTTAACTTTGCTAGTGTGATTTGCTTTCAGATTTTATGGGTTATATATTGTTACGAAAGAGAGAAAAACGGCGGCGGCGGAAGACGGAAGAGGAAGGGGAGTGACTACCAAGATGGACTAATAGAGAAAGAAGTATGGAAGAAAGGGACATGTAACTCCAAATAAATTGGGATAAGGGCAGCAGAATGATGATGAGTTATTGTTACGAAACTCAAATGTTCGGTGCGGTGTCATGTGCACTAATTACTAATCTAATTTATAGCTAGAAAGAATTCTTGTTTTTATTTTTTCAAAATTCTTTCTTTCATTAATGAAGTAATGACGTTAGAACCCTTCGAACAACTAACTTTACGGAATATGGGAGGGTTGTAATGCCTGACATCACCGCACTGAGACTCAACGTTTGTAGAGACATCGTGTTGAATAGAGAAATATTTTTTGTAACTAAGCTGATCATTCTCAAATTACGAGTAAAAAATATGTTTGGCTAAAAAACAATTTTTGCAGTCACAGAAAATGTTACAGTCTAAGACGGCCACTGGCGTTATTTCGCAAAAATACAGGACAGTAAATGATAAGCAAAAAACATCATCATTGCGTTATCATTGCAGAATTAAAACTGCAGGACTTGAATTTTGTCATAGCGAGGAAGAAATATTGAATGCAATGGAATTCTCAATTACTAATCTAATTTATAGCTAGAAAGAATTCTTGTTTTTATTTTTTCAAAATTCTTTCTGAGCCATTTACCAGCTACCGCGCGCGTTGCCATAGCGATGAACTTGAGCCGCATACATCTCATGCCACCCTGGTATCCTGGTTACCTTTGGCCGGAGCAGTGACGAGTTTCGTTGTGGTCGCTGAGACGACTACTTTATAGCGCCATCTAGGAATAGTATTTGAAACTAATAATGTTGTGTTTTGAATTTAGCTTTACAGTGTGTTTAATTAGAGTGAAATGTAAGTAAATCAAACTTAATAAGTGCTTTTAGTAAGTACAAATCCCATGGGTTATAATTATGTAATCAATTAATGGGGAAAATTCGTTTCGAGTTTAGCCCGGGGATGGATGATAGGATAATTATATTGGAACTGATGGTACTTCATGCCAGGAATATTATGTGGATTTTGCATGCGAGCTTATCCGGCTCTGGTACATTGCTTTTCGTACATAAAAACGATGAAATAACCTTAGTTCACCTGCCTACATAACTGTAAACAGTCATGCGTAGGTACAATATTCATTTATTCAACAAACATATTTTATTTGACAGCACAACAATTTTTGTTATAAAAAATCTCGTACATTTCCGAGCTTCGAATATTTGTTAAACTGTCTATCTTGCTCAAGTCCTGACGGAACCTCTATTAACATAAATCCCGAGAATAAGGAAAAAGATGTTTCAGTTATTATTTATCCCACCAAAAACATTTCATAATTATTATAAAGTAGGTTGCCAAGCCCTAAGGCTTTCAGATCTAATGTAGAGTCAATACCCTAACTCTACTGCAAGGCTTAAAAGTCTACAAACCTGACAGGTTGGACGGTGAAACATACAGATTTCTAAATTTTGTTTGTTGTTTGTGTACAATTTCTAGCCATTTTTTTTTTTGGGAGGGAAATTATCAAATAATTTCTTCCGCTCTGGGCGTGTCAGACTTTTACTGACTAAAACCCACCCGTGTTCCTTCCGTTGCCGGTGTGCCAGGGCCACGATATCCCTTTCGGACAAACTCGCAACCCTGGCAGGCATTGGTCCTAACGGACCCCGTCAGTTGGTGCTGACATCTCTTTGAGGCGCGCGTGGAACACAACGCGCCGTCGACTCGGGCCTGGTCCTTATCGCACGGCGAGCTACCCATCGCTCACCGTCCGCAAGCCCGCGCCTACGGTGGCCGGAAGTTGGCTTGTGACTCCCGACGCCCGGGGCGTCTCCTGCGGCGACTAGGGGCGCGAGGGCGCGAACCTTGCCTCTCCCTCACGCGTTCCGCCTTCTCCTTTGCGAGCATTACTGCTTCACAGAAGGAGGTGACGGCCTCCCATGCACTCTCGCTCTGAACCATGGCTTGCACCAGGGCCGGACGTGAGAGATCGCCGCCGCCGATCGCCTCCATGAGGACACGACGGTGCTCCGCCCAAGCCGGGCAGACCTCCACCGTATGCTCCACTGTGTCCTCGGGGCGATCCACATAGTGGTGACACCCGGGCGTTTCCTCCCGCTTTATCCTGAACAGGAACCTCCCGAAACCACCATGTCCGGTGAGGACCTGCGCCAGGCGGAAGGAGAGGACGCCGTGGCGCCTCTCTAGCCACTCCTCAAAGAGGGGACTTATCGCCACAATTGTGGCGTGCCCAGCGCTGGGTTGCGACAATCGCACTCTCCATGCCGCCATAAGATCCCGCCGGAGCTCTGTCCGCTTTGCCGTGATTTCTCGCGGCAGCGGAGTTTCACCCCGGCGTTTCACCTCCTCGCGCCACTCCCAGACGTGCGCGAGGACTTTTGCCTCCAGATCCCATGGCGGTAGTCCGGCAAGGAGGCTCGCCGCCTCACGGGAGACCGTGCGGTATCCTCGGACCAGCCTGATGGCCATGCCCCTTTGGGACGCGTTCAACCGCCGGGCTGGTCGCAGCCTTATAGAACGCGCCCACACCGGGGCCCCGTAAAGGGCCATGGACAAACAAAAACAAAAAATCCAGCTTTCTAGGGCTTCGGAAAGTACCATAGAGGTTTTGATGAGTGAGTGCCATGAGTCGGTCACTATCGAAAGAGGTATTTTAGCTATTAATAAAATCCAAAGTATAAAAGCAAGACAAATGGAACTTAATGTGTTTTATAAATCTACTAACTACATCTTATCCTGAGAATTTGAGCTCTCTAGCATTATCCAGGCTGAAGCTATGAGGGTTACAAATACGATGAAACGCCCCTCTGTTTTTTATTTTTGGCTCGTCTTAGCGGGGGCACTACCCAGACAATATTTACCTTTACAATATATTTTTATTATATCGGTATTTGTGTTGATGCTTCGTACACTTTATCTTTTATAATCAATATCAATAACAAAAGTCATTTATTCCAAATTCGCTGAGCGTCAGCACTTTTTGGACGTCAAAATTACATAAGACAGTCCCCCTAAAACGCCCGCCCCTCACCACTTCCTAGTGCTTTAGCTGGGAAAAAGAAGTGGTGCAACAAACTTCCCAGCAGCACAGGTGTCTGTTCAGTTACAAAAAACATAATTCTATACAATAGTATGTGAAAAAGGGATTGCAAGTAATTCTGCTTAGCTGAGTTCGATTCACGTTCCGGCAATATTATGAGAAGTTATATAAAAGTCAGCCCAAGTTTCGACTCGCACGGGAATGCTGTCAAATTCCATACAACTGTTACAAACCAACAAAAAACGCCTAGTTTTGGGTTATTTTAAATTATTAAAAAATCAACTCCTTTCTAGCTTAACTATAACACAGTTCACACACATACGATGCATTGTGTATTTAAAATTCATGTTCAAGTGGCAATCCATCGTACCGCAGCGTATTTCCAATTTGAATAACAAGGAACAAAATTAATAATGTATTATTCTCAAGACAGACATAGGTACAAAGGAAACTTTCTCCGAGGAAACGGATCTGTCTTCATCGAAAATCTGAAAAGATTGGTCGGAACCATGCTATAATCTGTTTCTTTCATACTGATGGAGCTTAAATTATTATTTTGAAGACGCATGTTTTAAAAAGATATACGAATAACCATAAAATAAAATAAAATATTGTTATTGAAAATTGCTGAAAATAGCAGGTTTATCTATAAAGAATATATTAAGAAATCGCAAGAGACCTAGCTTTTCTGACAGGGTTAGGTAATCATTAAAGATGATATTTAGCTAGCGCTATGGCTGGATTTTGATACTGATTTCTTCCGATCACTAAGCTGCTGGGTTTGACAGTTATAAAATAAAACAGATAAGCCCAAAAAGGTTTGATCCTCCCAAATCACGCGACAATAATATTGTACTTCTAGTATCAACCCTCTGCCGCAACAACGGCAATAAAGGGAAGGGGGGTTGTAACACAACCAATTTTTTTAGGACATGCGACCAATTCACCATGATCCCCAGGGGTCTACTAGACCGGTTGTCGGCCTACTAAAGTTTTGGCTAATTTATACATTTATGTTTCGGATTATTTCTAGTTTTTATGCTTGCTGTACTTTAACCTGATTGATATTTTTATAAATTGGGCAGGTAATGTCTACTACTAACGGGGCAGCCTATATAAATAAAATCTACCATGTCTTAATTAAACCCGACGAATGTCCTACGGCTGCGTGATTGTCCGTAAGAAAGTCGAACATTGAAATTTCTTGAAAAATATATCGTGGAAACCGTTGACGACGCGAGGAGAAGAGGACTTCTGGGTCGTTTGACGGATTAATTGTTTGAATAAATTATTATAACCTTAATAAAAAAATTGGAGCAGGGGTGACCCAGTGGTAACGGCCGCGAATTACTAGTTGTAGGTCGTAGGTTCGAACCCCGACAGGCGCTTTAGTTTGTGTAAATTATTTCATCACCACTGCTCTCAAAACGATGAAGGAAAACATCGTGAGGAAACCATGTCCTAGAACCAAAAATTCGAATACACCTTTAGAAAAAAAATCTCGATACAAATTTACGGTAAACTAACCACTTACTTTGAGTTTCAATCCAAAATATTATATGTGTATTAAATATCAACGCACGGTTGGTATTTAATTAATAACAAGAACTTGATTGTTTTTTATTTTCGATTACTCAACTCGTTTTTGAGTAAATAATAATTGCTTCATATTTTGTAATAAATTACAAGCGTTGTGTCATCACGCTTCTCTTTCTTTTGTATGCAGTCTGACAGTGACAGCGGTTTACCAGTTGTCAGCGTCTTAAGGACGTACGTGACAAAGTTTGTAAGAGACTGGTTTCTAGGAAAACCTGTATGGCAGATCACCAGGGTCCCACCAGACGGAGATAAACATAATTAGTTATACAATAAAAGTGAAGAAGCTGGGCATACCAATTTAAATCAAATATAAAACTAACTGAAAAACTATAAAACACAACAAATGGAGAAGTGGAATCATTTATGAAATATTATGTTTGAGGAAGTTAGCGGGATGGAAGATCCTATAGATATGGATAGTCTCCCCATGCCATTAAATTCACTGCGATATCGTCGTGTGGAGATTGCTCCATACAGTTTCTATTGAATTTGATGCCACGGTGTGACTTATCGCGATACTGTCGCTCGTGTAGATGGCGCATTAGGACGGATTTTTGAAAATGTATCACCTAAAGGGGCTCAGTTTGTATGGAAGTAAGTCATTTTTGCCTCCCCCCCATTGGGGGAGGCCTGTGTCCAGCAGTGGACGACTTTCGGCTGAAATGACGATGATGATGAAATCATTTTTGCCGATGGAAAATTCCATCGGGCACCCCCTTGTACGTAATTCTATCGCATCGTGTTTGCGGCTTTGTGCAGAAGTCTTCACGTGCATTATACGAACTAGATTATTTCTATTGGGGTATAATTATTGAACTGAAATCAAAGTGGATGGATATAATATATTTTTGTATAAAAAAAATGGAACAACCTTCATTTTTTCATAAAACTACTTCAACAAACAAATAAGGTCAGCTTCACTGTTCGTCCAACGCAATACCAAACTTATCGGATGAAAAGTTATCAAGTCCGTGACTGGAAACACAAAATCATGGCCTTAGGCACTTTCGGAAGCACCTAATACTTTGGACGAGTTTAAGTTGAGCTTACAAGTAGTAACTAGAACTCCAGTTTACAAGGAGATTATTTAAACGATGGTTTGAATGACCAATGAAGCATCATTGTTGGGATGAACCAGATTAAAGAAGAAAGACATTGGTTACCCATGTAAGTAATAAAATTATGCGTTAGGTTAGACCATGGACTTTTTTTATACGTCCATGGGTTAGACGTATCTAACGTGCGCTTTTATAATGTAACGATATTATCGTGGACGTCTACTTCTACGTTCATAAAATGTATGGCAATACGTGCACGTTATAATGTTATCGTGGACGGAAATTTAAAAGCGACTTCATTATAAATATTTGCATACATTATATTTCCATACATTTTACTTCCCTGTGTTATCGTGATGCCGTGACGAGGACGTGGCGATATTATAGTGGACGTTCTCCACGATAATATCGTCACGTTATAAAAGCGCACGTTCTGTAATAAGATTACTACTGATCCTAATTCTAACTTTACCTACTACATAATTATAACCAGGCTTTCAGAAACTAGAAGCCAAAACTTCCCAACTGATGAGACAAAATACTTCTGGGTACATAATAGATTAGAAGATATATTTAAAATAATACCTAAGAGTTTATACTGCGTGGGCGCTCTAAAATCCGTAAATCTCTATTTGTATATCTTGCCCATAAACTTCAGCTGAAGGAATTATTATTTATTAAAGCCAATTGTTTTTGCCTCTAATTATAAATTTCTAAACAAAGCCAATAAAACTTTGGGTTTGAACCAAACTCTTTGTCTTAATGTTGTTACTCATTTATAGAATATCGGAAAGATGAAAGCTTCCTTTAGAATTAGGAATTATAAAACTGATTAATTAATACATATATTACTGTTATTTGTTTCAGGTAAGCACACAATACACGGCAGCATTCCAGTACAGAAAGGTCTGATGCAAATAGTAATGTATATATACATATTTTTATCTTTTGAAGGTGTCCCTCCCGGAAACCTTCCGCCCGGGCTTAGAAAATAAGATGGAGTGTTGAATTTTTACCTTATTAAAACTACCCCGGTGGTTACCATCTGCATATGAAAGGGGGCCACTGTTACCACCGAAAAGACCGATCCGAAACTCCCTCTCTGCAATGCCTGGTAGGACGCATCCCTGGGGAGACTAGTAATATCCCTACTGTATACGGGGTGATCTGATGAGATGGGACGGTATCATATTATTTTTTATATCGGGTTTACTGCTAATTTCTTACATCGCACTTTACACTTTTTATTTTTAATACGTTACTTTTTGTTTCTAAACACACGAAACCCATCACTTACTCACGCTCTCACTACATATGTTTACTAACAATATTAACACATCACCAAATCTACTATAATTTTTTTTCATTTTTTATTTCGCAAATTTTTTGTTTTGAGATGCAGACTTAATTCAAAATTGTTAAATCACTCTGTCTTTATTAACCGACTTCCAAAAAGGAGGAGGTTCTCAATTCGGCTGTATGTTTTTTTTTTTGTATGTTTGTTACGCGATTACTCCGTCAATTATGAACCGATTTTGGAAATTATTTTTTTGTTTGAAAAAGTATACTCCCGAGGTGGTCCCATTGCCACCAAATCAGAATTTGATGAGGGGATCCCATGGAAATCGAGGGAAACCCTCAAATTTTATATGCAAACTTATAGCGATTTGGGAACTTTTTATAGTAACTCGTGCAATTACTCTCGGAAAGCACCATTTGGTGAAGTGGAACTGATGAAGGAGACCACAGATGGCCACCGGAACAATAAAATAATGAGTACCTATTTAACGGGTCGCGATTAAGCAATTTATGCTCGTCACTATGCATATGGTGAGTGGCAGTTCTCCTGGTTCTTAGCAGGAGAAATCCTCAACAATCAACATCCCAGCATCGGGAAAAGCAATATTTTATAAAAGGTGATGAGCAGTTAACATTAGGCTATTGTAACTTAGATACTTAGGGCCACTTGCAGCTTTTACTTAAATCTCGATTTAAACTCTACTTAGGCTTAAACTTAACTTAACGACTTGCATGTCATCGATTTAGCTTAAATATCGATTTAAATAAACGTCAAAGTTAAACCGGCATCTGGGTCGGTTTAGAGTTGTTAAATCTCGATTTTAGAGACAGACAATACAATGGTATTTTAAAATTTATCTTTTTATTTGTGAAACAGAATTTATTTTCATTTAATCATGATGATTTGTTATCGGATGAGGACGAGGAGATAGTAAAATATTTAGACAATCTGTTTTTCTCTCGTAGAGTGTACATTAGAAGCGATTTATTGAATACATTACGAGATGCCGAATTTTTGAAACGGTTCTGCTTAAGTAAACAGAGTACAAAGCTCATTTATGATAAAATTATCCTTAACTTTCCACGTGATTTTAACAGGTAAGCTTTCTTCAGTTATGCACATAGCACAGAGCACTATTTATTACTGGTTACGCTAACGAAAACTAGAAAATAACACGAGACTACAACCAATTTGATTTCGATGTTTCACATCTGCCAGGCGTCCCATAACGGTTCACAATTTTTTTCTCTATACGCAGAACTGAGTTGCCATCACTTTTTATTTGAAAACTGAACGCAAAGAATGAATGGTGAATGTAATAATGACTAATCTCAGTTTAGTTAAATCGAATGTGAAAAGTAACCGTGCAAGACATGCCTAATAAGATTTAAGTTAAGTCGAGTTTAGGACAAAATCGAGATTTAATTAAACCGAGATTTGTATCATTTTGCTGCAAGTGGCCCTTAAATTCAAAACTGACCCACTAAAACGTGGTAAATAAAAAAAAAAAACTTTTTACAAAAAAATAATAACCGACTACCAAAAATAACACTACAAAGTGAAAAATAACTTTAATTTCGGAAGTCGGCTGCAAAAAACTCAAATACAGATCCAAAGACACCGACTTCCGAAATTAAAGTTATTTTTCACTTTGTAGTGTTATTTTTGGTAGTCGTTATTATTTTTTTGTTTTAAGTTTTTTTTTTTTATTTTTTTTAAATGTTCTAACTGCTAGTGGATACCTGGTGACCTGAAACACAGGCCCCTAAAGCCTAGTTTAGGCACCAGTTTCCCACCCATAAATTTGAACTAAATCATTAAATTATATAGGTTTAGGTACTTTTTGTTTTCTATAAGGGAAATCTGAAAGAAAAAGAGTTAAGACCATCGTCCACGACGAATGTCACAGCGACTTAATGACGCGTTAATAACTAATTTGTTTATTGGTTGCGTCGTGTATGGCCCGTCAATGAAATACGTCTGTGAAATTGTGACTTATAATTAGTGATTTGAGATCGTAGCTAGTTACTTTTGATACGCGTCGTGGACGACGAGCTTTAGAGTTGGTTTTAAGTATAGAATTTCAAAAAGACCCACGAAAATAATTTTAACTTAACCAAATAAAAAAAGGGTCAAGAGCTTTTCATCAAAAGTCTATTTGAGAATGCGCAGACAGCGCTCTTTCATAATGATACCCCACATGCTTTAGTAGCACCACTTCAAATTTTTAAAACCCCCTTTCAGTCCCTTTTGCAAAAAAGGTATTTGTTTTTTTTTTTTTTTTTCTTTGTTGTTTGAAAAATAGTTGGGCAAACGTCATCTAAAACTATTCTAAATTTCAAGTTGATAGCATTAGCATTTGTCTGAAAATAAAAGTATTTCTTTTCTATTCTATTAGTAGTTCTTGAGATATCCAGGTGTGACAGATAGACAGACAGACTTAGTCTCACCATAAGGGTTCCTTTTTACCATTTTGGTACGGAACCCTAAAAATAACATGAAATCACAGTCCTTTAAAAAAAAAACTGTCAACTTATTAAATCTATCTAGACTTTTCGTGAGGTTAAATTGGATCGACGTGGAAAAGTGCAAATAGTTTGTAGTGAATGAAAATGTCGACGAAGTTTGTATCAAACGTTGTACCTACGTGTTGTTACAAGGTCGTACTGTAAGCGAGTAGAATAAAATAGAGAGTTTAAGTGATATAAACTAATTCACAAATAAACACTAAAACGTCTAAGATTTCTTATCGTTTTCATACCTTCTAACGTTCAATAATTCGGTAGGTACCTAATCGTTTCCACTATCATTGAATTATCAAATTAACTGTCAAGAACAGGGCCGTTTTAAACCTATGTGATGCTTTAGACACTATAAAATACTAGACCTAGTATTTGCTACTATCCCAGTGTATAGCTGACTTCGGTCGCTCTGGCATACTAAATTCTCCATAGGCTTATGGAGAATTTAGTATGGAAGAGCGAGCGAAGTGTGCTCGAAATTTTTAGCACCCTGCCTCTGATAGCCACTAGCTATGATCATTCATTTATTTCAAACGAAAGACGTCCACTGCTGGACATAGGCCTCCCCCAAAGAGGGGGTTTGCCATAATAGTTACGCTTGGCAGGCGGGTTGGCGATCGCAGTATGGTATTAAAATGCATAGAGAACGCTGCTGCCCATTCTCTAGTAATTAGTCCCTTAGTCGCCTTTTACGACACTCACGGGAAGAAATGGGTTAGTTCTATTCTTTACGTCCGGCACCACACGGACCAGCTAGCTATGATACAAGCAGAAAATAGAGGGCCCCATGAATCGTGGCGCCCTGAGCACTTGCCTAGAGTAGGCAATGGAAAAGATGGCCCTGGTCAAGAACCCAAACTCGCGTTAAACTACATAATATTTAACTTGTCTTGGTGTCTACTGGATATGTATAGGTACTAAGAAGAGTGTCTACATTCTACAGTTTCATAATGCAATGTCATCTATTCACTTTCTAAATCTTCTGCTAAGTTTTTAAATCGCTCCTAGTTACACCGGTTCCTCTTGCAACAAAACTGAATAAGGTCTGCTTCTGCCCAAGCATGTGTAACCGACAAGATATATATAAACAAGCTCAGACACTTTATCCCGGGATCGAATCCCGCGGGATTTTCGTATTACCGCACACCATTTTCGTTCACTGTAAGCCGGGGTTAACAGGCTAGGGGATTTAAAGAATCATGAATTAAATATTTATTTATTTGTACATATAGGTAGTTTATAGGCAATAAATCGCGGCTTTATCCATCATATCTGGCCATGAACAAGTTTATGATGAATGTGTATAAATTATAAAAAATCTTAACGCGTTTTTATTAACCACTAGCTGCGCCCCGCGGTTTCACCGGCGTAAGTCTCGATCCCGTAGAAATATCGGGATAAAAAGTAGCCTATTTGTTAATCCAGTGTATCAGCTACTTCCACTCAATTTTTTTTCAAAATTTGTCCAACCGTTTGAGCGTGAAGAAGTAAAATACACACATACACTCACAAACTTTCGCCTTTATAATATTGGTGTGATGGTGTGATGTATTATAGTGTGTTTATTTTAAGCTTCATGGTTTAAATTGTGTCTGTCTAGGTTTGGACTAATCATGCATCTTTAAAAATTGTGTTACCATAAAAATCCCATAGAAAAAAGCCTGGATGACATTAAAATAAAACTGGTGGATGCTAATCTTCACAGCTTGGCCCATCGCCGCAAGGTTGCCTGCTTGTCGGTGTTTTACAGACTGTACTTCGGTGAGTGTGCCCAAGAACTGCACGACCTCATTCCACCGGCCCCCTTCTATTATCGGACATCTAGACGCACTGCAGGTTACCATCCTTTCCGTGTTGCTATTCCACCAATTCGCACTAAGCGTTTCCAAATGTCTTTTATAATGCGCACAGCAAAAGAGTGGAACTCTCTACCTGCGTCTGTGTTTCCGAACGCATACAACCCTAATCTCTTCTTCTCTTTATCTCTTATAACAACACACACACAACACAACAGGCACAGGAACGGGCTTCTTCTGGGTAAGCTCGCTCCATTGTCGATTTTGTCAACTCTGCCCTAGACTAAAGTCAAGAGCAAACCCATCCTAAATAAAAATAAATCATTGCATTTGTTGGGATAGGTCCAGACATCAGAAGTAATACTTAGATACGGCAATACAGAAATCTATTTCAATCGAGCTATCAGTTATTTTAAATCGATAGAATATAGAAATGAAATTAATTAAATAACTAATAATGGTAGTGGTGGTCACATAGGGCAGTACTGACTGTCAGGGACAGTGGTCCATGCACCCACCGCAATAAGGATAGTACTAATTTGTCGGAGACAACGTTCCACATCCAATAACCGGGAAGTACTGACTGTCGAGAGACAGTGGTCTGTGCACCACGACGCATCCGTTCAAAATGCGTACCGATTCAACAGCGTAGCTCCTTATAAAGGCGATCCGCTAGTGGGGGGTAACGTTACAATATTTTACTCAATTGACTTCAAGTGTTTTAAGTCAAATGACCGATAGAATGAATGATTGTCCATGGTGCACGTTCCACTAGCGCCATCTAGTCGCCGCCTCTCGCAGCTGTTAAACAATATGGTTTCCGTCACATTTTATACCTTGTAATTTTTTAAATTAATATTATTAAAATAACCTACTTAAATCTAACTAACCGCCATCTGCCCGCCTTTTCTCGACTGTGTTGGGGTTGGCTTCCAGTCTAACCAGATCCAGCTGAATACCAGTATTTTACATGAAGCGACTGCCTATCCGACCTCCACAACCCAGTTACTGGGTATCTAAAAGATAAAAATATAATAACAAATTCCCCGTCATTTTCAACACCAACTCCAATGTGTTCTCACTTAATTATTTGAACTTCTAAACGGGTGGGAAATGTGAGCTGACTTCTGTAAAGTGAGTTGAACTTATGTGACAGAGTTTGTTTATACTAGCTTGTTCTACGGTGACGTCTGCACTTTGAGAGTTCGGACTGCTTTTAATTATGTGGATCATTTACGTTCGTCTACGGGTTCATAAACGAAGAACGGGTTCGTTAACGAAACATAAGTATAGATAAGGAAGAACATCGTAAGCGAAATTAATTAAAATATATTATTTTATTGATTACTTTATTCATTTTATAATTTTTTGAAAAAGTGAAATACCTAGGATTATGTCGCTTACGATGTTGTTCCATATCGGGCTCGATGTGTGGCTCAATTCAGCCCACTGCCCCCCTTAAGGAAGCACAGAACCGGTCGAAGTCAGCAGACTCGTTTGAACATTTTCGCATACTTTACCCAAACCAGTCAAATCCACGGTTGGTACCGGTGAAACTCTTCATATCACAAGACATGAAAAGTTCTTGTAAAGAAAGAAAAGAAAGAAAGAAAGAAAAGAAAGAAAATACATTTATTCAGCACAGACTAAGGCACACAATATAACATAAGTACAGCATGTAAAAATAAAAAATAAAAAACAAGTAAATAGTGTAAAGTGCGATGTAGGAAATTTGCGGGTAAGTGTGCCTCACGGCTGCGCCAAAAAGGCCCAGTTCAGCATAAATGCCAGACAACTAGTGCCTGACGCTGGTTTTCAACTGGACCTGAAGTATGAGGTGACGGATGTGAATCAGTTTTATACTGCATACATAAATAAATAAATAAAATAAATTTGTGTCAGATATAAAATAATATAGTGTGATTATAGTGAAAACTGTAAAAAAACAAAACAAAAAAGACACTAATAAATAAATGAGAAGGACACATCAGGACCTTGTTAATATCTAATGAAATCTAACATAACATGTAATATATACAACAGCGGCTATTTGCATTTTCATGCAACTTTCACCGACAGACACAGAAACACTAACACATACCTAAGTTGGTAGGTACCCACATACATCATATAATTGAGACATTTAGTGCCACCATGTCCAGCTCCCGTTGCGCTTCTATAAGGTACTGCCGTAAGCGTCGTCTAAAAGTGTCTATGCTGTTATCTACTCTAATCGGTGGTGGGAGGTTATTCCATACTTTGGAAGCCGCATAACGAAAGCTACCCCTAAAAGCGGCTGAACCCTGAGACTGTGTCGAGAGTTGTTGTGAGCATTGCCTTCTCCCGCATTCTCGTCTACTCGTAACCCAGCTTAGCTTGTTGAATAGGTAGTCTGGTTTCTGATATTTAACCACACCGAACAGAAGGCAAGCCAAGTGTAGTTTGCGTCTGGACTTCATTTTTAGTGTAAAGTGCTTGTTTAGAAAAGGTGTTACATGGCTTCTGCGAGGGATATTGTAACAAAAACGAGCACAGGCGTTTTGTACCCTTTGGATGAGGCGGT
The DNA here is from genome assembly GCA_948098905.1 of Tiliacea aurago. Taxonomy (NCBI): domain Eukaryota; kingdom Metazoa; phylum Arthropoda; class Insecta; order Lepidoptera; family Noctuidae; genus Tiliacea; species Tiliacea aurago. The sequence goes on along the minus strand of OX402581.1, from coordinate 23,466,269 downwards.
CGGTACGAGCTAATAGGCGCGGGCCGTAAACCGTGTCAGCATAGTTCAACCTAGACAGAACCAGAGTTTCCACTAGCTGTTCCCGCAGTCTTTCGGATAAAAAAGGCCTCACATTGTATAAAACCTTAAGGCGATAGAAACAGTTTCTAACCGAGTCTGCTACGTGCTTCTCAAAACGAAGGTCTTTATCCATAATAATACCTAGATTTCGCGCTTCATTCACTCGCTCAATTGGTTCACCCATAAGTCTCAAGTCAAATGTCACTGGTAACCGAGCCAACTGCTGTCTTGTGCCAAATACCATATATTTCGTTTTTGTTGGATTTAACGACAAGCAGTTCTCCTCAGACCAGGCGGCGATTCTTTGAAGATCATCGTTAAGGTCCTTAATGGCATTATCGTACTCGTCTGGTCTAAATGATATATAAAGTTGGACATCGTCGGCATAAATATGGTACTTGCATCTGTGGAGACATTTTATAATATCCGCACAATACAAAATAAAGAGAATGGGGCCCAATATGGAGCCCTGCGGGACTCCTCTATCTACAGAAATAGGTCTTGATCTAAGGGTAGTGCCGTCACCCAAACGCAAGTCAACAAGTTGCTCCCTATTACTTAGATAGCTGCGGAACCATTGCGTAGCGCTAGGGTCGAAACCATAGTAATTTAACTTCGCTAATAATAGCGGGATATTTATTGCATCAAATGCCCGGGAAAAGTCGAGTAAAACCAGTAATGAGCACATACCCTTATCTTGGGCAGATAATATATTATCAGTAACATCCAGTAAAGCAGTAGATGTACTGCGCTGTTTTCTAAAACCAGATTGTAAATCAGGTAGAACGTTATTTTTTTCCAAAAACAGCGTTAATTGGCGGCTAACGACTTTTTCTAATACTTTGGATAAACAAGGTAATATACTTATAGGGCGTAGGTCTTTTAAAGTAGACGGATTTGAGTTTTTTGGCAAGGGCCGAACGGAGGCAATTTTCCATAGGTCGGGGAACGTAGACGTCAATAGGGAGCGGTTTATTATGGCCGTTACAACATTCAACGTGTGTGGCAGAGTCATGTTAATCATATCCAGAGTAATGTTGTCGTAACCTTCAGCGTTACTTTTAAAGTTGGAGATAACACGAGAGATGTCGTTCTCATCCACTGGAGTGATTGCGAAAATTTCTTCACCATGTCTATGATTTTCATAATAGTTCATAAGTGATGTGCTTGCCACGGGGTTACCGGGGACAACTAAAAAGTTGTTATTAATTAAGTCAGGGTCTCTAAAGTGCGACGGTAGGTCTTGTTTGGGCTTATAGGGCGATAAAGTGGATTTTAGGTTTTTCCATAATAGTTTAGGATCCTTTATTCTATTGTTTATGTTGTGCTTAAAATATGCTGCTTTTTCACTGTACAACGAACTAATTACTAAGTGTTTTAGCTCTTTGTAATATATTTTTTTTGAGTCGGCTTTCGTTTTCCTATAACTACTAAGTGCGTCGTCACGTAAACGCATCATAGCTTTGATTGTATCTGTAATCCACGGATACGACTTTTCCTTTACAGTACAAGTCTTGATCGGTGCGTGAACATCAAACAAGGAAATGACATGGGTATTAAAAACATACACCATATCATTAACGTTGTCAAGCGACGAAATAACTTCAAGATTTAAAAACGATAAATGTAAATTAAAGCTTTCCGTGCACACATTTTTAAGCGGCCGAAATTTTACCAAGTATGGCTTAAACTTGTCACGCTTAATGTGAAATTCACCTTCAATAAAGCTGGTATCGATATCTATAAAATATATAAAAAAGAAAGTTATTAGTTACACAATTTATAACTCAAGAAAGGCAGGACCGATTTGGCTGAAAATTGGATCTTAGAACCAGCAGACGGACATGGGATACTTTTTTTTTTTTTTACTTTTTTTTCGTACTTTTTACTAGGGTAGGTAGGGTAGGTAGGGTAGGGTAGGTAGATAGGTAGGGTAGGTAGGTAGGTAGAGTAGGTAGGTAGGGTAGGTAGGTAGGGTAGGTAGGTAGGGTAGGTAGGTAGGTAGGGTTGGTAGGTAGTGTAGGTAAGTAGGTAGGGTAGGTAGGTAGGGTAGTTAGGTAGGGTAAGTAGGTAGGGTAGGTAGGTACGGTAGGTAGGTAGGGTAGGTAGGTAGGTACGGTAGGTAGGTAGGGTAGGTAGGTAGGGTAGGTAGGTAGGGTAGGTAGGTAGGGTAGGTAGGTAGGGTAGGTAGGTAGGGAAGGTAGGTAGGGTAGGTAGGGTAGGTAGGGTAGGTAGGGTAGGTAGGGTAGGTAGGGTAGGTAGGGTAGGTAGGGTAGGTAGGGTAGGTAGGGTAGGTAGGGTAGGTAGGGTAGGTAGGTAGGTAGGGTTGGTAGGTAGGGTAGGTAGGTTGGGTAAGGTAGATACTTTGCGCTACCCGTGCCAAGCCGGCCCAGGAAAAGCTAGTAAGTAATTAAATAAAGGTGCTTGACCATAGTCCCCACTGCTGGAACACAGGTCACCTCTCTGTGAGAGGGAGGCCGTAATCCACCACGCGGGCCCAGTGTGGGTTAGCAGATGTCACATGTCTTCGAATTATTGGTTCTAGGACATGCCGGTTTCCTCACGATGTTTTCCTTCACCGTTTTGATAACAGTGATGATAAAATAATTTACACAAAGTAAAGCGCCTGTCAGGGTTCGAACCTACGACCTACAACCAATAAGTCGTGGCCGTTAACTGGGCCACCACTGCTCCATAAAATGTTATTTTGCTTTTTTGTTTTTTCTAAGCAACTAAATTCATAATGCACTAACTGAAAACCAAAAAGTGGCAAGAACTATAAAAACGAAGAGTGTTCGAACGTGTGAACGAGTGTAGTTGAAGTTGCAACTCACGTCGTTACGTGTTAGTTAGAATGTGCACCTACTCATAACATTATTTTATCTACTTAAATGTGGGATCCCTTAGCTGTAGCCCAAATCTCTGAACTTTCATTAAACTATCCCCCATTACGAAAAGCAATTCAAAACACATTACATTTTTTCGTCTCTTTTTCTTCAAAACTCCACCATTCCATTAAACTGTCATATCACGCCAAGATTGTTTAAATGTCACACAGAAACAATTCAAAACGTGTCACAAACAGACACGGTAATTAAATTAATAATGAAGGCTCCATACTGTACGAGGCAACTTTGAGAGAGTTCCCAGTGAAACTTTATGTAAATGAGAACCTACACAGAGAGATAATATTACGTGACTCCCAAGTTCAGCTGCTTCACTGCTTTGCTGATAAAATATGAAAATATGGCCTCTTTTACATACATGTCGCAGAAAACTGGGGCTACGTTTCAGGGGTTTTTATGAAAGTATTATGTAAAAAATTGTACAACAGCGAGTTACAACTCAAGACCTTTCGCTAGCTAATCCGCGTTTAAACAACACTGAGATTCAATTTTCTACATTAGCAATTTTGGACTTTTAGCAGAAAATAACATCAAACGATCTGCTGCCATGAGCTTTCCAATTTCGTGCGTATTATAACCGCATTCATCATCATCATCATCCAGCCGAAAGACGTCCACTGCTGGACATAGGCCTCCCCAAGAGGGGGTTTGGGGGTTGCCATAATCGCCACGCTTAGCGGTTGGCAATCGCAGTACGGTGTTAAAATGCATGCATAGAGAACGCTGTTGCCCATTTTCTAGTAAGTCGCCTTTTACGACACCCACGGGAAGAAATAGGATGGTGTTATTCTTTACGTCTGACACCACACGGCACATTACGATGCAATTCTTGTTTTCATAAAATCAAATGGAAAGACATGAATTCGTGGAAGAAACGACTAAACTCACTTCATGGTTCAAGTTAAATTACTATTATGGAGTAAATATTTTGGTTGCTTTTGATGTGAAGTTAATTATTTATATCTCTAGTCTGAATACTGTTACATTTGCCTATTTATGAAGTCGTGTTTTATCTAAACTAATATTATAAAGAGAAAATATTTGATTTTTGTATGTTTGTTTGTTACGCTTTCACGTTAAAACGGCTGATCGGATTTGGATAAAATTTAGCACATGGGTAGTTAATGACCTAGGTTAGGACATATTATAATACTTTTTATCCCAATATTATTACGAAATCGAGATTCATGTGAGTGAAACTGCAGGTCGCAGCTAGTAATTTCTAGTTTTGCAACACAAGATAAGCCACGACAAATAAAAAAAAACTGGTCAAGAGCGAGTCGGACTCGCGCACCGAGGGTTCCGTACGAATATATGATGTTGATAATTTCTGAAAAACTGTGATATTTAGAGACATCGTTTTATTTTTCCTGTAATCTTTACATAAGCTTCTATCATATAAAATAATTTCAGATTTTTATCTCTCCAAACTTCCTGAAGGGGGGGGGGGGAAACGGTATTTTTTTTCACATTTTTCATCAAAAGTCGGAAACTATGACGCATAACAAAAAATAAAAAAAATATTTAAGAATGTGCAAACAGTGTTATTTCATATGATACCCCACATGCCCTAGTAGCCCCACTTCAAATTTTTAAGACCCCCTTACAGTCCCTTTTGCAAAAAAGATATATTTTTTTAAATTTCTTTCTTGCTTGCAAAATAGTTGGGCAAACGTCATCTAAAATTATTCTAAATTTCAAGTTGATAGCATTAGTAGTTCTTGAGATATCCAGGTGTGACAGACAGACAGACAGACTTAGTCTCACCATAAGGGTTCCTTTTTACCATTTTGGTTCGGAACCCTAACAATAAGAATCTGTTTATTAAATGCTCAAATATCACTGCTAGGCTTGAACTAAAGCTCTTGCATTTAATTCATAGTAATGACGAGCTGAAATATTAACATATGCCGACTATCCTGTAAAAATATTAACATCAGCCGATCTGTCCTGTAAAAATATTAATATCAGCCGATCTATCCTGTAAAAATATTAACATCAGCCGATCTATTCTGTAATAAATATTAACATCAGCCGATTCTATCCTGTAAAAATATTAACATCAGCCGATCTATCCTGTAAAAATATTAACATCAGTCAATCTATCCTGTAAAATCTCACCGAGAAAATTTCAGTGAAGTGAGCTTGAAGAGAGCTGTCAGTGGTGTCATTCCCTAGCATCAGGTGGGATGAATGGATAGAACAGCAGTCCTTCATATGAAGTCCTACTCCTCCCCCCAATGTTTTAATGTGAGGACGTTGTAGGCTTAATAGACTATAGATCTGTAGACCATTTTCTATTTTGTTAAGTACCTGGTACTTTTGACGGGCCTACGCTGTCCTCTCATACCTATTAACACTGTAATTTGAAAACATTGTAAAAGCCATTTTTTTTAAAGAGTAACCGTGGAGTTTCTTGCCGGCTCTTCTCTATAGGAAACGAACAATTGGAACCGTGCACCTAGCTTCTGACGTTTCATAAGTGCCCATGTAGGCTTATGTGAAATAAAATATTTTGATTTTGAGATGAACGATAAATTTATAATTTACTAACTTTTGCCAGTGGCTTCGCCCGTGTGTATGTCGGAAATTATTCCACCAGAACGTACTATTGCATACTGGAATAAAAAGTATACTTTGTAGTTTACTTTGTTACTTTCTTTTCTTTGTAAATGCACCCACAATACAGGAGAAATTCCTAGTGTGGGGCAACGTTTAAAAAAAAAAACTGAGGGCCTAAAATGGACGCTTTGGCAAAATCATAATATGATCTGCGTACAATTCATACATCTCGCAATTCATCTGTTTGACAGTTTTGTATGGAGTTTCGTAAAATGGTCCACAAATTATAAATTGCTATAGTGAAGTCCAATGTCAAATAGCAGCTGTCAAACAGATGAATTGCGGGATGTATGAATTGTACGCAATAATTATTATGATTCTGCCAAAGCGTCCATTTTAGGCCCCCTGTTATTTTGTTAAAAAAAATTTAATGAAAGACTATTTAAACGAAAATTTTAAAAGTCAAATATTTCAAGCAAACTAGTAGGTAGTACCATCATGAACGATCGCCTTATTTTTCATGCTCAAGATACTTAATTGAGTGTCACTCTATGATGTAAATGGTTAACTCTTGATGCATCCTAGAGGCGGCAGTTTATACTATACTTGAAGACAACGCCATCTATTGTTGGATTAAGAAGGTTATGTAAATGTAATTAAGGCTGAGCCTGTGAGGGTTCTAAATATATTTGAATATAGAAAATATGTTTTTGTGCAAGAAAAGTTATTAGCGTATCAAAGAACCAGTTTCATAAACCTACTTACCAAACAATATTATTATTTTGTTATTCTATGCGCAGAAAGCAGAAAGTTTTTACGTAACGTAATTATTATGTAGTACATATGTGTATTCACACAACTATGTAAAGTTTTTCATTTCTATCAGTTATTGAAAAAAAACCTATATTCAAGTTTCAACCAAAAATGTTTTTAAAAAGCGCTTCCTTACCAATTTGACTCAAAAACAGGGCATCATAGCATCTAAAATAATTCACACGACAGAAAAAATTATCAATGACCTCTGAAGACAAAATTAAAAAGGCATTCAGTCTTGCAAACTTGCAATTTATATTGTGACAACTATCACCCTCACACACTACTTAAATGTTCAAAGCACTTTTTTCTAAAGTGTTTTTAAATTTCGTTGTCCTCTAGAAGTAGCCAAAACCTCTTGGCAAAGTTACAAATGTGCAGTCAACGGAAAACATATCTACTGAGAATAAATTAAAATATTTGGGTATACATAAATAATTGTTTTGTCACCTGGATGTAGAAACAAACTTATAATTCTTATGTATACCTGTTAATTTATCAGTCCATAGTACTGATAAATTAACCAGGAACATTTTATCTATTCTTAACAATAAAGAATTGAGAATTGAGAATTGAGAATCTTCCTCACTGGTTGATTTTGAGGTACCGTGTTTGACCGACGCTTTGAACGCTTGGAAAATGGCTTGTCCCAATACGGATTTGCCTGACAACCCGTCCTCTCAGAGACAGTGGGACGTGCCGCTCTGCAGTGTTATTCGGAATACCCTGATAAACTCGTCACTTAATACTGCTGAGCGTGCCCGTCTGCTGGCTGTGGGAGAATGGGAGTCAGGTTTATGGCTTCAGGCGCTACCGTCATCCACCATAGGCACTATGATGGATGACTCATCGTTTCGGCTCGCTACGTGTCTCCGCTTGGGCGCACCTTGTGTTGCTCCGCATCGGTGTCATTGCGGTGAAGCCGTCGACGGTCTCGGACACCATGGCCTGTCCTGTTGCAGGAGCGCAGGTCGCATAGCTCGGCACGCCAGCATCAACGATATTATTCGTCGAGCCCTTGTCACCGCCGCCGGCGTACCAGCGGTATTAGAACCAAACGGATGGGTACGTGACGATGGGAAGAGACCAGACGGCATGACGTTATTGCCTTGGAAGGTGGGTAGGCCTCTGGTGTGGGACGCAACCTGTGTCGACACCCTTGCGCCATCTCATATTCCAAGCACGGCTGGCTGTGCTGGCTCCGCTGCTGCGGCTGCTGAGACCCTCAAGCGGCGCAAATACTGTAATCTTATGGGTAACTACAGTTTTGAGCCGTTTGGGGTCGAAACGCTCGGGTCATGGGGCCCGAGTGCGCGTCTCCTTTTTAAGGAAATTTCTCGCCGACTGATCGACACTTCACGTGACCAGAGGGCTGGCTCGTTCTTCGGCCAAAGAATTAGCATTGCCATTCAACGTGGCAATGCTGCCAGTCTTCTGGGCACGTTTCCGGATGACAGCGATGCGGACGAGTACTTCGACGCTTAAGTGTCTTTTTTACTTTTTATATTTTTCATGTTGTAATTTTTTTTCGTATTTATATAAATGTGTGTACATATATTCTTAGTTAAAATCTATAATGATTCTTTATGGTCATCTAAAAGCGCACATCATCTAGTCACAACAAAATTATGAGAAAAACCATTAAAAAAAAAAATTGGAATCCTCGGAAAAGGCAATGAAAAGTTTGGATACTTTTTGTAACTTGTAGTTAGGAAAAACAAACCAGAAAAAATAAAACTAACAATACCACCACAACACAACTTTTAAACAAAACAAATTCTGGAGATTTTCCAGAAAAATCTAATAGGTAAACTTTAAAGAGCAGCAAAGGTTTCCAGTCTAAAAAAAACTTATTTAAACACGTGTCATATCGCATGACCTCGACACATTTTCTCATGACACTCTTCCAATTTCTTTCCCCCGTAAATAAAAGCAATTCCGAAAGTAATTCGTACTTAGAACTCGACACAATATCACTCTAGATTTATTTTCTCACCATTTCATGTCAGACATTTTTGATTCGACACTTGAGCTGAAATAAAAACTTTAGGGGACGTTAAATAGAGAATGACTCCCCTTTTAACGATGCAATAAAGGTTACATTACGAAATAAATAAAATGCGCATGCAGCAAGCTTCTGTCAAAAATATTTTCACTGGCTTTTGACCCTCCATCCAGTTAAACCATTTTATGTAGCCAAATGTTTTATATTGGAGTTTAATGTGTACATAGGTTAAAATAATAAAGAACCATTATACAGATTATTGATCACAGTAATTTTATTATGACATGTTGCAAAACTTGATATCACATGATTTCAAGTGAATTTGTGTAGGTGACTCGGCAATAAAATATTTATTCATTATTTTTAAATTGTTGAAATCGAAATTTTTATAGGTACTTCATTAAACAAGCTGCTAATATTTATAAGCCTGCTTCTTTCTTTTAATTCAAATTCAAATTTATTTATTTTGGGACAACTAGATCCAAAGGTTAGTATACAAAAACTTAGACAACTATTGTTAGTACTGAAAATACAATTACAAAGGACAACACTCATCATTTTAAACCGTATCGGCAAAACTATTTTCAGTATTTTAGAAGAAATGGAATTGGCCTGGCCTGGAGTATACTATAAGATATTATTTTTGCCCTAAGTTTATACTCAAAGGCAGTTATTTTATCGTAGCGATAAGCTCAGAAATAAATAAAACTAAAAAAAAAACAATGAAAAAAAAGTTAAATAATCCATTCATCAAAACTACAAAAATTCTCGCAACCAATAGTCGCAAGTGGACAACTTCCCACACATTTATTTGTTGTTTAGTCGTACGTGTGCAAGTCACATCTTTGTATACAGTGATCATTCCTTAACCTCTCGTATTTTACGATTTTTCTCCCGCCAGTCCAGCGCATGCTCGTTTTGATGATTTATTTCTGAAATGTTTTTGTATGGCAGCATGCCTTTTTAATGTGTTTATCGATTAGTAAATATCATATAATTGTAGAATGTTAATTTATATTTAAAATAAACCCAACAAAATTTACACTGTGAGCCAAAGTCTCAGGGAAGTTTTTTTGTTGATATTCTCAAGGGTGGAGAGGGGAGACAAACTGCTCGTAAACTAACAGTTTAGCCTCTTGTGAGCCTATTTCATAAATGTTCTAACAAAAGCTTCTTTTAGCCAGCTCCCGTAAGTAACTTTCGAGATATCCTAGTTTTAGTCACAGGCGCCGTTACCGCGCTGTGCCCGCTCGACGTACGCGACCGAAGCTCGCGTCTTGTCAAAATCGCGCAACCTACGAGAGGTAGTAGTAAGAAGGAAAACGTTCCAGCTTCCAACTCTGCAATCCTGTTAACTTAGCGCGTGGTATTAAGAGGGGACAGGGCTTGCGAGGAATTTGAAAAATAGGTATTTGAAGAAACTATTGCCGTCGCGCTTACCTCAAGTCTGCTCCCGTAGTGTGTGATAGGGACAACTGCAGCTAAGACCAAAATTATCACAAAATTTTTGACGAGTTCGACGTTTCATATTCCTCTTTTTTCTCATCGAAAACTGAGCCAATTCAAGTGTTTTTAACCGACTACCAAAAAGGAGGAGGTTCTCATTTCGGCTGTATGTTTTTTTTGTATTTTATTTTTTTTGTATGTTTGTTACGCGATTACTCCGTCAATTATGAACCGATTTTGAAAATTATTTTTTTATTTGAAAGGGTATACCCCCGAGGTGGTCCCATTTCCACTAAATCAGAATCTGATGAGGGAATCTCATGGAAATCGAGGGAAACCCTCAAATTTTATATATAAACCTATAGCGATTTGGGTATTTTTTATAGTAACTCGTGCATTTGCTCTCCGAAAGTACCATTTGGTGAAGTGGAACTGATAATGGATGATGGCCACAGATAGCCACCGGAACAATACAGGGTTACTGGTAATTCGACGTATATCCGGCAGGGGCTGATAAGGGGGCCAAAATGCAACAAATTGAACCCCCCATATGTATGGCCGAAATTCAATAGTTTTCGAGATATTAGAATTTTAAGGGTTTTTCGATATTTACTCAAAATTTGACATTTCATTCCAAATAAAACAAAAACTACATATTTGAATGGGTACCATTAAAAATGATGTTGTAGCTGGCACTTCAATTAAGCTATGGACATAATTAAAACTACTTAATTTAACAAAATAATGAAAATAATGAGCGATATAAGAATAATATCTTACCAATATTTTCATTTTACGCTTCAAAAATGTTGTCTCGTCACAAAAATTTCTATGACATTAATCGTACAAATAACTAAAACAACTTGCTTATTCTGTAAGCTTTCCAGAAAGCTATAAAAGTCAATTTTAAAATACATAATTCGTGCCAAGGCATGTGTTTGAATCGCCCTGTTCCTTCTTAATAAAGATTTTATTCGATTTAAACTTCCTGTTACTTGTAGCATTGTTTTCGTTTACTTTGCAAAGTCAATTTTTAAGTGTATAGGGTAAAAAAGTCAGCTAGCGTTTAAGTGTAAGCTGTAAAATGGCTGTAAATGTTTCAAATAAAGTAGGTAGTCTAGACTGGGTGATAAGTAAATTAATAATTTACTTAATTTAATAAGTTACTAAAGAATCATTCGTTTCATAAATGAGAACAAAAAGTAAATTGCTTCGGTACATAAAATAAATAAAAACATCGCATTTTGCATCGCTGCAAAAAGTAAATGTTACGGTAACTTATTCCTCACAATCTTTATTTGGTAAATGGAAGTAGGAAAAAATTGGCCAAGTGCGTGTCGGGCTACGCATAATAAATGGTTCCGTAGTTGGGATGAATTTATCTCAAGATCAAACTTAACATTGTAGTTGAAAAACTTGTTCCCTCATACATTCCAACTACAAATGTAAGTTTGTACGCATAGTACCTATTGAGAGATTTACCATGTTGTTTTAAGACTATAGACTTCTTATAGGTTTTCCTGTAATTTTTAAGTAAAAGGCTCTACATACCGGCGCGACTTGCCGCGCGACGCGACGCGACACAAAAGCACCGCTCGTCGTCGCGGTGGTATGTAGAAGCCTTAAATAACTACCTATATAATCTGCAATTTTTTTCAAGATTGTAGGCTCAGTAGTTTCGGAGGTAAGAAGGGGAATGGTAAATTTTCTTAAATAGCTTTAAAATAATGTATTTTAAAATAATAAAAAAATAAACAGAGGCAGAGGTCTAATCCTTCGGAGAAACAAATCGTGATATTATGTTACAAAAAAAAATATCTGAATTCCTTACAACGAGCCCTTTCCTTTCATTTAATATGTCACACGGTACAGTTTGCGAAACTTTAATTTTTTAATTTTCTATTTTGCCCCCTAAAGGTGACCCCCGAATTCAAATTTCATTTTTTACGTTACACTTCCGTGTTTAGGTCACAGAAATTCATATATTATGTGTACCAAATTTCAACTTCATCGGTCCAGTAGATTCAGAGCAAATTCGCTGTGACAGACGGATAGACAGACAGACACACGAGTATTCCTATAAGGGTTCCGTTTTTTCCTTTTGAAGTACGGAACCCTAAAAAGAAGTCCACATACAAAAATGTGGTTACATGGTAGTAGGTTTGTAGGTAGTGCTCTCAGCATGGACGAGCTTAGAATTTATTATTAACGTACATTTTCTTGTGACCTTGTCTAAGATACTCCGTTTTCTAGGTCATGTAGCAAATTATTTAGATAATAAATACAATATGAAATTCCTTGAAGGATCCTTTTTTTATGCAATATGCCAACGGTCAGAGTAAAAATTCAACACCACTCTTCGCACCTTTGATGAAGCCCCCACATGCCTACAGTAAGCAGAAGTATTATTAGCAAAATGTTACCTATACATTTTGCTAACAATACATCTACTTACTAGGCAGTAAAACAAAACATTATGCTGAACTTAAATCTTACAAGTGATAGGGATAATTAGATCAGCATTACTTATGAGCATTACATTAAGAGAGTGACGAAAAGGCAGAGAGTTACCAAATAAATTATAAATGATTAATGAAAATATTTTTCCCCGTTCAATGAAATTTAAATTAATTTGAAAATTTTCAACGCTGAAGAGACTAGCTCTGATGTTTCCATAAGATTTACGACCTGAACTTGTCATAAATTATGATGATAAAATGCCGCTTATTTTCGGTTGGCGACCATGGGTGGAAAAAAACTGTTAGGCTTTACTAAATTACTATTTTTGGGTGTGAAAGACTCAAAAGTTATATTCTAAAAAAACAGAAAAGTGTGGTTTTACTTTAAATTTCCAGATTTAAAAATAAAAACATTGAAAACAAGCAAAGCTATAGCTAGAGAACTTAGAACGCGAATGTTACCTATTAGTTGACTTAAAGCATTCTATGTTTATTTCATTGTATGAATTCGCGTTCTGAGTTCTGACCAAGAAAACTATTTTAATATCAAGTTCATGGAACATAAAATGGCACTCTTCTAAAAACGTCTACTCTATTCGTATTTTTTTCATAATTAAAACTAAGACAAAGGACTTTTCCAAGTGGATTGTTCAAGAAAAGTCATTAACACAATGGTGAAAGTCAGAAATTAAGTCGATGACAAAAAATATGAATGAAAATCTTTTTCCTTATTTTAAGGCTAAGACTATTAAGTCTGGGTTTGGTGTATGAAAAAGTACAAAGCATAAATGATTAAGTTGTTTTTTTAGCAAAAAGACGTCTAATATTTAGCCCATTTACGGATTAAACCTAAGGATAGGGTTAGGTTTATGTGCTATTTAAGGCTAAAAATTCCGGGTCCGCCAGCATTTTTGGCCTCTGCTCATTGTCTTAACATTAATTGGATATGGTACCCAAATTATGATTAAGCTTGGTACTTTGTAAGTACACAATATATAACACAGAATTTAAATAAAGGACAACACTGAAATAAAATAAAATCCAAAATATTATATTAAACTAAAACACGGTTCAACAACCCGTCTATTCGCTAGCATTTTATTCAGACAATCGTTCAAATGGCTCAATGTTGCATGCAGTGAAAAGACTAACAAAACATTTACGAACAATATTTCGAAGTGAAGTTTATTTAGCACTAGACTAGCGTCCCGGCCTTGCTTCGCGCGAGTGCAATCTACTGATGTCTAGATATTATGTGAAAACTTTATGTGCTATTTATCTAAATGTGGCTTTCCTGGCAACCCGGCTATATCCTGGCAAAATTAAAGTTATTTGATTCATGTCTAGAAATAAAAAAAAATGACAGGTACTTACGCGCGAAAACAGTTTGAGAATTGCAACAACCACTATTGGGGCAAATATTGATAAATTAGTTATGAGTAAACAATGTAAAGCATCTCATCTTCGAAGAATTTTATTAGTATCATTTCCTATTTCTAGCCTTGTAAAATTGTATAATAATTATCTGCAATTATTGTTGTTTTTAGGGTTCCGTACCCAAAGGGTAAAACGGGAACCCTATTACTGAGGCTCCGCTGTCCGTCTGTCTGTCTGTCCATCTGTCACCAGGCTGTATCTCATGAACTGTAATAGTTAGACAGTTGAAAATTTCACAGATGATCAATCAATCAATCAATCTTTATTTGTGAACATAGGTATTACAATAAAGGTCTTATGTATACATTTTAGTCGAGCTCTATGTCCCACCAATTAAATTGGTGTACTTACAAATATATTAGTTTTTTAGTATTATAAAATTATAACTGAATCTATACAATACAAAGTCACGTTCGAGTAAATAATGTCAAATAAATAATTATAACTTATTATGATGTATTTCTGTTGCCGCTATAACAACAAATACTTAAAAATATAATAAAATAAATATTTAAGGGGGCTCCCATACAACAAACGTGATTTTTTTGCCATTTTTATAGATAATGGTACAGAACCCTTCGTGCGCGAGTCCGACTCGAACTTGGCCAGTTTTTTTTAAATTACTTACCTACTTATAAGTTTAAAATGGAATATAATCAATTTCCTATGTGTTGCGGCCCGCGCAACCATAATCAAAGTATTCTCGGCCCTTGACCTCAAAAAGTTGAAGATCCCTGCTCTAAATGATGATGAAAACCGGTTAGAAGAAATAAGCGAATACACAAGTAGACACGAAAAGCGATGTTGTATATACCAAGTTTATTTATCATGTGTGCTGCGTCTAGGTTTTTGCATAAACTCCATGCAGCGAAAATGACGTGTATTGGATTTTCATGCATAATGTACGAGATTGTATTGAAGGATGGCAGATAAGTTTGTTTTATAGCTTAGAGAGCTTCTGATGTTCATGGCAGTTGGAAGCTTAGGGAAAGCGAGTGTTTTGAATTTTTAATAAAATTAATCCCACTCTGGTTTATCTTTATTAGGTAAAATATATCTCTATAAATTGAAATATGCGCACTACATAAACATATGGTTCAGAGAAAATATCATGCAAAGTAATAACTTAGTAAGCCAAAGTTAAGAGTTCTTGTTATATTTGTTTTTATAATATAAAACTATTCGAAACACAATACTGTGCTCCAAAACAAAGATAGCTGACGTGGCTCAAAAGGCTGCCCAATTTAAATGGGACTGGGCAGGACATGTCTCCCAGATGGGAGTTCTCCATGTTGGACCAACTGTGGTCCCAAATGGCACAGAATTTGTGCCCTGAAACAGTGCGACGGGGTCGCGGCAGACCACGTAGGAGATGGCAAGACGAATTGGATAGGCTCCGGCAAAACTGGAACGAGGACGCACAGGCTCGCGAAGGATGGAAGGAGTGGAGGGAGGTCTTTGCCCAGCAGTGGGACAGCGTAGGACAGAGAAAAAAAAATATAAAAATTTGATAACAGGCTTTAAACTTTTCTCAAATTCATTGACAATCTATCTTATGGCAGGACGTTTGTTTTAATTCTTGCGCGGCCATGAGTGGCGATGAACTGTAAACTAACCATATATCACGTTAGCTCAATATTTTCAACATAAAGCTTCATAAAACTCAATATTTTTCAACCTTATAATATCAACCCACACATTTCGGTTTCACAAGTACAAGCAATATCTCTAAAATTACACACATTGAATATTTTCTTTATATTATTTTCATAACCCTACGCGTACAGACCTCTGGAGGCCATGACCATAGCATAACGTATGTCCTCGCATAAAACTGGCCTACACCCTTATTGCCAAACCGATGTTACTGCCAAGTACACCGAGAACTAAAGCTGGATGTGTTATATCCTTTGTGGTCGTAGGTTGTGGATTTGATAGTCCTTTTAGTAAATAATTTTATGATTTTATGTTTGTGTTCTTTCTCTGTATGTGTATAGGGTTTTATCTTGCTGCGAATTAGGTACTTGATGAAATTTAGTGGTTGGGTTCACTGGTGAGTAATTTTCGTAATTTTGGGCAACTTTTGAGCTCTGTTAACATATTGCTCAGTTCGCACCACTTTTCTTGCTCCAGACATTCGTCCAACTTCAGGCAGGAATATAAAAGGCTTGTAAAAAAAAGATTACATTAATTTTGATGTTAACCAATCAATCAGTTTACTATAAATTAACGTGCTCCATGAAAAATAACTTTTGAACACCATTATTATTTTTTCATGCCTGATTTTTATACATTTTTGTAAAAGGAAGTGCAATAATATATAAAATATTTATTAGCAGGCATCATATTCCCATAGCGTGTTAGTTTACAAGTAACTTAAAACCTATGTTAGTAGTAACAAATTACACACACAATACAATATACTAATATTAAAACATTATCTCATTCAAAACGTTTAAAACGTCAAAAAAACTAAACAAAGGAAAGCCAGGAAGGTTAATCAAGCCGCATGTCTGACATGTAGTTTGATAAACCTATCCATTGTAGGCCCTTCTAACCTATCAGAAAAAACCTTCAGAATGCTATTGCTGCTCCCTCTCACTCTGCGCATTATTGACTAAAAATTGCAATAAAAGTTCTAAGTCTTTTTGGACAAGGACATCACGCATAGCATTTAAATTATACCTACTAGAAAATATTTCATATTATTTTACGTCAATTTTTATAGATATTCATACACTTTTGGCTACGTAGCCAAATATTTTATATTGAGAATTTTTATTTTATTTATGTTCATCCAAATATTAGGATGGGAATTAATTGGGTATGCAGTAGGCTTGCAAATTACTCTGCTTGAATAAATAAGGGATTGGATTATCTACTCAATAAGCGGTTCACGTTTTAACCACCATACTTTTCTGTATATTTCATTGAGTATTTTTTGTATGCATAAAATACTTACATATTTGCAATATTTTTATGCTGGACTGTGCCCAATGTTACAGGCGTACTGGTTCGGGGTTTTGTAGCACAAGTGAAACACACGGAGTTAGATGGTATAACTAATTTAATTAATGAAGAGGTTATTGCTTAAAAATAAGAAAAACGTATGCGGTCGGAGGACCCCCGTCAGGAACAAAGTCCTTTCTCAGTATGATTAAAAACAAAAACTTTTGACACATGAACCTGACCTTTTTTTCGACGTTTCTTTTAGTTCGCTTAGAATGTTTTACCCACCCACAGACGCGTTTTTAATACAGAGCCATCTAGTAAAAGTTTTTAGAAGCTCTCATAAAGTTACCACACACAATAGCTTCTAAAAACTTATACTAGATGGCTCTGTATTAAAAATGCGTATTAAATGCACACTTTCTCTCTTTCTCTATTCCTTTCAATTATATTATAATAGAAAGAGACAGAGAGAGAGAGAGAGAGAGTCGAATTAAGGGAGGGCGCGAACGCTTTTTCCTTACGTGTCGATTTCTACCCGTCAACTCCTACTGCCGCGTCGCCGCGTCGTTCCAATAAGAGTAAAGCTATTAGAATTTGAACAATGAATTTTTAAAAGTGGCAAATAATTTAAATGCTTCGAAAATTGTTGGTACTCGTATTTCCAAGACCTCCTCTCCTATTCACTATTCCTCCATACCGTCCATAAATCTTTTTGTTTTATTTTCCCTTCATTTGAATGGTCCTGTTCGTTCAATGCTGTCTTTATAAAAGATAAAAAAATTACTTCTCATTGTGTTCTAACATCACAAAGTCACGATTTAAAACGATAATAAAATGCATTTCTGTTTGTAGAACAATATGCAGTGTTCGAAATCCACAAGAAATGTTTTCATAGAATTTACAATGATTTATAAGCATAATATAGCATCGCATAGCCTTTTTTTTTGTAAGCTCGCATTTGTATGAATGTAATAAGGATATGGATGTAATCATAAAGACGAATCTGAAATAAATGATGATTTATTTATTTATTTATAAGATACTCGTAGTAGAAATACATACATACCGCTTGGATTCTGTCGTTCTTTTCTGAAGCACGAACGTATAACTTAATCCAGTGCATTTATGAAGGCGTGCGGTTTCAAAGCCGGGCTTCAGCTCAAACCTACAGCAAAAAACTTAGGAAGCTTACAATTTTATATTGAAAATTAAGCACGTTGTTGAGTTTTAATTTGACGATGATAATAAGTTCTTTATAAATGCTAAATAATTCCGTTTAACGTCCTCGACATCAAATGCATTAAAAGGGGAGATTTCTGAAAATGGTCAAAAATTTCAAGTCTTTTGTGCATACGGTGATGGAACTCGGAACATACATAATTTAATACATCAAAAAAATCTTCAAAGACAACTCTTAATTATTTTTAAAAGCAGTTTATCCCTTCGTTTAACAGTTATAATTATAATTAAAAGTATACCATAAAATTGCAAATGCCAAACTGAATCCGGTGATGGATAAATTTTTATTAATTAGTTAATATCTAATTTTATACTATTTTATTTGCATTTTTACGCCATACGTTGTGTCATCGCGCATCTCTTTCTTTTGTATGTAATCTGACAGTGACAGCGCTTTACCTGTTGTCAGCGTCTTAAATAAAAGTTGGTTTCTCTTAAGAAGTCCAGTACGTTTTATCCTAATAATAATTCTGCTTTTATAATTGAACATCCACCCACTCTAAGACCCAAACCCAGTTCCATCTAAAATAAATCCACGCAAATACCATTCCACTACATAATCCTTTCAACAACATTCCAACGTACAAACGAAGTCAAGCCACTTAAAAAGACTAACTCTCGTCCAACATGTTCCACACGGTACAAACGCAGTAATCCTAAGTCCCTTCACAGTCCAAGCAGCTCGAAATAAGCCCCTTTATCTGAACAATGCAGGGTACGGTCGCGAAAAATCTCCAACGTTCAGAAAATGACGAGTAAGCTTCATGTTCACTGAAATTCAAATAACATTCCGGTTCAGTACTGTAACATGTTTGCATATCATGGAAATGGGTCGTTGTTCTCTTTATTTGGTGACTAAGGATTTTATGGGGAAGTTGTAGCAGATAGTGTACAGTGTTTTTGGGGAAGTTGTAGCAGATAGTGTACAGTGTTTTTTAAAATTTTGTACATAGATTCTTTACATAAAAATACTAGACAAGTGTTTTGGGTTTCACATATACTAAAACTAATATATTTTATTATGTCGGATCGTCAGGATTTTACACAGTTAGATTTGGACATCATGTGGGCAGAAGTTGGGTTTCGTGCAATGAAAACACACAGCGTTTATTGAAATCACAAATTGACACAATCACTACAAATTATAATCACCACAATAACTAAGCACAGCGATCGAGTACAGTTCCGCGACGTCTTAACTCCGATGCGATATAAAATAATAAAACAGTGCAGTAATAAGCATGTGAGTGCCGCAGTCACTTCATGTACGACTGACCATTGGCTTGGGTGAGAATATTGCATCTAAGTATGACAATCTTTATGATTAGCTAGTAACCCAAAAGTGTGCGAGGCTTACAAAATTGCTATAGTGTGGCCATTAGTGCTGTGCACTCCCTGAGGTATGCGCGGCAAGGTGGGAGGCGAAGAAAAAAGTGCATGAGTTCACATGAGATTGATACATGTCGGACAGATCTCGGTTACGGAGATACGATATCAGTTTGCATTTATAAGGCAAGACTTGTGGCGGGGCGATGGTCGGAGGCTATCTATCTGTAATATATTATACTTACTTAGTTGATTAAAATGTAACCCAAATATACTCATATTTTATTAAAAATATGCAGGTGATAAATAAGAACTAAACTTATAATTCAAAGCAGGACTTGTTTTATTGAACATTTCTTATATTTACAAACAAATTTATATTCTAACGAAAGTTATTCTGACATAGATTCTGTTTCAACTTCATCACGACACGGTTGGCGCAGTTAGTTAAGCGATTGACTGCTGCGCTGCGTGTCGCGGGTTCGATTCCCGTACGGAACAAATATTTGTATGACCTACAAGTAGTTGTTCCGGGTCTGGCTGTTTGTGTATGTGAATTTAAATGTTTGTAAACGCACCCACAATACAGGAGAAATTCCTAGTGTGGGGCAACGTTTTAAAAAAAATAAAAAAATGACAGTCTTCATATCACGAGATAACGCACGAACCATCGTTGAATATTTATCCCATGTGCGCCTGACATAGACAGTCCGATACAGATAACACTACCTGCCGCCACGAGTGTTGACGGCGCACTGACAGAGCGCAGCAGCCGATTCTCCCCCCCGTCTCGCCGCGCGCATACCTCAGGGAGTGCACAGCACTAATGGCCACACTATAAAACAAACGGTGTGACGGTGGAGGTTACATTACGCTTGTTCTGCCCCGTTGTTTCGCCTTCGTCGCCTCATGCACGATATGTTGCAGAAAGATAAAAATATAGATAGGCCCAGCGCCTATAATTTGTTTTGGTTATACTCGTATTGCTTTCCTATTTCTTCCCGTGGGTGTCGTAAAATGCGACAAAGGGACTTACTAGAGAACCAACCCACCTGTCAAGCGTGGCGATTTAGACAACCCCCCCCCCCCCCCCCCCCGCATTTGAGGAGGCATATGTCTAGCAGTGGACATCTTTCGGCTGAAATGATGATGATATGGCTTTGGGATTGCTTGATTGTGACATCTGGATATGACATAAAAGTAGAGTGATTTCTAACTAGAGATAATAGTTTATTGGGTTCGTTTATCAGCACAATCAAATTGTATGCTGTAGTATCTAAAAACTATGCAGAAGATGATTTTTTTGTGGATTTACTGGACTAGAATGCTGTGTATGTAAGTAGTAACAAAATATCTAATCAAAATTTGTTTAGACCAACGATAAATAAAACGAGCTAGGCCAATTTCAGTCGCCAAAAACTGACGACCCTGTTCAAAGGCCGAAATAGTATTATTCCCAGAAAAAAATATCAAAGTAAAGTTTATTTAACCCAAGAAAACCTAATATAAACGCTAAACAATTTTCCCGACAAACAATATTATTAAATCAGTATTTTGTAACAAAAAGAAACTGTAGGTATTCCTTGAATAAATTCATCTGAAAATATAATAGGACAAAGAGTTTATTTATGTAAAAAGTCAATCATTTGCATTCAGAAAGTATAATTTGGTGAAGTGGAACTGATAAAGATGGCCACCGGAACTTCTCAATGATACGTATTTCACGGGTGGGCATGAGATATCTAGATTAAGATAGTTAAGCGAAGCAAATTTATCTGATGATGAAGCCGGAAGGTAGGCACTGGAACTCCGTTATAACACAATGTATCCTACCCGTGTTTGGTCTTATTGGAATTGTCATGAGAGACATTCTGGCTATAAATGATTTTTAACCGACTTCAAAAAAGGAGGAGGTTCTTAGCTGATCTGATGATGAAGCCGGAAGGTAGGCACTGGAACTCCGTTATAAAATAAAGTATCCTACCCGTGTTTGGTCTTATTGCAATTGTTATTTAAAAAAATGTATGATTACAATTTGTGTGGGGTAGGTACCACTACTAAAAAGTGAAAAATAAAAACTTTTTACAAAAAATAAACAACCGACTTCCAAAAAATAACACTAAAAAGTGAAAATAAATTTTGGAAGTCGGTGTCATTGGTTCTGTATTTTCGTTTTTTGCTATCGACTTCCGAAATTAAATTACATATAATATTAAATGTGGGTGTACGTACTACAGGTACACCTCTGCCCAACCCTTCGGGGAAACAAGGCTTCTGAAAATTAAAGAGAAGGGCCGGCAAGAAACTACTCCCCCCCGCCCGCGCACCCCGCGCGCTCCGCTCTTTACTCTTAATAAAAAAAATGGCTTTTACAATGTTTTCAAATTACAGTGTTAATAGGTATGATGAGAGGACAGCGTAGACCCGTCAAAAGTACCAGGTACTTAACAAAATAGAAAATGGTCTACAGATCTACAGTCTATTAAGCTTACAACGTCCTCACACTGACAAAAAAACAATATAAAATATGATTCAAATAATAAAAGTTAGAACCTTGTTGAAATTAAAATTTTAGGTATGATAATGTCAAATAAGAAAAACATTATGTCAGTGAAGTTTGTGAAAAAAAGATAAAATAAAATTAAAAAATACAACGTAATTTGGGAGCAGTCACTATTGACTGCTCCCAAATTACGTTGTATTTTTTAATTTTATTTTATCTTTTTTGAAGACTGGCAATTTTTTCATTAATTCCTTTTGTAAATGTCTATACATTTACAGAAGGAATTAATTAAAAAATTGCCAGTCTTCAACGTAGTACTTAATCTTATAATATGCTTGTTCCGAAGTCAACAAGGAACCCTTATAGTTTCGCCATGTCCGTATGTATGTCTGTCTATCCGTGGCTAAGCACAGAGACTTTTAGTAATAAAAAGCTGTAATTTGGCATGGGAAATTAATATTAACTACGCCGACAAAGTGGTACTTAAAATAAAATATTGAAAAAAAAGGACTGCACGTCGGAAGTGAAAACTAAGTAACTTGTGAATTGTATCGAAGCGTTCGGTGACGATGACGCGAGTTCCATGATTTTTGTTCACCCAAAAAGTGCTCAACGCGCGTAAAGAAGTTTACACTTCAAAAAACTGTCAGTCGTAGGACTGCATCGTTTAACCAGATGAATTTCGTATAGTCATTTCGTTAAACTGGATATTGATGAAGAGTTTTTGTTTTGGTAACAGAATTTACGAACAATACCGCCATCGTGCGGTAATGGTCTCTGTTCAAACCTTACCTAACCCAAATGATTCAATCTGGCGCCCGGCGGCCGCTACCGTGGCACCATAGACGTGCAGGACTGTGCATAGTACAAAATATATCGTGAGCATCGAGATATAAGTACTAACGTACTAGAGAAGCTACGTCAAATAACTGAATTGTCCTATTCTTCGTAATTTGAATCTTTAGTTCGCGCAGCGCTAAAATAATAACAATTCGTCTAAACCGTAACTAATTTACCACAGCGCTAGATTTGCTGCGGAAGTGTATTTATTCTATACAATTTATTATTGTCGGAAGTACTAGGCGCGAAAGAGCTAGAGAGCGACTGAGTGAGGTGCGGCGCGATCGCCGCAGTTGAACGAGACAAAGTACGAATTTACGGTGTCTTCTCTAGTACGTTAGTACTTATATCTCGATGATCGTGAGCGTGAGCATTTAAAACCGGTGGAATCCATCGGCATCTCTAGTCTCAAGTTTTCTGATGACCTCAGATATCTTAGAAGTGTGTCATGCTTCAAACTTCAAAACGTTTTTAAAGGTAAGAGTGGGTTGTAGGATTGAACAGAATACTGTAGAGCTGAAACAAGATATGACAATTCCGGCGAAGATCCACGTTTTTTTTTTCTATTAAACGACCAACGCTTTATCCTTAAATCGGTCGCTTCCTACTTCTTGGCAAAACAACAGCGATATAGGTAGAGTCGATATAAGTTCCTCAACAAATGAACTTGTCAGCTGTCCATTTTCATTATACCCAGATTGCAGGCCCAACGAGATAGGTTTTACGGTACTGCGGCCGTTGTTTGAATAGCTTTGTTGTGCTAAGCGGGTTTCGGATTAGAATTAAACGATTTAATCGGTATCGTAGTTCCACAATAGAGTTGAAGCTGCCCACTGTGAGCTATTTCAGGTTTGGAATAAAATTATCGTATTATGAAAGTTCTTACACCCTGAAAACGCGACATATTTGTCAAAAACGTCCAAATTGTCACACTTTCATGACAAGTGCTGTTTAATAAAGCAAAAAATGGATGAAAGAAACTTGTAAAATTGTAACGTATAAACCATGGAGCTAGTTTTTTGTAATGAGAACGTAACTCTGATTGAAATACCGTTCTTTATTCAAAACTGAATAATTAGTTCGGTACTAAGATGTCAGTTTTGGATTAGGAACTTTACCGTAGACGGAATAAAGTTCGAAATTCAATAAAGGCTCCACGGTTTAAACTTGGGTCTGAAGATAAACCTTGTTTTGTAATAAGGCCCTAACGTATCACCTGTCGCCTGTCAGTTTTATTAAATAGATCCCTGGACAAATATCTAGGAACTGGGCATCTTTGTATTGCTTACAAGGAATGGACCACTCCTCCACCACACATGCAATGGGTATTGTCAAAGACGAGTATTATGGAAACTCAAAAAAGTAACTCCAGCATCGTATTTTAAAACACTAAAAATAATGCAGTCATCCTGTCGAATGTCTCTTTGACCCACAATCATAAACTACAGTCCTTCCACAATGATTTTATCTCCGATTTGGAATCACTGTCAAAATTACACTGATCTTTATAATTATTTCAATAAGTTTGCTGTTGGATTGCTGCCACTGACAAGTCCGTCGAAATCGCATTGATCTGTCAGTACTAGAATAACTGTGAAAGTATTGTAATCTGATTGTAATATAGGAACCCGGGCTTTATATTACTAATACTTTATTCACGGTGATTTTGTAGTAAGATCTTATCAATAAATTAGAATAATTATTGCAACTGTACATGAAAAGAAAAATGTCAATGAATTTTTTTTCTACATTCACAAATAGTTTGAGATTCAGATAACTTTATTTGCGCAAACATGTGTGTAAATACAATTATAAAATAAATGCTTGCCACCTATTATAAGTACATGGAGTTGTGCTAACATGTTTACCATATTGTCATGGTGTGCAAATATGAATACAGTAACGCCTCCCTAGGAATGACATAAGTCCTATTTGTTACCCTCGAAATAAATGCACGCGTTATAATAATATGAAACTGTAAACCTATCATTTCATTAGTCCTTTATTAGAAGAAATGAAAGTTACATTCCGAAAATTATGAACATTTTAGATTTTTATTTCTCAAAATATTTATCTTTTAATATTTTTGAATTATGAATATTTCATTATGAATCCAATGCGGAAAACGACTCGGATAATTGCAAGAGGAAAACGACTAAAAAGTTCAAAAACTCGGTGATTTGAAAAGTACAAAAGAGTTTTTGAACTTTTCAAATCACCGGTTTGAGTAGGAAAATACGAAATGACTAAAAGTTTCTTTTAAATGTCACAATACCGAGGTTTTTCTTAGAAATTAAAGTAAAACGCGATGATCTTTCCGGTAGTAAGCTTTTATTCAAACTGAGCTTCAATGCAAGTTGAGCTTCAATGTCATTGTATGAAATACACCCAATAGCCACTACTTGGGAGTCTGCTCAAACTTCACACGCTATCTAAGCTTGAAGGATAAGTGCATTGACACTGCGATTGTATTAGATTAAACCACACATAAGCATAACAAAATCCAATATTCTTCAACATATTCTTAGAAGTTATGACATCAAAGCGGATGACTTCTTCTCCATAATTTCCCTTTCCTTTTCCTCCGTATAAGAGGTTGGTTGGCTTAGATAACCCGTTACCAATGATCCTGCTGATTGTTGCATAAAACTTTAACACCATTCAGAATCAGAATCAGTACTTGATCTTGGTCTCCATTGATTGGCGATGTCTGGAAATAACTGATAAAAACTGAGTCAAGATTTATACTAAATTGTACAGTGATGTTTGCAACAACTCGATCGTAATAGCATTAGTTCATCACGATAAAAAAATAATGAAAAACGGGAAAATTGAAATGCTCTCGAAATCATAAAACCGCTGAAAATACTGACAGCTCACATTATCTAACCACGCTGCAAATCTTCACACACATTTAACCCCTCGACCCTCTTCAGCATGTCATTATGCAATCTCGGAGCTCTCCAGAAGATACGTGTTACCTTTTTATGGGGTTATAAAGGTAAGTTATTATGTGAAGGGTACGGGGAGTCACTTGGTATAATCGGTTAGTGACTTTCGTATTCCTGTG
The DNA here is from genome assembly GCA_948098905.1 of Tiliacea aurago. Taxonomy (NCBI): domain Eukaryota; kingdom Metazoa; phylum Arthropoda; class Insecta; order Lepidoptera; family Noctuidae; genus Tiliacea; species Tiliacea aurago. Next base: position 23,440,651 of record OX402581.1, on the reverse strand, counting down.
CTGTGTTGTTGTGCTGTGATAAGTTTGATTGCTATTTTCTGCAGTGAGATAAACCGGCATGTCCTAAAACCAAAAATTCGAAGACATGTGACATCTACCAACCCGCACTGGGCCCAAATGGTGGATTACGGCCCTCTCACCAAGAGTACGCTTGTTGGAAAATTATGGGCTAATTATGCTTATAAATATTTATGAAAAAAAAAAAAAAAACTCGTTATGAAAATAACCATACATTTTTTGGTCCATAAAATGTTATTATTAAGGCGACGATAACTGACTTTTAATGATTTTATACTGAAGAATACGTCTAAACTAGTAGTGTTAATGATTTGAAAAAAATATATGTTAAATTAGAGTGCTTTATCAATAATTTAATTTGTGGATATTTTAGATTATGTTTATATTATATATAGTGAAATTAATTTCTAAAGTTATGTCTAACGCGGATAAAAAACTGAGAAAGGCGCAAAATCTACCGAGCGTATTTTTCTGAAACCTTCACCAATTTAAAGATTATTTATTTATTGATCTTTTAGTATACGCGTTTTATTAAAATGCCTATTGTTTTTTGTATAAATGCGTCATATTGGGGACAGCGTTCCTTGATGGGCGAGTCTATTACTGGCGGAACGTACGACGCGTTGCGTGAGCTCAGTACAGAACACGCAAGCTAACCACTCAAGGTCACTGGCATATATTATATCTGCGTCTTAATTTACAATCACGCAGTAGCTTCTTCTGCTTCTTGTGAAGTCACGAATTTTCTGGTTGATAGGTATCTACATCTAAATGGCTGCTGATCTGTTCTATAGTGCGTTCGCGATTTAGTTTCCAAATATATAAACAAATATGAGTTGTTTGAAAAATTACTTTAATACACATAAAGTTCAGTTTTGGAGTCAATAAACTTTATTTTTGTATATCGACTAAGTATCAACAAACATTGAAGACCAAAATTAAAGATATATTCATAATATTTTAATTAATACGTAACTTTACTTATCTAACAAAGCCTCCATTAGTTCATAACGTTGACTAGATGGAGCCAGAATTATAATGAATTTTACAAACTTAGTTAACTTGATTCACCGCACCGCTGGCTAGGTTTTAAAAAACTACTGTAGGTAAGCTGGTGACTTACAAACAGAAAGTTTTCTTAAAGTATTAATAATTTATAATTAATTTCTATTTTTCTTATTTCTTATTCTATTAAAAAATTGAACAGTATTTTAAAGGGATTTTGGATTAGTCGTCCATAGCCAAATAATGATATAAAAATGGCTCTTCCTTTGTGCCATAACTATGGCGATCAAGAATTCAAGAGAATACTCTAAAATTCTACATAAAGATAAGCCAGACTGGTTACCATGGTTGACTTGGATATTTCTAAATAGACTACGAACCAAAGTCGGCTAGAGCAAAGACAATCTCCACAGATGGGGGTCATGAATGGCTCAGATATTCAGTGCGTATGCGGCGTCTCCCAACAGACAATGGCCCTCCTGCCATCTTGCGCACCATCCCTGTTACCTGTGCATTTTATGACTGCGTCAGTGAGTGTAGTTCGCGTAGCTGATTATTGGGTCAAACATTACTATAATTATGAAATTTCTGCCATCGATCGATACGCTAAGAAGAAGGCGTACTGTAAAGTTGGTAACTGGGCTGATTGCCCAAGGATAGGCTAACGAATGCACAACTAACTGCTCGTTTGCACTTAAATTAATCGAGCATGAGGAGCCTATTGCCATCAACCGGGCATAAATCCAGTCTCCGAGCTGCAACTGAGAAATTCTTAATGGAAAATCCGAATAACACTTTGCCCGCCCTGGGAATCGAACCCAGGATCTCATGCTTAGAAATAGCGCTTGCAACCATTAGGCCAACGAGACAGCGAGACAGAGGATGAGGGGGTTATTAATTAAGATCATTTGAAATCATTGTTACACATTTACGATAATTCAAGGCCCAGTGGTTTAGGGCTCGCCTAAAGTGCACGAGGTTGTGGGTTCAAATCCGGACAAGTACCAATGTTACTAAATTATCTTGGACATTACTGATGTCAACGAAGGAAAAACATCTTATGGAAACCTGGACGTATAGTTAATATAAGTCTGAAATCACCGACCCGTATTGATCAAACGTGGTGTTAATGCTCGTACCTTCTCTCTACGAGAAGATGCCTTTGCCCAGCAGTGGGACAGTAATAAATATACAATATTAATTTTAGTATATGCGAAACCCGAAATACGTGTCTAGTATTTTTATGTAAAGAATCTATGTACAAAATTTCAAATCTGATTCAATTGGGATTTTTAAAAGGAAGCTAAAGACTTCCTGATTAAAAAGGCATACTACTCTGTACAAGAATTACTTGAAGATAAATAATTATTTGATATTGAAATGATTGTGATACTTAATATAATGATGTGATATTCATTCTATGAATAGTATGTGATAATAAAATTTAATATATGAATGAATAATGATAATTAATATAATATAATGTTCAGTCTGTATAACTGTAATTCAATTCAATTCATTTATTCAATAACAATTTTCACATCGTGTCTGAATTTCTATAACTAAACATATTACATGCATGCAATCAATATTTAAATCATTATAATTATACAAAATCACATAAAAATAAAAAAAATAAAAAACAAAAATAAAAAAATATAAAAGTAAATGTCATAATTCATAAGTCAATTCATAAAAATTAATTATTCATTTCAAATCAATAAAATTATGTTACTTCAACCTTTGTATTAATTTATAAGTCATCAATAGAATATAGACACTTATTTAACAAGAACCGTTTAAGCTTAGTCTGAAACCCACTTGTATAAACTAGACTTTTTAACTCTATCGGCAGTTTATTGAACATTTTTAATGACTTGTGGTAGGCGCTATGCTTTACCACGTTCAGGTGAGACACTTGCTTCATCTGGAGATCTTTTCTTCTTGTACTCTCCCTGTTTTGCCTTTCATCTTCAGTCTCATATTCAAAGATATATTTTGATAAGTAAGTAAGTAGGACCAAAATGTACAAGCTTGGGACTGTCAATATATTTAAGTCATTAAAATGTGGCTTGCATGATTCTAGCTGTTGAATTCTAGCTATGGTTCTGACTGCTCTTTTCTGAATTACAAAAGCTTTTTGAGTGTTGTAACCATAACTTCCTCCCCAGAAAAGTATGCTGTATCTCAGTTTCGACTCAACTAATGCGTAATAGACCATTTTTAAATGTTTTATGGTTACCTCGTTTCTTAGACTTCTTAGTACGTAGCACGCAGAGCTGATTGTTTTCTCTAGGTGTGTTAGCTCTTGTTTCCACTTTAACTGGCTATCAATGTGAACTCCCAGAAATTTAACCACTGGGACCACGTTCACTGTTTCTCCATTTATGACGCAGTTAATGTTATCTTTATTTCTGGAAGTAGAACGAAAAAGCATAACATTCGTTTTACTGGCATTTACTTTAAGACCGTTAACAGAAAACCAGCTGTGGAAGATATCTAAGGTTTGATTAACTATGGAATTAAGATCGCGTATATTGTCAGCCGAAACAACTGCGTTTGTATCGTCGGCAAACACCACAAGCTGGATAGATCCAGCAGCTTTTCTACTCATGTGTTGTATAAGGTCATTAACAAACGCGATAAAAAATATCGGACCCAGTATGGAGCCTTGTGGTACGCCAGTGTGCACAGGAGACAATGGAGACCTATATGTTTCTTCACTTGGATATTTTTTACCAGAAGAATTTGTCTGTGCTTTGATCTCCACGAACATATTCCTGTTGTTTAAATATGACGTGAGTAGTGCCAATACTTTGCCTCTGACACCGTAATGCTCAAGTTTTTCTAGCAGTAATTTATGATCCACCGTGTCAAATGCTGAACTTAAGTCTAAGAAAAGCCCAGCTACTTTCTTTTTGTCATCCAATCTGCTAACTACATCCTTAATTAGAGTCGATATTGCGTCTTGTGTCCCAACGTTTTTCTGATAACCAAATTGTCTTCTACTTAACACTCCATTTAGGTTAAAATGTCTGAGTAATCTAGTTTTAATTAGCTTTTCAAGAATTTTTGAGTGAATAGGTAGTAATGAAATTGGTCTGTACATCTTTGGGTCTGTTTTAGATCCTTTTTTGTGTACAGGTATTATTTTGGCTATCTTCAGTTGATCTGGAAAAATTCCTTCGTCAAAACACTTATTATAAAAAATGCTTAAAGGTTCCGCTAGTAAATCTATATTGTCTTTTATTACCGATATATTTATGTCATCATAGCCACAAGACTTTTTGTCGTCCATTTTTTTTACCATTTTGAATATCTCAAAGGGTGTGACAGGGTCTAGGACAACGTCATTGGTTACTCTTTTTGCACTTTTACGTAGAATATCCATAGCAGGCACTGTGCATGTAATAGTTGACGAATTAAAATTGAACTGCTGGGCAAAGGTATTCACAATATCTAATGGTTCTGAGATAATCTTATTATTTGATTTTAAAATAATTTTTGTATTGTTTTTGACACTCTTATTTCTATGTTTGTTTATAACTTTCCAAACATCTTTTGAGATGTTCGTTGATTTTGCTAATTCAGATTGTACTGTTAGCTTTTTGGCCATATTTATTACTTTCCTGTACAGAGCCATGTATTTTTGCCTATAATCAATCACAGTGTCATTTTGTCTATTCCCTTTGCCAGCGCATATAAATCGTTTCATTTTACTAGAAACCTTTACTCCCTTAGTGACCCAGCGTAGCTGCGTATTACGCGTTGAGTGTACCAGCAGTTTCCTTTTTCTAAAACAGCGTGTGAACATTTCTTCGAATTGCTTTAAAAATGAGTTTATTCCGAAATCACTCCAGTCTTGATTTAATAGTACATTCCTAAAGTTTCTTCTTGTATTTGCATTAAAAATCCGTTTGGTAATTTCAACACTACTGTTTTTTATCTTCCTACATAGTTCGTTACTTCTGAATACTGTACTGCAAAGTAATCCTGCATGTCCATCTGCCAAGCCATTGTGGTCAACATCGCAACTTATCACGCAATTGTCTGGCAAATTGGAGAAGACATTGTCTATACAAGATCGTGAGTCATTTCGAATAAATGTAGTCGAACTAATTAAAGGTCTAAAGTTGTAACATGTTAATAAATTTAATAAGTCATTTCTTTTTTTATTGTCAGTTGATAAGTCAATATTAAAATCACCGCAAATAACACAGTTCTTGTTAAAGAAATGTTCTAATAATTTTTCGAGCCTCACCATAAAAGTGTCTAAGTTTTTATCATAAGGCGTACGATAACAGCAACACACAGATAGGCCTGTTGAAACATCTCTGACACAGCATATTTCAAAACTGTCCATTTTATGTAATGTTTTGGCTATGTGCAGATCTTCGTATTCCCTATCCATTTCTGCTAGGATAATAGTCCCTCCTCTCAACTTATTTACTCTGGTATTATACGATGCAACATTGTACTTTGACAGATTTAACAAGGAAACTAGTTGTTCATTAAGAAAATGCTCGCTAATACACAAGTAATTGGAAGGGCTATTCAAGCTATCTAGATAAATTTCTAACACATCTTTCTTATTATTTAGGCCACACATATTTTGATGAAAGATGTTTAAACGATCACACAATGAATTATCTACAAACTCGTTTAGATGTGTTACAGTTGACACATGTTTATCAACGAAAAAATGTTTCTCTATCCAACATTATCTTTTTTTTAAAGTAGTAGGGAATAGTACCAGGTTGTAACTGGCCGATTTTACTGCTTTCGTGTTTATTAACGATACTTAAACTGTCACAGTTATTTTCATATTCAGAGTTTAGTGATTGCTCTATGCAGCTATTCAAGTTCTGAAAGATATTTACAATAGCCCTATTGTTGACTTTGCCTGTATATTTAGAAAACATATTATAATTATATTCCAGATGTTTGTTGGTATCAAACAAATATGCATATTTAAAAGTCTGATTACTTAGGTACATAAGTCGATTGAAAGCTTCTATTCTAGTATTAAATAAGTTGACATTCAATTTTAATTTAAAATTAGGAGAACATAGAATAACATTAGTATGCATTACATTTTCGATTTTACATTTTATGTGATTAACCAATTTTTCATAATTATTGGACTCTAAAAAGTCTTTTTCGCCTAGGAGGATTATACAATAGTCATTTATAGTATAATCTAATAATTTCTTGTCCAATGATGCAAGGAGCTCCGCTGTACCCGCATTGGGCATACAGTAGTGACAGATTTTGGCGTTCGGAAAAGTGTTTTCGGCAATTCTTAATATATTATTTACATTATTATTACTAATTATACATAATTTATTGTAACATGTGTTTTCCAACATTAGTTTATGTTGAGTCGTCGATAATACGTGTTTTGTATTCGTAGTGCCCTCTGTAGTTACGTGCAATGGCAGCTCATTGTAGACAACATTAGGTTCCTTAGCAGGTAGGTTTGAAACTTCAGATGGCGGTTTATTTATTCCATTTTGTTGATCAAAACTCTGTTGTGTGTTTTTTGATATATCAGTTTGTGTTTGTTTTGTTTTACAGTTTGTTAGAGGTTTTCGCTTTGGGGTACTTTGGTTTGTTTTAATTGGACTAATTGTTGTTACTTTTTTGTATAATTGGTTTTTCTTAATCAAGTCTTCATTTGTGAACCTAAGTTTACTATTTTCTAGATTCAATATGTCTATCTCCTTGTGAGCACTATCTAATTGAGATACAAGTTTTTGGATTTCTTCCTTTAATGCTCGTACTTGATCATAGTCTTCGTCTTCCGATATGTCAGGCATACTACTAGCAGTGCACTCGATTATCTGTGATGTTGAGTCATTTTCGTCTGGAGCAGGGTCCGAATTGGTTCGAACGCGCGTACGACGAAATGTAATATTTTCTAGGAAGTTCATACTAGAAATCTTAAATAATTATAATTTAATTCTCAAAAAGAACTTCTTGTGTATCTAGATTCGAACACACTACCTCTTCACTGGCAGTCGTTACCACGTACCACTTGGTCAATTAGACATTGAATTCAATTGTGAAATTTACGATCATTAAGCGAGCGAGTGGTGATTATGTGTTTGTAAACTAGATGGCTCTGTTGTACAGTTTCAAATGACAAGATGTTTATTTTCTTTAGGTAATACACATTAAGGACTGGTAACACTGTTCGGTAGTATAAAGTTTTACCCTAGATGGCGCGATTTTAAGATTTAAATGTTCTTACTATAATTTTAATGGTCACACTGGTTGAAGATTGTCTATTATTGGTGCAAAAAATTTGAATGGGATGTAAACAAAAACGGATAAAAATTACTATTTTCGTACTTTTACCCCGTGAAACATCAAATTCAACTGGTTTAGGTACATATTAATCACACATTCTTGTTATGACGATTTTGTTTAATGTTTACCAGGTTACACCACACTTATTTCACTTATAGCTTAGTTTTCAAAGTTCACCAGTAACTTATTTGTTTTCCACTTATCTCGGTAATGTCTTATTTTTAACGCACACAAACATTAGTCACTGAACTCCACGATAGTGTCTTTATGTTAAAGTTATTACAACACTGATCTTTACTTCTTTTTGATTTTTAACAATAATTCTATACAGAGCTAGATGTTGACATGACGTGAAACGACATTGGATATTGAGTATGTAATTTTTTTTTTCTTCTTATATTTTATAACCATTTGGATTGCAATGCCGTAACAGGCAACTAAGTTCTAGAACCTACCTATTGTCAACATCTACAAAATCCTGTACACTTAGTTCACAATAAAGAATATGAATTTGAAAAATCACAAAGTTATAAGGTTGTTATGTTACCGGGTTGTCCGTACAAAAACATGCTAACGGTGCCCCCGCGCCTCCAGGGTCGTCTTGCGCTCATTGATCATTTTCCGTCACACTTAAATATTTTTGGTACAAAATATAACATGGTGTAAAAATTATTGAAACCGATTCAGTTCCTTATTCTGAACAAACTATATTCAGGTTTCGCATATAACTACTAAAAATTAAGTTGTATATGTATGTACTGGGCCAATGTTTAATTTATAGCACGTAAGATTTTTATATTAAACGTGATGTGTTACGTTTTATTACTCGTAGACTATAAAAACCCCATAAAAACCGAGATTACTGTGCCCATAGTATGTCCGTTGAATTTCCAATTCTGGCAATTTTGTGGCCATCATGAATTATAACGCGTGACATTTCATTTGCGAAACATTCACAAAAAAGCGAAGAATTTAACTCAAGCTTAAAGCATTTCTTTCAAATAAACCAATTACAGGCACTTTTGAATTGTCAACGGGTCGGTCAGTCATAAAGATGAAGCCAGTTGCCCATTCCAAAGCTTAGTAGGTACCTATGGAGAGGAACTGACACGAAACTCCACGGACACTCTTTTAAATTAACATAAATAATTATGGTTACAAAATAATGGTTACATCATTCATGTTGAAATAGTACATGTGAGTACGATGCAAAACGTCAAAAGCGTTCATAAAAAAAAAAAAAAACAATTCATAAATTAAAATAAGCCATGGCCGCTAAGAGATGACCAGTCCCTACTGATGGCACCCGTTCACGAACATGACTGTAACATAACTGTAAGACACGTCAAATCTATGTCTATTATTATAATCTTATATAAACAATTCTCGTGTACAATGTTAGTTACCATACTCCTCCGAAACGGCTTGACCGTTTTTTATAAAATTTTATATGTAGTATATTCAGTAGGTCTGAGAATCGGCTACTATCTATTTTTAAGGGTGGCTTTCCCACGGGATCGAGACTTACGCGAGTGAAACCGCAGGGCACAGCTAGTATAATAATAATATATACTTAATCCAACTTATAGTATTAGTAACAATGACCCAAAAACTATATTAGTAAACTTTTACAAACTAAATCAACTAATAACGACGCGGCCAACACACGTTGGCACGTGCCTCCGTACCCACTGCCTTACGAAGGGACTGTCTAATTTGTCTAATAATGTTTTTAGGATGCTGTTGGAACTTCCGCGCAACCTACCCATTATTGACGCTGTTCTTTTTCTCATAATGGCATGAAAATCGTCAACACGGGCTTCCGCGAGATAATGCAAGGACATTAAAGATTGCCAATTCTTTTAATACATTGTAAGCTAAATTAATTAGAGTGTGCGCTTCACACGTGGCGGGGAGAAATTTTGACGAAATATATTTCATTCAGGTCTGATTCCGACGACCTTAAAAAGGTGGCTGGGACACTGGATGCGGAAGGCGGAGGACAGGGTGTTGTGGGCGCAGCCTGGGAGCCTATGTCCAGCAGTGGACTGCTATAGGCTGAATTGATTGTTGATTGAGGTCTGATTCATCCAACGTTAGATATATTTTATCCGCGGAACAAAATTTATATCTAACCGCTTTTATGGAAAAACTAGTAGAATATATTTGAATGTTTGCCACATTCAAATGTATTCTACGGATACAGAAATCTGGCAATAAAAAAATCAGACCTTGTACTCCCTAGCAATCTTTTTTCAATGCGACGTCATCATCTACCTAGCCTTTTCCCAACTATGTTGGGGTCAGATTCCAGACTGCCTATCTGACCTCCACAACCCAGTTACTAGGTAACATTATACCCCTTGGTAAGACTATCAGACTGGTTGGTTTGTGGTTGGCCCATTGTGTCACCCTATGTAAAATTTAAACATTTATATCTGTAACTTATAAAGAGTATTCTATTCTATTCTAAGACTGGTTGTCAGACTTTTGAACTTCTGAGGAACCTCAGACTCTGTTAAAGATCCCAAATGACAGGCGGGACCATTTTATCTCGCTTTTTTTCAACACGACGTCATTGAAGTCAAAAGCGTAACAGAAAAGGAGTCATGATCAATTTATATTTTCCTAATATAAAATAGCCATCACACATATACGTTTAATCGTATTCATGCAATCAAGCGTGACCACCAGTTGTCTACCATTCCATTGGAAGCCTGTTTGATGGGCGCATAAAATTTCATAGCTTTCGAATGTTATTGCGAGTCAGGGATGTATAATATGACAAGCGGTATATAAAATGGAGGACGTGAGGAAGCGTGCAATTGATGGCCTGAAATCGCCAATCTAAGTAAGCAAGCGTTATGAACCAAAAGCTAATAAATTACATAACTTAACATCACGCTTTGATTTCTCGAAGGGTTGGGTAGAGATGTACCAATAGTATAGCAAAATTTCGATTGGAATAGACTGGCTGTATCCCCAGCAAAACAGCAGCAGCAGAACAAAGGTGAAATGACAGTTCACATAGTCTATGGTTCACATCAGCTAAGTATACATTTCCATTTGACGGCAGAAATGTATTACAATGAAAATAATATGTTTTAAATTCAGTACAAAGTAAAATATAGATCTGTTGGTCTTTGTCGGTCTGTCACAGTCATTGGCTATTCGATCTGCGGTCGGTGCAACGGAGGCGGGATATTGTGCGGTTTCGTTCCGCTCCCAAATTCAAGCGTCGAAGATAACATTTATATTATCATCTTTTAGAATAATACTAGCTGGTCGAATTTCAATAATTCATAGACAAAACCACTTTCAGTTTTTCCCGAATTTTCCCCGTTTTATTTTTCTTCCCTTAAATACCTAATACGGAAAATTATGAACGAAAAGTCAAATCGTTCCTGCCGTTCTCAAGTGATCCGCTTACCATTTAAAAATAAATAATATTCAGATTATTTATTTGTACACATAGGTATAATGTTGTTACATGATGTAATATGATAATAATAGTACATTACTGCAGCAACCTGCAAAAGGGGCATTGATGGACGAACGTGAAAATGTGGGGCCGAGGCGAAGCCGAGGCACTCATACGTGAGTCCATCAATGCCTGGTTGCGGCCAAGGCTTGTATAGGTAGTGCTTTTCTCAATAATGTGCGGAAATTCAAACTAAGTAAACTATTTATTAAATACCAGATTCAACGACGAACAACGATAACCTTTCACGTGCCAATAATATGTTAATTTGTTTCTCTTTTACTTTAAAGAGCTTTATTTTCAAACCAGTTCTAAATTTAAACAAAACCTTTGATAAGTTACCTCCTTGGTTGCCATAAATGGAAGTAAAAAGATCGTTCCATTTTTAAATTACACGACAGATTTTATAAGTTTTCATAGTAATTTATTTGGCCGCTAAACACAACAAATATGAATTTTTGTACTAACATTGCCAGCCGCTGCTCGCATGTATTTGACAAGTACAGCATTTTCAATTTATCTCGAAGAAGGTTGTCAAAATAATGCTCGAATTTCCAAGAATGTGCTGCCCTGTAAGGCGTACAAACATTTTTTACACAGTAGTTAATAGGCATTTCATATACAAAATGTAACAAAAACCCTGTCCGATCCGTGAGGGTGTTGTTAAGAACCGAACTGATACTCTATTTATGTGGTAATTTTCAGGAAAAAAAAATACGCTGCATTTTTTCCAATGGGGAATTTTGCCGGTTACACGGGGCGCGGGCGGCCGTCGTTTAGCAGGATTCTTCAAGTCATAACTTATGAGTTTTAAAATTACCACATAAATAGAGTATCAGTTCGGTACTTAACAACACCCTCAACTAACTCCTGTTGAAAATTTGCTAATTTTTAATGTAATTGGGGTAATTTAATATGGATAAAACTTTTGGTTATTTTGCTAACAACAACAAAGTCAAAAAGGCTACATTATCGATGCTGCCTAATCTTCTAGAAATAATGATATACTAAATCACTGTTTTTAATACTAATTGCAAGAAGAAGAAAACAATCAAAACAAGTGAAGACCGAAAGGAATAGTTCGATACTTAAAAAAATTACCTTCCTTCCCTAATCATAAGTTTCTTTTCCTATCCATGATCAAAATATAAGTAGGTACAGTAGGTACAACTCTTAAAATAAAATAAGAGCATATCAAAACCCAACAAAAACCCAAATCGTAAATGTCACTGGCATTTCAAATAAGCAATTAACGGTGAGTTCACACGAGCATCTTTTGTGTTCACAATCCAAGGGTCCATAAATTCGGTGTTCGGTTCATCGCATTCATCGGGCCGTGAAGTAAGCTGTTCCGGTTCACAGGGTCTGGATTGCGCAGTTTGCGTTTAGGTGCACCGTGGACTTATTTTGATCTTTGCAATGTGATAAAAAAGTTTGTCGTCATTTGTTTTAGTTCAATGTTCTCGCGATTCCTGCGTGTTTCTTGGCTGAATAATCATTTAATCATCCGTATCTCCCTCTGCCCTGTTCTCTTGTTCCCAATTTATTTGAGAGTATACCTTGTCTTCTACCATATTTTCATTAGCAGTCATCTCAGTGTTCACTAAATAACCAGTCATATTAATAATAATATCATTTTTCACACAAACTAGTTATCTTTTATTCGTTTTGAACCTATATTTATATCACAGGATTGTAGGGATTTGTGTGTAAGGTTTGTTCTGTTATATTGTCAATAAACTTTTTTGCTTTATTTTTAAGTTATACCTAGCACTTTTCACAATAAGTCTCTTGTCGACCTTATCCTGATTTTTCAAAAGCCGACCTAACATTCATGCGCTACCAAGGCTACATCTGCCACTGACATATGACTAACTGTAATCCATCAACCGTTTTTCCTACCAGCTGTTTCCATTCCAGGTTTTAAGAATAAAATTATCAGCAGAGACAGTATTCTATAACAGAAATACGATTCGAATTTAGTTATTCCATTATTATACCTCTCCCAATAAAAAACGTTTCAGAAAACAAGTAAGAACCTAACATAATTATTTGCTGACGTAGTTCATGAAAACATTCCGAAGCTGGTTTAAATCCGATCAATCGTGGCCCCATTCAATTGGGTGAGGATAGCACTGAACTTGTCTGAAATAGTTTATTCAATGTTTGGACGATAAACCTGGTATTTTAAAATGAGGGCTTAGGATATTTTAGGGGTATTAATGGAGGATTAAGAGTAACCTGGGACTTACAATCCTGAACTAACAAACCACAAATTTTATAGGATAGGTACCCATTTTTTTTTTTTTTGTAAAACAACTGACTGACTTCGCTAGGCTGTAGCTAAAGAATATTATTCAATATGATTTGCTGGAACATTTGATAGCTTTTGAGTTCAAATACTAAGCTTAGATAATAATGATAAAAAAACTTTTTACAAAAAAATAATAACCGACTACCAAACATAACACTACAAAGTGAAAAACAAATAATTACAAAAAAAAACCGACTGCAAAAAAATGAACTGAAAAGTTGGAAACAAGATGAAAAGGAAACCAGTATCCTATAAGTATCAAAAATAAATAAATGCAGTCGGAGGCATCTAGGATATTACGAACGCCTTAAAATTTGCCTCCGACTGCATTTATTTTTTATACTTAAAGGATACTGGTTTCCTTTTCATCTTGTTTTCAACTTTTCAGTAATTTTTTTTGCAGTCGGGTTATTTTTATTTTCTAATTTGTTTTATTTAAAGATTTTTAGTGTTATTGATGAACATATTGTTTAGTTAAGTATTGGTAAGTTAAAAAGCTATTCAACTTAGCAAGATAAGATAGGATAGGTTTTAGAAAAGCTAGCTTCTGCCCGCGACTTGGCGTGGAAGTAGTAGAATAGCCACATTTTTATAGAAAACGGCCTCGTTGGACTATAGGTCGGAAACACTAATGTTGAACATGAGGTCCTGCAATGGGTTCGATTTCCGGGTCAGGCAAAGTGTTATTGGGTTTTTCATCTGAAATTTCTCAAAGAAATAGTCCGAAGTCTGAGTTTGTGCCCGGTTAGTGGCAATAGGGTCGCCCCTTATTACATGGGACCTAAACATAACTGGCGAAATGTGGATGTACTATACCGTACACTTCCGCCTAACCCTTATACAGGCGTGATGTTATGTTATTTTTTATAAAAAATCCCTGTATACTACTACATACCTTTGTAGTTTTGATCTCAGCAGCAAAATGACACAGAGACTCAAGACTGGTGACGCGGGAGCAAGTGACGTACAGTTGTCCTTGTGAGAACCAGTTTTAGTCCTGAGGTCGACTCCGCAGTTTTCAGTGGCAATTCTCCATTGCTTGCCAATGCCCAAAGGGTCTTGACAGACAGACAGACGGACAGACGGACGGACAACGAAGTGATCCTTGAAGGGTTCCGTTTTTCTTCGGCAACCTCTTGCGTTTTGATTTTGACTCCATTATCGTCGTCAGTGCCCTCGAAAACCATGAAAACGACACCTATGACAAAAAATTTGCAAATTTTCGGTGGCGCCTTGTTGAATTTTGATTTTGACCCCAGTTTTGTTATCAGAGACCTCGAAAACGATAAGAACGACACCCATGACGAAAAATCGTCACAAAATCACGACAAATTTTCGCGCAAGTGGGTTCGCGCAAGTGTCAAATCCGATGCATCAAATCTCAGTTGGTCTACTCTTATGAAACAGGATCTATTGGCATAAAAAAAAGTGAAAACTGCTCGTTTTCTTGCTGACTGTAATTTATTTTTTAAATCTGTAAATGCAGATCAAAATTTTTCAAAATTTTATGAACAGTCTTCTAAGACCAATTTTGTGTAGCTACAACGATTAAAATATCCTTACTTTCCATCTTAAAAATCCACCCTGCATATTCCATGATGATTGACTGCTTGGCCCCATAAAGATATAGCGTGATGATAATCAGTTAAAAGGTTAAATCTGTATCAATATGCAATGTTCTAACCGTTTGGCTCGTCTTTTTACAATTTGCTGTAAACCATAGAGGAATACAAACACAATGCAATATTGCTCATCCACCATAGTCAATAGCGTGATAATATATTATAACTTACCGGGTGACAGGACTTGTATTATACTTATACAAAAATTAAACAGAATGTATCGAATAGAATTTGCGTGATGCTGGAACATACATTCCGACAAGCAGACAAAAATTATAAACACTATATTTTCGGCATTAAAACGATCTCAGACCTCAAATTAATTACTATTCAAAAAAAATATTCAATGTACAATTTTAACTTCGCTTTGATTTTGTTTTTAAAGAAACAAAATCAAAATCAATAACTTTTTTTGTAATTTGTGATAATATAGCAGCTTAAAAGTGTTATAAAATATATATATTTGGAATTGGCTATTTACTAGCTTTTATTTGATACCCATATATAATCACAAAATATTTATTTTTATTTCCCCTCTCTTTTTTGATTCGCAGATAAAAAATATATATTAAAATTTTATAGCCTATGTCACTCCCGCAATTAAAACGAATCTAAGGCTACCTCTTATGTTAAAATCCATCAAGCCGTTTAGCCTACAGAGCGTGCCAAAGAAATAGACATACATACATACACTCGAAAAACATAACCCTCCTTCTGGAGCAGTCGGGTAAAAATAACTTTAATTTCAGAAGTCGGTGTCTTTGGATCTGTATTTGAGTTTTTGGCCACCGACTTTCGAAATTAAAGTTATTTTTAACCGACTTCCAAAAAGGAGGAGGTTCTCAATTCGTCTGTATGTTTTTTTTTTTTTTTTGTATGTTTGTTACGCGATTACTCCGTCAATTATGAACCGATTTTGAAAATTCTTTTTTTGTTTGAAAGGGTATACTCCCGAGGTGGTCCCATTGCCACCAAATCAGAATCTGATGAGGGGATCCCATGGAAATCGAGGGAAACCCTCAAATTTTATATGCAAACTTATAGCGATTTGGGAACTTTTTATAGTAACTCGTGCAATTACTCTTGGAAAGCACCATTTGGTGAAGTGGAACTGATGAAGGAGACCACAGATGGCCACCGGAACAATAAAATAATGAGTACCTATTTAACGGGTCGCGATTAAGCAATTTATGCTCGTCACTATGCATATGGTGAGTGGCAGTTCTCCTGGTTCTTAGCAGGAGAAATCCTCAACAATCAACATCCCAGCATCGGGAAAAGCAATATTTTATAAAAGGTGATGAGCAGTTAACATTAGGCTATTGTAACTTAGATAAATACAAAACTGACCCACTAAAAAGTGAAAAATAAAAAACTTTTTACAAAAAAATAATAACCGACTACCAAAAATAACACTACAAAGTGAAAAATAATTTTAATTTCGGAAGTCGGTGGCAAAAAACACAAATAAAGATCCAAAGACACCGACTTCAAGTCTTCTTAAAGTCCCCGGGACCCGACGGCTTACCTGGAAAAGCCTGGGTTCTGGCCTTGGAGGCTCTCGGGCTTCGAATAAGGGGGCTCCTAAGCGCATGCTTGGAGAGGGGCCAGTTCCCACTTCGTTGGAAGACGGGGAAACTGGTTCTCATTAAGAAGCCAGGGCGCCCGGCGGACTCTCCGTCCGCTTACCGGCCCATTGTGCTGCTCGACGAGGTGGGCAAGCTCTTTGAAAGAGTAATTGCAGACCGCCTTGTCGGGCGGCTGGTGCGGGTGGGGCCGGATTTGGTGGAGAGCCAGTTTGGTTTCCGCAAGGGGCGCTCTACGGTGGACGCCATCATGCGCGTTCGAGCCCTCACGACGGGTGATGCTGTTGCCCGGGGTGGGGTCGTCTTGGCGGTGTCTCTTGACATCGCCAATGCCTTCAATACCCTGCCCTCCTGGAGTTGCATTAGGGAGGCACTACGATATCACCGGATGCCGACCTACCTCTGTCGAGTGGACGAGGCCTATTTGACGGACAGGGCCGTCATCTACCCCAGTCACCACGGAGAGTGGAACCGGCGAGAGATGTCGTGCGGTGTCCCACAGGGATCGGCCCTGGGGCCGCATCTGTGGGACATCGGTTACGACTGGGTGCTGCGCGCCGACCTCCCTAGCGGCGTCAGCGTAGTCTGCTACACTGACGACACGCTGGTTCTGGCGCAGGGGAGGTCGCATCAGGCGGCGGCCGAACTGGCGGCACGTGGGGTTGCGACAATCATCGATAGGATCCGGCAATTGGGACTCGAGGTGGCCTTGCACAAGTCCGAGGCCATGTGTTTTTATGGTCCTCGGAACGCGCCACTGTCGGGTTCCCAGATAATGGCAGGAAGGGTTCACATCGGCGTCGAGTCGACGATGAAGTACCTGGGACTCGTCCTCGACAGCCGGTGGAACTTCGTGGAGCATTTTCGACGTTTGGCTCCCAGACTGGAGCGGGCCGGGGCTGCCTAAAAGCGGCTCCTGCCCAATCTGGGGGGTCCAAACGCCTCCTGCCGGTGGCTCTACGCGGGGGTCGTGCGGTCCATGGCCCTTTACGGGGCACCGGTGTGGGCGCGTTCTATAAGGCTGCGACCAGCCCAGCGATTGAACGCGTCCCAAAGGGTCATGGCCATCAGGCTGGTCCGAGGATACCGCACGGTCTCCCGTGAGGCTGCGAGCCTCCTTGCCGGACTACCGCCATGGGATCTGGAGGCAAAAGTCCTCGCGCACGTCTGGGAGTGGCGCGAGGAGGCGAAACGCCGGGGTGAAACTCCGCTACCGCGAGAAATCACGGCACAGTGGACAGAGCTCCGGCGAGATCTTATGGCGGCATGGAGAGTGCGATTGTCGCAACCCAGCGCTGGGCACGCCACAATTGTGGCGATAAGTCCCCTCTTTGAGGAGTGGCTAGAGAGGCGCCACGGCGTCCTCACCTTCCGCCTGACACAGGTCCTGACCGGACATGGTTGTTTCAGGAGGTTCCTGTTCAGGATAAAGCGGGAGGAAACGCCCGGGTGTCACCACTGTGTGGATCGCCCGGAGGACACGGTGAAGCATACGGTGGAGGTCTGCCCAGCTTGGGCGGAGCACCGCCGTGTCCTCACGGAGGCGATCGGCGGCGGCGATCTCTCGCGTCTGGCCCTGGTTCGGAGAGAGAGTGCATGGGAGGCCGTCACCTCCTTCTGCGAATTAGTAATGCTTGCGAAGGAGGAGGCGGAACGCGTGAGGGAGAGGCAAGGTTCGCGCCCTCGCACCCCTAGTCGCCGCAGGAGACTCCCCGGGCGTCGGGAGTCGCAAGCCGATTTCCGGCCACCGTAGGCGTGGGCCTGCGGACGGTGAGCGATGGGTAGCTCACCATTCGATAACGACCAGGCCCGGGTCGACGGCGCGTCGTATTCCACGCGCGCCTCAAAGAGTTGTCAGCACCAACTGACGGGGTCCGCTAGGGCCAATGCCTGCCAGGGTTGCGAGTTTGTCCAAAAGGGATATCGTGGCAAGTTATTTGATAATTTCCCACCCAAAAAAAAAAAAAAAGGCTATTGTAATTTAGATAAAATCAAAACTGCGCCACTAAAAAGTGAAAAATAAAAACTTTTTACAAAAAAATAGTAACCGACTACCAAAAATAACACTACAAAATGAAAAATAACTTTAATTTCGGAAGTCGGTGGCAAAAAACTCAAATACAGATCCAGAGACACCGACTTCCGAAATTAAAGTTATTTTTCATTTTTTAGTGTTATTTTTGGTAGTCGGTTACTATTTTTTTGTAAAAAGTTTTTTTCACTTTATAGTGTTATGTTTGGTAGTCGGTTATTATTTTTTTGTAAAAAGTTTTTTATTTTTCACTTTTTAGTGGGACAGTTTTGAATTTATCTAAGTTACAATAGCCTAATGTTAACTGCTCATCACCTTTTACAAAATATTGCATTTCCCGATGCTGGGACGTTGATTTTTGAGGAGTTCTCCTGGTAAGAACCAGGAGAACTGCCACTCACCATTATGAATAGTGACGAGCATAAATTGCTTAATCGCAACACGTTAAATAGGTACTCATTATTATTCCGGTGGCCACCTGTGGTCTCCATCATCAGTTCCACTTCACCAAATGGTGCTTTCGGAGAGCAAATGCACGAGTTACTATAAAAAATACCCAAATCGCTATAGGTTTGCATATAAAATTTGAGGGTTTCCCTTGATTTCCATAGGATCCCCTCATCAGATTCTGATTTGGGGGCAATGGGCCCACCTCGGGAGTATACCCTTTCAAACAAACACAAAAAAAAAACAGCCGAATTGAGAACCTCCTCCTTTTTGGAAGTCGGTTAAAAATATTACTTACATTTTGACCTCAAAATTGCTGTGAGCTATCAGCCAGATGTGATAAATGCTTAAATGACTCTAAGATAACTGTAATTTGGTATGAAAATTAGTTATTATTTTACTGCTGTCTATTTTACTGCGTCACTTATTTCTCAAAAATATAATCCAAAACAGTTCATAAATCCGGATGTTCAATTTACCAAGTAAACTTGTTTCTTAATGTTATTTGTCTGGACGATTTCCAACAACTTTTCTGCGCAGAATAAACATGGAACGATTTCATTCAGTTCGTTCGTTGTTAAAAGTTTCGTGAGCCATCATTCCATTAGTTCCTTATCCGCTGAAATTGAGAGGAAGTTCTTCCAAAGATTCGTCGAAGCAGTATCTGTTAAGAGATTTTGGCGTAAGAGTTATGTTTACCGAAATAGTAAATAAATTGGTCAGTTAAACATAAGTTCACACCCGTAGGTATGTGAGATAGGCAAATTAAAATAAAACCGGCCAAGTGCGGGTCAGATCACACACAATGAAGGGTTCCGTAGTTGAAATGTATTATCCCAAGAACAAACTGAACATTTTAGTTGAAAAACATGTTCTCCCTTATATCCCAACTGTAAAAATAATTATATACGCACAATTTTGAGTGATTTACCATGTTATTTTAAGACCACAGACTTCTTATAGGTTTTCCTGTAATCTAAGTTAGTATATTCTCTGTATATTTTTTAAAAATTTTAGGCTCAGGCGTTTCGGACATAAGGGTGGTCAACTTTCATCTATTTTTTTTAATAATTTTAAAACGAAAACACACAGCCTTAGATCAAATAAAAAAAAGCACACAGCATCGCAGCATGTTGCGAGTTAATCCGGGTTTCGCCACAGTCTGTGAAGCCTGACCGGCTTTTGACCACGACCTTTTTCGCACGTTCTTGTCGTACGTAATCCACTTTTCATCACCAGTTATCAGCTTCTTCGAAAATGGTTCGGTTTCATTACGTCGTAATAAAGAATCACAAATGAGTACACGGTTCATTAGGTTTCTTTCAGTGAGCTCGTGAGGTACCCAAATATCGAGCTTTTTTGTGTACGCAGTTTTTTTCAAATGTGCCAAAACTGTTTTGTGGTCAATTCCCAGTTCTTCAGCTACGTCGTAACTGATCTTGCTCCACTTTTTCAAAGATGGCATCCATTTTATCCGTATTAAGGCGACCAGAGCGACGTGCATCTTTGATATCAAAATTTTGCGGGTTGAAAACGCTTAAACCAAATTTGTGCTACTCTCACAGACACTGCACTAGGTCCATAAACATCGCAAACTTTTTTCGCGGCTTGCGTTGCATTTTTACCTTTTTTGTAGTAAAATTTTAAAATGTATCGAATTTATTCATTAGATTCACTCATCTTGACAGCACGAAAAACAAATGAAAATCACACATTTTCCTAATTTGTATTTGGAATTATGTTCTTTGAAATTTAAACTTTCAATGATACCAAAACCAGCCAGATACAAATAGTATAGCGAAAGAGATTTTATTACAAGTTCATACGTACTATAATGCGAAAAGACTATTTCCCCAACCTAAATAGTATTAATATTAATAATAATATTATTAATATAATAGTATTTTTTCTTCTTCTTATATTTATAAGCATTTAAATTGTAATGCAACAGGTAACTAAGTTCTAGAACCTACCTATTGTTAACATCTTCAAAATCCTATAAATCTGTGGAACTATAATATAATTGCGGTTGTTATAATTCATTAGCAGCAATTATATATGACAATACGCCCGGCGGACACAAAGGTATTCTGATTACGACTGTCTATATAATTATCTGGGAATGTAGATGTAGAATGATGCTTGGGACAGAATAGCTAGTGTGAAAACAATGTAATCATTGTTTTGTACATATATACATTTCGGATCGTCAGGATTTTACTCAGTTAGATTCGGACATCATGTGGGCAGAAGTTGGGTTTCGTGCAATGAAAACAAACTGGGTGCGGTATACAGCGTTTATTGAAATCACAAATTGACACATTCACTACAAATGATAATCACTTTACGCTTTAATAACTTTAGGTATTACAATCAACTAGGTATTATGGCCTTTGCCCTCCATTGAGACAATAACAGATTGGTATGATGATGCAACAAAACGTAGGACAGTTCCAAAGCGTCTTCACAGCTCGATCACCTGAATAAGAAT
Organism: Tiliacea aurago; assembly: GCA_948098905.1. NCBI lineage: Eukaryota > Metazoa > Arthropoda > Insecta > Lepidoptera > Noctuidae > Tiliacea > Tiliacea aurago. The sequence goes on along the minus strand of OX402581.1, from coordinate 23,419,343 downwards.
GCCTTATGGCCCCGACTCTGTCATAACGTGCCAATTCTAGTCTTTTTAGTTGACGCTAGGTGACAAAATGTTTACAACAAGACGAGGTGCGCCCTCGTCTTGTTGTAAACATTTTGCTGGATGCGACATACATTATACAAAAAAACCATCATTATAATAATTGTGTACGAATTAGAAATAATTATAAAGGTTCTAATTTTCTAAATGCATGGTTTCCAAACAATGAGGAGCTCGTAGCTAAGTAATAACACCCGCACGAGTCGATCCATCAGGTTAATCTACGCTTTCCGAGGTTGTTCCGTGGATGGGTTACCATCTTTATATACCGAGACTCCTCCGTGCCTCGGAAAGCACGTTCAGCCGTTGGTCCCGGCTAGCGGCTGTCATTCGCGGATCTTTGACAGTCGTTAGGCGTCGTCAGAAGCTCAAAATGTTGACAACCAGTCTTACCAAGGGGTATCGTATTACCCAGTAACTGGGTTGTGGAGGTCAGATAGGCAGTCGCTCCATGTGAAATACTGGTATTCAGTTGAACTCGGTGAGACTGGAATCTGACCCCAACATAGTTGGGAAAAGGCAAGGCAGATTGATTGATTGGTTTCGAAATAACGAAACATGACATTTTTAAGCCTTTCAAAAGATTGATTACATTATTAAAAAAAAAACGGTCAAGAGCGAGTCAGACTCGCGCACCGAGGGTTCCAAACGTACATAAACTTATATCACATAGAATAATTTCAGATTTTTATACAGGCAAACTTCGGAGATAAGGGGGGGGGGGACATTTTTTTTTAATTTTTCATATAAAGTCCGAAACTATGATGCCTAAAAAAAATTTAAAAATGTTTGAAAACGTGCAAGCAGCGTTCTTTCATTCACCCCCACTTCAAACTTTTAAAACCCCCTTTCCTAGGCACGTGTTTCTGTGACGAATAAAATTATTTTTCTTTCTTTCTTTCTTTCTATTTGCAAAACAAAAAATATTTTTTATTTTTTTTTGTTTCAAATAGTTCGGCAAACGTCATCTAAAACTATTCTAAATTTCAAGTTGACAGCATTAGTAGTTCTTGAGATATCCAGGTATGACAGACATACAGACAGACAGACAGACTTAGTCTCACCATAAGGGTTCCTTTTCCCATTTTGGTACGGAACCCTAATTATGAAGCTTACTACATTAAAAACATAAGATTCTATTAAGGTGGAGCCACTAAATAAAGCCGGTAACAATGATCTTACGAAGTCACTAACGAGGATCGTAAAATATGTGAAGCAACCAGTAACTAAGACAAATGTACGACACACAATCTAGTGTCTGTTAACAGCTAAACGTACACCGACAAGGGAGAAAGACCTTTGAATACAATTTCAATTAGCAAGACAAAATAATAGGGTTACTCGCCGACTCCTACCCAATTGCTTCTTTATTGAAATAATATAAATTTTATTTAAAGACTGAAATCCTCTTGGTATTTACGGCCTCGAATTTGCGGACCAGTTTGTTAAGTTCATAGGTCAGGTTCAAAACTTCGTAATACACTATTACGAAGTTTGGTATAGTACTTACCTATATTAATCTAAGGCACCATTGACGATCGGTGACGATGGGCATTATGAAGAAAGTTGGACTAAGATCCGATATCACCGATAAGCAGTCTGCACTTACAGGCTTATTGCAACTGTTCGCTATATCTATCTGACCACATTACCATAGGTACCAATTAAGACCCAGATATATGCCAGTGACCTTGAGTGGTTAGCTTGCGTGTTCTGTACTGAGCTCACGCAACGCGTTGTACGTTCAGCCAGTAATAGGACTCGCCCAACAAGAAGCGTTGTTCCCAATTTGACGCATTATTAATTTATTATACACAAAACAAAAGGTATTTTAATAAAACGCGTATACTAAAAGATCAATAATTAAATTATCTTTAAATTGGTGAAGGTTTCATAAAAATACAATTTGTAGATTTTGCGTCATTCTCAGTTTTTTAACCGCGTTAGACATAACTTTACAAATTAATTTCACTATGTAATAATTATAAACATAATCTAAAATATGCACATATTAAGTTATTTAAAAAATTCTCTAATTTAACATAATATTTTTTTCAAATCATTAACACTACTCGTTTAGACGTGATCTTCAGTATAAAATCATTAAAAGTCGGTTATCGTCCCCATTATGAACCTGCCAATGTTCATATAAATTGGTAAGATAATTTAAAGATTGGGTTACAGGTTTCCACAAATGAAGTCAACTTATCTATAAGTTTTGATGTTCAGAGCCAACTATTCACCGAAGTGAGAAGTGTCAATGAACTCGAAGTATCTGTTGAGCAGAGATAAGGGGCTGCATTTAATGCATCTAGCGGGATGCAAAGTCAGGCTCCCCGCGTCGCCTCAGTTATGATTATGAGACATGATTGATCGTTCTCAAAATAGATAAGTATTGAACTAAGTAATTGACATAAAATCACAGAGTGGTAATCTACAAGGTGGAGAAGGACAGGTCATCTTAATATTAGTGTGTAGTAGAGAGGATAACGGTGGAGTTTCTTGCCTACTAGAAGAATAGACTAGAATTTTTTTGTTGTTGTAAATTTTGACTTTCAGAAGTGCCTTATAAGAGAGACTAGAGAGAGTGCTTAGAGGTCGGATATTCGGATGCATATTTACCTAAAGTACGCTTTTTTCCCGGCAAAGGATACAAAGTATGGAAACGGCTTCTTAAAATATATTTTTATTCCGGGATCGCGGGGTTTCATTAATAACAGTGTACAATTTTGTATTCCTAAGTATAACAAATATTTCTTATTTATTTAGAACTAGGCGAGAATTATGTGGAAAATATAACACGTTTAAAAAAAAACATTCATATTTCTTGAAACCCTTTTATTCTAAAATTAAATATATTTATTCTGGGATACACAGTACAAAAGAGTAGTTCTTAAAAACTTGTCAGTTCTGGAAACCGATACGTTTTCCCGTACCGAAGCGCACTCCATTCTAGTCAACTCTCAAACTTTAGGTGAATATGCATCCGAATGTCCGATCTCTACTTATAAGTGCCTATTTGAAATGAATAATTTGGCTTTGCCTTTTATTAACGAACCGCCCCCTGCTTTGCTCGGTTTTTACGACTGGACAAAACATCAAGATTTCTTTAAAAATAATATAATAATAATAATAAACCATGTATTATCAGGTTACAAAGACCCATAGGTGAATACCTTAACCTAAGTATACATAATATATTAACAATTGCGTTAGTAAATTAAACTTAAAGCTATGTTAGTATCACTTAGATGCACTAAGTCTTCGTGCGTTCTGGTGGCACTTGACCGCGAAAGCGGCGGAATACCACATCCTGAGGCCAAAAGCTTTCTTCCATCACCAGAGGCAGTTAGCACGTTGGTATGCGCACCACAAACGCCTGAAAGTTGACGTTGCGATGCGACTCCAGCAGGTGCACTCTCGGCGCGTACTTCAGCCTTTGGCGCACCTACTTCACGATGTCTTCCGCGTCGGTGGTGTAGTGGAGACGGGAAATATACACCGGGGTATTCGGGGTATAAGGGTAATAGGTTAGGTACACATAAATCTTTCGAAATACACATGATCCTTCTGGCATCAAAATTTGCCCGCCTTTTCCCAACTATATTGGGGTCAGCTTCCATTTTAACCTAATGCATTTGAATATCAGTATTTTACATGGAACGACTGCCTATCCGACCTCCACGACCCAGTAACTGGGTAATACGATACCCCTTGATAAGACTGATTGTCAAACTTTCACGCTTCTGATGCCCCGTAACGACTGTCAAAAATCCACGAGTGACATCAGGGCACCAACAACTTAACTTGCTTTCTGAGACACGGAGGACTCTCGGTATGTAAAGCCATATTTACATACCAAGACCCCGTCGTGTCTCGACTGGTGACCATTCACCGATTTACGGACCAACCCCGGCCAGCGTAGCTTAACGGGCGGCTATTATTACTTCATTTCAGCCGAAAGACGAACCACTGCTGGACATAGGCCTCTCCCAAAGGGTGGTTTTGCCATAATCGCCACGTTTGGCAGGCGGGTTGGCGATCGCAGTATGGTGTTAAAATGCATAGAGAACGCTGCTGCCCATTCTCTAGTAAGTCCCTTAGTCACCTTTTACGACACCCACGGGAATAAATAGGGGAGTGCTATTTATGTATTTATTAAAACTTCATGCACAAGTAAATAAAAATACTGGACAAAGGCGGACTTAATGCCTAAGGCATTTTCTACCAGTCAACCTTATGGTGATGCAGAGACAAAACATGGTAGGTGCAACATAGGGGATAGATAACTCGAAAATCAAAAATATATATTCTTTACGTCCGGCACCACACATACTGTTATTAATTAACCACGACCTTCTCTCAGCTCACGAAACCTTCCGGCATCAATACTCAAAAAGATGGTGAAGACCGCATCAAAATCGGTTGTGTAGTTTACAAGATCAACGCAGACACGATACTTGACTTTATTTAAAGGCTTCTACATACAGGCGCGGCACGCGACGCGACACAAAGTCCCCGCGTGTCGCGCGACGAGCGGTGCCTTTGTGTCGCGTCGCGAGTTGCGCTGGTCTGTAGAAGCCTTTATACTATTTTTAGATTACTAGCTATTGCCTGCGACTTCGTATGCGATCCAGGTTAAAAAGTAGCCTATGCACTTGCCTAGGACCCAGGCTACCTATTTTTTTAAATTTCATCCCAATCCGTTCAGCCGTTTTGGCGTGAAAGCGTAACCAACAAACAAAACTCACTTTCGCATTTAAAATATTACTAGCTGCACACCGCGGTTTCACTCGCGTAAGTCTCGATCCTGTGGGAATATCGGGATAAAAAGCTATATGTCCGTCTGTGTATCCAGGGTGTCAGCTACCTCTATACAAACTTTTATCAAAATTGGTCCAGCCGTTTGAGCGTTAAGAAAGTTTGTGACTGTGTGTATTTGTTATACAGTCACAAACTTTCCCCAAAAGCTTGGATTTGTTTTTTTTTTTTTTAACATTGTTCCACACTAGGAATTTCTCCTGTTTCGTGGGTGCATTTACGAACATTTAAACTCACATACACAAACAGCCAGACCCGGAACAACTACTTGTAGGTCATACAAATATTTGTTCCTCGCGGGAATCGAACCCGCGACACGCAGTGCAGCAGTCAACCGCTTAACCACTGCGCCATCCATGCCGTCTTTATAATATTAATTTTAAAATAAAAAAAAACTCATCTATCCTAAACAAAAACACAATGAACAGAGTTTTGAATATTTTAAAGATATTATAATAACAGTGACATGTAGGCTTGTGTCCCAGCAGTGGGAAGATTATAGGCTAATTATGCAATTAGAGCAGTGTAAATATTTCCCAACTAGATCGTATTTTGATACCATTCATGCTAACTCCGAAGCGCTAATCCGAAGTATCGGCCGAATGTTCGGCCGTTTCTTGACTTCCATAGTTTCCTTATTTGACTTTGAACCCTTACCCGACTTCAAGTCACATTTTTGACTTTGGCTTATCTCTTTGACTGTCTTTTAGGGTTCCGTACCTAAATCGTAAAAAGGAACCCTTATGGTGAGACTAAGTCTGTCTGTCTGTCTGTCACACCTGGATATCTCAAGAACTACTAATGCTTACTTGAAATTTAGAATAGGTTTAGATGACGTTTGCCCAACTATTTTGCAAATAAGAAAGAAATTTAAAAAAATATATATTTTTTGTAAAAGGAACTGAAAAGGGGTCTTAACAATTTTAAGTGGGGCTACTAGGGCATGTGGGGTATCATATGAAAGAACGCTGTTTGCACATTCTCTAACATATTTTTTTTTAGGCAGCACTGCCTCCGACTTTTGAAGAAAAAAAAAAAATCCAGTCCCCCCCTCCCCATATCTCCGAAGTTTGACCCCTTGGATATTTAGGAGCATGTATTAAAACAGTCAGGTTATAAGAGAAAGGTTTTCGAAGTCATCAAAAAAGTTCAAGTTTAATTTGTTGTTTGGCAACTTTATGTCGTGGAAGGTACAGCTTTGAACTTGCGATATAAGTTAAAGTACTTCAAAATCAAGCAATTAATACTTTGAAAAGACTTCTGACACCTTTATAATAGAGGCTGAGAAGATGTTGGATACGTGTCTATCCTAGAGGATAGATATATCCTGTAGGCTATCCCAATATTATGACCAATATAAATTATTCTGGTGCTAATTATAAAAATAGGCATTTATCTACAGCAAAAAAATATTTACAGGAGAGATGTTGCTGCATGTTGTTTACAAAACAAACAGTAAAAACAAAACGAGTTTGCAGAAGTCGCCTATGATGTGTAACATCTGACATCTCACCTTGGTAATTAATATGCAACTGAGCAGCAACAGAAATTAACCTCTGAACTTTAAAAAGCTAAATACTGACATATATATGTATTCGAATAATTATTCATTACTAGACGTACCCCCTCTACTTACAATTTATAATTATAATAGTTACTAATTCTATGAGTACACTAATTCGATGCTATTATAAACTACTTTGTCTGTGTGGTGCCGGACGTTAAGAATAGCACCGCCCTATTACTTCCCGTGGGTGTCGTAAAAGGCGACTAAGGGACTTACTAGAGAATGGGCAGCAGCGTTCGATTTTAACACCATACTGCGATCACCAACCCGCCCGCCAATCGCGGAGATTATGGCAAACCACCCCCCCCCCCCCTTTTGAAGGAGGCCTATGTCCAGCAGTCGATGATGATGATAAAGTACTTACTTATTCCATAGTCAATCTGTCATTTCCTGTTACACACTTCCGTTCCTTTTCACGGAATCACTTCCACAGAGCGAGAGGAAAGATGTTCCACATAAAAAACAAGAGCACTTTTTGATGAAGTTCGTTTACATAACTAACCGACCATTCCAAGAAAAATCTTTAATTTTAGAAACTTTAATAGTCTCTGAACAAAATAAGGGGTAACTCGAGTAATAGGACGGAAGTTATATTGCTTTTATTCCTTGTACTGATTCTTTTGTGTCAAGAAAATACAAAAGAAACATTGTTAAGAGACTCCTAAGAAAATCTTCAAGTTCTCGACAGAGAAAGATATCCTTAACACATTTCCGAGTAGAAAGAACCCAAGACTAACGAAAGTAAAAATCGGAATGTTTTAAACGCCTCATTTAATGGGATGGCCCATACTTAATAAGACGTAGGTACTTTGTGTTATAGGCATTCTTAGCATCATTCATCATTATCATCATCATTTCAGTCGAAAGACGTCCACTGCTGGACATAGACCGGGTTGCCATAATCACTACGCTTGACAAGCGGGTTGGCGATCGCAGCAGGGTGTTAAAATGCCTAGAGAACGCCGCTGTCCATTCTCTAGTAAGTCCCTTAATCGCCTTTTATGACACTCACTGGAAGAAGTAGGATGGTGCTATTCGTAAGCATCATTAGTGTGGTGATATAAGGAGTGAATAAGTACCTACCCATTTTCGTAGCAGAATCACAAAAAACAAGAGCGAGTCGGACTCACGCACCGAGGGTTCCGTACGTAATTACGTATATATGATGTTGATGATTTTTGAAAAACTATAAATAAGGGGGGAGGGGCGGTATTTTTTTTTACATTTTTCATCAAAAGTTGGAAACAACGCTGCCTAAAAAAAATGTTTGAGAATGTGCAAACAGCGTTCTTTGATACCCCACATGCTCTAGTAGCCCCACTACAACATTTTAAGACCCCCTTTCAGTCCCTTTTGCAAAAAGTTTTTTTTTTATATTTCTTTCTTGTTTGCAAAATAGTTGGGCAAACGTCATCTAAAACTATTCTAAATTTCGAGTTGATAGCATTAGTAGTTCGTGAGATATCCAGGTATGACAGACAGAGAGATTTAGTCTCACCATAAGGGTTCCTTTTTACCATTTTGGTACGGAACCCTAAAAATTCTAATACCAATGGTGTCAAATACCGTCACTATTGTTGCAGTGTCGTCAAAGTAATACCTAAAACAAAAACAAAAAGTTAATAAATAACATAACATAACATTTCGCTTTGTTTCCCCGAAGGGATAAGGAGAGGAACACTCATAATTTGCTAGTTATGTTTAAGACCATGTAATTAAGGGTCGAGCCTATTGCCATCCACCGGTCACTTTGCCCAACCTGGGAATCGAACCCAGGACCTCACGCTCAGCAGTAGTGCTTGCGACCACTAAAACAACGAGGCAGTCACGTTAATAATATACCGCAATAATTTAGTAATGCCCACTGAAACCCAATTAAAACGTGTCCAATTAATTTGACAAGTTAATCAACTGAATGTAATTTTGTTGAAATTATTCGCTACAACGCTGTTATTATTTACATAGTTCCTTAATAAAAAAAAAAATTGGCCCTGAAAAGGCAGACTGAAAAACGTTAACAACGACGACATTTTATTTGTTACGTTAAGGCTTCTACAAACTGGCGCGACTTGTCGCGCGACACGACACCGGTGAAACAAAAATTCAAGAAAATTGTTCTACTGGTGTCGCGTCCCTTTAAACGTCACTTTATTTTGCGCACGATATCTTTTTTATATAAAAATAAAAATAAAATACATTTAATTCAGACCTAATTTTGGTCCATATTTTGTTATAAAGGAGTATTAAAACTATGTTAGTCATGACACGTTCAATTAATGCGCTAGTAACATAAAAAATCGTGCACGTCCGTGTGGTGCCGCACGTAAAGAATAGCACCGTCCTATTTCTTCCCGTGGGTGTCGTAAAAGGCGACTAAGGGACTTACTAGAGATTGGGCAGCAGCGTTCTCTATGCATTTTAACACCATACTGTGATCGCCAACCCGCCTGCCAAGCGTGGCGATTATGGCAAGACCCCCCCCCCCCCTTCGGGGAGGCCTATGTCCAGCAGTGGACGTCTTTCGGCTGAAATGATGATGAACATAAAAGATATAGGTAGTCACTATTTTATAGTCACTATATTTTCAAAGAAATCTTTTCCGTTCTTCAAAACTAACCAACAATAATACTGTACTGAAAATTAACTATATTATGATCCGCATTTGCCTGACAAAGGTTCGCCCCACTTATGATATTCCGTGTTCGCCCCACATTTTATTTCATTTTGGCCCTTGAAATACCCGTGTTTGAATTTCTTTTCATTTAAACAACCACACATCATTTACAGCTTATAATATCACGAACACAATATACAGAACTTTCTAGAATATTCCATACAATACCTACACGTCCATCTGTCCCTAAATCTGATAGTATATAGTGTCCACGTACATTTGTACAGCAAATCACTTTACACAAAACCTGCAGCACAATTTCCAATCGCATTCACGTCATTTTGTTCCTTTCACGGTGTTTCAAATAGGTAAGCTTTCAACGCTATTCATTTGTCTGCCCCACTTTATTTTCACTGACCAGGTGCCGCTTTTGTTTTGTTTTTAAGGGATTTTTAAATGTTGTGTTCTTTGTATTATTTTAACATTTAGACATAGGTAAAAAATATATTAATTTGTGTAGACAGCAAAAGTGCACTACAATATATAGCTTGATGCGCCTCTGGTTACAGAGGTGCAACGATAGCTTATGAAATTCTTTCTAAAAATACACAATTTATCCAAAGGAGGCATAGACCTGAAGTTGCAATGGGTTCCCTCACATAAAGGTATAAAGTGTAATGAGGAGGCTGACCGTTTAGCAAAGTTGGGTATTGTTAGGGGACGGGAAAAAAACATTGGAAGTAATTTTATAGAAATACTGCCTAGGTATGAAAATAAATGTCATGAAGTTTGGGAAGAATATTTTAATCAAAGATCTAAAGAAAAGGAATATGGTATAGGTCTATAGTTTCGGAGCCTCCTCATGTACCGTGGTTTTGTAATACTAGGCTTAGCAGAAAAAATATAGTTACAGCTCACAGACTGCGATCTGGACACATGCCCATCAATAATTTTGGATTTTTTATGAAATAATTGATTTACCTAATTGTGAGGTATGTGGCACACTGGTTATCCATTTATTGACGGAGTGTGTCAGATTTTAGTCTGCAAGAGAAGATCTACTTAGAGAGTTTGAGATAAATATGTACGATGTTTGCATGTTCCATCATATTTTGTCGTCACATAACTCCGAAGCTGCTTATAGTCTAATTAAATTTGTGTTGTTACGTTTTACATTATAAGTTCCGATGGGACTGGCATATACAATTGTATAAAAGTACCTAATAATAAATAAAGATTTTAAAAAAACCTTTACACATACAATCTGACGCGTTTTTCTCATGAAGGTAGGCGAAACCATTCTGTCTAATAATATAATATAAATAAATTATATTTATAAATATACTAACAATATATTTTTTTCATATGATCTAGGTATGTTCATTAAATTTATATATCAAGTTAGTTCTAAATCACCCGAGTTCTTGTTTTCAGCTGTTCCAAAAGCTGGTGCAAAAAGTTTTTAATACGCCTTGAATCTCCTTAAATATACCTACTTACCTTAATCATAATGAAGAAGCCCAAGAACCAACCTTATTGTTAAGGAAATATTGATGAATCATTTACCAGTGTTGAACTAACTCTAATTAGCTTGAATGTTAATTAGCATAAAAGCCAACATTGAATTACTCACAAGTAACAGAGCCTTTGCTATCTTTACAGGTAATTGCAGTCTCCATTACTTCAAGTAGAAGTCTTTATTGCAAGGTGTAAAAAGGTAAATTAAACTTAATCCTTAATCTATTTAAGTTTTAAATGACTGCAGCAGTTCTTGAAAATGTAAGTTACTTTGATTATAATATACCAAAGTGTTCTTTAATCGGAACCCTGAAATAAATATATCGGCGCAGGATATCCTATACCAGAAGTGGTCATCGTATTAGTGGTTCAACAGCTTCTATATCATCAGGATTTTACCGGAATATAGCAGTTCGTCGTGGACATGGTATGACAGCGGCTCCCCTGACATATTTTCTGTCACCAGCAGACAGCTGCAACGCAACCATCGATTCGATGCTCTTCTAGAGTGCACTGAAAAAAAATGCGAGCTAACTAAAATACATTTTCTCTTAGTTGGCATGAAAATGTTTGGAATCATTATTTATTTATTTACAAAAAAAAAGTTGAAAGAACAAATTCATTTTATTTATATCGCCAATGTGACATGTACAGAATAATCACCGGTCTTTTTTACATCATACATATTTAAGCTTTGTTTGATTTTACTTCTTCACTTTTGTACATCAAATAATAATTTAAGTTAATGGTAACAAGCAACTTGTTAGCATTATAACATTCTTAAACTGGCCAAGATTTGGGTTAAATTAAATAACTACCCGTAATTAAACTAATTAATTACTTAGTAGACGGAACTATGATAATTTAACAAAGTTCTCCTAGCTTCAGAAGTCAAGATCTTGTTAGGCTCGTATGGATTCAAGATGCATGATCACATTAAACAAGATTTTTGTTAAGGTAAACCCTTTTTAGGGTTCCGTAATCAACAAGGAACCCTTATAGTTTCGCCATGTCCGTCTGTATGTCTGTCTGTCTGTCTGTCCGTCCGTCCGTCTGCCCCGCCTTAGCTCAGAGACACTTAGTACTAGAAAGCTGTAATTTGGCATGGCTATACATATTAATCATGCCGAAAAATTCGTCAAATAAAACCATGAAAAACAATTTTTTAGGGTACCTCCCACGCCCCTCCCTTACACGTGAAATGGGGATGATATTTTTTTTTTCTCTTCTATCATGGTGTGGGGTATCGTTGGATAGGCCGTTCAAAAATATTGTGGGTTTGTCAGAACCATTTTTCAATTAAGACTTTCACAAGCTATTATCTGACCTTTTCAGTGATTTCAGTAACATCATAAAAAAACTAGACGACGCTTCTTGCTCCACCGTCAAATATACCATGACCTGAGTCATCACCATCTGCCTACCCCTCTTTCCCAAATATGTTGTGGTCGGCATCCAGTCTAACCGGATGTAGTTGAATAGCAGTATTTTTTATGGAACGCCTACGACAGTTACTGAAAAACACGATACCCTTTGGTAAGAAAACTGGTTGTCAGACGTTCAGGCTTCTGACGGCCCGTAACGACATGACCATACCATGGCCCGAGTGTGGGTCAGTTTTGGGTGTTAAGGCGACGATAACCGACTTTTAATGATTTTATATTGAAGATCACGTCTAAACGAGTAGTGTTAATAATTTGAAAAAAATATATGTTAAATCAGAGCATTTTGTCAATAACTTAATATGTGAATATTTAAGATTATGTTTACAGTACATAGTGAAATTAATTTGTAAAGTTATGTCTAACGCGGATAAAAAACTGAGAATAGCGCAAAATGTACCAAGCATATTTTTCTGAGACCTTCACCAATTTAAAGATCACTTAATTATTGATCTTTTAGTATACGCATTTTATTAAAATACCTTTTGTTTTGTGTACAATAAATTAATAATGCGTCAAATTGGGGACAGCGCTCCTTGATGGGTGAGTCCGATTACTGGCTGAACGTACGACGTGTTGCGTGAGCTCAGTACAGAAAACGCAAGCTAACCACTCAAGGTCACTGGCATATATCTGCGTCTTAAACAAATAAGGAGTAAAATAAGCTGTAAATATTTACCACAGATGTTAAAGAGCTTCCCAGATCCGGCGCAGTCTTTGAATGATCGTCGGTATGTAGCCTCGATTTTGTATAAAACATTGCACATAGACCGCGCCGCGCCTCGCCCTCTGCATCGGTGTGTAGAGCTCTTTACAAAATGTGTTTTTGTTTCTTTTGAAAAGAGCTCGGAATTGCCTGCCGGTATTCGAGGGTATACTCTGCATACCTTGTGATTACGCATTAAAAGATAAATGAAAAAAATCACTGTAGTTTTTCACTTCAAATTATTCACTTAATTATCATACTTGTACACTGGTACTCCTTTCTTCCCGTGGGTGTCGTAAATGGCGACTAAGGAACTTACTAGAGAATGGGCAGCAGCGTTCTCTATGTATTTTAACACCATACTGTGATCGCCAACCCGCCTGCCAAGCGTGGCGAATATGGCAAAACCCCCCTATGGGTGAGGCCTATGCCCAGCACTGGACGTCTTTCAGCTGTAATGATGACACTGGTACTTGTGAAACTTTGTTCTCAAATAATTCATAATTACCCTAACATAGATAAGCAGGTTTGCAAGACCCTCCAATTTAACTTGTACCTTACCTAACCTCCTAAGATTTTCGGATTGAGATAAGTGGGTGAAAAGTACCTACTTGCCTTTTACGATAGCAAAAAGGATCATCTGCCTATGAGGATAGAGGGATAATAATGCCTTTATAGAGAGAGTCTACCAAATATTATGTGACACTTCTTCTTAAAATAAATGAAACAAATCCAATTTTTCGTATGGAATTATCTGATTTTATTTGAGGCCGCCCGATAATGTGTTTTACGTATCTAACCCTCATCTTGGCTACCATTTTGGCTACCCATTGAAAGGGTTTTCGATAGGGTTTTTCTAAGCGGTTTACCAAAAACCCATACGATAAGGGTAACCCTTATGAACGGCTTAAATTAAATTTTGGTAACCCATTGAAAGGGTTTCCGATAAAAACCCATACGGTGTGTGTAACCCTTTTGAATGGCTTAATTTAAGCCATTCAAAATTACGCACACCGTATGGGTTTTTCTAAAATGGTAACCAAAATAGTCCCTGAGTAGAATAGAGATAGAATTGGTCATGCTACGCGTGCTGGGCGGATATCGAAATAACATAATATTATGATTTTTTCATGTTACTGGGTTTCAAGCAGGTATAGAACCCATTGAATGGGTTATCATGTAACCCTTTCAATGAGTTTCAAGTATAAAACCCATTCAATAGGTTATCATGTAACCCATTCAATGGATTTCTAGTATAAAACCCTTTCAATGGGTTACATCATGATAAAGGAAACCCATTGAATGGGTTACCCCTTCGAAAGGCTTAACTCATGGTCGCAACATGTGGCAGTAATTGATCGATCACTGAACCAGTTAAAAACTACCTGGATCTACCTTCTTAGATGAAGAAATATGCTATTTATTGTGTAAACCAAATATTTTAAGACGAGCGCTAATCCTGCCGACAAACTGTCACGCAGTTTGGCAGGTTTATAAAATGTGTATAAGTGTTTGGTCCAAAATAAATGATTTATTTATTTTTCTTAACCGGGGTTCTACGGTCCCTGCTAAATACATCCAATTCTTTCAACGGTCCATTCATAACTATTGTTCACAAACAAAAATAACAAAATTATAAAAACATATTATGTGAAATAAATAAGTGCGCCAATCGTGCTCGCTATATTTTTCTGAAACTATCAAACATTTTCTTACTATTGGTTATTTTATTATTCTTGCTTAACAATAATATTATGTAGTGGGTTGCTTTCATTAGTGTCAATACCTTATTGATTGATATTGTCTACGCTGCAAAATATGTATAAGCAAGGAAGTAAAGAGAAGTATTTAATATAGAAAACCCATTTTATTTATATAATACTTTAAGCACTGGGATGGCTCAGCAAAATACCAACTTGCTGCGCTTGACTCGGTGGAACGTAGAGCTAAGAGGCTCATTGGCGACGTAAAACTGGTGGATGCCAATCTTCACAGCTTGGCCCATCGCCGCAAGGTTGCCTGCTTGTCAGTCTTCTACAGATTGTACTTCGGTGAGTGTGCCCAAGAACTCCACGACCTCATTCCACCGGCCCCCTTCTAATAACGGACCGGACATCTAGGCGCCCTGCAGGTTACCATCCCTTCCTTGTTGCTATTCCACCAATTCGCACTAAGCGTTTCCAAATGACTTTTATAATGCACACAGCAAAAGAGTGGAACTCTCTACTTGCGTCTGTGTTTCCGAACGCATACAACCCTAATCTCCTCAAAATTAGAGTAAACAGGCATCTTCTGGGTAAGCTCACTCCATCGTCGTCTTTGTCTCTGTCGCCTCTGCCCTAGACTAAGGTCAAGAGCAATCAAATCCAAAAAAAAAAAAAAAAACACACAAATGTACAGAGGCGGACTTAATGCCACAGGGATTTTCTATCAGTCAATCTTTGGGTGCCATTTACTCGTAGTATATTAATCCTGAGTTTAGTAAAATCGGACTTTTGGTCTAAACAAAGGATTCAGCACTTTGTTAATATCTAGCAGCGATACACTGTAGTTTTAACCACCATTAGGTACTACAGACTATCCAGATTTGTTCCAGAATCCCGGAATTTACTTTTTAAATGTGGTGTCTACTGTTCATACCGTTTCTTTATTGAGAACTAGCTGCTGCCCGCGGCTTCGCCCACGTGGCTTTTTCTAAACATTATAATCCTTCCTCTTTAATCACTCTATCTATTAAAAAAACCGCATCAAAATCCGTTGCGTAGTTTTAAAGATCTAAGCATACATAGGGACAGACAAGAAGCGGGAAGCGACTTTGTTTTATACTATGTAGTGAATAGCGAATTTGATTTTAGATACTGCAGAAACTGACAGCGCAGAATACATAAATAGGACGCAATTATGCAATGATTGAAGGAAACCAGTATCATGTTTGAACGTCAGGATGACTGAAACAGCCATTACATTACATAATAGGAGAAATCCTCAAAAATACTTACGTATTACAAACGAAATCCCTAGTCGTTTTATATACCTACTGAGTCCCCCTAGTAGCATAATCAGCCTATAAACTCAAACTCAAAACATTTATTTCAATTAAACCTATTACAGGCACTTTTGAATTGTCAAAGAGTAGGTCAGTTAGTTAGAAAGTTGAAGCTATTTGCCCATTCCAAAACGTAGATCTCTATGGAGAAGAACAGGCAAAAAACTCCAAGGACACTCTTTTAAATCAAGATATTACAAAATCCTGGGTACATTATTGTTGTTGCTTCTGTATTGGAGAAGAATGTAAAAAAATAAATTACTTATTTAAAAAAAAATACAAAATATAAGATTAAATGATTACATATAAGCCGACAGTTAAGAGAAGACCAGTCTCAACTGACGGCACCCGTTCACGAACATGACTATATAATGTTCCTACCTACTGCTGGGACACAGGCCTCCTCTCAATGAGAGGGAGTGGGCCGCGGGCCTAGTGTCGGTTGGTAGATGTGAGATGTCTTCGAATTCATGGTTCTAGGACATGCCAGTTTCCTCACGTTCAGTTTCGTTTCGTCCACCATTTTGAGAGCAGTGGTGATGAAATAATTTACAAAGCAAAGTGTCTCTCTGGCTGGGTTCGAACCTACGACCTATAAACTCTTAAGTCACGGCCGTTACCACCAGGCCACCACTGTCCCATAGTAAAATCTTAAAAAGTATTTTTTTGTACCAAAACCTTGAATTCATTTATTGAGATAAAGAAAACCATAAATACAATCATTGATGTATAAAATAGGAAGATATGGTACGCGCTCCTCGATGTGGACCGCATAAATTAGCGGAAAGGACACAATCGACCTACATTACTCTCGGTTTGCGGGGAATACCAGAATCGTAGTATGTTTCCGAGTTGTTATGGGTACGTAACAGTGACAATTATTGCTATCTCGTTCCCGCTATAGTCCGCGTAATATGTCTATCTATTTCGGTTGTCGAGCACATGACACACGACATCGGGTCCATCTAATATTTACGTGATGTTAGAGAGTGGCCTATCTTCCTTATTTAATACATCAATGTTCACAGTACGTACTTTGGTCTAAAAGAATATCGCAAATCTAATATTCGTTAATCTCGATAATCAATCAAGCGCCAGACTAAAAACGAAGCAGTGGCCCAAATCCTGTTTGTACCCTTATCGTGTTACAAATGAAAAACAAACTGGGGTCTTGCGTCGATTAATGCAGACTGTCGAACTGAAGACACACAAATCAGTATTGTACTTTGATTAGTTACAGATAGAGTTGATTTAAGATTGGCCTGATAACACGTTTTCGCTGAATAGTTGATGGATCATATGCACAAGTGTGGGTAGGACCTGAATCTTATGAGCAATAAGGCCTATTTTAAAATGTTCGAGTAAGCAGTGTTACTTCCGAGTAACTCTGTTATAGAGAGTGCAAGGAACAAAAATGACGAACGACTCAAAAGTTATATCATTATATATTTAATTTAGGGTTTTTACCGGATTACGGAGAACCCTAATCCGATAAAAATCCTAAATTAAATAAGTGGTCTAAAAAGTTATTATAGAACATTTTCGAAATGTCTTCTTTAAAAACAGATAACTGGAAATCTCTGTTTCTATGGAAAATGTTAAATCGGTGTAATTTGGCTGTAGCACTATTTTTCGAAAATGTTATATACTAACTTTTTAGACCTTTGTATCTTGCTTATGCGTATGAAGTTTCATAAAAATCGGTTCAGTCATTTCAAAAAACAAGGGCTTGAAAGTTTGTATGAAATGCTGTAAGGTGTAAACGCTCTTAATTGATGAAAATGGTTACCTAGTCTTCGCAAGCTTAGGCAACTATTACACTGTACACTGTTAGGCGTAATTCATACAGACATACGAAACGTAACGAAGACTAACTGGACTAGTCACGTCATGTCAGCGTCAAGTTTATGCCTCATCCGCGTATGTTGGAATGCTTTTGCTCTCACAGAAAAATGCCGTTTAAAAAAGGATGGCTCAATTTATGAAAAAAAAACCTTGCTTCAGAGATTCTTATTAAAGCCGTTGCCAGACGATTCACTTTTCGTTCATTTTGCCTTTAATTCGGCATCTATCGCTCGAAGTGAAACGTCTAAACACAAAATGTATCAAAAGTGAAAAATTAATTAATTAATGAACCGATCCATCGATGTTAGATTTCGGCACTTGGTATCTTTCACTCGCCTATCGAATGATAGAAATAAAAGGAACGGATGAACGTTCATCCATACTAATAATAAAAAGAGGAAAGATTTGTTTTATTGTTTGTTTGTTTGTAATAGGTAACTAAAAAAAAATTAACTGATTTAAAAAAATCTCTAACTTATATAAAGCTACATTGTCAGCAAGTAGTATGGGTTGTATTTTATTTTCGAAAAATTAGAGATCCTTAAGAAAATTGCAATAATGTAACACAAGGTGTCAAAAATTTGCCTATAAAAGTCATTATTTGGCGTGCGCTGCGAAAAATATTGATGATACATATAATAATGTACAACATGTTTATAGTACTCATCATTACCCACAAAAAAATCCTGAACACTATCCGCCTTATTACAAAACAAGGTCTATATTTAGACATGGCTTAAACCATGGAGACAGTTTTTGTAATAAGAACATAACAGTGATTGAAATACCGTTCTTTATACAAAACTGAAAACTTAGTTCGGTACTAAGTTGTTAGTTTTGTGTTTAGGAACTTTACCATAGCCGGAATAAAGTTCTAAATTCAATAATGGCTCCATGGTTTAAACTTGGGTCTGAAGATAAACCTTGTTTTGTAATAAGGCGGTATAGGTCTAACTATTATAGTTAAGTCACACAAGAACCGCTTTTTGTTCAAATGAGTAAATTAGGATTTACTAATTTGAATAACAAACGGTTCTTCAAAACACGGGTAGAATCGAAAGACATTCAAGGCACATTCATATCATCATGATATTAATCCTTATCCAACTAAATAGTTTCATAATCAAGGTTGATTTTAGAAGTTACGACGGGTTTAAAACGGCTAAACGTAAGAAAAATGCTGCTGTGTGACCTAACAGCCCGACGCTTTTAGTTACCTACACATAACATTTTTGTGGATTAACACATAGGATTTACCTCTTTTAATTCCGGTAGTAAGTGCCCGTGGGATATTTTCCGACATCCATACGGGCGAAGCCGCGGGCAAAAGCTAGTTCCTATATAATTTGGTCATCTGAACGTGGAGTGAAACAAAAATAAACCTTCACACAAGTGTAGTGTCTGATAACGGCTTTAGGAACGATTTATTATCTATTATCAAAAGGTATTTTTCATTATCTCATTTCTTCCCGTGGGTGTCGTAAAAGGCGACTAAGGGACTTACTAGAGAATGGGCAGCAGCGTTCTATATGCATTTTAACACCATACTGCGATCGCCAACCCGCCTGCCAAGCGTAGCGATTATGGCAAACCCCTCTTTTGGGGAGGTAGCAATCCTATGTCCAGCAGTCGACGTTTTTCGGCTGAAATGATGATGACGATGTTTCATTAAAGCTACCAAGCAATTTAATTAGGTATCTGAAAACGTGACATTTATAAATGCTTAGAATGTACATACAAAGTAATTCAGTTCGAACAGAAATATATTCTAGAGCTATATTATCTAACAAAGGGTGAAAGCCTTGCATATTGTAATTGCTCGTTTTGATTAGACGATATTCAAATTAAAGGCACTGCAATATAAAAGTAAAACAGAATAATTATTTTTATCATACCTAACAGAACAATGTTATTTGATAAAGAACAGGTTGTAGACATGATAAAACTACGAAATTCATTGTGGGTATGTAATATAACCCTTTGGCATACCCTTTTTATCAAGATACAAGGATTTAGACACAACAATAAGTCTCTATCATATTCCATTAGGGGTTGACATAAAAATATGAGGGTCAAAAGGTGGGATCCTGACACGATTCACAAACTCCTTTATCATGTAGGAAAATATTATTGGTGTCCGGTTATATAAACCTACTACTACTTTTTGTTTGCATGATATTTATACAAATCAGTGCACAAAAACCAATAACGCAAAACACTCTTTAAAAACTAAAAAAAAAAATCGACGGTTTTTCACCTCCCCAACCCAAAGCTGGGCTCCATTCTGTAACATCCTAAACTCGTTAAAAAAAACCGTTCACATTTCAAAACGACTGTTTATAAAACTCGTCTGTATCGGAAACACAGACGGAAACAAAATAACTCCCCTAATTTTCATTAGCGGAAAAACCTTACGGATGAAAAAAACTCGGCATTAATTCGCCGGGGAATCGGGGAAACGATTAAATTACCGCAAAAGGCGAGGAGAGCCGAATTACTACAATAAAGCCATATTATGTTATGACTCCGCCACTCAAATCATGGATATTAGGCGAAACGAGTCCTTTATTAGGTATCTAATGCGCATTACAATGATTAAAGAGTAAAGGGATAAAAATATGTATACTTATCAACTGAGATTATCCTGTGCTAGTTAGTGGAAAAGGATTATTACAGCGCTCGTTACGGTGATAACAATCCGCTTAAAGGAACTCCGTCGAGTTTCATAATCGCAATTATGAAAGCCACGCGCTACGGTAAAGCTGCTTCCAGCGCCGTTTCCATTCAAAGTTTTACTCTTCAAACTAGTAGAATGAAGGTAAAGAATTAAGTAGCAATAATGAGCGTTTTGGGTTTGTACGGGCGCAATGCAGTTATAGAAGTAGTTGTAAGGGGGTCGGCGTGAGGCGAAATCGCCAGACGCGCCGATAACGCTTTAGCGAAAGCACGGGCCGCGGAAACGTGAGCGATCGTAGTTACGTAAACGTGTCGCGGTTTCATGTGAGCGGTGGTTTTAAATGCAAGCAAGTGTACTCGAGTGAACTAGTTGAAAGATACTTTTTGTGTGCATTTTTGTGGATTATGTGAAGGTTTGTTATATATATATTTTTTTTCATACAAAAAGTTTTTGGAATTTGTAAGTTTTTACTCAATTGAAAGTTTGGTCAATAATAATTATGATGCTACATGGTACCTATATTTTCATCGGCGTTGGCATATAACGGAATAAATTATGGTAATAACTTAGTTTATAAGCGAAAACGTAACCGGTTTTCATAAAATGCAAATATTTCAGGATTGCCGTTTCGCAGTAATTCAAATAGTGTGAGTGCGTTGTTGAATTTCAGTTATGAAGTATTTTTTTTGTGTATAATTATCAACTGTACTTTTGATTATTATTTTAAAAACGTATAAATAATATGTTTCATGAACTATTTACCCTAAGACATTCCACTGTAAGAGAAAATAAGGCTCCTGGCCTGCAGTTTTAAGTAGTTAGTATTTTTATTTTTATTTATACATCCAAAACAAAATGGTCTGCAGAATTTCTTTATTAATAATCAAAAATAAAGATTTCCAAAGTCATTATTTAAACCAAGCTTTACAATAGCAACGTATGGATTACCATGAACTATAAATTTATTACTTTACGATACAAGAACGAAAATAGAACAAATATTTTGTGTAGCGACTACATAAAGTTTGTTTAAATATTATCATTCAATGTCATACATAAAAATAATTATTTATAATTTAGTGTCCCTTCATAACCTAATTTCAGAGTCCCTTCTTATCAATCATGATGTATTTTTAATACCGATATTTGACTTATTTATTGTATTTTTGCCTACATCCTCATTTTAGAGGTTGAGTAGAATATATAGTCATCTTGCTTTAAAGCTATTGTTATTATGTGGTTATAATAATCTACTTCATAAATCGACAATAAAAATCTTAAATTTATTTACTGACATTCAACGAACAACCTGTGTCTGGAAACTTAAACATTTTGTAAAAGAACTCTTCATTTAAAGGGTTACTGGCAACTCGACGTATTCCTTGCAGGATGTCTTATTAGGGATAAAATACAACAAATTGAGCCACCAAATGTTCTACCGAAATTCAGTAGTTTTTGAGTTAATTGGGTTTTCAGTTGTTTTATGAAAAATCCAATTTCAAAATATTTTACGGCGCGACTATACTGGAATTTAAGTTATTATCATAGCTGATGATACTGTAGCAGATCTTCGTTAATAATTAAAAGTTCCAAAATGCCTAAAACTTTGGCAGAAATCACTAATTAATCATTTTATTTTTCGTAATTTTGTTATTATTTTATTAAAAAACTTAAAAGCTACTGAATTTCGGTAGAACATTTGGTGGCTTAATTTGTTGCATTTTAACCCTACTATGACTTCCTGCAAGGAATACGTCGAGTTACCCTGTATATACCGATAGTGAGCACTACGGAAGTATTTTGGAAAGTTTTTTTTTGTGTTCCCAATTTTCCATTAAGAATTTTTCAGTAGCAGCCCGGAGCCTGGATTTGTGCCCGTGGCAATGGCAATAGGCTCGCCCCCTATTACATGGGACTTAAACATAACTGGCAAAATGTGGGTGTACTATAGGTAGGTACACCTCTGCCTAACCCTTCGGGGATTACAGACGTGATGTTTTGTTTATTCCCAAAAGGCGTTAAATAGGGAAAGTTTGTATGGAAATCCGTAATTTTTGCCGATGGGTATTCCAATCAATATACCCAGCCTTTTCCAAACTATGTTGGGGGTCGGCTTCTAGTCTAACCGGATACAGCTAAATACCAGTATTTTACATGGAGCGACGGCCTATCTAACCTCTATAACCCAGTGACTAGGTAATACGATACCCCTTGGTAACACTGGTTGTCAGACTTTCGGGCTTCTGACGACCCGTAACGACTGTCAAAGATCCACGAATGGCAGCGAAACCAACGGCTTTTTTTTTTGGGTGGGAAATTATCAAATAACTTCTCCCGCTCTGGGCGGAGCGGGAGGGCGTGTCAGACTTTTACTGACTAAAACCCACCCGTATTCCTTCATTTGCCTGTGTGCCAGGGCCACGATATCCCTTTTGGACAAACTCGCAACCCTGGCACTGGCCTGACGCGCCGTCGACCCGGGCCTGGTCCTTATCGGATGGTGAGCTACCCATCGCTCACCGTCCGCAGGCCCGCGCCTACGGTGGTCGGAAATCGGCTTGCGACTCCCAATGCCCGGGGAAACCAATGGCTTATCGTGCTTTTTGAGTCTCGGTATGTAAAGATGGTCACCCATCCACGGACCAACCCCGGCAAGCGTAGCTTAACCTGATGGATCGACCCATGCGGCTGTTATTACTATTACTTAGCCCCAAGCTCTTCTTGTTGTACGGCTTGTTGTGACATAAACTGTATATAAATATATTTACTTTTTGTGACGCAATATTTCCTTATCACATGCCTAACTTACGGTAAAATAATATTATCATAGCAATGAAAAATTTATTAAAAAACACTCACTATTATGATGACATAAAATATGATGAAACAATAATAAAGCCGCCATTATTCGTCATACAAAACACTACATTTACATAAAAACCCTACATAAACATTACTAAGCGTAATAACTTCTCTAAATATGGAAATAATCGTATTTGCGAGACTGTGAGCATCTGCGGGATTGGATCAAGGGAATTCTATTACCAGATCAAATTCCTCTATTCGGCACTCCGTATCTCCGGCACATTCTTTCAGTGTCATATTACTTCCACTGCTCTAAATATTTGGGAGATAAATGGATAAGTACCGAAAAAGGGTTGATTTGAAATGAGGACAAAAAGTTGTCTGCAATGTTTCACTTTTAAAGAGTGTTGTATTTCGGTTTGATTATAATTGAACCGAAATTCATCACTTCCAACCGGGTGTCCCAAGACATCTGGTACCTTATTAACGGCAAAACTATGTAAAAGTCTATTATTATTATTAAATTATATAAAGTAACAAGGACTCAATGTGTTAGTAAACTTACGAACTATGTTAGTTTATTTTATTTCTATTTACATTTATTTCATCCCATGGGAGATGGCACTGCAGTGATTGACGTACATGTAATCGAGCCTGCTAGCGATCATTTTCAGGATATTGTTGGAGCTGGCCCGCACTCTGCGCACGAGGGATGCACACCTCATTCGCATCGTTGCGTAAAAGCAATTTCCAAATTACGATGTTTATTTTAGTTTTATTTATATTTTTACATACTTCCTTGACAGTTTTTTTTATTATTTGTTATTTTATACCTAAAATTTTAATTTCTACAAGGTTCTAACTTTTATTATTTTAATAATATTTTAAATAGTTTTTTTATGTTTTGTTAATGTGAGAACGTTGTAGGCTTAAATAGACTGTAGATTTGTAGACCATTTTCTATTTTGTTAGTACCTGGTACTTTTGACGGGCCTACGCAGTTGTCCTATTATACCTACTAACACTTTAATTTGAAAACATTGTGAAAGCCAATTATTTTAAAAGAATAAGCGTGGAGTTTCTTGCCGGCTCTTTTCCATAGGAAACGACCAATTGGAACCATACACCTAGCTTCTGACGTTTCATAAGTGCCCATGTAGGCTTAAGTGAAATAAAATATTTTGATTTTTGATTTTGATCCCTCGACTGTTTTTTTCTTTCATCTGAGACAGTGACTTTTATTACCGTTTTGTATTTATTAGACATAAGAATTTAATTCTGACAACATTGACAGGTTTTTATAATGATTAATTCTGCCTACATCTTTTTTATATTTAGGGCCACAAAGAAAAATATAAACATAATAAAATATATAATACGCAGGCTTCCTTACATTTGACCGTCGACGTTTACCCGACTGCATCAGGAGGGTAATAGATTGGCTTTTTGTAAATTTACAAGGGTAAGATTGTATTGAATTAGTCACGAGAAAACACTTTCCTTCTATAATTTGAACGATACCATTTTTTGGGTCCCCATGTTAATTAGTTAATAATGCAACAAAATATAAAGCAAAATTTTGTATTATTGTGTCAACATTACCCGTTACGGACATTTTGCCAAGGGTAGAGCGGTCGTGTCCATTCGATAGTAAAGTGAAGATAGGCCCTTGTAACTTAATTGAGTATGAAATTAATACTGTGGTGAATATTCGACACCCGAGGTAATCTGGTCGAACATCAGGCGCGTAATTATAGTAATTTATTTTATGCTTTGTAGCGATAAATTGGTGTGACAAGTTGTCTGTGGCACAAGTTAACCAAAGCTCTTCCGGAGGTAGTGCATGCATAATATGCATATACACCGTGGCATTTTAATGGTATTACAACGGCAGCCCACTTCATGTATCCAATGACTACTATTCATTAATGAAAGCAAAACAAATACCGCCGGGAGGGGACGCCCTAGACGGACATAAATATAGTGACCAAATTGGTGATGTTCTTCAGAAAGGTCAGGTGCGTAGTACTCGCAACCGGCGTGCGTGTATGACTAGATGTATGAACGTAAGCGAAGCAAAAGGAGTATGTAAGGAGCGTAGCAAGTGGCGTTCTATAGTTTCTGCCTACCCCCATGGGAAGAAGGCGTGAGTTTATGTATGTAGATTGAAACACCTGTTATGAGCGGTACGAGCCTGGTGCTCCATTCCGCGCCATCCTTGAAACGCAAGGCTCGCACCGCGCTCGTAACAGGCTGTTTTAAACTACGTCATGCGTCATAATGAATAATAATATTCTTTTTTAATTATTTAAATGTTGTCATTGGATACATGAAGTGGGCTGCCGATGTAAGACGATTAAAATGCCACGGTGTATAAAGTGTTTAAAAATTAACCCGACAAACTTTAAGGAGTGCTTTAGACCATCGAACTGAATAACTTTTATCATGGTACAAACTTTGAAATCGCGAAAAAACATCTTCTGTTCCATACTAAAGGTTAATTATACCTACTGTTCTAAACTGTATAAATAAAATAAATAAATAAAATTAATTTAATTCAGATAACTTGCTCCATACAGTTACAACTTAAATTAAAACACAACACAACACTCAAATTACTCACTCAATAAAGGATCTTCATAGCGGAGAAGAGATCCTGTCGGCTACAGTCTTCAGAATTCCTTTGCAGCTGCTACGCATTCTGCAGATCAGGGATACGGTTTTCTTGCGGATGACGGCATGAAAGCCGTCAGTGCGATACAGCGCAAACATCCCCGATGCACTACAGAAGCGAGGCAGCCCCAACATCATTCTGAAGATGTTGTTATACTAGTCGCGCAGGACATCCAGCGATCTTTTGGACAGCTGTTTTTTTTTTTCGATATCAAAGTTTTTTTCTTGTCCCATAGTCAAAGTTTTTCAGTTCGATGGTCTAAGGCCTGAAACTGCGTTAAGCGGGCGTCCGTCGCGTGTCTACGCGCGTGGACACGCGGGTGGGCTCCGTGGGAAAGCGACGGTCCCCGTCGCGGGTACCCGTCGCGGAGACCGGATTATTTTATTTACGCAGTGTCGCTAGTTCAATTTACCTTCAGTCTGTCCGCCTGTCACCAGGCTGTATCTCATGAACCGTGATAGTTAGACAGTTGAAATTTTCACACATGATGTATTTCTGTTGCCGCTATAGCAACAAATACTAAAAAACAGAATAAAATAAATATTTAAGGGGGCTCCCATACAACAAACGTGATTTTTTAGCTCGTTTTTGCTCTACATATAATATTGAAAACGGCAACAGGTAGACGCTTGAAATATTCACAGGATATTTAGATAAATAATATTCACTTTAAAAATAAATAATTAAATTAAAATAAAACATATAATTAAGGGGGCTCCCATACAACAAAGGTGATTTTTTATGCCATTTTTATAGTACGGAACCCTTCGTGCGCGAGTACGACTCGCACTTAGCCGGTTTCTCCATATTGAACTCTCAATCTAAGTACATAATCACCTACGATAAAAATGTATTCTCAGAATGCCTCTTTTACATGAATCATGTTACCGGTCCGCTGGCGGGCACCGCGCGTGCCTCCGCGACTGGTTCCGTCGCACGGAGGCGGGCCCCGTTGCGTGGGTGCGGGGCGCGCCCACGCAACGGGTGATATCGAAATTTAAAACGGTGGTGAGGTCAAACAGATGTTGGCCTCGAAACGTAGTGGTATTACAGTTCCAGGACGGATGTTTGGCGTTGAGATCACCCGCTACGATAACGGATTCACTCAGGCCGAAAAGAATCGAAAGATCGCGAGACAGCAGTTGAAGACCGTCTAGGTTCGTGGTCGCAGTGCCCGGCATGTAAACCGAAACTATCGTAATCGGTTGATGACCTGACATTGCTAATTTGCATGCAGACACTTCAAGACACGAGAGAGTTGTCGGAGCATCGAGCGGGATGCAATGGAGAGGAGTCCTATAGTAAATCAGGGTGCCGCCCCTGTGGCATCGAGTCCTGTCATTGCGAACTACGCGATAGTTCGCAATTGACGGGTCTCGATGACAAGGCTTGAGGAAAGTTTCCTGTTCTAGGAGAATATCTAACCGATGGTCGCGGAGGAACACAGCGATTTCGTCGCGTTGTTCTCTAATGCCGTTGGCATTGAAAAAGCCTAACTTAAGTGATCTGAGTTTAGTTCTCGCGGGGGCCGTATTATACATTATGGTTCCTATACGCGATGGACTCTAGGGTTTGCGTGATCTCGGGATACGCGTGATAAATTCGCTGGATCTCTGATAGATCGCAGGAGTTACGGGCTACAATTATTTCGCTGGCCATTTTCTTGGCGCGGGGCGAAAGAAAGATGTTAAATGTGCTCGAGATCACATTAAACGCATCGAAGGTGTTAGGTGATGCGACCACTGGAGTGGCCGCGGGTTGAGGAGGCGCGCGAGTGTTGAGAGGGGGAGCGGCTTTGGAAGCAGGCTCTGGCACGCGGGCCACTGGGGCCGCGAGAGGTGCGCTCCTACCGGCGGCGGTAGATTGTTGTTGTTGCTGAGCGCTATGAGCGCGAAGGCGAGGGTCCATCAACCTTGGGATGGGTTGAGGTTGAGGGGGGGGAGGAGCCATGTATTGGCCGAAGGCAGGGAAGGCCTGCTGGTGGTTGAAATGGTTCCACGGACTGGACCTTTGAGGGCTCAGTCGTTGCGGAGGTTGGGTCAGAGAGGAGGAGAATCCCCCCTGGTTATCTCTCTGTTGCCTCGCGTCGTAACGCTTGGTCAATTTCGAGGAAGACGATTTTGGGGCCTTAGGGCAGCCACGGTAATTGGCTGGGTGGCCTTGTTGGCCGCAAAGAACGCAACTGGGAGGTTCGGTGCAGAGGGCACGGTCTTTCGGTCGCGAGCATTCAGAAGTGCCATGCTCACCCAGGCACTTGACGCACCTGGGTTTCGCGAAGCAGTTCTTCTGCGCGTGACCGTATAGTTGACATCGGTGGCACTGTCCGATAATGCTGGACTTGTGCGGCTTCTGAATATCAAAGCCTTTAAGGCTACAGATCGAAGCGATCTTGAAAATAGGGTGATGCCCGTCAACCTGAGAGCATACGACAAGAATCATGTTGTATGTTGCACCGCCTCTAGAGCGGTGCATCCTGTGGACTTCGAGGACAGGAATAGCCTGTCGCTCTAAGTCCGACTTAATGTCTGCGGTGGCAATCTCACTGGGGATCCTACGGATCACCACACGCGTCTGACGCTCTTCGGGGACGGTATATGAGTGGTATGAGATGCCTCTCACCCGAAGTGTCCTGGTTAGTTCCCTGAAATCGTTAGCCGTGGGAACGGTGACTTTTATACCCGGTTGGGTACTGACCGCGCTGGTGAAGTTGATCCGCTGATCAACACACCATTTTGAGATTTCCGTCTATTTACCCTTGTCCTGGATGACAATGGGCGGAGGACGGGAAGCCTTCTTAGAGGCAGAAACGACAGTGAAACCGTCTTGGTCTTGCGTGGAAGACGCCGGGACCGGTGACGGAGTAACGGTAGGGGGGGCCACGGTAGGGGCCACTGAGGTGGATGCCACGGGGGCAGAAGGGATAGGGGTCGAGCGAGGCTCGTACGCCACTATCTTAGTTGCCTGGCCCGACTTACTCTTCGACTTCTTCCTCTTGCCAGGTCCAGAGGTTAGGACCCCTGGCTTGGCAGAGGGAGAAGAAGAAGACGAAGAGGAAGAGCTGGACTCTTCGGAGTCTGAACTGCTCCGTCTTGGCGCGCGATTGTCCGCAGGTGCGGAAGTGTCCATTGACACGATCGGGCTAGGGGAGGGACTTTGGAAGTCCTCTTCCGCCTGCTGGTTCGCGAGTACATCGCTGAACCTATCGATGCCAGCAGAAGGCTGGCTCTTTCGTTCAGAGAGTTGTACTCCATAACGTTCTAAGAATGCTGGGTCCTTTAAATGGACCTTCCTGAAGAACGCCAAAATAAGGGCGTCCTCCATAACGGTTAAGGGGGGGTTCCTAGTAGGGAGGAATTTTGGAGCCGTCTCCACTAAATTTCTGCCTATCGTTCCCTATACCTAGCTCCCCGGGTGGATTGGTCCGGGGATGTGTTTCCCTCCCTGTCGGGTGCAGACAGGGAGGATGTGTAGCCTATTGGTGAGCCCTAAGCTTGTGATCCCGTTGCCAATCTTATTGTGCAAGGGGGCCCTTTCCAGTCTAGCGCGAAGGGTGTAGACACACCCTAGAGACACTAGGTGAGTAGCTGTGGAAGGAAAACTGCCACCAGAGCCGACTAGGAGATCCCCCAAGGCGGGTTAACTCTGGGACCCGTCCAATTTACTGCCTCCCCCTGAAGGGTTTCGGCGGGTGCGTTTGGGTCAACACCCCACTCGGTTTCGTTAACACCGTAAGGTTTCCACCGAGGACCACGAAACTGTGGTTTTGCCCAGAAGGGGCCTAATGAAGCTACTCTCTGAACAAACTGTTAAGAAACGCTTGCCTTGAAAAAGGCACTTTTTTTGATCTGGTGTCTTTCGATTAAATTAATTAATAAATTAATCAATCTAATCAATTGACGATCGGTTGTAGTCGGGGCGACTACGAGAGCGTTACGCAAGCGTAACGTACCGGGCACGAAAGAGCAGCAGCGGGAGAGCGGGGCACAGCGAGAGCAGCGCAACACACGTCCTTCCGCAGCGAGCTTCGAGCGCAGAATGAAAATAATTTGACATGCAAAAATAATATTTATAGCGTAAACATCGAACAGAAGACAATCTCACTGAAGCATTCTGAATAGTGTTGTTATTATTTTAGTAGATAAATTATTCACTCTGATTTCGTAATTACCGTAAACATTCGCCTTCGTCAAACGATTTCTTTTACTTAAAAGAGGAGTTTGTTTACCATGTCTGGGAGACATCGATCACTATGGGTTGACAGATACAACCAGCCAGTGATGGATTGATCAGTTTCATTTCATCCCTCTTCTTGTAATCGCAAATTATTTTTACTTATGTTTCTTGGTATAGGTTCTTTGGCGAGCGAGGATGTTAAAAATATTTGATCAAGATTTGTTGATATTTTAGTTCAAGAACAGTCTTGAACTAAAAGATCAACAAATCTTGATAAGATCCAATAGAAGATCTAATAGGATCTTCTAGAAGACACAGGCGTTCTAGAAGACGATTTTTCGACGCATTCTAGAACGCGATTGTAGTAGAACAATTTCCATGAAGTTTTCATATAAATCATTCCACTAGAGACGCGTCGCGCCTGTCTGCAGGAGCCTTTAGCCCAGTCAATCTATTCACAATTAGTCGTCCCGCCATATCGGGCCACAGCTTTAGGCAATAAATCTCGAAACCCTACAAATGCAAGTTTCAACCATTCAACCTTTTATATCAATATATTCGAAAAAGTCTCTAAAAAACTTTTTTCGTTGTGTTCGGTCGTAAATTTTACTCGATCAATGGCTCTCGTAGTGTTTTGACTGTATTTATAAATTGGGGGAAAAGTTATCTTTAATATTTTGTGTTATAAAATTGGTGTTTGATTTTTCATGTTCTAACACACAGCCGGCTTGCTTTAATCGTGACTATGGTTTTACTATGTTATCATTAATTAAAATACGAACACAGTTTCAGGGATAAGAATTTCATTTTAAGGATTCCGTACCTCAAAAGGAAAAAAACGGAACCCTTATAGGATCACTTCGTTGTCGTCTGTCTGACTGTCTGTCAGTCTGACAAGACCCTTTTTGTCAGCAATCGTGGAGGTATCAAGTTGAAATTAATATAAAATACGAAGGTCTACGTAACGGTCCCTTGATGCTCTAAAAATCAAGCTTCTAAAATTCTCTGCGACATCTATGCGACATATTTTGTTACTCGCAAATAAATCAAAACCTATAGGGTAGGTACTTACCGTTGACCTAGAATCATGAAATTTGGCAAGAAGCAAGGTCTCACAGCAATAATAAAGAAAAAGGTCCAAAAATCGTTCATTTTTGTAGTTGATAACATAAAAAAATACTTTTTTGCGATTACAAACTGACATTTACAGTTTGAAAATTGACCGTGGCGTATATCGATGTATGGGAGAACATGTTTTTAAACTACAATGTTAGTTTGTTTTTGGGATTAATTCACCACAACTACGGAACCTTTAATTGTGTGTAGTTTGAAACGCACTTGACCGGTTTTTTTATTTAAACTCAAACTCAAAGCATTTATTTCAATTAAACCATTGACAGGCACTTTTGAACTCAAACTCAAAGCATTTATTTCAAATAAACCACTTACAGGCACTTTTGAATTGTCAAGAAGTCGGTCAGTTACAAATATGAAGCTAGTTGCCCATTCCAAATAGTAGGTTCCTATGGAGAAGAACGGGCAAGAAACTCCACGGACACTGTTTTAAATTAAAATATTGATACAAAATATTGGTTACATCATTCATATTGAAGTTATTAGCAGGTAGGATAAGAGGATCGTAGTATATGGTTTCTGCCTACCCTCGTGTGAAAAAGGCGCAAGTTATGTATGTATTCAGAATTATTCTCTTGCCAACCAAAAAAAAAAACGTGTCAAATTGGATCTCCAACCGAAGCATTTGAAATCATTATCTAAGATTAGAGTATGAATTTCGAAGGAGCTCGTGGCTAAGTAATAACAGCCACATGGGTCGATTCATCAGGTTAAGCTACGCCTGCCGGGGTTGGTGCGTGGATGGGTGACCATCTTTACATACCGAGACCCTTCGTGCCTCGGAAAGTACGTTACACCGTTGGTCCGGGCTGTCATTCGTGGATCTTTGACAGTCGTTACGGGTCGTCAGAAGCAAAAGTAAAGGTAAAAGTAAAATTAGAAGCGTAAGCGTAAAAGTTTGGCGAGTTTGGGATTAATTAGTAGTAGTAGTAAGTATTATAATTTCTTTAAATAAAAAAATTAAATAAAATCCCGAAAGTCTGACAACCAACCTTACCAAGGGGTACGCTTACGTATTACCCAGTTACTGGGTTGTGGAGGTCAGATTGGCAGTCACTCCATGTAATGTACTGGTATTCAGCTTCATCT
Source organism: Tiliacea aurago (assembly GCA_948098905.1). Classification (NCBI taxonomy): domain Eukaryota; kingdom Metazoa; phylum Arthropoda; class Insecta; order Lepidoptera; family Noctuidae; genus Tiliacea; species Tiliacea aurago. Next base: position 23,387,175 of record OX402581.1, on the reverse strand, counting down.
GGTTAGACTGGAAGCTGACCCCAACATGGTTGGGAAAAGGCGGGCAGATTGATTTGAGTATGAATTTCTTGACACAATATAATATTAGGTATTTATTTCAAGCCTGTATCTATTCCCTGAAGACATAGACAGAGTGTAGTACACACATACATTTCACCAGGGCCTCAAGTCTGCTATTACAATAGTGTCAGAATGGTCAGTCATTGATTTCATAATTGTTGATTTTGACAAGTTTGGTAATCTACTGGTATAATGGCGTCATTATGACTTTCCAATGGTCGGCTACTGACACTACATTGAAAGAAATTGCGTTTATTGGTAATCTCGTACATAATGACAAATGAATGACATTTCTACTAATGGGTTTTATAATAATGGCAATACGACAATGCCATTATAATAACACAATTCTATTACGAGAACATTGATCGACCATTATGAGCAGATTACGAACTTTTAGCAAAATGACAATGGCATGACAATGGGATCGTGTTGAAATGACTGAGTTTATAAAAATAGCAGACTTGGGCTAGTTCCCATGTAATAAAATATTAGCATTCTAGAGACTTTTACGTTAATATAACAAAAAAAGATTTCGTTCCTTATCCTACTCGGTTTTGTACCAGATAAATCCCGGTGTTCCCGGAGGGACCAAATTCGATTCACCCCTAAAGAGCATTCATGTTTCTTCCTCCGAACACTTTTCTTTTCTTGTAAGCAGAGGTGAGTTGCCGATTTATTTTCGTGTCAAATTCAATTGAAATGTTTAAAGACGTTGTTGGGTTGTCTGTAACACAAACTGGAAATAAAACCATTTTCTTACAATTTTATAAACAAAGTCAAAGTCAACTTAAATATCTATTTGTAAAACATACGTATGTGTAAAAACAGGTGTTGTAAATAAAAATATAGACCACTTTATCTTGCCGTTGACGGCGCACAAATATTAATAAAGTAGGTTTCTAAAATTACACTTAGTACAATCATTTTTTAAAGGAATTAAACGCTAAATAATTACAAAAATCTACAGCACTACCAGTACCAGTTCTTAGGTTTGTATGCCAATAAAGTTTAAAAAAATAACAGCTATGTACCACGAAACGGTACCTTCACAATAATATTTCTGCATCAAATAAAAATGTATCAACCGAAAGTAAACATTATTTTTAAAGAATTCTAAAGACACGCGTCTAAAGAGACGCGATCTCTTAGGGAACTATTTAAAAATATTAATATTATGACGGTACCTTGCCAATTCATTTATGAAAATATTATGTATGTAAGGAAAAATCTACATCTTTTTAATAAAATAAGTGATAGACATAATTTGAATCCTAGAAATAAAGACAAAATAGATCAACCATTTTTCAGGTTATCTAAAGTACATACATCTTTTATGGGGTACTGTGTTAAATGTTACAACAAAATACCGTGTGATATATTGCAACTAAATGAAAGAAAATTTAAAACTCATATTAAAAGAACACTTTGTAAACAAGCATATTACAAATTAGAGGATTATATACAAGATAAGAATGCTTGGAAACATGCTGGTCCATAGGACAATCTAGAGTCTAGACAAAATCAAACAGGTTGCTATTTTAATTGTATAATTTATTATTTTTATGACATTTATTTTAAATTCTGTGATTACCTTAACTCACACTGATATTATTGTTATTTTTTAGGAAATCGTATATATTTTTTACAATTTTTGTAAATATGTGAGCACCATGTTCTATCACCTAATTAATTTATCTGTCATTGCTTCATTCTTAACTCTTTTTATTACCTATTGTGGTATAGTAATTTTATTCTAGGTGCATCGTCTTCACATATAATTATATAATTAATGTACCTATAAAAATATTGTACAAGATTTTAAAAGAGTACCGGTGGAGTTTCTTGCTCATTCTTCTCCATACGAAACTACATTTTGGAAGGGGCGACTAGAATCAATTCTATTTTTTTGAGTAAATATTGACGTTCAAAAGTGCCTTTTATGTGCCTATTTGAAATAAACAATTTGACTTTGACTTTGACTTTGACAAAAACTATAACTATTAACAAAAAATTAAAACAATTAAATAAATAAGTCAAACAATTTTAATAACCTAAATAAATAATCGATAAATAGTACATTACTGCAGCGGCCTGCAACGGGGGATTGATGGACGAACGTGAAAATGAGGGCCGAGGTGAAGTCGAGGCACTCATACGTGAGTCCATCAATGCCTGGTTGTGGCCAAGGCTTGTCTATTGCTTTTCTCAAATAATGCGTGGAAATTCAAACTACGTAAATTATCTATAAATTCCAGATTCAATGACGAACAGTCAGCGTCAAATAGTTAGTGACACTCAGGGTATCGAAATAAATAGACGCAACCAAAAAGTCAATAATATCGGTACAAACAAAGTTTCCTTATTATTGTCAACAATATATTCGCTCAAAAGGTCGAGACGTTTGAAATGTCTTAAAGATCGGTTCAGTCAAACCGCCATAAATATGGTGACAGTCATCCCGCCAATGGTATCCAAGCATTATAAGTGTTCAAAAATATGGAACACATAGAAAAATAAACTAGCATGTAGAGTCCATTTCACGAAAGAAGTCCCGCGGAATTAAGTGGAACTAATTATTATTATACAAGTTAGCAATGCCTGCAGCGCCACGTCGCGCCTCGTCTGCGGGACTTCTTTCGTGAAATGGACTTTAAGGGCCACACACGTCAGGTACCTTTTCCGATTCTCCAATTCATAAACCCGATCGGACGAGTTTCGCATACAGGCGTTTGATTGTATTCGGTTTCTACGCTCTCGTGTGCCAGAGCTTGTGGCGATTGTATCGAAGAACGATTGAACGCATGAAATAAAAAATAATTTAAAAAGAATGGAGATGACGAATTTCTATTAGCAATTCTTTTGTCAAAAGAATGAAAGAAAAGACAGCGATGCTATTGGGTATACGCAGAGATTGTACGAAGTCAATTCTATCGTTTAAGTCGTCATGACGTATGTTCCATAAACATACGGGATACTTTTCGACAATTAATCAGCACCACGTACGTCCGCACCGCACGATGGCCAAGGCGACCCGGACTTCTGGAGACAAAACCGTACGAGCGAACCGAATGCGTGCACAGCTACATAGAAATTCTACTGCGAGTGCGCCTTCAGGTACCCGATTCGCTTGCTTGAACGGTCGTCGAGTCGACCCGACGCACTGCCCGTACTTACATCCTGGTCGAACGTTAGCTTTTTTAATCGTTCGGGCAGAATCGTGCGTGTGTGGTGCACGAGTATTTTCTATGGAATTGACGCCTTTGGGTGCCTTGATTCGATAACCGCATCGGGAACCCGACGCAAAAACCTGACGTGTGCGGCCGCCCTTTTAAAAATAAACGGTTTCCCAAAGATGAAAACCTCTTTAGGCAATCTTGTGTTGTTTGCATGTCATTATATTATCTATCAGTCATATCAATGTCAAGTGCATTACTAAAGCAAGCTAGAAATAATATTGAAGCAATAATAGTGTTTCATGCTTAAATATGGCTACTTATCGCATTAGTGACACCACAAAACATCGAATTATATATTTGAGGGAGGAAGGTGTCTCCGTAACAGATATTTCAAATGAACTGGGAATATCTGTAAGTATCGCTTTAGATGAGTTAACTATCGAATAATTCGCATCTCTTAAGATTCTTTTTCTTTATTTTATTTAGAGAAACACCGTATACCGTTGGCTAGAGAGATGGCGCAGTGATGGTGCATTGCAAAACCATGTTTCATTTGGTCGTCCACGTCAAACGAGTACAAATGAAGACAGAGATATAGTGCAGCGAGCTATTAGCAATCGTTTTATAAACTCCAGGAGTATGTCTGTGGAATTTGGTACTTCACAGAGCACAATAAGACGACGCCTGCGAGAACATGGATTACACCATCGTATTCCTGCTAAAAAGCCTATATTGACACCGAGGCTTAAAGCGCAGCGTTTACAATTCGCACGATATTATTTAAATTTCAATTTTGATAATGTGATCTTTGTAGATGAAAAAGTTTTTTGTTCGTCTGCCCAGGGACGCTTATCTCTATACCGAACATCGAAAACAAGGTATGATGAAAGAAATGTCCTCCCTAATAACCGCAGCGGCCGAATCACCTTAGGATTTTGGGGATGGATGACCCAAAGCGGACCAGGAGAGCTAGTCGAAGTGGGAGGAAGAATGAATGGCCCCCGATACAAAGACATCCTCGAAAACGTTTTGGTTCCAACAGCCCGGATTTTTTATCCCCATGAAAGGATTAGGTTTGTCCAAGATAACAGTTCCGTACACAACTCCAGAGTTGTTCAAAATTACTTGGATGGTAACATGGACCTGGAGTTAATTAAGATGCCGCCTCATAGTCCCGATCTAAATCCGATCGAAAATTTGTGGGGCAAAATGGTTCAGGTATGGGACAGTACTCGAGCACGAACCACCGCAAATTTAAGGACTCACGTCGAAGAAGTTTGGGAGTCCATGAGAGGAGACAATTTTTGCTATAATGCGGTACAATCTATGCGAAGACGTCTTTCTGACGTAATTCTAGCAGACGGTGGATATACACGATTTTAGTTAAAAAAATAAAGATAATTAGAGCAAAAATGTTTTTGTTTATTTTTACATCCGATGAGAGTTTTTAGTGCTCTGTACGATCGAAAGTGCTCATTTTAATCAATAGGTACAAAAGTTAAATTCAATACGAAATAATTTCGTATTATTATAAGTGACATGAACATGATATTGAATCATAGATAAGCACTCTTGCTCTATAAGATATATAGGTACACATACTCATTATCAATGAGGTTTACATCTATTTCCAGTCAGCTATTTATTGCTTAAAATATAAGCACATATAAGTATCGTAAACGGCTATGCACGAAATTATTTACAAAACAAAAGACATGTCTATGACGTCATGCTTAAAATGAAAAGGACAGCAGAAGTTTCTATCACTTTCATTTTGTGAAATGCTGACGTGAGAAATAATATTAAAAATTTAAAGCAGTAAGGTTTATTTTTCTAATGTGTTCCATATTTTTGAACACTTGTAATGCTTGGATACCATTGGCGAGATGACTGTAACCATATTTATGGCGGTTTGACTGAACCGATCTTTAAGACATTTTAAACGTCTCGACCTTTTGAGCGACTATATTGTTGACAGCAATATGAAAACTTTGTTTGTACCGATATGATTGACTTTTTGGTTGCGTCTATTTATTTGGATACCCTGAGTGTCACTAACTATTTGACGCTGACTGAACAACGATAATATTTCACGCGCCAATATCTTCATTTGTTTTTTTTTTTAATTTATACGGCTCTATTTGAAAGCCAGTTCAAAATTTAAATAAAATCTTGGATAAGCTACCCCCTTGGTTGCCATGTGTCGACGTAAAAAGTTCGTTCCATTTTTAAATTACACTACAGATATGAGTTTTCATAGTAATTTATTTGGCCGCTAAACAGATATGGATTTTCTAACATTGGTTGCCGCCTGCTGCATTTGACCTGTACAGCAATTTCGATTTATCACGAAGAAGGTTGTCAAAATAATGCACGAGTTTCCAAGCATGTTTGAGAAAAGTATATGGCCAATATAATAAAGCAAACAACATCACATTTTTTATAACCTAAACTAATTAAATCTTTACTTTCATCACCCTAAACTTAATTTGGTTATAACTTTTTATTATTATTTCATTTTGTATGTCCTTTAATATTTTATCAACAGGTGCAATCTTAATGGCCTCGTTAAGGGCTTGAGTGCTTATTAAATACTTAATTACCATTTAGGTTTTCTGATGGAGTTATTTCACCTTTATGAAAATTACTGAAAATATGGGTCATATTTATGTTCAGTATAATATCTATTAATATAATAAAAATCATATCATAATCAGCCTATAATGTTCCTACTGCTGGGACCTAGGCCTCCTCTCTGTGAGAGGTTGTGGGCCGTAATCCACGCGGGCCCGGTGCGGGTTGATGGATGTCACATATCTTCGAATTTTTGGTTCTAAGACATGCCGGTTTCCTCACGATGTTATTCTCACCGTTTTGAGAGCAGTGGTGATGAAGTAATTTACACAAAGAAAACTGCCTGCTTGGGTTCGAACCACGCACGCTTGGCAGTCGGGTTGGCGATCGCAGTATGGTGTTAAATTGCATAGAGAACGCTGCTACCCATTTACAATACTCAATACTTTATTGGAATCCATAATGTAGGTATACATAAAACTGTTGGTATGTTAAAACATCGAATCAATTATGGACCCTGTCGGGCACAACAAAGTTAATTTTTAATAGAAGAGAGAATGAAGGCGCTTTTTAGTAAGTATTTTCTAGTAAGCAACGTTGTTACGATGGCAAAAACAACGTTTAGATAAAAGTGAAAAAGTAAAGTTCATTCATTCAATTCCGAACAAATTTCAGAAAGTGCAACCGAAAGGAAGATGTGATAAATCAAAAGTCATTTATTCAAACTAGGCTGAGAATCAGCACTTTTCAAACGTCAAAATTACATAAGACAGTCTCCCAAAAACGCCCGCCCTTTTCCACTTCCTAGTGCTTTAGATGGGACGAAGAAGTGCCGCAACAAACTCCCCAGCAGCACAGCTGTCTAACATACTGAGAGGAATTCGATACGGATACTACACAAAAGTATACATACTTCGCATTAGGCGCCTGCGGTTACCAACGCCAGCACGATAATATCCCAAACATAAACACTACGTTTTCTTTCATTCTACTAAATCTCCGATACGATCCCAAACGAAACTTCATAAATTAGCCTAAAGACACACGTTAAACATTAACTAAATCGCAACAAACTAATTTATTTCCAAACTGATTCCAAAAACTGCACCATTCAAAGCAAAACAGACACCTGAAAGATTCTGTAGTATTTGTAGAAAACAGACCTGAAGATAGTGATATAAATAGCTGTAAATCTCGACTACCGATCATAAACTTTCCAAATCGAAATTCTCAAGTCAAATCCGTTCAACCGAACCAGGATTTACAGCTCTCCGGTTATTTTTAGATACCGCAAACGGATCTAGAGAACTACAGAACATATTTTTATAGATGTCCATCACATCTATGAATTCTGAATGGTGAATCCGACTGTCATATGTTGTAGAGTATTGTAATCCTCTTACATAAACTTCCCACGACTGAAATAGAATTACCCCGCGTCGTAACCAAAAGCACCGCCACAGTACACGATCGACGCGATCTTTTGTATGAATTTTGACATACAAACGCGATTCGATTGATCGCGCGACTGTCATATTCATTTATAAGAGCGCGACGATTGCCTATTCGTGAGACGATCGCTTTTGGTTAGAACGCGGCCTTAGAATCTATTCGTTGACTATAAATGACGATAGGTAAAATAAATAAAGCTTTTATTAATGAAAAAAGTATACAATTTGGTTAAAATGTTCAATAAAAATTTCAGTAGTCTTTAAGATAACCTGTTAGGTGTATTGTGCGGAAAAGAATTAAAAATCATTTTACGGCAGTAGCACCAGTAACACCATGATTGATACTAACGATGATGGCATTCCCAGTGACAACAGAACTTACCCTTGAAATCATTTTATAATCAAATTAAATGACACTAGCTTCTGTCCGCGACTTCGTCCGCGTGACATTTCTTGTTTAAATGTTTATAAAATATGTCTTATGAGTTATGACACTTGGCAATACTGCAGCTTCTCATTAGTTAGAAAGAATTTTCGGATCAGATTAGCAGTTCCTACACATAAGTACCTCCTATAATAATTTAGTATAGAAATATAGATTATGTATTACTAGAGAATGGGCAGCAGCGTTCTCTATGCATTTTAACACCATACTGCGATCGCCAACCCTCCTGCCAAACGTAGCAATTATGGAAAACCCCCCTTGCGGGAGGTTATGGGGATATGTACAGCAGTAGACGGGTTTTCGGCTGAAATTATGATGATGATAGATTATGCCAAGAATTAAATGCACTTATTTCATATGCTCTAAATTATAATGAATCCGATACAACCTGTCCCTTGCTGCCCTCCCCCAGCGACGCCCTAAGCCGGGCCCGTACCCCACAGGGATGCCCTTAGCGTGTAATCACTTAGTTTCTAAGTTGTATGCCCTGGCTAGAGGCCTTAACTAACAAGGTACCCACAGGATAGTCTGGTTAAGCACCTGACAACCTCATAGGTTGACCTGTGAGAAACCATTCCCAAAAAAATAATGCTCCAAATCTGATCCATATGGACGAAGGGCCAAATTCACAACAGATACAAAACAGTTCTTGGATAAGTGTACTACCAACATAACCTTTTTATATCTTGCGAAAATTACGGCTAAAAGAACAACCGCTGACAAGGCCGTTGGAAGTAATCCTGGATTATGTAGGACAGCATCCACAAGAAACTGGACTGAAATGTCCCACCGCAAAGGTCAGGTCGGAAGGCGACATTAAGGATGCATGACTTGGCAGTAAAAAATAGGGTTATGATCTTTAGCTTCAAAGCATTAGTGATTATTTCTGTACGTTCATGATTATGAGTAAGTACTTCTTTGTATATCTAAACGTCCTCGTATATTATTTTAGTTGTAAACTTTAAATTAAAAATGTAATTTTTATTTCCGAAGCTATTTTAATCAGTATTATAATATTAATCCGTACCCAATAAAATATGTTATTTAAATTGGGCATATAATTTAAATTATAACTTTTTATCATATAATTTAAATGAATTTTAAAATGTTAAAAAAAATGTAAAATGTTATTAGTTAGTTATAAGTAAGTTTTTATTTAGATTTTATGTATTTTGTTTTCTTTTCTAGTCTTACACACGTTGTCTACATCTCTTTGTCTACTTTCCTATCGCAGGTATGCTGGAAGAGATTTCTTTAGAAATAAGCATCACCTTTGCACGTATTTTTCTGTTCCTTTCTTCTTGTCTGTATATAATTATGTGTATACATAAACTGTAACATAAATACTTTAAAAGAGGTTCAAAATTACGCGAAAAAAAATAATAATGGTTGATGTTGGCGCGGCAGTCAATGACCTTTTCCTCTGCTATTACTACGACAGAAAAACGGCTAAACGGGTTTGAGTGAAAATGGGTAATAATAAAAACCACATAGGATAAATTTGTCCCCGTAGTACATTTCTGTTTTATAATTTCCGACCTCCACGCGGGCGAAGTCGCGAGCAAAAGCTAGTAGCACATAAATCTCGATGTTTTGACACATCGCCACTTACGTAAATCGTAAGCTGTGCACAATAAGAGTACGGCACTTGCCCTTAAAAATTCAATCACTATACAGGGTTAAATTTAATTAACTAGCAAAACTCCGCCGACTTGGTGGCTAATGATAATATCTTAACATGATAAAACAAGAAAAAACAAAATCTGATGATGCTTTTGTTGGGGTAACGACCGTAGGTAATGTAACTACGTGAAATATAACTTGTACACCTATTTTATTTATAATGAATTATGTTCTATTTTATATTTTTTTATACTAATTTTAGGCTGTTTGTGTGTATGAGTTTAAATGTTTGTAAACGCACCCACGATACAGGAGAAATTCCATTAGTGTTTTTATAAAATAAAATGAAATATTATTATTTTCTCTCAATCAGAGCAGCCGCCATCTTATCTCTTCACCACCCTTGGTTGACTGGTAGAGAATGCCTAAGGCATTAAGTCCGCCTTCGTACCTTATTGTGTCCGAGAAGTTTAATAAATAAATATCAGTTTAAAAAATCAATTTTTTTGTTTAAAATTTACAAAGGTGATATGTGTGAAAAGGATATAAATATTTAAACATGATAGAATAAAAAATCCTGATTTTCTCAACTCGTACTTCAAGTGACTACACTACCAGCGGTCGCTGACCCCAAAAAAATCACATGAATATTTCGTTTTTTCGTGTTTACATAACAATACTCATAACTTCTGCTGAGTTTTGCTAACTAATTTAATTGACCCTGTATAAACATTACCTAATAGTCTATTTGTCCTTCTTATAATACAGTAATAATCTAATGTCTGTAATGTAAAAAATACTGTAGATTATTCATCATAACCATTTCAGCCGAAAGACGTCAACTGCTGGATACAGGCCTCCCCCAAAAAGGAGGGAGGGTTGCTATAATCGCCACGCTTGGCAGGTGGGTTGGCGATCGCAGTATGGTGTTAAAACGCATAGAGAACGCTGCTGCCCATTTTCTAGTAAGTCTCATAGTCGCCTTTTACGACACCCACGGGAAGAAATAGGATGGTGCTATCCTTTACGGCCGGCACCACACGGAACCTGTTAAGATTATTACTGTATTGTAAATTTTATACAATAGTAGGTAATCTAAAATCGTCATTTAAAATGAAATCACTAGATTTTCTCAACCTACAAACAACCAACTATAATAAACAGTCTTGAAAGTGACAACAAATTTAATCAGACCCACAATAGATGCCAATCTTGAGTGTATTAATTGAAGCCTGATATTGATTATATCCCAAGACGCTAGGTGAAGCCATAAAGCCTGAGACGATACGATTTGTGAGGTGTTCGTGGCAAAATAATAACAGACAGGCGGGTCGTTGTTTAACATTAACCTTCTTCCTAAGGGGGTAGGCAGAAACTATAGAACGCCACTTGCTACGCTCCTTACATACTCCTTTTGCAAAAAAAAAAGTCAAGTATCCACATATAAATATCTCTGTATAACGTAGCCTGTTTGATATTCCCTTGTGTATTGTGTACACAATTAGCTCCATCGATGCCCGGTTCGAGGGCACAGTTACTTTAAGTAATTACTCCACTAGCCTAAGTGCTAACAAAATAATTGTTTTGCTACCAAATTATGGCAATTAGAAGGCTGTAGTCAAAACTATAGTACGGGGGCCTAATTAATAACAGCTACACAGGTCGATAGATCAGATAAACCTACGCTTGCCGAGGTCGATCCGTGGATGGGTGACCATTCATTACATACCGAAACCCTCTCGTGCCTCGGAAAGCCCGTTAGCCAGTTGGTTCAGGCTTTCATTCATATACGAGTATCTTTGACAGTCGCTGCGATTTAAATGCCTGTGGTAACATACGTACATTGAAGCAGCAATAAAAATTACACCACGTGAACAGTGTTTAAACGAAGCAAAGCATTTTTTGCTTTAACTGTATTGTGTTCCACAGGCAAGAAACTTACGTCATGTAAATGGGGCTACGAGTACTACTTTATTTTGTTTTATTTTATTCTATTCGGGAAACTTACAGCTAACTTAAAAACAATATGAATTTGAAGGTCATTTACGAATTTCCACTGATGAACTTGGTACTTTCCATTTCTTCTCTCCTTCTTTCTTTCTTCTTTTTTTCTCTTTTGTTTTCTTCTTTCTTTCTTCTTTGGTCTTTCTTTTTTTTGGCTTGGTTTATTTTTTCTTGGTTTTTTCTTGACCTTTCTTTTCTTTTACTTTTATGGTGTACATAATAAGGAGTATTCTATTCTATTATTTCCGCCGCTACCATTCATCCAGCTGTTACTACTTATCCAGCTGCTACCACTCATACAGCTGCTACCACTCATCCAGCTGCTACCACTCATCCAGCTGCTACCACTCATCCAACTACTACCACTCATACAGCTGCTACCACTCATCCAGCTGCTACCACTCATCCAGTTGCTATTACTCATCCAGCTGCTACCACTAATGTACTACTACCACTTATCCAGCTGCTACCACTCATTCACCTAATACCACTCATCCAGCTGCTACTTTCATGCTAGTGTGGAAGTTATAGGCGTGTTTATTTTCGGCTTTAATCAGTTTCGAAGCGTGTCTATTTTTATATCGCTCTATACTTTATTTTATGAAATTCTGAACATTAAACCAACTCATATTCTGAATATGATATATTTTGTTCTCAACCGATATGGTGCCAATTTTAGGAAACCTATAGATTTTGGCACACGTATTGCCAAACTTCGAGTTCCGCATGAATAGGTTTCCAACGACCCAAATCACTTGATACTTGAATAAACTTGGATGTAAGAGACCATTTTAGGCAAAACCTGGAAGAATAGAATATATTAAAATAATCCTATGGCGCTTTCAACGTGAATTATATGTAGTCATAAAATAATGGAAAGATAGAATACATGTTTTATTTTACAACAAAATTGTAACAAAGCTCGCGTTGGCTTCTTGATTACCATGATTAAATAAACAGAAAATTTTCAAAGTAGCTTGCATCGAATGATTGTTAGGTTAATTAACTTTTTATATCCCCAAAACCACTAAGATCTTTGAATACGATCCACACTAATTTCGCAATTAAAACAAACTAGTTTAACATCATTAAATTTATTTCTAGCCAACTTAAATGTAAATTCCAATGAATTCGGATAAAGCATAAACATTTCAAAAGTAGAAATTACAGATAGACAATCTAATAGACCTGTCATTCTTGGCATTCGGTTTCTACGTAGTGTACAGTCACGAGCATTATAAATACTCAAGATACGTTTAAAAGTGATTTTCTCTTCAATTATAAGGTGTTAGAAAACTTAGTGTTATCGAAACCATACTATTATCATCATCATTCTCGTGCCCTTATTCCAATTGATTTGGGGTCGGCGAAACATGTCCTTTTCTTCCATTCTAGCCACATCATTTTCACACAGTCCATCCATCGTTTCTTTGGTCTTCCCCTACTCTTATAGCCATTGACATTCATACTCAAAACTTATCTTTAGTCCATTCTATGTTCTATATGTGAAAGGTATTGGTGGTACCTCATTAACGGCAAAACTATGTAAATGTCTATTAACTGCTCCCAAATTACGATGTTTTATTTTTATTTTATTTCATCTTTTTTACAAACTTCACTGTCTTATTGTTTTTCTTATTTGACATTATTATAGTTTTATTAGTTTTTTTAACACCTAATTGTTGTTTTAATTTAATATTTTTTAACCAACTTCTAAAAAAGGAGGTATATATGTATGCTTTTTTATGTTTGTTCGCCGATATCTACGTCAATTATGGACCGATTTTGAAAATATTTTTTTTGTTTGAAAGAGTATGCTCCCGTGGTGGTCCCATTGCTACCAAATCAGAACCTGATGAGGGGATCTCATGGAAATCGAGGGAAACCCTCGAATTTTATAGGCAAAACTATAGCGATTTGGGTATTTTTTATAGTAACTCGTGCATTTGCTCCCGAAAATCACCATTTAATGAAGTGGAACTGATGATGGAGACCACAGATGGCCACCAAAACAACATAATAATAAGTATTTAACGGGTTGCGATTCGATTAGGTACTTTAATATGGTTCCTAAGCAATTTATGCTCGTCACAATGTATGGACGTGTATGTGAGGACGTTTTGGCTTTGTTTTGTTTAGGATATCTATGACAGATCCAGGTGACCCAAGGGTTTCTGTTCTGATCTGAGTGACGCCTGTGCATTCAAAGAGCACATTGGCAACGGTTTCTTCAGCCTTCATGCATGCCCTGCACAGAGAACTGTTCGTTATACCTATTGTGTGGAAGTTTTTGTTTAGTGAGCAGTATCCCGTGATGGTCCCTGTAACCAGGCGCAGGCCGTTCCTGTCCAGGCGTAGTAGAAAGCCTGAATAGCCTGCCATCTAAGGATGGCATTGCTTCCCTGTAGTGCCTGCAGCCCAGTGTTGAGGTCCACCAGTTCTCCGCTTGTGTGTGGATGAACTGTAGCCACCTGCAAAGTTGGTTGATGGAGATGGGTACGATAGGATTGGGTCCACAGACTGACGCGCTGGATGCTCTACTAGCTAGTTCGTCAGCTGCATCGTTACCTAGTGATCCGCTGTATCCTTTTATCCATTGCAGTGTCACTGTGTTATGGTTGCACACCGTCACCTGTTTCAGTGCATTTCTCAACTGTTACTATTAAGTAATAAGTTTTTTCTCAAAGTTTCACTTGTTTTCACGAGAAAATCGCATTTGAATTTCGCAATAAGTGTAAGGTATATGCTCGTGACTGTACCTAGTGAGGCCTGCGGTTTGATGGCAGCACACTTCATGTTTGATGCAAACGCGGGGAAGTTCCACAGTCTCTCTATTTACATAACTACTTGGGTAGCTACCAAGTCTCAGTAGGGTCCTGACTTAAATTAGCTTTCGAGCAAAAACTTGGGTATGTGTGTAAGAGACATTTTTTGAGTTACGTTTAGGATGACATTAAGGCGCTCCCTTACTGGGAGCACTCGCATGTAATGTAACAGTTTAGATTCGAACTGCATTACATTAGTGAGTGAAGAGAACAGTGCATTACAGTGCGCTACCTGTAATGATACAATTTGTAACATTACATTCACCGGACCATTCGCCTCTAATGTAACAGTAGTGAGTTCAAGCACTCGTGGTATTATTATGAATCAATATTTGTAACATGAATGCGAATCTTAATGACGAATCTTGGATTGGGCTTTTAGAAAAGATTACTAATTTAATGAGTAGTTTTAGATGTGTTTTGTTTAGATTACCTTAATTTCGGAGGGTTCATTTTGATTAAAAGGTCGTGGAAATATAAATTACTTTAAGACACATGTAATTTGTCTTGTAAGTCATAAATTATAGCGATGGCCTTAGACTCAATGAACATCTACCATAGCATTAACTGCCATGATTTGCAAAACGTTTATGTCACTATGTACATTAGTATGAACATGACGTACTTATATTTGTTTCAGTACCTAACTTCCTTTGTAATACTTGGTGTGTTTTTTCAATACATTTATTAAATTAAAAACGGAAAAATATTTTTTCAACAAAACTTTTTTTTTTCGATACAATTATAAAACCTTTACAAACTCATCCAAGGCGATGTTATAAGTCACAATGTTTACACCGATGCTATTTACGTTGCTTTATTGTTTAAAGGCTTCTACAGACCGGCGCGATACGCGACGCGACACAACGGGCCCGCGTGTCGCGAGACGAGCGGTGCCTTTGAGTCTGTGTTATAATTGTATTGACAAAAAAAAAGTTTTATGAAAAAATATTTTTTCTGTTTTAATTTAAATAATGTCGAACGAAATCAATTCATGAAACTCAAAAGAACCCAAAATTCGACTTCGAACATTTTCTTCAACAACAATGTAATTGTGAGGCATCAAGTTTCTATAAATAAATCGCGAAATTGGAACTGTTCAATACAATTTCGCGTTTTCACGATCCATTGAGCTAGTAGGTATAATATTTACAAACGTTTGCCGTTCATAACATAAAATCACGCCTGTAATGTCAAAAGGGATAGGGAGAGGTATACCTATAGTACACCCACATTTCGTCAGTTATGTTTAAGTCCCATGTAATAGGGGGCGAGCCTATTGCCATCAACCGGGCACAAATCCAGACTCCGAGCTGCTACTGAGAAATTCCGTATGGAAAAACCCAATAACACTTCGCCCGACCTGGGAATCGAACCCAGGACTTCATGCTCAGCAGTAGCGCTTGTGACCACTAGACCATCGTTCACTGTTCCTTTCTTCTTATTTCAATTTAGCAGGGACCGATGCAGAATGTCCTTATATAATTTTTTTTTTTTTAATTTAGTGTGGGTTTGCTCTTGACCTTAGTCTAGGGCAGAGATGACAGAGACAAAGTTGACGATGGAGTGAGCATACCCAGAAGAAGCCTGTTCATTCTAACTTTAAAGAGATTAGGGTTGTATGCGTTCGGAAACACAGACGCAGGTAGAGAGTTCCAATCTTTTGCTGTGCGCATTATAAAAGACATTTGGAAACGCTTAGTGCGAATTGGTGGAATAGCAGCAAGGAAGGGATAGTAACCTGCAGTGCGTCTAGATGTCCGATAATAGAAGGGGGCCGGTGGAATGAGGTCGTGGAGTTCTTGGGCACACTCACCGAAGTACAATCTGTAGAAGACCGACAAGCAGGCAACCTTGCGGCGATGGGCCAAGCTGTGAAGATTGGCATCCACCACTTTTACGTTGCCAATGAGCCTCTTAGCTCTGCATTCCACCGAGTCAGGCGCGGCAAGTTGGTATTTTGCTAAGCCATCATCATACAATACTCCATGCAGGATCGGAGCTGCGCTTTGTAAAGAGTCAAAAGCTGTCCAGGCATAAAGTATCGTTTCACCCTATTTAGAATGCGCAGTTTCTTGGCCGCAGTTTACCACTTACTCAGCATTTATATTAGTTCTATCTTATTTACTGGCCCTATCATCAATCCATCTATATTTTCTGTGAGCATACCTATTATTTTATGCTTAAAACTTTTCACGTGGGTCATCATTTCAGCCGAAACACGTCCACTGCTGGACATAGGCCTCCCCCAAAGTGGTAGTTTGCCATAATCCCCACGCTTGGCAGGCCGGTTGGCGATCGCAGTATGGTGTTAAAATGTATAGAGAACGCTGCTGCCCATGCTCTAGTAAGTCCCTTAGTCGCTTTTTACGACACCCACGGGAAGAAATAGGATGGTGCTATTCTTTACGTCAGGCACCACACAGACACGTGGGTATACCTACTCATCTATTATTTCCTTATTCCACGCCTGTTCGAACCGGTCGCAAAGCAATTTAAGTGCCAATTCTTAACTAATTATTTTAAATTCCTAGTCGCGACATTACACAATTTATACGACATTACAATAGTCTCCTGTTGTAATATCGTTTATATTGTGTAATTTGGCTTTACCATATTCGGGTAAAACGGAACCATCGTATTGTAAAAAGTATCTGAAACTGAAGTTTATGTGAGATTTCCAGTGTTTGAATTCGGTTTTATTTTTATTCGTCGTGATATTTTTATGTAGTTTATCGTCTCCAAAGTGCTTATTAGGCAGTTTATCGCCATCAAAGCTTTTAAAATATAGTCTTAACTATTTATTAGCCTCGTAATTTGGTTATAAACGTAATACCAGATAATCTTAAAGCTTTATGTATTGATGATGAGAATTTTATTGCTATCCATTTTAGTGACTATAAAATCCGTAGATGTGGTATCTGTGATAGAGCGTAACATATCAAGATCTGTCATAAAGGATTCCTTATTCTCCAAGAAATGGTATAAACGAAGGAATGGTGACACAACTTACATTCATTTTATTTCCAGCTTTGAAAACGGTTTGGGGCAGTTTTTTCGGAAGAGAAAAATGTTTATTTTAGGAATATTTATTTCTTTATTTATATTGTATGAGTAAAGTGCAATTGGTAGTAAAATATTATGATTATATTAATATCAGAAGTGCATGTATTAACAGCCACTTTGGATTGCTTTCAAGATGCTTTTATGACTTGCGAAAGATTTGAAGTATTTGGTTCTTTTACACCTACTTAATTTTTTAAATATAGATCATGATATTTTTCGTTTATTTAATTACTAGCTGTTACCCGCGACTTTGTCTGTGATCCAGGATAAAAAGTAGCCTTTGTCCTTACCTAGGTCATGTTCTATCTATCTATGTGCTAAATTTCATTCAAATATGTCGTGCAGTTTCAGCGTAAAAGCGTAACTTACAAACTCACTTTTGCATTTATAATATTAGTAAGGATTATGTTAGAATGTTTTGTGCTTCATTTCAAAACGAATAAATTGAATTTGAAGTCGGTTTAGTCCTAACATAAGAGGTCAATAAACATAACCTCCGGCTACAATCAATATTCTGCTACCACTAGCTTTAAACTGTTATTTTTAAATGAAAAAGCTTAACTAAAAATCAACCCTAATTAACAATACAGTGGAAATTCAATTAGTATCAGTTAAATGTAATTTAAAAAATCAAGGCTTGAAAACTCTCCAAATGGACGTACGTGCACTGAATGAAGTACGTTACAAATGATTTAAAAACAAACGAGTACTATTTTTATACCACTTCTGAAAAAACCTCTGATGCATTTTCCCTATGAAAACGCCGAAGCCTTTTATCATTTGGAATAATGTGAATGTTGTCAAGCGACAACTAAGGCTTGTCGCTTATCTTTGGAATACAAAGGGAAGGGATCGGTGGTAATCTACAATGTACATGTTGTTTCCACAAATACAAACAACTGATTATTACATCCACTGTTTCTAAATTTTTGACCTGAATTTAGAAAGTTACTAACCTTTACACACAATACGGGCTAACCAAACCTCTGAATCTTTATAAATATTGAACTTTTCATTCATTGTAGACACAGCACCAACTGAATTTTTCATACTGTCTCAAATGAAACAATTCTAGGGAACCTTTCATTTACTCAACGGTTTGTTAATTCAGTTCCAAATGAATACACCGCCAATTGGAAACTGGGGGGACGTCTTCAGAAGTGTCATACTTTAAAGGCCCAGCGTTAAAAGGGACTTGGTTTTCATTTGTTTTTATTCTTTTCGATGTCTTTGGCGCTTCCAAATTCAATTTGCGTAGAACCAATGATTACCCATCTTTTAACGGCTTTTCAAAGGAATGTTACAAATACAACTGTTATTATTATTGGTCTTGTGTTTATTTTTTGGTAAATAAATGTTCGATAAGTTTATTTACGTTTCTTGTGTTAAACCTTAATTTTTTTTTGTTTCCGGGGTGGAAAATCCTCATAGATGTCCTCCGCCCTGGGGAGGGGTCTGTCAGACTCTTACTGAATAAAAACCACCCCAGTGTTCCCTTCCCACACTTGCACCGGTGATCATGGGATCTAGTGCAACTTCTGCGATCCCCGGATAGGTAAACCTAACCCTTTGAAAAACATACCTACTCAATGAGTAGCTACTGAAATGTTCTAGGGTCATTACTGCCAAAACTCAAGTTATCGACCCACCATACTCAATCACAACTTCATTATTAAGCTTTATTAAGTACACGAGCGTAAGCCGTCTCCAAGGGAATTCCTTAAGTCGTAACTAAGCCGGGAGCATGTCGCAAACCACGAACTAACTAACATAACCGATTCTAAAGCCTTTTACACACCAGCGAACGTGCATGACATGTTTGTTTCGTTCACAAAGACTGCTTGAGCCACTGTGAAACAGTGGCTTGAAAGGCGCGTTTGTAAATGCGCAGACACATCCTAAGTTAGTGAACATTATACGGAAACTCGTGACTAAACTTGAGTGCAAACAACTTAAAGTAATTATTCGACTACTATAATTTCAAACACTGTGAATAAATTGATACCGTGAAATTGTTTGTAAGATTTATGATATATGTATTATACCTCTGTGGCGTTAAGATTTCTTTTATTGGTATTCAAAATCCTTCAGAAATTTTCACGTTTATTTTTATGAGAAAATTCTCTATTGTGGATAAAAAAAAACTCTTAATGGATAAGGACTTTATCAATGAGTTTTAAAAATAAGCCTTAAAAATATTGCTGAGTAAAATTATGAATGAAAGTTTGCACTAGTATAAATCATAGATGCAAAGAGCCTAAACTGATCTGAAATATAAATAAACCGAATGCGTTTACAAACAACTCTATCGAGTGACGTCAGAGATTTGGAGATTTTCTACGCTGTATCAATATTTTATGTATTTTATTGGGCTGCATAACGTCAGGCCATCATTTGAGTATTTGCTGTGTATTTTAGATATGTATAACATACCCAGGTCTAGGTATGTAGGTGTAGGTGGTATGTACCTACCATGAAGTTAGTAGCCCTATTTATAGTTTTGCATTTTTGATGCCTGTATACAATTTTATTATACATCGTGTAAAAATAAAACATTTAAATCGATCATAATCTACCTAGCCTTTAAACAACCATCTTGGGGTCAGCTTCCAGTCTTACTGGATGCAGCTGAATACCAGTATTTTATATGAAACGACTACCTATCTGACCTCCACAACACAGTCACTGGGTAACACAATACCCCTTGGTAAGACTGGTTGTCAGACTTTCGGGTTTCTGACGACTCGTAACAACCGTCACAGATCTACAAATAACAGGCGGGACCAACGGCTTAACGTGCTTTCCGAGGCACGGAAGGGTCTTGTTATGTAAAGGTGCTCACCCGTCCACAGACCAACCGCTGGAAGCGTAGGTTAATCTCATAGATCGGCCCGTACAGCTGTTAAGAAGTTAAAACATTTAAAGCATCCCAATAGTAAATAAAACAAATAATACCAGGGGGTCTACTCCGAACATAAATCCAAAGTATCGGCCGAATGTTCGGCCGTTGCTTGGCGACGGGTAACTATGGCTGACTACGGCGAAAAAAAAAAGTCTGTCAAAGAGATAATAGCCAAAGTCAAAAATGTGACTTTAAGCCAGGTAAGGATTCAAAGTCAAAAAAGGAAACTATGGAAGTTATAAAACGGCCGAACATTCGGCCGATACTTCGGATTAACGCTTCGGAGTAGGCACCAAGTCTATTATATTATATCGATTTTTCTTATATTTTGTTGAGAAAGTTGTAGGCTTAAAGACTGTAGATTTGTAGAACATTTTCTATTTTGTTAAGTACTTGGTACTTTTGACAGGTCTACACTGTCCTCCCATAACACTGTAATTTGAAAACATTGTAAAGACAATTATTTTTAAAAGAGTTACCGTGGAGTTTCTTGCCGGCTCTTCTCCATAGGAAACGATTAATTGGAACCGTGCACCTAGCTTCTGACGTTTCATAAGTGCCCATGTAGGTTATAGTGAAATAAAATATTTTGATTTTGATTTGTTTGACTTTGATTAAATTCCCACTGCAGGGCAAATAACTCCTCTCAATAGCTAATGGCTAATGGCTCCTTCTCTTCTCTTCAATAGTAAATGTTCTTGTTTATTTTTTTAATTATTTTTATGACAAAATTTTCTTTCAATCGCGACCTCACTGCCTGAAGAGTTAAGCGCTCTGTTTTAAATAAACATTATGAATGTGAACTTAACTTGTGCTACGGCTACACTGTCGTGATACAGAGAACTACACTTCGCGCGCTCTCTTTCGCATACCGCTCCACGTCTCACTAATGCTACGGCTACTTGTCGCGAGAACGCGAACTACACTTCGCGTGCTCTTTGTTGTATAGCGAGATGTCAAGCGGTGTGCGAGAGAGCGTGCGAAGTGTAGTTCGGTTTAACAAGACAATGTAGCCATAGCATTAAAAAACAGAGAGAGCGCGAAGTGTAGTTCGCTTTATCGCGACAACGCATCCGTAGCATTATAAACTTATATAGTGTGGCCGTCGTCGAGGGAATGCGTTCCTTGACACTTGTCAGTTGGAAAATTTCTATTAACTATAATGCTACGGCTACACTGTCGTGATAACGCGAACTCCATTTCGCGCGCCCTCTGTTGTACATCGAGACGTCAACCGGTGTGCGAGAGACAGCGCGTGAAGTAGAGTTCGCGTTATCGCGACAATGTAGCCGTAGGGTAAAGAAGGATCAAATTCACGGAACACATAAATATACTTGTTAAAAAATAATAGGCCCGTTTTTACATTTAACTTGAAACGATTTATCGTGAGTATCGAGTACCAAGTCCTATGGTTACTTCACTAGTTACGTCGCGATTGACCATCCCGAAAAGAAGTTAAATGTCAAAACGGGCCTATTCTTTTTGACAGCTTTAGTAAGATATGAAACTGACAGATTTTAAGAAAACGTTTTCTCTACGGTCGAACCGTAAGTCACCACATAACTTACCTGTTTATGGCCGTGACTCCCAAACCAATTTCTCTTTGTTATGTTATTACAAAGTAGTCAATAACATCACTGAAGCACTAAGTAGTGTACTAAACATAAAACAAGTTATGGCTGTCCAAGTAATTACTTCAGCAGAAACAGTATTTGAAATGGGATAGAAATTACTACCTTCAGCGGCCGGCCATCATTTGTCTTTGTAGTAAATGTCAAGTTATATTGCGAGTACTTGTTTAGACAGTTAATAGGGCAGTTTGCGAAAATATGAATAGAATAAATAGTGGTATTCATACATAGTTGCCACATTGGAATAGTTTTGGCAAACATTTTGATAGCTTCAGTATATTTTTTGGGATTATTAAAGCAAGTTTTATTCCGTAACTTTCAAACCCTTTCAAATGTCAAAGGATTGCATTTGCCGTCTAACACCAACTGAACTACAATGCAGAAACTCGAGTTACTCCTTCCAGATTTTTATTTTTTTCTCAATTACTAACAGGATGATAGGACGCCGGGAGGGGACGCCCTAGAAGGACATATAGTGACGTCCTTCAGAAAGGTCAGGTGCGTAGTACTCGCAACCGGCGTGCGTGTATGACGAGATGTATGAACGTAGGCGAAACAAAAGGAGTGTGTAAGGAGCGTAGCAAGTGGCGTTCTAGTTTCTGCCTACCCCCATGGGAAGAAGGCGTGAGTTTATGTATGCATGTATGTATGTGATAGGACAGTTCCCAAGATCGTAAGACTAATCTCGTTTTTATCTTTGGCCTTTCCCACAAATGGCTTAGGGTTGTGTTTCGGTTTTACCAAATGTTGCTGAATATAAAGTAAATAGAGGTTCAAGGAGAATCTAACAACAGATTTCAACAACCTGAAGAAATTAATTTATATCATGCGTGGTCAAATTTATGATTTAAAGTAGGTGTTGTTTTGTATAAAATTAATGATAGGTCAAAAAAGTATATTTTTATAATTCTGTACTAAACAGAACGCTCAACAATAATGAATCGGCGTTAGAAGTTATAACTACTCAGCCCTACAGTTAATATGTGAAAGCATCATTAGGAAAATAAATACGTTTACTTATGAGTAGTGTAGTAGTGTACCTGGGAAAAGTCATGTGCTTATCCAGACTTCGTTTTTCAAATGCTTGCAAACAATCTTACATTAATTTATTTATCTTCTTTTTTTTTTTTAAACGTCGCCCCTCACTAGGAATTTCTCCTTTAGTGTGGGTGCATTTACAAACATATAAACTCACATACACAAACAGCCAGACCCGGAACAACTACTTGTAGGTCATACAAATATTTGTTCCGTACGGGCATCGAACCCGCGACACACAGCGCAACAGTCAATCGCTTAACCACTGCGCCAACCGTGTCGCCAAAATTATTTAACGCTGCATCTAGAGATGCATAATGGTGAGTTATGGAATTCTGCATTTTAAATGAAAACCTGACTTACTTACGTTTACTTAATAAATTACCTAAACGAAAATGAAAAATGTTTATTTGGCCCAAAACAGTTACATAGATTATAAATGAGACATAAGAAGAAGAGTACCTAAGTGGTGGTGGTGGGGTGGTGGTGGTAGTTCAGTAAGTAGAAGAGTAGTAAGTAGTAGAGCTAAATGGCTTACAAAAAAATCAATCTGCATGCCCTTTTCCCAACAATGTTGGGGGTCGGCATCCAGACTAACCGGATCCAGCTGAATACCAGTATTTTACATGGGGCGACTGCCTCATCATTATCATCATCATTTCAGCCGAGATACGTCCACTGCTGGACATAGACCTCCCAAAAAAGGGGGGGATTTGCCATAATCGCCACGCTTGGCAGGCGGGTTGGCGATCGCAGTATGGTTTTAAAAATGCATAGAGAACGCTGCTGCCCATTCTCTAGTAAATCCCTCAGTCGCCTTTTACGACACCCACGGGAAGAAATGGGATGGTGGTATTCTTTACGTCCGGCACCAAACGGAGCGACTGCCTATCTGACCTCAACCCAGTTACTGGGTAATACGATACCCCTTGATAAGACTGGTTGTCAGACTTTTGGGCTTCTGACTACCCGCATCAAAAGTGAAAGATCTACGAATGACAGCAGGGATCAATGGCTCAACGTGCTTTTCGAGACACGGGGTCTTGATATGTAATGAATGGTCCCCCATCCAGAAACCAATCACAACAAGCGTAGCTTAATCTTCAATCGACTTTACGAACCGCTCATGTACTTATATGGCTTTCATATCCTTTATATATATAAACTATTTAATTTAACTAGTATTTATATGTAAAGAATATACTTATGTACAAAATTTCAAAACTGTATCATGAAAAATCACAAAGTTCTAAGATTGTTATGTTACCGGGTTGTCCGTAAAAAAATATGCTAACGGCGCCCCCGCGCCTCCAGGGTCGTCTTGCGCTCATTGATAATAATTTAGCAGTAGGTACGTATGGCGATTGCATTGTAAGTAATTAAATGGTGATAACATTTTCCATCACACTTAATATTTTTGGGACAAAATATAACATGGTGAACAAACTATATTCAGGTTGCGCATATACTTACTAAAAATAATGTTGTATAAGCAAACATGTCTGAAGTATCACTATCAAAGATCCTAAGTTTAAGGGATAGAAACCCCAAGGTCAACATTGATCACTTTCCAAATGAGCCGCTTAGTATGCTGTCCCGAGTCTGGCCTACCTGTCCCTGCTAAATCCATCCCTGGTTGCTTACTCGTACATCGTTGTTTACTTTTGATTTTAGCCTAACCACTTCATTATACAATGTAGAGACGACAATACGACTATAAATGAAAACACTGGCAATACGAGTATTTTGGAACTATCAAATAAATCGTATCATCGAAATTAGAAAAGTGTTTTTTTCAAACAAATGAAATATGGCCTGACTATGGATTTTACCGATCAGCCGACTAGCTATAATGATTAAACTATTGGATATATTTAATCGAATTTTCGTATTCAGATTGCAAACGTCATTAGATTTATGAAGTTTAAATTTGTGGTCATATATTGACATCTCCACCATGTAGAAGAGCCGTGAGATAGGTAGGTACAAGCAGGGCTCGGAAACCGGTTAATTTTCTATGTAACCTTAACCGTTTTTAAAAAGATTTTGGAACATATTTCGTAATTTATTTAATATTTTGTTACAAAATCAATGCTGAACTTAATGTGATGAAGCAAACCTTGACACAGAAACTGATTAAAAACATTGTCGTTTGTATTGTATTGATGTGTAACATCTTTCCTTGAGCTTTGTGTGGAAGTGATTCCGTGAAAGGGACGGAAGTGTGTAACAGTAAGTGACAGCTTGAGCATGGAATAAGTAAGTACTTTTTAATAGCATGGAATTAGTAAGTACTTTATAATAGCATGGAATTAGTGTATACACGAGGAATTAGTAAGTACTATATACATTGTAAGTAGAGGGGGTCATTTCTGTCGCTGCTCAGTTGCGTATTACCAAGGTGTAATGTCAGATGTTACATATTTTATGCGACTACTGTAAGGCTAGCCCGTTTTTAATTTTTTTAATTATAAAAGCATGATAGAATGCAGTGCCACTGCAGCGCTTCAGCGATGTTTGCGGTGAAAAGCGTGGATGGCTTTCATGCCATCATGCGGAAGCGTTGTACGTGTCTTATGAAGCGCATGCGGGCCAGCTCGAACAGCCTTCTGAGCGTGTTCGTGGGCCGCTGGGACTCGCCGATGTGGCAGCACTGGATGCGACTACACACTGTGAGTGGACGCGTCCAGGGCTTTTCATAAACTAGCTCTCCTGTGTGGCGCCAATTTGTGATTTGTGATTTTTTTATTTATTGTTAATCCTGTGGGTGTTTTTTATTTTATTGTTTTATTTTTTTGTATATACTAACAATAGCTGTATAAGGTTTATTTTTGTGTTACTAACAGTATATGGACTACGTCTGAAATAAATGATAATAATTGACAAAAGTCTTGCAAAAATAAACTTGGTGCATACCCAGCCAATTAGCTATGCCATTCAAGAATTGTCTGATGTTGTCAAAGGAGTTAATGAGGTTGAAACCTGACTAACCCAGTGTGCGTTTAAGTGTTGTCAGGTAGAGTGAAAAATATGTCGACGTAGTCTACCTATTTTATATTGCGTTTAAAATAATGCGCATAATGTGTAGACTATATTTAAGCCGAATTAAAACCTTAATTGGCTCAAGTTCTACATCAATTCCTCAAGAAAATCACAGATATTTACTAAAACCCCTCCATTTTCAGGTCTACGAGTAAATGTAATTCAAACACTTATCTTCATCCCTACACAAAGCCACGCAGAGTGTTCGCCAGAGGAACCATACAAAAACATCCAATGTTTTATTCATACGAATTTCAGAGTACTGATGAGAATAATATAATGGGTGATGCTACAAGCGGTTTTGTTTATTTTTTTTATTAATATTAAACTCCAGATTTTAGCTTTTCTCTTTGTGTTGTGGTTTCGGAGTGTTTTTATATTCTGTTGTTATTGTTCAGGTACACTTATTTCATAATTGAAGATGGTAGGATAGGAATCAGAGCGTGTCGACTACTGATTATGCTAAATGGAAAGAAACAGCGTTGAAGAATAATAAAACGATGCGCAGAAAAAATCTGAAAACACAAAAAATAAGTGAAAATTTTCTATGAAATTATTTAGTGTCTCACTGAAAAAATGCAAGCTAACTATGATACATTTTCTCTTAGTTTGCATTAAAATGTTTGGAATAATTATTTATTTATTTACTATGAATAAGATAGCATATTTTTCAGAAAAAGATCATTTTATTTATATCGACAATGTGACGTGTACAGAATAATCACCGGTCTTTGTTACATCATACATGCTTTTTTTTATTTTACTTCTTCACTTTTGTATATCAATTAATAATAATTTAACTTGACTTGATTTATCAAGCAACTTGCTAGCATTATATCATTCTTAAACTGACCAACATTTGAGTTAAATTAAATAACTACCCGTAATTAAACTAATTAATTACTTAGTTGACGGAACTATGATAATTTAACAAAGTTCTCCTAGCTTCAGAAGTCAAGATTTTGTTAGGCTTGTATAGAGTCAAGATGCGTGATCATATTAAACAAGATTTTTTTTAAACAAATACTTTTTTTTTCAGTGTATACCGTAATTATTGAACTGGAGCTCAAACGTTATGTTAATACGCTTGGTTCAAAGTACCTATCTATAGGCCTGCAATAATGCCCAGAAAAACCTTCAATGTACGCAATAGTAAAAAAAATTAGCTAGACAAACAACTATGACCGAAAACAGTAAGTTAAAAAACCGGACAAGAGCGAGTCGGACCCGCACACCGAGGGTTCCGTTCGTATATATGATGTTGATGATTTCCGAAAAACTGTGCTATTTAGAGACATCGTTTTAATTTTCCTGTATTTTTTACATACACTTCTATCACATAGAATAATTTCAGATTTTTATCTATGCAAACTTCGGAGATAAAGCGGGGGAACGGTATTTTTTTTACATTTTTTGTCAAAAGTCGGAAACTATGCAGCCAATAAAAAAAGTTTTTTTTTTGAGAATGTGCAAACAACATTCTTTACCCCACATGCCCTAGTAGCCCTTCTTAAAATTTTTAAGACCCCCTTTCAGTCCCTTTTGCAAAAATGATATATTTTTTTAATTTCTTTCTGGTATGCAAAATAGTTGGGCAAACGTCATCTAAAACTATTCTAAATTTCAAGTTGATAGCATTAGTAGTTCTTGAGATATTCAGGTGTGACAGACAGACAGACAGACTTAGTCTCACCATAAGGGTTCCTTTTTACCATTTTGGTACGGAACCCTAAAACCTAAAACCCGACTACTGAAAAATCACGGTTTAAAAAGAATGAAACAAGAAAATATATTATTTTCATCAGAAATTGTTATGTACAAAATATTTGATAGGAAAGGTAGCTAATAGGATATATTTTTTTTAGTTCATGTATGTCCTCAAGAGGACACCATATTCAATTTAATGTGACGTCACATAGTATATTATTATAACCAGCGGACGATCAAGACGATTCCAACGATACCTCATTTGTCAAATTATGATAAGTAGTTTAGAAGTTATGAGGGGAGTCCTCTCGTCAGTCGAAATCACTTATAAGACTTTTTATATATCGTAGAGCTTCGGTCGATCGAACTTATAACATCGATCTAGATAGATTTATTGATACGATTAATCGTTTTATATTATCTTACCGGAAACGCGCTTTTGCCGTAAACGCTCGATTTCGCTACCGATGCGCGGATTTCGCGAAAATAGCGTGACGCACGAGCATACATACATACCGGTCAAAATCATAACTCTCATTTTTCCTTCGCCGTAGACGGATAAAAAAGGATAACACTCAACATAAACTAAACAGAAAATCAAAATCTGTTTAAATCAAAATATAAACATTAGACGGATGGCTTTAACTATACGAGTACCTACAAGTAGTCTCAATATTTAACCAAAGTCATTAAACATAAACCCGGGAAGTAAACTACCCGTATCGTGAAAACCGTAGATTTAACTAACAGATTTCGTGGTTGAAATGCAGTGTTTGTAGACAGTTAATGGTTCTCTGTAATAGCTAGCCGACTTGGGGGTAATTTAAGGCGCATACACAATGTGGAAATGTATGAAGATTTCACAATCGAAAAGATTTACATATTATTTATGTATGGTTACCGCAGTCATCAGATTTACATATGATTTATGTATGCTTACCGCAGTCATGACCTTCTAGACCTTCTACTAAATCAAAATAAAAATATATCAAAATATGTATGATACCCATTATTTAAGAAGATTTGACAAAAATATCTTAATAATTATTTCCACAATCAATTAAAATCGATGCCAATTAGAAATTCTAAACAAGTAACGATCTCAAAAATTTTCTTTCAGTTCAATTACCTTTTACAAAAGTTTTATTCTTAAATGAATACGGCAATTCCAAACGGCTTTGGGATCCAGGAATAAGTGCCCAAAAAGAAAAAAAGGTACGAATTGTAGATGAAAGAATACCGATAAGTAGGTAACTGTGCCTCACGGCTCAAAAGAACGGATCCGAGAACACAATCGTATCGTATAGAAATTATTCCTTTTGTACGAAAATAAATGAAATAAAAGATACCCACTTAATAAATACACAAAATATACGTTGTCAAGAAATTATTTTTGTGTATCTACAGAAAAGAATTGAACTCAAAGAAAAAGATGTCAATATTTTGAGGAAATGCTTTTATAGGGACAATCGTCTTTCTAATAATGAGCGAGATATGCCTTTGTCATCAAACTTTATTATTAAGTATTATGGCTTGTTGTGCTAATTAACCAATAACTTTTTGCCTGAAAGAAGAATCTCCAACAATAGCTGTCAAAATGTAAACAACAGCATCATTTGAAGTTCATAGGTATCATAAAATATAATGGGGTCTTTATAATTAAAGGGAGACCTCAAATAAGAGGAGGTTTGGAGGTCTCCCTTTTTAGGGTTACGTAGTCAACAAGAGTTTCACCATGTCCCTCTGTTTGTCTGTCCTCGACTTATCTCAGAGACTCTTAGTACTAAAAAGCTGTAATTTGACATGGGTATACATATTTTACACGTAAAATGGGGATAGTGTTTTTTTTTCGTCTATCCCATGATGTGGGATATCGCAGGATAGGGCGTTCAAGGGTCTGTGAAGACCATTTTTCGATTCAGGGATCCGTTTGCGTAATATTAGGCTTTAAAATGCAAATTTTTGTTAGAGTCAATATTATCGCCCTTCCCCCCTGCCGGCTAAATGGTTGTTTTTGGATATTATATGTGAAAAAATGAAAGGCACTAACTAGTACATAAATAACGAAATAATAAGGAAATCCATCACAGCTAAGTGCTTACAAGCTAAGGCTTTAAAAGTTAAAGAAATAGTAGACGACCAACTTACATTTGCAGTTGGAGAATTGACCGTGTATAACGATGTATGGGAGAACATGTTTTACAACTACTATATTAAGTTTGTCTTTGGGATAAATTCATCCCAACTATTCCGTAGTTGGGATAAAATCCCAAAGATTTAATTGTGTCAGGTCCGACACGCACTTGACCGATTTATATTGTTAGATGCTATGCTTTTTAGAATTTACGTTACGTTTATTGAATTGAAAATACTCCAAGTATCATATAGCATTTTAGTTTAAATATTTGCGACAAGCGTAAGTAATAGTATCAGCCACAGATTTGTAAATTAAGGTCTTGACACTAAGTAAATATTGTGTAAGAAACGATACGAATTTACGTTACAAGTAAAGGCTGCTACATACCGGGGCGACTTGTCGCGCGACAAGTCGCGCCGGTATGTAGAAGCCTTAAGTTTAGCCCGCGCGTTCGTGCTGAGCCCACTGTTTATAAGTACGGAACCAAGTCTGCGCAAAAAAAACTTTAGAAACACGTATAGGATTAGAACGTGCGGTAGATTCGAATCGCGGCATTCATATTCATTGGACTAACCCTTACCCACACACCCAGTATTGAAACTGCTTAGAAGTCTTTATCAACTGTTCGGTTCCTTGGAAAAAACGCGAGTGACGCATACAAAATTAAAATATACGGAAGGCCGACCCCAACCCTAGTCTGCAAGGTCTAACACTAAACCGCGATTAGTTTGCAGAAAATGGCGGCCATGACGTCACTGAACTATTACTTGCGTAATTCCGTATAACAACGCGTTATGGACTATCAATTTGATGATTAAACATCTACATCGTTAATTAAAGGCCCACTGTGGTTGTAGACATGCTCATTCATGTTTCGTTTTAATTAATAAACTGTTGTCTACATAAACGTTATTTTATATTTTGAACTATTTTAGTAAGGGGTAGGTTACCATCCCTTCCTTGTTGCTATTCCACCAATTCGCACAAAGCGTTCCCTGTATCCATCTAAGTCACATTCCTCTACCACTTTTGTTTGAAGGACGGTCAAATTGGTCACCGATGTTCGCTCGTTTGTTTAATATTAGATAAATATTTCGCTAAATACCCTCGCTGTTATTTTTGTTGTTGTTTAATTTTAATTAGAAACTTAAGTTGGTTTATTCTCTAAATTATGTGGTCGATGATTTTGGTGCCCGGTAAAACTCTAAGAGTTTATGTTTACGCCAATTTTTAAGTATAAAATGTAACTGTTTAACTGAATAAATAAATAAATGACTTTTATAATGCGCACAGCAAAAGAGTGGAACTCTCTACCTGCGTCTGTGTTTCCGAACGCATACAACCCTAATCTCTTCAAAGATAGAGTAAACAGGCATCTTCTGGGTAAACTCACTCCATCGTCGACTTTGTCTCTGTCACCTCTGCCCTAGACTAAGGTCAAGAGCCAACCCATCCTAAATAAAAAAAAATAAAAAAGGGGCCAAACGAAAACCTACGACCCTTTAATAGGTAAATACTCTATTTTCTTGACATTATAAGTTGAGGTATATTTTGTTTTACTTTGAGTATAAGGTTAGCTTTTCCTAGAAAATTGTTCCATTAACTAAATGAGTAATTTAAAAGACTATTTTCTTCTTTGAATCAGCCTGAGGCCTATCGTTTGAAGGGATTTGTGTTGGTAATACAAAAAATAACGCAAGTTTCCTCGCCTTTTAGGTTGTCTTAATAGCCATCCACAATGCGGCTGGCGATGAAAAGCCAGCCCCGCCACAAACTTTGTTGAATGGCTAATGTTTTCATGAAGTATTAGCTGCTCTCAAAAAATAAGAAAGGACTTATCCCATCAAGAACATTCGTGTCAAGATCGTGCAAAGTCTCGTGAGTTTTTACCGTATAAATATGGATAAATTAATTACCTTTCGCTCTCAATTTAGCTAATTATTTTAAGGTCAAATGCCGGGTACTTACAGATTGGTGAAACGTAACATGAGATGTAACACAAGTGAGCCGTCCTTTAGGTGATGCAACATTTAACGTAACACAACAACTAGAGGAATTTGATCCAACGTGTTGTTCCCTAAGTTTTGTCTTGAAAGTCAAAACCTTGACAATATTTTGGCAGATCATCACCATCATCATTTCAGCCGAAAGACGTCCACTGCTGGATATAGGCCTTCCCCAAAGGGTTGCCATAATCGCCACGCTAGGAAGGCGGCATGGCGGCTTGGCTTGGCAGATATCTAAGTTAAATTCTGACATCTCACCTTAGTAATAAGCAACTGAGCAGCGACAGAAATTAACCTCAGAATTAAAAAAAGTTAAATACTGAAATATTTATTCGATTAATAATTATTCATTACTAGTGCTCGCCCACTGGTCGAAATTTGACCCCCTCTACTTGTAATCTGAATAGTAATTACTAATTCCATGAGTACCTACACTAATTCCATGAGTACACTAATTCCATGAGTACACTAATTCCATGAGTTCAACAATTCCATGAGTACACTAATTCCATGAGTACACTCATTTCAATTTATTATAAAGTACTTACTAATTCTATGCTATTAAAAATTACTTACTTATTCCATGCTCAAGCTGTCATTTCCTGTCTACACACTTCCGTCCCTTTTCACGAAATCACTCCCACAGAAGCGAGAGCAAAGATTATACACATCAAAAACGATAACCATATCTATCTACTTCTTTGCCCCGTTCAACTGTCTACGAAACCAACCACGACATTTTTATCCTAAAATGACCCAAATTTTACGCTCGTAATTCAGCCAACGGTCCGCATAACGCAAACGTTTGGCCCCTGTCCACGGTTTCAAAAATTTTGCTTTGTGGACACTGCCAAATTAGGCTACGCTTCATAATAGCATGCCGTTGAGAGGTGTCGATCAATATGCAGCTCTCAAATTTGTATGACAAAGCGTGTCTCCCGGGATTTATTTGAGTGGGGTCGGTTGAGTGGTATATCTAATTTTTATTTCAAATAATATTTAATTTCCAGTTTTTGTGCCACGAAATAAACCAATAGATATCTAAATGGCAGCTACATTGGATGTAGACATTTTTGTCTAAAACTAAGGTGTTTTTAGCACTATTTGCATATTTCCTAGCATTTATAGTAACTTCTTTACTGAACTTTATATTGTATACTGAACTTTACAAGCATATTTGTCATGAAGGTGCATGCTACAATCATGCCTGTATATATCATAACTCATACACTTTTATTCAATCGTATAACCAGGTTGCCCTAATTTCTCTAAAATCCTTTTGATTCCTGCAAACAAAGTTTACGTTCCTTTACAACGTAATTAGATAGTCTAGCTACCAAAACAGCATTAATTAAAACGTTATCTTCGTTAAGCCCAAAGGTCAGTCGTGTCCAACATTCTAGCGATCGAAATGTCTATCTTCTTTTGTCTCTAGTAAAATTAATAATTGTTTCAAACACTCCCGGGATATCGGGTCCCGGAGATTAAAGTCAACCGATGTCGGAAGCAAGCTTCGACTGTTTAAGACATTCGTTCCTAGAGATGGTGACTCTAAGATGAAGATAGCGACGAAGGGCTGTCGCCGTCGACGGCAGTCATTACCTGCCAGTGACATTAAACCTCGCTTGTCCTCGGCAGTTGTTCCCGACACGTGTCTTTCGTCTGTAAGCGTCCGTACTGATAACGTGGAATATTAAGACCGGCGCTCACTAGGCGGCACGTCGCGACGCGTCGTGGCATGGCACGGCAAAGCAATAACAATTTTATGGCCCGGCCGCAGCCTTCCGCGTCGTGCCATAGCAGTATGCTCAAGTCCCCTTGTGACGGTATATTGATACCGATACAAGGGGACTTGAGCGTATCAGTATTAACGCTCCCATTTCCAATGAAATGGGAGTGCTAAGGATATGAAAATAATATTCAAAATCATTTCTGCTTACGATTTTTTTTTGCCATGGTATACCGCGCCGTGCAGCCTGGTGTGTCGTGTTCTGGGTGCAGCGTGAGCCAGTTAGAATACGGAAGCTAAAATTCTGCCCACCATCGCATGTTACAGTTTATACCCGTGGGATAAAACAGCCTATTCCTGGTTGGGGAGTATTTACTTCAGAAAAACAAATGATTATTCATGCCAAACTAATATTTTAAATTGACTGATGACCAAACCCTTTGGTAGTACGTACCTATTTCTTCGAATGACGTCAGCTGTAATTTCGTTTAATTACAATTTACCTTTACCAATGTGAATAATGACTTGTCATATATGGTATTAGTAATTTCAGCCGTGAGCTCTGTGTGTTTTGTGATAATTACTGTTAGATAGACGGTTGTAATTAATGCTTTAATTAAATTCATCAAAACTAAAAGTCACTGTCAAATTATTTAAGTTGATTTGTTTGCATGCCATAATCATTGAACTGTCAGGAAGTATTTGAAGTTGAGTTCTGAGTTGATCTGCACGATTACTGCCAAATGCGTGCACTGAATGGATAGGTCCACTCAATCTGTGTGCTTCTTTCCCCAAAAGACCATTTCAGACACCAATCTATATGGTCTTCACATGATCTGATAAAGATTATGTCTGGACTTTAAAAGAGACTGTGACCTCTGAGTTTGTTTCGGCCTTTCTTCTCAGGGTAGTCAGATAGCAAACGCCGAACTCGTCTAGTTTTTAAAAATATGATTGATGTGTAAAAGTGTTTGTACAAACCTACTTACAAAAAATAAAATCTTTTCATATCATTTGATTTTATTTTAATCACCATTCTCGAGCCCATATCCTAATTTATAAAGGGTCGATGGCATGAACATGAACTTTAAATTAACCATTTTTAAATCATTAAGGTAAGTCTGTCTGTTCATTTTAATTTGAAACCCATTATGATCCTTACCTCTTACCTTTTGGCACCTCGCCACATTTGTAATTTTAGCAATTCGGACATTCTGCGAAAAAGGTGTTTTGTAGATAGAGCGTTCGTAGAATTGCCTGTTCGCTTTAAATTAATAGTACGTTGCAAACCAAATAAAATAGATGCTTCGTTTTCTGAATAAAACTAGTTCAGACAAGTTTAAAAGACACGGAAACTTTAATTCGAATCTATGTCAACTGAATATTTTACCAGTATTTTACGTGGAGCGACTGCCTATCTGACTCCACAACCCAGTTACTGGGTAACACGATACCCCTTGGTAAGACTGGTTGTCAGACTTTCGGGCTTCTGACGACCCGTAACAACTGTCAAAGATCTACAAATGACAGTCGGGACCAACGACAATAGTGTGGAGGGGCTTGTGGCTAAGTAAAACAGCCACACGGGTCGATCGATCAGGTTAAGCTACGATTGCCGCGGTTGTTCCCTG
This sequence comes from Tiliacea aurago, assembly GCA_948098905.1. Taxonomy (NCBI): domain Eukaryota; kingdom Metazoa; phylum Arthropoda; class Insecta; order Lepidoptera; family Noctuidae; genus Tiliacea; species Tiliacea aurago. The sequence continues at coordinate 23,352,125 of OX402581.1, read as the reverse complement.
AATGGGTGACCAACTTTACATACCAAGACCTCTCCTTGCCTCAGAAAGTACGTTAAGCCTCTGACCCTGGCTGTCATTAAAATTTGTAGATCTTTGACAGTTGTTACCGCCCGGCCCGAAAATCTGACAACCAGTCTTACCAAGAGGTATCGTGTTACCCAGTACCCTGGTAGAGGTCAGATAGGCAGTCGCTCCATGTAAAATACTGGTATTTAGCTGGATCCGGTTAGGCTGGAAGCCGACCTCAACATGGTTGGGAAAAAGCCTATACAGAGTGATATTAGTTGGCATAAATTTATAGCCACGGGGTCCTTTAGATGTATCGGTTTCATTTAAATCTTTTGGCTCAAAAACGAGCAGCTCATTTAGGCAAATGTCTGGGGTATAGTTCGATAAGTAACTAGTGGAATTTCCCTTTTTCTAGTAAAACCAAATCACTGAAAATCTTACAGGCTAAAAGCATTTTTTTTCAGACTAAAAGCGAGAGCTTTTTTGATGTAATCCTTCGTTAGTCTGAAAAAAATGCTTTTAGCCTGTAAGATGTTCAGTGATTTGGTTTTTAGAGCATTTTAGTAATTAAAAAAAAAACACTTTTTGCTAATAGTAACTTCGTGTCTACTTTTTTAGATATTCGTCTAAATCCGGTTAGACTGGAAGCTGACTCCAACATATTTGGGAAAAGTCTAAACAAATGATGATGACTGGGGGTATACTCCGAACCGTTAATCCGAAGTAACGGCCGTATGTTCGGCCGTTTTATAACTTCCATAGTTTCCTTTTTTTGACCTTGAATTCTTACCCGACTTAAGGCGCGCACCTCAATATTCACAAAAACTGGTTTCTTGGATAGTCGAGTATGACGTAACGCAATGAAAATATCCGACGCAGAAAATACAGTGGAAAGAAAATTTATAACCAAATAGAATAGTAAAATATAGTTTGATATTCCCAATAAAAAAATTTGAAGTTACTTCACAAAATAAACTTTGGCGTCGAATATCTCTGTATTTTCAGCGAAAACCAAATTTTTTTTTTGTAAGATTCTAATTGCATTAGATTTGTTTTAAAACTTTAACCAGACAATTATAAAAAATAAAATAAATGCCCCTTTGCAGCTTAGTCACATCGTCAACACAAACGTTTATTCAATTTTCAACCTTATTTGAAGCGGTTGTGTGAGTACAGTGCGTTTAAAATCGTAGTCAGTCCGCGCCTTAAAGTCACATTTTTGACTTTGGCTTATCTCTTTGACTGTCGTTTTTTTTTTTCTTTCACCGTAGTCAGCCATAGTTAGCCACATTCGACCGATACTTCGAACTTATGTTCGGAGTAGACCCCCTGAGCAATAATGTAGCTTTCTATGTTCGTGAACGGGCACCGTCAGTTGTGAGTTTGTGACTGGTCATAAACTCACAATATAGGTCAAAATATAAAAGATTACAAATAAGCCCTGGCAGATATGCCAGGGCTTATTTGTAATCTTTTATATTTTGTATTGTTTTTAAATAATTTATTTTTTACATTGTTCTCACTTATAGAGCGACTAGAATAATGTACCCAGGATTTAGTCTAGAAAATGTACCCAAGATTTAGTAATATCTTTTTAAGATTTAAAAGAGTGTCCTTGGAGTTTCTTGCTTGTTCTTCTCCATAGAGATCTACTTTTTGGAATGGGCAAATAGCTTCAACTTTTTGACTAACTGACCGACACTTTGACAGTTCAAAAATGCTTTGAGTTTTTTAGTTTATGAGTGAAGAATGTTTGTATTCGAATCAGCAGGTAGGTACTTCCAGAGACCTTACAAACAAACAAAAAAAGTACTTCTTTACAATATTAGTGTAGATTTAAATTATATCATTATGACGAGGTATTGCTCAAATACAAAGTAGACTGTAAACTCCACTAAGTGCCAATTATGTTTGTTACGAGTAAACACATTAATGTACGTCAAAGTAGTAGACAAACTTTTTATTGCTCCAGATGTTTGGCAATAACTACTCCGTAACAAAATAGCCTCATAACTGATTACAATGTGTGGAATTGGCAGTCTGAATGTCGTTATCATTAATTCCTACACCTTAAAATAGGGATTTTTTGTTGTTTTGTATACACTATGTTGCATAGAATAACGTACAGACTAGCGAGTGTAACTTTTGGTGAAATCTTTTTCAATGTAAATTGCAATATAAGTTAAGTAACTTCATACATACATAAACGCACTCGTTATTCCCATGGTCCCCACCATGGGAAGAAGGAGTGCTTTTTTTTATTTATTTATTTAACAGTTTATGTACACACATATATACAGACAAGAAAAAAAAGGAACAGAAAAATACGTACAAAGGTGATGCTTATTTCTAAAGAAATCTCTTCCAGCATACCTGCGACAAGGAAAGTAGACGAAGAGATGTAGACAACGTGTGTAAGATTAAAAGAGAAAACATAATACATAAAATCAAAATAAAAAACTTACTAATATTATTACTATACTAATCACTAATTTAAAAATAAACACACAATAAGAGAATATACTTACATACATACTTCTAAAATAAATATCACTAAAATATATAAAAGTATAAAATAATAAATACATAATATGCAACTATGACGAAGTGGAAAGATAGTGTTCTTTGACTCTTCTTTTAAAAACTGCATCGGTTTGGCAGTCCCTAATTTCAGGCGGAAGTGAATTCCACAACCGAACCGCGTGCACAGAGAAGGAGTAGGAGTAAAAGTCGGTAGAGTGGGGAGGTTATTGAACAAGTTCCATTGCAAGTAGTTCAGACGGAAGCTAGTTCTCTCCCTTGTAGTAGTAAAGTTTGTTACTACTCCATTATGTTTTCTGATAGTTTTGGAAAAGGGTTAGGTAAATTACTTAGCAACAACCTGAGTCATTCTTCTCTAAACTATTGCATGCCTCAGACTTCCTACAAAAAAATAATGTATTCAATAACTAGGAATGAATATGACCCTAACACCATTATTACTGTACTAATAGGTAATAGTTTTAATGTTAAAAAAGATGATATCACTGACAGTGTGACCAAACTTTTGAAGGTAAACTGTAAGAAAATAATTTTGTGTGCTTTTCCGTACTTTGAGCACTTGTCAAACAGGCAAAACAACTACATTCACATGTTAAATAATTACATGCATTTCTTAGTTAGTCACCATAGTGACAAGTTTATATTTTTTGACACCAACATTTTTGTTGATAAGCTAAGGTCGACTAGGGATACTGTGTATCTGCCCATTAGTTTTAGATGTCAAATAGCTAGGCTATTAGCTTTTAATATTAACCCAGACATAACTAGTATGTCGAAGTCTATAATTAGCACCACATTTAGTAATAATACTAATGTTAAGGTGGTTAGTTCTAATAATTTAAACTAGTTTGTAAGACAACAGAAGGTACCACTAACAGTATAGTTACACTTAATAACAAAAAGGTATTTTCTAGCACTAACATAGTTAACAGTAGAAAGGGAGCTAAGCAGAAATCCTTGAAGTTATTTCATCAAAATATTCAAGGTTTTTCTTCCAAACAATTGGAAATCGAATTGTTTTTAGAAAAAACAATGTTTGACATTATTTGTTTAACTGAGCATTGGCTAAAAGATTATGAAATGTTAATTAATTATGAGAATTATAGTGTGGCCAGTTGTTTTAACCGGAAATCAATGCTGCGTGGTGGTTCACTAATCTTAATTAGAAGTTGTATTAAATCAAAAACTCGTAAAGACATAGTTGAACTGTCGGTTGAACATAGCATTGAACTGTCTTGTGTTGAGCTAGATAAGCATGTTATAGTGTGCGTTTACAGACCCCCAAACTATCAAAACTACTCTCTATTTGAGTCTGTTATGGAAGATGTTTTGGCAAAACTTGTAACTGGGAATAAATCAGTAATTATCTGTGGTGACTTTAACATTAATATTTTAGAAAATAATTCAAATACCAGTAGATTGTTAAATCTGTTTAAATCATTCAATTTGTCAAATGTGTTTGTAGAACCAACTCGAATAACTACGACTACTGCTACATGTATTGATAATGTTTTTTGTTGCTGCGACTATTCAGATAAAGCTATTATTAATTATCTCCCTTCTGATCACAGTGGTCAAACCGTAACTTTTGAGTCCAACATACCAATACAAAAAGTGCAGATACAATTCAGACCAATAACATCTGTTAATTTAAATAAATTTAATAGCACTTTAATTTGTAAGTTAGGTGTTATGGACCTTTCAATGAACAGTGTTGACATTTTGTTTAAAGAATTCTTTTCGGTAGTCCAAACCGAGTTCAATAATTATTTTAAAAAGAACACTAAAACTATCAGCCCTAGGTTTTTATTTAGTGACTGGGCAACTAAAGGACTCAGAAAAAGTAGGGAAAGACTTTTCGAGCTGTATGGCCATAAGCCTTATATAAACACGGAAACTTTTAATAAATATGTTGCTACTTACTCCAGAACTTTTAAAAACACTTGCAAGGCAGCTAAAGCCTTATACATTAGCAACAAGGTTAAGTCAGCAGACAATAAAATTAAAACAGTTTGGAAAATTATCAATAATGAAACGAATAGGAACAAAAAGCATGATTCTGATTACGCACTGGAGACGTCATGTGGTCTCATTTGCGATAGCAAAGAAATTGCTCAAGAATTTGTAAATTTCTTTACCAGTATCCCACTGAAAACTACAGAAACTTTAAATTCCTCGCCCTCGCTCGCTTTTGACTCTGTAAGGGCGAACGTTTCAGCCTGCTCTATTGAATTTAACTTTAAGCATATTAACCCAATAATAGTATTAAAAGCTTTTAGGCAAATCAAGATCAAATTGTCCGAAGATCTTTGGGGAATGTCCATTAAAGTCTGTACGTCCATAATTGAGACTATTGCGCCTTACTTAGCCTTAATATTTAATTTGTGTGTGGATCAAGGAGTCTTCCCGGATTTAATGAAATACAGTAAAGTAATACCACTTTTCAAATCCGGGGACAGTAAAGACACAAATAATTATAGACCCGTATCCGTGTTGCCGGTTTTCAGCAAGGTGTTTGAAAAGGTAATGCTTAATCAAATGCTCAATCATTTCAACTCGAATAAAATCCTTCACGATCAACAGTATGGTTTCACCAAAGGACGTTGTACGACCGACGCCGGTGTAACCTTATTAAGACACATTTTTAACGCGTGGGAAGAGGCCCAAGATGCCATAGGAATCTTTTGTGACCTTTCCAAGGCATTTGATTGCGTCGATCACGAAACCTTGCTATTGAAACTTGAGCATTACGGACTTGGAAAACTTGCGCTTAGTTTAGTAAAATCTTATTTAAACGATAGACAACAGCTAGTTCAAATAAATGGTATCAATTCACTCGGTTTAAAAGTAAAAATGGGTGTTCCTCAAGGCTCGATATTGGGTCCTTTCCTCTTTTTAGTGTATATTAATGATCTACTCCATTTATTAAATAATCAACCACAAATGGTGTTATTTGCTGACGATACTTCTTTGATTTTTAAGGTAGATAGACGTGCTACAAATTTTTATGACGTAAATAACGCCTTACTGCAGGTCCGAAATTGGTTCACTGCCAATAATTTAGTATTAAATGGAAAAAAAACGAAGTGCATACGATTTTCTTTACCAAATGTAAAAAGTAGTGATTATGAGATAGTATTGAATCAAGAGAAACTAGAATTCGTCGATAAAACTGTTTTCCTGGGGATCACGCTCGACTAGAGTCGAGCGTGATCCCCAGGAAAACAGTTTTATCGGCTTCAATGGGGTCCTCATTTAACATCTCTTGCAGGACGGCTAAGTTCAGCAGCATATGCTGTCAGAAAAATCCGTCAATTTACTGATGTAGATACCGCGAGGCTAGTCTATTTTAGTTACTTTCATAGTATCATAATATCTTACGGTATTTTACTTTGGGGACGGGCTGCAGACATCGAGTCTATTTTTATTCTGCAGAAAAGAGCCATCAGAGCCATATATAATCTCCGCATGCGCGATTCTCTTAGGGAACTGTTTAAAGATATTAACATCATGACGGTGCCTTGTCAATATATCTATGAAAACATCATGTACGTAAGAAAAAATTTACATCTTTTTAGTAAAAGAGGCGAAAGACATAATTATAGTACTAGAAGTAGGGATCTATTAGCTCAACCAGGTTTCAGACTGGCAAAAGTAGACTTATCTTTCATGGGGTACTGTTTAAAATGTTATAATAAAATCCCTCCCGTCATACTTCAACTGAATGAGACGAAATTCAAATCTTGTATAAAACGCACACTATGCAAGCAGGCATATTATAGGTTGGGGGATTACATCGCTGATAGAAATGCTTGGTTCAATGCTGGTCCAGCTCCACAACCACAACTAATTTATTAACATTTGAAAATACTGTTGGAGCTGATGAAGATTGGAAGACTATCTTTTCATTGTATAAACTCGAATATCCTTTGTATTATATAATTGCATATCACAGGTGGGAGTACTATGTGCAATAGAGCTACCATTTACCGGGTAATTATGTCTTTCATTGACTTAAATGTACCCTGGCGGCTGAGAGTATGTCATGCTCACTCAGATGTCTCGCTGATGGTGGCGTGTGTGTTGGATCATTTAGCTCCCTTCAAAATGGTTGAGCTGAATGGTGCTGATCCATGCGTCATGTTCGTGAACGGGCGCTGTCAGTTGGGACTGGTCATCTCTTAGCTGCCACGGCTTATTTTTAATTATTTTAGTTTTGAATTGTTATCTTTTTATCACGGACGCTTTTGACGTATTGCATCGTTCTCACATCTTTAACTTCAATATGAATGATGTAACCAATATTTTGTACCAATATTTTAATTTAAAAGAGTGTCCGTGGAGTTTCTTGCCCGTTCTTCTCCATAGGAACCTACTATTTGGAATGGGCAACTAGCTTCATATTTGTAACTGACCGACTTCTTGACAATTCAAAAGTGCCTGTCAATGGTTTAATTGAAATAAATGCTTTGAGTTTGAGTTTGAGTTTGAGGTGATTTAAGGAGATTTCTAAGATGGGCGCAAGGCGCATCAGAAGGACGAGCGTAGGAAAAGCGTTCCCGCAGATAGGATGGCTTTGTAGGGTTGTGAAGGATGTTAAATAGCAAACACAATATCCGAGAGTTCCTGCGAAGTCGAATAGGGAGCCACTTGAGTAACTTGCGGAAGTTACTCAAGTTACTCACATGATCATACTTTTTAAGGTTAAAAACAAAACGAATACAGATATTTTGCAAACGCTCAAGTTTATTTAAAAGCTCCTCGGTGGCATCCAAATAACAGGCATCAGCGTAGTCTATGATAGGCTGTATGAGAGTTTGGGCAAGGGAGATTTTTGTATTCAAGGGTAAGAAGCTCTGGAGGCATTTTAACGAATGGAACGCGTAGTGTACCTTGCGACTGATTTGAGCAACATGGGCAGTCCACGATAGGTAAGAGTCCATGGTCACCCCCAGGTTTTTAACCATATTTGCGTATTCAATCTAAACTCCATTCAGACAGAGTGGAGACAGCGACGCAACATCGAGCCTATTCCGCATATACCTTCCGCCGATAATTATGGCCTGGGATTTCTTAGGGTTGATCTGCAGTCCAAAGGACCGCGACCACTCGCTAATCAAATCCAGGTCACTGTTCATGGCAGACACGGCTGCTTCCGCATCCTGCCTCAAGAATTGATTGTAAAGCTGCAGATCGTCGGCATAGAGATGGAAGTGAGAAGAGATGACTCTGGTGACGGAGTTAATGAAAATAGAAAAGATAAGAGGAGAGAGAACGCCACCCTGGGGCACACCCGCGATAAGAGAACACCAGTCAGACAAAGTCTCATCGACACGAACCCGCTGCGAGCGGCCTTTAAGATAGGAGTCGAACCAACTAACAGTAGAAGAAGAGAAATTGAAAGCCTTAAGGATCCCTAGAAGGATGTCGAAATCGACAGAGTTAAAGGCACTACTAAAGTCCAGAAGTACAAGCAAAGTGAGAGATTTGTGGTCCATAGCCCAGCGGATCTCGTCAGTAACCTTCAAAAGAGCCGTTACTGTGCTATGACCAGGTCGAAAACCAGATTGAAAAGGACTAAGAAGTTCATTCGAAGATAGAAAGGCAGAAAGTTGCTGATGAACAATGTGCTCAAGGACCTTAGAGAGATATGGGAGGATAGAAATGGGTCGGAAATCGGTCGGAGAGACCGGGTTAGGAATCTTGGGTAAGGGGATGATATGGGCTGGTTTCCAGGCCTCAGGAACTGTACAAGAAAACAAGGAGAAATTAAAAATGTGGGTCAAGATGGGAAGTAATGTGGGGAGGATAGGAGAAATCATTCTTGAGCAGAGATTGTCATTACCAACCGCAGAGGAGGAGATAGCACAAATAGATTTTTTGACTTCACTTTCACCTACAGGTTTTAGGTCAAAAGAAGGACACTGCGGCATAGCAAACATGAAAGTTTATTCAAGGTAACTGATTTGACGTGCGGATCCAACGTAACAGGGGGATGGGAGAAATGTTTGATAAGAGCACACACGTCAGTCTCATTACTGGAAGCAGCTGGAGACTTACCAATGCCGACAGTTTTTAGAAACCTCCAGACTTCAGAAGAGTTACGGTTGTCGAGAGAATTATGGAAGTAGCGTCGCTTTGCATCTCTGCACAAACGACTGCAGCGATTACGCAGCACTTTAAACGCATTCAGGTAGCGCTCGGAAGGACAGCGTTTTAACCTCCTTTTGGTTCTGTCCCTACTAGCCATCGCAACCTTAATGGCAGGAGTAAGCCAGGGAGCAGGAGCATACTTGACTTTGACTCGACGGATAGGGGCATGACGATCGAATAAGCTGAGTATTGTGCTGTTGAAAATGTGTACCATATCGTTAATACACGAGCTCTCCAAAACGTCAGTCCAGTCGATGCTACCAGCATCACGCAGCAATGCTTCCAGATCTATGCCCTTGTAGTTCCTAAGGAAAATAAATTGAAGCTTACGCTTGGGCGGACGAATCCTGTAGGACATAAAGATGAAGTCATGGTAAGAAAAACAGGCAGTGAGCTGTCCGTGGACAGATACATTATTAGAATTAGAGACTATCATCACGTCCAAGAGAGAAGGGCGACAGTTAGGAAAATGATGAGTAGCAGAAAGAGGGAGAATACTAAGGTTAAAAGAAGATAATAGAGATTGAAGTCTGTGAGTACGACTGTCATTTTTAAGAAGGCAAGTATTAAAATCGCCCATCAGGACTACGTGGTCATAAGACGGACAGACATCATTTAAAAGCGAATCAAAAGAGTCAAAGTAATCGATAGTAAGGTTAGGACTGTACATCACTCCAAGAAGCATTTTAACATGATGCAAGGTAATTTCTAGAAATAGATGCTCTGCTGACCCCGAGTGGGAAGAAGGTGATGTGCTGGTAGGGAATATCAGTACGCAGGTAAATGGCAACACCACCACCACCCCTCCCAGTTCTGTCATTACGGATAAGAACAAAGCCAGGAAGGTCATAGTGTATAGATAAAAGAGAGGGTTTGAGGAAGGACTCAGAGATCAGCAAAGCATCTATATGTGCACTGTTAATGGAAACCAGAAGATCAGAATAATGGCTTGGAATACTCTGGGCATTGATGTGGGCTATGTTGAGATTGTTGGGGAGGTGGGAAAGCAAAGAAGAAATCTGATCGCCGAGAGTGAGAGGAGAGGAAGAACCACTCGCCGCACTAAGGAAACTGCTAGAAGAGGAGGAACACGAGAAATAATCATCATTAAGGTCCGCATCGATCATAGTTTGCAAAAATAATAATAATATATAGGTATATGAACAAAAAGAATACTAAAACAAAAATAAACTAATAATAATAAAAAAAATTAAAAAAAAGATATCAAACTACTAACAACTTAAGTGCAAAAAAAATAAAAAGAATTAAAAACCCTTAAATTACTAATAAAAGCACCAATTCGCTGATGTTGGTAGAGTTTTAACAAACCATTTAAAACTAGGAAGGTACATAAAAAAATGAAGAACATTTAGCAATAACAAAAGTCATAAAAATAAATGAACTAACGAGAATATCATCCACAACAAACGCATAGTGTAACGAAACGTAACATCAACTTAGATATAAAAAGTAAAAATGACACTGACAGACGTCACATAAATCTGCCGGCAGGTTTTAATACGTAGTTGTGAGAAAGAAAAAAAAAAAAAAGGTATGCGAAAAGTGAATGCTATGGGTAGATTAATAAAAACGCTAATCAAATCATAAAGTGTACCGACACTACACAAATGTATCACAAAGCGGTCAAAGTAAAACATACAAAGGAGAAATATATATGAGTAAACTTAGCGACGAGCCTTCCTCACAATCTTTCGTTTGGGGGTTTCTGTAACAGGCGATGTAGATGCAACGGCTGACGAGGTAGAAGAGGCTGGCACGGGATCCTTGGGTGCGGCTGCACTGGCGGGAGCAGGGAATAGCGCGATTAACGTTTCCAGCTCACCCATGGTCGCTATCTTCCGGCGTGACTTGTCAGGCGTCAAGACAAAAACCTTTCCCTCTGCAGACCAGCAGCTGTTGATGCTAAAGTATTTGCGAGCAGCAATAAATACCTGGTGCCGTGTCTTCGTCAGGAAGTCAGAAATGGTGATGCCGCTGCCCTTGAGTGTAGTTTTACCATCCCAAACTAACCGACGATGCACCATCTCATTAAATCGCACCAGCACAGGTCGGGTTTTACCCTGGGATGCTCCTAATCTGTGGCAAACGTCTAAATGATCCAACTTAATGTCGTCAATCATCAGTTGTTTGGATATTATGAAGAGAATTGAGTCACACAGCTTTTCATTAGATTTCTCAGGTATACCGTGAAACAGCAAGATCTTTCTGCGCATAGCAGTCTCATGTGTGTCCAGGCTCAACGACAGGAGTTCAATCTGCGTTTTAAAATGAGAGAATGTTTTGCAAACAAAGGATTTGAACTCTGAAAAGTCTAGGGACAGCGCAGCAACATCCGAGTGTGCAGGGTCAGCTCCAACTGTAGCTCTCTGCAGCTTGTCTTCGTACTCACGCATACGGGAGCTAAACAGCTTTTCCAGTTCCTCCATACTGTGCACAAGCTTGATGTCCATGCTTTGTCGGAGTATTTTAAGTGTTGTGGTTTATGAAGTGAGAATGTAAAAGGAAATATCAGAGCGAAGGTGGGTTTACTAGTTATTTAGCACATAAATATAGTTTAAAAGAACAATTAACTATTTAAAAATAAATATTAAATAAGGAACCAAAAAAATTTCGTGTATATGTCACGCCTACCCACGTAGGAAAAAAGCTTTTATGTATAGGCAGAAATTATAGAACGCCTTCTGCTACGATACTGTCTGAACGAAGCAAAAGGAGTATGTAAGGCATACTCCTCTTGCTTCGTTTACGTTCATACATCTGGTCGGACGTAAAGAATAGCACCGCCCTATTTCTTCCCATGGGTGTGGTAAAAGGCGACTAAGGGACTTACTAGAGAATGGGCAGCAGCGTTCTCTATGCATTTTAACACCATACTGCGATCGCCAACCCTCCTGCCAAGCGTGGCGATTATGGAACCCCCCCATTAGGGGAGGCCTATGTCCAGCAGTGGACGTCTTTTGGCTGAAATGATGATGATGATGATAACCCTTTCCGTAACACGCTGTATAATATTATATTTTAAGTTTTTAATAGGTATCACATTGGGTATGTCTATCATTATATTTAAATAAATATTTATTCCACAATTTTCGTTATTGCACCGACCACTGCTTGTCTCTTGCATCACCCAAAGGTTGACTGGTAGAAAATGCCTATGGCATTAAGTCCGCCTCTGTACATTTGTGTGCTTAAAGTATTAAATAAATAAATTTATTGTAAATATGAGCACTATAAGGGTCCTTTTTTTCGTTTTTTTCCTTAAATATTTTCCTTTTTTTTCTTCTTCACAGTTTTAATGATGGTCTGGCATTTTGAGCACTTTATGCGGCCTACCCAAATGGCCGTTCTTTGGTATTGTTCATCGAGTCGTTGAGCTCCTTAAGTCTTGAGTTGAGCTGCACGATTACTGACAAATGCTGGCACTGATTGGACAGGTCCACACAAATTTGTATGGTTCTTTCCTCAAAAGACCATTTCAGACACATGGTCCTCACATGATCTGACCAAGATTATGTCTGGACTTTAAAAGAGACTTTGACACCTGAGTTTCGCCATTTCTTCTCAAGGGTAGTCAGATAGGAAATGTCGACTACATCTGGCTTATTTTTTAATTTGATTTTTTTATATGACGTGTAAAAGTCATTCCGATATCCTATTTACAGAATAAACGATTTCATTTCATTTAATTTGCTGCTAAGGAACTAGCATTCCTGTAACACCTCGTTAACCGATGCTTAGTGGATTTACTTTAATATTGCTCCAAAATAAAGACTCTGGCTAGCCAGTCCAAGAAGAAAAACCGATTATCGACATTAGTCAAAGAACTGTTAAGACGCAGATATATGCCAGTGACCTTGAGTGGTTAGCTTGCGTGTTCTGTACTGAGCTCACGCAACGCGTCGTACGTTCAGCCAGTAATGGGACTCGCCCATCAAGGGGCGCTGTCCTCAATTTAACGCATTATTAATTTATTATACACAAAGCAAAAGGTAATTTAATAAAACGCGTATATAAAAAGATCAATAATTAAATTGTCTTTATATTGGTGAAAGTTTCAGAAAAATACGCTTGGTAGATTTTGCGCCATTCTCAGTTTTTTGTCCGCGTTAGACATAACTTTACAAATTAATTTCACTATGTAATATAAACTTATTCTAAAATATTCACATATTAAATTATTGAGAGAAAGCTCTAATTTATCATATATTTAGACGTGATCTTCAATATAAAATCATTAAAAGTCGGTTATCGTCCCCTTAACGCGTTAGCAAAAGGATTGAGTTTTTTACACTAAAAACAATGTTATTATCATTGTGTTCCAAGTTGTTTAATAAGCTGCTATTTTCGTATCCATAGTATTAGTAGCGTACAAATAAACCATTAAAATTGACAACCCTCACTAAATGATCGATGTAACGCAAGGCATACATAAAATAAAGATTGAATAAAAATGAGAAAAAAGACATGATGATTTTTGTTTATCTTTTTTTCCTGAAAAAAGGTCACATCTTAATATTATTTTCATGTGAATTGAATCATATGACATGTCATTTGTCGAAGTGAAGGATTTTTGTGACGTTGAGTGAGCATTTTCATATAAATACGATTTTTTGGTTATTAACAGAACTGTGAAGCGATATTTCACAGTGATACTTCCAGTTGTCACTGAATGAATGGAGTAATGATGAATGATATTTATAGATGACAACATTGATGAATATTGATACAATATTGATGTTAAAAGAAAAAACATCACCACAATGTTTTTGTAACGGATAATATCGATAACATTTTACCGAAGCCTCGATGCTACAGTTCGAATGGTATCAACGTCGAAAAAGTAAAAAATAACCTTTCTAAGAGGAATACTAAGAGTCCATAAATCCTTAAACAGGAACTTAACTAAATACAAACATACAACCACTCGAATACTAGAAGATATCAAACAGTTTTTTTTTTCGATAAAAAATTATCTAGGTACCAATTCTTTCATCCATTTTCGCACCGGAATAGACTTGACTGTCATATTTACGTTACGAAATGTATACTACCCGACTTGTGTGACCCCTTGAGATGTCCGAGAATGTCCTCCCATTTTTTATACGAACATTCCAATTTCCTGCGTCAGAGATTTTTTATTTATCAACTTTACTGAACACATTCGGTAGGCTGTTTATTGTACCAGAGATATTATGTTCGAGAATTTTCCCGAAAAGGTCACTATGTGGAATTGAGTCTATAATTTCGTATTTTTTTATACTGTTTCAGAGGAAATTAAATAAAAATAGATTCGATAGATTTTTTTATCGAAAACTGTCTTTGCGTGAAGTGTGAAGTTACTATCGTTGTTGCTTACTTCTTCACAATTTATGACATAAAATCTAAATTAAGAAAGGAAAATATTATTATAAGATCAGAAGCTTTTAAGATTTTCACGGAACGTTGAGTGTCATTGCGTCGAAATCGGATTCCCGCTCATAACGACGGAACATCGCCAATCAGCACAAGTATCTTCCAAGCCGTACTGACTTTATACTCATAGCTATTTCGACGAGTAGCTACGTATAAAATCGTGCAGATGTTGTGTCTAGACTGGGGCTCTAAAATTGGGGATTTTTTGAAAAATTGCTGTCATTTTGTGAATCTCCGAAATAAGAGTGCTTACCAGTGGCGAAGGGTGATTTTATAAGAGAGTTAAGCCGGAGCAAAAAATATATTTTCCATACAAAATGAACTCGTCATGACGTCGATTTTGTATAGAAATTGAACTCACTGAGTTATTTTAGAGCTTTTTTTTATTTTTTTTTATTTTACAGGTTATGTACACACATATATACAGACAAGAAAAAAGGAACAGAAAAATACGTACAAAGGTGATGCTTATTTCTAAAGAAATCTCTTCCAGCATACCTGTTGTTGTTGTTGGGATAGAAAGTCTAAAAATTTAATGTAGGTGTTTTGAATTGTTTTAAAAGTATTAGACCTACAATGTGATTATTATATGATTTGTCATTATTAAACACTACTGACTGTGTGCCATTTTTAACCGACTTTACAAAAAGGAGGAGGTTCTCAAGTCGTGTGTATTTTTTTTTTTAATGTTTGTTACCTCAGAACTCCGTCGTTTATGGACCGATTTGGAAAATTCTTTTTTTAATTGAGAGGATATACTTCCAGATAGGTCCCATTTTTTTCAAAATCCAGTTCTGATGTTGGGATCCTTGAGTAATTGAGGGAACTCCTCAAATATTATAGGCATACATATAGCGATTTTTATATTTTCATAAACAAATCAATCATTTGCATTCAGAAAGTATAATTTGGTGAAGTGGAACTGATGAAGAAGGCCACAGATGGCCACCGGAACTTCTCAATGATACGTATTTCACGGGTGGCGATGAGACATCTGGATTAAGATAGATAAGCGAAGCAAATTTAAATAAATAGTTCTGATCAAAATGGTACTTCAAACTGATCTGATGATGAAGCCGGAAGGTAGGCACTGGAACTCCGTTATAAAACAATGTATCCTACCCGTGTTTGGTCTTATTGGAATTGTCATGAGATGCACTCAGGCTATAAATGATTTTTAACCGACTTCAAAGGAGGAGGATCTCAACTGATCTGATGATGAAGCCGGAAGGTAGGCACTGGAACTCCATTATAAAATAAAGTATCCTACCCGTGTTTGGTCTTATTGAAATTGTCATTAAAAAAAATGTATGATTACAATTTGTATGGGGTAGGTACCACTACTAAAAAGTGAAAAATAACTTTAATTTTCGGAAGCACATAACATAACATCACGCCTTGTTTCCCCAAAGTGTTGGGCAGAGGTGTACCTGTAGGGCACCCACATTTAATATTATATTTAATTTAATTTTGGAAGTCGGTGTCATTGGTTCTGTATTTTCGTTTTTTGTCACCGACACATTTAAGTGTTATTTTTTGGAAGTCGGTTGTTTTTTTTTTTTTTTAAGTTTTTTTATATAACGATAGAGTGGCTGCGTTCTAAATTTCCGAAGGGAAGCCGGTAGGAATCGTGATATACGGTGCTTTCGCCACTGGTGCTTACAGTTTTTGATTTCTTGCCACGCGTAGCTATAAATATATAAAGGGGCGAAGACTGTTTAAAGCTTGTAGATTTCAGGCGACATTTTGCTACGTGGTGTTGCTTTATTTCACATGTCATTAGGGGTCTAGCTCATATTAATTAGAAATGAAGGCATTAATTCATGGCGTTTATTTATTTTTACTCTCTATAGTCTATATTTGGCGTAACGACTCGTTCTAAAACATCGACAGACTAGCATAGGGTGGCCTATTAATTGCATGAAAACTTTGTATACTAACGGTAAAAAAATTGTCATTAATTTTTCTACAGCGACTTTTTCCCGCTACCTTCATAGCTCCATTTTTAAGCCTATCACCACCATCCTTGCGCAGAATGTGGAATGTACCCGCCTGTTGGTAATAGCCCCGTCGATTACTTGTCGTATATTAGCTATGTTCACACGTGCGTCGAGTCGAGTGCCTACCGCGGGAAATAGCTGAGACGCGAGGAAATTACTTAGAAAAGCACGTTCGAAATTCGTATTCAACATTCATTGCTGCTTTTGTTTTGTTTTATAGAAATTTGCATCGTTTTTAGTAAGCAGTGTATGCAAAACTCTTAATTAAGTCCTTTTTAGTAAGGTAAAGTTTTCTTGTAAGCGGTCGTGTGAAAATTGCAAATAACATTAGGAGTTTAGTTAATCGCGTGCTGCAATTTTCAAGAGATTAAAATTAGATTATCGTTTGCAGTAAAAGCTTGTGGGCTTATGCAGATTTTATTTGCTAGTATAATACTCAGTGTTAAGCATTTGTTCAAGCCTTTACCAGTGGCTTGGCTTTTTCAGACTAATATTTAGTTAATTCCGTTTAACATGGTAGTAGTTTCTGAGTAAAACACCCGTTTGCGGCATTTTTAATGTCTAAGCTATCTATTTGTATGAACCCAGTTCAGATTTTTCCCTGTACCTATTTTGTAAAACGACTTGTGGTGGCTAATTAAGACGCAGATATATGCCAGTGACCTTGAATGGTTAGCTTGCGTGTTCTGTACTGAGCTCACGCAACGCGTCGTACGTTCAGCGAGTAATAGGACTCGCCCATCAAGGAGCGCTGTCCCCAATTTGACGCATTATTAATTTATTATACACAACACAAAAAGTATTTTAATAAAACGCGTATACTAAAAGATCAATAATTAAATTATCTTTAAATTGGTGAAGGTTCTAGAAAAATATGCTTGGCAGATTTTGCGCCATTCTCAGTTTTTTAATCGCGTTAGACATAACTTTACAAATTAATTTCAGTATGTAGTATAAACATAATCTAAAATATTCACATATTAAGTTATTTACAAAGTGCTCTAATTTAACATATATTTTTTTCAAATCATTAACACTAATCGTTTAGACGTGATCTTCAGTATAAAATCATTAAAAGTCGGTTATCGTCCCCTTAAAGAGCAGTGGAAATTCCAGTCTAACAATATTACCTATGACTACAATGACGTAAAACCAGGGAGTCAAATCTACTAGTTCATCAACATCATCATTTCAGCCGAAAGACGTCCACTGCTGGACATAGGCCTCCGCCAAGCCCCGCCAGTTCGACCGGTTCTGTGCGCATCCAGCGGATTCCTGCGGTCTTCACAATGTCATCGATCCATCTTGGGTCTTTAGGTGCCTTCTTAAGAGGCTAATTGTGAGCGACCACGTTTCAGTGTCATATATTATCATCACTGGCAACACGCACAGGTTAAAGACTTCCGTCTTGAGGCACTGCGGTATGTGAGACGAGAAGATATTGCAGAAGGGAATATTATCAACATAGTGTGTAGCTGTAACTTCAAATTTTTAAGTCTCTCTTTTAGTCCCTATTTGAGAAAGTTTTTTTTAAGTTTTTCTAGTTTGCAAAATAGTTGGGCAAACGTCATCTAAAACTATTCTAAATTTCAAGTTGATAGCATTAGGTTCCTTTTTACCATTTTGGTACGGAACCCTAAAAACATTACACACACTACCAGGCATTTGACACACACACATGGTACCAGGGCCTCATGACTTGAAGATAGATAGGTGACAGAAGTGTCTGCTTGACCGTGGAATAAGTAAGTACTACTCATGGAATTAGTAAGTCCTTTATAGATTGTAACTAAAAGGGCTCAAATTTCAACCAGTGGGCGACCCCTAGTACTAATTATCGTTTCTAAATTAGAATTTGGCCGTTTGTCCACCGCACTGTCAATGGGACATCAACGAGAACGAGTTGACGACGCAGACGTAACGACATCGACAGTACAATTACTATGGCCGAATAATCTCGTTTCTCGTTAACGTCGGGAGTTCACGGTACAGTGAACAAAAAGTGTACGGCTGTCCCCAGTTATATACGTTACACGAAAAAATATTATGTTGCCTAGCAACGCAGGTGTTATTGTCTATTGAAACAGATTACAAGATACGTTATCAACACTTGTGAAGGCATGTCACTACACTCGCAACACACAACATAAACTATCAGTTCTTGTTGTTTACGAATTACTACGGCGTGTTCACGTATAGTTGTAGTACGATTTAATCTTTATACTATAGTTTGGTGATAGTTTTGTTCGTGTTTCGGATCGCGTAAAAGTTTTTCGAGGAAATAAGTTTTGGAAGATGGAAAGTTCTGGAGGATGAAAAGTACGTACAGTTCGATGTTTTACTATTATTTATTTTCGTTATAGGTGTCGTAGATATTCGTAGAAAGATGGGTGATAATAATTATTATGAAAAATAAAAATACAGACTCAAAAAAAAGAAGTGAAGTGAAAAATAAAGTAAAACACATTTTATTTACATTGACGAGAATTTTCAACATGACTAAGCAACTATATCGAAGCTTCCAAACACAACACAACACAAAACTATATTCACAAATATTTAAATATTAAATTTTAACGAAAGAATATTTTTTTTTTATTTAAGAGCGATTTTTATTGTTATGTTTACTTTTCTAGTAAACATCCAAAAAATAAATTAAAGTTTTCTTCAGTGCCTGAAAAAAAGGAATATTTCCCCTTAAAGGTGGAAATACCTACATGTTTATCGTCAACAGTTTTTATTTATACTTTCATTTATGACGTGAAAACGCGCATACACTTGGTAAATATTTTTTTACTGCTTGCTGCATGCCACGCAATCTATCACTACTTAATACCAGGTTGACACGCAGTATAGCTTATTGTACTAAGTTATTATTTGTTTGTTTATGTTTGTTTATACCTCGGAGACTAGGAAGTTGTTGATCATGCGACGGTTTGTGTTAGTAGACCCTTATAGACTTTGGGAAAGACGTTAACAGGAAAATAGCTGTTAGAATCTTTTCAAAGGATTTTTACGATGAAACATAAAAACAAAACACTTTCGTCCCGCAGTGCTTAAAGAAGATTTGGCTTGACCAAAAATCGATCGAATTTAAGATCTGAGTCTAAAAACACGAGCAGAAATAACAAGCGGCCGAAAACAACTCATACCGCCTTATTACAAAACAAGATTTATATTTTGACATGACTTAAACCATGGAGCTAGTTTTTGTAATAAGAACGTAACAGTGATTGAAATACCGTTCTTTATACAAAACTGAAAACTTAGTTCGGTACTAAGTTGTCAGTTTTGTGTTTAGGAACTTTACCATTGTCGGAATAAAGTTCGAAATTCAATAATGGCTCCATGTTTTAAACCTGGGTCTGAAGATAAACCTTGTTTTGGAATAAGGGTGGTTTACGTGGTTTACGTTTGGAAACGTAAACCACGTTTCCAAACTAAAACAAAAGCAGACGAAAACTCAAACAAATCATCCAAGCCAACAACAAAAAGCTAAAATGAAATTATTCCAAAAATAAATCCTATTTTTAAATCACAAGAATCGATTACCCATAACCCCTTTTTATTGGTAGCCCAATTTGATCACCCTTCATTATGCTCTCGTTATAAAGGGCTGAAAATGTTGAACCGTAGATATGACATATTGACATTTGTAAACAAGGCCTTTTGTTTGAGTTTTTTTTTTTCTAACCATGACTGACAAGCCCGGGGGACGTCAGGTCATGGAAGGTCAGGTTTTAAAAGGTTTTTAGGTATTGCAGGCAGGCGTGACTATGGTTCTCTAATTTATAATACGTTTACGTTATAATAATATCTAGCTCACCCGAAATCGGAATGGGATATTTTCTCCTTTATTAATCATTCAATACACAATAATAATATATATATTTTTGAATTAGAATGTTTACCTATCCTTTTAAAAATAAAGTAACCGGAGTTCAAGCTACCGGTCACCACCACCTTCAGGGCTCCAGAGAGAGGAACCTAGCAATACGAGCCGTGTCCAGAAGTACCGTAGTAATAAATATGAATCTCAATATGTTGAAAGTAATAGAATAAATACTTAATATTTTCCCATACGTTTTCTCGAAACTCAATCACACTTATATAAACTCAGGGCAGGTATGGTCAAGTGCGTCGAAGCACTCACAACCGCCGTGCCCGTATGACCCTGATGCATGAGTGTAGAAGCAAAAGGAGTATGTGAGGATCATAGCAGGTGGCGTTCAGTAGTTCCTGCCTACAAAATGAAACTCATACATTTATTGATTTACCGCTTTTTGGTTTACCCCCACACTATTGTAAAGGCTGTGGTGGTGAGACCAACGTAATCATGAAGATAACCAATTGTCAGATTTTCGTCTGTTAACTTAGATCGGCAGCTGCTGTAGCCCGCGAAATTCAAATTTTCCTATGTTTTTGCTATTTGCAGGTCAGTGTCAGGTCGTATCCTGATCAAAATTATTAACCACCTTAACTATCGCCCCCGCAAACCTCTGATGGCCTATGAAAATAGTTGTCGAAAACATGGTCTATTAACACTCGATGAAAGGCGCAAAGTTATGGATATGTGTTTGCTTTATGACATACTTAGACCCTCCCGCTCTGGGCGG
Organism: Tiliacea aurago; assembly: GCA_948098905.1. NCBI lineage: Eukaryota > Metazoa > Arthropoda > Insecta > Lepidoptera > Noctuidae > Tiliacea > Tiliacea aurago. The sequence continues at coordinate 23,331,373 of OX402581.1, read as the reverse complement.
AGCGGGAGGGCGTGTCAGACTTTTACTGACTAAAAACCACCCGTGTTCCTTCCGTTGCCTTTGTGCCAGGGCCACGATATCACTTTCGGACAAACCCTGGCAGGCATTGGTCCGAACGGACCCCGTCAGTTGGTGCTGACATATTATTGAGGTGCGCGTGGAACACAACGCGCCGTCGACCCTGGCCTGGTCCTTGTCGGACGGTGAGCTACCCATCGCTCACCGTCCGCAAGCCCGCGCCTGCGGTGGCTGGAAATCAGCTTGCAACTCCCGACGCCCGGGGCGTCTCCTGCGGCGACTTGGGGCGCGAGGGCGCGAACCTTGCCTCTCCCTCACGCATTTCGCCTCGTCCTTCGCGAGCATTACTGCTTCGCTGAAGGAGGTGACGCCCTCCCATGCACTCTCGCTCCAACCATGGCCTGAACCAAGGATGGACGCCAGAAGACATGGCGGTGCTCCGCCCATGCCGGGCAGACCTCCACCGTATGCTCCACCGTGTCGTCCTGGCGATCCACACAGTGGTGACACCCGGGCGTTAGATTTGTTCCCTAATGTCTGGATGGATTTCATGAAAAAGAATTCCGCGGGCTGCAGCTGCGGATTCACCACAAATGAGTGTGAATAAAGTTTTCCATTGTACGTGTCTTGGATGACTAATACAAATGGGCTGTACGGAGGCGACATGGCCCCAAAGTCCGTAAAAAAAGTTCTTCCACGTCATGGGATTTAACACTTTGGAATGCGTCTATTCTTCTTTTGACAATTTGAATGAATGAATGAATGGCCTTAATAAATTAATTTAATGCGTTGAATTTGGCAAACCCTCAGTCGTCATCAATTCGAAGTATCTAATCACTGAAAGCTTCGAGCACTTTTTATTTGCAACCTAATAATGCAAGGGAATAAAATTGAACGTGCTTTATGGCATGCGATTATTATTTTTGAACGTTCCATAAACTTGCACCGTGTAAATGGGGATTTAGGCACGTATACAAGCTTGAGCGCTTTCAACTACATACATCACAATACACAAACATAAGACAGATACATACAACATGTTGAACTCACGCACATGCTCGTTCTCATGACCTATCTCCGAGAGAAATACTGTTTTTTTTTCATTCTAAGTGAATATTTATTACAAACATAAAATTAATCGTTTTGGGAGTAGCAATGGAAGAAATAAAGTAGTTCTTTTTTTTGTGTTCGTACTTAGACTGGTAAAGTTATATAACACACACGCTTGTATTCCCAAAAGGGTTGGGCAGAGGTCATTGATGTATTAAATAAGAAGATAGGCCACGTTTAACATCACGTAAATATTAAATGGACCCGATATCGTGCGTCATGTGCTCGACAACCGAGTAGAGAGACATATACGCGGGCTATAATAGTGGGAACGAGATAGCTATAATTGTCACTGTTACGTACCCATAACAACTCGGAAACAAACTACGATTCGGGTATTCCCCGCAACCCGAGAGTAATGTGAGGCGATTGTGTTCTTTCCCCTAATTTATGCGGTCCACATCGAGGAGCATGAAATTGTGACAGGTAGAATACTTATTTTGACTTTATTTTATTTTACATTTTCATTTTGTTAAAATGTGACATTTAATTACGCAAATAATTTTGTATGCCTTCTAGCGGGACGTAGTATGGATCAAAATTTAATTTTAAACTTCTATATAATTTTATACCCTATGTTCACAAAATGAATAAATGAATTTGAATTTGAATTTTGAGCGCGAACCATATCTTCCTATTTAAAAAATCAATGGCAGAGGTGTACTTTTTAGTGTTTTGTACCCAAAGGGTGCCAACGGGAACCTTCTAATAAGGCTCTGCTGTCCGTCCGTGGGTGGGTCCGCCCGTCTGTCACAGGGCTGTATTTTTGAACCTTAATACACACATCAAAAATGTCTAGGGATTTAGTACGTTTTAGAGTATCGCCGCAATTAAGGATTATTATTTTAACTTTTTTGGATCGTTATTGATTCTTTTTAGTGAATTTCGCTATTTGAATAAATAATGTTCTTTAAACTTTAATTATAAATAGAAAATCAACTGTCAATCAGGATTCCTATAAAAGTGTGTAATAGCGTTTTTACAAAACCATTTGGTACAATTTCTGCATCGGAACTGAAAATGAAAATACACTCCTTTGGGCAGTCGTGTAAAAATTGCATCGATATGGAGCGAGGACATCATTTGCCACGAGAAGAGATGATGAGAGCCGTCGGAATGTTGCAAGCTGGTTCCAGGCAACGTACTGTGGCTGTCGCTCTTGGCACTACATAGAGCGTCATAAGCCGCCTCCTCGGGGCGAGCAGGGCCTGCGACCACGGCCTGCTGTGACATGACTTGAGTCACACATTTTATCACAGTTTGAGCGATAAAACTGTATTGTCATAAAATGCTAGTACAAATTGACATGACATAATTTATCATGTCTTGTCACAAACGTCTTGACACGCTCGTGCTCGGCCCGCTGGCTGCCACGCTATCGTATCACGAGCAGCATGGCCGAGCGACATGGAGGACGATCTCGCATCACCACTCGCAGACATGACCGTTACATCCAAAATACTGCTCGATGGAATCGTACCATAACCGCCATGATGTTGGCTACTAGGCTCCACAGCTCTTCAGGCTTGCTGATAAGCGACCAAACCATCAGAAATCGTTTATGTGAAGTAGGTCAATGTTGTTCCCGAAGGCCGCTGAGAGTTCCACCTATAGCACCCCACAATCGTAGGGCCCATTTACAATGGGCTCGCGAACACAGAAGTTGGGAGGAAGAGGACTGGCGTTGTGTTTACTTTTCCGATAAATCTCGTTTTGGTATGAGGCCGGATACAAGACGTACTCGAGCTTGGAGAACCCATGATCATCAAGAACGTCTGAAATTTTGTCAGGAAGTTCATTCATAAGGAGGAGGAAGAATAATGGTGTGTATTTGGATCGGTGGAAGAACTGATCTCGTTTGGATCAGGGGCAACAACGAAATGCTCAGGTTTATGCGGAGAGGATTGTTTCAGACGTGATCATTCCTTTGCGAAGCCGGTTGTGTGATTTGTTTTGACTAATGCACGACAATGCACGTCCACACACGTCTAGAGTCGTAACACTCACTCTTGCCGATGCTCACATCAACGTTCAGCCATGGCCTGCTCAATGGCCAGACCTCAACCCAATTGAACACGCATGGGATATACTGCAGACCTCTGCCGAGTATGGATGCCGTGCATACCCCACAACATCTTTTTGTCTTGTTAGAAAGAACGTGCCGCCCATTCTTCAAAGTGATTTTGATGAACTGATTTTAATCATGCCAAATCGCTGTGATTGTGTGATTAGGGTCAATGGTGGAAACACAGATAATATTTTTTTTTATCTTTACAATAAAAATTAATAGTTTATATTACTATATGTATGTTTAGGTTAAGGTATTTTTCTAAGGGCCTGTGTCGCCTGAAATAAACGGTATTATTTTTTTATTAAGCCTGGATAATAGACTTTCGGGCATATGACAATCGTAACAACTGTCAAAGATCTACAAATAACAGCCGGGACCAACGGCTTAACGTGCTTTCCGAGGCACGGAGGGGTCTTGGTGTGTAAAGATGGTCACCCATCCACGGATCAACCGCGGCAAACGTAGCTTTATCTGATCTATCGACCTGTGGCTGTTATGACTTAGGCCCCCGTTCTATAGTTTTGACTACAGCCTACTAATTGCCATAATTTGGTAGCAAAACAATTATTTTGTTAGCACACTTAGGCTAGTGGAGTAATTACTTAAAGTAACTGTGCCCTCAAACCGGGCATCGATGGAGCTAATTGTGTACACAATACACAAGGGAATATCAAACAGGCTACGTTATACACAGATATTTATATGTGGATACCTGACTTTTATTTAAAAAAATCGCTTTTGCCCGCGGCTTCGCTCGCGTTAATATTTAGAATTTGACAATCAATTCGGGTTGTATTCTACTTATTATTTGGCGGCAAAAAACTCTTAACACACTACTACTAAAGCTTCTATAATAATATAATTCAATCATGATTCGAAAGACACGTGACGCCATCTATTATCATAAGAACGTTATTGTTGTTTTCCTCGGGAACAGTACTTTTTTTCGGGATGAAAGGTACCCTATGTCCGTTTCTATACACCTGACAACATATAATATATGCAAAATTTCTGGATGATCGGTTCAGTGGTTTAGGCTTGAAGAGGTAACAAACAAACAAACTTACTTTCGCATTTATAATATTAGTTAGGAAGTTAGGATTACATAATATAACATTACGCCTTGTTTCCCCCAAAGGGTTAGGCAGGGGTGATCCGATGTAATAGGGGGCGAGCCTATTGCCATCAACCGGGCACAAGTCCAGACTCCGGGCTGCTGCACCGCGTTGAAACGGTTTTAGGACCCAATCCTTTTATTGTACGAACAAATGATGTACTGTTTCGTTTAGAATAGGAATGCAACTTTAGCTTTCAGCAAAATTCGAGTACCCATAATGGAAAAATATTTTATAGTGACTTGGTCCTATAGGACCGCGCGACAAACTACCACCTTTCTGTCAAGGTGCTGTAGGACCGCGCAACAAGCGAGCGGATAAGGCATGAAACTTCTTTAAACGACAACAAAATTTCAATCGAAAAGGTTTAATAATAAAAACACTAGATACTATGTGCAAAATAACTTTAATCTCGGAAGTCGGTATTTTTGGGTATGTATTTGAGTTATTTGCTAACCGACTTCCGAAGTTAAAGTTAGTTTTCACTTTTTAGTGGGTCGTTTGTAATTTATCTTTAGTTACAATAGTCTAATGTCAAGTGATCATAAATTATCCTTTTACAAAAAATTATCCTTTTCCCGATGCAGTGGCGTTTATTGTTGTTCTCCTGGTAAGAACCAGGAGAACTGGCGCTGATGGTGACTTCACCTTAGACATTGTGACGAGCATAAATTGCTAAGCAACCATATTAAACTGCCTAAATGAATCGCAACTCGTGACATACTTATTATTAAGTAGTTCCGGTGGCCATCTGTGGTCTTCATGATCAGTTATACTTCACCAAATGGTGTTTTCCGAGTGCAAATTTTAATACAAAAATAGCTAAATGCACACATATATGGTGTAAATATAAAATTTGAGAATTACCCTCGATTGCCATAGGATTCCCCTCACCAGATTTTGACTTGCTAATGGCACTACCTCGAGAGCATACCGATTCAAACAAAAAAAAAAATTCAAAATCGATATTTATCTTCTTGCTACGTTAGCTGTGAACCTCACAAAATCAATCGTATAAAGAGCTAAGCTATGTGGTTTAAATATTATAAAACCAAGTCTTCCACACTAAACATAACTACAATTCCAACTCCATAGCGTATGATCTGAATTATCAGAAGCTCCACAAAGGCTGGGAACAAAGGCAGACGTAGCCATTGTCGCAGACCGATGGAACATTTTAATGATGCCACTACGCCCGGCTGAATTGCGCACGGATAACGTGCGGGGTACATCTCAAATGCATGGTTTTAATTTCTGATATGATATTAATAATTATAATTGTGGCTTTTGGCTAAGAAGTACCAGCCGAAGCTGAGCTTGTCTTGCTAAAGTCGATCCGTCGGTGGGTTATACCATGCAATACATACCGAGACCTCTCCGTGCCTTGAAAAGCGCGTTTATTTGACAGTCGTTAGGGGTATTCAGAAGCCCGAAAGTATGATAATCAGTGTTTGAAGTGTTAAATAGGTATGAAGCCTTCGTGAGCGAGTCCGAGTCTCACTTGGCCGCTTTTTTATATTTCTTATTTATTCAACACTTTATTGTAAAGTTTGTGAGTGTGTGTGTGTTGTTACTTCTTCATGCTCAAACGGCTGGACCAATTTTGATGAAATTTTGTATGAAGGTAGCTGACACCCTGGATTAACATTATAGGCTACTTTTTATCCCGATATTCCCACGGGATCGAGACTTACGCGGGTGAAACCGCGGGGCGCAGCTAGTAATACATAAAAGTACAAACATAATTTCCATTTATTTATAAAGTTGCCTCATTAAAGTTAAGTAATGATTAGCGACTGTTTAACCATACATTATTGACGTTAAAATGTATTTTAACTTTAATTAACGTTTATAATAACGCTAGTGTACAATGGGTTTTACCGCACAAAGCAATCTCTTACTGACACCTCCATCGTCATTCACCCAAGTTTCCTATAGGATCTACTAATTTCTAAGAATACACGTCTTCCACAGTTTCCTTAGAGTTGCTAGGAAACGTAGGGGAAAAATAATTATCGAAAAGTCGTATCTTTTCCAAAAATACTCATAAAAATTGAGAAATTAACGTGAACTTCTTGCAATTTTTTTTTTAATATAAACTTACACTCATTAGAGCTTTTCCGTGCTCTAACAAATTAAACATCAACAAAAATAACAACGACGGTATTTAGCGCAATATGTATCTATTACTAAACAAACGAGCAAACATCCGTGACAGATCTGACCGTTCTTAAAACAAAAAGTAGTAGAGGAATCGGCTAACCCTTATTTCAAACAAGTCTTCCTTGCAAATTATTCGTTTCATCTTCAACCCAAGCCTCTTCCATTATGTTATTCCGTCCAATAAGCTTCATAATGCTTGTTAGCTGAACGGTCCCTGGGTTTTGAATGATCTCTTGAACGCCAGTAGACGAGCTCGTTATTATCACTATAAGGCGCTGACAAGAGGCAAATGATAAAAGTAGAATTGTCAACAAAAAAATTGCCAAATCTATATAGTTTGTGGTAGCAGAAAAAATATAATGTTATTCTTGAACATATTTCTCAGAACTTGGTTGTTATCAAAACACATTTAGAAAAAAAAACTCTATACAAATTAATTGTAATCAAACCCTTTCCGCCTTATTACAAAACAAGTTTTTTTTTTTGACATGGCTTAAACCATGGAGTCAGTTTTTGTAATAAGAACGTAACTGTGATTGAAATACCGTTCTTTATACAAAACTGAAAACTTAGTTCGGTACTAAGTTGTCAGTTTTGTGTTTAGGAACTTTACCTTAGTCGGAATAAAGTTCGAAATTCAATAATGGCTCCATGTTTTAAGCCTGGGTCTGAAAATAAACCTTGTTTTGTAATAAGGGGGTTTGAGTTTCAATCCAAAATATCTGTATTGAATATCAATGTACGGTTGGTATTTAATTAATAACAAGAACGTCTTATTTGTATGCAGAACTTGGTTGTTTTACATTTTCGATTACTCAACTCATTTTTGAGTAAATACATAATTACTTCATATTTTACAATAAATTACAAGCGTTGCGTCATCGTGCTTCTCTTTCTTTTGCATGCAGTCTGATAGTGACAGCGGCTTACCTGTTGTCAGCGACTTATTATGAGGATTTAACGATGCTATAACCTTCTATAACTTTACCTACTAAGAGCATAACTTAGGAATGTTCGAGAAAAAGTTTATGTTTTTGATGGAAGATAAAGGACCGTGAGATTATTGTGGTCTGTTTCAGTCACATCGAAGCAGAATGAAGTCTCCCGCAGACAGCCGCACCGCGACGAAGCGACGCGATTCTGGTAGAATAATTTCGAAGAATTTTTCACATAAATTGTTCTGCTAGAGTCACGTCGCGCCTATCTGCGAGAGCATCTACTGTTGTTGGCGAATCCTTAATAAAGATACGACATAACATTCAGTAGTATCGTAGATTACCTAAGAAAAACCACATTCATAAATTCAGATTTTAAACCTGCAGTCCGGTATTTTGAAAACAGGTATTTTCTACGACGTTTTACTGCAACTCTCTTTTGCAATGATTTCAACTGAAGTCTCAAAATCTAAAAAATATCAACCGTATCACAGAATCCATTTATACTTATCAGGGCAAAATCTGCATACAGCATTCTGCAAGGTAATGAAAATATTTCCACCGTCCGACTTCAACTGCACAGTTCCTATAAGTCGAAGTCCAACAGTATTACTGAATAGTTGTCTGATACCTTTTGTGTGCGACTGTGTAGAATGTTGAATGTCATCCCCATCGAATAGTATAGTTGGCATAATTGGTAGCTATGCAGGCAAAAGTATAAAAGTCTTAACTATTTTATTGTCCTTTTTTCACGGATTAGGCACTGGTTATTCGTGTTGCCAATTACTAATTAACCCATCCAACTAAGATTATCATGCTTTTGCTAGGAATGAGCTCACGGTAACTGGACATCGGCTGTTTATCAAACTCATGAACTCTTGTTCTCTCAACCACGACGTAACCGCCACTTAAACTTTTGCCAGCAAAGTTGTGAGCGTAAAACTTTACGCTTTAAATAATATAAAACAGTATGGGTGTCAGTGTCAGTAAGCTCTGTCAAAGTCATTACTACTGTACACGAACTACGTCGTTGGTAAACTAAAACGAATTAAAGCTTGTCTGCACACTTATCTATTTTGTCGTCAGTACTTTGAAAGTTAGTTCTTAGTGACGTTTGAAACGACCGACGTCGACGTTAGTGTCGGTCGTCATGAAGTAAGATTAATTGTCCGGTTGTCGGCTCTAGTGGCTAGTGTTGACTGAGTTGGGAACTTAAGTTTCTTTTGTATGATAATGTCAGTAGCACTAGTTCGAATAGTGAACGATTCAGAAGGGCTGGTGAGGGTATGGGACTACAGATTCATTGGGTGTAGACTTGTGTATCAATTGTGTGAACAGACGAATAGTTTTCCTACCAATATTTTAAATGACGCAAAATGAGTATTATGTAGGTACGGACCGTAGCATATGGCGTTCTCTACTTCCTGTCTACTCCCATGGGAAAAAGTGAGAGTTTATATGTTAGTTAATGTATATTATATTTTAAAATGAACCCAGGAGCCGTATTATTAAGGTGTTGTTCCGTTGCAAATAAGGATGGTGCTACTCGTATTCGTACTATATAGCTACATTTATGCGCTCTCGCTGGAATAATGACTTATCTACCGTGTCAGACTACTGGCCCAGACCAAATCCTGCTAGACTTCTTGGCAGGAAAGTGAAGCGTCATGTTCAGCAGTTTGTTTAATTTTCCAAAATTTGTGTATAACCGAATATTAATGTGTAATAATGGTGGATTATTAACCATTAAGTGTTTGTGAACGTGCATTAGTGTAGGCAAATGAAACAAAACAGTGCAACTTCGCTTCAAGTTCTCTCAAGAAGTCGCGTGAGGTCTCAGTAAAGTGCCACATCTTTACTGATATCTAAGGGGGGCGGGGATATCATCATCATGCATTGAATATAATTAATTTCATCAATATTAAAACAAGTTTTGTAACTAAATAAAGACTTGGCTAAAAGGTCCCAGCAACCAGGCCATTAAAATATTATTTAAAAAAAAACAAATCCTGCTACTGAGAATAATTTTTGTATACGTAGCAGGTCAGGATTTAGTTCAACTTCTGTCTTTGTACAGATCCGGAAGAAAATTACGAAGTGATCAAAGCAATGAACAATATTAAAAGTTTATAATTCAGTAGAAGTCAGAAGTGCGCAACATCATTAATTATATTACCTTATTAAAATTGTTAATACCTAAAGAATCCCAAAACTGTCGAAAAATAATTTTCTCATCGCTAAAAGTATAAAAAAATTCGGTACCGTTCTCAGAGAGTTTTAATATGCTAAATAAAGAAACTTGAAAGGAAATTACTTACCTTTAGTTACCAAACAAATATTTATTTTACGAAACTTTTATGAAGTTTGGAGTCAAGGTTTCGTATGAATAATATGATAAATATTGAAGTCTTGGCTAAACACAATACCTACACTACCTAAATAATATAAAATAGAGAACTTGGCAGCTGATCTGTCAATACTCAAATGCTTAAATTATAGATTCTGTGTTTAGTTTATCAAAGTAACTATAATTTGTTTTTAGAGCCATATCTGGGGGCACGGTGTTTCGTCGTTTTTTTGAACCCTCATAGAGTTGGTTTCCGATATACCAGATAGTTCATATTCTCAGAATATGATGTCAATAATAGACCTATTAAACATACAAAGTCTCAATTGAATAGCTTTAATACTTTAGATTTTATTGATATCTAAAATACACCGATTTCGTCACTGACACACTGACACACTGATGATCATCAAAATGTTTGGCTACTTCCTGAAGTGCTAGAAAGCTGAAATTTGGTATGTAATCTAAGTTTATTAAACAACCAACAAAAAAATTCATAAACTTATAACTTTCGCCCCCCATACCCTAAAATGGGGGGGGGTGGAAGTTTGTATGAGACTTCAAAGTGTTAGGGTACTCCCTGAAGTGCTAGAAAGCCGAAATTTGGTATGTAAACTGAGACAGAGAATGGGCTATGAAAACCTGCACTGCTGATGTGCAAGAAATACACCCCAAAAAAAAAGAAGAAAAAAATAAACACTAAAAAGACTGCCTAGCAACTTACAAAAAGAACTGAAATCCCACCAAAAACATTTCATGTAAAATGTTGCCAAGACGACCACATATGGTTTGCCCTGTGAAAAAGATATCAGATCTCATGTAGAGCCAAGCTTCTGAATCTACACGGACTAACTCTCCCGACCCTAACTTCACAAATTCTACATATCAGTAAAAATGTATGGCTTGGCTGTTTCGTTACTTACTTCAGAAACTAAATGTTCGCATCACCTCCACGACGGTTTTTTTTTTCATTTAACTATGATCATATAATTTGACACATATGAAATCATATTTGTATGATAAATATATGATAGTGGGGCCTTAATCCCAAATCGTAATTAGACATTTCAAATCATTTTGATTGTTTTTTTTTCCTATTTGGAGTTTGACATTTGCACCTGTCAAGTTACTATCTGGGATTAAAAAACGAACTTTAGCGGCCCGCTTCTGCTTCGCAAGGTCTTAATGACATGACAAAATATGAGAGTTTTCTTTATTACTACGTAAGTTCAATATTAATGTACGTGTGAAAACCACATAAAAATCCGTTGCAATTTTTAGAAGAACAACGCGGTCACACAGACAGACAAGTAAAGCGACTTCAATTTATAATATGTATATGAATGAATGAATGAATGAAATGCACCGACCCCAGCGTGGTTTGACCAGACTCGATTGCTCGAATGAACACAAAGATTCACACTAGCCCCTGGCGCCTCATGTTTCATGGGACTACAGAGACCATTGTATATCAGAAAGTAGACCGGGGGGCGCGATAATGGTAGGGAAGATGTGCCCTTGGGATAGGAGGGATTATTAGAGCCTACCGACTATACAGCCTTGAGCAAGCATTGGATTAGTGGAGAGACGGGTGATATTTATCTATGGGAGGGGCATCTTTTAATAGCGTCGCCGCCAGGCTGGCTCCGGTCCTCTCGACTCTTGTCTGTGGCACTGCTATGCTGTATTACACGTTGCTGGTTCCAATGTCTTCGTCTGAGATCTCACTATCCGTTGCTGATTCCAATGTCTTCGTCTGAGATCTCACTATCCGTTTCAGATTTCTTGTGAGTCTCGCTAGCAGCGTTGTTGATCTTATCTCGGTCTTCAGCCGTGTCCGGGGAAGTTGTATTTCCTTGTTGAGATATGTCTTGTGCTGTTTTAAGTTGTCATTCCATGTGCACCTGTGCATGTACCGTAGGTACTGTAATGTTGTTCGCGGCGCCTGTGAACATGTGCAAGATACGAGTAGCACATCCTGTGTTTCTTGATGCGTTTGGTTATGATTTTGCGTCCAAGAGTTCATGTATTTTATTTTGACTGGGTTTATTCTTCTCATATCTTCTCGGTCTTGACATGTTAGCTTAAGTGAATGTCGATAGTTTCAAACCGTGTATCATACAAGGTACGATCACCATTCGATATATGAGTCTTGCTAGTTTCGAGTCCGAATTTATTATAGATCGTTTCGAGTGGTCTTTAGTTCACGGCGTTTTTAATTGTGCTTTTCCCGCTTAACGCAGATGTTATGTGTGTGACTATAGGTATTTAATTTTGTCGACTTGTGACTGTCTGTCGTATGCTCCCAGCTGGTGACAAGTTAACTTGTTCTACGTTCCTTTTCAAAGTAGGGACCTCTGACAAACACGTTAACACGCGTATTCATAAATAAGCAAAAGTGTTTACTTCAGTAAAAGTAAATACTCAAGTAATGCTTCTCGTTTTATAGTTTGGTAATTGCTTGAAGTTAGAAATGTCTAAAGCTAGAATTCTTAGCTTAATTAACTTAACCTACTGAATGAGGTACAAAGAAATATGGGAGGGCGTCAAAAATTCCCTAAAACACGTTTATTATATTGTCATAAAACTAAAATTCCCTGAAAGATGAACTACTATATATCACACTAATTTAAATAATATAGGCCCAGAATAGATATTTTGTATTCATGGAGATTAACTTGATTTACTTTATCTATTATTCTTTCATACAAGCAAAGTCCGTTCGGTGCCGGACGCAAAGAACAGCATCATTCCACTTCCTCCCGTGGATGCCGCAAAAGGCGACCAAGGGAACCACCAGAGAACGGGCAGCAGCGCTCTCCATGCCTTACAACACCATACCGCGACCGCCAACCCGCCCACCAAGCGTGGCGATTATGGCAACCCCCTTCCCTTTGGGGAGGCCCACGTCCAGCAGCGGACGTCCCTCGGCTGGAACGATGAATGACAAGCACAATATTTAACATGTGAATCAAAACGGTTGTCGTTGAGTCGTTTTTTGGCAATAGTCCAACGTTTCAGTTGTTTTACAACCACATTATAACTGCTATGTGACATACACGGTCACATAAGGGTCTCGTCACACTCGGTATTGGACCGTAAAGTTACTCTTTAACTTTTATTTAAATTTTAAGGGCCACTTGCAGCAAAATGATACAAATCTCGGTTTAATTAAATCTCGATTTTGCCCTTAACTCGACTTAACCCAAATCTTTTTAGACATGACTTGCACGGTCACTTTTCACATTCGATTTAAAACTAATTATTACATTCACCATTCATTCTTTGCGTTCAGTTTTCAAATAAAAAGTGATGGCAACTCAGTTCTGCGTATAGAGAAAAAAATGTGAACCGTAACGGGACGCCTGGCAGATGTGAAACATCGAAATCAAATTGGTTGTAGTCTCGTGTTAGTTTCTAGTTAGCGTACCAGTAATAAATAGTGCTCCGTGCTATGTGCATAACTGAAGAAAGCTTACCTGTTAAAATCGCGTGGAAAGTTAAGGATGATTTTATCATAAATGAGCTTTGCACTCTGTTTACTTAAACATAACCGTTTCAAAAATTCGTCATCTCGTAATGTATTAAATAAATTGCTTCTAATGTACACTCTACGAGAGGAAAACGGAGTGTCTAAATATTTTCCGATCTCCTCATCATCCGATAACCAATCATCATGATTAAGCGAGAAGAAATCTGATCAAAAATCATAATCAAATCCTTTTCCCAACTTTGTTGGAGTCAGCTTCCAGTCTAACCGGATGCAGCTAAATACCAGTATTTTACATGGAGCGACTGCCCATCTGACCTCCACAACCCAGTTACTGGGTAACACGATACCCCTTGGTAAGACTTGTTGTCAGGCTTTCGGGCTTCTGACGACCCGTAACGACTGTTTAGGATCTACAAATGACAGCTGGGTCCAGCCTTAACGTGCTTTGCGAGGCACAGAGGGATCTTGGTATGTAAAGTTGGTCACCCATCCATGGACCAACCGCGGCAAGCGTAACTTAACCTGATTGATCGACCCGTGTGGCTGTTATTAGGTACTTAGCCATCCTAATACTCGTATGCATAAATAACAACCAATAATAAAGGTTGACATGACTAATATATGTTTTTGGTAAATATTTTTTTGTTGAGGGCAGGCTTTTTTTTTTTTTTTTTTTTTTTTTTTGGTGGGAAATCATCAAATAACTTCTCCCGCTCTGGGCGGAGCGAGAGGGAGTGTCAGACTTTTACTGACTAAAACCCACCGTGTTCCTTCAGATGCCTGTGTGCCAGAGTCACGATATCCCTTTCGGACAGGCTCGTAACCCTGGCAGGCATTGGCCCTTTCGGACCCCGTCAATTGGTGCTGACGTCTCTTTGAGGCGCGCGTGGAACACAACGCGCCGTCGACCCGGGCCTGGTCCTTATCGGACGGCGAGCTACCCATCGCTCACCGTCCGCAAGCCCGCGCCTACGGTGGCCGGGAATCGGCCTGCGATTCCCGACGCCCAGGGCGTCTCCTGCGGCGACTTAGGGCGGAAGGGCGGGCACCCTGCCTCACCCTCATGCGCTCCGCCTCCTCCTTCGCGAGCATTACTGTTTCGCAGAAGGAGGTGACGGCCTCCCATGCACTCTCGCTCCGAACCATGGCCTGAACCAGGGCCGGACGCGAGAGATCGTCGCCGCCGATCGCCTCCGTGAGGACACGGCGGTGCTCCGCCCAAGCAGGGCAGACCTCCACCGTATGCTCCACCGTGTCCTCCGGGCGATCCACACAGTGGTGACACCCGGGCGTTTCCTCCCGCTTTATCCTGAACAGGAACCTCCCGAAACAACCGTGTCCGGTGAGGACCTGCGTCAGGCGGAAGGTGAGGACGCCGTGGCGCCTCTCTAGCCACTCCTCAAAGAGGGGACTTACCGCCGCAATTGTGGCGTGCCCAGCACTGGGTTGCGACAATCGCACTTTCCATGTCGCCATGAGATCCTGCCGGAGCTCCGTCCGCTGTGCCGCGATTTTTACTTCTGCTAATCACTATAAATGCCACTTTGAGGCTGAATAGGCGATTAATACTCTATGTTCTACACTTCAAAGTCCAAAGTTGAAAAACTATGCTAGGCCACTTGTGAATCTTAGAAAACTCGACCCGACACAGCCCCAGTAGTAACAGTTTGTACATTTCATCCGAGTCGAATTCAATTTATTACCAAGTTTTCTTTGACCGTCCGGTCTCGGGAAATTCTTCACGGATTCAAATTCAGAGCACATGCAAGCATTTTAAACGTAGATATAAATTGTCATGAGCTAGTATTGCAAATAAACTGGGTAGGTGATTCGGACAACTATATATTATGTGAGTTACATGATACGTTTACAGTCAAACTGGTATATAAAGTCAGGGAAATAATTGCTTGCGTCGGGAATCACAAGCCGATTCCCGGCCACCATAGGCGCGGGCTTGCGGACGGTGAGCAATGGGTAGCTCGCCATCCGATAAGGACCAGGCCCGGGTCGACGGCACGTTGTGTTCCACGCGCGCCTCAAAGAGATGTCAGCATGAACTGACGGGGTCCGTTAGGGCCAATGCCTGCCAGGGTTGCGAGTTTGTCCGAAAAGGATATTGTGGCCCTGGCACACAGGCAACTGAAGGAACACGGGTGGGTTTTAGTCAGTAAAAGTCTGACACGCCGTCCCGCTCCAGCGAAGTTATTTGATAATTTTCTACCCAAAAAAGAGGGAAATAATTGCTTAGCAAGTTGGCTAACAACTTAAATTGCTCGTTTATTCAAAACACAACTGTTATTCTTTGATAGTTGTGTGACCAGCACTCTAATTGTTTAACACACTATCAAACACAATTCGAATAATTTTGAAGGGTATTGCTAATCCATTGCTTTCTATGTTCGAAATATTTGTCTACTCAAGAACCTAAATAACGCATTGAATGTTGTTGAACTGTCAAAATGAAAGCCATTGGTACTGTAAGTGTTACGCAATTGCCCCGCTGGCTATAACACGGCAAGTTGATGTAGTGTTTCAATTGATAAACAATTAATTTCCCTTACTGTACATCATCATTGGCCGTGTGGTGCCGGACGTAAAGAATAGCACCATCCTATCTCTTCCCTTGGGTATCGTAAAAGGCGACTAAGGGACTTACTAGAGAATGGGCAGCAGCGTTATCTATGCATTTTAACACCGTACTGCAATCACCAACCCGCCTGCCAAGCGTGGCGACTATGGCAACCCCTCTTTGGGGGAGACATATATCCAGCAGTGGACGGATTTCGGCTGAAATGAAATACCGTACATACTGTTCTTTATTAAATTTTTTCGCTAACACGTTTGCTTCCTAGAAAGAATATTGTATTAAAATCGATTACTGCCAAACCCAGTTGTAGGAAATGTTAACAGTTGTACAAGTTTCAGTATTGAATTCTGAGTAATTCCAGTTTCAGTTTTCAGAACTAATTTTGTTACAGTTGAACTAATAGGAATTCAATAGAAGTTTGGGGTTATGTGATGATAACAGAAACAATAATTGCTAAACATTCATACTTAATTTAACCTTTACCTTTTGCCAACAGTGGAACAAATTAAAAGGGTGTTTTAATTATGAATAGTATAATCAAAACACATAATAGATCACAATAGGTTTTAATTTTTTTTGGTGTGTTATTTCGCTAATATGTAATATGTTTTTTTACAACGTGTCCCAGAATTAACGCACAACCTCTTAAGGGGTCATTGTACTCATCATTATGAACAACTTTTACTGTGGAAAAAAACCTGAAAGCGCGAATAAAAAAATCAGCAATCAAATAATGTGCCAAATTTCTTCTAAATCTATTCAGCCGTTTTAGCATGAAAGCGTAACAAACAAATAAACAAACTAACTCACTTTCGCATTTATAATATTAGGATAATTAGCTTGTACCAAAAGATTGTGAAGCCTATGTCCAGCAGTGGACGTCTTTCGGCTGAAATGATGATAATCAAATTCATTTATTTACGTTACACGATCGTGTTTGCGTCACAGAAATTCATATTTGTGTACCAAATTTCAACTTAATCGGTTCAGTAGATTAGGAACAAATCGGCTGTGACAGACAGACAGACACTCGAGTGATCCTTTATGGGTTCCGTTTTTTCCTTTGGAAGTACGGAACCTTAAAAATAAAACATGTACCTACACTAAAATGAACTTACCGCGTACATACCAGTACGAAAACTGAAAAAGTGCGCTTTTATTAGTAAAACAGTTAGCCAAATTTACTGCGATATTTTGGAAGTCAAATCAGAGAAATGTGCCAATTTCCATGGACCCAGCTTCTCACTCATTAACAAAATGAATTTAACTTGCTAGAATATCATACCAACTTCTTCTTATGATACGGATCTTCGCCTTCAATTTATAACCAAATTCAACCTCTAAGTACTACAAAAGTTAATTAAAATTGTGTGAAAATGAATGGAACTTCAAACATGTGTAGGTTCTTCCTATTTATGCCATAATAGCTATTGCCTGAAATTCTGATGAAGTTAAACACAATAGGAAAGTTTAACATGAACGTTCTTTGTGTGTAAGTTTGGAAAGTCCTTGACAAAAATAGGCTTCTGGCTTATGAACATTTGGTAGGTATACCTACGTAATTTGGATTTACATGAGAAAACCAATGAGTAGCCTGAGTAGGTGAGTATGTAATCTTACGCAAACACACCTATAATTACATCCTACCCAACTACATCCGCCTCTAAATATGATTTGTTTCATTGAATGACTTTTTCATGAAATCGTGACATTGGGGAACAAATCTATATGTAACTTAGAGAGATGTGTTAATGATTCCAATGATTACAATTCTGTAAATACATAACTGTTATAGTCGCGAATCATATTTTGATCAAGATACAACCTGACACTGATCCGCAAATAGCATGAAACCTTTTTTAAATTATCAAATAACTTCTCCCGCTCTGGGCGGAGCGGGAGGGCGTGTCAGACTTTTACTGACTAAAACCCACCCAAATTCCTTCATTTGCCTGTGTGCCAGGGCCACGATATCCCTTTCGGACAAACTCGCAACCCTGGCAGGCATTGGCCCTAGCGGACCCCGTCTGTTGGTGCTGACTACTCTAAATAGCATAAGTAAGTAAGCAAGCGAAATTTGAATTTCGCGGCTACAGCTGCGGATTCATCTTATAGTTAGTTTGGTTATTCCTTATGAGCCTTCTTCCATTTCGGTGCTGACTTAGGTATTTTATTAGGGTTCCGTACCAAAATGGTAAAAAGGAACCCTTATGGTGAGACTAAGTCTGTCTGTCTGTCTGTCTGTCACACCTGGATATCTCAAGAATTACTACTGCTATCAACTTGAAATTTAGAATAGTTTTAGATGACGCCCAACTATTTTGCAAACAAGAAAGAAATTAAAAAAAAAAACGTTTTTTGCAAAAGGGACTGAAAAGGGGTCTTAAAAAATTTGAAGTGGGGGGGGCTACTAGGGCATGTGGGATATCATATGAAAGAACGCTGTTTGCAAATTCTCAAACAATTTTTTGTTCTTTTTTTAGGCAGCATAGTTTTCCACTTTTGATGAAAAATGGAAAAAAAAATACCACCCCCCCCCCTTATCTCCAAAGTTTGCATAGATAAAAATCTGAAATTATTCTATGTGATAGCAGTTTAGGTAAAGATTACAGGAAAAATAAAACGATGTCTCTAAATAGCACAGTTTTTCAGAAACCATCAACATCATTTTATACGTACGGAACCCTCGGTGCGCGAGTCCGACTCGCTCTTGACCGGTTATTTTTTAATATATTTACACTATAATTTACATTATATTTACACAACAATAATATCGACACAACAAAGAAGGTAAAATCAATTGACATAGGTCCGTCCACGACAAGCATTCGTGGGATATTGAGCGCTCATCGCCACTGTGAAATAAATAGTACTTTTATTTTATTCATAAAAAAAATTAAGAAGCAATGGAAAAAAAATTTGATTGTTAAAGAAAATGCGGGAGATTATTTTGGTATAAAAACTACTTCAAAATTATGTAGAACTTCGGAGATATTTAGACTTTTGAGTAGAAAATTGAATTAGGTCCACTTGTTTTTTACTTTTAAAAAAGGCATACAACACACACATATAAAATTATAGGATATTTGTAACAGGAGAAAAAATATTTTGATGGATTATATTGATCAGAATCTGCAAATTAGAGCTCTCAAATCAGCTATCCATGACATGCATCAGGAGAACGATTATTGCTAAATAAGTAATTAAAAAATCGCTTTATTATTATTTTAGAAGAGAAAACGAACTATTTTTACCAAGTAATTATTATTTATACGAACCAAAGAATAGTATTCAATTTCAACGAGGAAATCATCTACGCGCATTTTTGTAATACATAAAAGCTTCTAGATTTTATACCATAGCTTACATATTTAACCTTTCAGCATAGTCATGTTTTCGACCATTTCTGTGTTCGTGTTTAAACAGTAACAGACAGTGGTTTATTCCACTAACTGCGCCCTCCTAATTTCTATAGGATGACGTCACCACACACAATGCATTGCGTCCCGCATAGAAATTCTATTGGAAACCCCACAATAGACATATGTGGGGTTATACATCTTCGTTAGTTATATTGAAATGCTTTGAAGAGTGAACTGGTAACAGACACATTGATCGTTATCAATTTTCAACCCTATGGTTTCGGTGTTATAGTTTATAATTGAAGGGTGAATGTCAAGTTTCTGTATGTTGGGCTTAATCGTGAAGACCCTGGAAGACGTAGGTCTCGTTATTAGTAAGATAAAGTGATCGTGTTTTGGTTTTTTGCTTTGAGGTCATCGGCACTATGTGTGCGTGTGAAAATGGTCTGGCCATCTTAAAATTTAACTTGTGCGCAGTTTTGATGTGTAATATCAACGATTTCGTGAAAAGGGACGGAAGTGTGTAACAGGAAATGACAGCTTGAGCATGGAATAAGTACTTTTTAATAGCATGGAATTAGTAAGTAATTTATAATGGCATGCAGTTAGCGTACTCATGGAATTACTAAGTACTATATTAGGTAGATTGTAAGTAGAGGGGGTCAAATTTCAACCAGTAGGCGACCATTAGTAATGAATATTATTCGAATACATATTTCAGTTCTTAGTTTTTTAAATTTTGAGGCTAATTCTGTCGCTGCTCAACTGAGCACAATAACATCTCACCTTGGTAATAAGCAACTGCTTATTACCAAGGTGAGATGTTATTATGTTACACATCATATGCGACTACTGTAGGGCTCACTCGTTTTTTATTTGGAATAAGTTATGATTTTGTGATCACACTTCGATGCCATGAAACAAAATATAACACAAAAATCCACCAATATAGTCACGTCTTCCATTGCTAGCATAGTAAATATGCTGATTATACTGTATTGGTTATGCTTTAAGAAAAGCGTGTCTCAATTATACCATTATAACCTTATTGTCTTAATTAATTTAAGAAATAACAGAAAATATGGGACATAAAACGGATGATCATAGTGCCAAGGTATTATAAACAACATTATTCGATGTTATGTGCTGCTAGGTGCATTTACATTGTGCATACAAGGATAATCTTCGGTTGGTGCCGCATCACTTAAAATTGTCTAAGGGGGGAGGGCCTTTGCTTGACTTCGGTCCTGAGATATGTTTATTTATTTATTTATTAAAACTTTATGCACAAGTAAAAATACACTGTATAAAGGCGGACTTAATGCCTGAGGCATTTTCTACCAGTCAACCTTAGGGTGATGCAGAGACAAAACATGGCAGGTGCAACGTACGGGATAGACAGCTCGGAAATAACTATAAAACAAAATCATAAATAAATACAAATACATAGATAGATAGATAGATACATACATAATATACCAAAATAATAAAAGACAATAATAATAATAAAAATATATTTATATATGTTAAAGACATTTTTTAAATAATCCTAACTAATATTATAAATAATAACAATAATTCATTTATTTCAGGCTACGCAGGCCCATAGATAAATACCTTAACCTAAACATACATATTTTTAACCAAATTAAACTATAACTAAACACACGTTGTCGGCGTCGTGTATCGCGGCGTGGTGTCGCGTCACCGTCCTCGGAAACGTCGATTTACGACACCTTTCGGCCAAAAGTCCTCCTTCAAGCAGGTCTGTAGATGGTTGGTTGGGATTCGTACCACAAATGACTTAAAGTTGATGTTGTGGCGCGATTCCAACCTTTCGACCCTCAGAATCCAGTTGGTCTTCACTTTCACATACTGCACGACTTCCTCGATCGTCGTGGAGTGGTGCAGACGTGAAATGCGTTTAAGTAATAATAATAATGATGTAATAATAATGTAACGTAGTAATAAATTTTAATGTGAAAGTAAGTTTGTTTGTTTGTTTGTTACCTTTTCACGCCTAAACCACTAAACCGATCATCCTGAAATGTTGCATACATGTTGTCAGGTGTACAAAACGGACTTAGGGTACCTTTCATCCCGAAAAAAAGTACTGTTCCCGACGAAAACAAAAATAACGTTCTTATGATAATAGATGGCGCCACATGTCTTTCGAATCATGATTGAATTTATAGAAACTTTAGTAGTGTGTTAAGAGTTTTTTGCCGCCAAACACCAACCAACAAGCAAAGTTCAACCCGAATTAATTGTCAAATTCTAAATTAACGCGAGCGAAGCCGCGAGCAAAAACTAGTAATGTCATAATAACTTAAGTAGTTAAGTTTTTAATGCTTTCATAAGTATTTGATATTAATATTACCTACGCTCAGTAAGAATATACCTAGTATCCGTAAAAACTACAATATGTTGCACACTTATAACTTTATCCTATGAGACATCGCGAGAACAGCTTGATTTTACGTCCTAAAGAGAATTTCTTGACCTAAAAACTTAGAACGTTAGCCGAATTTAAGGCAGACCTAATTTTAGAATAACAAAATAATTTATTTTACAAAGTTAGGAGCCTAACAAGATCTAATTTGCAGATTTTCAGAACAATTTTGGATGATAAAAAGTAAAACAAGAGGCAAGAAATTATCATTATATCATAATGGTGTAGTAACAAGATTTTGATCCTTTTATTAGAAGTGGATTTAAAATATAAA
This sequence comes from Tiliacea aurago, assembly GCA_948098905.1. Lineage (NCBI taxonomy): Eukaryota > Metazoa > Arthropoda > Insecta > Lepidoptera > Noctuidae > Tiliacea > Tiliacea aurago. The sequence continues at coordinate 23,309,446 of OX402581.1, read as the reverse complement.
TTGGGTAAATTCAGCCTAATATTATTTAGGCTGAATTTACATAATTTATATTTTAAAAAAGCCTTGTATGATTTGGGTAAGAACAAAACAATATTGCAGGTCAACATCACATTATCATTATCTTTTATCTGTTCATTTTTTTTTTGGGTCGGAACATATCAAATAACTTCTTCCGTTCTGGATGGAGCGGGGGGGCGTGTCAGACTTTTACTGACTAAAACCCACCGTGTTCCTTCAGTTGCGTGTGATCTAGGGCCACGATATCCCTTTCGGACAAACTTGCAACCCTGGCAAGCATTGGCCCTACCGGACCCCGTCAGTTGGTGCTAACATTTCTTAGAGGCGCGCGTGGAGCACAACGCGCCGTCGACCCGGGCCTGCGCCTACGGTGGCCGGGAATCGGCCTACGACTCCCGACGCTCGTGGCGTCTACCGCACTAGGAGCGTGAAGGCGTGAATTTTGCCTCTTATCTGTTCTGCCTTATTGCTGTCTTTTATCTGTTCTGTGGTCGTTATCAATCGTACTAAAGTTTTTAGAAATTTCGATTTAGTTTATAGATTTTGGACTGAGGACTGATAAGTAATTGCATAATTTACGATTAAAAGATGCATGTAAAACTGTTTCTGGTATGGGTTTAACAAAAAAAAAACCTATTTCTTTTTTCTTCTAAAACTTCGTCACAACGCATCATTAACCATTACAAAACCTTCGAAAACAGATAGATTTTCCCCGAAACCCTCTATTTACCCGCATTTTTCTTAACCCCTAAAGTGATGGTAAACATCTTGGCACACAGATACGTACGTACCTACACTTGTATTTATCGGGTATCCTCAGCTCCTATTACGTCGGCACGGCTTCATTGAGTTCCGAATATTTTATGACCCGCTCCAACCTTCCATAGCTATCAGTGCAAACCTTTCATAATTGAATTTCAGGTGTTTGGTTGCAAAAACTTTCGTTGTCTATTTGTGAAGAAAGTTTTCGTGTTTCGTAATATCTGTATTTATGTAAACAAGTTACCTTTGTCTAAATTGACGTATCTTCCTTGAGAGTACAAACACGGCCTCCATCTAAATCTTAATATTCTTTGGATTTGAAGGAACATGACATACGCATAATATCGTCATAGCTAAAGAGCATCACATACAAGAACTCGTCTATTTGACTCAGCAAAAAAAATCCTATCTACTCACAGAAATCTACGCCGCAGAGTCTTAAGCGGGAAATTGTATGAAAACTCATTTACGTTATAGTGCGTTCGAGAGAGATCTTGTGGTACTCGTATACTTATATTGTAATAGGCAAGTGGTAACCAGGCACTCAACGTGAGACGCTCCTAAGAAGAGCAGAGGCAGATTTTTGATCAAGCTTTGTTTTGAAGACTTGTAGTAAATACTAAAAAGGCTGTTTCTTTGTCACTTTAAACTGAACTTTTAACACTTTGCCCAGGCTATCGCCTGCGTGGATCTCGGAAATTATCCCACGGGAACATACCTACTACCGGGATAAAAAGTATCTTATGTAGGTGATGGTCTATCCATGTCATCCAAATCCGTTCAACCGTTTTAGCATGAAAGCGTAACAAACAAACTCACTTGCTATTTCACCAATTCACACTAAGCGTTTCCAAATGTCCTTTATAATGCGCACAGCAAAAGAGTGGAACTCTCTGCCTGCGTCTGTGTTTCCGAACGTATACTTAATTACATTCACATTACATTCTTCTGGGTAAGCTCACTCCATCGTCGACTTTGTCTCTGTCACCTCTGACCTAGACTAAGGTCAATATCAAAACCATCCCAAAAAAAAAAAAACTTTCGCTTTTATAATGTTACTAGCTGCGCCCGCGGTTTCACCCGCATAAGTCCCGATTCCGTTGAAAAATCGGGATATAAAGTAACTTATATGTTAATCCAGAGTGTCAGCTACCTCCTTACAAAATTTTATTAAAATTGGTCCAGCCGTTTGAGCATGAATAAGTAACAAACACACACACCCACTTACAAACTTTCATCTTTATAATATTAGTGTGATACTGATTACTAGCTGCGCCCCGCGGTTTAACCCGCGTAAGTCTCGATCTCGTGGGAATATCGGGATAAAAAGTAGCCTTTATATGTTAATCCAGGATGTCAGCTACCTCCATACAAAATTTTATTATAATTGGTCCAGCCGTTTGAGCGTGAAGAAGTAACACACACAAACTTTCCCCTTTATAATATTAAGTGTGATGTGATGTGATAAGTTAGGATTACTATAATTAATGTAGTAAGGTTGTTTTGATTCTGTTTTATTGGTAATTAAACTGAAAGTGTTTGTAAAGATTTGTTGCTTCTTCTGTCTTATTGTTTGTTATCAATCGATATAATTATGTTCTTCCGCTTGTCGTGTAATTTTCAAGGATGGAATAAATTTCTCATACCATTATTCTTTTTTCCATTACCTACTCAATAGTGCAACACAAACATATCATCTTCATACATACACTTGATACTCCACAAACTCTCTGACACATCACACGATAACACAGACTTCATGCTGATTACCTAAAAAAGTAACCTTTGTTTTTTTTTCACAATTTTTCCTGTTTAATAACCAACAACATACCTAATGATTTTTATAATGGAGGAACACTGACTCCCAAGTCACAGGTATAAACCTAGATTGGGAGCCAGGAGACCAATGTTTGAGACACTACTTCTGTATGTTTGTAAATGTAATGCTTGTAACAATGTTGTCACCTTTTTTTGAAATAAAGAATTATTATTATTACCATCAAATTCGACAATTCTGGCTGTGTCGGCCTTGCCACCAACTGCGTTATTTGCTTTAATAATAAAATTATGAATATGTGACGTCATATAATTCCCACTGGTACGTTAGCCTTCAGTAGTTGTCCTATTCGCCCTCAATTTCATAATAATATGTTTAGAATACAGACGACATAATGTCTGTATATTAATCATTTTATTCAATTTGTCGGCGTATTGCCAAAAAAACGAGAATGCTATTTTGTATGGAGCACTATACTTCGTGAAATGTCTGGTTCCTATATTCAAAATATGGACCCTCTTTTACCGATTGTATATACTTGGCAGCGCTGGGCATTTGAATAGATTCTGAAAGTTATTCGTAAATGATTCTAAAAGCATACTCCGCCGCGTCTACTCCGAACATAAATCCGAAGTATCACCCGAATGTTCGGCCGTTGCTTGACTACGGCTAACTATGGCGAAAAAAAAAAATACAGTCAAAGATATAAGCCAAAGTCAAAAATGTGACTTTAACTCGGGTAAGGATTCAAAGTCAAAAAAGAAAACTATGGAAATTAACGGCCGATACTTCGGATTAACGCTACGGGGTAGACCCCAAGCTCCGTACTAAACTTACGTGTCGTGTCGTGATGCATCAGTGGGTACATCTCCGTCAATCATCATCTACCCAGCCGTTTCCCAACTGATTTAGGGTCGCCTTTCAGTCCAACCAAATGCAGCTGGATACCAGTATTTTACATGGAGCGACTGCCTATCTGACCTCCACAACCCAGTTACTGGGTAACACGATACACGGTAAGACTGGTTGTCAGACTATCGGGCTTCTGACGACCCGTAACAACTGTCAAAGATCTACTAATAACAGCCGGGACCAACGGCTTAACTTGTTTTCCGAGGCATGGAGTGGTCTTGGTATGTAAAGATGGAACCCATCCACGTACCAACCACGGCAAGCTTTTTTCTTTTGTTCACGGAGTGCAAAATCCTCATGGATGTCCTCCGCCCTGGGACGGGCGGAGGGGTCTGTCAGACTCTTACTGACTAAAAACCACCCCAGTGTTCCCCCTCCCACACTTGCACCCTATTATTACTTCTGCAATCTCTGCCGACGCCCAGTGCGCCTGCTGCGGGCCGGGTGAGCGGACGAGATCTCCCGTTCCTTTTCCGCAGCCTCCTTCTGCGACACGACTGTTTCGCAGAAGGACACCACTCGTCCCAGGACTCCTCACTGCCGACGATCGACTCGACCACGGCCGGCAGCGATACGTCACTGCCTACTCCTGAGATTAGGGCACGGCGTGGCTCCGCCCAAGCGGCACAATCTGCCAGCGTATGCCGCGCCGTGTCCTCCCGGCAGTCGACGCAGTGGTGACACCGGGCGTCCTGCTGCCTGCTTTTCCGACACAGGTACTTCCCGAAGCAACGGCAAGCGTACTATCTAATCGATCGACCCGTGTGGCTATTATAATACTTAGCCACAAGCCATATATCTCCGTCAATATATTTTGCGAGGATAACACACTATTCTGAAGAAGTATCACGTCAGGATAGTGCACGCATTTGCATTATGAATTTGCCTTAATGAAACTGAAATGGTCTCCTATTTCAAGTTTAGACACCTCGATAAACTAAGATCAGATACAAAATTGTTCTTAGTAACTGATAATATGAGTCAGTAAGTATTCATGCATCCGGTTAGACTAGAAGAAGACCCAAACGTTGCTAGGCAAAGTCTGGGCAGATGATGATAAATATAAGACAGTAAGATTTAAAAAAAAATACAGACTACATAGTAAAAACAAAAGATTAAAAAAAAGAAGCCGATTTCAAACATTTTTTCACCAATAGAAAGCTAAATTATCAGGAAGTAACATTGGCCGTAATTTTGTAATTTAACGTTTAGCGAAAACGTGGTAGTAGTGCGGGCAGGAGATGCGATGCGACGGAGTGGGTCGGGGTGACAAGAAATTTGACGCGGACGAAGTCACATGCAGAAGCTAGTGTTTGATAAAGGCAAATCACTTTTCTTCTGGAAAGTACACATGTTGTTATAACATGGGATTCAATGGAATTAGCAAACGGGATCCATCGTTAATACCTTAAAAATGGGCTTCAATAATGGGATCCAACGAAAATAAATCGTCCCAAATTGTGTTCTCTGTGTGATCTTATAAACTAAGTTAGTATATACTTAGAACAAAGGAACAATTAATTGTTATTAATATATATCAACCACAGATAGTGAGATAGATTAGCCTTGCTGACACTGATATATGCTTTATACCTGACCCCTGAATAAGGGCATGCAAGTTACCGGCCATTCATGCAGTGAATGCTGACCAATCTCAACAGCTTACAAGGAAATGCAATATACCACAGATGGCTATTATCCTGATTGACTTGACAGTTTCAATACCCATAGAAAACCATACATTACCAATCAGAGACAACCCAATTTAACTCTGTTTGAAACGGATATCGCAAAATCAACATAAAATGTTCCTGTAGCTTTAAATAAATAAATATATTAAATATAGAGAAAACGAGGATCTATAAGCTATTATTAACTGTGTGACAGACAACTTCCTCCTACAACGATAAGGGTGATTTTTTGGCGATTTTCTGGGCGATTTTTGTGTGAATGTATTCCTTTCTGACAAAAATCACCGAGAAAATCGCCGAAAAAACGTTTTTTAAAAGGTTTTATCGGTGATATTTTTTAGGTTTTTTTTTAATGATTTGTTATAGTAATACCTAATATAATGATAAAGATGGTGCTGGGTACTAATTATGTTAAACTTATTTAAGTTTTTAAAAAACTTAATTTAATTGAATAAAATTAGATTGAGAATTATTTATTTTTATTTTAAGGCATGTAGGAAATACATGAATGTGTGTGTGAGTGTCTGGGTAGGGGTGTGTGTGGGGTGTGTAGGGGTGTGTGTGTGTACGCGTGTGTGGGTGTATTTTAGCGATAGGCTACTGGCATCCTCTCAGTGAGAGTGACGCGGGCCCGGTGTATGTCACATTCCTCCAATTTTTGTTTCTAGGACATACCAGTTTCCTTACGGACTGTTTAATACTAACATAATATGGATCCCTGTTGTCTGTAATAAAGGCATTTTAATTTAATTTTACGATGTTTTCCTTTATCGTTTTGACAGCAGTGGTGATGAAATAACTTACACAAAGTAAAGTGCCTGTCTGACGATTTACAACTCGTATGTCGCGGCCGTTTACACTGAGCCACCACTGCGGGCCGAGCACTGGCTGCCCAAGACGTTTGTGATAAGACATGATAAATTATGTCAAGTCAATTTGTACTAGCATTTTATGACAAAACAGTTTTATCGCTCAAACTGTGATATAATGTGTGACTCAAGTCATGTCACAGTAGGCCGTGCTCGCCCCGCTGCTCCCAAAACTGATATAGGGCAGATACAAATAGACCATACACAATTACACATGTTTTAAGTATTGAAGGAAGTTATAAACATGGTTGAATGACTTCTGGAAATAAAGGATCGTTACAGTCTAAAATATGTGGCATCGCGAATTGTTTTACGGGTTGAAATGATGTTAGTAGTTTGTCCACCTGTGACCTAAAATTGAGTTGGAGTTGTTAATGAAAATGTTGTTGGATTCGAAGGTCGCACGGCGGCCGCGGCGCAGTGGTACGTAGGCAACGTAAGTGATGTCTGCACCTAATTAATATTGTAGTTTAACCTTTTAGATCTAATTTATCATCAGTCTCACAAGAAATCTTATGTTAAAACCGGGAATAAAGCAAAATACGAAAAAAAGAGACCAATATTACCAGGAATCCACCGTGACATTTAGAGTGCCTTCTAAAACATCCTAATTATAACTTCAAAACCTTATACAATACCGAGAATTCGGACGGCAGTCTTCAAAAGGCTCATGGATACTTATTTAGATTCATTCGGAGACCGCTTCCGATAACATAGGAAACGAAAGAAAGGATAAATTGTGCTGGAAATTGGAAAGTGCCAAGAAGATTTATCTCGTTTGAGCCCAATATCGGTTAGGCCCATTAGGGTCGGCCGGAGAATGGACTTCTATCCTATTGTCGTTTACAAGCGCCCCAGTTTTTTTACTCTATAATATATAAATGGCGGATGAAGGGATATCGTGGGTAATATATTGTGTATCGTTATCAGTTGGAGGAGTAAATGATTTGTTATGAAAAATTAGGTGTTAACTCCCTGTTACAATAAAAAAATAAAAAGTTTTATTTCAGAAACTTGTACAACTTTTACAGTAAAACTTACATAGGGACCTCCTTTTAAGTAAAAGATATACCTGTGCTAGGATCCCGCTCTCCAATGACAAAATAATGAATTGGTAAAAGTGGTGTACAATATGAAAATTGAATTTAAACATCAACAAGAAAAATAAAATAAAACAAGTAAAATCCCAAATTAAACAAGGCAAGACTTGAACTTTAGCTATAATTAAATAAATAGATTTTTTTTTTTTTTTTTTATGAATGGCATCTCGTAGCAGACCTAGAGAGGTCGTTGCTACTTAACCGGATATTCCTGTGGCTGCCCTAAGGTTTTTAATCTTAAAGCCTGGAGGCTTTAAGATTAAAAACCTAAGATTAAAGCCAGGGCGCAAATTATATATATTAAAACTAAACGACAGCGCACTAAGGGCACCCCCTGTGGGGTACGGACCTCGGCTCAGGGCGTCGTTGGGGGATCACAAAATTAGTAACAATTTGGGGACGGGCTGGATCAACATTTTGATCATGATTATTATCAGGGGATATTATATTTATTGCTACGGCGCTCTCAGCCTCTAACCGGGCGGCTGGCGCATCGACATTCAAGGGACGGGGGGGGAGGACTTTTATTACCATTTACTCGGGAAGTTCGCGTGGTACCTCGGCGGCGAGGACGGAAGGTCGGTTTGTGTATTTTGTGCACTGTACTCGTGGCCCTATTGCTTTCCTGAAGGAGAGTGACTGGGTCATCCGGATCTAAGAGAGTGTGCCTCGGTCGGCGAGTCTGACTAATGGCAGAAGGCCTGTAGCTAGCGGCCTGCACAACCAAGGGGTTGCGATGACGTTCCGCGGATTCGAAAAAGCGCTTTGCAAGGCGCTTCATAAACTGTTTGATGGTAGGCATCTTAAGGTCTACGTGAAGTTGTTCGTTCCGAACGAACCAAGGAGCCTTCGTAATTCTACGGAGAAATCGGTTTTGAAGCGTCTGCATCTTATGGATGTGATATGACTTTGCGTGAGCGAAGACTACGCAGGCGTAAGTCATGATCGGTCGAATGCACGCGGTGTAAATACGCAATTTGCACTTAAGGGACAACTTGCTGCGCGGGTTGAGTACGGAGTGTAGTCGGCCGAGAGCAAAACTGGCGCGCGAGCGCACCTGTTTTATGTGCTCGCCGAACGTCATGTGATGGTCTAAGACCACACCGAGATATTTGGCTCGCTTCTCCCAAGGGATAGGCTTGCCGAACATGGTAAATAGAAAAAAAAAACTTAGGGATATTTATACTAAAATAATATGTGTGTGTGTGTGTGTGTGCGTACGTGCGAGCGTGCGTGTGTGTGTGTGCATTTGCATGGAGGGGTGTGTGTGCGTATCTTTTCAACTCATATTGACGATGCGTGCAGCAATAATGTTGTACATGACGGATGTTCGAGCGGCTGAGACATCACGTGTCCCTGTTTAATCGTTATCTTTTGGTCCTCCATCATGGGCGTGTACGTGCAGGTGTTTGAAAAATAATACTCGCAAAATAACGGACTTAATTTACTCACAAATGTCGTAACAAAACTTAATCATAAAAAAAATAAGGATTACAATGATTGTCACTGATTAAGTCAATTCACAATATTTTTGTAAGCTTGCATTTAGAGCCAATGGATTTGTGCGTATGCAATGCAAGAGTGATCCTTCTGCCGCCATGACCCTCACAACCCCATTCGGTGTAACCTGCTTAAATAAAAATACCACCAAAGAAATAAATTCTAAGCCACAGAGTAAAAATAATAGATTACAACTTTAAAAAAGTGTTATATTAAATCGACTAAATCATCGCGCGCCGTCATACAATCATAATTATTGAAAATGAAATGAAAGGAAAATGGTTTATTATTTTAACAAGTAAACCTTAACAACTAGTGATTGAATTCTCATTTTAAGCAGATAAAAAAAAAATATGATCCTTATTTAACACAGGCTGTGTTAAATAAGGATCATTTCTTTTTTTTTTGTGGTCGAATCACTGTCTCTTTAGATATAGGCCATCCCTAGTTTAGGAGACAGGATTTATTTTTTTGTTATTTTCGACCATTTTTTTTCCACTTGTGTCCATTGTTAGTTGATTAAGAGACCGGCGATGGATGCGTAGTTCATACAAATGTAATACCAAAATAATTTGTAAATCAAACATATTTTTAAGGTAGTGTGTCTTTATTCCGATTGGAATACAGAATATATAGGTCCCCAAATATATATTTTGAATGCCCACTGATTTAAACAAGAGTTATGAGACAAATAATTTTTCTATAGAAATTTTAAATTCCTCATATCTCGTCTTTATAACATAGTCCTTTTAAAATATATATTTGGGAACATAGATATTCTGTAATCCAATCGAAATAAATACACACTACCATATGAATATGTTTGATTTACAAATTATTTTGGTATTACGTTTGTATGAACTACGCATGCTACGCCCCCTTAAGTCTTAGCATGTAACTAATATACTACCCGTGTGTATGTATATTTATGAATCAATAAACTTATTATTTATTTACTTGTTTTATGCAAATGTAGGAACTAAACAATATTAAAAAAAGAAGAAAATTAAAGGCTCTTACAGACTCACGTGATATCGTGGGTGCGACAGTTCAGGCACAGTGACATAGAAATTGTGCTACAAGTGTTGCGTCGTGCCCGCGATATCGCACCAGTCTGTACGAGCCTTTAAGCTAAACAAGAGGCACGCACGCAGGCATGCCAGTGTGTGAGTAAGAGTGAGGGTGTGGGAATGTAATAGAAAGTAGAAAGAAAATACGTTTATTTGCGGTAAACATGAAGCCAAAAAAAAAAACACAAACATGAAATAAAAAGTTGAGGGAAAATATGCGTCACATTCACGCAAAGCGGCCCGCGGTAATGCTGTGTGAATTGAAATATTAACACACTAATATTATAAACGTGAAAGTTGGTGAGTGAGTGTGTGGGGGTGTGTTTGTGTGTGTGTGTGTGTATTTTACACTTATTTCGTATAGCTCATTAGGGGCATTATTGCATGAATCATGCCGGCCAAGGTTGTAGACATCCCTTGTGGTATAACGCTTCAATCAATAACCTGACACCTGAGTATTATAGTGAATATTTTAAACCTATTTACGAAAATTTCGTAACACACTATCAATCATACTCTGAATGATTTTTGAAGGATATTGCTAATCCATCCATCATTCATCCATGCACCGTTCGAAAAATTTGTCTGCAACAAAGTAACGAAATAAAATTAAATCTTGTGGAACTATTAAAATTAAACCAATTGCTACTGTGTGTTACGTAATTACTCCGCTGATCTGGTTATCTCACGGTTATTAAAAATTCCGTTGCTAATTTTTTTTTCACTGGAAAATTTAAGATAAATAATGGTAGATGGCTCTGGAGGAGGCCTTTACCTATAGAGAGGTTCATGCATTTTAATTTAAGTGTTGTTTATTTATTTAAAAATATAAAATTATTTATTATTACTTCGAATTATGGTGGACTTATTTATATATTTATTTGTACTCAATACTCAATCATTAAGTTAGGTGGTAAGTAAACATTAGTTGGACCAATCGTTGCTTGATTACTATTGTATGAATTTTAAACGACTAAATTATAACTATACTTAGTTAATATTTTTAGAAATTTATAAGTCTACTAGCTAAATTAAATTGTTATAATTAATAATAATGTGTCAAATATGGAATCGTTACATTGAACGGAGTTAAATCACTGAGTAGGTAGGTACGGTAACGACGAAATATGTATGTTTTATAATTTAAATTCATTTAATTTATAATTATTAACAATTCAAATAATTAAAATCAAGTGTATTGATATAATTAATAGAGTACCTATCGATTATTTATCTATGGTATTTACTTATGTTTTTTTTTTAATAATAACTAATTATGTTCCTATGCATGAAATTAGTATAAAAGGTAATCGTAATTTTTAAAATATTTGCACTGCATGAAATAAAGAGGCTTTTTTATTTTATTTTATTTATAAAGGTATATATATTTATAGAGCTATAATAGGTGACGAACATATTTTGGATGTGTACTCGCATTGAAGATCATTAAGGTGTTAAGTAGTTACCTATATATTATGCGGAATGCTATCTGTCACCTCGCGTGTTGAAATATGCGTCGTTCGTTGTAAAGATTAAGTACGGGGTAAATAAAGGTTATTCGAGGTGACTGTCATTTATCTGTCTAAGCAGATTAATGATCGGCGCTTTGAATAAAAAGTATTTTAGTGCTGAAAATATAAATAATTGTATGCCCTAAGTGCCCATTTTATTTAAAAGCCATGTTTTTAGAACGTACTGTAACTAATAACAGCCATTTATTGTCCCACTGCTGGGCAAAAGCCTCTTCTGATACACAGAAGGCACGAGAATTGATCACAACGCTTGCTCAAGACGGTTTGGCGATTTCAGACTTAAGTATATTAACTATAAGTCCAGGTTTCCTCACGATGTCATTCTATCATTTTTACAACCTTCTTCGAGATAAATCGAAAATGATGTACTGGTCAAATACATGCGAGTAGGCGGCCGGCAATGTTAGTATAAAAATCCATATCTGTGGTGTAATTTAAAAATAGAACGAACGTTTTACGTATATAATTATATGACAACCAAAGAGGTAGCTTATCAAAGATGTTATTTACCTTTCGAACTGACTTTCAAATAGAGCTGTTTAAAGTAAAAAAGAAAACAAATGAAGATATTGGCGCGTGAAAAATTATCGTTGTTCGTCATTGAATCTATAAATGGAATTCATAAATAATTTACTTAGTTTGAATTTCCGCGCATTATTTGAGAAAATCACTATACAAGCCTTGGCCGCAACCAGGCATTGATGGACTCACGTATGAGTGCCTCTGCTTCGCCTCGGCCCACATTTTCACCACGTTCATCCATCAATACCCCTTTTGCAGGCCGCTGCAGTAATGTACCTACTATATTTGTCTGTTGTAGGTATTATATAGTATTTATAGTAGATATCCCTTATAATACCTAATGAATTATGTTTTATTTATTTGTCCTTTTTCGATCCTTTGTCGATTAAATTGTCCTTTTTTATTGCTTTCGGTTAATTATTTGATCACTTTCTTCAAACATTTGTATAAATACAGGATGGTTCCGCTCCGCTGCCCGAAGATTTCCGCACTGCTAGACAAATTGTACTTTTACGCTTATCAAAAATCTGCCAGGGTTGCGAGTTTGTCCAAAAGGGATATCGTGGCCCTGGCACACAGGCAAATGAAGGAATACGGGTTTTAGTCAGTAAAAGTCTGACACGCCCTCCCGCTCCGCCCAGAGCGGGAGAAGTTATTTGATAATTACGCATCCACAAAAAATAAAAAGGCTTATCAATAGTAAAAGATTATTAGCATTTGCGTTAGTAAAAATAAGCTCTAAGCAGACGCTCGACAGTAACACCAGCCCGTATATGTTACCTACACTTAGCCAATGAAATACAAAGTGACTTGTAAGTCGACGTATTTCTTCCTGGAAGTGCTAGTGTGTGATACCTAGCACCCCATATTGCCTAGGCAAATATCCATGCGTTTATTAAAAAAAACGAAAGTTTTACTTATGTAGTTCAGAGAATTCCTCAATAAATATAATTTTCTCTAAACTTTCAATTAGAATTCTTCCTCAGAGAATCCTTGTTCCTTATGTAACATGGATCCTGGGTTAGAAATACAAGGGTACCCGCTCAATGTACCCTGTATAAACCGGGATATTACAAAATATACTACACTGTTTAAAGTTCGTAACAATAGGAGAGCAATATGTTACCTAAAATGTAGGCACTATTGTTTGGTTTAACCTCAAATGGACGTGTGGTGGCTTTTAGCGGTTGAAATAATGTGTTGTTATTTTAATAATTATAAGCCTAATGCTTTCCTATAATATATATTACTCGTATATAGTTTCTATAATCAAATAGCTCGCATTTATAAGGCATTTATTAAATTTGACACATTATAGATAGCAGTTATTTTTATGAAATTTGACAAAATATGGCTGTTATTTCTACAAAAATAACTGCTGTGGAAATGCGTTCCATGTGAAGCATGTGTTGTGTTGGCAACGGTGTGGTTTAATAGAAGATGTAGTGACAAAAATTGAAAAGAGTATGGATGGATGGTTTAGTCATGTTGAGAGGATGAACGAATGGCGACTAACAAAAAGGTATTTACAAGGCATATGTGAGTGAAAACGTGAGCTAGGGGACGCCCTAGGAGGACATAATTATAGTGACTAAATTGGTGATGTTCTTCAGAAAGGTTAGGTGTCGCAACCGGCGTGCGTGTACTCGTATGACCAGATGTATGAACGTAAAAGAAGGGAGTCGAAGCGATAAAGCGTTCTATAGTTTCTGCTTACCACTTTCATGGGAAGAAGGCGTGGGTTTATGTATGTATTTTTTTTTACGAAATCTATTGCCCACATTGACTACCAACAGTGCTTATTTGGGGTTTCTGTAGATTGTATTTATATCAACACGCTTACCTCTTCATATACCAATCATGTAACAAAAATATAACTTTTACACGAATTGTTTCAAATGAACTACACGTTACACGTGCTTCGAACGTAGGTACTATGAACCAAATAAACGAACAGAATGTTCTACCAAGAACTATATTGACGAACATCACGATGATAAGCAGTTCCATCGCATGATGTTTAGTTTTAGTTGCCAAAGCAATTATTCAGTGAAAGAGGGGCTTTGAAGAAGACGTATTGAACGTAATCACGACGTAGTCTATGTAGGCAGGTATCAATCACAACGACTACGAAGGATCGGTACAATAATTCTAATGTGTTAAATTTTGTATGTAGGTATGTGTGGGAGGATGAGTTCGAAAGAGAGATTAAGTTCACTGGGAAAATAGAGAAAATGCTTGTAAAAAATGGTGCTGATCGAAATTGTAGGCGCGATATAGGTGTCTTGTGAGTGGATGATTGAAATAAATGTGGTGTTTGCATGTGAGAAGTAAGCTGTCTTAATTTAAAAGAAAAATCATTAGGAATTCCTCCTACATCATGGGTGCGTATGTATATCCTCTCTTTCGCCGAGCGTCCTTAATGAGGCCGATGAGGCCGATGTCAATTATGCGGGATTCGCCAATCGGTCTGACTCAGTCCGACTGATTTAGTTCGTTCGTAGCGCACACCCATTTTCGCGCCAAATAGGCTGGTTCAGAAGAGGTTACCCTCTCATCTGTCAATTGACCTAAGGCCGATGTCAATTATGCCGGATTCGCCATCCGATCTGGTTCAGACCGACTGATTCAGTTCGTATAGTGGCAAATCCCCATTTCGTGCCAAAAAGCCGACACGAGAGAGGATATCAAACAAATTTATCATGCACAAACACTGAGATACGGAACAACATTTATTTCTTTTTTTTTTTAAACGTTGCCCCACACTAGGAATTTCTCCTGTATTGTGGGTGCGTTTACAAACATTTAAACTCACATACACAAACAGCCAGGCCCGGAACAACTACTTGTAGGTTATACAAATTTTTGTTCCGTGCGGGAATCGAACCCACGACACGCAGCGCAGCAGTCAATCACTTAACCACTGCGCCAACCGTGCCGCCAAACTATTGCCAACCATCTGTAAATTATGCAAAAATGTATTCAAAGAGATCTAAAATAAATATTTGTTATAGAAAGGCTATCAGAAGTAATATCAAGGAAAAATTGTGATCCCATGTCTCAGTGAGGCCATCTAGCCTAATATAGCATAATAACATAATAGCTTAGTTTGACACGTTACACTTTTACCGACACCAACCTTTGATTACCAACCGTCAAATAGTTTGAAACATCTAAGAAAATTATTTATTTTATCTAAATACTGGGTAAATTACAAAATACTAACGAAAATAAACCATGGTTAACGGACTGTCTGTTCTTTTTATTTAATAATTATGTTTATTGATTTTCTTTTTACTTCGCCCCCCTTCAGGTATTTCTCCTTGTTATTCTTACTAGTGGTCGCCCACTGGTTGAAATTCAACCCCCTCTACTTACAATCTATATAGTACTTACTAATTCCATACTATTAAAAAGTACTTACTTATTCCATGCTCAAGCTGTTACTCCTGTCACCTATCTATCTTCAAGTCATGAGGCTCTAGTACCTTGTGTGTGTGTGTCAAACGCATGGTAGTGTGTGTAGTGTCTTTTTATTCATTTAATTTATTTCTAAAGCATATTTGTATACAAAAATATTAGCTTTCGGCGCTCCCCTCCCATATAAATTTTAACTTTGGCAAATTTCATACTTCTCCATCCGCGTAATTTTTGTATAAAAGGGGTACAAAGTTTTCGCTTCATGTATTAATTTAATGATGATAGAAAAGACTCACGCCAATAGTACAATGGATGCAGATAGAATCCTATTTCGTCAGTTACACTCTGGTTTGACGTTTATTTTACCTACTTAACAAACAACTACTCTTACAGCTCAAATATTTAACTTGTGTGCAAGTAAATAAACCCTCGTTAAGACGAAGTTAATTGATTTTGTAACTCAATTAATAGGGTTAAATTTGTTTTGTTTATTTTTTTCAATAGTGGCGTTTGTAAGCTCGATTTGATTAAATTTGGGATGAATGACGGACAATATTGTATCAAACTAAGATATTAGTTGTTTATCAAAGAAAACCAAAAATTATTTTGCTTGCTTTTGCCAATGGTTTAGTTAAATATTCTATACAAGTGACCCGAACATCCTTCGCTCGGATTTCCTGACTTGACAAAAAATCTAAATTATGTATTATTATTAAGTTTAATATAAGTTTATAACACACAAATAAACTTTCCTGAATAAATGCTCTAATAGAAACAATGGTAAAAAACTCTACATCAAAATCAGTGGCATAGTTTAGAGAAGAAAGCGGTGATACACACCTACCATTAGTACCTATCCGTTAAAGTGTAATTTTTTTTTCGCGTATTATCTAAAATACGCGATAAATAAAATACAATTTTAATAAGATAAAAATCTTAGTTTTTTTTAAGGTACTCGTAATATTAATATCCTTATGTTAATTGTCAATTTGATTTGTATATTATAGAGGCGTTTTAATTTTTATAAACTTTAATGATAAGTACTTACTTTATCTTTCAGTTTTCCCGGCAATAAACATTTAATTTGACTTATGTCATTACTGTCATTGTGACAAACGTCATTAATGACACTGCTGTGCAAGAGAGAGCGTTAAAAGAAGCACGTTTTTGCATCCAATCTGCATTTTCATTTTATTAATAACTAGCTGCGCCAAAGATGACCAATATATTGAAATCCCATGATGATATATTGAAACATTTAGGGGTTCAACATGGTCAGGGGTAAAGATTGAGGTGGTTGAACATGGACTAAACCAGTCTCGATCCCGTGGGAATATCAGCATATAGTCTAGTGTAGTATATAGTAGCCTATATGTTAATCCAGGGTGTCAGCTACCTCCATACAAAATTTTATCAAAATTGGTCCAGCCGTTTGAGCGTGAAGAAGTAACAAACATACACACGCACACACACACTCACTCACAAACTTTCCCCTTTATAATATTAGTGTGATATATTTATTAATATTAATGTGATAGTGTGATAGCTTAGCTAAACAAGCAATCCCAGCAGACACGAAAAGCGACTTAGTTTTATACTATTTAATACAGATAGTAATATTATGTTTATTCTCACATTGTTAATCACAAATGAACAGTAGCCTGATGAAATAGAGGTGCAATCAATTAAAGTATGATAATTATGTCACTCAGAGACATGCCATTTATGGGCGAAAAACTCATGTTGTAGAGTTGTACTGAATAAATTAGCCTTATTAATTTCACTGCCATTTTCAGGCACGAGTGCGTCGGTTTTCAGTACCAACCACTGGACTTGTGCCAAGAGACCATACGATTCCTTAAGAGGAGTGGTCTTAAAGGACACGGTACTTCAGCAGTTTGGGGTTGAACGAATCTTTGATTAATTTTTATCAAAGGAAAGGTACCATAGTGACCGTAGTGTGTATAGCAGAAGCTTTGAAAAATCGAGTTATTTTATTTGTTATAGCACTGCGTGTGAGTATGTATTTGGTAAAAGCACAGAATCTCTTTTAGTGACGAAAACTTGCTCACTGCATGTGTTTTTATTTTTTATAGTGAAAAAAACTTCCTCACTGCGTGTTGGTAAATTTATCGTTCCTTGTGAAATTCTGAATGAAAACGGTTTACTTTTCTTCCATTTTTATACAACAACGTTTAGTAGAAAACGTAATAAAAATTTCATGCATTTAGTAATAGGATTACTGTGAACTCATATCGCTGTGGAATCCAGTTCAAACAACAAATAACCTTAGCCTTAAGCTGGCTGGAATTTCTATTGTCAGACATTACAATAGTCGTACAAATGTTAGTTATACTGATAGATATATTGAAATACCATGACACGGTACTTTTAGTCGTAGTTGGAGAATGAACTGAAGTCTATTTTAAAACTATCTGGTAAATTGCGCTTTTGCTAAAATAAATATAAGTTGTTGTTCTCATCGTAGTCTGCCAAATGAAAACACTCGAATATAAACTTTTAAATATGAGACCCATTCCATGCATTCGAATTAGCTACATAGAACATGCAAGTAGCAACTAATACCTCATAATTTACCTAGCTTTCATAATTGTAATCACATGAAAACTTAAAAAAAAAGGACGACGGAGTGAAAACATCACAGTATATTTATAGCCGCAGTAAGGGTTAACGAAACAAACATTAGGTACCACTAATATCGTCAGAAATCAGACGCGGATCGAAATTGGTATCGACCGATTACTATCGAACATTTAATGATGAAAATACTAACGCTTTGATACAGTTACGAACACACACGATACGAAATTACTTTCGTGGGCAATGAAAGAAGATAATTTGCTCTGTTTTGTGTTGATATGAATGTAAGATTAATTCTTTTGCGGATCGGATGATGATGCGTGGGTGGGACACCCACTGGATAATCACTGGTTTCGCTAGTAGATAAACATTGAATTGTGGAAACAGAAGCCAGATTCGATTTAGAAATCACACTATTGTCGTAGGATGTGTGGTGTCTCGTAATTTCGGACGTTCACCCAGCGGCTCTTAGGCTGATGGCAACACGTAGTGGTCTAGCGTGCTGTGCCGTAAGCTAGCGGTGCTGTGAATCACCAATCAGAGTTTCTACTAACTGTCTTTTTACTTTAAAACATTTGTCTCGCTTATCTGCCTAGCCGTTTCTCAACTGTATTTGAGTCGCCTTTGAGTCTAAACGGATGCAGCTGGGTACCAGTATTTTACATAGAAAGACTGCCTATCTGATCTCCGCAACCCAGTTACTGGGTAACCTGATACTCCTTGATAAGACTGGTTGCTAGACTTTCGTGGTTTTGACTACCCGTAACGACTGTCAAAGATGAATGGATTCTCACAAGACCCGTCTCTTGAAATGTCTGCTGGTGAGCAATTTTCTATCCATCTATACTATCGTAAGTGTGGTTTTCCGCTCGATCTTGATACGTTAGAGACCAGCGTTTTCCGTTGATGTGTTATTTTGATTCAGTGGTTTAAAAGTCCGGCTCAGCTACATCTACAAAGAAAGACAGGTCACTATAAAGAAAAAAAAAAGGTCAGTTCATGTTTTATTACGCTTTCAATTTGATCAATTATGGCTCAACGGTTACGACGCGAACTAGGAAAGTGCAAGGCGAGAGTGCATAAGATCCATAATTATTAAAGTACCTAGTCGAATCGCAACCCGTTAAATACTTATTATTATATTATTCCGGTGGCCATCTGTGGTCTCCATCGTCAGTTTCACTTCACCAAATGGTGCTTTCCGAGAGCAAATGCATGAGTTACTATAAAAAATACCCAAATCGCTATGTGTGCCTATAAAATTTGAGGATTTCCCTCGATTTCTATGGGATCCCTTCATCAGATTTTGATTTGCTGGCAATGGGACCACCTCGGGAGCATACCCTTTCAAACAAAAAAGAATTTTCAAAATCGGTCCACGATTGACGGAACAATCGGTGAACAAACATACAGCCGAACATATAACCTCCTCCTTTTTGGAAGTCGGTTAAAAATTGATCAGTTTGTTCCTACAAACAGATCTATTTGTGGAGTTCCTTCTCCGCAACCTTTCCGAGATGTGTAAAACAGATATTTTTTTATCAAATTTATAGAGCTGGAGCACTATAAAATGTTAAAAATAGATCTTATTAATTTTTTGGGTTCCGTACTTCAAAAGGAAAAAACGGAACCCTTGTAGGATCACTTTATTGTCCGTCTGTGTGTCTGTCTGTCTGTCAGTCTGTCAAGACCCTTTTTCTCAAGAACGCGTTGAGGTATCAAGTTGAAATTAATATCAAATAATCTGCGGTCCCTTGTAGCATTAAAAATTCAAGCGTCCAAGTTAACACAATAAAAAAATACGGCGATTTATGCGAAATATTTTTTTTATTAAACCTGGTATCCTAACATACAGGGCTACCCTAGTTTATAATAGGCTCCAGTCCACTCCATTTATTTTAATAATGTTTGTACTGTATTTTGATTAGTGTGTAAAAATAAAGATTATTACTATTATTACTATATTTTGATACTCGCAAATAATTCAAAACCTATAGCGTAGTTCCCGTTGACCTAGAATCATGAAATTTAGCAAGAAGCAAGGTCTCATAGCACTAATAAAGAAATAAGTCCGAATATCATAAATTTGTAATTTATCACATAAAAAATGTTTTTGGGATAACTTCATCCCAACTACGGAACCCGGTTTTTTTGTTATTTTGCGGCCAAAGTTAACTCTCCCTTTATATTCCAAACAAAAAACAATCAAATATAATTTTAAAACACAATTAACACTTTCAAACATAAATCAAGAGGGTAAACATTTCAAAGTTGTAATAATTTTGAAAGATCTATTTTCTGAACTCCATTTGAATCTAAATCTTCTTCAGCTAAACATTGCGCTGTTTATTTTGAAACATAAACAGAACTCGTGCCGTCTATCTCCCCGTTATGAGTTCACGTTACAGCAGTCATTGCGAAATTCAGGTTTGTTGAACTGTTTCACAAGGTTGCTTTTGTATTTGAGATTATTTAGATCTTTTTAAAATTGTGCTTCTTCGTGTTATTGTTAGATTGTAAAGGGTCACTTAGTTTGAGTTAAAGATGTTTCGTCTCGATGTGGTGAAACGAAAGAAATTATAGACTTATAATGGTAAAGGCTAGAAACATTATTCATTTTCTTGCAGAAGGTAATTTATTTATTTAATTTACACGGCTTAAAAAAAACTATTACATAAATCTAATAACATACAAACATAACGCATACACTAATAACACCAATTAAATACTATTGTATTCACAAAAAAAATTGGCACATAACCATTGAAATTATTATTAATATTTTTATTTATACAACATTAGTTTTTGTTTATACTAAACCCGAAAAGGGGTCATTGTACTCATCATTTTGAACAATTTTTTCTTTGGGACCAACTTTGAAATCGCGAAATAAAAATCACCTGTTCCATACATTTTGTCGATTTAAGTGAACACAAAAGTCCCTACTTTTGTGTTCAACAGCAGATTTTTGCGAAAATCGACCCCTCTACTTACAATCTATGTAATACTTACTAATTCCATGAGTACAGTCATGAGTGCTAATAATTATGTAAACACTTAGCAAAATTCAAAACCGATTTACTCGTTAAATAAGTATTGCAACTTTGAGAAAAGACCTATTTCATAATAAAATTGCTATCAATATAGTTAGAGGAAATCCCTTTTAAAAGTTGCAAAGTATATACATATTGGTGCTCGTGACTGTACACTAATTCCATGCTATTCAAAAGTAAACGTTAACAATGCCCATTAGGAATACCACCTAATTTATCGTGTATGTACATTGTTGACGCACAAATAGAACGTGTAGTACCACACGTATCATGTATAAACAGTTCGGTGTTCAACATTAGTATATCGTCGCCTCAGAGTGAAAACCTCGGGAATGTAATTTTGATTGTTTTTCTTTTATTACATTTTTGGAAAGAAAACCTCACAACACACGCCCTAGTTTCACACAAAAAAAGTTAAGTAGCCTGTAACGCCATCTATGACGAGTTTTAAAAACTCGCAAACGAACATGCGAGGTTTTCAATTTGCCATCACTTAGAACTTATTAAATAATAATTATGTTTAGGACTTTTTGACGTTTATTTGCCATACACTTCAAGTGTTACTTATTATTATAAGTTATAGTTAAGTAAGGCAACGAAATAAAACGGATTAAGTTTATGAAGTTTATTTATCGATTGTTGTTTTATAATGTATCACTGATAAACTTTTAACTGCTATCAGCAAACCATGTGCTTTTTTAAGAAAAGCTCACAACTAGCATTTTACGCTTTTACGATAATAAAATGAAATAAGTATCTTATGCAACTGAAAATATATCCAAATTGCACAATAAAATACACATAATTGAAGAAACTGCGGTAATAAGTTTTTACAGGGCCCGGTTTTTAATTTCTCCTGTAAAGTTACCTTTTTCGCATAAACGAGGTTTTCATCCTAAGGCGACGATATGAGTCTACTATACAACCCTGTCAGTGGTTTGGCCCAGCTGTTTGAAGTTCTATCTAATTTAGCTCAACATTTTAAGTCCATAATAAGTTTTTGGATAGAATACATTAAGGCTGTAACTCAGAGGGAAACAACATTAACTGCCCTAATATAAAAAGGCCTCGTGAAAACGTTAAAGAATGCCCCATAATAATGTTGAATACTTAACTGTTATAGAACATTGATTAATTTAAAATCTGTATGTCGTGTTTGAGATTGTATAGCGCAGATTTTTGCAATTTCAGTGATATGATAATCAAGTTAGAAGTTGCAATTACTATAGTTTACTGTTGTGGTTCAGAATGTTTGGATGGCAACTGAGAGCAGCGATAAGCATTCATCTTGCGTGTGAAAAAGGGGGCTTTGTTAAACTCGTCACGAACTTTTCCTAGTTGTTAAGCTGAAAACTACCAAAAGCTTATGTAAAAGTAAGCTTACGAGAACAGTACAAAATTCTGAAATAACATGTTAGGAATATAAAGTGGACCTATATTTAAAGCCTATATTTTTTTAGGTCTGAATTAGGAGACGTTTGCTTTAGCTGGTCTGTTCAGACCACCCTAACTGATTTAGACAGGGCTAATTTTAGTTGGGGAATTAAAAACGAACGAATAAAAAAAAAACTTAGCGACTGATGATGAGATACTGTTTTAATAACTTTAAACTAAAAGTACCATCCCTTCCTTGTTTCTATTCCACCAATTCGCACTAAGCGTTTCCAAATGTCTTTTATAATGCGCACAGCAAAAGAGTGGAACTCTCTGCCTGCGTCTGTGTTTCCGAACGCATACAACCCTAATCTCTTCAAAGTTAGAGTGAACAGGCTTCTTCTGGGTAAGTTCACTCCATCGTCGACTTTGTCTTTGTCACCTCTGCCCTAGACTAAGGTCAAGAGCAAACCCATCCTAAAAAAAAAGAAAAAAAAGTGGGTTGTGATTAATCCATTTCCGATATTAAAATTCTAGCCGTGAGACTCAATGACTAAGTGAGCGACTAGAAATACAGAGAGTTAGGTCATTTGGGTTAGGTTGGAACAGTGACCATTAACGCACGAAGGCGAGCGAGCACAGCGAGCGTGCCGCGGGAACGCCAGATTTCCTCTATTCTTGGTGAATCATTTGGGTTGTAAATATGAAAATAAGGTCAACTGAACGTTATAAATATTATTATAAATAAAAGCTTCTCATTTTGTATTTTAAGCAACTCAAATTAATGTTTGTAAGTTGCTGTTCTGTTGATTTCTCGTCACTCGCAGTCAGTTGCTCACTTAGTAATACTATAACGTAAATTAATTATTTTTGTCACTCAAACTTTAATTTACAGTCACTCATTTAAATACTACCCATTTTATTTCAACTTCAGGAAAATTAAAGAAAGTTTGAAATCTTATGTTTTTAGAATCATACATTCCCTTTACTTTAAAAAACAAGTTCCTTTGAGGTTGTAAAAAATAAGAAACTGTCTGTTTGCTCGCGAAATCTTCCGTCCCAAGAAGTAAGACAAATATTAGGATAAGAGTCGAGTAAACGTTACTAATGAAATAATAAATGGGTTTTCACCAAAGAAAAATGAAAGAACGGGAAATTGTGAAACTGAAAAAGTTTTAAAAGAAATAACGAGGTTTGTGAGGATTAATTGTTTTATTAAAGTTTCAAAGTTTTTGAAAAGATTAACGTATGTGTGTTCATTTTTAACTGTAAGAGACGGGGGATGGGTGGGGGTCTAAATTAACCACCTCGTGTTTCGTATATCTTACAGAAGACGTTTAAGGCATCATTCCCTGCATCATTTTTTTTGGGAACATGTAGGGATGTAGTCAGGGACTCAGGGTACCTGACAACTTAACTGTGGGAACATAATTTCCCTAAGGGTTTTGGGGATCAATAGCAACATGATATAATATTGTGATAGGAGGTGTGCAACACCAGAAATCGGTCACGTTAGTGTAGGTATTTTAGCGCATTTCTTATCGCGAGGTATCTTCAAGTGTGGGGTATTTGTCTTAAAAGTAAACTTATCTGAGATCTTACTAAACAATCCCAGATTTCTTGAATTATTGATTGATTTGTTGACCATGTATTAATTTCACTGTTTTTTGATATTTTGACATTTATAATAATAAAATTTGACATAATTTTAAATTTATTTAGTTATTTTTCTCTTCTTACATCTACCATTACGGAGTTACCGACATAGCCTGCAGAGTAAGCAAGCTGAAGTGGCAGTGGGCTGGCCATGTTTGTCGACGAACCGATGGCTGGTGGAGCAGACGAGTCCTGGAGTGGAGACCGCGTATGGGCAAGCGTAGTGTGGGAGACGCCCCCCAGCTAGATGGATCGACGACCTTAAAAAGGTGGCTGGGACAGACTGAATGCGAAAGGCGGAGGACAGGGTGTTGTGGCGCAGCCTGGGAGAGGCCTATGTCCAGCAGTGGACTGCTATAGGCTGAGTTGATTGACATCTACCATTACAGGGTAACCGAATGCGCTGAATGCGCAAATTGAATGCCAATACATAATAGTTATTGTATGCCTATTAGGTAGGACATATTGGAACTTTAATTTATTGTTAAGACCTGTAACAAATATACGAGTATAGCCACAATAATTATAATTAGATTTTTTTTATTTTTATAACTATTACTGATGGCCATATTATTTGCTTTTCTTGAAAAGGGAGTCTATGAGTGATGATGCGTACTTCCATCACATCGTAGGTGGCTGACCCCCCAATCTTGCTGACTGGCTAGTCTTTTTATCATCGCCTATTCTTCTTTGTTGACATAGCAACGTTCCAAGATTAACTGAGAACCATATTCTACTTCCTCGTGTCGCTGGCTCGAAAGTTTTTTTTTTTTGGCCCAAAATTTCGTCAGTTTTACGCCGTCGTCGTCACGCCGTGATGCTGTACCTACTTATAAATTCAAACCCATCCCAGTCTGCCAAGCACAGGCAACTCGCGATTAAAGCAAGTAATTTATATTTTTTTGTAACTTTATTTCAAGATGTCGACGACGGGAATAAATTGCGTTATAATCTACCGTCACCGGGCGTCCGGGGTAGTGACGTCCGCAGTTCCGGTTTCCGGGAATCACGTAATAATCAAGATTATTTTAAGAATGTTATTTCTGTTTGTGAGATATGTTTTAGCTTAAATAGGTTGCCTTTTTTAAAACTAATCGAGTAGAATTGATGTGTGCAATCACATATTACTTAATTAAGTGGTTACAAAAACTTACCGCAGTAAGTAAAATTGTTTTATTTCCTACACCTCTAAGCTCCATAAGATTATTGTTAAGAATTAAACTTTATAAAGGCTTAAAAAGGAAGGTGTTTTATGCTTTTAACTGTCACCAGGTTCACTTCCAACGTAAATTAAAAAAAACCGGTCAAGAGCGAATCGGACTCGCGCACCGAGTTTTCCGTACGTATATATGATGTTGATGATTTCTGAAAAACTGTGCTATTCAGAGACATCATTTTATTTTTCCTGTAATCTTTACATAAACTTCTATCACAAAAAATAATTTCAGATTTTTATCTGAAAACTTCGGAGATAAGGGGAGGGGGGGGCGGTATTTATTTTAAAAATTTTCATCAATAGTCGGAAAATATGCTACCTACAAAAAAAAATGTTTGAGAATGTGCAAACAGCGCTCTTTCATAATAATATGATACCCCACATGCCGTAGTAGCCACACTTAAAATTATTAAGACCCCCTTTCAGCCTATATAATTTTTTTAATTTCTTTCTTGTTTGCAAAATAGTTGGGCAAACGTCATCTAAAACTATTCTAAATTTGAAGTTGATAGCATTAGTAGTTCTTTAGATATTTAGGTATGACAGACAGACTTAGTCTCACCATAAGGGTTCATTTTTACCATTTTGGTACGGAACCCTAAAAACATAACACCAACCACAAATTGATAATTTTAACGTTCTGCCTCCAGAGTCCCGGTAACCCAATCCCGCGGTTATATTGGACGGCCCCAGGGCTCCACAACGGGATATAAATTTTACACGTAAGCCGACCTTAATGAAACGCCTGCCTCTACCTGGTAGAGGGTTAAGTATGCTGAATTACAGGGACTTAGGTATCTACTAATCGGAAAGGTAGAAGAAAATAAGATGATTTTCTTAGTTAAGAGGTAGAATTTTCTCAAGTTACAAATCTTCAGACAATTAGTTGATTGGATGTTTGTGACAGGGTTATTTGTTTTGGATCGTAATTGAAAGTAGGTAGATTTCAATTTTTCTTGTTTATAACCAACGACATACCTGATGATTTTTATAATGGAGGAACACTGACTCCCAAGTCACAGGTATAAACCCAGTTTGGGAGCCAGGAGACCTATGTTTGAGACACTACTTCTGTATGTTGTTTTGTATAATTATGTAACAATGTTGTCACTTTTTTTAAATAAAGTACTATTTTTTTTTCAAGTTACAAGGTGTGTTGTGGAGTGATTTTGAGAGAGACTTTGGTCCAAACCTTTGGACTTATATATGTAGCAGCCGTCTGTTTCAATTTGCGAGCTAATTGGACGTCTAGGTCGTTCTTTAAGCAATTTAGTTTATTGTTTTATGAAATACTTTTAAAGTTATTTAAGAAAATTTACCGTTCCGGGCCATAACTCCAAAACTACTGAGCTTAAAATTTTGAAATAAATACAGTTCTGTACTCATAGATTGCAGGAAAACCAATAAAAAGTCTATGGTCTAAAAAAAAACTTACATTTGCAGTTGGGATGTTGATATGTTTTTCAACTACAATGTTAAAATTGTTCTTGGAATAAATTATCTTGGGATAAAAAACATGGTAGATACGAGTAACATATTCATTGTACGAAACCCTCACCACGCGAGTGCATCTCGCCCTCAACCGGTTCTTTTTATTCGAAGGAATATTTTACTTTTCAACGGACCTTAAACTAGGTACTGCGATGTATCACTAAGCAAATATTTTATACGTACAAAATAGCTAATATAAAAGCCTAATAAAATTACTTATGCATTGGCACTAAAAACTTATTGTAACATACACAAGTGCTAGTTACAACTTAAGCACTGGGTACAGTGGGTAGGTACTATAAGGGCAGCTAATAATAATGCCACAATACGAGGGCTGCACTAAAAGTATCGGGAATGGAATATTTCCACTGTTCCTGTCATATTAAAATCTTTTTAATTGAAAACTCCTTGGTTTTAAAAATCGAATACCATTTATTTATTTAAAAAAAGATTCTCGGTCTTGTCACAAGGTTTTGTCAAACTTGTTTAGTCGTTGAGAAAATGGAATTGACTCGAGAAAATTCAAGAGCGATGATTTATTATGACTTTCGAAGTGGTTTAACACAAAAACAGTGTGTTGACTGGATGATTTCTGCATTTGGTGATGAAGCCCCATCCAAAACCACAATTTATCGCTGGTTTGCTGAATTTCAACGTGGATGTGTCAAGCTCAGTGATGATCCCCGTCAAGGTCGTCCAAAAACTGCAGTCACCCAAGAAAACGTTGATGCTGTGCGTAAGCTGATTGAGGAAGATCGACATGTGACATACCGCGAAATTCAGGCAACTTTAGACATTGGCATGAGTCAAATACAAATAATCTTGCATGAACAATTAGGTGTAAAAAAGTTGTTTTCCCGATGGATACCGCATTCGCTCTGTGAAGAGCAAAAAGCGGCTCGCGTTACTTGGTGCGTCAGAACTCTCGAAAGATTCCACGCAGGATCCTCAAATGCTGTATACAACATTGTATCAGGTGACGAATCCTGGATATGCGCGTACGAACCCAAAACAAAAAACCAGTCACGAGTTTGGGTGTTCGAAAATGAGTTAAAGCCAACAAAGATTGTTCGTTCACGGAGTGTTGCAAAAAAAATGGTGGCCACGTTTGTCTCCAAAACCGGCCATGTTAAGACTATTCCTCTTGAGGGACAAAGAACGGTTAATGCAGAATCGTATGCTAGCATTTGTTTGCCACAGGTCATTTCTGAACTCCGTAAAGAGAACTGCAACCGCCGCATCATCCTCCATCACGACAATGCGAGTTCTCACACCGCGCACAGAACAAAAGAGTTTTTAGAGCAAGAAAACATAGAATTATTAGACCATACGCCGTACAGCCCCGACCTAAGCCCTAATGATTTCTATATTTTCCCTAAAATAAAGAATAAATTGCGTGGACAGAGATTTTCATCACCTGAAGAAGCTGTGGACGCCTACAAAACGGCCATTTTGGAGACCCCAACTTCCGAATGGAATGGTTGCTTCACTGATTGGTTCCATCGTATGGAAAAATGAGTCAAATTTCGCGGAGAATACTTCGAAAAGCAATAAATACATTTTTAAATAGTAATATTGTGTCACTTCCTTGATTCCCGAAATTTTCAGTGCCGCCCTTGTAATGAATAAAATAAAATAAATTAATTTCTTTGCCCCCAACTTTTTGCGACTGATGGAGCTACTGAAGGTAACAGAAACGTTCAGTCGCGCCATCAAAGAGTCCGCTACGTGTCTTCGAAATATGCTACGCCGAATAACGCAGCGCCGAAAGTTTACAATAACGAATAATTTAATGACGAAAGTACGAAGCAACGAATATCGTTTTATCGAAAACATTTGGTATCGAATCACGGAACAACAAATGCACGCTACAACGAAAACTAACTACGCGGCCTTGAAATAATGTAACAACGAACGTATCAACGACAGCAAAACAGTAAAACAAAACAAAAAAAAATTTACTACTAATAATTTGGAAATAATTATTAGGTAAAGAAATCTGATAATTTGGAGTAGTTACCTAAATTTTGCTAAAATAAGATATTATGTTAACGTATTATTGATCTACTAGTTTAATATCCCTAATGAGGGTAAGTCAATAAATATTTTTCATGTTTTTAAGCTGTAGGCTTGCCCATATGACATGGTACTTAAGCATAACTGGTAAAATGAGTGTGTACTAGAGGTACACCTCTCTCTAACAATTCGAGTATTACAGGCGTGATGCAATGATATTATGTTATGTACATTTTATGCATCATAAAACGTACAAAGAAGGGCTTAATACACATTCTGTCTGGTAAATATATTAAAGCTAGAACCGTACTACAAATTGTTTCATAGCATTTTAAAACTGTAAAATTGAAATACACAAACAACTATTAACGACTTTTTAATTAGGTAGGTACATAAGAAATTAAATTAACCAAAACCTTTTTTCCATTTACGTGAAATGAGTTTTAAATTGGCTTCTTAAAATATTTTTAAAACATTTAAGTAATTTACTTGCGGAAATTAAAACAATTATCTAAGGGCACATTTTTATGTCATCAGAATTTTCATAATTTTCGACGACAGATAGAGGAACTATGCAATAATATATTTTTTTAATAACTCCAGGCCCCCCATTATATGTGATATAATAGGGGATTTTAAGAGTGCGAGTAAGAAGTCATTCAGACACTGTGAAACAAGCCCCAAACAGAGCTCTTTAAGTTGAACAACACACGAACTGTTTATTCATGTAAATTTAACTTTTCAGCAGTAAGTTATTTTTGGACATGCGAATAATGTCACATTTTTGTATCAAATCATGAAGTTTAAAAGTATCTCATTTGATAGTCACCGAAAAAGTACTAGTTTTTTAACAGAATGGGATGGAACCTTGATATTTCAGGCGTCACGTAGTTGATAAGTAAATTCTCTTCGAGCCTTGGAACCTAAAGGTTGTCTTCAAGAAGTCTAAAATGTTTGTACTGATATTATAATAAGTAATATTATACGGTGTAGGAACATTTTGTATTATAGTAAGTAAGATTATACGGTGTAGGAACATTTTGCACGAAAGCGATGACCAATTTTATTAGCAAAACCTCATGAGAGTTCAACAACCTGTTAAAGTAAGCCTCCGTACATTTAAACAAGTGTGATGTAATAAATCGTTCTATGTCTGAGGGTACGACTTTTACTACGGGCCGTATAAAATCACAAATAATAGTTAAGGGAAGCGCGTCGTTTTGTTTGTGTTTACATGTGCGACTGATACGCGAATGGGTTTGAGCACGCGAGGCTTAAGGGGAAGTTGAGTGATTTTTGCTATTCTTAGTATTGTTGTTTGTAAAGGGTTGTTTGTGTATTTACGGAGCTTAGAATATCGCATAGGGAAAATTATTGAATTTTCAATATGTAAATAACCTTATAAACCGAGTAAAGATAATTATTTTATTCTGAGCTTTTGCTTATTTATCTGCGTTCATCAAAAAATTTGCAAAACCATAATTATCCAAGTTTATGTTGGCTATATTTCTCCAGGTGTCCACACCATGTTTTTCTTCACAATAAGGTTCACAGTTGGGTAGTTTTATTTTTTTAAACTTTGCCCACACTAGGAATTTCTCCTGTATTGTGGGTGTGTTTACAAACATTTAAACTCACGTAAAAACAGCCAGACCCGGAACAACTACTTATAGGTCACACAAATATTTGTTCAGTGTGGGAACCGAACCCGCGAAACACAGCGCAGCAGTCAATCGCTTAACCACTGCGCCAACCGTGCCGTCAAAATATCACCAAAGCAGATTCGTGGCTCCCATAATCAACACATTGATTGGCACTAGATTGATTAGAGGACTTCAAAAACGCAACATTTTATTTCCAAATTATCCTTGAAGCCTTCTCTCTCATACTCTGTCTCTCTCTCTCTCTTACGCGTTTCCTTGTCAGCCGTATGATTAAGGTTAGCTGCCGTCAAAGACGACTAAGATTAAGATAATTTCTGTAACCGAGGGTACAGATCAAAGTGAAGCCGAACTGGAAATGTTCCATAATATCATGTCGCGTACAGAGACGGATTTGCAAGATAACTTTGTGTAAATCGTGGTAAGTTAATTCCTAAAAGAGGCATGAAGTAGGTATGTGTTATTTACTCAATAATCCTATGATTTGACGTTGACCACTCTACTTACTAACTTGATAGTTAATTTTATTTTCTGCAATAAGAAGTGATTTGCGATTTCATGAATGAAAGGCGACTAACAAAAGGCATTTACAAAGCAGAGGTGAATGAAAACGCCGGGAGGGGACGCCCTAGGAGGACATACCTATAGTGACCTAATTGGTGATGTTCTTCAGAAAGGTCAGGTGCGTAGTACTCGCAACCGGCATGCGTGTATGGCTAGATGTATGAACGTAGGCGAAGCAAAAGGTGTATGTATGAATGCGTAGCAGGTGGCGTTCTATAGCTTCTGCCTACCCCCATGGGAAGAAGGCGTGAGTTATTTATGTATGTAGAAGCGATTTGCTGATTTACCATCAACTAAGTCACAGAGCTCTAGCTCTACAAAAAGATACGAATTCTTGTATCTTTTTTATAGAGCCAGTAGTAGTTACGCAATCGAATTCCTCGCAGACATTTTATAGGGGTCTATTCTTTTGTGGTCAACACCGATCGATGGGGGCTTTCAGTGAGCCGTAAGACCAGGAATAAAATCATAATGCCTACCCACACTCGCAAGTAATGAATCCAGCCGAAGTGAGCTGTATTGACAGCTCATTTCGGCTGGATTCATTACAGCTGATGCTAGGGGTTATCACTATTGAGTGTCAATCCCTAGCATCAGATATAATAAAACCGCAATTCAGCTCACTTCACCTAAGTTATCACGGTGAGGTATTCACAGAATACATTGGTTGGTGTGATACAAACATTTTGAGGCTCGTACATACCGGCGCAATGCCGGTTGAACAATTTCGATGAAAATATCATGGAAGTTGTTCTACCGGTGTCGGTGGCACCTTCAATGTTATGTCCTAAACCATTAATTACTAGTAGTTCTGCTTTAGAGGTATGAGGAACAGGGTGTAAAGTTCACTCATCCTCTATAGAAAAGGGAGGATCCTCTGACCAGACGGGTGTTGTGTCTGGTGGGCAACTGCCCAACGATTGATGTCAGGATGTTGTATATATGCTAGTCGCGCGGTAAACTCTGCTTGATTTTGTGTGACGTCAGTGTGACGCGTAGTTCGCATGTGGCGATGTTGATTCCACTACATCGATGAATAGTAGACCTTGCGAGCACAAACTTTTTTGCACCAGTTAATATACCACTTAAGTTATTTAAAACGGGGTATTACCATGTTTTGATTTTAAAAACATGCTATAAAAATGTAATAAATGGGTTTGAATTGGCATAGGTAACGCTGAAGCCTAGTTTTATGATGAAAAGGTGGTCCCAGTTGCTCCAGTAATCCCTAACTAGTAGTTAAATGGCCCAATCCACTGGTAGAAATCTATAAGTGAGCAATTGACTGCAGTTTGAGGAGTTATTCTGCTCATCACGCCGAAGATCCTTATCAGATCTTCACCAAATTTCTATGAGACTAACTTAAAGTTACTACCTTTCAAATAATAATAAAAACATCGAAATCGGATCTCATAAAGCAGATATATCCAGTAACCTCCTTTTTGCCCCTTTTTGAAGGAAATACCTATTCAATAAAAAAACCCCGTTGACAAAAAAAAAACTATAAAGTCGTAAAACCTGTTTACCAAGGTTCGTCCAGATTGGTTGTAAAAAATGACCTGTAGAGGAGTACCAACAAACTGACTTGATGCAGACACTCTTTGCTCGCTCGGTCAATAATTATAGTAGCGAGTACTTTAAACTTCATTTTATCGTATCAACAATAAAGACTAATAAATGGTTCATCCTAGTTTGAACTTAAATAAGATAAAATAATTAATGTTTTATAATTTTAAAGATTACATTTTTCGCTTGCAAACGTAGTAAAATTAAACAATAGTCTATACTCTACCCCTCTTACAAGTATTATCGTCTTGTCTCATAATTAAGAAGTACCTAATTTCACCTTGAATTGATATTAAACTTAATATCCAGCCCCTTGTATTCTAAGTAGGTACTTATAATCTTGGATAGGTATTTTGTACAATGTGCTGGTAAGTATAACCCGATGCATTAAAGAAAGGAATCTAAAATGGCGGTGCTCATCATGTTTTCTCGCTTGCACGCTAGTGTAAGTGATAGTGTGCAAGCGAGAAAACATGATAAGCACCGCCATTTTAGATTCCTATCTTTAATGAATCGGCTTATACCAGTATTTTACATGGAGTGACTGCTTGTCTGACCTCCACAACCCAGCAACTGGGTAATACGATATCTCTTGGTAAGACTGGTTGTAAGACTTTCGGGCTTCTGACGACCACTAACCTTTGCCTAATTTAATTACTAAAATACCTTGATAATAGAATATTTGGTATTATTTAGTAAGAACAGTGTAGTAACGACGCTCGAATAAGCTAGATTTTCAGTAAGAATTAACTAGATTATCAAAGTTTAGTGATGTTTCAGCCATTAGCTACTTATTTCAAGAAATGGCTTCATCAATTTCTTTTGGCTTTGAAAACTAAATAGGCCTAATGAAAATCTAAGTAGTTTTAGAAAGTTTCATCAGCGTAAAATGGTTTTTAATTTCGAAATTTAAAGGATTTAATTAGATTTTATTTTGGGTTTAAGCAAAGCATCATTACGGCCTTAATTATTTTTAACATAATGGTGGCAACATTTTGTTAATTCACTCGATCAAACTCAAAGCATATATTTCTCAATTAAACAATGGACAGGCACTTTTGAATTGTCAAGAAGTCGGTGAGTTACAAATATGAAGCCAATTGCCCATTCCTAATAGTAGGTTCGTATGGAGAAGAACGGGCAAGAAACTCCACGGATCAATCAATCTGCCTAGCCTTTTCGCGTCAGCAGGAACATATTATACTAGTGCCGATTCCCGGCCACACTCCGCTCTCATTGTTTGCATAGAGTGATCACAAAATAAGTGCAGACGTGATGCAGTTTAGTTTTGTTTATCCAAGCGAATTTAGGAAATAATCTAAACATATAAAAAAAAAAACATTGTTTTGTAATCAATTACTATAAGAAAGATCATTGTGAATGATCTATGTTCATCATCATCATTTAAGCCGAAAGACGTCCACTGCTGGACATAGGCCTCTCCCAAAAGGGGGTTGGCGATCGCAGTATGGTGTTAAAATGCATAGAGAACGCTGCTACCCATTCTCTATACTTGCCAAAAAATAATAGGCCCGTTTTGATCCGCTCGTCAATCGCGACGTAACTAGTGAAGTAACCATACTACTCGGTACTCGATACTCACGATAAATCGATTCAAGTTAAATGTCAAAATAGGCCTATTATTTTTTGGCAACTTTAGTAAGTCCCTTAGTCACCTTTTACGACACCCACGGGAAGAAATAGGGATTAAATCAATAGATAATCAAAATAGCATTCGAAATAGAATTCTTAGTTTTTGATATCTGGTTTCTATAATTATGCAGGTATACATCATCATCTGACTAGCTTTTTCCCAAATATGTTGGGGTCTGCTTCTAGTCTAACCGGATATAGCCGAATACCAGTATTTTAAGAATGGTTTCTTCGTCGACTTTCAAAGATCCACGAATGTCAGCCGGGACCAAGAGCTTAACGTGCTTTCCGATGCACGGAGGACTCTCGGTATAGTAAGATGTCACCCATCCATGGACCAACCCCAGCAAGCGTAGCTTAAGCTGATGGATCGATCCATGTGGCTGATATTACTTTACCACGAGCTCCTCTGTTATTACTTTACTATACTTACTAAATCGATCTGTCATTTGAAACTCTAGTTTTACTTCGAGGTTACAATCAGAAATTGTTACTGAAGTATGAAAAGAGAGCAATCGTTCAGTACTCAATAGAGCAATTTGTACATACTTTCCACAGTTGAAATCACTTTCTAAAGATTCCACTGAGTTTATTTTCAATTCATTCATGTTAGCTATATTTATCCGGCAGTTGGGTCGGTATCGTGTTCAAAACGAAGTCAATTAAAACTATTTGGGTACCCATCTATGTATATATAGTTTATACAAGTAGGCGTACCTAATAACTTAATTAGGTACACCTACTTTATTTATTTAGGTACAGTAACTAAATATTAACTATCTGCGAGATTTGGTTTCAATTCCAGATTTAGATTTATTATCCAATGTTACGAAGGCTATGAATTAAAAAAAAAGGGTAAAGCCGCGTACAGACATCGTGAGGCATGCTCCGCGAATGGCTTGCCACATATTCCTCAGGTAGGCTGTGTGGAAGGGGTGCTAAACGTAAGCATCCGTCAATGTGACGAATTTGATTGACAATGTGACGATTTACTGAGCCTGGAGGGTTGCGTGGCAAACCATATATGGTGCTTGCCTAGCGGCTTTGCTTATGATAATTCATCATCATCATCAGCCTACAAGCGTCTGTGTGGTGCCGGACGTAAAGAATAACACTCCCCTATTTCTTTCCGTGGGTGTCGTAAAAGGCAACTAAGGGACTTACTAAAGAATGGGCAGCAGCGTTCTCTATGCATTTTAACACCATACTGGGATCGCCAACCTGCCTGCTAAGCGTGGCGATTATGGCAACCCCCCTTCGGGGGAGGCCTATGTCCAGCAGTGGACGTCTTTTGGCTGAACTTATGATAGTGATGATGATCAGCTTACAGCAATCCACTGCTGGACATAGGGCTCTCTTCCGTAAGGTGTAAACGCTCTAAATTGCTTTAAACAATTTTCTGACCGGTGGTAATTTGCATATTTCCAAACTGTTGTCAACGAAGTAATAGGTACTCCAAAGTTAATTTGAGGTACCTAGGTAAGATCAAAGTACGAAGTATTCGCTATTAATGTTACATTAATCGGTTCAGTGATTTCTGAAATTGGTCTGTAGGTAGATAAAAAAGTTCTAGTAAAACTAAGCTCGTAAAATACTAGGACACAGAGTGGTTGTGTTCTAGTATTTGACGAGCTATGTTTGCGTAGAGTAAGCCAGGACCAATAGTAAAAGGTAATCAGTTTATCAAAATGTATAGGATTTATTTTCTTTTGTTTAAAAAACCGAGTTTGTGGTGTCTCATTGTTATGCAACTACGTAGCTGTAATCCTTTACTTCGTTTGCATACAATTTCCAGTTCCCCGCTTGTCAAGTTCAGAGGGAATGTTTTATTAAATCTATAAGGGTAATTATTACTTTGAATATTGTTAAAGATTTTTTTTTATTTGATGAATGTTTAATGAACTATCATATTTATTTCTCTAAGTAGACACTTTATACGTCAATTATATTTCAAACTATTCTAGTCATTTAAGTTTTTAATATTCTGACTTACTCTGAGAAGAAACACTGAAAAAACTCACAGTCTCTTTTAAAGTCCAGTCATTATCTTGGTCAGATCATGTGGAGACCATGTAGATTATATCTCTGAAATGGTCTTTTGAATTTTGTTGGTATAATTTTGTTGTATCGTTTGATTATTACTATGTGTGCTAGACAGTAAGGTATTATAGTGAAACTTCATACGCATTATGCAGGATACTGCATAATGCGTATGAAGTTTCACTTAAATCGGTTCAGTCATTTCGAAAAACAAGGGCTTGAAAATTTGTATGAAATGCCGTAAGGTGTAAACGCTCTTAAACAAGATTTTTGTTAAAGCAAACACTTTTTTCTGGGCATAATTCAAAAACCTAAAGGTACGTGTTCTGTACGCTGTAAGTATGGCTATAAACAACATCTTTGTCAAACAAATGAAATTATAAAGCATTCCATGTTCCCACCCCAATTAAAATGCTTTTACCTTAAAGGAAACACCAAAATTTATACCATTATGTGTAAATTTTGGCAAAGACAAATTATTATGTGTCAAGTTAATCTCCCGTCTCTGATCAAAGGATTTATCCGTGTAGGCGTTATACCTACATTTATAAGCAAGTGTATGACAGCGTAATAAGTAAAGGCTTCGAAAATACCTACTCTAATTTGGAATTGATATTTCCAATCGACGGAAAATCGTTTAAATTAACATAATTTCGTAATGAAACCGTAATTTTCTATTATCAGTATGAACTTTCGCGTTCTCTGATATTGACATAAAGCCGTCAATAAAGGGATACGAAAGTTACTGCTTTTATTAGAAAATGAATTTATTAACGAGTTTAACAAATATCGCCTAAATAAGATATTCGAGATAGTGCATTTTAACGAAATCTAACTAAAGCCTTACAAAACAAAAAAAAAGACTTCTTTTAGCGATAAAACCGCCCATTGTGTCACCCTATGTAAAAAACCGCCCATTGTGTCACCCTATGTAAAAAACCGCCCATTGTGTCACCCTATGTAAAAAACCGCCCATTGTGTCACCCTATGTAAAAAAAATACATTTATATCTGTAACTCCCATGGTGTACATAATAAAGAGTATTCTATTCTACTCTATTCTACATTGAATTTAGTTACACAAATTTTCTAAACATTTTCCACACAAGGCACACAAATATCGTAAGAAGGGCAAAAAAAAACAGACATAAATAAACTCGATGTATCACTCCTATTGTAAACACATCACCTTTATATACACAGTCTGGTTGTAAACTGTATCAGTATCATTTAACAGCATGTGTTGTGCAACTTTTTGGGATTTATTGCTAAACAATGTGTCTAGTTTAAAAAAAATAATAACCGACTACCAAAAATAACACTACAAAGTGAAAAATAACTTTAATTTCGGAATTCGGTGTCTTTGGATCTGTATTTGAGTTTTTTGCCACCGACTTCCGAAATTAAAGTTATTTTTCACTTTGTAGTGTTATTTTTGGTAGTCGGTTATTATTTTTTTGTAAAAAGTTTTTTATTTTTCACTTTTTAGTGGGTCAGTTTTGAATTTATCTAAGTTACAATAGCCTAATGTTAACTGCTTATCACCTTTTACAAAATATTGCTTTTCCCGATGCCGGGACGTTAATTGTCGAGGAGTTCTCCTGGTAAGAACCAGGAGAACTGCCACTCACCATATGCATAGTGACGAGCATAAATTGCTTAATCGTAACCCGTTAAATAGGTACTCATTATTATATTGTTCCGGTGGCCATCTGTGGTCTCCATCATCAGTTCCACTTCACCAAATGGTGCTTTCGGAGAGCAAATGCACGAGTTACTATAAAAAGTACCCAAATCACTATAGGTTTGCATATAAAATTTGAGGGTTTCCCTCGATTTCCATGAGATCCCCTCATCAGATTCTGATTTGGTGGCAATGGGACCACCTCGGAGGTATACCCTTTCAAACAAAAAAAGAATTTTTAAAATCGGTTCATAATTGACGGAGTAATCGCGTAACAAACATACAAAAAAAAAAAAAAAAAAAAAAAAAAACATACAGCCGAATTGAGAACCTCCTGCTTTTTGGAAGTCGGTTAAAAATAGAGGCTTAGCAGATAAAATGTCAGATTGGCGGTTGAGGTGAATTTGATTCCCACCTTGTACACTATGAGCAGAGGTATCTATCTACATTAAGTATGGGACGTGTATGTTGTTTATGTCCCATTTCTTCCCGTGGGTGTCGTAAAAGGCGACTAAGGGACTTACTAGAGAATGGGCAGCAGCATTCTCTATGCATATCTTTAAAACCATATTGCGATCCTGCCAAGCGTGGCGATTATGGCAAATCCCCCCCCCCCCCCTTTTTGAGGGAGGCCTATGTCCAGCAGTGGACGTCTTTCGGCTGAAATTATAATGTTGTTTGTAGGAAAGGAAAGCAGTGGTGGCCTTACGAGTTTGTAGGTCGTAGGTTCGAACTCAGATATGCGCTTTATTTTGTGTAAATTAATTCATCACCACTGCTCTCAAAACGGTGAAGGAAAACATCGTGAAAAAAACTGGCATGTCCTAGAACCAACAATTCGAAGACATGTATGACATCAACCAACCCACACTGGGCCCACATGGTGGATTAAGGCCCACTCCATCTCACAGATAGGAGGCCTGTGTCCCAGCAGTGGGAACATTATAGGCTGAGACCTAAACCCCGCCCGACCTGGGCTGGGGCTGGGTCTGGGTCGACCTGGGCTGTGCTGATTGGGGCTGGGGATAGGGAAATAGGGTGTGAAGCTATTACCATAAACCGGACAAAAAACAGACTCCGAGCTGGTGCTAAGAATTTCATGATAGAAAAACTCAAAAACACTTTGCCCGCCCCGGGGAATTGTATCCTGGATTTATTCACCACACGCAATTGCGACCACTAGATCAAAGAATAGTACTAATTACACCATTTAATGTTTGCATGAGATCCACCTTTAAGTTTCAAAACGAAAACTAACGGCGCAGACGTTTATAAAATTATTAGACATGTGTATGTATATAATAAAAATTACCGAGACTGCAAAAAAGGTATCGTAGACTGGATACAACCTCTTACTTATGAAAAAACCGAGGAACTTCTGGAATACATTGTGTAGCCGAAACACATCACGTATAATTAACCATAACCTGAAGCACCACATCCCACACACCACGCACATCACACTACACCACACACCTCTTCACACACACTACACCACACACCTCATCACACAGCACACGAAAACACCTGCCTCAGTACAATCCACACTACATCATACACTATACATACCACACCATACCATATACACACCACACCACAACATATATACCCATATCGTTTAATAACAATAAGTGTACCCCGGAACACTATTTTTTGTAACTCATAGTTAGTCTATTTATACTGCAATGTTATGGAAGCGCGGAGTCTATTAATACAGGCAATGTTTTGCTTAAAAGAAGGCTCCAAACATGTTTAAATGTAATAATATGCTAATTATGACAATAAAACTATTTATTGTAAACCTTTTTTTTTTTGGGCGGGAAATTATCAAATAGCTTCTCCCGCTCTGGCCGGAGCCGGAGGGCGTGTCAGACTTTTACTGACTAAAACCCACCCGTGTTACTTCAGATGCCTGTGTGCCAGGGCCACGATATCCCTTTTGGACAAACCAAACCTAACTCACAAATTCTCACAGTCAAGAAAATAAATAAATGGAAGCTCCTGGAACAATCCTTTCAGAGCAAAAATCCATAATTTCCTCGTAAGTGGCTCAAATTACAGACTAGAACTACTCACTATGCATACTAAACAGCCACTTAATATTAATAATTCCACGAAATCAAATTTTAAACGTGACTAAACTTCCAATTTATTTATATTTAGGGTTTGTCGGAAATAACCGTTTGAATGGACAGGTAATTTCGATGAAAACCTCCTTTTCATGATATCTGTATCTTTTTGAATATGCTTCCCTCCTTTATTATTGTTTTTTGTAAGTATTTATTAAGGTTCTTTGTAATTGGCTTCGGTTAAAAATAAGTTGTTTCATCTTTATGTTGCTCTCTGTGATTACTTCAATATTATCAAAATTATTATTTTGTAGATAAGGTTATGTAACTATATCAACAGAACAATAGGCAAATTAATTGTTTACATGGCTATGACGACATTGAAACTCTTTTACAAAGGATCATGCAGTAATTTTACAATAGGCTACACTCACTCACACACAAAAACAATGGGGGTGTTTGTGTGTGTGAGTGAGTGTCGCCTACACACACAAACACCCCCATACACACACATACACACCTTCCTAGATATAAGTTGAATTTATTTTTATGTACACTCCTACATTATTATTGTATCTAGTTTTAAAAGAGCGGCGTCTCCTAGCACAGGTATTTTTATACTTAAAAGGAAGCCTCTATAAAAGAGATAAGTTTGTAAAGTCAACTTAAATAAAAAGTTATTATTATTGCTCGAACTGCAACTATGACTTTGGTAGAATCATTTAAAGTTGATGATAGAGCTGTAAAAAAATAGAAATATTGTAAAAAGTCAATGTCATACATTTTCTACGTTGCCAAACTTTAACGACTGGAGATTGTCACAATAACTGAGTTGAACAAACCTGTTTATTTAGGCAAAATGGTTGGAATTACACCCTCAACCGTAAGAAAAACAAACACTTAAAATACCCCCATAAAATCTTACATATTTAACCTTCATTAAGCTTGGTCCCTTACTTTCCCTAAAAAAGCAGTTTCAGCAAAAAAGGTCGTAACATTTATGCTATAACTATACTTAAATTGAGGTAGGCAAGCCGGCCTGGCACTAAACTTCTTGAAATGCAACCTCTGGTTGTCTTTTCCGTGTTAGCTACAATTTTGTAGGTTGCTCGGTGTATATTAGTAGGTAGGTACTATTGCTACGATGCTACGACGCAATGTTTCGGCACGTCGAGGTCCAAATGTTTGCTACGCAGATATTTCGAGGAACCGTAGCACTGTCTAAACGTCTACGAATTTCAGAAGCGGTTCGGTTCGATGATATTATACGGTAAGTATATGGTTTTGCGTGGTAGTTTTATACCGAATTGGTAATTGTGAAATAGTGTATAGCATATTCAAAATAAGAAATTATCACTTGAAAAAAATTCGCTATATCGGTATAATAATTATTACTATGAATGTTTCCCTCTCATCAACAGACGAGTGGAGGAGGCCTGTGTCCCAGCAGTGGGAACATTATAGGCTGGTTATGTATGAATGTTTTACATAATTACGATGACAACACAAAATCATTAAACATGATACATTAATATTGTGACATTTACTAATTACCCTGGCTTAATACCGCGCAGCTCAAACCCAAAATATAACCAATCCATCAATAATCTCTTCCAATGTATTGATCAATATAAAATACTATGTTCATTACATTTTCCCAACGGCAGTGCTTAGCAAACTTTCAAACATCCATTAGTTGATCACAAATTCGCAGAATCATCGCATTATACTAAAACGTTGAATTTGAAAATAGAATAAAATGTTAGCCTTATTTTTTTGTTTTTTTTTTATTGAAAACACTGTTTTATCATTCATCATTTCAGCCAAAAGAAGTCCACAGCTGGACATAGGCCTCCCTCAAAGCAGGGGACGGGGGTTGCCATAATCGCCACGCTTGGCAGGCGGGTTGGCGAAAACTGTTTACCTACAAGTAATAATGATTACTAAATAATCTTACAGCATACGCTAAGCATTAAAAATAGTATGCCTTTCAACGGATTACAAGGAAATGATCCTTTTCTGATTTTAGAACCCAGTTTAAATTACATATTTACGTACAAATTAATTCTCAAAATGTTCAAAAATACTTCATTTCTTACAAGCAAAGCGTTTATCCCATAACATAAACTACCTAGTCAATACTTTCATAACTAATTCACTAATCTATATTTCTACCTTATCATAGCAAAATCCATAATTAGCTTCCTCCCAAGTAAGTAATTACCCGCTTCTTAGTTTCTGAGGTTAAAAGATTAATCTCTATCAATCCGGAACCAGCTTCAGAGTGGATTTTATATAGCAAACCGAAAACTATGCTGACATCATCTGCCTAGCCTGTTCCCAAGTATGTTGAGGTTCGCGATCTCCACAACCCAGTTACTTGGTAATACGATACCCCATAAGATAATATAATAATTATATTTATTTGCATAAACATGTGTATACATACAATAGTAGAGATATGCATGCAGGATTACAAAGAAAAAATAAGTTCAGACATGTTTGTTAAATAATAAGGCGTACAAATATGAATAGTTATTGATTTCAAATCAATATCATTAAATTAAAGTGAATTCAGCATAAAAATGTCAACAGTAAATAAAAAAACAATTCACAAAAATATAAGATATCTAAAATTCTATGTCAAAAAAAAAATGCTTCAGTCATACTTTTGCTAATATTATAGTACCTATACTTGACCTATACTTAAGTATACTCAAAGACCTAAGTACGACCTATACCTAGTAACCCTTAGTAAGTCAGTTCAGTAGTTAGTCAGACCGAAAACTATGCTAACAATTTAGAAAATTTGTGAGATAAATGTAGAATTGTTTTAGAGACAGTAATGGTTGATGAAACATACAATTATAGAGGCATGACGAACAAGGTGTAACGTTCACTCATCCTGCATAGAAAAGGGAGGATCCTCCGACCAGACGGGTTATATTGTGTCTGGGGTGTGTATAATATATGCTGGTCACGCGGTAAACTCTGCTTGTGCGATGCAGGATTTTGCGTGACGTCAGTGTGATGCGTAGTTCGTATGTGGCGATGTAGATGAAGAAAGAAAATCTAAGGCTCCTTTTGTTACAACGAGCATCTTAAATATTCTTACTACGAGTACCTACATTATATTATTAAGTGACAATAAACCTGGGCAGGCTTGCTGATAGCCATAACTTTTTAACTTGATATTATTATAGCTATAAAGGCTCCTGTTCGCGCAAG
Organism: Tiliacea aurago; assembly: GCA_948098905.1. Classification (NCBI taxonomy): domain Eukaryota; kingdom Metazoa; phylum Arthropoda; class Insecta; order Lepidoptera; family Noctuidae; genus Tiliacea; species Tiliacea aurago. The sequence continues at coordinate 23,266,402 of OX402581.1, read as the reverse complement.
AAAAAAAATTACCTTCTTCTCTTATGTGCAACTTATTGCTGTTGTAACTATATACCCCACTGCTGGGACACAGGCCTCCTTTCTGTGAGAAGGAAGTGGGCCATAATTCATCACGCGCGGGTCCAGTGCTGTGGTGGATGTCACATTCGAATTTCGAATCACGTCTTTGAATTTTCTGTTCTAAGACATGCCGGTTTTCTCACGATGTTTTCCTTCACCGTTTTGAGAGCAGTGGTCATCAAGTTAATTACAGAAAGTAAAGCGCTCATCTGGGTTCAAACCCACAACCTATAACTCGTAATTCGGGGCCGTTACCAATGTGTGAGTGAGAGCAGTCAAGTGGTGGCCCCACTGCTCTCACTGTTACTATATTGCTGACACTTATATTGTAAATAAATGAAACTGTATCTCTACTGTAATTTTTCTACCGTGTAATAGCTTGGCCACATACAGAGCCTCAAACAATGTGAGAATTTAAGTAACTTCGACATGAAAACGTTTTTTCCAAAAGAATCATCGGAATCGGCAGAAATGGTAAAGAATTATCGCTGAAAATACTTAAAAAAAATATTCCAGCGATTTAGGAACCTCCTTTTTTTGAAGTCGGAGAAAAATATGGCTAGGTATATTAAATAGGTACCTATTCTAGTTCTTATTATAGAAACAAACGCCCATCGGTATATTCACATTCGTGGTTTCTTCTTGTGCCAAGCACATTCTTTAGGAAAATGTACGCACTGCAGATTTTATTCTGAAAGTGGAATAAGTTGCCAAAAATACTTTTTAACAAATAACCGGGTACCATGTAGCACCTATAATATATCATTTTATACTTTGTATCTTAATTGTAGTATTATTATAAAAAGAAGCAGCAAAACTTTCTAGCTAAAATATGTTTTTATCTATTAAAACTGATACAGATCGGCAAAATAATAATTATTTTGAATACTTGCCAACTAAGCTATACTACCAGATTTCTCTAACACATATATATTTCCTTCCAGTGACAAAGCGTACTGTGACGAGTGATGTATAGTGAACAGTGATCAAAATGGACAAGAACACGGCCGAAGCCAGCAAGGGCGGTCAGTTGTGCGGGCAAGTGCGTCGTTTCCGAGACAAAACGCCCGATTTGTCGACCGATCTATCTTTCGAAGAGTTGAGGAATAAGTTCGATACAAGTGCGCCACGTGCGGCAAGGAATGAAATCGCTTCAAACCCTGCCACGCACGGCAGCGCCACTCGCCAGGTGGTCAGTGGCAAAATCTTCAAGAAGTGCAAGAGTGCCACATTTCAGATAGATGGCGCCACATACACTATTGGTAAGTGAGGTTCGAGTTAGTTCGGTTTTCCGCCACCTGTTCGAGGGTGGCGCTAGTAGAATGTTTGCGGAGCTTTGTGGAAGCTTTTCATACGGCTCTGTTTTCAGATGATTTTGTGTTTAATAAGAATTGGTTGAATATTGTGCGGTATTCAGGATTTCCTATATCTTTATTGTTTCGTTTTATTCTATGCCAAGCCCCTGCAAAACTTTAATGTATGTTTAGATAAAATAAAAATAAATACTATACTGGCAGACTTGAAGGTTGTGAGGTACTAATTAGGTAGGTATAAAGCTTGTTATCACCATTAAAGTGGACAGTTTTAATCACAAAAAGGCATAAAAATAGTGCCTACCTACTTCAACACATAATACTTTTATAACCAGAAAGATATAAAAGTTACACAGATGTGATGAGATACAATGTAATCATTTTGTTTTAATCATTTTGATTATCAATATAATAAATACGGTTGCGTCATTACTTTAATATGATTACTTATTTCTTTATTTCTCATTCTTATTTCCCATTTCTTCCCGTGGGTGTCGTAAAAGGCGACTAAGGGACTTACTAGAGAATAGGCAGCATCGTTTTCTATGCATTTTAACACCTTACTGCGATCGCCAACCCACCTGCCAAGCCTGGCGATTATGGCAACCCCCCCTCTTAGGGGAGGCCTATGACCAACAGTGGACGTCTTTCGACTGAAATGATGATGATGATGATGATTCCTTTATTATTAGAATTTAATAATAGATAATAAATTTAATAACTGCGTCGGTGGTCTAGCGGTAGCAAGCGCTAGTAGATGAGCATGAGGTCTTGGAATCAACACCCGGATTAGGCAAAGTGATATTGGGTTTTTCCTTCTGGAATTTCTCAGTAGCCCGGGGTCTGGAGTTGTGCCCGGTTGATGGCAACAAGCTAGCCCCCAATAGGCTTCTTTTTTTTTAGGCTAGCACTTAAACATAATTGGCTACAGACGTCAGGCAGGCTCCATGTGCCCAGGGAACCACGGTGGACCTTACGGGGGCCCCGGAAGGCCGATTCAACGCAGTCATTAGTATTACAAAAACAACTTATATTCTAGTTTTAGTAGTAGATATAGGTAGGTATAAAATAAAATACAATAATGCACACTCCACGCAGAGGACGACCAGGCAAGAAAACATGTTTCCTACCTGAGCAACCTCCGGATAAAATGCCGAATATTTGGAGTATAGCTCTCCTCCACAGCTCTCAGGATATAGTTGCGACTACCTCGCACTCTGCTCAACAGCGAAGCGTCGCTTCCTTTTTTTTACTTTCCAAACGGGCCCTAAATTGTTGTGTGCTCAAGTGCCTCAGTCTGGCCTAAGAAGGTCTTGATGAGCGTGATGTTAAGGAATAAAAGCGATGATAATAAATGATACCGCAACGGAACAATAAAGAAGTTATGTTTTACGATAGGTTGTTAAAATCAAACTATACTTAGTTACATTTTGTTGCAATTATTAATGCTTGGCCATCTGGCAAAGTTTTTAAAAAGTATCTAATAAAACATTTCTTAGCTTCTTCTCAAAATAATGTTTAATTAATTTTGATGATTGACTTTTAACTGGTAGGTCTTCCAATTTGCAATTATTGGATTCAGGAGTAAGTATCGATACATTTCAGCATCACTTCTTATAATATAACATCATCATCCTGTCAGCCGAAAGACGTCTATTGATGGACATAGGCCTCTCCGTCATAGGTTTGCCATAATCGCTACGCTTGGCAGGCAGGTTGGCGATCGCTGTATGGTGTTAAAATTGATAAAGAACGCTGCTGCCCATTCTCCCTTAGTCGCCTTTTACGACACCCACGGAAAGAAATAGGATGGTGCTATTCTTTACGTTCGGCACCATACAGACAACCGCAACCCGTGAAATACTTATTATTAAGTTCCGGTGGCCGTCTGCGGTCTTCATCATCAGTTCCACTTCGAGTGAAAACGCATAAATTACTATAAATACCCAAATCGCTATAGGTATGCCTATAAAATTTGAGGACTTCCCTCGATTTCCATGGGATATCCTCATCACATTCTAACTTGACTACACCCACGGGTTGAAATAGACGGTGTTATTCTTTACGTTCAGCACCATACATACTCTTTGAGTATGGAACCCTAAGAAGCACATAAGTCCAGTGAAATATTTTGCGATAGTAAGCATTCTGTTTATGACACCTGCCCGACTGCCGGCGATCAACGAGAAGCGAGAAGAACTAGCAACTAAATACGTGTTGACGAGAAACGAACAGCGAGTGCGCGACGGCAATGAGCGATTAATCGCAAGTTTTTGTATGCAATCCGTGTGGTTCTGGACTTAAAGAATAGCACCATACTATTTCTTCCCGTGGGTGTCGTAAAAAGCGAATAAGGGACTTACTAGAGATAATGGGCCGCAGCGTTCTCTATACATTTTAACACCATGCTGCGATCGCCAACCCGCCTGCCAAGAGTGGCGATTATGGCAATCCCAATGACAAGCACTGAAGGCCGCAAGTGTCCGCTGGATGCGGGAAGCACAGAACCGGTCGAAATGGCGGTGTTTGTGGGAGGCCTATGTCCAGCAGTGGACGTCTTTCGGCTGAAATGATGATGCGTATGTACCAAGCCTGAGAGTCTGAGTGAATGATTAGCCCGCCCGCGTCTCTGAGCGAGTACTCTCTTTGATAGCTCTTGGCGAGTACTCGCCGGCGGTGTGAACAGTCAGCGATTAATAAATATAACTCTTTTACTTATAGAAGGTGGTGCTGGTGGTTTATAACAGCCGCGAGGGTCGATCCATCAGGTTAAGCTACACTTGCCAGGGTTCGTCCGTGGATGGGTAACCATCTTTACATACCGAGACTCCTCCGTGACTCGAAAAGCATGTTCAGCCGTTGGTCCCGGCTGTCATTCGTGGATCTTTCACAGTCGTTAGGGGTCGTCAGAAGCCCAAAAGTCTGACAACCAGTCTTACTAAGAGGTATCGTATTACCCAGTTACTGGGTTGTGGAGGTCAGATTGGCAGTTGCTCCATGTTAAATCATCCGGTTAAACTGGAAGCCGACTTCAACATATTTGGGAAAAGATCAGGCAGATTGATCAATCTCTTTTACTTTTAAGGGACTGACTTTTAATGATTTTATAGGTACTGAAGATCACGTCTAAACGAGTAGTGTTAATGATTTGAAAAAAATATAATTATGTTAAATTAGAGCATTTTCTCAATAACTTAATATGTGAATATTTTAGTTTATATTTATATTACATAGTGAAATTAATTTGTAAAATGATGTCTTACGCGGATAAAAAACTGAGAATGGCGCAAAACCTACCAAGCGTATATTTTTTGAAACCTTCACCAATGTAAAGATAGTTTTATCATTGATATTTTAGTATACGCGTTTTATTAAAATACCTTTTTTTGTGTATAATAAATTAATAATGCGTCAAATTAGGGACAGCGCTCCTTGATGGGCGAGTCCTATTACTGGCTGAACGTACGACACGTTGCGTGAGCTCAGTACACAACACGCAAGCTAACCACTCAAGGTCACTGGCATATATCTGCGTCTTAAGGGACCTACAATCTTTTGTACGTTCCTTGAGTGAGGAAATCGTTGATAGAATAGAATACTCATTATTATGTACACCATAAAAGTTAGAGATATAAATGTTGAAAACATAGGGATAGCCTCCCGCTTCGTCGTCGGCGATGGAACAGGTACCTTATTATTTCAATGAATCGTGATTATCGCGTGCTTAGTTACGCATTCTACGGAACCCTAACATTTGATATTTCTGATTCAATAGAATTGATTTATTATAACGATTAGCTGATATTAATCACTAACCCATATTTGGAACACGCATGTAAGTGTATTTTGTTTACTTGATTTTTATTTATTTATTATGACGCATTGTGTTCGAATTATTATGTGATTATAGATACTATCTGTTAATGTGTGGTCTCTCTACCAATATCTATAAAAATAACTGGTGTAGCTATAAAAGCAGTAAAATTATGCGTCTACGTCTGATTAATCCGATCCAGCCTATCCCATGCTGCCCTTCCCCAGCGACGCCCTAAGCCGAGGTCTGTACCCCACAGGGGGTGCCCTTAGCGTGTAGTCGTTTAGTTTATAAGTTTTATGCCCTGGCTGGCGGCGTTAATTTTTTGAGGCACCCACGGAAAGTCCGGTTAAGCAGACAACAACCTCCTTGGTTGACCTGAGAGAGGCCAATAAAAAAAAAACTGATATATCTTGTCCCAGTCCACTGTTCCCTGTTAGTTTTTAATTAAATTATTTACAACATAATAAATTATTGTCAACGTAATAATTGTTTCTATGTCAATTAATGTAATTAGTGCTTTACCGTTTTAATTAACTATAAATAAATAAATAAATGGTAGAGTGATTAGGTAACGTACAACGTATGCATTTTCAAACAATTATAGATTTTCGATTATTTGCCATATTGAATAATACCTAATAATAATAATAGACTGTAGATCTGTAGAGCATATTCTATTTTGTTAGGTATCTGGTACTTGTTGATAGGCCTACACTCTCCTCCCATACCCATTACCACTATAATTTGGAAACATTGTAAAAGCCAATTAGTTTTTTAAAGAGAGACCGTCGAGTTTCCTGCTGGCACTTCGCCATAGGAAACGACCAATTGGAACCGTACACCTAGCTTCTGACGTTTCATAAGTACCCATGTAAGTTTAAGTGAATAAAATATTTTAATTGATTGATTGAATATTTAAAGTAGGTACAGTCGAGTTCATTAATATATTAGCCCTTTCAGGCTTCAAAAATATATGACCGTCAAAAAAAATCATAATATTGTGACAACTATAAGCATCATTAAATTGTGGTCAAGATTTCGATTCATTAATATGTGACTGGTTTTTCCTGAGAAAAACCAGTCACATATTAATGCATTATTAGTGCATGTTACTGATAACATGCACATTATTATATGAACAACATTAAGATCATATTATCTGAACATTGTAGGATTCACAATTATGTATGCACACATGAATACAATAATATCTAAACAAGTAAATGTAATTCAAATTCAACCTTATTACTAACGTCATAAAGATAATTATAATAGCAATCTTAAAATTACTGACTGGCTAGATTAACTTCAAATGACGTTATGTTTTTCTAATTACTGGAAGATAGTACTGGAAGCTAGTACTGGGAGATAGTACTGGAAGATAGCACTGGAAGATAGTACTGGAAGATAGCACTGGAATATAGTACTGGGAGCAAGTACTGGAAGCTAGTACTGGGAGCTAGTACTGGAAGATAGTACTGGAAGATAGTACTGGAAGCTAGTACTGGGAGCTAGTACTGGAAGATAGCACTGGAAGATAGTACTGGAAGTTATAACTGGAAGATAGTGCTGGAAGATAGTATTGGGAGCTAGTACTGGAAGATAGTACTGGAAGATAGCACTGGAAGATAGCCCTGGAAGATAGAACTGGAAGATAGTGCTGGAAGTACTGTACTACTACTACACTCCACCACTACCACCACCACCACCACCACTACTGTACTATATTCCAGTGCTATCTTCCAGTACTATCTCTTCCAGTGCTATCTTCCAGTACTAGCTCCCAGTACTAGCTTCCAGTACTATCTTCCAGTAAGCTAAGTACTGGAAGCTAGTACTGGGAGCTAGTACTGGAAGATAGTACTGGAAGCTAGTACTGGGAGCTAGTACTGGAAGATAGCACTGGAATATAGTACTGGGAGCAAGTACTGGAAGCTAGTACTGGGAGCTAGTACTGGAAGATAGCACTGGAAGATAGTACTGGAAGTTATAACTGGAAGATAGTGCTGGAAGATAGTATTGGGAGCTAGTACTGGAAGATAGTACTGGAAGATAGTACTGGAAGATAGTACTGGAAGATAGCACTGGAAGATAGCACTGGAAGATAGTACTGGAAGATAGCACTGGAATATAGTACTGGAAGATAGTACTGGAAGATAGTACTGGAAGATAGTATTGGGAGCTAGTACTGGAAGGTAGCCCTGGAAGATAGAACTGGAAGATAGTGCTGGAAGAACTGTACTACTACTACTCTGTACTAATACAGTAAGTGTATTGTTCTATATTCCAGCACTATCTCCCAGTACTAGCTTCCAGTACTATCTTCCAGTAATTAGAAAAACATAACGTCATTTGAAGTTAATCTAGCCAGTCAGTAATTTTAAGATTGCTATTATAATTATCTTTATGACGTAAGTAATAAGGTTGAATTTGAATTACATTTACTTGTTTAGATATTATTGTATTCATGTGTGCAGATAATATGATCTTAATGTTGTTCATATAATAATGTGCTTTTGGCTGTATACATGTTACTGAGAAAAACCAGTCACATATTAATGAATCGAAATCTTGACCACAATTTAATGATGCTTATAGTTGTCACAATATTATGATTTTTTTTGACGGTCATATATTTTTGAAGGCTGAAAGGGCTAATATATTAATGAACTCGACTGTACCTACCCTTATTTTAGGCGCCTATTTTTTCTATCATATTCATAATCTAAACGAAGTCTATTTGAAACAATTTGCAATGTTTGTCTAATATATTTTTTAATAAAGACCGTAGGTACTCAAAAAAAAATCAAAATCAAAATATTTTATTTCACTTATGCCTACATGGGCACTTATGAAACGTCAGAAGCTAGGCACGGATCCAATTGGTCGTTTCCTATGGAGAAGAGCCGGCGAGAAACTCCACGGTTACTCTTTTAAAAATAATTGGCTTTTAAAATGTTTTCAAATTGCAGTGTTAATAGGTATGAGAGGAAAGCATAGGTTCGTCAAAATTACCAGGTACTTAACAAAATAGAAAATAGTCTACAAATCTACAGTCTATTAAGCATTTATATACGTTCTCACATTATCAAAACATTAAAAAAAAAAACGCTATAAAATATTATTAAAATAATAAAAGTTAGAACCTTGTTTAAATTAAAATTGTAGGTACCTATATAATGTCAAATAAATAAAAGATTATGTCAAGGAAGAATGTAAAAAAAAAAGATCGTAATTTGGGAGCAGTTAATAGACATTTTATTTTTGCTGTTAATGAGGTACCAGGGAAGCCACATTTATCTTCTTTTGTTAATATTATATTATTAAAAACAGGCCCAAATAATAACGAATTTGATAGAAACAAAAGATACAACCTTTGTGTTTATTTCAACATTCAAATAAAACCTTGTTGTCGATACTACGTGTCTGCGAGTTAACTTTAGCCCACCAAAAACGGAACACCATAAAACAAATTTAAAACAACAACAAAAAATAAAGGGAAGTACAGACCGGCGGCGGGGAATTTCCACAACCCCGAGTTTATCTAGTGCAGCGATAAAACAAATTGTTGCCGTGCTGGGTCGAAATGCGTCGCGTCACGCGAACTAAGGCTTACTACTGATCCAATTAACGCGAACGTGCACCTAGCCTTATGTTACACGGTGTTCATTAAATTATGTGAAGTGTTTTATTCATAAGTTGATGGTGATTTTATTATAATACATGTAAAGGGGTGTAAAATATATTGATTTTTTAAAACGTGAAAAGTGTTGAACACATTTTTATTGCGAAAATTCTGGCGTGGGAAGTTACTAAACGTTCTGCAGAACTTTACGCCCTTTTATATCAAACTAGCTACTACCCACGGCTTTGTCCATGTGATTTTTTTTGTTTCAACATAAAAAGTAACAATCGACTCCCAAAAAAAACACTACATAGTGATAAATTACTTTAATTTTGGAAGTCGGTGTCTTTGGATCTGTAATTTTGATTTTTGCCATCAACTTCCGAAATTAAAGTTATTTTTCACTTTGTAGTGTTTTTTGGAAGTCGGTTGATTATGTTTTGTAAAAAGATTTTTATTTTTCACTTTTTAGTGGGTCAGTTTGTAATTTGTCTAAGTTACAATAGCCTAATGTCAACTGCCTATCACCTTTTGCAAAATACTGCTTCACCCGATGTAGGGACGTTAATTGTTGAGGAGTTCTTCTGGTAAGAACCATCATCTTCACCATAAGCATTGTGCCGACCATAAATTGCTTAGCAACCATATTAAAGTATCTAATCGAATCGCAACTCGTGAAATACCTACTTATTATTAAGTAGTTCCGGTGGCCGCGGTGGTCTGCGGTCTTTATCATCAGATCCACTTAGAGTGCAAATGCATGAATTACTATAAATACCTAAATCGCTATAGGTATGCCTATAAAATTTGAGGATTTCCCTCGATTTCCATGGGATATTTATATTTCCCCTCATCACATTCTGACTTTGTGGTAATGGAACCACCTCGAAAGCATACCCTTTCAAACAAACAAAAATCCACAATCGACGGAAAAATCGGTGCACATTCATAAAAAAAACATACAGACGAACATTATAACCTCTTTATTTGTGATCTGTGCGAGTCCCAATAAATGTTTTTTCTTTCTTTCTTTCTTTCTCCTTTTTGGAAGTCAGCTAAATTAACTAGTGGTCACCCGATAGTCGAAATTCGACCCCTCTACTTACGATCTATATAGTACTTACTAATGCCATGAGTACACTAATTCCATCCCATTATAAAGTACCTACTCATTCCATGCTCAAGCTGTCACTTCTGTCACCTATATAACTTCAAGTCATGAGGCCCTGGTACTATGTGTGTCTTTGTGTCAAACACATGGTAGTTAGTGTAATGTTTTCTTTTATTCATTTAATATTTCTAATGCATATTATATAAAAATGTTAACTTTCTGCACTCTTCCATACAAACGTTAACTGCGCCAAATTACATACTATACCAAATAGCATAATTTTCGTAGAAAAGGGTACAAACTTTTCGCTTAAGTTATTATTATAACGATACTTAGTTATTGCATTTACTAAAGTTGACGCTCACTTCGAGAATAACAAGCGCCTTTGCTAAAAACAACTCACTAATGTTGTTGTTGCGTTTGCCAAAATTTAAAATTACATAACATGGTTATTGCAACTATATTAAGAGGCCGTGCACGAAATCGACTGATTTTGATCAATTTTGTTAATTGTTTGTGAGAAAGGGAAAAATTATTTCAAATAAAAAATATTTGTGATTTGAAAAGTCGAGTTATTTGTTTTGCTTGTTATCGTGTTAAATTTTCTTAGGTAAATGTTGAGTTAGCTATTTAATGTATTTAACATTAAATTTGTTATCGAAGCTAACTCAAAATTGACCTAAGAATATTTAATAAAATTCATATGGAACTACCGCGTAAGTTTCTTTTACCAAATCATCATCATTTCAGCCGAAAAACATCCACTTCTGTACATACACTGAACAAAAAAAGTGTATGCTTTAACAAACATCTTGTTTAATGTGATCACGCATCTTGACTCCATACGAGCCTAACAAGATCTTGACTTCTGAAGCTAGGAGAACTTTGTTAAATTATCATAGTTCCGTCTACTAAGTAATTAGTTAGTTTAATTACGGGCAGTTATTTAATTTAGTTATTTAATTTAACTCAAATGTTGGTCAGTTTAAGAATGTTGTAATGCTAACAAGTTGCTTGTTACCATCAACTAAAATTATTATTTGATTTAAAAAAGTGAAGAAGTAAAATCAAACAAAGCATGTATGATGTAACAAAGACCGGTGATTATTCTAATACATGTCACATTGTCGATATAAATAAAATGAATTTGTTCTGGCAAATATGCTATCTTGTTTATAGTAAATAAATAAATAGTGATTAAAGTCCCTCCGATAAAACAATAAATAGGTACTTCTTACATACTACTCATAATATTCTCACACGTCCCTTAAGTTACTTTTCAAAGGTTTTAGGTCCCCAAGGTTAAGGTCCAAACAAAGGGACCCGCTCAACTGGAACTGTGACGTCACTTGTTAGCTAGTTCCTACTTCGTTCGTACGTGAAGAATAGGGTTTTTTCTAACAAATTGTTATAGTTTCGGGACGTTGGATGACTTCGTTTGATGAAAAAAAAGTAGAGATAGTTGTGTTTGTCAGTGTTTTCCCCTAAGGGTTAGCTAGAGGTGTATATGTCACCGTATGGTTATGGAAATTGGTAGTTTATAATCTATCTAGCAAGATTATAAACTATCGAAAAAATTTGAACTGCAAAAAAACCATTTACAATTACATTTACAAGTAGGACGCCCTCAGGCTAGGTGGAGCGACGATCTTCGCAGGGTGGCTGGTGGCAGCTGGATGAGAGTTGCCGAGAATTGAGCTGAATGGCGTGCAATTGGAGAGGCCTATGTCCAGCAGTGGACTGCTATGGGCTGATAATGATGATGATGATTTTCGATAGTTTATATCTATCCAAGACAAACCGACAAATTGTGAACTGGTACCAAACTTGCATGACGAACGCACCTAGGCGCTACTATTAACTAGGTAACTGCGACTAACGGAAGAAGCGGTTCATCACATTCCTTTTTTTTTTGTTCCCGGGGTGGAAATTCCTAATGGATGTCCTCCGACCTGAGGCGGGTGGAGGGGTCTGCTAGACTCTAAAAACCATCCCGGTGTTCCCTTCTCACAATTTCACCGAGGATCATGGGATCATATGCGACTTTCGCGATCCCCGGTTGGTCGGGCCACCTCAAGTCTGTGGGAGGTGTGAGGTGTTTGACCCCCCGCGATGATCACAGTTCTAACCAAACCTGACACATTAAGTCGGGGTGCCATGGCTTAGTTACTGCGACCAAAACCTACCAATTAGGGACGGTTCAAAATTTTACCGGGTGATCAAATTGGACAGATTATGAACCCTGTCGATGTGCAGCTTCGTTCACAATTTGACGATTTGTCATTGATGGAACTACCGAAAATTATCGACAGTTAAGGGCCCCTTTTCCGAAATTTACGTTCCTAGATCGAGTTGTTTTCAGAGAAATCACAATTTTTAAATTCGTAAAAAAATAAATAGTACAGATACATATTTGATCTAGTGACTTTTTTGGTTAAAAACAGGATATTTAACATTTTGCTTGATAAAAAAAAGTCAGAAGTAAAGTCGACTTTGGAAGTATTTTAAGTTGTATGAGACTTGGGGAAACGCAATTTTTATGAAAATTTTACATTTCATTTACTAATCGGGTTTGACAGGGATATTATTGGATACATTTATAATATGGCACTTATTTTTTTTATATTAAATAAATACGTGAAAAAAGGCTCGCGCGCACCGCGCCGTTGCTATAGTGCTATCGCGACTGCTCCTGTGCAACGCGGGCGTCAGCTGTCTCATGCCTAAACTTTCGGGAAAAGGGACCCTTAATAATCTAACAGTACAATATATACGATATAGGTAGATCTTACACCCACCATTTGACAGGTACGTTTAAGTTCTAATAGCCAGCGTATTGCCATCAACCGGGCACAAATCCGGGAAGACTCCCAGCTGCAACTAAGAAACACTTGCGACCACTAAACCAACGAGACAGTCAATCGATATTAATGTTAAAAACCGGCCAAGTGCGTGTCGGACCACGCACAATGAAGGGTTCCGTAGTTGGGATGAATTTATCTCAAAACCAACTTGACATCGTAGTTGAAAAACATGTTCTCCCATTAATCGATATAAGCAAAGGTAAATTTTCCAACTGTGTATATGTAAGTTTGTAATCACATTTTTTTATTTGATAAAACTACAAATTATCGATGTTCGGACTTTTTCTATACTTGTGCTGTGAGACCTTGCTTCTTGTCAAATTTCATGATTCTAGGTCACCGGGAAGTAGCTTTGATTTATTTGGAAGTATAAAAAATATGTCGCATAAATCGCCGTATTTTTTTATTGCGTTGACTTAAAAGCTTGATTTTTTTAGAGCTCTAAGGACCCGTAAATACGTACGTATTTGATATTAATTTCAACTTGATACCTCCAAGCGTTCCTGAGAAAAAGGGTCTTGACAGACTGACGGACAGACAGACAATGAAGTGATCCTAAAGGGTTCCGTGTTTTCTTTTTAAGTTACGGAACCCTAAAAATAGGTAATACCCGTGAAGTTTCATAGTATCAGATCAGTAGGTATATTGATTGGCGTCTATTGTAATCACATTATGATGACTATACATTTTAACTTTCCTAAAAAAAAATATCGTTTGAGGATAATAACAGGTTGAGGAGCCGGGCAAAACCCACGATCACAAAAATAATTAACTATTTTAATAAATTACAAAAAAAAAACCGGTCAAGTGAGTGTCAGACCATGCAGAGAAAAGTGTCTCGCAGCAAATTATAAGTGTTCCATTTTTGCCACTTGGCTACGGAACCCTAAAAAAGATAAGTATATGAAAGCATACAAAATAAAATCTAGGTATAATAGGTAGGAACCGGTGTAGTTACAGTCAAGCTAAGGTTGAATATTAGTTGTGCGGCCTACAGCTTCCAGGTCTATTTTTGCTTTATAACCAATCTGACAGATACTTTCACAGAGTACATTTATATATAGCCATATTAGTGAAGTTTTAATTGTAAGGGTCAAAAGATGTAAAGTAATAAAGGTCGACTATAACATAAATAAATAAAAAAGCCTTATATTTCGTACAAAAAAAAATACGAAACATACTTTTTTATTTTTGTTACGTATATTAATCAAAATACAGTTTTAACAGAATTTGTTTACACAATTACACATACCACACAAACCATCGTGGGTTTAACAGCGGTGTGGCCAGACACGACAACTCGGTACCACTACATATTAATTAATCAACAATGAACAGTCCAGAAAAAAAAAATTGCGTCTATGTACCTACCTAAGGTACCTACACAGATATAATTCCCTCTAGATCACACTATTGCAATCTAGAAAGTATCTTTTTAATACCTTTGCGCTTTGCTTTGCTTTTTTTTTCGTTTTTTCTGTGACAAATAAAATAATTTTTAGTAAAGTAAAGTAAAGTATAATTTTATTTGTTTAAACATGGTGTACATGATATATACATTGCATGCAAGATAATATGAAATACAGAAAGTTCTAACATGTTCAGCCGCATATCGTGGCGTACAAATTGGTAGGAAGAGATGGTGTACAAACCGTGTTAATTCATCAAATCTAAATTATAGAAATTATAAAATTATCATTATTAATTAAAGATTAAGTATCATTACAATTCAGCAAGCATATTTTTTAGATAAAATTAAATGTCAAAGTAGTCATTAAATAAATTAGTCAATAAAAAAATATTAATTAAGTACTATCATACAAAATTACAAACTACAATTATTTTTTTCTTTCTTTTTTTGCTTTTCTAAGCATAATCAGCCTATAATGTTCCCACTGCTGGGACACAGGCCTCTCTGTGAGAGGGAGTGGGCCGTAATCCACCACGCGGGCCCAGTGCGGGTTGGTGGAGGTCACGTGTCTTATAATTTTTGGTACTAGGACATGCTGGTTTCCTAACGATATTTTCCTTGACTATTTTGAGAGCAGTGTTGATGAAATAATTTACACAAAGTAAAGCACCTGTCAGGCTTCGAACCTACGACCAACAACGTAAGTCGCTGTCGTTAGCACTAGGCCACTACTACTCTGTTTTTTTTCTAAATTAATTATAATTTATAAAATGTTAAACTTGTTTTTAAGTTTCTACGCTAGTAAGAACCCCTCATTTAGTTGAAGGTGCATATATACACTAACAAAACAAATCGACAAAAAAGTTACAGTAGCAAAACAAATCGACAAAAAAGATACAGTAGCAAAACAAATCGACAAAAAAGATACACTAGAAAAACAAATCGACAAAAAAGGTTTGCTTAATTTACTACATTGAATGACGTTATTTTCACTTCGTAAATTAAACAAAACTTTTTGGAACCTTCGTCCCGTGGGGGTAGGCAGAAACTAGAGAACGCTACCTGATACGCTCCTTACATACTCCTTTTGCTTCGGTTATGATGCACCTGACCTTTCTGAAGAACATCACCAATTAGGTCACTCTATGTCCTACTAGGGCGTCCACTCCCTGCGTTACCACTCACATTTGCCTTGTAAATATCTTTTGGTAAGTCGCCTTTCATTCATCCTCTCATCACTACCAAACCATCTAAGCATACTCTTTCCAATTTTTGTCACTAAATCTTCTTTTAAACCACACCGTCGCCTTATCACATCATTTTCGTAGCCTATCATTTATAGTCACACCACACATGCTCCGCGAGGAACTTCGTCCATAGAAGCTACAAAAGCAGAAATAGGTTTATATTATTCATGTTTTTAATTGGCGAAAAGGTAGCGTGTGTTCAATTACTCCATGAATCGTGCTCTCGACATCTTTAAAACAAAAATATTTTTTCAATTTGTGTATAATGAATCGTGTGCAATCGTATCGTACGTAAACGTTTACAGGGTGCGCGGTAATTCGACCTATTCCTTGAAAGGGGTTATACTAGAGGTAATTTCTAACAAATTTAGCCCGCTAACTAGGGATCGAAAATTAATGGTTTCCGAGTTACGCAGGTTATTAGATTATTGTTAAAATTTTCAGACTGGTAAACAAAAACAAATAATTTAAAAATAACTACTTCTCTCTCGACACTAGTTTGTTATTTTTCTGACTGATGTTAAATGAGTGCTCATTTATAAAAAAAATACATGCCCTAAATTCCCAAAATTTCAGAAATAAAAGGTCTTGAGTGCAAAGGAAACCTTCATATTTTATAGCTTTTTAAATTTACACGCATTTTACTTGAAAGAAATGTGGGAGTTGGCGGGGCTTAATTTTTTGGAAAAGACCTCTAGTAGGTATAACCCCTTTCAAGGAATAGGTCGAATTACCGAGCACTCTGTATACGTAATACGTTCAAATAATTGGACTATTTTGTTAATGTTCGTCACAATTATGTTTTTATTATAACTAGTAAGTAGTTCTGCGAACAGTAGATCTCGCGAGCACAAACTTTTTTGCAACAATTAATATACCACTAAGAGAAGGTGGTTCCAGATGCTCCATCAATCCCTACTTAGTAGTAAAAGAGTCGATTCCACTGGTAGAAATCTAAAAGCGAGCAATTTACTGCATTTTTAGGAGTTATTCTGTTCATCACGCCGAAGATCCTCTTCAGATCTTTACCAAATTTATATGAGACCGACTTAAAGTTACTGCCTTTAAATAAAAAAAAAACCATCGAAATCAATCGGATCTCATAAGGCGAAGATATCTAGTAGCCCCCTTTTTGCCCCTTTTTGGAGGAAGTACCCCCAATCAGAAATCCCCGACGACAAAAAATATATAACATCGTGAAATCTGTATACCAAGTTTCGTCTAGATCGGTTGTAAAATACGACCTGTAGAGGAGTACCAACAAACTGACAGAGGAACGCGTATTTTGCCAGACGTGAAGCAGAGACGCTACGCTCGCTTCGCTCGCTCGGCCAAAAACTGATCTCTAGCTGGACGGATGCACGACCGTGACCCAAAAGTCAAGCTTTTTAAATATATTATTATAAATAAATAAATAAAAATCTTTATTGCAGACCACATCCAATCCATACAATTTTATTAAGACTTAAGGCTCATACAAACAGGTGCGATATCGCGGGCGCGACAAGGGTTGTGCTGCCTATCGCGCTAGTCTATACGAGCCTTTAATTTTAGACTATAAAGTACCTACTTGGCTCCTTTTGAAGAAGTACGAACCTAATTTAAAATTATTTCAATGGGCCTGATTGAAAGCTTAGCCTTTTCAAGCTTCGTTAATTGATAAAGATTCTTTGGATACTAATTAAATAATTACTTTAGTTTCCTTGAAAAACATTTGATATTCGGTACTTTCTGAAGGTTTTAAGCAGGATTCAAATGATCTTTTCCAGGAAATGTGATAATCGGCAAACATACATTTCTTCACTTTATTTCCTTTTTACCATTTAAATGTTATAGAACAATAAAATTAAACTTACAATAATAATCACTATGTTTTATTTGAGAATTATTATGAAAAATATTGTTGAAGTTGATAAACAACTATTGAAGTAGGTACCTACCTACAATTCAAAAATGTCAATCCATTGAAACGTCTGTTGAAGTAATAATTCATTATGCATTGAAAAACAATTAAACATTGTAGAAAATACAATTGACGTACCTTCATCTATACAAATAAATAAAATTGAAGTGTCAATTTGTAATGTCAAAATAATGTCAAACAGCTTTTTACTAAGTGCATAAGAACAGTTAAAGGGTACATTTATAAAAAATAAAAATAAATATTTCTGTCTGTCTGCTTGTTTCAGCTAATCTCTGAAACTATTGGACCGATTTTGACGGGACTTCCACTGGCAGATAGCTAATGTTATAAGGAATTACGTAGGCTACTGTAGGTTTTATTTTAGTACATAATAAAGTATGAGTTACGTTTTTCAAGAAGCAACTGTCATTTTATCGCCTAATGTATATAGGCTCGATCACACTGGCGCGATATCGCGGGCGCGACGCGACACTAGTAGCACAATTTCTATGTGCGAGCGAGTATGTACGAGCCTTAATACACCCATCTATTTAATTCCGTCTTAAGGCTTCTACATACAAGCGCGACTTGTCGCGCGACGCGACACGGCACAAAGGCCCCGCGCGTCGCGGGACTAGCGGTGCCTTTGTGTGGCGTCGCGTCGCGCGACAAGTCGCCCCGGTATGTAGAAACCTTTAATCTGCAACAAAAAAAAATATTATAAGTAGATAGGTACTCATCATTATTATCAGATTTTTTTTTGTTTTATACTGAGATTATTTCCTTTTTAATTCCTTGAAAAAAATACTAAAACTTTGAATAGCTAGCCAAACGTGTTCGACAGTGTAATAATAACATCGTTATAACTATATTTCCATATACCCTGTCAAATTGATTTCCTATGGAATATTGAACAAAAGTCGGATGAGTTAATTAGTTTCTATGTTATTTTGAATATAAACATGACACTGTAGAAGAGCCTTGAAAAACCAACGAGCAGAATATAAAAACAGTTTAAAATGATGTACCTTTACATAATTTAAAAGATGCGTAGATGATGTAGAGCAAGTCTAAACTGTGAATTGAACTGGGTGAAAATAGATTAGCAAACTTTTTTCAGTTAGATTAAAAGCTTTAAAAATCTTTGTTATCGGAAAACAGGTAATGCACAATCTCTCATTGCAAAACTAAATTGGTGCGGTACGATGAAACATCGATAACAACTAAAGTTTATTTGCACAACGTCTTCTCCACGACTAAAAATCTCAAGGCAAGTGCCTTTGGGAGAAAATTAATATATCCCCAACTACCTAACTACTTGGGGATATATTTTCTCGTAACTTAAAAGCTGAGACTTCAGGATGTTGAAGAAAACAGATACTATGCTCAGAGCTTCATGTCCCGGGGATTTGGAACTGTGAGTTTGAGTGCTAGCACTAATGAGAAGCTACCTGTAGCGGGTCATGTGGAGCGAGCGACAGTCGCGCGCAGGCTTCCACGCGGTTCGGTAGCGCCGCCATGCCGCTCACCGCTCTCCGAACGCTCCGTCCGAACATGTCCGAACATATCTAACCGACATAAAATTCAAATCCAAAATAATTAATCCCCACTTCGGTACAAGAAAAAGTGAGTTCAAAGTTCGGTTTGTTGTCGTGAATTTAGGAAGGAAACCACCTGTTGGTCGCGATTTGGCATAGTCCAGTGGACAGCGTCACAATCTGTTTACAAGAGGGGGGACCACCCCCGTGGGTCATGACGCAACGTTTTATGGGCGCCCTGCGTCGCGTTACTATGGCGGAAAAACAACACTCGTAGCTTGAAAATAGATTTCCATGTTTCCACCTGCGGCGTACCAAACACAGTTTAGCTGAAGTCGGATAAATTACGATCTGTTTAAAAGCCAGCATTCCCGCGTGCGTAGATATAAAATTTTTAAGTAACATATGACGTATCGTTTTAGTACCAGGCGTTGTTAATTTGTGAACGCTAATTTTGCGGCTAATTTATAACAACAGAGATTCGTTCAGTTTCGCACAAAGAACTGTTTGAACTGTTGGAATTAATAGTTAAAGAAGCACTCATTCACTAAGAACACCCACTGAGTTCAAGGTTTGATCAACAGTCATGTGATAATTACGTCTTCAGAGCTAAAGAGCTCAATAACATAAACAACGGAAAATTAGATCAAATGCTTAGAAAATTAAAAATAGTTCAGATTCATTGAACCGAAATCTATTTATATTTTTATCTGAGCGCATACATCATAAATTTTAAAATGATTATTGCTACTCAATGATTTATATTTACCGCAAGATTGTTATCTTACGGTTATTAATAGTAATATATGACCCAATCGTTAATCAGACATAGTTAATCCTTCCTTACTCATTATCAAATTGAACACGGTTTAATCTTTCCACGTTAGACCTCCATAAATGAACACCGTTCCAAACTGGCATGTTAAAATCCTGTCTATTAACCTTCGTCAAAAATAAAGAACGATTTGAGTAATAACTCAAAATTTATTAGTTTTAGGTCGGCGAGCAATGAAAATGTCTAAAGCATACTCTTCATTTACGCGAGTGCTGTACCATATCAAAACATAGTATTGAACATAAACATATCCGAATTTTAGAATGATCGATTAGTGAACTAGTGTGAAGTGAACACAGTGACGTGATTCTGTGACGAAGTGTTTGTGACAGTTTGTGCGGAGATAGCGTATGATGTGATGATGAGGCGAGGGAAAGTGCTGCTCGAGGGCAGCAGACAGGGCTCTGTCGACGGCAAAGGCATACCTGTGGCTAATGATAAGGAGCTGGTGCACAAATGCCATAGCGATCCTGGTGGTGGGCGCGCTCTTGGGGCTGCCCCAAGGACGCACAGGCATCGATCTGCGTCAGGGGCAACGAGGAAGTGCGTGCTGACGCTCGATGGATACTCATATGTCATTGGTGAGTCGGTTCTTACCAGCTGCGAGCACTCCTAACGGGTTCTTTCTGTTAGATTTCTATCGCGTGTCACGTTACCAATTAAATTGAGTCCGACAGTTGCGCCACTACTAATGAGCGCTGATTCGTGCTTTAATAATAAACATGTACCTTCATCCATTTCTGTACCAGCTACTGGTCTTATTAAAACTGTTATTTTTATTAAAAATTCTTTCTTCAATTTATGGTGTTATCAAAAACAGTACGGGTTTTTTGAAGCTGCTCAAATCAATTGACGCACTTATTTATTGACTACCAGATGTTGAAGGTAAAAATACGCGTGTAAACAAATTTGCATTTTAGTTTAAGAAATATATAATAGTTTCAAAAAGAACTTAGAATGTGTTTGAATTCCGCTTCAAGCTACGTTTAATGTTCGTGTACGATAATATTATACATAATTATAACGAATATCAAGAAAGATGCAATATAAAGTAATGACAGGCTGTTAGTTCCAATCCTGTCACTGCACTGCATCGTTTAATCCAGGGATGGGGAAACTGTTTCCTTCGCGTGTCAATGCTTACTTACGAAATATATGGCGGGCTAAGTTGTTGCATATTTAGCTATATTATTTAAGTACTGAAATAAAAATATTGATATGTATTTTCTGAAACACTAATTTACTGTGCAATATTACAAAATAACTATTGAATAATTGTTGCAATTTCTTTCTTAATACAAAATAACTATTGAATAAGTGTTGCAATTTCTTTCTAAATACAAAATAACTATTGAATTAAGAAAGAACTTGCAAATTGCAATTAAATTTAACTTTTAAGTTAGCTGCGAAGTAGAAGGTTGAGGAGCATTGGTCTTTGGGGGACATGTGACACGTGCAACTGTTCTAAGCGAGCCGCGCACTGCCAATGAGAATGCAATTTCTAACAATAGGAAAACTTCACTTGATTTTTGTTTCATGGTCGCGGGCCGGATTTCAACGCTTCGCAGGCCTGAGATGGCCTGCGGGCCGTTGTTTCCCATCCCTGGTTTAATCTCTTGAGCTTATATCGTAAATTACAGCCCAATTCAAGCTTTATGGCGGGTCGGAACATGAGGCGAGTCGCTGCGAAGTATCAAATTCATGTGTCAGCGGGGGTGAGGGTTCTGCGCAGCGATAAGACCACTATCAGAGCAACTATACGTGGAATAATAATCCATAGTATCTGATCTTCTATAAGAGTAATGCAACACAAAACGCATAGAAAACATCAAAATCTGATGTTGAAAAAGGAAAACTGATGAATTGGACTCATCTAAAACAGTGATTAAAAAAAACTCGTTAATGGTAGAAATTGACAATTTGATGTCTACTAATGAAATAATGAACATTGGTCAAATATAAATCATCACACATGCAGCATTTTCACAAAGTGAACGTACATTTATGAAATAAACTAATGACTAAATAAACTGTTGTATCAATCAACAAAACAAGCATTAACGCTTTCCTCACATGCCACAAATGACAATTTGATAAAATATGTGGAAATGCCTAAAAGTCACATATCAGTACCTATATTTTACTTTCGGGAAATTTTCAATGTTAAAAATACGTTAGCACTATGTATCGTATCACCTATTTAATTTATGTGTCATTGCTTAATTTATACTTCTTTTTACCTATTTTGATAGTAATTTTATTCTGGGTCTTCACATTTGATGGCCTGAAACACAGGTTTGAATAAACCTAGATCGGGCGAGTCGCTAGCTAACATTCTAATTCCAAACCATCATTACTTGCACCTGTATTTAAAATATATTAGCTTTAGTTTATTGTTAGGCACTATTATTGTATAGAATATTTATACTAATATTGGCTATAAGTACACCTTTTGTAAACGTTTTTACTAAATAAAATTATTATTATTATATAATTAATGTACCTATACAAAATATTCTAAAACATTTTAAAAGAGTAACGGTGGAGTTTCTTGCCCATTACTCTCTATATGAAACTACCCTTTGAAAGGGGCAACTCGAACCAATTCTATTTTTTATTTTATTATTCAATTATACAACATTAGTTTTTGTTTATACTAAACCCGAAAAGGGGTCATTGTACTCATCATTTTGAACATTTTTTTTCTATGGTACCAACCATGAAATCGCGAAAAAAAAATCAGCTGTTCCATACATTTGTATTCACTTAAATCGACAAAATGTATGGAACAGCTGATTTTTAGTTGTATATTATTCAATTAAATAATTAGACTTTGACTTTTCTCAAATTGAAGATTTTCTTATATGAAGCATAATAATATAATGATTAATTATGGAAGTTAACAAGAACAAGGCAGAAATCCGGAATGGTTTAATGAACTTTCCGACAAGCTCACTTGATCCTAATTAAAGTTCCGGCTTGCCCCATTGTGCAACATTGCCTTGTCATCAAATAAAGTCTTGTAACTGTTTCATTATCAGCCTGTCTTTGCCCCGCGTTTAATAAGGCTACCCAGGGTGAATGAAGTGTCTTTCAGGACGTCAATTTTGCCTACCCTTGGTATATTACCTTTTTTTGTCGTCAAAATAAGATCTTTCTATGAAGTCTTTGTGTCCTGATGTAGGTACTTAAGTCTCATTTGTAACATAATATTGTCTTATACTCGTATATATTTTTTTTTCTTTTTCACGGATGCACAATATATTCTTACTTGAAATTGTTGGCTTAAATAAAAAAGAGAATGGTTTAAAATGCTTTTAGTCACATGCTTTTTGTTTGACGTGATGCATAATAATTGTGATACGGTGGCGATAAAAAAAAAATACATCATCTCATCTACATAATAAATTACTGATACGTTTTTTAATGTCACTTTAATTTGTATTTACAGTTACGCAGTTTATCGACACATGTGCTACATTTGTACTAACCTCCTTCATAATATCACACCAAAGAAAATTATAGTCAAACAAGTAGCAGCTGTAAAAAACCGGACAAGTGCGAGTTGAACTCGCGTGGGGAGGGTTCCGTACAATTAATATGTAATCTATCATGTTTTTTATCCAAAGATAATTTATACCAAGAATAAACTTAACATTGTAGTTGAAAAACATGTTCTTTCATAAATTCCAACAGAAAATGTTAGTTTGTACGCACAATGTTGAGAGATTTAGGTACCATGTTATTTTGACAACATAGACATCTGGTTTTCCTGTAATCGATGAGTAAAGAACTATTTTCTGTATAAATTTTGTCGGAGATAAGGCTCAATCTTCATCTATTTTCTTAATTAAATAATTTAAAAAAAACTATGTATTTTTTAATTATTAAAAATACACATTTGAGACCCTCACAACAAAGCCATTAATTTAATATGCCACAAGGTACAGTTTGCAAAACATATTTATTTATTTTTTTTAATTTGCCCCCAAAAGTGACCCTAATATTAAAAATTCCTATAATTACGTTACACGTCCGTGAATTTCTGTGACTCAATCACAGAAATTCATATGTGTACCAAATTTCAACTTAATCGGTCCAGTAGATTTGGAGCAAATCGGCTGTGAAAGACGGACAGGCAAATAGACACACGAGTGATTCTAGGGTTCTGTTTTTATTGAGGTACGGAACCCTAAAAAGCCGAATTTAACTTCAAATACCATTTTTTTTCTATTTCTGTGCAATATTTAGACCAACTACGTTCGGAACAAACAATGTTCGTCTAACCGTTTGTCGTGGCCAGTTTCTTTTTATGATCAGCTTTAACATCAAAAAGGATTATCTCTCCTTTTTCTTAAAACTAGTCTAACCCTCCAAAAGCAAAGCTTTGTGATTACGATCTTGAACTTTGTAAATAGGTATACCATTATCTTTCATTCCTTTAACATATTTGTAGGTATTTTTTTGTGATATGAAATCTTTGTTTTAGGTTTATTCTATACTAAGGCCCGTATAATATACTCAAGCTTTACTTAAAACTAGATTCAAGCCATTTGATTGGCTTCAAACGAGTCTTAAGTAATGCTTGAGTTTTGAGTGAGGTTCAGCGGGCCGAGCACGGGCGTGTCAAGACGCTTGTGACAAGACTTGATAAATTATGGCAAGTCAATTTGTACTAGCATTTTATGACAAAACAGTTTTATCGCTCAAACTGTGATAAAATGTGTGACTCAAGTCATGTCACAGTAGGCCGTGCTCGCCCCGCTGTAATAAGCCTAAGTTATAAAAGTTCAATGTTATTTCTAGATAAATAACTGCTCCATGTACAAAGTCTATGTCATCATCTACCTTGTCCCAAGTATATTGGGGTTGGCTTCCAGTCTAACCGAATGGAGCTGAATACCAGTACTTTACACGGGGCGAATGCCTATCTGACCTCCACAACCCAGTAACTGGGTAATACGATAAGCCTTGGTAAGACTGGTTGTCAGACTTTCGAGCTTCTCACGACCCATAACGACTGTCAAAGATGAATGCGTGCTTTCCGAGGCACGGAGGAGTCTCGGTATGTAAAGATGGTCACCCATCCATGGACCAACCCCGGCAAGCGTAGCTTAACCTGATGGATCGACTGGTTCGGCTGTTATTACTTTGACACGATTTCCTCCTACAAATTGTATGTATAGACAATATTGTGGATAAATTCAAGATTTAATAATAGACGAAAACGTAGGAATGCCTTTCCTGTCTCCATTTTATTCACCTTTCAGGCTTTATTCATAGCGAGAACTAAATGGAATGTAAGCAATCGCACAAACAATTGTCTAGAAGACTGAGCTGGATTCTTTATTTACTATGCGTAGCTAAAATGATTATAGGTATTTTTCGAACCCAGTCAGGTGCTTTACTTTGTGTAAATTATTTCATCGCCACTGCTCTCAAAACGGTGAAGGAAAACATCGTGAGGAAACCGCCATGTCCGAGAACCATAAATTTGAAAACATCTGCACTGGGCACTGGGCCCGCGTGGTGGATTAGGCTGCGTTCAGACGACACGCGCCCGCTTTGCGCCCGCCCCGCGCCCGCGCCACGCCCGCCCCGCGCTCGCCCCGCGCCCACCCCGCGCTCGCCCCGCGCCCGCCACGCGCCCGCCCCACTCACTTTGAAAGTTGTATATAATTTGAGTCCTATGACACATCAATAGATCTCAAATTGCATTTATCGAAGTCGGCCCGCACATGCCACGCGCCCGCCTCGCGCCCGTCCCACGCCCGCTCCGCACCCACTTCGCGCCCGCACCGCACTCACTCCGCATTTGCGCCACACACGCGCTATACACGCCTTGTGCCTGCGCTTCAGCTAGTGCCGTACTGTGATCAAGGGCGTTTTTTGTTTAAATAATAAGTAGTATAAGCGGGTGCGATGCGGGCGCGGATTTTGCGCGTGACTTTCGCGTGTGCGGGGCGTGCGCGGGGTCGGCGCGGGTCATGCGCGTGTCGTCCGAACGCAGCCTCCCTCTCACCGAGAGGAGGCCTGTGTCCCAGCAGTGGTAAAGTGATAGGCTGATTATGTATGTTATGTAGGTATTTTGTGACTCTTTACAAGCAAATATTAGCTTTATTTAAGAAAAGCCATAATTATATTCCGATTTAGTAATTAAAGTCTCGAAATCTGTGAATGTAAACTTCAATTGAACTTAATCTTCTTTTCGTTTGTTTAGAATAAACTGTAAACTTTCGAATATTGAATAAATTTCAAGGTCTTCACCATATTTTCAAGATAGTAAAAGCAAGACGATTTTACTGAGGTAAAAAAAAATGTATACGTACCTACGTTATATACTCCTTCTTTATTTTTATAAGGAAATAAAAATCAACACAAACAAAATCAAAGTTCCATAATTTATTTACTAATATTTATCAAAGAAAAGCAATGGAAAAGAAACGTGTTTAGATTAGTTTGGAGCCAAAACGACGAACGCGATGTAAGAGAGATTAGAAGATGACAATGCCTTTAATCTTATGATGTAGCTCACATATTAATGTAATCATCCTTCTAAGCTCCTTGGGACAAAGAAAAAACAAGATTGATTTTGTTGATGTACATTCTGGCTTTTCACGACGGCACTGATCTTTAAGGCTTCCGCCGACATGCACGACGCGGCAGCGCGACGCGACTCTAGTAAAACAGTTTCTATGGAAACTTCATGGTAATTGAAATACCGAAATCGTGTCGCAGGGTCGCGTTGTGCTTGTCTGCGGGAGGCTTTATAGTCGCCAGTACTTTTCCAAACCACTGTAGTTGGTTTGATTTCTTAACGAGTATCAGTGACTTTAATTGAAGCAAACGGTTAGACCGTCTATTCAATTCAATTCATTTATTCACTAACAATTTTTACATTGTGTCTGAATTTCTATACCTAAATATATAATAAACATCATGTATGCAATCTATATTTACTTAAATCATTATAATAATTAACCAAATTACATTAAAATCAAAATAATAATAAAAATAGAAAAAATATAAAAACAAAAAACTACACACACACATGTAATCCCCAAAGGGTTAGGCAGAGGTGTACTTACCTATATTAGTAAACCCCCATTTCGCCAGCAGTGTTTGACTATCGGGTAGTCATTGCTGTAATTTAGACTAGCTTCCAATAAAATAGCCTTATAATCATCCTATAATGTTCCTACTGCTGGGACACAGACATCCTCTCGGTGAAAGAGAGTGAGCCGTAATCTGACACGCGGGCCCAGCGCGTGTTGGTAGATATCAGATGTCTTCGATTGATTGGTTTTAGGACATGCCGGTTTCCTCACGATGTTTTCCTTCACCGTTTTGAGAGCTGTGGTGATGAAATAATTTACACAAATTACAGCAAATTCAGAAGTAACGCTTACGATAGTAATTTCGTTGTCGGTTTGGAGAGAAGTGGAACTTTTTGCAGACGAAGTAAGGTGACATTTTATCTCTCATCCAATCAGTAATTTATGCAAATAAAATTTTTTGCAATGCCTTATTGTCCTTGATCTTTTGATGTATAACTTTCTGAATAACGGAATTAAAGCCACGTCCACTGTATACACTGACTCAAATCATTGGTGCAGCTTTCATGACTTTCCCGCCAGAAACCATCAGACGGTAGTTGATAACAATACATTGGTACTGGATAGCGTACAAATAACTAGCGCTTTGTTAGAAATAGCGATGAACTTTCCGCTCTTCAAAAGCGTTTATTTTTAAAGCACCTTTGATCGATTTGGAGCTTCATTCGAACTTTCAACGTTATATTATCGCAAACATTTCAAAAGCCAATGATGCGCAAGCAGTAATGGATAAATAATTATGTGTTGCCCCAAAATATGTGGAAGCTCGAACTCACGCGAGCGTCGCCCTTTCGCATCGTCAGTGATTATCAAAATCTGGTGTTCTATCTGCCGTCTGCGACCACGCGTTTACCTCGATGACGTCATGAAGATAAGTGATAACTAAGCGATAGCGCGTTATCCGATAACCGTGATGTATCACTAATCGAATGTGTTTGTAGTTTTGTTTTACCAGCTCGTAGCTGATAATAATGTGAAGTCTATGTTAGGACGTGTGTTGGGTGGAAAAGTTTTATTTTGAACGCAGTACTGAACACGTGGCGAATCATGGTTTCTTTATTTTTATGTTTGACGTATGAAGCCTTCACGTTTAGGGGTCGTCAATCAAACACGTGAGGCTTGAAAAGGTTCGGAAAAATCACGAAATATCACAAGAAGGGAGGGGAGATTATCACGTGTATTTATTTTTTCGTTGAACGTGCGTTTTCTAAACCGAAAAGCAGCGCGTGTCCTTGACTCGCCGTTGCCAGGCAATGATTTCCCCGCCCGCCGCGACAACCGCCCGGCTCGGCTTGTACGTCGCCAGTAAGATACTTAAGATACTTTGAACAAAAAAAATACACGTAATTTTGGGTAGGGGTTAGTCTAAAATCTCACCACGTATCACCAGGGAGGACGGTTAAAAAGTAGCTAAAAAACATCACGTGATTAATGGACAACCCTTAGTTGTTTACATTGAAATATAGTCGTTTAGTTACATACAAACAATAACAGTACTCTCTGAAAGTAAGGCAGATAAATAGTGATGTCAGAAGCCTTTTTTACAAATGACAATAATTGTGTATCAGTCTATGACAATTTATTTTACTCGCATGAGATAGAAAATGAAATGAAGTTAGCTATCCCTCTTTCTCATAATTCAGTACATAAACCTACTTATATGTCCCGCAACAAGCCCAAGTAATTGACCATATAACCATTATGATAGAATATGCAAACTCAATAGTAAATTAAACAGATCCAAAGTTTGTTAATCGTGTGTCAAACACAATTAAGTTTAGACGACACGAACCGCTAGAGGGGAAACTCTAGCGAGAATAAACTCGCTTCTATTGATCTATTGCGACGGAGCAATTTAAACGATAACACATTTAGCTTAGTTGAAATCGTTTGTATGAATGTTTTGGTAAGAACATAAGGAATGTTATTTCATCATATTTTTCCAAATTACGACAAAGGAGATAAGTATAGAGCTAACTAGAAGTGCTTTTAAATCCGTGTTTTTCTTAAAGCTGAGCTGTCAAGTCTTTGGCATCACCGTGCTACGCAAAAGTTATTATTCATGCAGTGAATATTGCTCACGGGCCTCAAAGATGTTCATGATTTTCGTGTATATTGAACTCAGTTGCAGTATATCCAAATGCTTATAGATATAGATGGGGGTTTCTACCATTATCTACATAGCCTATAATGTTCCCACTGCCGGGACACAGGCCTCCTCTTTCTGTGAGAGGCAGTGGGCCCTAATCCACCACGCGGGCCCAGTGCGGGTTGGTGGATGTCATGTCTTCGAATTTTTAGTTCTAGGACTTGCCGGTTTCCTCACGATGTTATCCTTCACCGTTTTGAGAGCAGTGGTGATGAAATAATTTAAACAAAGTAAAGCGTCGGTCTGGGTTCAAACCTTACTACTCGTAAGTCGAATCCGTTACCACTGGGCCACCACTGCTTATCTATTTCTACCATTACCTGCTCTAAATGGTAAATAGAGATTACAGAGTACTATTTTGTGTAATGCATATATTATTCTGCAGTCAAGTTTATACAGAAATGGCAATAACATAATAACGAATACCCAAAACAATGATTTGTTGTGATTTGCCAAAGCACCAAATACATGAAATGAAATCGTTTATTCTGTAAATAGGATATTAGAATCACTTTATACGTCATATATAAAATTTAAAAAAATAAAACTATAAAATAAGTAAAATAAAACCCCTGAGAAGAAATGGCGAAACAAACTCAGGGGTCAAAGTCTCTTTTAAAGTCCAGACATAATCTTGGTCAAATCATGTGAGGACATGTAGATCCGTGTCTGAAATGGTCTTTTGTGGAAAGAACCACACAAATTTGAGAGGACCTGTCCAATCAGTGTAAGCATCTGGGGAGTTTGTTGCGCCACTTCTTCTTCCCAGCTAAAGCACTAGGAAGTGGTGAAGGGTGGGCGTTTTTGGGGGACTGTCTCATGTAATTTTGACGTTCGAAAAGTGCTGATTATCAGCCTAGTTTGAATAAATGACTTTTGATTTTGATTTTGTCAGTAATCGTGCAGCTCAACTCAAGACTTAAGGAGCTCAACAACTATACACAACATTAGTTTTTGTTTATACTAAACCCGAAAAGTGGTCATTGTACTCATTATTTTGAACAATTTTTTCTATGGGACCAACCTTGAAATCGCGAAATAAAAATCAGCTGTTCCATACATTTTGTCGATTTAAGTGAACACAAATGTGGGAACAGCTGTTTTTTTTCGCGATTGCAAGGTTGGTGCCATAGAAAAAATTGTTCAAAATGATGAGTACAATGACCCCTTTTCGGGTTTAGTATAAACAAAAACTAATGTTGTATACAGTTTTATCAATTTTAAATATCTATCAAAGTCTACATCAACTCCAATTTCAAGTAGAGCTTTGACACTAATTGTATCTACAAATAACCTGTTGGTGATCGCAAGCTTGATGTTACTTATGTATGAACTATCAAAGGCGTAATTGCGTCGATTTGAATCAAGAGCCCATATAGAGAGGTGGGCCCGCCTTCACTTGATATCGGACAATGCAATGTTTTGACGTTAATGCAAGTCTTGCACCTACTGTCGTGTTGTTATTTAAAGGTTGCGAGCTTGATTCGTGCTACGAAAGATCATGTTGGAGAAGAATGTAATTATGTGTGCACAATCATACACAATCTCGAGCATACAAGATAGTAGGTTCTATAGATCACGACTATGATTCAAACAACACACAAATAAAGCCTATCAAAATAATTAATGAACTGGATCAAACATATCTACTTATATTTAGTAAATCTATAGACTAACCGATTTTCAAAACACTTATTTTTAGCTCAGGCAGACTATACAACCTGCACGTACATTTAACCTAATTTTCAGACAAAAGATCGAATGCAACCTGATTACCGAACCTAAATGGAATTATGACCAAATGTTTGATGATGTGCGAACCATTATCCAGATCACATTATAATAATTAGATACAATTTTTGGTAACTTAAGATTAATTTATATCAAATTTCGTTTGGACAGCAACGTTTTTGGAATAGGTATATCCAATATTCTCCAATAATGTGATTACTGGTCTCGTGTGGTGCAGGACGTAAAGAATAGCACCGTCCCATTTCTTCCCGTGGGTGTTTTCGTAAAAGGCGACTAAGGGACTTACTAGAGAATGCAGCAGCGTTCTCTATGCTTTGTAACACCGTACTGCGATTGCCAACCCGCCTGCCAAGCGTGGCGATTATGGCAACCCCCCCCCCCCCCTCCGTCGTTCCTCCAAAGGACAAGCACTAAGAAAGTGGCGGTGCTTGGGGGAGGCAGCAGTGGACGTCTTTCGGCTGAGATGATGATGATGAATGTGATTACATAAACTCCCAGCCTCTCTCTCTCTATTCTTCATCTTCATTTACAAAAGATTTGTTCTTCATCTATCCAGCTATTCCACTATTCCAACAATGCTGTCATACTCATTCTCAGACCACGTATACATATATTATAATGCCATCGAATAACTGTGGGACAGGCCTGGATAAATTAAATACATCCTTCATTATTCGATATGATTTCACTCAAAACAAAAGGTTGCAATGGTACAATTATACAAGTATTCCATAAATCAAGCTCACAATACACAGATGAAGTCCAGTATAACGCGTTAATTGCAGCCGAGTCGTTTAAATTGGATAATTTACTGCATTCGCTCAATTAGTTTTTAAAGGTCACACTATATTGCGATTGTGGAAATATTTTTGTTGATAAAGCTGTTTTGATTAAAGTCAATGATAATTGACTTGCAGTTGCATGGATAGATACAGGTAACGTGGTGAGTGTAACAGTGATAGTTTTAGATGAGTTTAGCCGTTTTCATGAAAAATAGCACAACTAGACCTTGCAACAGTTGTGTAACGAAGAAAACTATAGGTTGAAACCAGCAATCGGTAATTTCAATATGATAAATCAATATTGTGATAATACTATAGGTAAATACTTCAGAATCTATTAGTTTGATGATGGAACGAATAATATTAAAATCAGTTTCTGATAACTATGATCAACGCGGTGAACCGTGTTAATCATAATGGAAATTGAAACTGATACAGACATAACCCATTTAATTGAAGCACGTGAAAACTTCATCGTGTATCAAATATTAATTAACTAATTTGATGACACATTAACATTTAAAATATACACGTACCTGCATTATCATTAAATTTTGATCACATAATGAAATATTAATTTTATTACGCGACACTAACTATTTAGTATATAGATTTGTCCCTTTGATTTGACTGCAATTATGGAAAAGAGTAGGAAAAACGACACTTAATAGTTATTGTAGAATACAAAACTATTATTGGAATGTTACCAGTAATAATTTTCAGTAATTTTAGATATATTGTATTTTCAGTAATTTTAGTTATTATGATAATCTTGTTAGAAGCTTTCCTTCAAAGAAAAGTACCCGTGATGATAGTGAGTGAATCAAAGTCAAATCGTTTATTTTAAATAAGCACTTAGAAAGCACTTTTTCCTTTTTTCACAAGAAAATAGGTTCTAGTTGCCCCTTCCAAAAGGTGGTTTCATATGGAGAAGAATGGGCAAGAAACTCCACTCCACTCAATTATGATTCAAGTTGGACTAACAATGTTTCAAGTCATAATACCATCTACTAGATGCAAAGCTACACCGGTCGAGCCAGTTCCTAAGAATAAACCTCAAAGCTAATACTTGACGAATATCATGTGTCACATGACAATGGTACAATGCTACTAAATGA
Organism: Tiliacea aurago; assembly: GCA_948098905.1. Lineage (NCBI taxonomy): Eukaryota > Metazoa > Arthropoda > Insecta > Lepidoptera > Noctuidae > Tiliacea > Tiliacea aurago. The sequence continues at coordinate 23,233,762 of OX402581.1, read as the reverse complement.
TGTCAAACATAATGCAACAACACATTGTATGTTAAGAAGTGATATTTTGTACTGATATGCTACTGAAGACTATACTTAGGCTGGGTGCATACCTGAGCCAAGACTGTCTGAGACAGACTATGACAATAATGGTATTCGCAACGAAATTGTCTTGGCAAGACAAAACTATTCTGTCTACAACAGACAATACCGTTTTGAGTCATTTGTGCGCACTGTCTTACAGCCATTTTTATGGATTATTATGTGCACATTTATCCATATTCGCGGAGAAGAATATAGGTTTGTGCAAATGATTGACGTGTGACCAACGTGTGACGTCGTTTGCATACGATTTTGCGTTTTGTCAATAAGGTTACTACCTTCAATTGTTTGACAGTTTCGGTTGCATATATCAACGTGAATTTATTCTGGTTAATATAAATTATTAACAGGTTTTGCCTAATTATGGTTTTTAAAGTCTTAATTTATGATCAGTCGTCGAATTCTAGTTTGAACCTTGGTATCTATAAATATTAGAAATTAATAGTAGATTATGCACTAAGGGGATAAAGCAATTGCGCGCGTCTTAAGTCACGGGTGGTATCTTGAATCTGAGTGCAGCGAGGGATTCAAGCTAGCCCATGACGAAATCATCTTTACCCCGAGGACAATACTCTACTTTTCACACCTAATTTAAACCTGTTATATGTAATAGAAACTGTTAAATAACCGGGGTATACCTAATTATGTGCAATTTCATACACAATTTTATCTAAACTCATGCAATTTCATCAAAAACACAAATAAATAATATCGTAAATACGACGCCCAATCCATCATTCTAACACGCCACAGCAACCGATCAGCTGTTGCGATGACATGCCGCCATTACCGCGGTTGGCTGAGCATTATGCAGATTATTCCGTCATTTTGGACTTGCCCATACAAAGAAAACAATTGTTTTTATTATTGTAATTATTTTTGTTTAACATATTTAATTAATATACATTAAAATTACTTAATAGATATTAACATCTTTATTAAATTGCGATTTTTGTTTTCTTTGACGGCAACTAAACTTATGAAGTATGAAGAGAACTCTTTGGTCCAGTTGTACTTTAATAGAATTTTTTTTTGTGGTGATTTTTTCATACTTTTTTAGTTAAGGTTCCATATTCAAATCACATTATGCACCAGCGGGTCATAATGAAATCCATACAATATTAATGCCCGGCTAGACTATGATGACTTGCTGTAGGTTAGGTTTGTATAACATTTATAATTTGAAATTAGCGAGCAGGTGTTGTAAAATAGTAGATAAATTGTTCACCGAGGCGAGAAAGTGACCGATTACTAACGAGGGTGTAGTATGAGAACCGAGGTTCAGCCGAAGGCCTTAATACACACGAGTTCGGAATCGCACTTTCTTTCGAGTGATACATAGTTACGAGGAAAATAAATGACAATGCGTCATAAAATCTTCACTATTACTACTAGACGGCATGTCGAGTAGATCGTAAACACAAATTGAAAATTCAGACACATGGCTCATTTAAATTTTTTATAATGTTTATTTAAAATAAACATCAGTCATTTTTCATTTAAAGTTTTATAGAAACTCCTAAAGAACTTATCTACTGTACTAACAACTTCTAATTAAATAAACTTTTGCAAGTTAGTCTTATGATTGCTTTTAAGAACTTTATTGGAAAGACTTATTTAGCACAAAACAACTGGATTATTATTTTATGGAAATGAATATAATTAATATAACGTAGGAAGACTAAAAATTTTCAGTTCATTTTAATTAAATGTTTAGTGGTAAAGTCATTCAAAACTTATCATCAGCAGCATCTATAGGAAATAGATTAGAAATCGAAAAATGTGAGCAGTAATAATTGTTACAAAAAAAACCACATTAATATACAAAAAACTTAAGTAACGCGGTGAATAACCATGCAGAGGTACATCATTTTAAGGCTTCTACATACCGGGGCGACTTGTCGCGCGACGCGACGTGACACAAAGGCACCGCTCGTCCCGCGACACGCGGGGCCTTTGTGTTGTGTCGCGTTGCGCGACAAGTCGCGCTGGTATGTAGAAGCCTTTAAACATTTCGTTAAGGCTTCTACAGACCAGCGCGACTCGCGATGCGACACAAAGACACCGCTTGTCGCGTGACACGCGGGGCCTTTGTGTCGCGTCGCGTGTCGCGCCTTTAAGATACAAACGACAAAAAAAAGTAGCGCAGGCGCTTACCTACATTTTTTTTGTGTGTGGACACTTCAAGTGTCCTGAGTCATGGGTCATATAGAACATGACAGCTCACGCTACCAATTGACAAGTTAAAACAAAAAATCTTTTTACCGCGACGTAAAACTTCTTTGACAAAACCTCGAATATATGTAACGTTGTGTTTACGGTACGACGCGCTAGCCGCACCGTAGAATAATCGTATGAGCTTGTGATATGACATGGCAAACACCAGACAGCGCATACCGCGCGGCGGCGACGCCGTGACATAGTGCCGCGTGTCTGTCAACAACCTTCCATAGTGAACCATACAACACTGACGACCGTGCCTAGACACGGCAAATAAACCGTAGTTTTTCACGGCAAGAAAAACGTGTGCTGTATAGAACGGGCCTTATTAACCGTGCAGGTATTAATGCCTCACCTTTATTTAAATTTTGAAATGACGTATCATTGGAAACGAGCCATGAAAATAATGAAGCCCAACATCTGTAATAATAGTCGAAATACTTTTTTTTTATAAAATTAAATTATATGGATGCCTCCACCAGCAACAATTTATGAAGGTATATATTTCTTAACGAGCTTAATTAAATTAATGAACGCAATCAAAGGCAAGCTGGTGAGACTGGTTCCTTGGCTGATCTAGAGTTGGTTAAAGATGGACATAATTAAATTAATACTATTTATTTTAATATTGGCAAGCGAAAATCGGAATTATTCCTCTTTGCCCAACTTAGTCGCCCCACTGTACTGGTGAGGCAAAGTGGAATGCTTAAAATTTTGCAGTGGAATCTGCTCCACTAGTTCAATTTGGTGGGGCAGATTCCACTAGTCTAAAATCTTGCTGGATTCTGCCCCACTAGGGTTCATTTCAGCCGACAGACGTTCGCTGCCCCCAAAAGGAGGGAGGGTTGCCATAATCGCCACGCTTGGCAGGCGGGTTGGCGATCGCAGTATGTTGTTGCTCATTCTCTGGATTCTTGGAATAATTAAAGCCGATACCGATTTTTTTATTATTCCACAATTTTCCAGTACTTTCTGAATTGATTACTAGGTAACGTGTATGATACTTTTGTTAAAATCAAATCAATCTGGTGTGAAGCAAAAAAAACTGCTTAATATTGATAGAATAGCTGCAAAATTTTGAAGAATTTTCCAACAGTGAAGTGTTTAATATTTTATAAAAGAGTCAATTATGAAGTTCATTAAATGAACTTCAGCAGATTCTTCTGAAGTTTTAAATACCCTATCAAAAGAAACGCTTAATTAGAAGAAGCTATAAGATTGATATGAACGTAAACGAGGCAAAAGGAGTATGTAAGGAGGATAGCAGGTGGCGCTCTGTAGTTTCTGCCTACCCCTATTGGAAGAAGGGGTGAGTTTATGTATAAAATTGATAGCTAAGAAACAATTTTGTAAAAGTTTTTTAATTTTCACTTTTTAGTGGGTCAGTTTGTTTGTGGAGGGACCAAAAAAATATACAGACGAAAATTATAACCTCCTCCTTTTTGGAAGTCGGTTTTAAAAATACAGTTCACATAATTTCAAAAAAGTTATTCTCCTTTGAGCCAATAATCTTTTTAAAATGGAAATCATCGTCGTCCCTACCTAAATCAACGACCAAATCCATCCTCATTGGACAACAGCACACCGCAAACCGTTGTTTGAGGCAGCACGTGACCTCTTGTTGACATTTTCCGCTTGATTTTAGGTCGCTGCAGACCGCGCTAGATTGACAATTTGAACCGTTTGCACAGTTACTCTGTTTGTTTTCCAAAATTATCTACAGTATATCAAAGGATTTTTTTTTAAAAAAGCTAGTTGTTCTCGCTTTGAGAAATTAATTTGAATTTTCGTTTAGGTATTCTCTGCATGTTAGTTAAAACCTAAGGTGTCTGTAGCAGCTGTTTAACCAATATTCTTGTTAATGTTGTAATTCGCATAAATCGAATTAATATAGCAGGGCTTCATTAAGTACTAGACTACCTATAGGTATTCAACTCCTCCTATCTATTGATTACACTTTTAATCGCTTCTCCGCTGATAAACTCGAACTTCCTTAGCTTGATTCAGTTCAGGCGGAGATTTCTGAAAATGGTCAACAATGTGGTTTTTTAAAGCAGTGTACCTATCTCTTAAACCGTAAATAATTTTTCCAAAACAAAAAAACAGTATGATATTTTTAAGTCTTTTGTGCATACGGTGATGGAACTCAAAACATAATTAAACATAATTGACTACATCAAAAAAAAAATCAAAGACAACTTCATTATTAAAAACTACTCAATTATTTTTGATAGCAGTTTATTCCTTCGTTAACAGTTAAAATTATAATTAAAAGTATACCATAAAATTGCAAATGCCAAACTGCCACCGGTGATGGATAATTTGTATTAATTAGTTAATATCTATAATTTTATACGATTTTATTTGCATTTTTACGCCATACGTTGTGTCATCGCGCATCTCTTTCTTTTGTATGCAATCTGACAGTGACAGCGGTTTACTTTATGTCGCGTCTTAACCCAAAATTTTTTGGGAAGTCATGTTCATATTGCACCGATGACATTCATTGTATCGAAAAGAATACTAGAGCTCGTACCTACAGAACGTGTGTACGAGGTACACAGTTTACACCCCCTCTAGCGTTTGACATCGGCTGTCATAATATCGAACACAATCGGCTCTTATAAATAGAACGCCAGTGTCTGCGCAATACAAATCGTACGTACACGTTAGTATAGAGGTTATTTTTGTATGCAATGTATTTTGATAAGCGATTTAATGAGAAAATTGTGCCAAAATAATTTCTGTACCATGCGATATTGAGTTTTAGTGGGTAATGATTGAGAGAAAGGTTAAGCTCGTTTCAGATTTATGACCTAACTGCCAAAGTTGCGTTAACACCTTCTCTGTTTATGATTGTGAGCTTGGGTATATCTATAGATATTGTGATTTTCTGTATATCAAGTCCAAAATGATTATATTTTGACTCTGTCATTACTGCGAGGTGTCAACTAATTTCTGGTCATACCTACGTCATAATCAGCCTATAATGTTCTCACTGCGAACAGGCCTCCTTTCGGTGAGAAGGAGTGGGTCGTAATCCACCACGCGGGCCCAGTGCGGGTTGGTAGATGTCACATGTCTTGTGTGGACATGCCGGTTTCCTCACGATATTTTCCTTCACCGTTTTGAGAGCAGTGGTGATGTAATAATTAACATCAAGTAAAGCACCTGTCTGGAGGAGGCCTTAACCTTCTACTAAGAGGGGTTCTTGTTAGTAAAACTGAAATAGTTCAAATAATTATAATAATCCACTACTGACGACTAGAGACTACTGTAATGAATACGAGCTTTGATTGATTTGATTATCTAATTTGTGTCTTGATTTTATTTATGTTGTAATTATTCGTTATATTGTAATTTCTCGTTTGTAGGTACATTTATGTGTGATTTTGTGTGTATCGTTAAATAATTTAAGGATGTTTTAAATATGGGGTATGTTGGTACCTGAATTAAATGATTTTTATTTTTTTGTTTTATTAAATCTTATGTATAATAATCTAATAATATAAAAAAGTAATAGGTATTTGTGTTTTTTTCTTTAAAATATAAATGATTTTGAATTGAAATTGCTTAGAAAAATTGAATAGTAATTAATTATGAATTTGAAATGTTTTAGATTGCATGTAGTATTGTTTTCTTGTAATATTCAAACAGCAAGAAATAAAAGGCTATTTTTTTTTTAAAGCGCCTTTCTGGATTCTAACCTACGCCCTGCCACTCATATGTGGCGGCCGTTACCACTGGGCCACCACTGCTCTGCATTTTTAGGCAGGATAGGGTAAAGCTAACAGCATTTAATTCTAACGGACGGAATAGTGATCTAACATTATTAATAACTTTAAAGAATTTGAGAGCAGATGCATGAATTTCGACTCTCAAAACTAGTTTGTTACTCTAGTCCTAAATGTCATAAACGGAAAACATTTTGAACTCATTATAGTAAGCAATATTGCTCTATTTACGAAACCCGATACACTTTTGATCGCCGAAGCGTGAGCTTTAACGCCCATTGCAAACTAGTTTGACTACTAAGTAGCTCGTTATATGCCAGATAAATGTTTATGTATTAATGGATGTGTATTTTTAGTATTTGTTTTTGTGATTAGTTTTGTATGGGTGTTTGCAGTAAAAGGTGTATTTGGTTTTAATTGGTCGGTAGTGATAAAAAGTTTGAATTTTTTTGAATATCTACTTAGATAACACGTAACTTCTATCAGTATTTTGAATCAATTGTTTATTGGAGATTTTTTCAAAATATCTCATAATCATATAGTACATTACTCCAGAGGCCTGCAAAAGGGCCATTGATGGACGAACGTGAAAATGTGGGCTGAGGCGAAGCCGAGGCATACGTGAGTCAATCAATGCCTGGTTGCGGCCAAGGTTTGTATACCTAGTGCTTTTTTCAAATAATGTGCTGAAATTCAAACTAAGTAAATTATTCATAAATTCCAGATTCAAAGACGAACAACGATAATTCTTCACGTGCTAATATGTTCATTTGTTTCTTTTTTACTTACAGCTCTATTTGCAAGCCAGTTCGAAATTTAAATAAAATCTTTAATAAGCTACCTCCTCGGTTGCCATGTGCCGAAGTAAAAAGTTCGTTCCATTTTTAAATTACACTACAGATATGAGTTTTCATAGTAATTTATTCGGCCACTAAACACGACAGATTATGGATTTTCATACTAACATTACTGGCCGCCTGCTCGCATGTATTTGACCAGTAGAGCATTTTCGATTTATCTCGAAGAACGTGGTCAAAATAATGCTCGAATTTCCAAGCATGGTTTGAGAAAAATGTTTATTTATCTAATCATTATATTACCTACATAAACTGATTAATAAAATGCACAATCTTAAAAAGAGAAATATGTCTCAGGTCTAGAGTTACAGATCTCCTGGCTCAGGACATGTTAATTTACAAAACGGTTAAAGTCAAGATATAATACACATTGAGAAACTATGGAACAGCATAGACACAATTGAGAACAACCCTTCAAAACGAACAATGAAAACATAATGGTCTTTCACACAAATCGATTGATTTACGAGTTCTGCCGGCGTTTGTCAAAGTCAAATCACGGATCGGTGAACACTCTCAACACCGAGGCCCCCCAGTGTTTTGACAGACACACGTTGTCGGCGAGTCTGCCCGGATCGACTATATCTCTCGTATTATTTTAAGCATGAATTCGCGTAAAGTGTTAAAGCTTCATAATTATTATAAATACTTGTAGAGACAAGTTTTGTCGGTACATCTTTGTATAAGTTAGTGTCGTCGCATGTTGTCACCTTTCACCGTTCTCAAGCAATTGCAAGGTCAAAGTTTAGATTAAATTGTAATAGAGTAAGTTTTCTCACGATGACTGTGTGTATGGACAAAATCAATAAGTATGGGTCTTGGCTTAATTAAAAATGGGTAACTTAAATTTAAAAATGTAAATAAATAAATAAAAACGTATATTGCATCAACTTAAATATTAATTTATTCTAGTTACAATGGGGAGAATCCTTTTAAGAAAAATAATAATAATTATAGAAAAAAAAAACTGAATAAAATAATAATAATAATAAATAACAATAACAACCAAAAAACAAACAACAACAATAATATAATATTAAAAAAATGTGGGTTTACGTACTTATAAGACTTTTTATGTAGGGTATAAGAAATCTTTTAAGTAAGTATCTATCTATTAAATTAGTAGGTAGTCACAGTGACAATCAAATATGTTGTAAGTTAAAAGAGTGTTAACTTGACTTAACCTTTCTGATGATAAAGACCTTTAAAAATCAATCAATCAATAAAAATCTTAATACCTAACCAATTTTCATGATTAGCAGAGTTAAAAATCATATTTTATTAATTCGTTTTCCCATCATTTACGAATGTCATGCAAACTTTGTCAATCCAATCACTTTACACTTTGTTGAAAACTGCGAATTTTTGTTGTAGGTACTTAATGTAATTATTCCGCCGAGTTTTCGCCTCGTGTTTGTCATCTATCTTAAGCTTTGTAAATACTGACTTATTTTTCAGGGAATTATGAATGAAAAAAACAAAATGTATTAACTGGAAACATCCACTTACCGTATTCGCTATCCATAAATATTCTACCGATTAAAACCTCACACAATAATCCTAGCGCTTTAACAAATAAAGGTAGACGCACACAGTATGATGACATAGGCATGTGACACACAACATGCAACTAATCTGACGGATTAAACCGCGATCCAAAGGGGATTAAATTTAAAAACTGACGCACTTTTGTACCTGCTTCGATGTTTATAAATATATAACGTTTTTATATAGAATGAAATCAGATGCTATTATCTATCTTGTTTAGTTTCAACTCATGCAGTTATTTATGACCTGTTAATTAAAATAATAATAAAAGAGTTTTGTGGCTGACTGTTTAGGAACCTCGCACATCCTAAGTCCCGAAGATGCTTGGACATTTATGATATAACATACATACATAATATCACGTCTGTAATCCCGGAAGGGTTAGGCATATGCGTACCCATGTACAGCCACGTTTCGCCAGTTATGTTAAAGTCCCATGTAATAGGGGGCGACCCTGTTGCCATCAACAGGGCATAAATCCAGACTCCGGCTGCTACTGACAAATTCCTGATGGAAAACCCAATAAGACTTTGCACGACCCCTGGGAACCCAGGACCTTATGTTCAGCAGTAGCGCTTGCGACCACTAGACCAACGAGGCAGACGTATGATATTATTTTCTTAAAAAGATATTACATTGAGGGTAGCCACTCTCAATCACGTCTTTTTTCTAAAGAAAGAAAGAAATAGTACATTATTGCAGCGGCCAGCAAAATAGGCATTGATGGACGAACGTGTAAATGTGTACACGTTCGTCCATCAATGCCTAGTTGCGGCCAAGGCTTGTATAGTGTTTTTCTCAAATAATGCGCGGAAATTCAAACTAAGAAAGAAAGAAAGAAAAGAAAGAAAAATTGTTTATTCTGCACAAACAAGACACACATTACAAAAGTAAAATAAAAATTTACATAATACACACTCTAATACAAAGCCAAATTGCAATCATATTTTAAGACTATGATGTTTATATAATAACCAGAAATAAAAATAAGAAAAAAAATTGCTAAAAGCCTATAATTCAAAACCTTAAAAGTTAAAAGTTTGACAATGCTGTATGTTGTGTGTTGTTGTAACTAAGTAAATTATTTACAAATTCAGGATTCAACGATGACCTACGATAATTTTTCACGAGCCAATGTGTTCATTTGTTTTTTTTTCCAATAAACAGCTTTCTATTTGAAATCTAGTTCGAAATTTAAATAAAAGGTTTGATAAGTTACCTCCTTGGTTGCCATGTTTCGGAGTAAAAGATCGTTCCATTTTTAAATTACACGATAGATAATTATAACTACATACTATGTAATTTATTTGGCCGCTAAAACACGTCACATGGATTTTCATACAACTTTTGGTGGCCGCTGCTCACATGTATTTGGCCAGTACAGCAATATAGATCTAACTCCAAGAAGGTTGTCAAAATAATGCTCGAATTTCCAAGCATGTTTGAGAAAAAGCATTTATTGGGACTCGCACAGATCATAAATTAAAATAAAACACGCTCTTGTAAACTTAAAAAACAAAACCAAAAAAAAAGTAAAAATGAAAATAAAAACAGAAAGGTTTTTAAGGGGTTCTAAGTCACACGATAAAATTTTATTTAAAAGTCGGGGGCAGCTACATGATAGATGTCTTATAAGTATATGGTGTATTATCGTAGGTAAATATACCGATGCCATCATTTAAACGTACCATACTCTCTCTGGGTAGATTATATTTACAAACAATTCCTTTTCTTTTGTATCATACAAATCATAGAATACACCCATCTCACTTGCAAAAATACGCTCTCTCGACAAAACAGTGACTCTTGACAATCCAGTAGTTTGTGCCACCATTTTTGTTCCAGTATTTTTCCCACAAAAAAAAGGCAGGCACGTACATGTCACACCCGTGTGGCCCTTATTAGACGGGCATGCCTTATTAGAGTAAAGGGTCGTTTATAAAACGTTCTACGTCATCCCGGCGAGCTGTCGGTAAATGCATTAGTTGATTGGCGATTCCATCGGGTCATATTACTTTCTTACTTAGCTGTATTGCTTTTTAATTGTCCCGTTTTTTCCATGGGTAGCGATTTTGCGAAAAGGAATTGGTTTTTTATACATTTTGCGCCTTTTCAATCGGTTAGGCTAGAGTGGTTCTAAGTTTAGTTAGGTTTTTTTTAATGATTCGTTTGATTGTAATATTTTTTCTTTGGAAAAATAACACTAAGTTATTTATTTAAACGAAATACAAGTTATTCCTTTTACTAACTGTAGCATCCAGAGGTTACTGAAAAAAAAAACCAGAGAGCCTTATAGTAGTCGCATAAGATGTGTAACATCTGACATCTCAACTTGGTAATAACCAACTGAGCAGCGACAGAAACTAACCTCAAAATTTAAAAAGCAAAATACTGAAATATGTATTCGAGTAATTAAATAATTCATTACTAGTGGTCGCCCATTGGTCGGAATTCGAACCTCTCTACTTACAATCTATACAGGGTCAAATTGAACTAGCTAGCAAAACTCCGCAGGCGTGACGGGTGTCGATATACGCGACTAAATAAAAATTGCAATTTTTTTTTGGTGTCAACGGCCCATTATTTTTTCTTTTTATGTTTTTGTTTTGTTTAACCTTGTTTAGATATTGATAACCATTACGTCTGTAAAGTTTGCACAAACATATTTTTAAATTCCACTTCACTGCGGTTGATGACCCCAAAATAAAAATCATCAAATTACTGAATTTATAATTTTTTCGTGTTTAAATATCTATACCCATCACGGCTACGGAGTTTCGCTAGCTAATTTAATTTGACCCTGTATAGTACTTACTAACTCCATGAGTACACTAATTACATGCTCATATAAAGTACTTACTTATTCCATGCTCAAGCTCTCACTTCCTTTTACACACTTCCGTCCCTCTTCACGAAATCACTCCCACAGAAAAGCAAGAGGACACACATCAAAAAGGGATAATTGGAATGCTCGAAACAAATGAGAGTCGGTGACTTTAACTATCGTCACATCACCATATTAATCGTCATGAATAAACTAATTTGAACAGTACATTGTTGTTATAAGCGTCGATTCTAAAGTTTTCGTCACATGTACTTGTTTTAAGCTTTTATGTATGTGTGTGCAATGGTAGGCGCGGCCTCTCGGTCAATTGGACCATTACGCTGTAAAATTGCGTCCCTTATTAGATCCGACGTCGTTGGTCCATATTACCCGACACTTTAAATAGTCGGGTTAACGTTTAATGGTCGCCAAAGATTAACGGATATTGAGTTTCGAAATTGGAACGCTGGATGTTACTGATTTCCATTTAGGGCATTAGAACCGAGAATTATGAATTTAAAGATTTGTGAAGATGTGACTTGTGGTTCCGTGATTAAAAAAAAAAATGTTATTAAATAAAGTGATACACATGTTTGGTCAAAATAGCAGTAATCCGACTGGTTTATAAAAATATCTGGCAACATGGTTCGCGCATTATATATTTATGCAACCTGCATAATCTCTGAAGTTAAGCTAAAAGCTAGGAATCTAAAGTAAGGTAAGCCAACTTAGCGACTCCATTTCACCTGAATAAAGCAACGGCTTACACTAGTTTTCCATACTCTTACCAGTGCCTAAATTATCCACCAATTCAATCAAAAATGGAGTATCTACCATTACAAAACGCTTCAATCCCATAACTAAATCATGTTATAAACACAGCGTAGAACCAGTTGTTGTCGATTTAATGACATTGCATCAAAGATAAACGGATATTAGAGGCATGAAAGTTTAATATTAAAGGTTTTGCAACGATGAAATGTTGTTATACTCTATTCATTTTCCGACGATATATTTGACACATGACATAAATACATTGTTGCGTAATTAAATACTGATTCTTTTAGAATACGATAGGTTCGACCATTACAGTCCGGCCGTCGGAAGAATGCGTTTTTGAGAGCTGTCAGTTTCGTACTAATGAATACGTGTTTTGCGAATTTGATCCATATAGTTACTAGAAGTTGTCCAACTGACAGATGCAAGAAACGCATTGTCTCTTCGGCCGGACTGTAGTCTACTACCTCACGTGTAGTTACGGGATGCGGTCGACCATAGTAGACACAGTGCACGCTTACCTAGAAGCAGGGACCGTACAACCCCGGTTAAGAGTTAATCCTTTCAAAGGGGTAACCCATTCAATGGGTTACTTTTATCATGATGTAATAGAAACCTATGAGATGGGTTTTCTACTAGAAACCCAGTGAAAGGGTTACATGATAACCCATTCAATGGGTTCTATACCTACTTGAAACCCAGTGACATTAAAAAATCATTATATTATGTTATTTCGATATCCGCCCAGTACGCGTAGCATGACCAATTCTATCTCTATTCTACCCAGGGACCATTTTGGTTACCATTTTACAAAAACCCATACGGTGTGGGTAATTTTGAATGGCTTAAATTAAGCCGTTCAAAAGGGTTCATCATCATCATTCCAGCCGAAAGACGTCCACTGATGGATATAGGCCTCCCCCAAAATGGGGGGGGGTTGCCATAATCGCCACGCTTGGCAGGTGGGTTGGCGATCGCAGTATGGTGTTAAAGTGCATAGAGAACGCTGCTGCCCATTCTCTAGTAAGTCCCTTAGTCACCTATTACGACACCCATGGGAAGAAATGGAATGATGCTATTCTTTACGTCCGGCACCACACAGAGCAAAAGGGTTACACACACCGTATGGGTTTTTATCGAAAACCCTTTCAATGGGTTACCAAAATTTAATTTAAGCCGTTCAAAAGGGTTACTCATATCGTATGGGTTTTTTTTATTAACCGCTTAGAAAACCCCTACCAAAAACCCTTTTAATGGGTAACCAAAATGGTCTCTGCCTAGAAGCAATATAATTCGTGACGAGTAAAGATTCTATAATTATAGCTATAGGAAACACCGACTCTTTTTTTTTTTTTTTGGGTGGGAAGTTATCAAATAACTTCTCCCGCTCTGGGCTGAGCGGGAGGGCGTGTCAGACTTTTACTGACTAAAACCCACCCGTGTTCCTTCCGTTGCCTGTGTGCCGGGGCCACGATATCCCTTTCGGACAAACTCGCAACCCCGGCAGGAGGAAAACCGACGGAAAACACCGACTCTGGTAAGAAGTTTTACTCCCCCTATCGGTACACCCAATAAAAGTGCTTCCAAAACGTGTTGTCATGCAAATAATCATAAAATGAACGTAGTATAGTCAGTGAGTGGTACAAACAGTATATTATTTGTATATGTTACGAGGCTATACGAGTGTAGATAATATCTCTTGGGCATTAGGAAGACAAATGGTGTTTTTGGAATTAATCGCCCCAGTACTTGTAACGTTGCTAGCTAGTGATAGCCTATTGATACGGAAATTAAATATACTAGTAGTTCTGCAAACAGTAAACCTAGCGAGCACAAACTTTTTTGCAAAAATTTAATTTGTCAAGTTTTTTTCTTTTTAAAAACATGGTAAAGGAAAATGATGCGTCAAAATTTGTAAGGCAGCTAGAAAAAATTACTCATCATTGCAGCCGAAAGACATCCACTGCTGGACATAGGCCTCCCCCAAAGGGGGAGTCATAATCGCCACGCTTGGCAAGCGGGTTGGCGATCGCAGTATGCTGTTAAAATGCATAGAGAACGCTGCTGCCCATTCTCTAGTAAGTGTCTTAGTCGCCTTTTACGACACCCACGGGTAGAAATAGAAAAGTGCTATTCTTAACGTCAGGTTTTAATTAGCAGAGGTAATGCTGCAGCCGAGTTTTGTGATGAGGTGGTTCCAGGTGGTCCATCAATCCCTACCTAGTAGTTAAAGGGCCTGTTCCACCAGTAGAAATCTAAAAGAGAGCAAGAGCAACTGACTTGACGGCATTTTGAGGAGCTATTCTGCTCATCATGTCGAAGATCTTTATCAGATCCTTACCAAATTTCTATAAAACCAACTTAAGGTAACTTAAACCTTTAAAATAAAAAAAGAATCAGCGAAATGGGATCTTAGACGGAGATATCCAGTAGCCCCCTTTTTGCCCCTTTTTGGGGGAAGTACCCAGTCAAAGAGGAGTACCCACAATATAGCTAATAAGATGGTAAGATGGAAAACGCAAGAGAATATTTTTTTCAAGAGCATACAACTTATCAAAAATTCAATAAAGTTGAAATAAGCGACTAAAAGTAAAACTATTACAAGGTTTTCGCTTATTAAATGAGTCAAGATCAAAGAATTGTCCTAATTAGAAACATCAATTTCAACGAAATTCAATCGAAACACAACAGATAAACAGTGCGGCTTAGTAGCAAATATATATTATTTCAAAACCGGTTCACTTAATAGTGCAATAGCATGTATCTAACAGCTCGCTATACGAATGTAATTTAAAATGACGTCGCACAAGATCATGTAGACGATAGACGGGAATTTAGGCATTGAATTAAAATACTTATTGATTCTGTAAAGAGACCAATTTCATTGCCTATAGAATAAAGCGTAACATAAGTTGATGCAAGATAAAAGTTGTACCGATAGTGTTTAGACGATCCTAGTCATTTGTTGCTACATGCATTTATGAAACGTCAGAAGCTAGGTGCACGATTTCAATTGGTAGTTTCCTATAGAAAAGAGCCCGCAAGAGATGCCACGTTAATCAGTGTACCAAGTTAAGCAAGTTTATCATAGCATGGCATGTATTTTCATGACAAAATGTTTGCACTAAAAGGCTTTGTAATTCAGAAATCCACGAAAATATAACATGTGGACCAATTCTGGATGCCATTACTTTTAATTACAATCAATTCAATATAAAATATAAATAATATATAAAAAAAATATATATATAATTCAATATAATATATATTCAATTTTTTATTATTTTATCAAGCAATTAATGTATTTAGTGGCAATTTTCCATAGCTCAAGTAGTAATGATGGGAACTATACGTATACATATTTTCCTTAGAAGTTACCTGAAACCTGTACCTGGACCTGTCAGTTTTATCTGAAACTGAAGACCCCTCAATTTGATAGTCTACTGTCTTTACGATATCATTATTTTTAAAGTCGATTGTTAGAATTACCGAACCGTGCTGTTTTTCTTCCGTTGATTGTTGTTACATCACTGGAACACAATTTAGTACTTATATCCGAGATTTGCGGGAGCTACGTGACGTGAATTATAGTAATTGTTAATTCACGGTTGTATTTTAAAGTGCTCTTTCGCTCATTCAGCTTGAGTTTTGCTTAATTTTGCTTCATTACGTTTAAACGTGGTAACTTGTTTCATTTTAACCATATTTACAGGTAAAATTATAGTTTTTAACCTAAAAAGCGTTTGGTTAATTCATGCACTAGACTTTTCCGTGACTTTCGGAGCGTTGAAGCGAAAAGTTTAATTTTATTTTTAAATGAAATATTTGCTCTTAAACGATGTTCTACGAGATAGGCTAAAATTATCATTTTCATTCATCGCATTTGAATATTCTTATAAAAAATAAATCGCTGAAAAACGTTACGTTGACGCAAAAAAAAAATAAAGTCAATAAAATACCTATGGAATACTATGGAGTGGAGGGAGGCCTTTGCCCAGCAGAGGGACACTGTAGGCTAGAAAAAAATAAAACCTTCAATTGCAAATTATTACACTGATTCCATAACAAAGTGAGCCTGAGCTTCTACTAGTTACAACTTTATTAGGCATAAAACAGATAACAAATCAATCAATTAAAATATCGGTGTTAATCTTTGATCATTTGCGGCATGTGTCATTAGTGTTACGTAAGTCGGTGCGCTAGCGCAGACGTTAGGTGTCGTATTCAATTAATAACGATCTACGGTTAGCCTTGGCGGTAGAATATTTATTTTCAGTTCGAACCAACCGTAGTTTAATACCTAGATAATTTAGTAATTGAGACGTTTGTCATACTTGATGTTTTTACTGTTAATGGGTTATTTTTATTCTTGGTTTTAGAGTTATTATCATTGTTTATTTTGTAAGTTTATTTTCTAATATTCCGCAAAATGTATTTTTTCTCTTAAATGGTCCAAGGGAATAATATACAAGAATATTTTTTTAAATTGATTCCATGTTGTAATGAATTTCCAGTTGGCAATAATTATAAAAATAATAATCACCCATTTTTTTTCAGGTTACAAAGACCCATAGATTAATAACTTAACCTAATATTAACAATTGCGTTCGAAAATAAAACTTAAAATGCAATGTAATGTAGTCAGCAGAACTATCTAACTGCCCAAGGTGTATAAACAAAGTTTCGTTACTCTCCCAAAAGTCAGTGTACCTTCTCCATACATTACCTCTTTTCATTATGAATTATCTTTAAGGAAGTTGCTTCTTATGTTTAAAAAATAACCATAATAAGTTACTGCACAGTAAAATAAACATTCATCGGGGAAATTCGTCGGGAGTTTTAGTTAATTTATATTTGATCGTCACGTAATTTTTCACGTTCCGGTTTGCCCTTAAAATACGTGTAACCGGGTGAAATGGGAAATAAGTAATCACGAAGGAGCTTTTAACCTTCAGGAAATATAAGTAACTAAATGAATATGCGCTGTTATTGGACCACTAACGTATTTTGAAAAGCCGGACAAGTGCGAGTCGGACTCGCGCACGAAGGGTTCCGTACCATTATCTATAAAAAACGAAAAAAAATCACGTTTGTTGTATGGGAGCCCCCCTTAAATATTTATTTTATTTTAATTTAATTATTTATTTTTAAAGTGATTATATAACTAAAGATTCTGTGAATATTTCAAGCGTCTACATGTTGCCGTTATCAATATCGAGCAAAACGAGCAAAAAAATCACGTTTATTGTATGGAATCTCACTTAAATATTTATTTTATTCTGTTTTTTTTGTATTTGTTGTTATAGCGGCAACAGAAATACATCATCTGTAAAAATTTCAACTGTCTATCACGGTTCTTGAGACACAGCCTGGTGACAGACGGACAGACAGACGGTGGAGTCTTAGTAACAGGGTTCCCATTTTACCCTTTGGGTACGGAACCCTAAAAACTAAGCCCAATAGATTGCCATAAGAATTATTTATAACATAACTGACTGCCTCGTTGGTCTAGTGGTCGCAAGCGCGACTGTTGAGCCTGAGGTCCTGGGTTCAATTCCCTGGTCGGGCTTAGTGTTATTGGGATTTTCCATCAGGAATTTGTCAGTAGCAGCCCGGAGTCTAGATTTAGGCCCAGTTGATGGCAAAAGGCTGGCCTCCTATTACATGGGACTTTAACATAACTGGCGAAATGTGGGTGCACCTCTGCCTAACCCTTCGGGGATTATAGGCGTGATGTTATGTGGGTTCCCTCTACCTGGCAGAATCTTGATGCTCCGAAATTTATTAGGCATAACACACTTGGCATAATTTTCTTTAAACGAATATTATTAAGGCATAAAAATTATTTAATATAATTATTGTTCGGCTGAATGTTTATATGTCCGAATTTACAATGGCATACCTTTAAGATGGCAGAATTTTATTTGCCATAATTACCTTGTTATTGCTATTAGCTGTTATGCAAAATAATATTATGACAAAAAAAGTTCTGCCTTATAGGGTAGACCCCTATTATGTATGTATCTAACTGATGATAAAAGGGTGTAGTATAACACCCATATACATGAGTCATCAACTGCCTGGCCTGATCCCAACATATGGTGGGGTCAGCTTCCAGTCTAACTGGATGTAGCTGAATACCAGTATTTTACATGGAGCGACTACCTATCTGACCTCACAACCCAGTAACGGATAATACGATACCCCTTGGTAAGACTGGTTGTCAAACTGTCGAGCTTCTGACGACTCATAACGGCTGTCTACTGTACACACAGCTACACATCAAGCTATACATTTCCAGTTTAAGCTAATCTATCATTGAATAGGATTTCCGTACCATGAATGGTTAGCGTATACTGGAAATGTATAGCTTGATGTTTCGCCGTGTGTACTACTGAAAGAAAGAAAGAGAGAAAAGAGATTTATTGGGACTCAACACAGGAGATCACAAATTAAACTTAAACACACTCTTAGGAACATAAAAAACAAAAACAATAAAAAAAACAAAGTAGAAGCGACAAGAATAATGTACGCAGGATTTTGTAATATCTTGATTTAAAAGAGTGTCCGAGTTATTTGCCTATTCTTCTCCATAGAGATCTACGTTTTGGAATGGGCAAATAGCTTCAACTTTCTGACTAACTTACCGTCTCTTTGACAATTCAAAAGTGCCTGTAATTGGTTTAATTGAAATAAATGCTTTGAGTTTGAGTTTGAAAGATCTATGAATGGCAGCCGGGACCAACGGCATAACGTGCTTTCCGAGGCACGGAGGAGTCTCGGTATGTAAATATGGTCACCCATCCACGGACCAACCCCACCAAGCGTAGCTTAACCTGATGGGTTAACCCTTGCGGCTGTTTTTATTTAGCCACGAGCTCCCCTTCCTAACAGACATAAACAGGAGTAATGTTTTGTTATTTTCAAATTAAAAGTTTTTCATGAGTTTTGTTCAAGTAACATTTTCACGCTGATCTTTAATGGAATAATAAGCTTTTTTGTGTTTCCTCCCACGCACTGAGAAAATCAGTGACTGAAAAATGTCGCGGATCTGAAGGATGTTATTTTTGTCGCCGTGGGAGGTAAGAGGTTGTAAACTGTTAGCCGAGCTGGTAATGTGGCAAAAAGTTCAAATATAAAACTAAAAGGTGATTTAGAGTAAATTGAATAGGCCACCAACAAATATCAGAAACTCAAACTCAAACCATTTATTTCAATTAAACCAATTACAGGCACTTTTGACTTGTCAAATAGTCGTTCAGTTAGTCAGAAAGTTGAAGCTATTTGCCAATTCCAAAACGTAGATCTCTATGGAGAAGAATAGGCAAGAAACTCCAAGGACACTTTTAAATCAAGATATTACAAAATCCTGGGTACATTATTCTTGTCGCATAAAATCCCTTAACTACGGTAGCACCCATAAAATTAAAATCCTCATGTTTCTACGACCGATTCGTTACACCTGTCGTGTCGAGAATTCCAAAAACATCTGTACAGAACACGGGTTTACTTCTGTAAAGATTACATCAGTATTATTAACGTCAACCGTGTCAAATGGACTAAATTATGATAATTTTTAAGGGCTTACGACAAATGTGCGTCACGTCGAGGCGGCCACCTTGTTGTACCTTCTGCATTCTGAAATGACGTACCCTTGTATACATACTATACTATACAGAATGTATCAGAAAAGTGTAGTAATGTTTAAGGTTCACGATTCACAATTCTTTAAGTCGGAGATATATGCCAGTGACCTTGAGTGGTTCGCTTGCGTGTTCTGTACTGAGCTCACGCAACGCGTCGTACGTTCAGCCAGTAATAGGACTCGCCCATCAAGGAGAGCTGTCCCCAATTTGACGCATTATTAATTTATTATACACAAACCAAAATGTATTTTAATAAAACGCGTATACTTAAAATCAATAATTAAATTAGTGAAGGTTTCAGAAAAATACGCATAGTGATTTTGCGCCATTCTCAGTTTTTATCCGCGTTAGATATAACTTTACAAATTAATTTAATTATGTATTATAAACATAATCTAAAATATTCACATATTAAGTTATTGAGAAAATGCTCTAATTTAACATTTTTTTTTTCAAATCATTAACACTGCGTTTAGACGTGATCTTCAGTATAAAATCATTAAAAGTCGGTTATCGTCGCCTTAATGCATTCCATAATGTTGGTAAAACATTGGGTGACCATCTTTACATACCGAGACTCCTCCGTGCCTTAGCACGTTAAACCGTTGGTTCCGGGTGATATTCGTGGATCTTTGACAGTCATTACGGGTCGTCAGGAGCCCGAAAGTCTGATAACCAGTCTTACCAAGGGGTATCGTATTACCCAGTTACTGGGTTGTGGAGGTCAGATAGGCAGTCGCTGCATGTAAAATACTGGTATTCAGTTGCATCTGGTTAGACTGGAAGCTGACGCCAATATAGTTGGGAAAAGGCTAGTTAGACTGAATGTTGGTAAAACAGGTGGTAGGCCTAAAATTAATTCACAAGCTGATTTCCGGCCACCGTAGGCGCGGGCCTGCGGACGGTGAGCGATGGGTAGCTCGCCGTCCGATAAGGACCAGGCCCGGGTCGACGGCGCGTTGTGTTTCACGCGCGCCTCAAAGAGATGTCAGCACCAACTGACGGGGTCCGTTAGGGCCAATGCCTGCCGGGGTTGCGAGTTTGTCCGAAAGGGATATCGTGGCCCCGGCACACAGGCAACGGAAGGAACACGGGTGGGTTTTGTCAGTAAAAGTCTGACACGCCCTCCCGCTCAGCCCAGAGCGGGAGAAGTTATTTGATAATTTCCAACCCAAAAAAAAAAAAAAAAAGGCCTAAAATTAATTAAACAATCATGGAACCTGTCGGGCACAGCATAGTGGGAGAGAGAAGTCAAAGTCAAATTATTTATTTGAATAAAATAGGCACAAAATGGCACTTTTGAACGTCAAAATTTACAAATAAAATATAAATTGAGTCTAGTCGCCCCTTCCAAAAGGTAGCTTCGTATAGAGAAGAATGGGCAAGAAACTCCACCGTAAGGCTGCGTTTCCACCAGAAATGAGCGAGGATGCATAGCGAGGGACGTGTGTGAAACTAACGAATAACATCGCTTCATTTCATTGCTTAAGCTAAGCTAACTAAAACGAACCAATGACAACACGTCATTGGTTAGTTTTACACACATTCACCGCTACGAATCCTCGCACATCTCCGGTGGAAACGCACCCTTACTCTTTTAAAATGTTTTACAATATTTTGTATAGGTACATCAATTATATAATTATATGTGATGACGAGGTGTGGTACAGATCATCAAACTGAACAATTTTCTCCATGGGACCAACATCGTAATCGAGAAAAAATAATCTGCCGTTCCTTACATTTGGGTCGAGTAGGTATTGAAGTTTCGTATGGGACAGTTGATATTTTTTTCTGGATTACTCTGTTGGTCCCATGGCAAACGTTGTTCAGTTTGATGGTCTGTACCATATCCTTGAATATGACTACACTTTTTTGATACACGCTGTATATCCATACTAATATTATAAATTCGAAAGTAACTCTGTCTGTCTATCTGTCTGTCTGTATGATAGGTACCTTTTCATGGCTAAACCACTAAACGTTTTTCTATAAAATATACCAAAGAGATATAAATATGTGGTTTCATGAACTGTTAAATAACTACACTACCGAATTGGGACACTGTAATGGTAGCGTATGTATGTAAATCAATAAATAAATAAATGGCACCCTGGGGAAGGACATAAGCAATTTTTTTTCTCAAACTTAATCAAGGAGGTGATAATAATAGGGGATGAAATTTTGTATGGGAAACCCACCATTTCATAAGTGGGATGTGATAATTCATATTTATGTTTTGGTAACAAATAAAAAATTACGTGTTTCAGCGTTTTTGACAGTTCATCCCCAAGGCGGTAAAATAAGGGATGAGTTTAAATTCACCTGTAATAATGAAATTTTCGTGTATCTCTTTTTGAGAGATTTAAGAGATTGGAAATATGTCATAGTCCGTATCTTGAGGTGACATTTAGCCTTTATTTAATTAAAATTGGTCCAATCGGTCAAAATTACAATTTAAAGTTACACAATAACTTGGCTATCATGTAGGTACTCGTATTAACGTGGTAAATGGCGGCACTAGAATATTTTAAATACATAGTGAAAATATTAAAATGATAATTATTATTTTTAAGTTTTGATTTAGAATCATAAAAACCTGTTTTATTTATTTAAATAAAAAATATATGTATGTCAGCCTGTCTGGCTGTCTTTCTGACCTTTTCATACCTAAATAGCTGAACCGATTGTTATGAAATTTGACAGATAGATAGCCTGAGACCGGTGGACATAGACTGCTTTTAACCCAGGATCGCAGATGAAGTCGCAAGGAACAGTTAGTATGAAATATGCTGATGACCCAAGAAAGAAAGAGAGAAAAATGTGTTTATTGACATAACAGCAAAAAATACACCTTATAACATTGATGTAAAATAAGGGATGATATGGTACGCGCTCCTCGACGTGGACCGCATAAATTAGGGGAAAAGGACACAATCGACCTTAGTCACAATCGAACTGGCGTTTGTGGGTACGTAACAGTGACATTTATTGCTATCTCGTTCTCGCTATAGCCCGCGTAATATGTCTCTCTATTTCGGTTGTCGAGCACATGACGCACGACATCGGGAAATGTAGTTGTGTGGGTGTGGTTACATGTAATTGTTTCTAGTCCGTTTAATATTTACGTGATGTTAGAGAGTGGCCTATCTTCCTATTTAATACATCAATGCCTTATAACTATAAAACACAGAAAACAATTATTATAATACCAAAAGGGCATCACCTCAGCATAATGTCAGGTAGTAGCGGCTTGCAGGTAGTAGCGGTCATTGTGAGGCCAATGAATAGGCTGATAAGATAATTTGAGCCGCAAAATAATTGAGATTGTATAACTTATTATGATTCCGATAATTACTACGCTATCTTAAAAGGAAAGGATGATAAATATATATACTTTCTGCATTATGTCTGTATTTGCTTACACTAAAGAATTGTAGGTAGATCGATTTAAGGGAAAAAATGTTATACTTAAATATTCTTTTTCGATTCCGTAGAAGTTTTGTTTTGTAGATATTCCGTTCAAATATTTGTGTAACAACACCAATTCATTTTCATGGACGATAGTGAAAATAAATTGCTCTAAGAGACAATTTAATTTGAAATTCAAATCACTCCTTTACGCGTAAGTAATTTTATTACAATATGTCCGTAGATAGAGCTAATAGAACAAACGAATATGAATCAGAATTTCACGTAAAATGTATATACTTACATAAATATAAAAAGAAAAACAAAGTTTTTGCATGTTGTTGTTTACGTTGCAAATAGCCGATGACGACGAAAAATTTGACATATGACATCAATGAGGGTTTTCTGAAATGACTTTTACTAGGTGGTAGCACTAGGGTAGCACTGAGACGTTAGATTCCATTGAGGTAGGAATACTATGGAGATGGCATATTCTACTATACGAAGAATAGTTATACAAATATCTATCTTATCGACACAGACGTGTCATAAAGCGTTTTGTTTCTTTTTTACTAATCAAGAGCTGCGTATGAAAAGAGAGACATCTAACTGTTTGTCGAGCACTAAATTTGGAAAGACTTTTGTGTGACGTCAAAATCATGTAAGCGTGACCGGACGCCATGTTTATTACCAAGTTTTGTGGTACAAAAATCGGCAAAGTGCTGTCAAACGCTTGCTTGCTCTCTCTCTTGCACTCGCAGTTACAACCCTACGATAGGCGGCCATTTTAATTTCTAGATTTTTGTAAGTATCCACGATAATTTTATAATAGGTATGGCAAGTCCATAGGTTTGTAAGATAAGATAAGATTTCTTTATTTGTTAAACATTGTATACATACAAGAGCATGCAAGATATTACAGTCATCGTTTGAGTCCAATCATGTTTAGCCGTAAGTATCGGCGTACAAATAATTCCTTAGCATTGCAAAATAATTAACAATAACAAAAGTAAGTCAATGTTAGATCCGGGCACTTGGCAAGTGTCAAAGCGCCTATATTTTCTTTAGTAGTGAGTGGCTGAATGATGAACGAACGAATGAATGAATTGAATTATGAACGTCATCAAATATTTTATATTAATTGTCGAAATAGAAGACCTCTTGTCAAAGTAGCGCCAACTGAGCGTGAATTTTCATGAAAACCCTCATATACAAGTAACGTAGTAATTTTTTTTATAATTCACTATAAACATTAGCTGAATAGTCGATATCGGCTTTGCTTACAATTTATTAAAAAATTGAATATAACGTAGGTAGTTTAATGTGAAAAATTCTAAATGTGATCAACTTTTTCATACGGTGTCCGTACAAACATTTATACATGACATTTTCTCCAATTTCGCTCTCTTCTGGGTACAGTTTCACAGCACGCTTAGGTGTTACAAAGCACCCACGGGGTATGTGAGGAGTCACCCGGAATAAAGTGCGGCCGTCTGGAGCCCGAGTGAAAAAAAAAAAAAATGCTCGAACGGATACAGAAAAAATTCGTCAGATTTATTTATTTAAAGCTGTATGGGAGATACCCGGGATACCCGTTACTGTATCCTACCTTATAATTCTGTCTCGGTATGGTGGGCTACTATAAATTAGAAATTAGGCGTGAAGTGGCACTGGCAACGTATCTTGTTAAAGTTTTAAGAGGTAGTATACAAAACCCAGGTATACTATCAGAAATAGGGTTGTATTTACCGGATAGGTACGTGGCTGGCGGCGCAAGCCGCAGCTGCTGGTGGTGCCAAGTGCGCGCACTAACCTGCTGGGGCGCGCACCGCTGACTCGTGCGCTGCGCACTCTCAACACGGTGGCGGATGCCATAGACATATTCACCTGTACCCCAAGTGTAAGTTTGCAAGAGAGTAAACGTAACTATTTCGTTTGCGTTAAAATTTGACCGATAGATCATAATGCTAAGAGCATAAGAGTGAGAATAAAAATCGTAACGCAAACGCGCTAGTCACGTTTACTCACTTGCAAACTTACACTTGGGGTACTGTACACTGGGTGAGTTCACAAGGGCCAAGCACTGTGTAGCATGTAAGGTATAGTTAAGACGGAGATATATGCCAGTGACCTTGAGTGGTTAGCTTGCGTGTTCTGTACTGAGCTCACGCAACGCGTCGTACGTTCAGCCAGTAATAGGACTCGCCCATCAAGGAGCGCTGTCCCCAATTCGACGCATTATTAATTTATTATACACAAAACAAAAGGTATTTTAATAAAACGCGTATACTAAAAGATCAATAATTAAATTATCTTTAAATTGGTGAAGGTTTCAGAAAAATACGCTTGGTAGATTTTGCGCCATTCTCAGTTTTTTATCCGCGTTAGACATAACTTTACAAAATAATTTCACTATTTAATATAAGCATAATCTAAATATTCACATATTGAATTATTGAGAAAATGCTCTAATTTGACATATATTTTTTTCAAATCATTAACACTACTCGTTTAGACGTGATCTTCAGTATAAAATCATTAAAAGTCGGTTATCGTCGCCTTAAGTATAATTAAGTAACTTTGTCGCCTTACATTTCTTATCTGTAATGGGCTAATGGCAAAGGAAACATATCATGTGATAAATAAATATAAAATATTTGTTTCATTCATTGGTATTATTTCATGAGGAGGCTTATTGTTAGAATAGGTCAATTTAATAAGTATTTTTTGGTTAGCAACACTGTTAGGCCATATAATGATGAAAAGATTTTGTTCAATTGTTAATGGAGCGCTGAAATGGAAACCTAACAAAAATTTGTTTTGTCTGTATATACCTGAAGGCCAATTCTCGTACTTAAAAACGTTGAAGTTCAAGTTGCAATCTCATCTCAACGTCAATCAATGTCAAAAACTTATCAAAAATGTAGGGAAATTGGTTTTCTTTTTATTTTCATGCACACTTGCTTTCTCAACTCACTTTAGACATTGGCAGAATAGTCGACACCGGCTTTGCTTGCCATACAACAAAAATAGAATAGAATATATAATTTTTTGACAGATTGACACTAAGTTTAGAATGCGAACGTTCTTAAAAATACGGGAATTGCTCTGCTGTTGTTTTGCTTCAACTTTATCACTTATGTTTAGCATGCCTTGCATTTTAAGAGCTCGCAGTTGCAATAAAAGCCTCATTACATTACTTTACTAACAAACAAAATAAAATATATTTCTAAAGTAAGTATTAAATTATCGTGATTTGATGAAGCAAAAGTTTTTTTTTGTAGTCTGAAATGAGTTACATTTTCACACCAACTTTCAATACAAAAATAGCAAAGAAAAAAACACCTCTCCCTATTTTATCACTACGATAACAACCGGCAAGTAACGTCACACACCTCATTTCACACAGCAACTTTTGGAGTAAATGATCCGCGCAAGACCGTTTTCTCACAAAGTTCGGAACGCGCCTTTGTATTCTATTGCATCTAACAACGCTTTATAAGGTAAATAATGTATCGGATGGGTCGAACATCGTTAGTGTGTAAGGATCCAGCTACAGTCTATGCTAGGCGAGCAACATCAGTTATCTTCTATCAATTTGGCAAAATGTGTTGCTAAGCGCAAAACTCGAGAAAGGGCAGGACCAATTAACAATTTTTTTTTCTAAAATTTTCCATAGTCCGAGGAAGGTTTTTAAGAAGAGAAAAAAAAAAGTTGGTAGGAATATTGGAAAATTCGGGAAACTGAAATGCATTTTCGATGGGAACTTTGTATAATTGATTGTATTTTGGACAGGACTACGTGAGTACTGGACTAATTTGGCAATTATTTTTAAATGTTCTTATTATTCCGAATAAGGTTTTTATGGAAAGAAAAAAAATTATAGCTGTCGGGAAAATCTCCAAATTCTGAAAAAACTGAACATCCTTTTTTGTATGAAATATTGAAAGTTGGACTAGACGTCTGCCGGATCAGCTAGATACATATAAAAACTTCTCATTGAAAATAATAGATTTCCAATTTCAGGTCGTTATCTACTAAACATAGAAAACCCAAAACGCAATTTATGTTAACGCTAGCTTGAAAAAATATATACCTAAATAAAAAACTTAAATCTATATACGACTCGGTTTAGACTGATGTTGATAAGTTACCGCATATTAACTTTTGTTCGTCTTATTATTCTGCATCTAATTAATAATGTCTGATGATGGAAAAAGTTGTAACAGCAGCCACGATTTAACTAGCATTTTCCAAACAAATTTATAAACCCATCTTAAATATATTTAGGAACTATAAGCCATCCAATGATCCATAAATTTAGAAAGTCTTTGATTTGAATAGTACCTATCGTTAGCGCATTGTATTTATAAGCTCTTTTTTGTAGCGTTAAGCGCAACTAGGTTTTTCTTTATTTCTAGGTATCTATAAACATTGCAGACGAGCACCAGCTACCAGTTAAGAGCCTATACTACCTCAAATGGCTTAGCATGATCCTACGTTAAGGCTTCTATATACCAGCGCGACTTGTCACGCGACGCGACACGGCACAAAGGCCCCGCGTGTCGCGGAACGAGCGGTGCCTTTGTGTCGCGTCGCGTCGCGCGACAAGTCGCCCCGGTATGTAGAAGCCTTTATGTCGAAAATACTGCAGCATTAATTTTGAAATCAATATATGGTAAAGTTGAGGATTAATGTTAAGTACTATGTTTCACGAAAACACGATTCCATACAATTTTCTTCATAGAAATAAAATCCAAAGTTACCTCCAAACCGAACAATAAACGGCTGGTATTCAAAAAATACTTCAAATTAGATAATGTTCAAACCACTAGGGATTACAGACAGGTAATATAAGAAGACCTTAATCTAACTATAACAATTACAACTGTATAAATAAACATGTTTGGTCTACTAGTGGTGCATATTAACTGAACTAACTATAAAGTAGGTCTTATGTTATTTTTTTTTTAATTACCATTATTTTCACCGTAAAATGAAATTAACTAAAATATCGCTGCCTTGGAGTCTTTTCCTTGCCACCCTGTCTCGCTTGCTCGCGTGACCGCCAGCTACTTGTGCGAGCGAGATAAAGAGTGAGGTGGCGCTGAGGTATATAGGTCACAAAAATGTGTGGTTTGGTCATTGATCCTGCGCATCATCTATACTAATTACATCAAGTCGCCAAACT
Organism: Tiliacea aurago; assembly: GCA_948098905.1. NCBI lineage: Eukaryota > Metazoa > Arthropoda > Insecta > Lepidoptera > Noctuidae > Tiliacea > Tiliacea aurago. Next base: position 23,205,473 of record OX402581.1, on the reverse strand, counting down.
AATCAATTCCCATACCAGATAATATTATTTATAAGCTATACCTGGAACGTCACCTTAATATTCTTATAAAACCAAGTCAACTAGATATTCGATTTCCATTTACGGACACAGTGTCGGCTTTGGCAAGGAATTTGTATAGATGTTATCACACTGTGTCGATATGGACTTCACGCGAAAAATCCCGCGTTAATTGACACGTATTTCCTTTTTCGGATGCAGGCTTATGTCTGCTGGATTTTTTTTCTACGCACCTTCGATTAGTGATTTATTAAGCCGTTAGATATTATATGATACTAGGAGGTAGAATGTCATAAAATATTTGTGGTCTATCAATCTGGATTACATAGCTCCGTGTTATGGAGCGCATTCTACGGCGTTAATAAAAATAATCTTTAGTATCTTAAGATTAAGAGACTAGATAAAAATACATTCTTGATTTTAAAAGGAGGTGCTTCGTCATTTTTGCACTTAAAGGAGCTGATTTCTAGTATATAAGTAGATGGTTGTGAGTGTTTCGTAACCATTGAACTGATTGCTCAGCTTTTAATTTAAGTCTAAGTTGCTTATTGCGTTGGACATAGACTTCTCTCTAAAACAGCATAGCAGTTTCAGTTTGGTTTGGATAAGGATGCTCCAGGTTTTCTTATCCACGCACCACCACCGCAGCGTCGATAGGTTCTCGATCCATATACCATGTCTAAGGCTAAGTTAGGACAAGTCTTCTGTCAAGGACTAGTCTTTTTTTTTTTTTTTATGATAAATATTTTTATTTAAACAGTCTTGTCCAAGGACTATATTTTCTTCTGCTAATTTTGTATTAGAACGACTACCCATCCAGCTAACTCTTCAAGCATGTTTGAAATTTGTTGCATTTCACTTCAAAAATGTAAGAGTCAAATCCGCCAAAATAGATTACCATTGTACTTTGTCACGCACGATTACCGCAACTGTTGTCAATTATTCGTGTTAACAATTTTATTATGTGTAATGTTTGTACTTATATTGGTTTTAGGGTTCCGTACCAAAATGGTAAAAAGGAACCCTTATGGTGAGACTAAGTCAGTCTGTCTGTCTGTCACACCTGAATATCTGAAGAAATACTAATGCTATCAACTTGAAATTTAGAATAGTTTTAGATGTCGTTTGCCCAACTATTTTGCAAACAAGAAAATTAAAAAAAAAAAACCTTTTTTGCAAAATAGACTGAAAGAGGGTCTTAAAAATTTGAAATGGCTAGGGCATGTGGGGTATCATATGAAAGAGCGCTGTTTGCACATTCTCAACCATTTTTATGTTTTTTTTAGGCAGTATAGTTTCCGACCGTCCCCCCCCTTATCTCCGAAGTTTGCATAGATGAAAATCTGAAATTATTCTATGTGACAGAAGTTTATGTAAAAATTACAGGAAAAATAAAACGATGTCTCTAAATAGCACAGTTTTTCAGAAATCATCAACATCATATATACGTACGGAACCCTCGGTGCGCGAGTCCGACTCGCTCTTGACCGGTTTTTTTTCTTTGATATTGGTTATATTGTTTTGTATATTGTGTCTATGGCTTAATATTATGCACTCGGCTTAATGTGGGTATGTGTTAATTGATTGAACAGTGTAACGATTGTAGATACACCAATAAATAAATAAATGTCACTGACCCTGATATCTTCGAAAAATAACAATTACGTTTCGAATTATATCATTTCCACGTAGCTTTCTTTATATTTATATAGCCTGATTTGCTTTCAGGCGGCGAACGAACTTACGAATATTAGGTCACAACTTTTATTCTGGAACCAACTCTTAAATGTATATTCGAACAAACAAGGGTGTTAGGTACCCAAACCGATCTTTATTTCGCTAGTTATTTCAAGTTAGTCTCACCCCTTGTGAGATCGCAATAAACACATCGCACCATCGCATCGCATCGCATCGAACACATTCGCAAACACGCACGCATACGCGCGCTCGCATTTCGATCGCATTTTTGTATGGTACGCCGGCCATAAAATTACCTAAGGACCACTGAATAGATTCAAACATAATGTTTTCATATTATTGAGTACCTAGTTATTTTTATGCAATCAATTTAAAAAAAAAACCACAGGCGTATGTTTTACTGAATTCAGAAGAGTCGAACTTGTCACTCAGTCACATCAAACAAAATATAATATTGAATACTGAGTCTTCTGAGTTTCTCCTATAATGTCAGTCTGTACAAAGTCTCGAAACCTATACTTTTATAGGCAAACACACTTCAGTTCATCTTTTACATCTCTTACCTACATAGCTCACACACTCAACCTTACGTCAGAACATATGCGCAGAAACTTGTCAGAAACTTCCCTAAAACTGCCTTCATTTTGTCTGAATTCATGCCAAGTTTGTACCTAATGTTCTTGAACCGTCAAGAACAAATACTTTACTAGTTCATGAAACTGACTGATATGAACTCTGGCTTACATATTATGATGTAAAATGTTTGATAGTTCATGTGATATGGACAGTTTTGTATGGAACAAGTTTACGTGGTCTCTTTTGTTTTGTTTCTGAAACATAATAATTTTAAATATTAAGTCAACATCTTTACATAATATGATTTTTTGTAAAAAAAAAAACAACCAATCAGAACTGCTAACTTAAGATCTGACAGCAAAAATGCTCATCGGAAACTTGGGTTTCCAGAAACCAAGGGTCCTATGCCAGAGAGATGCTATACATGTATTTTTACAAAGATTCGTATCAGGAACAGGATGTAAAGTCCACTCATTCTCTATAGTAAAGGGAGGATAGGATCTTCCGACCAGACGGTGGTTGTCTGGGGGGAACCGCCCAACGATTGACGTCAGGACGTTGTATATACAACATTATTTTTAGTATATGCGAACCTGAATATATTATAATAGTTTGTTCAGAATAAGGAACTAATTTCAATATTTTTTACACCATGTTATATTTTGTCCCAAAAATATTTATGTGTGAGCGAAAATGTTATCATCATTTAATTACTTACAATACAATCGCCGTACGGTTACTTAATGCCAAATTATTATCAAAGAGCGCAAGACGACCCTGGAGGCGCGGGGGCGCCGCCGTTAGCATGTTTTTGTACGGACAACCCGGTAACATAACAACCTTATAACTTTGTGATTTTTCATGATACAGTTTTGAAATTTTGTACATAGATAGTATAGTAACATAAAAATACTAGACACGTGTTTCGGGTTTCGCATATACTAAAACTAATATTGTATATATGGATTTAGCGCGTGACGTTAGTGTGATTTGTAGTTCGCATGTGGCGATGTAGTTTTCTTTATTATTATTATCCTCAAGCATAGGTACATTATTTGTTAAATTCACAATTTCACTCGCCAAACTTTCGAGTTTGATGGCGAGATGCGCTTGTTAACATACTCGTACACAAAATATAATCTTGTAAAAACTAACCTTACAACCACCAACAACTCACCACTTCACTCAAAAGAACAATCGCACCCGCACGAACAGATCGCGGGCAACCCGCAGACACCGGTCACTGACAGATTCTAAGAACACATCCGTCTGGAGGTGTCCGCGTCCGGAGCCGCGTCCGCAACCCGCCCGTGCCGTCCCGACCAAACCTTTAGGCCCGCATTACAGAACCTCACTCAAAACTCAAGCACTACTCAAGACCCGCCTAAAGCCATTTGATTGGTTGAAACTAGTCCCAAGCAATGCCCGAGCCTCGAGCAAGGGCCTGCAACACGGCCCTTAGTGTGAATCACAGATTAGGTACTACTCAGTAATAATACTTAAGGCTTAGAGTGTGAATTTATGGACACGGTGGAGCATACGGTGGAGGTCTGCCCGGCTTGGGCGGGAGCACCGCCGTGTCCTCACGGAGGCGATCGGCGGCAGCGATCTCTCGCGTCCGGCCCTGGCCTGAATGGTTCTGAGCGAGAGTGCATGGGAGGCCGTCACCTCCTTCTGCGAAGCAGTAATGCTCGCGAAGGAGGAGGCGGAACGCGTGAGGGTGAGGCAGGGTTCGCGCCCTCGCGCCCTTAGCCGCCGCAGGAGACGCCCCGGACGACGGGAGTCGCAAGCTAATTTCCGGCCACCGTAGGCGCGGGCCTGCGGACGGTGAGCGATGGGTAACTCGCCGTCCGATAAGGACCAGGCCCGGGTCGACGGCGCGTTTCTCGCGCGCCTCAAAGAGATGTCAGCACCAACTGACGGGGTCCGTTAGGGCCAATGCCTGCCAGGGTTGCGAGTTTGTCCGAAAGGAATATCGTGGCCCCGGCACACAGGCAATGGAAGGAACTCGGGTGGGTTTTAGTCAGTAAAAGTCTGACACGCCCTCCCGCTCAGCCCAGAGCGGGAGAAGTTACTTGATAATTTCCCACCCAAAAAAAAAAAGGGTGTGAATTTATCTCTCGGCAGAATCCTCGTTTTCGAGAAATACACTCCTTAAGGCGCTGACAAGAGACAAATGATATAAGTAGGCTTTTCTTAAAAAAATAGCTAAATCTATGTAGTTGTGGTAGAAAAAAAGGGGGCTGTGGGTGATGGCCAGGTATACGTGTTCGCTGCATGCTGGTGGTCAGGATACCCGTTGAACCCGTGGGTGCTGGCTGACTGTGTGACTCGCCACTCGAAAGCTCGAGGAAGTGATGATGATGATGTCCTGCGCTGACGTTTATATTCGGGGTTACCAGTATAGAGGTATGAGGAACAGGATGTAAAGGCTTCTACAGACCGGCACGACTTGCGACGCGACACAAAGGCACCGTTCGTCGCGCGACACGCGGGGCCTTTGTGTCGAGTCACGTGTCACGCCGGTCTGTAGAAGCCTTAAAGTTCACTCATCCTCTATAGAAAAGGAAGGATCCTTCGACCAGACGACGGTTGTGTCTGGTGGGTGTGAGCCCGACAATTGATGTCGGGTCGTTACATATATATACTAATCGCGCGGTATACTCTGCTTGCGCGATGCAGGTTTTGCACGTGACGTCAGTGTAATGCGTAGTTGACATTGGGTGATATAGTTGGCTGCCACAGGATTATATAGGGCTTTTAAGCTTAACAATCAGCACCATTAGCCGGATTAAGATCTTAGATGTCTACGGATGTTTAAGGGTAGATCGCACATCGTATTGTAACGCAACCTAACTTTAAAAGTAGGCCAAAAACTTTACTCGTATAATGAATAGATGGTCTAACACTCATCTAATGATTGCCAAAATTTAACTTTTTTAATAAATCATAATACCTGCATTGGTTTACGGGTTTACGTTGCCAATTTGCTTATTAAACCTCAACTCAGACCTTGCATGATGATGATTATGTATCAAATAAAATTAACTCATGTCACAAGTAAGGTACTACCACGGGAAACTCCAGGATACATTACTTAACACCTACGACATATCTAAGTAACCTTCTCCCAAACTCAAAGGGCACCGTTAAACAAAACCTAGGTTCTAAGTCATTATACTCATTAGCAAGACATAAAAGCACACTCTGACAGGTTTAAAGGTTGCCTTTCCATTGTTTAGTCATTTAATTAACATAGCATAATTAATATTCCCGCAAAATAATACTTATACAATTATATCGGTCAAATGACCACCTCCTGAGTTGATGCACATTTATGCTCCTTTTACGGCATTTTGAATTGTTGCTCGCAAAACATCTGGCTCCAAATTGGTGATTTCTTCTTCAACGTTGGCTTTCAAGACTTGCAAGGTTTGCGGTTTGTTGTGGTAAACGCGAGATTTCAAAAATCCCTCTGGTCTCTGACCTCTCTCAGATCTGATCGGCCAGTTCAAATGGCCAAAACGGGAGAGCTGTTTATCGCTCCATTGCATTGTCGAGTAATTCTCTATCTGCCTTATTACAAAACAAGATTTATATTTTGACATGGCTTAAACCATGGAGCCAGTTTTTGTAATAAGAACGTAACTGTGATTGAAATACCGTTCTTTATACAAAACTGAAAACTTAGTTCGGTACTAAGTTGTCAGTTTTGTGTTTAGAAACTTTACCATAGTCGGAATAAAGTTCGAAATTCAATAATGGCTCCATGTTTTAAACCTGGGTCTGAAGATAAACCTTGTTTTGTAATAAGGGGGTTAGAACTTGACCGGCGACAGAAAGGTACCTACGCCGTTTGGGTTTTAACTTGTTGATGCGCGTTGGAACCCCGAAAATAGATAACCGGCCTAGTTTTTATAGGTTAAATAATTATGAGTCATAATTAAACGCTGAATAAAAATCAGACATCATAAGCCCGTGCATCACGTAGTCCACAGCTGGACATAGGCCTCTCAGCTAACTCGCAAAAATCGATACTGAAAAGTTATTTCCTAACAAAAATTTTGTAAACTCGAAACGCTAACGCTAAAAGCCCAACTGTCAGCAAAAACAAAAAGTCCAAGCCAGTGAAACCGACTCAACAAAAACTGGGGCTGTATAAAACAAACCTTGACTCGATACGCTGTCGATCGCAGCGCGTCGGAGCTCGGAGCGCGGTTTGCTTCACCCCATGCGGTCTAGGGTAACAGCCGTGCTCCGCGGTTTGACACTGTGTACATGTGCGTAAAGGTGTGTACGCACATTCCGTACGCGTATTAGAACAGAAGACACGAATAGTTTTATAACAGCATGGAAACTTGGGATATCTTCGAACATTGATTATTAATGTTCGAATCGTATGTTTGGACTTAATTAATGAGTTTTAGGAAGTAGGTATACTTACTATTTGTATTTGTCAACTTTACTCATATTCTGAAAATAAATATTAAGTACTTACGTATTCTATTACTATTCGTTATTCGCCGAATGATTTTTTTGTTTTTCTTTTTCTTTTTTCTTTAAATTGAATCTTGCTGAATAATTCAGAGTGCTAGGTAAAAACACTTTTACCTAGCACTTTGTTCGGTGTTTCTCAGCGGTTTCGTAGCGAGCAACGTATTTTCGTATTCGTATTCGCAAGTGCGTATACACCCTTACAATCCGTGTTAGGCACGGAGCAGTGAGCGAGTGCGGTGGCCGCGGTCAACCGAACAATATCTTTACCGCGTTGCAATGTTCAGTAAATTCTACGTCATATGATTTGAGCTCAAACTGTAGGTATTTTGTGCAGCCTTCGTGAGTTTTATTGTCTTCAATGTTACGTTTTATGCTACTTTTGTGGATTCTTCTTGCTGCAGCAAGACCATTCTCGTAGAGTAGTTTACACGGATTGATACCCATTCGTCCTTTTAATAACGTGACCAATATAACTTCTCTTCTTGAAGTTCCTTTGGTAAATGTTCTAATTTAAAACTAAAATGATCACCAGTGTTTAAAAAAAACTGTATATTTTTTTTTCAAAACGAACTGTATTGAATATATAGAACTGATACACACCAAAATTATCAAAATTAAACAGACTTACATTAATATTAACTACGTACATATATTTAATGTAGTTAATATTCAAGTGCCTCTATGATTTCAAATTAACTCATAACTTCAAGAGATAATTATGAACGACATATCACTATTAGAGTCAAGTGTTACATACATAATCGTGTCGCAGTTTACAGCTAATCCATAATTAATGTATAAATGCAAATAAATTTCTCATTAGGTGCCTGAATTTCGTTCCCTTCATCCGGAGTAAAGTCAAAACAATTTTGCGAAGAAGTTTAATTTTATTTGCAAAATTATGCAGGTATAAACATGAGGAATAAAAATATAATTGAATACCACTTCAGTACAAAATAGCGAACTTTTGATAACATTTATAAGTTGTTACAGCTGTACAACCCATTTTTGTAGTCAGAAGTGGCTTCGTCCAATCTTGAGGATATTTAAATAAGTAAATTTAGACCGCAGTTGTTATTCATTAGTTTATAGAACTGTATCAAGTTGATGATAGTTAGGCAACTTTGAGCACTAAAGATTCGTTGCCGAGAATCTTCACGTTGTTCGCTTGAAGATCATTCCTGGAAAGATGAAATGAAAAACTGGATTATAGAGATTAATAAACAAACAAATACAGAAGCTGAGTTATTGAATTTCTTATTTTTCTCAATAAAACTTGGAATTGCTCTAGATGATAATAAGGAAAGTATTGATGTAAAAGATAACCATCTTAGCTCTACAGTTGTAAATTCTGACTAGGAATCTAATATTGTAAACTACAATAATGGACCAGTCAATTTGGTTAACTAGTCTAATTGAATTAGGAGAGAGACAACATAACGTGACAATTTCCCAACTGCCATAATGAGGTGTTGTTTATAATATAATGAAATGCAGGACATCGATGAGATGATCTATGTCCTGCATTTCATTAGCTGTCCTTCGCATTAACCTAATCTTTGATAAACTAACGTTCTAAAAAATATCTCATATTCGATTTTAAAATATTAATAGTCTCTTAACTTCTTGTTGGAACGAGTAAAAACGCAATAAAATATTTTTTTCAGAAAACTTTTCTAATAACTGTTTCAAATATTGTGGTCTTCGTCTGGGTTTTGCCCAGTAAGTAACAATTTATCCTATTTCTATACTTTTTTGCACTAGAATCACAATTATAATCTTTAGCATTTTACCCAATGCTTTATTTGGTAAAATGCTAAAGATTATTACACAACAAAGACTAAGATATAACCACCTCCATTTAATTTTTTTTCATATTTTCTTGAACATACGCATCAATAATGTCAGCTATAAACTGATTATTCATTTGAGAAACAGGGGCCCAAGTCTGCTATTTTTATAAATTCAGTCATTTCAACACGATCCCATTGTCATTTTGCTAAAAGTTCGTAATCTGCTAAATTCATAATGGTCGATCATTGGTCGGTCAATGTTCTCGTAATAGAATTGTGTTATTATAATGGCATTGTCGTATTGCCATTATTATAAAACCCATTAGTAGAACTGTCATTCATTTGTCATTATGTACGAGATTACCAATAAATGCAATTACTTTCAATGTAGTGTCAGTGGCCGACCATTGGAAAGTCATAATGACGCCATTATAATAGTAGATTACCAAACTTGTCAAAATCAACAATTATGAAATCAATGATCGACCATTCTGACACTATTGTAATAGCAGACTTGAGGCCCTGGTCTCTTGTCTCGGAAGATATCGAATGCTCTCGCTTGCTCAAGTGCTATAAAAGTTATTGAGGTAAATACGAATTTTTGATAAACTAGTAGAGATGAAAGTTAATACTATTTATATTAGAATTAAGAAGATAATTGTAATACAAGGTAGAGTAAATGGTACAGAATATAATATTTTAACCGAATTTGTTTTCAAAAATAACTCACAGGATAAGAAAGTAGAAATGAAGAATGAAAACAATACAGGGAACCACTAAAAGAGTTTTGGCATATAACAAGATAATCATCATTGACGATTTTGCTCTAAATTCTAGGGTAATATGTTGTGTGTTGACGTTTAGCAAACTGGCATTATGCTCAAACTTCTATAATATGAGAATTCTCGACTATTATTTTAGTCTTGCGGTAGGGTTTAATATTAACATTGTCCTACCTACTTGTATTGTTAAAGTTTTAAACAAAAGCCCTGGTAAGTTAGTTACCGTGCTACTATAATATTATTAGTTCTCACCTCGAAGTTTTGGGTGACTGGATGCTGCTAATAACGACTTTAACTTTCTTGTTGACGCCTTCGAAGTAAGTGAGGTCGATGGTGTATGCGTCTTCTCTGAAGTTGATGACGACGATGTAGGCTTTCTTGTTATACCACCTGGAAGAATAAAAGATGACGTTATGAATCTTTTCAATGGTCGTGCTTGTTTGCTCGTTAAAGAATGATGTGAAATTAAATTAAAAAAAGAACATTCTGATTTTTCCAATGGTTATTATAATAATTGCTCTTTGCTCCAACGCTCGTAAAATGTTCAACATGATCAACTGCGTTATGGTTATTGATTAGTGCTGTTCCGTCAATAAATTCCTTGGCAACTGCAAGTGTCCAGGATTTCTGAGGGCAGAGCATAAAATTGGATGAACCATCCCGCTTTGCATTGATGTCATTATTATAGTGTTATAATGGGTTGTGTACAGGAACTACTCAATTAAGTAACTTGATATCTTCACGCAACATATTTATGATCGAGCAAAGCATACACATACATTTATGTCACTTATTTCATTGTTGTTGGCTGTTCTTAAACCAATTACGTTGTTGACCAGTATTGAATGTTCGTTTAGGTATTCATGTATGAGGTGAGCGTTTCCGATAAAAAAACTTATCGTCACGCGATGTTGTATGTTGACCAATCCAAAGACATCTAGGTCTAAGACGGCACCTGTTTTGTAGTATCCGAGTTTCCGTATATTTTCTAGTATATACAATATTAGATTCGACGTAGACGATGTAGAAAAAGAACATTTAGAAAAGAAAAATATAGTTTCCTTTATTTTCTGTAAATACAAGTATCTACTTTTATTAACATTCCAGACACATACACGAATAATAATGTCTCCAACAGTAATGTCACTTTCCTGAAAGCACGTTGATTGTTTTCCCAGTAAATGAAATTAAAAAATTCACCAAATAGTTGATCAATTTTAATGTTCTGGTCGACCTATGAGAACTCATGAATGAAATAATGAATGGACTCCTCGATTTCAATATGTTGAATCATCGATGCAAACATATAACGATCTAGGCTAAACTTACCCCGCCTTATTACAAAACAAGATTTATATTTTGACATGGCTTAAACTATGGAGTCAGTTTTTGTAATAAGAACGTAACAGTGATTGAAATACCGTTCTTTATACAAAACTGAAAACTTAGTTCGGTAATAAGTTGTCAGTTTTGTTTTTAGGAACTTTACCATAGTCGGAATAAAGTTCGAAATTCAATAATAGCTCCATGTTTTAAACATGGATTTTTTTTTTGAATTTTTTAACATGTTTAATTTCAAACACCTGGGTCTGAAGATAAACCTTGTTTTGTAATAAGGGGGACCAAGTTCTCGATTAAAAATGCACTACAAGTCCATATGTAATGTCCATTAAATTATATAATATAATACACGCAACAATAAAAAAAGAAGAGAAAATTAACATATTTTTGAAAAAACTTAGAGATTTTTTGCTAAATAAAAGCTACTACTCGATAAACGAGTATCTAAGTGATAGACTTATAAAGTCATAACTTTAAATTTTACTTGTTTTTATTAATTAATAGTACCTTCTTAACCTGTTTATATTTTATAAAAAATCTATTAATTAGCTTATCTTGCAAAATACCTACATCATTATTTTAATATAGTTGTTTAGCTAAGTAATGTTTGTATAATAACAAATGCTTCCTCTCTCCTAACTAACTTATTTTGCTGTGCCCGACAGGGTCCATATCTATTTATAAGTTTACCACCTAAGAATATCTATATGTGGAATGCAATAAAGTATTGAGTAACGTGAACCTATATATGTTAATATTGGAGTTTACTCCTTAAGAATCGAATTTCATATAAGGCCGGGTATGGAAATTTTATGAGAAGTGAAATTAATACAAGCGTTAACTCAAAAGCGTTACGTTTTTCTGCGCAACGTTCCTTGTGCACCTTCTAAAGAGTAAACTCCAGTCGTGCGTCGGAGCTGACACACACACACTTTTTTTGACCTAAATATTGATATGCCAATATTTTACAAGGACGCTGGATCAATTTCCGCATTAAGACAAATAGGAGTATACCCCTGTACTGCCGTCCTTTAACTAGAAGGCCGTTAGGCCCAAAAAGTTGTTTTCGAGAAAATTGCAAAAAACGCGGGAATCGTTGTTTCTTAACAACTATGATACTTAGGTTAATTATTGTTAGGCACATTTAGTGGTATTTCTTTCTGTTTGTCTTAAAGAATCCTTTGTGTCCAGAAACTCTTATTAATTACTTTTAAAATTCATTTTTCTCATTTTGTTAAGCATGTTACCTAGTTATTGCATCTTATTACTGTACTAAAAGGCCGTTAACCATACCGTAGCGGCTTTTTAGTGAATGTGAAAAATATTTAAATTTTTAGCCTTCATAATTTTTGTTAAATTTGTTTAGTAATACTCATCTAAAAAGTTGTTAAGTGACATAACTGCTTTATAGCCATGACATTCGCTTATATTTAAATTTCAATAACCTTCCTAATGAGCGGTTACGGGGCTTTAGATACTTTTAAGCTAATTGTTGCCAATGTAAAAGGGAACTTTTGTAAAATCTTAACTACTTTACTTAACTAAAAGGTGGCTAAAAATATTTCGCTTGTGGTTAACTTCCTTATAGTTTAGCATTCATGTGAGAAAGTAAAGACATGTTCATTTAAAAATAAAAACTATAATTCAAAATTTAAAAGGTAAATAAAACTACTACTACCTGAATATAATTTTAAGCAATAATCAACTAATAACTAATTAAGATCTTACAGATCATGAGTTCACTATTTGGCGTCGACATAATCTATGTTCTTTATTCAATTCAATTTCAATCACAAAGACACCTTTTCAAGTGTACAAGTTAAATGTATCAAATCATAATCCTACTAATATCTAACTAGCTTTTTCTCATCGCTTCGCCCGCGTTGAGGTTGTGAATGATCCTACGGCAAATTACTACTTGTATGCCAAATTTCATCCAAATCCGTTCAGCCGTTAAGGCGTGAAAAGCTAACACAGATAGTCACTTTCGTGTTAAGTATAGTAATTTTTAGATATTTTATTAAGCATGGATTTTGAAAGTCTGTAAGTTTGATGGTTATGAGTTAGGATGTTTGATCATCAATCACGCCTCAACGGCTGATCGGATTTAATTGAAATTTGGCAGACTGGTAGCCTATGACCTGGAATATACTTTGAATACTTATTGTCCTGTTATTTCATTCCCGTAGGTTAATTGTTCGAAATTATATCGTTTTCCGATCTCCACGCGGACATATCCACGAGTAAAAGCTTGTAGTTAAAAGTGTCCAAATTAAACAGGTATAAAATTATGAAAAATATATCATGAGGTATAAAAAGGCTAATTTTTATTACTTAGTGATTATTTTGCTACCGGTCTTTTGATGATGTTCGTTATCATCACGAATAATACGTAAATTTTGCCAAAATTACGTTTTATGCTTGGGTATTATTGATAATGCTTTGATACCTATTCATTATTTTTCAATCCCTTTAGAATGCGCATGAAATGTAATTGACGGTTGAGAATTCTTTAGAAACTTTTCCTTTAAAAAGTTCAAAGTTATAATCTTCATCAACATTATTTTCTTACTGAAGATTGAAGCTCGATCTCAAAAAACACACCTTGAATTCGCGTTTCAAATGCATATATTTTTTGGATAGTTTCTTTTCTATTTTTCCATTATTAGCCGAGGTCACAGCGTCTCCGAAATCAGTGTTGTCGTAGATTTAACTTTATTTTCATTGAAATTTCAACTTTGTGAAGAAATTGGTCGCAACTCATTAGGTCCTGGTTCAAAATAGTATAATATTATACTATACGTTCTGTGATAATAACGTCATTATTGACAATGTCTGCTACAATAACATGGAAAATAGCCAGCCAGTTCTTATTCTGAGCCGTGCAATTGTCCATCCAAAATATCTTTAACGTAGAGACTGACAATAAAGGAGTTGGTTTTATTTGCCAATTTTTGATGTATCGTACCTACATGCGGATGATGAGTATTGTCCGGGGTGTGAACTTTTTATAAAACCTGTACGACCAGTCTTGCGCGTGTTTGTATTTTGATAATTTAACTGCTGGTCAAGGTTTTCAAGATTCGCTATGAACATTATAGATATTTTTGATCGAGGGATTGCGAAATGCCTAAAATAAAATTATTAAACTAAGTATGTACTTAAGTATTCATACTATATTAAATATTGTATGAAATCTCAAAATCTATCCTCACATGATGTAGGTATCTTTCTACATATTCGTGGATTAAAAATAGGTACTTTCCTCTCCTTCGCCAGGTAAGAGGCGTCGAACCTGGTATGAAAATTGTGCCCGAAAAATGGTAATAGGCTTGCCACATATTTTTACATGGGACTTAATAACAAAGGAGAAACGTGGAAACATAGACTCCAGTAAACAGAGAATACTTCTGCTTACTTCTTCGAGGATTGTAGGCGTAATGTTATGTTTGTGTAACTATCTATATAATCCCCAGCAGAAGGAATATATTGAATAAAATCGTAACGAAATCTCCCGCGAATAGGTATAGCTAATATTTAATTGTAATTATAGAATCGTCGCCAAAAATCTTCAGTTTCGAAGAAACATAACGAAAAAGAACTTAGCGAACAAACACACGACGCGAATGTTGTCTTTGTTTTGTACTATTTGGAGATTATTTAAAGTAATAATAATGTTTACAATTTGGTACTACAATAATTATGTTATGTTGTAAACTTACCTTGTCAAGTCACCCTCAGTAAGAACGCAGTGCGAGAGTCGGCAAACTGCCTTTTAGCTAAGTAATGAGGCTTAGCTGCGTTGTAGCTAAGTATAATTTAAGTTTTTTTCATAGTTTTCTTCAAACAGAAATAGTGTGAGAAATTTACAGAATTAAATGCTTGACTAAAATAGCGTTAAGGGCGGGTAACTCCAAACAAGCTAAGTTTTTTCTGGGAAATGTTCTTTAAATGTTTAACTATAAAGAAGTTATAATCCTTTTGCGTCTCTATAGTCAAGAATAATCAGATAACGTACTTGTAGTTAAGTAGAATACCAGAAAATAATCAACACATCGGGCAGTTAAGGTATTTTAACGTACATTAAGCGAAGAAATGTGGGTTAGACGCTTTCAAGTGATGGAATCATCAAAAATTATGTTACTTAACGGCCTACAAAATTTTCATATCTCTGGAACTGTTTATATTGTAAAAATGTTTCTTAGACAGAAAGATAGAGAATTTTAAACTCTATCGCTTTCTATTAAAAAGTAAAAAATTACCATTTGAGGGTTAACGGCTTTCTAGTTAAAGGACGGCAGTGTAGGTACACAGCAGGTTTACAAATATTCGTTTCGAGGCTGGCTGTTTGTAAATATAACGTGTGTCGTGTATTTATGTGACATATGACATAAGTAGAGAATTCTATTTTCCAGTTTAGATGTACAAATATTTCCAAGTTTTTGTGATAAGTGTTGATAATACCGTGTTATCTAGCGAATTTGATAAATGGATATTTTGATCATCTAGAGTGTTTATTATTTTGTTTATGTTGGTTTTTCAAAACTTCGGTTGTCACGATAAGATCGATAAACAATAAGATGACTCTTTTATCATTACAATCATTTTAAAAGGCAACTTGTTTTATACGATGATTTAAGAGTAGAGAAGCGTAAGGCATGTAAGACGCTATTTTTTAATTAAAACCTTTGCTTTCCTTATCCACGATGATGGCATTACGATATTTCGATAATTGAAGACTAAACGTAGTACTCACCTCCTGAACGCGAAAACTCCTTCATTGTAAGCAACAGACTCGTATCTGCCGAATCTAAAGACTTTGTCAGTACGAAGTGCGGCTAATGCCTTGTAGACATTCAAGTGAGATTTTTCTGTCACGCTCTGGACTTGTACATTTAGGTCCTCGAAACCAGCTGCTACTGGAAGCCACGTCTTGTTACCATCTGAGAAACCTGTGGAAATATATTATGTGTTAATCACAAAGTATCGTTTATTAACTTCAATTTCATTCATAGGAACAGCCATAATATTGTCACTGTCGTTTTGATGTTATTTGGTTGAAATATGATCCATACCGGCATTGTTATCAGCAGTCCATTGGAATGGTGTACGCTCAGGATCTCTGGAAGATATCCAGTAGTTGATAGGGTCATCAGTGTTGCATCCACTGGGGTCTACGGTATCTTCCCAGCTCACATATCCATCGACCATACCGATTTCTTCACCCTGAAATATACAATTAATGTGTTCTCTTGGAATAGACTAAATTACAATAAATTATATTAAGAATATTAGAAAGAACTTAGATTGTGCTTACCATGTAAGTGACACCAATACCAGGCATCAATAGTGTGATCATATTGATACCATCAACTAATTCTGGGCTAAATCTCGAAGCTACTCGCGTATTGTCGTGATTTCCGGCCTGAAAATAATAATTTTACGTTATTGAAGAAAACATTTTTAAGTTAAACATGACTGTAAAATGAAGGTTAAAGTCTTACCACCCAGTTTGCATGTTGATCAATAGGTTTGAATGTGAGGAATTTATCCAGAGCATATTTAATCTCAGCAGCACTTGAACCAGCATTTACATCAGAAATCAGCACAAAGTTGAAAGGCATTTGGGCACCTTTGCGATCGCCTTCACCGAAGTATTTCATCGTCATCTGAATACTAGAGTATGCCTCAGTCATCATGACTCTACTCAATCCATCTTTTTCTTTAAACTCATCGAAGATTTCCCTCCATTGGTAAACCATTTCTACAGTTTCATCAAGGTCAGTGGTGTAAATGTGGGATAAGTATTCATGACTATCGGGGTCATCTGTGTTGCCTGATAGAGGCTCATCAGGATACTTTCCATCGAAATCTGCCTTGTCAACTTCGAATAAATGGGAAATAGCATCAACCCTGAAACCTGCGACGCCTTTGTCTAACCAGAAGCGAATTACATTTTTCATTTCTTCGACGACGTCGGGGTTACGGTAGTTAAGGTCTGGTTGTCCGATCACGAACTGGTGGAGGTAATATTTACCGACTTCTTCTCTGTACTCCCAGGCACTCTTACGGAAAACACTGACCTTAAGAATTAAATCATTGTTAGAAATTGTTCCATAGAGCAATTATTATCAATCAGTATTATTGTTAATATCGTTGCATGTAACATAAAATTAATTAAATATATAAATATCAACAGGTTTATCCACCATAATTATGATATTAGTAATTAATCTCTCAAAAAGAATTATGTTGAGGTAAACATTTCAGGTTGACTTTACCACGAATGGTATTATTATTTATACTTTTTTATTTAATAAGTATTTCCTCCAGTTTATGCTTACCCAATTATTAGGCGGATGCATATCTCCGTTTTCGTCCACAACTCCATCCTCCCAGATAAAGTAATCGAAATATTTCTCGTGACCTCGCAACGCCTCTTCAAACCACACACTTTCATTACTCGTGTGGTTTGGTACTAAATCCAGAACTATTTTAATATCTAGAATGGTAAATGGTAGTGTTTGTATTCCTTGTTTGTTTGTCTGTGAGATAGTTAACAAATACTCAGAGTAAAGTAATCAAATTACTTTTGTTAGACTTTAAATGTCATTGAAGTTTTTATTTTGATTTTAATCTTTGCTTGTTGCTTAAAGTTAAGTTATGTTTAGATACTGTTTAACCATACATTTCTGATGTTTAAACTACTAAAATTTAAGCAACGTTTATGAATAAAGGGGTAAAGGTAAATAGTAAGTATTTATTTCACTGTTCGTTATTTCGGGTTTTCTCGGAAAGAGTTCGTTGTTGGTAGCATCGAATGCATTTTTAATTTCAGTCTTTACAATTCGTTGCTATTTTATTCATGAGTAAATACTTTCTGGAATCTGTCTGTTTTGCGATTAATGAAATTTTCCATTTATTTGTTATATTGTATTTACAGAAACTCCGATAAAAATTAGGGAAATTATCACTATTTTATCCGTTGCCAGCATATTCATAAATAATTTCCAAAAATAAAACTTACCTAATTCCTTAGCTTTAGCCATGAGATTTCCGAAATCCTCCATAGTACCGTATTCCTCTTGAATGGCATAGAAATCAGAAATGTCGTAGCCAAAATCGTACATTGGTGACTTGAAAATAGGTGAAAGCCAAGTAGCTCCAACACCCAGCTCTTTAATGTATTCCAGATTTGCCGTGATTCCTGGAGATAAAAACTAAAGAATTAATTACTTGCATGGTGAGCTATTTTAGATTACTAAAGTTGTCTATTTTTGCATAAGGACAGAGGAAGAAAATTTATAATTTTTATTGTCTTACCATTTAGGTCTCCAATGCCATCACCATTGCTGTCCTTGAATGACCTTGGGTAGATTTGGTAGAAGATGGTAGTCTCCCACCAATCAAGGTCCTTGTCATGAGCACTTAGAGCTAGTGCGAACAGCACTGGAAGAACTAGGATGCTCTTCATCCTGACTCTAAGAAAAAAAATATGAAGTTTTGTTATTATAGGCGGGTCTATGATTATGAGAATTCCAACTAAAACTAGCATTTAACATCATTCAATAATTAGCTGGATGATTAGTTATTGACAATACTCAATAAACCGATGGATTAAAAGTGGGACACGGTGAATATTTGCACAAACCGATGCTAAATTCAAAGGTGTAGAATGTAAATATAGTACTTACATAACTGAGGATACATTAATAAAAAGTATCACTGTAATTTTTTCACTAACACTCTCTCACACACAATTGGCTATCTAGTTCGAAATTGCCATCGCCAAATGAAAAGTTGGCATGCAACACTGTGCAATGAGCTTGTTGGTGTCATAGTCCATTCATACATATACTCATTCCATATAAATAATAATAAGGAAATACGTAGTTATAATGTATCTTATTGCGAATGTTTTTTTTTTCTATTCCGGTCATTGTGACCTTTTATTTGATACAAAATCAAAATCAAAAGTCATTTATTCAAACTAGGCTGAGAATCAGCACTTTTCGAACGTCAAAAATTACATGAGACAGTACCCCAAAAACGCCCACCCTTCACCACTTCCTAGTGCTTTAGCTGGGAAGAAGAAGTGGCGCAACAAACTCCCCAGCAGCACAGCTGTCTGTTCGCATAAAAAACTTGAAGTTATACAATACAATATAAAATAATTTGCATTACGCAACACAAAACGTTACATTAAATTATTTGCCTTATGTTAGCTAGCACACACCATTATACAAATATATATATATATATATATAATAATCGTCGAAAACTATACTCAAGCAGAAATAACGTAAACAAAACGTATCTAAATAAAAGCCTCCAGGCATAATGGGCGTGCCCGCTTAAATAAAGCTACAGCTATAACTTGAAGTCACAAATGATAAACTAGCACCATCGAAGTAAAATAATTAATACATTATGTCAAGAGGGTGTATGAAAAGCTGCTAACAAAGGAATTTATGAGGCGACTGATGGTAGAAAGTAGGCTCCAAAAAAGACATAATTAGGTATTATGTACACCGAAGATTTATGAACGAAGACGAAAGAAAAGGATCCTTACATTGAGGTTTAGTAGTTTCGTGAAACGCGTAGTTTAATAAAGTTTATGTGTGTTATATAAATTACTTACCCCATTATATCTGCTACTGACTGAAAGTGTACGCCCTGCATCCGTCTTTATAGTAAAATATATCTTAAATTCGAGATAAATGATACAGAATGCTGATAACCAAAACACTTGGGATTTTTTATCTGGACTTTCATAATGATTCATGTCTTGTGATAATGGCCACTATTCTCAGTGTAACGATGGACTGAAAATTTCGATAAATATACTCTATTAATTTTCTTCAGAAATAATACCCATGGTAGCGGTTTATATTTTGGTAAAACGCTAACAATCTCAAATGCGAAAAAAAAACCAGCTGTTCCCTACATTTTGACGAGTTATGCAACCATAAAAGGTAGGGAACAGAAGATTTTTTTCTCGACTTCTGGTTTGGTCGCATAGTATTAATGTTGTTCATAATGATGAGTACAATGCCCCCTTAAAAGGTTGTTAGTGTTTTAATTACAGCTTGTATACAACAGTAGTTTTTGTTTACACTAAACCCGAAAAGGGGTCATTGTACTCATCATTTTGAACAACTTTTTCTATGGGACCAACCTTGAAATCACGAAAAAAAATCAGCTGTTCCATACATTTTGTCGATTTAAGTGAACACAAATGTATGGAACAGCTGATATTTTTTTTCGCGATTTTAATGTGTGGCCCATAGATTTTTTTTTCAAAATTATGAGTACAATGACCCCTTTTCGAGTTTAGGGTAAACAAAAACTAATGTTGTATACAAGGTCAAATTAAATTAGCTAGCAAAACTCCGCAGATGTGATGGGTATCGATATCTAAACATGATCACACAAAAAATAAATTAATTTGACGAGTTTTTTTTTTGGGGTCTCTAACCGCAGTTAGTGTAGTCACTTGAAATATTTTTTTTTTTACTTCGCTGACGGGATGGGTACCAATATCTCAACATGATGAAAACAAAAGAAAACAGATTTTCTCAACTCATACTTCAAGTAACAACAATAACAGCGGTACATTGACTCCAAAAAAATCATCATATCTTTTGTTATTTTATTTTGTCCTTTGTAGATATTGACACCCATCACGTCTGCGGAGTTTCGCTAGCTAATTTAATTTGACCCTGTTTATTGCAGTAGGTAAGTACTTAAAAAGGTCAATGAAACAAAATAGGCTACTGGCAGATGAATACTTATTTGTGGTTGACTTTAAAATATCGTTACTTAGTTGATAACTCCACTGATATTTACATCACTACTTGCTTATAAAGTGTTTATTTTTCCAAAAACAAAATCAACCGACTTCCAAAAAAAAAACAATACTAAGTGAAAGATAATTGGAATTTCGGAAGTCGCTATCTTTGGTTTTGTATTTTCGTTTTTAGCCACCGACTTCCGAAATTAAAGTAGTTTTTCACTTTGTAGTGTTTTCACTTTGTAGTGTTTTCACTTTGTAGTGTTTTTACATAGTGCGATATCTTTCTGCTTATAACATACACATATTCTTTCCACCGTAGCACAGTTTAAACTAGTACGGGGAACAGAGTGAATCAGTTCCGTTCAACAATCTTAATAACAATGCTTATTAATTTGTAACTTACATGAATTGTGCAAGGTTGTTTTATTGATTTAGCAAATAAAGATCGTTTTTTTTTTTTTTTTTTTTTTTTTATTCTTAGTGAACAGTGTAGGTACGAGTAGTACGTATTCATCATTTCAGCCGAAAGATGTCCACTGCTGGACATAGGCCTCCGCGGACATAGACCTCTTAGGCGGGTTGGCGATCGCAGTATGGTGTTAATATGCATAGAGAACACTGCTGCCCATTCTCTAGTAAGTCCCTTAGTCGCCTTTTACGACACCCACGGGAAGAAATAGGATGGTGCTATTCTTTACATCCGGCACCACACAGGCAGGTACCTAATACTGGTATGAAAAGGCAAGACCTTTATTTCTCGTACAAAAGAGGAGTTAGCATTGATTATTTCCCTATACGCATTGATAAATTAATTACTTACGAATAAGGTCAAGGAAAGTTATTTGGAAGCTCTTCCTTGGTTCATTTCGATCTCAATTTTTTTGAAAATTCATGGATGCCTATCTTGTTGATGTAGGTACTTTTATTTTAGCATTAAACGCTAACCGTCTTACAAAACAAGATTTATATTTTGACATGGCTTAAACCATGCAGCCAGTTTTTGTAATAAGAACGTAACAGTGATTGAAATACCGTTCTTTATACAAAACTGAAAACTTAGTTCGGTACTAAGTTGTCAGTTTTGTGTTTAGGAACTTTACTATAGACGGAATAAAGTTCGAAATTCAATAAGGGCTCCATGGCGTAAACCTGGGTCTGAATATAAACCTTGTTTTGTAATAACACGGTAAGTGTATTAAAATTCAAATAAAAACCAGGCTTTGAATAATTTTTTTTTTAATTAACATAATCCAAGAAAATAACCAAACAATAAATACAATTGTTTCTTATTTATATTTAGTGCAGTTTCAGTACAAGTCCTTCGAATCCAGCAACTGGTACAGATGAGGCGCTGAAGATGTCACTGAGAAACATACAATTAAAAATTAAAAACAAAATCTAAACTTAAATAATAACTTCCTAACCAATCGTGCATGGAGGTAAATATTAAAAATAGTTTTTTTTTTTACTTTTTTTTTTTTTTTTCCTTCTGGCTTCGCACGGTTTGTGCATTTAGCCAATGTCACGTTTTAGTTCTTGTATAGTATTGATGAAATTAATTATAAATGCATGATGATGATATCCCCGCCCACTCCCCGTGAGTTTCAGTAAAGATGTGGCACTTTACTGAGACCTCACGCGGACTTCTTGAGAGAACTTGAAGCGAAGTTGCACTGTTTTGTTTTATTTGCCAACACTAATGCACGTTCACAAACACTTAATGGTTAATAATCCACCATTATTACACATTAATATTCGGCTAAACACAAATTTTGGAAAATTAAACAAACTGCTGAACATGACGCTTCACTTTCCCGCCAAGAAGTCTTTTTTTTACTTGTCGGATATTTGTTTCACAGGAAAAGTTGTAGGTGTAAGGCGATTAACACACGGCACCGCGCACCGCCGCGGTTTCATATGGTGAGAGCACCGCTCAACCGCGCG
The DNA here is from genome assembly GCA_948098905.1 of Tiliacea aurago. Taxonomy (NCBI): domain Eukaryota; kingdom Metazoa; phylum Arthropoda; class Insecta; order Lepidoptera; family Noctuidae; genus Tiliacea; species Tiliacea aurago. Next base: position 23,183,028 of record OX402581.1, on the reverse strand, counting down.
GTCGGGCGGTGTACGTGTGTTAGGCATCAACGGATTTATTAGAGGCCAAAGCGACATTGAGATCCGCTTCACCGCCTACCGCGGCGGTGCGCGGTGCCGTGTGTTAATCGCCTTACGGCTAGAATCAATTTTTAATGCCTGCCTCGTTGGTCTAATGGTCGCAAGCGCTACTAGTAAGCGTGAGTTCCTGGGTTCGATTCCCAGGTCGTGCAATCCCGGTGGATGGCAATAAGCTCGCCCCCTATTACATGGGACTTAAACATAACTGGCGAAATGTGGATGAACTATGTATGGTGTATCTATGCATACACGAAATCTCTTAAGGGGATGACCCCTTAAGAGATTTCGTGTTTTGTGATTTATGTTCTCCTATCTCGTCAAAATGTAGGGAACAGCTGATTAATATTTTCGCGATTTCAGGTTTGGTCCCATAGTTAAAGTTGTTCATAATGATAAGTACAATGACCCCTTAAGAGGTTATTGACGCTTTAAAAATAACCCTGTATAAAGAATATTTATTAGATACTAAGATTGTTGTCTTCAACACGAGTTCTTCTTGCTCTATTGCTATATTTCAATAGAAAAAGCATTGAAAGCCTTTTCATAGTTTATTGATACACCATCATTCATTTGCCTAGTCTTTGCCACCTATATAATAGTTGGGGCGGCTTCCAGTCCTACCAGATGATGATAATGATGAGTACAATGAACCCTTAAGAGATTTCGTGTATGAATAGATACACCTTATATATAGGTACCTACACCTCTGCTTTATCCTTCGGGGATTACAGGTGTGATGTTATTTTATGTTAACGTTCTTCTATAAAACTAAAACTAACAACCACATAGCCATTATTATCACAACACCATCTAAAACTTATCTGCAGGCTTCCATTATTGAAGCAGTAATTACATACTTAATTTTTATAACCTCAACATTAGCAGTAGATTCAAGTATCTTTAAAACTCACCCTTCGTTCTTAGGAGATTGAATGCTTCTTAAGATAACGATGACATCACCGACAACGTTTTCGAAGTACGTCAAATCGATGACGTAGTCAACGTCACGCATGTTAACGATGACCAGATAGGTCTCACCGTGGTACCATCTGTAATTAGAAAACAGAATTAATAATTTATGAGAATATATAGGAAAAACCCGAGGAGCTCGTGGCTAAGTAATATACAATATTAGTTCTAGTATATGCGAAACCCGAAACACGTGGCTAGTATTTTTATGTAAAGAATCTATGTACAAAATTTAAAACTGTATCATGAAAAATCACAAAGTTATAAGGTTGTTATGTTACCGGGTTGTCCGTACAAAAACATGGTAACGGCGCCCCAGCGCCTCCAGGGTCGTCTTGCGCTCATTGATAATAATTCGGCAGTAGGTACTCTAGGTACCTAACCGTACGGTGATTGTATTGTAAGTAATTAAATGGTGATAACATATTCCATCACACTTAAATATTTTTGGGACAAAATATAACATGGTGTAAAAATTATTTAAATCGATTCAGTTCCTTATTCTGAACAAACTATATTCAGGTTTCGCGTATACTAAAAATAATGTTGTATTTATTATAATAACAGCCACATGGGTCACGTTTGTCAGGGTTGGTCCATGGATCGGTGACCATCTTTACATACCGAGACTCTTTCGGGCCTCAGAAAGCAAGTTAAGCCGTTGGTCCCGGCTGTCATTCATGGATCTTTGACAGTCGTTACGGGTCACCAGAAGCCCGAAAGTCTGACAACCAGTCTTACCAAGGGGTATCGTATTACCCAGTTACTGGGTTGTGGAGGTCAGATAGGCCATCGCTTCATGTAAAATACAGGTATTCAGCTGCTTATGGTTAGGCTGGAAGCCGACCCCAACATACTTGGGAAAAGGCTGGGCAGATATGGGAAAAACCCAGCAGTGGGCATTTACGTGCAAGTAAATTGTCGTTGGCAATATTTTTGCCAAATGAATTGTTGAGACTATATTCCCTCAAAACTAAAACCCATCCATGAATTAAACATTCAACGGTTCACGTTTAATCACATAGTGAGCTTTGATTATTTATATGTCTTTAGAGGCATGAGGAACAGGGTGTAAAGTTCACTCATCCTCTATAGAAAAGGGAGGATCCTCCGACCAGACAGGTGTTGTGTCTGGTGGGCAACTGCCCGACAGTTGTTGTCGGGATGTTGTATATATTATTATGCTAGTTGCGCGGCAAACTCTGCTTGCGCGATGCAGGATTTTGCGTGACGTCAGTGTAACGCGTAGTTCGCATGTTGCGATGTTGATGCCGCTACATTTTTAGATAGAGTGTCGCGCTGCAAAAAAACTAAAACAAACAGGCCAACTTGACTAGGCTGGTGTGCGTGACAACCACGTCTTACACTTGCGCCACGTCATTGCACTGTCATTGTTTTTCTAGTTTGCGTACATTTTGCGGCCAACGGTTGGTCGCAATGTTTGATTTCGACTAGGACACAACTTTGAGTGTCTATCTAGACATATTTATATTTTTGGATATAAGATTGTTTTTTTACGTAGATCTAAACGTATTTACGAAGTCTATTATCAATTCAAAGTAGTTCTATAAAATCAACGTATTCAACGAAATTGGCCAATGATTTACTCGGTCTGATTACTTACTGATACGGAATTGCCAATAGTTTGTAGAATTGTTTATCAATTATATCGTTACCAAGAAATAATACAATTAATTTGTAAAAAAAATAATTGTAAATAATGTCATACCTTCTGAACACAAAGACATCTTGGTTCATAGCCAAGGAGTCGTATCGGCCATATCTGAAGACCTTTTCTTGGCGAAGATCAGCCAAGGCCTGATAGAGCTTCAAGTGGGACCTCTCAGCGGCTACCTGAACTTCGAAGTTCAAGGTCTCGTAACCTTCGGCTACTGGCAGCCATGTCTTGTCAGCGGTCGAGAAACCTATTAAATGTAACAATAAATTAATGCTCCTATTTTATACTACAAAATAATGAGATTACTACAAAAGAAAAGATTATTATTATTATATATATATATATATTTGTATAATGGTGTGTGCTAGCTAACATAAGGCAAATAATTTAATTTAACGTTTTGTGTTGCGTAATGCAAATTATTTTATATTGTATTGTATAGCTTCAAGTTTTTTATGCGAACAGACAGCTGTGCTGCTGGAGAGTTTGTTGCGCCACTTCTTCTTCCCAGCTAAAGCACTAGGAAGTGGTGAAGGGTGGGTGTTTTTGGGGGACTGTCTCATGTAATTTTTGACGTTCGAAAAGTGCTGATTCTCAGCCTAGTTTGAATAAATGACTTTTGATTTTGATTTTGATTTTTTGAATGTAGCTAAGTTATTTTGTGAGGTACAGAACCCTCTCGATTTGATCCTTGAAATATGACATACCTTTATTATATCTTTAGTATATACTAAAAACTACACCAGCGGGCCGAGCACGGGCGTGTCAAGACGTTTGTGACAAGACATGATAAATTACTTATGTCATGTCAATTTGTACTAGCATTTTATGACATAACAGTTTTATCACAATGCAAAAAAAAATTTATAAAGGTTATCTTCCGAATCGACACAATGGTAACCACACAAAAACAACCAATTCAACTATTTCTGAAACAACTAACAGCTCCACTATTTATTCACCACCGTATTAACATCCTGGTTGAATATCATCAAGAGCTGTCCATCGTCTCTTCCAACAATAACATTGATAGAGCTCAGAGCCAGTGCGGAATGACAAGTGAAATCAACATCTCTGTATTTTACCATTCGTAGTGGAAACAAAATAAAGCTCGTGTTGATTGCATTTCTTCAAACTTACTGTGTCATGACAACTGGTAATTGTCCTGTTCAAAGTGGCTGTTTTTAGAGTTCCGTACCTCAAAAGGAAAAAACGGAACCCTTATTGCATCACTCGTGTGTCTGTCGGTCAGTCGGTCCATCTCTCACAGCCGAATCTACCGGACCGAGTAAGTTAAGATTTGGTAAACATATTATGAACTCCTGTGACGTGTAACGTAAATAAATGAATTTTGATTATGGGCTCACTTTTAGGGACAAATTAAAAAACAAAAAAGTTTTGCAAATTGTACTGTATGACATATCAATGTCTCGTATCAATAAAGGGGCTTGTTGTAAGGATCTTTTTATAATTTTAAAATATTTTTTTTTTAATTATTTAAGAAAATAGATGAATATTTAAAAAAAAATCTAAATTAAAAAAAAATACAGGAAATAGTTTTTAACATAAAAATTTCAGGAAAACCTATAGGAAGTCTATGATTTTAAAATTACATGGTAAATCTCTCAATATTGTGCGTACAAACTTTCATTTGCAGTTGGAATGTATTAGGGAACATGTTTTTCAACTACGATGTTGTTTGTTCTTAGGATAAATTAATTCCCACTACAGAATCCTTCATTGTGCATAGTTCGACATGCACTTGGCCGTTTTTTTTTTTATTTACCAAGGCACGATTAACTGTCATAGGTGCCTACGTACAATATTCATTATATTTATAAGACAGTCTGTCACACAGATAGATGGATAGAATATACCTACTTAATTTTACATTAAAATTGTGATACAGCTCATGTACGATGTTGTTGATCCTATGATGATGGTGACACCATCATCATCACAGTACAGTTTTCTATAATTGTCATATCTTATCCAACTAGATAGGGCCTTCTTACCAGCGTTTTTGTCCGCGTTCCATTGGAATGGTGTTCTTTCTGGATCGCGAGATGAGAACACATAATTGATTGGATCGTTGGTATTACATCCAGATGGATCGACTGTGTCTTCCCAACTGACGTAGCCGTCTACTAATCCAAGTTCTTCACCCTGGAGATTAAAGTCTTAGTAAATATCGGAAAACTTTTAAGATTATGTAAAAGACAAACTGTATTTCTGATGAGTAGATAGCAAAATATTTTTTTATCGACTATTAAAAAAACGGGACATGTAATTTGAGGTTACTTTATTTAAAATGGTCTCGAAGTTTTGAGAACCAGATAACTAAATCTGGAAAAGCATTTGAGGCTTTGGTTTGGTTTAATGAATTTATAATGATTTATATTTCGTTTAGCGAATAATGGGTAAAATTATTCAAAAGTGGTTCTCAACAAGCATCAAAAACCAAATCTTACCATATACGTAACTCCGACTCCAGGAAGTAACAATACAATCATATTGATTCCGTCGACCAAAGGCGGGCCGAATCTAGTTGCCATTCGGCTGTTGTCATGGTTACCAACCTGTGAAATATTCCCTTTTATTTACTCATATGTCCTTTCTTATTTTATACATTTGAGTTAGACTTTACTGAACACTTACCACCCAGTTCGCGCCTTGATCAACAGGTTTGTAAGTCAAGAATTTGTCTACTGCGTATTTGATGTCAGCTGCCGATGATGACGCATCAACATCGGTAATTAAATCGAAGTTGAAAGGCATTTGTGCTCCTAATTTATCACCTTCACCGAAATACCTAACTACGTCCTGAATGGATGCGTATACTTCAGTCATCATCACTCTAGTTAGGCCATCCTTTTCTTTGAACTCATCGAAAACATCTCTCCATTCGTAAACCATGTAGTAAGTCTCTTCTTGGTCTTTGGTATAAATATGACTGAGATAATCGTGGGATTCAGGATCAACGTTGACATTACCGGAGAATGGTTCATCGGGGTATATGCCTCCGAAAAGTTCTTTATCGACTTCGTATAAACAGTTGACAGCGTCAACTCTGAATCCTGCTACACCTTTGCCTAACCAGAAACGAATAATATTCTGAAAAAAAAACAATACTATTTAGTGTAATTTAAGACACTACATAATAAAAACTACCAAACGATGAAAGGTTCTTACCTTCATTTCTTCAACAACATCAGGGTTACGATAGTTCAGATCAGGCTGGCCAACGACGAACTGATGCAAATAATATTTTCCAACTTCCTCTCTGTATTCCCAGGCACTACCACGGAAATGGCTTCTCTAAAACCAGTGTATACAAAAACAAAGATGTATTAAGTATTCTAGTATACATTAATTTATTTTGTTATTTATTACATCAAAGAAGGAATCTCGTAAGCGTAAATCATTCTTAACATTTCACTAACATCCTTCCTCGCTTTCATCTAATTCCAAGTTCAAAGGATGAGGTTTTCCTTTCAAAGAAAATGGCACTCAATAAACTTTCTTCATTACAATCATTAAGTCCACAGAGAGCAATCTTAGCGCGTTTCATTGAACTAAAACTCTTACCCAATTATTTGGTGGTTGCCTATTACCGTCTTCGTCGATCACTCCGTCTTCCCAGACGAAATAATTGTAATACTTCTCATTACCATTTAGTGCCTCTTGAAACCAGACGCTTTCATTTGACGTGTGATTTGGCACCAGGTCTAAAACTACTTTTATCCCTGTTGAAAGCAGGTTTTGAATATTTTTTCATTCTTTGTCGTACCTACTTGAGACCTTCCCGTCAAAAAAACTTTTGAGAATGTTTTTAAGAATATCTTCAATGCCTACATTCAGAGGCTTTATTTCTAAGAGTTGAATAGAGGCACTTGTAACTTCGTGACATTGCTATTCAGTCTCCTTTTTTATGAAAATGAAATACTTATTTTTCCTATTATTTAACTTTTCTCTTTTAAAACTTCATTATTAACTGTGACTTATCTACTTTTACTTATGTCCCATTGATTCATTTTAAGAAATTCGTGTCTTACATAATAAAATTATCTAAACACTTACCATGTTCATTGGCCTTAGCAACCAAAACTTCAAAATCTTCCATAGTTCCATATTCATCGTGAACAGCATAAAAATCAGAAATATCGTATCCGAAATCGTACATAGGCGATTGGAACATAGGGGACAACCAAATAGCGTCTACTCCTAGCCCTTTGATGTATTCCAACTTTGATGTTATACCTGCCAAAGACATGAAAATTCAAATTCTTGATAGTATAATGGTCCCTGTCGTTAACGTACTCGAATATTTCCCAAGGGAACTGTTTCACAAAGCTCTAATTTCTAGTATTTATTTGTGAAATGTGCCTCAAACTGAGGCAAATAATCAACTTGGGAAACAAGACAAGTTTGTATCATTCTAGGTGTAGGCTTACGTAAATTTGGATCAGTCAGTCAAACTAGAGACACTGTGGAGCAATCAATCAAATTTGCTAATCGCACTATCGATACATGCATTGAAGTATCGTATAATTTGGTGTAGTTGCAAAATCCGAATGTAGGCAATTCATAATACAATAGTAGTATGGAGATTATAAAAAACTGACTTCCAAAAAAAATACTACGAAGTGAAAAATTACTTTGCGTTCGGAATTCGGTGTTTTTGGTTTTGTATTTTAGTTTTTTGACACCGACTTCCGAAATTAGAGTAATTTTCCACTGTGTAGTGTTTCTTTGAACGTCTTTATTTATTTTTTTTTTTTTTTTCATGTTTCACTTTTTAATTGTGGTACCTACGCCACATTTCGAAGGTATTCATACCACTACTTGCAAAGTAAATAACAGTGATAGGAAGTTATTATTAAAACATCAACAACATACATTAAATGGAAAAAAATACGTATTATTGTTAAATACGTATAAGCTAACTCAAAAATCACTCATCAGAACTTGACCAAAATTATAGTATAAATTATTTAATTATAATCTATCATTTCGAACAAAAAAAAACAAATCGGTTTATAAATGAAGTAGTTCTGAGGTAACAAACATTAAAAATACAAACAAATTGAGAACCTCCTCTTTTTTTAAGCGGTGGTTCGGTTAAAAAAGCTTTGAATTGGCTTCTCTAAACAAGTAAAAAAAAAGTAAGAGTACTTACCATTGAGGTCCCCGATTCCGTCACCATTGCTATCAGCAAATGAACGGGGATAAATTTGGTAGAAGATAGTCGTCTCCCACCAATCCAGGTCCTTTTCCTCATGTTTCAAAACATTTCCACTACAAAACACCAACAAAATTGGCAGTAAAATTAATGCCCTCATATTAGTAGCTTATAAACCCTTTAAAGCGAAGTCTGCTACTGAATACACAGATTTATATAGATGATTCTGTATTTATTATCGAAATAAGATACTAACTGTCTGATAAAAATGGATCATGTGAAATCTTCAGATTAAATGCACAAATACTCGTATGTTGAGTAACGACTGTATCAGTGAATTTTGTTAGGTTTGCGTCGACATTTACTTGACTATTAAGGCGACGATAACCGACTTTTAATGATTTTATACTGAAGTTCACGTCTAAACAAGTAGTGTTAATGATTAAAAAAAATATAGGTATGTTAAATTAGAGCATTTTCTCAATAACTTATTATGTGAATATTTTAGATTATGTTTATAATACATAGTGAAAATAATATATTATATTAAAGTTATGTCTAACGCGGATGAAAAACTGAGAATGGCGCAAAATCTACCAAGCGTACTTTTCTGAAAGGTTCACCAACTTAAATGTAATTTAGTTATTGATCTTTTAGTATACGCGTTTTATTAAAATACTTTTGATAATGTGTATAATAAATTAATAATGCGTCAAATTGGGAACAGCGCTCCTTGATGGGAGAGTCCTATTACTGGCTGAACGTACGACGCGTTGCGTGAGCTCAGTACAGAACACGCACACAACTCAAGGTCACTAGCATATATCTGCGTCTTAAACAATATTTACTACAAATTGAATGTTTTTGGTCCGCCAATGATGTTTGTGTTGTCAGCACATAACTCCCATCTTTTAACCTAACAAAAGGTTTTTTTTTTATTTGTGGAATATAATCAATGGTTTAATACGCCATTTTAAATCATCCATCGTGCTAGTATCGTATTAATGTGTAGCTTTGTTGCCTTAAAAATACATTTTAATTCTGTTGAGGCATAATAATAACTCGTCAATGTATTAAACATCACTTCTATGTGCTGAAATTGTATGTTCATACTCTTAAAGCTTGTTATTTAAAATCCGGCTCCTACGTCAAAATGAGTTTTTCTTTAAGAGCAGGCATCTTCTTCAGCGGAAGACCTTATCTCAATTTCTTTAATAGATAATATCATAACACACAGTGGTAGGTCTTACTTATCTAGTAGAAATATGATGACTAAGGCATGCTCTAGATTCCAAATAACATTAATCTTACAGTAAATCCGATGTCACTCACGAGTTTCTTGAAGCAGGAATATTAGATAACATACATTTGGATGATTCGGGTGAAAATGTTCATGTTTGAGCCCTATAACATTTTTCTTAGTTTCTCGTAGCGTCGTGAACAAGGAACAATTCGTGCCGTAGAAAAAATTACCGCTTTCGACAACGCTGAAAAAGCTGAATGCCTAGCTGACAGCCTAGAGTCCCAATAATCTCCCAGCTCTCAACCAGTAGACCAAGCTCACCTCGCCAAGGTTGACGCTGAAGTCGAACGTTGAGCTTCTCTCCCACCCGTTGAAGAGCCTGATGATCCTCTGCCTCCTGTCACTCCAGACGAAGATTCCGAAATCCAATTCAGGCTGTCCCTTGCTGCCCTCCCCCAGCGACGCCCTAAGCCGAGGTTCGTACCCCACAGAGAGTGTCTTTAGCGTGTAGTCGCTTAGTTTATAAGTTTTATGCCCTGGCTCCGGAAACCTTAATTTATTGAGGCACCCACAGGAAAGTCCGATTAAGCAGATGACTACCTCCTAATCCGACTTGCGAGATGCCATAAATAAAACAAAAAAAAATACAGTTATTCATCGAGATAAGTACATACTAACTAGCATTGCACAGGGTATGCAGAACGTACGGTAGGCCGCACGTTTTTGGTAACAAAACCAGTATATGCTGGCATCTTATTTTATTGAAACCCCGTACGCTAGGCCTGCTCAAGGTCAAAGTGTTACTAATTCCGTGCGGCCAACTATACTTTAAGAATTTACTTGTGGAGACGTTTTAATGCAAACATAATAATATAGTATAGTCCTTTTTACCGTATCCTGTGACAGCGATCCAGCCAAATTCTCCTACCTTTCGTGAGCTCTCTGACGACTTGCAATTATAAAATAACAAGCTGCGCCCCGCTGTTTTATCCTCATATGTCTCCATCCCGTGGGAATGTCGAGATACAAAGTATCCTTTCTTCTAATCCAGGTTATGGTTTACCCATGTGGAAAATTTGATCCAAACCCTTTCAGCCGTTTTACCGTGAAAGCGTAACAAACAAACAAACTCACTTAGTTAGGATGATGTGTTGTCATAGAATGTCTAAACAGGCTAAGCCAAAATGAACCGATAGACACAAAATACCTACACATTAACCTAGTAATTGCAATAGAATTTTATAATTTTTATTTGTAATGGTGTGATATTTTTAGAACGCTTTTACCGTTTGACATTTACTTTTTTATACGTTTCAATTTTTGCAGATTCGGACATTTTATAATTTGTTTTGGCGATTTTAATGATTGTTTATTTTATTTTATTTAATGAGTTGTTAAATGTTTAAATTTATTTGGTTGCAATTTTATTTTGGGTTTTTGTCTGTTTGGATAGTTTGTATGGTCTATTTTTATTAATTTATGTTTGGCAATGTATGTAAGTTTCCTGAAATAAATGAGTTTATTTATTAGTATCAATTTGTCAATACCAAATTACTCATGAGACAAATTACGCCAATAAGCTTACCACCTCATAGACTACTTTCTGAATTGATTGCCAATCAAATATTATAAGGGTTGACACGTTTGATTGCTATACGTTCCACTCGAACGCATTTATCAATTCAAATTCTGTGCTTGGAATCTTTGAAAAATTAAGGTTTTGCCCGAAGTTTTACCTGTGAGAATAGATAGTTGGAAACTTAGCTGAGAATTTATTTGGTGGAAAAAAGACGTTCCCTTGAACTTCTTATATATGGGTCAATGGTCACAAGGTACACTTATTCAATAAGGTATTATTGAATAAGTGTTGTTTTTAGGGTGAAGACTAAAAATATTGCGAGGGGCGTGATTATTTTACATTTTTTATTGTATAGATTCAAGTTTTATATCTGAACAGACAGCTGTGCTACTAGGAAGTTTTTTGCGCCACTTCTTCCCAGCTAAAGCACTAGGAACTGGTAAAAGGCGGGTGTTTTTGAGGGGCTGTCTCATGTAATTTTTGACGTTCGAAAAGTGCTGATTCTCAGCCTAGTTTGAATAAATGACTTTTCATTTTGATTTTGATACATAATATAATCCGCATATATAATGTTCCCACTGCTGAGACACAGGCATCCTCTCTTCGAAAGGGAGTGGGGCTGTAACCTACCACGCGAGCCCAGTGCGGGTTGGTATATGCCACATATCTTCTAATTTTTGATTCTAGGACATGCCGGTTTCCTCACAGTTTCCTCACGGTTTCGTGGCCGTTCTTCTCCATATGTTAGGTACATACATTTGGAATAGGCAACTAGCTTCATATTCCTAACAGTCAGTTAGAAATATGAAGCTAGTTGCCTATTCCAAAGTGCTCCTTGACAATTTAAAAGTTTTTTTTTTTTTAAACGTTGCCCCACACTAGGAATTTTTCCTGTATTGTGGGTGCGTTTACAAACATTTAAACTCACATACACAAACAGCCAGACCCGGAACAACTACTTGTAGGTCATACAAATATTTGTTCCGTGTGGGAATCGAACCCGCGACACGCAGCGCAGTAGTCAATAGCTTAACCACTGCGCCAACCGTGCCGTGGTAAATGGTTTAATTGAAATCAAAGCTTGCCGTCATATTACAAAACAAGATTTATATTTTGACATGGCTTAAACCATGCAGGCAATTTTTGTAATAAGAACGTAACAGTGATTGAAATACCATTCTTTATACAAAACTAAAAACTTAGTTCGGTACTAAGTTGTCAGTTTTGTGTTTAGGAACTTTACCATAGTTGGAATAAAGTTCGAAATACAATAATGGCTCCATGTTTTAAACCTGGGTCTGAAGATAAACATTGTTTTGTAATAAGGGGGTTTGAGTTTGAGAGTTTGAGTTCACGATATTTGCCTTTACCGTTTTAAGAGCAGTGGTGATGATATTACACAAAGTAAAGCGCCTGTCTGGGTTTGAACCCACGACCAACAACTAATAAGTCGTGGCCATTACCACTGGGCCACCACGCACTGTTCTTTTAGATTCTGGAAGAGAAGTGTAAAGGTGTAGGCATTGATGTATTAAATAGGAAGATAGGTCACTCTCTAACATCACGTAAATATTAAATGGACCCGATGTCATGCGTCATGTGCTCGACAACCGAAATAGAGAGACATATACGCGGGCTATAGCGGGAACGAGATAGCAATAATTGTCTCTGTTACGTACCAATAACAACTCAGAAACAAACTACGATTCGGGTATTCCCCGTAAACCGAGAGTAATGTAGGTCAATTGTGTTCTTTCCCCTAATTTATTTGGACCACGTCGAGGAGCGCGTACCATATCTTCCTATTTAATACATCAATAGGTGTAGGTAATAGGTGATACGGGCTGATGTCTGAAACTCCATGTCAAAGCCAGTATTTTGTGTATGTGCAACGGTATATTTGTGTGTTAATTTATCAATAGGTATCAATTGACCCATTACAGTAAAATTCCATTGAACGTTCGAAAAGAGAATTTCCATTGACAAGATAAGATTATGAAAGTAAAATAAAATAACGAATTGTCAAAATCATGATGAGATTATATTGCCACCGCCAGCATAATCTTTTTAACCAACAAATTTGTCTCACATACAGATTTGATGTTCAAAAATGTTTTGAGTTCCAAAAGAAAAGGTAGCATATTGAAGAATATTGAGGTCCCTCGTTCCTTGTCAAAACTTTATATTAGATTAATTTATATTCTATCCAGGTGCGGAGGGAGCAACTGTCTGTAACTTACTAATTTGTTATACCATGTAACAGGACTAATGTCTTAGGTACTGGTTTTGTACGCTGCGAATATTTTAAACCCAAAAATCGATTAGGTTTAATTATGAAATATCATTAACCCTTTAGTGTTCCTTCCAACTCGATTTTATAAGACAATATCAATCAATATCGTTTGCTTTTATGCATAGTATGATGATGCAGCTGAAATAAAGTCCATGAAAAAGTTGGTAACTTATTATTATTTATTCATTGATAAACGTACAATAATTTAATCTATATTATTTACTAGTATTCCGACACTGCTAGCTTCTTCAGACCTGCATCCGAAGTACAAGAGCTTCGTCAGCCGCCAAGTCCAAGTAGTTCGCTTGGACACTGTCACTGCAAATAAAAGGTGTCTATTAGTAAATCAATATTCTTTAAAAATCGGAAATGGCACTTAAGGCGTTCAAGGGATTTAAAACAAAAATGGATGAAATTCACTTGAAAGGGAATGAAATCCACTTGATTTTGTAGATCATGTAAACTTGTCTTTTTTCCTTAATACAAAATATTGGAAAGTATTATAAGAAGTCGCTCACACCTTATAGACCTTAAGGCGACGATAACCGACTTTTAATGATTTTATACTGAAGATCACGTCTAAACGAGTAATGTTAATGATTTGAAAAACATATATGTTAAATTAGAGCATTTTCTCAATAATTTAATATGTGAATATTTTAGATTATGTTTACATTAAATATTGAAATTAATTTGTAAAGTTATGTCTAACGAGGATAAAAACTGAGAATGGCGCAAATCTACCTAGCGTATTTTTCTGAAACCTTCACCAATTTAAAGATAATTTAATTATTGATCTTTTAGTATACGCGTTTTATTAAAATACCTTTTGTTTTGTGTATAATAAATTAATAATGCGTCAAATTGGGGACAGCGGTCCTTGATGGGCGGGTCCTATTACTGGCTGAACGTACGACGCGTTGCGTGAGCTCAGTACAGAACACGCAAGCTAACCACTCAAGGTCACTGGCATATATCTGAGTCTTAACCAGGCACTGATGCAAGTGGCTGGTTAAGGTGATGATGATGTTTCATTGTGAATATTGTGATAAATGATAATAACAACACGATTACAAATATAATACTTACAATAATATGACTAATTAAACCCACCAACCGATTAGCAAGAAAATCAATGAGGGATATGTAGTCACATAGATTTGCGAACTATACAAATGTAGATATCGTCGAATATACGCCGACTTTTACTCTATGCATGTACTAGCTACACGATGTTTTTACACGACATTATGTCAAAAGCGGATGAAAGGCTCGGGGAAACCTTGGGACCGTATACAACAACTATATGAAAGTGTTTTCAACACAATTTTCCATAGTCGTATACTATCAGCTAGTACCTGTCAGCTTTTGCAATAACATTATCATTAATGTATTTACTTCTTGTTTGTTTTCTGTAGATAACTTTTTTTAACATTCGTTAACATTGAGGAACCTTCTAATATTACTTGCCGTGTCTAGGAGTTCTTTTGACTTTGTTAATAAAATATTCATTTATCACCTAACTACACAGCCACAGTTTGTGTTCTGAAGACAGTATTAACTGTCTGATTTATACATCGAGATATAAGTACTAACGTACTAGAGAAGCTACGTCAAATAACTGAATTGTCCTATTCTTCGTAATTTGAATCTTTAGTTCGCGCAGCGCTAAAATAATAACAATTCGTCTAAACCGTAACTAATTTACCACAGCGATAGATTTGCTGCGGAAGTGTATTTATTCTATATAATTTATATTATATTGTCGGAAGTACTAGGCGCGAAAGAGCTAGAGAGCGACTGAGTGAGGTGCGGCGCGATCGCCGCAGTTGAACGAGACAAAGTAGGAATTTACGGTGTCTTCTCTAGTACGTTAGTACTTATATCTCGATGGATTTATAACACAATGCGCGCACTGTACTAGCACACACAAACACATTCACAAAGTATTTGTTGTTTGTTTCTCGCAAAGTGAATAATCAGTACAAGATGAGGGTACTTTGGTGTCAAATTGGCCAGCTGTATTAACTTATTTTTTATGTAACTACCTACACTTTTGTTTTGTTTGCCGTTGATCTCGTACGTTGTTGTTATAGTTTTAGTTATTCTACATCTGCATGCTTCGTCATTAGACGACGAATATTTATGTTAAAAGTTAAATCTCATATAAGTGAACTGTATCATTTTCTTATGAGAAATAAAGATTCTTTAAACCTAATGTCTTATAAATTTTTACTAACATAATACGTTTGAAAGATAAATTAATCTTACCTGTAAGTCCTGGATGATAGTACGCTGCTCACTTCAACCTCTAACTGTCCGAAGATCAAATCGAAAGCAGTTAGGTTGACCACGTGATAAACCCTGCCCACGTTTATAACAACGACGTAGGTGTCATCGTTATACCATCTGAAATAACACAACATTGATCAATTTAAAACCCTTGCTAAAAAAATAACAATAAAAAATTTGGTTAAGATTTTGATGACGATCTAAAAATTAAGAAGCTAGAAAACAAAATTATAAACTTAGGACTTCTGAAAAATAAATAACACTGACATTAATACATATTATCAAGTCATAACAAACAAGAACTTTCATAACCTTGAAATCAAAGCCAAAAACGGAACGCTATCTCTAATTAAAAATCCGAAACAAACTTATTACACAATACAATATACAAAATACATATCAAACCTCTTAAATGCATAAACATCGCTGTTGAGTGCCAAGGATTCGAATCTGCCGTGTCTGAAAGCTGGTCGCATGCGAAGAGACGTCAAGGCCCGGTAGACTTGGTAATGGGAACGGACTGCCGACCTCTGGGTAGCCACGTTCAAGTGCTCGTAACCTTCGGCTACTGGCAGCCAGGTGGAGTCTGCATTTGAAAATCCTGAAGAACAAACGTGGCATTATTAGCGTGTGTAGAAATTATCATCACTTCAGCTTGATGTCGACTGCTGAACTCTAAGAATCGCCACAAGTACCTGTTCCAGCGCGACCTTCATCAGGTCTTCGGTCTACTTAATGTGGGATCTATCCAGACCCACGCTGCATAAGTTTAGTTCAAACCTATATTCAATCTTTAAAGTCTCTTAGGATTAAATATGGCGTAGTTACATGTTTTAATCCCTTATTTTCTAAATAAAAGAACATTAATTCAAAAGGGTTTAGTTATCTAAATTCAAAATCGGATGATTTACATAATGCGAAGCAAAGTGTGTTTTTCTTTCTGGAATAACACTTCGAGATCTCATTCTACGAGTAAAAAGGTTATACCAACATAAACCTTTTTTAAGTCGCAAAGATTTTGAGATTTCAAATTGAATTTTTATTACATGTCCAAGTTCCAATAAAATCTTGAAAAATTGTCTAGACAGTTTCATAGTAGGTTTTGGCTTTAAGAGAATGTCGGGTCCATAAATATCAACAAAAGTCCTTTCCATATAAAATTAAAGGTACATTTTTGTAGTCAGTTGACCTCGGTACTATTCATGTAGAAATGAGAAATATTCAAAGGGTTGGGTACCTGCGTGTTTTCCGTTGCTCCACTGGAACGGGGTCCTGACAGGGTCACGGGACACATCGATGAAGTTAACAGGGTCGTCAGTACGGCAGGCCCGAGGATCCCTCGTTTCGCTCCACGGCACGAATCCATTTGCCATTCCTATTTCTTCGCCCTTCAACATTTATGTGTAATTTTCGTTAGTATTAATAAAATATGATTTCACATTAATAACGTGAATTAGAATTCTGCCATAGCTAACAGACTTTTTAAGTAGAAACAACACGTGTGTTAATCCTATCTGATTTAGGGACGTGTTATGTAGGACTCAAAGGTCAAAAGGGACTACAATGTAACAGCTTGCTGTAATCTTTTCCATGAATGTGTAATTGCCTATTTTCATAAAGTCTGAGTTGGTTATACATTTTCATGTTCGTGAATGTAATGAATCTTTTAAACGAGAAATCATATTCTAAATAGCTATGAAGTTAAAAGTTAAAATTCTAGCTGCTTACCATGTAAGTGATGGCAATCCCAGGGAGCATTAGCACCAACATATTGAAAGCGTCTACCAGTTCAGGTCTGAACCGTGATGCAACTCTGCTCTTGTCATGATTGCCAGTCTGGAAGATGAAAATAAACCATTGAATAGGATATGTCATCTATATCCATTCACACATCATTATATACATATACAACGTGTTACGGAAAGGGTATAAACATATCAAAGGCACGGATTCTTTTGGTGATAACAAACTACATGGCAACATTTTTTTTAATAATACCTACATAATTATAAAGTTAAGAATCATTTAACTAATAAAAATCAAATGTTTCCAATTGAATTCTACACATCACTAGACCAAGTCAGCTGATCGGTACACGTTTTAATCCATTCGTTTGATCCCGCCGACAATCGTGCCACCCGCGCCGCCGCGTGTCGTTGCGGCGCTGTGTCGCAGAGCTGTGGCAGGCGTGTGTGTGTACTAGGCGCACAGACACAGATAATGGATAATGACTCTCGTAGTGCGGTTACACGTTTTTTATGATTTAAATTTAATAAACTAAAGAAATAAAAAAAATATCTAACATTATCAAAGTTATTCTTTTTGAGCTGAAATTTTGTACAGAGAGTCTAAACCAGTTGTACTCTTCACCCGGTTTGTATGGATATACCCTTTCCGTAACACGCTGTATACCTGTTAACATTATATTTTATTTTTTTACAATCTACTTATTTGATGTCATTGTATTCGTCTAGCTAGGTGCTCGTTTATCATCTCTTCACACATCACAATTCTATATTGTATGTGAATACCAACCAGCGACGTTCCCATTATAGAAACACATTATTAGTTGACACAAAACTCGATTCCCAACAACATCGATCATTATAATTATCTTAATTTTATTCTTATTACGTTCCAAGAGTAAAAAGGAAGGCCTTTTCAAAATCAAATCAATCATACACGCCTACAATACATGCTAAAGAAACGAAATTGGCATATTTTTAAGGTTAATAGATATTAGTCAAATTGGCTATAACGAAACGGCTAATTTTGTTGACCTTGTTACATTTTGTTGACATGGAGTAATTAATGTTGGTTTTTGTAACACTTTTCCCCATATTCGAAAATTAGGCGACACGTTGGAGGCGGTTTGATAATGTTCACAAAGTTGTTACAAGTGTCAATTTGTAAGCACACCTTCGCAACCTCATTAGCGGTACTTATAATGTTGTGTTGGCGTTTACTTTAATAAGCGTAATCGTTTGAATAAATTAATTGCCTTAATATATCAAATAAAAGTTGGAAAACTGGTTTCATACACTAACAAAGATCACTTATAGATAGGAGTCAGTTATGGTAATCTATTAAGAACAAGATGAATGATGAGTCTTTATTTCGACCACCAACCAGTAGTCAAAAGGAAGCGTGTATATCATATACACATCATATATCAATATGTTGTACTCACCACCCAGTTGGCTTGTTTCCTCAAAGGTTTATACGTCAGCCATCTATCTATCGTGTACTTGATATCCCTAGCATCAGAGTCTTTGTCCAGGTCTTTCATGAGAGCGAGATTGAATGGAATATGAGCGCCACTGTGATGGCCCACGCCGTAATATTTCACTGCATTTTTGATGGTCGTGCTAGCTTCAGACATCAATACTCTGGAAGAGAAAATATAATTGAGAAAGTGTTATGAAGGGAACATAATTATGTGTGTGATTTGGTCATCAACAAAGGATATGTGAAGAGAAAATATGCTTCATCATTCCTCAAAGTTAACATCTTTGTTGAAGCTGATCATAATAAATCTTCTCACGATCATATTGATAGATGAAAGTTTTTTAAATGAATATGTAATATAATACGCGAAATTGCAGCTATAAAACCCAATATTTATTAGTCAAAACAAATTTTGTTACTTATACATTTTCTTACCCTAATAGACGCACGTCCGTCGTCATGTAGGTACCTACATGACGACGGACGTGCGTCTATTAGTACGTAGTATGGGTACATAAACTTATAAGCACTAGCATACATTTTCGTTGAATCCAACCAACAATATTTTTTACCACAGGCCTTTACAGTTACAAAATTCAAAAGTATTTAATTTACACATTTTGTCTTTTTTATTTATTTATTTTTTTCATGTTGTAATTTTTTTTTTTCGTAGTTAGTATCTTCTTAGTGTAAATAATTAGCTGTGTATTTGTAATTAGTAAATAATAAATGTTTTTATAGCAAACTAACAAACAAACATTGCAAGTTAAATAAAAGTATATATTTACGGCAGTTTATCATATTAACAAATAACGGATAATATTCCTCGTTTTCTGGCAAGAAATATTAGTTATTCAAGTAATTGAAATAGTAATGGTTTAATGGTATACTACAGAGTAATACCAATAAAATAAAGCGTAACTCATTACAATATCAAAACAAACAAAAAAACATCCTAATATTCATGATGGTCTAAAAAATACTTTACTCATTATTTTTACAGTAACATTCATTTGGATGTCTTGAAGACAGATTTCTCAAGGGATGAGAAAAATATATCCTTGCTATTTTTTATTTGTATTACTTTTCATGTTAGCGTGAGTTATTCCCTACGCAGCTATTTCAAAATTTCTATTAAATTGGAACTGTCTGATAGTATAATAATTATGTAGTTGAACATTTTTTTTTTCAGTTTACCTCGTTAAATTATCCCTGATGGTGATAGCATCAAATACATCTCGAAGTTGGGACACCATATCATAAGTTTCTTCTTGGTCCTTAGTATAAACGTGGTCAAGGTAACCATAGTCATCTGGCCCAAGTCCTGGCTTACCAGTAATCGGTTCATTGGGATATCTTCCGCCGTATACATCTTTATCAACTTCAATGAGGTGATTGACAGCATTAACTTTCATTCCTGCAACCCCTTTTTCTAACCAGAATTTTATGATGTTCTGTAAGAGAAAGGCGAAAATTGTAAATTATAAATTCTTTATCTAAGATCTGACCCAGTAAAGCTGGGCATATGAAATTAATTCAATATGCTGCTTTCCATGGTCTAAAGATTTCCTGAAATTTCATGCCCATACAACAACAATTATTTTTAAAGATATGGTCTCTTAAAAACATAATTTTCGTGATTTTTATTTAAATTACCAAAAAAAGCTTCTTTAACATTAAAAGTATATGAATCCAGTATTTAGCATTAAGACCTACTAAAAAGCGTTGAAAGAGGTGGGTTTAATTTCAAAAGGCATACCTGATCAAAAGCTGCCATCACTTATCCGAGTGACCATAGAACCCAACACTCATCCTTCAGATAGCAACCTGTTTAATTGTATCCAACTAAACATTTTGCTTATTTTATGGACCAATCTTTTTCAAATATTTCAGTTACAAAGCATTTAAGTCTAGTATTTAGAAATAAAGCCCTACTTAAAAGTGTTCAAAGGGGTAGGTTTAATTTCAAAAGGCATATATGATCAAAAGCTGCCATAACTTACCCAAGTGACCATAGAACCCAACACTCAACCTTCAGATCCTGATCAACCTGTTTATTTATATCCCTCCAACTAAACATTTTATTTATTCTATGTAAGTACAAAGCTTTTTCAAATATTTAAGCTACATTACAGAGAGCCGTGGACCACGAAAACATTAATCCTCATTACACGTCGCCAAGTCACAAAATAATGTTATTTACAAATGTGAATCTTTATTTAGATAATGTCTATTGTAACTATAGGTTTATAATGTTACCTTGTGAAATTACAAAACAAATGTAGACAGTAACCAAACTTTTTAGCCAAATGGTTCACGTGTCTTAACTGTTTTAATTTGTGAATCGAAGGACAATTCCTTCGATTCACAAATTAAAACAGTTAAGACACGTGAACCATTTGGCTAAAAAGTTTGGTTACTGTCAACTCACAATTTTTATAAAGTATTTTTTTTGCAATAAAAAAAAATACTTTATAAAAATTGTGAGTTGACTAGCTTGAAAGTCATATCACTTAAGAGCGTTTACACCTTACAGCATTTCATACAAACTTTCAAGCCCTTGTTTTTTGAAATGACTGAACCGAAAAACGCTCTTAACGACAAGGATATTTGAGTGAAAATAAGCTGTTTCAATATAATTGATTTGGTCAAGCTACGCTTTGCCTGGAAAGTTTTCTGAATAAGTTTAATAACAGCCTTCGTTTGATGACATGGAATTATTAGTACTTCAGCCAAGATGAGCTACAATTGCAATGAAAAATATATTAAGTTTCTTTAAATAAATCTCATAAACAATAGGACGCAGTCTAACACACTCATGTTTTAACTGAATATTCATTTCCTGATTATTAAGGCTTGGTTTAGGTTGGGTTTACCTTCATCTCTTCAACAACGACAGGATTTCTATAATTGAAATCAGGCTGGCTTGATCCGAACTGATGGAGGTAGTACTGATCACGAGACGGCATGTAAGTCCAAGCACTTTTTCTGAACAAACTAACCTGAAAAAGGATAACAAATATTTAAGACAAGCAGGTAAAACTACACTCAAGAGTTATCTCTTGTTTGGAAACTAAGTCATCTGAAACAGAGAAGATGGTCAAGACCATTTTAATATAACAAACAATGAAGAATCTGAACCACATCTAGAGGTCAGAAGCACTACTGGTGAGTCTGGATTTGTGGCTGGATGATGGCCATAGGCTGGCTGCTCCCCTATTACGTGGGACTTAAATAAAACTAGCGAAATGTGGACGTATCATACACCTCTGCCCAACCCTTCCAGGATAGCAGGCGTGATTTTATGCTGTTACATTTCCTTACCCAATTATTAGGTGGGCTTTTCTGACCATGATCATTCATGTGTCCGTTTTCCCAAATGTACCAGTCGCTGTAGTATTCATCTTTGTTCGAAGATTTAATAAACCAATCGCTCTCGTTACTCGAGTGGTTTGGCACGAAGTCTAGGATTACTTTTATATCTGGAACGAATATTTGACAGTCCAATAGAGGTATGAGAAATTACTTGACAAGATTAATTAGTTAGTGAGACGGTAATTATATCAGACATCAATTAATATGTTGTGTTAAACATGAAACAACTTAATTTAACGTTATAAGTGTTGCGTATTACATAAATTACTAATTTAGATGTTTATTTATTCAGTGCCTCGTTCCAATGAAGCTTAGAGAATATGTCTATTTTGAGCTCCAATTGTATGAAACCATTTGTGTTTTATTTATCATTTTTAAACATTAATTCTATTATTTGTTACTGAAATTGAGTATCGGAAAACCTTTCAATTGATCAAATCTTTGCGAAACCATCTCGATTTCGACACAAAAGGCAAAAATCAACAGAATGTACCTAACCACTCCCAACTACAATTATTGTTGAAACCACTCCCGAATTTCTCGAACCATCCAATCAGAAATAATTAGAATGGAGGAAAAACAACACCAGAATAAATTGTTAAAATTATACAAATAGGCAAGCCCTTTCGAATATAAATTGTAAAGGGAAATCTTATTAGGAAAGTTCAAATAACCGATGCGCTGTGCTATCGAATTTCGGTAAAGAAAATTTCGATAATTTCGTTTGTGGGTTATGCATAGATTTACAATAATTTCAATGAATAATAATTTGGATTTACTTAGATCTCCAGCTTTTTTGAGAAGTTGTTCAAAGTCTTCCATGGTTCCATACTCGGATTGAATTGAATAATAGTCGGATATATCGTAACCGAAATCGTTCATTGAAGATTTGAAAATCGGTGATAACCACGTAGCGTCCACTCCTAATTCCTTCAGATATTCTAACCTTGTAGTTATTCCTGAAACAAAATAGTAACGTTATCAACGTTATAACGTTTATCATTATCATCACTAACTTTACATAAGCTATCACCACTTTACAGTTAACAGTTATTTTACAGTTATTTGGTTCCAAATGACACTATGTGAAAATCCAAAGAAACCTTTGGGACAAAGGTCCCTTTACCAACAAAATAAAGACGTTTACATAGCAGTCCTTACTTTGTCCGTTCAAAGTAAAAGGAAAGGTGATCATTTATTTCTAAACCCTATTTTTAGTGTGTCCCGGTATGCGTGCTGTAGAATTCTGAGTAGATAACGAGCTATGTAAGACTTGTCAGGTAGATTAATGAACTCAGATGAAATAAAAACGATAAGCAAAGACAAACTGAAACTGTGTCTTATTTTGTCTTTTATTTAAAGCTTGTGATATAGAAGTGGAAACGGTTTGAAAATACATTTTAATTTAGAAGATTCGGTTTAGCTCGATATCACCAAAAATAATTTTAGTAATTAAGGATTTTTCAATTAAAATGTTGATGAAAACGTTGTTATGTAGATTAAGTTGGTTAAGACGGAATGTTAAAAGGAGCAATCTATCATCGGACTTCTAAAATATTTCTTTGTAAACAGTTTTTAGAAAAACATAGAAAAGACGCTCACCATTTAGATCTCCCACGCCATCCCCATCGCTATCCATGAAGGACCTTGGATAGATCTGGTAGAAGACTGCAGTCTCCCACCAGTCCTGCCTTAAGTTTATATTTTCATATCTTCCGTGTGCCGCCAGCACTACGGTGCCAATAAGTAATATCTGCCACATCACTGGAAATTATTTTAAGGTTCAAGTATATATTTTTATTGGACGAACACCTACAGTGAAAACTTACGAAATGAACATCGAAACCAATAATAAAATGTAATGAGCACAAACCAAAAATTAGCTTACTAATTCAAATACATATGACAACCTTTTAAATAAAAATTTAAGAATTCCATCGAAAATCATGAAATTTTAGTTAAGATGAATAAACCAAGAAGATACAACAAATATCTTGGTAAGAAAGGACCAGGAGAGGTATCATGTTCTCTGCTTGTGGACCGGCCGAAAGTGCAGTGTGCTGTGCCAAGGTTGCTATTGAGGATGTGGGTGATGACCAGGAATGCGCGTCCGCTGCATGCTGGTGGTCAGAATACCCGTTGAAGCCGTGGGTGCTGGCTGGCTGTGTGACTCGCCGCTCGAAAGCTTGAGGAAGTGATGATGATGATGATGATGACGTCACGCTGAAGTAGTTGCACGAAGGCTGCGCTGACGTTCATTCTCGGGGTCACCAGTTTGGTGGTATGAGGAACAGGGTGTAAAGTTCACTCATCCACCATAGAAAAGGGAGGATCCTCCGACCAGACGGATGTTGTGTCTGGTGGGCAACTGCCTGACGGTTGATGTCGGGACGTTGTATATATGCTAGTCACGCGGTAAACTCTAATTGCGCGATGCAGGATTTTGCGTGACGTCAGTTTGACGCGTAGTTCGTATGTGGCGATGTTGATGCCGCTACACAGTAATCAAATGAACACATTTTTAATACACTTAAAAGAAAATTAACCAAAAAATACCTAGCCAATAATTCATGGCGAAGTTAATAAAATGAACACGAAGTTTTGTACTGAATTATTTTAAACGTATTTCCGGGATAAATAAGTTGCTCAAGGCGGTCACTGATAGAGATATACTGATTGTATGGCAGCAAATGAAATTTAATTTCCAACTGTAGTAAGGAAAACTTGGTTTGATAAACAAGAAACATTGGACGACTTCCTATCATAATATTTAGCCTTAGCTAGTTCAAAAACTAAATTTTAATAATATTGTGAATAGAACTTGGTCTCTTATAATGTAGCTAGTTTCTCAAGCTATTAGAAAAAAGTCAAAAATTTATGTGACGGTTTTAATGACACAATGATTTCAATTGAATAACTGATACCAGAATATTGTATTCTATGTGCCTAAAAAATGCATGGATCAATAGCTGCATTTGCTAAAACTGAATACTGTAAGAACGACTTTGAAGTTATTTTAGCTCTATGGGCTAAATTTAAATAATTAACAAACTCAGAAACAACCTTAGCCAAGAATGGATAATTTACATCAATTAAACTCTTTACAAAAGATAATAGTGAACCTAAAACATTTGCATTCTGTGAAGAGAATGCAGCAACGTTCGCGGATAATGGAATTAAGTAATTAATGGCTGACTGGCTGAAAGAGCGCCTAGGCTGTGGTTAGACAGACTAATAAAGTGAAACTTAATAAGCACTGCGGAAAATTGTATGCGTGCCCGAAAAGCTTATATGTAGAATTCAAACTAAATCGCAAAATTCAAATAGCAGTTCACAGCAAACAAGATTGCGTTTATTTGAATTCAATGCTTCTGTAACCTTCTTAGTTTAGACTTTCTCTTACTCATCTAATCACTAAGATATTTGAAAGAATTGCATAGTGTATCTTACCTGGAGGGTTTAGGTTTCACTACGTAGTTCTTTAAGCTCAAAAACACTGTTTTAACATGTATTTCTTTCAAAATCGCAACAACCATTGGAATTGGTCTTCATAGAATTCAAAGTTAGAATTAAAATATTTTTAAAATTAACCGTCACTCCATTTTTTTAACCGTACTGCAGTGAGCCGCTGATTAAAGGAGCTGGGCCTTTATATAATCAGAGATGACCATTGCTGTTTGAAAATAATCTATTGTTTAAATTGGATTCGTATTTGAAAATCCATTGTTGTGCAAGGGTGTTTCTAAAACAAAGTCATTGTATATTCTCAAGATGTCAATCAAATCGTAAGCCCTGACATCAGTAACAGTTGTGGTAATAGTATCTTCTTCATTTAATACAGCCTTGGGATCTACCTGTTGGTAGTTACTTGAAAATGTGTGCTGTTATAACTCTATTAGGAATTGTTACTGCGCAGTCTGTGTGAAATGTTCTACATTTATCGTTTTTAAATTTTTGGTTGTGGATTTTTGTGCTATTATGTTAACACTGTTTTTTTTCTTTTGCAGGTAAGCAGCTAAATCTGATATGTCTTCGTAAGTAAACTTTGTTTTTGTTTATTTTCTTACAAAAAACAAATTAAAATGATATATAAAAGATAAATTAGTAAAAGATAACATATTTCGAGTAAAAGAGACAGCGACAGCCGAATAGTTTGGTCCGAAACTGGGTCTAATTTTAAGGCAACATTCAAATTAATTTTGTAGAGTTTATCAGAAAATTTTCATTTCGGTGAAACTCAACAGTTAATTAATTCATAACTGTTTTCATTTTGTAAACTAAAACTAACCATTTTAGTTCGGTATAACAACTAACCTAATTGTTACGTTAAAATAATATAAAGTTGCTTACCAATTATATGAAGATCTACTAGATCTGTTTGTACATCTGTACCGTTTCTTAAATCTCTATCATCTACATGACTCGTAACCATGATTTCTCAGCCTGGAGTCCGGATTTGTGCCCGATTAATGGCAATAGGCTCGGCCCGTATTACATGGAACTTAAAAATAATAGCCTAACCCTTCGGGGATTCCAGGCGTGATTTTATGTATTTAATTAAAAGTACGCTCCGTGTGGTGCCGGATGTAAAGAATAGATATCATCATCCCATTTCTTCCCGTGGGTGTCGTAAAAGGCGACTAAGGGACTTACTAGAGAATGGGCAGCAGCGTTCTCTATGCATTTTAACACCATACTGCGATCGCCAACCCACCTGCTAAGCGTGGCGATTATGGCACCCCCCCCCCCCCTTTTGGGGGAGGCCTATGTCCAGCAGTGGACGGCTTTCGACTGGAATGATGATGGTGATGAAATAAAAGTAAAATAAATAAAATTCATTCAATTCAGGTAAAACCGATATCACATTAAATAAATTTCACATTATTGTATCAGAATAGATTAGAATAAAATAAAATGTCAATCATTACGCCCTGAAAAGAGTGATGTTAACTTGTTTGGAGCGTGCAAACCTGCGAACGAACATATTCGCTCTTTTCAACAAGGCCCTCCACTCCCGCTCGATGTCAGCTTGAATATATCACCTTCAATCACAAAACTCATCACTACTACACCAGGAATACGGATAGTATAGAACTGCGTTCAGTTAAGACATTGTACGGAAGAAGAACTATTCAGTTTGTACATCTAATAATAATTTACCAAAAGAAATAAGAGATTCTTCATCAGTGAACATTTTTAAGAATAGGTTAAAGTTGTATTTGGCTAACCCACATTAATAAATCATTACTATAGTACTCGATAGTTTGAACGACAATTATGTTTATTACTTGAGATATTTTTGTTTAGTTTCTCATATTTAAGTGAAATATGTATGTTCTTTTTGAGAAATAAATTTCTTTAAACCGAATATAACTATTATATATTCTTATTTTACTGTAACTCATCATATCGATGATATGATTTATTTGTGATTTTTTATGTAAAGACTTCTATGGCATACATTAGTGCAATACATACACGGCCAAAATGTATGGAACAGCAATTTTTTTTATTACCGACAGAAAATTTCTAATTTTACTGAATCGATGATAAAAGTTTGTGTCACGATGACTGTGACCTTCCACTGTGTGTAGTAGATTTATTTCACGAGATATTTCGGGCCGTGGCACTAATACAACATGGTAAGTACCATGTTGGGTGCTGAGGGTCAACTCCGAAGCGTCGGCCGAATGTTCTGCCGTTTTATAACTTCCATAGTTTTCTTTTTTTACTTTGAATCCTTACCCGACTTAAAGTCAGAGTTGTGACTTTGGTTTATCTCTTTGACTGTTGTTTTTTTTTTCTTTCACCGTATTCAGCTATAGTTAGCCGTCGGCAAGCAACGGTCGAACATTCGGCCGATACATCGGATTTATGTTCGGAAATTCTGAAATCTGAATTTAAAATTAAAAAAAAAATATTTATTATTTTTATTATTATTTTTTATTATTTTTATTTTAAAATTCTTTTCTGAAATCGTAAACGCCAATCAATTTACAACTAAAATGAGCTTAGTCTTGGTACATTTACGAGCTAAAACGAATTAAATACAACGGTTACCGTATTTAATGGAGTGTACTTTATTATTATTCACAATCTTTTTTTTTGGCCTCAAACACCGGTACAACTTTGTTATATGTACTTGTTAAAAAATAATAGGCCTGCTTTGCACACTTCCTCTCTCCATAAACATCATCATTACATAATACAGTTCCCTGCTCTTGTTTCATGTGTATTATTGTATATATTTATTAGATAAGTGTATGCTTTGTGTATGTGTGTATTTATTGTATATGTTAATGGTACACCACAGACTACCTGCAGTATCACTCCTGCTCCCTTTAATCCATCCAAAGGTTGTCTGTCGAAAAGATCGCTTTTAGCGATAAGACCGCCCATTGTATCACCCTATGTAAAATTTAAACATTTATATCTGTAACTTTTATGGTGTACATAATAAAGAGTATTCTATTCTATTCTTTGACATTTAATTTGAATCGATTCATCGTGAGTGTTGACAAGGTGTCGACGTAACTAGTGAAGTAACCATACTACTCGGTACTCGATACTCACGATAAATCGATTCAAGTTAAATGTCAAAACGGGCCTATTATCTTTTGACAACTTTATCATCTAAAATTCACTGTAGCCTTTATATCCTGTTGCCTCTAGACTCCATTAATATTTCATGAGGTTTCCACTCCGATTTTCCTGTACGTTTACGCGTGACCCACAGTTTTAATATTTCATAGGGCCCTTTGAAATTATTTTCTTTTGAATAAAATTGTACTTTGTTTTGGTCCCATACGCGTGATCCACAGTTTTAATATTTCAAAGATTCCTATGAAATCATTTTCTTTTGAATAAAATTATACTTTTATTTTTTTTTGCATACAGAATGATCAAATTAAGATCACCTTGAAGTGTGGAAGTTTTTTTTTGTGAGCATTTACATAATGTTGAAACTTTTTCATTATTATTAATCTAGTAGGTATAACATAGGTACTTAGTATCTTAGTTCGTGCCTGTATACAACCGTTCTGGTCAAGTTGCGCTTGTGGTCAGCCAGTGAGCATTCTTTACACATTGAGACCACTTTGTGCCTCGTAGAGCGTGTTAAAATGAGATGAAAACTACACAATATAACACTATTTCTGGCGTACTCTACTAATTACTGTTTTGCAATTAATGTTCTGTATTTTTTTTCTTGATCTGATCACTTTCATTCTTAAATAATTTTCCATACGAGGATTATTATTTACGTGTCACGTAAACAGTTTGTGAATTAAATTCTTAATCTAAAACATAGTACATATGTATGTTTAGAATAAAATGTAAGAACTTGGATTTGGTTCACAATCGCCTTTACAAAGAAAGGTGACCTACATTCTGTTTTATTTTCCGCTTGTCTCACTTAAAGGGCACTGTATGGATTTTGTCTTAAACAGTTCCTGTATTTTTGTGATTGAAAAAGTTTTTCAATCACAAAAATATTTCATATAATAAATTACTAGGCTTGTAATTGTAGGTAATAATAAAATCATAGTCCTCACTTATTTAAATTTACATACATAAACTCACGCCTTCTTCCCATGAGGTAGGCAGAAAATATAGAACGCCACCTACTACGCTCCTTACATACTCCTTTTGCTTCGCCTACGTTCGTACACGCACGCCGGTTGCGAGTACTACGCACCTGACTTTTCTGAAAACATCACCGATTAGGTCACTATAATATGTCCTCCTAGGGCGTCCCCCCCTGCCTTTCTGTTCACCACTGCTTTGTAAATACCGTTTGTTAGTCGCCTTTCACTCATCCTCTTAACATGACCAAACCATCTAAGCCTACTCTTTTAAATTTTTGTCACTACATTTTATTTTAAACTGCACTGTTGCCTTATCACTCATTCACACAAGCCAGACATGCTTGGCAAGGAAGGCATTTCCACAGCATTTATTCTACTTTCATGCTTTTTTTGCCACACCCAACATTCACTTCCATACATAAGCGTAGGCACCGGCACACCATTGTGAACAGCCAGTCGAACCTTTTTGGGCATCGACTGGTTGCTCACAATCGCATGTATAGCACCATTAACTTTATTTCCCGCATTTACTCTCTTTTCCACATCTTCATCAATCTTTCCATCCCTTGTAAACTGACTCCCCAAATATATAAACTCACTTGTTGTTCTTGCTTAATTTAATAAAAAAATAATAAATATTATAATTTCATCAAAAACTAAAACGACATAAAACTGTGTTTTTATTCGCTAACAACCAAAGTGGATGAACATTTAACATATTTACAAAATATACCAGAAGTCAAGCCTGAGGAGTCAAAGTAGGTATTTCATCATAATGCTTATTATTATGAAAATTCAGTGCAGGCAGTCACATTTTGTATGCCACCCAATATACGAGTAAGTTTATCGTACCTTCGTCACAATATTAAAGCTTTTGCTCTTCGATATTGCAACTTTAGAATTCTTAGTGATTTTCGATCCATGTCATGAAACTTTATACCTACCTTCCTATTAAATTTAATAAAAACATGTGAAGCTGATCAGGATATATAAAATGTTGTGTCCAATTACTGAAAATCCTTTAGTTGCACTTTCTATTATGAAACTTATTTTGAAAAACTTCATCACAATCCTTGGAAGTGTATTCTTATTTAGATAGTAAGATTACTAGCACCCGTACCTAATAAATCACATCGCTGTCCACTGCTGAACATCCTCTCCCTGCATGATCAGCTTATAATGTCCCGCTGCCGAGACACAGATCTCTTTTCTTTGAGAAGGAATGGGCCGTAATCACACATAACAAACGGAGGTCCCGTTTGATATGTGTGAGTTAGCGGATGTAACATGTGATCTATTCGAATGTTTGGTTCTAGGACATACCGGCTTCCTCACGGTTTGTACCGTCACCAGTTCGAGAGTATCCTCCCCCGGGGAACGGGATGTTTTTCTTATTTGACATTATTATACCTACAATTTAAATTTCAACAAGGTTCTAACTTTTATTATTTTAATCATATTTTATATTGTTTTTTTGTCAATGTGAGGACGTTGTAGGCTTAATAGACTGTAGATCTGTAGACCATTTTCTATTTTGTTAAGTACCTGGTACTTTTGACGGGCCTACGCTGTCCTCTCATACCTATTCACTGTAATTTGAAAACATTGTAAAAGCCATTTTTTTTTTTTTTAAGAGTGACCGTGGAGTTTCTTGCCGGCTCTTCTCCATAGGAAACGACCAATTGGAACCGTGCACCTAGCTTCTGACGTTTCATAAGTGCCCATGTAGGCTTATGTGAAATAAAAATATTTTTGATTTGATTTGATTTGAACTTTGAAGATGAATTTTTCATAGAAATTGTGCTACTAGTGTCGCGTCGCGCCTGTCTGCGAGAGCCTTAACCCTGTACAGGAAAAACAAATGCTCATTTCACACGATGCTCATTTCCTTCCCGTTAACCCCTCATCTCGGTAAGATTACGTCCGACACACTTGTGAGCATGGAAGGGTTAACAAGTAGGAAATAATTGCTTAGCCCACGTGACCTCGACATGTATTAAGTTACAATGCTTTCTACATGGGTGTTTATTTAGAAATGGAATGGTTTTATGTTATTAATGCTCGATATTTTATGAAATTCAGTCTCACTCAACTCGTTGCATCAGTTCACCAGAAGGCCACCTTACATTTGAGCTTCTTAGGGTTTATTGTTTGAAAACACAAATGAAAAGCAGTTTTTTTTTTAAATCTTTGCCCACTCTAGGAATTACTCCTGTATTGTGGGTGCTATTTTGGGGAAATATTTGTTCCGTGCGGGAATCGAACCCGCGACACGCAGCGCAGCAGTCAATCGTTTAACCACTGCGCCAGCCGTGCCGTCAAAAAAATTTGAATTGTAAATTTAATGGCGTTTACGTTTTCAGGCATGATTAAAATTCTACACCCAGACACCATGTTGTATTATTACCGCGGCTCTAATTAACTCGTGTAATAAGTCTACTGTACACGGCGGAAGGGAATGTCGAAAACCTTTGTTTATTTATTTATTCTCAAGACAACTACAACGGGTAACAATCACAGTATATCAGTGGGATCACAATATAGGTTTTGACCTGATTGTCACCCAAAGCGTAATCGCATCGCAGCATGACCAGCAACAACAATATTATTGATGACAACTAAAATAGTAAAAAAAAAATTACACAGTTCACAAAATTACAGCTACAAATTCTGTACGTCTGCCCTCCGACCCACTACCAGCTTATGTAGGCAGGGAATGTGTAGGAGACCAAACACTCCAGGTAATATTCATACATAATTGACACAAGTTACATTATTTAAAGAAAACAGTAGGTATATAAAGCGTAACAAAGCTAAAAGGAAAGAGTACATACGAGTACATGTCTTTTGAAAGCAGCGGCACGAGAATCGCAGATATCAATACTGTTATTGTCTTTTGAAATTTCATTGTAAAGTCGACACATTCTAACGATAGGGTTATATAAAATATGAGGTGTTATTTGTAAAGACCAGAAGTGCAAAGGTTTTCGACATTCTGGTGTTTCCCATGGATTTAGTTATTTAGAAAATTAAAAAATTTCAGTCGGTTATACTAAAAAATAACTGATTATTATTATTTTATTAAATAACTACGTACCAGGTAACCAGAATATTCTCAAGATTTGGACGAAATTTCTACAACGTATGTCTTGATACCGAAGGAAATTAATGGGCCGTCTCAAACTCGTTTATTATACTCGTAATGATGTTTGACCAAGTTACGATTGAGCATTTGATCTTATGACATGTGTTTGTTGACAAAGCGGAGTGTTATGGACGAATTATATTTTGGAACTATTAGGATTTGTGAGGGCTAGCAACAAATGATACCCGTTGGATTCTGGTAGCCTGATCAGATAATCAATCTGCCGTCAAATTCAATTAACCTAAGCTATTGTGACTTTATTACAAGAAAAAAAATATATAAAAGCTTTTAAGCTTTAGAAACCAGATGACAGGTTAAATTAAAATTATTAAACAATAATTATTTTTGCACATTTATTTTTTCCCATCCAGTTTTCCCGAAAGTATTTCCAATTTTAACCAGTTCGTTAATTCCATACAAACGTAAACCAAGGCGTATGATAAATTCTCGCCGCCGAACGATGAAATTTTTGGGAATTCTGCGTATAAAAAATTAATTTATCATCCCCTTTTGTGCGGTACAAAAAATTCCATTTCTTTCCCTTGGGGAAAATTTGCTAACGATTTCACAAAGAAAGTTCTTTCTACCATCGATAATATTGGGATTGGGATAAAATAATAGGTATATTGTCTAGTGTCTTTTCGACGCTTTTGTATTTTTAGGCTTTTATCTTCACAGGTCGAACAAATTGGATTAGCCGCGTAATGTGCTTTGTAACTCCTAAAAAACCCTTTCAAGTTTTCCGAAAAGTTGATATAAATTAGGTTTGGTAAAGCGGTTTTATTATTTTTAAGATCATTGTAACTTGTTAAACTACTTGAAAGTGAAGTCTTTTAAGAGGATTTGTCCTTTAAAAATGTTGTTAGTAGACTTCTCAAACACACTTATTTACTAATCTTGTAGCCTGACACAACATTCGTTTTTGTTTACACTAAACCCGAAAAGGGGTTATTGTATTCATAGTTTTGAAAAAAAAATTCTATGGGACCAACCTTGAAATCGCGAAAAAAAAATCAGCTGTTCCATACATTTGTGTTCACTTAAATCGACAAAATGAATGGAGCGGCTGATTTTTTTTTCGTGATTTCAAGGTCGGTCCCATAGAAAAAGTTATTCAAAATGATGAGTACAATGACCCGTTAAAAACTAATGTTGTATACTCAAATGAACTTAAATACAGCCTCGACTTCTCACACAAATCAACGGCCAAACCAACGTTTTAATAACAATTTATTGCACCCCAATCCAACAACAGCCCGTCAACGCTTCACCCAGGAGGTGTTTACGTATTTTCAAGCCCTCATTAGGAAGACGTTTAGACGTTTATTTCAGCCCTCACGGTAAAGTAAGTAATAGAGATTTACAGTGAAACTTGAGATACAATCCTGTCACTGATTGCTTAGATAACCAGATTAGGAGCTTTTTAATTCTTTCCGGGAGATATTTTTTAATGACCGCTCTATGAAGGAGTTGAGGATAAGGACTTATCTACTTTGAAATTACTTTGAACAAAGGGAAACTAATTCTGTATGAATAAATTCCAACTTAATTGAAGGAAAGTTGGAAAATCCTCCTTTTTTAACCAGGACATAAATCTTTTAGCTTAAAAACTTTATGGCAAGCATTATGTCTAGTTACTTTTCGCAAAACTCCACCCATACAGAAAAATATTGTCACCCCGCATTTTATTCTTAATTTTCCTAAGCCTTCAAGCAAAAGTGACGCAACAGCTATTTTGCAAAAACCAGCCCACGCAAGAACAACGGCCAGAATTCTTAAAGGCTTCTACACACTGGCGCGACTTGTCGCGCGACGCGTCGCGTGGCGATTCTGCGATATTGCGACACGCAACCCCTTTCATACTGGCGCGACACGTCGCGCGACGCGCCGCGCGACACAAGAGTACATTTCAAGTTTTATAAGACTTCCAAATGTCAATCATCCTAATTTATACCTTATTGCAAAGAGATAAGAGTTACATTGCAATGACTTAGGTACTTGGTTTTGCCGGCTAGTCGGCATGCTCAAAGGAATAAATTATCTTTATTCAAGTAGCGCTACTAGTCGCGCGACGCGACTTGTCGCGCTACGCGACACATGAAATGGGTATATAAGGCGCTTCAATGTGAGGTGAGCTCAGTAGTAGACGATCTTCGTCAGAAGACGAAGGCAGGTCTGTGCGTGTTTGCTGAGCGAGGTAAGGTTA
The DNA here is from genome assembly GCA_948098905.1 of Tiliacea aurago. Taxonomy (NCBI): domain Eukaryota; kingdom Metazoa; phylum Arthropoda; class Insecta; order Lepidoptera; family Noctuidae; genus Tiliacea; species Tiliacea aurago. The sequence goes on along the minus strand of OX402581.1, from coordinate 23,148,192 downwards.
TAATATAAGCCAACATTTTTTTTTTGTTCCTGGGCGGAAAATTCTTATGGATGTCCTCCGCCCTGGGGCGGGCAGAGGGGTCCGTCAGACTCTTACTGATTAAAAACCACCCCAGTGATTCCCACACTTACACCGGGGATCATGGGACCAAGACCGACTTCTGCGATCACCGGCTGGTGGCGGCCGGCCTCTGCAGAGAGCTGACCAGAGGTGGCCCTCTGGTCAGCTCTCTGCCTCCTTCTGCGACACGACTGTTTCGCAGAAGGATACCATCGCGTCCCAGGACTCCTCCCAGGTCCCTACTCCTGAGATGAGGGCACGGCGTGGCTGCTCCCAAGCGGCACACTCTGCCAGCGTATGCCACGCTGTGTCCTCCCGGCGACATTAACCCAACCCAACCCAAGTAGGAATTTCCAATATATGTGATTTCGGAACAATAACTTTAATTTCTTTAGGTAAAGTGTACTTTCGACTGCAACACGTTTTTATGGCCTTTTTGTGAGTAGGTACTTATTTATCATTTTGAAATCATCTTAATTTACACACTTGTAAAGTTGATATTTGTTTAATTGGAAACAATGCATCAGTATTAGAACTAACCTAAACTTCCTGCAGATTAGAATAAAAATGTTGGACAAAAAAATACCAGAAGCATAATATTGTAAAATAAATCAGTCAGATGCGAGTCGGACTCGCACACGAAGGTTTCCGTACCACCGTACGCAGTACAGTATTGAATACTACATTTTTATTTAAAGGTTCTTTAGTAAAACAAAAACCGGCCAAGTGCGAGTTGGACTCGTGCACGAAGGGTTCCGTACCATTAACTAAAAAAACGGCAAAAAAATCACGTTTGTTATAACTGTATGGGATCCCCTTAATTATTTATTTTATTCTGTTTTTTAGTATTTGTTGTTATAGCGGCAACAGAAATACATACTCTGTGAAAATTTCAACTGTCTAACTATCACGGTTCATGATATACAGGTTGGTGACAGACGGACAGACAGACAGCGGAGCCTTAGTAATAAGGTTCCCGTTTTACCCTTTGGGTACGGAACCTTAAAAACAGGTTTCTGGTATGGGATAATGGGAACCCCCTTTAATTTTTAAATTTATTTTATTTTTATTATACTTAGTGATAATAGCAATACACAATCGTGAAAATTTTAACTGTCTACCTATTACGGTTCATGAGATACAACTCGCTGACAGACAGACGTACGGACGGGCTGCGGAGGCTTAATAATAGGATTCGTTTGGCACCCTTCAGATACGGAACCCTAAAAAAGGCGCTGTAGGTACCTATTCGCGCCGGCGCGGCCGCTTTTTTTTTTTTTTGAATGGCATCTCGTAGCAGACCTAGAGAGGCCGTGGCTACTTAACCGGATATTCCTGTGGCTGCCCTAAGGTTTTTAAGCTTAAAGCCTCCAGCCAGGGCGTAAAATATATTTATTAAAACTAAACGACAGCGCACTAAGGGCACCCCCTGTGGGGTACGGACCTCGGCTTAGGGCGTCGTTGGGGATCACAAAATTAGTAATTTGGGGACGGGCTGGATCAATATTTAGATCATGATTATTAACGGGGGTTACTATATTTATTGCTGCGGCGCTCTCAGCCTCTAACCGGCGCTGGCGCATCGACATTCAAGGGACGGGGGGGAGGACTTTTATTAATATTTAGTCGGGAAGTTCGCGTGGTACAGACGCCAGCACATCAAGCTACTATAATCTGTCAAATTTCTTTAATAGATTTTCAAATTTATAACTACATCATATGGTTCAAGGTTGATTGAGAAAATTTGACAGTTTCGGGTAGGTTGACCTGCTGGCGTCTGTACCTCGGCGGCGAGGACGGAAGGTCGGTTTGTGTAATTTGTGCACTGTACTCGTGGCCCTATTGCTTTCCTGGAGGAGAGTGATGGGGTCATCCGGATCTAAGAGAGGCCGCAAATTTTATTTTATTACTTAAGTTTATATGCATTCATTGTTTGTTCCTAAAATAGAGCATTTAAAAAAAATTAGATATTTTTATAAAAAATAAAAATACAAAATATATATTTTGTTCGCGATTTCAGGTTTGGTCCCATAGTAAAAGTTGTCCATAATGATGAGTACAATGACCCCTTAAGAGGTTGTGCGTTAATTCTGGGACATATTGTTTAAACTTAGTCGTTACGGGTAGGGACCGTACAACCCCGGTTAAGGGTTAAGCCTTTCAAAGGGGTAACCCATTCAATGGGTTACCTTTCTCATGATGTAACAACCCATTGAAAGGGTTTTATACTAGAAACCCATTGAAAGGGTTACATGATAACCCATCGAATGGGTTTTTACTTGAAACCCAGTGAAAGGGTTACATGATAACCCATTCAATGGGTTCTTTCTTTAACTACTTGAAACCCAGGTACATTAAAAAATCATAATATTATGTTAATTCGATATGCGCCCAGCACGCGTAGCATGACCAATTCTATCTCTATTCTACCCAGGGACCGTACAACCCCGGTTAAGAGTTAAGCCTTTCGAAGGGGTAACCCAATCAATGGGTTACCTTTCTCATGATGTAACCCATTGAAAGGGTTTTATACTAGAAACACTTTGAAGGGGTTACACGATAACCCATTGAATGGGTTTTATTTTCTTTCTTCTTTCTTTCTTTTATAGTTGAAACCCAGTGAAAGGGTTACATGATAACCCATTCAATGGGTTCTATACGTACTTGAAACCCAGTAACATGTAAAAATCATAATATTATGTTATTTCGATATACGCCCAGCACGCGTAGCATGACCAGTTCTATCTATATTATATCTCGGTTAATGACGCAAATTGTTTGGTACTAAATTTCTCTGACAAGATTGCAATTGTCGCGGTATATAGATCACCTTCGATTAAAGATCTCAATCCATTTCTAAGCAGTCTAGATGCGTTGCTCCATCACTTAGGAAAATTCAAGACTATTTCTCTTATCGGGGATATAAATATTAACATTGCACCTACGAGTGTGGATCCAAATTATGATGAATATCTAAACATTGCTGCATCACACGCTATGCTTCCCGCGCATTCTTTCCCCACTAGGCTTGCTAATTGTCTAGATCATGTATTGCTTAAGTCGACACACACTGCCACAACTTTGGTATTAGAATGCGACATAACTGACCATTATCCTGTTGTTCTGTTTTGTAATCCTGATATCACAACAAATACACGAAAACTTTTAGTCACTAAAATTGATATTGCTAAAGTGAAATCTGACATCGAGAAAGCAGACTTCTCTAAAATACTAAATTCAAATAACCCAAATTTTGCTGCCGAAACAGTCGTATCACTACTATCCTCTTCAGTAAACCTCCATACAAGTTTTTCGGTCATTCCTAGTAGAAAGCGCATCATCAAGCCGTGGATTACTCCTGGCCTCCTCAGATGTATTCGACAAAGAGATAAATTACATAAAACCTTCAAGAAACACCCAGAAAACGACACTAATAAAACTATTTATCTTCGCTATCGAACTTTCTGTAATAATTTACTAAAGAAGCTCAAACGCGAATATGAAAGGTCAGAATTTCAGAAGGCAGGAAGGAACCCAAAAGCAACCTGGAAAGTCATTAAAGAAATATCCCATTTGGACAAGGATAAAACTTTCTCTTCAGAGTTACTGAAATGTGAAGACGACCCTCTTCTCTCTGTCAATCTGGTAAACCGATACTTTGCGAATGTGGGCAGCACCCTTGCATCCAAGTTCCCGAATTCTCCATCACAAAATAACTTTTCAGACCTCCACGTTTCACCCCAGTTTGCTAGTTCTTCTATGACAGCCCCGCTCGAATCGATGGTCATGTACGATGTTGATGACGCCGAAATTGAAGGCATTATCTTATCTCTCAGAGATGGATGTGCCGTTGGTTATGATAAAATCCCATCCATAGTTATCAAGGCCACAAAAGATACAATTGTCCCTCTCCTTGTCCACATATTTAACCTCTCGCTATCATCTGGTATTTTTTCGGATGTTTTCAAAACTGCCATAGTTCACCCTATTTACAAGGGAGGAGACAAGGATCTTGTTTCCAATTACAGGCCTATATCCGTCCTTTCTACCATCTCAAAAATCTTCGAGAAAGTCATCAACGCGAGGCTTGTGAAATTTTTAGCGAAACTTAATATCCTGGCCGAAAACCAATATGGCTTCAGAGCGGGAAAATCAACAGAGGACGCTACCTTGGAGCTCACAAGTACAATAGTTGCACACATTAACGATAACCAGAAATCGCTTGGTGTCTTCTTAGACCTCTCGAAGGCGTTCGACACCGTTTCTGTCCCCAAATTGATTGACAAGCTGGAACAGATTGGCATACGTGGAATTGCCCTCGAAATCTTTCGTAGCTACTTATCGGGGCGTAAACAGGTTGTGAAGGTCGGACCATATATGAGTGATGAAGAAAATTTGTTTTATGGAGTCCCTCAGGGCAGTGTCCTAGGACCAACCCTCTTCCTCATATATGTTAATGAGCTGTGTCAGTTATCTCTTCCGAACACAAAAATCATTACATACGCGGATGACACAGCTCTCATAACCCATGGAAAGGACTGGTCAGAAACTCGTGAAAAGGCAGAATTGGCACTGAGCATGGTTATGAGGTGGTTAACCTCGAACCTGCTCACGCTCAATATCTCTAAGACTAAGTTCATCCCCTTCACCCCAAGTATTCTTAGCCAACCGCCATTGTCGTTTGAGATAAGGTCCCATGTGTGTACAAACCCAGTCGCCAACACCTGTAACTGTGCCCAAATAGAACGGTCTGATAGCATAAAATACCTTGGAGTTATATTGGACAATCTTTTGACATGGAAAAAACAGATTAATTCAGTTGTGGTTCGAGTCAGAAGATTGATCTACTTATTTAAAAAACTTCGAGCGGCTGCTGATTTCCAATGCCTTAAAATGGTCTACTTTGCCCTCGCTCAATCAGTACTCGGTTACTGCATAACCACGTGGGGGGGAACGCACAAGACAACCATGCTGCGGCTAGAGAGGGCTCAGAGAGCAGTTTTGAAAGTACTAGCTAAGAAACCTGTTAGATTTCCCACATCTGAGCTTTACTCACTTTGTGAGGTCCTCTCTGTGAGACAATTGTTCGTGCTGCAAACAGTTCTTAGGAAGCACCTACTTCTCCCTTACGAACCTCAGTCCCTTACAAAGAAGCGTCGTGCCGACAGAGTCTGTAAGACTGAACGCTGCAGGTTAGCGATGGTCAGTCGCCACTTCACTCACACCAGCTCCAAACTTTATAATGCCATAAATATAAAAATTAAAATATACTCTATGACTAGGAATGAACTGAAGAGAAATGTGACCCACTGGCTTAAGTGCTTGTCCTATGATGAGACTGAGCAACTTATGGTGTCATAAACGCGGTAGAAACACACACACTAACACAAACACACACACACACATTCACACACACAAATACACACCTCATCCCCACCTCCACTCTATACAACATAGTGTTCTTTATATTTTTTTTTTTGTTCTATTTTTGATTTATTTTGTAATCCTCAATTTAACTTATTTTAGGTTAATCTGGAACAATGTCTATGATTGTATGTATTTTGAATTGGGCGTTGATAGCTGCGCCACAGTACTTTACTTTTGTAGTTATCTTCGTTTTTCTTGTGTACTCTGTAAACCTAAGTTGTTCCAAATAAACTTTATTTTATTTATTTTTTATTTTATTATCTCTATTCTACCCAGGGACCATTTTAGTAACGGTAACGTGTGGGTAATTTTGAAAAGCCGTTCAAAAGGGTTACCCACACCGTATGGGTTTTTATCTAAAACCCTTTCAATGGGTTACCAAAATTTAATAAAAAGCCGTTCATAAGGGTTACCCATATCGTATGGGTTTTTGTTTAACCGCTTAGAAAAACCCTATCGAAAACCCTTTCAATGGGTAACCAAAATGGTCCCTGGTTACGGGTAGTCAGAAAAATTAAATAAGTAACTTAATTTTTTGGTATACAATACCCATAACATCTGCGGAGTTTCGCGAACTAATTTAATTTGACCCTGTATTAGGCTTTCCTTACAATAAGAGGTCAGCTTATAGGTAAGTACTGGAAATGTGGTTGTGAAAATAAACTTTTGACGTGAAATTTAAATTAAAAAATAAACACTATGGTGAAAAATAACTTAAATTTCGGAAGTCGGCGGCAATAAACGATTTTTTTTTTGTAAAAAGATATGTGCTTACCTATTTTTCACTTTGTGGTACCTACCCTACCACTACTTGCTATGTAAATAACAGTGACAGGAAGTTTTATAGCATCATCAACATACCTACACCAATTGGATTAAATACGTAAATTACCTATTATTGCTAAGCTAACTCAAAACTAGGTACCCAAGCAAGAATAATAAAATTTATATGGGACCGCGCAAGTCGGCACAAGCTTCATCTACCAAATTAAATAATTATAAAAATCGGTTCATAAACAAATAAGTTATACCCGAACATAATTAAGTATTATTTAATATACCTACCTATATAGAGACGAATTGGGAACGTCCTCCTTTTTTTGATGTCGGGTAAAAATCATTTATATCCAGAGTGCATCTCTTGACAATTCCAATAAGCCCAAACACGGCTAGGATCATTGTTTTATTACGGAGTTCCGGTGCCTACCGGCTTCATCCTCAGATCAGTTTGATGGTACCATTTTGATCACAACCATTTATTAAAATTTGCTTCGTCATTGTCGCTTAAAAAATGAATAGAGATATCTTATCGCCACCCGTGAAATAGGTAAGTACTTATCATTGAGGAGTTCCGATGGCCGTCTGTGGTCTTCTTCATCAGTTCCACTTCACTAAATGATACTTTCTGTATGCAAATGATTGACCGGTTGATGAAAATATAAAAATCGCTATATGTAGTAGGTATGCCTATAATATTTGAGAAGTTCCCTCAGTTCCTCATGGATCCCATCCTTAGAACTGGATTTTGATAAAACTAGGACCAATCTGGAAGTATAATCTATTCAAATAAAAAAATAGTTTTCCAAATCGGCTTATAAACGACGGAGTACCTACTGAGGTACCTACTACTTATAAACATAAACAAAAGTACAACCGACTTGAAAAAAATGAAAACCGCCTCCTTTTTGTGAAGTTGGTTAATTATAAAAGATTCGAATTTTGAGTCAAAATCCACGAATAATATAGGTACAGCTAGGCGCAGTAGCGGCTGGCTTGCGGCAGCTTCAAAGGGTAATTTTTTTTACCATTCTGCTAGCCGCAAATACCAAGTCATTGCAATGTAACTCTTATATCATTGCGATAAGGTATAAATTAGAATGATTGACATTTGCAAGGTCTTTTATAATTTGAAATGGAGAAATTATTATTTTATTTCGCTTTTATTAGATAGTCGAGGTTGGTCCGTAGATGGGTGACCATTTTTGCTTACCAAGATTCTTCCGTGCCTCCAAAAGCACGATAAGCTGTCTGTCATTCGTGGATCTTTGACAGCCGCTACGGGTCGTCAGAAGTCCGAAAGTCTGATCCCTTTGGTAAGACTGGTTGTCTTACCAAAGGGCCAAGGGGTATGGTATTACCCAGTTACTGGGTTGTGGAGGTCAGATGGGCAGTCGCTCCACGTAAAATACTGCAACCGGTTACACTAGAAACCGACCCCATCATGGTTAGGAAAAGGATAGTCAGATTGATTGATTACTTAATTTCGTCAAACATTACCTTATCACAATGAGATAAGCGTCACATTGCAATGACTTATCTACTATTTTGCTTATAATTTTATTTTACTTTGGAAAAAAACTAAATGTTTTCGACAGGGTTTAGAATGCTTCTAATCACACACTGAAATGTTTAAGTAATTGGTAAAACTGGCTAAAGTCATGATTTATAAACACCCTCCTTTGCGTCACGCAGTCGAGTAAAAAACGCAATAGCCAATGAAACCTTGGAATCTAATAGAAATCAAAAAAATATTTGAATGAATAAAATTTATGTAATATTGAACCTAGCTAGGACCACGGTCAGCAAACACGCACAGACCTCGACCTATTCTGTAAAAATCTCACCACGAAAACTTAGATGAAGTGGACTTGAAGTGAGCTGGCAATAGTGTCAATCCCTAGAATTAGATGGCATGACGACTCGCTTTACAATATCACGGCGACACCATACGAACGAAATGCCATTTTGTATGGCGTATAATACTGGGGTGGTTTTTAGTCAGTAAGAGTCTGACAGACCCCTCCACCCGCCCCAGGGCGGAGGACATCCATGAGGATTTCCCACCAAAAGGTTGGGTTATGTCGACCGGCCGGGAAATCGAACCTAACCTCGCTCAGCAAACACGCACAGACCTGCCTTCGTCCTCTGACGAAGATCGTCTACTACTGAGCTCACCTCAGATTGAAGCGCCTTATATACTCTTCATGTCGCGTAGCGCGACAAGTCGCGTCGCGCGACTAGTAGCGCTACTTGAATTTAAAAGATAATTTATTCCTTTGAGCATGCCGACTAGCCGGCAAAACCAAGTACCTAAGTCATTGCAATGTAACTCTTATGTCATTGCAATAAGGTTTAAATTAGGATGATTGACATTTGCAAGGTCCTATAAAATTTTAAATGTAGTAATAATTATCCCTCTTGTGTTGCGTCGCGCTAGCCACGCGATATCGCGGCGATATCGTGGCGACGCCATACAAAATGGATCATTTCGTATGGTGTCGCCGCGATATCGCGTCAGTCTGAAGAGCCTACACAAGACGCATCACGTGACGCGATATATCTGATTCGCGGCGCGACAGGTCGCTCCTGTGTGTAGTGTCGCGCGCGACTTCATAGAAATTGTTCTACGGATATATATCGCAAAGTCGCGTCGCGCGACAAGTCGCCCCGGTATGTAGAAGCCTTTAAGACAAAATGGCCGCGTAATCAGACTGCTCGGCAAGTCAGTGAAGCTATTAACAGAAACAAGATACCGCGTCGCTAAGTGCACTCCTGACGCAGACGTTTGACGTCGACGTCAGCCTTACATAATGCTCTCGAGAGCGCGCACTGAACGGGGCTGCCCAAATAAAAATGGGGGAGCTATAAAGGCCGATAATACTGCAGCGCAGCAACTTTAAAGCAATGTTTCTTATTGGCACAGCATTTTAAAGGCTTATCGTTGACGCAGACGTTTAGCTTTGAATTTTCATATTATTTTCTTGATGGCTTTAAGCTTGGTGAAACCATTTAAGACGCAGGTACATGCCAGTGACCTTGAGTTGTTAGCTTGCGTGTTCTGTACTGAGCTCACGCAACGCGTTGTACGGTCAGCCACTAATAGGACTCGCCCATCAAGGAGCGCTGTCCTCAACTTGACGCATTATTAATTTATTATAAAAAAAGAAAAGGTATTTTAATAAAACGCGTTTACTAATAGATCAATAATTAAATTATCTTTAAATTGGTGAAGGATTCAGATGCGCTTAGTAGATTTTGCGCCATTCTCAGTTTTTTATCCGCGTTAGACATAACTTTAAAAAATAATTTCACTATCACTCAGTTGCAGAAAGCTCACCATTAACACTTCATTACATAAAGCAGCATTATCGCTAATAAATTCATTACTTTAATGAAGTTGCACAAACAAATTTTAGATGGCATTAGACATTTTTAATGCCACTTTAGTTAAAGAAGACTTTAAACAATATTGCCAGGAACAAATTACCATATTGAACGAAAAGAGTGAACATTTGCGTTCTGTTATTATCCGTACGTACAAGTACACCACAATTTTAGCATAAAATAAAGTAAATGTAGTTGATTTATGTGTATTCAGTGTACTCTGTGGTTTAATCTAGTTTAAATAATCTGGTTTAAGGTGGATGCGCTAAGGTAGCCCGCGAAATTCAAAATTACCAACGTTTTTTGCAAATTTTATACTTCTGATTCATATTCTAATGATTATAATTCTGTAAAGCCATATTGGTTATGGCCGCGAATCATAATTAGATCAACATACAACGTGTTAAGGTTTCTACATACCGGGGCGACTAGTCGCGCGACGCGACGCGACACAAAGGCACCGCTCGTCCCGCGACACGCGGGGCCTTTGTGCCGTGTCGCGTCGCGCGACAAGTCCCGCTGGTATGTAGAAGCCTTTACTGACCTGCAAATTACAAAAAACGTAATAAAGTTTGAATTTCGTGGGCTACCTTAGCGCATCCCCCTTATTCTAATAATTTTAACATGTGTGCAGTCTAGAGCTCCTGCCATACGTGGAAATACATCAATTTCATAAAAACCTTCTGCAACTCTACGTAGTTCCGTCCGGTCTGGCATTTTAATATAGAGGTGGCTTAATTTTACTAGTTCACGGGATACTTTTTGTATAAACAAACTGACAAACAACCCGACCTAACCTGTTTCCGACAAACTGTTGATTTATTTATGTTTAATAAATCACCCAATACTTGCTGGAAATATCCAGTGGCGAAAAATCTCAAACATATTAAAGCTGTGTCAGGCCATTAATGGATTTATTTCTTTGCGTCACTGGTTCAAAATCTTAATCAAGTAGGTTACAAATTTGAAGTACTGCCTCCTTGGAAATTCTATACCTTACACGAAACTCTTCTCCATCATGTTTTAAAAATAAGTTCACTCGCACTCAGTTGCAGAAACGATCTTTAAATTTTAAAGACTACATTAAACACTAATGTAGCATTAAATCATTGCACAAAACCATTTTTTATTTTATTTTAATGCTCCATTATAATTTAACTAATGAAATGTCAAACCTAATGAAACCGGCCATTTTAAACACTTTTACGTTGCACGTAACTTCATTAGCGCCCATTAGCAGGTGGTGAACTTTAAGTTTGACATTTCAGATTTTTTAATTTTAATGGGCCGAAAAGCATCCATTAAAGAGCAACATTAGTGTTTTCTACGGTACTTTAATACATTTCTGTAATTGAAAGATGTCTTTAACCAGTCTTTCGTCATTATCTGATTCTTATTTAGTAGATTTACCTCGCCGTCGAATCCCAGACCGAGTGAATTTATTTTTAAAACATGATGGAGAAGAGTTTCGTGTAAGGTATAGAATTTCCAAGGAGGCAGTTCTTCAAATTTGTAACCTACTTGATTAAGATTTAGAACCAGTGACGCAAAGAAAAAAATCCATTAATGGCCTGACACAGCTCACACAGCTTTTAATATGTTTGAGATTTTTCTCCACTGGATCTTTCCAGCAAGTATTGGGTGATTTAAACAGTTTGTCGGAAACAGGTTGGGTCAGGTTGTTTGTCAGTTTGTTTATACAAAAAGTATCCCGTGAACTAGCAAAATTAAGCCACCTCTATATTAAAATGCCAGACCGGACAGAACTACGTAGAGTTGCAGAAGGTTTTTATGAAATTGATGGATTTTCACGTGTGGCAGAAGCTCTAGACTGCACAAATGTTAAAATTATTAGATTATGGGGGATGCGCTAAGGTAGCCCGAAAAATTCAAATTTTATTACGATTTTTGTAATTTGCAGGTCAGTAACACGTTGTATGTTGATCTAATTATGATTCGCGGCCATAACCCTTAAGGCTTTACAGAATTATAATCATTAGAATATGAATCAGAAGTATAAAAATTGCAAAAAACGTTGGTAAATTTGAATTTCGCGGGCTACCTTAGCGCATCCCCTTAAACCAGATTATTTAAACTAGATTAAACCACAGAGTACACTGAATACACATAAATCAACTAAATTTACTTTATTTTATGCTAAAATTGTGGTGTACTTGTACGTACGGATAATAACAGAACGCAAATGTTCACTCTTTTCGTTCAATATGGTAATTTGTTCCTGGCAATATTATTTAAAGTCTTCTTTAACTAAAGTGGCATTAAAAATGTCTAATGCTATCAAAAATTTGTTTGTGCAACTTCATTAAAGTAATGAATTCATTAGCGATAATGCTGCTTTATGTAATGAAGTGTTAATGGTGAGCTTTCTGCAACTGAGTGTCGGTCTGGGATTCGACGGCGAGGTAAATCTACTAAATAAGAATCAGATAATGACGAAAGACTGGTTAAAGACATCTTTCAATTACAGAAATGCATTCAAGTACCGTAGAAAACACTAATGTTGGTCTTTAATGGATGCTTTTCGGCCCATTAAAATTAAAAAATCTGAAATGTCATACTTAAAGTTCACCACCTGCTAATGGGCGCTAATGAAGTTACGTGCAACGTAAAAGTGTTTAAAATGGCCGGTTTCATTAGGTTTGACATTTCATTAGTTAAATTTAATGGAGCATTAAAATAAAATAAAAAATGGTTTTGTGCAATGATTTAATGCTACATTAGTGTTTAATGTAGTCTTTAAAATTTAAAGTTCGTTTCTGCAACTGACACTCAGTTGCAGAAAGCTCACCATTAACACTTCATTACATAAAGCAGCATTATCGCTAATAAATTCATTACTTTAATGAAGTTGCACAAACAAATTTTAGATGGCATTAGACATTTTTAATGCCACTTTAGTTAAAGAAGACTTTAAACAATATTGCCAGGAACAAATTACCATATTGAACGAAAAGAGTGAACATTTGCGTTCTGTTATTATCCGTACGTACAAGACACCACAATTTTAGCATAAAATAAAGTAAATGTAGTTGATTTATGTGTATTCAGTGTACTCTGTGGTTTAATCTAGTTTAAATAATCTGGTTTAAGGTGGATGCGCTAAGGTAGCCCGCGAAATTCAAAATTACCAACGTTTTTTGCAAATTTTATACTTCTGATTCATATTCTAATGATTATAATTCTGTAAAGCCATATTGGTTATGGCCGCGAATCATAATTAGATCAACATACAACGTGTTAAGGTTTCTACATACCGGGGCGACTAGTCGCGCGACGCGACGCGACACAAAGGCACCGCTCGTCCCGCGACACGCGGGGCCTTTGTGCCGTGTCGCGTCGCGCGACAAGTCGCGCTGGTATGTAGAAGCCTTTACTGACCTGCAAATTACAAAAAACGTAATAAAGTTTGAATTTCGTGGGCTACCTTAGCGCATCCCCCTTATTCTAATAATTTTAACATGTGTGCAGTCTAGAGCTCCTGCCATACGTGGAAATACATCAATTTCATAAAAACCTTCTGCAACTCTACGTAGTTCCGTCCGGTCTGGCATTTTAATATAGAGGTGGCTTAATTTTACTAGTTCACGGGATACTTTTTGTATAAACAAACTGACAAACAACCCGACCCAACCTGTTTCCGACAAACTGTTGATTTATTTATGTTTAATAAATCACCCAATACTTGCTGGAAATATCCAGTGGCGAAAAATCTCAAACATATTAAAGCTGTGTCAGGCCATTAATGGATTTATTTCTTTGCGTCACTGGTTCAAAATCTTAATCAAGTAGGTTACAAATTTGAAGAACTGCCTCCTTGGAAATTCTATACCTTACACGAAACTCTACTCCATCATGTTTTAAAAATAAATTCACTCGGTCTGGGATTCGACGGCGAGGTAAATCTACTAAATAAGAATCAGATAATGACGAAAGACTGGTTAAAGACATCTTTCAATTACAGAAATGCATTCAAGTACCGTAGAAAACACTAATGTTGCTCTTTAATGGATGCTTTTCGGCCCATTAAAATTAAAAAATCTGAAATGTCATACTTAAAGTTCACCACCTGCTAATGGGCGCTAATGAAGTTACGTGCAACGTAAAAGTGTTTAAAATGGCCGGTTTCATTAGGTTTGACATTTCATTAGTTAAATTTAATGGAGCATTAAAATAAAATAAAAAATGGTTTTGTGCAATGATTTAATGCTACATTAGTGTTTAATGTAGTCTTTAAAATTTAAAGATCGTTTCTGCAACTGAGTGTGAGTGTTAGTAATATAAACATAATCTAAAATATTCACGTATTAAGTTATTGAAAAAATGCTCTAATTTATCATATACTTTTTTCAAATCATTAACACTACTCGTTTATACGTGATCTTCAGTATAAAATCATTAAAAGTCCGTTATCGTCCCCTTAAGTGTCCAATTTAGTCGCATTTTGAGCTCCTGACATACCTATTTCAAATATTTCATTTCATCTTACTACTTACATTATTCCTGGTGCTGACAAAACTCTACGTCATGTTCGTTGTTTTTAATTTTTTTTAACTTTCCAGTAAAATTCTATTTGCTGCAGAATGTAATTCAAATCTAGTTTTTCCAAGAAATCTTGCGTCCTTCTATAAAAGGATAAAAAGTATGAGCTGAACAAGTTAGTCAGAAACCTGCACAACCATAGACAACAAAAACCAGTTGTAACAATAGACGCTTGTCGATGAACAACCCGTTCTTGAAAGTAGGCCGGGAAAACTTTGCATTGTTTGAAGATCAGCTTTCGTCATTGTAGAAGAAAACGGCTTTTGTTGAAGTAAATTAAGCCTTCTAAAGGTTATGCTTGAGATTGCAGTATGGTATACACAAGCCTGAATTTATACTTGATTAAGTTTTACTTAAATAAACATTAAAAAAAAAACATAAATATTCCCATAATAATTTATTTATTTATAATAAGAACGCCTGTATGAAGCGAAACTCATGGAGAAAATATCAATAGGGTAATCTGTCAAGTTGGACCTTTCATTATATTGCCTTGTCATACGTGTTAAGGGGCTATTAAATGTGGTATTTAATGAGGATGTAGGCAATTCAAAAATACGATGATGACGCTTAGGTTAGTACCTAAGCGTCATCATCGTATTTTTGAATTGCCTAGACCGTTGGCTAGACCTACATTTTAAATAGTTTACTAATTGTGCCGTTTATAATTTTATGGAGTATTAGTAAGTCAGAATGGTTACATCTTTCTTTTAAGCTAATCATTTTAAAGTCTCCCAGTAATCCCATTCTTCATACATAAATGCCTAACAAAACGGGCCTGAACAGATTCAACATTATTGGTATTAGTTGAATAATAAGGAGACCAAATAGTGGAACAATATTCCAAGGAGCTCCTTACTAGTGCGTTGTATACAATGCTGTCGTATATAAAATGCTGTAAGTTAACAGTTTACGTGTTATTTATTTGACTGTATGATCATAGTAGATGCACATGGCTTGTTTGGGATCACTACGAAACCATGCGTCATTTACCAAGTTGCATTGGAATACCTTTTTTTTTGCTCTTGGGTTGGGAAATCCTGATTGATGTCCTCCGCCCTGGGGTGGGTGGAGGGATCTGTCAGACTCTTACTGACTAAAAACCACCCTCGGTGTTCTGATCGCACACTTGCACCGGGGATCACGGAATCATATGACGTTTGGTGCTGGACGTAAAGAATAGCACCATCCCATTTCTTCCCGTGGGTGTCGTAAAAGGCGACTAAGGGACTTACTAGAGAATGGGCAGCAGCGTTCTCTATGCATTTTAACACCATACTGCGATCGCCAACCCGCCTGCCAAGTGTGGCGATTATGACAAACCCTCCCTTTAGGGGAGGCCTATGTCCAGCAGTGGACGTCTTTCGGCTGAAATGATGATGATGATAATGACTTAATTGATAAATGCTAACCCTTAGTTGATAAGTTCTTTGTAACCAGTCGACCAATGATAATAATAATTAGACTAAGCTCCGTAAGGCTAGACTCAATCTCAAATAACATCAGTATTATTTTGTTTAATTGCCATTAACGAAAATTATCAAACAACAATTCAACGGGTGTCCAACGTCCCAGATTTGTCAAACTTCAACTATTATAATTAGAAATTAGAAGCTCCTGAGATCTTGTAAACGTAAACATCAATCTATAATTCATGAAGTTCGTAATTAGATGTTGCTGAGTCATATTACGTAATGCTTGAGTAGAATACTGAATATAGACGCACAAAATATCGATAAATGCTAATACGATGCTACAAAATTGCGATGCACGTTACTGCGAAGCCACTACACTTCCATGCACGTTACCGCGATAGATCTTCACTGCGATAGTACTTGACTTCGATGCACGTTACCGCAATAGATCTTCACTGCGATACTACTTGACTTCGATGCACTTTACCGCGAAAAATCATTTCTACGGAGCTACTTGGCTTCAATAATCTATTGCGAAAGATCGTTACTAAGAAACTATTAGACTTCGACATAGCTACTCGTTTTTCGATAATCTTAACATATCAGTACTTAGCTATCTAAGTTTATTTTAGTAGGTGTCAAAAATTTATAAATGGTTCCCTATTAGCGTATAATCATATAATCATATAATAGGAGTGACTTTTCAAAACGGCTTATTTCGGGTTCCCAATTTTACTTATTTTTTTAATGCCAATCGGGACTTTATGTACACTCACATTATATGACGTGAAGTGTCCGGTTCTAAAGTACTTTAATCTCGAAGAAAAATGGCCATAGAAAATGCTTTCCGCAACAAAATAGCTTAATTCACGTTAATTCTCGGCCCTACTAAATTGTGATAGGAGTTTTTTCAAAATAGCTCATTTCTAGAACATTTTGTATGGAAATTTTGTTAATACGTATCAAAATGGCTTATTTCTAATCTGGTATCACAGGTTATTTTGGAGGGTTGAAAGATAGCTTTAATATCTGGAAGTGGATCCGCAAATATATTTTTATACATTGGCAACACTTTTTATTTGACTACGGCCAATTAAAAAAATATTATTATTTCTTAGGAGTGCTGAAACAAAACATCTTATTTCTTGGAGTTTGCGACTAAATGGCTTATTTCCTTAAATCATATGATAATAACTCATAATTTAGAGTATTAAAAAAAATATATACACTGTGAAACGATCTATTAACGTACCTAGATTATGTACATAGAAGTTTGTTACTAAAAATATTCATATATGAAAAGTTTTCGTATTTTTCTTGGTCCTGAAAAAAATGACCATACAGAAATAAGCCATTTTGAAAAGTCACTCCTCTAGCATAAAGACAAAAACAAAATCTCTCATTTCAACTAAACGATTGAAAGTATATCATATCTAATATTATAAATGCGAAAGTTAGTTTGTGATGTTCTTCCAATTTTCAATGCAAAATTAATTATTATTAAAAAGATGGATAAATTTCCTGATAAATACAAAATATGTACTTTTCTTGAAACTCATTGCTTGGCTGCGGTTTTGGTCTTCACGGAATATTTCACTGAAATTAATTCCAGGTATTTGAAACCTAAAACTTGCTGTGAGGTAATTGCTTGCATTGCTTAGTTGTTCTTTAGACTAAGATTGTTATTCCTGAAAATAAAAATGAATAGCTGAAGGCCTGAGTTTCAGATAAAAATATAAAAAATTAAGAGTCTAAAAAAAAACGTTGCACCCAGTATAGTCGATCAAAAACAAAATTATCTATTTAATTTTCAGCACACGTTTTATTTCCGCTATTCCGATTGCATAAAAAGGTACATATACGTTTTTCTGTCCATTTGAAATATTTTTCAGCTATCTTCTATTTAACACCCCTTGAAACGTTCAAAACAGCTTAAATCCTAAGATCTAACTAGCAGATTCACTAAACACATAAGATGAGTTAACACTATGCATAATACACTGTTGCAACAGACGTTAATGCGAAATTATTAATAATTTTCATAAATCCCCTCAACTTGCTTTTCCTCGAATAATTTAGCAGTCGACTACTACGAGCTAAAACATTGAACCGGGGGATTTGCAAAATGTTTTTCTTTATAAAAACAGAGGATCATTATGAAAATTGCATGCAAAAATTCTTAGTTTATCAAACTCAAAACTCAAAACATTTATTTCAATTAAATCTATTACAGTCACTTTTGAATTGTCAAAGAGTTGGTCAAATAGTAGTTAGTCAGAAAGTTGAAGCTATTTGCCCATTCCAAAACGTAGATCTCTATGGAGAAGGACAGGCAAGAAACTCCAAGGACATATCTTTTAAAATTTAAATCAAGATATTACAAAATCCTGGGTACAATGTATGAAATTAAATTACTTATTTAAAAAAAAACCGAAAAGGTGTGCGTCTATCTGTTGGTATTTATTATGACGTCAAAATCAATTTTGGTTGTTTTAAATACACAGTAAATGTAAAGTTATTTTGAATAAAGTATTTTTTTAATTATTACTGTTCATTTCACATGCAAGTATTTTTTTTTTTACAAAAACTCAAGCAACATTACGGAATTCTTTCCACTAAACCTACATTGCCACTTACATAAAATAATATTTTCAGGTAAAATTCTCCTTCGTCACGATTGCTTTAAATTACGTCTAATGACGCCGCAGTACACGAAGGATACTAATGCAGTCAAACCGATATTTGCATGTCGACAAACTTCCATAGGAGTCGCAATGCGGGTACCTAGCAACTAGCAGCAATTCCTGGTTATGGAACAATTCTAGGTCTAAACTAAGCGCAATTTACACTGAACTAAGGGTTGTTTTACATGTAAACGGGGCGTCCAATCAAAAAGTTTTCGAGGAAGTGTATTGAAAACGTTTTTTTATATCGCGATAATCATGGTATTCTATTTATAAACATTACTTAAATATTCAAAAATATTAACGCCGTAAAGACGCATCCTTACCAAGATTTACAAAAAAAATCACCTCCGAATAGAGACGACCGTCTCTGGCGCGAGACGATGTGAATAGAGGCGTTGAACCAATTTGGACAAAGTATAGGTATAAGTTATCTGTGGCAATTTTTATTCCCGCACACGTGTTGGAAAATAAAAAATCGCACGTGTGTGAAATACATTGCATTAATGTGAACCTAATCGTAGTACGATATGAACCAGTTTTCGAGGAAGTGTATTGAAAAAAATCATACCGACTGGGAGCTTTATTGTCGTGTGCCGCGTAAACCAATAGAGTTATATGAAAACAATGTATTACAGAATTATTCCTCTTAAAAAGATCTATTAAACTCTCCAGAATCAGCTCAAAAAGAATAAATTTGAAAATGTTTGATATTTTTTTTTATTTTAGTTATAATCATAACAGACGTGTCACCACACTATGAGGGTCATTATCCATTACCTGTGTCTGTGCGCCTAGTCCACGCACCTGCCACAGCTCTGCGACACGGCGCCGCACCGACACGCGGTGGTGGCGCGCGGCGGCGCGGGCAGCACGATTGGCAGCGGGATTAAACGAATGGATTAACACGTGTACTGGTCAGCTGACTTGGTCTAGTGATGTGTAGAATTCAATTGAAAACATTTGATTTTTATTAGTTAAATGATTCTTAACTTTATAATTAAGTAGGTATTACTAAAATTATGTTGCCATGATATCACCTACGGGATCTTATGGGCATGGAGAGTGCGATTGTCGCAACCCAGCGCTGGGCACGCCATAATTGTGGCGATAAGTCCCCTCTTTGAGGAGTGGCTAGAGAGGCGCCACGGCGTCCTCACCTTCCGCCTGACACAGGTCCTCACCGGACATGGTTGTTTTGGGAGGTTTCTGTTCAGGATAAAGCGGGAGGAAACGCCCGGGTGTCACCACTGTGTGGATCGCCCGGAGGACACGGTGGAGCATACGGTGGAGGTCTGCCCAGATTGGGCGGAGCACCGCCGTGTCCTCACGGAGGCGATCGGCGGCGGCGATCTCTCGCGTCCGGCCATGGTTCGGAGCGAGAGTGCATGGGAGGCCGTCACCTCCTTCTGCGAATTAGTAATGCTTGCGAAGGAGGAGGCGGCACGCGTGAGGGAGAGGCAAGGTTCGCGCCCTCGCGCCCCTAGTCGCCGCAGGAGACGCCCCAGGCGTCGGGAGTCGCAAGCCGATTTCTGGCCACCGTAGGCGTGGGCCTGCGGACGGTGAGCGATGGGTAGCTCACCGTCCGATAACTACTAGGCCCGGGTCGACGGCGCGTCGTATTCCACGCGCGCCTCAAAGACTTGTCAGCACCAACTGACGGGGTCCGCTAGGGCCAATGCCTGCCAGGGTTGCGAGTTTGTCCGAAAGGGATATCGTGGCCCTGGCACACAGGCAAATGAAGGAATACGGGTGGGTTTTAGTCAGTAAAAGTCTGACACGCCCTCCCGCTCCGCCTAGAGCGGGAGAAGTTATTTGATAATTTCCCACCCAAAAAAAAAAAAAAAAATGATATCACCTAAAGAATACGTGCCTTTGATATGTATATAGGTACCCTTTCCGTAACACGCTGTATGTTAATCTGCATTTTTCATTTCTCTCTGGACCTAATTCTTAAGTCCACCACGCACATGAAGTCGCGGGCAAAAGCTAATTGTGTAATGAACACTTATTTCTTATTAAATCGGTACATGTTTTAAGATCAGTACATATTGCAAATTAGAGCTCTATGTTATTTATTGTGTGTAAACTCTTTGTGAATCGAGCTGCCTTTGAAATTTTGACAAACAATATTCATTGCGTCATTTACGTTGTAGAACAGATGAACTGTTCAAACATATGCAGCAATGGATTATAAATCTCCTTAAAAATCCTTCGGGATCCTGAATACAAGTAAAAGCAGCACCAGCTTAGGCTACAGGCGTCTATACTGCTGGCGCAACTCACTCTAACATAATTGTTATATTTACTAGCTGCGCCCCGCGGTTTCACCCGCGTAATTCTCGATCTCATAAGAATATCGGGATAAAAAGTAGCCTGTATTTTAATCCAGGGTGTCAGCTACCTTCTTACAAAATTTTATCAAAATTGGTCTAGCCGTTTGAGCGTGAAGAAGTAACAAATACACACACTCACAAATTTTCGCCTTTATAATATTGGTGTGATTACGTATTCCCCGAAGGGTTAGGCAGACGCCTCTGCCTAGTCTAATATAGTACCCACATTTGTCCCACATAGGGGGCGAGCCTATTGCCATCAACCGCACACAAATCCAGACTCCGGGCTGCCACTGAGAAATTCCAGACGGAAAAACCCAATGACAATTTGCCCGACCCGGATCAAACCCAGGACCTCATGCTCAGCTGTAGCGCCTGCGACCACTAGACCAACGAGGCAGCAGCTCAATTTAACCTGTATAAAGCCAGGAGAAGGAAAACATCGTGAGGAAACTGCTGTGATGTCCTAGAACCAAAAATTCGAAGACATGTGACATCTACCAACCCACACTGGGCCCGTGTGGTGGATTACGACCCACTCCCTCTCGAAGAAAGAAGGCCTGTGTCCCATCAGTGGGAACACTATAGGCTGAATGTATGTTATATAAAGTCCTCCTCATTTCCCAACACTTATTTTCAGAGGAGGGTGCAATGCGCCAAAGTAAAACATTTAAAAGTTTAACGAGTATAATAATAGGTTAAATGCTTCGTGGATTCATTTTAGATATTCGTGGAGTTGAATTAGTTTACTGCAGTTTAAATTGAAGCAATTATAATATTTCCGTGTAGTTTATGAACTGTGTTGTAAAATTCGTTTTTAGGGTTCTGTACACCAATGGTGGCAACGGAACCCTACGAAGGCTCCGCTGTTGGTTCGTCCATCCGTCGGTCACAGGGCTGTATCTATGGAACCGTAAGAGGTAGACACTTGAAATTTTCAAAGAGTGTGTACAGCCGGTATAACAACTAATAATAAATACTTAATAAAAATTAAATGTATAAATGTATAATTTTATACATTTAAGTTTTCTTTAATTTTAAACTTTATCAAGAATCGTGAATTTACTAATTTATACAAAAAATCATGCGGGGCGGTCTTTAGGGACTGCCGATAGAAGTGAAAACAGTATACTCGTACATAATTATAGCTCATGGAAAGCATTCGGTGATGATGACGCGAGTTCCATGATTTTTGTTCACCCAAAAAGTGCTCAACGCGACTAAAGGAGTTTTCACTTTAAAAAATGTAGTATCAAAATCTATTGTACGGTAGTACAGAACCCTTCGTGTGCGAACCCGACTCGCACTTGGCTGTTTTTATAGTTAAAAATTGCTGTTTGTATCCTTAGGACTTTTTCTAAAATGGTAATAGTCAAAGCCAATGCTTATTGCATTTAAACATGAAACATAGCTTGAACCATTTCTAAAGAAAGTTGTACTTGTAGCTGACTATTTTAACTTGATTATATTACTGAGCCTAAACCAGTCATAATATAGCACATTATGGAACTTAGATCACCATACCTTAGTCCAAATTTACTTACAACTTTTTCCGCACTGTATGCTTAGTATGATCAGTGCCTGCGAATGTTGTACGAGTATCTAACATTAATAGTACGTTATTGCAAAGGTCGTAAAATAGGCAATTGCAGGTCGAGTATGAGTTTGAAAGCCGAGCCGTAGGCAAGGACTTCACTAATACGAGACAGGCAATTGCCATTTCCGCCGAGGCATATAAAGTACTTTCTTCGAAGAATAGTGTTCAACCATTATCAATAGTTCAAATATGTACTAACGCTCGAATTATTATATTATAACAATTAGAATTACCTACCGTTTTAGTAGGTACCTAATATAATATTAAACTATGTTATAAATTCATCTTAGTATCTCTCTATCACTTTCACGCCTAAACCGCATAGGTACTTACAAAAACTTATTACGTAAGTAGGTACTTATCTAAGTAGATGAAAATAAATCGGAAGTTCGAAACCGAGGGTTTAAACAATATTACAAAATGAATCTTCTTCTTGCAGTAACCTGATGACCATCATCAGGCTACTAAAAATCGTCCCTGTTTTTGCCTTAAGCTGTAGCCCTAACCTTCCCCGAGTAACTTAAGCTCTACATTAAAAACGCTAGCTTATATTCTCACCGCTTTTTATAAAGTTTTATATGAAGCTATTATTATGTTTGCTATGCTAACAAGATCAAATTAGAAGTTTGTATTCCCATAAACGGTTGTGTAACTTCCATTTAGTTTGGCATTATGATTTTGTGAAAATTAATAATGAACAAAGTCTGAAAGGTATATTAAAGAAAAAGCATTTTAAAACTTTTGTTTTGATATAACTACGAGTTGTATAAAACGTGTTTTTTTTGATATCCCATAACTCTAGGGTATGATTGAGGCCATATCAAAGAATCAACTGGCATATGAGTTATGTTCCAACCCTTCGTTATTTTTTTTTTTCATTTTTCATACAAAATAATTCGGCAAAGTCACGATTATTAATTTAAAACACCCTTACGTGAAATATTACATGTCGACAAGGTAGCTTTCCCTTCATTAGCTGCCGCCGGGAAGCCCCGATACCAACATACCTACATATTTTATTTTACTATTTATTTTACTACACTACTGCGAAGTTTGGCAACCTCGCAAAAGTAAAGATTCGTCATACTGGTGACAATTTTTGACCTAAATTAATTATGATTGATGATAATATCTCCGAAACGATGCATTTTTGGACCACCTATTCTAGGAGTTTTAGTATTATTTTTACCTACAGAATATAACCCTAGAGTTATGGGATATCAAAAAAAACAGGTTGTATAATTAGGTTTATGTACATATTGTATTTGTAGTTTTTAATAGGTATATATTATGTATCTATGTGTTATATTTAAATCAATATTTATTCCTCAATATTCTTTATTGCATCTACATAACACTGTGGTCGCTGCATCACTGTTGGTTGACTGGTCGAAAATGCCGATGGAATTAAGTCCGCCTCTGCACATTTCTGTTGGTAAAGTAATAAATAAATAATACTTTAATCACAGCGAACGCAACTCCCCTTCCCATTAAGACTCCGATATATGCCAGTGACCTTGAGTGGTTAGCTTGCGTGTTTTGTACTGAGATCACGCAACGCGTCGTACGTTCAGCCAGTAATAGGACTCGCCCATCAAGGAGCGCTGTCCCCAACTTGACGCATTATTAATTTATTATACACAAAACAAAAGGTATTTTAATAAAACGCAACTAAAAGATTAATAATTAAATTATCTTTAGATTGGTGAAGGTTGTAGAAAAATACGTTTGGTAGATTTTGCGCCATTCTCAGTTTTTTATCCGCTATGTATTATAAACATAATCTAAAATATTCAAATATTTAGTTATTGAGAAAAGGCTCTAATTTAACATATATTTTTTCAAATCATTAACACTCCTCGCTTAGACGTGATCTTCAGTATAACATCATTAAAAGTCGGTTATCGTCGCCGTAAGATATTGTTAGCGTATATACTTGTAAATCTGTAGCCTTGTTTACATGTAATTAGAATGTTCTTTTCTAATCTGTGTCATATAGCCAACACTTTTTTTTATGTACTATCTCGCTTTTTATGTACTATCTCGCTTTTTATGTACTATCTCGCTTTTTATGTACTATCTCGCTTTTTATGTACTATCTCGCTTTTGCCTTTTGCACGTCTGCAATTGGATAGTTCGCGGGTGTCGCTCTTGTATTTTTACTACTATTCAATATAAAACTGTTATTTTATCAAAAACCTCGTTTAATTTAATAGATATCCTTCACCTGTTTGTCACCTCAGGGAAAAAATGTTTCTAGTACATTCACCTTTTTTACTCACATTGAAACAAAGTCAAACTTTCAGAATTGCTATGTTGTAGCTATAAAAGAACAATTAGACATACCTCAACTTTTAAGACACTAATAAAAGCTTAGAGAAAAGGGTGCTTCACATTAGAGCAATTCATCACGCAAGATAGTAGATATCACACAAAGAGTTTTCAGATAGCTTAGATATAGCTGTGCTCATTAAAATACATGTTTTAGTTTAGTAGGTACCCACCTGGAACTATATCAAACACTAAATTATACGAGTACTAAATCAAATTTTAAAGAAGACTGCGCTATAAAAGTAACTTAAGGCGCCGTTTTATTTTGCAATAAATTACAAGCGTTGTGTCATCGCGCTTCTCTTTCTTTTTTATTCAGTCTGACAGTGACAGCGGTTTACCTGTTGTCAGCGTCTTAAATCAATTCTATTTTCTTATAAATGTTGACGTTCAAAAGTGCGTATTATGCGCCTACTGATTTGACTTTGACGACAAGAAGTTTTTATAAAAAAAAATAACCGACTTCCAAAAAAACACTACAAAGTGAAAAATAACTATAAGATCCCCTCATCAGATTCTGAATCGATTCAGTTCCTTATTCTGAATAAACTATATTCAGGTTTCGCATATACTAAAAATAATGTTGTACAGCGTGTTACGGAAAGGGTATATCCATACAAACAGAGTGAAGAGTGCATCTGGTTCACAAGCTCTGTACAAAATTTCAGCTCAAAAAGAATAACTTTGAAAAAATTTTATAGTTTTTTTATTTCTATAGATTAATAAATTTAAATCATAACAAACGTGTCACCGCACTACGAGGGTCACTACCCATTATCTGTGTCTGTGCGCCTAGTACATACACACACCTGCCACAGCTCTGCGATACGGCGCCGCAACGAAACACGGCAGCGCGGGCGGCACGGATCAAACGAATGGATTAAAACGTGTACCGATCAGCTGACTTGGTCTAGTGATGTGTAAAATTTAATTGGAAACATTTGATTTTTATTAGTTAAATGTTTCTTAACTTTATAATAAAGTAGGTATTATTTAAAAAAAAGTTGCCATGTAGCTTGTTATCACCAAAAGAATCCGTGCCTTTGATATTTATATACTCTTTCCGTAACACGCTGTATAAAGCGATTGGAAGTCGTGACTTGTGGAAGTATTCAGCAGAATCTGGTTAGACTGGAAGCCAACCCTCACTGGCTCTATCATACGAATGAAAAAACAATTCTACTCCCATTCAAATTTAACATCGCATAAAGGCTTCTACATACCAGCGCGACTTGTCGCGGGACGCGACACGGCACAAAGGCCCCGCGTGTCGTGGGACGAGCGGTGCCTTTGTGTCGCGTCGCGTCGCGCGACAAGTCGCCCCGGTATGTAGAAGCCTTAAATCCAATAGATAGAACTTAACACCTTTCAGAAAACCTTCATGTAAAATCAAAGGCAAAATATTTAACCCTTTTGCGCCGTTTGACAACTTGTCTCATTGCGATCGAGTACGGAACCCCGTATCGTAGAGCGACAAGGCACTAAGATTTACTCAAATCATTAGATTTTGGTTATGAAAATAAAATAATGAGCTTTTTCAATTGGTGTACAGTGGACAGTCAACCGCACCACAAACCTGCTATATTGTTTGACTCGTGCCAAAATGAAACTGAAAACGGAAATAGGCAGTTGGTAAGTTGGTATTTCCCGAATGCTACATATTTTGATGCAAGTCTTCCAAATAACAATGTTGCTGCTAATATTGCTGAAATGAATCCTATAAGGTATTTTTACGGAGTTCAAATTCAAATTTAAATTCTTTATTGCGAACTAAGTGTACTAGATTTTGTAGATGTTAACAATAGGTAGGTTCTAGAACTTAGTTGCCTGTTAAGGCATTGCAATTTAAATGGTTATAAAATATAAGAAAAACAATTACATACTCAATATTACAGATATACAGACTTAACATTATATTATATTAACTATCATTATTCATATATTTTAAATTAACATTATATTAATTATCATTATTCAAATATTTTATATTATCACATACTATTCATAAAATTAATATCACTTAACTAATTATATTAAGTATCACAATCATTTAAATATTAAATAATTATTTATCTTCAAGCAGTTAATGAAATTACTCAATTTTGACCTGTCCGACACTTTTATATTGTGACATCGGGCTTTAGCGATTAACCCTTATTTTGTGTCGAGTTCTGGCGCGGAACTCTGCCACCGCTGCCCGTCGTCAGTTTGAATAAAACATGACAGCGGCGGTACTTGGCCGCAAAATTGTCATTGATGGAATATGGAGTGGGTGCGCGCATGATAGATGTAAAATTGATGCGATTTATGTAGGCTCCCGTATTGTGTTGTCAACAAGCATGTTTTTTTTCTGGAAATAGGTTAGGAAGTATATTATTATTTTCAGTTTTTGGCTATATACAATTAGAATGTCGTGATTATAGCTAGTAGTGTAGCGGCTAGCGTAAATGAAGCAGCAAAAAATAATAATTTTCGTTTCGTCTGACTTCAACGCTCTTTTGAGTCATGTCATACATACTTTTGTGTCACTGCAAAAATGAAATCATCATCCTATTTTCTTTAATGATAACTAGAGATCGGATATTCGGATGCATATTTACCTAAAGTACGTTTTTTTACCGGCAAACAAACCGATACAAAGTATGGAAACGGCTTCTTAAAATATATTTTTATTCCTGGATCGCGAGGTTTCAGTAATAACATTGTGTAGGTAAACAATTTTGTATTCCTAAGAACTAGATTTAGAACTAGGCAATAATTTTGTGGAAAATATAACACTTAAAAAACACTATTAATATTTCTTCAAAACTTTTTATTCTAAAATGAAATATATTTATTCGGGGATCCACAGTACAAAAGAGTAGTTCTTAAAAATTCGTCAGTCCTGGAAACCGACACTTTTTCCCGTACCGAAACGCAATCCATACTAGTCAACTCTCAAACTTTAGGTGAATATGCATCCGAATATCCGATCGCTAACCTAAGCTAAGCTATTTTTGATAACCTAACACATATTTTAAAAAAATATGATAAAATAATCAACATTCATAAAAAGACTGGCAATTCTAATTTCAGTTATTTCAATATAAGCTGATTTTTAGCCTAGAACTTTCCACAGCGCTCAGGAAAATTCCAATAATTATTTTCTATTTTCAGCACTACAATTCAATTCGGACGCCCAATCCAGTATCTATAATTATTTAACGTCTGTAGCTCTAGGCAGAATTTAAATTCAATAAACATAATTTCTAGCATTTCTATAGGTTTTGAGATCGTAATAATAACTAACTTTTCACTACAATAGGCACTTGAGAATTTGATGAATATTGAGCTCCAATAAAATAAAAGTGGAACAGAAGATCAATCCCACAATAAAATTCCGTCGCTGTTTGCAAGCAGACAGATTACGCCACCACAATTGTGTAGGTAATTTTGGAGAGCTCTTAGCATCATTAGCAGTTCAAAAGTGGCACAAATTAGCCACTTGTTTGCCAACGGAACATCTCCAACGAATATGCGTTCAAAACAAGTCCTTATTGACGGATTCCGTATCTCTCTTAATCTTATCATGGGTTCCAATCATGTAACTACACAGGAAAATAGAAGAAGATACGTACTTAGTTGAGGGTAATACGTTTTAATCGGTTGATACCATAATTTTCACCACGCTGTTTCTCGGAAACTTTTCCGAGAAACAGCGTGGTGAAAATTATGGTTTTTTAAGAAAAATCAAAGCATTGTAGCCACCTCAAATTCAGCTGTACAAAACCCATTTTTTGTACAGATTACGCATAAACACTACTAAATCCTACCAAATTTTCTAAAAGATCTGTTGGCTAGTTTTCGAGTTCTAAGGTGGCTCCTCAATCCAGATGTCTGGATTGAGGAGCCACCTTAAACGTCCTATAACTTTTTAACGGTTTTACTACGAATTCCAGGATCGGGCCTACAAAATCAGCTAATTTACTACTAAATATTGGTAGTACCCTCGTTTAAATATGAGAGATGGCTCCTCAATCCATACGGACACGTTAAATATGCAACCAGTCCAACTGCCTGGAGATGGAATTTTGTGATCGTTTCTTTGTCGTGGAACGGATTGCTGAACACGCGTTTTTTGCCCGGTGCTATAAAACTTCTGTATCTTCCCTGCTTTTTATACCTTTTGTTTATATTGCGATTCTGGTCGCAACAGCTAGCGACTTGTTCCGATAGACGTATAATGAGACTCCTAACTAGTTCTTTATTAAAACCGAGATCGACAAAGCGCCGCTCAGAACCTATTTAGAGCTCAGACTCGTTTGAGGTGAATGATCTGGAAAAATGTAGTGAGCAAGATTTTATTTATTTATTTGGATATTCTAGGGGGTATGCAAATCTTTGTATTTAGTTGAAGTTACCTGCAGGGCAAAGAGTTTTTTAGGGTTACGTACCAAAATGGTAAAAAGAAATCCTAAGACCCGTTGCCCGTGCCTGCAAATGGTTTAATTGAAATTAATGCTTTGAGTTTGACTTGTACTTTCATGGTTTTCTGGCCGTGAAAAACTACGGTTTATTCGCCGTGTGTAGTCACGGTTGTCAGTGTTGTTTTATTTAAGTGATCTTAAGGCTACGAAAAGATACGTGACCTAAAGTTGACACCAAACGTTCGGCAACAATGGCCGAACCAAAAAGCAAGAAAGGCATGGCGCCATTGCCGTATACCATAGAACCATGCCGTGTATTTCTGATTGTATGAAATTGACATATAGAGATATATCACTTTCATACAGTGTCTACTCATATAGGAGATAAGCACTGCACATTGTTTTCGCAACGAATAAGTTTAAATGATAAGTCAGGGAAAAAAATAAATTGCTTCAGGGATTCCAGCTGTTATCAACAATGGTTGAAGTCGGCTTTTACCTTTTGTTGCGTACATTTTGGAATAAACGGCTGGGGTCCAACAAACACAAAGTATGTACTTATTTGTATACGGCCATTGATGTATTAAATAGGAAGATATGGTACGCGCTCCACGATGTGGACCGCATAAATTAGGGGAAAGAACACAACCGACCTACATTACACTCGGTTTGCGGGGAATACCCGAATCGTAGTTTGTTTCAGAGTTGTTATGGGTACGTAACAGTGACAATTATTGCTATCTCGTTCCCACTATTATTTATAGCCCGCGTAATATGTTTCTCTATTTCGGTTGTCGAGCACATGACGCACGACATCGGGTCTATTTAACATTTACGTGATGTTAGAGAGTGGCCTATTTTCCTATTTAATACATCAATGTATACGGCATAAAAAATGGTTATGTTTATATTTTGATGTATTGTAAAAGGGAAGTGTGTACCAAATGTCAAATAAGTGGCGTTGTTCTTTACTCAAAAGGAGCCTGCCCCAAAAGGACGGCAATTATGGTCTATCTCGAATTTTCTTAGTCAATCCGTATCTCATTTTTACTTAACGCAAGTCATACAATCCTTTCTTGTTTCCATTCTCATTCATCATCATCATCATTTCAGCCATCCACTGCTCGACATAGGCCTCCCCAAAAGTTTGCCATAATCTCCACGCTTGGCAGGCGGGTTGGCGATCGCAGTATGGTGTTAAAATGGATAGAGAACGCTGCTGCCCATTCTCTAGTAAGTAAAAATGGCAGTCACATTAAAATGGTGTATTAGTCATAAAGGCTAGATTGTAATTAATTATTAAGAACTTAGTTCTTTTTAATAAAGGATTAAAAAAATAAGTGTCACAGAGCGTTGTTTTTTTACCAAAAAGGAACCTACCGCAAAAGGAGGGTAATTATGGTCTATCTTGAATGTGCTTAGTCAATAAATTTAATAGCACTTTAATTTGTAAGTTAGGTGTTATGGACCTTTCAATGAACAGTGTTGACATTTTGTATAAAGAATTCTTTTCGGTAGTCCAAACCGAGTTCAATAATTATTTTAAAAAGAACACTAAAACTATCAGCCCTAGCTTTTTATTTAGTGACTGGGCAACTAAAGGACTCAGAAAAAGTAGGGAAAGACTTTTCGAGCTGTATGGCCATAAGCCTTATATAAACACGGAAACTTTTAATAAATATGTTGCTACTTACTCAAGAACTTTTAAAAACACTTGCAAGGTAGCTAAAGCCTTATACATTAGCAACAAGGTTAAGTCAGCAGACAATAAAATTAAAACGGTTTGGAAAATTATCAATAATGAAACGAATAGGAACAAAAAGCATGATTCTGATTACGCACTGGAGACGTCATGTGGTCTCATTTGCGATAGCAAAGAAATTGCTCAAGAATTTGTAAATTTCTTTACCAGTATCCCACTGAAAACTACAGAAACTTTAATATCCTCGCCCTCGCTCGCTTTTGACTCTGTAAGGGCGAACGTTTCAGCCTGCTCTATTGAATTTAACTTTAAGCATATTAACCCAATAATAGTATTAAAAGCTTTTAGGCAAATCAAGATCAAATTGTCCGAAGATCTTTGGGGAATGTCCATTAAAGTCTGTACGTCCATAATTGAGACTATTGCGCCTTACTTAGCCTTAATATTTAATTTGTGTGTGGATCAAGGAGTCTTCCCGGATTTAATGAAATACAGTAAAGTAATACCACTTTTCAAATCCGGGGACAGTAAAGACACAAATAATTATCGACCCGTATCCGTGTTGCCGGTTTTCAGCAAGGTGTTTGAAAAGGTAATGCTTAATCAAATGCTCAATCATTTCAACTCGAATAAAATCCTTCACGATCAACAGTATGGTTTCACCAAAGGACGTTGTACGACCGATGCCGGTGTAACCTTATTAAGACACATTTTTAACGCGTGGGAAGAGGCCCAAGATGCCATAGGAATCTTTTGTGACCTTTCCAAGGCATTTGATTGCGTCGATCACGAAACCTTGCTATTGAAACTTGAGCATTACGGACTTGGAAAACTTGCGCTTAGTTTAGTAAAATCTTATTTAAACGATATACAACAGCTAGTTCAAATAAATGGTATCAATTCACTCGGTTTAAAAGTAAAAATGGGTGTTCCTCAAGGCTCGATATTGGGTCCTTTCCTCTTTTTAGTGTATATTAATGATCTACTCCATTTATTAAATAATCAACCACAAATGGTGTTATTTGCTGACGATACTTCTTTGATTTTTAAGGTAGATAGACGTGCTACAAATTTTGATGACGTAAATAACGCCTTACTGCAGGTCCAAAATTGGTTCACTGCCAATAATTTAGTATTAAATGGAAAAAAAACGAAGTGCATACGATTTTCTTTACCAAATGTAAAAAGTAGTGATTATGAGATAGTATTGAATCAAGAGAAACTAGAATTCGTCGATAAAACTGTTTTCCTGGGGATCACGCTCGACTCTAGGCTTCAATGGGGTCCTCATTTAACATCTCTTGCAGGACGGCTAAGTTCAGCAGCATATGCTGTCAGAAAAATCCGTCAATTTACTGATGTAGATACCGCGAGGCTAGTCTATTTTAGTTACTTTCATAGTATCATGTCTTACGGTATTTTACTTTGGGGACGGGCTGCAGACATCGAGTCTATTTTTATTCTGCAGAAAAGAGCCATCAGAGCCATATATAATCTCCGCAGGCGCGATTCTCTTAGGGAACTGTTTAAGGATATTAACATCATGACGGTGCCTTGTCAATATATCTATGAAAACATCATGTACGTAAGAAAAAATTTACATCTTTTTAGTAAAAGAGGCGAAAGACATAATTATAGTTCTAGAAGTAGGAATCTATTAGCTCAACCAGGTTTCAGACTGGCAAAAGTAGACTTATCTTTCATGGGGTACTGTTTAAAATGTTATAATAAAATCCCTCCCGTCATACTTCAACTGAATGAGACGAAATTCAAATCTTGTATAAAACGCACACTATGCAAGCAGGCATATTATAGGTTGGGGGATTACATCGCTGATAGAAATGCTTGGCTCAATGCTGGTCCAGCTCCACAACCACAACTAATTTATTAACATTTGAAAATACTGTTGGAGCTGATGAAGATTGGAAGACTATCTTTTCATTGTATAAACTCGAATATCCTTTGTATTATATAATTGCATATCACAGGTGTGAGTACTATGTGCAATAGAGCTACCATTTACCGGGTAATTATGTCTTTCATTGACTTAAATGTACCCTGGCGGCTGAGAGTATGTCATGCTCACTCAGATGTCTCGCTGATGGTGGCGTGTGTGTTGGATCATTTAGCTCCCTTCAAAATGGTTGAGCTGAATGGTGCTGATCCATGCGTCATGTTCGTGAACGGGCGCTGTCAGTTGGGACTGGTCATCTCTTAGCTGCCACGGCTTATTTTTAATTATTTTAGTTTTGAATTGTTATCTTTTTATCACGGACGCTTTTGACGTATTGCATCGTTCTCACATCTTTAACTTCAATATGAATGATGTAACCAATATTTTGTACCAATATTTTAATTTAAAAGAGTGTCCGTGGAGTTTCTTGCCCGTTCTTCTCCATAGGAACCTACTATTTGGAATGGGCAACTAGCTTCATATTTGTAACTGACCGACTTCTTGACAATTCAAAAGTGCCTGTCAATGGTTTAATTGAAATAAATGCTTTGAGTTTGAGTTTGAGTTCAATCCGTATCTCATTTTTACTTAGCGCAAGTCATCCAACCCTTTCTTGTTTCCATTCTAATTAGACGTAGCTTTAAGTTACTTATTAGGACTATTTCGGGGTGGATGCAAAACTGAGGTCAAAGTTAATTTGCCTGAGTCTTCATCCGCATGGATGTCGGAAATTATACCACGGATTTTTTTTCCGACATATTCAAAAATCATCGCCATATTTCAGCCAATGTACACCAAAAAAAAGTTATGCATCTTCAAACACCTCAAAATCAAAAAAAACTTCCTCATGAAACACTATTTTTGCGTTTATCACGTTCAGACAGACAGCGGGGCGAACACAGCCTACTGTGACATGACTTGAGTCACACATTTTATCACAGTTTGAGCGATAAAACTGCTTTGAAATGCTAGTACAAATTGACAAGACATAATTTATCATGACTTGTCACACACGCCCGTGCTCGGCCCGCAGATGCAACTTTGTTTTATAATTAGTGATACATTAGTGTTTATTTACTTACTAACGAAAGAGTATCTATGGCGTATCAGTATCTTACATTGCCAGATCATCTCCATATTATGTAGGTAATGTCAAATTGGAACACATAAACTCCTAACGAGTTTCTAACTTTCGAAATGTTGCCACTACATACAGCGTAAAACGTTTAAGGAGGATGCAGGTCTCACAGCATGTATGTCTATTTTTATTAATTATTTCTGTTTAGTTTATTCTACCACTTATTTAAATTATATTATTTTACTTTATCTGTAATGTAGTATTTATACTCAAAGACCGGCACAGCGTCCCATTGATTGTTTGCTGCACCGTACGACGTCATTACGTCAGCGCCGGCTATCGCTGAAAACCAGCGCTGGGGCTCTGTCTTGCATAGGGTCGCAGTATAATGCTGAGCGATAGCCATTTTGCGTGGATGTGACGCATGTTTCCCCCAACCTTTTCTTATTTTTGTGTTTATTTTCTTTTGTTGCGTCATGTTTACCGCAAATAAACGTATTTTCTTTCTTTCTTTCTTTTCTTATAATAAAGAAAGAAAGAAAGTTTTTTTTGTTTTTTTTTTTTATTTTTTGTTTTACGTCTTTACCAACTAAAGACGTAAAACAAAAAAATCTGCTTTTTTTAGTGTTTAATTAATACATTCCGAGAACCCTGAAAATCAATATTTAAACCTGTTTTGATAAAAGTCTACTTACTATGTTAACACTTTACACAGAGACTTACAAAATAAACAAAATTGTATTTTATAAGAATTTCTCCCAATGGATCTTCACAAATTGGAAGACAGCGTTCCAGTATCTTCCGTTAGTTTCAGATCTCCATGAGAACGATATAGAATTTTAAACAAGTGGCTGGCTGTTATATGTATATACGATACTCTGTGTCTGGGGATACCCTTCGTTCTCAAGCTGAGCGGTCTACAAATCTAAATCGATTGTAAACGTGTAGGTCGGACCGGTTCATATTTTGAAGCGAGTTCAGAAGGAGGGTAGTAAGGGTTGAAACGACAAATTGTACGGAACGTTTTTAAATTATTCCTACTTATTATTTTTCTTTTGCACTTAAGTGTTACCTGGGGGCTAATTGCGTAACACACTATCAGTAGGAATCGGTTTCAATTTGACAGTTCAACAACATTCATTGCATTATTTACGTTGTTGAGCAGACATTGTTTTCTAACTTATGAAGCAATGGATTAGCAATATACTCCAAAATCATTCCGATTCAGATTCAAACTGTGTAACGCAATTAGGGTGCTGATCATCATCTGCCTAGTCTTTTTCCAACTACACGTGTTGGGGTCAGCTTCCAGTCTAACCAGATGCAGCTGAATACCAGTATTTTCCATGGAGCGACTGCCTATCTGACCTCTACAACCCAGTTACTGGGTAATACGATACCCCTTGGTAAGACTGGTATTCAGACTTTCGGGCTTCTGAGGACCCGTAACGACTGTCAAAGATCCACCAATGACAGCCGGGACAATCGGTTTAACGTGCTTTCCGAGGCACGGAGGGGTGTTAGTATGTAAAGATGGTCACTCATCCGTTAAGTGTTACCAGATAAATACTGATTTCCGTCCCAACGGACTATGAAAGTAAAGGAACAGAGAGTGGACTGTGTTTACGCACACACTTTTACTGCGTACTACCTGGGGACGTCCGCCGCCCCCAATCATACAGGACCCGAGGTGGCGGCGCGTAATGTGCCACGCGCGCCCTTTTCAGACGTCGCGGGGGGGTCAAACACCTCCCCCCCACCAGACATGAGGTGGCCCCGGCAGAGGCGGACCAGTCGGGGATCACGGAAGTCGCACTAGATCCCATGATGTGGGAAGGGAACACAAGGCTGGTTTTTAGTTAGTAAGAGTCTGACAGATCCCTCCACCCGCCCTAGGGCGGAGGACATCCATGAGGTTTTCCACCCCGGAAACAAAAAAAAAAAAAGGTGGACAACATTTGGCTGGGAGGGTAAAATTTTACTGTTTTCAAAGTTAAATGAAAACGCTTTTTTTGTATGAAATGGCTTATAGCACCGTGTGGCTTTTTAACGTACGCTCGCCAGTGGTAAAAAATCCAGTATAAGTTGGCCCTTCATTCTATTGAAAATTCGTACTACGCGAGGCCAAATCGAGGTCAAAGTATTACCGACGTGCGGCCTATTGTACATTCAGTGATCTGCATAAATTCAAGCCCCTGGGGTCATGTAATGCAGAGCACTGACCGTACCTATACGGAACAAGATCATCATAATGATTGCTGTCATTGAAAACCAGCATCAGGCACTAGTTGTCTGGCATTTTTGGCGCAGCTGTCAGGCACAGTTTCTTGCTAATTTCTTTACACTTTATATTAGTTTTTTTTTTTTTTGGTGTGCTGTAAATTATATTGTGTCTTTTATTTATTTATTTATTAAAACTTTATGCACAAGTAAAAAAACTACTGTAGAAAGGCGGACTTAATGCCTGAGGCATTTTCTACCAGTCAACCTTAGGGTGAAGCAGAGACAAAACATGGTAGGTGCAATATGGGGATAGATAACTCGAAAAACAACAATACAATATACATAGATACATACATACTACTTACATAGATACTTACTTTTAGTCTAAATAAATGTATTTTCTTTCTTTATTTTTGTTCTTTCATTATAAAGACAGACAATAGTTCCTAGGAGGGTAGTCGGTAAGTACTCATACACACGAGCAGCGGCACGCGTCAGCGGCAGACGCAACTGCAACTGTCGTCACTGGTCGACGGCTACAGTTGTCTCTGCCGTTGACACGTTCACGCTCACGTTGTGTATGAGCAGTAACCAATCGTCGATCATGCAATCGTTCGTACCTTCAACAGTCCAAATTCTCCACGATACACGTTTCCTAAGCGCTATGGAGCAGGCTATGCTCGGAGTTTCTTTGAAGGATAAAATCAGGAATGAAATTATCTGGAAAAGAACCGGACTTACTGACATAGCTTGTAGAGTAAACAAACTGAAGTGGCAATGGGCTGGCCATGTTTGTCGAAAAACCGATGGTCGATGGAGCAGCCGAGTCCTGGAGTGCAAACCGCTTATGAAAGAAAAGAAGTGAAAGGCGGAGGACAGGATGATGTGGCGCAGCCTGGTAGAGGCCTATGTCCAGCAGTGGACTGCGATAGCCAGAGTTGATTGATTCATTGACAAGTTTCCTAATTAATTAGGCCCAGTTATTCCAAAAACACGTCATGAAAACAATACAGAAAACTTGTATATATTGTGTTCATATGAAACCTTATACATTATAACCAATTAATTCGTTAGAATTCAGATAAATCGTTTTAATGATCTCATATCAATACAATACTCATTATTAATGGACGTAAATATTGCTGTTTTTTGTGAAAATTTCGGACTGGCTTGGTTTCTTTTTGAAATGTAAGTGTTTTCAAAGAAAATTTCATCGCACGGAACTACATTTCATGTTTTTCTGTATTTTGCCTTTTATATTACTGTTCCTTTTTTTTCACCAATAACTGTCTAACACCCACGTACAGCTGGTTATATCCCACCACCATACTAGCAGGAAACAAAAGAGTTAGAAAATGGGATTATCCTTTTCATCATCATCATTTCCGCCGAAAGACGTCCACTGCTGGACATAGGCCTCCCCCAAGCACCTCCACTTTGACCGGTTCTGTGCTTCCCGCATCCAACGGATAGCTGCAGCCTTCACAAGGTCATCGGTCCACCATGTATCCCGGTACGCGGTCACCACTTCAGAACCTTTCGGCCCCATCGGCCATCAGTTCTGTGAGCAATGATTATGTGCCCTGCCCACTGCCACTTTAAGCTTGGCAATTCTTCGGGCTATGTCGGTTACCTTGGTTGGCCTGCGGATCTCTTCATTTCTGATTCGATCACGTAGGGAAACTCCAAGCATAGCCCTCTGCATTGCCCTTTAGATTATCCTTTTATTTACTAGTAATTCTGCGAGCAGAAGACCTCGCGATCACAAACTTTTTTGCAAAAATTAATATACCATCAACATTATTTAAAACGGGATATTTACCAAGTTCTTTGTTTTTAAAATCATGGTAAATATCCCGTTTTAAATAACTTATTAAATAACAAAATAAAATAATCTCAGGTAAGTAGTACTAACTACTAAGTCTAATAAAGTTTAAAGCTGGTGGGCGAGACGGAATCGTTTGGCAGGGTAACAGCAGTACCACCTATTTTATGAATTCCAGGGGTTACATTTTTATATGGAATTCTGATCTGAGATTTCGCGGGGAAGGACCTTCAAGACTTTTCCTCTTGGAACGGCCGTGATACTTTGACAGCAGCATTGAAAGTCTAAAATAGTAGTTATATTTTGAGCTCATCACTAATTTTGTGATGAGAAGGTGGTCCCAGGTTCTCCATCAATCACTACCTAGTAGTTACAGGGCCGATTCCACTGGTAGAAACCTAAAAGTGAGCAATTTACTGCATTTTGAGGTGCTATTCTGCTCATCACGCTGAAGATCCTCATCAGATCTTCACCAAATTTCTATGAGTCCAACGAAAAAAGAACCATTGCAATCGGATCTTATAAGGCAGAGATGTCCAGTAGCCCGGGGTTCTTGCCCCGTTTTGGAGGAACTACCTCCTCTCTAATCAAAAATTCAGGACGACAACAAAAATTATGTAACTGTCGTAAAACCTGTACACCAAGTTTCGTCCAGATCGGTTGTAAAATACTAACTGTAGAGGAGTACCTTGTTGGTACTCCTGGCAGAGGAATGCAAATTTTGCTAGACTTGAATTAGAGACGCTTCGCTCGCTCGGTCATAAAGCATATCATAAATGACAATGTCATCACGCCTTGTTTCGAAGGGTTGTGCAGAAGTACCTATAGTACAAATTAAAACAAAAAAAAAGATAAAACATTCAAACAAAGAAGGAAGAAAGGAATAACACCGTTTTACCAAATTATATCAGTATGACACGGTGGAGCATACGGTGGAGGTCTGCCCGGCTTGGGTGGAGCACCGCCGTGTCCTCACGGAGGCGATCGGCGGCGGCGATCTCTCGCGTCCGGCCCTAGTTCAGGCCATGGTTCAGAGCGAGAGTGCATGGGAGGCCGTAATGCTCGCAAAGGAGAAGGCGGAACGCGTGATAAGAAAGAGGTTTTAGGCGTAAGCACTGTCTCTATAATGTTTTTCTACAATTCTGATTACAAAATCATGTGACTGAATTTAATGTAAAAGTTAAAATTCATTGATTCAGTAATAAAAAGTTGTACCTTAGGTATTTTCACGCCATGAGAAATGGCAGACATGTCGTGAGCCACTCTTCTTTAAGATCTTGCATGCATGTATTATTTTAATTCTTTATATAAACCTACACAAATTTTCGAGCAAATTTTTCTTTCAATTAGCGCATTGACTGCGCTACCAGTCGCGGTTTAGTAAACATAACTACGATTTCTACAGCAAAATAACTATCATTAAGCCAACATAACTATCAAAATTGATATAGTTCAAGTAGCGTGGTGTTTTTTAGCGATTGTGAACCTGCAATGAAAAAAATATTATTAAATTCTAATAAAAATAACTTCGAATTGTGCTCTTACTTGAATTAGGTTTAAACCAAACTTTAGAGAACAAGCAAAACTACTATATCGCAAAGTAAGAACACAACAAACCAACTCGTTCATCATGCCAGAGTGTAGGAACTGACAGCCGCAGTTGAAGAAAATAAATAAACAAATTCCATCAAAACAGTTTCCAAGAAATTACTTTTCAAAGTTCCAACCATAAACGAGATAAAGATACAGGGATGTTAAACTACTTACAGTACGGCAACGACAGACACCTAAAAATGATCAACAATTGTATTTATTTATTTAACCATGAATGTACACACATATACACCGTGGCATTTTAGTCGTCTTACAACGGCAGCCCACTTCATGTATCCAATGACTACTAATAGTATATGAAAGTATTTTTTTTATTAACATTTGAATAATAAAAAAAAAATAAAAAAATATTTAAAAAAAACTAACATTATGACGCATGATGTAGTTTGAAATACCCGGTTACGAGCGCGGTGCAAGCTTTGCGTTCTAAGGGCGCGGGCGATGCGGAATGGAGCGTAAGGCTCATAACAGGTGTTTCAAACTACATCATGCGTCATACCGAATATTTTTTGGTTTAATTACGAGTATTCAAATGTTAATGTTAATTATTCAAAGGTGATGTTTATTTCTAAAGAACCTCCAGCATACCCATATCCTTTTAGCATACCTGTGATTTGAAAATAGATAAAAAGAGATGTAGACACCGTGTGTAAGAGTAAGAGAGAAAATAAAATACATAAAATAAAATAAAAATACAATTCACTAATTTAAATAAATATATTATATGAGAACATACTTATTGTATATACATACATACTCAGCACTTAACTGCTGCTTGAAGTATCCTTTTGTCTGAAAAACAAACAATTCTCACAATTGATTACTCATAGTACTAACCCAATATATTCAATTTTAAAATCTTCGCCCCATAAATATCAACATAAATTCTGCATAAAAATCTGCAATAATATTTTCTTTTCATTGTCCACCAAATTACAAGGAACACCTCTTATAATGCCAGTGCTTTATGCTAATAAAACGAGGGTAGTATTCAAATGTTATGTAGCATCGTAGCATACCGCCGCTGGCGAGACTCCAAAAATATTCGGCTAAGTGTAAAAGATTTCTTTGATGTTGAACTAAGTTAAGGTCTTTAAAATATAGTTTACGGGGCACTGATAATATTTACCTTGGTTTATAAGGAAAATAGAAGAAATAAATTATGTTTATTTAACGTTGACAACAAGGCACACAACAATTTAGCTCAAACTGAAGTACCTGAAACGTTCTAAAACATTAATTACCAGTGTTGGGTACCTTGCTAATTTTTATCTGGCCCATAAAAAACGGTTTTTTCAATAGTGTTTAGTAGTACCTGCGAGTACGGGTATGTTTACAATATGCTGACGGTTCGGTTCGCCAATAGTTTTTCGAAATCCTTGTAATTTAGAGGTGGTCATCGCCTATTTCTTCAATTTAATCTATTCCACAACCACATGTGCAGTTATTCCAACAATAGAACAAATTATGCAATAAACAAACATGAAAGTCACCAATCACTGTTCACTGCGCGACGATGATCGATTGACGATCGTTATCGTACGTGTGCATTGCATTCAATTAATTAAAACCGTAAGCTAATTAATTATTAACAGCTTTCCGATAATTTTACGTCATTGAATTGGATTAACTACACTTTTGAATTTGCTGATTTATTAGCTAGTTTACATCTGTTTCGAATTGAACAGAGTCGTTGCTGACAGACAGACGATATAAGACAAGACTTACTACTGATGAATATAAAACTATTGCACTTCTGACGGAAGCTGCGTCGGGCGTAATTTCAGTCGCGTCTATTTATTCGCTCGGAGCACTAACGCATTATCGGTCGAGTGTGTAAGGTTAAATGTTTTAATATCTAATTGTCGGATCTGGCGTTACGCAACCGACGATACGCGACACATCTTTCGTCAGATGTGCGACCACCCTTACTGATATGATTGATTCCAGGACGTTTTTACAGGCCACTACTGGCTCTTTC
This sequence comes from Tiliacea aurago, assembly GCA_948098905.1. Taxonomy (NCBI): domain Eukaryota; kingdom Metazoa; phylum Arthropoda; class Insecta; order Lepidoptera; family Noctuidae; genus Tiliacea; species Tiliacea aurago. The sequence continues at coordinate 23,106,835 of OX402581.1, read as the reverse complement.
CTATTTACATTTAGACAGTTTTTTAAGGCTAAACACACTAGGCTCGGCCACTGGAATTAATGTGTGGCCGCAAGCATCATTTCCAATGTGATATATGATAAACAAATATCCTGCCGCAATTTACACCATGTTATATTTTGTCCCAAAAGTATTTAAGTGTGATGGAAAATGTTATCACCATTTAATTACTTAGAATACAATGGCCGAACGGTTAGATACCTACTGCCAAATTATTATCAATGAGCGCAAGACGACCCTGGGGCCGCCGTTAGAATGTTAACGGCACGGTTGGCGCAGTTAGTTAAGCGATTGACTGCTGCGCTGCGTGTCGCGGGTTCGATTCCCGCACGGAACAAATATTTGTATGACCTACAAGTAGTTGTTTCGGGTCTGGCTGTTTGTGTATGTGAATTTAAATGTTTGTAAACGCACCCACAATACAGGAGAAATTCCTAGTGTGTTTTTTATAAAAACAAAAAAAAAATGTTTTTGTACGGACAACCCGGTAACATAACAACCTAACTTTGTGATTATCCATGACACAGTTTTGAAATATTGTACATAGATTCTTTACATAAAAATAAATACGTGATACGTGTTTCGTGTTACGCATATACTAAAAATAAAGTATCAGGCTGGATTTTTGGGACGGGACAGTTAGACTTTGTGAAAATAGCCCATTTTCTTGCTGTCTATACTTTTTTTTTCATCTGTGAATGCTGATCAATGTCTCAAAAAGTTCAGGACAGTCTCTTAAGACTGTTGTCGTGTAGCTACAACAGTTAAGGTACCTGCCCTTACTGCCCCATCTCAAAAATCCACTCTGTATATAATATCATGTCCTTCAACATTTCCGTCGTTCAACCTTCCACACTGTGTATACTGAGAAGATACTCTAGGTATTTATTATTATTTCAAGGTTTAATAAAACAAAATGAAACTTTTGTAATTTTAATTTCAATTTTCATAACATTATTAAATGTTGGCTGTAAAAAAAATAAGTCAGATTAAAAAAGTGGCCAAGTGCGAGTCGGACTCGCGCACGAAGGGTTCCGTACCATTATCTATAAAAATGGCAAAAAAATCACGTTTTTTGTATGGGAGCCCCCCTTAAATATTTGTTTTATTTTAATTTAATTATTTATTTTTAAAGTGAATATACAACTAAATATTCTGTGAATATTTCAAGCGTCTACCTGTTGCCATTATCAATATAGAGCAAAAACTAACAAAAAAATCACGTTTGTTGTATGGGAGCCCACTTAAATATTTATTTTATTCTATTTTTTAGTATTTGTTGTTATATCGGCAACAAGAATACATCATCTGTGAAAATTTCAACAGTCTAACTATCACGGTTCATGAGATACAGCCTGGTGACAGACGGACAGACAGTCAGACAGACGGAGCCTTAGTAATAGGGTTCCCGTTTTACCCTTTGGGTACGGAACCCTAAAAAGTGGTTAAAATAACATATTTAAATTTTATTCGTATCTTTTAGAACTATAATAATAAAGGATAGAGCATGAACCAGTGTATAATAATAATAAACCATTTATTATCAGGTTACAAAGCCCATAGATGAATACCTTAATCTAAGTATACATAATATATAATATTAACAATTGCGTTAGTAAATAAAACTCAAAGCTATGTTAGTATCAAAAAAAAAAAAAAAAATAAGTAGGTAAAAAGTCTAGGGTTGCTAAATGAAGATCCCAAATTATGTAATGTAATACGTGTAGAAGTTGCATAACGGAACATCACACCTGCATTCCCCGAAGGCTTAGGCAGAGGTGCACCTATAGTACAGTACTCATATAACCCAAGGGCCATTGCCATTAACCGGGCATAAATCCAAACTCCGGGTTTCTACTGAGAAATTCCAGATGTAAAAATCCAATAAAACTTTGCCCGAGCTGGGAATCGAACCCAGGACCTCATTCTCAGCAGTAGCACTTGCGACCACTAGACCAACGAGGCAGACAAAAAGCCACTAAGATTTTAAAAAGGCAGTTTTTTTATTAATCTTGCTGTTTCCTGCATCTTTATTTGCATTCAAACGTCAAGAAACGGCATAGGTATGTCACAAAATCCAAGTTAAACTAAATTCAACTTACAATTTAGAGTTTTAATTTGTTTGAGCATGTTTTCGTAATAACTTAGTTCTTCTTTTTCTGTAACAACCAAAATTAGACGGATTTTTAAGAACACCCAATTTGAAATAAAAATAAATTAATATTATTTTCAATAAATGATCATTACCTTCTTTACTAATTTGGTGTCCTAAAATTCAGAAGTAAAATATGTAAATAAATTATTTTTATTTTACTCTGTTAAAATATTTTTGTTAATACACAAATATTACTTACGCATAGCTTTCTTGTAAATATTTTCTTCCTGTTGCGCTGAAAGATAATTTGTGAATGAACTAGCTGTGAATACATCGGCGTAAAATTAAAAAAAAAACATGAATGAATACCACCAATATTATAAGTGCAAATGAAGCTGCGCCCGCGACTCCTACCGCATGTATGTAGAAAAACATTTATTGTACTTAATCGATATCTAAAGTATTCTTTATGAACCATATATATCCGATAAGTACGCACCACTAACGACCAGATAATATAAAAAAAAAAATTAAAGTGATAATACTCTTTTCAAAGTAATATTGTAATGTAAGTATTTATACTTACCCATTTTTTTAAAATAATTTTTGATTTCTGTGAAATGATGGTAAATGATTTTTATTTCTGTAGGTAGGTTTGTACAAACATTTTTACACGCCAATCATATTTTAAAAACTAGATGAGGTCGGCGTTTCCTATCTGATTACTCTGAGAAGAAAGACAGAAAGAAACTCAGAGGTCATAGTCTCTTTTAAAGTCCAGACATAATCTTGGTCAGATCATGTGAAGGCCATGCCGATTGGTGTCTGAAATGGTCTTTTGAGGAAAGAACCACACAGATTGAGTGGACCTGACCAGTCAGTGCACGAATTTGTCAGAAATCGTGCAGCTCTACTCAGAACTTAAGGAGCTCAACGATGCGACGATCAATACCAAAGAAAGGACATTTGGGTAGGCCGCTTATATGACTCAAACTGCCAGACCATGATTAACACTAACTGAGAATAAAAGAAAAGGAAAAAAGAACCCACTTAGTCTTCACATTCACAATAATTAAAATAATAAATCACTTTACAAGTAAATATTCATGACATTGTGTATCACATTTCACTGTGATCATACCTTGGCTATCCATTGATTTGTCATCAGGAACTTCTGATGATAATGAGGATGATGATAATAATGAACTTCCTTCAGCACCACCGAGTTCAGCCAAGCCCGCCACTAAAATATACTGTATATTTATGCAAGGACTAGCTTCTTAATAAAGCTAAGCAAAAATAGTCTTTAGGTACAATAAGGGAATGCCTTTATTGAAGTGATGGAAAATTGGGGAAATGTATGCATTTAAATTTTAGAAAACATATCGCAACTCCGCTCAAATAGTGTCGTAAGTCAAAAAAAACAGTCATAAGTATGACACTATTTGAGATACGATTTAGAAGTTTTCTGAAACGAATGGAACATTATAAGAGAATTCAAATTTTTCGAGTTGTATTTGAGCGGAGGTGCGATATATCTTTAATAAAAATAACTAGAAGTATCAGTTCATCAATCGCATCTCATCTTTTCTTTCATGGTTTTTAGGGTTCCGTACCTAAATGGTAAAAAGGAACCCTTATGGTGAGACTAAGTCTGTCTGTCTGTCTGTCTGTCTGTCACACCTGGATATCTCAAGAACTACTAATGCTATCAACTTGAAATTTAGAATAGTTTTAGATGACGTTTGCCCAACTATTTTGCCTACAAGAAAAAAAATATATCTTGTTTGCAAAAGGGACTAAAAGGGGGTCTTAAAATTTTGAACTGGAGCTACTAAGGCATAAGGGGTATCATATAAACGAGCGCTGTTTGCACATTTTCAAATATATTTTTTAATTTTTTTTAGGCAGCAAACTTTCTGACTTATAATGAAAAATTAAAAAAAAATACCGTTCCCCCCCCCCCTTATCTCCGAAGTTTGCATAGATAAAAATCTGAAATTATTCTATGTGATAGAAGTTTATGTAATATTTTATTAAAGGAAAAATAAAACAATGTCTCTAAATAGCACAGTTTTTCAGAAATCATCAACATCATATATACGTACGGAACCCTCGGTGCGCGAGTCCGACTCGCTCTTGACCGGTTTTTATTTAGGTAACAAAACTATGTTTAAACAAAAATAAAGAAATCTTACCTTATCAAAACAGTTCCAAGTTTGATGTTAGGTACAGTAAAAGTTGAAATTGCGTCAATATTATCATCAATATCCACGATTATTTATTGTCTTTGTGATATTTTTCGCTATAGCATAAGTTGAGAATGTTTATAAACAGATAAATGGATACTTACACAATACTTCAAGACGATCTTTTTTACAACTCACATAATAAGTTTGTGAAACGAGCTGTAAAGGAAAGGAATATTAAACTATTCTACTAGCAGTAAGATACATATTATTTTGTAGTTTAGTCTAAAAAACGGCCAAGCGCGAGTCGTACTCGCACACGAAGGGTTCCGTACCACCGTACAATATTTGCCGAAAAAACACTATGGTATTATATTAATTTTTAACTTTATTTTCTTTTTATTATTTGTTGTCGGACGGACACTGGACTGTTGGCACCTTTTGGTTACGGAACCCTGAAATGAAGTTAAAAACGATAATTGAATAAATCTTCTAGCATTGTTAGGACACTTAGGACCCACTGCTTTTCGATAATATTTGTAGTATTAATTAATAAATAAACTCACAATAGTAAATAAATAAAAGTGTAAATACATTACAACGTTAACGAAGGTTTACCTGTTGGCGAATGATTGGCCGGCGTCATTACATGCGTTCAATTAATTAGTGCAAGTAATATCGCCTGCTTTATTACGAACCGTGGAACTGCTTTCCGATACGTTAACATAGTTTTAATGAAATTAAAACCCAATTGAAACCTACTGCGAAGTTGTAGAGCTCCGTCTAATGTTGAACTAGATTCACTGTTGGTTATTTCTTAACTGACTTAAAAAGAAGGAGATTTTACATTCGACTGTGTTTTTTATTTAGGTTATAAATAACACGAACTGGAATAGTGTTAAACAAACAGTCATTAAGAAACTACAATGAATTCTGAACATTTTGAAAGACTAATTGCTTTCTTCACAGAAATATAATAAAAAGCGAGAGGTCGTGAAAAAAACCAATTGGACTTTTGTATAATTATCAAAACAAAATAGAGCGACCCTTGTGGTCATAATCTTAAGATTTTATGGAACACCGCTCATTTTTAGAACTTCTTTTTAAAACAAACTTAGGTCAATCTTTTAGCTTTGGGCTATCCATGATAATTAACACATTACTGAAACAAACTAATTACTCAAATATTTTCTTGTTTCTAGTGTACCTATTAATTTAGATACAAACAAGAAACCACAGAATTATTTTTAAATCAAATTATAATAGTAATTATAATTAGTTTTTATATTAGCCCATAAATGCCGTGAATTTTTTTTAACACATTTCTATAAAATCCAAATTGCAAACAATTCAGTCACGCACGCGAAACATGTTAGAACTAATAGGCTAGTTAGCGGTAAGAAAAATACCCTAAGAATTACCTACCTTATTATTTTCTTTTGTATTACATTGCAGTGAGCCAAAAATATTAAAAATCAACTTATTTGTTATTTTCTCATTTAATTTAAGTCAACTCATTTTCTCGCCGACTGATCGACACTTCACGTAACCAGAGGGCTGGCTCATTCTTTGGCCAAAGAATTAGCATTGCCATTCAACGTGGCAATGCTACCAGTCTTCTGGGCACGTTTCCGGATGACAGCGATGCGGACGACTACTTCGACGCTTCAGTGTCCTTTGTTTTTATCTCGTTTGTAGCTAGTGTAAATATTTAGTTGTGTGATATCTTGTATACAATAATGATTTTAATGTATTTGTAATGCATAAAATACTTCTTGGGTTTTACTTAATAGTTTAAGTGATTTTAGATTAATTAATATTTTCGAGAAATAATTTCGTAAAAATAAAGACACGTGACAAAATCAGACACGTCACAACTTCCAGACGACATTCCAAATTGTAAATAGAAACAAACTATATAGGTACGTCAGACAGTTTCTTTTGCAATACCACGAAACAGACGTACGAAAAGAAATAACACTGATTGGTAGCGTGTCCCGCACAATGTGGCAGTCTTCAATAATTATCTACTAAATTGGTATTTAGTCGTTACATTAATAATTAGGAAATGGAAATTGTCTCTCTACGACCGTCAAAGTAAACGTTAACACAAATAATGAATTGTCTGCTTTGAATATTATTTTTTAAATATTTAAAAACGATGTTAGGTAATTAAGACTACCGAATATTATAATATTCCGACAGAAGTAACAAATAAAGTTTGTGTGCGAGCAATACTGTTAAAAAAACTCGCAGATTTGACAGAATAAAAACATTGTGAAGTTACTCGAGCCGCCATCGCCATGCCAGAATGCCCCGTTTTGACAACCAAAATTAAATTACGTTATAAAAATTAAAAAATATTTCTATTTGTGTTATTAATTTATTATAATATTTCGCCGAAATATTAATTATTTGAGGTACAAACCTTGTTCTCTAGAACATTACTAATTGGCTTCTCAAAAACTGTCAACTAGCCTATTATTGAAATTAAAACCAAGCAAAGACCTTAAATTAGTCTTAGAGTAATTAGACTAGAGCCTATTACTTCTATGAAATTAGTTACTTAACAATAGACGGGATATAGTGAACAAAATCGTAATAGTGTGCCAAGTCGCAATTCTCATTCGTATCCACCAAAAGAATATTGGATTTTGCTATATTTCGCTAGACCGCGTCACTAAGACGATCACAATTTTTCTATGACATTATTAAGCCTCTCTTTTAAAACTGGAAAACTTGACATTTTAATTATTACACACATAAACTCACGCCTTCTTCCCATAGGGGCATGATTTTATATAAATATTGACATTGCAGAATATTATATACAATTTTACATGAATGTTTACTTTGAAAAGTATTTACTGCTTTCATTTATTGTGAATGTGTGCACTATGTGTGTATTTTTTTTCTCTTTAAATATTTTCCTTTGTTTTTTTTTTCTCAGTTAGTTTTAATGATGGTCTGGCATTTTGAGCGCTTTATGCGACCTACCCAAATGTCCTTTCTTTGGTATTGTTCGTCGAGTCGTTGAGCTCCTTAAGTCTTGAGTTGAGCTGCACGATTACTGACATATGCTTACACTGATTGGACAGGGCCACTCAAATTTGTGTGGTTCTTTCCTCAAAAGACCATTTCAGACACGGATCTACATGGTCCTCACATGATCTGACCAAGATTATGTCTGGACTTTAAAAGAGACTTTGAATCCTGAGTTTATTTTGCCATTTCTTCTCAGGGGTAGTCAGATAGGAAATGTCGGCTACATCTAGATTATTTGTTTTATTTTTTACATGACGTGTAAAAGTGATTCTCATATCCTATTTACAGAATAAACGATTTCATTTCATTTCTATGTTATTAGGTAAACCTTACTAAACCTTGCCTTAAATCTCTTTGGAACCGAATATTATTTTACTGGAAACATCCACAAAACAAGTAACATTCAAGTTTTTATCACACTTCTTAAGTTTATTGCAACGTAAAGAAAACTGCACGTAAAGATGAGTGATCCAAGTAAATGCAGGTCATCATTTACCCTGTAACGTCATAAGTTCTCGACAAACTTTGTGCAAGAAACTGTCGCATCTGTGGACGGTGCGGCGGTGACGAGATGAGAAATTGAGAGTAAATGTAATTTATTATCTCTGGATGATACGGCTTACGGTTTTTTGAGAATGTGTACTGTAAAAGTTGGCATCGTCACAAATAGCAATTAATTCTAGATAAATATTTTAGTGCACTACAATTAAATTATGAAATATCACTCTTTCTTAATGCAATTGAGTAGGTAATGTTGACAAATTAATCAAAACATTGTATTATTTGACAGCTACTCGTGACGTCATAAGGTAATAAAATCATCATCATCATCATCGTTTCAACCGAAAGGCGTCCACTGCTGGACATAGGCCTCCCCCAAAGGGGTGTGTTTGTCACAATCGCCACGCTTGGCAGGCGGGTTGGCGATCGCAGTATAGTGTTAAAATGCATAGAGAACGCTGCTGCCCATTCTCTAGTAAGTCCCTTAGTCGCCTTTTACGACACCCACGGGAAGAAATAGGGCGGTGCTATTCTTTACGTCCGGCATCATACAGATCTAAATATTTTAGTGCACTACAATTAAATTATGAAATATAACTCTTTCATAATTTAATTGAGTATTATTGACAAAATGATCAAAATATTGACAGCTGTCAATTTTTTTTATCAATTTAAGTCTTACGGTTTTTTGAGAATGTGTACTGTAAAAGTTGGCAACGTCACAAATAGCAATTATTTCTAGATACTAGCGATATCGCAAGGTAACAAAATATAAAGATTGAAATAAAAATAAAGACAATATAAGTGTATGTATAGAAAACAGGCAGAGTTATTAAGGTTTATCCATTTTGACGAGCCGAAAAAACTCGTCCCTGTATAGTTATGGCTATTCAAAATGGACCAAACCGTCCTCAAGTCAGTAAAGCAAATTCTGTAGACCGGTAGCACCCTTTTTTTTTTTTTTTTTTGAGTGGGAAATTATCAAATAACTTCTCCCGCTCTGGGCTGAGCGGGAGGGCGTGTCAGACTTTTACTGACTAAAACCCACCCGTGTTCCTTCCGTTGCCTGTGTGCCGGGGCCACGATATCCCTTTCGGACAAACTCGCAACCCCGGCAGGCATTGGCCCTAACGGACCCCGTCAGTTGGTGCTGACATCTCTTTGAGGCGCGCGTGAAACACAACGCGCCGTCGACCCGGGCCTGGTCCTTATCGGACGGCGAGCTACCCATCGCTCACCGTCCGCAGGCCCGCGCCTACGGTACCGGTAGCACCCTGGAATGTGCTAAAAAGATTTGTTCTATAATTTTTAAGTTCTTCAATGACTTTTTGAAGAACTGAAACATTTTATACGAAACCAACTTGGTGTTAAACCACTTTTAAAATAAAATGAACCATAAAAATTACCAAAAAATACGGTAAACGACACAAAGATTAACGGTCAAATAGAGAACCTCCTGCAGAAAGTCGCTTGAAAATACCTGTGTACTTTTTCATATCAAAATAAAGCGTTCTATTTACCCAACGTTAATTAAAGACCTATTCATAAACCGACTAACAAAGGATTTTTCTCATTATTTTTCATTACGGCTTTTATGCACTGGAATTAAGTCTCATCACTCGTTTTATTATCTCATAATATTGTACTTCTGAGAACATTGGTAGTAATGAAGCATGAACACTCGTAGTACATAATATTATTAAAATCTAGGTGGCGTTAAGGCGCTGACAAGAGGCAAATGATAAAAGTAGGCTTGTCTTAAACAAAAAAAATGCCAAATCTATATAGTTTGTAATAGCGGAAAAAATATATGTTATTCTTGAATATATTTCTCAGACAAACACGTTTAAAAAAAAACTCGATACAAATGAACGGTAAACTAACCCTTTACTTTGAGTTTCAATCCAAAATATCTGTATTATATATCAACGTACGGTTAGTAATTAATTAATAACAAGAACGTCTTATTTGTATGTAGAACTTGGTTGTTTTTTATTTTCTTTTACTCAACTCATTTTTGAGTAAATAAATAATTGCTTCATATTTTGCAATAAATTACAAGCGTCATCGCGATTCTCTTTCTTTTGTATGCAGTCTGACAGTGACCGCGGTTTATAATAATAATACCATTTATTTCAGATGACACAGGCCCATAGAAAAATACCTTAACCTAAACATACATATTGTATAAACAAAAATTTGTATTTGACGGAAGCCATATTGTTTAACAGCTGCGAGAGGCGGCGACTAGATGGCGCTAGTGGAACGTGCATTCATTCTATCGGTCATTTGACTTAAAACACTTGAAGTCAATTGAGTGAAATATTGTAACGTTACCCCCCTCTAGCGGATCGCCTTTATAAGGAGCTACGCTGTTGAGTCGGTACGCATTTTGAACGGATGCGTCTTGGTGCACGGACCACTGTCTCTCGACAGTCAGTACTGCCCGGTTATTGGATATGGAACGCTGTCTCCGACAAATTAGTACTATCCTTATTGCGGTGGGTGCATGGACCACTGTCCCTGACAGTCAGTACTGCCCTATGTGACCGCCACTACCATTATTAGTTATTTAATTAATTCTATTTAATTTCTATATTCTCTCGATTAACTGATTGTTCGATTGAAGTATATTTCTGTATTGCCATATCTGAGTATTACTTCTGATGTCTGAACCTATCCCGACATCAGAAGTGGGATACGAAGACCACCCCACTTCTGGAGACTCAGCTTCCAATATCATGCAAGACCAGATGCTTTTGTTTAGTAACGGCATGGAAGCCTTAATTTCTAAAATCATCGGAAGTTTGTCATCTACCGCCTGTACACCAAGTCCATTAGTCTCATTCGACCGTGACGCGTCCGCACACATCGTCTTTAATGAAGGAGAGAATTACTTGTAAATTTAAAGGTAGAAGAGTAAATGATGTGGTACCTTTAGTAGGTATAGGCAATAAAAATATCAATAATACATTGCAATTGCTGTGTCAGGCAGAAATTAACGATTTCGCGACGGAGATTCTATTCCAAGTTTTGCTAGATAAGTACTTGCGTCGTAACATCGTATTGAGTCGAGACATTTTAAATAACGGTTTTTGTTCGAGCAACTGAATTAATTTTGCCTAGAACTATAAAAGTGTGTAAAGCAATTCAGACTACGGCAATAATTAATTGTGTCGATTGGATTCTTGTCGTTTTCTTTTTCGTGATAACTGAGGGGTTATTTCTTTGACTAAAATGTTCACATTATCCATTTTAACGTAGTAAATCAATTAAAATTTGGCACGAAATAAGTACAGAGTCAACTCGTTACCAACACTGAGAAAGATGGTCATTTTAAACCTCTGTCAGTTAAAACAATCTCACGCTCCTGATTGGCTGAAAGGATTTGACGTCTCGCTCCTGATTGACTGAAAGGATTTGACTAAATTTGTTAATAAACTTCGAAGGATTTGACTGAGTTAGATACCGGTGGTAACCGGTTTTTGCCTTAATTTAAGTGGATTTGACTACTTTTGTAAATGACAAGCGATAAAAGACTTTGTTTTTTAAAAATAACGTTTTTAACTTATTTTCGTTACTTTTGGAGAAGGAAGGAGAAGGAAATTTGATTTTACCAGTTGATAGAAAACGTGACCTTGTAAACATCTTAGAATTATACTCTGGACTTTTTTAGTAACGGTTTTCCGACAACACGTGTTAACACTGGTGAGTTGGACGTAGGGATTGTAAATGTTCGATAATTTTTAGTATTCGAATACTTCTTCAGCCTTGTTCGAATGTTTGAACTGTTCAAGTGATGTGCGAGATAATACTCGTACAACTCGGTATTCGAATATTTGATTGCAATGCCTATTTGAAAGTAAGATTGATAGACCCTAATCGTACAGTGCAAAGACGTTCTTACAGACTGTCTCCGGACGAAAGTCGAATCATGCGCGATAGGGTTAATTTACTGTTGCAAGCCTAAATAATTAGACCCAGTAGTAGTAATGTAAATTAATGCGAATTAACTCATCAGTACCCAGTAGTACGCCGTTTGCTAGGCGAGCCCTTTTGGTTATAAAGTATGATGGATCAGACCGTATTTGCATAGATTATAGAGTCGTTAATAATAATACAGTGACGGATCGTTATCCATTACCGTTGATTTCTGACCAAATTCCTTTACAAAGTTAGATTCAAAATTTAAGGGACCGTTTGAGGTCATAGAGATTCTTGACGGTGATCGCTACACATTGAGAGCATTCAATTTCAAGCGTATTTACAAGTACGTGCATGATAGCCATTTGAAGTAGAAGACGTTGAGTTGAGTGATAGTGGTGAACTTGGTTCAGCTGGTCGAACCGTACCAGTAGCCATTTCGTAGCCGTAGTCCGTTAGAAGTCGGTATCTGCTTATAGTAGTCCGTGGATGTGCGGTGCGCGGGTGGCTCTAGTGGAGGTCGGGTCTTGTAGTGACCATAGAGTCCGTGGGACTCGGAATTCAGGTGAATTCAGTGAAACAAACATGGGGTTTGTTGAACGGGCTTAGTGAAAAGCCACAGGCCACGGATAAGATTCCTACTTTGTGTTTTGTTATGGTCTAAGGCTGATTTATGAATTGCTCTCACATGTTTAGTTTGATTTTGTCTTTTGCGAGATGCGCGATAAATGTGTAGTCAGATCTTTGACTACGACTTTGAATTTCCTGATTATTGATAACATGTTAATTTTCTTATTTTTCTTTGATTTATAGTAATATGGTACTCTAGTTTAATTCAAAATGAAATAGAGTTAGGTTTAAAGAGTACTTTGACGAACGAAGTAGGGAAAAGGGTATCTGGTTTAAAACTATACAGTATCAGCCTCCTCGTATACCGTGGTTTGCTATCAAGGAAATGAATAGGTATCATATTGTTCTGTTTCGTAGATTACACTCTAGTCACTACCCATCCCGCAAGTTTGGTTATTTGATGAACAAAGTAAATCCCAATTGTGAAACATGCAGATCGGTTGAAGATGTTCACCATCTACATAAAGAGTGTACTAAGACTAAGAAGGAAAGAGAATCATTGTTGTGTGGCAAAAGGTAATGAATATGATATTGGTAGATATGTTAAAGTTTTGGCGCAGCCTTCTCCCGAGATAGCAAACCTACTTACTGATTTCTTAAGACATTAATAATTTATATTGTATGTGTAGATTTAATTTAGAATAGTTTGAGTTATGATGAGGCTGGCATGCCACTGTGGATGCCTCTTGTAAAGAGTTCTGTCAAATTTTGACTTTATTTAATTCTGACAAATCAGATGTTCACTTCATTTAATGGCTTACGACAATGATGACAAGACCTTGATGACATTAGGAGATTGGCATCTGAAGGCGTTGAGAAGTCCACGCGTTATGATGAAAGTAGTAGTACGGGCAAGCGTGAGTAAGTTCTCTGTCGGGGAATTCGTGCTTATTAACGAGAAGCGTTCTATGTTAGAGGGTTTGGTTTCCGCACTTCGTCCTTCATGTGGACCATTGTGCGTGTTATTCCAACCAGCCCACCTACCTCCAGAAGCTGATTAGGTCTTCTGGACTGCATAGGATATCTGTGAAGGATCTGAGTGACCCGAGGGTTTCTGCTCGGATCAGGGTGACACCTGTGCAGTCAAAGAGCACATGCGAAACGGTTTCTTCAGCCTCCATGTAAGCCCTACACAGAGGGCTGTGAGTTATACATATTGTGTAGAATTGTTTGTTTAAGTTATCAGTGTTCCGTGATGGTCCCCGTCACTGGGCGCAGGCCGTTCCTGTCCAGGCGTAGCAAGCGCCTGGTTAGCCTGCCATCTAGGGATGGCATGGCTTCCCTGGATTGCCTGCAGCCCGGTGTCGAGGTCCACCAGTTCTCCGCTTGTGTGTGGGTGAACTCCTGTAGCCAGAACGAACGAGGAGCGTAATCAAACTAAGCTTGACGTGAAGTATAGAGGCCCTTTCAAATTGTTGAAGTGTTAGATGGCGATCGGTATGTTTTAAAAATCTCTAGTTAACAAGTGTACTTACAAACGCTCATAACCGTGTTCGGAAGATGCCCAATGTCAAGTACCAATTGAGATTGTAGATGAAATAGATGAGTTGACATCACTTTAGTTTATGTAACATGTTTTCGGTTCATTGGGTCGGAGACTACAACAGAGTATCGTAGTGCTCAATGAGTAGTCCATGGGTACGCGGTAGGCGGTAGCTCTGGGTTGTATAATCGGGTTTTGCCTAGAAGCAAAGACCATAGAGTCAAGGGTTGACTCGGTATTCCCGTGGGGAATAGTGTGTGTGTTATTGACCATGAATGAGATACCTATTATTTTAATATGGAATCATTGTGCTTGGTCTCGGTAATCTCAAAACTAGATAGTTCCAACTTTTAGTTTCAAATTGCTTGGAAATTAAAACGGATTTTAAAGAGATAGTTTTCAAAACTTAAATGCCAGTCGTGTCTTAAAACATTATCGATTGGTTCACAAACAGTAACTAATATTTCTGAAGCCTGTAATTCTGTTCTGTATAACCCAGTACCGGAACAAGGTCTCTTGCTGGATGACTAAATATACTAGTACTGGTTTATACCGTAGGGGTTGCAAGAGTTGTGTGTGGTGACCTAGCCTAGTTTTAGCTGGAAGAGTCTCACCTGCTTGTGTGGGTTGATGACCTAGTTCAGCGCTTTGTCGATTTAGACTAGCAAATATGTAGCTGAAGGGGTTTCACCTGCTTTTGTGGGTTGATAACCTAGCCCAGCGCTTTGTGAGCTGCAGGAATCTCACCTGCTTTAGTGGGTGACGATTTAGACCAGCATGTTTGAACTGTAGGGGTTCTCTGTTGTAAAGAAATACCTAGACCAGTGATATTTGGTATTTTGATATGTAACGATGATGATGATGTGAATTAATGAAAGTCCTTTTTTAATTTTTTTGGATGAATTCATGCACTCGAGGACGAGTGATTTATCAGAATGGCCGTGACGGAAGCCATATTGTTTAACAGCTGCGAGAGGCGGCGACTAGATGGCGCTAGTGGAACGTGCACCACAGACAATCATTCATTCTATCGGTCATTTGACTTAAAACACTTGAAGTCAATTGAGATCTCTAGCGGATCGCCTTTATAAGGAGCTACGCTGTTGAGTCGGTACGCTTTGCCGCAGCGGTTCTGGTTAGTTCGCGACCGGCGGTTTAGCTATTGTTAGCATCTTAAGAGGGCCGATCGATCGACAAGAAGAAGCTGCGTTTTCTAACGCGATTTGTGCCGGGTAATGGGCAATAGACTGGCTCACTAAGCATGAAACAAATAAGTGATTGTCGAAATGTGGAAGCAATTTACACCTATGTCCATGCTTCGGGGGAAGACAGACGTTATGATGTCCCAACAAGTCTTATACATAACATGACATGCGACAGAACTTTAAGGTTCAGCGCAGACAGAACGGAGCGCAGCGGAGAGGATTTTATTAACGCACTTGAAAATAAACTTAAAAATAATTACAATAAAGTGCATAAATGCTTGAACCTGACAAAAAATGCTCGCTCGTCTTCGAAGATACGCGGGAGTCATACGCGATCCGTAAAGAAAATGCCCGGTCAACACGAAGAAGAAAGATGAACAACACATACATTGTACAACTTTTCCCGTGTTTATTCAACCTATTATTTATTCAGCTCATCCAATATGCTAACTCTATTCTTGTCAAATGTGAGAGAAATTCTGACGAAATATTCACCGTTGTTTTGTAAGTCTCGTGAGAGTCCCGATTTTGCTTGCTCTTGCAAGACGAATTTGGGTAAACATTGACGGAGGGGATGTAGCTGTGAAAATGTTAAGATAGTTAGTTAGGTTGAACGTTGAGAGTTATTGGCAATAGTTTATGCTGTTAATAATGTTTGTGTATTGCAAATAGCATTTTATGTTACTTTCTTGTTTACTCTTCATTTCTAGGTACCCGAGTAAACGCGCTGTTAAGGCGAAGATAACCGACATTTAATGATTTTATACTGAAGATCACGTCTAAACGAGTAACGTTAATGATTTGAAAAAAAGATATTTTAAATTAGAGCATTTTCTCAATAATTTAATATGTGAATATTTTAGATTATGTTTATATTACATAGTGAAATTAATTTGTAAAGTTATGTCTAACGCGGATAAAAAACTGAGAATGGCGCAAAATCTACCAAGCGTATTTTTCTGAAACCTTCACCAATTTAAAGATAATTTAACTGTTGATCTTTTTGTATACGCGTTTTATTAAAATACCTTTTGTTTTGTGTATAATAAATTAATAATGCGTCAAAATGGGGACAGCGCTCCTTGATGGGCGAGTCTTATTACTGGCTGAACGTACTACGCGTTGCGTGAGCTCAGTACAGAACACGCAAGCGAACTACTCAAAATCACTGGCATTATCTCCGTCTTAAGCAGCCTATGCCGATCTCGTAGCAAGTAGGCTCGAGCGTAGCAGGTACACTTGAAGATCTGCGTAAATCCGGCGAAGCTCTTCGGCTTACGTACGGTAACGCAATCAATAGGAAATTGAGTCACGGTTTTGAAAACCAACAAATAGATAGACATCTTAAGGCTTCTACATACCGGCGCGACTAGTCGCGCCGGTATGTAGAAGCCTTGACTCATGAGATATATTTATTCAAGAAAATAACAATCTGATTGAATCTAAGTATTTTTTTATTTGCTACTTATTTTTAGTTTCATCGACGAAGTAATATTATACAATCAGTCATTGTCTCTTGCCCTTTTGTTATTAAAACTCCACTTCTGAAAATCATATACGCTAACGTCAGGGTTGCAAAGTTCCGTGGAAATTTTGTCTTTTTGTCTTTTTTTGTCCTTTTTTTATTCTGTAATTTTTGTAATTTCTTTTAGTAGTTGGATTTAGTCTAAGCCTGATCCATATAACAGGAGAAACCTTGACTAATGTCATACAGGATGTCCAGTTTTCGGTACACCTTACATGAATGAGGTCTCGCCTCATTGATGTAAAGTGTACCGAAATTTGGAAATAAAATTACTATTACTATTTTAAAATTCTTTAAAATATTTTCACATTTGCGGAACATGTGGCTTTTCCAGGAACTTGGTTGAAATATATATTAGTTGAAACTAAGTTAAAAACAAACATGACTAATTATTTAAATAAATAATTTCTTCTGTCAGAAGCAATCGTTGAATTTGATAAATATACTATAGTAAAATGATGATGATAAACAACTTACCATGTCAAATTATACTTTATTTTATGTGATGTCAAATTATATTTTTAATATTTGATAACAAATTAAATAAACTATTAAAAAGAAAACAAATCATGCGCTTTAAAAAAAGTGTGCCACGAAATAATAATATAATTGTCTAATCATAATTTAATAATATAGGAGACCTGTCATCATGATCATCATTTCATCCAAAAAACGTACACTGCTGGACAAAGCACCGCCACTTCGACCTGTTGCAGTCACCCAAAGGGCAATGGAAAGGGCTATACTTGGAGTTTCCCTACGTGATCGAATCAGAAATGAAAAGATCCGCAGGAAAACCAAGGTAACCAATCAGAATTGCCAGTCGCAGTGAGCACGGCACATTGCTCGCAGGACTGATGGCCGTTGAGACCGAAAGGTTCTGGAGCGGCGACTGCGTATGGGAAGACGTAGGAGACAAGTACTTCTACACAGATTACAAAATATAATTTGGAATTTTCATTTAGCAACCCTAACCACATTGCATAATAAACGTATGTGCATGTAATGCAAATGTATGTTTGTGTGTGTTCTTTAGTCGCTATAAAAGGCACGTTTCTTTAGCGCGAGCGGTGCAAACGTGCACAGTGTTAAATAGAGTGCACGAAAATATAAATTGAGATAAAATGTTGAAGTTGAACGTTTTTCTTTGTTATTTTGGTTTCTGTTGGTGAAATGAGGTTTTGTGTACGACTGTTTGGATGTTATTTCAGTTTTTTTTGTATTCCATTTTTCTGTGAAGTTTTATTTGGATTCGTGCTCGTATTTACATGCAAAATGTTGATGTGAATGCAAGTTTGTTTTTTTTTTAATCATTAGTGAGAGTGAACTGGCTTCTTCTGGGTAAGCTCACTCCATCGTCGACTTTGTTTCTGTCACCTCTGACATGAACTAAGGACAAGAGCAAACCCATCTTGAATAATAAAAAAAAAATCAGCCATACTCAACGTGTGCCCCGCAGAGCCTCTGTGGGGGCTCCGCGAAAATACTGGTCATAATGAAAAGAAAAATACTAATAGGGGTACCTACTATATTTTATTTTACTCTGAAGCCTGAGTAAAATAAAATCTATCTAAATACGTAAACTCACGCCTTCTTCCCATGGGGGTAGGCAGAAGCTATAGAACGCCACTTGCTACGCTCCTTTCATACTCCTTTTGCTTCGCCTACGTTCATACATCTAGTCATACACGCACGCCGGTTGCGAGTACTACGCACCTGACCTTTCTGAAGAACATCACCAGTTAGGTCACTATAATTATGTCCTCCTAGGGCGTTTCCGCTCACCTCTGCTATATAAATACCTTTTGTTAGTCGCCAATAATCGATTGATTAAAACGTTTCGTTAATCTATCTAAATATTCCAACACAAAGGAAAAAATATGCAAATGTTAATGTCAAGTAATATGATTATAGTTGTCAAAAAATAATAGGCCCGTTTTGCCATTTAACTTGAATCGATTTATCGTGAGTATCGAGTACCGAGTAGTATGGTTACTTCACTAGTTACGTCGCGATGGTCAATCGCGACGTAACTAGTGAAGTAACCATACGACGTAAATGTCAAAATGGGCCTATTATTTATTGACAACTATATTAATAAAGAGTACATAAAACCATTTAAATTATTTTGTTTCGGGCTCGGTCAAATATTTTGTTTTCCAAAAGGGTTCCATCGCCAAAAAAGTTTGCGTTTCACTGTTTTAAATCATACATAATAAATTCCTACCTGCCTGCAAAATCAATTGACTGCATTCCTTCAGTTAAGAGGCAGATAATCGCCGTGGACCTTGGCCATATAAATGCGCGTCGCGCTCACGCCGCGCCGCCATTAACTATAGGGAATATTTATTTTTAGTAACGAAAATATGAATATTTGAAAAAAATCACAGATCGAATTATAAATTATAAAACAGCCTATTGATACAAAAAAAAATGAAAATATCTTAAGTAGTTTGGAAGTAATATCGTTTTTTATGCTTTGGGTAGACATTACTTCCTGAATTATTTCATAAAGTATTTTACTAAAATTCTTAAATATTTACATAAAGAATTGATGTGTATGCGTTCTAGTTTAACATACATTTTTTGCATAACTTACTTGCATTTTATGAGGGCGTAATAACAGATTTAAAAGTTACTAAAATCATATATCTGCGCCTTAACTTCAAATCTCATTGCTTAAAAAGTAGCTAAAATTGTCTCCAACCCACTATTGCTGTCACTATATTTTGGCAATAATCATAAAAGGATTCGCACCCCGTCAGGGTATTTAAATTATGTTCTGTGATTCGCACTGACCCGACGTGGCGGCGCGGACTAGTAATCGTGTAAACTTATTTAAGGTCAAGTGTGGGCTGAGCACTCACCTGAACTCGATTCAGGATCACGATAACAACTCGAATAATGACGTCTATCAGCGATATTGGGATTCCCATAAGGTTTTTGCTAAGATTCTCAGGTGGGATCATAGTTTTTTTGTTAGATTTTTTTGGGTAGTATTTACATACATACATACATAAACTCACGCCTTCTTCCCATGGGGGTAGGCAGAAACTATAGAACGCCACCTACTACGCTCCTTACATAATCCTTTTGCTTCGCCTACGTTTATACATCTGGTCATACACGCACGCCGGTTGCGAGTACTACGCACCTGACCTTTCTGAAGAACCAATTTGGTCACTATAATTATGTCGTCCTAGGGCGTCCCCGCTTTTCCGTTTGGTGAAAGAATAGCACCATCCCATTTCTTCCCGTGGGTGTCGTAAAAGGCGACTAAGGGACTTACTAGAGAATGGGCAGCAGCGTTCTCTATGCATTTTTAAAACCATACTGCGATCGCCAACCCGCCTGCCAAGCGTGGCGATTAAGTCAAATCCCCCCCCTTTTTGGGGAAGGCCTATGTCCAGCAGTGAACGTCTTTTGGCTGAAATGATGATGATGAATGAGGGCGTCCCCTCCTGGCGTTTCCACTCACCTCTGCTTTATAAATACCTTTTGTTAGTCGCCTTTCACTCATCCTCTCAACATGACCAAACCATCAAAAAAATACTTTTTGTATCCATAAATAATCCAAATTCCAAACAAAATTACTGATTGCACAGCAAAATACTCAACTCAAAATATAACTAACTAAGCAACAATTCGTGGCGCACCGCTATTTATCTTAAACAACTACTTACTAACAAGACAACTAGCCAAGTCATTGAGCGCAGCGTTTAACCAGATGGCTGAATGTCGTCTCTTCGTTAAATGGATATTGATGAAGAGTTTTTGTTTTGATAACTGAATTTACCAATAATAGAGGGGTTCTGGTTCTGATCTGTTAATGGTCACTGTTCTAACCATTTTTTTTTTTTTGTTTACGGGGTGGAAATAAAATCAACTGTTCCCTACATTTTAACGAATTATTCGAACATAAATGTAGGGAACAGCTGTTTTTTTTTCGTGATTTCAGTTTTGGTCCCATAGAAAAAGTTGTTTATAATGATGAGTACAATGACCCCTTAAGAGGTTATTGACGTTTTAAAAATAACCCTGTATAGGCTCCAATAGTTATTTTCGACGTAAACTCATGTTTCTCACAACACAGCTCGAGCGCGACTGCCCGCCCGCCAGTTTGTATCGTGCCCGCGCGAGATACGAGTATCACTGCCTGATCGCCCCGCGGCTGGCCGCCCCGCTCTACCGCCATCGGCATCGCTCGGTCGTCGCAAGATTCGTGCCCGCAGACTCAGTGTTCTTGAGCTGCTACAAGGGCATTAGCATATAGTGGCGTCTATACGCCTACCACTCGAACAGATTGGCAGTGCACTCGTTTCCCTGACAACACTTTAACAGACCAGTCGATTGAGGTCTTTGCACCCTGAAGGATGTCTCAGCTAAAGTGCTTATACTCGTTTTGTCGTGCGTCATACTTCGTATCAGAAAAAGTACTTTCGATTGTTTGCATTTTCTGTATCTAGATCAAAATCGTATTATCATCATTAAACTAGGCAGGCAATGAATTGAAGATAAATATTCTTCACTAGCTGTGCCCCGCGGTTCCACCCGCATAAGTCTCGATCCCGTGGGAATATCGGGATAAAAAGTATTTTATATCCTTACCTAGGTCATGCTATACCCATGTGACAAATTTCATCCAAATGCGTTTAGCCGTTTTAGTGTGAAAATGTAACACAGAAACACAACCGGGGTGCATTTTTTTAATGTTGAATTTTATTCCGACTACGGTGAAGTTCTTAATACTACTTAGTATAACCAGCCTATTCCTAATATTCCCACTGCTGGGACACAGGCCTCCTCTCTGCGAGAGGGAGCGGGCCGTACCCCACCACGCGGGCCCAGTGCGGTTTGATAAACTCAAACTCAAAGCATTTATTTCAAATAAACCAATTACAGGCACTTTTGAATTGTCAAGGGGTCGGTCAGTCACAAAGATGAAGCTAGTTGCCGATTCCAAAGCTTAGTAAGTACCTATGGAGAAGAACGGACAAGAATCTCCACGGACACTCTTTTAAATTAACATAAGGTTACAAAATATTGGTTACATCATTCGTGTTGAAATTAAACATGTGAGAACGATGCAAAACGTCAAAAGCGTCCGTAACAAAAAGATTTAAAAAACAACAATTCAAAAATTAAATTAAAATAAGCCAAGGACGCTAAGAGATGACCAGTCCCTACTGATGGCGCTCGTTCACGAACATGACGCATGGATAGACCTCAGATGTCTTCGAATTTTTGGTTCTAGGACATTTGGTTCTTCAAGATGTTTTCCTTCACCGTTTTTATAGCAATGGTAATGAAATAACTTACGCAAAATAAAGCGCCTGACTGGGTTCAAACCTACGTCCTACACTTTGTAAGTCGCGACCGTCGGACCAAAACAGTTTTGTATAAAGAATTGTATTTGAAACACAGCTACGTTCTTCGAAACACTGGCTCGGTGGTTTAAACCATCACTTAGGAAGCTCAGCTCATGCCGCCGGCACTTCACGTTGGCCAACATTGTGGCGAATGTTGTGGCAAAGATATTAGCCAAGAGTTCCTGATAGCGTCCATACGTTGGAAGTTCGTTCAGTTTGCTTTGGTTCAGGCCAATGTGCGGACGAATTTATTAAAATGGATATTGAGGCGCTAATTACTGCTGCGGTTTATTTATTCATTAGTAATTGTTACTGACATTTTGTTGACACTAATTAGTTACGACGCGTGAATATAAAATTTAAGGCTTCTACATACCGGGGCGACTTGTCGCGCGACGCGACGCGACACAAAGACACCGCCCGTCCCGCGACACGCGGGGCCTTTGTGCCGTGTCGCGCTGGTATGTAGAAGCCTTTAAATCAGATGCGTGCGATCATTCTGGGAGCTCGTAGCAAACTAAACGCGCGCCCAACGCGTGGACGCGGTGGCCATAACTCTGCCACAACCCTTTGATCTTTTGCTAAAAACCGACACCACGAGGATCTCGTGCCAACTTGTCGGCCATCATTCCAATACAAACCAAGTAAGCACAAACACCCGCTCTACATGATGACCAATAGCTTTTGGCCACAACATTCGCCACTATGTTGGCCAACGTGAAGAGCCGGCATCACAGATAAACCCTACACTCAGAAACAACAATTAACATTAATCATAATTTAGTTTGCGGTGTCACAGTAAAATCGTTCTTAAAGCGGCGGGAAAAATACAAAGGAAAAATTGTATATTTTTTAATTTTTATTCATTCGTGTCGGATACCTCTGCTTGAATGTTTCCACATCAGTCCGTTTAGTTACAGCTTGGAGTTTCAACGGAAATATTTTCAGAGGGAATATTTTCCATCAGGCTGGATGTAAATTAATTTTAAAAATGGATAAATCTTTTAGAAACTGTTTATATTATTTGCGTGTCATTTTTATGTTTTAGAAGAATTAATTCCAATTTTTATAACAACAGCTGATGAAAGATTTTCTTATCAGAGACTTTTACCGCATAATATGTCATTCGCTATAAGAAATCAAACATAAGTATTCAAAATATTGGTAGTAGGTACCTCTACGGAACCCTTAACGCGCAAGTCCAACTTGCGCTGCCCCGGTTTCTTTTAACAGACAAGAGGTATAATCCTCTTCCAGATTATTATTATTATTTTATTTTATTTTTTTAAACGTTGCCCCACACTAGGAATTTTTCCTGTATCCCGGTGCCTTTACAAACATTTGAACTCACATACACAAACAGCCAGACCCGGAATAACTAGGTAGTTGCAGGTCATAAAAATGTTTGTTCTGTGCGGGAATCAAACCCGCGACACGCAGCGCAGCAGTCGATCGCTAACCACTGCGCCAACCGTGCCGTCAGATTAAACGCAACGAAATATAAGACTTAAACTATTTTATAGAAATATCAGATTCCCACTTCAAAACATGATTTCGACCATGTTCATCACAAAAGCATTTTACTTACAAAATTAAAACAGATGTAATCATAACATTTCATTTCCCACTGCGCATTGATACGTGCCTCAATATTGAAGTTTAAATTGCCTCACTGAAACGTGCAGTCCAATTTATGTTTTGAAGTTATTTCAGTAAATAGGTACGTCAATAATAATTGATCTGTCCCGTTTCATGAATAAATTGCATGATCCCTCACGCAATTTACGCTTTTTTTTTTTTTTTTTTTGGTGGGAAATCATCAAATAACTTCTCCCGCTCTGGGCGGAGCGAGAGGGAGTGTCAGACTTTTACTGACTAAAACCCACCGTGTTCCTTCAGATGCCTGTGTGCCAGAGCCACGATATCCCTTTCGGACAGGCTCGTAACCCTGGCAGGCATTGGCCCTTTCGGACCCCGTCAATTGGTGCTGACGTCTCTTTGAGGCGCGCGTGGAACACAACGCGCCGTCGACCCGGGCCTGGTCCTTATCGGACGGCGAGCTACCCATCGCTCACCGTCCGCAAGCCCGCGCCTACGGTGGCCGGGAATCCGCCTGCGATTCCCGACGCCCAGGGCGTCTCCTGCGGCGACTTAGGGCGGAAGGGCGGGCACCCTGCCTCACCCTCATGCGCTCCGCCTCCTCCTTCGCGAGCATTACTGTTTCGCAGAAGGAGGTGACGGCCTCCCATGCACTCTCGCTCCGAACCATGGCCTGAACCAGGGCCGGACGCGAGAGATCGTCGCCGCCGATCGCCTCCGTGAGGACACGGCGGTGCTCCGCCCAAGCAGGGCAGACCTCCACCGTATGCTCCACCGTGTCCTCCGGGCGATCCACACAGTGGTGACACCCGGGCGTTTCCTCCCGCTTTATCCTGAACAGGAACCTCCCGAAACAACCGTGTCCGGTGAGGACCTGCGTCAGGCGGAAGGTGAGGACGCCGTGGCGCCTCTCTAGCCACTCCTCAAAGAGGGGACTTACCGCCGCAATTGTGGCGTGCCCAGCACTGGGTTGCGACAATCGCACTTTCCATGTCGCCATGAGATCCTGCCGGAGCTCCGTCCGCTGTGCCGCGATTTGTTGCGGCAGCGGAGTTTCACCCCGGCGTTTCGCCTCTTCGCGCCACACCCACATGTGCGCGAGGACTTTCGCCTCCAGATCCCATGGCGGCAGTCCGGCAAGGAGGCTCGCCGCCTCACGGGAGACCGTGCGGTAACCCCGTACCAGCCTGATGGCCATGACCCTTTGGGACGCGTTCAACCGCTGGGCTGGTCGCAGCCTCAGTGAACGCGCCCACACCGGTGCCCCGTAAAGGGCCATGGACCGCACGATCCCCGCGTAGAGCCTCCGGCAGGAGGCGTTTGGACCCCCCAGATTGGGCAGGAGCCGCTTCAAGGCAGCCCCGGCCCGCTCCAGTCTGGGAGCCAAACGTCGGAAGTGCTCGACGAAGTTCCACCGGCTGTCGAGGACGAGTCCCAGGTACTTCATCGTCACATCGACGCCGATGTGAACCCCTCCCGCCGTTATCTGGGAACCCGACAGTGGCGCGTTCCGAGGACCATAAAAACACATGGCCTCGGACTTGTGCAATGCCACCTCGAGTCCCAATTGCCGGATCCTATCGACGATTGTCGCAACCCCACGTTCCGCCAGTTCGGCCGCCGCCTGATGTGAACTCCCCTGTGCCAGGACCAGCGTGTCGTCAGCGTAGCAGACTACGCTGACGCCACTGGGGAGGTCAGCGCGCAGCACCCAGTCGTACCCGATGTCCCACAGATGCGGCCCCAGAACCGATCCCTGTGGGACACCGCACGACATCTCTCGCCGGTTCCACTCTCCTTGGTGACCGGGGTAGATGACGGCCCTGTCCGTCAAATAGGCCTCGACCACGCGACAGAGGTAGGTCGGCATCCGGTGATACCGAAGTGCCTCCCTGATGCAGCTCCAGGGCAGGGTGTTAAACGCATTGGCGATGTCAAGAGACACCGCCAAGACGACCCCACCCCGGGCCACAGCATCCCCCGTCGTGAGGGCTCGAACGCGCATGATGGCATCCACCGTAGAGCGCCCCTTGCGGAAACCAAACTGGCTCTCCGCCAAATCCGGCCCCACCCGTACCAGCCGCCCGACAAGGCGGTCTGCAATGACTCTTTCAAAGAGCTTGCCCACCTCGTCGAGCAGCACGATGGGCCGGTAAGCGGACGGAGAGTCCGCTGGGCGCCCCGGCTTCTTAATGAGGACCAGTTTCCCCGTCTTCCAACGAAGTGGGAACTGGCCCCTCTCCATGCATGCGCTTAGGAGCCCCCTTAGTCGAGGCCCGAGAGCCTCTGAGGCCAGAACCCAGGCTTTTCCAGGCAAGCCGTCGGGTCCTGGGGCGGTATTCTTGGCATTCAGCCTACGTACCGCCACTCTCAAATCTACCTCGGTCACCTCCGAAGCATCGTCGTCGTCGTCGGCGGTGTGGTCCGCATTGGGCACCGCAGGAGGCGGAGCCATGGGCGGGGGAGTATGTTCCCCTCGCGAAGGGAACAGAGCGCTCACCACGTCCTCCACGAGCTGGGGCCGGAGACTCTGCGTCAGCGGGGGAGCCCATGGGCGGAGTTTATCCCGCACCATATTATAGGGGCGTCCCCACGGGTCTCCGTCGATGATCTCCAGCGACTGCTCGCGGGAGAGACCTCTGGCCCGCTGGATCTCCTCTTGGAGGGCGTTCTTCGCCGCTCTGTAACCCTCGTACAGCTCCGCCTGAATGGCTACCGTATCCGGAGGGCGGATACGGAGCCTGCGGTGCCTGGCATACCGGCGTCGCGCAGCAACGCACGCCTCGCGTAAAGCGGTCAGCTCGCGCGACCACCAGCACACCTGGCGCCGGGCACGTCCGGGCTGGACCCGGGGCATTGCCACGTCACAGATGTTGGACATGGCCTCCCGGAACCACTCCGCCTCGTCGTTGATGTCGGCAGGCCTGTCCGATGATGACACCCAGGCCTGCACGATCGAGGCTTCCAGGAGGAGCTCCCGGTCCAGCTGCTTCAGCGCCCACCGCGGACCACTCGGGGCCTGTCGGACCGGCGCGCTCGAGGTCGGGGCGGAGACGTCAAACCGGATGTACCGGTGATCGGAGTATGTCTCCACCCTCTCCATGACGCGCCAGTCGATGACACGCGGCGACAGAGCGGGGCTGGCGAACGAGATGTCCACCACAGATTCACCCCGCATTCGCACACACGTGGGGACAGAACCCCGGTTTAGGACGACCAGGCCTGTCTCCAGAGCCCAGTCCTCCACCATCCTGCCCCGTGTGTCCGTATACCGGGAACCCCAAGCCACGTTTTTGGCATTGAAGTCCCCGAGGACGAACACGGGGAGGGGATGGTACCCGACGACGACGACTCTCAGCTCCCGAAGGGAGTTGTGGAACTCGGCGAGAGTTCGGTTCGGGGAGAAGTATACTCCTACCACGACAATCTCCCCGAACCGTGCTGCTACGCAACCCTGTCCCCTCTTGACGGCCTCGAGGGACAGGGTACCGGCGGCGGCCGACGAAATTAGGGTCACTGAGCCGCTCAGGTCCTCCACCCAGTCATCCCTGGGCGGAACATAGTACGGCTCAGCGACCACGGCGATGTTAATCGACCACTGCGCCATGCTCTGGAGCAACAGATCCTGAGCGGCGGCGCAGTGGTTGATGTTCGCCTGGAGGAGGCGTAATGGGGCCATTTATTGGCAATCCATTTGAGCTTCCTCCCGGGCCCCCTGAGATGGCCCTGCCGCGGTGTTAGCGGCGGTGACGACGGTAGAGGCGGCAACGGCGGCTGCAATGGTGGCGGCTGCGGCGGTGACGACGGTTGTTGAGGGCTTGCCCCTTCCCTTGGGTTTTGGGGGGGGAGCGCAGGCCTTACCTCCAGCCCGGTGATCGGCCGGCTTGCCAGCCGCCGCACATGCAAAACAGTGCGGCGTGGCATCACAAGAGGCGGCCTTGTGACCGGGCTGACCACAGCGGAAGCAGTGGTCGCTGCGGTCCACCTCTGAGGTGCAGCATACTCCCACGTGGTGACCCACCCGGCAGCGGAAACACCTCAGAGGTCTGGGTTCCAGCAGTTTCACCTGCGCGGATACCCAGCCCACCCGGAGCCTTCGGCCCTCCCCGGCTATTTTTTGGGCCACCGACACGGGGCAGCTCACCGTTATGGTTTGCATGCCCGTGGTGTCAGGACGGATGGTGCCTGCCCGCACCTGCTCGGCAGAGCACCCCCCAGTCCTAGCCACGGCGGCCACAACGTCGTCCGCCGTCACGCAGTCGTCCAGGCCCAGGATGCGCATTTCAGCGGACTTAGTTGGTCTGGACACTCGGACCTCCTCCGCATCGAGGGACGCCCTAAGTCTTTCGGCCAGGGCGTCAGCGGTCGGGCCGCTGGCCGCACCGGGGATCTCGAGCATCCGGGCCCCCGTTGCCGTCACCTTCATTCTGAAGCCCTCGGTGACACCGATCTCCTCGAGGTTGACCGCCTTCCACGCCTTGGTGAGCACTTCGCGGTACGACACGCCCCTCTTTTCCGCTTCCGGCTGTAGTGTTATCACTACGGCTGCGGACTTCGGGGCGCGGAGCCTACCTGCGGCACTACGCTTCTTGCGTTGCTGCCGCCTCTCCTTCTTTTTGGCCGCCCTAGCTGCCTTTCCCGCCTTCCTGCTCTCCCCAGCTACCTGCCATTCGGCATCGGCCGTAGAGGAATTTGGGGGCGGAGGCGGGGGCGACCCTCCTGCCGCGACGGCGGGGACCTTCACCTTCTGCGCAGCCGTCCCACCCTTCTTGGGCTTGGGCGGCGCCTCTTTCGCCGGAGGCGCGGGTTTGGCCGCGGCCTTGGCCGCAGGCTTAGCCGCAGGCTTAGCTGCAGGCTTAGCCGCGGGCGTGACCGAGGCAGCCACTGTGGCGGCAAAAGTGGCCGGCCTGCTCGCCGCTAGCGGTGGGCGAAGGACAATTCCCTCCAGTACAGAGAACCGGCTGCTGAGTGCAGCCAGCTCCTGCCGCACCAGGGTCAGAACCCGGTCCTCCGCCGGCAAGGGCAGGCCTTGCCCATGCTGCGCTCCCCCCTGGGGCACCTCCCGGGGTCCAGCTCCTCGGAGCTGGGCCAGGTCCGCTCGGAGCTCCTCATTCTCCTTTCGGAGAAGCTCCATGGCGGCTGTCAAGCGGCCAAACTCGTCTGACGAAGGCCCGGCTTGAAGGGCTTTCGCTGCCGTCAAAATGGAGGCCGTGGCAGTGGGTACGATCTTGTCCTTGGAGGACTGTATCCTCTTCAAGGCCACACCCCTGATCGCGGCTACCACGACCTCCTCGAAGCTACTGGCCGCTCCCTTCACCTTGGAGCTGCCAGCGGCTTCCGGCTCACCGCCCGAGGACTCGGAGAGGGCCGCCTTGCGGCTGGTCTCTCCGAGTTGAACCTCCTGTTCCATCGGTTCTTGGGTGGTGAGCCCTCTGCCTACCCCCCGTTTCCGAGCTCCGCCCCGGCTGCTGATTTTTTTGCGAGCCGTGTTTGGTCCATCTTCAGAGGACGACCCCTGGCCGTCCCCTGGTTTAGAGCGCTTGAAGAATTTACTCTTCCCTGCAGCCCCCTCATCAACGCGCGCCAGGCTCTTAAAAGAGCCCTTCGCGCCCTTCGCGCCAGATGCGGCGTCGGACTCCGACTCCGCATCACTCCACTCCTCTCCTACGTCTTCTGGTTTTTGGTTTTTTTGTGTTTCATTTTCCATACTTATTCCCACGAGTGTGGGGGATCTAAAAAGTCATTCCTAGGGTTACCCCCTGTGCCTAGGTAAGTGTGACATTTGTAACCCAACCCAGGGATTCCACTGGTCCCTGGCTGGGGGTGCGCTAACGACTGATGCGCCACCTATAACTACAAGTTACAGATGACACTACTCCTCAGCCATTCGTACCCTCGCCGCGCACCAAAACTTGGTATTAGAGGAATTTTTTATAGAGGTTTACATCCTCGCGATCCGGGCGACCAAGCCAAGATCCTCGTCCCGTTCCGAGTCACAAAACATGACCGTGATCTCTTTCCGGATTACGATTTCGACGCTGCTAGCTCGTTGGCAGGGTGAGTGCACAACGAGCACCGCCCCAGCTTCTCCTAAATGGAGAAACGTCCTCCTGTTTTGGCCGATATTGGGCCCGTCCTTCGCGGACTATCCCGTCCCCGACTAACCTAACTTACCCTAACCTAATTATATGTGCATTTTTATTCTAACTCTAAACTTATAATATTTAACCTATCTTAATTATATTTACATAATATATATACAATATATATAAATATCTATCCTAACTTAACCTAACCAGTGGGCTCATCCACCGCGGACTGTACCGTCCGCCTTCCCACTCTGGGTCCGCTCGACCTCCCTCTGTTAACAGAGGGGGGAGTGGACGACCGCCGATTGGCCTCACGAGACCCAAGAGCCCTAGGCTCTCCCCCCCACGCAGAAATCCGCCGCAGTCAATACCCTCTCCGACATGGAGAGACTATTGGCCGCGCCCAGGGTGCACCGGCCCGACGACTGCTCTTTCCCCCGAACGTGTTCGAAAGGAACGAGCAGCAGTCAGGCACACGAGGAGGTTTTCTGCACGCACCCCACGCAATTTACGCTGTTGTCACGTTTATGTAATTTGAAAATCAGGTGCTTGTTTAATGAGTTATATATTATGTTAAAACTAATGAGAAAAGTAGGCAAGTTACTATTAGCAAAATGCGGTTTTTTTATTGGGACTATACAGGGTGTTAAAGAAACTGCGTGCCATAGCTCAGGGGTAGGTTCAGTCTCGATACGGGAACCCAGGAAAAACAAATGAAGAAAAAAACTAAAAAAAATATTTCAAGATCAACCTAATTTAGTATATAATAACTTAAAATATCAATCGTTTAGAATTAAAATTATTTTATTTGACGGTCCTAAGCCTGTTAAGACTGTTAAAGTACGAAGAGACTTTTTTATGTTTAATGAAGTTTTTTTTTTTGTTAATGGGTTTCTTTATCGATACTGAACGTAACGCGTTAAGGCTTCGCGACGCGACACGGCACAAAGGCCCCGCGTGTCGCGGGACGAGCGGGGCCTTTGTGCCGTCGCGTCGCGCGACAAGTCGCCTTTATGGAACGCGATTTCTTAAACAACCTGTATAACGGTCAAAAAACAAAATCTCTGAAAATCTTACAGGCTGTGCCATTATTAATTAAAAAAGTACGTACGAAGTTATTACCTATTAGCAAAAAGTGTTTTTTTATGTGACTAAAATGCTCCAAAAAACAAATTACTGAAGATGTAACAGCCTTAAAAGTGATATTTTTATTTCACTAAAATGCTCCAAATAACAAATCACTGAAAATCTAACAGGTTAAAAGCCTTTTTATCAGACTAACTAAGGATTACATGAAAGAAGGCTCTCAAAACGGGTTCCACCAGCTACTTATCGAACTATACCCCAGACATTTTCCGAATGAAACCGATAAGTACACATCTAAAAGACCATATTTTTGCAACCAAAAATAACAAAAAATATCAATCTGTATAGCCTTTTCCCAACCATGTTGAGGTCGGCTTCCAGCCTAACCGGATCCAGATAAATACCAGTATTTTACATGGAGAGACTGCCTATCTGACCTCCACAACCCAGTTACTGGGTAATACAATACCCCTTGGTAAGACTACTTGTCAGACTTTCGGGCTTCTGACGACCCGTAACGACTGTCAAAGATCCACGAATGACAGCCGTGGTTTACGAGGCACGCAGAGATCTTGGTGTGTTATGGATCACCCGTCACCCATCAACGGACTGACCTCGGCAAGCGTTGCTTAATGCGGAGATTTCTTGAAAATGGTCAAAAAGTTGTTTTTTAAAGCAAATTATCTCTTAAACCGTAAATATTTTTTCCAAAATAAAAACCGTATGATATTTTCAAGTCTTATAAGCATACGGTGATGGAACTCAAAACATAATTGAATACATAAAAAAAATCATCAAAGACAACTCTTAATTATTTTTAAAAGCAGTTTTGTAGGGTTTTCCTTTACTTTATTTAAATAAATTGGAGACGACTAATAATCAACTGGTTTATTAAGGCTTCTACATACCGGGGCGACTTGTGGCACGACGCGACGCGACACAAAGGCACCGCTCGTCCCGCGACACGCGGGGCCTTTGTGCCGTGTCGCGTCGCGCGATAAGTCGCCCCGGTATGTAGAAGCCTTTATTTATTTCACAATATAAGTACGTGTAAAAGAAAATAATAATCAATGATAGCGAGTATGATGGTAGTAAACTATCCAAAATCCGAAAGCGTAAGAGAGCGCTCCGCTTGTGCTTCGCCGTTATAAAGCCTCTGGTGTCCCCACTCCAAGGACCTCAGCAACATGAAACTGCTTTCGTTGGTGTCGTCATCCGTCAGATGGCGCTCCAAGTGCAATGTTGCCAACAGCTTATTCTTTCGTTAACAGTTATAATTATAATTTAAAGTATATCATACAATTTCAAATGCCAAACTGCATCCGGTGTTGGATTAATTTTTATTAATTAGTAAACATCTAATTTATACGATTTTATTTGCATTTTTACGCCATACGTTGTGTCATCGCGCATCTCTTTCTTTTGTTTGCATTCTGACAGTGACAGCGGTTTACCTGTTGTCAACGTCTTAAACTTGATTAAGCGACGAGCCCCTCCATCTCAACTCCCAACTCCCTAACTAAAAATAATAAATATTGCCAAAAAAATATCAAGACTCAATAAACCACAATGTTTATCGTGCAAACATCAAGGTTCTGACGTACTATCCCTGTAATTCAGCACACCGACCCTTATTAACCCGTAGAGTCCCTAAAGAGCACTTTATGTGGGAAACGTGCCAAAACTCCGACTCCGAAGTACCACAAAGGTACCATCAAAATAATGGTACTTATTATAGTACCTGGTCAGTGAATCTACCACTGGTTATTAGCAATTTGTTTCTTTTTGTATGAAAATGCGTTATGGAAAAATTTCAGCTGCATTAATGGGTGGTGGAAATGAAATGAAATTAATTAAATCGTTTATTCTGTAACTAGCTTCTGCCCGCGACTTCGTTCGCGTGGAAGTCGTAAAACACCACAATATACTAATAACAGCTACATTTTTATAGAAAACTGCCTCGTTGGTCAATTGGTCGCAAGCGCTTCTTTTGGGCATGAGGTCCTGGGTTCAATTTTCAGGTCAGGCAAAGTGTTATTGGGTTTACCATCTGGAATTTCTCAGGTACAGTCCGAAGTCTGAATTTGTGCCCGGTTAGTGGCAATTAGCTCGCCCCCTATTACATGGGGCCTAAAAATAACTGGCGAATTTTAATGTGGGTTTACTATAGGTAGGTACACCTCTACCTAACTCTTCGGGGAATTTAGACGTGATGCTATGTTAGTTTTATAAAACATAAATACATACAAAAACTCACGCTTTCTTCCCATGATGGTAGGCAGAAACTATAGAACGCCACCCGCTACGCTACTTACATACTCTTTTTGCTTCGTTTACGTTCATACATCTGGTCATTTATGCACGCATGTTCAGAGTACTACGCACTTGACCTTTCTGAAAGGGCGTTTCCACTCACATCAGCCTTGTAAATTCCTTTTGTTAGTCGCCTTTCATTAATCCTTTCAACATGACCAAACCATCTAAGCATAATCTTTTAAAAATTTGCCCATACGTCTTCTTTTAAACACCGTTGCCATATCACATAATTTTTCAGCCAATCATTCATAGTCACGCCACACATGCTTTGCAAGGAACACATTTCCACAGCTTTGATTCTACTTTCAGGCTTCTTTTGCCACACCCAACATTCACTTCCATGCATAAGCGTGGGTATCAGCACACCATTGTGAACAGCCAGTCTAGCCTTTTTGGGCATCGACTGGTTCGTCACAATCGCATGTAGAACATAATTCACTTTATTTCCCGCATTTACTCTTTATTAAACTTCACTGTATACTTCGTTTGTAATTATGGTCTCAACAGCCAAAATATACAGAGACTCAGGACTGGTGACGCGTGAGCAAGCGACGTACCTATAGTTGTCCGTGTGAGAAGTAGTTACTTCTGAGATCGACTCCGCAGACGTCAGTAGTAATTTCCCATTGCTTTCGAAGTTCTTCGTTTTTAGTGAATTAATGAACGCCTGCGTTCCTGCTTATATTACCTAATGTCTTAAAACTGATACACTGACTGATGCAATCTTACAGTTTATTCCTGACGAACGACTATCACTAAAATAATATATCAGTAGATTATGCTGAACACATGGCCGATAGGGCCGAAAGTTTCTGGAGTGGCGACCGCGTACCCGGAAGGCCGCTCACAAGGTAAACCGATGACTTTGTGAAGGCCGCAGGAATCCGCTGGATTCGGGAAGTACAGAACTGGTCGATGTGGCGATGTTTGGGGAAGGCTAATGTCCAACAGTGGATGTTTGATGAAATGATGATGTGATAATATTTAATACAAATTAACGATTTTCGGACTTTGCTTTGTCATTTCCCACGATATGTATGGGAATTTTTTTTTGCGATTTCTGACTCATCTAGTACTCTTGAGTACTAGATGAGTCAGTTTCTTCTTATAGAGTTTTTGATCGTCATATGAAACAGGATCTATTGGTACCAAATTTATTTTTAGTGAAAATTGTCATTGTATCAAAATCTATGTCTGCAGATGAAAATGTCTCAAAAAGTTGTAGATAGTCTCCTAAGACCGATTTCACGTAGCTATATATAACGGTTAAGATACCTTTACTGCCCCATCACAATAATCCACTCTGTTTAGTTATGATGATTGACAGCTTAGCCCTATAAATCTATAGCGTGATGATAAAATTTATAAATGTTCTAACCATTTGGCTCGTCTTTTTACAATTTACTGTAAACTATAGAGGTATACAAATAAAATTATAGATTCAGTTGTTATATCTTGTAAATATTAGAGATTTTGTAATTATATCAAATATTACTTACCCCATAACTTCCCCTTTTCTGGTTGCTAGCCATGTAGCCAATATGACAATATCATCAATTGGTATTATTGTTTGTTCAATTTAAATATTTTTGAATTGACAATTCAAGGAGTCGGGCTGCAGAAAACTTGACACGACAATGTTTTTTTATATTATGTTTCTGCACGGCTTGACGGCGCAGCAAGTGGCGCCACCTCGTTTTGTTTCAAAGTTACTGGAATCACCGAAAAGGTCGGATAAGAGTGACACTGACTGGTAACTGTCACTAGCAGAGCATCGGATCTAAGGTTACGTGCTGGCTGTCTTCTGATGGACTTCTTGGCGGGAAAGTGAAGCGTCATGTTCAGCAGTTTGTTTAATTTTCCAAAATTTGTGTTTAGCCAAATATTAATGTGTAATAATGGTGGATTATTAACCATTAAGTGTTTGTGAACGTGCATTAGTGTAGGAAAATTAAACAAAACAGTGCAACTTCGCTTCAAGTTCTCTCAAGAAGTCCGCGTGAGGTCTCAGTAAAGTGCCACATCTTTACTGAAACTCAAGGGAAGCGGGCATATCATCATCATGCATTGAATGTAGTCATTAATTTCATCAATATTAAACAAGTTTTGTAACTGAATAAAGACTTGGCTAAAAGGTCCCAGCAACCAGGCCATTAAAATATTATTGAAAGAGATGTCTTCTGATGACAGTTATGAAAGTTATAAGCATAAAAGTGTCTATGTCAGGAGAGCCGCTTGTCGTACCATGTGCAAAACGAACTGCTATATTCGAACTGATATAATCCTGATGATATTAAAGCTGATGAACCTCTAATACGATGACCTGGTAAAGGCTATCCTGCGCCGATGGTTCATAACAATAGACCACGCAAACCTGGATGCCTACAACTATCATTTTCACATGCTTGCAACAGAAAAAGGCCGAGATAGCATTAAATCCACATGCATGAAAGATACCAGTACAAAAATTACACACTGACGACCTTAGGAACGTCACATTATCTTGTCATGGCTGCTTATTACGAAGACAGGTCCGCACGATGATTTTCCATAGCTAATGATTGTTTATAGGCAGTAATAGCCAGTTAGCCTTTGTAGTAACTATCTGATGTTGTTCTGGAAAATGATTGAGGTTAATGCAAATTCACGAGATAAGAGGCAGTCCGACATTGGTTGAGGTGAAATGGTTTTGGTTAAATTAATAAATTTTGTACTATGTAAAGGACTTTCTAAAACCATAGTACTCGTAAAATTGTATATACAAATACTATGGATGGATGGGTGTCAAAAACGATGGGTAGAGGCAGAAAAAGGGCGTTATCTATCAACATTGCGAGTTGTTTCTTACATAATCTTGATTGAATAGATAATTTGATGATTAATTGATTTAATAGGACCAAAGCGTTTTTTTCTTGGGTGGGAAATTATCAAATAACTTCTCCCGCTCTGGGCGGAGAGGCAGACGGTGTCAGACTTTTACTGACTAAAACCCACCCGTGTTCCTTCAGATGCCTTTGTGCCAAGGCCATTATATCCCATTGGGACAAACTCGCAACACTCGCAGGAGGACCAAAGCCTAGGTTTTGAAGTCAGGACAAGGTATTACTGAATAATAAAAAATAAAAAAAAGAAGTAGAAAATTCCGTACCCAACGTATATTTTTCATGCTAGAAATCCTTCACAACGCAACACCAAATACCAGGGTATCAGAACTTATCACGCCTGTAGTCCCATTAGGATTCGACAGAGCTGCACTTATACCTATAGAACACACTCACACGCCAGTTGTGTTTAAGTCCCATGTAATAGGGGGCGAGCCTATTGCCATCAATCGGACACAAATCCAGACTCCGGGCTTCTAGGTACTGAGAAATTTCAGACGAAAAAACCCAACAACACTGATCGACCCAGGACCTGCTAAACAGTAGACCAACGAAGCAAGCTTTTATTATCACGGACAAAATTCTAAGGCGAAACATAATCCAGTTGATACCGGAACGACTTGACAATAGTACATACTTTGTTGTCTTTGAGCGGTATCCAAGCGTTCAGTTCAGGCTTGAAAATAGCGGCTCTTTGTTACATAATCCGTCGCCATTGTTTGGCAAAGACGTTCCAGATTAGACAGATAAGCACTTCTAGGTGTTTATATTTTTCTACCTGCCTTTCAAAATATATTTATTATTATTAAAAAAAAAAAAAAAAAACTCAAAATAAAATAAAATTTCACAATCATCATCATCATCATCATTTCAGCCCAAAAGGCGTCCACTGCTGGACATAGGCCTCCCCTACAGGGGGGGTTTGCCATAATCGCCACGCTTGGCAGGCGGGTTGGCGATCGCAGTATGGTGTTAAAATGCATAGAGAACGCTGCTGCCCACTATATACTAAGTCCCTTAGTCGCCTTTTAGGACACCCACGGGAAGAAATGGGATCGTTATATTATTTACGTCCGGCACCAAACGGAATTTCACAATACTGCAACAGAATATAATAAAATGTCAATACAATTAATTATACGAATTAATAGGTACAAATTGACACACAGAATACAAATCGCTTATCAGGACTTAACCAAATGATTTTTTTTTCTGTTGTTTTGTTTGTTTTTTTTTTACTTTTGCCTTTCAATAGTATTTTAAAAACCAGATGAAGTCAGTGTTTCCTATCTCACTACTCTGAGAAGAAAGGCTGACATAAACTCAGAGATCAGTCTCTATTAAAGGCCATACATAATCTTGATCAGATCATGCGAAGACCATGTAGATTGGTGCCTGAAATGGTCTTTGAGGAAAGAACCACACAGATTGAGTGGACCTGTCAATAACAAGAGATACTGAGATTTTACTTTATTCTGTCTTTTAAAGATAACGAAGTCAATATTTTATATTGAATATTTTTTTTAAAACAATTAAATGCTATGAACGAGTCTGATGCCGAAAATATAGTTTTTATACATTTTGTCTGTCTATCTGGATGCATGTTCCAGATTGGCACAAAAACGGCTGAACAGATTTGGATGGGCACACAGATAATTTATAACGTAGGGTACTTTTAATCCCGGTAGTACGTTCCTGTGGGATATTTTCCGACATCCACGCAAGCGAATCCGTGGGCAAAAGCTAACTTTCTGTTTAAAAATATAATGACGATAAACTGAACACTTTTTTAAATCTCTGTCATATAGACGTCTAGTCGCTTCAATATCAGGATCTGCTTGGAGCACGTTTTTATTTTATGAGATCGTTGAAAAAAACATTGTCAGATTATTGAACATTTTTTTTGTTCATATACGAACTTAGCTTCGAGTATTTGGGGAAAGTTATCGAAGTGTGATTAAACCTTAAAGTTGTTTTAAATAAACATCGAAACAATATAAAAATGAAACAACTTTAATATTTTCAAAAAGTTGTTTTAATTTTATAAGTAGCAATATATTTAAACAATTTACAGAAATATATTTTAAACAACATAAACTAAATAAATTAGTTAATGTAGCAAATCAACCTTTTGACATGTTGCTCGTACAGACTGGTGCAATATCGCGGGCGCGACAGATAGTGACAAAGAAATTGTGCTACTGAAGTCGCATCGCGCCCGCGATATCGCGCAGGTCTATACAAGCTACCCATTCGATGCCACCTTGAATTAGAAAATTGTTGACAGTAGCCACCAGAAAAAGATAAATGAAAAAAAAATTGATAATGAAACGCACTATGAAAAAACTATACTTTTGTAAAACATGCACAAAACACATACGGTGCGTTGTAGGCACACAAATAAAAAACACTAAAACGCACACGG
This sequence comes from Tiliacea aurago, assembly GCA_948098905.1. Lineage (NCBI taxonomy): Eukaryota > Metazoa > Arthropoda > Insecta > Lepidoptera > Noctuidae > Tiliacea > Tiliacea aurago. The sequence continues at coordinate 23,068,454 of OX402581.1, read as the reverse complement.
TGCGTTGCTGGAACGGAATGGGTTAACACAGTTTGAATCAGAATCGGATTGATTTTGAGTATATTGCTAATCCATTGCTTCATATGTTAGAAAAATGTGTCTGCTCCGCAACGTAATTAACGCAATGAATCTTGTTGAACTGTTAAATTGAAACCGATTCCTACTGATAGTGTGTTACGCAATTAGCCTGCTAGTCCTTAGAGCCGGGACTAGAAAAGTTAGCGTTTTTTTTCAGTATTTTTTTATGATTTTAAATAAAACCCACCAAAAACAAGCGTAATTTAACACTGAGTGCCTACAAAATAATTCGATATATTTAGAAAAAAAACAAGAAAAATATAATAATAATAAATTCACTTATTTCAGGTAAATAACACCCATTGCCAAACATAAACTAATAAAAACAAACCATAGCCCACCCAAATCACATACCTACCTATAACATAAAATTGTGACTAATTGTTAACTCTAAACATTTAAAAATTATTAAAAATTATAATTAATTAATGAACAATTGCCAAAGTAGAGGGTGTCCCGTGGCAGATTTAGGATATAGAATTTAAATAAATAAAAAACTACAAAGGATATACATTTATTTCAATAACAATTAAAAAGAAGAAAAGTGCGGATTTCATTTCTTAAAAATTGTTTCGTCTAAATGTAGTCCGTCACGTCGGACACACTCATTGAATCTGGCCTCAGTATTCCGTGCCACTTGTTGGAGAAAAGAAGTCGGGATGCCATTAACTTCGCGAACGATATTTTCTTTTAGTGCTGAGATGGTCGCGGGATTTGTTTCATAGACTTTGCTTTTGAGGTACCTCCACAGAAAAAAGTCCATGGGAGTAAGATCCGGCGACCTGGGTGGCCCGCCCCGCTCCTCCGCTTAGCCGTTATCGAGAAATTTCAAATTTAAAATCTAATTCTGCCACGGGACACCCTGTATTATTGCCATAATATTATAGAAATAATAAAACTAACAAATTTGACATATTTCCCGAACAAAATACAAAAAAAAACAATCAAGACTTCTGCGACGCCAAAAAGTCTCCTATCTCAGCATAATGCTGCGATATTTTATTAGACTCGTAGATATTCTGATGGGGCTATTTCATCAACAGCCAACTCGAAACAAACGAGAGTGCATATTCAACACTTGGCGGCCTGCCACTTGACAAGGGACCGTTGGGTACTTTGTCCAATTAATTAAAACACAATCAAGTTATAACCAGCACTCATTTTCGAAACCGGGCTTGTTTAATAAAACATTGAATGCATTGTTCGTAGGTGAATGGAAGTTCAATGTAATGATTGAACGGTTTCTGATACATTGTTAATTTATTTTGTGTGGAAATTGTGTTCATTTTAATATACGTGTGTAACGTTGCCTAGCGCTGGCAATATTTCAGGGCCTCAAGTCGGCTATTACAATATTCTCAGAATGGTCGATCATTGATTTCATAATTGTTGATTTTCACAAGTTTGGTAATATACTATTATAATGGCGTCGTTATGACTTTCCAATGATCGGCCACTGACACTACATTGAAAGAAATTGCATTTATTGGTAATCTCGTACATAATGAAAAATGAATTACATTTCTACTAATGGGTTTTCTAATAATGGCATTATAATAACACAATTCTATTACGAGAACATTGACCGACCAATGATCGACCATTATGAATTTAGCAGATTACGAACTTTTAGCAAAATGACAATGGCATGACAATGGGATCGTGTTCGAATGACTGAATTTATAAAAATAGCAGACTTGGGCCACTGTTTTCGTACGCAGTATCGTGTTGCTTCTTCAAGTTCATCTGACATGGTCTGTGGAAACTACTAGGCTCTAAGCAATACGAATAGAAAGTATGTTTTTCGTTTATTTTAACAATTATTCTACAATCATCATTACAGCCGAAAGACGCCCACTGCTGGACATAGGCCTCCCCCAACATTTGGGGTGTTACGATAATCGCCACGCTTGGCAGGCAGGTTGGCGATCGCAGTAAGGTGTAAAAATGCATAGAGAACGATGCTGCCCATTCTCTAGTAAGTCCCTTAGCCGCCTTTTACGACACCCACGGGAAGAAATAGGTTGGTGCTATTCTTTACGTCCGACACCAAACGGAACTGTAATGTAATTCTGTAAACTATACATAAATAATAATAACTCTTCGGGAAATACGATTGTTATGAACATCAAATACAAAAAAAAAAACAATACAAATGTTGTGTTTATTGTTAGTTTCGGTAGTAGCTTCCTGGATGATCTGACACATTTTATAGATTAAATTAATACATCGGTATAACAACTACAGCATAAAATGTTTTCATAATTATGCTGTTGATAGTTAACTATTCATCCAACGTAATTAATTGCCGGCAGTATCGTTTGGAGGTGTCACTTGGCGCTGGGTTCCGTACGGCTCGACGCGTCCCGCATCGAACATCAAACGGCAGGCACGGTTGATTGCGCGCAGTATTCTTTATTAAAATAATATTGGCATTCCTGAAGCTGATAGGTTGCAGATGTTTTTAAATAATCAGTCATATAAGTTTTCTAACTGAACAGACAGCTGTGTTGCTGGGGAGTTTGTTGCGCCACTTCTTCTGCACTAGGAAGTGGTGACGGGTGGGCGTTTCTGGGGACTGGCTCATGTAATTTTTGACGTTCGAAAAGTGTTGATTCTCAGCCTAGTTTGAATAAAAGACTCTTGATTTTGATTTTGAGCCCCACTGCTGGGACTCAGGCCTTCTCTCGGTGAGAGGGAGTGGGCCGTATTCCACCACGCAGGCCCAGTGAGGGTTGGTAGATGTCACATCACTGTCATGTGACTTTTATAAAAAAAAACACGAAATGTCACATCGTGACTGTTTTTCTGGATAGGTAAGGCAGCATTTACCTACCTACCTACATATGGATGTTTGGAGGTCCATCTTTAGTAGTGGTCACGGCTTAAAGTTAGAATTATATTGTACCTACTGTCAGCTGTGAGGTTTTCCTTAATAACGGTGCAGGATAGCCTTTATCAGAAACGGTCATCGTATTAGTGGTTTACCAGATTCAATAACATCAGGATTATGCACATAGCAGTCGAGCAGTTATGCACACAGCAGCATGATTATGTACATAGCAGTTCGTCGTGGACGTAGGAGGACAGTGCACAGATCACTATTACTCCTGGCGGAAGGGCAGTGGCTCCCTTGACCTCATCTTCTGTCATCAGAAGACAGCCGCTACGCAACCATCAATGCCACGCTCTGCTAGAGTGACTGTCACCAGCCAGTATCACTCTTAGCTGACCTTTTCGGTGATTCCAGTAATTTCGTAACAAAACAAGACGGCGCCTAGCTGGGCTGTCAAATAAATAAATAAGACGGTGCACAACTCTCTGTTACCTATCCAAACCTTAATGATCTTCATCAACTACAGCAGTCCACTGCTGGACATACCTGTCTCCAATCGCCCGTCATTTAACTCCAATCTTAAGAAAACTATGAAATAGAAAGAAACCACAAAAAAACTAAACGAATGGTATTAAGTAGCTAACACACCCATCAAAGGTAAGTGTTAAGTCGCTAACACACCTATCAAAGGTAAAGTGTTAAGTCGCTAACACACCCATCAAAGGTAAAGTGTTAAGTCGCTAACACATCCATCAAAGGTAAAGTGTTAAGTCGCTAACACACCTATCAAAGGTAAAGTGTTAAGTCGCTAACACACCCATCAAAGGTAAGTGTTAAGTCGCTAACACACCTATCAAAGGTAAAGTGTTAAGTCGCTAACACAACCATCAAAGGTAAAGTGTTAAGTCGCTAACACATCCATCAAAGGTAAGTGTTAAGTCGCTAACACACCCATCAAAGGTAAAGTGTTAAGTCGCTAACACACCCATCAAAGGTAAAGTGTTATTAAGTGGCTAACACACGCATCAAAGGTAAAGCGTTAAGTCGCTAACACACCCATCAAAGGTAAAGTGTAGTGAAGTCGCTAACACACATCAAAGGTAATAATTTAGCCGTCGGCACTTCAGAGTAACATTTGTATCGATAGAAACTGTCTTCCGAGTTTATTGCCACATTTCGTTCCCTGGAGGAAATATAAATCTCTGCTATCATTTCTTTCTTCGGCGCCGATTTTGTATCGTTTTCTTCGACACGATCTGGCAGCGGTGATGATTTACTTTTTACCTGTAACAAAACATTGGGATATACGAAACGATGAACATAGATTTTAAGACGCCCGTGATGGCTAGTTGTGTAGAATCTATTTAATTATGGGATATTATTAATTGCACATCAAATAAATAATCACCCATCAATTTATTTTCACCATTTGTATACTATTCTACATCAAATAAACTGACTGCACAGCAAATTAATCATAGCGTACATACATACTTCGCCAGATTGAATCATTTGGACCATTAACGCGTGAAGGCGAGCGAGCGAAGCGAGCGTGCCGCAGTAGCGGCCGCCGAGCGTCTGATCCCCTCAACCATTGGTAAATTCAGTTACCAAAACAAAAGCTCTTCATCAATATCCAATTTAACGAAATGACTATACGACATTCAGCCATCTGGTTAAACGTTGCGCTCAATGACTTGGCTAGTTGTCTTGTTAGTAGTTGTTTAAGATAAATAGAGGTGCGCCACGAATATAAATTGTTGCTTATTATTTAGTTATATTCTGTGCACGCAAGTCCTGTGAGCGTATGGTCGTGGTACGCCACTCTTGGGGTACTCCAGTGCCCCCCCCTCGGTACATCTGGTTTCCTACCCATCTTCAAATAAGTCATCATCTGCCCAGCCTTCTCCCAACTACGTTGTGGTCGGCTTCCAGTCTAACTGGATGCAGCAGAATACCAGCATCTTGAAATAATTATTGGGAATATATTGGGGAAAAAGCGATCATCAAATACTCCCAACCCCTTCCGATTCTTAATCTGGGGGATGTTCGTTATGTCTAAGGTCAAAAGACCGTAAATCATGAACTAAATGTTATTTAAAAAATGTATAATATGTCTAGAGCACAAAAAAAAAGCCAAAGGAACCAACAGCTATAACAGATAGATAACAATTTTCTATGAAACGCAGAGCCATACAGGTTCTCACGGGTAAAAAACAGAAAAAGTAGTAGAAATCTTAGGATCACTAACAAGCACATAAAAGAATATAACTTAAGGTACAATAAACACTATACACTTTTAAAAAAGTCGGCATTCAGTTGCGTGCGTGCAGAATAGGTTTTGGTGGTAAATGGGTCAAATGAAAACTCTTTACAAAGAATATTAAAGGCGTTAAGGCTTCTACATACCAGCGCGATTGTCGCGCGACGCGACACGGCACAAAGGCCCCGCGTGTCGCGGGACGAGCGGTGCCTTTGAGTCGTGTCGCGTCGCGCGACAAGTCGCCCCGGTATGCAGAAGCCTTCCCTCGGTCGCACTATGTATGAGTTTTGCCTGTAGGTAGTTAGTAGAGGAATATGGAATAGAGATAGGTGGATTCAATCTAACTGATCTCTGAGGGACATTGAAACGCAGTTTGTGCAGGAGATCAGAACAGTCAATCTCGTTGAATATAATTTTTAAATTGTAATTGTATTATATTTTTAAATATATTATTAACTAAACTTATTTTTATAAAAATTTGTTACAGATAAGTACTTAAGCCTGCTGATTTTAGTGCAATAAAAGTCTATAAAAGTTGATTTTAATAAATGTTAAAGCAATGACCCCCTGGTTACTGTTACCGGGCCCCTTTTCCGAAATTTACGTTTCTAGATCGAGTTGTTTTCAGAGAAATCACCATATTTAAATTCGTAAAAAAATACACATACACATACATGTTTGATCTAGTGACTTTTTGGTTAAAAACACGATATTTAACATTTTGCTTGATAAAAAAAAATCAGAAGTAAAGTCGATTTTGAAAGTATTTTAAGTTGTATGAGACTTGGGAGAACGAAATTTATATGAAAATTTAACATTTCATTTACTAATCGGGTTTGACAGGGATATTATTGGATAGATTTATAATATGGCACTTATTTTTTTTGTATTAAATAAATACGTGAAAAACGGCTCGCGCGCACCGCGCCAGTGCTATAGTGCTGTCGCGAGTGCTCCTGTGCAACGCGGGCGCAAGCTGTCTCATGCCTAAACTTTCGGGAAAAGGGGCCCTTAAGTTTTTTTTATGGATACGGTTCTAGGGTTAATAGCATTTAAAAATATTCTTTTAAAATTACTATAAGGGCCATTTTTTGCAATTAAACACTCACCATAGTAAAAGCATCGTATAGTACGGATTGTATCAGTAATCCGTATTAAAAGCTTGGTAGACAAAAAACGGGTTGCATCTCCATGCTTCTTTTTTAGGCCCAGCAAATCCATGAATCCACTAAAGTCCATTTCACGAAAGAAGTCCCGCAGACGTGGCGCTGCAGGCATGGGTTATTTTAGGAATATTGCTAACTTAGCGTATAATAATAATTAGTTCCACTTATTTCCGCGGGACTTCTTTCGTGAAATGGACTTTAAATGCAATATCGTCGGCCATTTTGCCATCGTCGGTTTGTCGAAGCCTTTATTCAATTTGCCCTATTTTGTTAGGTGACATGATTGAAATGGTTCATAATTCATGTGAAAGTTAAAGATAAATAAAGTTCCTACGTCCTTGTTTATTTTAGCTTGATCATTGGGACCGTGTTATTTTGTACATTATTAATGCTCTGTGTGTAGTTTCTGGCAATAACTGAATTTATAAAGATGTTGAATAAGATGCTACAGGGAACTATTAACATTATACGTATTGTTTTGTAATAACTTATTCATCAGCCCGTGGACGCTTTTTTTTTTTGGGGTGGGAAATTGTCAAATAACTTATCCCGCCCTGCAGAGCGGGAGGGCGTGTCAGACTTTTAGTTTTCAGTTGCCTGTATGCCAGGGTCACGATATCCCTTTCGGACAACGCATTGGCCCTAACGGACCCCGTCAAGTCGTGCTGACATCTCTTTGAGGCGCGGGTGAAGCACAACGCGCCGTCGACCCGGGCTTGGTTCTTATCGGACGGCGAGCTACCCATCGCTGACCTTCCGCAAGCCTGCGCCTTCGGTGGATGGGAATCGGCCTGCGGCTCCCGACGCGTGAGGGCGTGGATTTTGCCTCTTCCTCACGCATTCCGCATCCTCCTTCGCGAGCATTACTGTTTCGCAGAAGGAGGTGCCGGCCTCCCATGCACTCTCGCTCCGAACCATGGCCTGAAACAGGGCCCGACGCGAGATATAGCCGGTGCCAATCGCCTCCATAAGGACACGGCGGTGCTCCGCCCAATCCAGGCAGACCTCCACTGTATGCTCCATCGTGTTCTCCGGGCGATCCACATAGTGATAACCCCGGGCGTTTCCTCCCGCTTTATCCTGAACAGGAACCTACCGCAGAGCACAGCTAGTCGTTAAATAAGAGTCATTATTTTTTTACGGCTTAATGGATATTTTTACGATAGCAGCTGTAATTAACCGACCGTTAGTACTAACTCGTATAAGTCATTAACTATTTGCACTATTTTCTCTTGCGATAAAATTTTCAAGTTATTTCAGCAAAAGATACCAATATTATAATTATCTAATTCAATCGCATTATATTCGACAACATTAAATGCACCAGACGTGCGTTGCTCCTTTGACCCAACGAGACTACATTCAGAAATATGCGATAAAAGTTCATATAATAAAGGAGCATAAGTTACCAAACTGATAATAACTTAAACCTTAATTCAAACCTGCATAAAACAGTTTAAAAACAAAGATATTCCCCCCGTCCATGATATCAAACAGTTTAATGTAATATCTTTATCAAAGATATCTCGTCTGAATTTCAGTGTTTCTGGCAGTTGACTTAAGGACGAGTTTTACTTGCAATATTACAATTGCATTTTAGTTCCCTTGAAGGACGACTAGGTCGTTGAACTTCTTCACTGTCACTTAATTTTGAATTTGATCGTGTACTTACTCTATTTCATGTGGTTCTAGTCTTGTATCATGTTCTTCCTCATGTTCTATAAAGTCAGTATGTGTACCTTAGCGAATATTTAGCTATTTAAATAGCTAACGAAACTCATGTCATTTTGATCAATTTTGTTAATTGGTGGTCAGAAAGGGAAAAATAATTTAAACAAAAAAATATATATGATTTGAAAAATCGAGTTCTTTGTTTTGCATGTGGCTGAAAGGGATTTTTCAAATAAATTAAGTATTCATGGAAAATCACTAATATTCGCTACAAGTATTCCGCAAAATGACGCGAGACTGACGTTTGATCATCTTTTTACAAGAAACTACCTTTGACTTGAACATAAAAAAAATATCATCAACATCATTCTGTGGCCGAAGCCAATTTCGATAAAAGATAAAGCAGAAAAATCATGTTGAAATACCTATATTTTTTTAAAAACCCAGTTGGTAATGTATTTCTTCTTATTATTTAGAAAATTTTACAATCGGCTTCAGCTGTCCTTGAGATAAAATCTATTTTTTTTATGATTACACAATATCTCCCTTAGGTAAATCAAAGGCGAAATAAGCTACATTTTCGAGAGTGCAAAAGTGATGAAACTATTAACAGGTGCTGAGACTGACACGAATGGTTTATCACCACGAAAACTGTACTTTTATAGTTACACAGACGTAATAGTTTCAATTATTTCAAGCTTTCTCACAAATACATAAGAACCCCCCTTGGATGATGACCCTGATATTGAGAGGGAGCGGAGGGCTTTGTGTGTGCGTTGCAACATGTTGGCCCGTAGATTTGCGCGTTGTAGTAAGCAAGTTAAGCTGACGCTTTTTAAAGCGTATTGTCAGTCCTTCTACACGTGTAGTCTATGGGTCAACTACACGCAGCGAGTGTACGGGTCTCTGCGTGTACAATCCAACAACGCGTTTAGGGTGTTGTTTAGGCTGCCTCGTTTTTGCAGCGCGTCGACTATGTTTGCTGAGGCGCACACTGATTGCTTTTATGCTATCATCCGTAAGCGAAGCGCTTCGCTGCTCAGACGCGTGCGTGGCACTGCAAACGGCATCCTGGACGCGTTGGCAAACAGGTGGGATTCTCCACTGTTGAAGCAGTGGATGAGTGCTCATGCGATGGGCGCTCAGCCCGGCGCATGCTTAAATTAAATAGCATAAATAAACTGTACTAACACTAGGCTAAGTTTATTGTTACTAACACCTATGGATATCTTATGAATCTGAAATAAATATATTTGATTTGATAAGAAATTGACGAAAAAGGGTTTTTTTCGTAAGAAGATTTATTTCCAGAGAATATTTCTCATGGACGCTTCTTACGACTTTCCTCAATTGTCATTTTTATGTGGTTGACAACAACCGCCATTGGCTTACTGTATTTTCACTGACAAGGGTTGCATTGTGTACAGCCATGAATTAATTGTTGTATGAATCAATTTGTGTGTACTTGTATCAATCTACTGCTCATAAATTGATCGGTTGATGATGGCCAAATCACAATTTTTTGACATTTAATTTATTATAATTGAAATAAATGACTTTGACTGTTGTTCTAAACCAAAAAAAGTAATTGACGGACATAATTTCCGAATCTCACGAAAGCTTATTATTCATATCTGTCAAATTTCTTTAAAAGATTTTCAACTTTATCGTTAAAGCATAAGGTTCAAGGTTGATTGGGAAAATTTGACAGTTTTGGGTGGCTTGACTTGCTGGCGTCTGTACAACTTATCAAGCCTGACTTGGGTTTCGTACGTATTTTTTTTTTTCGGGTGCCCACTTAAAATCAACGCTGTGCTGTGGGTCCCCCATAGCATAGCATCATGCTGAGTGCAAGCCTTCAGCTTCTGGCTATTTGTTTGTTTGTGATAGTACTTAGATCTGTTTTGTGTAACCTTCGGGTATTATTACTTATTATGTTTTCGTACGCACGTTTTTTCTGTGACAATTAAAATTATTTTTCTTTCTTTCTTTCTATATATTATAACAGCAGTAGAACAAACCCACTTGGTACGTAAATTACAACGGTCAATCCCTCAGGGGATAATAAAAGTTGGTCTATCCGTATTGTTGCCCAAAGCTATCCAGCGAATTAAACTTTTTCGTAATTTTTCCGTTTATTATTTTATGCCCGGCCCAAGTAATTGTTTTCTTTATGTTTACCTTATATTTGGCCCTACTTACGCAAAACGGTATCAACCCACACAATTACAGTTTTGAGAAAAAAACGTTTTTGTCAAAATGTTGTGTACTACAAAATTGTTTGTTGTTGTGTATAAATAGACAATAACATTATCTAGATGCCCTTTAGGTAGGAGTCTGTACATGTACCTATACCTAGACAGCCCCGTTGGTCTTGTGGTGGCAAACGCGACTGCTGAGCGTGGGGTCCTGAGTTCAATTCCCGGGTTGGGTAAAGTGTTATTGGGTTTTTACATTAGGTATTTCTTAGTAACAGTCTTTTTTTTTGAAAGAAAGAAAGAAAGAAAATAAATTTATTTGACACAGGAAGGCACACAATATTCACACAAAAAACAAAAACAGAACAAATGCTTAAAATAGTATTGAGTGCCTCACGGCTGCGCCAAATAGGCCCAGTTCAGCATTAATGCCAGACAACTAGTTGATGTTGATGTTGATGTAGTTTGATGGGAATTATCAAATAACTTCTCCCGCTCTGGGCGGAGCGGACAGGCGTGTCAGACTTTTACTGATTAAAACCCACCCGTGTTCCTTCCGTTGCCTGTGTGCCAGGGCCGCGATATCCCTTTCGGACAAATTCGCAATCCTGGCAGGCAGGCATTGGCCCTAGCGGATCCCGTCAGTTGGTGCTGACAACTCTTTCTCTCAATGCGCCGTCGAACCGGGCCTGGTCCTTATCGGATGGCAAGCTACCTATCTTAGTAACAGTCTGTAGTTTGGATGTTGGCGGTGTGATACCCCCGTGTCTCGGTGCGCACGTTAAGCCGTTGGCCCTGCGCCTAATCTCTCTCCGGTCATGTCGGATTGCCAACCCATCGGACTATGAGAGAGAGGGAAGAGAGACCGCACCTGTGTCTGCGCACACACTTCATCATCATCATCATCATTTTAGCCGAAAGACGTCCACTGCTGGACATAGGCCTCCCCCAAAAAGGGCGGATTTGCCATAATCGCCACGCTTGGCAGGCGGGTTGGAGATCGCAGTATGGTTTTAAAAATGCATAGAGAACGCTGCTGCCCATTCTCTAGTAAGTCCCTTTGTCTTCTTTTACGACACCCACGGGAAGAAATGGTGCTATTATTTACATCCGGCACCAAACGGAACGCACACACTTGTGCACTGATATATATAATATCTCCCGCGCTGAAAGCGTGTCTCCCAGCGGAGACACGCTTTCAGCGCGAGCAGAGATTGGTTGCCATAGCCGAAATTCAGCCTAAAAGAATATTATTATTACATGAACCTATATTAATATTTATATTTGGAACGTTAGTTTCATAAGGCAAAGTTAATATTAATAACATTTCTGTTTCATTGAGATATACCGCTCTGGTGAGCATGTTTACTAGGGATATCTGCTAAGTATCCTCTAGGGATATTCGTCGGTGTACGAGTGTTTTCATATTGTTTAGGTAGAATGTTTTCTAACGTGGAATTCGATACTTTTATATCATGTACCTAATTTACATAACTGTCATTATTTTTATCTAATTAACCAGTGACACAAAATGAACTTAGAGCGATTGTCTTTCAATTCTTCTTAAAAATACTGTTCAACAGGCCGGAGTGTGCCAGACGTACGGATTTATTGTCACTTGTTGAGTACCTATCGGTATTGAAGTGTAGTTTCCGATGCCCATGTTTCAACCAAAATACTTTTCAATTAAAATCTTTTTTAAACTACCCATGTCACCCCCAACACCAACCCCACATTGTCACCACAGCGACCTAATACCAAGACGTACAACACACCACAGATATACATCGTTTGTACCCATATCACGTCCTACAAGCGTCGGACGTGAGGCGCCCTCTGTACATATTAGATTTGCGTCCATTATGTGGACGTATTATGTCCCGGTTGTTATGGACTGTTTGTAAAATTAAATCATGCGGCCCGCTTTTTGTCCATTTGATTTTTGTTGACGGAAAACAGGACGGTATTTGGGATGACGGTTGGCGACCCCTTTTGTGTTGGGTGATAATTAAAATTGGTTAATATGACGATTGCTGGATTCTCTTGTGTATATTTTTTCGTGCTAGCTTTTTTGTATGAGAGTCTAAAGTAAGGTTTAGAATTAGTAAAGGACGTGTACATACATTATGAAACATTGACAGTTTTAAAGTCATCGCCTCTCATACATATACTCTATTTGAAATAAGATTAGACATTTAAATACGTTATTCCCTCCCAAAAAACTTTATGTACAAAAAGTAAATTAGATCAAAATACACGACTTTCTACGATTTTATCATTCAGCCTTTCAACCGTAAATATTGTCGCAAATAACGCCCAATTTAGGAAGTGTGGTAAACGGCAGTGTAAAGTCTGACAATCCCACTTTATATTTTACTCAACTAAGCCATTTAAAAAACACATTACTTTCTGGCGGAGCCATTAAAAATTACCGACTAAAAGGGTACTACACTGAACAAAAGGGTGGAACGGAAACACGTACCTAACATTATTTATTATTATTATATTACTTAGATGATTTTGTACGTCAATTAAAGTTGTCAAAAAATAATAGGTCCGTTTTGACATTTACCTTGAATCGATTTATCGTGAGTATCGAGTACCGAGTAGTATGGTTACTACACTAGTTACGTCGCGATGGTCAATCGTGACGTAACTAGTGCTAGACAAATATATAGTGCATAAATCCAATGCCGGTCACAATATTTTTTGTACAACTAGTATCAGACTTACGACCAAACGTAGGTTTACAGAGAGTTCCCTCCAGAACGTAATAGGGTGACCCCATTAACATTTTAACACCCCTAGGGAAAAAGTCATGGAATACGAGAAAATCAATGTTTTTGTAGTTTTTTGTAGATCTCAAGAGCAGAATTACCTCTCAGTCGGACTATGCAACAGGCGAGGTAACTACTATATGACTTTTTGATAAATGCACCAATTGTTGCATTTAAAGGCCAATAAAAACGAATAGGAAACTGAACATCTGAAGGTGTTTGTTACTCTATCAGCGTTCCTAATGAAGAAACACCACCGCATACCTCCCACAAATACTCTAATATACATACCCGTCAATTTTAATTTAAACTTTAAAGGAATTTCTACGGCGCCTTTTGTTCTATCACAGTAATTAAAAGTTGTCGCCAAGAGATGGCGTTATCTAAACAATGTGACGTCACTCAACCCTTTGCACTTTGTATGCAAGATAAATGAAGATCGCTGGAAAGCGATTCAGCGTAGTAGAGTGTAGATATGTATTTTTCGTATGACTTGGCGTTTTCTTTGAGGCGTTTTATGGAATTTTAAGTAGTTTTAACTTGACATGCATACGTAGTATTTTTTGTGCCTTTATTCGTACAAGTGTTGTTGACAGCTGCTGGTAAGAATAATTAGATCATGATTCAGATAAATGCTTCAATTTAGTCAACGTCTACAGCTGAAAACAGATCCACAAATGTGAACAGAAAACTTATTTTATCAACAGCAAATTTATTAATTGATCACCTCAACATTCTATTCATTCTCACAGGTCGAACTTACGCCAAAAATATAATAACCAACTATGTTAAAAATTCAATAAAAATGTTATGAGAAGTGCATTACTGGAAGATTTATTCCTTAACGTGAACCAGCAAACATGTCATCATCATCATCATCATCATTCCATCCGAAAGACGTCCACTGCTAGACATAGGCCTCCCCCAAAAAGGGGGGGCAGGGTTTCCATAATCGCCATGCTTGGCAGCCAGGTTAGCGATCGCAGTATGGTTTTAAAAATGCATAGAGAACGCTGCTGCCCATTCTCTAGCAAGTCCCTTAGTCGTCTTTTACGACACCCACAAGAAGAAATGGGATGGTGCTATTCTTTACGTCCGGCATCAAACGGAACAAACCAAAGCAACATGTATGCCATCGTGAATTACCACAGCAGGCTATGAAGCCACCAGCTATAAAGATTTCAAGCAGAATTTTCTTGTGATATTTAACAACGTACGGATCGTATCAGGTGGCATTCTGAAGTTACTGCCTACCTGGGGGTAAGAATTAGTTAACTACCCTTAGAATACACTTCTCAACTAAAATTGCACTAAACTATTTACCTTAGAATAGAATAGAATACTCTATAATATATACACCGTAAAATTTACAGATTTAAATGTATTTTTTTTTTTAGATCTATACGCTGTTCTTTATAGAATTCTTCTTTCTTGTAATCTTCATGTAAGTACGTTTTAAGTTGTGACTTCACGTCAAGTCATTCATTCGTCGTGTTAAACATAATCAACATCTGAAAGTGAACTTATAATTTGCAATAAATAAATAATCTGAATTAATTTCTACATTTTAACTTTTTTGATAAAAAAAGATGTCAAGTAAGTTCCCTATTAGCTAGCCCATCTTCAATTTATAAAAATGTTTGTAATGTCAAAATAACAGCTTTTTACAAAATGCATATGAAAGTATAATACGGTATTTTTAACAGAAAAACGTTTATTTTTTATTTTGGACTGTCTGTTTGTTTCGGTTAATCTCCGAAACGGCTGGACCTATTTTGACGGGACTTCACTGGCAGATAGCTGATATTAAATGGAGTAGCTACTTTTAGAAAAACCCACACGGGCGTAGCCGCGGGCAGCAGCTAGCTCACAATAAAACCTTCACCTACACTTTGATCTCACTATCCTTGTTATACCGATGTATTATCATAATATCTCAATTCAAATAACATTGTTGAGCTATTAGAAGCATTGCATCTTTAATTTTATGATAATGTCACCGTAACATAGTAAGAATGAATAGTAATACCGTTTACCGCTCAAAATAAGCTAAGTATGTTTACCTATCTTGTTAGTTAGTATGTATGTATCAAATCTTGCAAGCTGAATTAAAACCACAAGCTTGAGGCATGAACGTCCTTCTTACATTTTAAGATAAGCCTCAAAAGAATGAATAGTAATCCCGTTTACCGCTCAAAATAAGCTAAGTATGTTTACTTACCTCGTTAATTAGTATGTATCAAATCTTGCAAGCTGAATTAAAACCACAAGCTTGAGGCATGAACGTCCTTCTTACGTTTTAAGATAAGCCTCAAGCTTTTAAGAGGCGATGGATGCGTAGTTCATACAAACGTAATACCAAAATAATTTGTAAATCAAACATATTCTTAAGGTAGTGTTTCTTTATTCCGATTGTAATACAGAATATCTAGGTTCCCAAATATATATTTTGAATGGACACTGATTTAAACAAGAGTTATGAGAAAAATAAGTTTTATAGAGAAATTTTAAATTCCTCATATCTCGTCATTAAATCATTGTCCTTTCAAAATGTATATTTGGGAACATAGATATTCTGTAATCCAATTGAAATAAATACAACACTACCTTATGTTTGATTTACAAATTATTTTGGTATTACGTTTGTATGAACTACGCATGCTACGCCGGCCCCGAACATATGAAAGACAGCTATGTACGTACATTTTATTATGTTTGGAAAGGTGTCCATTAAACTACAATACATCCATTAGTAGGGTGCAAACTCACGGTGTTCATTTTGCCGGTCAGATACATTAAATCTAATTATTTTTAAACCCGCTTGTGTCCTACGGGAAAACATCGTTATATATGAAAACAAAAAAAATAATTACTTGAACCATCCATTGTTCGAAAATGAACCGCACGTTATGATTGACAAACAATAAACGAAAATTGTTTACAAAATATTGATTATTGATATCTATTCGGTGATTATTGGATAATGAACTGATAATGATGTAATTGCATGTACACAAAGTGAATGTCATTTGTTTGCATCCACCGACGTAACGACTTGCACCTTGCTAAACTATTCTCATAATTAAAGATAGATCACGTTCTTCGTTCTTCTCTTTAATGGTACAACATTATAAAACCATCATAATATATGGGTGACGAAATGGATCAGTATGAACAAACTCAAACAAATAGAGAAAAATGTTTTGAGAGACAATGAAACCATCATAAATACTCCAAAAATAAGAATAAACTAGGTGACGAGATGAATAAGTATGAGCAAATAAACTACCCACAAGTAGAGAAAAATGTTTCGAGGGACAATGAAACCATCATTTACTCCGAAAAATAGAATAAACTAGGTGATGAGATGGATCAGTATCAACAAATTTGAAACTACCACAAGTAGAGAAAAATATTGCAAGGGTCCACTTCAACGATTTTAGGGTTAATAAAAGGATCGTTAGAAAATGCGAAGTTTGTGAAAAGTCCGTAACCGCTCGCACGCTGTGAAGATGTGTTAATGTAATGAGCACTGATCACCGCTCTTCTCTGTATGAGAACAGGCCTTTTCCCTACCGTAGGGCAATTATCTATATTAGTACGTGGCTAATTTATAATATTCTATTTCTTTCCAATTGCTCTCTGCCGAATCACTCAAGCCCAGATACCATCTTAGTGAGAAATTCAGTCATGCAAACGGAGAATTGATAAAAAAAATCGCTTTTATTAATGTTATACATATAGGAATGGAACCGCCAAGGTTAAGTGTCAATGTCAAGGATCTATTGAGGTTAAATGTCTTACAAAAGGTTAAAAAATCCGATCCAGTTACTTTGATGAATTTCCTCTTTAAAAATGTAATAACCTTGAATACAAGTCGCTTAATTTTTTTTTTCTTTACTGTTCATGTCTAAAGAGCCTCCACTTGCAGTAAAGGTGCTTATTTACCTCCCTTCTGGGCAATGTTTTCCCCACGGTACGGCATGAGATAGATCGATCAATAGAATACTCTTGCTCGAGCCTTGTATACCGACACGGAGAAGAAAACGAATGAATGCACACCAATACTTCAACAATTTCCTGTAAAGATACAACAAATGAGCAGTACGCCCCTCTACCAAAGCTGGCTTGCTCCCTTAAAATACAGACACCATGGACCCAGTTCTACTGGAAAGAGTCGTAATACGCGCTTTCCAGTAGATAGGGACAGTCCTTCGCCACTCTTGTCTTCTTCAGACTAGTTGGGCATGACTGAAAGCGAGCTAGAATGAGCCGTGAGACGTTTGGCGGCTCGTAACACTGTGCCAGGCCCGGATGGTATCCTTGATCGAGCTTAGGTTCTGGCTTTGGCTGTTCTGGGGGAACGCTTAAGTCGGTTGTTCAACAGCTGCTTCCGTGCGGGTTTGTTCCCCTCCGGCTGGAAGGAAGTCGGTTTGGTCTTGTTGAGGAAGGAAGGCCCCGGACTCAGAGTCTCCCTCTGCATCGGTATGCAGAGGGAGACTCTGACTCTCGGCCTTAGTTGTAGTTTCTTGGCCGGAGTTTGGATTTCGTCAACGTATTTAACTCTCTCTACCTTGGGATGCGATTAGGGCGGCACCACCGAATCTTACCTAAAGTGCATTGTCGGGGCCTACCATTGCAACCGGCACTTTCGCTATGTGGGTTGGAACAGTAGTGTTCATTTCAGGGAGATTACGTGTGGGGTTCCACAGGGCTCAGTTTAAGGTCCTTTCTTGTGACAGCTCGCTTACAATGTGGTCCTGCGTGACGACCTCCCCGTTGGCGTTAATGTCGTTAGCAATGCGAATGGCACCCTGGTGTTGACACCATCGAATAGACCATACAGCTTGCCGAGCGCAGACTGACAAAAGTCGTGGCGTCAATCTGCGGGCTGCTTTTATATAGATAGCGCTTCATAAAACTGTTTGTTCTACAAACTGCCAAGGAGTAGAGTTAGACCGACCTCGTTGGTCTGAGTTGGAAATGCGTAAGTCCAGGTGGGTCGATACATTAAGTATCTCGGCCTAACCATGGACGGTCGATGGGGCTTCGAAGAGCACTTCCAGCGTCTGGTTCCCCGCGTCAGGAAGGCAATGGGTGCTTTGCGACTGTTTCCCAATATCGGTGGAACTCGAGAAGAAATAAGCCGCCTCTACACGGGTGTCGTGCGATCGATGGTCCTTTATGGGACACCCGTTTGGTCAAATAGGCTCTCAGGCATCCGACGAGACTGTTGATTTTTGTACAAAATAGCTGAGAGGGCTGATCCCGCTCATAAAAGAAAGCGTCGGGGGGGCAACCGCCTTGAAGCCAAATGTAGGCGAGAATTTGGGATCACGAGCGCTCAGAGTGGGGACTCTGTCCACCCACCCACCTCCACAGGACTTTAAGGAAGATAGCGCACTGTGGTCACGCGGCCTTGCACACTCGCACAGTTAGGTTTCGGGAAGACCCCTTTACATTTTCCCCAGAGATGTGCCCTAACAGGCGTTGCACAAAGGGGGTTTCGGATCAGACTTTTGAGAGTCGACGGTGCCCCTTTCATTTGCAGGTGGTGACAACCGGGGTGGTTTTAGTCAGGTAAAAATCCCACACTCCCGGTTTTATTCCCAAACCCCGCGGGCGCATTTTGCAGGTTTACCCAAAAACTTTGTTGACTCAGGGTAACAAGCGTCTGTTTTTTATGGTTTTTATTGGTAACTAACTTAAAAAAAATATTTATACATCGTATTTAATAGGGTTGACGATGTTTGTTTGTATAACTTATAAACCTATTGAAATGAGCTTCACGACCACAAACAACTTCCTATAAAATTTTTCATCCAAACGATGTAACTAGGCACCTACAAACGAAGGTAAGAGTCCCGTAATGAGTTTAGACGAAGCAATTAAACCTGGCAAAGTGGGTCGACGGGACCAATTTGTACTGCTAAGTTATAGCCAACAGAATTAGATTAGTAACATGAGGTACTACTAAAAATGTTAGTGAGAAATACAGATGTATAGGACGTTATTTTGGCTTTTAGTAATAGGCTCGCCCCCTATTACATGGGACTGAAACATAACTGGCGAAATGTTAGTGTACTAGAGGTACACCTCTGCCTTACCCTCGGATTACAAGCGTTATGTTAAGTTATTTTGGCTTTAACTTTGGCTTAAAGGACCAGCAAGTTAAATAAAGCAAAGAATTAACTAAAAAGAGATGTAAGGTATTGCAAACAATCAAGGTGGGTTTGACTAACATGATAACAAATCTTCATAGCTGCAGAACTATAAGTTCTGACGAGCGCGGAGATTACATTAAGGCAATTCTTGTTGTATGTAGATTCTATTGCCATGTGATATTGCCAAGTAATTCTATTGATTAAGAAAGAAAGAAAAGTTGTTTATTCTTGCACAAACAAAACGCACATTACAAAAAATTTACATAAAATACACCTATACATAGCCAAAAGCCTCGTATTCAAATAATAAAAGTTTGACAATCTTGTCTATTGCTTGATGCAGGGCCAGGTACCAAAGACAATTTACATTGCGTAATTACTCAGCAGTTGCGACACTGACAAATGACAACAAACAAACAAACAATCAAAACATAAACAAAATGCCGATTGCAGAGTGGAAAAATAACTACTTTTTGTAACAAATAAAAATAGCTAACAAGAACAATTAAACCGTGCATTGCATCTGTGCAACAACAGGCCGTTGCTCAGCAAAATGCTGTTACTTCGGACAAACCTATCGTCAACAGCGCTGATTTTCAGCAACTACCTCTCGAATTATTTTAAATTATATTAAAGATATAAAGATGTCTAATAGATGTATTCCCATAGATAGGTACTGAATAAATTAACCGAATTGGTTTTACATTAGATCTCATAACTTTTTGCGGTAGAAGAAATACGATGCGAGACTTGCATTATTTTCATGACTGTTATGTTTGTGATGGGATTAGTATTACAACCAGGGACCGTACAACCCCGGTTAAGACTTAAGCCTTTCGAAGGGGTAACCCATTCAATGGGTTACCTTTATCATGATGTAACCCATTGAAAGGGTTTTATACTAGAAACCCAGTAAAAGGGTTACATGATAACCCATTGAATGGGTTTTATACTCGAAACCCAGTGAAAGGGTTACATGATAACCTATTCAATGGGTTCTATACCTACTTGAAACCCAGTAACTTTTAGTTATTTCGATATCCGCCCAGCACGCGTAGCATGACCAATTCTATCTCGATTCTACCCAGGGACCATTTTGGTTACCATTTTAGAAAAACCCTATCGTAAACCCTTTCCATGGAAAGGGTTTTCGATAGGGTTTTTCTAAGCAGTTAATCAAAAACCCATACGGTGTGGGTAATTTTGAATGGCTTAAATTAAGCCGTTCAGAAGGGTTACCCACACCGTATGGGTTTTTATCGAAAACCCTTTCAACGGGTTACCAAAATGTAATTTAAGCCGTTCTAAGGGTTACCCATATCGTATGGGTTTTTGTTTAACCGCTTAGAAAAACCCTATCGAAAACCCTTGCAATGGGTAACCAAAATGGTCCCTGATTACAATAGCTTCGATTCGCCTTTCAAAATCAAAAATGATTTATTCAAATTAGGCTGGCAATCAGCACCTTTTGAACGTTAAAAAAAACATAAGACAGTCCTTTAAAACGCGGGCTTTATAACTTTCTAGTGTGTTCGCTGCGAAGAATTAGCGCAACAAACTCCAGCAATACCTTTGCTTTAATAAACAGTGCACATGTATTCAAAACTACGATCAATAGGGTTCATTCATGACGAAACTAGTAACTAACTGTAATAGTTTGATGCAGCTATCTCCCGCAAAGCCATCTCCTATTATGTTGAGCCCTCCTTTCAGTCCGACCGCATGCGGTAGAATTCCAATATTCTATGCCGAACGACTGCTATCTAACCATACCGAAATCCGATTATTTGTGAATGTTAATCGGAATTGTAAGATCACTTTTTGTCTATTATTATTAGACAGATTTATTATTTATTTATTTATTAAAACATGGAAGACTTACAGCTTAAAAACATAATAAAAAGGAAACCATACGAGTAGTCAACCGGAAGCCAATTACAAGTCTACGCGTGTAGAATTAGACTGGAAATTTATATGTGAGCATACAACAACAATACGAAATACATTGTGTTGTTGAAGAGGTTACAAATTTGTCTAAAACTATATGGTTTACATTATATGGAAAACAAATTAAATAAAAAATTAAGAAGGTCATAATCGAAACTTATGGTTAAGTGGCTATTTGAAAAAAAAATATGGCTTAGGCACCTTCTATTCACGCGCGCCTCAAAGAGATGTCAGCACAACTGACGGGGTCCGTTAGGACCAATGCCGCCGGCAAGGGTTGCGAGTTTGTCCGAAAGGGATATCGTGGCCCTGACACACAGGCAACGGAAGGAACACGGGTCGGTTTTAGTCAGTAAAAGTCTGACACTCCGTCTTCTCCCGCTCCGTCCAGAGCGGGAGAAGTTGATTGATAATTTCCCACACAAAAAAAGGCACCTATTATCATCTCCCTCAAATCATATAGCTTTCTGACTAACTCAACTTTAAACATTTTAAAAATATTTGATGCAATTTTAAGATTACTGTCTCCAGTATGATAAATTAATCATAGTACCAAGATTTCGATGTGGAAAAGAAAAATAAATGAATCTGACGGCGCAGCAAATGATCATCTAGTTTTGTTACAAAGTTACTGGAAACACCCCAAAAGGTCGGATTAGAGTAACACTGGCTGCCAACAATCATCTAGCAGAGCGTCGCATTGATGGTTGCATAGCGGCTGTCAGAAGATGATGTCAGGGGAGCCGCTTTCGTACCACGTCCACGACAAACTGCTATATTAATAAATTGAAAATCTTGTTCCGAACGCATTCAATTTTGCGCTAATAACCGTTGGTTTCATACGCCCACCAAACTCGCTTAAACGAAAAAGAAATATTGCTACAAAATAATTTTTATATTGACAACAATTTTTCTCGCTGCTTACTATCACACCAACATTAATCTATCCTTTCAACATAATAAACAAAGATCTAAGTGTCGCCATTTTCATAAACATAGCGATTACAACCACAATGTTAGCTTGGCAGGGTACAGTCGTGTAGAAAAACGAATGGCCTGTAACGCTGTAATATTGCCGACACTCCCTATAATATCGTCACATCACTTACGAGAGGGCGCGCCGCGTACTGTCGCGTAAAAACGTGAATGTGTTCATAACTTGTGAAGATTGTTATTAAAACGTCGACTAGTAGAGAAATATTTCGTATTAAAGCAATGTAATGTATGTTTACGTAGACAAGCTCGTGATTTAATGCTTTATCGCGTACTCTGCCTGTTTGTTAAACTATCTTGGGTATTTTATTTTTGTCAAAATTGTCGCTGATCAAGTTACGTTTTTGTTGAATTTAATCAAAAATTTGTAGAGCTCGTTTTTAAAATCGGGCGTATCTTCGGTACGTCTTGTATTTAGTTAAAACTCAATTTAATTAACAAGTGACTTCTAAGTCTT
The DNA here is from genome assembly GCA_948098905.1 of Tiliacea aurago. Classification (NCBI taxonomy): domain Eukaryota; kingdom Metazoa; phylum Arthropoda; class Insecta; order Lepidoptera; family Noctuidae; genus Tiliacea; species Tiliacea aurago. The sequence continues at coordinate 23,045,904 of OX402581.1, read as the reverse complement.
CTTAGTTTAATTAAATTTCTGTAAAATTATTTGTCTTGGATCGTTGAAATTCGATGTGCCTATTTCAATTATATATTTTCATTGTTACAAAACTGAGATTTCTTAACGTACCGTGAATATCAGCAGTAGGCATTGTTGTGTTTAAAGCTCAGTGGATGTGACGTCTGTTATTTACGAATACTACTTAGAAACCTCGTAAGATGATAAACAAGTAAATAGTTACCCTTTTAACTTGATAAACCGGTTTTGTTTACATCAGCTGTCTCAAGCGCTGTTAGCTAAAGCAACAACGCTGTTAGTAAACCCCATGAAACGTAAACTAGAAGGTATTATCGTAGACCAAGCATTGAAGACGCAAGGAAACCAAGAATAGACCTGAACTCCAACAGACAATATTCATGCATTGCCTCAATTGTATGGACACCGTTTTCAACAAAAAAAAAACCGGCGAAGTGCGAGTCGAACTCGCGCACGAAGGGTTCCGTACCATTATCTATAAAAACGGCAATAAAATCACGTTTGTTGTATGGGAGCCCCCCTTAAATATTTGTTTTATTTTAATTTAATTATTTATTTTTAAAGTATTTATTTATATTATTTATTTTTACATATAACTAAAAATTCTGTGAATATTTCAAGCGTCTACGGTTATCAATATCGAGCAAAAACGAGCAATAAAATCACGTTTGTTGTATGGAAGCCCCCTTAAATATTTATTGTATTGTGTATTTTTGTATTTAGTGTTATAGCGGCAACAAAAATACATCATCTGTGAAAATTTCAACTGTCTAACTATCACGGTTCATGAGATACTGCCTCGTGACAGACGGACAGACGGACAGACAGACAGACAGACAGACAGACAGACCGACAGACAGACAGACAGCGGAGCCTTAGTAATAGGGTTCCCGTTTTTTACCCTTTGGGTACGGAACCCTAAAAAAGCTACAGCAAGTGACTCGGAAGGGATGGATGTGGTGGATTGTACTACCTCCTTAACTTTATCTGATGAAGCAAGCACCAATATTACGGTGGGCAATCACGTAATGACTATTATTTTTATATTCTACATTATTAAGTAGAATAAAAATAATACTCATTACAAGAGCGTGCGTGCTCTTTATGAGAGCATCAATCCACTAAAGGGACTGAGATAAACCTGATAAAGAAAACAGGCACCACCTCATTTAAGGTTCATTACAAGGGTCATGATTATTTGTTGAAGACAGATAAAGTGAAGAAAATGTGGAAAGGCATACCCATGGCCGCTAAGTGTCTATATCAAATTACAAGATGGCGTCCGAGTGCCAGGTCAGATTACATAATCAACGTGGGTGGTCCCTGAGCGCCAGATATTTGAAAACTAGGTCCGAAACAGCTCTTTACGGCATTAAAAAAAAACACCGTAAAGTGCTGTTGGGAACTAAAGTTCCCAAAAAAATTACACCGTTAAATGACGTCTGGGAACCAAAGTTGCCCAGCCTGCACTTTACGGTGTTTTATTTTGGAAACTGTGTAGTTCCCAACTGCAATCGAGCGGATACTGTATAGAAATTAACTGACATAATTATAAGACTTTCAGCCTAATGATCCTGATAATTGGTATGGAACGATAGGGCCATATCCAGATATGTTCTCAGCATTTGCTTTGAGGACCAATGAACTTAGACTTGTACACAATAATATGCCAATAACGAAGTTAAACGGTGTACATAAGAGCTGCCCAATATCGAAGTACGGTTTGTCTGGTGTCCACCGTGTCCTACTGGAAGGTACTCCTTTCCCCGTAAGCGCCGTTCCTCAATTGTACAAAGTTTAGCGCCGATGATAGCATGGCTGTGTATGATCCGGCGGCATTCCGGATCAAATAACCCTGTGTATCCCCCTATTTTTAAAACGTCCATAACCTCTTAAGGGGTCATTGTATTCATCATTATGAACAACTTTTACTATGGGACCAAACCTGAAATCGCGAAAAAAAAATCAGCTGCAGCATCCCTACCTTTTAACGAATTATTCGAACATAAATGTAGGGAACAGCTAGTTTTTATTTCGTGATTTCAGTTTTGGTCTAATAGTAAAAGATGTTCATAATGATGAGTACAATGACCCCTTAAGAGGTTATTGACGTTTTAAAAATAACACTGTATACGTATAGTAAAAAGTACGGTACAGCAGTGAAAAGAGCGACAGAAAGAAAGAAAGCCAAACAAGCGTCTGAAATTCTAATGCTAACAACATAGTTAGCCGAAACCTTGTTGGTGACTACTCTAGACAGCTAGACAGGCAACTAGGATGTTTTCTCGATAACTATTTTTGCTGATATGGAATAACAAACTGGATAGTAGAGCCTTTTGTAATTTCTTCAGTTCTACAGATCCTGGTGGCTGATACACATTCATTCATTCATTCATTCTACAGATCCTGGTGGCTGATACACTTATAAGATGGTGTCTGAGAAGAATTTCCTTCAATTTTATCACAGATTACTGATATTTCAACCTGGTTTACAAGAAAAGCATTAAGTGGATGCTTTAGACAATAACGAACAACAAGTTTAAAATTGCCTTAAGTCAAATATTATGCAAAAAATGTCATGAGCTAACCCAACAGGATTGTTGTCGAGGGTCTACAACCAAGTAGAAACAGTTTCATGTTTTAGTGGACTGCGCATTCAAACCTTTGATGCGTCGTTCTTTTAACACATAGAGAAAAGAAGAATTGTAAGCACGGCTGACTGGAAAGACACTTCCACAATTGATCAATATACTAATGACAACATTGGAGGGATCACATGATCAATTGCAGAAGAATTGTAAGCACGGCTGACTGGAAATACACTTGCACAATTGATCAATATACTAATGACAACGTTGGAGGAATCACATGATCAATTGCAGAAGAATTGTAAGCACGGCTGACTGGAAAGACACTTGCACAATTGATCAATATACTAATGATAACGTTGCAGGGATCACATGATCAATTGCAGAAGAATTGTAAGCACGGCTGACTGGAAATACACTTGCACAATTGATCAATATACTAATGACAACGTTGGAGGAATCACACGATCAATTTCAGAAGAATTGTAAGCACGGCTGACTGGAAAGACACTTGCACAATTGATCAATATACTAATGATAACGTTGGAGGGATCACATGATCAATTGCAGAAGAATTGTAAACACGGCTGACTGGAAAGACACTTGCACAATTGATCAATATACTAATGATAACGTTGGAGGGATCACATGATCAATTGCAGAAGAATTGTAAGCACGGCTGACTTGAAAGACACTTGCACAATTGATCAATATACTAATGACAACGTTGGAGGGATCACATGATCAATTACGTAAGCGCAATGGAAAGTTAGAAATGGGTACTACTCAGTGGAGGGAGACAGAAAACTAAATTTGGGAACACCTGGTGAGGTCAAGAAAATTGTATTCCAGGCTAGTGCGAGAATGTTTTTGGGAAAAGATTAATCATATTTTTAGTATCATGAATGTTTTTTCTTTTCTTATGATATGGGAAATATATATGAAGAATAATAGGCTGATCGGTTAATAGTGTATTGATAAGTGATTTTTAGAAAGAAAAAAGGCGTCGGCTCCATCCAATTGATTATACGTTCTGTAATCGACTGTACATTTGACATAAACATGTGGGCTCAATTCTATCTTGACACATAAAAAAAAAATATTTCGTTAAAATATGTATTTTCTTCTTAGCATTAATCAATGACATTGTAGGGATGTAGCTTAGGTATCTTATGTAAGGTCAATTCTTGATGATGTCCATTTTAAGAAACTCCAATTCAACTGCTTTAACACTTTTTAAGGTTTCGTATATCCGAATGTAAAAAACGGAACCCTTATAGTCGCTCGCACTCGTGGGTCTGCCTGTCTGTCCGTCTGTCTCAGACAATTTACTCCGAATCCAATGGACTGATTAAGTTGAAATTTGGTACACATATAAATTTTTGTGACCCAAACACAGACGTTGTTACGTTAATAAATGAATTTTGAATATCTCACTTTTGTGAGACAAATATAAAAAATAAAGTTTGTCGAGCCAAAAATATAAAAAATATATCAAATAGTTCTATAGATTACATCCTACAACTCATCTGCTCATAGTTTTGAAAACTGATTGCAGGATAAGAAAAAGGAAAAAAAAAACAAAAGTTCAACACTTATAGATTATAGGAAAACTTATAAGAAGTCTATGGTCTTAAAATAACTAAGTAAAAAAAGGTAAATCTCCCAATATTGTGTGTACAAACTTATTTTTCAAGTTGGCATATATGGGAGAATACGTTTTTCAACTAAAATTTCAATTTTGTTCTGGAATCAAAGGATCCCTTCATTGTGTGGTCCGACACGCACTTGGCTGATTTTTATCATCAAAAAACGACAACAACATTTACAAATAGGTCAGGTTATTTCAGAATCCTGCATTATTCACGAGCGTAAATTAATTTCAATGTGACTTTTTCGTGTAACAAATGATTCCTTATCGAATAATTATCGTATTATTTCTGTGAGATGTTTGTAAGATAAGCATAATAAAAACTGAAATTATATTCTCAAACAATAAAAACATTTTCAATTGCAAGGCAAAGGCTCCTTTGCACAGGCTTGCTTCGTGGGGGTTGGTGATTTTTCAGGGTTCCTCACGTTTTTTTTTCTGACGTTTTCCTGACACATACAATGATGATTAATTTATACCTAGAAAATTTAAAAAAAAAATATGTCGCATCCGGCAAAATGTTTATAACAAGACAAGGCGCGCCACCTAGCGGCAACTATAAAGACTACTGTTACGAGGTTAAAGAAAACGCGCCAAGTGGGGCATTCTTATCCTGGTGATCGAGCTGTGAAGGCGCTTCGGAACTGTCCTACGTTTTGTTGTATCATCAAACCAATCTGTAATTGTCTCAATGCAGGGCAAAGGCCATAATACCTAGTTGATTGTAATACCTAAAGTTATTAAAGTTTAAAGTGATTATCATGTGTAGTGAATGTGTTGACGTCTGATTTTAATAAACGCTGTGTATCGCACCCAGTGTGTTTGCATTGCACGAAACCCAACTTCTGCCCACATGATGTCCGAATCTAACTGAGTAAATCCTGACGATCCGACATATATAAAAGTTATAGGTAGATGTAGGTCTATCTTCTAAGATACAGGCCATCCCTAGTTTAGGAGACAGGATTTAATTTTTTGTTAATAAAGACAATTTTTTTTCCACTTTTGTCCATTGTTAGTTCATGTACCTATTAGCAATCAACTAGTATACAAACGGTGTCTATGTATATTTTTGGATCAATAAACTTGTGGTGGCATCAACAACGCCACATGCGAACTACGCATCACACTGACGTCACGCAAAATCCTGCATCTCGCAAGCAGAGTTTACCGCGTGACTAGCATATATACAACGTCCCGACATCATTTGTAGACTCAATCCGATCCAGCCCATCCCTTGCTGTCCTTTTTTTTTTTCACGGGGTGGAAAATCCTCATGGATGTCCTCCGCTCTGGGGCGGGCGGAGGGGTCTGTCAGACTCTTACTGACTAAAAATCACCCGTGTTCTTTTCCCACACTTGCACCGGGGATAATGAGATCTAGTGCGACTACCGCGATCCCCGGCTAGTGCCGGCCCGCCCCTGCGGGCTACCTCAAGTCTGGGGGTTTTGTCTGTTTATGCGACACAGGTAGTTCCCGAAGCAACCATCATGTGAGACCCCTTTTTTTTTATTTTTTTGTTCACGGGGTGGAAAATCCTCATGGATGTCCTCCGCCCTGGGGCGGTTGGAGGGGTCTGTCAGACTCTTACTGACTAAAAACCACCCCAGTGTTCCCCTCCCACACTTGCACCGGGGATCTTGGGATCTATTATTACTTCCGCAATCCCGGCCACCTCAAGTCTGGGGGTGAGGTGTCTGACCCCCCCGCGACGTCTGATAGGGGCGCGCGTGGAACACTACGCGCCGCTACCTCGGGTCCAGTGTGATAGGGGGCGGCGGATGTCCCCGAGTCCGCCGTCCCTGAACCCATTAAGGGGGCCTGGAAGAGGGCAGTGCGCCTGCTGCGGGCCGGGTCATGTGCGACCCTAATCTCGTGCATGAGAGGCGAGGTCTTTGTCCATTTGAAACACAATTAAATGCAATAGTTACTTAACAATTGATATTATGATTGAAACTCAATGGAAAGAACAACATCGTACCACTGTCTTATTCCCCTTACTAAGGCTGCTTGTATGTACATAGTATTGTACCTACTTGCATTATGGAAATGGCACAAACGGATATTATCTTATATTGTTCCAACAGACCGTAGGAAGCATTCAGTGTATTGTGGTTTGGTCGCAATAAATGTATACAAGTACTGCTGTTGAGTCAAGCTATTTGCAACTTTAATGAGGGGTATTAAAGTTAACTTTTATTGAACCGTACCTAGCTAAGAATAGTCTACCGCAACGGTCCGTGGGTGTTGTAGGTGGCACAGAGATTGTGCCAAATGAATAAACAGTAGTACGTACCTGTTAGTACAACCCTAATCTCTTCAAAGTTAGAGTGAACAGGCTTCTTCTGGGTAAGCTCACTCCATCGTCGACTTTGTCTCTGTCATCTCTGCCCTAGACTAAGGTCAAGAGCAAACCCATCCTAAAAAAATTAAAACTTGAAACTGCTACAATTTTTTTTTTAACCGGCCAAGTGTGAGTCGGACTAAGACACGAAGGGTTCCGTAACGTATTAAGATCGAGCAAAAAACGCCGAAATCGCCTCTATTTATCATTTTATTTATTTTTATTATTTTTCGTTATAAAATACACAATCCCGTCGTCAGAAGTCCGAAAGTCTGACAACCAGTCTTACCAAGGAGAATAGAATAGAATAGAATACTCTATAATATGTACACCAAAACAGTTACAGATATAAATGTTGAAATTTTACATAGGGGTGGTGACACAATGGGCGGTGTTATCGCTAAAAGCGATATTTTACAGAAAACCTTTGGATGGATCCAAAGAGTATCGTATTACCCAGTGACTGGGTTGTGGAGGTCAGATAGGCAGTCGCTCCATGTAAAATACTGGTACTCAGTTGCATCCGGTTAGACTGGAAGCTGACCCCCAACATAGTTAGAAAAAGGCGGGCAGATTGATTGATTTTTTGAGAAATACACAGTCTGTGAAATTTTCAACTGTCTACCTATTTCATGAGATACAGTCCGCTGACAGACACACGGACGGACGGACGGTCAGCGGAGGCTTAGTAATAGGGTTCCGTTTGCCACCCTTTGGGTACGGATTTACGGAACCCTAAAAATAAGTAGCTACCAGCCAGTAAATGTTAACTGCATCAGGATCAACAAATTACCTCTAAAATGACACCGTTCTAATTTCAAAGTGATGTTCAGACTAAAATTATCAGAAACCTTTACCATTGGGTTTAGCAAACAGGCTATGTTTTTTTAGGTGGTGAGATAGACAGCTACCTACCTCCCTGTCAATATACAGGGTTATTTTTTAAACGTCAATAACCTCTTAAGAGGTCATTGTACTCATTATTATGAACAACTTTTATTATGGGACCAAAACTGAATCCCGAAAAAAAAACCAGTTGTTCCCTACATTTATGTTCGAATAATTCGTTAAAATGTAGGGAACAGCTGACATTTTTCGCGATTTCAGGTTTTGTCCCATAGTAAAGTTGTTCATAATGATGAGTACAATGACCCCTTAAGAGGTTATTGACGTTTTAAAAATGACCCTGTATATTTGCTAAGCGTGGTGATTTTGGCAATGGCTGACTTTGTTACAGCAGAAGGCCTTTCACGAAACATAGACATGCTTCACGGATTGTAATTGACATTTGCAGCTTAATAAGATGACGTCACAACGTGTTACATAAAGGCTTTACTAATCGAAGGTAGATCTCAAAGCCGTCATTATGCTATTTGCATCTAATACCCTAATGGGTTTAATGTACAATAGTGCAGCCGCACTCCAGTGGCTATGGAACCGTTCATTAACACTGTGTTTGATAGGTAATTAGTAAAGACAATCACTGTAGGCCTACAAAATTAGTCCTTAGTAAATTAATTTACTAAGGACTAATTTCACCAATGAACGGCATTCCAGAGCTATTCGGGTCTGGCTGTTTGTGTATGTGAGTTTAAATGTTTGTAAACGCACCCACAATACAGGAGTAATTCCTAGTGTAGGGCAACGTTTTTTAAAAAAAAGAAAGAATGTAGAAAGAAGTAAATTTTACTGCCATCTTGGATTTACATCGACACACTATAACTACACTGCCACTATCCAGTGACGTAAACATGTAAATCCAAAACGGCGGCTACGAAATTTTCAAAAATTAGTTTAAAGACGATGCTTTGACACCCTCGAAAACCATGTAAATGACACCCATGACGAAAAATTTCGTAGCCATCGCCATCTTGGATTAACATTTGGATCAAATTCACATACTCTCTCTCTCTCTCTTTCGATAGAGGTAAAGTGTAGATTAGAAGAAGAAAGTCGCAAGTATGGACACTTTTTCGCGTGACGATTTCTGCTAGTTTACTCCTACCACAAGCTTTGTTCCAAAAACAACGAGCTCTTTATTTACGAGTTTTAAATCTTTTTATTAGAACTGTAAACCTCAACTTAAAAAAAGCTACAAGAGTGGACTTTAAACAGAAACCAAAAATTGACTATAATTTACACGAAAACTAACAAGTTAACAACCTCATCTGGTTTCAAACAGTAACATCACTCGTTTAATCAACCGAGCTTGGACTCAGAGATATTATTTTTTAATTTGAAACTCTGGGGACCAAAACCCGGGGGTAGTTTTAAAACTACGTCACCGCATATCCTTTCAGTTTTCAGCTGCACTGCTTTTTGTTTTTTCAGCCGACCATAAAATTCAGTATGAAATTGGTTTTCGTTGATACATGCATAAAATCACGTTTTCGATCCCCGGCGAATACGAGGAAATTCAATGCAATTATTCAAAGACCTGATGGATGGGAATTCATTGGGCTAGTGATTTTGGTTACACTATTTCGTCGTATTTTTGTTACTTTTATTTACTTGTGTCAAAAAAACCTTACCACACCAGGCCACTCAGAAAGTAATGTGAAAAACTTTTGTATGTATGAAGCTCTGGCAGATTATAATTATTTAAAAAAATATGATTATTTACAAGTAAAAATACCGTCGTTCGAATTTTGGATTTTCCTCCAAAATTTTTTCTAGAGCTAAATTGAATTGCCGTGTTTCAATGAAAAATTAATCTGCGTCGGGAACATTTTCGTGCGATGATTTTTTACGATTTCAAATGTGGCCTAAAACCGGATGAGTCGTTTGATCGTTTTCAAATGGCCTTTATGGATTTTATGTATAATACATTATTATTTTTACCGAAATAATAGTAATGCACATCAATTATTGTTTTTTTTATGACTTCACTATTTGGACCATCCTCTATCATAAATTGAAGTCGTTTTTCGTGTCTGTCCATGTGACAGAATAACACCAACGACTACGGGATTTACTAGAGAATGGGCACCAGCGTTCTCTATGCATTTTACTACGCCTGCCAAGCGTGGCGATTATGGCAACAACGATAAATTACAAGCGTTGTGTCATCGCGCTTCTCTTTCTTTTGTATGCAGTCTGACAGTGACAGCGGTTTACCTGTTGTCAGCGTCTTAACTTACAGGACGGTTCATAAGTCGCAGATGGATTGTCAAATCCGCTGTTTTACATAACCGCTAACTGTTTAACAAACTGCTCCGTTTTGTGTTTCCTCGATTTGTCGAAAGCTTTCGATCTCGTTGCCTATGATGTGCTTTGGGACAAGTTGAGGGGCGCGGGCGTGCCGGCGGAATACACAGCGCTCTTCAGATACTGGTATGCTCACCAGACAAACAGGGTGAGATGGGCCGGTACTCTGTCGGATGAGTACAGAATGGAGTGTGGTGTAAGGCAGGGGGGGTTAAGCTCACCTCTGTTATTTAATGTTTATATGAACCAGCTTATTGAGCGACTGAGCAGCACCCATGTCGGCTGTCACATAGACGACACTTGTGTCAATAACTTAAGTTACGCGGATGACATGGTGCTGCTCAGTCCATCGATGAGTGGGTTGAGACAGCTATTATCGATCTGCGAGACGTATGCGGCCTTAAGTACAACTCTAAAAAGAGTGAGATTCTGGTGTTTAAAACACAAAAACAACAGCCCCGCCGTGTACCTCCGCTATATCTCAATGGCGTGGTACTAAATGTGGTTGAGAGTTTTAAATATTTAGGCCACATTGTCACTAGTGACCTACGCGATGACAGCGATATAGAGAGGGAGCGCAGGGCGTTGGCGGTGAGGAGCAATATGCTCGCCCGCAGGTTTGCTCGCTGCACGGCAGACGTCAAGGTGACCTTATTTAAAGCGTTCTGTCAGTCCTTTTATTCGAGCGGCCTGTGGGTGTCATATACAAGCCGAGCCTACATTGTCCTGCGCGTTCAATATAATAATGCCTTCAGGATGCTGTTGCGGCTGCCGCGGCGTTGTAGTGCTTCGGGTATGTTTGCCGAAGCTCACACAGACGGATTTCACGCTATCATGCGTAAAAAAGCGGCTTTCTTGCTACAGCGCTTGCGTAACACTCGGAACGGCATCCTGAAAATGATTGTTAACAGGCCAGACTGTCCTATACAACGGCACTGGGTGGAAGTAGCTATAGGTACGCGTAGATAAGTTAGTTCATCACATTACGTCCCTGTGATTCCCACTGTACCTGTGGTGTTACCACACTGAGCCTCGAGGGCGGGCGCAGGCAATTTAGCTGTGATTGTGTCCCTACTAACAATACTAATATAGACTATAAGTACTTTCTGTTACTAACACGTCACTAAACAATCTATAGACTGTTCATGTACCTATATGTGTTAATGTCTGAAATAAAGATTTTTATTTTATTTTTTATTTTTTTTTTATGTAAAACAGCTGAATGACATTTAGCAATTTTCCATAATTATTATTGAACTTTAACACGCAGAATTGCATACGCGGATGTTAGAGGTTATGTAAAACAGCGTGAAATGAAACGTCAGATTATAGATTTTAGTCTAAATTTTGTCGCTCGCGGCTCTGTATGTAGTAACAACAATAATGGCGTCCGAAATAAATAAAACGAGTAACTTCAGTGAACATGACCCTAACTCAAGGAGTTAGTTTCATTATGGAAAATTATCAGAGTTTCATGAAAGTAAGTCCCAAAAATACTAAATAGCCAAGTAACTGCGAGCAACTTGGAAGTAGCGCTCGCCGGCCGCTACCGCGGCACCGCTCGCTTCGCTCGCTCGGCTCGCACGCGGTTGCTCGCAGTTCTAACCTAAACTAATTGGTCAGGGTGCCCTAACTTAGTTACTGCGACCGATTCGGCATGAGAAGTCACACCAATCACGTATTGTGAGTGCAGATAAGCCATTCTACATTACGTCTAAACATGGGTAGCAGTTTTGTTAAACGTAACGTAATGGCAATCCCGCTGAACTTTGTTCAGCTGTTTTACAACATAACCAAGCTGTTTTGTAAAACAGCTCGCGGTTATGTAAAACCCGCTGTTTAACATAACCGCTAGCTGTTTTTCATTCAGCAATCCATCTGCGACACATACATAACATGAGAATGAAGACGATTCAATTAAGCGATGTTTTCTTACACAATTCTCTATGACCAATAAATTATTATCCAATTCCTCCATAACCTTCACCTACATATTACTATGTCACAACCATCATAAATGTATATAAACATGTATATCCATAGGCTTTCCGTTAACAGCTTAGGAGCAATTACCGCCTAATCACCTTTGATGTGCAATGTGTCATTGATTAGACTGATAGTGGACTTTTAATTACCAAGGAAATGGATCTTGTATGACGTTATGAAGGACTATGATGGACTTTAGTGGTGTGTAAAGAGTTGAGTGGAAGTTTGTTGTGTAAAGTGTTTTTACTGTTTAGAAAAATGGGTATTTATAAATACCCATTTTGCTAAACAGTAAAAACACTAGTAGCTATAGTGTAGTAACTATAGTCTTACAAAAAACCGGCGTCGGACTCGCGCACGAAGGGTTCCGTACCATTATCTATAAAAACGAGCAAAAAAAATCACGCTTGTTGTATGGGAGCCCCCTTAAATATTTATTTTCTTCAGTCTTTTAGTATTTGTTGTTATAGCGGCAACAAAAATACATCATCTGTGAAAATATCAACTATCTAACTGTCACGGTTCATGAGATACAGCCTGGTGACAGACGGACAGACAGACAGACAGACGGCTTAGTAATAGGGTTCCCGTTTTACCCTTCGGTACGGAACCCTAAAAAGTATCTGTGGAGCATTTTAACAAATAGATCAGAAAACGTACCGGTAGATGACATTTTGTGGTGCAACGTGCGACCTACAAAGTGAGTACTTTGATTTGATTATTCGAATACATAAACGCGAAATTCTAATTTTAAATCACCTTAAATCAATGATATTATATTAAACAGATATGTCTCACAAAACAACCGAAAAAAGTATGCCGCGCAGCAGCGGCAGCACACCCCCACTTTTCATTCATTTTACATTTCACTACAAGTAAAATACGTCCCAATTAGGACGTTTTCGAGTCAAAATATCTGTATAATATAATATCATTGCCTTAAATAGTAAGTTTTCATGTGACAATATTAATTGAGGTTAATTTTATAACCTCAATTTTCGTCGTTGTTTTTTCAATTACAATTTAATAATGTTATTCAAACAATCGTTTTTGGAAAAGAGGTGAGATATAAAGTTGAAACTATCTAAACCGAAGAATTCGAGAATGTGATTGCGTAAGACTACCTGAACAGGGTTTGTTTACAATTTTCTACATCTTTCATCATATCATACATTTGGAAGAGACCATAATTTAAAACTTTTGGACGAATTCAATGAGTTTATCGAGCAATAATTGCAATAAAATTGTGTCAATCCTGACATCATTTCGGTGCGAGACGGCAACGTGTTCTCTTCACACGGCTACGCGCTGCGCTACGGCGTAGCTCTTACTGCGTATAAACGATCGCGTAGTCCACACACGTTATGAATGTTTGAATAATTTTTGGAAGTTTTGTGTTATGAATTGAAGCTAATAAAATTGTTTTTTATGCCTATCAAAATATGACCATCCAGCTACTATGTATGAATATGCAAATATTATTTTCGCTCAATATAGACATTAATATGTTCAATAAATACCGCAAAAGCTTAATTACTATGCAGTAAGTAAACTACAGAGCATCCAAATGACAACGCTTTTTGAAAGCTTTTCATTTGGATGCTCTGTTTGAAATTTAAATAAAATCTTTGATAAGCTACCACTTTGGTTGCCATGTGCCGACGTAAAAAGTTTGTTCCATTTTTAAATTACACGACAGATATGAGTTTTCATAGTAATTTATTCAGCCGCTAAACACGATAGATATGGATTTTCATACTAACTTTGCCAGCCGCCTGCTCGCATGTATTTGACCAGTACAGCATTTTCGATTTATTTCGAAGAAGGTTGTCAAAAAAAAAAATGCTCGAATTTCCAAGCATGTTAAAGAACAAAACCTTACCTCTACATGCGGTGCTCTAGAGTGTCGAAAGATGTTTCCTCTGCTATTCGAGGAAACTAAATGAGTTATTCAATTTAAATAATCCTGCATACAAACCCACACTACCTCTTATAATAATAATCGGTAGGTAGCTAAGTCATTAGATACAAGTTTTGGTCTGTTTTCGGTTTCCACATCAACTTTTGAACTGTAATGCCTAAATGACATTTATGTATTTAAATAAATGTAAAACTGCCAGATTAAAGAGATATCCTTCTTCAAGCAAACATAATTACTGTGACACTAAACTTAATTCAGCCGGACATGTTTTAAATTAAACCAACATGTTGATTTTACATTATAACAAGTTCAAACCTCAAAGGTCTCAATGATTGGCACTTAGTTAAACTCTGCTCATCCATGAAATATGGGATCGGATTAAGAGTACAATGACTTCTTTGACAAATAATTTCTCGTACAACATTTGCCTAAAGGTAATTCCCAAAAGGGTAGACGATGAACCTGTTATAAACCTCATTTTACCGCTGAACGAGCTTTCAAGTTTTATGTAATACATAGGTACACTGAGCAAAATCAGAATAATAAATATTCTTGGAATAAGGAATCATTTTCATCAGCACAACTTAGTACAAACAACATCGCTGCTTTATAATTATTATTTCCAAACATTATAGATCTAGTCAGTTAGTTGGTATTAATACTTCCACGACTGAAAAACGGCATAAAAAAAAAACAAACGTACGCATTTTTTTTGAGCATGATCTATTTATTCTCGTTACTTCAAAAGATGCGACTAAGGGACTTACTAGAGGATGGGCAGCAGCGTTCTCTATGCATTTAACACCATACTGCGATCACCTACCCGGCTGCCAAGCGGGGCGATTATGGCAATTCCCCCCCCCGCTCCTTTTGGGGGAGGCCTATGTCCAACAGTGGACGTCTTTCGGCTGAAATGATGATAATGATGAAATCAAAAGATGAAAAAAAAACTGATTCGTAATTATTTGATATTATTCTTTATAGACACGAAGTATTTAATTTCAGAGAACGACTACTATTGTTTTACCTTCAAAGAACACAAAAACCTACGCTCCAACTATTTTTAAACAGAAAGGAAAAACAGAGTACATTTCCAATTGATATTCCAAATATACGTGTTATACGTGAGCAGAACAGTAAAGTTTCACAATATGCTGTTACCTTTCAGTTCATATTTTCAGTTGTAGTAGATGAAACCCAGGAAACCCGGCTTAACTTGCTTTCCGAGGCACGGTGAAGTCTTGGTACGTAAAGATCACCCAACCACGGACCAACCGCGGCAAGTGTTGCTTAACCTGATCGATCGACCCGTGAGTTATTAATGCACGAGTGTTATGTTGTGTTGGTGCCCGATCGCATGCGAGGACACTAAATTAGCACGAGTGCATTAATTACTCACTTTAGCAAGGTGCGTAATCTTATCAACAATGAGATTTCATACAACATTTCTCTCGTTTTGGTTCTACGCAAAAAATACGTGCTTTGTGATCGGTTTGGTAGTGATTAATGATAACATTACTACGTAGTTGAAAGAAAATTAATATTTATCTTTATGAAGTCAATTTTACTTTTTTACACTTCATCGTCGTCGGTCTTTAATTTAGTTATTATTTTCCTATCTCTTAAGATACAGGCGAGACCTAGTTTAATGGATAGATTCTATTATATATAATTGTGCTTATAGTGTGTAAAATTTAAAATGTAAAATAATCTACAATGTATAATGTGCAATGTGTTCTTGTTTTATAAAATAAATATTTTTATTATTATTTGTTTATGTTTATATATCTCGTTCCGTTTGGTGCCGGAAGTAAAGAATAGCACCATCCCATTTCTTCCAGTGGGTGTCATAAAAGGCGACTAAGGGACTTACTAGAGAATGGGCAGCAGCGTTATCTCTGCATTTTTAAAACCATACTGCGATTGCCAACACGCCTGCCAAGCGTGGCGATTACCGCAAATCTCCCCCTTTTTGGGGGAGGCCTATGTCCAGCAGTAGCCGTCTTTCGGCTGACATGATGATATATCTCGGGACCATGGAGTTCCGGTCCTTTGGAAGGCATACGAGGGGCCGAAGTATTATTGTGTTGTTTTGTAGTGTGATTGCGTAATACGAGTATACACGATGGATGCTAATTTGCTTGAAAACGTTCTTAGAAGACTGTCTTTACTTTTTGAGTAATTGCTAACTGCACTCACAGATTTTAGAAAACTGGTAGAGCCAGCTACAAAAACGTCAATTCTCAGGTTTTATTCAATAACAATAATTTTACCAACCGAACACCAAGATTCCTAACTGCTATCAATATAACCGACGACGCGTAATAAAAGCCAACGTGAGACGTTGGACCAACTGACGTAGACGACGCTGATAGACGTTTAAGAAGTAGGAAATTGCCTCAGTGAGGTTCTTAAGTGAGCACGACGGGATCAAGATCGACAGGGATAGCAAATCTAGGGTTAATACTGTAGTATTGAAGTACTTTTTATGGTTCCGTACCTCAAAAGTAAAAAACGGGATCCATATAGGATCACTCGTGTGTCTGTCTGTCTGTCCGTCTGTCATAGCCAATTTGCTCCGAATATACTGGACCGATTAAGTTGAAAAATTAATTCAAGATCACTTTTGGGGGGCAAATAAGAAAATTAAGAAAAAAATGGATACTGTACCGCGTTTAAGGGCTTGTTATAAGGATTTTAGATATATTTTTTCATTAATTTCAATACTTTAAAATTATTTAAGAAAAAAGTACTTGATAATAAAATTAACCATTATCTCCGAAACTACATAGCCCAACAATTTTGAAAAAAAAAATATAGAAAATACTAGGTAATTAATATTTGATATAATTACAAAATCTCTAATATTTACAAGATATAACAACTGAATCTATAATTTTATTTGATATAATGATCAGTTAATATAATAAACGATTGATATAATTTTAAAGGAACTAATTTATATAATACATTGAATATAAAATCGTTTGATATACCACTCAAAAGACGTAAAACCTATTTAGTCTTATATGATAAAACGTGCAAGCAAGCATGCAGCAAGCAAGCTTTCTGTCACGGCTCCGGCGCTGCAGGGCTCCAGCGGTCCCATGCGAGCTTATCGTCACAGATGTGTTTCACGCTCACCACCGAGGCTTCGGCTTGCTGGCCGACTCCGCCGGCCAGCCTCAGCCGCGGCGGCAAGCGTTGAAACCACCTGCTCCTCAGCTCGCGGGCCACCTCGCCCCTACGCGCCTACGCGATTTTAAATAACACTCTAGGGGTAGGGCAGACAAGACTACGTGGAGTCGGTTTTGCTGCGATTCGTTTCTGTCACGCCGCTCCCGCAGCACGCTCAATCAAATTAATCGCAATATTATATATTTTAAACGATAGGCGTAATGATTTTCTATTAAATAAACGTTATATCCAATAACGTTATACGAAATAAGTTTTAGAATAAATAAATGTTCTGCGTAAAGAAATTATATCAACAGTTGGTATATCTCACGTTGATTATATCTTATGAACGATAATAAAATGAAATTAGACCAAATGAGTTTATACGTTATGAGACGCACCTGAAAATACTTCTTTACATATAGATTACAGGAAAACCTATAATAAGTCTATAGTCTTGCTTTTGACTCTGTAAGGGCGAACGTTTCAGCCTGCTCTATTGAATTTAACTTTAAGCATATTAACCCAATACTATTATTGGGTTAATATGCTTAAAATTAAAAGCTTTTAGGCAAATCAAGATCAAATTGTCCGAAGATCTTTGGGGAATGTCCATTAAAGTCTGTACGTCCATAATTGAGACTATTGCGCCTTACTTAGCCTTAATATTTAATTTGTGTGTGGATCAAGGAGTCTTCCCGGATTTAATGAAATACAGTAAAGTAATACCACTTTTCAAATCCGGGGACAGTAAAGACACAAATAATTATAGACCCGTATCCGTGTTGCCGGTTTTCAGCAAGGTGTTTGTTTCCATAATTGAGACTATTGCGCCTTACTTAGCCTTAATATTTAATTTGTGTGTGGATCAAGGAGTCTTCCCGGATTTAATGAAATACAGTAAAGTAATACCACTTTTCAAATCCGGGGACAGTAGCAGAGATCAAAGCGGTGGAGGTCCAGGAAAAAACTACAGGGAAAAGGAGTGATGTATCAACAGACATCAGTCACATCCTGGGGGAGCTAGCGAAGATCAACCTGCGTCTCGCAGGTCTGGAGCGTGGCAGAGGCAGAAAGCGTTGGGACAACGGCAGCCGGCGATCGAGATCGGCATCGCATGGTGATGAGGGAGCCGAGAGGAAAAGTGCTAATTGGTTGTGTTTTTACCACTATCGTTACAGGGAGAATGCAACAAAGTGCGTGAAGCCGTGTAATTGG
The DNA here is from genome assembly GCA_948098905.1 of Tiliacea aurago. Lineage (NCBI taxonomy): Eukaryota > Metazoa > Arthropoda > Insecta > Lepidoptera > Noctuidae > Tiliacea > Tiliacea aurago. Next base: position 23,027,793 of record OX402581.1, on the reverse strand, counting down.
AGCAAGGGGCAGGAGAAGTCGGCGGGAAACTAGACCCGGTGCAGCCGACGGCGGAACGTTGCACGATCCACAACCGCCTAGTAGTATGTGATAAGGAAACAGGTATGAGATTTTTAATTGATACGGGAGCTAACGTGTCTGTAATACCTGTGAAGAGAAATCGTTCGCGCAGTTATTACGATAGAAATAGGTCTGACTTTACATTATATGCCGCTAACGGCACAATAATAAAAACTTACGGTATCGAGACATTAACTCTAAGTTTGGGATTAAGACGTCCGTATACTTGGCATTTCATTGTAGCAGATGTAAATCAGCCCATAATAGGCGCAGATTTTTTAACAAAGTATAAATTACTAGTAGATTTAAGTGGCCGACGACTCATAGATGAAGTAACTAGTTTAAGTGCAGTAGGTTTAATTGTAAAGTGGAAGGGACCATCCTTAACTACGATTAATAACACTTGCATTTATTCGGATATACTAGCCGAGTTTCCGGAGATCACTAAACCAGTGTCTTTTAAGGAGGAACCCCCACATGCGGTGTTACATTACATTGAGACACACGGACCGCCAGTATTCGCTCGAGCTAGACCGTTAGCCCCAGAGAAATATATCAAGGTAAAGGAGGAGTTTCGGCGCATGCAGGAAATGGGAATATGCAGGCCGTCGAAAAGTCCATGGGCCAGTCCGCTGCATGTGGTACCCAAAAAGGATGGGCAGATTCGTCCTTGCGGTGATTATAGGGCCTTGAATGCTATAACAATACCCGACAGGTATCCTATTCCGCGGATAAACGATTTTACGTATATTTTAGGCAATAAGTACATATTCTCGCGTTTAGATTTAAATAGAGCGTATCACAATATTGTAATTGCACCGGAAGACGTCGAAAAAACAGCCATAACCACTCCCTTTGGGTTGTATGAGTTTACGCGTATGACCTTTGGTTTACGGAATGCCGCACAAACATTTCAGCGATATATGAATAACGTGGTATTACAAGGGACAGATGCACAATTCAAATTAGGTGCAGAAGGTCAATTACAGTCTAATTTCTACTTCTGTTACATAGATGACATCATCGTAGCTAGTGAGACGCCCGAGCTTCATAAGTTACACTTAAAGGCGATATTTGAGCGATTAAACCGATTCGGTATAACTATCAATATGGCGAAATGTAGTTTCGGAAAAGAAAATCTAGAATTTTTAGGTAACGAGGTCACGTCATCAGGAATCAAACCATTACCAAACAAAGTGCAGGCAATAATCGATTTCCCAAAACCCAAGACAGTAGATCAGTTACGGCGTTTCTTGGGAATGGTAAATTTTTATAGGTCCAGTTTACCTAGGGCAGCGGAATATCAAGCGGCGTTAAATACGTATTTACAAAAGGCAAAGAAGAAAGACAAGTCAATAATTAACTGGTCGCCAGAAGCAGACATTGCATTCGCGAAATGCAAAACTAGCCTACAGAATGCAACTATGCTATCGTATCCGGTAATGAACGCCGAGCTTGCAATATGGGCGGATGCGTCGAACGACTGTGTTGGTGCCGTGTTGCAAGTTAAGGTTGACTCACACTGGTGCCCCTTAGGTTATTATTCTAAAAAACTCAGTGATGTACAACTTAAATACAGCACATACGACAGGGAGCTTCTAGCTATCTATTCGGCGGTTCAGTATTTTCGTTATATGGTAGAAGGCAGATCTTTTGTAATTTACACGGACCATAAACCATTAGTTTATGCGTTCACAAAAAAACCCAGTGACAAAGAGACAACTAGACGCGTTAGACAACTTATGTTTATCAGTGAGTTCACGACAGATATACAGCACATTGTCGGTAGTGATAATACAGCCGCGGATGCACTGTCTCGGGTTGAAGCTATCACATGTCCAACAGCGCTCGATTTCAGCGAAATTGCATTGGCGCAACGGACGGATGATGAGCTGACATTGCTCTTATCAAAAGAAAACAAAGTAATGCAATTTAAGCGAATTCTTTTACCCGACTATCAAAGTGAGGTGATGTGCGAACTGTCTACTTCAGTTGCAAGGCCATATCTACCAGTAGCTTTTAGGAAAAGGGCATTTCAGGCGGTACACGGTTTGTGTCATCCTGGAGTTCGTACTACTCGGAAATTAGTGTCGTCTAAGTATTTTTGGCCAAGTATGAACATAGACGTAGGACAGTGGGCCAAAACCTGCGTGCAATGCCAAAAGTCGAAGGTGATACGTCACACGGTATCAGGACTAGGACAATACGAAAGTAGCGGGCGATTCGAGCATATACATGTTGACCTAGTAGGACCATTACCTACGTCACCTGATGATTATAGGTATTGCCTTACGGTGGTAGATAGAGCTACAGGCTGGCCGGAAGCTTTTCCAATCAGAGACATTTACGCTAGTACGGTAGCCAAGACGTTGTACGAAGGTTGGATTTCGAGGTACGGTTGTCCGGTAAGGGTTACTACAGATCAGGGCAGACAGTTCGAAAGCAGCTTGTTTAATGAGTTAATGAAATGTCTAGGAATAAATAAATTAAGAACTACAGCGTATCACCCGCAAGCGAACGGCACTGTAGAAAGGTTCCATCGCGTGTTAAAAGCAGCACTGATGGCCAGAAGGGACAGTGGCACGTGGGTTGAAGAGTTGCAGACAGTTATGTTTGGGTTACGCGCAACACCGCGAAGCGACACTGGTGTCAGTGCCGCGGAATTAGCATTCGGGAAGACATTACGGTTACCCGGGGATTTTTACGGTGACAACAACATAAGCGTTAGTGATTCAAACGAATATGTAAACAAAATTAGGAATATCATCGAAAACCTTAGGCCAAGACCAACTAAACAGAGAGATGCAAGGACTATATTTGTTCATTCAGATTTGAAGACATGTTCACATGTTTTTGTAAGAGTAGATCTGGTGAAAAGATCCTTACAACCTCCCTATGATGGTCCATATCAGGTTTTGGAGAGAAAAGAAAAGTATTTCTTGTTACAAATAGCAAATAAGCGTGTGAAGATATCAATCGATAGGTTAAAACCGGCATACGTAGTTAATGAAGGAACCCTTCCACTAAAACAGCAAGAAAAAGATTGTGTCGTAGCTAATCCTAATAATAAACTGTTTAATGATAATACTAGTAGTACTAAGCATGTAACTTATACCACACACAGCGGTAGAACGGTCAGGCGACCGATAAGGTTTGCACAATAAAAACTATGTATGTTACAACTAATAGTACAGTAAGCCATAGTGTTACAAATGTACAGGTTCGATTCCTGCTTAAAAACAACACTACGATTTAATTAATGCAATTAAGAGAAAAATATAGGTTTTAGATATTATTAAATAATCAGCAAATAGCTAACACTTAAATTATTTTGCATATTGTCAATAAAGAAGCACTTTATTAAACAATGAATTAATGCAATTCTGGCATATGAAATGATGTTTATCCAGGCCAGCCAAATGCAAAGTTTCATAAAAAAGTGTTAGTTAAGATTAATCAGAGTTAAGGCAAAATGTTCTAGTAGTTTAGACAAATAATAATGAAATACCAAACGCAATTTAACCATTGCTGGAATAAGACCTTACGAACTACAACTGTTATTTAAAATAAAATATCTCTGTAATTAAAAATGGGTTGGGGCCAAAGTAAACCACAACAGAACAATGTCGCTATAGCACAAACGGTGTCTAACGAGATGATGGGACAAAGAGTTGGAACTTTGGAAATCATTGTGATTGTGTGCGCCGTTCTAATGGGAATTTTGATTCTGTATTTAATCAGAGGCCAATGCAAGAAGCGGGTACGAGGCTGGTTTCACCAGGAAGCAGTCGCGGCCGGTTGGAGTCAGCCAGTCGTAAAGGTGCAAACAGCGCCGCCGCCGACTGTACCCCGTAACCCAGACGTGTATTAAGGTTGAGTGATTTTGTGTCATGTGTCATTTACTCCTTCAAGATAAAATTGGATTGTGCAAAGGTATAATGGTGTTTAGATTAAAAAAAAAACCATGTAATTAGATATAACTTTTGAAAAGATTGTTGTTGAAAAATATATGTATGTATTTAGTGTGTACTTCTTTTAAGAAGGGGGCTACTGTAGGGACACAATTTATGTACAAGCTTACTCAGCGATATATTATTGGTGACGCACGGCTGCGCCCGTGATACAGAGAGTTTTTAGTCGCAAATAAACGGCAGTCGTAATTGGTCGTTTCTATTAAACCTGCACCCTCGATACAAGTGAACAGAACACATATACGTCGGACATTACCGAAGTATTAATATAAAGATATAATATCTAAACGTCGATCACGAAACCTTGCTATTGAAACTTGAGCATTACGGACTTGGAAAACTTGCGCTTAGTTTAGTAAAATCTTATTTAAACGATAGACAACAGCTAGTTCAAATAAATGGTATCAATTCACTCGGTTTAAAAGTAAAAATGGGTGTTCCTCAAGGCTCGATATTGGGTCCTTTCCTCTTTTTAGTGTATATTAATGATCTACTCCATTTATTAAATAATCAACCACAAATGGTGTTATTTGCTGACGATACTTCTTTGATTTTTAAGGTAGATAGACGTGCTACAAATTTTGATGACGTATATAACGCCTTACTGCAGGTCCAAAATTGGTTCACTGCCAATAATTTAGTATTAAATGGAAAAAAAACGAAGTGCATACGATTTTCTTTACCAAATGTAAAAAGTAGTGATTATGAGATAGTATTGAATCAAGAGAAACTAGAATTCGTCGATAAAACTGTTTTCCTGGGGATCACGCTCGACTCTAGGCTTCAATGGGGTCCTCATTTAACATCTCTTGCAGGACGGCTAAGTTCAGCAGCATATGCTGTCAGAAAAATCCGTCAATTTACTGATGTAGATACCGCGAGGCTAGTCTATTTTAGTTACTTTCATAGTATCATGTCTTACGGTATTTTACTTTGGGGACGGGCTGCAGACATCGAGTCTATTTTTATTCTGCAGAAAAGAGCCATCAGAGCCATATATAATCTCCGCAGGCGCGATTCTCTTAGGGAACTGTTTAAGGATATTATCATCATGACGGTGCCTTGTCAATATATCTATGAAAACATCATGTACGTAAGAAAAAATTTACATCTTTTTAGTAAAAGAGGCGAAAGACATAATTATAGTACTAGAAGTAGGGATCTATTAGCTCAACCAGGTTTCAGACTGGCAAAAGTAGACTTATCTTTCATGGGGTACTGTTTAAAATGTTATAATAAAATCCCTCCCGTCATACTTCAACTGAATGAGACGAAATTCAAATCTTGTATAAAACGCACACTATGCAAGCAGGCATATTATAGGTTGGGGGATTACATCGCTGATAGAAATGCTTGGCTCAATGCTGGTCCAGCTCCACAACCACAACTAATTTATTAACATTTGAAAATACTGTTGGAGCTGATGAAGATTGGAAGACTATCTTTTCATTGTATAAACTCGAATATCCTTTGTATTATATAATTGCATATCACAGGTGTGAGTACTATGTGCAATAGAGCTACCATTTACCGGGTAATTATGTCTTTCATTGACTTAAATGTACCCTGGCGGCTGAGAGTATGTCATGCTCACTCAGATGTCTCGCTGATGGTGGCGTGTGTGTTGGATCATTTAGCTCCCTTCAAAATGGTTGAGCTGAATGGTGCTGATCCATGCGTCATGTTCGTGAACGGGCGTTGTCAGTTGGGACTGGTCATCTCTTAGCTGCCACGGCTTATTTTTAATTATTTTAGTTTTGAATTGTTATCTTTTTATCACGGACGCTTTTGACGTATTGCATCGTTCTCACATGTTTAACTTCAATATGAATGATGTAACCAATATTTTGTACCAATATTTTAATTTAAAAGAGTGTCCGTGGAGTTTCTTGCCCGTTCTTCTCCATAGGAACCTACTATTTGGAATGGGCAACTAGCTTCATATTTGTAACTGACCGACTTCTTGACAATTCAAAAGTGCCTGTCAATGGTTTAATTGAAATAAATGCTTTGAGTTTGAGTCTTAAAATAACATGGTCAATCTCTCAATATTGTGCGTACAAACTTACATTTGCAGTTGGAATGTATGCGGGAGAACATGTTTTTCAACTACAATGTTGAGTTTTTTCTTAGGATAAATTCATCCCAACTACGGAACCCTTCATTGTGCGTGGTCCGACATGCACTTGGCCGGTTTTTAGATGTCAGATTGTCAGATGACGATGATTGTGGAAATTGATTAATATCCCGTTTTTGGGTAGCCCATCAAGCTTATAATTATTCTAACGTTTCGAAGCATATTGTATTGATGGTTAGCTGTTGGTTAGAGGAGCTCATGGCTAAGTAATATCAGCCGCACTCGTCGATCCATCAGGTTAAGCTACGCTTGCCGGGGTTGGTCTGTGGATGGGTGACCATCTTTACATACCGAGACTCCTCCGTGTCTCGGAAAGCACGTTAAGCCGTTGGTCTCGGCTGTCATTCATGGATCTTTGACAGTCGTTAGGGGTCGTCAGAAGCCTGAAAGTCTGACAACTAGTCTTACCAAAGGTTGTCAAGTTATCCAGTTACTGGATTGTGTAGGTCAGATAGGCAGTAGCTCCTTGTAAAATACTAGTATTCAGCTATATCCGGTTAGACTGGAAGCTGACTCCCATCCACATATTTTAAAGAAAGAAACAAAGAAAGAAAATACATTTATTTGGCACTATCAGCAAACACGTAAACTCACAAATAAACACACACTAACACATACACATGCAATTACACCCTACACAGAGCTGCTTATTACTTTATAAGTCATTGTAGGACTTCTTGGCGGGAAAGTGAAGCGTCATGTTCAGCAGTTTGTTTAATTTTCCAAAATTAGTGTTTAGCCGAATATTAATGTGTAATAATGGTGGATTATTAACCATTAAGTGTTTGTGAACGTGCATTAGTGTAGGCAAATGAAACAAAACAGTGCAACTTCGCTTCAAGTTCTCTCAAGAAGTCCGCGTGAGGTCTCAGTAAAGTGCCACATCTTTACTGAAACTCAAGGGGAGTGGGCGGGGATATCATCATCATGCATTTATAATTCATTTCATCAATATTATACAAGAACTAAAACGTGACATTGGCTAAATGCACAAACCGTGCGAAGCCAGAAGGAAAAAGAAAAAAAAAAAGTCATTGTATCTCTTTGCTCTTAAAAATCAGTTCCTAAATTATGTTATGTTTATCCGACTTCACAAAAAGGAGGAGGTTCTCAAGTCGTGTTACCTCAGAACTCCGTCGTTTATGAACCGATTTAGAAAATTATTTTTTTAATTGAAAGGATATACTTCCAGATTGGTCCCATTTTTTTCAAAATCCAATTCTGAAGTTGGGATCCATGAGTAATTGAGGGAACTCCTCAAATATTATAGGCATACCTATAGCGATTTTTATATTTTCATCAACAAGTCAATCATTTGCATTGAGAAAGTATAATTTGGTGAAGTGGAACAGATGAAGAAGGCCACAGATGGCTACCGGAACTTCTCAGTGATACGTAATTCACGGGTGGCGATGAGATATCTGGATTAAGATAGTTAAGCGAAGCAAATTTAAATAAATAGTTCTGATCAAAATGGTACCATCAAACTGATCTGATGATGAAGCCGGATGGTAGGCACTGGAGCTCCGTTAAAAAACAATGTATCCTACCCGTGTTTGGTCGTATTGGAATTGTCATGAGATGCACTCTGGCTATAAATGATTTTTAACCGACTACAAAAAAGGAGGAGGTTCTCAATATATATATATCTAGCCATATGTACTTATAAAAGGAAACCGTGACTGATTGGTCTATCAACACAGCTCAAACCACTGAACAGATTGGCCTGAAATTCGGCACGTAGGCATCCGCTAAGAAGGGGTTTTTGGAAATTTGACCAATAAGGGTGGAAAACGGGGGGTTTTGTTTGCATGAAAAATATTATTCCACATAACATCACGCCTTGTTTCCTCGAAGGGTAGGGCAGAGGTGTACCTGTAGTACACCCACATTTAATATTATATTTAATTAAATTTCGGAAGTCGGTGGCCATAAACGAAAATACAAAACCAAAGACACCAATTAGTTTGCAATTAGTTTCGCGTACTTTGGGACCAATATCCCAAAATTGTCAACGGCCACTTAACCTTTAAATAATCTCACCCAGTTTTAAGCTTTAGATCCAATGAAGATTAGGGGACGGTTAGTTTATGCATGAAATGTTAGAAATTATAGTTAGTCTGACCATAACTGGAGATTTGAGTAAACAACATAAGCGATTACAATTTCTAGATATTATTTCGAACGCAATTGTTTGGCTTCCTAGAATAGAATACTCTATAGTATGTATCAATGAAATAAATATAATGGCATGAGACTTAGAATAAAAAGTTTACAGAGAACTTCTTTATTCCGATACGTCGTAATAACATTAATTGAAGACCTTTTAACTAATCTGTATCTTGGTACAGAAGGTCATATATTATGATATTATGTTAGTAACGGACTTAGGCTTTTGAAATCATTTAAATTAATCTCTTTTAATCTAATTATTATTATTGCATGTTTCCAAATCATTAGATATAAGTACTTATTAAAATGATGTAAGTAACAAATTATTTGTATACCAATTGCATTGGTAGAACATACAAATCACGCTAAAATGTATATTTTAAGACCATTTATGTACCTATGAATCCGTGTGGTGCCAGACGTAAAGAATAGCACCACCCCATTTCATCCCGTGGGTGTCGTAAAAGGCGACTAAGGCATTTACTAGAGAATGGGCAGCAGCGTTCTCTACGCATTTTAACACTGCGACGCACTTTTAACACTGCATACACATAATGCGATCGCCAACCCGCCTGCCAAGCGTGGCGATTATGGCAAACCCCCCTTTTGGGGAAGCCTATGTCCAGCAGTGGACGTGTTTCGGCTGAAATGATGATGATGATGTACCTATGTTCACAAATAAAGCTTGATTTGACTTAGTTTACCGGTCCTTACATAGAATTTTAACATAACGACATAACATCACGCCTGAGATCCCAGAAGGGTTAGGCAGAGTTGCACCTATAGTACACCCACATTTCGCCAGTTATGTTTTTTATAATATCTGATTATATTATTTGCAACCGAAGTTACCAACCAAAATCAAATCAAATACATTTTTATTTCACATAAGCCTACATGGGCACTTATGAAACGTCAGAAGCTAGGTGCACGGTTCCAATTGTTCGTTTCCTATGGAGAGCCGGCAAGTAACTCCACGGTAATTCTTTAAAAAAAAAATGGCTTTTACAATGTTTTCAAATTACAGTGTTAATAGGTATGAGCGGACAGCGTAGGCCCGTCAAAAGTACCAGGTACTTAACAAAATAGAAAATGGTCTACAGATCTACAGTCTATTAAGCCTACAACGTCCTCACATTAACAAAAAAACAATATAAAATTTGATTAAAACCACTTTAATAATCCCGGTATTACCCAGAACTTAGTACTCCTAATAAACACTACACAGCTTACTGAAATCGCACTCACTTAAGTGCCATTAGGAAACATTTCCAAGGTACCAACGACTAATCACTTTGTCTTCAGACACATCGATTAACTCCATGAGAGTATTAATTATTGAATGTTTGTATTTAGAGCCACGTATTGCAGCAGACGGCTCGAGCCAAACAGCTAGTTGCTTAGCAACTCTTAATCCTATTTAAATGTGTCTTGCTCGAGTTTGGTATTTGGTGCTCGAATTCTGCAATTTCAAAATGCAGTATTAAAGTATAATGTATGATGAATATGATGATAGATGAGTTCGGCTAAGCTTCTGGAATCATACACCGTGGCATTTTAATCGTCTTACAACGGCAGCCTGTACCCAATGACTACCAATCATTCATAAAAGTTTGTTTTTTATTAACATATTTTGATTAGTTTAAAAAATGTATATATTATTCATTATGACGCATGATGTAGTTTAAAACACCCTGTTATGAGCGCGGTGAGAGCCTTGCACTCCAATCCGCGCCGCCTTTGGAACGCAAGGCTCGTAACAGGATGTTTCAAACTACGTCATGAGTCATAATGTTTTTTTTTTTTTTCAAACGTTAATAAATATTTTATTTTATTTTATTAATCATTAGTAGTTATTGAATAGGTACATGAAGTGGGCTCCCGTTGTAAGACGACTAAAATGCCACGGTGTATTTAATTTTGAGATACTTACTATCAATAAAGGAAGGTTTCCTAAGTTATTGTGGAAGCTCGAAGGACCAGTTACTTTTGTCAACGTGACTTTTTGAGTTTTATTTGGATTTTATTGGAAACTTAAGACACTACCTATTTTACGGTTCTTGTTGACTTACCTATTAACACTGTAAATTGAAAACATTGTAAAAGCCAATTATTTTAAAAGAGTAATCGTGGAGTTTCTTACCGGCTCTTCTCTATAGGAAACGACTAATTGGAACCATGCACCTAGCTTCTGACGTTTCATAAGTGCCCATGTAGGTTTATGTGAAATAAAATATTTTGATTTTGATTTTGACGAACATTATGAGAAAACTTGGTCGTAATTGTTTAAAATTGTGAGTTCACGCATTTCTTCTTTCGTGACAATGATTCATGGGTACTTTATTTATGAAAAATACTTGATCACTCTGACTATAAGAAGAGGTCAAAATCTTAAACACCCAGCAGTGTTACAACAGAGTGATATTATTTTGAAGATAGTAATGAACTGTTTCAAAGGACATTTTATTGAATTTAGTTGCTAAATAAACACGTGTAACTTGATTGCTCCGTTTAGGTACTCCTTAAAAAACATACCAAAAAGAAGTTTGCATCTACGTAATGAGATAACTTCAATAAAACGTATAAGTATTATAAGTACCTTGGAAACTTTTACATATTATATATTTAATCATATAATTTATTTCCTCTAGTATATTTTTGGCACATGAGTAAACATTTCTTACGTAAGATAATAAACTTTTACCTTCTTCGTAGAAAGTGCTAATAGTGCCTAAATTATTTAGGTGTAGGTGGAGATTTAGTGGATTTACGTTAGGATAAAGAGAATATAGAGAACAAATTGGGGCGCTAATGGAAGAAAAAGGCGCCTAAAGCGATGTCTGTTTTAGGTTTAAGAAAAAATGCTTTTGCCGAACCCTTTTTGTAATGGCCTTTAGGTACAAAAATAGATTTTATCACGACTGTCTTGACGTAAGCAGGTCTTTTTTAAAAGGTTGTTTAAAGATTTATTTTAACTTTTTCATAATACTTAATTTTTTTTAAAGGTTGTTTAAAGAATTATTTTAACGTTTTGTAATACTTAATTTTTTTTAAAGGTTGTTTAAAGATTTATTTTAAAGTTTTGAAATACTTAATTTTTTTTAAAAGGTTGTTTAAAGATTTATTTAAAGGCATGCGCAGACGAGGGATTTTTGTCCGCGGACAATTTGGAATCGTAAGGAAATATAACGCGCGCGCAGGACAAAATGCCGGGATTTCTATACGATTCCAAACACATGTCCCTCGTCTGCGCAGGCCTTAAACGTTTTGTAATACTTCATTTTTTTAAAGGTTGTTTAAAGATTTATTTTAACGTTTTGTAATACTTCAGTTTTATGAACTATTTACATGGTCCTCTCTCGTTGGTCCAGTAATTGCAAGCTCTACTGCTGAGCATGAGGTCTTGGGTTCAATTCCCAGGTCGGACAAAGTGTTATTGTGTTTTTTCATCAAGAATTTCCGGGCAGTCCGGAATCTGGATTCGTGCCCGGTTGGTGGCAATAGGCTCGCCCCCTATTACATGGGACTTAAGCATAACTGTCAAAATGTGGGAGTTACTATAGGTAGGTACGCCTCTGCCTAACCCTTCGGGGATTTCAGGCGTGATGTTATATGTAAATGGTCCTTAGATACCTGTAACTACTTAGTATATTGCATAATTTATTAAATTATATAAGATTTAAAAAAAAAACCCAATTTAAACCATGTGTGTGAACCGATTTATTTTGAGTACATGCTGAAGGATTTTGCAGAATAGTTTAAGTACAAGCATCGATCATCATTTACCAACTTAAGACTCAGATATATGCCAGTGACCTTGAATGGTTAGCTTGCGTGTTCTGTATTCAGCTCAGCTAAGGGAACTGTTTAAAGAAATTAACATCATGACGGTACCTTGCCAATATATTTATGAAAATATTATGTATGTTAGAAAAAACCTACATCTTTTCAGTAAGATAAGTGACAGGCATAATTTTAATACTAGAAATAGGAACAAATTAGATCAACCACGTTTCAGATTGTCAAAAGTACACACTTCTTTTATGGGGTATTGTGTAAAATGTTATAATAAAATACCACTCGATATTCTTCAACTAAATGAGAAGAAATTTAAAACATGCATTAAACGCACACTATGTAGAGAAGCATATTATAGGTTGGATGATTATATCGTAGATAAAAATGCTTGGCTTAATGCTGGTCCTGCTCCACAACCACTTGGGCTCACTTGTTAAAATTATAATATTTGGAAGAGATGCTTCCCCTCTTTTTTATGTTCTGACATTACAATCATATTTATTATATAAAATGTACTTAATCAAGTTTTAGTTGTTGAATACTTCAATAGGTAATTATGTTTATCTTTTTGCTAGTGAAATTTTATTTATCTTTGAAATGCATTGCAAGCTATATATAGTTTTGTATAATTTAAAAGCATTTTTGTAAATGTGAGTACCATGGAGCCGTTTATTATGTTATGATGTATGTTGACTTAAAAAAGTTTGGCAGTTAAGAGTATGTCATGCTCACTTAAATGTCTCGCTGATGGTGGCGCGTGTGTTGGATCATTCGGTTCCCTACAAAATGGTTGAGCTGGATGGTGATGATCCACGCGTCATGCTCGTGAACGGGCGCCGTCAGTTGTGACTGGTCTTCTCCTATCTGCCAGGGCATATTTGTAATATTTTATATTGTTTTTTAAATAATTTATATTTTTACATTGTTCTCACATATAGAAGCGACAAGAATAATGTACCCAGGATTTTGTAATATCTTGATTTAAAAGAGTGTCCTTGGAGTTTCTTGCCTATTCTTCTCCACAGAGATCTACGTTTTGGAATGGGCAAATAGCTTCAACTTTCTGACTAACTGACCGACTCTTTGACAATTCAAAAGTGCCTGTAATTGGTTTAATTGAAATAAATGCTTTGAGTTTGAGTTTGAGTTTGAGTTTGCTCACGCAATGCGTCGTACGTTCAGCCAGTAATAGGACTCGCCCATCAAGGAGCGTGTCTCCAATTTGATGCATTATTAATTTATTATACACTAAACAAAAGATATTTTGATAAAACGCGTATACTAAAAGATCAATAATTAAATTATCTTTGAATTGGTGAAGGTTTCAGAAAAGTACGTTTGGTAGATTTTGCGCCATTCTCAGTTTTTTATCCGCGTTAGACATAACTTTACAAATTAATTTCACTATGTAATATAAACAAAATCTAAAAAATTCACATATTAAATTATTGATAAAATGCTTTTATTCAACATATTTTTTTTTCAAATCATTAACACTTCTCGTTTAGACGTGATCTTCAGTATAAAATCATTAAAAGTCGGTTATCGTCGCCTTATCAAGTAAAGAAATACTGCAAAATCACTAACATTTCATTTTAAAAAGTGAATATTTGCGACCCTCCAACTTCGTCACAAACTACAAAGCAAGTAGACAGCGTCGAAAAGTATCTCTTCCATTAATCAGTGTTCTATATTATCACATCGCTGAACAGAGACCGGTGTCGATAACAAGGCGTCGAGATAAATTTACGAGGGGACCACCGGACTCACCGCTCCTTTTATAACCTGATGCGGCCGCGATCTGTGCCATCACGATCGGTGATAAAACGGCCTTTAAGGTGTAGTATGTGTGTACTTCCTAGTTTTTAGGTGGTAGGTGAGGTTCTTTTTATTTATCGTCACAGAATTTTGGTGTGAAGGTGGTAAAAAAACCGGCCAAGTGCGAGTCGGACTCGCGCACGAAGGGTTCCGTACCATTCTCTATAAAACTGGCAAAAAAATCACGTTTGTTGTATGGGAGCCCCCTTTAAATAAAAAAAACTTTATTCAGTTCAAAAAAAAAAACACGGTACATCATAAAAAAAATATAGTAATAGGTAACATAAGAGCCATAAATGCTAGATTACGCAAATTCCCTGAACCCCACACTAGGATTCCCTGTGTTGTGGGGTCCAGTCTCTTCCCCAATTAAAAAAAAAAAAAAACATTTAAATAAATTTATGTGAAGTAATAATTTAAAAGATAAAACAAGGCAAAAATAATAGTTCAAACAATAAGTACAGTGTAAATGTATAAAAAAGTTGACTAACAATAATTATTATGTTGTAGAGAGATGGTTTTGATGACAAAATATTTAGGTGCTTTTGGGTGTGAGTGTGTGTGGTGTGTGAGAAGTGTGGGGGTGTGTAATGTGTGGGGCGTATGTAGTGACAATGTGTGGGTTGGTGCGCGCACGATATGTTATTTTTTTTTTCCGGCTTCATAATTATATAATTTTCATTGATATGTCAGATATTACGACTGTATGTGCAGGTCTTCCGTTTGGTCATAATTTTTGAGATGCAGCCATTTAAATATAGCATTTTTACAGCTGTTGTACGTTAAGGTGAGTATAGTTATATTGTGGGAGTAGAATTTTGAGTAGAGATATGACCCAAGAAATGCAAATATATGCTTTATTTTTTTTATTTAGTTATTTATTTTTAAAGTGAATATATAATTAATTATTATGTGAATATTTCAAGCGTCTACGTGTTGCCGTTATCAATGTAGAGCAAAAAAATCACGTTTTTTGTATGGGAGCCCCCTTAAATATTTATTTTATTCTGTATTTTAGTATTTTTGTTATAGCGGCAACAGAAATACATCATGTGTTTCACACATTTCAACTGTCTAACTATCACGGTTCATGAGATACAGCCTGTTGACAGACGGACAGACAGACGGCGGAGCCTTAGTAATAGGTTTCTCGTTTTAACCTTTAAGTACGGAACCACAAAAATCTCAAACTCAAAGCACTTTATTTCAATTAATTAAAACTTTTACAGGCACTTTTGAATTGTCAAGGAGTCGGACAGTTACAAATATGAAGCTAGTTGCCCATTCCAAAGAGTAGTAGGTACTAATAATTCCTTATTTAGGTCTGACACCATTAGAGTATTGAATAATAATTATGTAATTGTTCAATTTATTTTCTAATTTAATACCATAATTTTGCATGATTTTCAAATATTTTTAGTACATTTTAACTTAGCTAGATTTTGATATGATATGTACATATGGCGAAGAACGGGTAAGAAACTCCATGGACACTCTTTTAAAATATAATGTTACAAAAATATTGTTACATCTTTAATGTTGAATTTATAACTAAATGTGAGGACGACATAAAAAACTCTCTCACTCAATCGATTAAAATAAATGTAAAAACGGTGTTTAATACTTATCTTTAACGTCGATCAGTAATGATGGCAATACGACAGCTTTACTTATATAACTTTAAAAGTATTTATTTTAAAATTATAAAAATATATATCGGAAATCCTTACATTTACTTTCATTTTGATTGATTATGTCACACGGTACAGTTTGCAAAAGGCTTTTTTTATATTTCTAATTTACCCCCTAAAAGTGACCCTCGTATTTAAAATTAATCAATTTACGTTATACATTTGGGTCACATAAATTGCAATATGTGTACCAAATTTCAACTTAATTGGTCCCGTAGATTCAGAGCAAATTGGCTGTGACTGACGGACAGACAGACACACGAGTGATCCCTATAAGGGTTCCCTTTTTCCTGTTTAGGTGCGGAACCCTAAAAAGAACATCATGAAGAAACAAACATCACGAAAAGTTCAAAAGAAAAACCAGTAGTATTTGTAAAGTGTTGGTCATTCCGAAAAAGTATCATTCATAATCTATGTAACGCGTAGGTAAACTTTCCTTTAATTAAAATCTATGAAGCATTTTAACAAAACACCTAAGGAACCAGTCTGGCGGCAGATCACGGGAACAATCCGTGACTCCCGCATTCCCCTTAAACATAAAACAATGGGTCGACCTGCTGTCTTGTATAGACCACCTTCCGATCAGCCAGCAGTATGAACTTCAATTGTAAAAAATGTGCAGATGAGGTATCGCGTGGCGCCCACTGTTCGATTTGTGGTCTGACCTTTCACTTGCCTTGTGTTAGCCTCTCTGAGTTCGGCTGGAGATTGGGTTCAGACAGAAAGGGAACTTGAATCTGCCCGGAGTGCAAAAACGACCCACTACTGAATTCCCCGAGAATCCTGGAAACTGCCAGTATGCCTAGAAAATAAAATCTTCACAAGCTAGTATAATGAAAAATAACACCCTTGTTTTGAAGTGTAAGCCCTTGGAAGACATCTCGGGTTTTCCACTAACATAAATCTTATTGGTATAACGCGGCTGCCCCCTACTCGTAAAGCTTAGTTCAAAACTCTAGGGAATGGCTCGCAAACCGAGAACCAAGGAATATGAGGGCTAAGGTGTAAGGGATGAGCGATTTGTTTTGGGCTAATTAATTTTTGCGCGAGGAATGGAGTAAAATACGGTTACTGTTAATTAATCAAAGTAATAATTGGTCTCAGACTGCTCCCGGACCTACAAGTCAAAATGTCTTATCTTATATTATGATGCCCGTGATTTCAACCGTATCCATCCCTTAAAACGAAAACACTATATTTGGCGGAGGAATAAGACCTTGCACAAGAAGTTCTGCAAGAAAAAATATAACTTTTATTCTTATTCAGTTAATTTCGTACGTCACAGAAAAAAAAATGCTGACACGTGATTGGTTAATCAATATAATGTTTTGAATGTATGACTTAAGGCGACGATAACCGACTTTTAATGATTTTATACTGAAGATCACGTCTAAACGAGTAGTGTTAATGATTTGAAAAAAATATATGTTAAATTAGAGCATTTTTCCAATAACTTACTATGTGAATATTGTAGATTATTTTTATATTACTTATTTAAATTAATTTGTAAAGTTATGTCTAACGCGGATAAAAAACTGAAAATGGCGCAAAATCTACCAAGCGTATTTTTCTGAAACCTTCACCAATTTAAAGATAATTTAACTGTTGATCTTTTTGTATACGCGTTTTATTAAAATACGTTTTGTTTTTTTGTATAATAAATTAATAATGCGTCAAATTGGGGACAGCGCTCCTTGATGGGTGAGTCCTCCACTGGCTGAACATACGACGCGTTGCGTGAGCTCAGTACAGAACACGCAAGCTAACCACTCAAGGTCACTGGCATATATCTGAGTCTTAAGACTTGTGTCACACAAAAGCGTATAATAGTCGTAAGATCTCAGCTTCACATTCGAAGCTCTTTGTGTGTCCAACGATGTTCCACACAAAACACTTACCGCTCGTTCCCATAACTTGAGCGCATTACAAGCCTTTTATTGCCATTTTTATAGTGACAGAGAAATCGTGTCTCAGCCACGTAAACTAGGATTTGGTTTTCTATATGGACTTGTTTAAACTGTGTTTTGTATTTCTTGTGCTTATCCCAACAGTGGAATTACTTGTGAGAAAACTTATGAAGAGCTATGTTTTTGGATTAATTAGTCAAATAGTCATGTTCAAATGTATTTTTTTTTTTGCTCTTGTGATACAGGAACTCTACAAGAGCCAGGGCTACACAGATGTTTGTTACTTTGAAGTGTAAATAAAGAATTATTATACGAATTATTATTTTCCAAACTTTTCTCAAATCAAATCTTATAATGGTGGGCATAGGATAAACAGACAGATGTTAGGTAAATTACAGATTCATTCTAAAGGCTTCTACAGACCAGCGTGACTCGCGACGCGACACAAAGGCACGCTCGTCGCGCGACACGCGGGGCCTTTGTGTCGCGTCGCGTGTCGCGCCTGTATGTAGAAGCCTTAACACGACAACTGTCCACACATATACATGCATCTCACACATTCTCTACACACATTCATTCATTAATTCATTAATGCATTAATTAATTCATTCATTCTCATTTTCTCTTCTCTATTTATTTTTCTATTCTATAAATGTATTGGTTTTTTTTTTTGCCAGAATTAAAGATAACAAGGTACCAAGGCGGGATAATCCTTACCTTCTTGCTATTCTAGGTATTTATTACCGGCTTCCGGACGTTTACGCCGAACATTATTATGACACATTATTCAGTGTCAACTGATGTTTACACGAAATCAGCCAAAACGTTTCACTTTTTTCTTATCTATTTTATGATTAAGTAAGTAACTAAAATGTTTTTTTTTTCTTCTTCTTTCTGGCTTCGCACGGTTTGTGCATTTAGCCAATGTCACGTTTTAGTTCTTGTATAATATTGATGAAATGAATTATAAATGCATGATGATATTATCCCCGCCCACTCCCCTTGCCCAAGTCCGCGTGAGGTCTCAGTAAAGATGTGGCACTTTACTGAGACCTCACGCGGACTTCTTGAGAGAACTTGAAGCGAAGTTGCACTGTTTTGTTTCATTTGCCCACTTTTACACATTAATATTCGGCTAAACACAAATTTTGGAAAATTAAACAAACGGCTGAACATGACGCTTCACTTTCCCGCCAAGAAGTCCAACTAAAATGTTATTTGTATAAACATGGTGTACATGATATACAATATGTAACAAAAACCCTGTTGTTCCTTCTACCTACGTTTTATGAATCGGTATAAATACGTAATAAAGCAAGTTATTTATAAAAACTGTTTAACAAAAATAATTAAAATAAATATTTAATTATTAATATTTGCAATGTTTAACTGATTTCTTACCTCTTTAGTTCTTTGATTTGGACTTCTCGACTAGCCAATTCTTGATTTTTTTTAATTATAATTCCACCAATGTTGTGCTTGTAGGTTAATGTATAAACGTCCCTAAAAGGAACAACAGGGTTTTAATTACATACTGTATACATTGCATGCAAGATAATAAAAGATACAGAAAAGTTCTAACATGTTCAGCCGCATATCGTGGCGTATAAATTGGTAGGAAGAGATGGTGCACAAACCGTGATAATATTCATCATAATCAAATTATAGAAATTATGTATAGGTACTTATTAAATCATCATTATTAATTAAAGATTAGGTATCATTGCAATTAATATTAATAATATTATATAGGATGTTCAGTATCGATAAAGGAATAGGAAAAAAAAAATATTAAAACAAAATCTCTTCGTACTTTAACGGGCTTAGGACTAAAATAATTTTAATTCTAAACGATTGCTATTTTAAGTAGGTACTAAAAACTTAAGATAGGTTGATCTTGCAATACTTTTTATGTATTTTCATTTTGTTTTTATTTATTTTTTATTTTTCCAGTGTTCCTTTATCGATACTGAACCTACCCTTAAGGGCACGCAGTTACTTTAACACCCTGTATAATTAAAATATAACCAAGCTATTTAGCTTCAACACTGCAGCACTGGTTTTCATATTACAACCATGTAGGTCGATGTATTACAACCTAGAATACCTCACCCATACTACCTGCATATTACCTCCCCACAAATGAACCTACCTTACGTAAGGTAAATAGGTTTATTGTGGCGCTTCAAGTTTATTAAGTGGTAGCCTATACGTAGTTACATAATTATACGATGAACTTTGAACGACTCACGCTTTCCTAACACGTGATTCGACACGGTTTTGTTCTACTTTGGCTTCATTAAGAATCGTCAAGTTGATGAAATGGAAAGGTTGAGCTTTACATTAACTTCCTCAACTTATTTCTTAATAAGTGTTTAATTAAATTTTGTTCTTAGAACACCTGTTTCAGTAAAAACATAAGAACATACATTGTTCCGTGTGGTGCCGGACGTAAAGAATAGCACTATCCTATTTCTTCCCATGGGTGTCGTAAAAACTGATTAAGGGACTTACTAGAGAATGGGCAGCAGCGTTCTCTATGCATTTTAACACCATACTGCGATCGCCAACCCGTCTGCCAAGTATACCGATTATGGCAACCCCCCCCCCCCTTTGGGGGAGGCCTATGTCCAGCAGTGGACGCCTTTCAGCTGAAATAACGATAATGACACACATTGTATCTTTTCAATAAAACTCTCTTAACGAAATCTCAAAAATAAACACGAAACAAATATCTGCCCACAGTTTGACAAACCTTTGTTTTATTCCCTTGAGCTTATAACGTTTCATGTCGCCTTAAGGCTTCTACATACCGGGGAGACTTGACGCGCGACGCGACGCGACACAAAGGCACCGCTCGTCCCGCGACACGCGGGGCCTTTGTGCCGTGTCGCGTCGCGCGACAAGTCGCGCTGGTATGTAGAAGGCTTTACTCGCTATACAATATTAATTTCCCTTACATAAACCACGGGATACTTGTACATGTTATTAATATCATTTGATGAACGTATTTATAACTCGTATGAAACACTTGTATCAATAAAGAAATATGTTTAAGCTGAATATGCTGCGACAAATATGTTGGCGTATGTATGTGTGTGTAATGTATTCATGTTGTAATGGGTTTTTTGAAGGAAAAGGATGTAGGAATATTTTTGGAGTGTGTATGTTACCGACGGAAGTCAGACTTAAAGGTCAGATGAGGTCATTCATGAAACGTACAAGAATAATATTGTGTGTATTGTGTTCCGTAGGAACCGGACTGGCTGGTTTTTTTACAAATAAAAAAGTACAACTTCAGGGTTGTACTTTTTTATTTAAAAAAAAACACGAAAAGGCCAAAAACCGAAAAAAAAATACATATTCAGTTCCATTCATCATCTGCCTGCCTTTTCCCAACCACGTCAGGGTCAGCTTCCAGTCTAACCGGTGCAGCTGAATATCAGAATTTTACATGGAGCGACTACCTCTGACCTCCAAAACCCAGTTACTGGGTAATACGATACCCCTTGGTAACTGGTTGTCAAACTTTCGGACTTCTAACGACTGTCAAGGATCTAAGAATAACAGCCGGGACCAACGGCTTAACGTGCTTTCCGAGGCGCAAGGGTCTTGGTATGTAAAGATGGTCACCCATCCATGGACCGACCGGGGCAAGCGTAGCTTAACCTGATCGATCGACCCGTGCCGTTGTTATTAGTTAGCCACAAATCTCTTAATTCAGTTCCAAAGAAACAAAACATTTCTTAGACAAAAAAAAACCGCCAAAGCTAACGTTTTTTGGCAAGGACACTACCAGCCCGCACTACCAGTAGTATTTATACGAGTATTACGTTTTTCGATCAATTTCCATTAGTTGATAGGATTACCTCAAATTAAAATACCTAATTTATTTTCAATTTAAAAAGTTATTGAATTTAGTAATACTTTTTAACCGACTTCCAAAAAGGAGGAGGTTATATTGTTCGGCTGTATGTTTTTTTATTTATTTTTTATGTTTGTTCACCGATTTCTCCGTCAATTATGGACCAATTTTAAAAATTATTTTTTTGTTTGAAAGGGTATATTAAGGTGGTCCCATTGCCACGAAATCAGAATCTGATGAGGGGATCCCATGGAAATCGAGGGAAACCCTCAAATTTTATAGGTAAACCTATAGCGATTTGGATATTTTTTATAGGAACTCGTGCATTTGCTTTCGGAAAGCACCATTTGGTGAAGAGGAACTGATGATGGAGACCACAGATGGCCATCAGAACAATATAATAATAAGTATTTAACGGGTTGCGATTCGATTAGGTACTTTAATGTGGTTGCTAAGCAATTTATGCTCGTCACTATGCATATGGTGAGTGGCAGTTCTCCTGGTTCTTACCAGGAGAACTCCTCAACAATCAACGTCCCAGCATCGGGGAAAGCAATATTTTGTAAAAGGTGATGAGTAGTTAACATTTTGCTATTGTAACTTAGATTAATTAAAAACTGACCCACTAAAAAGTGAAAAATAAAAAAAAAATACAAAAAAAAATAACAGATTTTTTTATTTAATGATTTACTTAGGTAGGTAGTAATAAATAAATAATTATATTTCTGAACTATGCGTGTGTTGACCGTACAATTTAATCCAAAATAGGCTTGGTAGTGTCGTTAATTGTAAACGACACTACTGGTAGTGCGGCTGGTAGTGTCCTTGCCAAAAAACGAAAGCTAATATTTGCCAACTCAGAGGGTCGACACATGACATGGGTAAGTCGCGCTAAGCTTTTCACGGAAGAGCCTCAGAAATCGGGCCGGTGTATTGATTTTTCATGAACATTATTAGATTTTTAGCCCAGTCAACTCTGCTACTAACGAAAAGTAGTGCATCGTGTTTTCGACAATTTTTCGTATGAAGAATAAGAATTATTTTTTAAAAAATCGACTATCCGGGCTTGAAAATAGGCGTTTTACAGCTGAAGACTCCTTTTTTATTTATTTTTGGGTGGGGAATTATCAAATAATTTTTCCCGCTCTGGGCGGAGCGGGAGGGTGAGTCAGACTTTTACTGACTACAACCCACCCGTGTTTCTCAGTTGCCTGTGTGCCAGGGCCACGGTATCCCTATCGGACAAACCCGCCACCATGGCAGGCATTGGCCCTAACGGACCCCGTCAGTTAGTGCTGACATCTCTTTTAGGCGCGCGTGGAGCACAACGTGATGTTAACCCGGGCCCGGACGGCGACCTACCCATTGCTCACTGTCCGCAAGCCCGCGCCTACGGTGACCGGGAATCGGCCTGGGATTCCCGACGCCCAGGGCGTCTCCTGCGGCAACTAGGGGCGTGAGGGCGCGAAATTTGTCTCTCCCTCACGCGTTCCACCTCCTCCTTTGCGAGCATTACTGCTTAGCAGAAGGAGCTGGAGACCCCCAGAAATCATTCCAGTTGCATATACAGAGCAAGCAAGTTTGCGATTGCGCACTACATGTACAAGGTAGAAAGTGTTGGAAAATATGTGCAAGAATTAAAAGAAAATGATAGACAAAAAAGTTGCAGTCCGACAGACACGCTCATACACACACACACACCCTTACACACACACACAAACATACAACACATACTTATTTGTCTAAAAGAAGATTCCGAACACAACAATTTGTAAGACCAATTATTTGACACAATAAATTTTATTTTTTATTTTATTTTAGTCCGGATAGTACATGTATCGTACATGATAACATCTTATTATTGAGAGTGATATAGATTTAACTGACAACATTCATTCAAACGATTTTAATGAAGAGAGAGATCTTGTCAGATTCTTTGCAGAGGCTGCAAGCCTTCATCGCCCCAACTAGTGTGTCTTCATTCCACCAGTCGGTGTGATGAAGATTTACAGCCTCTTGCCCCTTTAAAATGTGTTCCTGCAACTGCAGAAGCAGACATTAATCAAGAAATTTACGGGCTTTTAAAGACAGTCAATAACGGATTCGGATGAAGAAACCTCTGCAAACCCTAAGACTGTTAAGCAAATAGTACGTATGTGCAGTATAGTGCTTTTCTCAAATAATTCGCGGAAATTCCAACTAGGTGAATTATTTCTAGGTGAGTAATTCCAGATTCAATGACGAACAACGACAATTTTTCACGTGGCAATAATTATGTTCATTTGTTTCTTTGTTAATTCCAGCCAGTACGAAATTTAAATAAAATCTTTGATAAGCATGCCTCCTTGCCTCCTTGGTTGCCATGTGTCGACGTAAAAAGATCGTTCCATTTTTAAATTACACGATAGTTAAGAGTTTTCATAGCCGCTAAACACGACTGGGCCCTGATTCACTATGACCACTTAACGATTCCTTACTTCGAAACCACGCCTATTCCTTATCTTATCATGGCATCTGCTAATACTGTATTCTCTATGACACAATGAACGAGACCGTGCGAAATGAACGCGAAATTGGTGTGGTTTGAACTGTCAAAATACCACGCTTGCACCCCGCGGAATCGTCGATCCGCGGGGTTTCCAAACGTGGTGTTTTATAGTTTTGTATATGAAGATTGTGTTCGGGTAAAATTCGGAAAAACTTATATTGAAGAAGGTAGGAAACAATTGTTTTTCGTATAAACATACACATGGGAATTTGTAAGGTCATGTTTTATGTACATTATAAACTATTAGGTGCTCAAAAATGCTTGTAATGTGGTCATTATTTTGACAAACCTCTTTGAGTAAAACCGTCTTTCCGCACTACAATAAAATTAGTTACAATACAAAATTGGGGCCCAGATATGGATTTTCATACGAACATTGCCAGCCGCCTGCTCGCATGTATTTGACAAGTACAGCATTTTCGACTTATCTCGAGGAAGGAATTTTCAAGCATGTTTGAGAAAATTAACAGTTAGATCACTCTGACAAGGCTGTAGAAGATTGGCTTGAGCGCAGAAACTGAGAACTTAGTATACAGTCCGTCCACGACAAGGGTCATACATACATCGGACGTGCCAAGCCCGCAGAGCACACAGAATGTCGGCACTGATGGAACAGTTCACCTTCTGGCCAGCCAGCGCACTAAAGGATCTTGCAGCCGCTTCTACCAACAACCAACTTAAAGCAAACCCTTTAAGTAGAATTTGTGCACCAAAAGACTTTCCATGGTTTTCTGGTAACCCCATTGTAAAGTTTGTAATTTTAATGATAACAAACATTTGTGGCAACTAAGGAAATGTCTAAAACAGTAAGCTCGCGAAGTTGTATTGACTTTGCTAACATAATAAGTGCAACTTCGCCTGAAACAGTAATGTTCACACACGAGCTACAGTTTGAGAATCCTGACATCATTTTATCACGCTTATTGAAATGGCATCAGATTTACTATTTCACTATTTCCATTGATGTTTTCCAAAAGTTACCAAAACATTTTTTTAATAAATTTTTGAGAAGTTAAATTGTTTTAAAATGGATTGTTATGTTTCAAAATATATAATATAAAAATAATGTTTTTTTTTGTTCTGTTTCGTACACGTAAACCCACATTCGCAACCACTTTTTATCTTGATCTGAAAAGGGAAATGGGCGAAAAGGGTGTACCAAAAGTCCGAACTTGTAACAAATGAAACGCCACATTAATCGTTATATTTTTCAAATTGATTGTGTTACTCATATTTTGTATTTCTTTGTTACAGGTAAACATCATTGTGATATTTTTGGCTGCATTCAATTTGTGAGTCACAAAGGGTTTGTGGGATGAAACTGGATATGAAAGAGAAAAAGTAAACAAAATTACATTCACTTGCAAGATTGGACATTGAATAAAGTACAATACCATTGAATAAAGTACCATCCCATTGAATAAAGTACCATACCATTGAATAAAGTACCATACCATTGAATAAAGTACCATAAAATTAAAGGAAAAAATAGAGGAAGGCTTTTGTCCAAAATGGGACAGCATATTGAGTTCTTCCAATTAACATGAAATGCGGGGAATTTCAATATTTATTCATTAGCAAAATTAAAACGAAAATCATTAATTAATCTAATGAAAGCTTGTCAGCATTAATTACTCACAGTTAACATGACTGACAAATATTTTGCTGTTAAATATTTGCGAAATTACAGACTGGTTTGCCCATTTAACCACACGCAGTTCACGCATTACTAGTTTATTCAGTAAAGATGCAGGGATATTAAGATTTCCATCAAAATTATTTTCCTTGTTTCGACGCATGACGTTTCCCTCGTATAAGGTACACTGTGGATCAAATATTCAGTCATATTTTTACTGCAAAAGCTGAATAAGTTTTCATCTCTATTTTAAAAAACAAACTTATTCAAGAGTCGTGATGAATGTGTCAGGACATGTGATAAATGAGTTCTCATACGAGGCCAGACTGCCAACAGCAGCAGCTTAACAAAGTAATTTACTGTAGAAACCAATAAATGTGAATAAAACGTGTCTGGTTGACTGGGAACATACCCCTTAATTTATTTGGAAAAACGAAGAATAGTAGAAAAAGCTTTGTATTCTGATGAAGATTTTGATTTCATTTCAATAATTAATTATTTCATTTCAATAATTATAATTGGTTTATTGTTATCTTAGTCAACATGCAAGAGCAGATTTTACAACATACTTGATCAGGCTATCAGAAACTGGTTGGAGTGATTGCTTTGACCAGAAAAAATACTTATATTGTAACCTTGTTTGGTAGGTAACATAACTTAAAATAAATCATGATTATGCTGGCTTAGTTATATACCAATGATGAACGGAAACAATAAACACAACTGCAATATAGATTAAAAAATATATTAGTTACAATTATGAAAGAGGGATAACTGAAAACAATAATAACACAACATTACAGACCGAAAACAAAGAACATAATTATTATATAACCTGGAATATAATATGAAAGTTATATTATATTCTTTGAAAGTTGCGACGTTAACATAATACGACTTGTAAGTTTCCACAAGAGCAAAGCTGTCGTCGAACAAATATTGAAAACCACCGGCAGTGAGGAGGAAATTGAAATGGCTGATCGCGGTTTGTGCGACCAGCAACCTGACGATGGCAGATGGAAAATGTTAAATACAATGGTAGTTTATTTTATGGAAAAACTGTGAGGGAACATGATCTTAATAATACGGAAATGTTGACTACTGAACTCAATGCACTGTTGTGAGAAAATATTGCACCATTCACCATATTCTTAGGCAAAATTTATGGTGATCGAAAGATGTTTAACAACGAGTTAAAGAAAGTGGAAAGCAAAACAAAACATGATGTGCTGCTGAAATCATTGAAATAATAATAATCGTTTATTTATAAAAGAATCACCTGTAAAATTAAACTTTAAACGAAATAAAAATATAAAAACATTGTGGCACCCTCAAAATTGAAAGAGGTTTTTCACTCTTTTAGAGCTATTCTCAATGTAATATTTGTTCATAATTCATATAAGTACAGGCGTAGTTTCAGCCTCTGGAAAGATGCCAAAGATTTCAATTTCTCTGAATATATTTTTCGTCGTTTAATGAACTGATGAACTATTTCTATCGATCCATAACTACTCGTACACTATCAGAATTAGCAATCACCATACCGCCAGTATAAATTATTATAGCATTACCTCATTTATCATTCGATGAAGTAATTAAAATCGTTGACGGATACTTGTTTATGTATGCATGATTAAAGACACATCATTTGGTGATCCTCATAATAATATTGTAAAAGCTATGAAATGCAAATCTGGATTTGGATGCTTGAATATTTTACTATCCGTAATGCTCATGTTTCATAACTATGAATAAAACAGTACGGATAAAAGAGATATTCATATATAAAAATTGCATGAATTGACACAAAAGGTATCGTGAAAATATATAAGGTCAACACATATATATATATTTTTTGTGATGAGTAAAGTTTACAGATAATTTAAGTGCTGATTTCAAAATTTCTTTGTAAATCCAACGCTTTGAACACTCAAAGAAAAGGATTGATGAAAGTTAAAATAGTAATCCAAAAACAAAAGACAAAACTATCAGATATTACTTAATTTTCACAAAGATAATATCAAAAACTAATTTCACGAAGCAGTTGCTTCTACGGATTCTACCTTTAATTGAGGCATTCCAATTCATTCAATTAGCAAAGAGATTTGAGATTCTCGCCCACTTCGACTGCAAACAAAATTCCATCAATGTTTAGATTCGGAAACCTTGCTAAATGTACACAGTATGACGGGAGATGCAAAGGCACAGATATTTGAACTCAGATACACAGCAAACAAGACACTGCCGGAATTCTGTTGACAAAGCTTTGTGATTTAGAATGGAGCTAATTGCTGCCCAGTATTGGCTTTGGAATGTTCGAATTCTAATAACGTTAATGACATTTCAATGGAGTTCAGTGCGGTTTTTTATAGAAAATTCTATATTTCACTAAAAATATTTTGCTTAACAAAATAGTAACATCTGTTTCCTGATATTTGAAACCCGTGATTTATATTTAAAGTTTCAGCTTAAACTTTAGCAATTTTGGCTCTAAGTAGGTAATAAACGATTTTTCGGTGAATATAGGGATATTGTTTTGACAATCAATATTAAATTGCGTTATAAAAATGAAAGTGATTCTGATAATGTTAATATTTTGCTGAAATATTCATGTTTTGAGGTAAATAAACCACAAGGAACATTAATATTTAATTGATTTCTCAAAAACTGTCAAGTAGCCTATTGTAGTGATGCCCGAAGACAATTGTTTAGTGGATTTGAAGAAGCAATATTACAACTGGGTATGCGGTCGATGGGTTGGCGATATTGCCCGCTAGTCTGGAAGTAACTTAATCAAAACCAAATCGATATAGCTATCCATTTGTCGTGATTATTGCGTGCTTCGGAGTTAGCACGCCGTCGGATGGTCGAGTGTCGTGATTTCTTAGATTTGATTTAAAAAAATGTATTATTTTAGTACCGAATTATAATATTCACTGTTGCAACACTGTCAAAGTACAAATTATTGATGTTGTAACAAACGTTTAAATGCATTTTCATTATGGCAACTGAATGTATTATTGGACTTTGGCAACACAGAAATAACGGTTATGATGTTATCGTTATTTCTGAGTGGGGAAACGTCATTTTAAATTCTAAAATGTAGTACAGAGTCAGTCGTCGTTTAGTTGTGAAACATTGCAGTTTGTGCCGAATAAAGTGTTAGCAAGAAAAGAGTGTAAACCTTCAAACATTGTCCCCCTTATTCCAAAACAAGGTTTATCTTCAGACCCAGGTTTAAAACATGGAGCCATTATTGAATTTCGAACTTTATTCCGACTATGGTAAAATTCCTAAACACAAAACTGACAACTTAGTACCGAACTAAATTTTCAGTTTTGTATAAAGAACGGTATTTCAATCACAGTTACGTTCTTATTACAAAAACTAACTCCATGGTTTAAGTCATGTCAAAATATAAATCTTGTTTTGTAATAAGGCGGTGTATGTTTTATCTACCTGGTTTATGTAAGCCTCGATATTTTCAGCAACTAGTTAGTTACCTATAATAGAGCTATATTTTGATTCATCTCACGTATCATTTAAGCCCAGTCATTAGCGTGCAGTAGCTTTGAATTTAATTATATATAGTTTCGGCGAAGCGGAGTAAGCCGCTTATGCTGTGATTCGTCAGTTTTAGTACAGGAAACAGGTTCCAATTTATGTAGCTTTGATATTTTATTCATGCTTTTGCGGTTAGATAGGGTGTTAGATTTAAAATCGAATGCGATCGGGATAGATTAACTGAAAAGGTACAATAAATTTCTTAAAGGTGTACAATAAATTTCTTTTCCAAATGACTTTTATGCGCACAGCAAAAGAGTGGAACTTTCTACCTGCGTCTGTGTTTCCGAACGCATACAACCCTAATCTCTTCAAAGTTAGAGTAAACAGGCATCTTCTGGGTAAGCTCACTCCATCGTCGACGTTGTCTCTGTCACCTCTGCCCTAGACTAAGGTCAAGAGCAAACCCATCATAAAAAAAAAAGAAAGGTTCTAAATATTGAATTTGGGAAAAAAAGAATAGCCGGTTCACCACACAATAATAAAAAATAAACGATTGTTCTTGTCATGTAGAAACGTACCGGTTTCTTTGTCTCTCCAGCAGATAGATATACAAATTTAAGCACACCTAAAAGACTTAGATAGAGATAAGTCTACATATTTAAGTACCTACTTTAACGTATTCGCACCATCTTAAAAATATTTATGAAACACTCAAGTTAGCTTGGAATACTTAGTAACTTAAGTCTGTACCCACCTTCAATTACGTATGCAGAAAGCTCATATCAAACAATCCGTGTGATTGAAAATGTACACTGAAGTAACTAAGTTAGAGTAAAGTGGGGCGACGCGAAATGTTTTGCTGCAAAGCTTATTGTTACTTACAAAGCCATTTCAGTACGAACAGTTAGTGTGAGAGTTTCATATTTGCTAGTCAAAGACTGAAATTTTCAGTAGCTAGTGAAATATCTGTCACTATTATATAATAATATATTATAATAATATAACAATATTATATTATTTATAATATAATATATTTTTATATATTATTTTATTTTTATTTTTTATTATTATACTTTTGGGCTGTTCCAATTTTGGTATACAATATACAGGGTGTAAGGGACAGCCCTCCGCAGACTGATGGGGTGAATTCAGTATATCGTACTAAGATACCCGGTACATGAAATTATTTCAGGAACGTAATGGGAATCCAATGAACCTGATTTGTCGCGGCGGGGTGGACGGCCGCGCTCGTTGATTACAGGGGGCCTAAAATGGACGCTTTGGCAGAATCATAATATGAACTGCGTACAATTCATAACCCGCAATTCATCTGTTTGATAGTTGTGTAGGGAGTTTCGTAAAATGGTCCACAAATTAAGAATTAATATAGTGAAGTCTAATGTCAAATAGCAGCTGTCAAACAGATGAATTGCGGGTTATATGAATTGCACGCATGATTCTGCCAAAGCGTCCATTTTAGGCTCCCAGGCGTCGTTCGTTAGAGAATTTCAACATCCATTGCAGATTTTTTTATTTTAGCTGTGTTATTTACAATAATGGAGTACTGCGTACAGAGAATGTGATTTTACATTGAAATAAAGGAATAGTAACTTAAATTACGATTTAAAAAAATCAATTTTCCTGAGAAAATTTTCAGTGGAATATGATTCAAAATAAGGAGCTGAATGCACCCTGTGAATTTGCGGAGGGCTGTCCCTTACACCCTGTATATACGAGCATATTCTATGTAACTTAAAAAAAATATTCGATCACACTATAATCACCTTGTCTACATAAAATTTAATTGCCATAGAAACAGAAAAAACAACTTGGATTTTGATATTGAACAACACTAACGAAAATAAAGTACCATTAAGCTTAATGTCTGTTAACATAAGTAAAGGAAAGTGTTTGCTGTTTAAAATCCTTCGTCTTTTCCACTTTTTATCTCAGAAAAGACTGATTCACAGTGTTAACATTAAACTTTCAATATTATCAAACGTTACATCAACATCAGTAATCTGTTTGTAAATGACAGCACTATTATGTTATTGTAACCACATCCTGTCGATTTATTATTACGGAATACCACAATCAGTTCCAAGTATCAATCATGTTTGACATCTTAACTCACTATACCGGGTTATTTTTTAAAACGTCAATAACCTCTTAAGGGGTCATTGTACTCATCATTATGATAAATTTTTACTATGGTACCAAAACTGAAATCGCGAAAAAAGCCAGCTGTTCCCTACACTTATGTTCGAATAATTCGTTAAAATGTAGGGAACAACTGATTTTTTTTTCGCGATTTAAGGTTTGGTTCCATAGTAAAAGTTGTTCATAATGGTGAGTACAATGACCCCTTAAGAGGTTATTGACGTTTTAAAATAACCCTGTATAACAAGATACATTCTTGTTCAAGCACGAAACAAATGTTAAATCAACTTTTTGATCTTTAGAACTCACCTCAAACAGAGTCCAACGCGAAATGAACTCTATCATAGTCCACAACTGTAATAAAATGCCTTATATGAAAGGAAGTAATACCCCTAATCAGCCGAAGTTGGCGGATTGCACTCATACGATCCATAATCATTGACATAACAAACTTGTAGTTTTCATGTAAGTACTTATATTATAATATTGTTATCACATTCGCACATAAGGCGACTCACGAATACGAATAAAAAAAAAACGAAAAGAACGATATACGGCGGTGGACGGTGTTAGCGATATGAATATGAATACTTGATGACGAAGCATTTTACGACTAAATTCGATTTAATAATTCACTGGAGTAATCTGACATGTGCTAGCTGTCACTTTGTGTAATAAAATTGTCATATTTATTGTATTCTAAACTTTTACACTTATTATTATATTTTTTTTTACAATTATATAAATCGACTAGCTGCGCCTCACGGTTTCACCCGCGTAAGTCTCGATCCGGTGGGAATATCGGGATAAAAAGTAGCCTATATGTTAATTCAGGATGTCAGCTACCATACAAAATTTTATCAAAATTGGTCTAGCCGTTTGAGCGTGACGAAGTAACAAACACACATACACCCACAAACCTTCGCCTTTATAATATCAGTGTGATTAAACTAAACGATCACCATTACAATAAAAATTACCATGTAGCGGCATCAACATCGCCACATGCGAACGCGCGTCACACTGACGTCACGCAAAATCCTGCATCGCGCAAGCAGAGTTTACCACGCAACTACACACAACAACAACAACTAACGGCACGGTTGGTGCAGTTAGTTAAGCGATTGACTGCTGCGCTGCTTGTCGCGGGTTCGATTCCCGCACGGAACAAATATTTGTATGACCTACAAGTAGTTGTTCCGGTTCTGGCTGTTTGCGTATGTGAATTTAAATGTTTGTAAAAGCACCCACAATACAGGAGAAATTCCTAGTGTGAGACAACGTTTTTTAAAAAAAGAAAAGAACTAGCATATATACAACGTCCCGAGATCAACCGTCGGGCAGTTGCCCACCAGACACAACACCCGTCTGGTCGGAGGATCCTCCCTTTTCTTTAGAGTATGAGTGAACTTTACACCCTGTTCCTCATGCCTCTAAAACCATTTTATTTTGTATACCTAGCACATGTCAGATTATATAATAATATAATTCGACATAACTGCAACACGTTACAAGTAATAATAGGAGTCAGCCTATGACAACTTGTGATTGGTATTTCCGAATACTTAAAGTGTGAGTATTCCGATTATTTGGAATAAGGGTGATGCGCGCCTGGATTGCCTCGTTAGTCTAGTGGTCGCTAGCGCCACTAATGAACGTAAGGTCCTATATAGTCACGATTCCCAGATCGGGCAAAGTATTTCTCGTAAAAGAATTCTCAGTAGCAGCGCGGTGTCTGGAATTGTGCCCGGGTGATGGCAACAAGCTCGCCCCCTATCACGCTGATAGCACACCTCCGCCGTGAAACCATAGCAGCGAAACCGCAGTAGTTCAATTCAACTGGCTCACGTCATGTTCCGCTACTCGCATCCGATTCGGGTAGCGGAACATGACGCGAGCCAGTTGAATTAAACTACTGCGGTTTTGCTGCTATGGTTTCGTGGCGGAGGTGAGGCTACCGGCATTACTTACATAATTGGTGAAATGTGGGTGTACTTTAAGCACACCTCTGGGGAAAACAGGCATGATGTTATGTTATGTATGTGATACGAAAATCCGTTTTTGAATCGCATTGTGGTCGAACATACTAATGCTTTGTAGGCAGTAGGCACATCTTTCAACTAAATGTATCATCTTCTTCTTTCATAAGCTGTTGGTTGATGTTCCAGTGGCGAGTCCACCGGGAGGCGCGGGCGCACCTCGGGAGGAAGCGCCGCCGAGACCCCCGCCGCCTCCCGCGCCCCGCAACGGCACCCCTCCCAGTAAGCACGGTCTTACAACTGTGGCGGTTGTGGCGATAGAGAAACAGTTTTTTTCATTAATACGAGTAATTACTGACAAACGCATCTCAAGAGACCTGTAAAACTGAATAATTAACACTAAATCATATGATATATACGAAGGTAAACGGAGCAAATAGAGTATGTAAGAATCGTAGCAGGTGGCGTTCTGTAGCTTCTGGAAAAAGGCGTGAGTATAGAAAGAAAGAAATAAAGAAAAAATATTTTATATGTCACAGAAAAACGTGCGTACGAAAACATAATATGTAGTAAACTCGAAGGTAAACATTACACAAAACAGATCTAACTACAAATATTTAAATTAAAAAAAATTATGTCAAGTGGCCAACCCTCAATAATATCAGATAGTAACATTTATGTCAAACTGTCCGCTGCCGCCTCCGACTCTGTCCGGACAACGTCTATGGCACATACTAGCAAGCGTGATTTAAAAAAAAAAACTTTCCTATTAAACTTAAGGTGATACGTAAAAAATAAATCATAGCGAACTGGGCTGGGAATAAGTAAATAGGAATTACAGAAAAATATAATGAATAAAAAATAAAAATTGTTTAAAAATAAATTTAAACAAAAAAGCAATTAAGCTATGTATTAAAAATATGTTCAGCCATACGCACATTTTGAATGGAATTTTCGCAATGAAATTACTTAGGTTTTTTGAATTACAGAAAAAAATATAAAAAACTAGAGGTCTTTTCCGAATTAAATTCTATCGAGGAAATTGGACCAATTGCGTTTTCCTTCAATCAGAGTATTAATCAAATAGTCAATAAACATATATCCAAAAATTTTATCCATACATGCTGTAATAGTGAGTTATATGGTTACGAAAAAGTCCCTAACTTATTTTGGTATCGCCATTAATGAGCAGGTACGCAAAGTACCTAATGATAGTGACTCACATTCCAGAAACTTTCATAAACGGAACAAGCATTTTTTTATTCACTTCTCTTAGCATGATAAAACTGCTGCCAACTAAGTATCCGGGTTTCAAACTGAAAGGATTAAAATAACCAGTTTCACAGAAGTTAGTAAACTGATTTGTGAGTTAAAATACGAAGAAAAAGCGTGTTCGGAAATGTAAAATTTCCGCGCTCGTGACTTAACATTCGAGTTTTTGATAGTTGGTAGCAAAAAGAACTAAAAACATACAAAATAAAAAAGCTCTAATAAATAATAAATAATAATAATAATAATAAATATTTATTGACATAATAGGTTACAGAATTTGTTTGAAGCCTCTGACTCCTGAACTAGGTGTACCTGTATGTGAAGAGTCAGCGCCCTCTCCCATTTTATTTGGCTTGGATAATAATGTCAACATAGGAATCGACAAACATGAAATATTCTCTTTATTAGAGCATTTAACAGAAACTATTTAAATAAATTTTATTACTTACATAAATTCAAATACTGATGATAATAGGGAATATGCACGTAATTCAAAACGTTTCCATTATTTTAATATACAATGTGTCAAGAAACAAATTCCTTATTTTTTATGCATTACTTATTTCACAATTAATTAATTTATGTTGCGTTTTTTTGGTGGAACGGAATGCAAACTCAAAACGCGTCCTCTTCGAAAATGCCAGAAGTGACGAAAAATACTATGTGAATAAAATCTATTCTATGCTAAGTGCTTGTAATCTCACTAAGGTAAATAAGTAAGTACGATTTCTGCTTGAATAAAGCATAAACAATAATTTAATGTATGATTTGGGGCTAAAAAACAGATGTAAACAAAGCAGTTTTGTGGATAATGACGTCACACCATTACCGCGACAGAAACGAACTGTAGTAGAAAATTGTTGGAGTTTCATAATTTTTTTAAGCAACTAGCAGTAGTTAAATTTAACTTAAATATTTTTCTTGAGTTACATTACTGTGACATTATTGATTTAGTGAATAAATAAAATTACATGCATATTCCCTATTAGTAGAAAGATAACCGTAACCAAAAAAATACTGATTGTATGTCTAGGTGAGTCTTATTCAATGGAAGAACCGGTTATTCCCAAAGTACTCCAAAAAGACTTCCCAAACTACTCCATGAAAAATATAATATTTTAAATTAAGTTTCATTCTACTCCATGATAATATTAAAATGTTCTCAAAGTACTCCACTCCATTTTAATCAAAAAAGCTAATTTAAATATGTACCATTGTACCGGATTTCTTTTAAGAATTTTTGTGACTGACTGTAATGTATGTGACTGTATTTTATAGGCAATTATGTAGATGGAGCAGTTTGAGAATTGATAACGAATAATCGGTGGAGTACTTTGAGAATAATTCCAGATACCTATGGTGCAGAATGGGAACAAAATAATAAGTATTTTTAAATAATAATAATACCTTGGAGTAACTCGGGAATTAATGTATGAGATTCTTATCTTTTTAGAACAAAAGAATGGAGTACTTTGGGAATAACCCGGAACAACCAACTAAAAGTAAGAAAAACGAATATTAATTTAATTATTTTAAATAAATAACCTATCGCCCCAGCCGCCACTTCTCGTGCACGTTTCGTCTGTCGTCGTTTGTTTTCCGACTCCCACGCATCCAACACTTCACGCTTACAGATTTATTTACCATTACTCTACACAATGGCCGATGCTGGCACATTTTGAAATTATTTTTAACTTTTTTCTACGTGCAAAGTGAAGCTATTTATATTACTATCTACGTCAAAATGTGGGTGATTTAGGCCATTTTGTATAAAGCCTTTCTTGTTATATTTATTTCTTTCGTTTTTTTTTATAGGACGGGCTCATACCTACTAGATACCTTCTTCTCAAAATACACCTTTCTTGTCGTATTTAATACCTATCTATTTATCTTTCAAACACATTCGTTTCTAGACATTGTAGCTGTAGAAGTAACCTAATTACTTACATTCTAAAAGGCTTGCAACCCCGTAGTGTTTATTGTGTTCCTTGCCGTTTATGACATGTGGTAAACCTTTACTAGGGCTCTTGTCTTGCCACATTTAATAAATCAACTGATATCGCACAGCGTCCTTCGTTTATATTTATGCTGTTTAAGACGCAGGTATATGCCAGTGACCTTGAGTGGTTAGCTTGCGTGTTCTGTACTGAGCTCACGCAACGCGTCCTACGTTCAGCTAGTAATAGGACTCCCCCTAGGAGCGCTGTCCCCAATTTGACGCATTATTAATTTATTATACATAAAACAAATGGTATTTTAATAAAACGCGTATACTAAAAGATCAATAGTTAAATTATCTTTAAATTGGTGAAGGTTCGCCATTCTTGGTTTTTTATCCACGTTAGACATAACTTTAAAAATTAATTTCACTATGTAATATAATCATAATCTAAAATATTCACATATTATGTTATTGAGAAAATGTTTTAATTAATCACATATTTTTTTTCAAATCATTAACACTACTCGTTTAGACGTGATCTTCAGTATAAAATCATTAAAAGACAGTTATCGTCCCCTTAAAAGTAACCTAATATTGCATAAACTTCATTTGTCAACTAATTTAGTCCATCATTAAAAAACATCACACAAGATTTTCATTCAAGATAATCACAATAGAAATTCAAGACAAACTACGTAAAATCAACACCGATCATACGCATCAAATTATACAGTAAATATTTCTTACTGACAACAAAATGTCAACAGAATAACATTCAAAATATCACTAAAACATCAACTATAATCAGCTAGGTAATCACCATTAAACATTCTCAAACACAATGTATTTTAATGCTACACTTCGCTACATTTCGACTACTCACAATGAACAGGCAAATAACACTGACAGACGCCCAGATGTTAACTGACTGTTCTACATTTCAATACATTGTTTATTCAAAAGCCGTAGTGTTTACAGCTGCAATAAATATAGGATAACAATAAAACATCCCATCAGAACATACGTGTTTTGTGTGGCTGTGATTTAAATGTAGAACTGGTTTTTGAAGTACACGTTCTTAAATTTTTTATTTTATTTTGAAATTGAAACAAATCTAACTTTTGAGTTGTCTTTATCTATGCTTTCATGGTTGGTTTGTATGTACTTATTTTATACATATTTTCGATTCCCGTGATTGTTGTTTTTATGTCTGTTTTTTCAATTGTGTTGATAAAGCTATTCTTTTAATCTTGTTATTTTTCCTAGCAGGTAAAATACAATTTTAATTGTTTCCTTTTCTGTCTTATTCAATTTTTCTTTTGTCTGTGGTCTGTATAATCTGTATTATGTCATTCTAAAAGTGTATTTCTATTTAAATTAACATTCTTCTTATTGTGTTGCATGAGTTTGAGTGTGTGAATGTTTTCTTATTAATCTCTTACTCTCAGTGATTCTGTGTGTCTTGAATAACTTGTTTATTCCTTTAGAAATAATAGCAAAAGTGTGTGTAGAGGCTGTCAATGGGAACCCATACTTATTGTTTTCATTTCCAATAGAACTTGCATGCCGTTCCTTTATATGTAAGTAAAAATTAGCAGCATGCAGCTTATTATTCAGAATAAAGACCATTGAACAGCACAATCCCTAAACTTAAACCGTGTTATACAGGGTTATTTTGAAAACGTCAATAACCTCTTAAGGGGTCATTGTACTCATCATTATGAACAACTTTTACTATGGGACCAAACCTGAAATCGTGAAAAAAAAATCAGCTGTTCCCTACACTTTAACGAATTATTCGAACATAAATGTAGGGAACAGCTGGTTTTTTTCCGCGATTTCAGTTTTGGTCCCATAGTAAAATTTGTTCATAAAGATGAGTACAATGACCCCTTAAGAGGTTATTGAAGTTTTTAAAATAACCCTGTATAAACGATATAGGTACAAGTAACTCATGGGCCCGTGAAAAGAGTATCCTGTCAGCAAGTCTAACTAGTGCTTAAGGTACAATGAACGTACCTCATTAAGGATAGTAGTTAGAGACAGAAAACTCTTTGACATTCTTTTAGGTAGCAACATTCTCAACATTGGCTTTCTAAATGTGCCTCTAACAGACAACAAGAAATAAGGATAACTGGAAGAAGGGAAAGGAGGCTTTTGCCCTGCCCCGGGACACAAAAATAAAAAAAACGAGTGTGCTTTAGACCACACGACTGAAGTAAAACTTACAAATAGTAATACTAATTATATGTACTTACTTACTTACAACAATAGGCCTGCACTGTGTCTTAGATATATACGAAACGCAACTGGCTATGAGACAAAGAGAGAAAGAAAATGGGTGCTCGCACCTCCCTCTCTTGCCCCTACAGCAATATACGAAGCGTAAATCTCTCTTTTTCTATCTTCACTAACTTATATCTCCCTCTCAACTTCCATTCGCTCGCTTCCGTGACGCGCTCGCTCTCTCTTTCTATCTTCACTAACTTATATCTCCCTGTCAACTTCCATTCGCTCGCTTCCGTAACGCTCTCGTCACGCATTCACCAGCTTACTCCTCAAGTCAAGCGTGCCTAAAGATGTTATACTTCAATAATCCAAAACACAAATACGCAACCATCTTCTGTGCAATCTTCTGCACATGACCGGACTTAATCCAACTGATAATCACTTGGCTTAAGCCGTGTTATCAGGTCTTTCCTACTAGCTGAGAAAATAAAATAAGTATCAAAATAATAATTACTGTCAGATAAATCAGATAAATTCTGACAAGCCAAACTTATTGATGACATAAAAAACCCGGACACAGATAAATCCGTGCTTTTTTTGTAACTCCGGTTCGTTTACGGATCGTTTCCACATAAACGAGGTTGTTAAAAGCTTAGCACTCAAAACAAACCGGTTTTAACGACCGGTTTACTACCCAAACGTGAAAGGTAAGCTATTCGTCAAAATAGGAGGTGTTTGAAAAGTAATTTATTGGGTATACGAGCCTTTAAAAACGGATAAGGATGCGGTGTCTGCATTTTTATTTTTTTATGTAATTGTATTGACTTTTGTAGCGGTATACGAACTCCTCCGTCGTTCCTCCTTGGCGGGCTGTCACTAAAGCAGGCTGGCAGCCTGTCAAAAGGTTTAAAAGATTGACATAAATGACATGAGCTTGCCAAGAGGCCCCGACAAGAGCACGTTGCGTTATGAAATATATGCGCAAAATCTAAAAGTTTAACCCTCAAAGGAAGCCTTTTCAATAACCTCACCCACCCCGACCACACTTTTCCTTTTTTCTCCTATATCAAAATGGGTCCCTATGTTACAGATAACTTGAGTTGCCTCAGACCCGAATGCTTGTTGCATGCCGATCAATTGTTGGGCGAAATATTAAAAGCCTTCAAAAAAATTCGACCTACTTATTTTAAACAAATTTAAGTAATCTCTGAAGATAACGCAATTAGTGAGACAGATTATTTATTTGACGGAAGCATACATGCATCATCAAAAATATCATGTTCAACTATAGTAGCATCAAATATATCAAAATTGTATACTCCGGGTTTGAGATGTCTTTATTTCCCATAAGAAATTTCACTTACATGAGAAATATTTATATCTAACTTAAAAACATTATTGATTCAACGAAAATTTTGAGTTTGATTTTTTGTATTTCATTTTTTTTTTTTGATCATTCAAAATTGTATACTGGTCAGATAGACCAAGAAACCCAAAACCGAAAATTAAAATAACGAATGTTTATAGTATCGAATGGTTAAATATCCTACGTCCAATATATCTAAAATCTAAATATCTACAAAAGTTACATCGAAAGATCCAAATATCGAAATACAAACTATCGAACGTCCTAAATATCGATGAGTACATAAATTCTTTGAACATCGAAAATTAATACACCTACGTGTAAAAATGTGTTAATTTTCAACATTTAATACATTCATTAATTAACCCTAAAAATACGTACAAGTTAAAATATCGAACAAATTTTGATAAAAGTAGTATGAGTGGAAAAAGGTTGCTTCTGCAACGTCTCCGGCGCTACGGGAAGTGCAACCCCTCCGCCCTTGCATAACAAATGATAGGCACCCATTTTCACCTCCGCAGCTTCGGCTTTGTTACAGCGGGCGGGGTTGCCCTCCCTTCGCGCCTCCGGATTTTATATACACTCTAGGGGTAACAATCAAAAGACTACGTAAATTCGGGGTGCCCCAATTCGGTTTTGGAACAATTTCGTCCTATTTTATCCATGAAAATCAGTGTCTAGTGTACAAGCATAGGTCAATCGTGAAGGTATTATTTAGGTTTTTAAATTAAAATATTTTCTTGAAAGTCAATATGTTGTGCTACTAAAGTTAGTGACAGAAACGTATCGCTGCAAAACCGACTCCACGTAGTCTTGTCTGCCCTACCCCTAGAGTAAAATTTAGAATCGCGTAGGCGTGGAGGGGCGAGGCAGCCCGCGAGCTGAGGAGTAGGTGGTTTTAACACCCGCGGTGAGCGTTTAGACCATCTGCAACGTTAAGCTCGCGTGGGACTGCCGGAGCCCTGCAGCGCCGGAGCCCTGCAGCGCCGGAGCCGTGACAGAAACCATGCTTGCTCTCATGTTGCATGATTGCTGCATGCTTATTTGCTAGATGGTAATCAGTTACTAGGTGGTTTACAAAAAAAACAAGGAAAACCTCATGTAATGAAATACTTTAATTATTTTTACATAATTAATAGGTACACTCATACTGCCTATATATTTTTTTTTTGGTATTTCAACTAGTAGGTATTTTTAACGTAGATATTATGAACTTAGATGTATTAAATGTTGATATTTTGAACTTAGGCATAATGTCATTCGATATTTTGAATCATTCGAAATTTTAATCACTCGGCATTTCAATCTACGACGTTTTAAGCGTAGGTATAACAATTTTCGACATTTTGATATAATCGATATTTGAATTTTCGATGTTTTGAACATTGGTATTTTAAGCGTAGGTATTTTAATCTTCGATATTAAAATACGTACCCGAATTCACTATCTTCCGATTTCTGTAACGCTATAGCACAAAAGTATCGGGAGTTATTTCCATTATTCTGAACAAGATTGTTTCTTCACAGACACATCACTCGCCACACTTCGGTGGCGAGTGATGTGTCGTTAACCCCATTTGGCGGGTAGTTGGATACTTTCTTTAGGATAGATAAAGCAATCTTTGGTTTATTGATAGAATTCATTCTTGTTTGAAGATCAAGTCTATAAAATTATAAAGGTTCAAATGATGGCAGACGATATAATTATCATTGATGGTTATTAAAAAATTTTCACAGAAATTACAATCGCCACGAGATATTTTATTATTTACACAGATTTAACTAGAGAATATTTATAGAGGAACCAAGACTTTTTATTTAAGCCCATTTTTCGGAAAATTAAATACCTATTACATAATTATTAAAGCATTACATTCTGTACTGAGGAAAATCGAACAATTACAGAAAAACAAATTAAATTATACTCACACAAAAAACAAGTAATTCAATTTAAGAATATTAATTTAAACGGATAAAGGGAATATCAAAGCTTAAAAAGAAAATACTGCTTGAAAATTGTGATAATTATTTCCAATTTTTTTTTTTTTAATAAAGTAAGGAAGAAAATGTATTTATTGGGACTTGCACAGGAGATCACAAATTAAACTAAAACACACTGATAGAAACATTAAAAAAAAAACAAAGTACCTTCAAGTAAAATATAAAGAAAGTCCTGTACGAGGCCAAAAGGCTTTTATCTCAACATGATGCTGCGACATTTAAAACAAAATGGCGGGCAACAGCTAGATTTCTACAATTATTCTTCATCATCATCATCATCATTGCAGCCGAAAGATGTCCACTGCTGGACATAAGCCTCCCCCAAAGGTCGAGTTTGCCATAATTGCCACGCTTGGCAGGCGGGTTTGCGATCGCAGTATGGTGTTAAAATGCATAGAGAACGTTGCTGCCCATTCTCTAGTAAGTCTCTTAGTCGCCTTTTACGACACCCACGGGTAGTAATAGGGATGTGCTGGTGCAGGTTTTCACGGTGCACGGGGACTGTCAAAGTTGCGCTTTTTGAAGCATACTGTCAGTCCTTTTACACCTGTAGCTTTTGGGTTAACTATACACAGCGGACATACAGCGATCTGCGCGTTCAATACAATAACGCGTTCCGGATGCTGATGGGGCTGCCGCGCCACTGTAGCGCCTCCGCAATGTTCGCGGCGGCTGAGACAGACGGCTTTGCGGCCATCATGCGCAAACGATGCGACATCCCCAACACCATCCTGCGCGCGCTGGCGGACCGGTGGGACTCTCCGATGCTGGCTCGCTGGATACGGCTGCACGCAGTCGTATAGTGATTTGTCACCGGCATCAGGGAGTCCACCCGAGTCCACCCGGACCGGCCACTTACTGTTGTGTTTGTTTTACATTTATGATTTAATTAAATTGTGTATAGTTGAATTAAATTATTATTTTAAATTATTTAATTCAATTATTATTATATATTGTATAATTAAATTATTATTACCAATTACTATTAATTATTACTAACACTAGTTTGTAAGCTTGCAGTTGTACTAACAAATATGGATGTAAAGAATCTGAAATAAATGACGATTTATTTATTATTTATTTATGAACACAAGTCAGGAAAACATCAAATAAAATATTTGGCCTGGTAAAGGAATTCTCACATCAGACGAATTGCCTTCATATTACTCATACAAATAAGTTATTTGTAACAAAGATTGCCTGTTTTCTTTGAGATGGGCTGCGGAAACTGCTCTGTATAGTTTGTGATAGAATTATGATAGAGATTGTTTTTATGTTCCGGTTATTTTATCGTACATTGTTATATTAATGATGGAAACGTATATCTTAAGATTTACAACAGTACTGTATTAACAACGTGAATATATTTGTCACATAATATTCGGTACGTTTCTCGTGGAAGTCGTAGTAAAAAATCAAAACGTCAATGCTTAAAGGCACGTGAAAACTCCGTGTGGTCTGCTCCGTCTTGTCCTTGTGGGGCCGGACGTAAAGAATAGCACCTCCGTATTTCTTCCCGTGGGTGTCGTAAAAGGCGACTAAGGGAGTTACTAGAGAATGCGCAGCAGGGTTCTCTATGCATTTTAACACTATACTGCGATCGCCAACCCGCTTGCCAAGCGTGGCGATTATGGCAAACCCCCCCTTTGGGGCAGACCTATGTCCAGCAGTGGACGTCTTTCGGCTGGAATGATGAAATGACGTAAAAACTGGTGCGATATCGCGGGCGCGACGTGAAACTAGTAGCACAATTTCTTTGTCAGTGCCTGTCGCGCCCGCGATACCAACCACCAGCGCTCGCCCAATCCGCGTCACCAGTCTGTAGGAGCCTTAAAATATAGGCCAGTGACTTGGTTTTTCACATATCTACTCATTGAAAACGAAATATAGACGGTCTTTATCTCCATTCAAAGTCGTCAAATATTATTTCTCTTACAAAAGAACTTTCCCAAAAAAAACCGGCTACAAAAAACACTACAAAGTGAAAACTAACTTTAATTTCGGAAGTCGATGGCAAAAACGATAACTCAAAAACCGTTCACCAGAACT
The DNA here is from genome assembly GCA_948098905.1 of Tiliacea aurago. Taxonomy (NCBI): domain Eukaryota; kingdom Metazoa; phylum Arthropoda; class Insecta; order Lepidoptera; family Noctuidae; genus Tiliacea; species Tiliacea aurago. The sequence goes on along the minus strand of OX402581.1, from coordinate 22,983,686 downwards.
TTACCTTTATAGAACCACCAAAAAACCTTTTCAAATAAAAAAAAAATCAAAATCAGTTCACAATTAACGAGAATATCGATGAACACACATATAAAGAAATGCATACAGACGAACATAGAACCTAAATAAAAATTAATTGTCTTCAGTTAATTTATTTAGTCTTGAAAGTTTATAGGTATTTATCTCCATAGCAACAACTTCATCTTTCATTCTAAGTTCGATTATTATAAAAGCCTTATCAATATTAGGTAGAATATATTTTAAACTATTAATTAATAGTGATCATTTATATCTTATCACCTTAGAAATATTTTAAGATATATTCAAAGCGATTTTAGCAGTGTACATTTTCCAATCGCAAATGTCTCTGGAAATTCCCAGTTAGTTTTGATATTCTTAATGAAGCAGCAATATTATTAAAACACATTGTGACTTCAGTTTCATGTTGTCTCATTGAGCTCCTTAAGACGCAGATATATGGCAGTGTCCTTGGGTGGTTAGCTTGCGTGTCCTGTACTGAGCTCACGCAACGCGTCGTACGTCCAGCTAGTAATAGGACTCGCCCATCAAGGAGCGCTGTCCTCAATTTGACGCATTATTAATTTATTATACACAAAACAAAAGGTATTTTAATAAAACGCGTATACTAAAAGATAAAAAATTAAATTATCTTTAAATTGGTGAAGGTTTCAGAAAAATACGCTTGGTAGATTTTGCGCCATTCTCAGTTTTTTATCCACGTCAGACATAATTTTAAAAATTAATTTCACTGTGTAATATAAATATAATCTAAAATATTCACATATTAAGTTAATACGAAAATGCTCTAATTTAAAATATATTTTTTTCAAATCATTAACACTACTCGTTTAGACGTGATCTTCAGTATAAAATCATTAAAAGTCGGTTATCGTCCCCTTAAGTTCTGAGTTGAGCTGCACGATTACTGACAAATGCGTGCACTGACTGGATAGGTCCACTCAATCCGTGTGGTTTAATCTACATGGTCTTCACATGATCTGACGAAGATTATGTCTGGACTTTAAAAAAGACTGTGACCACTGAGTTTGTTTCGGCCTTTCTTCTCAGAGCAGTCAGATAGGAAATGCGAACCTCATCTTGTTTTGAAAATATGTTTGACGTGTAAAAATATTTGCCCAAACCAACTTACAGAAATAAAATCATTTATACGCATGCAGGAAAGTGCATGTGAGCAAACTTTGTTCCCTTCAGTATGAGGTTTTACCTGTACCCTGACAGTAACAATTACAGATTTAGGTATATCTCTCTCATTATTTTTATAAAAATAGCGCACCCTTCTGCAAGTATTTCCATAACACCCATTTCCTCCAGACAACGTCTCTAAATCGTGGAAAACATTACAAAGAAGCATTTCACTGAAAATAATATTCAGTGTGCAATAAAATTACAATTTCAATTTGTATACCGCCCGGCAATGCAATTCTGGGTTCCCTCCCGTTACCATGGTTACGAGGGCGCCAACAGACAGCGGTAGATACGATCTTGGGTGAATTTTATACCAAGTGAATTCTTGAAGGTACAGAAATGTAGGAGGTCATTGATGGATTGGTATTTTTGGAAAAAATAATACGTATCCCAATTCCCAACCATCAATGGTCCTAGAGTTTAGTTATTATACTAACTTTATTTAGGACTGATTTTACAATTTTCAGATGACTTTTATTTGAGGAATAAAAATAGCGTTTTTGGCGTTTTTGTACCCTCCTTTTTTTTGGATGAGAAATTATCAAATAACTTCTCCTGCTCTGGGCGGAGTGGGAGGACGTGTCAGACTTTTACTGACTAAAACCCTCCCGTGTTCCTTCATTTGCCTGTGTGCCAGGGCCACGATACCTCTTTCGGACAAACTCGCAACAAATGCGCGTGGAACACAACGCGCCCTCGACCCGGGCCTGGTCCTTATCGAACGGAGAGCTACCCATAGCTCACTGTCCGCAGGCCCGCGCCTACGGTCGCCGGGAATCGGCCTATGACTCCCGCGGCGACTAGGGGCGTGAGGATTCGAATTTTGCCTCTCCCTCACGCGTTCTACCTCCTCCTTCGCGAGCATTACTGCTTCGCAGAAGGAGGTGACGGCCTCCCATGCACTCTCGCTCCGAACCATGGTTTAAACCAGGGCCGGACGCGAGAGAACCACCAGCCACCGCCGATCGCCTCCGTAAGGACACGGCGGTGCTCCACCCAAGCCGGGCAGACCTTCACTGTATCCTCCACCGTGGCCTCCGGGCTATCCACACAGTGGTGACACCCGGGTGGTTCCTCCCGCTTTATCCTGAACAAGCATGCCCGGTGAGGACCTGCGTCAGGCGGAAGGTGAGGACGCCGTGGCGCCTCTCTAGCCACTCCTCAAAGACCCCGGACTTATCGCCACAATTGTGGCTTGCCCAGCGCTGAGTTGCGACAATCGCACTCTCCATGTCGCCATGAGATCCCGCCGGAGTACCGTCCGCAGTGCCGAGTTTTCCCGCGGCAGGCATTTTTGTACCCTAACTTATTATTATTAAATGCGAAAGTGAGTTTGTTTGCTTGTTTGTTACGCTTTCACGTTAAAACGGCTGGACGGATTTGGATGCAATTGGCACATGAGTAGACCATTACCTGGGTTAGAACATATGATAATTTCCGACGTCAAGGCGGGTGAAGCTGCGGGCAGAAGCTAGTAGTAAAACACTACGTAAAACTGCCATATTTTATTCTTCAGATCAAGTTATCTGAGAATTCTCTTCTCTTCACTTTAAAAAAAAACGTTGCCCCACACTAGGAATTTCTCCTGTATTGTGGGTGCGTTTACTCTCCCTCGAGCGATTTTTCCGGCAATTTTTTCGGCGGTTTTTGTGTGAATGTATTTCTTTCTGGCAAAAATCGCCGAGAAAATTGGCGAAAAAATCGCTCGTGGGTGAGCACCCTTAAACTCACATACACAAAGAGCCAGACCCGGAACAACTAGGTACTTGCAGGTCATACAAATATTTGTTCCGTGAGGGAATCAAACCCGCGATATACGCAGCGCAGCAGTCAATCGCTTAACCACTGCGCCAATCGGCCCATATATTTTTATGTGACTGGCTAGACATCACCTTATTCGGTTACCACTGAAAGTATTTAAGAAATAATTTATTATAAAAGATGTACCTATTATTAAAAGAAACAATTTAATAACTCGCACAAGTAATCATAAAAAGCAAACATAATTGAACAATAATATAATACTTTTCTAAACAACGACTTATTTATGAGAGCTTTAAAACAAAATTACTTTCGTAATACTAAGAACAACTTATTTAATTTAATGTTTTATTTTTTCTGATAAGGTAATAAAAAACTTATTTCAAAAACTTAAGTACAAATGGAGAGGCTATTATAAGTTTGAGACATTTTACGATAGTGTTGTTTTACAGAGTTAATAAGGACATCATAAAATATACGGTTTACAATTTTATTAAGTAATAAATTATGAAACGGATCTAGTCCTTGAGTTTACTCAATTTTAACTGTTTTGTTGTTAAAGTACTTACCTATTTGATGACTGAGTATGAGATAACGCATTAGTATTGAAACCCATGTATAAACCTTCTTAGAAAGAAAAGAAAAAGAAAGAAAAATAATTTTATTTGTAACAGAAAAAACGTGCGTACGAAAACATAATATGTAATAAACTCGAAGGTTACACAAAACAGATCTAAGTACTATCACAAACAAACAAATAGTCGGAAGCTGCTTATAACCTTTAGCACAAATAATTCGGTTAATCAAGCTCCATCTCTATGATGTGAAAGTGCCAAAAATATAGCTTCACATTATCCCCTTTTGCAACCGCAAAAGTTAAAATAATGATTAGTTTTAGTGCGAAATGATGCGATCTCTTTTGTTGTTTTTAGACTACATATACAACATTATTTGTAGTATATGCAAAACCCGAAACACGTGTATTTTTATGTAAAAAACTTATGTACAAAATTTCAAAACTGTATCATGAAAAATCACAAAGTTATAAGGCTGTTATGTTACCGGGTTGTCCGTACAAAAACATGTTAACGGCGGCGGCGCCCCCGCGCCTCCAGGGTCGTCTTGCGCTCATTGATAATAATTTGGCAGTAGGTACCTAATCGTACGGCGATTGTATTGTAAGTAGTTAAATGGTGATTACATTTTTCATCACACTTAAATATTTTTGGGGAAAAAAAAGATAGTGAAATTTTTTTTGAAATCGATTCTGTTCCTTATTCTGAACAAACTATATTCAGGTTTCGCATATACTAAGAATAATGTTGTAGAACTATAGACAAAGCTCTAAACGTGACACAAACGCCACTCGACAAGTCTCGGGAGACTCTAAGCTTTCTTGGCACCAGCAAACCCAATTAACCCTTAAAGAAAATAGTAGGAATTTAAAATCATTTTCCTCCTTCCCTTGTAATAAGGTTATATAATTACACCATCTTAGTAGTCTATATTGGGAATAAAAACATCTCTATATTGTCATTTTCTTTTCTCAGGTCAGCACGGAAGTCTTATTGAAAATCGTAAGTATATCATTACAAAAATAGAGAACGTTTATAACCAATTAACATGGGAATGTATTCTAACACACTAACAAAGACTGCTTAAAAAAATCCCATCACGCACCAATCTGCATGTGTTCGCAGTACACCGAACTCGTGTAATCAAAACCTATGAATTCCGGTTTATTTGGGATAAAAAAACGCATGTGTACTGACTGGCAGCTAACAAACGCACGTTCTGAATATGAAAAAGCACACGTGCCATTGTGTGAACCCCGTAAAATAAACTGACCAAATCCGCGGAATCGATGATCGGGATTCAAGTTCCGAATACCGGATTCAAAATGGCGGATTATTCAGTTTAAAGGATTCATACGGGTGCATTCTACGTTTGGTTTTACATTGTGAAAAATATTTATAAACTATTAAACGTTAATTAATATTATGTCAGAAATTCTAGTTTACATAGAAATTAGATTAAATATGAGAAATAAATAATTATTTGCGCCAAGTAATTTCTATGCTGCTTTAAAGGCTTCAGTTTTCCCATATATAAAATTTACAAAATGTTCGTGTCTTTTACGTAGTTACGTTTACAGTTCTACGTTATTAGTTCAGAAATCATCGTGGACGTTTAAAATTAAACATCATCGGGTGATCATAAATTAACTGATTTGTAATTTCCACCGAATAAAGTATGCTTATTACCTTCTTTTGTCGTTTATCGAAAAAAAATTGCCGCCATGAAAAGCGGACGACGCGCGACGGTTGAATATACCTACTTACACCTTCCATGAATTTTCGCCCAGGCTTTATTGTTGAAAATGAGTCACACTTGTCCGTCCTAGAACACGTCAAATTACAACCCACCCTGTATATTTAATTTTATTTGGAATGTGGTGAATGTGCATGTTTTGATAAAAAACTTTAGGTATTGTTCGAATGTGTAAATAATTAGTTGTAAATAATAGATTTTTTATTGTATAGTATTGTATGTAAAATAATCTGCATGTGACCGATTGTGAATGATTTTAGTTTAGAAACTCTTATGATCTGTTATTTAATAAATATCAAATATTATGTGTCTTTTTTTTAATGTAATTCACATTGATCTGGTGGTTTATATAAAATAGCAATGTTTTGGTAAATTTTGTTTAATAAAACGGTATTCATAAATTACATGCCTTTGTGGCGGCTGAACATCGATAACTATGATTATAAATTATAATTATAAAAAACATCTGTGTAACACAAAAATCGAATAATTTATTTTCTAAAATAAATGATTTGAATCAAATAAAATATAAGACAAATAAAAATATTACATCGGAAAGAAAATTCCGAAACGTTGCTTTTTTATCGTGTATACATTCTATTCTATTTCCAACCTGATTTAACCTAACCTCCTTTGTCCTCAGAACAAGGTGCACTCACAATAGTGCGTCGCTCCTCCAGCCGCAGTAAGGCAGAAAGTTGTCCAACACCCACTGATGAACAACTTGACTCCCTCGACTTGGACACCGAGCACTTGCCCGCCGTCGACACGCCCGACGCGTGCGATAAGGCCGCCCTTAGGTAATTATATTCCGTTTATTTTTTTTATTTACATATGAATTAAATTTTTAAATATTATAATAAAACGTTTTTATAAAAAAGATAAGTATGAAATAGGTAATCAAAAAAGCAATAAAGTCAAAACTGTACATTGAACATAATTATTATTCGAAAACAAAAGGAATTACTACGAGGTGTGGGAACGAGTCTGATGACAAAAATATAGTTTTCAGAAGTTTTGTCCGTTTCTCTATTTATCTAGATGTATGTTCCGAATTGGCGCAAAAACAGCTGAACTGATTTGGATGAAATTTGGCAGTCAGATACCTGAATTAACACAAAGTGTACGTTTAATCCCGGTAGTACGATCCCGTGGAATATTTTTGACATCCACGCGGGCGATGGTGGTAGATTACGGCCCACTCCCGCTCACACGGAGGACGCCTGTGTCCCAGCAGTGGGAAAATTATAGGCTGATTATGTACACGGGCGAAGCCGCGGGCAAAAGCTAGTAGTTTAATAATTAAGTACCAACTATTGCAATATCCACTTATGAACAACGTCAGTCTCTCGAGTTGGACACAAAGCAGGCAAAGCATTGGTCCTTTGTCCGTGGATACGCACGACCGATGCGTACGACACTGCGACCAACCTATAATATTGGGCAATTGCCCACTAATACAAAAGTCAAAGTCAAATAATTTATTTCAAATAGTTACATAGAAGGCACTTTCGAACGTCAAAATTTACAGCAAAATAGATTAAATTAATATTCTAGTTGCCCCTTCTAAAAGATAGTTTCGTATAGAGAAGAATGGGCAAGAAACTCCACCGTTACTATTTAGAAATGTTTTACAATATTTTGTACACATTAATTATTTAAGACGATGCACCTATAATAAAATTACTACATCTAAATAGGTAAAACAATTAAAAATGAAGCAATGACAGATAAATTAATTATGTGATAGGTACATGGTGCTCTCATATTTCCAAACATTTAAAAAGTAGACGATTTTCATAAAACTTTAACAAATAATAACTCAGTGTGTGATGTAAAGTAGTCACAGAATGTAAAATCAATGGCATAAAAATAATAAATTACACAATTAAATTAACCACCCGTTTGATTTTGTCTACAATCCGATGAAGAACTCTCTCTTAAAATTGCCACTCACCATCTATCAATAATGTACCTTAGTTTGAAAAAAAAACCCGACAGATTTGTACGACAAGCCCATTCTCAAATAAACAAAGAATTGGCTTGTGTCCATTTCCGAACCACCATTAATTTGGTGATCTTATGTATACAGGGTGTTAAAGAAACTGCATGCCATAACTTAGGGGTAGGTTTAGTATCGATAAAGGAACCCAGGAAAAATAAAAAATAAAACTAAAAATAAAATTAAAATAAAAACATAAAAAAAATGCAAGATCAACCTAATTTAGTACCTACTAACGATTGCTATTTTAAGTTAGTACCTAGGTACTAAATAAGGTCGATCTTGCAATAATTTTTTTATGTTTGTTTATTTTTGTTTTTTTTTTATAAATAAAATAATTTTAATTCTAAACGATTGCTATTTTAAGTTAGTAGGTACTAAATAAGGTTAATCTTGCAATTTATTTTTATCTGGTTTCCCTTATCGATACTGAACCTACTCCTAAGCTATGGCACGCAGTTCCTTTAACAACCTGTATACGGCTAATTAAATTGAAAGAAAAAAACGTTGGTTACGTCGTACTGATCAAGAGCCTAGTGACAAACTATAACAGACGACATATAACTTAATAAATTAGAAATACCTAGTACTTGGAAAGTCGACGCAAAAGTGACCCGGATACACACTTATGTTAGCTTAGGACGACTGCAAACTTGGTAAGCCTTTTATACTTTGAATAACCACGATGTCTTTAATATACGGTCTCTAATATCTTTGCCAAATAACTTTAGCACATAGTGACGAGGAGAAGCATAATATAAGAAGCATATTATCCAGTTTAAGTAATAGTCGAGAGTGATCTTCGTTATACCTATATTCCTCAATTAAGTTGATTATTTTTTGTAGGAATAGTAGAAAGTTGATTTATAGACTGGCTTTCATAAAAGTAAAAGTTATTTATAAATTATATTATACTCGCGTTGTAACTGCTCCATTAGGGAGGGCTTTGAAGGGTCCCAGAATGAAGAAAACTCAATAAAGGAAAATGCATTAATGAAAATTACATTCTCTTTAAAATTATTTCATACATACATTATAACGGGTAAAAATACGTGCCACTAAAGATGAGACTTGATACACCACGTAGTTTGACTTGCGCAGTAAACGATTAAATGTTTATATAAATTATGTTTATATATATACATTATATAAATTTATAAATTTGTATAGGTATTTATTTATGTAATTTTTACACGGCTGTGCCTGCGCAGGCTCCCCACTACTGACGCTCGTCGAGTTTCATCTTTCGTAGCGCGTACTACCCTTATCGAAGCCGACTTAAGACGCAGATATATGCCAGTGACCTTGAGTGGTTAGCTTGCGTGTTCTGTACTGAGCTCACGCAACGCGTCGTACGTTCAGCCAGTAAAAGACTCGCCCATCAAGGAGCGCTGTCCCCAATTTGACGCATTATTAATTTATTATACACAAAACAAAAGGTATTTTAATAAAACGCGTATACTAAAAGATAAAAAATTAAATTATCTTTAAATTGGTGAAGGTTTCAGAAAAATACGCTTGGTAGATTTTGCGCCATTCTCAGTTTTTTATCCGCCATAACTTTACAAATTAATTTCACTATGTAATATACATATAATATATATGTGACATAATCTAAAATATTCACTTATAAAGTTATTGAGAAAATGCTCTAATTTAACATATATTTTTTTCAAATCATTAACACTACTCGTTTAGACGTGATATTCAGTATAAAATCATTAAAAGTTGGCTATCGTCGCCTTAAGCCGAGAGTCACTTGCTCTACCCGTTATTTTGGACTGGATCTGCGTTCCCCTGAACCTTCTGGTTACGGAGATGTTGAAACTCAAAGATCCGACTTCTTTATACGTTTTTTAATTAAAACAAATTTTAATGTTATAATAACTTAAAATACTCCCACGATTGCATGCACCCACAAGTACAGTTGTTTGCGTGCGTTTTGTTGCGCACTACCGCGTGCGCACCGCAACTGCGAATTTTTGCACCAAAAATAAAAGTCGTTTCCCAGCAATTATTTTTGCACAAAGTTACTTAATTTGATGAACAGTATACGGAGATGACGGCTTCGTGATTGATCTTTTTACACCCTGTAGGTATATGGTTTAAATACCACCCACGCATGACAAAAAGTTATTTTTATATAGTTTTAGTATGTGCAGATAAAATAATATCCTGTAATAAAAAAATCTAAGGCCAAACTTAATCATAATATCTCATTTTAATCTTAAGACTACCCGTACCTCAGGGAGATAGGTACTCAGTATAATTTATAGTTTAATCCCAACAGAGTTAATGAAAGACATTTGAAGCCAGCTTTGTTCTCCTGGGATTACATTTATTTGTCACTACCGTTTCTACACATAGAGATTTTTTAAAGAAGAGAGATTTTTTTTTTTTTTGCGCTTAAGAATAGCACCATCCTATTTCTTCCCTTGGTTGTCGTAAAAGGCCACTAAGGGACTTACTAGAGAATGAGCAGCAGCGTCTATGTATTTTAACACTATACTGCGATTGCCAACCCGCCTGCCAAGTGTGGCGATTATGGCAACCCCCCCCCCTCCTTTTGGAGGAGGCCTATGCAAAACAGTGGACGTCTTTCGATGAATGTCATTTTTTTTAAATAAACTACATATTATCGACAAGGCAACATGAAGTAGGCAAGTAGTTAGGCTACTCAGATTTATATTATCGAGAAGTCAAAGAAAGAGGATGAGTTGATATTTTTTGATCCAACTTTATTGCTTCTACAATCAATTTCATCAAAATTCACTTTAATCAAGCAGCGGCTCCATTTTGAGAATATTCGGATCTTTCAACCGGCAAAATAAAGTTTGCGGTTTACTCCGATATTTTCGTCCAATTGCCATGACAATAAGGTCAATTATTCCGGATGATTTCGTCCGGTATTGCGGGGGATCGGAACGTAAACCGGATAGCTTTTAAACAGCTTATGAAGCACACTGAATGGATATTGTTGGAAAGTACTTTCTACAGTTCATCTTTCTTTACGAAAGTAGGATATGAGAGTGTTATATTTTGTTCTCTCTAGTTGTGTCTTGGTTGTTTTTTTGCCTCAACTTGAAGTTTAATAAACAGAAATTAGCCTTTTAAACTACAAACTGAAAATTTTATTGCCTTTCCAATGATACCTTATAGTCATAATTATGTCTACCATTGATTAAAGGCTTCTACAGACCGGCGCGACTCGCGACGCGACGCAAAGGCACCGCTCGTCGCGCGACACGCGGGGCCTTTGTGTCGCGTTGCGTGTCGCGCCGGTCTGTAGAAGCCTTAATAGGGTTAAAACGACTTTGAAGGGAATTCTTAAAGAGGTGCGGTTTTTGTGACGCCGAGTGTCACAAAAACACGGTGCGGTTTTTGTGTAAACAAAATGTGAACAAGAAAACAATTTCTATTATTTTTATTAAACGTTGCCCCACACTAGGAATTTCTCCTGTATCGTGGGTGCGTTTACAAACATTTAAACTCACATACATAAACAGCCAGACCCGGAACAACTACTTCTAGGTCATACAAATACCTATTTGTTCCATGCGGGAATCGGACCCGCGATACGCAGCGCAGCAGTCAATCGCTTAACCACTGTGCCAACCATGCCGTCATTTACATACTAGAAGTATGCAACAAATATTGAAGCGTGAACGTGTATTTGCAAGTAAATGAACACAATTCAGACTGCAGTTTTGATCATTTTGACATGACAGTTTAATCATTTTGGTAAACTCACAGATGTTCGCACTTATCACAAAAATGATAATAGCTTAAATAAGCTTAGGACTTGCTGTTAAAAAGCATTCAATAAAAAAAATGGATATTAGTCTCAAAGTAGCTAAAGAATATCACTGTAACGAAAATTAATCATTACTAACCATACAAAACACACATCACACACACACCACACTCACACACACTGACACTCACTCACTCACACTCATCTCACTGTATGCTGCACCAGTCGACGTTATCACGTCAACGCCAACTGTCGCTGAAAACCAGCGCTGGGGCTCTGTCGTCTCGCATAGGGTCGCAGCATTATGCTGAGCGGTGGCCGTTTTACGTGGATGTACACATATTTTCCCCCTACTTGTTATTTTTGTATTTATGTTCTTTCTTTGCGTCATGTTTACCGCAAATAAACGTATTTTCTTTCTTTCTTTTTTTTTATTCATTATTTCAACAATGTTGTAAAAAATTTAAGATCATACCCTAGACTTTTATATTCAGGTACACGAAGACATTCAAGACTACGGATGGACCCGTGGAAACAGCTAGTTATTTTATATAACTACGAGTTAATGCAAACAGATGCAAATTAAGTTTTCTCCATTCAAAACCAGACTTACCCTGTCTCCAACAACCACACTTTAAACTTCAAATAAATTACACTCTGATAAAATTTTACTTAACCGCTGTACAAAATTCCTTTCAGAACAATCCAGAATTTTTGCTACGTAGCATTAGTGAACTCTTCGAAGGACTTGACCTCAAAAACGGCTCTCTTCTTGAGAGTATTTGTATAAGAAGCCAGGAGTTGCGTGGGCTATAGTGTCGCTCTCATTTTTTTTATAGATTTTATTAACAAATTGAACAGTATTAAAAGCGGTAAAAAAGGATTTGAGAATAAGAGATGGAAAAAAGATTTTGTAAATGATGACTTTATAAGAAATGTTCAATTACAACTAAACAAATAAACGGTGAAATAACATTAAGAATTATGCTAGATAAATTAAGTTAAATATAATTATATTTTTTTTAAATTATATTTTTCATCCATTAAACATTGAAAAAAAAGTGTTTGCTTTAACAAAAATCTTGTTTAATGTGATCAAGCATCTTGACTTCATACGATCCTAACAAGATCTTGACTTCTGAAGCTACTTGTTAAATTATCATAGTTCCGTCAACCAAGTAACTAATTAGTTTAATTACGGGTAGTTATTTAAATTAACTCAAATGTTGGCCAGTTTAAGAATGATATAATGCTAACAAGTTGCTTGTTACTATCAACTTAAATTATTATTTGATAAACAAAAGTGAAGAAGTAAAATCAAACAAAGCATGTATGATGTAACAAAGACCGGTGATTATTCTGTAGGTACATGTCACATTGTCGATATAAAATAAAATTAATTTGTTCTGGCAAATATGATATCTTGTTTATAGTAAATAAATAAATAATTATTCCTACATTTTAATGCCAATTATGAGAAAATGTATCTTAGTTAGCTCGCAGTTTTTTCAGTGTACATCAAAGGGAAGGGTAAACAAGACACTTGTTCGTTTGATTTGATTGGGATTCACTGCGGTTAAAATTGATCTTCCACTGTACCATCAAGGGAACAGCCAAGGGTAGAAACGAAAAAAAGGGGTAAATTCTAGGTTCACATTTAGTGCTTAGAGACACATTCTACGGCGATGATCAGGCATGGATTTCAATTGAAAACCAGATTTGAGTGGAGATTATTATTGTGACTACCTGAATATACCAGAATGTTCTCTACATGTACTTCCTAAGTTACTGGCATGGGACATTTTTATATAAGATGGACAAAAGAGGAATGTATGCTTGCCGCTATATTTTGAAGTTTTTGCTATTGTCATCACTCATTCCGATATCTGTATTTTTACACACATAAAGCAAAACATTATCAGAGTAGTCACTCATCATCATTTCTTCAGCCGAAAGACGTCCACTGTTGAACATAGGCCTCCTCCAAAGGGGGGTTTGCCATAATAATAAATAATATAATAATAATATAATAATCCATTTATTTCAGGCTACGCAGGCCCATAAATAATAAGATAAAGATAACCTTACCTTAACCTAAACACACGTTGTCGGCGTCGTGTTTCGCTGCGTGGTGTCGCGTCACCGTCCTCGGAAACGTCGATATACGACACCTTTTGGCCAAAAGTCCTCCTTCAAACAGGTCTGTAGATGGTTGGTTGGGATTCGTACCACAAATGACTTAAAGTTGATGTTGTGGCGCGATTCCAACCTTTTGACCCTCAGAATCCAGTTGGACTTCACTTTCACATACTGCACGACAAATCGCCACGCTTAGCAGGTGGGTTGGCGATCGCAGTATGGTGTTCAAATGCATAAAGAACACTGCTGCCCATTCTCTAGTAAGTCCCTTAATCGCCTTTTACGACACCCACACGAAGAAATAGGGTGGTGCTATTCTTTACGTCCGGCACCACACGGAATAAGTGTAAATATGATTATTTCTTACAAATACCTAAGTTTTTCATCCCTGTATCTTCAAACCAATCAATATTGGACCAATACATATACAATGTAGGTATACCAGCGAATCCTCTGAGCTGCAAACAATAGCAGATATGGCTCATCTAAGTTCAAACGACTGGATGTAACGTGATTGTGAACGGCTCAGTGGCAGCGTTACAATAGATATTACTATGATATCTATTTGTAGTTTAGGTAAGAAGAAATTGAAGCAGTATTATCTAGGTATTATTTTGGTGATATTAGAGTCAGTTATGTCCAGACATAAACTGCCTACCTGGGTAGGTAGGCAGTTTATGTCTGCCAGTCAGTTTTGGTTGTTAAAACTAATGATGTTCCATACTATACAACTATGTATGCTTACTGAGATGTAGAACAGAAAATACCGTATCGCATTATGATATCTGAAATCCAGTTGGCCTCCAAAATATTTGCATTATTTCTAGATGTTCTTACATTTTATTTTTGTGGGTACTCTAAATTTCATATTTAAGAAGGTAATTTATAGAAATTACCTTCTTAAATATGAAATTTAGAGTAGTTTGACATAGGTCAAACTACTAGAATCTAAGAAAACTTAAGTTCCGAGGTCATTGTGAGAAAACCTGGAATAACAGGCTGAAATTGGTAAAACGTAGTACTCATTCTCCCATAATAGTATGAGCAGATGGCTTAGGGTGCCTGTCTATTTAAGCATGAAGGGTCGGAAAAGTGAAGATATAGGAAAATATTAACCAATACAATTCCAACTAAATTCATGTCCTTCAGTGGGCAGGACACTCCGTGACGCTGCTTCTACCGCTCTTCAAAGCTTAAGAAATGATTTATGCTATACTGTCACGGGCGCGAGGAGTGTCCGTGTGTGCTCAATTTGTAGGGACCAAGACCCGCACACGGACGCTGCACGGTAAACATGGGTAGCTCGTGAGCGAATGATAGAAAAGAGCTAGCTCTTTTCAATTGACGTCGCTCTCGCTCACTCACTCGCTCGCTAAATAGCTCACTAGCTCAGTTAGCTCACTCAGAATTTGACAATGACTAGTGAGCTAGCCGAGCCGTTTCTTTGACGCGCGTGCGGCGTGAGTCAAATGAGCCAACTTCCAAAGAGCTATTGATATAATTGAACGATCCGAGCCGTCTCCTTCGACACGCGCGCGGCGTGAGTCAAATGAGCTAAAAGAGTGATAGATATAGCTCTTTAGAGTGAAAGAGCTAATCAATCTTTTTCTTTTCAGTGAGCTATTTCACCCATTGCACGGTGTAGCATGAACAGCTTCATATAAAATGTTCATGAAGTTTAGGATCCGTGCCTCGCGCGCGCCTCGTTCATGGCACAGCTTGCACTCGTGCGTTGCTCGCTCTGCTAATATAAACAGACAACCCTAGCCCTTCGTTGGCATAATTTACAGGCTTAACTTTAGTCAATTTACAGTTGATAGTTCCAGACATTGGTATTCATAGAATTCCTAACTTATTAATTACTACGAACCTACTCTTCTATTTGAGGTGGTTTAACAACTTAGTAACTATCAATGATCTAAATTCGAGATGTTATGTTATTTAAATTCATGGTTTATATTAAAGAAAATGCTAGAGAATAATAGTAGTTATTTAAAATTATACACAAACTCCTTTCTCTATTTAAGATTGAGCAATTTATTAACCAGTGCTTGTAGGTATTATAATGTTGAGATAAATACGAGTAAATATTTATGATTATTATGATTAAAATCATATTCAAACCCACGAACGTTGAATGAGCATTGAAAGCTTGCGGACTGAAATACGCAGTAACGTATGAGTGATTTCAGTCCTAGTTAATTTAGGTTTCCACGATTTAACTTTACAGGAGAGAACATGGCCCAAATAAAAATCCTTTAAAGACAACAAATCAGTTTATGCACAATGAGTTTGTTGAAACACATTATTTAGGAAACATTTCTTTTATGTTATACGGAAAAATAATCAAGGCTTTAATATTTCGATTTTATTTGCTAAGACACGGAAAATTCGTTGCGAACAATATGAAATACATAATTTAACAGCTGGCAACACTATTACAACAACAATGAGTGGAAGAATGAGTGACAAACGACCGACGCAGACAGGAAGGAGATTAAAGATAAACTTAAATAAAAGAAAATATTTCAACACAGAAAAATCGTTTGAATTAACACCAGATCCCACAATAAGGCATCTGTCCCACCTTCATGACGAAGCGACTAGCTATCGACAATTTTCTCACTCAAGAAACGTACTATCCTAGATGTAGTTCCCGTGTCAGTAAAAGATAATCATAATTATGTTAATGATAGAGGGCTGACTGTTCATACTGCCGGTGAGAACTCTTTCTCCATTAGTTTGTTGCAGCGACAAAGCTATCAAAGAAAATACTCGCTCAGCGATGCTCTTAGCGGACAGAATATTCGCTGAGAGGTTCTCCTCAGCAAGTGACTGGGCAGTCATTCTATTCAAGGCACCCGTGCACTCGCTCATAGTTCTTTTCTTTTCTTTTTTTTAATTTTTGATGCAATCTGTCTATTACTGACATTCAGCATCGTTTGTGATATGCTTTTGTTAGTCATGCTTGGTATGCGCCCAGTGGTGCATCCACATCAATCCGTTTTGGTGCGTCAGTTGTCATAGTATCAGGTCTTGTGAGGTTTGTCTTTTAAGCCTCTTGAATGTCTTGGTTTTCATTAAGCTTGATGCCAGTTTATTAGGATGAGTAGTAATCCTATTCCTGTAGGCACTGACTGCTTGCGTAATTTGTTCTTTCACCTTCGGTATTTTTAAGTCCTGATGTAAGCTATCATTAGTCATGTACCATGGTCATAGTTCAGCGACAAACCTATCCGAACTACTCAGTTGCTGCTCTTTGCTCGCCAACTCCCGTCTAGCTGCTAGTTCTACTTGTTAATGGCTAGCCGTGGGACATGTGCTTTAGAAGGCTCGTCTAGGATCGCTGTTAAACAAAATGGTTCGCCCAAAGTCCTTCGATAAATCCCAAAGATAATACAATGCTCCACATTATGAAAGATGTTCCTTAATTTAGTAGACAGGAGAAGACGCACCCTGTCTCTAAAAGGGTACAGGAAACAATGCAAAGATTATACAGCCATTGTTAGCAACAGCTAAAACATGGGAAGAGGAAACTGTTGGTAAAAGAATTCCCAGATCCATTGGATATAAACACGGTTCACGAAATGATGAGCGCACGTAAGAAAAAACCGGCCAAGTGCGAGTCAGACTCGCACACGAAGGGTTCCGTATTATTCTCTATAAAAACGGCAAAAAAAATTACGTTTGCTGTATGGGATTGTAAAGATTTGTTTAATTTTAATTTAATTATATATTTTTAAAGTGAATATATATACCTAAAGATTCTGTAAATATTTCAAGCGTCTACCTGTTGCCGTTATCAATATCAAGCAAAAACGAGCAAAAAAATCACGTTTGTTGTATGGAAGCCCCCTTAAATATTTATTGTATTCTGTTTTTTAGTATTTGTTGTTATAGCGGCAACAGAAATACATGATCTGTGAAATTTCAACTGTCTAACAATCACGGATCATGAGATACAACCTGGTGACAGACAGACAGACACAGCAGGCGGAGCCTTAGTGGGTAATAGGGTTCCCGTTTTACCCTTTGGGTACGGAACCCTAAAAATGAAATGAATCGACAGGAATACTGTCGTTGTTATGAAAAAACATTGGAGCTGAAATAAACAGATTTCATCGGGCGTAAGGCCTTCAATAATAATAAAGTTAAACAGGCCAATAAAACGTGGAGAGCAATAAATTTGTTAAAGAAGACAATGGTATCGTTAGCACTCAGAGCCGAGGATCGATCGCATGTTCGAGCAATGCTACCCCTGAATGAAATATGAGACTCGGAAAACCTTTTAAAACATTTTCTTTGCCAAAATGCTTAAAGAATTTTCTTAGAGAATTAGGTTTAGGCGATTTGAAGAAGAATTAAGTTTCCTAGGCTTTGAAGTAAATCTTGTTCTACAATTATCGGGTTTCATTTAAACACAACAGATCACAAAGGAAAACGATGAAATGATTCCAAAATGGTTTTTTTTATCGAAATCTTCGTTCAGTTGGAAAGATGACCATTGTTTAAAATTAAGGTGGCAGTGTTGTTTTTTTTTTGGGTGTGAAATTATCATGTAACTTCTCCCGCTCTGGGCGGAGTGGGAGGGCGTGTCAGACTTTTAATGACTAAAACCGACCCATGTTCTTTCAGTTGCCTGGTGGCCTTGCTACAATATCCCTTTCGGACAAACTCGCAACCCTGGCAGGCATTGGCCCTAATAAACCCTGTCAGTTGGTGCTGACATCTCTTTGAGGCGCGCGTGGAACACAACGCGCCGTCGTTGTTTTTATTTAAACCTTTCTTATCACAGTGGAATCATTAGATATTATAGTTTTTATACAACATTACCGGAATTAACAACGCACAACCTGTTAAGGGGTCATTGTATCATCATAATGAACAACTTTTACCATCGGACCAAACCTGAAATCGCGAAAAAACTCTGCAGTTCCCTACATTTCGACGAGTTATTCGAACATAAATGTAGGGAACAACAGATTTTTTTCGGAGCCCTCCTAAAATATTTGTTTTATTTTAATTTAATTATTTATTTTTAAAGTGAATTTATAACTAAATATTCTGTGAATATTTCAAGCATCTACCTGTTGCCGTTATCAATATCGAGCAAAAACGAACAAATAAATCACGTTTGTTGTATGGGAGCCCCCTCAAATATTTATTTTATTCTGTTGTTTTTTTTGTATATTTAGAGCGGCAACAGAAATACATGATCTGTGAAAATTTTAACTGTCTATCTATCACGGTTGATGAGGTACAGCTTGGTGACAGACTGACAGACCGACAGACAGACGGGAGGACGGTGGAGCCTTAAGGTTCCCGTTTTACCCTTTGGGTACGGAACCCAAAAAAAGGTAGTTCCTAAAAGCAGCCACAGAAATAATATTAAATTATTGCACCACCATTATCGTTACCCAAGAGCCATTTCTCAACAAAGAAACGAATAAAATGATACTAATAAACTTGCTTAAGACGCACATACTCGTATGTGCTAGTGACCTTGAGTGGTTAGCTTGCGTGTTCTGTACTGAGCTCACGCAACGCGTTGTACATTCAGCCAGTAATAGGACTCGCCCATGAAGGAGCGCTGTCCCCAATTTGATGCTTTGTTAATTTATTATACACAAAACAAAAGGTGTTTTAATACGAGTAAAACGCGTATACTAAAAGATTAAGAATTAAATTAGCTTTAAATTGGTGAAGGTTTCAGAAAAATACGCATGGTTGATTTTGCGCCATTCTCAGTTTTTTATACGCGTTAGACATAACTTTACAAATTAATTTCACTATGTAATATAAACATAATTTAAAATATTCACATATTAAGTTATTGAGAAAATGCTCTTATTTATCATTTTTTTTTTTCATATCATTAACACTACTCGTTTAGACGTGATCTTCAGTATAAAATCACTAAAAGTCGGTTATCGTCCCCTTAAAGGTCACTTCAAAGAAGCTTGTATTTTTACGAAAGAAAGGTCACAAGATGGATGCTGACGTGCTAATTGAGACAACTGCGCAAATTTGCAATTAAATATAAGTACGAATAACTATGAAAATGTTTTAGTTATTCTTGTGTTTTAACGACTAAAACAAATGTTTATGTAAACAATTCGGGCGCGGGATCGTTCCTACATGCTATTATTCCACGAAAAGGTTTTCCAATCTTGCTGTCAAAAAGAACATTCATTTTTTAGGTGGCACTTCTGTGAAGTTTGGGCAAGGAAAACAAAAATTGCTATCTTTATTAAAAACACCGCAGCGTTATTGAGCTCCTCAATGTTATCCAAAGACCGGTATCAGAACCTAGCTCAGTGGTTGAAGCAGGAGACAAATTGTAATGCCTGTTTAAGGTGCGAAACGGAAGTTTCTTCGGTATTAATCATTTGTCAAATCGATCACTAAATCGCAGAGCAATTCGGCTTGTTTATCTCCCCCATCAAATGCTACAAACTCAACAGTTTAATTCGCATTTTTTTGTTTTATTAATGTGGCCTTGATAAATGTAGGATTTTTGATTATTAATTGAAGTTTAAGTACACGATTCAAGAAAAACAATGATGTTAAGATTTGTTGCATAATTCAATCGTAATTTTCCCGGACTAACATACATATTGTCAAAAATGCTTCAATAAAATTTGATTCTCATGAAGATAAATAACATATTATCAAACTCTGTCTCTCATGCCATAAGTAGTGTAAAATCTCTTCAGCATCCTATGTATAGTGTATGTTATCGATGTCTTAATCAATCACTGGCCCCTAGCGGCCGCGTGGCCGCGTCTAGACAAGGGTATCCAGAACTCTTGAGACAAATTGTCCCATCCAACTAAAAGATATTTATTTATAAAACTTATTACCCGTTCCATCTTATTACATTTTAGTTCTACGATCGATATTTGAGCCTCCATTTAAAGACCAATATAGGCCAATTATATGTGATCCTTATGAATTATTTTAATCTAGCTGCGCCCCGTGGTTTCACCCGCGTGGGTTTAAGGTAATATTAATGCCCTTATGTTATATTGTCAATTTGATTTGTCTATATAATTATTATAGAGGCGTTTTAATTTTTGTAAACTCTAATGATAAGTACTTACTTAATCTTTCAGTTTCCCCGGCAATAATAATAATTATGTTGGCAACACAACATTTAATTTGACTTATGTCATTACTGTAAATGTGACAAACGTCATTAATGACACTGCTGTACAAGAGAGAGCGTTAAAAGAAGTACGTTTTTGCATCCAATCTGCATTTTCATTTTATTAATAACTAGCTGCGGCCCGTGGTTTCACCCGCGTAAGTCTCGATCCCGTGGGAATATCGGGATAAAAAGTAGCCTATAAGTTAATCCAGGGTGTCAGCTACCTCCATACAAAATTTTATCAAAATTGGTCCAGCCGCTTAAGCATGAAAAAGTAACAAACACACACACCCTATCAGAATACAAGCGCTGCGACACTTATTTTTAAGTGCCGCAGCATCATGCTGAGATACGGGCCTTTTGGCCTCGTACAGGACTTTGTTTTATTTTCTTTTTGTTTACTTTGTTTTATATTTGGTTTTGTTCCTTTTTTGTTTCTATGAGTGTGTTTTATTTAATTTGTGATCTGTGCGAGTCCCAATAAATGTTTTTTTCTTTCTTTCTTTCTTTCTTTCACACACACACTCACAAACTTTCGCCTTTATAATATTAGTGTGATGTGATTAGAATTTGAATAGGTACATTCTAGTTTTATTTTTCTTGCCTACTTTTATTAAAATTATAATATATACACCAATTTGCTTCTCAAAAAACTCGTCTCCACCAACACGATCATTTGTAGGACATTCAAATTAAAAGTATGACGGTTTCGTTCGTCTTTTTAATAGACCCCCGGAGTCCCGACACGAGTCCACTCAATTCTTTGGAATTTCGATTGCGGTTCCCGCGTTTTATTTTTCCTCTTTGGCATACGAATAGGTGCATCATTCCGCTTGTCACAAGCTCGCCGCAGTTCAGTGGTTTTGTGAATAATAGTGGTGTTAAGGGCTTGTGAGTCGAATGATTACTTGTTTCGTATTTTTTCCTACTTTCAGCGACATATTGAGATCGAACTGAGTATTTACTATTGAGGTTGTTCTGGGTTAGGTTGCAATGAAGCCCGTTACGCAAAAATATGTCGAAATCCAAGGTCGACGGCGCGTTGTGTTCCACGCGCGCCTCAAAGGGATGTCAGCACTAACTGACGGGGTCCGATAGGGCCAATACCTGCCAGGGTTGCGAGTTTGTCCGAAAGAAATATCGTGGCCCTGGCACACAGGCAACGGAAGGAACACGGGTGGGTTTTAGTCAGTAAAAGTCTGATACGCCCTCATGCTCTGCCCAGAGCGGGAGAAGTTATTTGATAATTTCCCACCAAAAAAAAAACACAGTTGCCACCTTAATTTCAAACAATGGTCATCTTTCCAACTGAACAAAGTTTTCGATAAAAAAAACTATTTTGAAATGTTACCATCGTTTTCCTTTGTTATCTGTTGTTTAAAAGAAACCCGATAAAATAAAAAAGGGACACCACAAGATTTGAGTGAATATTTTTTGGATTGCATTGCAGTTTTTAATATGTTTGTGAGAAGTATTTTGAATTGTATGTTTTTAATGTTGTGCCTAGATCCTTTATTTGTATACAGAAACGTTTATTATTATTGCTTTTTATTATGTTCAACCAATTACATTTCAAATTTTATAGAAACTATGAAAGTTTAAATAGCTGCAGCTGCCATTCAGACATTTGGCGTTAGACCTCCTCAGCATAACTTAATAGCTACAACCCAATCGCGACCTCTGATAAGCACAATTAGGTACATAAGCACAGTACTAATTTAAAGGCAAATGCTGCTGGATTAACCTCTAATACGCGTCGTTGCCATTTTGGATCACAGGAAGACAATAGAAGCTTATAATAGACTGATAAGAACATAAAATTAGGCTGTAACCGAGGTGCATTGAAATCTAAGCATGCTTGAACGACTCAATCTGATACAGATCATTCTGTAACCATACACGTATGCCATAGATACAGCTAACGACGTATTGTGATAACATAAACCAATCTGATACTGATGATATTGAACCTAAATAGAGTAGCATCCTTTGTACGGGTTCAATTAAGCATGCTTGACCAACTCAATCTGATACAGCTGGTATCGAACCCAAACGCAATCATGTTTTTTGTATAGGTATAGTAAAATAAAAATATATTACAATAAAAGTCACATTACACACGCTCGTGAATTGCAAAGATTCTATATTGCTTGAGCAATCAGATCAATAAGAGCAATAAGATGTAATATTGCTCGAGCATGTTCCAATAAAGCCTGAGACATAAAAGTGAAACACAAACCGAAGCTCTTAACCTTCTCTCATCTCAGGAAAATAATAATTATGCACGAGAAATGAATTACCTGTTTAGTTTCAAACGACCTTATAACTTGCAAGAGACGATACTCAAACGCTATTTTTCTTCTTTTTTTTCTTTGTTGCTACCCGGGCTCGTAAGTTCTTTACTCTTTGCAACTAGAGCAGTATCTTTTTTAGTATCTGTCAATTGGCTATTGTACCTTTAATGATGAACATGAGCGAAAAATTTAGTCTCGGGGCCGATTTTGATATTAGAAAAGTTAATTTTCATAGACAGGAATCCAACCCGTTGATTTTGAAAAAAATTAGGTATAGTATAGCACCATCTTATAATGTCGCTAATAAGGATCAAAGTAAAGTTTTGTTTTTAGGGTTCCGTACCTCAAGAGGAAAAAACGGAACCCTTATAAGATTCACTTCGTTGTCCGTCTGTCTGTCTGAGAGTGGCTCTACACATTTAAAAAAGGATAGGAAATAAGTTTTTGGATACCAAAGAAAGTGGTAAAGATGATACGTACCTACACCAAAATCAAAATTTTCTATTTTGTTTACCTGGTACTTTTGCCGGGCCTACGCTGTCCTCTCATACCTATTAACACCGTAATTTGAAAACATTGTAAAAGCCAATTTTTTTTTAAAAGTGTTACTGTGTTGTTTCTTGCCGGCACTACTCCATAGGAAACGACCAATTGGAACCGAGCACCTAGCTTCTGACGTTTCATAAGTGCCCATGTAGGCTTATGTGAAATAAAAAAAATTGATTTTGATTTTGTATGTTCCAGCATCACGCAAATTCTACAAGATCGATAGAAAGATTGAAGAACAATAAATCAGCCGTTCCCTATATTTTGAATTACTCGAACATAAATGTATCTAGGGAAAGCAGATTTTTTTTTCACGATTTCAGGTTTGGTCCCATAGTAAAAGTAGTTCACAATGACCCCTTAAGAGGTTGTGCGTTAATTCTGGGACATGTTGTATATTATCACCCTATTTGTTTTGGGGATGAGCAATATTGCATTATGTTTGCCTCCCTATGTCTTCCTCTATAGTTTACACCAAAGATGAGCCAAACGGTTAGAACATTGCAGATAGATAGTTACAGATTTAACCTTTAAATGATTATCATCCCGCTATATCGTTATGAAGCTAAGCAGTCAATCATCATGACATTATTAGGGTTGATTTTTTGAGATGGGACAGTAAGGGCAAGGTACTTTAACCGTTGCAGCTACACGAAATCGGTCTAAGAAAACAGTCCTTAACTTTGTGTGACATTTTGACCTGCATGCATAGATTTTGATAAATATTTAGGTACTGTCAGCAGGAAAACGGGCAATTTAAAAAAAAAAATGTGTTAAAAGTTGTTGTTATTTATGCCAATGGATCCTGTTTCTTATGAGGATCAGCTTATGAGGGAAAACTTTATTAGACCATTTGAGGTTTGAGTACTAGAAGAGTCAGAAATGGGTAAAAACTTTCCCGATACATTTCGTGGGAAATGAGACACCAACTTACTTTTTAGGGCTCCGCACCTCAAAAAGCAAAAACAGAACCCTTACTGGATTACTTCGTTGTCCTTCCGTTCGGCCGTCTGGCTGTCAAGACCCTTTTTCTCAGAAACTCGTGGATGTATCAAGTTGAAATTAATATCAAATACGTAGGTCTACAGTTCCTTGGAGCTCTAAAAATTGGGTCCGCGTCCACTCGACCCGCTTAGACTAGACCCGAAGAATAATACCTGGATATTTCTGTTTTGATAGGTCTAAAAACGTCGATGTATAGTCAGAAAGAAAAGTGTCGTTTTAACGCTTGCACCAGAGAGAGTGTAAAATTTAAAGAATGTTTGTATAAATAAATCAATAATTGAACGAGTAAGTACTTATCCTTTTTTAATATACATAGTATACGCTTTGTACTTTGTAGTAAAAATCACAGATTATTGTTAATTATCATTACAATCTTATAGCTAGTGGCACGCTAGATGTAGAGGCTATCTTTATAAAGCTACATTTTTGAAACGAAATCACTAACTACCAGGATAAATTATTATGTATCATAACAAAATTTAAGTTAATGCCACTGTATAAATGGCACTGAATTGGTAGTAAAACATCTGGTATTATTCTTCGGGTCGAGTCTAAGTGGGTCGAGTGAGCGCGGACCCTAAAATCTAGCTTCTTAAGTCAACTCAATAAAAAAATACGGCCAATTATTCGACATATTTTGATACTCGTAAATAAATACTTACCGAAAATCGTTAATGTGTTGTTCTATGGCATTTTTTTTTTTGATAACGCACTAACATTTGGAGAATTGACAGTGATGTTTATGACGTATGGGAGAAAAAAAATTCAACTACAATGTTAAGTTTGTTCTAGGGATAAATACATTCCAACTACGGAAGCCTTCATAATGCAATATAATTTAATTACTTGGCATCCTTCCAACAATAGTTTATTTCGCTCTTAAAATAATCAATTTGACAATGCAAGTGGGGTAGAGGATACGTGGCGCGGTAAAGTGGGTTCGAAAATTGTATTTGAGCAGTAGTGCTACAAGGTCATAGTACGAATATCATTTCGAAATTGGTTTTATAATAGTAACTTCAAGTAGATATGACCTTATTTCTATACGTCACTTCTCGAGTGGGAATCGAATAAAAGAGCAATATCAGATATCGGAAATCTCAGATAAGTGCGTGTAAGCCATTAGGAAGGCAATCCAATTTATGTAGGGTAGTGTAAACCAATATCAGGGGACCTTTTGACGCCCATAGCCGATTGGCAGTGCTTAGTGTCAGTAAAGGTTGGAATTGGGTTAATAACATAGAATAATATCATCATAATCATAATTTCAGCCGAAAGACGTCCACTGCTGGACATAGGCCTCCCCCAAAAATGGGGAGATTTGCCATAATCGCCACGCTTGGCAGGCGGGTTGGGGATCGCAGTATGATTTTAAAAATGCATAGAGAACGCTGCTGCCCATTCTCTAGTAAGTCCCTTAGTCGCCTTTACACACACACAATACACATAGAATACACACACACAGAATAATATGAACATACTAAATTATGAACATAAGATTTTTATATTTATCTAGATGATAAATGATATATGATTTTAATGCTGTAAGGAGACTGTACAAACACTTAAATTTTAAAAACAAGAAGAGGTCAGCGTTTTCTATCTGACTACTCTTAGAAGAAAGGCCGAAACAAATTCAGAGATCACCGTCTCTTTTAAAGTCCAGACATAATCTTGATCAGATCATGTGAAGACTATGTAGACTGGTATCTGAAATTTTGAAGTAACACAGATTGAGTGGACCTATCCAGTCAGTGCACGCATTTGTCAGTAATCGTGCAGCTCAACTGAGCTCAACTCAGCAACGATTCGACGAACAATACCAAAGAAAGGACATTTGGGTAGGCTGCATAAATTACTCAAACTGCCAGACCAAGATTAAAACTAACTGAGAGAGAAAAATAAAAAAAACAATGACCCACATAGTATTTAAGATGATGTGAGTGTGTTCTATATAGATAGAATTGTCGAACTGAGTTAACATATACATTTATAGGGTGGTCAATTCGGATGTTCAAAGTAGAATCAAAACAAGAAAATAAAACTCAATTCCCTTTCGACACTGTCAGCGAATAATCCCCAATACGAGTACACGACGAAGTACCGCCATAATTAACCCGGACCACTCCAACACAAAATTAATGTACCTCATAATGAATTTCCTGTAATTAATTCTATTCTCTCTTTGTTCACAGATTACGCTATCTCCTAAGACAATTGAATAGGGGTGAAATTTCCGCAGAGACTTTACAAAAGAACCTACAATATGCGGCGAAAGTTCTCGAAGCAGTCTACATTGATGAAACCAAGTATGTATCTTGCTTTTAGGGTTTTTTTCTAGTGAATGGTTGTGGGTCAACAGTTGAGGAAGACTATGCTTCGGTTTTTTCGTTTCATTGAAAGATATATGGTGATGGAAACTTGCAACTGAATTCAATGATATTAGGTTATTTTGCTGTAAGTTTTAAAGGAGTTGGAGCGACTTTAGATTTTGAAACAAGAAGACTGACCCAAAAAGGTTTTTGAAAGATGTTACATTGCTCCACAGTGCGAGACGTAATTTACTAGCTATTGATTTGATTAGGATTTACAGATAGGCAATGCAGGTTTAAAAATCATGAATGTGTATTCACTTCAATGTTGTAGACAACATAGTTGAACCCATTAAATCCAATGTCCATATAAAACAAACTCCACTATTGCTACCAGACCATTGAAATTGTTTACTCAATCAAACTTAACCAATTCGAAGATAAATCTACAGTAACTTTTTAATTATCATCAATGCTCCGCTTGACATTTTCACAGTTGCAAGTTTTCCTACGAAGCGTAGTTTCTCTCAACAAATAAATTGTAAAGTTTGAAAAAATCTCATAACTTGTATGTTTCAGATTTGTGTGGCAGTTCCTATATTTTACGTCGTGACCATACATTTTATTCGTGACACACAATACATAGTATTCATTTTTCGTTGTGGAACCGTTTGCTCTGAAATACCGTTTCCATCACCCCCCAGTATTTCTATTTTGTAGTGTCGGAGCGTTTCATTTCTATGAACAATAAAGTAGCTTCTACTAAAAGAACAGGCGTGGTTTCTTGTTAGTATATTTTATTTAGTGCTTCATTTATATTATCAATGATTCCATAACTAGCACCTATTTACTTTTAAGCAATTAGTAAAACATTATTACGACGCTCATTGCTTTCAAATAATGTGTCAATTATTAGGCTATGATTTTTACCCTCATATTCCTAAACAATCAAAAGCATATTCCTTGTAATTACCGCTACTGGTTTTCACACTACCATGTCGGTTAAGATCAGTACCCCAAGTGTAAGTTTGCAAGAAAGTAAACGTAACTATTTCGTTAGCGCTAAAATTTGACCGATAGATAATAATGCTAAGACTATAAGAGTGAGAATAAAAATCTTAACGGAAACGCGCTAGTTACGTTTACTCACTTGCAAACTTACACTCAGGGTACTGAACCACATTTCGGACTTATTTCATCTTTTCAATGAATAATATCTACAATAGATTCTCAATTTGTGACATCAAGATGTATTACAAAATGTGACTGACTACTTTCGGATATTGGAATGAATGTTCTTTGCAATATCTAAAGTGGTCTGCGCCAATATTGCCAGCTCTTATCGAGAGTCCACTCCAGCGACGAATGGGCTATTTATCCAGAAAATGGCTTACTATCACTTCTCTGGCCAGATAATATCTTTAAAATATTGCTTCATATTTTATCAATGCATTTTCAAAACTTCATCGCAGAATAATTTTGACGTTATAAATAAATAACTGCATCAAATGCAAGCTAGACTTGCCTACAATTTTTGACTTGCATATTTGACAGCTAATTAGGAGTTGTAAATGAAGTTATCTTAAAAATGAATTTAGGTACGACTGAATCATATACCTGAACCGTTTCTTTTAATTTCTCACTTGAATCAAAATATACTCCAGGACTCCTAAATCGGGGAACCGTGCAAAATTCCATGTAAGGTATGAAGGCCTAAAATATTAAAATATGAGTCAAAGAAAAAGTTGTTATGCAATTTTGATGCCGACATATTAGCCATCATTTTGGTGTCGTCATTGTTCTGAATATGAATTCACGACCTAAATGGTCGTGAGTTCATGGGGTCTATTCCGAAGCGTTAATCCGAACTATTGGCCGAATAAACGTATTTTCTTTCTTCATTCTTTTTTCTTCTTAATGTTCGGTCGTTTTATAACTTCCATAGTTTCCTTTTTTGACTTTGAATCCTTACCCGACCTAAAGTCACATTTTTGGCTTTGGCTTATCTCTTTGACTGTCGTTTTGTTTTTTTTTTCACCGTAGTCAGCCATAGTTAGCCGTAGTCAAGCAACGGCCGAACATTCGGCCGATACTTAAGATTTATGTTCGGATTAGACCCCATATTCGGAAAAGTAAAAGTGCAGGGTAGCTCGATTTACGAGTGTATTTTATTTTAAATAAAAGACTGTGAAAGGTACCTAATTGACCTCTTAATGAATCCGCAAAGGGAGGAGCTAATTAGAGTGTCCCTAATCACGACAACAAGCGAGTCAGGTTAATTAAGGAGACAAAATGGTTTGTCCCAGTGCCCTTGAAAGTTTTACGAATAAGGTCTAGAGACGTTATAGGAGTTGCAATGGTTTTAAACTTATCCTTAACTTATGGTTTTACCTTATTAAGTGTATATATAACATGTCCCTTGTTTTTAATTTTTTTTTTTTTAATTGTTCTCACATATAGAAGCGACAAGAATAATGTACCCAGGATTTTGTAATATCTTGATTTAAAAGAGTGTCCTTGGTGTTTCTTGCCTATTCTTCTCCATAGAGATCTACGTTTTGGAATGGGCAGCTTCAACTTTCTGACTAACTGACCGACTCTTTGACAATTCAAAAGTGCCTGTAATGGGTTTAATTGAAATAAATGCTTTGTCTTTTTTTTGAGTCCCGGAATTAACACACAACCTCTTAAGGGGTCATTGCACTCATCATTATGAACAACTTTTTCTATGGGACCAAACCTGAAATCGTGAAAAAAAAATCAGCTGTTCCATTTATGTTCGAATGAGTCGTCAAAATGTCGGGAACAGCTGATTTTTCGCGATTTCGGGTTTGGTATCCGTTTCGCATTTGTATTCGGTTGATTCTATCAGTTAATCGGTATTACACAAAACTTTCGTATGTATTATTACGCTTCAGTTTTACCGACCATGTTTTCATTGAAAAATAAATTAATTTATGCTGAGTAATTCTACATTGTGATCCCACATTTCCTCTTCCACTGCATCGAGCTCATCTTTACCATCGATATCGTTTTCTGGCGAATCTTAAATATGACTTTTACTTAAAATCTCTCGAATATTACCTGAAATTTAATTTTCATTGACAAAGGAATCTTTACAAGACAAATATTGCTTTTAGGCGTCTAAGCATATTTGCTCATTAGGAGAGAATTTTCGAGATGTATTTAAACGCGTAATTGGCAAAGGTTTATTTACGTAAAAGCTTATAATTCTGTATAAATACCTACATAATAAATGAACATACACTCACTTATTACAAAACAAGGTTTATCTTCAGACCCAGGTTTAAAACATGGAGCCATTATTGAATTTCTAACTTTATTCCGACTACGGTAAAGTTCCTAAACACAAAACTGACAACTTAGTACCGAACTTAGTTTTCAGTTTTGTAAAAAGAACGGTATTTCAATCACTGTTACGTTCTTATTACAAAAAACTGGCTCCATGGTTTAAGCCATGTCAAATATAAATCTTGTTTTGTACTAAGTATGGCGGAAACTGTTTCTGTGTTCACGTTTTAGACAAGAATTTATTACAGTTGTAGACTTTCTAAAATCTAGACTTAGTTGTTTAACTACAAACGGAGTAAAAAAAAAAACGAGTGTGCCGTGTTAGACCACACGACTGAAGTAAAACAAAAGTGTAGAAACAGCCAGTGTGAATTTAAAACAACACCTATACCCTAAGTCATCAATTCAGATAATTTATGTAAACAAAGGTGATAACAGATCAAAAAAATATCGTCATAATGGTAATTCACATAAAATGGCGGAAAACAAGGCTATATTGGCTTTTATGTACTGATTTTAGAAATAATAATTAAACAATTATCATACCGTGTTAATTTTTATAAGTTTTCGGTTTTAAACAAAGTTATTAAAAAAAAAAAATTTTGTGGTATAAAAAATATTATGATACTGGTAACACTACAGGAGTTCCCAACATTCTCAAATTTCATTTGACATAATTTGCAAACTCGCGTCTTTTCAATACGTTCGTTTTCTTTTCTCCAGGCTAGACATTTGCCACATGTAGGATGAAAACGGCGATTTTGGGAGCCCTAAGTCCACTGCTAGGCGTAGGTCACGCCTGGCAGTGGACTTAAAAGGGCTGATTATAATAATAATAAGCCGCGACTCCGACACAGAACAAACACTGTTCGGCTACGGTATTTTGTTTGCATAGCTCATCTAAATAGTTAATTAACTGTAATTAAAAGATAGAATTTTTTTATGATAAATTGTTTTGCAGCAATGTCCTGTCATTTTGACAGTGACATTTCTTTGTTTACTAAAATTATCTGAATTGATGACTTAGGGTATAATAAGCGGGACGGCCCGCGGCAGTGACGCGGTGTGTTCCATGTTTAAAATTTAAACAACTTCCATTCGCCTCGCCCGACCAGTTTCCGTAACGCTCTCGTCACGCATTCACCAGCTGACTCCTCAAGCGTGCGAAATAAGTTTTACTTCAATAAATGTTTTTTGTCAAATATCTTAGAATAATAAGAAAAATGTTGCACTAAAGTTTATCTGAGCCAAATTAAATGAATTTTATTTTCATCATCTATTTGTAAATAAAAATAGTTTCCCTTTTCAGTAATAAAAATGGTGCGTTAGGTACCAACATCTGCCGCGGTAAAAACTATCAAAACAAAAAAATACAATTAAAACGAACTAGCATCTGTTACATTCATGCGAGCGTCGACTCTACGAAATGAAATGTGCGACTCTACGCGGCTTTATGTAGAGGCAATATAGAGCAACGGCGGTATCAAAAGGGGTGATGTAGGTATGTTAGTTTCGGTGTAGAGGCAATAGCGGAAAATAAAGTTAGCATACGCTAACTCTTTTTTTTAACTTTGGCGTAGTTGTTCAAGGCGATCATAACCGACTTTTAATGGTTTTATATACTCAAGATCACGTCTAAACGAGAAGGAGAAAAAATATATGTTAAATTAGAGCATTCTTTCAATAACTTGATATGTGAATATTTTAGATTATGTTTATATTACATGGTGAAATTAATTTGTAAAGTTATGTCCAACGCGGATAAAAAACTGAGAATGGCGCAAAATCTACCAAGCGTATTTTTCTGAAACCTACACCAATTTAAAGATAATTTAATTATTGATATTTTAGTATACGCGTTTTATTAAAATACCTTTTGTTTTGTGTATAATAAATTAATAATACGTCAAATAAAGCGAGTCCTATTACTGGCTGAACGTACGACGCGTTGCGTGAGCTCAGTACAGAACACGCAAGCTAACCACTCAAGGTCACTGGCGTATATCTGAGTCTTAAGTTGGTAACTAACGAAATCAAGGCAATACATATAGCGAAAAGTACCTAAAGGAGCCTCGCATTCTTTCATAATAATATGATACCCTACAATGCCCTACATGCCCTAGTAGCCCCACTTAACATTTTTAAGACCCCCTTTCAGTCCCTTTGCAAGATATATATATTTTTTTAAATTTCTTTCTTCAGTTGATAGCATTAGTAGTTCTTGAGATATCCAGGTGTGACAGACAGACAGACTTAGTCTCACCATAAGGGTTCCTTTTTACCATTTTGGTACGGAACCCTAAAAAAGGTAGGTAATAATTTAGCTCTGCTTGGTTACATGAGAATATCAACATATAAACTTAGAGGAACAACCTGTAAGCCCTAGGTAACCATAAATGGTGTACCCTGTCTATCTGTTTCCATTGAAGCTTTTAAATATTCTAGTCCACCTGGATAAACAGCACAAACCAATGCTAGTGATAATGTAGGCTAGACGTTTTGATGTTTCTACCTATGGTGAGATCGTTGTCCGATTTAAATTTTATCGAAATTTTTACAGCGGTTTTTGAATAATCAGAAAAACAAAAAATATATTTTTTGTTTTTATATTTTTATAGAGACACAGATTACACAGATGACGTTTTGGTTTGTGGTTCTCTTCAGCAAAATTTTTCCTCACCTTTATATATGTGGATGATGTTCTTGTCACTTTATTTACATAGCAGGTAGTGGTATTTGAATTTGTGTGGGGTAGGGTACCGCAACTAAAAAGTGAAAAATAAAAGTTTTTTCACGGAATTAAAACAAAATCACGATGACACAATGCCTCAAACGTTTTTTAATAAAGTGTAAAAGCGAGTAATGAAACCCCTTCCGAAAAACCCCTACCAATCACAAATCCAGCAAAATTAATAAACATAGAGGAACATAATTTCGCGTTCTTCTCGGAAACACGACTGTAACAGGGAGTGTTAATAAATCAATAGCTATGAAATATTCCTATCGTGAACCAGCTTGGCAGCTAACCCCTTTGTATAAATTACCAGCACCTTTAATAAATAAGCCAGACTGCCTCCGTTGCTCTTAGTTTTGAGTACAATTCTGATTAAAATGATGAATTACATCTTAACGGTGCACAAAAAAAAGTTTTTCGTCAATTTCTTATCTAATTGTGAGAAAGCGTGAAATAATCAAAACATTAAGTCTGTGTAACTATAAAAGTACAGTTTTCGTGGTTATAAACCATTCGTAACAGTCTCAGCATCCGATAGTAGTTTAATCACTTTTGCGCTCTCGAAAATATAGCTTATTTCGCCGTTGATTTACGCCATTATTTTACTTTTAAATAGACTACTTTTATTTTTTAAAGTCAGTCACATTATTTATTTCAAATAGGCATATAAACGGCACTTTTGAACGTCAAAATTTACAAATAAAATTGAATTGATTCTAGTCGCCCCTTCCAAAAGGTAGCTTCGTATGGAGAAGAATGGGCAAGAAACTCCACCGTTTTTTTCGAGCGAGGTTATTATAGTTACCTTAGAAAATGATCAGTAACTCTCTGTTTTACAGAATAATTTTTGGTGTATTACTGTATGAAATATAATAAAATGATTAAAGCGCTCCCAAGTATAAGATACAGTAGTATCATGGACATTTTTATATTTTTTTTAATTATGTTATCTTCGGTGTAACAAAGCATCAAAAGATACCCAAAAGTAAAATTTTATGAAACATCCTTTGCAGAGACAAGGTTTTTACTGATTTATGTAAAGAAATTGAAATATTTATTTAAAACACTCCCAAGAAAAATAATCAAACTTGCTCTAGTATATTTATATTTTTATTTTATGGCTATATCTAAACCATAATCACACATCAAAACTCGAGTAAAACGCTCATGATAGCCCTCCCGTTTAAGCCCGGCGTTGCAGATTCGGCAACAGTGTGCCCAAACCGTAAAGCCCCGGTGTTGCCGATTCGGCAACAGTGACTCATGCTACTGTAGGCTCAAATTACACTTGATCGTTTAGTATTGTTTGTGGCGATTTTAGTCGATTGTCTGGTAGATATTCTCACAAACGTGAGTCGGTGGGGCTTGACGGTGGGGACAACTGACTCACCGGTGAGTCGGCGGGCCTTTATCGGTTAAGGAATCACAGTTTCTCGTACAGTTTGCTCCACTGTTACAGACAGATAGAAATGTATTACAGCAGCAAATTATTATGATTATGTTTTTAGTTTGTTTTAAAATAAAACGCCATGAAAGTAAACATCAATAACTATCGCATGATCCATTTAAAACTAAACTATGCTAAACAAAACCAATAACAACTGCCTTAAATTGACAGTCACTAACTGTGTTTATTCGCAACCTGACGTCGAGTTAACGTCAACGCGAGAGTTAAGTCAACACGAGAGCTAACGTCAGCACAATATGTAGCGTCAATTCCGGACACGGCTAGAATATAATCCATAATACTAAATACGCGGAAGGCATTTTTGATGCAAAATTATTTAAGCGACTGTTGAGAGTAAAGACGATTAAGAGACTAACTAAGCTATAGCTAAGGCATAAAAATTAACCTTTGGTTTTTCTGGAAATCACCGTGAGTTATTCTTCTTTCGAAGGCTTTTTGTACCCTAAAAACCATTAACAAGTAACACTAAAATTTACTCCAAGCTTTTAAAAACAGTCAGTAAGATATCACTACCATCCACAAAGTACCAGGCAAACATAAAAAAGAAGAATCATATTTCAACAGACACACGGAGGTTTCAGCTCAGTCGCGCAGACAGGATGACGTCATGCGATGCGACCGACGGCGACGCGACGGTTGACAGCAGGCGACGACGCGTGACGTCGCCGGTCTCCGATTGAAAATTGTGGTTTCCGATGCATGCGTTTGAT
The DNA here is from genome assembly GCA_948098905.1 of Tiliacea aurago. Lineage (NCBI taxonomy): Eukaryota > Metazoa > Arthropoda > Insecta > Lepidoptera > Noctuidae > Tiliacea > Tiliacea aurago. Next base: position 22,948,941 of record OX402581.1, on the reverse strand, counting down.
CGGATTTGTAGTGGTTGAGTGGCGGTTGGGTTTTCATTCACGTTATGTTAGTTTCAAAGGTAGATATCGATATTTTTGATAGTAAAATTACGGGGAAACATGAGGATTTGAGACGTTTTGATAAAAAATAAAAGACAGGTCTACAAGACTGTGACAATTTGTCAACTGCAGAAAAGAAACATCATTATCAGTTATTATTTCGAATTGACGCAGCATGTCTAACTAAAGACATAGAATTATATCATTAATACCCAGTTTGCTGATAAAAGAAAGAAAAATAATTAACTATTTTAGCAGAAATAACGGTCCTCCGAAAAATCGTTTACTTCAGTATCACTCTCTACATAACTAGCTATCAGAACATTTACAAGCAGTAATAAAAACCTGAGAGAAACGAAACGTTATAAAAATGTTACCGGTCGTAAAAACGGTCCGTAACTGTATAAATATTTAAAGATCCATTCTGGCATAAAGGGTAGTTATAACTGGTAGTTACAATAGGGAGAAAACGTAATGATATTTTCACAACGTTACGACTCAGGTAAATGGAACAAAGCATAGATATTGCTGGTAAACGTTTTATTTTTAAACGGTACTTAAACTTTAACGGTGGAGACATCTTATTTTAATTTTGAATATTTTCTAGACCGCTCGTGGTTCGCGTTTTGAAAAATGGCGAAGTTAAGCTTAATTAATTAAAGTATGAAAATCGAGTTAACGCTTCTACACTATCAGCTCGAACAGTAGTATAGCAGTAATATATAAAAAATATATATATATATTTAAATGATTTAGTATTAGTATAAGTATTTATATTAATAGGATTTAAAATAATGAAGGCTTCTAGAGACTGGTGCGACTCGTGACGCGACACAAAGGCACCACTCGTCGCGCGACACGCGGGGCTTTCGTGTCGCGTCTCGTGTCGCGCCAGCAGGGCCGGATTTAGAGGTGTGGAGGCCCTGGGGCAACTAAGAAGTGGAGGCCCTGTCCTGTCCTATCCTGTTTTTTGTCCGTTTTCAATAAAAAATTATTGAAAACGGACAAAGAAAAACAATTTAAGAAGGTACCTTGTGAATATTTTTGTTTTTGATACACAATAAATCTGCCCGCCTTTTCCCAACTATGTTGGGGTCAGCTTCCAGTCTAACCGGATGCAGCTGAATACCAGTATTTTATATGGAGCTACTGCCTATCTGACCTCCACAACCCCTTGGGAAGACTGGTTGTCAGACTTTTGGGATTTTTTTTCTTTGATACACAAAGGATGTATTTTCATTCTTATCTAAAAAAATCGAATTGTGGAGGCCCAGGGCTAGAGCCCCTGTTGCCCTGCCCTAAATCCGGCGCTGCGCGCCAGTCTCTAGAACCTTCATTATTTTAAATCCTATTATTATAAATACTTATACTAATACTAAATCATTTAAGTAAATATATTACTGCTATACTACTGTTCGAGCTGATAGTGATTCTATTTTAATTATATATGAACGTGCGACTGCCTGCATGTCAACGTAGGTACTTTAATAGAATAAAACTCTGATTCCAAGAATTAGTTATTTAAATTTTGGTGGTCGCAAAGTTGGTTGGTGATTGTTCTCATATACAAGAATTTATAGAGACAAAGGAACAAGAGAAAGATAAAGCCACAACAAAAACCCAGAATCGCTCAGAACGAAATTGCGAACGCAAAACAAGACCTTAGGGCAAATGTTGTCCCACTTATCAACGGGATCCCTAAAAATCTCTACCCTTGTTAAATCTGACACGCTATTTTATTCTTGAACCCGCGAGAACAAAACAAAAGGATTTCTTTTCGAGCTTGTAGTACTCGTATACCGTGTATTGCATATACACAATACACATAGTTATACAACTGGAAATAATAAAGATTGTTGTTTTTGGTTGATTTAATTTATTTTGATTCGAGTTGTTGACCGGTTGACTTTTTGACTTCATTTACTCAAATTCTTTTATTTCTCTTTCATTTTCTTCATTCATCTTGATTTCTCTCCTAGTCTGACACACGTTGTCAACATCTATTTGTCTACTTTCCTATGACAGGTATGCTGGAAGAGATGTCTTTAGAAATAATCATCACCTTTTTAGTAGTATTTTTCTGTTCTTTCTTCTTGACTGTATATGTGAAAGAAGAAAGAAAGAAAAATTGTTTATTCTGCACAAACAAAACACACATTACAAAAATAAAATACAAATTGACGAAAAAAACACTCTAATACAAGTAGCCAAATTGCAATCATATTTTAAGACTATGAAGTTTATATAATAACCAGAAATAAAAATAAGAAAAATAATAAATAATAATTGCTAAAAGCCTAGTATTCAAAACCTTAAAAGTTATAAGTTTGACAATGTTGTCAATTGCTTGATGTCAGTGTCAGGGCTTGTCAAGGCAGGCCAAAGACAAAAGACAATAGTTGCGATTTCGGTATTAGTAAATGACAACAAACAAATTAACAAACAAAACAAAACAAAATGCGCATTGCCGAGTGGAAATGTTCTACCCTTGTAACAATTACAAGTAAGAATAGCCGTGTGTCGCATCTGTGCAAGAACAGGTCGTTACTCAGCAAAATGCTGTGACTTCGGACGAACTTATTGTCAACAGCGCTGATTTTCAGTGTGTAAATAAACTGTTAAATAAATAAACTAAACATGCAAAATGGCAGTAAGACCCAAGTCTAACTGCCAATTTGTCTGTTTAGTTTGACCGCCAGCGCTTCCCGCGTCTGGGAAAGTGTTATTAGGTTTTCTCGAAATAAATAGATTCTGTTCTGCATTTCAAGATTGATGATAATCACTAACTTTTAATATTAAGCTGATTTTTTTATTTCCCATGGAGGATAAGAATTCGTTTTATCATTCTTTTTGCAAACACAGACATAACCGATTTTGTCATCCATAAAATCAGAACAAAATAACTGTAATTTTTTCTTCTATTTGTCATAAATAATAATAAAAGACGACTTTGTTAGATGTTCTTCGTTTTGAGATGTACAAAAGCACAGGGATATTATTACGAGTCTCGTGTATTACCTTGTAGAGTAAATTGGAAATAACGGCAAATTGGAATCAATTTAGTACTCCATCTCTGTTCGATCAAATTGCTCAATTTTGGCCATGTGATGCTCGCTTTTGCAATAATTTTGCTCGACAACAATGTGATACGATAAATACAGCTAACGTTACTGATAACGTGAGCGCGTAATTATACGTTGTTCATCATTTCTGTATAACCGATACATTTAATACCTAACACTGAAATGACATACTAGTTATTGAACTAGTTTGTCATATAGGCAGTAGCTCCATGGAAATTACTAGTAATATACAGCTGCATCTGGTAAGACTGGAAGCTGCCCCAACTATTATATTGTTGGAAAAGACTAGGCAAATGAATGATGGTGTATCACTAAACTATGAAAAGGCTTTCAATGCTTTTTCTATTGAAATATAGCAATGGAGCAAGAATAACTCGTGTTGAAGACAACAATCTTAGTATCTAATAAATATGCTTTATATACACAGGAATAAAGTCCGATATGTCCGAGTGTACGACTAAACGCCGACAGGCACTACGCCGACAGATTAAACACAGACAAGACTTTACTTCGACGGGACTCTTCGCCGACAGGACACTTCGCCGACAGGACTCTTCGCCGACAGTGCTCATTAGCGACGCAACTTATCTCCGATAATCAGTCGTACACTCAGCTTAACAATCAGTTGTTAGTTATGTTTTAATTTAAACTGGCATCGAGTTTTTGTTTTGGGTAACTAAATTTACCAACAATAGAGGAGATCTGGCGCCCGGCGGCCGCTGCCGCGGCACGCTCGCTTCGCTCGTTCGCCTTCGCGCGTTAATGGTCACTGTTCTAATCTAACCTAACCCAAAACTTTATTTTTTATGAATTATGTCGCTGATGAGCCCTGTCGGCGAAGAGTCCCGTCGAAGTTGTATTGTCGGTGTTCAGTCTGTCGGCGTTTAGTCGTACATTGAAAATGTCTACAATATTCAAGGAAGGTCTTACAAAAAACTTCGTTGGAGTGATGTAAGAAAAACATGACAATATTGATCCTGCAGATAAAACAACACTATCTAAAAACGAACGAAAACAAAACCCCCTAACAGCTTTTGATATAAATGGTGGAATCATTTTCCTCACTGCTAAATAAAAATAAAAAAGCACGATAGCGAATGCCATTCCATTTGTTTGAGATGCCACGCCAGTCGACTAGAAATTTTCATTTACCTAGCTTTGTTTCACTACGTGAGCAATACTGGGTTTTCAATTGCCATTTACTGCCCTCTGAATGAGGTTCTGGGTTTTATTGGTATTTCAATCAATAGCCTTTTGGCGTCCATTGTTAAGCATAAGTTTCACCAGATTATTTTAAAAGGCTGTTTATGCACAGAGTAACATCGTTACGTTAAAGGTCTGTTGGGGTATTAAGGACAGCGTGAAATTAAACTTGTGATATTGCAGAATAATTGTTCATATTTATTGGTAAAAAGATCCTTTCTTATAGTTTTGGACATACAGTTAGTACATGGGCTCACCTATGTAAAAATATTATATTGTCCAATGGGAGAACATTGATTTCCAAAACTTATGTGTCAATGATCAACGATGAACGGGCACCCATCTCACTCTGGCGCGTGCACGACGTATAGCGTCGTCTGTACGCACACTATAAATATTTCCGACACCGGCGCATCTCATTAATACCCCCGTCCCTTGCCCCCGCCCGCCCGCGCGGAGCAAGTAATCACATCAAATGTCCCCAATAATAATAATCAGATACTGCATACCCCCAATGGTTCAGTAGTCAATAGCGCCCTAAGCCTAGGTTCGAGTCCCACTATGGAACGCCCTTAGCTGTGCTATTTAAATTATTTTTCTAACACGGCGAGAGGCCCTTCTGGCCCCGCCAAAAATCGGTTAAGCAGAAAAGGCACTCCGGAGCCATCTGCAATAGGTCAGTAACAAAAAAAAAAAAAAAGAAGCATCTCATTAGTACACCGTGCGCCGCTGCGCGGGCACGTTGTGTGTAACTGTTATGACTCCCATAGTCCATACAATCTTATTAAGTCTAACAAAACTTAATTACACAAATTACCTGAACAAGGCAAGCAGGGCAACCTAATGTTTCTAGACCTACGTTCCCTAGACACGCCGTGTAACGTAGTCATATTGAATTTGTGCACGAGCGCAACGAAGCGTCCCAGCCAATAAACTGCCATGGGACATTTACCATACTGGTAGGCTGCCAAGATTTCAAATATAATTTGCTATATATTCAATAATATATTCAGCGGTGTCATGTCGAATAAGAAGAATCTGTCAGATGTACAGTCGCCGTCAGATATATTGTAGCAGACAAGGCGACCAAATACTTCTGAACAATTTAAAATGTCAATAAGTTCCATACACTACAAGTTACCATTAATATCTGAACATTCATTACTTCATTAATATCTGAGCAGATGCTTGTCAATAATTTCTATACACACAACTAACCAAAAATATCTGAACACTTACAACGTCAAGTGTACGCAGACAAACGCTGAGCTTACCTAATTCGTTAGGTACTGCGTGATACAATAGACGAACCAAAAACGACTATCGACTTGACAAAAATAAATTATATTCCAGAACAGTCTTTTGGTGTTCCCTTTTTGAACACTAAATACACAAAAATATCACGCAGTAACGAATTAGGTAATCTCAGTGTTTGGCTGCGTAGATACACTTGACGTTGTAAGTGTTCAGATATTTTTGGTTAGTTGTGTGTATAGAAATTATTGACAAGCATCTGCTCAGATATTAATGAAGTATTGAATGTTCAGTTATTAATGGTAACTTGTAGTGTATGGAACTTATTGACATTTTAAATTGTTCAGAAGTATTTGGTCACCTTGTCTGCTACAATATATCTGACGGCGACTGTACAACTTGACTTTTTTATCAGCGGCTTCAATAAAATTCTGACGTTGAATATGAATAGGTATCAAACAAACAAACTCAACGCATTTATTTCAATTAAACCATTTACAGGCACTTTGGAATTGCCAAGGAGTCGGTTAGTCAGAAATATGAAGCTGGTTGCCCATTCCAAAGCGTAGTAGTAGTATGGAGAAGAACGGGCAAGAAACTCCATGGTTCCAACTCCACTCCATTTTTAATTATATTATTACAAAAATATTAGTTACATCATTCATGTTGAATTCATAACTATTTATGTGAGAACAATGTAAAAAAAACAAGACGTACAAGACATATTTTCAACGTCAATATTGTAGATTATAGTCAATTCATTCGAACTCAATCCCCCTTATTACAAAACAAGGTTTATCTTCAGACCCAGATTTAAAACATGGAGCCATTATTTAATTTCGAACTATATTCCGACTATGGTAAAGTTTCTAAACACAAAACTGGCAACTTAGTACCGAACTAAGTTTTCAGTTTTGAATAAAGAACGGTATTTCAATCACAGTTACGTTCTTATTACAAAAACTGGCTCCATGGTTTATGCCATGTCAAAATATAAATCTTGTTTTGTAATAGGTAAGGTGGAAAAATACAAATAGTTTTAAAAGGATTACAAATTAAAGCAGCTCTTTCATAGAATTGGTATTTTTACACGAAACACATACCTGTATTAATGCTGAATAAGAGAACAGAAAAACAACAACTGCCACTAAAGCCACAATGGACTGACAACACTAGACAACCAATTAAGTTTCACACCTCTATCACAGAACAGGCTTTGAGAACTATTCAGCCACACTACAAACTTACACAGGCACAGTTTCCTGATTGTGTTAACTTGGGAAAATAACAATCAGAACTGTTAGGGAAAATTGTTTGTTTGTAAATGAATGTTCGGTTCAGTTTTGCTCACGTGCCCATCTGGGGTTTACCTAATATTATCGATTTGTCAATTTATTAATTTGCACAATAATTGAATAGATATAAAATAAACATAAATATAATATGGAAACTATCTACAGGACACAGTTACAGGGAAGAAAGTATCGTTGTTTTTTTCATATTTGATTTAACTACGCCATCTAGTATAAAATTAGAAAAGCTTTCAAGCAATGAAACAACAACAGGTGTAATCGGTAGACTTCAGCTTTAGAATCTGGAAATACTAATACAGAAAGTACACAACGATGATGATCTTGTCAAACCGAAAATTGAATTAAAGTTAAAACTGAAATCAAGATTGAAAACACAACAACAATCCCAAGTTTGAATCCTTTGCTTTTCTTACCAACAAAATCGACCTCTTTCCAATGTAGTAACCAACGACGTGAACCACGAAAGGCAATTGTTCTATTTTAGCTGTTTATATACACAAGCCTTCCGCTCGCTCTTCATATTTCTTGAATTAAGGCTTCTACAGACCGGCGCGACACGTGACGCGACACGCGACGCGACACAAAGGCCCCCGCGTGTCGCGCGACGAGCGGTGCCTTTTAGGTCTCGTTTTTGGATTTTCAGTGACGCTTCACTTTCACTGTTATGACATCTTCAATTATTTAATTACACAAAGTAATAATGTTATATAGCCTCAATCTGATTTCACTAAGTTCACAACAATAAATGTAATAATTCTAGGTTATCAGAACTTTGCAAAACAATCGAATTAATGACAGCTGTTCTATCAATCGAAACGAAAAAATAGATCAGAGTCCATAGACAATTACCTTTTTTATGTTGAAAAAGTTCCTTTCACAGACTAACAATTTCGCACCAATATATGATTTAAACGGAAGCACAGTGAGACAATTTGCATATGAATGTAATATTTTGCATAGATTTTCCGCTTTAAATTCAAATCGACTTTCATTGGGTTTTATCAGAGAAAAATTACTTTTACGAAGTAATTCAACTTTCAAACAAAAATACAAACATGATGAAATATTGACGTATTTATACGAAGAAACAAAGTTAATTAAGTTCGGTCTAGTTTATAAACTAACAATCAAATCAAACTTTAAAGGTTTCAACATCTTTAACGTTTACGCTTTGAAAGAATCCTTACAAATCTTTGATTCAAATAAAATTAACTGGAAACCAAGTAAATGTTGTTATTGACTTCGTAATTTATTTCTTACATTTTCAATCTAAACGAAAACGCTCCGATACATGAAACGCTTTATTTATTTGAAGACCAAGCTTTTGAAGATTTAGTTTGTGAATTCATTAAAGATCATGTTCGCGACGATTGTCTCCAAAGCTAATAATTCTAGGGTGTTTATAACAATGGGTGTGAGCGGATGTGTCGTCGCGCCGCCAGTGATTATGTCTAACGCAGGGATAGGAGAGTGGCGGAGCAGCCGCGCGCGCAGCAGTCTACGCTCCACATGCGCCGCCTGCGCACCCCGTGCTGGGCGAGGTGCTCAGTAGAGAAACCAAACGAAGCAAAGTTAATACCGTTACAACACTGCCGACAATGGCCAAGTAGTCGCGCCTCCCTTCTGTCCAATCTGTGCGATTAGGTCTTTCTATTCTGTTTAAGCTTCAGTTTACAATACTCTCTCAGTTACCTGTCCTCTGTTAGTTTAGTGTTTCCACTATCATTTGCTGTTTTATCAGTTTGGATTTTTATCCAGACTGGTAGTTTACATTTTTTAGGTTTTATAGGTTACTTGTTTCTTTGTAAACAATTTTCGGTGAACAAGTTACGTGTTACGTATCTTGTCTTTGATTTATTTCTTCATTACTATGCTTCACAAAAGTAAAGCGTAACTTGTTCCCAGGTAGAATAGCATTTTATCTGCGTCTAGATTACGTTTAGATTAGCTCTGGAACTTAGTCCCGTGTGCCGTTTGGACCTTGTGTGACTCGTCTTTGTGATCGTCCCAGTCTTCGCTCCGTTTGTGTTTGTCCTTTCCTTAGGCATGTTCACCTTTCATTCTTGTGTCTGGGTGACCCCTGTATAGCGCTTATCCTTTGTTTTATGAAATATTTAGTTTTCTTTAACTTAACTTGTGGTCTGTGGTTTCATCCTTTATTAACTCTTGGTGAAACCTTTTTTATTTAGTTTATGTACACATGTTATTTGATTTATAGTTGCTACCACTGCTTCCAAATATTTTATATATACATTTAAGATTCTTTATTCTAGGTATTTTTTCAACCAGCTTGTTTCATATTTTGACTATTTGATATTATATTTTATTATTCTTAAATGTGTGTATTGTAAATTTTGCAGGTGTCTTTCTTTTTTATAAAAACCATATGCTGGTGGTGTCCATCATTTTAAAGTTTGTCGTACCTACGTGCAAATCTTTTAGTGATTTGACGACAGTCTTTTCAGTTTGTATTGGTACTAAATAGTAATTATATTTAAAATAATGAACACCCAGTTATTCCACAAGCAAAAGTCGTTCGCGATTGTCCCTTTCCTTGTGTGATCCCTGACTCTGTCCCAATGACGGCGTGTTTTATTTTAGACCGGCAGTGGCGCGTCAGCAGTCGGCCCCAACCCTGGTGTTTAGGTGTGTCGATGTTATCACTTTTTATGCCACTCTCAATGCTTGGATCAAACCAGAATTCGTTATCAAAATTCAAAATTCCTTCATCAAAATATTCGAACATTTCCATCGACTATATTCCGGTTTCATTCAAGTAGTAATGACAATACGACCCCGAATTAACCTTGAGCATCCCCAGAGATTCGCTTGTTTTGTCGTGTGGCTGTTTGTGTACTGTATTGCTTTCCATTGTCTCAAAGCTTGTGACTAAAATGATATACGATATAACCGTAAATGTGAGCTGAAAGGAGCTTTGAATATATTAATAACTAAGATGCTGGATATGATGCGAAAATTTGTCATTACGGAGAGGTAATCTTTTGAGTGCCATTCTTTTCAACATGGACGAGAAAAATTAAAGCCTCCACATCAATATGATGGAAGCGAAAATTGCACTGGGAATGCTTTAATTTTGAGGCCCTTTATTTGACAAAGCGTTCGCGATATAAATTTTATTAGCAACATCCAGAGTTAACAAGATCTTCAAGACTTTCATCAATATTTCTAACTTTGATTATATCAATAAGGCAGAGTGTTCCAGTGGAAAGCAATGTAACAGCATTACGAATTCTTGAGCACGCTGCATGTAACATAGGTATCCGATACCCGTAGCTAGTGTACCCAAAGTAGTATGTTCTGAAATCTGCCAACTGTCTACTTCATCACACTTGGTTTGATTGGTAAACAAAGTTTTTACACATCGGTAACCTACACCCAATACTTGGAAAAAAATACTGTTCTCAATTTCAGGACCTTGTTTTTTCGTTTATTCGAACTTTTTTTTTGTCCGCAACAAAAGAGATTTCACGAAGTTCTGGATAAAAATCTAACATATTGTTCTACAAACACCCACGCAAAGGACTGCCTTTCATATACACTTTTTTTTGTATTCACTAAAATATGCCTGATTTGGAATCTTTTGGGTGGGATTTTGTATACACCGTATTTTTATCATGCAAATTTTGTACTGTTTGAAAATACTGCAAAGAAAATCACTTTTTTTTTTACTTTGATAATTTTAAATAAGTAGTTAATTAAATACCAGCAATTTATTAAATTTTTACACTCATACTAACAAGATAGTTCTACGAATAGCTGTAGCTGTTAGTGAGTTAATTAAGATTATATAACTTTGATAGACTAACAATGTACAGCATTACATAGTTTTTATTAATTAGATTTAAAAAGTTTGCTTAGATATAGTTTTATGATACGTAAAGTTAAAAACCTTGAATCAAGTATTATTAAGAATATTGTAAGTTTGTTAACAAGATAATACAATAGGATGAGAAGGTAATTTGTTTTAATTATCCGAAGTTTTTTATGTTAGCAAGGAAAATGTTTTAAAGTTTGGATCCGGCTGATATTATTAGATTGGAATGAGACAGTGGCGTCTTAAAAGGAGACGTAGCCGAGAATACCCGGGACAATAATATTTGAATTGCAGCGTTGATTGTCATAACAGTGTCCTAACAGCATCGCAGCTTTCAATGGTAAATGGAGCTAATAAGGACATGACAATAATGGAGCTAATGTTATACTTGGACGTGAAGCTTAAGCTGCGAAAATTAGCTTTTATGCCATCGATTTTCCAGAAACTAATTTTTCTTTGTGCTGTGCACAGGCGGCTGGCTGACGAAGATGACGAGCTGTCAGAGGTACAGCCGGATGCCGTCCCTCCTGAGGTCAGGGAGTGGTTGGCTTCCACCTTCACCCGGCAGCTGGCGACAGCAAAGCGGAAGTCAGACGAGAAGCCCAAATTCCGGTCGGTTGCGCACGCGATCAGGGCTGGCATCTTCGTCGATAGGATCTACAGGAGGGTCACCAGCACTGCGCTTATGCAATTCCCTCAAGATGTCATTAGAGTGCTTAAGGTAAGAATAATTAATATTTACGTCATAAGATAAACAAATGCGGGAGGCCTTTGCTTAGCAGTTAGACTCAAAACAGGCTGCTAAGAAAAATACAGTTCCATATCCAATTATTTTTTCTTTGTAAGATGGGTTGGCACTATCAAAACCTATCTGCACTGCGCAATTCGTAGTTCTTAGGCCTGATGAATTTTGTCACTAGTCCTAATACACTGATAAAAAGGAAAATTCTAATAAAATTCCTGTACAAATATTTAGTCACGTGCTCCAGTTATAGTGCATTCAATATCTCCAAACTAAATTAATAACCGCGCGTTGAATTCGTCTGTCGAAGTTACACAAGAGTGTTTCTGAACAATCCAATATTAATTCTGGAAGCTTCCCTTAATGAGAATGTTGGTTTAACTAAAAGCGATAAGTGCGTCGATGGTTGTGTTTTCAGCTGATGGTGGTCTATTTTTGTAGAAACTTGAAGATTTTATTGTTTTTTTTTCTCAGTCTGTATTTTTTTTTATTTTATATACTTTTTAACCGACTTTTCAAAAAGGAGGAGGTTCTCAAGTCGTCTGTATTTTTTTTTAATGTTTGTTACCTCAGAACTCCTTCATTTATGAAACGATTTGAAAAACTCTTTTTTTTTATTTGAAAGGATATACTTCCAGATTGGTCCCATTTTTATTAAAATCCAGTTCTGATGTTGGGATCCATGAGTAATTGAGGGAACTCCTCAAATATTATAGGTATACATATAGCCATTTTTATATTTTCATCAACAAGTCAATCATTTGCATTCAGAAAGTATAATTTGGTGAAGTGGAATTGATGAAGAAAGCCACAGATGGCCACCGGAACTTCTCAATGATAAGTGTTTCACGGGTGGCGATGAGATATCTGGATTAAGATAGTTAAGCAAAGCAAATTGAAATAAATAGTTCTGATCAAAATGGTACCATCAAACTGATCTGATGATGAAGCCGGAAGGTAGGCACTGGAACTCCGTTATAAAACAATGTATCCTACCCGTGTTTGGTCATATTGGATTTATCATGAGATGCACTATGGGTATAAATGATTTTTAACCGACTTCAAAAAAGGAGGAGGTTCTCAATATACATACCTATCTAGCCATATATACATATAAAAGGAAACCGTGACTGATTGGTCTATCAACACAGCTCAAACCACTGAACAGATTGGGCTGAAATTTGGCACGTAGGCAGGGTATCTGTTAAGAAGAGGTTTTTGGAAATTTGACCTTTAAGGGGGAAACAGGGGTTTTTTTTGCATGAAAAATCTTATTCCTAGAGTTAATAAACTTGAAACTTGGACGAATACTTACGTAAGTAAATTATAAAGTTTGTATTTTTTGTTATCTTAACTTCAATGTATGGGATATCAAATCATGTATAGAAGAATTTTAACGCGCGGTCCGATCAACTCGAAACTCAGTGTTTATACTTAAAACCAAACATGAAGAATAACTTGTATCAGGGTTTTTCGAAAATCTACCTATAACTCCAATCTACATATAAAATTGGTATAACCTTTAAGTCAAATAATGGAAAAGTCGCAAACCACTTTAAAAATTAACCTCTTTGGTGGTGTCAAGTGGGGATGGATACAGTTTGTATGAAAAAAATCTTCTTTCGTTGATCTATTAACTTGAAACTTTCTCTAAATCTTTCTACAAATCAATGTGGTGTAATTTTCAAGGTTTGTTGATCACGTAAAGGTCAACAATTTTAAAATTGATTACACTGGAACAACAAAAAAAAACTAATAAGTCCTAATTTATTATTATTTTGTATTAATCTAAATAACAAAGCTATCTATATAAATACATGGAGAAACTGACCGACTGATTGACTGACGTACCAACGCACAAACTCCTGGGAGCGACGTGAAATTTTGCACTAGGGTTCCTTTTATGTAGGGTAGGTACTTTTAATCCCGGTTCCCGTGAGATTTTTTCGGACATCCTCGCAGGTGAAGCTGCGGGCAAAAGCTAGTATTATATATAGTTAGCTAGTTGAGGCATAACTTATTTGTTTATGAACTGATTTTTATAATTTTTCATTTGGTAGAGGAAGCTTGCGATGAAACGACCTGAATCAGGTCAATGGACAATGGAGAGGATACCCTCTCCATTGTCCATTATATTCATTATACATAATTATTATTGTTATTATTACAGATTTACGGCTAACTCTTCAATAATACGTATTTAATCCACTTGGTGTATGTTGATGATGTAATAAAACTTCCTGTCACTGTTGTTTTCATAGGAAGTAGTGGTATACGAATTGGTGTGGGGTAGGTACCACTAAAAAGAAAAAATAAAAAACTTTTTACAAAAAAAAAACAACCGACTTCAACCGAAAACACTAAAAAGTGAAAATAAACTTTAATTTTGAAAGCACATAACATAACATCACGCCTTGTTTCCTCGAAGGGTTGGGCAGAGGTGTACCTGTAGTACACCCACATTTAATATTATATTTAATTTAATTTCGGAAGTCGGTGGCCATAAACGAAAATATAAAACCAAAGACACAGACTTCCGAAATTAAATTAAGTAAATATAATATTAAATGTGGGTATTAAAATAGTTCTATAATAATAGGAAAACCTATAAGAAGTCATTGGTGTTAAATTAACATGGTAAATCTCTCAATATTTTGCGTACAAACTTAAATTTGCAGTTTGAATGTATGGGAGAACATGTTCTTTAACTACAATGTTAAGTTTGTTCTTGGGATAAAAACAATGACATGGTAGATAACATATTCATTGTACGGAACCCTCACCACGCGAGTTCAACTCGCACTTGTGGACGGTTTTTTAAGCAAAGCGCTTTGTAGTTCTGGTATTCCTGTTTATTCCAAAATGCCATAAATAAATTACGTTAACTTTCATATTTTCAGCTCCTATTAATAAGAATTTGATTTTTTGGATAATATTTTACGATTTTTTGCTAACACACGTTGCGTCGGGGGGGGGGGGCTGTAGCTTGTGGGCCCCGTTTAATTGATACAGGTGATACGGAGGCAGCTACGCCCCTGCCACGTAATTACTTTCATCAAAGGCGGAACTAAAAATGTTACGGCAATTACTTGATTTTGAGGGCTCCAACACTTCGTACTGTAATGGAGCTCTGCTTTCAACATTTTGTGACCGACACGTTCAGAGCGCGGCCTTTTGCTGCGTGATCCAATTTAAGCTTTAAAGCTCCGTTTAGACGGCGCAAGTTTATAGCCTGTGGCATACCATAAAATTAAAGAGCAACTAACTGGCATCGTCTAAACAACACGTACAATATTGTTGCATAATACGGGCAAGTTAGTTGCCGTTCAAAACTGGTAAGATGTAAACAGCACGTACAAGAAAATTGCACGTACAATAAAATTGCACGCACAATAAAATTGCACGTACAATAAAATTGCACGTATAATAAAATTGCACATGCAATAAAATCGCATTTAACTCTACAAGTACGAACGAATGAAATAAGTAAAAACAATCTTGAGAAGACGTTCAATAATATTTTACTAAAATATTTGGCAGCGCAAATACGGGCAATACTATTGAATCAATTACAAGGACGTATAACTATGTTTAAGGACGAGGCAAAACTTGCATGCAATAATCGCCTTGCAATAAAATTGCCTTGCTGTTCATGCAATTAATTTTATTGAACGGCAAAAAACTATTGTATTCAATTATTGTATGCCATTTTATGGAAATCGCACGTGTGTAAACACATGCAAGCAATTTTTGAATTGCAATAAACTTGAATGTGCTTCATGGCATGCGATTATTGCTCTTGAGCGTTCCAGAAACTTGCACCGTGTAAATGGGACTTAACTCTTATAAAAACCGCGACAGGATGGTGGAACTTTTTGAGAAGAGTATTATGGTTTTTACCTCATTAGGTATGTTATAAGGATAGCAAAAATTATGTAAAAAATTATAATAATTTTACAAACAATTGTAGTAACATTTCTAGGTAAACATAAATCGCATAATAGTTTAGATTAGGTTATATTGCTCTGGAAAATTATACAATAATTACTATTAGTTAGATAAAATATATGGAACTGAATAAACAAACCGTAACATGAATTCATGTAAATAATCAACAGAACTAAATTATTATAACCTATAAATAACCTTTTCGTTCATACGCACAACGATCAATTATTTATTCATTAGGAGTGGTATATGAAGATGACATTTAAATTACATAAACAATTATCTATCTCAATTGCTTGGAATACAATTTGTTTACCTTCAATTACATACATGGCATACATAAACTCATGCCTTCATCCCATGGGGGTAGGCAGAAACTATAGAACGCCACCTGCTACGCTCCTTACATACTCCTTTTGCTTCGTTTACGTTCGTACATCAGTACCCCGGGTGTAAGTTTGCAAGTGAGTAAACGTAACTAGCGCGTTTGCGTTAAGATTTTTATTCTGACTCTTATACTCTTAGCATTATGATCTATCGGTCCAATTTTATCGCAAACGAATTAGTTACGTTTACTCTCTTGCAAACTTACACTCGGGGTACTGGTCATACACGCACGCCGGTTGCGAGTACTACGCACCGGACCTTTCTGAAGAAAGTCACATATATGTCCTTCTAGGGCGTCTTTCCACTCACTTCTGTCTTGTAAATACCTTTTGTTAGTCTCCTTTCATTCATCCTATCAAAATGACCAAACTTAAGCATACTCTTTTAATTTTCTGTCACTAAATCTTCTTTTAAGCCACACCGTTGCCTTGTCACATACATTTTCAGCCTATCATTTATAGTCACGCCACACAAGCTTCAATTAATATTGCACAATTTCATCTTTAGCCGGCCGCGGGTCACATAATATGGCACATCGAGTCTTACGCCGGCAGCACACCTCCGCCACGAAACCAGTTGAATTAAACTACTGTGGTTTCGCTGCTATGGTTTCACGGCGGGGGTATGCTATCGGCGTTAAGCTACGGCTGCAGTGAACGGCTGTCATGACAATGATACATACAAAAAATATATGACAGTGAGGTTTGACTTTACGGTGTCAAAAAACGCTCTCTAGGAAAACATACCAACTTATTTTGATGGCTTTAAACACAGGTTTTTCATAAACCTAGTTCAGGCAGGTCTATATTACAGTTAGAATTACATTTTTCCACGATTGTAATTAATCTAAATCATAATTTTACTTTACTTTATACTTAAATATATTTTTTTTTTTTTTAAAGTCGGGAGGTGTCGTGGGACACCCGATTGGAACGATATACCTTTCGCTGTATATTATATATTAATACAGAGCCAGACTAGCTGCGCTGTACGGTTTCACCCGCATAAGTGTCGTTCCCGTGGGAATAACGAGATAAAAAGTATTCTATGTCCTTATACAGGTTCCTATGTTCACTATAAAGTGCTTAAGTGTGTGATTATTGGAGAACGAGGAAGAACTGACCTACCGTGATACAGTTTTTACTATACTTGTCAAAAAATAAAAGGCCGGTCGCGATAGTCAATCGCGACGTAACTAGTGAAGTAAACACACGACTCGGTACTCGATACTCACGATAAATCGATTCTAGATGTCAAAACGAGCCTATTATTTTTTGACAACTTTAGCACGGAGGTCAGTGTGAATTACTCTCTAACAACCATATTTCTACGCACGACATGAGATCTTATTTTTTGTTATGTATTTTATTATTTTTCTTCTCTTTATTCGTATACAGGGTGTAAGGGACAGCCCTCCGCAAATTAACAGGGTGCATTCAGCTCCTTATTTTGAATCATATTCCACTGAACATTTTCTTAGGAAAATTGTAATTTTTTTATCGTAATTTTAGTTACTATTCCTTTATTTCAATGTAAAATCAAATTCTCTGTACGCAGTATTCCATTGATGTAAATAACACAGCTAAAATAAAAAAATCAGCAATGGATGTTGAAATTCTCTAACGAACGACGCCTGAAATCAGCGAGCGCGGCCGTCCACCCCGCCGCGACAAATCAGGTTCATTGGATTCCCATAACGTTCCTGAAATAATTTAATGTACCAGTCATCTTAGTACGATATACTGAATTCACCCCATCAGTCTGCGGAGGGCTGTCCCTTACACCCTGTATATTGTTATTATTAAGGTTGTTATTGCGATGCTGGAAAAAAATGTTTTTTTTTAAGGTCATGGTCTACCTATGTGCCAAATTTCATCCAAATCCGTTCATCCGTTTTAGCGTATCAAACTAACAAACAAACTGACTTTCACAGTTATAATATTACGATACCTAGGATTAGGAAAACAAAGAGGAGCTTGTGGCTAAGTAATAATAGCCGCTCGGGTCGATCGATCAGGTTAAGCTACGCTTGCCGCGGTTGGGCCGTGGATGGGTGACCATCTTTACATACCACGACCCCTCTGTGCCTCGGAAAGCACGTTAAGCCGTTGGTCCCGGCAGTCATTCGTGGATCTTTGACAGTCGTTACGGGTCGTCAGAAGCCCGAAAGTCTGACAACCAGTCTTACCAAGGGGTATCGTGTTACCCAGTAACTGGGTAGTGGAGGTCAGATAGGCAGTCGCTCCATTTAAAATGTTGGTTAGAAGGCTGGAAGCCGACCCCAACATAGTTGGGAAAAGGCTGGTCAGATGATGATGACTTAGGAAAACAAAAACTTTTGACACTTGAATCTGACCCATAATGCCCGAAAAAGTCAGTTTCAAGTGTCAAAAGTTTCAAGTTTAAGTGCTTAGCCACACTGGCAGCGCGGTGCGAGAGCGGCGCGGGTGCTTACGCGTGGTCGACTCAAACTAGTTTGAGATCCCCGCTCCCGCGCGGCTTGTCGCTTGTCGCCCGCGCACTCAGTCACTGCGGCCACTTGTATGAACGAGCTATGCCGCGCGAGTTGCCCGCGCGCTCCCCGCGACAAGTAGCCCGCGCCGCTCCCCGCGCCCGCGTGCACACTATGGACGCTCAAATAAAGTTCTTATGTTTGAGTATGTCGCGCCGGGCCCGCCCCCCAGACTTGAGGTGGCCCGCAGAGTCTGGCTGGCACTAGCCGGGGATCGCGGAAGTAATACTAGATCCCAAGATCCCCAGTGCAAGTGTGGGATCCCTTCCCACACTTGCACTGGGGATCTTGGGATCACAGTGGGGTGGTTTTTAGTCAGTAAGATTCTGACAGAAGGGCGGATCCATGAGGATTTTCAACCCCGGAACCAAAAAAAAAAAGGTGAAGTCGCAGTGGTAGTCCGCCAAATTAAATTATTCTTACGTTTTTTTGCAATTTGCAGCTCAGTGCCGGGGGAATCCGAAGTATCGGCTAAATGTTTGGCCGTTTCTTGACTTCCAAAGTTTCCTTTTTTGACTTCGAGTCCTTACCCGACTTCATGTTACATTTTTGACTTTGACTTATCTGGTTGACTGTCGTTTTTTTTTTTCATTAACCGTAACCAGCCATAGTCAACCGTAGTCAAGAAACGGCCGAACATTCGGCCAATATTTTGGATTTATCTTCAGAGTAGACCCCCAGGTTATAGAAAAGTTCTTATGGAACAAATCAAATGTAGAGAGATGTATTAATAATTTTAATGCTTACAATTCTGTAAATACGTGTTCGTTATGGTCGCGAATCATATTTTTATCAAGATATAACCTGACACTGCCCTGTAAATTGCACAAAAACGTAAGAAATTTAGAAATGAAAACTTCTTTAGGCGCGTTGAGCACTTATTGAGTGAAAAAGATCATGGAAGTCGCGTCATCGTCACCGAACGCTTTCCATGAGCTATATCGGGTGTAAAAAGGCCTTTTCCGAAGCCGAAAGCTACATATTCTACCCAGTATTTGGGTCGTTTTTTTTCCACTAGACCATACCTGGGAATCCACTGGTTCTGGTGATATTGAAGGCCAAAGTCACATTTTTTTTTTTTTACGAAAAATAATTCCAAGTGTTATTATAAAACTTTTTTTCTTGGGTGGGGCTTAACTCACACAACAGCTCTGAGTCCGTTTGCCTGGGTTCGCGTTACATTGCGCGCAATAAAAATTGCAATTTTTTAATCCCTAAAAACAAAAACCGGTTCCCAGCTATCATTTTTGCGCAAAGCTACTTAGTTAGATGTACAGTATGCGTAGTTGACGGCTTTGTGATGTGTCTTTTTACACCCTGTATGCATACTGTTTTCACTTCTATGGGCAGTCCCCAGACTGCCCCGCATGTTTTTTTTAATTCTCTTCGGCTTTGTATAGCGTCGTCTCAGTCATTGATACATAAGTGAGTCTCTTCCAAAGTTCAATTTGTCACATTCGCGCACGGGTACAGTACATACACACTCGTAGTACAAATGGGGGCTAACCTAGTAACCCAGTAACCTTTAGTAATCGAGTCGGCAGCAGCTCGCCTGAATTCTATGAATTTCTATTTATAATGCTTTGACAGGAAATTTTGCATTAACTAAGTTAACAACCTCGTCGATGGCAATTAGGTATAAGTTAAGGTAATAGGGTAACGGTTGAAGTGTGGACTAACGTAACAAAAGTCGCGAGTTTGAAACTTGAGTTTGGCTCTTGAGATACAAGTATCGTTTTACTTAGTTCAGGAGCCAGCTATTCAACCTGATCATGACCACCACTTGTATAATCATGTTTAGTTGTATGACTAACTTCATGTGTTTCTCTTTTTACAAAAAACAAATTTTTACTAAATACACTCCTAGCACAAACTTAGTTAGGGGGGGTAATCAGGAATATTCGTACGTGTCCTTTGTGCATCCCAGATTGCTAGTAATTTTATTGTACTCATCGTCTTCAATAGAAGACAGCACAATATCGGCACAAACTATATACCATATATCATCGAGTAGGTTCTTACTGAAGTTTTGTACGAAAGAGTTGAATACTTTTTCGCAATTACTATGTTGGTCCCATGGACAAAGTGGTTCAGTTTGCTTGGCGGGAAAGTGAAGCGTCGTGTTCAGCAGTTTGTTTAATTTTCCAAAATTTGTGTTTAGCCGAATATTAATGTGTAATAATGGTGGATTATTAACCATTAAGTGTTTGTGAACGTGCATTAGTGTAGGCAAATGAAACAAAACAGTGCAACTTCGCTTCAAGTTCTCTCAAGAAGTCCGCGTGAAGTCTCAGTAAAGTGCCACATCTTTACTGAAACTCAAGGGGAGTGGGCGGGGATATCATCTTCATGCATTTATAATTACTATAATATTATACAAGAACTAAAACTTGACATTGGCTAAATGCACAAACCGTGCGAAGCCAGAAGGAAAAAAAAAAAAAAAAAAAGTGGTTCAGTTTTATGGTCGGTACCACAAAAAATATGGAAATTACCACCCTTAAATATATGACCACGCATTACTAATACATGCTATACAGCGTGTCTTCATAATGTGCACATATCGAAATGAGGGAAACTAAGCTTAATTTTATCGACGTAATGTATTTAAAAAATTCTAAAATAACAAAAAAATACAAACAAAACGGGTCTCTACCGAGTGTAAGGCCTTTCTTTAACAGTTGATAGGAAACGTTGTGATTGACTTATAAACATAGTATTTTTACTTTTAGAAAGCTGATACGATAAAGAATAATTTAAAGAAATAAAAAAGGGTAAGTAGTCGGGACTTTTATTGAGATAATTTACAATTACTTATTATAAAATTTTATGAGAAAATTACAGATTTTTTTAATTAAATCACCCTAATTCAATTGAGGGCGAGTTTTTCTTTACTTTTTATTTTATGAAGACGTCCTATTATTTCCGGTCATTACTGAGTTTGTTTCATCGTGATAGATCGTTTAGTTTAAAAGTTATACCGATTTGTTTACACATGTTTATTTAGATGGCGTCACTGAGAAATGGCATCACAGTTTTTCTGTGACATTTCTTCAAAATCTCTTTGACCCCACATTTTTGACGTGACGTCTTACCTCAAAAGCTGCATTTAGCATTACCTAAATTATCAGTAATCTTAATAAAATGGCTTTTTAAACATTCAAGCTTAAAATAGTTATCTTGAACTTGTCAATGACACGTAACCAAAGTCCAGAAATACGAATAGAATATTTAAGTGTCTCCATTTATATAAACGCTCGGTTTAAAGTTAGTTTTGTTCGCGTCACAAATCCGTTGTGACACTCTGTTTCTGTAGAACTGAAATAGGTGAAAATCAACTTAATGGAAATAGTAAAGTGCTGTTTTGAAAACACCAACTGTTTTAAATAGTTAGGCAAAGGCTGCTATCGTTGAAACATTTCATAGAATTGCGTTTCTAAAGCCTATGAGGAAGCAACTTTTCAGTAATAAAGTATATTTGGGTGTAAAATCACTAGATAGCAGTTTAAGTTTTGGTTTAAGTTTTGGTTTCTAAGGGCAAATTTCACCAATCAAACTAAACGCGATCAGCACATCTAAACCGAGTTCAAGAGCTGTCAGTGTCAATATTACAAAGAAAATAATGACAGTGACAGCTCTTAAACGTAGTTTGTGCTGATCGCGTTCAGTTTTCATTGGTGAAATTTGCCCTTAGAAACCATTGGGAAACAAAACCCCAAAATAATAAGTTCCCATAACAATGGCGGCACGAGGCAGGCACGTGGCGACTAGCGCGGTATTACGAAATACGCGTGTGTGCAATTTATAGGCTTGTAGACAAAATATCTATGGGTAAATCGAAATTTTTTGTTAGATATTTCGATATGTTTTGGCGATATCTATTATTTTGATGTATCGATACAAAATATCGAAAATGTTTCAAATACATTATTTCCAATACCAGCACCGATGTCGACTGACTAAAACTGCTGTAATTCACAGCCGTAAAAAGTAAACTTATATTTATAATTTTTTCACAAGTTTCAGATTTTATCAGAAATTATGTTCCTAGTTTGTTATTTCTAGGATTAAAAACAAAGACAATAGAATTTCATTCGATATATCGCTGTTTTTTCAGATATATCAAAATCGATATCATTATATTTTTTTAAATATGGATACGATATTATATTGGTTGTTAATATTGGCGATATATTTTTGGCACTTTGGCACGCGCATCACGAGCGCCTTCCTCGCAACGGTCTGGCGAGAGAAAGAGACAGATAGATTATTTTATAGATCGTGACGGCACAAAACTGCAGGACGCTCGCAGTGGACGAAGTTGTTTATGGGTTGCTACAAGCCTGATTTACAGGGTACAAGTTTCTGGAACGTTCAAGAGCAATAATCGCATGCAACAAAGCATATTCAATTATCGCCATTCAAGAATCGCATGCAAGTGTTTAGACGCGTGCGATTTTCATTAAATGCATAGAATAATTAAACGCAAGTTTAGCCATTCAATAAAACGGGTTCTGTTAAAACGTGGCGATTATTGCATTCAGGTTTGGCCTCGTCTAAACACAGAGTTGTACGTGCTTGTACCATTTTATGACGCGATGATTCAAGTATTGCCCGTATTTGCGTTGCCAAATATTTAATAAAATTTTATTGAATGTGTTCTCAGTTTTTTTTTTTTTAACTTACTTCGTAAGAGTTTCCAAGCACTTCCTGGCATGCGATTGAGCTGAAACTTGGCATACCTATGTTACTTTGGTGACACATTGCAGTAAGAAGTCGATCAAAGAAGCTCTTCAACTAAACAAGATAGCTTCGTCGTGTTTGGTCTAGTTGGATTTGTTTAAAACTCTACTCTGGACTCCTACCAGAGCCCTGGTATGTGTCCAAACTATGATGGTGGAACCGGAAGGTGGCTACAGGTACTTCTCAAGTAAACAAGATAGTTTCGTCGTGTTTGTGCTGAATAAATTTATTTTGACAAGTACCTACTTTCGCACTAAATGAAGTCTGGCACCCTTTTTTTTTTGTGGGTGGGAAATTATCTAATAACTTCTCCCGCTCTGGGCGGAGCGGGAGGGCGTGTCAGACTTTTACTGACTAAAACCCACCCGTTTTCCATGGCCCGAACCAGGGTGGGACGCGAGAGATTGCCGCCGCCGATCGCCTCCGTGAGGACACGGCGGTGCTCCACCCAAGCCGGGCAGACCTCAAGTCTGGCACCCTAATTTTGTAATACTTACAATTTACGAAACCTCGATCGTCACCACGAACCGTATAGTTTTTATACATACATTAAGATGGGTGTATATTAAGTATATTATGATGTGTGTATATTAAATATATTATGATGTGTGTATATTAAATATATTATTATGTGTGTATATTATACGCGTATTTATACACGTATGTGTGGTGGTAGCACGTAGGTGCTGTTTACACCAATGCCAGATTTGAACGGCAAATTGCCCGTATCAAGCAACGATTGTACGTGTTGATAAGACTTTGTCAGTCAATTGTTGCTTCAACTTTATGGTATGCCAAGACACACTACCACTGCACCAACACAACACACAACAACACAACTGCAACTAACACTGGGATTAATCTAATACAAGTATCCTGGACATAATATGAAAGTCTGCAAACTTTAAGCATCGCACTAGTATACTCCTAATTCAGGTGAGATTACAAGTAAAACCTAAATAAACAAATTAACTCCATAAATGGACTTACCAAGGTCTTTAGCTAATCAACTGATGGCTACAAATCCTGCTCAGGTATCAAATATTCACTACCAAGTAACTAAGGGTTGAACAAATTAACTCTTACAAAGAGCTAGATTAATTTGTGCACGTGAACATTTATCTTAATTCAGTGAATTACAGACAGAAGAGCGCACAGTTTGTTGTAGTGGAATTTATGGAGGTACCCAACCATTCGTAATGGTCGTAGTAAAGAATTTTATTTGGTAAAGGTTTGGTAACGAATAATTTAGTTGAAAAGATAGAAAATACGTTTATCTGCGGTAAACATGACGCAAAGAAAGAAGAAAAAAGAAGAAGATTTGATACAGTTGGTACGAGTATTAGGTTCACCAATATAGTGTTGCGTAACTTTTAATTCGATTTAAGGGGATACGCTAAGGTATCTAGTTTTTTGCAATTAATTGCAGGTCAGTATCAAATTGTATAAGATCCAAACATCTAAATCTATCTAATTTTTAAAATTAAATCTAATATTATACAATTGTTATCTTAATTGTAATCTTATTATTATTATTCATTGGTTGCATAATTTAAGTAAATGAAACTGTTTCTGATCTGACTTGGTTTAAAGTAACTTATTTATTTATTTCAAAATATGTGTTAATTTTGGTAATGCCCGTCTAATGGCGTTTAATAATCTTTAAATATGTCTTATCTGCGGATAATGCAGTGGACTGCAACATAACTACTTACAAGTGTTGTTAACCTTATTTATTATACAATATTAGTTTTAGTACATGCGAAACCCGAAACACATGTCTATTATTTTTATGTAAAGAATATATGTTTAAAAGTTCAAAACAACAAAAGTTCTCCGTACAAAAACATGCTAACGGCGCGCGCCGCCCCCGCGCCTCCAGGGTCGTCTTGCGCTCATTGATAATAATTTGGCATTAGGTACCTAACCGTACGGCGATTGTATTGTTTATTTATTAATAGGTTATCCTACAATTTTTTACACTATTCCTTTCATATAAAAGTACACACTACATTTACAAGTGCAACAATTACTTACAGGCTAACACCACATGCACTATAAATTTAGATTGAACAAAAAACAATTAAAAAGAAAGCTTAAATCTAGTAATTTAAAAACAATAATCAATAATCGAATTAAATTAATTTAAATAATAAAAAATAAGTAAGGATACATTATTAAAAAAAAATCGAATATTAAATAGATTGGTAATGTAGTGAATGTAAAATTAAACTAAGATTAAATATTTGGTTTAGGTACCTACATTATACAACAAATAAAAATTAAATTAAATAATGTTAAATAACTATGTATGTTAGATTAAAAATTGGCAATTTAGATTATTAGTTGTCCGAATAGTATTTATTAATTAATTTACAAAATTACCCTTTGCTATCGTGGTGTACGTCGATCAGGTCACTACAGCTGTTTAAGATTTTGCACATTCGCGGTATAGGTGAGTTAGCACCTAGGACAGTTTTACGCAAGGGCGGGTGGAGCGGAGTGATGGGTTTTCGAGGACAGCGGGTCGGGGCACGAAACTTGATGAGACTTAGTAACTGTGGACAGTCTATTTGCTTTCTGAGGAGTTTGTACAGAAACAGGGCATCCATAACTTCTCTTCGAGTCAATAACGAGAGCATTTTGAAGGTTTGCAGACGGGACACATAGGAGGGCAGCTGCTTGCTTTTCCCTTTGGAAAAAGCAAGGTGCCATAAAAATCGTTTCTGGACCCGTTCTAAGAGCAGTTTATGAGTGGCGTAATGTGGCCTCCATACAACGCTACAGTACTCTAGTATGCTTCGTACAAGGCTATTATACAGCAATATTTTTGTACTGACCTGTTTGAACCCCTTGGTATTGCGTAGCACAAATCCTAACATTTTGGAAGCTTTTTTAATAGTGTTTTCGATGTCCCCCACATCGAAAACTACAATAAAAGTAACTTTTTTATCAAATAGAACTCCTGGATCCCTTAGAATTGTCTACTTCGTGAATTTTATGGTTGTCTATAAAGTAGCTTGAATGGATGGGATGACCTTTCTAGAAAATGTCAGGTGGTAGCATTTATCGAAGTTCAATTCCATTTTGTTAGTAATTAAATGGTGATAATATTTTCCATCACACTTAAATATTTTTGGGACAAAATATAACATGGTGTAAAAATTATTGATATCGATTCAGTTCCTTATTCTGAACAAACCTTAATCAGGTTTCGCATATACTAAAAATAATTTTGTTTATGTTGTAGTTGTTTATTATCCCTTAATAAATATGTATTTAGAATAATAATTACATAATAGAAACGATGGATGGACTGTGTGAAAGATCTTATGGCTAGATAAGGGGGCCTAAAATGGACGCTTTAGCAGAATCATAATATGATCTGCGTACAATTCATACATCCCGCAATTCATCTGTTTGACAGCTGCTATTTGACATTAGACTTCATTAGAGCAATTAATAATTTGTGGACCATTTTACGAAACTCCATACAAACTGTCAAACAGATGAATTGTGGGATATGAATTGCACGCAGTTTCATATTATGATTCTGCCAAAGCGTCAATTTTAGGCCCCAAGGAGTGACAACCGAGATGATAGGAAGTGATGATGATGATGACGTCACGCTGTAGAAGTTGCACGAAGGCTGCGCTGACGTTCATACTGGTCACCAGTTTAGAGGCATGAGGAACAGGGTGTAAAGTTCACGCATACTCTATAGTAAAGGGAGGATCCTCCGACCAGACGGGTGTCGTGTCTGGTGGGCAACTGCCCAACTATTCATGTCGGGATGTTGTATATATGCGTTGCGTGGTAAACTCTGCTTGCGCGATGCAGGATTTTGCGTGACGTCAGTGTGACGCGTAGTTCGCGTATGTGGCGATGTTGATGCCGCTACAACAACTAATAGAGAAATATGAATGAAAAATAAATGTTGGGCCGGGGTCCATATTGGCTCAACTAAAGTTCTTTACTTGAAATTGTTCTTCCTAACGATTTGTAATCCGAATGATCACTCTTCCTAAAATTTTTCATCCTAAAGTTTTCATTCATACTATTTGTAGTGCTACCGGCGATGTTCATAACACTCATGTTTCCGAAAATTGTAATTAATAATATCATTAATGTAAATATATTTAAACTCCTACTGTTTTTTATCATAACGCTTTTATCCCTAAAACTATAACTATACATGAGATAATTATGTCTAAAAAACCAACTGTTTAGAATTATTTAAGGTCGTTTCACAGATTTTTGTCTTAAATGAATGAAATTCAGGTCAGAATGTCGTCTTGGGGGCACTATAAAAAAATACTTATAAAAATTTCGCGACCAATTTCGAGGTAGCGCTCGCCGGCCGCTGCCGCGGCACCGCTCGCTTCGCTCGCTCGGCTTGCGCGTAGTTGGTCACAGTTCTAACCTAACCTATGGATATCTTTGCAGGTACACACCGCTATAAATAAAATGAAAATAAGACTTTGAATAATATTGTAAAAGATGGTTATGTTGAGAAAATATAGGAAAACAAATAAAAGTCTATTAGATGTTTATTGCTACTGACATTATGAAGTTAAATGCTTCGGAATTATGAACATTAGAGACAGAGTAGTTAGGAATTGTGATCGTTAGGATAAAAAATGTTAGGAAGAACATTTTCGGATTTCCAATTATCGGAGTTGAAAATTTAGGTGAACTTTGGCGCACCCGTTGGGCCGATCCCAAATAAATTAGAATAAGGGCAGGAGAATATAATAGAATAAAATACACCATAAAATTAAAATAAAAAGAGAATGATGAACCATTAGAATCACCAAAGAATTCGTCTAAGTTAGAAATGGCCTGAGAAAGAAAAGAAAGAAAGAAAGAAAAATAGCCCAGCACGCGTAGCAGGACCAATTCTATCTCTATTCTACCCAGGGACCATTTTGGTTACCATTTTAGAAAAACCTTATCGAAAACCCTTTCAATGGAAAAGGTTTTCGATAGGGTTTTTCTAAGCAGTTAATCAAAAACCCATACGGTGTGGGTAATTTTGAATGGCTTAAACTAAGCCGTTCAAAAGCGTTACCCACACCGTATGGGTTTTTATCGAAAACCCTTTCAATGGGTTACCAATATTTAATTTAAGCCGTTCATAAGGGTTACCCTTATTGTATGGGTTTTTGTTTAACCGCTTAGAAAAACCATATCGGAAAACCCTTTCAATGGGTAACCAAAATGGTCCCTGCGTTTCAATGGTTTATTCCAAAAATCCCCACCCACAAATCCCCACTGGTGGGGATTGTTACTTTTTTTTCCAAAAATCCCCACTTGTTAAATAAACTCAGCCTAGTGGGGATTTTTGGAAAAATAAGTAACTATCCCCACCAGGTGTTGTTGTTTCTAAATAATTAAAACAAAAAATGCGTTAATCAATACCTACGATAAGTAACTAATTATGTCAATATTATAATAACCAACTTCCATTATAAATTGTTTGCATTGAAACGAAACTCAATTGACTAGATTCAAACAAAAATTATTTAAACATTATAGGATCACGTAAATCGTGGTTGAGAATTTATCTCATTCTTTCTAAAAAAAAATGGCACTGTAATGCTGCCACGCATTAACTCTAGTTGAGCATCTAAGATGAACTGGTCTTTTTCTTTGCTTCTTTGTGATCGCGGTTTCCGACGGTGACTTTCGTTAGCACTTCTTTCATAAAACAAAGCGTCTTCATGCAAAAAATGTAGGAGTTTCAGTAAACTTGGTCTTTTTTTCGATATAGCTGCATTACGTTTATTATGCCACCCTTCCAAAATGTTTGTCGTTCTGTGCCTCTCTCCGTAAACACATAATACTTTTATGAAATCTTCTTTTATCCATTGGCTTAACATATACTGGCGAAAACTGTCACTGTTTTGATTGTCTGGGCTTTGGCTGGCAACATAGAACCAGCCTTCAATTCGACAGCATGTAATTCGGCAGCAGCATCGTACAATGATTCAGGTTTTCAGTTGAGTGAGTCACAATTTCCTCTTTTTTTGTTTATCCACCGAAATAAAACGGCACCAGTTAAAAAAAATTTAAGTCAGGAACCTCGCAGAAGTTACAGTTCCTCTAAAATTTAATCATTGCTCATAGCAGATTTTAATGATTATAAAACTCGCATATTATTATTAGCTACCAAAAACGCTCGTAGTCGCATGAAAACGATAAACGTTTTTTTTGGAAATAGGACATTCAAAAGGAATTGAATTAAAATCGACATTCAAATCCATTTTATCAACTTTATACAGTACATGGTAATCTCGGTAGCAGTTTACTGAAACTCCTACATTTTTTGCATGAAGACGCTTTGTTTTATGAAAGAAGTGCTAACGAAAGTCACCGTCGGAACCCGCGATCACAAAGAAGCAAAGAAAAAGATCAGTTCATCTTAGATGCTCAACTAGAGTTAATGCGTGGCAGCATTACAGTGCCATTTTTTTTGGAAAGAATGAGATAAATTCTCATTCTCATTTTTTTTTTTTTTTTTAAACTTTGCCCCACACTAGGAGTTTCTCCTGTATTGTGGGTGCGTTTACAAACATTTAAACTCACATACACAAACAGCCAGACCCAGAACAACTACTTGTAGGTCATACAAATATTTGTTCCGTGCGGGAATCGAACCCGCGACACGCAGCGCAGCAGCCAATTGCTTAACCACTGCGCCAACCGTGTCGTTCTCTATAATGTTTAAATATTTTTTGTTTGAATCTAGTCAATTGAGTTTCGTTTCAATGCAAACAATTTATAATGGAAGTTGGTTATTATAATATTGACATAATTAGTTACTTATCGTAGGTATTGATTAACGCATTTTTTGTTTTAATTATTTACATACAACAACACCTGGTGGGGATAGTTACTCATTTTTCCAAAAATCCCCACTAGGCTGAGTTTATTTAACCAGTGGGGATTTTTGGAAAAAAAAGTAACAATCCCCACCAGTGGGGATTTGTAGGTGGGGATTTCTGGAATAAATCGTTTCAATAGGGTAATTTGAACATAGACAGTTGTATTGATAAACTTGACTGTTTTGCGGTCGCGAATCTTATTTTGATCAACATACAACCTTATACTGCGCAGCAAAGTTCAAAAACTAAGTAATTTCGCGACTGACTCTGGCGCTTTAATTAAGAAACCGTACAAATCTCAAGCATAATGTCAAGGGCGCTATGAAAAATAAATGCGCATTCACACGACATTTTCCGAGAGTCATTTGTTTTTAAATTTTAATTAAATACTCTGGTAACCAGTCTAATGTGAAGTGTTCACGCAATACCGAAGTTGACTTGCGTAAGCAACTTCCAACGTGTAAACGCTTGCGCAACTGGACTTCTGCAAGTTTTAGTGACTTGTCGAACTTGCTGCAAGTCCCACGTGTATACAGTTGTTTTAACCTTACCATAAGCACTTGTTTGAAGGTATAAACACTTTTCTTGCTAACGGTTTATTCCGCACAACTGCACTATTTCACAACTAAACGACGACTGGCTCTGTACTACATTTTACTATTTAAAATAACTTTTCCCCCACTCAGAAATAACGATAACATCATAACCGTTATTTCTGTGTTGCCAAAGTAAAATAATACATTCAGTTGCCATAATGAAAATACATTTAATAATTTGTACTTTGACAGTGTTGCAACAGTGAATATTATAATTTGGTATTAAAATAATACATTTTTTTTTATTAAATCAAAGAAATCACAAATCACTTGTGTCTTTATTTTGTTCACAATAAAAAGTAGGAACTTTTTAGGGTAAAAGTAAACCTGAAATTGCATACCATACTATACTCGTACCCACAAAATTGCATACCATACTATACTCGTACCCACAAAATTGCATACCATACTATACTCGTACCCACAAAATTCATTGTTGCTGCTGCACTGTTCCAGTATTGATTTTTTTTGTTAAGTGGTCCGCCAATTGTTGCTGTTTGAGCTCCAACTCTTAAGTTTCACTTAAATAACTTCAAGTGATTCAATGTAATTAACATCTTCAATGGACGTATGTTGTCACAAACTAGATACGATAGTGAATTTATTTCCTGACATCATGAAATCTAAATTAATTTATCGAACTTCAACCTACAGTACAATTGGAATGGAAAAAACACATCGTAGAATGAAAAAAAAATAACGAACAGGTACAGAGAAACGTATGTTGCAAAGCTTAGCAAAAGAGCTAGAGAATTTCAAGAATTTTACAATACATTTGCCAGCTCAACATTGAACGTCTATGTTGAAGCAAACATTATTTTTCTCTTGGAA
Source organism: Tiliacea aurago (assembly GCA_948098905.1). NCBI lineage: Eukaryota > Metazoa > Arthropoda > Insecta > Lepidoptera > Noctuidae > Tiliacea > Tiliacea aurago. The sequence goes on along the minus strand of OX402581.1, from coordinate 22,917,568 downwards.
ACAATTCTCTAACACTGCAGCGCAAATATTCCTGCATATGAACTTGCGTATAGTTCGAATAACAAATGATGTAGGTAGTTGTAAATGTGAAAACCTGCTATTGTTTATCGTATTAAACAAACCTATCTCTCGCCTCTGTTTAGTAGAATGCCCAATTATATCCTACTAGCAAAGATATATGCCTAGTTATACAGGCTGACTGTGAAAACATGCGACGGGGGTGTGTTGAGCTGCACGATTACTGACAAATGCTTGCACTGATTGGACAGGTCCACTGAAATTTGTGTGGTTCTTTTCTCAAAAGACCATTTTAGACACGGATCTACATGGTCCTCACATGATCTGACCAAGATTATGTCTGGACTTTAAAAGAGACTTTGACCCCTGAGTTTGTCGCCATTTCTTCTCAGGGGTAGTCAGATGGGAAATGTCGGCTACATCTAGATTCGTTTTTAAATTTTTTATATGACGTGTAAAAGTGATTCTAATATCCTATTTACAGAATAAACGATTTCATTTCATTTCTACCCATCAGTATGAACAATTTTTACTACCAGACCACTTTAAAATTCGCAAAAAAAAATCGACCTTATACAAAATGGTGCAATCGGTTACCTCGGGGATCTTTATAGGAAGGTCGAGAAATTTTGTCGCATGTTTTCAAAGTCAGTCTGTATAGTCAAAGCTCTGAATTCGTCGAAAAAAATAACATCCAACCGTTGGCCGCAAAATGCACGCACACTAGGATAACACAATGACAGCACAATGACGTAGCGCGAGTGTAAGACGTGGCTGTCACGCACACCAGCATAACAAAGTCGGCCTGTTTGTTTTAGTTCTTTTGCAGCACGACACTCTATCTGCTATTTTAATAGTTTGTAGTATCTATAATTTATTATTTTTATGACATTTATTTTAAATTCTGTGGTTACCTTAACTCACACTGATATTATTTATTTTTAGGAAAACGTATATTTTTTTTTTACAATTTTTGTAAATATGTGAGCACCATGTATCTTTCACATAATTAATTTATCTGTCATTGCTTCATTCTTAACTTTTTTTACTCTAACTGTCTTCACATATAATTGTATATAATAAATAATGTAGCTATAAAAAATATTGTACAACATTTTAAAAGAGTAACGGTTGAGTGTCTTGCCCATTCATCTCCATACGAATCTACCTTTTGGAAGGGGCGACTAGAATCAATTATATTTTTTGGTAAATATTGACGTTCAAAAGTGCCTTAAATGTGCCTATTGAAATAAACAATTTGACTTTGACTTGGACATAGACATATAAATGATATCAAAGCCTACTAGTTAGTAACTTTTAATTTCCTGACACTTTAATGGCCTATTCAGATATAGAAGCGATATCACTGTCGCGCTCGGTAGCGATACTGAGGGCCTACACAAAGTAACATTCGATTAGCGATGACGCTAGTAGAAAAGCCAAAAAAAATATGGGGTTGACATAAGCTATCGAAATGTCACGTGATCATAGATCAACGAATATAAATTAGCTAGACAATGTTACCATCATTCGATTCCATGAAACGAATCGACAGCGTCGAACGATAACTTCCTTAGAGAAGCGTAGCCAAGTGGTATTTTTTGACAAGCGTTATCGCCTGCCAATCGAACTTCGTTATCGTTGAAGTGATAGCGATTGCAGAAATAGAATCGCTCCGAAGCGAATGCCATTTGTCTATTTGCCCTCTGGTTGGCCTTCTGAAGGTTAGTCACTTTGGCCCAGTATCGCTACTGAGCTCGACATCGATATCGCCCTACTAGGGCCCTTTAAAACTTGGCATTTGGATAAAAACTATACTCAGCGTCAGTAAATGTGTCCCAAGCCCTAAACGCGAAATCGTGAACAAACTAAACCTATTCTATTGATTTTTTTACGAGAATAGATGCCAAGTAGCTTCTCTAGTTAGTATAAGTGAACAAATTCCAGAAAAGTATACATTTAAATTGACTTGTTTATAAAACGTATTTAAAACGACGACTTACCTTCATATTTCTGACCAGCTTTTGACCGCGGCTTTGCCGGCGTCTATGTTGGAAGATATCCTACGAGAACGTACCCTATGTGTTAATCCAGGCTATAAACCATCTGCGTGCCAAATTTCATGCAAATCCGTTCAGTCGTTTTTGCGCCAATCCGGAACATACATCCAGACAAACGGACCAAAAAATCTTCGTTACTATTTCTTTCTTATATGTATAGATTTCTCCGGGTGCGCCAAAGTTCACCTAAATTTTCAACTCCGATAATTGGAAATCCGAAAATGTTCTTCCTAACATTTTTTATCCTAAAAATCACAATTCCTAACTACTCTGTCTCTAATGTTCATAATTCCGAAGCATTTAACTTCATAATGTCAGTAGCAATAAACATCTATTATACTTTTATTTGTTATCCTATATTTTCTCAACATAACCATCTTTAACACTATTATTCAAAGTCATATTTTAATTTTATTTATAGCGGTGTGTACCTGCAAATATATTTATAGGTTAGGTTAGGTTAGAACTGTGACCAACTACGCGCGAGCCGAGCGAGCGTAGCGAGCGGTGTCGCGGCAGCGGCCGGCGAGCGCTACCTCGAAATTGGTCGCGAACTTTTTCTAAGTATTTTTTTCATAGTGCCCCAAAGACGACACTCTGACCTGAATTTCATTCATTTAAGACAAAAATCAGTGAAACGACCTTTAATCATTCTAAACAGTTGGTTTTTTAGACATAATTATCTCAGGTATAGTTATAGTTTTAGGTATAAAAGCGTTATGATAAAAAACAGTAGGAGTTTAAATATATTTACATTAATGATATTATTAATTACAATTTTCGGAAACATGAGTGTTATGAACGTCGCCGGTAGCACTACAAATAGTATGAATGAAAACTTTAGGATGAAAAATTTTAGGAAGAGTGATCATTCGGATTACAAATCGTTAGGAAGAACAATTTCGAGTAAAGAACTTTAGTTGAGCCAATATGGACCCGATTTCTCCAATGGCTATTGTATATTGCAACTGCAGGTTCCACGTTACATTTACACAAAATTATTTTGTTTCAGACGCTGGATGAATGGTCTTTTGACGTGTTTGCCTTACACGAGGCATCGGGCGGAGCGCCTGTCAAGTACCTGGGTTACGAACTCCTGAACAGATATGGCATGATTCACAAGTTTAAGGTAAGGGCATTATAATCTGAATATCTATGCGCATTTTCTTTAGTACCCAGCTAGCTGACTGATTTTTTTATTGTATTATTGTTCGTAGCGCGCATTCGAACGTGCTCGCGCCACAAGTTAAATAAGAACAAGTCCAGGGGGTCTACTCTAAACGGTATCGGCCGAATGTTCGGCCATTTCTTGACTTCCAAAGTTTCCTTTTATTTATTTATTTTACTTTAAGAGGGCTATCACAATTTTTCTTGAATTTGCGCGATTTACTCGAGTTTTTATGTGTGATTATGGTTTAGATATAGCCATAAAATAAAAAATAAAATATGCCCAAGCAAGTTTAATTATTTATCTTGGGAGCGCTTTAAATAAATATTTCAATTTATTTACATAAATCAGTAAAAACCTTGTCTCTGCAAAGGATGTTTCATAAAATTTTACTTTTGGGTATCTTTTGATGCTTTTTTACACCGAAGATAACGTAATTTAAGAAATTATAAAAATGTCCATGGTACTACTGTATTTTATACTTGGGAGCGCTTTAATCAATTTATTATATTTCGTACAGTAATTCACCAAAAATAATTCTGTAAAACAGAGAGTTACTGACCATTTTTCATCCGAAGTTTTATTTTTTATCTACGAATATATAATCCAAATTCAAACAAAAACGATTTAATAACTAAGTAAACTATTAACGGATGCTGAGACTGACACGAATGGTTTATCACTACGAAAACTGTACTTTTATAGTTACACAGACTTATTGTTTCGATTATTTCACGCTTGCTCACAATTAGATAAGAAATTGACGATTTGTGATAGCACCCTTAACATAAAACGGCCAAAGGCCAATTACATTAGTTAAAGACACAACACACCATATTAGTACAAAAAAAAACAAAAGAATACAGCTACTCGACAGTCATACGCTCATCTCACAATACTCCAGACATGTTGACAAGATCTTCTTCCATTCATCCGCGAACACATCACAGTGAGGTTTAGCGTCCAAGAGAGCGTTGAGCGCAGAGAGTGTGCGAGGGACAGGAGACTGGGCTCGAGCGACGCGCGACGGTTCGACTCCAAGGCACGGCGAACAATCTGTGCCTCCTGCTACGGTTATAGTTCATATTTATTAGGTATTAGGTTATAGTTCATGTTCATAGTTATTGCTTTGTTGACTTTGAGTCCTTACTAGCGTTGCCGGAGGGAAATATTGCGAAGTATTCCCATCGTATCATTCGCGGAAATATACGGAAGTATTGAGTAATATTCGGAATTATTCGCCGAGAAGAATAATTAAGGCTAGTGCAGACTGGCGCGATATCGCGGGTGCGATGTGACACAAGTAGCACAATTTCTATGTCGCTGCCTGTCGCGCCCGCGATATCGCGCGAGTCTGTACGAGCTTTTACAAGGAAAATATCTAGCTAAGTACATGTTCGGTCACGCATAGAGTAGTCTCGGGGCGGTGTGCCACTGCCAGTTATTCCATTCATAAAACTGAGTACCAAGTACCTATATCTAATACCTACGATTTGAAAACTTCCGAATATTTCTTTCATCTACTTAGATAAGTACTCAAGTAATAAGTTTTTGTATGCAGTTTAGGTGTGAAAGTGTTATTTTGCGAGAATACCTACTATGTACAGACGCCAAGCACATCAAGCTACTACAATCTGTCAGATTTATTTAATAGATTTTCAACTTTATCTCTACAGTATAAGGTTCAAGGTTGATTGCGAAAGATTGACAGTTTCGGGTAGCTTGACTTGCTGGCGTCTCGTCTGTACCTACATATAGAGGTAAATACATAGATAGGTAGTTACTAAAATAAGCTTATATTATTATATACCAAGGTACCTAATAAAACGGTAACTATTATAATAAGTATTTCAATTGTTTCCTGTAGGTACTTACGTGTAAGCTTATTGTAACTTTATGGTAAAACATCGTCGTAATAATGTACATAGCTACTACTTACTTACCAACCTAATTACTTGTATTTTCCCGTTGTAAACCAAAAACATTTTTACGTAATAAACTAAGCTTGTATCTCTTTAAAACATCCGCACAAAATCGGCGCTTTTTATAGTCAACTCAACCATATAAAAATAAAATAATAAGTACCTATCTAGTCATAAGTAGATAACTAGGTACTTAAGCGGAAATATTCCCGTCCGCATAGTACCTACTAGGCATCGAATAATACTTTTTAGGGTTCCGTAGCCAATTGGCAAAAAACGGAACCCTTATGGATTCGTCATGTCTGTCTGTCTGTCCGTTCGTATGTCACAGACACTGTTTTCCGAAACTATAAGAACTATATTGTTGAAACTTGGTAAATAGATGTATTCTGTGAACCGCATTAAGATTTTCAAACAAAAATAGAAAAAATACAATACATTTTGGGGGTTTCCCCTATTTAGAACTGAAACTCAATTTTTTTTTTTCATCAAACTCACGTGTGGTGTATAGGTCTGTGGTTAGGTCTTCAAAAATGATATTGAGATTACCTATTTATTTTTCTTCTAAACTGAACAGTTTGCGCGAGAGACACTTCCAAAGTGGTTAAATGTGTGCCCCCCCTCCCCCCCTATAACTTCTAAAATAATAGAACGATAAAACTTCTACCGAAAATTGGTTTGAACGAGATCTAGTAAGTAGTTTTTTTTAATACGTCATAAATCGTAAACCGCAATTTACCTTTCATTCAATCAATTCAAATATAAAAAACCATGTCTCTAAATAGCACAGTTTTTTAGAAATCATTAACATCATTATGTACGGAACGCTCGGTGCGTCCGACTCGCTCTTGACCGTTTTTTTTGTTGATTTTATGAATGAAGGGCAGCGGGCCGATACGTGCAAGTGAGCAGTAGCGACGACTACAGCTTTTACCCGCTAGAGGGCCTAATGCCAGTGACATATTACTACTACTACACGTTCATTCATAAAACTGAGTATAATACGATTTGAAAACTTCCGAATATTTCTTTTCATCTACTTAGATATGTACCTACTTAAGTAATAAGTTTTTGTATGCAGTTTAGGTGTGAACGGGATAGAGAGGTAAAAACATATTATGTAGATAATAAGATGAGTTTATAAAATAGTTTAAGTACTTATATTATATTAGGTATCTACCTACCTACTAAAAAGTAGATAATTCTAATCGTTATAATATTATTTAAAGTGCTTCTATATTATGTACCTACTTATTTGAACTATCAATTTCGGTTAAACACTATTCTACAAACAAAGTTTTTTTTTGTAATACGTCCTCGTAAAAAAGTACCCTACCTACTTACCCTACCTACTACTACTACGTAAGTACGTACTTACCTAATTATTTAATTACATTTAGAAGTAAACTAAACTTGTACTTAACATCCGCACAAAATCGACACATTCTATAAACTCAACCAAACAAAAATAAAATAATAAGTAGTCACAAGTAGATAACTACTTACGCGCAAATATTCCCGCATAGTTCGTAGGTATAGGTACGTAGGCATCGAATAATACTTCGTTGATTTCATCAATGAACGGCTGCGGGCCGATACGTTTAGGCGAGCAGTAGCGTCGCCGAGCGTACAGCTATTCGTCGCTAGATGGCGTTAATGCCAATGACTTCATATTACTACGCCTTCATTCATAAAACTGAGTATAATACGATTTGAAAATTCCGAATATTACTTTTCATCTACTTAGATATGTACTTACGTAATATTACTTTTCATCTACCTAGATATGTACTTACGTAATAAGTTTTTGTATGCGATTTAGGAGCGAAAACGTTATTTTGCGAGAATACTATGTACCTACTTATAGAGGTAAATACATAGGAAGGTAAAGGTACTAAGATGAGTTATATTAGTTATATTTTATTATTACCAAGGTACTACTGAGGTACCTAATAAAACGGTAACTATTATGTTAAGTATTTCAATTATTTCTGTAGGGATTTATTAGAACATTTAGAACTATTGATTTCGATTGAACACTACATAGTCTACAAACTTTTTGGTAAAACATCGTCCGTAATATTTCCATTTTTTTGTCCATTTGGTAGGTACACACGGCTACACATCAAGCTATATATTTCCAGTATAAGCTGATGTCGCATTGTATAGGATTTGCGTACAGTGCGAGATCAGCGTAAACTGGAAATGTATAGCTTCATGTGTAGCCGTGTGTACATCGTAAAGCTACATATTTTTACGAAGTAAACTAAGCACAAAATCGACACATTCTATAATCAAGGTCCATACAAAAATAAAATAATAAGTACCTAGTCACAAGTAGATAACTACTTATGCGCAAATATTCCCGCATAGTACGTACGTAAACATCGAATAATACTTTGTTGATTTATTGAATGAACGTCAGCGAGGCTCGGGGATCACGTGCCATTGCCACGTGCAGGCGAGCGCTGGCGTCACCGAGCGACTAACGAGGGAAGTTCTTCATTTACAGTTCTATACCTTCCCGCCAGATGGTGTTGATTCAAAACACGGCGTAATATCTGATATTCGGCGAGTCTGGTCAACCTCCCTACGCATACATTCGTAACTGATTTAATAGTGATAAATTATAATAATACGATTTAATACATTCAGTTTCATAATTCATTCAGAGAGAAAATCGGTCGTGGGCGGGCACCATTACTCTGCATTCTTGCTGGGGTAGCATTCCTTCCAATCGTAGTATTCTTTTTGAATATTTCCGAATTATTGCGTATAATTCCGAAGTTTTGCAACGCTAGTCCTTACCCCGTCTTCATGTCACATTTTTGACTTATCTCTTTGAGTGTAATTTTTTTTCTTTTGCCGCTGTCATAGGCAACCGTAGTAAGGAAATGTCCGAACATTCGGCCGATATTTCGGATTTATTTTCGGAATAGACCCCCGGATGAAAAAAAAACAAAATTGCGTTTCTTGAATTTCTGTTTAGCTATTATAATTTTAAAAAGCTTAAATAGTAATATTTAGACACTTGATCAATAGAATTAGCATTTTATTTATTATTAAAATCTCTATTATGATTCTAAATGTAATAATTTGTCAATCTGAAAAAAGGCTGTTTGTGTATGTGAGTTTAAATGTTTGTAAATGCACCCACAATACAGGAGACATTCCTAGTGTGGGGCAACGTTTGAAAAAAAAAAATCCCCGGCATCAGACGGCATAACATCCCATCTGATGACACTGACAGCCCCTTCCCGCTCACTTTACCCAAGTTTTCAGGGGGACATTTTTACAGAATAGCTCTACTTGGGGAGCAGTGGTGGCCCAGCAGTAACGGCCGCGTCTTACTAGTTGTAGGTCATAGGTTCCAACCCCGACAGGCGCTATACTTTGTGTAAATTATTTCATCACCACTGCTCTCATAACGGTGAAGGAAAACATCGTGAGGAAACCGGCATGTTCTAGAACCAAGGATTCGAAGACATGTGACATCTACCAATACGCAATGGTGGATTACGGCCCACTCCCTCTCATAGAAAGGAAGCCTGTTTCCCAGCAGTGGGAACATTATTATTCTGATTATGTTAGCTCTGCTTATTTATTAAAGATAACAAAATATTTACATCATCTAAAAACTAACCGACTTAAAATAATAATATATAAGATATACTCGTACGCTAACAGACTTAAAATAATAATATATGTACATGTATATAAAAAAAGAGGAGGACAGAATCATAGGGCATCAAAAAATTCGTCCGCATCGCTGTCAACAGGGAAAGTGCCCAAAAGGCTGGCAGCATTGCCACGTTGTATGGCGATGCTGATTCTTTGTCCGAAAAATAGACCAGCCCTCTGGTCACTGAATAGTCGACCAACCGCTTGGCGATATCTTGAAAAACCAAGCGGGCACTCGGACCCCATGGCCCTAGTGTTATTGTTATTGTATTGTTATTTTATTTATTGCCCTCTGCTTATTTCAAAATTACAACTCGTCTTAGACAAGACTCTGTTTCCCTATTAATAGGTAGCCTACTTCTGGGCAAGCGTGCATTATCTTTCACCGCATCATCGCTTTTTTTTTGGTGGGAAATTATCAAATAACTTCTCCCGCTCTGGGCGAAGTGAAAGGGCGTGTCAGACTTTTACTGACTGAAACCCACCCATGTTCCTTTATTTGCCTGTGTGCCAGGGCCACGATATCCCTTTCGGACAAACTCGCAACCCTGGCAGGCATTGGCTCTAACGGACCCGGTTAGTTCATGCTGCCATCTCTTTGAGGCGCGCGTGGAACACTACGCGCCATCGACCCGGACCGTGGTCCTTATTGGACGGCGAGCTACCCATCGCTCACGTCCGCAAGCCCGCGCCTACGGTGGCCGGGAGTCGGCCTGCGACTCGCGACGCCCGGGGCGTGTCCCGCGGCGACTAAGGGCGCTTCGCTTACCTAACACCAGAAGAGATAATGGTGATAAAAAGCAAATCTATCAAACATTTAAAAAAATATACATTTTTAACTACAAACAATTATTTCTTAAAATATATTTACGTAAAGATAATTTGGAAATGAAGCTTCAGCAATGATTGATAGTGTTGTTGAGTTTCTAGATGGATGGATACATTACCATTAATCAAAATCTATTTTTAACATACATACATAAACTCAAGCCTTCTTCCAATGGGGGAAGGCAGATAGAACGCCTCCTGCTACGCTCCTTATATACTCCTTTTGCTTCGTTCACGTTCATAAATCCAGTCATACACGCACGCCGGTTGCGAGTACTACGCACCTGAGCTTTCTGAAGAACATGGTCAATAAGGTCACTAGTATCTATTTACCACTATCTATTTTTAACATTTTATTTAAATCTTTGTGAAAAAAATACTAAAGACATCCATCCATGTCAATTTTGAATTCCTTAACTTTATTCGTACAACTTAGAGTAGAGCTGTTGACACCATGAGCAATCGAGTATTTTGTCTTGTAACCTTTCATTTCATCTGCATTTGTCGGCTTCAGATAATAAGTCTTCCGCAACCCTTCCGGCTCCCAACATAAAATAAGGATAAAAATATGGTGGAAATAAAAGCGTTAAAGCTTACTAAGTAGCAACCAAAATGCAATGCATGCAAATAAAAATAACTATTGCATTTATATTGAATTTATTTTATATTTCAAAAATGTTATAACTACTAAAAGCACATTTTAAAGGAATTGAACATTTGAAATTAAATGTTACTTAATGTAGAACGATAATGAATTCTAAGCTTAAGCAAAAGCATTTGTAAAATAAATTGCCCCAAATCTACTCTGAAATGTCGATAAGTTAAATTAACCTTCGTTTTGGAAGACATTAATCCAATTTGTCGGTTTGTTACTCCCCGGAATGTTGGCCTTCTTTTCTTTCATTTATCTTTCAAATAATTTCAAGAAAGTAGCTCAAAAGATTGAACTAAGTGAATTCTATTAATGACATCACATCTTTTTTGTATTTTTGTGGTCAATTCGTGACGATTTGTCCAGTTCTTTCAGACTAGTAAAAACATCTATAGCATGTTAAACAAATACATGTTTAAGGCGCTGACAAGAGGCAAATGGTAAAAGTAGGCTTGTCTTAATCAAAAAATTGCCAAATCTATATAAATTGTGGTAGCGGAAAAAACATAATATGTTATTCTTGATTATATTTCTCAGAACTGGGTTGTTACCAAAACACGTTAAAAAAAAAAACTCGATACAAATGAACGGTAAACTAACCCTTTACTTTGAGTTTCAATCCAAAATATCTGTAATAAATATCAACTCACGGTTGGTATTTAATTAATAACAAGAACGTCTTATTTGTATGCAGAACTTGGTTGTTTTTTATTTTCGATTACTCAACTCATTTTTGAGTAAATAAATAACATGCTTCATATTTTGCAATAAATTTCAAGCGTCAGGTCATCGTACTTCTCTTTCTTTTGTATGCAGTCTGACAGTGACAGTGGTTTACCTGCTGTCAGCGTCTTAATGATAAACGTAGTTCCCCAATAATAATGCTTTTCTAAAAATAATATATTCAAAAATTTTCTTCTTGCTACATTATTTTAATATTAAAGTTGTGATTTCGGGAAAAAATATAGTCTCAAGTCTTGATGGAAGTTTTAATAGACTCCCAACGTTAACCTAAAAAGTTTCGGAATACGCGTTAGAGGTACCTAATTTTTGACGAGGGCTATATACTCTTTTGTGGGATGAATTTTAATAAAATAATAATGAATAATATCGTGGGAAGACGTTAGGAGACGTGGGGAGATCGTTCTAATAACGACTTACGAACAGTTATGAATCCCCAAGGAATTTTACTATCGTATCATTGTTGTCAACTGCTTTTGTTATTCAAATAACTTTAATTTTAAGGCTACGGGCATGCTGCTATCATAAAGCTTTAAATAAATTGAGGACTTTCTCAAGGGAGATTATTAGGTCCAAAATTGTTTTAATTTTTTAGCGCGAATACCGTTATTCTTGATGTAACTTAAATCAATTCTGCATACGAAATATGGATTTTCATCTCAGAAGACTATAATAAAATATCCGAAGCATTTCAGTTTCTGCATCAGACCAAGAGATGGAGAATGAAATGTCACAGAAAACTTCGGTACTTATTTTATTTCCTGCGTTCGCGGCAGTTCTGCACGATTGAATTGAAATGGGATTTCCGAGTGTCTAAGTTTAGAGGATAGCATTGCATGCTGGAAACTTACTTACAAGTGGGTCTTTCATTTGAATAGGCAGGCCTTTTACGTGTTTAGATAAAATTGCTTTCAGGATTTAACTTAAATTACTTAATCGTATTTTAAGGTAATCGTAATATATGTATACATCGGAGGAACATCTTTTATGACAATTATGTTACTATATTGAAAAAGAGATTTCCTGAGAAGCCATGGAACCTATACTCCATTTGAAATAAGATTAGACATTTAAATAAACGTTTTTTACAGTCCGTTCAACCGATTTTGACTTCTATTGTGTTGCTGGCATGACCACTGGCAGCTGTAATAAACAGTTGGTTAACCACGTTTTTGCTTATAATGCCATTCTTATGTCTACGGAATAGAAGTCAAAATCGGTTAAACGGACTGTAAACAAGTTTATTTAAATGTCTAATCTTATTTCAAATGGAGTATAGAATTGCATTACCCATAATAATTATTATAAACTAATCTGTCCCGCTCAATTTCGTGCGTCGTTGGGGCGTTAGGGTAAACCAGTTTTAATTTGGAAAAAACTGAGCCCTAACAATCTATCCTGCCGCAGGTCTGCTGGCAGTTTCTTTGCTTTGAAATAAGCAGTAACTTTGTACTCAATCTTTATTTTACTCTAGTTTCCTTTGTTTGGTTTGTGTTCCTACCAGGGACCATTTTGGTTACCCATTGAAAGGGTTTTCGATAGGGTTTTTTTAAAATGGTGACCAAAATGGTCCCTGGGTAGAATAGAGATAGAATTGGTCATGCTACGCGTTATGATTTTTTTCATGTTACTGGGTTTCAAGTAGGTATAGAACCCATTGAAATGGGTTATCAGGTAACCCTTTTACTGGGTTTCAAGTATAAAACCCATTCAATAGGATATCATGTAACCCTTTCAATGGGTTTCTAGTATAAAACCCTTTCAATGGGTTACACCATGGTAAAGGTAACCCATTGTTACCCCTTCGAAAGGCTTAACCCTTAACCGGGATTGTACGGTCCCTGGTTCCTACATTAATAGTTAATAAATAATGATGGTTCTAGCAGGGCAATGGTTTCCCTGTCCGGGCCTTAACAATGCATAGTTTATTACCCGACTGCGGCTAGTATTTCAGCATAAAATTATATTTCTTTCCGAAAGCTAGAGTCAAGTATTTGATTCATAACGAACGGGTTTGTCTTCACCAGGTCCCGCCCACGACGCTGGAGAACTTCCTCAACAGGATAGAGGAAGGCTACTGCAAGTTCCACAATCCTTACCACAATAACCTCCACGCTGCTGACGTCGCACAAACAGTTCACTACATGCTGTGTCAGACTGGACTGATGGTAAGCAAGATTATAAAGTAGAAATAATACGGTAGTGAGGTAAAAGTTGTTTAAAATATTGAATCAGTACAGTAAGCAATTGCTAGAAATGAGGGATTGTACCCCAAACAGCAGTTTAGTATAGCCTTTAAAAGGGATGCGCTAAGGTAGCCCGCGAAATTCAAATTTTATTACGTTTTTTTGCAATTTGCAGGTCAGTAACAGGTTGTACGAGTATGTTGATCTAAATTTAATTCGCGGCCGTAACAAATATGGCTTCACAGAATTATTATCATTAGAATCAGCATTACAACTCTATGGGCCTTATTACAAAACAAGATTTATTTTTTGACATGGCTTAAACCATGGAGCTAGTTTTTGTAATTAGAACGTAACTGTGATTGAAATACCGTTCTTTATACAAAACTGAAAACTTAGTTCGGTACTAAGTTGTCAGTTTAGTGTTTAGGAACTTTACCATAGTCGGAATAAAGTTCGAAATTCAATAATGGCTCCTTGTTTTAAACCTGGGTCTGAAGATAAACCTTGTTTTGTAATAAGGGGGTCTAAGTTCAAAAAATCCTACTGAATGATTATTTCTGAAATAATCATTCAGTAGGATTTTTCGAAGAGAGTTAGATGTATTGTCGATTCTAATGATTATGATTCTGTGAAGCCATATTTGTTACGGCCGCGAATCATATTGAGATCAACATACAACCTGTGAATGACCTGCAAATTGCAAAAAACGTAATAAAATTTGAATTTCGCGGGCTACCTTAGCGCATCCCCTTTAACCAAACGACCGTTCAATGTGTGACTGGCGAGTGGAAGTGCTCAGGTGCCGTTCGGACAAGTGCTGTTGAAATCAGTGCTCTGAGTGGAATGCCTCAATCTTCAAAGTCGTGCAATATTTATGTTCGTCTACTATTTGACATCAAAGTGATTAATGTAAGTCCGTCTGATACCAACACTATCAGGGAGTGGTTTGACAATAAGTAATCGTATAATACAAATTAGACACTCCATTAAAGTACAGAAGACAAGCTCACTAATGAGCACACTGGACTCGGTTTATACGGCCAAACTTATAATTGAAGTTAGGGAGCTGAATTAACAAGACAATAGTAATGCCAAAGGAACCAAACTAATTTAACTAGTTTAATCAGAATTAAGTTAATACCCCATGGTAACTTTAACCGATGCTATTTACTTTAGCGCTATTTATGATGTTAGAGATCGTCTTATTTAATTGCACGCCCCTCCCTCCATTAAAATTGATATACGAACATTTGAAATGTGTATGCAACAAGCAGTGCGGCGTGCGTGTAGTTTTAAATTACGATGTCTACTTAGTAACTAGAGTTTAAAAAATAATCTCAAAATCTTTCTTCAAGAATACTTCCTGTTGCGGCGTAATTTTGGCCCAATTTCAAATTCTTAACCAAACAAAACATTCTCAACCGCTTCTTATTAATATGATATTACTTGCATAAAAATTCTGAAACATACATTTTAATGTGTTTTAGAACGTTATTCATGAGATGCACTAAAACTATTGTCCTACAGTGGAAATCCTGGAGTAGATTATTTTAACTAACAAGGATTGGTTTCAAATTGATAAAATGAGCTAAAATTCTCACAAACAATTTGAGATATAAACTTCAAAACACCAAGACCTGTAATATCGACACAGTAACAATTATAGCAGACCATTTCCCAAGAACTTAAAAACTAAATCATTTTCATTTGTCGCCGCAGAACTGGCTATCAGACCTGGAGATCTTCGCGACGCTGATAGCAGCTGTGGTACATGACTACGAACACACGGGAACTACCAACAACTTCCATGTGATGTCAGGATCCGACACCGCCCTGCTGTACAACGATAGGGCTGTCCTCGAGAACCATCATATAAGTGCCGCTTTCAGGTGAGGATTTGACCTTTAAATACTGTAGGTGAAGGAGAAGTTAATTTGTATGTTACTGAATTTGGCGATGGTGTTTTAAGCAAAATATAAATTTATATATATAACATTAGTTTTTGTTTATACTAAACCTCTTAAGGGGTCATTGTACTCATCATTATGAACAACTTTTACTATGGGACCAACCTTGAAATCGCGAAAAAAAAATCAGCTGTTCCCTACATTTTGACGAGTTCAGCGAACTTAAATGTAGGGAACAGCAGATTTTTTTTGTTGTATGTTTGTGTATATATTGATTATACGACGTAAATGTTGGCAGGAAAGTTTTGAGTATGAATGTGGATGGCTATAGGAGTAGGGAAAGACCAAAGAAACGATGGATGGACTGTGTTAAAGATGATATGACTAGAAAGGAAGTGACTACCGAGATGACGACTAATAGTATGGAAGAAAGGGTCATGTTGCGCCGACCCCGAATAAATTGGGATAAGGGGAGGAGGTGATGATTGAGTAGATGACGTACACCTACTTGTCTTAAGGGGGAAGCGCTAAGGTAGCCCGCGAAATACAAAATTTTCTTACTTTTTTGCGATTAGCAGGCCAGTGTCAGCTCGTATTTTGATCAAAATACGATTCACGACAGTAACAAATATGTATTTACAGAATTATAATCATCTTATTTCTTCCCGTTGGTGTCGTAAAAGGCGACTAAGGGACTTACTAGAGAATGGGCAGCAGCGTTCTCTATGCATTTTTACACCATACTGCGAGCGATCGCCAACCGGCCTGCCAAGCATGGCGATTATGTCAAACCCAGGGGGGGTTTGACATAATCGCCACGCTTGGCAGGCCAGTTTGGGGGAGACCTATCACCAGCAGTGGACGTATTTCGGATAAAATAATGAATAAAACAGACATTTAAATCATCAATAGAACTCCCTAAGCTAGAATTTACCTCAAATATCACGATTTCACGAAAAGTTATTCGATACCTATGGTAATTTAAAGTTAGACCGCCTTATTACAAAACATGATTTATATTTTGACATGTCATAAACCATTGAGTCAGTTTTTGTAATAAGAACGTAACAGTG
This sequence comes from Tiliacea aurago, assembly GCA_948098905.1. Lineage (NCBI taxonomy): Eukaryota > Metazoa > Arthropoda > Insecta > Lepidoptera > Noctuidae > Tiliacea > Tiliacea aurago. Next base: position 22,901,329 of record OX402581.1, on the reverse strand, counting down.
ATTGAAATACCGTTATTTATACAAAACTGAAAACTTAGTTCGGTACTAAGTTGTCTGTTTTGTGTTTAGGAACTTTACCATAGTCGGAATAAAGTTCGAAATTCAATAATGGCTCCATGTTTTAAACCTGGGTCTGAAGATAAACCTTGTTTTGGAATAAGGGGGAAAGATTTGTGTTGATCATTTTTTTTATTAAAATTCTGTAAATACATATTTGTTACAGTCGCAAATCAAGTTTTGATTAATATAGAACCTGATACTGACCCGCAAATTGGAAAAAACGTAGGAAAATTTGGATTTCACGGGTTACCCTGGTGCTTTCGCCTTAGGAGGCCGGCGGCGATGGATGCGTAGTTCATACAAACGTAATATCAAAATAATTTGTAAATCAACCATATTCATAAGGTAGTGTGTCTTTATTTCGATTGGAATACAGAATATCTAGTTCCTAAATATATATTTGGAATGGACACTAATTTAAACAAGAGTTATGAGAAAAATAAGTTTTCTATAGAAATTTTAAATTCCTTATAATTATCTCGTCTTTATATCATTGTCTTTTCAATCGATATATTTGGGAACATAGATATTCTGTAATCCAATCGAAACAAATACACACTACCTTAAGAATATGTTTGATTTACAAATTATTTTGGTATTATGTTTGTATGAACTTCGCATGCTACGCCGGCCCCTTAAGCACGGTAAGCAATAGATGAAATCATTTGGTTGCTAAAAGTCGTCACAAAAGTAAAATAAAAGTGGCTGATCATCACTAAAACTCATCAATACAATACCCAGATACATAAAATACCTGCCTGTGATCGGTCTTTTCCTCATAAAGGCACTGAGCAAACACTAAGCCATTTCTTGTCAGGGGTAGTCAGATAGGAAATGGCTACTACATCTAGCAATTTTTTAATTTTTATTATGACGTGTAAAAGTGATTCTTATATTAGGATATCAGAATCACTTACGGAATAAACGATATCATTTCATTTCATTAAGCACTGGTAGATAATGGATTCAACTAATCACATACAGTTAGACGGAACAATGAAAAAGATAAGCCAAATTTATTCCATAACTCACAAACTAAAATTTAATTTAGGTGAACTTAGGTGAACGTCACCCAAGGCCAGCTCTGTGTATATTAAAAGAGAAAACGAATCGGCACCCCTCAGTCAGCCAGTATTGTGCGACGGGTCCCGCCGACGATTTACATTTTAATCAAATACAAGCGCATCGACTCCTTGATATATTTCTCTAGACGTTTATTTCAAAGGAAATATTGTAATTAGGGTTCCGTACCAAAATGGTAAAAAGGAACCCTTGGTGAGACTAAGTCTGTCTGTCTGTAAGAACTACTTATGCTATCAACTTGAAATTTAGAATACTTAGTTTTAAATGACGTTTGCCCAACTATTTTACAAACAAGAAATAAGTCCCTTAGTTTTCAGTCCCTTTTTTGCAAGGGACTGAAAACTTTGAAGTGGGGCTACTAGGGCATTTGTATCATGTGAAAGAACGCTGTTTGCACATTCTCAAACATTTTTTTTTAGGTGGTGGTGGTGGTGGTGGTTTGATGAAAAATGTAAAAAAAATACCGTTCCCCCCATATCTCCGAAGTTTGCATAGATAAAAATCTGAAATTATTCTATGTGATAGAAGTTTATGTAAAGATTACAGGAAAGATATGTCTCTAAATAGCACAGTTTTTCAGAAATCATCAACATCATATATACGTACGGAACCCTCGGTGCGCGAGTCCGACTCGCTCTCCGTTTTTTTTGTTAGGACAGTGCAGTTGACAATCCTTTAAGGGATGTTACCGAAAGCTTTTGCATTATTTTGGGTATTTTTGCCTCTCTGTTCATCTTTGAGAGGATAGCTGATGACAGAGAAAATCGTACCTACTGAAACTGTATTTCTGCTTATGGGTTCCACTGGCGCGCTTTGCGGAAAGGTCCCCACAAAAAAGCTGTTTTCTACTTCATATTTCAGTTTCATAATCTATGCAATGTATCAAAGGAATTAAGGGGCCGGCGTAGCATAAGTAATCCATACAAACGTAATACCAAAATAATTTGTAAATCAAACGTATTCTTAAGGTAGTGTGTATTTATTTCGATTGGATTACAGAATATCTTTGTTCCCAAATATACATCATTAGTTTTTGTTTATACTAAACCTCTTAAGGGGTCATTGTATTCATCATTATGAACAACTTTTACTATGGGACCAAAGTTGAAATCGCGGAAAAAAATATCAGCTGTTCCCTACATTTTGACGAGTTCAGCGAACTTAAATGTAGGGAACAGCTGATATTTTTTTCGCGATTTCACGTTTGGTCCCATAGTAAAAGTTGTTCATAATGATGAATACAATGACCCCTTAAGAGGTTTAGTATAAACAAAAACTAATGTTGTATATTTTGAAAGGACAGTGATAATTATAAAGACGAGATATGAGTAATTTAAAAGTTCTATAGATAACTTATTTTTCTCATAACTCTTGTTTAAATCAGTGTCCATTCAAAATATATATTTGGGAACCTCAACCTCGATATTCTGTATTCCAATCGGAATAAAGACACACTACCTTAAGAATATGTTAGATTAACAAATTATTTTGGTATTGCGTTTGTATGAACTACGTATCCATCTTCTCGTAGCCTCATATGTGGCAGCACATGAGGATACATTTATATTTGTAATGTATATAGTGTAAAATAAAGAGTTATATCTATCTATGAAGGATATAAGAAGGTCAGTCGTTAGACGTTTAGTGAACGGTAGTGTCGACAGACTCCGTAAATTTTTCTTATTTTTTTACTGTGTGTCTACTGCAGCGTGCGCGTCACATGTTGCGGTAGCTGTTACCCAACCCACCATTCCTTTTAGATTGTTTGGTTTGCGTTCGAGGGTACCAAGTGGGACGTCATTGTATTTTATTAACTTGACTGCTGCGCTGCGTGTCGCGGGTTCGGTTCCCGCACGGAACAAATATTTGTATGACCTACAAGTAGTTGTTCCGGGTCTGGCTGTTTGTGTATGTGAGTTTAAATGTTTGTAAACGCACCCACAGTACAGGAACAATTCCAAGCGTGGGGCAACGTTTTAAAAAAAAAACTTCCGACTACCGCAAGCCGCGTTAGAGAGCTTCGTTCCAAAGAAACAGAAACGGATAGTAAAATCGTCAGACGAAGACATTGGAAACAGCAACGTGTAACACTGCATAGCAGTGACATAGAAAACCGCCGAGAAACCAGTTTAACCCCGCCAAAATATTTCACCATTCATTTTCAATTAAACATTATTTTCGTTCCGGTTTGGAAAATCCTCTTGGATGTGCTGCGCCCTAGGGCGGGCGGAGGGGTCTGTCAGACTCTGGAGTCGCCGCGTCGTCATTATGAAGGACATGTGTAACTATATCGCGAAGGCCGTTACCATACCGTTAGAGGTACTCTGCCATCAGGACGACAGCCAGCCAGCGGGCAGAAGGCAGTCGCAACCAAAGACAGATGAACCTAAGCCCCAGATCATAGACTACTTAACTCAACAACATAAACTGATGGTCGGCATTTCAACTGCGCATGCGTTCCAGTTAAGTGCCAAGTGGATCTGGAACATGTACAACAATGTCACAGCCGAACTTGATGCTTGAGATATGGAGAGGCTGCCAGAGCTGCACGCTCTCTCCTACTGACCCAAGGCAGTAACGACAGCGGAAGCAGCAGAATGCGAGAAAGAAAGAAAATACCTAAAACTGAAACTCGTCACCAACATAATTCAAAAGTTTGCCGAGGTCCATGAACATCGACTCCACTCACATGTGAACATCGAGGAAATTCAATTCTTTTTCCATCCAAAAAAAAAACAAGCCTTTGCCTAATGATGACAAACGAACAATCGGATAACAACCTATTCATTGATACAACGTCGACTTTCAAAACGACACATGCTGAACAATTTCCTGAAAAAGAATATAAAAAGAATAGAATAGAATAGAATACTCTTTATTATGTACACCATAAAAGTTACAGATAAAAATGTTAAATTTTTACATAGGGTGACACAATGGGCGGTCTTATACAATAAATACATACATACACAAAGCATACACTTATCTAATAAATCTATATATATAAAAGAGAAGTCCACTCACTGACCACTCATCACGAAATCTCGGAAACTACTGGGCCGTGAGGTCTAAAATTTGGCACAAGCACTCTCTATGGGGTGCAGGCGCGCACTAAGCAAGGATTTTTTATAAATTCGCACCTTAAGCGGTTGAAAAGGGGTCTCAAAGTTTGTATGAAAGTCCTATGTTTTTAAAGTTAGAGACATGAATGTTGGCCCGATTATTCCTTTCGACTTCTAGGTGCTCACTAAGAAAGGATTTTACGAAATTCGGCGCTTAAGGGTGAAAATAAGGGTTTTTAATGTTTGTATGAAAAATGTACCAAATCCAGTTAAGATCCAAATTGAATCTTACGGCGACGAGTTATTTCATACTTTACATTGAATTTAGAATTCGGAGGCCGATAAAGATCTAAATTGAATTTTACGACAACGCGTTAATGCATATTTTACATTGAAATAAGAATTTTTGGAAGTTTCTTGAGGTTTATATTTAGTTTTTTTTCTAGGTGGCCAGTATGTTTCAGTGCAGGCGTAATAACGTTCTAAAGTTTTTATGCCAGTTCTAGGTGGCCAGTATTTTTCAGTATGCAGGCATCTGCTAAACGATAATGAAATGAGGTTCTAATTGGTATTCAGGTAATTTGAACGTTGCATTTATAGCATTAAAGTCGAGAATGCCAAGGGGAAAACTTCACAATGTTTAACCTTAATCGCGGCTTGCAAGCCGATCGTATCAAAAAACGAAGTCATGTATCAATCACAGAATACAAACCTAACCGATACACGTTCAAGCTATAGTTACCGAAATTTCTGTTCTGCGATATTTTGTTATTACTTACTACTAATTTGCTTTGAAATATTTTTCATCGTCGTTGTTTGGTTTTCGTTTTGGTTTGTTTCGCTTCCTAATTTTAAATTGGAGGATAATAATTGTGTTTTTACCTATTGCCGGGTTGGAATTTTGTTATTTCTATTTCTTTGCGAATAACTTATTGTGTAGGTATTTCACACTGTGGTATTACTATAATAGTTTTTAGTATTAGTCGTTCTTACTAGAAAAAGTGTCCTTGAATACCTGCGTTCGTATTTTAATTTTATTGCTTAGTATCTTTGGTTTAGGCTGGTGTTGTAAGGGTTGGAAAAAGGCGGGAGAACTATTCCCATTTTAAATGGATGTCAGCACCAACTGACGGGGTCCGAAAGGGCCAATGCCTGCTAGAGTTATGAGCCTGTCCGAAAGGAATATCGTGGCCCTGGCACACAGGCATTTGAAGCAACACGGGTGGGTTTTAGTCAGTAAAAGTCTGACACGCATCAAAATGACCTTCATTGAAATTTCCTGAGAATCAGATTATTTTTACTCCCTGTTGTGCGTCCCCAAAACCAGCAATAAAAATACCATCTTGAAACACCTGGAACTCAAATGGGAATAGTTCTCCCGCTGCCATGAGTTCACAGGTGGTTCCGTAGGTGCCATTACAAGACATTTCAGCGACGTATTCACGCTTTGAACCATAAACAGCTCCTCCTGACCGATCCTGGGTGAAAGGTTGGAATATTTCCCAGTTTTTAGACACGTGGCGCACAATGCTGTCTCCAATTTGAGAAGACAATGACATGGCCACGTTATTGTTCACCAAATAGGAGAGAGATGAAAATAAGCATGCGCCATCGCCAGGGATATTTACTATTTGCCAAAAAATTTGCATGCCACAATTGTGGCGATAAGTCCCCTCTATGAGGAGTGGCTAGAGAGGCGCCACGGCTTCCTGACCTTCCGCCTGACGCACGTCCTCACCGGACACGGTTGTTTCGGGAGGTTCCTATTCAGAATAAAGCGGGAGGAAACGCCCGGGTGTCACCACTGTGTGGATCGCCTGGAGGACACGGTGGAGCATACGGTTGAGGTCTGCCCTGCTTGGGCGGAGCACCCCCATGTCCTCACGGAGGCGATCGGCGGCGGCGATCTCTCGCATCTGGCCCTGGTTCAGGCCATGGTCCGGAGCGAGAGTGCACGGAAGGCCGTCACCTCCTTCTGCAAAGCAGTAATGCATGCGAAGGAGGAGGCGGAACGCGTGAGGCAGGGTTCGCGCCCTCACGCCCTTAGTCACCGCAGGAGACGCCCCGGGCGTCGGGAATCGCAGGCCGATTCCCGGCCACCGTGGACGCGGGCTTGCGGACGGTGAGCGTTGGGTAGCTCGCCGTCCGATAAGGACCAGGCCCGGGTCGACGGCGCGTTGTGTTCCACGCGCGCCTCAAAGAGATGTCAGCACCAATTGACGGGGTCCGAAAGGGCTAATGCCTGCCAGGGTTACGAGCCTGTCCGAAAGGGTTATCGTGGCTCTGGCACACAGGCATTTGAAGGAACACGGGTGGGTTTTAGTCAGTAACAGTCTGACACGCCCTCCCCGCTCCAAGTTATTTGATAATTTACCACCCAAAAAAAAAAATGGCAGCGGCAGAACTATTATCATTTGAGTTCCAGGTGTTTCAGGATGGTATTTTTATTGCTGGTTTTGGGGAAGCACGGCAGGGAGTCAAAATAATCCGATTCTCAGGAAACTTTAATGAAGGTCATTTTGATGTTTTAATTCCGTTGGCTAATTTAAATAATAAAAAAACCAGCCAAGTGCGAGTCGGACTCGCCCACGAAGGGTTCCGTACCATTATCTATAAAAATGGCAAAAAAATCACGTATGTTGTATGGGAGCCCCCCTTTTAAATATTTGGTTAATTTTAATTTAATTATTTATTTTTAAAGTGAATATATAACTTAATATTCTGTGAATATTTCAAGCGTTTACCTGTTGCCGTTATCAATATCTAGCAAAAACGAGCAAAAAAATCACGTTTGTTGTATGGGAGCCCCCTTAAATATTTACTGTATTCTGTTTTTTAGTATTAGTTGTTATACCGGCAACAGAAATACATCATCTGTGAAAATTTCAACTATCTAACTATCACGGTTCATGAGATACAGCCTGGTGACAGACGGACAAATGGCGGAGCCTTAGTAATAGGATTCCCGTTTTACCCTTTGGGTACGGAACTCTAAAAATATCTTTTGACCCCTCACTGCGGCAAAATTGAAGAATCACCGACCGTCACCGACTCAGCGGTAAATGTGCAGTTGAATTCACAATCCCAGTCCCAATTCACTGCTATTAATTTTGTCGAGAAGTCGCTTGCCTTAGATAGTGAGTAAACGGAATGCGAGTCATTTTTTTTAAGGATATTGCTAAACCGTTGCTTCATCTACTTATATTCATATTTTATAGTTTGTGAGGTTGTAGGGGTAATCTCTGGAACTACTGAACCGATTTTGAAAAATCTTTTACCCATTGAAAGCCACGTTATTATTTTGTGAGTGTCATAACATAAGGCCATAATTGAATCCGAAAAATTAAAAGACGGTAAAATGTTTACCGCCCAACGAAGTGGGCACGGGTCAGCTAGTATATACATAAACACATGAAACAAGAGCAGGGAACTGTATTATGTAATGATGATGTTTAAGGAGAGAGGAAGTGTCTAAAAAAAAAAAAAGCAAAGGTACGTATTATAATGATGGAAATTCTGACAAAAGAATCTCGCTTTTAGGCTGTAAAGGCGTCATAATACGATATAATTTCCCCCGAGACATGAATGTAGCTATTCTTACTCAAAGTGTGCCCAAAATGAATATATCCGTAACGTGATGGGCAGGGCATAAAAATATACCTTTTTATTATCACACATAACGACCATCTTTAATAAAAACCACGGTAAAATATTTAGTTCCTTTTTCACGCGGAGCGCTATAAATATGGAAACATTTATTAATACACACATGTATGACTGATACATCAAGTAACGGGAATCACTCACTTAGATTTTAGAACTTGCGTTAAAAAATCCTTCCGTGTATTATTACCTACGTGCCGACACTAGATAAGTCTGGTATAACTTTCAATGGTGATAATAAGTGGTATGGCGATATTCCAAGCGCTCATATCAGTCTAAGAGTTCCATCAGTCAATATTCAACAGTGAGGTAAAGTAGAGTCAGCTGACTCTAATTGCTCTGACTCGGAACCTAATTTAAGAATGTTCAAAGTCTAAAATCCTTAATAAATTAAAACTAACTATTAGGTTGGGGAAAGTCTTTTCGCATTATAGTATGTATGAACTTGTAATAAAATCTCTTTGGCTATACTATTTGTATCTGGCTGGTTTTGGTATCTTTCAAAGTTTAAATTTTAAAGAACATAATTCCAAATTCAAATTAGGAAAATGTGTGATTTTCATTTGTTTTTCGTACTGTCAAGATGAGTGAATCTAATGAAGTAAATTCGATAAATTTTAAAAATTTACTACAAAAAAGGTAAAAATGCAACGCAAAACGCGAAAAAATTTGCGATGTTTAAGGACCTAGTGCAGTGTCTGTGAGAGCAGCACAAATTTGGTTTAAGCGTTTTCAATCCGGAAATTTTGATGTTAAAGATGCACGTCGCTCTGGACGCCCTCTAACGGATAAAATGGGTGCCATTTTTGAAAAAGTGGAGCAAGATCGGCATATCAGTAGTTACGACGTAGCTGAAGAACTGGGAATCGACCACAAAACAGTTTTGGCACATTTGAAAAAAACTGGGTACACAAAAAAGCTCGATATTTGGGTACCTCACGAGCTCACTGAAAAAAACCTAATGAACCGTGTACTCATTTGTGATTCTTTATTACGACGTAATGAAACCGAACCATTTTTGAAGAAGCTGATAACTGGTGATGAAAAGTGGATCACGTACGACAAGAACGTGAGAAAAAGGTCGTGGTCAAAGGCCGGTCAGGCTTCACAGACTGTGGCGAAACGCGGGTTAACTCGCAACAAGGTGATGCTGTGTGTGTGGTGGGATTGGAAGGGCATTATTCATTATGAGCTGTTACCACCAGGCAGGACCATCGATTCTGAACTCTACTGCGAACAACTGATGAGATTAAAGCAAGAAGTTGAGAGAAAGCGGCCGGAATTAATCAACAGAAGGGGTGTGGTTTTTCATCATGATAACGCTAGACCTCACACATCTTTAGCCACTCAGCAAAAATTAAGAGAGTTTGGCTGGGAGGTGTTAATGCATCCGCCGTATAGTCCTAACCTTGCGCCTTAAGATTTCCACCGGTTTCGGTCTCTTCAGAATTCTTTAGGTAGTGTCAGGTTAACATCACGAGAGGACTGCCAAAACCACTTGTCGCGGTATTTTGATCAGAAGTCCCAAAATTTCTATAGCAATGGGATCATGTCCCTACCTACAAGATGGCAAACAGTTATCGAACAAAATGGTACCTACATACTTTAGTTACTTATAAATAAACTATATTAAAAAATGGTTTGAATTTTCTTAAAAAATGCGAAGAAACTTTTTCCCCAACCTATTATTATTATTTAAGCTAACTGTCAGTCCTTCTACACGTGCAGTCTGTGGGTCAATTTCACTCACCGGGCATACAGCGACCTACGCGTTCAATATAATACCGCACTGAGACTACTGCTGCGGCTGCCGTGGCGTTGTAGTGCGTCAGGGATGTTTGCGGACAATTAACATTGATAGTTTTGTCGCCATTATAAGAAAAAGTGTGCATCCCTGATGTTGCGTGTTCGCGGCAGCACCAACAGTATTCTCCGTGTGTTCACAGATCGGCGGGATTCCCCGATGTTGCGGAGGTGGATGCAGCTCCAAGCTGAATTTTAATTTTAATTGTTTTGTTAATCTTTGTCTGTACTAACACTAGATGATAAGTAAAATTGTTACTAACTCTATGGACATTTGTCTAAAAATAAAAGTATTATATTCTATTCTATAAAAAAAAAGCACATAAATATTTCCCTCATATTCTTGTAAAGGAAATTGATGGTATAATAATCCAGTTGAATGTTTAATATTTGATGTAGACGTGCCGCTGTCGGCAGTGAATACTCAGCGATTCGTGCCTCAAATACCTGTCCGGTGCATTACATACGTTCCGTTTAGTAAACATGAGGATTGGGTTAATATAATAATATTGGTATAAGGTAATAATAAAAAATGAAATAAGGCTAATACAGGAAAAGTTTTTATCCACTACGCAAATTTTGACAAATTAAACTTAAACGAATTTTATTAAACATATATTTTTTATTTTGATACGTCTTAGTACAAAAAACAAAAAATATCGTTAACGAAAGATGTTTATTTTAAAAGTGGTTGTATGGCTACCCGGCGGCAGTCCTCGCGCACATCTGGGAGTGGCGCGAGGAGGCGATACGCCGCCGCCGGGGTGAAACTCCGCTGCCGCGAGAAATCACGGTACAGCGGACGGAACTCCGGCGAGATCTCATGGCGGCATGGAGAGTGCGATTGTCGCAACCTAGCGCTGGGCACGGTACAATTGTGGCGGTGTCAAATGTGGTTTTAGTCAGTAAAAGTCTGACACGCCCTCCCGCTCTGCCCAGAGCGGGAGAAGTTATTTGATAATTTCCCTCCCAAAAAAAAAAAATGGCTACCCGGCGGCGCGCGGCAAAGCTTAAAGGCTTCTACATACCGGGGCGACTTGTCGCGCGACGCGACGCGACACAAAGGCACCGCTCGTTCCGCGACACGCGGGGCCTTTGTGCCGTGTCGCGCTGGTATGTAGAAGCCTTAACGCGCTAAAGTACCTACCTATCAGCTGTGCCCTCGCTCGATTCGCTGGCGTAGGTATTTACGTGGGTTACTGATCGCTAATTTTATCAGGTTCGAACTAGACTTTTTTATGTTTAGACCGTGACCTGAAGTTATTTGCAGAGTAATTCCAAATTTTCCTTCATACTTTAACGGGCTTAGGATGGCTTCTTCGATTTCGATCGCCAGTCGGGGTCTGCCAGACCCTCGTGCATGATTCGGGGTTCTGAACTGTCCGTGATCAAGCAGCCTTTGAGTGGCCGCTAAAATAGTCCTTTCATTAGGGACCGCGGGGTTAAGGATTCCATGGGCTCGCATTCGAGGTATGCTCTCCGTCGCATACATTCGGCGAGCTGCTCGCAAACTTTCACCACTCAGTACATACACTCGCACCATCTCGGTTACTGAAGTCCGACATCGTGACCGGTAGGTACAAGCACGACACACGTGCGGCGCGGCGCTTGCGCGGGAAAGCGATTAGACGCGACGTCACACGACAGCGCGTGCGATGAGTGAACTGTCGACCGGCGCGCCCGGCGCGCCCTGCCGCCGCCTGCCGCCCGGAAGCTGTGCAACACCGCCGCTTGCGCCGTCCGCCGCGCGCGCCCATTGATATTATTACGAATAGATTGTGTCCATATTTTGCTGATTTAAAGTAGGATAAAAAATTTTAAAAAAGTATTGAATAAATAATGGAAATGTGTTCTATTACTGATATTGAACCACCAAAAAAAATTTGCGCACTGGTTAAAAACTTTTCCTGTATAAAGAAAAACAAAACAAAGAAAATACGTTTATTTGCGGTAAACATGACGCAAAGAAACAACATAGATACAAAAAGAACAAGTAGGGGGAAAATATGCGTCACATCCACGCAAAACGGCCACCGCTCAGCATAATGCTGCGACCCTATTCGAGACAAAGCCCCAGCACTGGTTTTCAGCGATAGCAGGCGTTGACGTGATGACGTCGACCGGTGCAGCCTACAGTGAGATTTTAAATAAGAAACAAAATAAATACAAACTACTTAGATAGGTTTGTTTTTCCATGCTGATTGGGACAGTAACTGGAAGAGGATTTAAGATATAGTAATGGGCAATTCGTATGGAGAGCAGTGGTGGCCCAGTGGTAATGGCCCCGACTTACCTACGAGTTATAGGTCTGGCTTCAAGCCCAGCGGGCCGAGCACGGGCGTGCCAAGACGTTTGTGACAAGACATGATAAATTATGTCATGTCAATTTGTACTAGCATTTTATGACAAAACAGTTTTATCGCTAAAACTGTGATAAAATGTGTGACTCAAGTCATGTCACAGTAGGCCGTGCTCGCCCCGCTGGCAGGCTTTACTTTGTGTAAATAATTTCATCACCACTGCTCTCAAAACGGTGAAGGAAAACATCGTGAGGTAACCGGCATGTCCTAGAACCAAAAATTCGAAGACATGTGACACCTATCAACCCGCACTGGGCACATTATAGGCTGATTATACTAATGGGCAATTCTAGGGAATTCATTTACAAAGGTACAGATGAAAACGGAACCGAACAACTGACTTTATTAAACTTTTGCTGCATTAGTTAAAAAGTAAGGAATCAAGTTGACTTGTCACGACTTATACGATAACCCCCCTCCCCCTCATGATGGTAAGTTGCAGAAAGTTACTATTATTGATCAGTATCGCATAATAAAAATACTAATGATAGATTCCTTGTTGAGAACACCCCTAACTCGTAAATATGGAAGAAAAATATGAAGGGACTGTAGCTAAAATGTACACATAACATAATTTATGAGCTATGATTTTGAATCTTTTAAAGTATTTAACTATTACATTGTAGTTACAGTAGAGAAACACTATTAAAATAACTAAAATGAATAAGAAAATACTGTTGTACCAAATAACCTCGTCGTCGTCTTGAAGTAAACGGTTCTATGTAAATAAGATCTTAAAATATCTTCTACCAACTAAATATGTTTTATCACAATGCGCACACTGCCATATCGTCTTTAGGATACAATTAATTAATTAAACCCTTTATAAATTGCCCATTCTCGCGAACTAAATTTGTTAAAATACCTTCTAACGTTCCCCATTCCAAGTAAAAGCAGCAAGACGATACACTCAAGGAACCTTCAGTTTGCTTACAGAGTACTTATCGCAGGCTATTTTCATAGAAATAGGATACTTTATCTTCCGACGACGTCGTGTGATTGATGAACGATGACATCAGCTCGACTTTATGTAAATTTTTTACTCTGTGTCTACGAGGTGATGCAAACAGCAGGCGGAATAGATTTCTAGAGATATTGATAAAAGAAAATGATAAATAGGTTACCTAATTACTAGTTATTGGAAGCAATAAGAGGTTAAATATTTAAAATTGCTTAAGCTAATATACAATTACTAAAACAGGAAGAGAGAGATATATACTCATAGGCAACCTAAACCCTACTAAAACAGCACTGTAAGAATTTTAGGTTTGTGGATGTGATAAGAGTCAAAAATGTGACTTGAACTCGGGTAAGGAGAGGACTCAAAGTCAAAAAAGGAATATTTGGAACTCAAGAGACGGTCGAACATTCGGCCGATACTTTGGATTATTGCTTGGGAGTATAGACCCCCGGGAGTGAATGATAGCGTGACGGTTGAGGGCGGTGAATGGGAGAAGACTACGTGTGACTACGCCCACCCCACGTAACAAAGGGACAGGGACAGAAAGATAATGATTAATTTGAGATCATTCAATATACCTACTGGTAACAACATATCATTGAGCCTTCCTTTAAAATTCAGGTAGGTACAGACAAACTCTTAAAATTGTTAAGTATTTTCGCTGTAAAAAAAAACCAGCCAAGTGAGTGTCGGACTACGCCCAATGAAGGGTTCCGTAGTTGGGATGATTTTATGCCAAAAACAAACTTAACATTGTAGTTGAAAAACATGTTCTCCCATACATCGATATACGTCACGGTCACTTCTCCAACTGAAAATGTAGATTTTCGGACTTTTTCCTTTACTTGTGCTGTGAGACTTTGCTTCTTGCCAAATTTCATGATTCTAGGTCAACGGGAAGTACCCTATAGGTTTTGATTTGTTTGCGAGTATCAAAATATGTCCCATAAATTAACATATTTTTTTATTGCGTTGACTTGGAAGCTTGATTTTCTTAGAGCTTCAAGAGACCATAGACATAATTTCAACTTTATACCTCCACGCGTTCCTGAGAAAAGGGGTCTTGACAGACTGACAGACAGACTGACAGACAGACAGGCAGACGGACAACGAAGTGATCCTATAAGGGTCCCGTTTTTTCCTTTTGAGGTACGGAACCCTAAAAAAAACATGTGGGGCAGTCTTTGGGGACTGCCGATAGAAGTGAAAACAGTATACATAATATAGCTCATGGATACCGTTTGGTGACGATGACGCAAGTTCTCTCTCTCTAGCACTTCAGATTCCTACAAGATAAGGGTGACCTTTTATCGTGTTACCCAGTAACTGGGTTGTGGAGGTCAGATAGGCAGTCGCTCCATGTAAAATACTGGTATTCAGCTCTGGAAGCCGACACCCAACATAGTTGGAAAAAGTCTAGGCAAATGATTATGATGAAGGATGACCTTGTAGAGGTCAAAAGGTGGTTTTTAAAAAGAGTAACCGTGGAGTTTCTTGCCGGCTCTTCTCCATAGGAAACGACCAATTGGAACCGTGCACCTAGCTTCTGATGTTTCATAAGTGTTATGTGAAATAAAAATATTTTTGATTTGATTTGGTTTTGATTTGATGTGGTTGCTAGGCATGAAAAATATCTAGAAAGCTCCACGAAAATAGAGCTAACTGTGTACGTAAACTAGTCTGCATCCCTTTGAGGATTACAGCCTTAACCGTTTTAAATTACCACTGGAACTAACTGCGAGACCATGCTAAATAATTAATTGGGTAGGTTTTAATTAGGCAAATGCACTCCTCAGGGACATTGTTAATAAATTAAAGTGTGTGCTTACTGTTGTTTGTTTACTTAATGTTTATGTCAAAAAGATACAATTTGCGTAGGTTGGTTTTACGGCAGAACATGGGCTTCTTGATGTACCCCGCATCGTAAAGTGTTTGCACCTTGGTGCTAAGATTGGAAATATTGGTATGTTCTTGTAACCAAAAGTATAGTGCCCTCCAAAAGTTACTCGAAACTAAGCCACTTCACCGGAGTTACCGACATAGCCTGCATAGTGAGCAAGCTGAAGTGGCAGTGGGTTGGCCATGTTTGTTGAACGACCGATGGCCGGTGGAGCAGACGAGTCCTGGAGTGGGGACCGCGTATCGGCAAGCGTAGTGTGGGACGCCCCCCAGCTAGATGGACCGACGACTTTAAAAAAGTAGCTGGGACTGTCTGGATGCGGAAGGCGGAGGACAGGATGTTGTGGCACAGCCTGGGAGAGGCCTATGTCCAGCAGTGGACTGCTATAGGCTAAATTTAATGAAGCCTTATCCACAGTTCAAACATTTGAAACTAGGATTTTAAACGATATTTAAAATCCTAGTTTCAAATGTTTGAACTGTTCACAGTAATATTTTTTATGAACTATTGTTTATGAATAAAGGGAGTCAATTTTTTTTTTACTCATATATTTGTGTTTAGTTGTGAAATATTATATGATTGATTGTGTTAGATTAGAACCTTAAATGTTAAGCTGAAGATACAGTGATGGGACTACTCCCCTTAACATTTAAGGGTCTAATCTCCCGAGATTTACGGAAGGGTTAATCCGTATAGACTGTTTACGATCCGATCATAGCACCCATCCATCAATCTGGCAAACGTGACGTCACTCCTGACCTTACGCTAAATTACAAAGGCACCAGCAATGGCTGGTCCCTTTGTAATTTACTGCACCATTTATCTATACCTCGATAGAACATTACAGTGATTATGTTCTATCTAGGTATACACAAATGCTTCAGCGCCTTACTGACTCACGGACAATGCACAGCCTAATGCTTATATAATATTTTTGGCATGTTATAGAGGAAGTAAGTAGTAAATTAAGCCATGTAGTGCCGGACGTAAAGAATAGCACCATTCTATTTCTTCCCGTGGGTGTCGTAAAAAGCGACTAAAGAACTTACTAGAGAATGGGAAGCAGCGTTTTCTATGCATTTTAACACCATACTGCGATGGCCAACCCGTCTGCCAAGCGTGGCTAGTATGGCAACCTCCTTCTTTTGGGAGAGGCCTATGTCCAGCAGTGGACGTCTTTCGGCTGAAATGATGATGATTATGAAGTAGTAAACTCCATGACTATAATAGGTAATGTAACAACTTACAATTTTATTATAAAGCTCGACACCCCATCGTCTGCGATGGTCGTTTGATTTCTTAACTTTTTATCCTTAGTGAGTCATCCATGTCTGACTTTTCGGAATTTTATTCCTCAACTAGCACTGGCATAAAAAGAAAGATATGCTCAACATAACTACAAAGAATGGAGGCTATGGCCCGAAAATTCAGGATGGCTGAAGCAAAGCAGCAAAGATACGCATTTCGCCAAAACTGTTTTAAAAAATCTCACGACTTTTCCCGACTTTCGACTGGCAATAGTCTCACGTTTTTCAAAATCTCACTTTTTCATCACTCTGATAAACAAACATGACCCTTGGAAGTTACTTTCCTTAGCCCGTGATCTATAAACGTTACTTAGCAGTTGCTTTGGCTTAGTTTTGTTGCCGTCTCTATCTGCACTTGTAATTTGACAGTAGACAGTCAGAGGAATAACTGTTAGCCAAAATACGTGCTAAATGACATTTATAAATCTTGGCCATAGAGCTTGAGGATTTTTCTTAACGGGCACCAACAACGTGGTTCCACGACCAGCTCTTTGGCACGTCCCCAGACATAAAAGTCTAACGGAGTTACGTCTGCGGAACGTGGCGGCTATGCAATAGGGCCATGGCGCCCAATCCAAGCATTGGGGAACACATTGTCAAGATATTCCCTCACAGTCAAACGCCAAGGCTCGGAACACGCGAAGCCCCGCCGGCACCAAAAAGGTGCCGTAAACAATAGGTTCATTAGCATAAGTAATATATTATAAGTATTAAAAGTTTGCTTGCGAACAAAGGCACAAGCAAAGGCTAGTGGTATTTTAAAGCTAATCTATTTACCACGGTTCCAGTTCAAGCCATTGGTTACGTGAGTCGGGTACTAGGTACGATGGTGTTTTTCACAATGATTGGCAGTAATTGGCAGTAGCAACGCGCTATGAATTTTGAGCGAGTTGCAATAAATGTCCCGACTATATTTCACCGTCAGTCTAACTAACTGACGAGTTAATCTATGAACCCTATGTGTTATGTATCTAGCGGTTATTTCCTTGAGATATTTCTTTGTCGGCGTTGTGTGGAGTGGAAGTTTCGAAAGCTATAGGAAACAGTCAATTCATAATGTTGATTTGAGATAAAACTTGCCTTGATAATAAATTACAACTTAATTTTACCAGTGGGCTTTTTAAGCTGGTTTTAAATGATTGAGGATAAATAACATGATGATAAAATAAAAGAGCAGTTATATGACTATAATTAACTATAAAGAAGCTTTTTGGTAAAGAAATATAGGGCCGGGTTTAAATAATCAACCTACTTAAGTACAATGTTCTGTGTTGGGACAAAAGCCTCTGTAAGAGGCTAGAAGAAGGCCACGTTAGCCACGTAGGCCCGGGAAGAGTCAGATCGCCATTTTGCCTAGATAGCATTTTGTTAATAAAGTACGTACCTTTAATTATTTCATAAACAGTTTAGGTCCCTATTTAAACTATTGGTGCAAAAAAGGTAATCATTTTTACCTATGTTATTGACTAATTTGCTTTGCAAATTTCTATAACTTGATGAAAATATTTTAATATTCAACGTAGCCATTTTATTTTACGCTCCATTTAGTGGTAGGCACGTGATCATCCATAATAATGGAGCATCGACACGAATAAGTAATCGAAAACGAAAACCATGAGGCAAGATGAAGTAAATACCTAAAACATATAATATTTTGCAACGTTTTTAAGGAAATATAAAAATAACAGATACCAAGAAGAAAGGCGATATAATATACTTATATATATACAACATTATTTTTAGTATAATTATGCGAAACCTGAATATAGTTTTGTTCAGAATAAGGAACTGAATCGAAATCAATAATTTTTACAACATGTTATATTTTGTCCCAAAAATATTTAAGTGTGATGGATAATGTTATCACCATTTAATTACTTACAATACAATCGCCGTACGGTTAGGTACCTACTGCCAAATTATTATCAATGTGCGCAAGACGACCCTGGAGGCGCGGGGCGCCCCGTTAGCATGTTTTTGTACGGTCAACCCGGTAACATAACAACCTTATAACTTTGTGATTTTTCATGATACAGTTTTGAAATTTTGTACGTAGATTCTTTACATAAAAATACTAGACAGGTGTTTCGGGTTTCGCTTAAACTAAAACTAATGTTGTATATATCTATACCTGCATCCGTCAAGGGGGAGATTCTACCCGTCATGCTAAACAACTTTCGTTATGAAACTCATGTTCAACTCAGGGAAAAAGAACAAATTCCTATAGAACAGTAGACAGACTATTTCGATGGATATGTTTGTTTTTAGGATTCCGTACCTCAAAAAGAAAAAAGGAACCCTTATAGGATCACTCGTGTGTCTGTGTGTCTGTCCGTCTGTCACAGCTGATTTTCTCCGAATCTACTAGACCGATTAAGTTGAAATTTGGTTCGCATATGAACTTCTGTGACCCAAACACGGACGTGTTACTTAAATAAATTAATTTTGAATATGGCGGTAACTTTCGGGGGGCAAATTAGAAAATTTAAAAAAAAAGTTTTGTTGACTGTACCGTGTGACATATCAAATGAAAGGGCTTGTTTTAAGAATTTTATACATAGTTTTTTTTATAATTTTAAAATACATACTTTTAAAATGATTTAAGAAAATAGATGAAAAATTACCATTCCCCCCCCTTATCTCCGAAACTACTGAGCCTAAAATTTTGATAAAAATACAGAAAATAGTTCTTTACTTATAGATTACAGGAAAATCTATAAGAAGTCTGTGATCTTAAAATAACATGGTAAATCACTCAATATTGTGCGTACAAACTTACATTTGCAGTTGGAATGTATGGGGATCATGTTTTTCAACTACAATGTTAAGTTTGTTCTTGGGATAAATTCATCCCAACTACGGAACCCTCCATTGTGCGTTGTCCGACACGCACTTGGCCGGTTTTTTTTTTAGTCGTACCGATATGAGTTTCATAGCGAAAGCTTTTCAGTTCCTTTTTCGTGTGGTTTGTGACTTGCTTTGTGTTTTTATGGCGGTCGAGAAATATCTCTCAGGCACGCCTCTCACGATGTTTTCCTTCATCGTTTTTTACACCGTTTTTTCATCCGAAAAGTCAGACGTTGAAGGAGAGCGGGGCTTGGGTTCGAACTAGAGACCTATGACTTAGCAGTCCGACGGTCACACACTAGGCTATCACTGCTATTAGTTGTATGACAGGTAGTATCACCCCCTTGACGGAAGCAGGTGACTAAATCAAGACCCTATAGATCTGTACTAGTATTATCGGTCACACCCTAGGGCCTAGGCTATAACTGATATTAGTTGTATGACAGGTAGAATCACCCCCGTGACGGAAGCAGGTGACTAAATCACCACCCTTTATGTAGATCTATAGTAATATTTTAAAGAGGTGAAATTGGTTTGTAAGTTTGTATGTATCGTTCGGAACTACTGCTCCGATTTTGAAATTTCAGTACTTAATGGGAATCTACAGTATTGCCTCGAGTCATAGGATATTTTTTATGTTTTGAAATTTCACGCAGCCCCGGATTTCCGCCTTGGCATACAAGGCCCTACGGGCCCCACCCACCATGCTACCGCGACCAGCAGTGCTATTCTGTAACCATCTCACCGTGAAAACTTAGATGAAGTGAGCGTGGAGTGAACTGTCAGTGTCATCCCACCTGACGCTAGGGATGGACCAAGGATTACATTAACAATCATATTCGAGATTTTGAACAGAAACTCAATTTTGTTTTTTTACATTAAATTGAGTATGACTTTATTTCTGTTCTGCTATTTTATTTAAAATCCCCCTAAATAGTAATTTTAAGACACATAAATACTAGCTTTGAAATGATATAAAATGATCAATAGAATTAGCATAAAAATATTATAAAAATCTCGATTATGATTGTAAATGTAATCCTTGGTCAATCCCTAGCATCAGTGGAATGACACTGACAGCTCATTCCACGCAAGAATTCACGGTGATATTTTTACAGAATCGACATGCTGGTCGCTTGCCTGCCGACAGGCGGACAAGTCTTGTTTAACCATGTAGCAGGTGTAGCAAATGGTACAGGCCCGGTGCTCATATCATGGTACACCCGTAGGTCCAATGGAATATTATCTAAGTATCAATGGTCAAAAGAAATGCAAAATATTTTCAACCTCGCTTCGCTCGCTCCTGAGTCATAAGTACTCTTAATTCTTCAACTTTCTTGCATAATTCGACATAGTAACTCCTATTACTGTATGAATAGTCAAAAGAAATTTGAGGAGGATGACAAGTGCCTATACTCGGAATTTTAATTCGATTCCAGATTTGACATTAGCTACTGTCATTTTGTGAAATAATGATACCACATATAATAGTGTAGTGATAAACACAAAAATCGATAAACAATCAGTGTGTGTGCCATCAGTGTGCCAATTAAAGACTAAACTATTGATTTTTATTTAAATAAATACATAATTATTCATAATAATTATTTATTAATTAGTAATCGCTGCTCTATTTTATAAAAAGTTAATATTTTTGTTTTTATATTATAAACAAAACTTATAATAAAAGAGCCTAGATAGTTTTCAGTATTGGCAACCCGTGCGCGCTCGTGCAGCTATCGCCATTTTGTTTATCGTGTCATTCGGCTTCATTCTCCCAGTCTGACTGCACTTATTTCATTGCGAATCGATATTTTGTTATTTTGTTGGGTTTTTGTTAAAGTGTTGTTACGTTGTGTTTGTTGTTACGTTTATAGTTTTTTGTGAACTTTGAGTGAGGCAGCACAACATGGGATCACGGTTTTAAGACTGCCCCCTTACCATTGCGAGCTAAACCCTATCGAATTGATATGGGCGCAGGTAAAGGGGCATGTAGCTCAAAATAATAAAACCTTCAAATTGACAGACGTGAGAAATTTATTTCAGGAAGGCATTAAAAAAATTACGGCTACCGAATGGTCTAAATGCGTATCCCATGTTGTCAAAGAAGTGCAAAAAATGAGTAGGCTAGATATGTTAATTGACAATATCACAGACACATTTATAATAAATGTTACAGAAAGTGACAGCGATAGCGATAGCGATGACGGCGACAATTTATAAAATAAATTATTACCATAATACATCTATCTGTTTTATTTGTCATGTTCCTTCATTATCACATTTTTTTATTTATTTCACACACAATTATAAAAGAAAAGTCTCAGATCGTTAATTAATCGTCAAAACTAAATTATCGGTTCAGAAATATTTAATTTCCTGATATACTTAGTTTACGAGAGTAAAATTATAAACGAGAAGAATCGATCTGGAAATATTCCATTTCCATATCGAATAATTTCGCAACGTCACTATTTAGTACTTGTCATAACGTTGCAACACTGAAATTGTCAAATCTGGAATCGAATTAAAATTCCGAGTTTAGAGGCCCCGAGTCTCTAAAAGTGTGGGTCTGATTCACGTGGACGAAGTCACAGGCAGAAGCTAGTCTTAAATATTTAACTAACCATACACTCACATTTAGCTTTTAAACGACGATTGTGTTTTGTCGTAAGTTACAATTTTATCTCCAATATGATCGGCAAATCATTTTGAAAACGGTCGTAACTTTGTTCCATATCGTTTATAACCTTTAACTAGTTGTAGGTACCGTGCGTCAGTACCACACACAACTGACAATTTCATGTAATTAGGACACCGGTGTCTTTAAATTTACATTTTTATGGCGCAATTATAACATTGACATAGTTCGAAACGATCGAATTTACTGTCCTAAGTAAATTTGTTTATAGGGAGGAGGTTTAATCTCCTGAATGTTTGTCCTTATAGCTTTATTCATTTAATTTAGGCACGATGGACCAACCGACAGTGCCTGATCTACTTACTCGAAGCCAGTCAATATTTAGCCAAAGTAATGGATGAATGGATGATTTGATGGATGTTTAATTTAATTTTTTCTCGATTTGGTTGTGTCTCCGTTTGTTTTTTTTCTATTAAATTTTACTTTTACTATAAGTTTTATATTCCATCACTTAATTTTAATTTAAACTTGCTAATTTTAGTTACTTATTACCTATCTATATATTAGTTTTATAGTTTAGTGCTGGTGGCACACCTAATATGGGGTATGCGGTGCTAACCTGTAATAAATTGTTCCACTAACCTTAGATCGTATTAGATTGGTATTAAGTAGGTAGGTACTTCAACTATTTACAGTGTAAACAATTGTTGGTTGGCCAATAAAAGAAAAGAAAATAAAATTGGACACCTAACGCTACCTCCTTGAACCTGGACCTACCTTACGATGCTGATTCATAGCCTTGGACATCAAAATCAATCCAACAAACAAACGTCAAACGAACAATCCTTACCAATTCATCACACTGAACTAGTCCCACGTATGCTGACAACCAAATAACAACTTTCTTTCTCTGAATTTCAGGCTGATGCGCGACGAAGAGTGCAACCTACTCCAGAACTTATCCAGAGAGGAGTTCCGGGAGTTCCGGACCCTGGTCATCGACATGGTGCTGGCCACAGACATGTCCTTCCACTTCCAGCAGCTGAAGAACATGAGGTCACTGCTGACGCTCGCGGAGCCTACCGTGGATAAGTCGAAGGCAGCCTCACTCATTCTACACTGCTGTGATATTTCGCATCCTGCCAAGGTGAGCCCATTTGATTGCATTAGTAACCAAGAAGCAAATATAGGATTTTATGTCAGAGAGACGGGCCTTTTGTACCTGTCGTGAAAGACTGTATTCAAAAAGATAAAATCAATTTAGCAAAAATTGGAAGCAGTCTTTAATAACCACCTAAAATTATCAACTAAAGACATAAATATTAAACACAACTTGTTGACAGTTATTTAATAAAAATACACATAAGTACATATACCAATGCCCATTTTATAAAAAAATCATTGAATGAGACACAAATTAATTCTTTATCAAACTGTTTCAGAGATGGGACCTGCACCACAGATGGACAATGAGCCTCCTGGAAGAGTTCTTCCTCCAGGGAGACAAGGAACGGGATCTAGGGATCCCGTTCAGTCCACTGTGTGACAGAAACAATACCCTAGTAGCAGAGTCGCAGATTGGTTTTATCGAATTTATTGTGGAACCCAGCATGGGCGTGTGTGCCGATATGCTTGAATGCGTATTGGGGCCTCTACATTCCAGTAGCAAGAACTCCACCAGTTCAGCTGAGCCAATCAATGAAGAGAGCACAGGTTCGAAGGACAGTAAGTATAACCAATCCTGCAATTTATAAGACTATAGGTACCTGGGTAAGGCCCTAAATTTGCCCACTTTGTAACATAGACACTTCTATGTTACGGTAATGTAGAAGTATCGCGGAAGTAATGCAAAATGTTTTTGGCTAAAGGGTCAGACTACTTAACACAAACATTTACAACACTTCAACGTTACGTAACATATAATCAACGTTACATGGAAGTTACATAGAAGCGCGAATTTCGGGGTTATAAGTAGGCTAAAATTACAAAATCGAGTGACCGAATTTTAAATCAAGACATTATGATATTACCACGCACTTATTAGTCACATGCGCATAGTGCTACATAAGATTTGGGTAATTAAAACTGATATTTGAAAACGCCAAAATTCACAATCAAAATCTACTGCCGAAACACACGCGTGCACGTTTGACCTTAGAATAATCAAGCGTTTGACTGAGTCCAGAGACGACAAAATGGCGTCTTGTTTTGAATAGTGTTGCCTTGGCTGTCGATGTGCCAGTGTATTGCAAAATACTACCATAAACTGTTTTTAATACCTCGAAGCAAAAGGGTAACATACAAAATAGTAACATAAAAGCGAAAATATGGAAACTTAAGCCAAAGCTAACTATTGGCATGATTTACTTTTTTCCTTTCACCAGAAATGAAACCTAACCTATCTTATTATGTTAGAGGACAATACGAGAAATCAATAGCAAAAATAACCAAAATTTAAATATTTTATTTCACATAAACCAACATGGGCACATAAGAAACGTCAGAAGCTAGGTGCACGGTTCCAGTTGGTCGTTTCCTATGGAGAAGAGCCGGCAAGAAACTCCACGATTAATCTTTTAAAAATAATGGGCTTTTACAATGTTTTAAAGTTACAGTGTTAATAGGTATGGGAGGACAGTGTAGGCCCGTCAACAAGTATTTCCAGATCCATCAACCGTAACCGAACGAAGATAAATAAGGAAGTATTGCTAGTATCTTTTTATCAGACGTTACCTATTTTTCTTAAATTAAAATTAAAAGGAAAATACAATAATACGTGATATTTTGAGGTTTCCATTGATAAAAAAGATTAAGTTGATTGTTACTGTTATATTTTTTTCTCGCTGGCAGTTCTTTATCATTAAACTTAGTAAAAAAACACTGATAAACGGATCGAACGGATATGTTAGTGGGTACGCGTTAATGTTGCGATAGCGGTCATTGACCCGACTGCTACTGCGAACCGAATCATACATGGTAACCACCCATGAAGCACTTTTCAGTCACAGAATCTTCACAGCAGTTACAAGTTGCCGCAGTTTCGTAACTGCTACGGAACATGGTGACTGTGTGGGGTTTGGTTTTTAAGTGTGGTAACAGTTCGCACACAATTTGACCGAAATACATTTCAGTAACTATAATTATTGTAGTCTTTGTGTTCAGTTTGTAACATGCGTACCTACAATCGAGTAAAACCACGACGGAACTACAGACACACCGACCAAACTCTGTTTCTAGAATAAATCAGTGTCGTCGCGATAGTGTCGAATTGTCAAAATCAAAAATCAAAATCAAAAGTCATTTATTCAAACTAGGCTGAGAATCAGCACTTTTCTAACGTCAAAAATTACATGAGACAGTCCTCCAAACGCCCACCCTTCACCACTTCCTAGTGCTTTAGCTGGGAAGAAGTGGCGCAACAAACTCACATATAAAACTTGAATCGCAATCACATATAAAAATGAAACGGGTTATCTACGTCATGAACATTAGTGACCTATCTTTTCATTCTTTTCTTTTTTCAAAATCATTGCTTGATTTTGTGGCTTCACAACGCACTTAAATACTTAGGTATCAATAATGTGGCCATCTGGACACACAATCAAACATACTTTTAATAGGTTCCGATATTTATGGAGATTGGAACCCATAGTTAGAGCTCTTTTGCATAATTGTAAAGATAGGTTCCATCTGCAATCACAACCACACTCCTGCGGAGCGAGCACGGCCGGCTGTGACATGACTTGAGTCACACATTTTATCACAGTTTGTGCGATAAAACTGTTTTGTCATAAAATGCTGGTATAAATTGACATGACATAATTTATCATGTCACAAACGTCTTGGCACGCCCGTGCTTGGCCCGCTGGCCTCTATTGGGGACTCCGGGTTTCCAAATAGGTGATTAGGTATAGATAATATTCTTCTCTACTTAAGTGATCCTAAGGAGTGAAACAAAATCGTTCAACAGACATTGCCGCGTGCCTTATTCTTTTTATTTTTTTGATAGTCCTTGATCAAAGTGTTGTGTGTAATTTAGTTAGAGAATCTTTGGGAAATGTCGTTCTTCAAGTCGGACTGGCTGAAACTATTTCCATAAACTGGGTTTTATTAAATTCAATGTAATAATAAAATAAGGAATCGTCCATATCGTTTATTTTTTGAAAACTGAGAAATTCATATAAGTACACGGTTTTTTGCAAAGTCAACATATCTTTTGTTTGAGTGCTGTTGAAAGTGGAAAACGTATGACGCGCTCTTTTTCTTAGTTCATTCCAGATAACGCTTTCTAAATGCACATCACATAAACGCGTGCCTCGTGGAATGTATAAATTGTTCATAATTAACAAATCCCTTCGAACAGCAACTTGAATCCTATGCAGATTCTGGTTAGTGCAATTCTTAATAATACACATAGTGGAGTTATTAGGGAGTCGTAAATATCCAGGTATTTCTATTGTCCCTGATTGAGGGATGGCCAGATTATCATGATCATCTTGAGCTACGTTTTTTTGATAATTGTCTTGCTGTAACAGTTTTTCAGTATCGCTGTCACTACTTTCTTGCTGAGAATTCCTCTGCCGATTCCAGTAAGTCCCACGTTGAAAGCAGGGTCGACAAATACTATCCAACTCGTCCATCTGTAAAATAATGGTTCAATTGCACTCGTGGGTTGCAGCTGAAAATCAGCGTCAGGTGGTACAGCTTGTGTTGTCATCTGACAGTATGCTGAACTTGTGAACAGTGAACTGTGTTTTTTTTTTTTTTTTTCCTTCTGGCTTCGCACGGTTTGTGCATTTAGCCAATGTCACGTTTTAGTTCTTGTATAGTATTGATGAAATGAAATTTAAATGCATGATGATGATATCCCCGCCCACTCCCCTTGAGTTTCAGTAAAGATGTGGCACTTTACTGAGACCTCACGCGGACTTCTTGAGAGAACTTGAAGCGAAGTTGCACTGTTTTGTTTCATTTGCCTACACTAATGCACGTTCACAAACACTTAATAGTTAATAATCCATCATTATTACACATTAATATTCGGCTAAACACAAATTTAAGAAAATTAAACAAACTGCTGAACATGACGCTTCACTTTCCCGCCAAGAAGTCCCCAGTGAACTGTGTTATTTATAGTTTTTAAGGTGTTTTTTTTTTTTGCTGTAATGCCAATAAACGCATTTTTCTTTCTTTTTTCAACTTTGGGACGAACAGAGTTACAAAAGAGGACAGATAAAAAATAACATATTCAAACATTAATAGGTATGTAAAGAAATGTTAACCAATAGAAGGGTCTTTGGGCGATGTTACAAAGGGCTTGTGTTAGGAAAGGCAACGAACAATATAGGTAATAATGAATACGGTCTGCCTTATCATATCGTATCGTATCAGTTCCTGGAATAACTCATAGCTCCCATAGATCCTTTTTTTAATCCACTCTTTGTATTATGTAGGGGGGTACTTAGGGATAATGTAGCTTTCTATAAGTTAAATATTTTTAAAAGTTTTAAAATATTAGTTAAGTAGATTAGGCGGTAATGTAGGTAGGCGATGAAAACTAGGTATATCGTTAAGGCCCCTCTTCACGATGACCAATATTGAATGAAAATAAGGTACCTATCATTCAATACTGGCCAACGTGAAGAGGCCAGTTTTTGCCTTTCGGCAAAAACTTAGGTACCTAAGTACCTACCTACTCACTTAATTAAAAAAAGTTGTTGCATAAATAAGTAAAAAAAACCGGCCAAGTGCGAGTCGCACTCGCACACGAAGGGTTCCGTACCATTATCTATAAAAAACGGCAAAAAAGTCACGTTTGTTGTATGGGAGTTCCCCTTAAATATTTGCTTTATTTTAATTTAATTATTTATTTTAAAAGTGAATATATAACTAAAGATTCTGTGAATATTTCAAGCGTCTACCTGTTGCCGTTATCAATATCGAGCAAAAATGAGCAAAAAAATCACGTTTGTTGTATGGGAGCCCCCTTAAATATTTATGTTATTCTGTTTTTTAGTATTTGTTGTTATAGCGGCAACAGAAATACATCATCTGTGAAAATTTCACCTGTCTAACTATCACGGATCTTGAGATACAGCCTGGTGACAGACGGACAGACAGACAGACGGGGGAGCCTTAGTAATAGGGTTCCCGTTGGGTACGGAACCCTAAAAACGATTACTTACCTCAGTGGAATTGTCAATGTGTTCAATATAATCCAAAATAAAACTGTGTTCTTCGACAAAAGCAGGTGTCAGTAGAAATTACCTTCTAACGCTTCTGCCGCCAATGCGGTTTGTACTTTTCCGGCAAATAATACATGGTCTAGAAGACATTGTAGCCAGCACAAGTTGCTTCACGTCACAAGTGTCACAACACAAACCAGTCATAAAATCAGCCAAATCACAAGTTAAAAAAAAACGTTATCCAATGTATCAAAGCAAAGTTGTAAGGTAAAATCACTAACGTAAGTACCTACACAGAAACAACGCACACAATCCAAAGGCAGAAAGGTGAGTGAGGCAGTACCACAGCAAACAGAGGGACAACGATATGCTATTCTCTTTCATGATTTGCAGCGCGCGGCGCGTCACGATTTCTAGGAACACAAGGCGCCTCTCTACACCGCGCGCGCAATTCGTATGATTCGAAACTTTAAAAGCTTGATTTGAAGGCGTCCAGTTGTAGCTATCGGGAAACAGAGCTCACTAAGGAAGGACTGAATGTACTTATTATCACCTACCGTTGTGTTGTTATAGTACTTAATACAAAAACAAAGGAAAAATATAACATTAATAACCTATTTACTTTATCTATAACCCGACAACTGAAACGAGTCAGTTGGCCTCCGCCTGCCGCCGCCGCCCTCCCACCGCGCCCGGTGACGTATGCGGAAGCGGGTGACACGGAATGCCTCGTTAGAGTGCATAGTATTATTTAACAATGGAAAACTTAAAATATTACACACGGAGTATTTTTATAAAAATAACGCCTGATAAAAAAACTATAGCAATCTTATAAACACTCTATAACGTGGTTCGGTTACGGTTGGTAGACTTAGGTCTTTTTGCTATTGATTTCTCGTCCTCTAACATTATAGCCAAGGCCATACGAAAAGAAAAAACATATTATATATGCCAGCTACGGCAAAAGTAGCATTGGCTTTTTTCGAATAGCGACAAATCGTGTAGGTATTTCAAAACATGAAAACCACGAGTAGAAGCTTAACTTTGAGTCAATTTAGATAGTCAGAAATAAATTAGACTTTTATTAGAAAAAATATTAAGTTCTAATATTTAGTGTGTAAAGTGTTTGGGCCGAACCAAAAAGGCAGCGTGTGTTGGCAAAATTTTGTGGTCTGGAGTCTGGACGAATTTAACTCAGTGTTTTTTAAACTGTACGAGTTATATTTAATTTAAGAATACATTCTACATGTTTAATAACTATCTACTTAATCTAATTACAATTTACCAAGAACTTCGTTTTGTTTTAAGCAGTCAAAATTTGGGACATTATTATTTTAAAAAGTGGCAATATCCCACCTACGACCCCCGGCCTACGTTTTTAAAACACCATACTAAATAGGTAGGTACCATACCATTCATGGTTCTGACAATCTTGTGTGGAGAAAAGGTTTTTTTTTTTATCATTGATCTATTTTGAGTCAATAATATTTTTACTATCAATATAGTTACCTAAGTTATTAAACACATTATAATAAAATATAGTAGGTACATAGGTACCTAGGATAAAAATTATTTTGAGTAGTAAATCATCGTGCAATTAGACTAAACAATATTTTGTTAAAGTTTTTACAACACTACCATACCATTCTTTGTTCTTACAATCTTGTGTGGAGTAAAGAAAATCAGTTTATTGTTATCATGGAATAACTTACTCAAACATAATTATTATATGTAACCTACAGGTAATATTAAGACGCTGACAACATTTATACCGCTGTCAGTGTCAGATTACATACAAAAGAAAGAGATGCGCGATGACACAACGGTGTAAAAATGCAAATATAATCGTGTAAAATTTTATATTAACTAATTAATAAAAAATAATCCATCACCTGATGCAGTTTGGCATTTGCAATTTTATGGTATACTTTTAATTATAATTATAACTGTTATCGAAGGGATACTGCTTTTAAAATTAATTAAGAGATGTCTTTGAAGATTTTTTTGATGTACTTATTAAATTATGTTTAATTATGTATTGAGTTCCATCACCGTATGCACAAAAGACTTGAAAATATCATACTATTTTTGTTTTGGAAAAAATATTTACGGTTTAAGAGATACACTGCTTTAAAAACCACCTTTTGACCATTTTCAAGAAATCTCCGCCTTAACAACGAATGTGATCAGAGAACTCACGAACACTTACTTTCTATTACAGGAAATGAAAACAGCAACAAATTCAAGATCAGGAAGCCGTGGGTCGCGTGCCTCAGCGACAACAAGAAGATATGGAAAGAGCAAGCTGCTAAGGGTAACTATATTTTTATTTTCAAAATGTTCCAAATGACGCAATAGAAAAAAAAATCTCAGTAAATCAACCCCACTGAACAAACTTTCATAACCTCCAAGCATGTTTTCTTCATAGGCAGGGCAGAGGTGTAAAATACACTTCAGTTTAGCGTAGGTACCCATGGTTCGATCTACAACGAAATAACTTGAATCTCATGAAATCGTGGACCTGGGAACCTGTGGCCACTTTTCGGATATTAATTTTACCCTAGATTGGTACTCACAATCTAAGCAACCTCACATTGCAAGTATTGCAACCCATAAGATGTAACGACTAACAAAAATCAAAAACATTTTTCAGATGCTGAGGCTCGAGCTAAGCAGGAAGAGGAGAACAACAGCGTCCCACCGACAACAGAGGAATAATATTTAGCCTCATTTGTAAATAGCGTTAGATCTAGGTGTTGCAACATGTTCTATTCAATGTTGAAGAAAAGCTAAAGCATACTACGTAATAGGTATACATACGTGTGCAAGCTATATTATACGTTGCTAATTTATTAAAATATAAAATTGTTGTGTGTTACGCACAAATATACGACTTGGAAGCACAATGCGAAAAGCCTGGATGTATAAAGATTCTCTATGTGGAAGACAACATAGTGAGCTAATTCGAACAGGCGACATACCGCTCAGCGGTACCGCCAGTAGTGTAAGTGATTCATTATTATTCGCTGCTAAGATTTTAGCCTAGCTTAAATATTAAGTCTAAAAGCTTTGAAGATATCTCGTTACCAAGATTCCATTGCGAGAACAAAGAACGATATTTAATAAGTTTTAGGGTAGGTATATGTGGTCCCAGAACTGTTCCCCGAAGAACCCTTGTAGTAAATTACTCGCAATCGAGTCTTGGATGTATATTTGAGGATGTATCGATAGGTAACACTATTTTCTACTCATAATTGAAATAATTAATGTGTAAAACTGTACTGAACTCATTTCAAATATAGTCGTTAAGAGCTAAATGTATCTGTAAGTAACTATACTATCAAATGCTGGTGACGGAGCAACAACATTAATTTATATAATCATAAACACATGTGCACTTCTCTTCAATCAAACACTTATCTGTAACTTAAATGTAGCTTAATATTAGTCTTAAATTTAACCCATAATATGATGAATACGCTTATTAATTTTAATATTTCCGATTAAATTGGAGTCTTGATATTCTTGACCAAATGTTATTTAATATGAAATTATTTTCTAAATGATAACGCCATTTCAAATTCTAGTAAATAGGTAGATAGTACATTAGTAAATCTTCATGATACAAATTAAGATTTTTGTCTTTGTTATATATATACAACATAGCTAAGGATAATGTAGAAAATCTCAAATATTTATTGAATTTCAAAGCTCGTGCTCAAATCATACGGAGTCGAACAGCTTTCTGTAAACATCTAGATCTAGTATACTGAGAGGCAAAGGCGTCACAGCCAGAGGACGAACAGGAAATCTTAGCTAGGTTTAGACTTGAACACAAGCTTTTGTGGACGACCCAAAGTAAATGTACCGTCCTTCAACTAGAGTACTATTGACGAACGGAATTAAACATTGAATTTATAATAAATTACAAAGATATTAAAGGATTTTAGGCCAAGTGTTTACTCACAGATGCCAAATTATCATCTAAAATCTGAACTGAATCTGCTTTACATAGGAATTTTTGTAACCATACAAAATGAATGTAAATTCAAAAACATTTTGAACGTATATCAGAGGCCTAGTTTTCCTGGTAGGTACGTGGGACCATTTTCATTGAATATCAAATCAAAAGAATCCATAATCATGATAAATTAGGTCCCTATTTGATTTCAGGGATGGTAAGGATAGATTTATAATCCAACTGGTGACGCTTATCGTAGACAAATTTAACAATAGATTTTTTTATAATGTATATGTATCATCTATTTTAATTATTAGAGATTTATTAAATTCTGTATATTGTGCATTTAGTGTACCTACTAATAGTTCATAGATACTAATTAAGGTTATTCAATATAGGTACATACCTACTTAATATGAAATGAAGTCTAGTAATGCCATTCAGATTGGGGATATAGCTTTATAAAATTGTAGAGATTAGCATACTGAGCCTTATGTAAATGAATATTAATTGTTGTTTCTATATCATAGCTTGGAGCAGTACCTACATAGGCACCCTTGATAATGTAATCTCTGTCTTATAGAAACCACTTTTGTACAAGATATTGCTTTTAAATGTGACATTATAACATTCCGAATGTGTTTAGTATTCAATTGTCAATGTAATTAAGCTATTTAAAGACCTGTACTTACACTGCTACGTTTTAAGATAGAAAAAAATATTAATAATATAGTACCTACCCACAAAATCAATCGTCAAATATTTTTCACACAATGTCCTGCTTACACAAAATATTAAGTACCTACTTACAGATAATATTTCACACCAAGTAAAACATACAAAACTAATTCATAATATTTAATAATAAAGAAACATTATTTATAAAATAGAAGTAAAAATCCTAACCTTTTCTATTCTACTTAAATCCCAATTGATACCTAAAGAAAATATAAAATTAAAATGCAATTGCTAAAGATAATTTTCTATAGATATTATAAGTATGCGAATGTATATTATTAAATGTTTTATCTTAAAAAATCACAATCATTTTATGTAAACAACACTAAGATCTTTGTATGAAACTGCATTTTCTCTCTAATAAAAAGGAAATCTCAAAATCAAATGGTTTTTTATCAACTTGACAGTCTGTTTCTATGTTTGTGTAAATAGATTTAAACACCTTTTAGTTATTTATGTGTAAATTATGTGTAAAATAAAATAAAGATTTTCGTAGACGAAATGTTTACTTTAATACCCTTATATAATTAATTTATAACTTTATAACTATTATGTTACATGAGGCATGAAAGTCACAATGCATGTTCTTATATATCTAAGAAATAGGAAAAATTATTAGAGAAACACATTGATGTATTAACCCTTATATATGAAGATATGGTACACGCTCCTCGATGTGGACCGCATAAATTAGGGGAAAGGACACAATCGACCTACATTACTCCCGGTTTGCGGGGAATACCCGAATCGTAGTTTGTTTGCGAGTTGTTATGGGTTGTATGTAACAGTGACAATTATCTATTTCGGTTGTCGAGCACATGACGCACGACATCGGGTCCATTCAAAATTTACGTGATGTTAAAGAGTGGCCTATCTTCCTATTTAATACATCAATGGAGAAACCTGAAGATAATTTCAAATATTCAATGAAACCCCATTTGACATAGTTCATCGACTTTAATTTTTTCTTTTTCATAATAGGTATGGCATCTGGTTGTCGCTGGTTGTTGAAAGTCATGTCTTTAGTGACACTAGGAAAAATCGACTGACGTAAGAATCATCAAAATCGGCCCAAATATTTGTTGCACGGCAAAAAGGAACAAACTTAAAGAAATAGGCTGATAAACACATTACCCTCCTTTGCGTCGCGCAGTCGGGTAAAAAGGTCTCTATGCAATGAAGATCTTTGCATTTATAATATTAGGTAATGGCTAGCTTGACAAAATGATTCAGATTAGGTATATTATAATGAAAGGAAATTATTTATTAGGCTTTTCTATTCTACCTTTAGCAGCAGTCACAAATTTGGCACTTGATTCATTCAAGATCTATGTATTTCATTTCAATGTTTGTTAAACAAAATAAAAACAGACACACCACAGTCAGCTTATTTGATTATAGATTTATACAAGCTTCCTAGTGAATTTTCTATGTGATTTTAAAGCAAAAACAAAATCCCTTTTTGTTAATTAAGATTCCAATAAGTACATGACATAATTTGTATGAGATGTTTGACATAATCTATGTGTATGATATAAATGATGAACACACTGACTCGCTGGTGAGTATCTCAGTTTCCTAAAAATACATGATAAAAAAAGAATTCTAATGACACTTTATAAACTATCCTGCCATAATTAATGCTATCTCTTAGCTATACATGAACATATAAACTATTATACCTACTTATTACTTAATAGTACAGCAGAATGACAATGCAAATCATATTTGCAATTTAACAATTATCAAAGGCACATCAAGCAGTTACTTAATATATTACATTGAAACTTACAAAAATGCAAAAGGCTTTCTCTATAGTAGTTTAACTTAATATATATTTATGACTCCTACCAAATATGTTGATCTGTATGGACAAACCTCGGACATCAGTTTTTTGTCTACTACAAATGATTGTACCTTCAATAACATC
Organism: Tiliacea aurago; assembly: GCA_948098905.1. Taxonomy (NCBI): domain Eukaryota; kingdom Metazoa; phylum Arthropoda; class Insecta; order Lepidoptera; family Noctuidae; genus Tiliacea; species Tiliacea aurago. The sequence continues at coordinate 22,866,828 of OX402581.1, read as the reverse complement.
TCCTTTTTTTACCTCCTTACAATCTCTGAAATAGAAAACTGTTTGCTTCCAATGTGTTGGTGTTTTGTGAGGACCAGTTGAGAACTCTACAGCATTTGGCAGATCAAAAAAGGTATCAAAATAACCAACAATTGAGGTCAAAGCACCATCTTTTACAATAGGAAGTTTGAATTCAGAAGTAAAGTCCATAACATCTATTTTACATGTGTTAATATCAATGTCCTTAACAACACAAGGTTCTGATATTATATTTTTAGATCCAACTATATCAATACTTGCTTCCCTTACAACTTCAGATTTCATGCAATTCATTTTATATCCATAGACATCTGACCAATATTCAATTAGTTTTTTGTGCGTATCTACATCACCATTAGCGACAAGGCTTATATTACATCTATTGGGTAACAGCAGTCCACCAGGTTTTAGGCAGTGATCTCTTGCATAAATAACACTGTCTAACATGCCTTCAAACAGCAAAAAGTATCCCATCCATTCAGAGACAATAATGTCAACTTTTTCATTTAACTTGGTATCTTCAAGTCTCCCTTTGACTAATTTAATAACATCCTGTAAGTTATTTTCTCTAACAATATCTATTGCATGGTATATAATTTCTGACTGATCTAACGCATAAACCTGTTTTGCTCCAGCTGTTGCACAAAACATTGATAAGATACCGGTACCACAACCAAGATCTAAGACTGTTTTTTCTTTCAATGTTTCCTTGTTTTTCAGTATTGCATCTCTATAGGATTCTGTGCGGATTTTGTCTGAAAGCATATCATAATGGATACCAAAATGAGCATAAGTACTAAAGTAGCCATCATCCATCTCTAAGGGAACACTTGCTACACAATTTAGTTTAATTGAGGGTTCATCATTGCTTTTGCTTAATTGACCGCCTTCTACCAAGGTTTGCATTGAATCCTGCATCGTCTTGATGTCTTCCTTTGCATTCTTCAGAAATGTGGCACCCTCACTTAGCTGTTGCGTTAAAGACTGTATTGACCTTTGAAGTTCAGTGAAGTGTGCCTCTGACATGGTTACCAAACCATTCTCTACATTGGCATGGTATGTTTTAGGTGAACTTGGCTTGTCGGTGAGACCATCAAAGTCGTACATAAGCCACTCATCCTGTGTCACAGGCTGATAGTATTTCTCGTCATCCCACAAGGCCTTGTTGATGTTAGTTATAACCTCCGGGGTGGGTTTGTGCGTTCTGATATAATTTATTAACTTGATGAATGAATAGCAGTCCATATTGAACTTTAATTTGAGTTCGTTCAAATCAAACTTATGGACGGACTTGCAATGCGCGATTCCTTCTTCAATATTCGATAAAACGTTAGGACAAAATAAGCATGTTACCGTTGTATCGTTAGTTTCCATTTCTTGCCAGTCGTCGTCTTCGAAATTGTCCTCGTCACTACTGAGGTCTGGCACGTCCGACATTGTTATGTTTTGTTAGTCTAACACTGGCAAATCCTTTGTAATTTTAGAGTTCATTCACAAAATTTTAGATTCGCAAATTATGAACATGAGGCTGAGCTGTCATTCAGATCAGAATCAGACATTGATTTTAGAATTTTAGATGACATTTCTCTTTGTCTCGCTGCTGCGCTGTCAAAATTATTTACGTTCAAAAATTTTGAATGAAATCTATTTTTGGTTTCTTCAAAATAATGTTTTACGAATATTTTAACTAAATTCTAATGCAATGTTTTTAGTAAAAATAAGAGAAACATTGAAATGATTATCTTTCTTAGGGTTTTTAAAATAACTTGAATGAAGACAAGGCCATAGATTACACACAGACTTTCCCAAAAATTTTTTTAATTAACTGCTTCTGAAATAAAAAAACTTTATTTTAGTTCTTATTTTTGACAGCAAATAAGGACAATTTCATTGAATGATTTCAATTATTATTGTTATGACAAAAACTATTTGGGAATGTTATCTTCCCAATTAAATCATTATAATTCAAAGTTATAATTATTTGAAAGTTGAGTTTTGTTCAAAATTATTAAAAGCAAGTTGTGTCAAGATTTCTCTGACAACAAAAATACCTTCACCTTTTTCACATTTGCAACCGTTGCAACCCAAGACATCTGTCTTGCGCACGATAGGCGGCGCGAAAGTTTGTTTTTGTTACGTTGCCATGGCACCAGTTTAGAAAATAATTCAACAACAAAACTGAAAAGTAAACACAATTGAGATCGAATAATCATGAAACTAAAAATATCTACATTCAAAGAACCTAAACATACTGGTGTTGTTGTTTGCGTTAATTGGAATAATACCGAAGACGTATTTTCTTGTGGGTAAGTAAAAGTTCAGTGACCGAAATAGGGATGTGACTGAGACGGACTGAATGATAAATTCTCCTTTGGTACCTTTATTTTCTCAATCATTATTATCATAATATAAATCTACCGTACTATAAATAGGTACAGCTGCGCGTTTATGAGAGAGGTGTTCTAGCAAGTTTTACAAATAAAATCCCAACTACGTACGGTCAGTACTCTGCATTACCTAACCCTTCTTACAAAGAAGAAGAATGGAAGAGGAGTCGGCTTATGCTGGTCACTGACTGTACCTACATGATGTTTTAAGTATCTACCTAGTATGTGGGTAAGTAAGTTTGTAATCACAGCATTTATAAAACTTTTGCAGAGATGATCACAAACTCTTGAAATGGAACTTGGTAAACAGCGAATGTATAGTAGTCACAACATTTCCTGATGACTTTTATCCAAATGACATGCATTTGTTTCCAAAAATCAATGTTGGCGGCAATAAACATCAACACGATGTGATTCTGATTTCAACAGCAGATGGCAAGTGAGTGTGATGTTTTGTAAATACAAACTGCTCTTCAAAAGGTCTTTATTCTGATTTCATAGAACGAAACAAGTATCGTACACATTGAATGTAATATGTACGGTTTCTTCTACTCATTTATTTATTTTAATATTTTTGTAGGTTCCATATAGTTAATCACAACGGTCGAATAGAGAAATCAGTAAATGCTCATCAGGGAGCTTGTCTCATAGCACAGTGGAGCCCTGATGGAGCTGGACTCCTGACTGGTAAAAAACCTTATATCTAAACTTTGATACAAAATGTTCGAATTATATTTCAAGTATCTTTTTTAATTTTCAGCTGGTGAAGACGGTTTCGTCAAAGTGTGGTCTCGCAACGGTCTGCTGCGATCGACCATAGTTCAATCCGACGTGCCTTGTTTTAGCGCCGTATGGAGTCCAGATAGCAGTGCTATCTTACACACGAAGGGGAATTCACTCGTCATAAAACAACTGAATTCCAGTAATAAGATTACGAAAGTAGGTACCTACCTGTCATTGTATATTGGTAAAAATAGTTTCGAGGTTATTGTGGTGGGAATTTACCAAATTCTGTTGTTTACAAACTCGCAGTATGTGAGGAAACCGGCATATCCTAGAACTAAAAGTTCGAAAACATGTGACATTCACCAACCTGCACCAAAAAGAAGAGGCCTTGTGTCCCAGCAGTGGGAACAGTAGGTATAGGCTGATTATGTTGGTGATAAAATGCAGTCAGACTAGTGGAATATTTATAAAATACATAGTAAAAATTCCCTGTGGCTAATAATTTTATTTATGACTTAGTTTAAATTAACGTAAATTATTGTGTATTTTTGCTCGATTGGATTATAATTATGATTACTCACTTAGTAAGTAATAGTATTTTATCTTTCAGTGGAAAGCACACGAAGGCCTTATCTTATGTATCGCATGGAATGCCAATAACAATTTAATTCTGTCTGGTTCTGAAGATGGATATTCTAAGGTACCTAATCAAATCAACATCTTAAGTATATGTGGTTGTATTTGAGTAGTACCCCTACTCGCAGCATTATGCTGAAATAGAAGGAATCGCACAATTTTTTTTATTATGGTTTTTTGTTTTTAACTAAATTTTGTTAGTTTGAAATGCTTCTTTACTGTTTGTATTTCCTGTGCGTGTCTAAAATAAAATATTTTTCATTCTTCTTTACGTAGTGAGAGTGTACTTTCCTTCAGATTTGGGACACATTCGGTCAGCAAATATCGGTGAGCGTAAAACATGACCAGCCTATCACAAGTGTTAGCTGGTCTCCCGCTGGTGACATGTTCATCGTGGGAAGCTACAACCTCATACGTCTGTGTAACTCTAATGGGGTAAGAATTACCGAAACTTTTTTACTATCGAGCGTTCCCTGGACAAAGAGACTAATTTCTTCCTCAGCTCGTCACACTGCACCCAATTTAATTCTCAGTTATCCTTCATTTCCGGTTGTGATAGTAATTACCAATTGATTCCAGTGGTCTCACTGCCTCGACCGACCGTCAACGGGCAGCATTTACAACGTAGCCTGGTCTTCAGATGGTACGCAGTTGGCAGCCGCGTGTGCAAACGGTCATGTTTTGTTCGCTCATATTATTGATCGGTAAATAGCTTGACGTTTTCAGATAACTTTTTTCCACATGAAAAGCTTTTTTCAAAATTAAGGTTTCGATATTACCTTTCAGAGAATATACATGGAAGAACTACGCTTGCAACCAAGTAGGTCGAAAGGTGATTGCTATAAGGGACATTATAAGTGATCAGAGTGACCAATTGGACTATCCAGACAGAGTCATACAAATTGCTCTGGGCTTCAATCATATGGTCATCGCAACAGTGAAGCAGTGTTTTATACACAAGCTGACGTCATGGAATACACCAGTAACGTTCGATCTCAAAGAAGGAACGATAAGCATGATATTGCTTGCCGAAAGGTAAATTGTGGAACTTTGCAAAGCTTCAGGTCTCTACTACTTCTGTGGATTCTTTGGGTTCACAAGAGATTTGTTAATTAAACTAAGATCTGTAATGTAGAAGGCGATTGCAGCAGGCTTAGCACGAGAACCGAGAGAAGCGTTTTGTCGATGGAAGAGTAGACAAAAATTACGTTTCCGTGTAGACAGTTGACAGATTTCTACCGAGAAGGGTAGACAAGTGATTTTTATTCTACAGTAGAGTAGAAATAGAAAGCGTCATGCTAAGCCTGCTGGTTGTCAGGTTTTTCAGACCAAAATATCAGTTAATTATATTGTACAAGTTATGTTACAGTTACTCAAGTCTTACTATGAAATGCAAATAATATATTTTCAGATGCATTTGCATAGTAGAAAGAGCTGGGCTATCGGTATACAGTTATATGGGCCGACTACTGGCCAGTCCCCGTTGGGGTGCCCGACCAGAATCTCTAGGACGTGCTGCTGTTTCATTGGGGCCAGATGCACTAGCTGCTATCGACCAGGGTGATAGAAAATGTAAGTTACTTATTTTATCTGTAATCAAGAGTTAGCGAGGACCGTTCATATGTTGATATTAATTTATTCTTTTTTATCTTCATCAGTGATCCACGTTTTCGATCTACCCACTGGGCTCATAGTTAGAAGCTCAGCGGACAATACTGTGACGAAGCTGACGCACAAGATGACAGTATCCAGCATCGCGCTCAGTCAAACAGGACCCATAAATGAAAGGCAACTAGCTTTGTTGGACTATAACAGAGATCTGTATGTCGTTACTGTTAAGGATAGCAAGCCAAAGTTCGTTAAATTAGGTGAGTAATTGATTCTTAAGTATTGCGTCAATATCATTGGCCCATAATGAATGAGCATACGATCACAAGACACGACTTCTCGGTTTTAAGCTAACTCATCTTCATAATCAGCCTTTAATGTTCCCACTGCTGAGACACAGGCCTCCTCTTTCTATGGCCCACTCCCCCTGAGTGGGTAATCCAACACGCGGGCCCAGTGCGGGTTGGTAGATGTCACATGTCTTCGAATTTTTGGTTCTAGGGCATGTCAGGTTTCTCACAATGTTTTCCTTAATTGTTTTTAAGAGCAGTGGTGATGAAATAATTTAGGTATGTACACAAAGTAAAGCGCCAATCAGGGTTCGAATCTACGACCTACATGGACCACCACTGCTATATACTCATCTTACAGGTTCATAATCGAGTCGTATCTATAAAAATAAATACCTAGCTACACATAATCTCACGGTCTATATTTATCTCAACGTTATAGTGCCTCTTTATTTGCTTATTGCATAACAAACATAGTAATCAAAAAGATATGTAAAGGAAAGGTCAACTTCTCATACCTAATACTTGTTATTGTATGTTACCAATGAGCAGGTAGTATAAATCTAATTTCGAACGCAAGCTCCGCCCCATGCTCCCTACCACTCCGTTATGTTCTAAGCGCTAATGCATCAGTAATAAAGTTGAATATCGCGTGCGTTCTTTGATTCTGTTCGAGCACGAAACTAAATAGCGTAAGTCTCAATTCTTATTTCGTTTATAACTAAAGTAATAATTGATCTAGAGAAAAAATATCTTGTGGGTGGATAATCAACTATATTTTCTTGCTGTGAATATTTATTTTAGACTTAAACGTCAAACAATCTTGTTTTTTTTATAATTACCCTATAAAAAGTCATGATTTCCGAATAAAAATGTATTGAGAGAAAATATTACAATTACATAACTGTCTTCAACATGGAAATGAAAAGATCCAATTAATAAATTTATTAATTTTAATTAAGCAAAATATTCGTGCAAATTAACATAAAAATAGGGAGCCGCTGATGAGTTAACCTAGTAGTTTCGGGGAATTACAATTTTAGAATCTTGTATTGCAAAAAAACTGGAATGACTTGTTGTTAGGTGTGGCAACAGGTTCACTGAATTCCCCAAGTCCACTATTGACTATTTTTTGCTTATCAAACTGTTTATGTTTAGCGCTTATTATTTTTCTAAATATAGAATTAATTCAAAATCAAGTCATTTATTCAAACTAGGCTTAGAATCAGCACTTTTCGAACATCACTCACACAATTATGTCGGCTTTCAACTACTCTGGATTCCCCCTCGACATGGCAGCAAGCGATCTGCATCTATCTTATTGGAATAACTGACTGTTGTCTTTCCTGCAGGCCATATTCATTACTGTTTTAGCTTCAACAGCCTCAACAATTTTTTTTTGATCCAGAACTAAAATTTGATTTTTATTTTGCCAGGTTCTCAAATTCTAAGTATATGCTGGAGCTGCGAGACGGAGCTCCTAGTAGGCTTGCGTGCTAGCTCTGTAGTAGCCTGGTGTTGTCCACGGGCAGCTATGCAACCTGACTGGCTTGCTCTAACTACTGTCAGCAAGGATGTCGTGTTGGTATCCAAGTTTCTACGTTACAAACCGTTAAAAATATCTCAAAAATTGTTTTGTCATTGAAAAAAAAATGCTTTCCAGGGACCTAGGACGAAACCCCACAATTCTGAGTATTGAAGATGGCGTAGCACATATATGCCGTGGTAATGGCTCATTATTACACCTGTCTATTGCCGCATTCCCTGAAAAGTTACTTAAACATGTAGTTGCAAACATGTGGCAGCCAGCCCTCCAGGTACCTAAGTAAATCTACATAAAAATAAGAGGAATTGCAAGGATGTTCTTTTAACATCGCACTAAGTACACGTATTAAAATATTTTTAGCTCTGTCGCACCGTTGAAGATGAGACACTTTGGGCGTGCTTGGCGGTTCTTGCTTGGCAGCATCATCAACTACCCGTTGCTGAAGAGGCGTTCGCATTGATAAGGCAATATCATCAAGTCTGCTATATTCAACATCTTAGAGTAAGTATCAATAACATCAAAATATGGAGATATATAATTATTTTAATACAAGGTTACTTCTCTACAAAAGAAACCTTTCCAGCAACGGGACATTTTATAGATATCTGTGTGGACAAAATTTGATGTGTAATGGCTTTTTCTTTCCATTTCAGAGTAACATACCGGAAAAACTGATGACCAATTAGTAGATATTTTTCATATAATAATATCTATCTTATTAAAATTAAGATAAATAGAATTTTGTTACTTTTTCCGGTGAGGTAATAATTACTATCTGGATGATTTTGAAGTAGGTAGGTGTAATGCTAACCCATTGCTTCCTAATGTTCGAAAAATTTGTCTACTCAACTACGTAAATAACGCAATGAATGTTAGTGAACTGTCAAAATGAAACCTATTACCACTGTGTGTTACGCAAGGGGTAGGTATGATAGACAACACAATGTTAATCACGCGATGCGATTATGTAAGTACAGTTCCATTCGGTAATTGTCTTTATTAGATTAACAAAATCAATTTCACTAATAAAGTCTTCAATTCAAAACAACTTTTTCTTACATAATTAATGATTATGTTAACTTTTAAAGTAATCTATACAGCTAGCATTTGTATATTTAAATAAAGTATATTTAAATAAAATATTATGTTATTACTGATGTTAGTATTTTTTTCTGTTTCGCATTGTATAATTATTTGAAGAAATAATTATTAAGTGGTTTTGTAATAAAATTCATTAAACAGCGTCAAATATGTTATTAAGGTAGCTACCTAATAGTAACCTAGGTAGGTATAATAATATGTGCTACGTAAAATAACCAACTGTCAACTAAACAATTCGACGTGCTTCATAATCAAACTCAAATAATTAAATTCAATTAAAAGTCACCTTTGATAGTCAAAATGTACAAGAAAAAAGAAGAATTGAATCTAGTTGTCCCTTCCAAAAAGTACTTTCATCTGGAGTAGAATCGGGAAGAATTCCAGCTACCTCCTCTTTAGCAAAAAATCGTCGTAACAATATTTTGTATTACGGTAGCCTATCTTCCTTCACACACATAGGTGTGAAGACGATGTATAGTCAGCCAAAAATATGTTACAATTATTAGTGTTCATAATGTACAGTATGGCTAAAATGAATACAGTATCAATGTGTAGCTACAATTAAGTACTTACCCAATGTATATTATGTTTTGTGGCTACATATTGGTACCTACAATATTAAAGAACAAAGACGATGTGTACTACATATTTGTACATATTTTTGAGGCTGACTGTACATAGGTACCTACTTAAAATAAAATGACTATCCTATTTACAATAGGTACAATAGGGTCAAATCATTTATTTCAAATAGTCATACAGAAAAATAGAATTGATTCTAGTTACCCCTTTCAAAAGGTAGTTTCGTATGGAGAAGAATGGCCAGAATCTCCACCGTTAGGGTGCACACGGACGTTTATCGCTGAGCGATTTTTGTGTCGCCGAAAATGGAACGTATGGAGTTCTATGCAGTAACGCCCACGAGCTACTAAAAGTCGCTCACCAACAAAATCGCTGGATTCCGGGCGTAGCGATTATCGCTGACAAATGGAACGTATGGAAATGTACTAGCTAATGCACACCAGTGTTGCCAATACCTGCGTCGACTTTCGGACGATTCACTACTTGAAATGGGACGATTTTTGGACAAAAAGGACGGCTGGATAAAAAATTGTTACGATTGAGTGGGAAATAAGTATACTTTTTTCTCATACTACTGTTATATGAGTACCAGAGAATGAAGAAGTGAATTAGGTTTAATAGACAAGGCACTTTTGTTGTTATCATGTTATGAATACAGGCAAAAACTTGACCCACCAACCCATCCATCGGGTTGGGTCTTTTATCAAGTCGCCTGAATTTGAGGAGTCTGTCTGTCACTGTGGGGGGTCGAAATGATTAGATTTTTTTTTTGAGGGGGTTTATCTCAAACAATTTTAGCTGCTGGAGCTGCGTCGAACGAAATATTTAAAATTATTTTCTAAAAATATTGGTAAATCTATTATTCCATGAAACGGAACTTAAATGTCACAAAATGTTGACGTTTTTAAGTTGCGTCTGGCAAAATCATGTCAAAATGCTTAAGGGGGATGCGCTAGGGTAGCCCGCGAAATTAAAATTTTATTACGTTTTTTGCTATTTGCACGTCAGTAAAAGGTTGTATGTTGATCTAAATATGATTCGCGGCCATAACAAATATGGCTTTACAGAATATAATATAATCGGCAATACAACTAACTCTCTTCGAAAAATCCTACTGAATGATTATTTCAGAAAAAATCATTCAGTAGGATTTTTTTTTTTTTTTGAACTTCGGGGCACCGGTGTGGGCGCGTTCCTTAAGGCTGCGACCAGCCCGCCAATTGAATGCGTCCCAAAGGGTCATGGCCATCAGGCTGGTACGGGGTTACCGCACGGTCTCCCGTGAGGCGGCGGGCCTCCTTGCCGGACTACCGCCATGGGATCTGGAGGCAAAAGTCCTCGCGCACATCTGGGAGTGGCGCGAGGAGGCGAAACGCCGGGGTGAAACTCCGCTGCCGCGAGAAATCACGGCACAGCGGACAGAGCTCCGGCGGGATCTCATGGCGGCATGGAGAGTGCGATTGTCGCAACCCAGCGCTGGGCACGCCACAATTGTGGCGATAAGTCCCCTCTTTGAGGAGTGGCTAGAGAGGCGCCACGGCGTCCTCACCTTCCGCCTGACGCAGGTCCTCACCGGACATGGTTGTTTCGGGAGGTTCCTGTTCAGGATAAAGCGGGAGGAAACGCCCGGGTGTCACCACTGTGTGGATCGCCCGGAGGACACGGTGGAGCATACGGTGGAGGTCTGCCCGGCTTGGGTGGAGCACCGCCGTGTCCTCACGGAGGCGATCGGCGGCGGCGATCTCTCGCGTCCGGCCCTGGTTCGGGCCATGGTTCGGAGCGAGAGTGCATGGGAGGCCGTCACCTCCTTCTGCGAAGCAGTAATGCTTGCGAAGGAGGAGGCGGAACGCGTGAGGGAGAGGCAAGGTTCGCGCCCTCGCGCCCCTAGTCGCCGCAGGAGACGCCCCGGGTGTCGGGAGTCGCAAGCCGATTTCCGGCCACCGTAGGCGCGGGCTTGCGGACGGTGAGCGATGGGTAGTTCACCGTCCGATAAGGACCAGGCCCGGGTCGACGGCGCGTTGTATTCCACGCGCGCCTCAAAGAGTTGTCAGCAGCAACTGACGGGGTCCGTTAGGGCCAATGCCTGCCAGGGTTGCGAGTTTGTCCGAAAGGGATATCGTGGCCCTGGCACACAGGCAAATGAAGGAATACGGGTGGGTATTAGTCAGTAAAAGTCTGACACGCCCTCCCGCTCCGCCCAGAGCGGGAGAAGTTATTTGATAATTTCCCACCCAAAAAAAAAAAAAAAAAGGATTTTTTGAACTTACAGAGTTTTAATCCTGATTCTAATGATTATAATTCAGTAAAGCCATATTTGTTATGGCCGCGAATCATATTTAGATCAACATACAACGTGTTACTGACCTGCAAATTGCAAAAAACGTAATAAAATTTGAATTTCGCGGGCTACCTTAGCGCATCCCCCTTTAAATGAATCAGTAGGTAGGCCACCAACCACGATTTTGTAAAAAGACAATTTTGGTGATGCGATAGTGGAGTACTTGTGGCGGCGGAACATTATAAAATAAGTATGCAGAAATAAATGGTTTACGAAAAAAAAAGATTCCCTGTATTGTTGGTAAAATAAGTGAGATTTTTTATTGTTATAACTATAAAAAATCTCAGAAAACATTCGATAAAAATTTGAACCTTTGACATTTATTATATAAAAACTATGCAACTACGGCGGACGGAAAAGGTGGGGGACAACTGGAACCCTCGCCCCCAACCCCCGTTTATAAGTTTTACGCATCTTAAGTTATTCTTAAAACTGCGTTTTGTTATTTGCATTTTTTGTATTAAGAAAGTAAATTATTGTAGTTGACTATTTGAAAAGGGACTGAATATAGAACGGACATCGAAGGGACGTAAAGATGTCTAAACGGACAAAAATCGTCCTTTTTGGGACGTTCTGGCAACTCTGCGCACACGGCTCAGCGACAATCGCCAGCGTACTCTTTGCTAGAGAAGGACGTTGCGTCATTGCTCACCGATGGATATCGATATAATTATAAGTTTTGTTTACTTAGATAAGTACCTACTTACGTAATAATTTTATGTATGTACCTATACGGTTTAGGTGTGAAAGTTATATAGAGGTAAATACATACCTACCTAGGTAGATACTAAGATAAGTTTATAAAATAGTTTAATGTCTTATTAGGTAAGTACCTACCTACTAAAACGGTAGATCATTATAATTGTTATAATAATTCAAACGTTACTGCGCAGCGTAACTTTTTTGAACTATTGATTTCGGTTGAACAGTATTCTTCGAAGAAAGAAATAAGTAAGTACATTTTTTGGTTAAACATCGATCTGTGTTAATCCATGACGAGCACATCCCTCGATAGCCAGCGTCAAAATAAGTATATTTTTTGGTTAAACATCGATATAAATGTTAATCCATGACGAGCACATCCCTCGATAGCCAGCGACAAAACATCGCACGTGTGCGTTGAGTCGCTCTAAAAGTCGCTGGCGATAATCGCTGAGAAAATCGCCAGCTGAGAAAGTCGCCAGCGTGTGCGGGCACCCTAACTCTTTTAAAATGTTTGAGCAGTATGACAGTTATATTAATTATGTGAATATCCCATTTGCAAAATAAAAAATATATTTTATCTTTAGCTACAATAAAAACGGCAATGATTTATTTGGGTAACCATACTGCACTACTATTAAAAGTACTACGGTACAAGCTCACAAAAATCCAAAAAACCCAAATTCGTTTTCCCAACACTAGTATTTTCATTCAAGTTCAAGTTAAAAATAATTCCATGTTCGTTTCGTTGTTCGTTCATGAATTCATTCACATTCTCATTCATTCATTCAGTATTTCTGTCAACGCGGGTTGCGTTGAACGTGTTTCGTGTGCGCGCTCTGACGTAATTTACTTCGATATATTTACTATTTTTCATTAATAAATTCAATCATAAAATTGTTATTATCACTTAAAAGTTAATCAAATTAGCTGTGACCATTCATTGTGTAGTGACTTTCTAAGACACCAATGCGTACAACGACGTGCCCTACATTAAAAACATAGGTTACCGAAAGAAAGTTTAAAAAGTTTTGTTTTGTTGTTTAATGTGAAAATGTGGAAGATGGGTGTTTTGAAAGTGGAAATAGTGCTGTTACTGAACTTGTTTTTAGTTAGTGGGGACGTATATAATAATGATGTGAGTGAGCATTCTTTGGAATTGACTCAGTCCTTGAACTTAGCGCGGCAAGAGTTGATTCAAGATACTTGTCGACGTTTTCCTCCAAAGTACGGGTTGGATGAACTTCCTCAGAGTCAACTGGAGCATATCTTGATAGATGAGGAACACAAACTTCTGTACTGCTATGTGCCAAAGGTGAGTTTTTCAAGGTAAACCGGATTTTCGTACCTACACTCATGTCCTACATACCTTAGGTACACAAATCGTTTTTAGAAGATGTCCATGACATACTTAATTAAAATAAAATTTACAGCTTGTCATTGATTATGTTAGCTTCCTGAAATTATAATTTATGACTTCCTCAAGACGATCTTGATTTTTCGTAACATTTTTGAGTAGAGTAGTTGTTACTGAACTGACTAGTGTAGGTACCTAGGTAGGTATAAAGTTACGAAATCACCACACTCAACCACTTAATAATTGGTTGACCTTTTCTTTATTATTAGGTAGGTTACATAAATTTTCCATGTGCTGATCTTGTATTATTGTATTAGTTGTCTTTTACCATAAGGTTTACTATTTTAATCAATCAAAATAATATCTTTATTATTACTTAAGTATATTCAAGACCAAGATATCCAAAATATATGCACATAATGTAATACCTATTGATAATGATTATTTACTGATTTACCAACTTTAATCTACTTTGAGTAGACCACTTATTTAATTGGTAGATAGTGCGGGTACTTAGTAAAATAGTCCAAAAAAGACTCAGATAACCAAGCCCATAGTTTACTTTTAATTTTGGTAACACAACAGAGGTCCTGTAACAAAAAGGTTCTATTTTCAAAACGTAACAATCTTTTTTATGTAGGTGGCCTGTACAAACTGGAAGCGGATCCTCATGATACTGGCTGGTAAATGGAACGACACAGATGTGTTATCAATTACAGCCAGTATTGCCCACACACCTGGAATGTTCCGGAACATGAGTACAGTGAGCCGGCCAGAAAGGGATTACATGTTGGAGAACTACCACAAGATGATCATAGTCAGGAATCCATTTGAAAGACTGTTGTCAGCTTTTAGGAATAAATTGGAGGGTGATGCTCCAAGTGCTAAGTATTTTCAGGTGAGTTTTAAATAATAATTATTTTAAATATTTTTGTAGAAGTTTCTGTAATACTAGATTAGGTACATAGGTAAGTAGGTATCATGTTTGAAATTGATATCTATAGGTCAAGTAAGTGTAGACTGAATAGTCCATAATATGGGTAGGTACCTAAGTACCTATTTCTTTACTAAAATCTAGTAGGTACCTACTTACATTAAAAATCAGTTTTAATTGATGCTTCTCTAAAATTAATGGCAACATCGCCAACATCTTTGTTAAAGTGTGGGAAATAAAAACTCAGACTGTATTGTTTGTAGTTAAGTTAGATTTATTATTATAATTTGTAATGCAAGATGCACAAAATAGATGCAGATAATACTATGATACTTTCTGCCACCTATTTTAACTAACTATGCTTTCACTCCTTCACAAGTCTTGCACACTGATATTACAGATCATAAATAATAATAAAACAAACTCATATCAATTAGGTAAAGCTTGACACGCAATTGACTGATATCACATTACATAAAATATGTCTACTGGAACATTATATTTTGGTAAATGAGGAAGACTATAAGATAAGCATGAATTTCGAATTTATAAATTAATATTTATGCCTGCTGGATATTCCTGCCTGCCTTAATTACTGGTGCTCAAAAACAACAACAACATTTACAACAAACAACAACATTATTTCACAAATTAATGTGTTAGTTAATTAACGCAAGCAGAAAAACTGTGGACAAAAATACCTATTGAAATTGCGCCCCAATTTAGCCGTAGTAGGTACCTTTTTCTTTTTTTTTTGGGTGGGAAATCATCAAATAACTTCTCCCGCTCTGGGCGGAGCGGGAGGGAGTGTCAGACTTTTCCTGACTAAAACACTCCTTCAAATGCCTGTGTGCCAGGGCCACGTAATCCCTTTCGGACAAGCTCGTAACCCTGGCAGGCATTGGCCCTTTGGGACCCCGTTAATTGGTGCTGACGTCTCTTTGAGGCGCGCGTGGAACACAACGCGCCGTCGACCCGGGCCTGGTCCTTATCGGACGGCGAGCTACCCATCGCTCACCGTCCGCTGCCTACGGTGGCCGGGAATCGGCCTGCGATTCCCGACGCCCAGGGCGTCTCCTGCGGCGACTAAGGGCGGAAGGGTGGGCACCCTGCCTCACCCTCACGCGTTCCGCCTCCTCCTTCGCGAGCATTACTGTTTCGCAGGAGGTGACGGCCTCCCATGCACTCTCGCTCCGAACCATGGCCTGAAACAGGGCCGGACGCGAGAGATCGCCGCCGCCGATCGCCTCCGTGAGGACACGGCGGTGCCCCGCCCAAGCAGGGCAGACCTCCACCGTAGTCTCCACCGTGTCCTCCGGGCGATCCACACAGTGATGACACCCGGGCGTTTCCTCCCGATTTATCCTGAACAGGAACCTCCTGAAACAACCGTGTCCGGTGAGGACCTGCGTTAGGCGGAAGGTGAGGACGCCGTGGCGCCTCTCTAGCCACTCCTCAAAGAGGGGACTTACCGCCGCAATTGTGGCGTGCCCAGCACTGGGTTGAAGTACCGAATCTTAAAATTACAGTTAACTTGCCCAAGTATATAATTACTAACTACAGAGCTTACTTTAATGACAAAATCGCAATCAATGAAAGTAGGTAGGTACCTACCCACGTAAGCAGTAGTACCTACCTATAACTGTCAACTTGATAAAAACTATTGTAGGATTCATAGTCTGAAATGTATAAAAGAAATCGAAGCAGCATTCATAGCTCCAATATAAAAGAAATCGAAGCAGCATTCATAGCTCCAATATTTCAGTCTTGATTAATCAAGAATGAACAGTTTACATTGCTCGGAATTGTAACGACCAATAAATGACGATCAATTCACTACTTACGACCTTACGTACGTAAGTTACACTGTTATTAGGGCTCTAGATCAATGGGATATGACCGCAGCCGAATTTATAAGTCAACTTCTTTATTGCCTGATTAAATACCTAATGGAACTCCCGCCAATTAAAACTTGTCTTAAAACATCAGACGTAAGACTTTTTTGTTTGAGCATAAAACGTGTTTTAAATTTAGTTTTTGCTTAGACTGGGTTTCCTAAAGAATTACAAAATAAATTGTGAACATAGGTGTGCTAGTGTTACCTATTAGAAAACTTGAAACAACACCACAGATTCTCCTCAAGTCATTTAAAACACATAGGTCCTCATGCCCTACGATGTAATTACAAAAAAAATATACATAAGTACTCTTAAATAAAAAATATTGGCTCATTATTTACTAGCTTTTATTTGATACCAATAAAGTTGTAATTTATTTTAAAAAAACCTGTCCCCTCCCTTTTTTTGTATCTGCAGATCTAATCTTTCTTCTTTCTCGTGTCACAATGTTAGTTACCATACTCCTCCGAAACGGCTTGATCGATTTTTATAAAATTTTATATGTATATTCAGTAGGTCTGAGAATCGGCTACTATCTATTTTTTATACCCCTAAGTGTTAAGGGTGGCTTTCCCACGGGATCGAGACTTACGCGGGTGAAACCGCGGGGCGCAGCTAGTAAATATATAAATATTAAATCGCCTGTCACTCTCATAATTAAGGCCTCTACAGACCAGTGCGACTCGCGACGCGACACAAAGGCTCCGCTCGTCGCGCGACACGCGGGGCTTTTGTGTCGCGCCAGTATGTAGAAAGCCTTTATGACGAATTTAACGACACCTCATAAATCATAATTATTCAAATTCATCAAGCCGTTTAGACTACAGAGTGTGCCAAAGAATTAGCTGCTGACAGCTTTTCAAACGCTTGGGTATGCTGCGTACAATTTTCTAATACTTAAAACGTCTCCAATTGACTTTGCCCAAATTGGAGACCTCGCGTTCGACCGATATAATACATATTAAGGCGCAACTAGTCGATACTTTTTCCATACAAATTTCGGGGGGGTTTTACTCCACTGTTACACATTGTACATCTAAAGTAAAACATGATATCGTTTTGTCTTATTATTAATTTTGTCTGTACAGAAGCAGAATAGTAGAAAAAAAAGGCATTAAAACGTTGTGAGCCAACAAAGATTCGTTTTTCCTGCTAATTTTAACGCAATTTTGGGCGTAAATAAGTAATAAAAGAAGTATAAAATCTCGAAAACAAAGCTCGTTCCGACAAAGCTCAATAAATTAATTGTCGAAGATAATAATAAACTTTATTCGTAATTGATTTATGCAGTAGTTTTTTCATAAAACCCAACATTCCAAAGGAGTTTTCGTATTTTTTTACGCGCGCGGTTTAGTATGAATTATCATGCACTGTGTTTGTGTGCGTGCGACTAGACGTTATGCGTGTAGACTAGCTTCTAACTGCTCATCACTTGTGCTATCTCTGTCGGACACGATGCTTGGTGAGACAGCGTGCTTTTTGGCCGCGCCCGCCAGTAAGTTCGAGCCCGCGACTAGTTGGCTCTTAATGGGGTGGTCTTGAAAGTATTCAATTGTTGTCTACTTTCACCAACCTTTTAAAATATTAGTAGATACTTGTCGGGATACCCAAGACTATAAAATATGTCAAGTACCTCGTACAGAATAATGCATCAACTTATTAAACATTGAACAGACAACAAAACAGGAACTGATAAGGACGTCCGCTTAGAACCCTTGATGCAGCTGGGAAGTATATTAACACGCATTTATTTTTAAATTAAATTTAAATGATAATAATTGTTTATTTCTCTTCTCTACTTTATCATAAATACCTACATCAGTTTGCTTTTGGAGACCAGGTAGTCTAAATCAAATTTCCCCGCAAACTCGGCCCCTTGCTCCCCGCCACTCCGTTATGTGCTAAACGCTAACACATCAGTAATAAAGTTAAATATCGCGTGCGCTCTCTGATCGTGTTCGCAGCACGAAACTAAATAGCGTAAGTTTCAATTCTTATTTCGTTTATAACTAAAATAATAATTGGTCTAGAGAAAAAATGTCTGGTGGCTGGATAATAAACTATATTTTCTTGCTGTGAATATTTTGGTTGTTTTTTTATAATAAATCCTTAAAAAGACATGACTTTCGAATAAAAATATATCTAGAGAAAATATTACAATTACGTAACTGTCTTCAACTTAGAAAGAAAAAGATCCAATAAATCATATAAGTACTAAAGTTTAATTTTGTTTGTAAGTATGTGTGACTGTTTCAGAATATACATGCAAATTAACATAAAATTATGGAGCCTCCGCATATCGTCTGTCTTAACGCTATTAAATAAAACACTGGCTCTGTTTCGAAATAGCATAAAGGCTTCTACATACCAGCGCGACTTGTCGCGCGACGCGACACGGCACAAAGGCCCCGCGTGTCGCGGGACGAGCGGTGCCTTTGTGTCGTGTCGCGTCGCGCGACAAGTCGCCCCGGTATGTAGAAGCCTTTATGAGTATAATATTTGACGATAATGTCAAGCCGTCAGAGAAATGGGCACCAAGATTATTCCTCCATATTGCGATCAGCAGTCCTTTTATACTAAGCTTGATTTTTGCCTACCCTCGGCTAGAAACGTAGATTGTGCGGTTTTTGGGGAGACTCAAGTTTAGCACTGACCGGTGACCGGTGTCATGATGATTCCTCTAAAACTTCTTAAAAAAGATATCAAAAACAAAAATAATTTATTCAAACTAGACATTTACACATTACATTTACATTATACATTTCGAACGTCAAAATTACACAAGACAGTCCCCAAATAGTATTTATATTATAACTGTCCCCCAAAAACGCCCGCCCTTCATCACTTCAAAGATCAGCCATCACCGGGTCACCATATTTGAGGGAAAGAAGCAACCGGACCCCCGACGCTACCGCAAGCAGTGACATCTAAGATCTTGAAAGGAGCATGACGAACTTGCTGCGGTTGCTCAATATGGATTATCCATCGTTCACATAAATGTCGAGTGTTTCGATTAGATTCTGAAATATTCCACCCGACCTTGCAGTTGTTTGTGTACGAATTATAATGATTTGGTCGTCATTAAAGCTCGTTGACTTTTGACGTTAGTCATTGATAATGGTAGCTCTAGTTATAAAGTATCCATGAACTTAGTTGGCGGGATCATATTTGTAATGTCTATATCTAGACGGCCTTTTGCATCAAATGAACTGTTACGTATTGCCCGTCGGAAAATACGTAAACAAATATTACGAGTTTTTGGTAGACACAACTTACTAAAAAGTCGTAATATTTATTTTTTCTTTATGTGTCGACAATTTTTTGTCATCATTCTCCTGCCCTTATCCCAATTTATTTGTGGTCCTTCCATACTTCTCTAATAATCGTCATCTCGGTACAATTTTAATTTCAACAAGGTTCTAACTTTTATTATTTTAATCATATTTTATATTGCTTTTTGGTAATGTGAGGACGTTGTAGGCTTAATAGACTGTAGATCTGTAGAGCATTTTCTATTTTGTTAAGTACCTGGTACTTTTGACGGGCCTACGCTGTCCTCTCATACTTATTAACACTGTTATTTCAAAACCTTGAAAAAGCCAATTTTTTTTAAAAGAATACCCGTGAAGTTTCTTGCCGGCTCTTCTCCATAGGAATTGACCAATTGGAACCGTGCACCTAGCTTCTGACGTTTCATAAGTGCCCATGTAGGCTTATGTGAAATAAAAATATTTTTGATTTGATTTTGAGTCACTCCCTTTCTCGCCATATCATCCTTCACACAGTCCATCCATCATTTCCTTGGTCTTGCCCTACTCTATAGCCATCGACATCCATACTCATAACTTTCCTTACGACATTTTCCTCATTCCTCCGCCTCACATGCCCCGTACCACGACAACCGATTTCCGCACAACGTTTCAGTCACCGGTGCCACTTTCAGACTTCCTCTTATGTACTCATTGTTTATTCTATCCATTCTTGTCACACCACACATCCCTCTTAGCATTCTCATCTCAGCTACATGCAATTGCCTTTCATTCATCCCTTTTGTGGCCCAACATTCTGCTCCATACAAGACAGTAGGTCTAACCATTGTTCTATATATCTTCCCCTTAAGACGCAGACATGTGCCAGTGACCTTGAGTGGTTAGCTTGCGTATTCTGTACTGAGCTCACGCAACGCGTCGTACGTTCAGCCAGTAATAGGACTCCCCCATCGAGGAGCGCTGTCCCCAATTTGACGCATTATTAATTTATTATACACAAAACAAAAGGTATTTTAATAAAACGCGTCATACTAAAATACCAATAATTAAATTATCTTTACATTGGTGAAAGTTTCAGAAAAATACGCTTGGTAGATATTGCGCCATTCTCAGTTTTTTATCCGCGTTAGACATAACTAACAAATTAATTTCACTAGGTAATATAAATAAAATCTAAAATATTCACTTATTAAGTTATTGAGAAAATGCTCTAATTTATCATATATTTTTTTCAAAT
This sequence comes from Tiliacea aurago, assembly GCA_948098905.1. NCBI lineage: Eukaryota > Metazoa > Arthropoda > Insecta > Lepidoptera > Noctuidae > Tiliacea > Tiliacea aurago. Next base: position 22,846,199 of record OX402581.1, on the reverse strand, counting down.
CATTAACACTACTCGTTTAGACGTGATCTTCAGTATAAAATCATTAAAAGTCCGTTATCGTCCCTTTAAGTTTAAGGGTACCTTATTTTTTGTATGAAAAGTATAATTAGTCTGTTGCACCAGGAAATCATCGCTCAGGTGCCAGAGGTCTACTTATCAAATAGCCAATTTCTCATTCCGACTACTTCGCTATACGCTTTAGTTTTGAGTAGGTAGAAAGTATAATCCAGAAACGCAAAGTTAATTAGTCTCATGCGTGTGTGTAACTGTATGTCGGTACCTAATAATAATGTCCCAAGAAGAAAATACAATTTCTAGCATTGATGTAGGTATTAAATAGGAAGATAGGCCACTCTAACATCACGTAAATATTAAATGGACCCGATGTCGTGCGTCATGTGCTCGACAACCGAAATAGATAGACATATTACGCGTGCTATAGCGGGAACGAGATCGCAATAATTGTCACTGTTACGTACCCATAACAACTCGCAAACAAACTACGATTCGGGTATTCCCCGCAAACCGGGAGTAATGTAGGTCGATTGTGTCCTTTCTCCTAATTTATGCGGTCCACAACGAGGAGCGCGTACCATATCTTCATATTTAATACATCAATGATTTCTACCGTACAAATACAAACTCTACCCTTATTTGTAGGGTAATTTATGCTAAACAAAATGTATATTTACAGGATCGTGTAGGAAGACGCATCATCAAGGCATACCGTGAGAACCCGTCGAACGAATCCCTCGAGTTTGGCCATGATGTCACTTTCAAGGAGTTCGCGCTCTTCCTCACCAACCGGTCTGAGGAGATGGCCGATGTTGTGAACAACGAACATTGGCAGCCCATCACCAATCTGTGCCATCCGTGCCTTATCAAGTACACTTTAGTTGGTAAGTCGAAATTATTTTTTATTATTGAAATAAAGCCTTTTCTTTGACGAAAACACTATAAAAGCTAGGTATGGAATATTGTCTTTCAATACTTATAGTTATGTCCACAACCAAAAGGCACCTTTACATTTTCAGTCAGGCCTTATTGAATATTTCCATCGGTTTTGTCAAAAGTTGCTCCAAGCTTCGTCGGTAATTGAATAATATTAAGGCGACGATAACCGACTTTTAATGATTTTATACTGAAGACCTCGTCTAAACGAGTAGTGTTGATGATTTGAATAATGGTAGAATAATGGTATATTTTTATTTCTTTTCATGTTATTATAGTTGTAGTTTACGTATTATTTATATAAAAAAGTTACGCGTAATTATAACCAGTTATTTTTTTACACACTATGTTCAGTTTAACACAATAATTTCTTTAAAATATAGTACAAGACTTACCCGCATTATTATGTAACACAGGGGGACGTCATTATGTCACTCGAGAGGTAGTTACTGAAAATCAGCGCTGTTGACAATAAGTTCGTCCGAAGTCACAGCATTTTGCTGAGTAACGACCTGTTCTTGCACAGATGCGACACACGGCTATTCTTACTTGTAATTGTTACAAGGGTAGAACATTTCCACTCGGCAATGCGCATTTTGTTTTGTTTTGTTTGGATTTTGTTTGTTGTCATTTACTAATACCGAAATCGCAACTATTGTCTTTTGTCTTTGGCCTGCCTTGACAAGCCCTGACACTGACATCAAGCAATTGACAACATTGTCAAACTTTTAACTTTTAAGGTTTTGAATACTAGGCTTTTAGCAATTATTATTTATTATTTTTCTTATTTTTATTTCTGGTTATTCATAGTCTTAAATATGATTGCAATTTGGCTACTTGTATTAGAGTGTGTTTTTCTTTTTCGTCAATTTGTATTTTATTTTTGTAATGTGTGTTTTGTTTGTGCAGAATAAACAATTTTTCTTTCTTTCTTTTCTTTCTATTTGAAAAAATTGAATGTTAAATTAGAGTATTTTATCAATAACTTAGTATGTGAATATTTTAGATTATGTTTATATTACATAATGAAATTAATTTGTAAAGTTATGTCTAACGCGGATAAAAAACTGAGAATGGCGCAGTCTACCAAGCGTATTTTTCTGAAACCTTCACCAATTTAAAGATAATTTAATTATTGATCTTTTAGTATACGCGTTTTATTATAATACCTTTTGTTTTGTGTATAATAAATTAATAAAGCGTCAAATTGGGGACAGCGCTCTTTGATGGGCGAGTCCTATTACTGGCTGAACGTACGACGCGTTGCGTGAGCTCAGTACAGAACACGCAAGCTAACCACTTAAGGTCACTGGCATATATGTCCGTCTGAAAAAGGATGAACACCATAATTATAATGATCATGTGCTCACAAAATCATACCGCGAACATTAATAGTTGGCCTGGCATAGTGATTATGGTATTAACCTCTCAGGGTTTACACCGTTGCATTGTATAGTACACACGGCTACACATCAAGCTATACATTTCCAGTATAAACTGATCTCGCTTGGTATAGGATTTCCGTACAGTGCCAGATTAGCGTAAACTGGAAATGTATAGCTTGATGTGTAGCCGTGTGAACCTAGACTATTACCGGCTTATTACAAAACAAGATTTATATTTTGACATGGCTTAAACCATGGAGTCAGTTTTTGTAATACGAACGTAACAGTGATAGAAATACCGTTTATACAAAACTGAAAACTTAGTTCGGTAGTAAGTTGTCAGTTTTGTGTTTAGGAACTTTACCATAGTCGGAATAAAGTTCGAAATTCAATAATGGCTCCATGTTTTAAACCTAGGTCTGAAGATAACCTTGTTTTGTAATAAGGGGGTTAGAGCTTAGAGAGGCCAACGTCCTTTAACGATGTTCTAAAACCACCATTACAGAGTTCAAAGCATATAGATAATAGTTTTTTTAAGTGCAAAATAAAGAACTTGAAATATGAATAGCTTGAGTGTTAACGAGTGGCATTGTCAAAAACTGAGTCAATAAAAACTTAAGCATTCACAGCCTAAAATACCTTGGCTTTGATTATGGTTCTGGTTATTGGCAGGATCATACAGGATGTTAAAAAAACTGCGTGCCATAGTTTAGGGGTAGGTTCGGTATCGATAAAGGAACCCAGAAAAATAGAAAATAAATGAAAAAAAAAAATAAAAATATTGCAAGATTAACCTTATTTAGTACCTACTAACTTAAAATAGCAATCCTTTAGAATTAAAATTATTTTATTTACTTATAAAAAAAAAACAAAATGAAAACATAAAAAAATTATTGCAAGATCAACCTTATTTAGTACCTTCTAACTTAAAATAGCAATCGTTAGTAGGTACTAAATTAGGTTGATCTTGCAATTTTTTTTTGTTTTTTTTTTTTTTTTCCTGGGTTATTGATACTGAACCAACCCCAATGCTATGGCATGCAGTTTCTTTAACACCTCTAGAATAGATTACTTATAGCATAGTAACAAATTGGTTAGGTTTAAGGAAAATAACAACAAAACATCGTGCCTGTTTTCTCTGAGCCCTTAGGCAGAGTGTACATAGAGTAAACTTACATTTCGCCAGTTATGTTTAAGTCCAATGTAATGGGGGCGAGCCTATTTCCATCAACCGGGCACAAATCCGGACTCCGAGCTGCTGCTGAGAAATTACTAACCGAAAAACCCTAATAACAATTGGCCCGACCTGGGAATTGAACGTTTCTTTACGCTCAGCAGTCCCGCTTGCGACTTTTAGAGCAAAGAGGCAGTCAGGTTTAAGGAAACGTGGCCATAAAGCCAATGCTAACTGGCACAGCCTCGAAAGTAACATGTAGGATCTATTGTACGAGTAATCTAAGACTCTCTAAGACAATAAAATCTCTAAGATTCTTAAAACCTCACGAAGACACAGCGCAGAAATCTTGTAAACCATGGTGTAGTTTCGCTTTTTCTACGATCCTCTCATACAAGTGTTTTTTCTGCACTGTGGCCAGTGTTAAATTATGTAGTACGTTGGCAAATAATGGGCAATTTTGTTTTTTGTTTTGCGCAACTGAACCGATGTCACGAGCGTTTACGACATACGGCATTTCATATAAACTTTCAAGCCCTTGTTTTTCGAAATGACTGAACCGATTTTAATGAAACTTCATACACATAAGCAGGATACAAAGGTCTAAAAAGTTAGTTAAGAACATTTGAGATGACTTATTTAAAAACAGATAACTGGAAATCTCTGTTTCTATGGAAAATTTAATATGGGTCTAATTTGGCTGAACACAATTTTTCGAAAATATTCTTAACCAACTTTTTAGACCTTTGTATCCTGCTTATGCGTATGAAGTTTCATTTAAGTTCAGCCATTTAGAAAAATAAGGGCTTGAAAGTTTGTATGAAATGCCGCACAAATGATGGCACAGAATTGGTGCCCTGAAACAGTGCGATGGGTTCGCCGCAGACCACGTAGGAGATGGCGGGACGAATTGGATAGGTTCCGGCAAAACTGGAAGGAGGACGCGCGGGCTCGCGAAGGATGGAAGGAGTGGAGGGAGGCCTTTGCTCAGCAGTGAGACAGCGTAGGCTAGAGAAAAAAAAATACATATCTGTTGCAGTCGCGAATCATATTTTGATCAAGATACAACTTGACACTGAACTGTAAATTGCAAAAAAAGTAAGAAAATTTGAATTTCGCGGGCTGCAGCTGCGGATTCACCATAACTTAAAACCTGAGCACATACCTATTAAATAAACAATCATTTTTAGGCTGTAAGCATGACCTTAGTAATGTACCCATCTACTGTATCAGTAGCGATATAGGTAGGTAGTCAAACAAGTTCATATTTCCGAATACGGATCTCTCTCACTTTAATAATTAAGGCTAGACGTCTCAACATTCAAAGCTAGTGTCTACTTACATCACGTAATTTGATAGTGTTAGTATGTTTCTATGAATCACTGTCAATCATTATTAGGCAGTACCACCCAGACAGGAGCTGACCACAATTTATTATCGTGGCGCTGTTCAAATAAACGAATGACATAATGTTATAATACGACCTTAAGTGACCTTTTCCACTAGGATCGATCAAAATAGTTATCCCTATCACTCTAAAAGCCAATATGCAGCAGTATTTTTACCCGACTACGGCGAAGCAAAAGGTGGGTTTGATTTTGACCGGTATGTATGTATGTGCATCTGCTCCCTCGTAACTTCTAAACTACATGAATCATAATTGGCAATAAAATGTAGGTATTTAAAACATATTCATAGTGATGCTCAGAGGATAGCCGTGTTCGTATGCTACGCCTAGTCTAATAAAACAATACATTCTAACAGTAGTAAGCGATCATAAGAGGCGACGATAACCGACTTTTACTAATGTTATACTGAAGATCACGTCTAAACGAGTAGTGTTAATGATTTGAAAAAATTGTATGTTAAATTAGAGCATTTTCTCAATAACTTAATATGTGAATATTTTAGATTATGTTTATATTACATAGTGAAATTAATTTGTAAAGTTATTTCTAACGCGGATAAAAAACTAAGAATGGCGCAAAATCTACCAAGCGTAGTTTCCTGAAACCTTTACCAATTTAAAGATAATTTAATTATTGATCTTTTAGTATACGCGTTTTGTTAAAATACCTTTTGTTTTGTGTACAATAAATTAATAATGCGTCAAATTGGGGACAGCGCTCCTTGATGAGCGAGTCCTATTACTGGCTGAACGTACGACGCGTTGCGTGAGCTCAGTACAGAACACGCAAGCTAACCACTCAAGGTCACTGGCATATATCTGCGTCGTACAGACTCGTGATATATCGCGGGCGCAACGCGACACTAGCTATTATTGATCGAAGGTCGGTGCTTGTCGCGCCCGCGATATAGCGGGAGTCTGTACGAGCCTTTAGGGCAAAATGAATACGACCACGCACGGCTATCCTCTGATCATCACTTTATATGTATATATGAGTATAGTATACTCGTGTATAAGTATTAAATACATAAATAAAAAAATAATAATTTCAGATGAGAATATTTTCTTGTTTCATACTTTTTAGAGAGTGATTTTCAGTAGTCGGGTTTTTGTTTTTGTTGAACTTATTTTTAATCAAATAAAAAAGATATTTCCTCAATCAAACATTGAATAATTTCGTTGGCTAAAAATCTTGCTTACTGCTGAGGAGTTCGTGCTTCGGACCTTGTTCTTTTCGCGCAGACACCTTAAATCGTGCATGGTTATGTAATTCGAGTAACTATGTAACATTTATTGCAGTAACATTCAATTAATTGCAATAGAGGCGCAGCACGTGTTAATTGGCCTTAATTTACTATTTGTTACATGCGTCACGTGCCTTAAAAGAGTTATTAATTTATATCTTTAGTGATGGCAGAATTAATGGCGATCTTGCTATTTAAGAGCTCGTTCAGACGACAACCGCCTAAGCGCGTGCCAGGCGCGTCAGCACCCGCCTCTTAACTCGCTTTGAAATTTGTTGTATATAATTTGAGTCTTATGACACATTACTAGATCTCAAATTGCATTTATCGAAGTCTAACCGCACACGTCACGCGCCCGTCTCATGCAAGCCCCGCGCTCACCCCGCACACGTGCTGCACCCACCCCGCATACACCTTGCGCACCTGGGCACACGGAACCCCTTAGGGCCAGTGAACGAAGTAGTCCAGTCACTAACTCACTAGTAGTATAAGCGAGTGCGAGGCGTGTGCTGATTTTGCGCGAGGCGAGCGCGGGTGTAAGGCAAGCACAACGCGTATGCGAGTCCTGGGCGTGGTCGGCGCGGGTTATCTGAACACGGCCTAATGACCTTGTCAGGACATATAATACATTATTGTATATAGAAATAATGTCTTCTTATTGACTGCAATGATTCTCAATCCCTCAAACTGCAGCTGATTCTCAAAACCTCAAACTGCAGATGATCAGAACCTTTGAAAATCTTCAACATTGTCATTTGCCTTGCATAGATTTTTTACAGAGCTGGTGGTAATGGTGGAAATTCAAATAAGACTATCTTGCTTTCAAAGTTCAGCCTCAAATCCACTCGCTCTGTGATGATGACTCAGAGAGTTGGCCTTACTTTTTGATAGAAGCTACTGTCCCTGAATATTTAAGTAGGCATACAGCGTCTTTCAATAATCGGGAATTGAAAATAGATTAGACGAAAAAATGAAACTCTCACATAAAATATAAGTATTGCATGAAGCTCACAACTTCGTTTTCCAATGATCTTATAGTCTAGCATAATTCAAAACCATACAATAAGTCTCTTGGGTCTGCTCCACACTTTAGGGAATTCAATGCCACAAACTAACAATGCTTCTACATATATTATGATGGGCACCATTCATATTATCATCAATTTATTAAATGCGTTTTAACCTGAGTCTACACTTGCTCACAGTGATTCTGCTTACTAATCGAATATTTTTATTCGAATACCTATAACTATATGCGGATAACGTATGAATGGAGATAGAATTTGACTAATTAGAATCACATTATCCACTGAAGCTTATCTCCTTAATTAATAAGTTTCGTCAGTCTCCCGGAAAATTGGATTTATTAAGGCTTACGTCATTCGTTTGATGGTATACAAAGGGCATGACATAAAATTCGGAGGAGTATGATTTTTCAGTATTTTTCATTTAAGTCTTTTATGTTAGAAGATACCACTAGCTTTTGGGCAAATAGGAAAAAAAATCAGAGGATGGAATTCATCTTAGGAAAAGCAACTGCTTAAAAAAGAGATACGTCATTGGCCATGTGACAAAAGTTGACAGTCTTTAGATTAAACGGACAAGCAGATAATTTGTCCTTTGACTAGCTAGACACCGATAAAGCTAATCTTAACATATTTATCTAAAGCTATTGCTCAGCTGTTGATTAGACATCGTAGGCTCTGTAATTCAATAAAGGTATTATTCGATTTTTATTTTTAAACTAAAACTAATATTTTTGAAAAAGTTTCTTCTCTGCTGTTCCCGATTCTGGTTCATGTTAGTAATGTTTCATAGAATTCTTAACCTAAAACTCGAATTTAATACCTAAAAATTGTTATTAATTTGTGTATTATTGTATGCTACTTTAACTGATTAACATCCATTAAATATTTGCATGCCATCAGTGCATGGCGGAATGTGTCTGCACAGGGGGCCTAAAATGGACGCTTTGGCAGAATCATAATATGATCTGCGTACAATTCATACATCCCGCAATTCATCTGTTTGACAGCTGCTATTTGAAATTAGACTTGAATATAGCAATTCATAATTTGTGGACCATTTTACGAAACTCCATACAAAACTGTCAAACAAATTAATTGCGGGATATGAATTGCACGCAGATTATTATATTATGATTCTGCCAAAGCTACCATTTTAGGCCCCAATTTTATCATCTTTTGTACCCACCACATTTTATGCAAATAAACGATTTTGATTTTTCAAAGCAGTTGAATTTTAAAATAATAATTATGTATACATAGCTAACTAACTACTGCCAGGAGTCACATACCTAGTCATAATTATTGTTATCTACCATAATTTATTTTGTTTTGATTAACTAATCTTAATGCAGTTGTAATACACGTAGGTATGAACCTCATTAGCTTTAATCAATAATTACTGTGATACGCTGAATCAGTGGACCTGGGGTCAGCGAGCTAAAGGTTTTTATGATTACCCGTATCATTTTGCCTTTTAAATGTTCTGCTTCTAAAACTTCTACGCAAAAACAGGATACAAAGGTCTAAAAAGTTAGTAGAGAACATTTTCGAAATGACTTATTTAAAAACAGATAACTCTCTTTCAGAAATCTCTATTTCTATGGAAAATTTAAAATCGGTTTAATTTGGCTGTAACACTGTTTTCCGAAAATGTTTTTACTAACTTTTAAGACCTTTGTACCCTGCTTATGCGTATGAAGTTTCATTAAAATCGGTTCAGTCATTTCGAAAAACAAGGGCTTGAAAGTTTGTATGAAATGCTGTAAGGTGTAAACGCTCTTAAACCCTAACCAAATCAGAATCTAGTATAGTCGCCGGCACGTAACTTGGCAAGGTTTTGGCGTAGTGGGAGTAAGTTTACGCGTGCACACATAGTGCACGGAAAAAGATATTACTTTTATTGCTTGTCATTATTCTATGGTTATTGCTATAATTTATTTTAAAATTCCCTGGTTAGAAGAAAGTTAAAGAAAGGAGAGAAACATCCAACGATTCTTGCCAGTTGTAGTAAAGTCACAGACAGTATTAGTATAAATTGACCGTGCCCTACCCAATCGTCGACTAACCTATTGACAAAATGCTCATTATGCATAACGACTAACTAAATTAGAATCAATTGAAATTGAAAACGTACGACTTTGGAATGAATCAATGAACACGCTGTAAATTGACACAATTTATTTACAGTTATTGCCTTTCAACGTGAATGAGGTAATAGTAGCTATTATCAGTTGACTTACTTCACTTGTCGGTGGAATAGTAATTAAAGTAGATTGGCAAATAAATCTCAATCAAGGAGTCATGGAGGCAACTCCTACATAACTTAAAATTGCGTGCTGAGAAGGTATTAAATCGCTTTAGCAGTTCGTCAAAGCCGCTGTACGGGCTGTACGTCATGCTTGTGAAAATTCCATTGCGAGCCAATCATTAGCTAGCTTGTAAACGAATTAATTATTGTTAGATGGAAGAACCTTACTATTACTAAATATGTATCTATATACAGGGTCAAATTAAATTAGCTAGCGAAGCTCCGCAGACGTGATGGGTATCGATATTTAAATACGTCAAAATAAAAAAAATAAAATAGAGGATTTTTTCTTGGGGTCAACGGACCGCTGCCTGTATGGTGTTACTTGAAGTACGAGTTGATGAAATCTGTTTTCTTTTGTTTTTATCATGTTTAAATATTGGTACCCATCGCGTCTGTGAAGTATACACAAAAAAAAAACTTATTTTTCATGTGACTACACAAACTGCGTTTGAAAACCCAAAATAAAAACTTCTCAAATTCATTTCTTTTTTGTTTGATCATGTTTAGATATCGATACCAATCACGTCTGCGGAGTTTCGCTAGCTAATTTAATTTAACCCTGTATACACTATAAAAAAGTTATCGTGTCTGTTTGACCCCTAGTAATACTACATTAATCATAAGGTATGTTTATACTTTAATCAGTGGTCGCCCACTGGTCGAAATTCGACAATCTCTATTACAATCTATATAGTATTTACTAGTTCCATGAGTACACTAATTCCATGCTCAAGCTGTCACTTCTTCACCTTTCTATTTTCAAGTCATGAGGCCCTGGTACTATGTATATGTCAAACGCATGGTAGTATGTGTAATGTTTTATTCATTAATATAATGTATATTATATAAAATACTAGCTGACCCGTGCCCACTTCGTTGGGCGGTAAACATTTACCGTCTTTTCATTTTTCGGATTAAATTATGGCCTTATGTTATGACACTCACAAAATAATAACGTGGCTTTCAATGGGTAAAAGATTTTTCAAAATCGGTTCAGTAGATCCAGAGATTACCCCTTCAACCTCACAAACTATAAAATATTAATATAAGTAGATAAAGCAACGGTTTAGCAATATCCTTAAAAAAAAATTACTCGCATTCCGTTTGCTCACTATAGGCAAGCGACTTCTCGACAAAATCAACAGCAGTGAATGTGGACTGGGATTGTGAATTCAACTGCACATTTACCGCTGAGTCGGTGACGGTCGGTGATTCTTCAATTTTGCCGGAGTGAGGGGTCAAAAGATATTTTTAGAGTTCCGTACCCAAAGAGTAAAACGGGAACCCTATTACTAAGGCTCCGCCGTTTGTCCGTCTGTCACCAGGCTGTATCTCATGAACCGTGATAGCATGATTTTATACTGAAGATCACGTCTAAACGAGTAGTGTTAATGATTTGAAAGAAATATATGTTAAATAAGAGCATTTTCTCAATAACTTAATATGTGAATATTTTAGATTATGTTTATATTACATATTGAAATTAATTTGTAAACTTATGTCTAACGCGGATAAAAAACTGAGAATGGCGCAAATTCCACCGAGCGTATTATTCTGAAACCTTCACCAATTTAAAGATAATTTAATTATTGATCTTTTAGTACGAGTATATGCGTTTTATTAAAATACCTTTTGTTTTGTGTATAATAAATAAATAATGCGTCAAATTGGGGGCGCTCCTTGATGGGCGAGTCCTATTACTGGCTGTACGACGCGTTGCGTGAGCTCCGTACAGAACACGCAAGCTAACCACTCAAGGTCACTGGCATATATCTGCATCTTAAAAGCATCTTCAAATCAATCCTTACACATTGACTGAGCCAAAACTCAATGTTTGCGGTTTGTGGTATACAACTCCATACAAGAAACATAATCTTATACACCAATAGAGGATGTTGAATGACGTGCGTGCAAAACGGATGTCGGCGACCCCATAGAAGTGGCCAGAGGCTCCACGGGTGATGACTGCTTAGTACGTTAGCTGTATTTAATTCCTCACATATCGACGATGAAATACCAATACCTCCTAAACTACCTTTTTCCATTTTTTGTCTTTAAGGCGCAACTAGTCGATACTTTTTCCATACAAATTTCGGGGGGGTTTTACTCCACTGTTACACATTGTACATCTAAAGTAAAACATGATGTCGTTTTGTCTTATTATTAATGTTGTCTGTACAAAAGCAGAATAGTAAAAAAAAAGGTATTCAAAAGTTATGAGCCAACAAAGATTCGTTTTTCCTGCTAATTTTAACGCAACTTTGGGCGTAAATAAGTAATAAAAGAAGTATGAAATGTCAAAAACAAAGCTCGTTCCGACAAAGCTCAATTGTCGAAGATTATAATAAACTTTATTCGTACGATTATGCAGTAGTTTTTTCATAAAACCCCACCTTCCAAAGGAGTTTTCGTATTTTTTTACGCGCGCGGTTTAGTATGAATGTTCGTGCACTGTGTTTGTGTGCGTGCGACTAGACGTTATGCGTGTAGACTAGCTTCTAACTGCTCATCACTGGTGCTATCTCTGTCGGACACGATGTTAAGTGAGACAGCGTGCTTTTTGGCCGCGCCCGCCAGTGAGTTCGAGCCCGCGACTAGTTGGCTCTTAATGCCAATCGACGTAAAATTCTATTTCGCGTGTACTGGCAAAACCTAACTATTTATCCCATTAAACACTAATATTAATAACTTCTAAATTATGAGACGCAAACTTTGCTATATACCTTCTTACTTACTCTTAGGGTTCCGTACCAAAATGGTAAAAAGGAACCCTTATGGTGAGACTGAGTCTGTCTGTCTGTGACACCTGAATATCTTAAGAACTACCTAATGCTATCAACTTGAAGTTTAGAATAGTTTTAGATGACGTATGCCCAACTATTTAGCAAACAAGAAATAAATTTAAAAAAAAATATATTTTTTGTAAAAGGGACTGAAAGGGGGTCTTAAAATTAAGTGGGGCTACTAAGGCATGTTGGGTATCATATGAATGAGCGCTGTTTACACATTCTCAAACATTTTCCGACTTTTGAAGAAAAATGTAAAAAAAAATACCCCTCCCCCCCTTATCTCCGAAGTTTGCATAGATGAAAATCTGAAATTATTCTATGTGATAGAAGTTTATGAAGAGACTACAGGAAAAATAAAACGATGGCTCTAAATAGCACAGTTTTTCAGAAATCATCAACATCATAAATATACGTACGGAACCCTCGGTTTTTTAGATAGAACATATTGGTAGTTCGTCGTCGATATGTTGAAGTTTGCGAAATTCTGGGCAAGATATTGTAAATGATGGCCCTCTTCACTGTTTGTTACAAACAATATTTTGGTTATATCAATAACATGACATCACGCGTCTAATCCCCGAAGGTCTAGGCAGAGGTGTACGTATAGTTCACCCACATTTCACCAGCTATGTTTAAGGCCCATCTAATAGGGGGCGAGCCTATTGCCATCAACCGCGCTGAAATGCAGACCCCGGGCTGCTACTGAGAAATACCTTTTGAAAAATCCCAACTACACGTTGCCGACCTGGGAATCGAACCCAGGACCTCATGCTCAGCATTAGCGCTTACGACCACTAGACCAACGAGGCCAACGAGGTATTTTAGTTATGTCTTCCAAATATATTGCAATGTACCACCGCGAACGTTCCCGGTCGACCACTTTTCGCCTTTATGCCCATAGTAATAAGGTTGAAAAGTGGTCGACCGGGAACTATCGCGGTGGTACGTGCGTAGCGCGTTCCCGCACTTTTAAAATTACGAAGTAATATGTGGGCGTCCAAGCAAAAAGGGTCCAGTAGTGGGGTATTGAGTTAAAACTAGATTCGGTATCTAGAATAGTCAATTGATAATAAGACTTAAAAAAATATTCAAAAACTGGCACATTTTTTAAAATCTTTTTCTTTTTAAACTCTGAAAAAGATTTATTTGATAAAAAGCATTTTAAAATTTGACATCGACCACTGGTACATTTTTACTAAACTTTTCTCTTAAAACTTCTGGTACTTAGAAACATCATAATAAAGTCATTTACTATTTGAACTTGTAGATAATTGAGCATTAATTAATAATCAATTAAAATCGCGAAATGCAATTTTTCACCCAACTTTACAAAACTGCGTATACCTCGGAAACTAAATGCCGAGAACTGCATAGCTATTCACAACTATTCGAAAGGCTATCGTGTCGAAAATTACACATTTCGATTACCTGATTTGCCTAGCTCCAGACAACAAACAGCTGCCGAAAGGAAAGCGATTGTCTATTTGATCTAAACTCACAAAATTTTCGGGTTTTTGATTTGTCAATAGAGAACATTTTCGATACCATTGATTGATATCCGATTCGGCACGGAAGCTTATAGAATGGTTGTGAATAGCTATGCTGGACCCTTTTTGCTTAGACGCCCACATAATATGGCGGTCACTTTGTGGGGAGTCAGGTTAGGACTTTGTGGGGAGTCAGATTAGGTCAAGGCCCTCTTCGTGGAGCATTTTCGACGTTTGGCTCCCAGACTGGAGCGGGCCGGGGCTGCCTTAAAGCGGCTCCTGCCCAATCTGGGGGGTCCAAACGCTTCCTGCCGGAGGCTCTACGCGGGGGTCGTGCGGTCCATGGCCCTTTACGGGGCACCGGTGTGGGCGCGTTCTATAAGGCTGCGACCAGCCCAGCGATTGAACGCGTCCCAAAGGGTCATGGCCATCAGGCTGGTCGGAGGATACCGCACGATCTCCCGTGAGGCGGCGAGCCTCCTTGCCGGACTACCGCCATGGGATCTGGAGGCAAAAGTCCTCGCGCACGTCTGGGAGTGGCGCGAGGAGGCGAAACGCCGGGGTGAAACTCCGCTACCGCGAGAAATCACGGCACAGCGGACAGAGCTCCGGCGGGATCTTATGGCGGCATGGAGAGTGCGATTGTCGCAACCCAGCGCTGGGCACGCCACAATTGTGGCGATAAGTCCCCTCTTTGAGGAGTGGCTAGGGAGGCGCCACGGCGTCCTCACCTTCTGCCTGACGCAGGTCCTCACCGGACATGGTTGTTTCGGGAGGTTCCTGTTCAGGATAAAGCGGGAGGAAACGCCCGGGTGTCACCACTGTGTGGATCGCCCGGAGGACACGGTGGAGCATACGGTGGAGGTCTGCCCAGCTTGGGCGGAGCACCGCCGTGTCCTCACGGAGGCGATCGGCGGCGGGGATCTCTCGCGTCCGGCCCTGGTGCAGGCCATGGTTCGGAGCGAGAGAGCATGGGAGGCCGTCACCTCCTTCTGCGAATTAGTAATGCTTGCGAAGGAGGAGGCGGAACGCGTGAGGGAGAGGCAAGGTTCGCGCCCTCGCGCCCCTAGTCGCCGCAGGAGACGCCCCGGGCGTCGGGAGTCGCAAGCCGATTTCCGGCCACCGTAGGCGTGGGCCTGCGGACGGTGAGCGATGGGTAGCTCACCATCCGATAACGACCAGGCCCGGGTCGACGGCGCGTCGTATTCCACGCGCGCCTCAAAGAGTTGTCAGCACCAACTGACGGGGTTCGCTAGGGGCAATGCCTGCCAGGGTTGCGAGTTTGTCCGAAAGGGATATCGTGGCCCTGGCACACAGGCAAATGAAGGAATACGGGTGGGTTTTAGTCAGTAAAAGTCTGACACGCCCTCCCGCTCCGCCCAGAGCGGGAGAAGTTATTTGATAATTTCCCACCCAAAAAAAAAAAAGGTCAAGGCCCTCCAATATCTGAGAATGATATCATTCAAATTATTTATATCCCATGAAAGTTTGTACATTTGTTAATCAGATATGCTGTATAAATTAAGTATATGTAATCACCGCTCTTATCTCTGTTCTGTTGTTGTTGTTTCTGTTCTTCCAGCCAATCATAAAGAGGAGACTTACCACGATTTGCTTCTGAATACTTTATAATTATTTGGCATGTAATGTGTTGTAACTTGTAAATAGCAATTGATCAATCCAGTGAACCGAAGTTTGCTGCTTCAATTTGTTTAATGATACAGACACAATAATTATTATTGTTTATTGTGTCTGTTGAGTTGAGTCATTAGCAACTTTATAGATCGGTAATCTAAGCAATACTTAGATAAATAATAATAGATTTTTGAAACTGATAAAAAAGTCATGTATTACTTCAATTGGTATTTGATACTTACAAACATTGTATATCTCTTGCACAGGTGTCTGATAATTTGTGTCAAAGCCAGTTAGCTTACTTCTGCTTCCTAGTATTAGAAACCAGATTCTTATAAAGTCAGTAGGATTTTACTAATATAGTTTATCAGACCGGTCGCGGTATTTAGCGCTCAATGTAGGGCAGTTGTCTTACAAACATTACTTTATCTTACTATGCCTATAATCTATTTTTTATTGTATTTATTTGTTAACATAGGTAAAGAAATACAGATCATATGTTTGATCATTTGATGAACAGAGCGCTATGTTATGCCAGGCGTACAAATACGGTGTGCAAATCTAGCTGAGGATTACAAGTTAAAATTTACTAAAAATATTTGAAAATCATGCATAATAATGGTATTAAATTAGAAAATAAATTATTATTCAATACTCTAATGGTGTCACACATAAATGAGGAATTATTAAATTGTCAAAAGTCTATGTCAAAATAATTAAAATGTCAAAATTATATAAGTAAGTAATGTCAGTATTAATAATTGTAATTCTAAATTAATTCGTCATTTAATTACTCATCAATAGCATAATAACATTTATCAAATAAGAACAGTTTTTTTTTTCTTAAATTGTGTAATTTTTTTTATTATAAATGCGCGGAGCCATACCCAGGACACTTTTTTTTACTAATGCAGTTTTACATTTATAATTACTCAAAGAATACTGGTACTGACTACGAATTGGAACATTTCGTACCATTGTCATTTTTTCAAAAAGCTTTGGATTCTCTTCTACCCAGGTGTATCATCGTGTTACCCAGTAACTGGGTTGTGGAAGTCGTGTGTGATTGTGCGTGTGCGCATGTTTGTTTTATCTGTTATGTGTTGACGCTACTCGTCTTCACGCACACATTCACAGCTAGGCCGTTGCTCTATGTAAAATACTGGTATTCTACTGCATCCGGTTAGACTAGAAGCTGACCCCAAAATTGTTGGACAAGACTAGGCAAATGATAAGTATTCCTAAATTCTGTAATTAACATCAAGGCAAGTGGACATTTGCCATTTACGTTGTCCTGTAGCCTTCACGTGTTTCGTCACAAATTCGACTTATCGTTGACACATATTGGTTTATTTATCTTTATGGGTAAATTATGTTGAATCATAGATATTGTTAGATTATGTTTAAAGTTGTCTTTTTACCGCCATCGGCACCGGTTAGGCAACAGTAAAAAAGTATGCATCATTATTTTTATCAGATTGGCTTCTTAAGCAATCGTAAATTGCGTCTATAATTTTATAGAAAAAATATAATAATATACTACAACTGACGTCAATACTAGAAACCGGTTTTCTGCATATTCAGAGTCTAAAGAATTTATACTCTCGAATAATATAGGATGCGTCTATACTCCATTTGAAATAAGATTAGACATTTAAATAGACCTTTTTTACAGTCCGTTCAATCGATTTTAACTTCTATTGCATTCGTGGCATGACAAATGGCAGCTGTAACACAACACAACACAACAGTTGGTATTGTAACCACGTTTTTGCTTTTAATGCCATCCTTATGCCTACGGAATAGAAGTCAAAATCGGTTGAACGGAGTGTAAAAAAGGTTCATTTAAATTCCTAATCTTATTTCAAATGGAGTATAGCAGACAATTGATCACACCGATTCCAACGAAAATATCCAGCCTTTTCCAATATTTTTCAATATCGCACCCTTTAGGGATTTAAAATAGTCGTGAGCGTGACCGACTCCTTGGAAAACAAAAATAACAGACATCTTATGTATTTTAGTGAAGTAGGTTCATGCAAAATTAAAAGCATCCCGTTCCGCACCTGAGGTCCGAAGAAATAAAGAAAGAAAGAATAACATTTATTTGGACACAGTTCATGAAACAAAAAATACAAATAACAAAATAAAAAAGTGATAAACATGTTTTAACAAGCCAACAATAGTGTTTGCATCACGGCTGCGCCAAAAAGGTTAAAGGCTTCTACAGACCGACGCGACGCGACACAAAGGCCCCGCGTGTCGCGGGACGAGCGGTGGCTATGTGTCGCGTCGCGAGTCGCGCCGGTCTGTAGAAGCCTTAATTTATTTTTAGCCATCGCCTGTCTGGCGCTGGTTTTCTAATGAACCTTTAGGGGCAATTAACGGGGAGTACAAACAGTTTCAACATACCTAATACATACAAAGTATGTAGGTACTGTACAGTTTGGATCACAGTGTAAGGGCTCCTGCAGACAGGCGCGATGCAACACCGCGACACGACTCTAGTAGAACAATTTCTATGAAAACAATTTATTTTTCTACCAAAATCGCGTCGCACTGTCGCGTCGCGCCTGTGTGTAGGAGCCTTAAATCTCCGTGCGATTGGTACTACGTCTATTTATAGGCAATAACATCAACACTATGAGTAAACATAACATTGGACCGTTCGACAGTTCTCCTAATTCGTAGTGTAAACAGGATATCGGTATAAATCATGATATTACGAGATTTAACCATTTAGCAATTGTTTGAAAAGATTGGAGTGTTTTCTGGTTTACAAATACAAAAAGTATTGTTTGATCTTTTTTATTTGTTTTTGGGATTTTTTGTTTTTTTGCCGATTCGTTCTTTTGCAAGTCATAGACAGTGCACCTGTTTACGAATTGCTAAATTAAATCTGTCTGTGCAGTGTGCTATAACCGTACCGTACTATTATATTAAAATTATAATTGCGAAAGTAACTGTTGTTACTGTAAAAGGCGACTAAGGGACTTACTACAGAATGGGCAGCAGAGGTCTCTATGCATTTTTAAAACCATACTGGGATCGCCTACCCGCCTGCCAAGCGTGGCGATTATGGCAAATTCCCCCTTTTTTGGGAAGGCGTAAGTCCAGCAGTGGACGTCTTTCGGCTGAAATGATGATGATGTTATTTCTATACTAATATGTATTATGCAGAGAAAAGATTTGATTTTTTGTTTGTCTGTGTATATAATGGATAAACTCAAAAACTACTTACCTAACTAATTTAAAAAAATACTTCACCTATGCAGCGAGTAACATGGGCTGTATTTTATTGAAATTAGAGATCCCTACGAAAATTACAATAATGTAACCCAAGGTATCAAAATTGTTCCTATAAAACTTATTTGGCGTGCGCTGCGAAAACTATTGATGATACTTCTATACTAATATGTATTATGAAGAGAAAAGATTTGATTTTTTGTTTGTTTGTGTACATAATGGATAAACTCAAAAACTACTTACCTAACTAATTTAGAAAAATATTTCACCTATGCAGCGAGAAACATGGGCTGTATTTTATTGAAATTAGAGATCCCTACAAAAATTACAATAATGTAACCCAAGGTATCAAAATTGTTCCTATAAAACTCTTATTTGGCGTGCGCTGCGAAAACTATTGATGATAGATAGAAATAATGTACTACATGTTTATAGTACTCACTATTACCCACAAAAAAGTCCGCGAGGCTATAGGTCTAACTATTGTAGTTAAGGCACAATAACCGTTTTTTGGTTCAAATTAGTCAAAAGTACTAATTTACAGTTCAATAACCTTTTTTTTTTTGTTCACGGGGTGGAAAATCCTCATGGATGTTCTCCGCCCTGGGGCGGGCGGAGGGGTCTGTCAGACTCTTACTAACAAAACCACCCCAGTGTTTCCCTCCCACACTTGCACCGGGGATCTTGGGATCTATTATTACTTCCGCAATCCCCGGCTGGTGCCGGCCCGCCGGCGCGGGCCACCTCAAGTCTGGGGGGGTGTTTAACCCCCCCCCCCTCCCGCGACGTCTGAAAGAGGTTTAATAACCTGGCTTAACACATGATTTTCTACTTTTATATTAAAATTATAATTGCGAAAGTAACTGTTGTTACTCGTACTGTATAAGGCGACTAAGGGACTTACTACAGAATGGGCAGCAGAGGTCTCTATGCATTTTTAAAACCATACTGCGATCGCCTACCTGCCTGCCAAGCGTCGCGATTATGGCAAATCCCCCCCTTTTTGGGGAGGCGTAAGTCCAGCAGTGGACGTCTTTCGGCTGAAATGATAATGATGATACTTCTATACTAATATGTATTATGAAGAGAAAAGATTAGATTTTTTGTTTGTTTGTGTACATAATGGATAAACTCAAAAACTACTTACCTAACTAATTTAAAAAAATATTTCACCTATGCAGCGAGAAACATGGGCTGTATTTTATTGAAATTAGAGATCCCTACGAAAATTACAATAATGTAACCCAAGGTATCAAAATTGTTCCTATAAAACTCTTATTTGGCGTGCGCTGCGAAAACTGTTCATGATACATAAAAATAATGTACTACATGTTTAAAGTACTCATTATTACCCACAAAAAGTCCGCGAGGCTATAGGTCTAACTATTGTAGTTAAGGCACAATAACCGTTTTTTGGTTCAAATTAGTCAAAAGTTCTAACTTACAGTTCAATAACTTCGGACAGTAAAATATTTTCGGACATCCACACAGGCGAAGCCGCGTGCAAAAGCTAAACAAATTATTTGGGGTCGACGCAGTATGTCGTCTTCTTCCTTACTTACCTACTTCTCTATTACTTAGTCTTCGTCCTAGTAGTCACACCCCTCCCCCCCTATCTAGGCCATATCATTTTTCATACAGTCCATCCATAATTTCTTTAGTATTAAAAGTAGGGGGGACTTTTATAGTCATTCACATTCATACTCAAAACTTTTCTCACGACATTTTCCTCATTCCTTCGTCGTATCTTGTCTCTTGAAATCGTCTCGTGAAATCGGTTGCCATGACAGCCGATTTCCACACAACTTTTCAGTCACCGGTGCCACTTCCAGACTTCCTTGCATAGTAACAGAGCCGCGGTCATAGCTAGTTTTGGATAAAGGCTCGTACAGACTGGCACGATATCGCGGGCGCGTCAGTCAGCGCGAAAATATTCAATGAAGTTTTCATGGAAATTGTGCTACAAGTGTCGCGTCGCGCCTGTCTGCGGGAGCCTTTATTTAGTCTCTATGGTTACAACCTCACGGCCATTATTTTTTGTACTCGGTGTGTTGCGTTTGATTACACGAGCAACCAGTTTTACAAATCAATATTTATAAGCATAACCTTGTGATCACAAAAGTCTCATTAATGGTTGCCGAATATTTTATAGATGCCATCCGTGTTGATTTGCAAAAAAAACTGGCATTTTTTATCAGGTTGTCTGGCAGAAATAAGCAGCTATTGCAATAAAAATAAAATCTAGAAAATATACCAATATTGGCTTAAATTAGGACATGCAAATGGAGTGGTACCGAACCTGTATATTGTGACTTATGCCCCCTTTTCACTTACACTAGGTAGGAGGGGGGGGGGGGGGGGGTAGAGGGGCCAGTTAAACAAATGCCAAAAAAAGCGCGCTGTTGGATTTTATTTAATGTTTTCTAGGCGTACTATTCCTCCTTTGATAAATAAACGCCAATATAAAAACTTCTAAACACTAACTGAAAACCTACATTCATTCATTAAGCAACAATACATCCTAAATGAAACATACAAGGACGTGCCACTCTGTGTTTAGACGAGGCAAAACTTGCATGCAATAGTCGCCTTGCAATAATTGCCTTGGTGTAAACAGAAGTCGCATGCTATAATGAATGGAAATTAAAATTAAAGGACAGCTAACTAGCATCTGCATCTGCATCATCTCTTCTAAAGTTTTAAACCATACGTACAATATTGTTGCATGATACGGCCAAGTTAGTTGCCGTTTTAAACTGGTATGGGTAAACAGCACGTACAATAAAATTGCACGTACAATAAAATTGCACGTATAATAAAATTGCACATGATGCAATAAAATCGCATTCAACTCTACTAGTACAAACGAACGAAAAAAGTAAAAAAAAAATCTTGAGAAGACGTTCAATCATATTTTAATGAATTATTTGGCAGCGCAAATACGGGCAATACTTGAATGAATTGTACAAGGACGTACAACTGTATAAGGACGAGGCAAACCTTGCATGCAATATTCGCCTTGCAATAAAATTCCCTCGGTGTAAGTCGCATGCAATATTATTGAACGGCAAAACTTGCATTCAAGTATTGTATGCTATTTTATGGAGATCGCACGCGTGTAAACACTTTGCATGCATGCAATTCATTAATGTCAATAATTGCACGTGCTTTATGGCATGCGATTATTGCTCTTGAACGTTCCAGAAACTTGCACCGTGTAAATGGGGCTTTATTTATATTTTTGTCAAATGAACGGACTAAGTAATATAAATTGCCACGAACTTGAAATTATTATGAAAGGATATCCTAGCGTCCATTGTTTTAGTTTCAAGGTATTAGTAATTATATACCGGAATGAATAGTTAACAAAGTGTAGAATGTAGGTTAATCATGATTATTATTATCCAATGGCTTCTTGACGCGGTTTCACTCGCATGCAGAGTCCTACAGGATGACAGGAATCGTGCATTTTTCTGGCATAAAAGTATGCTGTGTCACTCGGGAATAGTGTACCTTTCTATCAATAAAAGTGTTTTTTACAATAGCGTCAATTATTCCAAATTTAGTCTTTTACAAACAACTTAATTTCCATAGGAAAGCGTACTTTATAGCATGTGCGTCTATCAAGTTTTATTCATAACTCTTGTAGTCATGTGACTGCGAACAGGCGTGAATAATATCAATGAAACAGCCTGGAGTCTGGATTTGTGCCAGGTTGATGGCCGAAATGTGGGTTTACTACAGGTACACCTCTCCCTAACCCAACGGGGATTATACAGGCATGATCCCTATTACTTGGGACTTAAACATAACTGACGAAATGTGGGTTAACTACAGGTACACCTCTCCCTAACCCAACGGGGATTATACAGGCATGATCCCTATTACAAGGGACTTAAACATAACTGACGAAATGTGCTTTAATGCAGCTACGCCTCTACCTAACCCAACGGGGATTATACAGGCATGATCCCTATTACTTGGGACTTAAACATAAGTGACTAAATGTGGGTTTACTGCAGGTACACCTCCCCCTAACCTAACGGGGATTATACAGGCATGATCCCTATTACATGGGACTTAAACATAAGTGACGAAATGTGGGTTTACTGCAGGTACACCTCTCCCTAACCTAACGGGGATTATACAGGCATGATCCCTATTACATGGGACTTAAACATAAGTGACGAAATGTGGGTTTACTGTAGGTACACCTCTCCCTAACCCAACGGGGGTTATACAGGCATGATCCCTATTACTTGGGACTTAAACATAACTGACGAAATGTGGGTTTACTGCAGGTACACCTCTCCCTAACCCAACGGGGTTTATACAGGCATGATCCCTATTACTTGGGACTCAAACATAACAGACTAAATGTGGGTTTAGTACAGGTACACCCCTGCCTAACCCAACGGGGATTACAGGCGTGATGTTATGTTATTTTGTAATATCAATGGAATTGCAAGTTTATGAAGTTACAATAACTTTGATAGGTTTAAGTTACGTGTTGTACCTAAAATTTATTATGCAATTGTTTATGTTCCGTTATAATTACGTTGCGTCTCGAATACTCGCGGTTCCCGATTGGACGTAAATGTGTGAATAAGTCATGTGTTTAGAATAGAGAAGTTTCATTGGCCGGTGATATCGTCCGATATTTCGTAGATTTTTTGGTTCATCATTAATTTCAACCGAAATACGTCTAATGCTAGACAGAGGCCTCCCCCAAAGGGTTTGCCATAATAGCCACGCTTGGCAGGCGGGTTGGCAATCGCAGTATCCCGTTCTCTAGTAAGTCCCATAATGCCTTTTACACCCACGGGAAGAAATGGGATGGTGCTATTCTTTACGTCCGGCACGACACAGAAAATATTTCGTACCTAGATTTTTTGGTTATAATTGTTATTTTTATGCCATACAGCTAGAGACTAGTATTACAAATGGATGTCAAAAAAAACAATTTACAAACTAAATTTATTACAATTAAAAAAAAAGATATTTATTTAAGTACATAAGTACACCTTATAAAACTGACCACAAAACTGAAACTGAAACTGTTTAAGTTAAATAACCAATGAGTCTATCGAATCGTTTTCGATGTAGTAGGTATCTTGATTTAAACAAGCATGTGATGTTTATGATTTCGAACCATCAATTTTGTATGGCATCTGATAAAAAGTAGAACGTTATAAACAAATAATTCCACCGAATTGATAATGGCATTTTCCAACAACAATCATTCTTTATCATAGGTCAAAGATCGTAATGGTTCCTAAATGACTCATTATTATTACAATGCCTAATTGATTAATTGAAGTTATATCGCTTTAAGGCTTCTACATACCGGGGCGACTTGTCGCGCGACGCGACACGACACAAAGGCACCGCTCGTCCCGCGACACGCGGGGCCTTTGTGCCGTGTCGCGTCGCGCGGCAGGTCGCGCTGGTATGTAGAAGCCTTTAGGGAAATGACTACCATTAACACTTGGGCCATACCTATTTTCACACTCCTCCATTATGAAAAGAAGTCCTCAAATAAAATAAGAATAACCTTGGATGTTGGGTTTTGGATTTTTGGTCTTACTTGACACTGACGTCTGTTTCACAGCTGAAACGTCACAAATTGCGGAAAGTCAGTATTCTTTAAAATGCTTAACGGGGATGCGCTAAGGTAGCTTGCGAAATTCAAATTTTCTTAAGTTTTTTGCAATTTGCAGATCTGTGTCAGGTTGTAGGTATGTCGAATGATTAAAATATGATTCGCGACCGTAACAAATATGGCTTACTCTTGACTAACTCTCTTCGTAGAATCCTATTGAATGACTATTTCATGAAAGTCATTTTAGGATTCTATGAACTTACCAGTGGCGAAAGCACCATATAACACGATTCCTACCGGCTTCCCTTCGGAAGTTCGCATCAACAATTCTACCGCTATTGAAAAATGGCACAGTCAATAGTGTCTACTATTGCCAAAAAATATAGTTACACTACGGTTCACTATAACATTCAAACAGCAAAAACGCCTATTTTATTAGCTTTGAATTGAAATAACAAACAAGAAAAATTTGTCTGTGTAGTGATGCGTCTTTTTACCCGACTGCTCCAGAAGGAGGGTTATTGGTTCTGCTACTTGACGATACATGGTGTTAAACTCAGTAAATAAGGAAAAGACTTATTTTTAAGTGAATTAATTAATTTTTACTTCACTGATTAAACTGAGACTGAACTGAGAAAGTAAGTTAAAATCGCTTCGGCTTCTCTCATAAAAAAATTGACACCTCGCCGCTGGAACTTACAGAGCTGTATTGCTGATTCTAATGATTATAATTCTGTAAAAACATATTTGTTACGGCCGCGAATCATATAAAGATTAACATACAACCTGTTACTGAACTGCAAATTGCTAAAAACGTAATAAAATTTGAATTTCGCGGGCTAAACTGACCGTTTCGCCTTAACGTGTCCGTTTGATTTAGTTCTTACCTAGTATACCTGTCTTTATCTTAAACTCAAAGAAACACACAAACCGCTTTATTTCAATTTTGTATCGTTTTGAAGATGGAAATAGAAACAGGTTTCCATTCACGGCCCCTTAAACTGTACGGTGATGCGGTCAGAACTGAATTAGTTTTATCCCGTAGTTTCTAAAACGTAACTTTGAAGATGCTGTTGCTAACCCACAATAACATAAAGCCTCTAACAGTAAACTTCAAACTGTATTCAGCAGATAAATGCTTCTCTTGGTAGATAAATGCTTCTCTTGGTAGATAAAAGAACCCAGCAGACATGCGCGACGCATCTCTAATAGAACAATTTCTCTGAACACTGAAATTGTTTTACCAGAGTCGCGTCGCACCGTCGTCGTCGCCGCGTCGCACGTCGTACAGTGAATTGTCTCCAGTCTTCTATGGATATTCTATGGTTGGACGTAGGCAGATTATGAAATCGAAACGACTTAAAAAAGAAATGAAAATACTATCGTATTCTTTTATCAAAAACCTACAAATTTTGTTCTTAAACTTGTTCCGTGCCGGACGTAAAGAATAGCACCATCCCATTTCTTCCCGTGAGTGTCGTAAAAGGCGACTAAGGGACTTACTAGAGAATGGGCACTAGCGTTCTCTATGCATTTTTAAAACCATTCTGCGATCGCCAACCCGCTTGCCAAGCGTGGCGATTATGAAAAATCCCCCCCTTTTTGGGGCAGGCCTATGTCCAGCAGTGGACGTCTTTCGGCTGAAATGATGAATAATGATGATCAATTATATAATTATATGTGAAGTCGATGCACCTAGAATAAAATTACATTTCACAATTACAAACAAATCTCCTCTAGTTGTATGCATATGTATTAACTTGAAGAATAGCTTATTTTCAACTATGTTAATGTAATTTGGTGACTGCTCTATAATTATGAACGAAAAAATCAAATTGAAGTCTTCTCAAACCAGTAATGTGCAGTAATAAATAGCCCTACACCCTATTAAATACAAATTACTTTGCATATTATTATTTTTGGGCACTGTCAATGGTGCATGATAATATTTAGGATTTTTATTA
Organism: Tiliacea aurago; assembly: GCA_948098905.1. Classification (NCBI taxonomy): domain Eukaryota; kingdom Metazoa; phylum Arthropoda; class Insecta; order Lepidoptera; family Noctuidae; genus Tiliacea; species Tiliacea aurago. The sequence goes on along the minus strand of OX402581.1, from coordinate 22,819,975 downwards.
TTAAATTACTGGAATTTATTTTAAATAATGTGATTCATAATATATGTGGATAAAAATAGTACCTCTATCTACCTAATTAATTTTGATAATTTAATCTAATTAGTAGATTCAATCGTTCCGCTTCCTGTTAACAGATATTTTAATTAATTACAATACTATTTTAATTGTGATATTATGCACTTCTAAATAATCTCATCCAATTATCAAATTCTATAAATAGGTATGTGTTCATGCACTACACAAGTAGGTACGTGAGATGCATATTAAATTTATCGATCAAGGTGGACATTTTAACAGTCGTTCTTAATTCGTACATATACTCGAAATGCGAAACTATGGCTCGAAATCTCACGATGGCGCACCAAAATGACATTACAATGACGACTTTGTCATTGTGACTGAGCACACGCGCGTACAATCAACAGTAATTAAAGGTTACAGAAATAACAAAAATACAAATGAAGACCGCGGTGTTTTTAAACAATTTATTTTTTACGAGGGTTAACGATTAGCAAGAAGCGCAACTTGACGCTGATACCGCACAAAATCATACTAAATGGAAAATAAGGAATAGGGAGGCCGACCCCAAGTAAATGGGATACACGGTCAAGAAGGAAGAAGAACCCTGGCAGGGTTACTGGTTTGTCTGAAAGGGATACCGTGGCCCTGGAACACAGGCAACTGAAATAGAACGGGTGGGTTTTAGTCAGTAAAAGTCTCTCCCGCCCCGCCCAGAACCGGAGAAGTTATTTGATAATGTCTCACACAAACAAAAAAAAAACCGGCCAAGTGCATGTCGCACCACGCACAATGAAGGGTTCCGTAGTTGGGATGAATTTATCCCAAAAACAAACTTAACATTGTAGTTGAAAAACATGCCCTCCCATACATTGATATACGTTACGGTCAATTCTCCAACTGCAAATTTAAGTTGGTCGACTATTACTCGTTAACTTGTGAAGCCTACTTAGCTGTGATAGTTTTCCTTTTAATTTCGTTATATATACTATTGCCATGAATTTTTTCACATATCCAAAACCAACCATTTAGCTGGCAGGGGGGGGGGGGACACTTGACTCTAACAAAAACTAGCACTTTAAAGCTTAATATTACGCAAACGGATCCCTTAATTGAAAAATGGTTTTGCCAAACCCACAATATTTTTGAACGGCCTATCCAACGATACCCCACACTATGGAATAGACGAGAAAAAAAAATATCATCCCCATTTCACGTGTAAGGGAGGTAACCCTAAAAAAAAATGTTTTTCATAATTTTATTTTACCATTTTTTTGGCATGATTAATATGTATACCCATGCCAAATTACAGCTTTCTAGGACTAAGCGTCTCTGAGCTAAGCTGGCGACAGACGGACGGACGGACAGACAGACAGACAGACAGACAGACAGACGGACATGGCGAAACTATAAGGGTTCCTTGTTTACTACGGAACCCTAAAAAGGAGGGAGAAGTAGAAGAGTTAACATTTAACATAATGTAACAAAGCATTTATATTCCTTGGAAGTTTCAATGTAGATGGGAATAGCGTGATTGAATTTCACAGATTGCTCTCAAAATGGATTCAGCTTTCCCAAATCTGTCCCAGGCCACTTTGGCAGAAAAAGGTACAGATTAGAAAGAACAGGTTACCCACTTGTTGATACTTGATATCACGCGATTGAATATATTAAAACACAATTGGGGACAGCTTATTACGAACCTCGGATCAACTGTCAAGGTTGGCACGACTGTTCGTTCACATTAGTCTTTTGTACGAGTTCAAGTTCTGCTATATCTTAACAATAGACTCGATTCTTTTTCGTAGAGAGGTTGGCCGTCGCTTTAATGTTATGAAAATGTATTTTTAGTTCTTCAAATATTGTATTTTTAGAGTTCCGTATCTCAAAAGGAAAAAACTGAACCCTTATAATATCACTCGTGTGTCTGTCTGCCTGAATGTGTCTCTCCGTCTATCACAGCTGATTTGCTCCGAATTTACTGGACCGATTAAGTTGAAATTTAGAACACATTTTTTTCTATGATCCAAACACGAACGTGTAACGAAGAACGAAAAACGAAGGAAAAATAAGAAAAAAAAATCAGACATCAAATGAAAGAACTTGGAAGATTTCAAATAAGTATATTTTTTTATAATTTTAAAATAATTCGTTTCCAAATTATTAAAGCTATTCCCAACTACGAAACCCTTCATCGTGCGTGGTCTGACACGCACTTGGCCGTCTTTTTTGATGTCGCTATTGTTTGAAGTTTATTAATCTATCAAGCGATTAAGAACGCAAACTATTTTAGGAGTACTTGAAGTGCTGTCATGATATTGTTTGCTTTTAAATCTTCAGCCAAATATTTCAGTGGAAAAAAACAACATCCGGTATTCATCATTGGGTGGAATGCTTTAATTATGAATAAACTCAAGATAGGTCCATGTTCCTGCTTTGGGTCTGCATGAGCGTTTAAGGAGCTTTATACGTTGTAAAGTTTACAGCCTCATAGTCATTCCCCAGTCGACTTCACCCACTGCTAGGCATAGGCCTCTCTGTGCTTATGCCAATCCCCAGGATACTGTGCCAGCCTTCAACCTACAAAGTGTTTGCGAAGGGCTAACTCCGCACCTGGCAATTTTTCAATTAGCAACATACTCGTCCCTTTGAACATCGGATAAGTATGAGAAATTTTCAAATTGTTCTTATACGAGTACCATTATAATTCCAAGACACTTATTTTAATTAATTAATCACTCCATTCAACTGTTACTCGTAAACGTAAACACTGTGAGGAAACTCACATGCCCATTATGTACCTACACAATTTACTTTACTGAACACAATATCTCGCGTGTCAAATATATTGCCAATCGTTAAGTAAGTAGGTACAGTGTTAGGAGTAATAGAGCATACAGATATCCTAAATTTGTTTTTTATTTCCGAAGACAGTTAACATGAAGAATAATTTAGAGATGACGCAGGAGCTATTACATACCAAGCAGTTTACCTTGTTCAACTACCTGCAAACACTATCATAATAACAAGATACATGATGTGTTTTTCACATTGACAAACGTAGAACAAAAATCGTCGCCAGCCGTGTTGAGATTTCTAAAACTGCGGTTGACTATCCACCTCTCGAAGACATGACGAACATTTATGAATGCCAAGCCAAGGAATAGACACATGTATTCGTGAAATGTAAGAGAACTTTCGAATTACAATTTGTACCTCAAATGGTATAGCTTATCTCGAATATAATCTCGACTAATTTGGCAACTTTGCAACACATACTACAGTATTCCTAAAGTAACATAGTTATCTTTGTATTGTGATAGTTCTGAATTTGGTCACCAGTGACACAACTTAAAACTTATTACAATGTTCTTAGTATTTTTTTGATGACTCAGTTCCAGCCTCGTCGGACACTGCTATCAGATTTAAATCTAGACCACTTGGCGAAATTCAGACCTTCACACTTTCAGACCTTGCCCATCCTTTTACAGTTATTAGCACTTCTGTTTCTATACCAAGATATAGCCAATGAAATAGTCTCCTCTATTCTTTTAAAATATTCAAAACCATTATTATTCATACAATTTTTGAGTTATGTGACACGAATAGATAGAATAAGAAATGAGTACATATGAGGACCGCAGTGTCTCAAGACGAAAGTCTTTGACCAGTGCGTGTTGCCAGTGATGACCTATGGCACTGAAGCGTGGTCGCTCACAATAACTTATCAGAAGGCTAAAAGTCACCCAAAGGGCAATGGAGAGGGCTATGCTTGGAGTTTCCCTACGTGATCGAATCAGAAATGAAGAGATCCGCAGGCGAACCAAGGTAACCGACATAGCCCGAAGAATTGCCAAGCTTAAGTGGTAGTGGGCAGGGCACATTGCTCACAGAACTGATGGCCGATGGGGCCGAAAGGTTCTGGAGTGGCGACCGCGTACCGGAAGACGTAGCGTTAGAAGGCCTCCTACACGGTGGACCGATGACCTTGTGAAGGCCGCAGGTATCCGCTGGATGCGGGAAGCACAGAACTGGTCGAAGTGGCGGTGCTTGGGGGAGGCTTATGTCCAGCAGTGGACGTCTTACGGCTGATATGATGATGATGATGACATATGAGGAAAGTGGCACCGGTGACTGAAAAGTTGTGCGGAAATCGGTTGTCATGGTCTGGGAATGTGATGCAGAGGAATGAGGAAAATCTCGTGAGGAAAGTTATGAGTATGGATGTCGATGGCTATAAAAGTAGGGGACGACCAAAGAAACGATGGATGGACTGTGTGAAGGATGATATGGCTAGAAAGGGAGTGACTACCGAGATGACGACTAATAGAGAAGTGTGGAAGAAAGGGACATGTTGCGCCGACCGCAAATAAATTGGGATAAGGGTAGGAGAATGATGATAATTGTTGAGTTATGTTCATTGCTTTTTTCGTCGTTTTGCTAGGTTGCAAAGCAGATGTGCCAGTAATTTGTCGGGTTTATAATAATAATAAAACACTTTATTTCGGGTGGCATAGACCCATATAAACCTTAACCTAATATTCCTTTTGTATTTGCTAAGACTCGCTACACCCACGCAAGACATGACCCACTGCTTCTGAAAGGGACAGTCAAATCGTAGAGCTATTGCGTTCAGAATGCCGTTGTTGCTACCCCGTATACGGGCCAGCAGGGAAGCTGCTTTTTTGCGCATGATGGCCTGGAAACCATCAGTGTGCGCTTCAGCGAACATCCCAGTCGCGCTGCACCATCACGGCAGACCCAACAACATCCTGAACGCGTTATTGTACTGAGTGCGCAGGGCTCTGTAGGCTCGCTGCGTATATCTCACCCACAGGCCGCTTGAGTAGAAGGACTGGCAATAAGCTTTGAATAGCGTAACCTTCACTTCTCTCGTGCATCGTGCGAACCTGCGTGTGAGCATATTAGCTCTCACCGCCAGAGCCCTGAGCTCCCGCTCAATATCCTCATCGTCCCTTATAGTAACCTATTATGTTTTGTGCATGCTGTCATCTGCCTAAAAATCAAGACAACATATTTTCAACGCAAGAGTTGTCTGTTGTCTCAATAAATTCCTTTTATTTGTAATAAAAAATTTGTTCGTAAAAAATATCTGAATATACCAAGTCTTTAATCTTGTTCAGCTGATCAAATCTCCATCAAAAGCTAGCAGTTATCAAACATAAGGTTAATATTCGCCGACAATTTTTTGTGCCTTCATCGGAACCTGCTTATTCGGTTGCGTCATCGTCTAGCTCTATCTATAGCTTCTATAATATAATATATCAATGCCTCCTTTTCGGGTTCCGTGGTTCAATGCTCCTGAATGTCATAAATTAGGTATGTAGTCAATTATTTCAATACGTGTAGTCAATGAAACTGCGTCATTACTTATTGAACTTCATAAATGCGCATTCGTACTCCGATGATATTATGTTATTATGTTGTACTTACTACTTTCTGGCGTTAAAAAAACCGCCTTTCCAGTTTAGGTCTACATATAATATAACTTTTAAGTCTCTTGTCTCTCTAAATTATGACGTACAGACAGAATCCTAGCCATGCCATCATTTTGTTTTGCTTTCCAGTCCATTCGTTATACTCGGAATAAATATCAACTTCTCCTTCAAAAAGTAAAACTGATAAGTCTGTTATCCTCAATATTGTTATTGAAGATTTCTAGGTTTCTGGACTGTAGGCTTTCTGTTGCTCCATCTTTTATCTTCTGTCGTACACTTTTTGTTTGTGCTTTAATATTGCTTTGGTGTTGACGTTGTCGGTCCTTTAAGCCAGTTTCCCAACGGTTTCCTTAATTTCTAGTTTATACCAAAAAAATTGGATTGGTATTCGTAAGCTAAGATCACTTTGTATACTTACTATCTAAAATGTTCCAAGGATCTCTAATGATATCAAATAAATCTGCAAGTCGTTTTTTTTGCTTTTCATACTCGTATCAAATAAACGTAAAGGTTTTTTTTGCGTTCTTTTATAAATTGTACAATAAATTTATCTTATATAATTTTTGTCTATGTAATTTATTACATCCCAGTATATTTTTTATTGCCAGCCAGTGTTTTCAAACTCATCTAGCGATTTATTTTTACAATTTAGGTACTTATTGGTTCAGTTTAGAAAAGAAAGAAAGAAAGAAAGAAAAATTGTTTATTCTGCACAAACAAAACACACATAACAAAAATAAAATACAAATTGACGAAAAAAAAACACACTCTAATACAAGTAGCCAAATTGCAATCATATTTTAAGACTATGAATAACCAGAAATAAAAATAAGAAAAATAATAAATAATAATTGCTAAATTAGGCTACGATGGAGGAATAGAACTGGCCAAGATAGGACAAAATACCTAGAGAAGTCAAGATACATCTAGAACAGACTCCAACGAATGTATTTTTGAACTAGAGTCTTGATGCCTTAGCTAGAGTGATGGAGATTCCTTCACAAAATCATCTTTACATGGTTTTAGTATCTCATGAAAAACGCTTTGCAGCTCTAACAACAGACTGACGGTACAACGAAGTAAATACAGGTTAATGTTGCCTTGACCTTTGTATAATTACAACAACCACGCCATCGACGTCACATCACTCGTAATTGTATTCCACGTCCTCTCGCCTCATCTAACGTAATAAGATGCTGTCTGTGCTTATGTCTCACGTATTTTTGATCTTCACTATGATTTATTTGACTGAAGTAATTGTCGCATGGATAAACAAATCCTCCAGTTTCTCTCTTGTCCTGAATGGCGGCAGGATGCACATAATGCAATAACTTGTAAGTAAATTATCCACGACGTGACTATAGTCCCCAGGGTATATCTTAGGCCCGTATTTATAGAGCGTTACTTAGGCCCGTATTTATAGAACGTTACTCAGTACTCAAGCATTACTTAAGACTAGATTCAACCCATTGGATTGGTTGAATTTAGTAATGCTTGAGTACTGAGTAAAGTTCTATAAATACGGGCCTCAGTACTCAAGCATTACTTAAGACTAGATTCAAGACATTGGATTGGTTGAAACTAGTCTTAAGTAATGCTTGAGTACTGAGTAACGCTCTATAAATACGGGTCTTAGTGTTATTGTTACGGCAATCGTCAAGAAGGAAGATAAAACAAAGGCTATAGTATGTCATAAAACAATGCCGGTCCAAAAACCGCTTTTGCCCTCTTCGTAAGCAAGCTTCGTACGAGAAACAAAAAACTATAGTCAGTCCACAGCCCCGTTGATGGTATTGTAATCAATTTTCAAAACATTTGGTAGAGGCATTAGCAGACGCAAAAAATACAACTTGCATCTTTAACCACACCTCAAGGCTCCTTGGAAACAATTTTTTTTAAAGATCATTACTGAAACAAAATATACTGTTGGCTCGAGTTTTACATTATAATTGCTATGTTTAGTAAAAAGGCCGAATATTTTTGACGATGGTATCGCGTGACACAATTCTAGGAACATTTTTAGGCAGTCGCAGCTGGTTGAATACCTAAGTATTTCGGGAAGCCATTGCCAGACAGAAAAGGATGGTGTTATGTATTTTTGGGTTAGACAGAAAAGGATAGAATTATAGCGGTACAACTAAGCTTAAAAGTTACCAACTGGCTTCAAAAGTTGTGGTTATTAAAAAAAAAATATGTTGGTATAAGTTTTAGCTTTAGTTTTAGCTACAATTTTAATTAGAGCGACCAAGTTGATTGTTTTAATGAGCGAAAGAGTTGAGACTTGGTTTTAATTTTAGATTTATCACATAGGTAGTTGATAAAATTTTCTCTAAAATAGAATCGTGTACTACAGTTAGAATGGTTTACAAATTAAACGAATTTGAATGCAATAAACGCAATTCAACGCAACTTCCTGATGATGAAAATTACACCACAGCACTACAAAATTTTCGAGTTATATTAACCTATGGCAGATAACTGTCCACGTATCATCAGGTACTAAGGATTGATCCAACCAACTGTTATCATTGATAGATAGATAGAATACTTTTTTTATAGTACACCATAAAAAATACAGATATAAATGTAGACATTTTACAAGGGGTGACACAATGGGCGGTCTTATTAAAAGCTATCTTTTAAAGTCAACCTTTGCATGGATTAAGGGGGAAGGAAAGACAATACTGTGGTGTACCATTCTCATAATTATATATAATAGATACAATACATAAAACATATTAAACTTATCGATATAAATACAATAATAATCACGAAACAAGTGCAAAGAACAAAAAATTATATGTTTTTACCATAATTTTAAAAATGAAGAAAGATTGAGCACGCTTTATCAACACGGGCAAACTATTCCATAACCGGTACTGCTTGAATTGTAAAAGATTTATCATAGAAATTGGTGGAATGCATCATCTCTAGTCTCTAGTATCATTATTGTTTTTAGTTTGGATATTAATTCTTTTTCCCATGTCTTTCCGATTATATTTCCAGAATGGTCTGCCAGTCATTAGTAACTTTATATTTGAAAGTGATAAAACCTGCTAACCTTTTGCGATTTTAAAGGAATCCAAATCGATCACCAAAATGTGTTTTTTTGTCTTCAGTTCCTGTTACGAACTCGCCTGTTTTAATGCCTAACATTGTTTTCTTGGAAACGGAATTCTGGTATATGGGTATATTATAAAAACGGAGAACTCTTGACGCTACGTCCGGCCATATTCGTGCCTTTATCTAACCTGCTTATACATTTTGAGGTTCTTTTTTTTGACATTTTTTACTTCCTTGCCAAATATAGGATGTATTAAGTTATGGAGTCTGTTAATGTTTGATATATTGAACAATTTCAATTACAGGTTACAGCTTCACAAGACACAATCGGCCTTATTACAAAACAAGGTTTATCTTTAGACCCACCATCGTGTCATTTTTAAACTTCGAAACGTTATTTCGTCTGAGATAAAGTTCTTAATACAAAGTTGACAACTTAGACTCGGATTTAAAATCTGTTTTTGTATTAAGAACTTTATCTCAGACGGAATCAGGTTCGAAATTAAAAAGTGATCCGATGGTTTAAACCTGTCATCTTTGTGAATTTACTTAATGAGTTGGTTGATGTGTGGTTTTGTAGTAAATGCTACAATTCATCATAATTATTCAATGTAATCGTAGAAGTTACTTGCCAAAAAAAGTTACGAATCATCATCATAATAATTTACGGGACTATCCCGTAACCGCTATCCAGACCATCTTCTTGTGCATCAATAGGGTATTTGACTGCTATAAAAAGATGAATGAATGCTTATTTTTCTAAGTGTTACTAAAAAAGACGATTTGTGAAAAAAATTATAAAATCGGTGGAAAAATGGAGAAGTTACACGTTTTTGAAATTATTCTACTATCCTTGTCACGCAAAACGATCATTGTACGAATGGCGCGAAGTTACAATTACAGCGGCAATTTTTGAGAAATCCAACAAAAAAATATATTATAAAAAACAGTCAAATACCCTATTGTAAGTGGACCGGGCCCAGGCCCTTGAGTTCCGTACGTATTTTTCGGGTAACCACTGAAAATCGGCGTTGTGCTGTGGGTCCGCCATAGCATAGCATCATGCTGAGTGCAAGCCTTCTTGTCACTGTCATGACGTGCAGCTGCCGACTATTTGTTATTGTTGTGCTCGTGATTATATTATAGATGTGTTTTGTGAGTACTATGTACAATAGAGCTACCATTTACCGGGTAATTATGTGTTTCATTGACTTAAATGTGCCCTGGCGGCTGAGAGTATGTCATGCTCACTCAGATGTCTCGCTGATGGTGGCGTGTGTGTTGGATCATTTAGCTCCCTACAAAATGGTTGAGCTGAATGGTGCTGATCCATGCGTCATGTTCGTGAACGGGTGCTGTCAGTTGGGACTGGTCATCTCTTAGCTGCCACGGCTTATTTTTAATTATTTTAGTTTTGAATTGTTATCTTTTTATCACGGACGCTTTTGACGTATTGCATCGTTCTCACATGTTTAACTTCAATATGAATGATGTAACCAATATTTTGTATCAATATTTTAATTTAAAAGAGTGTCCGTGGAGTTTCTTGCCCGTTCTTCTCCATAGGAACCTACTATTTGGAATGGGCAACTAGCTTCATATTTGTAACTGACCGACTTCTTGACAGTTCAAAAGTGCCTGTCAATGGTTTAATTGAAATAAATGCTTTGAGTTTGAGTTTGTGTAATGTTTACCTGCTCGAGTTTATGTTTTCCTAAGCACGTTTTTCTGTGAGGAATATAATTATTTTTCTTTCTTTCAATAGCTGTGTGTAACTCGCTTTGTCCAACTACACCTGATACAAGAAACCTTGAAATCAATGTCATCAAGAGTTCATCACAGTGTATATAAATATTTGATCGTTAGACTGTGACTATGTACATAGTTGACATAATTATAAATAGTCGTGTGTTAGTCATGGGTTATTACCAAACACTTAATTAACTAGACCTTGTATACTATGATAGCTCTAGCAGAGGTGATGTCGGTGTCTGTTTTGATGATTAAACGTTCAGTACCCCGGGTGTAAGTTTGCAAGTGAGTAAACGTAACTAGCGCGTTTGCGTTAAGATTTTTATTCTCACTCATAAACTCACATTATGATCTATCGGTCAAATTTTAACGCAAACGAAATAGTTACGTTTACTCTCTTGCAAACTTAACTTTGGGGTACTGATCAGATCAAAAGTAAATTCAAGTCTTGTGCATCTTCCTGCAGGAGATCAACCCCCTATTCGTACGCTAAAGTTTTAATAAACATTCACAAATAAGTTTACCATTTCCTCATGATTTATCTGGTGGAAAATCTGGCGATGCAATGTCGCCAGCTGTGTGTCTAAATACTAATTGCCTATCTGTTAGACAATTCCAGAAAACTTAGCATTACAAATTCTCATACGAACCTTCGTTTACTTCCAGGAAAGTACGAGACCCTGGTAGACGATTCGCTGCTAGCCTTACATACGATTAACGCCTCCCACATCCCGTTCCCACGCCTGGACCACACTTCAGGAACTGCCGAAAAGCTTCACAGGTACTTCTCCCAACTGGACCTGCCTCTCATCAGGCAGCTGTACAAGTTGTACAAACACGACTACAGGATATTCAACTACGATCTAGATAACATTGTGGGGTTTGATCTAGGGTAAGACTAGAATTTAATATGTATCCAGAATGTGCCTAAGCTTTTTAGAGCAAAATGCCGATACGGGGTGACAGCGGCGGATTGACCTGCGACTATCAGTACTTAGTAAGACTCCTAGACTATTTATCAGGTCAGACTTCATTTTCGTTCGGTGTATGTAATTAGAGTTATTTTTTGTAGTCAGTTCAAATAGTCTCTGTCGGTCAAATCAGAGGTAGTTTTTTGGCAGGCTGGTCAGACTTAATTCTTTAACTCTGAACAATAAACTGTAATCTCTGAATTAGCCGAAACAGTAGGCTTTTTTTATTTTTAAATAATCTTGTGTGAATTTAGTTATTAAGTTTCTTGATTTACTAAGTTACGTTTCTTGCGTATTTCTCCGCAAAATGGAAACTTTTACTTTGATGATATTGTAGTAGACTAATTAACCTAGTGTTGGAATTGGAGAAAGTACCGGGTAAAACGGGGTGAATAGAAATGCAGGGGTGAATCGAGACGCAACTTTAAAATGGATTTTAACGTTGAAATAATATATTTTGTTGCCAAATAGGACTATAATGTGTTACCTGTACTATAATTAACGATTAACACTCAGTTGCAGAAAGCTCACCATTAACACTTCATTACATAAAGCAGCATTATCGCTAATGAATTCATTACTTTAATGAAGTTGCACAAACAAATTTTAGATGGCATTAGACATTTTTAATGTCACTTTAGTTAAAGAAGACTTTAAACAATATTGCCAGGAACAAATTACCATATTGAACGAAAAGAGTGAACATTTGCGTTCTGATATTATCCGTACGTACAAGTACAACACAATTTTAGCATAAAATATAGTAAATGTAGTTGATTTATGTGTATTCAGTGTACTCTGTGGTTTAGTCTAGTTTAAATAATCTGGTATAAGGTGTATACGCTAAGGTAGCCCGCGAAATTCAAATTTACCAACGTTTTTTGCAAATTTTATACTTCTGATTCATATTCTAATGATTATAATTCTGTAAAGCCATATTGGTTATGGTCGCGAATCATAATTAGATCAACATACAATGTGTTACTGACCTGCAAATTACAAAAAAGGTAATAAGATTTGAATTTCGTGGGCTACCTTAGCGCATCCCCCTTATTATGTTATATTAATTTTAACATGTATGCAGTCTAGAGCTCCTGCCACACGTGGATATCCATCAATTTCTACGTAGTTCCGTCCGGTCTGGCATTTTAATATAGAGGTGGCTTAATTTTGCTAGTTCACGGGATACTTTTTGGATAAACAAACTGACAAATAACCCGACCCAACCTGTTTCCGACAAACTGTTGATTTATTTATGTTTATTAAATCACCCAATACTTTCTGGAAAGATCCAGTGGCGAAAAATCTCAAAAATATTAAAAGCTGTGTAAGGTCATTAATGGATTTATTTCTTTGCGTCACTGGTTCTAAATCTTAATCAAGTAGGTTACAAATTTGAAGAAATGCCTCCTTGGAAATTCTATACCTTACACGAAACTCTTCTCCATCATGTTTTAAAAATAAATTCACTCGGTCTGGGATTCGACGGCGAGGTACCTAAATCTATTAAATAAGAATCAGATAATGACGAAAGACTGGTTAAAGACATCTTTCAATTACAGAAATGCATTCAAGTACTGTACAAAACACTAATGTTGCTCTTTAATGGATGCTTTTCGGCCCATTAAAATTAAAAAATCTGAAATGTCATACTTAAAGTTCACCACCTGCTAATGGGCGCTAATGAAGTTACGTGCAACGTAAAAGTGTTTAAAATGGCCGGTTTCATTAGGTTTGACATTTCATTAGTTAAATTTAATGGAGCATTAAAATAAAATAAAAAATGGTTTTGTGCAATGATTTAATGCTACATTAGTGTTTAATGTAGTCTTTAAAATTTAAAGATCGTTTCTGCAACTGAGTGTAAGTGTCCTTGTTGGCAACAAACTATATTATTTCAAAGTTAAAATCCATTTTAAAATTGCGTCTCGATTCACCCCTGCATATCTATACACCCCGTTTTACGGTACATTACATTTGCTTGTTAGCCTAAAGTTTTGCGTGTTGGAATAAACAGCGGCGAGCCATGGATAAGTTTACGTTGTTTTTTCTACTTAGGTTCAGTTAAATGTATGTCACTGAGTTATTATTAGATTGTTCGGTTAATCCGTAACGCTGCGCTGGTCGATAAAATACGCCCACGTAAAAAAATTATTTAGATATTTAAGTATAGTATATAAATATTGTAAACGTACAATTAGGATACTGCATTAACCTATTGTATTGGAATCATATCAACTATTTATGTTCTACAAGAGATCTGATTCATTGCAGTTCCCTAGTTACCAGAATGTACCCAGGTTCGAAATAAAAAAAATTACACGACCGTCGTGTATTTTTTTTTATTTCGAACCTTATTTTGTCTGATATAAAGTTCTAAATACAAAGACTCGGGTTTAAAATCAATTTTTGTATTAAGAACTTTGGTTGGATGGTTTAAACCTGGGTCTAAAGATAAACCTTGTTTTGGCTACTGTTTAGACCATACGTTGTCATCTTTAAGAAATTGCATTTTACTACAGATAATATTTTAAATAACTCACGTACACGTACACGCGGACACGTACGTCTGTCGGTAGAATCTGAAAGTCTGATAGGATATCTTCAATACTTATCTAAAGCAATAAATATATTCAATGACTTCGATGTAACTGACTGTTTCGATTTTAATGTTTCTGGGTGTGAATTTTGATGGAGTTATGATTACCAAGAAATTGTCGGCATTGTTAGTAGTAAATGTTGAAACAGTCCGGTTAATACGCAGAATACACTCCATACATATAAATGACTTTAATAAAAAGACCAAGGCACTTCAAAGGTCGGTAATTTTTACCGGATTGGTCTGCAAGAACCTTAGTTTTGGAAATAAAAACTAAAAGTACAAGCAAAGTATCAATATCTTAACGAATTGATGGTTGGAGGTAACGAATCAAGCATATAATTAATCTAGTCCCTATAATTACTTTAGGACTAAATTAGGCTAAACAAACGTTCTCACTAATTAGTCTCTTTACTACAGGACAACCACATTGTTAGTCCGAACAAATATTAGTTCTGGTACTTAATTTTTAAAAAAAAACCTCTTTTGTTACGGACTTCTTAGTGAGTACAAGCGTAACACTTAATATTTAGAAAGTTATAATTAGTTGTGTTTTATACTTGCATGTTTCTTAGTCTTGAGAATAATATATAATTCTACGAAATATTAGTTGTTATTTCAATGACGATGCATTGCTTAAAGGCTTTTGCAGACTGGCACGCTATCGCGGGCGCGACAGGCAGCGTGACACTTTCCATGAAGTTTTCATAGAAATTGTGCTACTAGTATCGCGTCGCGCCTGTCTGCGGGAGCCTTTAAATGGATATGGAGCGAATAGTGATACTACATAATTATGTTAGAAATTCGCAGTACAATGGCTAACCTGTCTACAAATGTATCAGATGGACTAAGTACAGTCACGAGTACCAATATGTATACACTCAACAACTTTTATAAGTGATTTCCTCCAACTATATTGATTGAAATATTATTTTACTACGAACATAGTATTTTGTAACCCAAAATATTATGAAATAGATCTTTTCTCAAAGTTGCAATCGTTATTCCACGAGAAAATCGGTTTTGAATTCTGCTAGGCGTTTACATATTAGTGCTCATGACTGTACATACTAGAATGATATTGCTGCTTAAATGCAAAATCAATTAAATGAGGTTGTTTTATTTAGTCGTTTTAGGCAAATTAATAATCTATGCGTGTCACATATAAAGGTTGTGTTTTAATATTTACCTAAACAACTAATTCTTCAATTATTGGCATTGTGTTTTCTCTAAAACTTAATTCATGAAGATGCATTTCAACATTCAACTGGTGTGTTCAGTAGAGATTTTAATGTTTGGGTAAACAACATTGTTTTTACGAAGTTAACCCTATGAACGCTGGCGTCAAAATTAAGTCAAATCAAAAGAAAATTATAGACCAAATAAACAAAAAAAAAAAATTTATTTCGTAGAAATAATCATGTTATTTTAATAATGTTTCTGATAACGTATCAATGATATGATGATTTTAATGAATAATTTTGGCGTTCATTAGTTTATAGGGAGATATTATTAACTAAAATGTAGTTTATTAACATTCCACAATGATATTCCAAAGCTCCCTGTGATAAGCTCTGATGCAGTAAGGTTAATTAAATGTTTGATAACAATTTTTTTTAATGACGTAGATATATTTGATAAGATTTTTTTTATCATGCTTGTCACCTTGCTTTCGAATTTTAATAATTAATTGTATATAGTTACTAATGAAATCAGCCATCGATATCGTAACGATGTCTGTGCGTGCAATTTTTATGTAAAAAATATTATTTTCAATCATAGTATTATATGGTATACTTTTATTTATAACATAAATAATATTTCCATCTTATTTTTTATTCTTATTCATATTATTACTCGCGTGTGCTACCTATATTTCAAAGTACTTAACTTTTTATTTATTTAGGTATAAAATCTGTTAGTCAACCATTTTATACTTAAAATTAGTCTTTATTTATTTTTCGTATGTAACTTTATTTACAGCTGCAGTCATAGGGTTACTTATATTTTTCGCCTATTAAATATTACATCAGCTGTGCCGAATAAAATCAAACTCATCATTCTTTGATTCACTTGTTTTTTTACCACTATTCATTTTGCAATATTCATACTCTGCAGTTTTAATGAGGGAACTATACCTATGTTTGATGTCAGTACCTAAAATGATTTTCTAATACAGGTGATGTAATATTTGTAATAATAGTCCTCCAGACCGAGTTTTGGCCATGGCGACCAATCTCAGCGGTGATCAGCCTTCAGCGCGGGAGGTATTATAGTGCACTAGTGTGTGCACAGACACAGGTACAGTCTCTCGTCCCTCACTCTTATAGTCCGATGGGATGGCAATCCGAGAGAGATCAGGCGCAGGGGCAGCTCAACGTGCGCACCGAGGCACGGGGATATCACACCGCCAACATCCAAACTGGTACTAAAAAAAATCCAAATGGCAAAATTCTATGGGCCTTATTACAAAACAAGGTTTATCTTCAGACACAAGCTTAAACCATGGAGCCATTATTGAATTTCGAACTTTATTCTGTCTACGGTAAAGTTCCTAATACAAAATTGACAATTTGGTACCGAACTAAGTATTCAGTTTTGTATAAAGAACGGTATTTTAATCAGGGGTACGTTCTCATTACAAAAACTAGCTCCATGGTTTAAGCCATGTCAAAATATAAATATTGTTTTGTAATAAGGCGGTAAGGATCTTATTATAAAACAAGGTTTCCTTTCAGACCCAGGTTTAAACCTTGGAGCCATTATTGAATTTCGAACTTTATTCCGTCTACGGTAAAGTTCCTAATACAAAACTGACAACTTAGTACCGAACTAAGTATTCAGTTTTGTATAAAGAACGGTATCTTAATCAGGGTTCTCATTACAAAAACAAGCTCCATGGTTTAAGCCATGTCAAAATTTAAATCTTGTTTTGTAATAAGACTGTATAACACTGTCCGATCCGGGAATCGAATCCCCACGCCCCACGCTCAGCAGTCGCGCTTGGGACCACGAGACCTATAGGGGCAGTCAATAGGGTATGGTCGTACGGGGTTTTGTAATAAGTAGGTATTTTTTTTATATCATAAAGAGGTCGTTACATCATAGTGTTTATTGCAAAACAATGTACTTAATGCTCGAGAATTTGATTTCAATTCTTATCATTGAAGATTGGTTCTGTTTTATTTTTTTTTTCGGGTCGAAGGTTGTTGCATTGCATTTTAGTGATAACAGCTGATACTATAAAAAGTCATAGCTACATAATTAAAGTAAATACAATTTATAAGACCCCGTATTTCATGAGTAAGATGTAAACACGTCGAAATAGCGTCCAACTGTTGACAAACGTTGGCAAACGTCGAACCGCAAAATGTACTCACACTAGAATAACACAATCACGTTGCGCAAGTGTAAGACGTAGCTGTCACGGACACCAGCATATCAAAGTTGGTTTTTTGCAGCGCGACACTATCTAGACATAAAATAATAATCAAAGGGTTGTAGCGACCTGCAGATTAGTCATATAAAAAAAAAAAAAAAAATCTCAACTCAAATCTTAACTGTAATTCTCTGATAGTTGTTTAATTAAATGGCTAATTGATGAAATGGTGAATTTGCTTATCAATCAATTAATTTTCCAGTCCATAATCATCATCATCATCATTTCAGTCGAAAGACGTCCACTGCTGGACATAGGCCTTCCCCAAGCACCGCCACTTCGACCGGTTCTGTGCTTCCCGCATCCAGCGGATACCTGCGGCCTTCACAAGGTCATCAGTCCACCTTGTAGGAGGCCTTCCAACGCTACGTCTTCGGGTACGCGGTCGCCACTCCAGAACCTTTCGGCCCCATCGGCCATCAGTTCTGCGAGCAATGCCCACTGCCACTTAAGCTTGGCAATTCTTCGTTCGTCTGCGGATCTCTTCATTTCTGTTTCGATCACGTAGGAAAACTCCAAGCATAGCCCTCTCCATTGCTCTTTGAGTGACTTTTAGCCTTCTGATAAGGCCCATTGTGAGCGACCACGTTTCAGTGCCATAGGTCATCACTGGCAACACGCACTGGTCAAAGACTTTCGTCTTCCAGTCCATATCTATCTATAACTAGCTTAGAGAGGCTTGTGGCTAAGTAATAACAGACCCACGGGTCGATCGGTCAGGTTAAGCAACGCTTGCCACGGTTAGTCCGTGGATGGGTGACTATCTTTACATTCCAAGACCCCTTCGTGCCTCGTAAAGTAGGTTCCGGCTGTAATTTGTAGATCTTTGACAGTTGTTATGGGTCGTCAGAAGCCCGAAACTCTGACAACCAGTCTTACTAAGGAGTATCGTGGTACCCAGTAGGTAGCTGGGTTGTGGAGGTCAGATAGCAGTCGCTCCTTGTAAAATACCTACTGGTCTTCAGCTGCTTTGGGAAAAGCCAGATTATGATGATGAACTAGCTTCTACACGCGAATTCGCCCGCGTGAAATTTTTTGTACCTCGACCCACCCCGTCGCATCGCATCGCATATTCTGCTCGCACTATTACTTCGTTCCCGATTAGCGTTCTTTCTGTCTTTTTATTTTAGCTCGGCTCCTAAAGGTCGTAGCGTGATGTTAAGTAGCATAGCCGTCCTCAACCTCAACCCCTGAGTTTGTTTCGCCATTTCTTCTCAGGGGTAGTCAGATAGGAAATGTCGGCTACATCTAGATTTTTTTTTTTTATGTGACGTGTAAAAGTGATTTTAATATCCTATTTACAGAATAAACGATTTCATTTCATTTCATTTCAAGAATTGCGCTATTAAGACGCTGACAACAGGTACACCGCTGTCACTGTCAGACTGCATACAAAAGAAAGAGAAGCGCGATGACACAATGCTTGTAATTTATTGCAAAATATGAAGCAATTATTTATTTAAGTACTCAAAAATGAGTTGAATAATCGAAAATAAAAAACAAGCAAGTTCTGCATACAAATAAGACGTTCATGTTATTAATTAAATACCAACCGTACGTTGATATTTAATACAGATATTTTGGATTGAAACTCAAGGTAAAGGGTTAGTTTACCGTTAATTTGTATCGAGATTTTTTTTCTAAACATGTTTTGGTAACAACCAAGTTCTGATAAATATGTTCAAGAATAACATATATTTAATCCGCTACCACAAACTATATAGATTTGGCAATTTTTTTGTTTAAGACGAAGCCTACTTTTATCATTTGCCTCTTGTCAGCGCCTTAAATGCAAAAATATTTATTCTAATCCGACTGGTAGTTCCAGAGATAATTACCCCCTACATACAAACTTACACAAATGTTACCTCTTTATAATATTAGTTTACATACGTAGGTACTTTTCATTATTAATAATTCTTCTCTTCGCTTCTATCATGTTGATACTCAATAATGGTGCTAATAAAATGCCATGATAACCTTTATTGTACGAGTATTGTAATAAAGTTTAAAATGGCATGAATTTAATATTTATTATTTTAATCAAATGTGTATAATAATTTAGTAGTTATTTGAACTAGTGTGAAAAGTGTTAATTTTCGTATTATTGATTTAAATAAAACGAGGTCATCATTAAAAGTGACGATTATTTTATTAACCTATTTTTATATTTAATGCAATAC
Source organism: Tiliacea aurago (assembly GCA_948098905.1). Taxonomy (NCBI): domain Eukaryota; kingdom Metazoa; phylum Arthropoda; class Insecta; order Lepidoptera; family Noctuidae; genus Tiliacea; species Tiliacea aurago. The sequence continues at coordinate 22,800,491 of OX402581.1, read as the reverse complement.
ATAGCGTATGGAATTAATTTAAAATACATTTTTGTTTGAAGTCTACTCATTGTTTCATTTCTAGTTGTTTTTCATAAAACCAAGCTTATTTTAACCACTATCATTGTAGCGGCATCAACATCGCCACATGCTAACTACGCGTCACACTGAAGTCACGCAAAACCCTGCATCGCGCAAGCAGAGTTTACCACGCAACTAGCATATATACAACATCCCGACATCAACCGTCGGGTAGTTGCCCACCAGACACAACACCTGTCTGGTCGGAGGATCCTCCCTTTTCTATGGAGGATGAGTGAACTTTACACCGTTGCTCATGCCTCTAAATCATAATCAGCCTATAACGTGGAACTGCTGGGACACAGGACTCCTCTCTGTGAGGGAGAGAGAGTTGGCCGTAATATATCACGCGGGCCCAGTGCGGGTTGGTAGATGTCACATGTTTTTGAATTTTTGGTTCTAGAACATGCTGGTTTTCTCACGATCACCGTTTTGAGAGTAGTGGTGATGAAATACTTACACAAAGTAAAGTGCCTGGCTGCCAGGGTGTTGTGGTGCAGCTTGGGAGAGGCCTATGTCAGGCAGTGGTCTGCTATAGGCCGAGTTGATTGAAAGTGCCTGGCTGGGTTCGAATCTATGACCTACAACTCGTAAGTCGCGGCCGTTTCTACTGTGCCATCACTGCGTTCATCATCTTATCATATATCTTCAATTATAAAAGGTTTGTTTTCTTTCAAAATAAAAGTCGAATTAATATTACTCTTTAATCCAAATTAACTTATGATAAATTCGAATTGTTAATATTTACACATGAATTTGAACTATGAAAGATTGGCGTATCTAATGATAAGGTATAGTAAAATCGAGTATCTTGGCTTGCGAGGTTGTCGACATGTGGGATGTGGACTCAGCGATCATTTTGTTGATAGTCGTGACAGCCAATGGCTAGTCAAGAGCCTCGACCGCCTCGTTGGGCAGCTGGATCAAGGGCTTGATTCAGAAAGCGGTACTTCTGGCCACGGCTCGCATTGTAAGGAGGCTCCTCTCTATGGAGCCCTGACCGCCAGGAGCTTAGACCCTGATCCCGATACCGGCGGGCTACCATTTTTTAATATTTTTGTTTTGTTTTTTTTTATATAAATGTTGTTTGTAAGTATTTAAATGAAATAAAGTGATAGTTAAAACATTAAATAGTGGTAGATCATTTTGGCAAAATATTACAAAGCATGATATCAATACTTTTATGTAAAAATGCTGTTTACAGTAGGTTTCTAAAAAGCTAATCAACACAAAACTTTGCTAGCTAATGGACTGTCAAACTCATGTTAACTACTGTGATTGGCTTACGGAAATAAAAAAAAGCCATTCAAAATTATTTTCAGAATTTATTTATTTAGCAGCCATTTTTGTGTAGTTTAGTCTTTCAAAATCTCGGTGTACCTAAATGTCATCAGTGTGATGAAAATTTTGAATTTCCTTCGTATACAGTAAGAGATCCTAAGAAATAACCTTTATTACAACACTATGTGCCGATTGGCCTGAGATAGTTCTGTCCGATGATGTCGGTTGGCAGCTTGCATTCCTTCCACGGCTCCGAATACACTGTGAATGGACCGGATCCGGGCAGTATCACTGAAAGGAGATAAAATATAGTTAAATTAAGGCGTAGGACCAACGGCTTTCCGTGCTTCCCGAGGCACGGGGGCGTCAATCCACCAACTTTTAAAAACGCTTTGCTTTGCCGGATTGACGTCCCATCAGACTATAAAGGCTCCTACAGACTCACCCGATATCGCAGGCGCGACAGGCAGCGCGACCCTTGTCGCGCCCGCGATATTGCACCAGTCTGCACTAGCCTTAAAAGTAAAGGAAGATGGAGTGTACCTACATGTGTTTGCGCACACACTTTGTGCACTATAATATCTACTGCGTACGTACTTAGTTATTCTACTCCATTGAAATGGCCGCCGTGACCAAAATGTGGTCGGTAGGATATTATGACCTACTTACTATTGTGAAAGCAGCATGCCACTTTATTCTTCATCAGTTCTATGATGTGGTGTGGCGATATCGATTACCACTCCATACCACATCGTAGTTGCTCGTCACTAGTTTACACAACTGGCAACCTAACGGGGACAAACGAAGCGGTGTGAACTTTGTGTAAACTATACTCCATTTGAAATAAGAGTAGATATTTAAATAAACTTGTTTACAGTCCGTTCAACCAATTTTGAGTTCTATTCCTTAGGCATAAGGATGGCAGCAAAAACGTAATTACAATACCAACTGTTTATTGCAGCTGCCATTTGTCATGCCACCAATGCAATAAAGTCAAAATCGGTTGAACGCACTGTAAAAAAGGTTTATTTAAATGTCTAATCTTATTTCAAACGGAGTATAGTGACGAGTAACTACGATGTGTTATCGAGTGGTAATCGATATCGCCACACCACCCCTTAGACTTGGGTGTTAGGTCTATGAGTAAACATGTGTGTTTGTATTTATTTTGCCACATCAAACATCAGCCACCTTTCCACTCAATTAACCCCAATAGTATTCTTTACTCACCCTACTGACTATACTTTCAACTTTTTATTTGTGGCTTTTGTGGACACGATATTAATTCAGATTTGTTACAGTTGTAATGGCAATCATGTCATAGGTTTTTATTATTTTATTAATATAAAGATAATTTTATATTTTGTGAATGTGAGAATGTTGTAGGCATAAAGACTAGATTTCTAGGCCATTTACTATTTCGTTAAGTACCTGGTATTTGTTGACAAGCCTACACTGTCCTCCCATAACTATTAACACTGTAATGTAAAAGCAAATTATTCTTAAAAGATTACCCAAGTCTGGATGTTCTTGCCGACTCTTCTCCATAAGTAGGAGGCGACCAATTGAAACCGTGCACCTTGCTTGTGACTTTTCATAAGTGCCCATGTAGGATTCGTGAAATAAAATATTTTGATTTTTGGCTACACGCCTTTCTCTCAACCCCTATTTTTTTTTTTACGCTGGGAAAAATGCATTACGCATACCCACCCATCGGGGGATGGGAGGGGTATGTGGGACTGCCCGGTAGAACCGGTATACCCATTAAACGACCCAGCGGTGCTCCTACCTCGTCTGTGTGGAGGAGGACTGGGAATCCGGCAGAGCCATACCATCCAGTCCCCCGCTGACGACCGCCCGCCTTTGCTGCGGGCCTGGCACGCCCCCCCGTCGGGGAGGGGCCCAGGAATGACCGCGAGCGCTCTACCATTCCCGCCTCCCCTAGCATTAGGTATCTACTCAACCTTACTTTTAGAAATAATTGTACAGGAACAACCACCGGGTAAAACACGGTTTACATAATTATCTACAACTAGCTGACCGCCGCGGACTACGTACCGCCTAAGATTAAAAAAAAATAATGTTGTGTTACTTATTAGTAGAATTAAATTCAGAATGCCAAGTTTATTAAATATTTTTGTCCGTGTTTTGTTTCTGTCATGTATCAGTTAGGACATTGTAAACAGATTTAAGTATGTTGTGATTTATTTAATTTTCTAAAGCGTGAGGTAACTTCTCGAGGCAGAGGCGAACGAAAAAAAAAAACTACGAAATCAGTCAATCCGTACTCGACATATCTTCAAAATAGCCGTTCCTTATAAAATGTATGCGACTATTATTATTTTATTTGTGAAATTTTCCGATGTTTTGCAAGAAATCCAACAAATCAAAGATTCAAAAAAAAAAGCGAAAAAGCGGTCCAGCCGTTCTTGAGTTATAAATGGTGTAACCATCTCGACTTTGTTTTATAGATATACAACATTAGTTTTTGTTAACCCTAAACCCGAAAAGGGGTCATTGTACTCATCATTTTGAACATTTTTTTCTATGGGACCAACCTTGAAATCGCGAAAAAAAATCAGCTGTTCCATACATTTGTGTTAACTTAAATCCACAAAATGTATGGAACAGCTGATTTTTTTTTCGCGATTTCTAGGTTGGTCCCATAGATTTTTTTTTTCAAAATGATGAGTACCTACAATAACCCCTTTTCGGGTTTAGGGTAAACAAAAACTAATGTTGTATATTAAGTACTTCCTGTATTAACTGACCTCAATAGGTACGCACGAAATGTTACATGAGCATGTCAGACGACCTTTGAGCATCAATCTAATAATGATTACAACCTCACCTGTAATGCCAGGTGCTAATGTGATGTTGTATTTGCCGTCATTCAGTACTAATCTCCAGTTATCGTCCATGGAGGTCACACTTAGTTTCGTGCTGTTTGCTGATATTTCTAGCGTAAGGATTGCCCCGAGGTACTTGATACCTGAAAGTAATTAAAAACAGCTTAAGTAATAAAACCATGAAATATCTCCCTTAAATAGGGTGACCAATTTTACGTACTTGGGTCATTGGGTTACCGATGAGCTGAAGGATAACAAGGACATTGACAGGGAACGTAGATCGCTGTCGGTACGCTGCAACATGCTGGCCCGCAGGTTTGCGATGTACAGAGGCGGTCAAGATTACATTGTTTAAATCATTTTGCTCGTCATTTTACACGTGCAGCCTGTTGACTAGTTATAGTTTGCGTGCATATAGCGATCTCCGTGTCCAGTATAATAACGCACTCAGGATACTGTTGAGGCTGCGGTGGCGATGTAGCGCGTCAAGGTGGGTTTTGCGGCCATCATACGTAAAAGAAGCGTTCTCTGCTTGCTAGTCTCCGCGGCAGTAGGACCAACACTATCTTGAGTTTATTCGCAGATAGATGGGAGTCTCCAATGCTGCGACATTGGATGAAACTCCACACGGAATTAAACTTGTATGTCTACTAACACTAATTTTTAAGATCATAGTTACTAACACTATGGGCGTTGCCTGAAATAAATGATAATAATAAACCTTCCGAAAATCTTCAGGTCTTGCAAAAAGAAAAATGGCGTACCTACCTATTAGAGACAACCAAATAATGCCTTCACATACTTATATTGGATTGTTCAGAAAAAATACCTTCAAAAATGTGGTATTACCTAATATCTTGCGAACCTTTTCACCTTGAACCAGGTATTCGGACAAAAACTTCGGTAGATTCCAGCAGATACTATAAGATATAAGCGATAAGGTCGCCCATTGTATATTTTGTAGTGTTTGATTTAGTTTTTGGTATGTATTTTTGTAGTTTAAGTATATAAAATAAAGCTATCTTATTGCCTACCTCTAATCGTAAACTTAGTAGCATTAGGCGGCAGACATGGCTTGTTGATTACCAGCCGGTCCAGGTGGATGCTGACGCCTGCATAGCCGAAGATCAGCGTCTGCAGGAACCCTCCCATGCCGGTGAAGAAGTTAACAGCTCCTGAGTAAGGGCGACGGAGCTCACTCCACACCTGAAAAGAGTTTTCAGTGTTTTGGATTAATCGAAGACCTTTTTTTCTTCTAGTCTTCTATTGTGAGTAATTCAAACAATAAGTACCTATCAGTGTTTCTTTTTAGCTTGAATTTTGGTACGATTGTTGGTTTGTTGGGTAACTTGCACTGCAGAAGTTAGGATACAAGTGCAAACTTATAGAAAACTAGGTACTTCTTAGGTTGTGGACTAAAACCGTCTTATTACAAAACAAGGTTTAAGCCATGGATCCATTATTGAATTTCGAAAATTATTCCGTGTACAGTAAAGATCCTAACACAAAACTGACAACTTAGTACCGAACTAAGTTTTCAGTTTTGTATAAAGAACGGTATTTTATTTAATAGGACGGAAAGAGACCAGTGAAAGGAAAAAAACTAGGTACCTACTTAAAACTTCTTCCGAAAATCCTAAAAACACTTTGCCCGACCTGGGAATCGAACCCAGGACCTCATGCTCGGCAGTAGCCCTTGAGACCACTAGACCAACGTGGCAGGCGTGTATGATTAACATAAAGTTACGAATACATTTTTATTTTTCAAACATGCTCGGAAAATCGAGCATTATTTTGACAACCTTCTTCGAGATAAATCGAAATTGCTGTAGTGGCCAAATACATGCGAGCAGCGGCCACCAAAAGTTGTATGAAAATCCATGTGTCGTGTTTTAGCGGCCAAATAAATTAAAGAGTAAACTATCGTGTAATTTAAAAATGGAACGATCTTTTACTTCAAAACATGGCAACCAAGGAGGTAACTTATCTGTTTATTGTAAAAAAAACAAATGTACACATTGGCGCGTGAAATATAATCGTTGTTTGGACTTCTTGGCGGGAAAGTGAAGCGTCATGTTCAGCAGTTTGTTTAATTTTCCAAAATTGGTGTTTAGCCGAATATTAATGTGTAATAATGGTGGATTATTAACCATTAAGTGTTTGTGAACGTGCATTAGTGTAGGCAAATGAAACAAAACAGTGCAACTTCGCTTCAAGTTCTCTCAAGAAGTCCGAGTGAGGACTCAGTAAAGTTCCACATCTTTACTGAAACTCAAGGGGAGTAGGCGGGGATATCATCATCATGCATTTATAATTCATTTCATCAATATTAAACAAGAACTAACTTGACATTGGCTAAATGCACAAACCGTGCGAAGCCAGAAGGAAAAAAAAAAATAATAATAATCGTTGTTCGTCATTGAATCTGGAATTTATAAATAATTTACTTCGTTTGAATTTCCGCGCATTATTTGAGAAAAGCACAATACAAGCCTTGGCCGCAACTAGGCATTGATGGACGAACGTGTAAATGTGGGCCGAGGCACACATGCCTACGTGAGTCCTCAATGCCTCTTTTGCTGGCCACTGCAGTAATGTACTATAACTCCAAAGTAGTGTGGGTTCATGATAGTCAGAGTAGACACAGCCAAAAGAATAGTTAGGTATTCGGACTGGAAAACAAAATACTCATCTACAAAGCACTATTAAAGCCTGTCTGGACACACGGAGTCGAGCTGTGGGGCTCTGCGAGTAACTCAAATGTGGAAATTCTTCAGCGATTTCATAATAAATTTCTTAGAATAATAACAAATGCTCCCTGGTTTATGAAGACCTCAGAATTACATGAGCATCTACAGATTAGAACTGTAAAAGAGGAAATAGAACACAGGATACACTCATACAAATATCGAATAACGTCTCATACCAACACCTTAGCCATAGCCCTAAGTGAACCAATAACCACGAAAAGACTCAAATGCCACCAGATATAAGACTTTATTTGATAAAGTCTAAACAATTTTGAGAGGCAGATTCTTCGCTGGAAGAATGGACCTCAGCAGTCAAAATCCCCACAAACTGCTAAAGGTTTACAAGCGATTGCAAGATCAAAAAGGAAAAAAAAAGGTATTCGGAGTTCTTTTCTTTACCTTGAATGGCTCTCTAACAAATCCTTCATAGCTCATGTTGAATATGGCATTAGCCTTGCTGCTGTCATCCACCTGCAGATGGCCAATAGTGTGCATGCTCCATGTCATGGCTGGGCCATTCTCCCGAGTCATTGATTCGTAGTACGTTAAGTCGTTGAAGCGAGTGGAACTGGAAAATATGAAAAATTTATTACATTTTTGGAATAAAGATTTGTACACGTCAACACTACAAAAAGCCAGCAGTACTTAAATAAATTATTCCAATATAAAAAAAAAAATTGTCGCTAGAAAAAAAAATCCGTTGCTAAAATCGCCTTTCAGTACACCCTTGGTAGATCCTCTTACTCGGGTCTCATCCTATCTGTCTTGTCCTCTTTCCAGTAAAAACGATTCCCCAACTGGTTGAGGGTTTGCCTTTGGAGAGCTAGTCATATTTGCTGCACCTCTTTCCTCAGGAAGCAAACTCTCCGAAAGACCGATGTTCTGATGGTTTGAATTTAACATTGCGCTTATTAAAGTTCAAAATTAGATATATAACAGAAACTGGAACTTACTTATTCATAGCATACTGTAGAGGGAAACCTAGCAGCACAGCATCAGCTTGTTTGATCTTGTCCCCTCGTTCGTAGCCTGAAAACTGCGGATGGTAGTCAAACTCCTGGTCATACGGCAGAGCTAGGCTCCATGCGATGTCGGCCCAGTGGTCTGGGTCCTTAGCCATGTAGTAGGATTGGCAGAGACAGGACACGTACCTGGAATTGATAAAAATGTGAACTGTAGTTAAGTGCAGATAATGAATCTTTTATGCCGAGGGTGTTCATCATCATTTCAGCCGAAAGACGTCCACTGCTGGACATAGGCCTACCCCAAAGGGGGGAGTTTGCCATAATCGCCACGCTTGGCAGGCGGGTTGGCGATCGTAGTATGGTGTTAAAATGCATAGCGCTGCTGTCAATTCTCTAGTAAGTCCCTTAGTCGCCTTTTACGACACCCACGGGAAGAAATAGGATGGTGCTAGGAACGTAGCCCTGTTATGATTGATACACCGAAGCCTGATCCTTGTACGCTGTGGATGATATCTTATTGGTCATTTACACACATCTCCGCACATCTCCGCTTTGGTGGAGTCTCGGCCTTATTGTTGTGGTCAGAAACCGTCCGATATATCTACGTATAATCAGGATAGCAATCAGAATAAATAGGAGGAAAAGGTGCCCATTGTTTCACTAAAAAGACAAGTAATAAGTTGTAAGTTTAAAACGTAGGTATAGGGTACTTAGAATAAAAAGCGTTCTTCAAGTTCAAGCGATTATCGAGTATTTTACTCACTGCGCTAAATAAAGCGAGTATCCAGCGACAACGTTGGTGAATATTGAGTTGTTGACATTCCTGTGTTCTTCGTCAGGGCCCATCACATCTGAAAACAAAATATTTTATGGTTTCCATCAGTTATGTAATCAGGTTGTGAAGAAGATGCTGTCAACATCGGGTATAGTATCGTTCTCAATGAGTGCTAATTGAGAAGATTTATATGATCTTACTTGAAATATCGTACAGGCCGGTGTTGTAGTTGATCACAGCGCGGGACGCCCAGAAGTCTGCAATGTTTGTCACAATGTCACAGCCGCCGTGCTGGAAACAAAAATAATAAATGTAGATAAGTATATAGGTAAAATAACGATGATGAGTATATAAGTTATTTGTGGGAAGGATTACGGGCAATACATTTATTATAACTTCTTCGCGGAATACAGCCGTGATGTTTTATTTTATCTTGTAAAAAGAAAACTCAAACTCAAAACATTTATTTCAATTAAACATATTACAGGCACTTTTGAATTGTCAAAGAGTCCGTCAGTTAGAAAGTTGAAGCTATTTGCCCATTCCAAAACGTAGATCTCTATGGAGAAGAATAGGCAAGAAACTCCAAGGACACTCTTTTAAAGCAAGATATTACAAAATCAAGGGTACATTATTCTTGTTGATTCTATATGTGAGAACAATGTAAAAAAAAATTAAATTGTTTATTTAAAAAACAATTCAAAATATAAGATTAAAAGATTACAAATAAGCCCTGGCAGTTAAGAGAAGACCAGTCTCAACTGACGGCGCCCGTCCACGAACATGACGCGTGGATCAGCACCATCCAACTCAACCATTTTGTAGGGAACCGAATGATCCAACACACGCGCCACCATCAGCGAGCCATTTAAGTGAGCATGACATACTCTCAACTGCCACGCTTTTTTAAGTCAACATACATCTTATCATAATAAACGGCTCCATGGTACTCACATTAACAAAAATGAAAAAAAAAAAAATTGCTTCTAAATTATACAAAACTATAGCTTGCGATGTATTTAAAAAATTAATCAAATTTTACTAGCAAAAGGAAAATCATTATTACCTATTAAAGTATTCAACAACTAAAACTTGATTACATTTTCTTCTTTTTCTTAGTCGTCGTCGATTACATTTTATAAAATCGATATGATTGTAATGTCAGAACATAAAAAAGGGGGGAAGCATCTCTTCCAAATATTATAATTTTAACAAGTGAGCCCAAGTGGTTGTGGAGCAGGACCAGCATTTAGCCAAGCATTTTTATCTATGATATAATCATTCAACCTATAATATGCTTGTCTACATAGTGTGCGTTTAATGCATGTTTTAAATTTCTTCTCATTTAGTTGAAGAATATCGAGTAGTATTTTATTATAACATTTTACACAGTACCCCATAAATGAAGTGTGTACTTTTGACAATCTGAAACGTGGTTGATCTAATTTGTTCCTATTTCTAGTGTTAAAATTATGCCTATTACTTATCTTACTGAAGAGATGTAGGTTTTTTCTAACATACATAATATTTTCATAAATATATTGGCAAGGTACCGTCATGATGTTAATTTTTTTAAAGAGTTCCCTTAGAGAGTCGCGTTTGCGGAGGTTGTAGATGGCTCTGATTTGCAGAACAAAAATACCGTAAGACATGATGCTATGAAAGTAACTAAAATAGACCAGTCTCGCTGTATCCACGTCTGTTAATTGGCGGATTTTCCAAACAGCGTAGGCGGCTGAACTTAGCCGCCCTGCAAGTGATGTTAAGTGAGGACTCCACTGCAGCTTAGAGTCAAGCGTGATTCCCAGGAAAACAGTTTTGTCGAAGAATTCTAGTATCTCTTTGTTCAATACAACGTGACATTCACTACTTCTAACATTCGGCAAGGCGAATCTTATGCATTTAGTTTTCTTCTCATTTAATACCAAATTATTTACAGTAAACCAATTATGGACCATAAGCATACCGTTATTTACGTCGTCAAGCTCCTGTGCATGTCTGCTTACTTTAAAAATTAATGATGTGTCATCAGCAAATAACACCATTTGAGGTCGGTTTTTCAGTAAATGAGGTAAATCATTTATATAAACTAAAAAGAGGAACGGACCCAATATTGAGCCCTACGGTACCCCCATTTTGACTATTAAACCCAATGAATTCACACCGTTTATTTGAACTTGCTGCAGTCTATCATTCAAATATGATTTTACTAAGTTAGGCGCAAGTTTACCCAGTCCGTAATGCTCAAGTTTCAAGAGCAGTGTTTCGTGATTCACGCAATCAAATGCCTTGGATAGGTCACAAAAGATGCCTATTGCGTTGCGTTTGCATGCGTTAAAAATGTGTTTCAATAATGTTGAAAAAAAAAAAAGAAATAGAGATTTTCTTTTTTTTTCTTTTTCTTTTTAAATGAAAGAAAGATTTTCTTTTTTTTTTATCTACTATCTTCCCAATCAGGCTTGAATATTATGATGATAAAGATGGCTTCATCATCATAATATTCAGGCCTCACCATGATATACATATACCTACTGCATGGTGTCTTTACCATGCCACTTATGTTATCAGGATAGGTCTCGGAGTTGGACCAAAAACAAACGAGGCTCCATTTAAACCTACATCACACTTTACACTAATACTATAAAGGCGAAAGTTTAAGAATGTGTGTGTGTGTGTGTGTTTGTTACTACTTCACGCTCAAACGGCTGGGCCAATTTTGATAATATTTTGTATGGAGGTAGCTGACACCCTGGATTAACATATAGTCTACTTTTTATCCCGATATTCCCACGGGATCGAGACTTACGCGGGTGAAACCGCGGGGCGCAGCTAGTATTATAATAAATTGAAGTGCGTGTCTTCTGTGACCACGTTTTTCTTCTAAAATACCTACGCATCTGATTTTGATGCGGTTTTCACCATCATTTAGATAAATTATTCTAGGTTTATGTGTGAAGCACACATTGACAATACCTTCAACCACTCCTCGTCCCTGGTGGTGGCGAGGTACTGCCTGATGGCAAAGGAGATACAGCCGCTGATGTGCTGCTCAAAGATCGCGACGTCGGGGCAGCACGGCTGCGTCACCTCCACTCCTGTGTATGCACTCTCCCATGGAAACCTGGTAAATCACCAGACAAAAGAAGTATCAGACCCCTCCTTTGATATCGTTTGTTTTGCCTTTTCATCAGGACTTCGCTCATTAGCGAGTTAATTTTTTTGACTGGCATTTTTCCAACAAATCTAACGAGAACTTATTTTTTATAAGTTTGCATAATGGCAACTGAGGGTCAGCCATAGTTGAAACTAAGAAAAGTATGCGGTGCTTACTATTGCGATGCTTAAGCTTAGGCTACAATTTTTATTGATTAGCTTACCTATATCCTTTATTGCCTCTGGTCTTTGCCAGTTCAGCAGCTACGTATGCCGTGTCCAGCCGGTATTGTAGCAACTTGTTCGCATACTTTGGATACAGCAGCAAGATTGAAGGAAACATCCAGGTTTCCGTATCCCAGAAATTGTGTCCTGAAACCATCAAATGTTCTGATAAAGAAAACCGTGTGTCAGAACTGTAGAACTGGATAATTAATAGTATTGTATTCATCAGAACCATCGAGTTCTCCGAAAAAATCTTGTTGTATTCTGGTGGCCTAAGCTTCAAAGTATTCATACCTTCATAATCTTCAAAGGTACCTCCTCTCGCCAGACCGGTGGGACTGAGTCCATAGTACCTGTCCAGAGGCTGGAACGACTCCTCGGAGGGTAGTGAGCTCAGAAAGTAGTACCAGATGCCGCTCACTATCTTACCCTGAAACACGATATTTAAAAGTAAGTATGAAAACGATAATGCAAGCAGTTTGGTTTGGAGATGCTGCGTCAAGTTACAATTCTGCCCTAGCACAAACTGGCAATGCGAGTCCATAATCATAATCATTTTTCATTTGTATAACATAGGTATTAGTGAATACAGTTCTTAAATTAAAGTTTTAGGTCGCTATGTTATGCCAAGAGGCGTACAAATGTGGTTGCATGCAAAATAAAATATTGATCATGCGAGAGGTAAACAAATTATTTGTTAGTTACCTATGTCAAAATTAATAGAATGATGATAAATAAATAAGAACAAAAATTATAGATGACACAATATGGAATAATTTCAAGTCAATGCATAAATAAATTATCATAAATTACAATTAGTCAAAATATTCAATAAAAATTTTGTTTCTCCAGTCAAGTAAGACTTTTAAAAGGCTATAATTTATCATTTAGAAATTCATCAGTCGTATTTTTCAATTAGTAACAGTTTTAATTTTGTTTTGAATTGTGTAACACTCAATTTTTTTATGACATCTGGTAATTTATTGTAAATGCACGGTGCCATGCCTAAAACGCTCTTTCTAACTAGGGCAGTCTTACAACGCTGATTGCTTAAAGAGTTTGCGTATTGGCGACGAATCGCAACATCTCGTAACGTTGACACTTTTTCAAATAACCTCATGTTTGTTTTGACGAAAACACAAATTTCCAAAATATATAGTGAGGGTAAGGTAAGTATTTTCAGCGATTTAAATAATGGTACACAGCTATCGTCAGTTTTCAGACCACACTTTGATCTTATGCACCTTTTTTGTGCTTTAAAAACGATATCTTTATCAGTAGAATTGCCCCAAAAAATAATACCATATCGCAAAATTGAGGCTACTAAGCCGTGATATGCAACTAGTAGCGCATCCATATTTATTTTTCTAGCAATTTGGAAAAGTGCGGATGCTGATTTATTTATTTTCTTACCTAGGTCATCTATGTGGGGCTTCCAGTTAAGTTGGTTATCAAGGAATAAACCTAAGAATTTTGCTACTTTTACTTCTTCAATGTCACAATCACTATGTCTGATATTTACTTTTGGTACTTCAGTTCTTTGGTGAAAGTGCATTATTTTTGTTTTCTTTAAGTTTATAACTAAATTATTTTTGTCATCATCAATGTATTGATCGCAATATTTATTATTGCGATCAATACATTTAACTATGGCAGTACTGTCGTCTGCAAACATCACCATTTGATGTTGAGTCACCTGTGGCAGATCATTTATATAGATTAAGAAAAGAGGTGGCCCAAGGACGCTGCCCTGTGGTACACCAAACTTAATCAATCTAGAATGAGAAAAAACACTTTTTTCAAATTTTGTTTTTTCACATATTCTTGCAATCTCTGTACATTGCATTCTGTTGGAGAGATAGGATTCGAGTAGTTTAAAAATGTTTCCTCTGATACCATAACTACGCAGTTTGTCTAATAAGACATCGTGCTTTACGTAATCGAAAGCTTTGGTCATATCTGTGTAAATTGCACAAATAGGAGCTTTTTGGTCTACTGCTAACATAATGCCACGTAAAAAATCAAAAATTGCCATGTTGATCGTGGTATTCTTTCTAAAGCCATTTTGTTCCTTGCATAATAAGTTAAATTTATCGAGATAGCAATACAGACTTATAAATAATTTTTTCGAAAATTTTGGAAAATACAGAAATTTTTGCTATTGGCCTATAGTTCTTCATATCGGTTTTGCTACCTTTTTTATGAAGTGGTTTGATAATAACTTTTTTCAAGTCTTCAGGATAAACTCCGTCCACAATCCCAAGGTTCATAATATGCGCTAATACGGGTGCTATAGGTTCATTTACAAATTTTATAACCTTTGTTGACCACCAACAGCAGGATGTTTGAGGAGACTGTATGTTATCGGCATGACACATTTTGGTATGGAATATCTGACAAATGACTGTATTAGGCTTAGAATGTGTAAGGTGAATTCATTGACGACTGTCTAATTCATTATAGGTAATATGGTTAATGTTGATTTAAACTTATCCACACACATTCATTCACTCACCAGCTCCAAGTTCCCTTCAATATCGATGCCGCCCTGCTGGTACAGCTGCTGCCATTCTTCTACGTGCTTCTGGAATAACTCCTCGCCATCCTCCTGCAATACTATGGAAGTGTGTAACTTTACCATACGTGGACACCAGCTCAAAATCTCGTCAACAGCGACTATCATAGGTATCAGAAATTGTATCATTCCAAACTGCACCAGCGTTTTTGTGGGTGTCTCATAAGATTTTTTTAAAGAGATTTTACCAGAAAAAAAATATGTTAAGTACCTCTATGTAATGTCCCAATTAACGCTACATATGAATCTCCAAGAATTTAGACATAAACTCTAATGGCCCATCTACACTTGACGTCACAAAATCAATTAAGTCACAAATAACCAAAGATCATATATTTTTTTCTTGTTCCTTGAACACCCAATCCTTCGACCTCCATCGAAAAATTTCCAAATGTAACATTCCTCTCCCAACTAACTTTCATTCTCTTTTATCCCACTTCTCCCCCAAAATTATACAAATTCTAGCCACTTTTTTAAATGTAAATAAATTAAAATTTTAACTGGTGCGCAAAATAACTATCTATGCATAATATTTTGTGTAGTTTTCGTGTTGTATGGTAGCATATTATTCTATATAAGTTTGTAAATTAGAATACATGTTTTTACTAACCCCTGTTTCCGTCCTTGCAGTTACTAACATTTTATTAACTACCACAAAGTACAAAGTTCGACGGCCCGCCGCTCTGCGCTGCCGTCTCAACATGACGCTGGCAGAATAGTCCACACCGGCTCAGTTGCCAAGAAAGAAGGAAAGAAAAAAAACCTTTGACAAGCTCCTGTCTCGCGATCGTCTTATTCTTGTCAGCTGTCATTACGAAAGTGAAGACCCTGGATCCATGTTGAGGGACCACCAGATGGTCGGGAACCGACGTCCAGTAAGCACACACGTCTACCGGTAATGGCTGGTAAGTCAGGTCTTCGGATTCCTTCGTCGGCCCACAGGCACTCCAAATAGTTCTGCCGTCAATAATTTCTGGTACAGGTTCCTGAAAGGCAATGTCCTTACTGTCTTCTCCTGGCATAAGTTTGATTGCTATCCAGATTTCTTGGTTGATGAAGTTGGGATCTGAAATAATTAACAAAAAAAAATCGTTGCTTGTTGTGAAATTAAGGGGACGATAATCAACTTTTAATGATTTTATACTGAAGATAACGTCTAAACGAGTAGACGTGAAAAAAATATATGATAAATAAGAGCATTTTCTCAACAACTTAATATGTGAATATTTTAGACAATATTTGTATTACATAGTGAAATTAATATGTAAAGTTATGTCTAACGCGGAAAACTGAGAATGACGCAAAATCTACCAAGCGTATTTTTCTGAAACCTTCACCAATTTAAAGATAATGTAATTAATGATCTTTTAGTATACGCGTTTTATTAAAATACCTTTTGTTTTGTGTATAATAAATTAATAATGCGTCTAATTGGGGACAGCGCTCCTTGATGGGCGAGTCCTATTACTGGCTGAACGTATGACGCGTTGCGTGAGCTCAGTACAGAACACGCAAGCTAACCACTCAAGGTCACTGGAATATATTTGCGTCTTAATGTGCCTGATCAAATAAAAGAGGCACTCATAATCGGGAAAACCTACCTTTACAAATTTAAAATAATAATTAAAAGATTTCCAACAGCAACTGCATAGTGCACCAATAATATGCTTATTACAACATAATGTAAGTACCTACTATTATGCTACAAATGAAGAGTTTATTTGAGCCTAAAAAATTGTTTTACAAATCGAGATTAAACTACATACCATAATGCGTCTTAGAATCCACTTGAATCTGATTCACAATAGCTCTCGTGTAGAATCTATGCGCGTAAATCCGTTGCGTAACCACCGACCGCTCTCTGTCTACTCTCACTTTAAAGACTCCTTCTTTGGTATCCAGGCTGTATATCGGGCTGTACGGGGCATGGGTCAGGGTCGAGTTGAGCCTGATGTTAGCCCAGCCTGGAATCCTGGCGCGGTGGCTGTAGCCAGCCTGGCCGTTGTATAATCCATTCATATAGACTGTGTCACTGAAGATGTTGGTGGCTATGTGACCGTTCCCGACTGATGGCATGAATTTATCGTTTGATGGGAGGCTGGAATATTTAAAAAAGGTGATTCAGATAAATTTAACAGGCGATTTAGATGGTTTTATTTAGAAAATAATAACGTTTTGTAATCCTAACTACTTAAAAATGCGAATGCGAATTTAGGACATAGGATACTTTTTATCACGATATTCTTACGGGATCGAGATTTATGCTAGAGAAACCGCGACTCTTACATACTTATCTACATCCATTTTGTGCATGAACTTAGGTATTATTTTCAAAAAAGTTGTTGCTTTTGATTAAGAAGGTAGCTTTATAGTTGGAAAGATATAAAAAAACTTCTCGTGCTCAGGTTGATAATATTATAGGTAAAAAAAATACTTGATCAAATCGGTT
Source organism: Tiliacea aurago (assembly GCA_948098905.1). Taxonomy (NCBI): domain Eukaryota; kingdom Metazoa; phylum Arthropoda; class Insecta; order Lepidoptera; family Noctuidae; genus Tiliacea; species Tiliacea aurago. The sequence goes on along the minus strand of OX402581.1, from coordinate 22,783,409 downwards.
TTTCTTTAGCACATAAAAAGCGCCTGTACAATAATTCATCGGTGACGTGACAGTTAATATTTTCAAAGAACAAACAGCAACAACAGGCGCTAAAAAAAGTATCTAAATCAGGGACCATTTTGGTTACCCATTGAAAGGGTTTTCGATAGGTTTTTCCAAACGGTTAAACAAAAACCCATACGATAAGGGTAACCCTTTTGAATGGCTTAATTTAAGCCATTAAAAATTACCCACACGGGAGATAGGGTTTTTCTAAAATGGTAACCAAAATGGTCACTGGGTAGAATAGAGATAGAATTGGTCCTGCTACGCGTGCTGGGTGCATATCGCAATAACATAATATTATGATTTATTCATGTTACTGGGTTTCAAGTAGGTATAGAACCCATTGAAATGGGTTATCAGGTAACCCTTTCACTGGGTTTCAAGTATAAAACCCATACAATGGGTTATCATGTAACCCTTTCAATGAGTTTCTAGTATTTTATTTTATTTTATTGTGTTTGGGTGGCTTACAGCTATCGATACAGAGGTAATAGTGAGGTAATTCACGACAAGCCATTTACAAGCCTCCACAGTTAGCATAAAACCCTTTAAAAAGGTAACCCATTGAATGGGTTACCCCTTCGAAAGGCTTAACCCTTAACCGGGGTACCTGTACGGTCCCTGATCTAAATGCATCTGCGATTGTCTGCGATTACAGATGATTGCTTACAAAAATATAACAGGCGTTCTTGAAAATAAATGCTGCATCGGTAAAAAGTTGAGGCGATTCCTTTATAACCGGTATTTTCATAAAAAGTCATTATGATCATAATATGATTAGGTGTAACTACTTACATAAGATGCTCATTGCATTTTAAAGGTAAATTATTATTACGGATTTACTTTACTTAAGTTATCTCATGAATGATCTAGGATTTCATTCAATAAACTAAAAAAGGTAACTAACAGAGGTATACATAATACAACCCACTGACCTAAAGTAAAGGTTTATAGATACTTCTATCTACTAACCTTGGGAAAAACTAGTTACTGAAAATCATTGACGGGACTGACACACAGTATAAAAGTGCACTATAACTAAAAAATACCGACTCACTTATGTGTCGAGAAGACGTGGCTCGCCGGACTAATGTCCTCAGTCTCCTCCAACCCGATGTCTTCGGCAGCATTACTGCCGCCCTTGGTGGTCAAGACGACCGCCACCACCGCCGCCACCGACAGCAACCCCAACATCGCGGCCACCTGCTTGTTGCGCGACAAAAAATTCCACATCCACACAAAAGTTTAAAACCTCTTTGTAAAGAACTGACAAAGCTGAATAGCTTAACACATTTGTTAAAAAAAAATTGAAACGTCAAATTGAAATAAAATTGTTGGATCGAACGATTTAAATAACTGTCAACTTTTTGGAAGAAGATTATGAATTTATGAAATGGTTCAGATTATGCACAGAGGTTGGTCTGCGCGGGAGACTCCCGTGCGCACCGGTCAACGACAATGTGTAGATTACGCGACCTACGACCTAACATGACACACATTATAGTTCTATTAACAGAGATAATAATAATTAGGGTCATCTCTTTGTTTGAAATCGTTGTTACTACTATTTTATCTGGCATCATATTCATCATGCAAAATTGAAATTATTTTTGCTCAATTGTTTTACTGTTACAATGTAATTTATGTTGTTCAGCACTAACATAAATTACATTGTAACAGATTTACGTGACATTTGAATAACTATTCATATCATTAACATTCACATGCTCATTTTTATGGTTTTGAAACATACCAAAAAACCAAGCTTGCTTAAGAGGCCGGCGATGGATGCGTAGTTCATACAAACGTAATACCAAAATAAATTTCAATTCAAACATATTCTTAAGGTAGTGTATCTTTATTCTGATTGGAATACAGAATATCTAGGTTCCCAAATATATATTTAGAATGGACACTGATTTAAACAAGAGTTATGAGAAAAATAAGTTTTCTATAGAAATTTTAAATTCCTCATATCTCGTCTTTATATCATTGTCCTTTCAAAATATATATTTGGGAACATAGATGTTGTGTAATCCAATCGAAATAAATACACACTACCTACCATATGAATATGTTTGATTTACAAATTATTTTGGTATTACGTACATTTGTATGAACTACGCATGCTACGCCGGGCCCTTAAATAACATTGTGGTATGGTTTCTGACACCCCTATACATAGACCAGTCACTTTGTCTCTAATTCAATTGTCGCTTCCTTATTACTGAACTAGATGCTCTCCGTCAGTTATCTTAAGATTGGATTAATTGTCCCAATGCCGATTAAATAATGCAATGTAGGTTCTGTGTACTTTAGCTATTATGTATTTTTGACTCACCATCAATTTAATAACGTGTCTCAAACAAAAGGTGAAGATGATGGCAAAAGTGCGACCCAATGTAATGTTATTGTAAGAAGATTCGATCGATGCTAAGGCCCGTATTTATAGGACCTTACTCAGTACTCAAGCATTACTTAGGACTAAATTCAACCAATCCAATGGCTTGAATCTAGTCATAAGTAATGCTTGAGTACTGAGTGACGTTCTATAAATACGGGCCTTAGATTACGTACAAAGCTATTGTATTTTTGTCACAGCATGTATATGTAATGTGAGTAATCATTTTTATCTTGAATTCCGTCACTACTCCACCAGAAAAACTTGCAAATGACATCAGACACATGCAAATTATCCGTTCCCTTTATCTATTAAAAATAAATAAATAACTCTTACATTTCATATGACCTCAGAGCTTAACGATCTCAGTACAATAACCGGGTAAATGTTATTTTTAATTACATTATCATAAATGTCATTCATAGAGCGATGTTTGATCGTCCGATTGCCGTCGCTTGCGCGCGTGCAGCAGACCGTGTACCCTCTAGTTACGCTCTGGTACTTCCGATGAACTGGTGAACAGTTTTGATACCAATTCTCTTGTTACTACTGGGCACAGGTGTCATAGATCAATTGACTTAGTATTTAGGTCCGTTCACAGCGGTTGAGCAATATTTGTAATGGCTTTGTAATTTGACAGGTGATCGATTTATCGAAAGGTATAATTGGGGCTAGTTCTGAAAAAGGTAGGGTATGATTTAGCTTGTTGGAAAAGATTATGACGTTTTTGGGAAATAATACTTCCTTGCTCCTTAACATAGAAAAGAGGGGACATATTAAAGAGATGAACAGCAAAATTCTTCCAGAGATCATATGCGATAGATCACCGTCCAACACACTGCCCAAAATGACTGCTTAGCTCATTGTAGCCGCTTATAAGGAGCCCAACATCCAGCAAGAGACATCTACAGACTAATAAGACATGAGAAAGATTACCTGAATATACGCCTCGTCCCCCACAAACAGTATTCTAGTTTACTTGCGCGATTCGTCCAGACTTGCGTCTATCTTCACAGATACTCGGTCAATGAGACTCAGACGCAATGATCGGTGGCCTGCAATTATCGGAATTCACAACGATACTAGGCAACATCGTGACAAACATACTGTACAACGTTATCTTGTTAAGAATGTTACATATTGAACTCAAACTTGTGAACATGCATTCAAACATCTTTCATCATCTTTATGCACCGACACTAAAGTATGGGATTTTATCAGGGACCATTTTGGTTACCCATTGAAAGGGTTTTTGATAGGGTTTTTCTAAACGGTTAAACAAAAACCCATATGATATGGGTAACCCTTATGAACGCCTTCAATAAAATTTTGGTAACCCGTTGAAAGGGTTTTCGATAAAAACCCATACGGTGTGGGTAACCCTTTTGAACGGCTTAATTTAAGCCATTCAAAATTACCCACACCGTATGGGTTTTTCTAAAATGGTAACCAAAATGGTCACTGGGTAGAATAGAGATAGAATTGGTCATGCTACGCGTGCTGGGCGGATATCGAAATAACAATATATTATGATTTTTCATGTTACTGGGTTTCAAGTAGGTATAGAACCCATTGAATGGGTTATCATGTAACATTTTCAGTGAGTTTCTAGTATAAAACCCTTTCAATGGGTTACATCATGAATAAAGGTAACCCATTGAATGGGGTACCCCTTCGAAAGGCTTAACTCTTAACCGGGGTTGTACGGTCCCTGGATTTTATAGGTTTGAAGCATTAAGTCTATCTGAATTTATTATCGCAGTTTCTAGATAAACTGATTCCGATTAAGTGAAAATCTCGGTTAATTTTTGCCCTCAATACTTTGGTAATCTCTAAAACTCTGGTGATTTTATCTATCCTCTGATTTTTTATTTGCTATTAGAGACTAAAATGAAATTGGTGTCGATATAAAAATAACCTAGTAAATAATCTAGTTACTGAGTGACTCACCGAGGACAACTGAATCATTCTCTGCAGGAGGGCTTCACTTTTGTCGTATTGTCTCTGTAATATTAAGGCGACGATAACCGACTTTTAATGATTTTATACTGAAGATCACGTCTAAACGAGTAGTGTTAATGATTTGAAAAAAATATATGTTAAATGAAAGCATTTCCCCCAATAACCTATGTGAATATTTTAGATTATGTTTATATTACATAGTGAAATTAATTTGTAAAGTTATGTCTAACGCGGATAAAAAACTGAGAATGGCACAAAATCTACCAAGCGTATTTTTCTGAAATCTTCACCAATTTAAAGATAATTTAATGATTGATCTTTTTAGTATGCGCGTTTTATTAAAATAGCTTTTATTTTGTGTATAATAAATTAATAATGCGTCAAATTGGGGCAGCGCTCCTTGATGGGCGAGTCCTATTACTGGCTGAACGTACGAGGTGTTGCGTGAGCTCAGTACCTACAGAACACGCAAGCTAACCACTCAAGGTCACTGGCATATATCTGCGTCTTAATTAAATATGGAGTTATTTAAAAAAAAGCTTTAATTTTGGTCTAACAAATTAAAAATCAGAGTTTAGCTGTATATAGGTAGATACTAAAGCATTCCACTACCATCTAACGATTCATGAACTAACCACTATACCTTCATTGTCGAAAAGAAAAGAGTCTTCTTACCTGTAAATCGGAAACAGATAAGTAATGGTTTTAGTTTGAATGACCTTGTAAATGTATCAGTCTCATCATGACAAAGTTTTCATCATGGAGGCACTTAGTCATTTAAGCAGAATTCGAACCGAAACCATTGTTGTTTTGTTATCGACTGATCGTGTCAACGTATTAAGAAATTATTTTTATTTTGTTCCGAGTAACAATGTGTTGTCAAGTGTATCGAAATTAGCTGGTAAATTAAATTATTTTGCCAAAAAAAAAAGGAAAACTTCTACTTCTATTAGTACCTATTACTGCCAATGATTGCTGCCATATTATATTTACTACCGTACCTACCTAAACCCTTTTTTTTTTCGTGGGGAAATCCCCAGGAAAAGGAGAATTCCCTCCGTCTGGGAAAAACGGAGGGTTGTATCGGACTCCTACCGACTAAAACCCCACTGTTCCTCCTAATACCCTGAGTCGGGGGCCCGGGAGGTACTTGTACATTCGCCGGTCCCCCGACTGATCTACATACACCTAAATATGTTATGTTCTTGTTATTGAATAAATAATTTGATACTACAAAACACTCATTCAAATTCTATAACATAAGCCAGCAGATTCAATTCATCATCACTTAAGACTTGCACCACAATCAATCTGCCTTGCCTCTTCCCAATTTTGTTGGGGTCGGCTTCCAGTCTAACCAGATGCAACTGCATATCTGTATTTTACATGGAGCGACTGCCTACCTGACCTCCACAACCCAGCTACTGGGTAATACGATACCCGTTGGAAAGACTGGTTGTCAGACTTTCGGGCTTACATAAGATACCCGTTGGTAAGACTGGTTGTCATACTAACGGCTGTCAAAGATCCAGGAATGACAGCCGGGACCAACGGTTTAGTACTTTCCGAGGCACGTTGGACTTGTACTACTAATGACTGTATACATTAACGCTACAGCATCGGTTGAAGATGACAGTGATAGAATTATGTTTTAGATATGTTTAGCGCTCAATGTATTTAATGATTTCCGGTACAAGTCGGCCTAAGACTGGAACCTCATTAACTGACTCTGATAGGTTTCGGCATACCCGGGCAGTAAAGTATATATTCTATTTTGCCGCCGGCCAGCACCCGGTTGTGCCGAATCATGAAAACCTGAACGAGTGATGTGTAACGTCCCTAGCACACTTACAGAAAGCCTACCGATTCTGATTCTAAAAGCATTTACAGGTTTCCAGCACCAAACTTACTTAAAACTTTCCGTCCAACCTGCTTGAATTAATAACCTGAGTTGTGAGATATGATTGGCCCAAGATCCAGTGTCATTACCGCGGCGCGAGCGGCGGAGCGTAGCGCCCTCCGCTCCGCTCCGGTTGTTAGGCCATCCACCTCGGAGCCAAGACACCATTCAGTGATTCTTTTGAGATACAATGCTATGCAGCAGGTAGCTTTATGATGGTCTGGTTATCTCATAACCTTTAAGAGGTACTTATGAGGTTTTGACCTCGGTTTTTTTGCAGTTTACTTGATGGGTTTCAAAATAGTTAAGGTCTGTTAGAGGTATCAGCTTATCTCTAGCTGATTGAAAGCCACGTGGTTCTATGGCTAAGAGGTATTTGGAACGCGACATATTGTTGCAGCATGGGCTTGTCCGTTTGGCGCTGGACATAAAGAATAGCATCATCACATTTCTTCCCGAGGGTGTCGTAAAAGGTGACTTAAGGGACTTACTAGAGAATGGGCATCAGCGTTCTCTATGCATTTTAACACCATACTGCGATCGCCAACCCACCTGCCATTATGGCAACTATGGCGCTTATGGCAACCCCCCCTTTATGTCTTTATCCAGCAGTGGACGTCTTTCGGCTGATTTTTTTTTTTTTAAAACCGTTGCCCCACACTAGAAATTTCTCCTGTATCGTGGGTGCGTTTACAAACATTTAAACTCACATACACAAACAGCCAGACCCGGATCAACTAGTTGTAGAAAATGATGATGATGGGCTCGTCTAAAATGTAAGTTGCAGAAGACTGACCGCAGTCACTCCGTGTGAAATATGAATCTTGCAAAACTTGTGGTTCCTAGGATTGGTGTTTAAAACGACCATATTTTGCTTCTTCTTTCTATAACATCCGTTCTTTTAATATCTAATCTAAAATCTGGTCGGCCTACTGATCCTGTCTTTGGTAATCTGAGTAGTCAATAAAATACTACTGTCAGGTTTAGAATTCCGCTCTTCCACAAAATTGCAGTTAAATGAACTTTTGGATTTGAAACGGTGGAACGCAGAGCTAAGAGGATCATTGGCGACGTAAAACTGGTGGATGCCAATCTTCACAGGTTGGCCCATCGCCGCAAGGTTGTCTGCTTGTCGGTCTTCTACAGATTGTACTTCGGTGAGTGTGCCCAAGAACTCCACGACCTCATTCCACCGGCCCCCTTCTATTATAGGACTTCCCTTCCTTGTTGCTATTCCACCAATTCGACTGACTTTTATAATGCGCACAGCAAAGAAGTGGAACTCTCTGCCTGCGTCTGTGTTTCCGAACGCATACAATCCTAATCTCTTCAAAGTTAGAGTAAACAGGCTTCTTCTGGGTAAGCTCACTACATCGTCGACTTTGTCTCTGTCACCTCTGCCCTAGACTAAGGTCAAGAGCAAACCAATCCTAAATAAAAATTAAAAAAAAAAACTGGATTTTAACCTGTAATTCATTTGTGAATATTACTCACTTTATTGTCTTGTATATACCAAGTACAGCAGTAGTTAATCGTCAGCTTATTATTCTCCTATCTTCACAATATTAATAAGCACTGGGTAAATGACCGCTTTATAATTGCAATCATGTATAATTGACGAGCTTTATAAACATAAGTATGACTATCATGCAAGTTTTTGTTTACCATTATGCCATACTGAGCTTAATTAACAGATTTCTGGGATTTCATGTAATAAATCTTTTGTATTATGATTGTAATATTTTATCTCGTTCAAAATTTACATTTTTCAAGATACGACTAACCATTATACCAAGTCTAATACGAAAGACTTACACAGAATTGGTTCAAAACAGAGAAAAATAGCATGACACGGAAGAAATGTATGCCCTGGAGAGGATTAGACATTTTAAAGGGCACCATGTCCACTGCTATTGAACTAAACATAAGGATATTGATTGATTGATTTTTATTTCTGTAAGCAGGTTTGTACAAACACTACGTCAATAAATTCAACTATTCTTTCTACACGAGATTTCCTAGCTAGAATGATCTCGACATCTCAAGCTAGACTGCTCTAAAAAACCGTCTCACAAAAAATTCAATGTTCAAAAAAAAAAACATTTTTGTTTTTAAACATTTTTATTGTATCTGTGTTTCTATACCTACTAGTTTTTAAATACTTCAAATTGTAATCTGTGGAGAACGTAGTGGGTATTTACCACAATTGTTTTACTACTATTTCTTACTGTGATATTGTTTGTTTTTTTCTTAAATAAATAAATAAACATTTTAAGCCTAAAATGTCCAACTGCTGAGCAAAGGCCTGCCCCAAAGACGGTCAAAAATTCTTAACAAAATTGTGATTTTTTCGTGCTCATCAAGCAGTTTTGGCCGTCTAGAGATCCCATTAGGACTTTGCGACCGAGTTTTGTCGTAAAGCGATCACTATGAATGTCGAGACTGCAGGGCCTGCTACTCTTTTCTTGCTTTTTCTAAAGAGTTGGCGAGATGACCAGCGGGATAATTGCGTAGCACACTATGAGTAGCAATAGGTTTAATTTTGACAGTTGAACATTCAATTCGTTATAGTACGTTGTTGAGCAGACAAATTTTTCGAACATAATATGAAGCAATGGTTTAGCAATATACTTTAAAAATCATTCAGATAGTGATTGATGGTGTGTAACGCAATTCGCTCAAGGAGCTCGTGGCAAAGTTATAACAGCTGTACGGATCGATACATCAGGTTAAGCAACGCTTGCCGGGGTTGGTCCGTAGATGGCTGACCGAGACCATCCGTGCCTCGAAAATCACGATATGCCGTAGTTACCAGCTGTCATTTGTGGATATTTGACAGTCGATACGGGTCGTCAGAAGCCCAAAAGTCTGACAACCAGTGTGACAACTATTGACCAGTGTAGGAAATTAGGTTACGGGCGTAAATAAAAAGTAGTACTTTGAATTTAAATAACGGTCAATTATAACTAAACGGACTAAGGGCACCCCTTGTGGGGTACGGACCTTGGCTTAGGGCGTCGTTGGGGGATCACAAATTGGGGACGGGCTGGAGGAACTAACTGAGAGCAGTTGTCGGTTTTATATTAAATATTGAGTGACAGTGTTGCCATTATCAGAAAGTAACAATCGATTCATTTTTGCACGTTCTAATCGACTAAATACCAGCCCAGTAATTGGGTTGTGGAGGTCAGGATAGGCAGTCGCTCCATGTAAAATAGTGGTATTCAGCTGCATACCCCAACATAGCTGGGAAAGGTTATAGGCAGATTGATTGATTGAGTGTGTAATGCAATTAGGGTGCTGGATGCGCACCACGAAGAGTAATAAGTTAACAAACTTATTTAAATTACTACATTATCGGTTAGCCGATGTTAAAACACAAGACAGGGTTTAAAATTAAATGCACTTTTAATGATACCATCATATTATCTGTGGCAGTCAGTTCTTATCAGTTACCTGCTTTAGTAAACGAGAATCATTTCCTGTTGTTTTATGGTTTTGATTTATTTGTTTTTTATTGGCGAACGTACAATTAAGGATTTTAATCAGGCGTTTATGAAGGATGGATCAAGATTTTTTTTTTCTTTGTCCTTTAATGACGGATGCTTGCTTTCGGTAGCCAAAATGATTTAAGTTGATAAAATGTTTATGAGCTGATAGCGTCTGTAAAGTGCAAAAGTGAAAAAAAAGAAAATTAAAAATAATTTCCCAATAAAAAAAAACATTTCGTCTAAGTAACTAACTTGAGGGAGATACTCGTAGGTAGGTTCATTCTCAATTTTTTACGTAAAGCCTACAGCTTTATTACTTTATACCTCAAGAGCTTTAATGCATCGGCCAATTTAATACTATTTTTCATATAATGTAACAAAACGGTCACGCTTGTTGTCATCATCATCATTTCAGCCGAAAGACGTCCACTGCTGGACATAGGCCTCCCCTAAAGGGGGGTTTGCCATAATCGCCATGCTTGGCAGGCGGGTTGGCGATCGGAGTATGGTGTTAAAATGCATAGAGAACGCTGCTGCCCATTCTCTAGTAAGTCCCTTAATCGCCTTTTACGATACCCGCGGAAAGAAATCGGATGGTGCTATTCTTTACGTCCGCCCCAAACTGACAACAGACTTGTTGTCATAGCCCACATCATATCATCGTCGACTACCATGCAGAATAGTTCTCCCATAATGTATCCATAATAATCACCCGAACAATACACAAGTTTAAACTAAAGAACAAAACACGTAATTTTCTATCTAAACTTTCTAATAAATCAGCGACGCAACATAACAAAATGATGTCAGAATGAACACAGCAATTTGGTATCTATTTAATGTTAGCTTCTCCAGTTGGTCTCGGGTGGGTGACCGTCACGCTCCGTGGACTGTACCGCCTCATGGAAACAGGTGCAATATTCCTTCTTTATAATTGACCATTAAGTTTATATCATGCTTACGTGCCCTTTAGACCCTCGTTTCTGATGACTTCAATTGTTTTATGACACTTTTATGAGGCAGTCAAGTGGGGAAGTGCTTGTAGCTAGTGCATGTCTGCTATTTTTGTACTGATATATGAATCAACGGTAGACTTTTGCGTAGGATGTGTTGCATGTTGTCCGGTATTGGTATACTGGAGTTGATAGAACAAGACCCAACACTAGTTAACTAGGTACATTGTTTTCTACTAACGTTACCGAAAAAATGAGTAGGTTCCTCAATGTAATAGAAACTGTAGAAAGTCGGAACATGCACATAAACCTTAAGCAACGCGTTATTTTAGTTGTTATTGAAGTTATTTTATGCAGAGATTGTTTTGCTATACATGAAGAAGTAAGTTTTTCATAAGGACTGAATGATTCAGTAGGCACAGGAAATTCCCTTCTTCCATCCTCAAGGAAAAGGTAACGTAATACCCCAAACAATTGTCTCAGTGACGCATGTAAGATTGGACTAAATGGTCGCTAGTGGGTGGGCCACTGAGTAATGGCTAATAGTGGCTACCCACTGCACTGATGATGTTTGTGCTGTCATACCCTCGTTATAAAGCGAGTAAGTAGGTGGTCATTAACCTAATGACTGCAGTGGACAACCATTAGCACTTTGTTTTATCAGTGGAGAGAGTGCAGATTTTTTTAAAGGAGTCGGTTTTGTAAATAGATTTCAATGATCATCATGAAGTCTTATACGTTTTGGTTAACAATGAAATACATAAGTTAATATAGAAAAATGTATGGCGAAATAGAGAAAGGATACCTTCATGTCACCGGACGGCGCTAGTACATATCCTCCTATCCTTTTAACATAACGAAGTCAGCTTGCCGAAATACACGGCCTGGAAAATGGTGGACTATTCCTTGCAGAAAATGTCACTGCGAAGAAAATAAAGAATTTTTATAATTTTTCCACAGAGATACAAGGAATGCGAATAGGATATTGTGGCCCTGGCACACAGGCAAATGAAGGAACACGGGTGGGTTTTAGTCAATAAAAGTCAGACACGCTTTCCAGCTCCGCCCAGAGCGGGAGAAGTTACTAGATAATTTCCCATCCAAAAAAAAAAAGAAAGGAATACGAGGAAAACATACCTATCTACTGTAGTTGTAGGCCCTCTAAGATCAGGACAGTCACTCATGGATCTAGATTAATATGATCACATGAATGATATAGCTCTACAGATCGTTACTCGTAAACACGATGACTAATTCCCTTGATTAGGCAAATATATTTAGTTACACTGTAATAAGGCGATGAACACAGATCATATATCTATGGTGATGAAGTACTTTGAATTACTAGATACAGACACTAGTCGTAGTCATCGTCCTGAAAAAAATTTACCTGACCGTGTGGTGCAGGCATCGTCTCATTCTACCCGAGGGTGTCGTAAAAGGCGACTAAGGGACTTACTAAAGAATGGGCAGCAACGTTCTCTATGCCTTTTAACACCATACTGCGATCGCCAACCCGCCTGCCAAGCGTGGCGATTATGGCAAACCCCCCCTTTAGGGGAGGCTTATGTCCAGCAGTCAAAATCAAAATCAAAAATATTTTTATTTCACATAAGCCTACATGGGCACTTATGAAACGTCAGAAGCTAGGTGCACGGTTCCAATTGGTCGTTTCCTATGGAGAAGAGCCGGCAAGAAACTCCACGGTCACTCTTTAAAAAAAATTAAATTGGCTTTTACAATGTTTTCAAATTACAGTGTTAATAGGTGAGAGGACAGCGTAGGCCCGTCAAAAGTACCAGTTACTTAACAAAATAGAAAGTGGTCTACTGATCTACAGTCTAATAAGCCTACAACGTCCTCACATTGACAGTGTACGTCTTTTGGCTGAAATGATGACTGATGACGTTTTTTCAGTACAATATATTAGGTTTTAGTAAGGAAATCATCTTACTTGCCCGTCCGACGTAGATGGTAGTCAGTTATACAGCCTTGAAAACATGCGACAAAATTTAAGGGTGTGTTCCACCCATCAATATGAACAACTTTTACTATGGGACCAAATAAGAATTCGCAAAAAAAAAAAACTCGACCTTCCTATAAAAGTACATAACCGATTGGACCATTTTGTTGAAGATCGTTTTTTTTTGCGAATTTTAAAGTGGTCCGATTGTAAAAGTTGTTCATACTGATTGATGGGTAGAATACCCCCTTAAATTTTGTAGCATGTTTTCAAAGTCAGCCTATATAAGCCCACTTTCACCAAAAATCACTAAATTCTCTTAGTGTTAGTGAAGACCAGTGGAGCCCAGTGGTAACAGCCACAACTTACGAGTTGTAGGTCGTAGATTCGAACCTTGACAGTCGCTTCACATTTTGTAAATTATTTCATCATCACTGCTCTCAAAACGGTGAAGGAAAACATCGTGAGGGAACCGGCATGTCCTAGAACCAAAAATTCGAAGACATTTTACATCTACCAACCCGCACTGGGCCCGCGTGGTGGATTACGGCCCACTCCCTCTCATAGAGACGAGGCCTGTATCCCAGCAGTGGTAAACTAGCTTTTGCCCGCGGCTTCGCTCGCGCTAATTTAGAATATAGGTATAAGTTAAAATAGTAGCACTGACTATATTTTGTCTTAATTGTGTAATCCGAAACCTCGTCCTATACTTATAAGGAGGTTATTCAATTCAATTCAAAATCATTTATTTCAATCCATAAAGGATCATTAAAATTACATCGTACAATATTCATATATTATTCTCAACATAATCGGGGTGCATCTAAATTGCGCATGCATATCTGGTACACCAAATTTTAATTGAAGTTTATGCGAGGGTACCTACACCTGACAGCTCTCGAGAATTGAAAAATTCTGCGGGATATGAGTATGAAGTGCTCTGGGGTCTAAAAAGGACGCTTTGGCAGAATCATAATAAGATCTCCGTACAATTCATACATCCCGCAATTCATCTGATCCGAATATTTCCCAGTTTTTAGACACGTGGCGCACAATGCTGTCTCGAATTTGAGAAGACAATGACATGGCCACGTTACTGTTCACCAAATAGGAGAGAGATGAAAATAAGCATGCGCCATCGCCAGGGATATTTACTATTTGCCAAAGAATTTGCATGCCACAATTGTGGCGATAAGTCCCCTCTATGAGGAGTGGCTAGAGAGGCGCCACGGCTTCCTCACCTTCCGCCTGACGCACGTCCTCACCGGACACGGTTGTTTCGGGAAGTTCCTATTCAGAATAATGCGGGAGGAAAAGCCCGGGTGTCACCACTGTGTGGATCGCCCGGAGGACATGGTGGAGCATACGGTTGAGGTCTGCCCTGCTTGGGCGTAGCACCACCATGTCCTCACGGAGGCGATCGGCGGCAGCGATCTGTCGCATCTGGCCCTGGTTCAGGCCATGGTTCGGAGCGAGAGTGCACGGGAGGCCGTCACCTTCTGCAAAGCAGTAATGCATGCGAAGGAGGAGGCGGAACGCGTGAGGGTGAGGCAGGGTTCGCGCCCTCACGCCCTTAGTCACCGCAGGAGACGCCCCGGGCGTCGGGAATCGCAGGCCGATTCCCGGCCACCGTGGGCGCGGGCTTGCGGACGGTGAGCGATGGGTAGCTCGCCGTCCGATAAGGACCAGGCCCGGGTCGACGGCGCGTTGTGTTCCACGCGCGCCTCAAAGAGATGTCAGCACCATTTGACGGGGTCCGAAAGGGCTAATGCCTGCCAGGGTTACGAGCCTGTCCGAAAGGGATATCGTGGCCCTGGCACACAGGCATTTGAAGGAACACGGGTGGGTAACAGTCTGACACGCCCTCCCCGCTCCGGCCAGAGCGGGAGAAGTTATTTGATAATATACCACCCAAAAAAAAAAATGGCAGCGGCAGAACTATTCTCATTTGAGTTCCAGGTGTTTCAGGATGGTATTTTTATTGCTGGTTTTGGCACGGCAGGGAGTCAAAATAATCCGATTCTCAGGAAACTTTAATGAAGGTAATTTTGATGTTTTAATTCCGTTGGCTAATTTAAATAATAAAAAAACCGGCCAAGTGCGAATCGGACTCGCCCACGAAGGGTTCCGTACCATTATCTATAAAAATGGCAAAAAATCACGTATGTTGTATGGGAGCCCCCCTTAAATATTTGGTTTATTTTAATTTAATTATTTATTTTTAAAGTGAATATATAACTTAATATTCTGTGAATATTTCAAGCGTCTACCTGTTGCCGTTATCAATATCTAGCAAAAACGAGCAAAAAAATCACGTTTGTTGTATGGGAGCCCCCTTAAATATTTACTGTATTCTGTTTTTTAGTATTAGTTGTTATACCGGCAACAAAAATACATCATCTGTGAAAATTTCAACTGTCTATCACGGTTCATGAGATACAGCCTGGTGACAGACTGACAAACGGCGGAGCCTTATAGTAATAGGGTTCCCGTTTTACCCTTTGGGTACGGAACTCTAAAAATATCTTTTGACCCCTCACGCCGGCAAAATTGAAGAATCACCGACCGTCACCGACTCAGCGGTAAATGTGCAGTTGAAATCACAATCCCAGTCCCAATTCACTGCTATTGATTTTGTCGAGAAGTCGCTTGCCTATGAGCAAACGGAATGAGAGTCATTTTTTTTAAGGATATTGCTAAACCGTTGCTTCATCTACATATATCAATATTTTATAGTTTGTGAGGTTGTAGGGGTAATCTCTGGATCTACTGAACCGATTTTGAAAAATCTTTTACCCATTTATTATTTTGTGAGTGTCATAACATAAGGCCATAATTTAATCCGAAAAATGAAAAGACGGTAAAATGTTTACCGCCCAACGAAGTGGGCACGGGTCAGCTAGTAATATTATAGTTAGGAGGATGAAAAACCGGTATATCGACGCTCTAGACTCATAAAATGTATTAGGTACTTAAATATTTAAAAAAAAAAACTCTTGGCACACTACTAGTTTTTTATAATATAATTCAATCATGATTTGAAAGCCACGTGGCGCCATCTATTATCATAAGAACGTTATTGTTGTTTTCTTCGGGAACAGTACTTTTTCGGGATGAAAGGTACTCTATGTCTGTTTCTGTACACCTGACAAAAGTGACAACGTATATTATGCAAAATTTCATGATGGTCGGTTCAGTGGTATGGGCGTGATAAGGTAACAAACAAACAAACTTACTTTCGCATTTATACACTTACATCACTAATTCCTAATACTAAGCAACATCCTAATCCTAATCTTAATCCTATCCTATCCTAAGTTCCTATGCCTAATCCTAATTACTAACTAATATTTAGTTAGGAATAGGAAGTAATACCAAAATTAGGATAGGATTAAGATTAGGATGTTGCTTAGTATTAGTAATTAGTCATGTAAGTGTGCCTTAATCCATCCTTTAGTTGAGGAGTGACTTTTCAAAACGGCTTATTTCGGGTTCCCAATTTTACTTATTTTTTTAATGCCAATCGGGACTTTATGTACACTCACATTATATGACGTGAAGTGTCCGGTTCTAAAGTACTTTAATCTCGAAGAAAAATGGCCATAGAAAATGCTTTCCGCAACAAAATAGCTTAATTCACGTTAATTCTCGGCCCTACTAAATTGTGATAGGAGTTTTTTCAAAATAGCTCATTTCTAGAACATTTTGTATGGAAATTTTGTTAATACGTATCAAAATGGCTTATTTCTAATCTGGTATCACAGGTTATTTTGGAGGGTTGAAAGATAGCTTTAATATCTGGAAGTGGATCCGCAAATATATTTTTATACATTGGCAACACTTTTTATTTGACTACGGCCAATTAAAAAAATATTATTATTTCTTAGGAGTGCTGAAACAAAACATCTTATTTCTTGGAGTTTGCGACTAAATGGCTTATTTCCTTAAATCATATGATAATAACTCATAATTTAGAGTATTAAAAAAAATATATACACTGTGAAACGATCTATTAACGTACCTAGATTATGTACATAGAAGTTTGTTACTAAAAATATTCATATATGAAAAGTTTTCGTATTTTTCTTGGTCCTGAAAAAAATGACCATACAGAAATAAGCCATTTTGAAAAGTCACTCCTCAGTTCTAGAATCTAATAAGAAGATTCATTCACCTATTCGTCTTCCATAATATAAATGACCCAACTGTGGATATGTAAACTACAGGCACAAGTACTTGCAACAAGAAACGTGACATCATAAACAATGATTAAACTATTTAATGAAACTAACTACATCGGAATGGGCTGGCAACACTGGCCTATCCGACATTTCCCCTATTACTATGAGAATGTTGCCCAGAAGAAAATCAATAATTATCGGTGCTAACCACAATTGCGTGTGTACTCGTTCAATGCAGGGTGCGCTTAAATTGGCCGTGTGTTACACCGTTGCGTAAGGAAAAGAGAACACGAATTAAACATGGTTTGTAAACATATCAATGTTTAGACTTGGTCAATAGGCAAGGCATGATACTGTTACCCCGCGTTTACACCCATAGACAAGTTGTTATAAGTACTTGTTTTTAACAAGTCTTGTAAAAGACCCGTCAAAAACATGGTTCCTTATTCTGTTGTTTCAGAGTTTCAGACATGTTTCGTCAACTATTTTGCTCACATTTTTAGAGTTCCGTCCCTCAAAAGGAAAAAACGGAACCCTTATAGGATCACTTGTGTATCTGTCTGTCTGTCCCTCTATCACAGCCAATTTGCTCCGAATCTACAGGACTGATAAAGTTGCAACTTGGTACACATATTTATGCGACTCAAACACAGAGGTAAATGAATTTAAAATATGGGAGTCACTATTGGGGGGCAAATTAGAAAATAAAAAGAAAAGTTTTACGAAAACATTATACACAACATGAAGAATGCATCTTTACAATGAGAGGCTTGTGGCTTGAGACGGTTCCCGGTCCGTCTATCGTCAACGCGAGCATGGTCGAAAATCTTGTTGTTTCATTCAGCGCAAGTGGGAACTACTATCAAGCAAGTGAGAACGCAATAACATTGAACGAAAAATAGTGTGCGGAAATTTCATAAAACTTGTTCCAGGAAGTACGTGTTTTTCCATAAGCCTTACAAGTTTGTGAAACAAATGTTTATTATTTAGATACTCCATTACATGTGCGAGGTTCCTATTAAGATGTTTTCTTTACTTTTCCAATTTATGAGTATAATTATGAACCAAATGAATGAGGCCTATGTCCAGCAGTGGACAGTGCTATAGGCTGAGTTGATTGATATATTGAGTATAATTATGAACAGCCAAAGTTCTGGTAAAATTTGTGCAAAAAAGCAGATTTTTGCAGGCTTATACTGAATTCGTTTCCCCAATTTTTGTTTTGCTTGCATAGTAACCTAGATATAGTGCACAAGATACCTATTAGTTCAAAATTTCCAAAGAAAGATGAGTTACAACGCCATAATCACGTACAAGCGCTTGTATGAAAAGTATGACGGGTTGGCCGCTCTTAATACGGCCGCGTGGGGGCGATCAAAAGCCAGTCCGCGAATGGAGAACCCTCCGTGCCTCGGAAAGCAAGTTAAATCGTTGCAGTTGGTCCCAGCTGTCAGCAGAAGCTCCAAAGTCTGACAACCAGAAGATTGGTTCACACTACTCTGTTTAATAGAACACCCCAGTTCTTACTAAGAGGTGTTAAATTACCCGGAAATTGAGTTGTGGCACTTAATTTATGGGTAATACAACACCCCTTAGTTCTTATTAAGAGGTGTTATCATCATTTCAGCCGAAAGACGTACACTGCTGGACATAAGCCTCCCCTAAAGGTGGAGTTTGCCATAATCGCCACGCTTGGCAGGTGGGTTGGCGATCGCAGTATGGTGATAAAATGCATAGAGAACGCTGCTACCCATTCTCTAATAAATCCCTTAGTCGCCTTTTACGACACCCCCGGGAATTAATGGAATGGTGCTATTCTTTACGTCCGGCACCATAATCATAATAATCATAATCATTTTTTATTTGTTTAACATAGTTATTAGTGAATACAGTTCTTAAATTAAAGTTCATCGGTCGCTATGTTATGCCTAGAGGCGTACAAATGTGGTTACATGCAAAATAAACTTATTGATCATGCGAGAGGTAAACAAATCATTTGGTAGTTATGTCAAAATTAATAGAATGATGATAAATAAATAAGAACAAAAATTATAAATGTCACAATATGGAATAATTTCGATTGCCTAAATTAATTATTATAAATTACAATTAGTCAAAATATTCAATTAAAATTTTGTTTCTCCAGTCAAGTAAGACTTATATAAGGCTATATTAATTTATCATTTAGAAATTCATCAGTCGTATAATAACATTTTTAATTAATAACAGTTTTAATTTTGTTTTGAATTGTGTAACACTCAAATTTTTTATGGCATCTGGTAATTTATTGTAAATGCACGGTGCCATGCCTTAAACGCTCTTTCTCACTAGGGCAGTCTTACAACGCTAATAAATTGCTTAAAGAGTATTGGCGACGAATCACAACATCTCGTAACGTTGACACTTTTTCAAATAACCTCATGTTTGTTTTGACGGAAACACAAATATCAAAAATATATAGTGAGGGTAAGGTAAGTATTTTCAGCGATTTAAATAATGGTACACAGCTATCGTCAATTTTCCAAACAGACGAAAGGCGAAACGAAGGTGTCATATTACCCAGAAATTAGGTTATGGAGGTCAGATAGGCAGTCGCTCCATGTAAACTACTGGTATTGAGCTCCATCCCGTTAGACTGAATTTCGACCCTAACATAGTTGGGAAAAAGCTGGGCAGATAATGATGAAGAATAAGTACCTACATATTTTCTTTTCTATTACGTCTTTCGTATTCTTTGGTTTCAACTGGCTAATACGGTTCAACCCTGTGACAGTTGTTTTTGAAGCCTGTGACAGACACACAGACGGACTGGAGCGGGTGTATGCTTAGTAATAGTTTCATTTAATTTTTTTACTCTTTCCGCCTTATTACAAAACAAGACTTATATTTTTACATGGCTTAAACCATGCAGCCAGTTTTTGTAATAAGAACGTAACAGTGATTGAAATACCGTTCTTTATACAAAACTGAAAACTTAGTTCGGTACTATGTTGTCAGTTGTGTGTTTAGGAACTTTACCATAGTCGGAATAAAGTTCGAAATTCAATAATGGCTCCATGTTTTAAACCTGGGTCTGAAGATGAACTTGGTTTTGTAATAAGGGGGTAAGAGTTTGGAAACAGAACCCTAAAATGCACGTACCTGCAATTTTTAAAGTGCTACAACTTTGTCTTTTTGTATTTTCGCTGTTTCTTGTAAGACTAAGATTCAAGCGATTGTAGATTTACGGCTTTCTAAGCACGGAAACAGTTCAAATATCCTCAGTTTCAAATGTGCTATTCCTCATCCCGACATTATAACGGCAAACACTCAACAAAACTTCTCAATTAACGCAACCAGTTACACTCCGGTGTGAGCATCAGCCATGTTAATATATCGTAGCACGTGCGGTCTGGCTGCTCGTTAAGGCCACGTAATGAGCCGGCCATATTTACGAGGGTACCTAATACCACGCGTCTTATCCTACATTACTTACGCAGCTATTGAATCGATACATTCGCGGGATATCGATTATTTTGCGAATCGATTATGGAGGCTGAAGATGGTATTAGCTTTGCCTATTGCTTAGTGTGTTTGGGCTAGTGCAATAAAAGGTCACGCTTATTGGAAATACTTGCAACCCTGTTTTCGCGGATTTCTATAATTTTGCTTGATCGTTCAGATCTCAATCTGAAAACAGTGAAATGATGCTGACCGACAATAACAGGAACCAAAGTATTTTATCAGAAAAGAGGTTCTGCCGCCGCGAGTCAGAATGGAAAGAATTACACCTTCAGTGGTCGGAATAAAATTATGTTCAAGAAAAATAACTTAACCAGCCACTGCCATTTCCAACTCAAATGCTCTATGATCCTCATTCAGTTTTTACCGTTCATCGATTACTTTGCTCAATCGATGTTGATTTGAATCGATATTCATTTAGACGAGTAGTGGACGAGATGATAGTGTCGCGGCGTCTAGTCTAATGGAGGCATTTATCTTAACTAGAGCTGGAGAATGTTGGCGCACCTGCGTGCGACAGTTCCAGTGTAATGTGCTTGTGGTTTAATGCCATTTCTTTGGCGTAGAATGTATGTTGTAGAGGCGGATCTTGTAAATAGGGCAGGATGAAGTTTAGAAGATAAATAAATACATTATTTATTTCAGAAAAACACATTTACGGTTCACAAAAACAAATTACCAAGTAAAAATAGAACATTCCAGAAATAAGTTTATAATTTGTTTATTTTTTTTATTGATAAGTGTTTAGTTGGTGTCTGTGCTAACGAACCAGCGCCTTCCAAACTCCATTTGAAAAAAGATTAGAATTTTAAATAAACCTTTTCACCACGTTTTTGCTTTTAATGCCATCCTTATTCCTACGGAATAGAAGTCAAAATCGGTTGAACGGACTGTAAAAAAGGTTTATAAAATTAATGTTATTTCAAATGGAGTATAGTTTGGAAGGATACATTCAAAACAAAAAAAAATCGAACGTGCTACATGGTGAACTATACAAAATAAACAGTAGAAGTAGTTTAAAAATAATTAATGAAATATTTGTGTGTGTGATGAGTGCACGAGAGTGCACCGGTGAGTGATTGTGTATGTGTGAGTATTGTATTTAAATCTATTTCTTGGGTTTATTAGTATGAAATAGTTTACCCTAAAAATTAATGGTGTTAAGGCAAAATGATAGCCAGCAATCCTTCTGTCTGTTAGTAAAACCAATAAGATCTATGTACGTTGTGTTCAACTGTATCAATCGAAGAGTTTTATTCTTTGTTTTTTTTTATCATACACACTTGCTTTTCAACTCACTTTAAACATTGGCAGAATAGTCCACACCGGCTTTGCTTGCCATAAAATAAAATATAATGGAAGACTTCTTGGCGGGAAAGTGAAGCGTCATGGTCAGCAGTTTGTTACAAAATTTGTGTTTAGCCAAATATTAATGTGTAATAATGGTGGATTATTAACCATTAAGTGTTTGTGAACGTGTATTAGTGTAGGCAAATTAATCAAAACAGTGCAACTTCGCTTCAAGTTCTCTCAAGAAGTCCGCGTGAGGTCTCAGTAAAGTGCCTTCTTCTCTCTTCTCTGCTGATCTTTACTGAAACTCAAGCGGAGCGGGCGGGGATATCATCATCATTATTCATAATGCATTGAATATAATTCATTTTATCAATATTAATCCAACGCTGGCTCGCGTTCACCACTTCATCGTTTGGTTGAGACATATAACAGTGACTTTAATTTAATCGACATACTTTTTCTTAGTAAAAATGCGTTTAGGAAGCAAATCCAAGCAACCCTAAAGGATCAGCAAAGTATGTGAAGTAATGTTTAATAATGTACGCACACAATAAACCTACATTTTCTTCTTTTTTTTTTAATTAAAAAATCCAGATATAATTTCTAGGTTAATAAATAAATATAAAATAAATAAATTTTATTATAACTAAAAACAACTGAACTGAACATTTTAGTATAATAATGTATTGTATGTGTTGTAGCTAGTTTTTAAATACTTTCCATTGTAATCTGTGGAGAACGTAGTGGGTAGCATAATTGTTTAACATGTAATATTTAAGATAGATATAATGACTGTATCGTATTGTGCTACTGTTTGTTTTCCCTTAAATAAATAAATAATTAAACAAGTTTTGTAACTAAAAGACTTGGCTAAAAGGTCCCAGCAACCAGGCCATTAAAATATTATTTAACAAAAAAAGCAGAGTGGAACCGTCTACTACAATCACCGAACAATGTGTCTAATAATAGTAATAAAAGAAAACAACAAACTTTACACTACCTAACCTTTAGGTAATTGCACGTTTTAAGGCTTCTACATACCAGCGCGACTTGTCGCGCGACGCGACACGGCACAAAGGCCCCGCGCGTCGCGGGATGAGCAGTGCCTTTGTGTCGCGTCGCGTCGCGCGACAAGTCGCCCCGGTATGTAGAAGCCTTTACTCTAAATTCAAAGTCCACCACTTGTAATTTTAGGTACAAAACGTGTATTCTAATAATTGGTATATCATCGAATTCATCAGTAAAATGTAGGTCGAAAATGTGCGAACGTTAGAGCGTGTATTTGTCAAACTTGATTTGAATTACTTTCGCTTGCACTAAATAACTACATCTACATTTTGTTTCAAATATTTTTATCGAATCAGCTATGGTTTTTAGAACAAAAATTGTGATAATCCCGAGTTTTCTTCGGTAACAAAAATTATCGACACAATCTAAATCTACACAGCGTGTATAAAAATGGCGTGGTCATAGGTATTTATGGGCGGTGCAGACCATCAAGGCTTCTACATACCGGGGCGACTTGTCGCGCGACGCGACGCGACACAAAGGCACCGCTCGTCCCGCGACACGCGGGGCCTTTGTGCCGTGTCGCGTCGCGCGACAAGTCGCGCTGGTATGTAGAAGCCTTCAAACTGAATAAAATCCAATGATCAAAAATACATACATACTTAAATAAATTCACGCCTTCTTCCCATGGGGTAGGCAGAAACTATAGAACGCCACCTGCTACGCTCCTTTATTTGATTTGATTTGATTTTGAACAATTTTTTCTATGGGACCAACCTTGAAATCGCGAATAAAAATCAGCTGTTCCCTTAAATCGACAAAATGTATGGAATAGTTGATTTTTATTTCGCGATTTCAAGGTTGGTCCCATAGAAAAAATTGTTCACAATTATGAGTACAATGACCCCATTTCGGGTTTGGTATTAACAAAAACTAATGTTGTATAATTGTCCGAGAAATCGGGATATTTTAGTGTAAGTCGGGACGTCAGGACATAGGATTCAATAACGGTGCCAGTCCCGATATATCGGGAGTGGCAGCCCTAGTCCTTTCTCCATGGGACCAGCATCCCTTAAATAAAACATACATTTCTGATAAGTACACGCTGTATATTTGTAGGTAGGTACTGATAGAATGGAACTACACTCTCTTATTTAGAAAACTACTTAATTACAGTATAAATACATAGGTACCCCCTTTTCAATATCAGGAACATTTTCAATAAGTAAAGTTGGCATGACTCATGCAGCATGAACGGCAGGTAATAGGCATCGGTTTCATTTGGCATTTGAAACCACGAGAGAGCACGTCAATTTAAATCCCCTGAGATTGACTTTGATTTTATATTATTAAGCCGCAATCGTGTTGAACGAAGTTATGAACCAAATAAAGTGTTTTTAATCTAATATTCTGATGATAAGTATTTCAAAGTTATTTCGTGGAGAAACCAGTAGTTTCTAAAACAGAAAATAATTGAACCATTGATAAATCAGCGTTTTATTTGTGCTATTATATGTACAGTCGCTTTTGTTATGAAATTATTTCGTGATTGTGAAAATGTAACGTAGAGGCAGGGCTCGGAAACCGGTTAATTTTCTATGTAACCATAACCGTTATTATAAAGTTTTTCGAACATATTTCGTTAATTATTTAATATTTTGTTACAAAACCAATGCTGAACTTAATGTGATGATGCAATCTTTGAAGCTAATACCAATTGTGTCAAAACTTATTTGTATCTTCAGAAATAAACATTAACCGGTTTAAAGTCCTGCGTAGAGGATGTTGCAAAATAATTGCGAAAAGCGTTCCTGAAGAGGATATAACTTGGTGCTATTGTCCAAAATACATAAATTTCAATCATGCGATGCAATGGAGACACGTTAACTAAATTGTCATTATGAAAACTTTTGCTAAAGTTGCTGTAGGACCCCTCCTTCTGGGCAGTTGGGTAAATACAATCAAAATAGTTGCAGAACATTTTTTTTTGCCTAAATGAAGAAAGATTACGAGAAAACTTTAGGTAGATACATCAGATGGCAAATCTTTGTCACGCATTTGGCTTACAAACGAAGGAATCGAGTGCAATCGGTTTTAGGTTCGCGACCCCTAAATTACGTAACCTGTCAAATGAATATCTACACAAATATTATAAAGAGGAAAGATTTTTTTGTTTGTTTTTATGTTTGTAACGAATAGGCTCCGAAACTACTGAACCCATTTAAAACAATATTTCACCAGTAGATAGCTACATTATTACGGAATAACTTATGCTATAATTTATTTTAAAAAAATTAGGGATCCGCTCTTACCCGGATGAAACCGCGGGATGCAGCTAGTTATCTTATAAAGATAAACATAACATAACATCACGCCTGTAATCCACGAAGGGTTAGGCAGAGGTGTCCCTATAGTATATCCACGTTTCGCCAGTTGTAATGATAACCCACTAAATATACCTAGTAATGAAGTGTGAAGGTTTAACTAAAACTCGTTCGTGACGTCAATGCGTAGCGCGCCTCGACTGAACCGCAGGTGACGCGACAATCATGTGACGCACACCCATACGGAGATCTTCGAACTCCAAGGATTCTGCGCGGCTGGTAAAGACGATCCCAGAGCGCGCTGATTCCATGCGGCTGATACAAACTAAAAAACGCATGCCTGGTAGACACTCCAGCAGGCTTAGCACGAGAACCCTCTCTACGCGTTTTGTCGACGGAAGAATAGACAAAAATGACGTTTCAGTGTAGACAACAGAAAGTTTTCTACTGTCTGTAGCACGGCGATTACAAAACCAAATGTGAAGAGACTTGTCTTCTCTACCCTAGACAACTGTCTACAACGTCGAGCACGGCGTACAATCTTTCTCCGGTGTTGACAGCTAGGGATAGAAACCTTTCTTCCGAAATAGTCTACATATAAAATGACCTAGACAACGATTCGTTAGTTGTTTTTTCGTTAATTCGAGTAATTATAGGCGGTGCTTTTTTACTTTTATCATGTATTAATTAAGCTGAAATTAACATGTTGGGTTCAAATTGCGCTTTTTATTTAAGTTTTTTTATAGAAAAACTTCAGCGAAGATGGGAAAGAAATACTATTAGCGAGCTTGCTTTGCTTGTTTGGGAGCCTTTGATCTCACGGGAAGTGAGTTCTGTAGAATTATAAAATAAGCAAGGAGATAGTGCAATCAATGTTTATGCGAAGAACTCGGCTAGGACCTGTCGCCCAAAATAAATAATAGATTTTTGGAATTAACAATAAAATAAGAACAACATTGTATGTATCCTACAGTTTTTACACTATATTGTCCCTTAACTTTGATTTATTAGATTTTACATTCACAGGGAATATAAAACATCTGACTATGAGCCAAAATCTCCTCATTGAACACTAAATTATTTATTTATGAAGTACTAGCTGCCGCCCGCGGCCTCGCCCGCGTTGCATTAAGGCTTCTACATACTGGCGCGACACAAAGGTCCCGCACGTCGCGTGACGAGCGGTGCCTTTGTGTCGCGTCGCGAGTCGCGCTGGTCTGTAGAAGCCTTTACTATGTAGTGATTATTATTTTCATTTACTAAATCTTACACACTCAGTTTTAAATGGAGCATTTACCTACTAATAAATAAAATATCGATAAACAACAATACAATAACAATGTTAGTACCTAGTAAAAACAAGGGCTCCCGCAGACAGGCGCGACGTGATAGCACGACCAGTCTGCAGTACCCTTAAAGGATACTTCTTGCGTGACGCCATCAAAATACTATAATTATGGCTCTTTATTTAAATAATGCCTGTACATTTTATGCAATTACCAATATTATATAGTGTTCTGTGTATGCAATACAAATGAGTTTTAAAACTTAGTGGCGCCACAGCCAATGATGTATTACCTATAATACGTCATTGGCTACAGCCATTAAACAATATTTTTAAAAGGGAGATGCGCTAAGGTAGCCCATGAAATTCAAATTTTATTACGTTTTTTGTAATTTGCAAGTCAGTAACACGTTATAAGTTGATTTAAATATGATTCGCGGCCGTAAAAAATATTGCTTTACAGAATTATAATCATTAGAATCGGCAAAACAACTAACTCTCTTCAAAAAATCCTTAGAATTCAAAAAACGTTCCAAAATTTGAATTTCGCGGGCTACTCAGCGCATCCCCCTTGACCATTTGCGTTTTGTAATTGAAGAAATATTCGTTAAAAACACTTTGCTTCATAGATTTGTTTGAGAACGAAACGCAAAAGTACGGTAAAATTGGGTAGTAATACACACCACTAGCGAATACCCCGTTGCTATGGACAAGTCACTGTCTACGAAGAAACCCGAGTCTAGGTGTGTCCTCGTGCTCGCGAAGAAGAGATAACGAGAAGTGTAGACAAGCGATGTCTATTCTATAGTAGAGTAGAGATCGAAAACGCCATGCTAAGCCTGCAGTACCCGGAAAAAGGCCGAGAGCGGCCCTTGTCAACTGGTTGTACACCTACGACAAATAAATTGGGTATTACACCAGAGAAAAGGTTAATACTTCGGTTGGGTGAGCAAACAAGCGAAAACACATACCAAATTCGAAGAATAAAGGCTTCTACATACCAGCGCGACTTGTCGCGCGACGCGACACGGCACAAAGGCCCCGCATGTCGCGGGACGAGCGGTGCCTTTGTGTCGTGTCGCGTCGCGCGACAAGTCGCCCCGGTATGTAGAAGCCTTTACACATAATTTCCACCATCGATGCATCGTTTGCAGAATTCAACAAAAAACAAAAATACGTTTAGAATAACTTATACTTGGTAAAGTTTTCATCAAACAGTCCAAAATTTACATCATCGACTAGTTTTGACTCCTCAATCTTAGCAGTGGGTGTCGTAAAAGGCGACTAAGGGACTTACTAGGGAATGGGCAGCATCGTTCTCTATGCATTTTAACACCATACTGCGATCGCCAAGCCCTAGCGTGGCGATTATGGCAACCCCTCCCTTCTTTAGGGGAGGCCTATGTCCAGCAGTGGACGTCTTTCGGTTGAAATGATGATGATGATGATTTGAATTGCTAAAAGTAGTAATGTAGACTGATAAACAGACAACCTTCTTCCACGAAAAAGGCTAAAAACAATTTACAAAAATGAAAAAACCGGCCAAGTACCTGTCGGACCTCGGACCACGCACAATGAAGGGTTCCGTAGTTAGGATGAATTCATCCCAAAAACAAACTTAAAATTGTAGTTGAAAAACATGCTCTCCCATACATCTATATACGTTACGGTCAATTCTTCAACTGCAAATTTAAGTTGGTCGACGATTACTTGTTAACTTGTAAACCCTACTTAGCTGTGATAGTTTTCCTTTTAATTCATTATATATACTACTGCCATGAATTTTTTCACATACCCAAAACCAACCATTTAGCTGGCAGTGGTGGGGGGACACTTGACTCTAACAAAAAATAGCACTTTAAAGCTTAATAGATCTCAGAATTGAAAAAACCGGCCAAGTGCATGTCGGACCACGCACAATGAAGGGTTCCGTAGTTGGGATGAATTTATCCCAAAAACAAACTTAACATTGTAGTTGAAAAACATGCTCTCCCATACATCGATATACGTTACGGTCAATTCTCCAACTGCAAATTTAAGTTGGTCGACTATTACTCGTTAACTTGTGAAGCCTACTTAGCTGTGATAGTTTTCCTTTTAATTTCGTTATATATACTATTGCCATGAATTTTTTCACACATCCAAAACCAACCATTTAGCTGGCAGGGGGGGGGGACACTTGAGTCTAACAAAAAATAGCATTTTAAAGCTTAATATTACGCAAACGGATCCCTTAATTGAAAAATGGTTGTGCCAAACCCACAATATTTTTGAACGGCCTATCCAACGATACCCCACACCATGGAATAGACGAGAAAAAAAAATATCATCCCCATTTCACGTGTAAGGAAGGTACCCTAAAAAAAAATGTTTTTCATAATTTTATTTTACCATTTTTTTGGCATGATTAATATGTATACCCATGCCAAATTACAGCTTTCTAGAACTAAGCGTCTCTGAGCTAAGCTGGGGACAGACGGACGGACGGACAGACAGACAGACAGACAGAGACAGACGGACATGGCGAAACTATAAGGATTCCTTGTTTACTACGGAACCCTAAAAATGGCTTTCACAGACCCACAATATTTTTGAACAGCCTATCCAACGATACCCCACACTATGTATTAGATGAGAAAAAAAATATCATCCCCGTTTTACGTGCAAGGGAGGTACCCTAAAAAAATTTTTTTTTCATGGTTTTATTTCACGACTTTCTTGACGTGATTAATATGTACACCCATGTCAAATTACAGCCTTCTAGGACTTAGCGTCTCTGAGCTAAGCCGGGGACAGACGGACGGACGGACGGACAGACAGACAGACAGACAGACAGACAGACAGACAGACAGACAGACAGACAGATAGACAGACAGACAGACAGACAGACGGACATGGCGAAACTATAAGGGTTCCTTGTTTACTACGGAACCCTAAAAACGAAAAATAGGTACCTACCATCTCTATTTACCGCCCACAATCTATAACAATGTCTATTATAAAGCCCATGTTTCGTTTTAGCCATGAGGTAGACCACCATGATAATAGCCCTATCCCATGAGAACATATTAGTAGTTAATTACAATATGTACTCTGTTAATGTAATCTGATCTTAGGGGATTAAGAGCGGCGATTACAATGAGTGGTTTAATGAATTATGAGTTATATTATATACCTTTTGTGGTTATGGTAGATACCTACCTACGTAAGCGGCGTGTTGATTCGACTGATCATCATTCATCATCATCATTTCAGCATTTCAATACGTCCACTGCTGGACATAGGCCTCCCCCAAAGGGGGGGATTTGCCATAATCGCCACGCTTAGCAGGCGGGTTGGCGATCGCAGTATGGTTTTAAAAAAAAAAGCATACAGAACGCTGCTGCCCATTCTCTAGTAAATCCCTTAGTCGCCTTTTACGACACCCACGGGAAGAAATGGGATTGTGCTATTCTTTACGTCCGGCACCAAACGGAACATAGGAATATTCGACTGATACATAAATACAATTAGATTTGAGAATGTATTTTAACATAATGGGCAAGGCGATTAAACTTAGGTACGGCCAGCAACAAACATTTAGTGACACTGTCACTTTTACTTAACATTACAAAATTATTCGATGAACGGTAATTGTAGCATAGAGTTAATTTTCTTTAAATTATACTTTCTTTCCGTTTTTAATAAAAATATTTAATCATTAAGATTTAAAAACCTGAAATGTTAGTCGACTTTGGCGCTGACTGTACCTGCCTACCTATACTCCATTTGAAATAAGATTAGACATTTAAATAAACTTGTTTAGTCCGTTCAACCGATTTTGACTTCTATTCCATAAGTTTAAGGATGGCATTAAAAGCAAAAACGTGGTTACAATACCAACTGTTTATTACAGCTGTCATTGGTCATGCCACCAACGCAATAGAAGTCAAAATCGATTGAACGGACTGTCTATATCGGATATTTAAATGTCTAATCTTATTTCAAACGGAGTATAGTTCTGTAAGGATTGCTCAATCACAATATTCATACACCGCCTGGAGGCCTAAAATGGACGCTTTGGCAGAATCATAATATGATCTGCGTACAATTCATACTTCCCGCAATTCATCTGTTTGACAGCTGTTATTTGACATTAGACTTCACTGTGACAATTCATAGTTTGTGGACCATTTTACGAAACTCCGTACTAAACTGTCAAACAGATGAATTGCGGGATATGAATTGTACGCAGATCATATTATGATTCTGCCAAAGTGTCCATTTTAGGCACCCTGATAATTAATTATCTATCACTGAAATAAACGTGCATGTTTGAAAGAAGTATTTTCTGAACTCACTCTAAATATTAGCTAGATTACCAAAGACGGGCACAGAATGCATGTAAAGGCTTCTACATACCGGGGCGACTTGTCGCGCGACGCGACACGACACAAAGGCACCGCTCGTCCCGCGACACGCGGGGCCTTTGTGCCGTGTCGCGTCGCGCGACTAGTCGCGCTGGTATGTGGAAGCAGGCGCGGGCGCAGATCCAGTTTTTGAGTAAATATATGGATTGGGCACGAAATATGCAGCCGCCAAAATAAGCAAATCTGTACATTGACAGATTGATAAATTAATACACGGGTACAAATTCCCACCGTGAGGTGTGAATGTCCCCGCTATAATTGGCGGCTCGCTAAAGAAAATGTTTCAGAATTCTCGGCATTTTGAGCAAATGTATGCGAAGCTTTGACGAGTGGTAGCCGCCATCGATGGTATTTATTATTAATTTATTTGGTTCCGTTATTAATTGGTGTTCCGTTTTATAAGTAGAAATAAATAAATGTATTACACCTAAAAATATAAAATGTAAACTTAGGCAATATTACTTAAGTATTTTAAAGGAATGATTGTAACCACTTAATGACCTAAAGATTTTATTAATTGTATAGTTTGATAATGAGATAGACTCACGATAGAATAAGTTTAAACCTTAGTGGTTTTTTATTGCTATCTATTACTTAATCCTGTGTTCTTTGTATATATGATAATTAAATTAAAAAAAATAAAAAAAAAGTAAGTACTTCAGTTTTGGGACTTCAGTAAAATGGCATGTATGGTTTTCATACAAAAAAACTTTTTACAAAAAAATACCAACCGACTTCGAAGAAAAATACTACAAAGTGAAAAATAACGGTTATTTCGACAGTCGGTAAGCTTTGTAGTGTTTTTCTTTGAAGTCAGTTGATGCATACTCTGCCTAGCCATGAAATGTATCAACAATTAAGCCTTTAAGCTTCCGTGTGTATTTTTAGCTAAGAAAACTAATAAATTACTATCTTAATTGCCAAAATAATATTGGCAATATAAAACTAACTGTTATGTCACAGTTCTAAAAAGCCGCTGTGGGCAATATGAAAAGTGGGCTCAGATCGACGCGAGTGCAACTACGCACTTATCACTTATCTGCAAATTCAAGGCTTCTACATACCGGGGCGTCTTTGTGCCGTGTCGCGTCGCGCGACTAGTCGCGCTGGTATGCGGAAGCCTTTATACATAATGCTGGCTCGGTCAGACTCAGATACTGCAACAATGTTACGCTATTAAATGAACTGGAAAAAAACCGATAAATATTCTGTTTAATTAACATTTATTGATTTGTATTTTCTAAATAAAAAAAAACTGAATAATCTTCATGAGTACTTAATACCTACTTACTATATGAGTTTTTAGGGTTCCGTAGTAAACAAGGAACCCTTATAGTTTCGCCATGTCCGTCTGTCTGTCTGTCTGTCTGTCTGTCTGTCTGTCTGTCTGTCTGTCTGTCTGTCCGTCCGTCCGTCTGTCCCCAGCTTAGCTCAGAGACGCTTAGTCCTAGAAAGCTGTAATTTGGCATGGGTATACATATTAATCATGCCAAAAAAATGGTAAAATAAAATTATGAAAAATATTTTTTTTTAGGGTACCTCCCTTACACGTGAAATGGGGATGATATTTTTTTTTCTCGTCTATTCCATGGTGTGGGGTATCGTTAGATAGGCCGTTCAAAAATATTGTGGGTTTGGCAAAACCATTTTTCAATTAAGGGATCCGTTTGCGTAATATTAAGCTTTAAAGTGCTATTTTTTGTTAGAGTCAAGTGTCCCCCCCCCCCCTACCAGCTAAATGGTTGGTTTTGGATATGTGAAAAAATTCATGGCAAAAGTATATATAACGAAATTAAAAGAAAAACTATCACAGCTAAGTAGGCTTCACAAGTTATCGAGTAATAGTCGACCAACTTAAATTTGTAGTTGGAGAATTGACCGTAACGTATAGCGATGTATGGGAGAGCATGTTTTTCAACTACAATGTTAAGTTTGTTTTTGGGATAAATTCATCCCAACTACGGAACCCTTCATTGTGCGTGGTCCGACATGCACTTGGCCGGTTTTATGTTTTTAATATAAACAATCAAAACACACACAGATAGTTATTTTGCACCACTATCAATTTCAAAGGGATCTTTATTTTCGTTGTAATAACCGGTCTACTCCGAACATAAATCTTAAGTATCGGCCGAATGTTCGGCCGTTGCTTGACTACGGCTAACTATGGCTGACTACGGCGAAAAAAAAACGACATTCAAAGAGATAAGCCAAAGTCAATAATGTGACTTTAAGTCAGGTAAGGATTCAAAGTCAAAAAGGAAACTGTGGAAGTTATAAAACGGCTGATAGTTCGGATTAACGCTTCAGAGTAGACCTCAAGGTTATTGCTGGTAGGTTGCTGAATGGGTTTCTGTCAAAGGCAATCACATAAACGCCTATGCTATAAATAAAACTTAGGACACAGACAGAATGTATGAACGTAGACGAAGCAAAAGGAATAAGGAAGTAGTTCTATAGTTTAAGGCTATGGGAAAAAGGAACCATGACTTATAAATTCCCATTTCACTCTAATTCTAATTCTTTTAGCTGCTTACAAGGCTCTACATATTGTACTTCTTCTTCCAGTTTAAAGTCTACTTATACAAATCCTATTTCTTCCCGTGGGTATCGTAAAAGGCGACTAAGGGACTTACTAGGAAATGGGCAGCAGAGTTCTCTATGCATTTTAACACCATACTGCGATCGCCAACCAATCACAGATGTCGATTTTTTCATCAAAGACTTCAATCACTTTTTGGCAATATGGCGGGTCTATTTCGTTAATCGCATCATGGGTTTTGAGTTTTAAGGCTGCATTCGATTCGAGTGGCTCCGTATAGACTCTATCTTTAACATAGCCCTACATAAAATAATCCAGTGGAGTTAAATCACACGATGGGATGAAATTACGCGATCGGGAAATTTGGTTTGCAATTAATTCATGATGAAAGAATCGACATCTGTGAGCGTGGTCGTGGTGGACATGTCCGATATAATTTTTCATTCATAATTACCATACCTTACTCTTTCTATTACAATAAAAATTTGAATCATTTTCATCTAAACTCTTTGTTTTATTTTGTTTTAAATAACAAAGTTCTTGTTGAAAAACCCGTTAAGTATGTTTAAAGAAACCCTCTTGATAAGAGGGCCCTTCCCGGTCCGTCTATCGTCAATGCGAACACGGTCGAAAAGCTTGTTGTTTTAACCAGCGCAAGTGAGAACTACCAATAGTGCGAAAGCAAAAACATTGAACGAAAAATAGTGTACGGAAATTTCATAAAACTTGTTCCATGAAATAATGAGACAGTTTAATTTAAAAACCAAAATAATAATAATAATCTCCTTCGTCTTCTGGGCACGTTTCCGGATGACAGCGATGCGGACGAGTTAAAGAAAGTTAAAGTTACTTCGACGCTTAAGTGTCTTTTTTATTTATTTTTTTCATGTTGTAATTTTTTTTCGTAGTTAGTATCTTCTTAGTGTAAATAATTATCTGTGTATTTGTAATTATTAAATGTATATCTAAAAACATTTTGGTCCATCCCAAAAAAAAAAAATCCATGTAATACATGTTTTTGAGTAAGCCTTACAAGTATGTGAAATAAATGTTAGTCAGAATCTACATTACATGTGCGAGGTTTCTATGAAGATGTTTTATTTACTTCTACAATATAGGAGTTACACTACCAACGGCCAAAGTTAAAGTAAAATTGGTGCAAAAAAGCAATGTTTGCAGGCTTATACTGAATTTGATTCTCGAAATTTATATATTTTGATTTCATAGAAACCTAGATTTATAGTGTACAAGAGACTACCTATTAACAATGACGTATTATAAATAGACGCGTCATACACGAACATTAGTGCACTCAAAAACAGCGTAAGCCATGATTTTAGCTACATAATTGCATACAATCATACAGCGCGTGAAGAAAAGGAAAGACCTTTTTTTTTTTTTGAACCGTTGCCCCACACTACTAGTTTCTCCTGCATTGAGGCTGCGTTTACAAAAATAACAACTACCGACCCGGAGACCCCGGAGACCTATACCGTTAGCTGTTGTTAGAAAGAGATGAACATACATATTTAGTTACGTCACTAGCTGCTGCATGTTCATTGGCGCGTACGTAATAATAATGTTGCGCGCACAACTAAAAAGCCTACTACTAGCGCCATCTAGTATCAAGTAGCGGAACTAGTAGAGTCAAGATGCTTCTAGAAAGTTCGATTCTAGAACTATCAACACCCGGTCAGTCGGGCCGGTATGTACTCGAATATTCTAGATGTTTCGGGAACTATCCGAGGCCCTATATAAGGCCGGTATGGGCCGCGACGAGGTTAGGTTATTTTTGAAAACGAGACAAGTGAAAACAACTGAACGATATTTGAGAGTGACATTAAGTGATTGTGTTTTAATTGTGTTTAAAGTAGTAGTGTGTTTAAATTGGTGTTCTTAATTAAAGTGTCTAGTTTTTTAGTTATTGAATCGGCAGTTTTTATTGTCACGAACCCCAAGCTCGTAACAATAACTATTATTATTGTAAATGTCAGGCAATTGCCTGGCATTTACTTTGCCATTATTGAGCGCAGGTAACGCATCTAATGTTCCATTGGTGCCGGACGTAAAGAATAGCACCATCCCATTTCTTCCCGTGGGTGTCCTAAAAAGGCGACTAAGGGATTTACTAGAGAATGGGCAGCAGCGTTCTCTATGCATTTTTAAAACCATACGGCGATCGCCAACCCGCCTGCCAAGCGTGGTGATTATGGCAAATCCCCCCTCTTTTTGGGGAGGCCTACCCTATGTCCAGCAGTGGACGTCTTTCGCCTGAAATGATGATGATGAACGCATCTAAAGGTAATAATACATCATTGCCTATTAATTCAAAAATTTCAAAGGAAGATGTGTAACTACGCTATAATCACGTACGAGCGTTTGTATGAAAAGTATGACGGGTGGGCCGCCGTTTTGCCTGCTCAACTTGTCAGATAAATTAAACTTACAGCTATGATAGAACCTGTTACCTATACCTAAATATTAACACTCTATGTCTCGAGCTAGTCGAAACGCGACAGGCGCCCAACTGTCTTGTACTGAGCATACAAATGATTTAATATGTTTACTGAAGCAAAAGTTAGGGGTTTCGCCGAATGTTCTTACTTCTGTGTTGATTCTAACACAGAGAGAAAGATAAAGAGATATTGTTAGCCCTTCTTTACTTAATCAGTTACGACGCTGACAACAGGTAAACCGCTGTCACTGTCAGACTGCATACAAAAGAAAGAAAAGCGCGATGACACAACGCTTGTAATTTATTGCAAACTATGAAGCAATTATTTATTTACTCAAAAATGAGTTGAGTAATCGAAAATAAAAACATTCAGGTTCTGAATACAAATAAGATGTTCTTGTTATAAATTAAATACCAACCGTACGTTGATATTTAATACAGATATTTTGGATTGAAACTCAAAGTAAAAGGTTAGTTTACCGTTCAGTTGTATCGAGATTTTTTTCTAAATGTGTTTTGGAAACAACCAAGTTCTGAGAAATATGTCCAAGAATAACATATATTTTTTCCGCTACCACAAACTATAGATTTGGCCATTTTTTTGTTTAAGACAAGCCTACTTTGATCATTTGCCTATTCTCAGCGCCTTAATACCCAAATTTTTAAGCTACCTACTAAGTTACAGCTATGAAAGCATGTCTCTTATAATCCAGACACGTTTAAATGGAACGGGACGGATTTTCTACGTTCAAAGTTTCAAAGATTTCCAAAACCTATAAAACGCGAACAAGCATCACCTCTATAGTTTTATAGCATTACTATGATGTAGTGCTAAATAAGGGGCATTGCGCTAGATATAAATCTGTCGCAACACGGCGCGCGGCGCCCGGCGGTCTTGCTGCGTCTGCGCACACCTTGTTACGTCACGTGGTACATATCAAGAAAATTCCTCTTGTTTACGCACAAGACTGGAATTGTAAACTAGCGATTTATACGATGGTGTAAACACTGAATATTCTGGGTGGATTTGGGCAGCTGTTGTACGAAACAAGGTTTGTAGAACACAGGAAGCATAGTTATAGATATTATGTTGATATCTCGATCTGTGCCTGGAAAATGAAGGAATACCTACATTGCATGCTCTTCTGATGAAGATTAGAAACATTTCTCGATTATATTTCCTGTTTGAAGATGTTTTCAAACCAACTTTCAACAAGCCGAGATCTATAAGCGTTACTTAGCACAGACTAAAGGCCGAACCCAATAACTTATTTTCAGTGAAAGACAGATCGCTATTGATGATAGACAGTATAATTATATCTATCCTCGGATGGCGTCTCACAATCATTGATAAAGGCTATCTATCTAACGAAAACAATAAGTAGGTTTCTCTACTTCGCCCTCTCGTGCGGTCCATTACAACCAACATCACTTTTGGCTACTTTACGTTTATCCCTACAATTCGGGGAATAGCCAAATCTGCCATCTGTAGTACTGTCCTGTCAAACAAATCGTTTATTTGGACCCATACTTTGGCATTTTCATATAACAAATAGATATCTGTTGTAGGCGATAGAACCTCCCATCAGTTGATAGCGTGGGCCGGTAAGATTCCATAATGTCTCATAGATTATTGGGACGTTAAAACCATCGATAGATATATTTTTATATCTCCAGTAGGCCGAAACTGGTGATATATAGGTTATTGGGTTCGGCCGTTAGGCTAAGCGTTATTCCAGTCATTTTCGCATGTTTGTCCAACTACTAAATATCTGACGGCGCAGCAAGTGGCGCCGTCTATTTTTGTTACATTTTACTGGAATCAACGAAAAGGTCGGATAAGAGTGACACTGGCTGCTGACAGTCACTCTAGTAGAGCGTCGCATCGATGGTTACGTAGCGGCTGTCTTCTGATGACAGAAGATGATGTGAAAGGAGCCGCTGTCGTACCACGTCTACGACGAACTGCTATATTCCGGCACAATCCTGATGATATTGAAGCTGCTGAACCACTAATACGAAGACCACTTCTGGTAAAGGTTATCCTGCGCCGTTATATCTAAATCAAAGTACGGGATAAGAAACATTTATAGATCATATCGGCCTCAGTGTTAATCAGAATATTCCAAATATGAAGAGTTATAAACAGGCTACTTTTGCTTCCCTCGTTTACCTTTTACGTCCCTTAAATCTCAGCTGCATAGCTTTACCTAATCATAACGGTATATATTTCCATTGCTTACAGCATTCAAATAACACAATTTAATAACCTACTAAAATAGAACATTGACGGGCTTGTGGCTAAGTAATAGTTTTTAGTTTAGAAAAAATCTTTATTACCATAAAAATATACATAGCTGTAATACTTTTACAAATAAAGTTACAGTTACACTAATATTAACAACAATTTTACAGGCTGGCACCTGGCTGCCTGGCTGGATTTAGTCAGTAAAAGTCTGACACTCCGCCCAGAGCGGGAGAAGTTATTTGATAATTTCCCAAACAAAAAAAAAAAAAAAAATGGCTGGCACCTTTATAAGTATACAATAATAATGGTTACAAACTTATTACAGCATGAGGCATTCCTTAATTAATTAAACATTTAAGATTATCATTATGAAATTACGTTTTTTATTATTATAATTTATGTAATAATTACATTTATAAAAAGGATAAGTCATAAAAGCCGCACGGGTGGATCGATCAGGTTAAGCAACGCTTGCCGCGGTTGGTCCGTGGATGGGTGACCATCTTTACATACCAAGACCCCTCCGTGCATCGGAAAGCACGTTATGCCATTGATCCCGGCTGTCATTCGTGGATTTTTAACAGTCGTTACGGGTCGTCAGCCCGAAAGTCTGACAACCAGTCCTACCAAGGGGTATCGTAGTAACCAGTAACTGGTTTCTGGAGGTCAGATAGGAAGTTAGATTGCAAGCCGACCCAATATCGTTGGAAATAGGCTAGGCAGATGATAAAACAGAAAATTGAGTTAATCTCGACAACAAATTTTACAATGATAATAAATTACGGTCAGAATAATTATAGGTTCGTTTGATCTACCTTTCTAACACCATTATCGACCGTACAAAGATATTAGAAAACCACTTTATTATCACAACAAACACAAGTTTCTAGGCAATAATCTAATAATTCTAATAAACACTGCGGCTTGTTCTCGAGCTCGTAAGTCCCGGAGACAAGATCGGCGTGTGTTCTCGAAAGCGGGATCGGCCGCGGGACACAAATCATGGCGGTCCCGCCCCGTTCTTACATAACGGAGTCAGGAAACTGGTCTGTTGTGGACTAAAAAATTTGTTTAGTACTAGCTTCGTTCGAGTTTTTGTTGAACAAACGTGGAGAGCGGTAATCAATTTATCATCTGTGTTGGAGTTTGTTCTTTTGTCGTTTCTGCGGCGCTTTGGTAGCGGTGTTGTTGCTTCGCTGTCGCGCTGCTGTCGTGCCGCACTGGCAGTTTTGTTACATAAATAGGTAAATACAGATTTACCGTTTCAACAAAAAAATACTATACAGGGTTAAATTAAATTAGCTAGCGAAACTCCGCAGATGTGATGGGGATGTGATGTGATGTGATGTGATGTGATGGAGGGATGTATGTGTGTGTGTGGGATATTAGTTGAGAAAATCTGTTTTTTTTTTTTTATTTATCTTGTTTAATCATGGATACCCATTGTCAGTGAGGTTTACACAAAACAAAACTCAGTTTTTAATCTGATAACTGATGTATTTAATTAATTGACCAAACTCCATTACTTGACCCAAAAAAACATCATTTTTTTAATCAGCTTTAGATATCGATATCCATCACGTCTGTGGAGTTTCTCTAGCTAATTTATTAACCCTTTATAATCAATTAATTATAAAATAAAATAAATCCTATATATCTTAGGATTTATTTTATTTGATAATTGATTAAATAATATAAATATGTATTGTCGAGATAATGTATGAATGAAAGTCTAATAATGATTACCCTCATTTGCATTTGTAGGATTCCAAACCTAGCACATTGTTTCATCATTATTTTCAAACTCCACATCCTCGTTTCTTCACAGCCATATTCAGCATCTTCGTACATCGTAGCTCTCGTCCCAATATGGACATCGATGGATCCTCTCAACAATTTGTATGAGGCAACAGCTTGCTTCGAAAGTGAGTGGCGTCAATAACTTCCTCGTTGAAACTTGAGGGATTTACGAGAACAACACACTGTTATTATTGTGAACTAATTTAGAAGAGTTATTGTAGTTTGGATTGTAATTGAAAGATGCCCACGCTATGATGTAGGACTTGCGAAATATGAGGATGTTACGAAACGTGAAAATATGGACATGTATGATATAGATATTTGCGATACAATTGCTGATTAAAAAGTCGTTTTAGATCAACCATTTTTCAGGTTATCTAAAGTACATACATCTTTTATGGGGTACTGTGTTAAATGTTACAACAAAATACCTTGTGATATATTGCAACTAAATGAAAGAAAATTTAAAACTCATATTAAAAGAACACTTTGTAAACAAGCATATTACAAATTAGAGGATTATATACAAGATAAGAATGCTTGGAAACATGCTGGTCCTGCTCCATAGAGAGACTCCATCTAGAGTCTAGACAAAATCAAACAGGTTGCTATTTTAATTGTATAATTTATTATTTTTATGACATTTATTTTAAATTCTGTGATTACCTTAACTCACACTGATATTATTGTTATTTTTTAGGAAATCGTATATATTTTTTACAATTTTTGTAAATATGTGAGCACCATGTTCTATCACCTAATTAATTTATCTGTCATTGCTTCATTCTTAACTCTTTTTATTACCTATTGTGGTATAGTAATTTTATTCTAGATGCATCGTCTTCACATATAATTATATAATTAATGTACCTATAAAAATATTGTACAAGATTTTAAAAGAGTACCGGTGGAGTTTCTTGCCCATTCTTCTCCATACGAAACTACATTTTGGAAGGGGCGACTAGAATCAATTCTATTATTTTTTGTAAATATTGACGTTCAAAAGTTTTTATGTGCCTATTTGAAATAAACAATTTGACTTTGACTTTGATTATAACATGTACGTTGACCAATAATACGGTCGGATTCCCGTAACATCCTGTCTTGACCCTTTATGGGGGAAAAGATCTGGTGTGATTTTAAAATAGTACCAGTCAGGAAGGATCCAAAGAAGGACCAATATCATGGTCAGGAAGGATTCCACCAAATATAAGCTGATTAAGCCAATAGACAGTCAATTAATCATCAGCTTCAGGAGTGTAGACAGCCATTGGATTCAACAAGACCGTGGAATACGGCATGTGGGAAGAAATTAAATTTTTGACATAATTTAAAAGACGTATAACTGGTAGGTAAGTCTATTGAACAGCTTTTCAATCCGAATAGTCAGAGAAAAGTTAAGAAAATTGACCACCAAGCTTCAGTAGTCCTTCATAGGTCTGATACAGAATTGAAAAATGGTCCACAGAAATAAATAACTCCCCATATTTCACTAAAGTTCTTCCAACTTACAATCGTGCCGCCGCCGACGAAGCCCAACAATAGACAATCAGAGCTCATTGCCCAAAATATCGAATCAAGTAATTATACTGTAATATAATTACTTGATTAGATTTTTAATACCGTAATTGTCCAATTCAGATAACTACGAGGAAACTAATAACATTGTGACTAATCCTATAATTATAATCCGTGTTTGAATCTAGGTTTTAGGGTTCCGTACATCAAAACGACAAAAGGAACCCTTATAGGATCACTCGTGTGTCTGTCTGTCTGTCCGTCTGTCACAGCTGATTTGCTCCGAATCTACTGGACCGATTAAGTGGAAATTTAGTACACATATGAACTTCTGTGGCCCATACACGGGCGTGTT
The DNA here is from genome assembly GCA_948098905.1 of Tiliacea aurago. Lineage (NCBI taxonomy): Eukaryota > Metazoa > Arthropoda > Insecta > Lepidoptera > Noctuidae > Tiliacea > Tiliacea aurago. Next base: position 22,741,775 of record OX402581.1, on the reverse strand, counting down.
ACTATATATAAATTAATTTTTAATATGGAGGTCACTTTTCGGGGCAAATTAGAAAATTTAAAAAAATGTTTTTCTGACTGTACCGTGTGACATATCAAATGAAAGAAATTGATTTTTTTATAATTTTAAAATACATACTTTTGAAATTATTTGACAAAATATATGAAAAATGACCATTCCCCCCCCCCTTATCTCCGAAACTACTGAGCCTAAAATTTTGATAAAAATATAGAAAATAGTTCTTTACTTATAGATTACAGGAAAACTTATAAGAAGTATGTGATCTTAAAATAACATGGTAAATCACTCAATATTGTGCGTATAAACTTACATTTGCAGTTGGAATGTATGGGGATCATTTTTTCAACTACAATGTTAAGTTTGTTCTTGGGATAAATTCATCCCAACTACGGAACCCTTCATTGTGCGTGGGCCGACACGAACTTGGCCGGTTTTTTTTTAATCATCGTATTATATGAATACTGGTAAGCAGTGGCCCAGATTTATCCTTCCATACTTTACTATTTCATGCCGCATCGGACCCTAGTGCAAGCAGGGTTAGAAGCGGCTAGTCTCGCGATGGGTATAAAATTAATTTAAATATTTAATCTAACTCAAAGCATTTATTTCAAACAAAGCAATTACAGGCAGTTTTGAATTGTCAAGGGGTCGGTCAGTCAGAAAGATGAAGCTAGTTGCCCATTCTAAAGCGTAGTAGGTTCCTATGGAGAAGAACGGGCAAGAAACTCCACGGACACTCTTTTAAATTAAAATTAATATTGTTACAAAGTATTGGGTAAGTACATCATCATTCATGTTGAAATTATAATGTGAGAACGATGCAAAACGTCAAAAGCGTCCGTAATTAAAATATAAAACAAAAACAATTAAAAAATTAAATTAAAATAAACCTTGGCAGCTAAGCAATGACCAGTCCCTGACTGCGGCCGTTCACGATCATGACGCATGGATCAGCATCAACCAGCTCCAACCATTTTTGATCGAACATACACGCTACCATCAGCGAGACATTTGAGTGAGCATGACACACTCTCAGCCGCCAGGGCACATTTAAGTCAATGAAAGACGAACTCAGTAAATGGTAGGTACATAGTGCTCACACATACAAGACGAGGTTCGTCTTCCAAAAAAATCTCTGTAGCTTTTGAGTGCCAATCGAGCAGATTTTCCTAGAGTTCTGTTAGACCCATAAAAAATTGCTAGCTACTAAACTATTAACTAAAGTCGACCTAAACACCGCAAAACAGTCTCTTATTCCAAACATTCGTGACTAAAACTATATTAAAACAGTTCCATTCAGGTCAAAGATCAAGCTGTAAAATAAAAATTCTAAACTGCTCCGATATTCTGCATGAAATATTCAAATCTAGACAATTATTCGGCCGTTTATCCTGGAGAGATATCGTTTTGAAGCGTGTGAGCGTTATCTGAGTGTTTTGTGGTTGTAAACAATGGCTCCTAAGCCGAGGCCTCGGCTCCGGAGCAAGGCGAGGCAATCAAAGCTTGCAATAGAACGCTAGGAACCGGAACGCGACAGTTATTCCGCTCTTCTCCAACTAACGGTCCCACCATTTGCAGTACTTTTTCTTTGTGCTCGACTAGTAACAGTGCAACTACGTAGCAACTCGATTTATTATCGTTTTAAACTGTACGTCGTATCCATCAGTCAGTTTTGAAAAAGATAGACTAGACATCGCGGAAAATTACGAAATATTTAAAAAGGAGCTAGTAAGTATTATAAACAATTTCTTATCAAAAACTCCAAAGCCATTAAGAAATTATATTACCTAGTTTAAAATACAAAAATCTATTATTATATTTGTATTTTAGTAAATAATTTGGTACCTTTATGTTGTTATTTATGAACAAAAACAATTCGTTTAGAGAATAAAAAAATAACTCGAAATATAATAATAGATGTAGTAGAAGCTTATCCTCATACTGATGAATATAAAAATAGCAATTATTGAATAACGTAAAAGTAGATTTATATATAAAATCGTGATTTTTTTTACGTGAATCCTAATTCTTATTGGCAATTAATGGTAATTTAATGCTATTAAAGGTAAACGTACGCAATGTATGCTTTTTACAGCTTCATAGCAGACTACGGTAAAGGTTAGATAAAACAGTGAAGGAAAAGATCGTGAGGAAACTGGCATGTCCTAGAACTAAAACTTGAACACATGTGACATCTGCCAACCTGTACTGGACCCGCGTGGTGGATTACGGTCCACTCCCTCTCACCGTGAGGAAGCCTGTGTCCCAGCAGTGGGAACCTTAAAGGCTGCTTATGATAGCAGAACAGATTCAAAGACAATCAAAGATCAAAAGATTTAATTTAAAATGTCTCTAAGCTTATAGATGTTTTAAATGTTTATATTTTTTATTTAAAGGGCTTGTCTCTTAGCGACCACTTCGCCCAGTGTAGAAATACACAAAATTGTATTGTTGATTACTATCTACCTTATCACTAACTTGTACTATGAAATCTGTTGGACTGTTTTTGCACACTTATTTATTATGTGATGAGACTGATGAGTGTACAATATTCTATGTTCTATGTTAGCGGGTTTGGTTTCCGCACTTGGTCCTTCATGTGGACCATTGTGTGTGTACAATATTATTTTTGATTTGATTTTAATTGTTTTCCGTATTTTCGAGTTTTGCGAGTGAACGTTAGTAGCGCAGTAGCGGGTGGAGTACATTCACCACGCTTCGTCGTTCGCTAGCAGTTTCGTTATTTTGGATTATTTTCTACTAAATCGTGTTTAGATGCTTTCTGATGACAATGTTGTTATATTTACTTGTTTTGGAACGAAATGTTTTATTAGAAAGATTGTAGAAGATGCTGATCACTTTGCTGTAAATGTTGTTGCAATAATAAATCGGCATTTGTTTATGAATTATGAAGCAGAATATGTTATTAAATTTGGAGTAAATTATCTGTAATTATTAAATTACTTAAACTTCATAATTTAAATATATGACCTACAGTCATCATCATTTCAGCCGAAAGACGTCCACTGCTGGACATAGACCTCCCCTAAAAAGGGGGGGGGGAGGATTTGCCATAACCACGCTTGGCAGGCGGGTTGGCGATCACAGTATGGTTTTAAAAATACATAGAGAACGCTGCTGCCCATTCTCTAGTAAGTCCCTTAGTCGCCTTTTACGACACCCCCGGGAAGAAATGGGATGGTGCTATTCTTTACGTCCGGCACCAAACGGAACTCCGGCACCAAACGGAACCTAATTCCTACAGTATGCATCTAGAAGTACTTCCTACTGTTATAAAGATTTCCACTCTGATTGCACTGAAAAAAAAACTGTCGGTAAAACTAAAAAAATACCACCTTATTTATTTACAAAAAAAAAGAAGTAACGTGCCAGCAATAGCCCAGATTTATTCTAGAGTACAAAGAGGACCCGCGTACTCTAAGTAAAGCATGGTATTAAGTTATTAGAAGGGTGTTTACTTTAAGTATGGTACTTATAGGTTTGCCCTGGGGCCGCTCGATACCCCGTGTTATAAATCTAAGCTATATCATAAAATCTTCAATAACCACCGACTACCGACCACCGTTAGCTGCTGCCTAGATCAACGATAACACTAAAAATAATTGTGGATTCTAAATTATGATGTTTTTTAGTTTTGAGCCACTTTGTTGACTTGGTACTTAGCTGAGCAAAATCTAGAGTTCAATGCCTTTTAAAGAAAGCAATAAGTACTGTTGTATTTCCAGGGAAACCATCGTTCGGTTTCGACGATTTGTGAGCTACAGTCTGCGGATGGGAGACTATGAGTCTATGACCGATGTCACACTATTACAAGCCTTAATATCCTACAATCCAGATCATCATTTCAGCCGAAAGACGTCCACTGCTGAACATTGGCCTCCCCCAGAAAAGGGGGAGGGTTTTGCCGTAATCGCCACGCTTAGCAGGCGGGTTGGCGATCGCAGTATGGTTTTAAAAATGCATAGAGAACGCTGCTGCCCAGACCGCCCATTGTGTCACCCCTATGTAAAATTTAAACATTTATATCTGTAACTTTTTTGGTGTACATAATAAAGAGTATTTCTATTCTATTCTGCCCATTCTCTAGTAAATCCCTTAGTAGCTCGCTTTTACGACACCCACGGGAAGAAATGTGATGGTGCTATTATTTACGTCCGGCACCAAACGGAATCAATCCAGATCAGCGCAATACGTAATAGAGACACTCCGAAAAGTTTAATAGCCCGGAAAACTCTAATTGGAATAACGATCGAACATAACGTTTAATTAATTGATAAGAGAGTATAGAGCCAGACGAACCAAGACTCACAAACCAGTAAGAATGATAGAAACAAGATTTATTTGCATTTTATACAAAAAAAAAAAAAACAATATACATGTTTATTTCTGTGCCAATCGTTTATTTTAGTTGTGATTGAACTCCTTTTAAGCATGATGACGCCTGTGTTAGGAGACTCTGCACTTCCATCGCTTTGGCTGCTTGTACAGTTTACAAAGAAAAAAATATTAATTAAGTTTTTAGTTAAAACTAAAAACTTAATTAATATTTTATTAGTAATAAAGAAAAATGTATACCTACTTAAAAGTAGGTATACATTTTTCTTTATTACTAAAATAATATACAAACTGTTTTTTTTGATATCCCATAACTCTAGGGTTATATTCTGTAGGTAAAAATAATACTAAAACTCCTAGAATAGGTGGTCCAAAAATGCATCGTTTCGGAGATATCATCAATCATAATTAAATTAGGTCAAAAATTGTCACCAGTATGACGAATCTTTACTTTTGCGAGGTTGCCAAACTTCGCAGTAGTGTAGTAAAATAAAATATGTAGGTATGTTGGTATCGGGGCTTCCCGGCGGCAGCTAGTGAAGGGAAAGCTACCTTGTCGACGTTGTCATATTTCACGTAAGGGTGTTTTACATTAATAATCGTGACTTTGCCGAATTATATTGTATGAAAAATGAAAAAAAAAATAACGAAGGATTGGAACATAACTCATATGCCAGTTGATTCTTTGATTTGGCCTCAATCATACCCTAGAGTTATGGGATATCAAAAAAAAACACGTTGTATATTACTCGAGCGCGTGTGTGTTATTTTATGCGTGATAAGTTTCGTTAAGTCTGAGATGGAGCCTTTCGTAGTTGACAGGAATTACGCTCATGTATCACTTTCCTCATTCTGCATTTATGAGTGTTCATTGTATTGATTGAGGACGAGTTAGAATTGTCTTGGATCTGTGGAGCTTCAATTATGAATCAGCTGATAATGCTGACGCCTGCGCACTGTTTATTCGGGTGTGGGCACAATAGCTCCATCCGGTGGAGTTTCATGCCCATTCTTCTCCATACGAAACTTTTGGAAGGGGCGACTAGAATCAATTCTATTTTTTTGTAAATATTGACGTTCAAAAGTGCCTGCACTTATATGTGCCTGTTTAAAATAAACAATTTGACTTTGACTTTGACTTTTGAACATCAGCGTGTCCGTGGGGCACTCCTACAGGGACCAAGGGGTAGAGTCCACAGTCCATAGTTACCTGATACATGAGGACTATGACGTGCTACTGACGAGCTGTGACATCGCGCTAGTGAGGCTCTCCACTAGGATTTAATTCAACGATAATGTGAAGAGGGTGGTGGGTGGAGGGTGGACTTACTGAAGTAAGCATATTTAATAAAAATACAATTTCGAAGTTGAAACTGGTTAACATCTGCAACAGCACAGGCATCGTAAATACGTTTCTTAATCAGAAACAAAGCTGAAATGACTTAAGTGACTTTAAGTAAATACACCAGCACCGTATTATATGGCATCACTAATGCTAATATTTAAAAAACTCAAAACTCAAACCAAAGCATTTATTCAAAATAATTAAATTACAGGCACTTTTGAATTGTCCAGGGGTCGGTCAGTCAGAAAGATGGAGCTAGTTGCCCATTCCAAAGCGTAGTAGGTACCTATAGAGAAGAACGGGCAAGAAAACAACAAAGAAGAATTCAGAAATTAAATAATTAAAAATCTTTTAGTAAAAAAAAATAACCGACTTCCAAAAAAACACTACAAAGTGAAAAATTACTTTAATTTCGGAAGTCGGTGTCTTTGAATATGTATTTTAGTTTTATGCCACCGACTTCCAAAATTAAAGTAATTTTTCACTTTGTAGTGTTTTTTTGGAAGTCGGTTATTTTTTGTTACAAAAAGATTTTTATTTTTCACTTTTTAGTGGGTCTGTTTTTAATTTATCTAAGTTACAATAGCCTAAAGTCAACTGCTCATCACCTTTTACAAAATATTGCTTTTCCCGATGCTGGGACGTTAATGGTTGAGGAGTTATCCTGGTAAGAACCAGGAGAACTGTTACTCAACATATGCATTGTGACGAGCATAAATTGCTTAGCAACCATATTAAAGTACCTAATCGAATCGCAACCCGTTGAATACTTATTATTATGTTGTTCCGGTGGCCATCTGTGGTCTCCATCATCAGTTCCACTTCTCCAAATGGTGATTTTCGGGAGCAAATGCACGAGTTACTATAAAAAATACCCAAATCACTATAGGTTTGCCTTTAAAATTCGAGGGTTTTCCTCGATTTCCATGGGATTCCCGCATTAGATTGTGATTTGGTGGCAATGGGACCACCTCGGGAGCATACCATTTCAAACAAAAAAAATATTCTTAAAATCGGTCCATAATTGACGGAGATATAGGTGAACAAACAAAAAAAACATACAGCCGAACATATAACCTCCTCCTTTTTGGAAGTCGGTTAAAAATAAGCCGTGGCAGCTAAGAGATGGCCAGTCCCAACTGACGGCGCCCGTTCGCGAACTTCACGGATGGATCAGCCCCATTCAGCTCAACCACTTTGAAGGGAGCTAAACCGAGGGTTCCGGGTACCTTGGAAGAAAAAAATATTTTCAGAATTTTTTATATTTGTATTTGTATTTTGTATTTTATAAACAGAATCCGCTTTTATAACAAGTTGCCAAAATCGGTTACACAACTTAGTGATGGAAAATTCAAATCGCACATAAAACGTGCCCTTATCAAAAAAGCAGATTATAAAATTAAGGACTACGTTGAATACAAGGAAGTTTGGCATTAATTCCTTCTGAACATGTGGCCTCCCTGGTACCTCATTAACGGCAAAACTATGTAAATGTCTATTAACTGCTCCCAAATTACGATGTCTTTTTTATTTTATCTTTTTTTACTATATTTTTCTTATTTGACATTATTATACCTACAATTTTAATTTTAACAAGGTTCTAACTTTTATTATTTTAATCATATTTTATATTGTTTTTTTTTTGTTAATGTGAGGACGTTATAGGCTTAATAGACTGTAGATTTGTAGACCATTTTCTATTTTGTTAAGTACCTGGTACTTTTGACGGGCCTACGCTGTCCTCTCATACCTATTAACACTGTAATTTGAAAACATTGTAAAAACCATTTTTTTTTAAAGATTGTCCGTGGAGTTTCTTGCCGGCTCTTCTCTATAGGAAACGACCCATTGGAACCGTGTACCTAGCTTCTGACGTTTCATAAGTGCCCATGTAAGCTTATGTGAAATAAAAATATTTTTGATTGGATTTGATTTGGTTAACGTAGTTTAAGTATTCAATATTATCACATACCAATATTACCAAAAAACAAAGAACTTTTATGCAAATGGAACCGCTCTGGTCCATCTCGTGTCTACAAATTATTTCGTTCAATGAAAATTTGTATAATTAATTAAACAATAACGACCCAATGAAATGGCTAATTATCTGATAAGGATACAAGATTCGTACGATTTTTTTTCCATTTTGGCAGAACGAGTAACGGTAAAAATAATGGTCGAAATAAGCTGTATACTAGTTTTTATGAGTTGCATAGCCTTCATACAATGCCAGATGGAGCCGTTCGTGGTTGGTGGAGAAAAGGCAAAGATTAGAGATTTTCCTCATTCCGTGTTTATGTATGTTAATTGTGTTGAAGCCAAGAAAGACAGCACCCGCGCCTGGGTCTGTGGCGGGTCCATTGTGAATGAAAAGATAGTATTGACGGCAGCACATTGCGTTTTCGGATGTACTAAAAAAAGCGTCTTTACCGTCTCTGTGGGGCACGTCCATAAAAAAAAAGGACTTTCTTCTACCGTTCGTACTTACTTAATTCACGACAAATATAGAGGTGATTTAACAATCAACGACATAGCCCTAGTACAGCTTACAACACTTCTAAAATTTGGCAAGAATGTAAAAAGGGTAGCTTTAATGAGGAATCCACCTTACTTTGAAAAAGCGCAGATAGCTGGCTGGGGATTGACTAATGTGAGTACATTTTGCCTACATTCTTGAAATAATTGATGTTTATTTACTTTTAATGGCACATAAAGCCATACACAAGTTTAATATCGCCTCGTCATTTGAAAATTCGTAGCGTGTGAGGAAGTGAAGGCTTCAAGAACTTTCCACGCACACTGCGGCCAAAGCTACCAAACTAAACAAAATAAAATAAAAAAATTAAGCTAATTCTACTGGTTTTTACAAAAGTTTTCCATAGTTACGTACACACTATTTTAATTTTTTCATAATTCTAAGTAAAATTAAATATAACTTTATGTTTGTTGTTCTTTTCCTATTCATATCATCATCATCATCATTTCAGCCGAAAGACGTCCACTGCTGGACATAGGCCTCCCCCAAGGGGGGGGGGTTGCCATAATCGCCACGCTTGGCAGGCGGGTCATATGATATTATTATATGGCCGTGTGGTGCCGGACGTAAAGAATAGCACCACCCTTCTTCTTCCCGTGGGTGTCGTAAAAGGCACCTAAGGGACTTACTAGAGAATGGGCAGCAGCGTTCTCTATATGCATTTTAACACCATACTGCGATCGCCAACCCGCCTGCCAATCGTGGCGATTATGGCAACCCCCCCCCTTTCCCCTTTCTTGGGGGAGGCCTATGTTCAGCAGTGGACGTCTTTCGGCTAAAATCATGATGATGAAGATGATATTATACAGTGTGGCTCACGCCTCTTTGGCGTAGGCCTCCCCCATTTCCTTCCATTATCCCTAGCTTTGGTTATCCAACAACCAACCTACTTATAGCAAATTGTTCTGGGTGTGGTCACCAATAATTATGATGAAATAAAATAGGAACATCGATTTCAAATTTAGTATCCTTATTTCACACTTGCAGGAAACTGTGAAAACACTGGCAGTTAATCTTAAGTACGTAGATCAATACGTGTGGACGGATCGTGCTTGCAAACAAGTGATCTCAATACCAAAAGGCACTATCTGCGCCAGCAGTGGAATGGTGAACTCCTACTCTAGCCGGTAAGACAAGTGAGAAGTATAATTATCTAGCTTTTCAGCCTGAATCCGGTCTAAGTGCGTTCTACATGAAATCCCGAAGCCGAAGTAAAAAAAGGTATTTTGTGGTGAGGAAGACCACATATGAGAGAATTCAGACTCCTTATACATCTGATGACCTGGAGGTTATCCACTCGATTAGGTTTCAGGGTCTTAGTCTGCCGGCCAGATCCCCTCTATGTTGTTGTTTGGTTTTAATTTTCGCTAAGGTGTGTCTTTAGAGGCATGAGGAACAGGGTGTAAAGTTCACTCATCCTCTATAGAAAAGGGAGGATCCTCCGACCAGACGGGTGTTGTGTCTGGTGGGCAACTGCCCGACGGTTGATGTCGGGATGTTGTATTATATGCTAGTTGCGCGGTAAACCCTGCTTGCGCGATGCAGGATTTTGCGTGAAGTCAGTGTGACGCGTAGTTCGCATGTGGCGATGTCAAGGGGGATGCGCTAAGGCAGCCCGTGAAATTCAAATTTTCCAACGTTTTTTGCAATTTTCAGGTCAGTAACAGGTTTTATGTTGATCTAATTATGATTCGCGGTCATAACTAATATGGCTTTACAGAAATAAAATCATTAGAATCGGCAATACAACTAACTTTCTTCAATTTTTTGAACTTAGGGAGTTGTAATGCTGATTCGAATGATTATAATTCTGTAAAGCCATATTGGTTATGGCCGCGAATCATAATTAAATCAACATACAACGTGTTACTGACCTGCGAATTGCAAAAAACGTAATAAAATTTGAATTTAGCGGGCTACCTTAGCGCATCCCCCTTAATTAGCGGCATTAAGGGGGATGCGCTAAGGTAGCCCGCTAAATTCCAATTACAAACAAACACAGAGTTGCAGATGTTTGTTTTGAGGACAATAGTTTTTGTATGTTCAATTGGGTAGGTATAATAACAGTCAAGTCATCAATTACATAATTATGGTACCATTATAATTAGCTAGAGGTGACTACATGAAATTAGAGGTTTCATTGACCATTATTTAATGACAATAACAAGGTAATTTTATGTTCAATTATAGTAGATTCACTCATCAATTACTTATGCTAACGTATAAAAATATAGGTGAATAATGAAATTAGAGTACGTTAAAATTATTTTATAGGTGCTGTTATTAGAAGCTTATTAGAAGCTGGCAATGCGTAGACATAATAATATCACAAAAGTTGCTTAGGAATTATCACCATGCTGCGGCATATTAAGACGCAGATATAATAATATGTAAGTGACCTTGAGTGGTTAGCTTGCGTGTTCTGTACTGAGCTCACGCAACGCGTCGTACGTTCAGCCAGTAATAGGACTCGCCCACCAAGGAGCGCTGTCCCCAATTTGACGCATTATTAATTTATTATACACAAAACAAAAGGTATTTTAATAAAACGCGTATACTAAAAGATCAATAATTAAATTATTGAGAAAATGCTCTAATTTATCATTAACACTACTTGTTTAGACGTGATCTTCAGTATAAAATCATTAAATATCGGTTATCGTCCCCTACAATATATTATTATTATGGTCGCTTGAAAAGCGCTTAGACGCTAAAAGTTTGTTAGACGCTAACCGTCCTATTACAAAACAAGGTTTATCTTCGACCCAGATTTAAACTATGGAGCCATTATTGAATTTCGAACTTTATTCCGTCTACGGTAAAGTTCTTAATACAAAACTGACAACTTAGTACCAAACTAAGTTTTCAGTTTTGTATAAAGAACGGCATTTCAATCACAGTTACGTTCTTATTACAAAAACTGGCTCCATGGTTTAAGCCATGTCAAAATATAAATCTTGTTTAATAAGACGGTAAAAGTTTGTCGCTGACCTATTAATTCATTAGACAACTAAATATATTTGAAGACGAGAATGACATTTTAAAGAAGCTGCCTTAATTAGCACCCTTTTTGTATTTCTTCCTACAAAATGTAATGTGTCGTTTATTTTTTTTTCCCATAGCTTTTATTTTTATATTTTTTCTATTTTCCCTAGTAAAATAAATAAAATTAGAGGGCTTGGTGTTATGTCATTGTTCGGTGGAAGACATGGAAGATCTAATTAATTAAAAACGTGATTTGAAATGGTAACATTTAATTATCTTCCTTGAATTTGAAGAGGCAGTGTTTAATTAAAAGATTCGATCTTTAACCTACCTTACCTACTACCCTGCGTACTGTAGATTCGTGCCATATTATTCCCGGTTGAGGCTAGCAACTTATAAAATGCAGTTTAACTTACTTACAAAAATATTTTTTTCCTTGCAGTAAAACTTGCTTACTTCAATAGTTAGGGTACTTTTCAACCATATGATTCAATCAATCAATCAATCAATCATAATATTTTATTTCACATAAACCAACATGGGCACTTAAGAAACGTCAGAAGCTAGGTGCACGGTTCCAATTGGTTGTTTCCTATGGAGAAGAGCCGGCAAGAAACCCATCCAACTCCACGGTTACTCTTTTGAAAATAATGGGCTTTTACAATGTATTCAAGTTATAGTGGTAATAGGTATGGGAGGACAGTGTAGGCCCGTCAACAAGTACCAAGTACTTAACAAAATAGAGAATGGTTTACAAAGCTACAGTCCATTAAGCCTACAACGTTCTCACATTATCAAAAAATTACAAAAAAAACCGGCCAAGTACGTGTCGGACCACGCACAATGAAGGGTTCCGTAGTTAGGATGAATTCATCCCAAAAACAAACTTAACATTGTAGTTGAAAAACATGCTCTCCCATACATCTATAACGTTACGGTCAATTCTTCAACTGCAAATTTAAGTTGGTCGACGGTAATCGTTAACTTGTAAACCCTACTTAGCTGTGATAGTTTTCCTTTTAATTTCGATATATATACTACTGCCATACATTTTTTCACATATCCAAAACCAACCATTTAGCTGGCAGGGGGGGGGGGACACTTGACTCTAATAAAAAATAGCACTTTAAAGCTTAATATTACGCAAACGAATCTCAGAATTGAAAAATGTGTTTTACAGACCCACAATATTTTTGAACGGCCTATCCAACGATACCCCACACCATGTATTAGACAAGAAAAAAAATACCATCCCCGTTTTACGCGCAAGGGAGGTACCCTATAAAATTTTTTTTTCATGGTTTTATTTTACGACTTTTTTGGTGTGATTAATATGTACACCCATGCCAAATTACAGCTTTCTAGGACTTAGCGTCTCTGAGCTAAGCCAGGGACAGACGGACGGATGGACAGACAGACAGACAGACGGACATGGCGAAACTATAAGGGTTCCTTGTTTACTACGGAACCCTATAAAACGATGTAAAATATTATTAAAATAATAAAATTTAGAACCTTGTTTAATTTAAAATTTTAGGTTTAAAATGTAAAAAAAAAAAAGGATTATGTCAAGGAAGTATGTAAAAATAAATAACATAAACATCGCAACTTGGGAGCAGTTAATAGGCATTTACATATTTTTGCCGTTAATGAGGTACCAGGAAGCAGAGAAGCCACACGTGCAGAAGGAATTAATGCCAAACTTCGTTGTCTTCAACGTAGTCTTTAATCTTTTCGATTACTTGGCTTAGTAGCCGATTTATACGAAAAAACCATTTAAAGAAACACGTAATACGTTAATGGTATCTATGTAACAAACCTATTAAAAAAGGAGTACCTACAGAGTAATAGAAATATGAAAATTTTATTCCTTTAACGGCCGAACCCAATAACCTATATATCACCAGTTTCGGCCTACTGGAGATATAAAAATATATCTATCGATGGTTTTAACGTCCCAATAATCTAGGAATCATACCGGCCCACGCTATCTACTGATGGGAGGGTGTATCGCCTACAACACATATCTCTTTGTATGAAAATGCCAAAGTATGCGTCCAAATATACGATTTGTTTGACAGGACAGTACTACAGATGGCAGATTTGGCTATTCCCGAATTGCAGGGATAAACGTAAAGTAGCCAAGCTAAAATTAACTCTTTAGTTCTTGCAATAATGATCATAGATGTTTTTTTTATTTAAAGTAATAAAAAAAATTGAAATTCAAATATCTCGAAAACGGTGCGCCCTAGGCAAAAAATAACAGAAATTTAACCCCGCCTTACTATCACACCCCGTGCAAGCTCCATTCCAAAAGGAATTTAAGTTAAAAAAAAATAACAATGCGCTAAGGTAGCCCGCGAAATTCAAATTTTATTACGTTTTTTGCAATTTGCAGGTCAGTAACAGGTTGTATTTTGATTCGCGGCCATAACAAATATGGCTCTACAGAATTATATCTTAATCCAGTAACTTATTTAGAAGTAAGAAACAAAGAAGTTTTAATATAACCCTAATTACAAATGTTGTTTTTTAAAGTGATGTTGGTTGTAATGGAACGCACGGGAGGGCGAAGTAGAGAAACCTACTTATTGTTTTCGTTAGATAGATAGCCTTTATCAATGATTGTGAGACGCCATCCGAGCATAGATATAATTATACTGTCTATCAGCAATAGCGATCTGTCTTTAACTGAAAATAAGTTATTGGGTTTGGCCGTAAGAACACCAAGGCATCTCAAATATTCTACAAATATTTTTCTAGGTTTATTTATTTTTTTACTAAAGTTCTTAGGGAACATTAGACACGTTGCACTATTTATTTATTTTTTATTTTATTTATTAAGGCACTTAGTCCTAATAACAATACAAAGTACATACAATTAAAAATCACAGATATCATAATACTATTATTATGGACAATACCCACGAACCTCCAATTCCAAGAATTTTAATGCACCTGGGGTAGCGCGGGTCGCAGGTAAGTATACGGAAAAGGGGCAAGTAAACTGATTACTCGTATCATTAGAAATTTTTCATTAGACGCCAATACTCATGAAAGTGATTTTAACAGTGATTTTGGTTTAATTTAGTGATGGATATTGAATTTGATTAATCGATGTCGATGTGTAATTAATGTAAGAGGTGGCAACACTTTTTATTAATAATTAGATTTGGTAAGATTTTTCCATTTTTAATTAAAATTAATAGTTATTTTTTTTAATAATATTTTTTTTATCATACTAATTTTCTACGGCGATTAAAATATTTTGTTTTATTAAAAAACAAAAAAAAACAAGATTTTTTTTTTAAAATTAAAGATCTTATAATAACCTATCATTCTTCTATTTACTATATTAAAAAAATCTTCTTTCTATGAAGAATTTTTACATCCCTAGATTCTGTTGATGTGTGTATGTACTATCTTATTTTACAGAAAAAGTTAGCAACTAGTTTTTTTATTATTTAACATCAAATTCTTATCTATTTTGGACCTGGAAAGGTGGTGAAACCCGGGCGGTTCCTCCCGCTTTATCCTAAACAGAAACCTCCCGAAACAACCGTGTCCGGTAGGACCTGCGTCAGGCGAGGACGCCGCGCCGTGGCGCCGGTGAACGGTTTCGGAGAGACAACGTGTCCCTGTATCATATCTCGCTACAGAAGGATAGGTTTCTAGGTCTGGTCCTGGAGTCGGACCGACATAGTTACGTTTACATACAGACACGTCAGCACCTCGATGTAGCGATAGTCGATCTGGCATCGTTGAAGACACTGCAGTGAAGCCCATGTCTCAATCGAATCGAAGGCTTTCTCGTAGACCACAAACGCTAAGCACAGAGGCAGGTTATACTCTTCGGTCTTCTGTTTAACCTGCCGGGCCTTTACGGAATCCGGCTTGTTCGGGAGGCTGGAAGTTGCCAAACCTGGGCGCGAGACGATTCGTGAGGACTCTTGAAAAAAGCTTGTAGACATGGCTGAGAAGTGAGATGAGCCTATAATTCTTATGGAAGGCATTGTTGCCCTTCTTAAAGAAAAGTATCACCACACCGCTGTTCCATACCTGTGGCGTTTTAATAATAATAATAATGAAAACTTTATTGCGGGTGGCATAGACCCATATAAACCTTAACCTAATACATTTGCCATGACTCGCTACTCGCCACACCTACACAAGACATGACCCACTGCTTCTGAAAGAGACAGTCAAAACGTACAGCTATTGCGTTCAGAATGCCGTTGTTGCTACCCCGTATACGGGCCAGCAGGGAAGCTGCTTTTTTGCGCATTATGGCCTGGAAACCATCTGTGCGCGCTTCAGCAAACATCCCAGACGCGCTGCACCGCCTCAGCAAACCCAACAACATCCTGAACGCATTATTGTACTGAGTGCTCAGGGCTCTGTAAGCTCGCTGCGTTTTGTCCTCGAGTTTTGACGGAATCAAACAGCTTCTGGCGCACACTGTGGGTTCCGGGTACTTTGGAAGGAAAAGTATGGGTTTTTTTTATAACGTTGCCATACACTTAGAATATCTCCTGTATTGTGGGAAAGTGACTTTCCATTTTCAAAATTTAATTCAGCAGCGGAAGTCAAAACAGAGCCCAGCTGAATATAAAGTATGGCACAGTTAAGAGCGTTTACACCTTACGGCATTTCATCCAAACTTTCAAGGCCTTGTTTTTCGAAATGACTGAACCGATTTTAATGAAACTTCATAGGCTTAAGCAGGATACAAAGGTCTAAAAAGTAAGTTAATAACATTTTCGAAATGCCTTATTTAAAAACAGATAACTGGAAATATCTGTTTCTATGAAAAAATTCAAATCGGTCTCATTTGGCTGTAACACTATTTTTCGAAAATGTTCTTATCTAACTTTCACTCTTAACCACACTTTAAGTCGTAACAGTAAGGATTATTTTTGTAGTTTAAGTGTTTTCATACATAGTGACATCATACCAATAAATAGTGTTATCTCATATCAATATTACCAAAAAACAAAGAACTTTTATGCAAACGGAACCGCTGGTCCATCTAGTATCTTACATGTTATGTTCAATGTTTTTTTTTATAATTCATTAAACAATAACGTCCCAATGAAATGGCTAATTAAGTGATAAGGATATAGGATTCGTACATACACACAAAACATTGTATAAGGCAGAACGAGTAATAGTAAAAATAATGGTCGAAATCAGCCGAATTCTAGTTTTCATGAGTTGCATTGCCTTCATAAAATGCAAGATGGAGCCGTTCGTGGTTGGTGGAAAAAAAGCAAAGATTACAAATTTTCCTCATTCCGTGTTTATGTATGTTAATTGTGTTGAGGCCAACCACGACACCAACGCCTGGATCTGTGGCGGGTCCATTGTGAATGAAAAGATAGTACTGACAGCGGCACATTGCGTTTTCGGATGTATTAACAAAAGCGTCTTTACCGTCTCTGTGGGGCACGTCCATAGAAAAAAAGGTTTTTCTTCTACCGTTCGTACTTACTTAATTCACGACAAATATAGAGGTGATTTAACAATCAACGACATAGCCCTAGTACAGCTTACAACACTTTTAAAATTTGGCAAGAATGTAAAAAGGGTAGTTTTAATGAGGAATCCACCTTACTATGAAAAAGCGCAGATAGCTGGCTGGGGAATGACTGATGTGAGTACATTTTGTCTACATTCTTGAAATGATTTGTTATTATTTACTTAATTGCACATAAAGCCACACACGTGTTGAATATTGCCTCGTCTTTTGAAAATTCGTACCGTGTGAGGAACTTCCCACGCACACTAAGGCCAAAGCTACCAACCTAAATAGAAAAGGGCCTTTATTCTGCTACTTTTAACAAATGTTTTACGTATTTTTACCTACATACACTTTTTTTTTTTTTTTTTCATAATTCTAAGTAAAACTACATATAAATTTACTTTTGTTGTTCTTTTCCTATTTGTATGATATTATACAAGGTTATTGGTAAAACACCAATAACCTCTTAAGGGGTCATTGTACTCCTCATTATGAACAATTTTTACTATGGGACCAAAACTGAAATCACGAAAAAAAAAAATCAGCTGTTCCCTACATTTATGTTCGCATAATTCGTTAAAATGTAGGGAACTGCTGATTTTTTTTTCGTGATTTCAGTTTTGGTCCCATAGTAAAAGTTGTTCATAATGAGGAGTACAATGACCCCTTAAGAGGTTATTGGTGTTTTACCAATAACCCTGTAAAGTGTAGTTCACGACTTTAAACGGTGGTGGCCTGTTTGGCGTAGACCTCCCCCATTTCCTTCCACTGTTACTTGTCTTTAGCTTTGGTCATCCAACTACCAACCTACTTATAGCAAATTGTTCTGTATAATAATGATGAAATAAAATAGGAACATCGATTTCAAAGTTACTATCCTTATTTTCACACTTGCAGGAAACTGATCAAATAATGGCAGTTAAACTTAACTACATAGATCAATACGTGTGGAACATTCATGATTGCAAACAAGTGTTCGCAGTACCAAAAGGCACTATCTGCGCCAGCAGTGGAATAGCGACCTCCTTTTCTAGCCGGTAAGGCAAGTGAGGAGTATAATTATCTAGCTATTCCGCCTGAGTCTGATCTAACTGCATTCTAAATGAAATCCCCAAACCGAGGGACTAGTAAAAAAAACCGGCCAAGTGCGTGTCGGACCACGCACAATGAAGGGTTCCGTAGTTGGGATGAATTTATCCCAAGAAGAAACTTAACATTGTAGTTGAAAAACATGATCCCCCATACATTCCAACTGCAAATGTAAGTTTGTACGCACAATATTGAGTGATTTACCATGTTATTTTAAGATCACAGACTTCTTATAGGTTTTCCTGTAATCTATTAGTAAAGAACTATTTTCTGTATTTTTTTTCAACATTTTAGTCTGAGTAGTTTCGGCGATAAGGGGGGAATTTAAATTTTTATTTATTTTCTTAAATAATTTCAAAAGTATTTATTTTTAAAATTATAAAAAAAATATATATAAAATTCTTAAAATAATTTCGTTCGATGTAAGACATGGAATATTTCTATAATTAAAAACATAATTTGAAATGGTAACATTTAATGAACTTCCTTGAACTTTAAGTGGCAGTATTTAATTAAAAGATTAGATCCTTAAGAACTACCCTGCTTAATGTAGATTCGTGCCATGTTTCTCCCGGCTGAGGCTAGCAACTTTTGGATAAAAATGCAGTTTAACTTACAAAAAAAAACACTACAAAAAGCAAAAAACTATTCAAAAAAAGATTAGGAGGAACTGAGAACCTCCTGAGACTTTTTTAGAAGTATAGTAAATAACTTTTTCCTTGCAGTAAAACTTGCTTAACTCAATAATTAGGGTACTTTTCCACCCTATGATTATTTGGCTTAGTAGCCGATTAATACGAAAATACCATCTACAGAGATACTAAGTATTATATAGATAATACGTAAGTGGTTTATGTAACAAAACTATGAAAAAGGGAGTACCTACAGATTACTAGAAATATGAATATTTAATTCCTCTAAGAACACTAAGCATCTTAAATATCCTGAAAACTATTTATCAAAAATTATTCTTTTGTTTTTTTTTGTTTAAGGCGACGATAACCGACTTTTAATGATTTTATACTGAAGATCACGTCTAAACGAGTAGTGTTAGTGATTTGAAAAAAAATTATGTTGAATTAGAGCATGTTCTGAATAAATTAATATGTGAATATTTTAGATTATGTTTATAATACATAGTGAAATTAATTTGTAATTTGTTAATGTCTAACGCGGATAAAAAACTGAGAATGGCGCAAAATCTACCAAGCGTATTTTTCTGAAAACTTCACCAATTTAAAGATAATTTAATTATTGATCTTTTAGTATACGCTTTTTATTAAAATATCTTTTGGTTTGTGTATAATAAATTAATAATGCGTCAAATTGGGGACAGCGCTCCTTGATGGGCGAGTCCTATTACTGGCTGAACGTACGACGCGTTGCGTGAGCTCAGTACAGAACACGCAAGCTAACCACTCAAGGTCACTGGCATATATCTCCGTCTTAACAAAGTACGAATAGGCACATTATGCACGTTGTGGCATTTGATGTAATGACCTAAAGTTTCGTAAAAGTTGGTTTTTCAATGCGGCCTAAGTAATTCAATTAATAATAATGGCGGTCATTAAATCGATTTATAAATTGAGAAATTTAATCTGTGTATGCAAGAATAGCGTTTTATGGGCGTATTAGCTTACGTCAGAGACTTACGCGAGTTTACTTCGTCAAAGTCAATCGGTGCGGGTGTTTTAGTTTATTCTTACAAATGAAACATATTTTTTTTAAATTGGCTTTGATATTCCTTGTCAAATGTGACAAAGAACATCTAGTAGTGAAAGGTGAAATTGGGCAGATAAGGCAGTTCCCACATTCTGCGTTCTTGAATGTTCATTGCGAAGACAAAGACCATCCTGGATGGATCTGTGGGGCATCTGTCGTCAACCAGAGGATAATTTTGACAGCGGCGCATTGTGTGGACAGTTGCATCAACCAAGCCTCCATGACAATCTCAGTGGGCCACAAGCACAGAGAAAAATGGTCCGTTTCTAGTGTCCAGAGCGTCCTCTCTCACGATATGTATGACAAAGAGCTACTGGCTTATGACATAGCACTAATCAGACTCACAACGGATTTGAAATTCAGTTATGACGTTCGACGAGTGGCAATAATGGCAAAACCACCTTACTTTGAGAAGGCACAAGTAGCAGGCTGGGGGTGGGTTAAAGTAAGTTATGTTGTTATGAGGTTATGCAAACGCATTAAGTATTTGAATGTCGAAAATTAAAACATCAACAATCATCGTATCCCCCGATCTATTATTATCTCCGAGTGAAATGCCTACACTTCTTACACTTAAGTTTACTATTAAAAAAAAACCGACAAGTTAAGATACCGAAAATTATCGAAAACGTGAGTCGGACATATGAAATTTTCACTCTTGTGACAATTTCCCGTCAACCTTCATATCTCAACCACCTGTATAAGTATGGTGTTTGCAAGAGAAGAGAATGTGTCGGTATGTGATGTGAAAAATGATAAAAGAGTGTGGAGCAAGTGAACGAGTTTGTATATTTGGGGAGTTTGTTAACAAGAGATGGAAATATTGAAGAAAATGTGAAAAGTCAAAGTATTTATTTCAATGGTACTTTTGAACATCTTTACAAAATAATAGAATTGATTCTAGTCGCCTCTTCCAAAATGTAGTTTCGTATGGTTAAGAATGAGCAAGAAACTCCACCGTTACTCTTTTAGGAAAGGAAAGTGAATGCGGGAAATAAAGTAAATAGTGCTTGCTATACATGCGATTGTGACCAACCAGTTGAAGTTCAAAGACTCGAATGGCTGTAAGTGAACCCAACATTCACTACTACACATAAAAGTGAATACGCTTAGAAGTGAATATTGGGTGTGGCAAACGAGGCATGAAAGTAGAATAAATACTGTGGAAATGCGTTCCTTGCGAAGTATGTGTGGTATAAATATCTCGTATGATAAGGCAACGTTGCGGTTTAACAGAAGATGTACTGACAAAAATTCAAAAGGGTTTGCTTAGATGGTTTGGTTTTGTTGAGACGGCGAATGAAAGGCGACTAAGAAAAGGTATTTGAGTAGAAACGCCGGGACCCCGCGCCCAAGAAGTACATAATACCTGTAGTGACCTTATTGGTGATGTTCTTCAGAAAAGTCAGGTGCGTAGTACAGTACTAGCAACCGACATGCGTGTACGAGTATTACCAGATGTATGAAAGTAAACGAAACAAAAGGAGTATGTAAAGATTCTATAGGCGTTATGCAGTTTTTGCCTACCCCTATGGGATGATGGCGTGAGTTTATGTATGTTTGTACAAAATATCTATTTAAACATTTTTCATCAACCGAAATCGGTCTACTCTAAGGGTCACACCTTCAAACTTAATCTGTCTGCCAGGTCATCACTTTCAAACCTAATCTGTATGTGCTGGAGTGCACCTAGTTCCAGAATTCGCTTCGCTCTCCATGGATTGATTAGGTTATTTTTTTTTTCGTTATTTTGGTCGTAGATCATAATTACTAGTCGGGACACTTTCGATACTTTAAACTGCAGCAATTTAACCATTCAGTATGTTAATTTTCGGTTTCGGAAGTCTGTAAGTGGCACCGGTGACTGAAAAGTTGAAAACCACCTAATTTTTATTTTTATAAGTTTTGTTTAATTTCGTTCTTACCTAAGGTTATCACTGTATTTGAGAATGCTGGTTCACCTGGTGACTGTTATCTACTTTTATTTGATATTTTGTATACAGAAGCTGTTGGTGTACCTTTATAAATAAATAAAAATAAAACAAAAGTTGTGCGGAAATCGGTTGTCATCAATGATACTACTCGTATATTAAACAGATATGTTGTGAGCGCGCAATCGTGAAGACTCGAAAACGTCCTAATTGGGACGTATTTGTTAGTCTGTGATGCCAACATTCGGTGATTGGTGGCTATAATAATGTTTATTTACATTCACGCGCAATTGACAACACTAGCTGTCTCTTTTTTTGTTGTTGTTTTTATCAAGCCATCATTTTTACTTGTAGTGAAATGTAAAATGAATGAAAAGTACATGTGTGATGCCGCTGCTGCGCGGAACACTTTTTTCGGTTGTTTTGTGAGTATATAACATATTTGGGGGGGCCTATGTCCAGCAGTGGACATCTTTGGGCTGAAATGATGATGATGATGATGATAACATATTTGTTTAATATTAATATCATTGATTGTCATGGTATGGGTATAATTATGAATGATATGGAAAGAAATGTCGTGAGCAAAGTTTTGAGTATGGAATTTAAGGATGTGGACGGCTTTAAGAGTAGGGGAAGACCAATGGGACAATGGATGGACTGTGTGATAGATGATATGGCTAGTGACGGGGGTGACTACCACGATGATGACTAATATATGTAGAAGTACTTCGGATATTTGAACTTTGATTATCGGTATTATTACTTGAGATGTTTTAATTTTTCTTCATTTAATTACAAACCCCATTCATTCACTATCAAGAAATTAATGGAATAGTAAAAGAAAAAGATTCAAACAATATTTCCAGGAAATCGAACCAGATAAGGGATCGAAAATCCTTTATTACGTCGATCAATACGTATGGAGCACATACAGATGTAGTAAAGCAATTGAAGATGTACCCAAGGGCGTAATTTGCGCGAGCAGCAATAACAGCAAGACTTACCCTAGTCGGTAAGGAGAAAAGTGGCATTGTTTTTTTCGAGACTTAATTAAATAAGTTAAAAAGGAGCAATCCCTTGACTTAAGGGTCAAATAATCGCCGTTGACCTTGGCCATACAAATGCGAATATTTATTTTTAGTAAGGAAAATATGAATATTTGAAAAAATCATACATAGAATTATAGATAAAAAAAAAAAAAAAAAATATCATAAGTAGTTTGAAAGTAATATCGTTTTTTATGCTTTGGGTAGACATTACTACCAGAATTTATTTCATTAGTACCTATTTTACTACAATACTTAAATATTCAAATAATAATATAGTATTGATGTGTATGCGTTCTAGTTTAACATATATTTTTTGAATAACTTACTTGCATTATAATTATGAAGGCGTAATAACAGATTTAAAAGTCACTAAAATCATATATCTGCCCCTTAGGTAGATTAAGGCCCTCCTGGAAGCCTCGATCGTGCAGGCCTGGGTGTCATCACCGGACAGGCCTGCCGACATCAACGACGAGGCGGAGTGGTTCCGGGAGGCCATGTCCGAGATATGTGACGTGGCAATGCCCCGGGTCCAGCCCGGACGTGCTCGGCGCCAGGTGTGCTGGTGGTCGCATGAGCTGACCGCTTTACGCGAGGCATGCGTTGCTGCGCGCCACCGGTACTCCAGGCACCGCAGGCTCCGTATCCGCCCTCCGGATACGGAAGCCATTCAGGCGGAGCTGTACGAGGGGTACAGAGCGGCGAAGACCGCCCTCCAAGCGGAGATCCAGCGGGCCAGAGGACTGTCCCGCGAGGACTCGCTGGAGACTCTGAACAGAGACCCATGGGGACGCCCCTACAAAGGGGTGAGAGATAAACACCGCCCATGGGCTCCCCCGCTGACGCAGAGTCTCCGGCTCCAGCTCGTGGAGGACGTGGTGAGCGCTTTGTTTCCTTCGCGAGGGGAACATACTCCCCTGCCCATGGCTCCGCCTCCTGCGGTGCCCGATGCGGACCACACCAATGACGACGACGACGATACTCCGGAGGTGACCGAGGTAGATTTGAGAGTGGCGGTACGGAGGCTGAATGCCAAGAATACCGCCCCAGGACCCGACGGCTTACCTGGAAAAGCCTGGGTTCTGGCCTTGGAGGCTCTCGGGCCTCGACTGAGGGGGCTCCTAAGCGCATGCTTGGAGAGGGGCCAGTTCCCACTTTGTTGGAAGACGGGGAAACTGGTCCTCATTAAGAAGCCAGGGCGCCCGGCGGACTCTCTGTCCGCTTACCGGCCCATCGTGCTGCTCGACGAGGTGGGCAAGCTCTTTGAAAGAGTTATTGCAGACCGCCTTGTCGGGCGGCTGATTTGGCGGACAGCCAGTTTGGTTTCCGCAAGGGGCGCTCTACGGTGGATGCCATCATGCGCGTTCGAGCCCTCACGACGGGGGATGCTATTGCCCGGGGTGGGGTCGTCTTGGCGGTGTCTCTTGACATCGCCAATGCTTTCAATACCCTGCCCTGGAGTTGCATTAGGGAGGCACTCCGGTATCACCGGATGCCGACCTACCTCTGTCGAGTGGTCGAGGTCTATTTGACGGACAGGGCCGTCATCTACCCCGGTCACCACGGAGAGTGGAACCGGCGAGAGATGTCGTGCGGTGTCCCACAGGGATCGGTCTTGGGGCCGCATCTGTGGGACATCGGCTACGACTGGGTGCTGCGTGCTGACCTCCCTAGCGGCGTCAGCGTAGTCTGCTACGCTGACGACACGCTGGTCCTGGCGCAGGGGAGGTCGCATCAGGCGGCGGCCGAACTGGCAGCACGTGGGATTGCGATAATCGTCAACAGGATCCGGCAATTGGGACTCGAGGTGGCTTTGCACAAGTGTGAGGCCATGTGTTTTTATGGTCCTCGGAATGCGCCAGAGTCACATAATCCCCGTAATTGTAATATATTTTTTAAGTAAAACTTCTTTCGCTGCGTTGAGACATTTTTGGTAGGGGCAAAACTAATGGGTTCATGTCACCGATATGCTAATGTGAGTGTGTTGCGCCATATTGGTGAAGCCCAGCACCCTGTGTACATGTACACGCATAAATATACAATATTAGTTTTAGTATATGCGAAACCCGAAACACATGTCTACTATTTTTATGTAGAGAATCTATGTTCAAAATTTCAAAACTATCATGAAAAATCATAAACTTATAAGGTTATTATGTTACCGGGTTGTCCGTACAAAAACGTTATTATTTTTATAAATAAAGATTATTATATTACATTAAAATCAATTCTGAACTTAGTGTGATGAAGCAATCTTTCAAGCTAATATCGATTGTATCAAAAATAATTTGTATCTTCAGAAATAAACATTAACCGGTTGCCCTGCTCTTCACCTCTCTTTTCTTGTGCCAATCCCCACGCTCCCGTGCCTGTCTCATCCAGTTTTAACCGCGGTAGCAACAATAAATTATATTCTATTATAAGTAATAACCGTTTTAAGTCCTTCCTTCCTTTCTTTTAAATCCTTTCTTTCTTGTTCAGAGCATTAGATTATGTTCACCATCCGATCTAGTGAACGTTAGAAAGTTTTTGATAAAGTTTATTCGATGTTACGCGGCCTAGGTAACTAACTCAATTAGAAATAACGGAGGATATTAAATCAGTTTTATTAAAAGATTTGTTCATAAAATAAAAGTGTTTAAGAGAACTAATGATTAGATTTAATGGCTCTATTAAGCGATAGGCGCGGGTTTACTTCGTCAAAACCAATTGGTATCTACGTGTGTTAGTAAATTTTACAAAATGCATATCATTTTCTAATATTGAGTTTAATTCGCCTTATCAAATGTGTAAACCTCTTGTAGTAGGGGGTGACATCGGGAACGTAAGGCAGTTCCCACATGCCGCCTTCTTGAAAGTTAAGTGCTACAGAAAAGTCCGACCTGGATGGATCTGCGGGTCATCTGTGGTCAACCAGAGGATAATTTTGACGGCGGCACATTGTGTGGATGGTTGCACAGACGAAAAAACCATGACTGTCTCAGTGGGCCACGAGCACAGAGCAAAAGGATTCATGTCTAGTGTCCTCCACTTCCACGCACAAGAAGAGTACCGTAGAATTTTTTTCGCTTATGACATAGCACTAATGAGACTCAAAACGGATTTAAAATTCAGTTTTAACGTTCAACGAGTCGCTAATGAAATTGCCACCTCGCTTTGTGAAAGCGCAAGTAGCTGGGTGGGGGGAATAAGGTTTATCATTTTTCCGTATACCCCTTGTACATGTGTATACCCATATATACCCTCAAGCGCTTTCATCTTCAACTTGAGTTGAAGTTCCTCACTTTCGTGGGGAATACACTTCATGAAAGGTGAATTGAACATGGAATTTCACTAAAGTAAAAGCGGTTGATTCCAAACAATTTTCCAGGAATACCCGGAAAATAAACCGCAAATAATAGAATATGCAAGTACATTTTAATAGCATGGAATTAGTAAGTACTTACTTATATTTTGTAAGTAGAGGGGGTCGAATTTCGACCAGTGGGCGACTACTAGTTTCAATAACACCTTGTTTGGACTTCTTCAGCGTAAGTGTAGATATTGCTACTAAATATCTATAGAGTTCGGCTTGAGATGGCTTCAGGTTTTCTGAAAAGTTAATTTGGTGGGCCACGAAGATACCTACAGGATATTGTTTAAAATTCCCTGATGCCAGCAACAACAAGAGCTGTATAAACTGCTGATACCATATGCGGGTGACCACTGAACATCAGCGCTGTGCTGTGGGTCCCCCATAGCACAGCATCATGCTGAGTGCAAGCCTTCTTTGTCACAGTCATGACGTGCAGCTTCCGACTATTTGTTTGTTTGTGATCGTGATTATAATATGTACTTAGATCTGTTTTGTATAATTCTTTCGAGTTTATTACATAATTATTATGTTTTCCAACATTGTACTTGCTCTGTGACAAATAAAATTTTCTTTCTTTCTTTCATTTCCGTTTTCATTGCCGCACCTGGTAACTACTACTCTCTGACTGATCGACTCCTTGATAGTTTAAAAGTGCCGGTAAATGGTTTATTTGTAATGAATGCTTTGAGTTTGAATTTGCAGGTGTTCAGGTGTACGCTGTCGTCTCACTGGAATGCACTTTGCTTTTAGAAGCTATACAAGAATTATATATTATTTACGTCTCGTAATTTGTGTTTTGTTTTGAACTTATGACATAGAAATAATCCTGAAATTTCAAATTAATAAACCCATCCAATACGTTTCAACATAAGGCTAATTTTGTTGGCGCCTAAGTCTCATGAGAAATCTTTTACATGTCTTCAATATATTCTACTTTTATTACGTACAAATAACATTGATTATTTAAAATGTAATTAGTTTATTTAGAATTAAAATACTTGTATTAATATAATTAAAATGTATAACTTAAAATTCATAATTATAATAACCTTATCGGTAATTATATGTTCGAACCGTTTTTTGGTTGAAACCCTCGGGCCGAGTCCTCATGTTTTGTTCCAAGAAATCTCCAAACGGCTAGTTGACACTTCCCGTGACCCAAGGGCTGGCCTTTACCTTGGCCAGAGGCTAAGCATTGCCATACAACGTGACAATGCCGCTAGTGTCTTGGGAAAATTACCAGTCGACAGCGAGGCGGAGGAGTTTTTTGACGCCATATTTTAGTTTGTAATTGTTTTGATGTAATTCGTACGCTTAAAAGTAATAAAACGTACTTTTAAACGGTTCACCCTTGTTTGGTCGAACAATGTTTCGTCGAAAATCACTTCGGCGAATTTTAGTTGCAATAAAGTCATTTCGTAGAATTATTCATTTGACCGAATAATTCATTGGTAAATTTTTATTTAGCATAATTATTTATTTGAACTAATTTCATTTGAACAAATTTAATTTCACCGAATTTTCAAATGCACTAATTTTATTTAAACTAATGTTTCACTAGACTAAAATACTTCCCGTTGTCCCCGTGGTTTGGTTTTACATTCAAAAATATGTTTCTGGCACTCGCCGGCCGCTGCCGCGGCACCGCTCGCTTCGCTCGCTCGTTGTGTGGTCACAGTTCTAACCTAACCTAACCTAGCTGTTTCGAACTTTCGATTTGTCCCCGTTAGCCG
Organism: Tiliacea aurago; assembly: GCA_948098905.1. Lineage (NCBI taxonomy): Eukaryota > Metazoa > Arthropoda > Insecta > Lepidoptera > Noctuidae > Tiliacea > Tiliacea aurago. The sequence goes on along the minus strand of OX402581.1, from coordinate 22,714,129 downwards.
AATGTACGTTATGGGGACAACGGGAAATAAATTTAATCACGTCCCGCTGTCCCCGTGACGGGGATATGGCATACTTGAATATTCGATAAAATACATGTTATACCATCTGAACATTACATCAAATGAACGTTATGTCTTTTGATCATTAGCACAAATGTTGTTATAGCAAATAAATATTCGACGAACTGAAAATTCTGTCAAACGATATTATACTAAGTGATGATTTTCTTAAACGTTGTTCGATTTAGTAATATTGTATCAAACGTTGTTCGACCAAACAAGGGTGAACCCTTTTAAACTCTACCTAATTTAACAGTAAAATAACATTACCTAACCTTTTGAGCTACGCCGCAGTCGGGTAGATAATCGGGATTAAAAAACCGTTGTGCAGCAACCAATTCTTAATGTACCTATTTATTTCTCACTTTTTTCCTAGGGGTGACTCTGGCAGCGCCCTGGTGGTGCGAGGCTACATCCAGATTGGTCTCGTCTCCTACAAGATGCCCTCGATCAGCAGGAGTCTGGTGGTATACACCGATACCGGTTACTTCTATAAGTGGATCAAAAAGAACGCTAAAAAACTTTATTGTGTCATTAAAGCCTAGGCGAATGTGCAGTGACAGACTAAGGGTAAAACGGGAACCCTATTACTAAAGGCTTCTACATATCGGCGCGAATTGTCGCGCGACGTGACACGGCACAAAGGCCCCGCGTGTCGTGGGACGAGCGGTGCCTTTGTGTCGCGTCGCGTCGCGCGACAAGTCGCCCCGGTATGTAGAAGCCTTAAGGCTCCGCCGTCTGTCTGTCTTTCTGTCCGTCTGTCACCAGGCTGTATCTCATGAACCGTGATAGTTAGACAGTTGAAATTTTCACAGATGATGTATTTCTGTTGCCGCTATAACAACAAATACTGAAAAACAGAATAAAATAAATATTTAAGGGGGCCCCATACAACAAACGTGATTTTTTTTGCTCGTTTTTGCTCTATATTGATATCGGCAACAGGTACACGCTTGAAATATTCACAGAATATTTAGTTATATATTCACTTTAAAAATAAATAATTAAAATAAAATAAAACAAATATTTAAGGGGGGCTCCCCTTAAATATTTGTTTTATTTTAATTACAATATATACAACAAACGTTTTTTTCGTCCCATACAACAAACGTTTTTTTCCATTTTTATAGATAATGGTACGGAACCCTTCGTGCGCGAGTCAGACTCGCACTTGGCCGGGTTTTTTTGTTGTCTAATGTACCTTTTGCTCGATTTCATTGATGGGAATAGGTATAGAGGCATGAGGAAAAGGGTTTAAAGTTCACTCGTCCACCATAGAAAATGGAGGATCTGCCGACCAGACGGGTGTTGAGTCTGGTGGGCAACTGCGCGACGGTTGATGTCGGGATGTTGTATACAACATTATTTTTAGTATATATGCGAAACCTGAATATAGTTGGTTCAGAATAAGGAACTGAATCGATTTCAATAATTTTTACACCATGTTATACTTTGTCCCATGTAAGTGTGATGGAATGTTATCACCATTTAATTACTTACAATACAATCACCGTACGGTTAGGTACCTACTGCCAAATTATTATCAATGAGCGCAAGACGACCCTGGAGGCGCGGGGACGCCGCGGCCGTTAGCATGTTTTTGTACGGACAATCCGGTAACATAATAACCTTATAACTTTGTGATTTTAATGATACAGTTTTGAAATTTTGTACATAGATCTTAACATAAAAATACTAGTCACGTGTTTCGGGTTTCGCATAAACTAAAACTAATATTGTATATGCTAGTCGCGCGGTAAACTCTGCTTGCGCGATGCAGGATTTTTGCGTGACGTCAGTGTGACGCGTAGTTCGCATGTGGCGATGTTGATGCCGCCACATAGGTTTGCCCCCCTATTACATAGCACAACTTATTTTTAGGTTTAGGTTATTATCTTTTGTCAAGTATTCGTAGTATTGATAGGAAACAACGGGAAAAGATATTTCTCAGATGTAAAAAATAACATCACGCCTGTAATCCCCAAGGGGTAGGCAGAGGTGTACCTATAGTACACCCACATTTCGCCAGTTATATTTGAGTCCCATGTTATAGGGGGCGACCTTATTGCCATCAACCGGGCACAAACCAAGACTCCGGGCTGCTACTGAGCAATTTCTGATGGAAAAACCTAATAACACTTTGCCCGACCCGGGAATCAAACCCAGGACCTAATGCTCGCTTGCGATCACTAGACCAACGAAAATCACCAGTGAAAATAGTCCCAGGTGAACTGAGTGGAATACCTCGAAATGACCTGCCACATGTCTTGCACACTTTTGACGTTAACGTTTCCAAAACTTTTGTTTTTCTCAAACACTGTTCTAAACATCTGTTGAGGTGGCAGTATGGACAAACATGGGAGTCTACTCTGAAGATTACCGAAACCTACAAATCCGAAATCCCGGCCGAATCTTTCCTGACTACGGCTGACTATGGCTGTTAACGGCGAAAGAAAAAAAAAACGACGGTCAAAGTGATTAAGTCAAAGTCAAATACGAGACTTGAAGTCGGGTAAGGATTCAATGTCAAATAAGGAATTTTGGAAGTCAAGAAAAGGCCAAACAGTCGACCGATACTTCGGATTATCGCTTCCGATTAAGAACACTTACATACGTCGCCGCATCCCATTACTCGATGAATCGCCATACTGACCAACCTCAACGGATCACCATATAGAGAAAAACAAAGAAAATAATAACATGGAAACGTACTAATTTTTATTCCTAATCTGTTACATCATATGAGTCCATAAAAAATGTTAGGGTACTTACGTCTTGAAACAAAATTCTACTAAAGTCCATTTCACGAAAGAAGTCCCGCGGAAATAAGTGGAACTAATTATTATTATACGCTAAGTTAGCAACATTCCTAAAATAACCCATGCCTGCAGCGCCACGTCTGCGGGACTTCTTTCGTGAAATGGACTTTACTTGACAAATGCGCTACTTTGTCTCACTTGAATAGCAAAAGAACTTCGCGAAAATGATATATTGACATATTTTATGGCCCAGTTTGTTTTCGTCAACAAAATAGGTAGATATGTATTTATATAAACTTTAGATAAAACATAATTGTTGTCGAAAAAGCTGTGTATTATTTTTGAATCATATTACAGCGCTACTGTCAGCGTTACAGCGCCAATAATTTATAATAATAACCCCCATTACTGTGTTATCTGAGATATTAACTAATTAATAATAATTAATCCATCACCGGATGCAGTTTGGCGTTTGCAATTTGATGGTATACTTTTAATTATAATTATAACTGTTAACAAAGGGATAAACTGCTTTTAAAAAATAATTAAGAGTTGTGTTTGAAGATGTTTTGATGTATTACATTATGTTTAATTATGTTTTGAGTTCCATCACCGTATGCACAATAGACTTGAAAATATCACGTTGTTTTTGTTTTGGATAAAATATTTACGGTTTAAGAGATACACTGCTTTAAAAACCACCTTTTTGACCATTTGCAGGAAATCTCCGCCTTAAGAAATTAATACAGGCCAGTTTAAGAAAATATTTAAAAAAATACTGGCAGAAAAAGTCTATTATAATGTTAATGGATTATTAAATGATAAATTGCTCTGAAGATACCGACTGAATCTATTCTATTTATTATATTTTTAATCGCATGACTATTGACCTAATTTTTTAATTTAATATGAATGTTAATTGTTGATTTATTTATAAATTATTATTGTTTGTATTTTTATTTTGAAATCTTATTGTCTTTCGACCTAATTTGTACACCAGCCTTGGTCATACATGTTGAGCCAAAAAAATACCTTGTAAAACCTATAATAAGCATCATACCATGTATATTATCTACACATGTTCTTGCAAATAAATTTAATGAATCTGAAATAAATAATCTACTAATCAAATATCACAATATAAAAATGGTATATTGTTTTGTAAACCGCTACTTACAACAAGGTTAATCTTAACCATTTGTATTATCTTCACGCTTCATGCACGTGGGCATAAACAAAGGAACAGCTGTATGTCAGCCGTAATGTCATGCTTGGCATTTGAAATATACACTTGGTAAAAGAGTCCCATATGTAAGGTACCCGCAGTAAGGGTTCTGTGGCTGATACAGGTACCAAAAGTTTTGGTAGCTAAACTTTTATAGTTCTTCATCTTTTTAGGGTTCCGTAGCCAAAAGGCAAAAACGGAACCCTAGTCTGTCCGTCCGGATGACAAAGCCATTATACTCGGAGACAATTGATACTAGATCTATGAAAATTGGAAAGAAGGTGTATTTGATGCACCGCTAAGCAATGGCGTAGAAAAATTACGAAAAATATAACTATATAAATATAACTCCCCATACAAAAAACAGACGGATGAAAAAAAATACTCGATGCACATAAGCAAATTAACAAATTTCAACTCTCAATCTATTACAGTCAAAAAGTTACAGGCCTGTGACAGATAGACATAACAGTCGTTGGTTCGTAAGAGTAAACTCATCCTTAGTAAGTTTGAAACGTACCTTTCGTAACAAAATAGCTTCCTTTAACATCATTTCAGCTAGATACCTAGACCAATAGATACATTTCCAGACCCGTATGATGGAACCTTATTTCTTAAAAATAGTCCAGGAGTCGCAAACATTTTGTTCGTTATACACTGCCGCAAAAATCTTTTGGCGCTCGAATAACGTTACAGGGAAGCGTTGTCTGAAAACATTTGTGCAATTATTGTTTTAAGAAACGTGCTGAAAAAACAAGAAGGCGGCCTGAAAAAACAAGATGGCGACTTTAGTTCCGATTTTCGCCACGCGCTAAAAGAACCATAAGGCGAAAGCGTCAGGATAGCCCGCGAAATTTAATTTTTCTTAAGTTTTTACACTTTACAAGTCAGTATCAGGTTATAATTATGTTGATCTAAATATGATTCGCGGCCGTATCAAATATTTATTTATAGAATTATAATAATAAAGATCCTCAATACAACTCTCTAAGTAACAATATTGAATGACTATTTCATGAAATCATGACATTTGCAATTTGCCAATTATAACTTAAGGAGTTGTATTGTTGATTCTAATGGTTATAATTCTGTAATTGCATATTTGTTACGGTCGCAAATCGTATTTAAATCAACATACACTTATATACTTTTTCTTAGTAAAAATGCATTTAGGAAGCAAATCCAAGCAACCCTAAAGGGTCAGCAAAGTATGTTATAATGACGTAATGTTTAATAATGTACGCACACAATTTACCTACTTTTTATTTTATTTAATTTAAAAATAAGATGTTTTTTTAAATTTAAAGATATAGTTTCTAGGTTGATAAATAAATATAAAATAAATTAATTTTACTGTAACAAAAAAACTCAGTTTACAGAAACTCTGTGTTCGATAACAACTGCATTAATATAATACTGTATTGTATCTCTGTTACTAGCTAGTTTTTAAATACTTTATTTATTTATTTATTAATAGGTTAGCCTACATTGTTTACACTATACATTTTTAAGTGCGTGTGTGTGTGTGTGCGTTGTGTGTGTGTATTTGTAAGTTTATGTGTGTTTTAATGTGCTTTACATTGTAATCTGTGGAGAACGTAGTGGGTAGCATAATTGTTTAAAATGTAATATTTATGATAGATATTATGACTGTTTTTTTATTGTGCTACTGTTTGTTTTTCCTTAAATAAATACAACCTGACACTGACCAGCAATTAATTAAAAAAAAAAAATGAATTTCGCGGGCTACAGCTACTGATTCACCTTAAGATGCGTATCATGCATTGGTATGCATGATACGCACAACACAAACACTCATACAACTCACACAAAAACTCCTACAAGATATAGCAACAATACCACAGTGTAACTACTTACAGTAGTTCAACGGGAGCGTTTTCGCAGTGCAACATTTCTCAGATCATGTCGATTATACAACTGCAAGTAGCAAGACTATGGCAATACAGTAGTACAGCCTGAAGTCATTCGGTGTCTCGAGCATTCGAGCAGGAAGGCCGGCGGGAAATGCTAATTGTGCAGATAAGAGCCTGCGGGTGCCTGCGGAAGTGACGTCACGCACAGGTGCTACCGCCGTGCTGCTGATAGTGTAATTAGTGCGTGTTACTTTGCAGGAGGTAAGGTTTATCTATTTGTTTTAGGTAGGTATATCATGGAAGAGTTTGTTTGCATGTATTACACAGTACAGGGGGTAAAAGTTTGACTTTTTTTCCATCGAGGTTAAGAAAACTACAAATATTGTGAATGTCTCCAAAATAAGCACACTGGATTTTTTATTGCTTAATACTTGAGATTGCATATCTCTTACTAAACGTAATGTTACGTTAATAAGTTTAAAAAAATAAAATTAGAGACTGGTTTTTTATAAACCCATTGCACGACGCACGACGTGCACTACGATTATAAACCTACTTTTGTACCAAAATAAGCCTCAGGCATAAACAACTAACTGCGGCTAACCTATTTTATTTTTTGAGAAATTATCAAATAACTTCTCCCGCCTTGGGCGGAGCGGCAGGGCATGCCAGAGTTTTACTGACTAAAACCCACCCGAGTTCTTTCAAATGCCTGTGTGCCAGGGTCACGATATCGCTTTCGGACAGACTCGTAACCCTGTCAATTACAAGGATACTGCGTTATCCTAATAATTGATTCAAGGTGGGCGTCCCTACTGGTCGCCATTTTGTTTTAGTCATTCGGTTCAAGGAGAGTAATACTGTCATTCGGTTTCTGACGTTTATCGTGATTGAATGTGTCCCTCTGACTTTTTATTTGTTTAAGTTTGTTAAGTTTTTCTTCGTTTTGTTTTAAACGTTGTTGCGAAAAGTCGTGTTCACGCGTATCTAATAAAATAGACGTATCTACTATGGATGCCCAGCAGGGCCGTCGACCAAATAGGTAAAGGTAACAATTGAAATGTAAATTATATCAAATAAATAAACATAAGCAACTTGTTCATAAGATTATAATAAATCTTTTATTTTCTTTCGTGTTTCATTGTGACACGCCTCTGCCGCCGCCACCGCGCCGCCGCCGCTTCAGCGTGCTTTCAAAAGTACGAATTATATAAAAATCTAATAAGTAGAATGACTATTGAAATGTTGACTACTCCCTGAAACGTCACTTTGACAATGACATTTCCTTATTTGTATTTTTGATCTCGAATTTCATTTCCGAGTTTAGGCATATTACTTAAGCCAAAACAAAATGTAATCAGCAGTATTATCATGATATTTTCATACGTAGCTCATCAACTAGCCTATATTTCCCTATCACCAATAGGTTAGTTCGTATTCCAGACCCACACGCCATCAAAAGGACCACCCACTCAATAGGTAGCCACAGTCTACCTACATAGATAATATTAAAATTGTCAGACTGGAATTCTGCCTAACGGTTTTGCAATCCAGTAGTAACCCGGTTATGAATCAACAGTTTTATACAATACAACTTAATAACCAGTTGCATTACAAGCAAATCTTACCTAATTTAAAAATGTCGGTGGTTATAAATATGACAAGTCACTTTCGATAAAATTATATCACAACCATCTAAAAACTTTTTTACAAAAAAAAAACCGACTTCCAACAAAAACACTAAAAAGTGAAAAATAACTTTAATTTCGGAAGCACATAACATAACATCACGCCTTGTTTCCTCGAAGGGTAGGGCAGAGGTGTACCTGTAGTACACCCACATTTAATATAATATTTAATTTAATTTCGGAAGTCGGTGTCTTTGGTTTTGTATTTACGTTTATGGCCACCGACTTCCGAAATTTAATTAAATATTATATTAAATGTGGGTGTACTACAGGTACACCTCTGCCCTACCCTTCGAGGAAACAAGGCGTGATGTTATGTTATGTGCTTCCGAAATTAAAGTTATTTTTCACTTTTTAGTGTTTTTGTTGGAAGTCGGTTTTTTTTTTTGTAAAAAAGTTTTTTATTTTTCACTTTTTCGTGGTACCTACCCCACACCAATTCGTATACTACTACTTGCTATGAAAACGACAGGAAGTTTTATTTTACATCCCTTAAGGGGTTAAATCTTCAAAAATCTGTTTTTTGCGGTTACCTACGTCATAATAACTATCTGTGTGCCAAATAGCCCAATCAATTCAGTGATTTGAGCTTTGTGTTGATAGATCAGTCAGTAAGTCAGTCACTGTTTCCTTTTGTATGTATTACATCTATAGTGTAATTCGACATGTTACGACGACCCCAAATTATTTAGGGCAGGAGACTGATGATGAAGTATTCAGGCTAAGTTTCAAGTTAATAGATCAACGAAAGAAGATTTTTTTCATACAAACTGTATCCATCCCCCTTTACACCCCCAAAGAAGTTAATTTTTAAAGTGGTTTGCGACTTTTCCATTATTTGACATAGAGGTTATACCAATTTTCGAGTTAATTAAGCCACGTAGTAAAATCCTCTCTTGTAAAATTGACTACCCCTTTTCACCCCGTTATGGGTAGATTTTCGAAAAACCCTGATACAAGTTATTCTTCATTTTTGGTCTTAAGTATAAATACTGAGTTTCGAGTTGATCGGACCGCGCGTTAAAATTCTTCTATACAAGCTTTGACATCCCATCCGTTGAAGTTAAGTTAACAAAAAAATATAAACTTTATAATTTACTTACGTAAGTATTCGTCCAAGTTTCAAGTTTATTAACCCTAGGAATAAGATTTTTCAAACAAAACCCCCCATTTTCCACCCTTAAAGGTCAAATTTCCAAAAACCCCTTCTTAGCGGATGTCTACGTGCCAAATTTCAGGCCAATCTGTTCAGTGGTTTGAGCTGTGTTGATAGACCAATCAGTCACGGTTTCCTTTTATATGTACATATGGCTAGATATATATAATTATATTGAGAACCTCCTCCTTTTTTGTAGTCGGTAAAAAATCATTTATAGCCAGAGTGCATCTCATGACAATTCCAATAAGACCAAACGCGGGTAGGATACATTGTTTTTTAACGGAGTTCCAGTGCCTACCATCCGGCTTCATAATCAGATCAGTTTGATGGTACCATTTTGATCAGAACTATTTATTTAAATTTTCTTCGCTTAACTATCTTAATCCAGATATCTCATCGTCACCCGTGAATTACGTATCACTGAGAAGTTCCGGTGGCCATGTGTGGCCTTCTTCATCTGTTCCATTTCACCAAATTTTACTTTCTGAATGCAAATGATTGACTTGTTGATGAAAATATAAAAATTGCTATAGGTATGCCTATAATATTTGAGGAGTTCCCTCAATTACTCATGGATCCCAACATCAGAACTGGATTTTGAAAAAATGGGACCAATCTGGAAGTATATCCTTTCAATTAAAAAAATAATTTTCCAAATCGGTTCATAAACGACGGAGTTCTGAGGTAACAAACATTAAAAAAAAAAAACCTCCTTTTTGAGAAGTCGGTTAAAAAATATGGTTTCATTTGTGAAAACTTACTTAATAATTATTTTGTAAAAAATATGGTAGGTCTAAAAAGTGCTTTATTTTTAGAATTACTAGCTGTAGCCCACGACTTCGTCTCCGATCTTGGATGAAAAGTAGAAGCCTATGTCCTTCTCCAGGTGTCAAATTTCATTCAAATCCGTTCAGCAGTTTTTGCGTGAAAGCATAAAGTCAAAGTTAAAGTCAAATTGTTTATTTCAAATAGGCACATAAAAGGCACTTTTCAAAGTCTATTTACAAAAAAATAGAATTGATTCTCAGTCGCCCCTTCCAAAAGGTAGTTTCGTGTGGAGAAGAATGGGCAAGAAACTCCACCGTTACTCTTTTAAAATGTTGTTCAATATTTTTATAGGTCCATTAATTATACAATACCACAATAGGTAAAAAGAGTTAAGAATGAAGCAATGACAGATAAATTAATTATGTGCAAATTTGTGCTACTCTCACAGACACTGCACTAGGTCCAGAAACATCGCAAATTTTTTTCGCAGCTTGCGTTGCATTTTTACCTTTTTGTAGTAAAATTTTAAAATGTATCGAATTTCTTCATTAGATTCACTCATCTTGACAGTACGAAAAACAAATGAAAATCACACATTTTCCAAATTTGAATTTGGAATTATGTTCTTTAAAATTTAAACTTTCAATGATACCAAAACCAGCCATAAACAAATAGTATAGCCAAAGAGATTTTATTACAAGTTCATACATACTATAATGCGAAAAGACTTTTTCCCCAACCTATTATTCATTAGGATTCACTGCTTACATTGACAATAAAAGTGGGTTCTAGGAATCAGCACTCAACAATCAACACTCATCAGAAATAAAGAACGGTCACCTAGAACTACATAATGTCTTTGTACAGTAGGCCCTTTGATATCCAAACTCAAAGCATTTATTTCAATCAAATCATTTACAGGCACTTTTGAATTGTCAAGGAGTCGGTCAGTTAGATATATGAAGCTAGTTGCCCATTCCAAAGAGTAATAAGTATAAATGGATAATAACGCGCAAAAAAAGTTAATTATTTTTCTTTGACATTTGTAATTTGATAAGTAGACAATTCTTGATTTAGTACTTTTTTTTTTTGACATTGCAATTTAATTATTTTGTTTAAATTAGAATCATTATAACTGTCACAAAATTTGCATGCCGAATGTAGTAGGTGGAATATGAAGAACTATATTGTGTATGTGTTATAATATCTGTAAAATACCATATTTTACGCAAATAAATGAATCTATCTATCTATCAAGAAACTCCATGGACACTCTTATAAATCATAATGTTACAAAAATATTGTAACTTATATCTTTAATGTTGAATTTATAACTAAATGTGAGGACGATGTAAAAAAAAACGCGTCCATAGTACAACAAATAGAAACAAAATAAAAAAAAACAGTTCAACACCAAAATAATTAAAATAAGCCGTGGCAATTAAGAGATGACCCATTCCGACTGACAGCGCCCGTTCATTAACATGACACATGGATCAGCACCATTCAGCTCAACCATTTTGAAGGGAGATAAATGATCCAACACACGCGCCACCATCAGCGAGACATCTGAGTGAGCATGACATACTTACTCTCAGCCACCAGGGCACAATCAAGTCAATGAAAAACATAACATTACCCGGTAAATGGTAGCTCTATTGTACCTATATAGTAGGTCTATTGTACCTATATAGTAGGTACTCACACCTGTGCTATGCAATTATACAGTACAAAGGAGATTGAGTTTATACAATGCAAAGAGTCTTACAATCTTCAACAGCTCCAACAGTATTTTCAATTGTTAATCATTGTTTGTGGTTGTGGAGCAGGATCAGCATTAAGCCAAGCATTTTTATCAGCGATGTAATCCCCAACTTATAATAATATGCTTGCCTGCATAGTGTGCGTTTTATACAAGATTTGAATTTCGTCTCATTCAGTTTTTTTTTATTTTTTATTTAGGATGGGTTTGCACTTGATCTTAGTCTAGGGCTGAGGTGACAGAGACAACGTCGACGATGGACTGAGCTTACCCAGAAGAAGCCTGTTTACTCTAACTTTGAAGAGATTAGGGTTGTATGCGTTCGGAAACACAGACGCAGGTAAAGAGTTCCACTCTTTTGCTGCGCATTATAAAAGACATTTGGAAACGCTTAGTGTGAATTGGTGGAATAGCAACAAGAAGGGATGGTAACCTGCAGTGCGTGTAGATATCCGATAATAGAAGGGGGCCGGTGGAATGAGGTCGTGGAGTTCTTGGGCACACTCACCGAAGCACAATCTGTAAAAGACCGACAAGCAGGCAACCTTGCGGCGATGGGCCAAGCTGTGAATATTGGCATCCACCAGTTTTACAGTTTCAGTTGAAGTATGTGGGGAGGAATTTTATTGCAACATTTTAAACAGTACCCCATGAAAGATGAGTCTACTTTAGCCAGTCTGAAATCTGGTTGAGCTAATAGGTCCCTATTTCTAGTACTATAATTATGTCTTTCACCTCTTTTACTAAAAATATGAATTTTTTTTTCTTACGTATGTGACGTTTTCATCCATAAGTACTCTTGCGTAAAAAAGTGAAAGAAGCATCGAACGTGGTTCCGGTACCCATTACATTTGGTCCTTACATCCGATCACAAACCACACTTCATTGTGTTCTATATTAGTAACTCCCACGAGAGCACCAATTGTGGACCTCAGGGATTACTCGATAGAAAGGAAACTGTGCTTATTTTGGAGAGAAAATTGCACTGCTCGATTGATATGGTAGGTAATGTTCTTGTACCTTACAGGGTGAGGCCCCAGGCGGATGGATACCACCTTCGCGTAACATGAGCGTATCGGGCATTAGGAATGCGATGGTAGACGAGATTGTAATAGGTTATTAGCACTCCCTGCGCATTGTAAATGTATGCAAGTCGTTTGTGGAGTCAGTACTGAATTAGTTGGTATTTAATAGGAAAATGTTTCTATAGTTGTCTTTCCATTCCAAAACTGGAAAAACATGAAGACATAAATCTCATTCTTGATTCCAGTCCTTAAGTGCAACTCCCTAAATTAAACAATAAGCATAGAAAACAAACAGTCGACACGGTCTTTGACTGACCCAAACTTAGCTATCTTTTAATAAACAACATTGTCTAAGTTGTACGACGAAGACAATAAATAACGTCTTATCAAACATCCCAAGTGCAGGCCTACTTGTTAACACGTGTCTCGACGATCGATAAAACGCTGATCAATAGGGGCGTTCGCAAAAGTCGATAGTCTGGCCCACCTCTAGTAGGTACCTACGTACTACCGCTTACGACTTTCTACGTGTCGGGCGATACGTCAATTGTCCTTACTGTTGTCGGTGATCGTACTTAATAAGGTTTAACTAATAGCTTTTTGTGTTTTGTTTTATCGATGCTGGTGAAGGCAAGGCTGTGTAGGTTTGTGAAACACATGAATAGGTAAATAACGTAGACGATTCTTCAAGCCGACTTGAATGTGGAGGAATTTATGGTTACTGCTTAACTCTTGATCTTTTCTATTTGGTCTACTCATAGTCAATGGTCGTGAATAAATACAGGCTGACTGAAAACATGCGACAAAATTTAAGGGAGTGTGTGACCCATCAATACAAATAACTTTTACTATGGGACCAAATTAGAATTCGCAAAAAAAAGTCGACGTTCTTATAAAGGTACCTATCCGATTGTACCAGTTTGTATAAGAAGGTCGACTTTATTTTCCCTTAAATTTTGTCGCATGTTTCCAAAGTCAGCCTGTATATTGTAATTTCAGTCCATGAGGTTGGGTTGTCGACTTCTGGTCTTCTCTATCTGTTACGGTTCGACCAGCAGTTGGTGATCCTGAAGAAGATAAAAAAGCCCAATATGAAATGGGAACGATAAATAATCATTTTATAATATTCATTTCCGAGTAAGTACTGAGTTTAGTTTGACTTAGATTCTAGAGTCAAATCAATGGATTGTAATGAAACACCTTTTCATTACGAATATTTCTGTATTTATATTGTGACACATATGAAAACTTGGTTTAGACCAATATTTAACGGACTATTTAATTAGGTTCTCAATATAATAGGTATCAGTATCGACTTTAGACTTCTTGAAAGCAACCTTTAGGCTCCGAGGCTCGAAGAGAATTGACTTAGATATCAACTACGTGACGCCCCAAATTTTCGTTTCATTCTGTTCAAAAACCAGTACTTTTACCGTAACTGTCAAATGAGATACTTTTTAAACATCATGACTGGTGATACTAAAATCATTTGAGACGAATCACAAGTTAAATTTCATATTTAGGATTTAAAATCACAAAAATCTTATTAACATTTGGAATACATGACAGGATCAATGAAGTTTTAGATCCTTGGAGCGATTAAATATTACTTATGTACTCATCATGTCTGAGTTCTAACACGTAAACACAAGAATATAATTTTACAAGCAGCCTTAAACTTCTTTACATCCGTGGGAAACCTCACCAAAGCCTCTAAGTCTTGTAAGTTGCATAAATAACCACCCTGAGCAATTGGTTGCCTCATCGCAATCGTAGGCCGTCGCCTAACCCCTGTGCCTGCATAGCTTATCTCTCTTATAAAGTACATGGGTGTGTTAGTGTCACGCGGACATAGCACACGATTTATGTGCACCGTACAACGTCAAGATGTTGTTTCGTACTGGATGTGCGATTGTAAGACGGTAAAATAGTTAGGTATGCATGTATAAAGGCAACAATTTTTCCAATGTTCTTCCTCATTATTGTTTTTTTTGTACACGAAGTTATAGTAGAACACTGACTCCTAGGTCACAGGGTTCCTCTAGGAGGCAGGGTTTTTCAGTAATTGTGCAGCCTTTTCCCAAAAGCCAATGCACCTATTATGAAATGTATTGGTATTGTAGATAAAGGTATTTTGTGTCAAAAAACGTTTTATTTTTTGTATCATAAATTTTTGGCAAAGTGATGTTATCGCTTACGGGTTAGTAACGATTTGCAATCAGTTTCCATTCCGATGCTCTTCTGGTTTACTTCTAAAAGGGAGAATCACATGGTGAACTGGTGGTCATAAAAGAGAGCACTTAATTTGGTCGTTCAATGCGAAGGCAATTTGGCGCATCCTCTTTATTTGCACTACACGGATTTTTTATTTATTTTTTTATTTGTTTTTTTTAATAGCAAAGTACAGATTTGGCTTAGCTAAAAATAATACGGCTACAAATAACCAAGACTTATTTAAAACGTACTATACAGCTTTGTTAATAACAAACAAGTAACTTACGTAAATCAATTCGCTTTTCAATTCTAGCAAAAAACTTAGCAGTCTCTTCCAACGAACCAAGTCGCTCGGTTATAAATAGCCGTAACGTTTTATCCGTGTACGCAGGAAAGAGTAATATTTTTGTGTATGTAATAAACTTTTTAAACTAAACTATATTTATGTATAAACTTTTTAAACACAAAATACATTCATACAATTAATGATGTCAAAGATTAGACCACTAAGAGCACCACATGGGGTAAGAGGTAGTAGTTAGCTGCCTACTTGCACGAGACAACCATGCTGCGGCTAGAGAGGGCTCAGAGAGCAGTTTTGAAAGTACTAGCTAAGAAACCTGTTAGATTTCCCACATCTGAGCTTTACTCACTTTGTGAGGTCCTCTCTGTGAGACAATTGTTCGTGCTGCAAACAGTTCTTAGGAAGCACCTACTTCTCCCTTACGAACCTCAGTCCCTTACAAAGAAGCGTCGTGCCGACAGAGTCTGTAAGACTGAACGCTGCAGGTTAGCGATGGTCAGTCGCCACTTCACTCACACCAGCTCCAAACTTTATAATGCCATAAATATAAAAATTAAAATATACTCTATGACTAGGAATGAACTGAAGAGAAATGTGACCCACTGGCTTAAGTGCTTGTCCTATGATGAGACTGAGCAACTTATGGTGTCATAAACGCGGTAGAAACACACACACTAACACAAACACACACACACACATTCACACACACAAATACACACCTCATCCCCACCTCCACTCTATACAACATAGTGTTCTTTATATTTTTCTTCTCTTTTTTTTGTTCTATTTTTGATTTATTTTGTAATCCTCAATTTAACTTCTTTTAGGTTAATCTGGAACAATGTCTATGATTGTATGTATTTTGAATTGGGCGTTGATAGCTGCGTCACAGTACTTTACTTTTGTAGTTATCTTCGTTTTTCTTGTGTACTCTGTAAACCTAAGTTGTTCCAAATAAACTTTATTATTTTTTTATTTACTTGCTTCTCAGTTTCCTTGACTATTAAGGAATATCTTATGTGAGGAATAAAATTACGGGTTAGCTAAAAATTTTATGTGTTGTCTGAATTGTGTTGAAGAGAATGATTTTATGGTGACTTCTGACGTAGTTGGAATTCATATTCAAAGAATCATGATGAGATAAAGCGATTAAGAAAGATAAATTTCGAAATGATCTTATAATCGAAAACAGACGACGTTTACAAGTACATTAAATCTCTGATGGAGTATTAAATTGTAGCTACCAGCAATTTTGCACACAAAAGAAATCGGGTACATATAATACATAAAAAAATAATGTTCTAGTTAACCGCAGTTAACAAAAGCAAAGTGTCACGGCGCACAAAAATCAACCGTATCATTGAACCGTGTTGATCTTAAGAAAGATCTTTTTAGGTATCGATTTCTCTGACACACAAAAAGTATCGAGTCAGTGAAAAAATTCAGTGACTTTTTAGAATGTCGCGTTGAGAAGCTTTGGTAAATGTCAAAAAAGTATAAAGTGAAATCGTTACGGTACCGAGTGACTCAAAATCTTACTTTTGACTTTTTTGTAAAAAAGACTATACACGCAGCATGACACCATAGCCCATAATTTCAAGCACGAATATAACCCATGTAAATGGTATCTTATTTCCCAAATCAATTGACCAGTAAAACAAGGCAAGATGGCAGATGGATTTTCATTTTACACTAAAATACCACTATCAACTTAGTTTTAAAGAAAACATTAGGTACCCAACCTCTTATATATTAATGAAGTTCTGTGTCTAACAGCTTACCATGAAACGAACATAACTACTTACAACAAAACATTTAACCACAAAGAATCTAGCAACTAAACTGGAAAGTATAAAAACGTGCTCTAGTTTCACAGCAAAAACGCCACAATAGCTATACTTAAGTGTAGCGAAAAAGTGGCTTCATAACGCTTTCTACATTTAGACGTGATCCAAGCTATAGCTCTGTGGGTAAGATAAATTGAAGAAATCTAAACAAACCGCAATGATTGGGTGTAAGGTGAAGGCGACAGCGGATAGAGATCAGCGTATTATTGGTACTATGGATATTAAAAAAATAACTGGGTGCATTATTATACCCTCAACGAGTGACAATCCTTAGGCTATCTTTACTATAGAGCCATGTAACTAGGTAAGTAAGTAACTAATACCAATAAACTACATCAATACATAGTGTTATTTAACTGTTGTACAATATAGCCCTATATATATAGTTTCACTTTAGACACTTATCGAGGCTTTAATAGAGCCAAAATTAAAGAAGTCTAAATCAACCCGAAAATTTAATAATAAATATCACTTTAATGCAACATTTTATAACTAGGTGAAGTAGTATCATAGAACTAAACTGATTATTATCTCTAAATTACGATAGGTTTAGCAAAACTTACGATTCTGCTCAGCTGCTGGTGTTCGTGGGCGAAGGATATCTAACTGTCAAGTGTGTAATATTTCAAGCTTTTATAACAGTGTAACAGTTACTTATATTCTCGATAAACATACAATGTAAAGACTTATTTCAAAACAGCTAAGAATTTTACAAAAGATATCAGTAATGAACATAAATAAGATATGAGAACATTATTGGGTGAAAAAGAGCGCGTTAGTAAAGGAGTTACAATTAAATTAAGTCAAGACCAGAGATCAGACAAATGCTATAAAACAATATTAACTAGGCATTCGGATACAGAACATTTATAAAGTTAGCGTGTTATTTCATTAAATCTACGAAATTTCAGTTCTTTAGGTTAACAGAAAGTACAGAAACCATTTAAACAAAAATCATCATTTTTAGAATATCAAAAAAGAGCTCTGCTATGGCTGTTCTTTCAACAGGCATAACAGAACTCATTGAAGAAATTGACGTCAAATATTATTTTTATTATATCTGTACGAGGGGGCCGAAGCCGACTCGTAGACCCCCCGTTAGACGCTTTCAATGAAATGAGGCACCAACTGACGATTATCTCTCTACGTAATATGCAAGTGCACCCAAGGATAACCCCAGTTGGTGTAGGATGACTTCAAATATTATTATTATGCAGATTAATCGATCATAACGTAATCGTAAAAATGACAAATTCCGTAATCTTCCGTAGTAAAATCTGTGAAAACAGTACAATATCTTCTAAAACCAACGAGCATCTCTTCCTAACCTTCTGTCTTCTTTCTTCATATTATGGATATAGATACAGTAGTATCGCCCAGCACCAGTGATGCCACTAAGAGACCACGGGACTATTACTATGTAACCCGTGAATTCTTCCAGTGCCATTGCCTGTGCATGGTGCGATTTCTTCTCTTCTGTTCTTTTGTCTTGTTTTTTTTTCAAATCTTCTTACTTTTCATATTCTTTTTTCAAATCTTCTTACTTTTCATATTCTTTCTTCTTCGACGAGCTATTATTACATGTCTATTTAATGAGTCTGATAACATAATCATTCTTGCTAAATCTAAAACACTGTACATACGTTTGATAATAAACTATGTTTCATACCCTTTTAAAATAACAAATGTTTTACCGTAATCGAAACGGGTTCGCAGACGAAGATATTAAACTAAATAACTCATAATCTTAAATCAAAACATCTTCAAAAAACCTCTTAGTTTATATCTCATCATTAATCTCGAAGGCTTCTTCATTTGTTTTGATTACACCTTTCAATTCAGACGTGTGCAAATAAAAAGTGTGTTCAGTTTTAAAATCTAATTCAATATAACATGTGTTAGGACGGTTAGTAATATTATCAGTGTCGGATTTTATCGTAACCATCTTGTACTGAAGATCACATATCTGTATAAAAAAACAGCAAATCATTTAGTATAACAACTTCAGTGTTTTATCTGGTTCCAATTTGGCATCCAATATACATGGTTGATGCTGCGATAAGCAAGCAAATACTCTTTAGATCTTATATTCATTAGTATTTGAATCCTAAAAGACTTGCATACGAAGAAACTTTTTCCAGGTGTTCACATGATTTAAGTATCTGCTCAATTACATTTGTATTCAAACCGTTTTATTTGGCTGGCGTCATAGACTTATTCCTGAGCCGGAAACCATTACTTAAAACTTTGCTGTCTTAGTTAAATAAGCTGGAAGCTATGGAAACCAATACCATATATTGAAACAATCATAGCTGGCTACTAGTTGGTAGTTATGGACAGCTCTCAATAAAATCACGTTAACAGTTTTATTTACGATCGCCGAGTGCATTGTGCGCTACTAGCGTGCGCTTTGCGGTTGTGTTTAGGACTCATGCAGACATACCGGCAAGAAATTTAAGATTTCATAGTTCCATACTGGGAATTGATAGATAAAGGTGAATGGAGGGTTTGTAAAGGCGATGAAATGACAAAAAAGGTAATAAATATGGGAATAACGGATGATTGTCGAGGCGGTTGATAGAAACGACATGTACTGAAGAAAACGCGACATTTCGTGTCGATCCTAAATGCATTGGGCAGAAGAATGATAATGACTAGATTAATAATTTCAGCAAAAAACTCTACAGCCAAAAGAAAAACATAACGATGGCAAATAATAAATACAGGACCACAAACAAACAACAGTTTTTTTCTGCAAACAAAACTAAAACAACTCAATCACCATTTCAATCAGACACATTAAAATCTTACAAAAATGAAGTTAACGAACCAACTCATCCATATTTGCATAACATTCAAGCACATCCCATAACAGTAAAAGCACATTACTAAGTTGTACCGCGTCCTTCCTACGTGAACAAGCCCTAATAGATGTTTATCCGGCGCGCGCGCAGGTTGCAATTAAAATTAATGAATGGTACAAGTGTCGCTGCAGGTTACATACAGTAAGCTAGTACACATCTGTTTTACCTGTGTGATTCAGTATAGCAATTAGATGGAAGCGAATGATGGATTCATAGTGGATGGATAGTAGTGCTAAGTTTTATTTATTTGTGAAAAAGTTGTGGAAATCTTTGCTTTCGATTTTGAAGACCCTGAAGTGTCCCTATTTCTTAATAACTGAAAGTGGGTAAATAATAAATCATTGCTATATGGATCAGTAGTTTCGGAGTTAAGAGGGGTGAATGGTAAATTTTCATCTATTTTCTTAAAATATACACACAATCATGGATAGGAATCATATGGATTAGGTAGGTATAAGTATTATGATGAAAAGAAACATCTAGAAAATGATAATGAACTATTAAAAGAGTCGGTAAAGAAACATCCTTTCCATTACATATCTCTCATAAAATTTATAAAGAAAACATTAAGAAAAATCAATGCATTGGCAATTCTTTTGAATAACACAAGTTATAAATCGCGTACCACTTAAGAGCCCGACAGAATCGTTTAATACTACATAAAACCGACATTAGAAGAATGATGCACATAAAAATATTGCCAGGTGTTTTCTTAGAAAACCGATGCAAAAGACGATAGATGAAATCGTCGATACTTAAAATACCGACACGCGAACAGAAAGTTTTATATCTACTGACTCATGTTGGATCTAAATTGAATCAAGATCTTAGACTGGGATGACTATTACTCATACAGATTTATGTGTATGGTTCCTACTTGTAGGCACAAATTCTGATATTGATTAGCTGATATTAACTTCTGTTAATGAAGCGTTCGATCTTAGTAGTTAATTCTAAGTCACTATTACTGAGTCCATAATTGTAGGTAATCTAGATAGGTATTTCAGAAATGGGTAAGCTAAATCAATGGGAGCGGTTATACTGATAGACGTAAGAATGTCAATAATTAAACTTAATACAGTAAGTAAGAAATTGAATTTATGGATTTCAAGTTATCAAATGAAAATCCACTGTCCTTATCGGTGTTGAACAATCAAATCTTTAGTTTCAAATCTATTGCTGTGAGTTATTGGATTAATTAATGGAAAGATAAGAACAATGCAATGCACCAGATTATGTTACCTTGCCTTCATTTTGTTCGACTACTGAATATTGGCCACGTCAGTACACTTTGCTCCGGTAACTTATCAATAAAATCTGTTCGGAATTAAATAAATCAGTGCAAGCACTGCCGGTATCCGACGATGCATCTCTGTGGCCTGTAATTGGGCTTCTCTCCTCACTATATTTATTTAATAATACGCCTCTATTTCCGCTGACAACATCGGACGAGATCTATCTAACGAAGAAATGCAAATAAACCATGTTCCTCCCGCGAGCCTCCAGACACAAATTAAAACTTAATAAGTTAAGAAATGGCGGCGTAACACGAAGGAAAGTGTATAAAACAAATATGGAAAGTGCTAAACACAATTTTAATCCAGATTCTAAATAAGCCTACAATTAGATTAAATTTCCAATTACTAAAGATGGTTCGCTTAACGACATACGTTGATTTTATAGAGGAATCCTCGTTAACCCGTAAGCAAACATGCTTTAGTTGTAAATTGATTATTGTACGATATTAGCAAAGCTCACCTACTAGTGAGATCAAGTATTTCCTTTTACAATACAAATGAAAAGCTTTAACCATAATTAATTTATTCTAAGCTGAGATCGATCATCAACAATTATATATCTCTCCAATTAAAACAAACGATATCGATTAAAGCAATTTAAATCGATTCGGTGGGAATCGTGGTTGCGTTTCCCAGCGGATTAGCTCCTCGCTCCACAGAGTACACTCGATACACTGTGCGAGTAACAGTCATGCTGAGATTTAATGCTCTGCTTACGAGGATAGACTCACGAACCGCAACCCCGAGTCCCTAACACACACCAACACGTTTGCGTTACAGTACAACCGAGAGTAACACGAAATGCGAGCGCAAACGACTCAAGCTAGATGCAAAATTGTTGCGGGACTAACAAGCGCTGGGAAAAGAAAATTGGCAGTGAATTGAATAGCAATAACTAAGTGCGAATTTGCATTGTCCGTAGCGGGTTGTCTCCGATCGTTATAAATAGATCTATGGCAATAAATAAACATTTTATCTTATCGTTAAGCGGACGGCGATAAATCTCGGTGTATCAGATAAAGCAGCTTATGTATCTATGTATATCAATCATATCATTCATTGTGTGAATCACCATACTTTTAATTTTGACATGAAATAAAATTGACTCCGAATTGTAATAAAATTTAATTTGCATGGATGTTTTAACACATTTATCATCGTAATTTAATAGTTGTTTTAATCGTTTTTAATCATATTAATCATTAGTCTGTCAATATTGGCAAAACATAGCGCACTACCTTTGTATGTAATTAATTATCTATGTTTCACAAATAAATTATTTTTATTCTTTAATCATTCAAAATACCGACGATAAAAAGTACGTCACAACTTTATGAGATCTATAAGTTTTTGTGGAATTAAAGCTTCAAGAAACAGTAATATTCTATCAAGAATTAATAATTATTATTTCGTATGTGAAGAGGAATGATACTCAAGCTATCAGTAATTCGTATTTTACCGTAAGTTACGGTAAAATACCTTGGTGCAGTATTCGACTGCAATAAACGGAGTTCATTCATAGAATTCGGAGCAAATACTGAAATTCACCATAAAGCAAGTGCTATAAATCTTCAACTCAACAGTAATTTCAACAACCTATCCAAATAGATCCAAATAGATGCACACAAGCACGACAATCATCAACAACAACAACAACAACATAAATTGCATGGCGTCTCCTAATACCGGCAAATGTAACCCAACAATAGATTTATCTCATTACGGATTTAACCGCTCGCGACAGCGGTTGTCACGACGCTAAAATATTTGCATTGTAAACCACCCCGTTTCCTGATATGTCTGTTAAATTATTCGCAGTGTTTGGTAATAAACTTGAGGCGAAATTGTGCGCACGCGCTGCGGGAGGGAGCCTCGCACACATGCATACGACATATCATAAATAGATGCAGAAGGTCTAAACCTGAATATGTACTCACCTAGCAAAAGCTGAACAAAACAAAACAAAAAACATACAAATTACTCTTAGTAGATTTCTTTGGGAATGGCATAATTTAAAGAAAAATACAGCCATGGGTGTTTTAAAGTTCACTTGAAATTACTGCTTTTTCTTCTAAGGACTTTAGCTCTGTTTCTAGCATACAATCTGTCTAATCTCATACAATCACATCTCCTTTAAAAGGCTTGTTTTTAAATATCACCTTCAGCTGTTCGGTGCGTTATGTCAAGTTAACCTTTCATTCATTTCTGTTATGTACACTCGGTCTTATCGCATCAGTTAGGTGCGTTTCGAATTAGACATGTATGAAATAGGTCTGATGAAATTCATAATACAAATCTAAATGTAAATTATTGTAAAACGGTAAAGTTTTGCAAACCGTTATCGCGTTAGGACGTGCCCATCTCCGGGATTAGAGAGATTCTCGACTGTGAGACATCTTTCATTTTTCTTTCATATTTCAATAAAAATATTTTTTTTTTTTTATCATCGGATGCCATCAATAAACTAATATGTAAAATATAATTGCATTTATTTTAATACTCTGGGAGCTTGGATCACTTTGTAAGCAACACGCTCATTTTTGAGGGTACTTTACCAAAGTCTCCCAAAATACTACCTAAGATTATTATCTCATACCTAAAAGCAATTAGGAACAATTACCGTTCCTCTTTCCTCCTTTGTATTTTGTTTATTTCCTCTTGTTCGTGACCTCTCGTTTGAATACAGTTTCCTCCACAATTATGCAGTTTTACCCTGTCTTCGACGATGTGCTCTTTGATACCGTTGCTTCGTTAATTTCGTGCTGTTTTCAAAACATTTTGCTTGGTAACGTCAGTCGCTCAGTGCAAACCACAAGTTAAGAATATATTTTGCGATACGAGAATTTTCAACAAAAAAAAAATTTTTGGTCCTAAACTTTTTTAGAGACCATTTTTAGTGTAAGTGTGCATTAAGTAAGTGTCGGATCTCGTATCAACAAAGCACCGTTCTCAAAATTTGAGAACCGAAATTTTCCCTAAGGCCGTGGGTTCGCGTCTTCTCGACGGAGGGCGCGACAGGATGGGTGGGCGTCCCAAACGCTACCGTGTGCCGTTGGAACTAATTAATTCGAACGGACTCCACAGGCGTCCAGCCCCCGGCCTACGCTGCGCCAGTGCAACTGATTGCGACAAAAAATGTAACTCTGTAGCTGGATTCTTTATTGACTTTTTTAAGGATGCCGTGGCTCTAAACATTTTTTGATATTTCTTCAATCAAATTTTTTTTACATCTTGAAATAAACAAGGAATCTAAATACAACCCACCCAAGATTATGATAGGTCAGCAATTTTGACTTTTGAACTTGATGTTTATGCAAATGACGTAGGGTAGTGACACTGCTGGTTTTGTTTTGCGGCGACCAACATTTCATGATTATTTAAATAATAAACAGGAAATTATTTCCGGTACCTCCGTTTCCTAATACCCAACAATATTTATATTTCTTTACAAAACAAACCAGCTAGTAAATCAAACTTAACTTAGACTACAGTAGAAGTATAAATTATGAACTACACAAATCATCGTTAAACGCTAATGAGACCTACAGTCGGTGCTCTGCCCTTAAGGGGATACTAGGGCTACAGAGCGCCCAGGAGCAAATCGTTAAACACCAGGAACTAAGGAGATGGTCATTCATAATTCAGCTTTATGTTAGTACATGTCCCACGGCTAATAGTTATGAGCATTGATTAAAAAATATTACTTAGAGCATCCATTTATTTATATTGGAGACAGAGAATGTTTAGTTTCTAGCTTTTCATTCGGGAGAGTACATAAAATGTTTAAAATCTTTACACAACTTTAAAGTCCCTCTACGTACTTACGTACATACAACATACCAATAAAAAAAAAAATCTCATTGAATTAATAGTAACCACATGTCGAAAGTACCAGGCTCCTATAAATTATTTGGAGCAGAAATAAGACAGCTTTAATTAAAGCAGGCGAGTAATAAAGTGTCCATATCGAGTTGAAATTAATGGAAGCTTTTCATTAAATCGGTTTTCTGCTTCGTGTTATGATTGAGTGTTATTGAATCAACAGTCTATTAAAAGAAGCCTAGAGAAAGGGAGCAGTAAGAGGAAGACCAAATAAAATATGGATGGATTATGTGAGAGAAGAAATAAATGCAAGGTGACGGCTGACAGTGGAAACGATAATACAGTCTTAAAGGAGCATAAAAACAAAGTATTCCCCCATCTCTAATCTAATTCTTAAACGAAAAGCAAATTCAAATTTTGCCAAACGAAACATAACAGTTAGATGTATTACAAAATCGTGCAAAGTTATAAGATAAAGGAATTTTCAGTAAAGTAAAACAACTTTGGTACTAGGAGACCAGCGAGCATTAAGGAGATTATAATGTATTCAATTTGCCGTACATGGTGTGGTTACAGAGTGAGCTTTCTTAACACATGGCTTTATGGCCGTGTGTGAATAGGCTTAGGTTACATTAACGGAATTAGGGCTAAGATAATTTTATTAAACAAGGATATTGATGACATAGTTTTGTAACTACGTTAAATTACAATGTATATCATTATGCCTTGTGCCGATAGCAGTGGGAATTGGATACAACCTAATCTTATCTTAATGAAATAATCACAAACTATGAATATAAGGCTACATAAAAATTCAAACAATATCAATTTATTTTAAGATCCCGGACCTTAAAATAAATTGACATTGTTTCAATCAGTTCAATTCAGTTAAGAACTCAAGACTATAAGACTAGCCAAGAACCACACCATCAATTATCACTAAGAGAAATGTATAGGAAAACCTCAAATGATGTAGAATCTAAAACGAATTTGCCCCTAGCGCATCCTCATAGTGTATTCCGTCCCTAATGAAACCAAACATAAACTAGGCCTTAAGGTCTATTTAGACGTGTTCGTGACTCCGCGGCAATTCCATGTCTATGCCGTGGGAGTCGCGTCGCCATCGACAATATTCCGTGCTATTTCGAACATCGAACTAAATTCAACATTTCGGTAAAGCGAATGTGAATATCAACTAGTAATGGTTTTGAAACGACTAGCTGAAAAGGTCTCAGCTCCTCTGTTTACCCATGCATGTTTATATTGATTGTTTCGTGACATTGGGTTCATACATATTAGCAAAATACCTGTATTATCTACTTGGGAAACCTTTCACTTGGCAAATCATAATTTGAAACGGGTTTGTAGATTGATTAAGATTACGCTACGATTGTGTTTTTTTTTTTTCTGCCATGAAACAAATGAAACAAACAAAACTATTTAAAAACAGAACAATGTTCTCTTTTGTACCTGTGTGCGTATTTCTTTTGTTTTAATTTAAGCCAGTATAGGTATTTTTAGCTTCTGGTACTTTATGGAAAAGATGCATCGGTTTACTGCAACTATCCAAATTAGACCGCGGTGTCAAAGTCAATAGATAATTTATTTCAAGCAGGCACTTTTATGGAACTTTTGAACGGCAAAGAGGCACGTTAACAGGCATTAATCAAGAAGTTGGTCTTGACTGATTATCAAGATATAACTGTCAAACTTTATTGTTAAAGGGAGCATTTTCACATTATCGTTAAAAGTTAAGACCGAAGTTAGTATAAATAAAGTTCATCGTTCACTATAGTTAAGTGTAGTAAACTATAAATCGTTTCGTTTATGGGGGCCTTTAAATATACGACACTAATAAAAGTTTTGAAGTTTTACCGATCGATATTCTAATAAATTACTTTGTTGTTAACACTACCGTATTAAAGTCTTTTGTTTATCTAATGTTTACTTTAACTTAGATTGTAAAAGGATATACAGGTGAAATAAAATATTTAAATGACGGCGCAACAAGTGGCATCGTCTAGTTTCGGTACGAAGTTCCTGGAATCGCCGAAAAGGTCGGATAAGAGTGACACTGGCTGATGACAGTCACTCTAGACTCTAGTAAAGCGTCGCATCGATGGTCGCGTGGCGGCTGTCTTCTAATGATAGAGGTGATGTCAGACACGTGGTACCTACGACAGCTGATGATATTGCCGAACCACTAATACAGGGGTCTTCAACCTGTTTGAAGTCAAGGGCCGAGAATACTTTGAGTTTGTTTTGGCGGACCACATCACAAGAGCAATTGATTATGTTCCATTTTAAACTTATAAGTAGAAAAGTAATTAAAAAAAAAAACATTGCAGTTATTTATTATACAAGGCTAGAAACAGGGAAATAAAATTCAAACAATGAGATGTTTGACATTGTTTGCCTACTCATTGATCAATAGATCTGCCCCCTATAGTGGTTGTTGCAATTCTCAAACTGTTTTCGCGCGTTAGTGTCAGTACCTGTCTATTTAGTTTTAATTTCTAAACATGAATAGTAATAAATAAATTTAATTGTGCCAACCTATTGCCGGGCCACCAAGAAAGCCGCCACGGGCCGCAGGCGGCCCGTAGGCCGCAGGTTGAAGACCTTTGCACTAATATAAAGACATTAAATTATTTACTTAACAATAGACGGGACATAGCGAACAAAATCGTAATCCGATACATTTGTCCTAGTGGGCAAAAGTCGCTCAGTCTAGTGTGGTACGCCTGCATGTCAAGTCGCAATTCGCATTCATGTCCACCAAAAGAAAATTATTTTCGAAGTATAATGCTTAATTGAGCAATGGGTGAGCCAGGGAGCAGTGGTGGCCCAGTGGTAACGGCTCTGACTTACGAGTCGTAGGTCGTGGGTTCGAACCCAGGCAGGCGCTTTACTTTGTGTAAATAATTTCATCACCACTGCTCTCAAAACGGTGAAGGAAAACATCGAGAGGAAACCGGCATGTCCTAGAACCAACAATTCGAAGACATGTGACATCTACCAACCCGCACTGGGCCCGCGTGGTAGATTACAGCCCAGTCCCTCTCGAAGAGAGGAGGCCTGTGTCCCAGCAGTGGGAACATTATAGGCTGATTATGAGCAATATGGTATTGCAAATCCTGTAGTGATAAAACGACTAGACGACTTAACCACAGTTTATTTTCACTGAGACATGGATCACAATTTTTCTTTGACATTAATTCTCATAGCCTATCTATAGTAAACGAATACGATGACCACTTCTGGGTAAATGGTATCCCGCGCCGATAGATAAATTAAAATAACTGAATTCAGCCCAGTAGTACTTAGGAAAGCCGTTTTCTGAAAACCAGATCTGTTGTCAAACCACTATTAATATTATTGATTGTTGTTATTTTGTTTAATAAACCAATCACAACAGCTTACATAGTATTGGACAGTAGATTTACAGTTCGTAGACTTGATGGTTTGTTTGAAAAAGCACCCTAAATACAGCGTGATAATAAATAATTGGTTTAATAAAACTAAGGGCCTGTGCACACCACGTTTTTTAAACGCGTCGTTGACGCGCGTGTAAAAGGCATACTAAGGCGAAAAAAAAAACGATATTCAAAGAGATAAGATTAATTCAACCATGTGACTTGAAGTGACGAGTAGTCTTAATGATTTGAAAAAAAGATATTATGTTAAATTAGAGCATTTTCTCAATATCTTAATACTTATGTGAAAATTTTTGAATATGTTAGATATATTATATAGCGAAATTAATTTGTAAAGTTATGTCTAATGCGGATAAAAAACTGAGAATGGCGCTAAATCTACCAAGCGTATTTTTGGAAACCTTCACCAATTTAAAGATAATTTAATTATTGATATTTTAGTATACGCGTTTTATTAAAATATCTTTTGTTTTGTGTATAATAAATTAATAATGCGTCAAATTGGGGACAGCGCTCCTTGATGGACGAGTCCTATTATTGGCTGGACGTACGACGCGTTGCGTGAGCTCAGTGCATAAACCATCCCTAAAAGTCGTTAATCTAAAATAATTCACAAAAACCGTAAACATTTCGGAACCACTTGTCCCAACAAATCGCATCTGTTTCCTCGGGTCGCATCCACGGAACCCCTCCGTCCGGCGCGCGCGCAGGCGGCAGGACAAGTTACACAGGTTGTATGAAACTGGTTTGAATATTCATAGAGTACGAGTGCCAACGGCCGCCTCACTATGCCGATGACATAATGAATCCGAATAGATTTATTGGATCCATTCGATATTGACTTTGTTGTGAACTTGTGACTTAAGTGGCAGGAATGTTTTAGTGTTGTAAGTCGATTAATTTTATCGATTTTTCGGAGTTAAGAGGTTGTTTTGTGGTGTTTTAATTTGTAATGCAAATAATTTCTTATTACGTTCGTAATTTTTTTTGGTGGCTCTACATAAAACAATGTTTTAGTAAATTAAGAATAACAAAACATCAGAAAATAACAATAATAATAGGTAGTATTTTATACATTTTGCTTTTGTCAAAACAAAACGTACCAATCTTAAACGAACGGACAAAATATTTGAATATTTGTTGTATGAAACCAATCAACGTTGTATGAGTTAATTTTAACAAACAGGTAAGTACATCTACAGGGCGTGACATTTTCCACATAATAGTTGTCAGTCAGAATTAAATCGTAATGATTTATTAAACGTAGCTACACACGGCTACACATCAAGCTATGCATTTCCAGTATAAGCTGATCTCGCATTGTATAAGATTTCTGTAGAATGCGAGGTTAGCGTATACTGGAAATTTATAGCTTGATGTGTAGCCGTGTGTACATGCATACCCGAATACATCAAGTCAATAAAAACTTAAGAAAAAACGAAGTATAAATAAGTAAGTTATCGACGTACATACTTATCAATGTTTCATAAACGGTTGCATATTTTTTATCTTTAGAGAAGCAAGAAAAGTTAATCAAGTGTATTATTAACTCAATAAATTCTGCGATCATCTTGACAAACTCAAGGCTTCTACAAACCGCGACGCGACACAAAGGGCCCGCGAGTCGCGCGACGAGCGGTGCCTTTAAGTCGCGTCGCGAGTCGCGCCTGTATCTAGAAGCCTTCAATTCTCAATTCTCAATTCTTTATTGCATTCCATATGTATTAATAGATGGTATAAAAAAGTAAAAGATCAATATGGACCTGTCGGGCACAGCGAAAATTAGGAGAGAGGAAGAGGGCTAAGTAACAATAAAATTCAAGCAATTCATTATTATTATAAATTATTAATATGTGTTTAGTTGGGTACATAATTATGTGTAGGTGTATATATTATTAGGTTTGTGTATACAGGTATACTCGTAGTAAGTAGGTATATTAGTTATTTTTGTTTTATTATTGCGAATAATGTAGGTAATTATTATGAAATTATTATTATTAGTTATTATTATTATAAGTATGTTCATTATTATTTATGTATTCATATTTTTATTTGATTTTCTATAGTCCTATTTATTTATATAGATTTCATAATGTTTGGTTTTTATGGAGAATTCACTCTGTCGCTTATTTACATTGAAATTACGATCACTGTCAATACTCATTTGACAGCCAAATAATGGAGGTGTTATCGACAGCTCGAATTAACTATTTAATTTGTTATAACATTAACTTTTGAACAAATAAAAGGCAAAATCAAACAAGGTCGGTGTTTTTTTGCGTCACATTACATCAAATTAATTAAAAAAGGATTAATTGCCCGATTGCCGCATCGGGTGTGTTCGTTTTTCGTCGCTCCGTAGTAGGCGACCGGTTTTGCGAAAATACATGAGCGACGCGATGATGCGCGGGCACATGACTCACTAGCACATGGGCCGGTACTACGAACGAGCGAATTTCGGAAAGATAAATTATTCACTTTATCAAGAATTCAAGATCAAGGACTGCAGTCAACTTCGTCAACACGTGAACGTTTTAATTACAAGCAATTTGCGGAACGAGGCGTATTTAATAAAAATTACCTTCATGAGGATTTTTTTTTATGGCAAGAAAACGACTGACGAACGGTTCATGGTCAGTTAAATATGGGCGGAAATGTTAAACTAACATGTTAATGAAAAATTCTTTGTTTTATTATATGTTAATTAGGTGGATTGATTAAGATGTATCTACTAACTTAGACAAAGAAATTAGTCACCAACTTCTTCGGTGACTGACTACCTACACGATTGTTTTCATTCATGGGCTTCGGGCGCCTGCGGAGCAAGAAGGTAAAGAATAAAATCTATACTTAATATTATAAAGAGAAAAGATTTAATCTTTTGTTTGTTTGTAATGGATAAACTCAAAAAGAGAATGGGTAGCAGCGTTCTCTATGCATTTTAACACCATACTGCGATCGCCAACCCGCCTAGGCGCCAAGCGTGGTGATTATGGCAAACCCCCCGTTTAAGGGAGGCCTATGTTTAGCAGTGGACGACTTCAGGCTGTGATGATGATGAAACTCAAAAAGTACTTAACTCATTAAAAAAAAATCATGTGTCAAAAGCTACATTAGCAGCGAGTAACATAGACTGTATTTTATATTTTAAAAAAATCGAAAATTACAATAATGTAAGTCAAGGTACCAAAAATTTGCCTATAAAAGTCATTATTTAGCGTGCGCTGCAAGAACTTTTGATGATACATAAAATAATGTACATAGTACTCATTATTACCCACAAAAACTCCACGAGGTTATATGTCTAACTAGTAAGTATAGTTAAGTCACAATAACCATTTTTTGTCTAAATTTGTCAAAAGTACTAATTTTATAGTTTAGTAACCTATAATGATTTACTATTTATTCCGGTAGTACAATCCCGTGGGATATTTTGATAAGTAATTAGATAACACCGTAGCAACTGTTCCGCAACAATACCTACATAATGTAATTGCGCGTAGTCGGGTCTACAATAATATGCAAACATTGCTCTATTGCTCACTCGCTCCAGTTACAGTAACTATGTGAAAACTGGGAATAAAATTCAAAGACATACAAACTATGTGATGTCACTGATGATAAGCTCATGATTTGCTTCGAACCTGGCCACATTTTCAAATCATGAGCACTTTGAAAGTCTTGGAAATCACTGGCTTTGAAAGAAAACCAGCAATGAGCAAGCTTTGCCTGACAATCTTCTTACCTCTTATCAGCACGCAGATTGAGACGGGGAACTAAGGGCAGGTACTTTAACCGTTGTAGCTACCGAAAAACGTTCTTAGGCTAACGGCTTTGCAGGAGACGCCCCGGGCGTCGGGAGTCGCAAGCTGATTTCCGGCCACCGTAGGCGCGGGCCAGCGGACGGTGAGCGATGGGTAGCTCGCCGTCCGATAAGGACCAGGGCCCGGGTCGACGGCGCGTTGTGTTTCACGCGCGCCTCAAAGAGATGTCAGCACCAACTGACGGGGTCCATTAGGGCCAATGCCTGCCAGGGTTGCGAGTTGGTTCGAAAGGGATATCGTAGCCCTGGCACACAGGCAACGGAAGGAACACGGGTGGGTTTTAGTCAGTAAAAGTCTGACACGCCCTCCCGCTCAGCCCAGAGCGGGAGAAGTTATTTGATAATTTCCCACCCAAAAAAAAAAAAAAGGCTAACGGCTTTGAGTGACTCAAACGCGAGCGAGGCTGACTGCCCTGGGTTCACCGGACGTTTTTATTTATTAAACATTTTGTAGACTTAACAGGTCAACCCAAGGCGTCTACAAACAAGTTACATTTTCGTAATATCGAGCCTGATACGGAAGAACATCGTAAGCGACATAAATTAAAATTTATAGGAGAGGTATTTTATTGATTATTTTATTCATTTTATTTCACACTTTCTAAAAATTATAAAATAATCAATAAAATTTCTCCATATATCGTGCCTGATATGGAAGAACATCGTAAGCGATACAATGAAGGTATTTCACATTTTCAAAAGATAATAACATAAAATGATCAATCAAATAGAGAGAGATAGAGTAAAGAAGGATAGAGTACTCTATTATATTCTAAAATACCTCTCCTGTAAATTTTATTTTAATTTATGTCGCTTACGATGTTCTTCCTTATCAGGCTCGATATACGTACAGTTACAATGTTTTTGTAACATACGAGTATTATTATTATTCTTTAACTAATACTGAATACAGCTTAGCCTAGTTATAGGTACTATATTACGTCGATATTATGACTTAACTTGTACGACTGGGTGGACATTTGCCGCAGATATAATTTTGTTCAGTCTGTAAATCTATGTAACAATCTTGAGTTAGTGTGATCGAGTTGAAAAGCGTATGTCAGAGCTAACTCTTTGACTTTGAGTTGGCCTAGCGTAGTACAGTAGTACCCAACAGATATGGCTTACCGATGTACCTGCGCAGAAGGTGAATTTTAAAAGTGCGGGAAATGCTATTGACCAATCGGCACGCTCCACGCACCGCGGTTCTTTTTCCTGTACCGCTATTGGTCGGCAGCTGCCGCCATGTTAGCGCGCGCCGCGTGGCATGTTTGTCAGCCGCCATACTTCTGATCGAGTGCACGCTAGCAGCTCCAGTGTATTATGAACCTTATAATTGTGACCTAAGGTTGATTGTAAGTTTTAGCATTCTTTCGTTAATCTTCGGGGCCATACTTTCTTTTCTGTGCGAACGAAGATTCACGACGCGCCTTATCAATTGGGTACCACTGTACGGAGACTAAATAGAATAAGTAGCCAGCTTCTACCGGTTTAAAGACTACTGACGTGTCGCCCCCGCACATTCAAGAATCGTCACTCGTAGAGGCTATTTCAATGCAGCCCAGTGCAACAATTACAGGCCTAAATTATTATTATAAGTGTAGGTAAAAATAAGTCTGTGGAGTCCGCGGGTTATTACTCAGTGAGTTGACGCGACGCGACAGGTTAAACGAGTTCGTTTCCCTCCCGGACGCGAAACAAGTCGGATTGGGGTTCCATTGCGTTTTATGTGGATACGGGAGCCAACAACAAACACTTTTGGGACAAGAAATCGGAATGAAAATTATAAATTGGGATGCTGTATCGACCCAATGAAAGATGAAATGACAGAAGCAATTTTCTGTGTTCTTCTGAACTTATAAAAGCCTTGTGTCCAAAATAGGTAGTTCTTTGATCCTGTTTTGAAATCGAATGGTTTTTGTATTATAAATTAATATTAATTCACTTAATTCGCCTATCTATGTTTAGATAAGCTACCAGCTTCAAAAAATACACTATATAAAGTAGATAGCCTCTTGTGTCAGTCCTAATTTGACGACATTCCAAAATATTTACACATAGCAAACAATCGGTAAGTAATATAGGTATAGAGTTTTTACGATAAAAACATTAACATAATCCTACTTTATTTATATCGGAACAAATAAATAGACAAGTTAGGAGGAAGCTTTTTATCGTCGACTTCTACAAGTTTGTAAAATGTTAGTGACGTGGGAATTATTGCTTGTATAAAATATTTATGGTTATTGATTATTTAGACAGATGCCAATGGCTTATTTGATAGGTGAAAGTTTTCACTGTTAGATTGATGTTTCTTTATTTTTATTCGTTTTTTTAACTATTCATTAGCATAAAGCGTCTACACCTGACAATTTTCCGACTGTCAAAATTAATGTTGTGTATTGATAGAAACATACCACTAGTCGAATACATACCATACTACTAGTGGCCGCCCCACTGGTCGAAATTTGACACCATAAACTTACAATCTATTTAGTACTTACTAATTACATGAGTAGTACTTACTTTTTCCATGGTCAGGCTGACACTTCTGTCACCTATCTATCTTCAAATCATGTGGCCCTGGTACTATGTGTGTGAGTGTCAAACGCATGGTAGTGTGTGTAATGTTTTTTTTTATTAATTTAACTTAAAACTTTAACTGTGCCAAATTTCATACTCCTCCGTTCACGTAATTTCCATAAAAAGGGATACAAAGTTTTCGCTTCACGTATTTATATCATGATGATTAACTCGGGAAAATACTACTTACTGACGTAATGTCTGTTATATTCTGAACAAAATTAATTATCCACTAATGCATATACAACGTGCCGCTACAATGGCGACATTAATTTAACACACGGATAGGACTAGTGGCCAGTAATCATAAAAAATATAATAAGATAAAATAATTCGTACACGGAAATTTTTTAATTTTCAAACTAAATAATAAAGCTCTCTCTTTCCTTCAATTCGGCTACTCTTTGCACGTTAAGGCTTCTACATACCAGCGCGACTTGTCGCGCGACGCGACACGGCACAAAGGCCCCGCGTGTCGCGGGACGAGCGGTGCCTTTGTGTCGCGTCGCGTCGCGCGACAAGTCGCCCCGGTATGTAGAAGCCTTTATTCGTTTTAATTTCATTGATGCGATGTTGTGATCCGATCCCCAGCAAATTACCTCTGCGCTACAATTCTTTAAGTACAAGTTGCTCCATAATGCTATTTTAGAAAATTGTTATTAAATAAATATTATAACATTTAATAACAATTAAAATATATTCTTAAAAAGAAAAACGCAAAACCGTATAAGTATTAAATTAATAACGCCACTAAAGCGGCACGCTTTATTATGTATTTCTTTTTTGTATAAAATTTTAATAGCATTATTTCATGCAGTATATTATTATACGATTTATACTTAACTTATTAAACCGGCAACTTCTTGAAAACTATCATTCAATCTCTGCAAAAAAAAAAACATTTTTACTTATCAACGGAACCCTTTTCAGAAAATGGCATTTCCACCGACCGGTTCAGGTCGCCCTCGTAACTTTGCCGATCGGTTTTCATAAATCTTCCATGTAAATGGCTATGTGTAATTAGTAATAAATGTAATTGAATAGATAACAGCCTTCTCTTGAGTTATATGTCACTCGTTTTAGATGCTGTACCGCATAAATAAAACATTTTAATTTAATACTAGCTATTGCCCGTGACTTCATCTGCGATCTAGGATAAAACGTATTCTGGATATGTCCTTGTCCAGGTCATGGTCTACCCATTTGCTAAATTTTATCCAAATCTCATCAGCCGTTTCAGCGTGAAAGCGTAAAAACAAACAAACTCACTTTCGTATATTTGTTAGGATTAGGATTTTCCTTTAGGTTTCATAAGCGGGGTTTACGAGTTTATGTTTATGTTCTGAAGGCCTGCGGAGTAACTGAGTAACAGACTAACAATTGCAATGGCTTTCATTTTGACAATCCGACAACATTTACTGCGTTATTTACGTTGACGAGCAGACGAATTTGAAAGACATTGCAATGCAAGCTATAGTATTGTACTTATAATTTAAAAGCAATTTTTCAATTTTGTAAATGTGCCATGGAGTCGTTTATTATGTTTTCTCAAAAATGCTTGAAAATTCGAGCATTATTTTGACAACCTTCTTAGATATGAATCGAAATTGCTATACTGGCCAAATACATGAGAGCAGGCGGCCACTAAAAGTTGTATGAAAATCCATAGGTATGTCGTGGTTTAGCGGCATGGGCAATATTATAATATCATTGGGCATGGGCATATAAATTACATAGTAAACTCATATCTATCGTGTAATTTAAAAATGGAACGATGTTTTACTCCGAAACATGGCAACCAAGGAGATAACTTATCAAATTTAGAATTAAATATTTTAAATTTCGAACTGGCTTGCGAAAATAGGTAATTTCAATTTCGAATTGGCTTCCAAATAGAAAGCTGTTTATTGAAGAAAAAACAAATGAACACATTGGCGCGTGAAAAATGATCGTTGTTCGTCATTGAATCTGGAATTTATAAATAATTTACTTTGTTTAAACCGCGCATTATTTGAGGAAAACAATAGACAAGCCTTGGCCGCAACCAGGCATTGATGAATTCACGTATGAGTGCCTCGGCTTCGCCTCGGTCCACGTTTCACGTTCGTCCATCAATGGGCCCTGTTGCAAGCTGCTGCAGTAATGTACTAGAATTATGAATGATGTATGTTGACTTAAAAAAAGCTTAGCAGTTGAGAGTATGTCTGCATGCTCACTTAAATGTCTCGCTGTTGGTGGCGCGTGTATTGGATCATTCGGTTTCTTACAAAATTATTGAGCTGGATGGTCCACGCGTCATGTTCGTGAACGCCCTTTCTTCGGGAAATCTTATACTCGTATTTTGAATTGTTTTTAAGTAATATTTTTTTTACATTGTTTTCACATATTATTATAGAAGCGACAAGAATTCAGGATTTTATAATAATTATATTGATTTAAAAGACATCTACTTTTTGCAATGGGCAAAGAGTTTCAAATTTCTGACTAACTGACCGACTCTGACAACTCAAAAGTGCCTATAATTGGTTTAAAAAATTGAAATAAATGCTTTGAGTTTGAGTTTTTTTTTTTATTTTAAAACATTTGAAGCAATGGATTAGAAATGTCCTTCAAAATCCTTCGGATTGTAAAATAATGTGTGTTAACGCAATTGGAGTGCTGGTTCTCTAGACCTTTAATAGAAGAAAGAAATAAAATACGCAATTTGCGGTAAACGCAAAAAAGAACATAAACACAAAAAATAATAAAGGTTGGGGGAAACATGCATTACATCAACGGAAAACGGCTATCGCTCAGCATTATGCTGCGACCCTATGCAAGACAGAGCCCCAGCGCTGGTTTTCAGCGACAGCCAGCGCTGACGTAATGACGTCGTCCGGTGCAGAAAACAATTAATAGGACCTGTACCGGTACAGCATACATAAAGAAAATAATGTAATTTAATTTAAATGTAATAGAATAAACTAAACAGGAATAGCTAATATTGACAACAAGATTTTGTTAGTTATGGGGACGATAACCGACTTTTAATGATTTTATACTGAAGATCACGTCTAAACGAGTAGGATTTGAAAAAAAAATATGATAAATTGGAGCATTTTCTCAATAACTTAATATGTGAATATTTTAGATTATGTTTATATTACACAGTGAAATTAATTTGTAAAGTTATGTCTAACGTGGATAAAAAACTGAGAATGGCGCAAAATCTACCAAGCGTATTTTTCTGAAACCTTCACCAATTTAAAGATAATTTAATTATTGATCTTTTAGTATACGCGTTTTATTAAAATACCTTTTTTTGTGTATAATAAATTACTAATGCATCAAATTGGGGACAGCGCTCCTTGATGGGCGAGTCCTATTACTGGCTGAACGTACGACGCGTGGCGTGAGCTCAGTACAGAACACGCAAGCTAACCACTCAAGGTCACTGGCATATATCTGCGTCTTAAAGCTCAGTTAGTAACTGATCAGGAACGTCACGCCTCCTAAACTTCAATTCACATTAAAGAAATATTTAATCTTTACGAACTAGTTTTGATTTATTTGTTTTTCTGATGTGTATCATCTTTCCTTCCCTCTATTTCTATGGGAGTGATTTCGTGAAAAGGTACGGAAGTGTGTAACAGGAAGTGACAGCTTGAGCATGGAATAAGAAAGTACTATTTAATAGCATGGAATTAGTAAGTACTTTATAATAGTATGGAATTGGTAAGTACTTTATAATAGTATGGAATTAGTAAGTACTATATAGCATGTAAGTAGAGGGGTAATTTCTGTCGCTGCTCAGTTGGCTCAATCGTTTTTTTTTATACCAGCAATAGTCATTCCAGAATAAAATAACCTTTTCTTGGGTGGAAAACTACGAAACACTTAAATGTTAAGCTCCATACATATCAATTTACCACTTCTCTTAAATCTATCCATCCATACATAGACAAGCCTTGTTTATATATTTGACATACCAACTACTTGTTGACCCGGAAACCATAGAGCATATCATGGAAATAGTTTTCTCTTCCCCTGTAGTGCCTGAGGTAAGGAAGTGGCCACTTGCGCCTGATTAACATACCGGTACCATCGCCAGTTAACGGGCCATCAATCATCGGTTTATGAATGTATTAACGATCTGTTGAAGTTAGTTTTCATGTCAATGTTTAAGATAATAGCCAAGATGTATTAATAGTTTTTAGGCGCAAATTTTTCTAAAGATGCGTGAATGTGTTTGCAGATAAAGATTCACTCAATTGGCATAATCGACACAGACAAGCACCTACAAGCAGTCGCTACATAGTTTTGTTTCGTACTTGTAACTCTTAGTTCAAAAGCTAATCACCAAATCTCCGCGGTAGCACAAGCAATCAATAATTTAAGTAATTTTAGTCGTTTATCAAGCAGTCTAGCCGAATGATTTGTTGGTGATATCTTCAGTTTGATGAAGATCAATCAGTTTGATGACATCAACGTCACAAAATGAATCATGGGTTGTATGTCATACATTACTAATTACTCTTGACAAGACAAATGTATTGGTGATGACAGTTTTATGATTTGATTCATGTTTTGATGCTCTTGTCGCCTTTAAAAGAGGATTTAAGAATCCAGTTTTAAGACAAGAGTCAAGAAGAAGCCATGCCATCCTTAGATGGTAGGCTAACCGGGCATTTGCTACGCCTGGACAGGAACGGCTTGCGCCTGGTGACGGGGACCATCACGGGACACTGCTCACTAAAAAAACACTTCCACGCAATAGGCATAACGGACAGCCCTCTGTGCAGGGCTTGCATGGAGGCTGAAGAAACCGTTGCACTTGTGCTCTTTGACTACACAGGCGTCACCCAGGTCAGAACAGAAACCCTCGGGTCACCCAGATCCTTCACAGATATCCTATGCAGACCAGAAGACCTAATCAGCTTCTGGAGGGAGGTGGGCTGGTTGGAATAAACAACTGACTGCCGCCATGGCCCACACACAATGGTCCACATGAAGGACTAAGTGCGGAAACCAAACCCTCTAACATATTATAGAACATAGACAAGAGTCCAATTAGAGCAAAATGCCACAAAATGGAGCTTATTTTATTTAGAGAGAGAGAGAAAATATCACTCCATAGTTCCTTAAAAATCTAGTTTTCGCATTTTCATTGAAAAATCAACAAAAAACACGATTTACCGCCTCTCTACAAAGACTTGAAGAAAAAAAATTAAAAATGGCGTCTGACAAAAGTCACTAGCCCAAAGCTACGTCACTAAGCGACACGAGATCAAAGGTGCACGCTGCGTCGATATTTTTCTGACGCAACCAGATAATTGTCCGTAGACAGTTTGACAGCCCAACCATACGGTACGTGGGCGTGTGTCGCTGCCTACGACATGTCAAAAAACCCACCCAGTTAGTACCTATTTTAAGATTTGTTTTCCTTTAAGTGCTTTTTGAACTGACAGATTTGTATTCAGTTGCATTTGAATTTTCAAAAAAGCAATTTTTAAAGTTGAAAGAATATGGTCGGTGAACTTACAAAATCAATAAGTTCGGGAAAAAACAACCCTTGCAAATTTTGAAAAAAGAACCCTTGCTGAGACTGTCGAGCGCGATCCTGTCACTTACAAAGATACCAAGCCTGCCACATATACCGCAATAAAACAATAAAACTAACACACTTCACACGTAATGTGGGGCACTAATGAACTGAAACATTAGCGTTTTGGGGAACACATTGGCCGAATGCACGTAATGGTAATGGCTGCTCGACCGCGAGGCGTGAGAATAACCGCTAACACACACATTACTGATTATCTACAGAGCATTAATGTGCCTCGTTCACATTTTATTTTACCCACAATTAATTTAAAATAAACTTTAAGTGATATCGGTTGCTTTCATCTTTTAAAAATAGCATATTTCAGTCATAAAAGTGATTTGCAAAATTAACGGTTAGGTTGAAGTAGTAACGTTAGATTTTGATGACTTTCACATGGGTAACAATAGTCGACAAACAAACGAAACACTTCCTTTACCTACTTTCTCGTGTAATAGAAAATTGATAGGTAACCTTATAGGCAATTTCAACGATTTACGACAAGAACAAGCTTTGCTGTTTGTTCGGGCAGTGTTTATTTTCTATAGTACAATAATAATGAATAGAAGTAATTAAATAATTAATTGACTGTAAAATATTAATTACCTAACTACATTTTATTAGTTTCCCATGCTTTCACTATCAGTCATCAGCTTCCATTCCTGACTCCGATTATTGAATTTTCTTTAATGCACAACCAAACTTTATTTGCCGTGTGCCTTACTCATTAACCTACATAAGATGCAATATTCATTTATAGGTAACCAAGGCGTGCCTGAACGAAAGCCAGCTCCGGATGTCATGAACTTGGAGACAAGCCGACAAGCCGACCGGTACTGATACCGGTATACCGGTGCGACAGGACGACTCTTTTCCAAACGGAACAACCAATTTCGAACGCCCGACAGTCCGGTACTGAATATCGATATTTAGATTTATGTGTTGAGCCACATCACTATCACTAAAAATAAAGCATGGTACATAAAGGCTGTAAAAAAAGGCGCGTATAAAATAAAAATTAATATAAGATAACTGGCCATGCAGAAAACGAGTTTTTTTTATGGAAGATAAGAAAAAAAATCTCCATCTACGAGTATAATAATAAAAATGAAATGCTGTTCGTTGGTAAGCGCATCTCTTCAGAACGGCTGTACCGATTTGGCAAATTTTTGTTTTAACATGTTTGTAATAGTCCGTGTCGGGTTCTAACAGAAAGAAAAAAATTGATAAGTTGCCGGGAAAATTATAAAATTCGGGAAAATTGAAACTGCATTTGCTTTTGGAATTTATATGAATTATTGAAATTTGGACAAGAAATCGTCTGTCGGGTCAGCTAGTAGAGGATGAAATTGGATATGGAACGAGGTTTGAAGTATGTCAATCACACCATTCTCTTTTGTACAACCTATGGTTCTCAAGTAAAGTGCCATTCTGATTTGCTTATCATAACTACGTAACTACGACTGTATATCAAACTGTTACCCATTTCTGCACTAAATCAAATTATAACTACCTTGTTAGTCTTGAGAACGAAGTTTATTAAATAAGCTGAAAGCTTTGTAAGCAAACACCATAAGAAGCTGGTGTATAACCTGATTTATTATCATGTTGTTTCAACTAAGATGTTAGTATTGGTAGTTAAGGCGGAAGAAATATAAAATTCTAAGTTGCTGGCAGCGGGGCGAGCACGACCTACTGTGACATGACTTGAGTCACACATTTTATCACAGTTTGAGCGATAAAACTGTTTTGGGATAAAATGCTAGTACAAATTGACATCACATAATTTATCATAAAACGTTGTTTATTTGTAGATGCATTGACACCGAATTACTTTTAGTTGGCAACACTTAATATTTATTATTTATTTGTAGTGTTAGTTTAATTTAATAAATATTATATGTTAGACGTGTCGTGTGTGGTGTGGTAGACGTGTTCTTGAGTGGAGACCACGAATTGGCAAACGTAAGGTAGGACGCCCTCAGGCTAGGTGGAGCGACGATCTTCGCAGGGTGGCTGGTGGCAGCTGGATGAGAGTTGCCGAGAATCGAGCTGAATGGCGTGCAATTGGAGAGGCCTATGTCCAGCAGTGGACTGCTATGGGCTGATGATGATGATGATGATGATATGTTAGTAGCGTTAAAACTAAATTATTTGGTATTTGTAGGTATTGACATTGTTAGTCATTTTAGGTCCACAAATATTTACCACCTAAACATTAACTATAGAAACGAGCGGCTTTATAAATATATCAGCGTTTTCCTTCCATCATAATTATGCCAAAAGATGCGCTACGTTGTGGGCTTTTCCAAAAGGATATTGTACATTACTCGTAGAACACTCAAATTCTTCTCTCATCATTACAAAATATTCACACGGCTGTATCATTATCATCGAAATTACAAAATTTACGCGTGGGTGAGTAATTGGTGTGCCCACGACTTTTTATTTGATTGACCTGACCTTTATTGCAAACGGTAAAAATTGAATACATCTTGTTTGGAAGTACGCGCTTATGGCAACATCGGAATAACTGTCATTATGATTTGAAATTGGAATTGACGGATGGTAATGATGTCCCATGAATTTGTGTTTGATATATGGCTTTCGAACGGTGCCCACGGGATTTTTTTTAATAAGTTTGGCCTATTCAATACTAAGGGGTCAGACGGCTTATAATGAATATAATATTCAAGTCATTTTTGAAATTACAAATAGGATAAAAAAATAAGCATTATCATCCTATTT
Organism: Tiliacea aurago; assembly: GCA_948098905.1. Lineage (NCBI taxonomy): Eukaryota > Metazoa > Arthropoda > Insecta > Lepidoptera > Noctuidae > Tiliacea > Tiliacea aurago. Next base: position 22,671,288 of record OX402581.1, on the reverse strand, counting down.
TCGGGCAAAATCTTCAACAGCAGAATAATTAGGTCTGAGTAAGTCGATTGAATGAGTCATAACGAGTTAAGGGGACGATAACCGACTTTTAATGATTTTATACTGAAGATCACGTCTAAACGAGTAGTGTTAATGATTTGAAAAAAATATATGATAAATTAGAGCATTTTTTCAATAACTTAATATGTGAATATTTAAGAATTTCATTTAATGTCTAACGCGGATAAAAAACTGAGAATGGCGCAAAATCTACCAAGCGTATTGTTCTGAAACCTTCACCAATTTAAAGATAATTTAATTATTGATGTTTTAGTACACGCGTTTTATTAAAATACCTTTTTTTTGTGTATAATAAATTAATAAGGCGTCAAATTAGGGACAGCGCTCCTTGTTGGGCGAGTCCTATTACTGGCTGAACGTACGTCGCGTTGCGTGAGCTCAGTAGGTACAGAACACGCAACCTAACCACTCAAGGTCACTGGCATATATCTGCGTATTAACAACCCAATAACCATTGCTTATTACCTATATCAGTTATTTGTAGAACACATCATTCTTACAGCAATTAATTAGTTATACATAAATGGATCACGTATGGTCACGCACGCATTACGTAGCTAACGGTAACTAATGAGAAAACATAGTTACAATCACAACTACATGTTACGGTAATATAAAAATTTATAATACAAATAAATACGGATTTTGTAGTTGAAAATTGATCAATTTTACGCGCATTATTTTGCGGTGGTTTACAGATAGCAGAAAATGGAAAACATTTTCCACTTCAGTACCCCGAGTGAAAGTTTGTAAGTGAGTAAACGTAACTAGCGCGTTTGCGTTTGCGTTAAGATTTTTATTCTCACTCTTATATTCTTAGCATTATGATCTATCGGTCAAATTTTAACGGAAACGAAATAGTTACGTTTACTCTCTTGCAAACTTACACTTGGGGTACACCTTTTTCATGTAAAGTTTCCGAAGAAAGTGGTGTTTTTAACACAAATATCAATCTGTCTATCCTCTTCCCAACTATGTTGGGGTCAGCTTCCAGTCTACCCGGATGCGGCTGAATACCAGTATTTCACATGGAGCGACTGCCTATCTGACCTCCACAACCCAGTAACTGGGTAATACGATACCCCTTGGTAAGACTGTTTGTCAGACTTTCGGACTTCCGACGACCCGTAATGACTGTCAAAGATCCACTTATGGCACCCGGGACCAACGGCTTAAGACGCCGATATATGCCAGTGACCTTGAGTGGTTAGCTTGCGTGTTCTGTACTGAGCTCGCGCAACGCGTCGTACGTTCAGCCAGTAATAGTTTTGTTTTTGTTATTGTTATTCATAATTAACTGTTTTTATTTTACTTCGATGGTGCTAGTTTATCATTTGTGACTTCGAGTTATAGCTGTAGCTTTATTTAAACGGGCACGCCCATTATGCCTGGAGGCTTTTATTTAGATACCTTTTGTTTACGTTATTTCTGCTTGAGTATAGTTTTCGACGATTATTTGTTTAATGGTGTGTGCTAGCTAACATAAGGCAAATAATTTAATTTAACGTTTTGTGTTGCGTAATGCAAATTATTTTATATTGTATTGTATAACTTCAAGTTTTTTATGCGAACAGACAGCTGTGCTGCTGGGGAGTTTGTTGCGCCACTTCTTCTTCCCAGCTAAAGCACTAGGAAGTGGTGAAGGGTGGGCGTTTTTAGGGGACTGTCTCATGTAATTTTTGACGTTCGAAAATTGCTGATTCTCAGCCTAGTTTGAATAAATGACTTTTGATTTTGATTTTGATAGGACTCGCCCATCAAGGAGCGCTGTTCGCAATTGGACGCATTATCCACTTATTATACACAAAACAAAAGGTATTTTACGGACAGACGGTTGAACGGACTGTAGACAAGTTTATTTTTAAATAAACTTAAAATAAGATTAGAGATTTATCTCTAATCTGCTAAACTACGAAAAGTAAATAACGTCATATTGCACTTCTCACTACAGCTCCATTTACACGTTGCAAGTTTCTTGCCTTCTGCTTACAATAAAATAGAAGCAAAGTATGACTCCCCTCGTTTAAACACTGTTTATATGGTGCAATTTCAACTTATGGTATGTCATAAGTTTGTAAGGTTTCGCCAGGCTTTTTTTGGTTCTGTAGCGGCATCAACAACGCCGCATGCGAACTACGCATCAAAGACCTGACGTCACACAAATCCTGCATCGCGCAAGCAGAGTTTACCGCGCGACTGGATTATATAATATATCCCAGAATTAACGCACAACCTCTTAAGGGGTCGTTGCACTCATCATTACCCGATCCCCGATTTTGAGGACCGGTCAGGAAATCTGCATTTATAAATTAGTATTTTTATCTCACGAAGAGACGCGCGCTTTACTTGTGGTAACCGAGTGTATAAACACGCTGTGAATGGGTGCGTGAAGACGAGTAGCGTCAGCACATAACACACCACACACACACGCGGACACACACACACACACACACACACACACACACACGCCCGCACGCGGGCCAATCCAATTTCGATTGGATTACAGAATATCTATATTCCGCAATATATGTTTTGAAAGGACAATGATATAAAGACGAGATAATTATGAGGAATTTTAAATTTCAATAGAAAACTTATTTTTCTCATAACTCTTGTTTAAATCAGTGTCCATTCAAAATATATGTTTGGGAACCTAGATATTCTGTATTCCAATCGGAATAAAGACACACTAGGAACCTTAAGAATATGTTTGATTTACAAATTATTTTGGTATTACGTTTGTACGAACTACGCATCCAACACTCTTAATAGATGTCATCTCCACTTTAGTTTTTGAGTAAACCAAATTGCGAGTTCTGCATATTGCAACAAAAAATACAAGAACGGTCTCAAACATAGCGTAGGTTTGAGTTTTTTTCATAGTCTTTCGTTGATATTGATATATTTATCCTGCTAGAGTTACAGAAAACACAGCAAAATAAAAACTGCGGAAGAAACCGCCTCTATGTGAAATAATACCTCACGATACTTAATTACAAAGCCACAGTGGTTTCCAGGAATATGGTAACATTAGTGTAATGCTCATTCCCACGTGTGCACGTTTAGGAGCGCAGGCGCATAAAAATGAGCGGGTCGTGAACTCGCCCGAATGACGACACTCTTGCAGACGACAATACAGTTATATTTAAGTAGTTTTAGTGTTAAAAATGCATTAGGTACTTACCTATTCTCGTTCTAGGAAAGAATGGAATAGTCACTTTTCTCCGTATTCGGTAAGAATAGTTTCCAAAGGATAGACATACCAACATATGGTGGTTAACACATTTGCGAATTCTGAAACAAAAGAAACCAGATGGTTAGAACAATTTTATTTCGTCAGGTTATTCATAATTTTCAGCATTTAGTTATATTAAAAGACTACTAAATATGTTAAGGATGTGTGTTAAGGGGACGATAACTGACTTTTAATGATGGTATACTGAAGATCACGTCTAAACGAGTAGTGTTAATGACTTGAAAAAAATATATGATAAATTAAAGCATTTTCTCAATAACATAATATGTGAATATCTTAGCTTATGCTTATATTACATAGTGAAATTAATTAGTAAAATTATGTCTAACGCAGATAAAAAACTGAGAATGGCGAAAATCTACCAATCGTATTTTTCTGAAACCTTCACCAATTTAAAGATAATTTAATTATTGATCTTTTAGTATACGCGTTTTATTAAAATGCCTTTTGTTTTGTGTATAATAAATTAATAATGCGTCAAATTGGGGATAGCGCTCCTTGATGGGCGAGTCCTATTACTAGCTGAACGTACAACGCGTTGCGTGAGCTCAGTCAAAACACGCAAGCTAACCACTCAAGGTCACTGGCATATATCTGTCTTAAGTAGGAAAATTGACATTGTGGATAGATTTATTTGTTTTAGTGTGTGTGTGTTTGTGTGTTTAGTTTGTGATTGCCTTCTTTCCACAAACGGGACGGGAGAAAGAGACCCTTTCAAACAAGCATTCCATTTTCCGCTTGTATGTCATTCATAAAAGTAAGTATTGTTGATGATTATTACTTTTGCATAGGACACAGGTGCAGTAGGTACCGTACCCGTACCGTTTAGTGTATGTTACGACTTTCGTATTTTATGTTTTGGATTGAGAATAATTCTGAGTAGGTACCGTTTAGCAATTAGTATGGGACATTTAGCAACAAAGTAAGAATCTTGTCAACAGATGAGTTTGCATTGCAACTTAGAACCGAAAGGATTTTACTAAATCTTAGTTTTAAATAGTTATGTTATAATATATGTGAATTTCGCTATTTATACCGACGCAGTGAATTATTAATGTTCTCATTTGAATTCGCAATATTCATCACCACTATTCAGTGTCAAGCGAATGTCAAATTGCTGTCATCTAATTTGCATGGCGCGTTCAGACATGACACTTCAACAAGTTTATCGATAAAACGATAACACAACAACACTTTGTATACCTCTAACAACTTTCGATTCTGCATCGATCATTTAGAATCGGCGTTTGAGCAAAATCACGTGCACAATTCGAAATTCGAAATTTTCCGATTACGAAACGATTGGATCCGATTAGACTTTCTGCACGAAATTAGTTGAAAATTTTCTCCGATATCCATTAACTTTTGCGTTGCAGTGATTGTTGGTGGACAGAAAGTCGATGTCATAAATGCAATATGTATCTCTTTTATTATCATCATCATCATTTCAGCCGAAAGACGTCCACTGCTGGACATAGGGCTCACCTAAAGGGCGGGGTTTGCCATAATCGCCACGCTTGGCAGCCGGGTTGGCGATCGCAGTATCATGTTTAAATGCATAGAGAACGCTACTGCCCATTCTCTAGTAAGTCCTTTAGTAGCCTTTTACGACACACACGGGAAGAAATAGGGTGGTGCTATTCTTTACGTCCGGCACCACACATCACGTGTTATGTTGAATACCGTATCATAACAAATTTCTACGAAACAAACATAATTGAGTGTTAAGTAGCACTTATTACGATGAAACAAGGTTTTAAATATGCTAAGCCCTAATATTAAGCTTGTTTTCATAAATCAATAGGTAGTAAAAAAAACGAAGCTCACCAACGGATTAAGTTCTCAAATAAATTCCAACGCCTGTCCTACACATCGGCTCATTACTCCACGATTGGTGCTATCAAAACACCTGTCAGCGGCAGCGTGACTGGTCGTAGTCACGCATCGTGCTGCCTACCTCTAATGCAAATCAAGGTCGTGAACCCATCCGATGTATGGACCGGCCATGTTTAATGCACGGATTAGTTAGTGATGGATAAGAAGCTGCTATTAGAACGACGTTGTTGAGTTGATGTAGTACGTGTTAGGATTAATTTGTCAACGTTCTCTTTATATTGTTTTAATTATGGAATCGAATGTTTCTTGATATAATCTGACGTTAGAATAGATGTTTTGAACGTTACAATCGGGTTATTTATTGCTTGGTTTTTGATTTGTAGGAAAACAAGGGACTATTAAAATATAGGCACAGAGTTTTTCACTTATTGATCTTAACTTCCAATGCTGCGGGATTAATCTTAGTGGCATAAATGATTATTTCTGATAATATGACTAGGAAGAAGAAGCGACCATGCAACAGGACGCGCCATGAAACTGACAAACATCGACACAACTATCTTGTTCTTGCAATCTAAGATCAACACTCCTCTTAAATAGCTTACGGTACATCCATACGCCAATTATTTTATTAATTAAATATCTGCCAAGGCGATAACACATTGATTCAGGCTTAATGTCACAAATTGTGAGTAGTATCTTGATCAGCATTTTCTCAATAACCGACTTCGAAGAAATGTATGCAATTTTGCTGCAATCAATCACTTGTCGATTGATATTGGACGTGGGCATTTTTTCGGCAAATTATGGCTGTCTTAAATATATAAAATGACTTGCCATTATCCATTCTACGTTATTAATTTATTATCAGAGCTTGGATAGTAAATTAATAATGTAAGTATCAGCTTTCGTACCAAAAAAAAAAACCAAACGTCGTGGTTAGATTATGCTAGGCATTCTTGGTATACCTAATGTCCTCAGACTTCCAGTCAATAAAGTTCATTGATCTATCCTTTTTTAAAGAAACCCCACCGCCCATACATGACAAACGAACAAAAAACATAATTCCTCGTATGTAGGATGTAGGTGTTGAATAAGAACCTACATGCATGAAACCTCAATTACAGGTACTGTATGCAGCACAGATAACGATTAGCCTTACAAGGTTATTATACAAAATGGCTAGCTAAACTCCGCATATGCGATGGTCATATTTAAAGTTTTTAAACACGTTAAATAAAAAATTAAAAGATTTGATGTTTTTTTGGAAGGTCAACGAGCGCTGTTAGTGTTGTTACTTAAAGTATGTATGAGTTGAAAAAAACTGTTCATATATTTTATCGTGCTAGCTAACGAAAGTTTAAAAAAACAGTTTTTAGGGTTCAGTACCCAAAGGGTAAAACGGACGGACGGCAGAGCCTTAGTAATAGGGTTCCCACCCTATTACTAAGGCTCTGCCGTCCGTCCGTCAGTCTGTCTGTCTGTCTGTCCGTCTGTCACCAGGCTGTATCTCATGAACCGTGATAGTTAGACAGTTGATATTTTCACAGATGATGTATTTCATGTTGCCGCTATAGCAACAAATACTAAAAACCAGAATAAAATAAATATTTAAGGGCTCACATACAACAAACGTGATTTTTTTGCCGTTTTTATAGATAATGGTACGGAAACCTTCGTGCGCGAGTCCGACTCGCACTTGGCCGTTTTTTTTGTGAAATCTTCACGTCTCACCGTTACACTTAAAGTTTTCACAAAAAAAAAACAGATTCTTTAAACTAATATTTCGAGTGACTATAATAATCGCGGTCGATGACCCCACAAAAAAATCATCAAAAACATTTATTTTTTTGTGTTATCATGTTTAGACTTTACATGTAGATAACCATTGCGTCTCCGGAGTTTACCTAGCCAATTTAAAATAACCCTGTATAATGTTGAGAAAATGTGAAACAATACAATTTTATTATTACAGTAGGTACCTACCTACTGTAGGTAATAATAAAATTGTATTGTACGAAGTTGCGCATCTCGTTTACAATGATTTATGTGAGATGTCAGCCCTCCTGCTGGGTTTCTGCAAAATTATGGCTGATGGTTTAATCGAAGTAGACAGTTAAGTGTTTACTACATATTAAAAAGCTTTAATTGTATACATAGGTGGAACAGGGGAGGAGCTTGTAAGATCAGCACAGCCCAGAAGAAGAATAAATCATTTAATCGTTCAGACAAGATTAATCTCTAGCAATCTGGCCGATCGTAGCAAAAAAATATAAAGCTACCCTTATTTACTGCATGAATCCAACTTACTTTACACTTGAACTACGGGAGAGTTCCACAATAAAAAGTAATTAAAATTGAAACGTCATTGTGACAGCTGTCATCCCAGACAAAACACATACGGCAAAACAAAAGCATAATCCGTTCATTTGTAGTTCCGCGCGTATTCTGACAATCAATCACTTGGCTCGAAAGTCTTGAAACCACTTGGAGGTAATCTTCCCGAAGCGTGTGAATGCGGTCACGATGTTGCTCGGAGGCGGTCTATATTTTATGGTCGATGTTGCAACTCTATGGGAAACGTACCAAAACGATGAATGATTAGAACGTTCGCTGTTTCCAATTTTGAATATTTTGAATGTAACCGTTTTAGATATTAGCCCTAAGGACTTGTCCGGTAAATTGCGCTATTAAATTGGTACACCGACGAAATAGGGACAGTTATAATTTGACATAACGGAACCAACGAGTCACCAAAACAAATGAAAGAAATAAATGCACAACTACTTGGTATTATCAAGACATAGCATTAAGAAAATGTAAAATAATCACCGACAAAGGCAAAATAATAAATTCATAATCACAGACTTGTAATAAGCAGAATTGCTATTTTACAACTAAACCAAGATTTAACCACTAAAACTTTTTATTAGCAGTCTTATTATTTATTTATCTCAATAACATCAATTATGGCATGTTATTATTGTTACTGAATCAAACATCCTGAGATCAATATAACAGGCAGGATGTTACGACCACATCCGCGCTGGCGACCAAAATTAAGTATACAATTACAATACATCCATAGCATTCATTTAAATAGGAAATGTGAAATTATTAACGCTTTACTGATTCGGATAAGGCGTTAAATAGCTCTTGAATAATAAAGGTTGACAGCGGCAGAGTTGCTGTCAATTTATACTGAATTAATCAGAACTTCTTCTATAAAGTCTCCACAAAAGTTGATAAATGGTTTGATCATTTGTCAAATGAGCGCAGTACGTAATGGTTTATAGGACAGGAGGTTGGTTCTCGGACTCGCGGGGTCAGGCCACGGACTGTGCGTGCCAAGTCTCGTCCGTGGCAAGTCCGTGAGGCCAGGCCGAAGATGTACGATCACTGTCCGACGCGGATATACGATGCGAGGCGAGAAAATACTACGGCTAGCACGCAAGGACTGCATGCACAGGGCCGGATTTGAATTGGTAAGAGGTGCATTACTTACATCAATCCTCGATACGGTTTTAAAGTGATGTGTTGACAGAAAGTACAGGTTGGGAACGGGAAAGGTTTTATGTTTATTGAATCTCATTTTATGAAGAAGGAGTTAAGTATGGTTAGATTTAAGGTCTGCCTGCAGACAACACTGCTTGCTTGACTTGATATGCGAATTAACATGCTATGCATGCTGCTTACGAAAATTAACGTTTAGGCCAACAACAACTTAGCATTAATGGGCTCAACGTCCATTTGCGATTTAATGATTTCATTTCGTGAAATCTCGCACCAGGCTAAATCTGGCTCTATCTTAACTTGCATATCGATTTTCGTGTCAGCTCTAGAGTTAAAATATTAATTTTGACTCGTAATTCTTAACTAACGCCTCTCCGATTTCGCAGGCTTATCTTTCCAATTTGCAAATCGATTTTCAATGTACCCCGTTTAATATGGGCTGTCCTTTCTCCCGTCGGGGGACATTAAGTACGGTAGCAACGTCATCATTTAGCGTGCATCCGGCAAGCACCTCGCACGTCCGAGTGCGGTCCTGGCAGTCACGTCCATAGACGAACGAGCGCGCGAACGCGATTGAGAGACCATTTTGACTCCTAAATGAGTTCGTTCACACGGCTTAGGTTCATGGTCGACTGTCTCTGCTTAGGATTCTTATGTAGGATGTACTGCTGTATAAGTGTGACTTATAATAGTCATTAGTGTTTTATATTTATGATTGTAATTAGTGTTCCTATTGTTCATTTCCTTGCCGATGTGGCTATAGACACTGACTATGAATTGCTATTCTCGTGTTAGTTGCAGCGAAGTGGATAAAGAAGGTGCATAGCTAAGTAATTTATTATTGATCTGACCGGTCTTGTGCAAAATGTTATGACTGTCAGCTTATATATTTTAAGTGAATATATATATATTTATCTATATATATATAGATAAATATAATAAAAGTTTATAGTCACAAAGAAACATACATTAGTATACACTGATTAACAAGACGCTAACTACGCTGCAGAAGTCTGTTTATAGATTGTGAGCCCTGCCTCTTAAACTAAGATAACCTGTATCTTAAGAGACAGTGTTCAGCTGTGAGGTTACTTAAAAATAAGGTTATACAACTGCGGACTGTGCCAAATTATTGTTAGTGTTAACAGTCAGATATTTACTTTTGACTTTCAAACATATTATATTCTAAGACAAAGGAAAAAAATAAAATAACAATTAAATACCTATGTAATATTGAATGGGTAAATGTGTGTGGGGATGTATGCGTGGTGAGTTTTTGTATGAGAGTTGTGAGTGTGAGGTGTATATAACATTAGTTTTTGTTTATACTAAACCTCTTAAGGGGTCATTGTATTCATCATTATGAACAACTTTTACTATGGGACCAAAGTTGAAATCGCGAAAAAAATATCAGCTGTTCCCTACATTTTGACGAGTTCAGCGAACTTAAATGTAGGGAACAGCTGATTTTTTTTTCGCGATTTCAAGGTTGGTCCCATAGTAAAAGTTGTTCATAATGATGAGTACAATGACCCCTTAAGAGGTTTAGTATAAACAAAAACTAATGTTGTATAGGGAAGTCAATAGTTAGTGGACTTGATATGCCTCAAGCAGAAGATAAATTAATTATGAAATATTTCAAAATTGAAGATCACAGTCATTCTGATTAGGGACCTGCAACAAGATGTTGCTGAAGATTAATATCATGAAACATCAACTCTCTAATTATCAGTAAGTGTTAAGAGGAAATGCGGGCGGAGAGACTTTTAGAGTAAAAAGTCATAAATCGAGGTTCGGCTCTCGCCTATTTCCTCCTCCAATATTGGACCAATTTAAAAGATATTTCTTATACTGAATAAGAAGGATATATACTGTGTCCCTATGTTTTTCTTTTTTTATTAATAGTTGTCAAATTTGTACAATAGCCCTCTGTTGTCAGCGGTCTAAACAGGCAATTTTGAGCATTTTCAGAGGGTTCCAGCTCTTATAAAGATAATGTATCATCAAAAAGGAAAACATAGGGACACAGTATATATACTTCTTATTCAGTATAAGAAATATCTTTTAAATTGGTCCAATATTGGAGGAGGAAATAGGCGAGAGCCGAACCTCGATTTATGTCTTTTTACTTTAAAAGTCTCTCCGCCCGCATTTCCTCTTAATCGGTATGGGCAGAGAAATTTCGTAGAGAATCCAGGTAGGTATCCTAAATCTCTTACCGATTACAGGGGAACGGTAGCAACGGTATAACTGTATAGATATGCCTGGTTATATTGATAGAAAACCTAGTAGATTTGATAGAAATAATAAATGACTTCTTGGCGGGAAAGTGAAGCGTCATGTTCAGCAGTTTGTTTAATTTTCCAAAATTGGTGTTTAGCCGAATATTAATGTGTAATAATGGTGGATTATTAACCATTAAGTGTTTGTGAACGTGCATTAGTGTAGGCAAATGAAACAAAACAGTGCAACTTCGCTTCAAGTTCTATCAAGAAGTCCGCGTGAGGACTCAGTAAAGTTCCACATCTTTACTGAAACTCAAGGGGAGTAGGCGGGGATATCATCATCATGCATTTATAATTCATTTCATCAATATTAAACAAGAACTAACTTGACATTGGCTAAATGCACAAACCGTGCGAAGCCAGAAGAAAAAAAAATAATAATAATAATAATAAATATTGACAGATGGTCGTATTATTTTTGTATTTATGTAGCTGAATGAGATTACTTTCATGACACGCATAATCTCTAAGATCGGCGCTCAGATTTATTTTACTTCCCAGATTAGTTCAGAAGCATTGTTAGCAGAAGAATGACGAACATCTAATTTAATTAGTTGAATATTACTTTAGATGACGTAGCAGTAACTCCATCATTATTCATCTCGCCCCACACTATCATCAACAAATTCCATCATAAGTGCATTCATTATGATGATCCTATTTAAAAATATAATTACAAATGATAATTAATTTTGGAGTGACTAACTGTGTGAACCTTTCAGTTATAAATATTTATTAAGTTTTGTTTTGGACACTAAACGTTAGAGTTCATTAGCCACTCGATGACTTATCACTCCATTGTCTTTCTTGCTGTGAATCTTTGTGAAAATTCCATAAATTTGTGATATCTCCTACGACTAATTCATTATTTGCAGTAACTTCAGCCTTAAGTTTAATAACTTATACAAAATTATTTTTTCTTTACACTAAACCCGAAAAGGGGTTATTGTACCTACTTATCATTTTGAACAATTTTTTTCTATGGGACCAACCTTGAAATCGCGAAATAAAAATCAGCTGTTCCATACATTTGTGTTCACTTAAGTCGACAAAATGTATGAAACAGCTGATTTTTTTTTTAAGATTTGGCCATTAGCATAGCATTTGCATGCTTAGCATTTGAATTTGGGAAGAGGTTGGCCCCATAGAAAAAGTTTATATTAGTATTTAGTCATATCACTAAAAATATTTACTGAGAAGATGTAATAAACAAGAATATTCGACGTCAACCTTGATTTCATGCTATCCCTAGGGATTTCGTTAAAACCCTGGTATCCTCATTTCGCTACGACATATATATATAGTATTGAAGTAGAGATTTTGGAGTATTTATGCCACATTTTAACCTTTTTCTATAGCCCTTATAGGACGTATGACAAGTGACAAGTCATCCATGTATATTTATGGGCTAAATATAACTGGCACAAAAGAAGATGGTGAATCGTATAACAATAATTATTGTACCAACCAAGTAAAAAACTATTTCCAGCTCAGCTTTGAAACTATACCGGTTGTACAACACCCAACATACCAATTACATAAAATTCTTTTTTGTTCAACAAGTTCGAGACATAACAACCAGCCAATTACGCGTTTCGTGTCACCTACAAATGCAAATCGTTGTGGAAACCAGTAGCGACCGCGCGACAGGTATCGATTTACATAATAATACACTATTACCGAATATCATCACGCGTACCGATTGAACGTGTTTAAACCATCAATACCTCGACGGGAATAAGAATTTAGACTATTTTAATAATTGTCATTAAGACGCAGATATATGCCAGTGACCTTGAGTGGTTAGCTTGCGTGTTCTGTACTGAGCTCACGCAACGCGCCGTACGTTCAGCCAGTAATAGGACTCGCCCATCAAGGAGCGCTGTCCCCAATTTGACGCATTCTTAATTTAATATACACAAAACAAAAGGTATTTTAATTAAACGCGTATACTAAAAAAACAATAATAAAATTATCTTTAAATTGGTGAAGGTTTCAGTAAAATACGCTTAGTAGATTTTGCGCCATTTTCAGTTTTTTAACCGCGTTAGACATTACTTTACAAATTAATTTCACTATGTAATATAAACATAATGTAAAATATTCACATATTAAGTTATTGAGAAAATACTCTTATTTAACATATATTTTTTTCAAATCATTAACACTCGTTTAGACGTGATATTCAGTATAAAATCATTAAAAGTCGGTTATCGTCGCCTTAACACCAAAGCTAAGAGAAATTGAAATTGCTATCTTCGAGGCAGACCAAAATAAGAGTTGTTATTATATAAAAAAAAAACCGCAAAGTGAGTGTCAAACCACGCACAATGAAGGGTTCCGTAGTTGGAATGAATTTATCCCAAAATCAAACCTAACATTGTAGTTGAAGAACATGTTCTTCCATACATTCCAACTGCAAATGTAAGTGTGTACGCACAATATGAGAGATTAAAGATGTTATTTAAGACCATAGACTTTTGAAGCTTTAGAGAAGTTTTTTATAATCTACAAGTATGGAACCATTTAATGTATTTAAAAAAAAATAGGTTCAGTAGTTTCGGAGATAAGGGGGGGAATGGTTTTTTTTATATATTTCTTAAATAACTTTAAAACTATTTATTTTAAAATTATAGAAAAAAATAAGTTGAGACCCTTACAGTAAACCATTTCATTTGATATGCCATGTGAGCCATGTCACACGGTCTATTTTTTTATTACTTATTTGTCTCCCAAAAGTTACCCCCATATTCAAAATTAATTTATTTACGTTACACATCCGTGTTTGGCTAACAGAAATTGATATGTGTACCAAATTTAAACTTAATCGGTCCATTAGATTCGGAGAAAATTGACTGTGACAGACGTCCGACAGTCAGACACACACACGAGTGATACTATAAGGGTTCCATTGTTTCATTCGAACATGCGAAACCTTGAAAAGATGAAACCTTAAACTCCTAAAACTAATCATCTTGAACTATCTCTCTCTCTTTAACTCCTAAAAATAAAGAATCATCGTTTATTTACGTTTAAAAGCTTCTACAGACCGGCGCGATTCGCGACGCGACTAAAAGGCACCACTCGTCGCGTGACACGCGGGGCCTTTCTGTCGCGTCGCGTGTCTCGCTGGTCTGCAGAAGCCTTTAGAGTTATCTTTACTTCGTTTATTTCTATAACGATCATCATCATTTCAGCCAAAAGACGTCCACTGCTGGACATAGGCCTCCCCCAATATTTGGGGAGAGGTTACCATAATCGCCACGCTTGGCAGGCGATTTGGCGGTCGCAGTACGGTGTTAAAATGCATAGAGAACGCCGCTGCCTATTCTCTAGTAAGTCCCTTAATTAGTCGCCTTTTACGGCACTCACAGGAAGAAATAGGATGGTGCTATTCTTTACGTCCGGCACCACACGGAACTATAACTATATTTTCTATAACAATGAAAATCCTTAATTTTATTGACATAAATGTTCTTTTATGATATGATATCCCACGGTTTCTCGATGGTAACAGGGTATAGCTCTCCCCATTGTATGTGTTTCCCACAACGTCTCATGAAACGTGAAACCAATACTCGTTGGAATTTTATTAGCCTTAGCAGTAATTTCCAAATAATTAAAATAAGAAAAATGTATTGATATTCTACTGTATCATTTGACACATGAGTTATTTGAAATTGTTTCTCATATAAAACACAAAAGCTTAGCTAATGGGTAAGTAGTAAATGATATGTCACTTTAGATGAAGTTAAGGGAGAATAAATAAGTAAAATCAGATGAATCTTCTCTCCAGCACCTAATTAGTGTCCACAAAAGTCTATATGTACTTCGTGGCACTGATACAAATCGTAACCAATAAATAAAAGATGATGTATAATTATTCTAGAGTAAAAATTCAGGCAGTCGAATTTCTCAGAATATATTGTATATCAACAGAGGAAGTAAATATGTTCTATAAATAAAGTTATTAGTCATACCTGTCTATTATTTCCTCGTTTATCGAGATCGAATCTTGGTTTGTCCACTATGTTAGTATTGTAAATTGTAATCGATCCAATTTTTAACCGACTTCACAAAAAGGAGGAGGTTCTCAAGTCGTCTGTATTTTTTATTTTTTTTATTGATTTATTTTTTATTTTTAATGTTTGTTACCTCAGAACTCCGTCGTTTATGAACCGATTTGGAAAATTATTTTTTTAATTGAAAGGATATACTTCCAGATTGGTCCTATTTATTTCAAAATCCAGTTCTGATGTTGGGATCCATGAGTAATTGAGGGAACTCCTCAAATATTATAGGCATACCTATGGCAATTTTTATATTTTCATCAACAAGTCAATCATTCCGTGAGGACCTGCGTCAGGCGGAAGGTGAGGACGCCGTGGCGCCTCTCTAGCCACTCCTCAAAGAGGGGACTTATCGCCACAATTGTGGCGTGCCCAATGAATTCCGTGCCTAATTTAAAAATTTTGATTGTTGAATTATTCAACAATCAAAATTCCAATTCAAACATCGGCTACTAAAAAGATCCAACGTATTAAAGTGCTAACAATTCTGTAAAGTTTAGACAAGCCGCAACAAAATCATAAAATTGACATATTACTGAAACTAAAACCTTATTTCTTGCGTTATAAGAATGATATTTGATGTATTGGAAACAAACACATTTGTATACGTTGTACGAGTACAAATTGTGGACGGCAAACAGAATTGGAAAGCAAATACGTCTTTGTGGTCGATTCAATGAACAAACATTTCCATCCACGGACGGCCAGAATGCTTGGTATTTAGCCCAAATATCCTAGCGGTGCATAATTGCATAACAATAAAACTATTGTATCTGAGTTTATGTGGGAGATTCTCTCAGCATTCCTAAAATTTCCAACTCTGTTCCCACATTAACGAAATCGTTTCATTAACTTGGAATTATTTTTGGGGTGCATTCTTGATTATATGGAATTACTTTTGTTTTAACTATCATACAGTTATAGTCTTGTTTCTTTCTATTAGCCAGAAAATATTTGTTGACCATAATTTTCCGACCATAAAAAAATGTGTCCATAGTCCATTTCCACGTTATAATTGTCTGTAATTTAAACTTAGGCACACACTTACCTCCAATGAATCAGCTACCAATGCAATTAACAATAGTAATGGTAATGATATACAAATCGATCACAACTTCACACTTCAAGATTTGACGACAATAAGGTGCTAACTTTACACACACCGGATACAAAAGTACCCATAACAATTCTTAATTTTCTGAAACGAAACACACAAATGTAGCCAGTATTAATATTACTAATTGTCCACGCGACTCCTATTGGTGGTCCAAGCGTAGTCTTATTGCCCATCTTGTCACGTCCCTGTAGTGACTGAACAAGTTAATAGTATTTCTTATGATTTTCCTTCCTTACAATATCAAATATATCATTGTTTGTTTTATTTACTTTGTGGAGTTTTCCTTAATCAGCTAAATTGTGCTAGAGTTTGTTTATGTTTAAATTGTTTATTAGTATTGATTAACTTACGAAATATTATAGATGGATCCTTTTCTCTCCAAACCAGTGGCTTTGTCTTGCGCTTTAGTATTCTACACATCGTCAAATGTTTAGATAATTACCCGATTACGTATTCTTTTCTGTTCTTTTGACTCTTCATGAACGTAAATAGCTTGATAATTGAGTACACAAAATGAATCAAGCTATTTATGTTCATGATTACGATGTTCATGTACAAGTACTTCGTAGTGGAAAAATGTTGTACCCTTTAGATCACTTCTCCTAACAAGATGCTTACATCAGTTACCGTCAGCTCTGACGTCACAATCTCACACGTTCAATATTGACAATCAACATCACAAACCGTTTGCCGCACTGTTCACTTGATTTTATAAAGCAAATGTTTAGAATGCGTCCAATGCATATCAATGACTGGAAAATAAATAGTTCTCATTCAACTTTATCATATTATGAATATACTTTCTAAGCAAACAGCCGTGATAATTGTCAGTTCCTATTACGAACTATGTTAGCCTTCGGCGAGTAGTAAACTTTATTATACTTATCGTGAATGAAGTTCTAACAGTACGAAAGTCAAAAATGGCTACTTTACAGGAGAGCGAAAAAACTGTATGAAATGAATGTAACTTACGTTTAAGGCCATATTGTGTTTAATTATTAATACAAATGAACTCTGTGGTGATTTGAACCCATGAAAATTAAATCGAAATCACAACATCGGAGCACTTGATGCACGACGAATTTGTACGTGAATAGCTGCCATACGCAGTGTTGGCACGCTGACATACGCAGTGTTGGCGCCAAAAACGGAGATACGTAGTGTAACTATTTTTCAAATAACGCGTTCTATTGGTCAGGTTACCGTGTTTTGATTGGTCGATACGATGCGCGCCATTATGCTTTATCGAATGACATTCAAATCTCAAAACACTCATAAAATGACTTACGCACTGTTAGAACTTCACCGACGTTATGCAGTTGTAAAGTATTGGTAGATATTTTACAAGTACAGCTTTCTCTCGTAAATGTATAATAGAACTAAGATAATAAAACAAGACACGAGAAAGGTGCCTAACGACCCTTGTGGGCCAAGTACGAACAAATATTATCCAATGAGTTCTTCCTAGCTTGTTGTAGTACGGTCAGTGCTCTGCATTACCTGACCCCTTTTACAAAGATGAAGAGGGAAAAGGGGGTCAGGTAATGCAGAGCACTGACTGTACATGGCATTAACTGTGACCTTTAAGTTAAAGGGCGATAGTCTGGAACAGTTGGCGGACGGGTGCGCGCGCACCTGCGCAAGCACATGTCACCCCCCACCCGTCGCACACGTGCCCACAATGAACGTGTCTTTTTTACTTTTTTATTTTATAACGGATCTGCGCATCCTGTAGGTAAGATGCCGCAGCTGATCTTTAGCGAACACCTTTTATTAGGGTTCCGTACCAAAAGGGTAAAACGGGAACCCTATTACTAAGGCTCCGCCGTCCGTCTGTCTGTCTGTCCGTCTGTCACCAGGCTGTATCTCATGACTACACTCACAACTATCACGGATAGTTAGACAGTTGAAATTTTCACAGATGATGTATTTCTGTTGCCGCTATAAATAACAAATACTAAAAAAACATAATTAAATGAATATTTAAGGGGGCTCCCATACAAATTTTGTTGCTCGTTTTTGCTCTATATTGATAACGGGAACAGGTAGACGCTTGAAATATTCACAGTATATTTAGTTATATATTCACTTTAAATTAAATTAAAATAATACAAATATTTAAGGGGGGCTCCCATACAACAATCTGATTTTTTTGCCATTTTTATAGATAATAAAAAAAAGAAAGAAAAAATGTTTATTCTGCACGAACAAAACGCACGTTACAATGAAACAACACAAATTGCACACAAACAAAGTAGCCAAAAGCCCCGTAATCAAACAATAAAAAGTTCGACAATCTTGTCTATTGCTAGATGTCAGGGCCAGGGACCAAAGACAATTTAAACTGCGTAATACTCTGTGGTGTTGCGACACTGGCAAATGACAACCAACAAACAATGGTACGGAACCCTTCGTGTGCGAGTCCGACTCGCACTTGGCCGGTTTTTTAATGTATATTAACCTCCTATGATCTTAAACAGGAAACATGTCTCCGTGCACGTGTGAATGTTACTCCTTGCTCCTTATAGCGGGTTACTAAGGTCATAAAAGGGTCTATCAAGGTTGACCATTGAATATTTTATCATCATACTCGTAATACGCAGTTGGCATTGAACTACCTAAGTGTAGTTGTTTGAATTTATTATGTGACCGGTTCTGTTTTGTACTTTAAAAAATATTTTAATATTCAGAGTAGGTACGATTAACGGTTCAGCTTCCGAAAACTAGATTTTTTAAAGGGAATACGAATTCTCGTAAGATGATTCTTATTATTTTTAAAGATAATATGCTATTGCGAAGACCACTT
The DNA here is from genome assembly GCA_948098905.1 of Tiliacea aurago. Taxonomy (NCBI): domain Eukaryota; kingdom Metazoa; phylum Arthropoda; class Insecta; order Lepidoptera; family Noctuidae; genus Tiliacea; species Tiliacea aurago. Next base: position 22,652,345 of record OX402581.1, on the reverse strand, counting down.
AGATAGGTATATACCTTCAAGGCCAAAAAAAACATTATATTTTCGCCCATTCTGCCACGATTCATTAAAATATCCCAAATTATGTTCAAAATTTCAAAAACTTTCTACGTTACATTGAACAGCTCAATTAAGGGTCGGGTAATTGCCGTTGACCTTGGCCATAAAAATGCGCGTCGCGATCACGCGGCCCCACCAACCGTTCAGTTTCATAGGGAATATTTATGTTTAGTAACGAAAATATTAATATTTGAAAAACGCACGAGAATTATAAATAATAAAATAGTCTGTTCCAACAAAAAAAAAAAACACGATATCTTAACTTGTTTGAAAGTGATATCGTTTTTTGTGCTTTGGGTAGAGATTACTTCCTGAATTTATTTCATAAAGTATTTTACTACAATTTTTAAATATTCACATATAGAATTGATGAAAGTCTGACAACCTCTTACCAAGGGGTATCGTGTTACCCAGTAACTGGGTTATGGAGGTCAGAATGCTGGGTATTCAGCTCCATCCGGTTAGACTGGAAGCAGACGACAACAAAGTTGGGAAAAGGCGGGCAGATTGATTGATATATCAATCAATCATAGATTGATGTGTATGTGTTCTAGTTTAATATACAACATTATTTTTAGTATATGCGAAACCTGAATATAGTTTGTTCAGAATAAGGACCTGAATCGATTTCAATAATTTTTACACGATTTTTTTTTCCCAAAAATATTTACGTGTGATGGAAAATGTTATCACCATTTAATTACTTACAATACAATCACCGTACGATTAGGTACCTACTGCAAAATTATTATCAATGAGTGCAAGACGACCCTGGAGGCGCGGGGGCGCCGTTAGCATGTTTTTGTACGGACCAACCTACCACCAACCTTACAACTGTGTGATTTTTCATGATACAGTTTTGAAATTTTGTACATAGATTCTTTACTTACATAAAAATACTAGACACGTGTTTCGGGTTTCGCATATACTAAAAATAATGTTATATATTTTTTTGCATTATAAATGAAGGCGTTACAGCAAATTTAAAAGTCACTAAAATCATATATCTGTGTTATTGAGCCTATGACTAGAAAACACACGAGAACTGGTTGAGCTAACTGTTAGCCACAACACAGTGACATACATAATGAGCTGCCATGTCACACAGTGGGGAAAAACTAGGAAAACTGGACAAAAAGTCGCAGAAACTGGTTGCTGTCGCTATTAGCTGAATATTAATGTTTTACCACTAGTGTAATACGACTGATAAATAGAGGCACCCTATTTGCCTGATGGGTGTGACCAGTTAAGATCCAATCATTGGTTTTAGAGCACAAGTGGTTAGCCATAAAATTATGGCCATGTGCTCGAAATTGACTTAAAACTAAATTTGACTGAAGAAGTGTTAGTATCGAGTTAATTGAATCATAAAGTGTAGTTGTATGTTGCAATCAGCGTTTTAATGGAATATTTATGTATATATATATATATATATGTTATTGTATGTTTTAAAAGTCAATAAGATAAGAAAATTACAACATGTTTAACATTTGAACCGATAAAAGTTTCATAAGATCAATAAGCTGTTCGGTCAGAAAGTGTTCGCACTTTAATAAGAATTTAATTTAATTATCCGTGCATCGTAACCGATTCAGTAAGGTGCGAAATTAGTGATATTATGGATACGTTATGTCGAAATCGATACTTTTTAAATATTTTAATACGATATTTCCACACCACTGTAGTGCTGGCACAGCAGGTTGTCGTTAAAATCATATAATAATTGGTAATTAATGTTAAATTTTGAATATAAGTGTAAAAAAATCAATATACCCTGTAATCGCCAGAATTTTTTACTGTCCAAAATTAAGTTATATTATTATTATCATCTCTCTACTAGCCTTAGTACTTAAAATTCACGACAACATCCTTACAGGGCAATACAGTAAAACTACAATACAATTATTATAATACCAATAGGGTTTCATTTCTCAAATAATACAGATAAAAGGCATTTATAGATGAGCCATCGACCTCACGCGCGCCAATCTGAGAACGGGATTCAAATATCGAATGTCGATGGCGGCCGGGTTCGAGCGCAGGCGATGATATTAATTTACTTTTAAGCTTTCCTTATTAACTTAAGGTTTGGTGTCGTATAACCTCTTTGGTTTTATTTTTTAAAATCAATGCTTAGTATTTAATTTAAGCGTCGCGTCGTTGCTTGTCTTATGATGTTTATGTTTGCTTAGATTTGTCAGTGGAGTTTTTATTAGTCGTGAAAATTATGCAAAAATGTTAACATAAAAATATGAATAAGATTTTTTTATTTAACTTTTTTTATCCGTAATGTGGTAAGACTGGTCTCCCATGTACCTACCTATGTATGTAGATACCTAACTAACTTTTTAAATCATTTATTCTACAAATCTTCATTACGAAACATTTTTTGTTTAAGAACCCAATAAAAAATATGCCTACAGAAATTTCGCATTTATTGCTAAGTAAACTAAAAATAAAATAATGAACTTTGACCAGTGTGTGCGTGCTAAAAATATGCACCCACTGTGCATTTTAATTGCTAGCACGTAATTATAGATGTAAAAATGAGAATATTAATTTATATGTAATAAGTAAACCGTTAGCTCTTCGTTTAAATCATCATTTCACATAGTAGATTAAGTATGTTGGTATACCTACCAGATATCTAACAAGACAATAGAATCAAGGATTAATTTAAAAAAATCGTAGGTACTAAACAAACGGCATTATTTTTTACGCTACGTTATATTTTCAATTTTTAGGTAGGTCTAGCATAGGCTGATAAGTGTTATTTCAAATGACTTGCAAATCTGCCCATTTCGTAAGGAAAGGCATTAGGATTAATTTAAAGATTTCTTTTAGAGCCCCTTTACTATTAAATTAAACCATTTTTTTAATACGCTGAAAATTACGGTTCTCTCATAGCGCTATTAAGTTATATACTTTCATATTGAAGTTACATTTAACGCACGAAACTCGTTGATTAAATGTTACTTCAATGTATGAGAGAGTATAACAAAATTACCTCGATTCATAAAATAAACTAAACTCCAAAATTACTTACATAAACCGAAATAAACAGCACACCTGAGACCTTGGACTTCGATTAGACTACCATATCCCGCACTTAGTTCACAAAAACTCAGTAGAAACAAGTTCTCAATCCATTGCGGCACAAGTTAACACTAAGCACTAGAACACACGACTGACCTCTTCAATGTACAGCGTAGAAGGGAACGGAATCGCTTCGGAATGTAACTTGAAAGTGTCGTGGTAGGGGCAGTCATCGTTGCGTGACGACTAGGTACGTTCGGATACACGTCACGGCAATTACCATGTCCCTCGATTATCATTCTTGGCGAAGCATTTATTCGTCTATTGAGTATTTTTGGTTAAAAACTTGAATCAGTGTGATGAACATGGAATGGGTTTGGTTGTCAGAATCATTTTTGGGACCTTCATTTTGAGGCAGTTTTTATTTTGACAACGTTATGGTGGTTTATTCAACCAGACTTTTTCACAGAAACAACGTTATACAACAAACTGTACTTACTTAAGTACTTGAAGCATCTGGTTTAATAACATTCAGCTCATTAACTTCATTATTTAGTTATATTTTCAGTTATCCACGCGTTTACTTTTGATGACATGTCAAAAACGTAGAGCAGACATCGACAATTCAAATAGGTATAATTCTGTGTTCTCATTTCAAATTGTAGGTATGACAATTATTTTTATTGTTGCTGGCCAGCGCGATGACAAAAAGTTAAATGTTTTACGGCCCGTATCCATGTAATGAGTTTGGATGACGTGTTTCTATTTCGAATGCACTACAGTCTACGCTAAGCAACACAGTCTTGAAAAATTTGTTAGGAACTTACCAATAGAATGCGGAATTAGTAGCCTATTCACTTTGCCATGATGTTGGAAATTCCATAATTCTGAAACAAAAGAAAACAATGTATTAGTTACTGGGTAAAAGACTGACTCTATGTTCTAGTTATTTGTGACGAAAAAAATCGATCGCATTGTTGTTTTTGGCTGTCAATTTTCCGCTAAACATTTTTTTATCATACCTATTCTTAGAATAGTTTTCCGTACACTACGAACCAATGCCTATATACTATGCATTAGGTACAACGCCACGCGGCTTTATGTAAATATTTAAGTAAAACGTTCATTGTTTTATAAATTCAGTCAAATGGTTATGTAAATTTCGATTGGAATAGAAAAACTTGTAACATTGTAAGAGAAATCGAAGTTTTTTTTTTATTATTTATTGAAGTAGCAATCATATATAATGCTAATTTGAGAGTAATGTCGTAAATTACTTAAAAAACCGGCCAAGTGCGACTCGTACCCGCGCACGAAGGGTTCCGTACCACCGTACAATATTTACCAAAAAACACCGAATCAAAACACGTTTTTTAGAGGTATGAGGTACAGGGTGTAAAGTTCACTCATACTCTATAGAAAAGGGAGGATCCTCCGACCAGACGGGTGTTGTGTCTGATGGGCAACTGCCCGACGTATGATGTCGGGACGTTGTATATAATGCTAGTTGCGCGGTAAACTCTGCTTGCGCGATGCAGGATTTGCGTGACGTCAGTGTGACGCATAGTTCGCATGTGGTGATGTTGATGCCGCTACAGTTTCTTGTATGGAGTGGAGAACCTCTTTAATGTTTACTTTATTTTATTTTTATTATTTTTTTATAGCGGCAATACAAACACACAATCTGTGAAAATTGCAACTGCCTACCTATTACGGTTCATGAGATACAGCCAGACGCTGACAAACAGACGGACGGACGAACGGACAGCGGAGGCTTAGTAATAGGGTTCCGTTTGTCACCTTTCATGTGCGGAACCCTAAAAATTATGTCCATGGACTTTGTTTAGAAAACAGTTACTGCTGTCGTAATTAATTAAGAAAGAAATGAATACTGAAGCAAAATTTGTTGTATGTTGCGAATTTTGAAGCGTGAGGATATTGTGCAAGAGAGATATAAAACACAGAAATAAATAAGTATTCTTAAATGTATGCATATCCTATGTAGTTACGAGTAACGTATTTCTGGCACGCCGCGCCGCCGCCGGTCGCTGAAAACCAGCGCTGGGGCTCCGTCTCGCATAGGGTCGCAGCATTATGCCGAGCGGCGGCCGTTTTGCGTGGATGTGACGCATATTTTTCCCCAACTTGTCCTTTTTTGTATTTGTGTTCTTTCTTTGCGTCATGTTTACCGTATTTTCTTTCTTCCTTTTCTCAAATAATTACTTTGACTTTGACTTTAAAGTACTAGAGATATTCCATCGAGATTCAGAGATTCGAGAGTCAATTTGCATCGAGATTCAGAGATTCGAGAGTCAATTTGCATCGAGATTTTTTTTCTAAACGTTTTTGGTAACAAACAAGTTCTAGAAAAATATGTTCAAGAATAACATACTTTTTTTCCGCTACCACAAACTATAATTATAGATTTGGCAATTTTTTTGTATAAGACAAGCCAACTAAGATCATTTACCTCTTGTCAGCGCCTTAAGTAATGCCCGAGTAGAGTTTGTCAATTTTTCATCTACAAATTCTCAATTCATAAGCCACGTGTAAACCTCTCCATACAAACAAAGCACTATCATACTCAACAATATTTTCTAAAATTTCCCAACAAGACAAAGGCGCAAAACCGCTAGTTATACGTCATTAATTCAAAATAGTTATTTATCGGTCCATTATCGGCGCGCGCGCTGCCGGTAGGCTCGCTATTGTGATGCACTCACCACCTCACTCCTATTGTGCTCGTCTGATATCTACCAGCTTTATCATCAACTGTCTTGGTATTGCATTGTGGGCTTTTTCTAATTTTTGTTTGAACATCATTCATGTTTTGTTCTTAAGCCGAAAGCGTCAGGGTAGCCCGCGAAATTCAAGTAACAGGTTGTATGTTGATTAAAATAAGATTCGCGGACATAACAATATGGCTTTACAGAATTATAATCATTAGAATCTGCAATACACTAACTCTCTTCGTTCTAGAGTTCTATGAACTTAGAGAGTTGTATTGCCGATTCTTATTTTTTTTACAATTTGCAGGTCAGTAACACGTTGCACGTTTATTAAAATATTATTCGCGGCCGTAACAAATATGGCTTTACAGAATTATAATCATATGAATCAGCAATACAACTCTCTAAGTTCATAGAATCCTATTGAATGACTATTTCATGAAATTCATTAAATTTCAAAACATATTATAAGATTATAATTCTGTAAAGCCATATTTGTTTCGGCCGCAAATCATATTTAAATCAACATACAACCAGACACATATATACCTGCAAATAGAAAAAAAAATTAAGAAAGTTTAAAATTCGCGAGCTACCTAGCGCATCCCCCTTAAAGAGATCCCAGTGGCGGAAAAATATATTTTATAAAATTATCCGTGGGTTCTTGCAAGATTCGGTCGCATTTTTCTTGCATCTTATCGGCGCAGCGAGCGTAGTGTAGTCGCTACGCAAACGCTACGAAAAACGCTACGCGACGAAACTACAGCATTTTTATTTATTCAACCAACAAAAGAGGAAACCTGCCAAACTCAAGAATTAAATGGCTGCCGTTTGTAGACTCATAATTAATTGATATTATGTAGTACTTATTCTATAAAGTATTAAATATAGTATCGGTAGTCAATAAATAGAACCAAATAGCCACATTAAAGCTTAATACATATTTTACTTAACAAATCAGCAGTTTATTACGATTGCTTCCATTCAATAAATCTATAGCTGCGCAAGCGCCGCGGTGGAGGTTTCAAAGCTTTGTCCCGAGGCATACGCTGCGATCCTTTTATCTGATAACGCATTGTATTTTATCCTAACTGTTTTCTTACTATGAATTTGGACCATAAATTCTATACTTGATCCAATACAATATATTTTGAATTACGAATATGATTTTCTCCTGAAGATTTACGATGTAATTGAAGAAAATTTACTGAGGTAGGTTATTGATTTTGATGGTATGATAAATATTAACAAATTGCCGAAGTACTTTGCTTATTTATGCTCAATAAACATGAACAGAAAAGATTGTATCGTATGATCCTACTAAGATATTCTTTCATATAGACAAAAGTGAAAATAGGACTTTCCTCCCGTCTTTTTTCTTTTCAGACATTTTTTTAAAGTAATACAAGCCCTATTTATGTAATGTTATTATACACATACAGGTTGGATTTTTGTAACGGAGCAGTAAGGAATCTACCCTTACGGCTCCGCAGCTCCGTCTCAAAAATCTAACCGTTGTAGTTACAGAAAAGTGGTCTTATGAGACTGTCCTTATTTTTACAAGAATGTTTTATGGCATTTAAGAGATTTTGGAAAAAAATACAGTCATCCAGAAAATGGGCTATTTTCGGAAAAACTTTTTTTGATGCCAATTGATCCCGTTTCATATAAGGATTAAAATACTCTGTTGTTCCTAAGACCGTTTTTCTGTAACTACAAAGGTTAAAACTACCTTTACTGACCCGTCTCTAAAATCCACCCTGTACTACTAACATTACGATAACAAGATCTCCACGAAAAACAACACAAACAAAATACCTCTAACTGCATTTCCGAGTCCCGAGAAGCGAAATAAAAAAAAAACACTGGCAACCGGGAAACGCCAGAGAGTTTCGCCATTTCTTTTTTTTTTATTTAAAAAGGCGCGAGTTCTCGTGTGACCTTTCCGCGGCTTCCGAACACGGCCAGGTTTTTGCACAAAAATGAATGGCGACGGAGGATAGAAATCTTTCTCACGCCACATGCCATGGGAAATGAATTGAAGTGACGCGCGTTGTTATATCTTTTAAACTGCACTGACTTTTATGTGTTCGTGTATTTTGACTGTGATAAGTACTTTTTGTTATATTTTTCCTTTATTTGCCAGTTTTAAAATGTTTGTTAAGGTTTTGTGATGTTTCGTGCTCACCAAATTAATATTATACATATTTAAGCAAGGTCGTTTGCAGATCAATAATTCGGCCATTGGCATTTTAAAATCCATACTTAATGCGAGAATTGAGGTATTAATGATTCTTATGCGATTTGATATAGTCAAATCGCATAAGAATCATTAATACCTCAACAAAGTTCAGTTTGGATAAATCGATTCTAAATACACTAATCCCCGTTTTTACTTATCATAAACATAATAATAAATAACTTAGCTAGAAAAGTTAACATTATTTGCTAATCTTGCTGTTCGTAGGTATGTTTTTTCATGAAAACGACTAAAACCGCAGCAAGGCTAGATGTGGGGCTAGGATAATTAGAGGAAGTGGTGGGGCCGGGTCATTGACCGGAAGCCTCCGTTGATCCGTCAGCAGATGGCGTCACCGACAGAGTAGCTCAGTTTTTGTACCGAGCCTCACTTTGTCTCCCACGTTCATTTCTCAGGTAGGTATAATTATGATGAATTTGAATTTTATTGACGTTTCAGACTATTTGTATATGACTGACGCTTTTGATAATAATTCAGAGCTTATATTAGTTAGGTGATTATTATAGCCAATCAAATTCGTGATGGATGGCATTAGGTATATCGAAAGGTATGACAATGATTGTGGGTTAGTCAGACATTTATATATCGTGGAAGCAAACAAAATATGTCATGGATAATGAAATATAAGATCAAATATAGAACTTTAACCCTTTTACTGATAGTGAATTTGAAAACCCCTCCGTGCCTCGGAAAGCAAGATAAGCCGTTGGTCCGGGCTGTTATTTGTAAATCTTTGACAGTTGTTACGGGAAGTCCGAAGCCCGAAACTCGACAACCAGTCTTACCAATGGATATCGTATTACCCAGTTACCGGATTGTGGAGGTCAGATAGGCAGTCGCTCCATGTAAAATACTGGTATTCAGATGTATCCGGTTAGACTGGAAGCTGACCACAACATAGTTGGGAAAAAGCGGGCAGATGATGACTGTTAGTGAATTTGAATTAAAAATGGAATGTTTGTATTCCATTTTTATTTCAAATAGTGAATTTGAAATAAAACATTCCATTTTTAAATTGATAAACATATGCGGACATCACCAAAGCAACATGACGCATCACAGCAAATCGGAATACGTAACCGTACGATTCATTTCGGTAACAGCCAATTGTTTCATACGTTACACACCAAAATTCACACGACTCATTCAACAACAATTACAAATCTATTGTACACCACTCAATAACACAAACGTCATCGGATATACAAAAGTTGATTGGCAACCGTAGTAGCCGGATCGCCGTACAGTACCACAATAAAAACAACACTTCTCAATAGATACGCCTGTAATTCTCTTTGATTATGATTATACGGCGCTTATTAAGGCAATTATTGAAGATACGGATAATATCTATTGTGAGGGTAGATTAGCATAAGATTACGTCAGATGGACGTGGGAAAGTGGGCAGAGGTGGTGGAGAATGGTAGCGGGGCCAACAATTGACGGAAGATCGAAAGGTTATAGGAACGCTATCTGATTAACCTCGAGAATATCACTGGTGGTATTCTTGATAAGTTTAGTAGAGAGTATATTAAAAGAGCCTCCACAAGGGCGCGAGCGGGTCAAGCTACCCGAAACTGTCAAATTTTCCCAATCAACCTTAAACCTTATGCTGTAGGGATAAAGTTGAAAATCTATTAAATAAATTTGACGGCTTGTAATAGCTTGATGTGCTGCAGCTGGCGTCTGTACATTCGGACATGGTCAGTCACAGCTTCCAATATTGCTGACCGGAAAATCTTTTCACAACGGCATTGCGGCGTGCTTATATTAAGTTGTATTATTCATTTGTTTAAATTATTACTGCTTAAATTTCTCTATTTTTATCGACTAGGGGATCAGCGCATCTCAGAGTTTTGTATTTCCTTACTTAACTAGCTCCACCCGGAAATTATTCATAAAAACCAATGAGAACTGAGAACTTCTTGTTGCTCTCATTTTAACGCCTGAAGGTCTCTTAAAATGACTTTATAACGTCCAAAAAGCCGATTCAGTGCGTCCTTAATGACATAAAATGTGGCCACCGCGGGCAGTTCACTTAATGAATATATAATTGTACGGAAATATTTTGTGACCGGCTAAAGTGGGTCTAGCTTTGTTAGCCAAATTGCAGTGATTATATTGTATGGTGGATGTGTACATGCAAACGGCTACATGTTATGTATTTATAGGGGCATTGTCTAAAATAGGTACAAGTTTCATTTCAAGTTTATTATAGTAACGATCACGAGTACCCCTTAATTCGCAATTCGCATAGAAACTCCAATCTCCCGTTAGAACCGCTCAAGAGTTGAGTTCCTGAAAGTATTTTAGCACAAAATCAGGTAATCACTAAAAATGACAGTTGACAGTACGCAGGCATAGATGGAGGACTGTCTATGGTGGGAGAAAGGAGTCCATAACAAAACCTTAAAAAAAATAAGTGTTTTTAGATATAAGAGTGGGACTGGCCGTCAATATCTCGCGATAGTGACACTAGAAATTGCTTTGCTAAACTAAAGATTGAAGACGTCAATAAATAATTTTAGCATTTTTTTTTTTTTGTAAAAAGTATTGAAATTAAAAACAGTTGAATAAGTAGTGTGTTACCTGTCAGTCACTGACGGTAACTGGTTTCTATGTGTATTATTCAAATAGTAAACAAAGTATTTCAATTTCCACTCTACATAGTACTGTTATTAAGCAGTTAGCTGTTAAGCAGTACACATTTCTTTTTCATTTGTCTGTAACCAGTGCAGTGGCTAGAATTTATGAGAAAGCAACATTCATTAAATAAACGTCAAATCCTAACTAAAATTAAAAATGCGAAAGTGATTTGAGTTTGTTTGTTTGTTTCACGCTAAAACGGCTGAACGGATTTAAATGAAAATTGACACATGGGTAGACCATGACCTGAAGAAGGTCATAGGCTACTTTTCATCCTGGATTACAGACGAAGTCGCGGGCTACAGCTAGTAAATAATAAAGTTTATTTAACATATAAATATTTGTGACACTTTCCAATCAAAACGACATTATTATTGCGATTAATTTGACATAAACTATTTATCTGTTAATACAGTAAAACTAGGTAGCAAAACAAGGCGTGGGAAGAGATGTTTTAATGAAAATATACCTAATTTAATTCAAATCAAATCAAAAATATTTATTTGCTAGAATATGGTACATAGGGTGTTACAGTAAATTTGTTTCAGCATATCCTGCCATAACATGGTGTGCAAATGTATTCACAATCAGTGATGTCAATTCGCCTTTGATTTACTTTATGAAGATATTGTATTATCATAATAACAACATTTTAATTTTATTTCAACGATAGCTGAAGACTAATGTGTGATTTATAAATTTCTTGAAATGGTTTGTTACCTAAATAGTAGGAAAAAAAAACATTACAGACTGGGTTATTTTTCGAAAAATTGGTTTTTTCAACATCATTCTATTCTGCTTTATTTTGTATCGAAGTTGAAAAAACCGATCCAGCCACGTGCAAGTAGACAATATTTTTTAATGTTCAAAATCAAAAGTTTCTTTTAAAAAGATGATCAAACTTCAGTCTCGCCTAATTTTCTGGAAAACTTGTTGCAAATATTTGAAAAATCCCTTTCAGCTACATGCAAAACAAAGAAGTCGACTTTTAAAATCACAAATAATTGTGTTTATATTCTTTTCCCTTTCTCACAAACAATGAACAACATTGATCATAATCAGTCGATTTTGTACACGGCCCCTTATCAACAAACAAAAGACTACATACAAACCTGTATTATCCCAAAATCCTTCAAACATATTGACACACTGGCCATTCACACAGCTAATAAATCCTCCTTCCAAACTTAAAAGCAATGGCACCATCTTTTTATCTTCTAAATTCAAAAACTGGCTGGCTACACACGGTCCGTCTCGCCCTGTCATTGGCATAACGGTAAACCCAATGGATACTATGACTGCGCATGATTCCTTTATAATTGAGATTCACTCTGTGCCTGTACAATTTAGTTTTGGTCGTCACGAGCTATCTACTTATGTGTGGGTACAATTTTGGGTGTATTGTTTGATGTCTGTTACGAAGAAGTGACATTAGGGATAGTTAGGTAGGTAGGTATGTTGAGTAGGGCGAAACAGAAGGCCAATTCTCGTAATTTAAAACGTTCAAAATCTAGTCGCAATCTCATCTTGGCGACAAACAAACGTTAAAAAAAATTTCAAAATGTAGGGAAATAAGAGGTATTTTTGACAGATTGAGACTGAGATCAGACTGTGAACGTTCTTAAAATTAGTAGAATTGCCCCTCTGGTATGAGTCGCAAAACCTTCATAGGTTTTGCGACTCATACGTACCAGTTTCGCCCTGGATTTAACACTGAAATCAATAATTTGGAGAAAGATCAAATGATAAATGATAAATGATTTTATTTCCGTAAGTAGGTTTGTACAAACACTTTTACACGTCAATCATATTTTAAAAACTAGATGAGGTCGGCGTTTCCAATCTGACTATTCTGAGAAGAAAGGCCGAAACAAACTCAGAGGTCATAGTCTCTTTTAAAGCCCAGACATAATCTTGGTCAGATCATGTGAAGACCATGTAGATTGGTGCCTGAAATGGTCTTTTGAGGAAAGAACCACACAGGTTGAGTGGACCTGACCAGTCAGTGCACGCATTTGTCAGTAATCAAGATCCAAATCCCTTTAAAGGCGACGATAACCGATTTTTAATGATTTTATACTGAAGATAAGTATGTCTAAACGAGTAGTGTTAATGATTTGAAAAAAATATATGTTAAATTAGAGCATTTTTTCAATAACTTAATATGTGAATATTTTAGATTATGTTTATATTACATAGTGAAATTTATTTGTAAAGTTATGTCTAACGCGGATAAAAAACTGAGAATGGCGCAAAATCTACCAAGTATATTTTTCTAAAACCTTCACCAAATTAAAGATAATTTAATTATTGATGTTTTAGTATACGCGTTTTATTGAAATACCTTTTGTTTTGTGTATAATAAATTAATAATGCGTCAAATTGGGGACAGCGCTCCTTGATGGGCGAGTCCTATTACTGGCTGAACGTACGACGCGTTGCGTGAGCTCAGTACAGAACATGCAAGCTAACCACTCAAGGTTACTGGCATATATCTAAGTCTTAAATGTAGATCTTTCGGATGATGGCACCAGTGATATTATAAGTTAAAAACGACACAATGTCACACAATTAGATGACACGTGGAAGTAGAACGGCATGTCGTAATTATCGGGAGCGAAAAAGAGACAAGACGAAGAAAATGTGGCTAATTAGCCAAGTTTTGACGTGCCTCTTGCGGAGCGTATTTATCTTATCTACCTCTTTTTACTTATAATATCATTGGGCAGCCCAATAATAAATGGCTGCACATTACATATAAAAATACATCTATCTCATTATTACACCAATACATTACAAGCAAACTAAAACCAAATAACATGTAAATAAAATAAATAAATAAAACCTTTATTTCAGACCATACCATATGTCCATGAAAAAACCGCAAGTGTGTGTCGGACCACGCACAATGAACGGTTCCGTAGTTGGGATGAACTTATCCCAAGAACAAACTTAACATTGTAGTTGAAAAACATGATCTCCATACATTCCAACTGCAAATGTAAGTTTGTACGCACAATATTGAGTGATTTACCATGTTATTTTAAGACCACAGACTTCATATAGGTTTTCCTGTAATCTATGAGTAAAAAACTATTTTCTGTATTTTTATCAAAATTTTAGGCTCAGTAGTTTCGGGGATAAGCGGGGGGGGATGGTCATTTTTCATCTATTTTCTTAAATAATTTAAAAAGTATGTATTTTAAAATAATAAAAAAAAATTAAATCCTTAAAACAAGCCCTTTCATTTGATATGTCACACGGTACAGTCAGCAAAAGTTTATTTTATAATTTGATAATTTGCCCCCCAAAAGTGACCTTCATATTCAAAATTAATTTATTTACGTAACACGTCCGTGTTTGGGTCACAGAAGTTCATATGTGTACCAAATTTCAACTTAATCGGTCTAGTAGATTCGGAGCAAATCAGCTGTGACAGACGGACAGACAGACACGAGTGATCCTATAAGGGTTCCTTTTTTCCTTTTGAGGTACGGAACCCTAAAAACAAGTGGGATTACAAAATTTTGAGACTTTTTCAAGATATTTGAATCTTGTTTATTCGCAATGACCTTTAGGATGCAGTAATAGCTACCCCTGCTTAATAACGACGCGAGCCGATTACGCACGATGGCATAAACACCAAAGACGGATGGCTTAAAGCTAACTGCTAAACTTGCATGTAAACTGAAATTAAACTCTAGCTAATAAAACAGCCATGGACACGCTAAAAGCTATAAAAGTCCTTCACTAATGAACTATCGACATTTTAGATGGGCCTATATAACATGCAGACATTAATACAAGGACGTTATGGGTAATGTTGATATGTAAACAATATATAATCAATAGAGTTTAAATGGTGGTTTAAATTGCCTTTTAATTTGCCCAAAAATCGACAATCGTCAAACCGAACTGGGTCTGCGTGGGTGATTATTTATTTATGACACATTCTCACGCGATTAGGCCCGGCGCCCATTGGCGGCACGGCATGGCAAAGTACTTTTAGGCGACGAATAAAAATATAACTTATTTTTATGAAATCAAAGTTGAAATTTCAATGTTAACGGTCGGTCAAGCATACCGCGGTATTGTTTTTGTAATTACGACCGTTAACATTGAAATTTCAACTTTATTTCCGTACGATTAAGTTATATTTTTATTCGTCGCCGAAAAATACCTTGCCATGTCGTGCCGCCAATGGGCGCCGGGCCTTATGCTGTATATACATTTTTGGTGGACCTGATGCGGCCTTAAATAATGCTTCTGGGCTTGTATAGACAAAGCAATTTCCAGCTGACCTTATGAAATTTGATGAATCAACAAAAAATTGCTTTCAAAATAGTACTCAGTAATCGAAAAGGGGTCATAGTTCCCACTTTAGCGCACACATAACATAATATGACGCCTATAATCCCCAAAGGGTTGATCAGAGGTGAATGTGCTAAAGAAGCAGCAAAACAATGACTGTTGCACAAGCGCCCAAAGGCTACCTTTCTCCAAAGACATAGAGATCTAAAGCCTATTCTACAGAGGACCACACGTTTATTGCCTGTTACCATAGTAGGGTTACTCGTATACACTCCGGAACAAATTAATTGATATTAAAGACATGCACCATAATTTTACTTAATAAATGACTTCGTTAACGCTATAATTTAAAGATGTAGGAGTTAATAAACCATTATCTTTATTCGTCGGGCATGAACATAACCTATGTGCGACATTGAGGATCGGTAAACCTATAAATGGGACTCATTTTACTGGCTTACGCTAAAACGCAAATGGCCGACTGCCCACTTGATAGAAAGACAGAATAACATTTATTTGGACACAGTTCTTGAAACACTACATACAAATAACTAAACAAAAAAGTAAAAATAATGTTGTAACAGCAAACATTAAGTGGTTAGAGCCGTCTATGGCCACCTGCAATGCCGAGGTCCTGTCTGAAGACGTGGTCTCAACCTTTGAGGCAAAGTTTGAAAGTTTCATAAGCTTGTAATGTTCATATCCTTCAATCTATCAATCCATATCCTTACCCGGAATATTTTTCACGAGGAGCTCTACTACTCTACAGTATTCTTACTATATGTATAGAAAATCGTATCCTCTTGATAACAAAGCCCTCCCAAAACTGCGAAATATAATCTGAACTGTTCCAAGCGTTTACGATTTACGATTCGAAAAATAGTGTTACAGCCAAATTAGACAGATTTTAAATTGTCCATAGAAACAGAGATTTCCAGGTATCTGTTATATAAGACATTTCAAAAATGTTCTTAACTAACTTTTTATACCTTTGTATCCTACTTATGCGTATGAAGTTTCATTAAAATCGGTTCAGTCATTTCGAAAAACAAGGGCTTGAAATTTTGTATGAAATGCTGTATGTCTTAAACGCTCTAAACCGTAGCAAAAGCTACATGGATATACATTATTATGTCCTTCAATCGTACAAAAAGAACCATTTTCATAGAAAAAAAAACGATTAACTTCCAACTATGTTTAATGTAAGCTAAAAAGAACCTGTTTATATTCAACTGAAGTATTGTATAACATCGTGAGTACTCGTGAGTGCTGACTTGTTTTCGTCCGCCCAGCGTGATAACCCGACTACGTGGAAAAGACTACTGTTGTTTTAAATCTAGCTACATAGACAACTAGGGTTCACAATTTAGGCGGGTTGCACGCTGAATCACGAGTTAGAAGACTGAATTCAAACTCATTATAGTGTTGAGTACCTAAAGGTAGGTTTATTGCTAAAGTAGTGCTAAATGTCTTTGTAAGTGTTATGTCTCTATGTTGGTCAACCATTATGACGCATGTTGTGGTGATATTTTATCATAGGAGACTTCTGAGGTTAGGCCTACGTCATGTTGATGTCAGTTTTAAGGTTAATTCAGAAATTATGTGATAAATTTTATGATAGTTATAACTTAATTCAAATATTTTATAATGGCGCAGTCAATGGTTCAGTCTCGACAATCTGTACTTCTGTATTCAAAATGGACCTCTGTTTAGAATTTAATTAATGTAATAACAACATGGCGTATCTTCATACGAGTATTTCAAATTAAGAATGTGCATTTTCTTACTAAATTGTTATATAAATTATTTCAGTAGGCTTAAAACGAAGCACGAAAAGAAGCTAGTGTCTTAGAGCCTTATTACAAGACAAGGTTTAAACCATGGTTCAAGGTTCAAGACATGGTTTATCTTCAGACCCAGGTTTAAACCATGTAGTCATTATTGAATTTCGAATTTTATTCCGTCTAAGGTAAAGTTCCTAAACACAAAACTGACAACTTACTACCGAACTAAGTTTTCCGTTTTGTATAAAGAACGGTATTTCAATGACAGTTACGTTCTTATTACAAAAACTGGCTTCATGGTTTAAGCCATGTCAAAATATAAATCTTGTTTTGTTTTATGAGATGACGGTTAGGGTTTGCTAATAAATACTCATTTGATTTGACAGCTTCACTAAGGCTATGGCGCTTGCATCGTCATATCCTTTAGTGCCTCCTCCGTAATACGACAATCTCAATAAAGTCTTGTTCAGACGGTAATATGTAGTAGTAACATTTTTATTAATATGAAAATCTAAGTTAAGTTGTAAAAGCGAAGTGTTCAATAAATGCGTACCTAAATTAACACTATGAACATTTTAGTATCTGGTTCGAGCATATGTGTAACTTGTGCTTACTTGCGTAATAAAAATAGAGGTAGGTACGTACACTGTCATCAAAAACTATTTGAGAGTCATTGATGTTGATCGCAATCTTATTATAGAATAATATTACGTAAACCATAAAAGTTGTTGTTCCCATCAATGTTTACTACTGGCTTCAATGTAGCGATTCTACCGTTTTAACCCTCGCTTAGTAGCATATTATATGTTTATGATTAAACAGGAATGGGCATATCCTCCAGGTGTTACGAGGAACTATAAACACGTTAGACAATAGTGGACTGTATTTTAATGCGTAGAATAGGTTGACAAACGGACATCAAGACTTGACTGGCGAGAAAATACTATTAACGCAAAACGCGGACGCTGACGTACTGCTGGGCCGGCCGGTGCGCGTCCGCTGGTCGAACGAACCCTCCGCGACCGCTGCTTCCCGCCCGCGGTCGCCCTGTATGTAGTGATGTTCTCGGCAATGATATTAAATGGAAAATAAGAGAACTGCCTACCCGATAGTTAATGGTCACCACCACCAATAGGAACAAATACGGAACCCTTCATTGGGCGTGGTCCGACACGCACTTGGCCTTTTTAATTATAGGCTCACACGAGATGATGGCCGTGTGGTACCGGACGTAAAGAATAGCACCACCTTATTTCTTCCTGTGGGTATCGTAAAAGGAGACTAAGGGGCTTACTAGAGAATGGGCAGCAGCGTTCTCCATGCATTTTAACACCGTACTGCGATCGCCAACCCACCTGCCAAGCGTGGCGATTATGGCAACCCCATATGGAGAGTAGAGCACTCTCAAACGCTGAAGCATTGTGAGGCGTGCAAAAGGCCATTTAAAAACAAACCATTTACAAATCACTGGAAAATGGCTACCGCCTGAAGGACATCAAAAGGTGGAGTGGTAGCCCGTGAAATTAAATTTTTCTTACGTTTTTTGCAATTTCAAGATCAGTGTCAGATTGTAATATATCAATATTTTTCGCAGAATATAATATAATAATTAACACACACCACAATTAATAATAAACAAATAAAAAAAATTATAACAATAATATAAAATATAATAATATCAATAATTAATTTACACCTCTGCCTTCAGGGATTACAGGCGTGTTGTTATTTTATGATAAAATATTTAAAATCATTAATACATCTCTCTAAGTTAGATTTTTTCCTTATGAGATTTGTTCTTATGGAACAATAATCTAACATGGAAAAGTTAATATGAATTTAGTGGGCTACTGCTGCCGCTCCCTAAAGTAATGCCCGAGTAGAGTTTGTCAAGTTTTTGTAGTAACACTTCTTTACGCAAGCTTGACTTGGGGAGTAAGCTGGTGAATCCGTGACGAGAGCGTTACGGAAAGAGGCAAACAGAAGTTGTTTAAATTTTAAACATGGAACACACCGCGTCACCGCCGCGGGCCCTCCCGCTTAAAGGCTTCTACATACCGGGGCGTTTTGCTAGCGAACGGTGATTTCTGTTTTACTTCAGTCGTGTGGTCTAAAGCACAATCGTTTTTTTTGTTTAACTTCAAATACTCAATACATAAGCCACGTGTAAGCCTCTCCTTATTGAAACAAAGCACTATCATACTCAACAATATTTTTTTAAATTTCCCAACAAGACAAAGGCGCAGAACAGCTAGATATAAGTACGTCATTAATTCAAAATAGTTCTTTAAGCGTCGAAACGTAAGAAAATTTTAATTTCGTGGCCTACCACTGAGGTCCCACCTTAAGCCACGGGGTGGGGCTAAGCCTGCCCCAAACGATCACTTATTTACCACAACATTTTTAACAGAAACTTGTTCAAACAAGTTACAAATGTATGTGTAAGTAATTACAATTAGCCCGTGCGCCATACGTCTTGCGTCCGCGCAGTTACCCGCCCCGTTAAAACGGTTACACGGCAACGATAACCGTTCCGGTGCCGTATACCCGGCTTGCTTACCTACTTACGGGAATAAAAACGGGGAAATTATACTTTGGAATAATTTAAATTGTCTGAAAAATTATACATGGAAATGATTTCTGGAAACTCTACAAGACTGCCTTTTCAAGTTTGTACTATAAGTACTTGTATAATGTTTTATACCTAATGAGTTTAAAAAAAAACACTGGCTTTTGCCCGTGGCTTCGGCTACGTTGATGGGGGTAAATATCCCACGGGAACATACTACTGTTTTTGCGCCAATCCGGAACATCATCCAGAAAAACGGACAAAAATTCAAAAACTAGTTTTGACTTTGTTACTATTTTATTAGATGTATAGATATTTTTTGGTTCATATTTCTATAAATTTCAGTGCGAGGCGACTTATATAAACTTTTAATCGATATATTATCACAAATCGATATAATCAGCTACTTACATTACCATACGCAATAAATTCACTGAAAATACTCTGCGTTTAGACATCACAGAATGACCGCCAGCACTAAAAGTCGATTAGCAATCGCCAATCGCCTACTAGGTTTAGTCGAGACGTATCGATAAACGCGAATAACGACCGCGTGCGTTCATAAATCACTATCTCGGTCTCGATCGGTCGGTTAAACTTTTAATACGATGTCATGGGTGAATGTCAAACAGAACGATACATCTGTATTAGGTACGATTGTACTTGATTTGAATCGAACGACGCGATGCGACGTGACGGGGTTGTTTCATCGATGTTGTAAATTTAGAATATCGTATTGAATTGAAAATGTTTGAAATGAAGGGCTTTTCGTACGATCTGTGAATGAATGAAGCAGTTATCAAAAGTAATGTCATAATGTGAATTGGCTGCATTTTGTTGTAAATTAAAGAAAATAGGGTGTGTTTTCACGGAAAGTTTGTGTAAAGGAGTAAAATTCGATCAAAAGTTCAAAAAATTATATCGGTGAAATGACCACCTCCTGATGCACAATTGTTGCTCGCAAAACATCTGGCTCCAAATTGGTGATTTCTTCTTTAACGTTGGCTCTCTCTCATCTATTCTTATTTAATCACTTAGCTCGACCTTGTTACGCAAAGTCCTGCAGCCTAATCAACATTTTAAGAAATCGGTTCTATAGATATGGCCTCCATTTCTTATTCATTTATTCCAGCCGCCCGGAATCTGAGCCTTACCGTGGTCAAACCCTATTATGTAGGTACAATAGTCGCATAATACTATTATTTGATCGATACACAATTATTGTCAATATTTATAGCAAAGAATGCACCTCGACACGCCTCAATGGACAATGGCACGCCATAGTTCCTGTAGCCACGTCATGGGAATGAGGTCAAGTTGACTAATGGCTAATTTTATAATACGTGAGCTTGTTTAAAATAAGAAGAAAGTAAAGAAAATATGCGCATGATCAAATTAATGTCAGCTAACCGTACAATGAATAATAAGAGCTATTACTTCAACTCAAACTATGTTGAAAGTTCTCTCTTTTCTATAATTAAAAACAATTCTATATTTTGTTAATCCAGGACACAATATACTAGCATAATCAGCCTATAATGTTCCCACTGCTGGGACACAGGCCTCCTCTCTTCGAGAGGGTCTGGGCTGTAATCCGCCACGCGGGCCCAGTGCGGGTTGGTAGATGTCACATGTCTTCGAATTGTTGGTTCTAGGACATGCCGGTTTCCTCACGATGTTTTCCTTCACCGTTTTGAGAGCAGTGGTGATGAAATTATTTATACAAAGTAAAGCGCCTGCCTGGGTTCGAACCCACGACCTATGACTCGTAAGTCGGGGCCGTTACCACTGGGCCACCACTGCTCTCTCAATATACTAACTTTGTGCAAAATATCATCCAAATCAGCCGTTTTAGTAGTAGTAACAAACATTCACAAAATCCAAACTTTTGCATTCATAACATTAGACCGCTTAGCCACATGCACCTAAATAGAAGCTAGCACCTAGCGGCAAGGAAATTAGCTATAACTGCTTGAATCGCTATAGAACGTCAGTATAAGGCATGTATAATCTTTCGCTTGAGAACTCCTTCGCAACCTGTTTCCCTCATTTGAGCCTACTTCCGCAGCTCGACAGGCCGCTGAGACATTCCTTATATTTTCCCATAATATAGAAAACTTATTGCCTTTTCCAAATGTGGCATTTATAGTGTTTGGAAAACGGAAACAAAATAAACAGAAAACAATACGGTGAAGAGAATCTAACAAGCAAACAATTAGAATGAAGCAATCAATGTAACAAAGGATGGATTTAACAGCATAGAGCGAAATAATTTCTGCAATACATTGTAACCAAAGATAAACCAAAAACTACAAATACGTGAGGAAAAATACGAGTTATATTAAGACAATTATGCGAAAATTGAAGCTAAGTCGACTGCACATATTAACATAACGGTTTCAAATTAAAATTCACCACCTGCACAACTGACTGGGGGCGATTCCGACGAAAACCACATTGGCACCTGAAGTCGTAATTAGAAATCCAGTTCTACCCCCATTAAGTGTACAGTTCCAACAGTAGTTAGTTCTACCCACGGTCAAATATCCAGAGGGAAGCAAAACAGTAGCCGATAGCTAGTTGGTCCGTCCTACGCTTGCATTGCCGTGATATTTATAACAAACGAGGTTTCAAGTTTCAATTCATTAAAACAAATGAAATGAGCGATTTTATGTAGGAATATCTCTAAATTCGATATTTTGTGGTTTGCATTGTCACTCAAAGTTACTGGAAATCCTTCGAACCTAAACTGCCTAAAGACAGTGAGTTTCAAGTTTCAGTGTTAAAATTACATTAGGTACATGTATTACATTACATTTTTAATTCAAACCCGTCGATGTTATCTTGTGAAGTGATGTGATACTTTACATGTGAAATTTTAATGTCTGCACGTTAATCGTCCATGTCCACATGTCCATTAAAGTTGACATATAAAACATTAACGTTTTCATGTAAACCTTCAACGTTTACAAGTACAGTTTCAAGAGTAGCTGCTACCCCGTATTTACTAGGCAGTAAACACAATCAGATAGCCGCGTCATTAGCAGCCAGTGCCGGTGTCGAGTGATTCCGTCCTACGCGTCCACCACGGGTCACTAACTCGCCTTTACACCTGTCGCTAGCTGTTATATCTGGAGTTACATCTCTGTGGGAATTTGTTTGAACTAGCTTGACGTAATACAGATAAATGTTGGTTTAGTCCCTGCGGTTATGAGCTGAAATAGTGTTTCCATTGTCATTTCAAAAAACAGTTATTACTTCTATAGCTAATATTTGTGTATGTTTATTTGGTTTTGGAGTTTCCTCAATTAATCAATGAACTCTGCCTGCTGCATTCAGATATATCTCTGGAGTAAAATTGACTCTAACAAATGCATCGTTTATGTCAGCTACAAAACTATTATTTGCATATATACAACACACGTAAATATAGCTTTAACCTATGTATATTACCTACGCCCTATAAACTGAAAACCACTTAACTCCAACAACAGCCACCCCTATACAACCAGCCATTAATAAGGCCACCTACAAACTTGGAAACAATTGCACCACATACCATACCGCCCTGCCACTGTTGCCGGCGACACATACAAACTTACCGATAGTGGGACAACTTAACATGGAGCCGTAGCAAATTTTACGAGTCTATTAGACCATGTTCGCGCGACGCGGGCCTTTTCTTCGCTTCGTGGAAATTGTAAAACTACCAATTTAGTATTTAATGTGGGTATTGCAAGGTGTTGTTGTGCGTTTTAAAGATGGCGGAAGGGTTTTGTAGATTATTTGGCAATCGGCTCTGTTATTTTTTTATCAATCTAATAATTGTGTAGCTTCTCTCTTTTGTCAGACAATGTCACTAGAAATAGATGTACTAAATATAAGAACTACTTACAGCCTCCCAGCAGGTCGTGGCATCACAGCGGGCCCTATGAGAATACCAGCGCTGTGGTATTTATTTTATAAATATCGCGGCATTATGTTGAGATAGGGACCTTTTTGGCATCGCACAAGTTTTGGTTGTTTTTATTGTTTTAGTTAGTTGTATGTTATATAGTATGCTATATTTGTATTTCTTGTGCGTGTCCCGAATAAAATATTTTTCTTTCTTTATTTTTTCACTCTGCGAAAACAGCACTCCTTTATAAAAGCGTGTTTTGTATGGCACCATAAATATATAATAAGATTCCAGAGGTTATTAAAAATATAAACCAGGCAAACTTATTCAAAAGACAACATAAGAAGCTACTTACTGAAAATTTTTACTATTGTGTTAAAGAATTCTTAAATGATAGTTTCTAATCTATTTGTGTTATATTTTAATTTTGTTATTATTATTTTTTTCTCTTTCTTAATTGTGTTATGTTTCAAGTGGCTATAATTAATTTTGTAAGCCAATGGTGGCAAAACATGTTGAAATCACAGATTTCACTTCTACATCCACATTTGCATTTATATTTATACCTAATGTTACAAATGTTTACAAATAAATATATCTTTAACTTCTTCATTTAACCTAGTATATAAATGGATTTAGATAGGATGGGGTGATTAGGATTTTAGAGCCGTTGTGTCTGGCCTCAGCATTAGCTGTTTACTTTGTCCCATTGGGTAGGGCTTACATTACGTACGAGATCTATCAACGGGTTTTGTCATGGGAATAGGAAGACTACCCAATGGGTGATGTATTTTTTGGGAATATGTACCTAAAGCTTTGTTTTTATTTTCTGGTTGCCTTAATGTATCAGTAATGTACAGGCTTGTTTGAGTTGTTGGCAAGTCTCAAGTCTCAATTTCTCTTCTTTTTTTATGTTGTGTCAAGTCAAGAAATTGCATGCGTTTATTTGGTAGTTATTAATAAAGACCATTCCTCATCTATAGGAAATGGTCCTAAATTACAAAAAAAATTGCTTCGTTCGTGGAATATACAACATTATTTTTGTTTATGCGAAACCTGAATATATAGTTTGTTCAGAATAAGGAACTGATTCGATTTCAATAATTTTTACACCATGTTAAATTTTGTCCCAAAAATATTTAAGTGTGATGGAAAATGTTATCACCATTTAATTACGTACAGTACAATCGCCGTACAGTTAGGTACCTACTGCTAAATTATTATCTTACTAGACACGTGTTTCAGGTTTCGCATATACTAAAACTAATATTGTAGATATCGAAATCATTGAAAAACAAACGATTTCTTAGAAGAAACTTTGCTATCAGGTTTTTGGCTACAGTTGAAATCGTTCTTGGAATGGATTTGGAGTGTCCAATTCCCGAAAGTATGTCTATCAATCAAGATAAAAATCGTTATCTTACAAAAATACACTTTTTTTTTAAGTTTTTTTTTTAAATATTTGCATACCAGCCACGATTAAAAAGTCATTATTCAAAATAACTAAATATAAAGAGAAACCTTGATATATTAGAAACTGTAAACGGATAGGATAAAAAACGATTTATCCTTCCATTGCGGCAAGCAGCCGATAAGATAACATTCATATTAATTACCTTAATCAAACAACCAATAGCAATAAATAAATAGTTTCGTTAGATTTATAGCATCCGTTTGAACAATATCTTAGGTATAATCTATCATTAGACTTGCAGAAGAATGTGATATTAATTAAATTGTCTGGTTATACGAACAAAGCTAATTTTACATTTGCACGTTTTGTCATAAATTTGTTTAAAAAAATAAAATAAAAGTTACGATTTCAAATTTTAAAACAATTTTTGTTGGTGGCGCGAAACCGTATTAAATTTTGATTTTAATAGTATATAGTACCATGCCATGGATTTAACGACGGGAAGTTCAATAATGCCGGGAAGTGGAATTTTCGGTTCTTGGCGGGAAAGTGAAGCGTCATGTTTAGCTTTTTTGTTTTATTTCCTAAAATTTGTGTTTGGCCGAATATTAATGTGTAATAATGGTAGATTATTAACCATAAATGTTCGTGAACGTACACTAGTGTAGGCAAATGAAACAAAACTGTGCAACATCATCGCTTCAAGTTCTTTCAAGAAGTCCGTGAGGTCTCAGTAAAGTGCCACATCTTTACTGAAACTCATGGGGAGCGGGCGGGCGGGGGGATATCATCTATCATGCATTGAATATAATTAATTTCATCATTATTTAAAGAAAATTTGTACGTGTTACCTAATTTTACTTGACGTTGGCTAAAGTGCAAACCGCAGCCACGAAGCCATAAAATAAAAAGTGTCAATAAGTTGAAGTTTCTCCAATTAAAAGTGTCACTAGTATATTACTGAAAAGTAACTGTATTAATAGTCTTGATAGAGTTATTTTATAACAACCGTCCAATTGAACGTGCGTCATGCAATAACTGAAGAGCGTTTTATAAAGAAATAACAGTGGATTGGAGGATTTCTAATTAATTTCATTGCTAACATTTACGACTACAGGCGTTCCACTTTGTTACGTTACAAATAAAATATGGCAGCAAAGCGGCCAGTTCATTGTTAACGTGATTAGAAAGTGCAACACGGCCAAACTGTGATCGTTTATCGAAATTAATTAATTTTATTATTTTTATGAACATTTTTATTTTATAAATTTTTACTAGAACTTTCCTTTTATTACTTTAACAGTCGACATTTTAACTATTTTGTCCAGTGGAAGATAGACGTACATATTACTGGGCCTAATGCAAGACACCATGCTTTTCTATAAAATAAAAAAACCGGTCAAGAGCGAGTCGGACTCGCGCACCGAGGGTTGCTTACCTATAAAAACGAATGTACAACATAGTTTTTGAAAAAATTATGAGTACAATGACTCCTTTTCGGGTTTAGTATAAACAAAAACTAATGTTGTATATGATGTTGATGATTTCTGAAAAACTGTGTTATGTAGAGACATCGTTTTATTTTTCTTGTAATCTTTACATAAACTTCTATCACATAGAATAATTTCAGATTTTTATCTATGCAAACTTCGGGGACCCATTTATATTTTTCATCAAAAGTTGGAAACTATGCTGCCTAAAAAAAAAATGTTTGAGAATGTGCAAACAGCGTTCATTCATAAGATACCCCACATGCCCTAGTAGCCCCACTTCAAATTTTTAAGACCCCCCCTTTCAGTCCCTTTTGCAAATAGTTTTTTTTTTTATTTCTTTGTTGTTTGCAATATAGTTGGGCAAACGTCATCTAAAACTATTCTAAATTTCAAGTTGATAACATTAGTAGTTCTTGGGATATCCAGGTGTGACAAACAGACAGGCTTAGTCTTACCATAAGGGTTCCTTTTTACCATTTTGGTACGGAACCCTAATTACATTAATTTAACACACGAGTATATTGTTACTACATTTTTCCACGTCCAATATCAGATAAATGTTTTACACCGGATAATAAATATTGACATTGTGTCTGGGTCGCTCTTGGTCGTGGCTGGGCAGTTTTCCTCCTCATCATAAATAATTTGTGATAAAATCGGTGATAACTCAACTGAACGAGAAACTGCTCAACATCTCACTAAACCAAATAAGATAAAGTTAACGTAACATCACGTCATCCCCGAAGGGTTAGGCAGAGATGAACCTATAGTACACCCACATTTTACCAGTTATGTTTAAGTCTCACGTAATAGGGGGCGAGCCTATTGCCATCAACCGGGCCCAAATCCAGACTCCAGGCTGCTACTGAGAAATTCCTAATGGAAAACCCCAACAGCACTGCCCGAGCTGGGAATCGAATCCAGGACCTCATGATCAGCAGTAGCTCGTGCGACCACTAGACCAACGAGGCAGTCACAGCAGCAGAGCAGTAAGATAAAGTCACAAATATACTTTATTCTTCTGTTAAGGCGCTGACAAGAGGCAAATGATAAAAGTAGGCTTGTCTTAAACAAAAAAAATTACAAATCTATATAGTTTGTGGTAGCGGAAAAAATATATGTTATTCTTGAACATATTTCTCATAGCTTGGTTGTTACAAAAAGACGTATGAATAAAAAATCTCGATACAAATTAACGGAAAACTAACCCTTTACATTGAGTTTCAATTCAAATTATCTGTATTAAATATCACCGTACGGTTGTTATTAATTATTATCATGAACGTCTTATTTTTATGCAGAACTTGGTTGTTTTTTATTTCCGATTACTCAACTAATTTTTGAGTAGAGAAATAATTGCTTCATATTTTGCAATAAATTACAAGCGTTGTGTCATCGCGCTTCTCTTTCTTTTGTATGCAGTCTGACAGTGACAGTGGTTTACTTGTTGTCAGCGTCTTACCTGTATATTTCTAATCATGGGTCAAATAACCAGAAATAAGCTATAGGTTCACTGTTGTAAGTGTCAAATTGCTTCTTCATTTAACAAAATAAAACGTTACACCAATGACCATTTCACAAAGTACTTTCATAACCAATAGCCACAATTGCCGTCATTATAGATGATGAGATATAGCACTGACCGAATTTCAAACACATATGCCCAATCCAACAATACTCACAGCTGAATAGACCTCTATCAAAAATATAATTGTTACCCGCGAAAGTGGCATACGCAATATCCGTTAAGGAAATATCGGCTATCGCTCAAACAATCATCGGCAGACAAAAGGGCCGAAACAGTTAGACTATGTGTTGCAATAGACAACGAGCATGTCATTATGGAGCAACTATCTACATCTGACCTTCCACGCCTCTTCAAGATGCTCGGATTAAGACACCTCAGACGCATTTGGATGATTTTTCACAGGTCTGCGTCAACTGGCCGAGAACGAATCTCAAGCATTTGTGGTGGCCGAGTAGTTTCTCCCAATTACATCGTCTCTAGCCGGCGATTGGCCGCTCCACGAGGAATCCGGCCTGTCGTGACTGTGATAAAAAAAACTGACGCAAATTGCCGATACGCCTCGTGCACACAATTTCATGCTCCGGCTTCTCAACGAACAGTCTAGATTCGTCATATTTCCAGCAACAATGCGAACACATGAAACTCGATTCTGGCGCGAATCTGCCACAGATTGAATTAATTAATAGTTCCAAATCTGAAGCTAATGACTATTTAATGCGTGTCGGTAAAAAAGAGTCGATAGATCACTTTACGAATGGAGTTTTATTCAATTGTATTGTTCTAATTGGTGTTTTTTGTCGACATTTATCATGAATGCGGCTGAAGGCATTATGGCACTGACAGTGATCTTGGGAGGCACATTAGTCTCGACGAAAGGTTATGAGAACAAAACGCGACGCTTGCGAGCAGCGAGGACAGCCACGTCTCTTATTAGTCCATTTCCCGTCTCATTACTATCTTTGCCTACTTTGTGTTTAATGTTGTCGTATTCTGCTGATTATTATTTATGACTATATTCATTACATTTCTCCGCAATCAAATTATCCTCAGCATTAAACATCTCAACTTCTGTATCTGTTTTGCTGTCTTTACTTTATAAATAGGCATACAAGTTCACAGGAGGCTCTCGATCATGGCCACAACAGTGAGATCGACAAGTCATTGCGCTTCGTCACGGCACGGTTCGATTTGTCGCAAACTACCAAACGTTTTTATGTTCAACTGGGTTGTCATACCTTTTAAATAAACTATCAAACTTGTTAGGATCATGATATGGCAAGGTGTTAATGATTCTACATTTAGATTACTGTTTAGCACGTCAGCCGATTTAGTATTCTGTCATGAATTAGTAGGCCTTTGAAATCAGAGCATATTTGTTAACTAATAAGTATTAGGTTACTTTGTCGTTCAGTTATGATTTGTTGTTTTATCCTTACTGAATCTCTATCCATCGTGGTATCATTATCAAGAGCTGATTATCCCCTTTCTGTTTTCCTAAACTGGCTAATCACTTTTCAAGTACTTCAATTCTGATCTGATTTCGGCGATGTTTTCTTCCAATTAGATGTGGCAACACAGCTCGATGGTTATCTCCGGACAATTCGTTCCGAGCGGGAGACGCAGCGCGTGACGCCGCCGATTAGAAATCTCGGCTCGGATGCCGCAACGCAACGTGCTGTCGATTGGTTAGCTCTATTAAACTGTTCATGTTCCTATTGGCTAGATTTTTTATGATTTTATTCGTTTTCTGAATATGATTTTGTTCGTTTAGGTAGGTAAGCTATTGAATTGGCTTTAGATTTGTGATTTCAATTTTATTTTATGTCCTCTGATTTCATGTTGAATGATCAAGAATATTTCAGTAAAATCAAAGTGAAATTCTATAACAGTAACATTTCTAAAGCTAATAAACATACCTCATAAATATTAATCTAGAATATATAAATTAGAGACAAAACCTACAAAATAATCCGACATTAACATAGACACAGTCAAATTGTGGGTGATATTTATCATTCATAATTAAGTAATACCTCTAATTAATGCTGTTTGGTATACAGAATGTATATTTAGGAGGTGGAATGAAGCTATTGACCTTGGCAATGGTAATTCTCAGGTTTAAAGTTATCTCATCTGCAAGGCCGTATGATTTAGGAATAGCAAGTAACGGAGCGGAAAGTTGGACAAAAGTGGTGGAAACAATAATCTGGTAATTAGCAGGTTTCTATGAATTCTTCGTGTGGTAATTCATATTAATTAATCTGTTTGACATTTAAAGTTTTTGTTATTCTCCGTAATCTAGTATATCTTGGTTTTGATGAAGCTGCACATATCTTTAGAGACTCTTCATTATAATCCTTGCAACATATTAATTGTAATTCCGTCATTCGCAAAAGCAACAGCGCTGAACATAATCATTTCTTTAAAACCATGATTATCATAATCCTAAAATTTCCACAAGGAAAACTTTAAAAAAGACTTTATTTTTAGAAATTTAGCACCAGACCAAAACGATAGGAAAAGAAACTTGTTTGCTTTATATTGGATTCGTTGCAATTTTAGCCAATTCAAAGATTGTTAGTTTTGTTGAAGTTGCAGTAAAGTAAGTAAGCATTGAACGTGTCAGTGGAGAAATAAGGCAAGAAGACCTGGCTTATATTTATGAGGATTATAATGAGAACAGTGAACAATATGGCAGGCAGAACATATGGTCATTATGATATACCTAGAATATGGGAATTCACTAAAGAAAATAAGAATCAAAATTTACACTACAGGTACTGCAAGAATCAACCATAAAAAAAATGTAGTTTTTACCTTTTTCAACGAATAAAGGGATACTGTTTGAACTCTTAAACTAAAGTAAACCTCACAAGTCGATTCCTTAATCAAATTTTAGCCTTCGTTTAATTTTCATAAAGCTTTATTAAAATCTACATATCGATAAGAGCCTATAACGCCGCCCACTCTACCGTTGCCATGGTTACCTCCCATTCACTTCGGGTTATTTTGGTGATTCGTTCCCGTACATGATATAATCGATTTGCTACGATTCAAAACCGAATTTTAACACCTGTATCGATTCTCCATAAATATGTCTCTAAATGGTGTCCAACACTTTTGTGACTATCTATATTTTTTTAACTTTTATGAGTTTTGACAAGAATAAATTTCATTGTGTTCAAGCATTGTTCAGTTAGTAGTTCTGTATAAATAAATATTTTAGTAATTGTATTTCTTACCGGTTTTG
This sequence comes from Tiliacea aurago, assembly GCA_948098905.1. Taxonomy (NCBI): domain Eukaryota; kingdom Metazoa; phylum Arthropoda; class Insecta; order Lepidoptera; family Noctuidae; genus Tiliacea; species Tiliacea aurago. The sequence goes on along the minus strand of OX402581.1, from coordinate 22,621,370 downwards.
TTGCGACACTTGATAAATAGGTTTTTGCTTGCACATTCAAGTATACGAGTTTTTGTTACTTTTGGCTACATAGTTGGTAATGACAATGACGAAACAAATCAAAACTTTAAATAAATAGACACAAAGATAAGTTTTTCTGTAGACTCGCATGGCAACTGGTCAGGTGCGGTCGATAGAAAACTTGAATTTTAACGATTGTAGAGCGTTACAGATGAAAGAAACAGCGTTCAGCAACATTATGAAACAACAGTGCACGAAATACAAAAGAACGATGACCCAGATCCGCCAAAGATAACCATCGAAGTGACGCATGTGTGGAATCGATAACAGTAGTGTACACGCACGCACTCGCGGACGTTATCGAACCAATATTTACTCAGGTAACAGAAACACGCGAAACGCCGCGACCGTGTGAACGCGCCCGTCTTACACTCCTCTAATTGTATAAAAGAGAGCCCTTAGACGTTGCTGTAAGGGCGAGCTCATTCAACAAAACGTCACGACATCGTTGTCGAATAAAAAAGATCATACCTACCTAGTCACCGGCCAACAGCTGCACCGAAACGGAACGGCAGATGCGCGTGAGCAGCCGACGCTGTTATTATAAAAACTACAAAAAGCGGCGGCCAGTTTCAAAGTACGCGTGGATTTTTCACGGAGATAGTGTAGAAAACTTACCGTGGCTCATGCGGCATTGCTGCGGTGGTGCGGTGGCAGCGCCGGCGCACTCACTAACAGCACACGTGCACGAATGCCGCGGGCGCGCACCTGTCGCGGAATGACTGGCCATTTCCATATTAGATAGTATTTATGAACGGGCAAGGCGCTCGCGCAGCCCGACGCGTCGAGGTGGACTGACTGCCGCCGCGCGCACTACCTGCGCCCACCTGTCCCCCCCGCCCCACCACCAGGAACCGGATGGTACTCCAAAACAAAACGGCCAACAAAGGACGTGCCGCGAATGTTCGCGCCACTGGTCCGCTCCATATATCGACGAGGGTCGACGAGCCCCCGGCCAGCAAGCCCTTACGACTGTTTACTCGCAACACCTGACTCACGCGCCAAGAACCCAGCCCCCGTCGATCAAAACGATGATTTACGATGTACCGATGCTGCAATCGACTCACACGCGGCCGCTGACTGAAGTGACTTAATTTAAGGATGACGTTAAGAATGCAAATATAGAAAACGATGGACACATATATCTTGTTGACACATGAGGCGACGGCGACGCTCGGGCACCTGCTGAATTTGCACAATCAAAAAGAATGATTGCTCAACTAATTGTCGAAGTACTTGTAAACACAAACAATGCTTTAGCACCGGGTGTACATCCGAGGCCGGTTTCGTCGTCCATTTTGTTCATAACAGTGATTTGGTTACGTTAAATTTATTTACAAATCGGTTCCTGTGTTATTTGTAAACGGCCGCCGCGCGCCGGTGGACGCCCGCGGCCCGTTATTCATTCTTATCGGTTGTATCTGTAGCTGATATGATAACGGACTATCCATTGGTGCTATAATCAAATCTTTTCGTGATTTTGTCCGCATTAACGTTCAAAAAGTCATCCGTCAATAGCCGTTCCAATAGATTCAAGTATACACTATTCGTTTAATTTAACCGTGAAACTGCTTTAAGCACTTACTGTAACTCAAATTTCCATTAATCCCTTGTGGTCCAAATGATAGTACGCAGCCATTAAATTCTCATCATCTTTCGTTTTTTGCGTTGACACTGCGTGTGTATGTGACCTCAACGATTTTGTCCCATAATTACGGCACATGTTCTACTTACCGCTAACCGACTTGAACTTTTATAATTTTGATCTAACTCTAGATCTTGTACAAAGTAGGCTAGACTTTTCTTTAATAATAGTCTTTCTCTTTCATAAAGTAGTAGTTTATGTATGTGGAGGTTATGATTTTAAAGAAAGATAATATTACTGTCCAACTTGACTTCAAACAACAACAAACAGCTGTAACGCCGAGCCCGCTGCATTACATATTGCAAATAAAGACACTATAAGAATAGGTATTTCCATAATCACCATCTGCTCTGTATTTGCAGGCCTCAATTATTATAAGAATAACACAAGTATTATTTTGGTACTTGACTCTTAACAAGAGATAGGATTATTCCCAGCTGAGATATCATGAAAGGTGATATTATCTCACATAATGCAGTTTGCTTGTCTTACCACAAAGTTCAAAGCAAGCTGGCTTCGTATTCGAAGACTCCAATGAGGATTACAGTTGAACACGAACTATCAAAGAGTGTTCCATGCCATGCATCAATGCTGTGCGTGGTTTCACACCTCATAAAGTCCCACTATTCACTACACATTTCACGCCACAGAGAGCCAACAAAACATACAAACATAACAAAGAACAAACAAAATGTTCATAAGTAAAAATATTTTGTCACAGCTGGAGGTCATCAGGCAGAACATAGCTCTTAGGTACAAGTAGTGGAAGGACTTACATCAAATTCACTTAGTCGTGTTCAGGGGAGCGATAAACGCCACATGAGGTGCGCAGGCGACGATAGCGCAACACGTCACGGCACCTGCTGATAACGGCGACTGAACGCTGAATTTTACGCACTTTTATTTAAGTGCGAAGGTTTTAAGAAAACAAAACAGGCTTGAAAGATTTCATTTACTTATTCAGTGCTAACATATTTAGTGAAATAATTCCTTAGCTGTTTATTTTATATTTCTGGCGTAAAGAACATAGTTTTTCAACATTTATTTTATATTCAATACTTTATCTTCATTCCTTCTTTGCCTTCATTTCCTTATCGGTCAATATAACCTGTATTAGATATAGTATTAGTCCTATCACACAAAATTCCTCAATCACCTGCAAGTCTTTAAAGCTTAGCATTAATATGATTGCCAACTGTACTCCGTAAATCTCATTCAGAACCAATTTCCTCCTGCTCACATATCCGCATATCCGAGTCGGCTAGTTTTTCACTCGGTACTACAATGCCGTGGCTGCCCATCGTGGCAATATCAATGAACCGGGAGCACAGGATGTGGCTCGTCCGGAGTTGCACAAAAACTACGCACAGCCTCCGGGACCACGGATAGAAATGAGGTTGTGAGAGGAAATAAAACTTGCGTAGAAGCTTACATTACTTATTTCCATCAATGAGAGTGATGTACAATTTGTTTTTAGGGTTCCGTACCTCAAAAGGAAAAAAGGAACCCTTATAGGATCACTCGTGTGTCTGTCTGTCTGTCCGTCTGTCACAGCTGATTCGCTCCGAATCTACTGGACCGATTAAGTTGAAATTTGGTAGACATATGAACTTCTGAGACCCAAACACGGACGTGTTACGTAAATAAATTAATTTTTAATATGGAGGTCACTTTTGGGGGGCAAATTAGAAAATTAAAAAAAAAAGTTTTGCTGACTGTACCGTGTGACATATCAAATGAAAGGGCTTGTTTTAGGGATATTTTTTTTATAATTATAATACATACTTTTGAAATTATTTAAGAAAATAGATGAAAAATTACCAATCCCGCCGCCCCTTATCTCCGAAACTACTGAGCCTAAAATTTTGATAAAAATACAGAAAATTGTTATTTACTCATAGATAACAGGAAAACCTATAAGAAGTCTGTGATCTTAAAATAACATGGTAAATCACTCAATACTGTGCGTACAAACTTACATTTGCAGTTGGAATGTATGGGGATCATGTTTTTCAACTACAATGTTAAGTTTGTTCTTGGGATAAATTCATCCCAACTACAGAACCCTTCATTGTGCGTGGTCCGACTCGCACTTGGCCGGAAGTTATTGTATGTGCTTGCAAATTATACTTTCGATTAGCGTGATCATTTTATTGGCCCTGTGGGTGGTGGTTCAAATAATAATTTATCAAGACCTTCTCAGGTGGTAACTTCCACATATTCCTTCAATTTCCACAATTATCTTTGACTATTCGATGGTAGGACAACAGTATTACTGATATGCAGTATCACTTATGGACAGTGCTGTGTGTCCCATTATTATCCACCATAAGTAATTACATTCATACATCATAAGGTGACTTTAGAACCAGCCAATCTAATTAAATGCGCCGTTCTCATTAGTTATAAAGCCTTTTATGGACTTTCAGATTTGTCAATAAATAATGCTTGATATCTTATAAATATAAAGCTACATTTATTGCTCCAGTTATTGCAAATTACATCACTTAGATCATACGCGGAACTCCGTCTGTCGACACATATCAATCATAATCTGCTGTGTAAGCTTTGATTGACTAGCGATGCACTTCGAAATTGGCTGGATGATTTGGAGAAAATATTATAAATTAAAAAGTAACGGCTTGTGTAGTAGATATATACAGGGTGTTAATGTAACTGCGTGCCATAGCTTAAGGGTAGGTTCATTTTCGATAAAATAACCCAGGAAAAAAAAAATTACCACAAAAAAAAATTGCAAGATCAACCTAACATTTAGTACCTACTAATTTAAAATAGCAATCGTTTTGAATTAAAATTATTTTATTTGACGGTCCTAAGCCCGTTAAAGTACGAAGAGACTCATTTTTACTTATTTGTTTGTTTTTTTTTTCTGTATACTTAGGATATATAGGTTTTCTAACTTTGTAATAAGATGTTAAGTGGCTGTAATTTTGCTGTCAATTAAATATTTTTCTGCGCATAGTTTTGTGGTGTGCTTATTCACATTTTCTGCAAATCAAATGAGTTCTACTTACCATGCAAATGAAAATAATGATATAACATAGTCTTCATTCTTCTTCTCCTCTCAAATTACTGAAGATAGGCCATCCTTTTCAAATATTTCTCCTTACCCTTTCCGATGCGACAGCTCAGTAGAATTCTTGATACTAAAAACATAAAACTCATTGAAAAATCTTTTTAAAGGCTTCTACAGGACAGCGCGACTCGCGGGGCCTTTGTGTCGCGTCGCGTGTCGCGCCAGTATGTAGAAGCCTTAAACTCGGAAATGTACAGCATTTTTGACTATTTTACGTATAAACAGACATGCATACAGTGGCACTTGTAAATTCGCACTACAATCATAACAAAATGATTCATCGACGCCGTCTATGTGTCACTGCAGATAATAACGGAAAATATTAGAAATGCCTTTGTTTTTTTCCGACGTCGTGCTCAAGTAGGGCGAGAAAATTATTGGAAACAAAAGTAACTGACTTCATTATTTGCGCAAACATCAAAACTGCTCAATCTCTCATCATATGAATAATAAAAAAAACCGACCAAGTGCGAGCCGGACTCGCGCACGAAGGGTTCCGTACCAATATCTATAAAAATTGCAAAAAAAATCACGTTTGTTGTATGGGGCCCCTTAAATATTTATTTTATTCTGTTTTTTTTTGTATTTGTTGTTATAGCGACAACAGAAATACATCATTTGTGAAAATTTAAACTGTCTAACTATCACGGTTCATGAGATACAGCCTGGTGACAGACGGACGGGCCGACAGACAGACAGACGGCGGCGGCGGAGCCTTAGTAATAGGGTTCCCGTTTTACCCTTTGGGTACGGAACCCTAAAAACTATTTGGTGGCTACAAACAAGAATAGGTCACACTCTTTAGCAGAATCATGTTTAGCGGGCATAACACAAACTGCTTCATAAAGGCAGTTTGAGTGGAAGGATGTCGTGTCCATAATTTATACAGTTAAGGAATAAAATCATGTAGTTTATTGCATACATTTTTTTTTCATAATATTATTTAAAAAAATACTAGGTACTTTGAATGCCTCATTGTTCTAGTGGTCAGTGGTGTACTGAGCATGAAGTTCTGGGTTCGATTCCCATGAAAAGCAAAGTGTTATTGGATTTTTTGAACAGGAATTTCTCAGTACCAAATCGGAGTCTGGATTTGTTCATAGTTGATGGCAATAGGCTTGCCTATTACATGGGACTTAAACATAACTGGCGGATGACTATAGCAACACCTCTGCCTTCCCTTCGGGGAAACAAGCGTAATGTTATGTAATGTTTGAACGTAAATGCTGAAAACAAAAAGTCGCTGAAATTGTCGAAATCGGTTCGAGCAATTCGAAAGAGCAAAAGACTATGCTCATCAAATTATTGTGAGTGATCGATTTTTTTTTATAATATCAAACGATTGTTTAACGTTGTCGATCTAAATAAATATGAAATAAAATCAAAATTAACGGAATGGCTACTGGAACAGGACTATCAACAAACAGAATCCTTACTTAAGTACGTCGCCTAACTACCTACATATCTCCAATCACACACAACACACCCACACACACACACACGCACACACACACGCAAGCACAAACACACATCACGTATTAAATTTATACTTAAGGGGACGATAACCGACTTTTAATGATTTTATACTAAAGATCACGTCTAAACGAGTAGTGTTAGGTTTGAATAAAATAAAAAGAAAAAAATATATATATGATATATTAGAGCATTTTTTCAATAACTTAATATGTGAATAATGACATATGGCTTGATATGTGTGTATATGTATGTGACTTAATGTGTGTATTATATTTATATTACATAGTGAAATTAATTTGTAAAGTTATGTCTAACGCGGATACAAAACTGAGAATGGCGCAAAATCTACCAAGCGTATTTTTCTGAAACCTTCACCAATTTAAAAATATATTAATTATTGATGTTTTAGTATACGCGTTTTATTAAAATACCTTTTGTTTTGTGTATAATAAATTAATAATGCGTCAAATTGGGGACAGCGCTCCTTGTACTGGCAGAACGTACGATGCGTTGCGTGAGCTCAGTACAGAACACGCAAGCTATGGTTAGCTTGCGTGTTCTGTACTGAGCTCACGGTCCCGGCACCACTCAAGGTCACTGGCATATATCTGCGTCTTAACTAAGCTTTATTATCTATCAATCGGTATCGTAATCGGTAGATCGACACAGTCTATTATTATACATAAAGCACCACATTTTAAGCTGAATCACTGTCTCTCAAGACTCAAGATACAGGTTTACCTAGTTTGAGAGTGAGGGTTTCCCATATTTTGTACAGATTTCAGTTCTTAGATTTACAGTATTTGTTACTACCAAAGCTCATTTAAATTGTCTTTATATAAAACATGTTAAATCTGTTTTTTTTTTAATAATAATTATTATTAATTATTAGTAACAAATACTGTAAATCTAAAAACTGAAATCTGTACAAAATATGGGAAACCCTCACTCTGAGGCTGAGAATAAAGATTAGGTCCATAATGTATTAGAAAAATTAAATTGTTACTTACTGACTAAAACAAATCTATCTCACATATCTGATTATCGGTCTGTGTGCCGCCATCCAGTGAGATAGCATTAGGCCATCCACCCTGCCTGCTACAGTAGCCACGAGGCCGTTGAAATGTGCCTGTGAAATTTGTAAGTATTATATGAAATAAACTTTTTTAATATTATTATTATATTCTTATACATACAATTGTAACAACATTGTACAAACATAGACAAATGTAAAGTGATAATGAGACAGTGTCGTCGCCGAGTCGCGTCTCTTCCGTGGGAAATAGTTCCACAGCCCACAATCAAATGTGGCACGTCGAGAAATGAAATCGCACCGAGCGTCATATCACTTGTTAGAAAATTGTGTGTGAAACTGTCAGTTTGATTCTATTGTCGTACTCTTGTAAAGAGACTCCGACTTGGATTCGTTTACACTACAGTTTTTTTTGGCCAAAATACGCGCTCTTCTTTGTGTGAAAGCGGTCAGTAGTGGTATTCTGTAACCATCTCACCGTGAAAACTTAGATGAAGTGAGCGTGGAGTGAACTATCAGTGTTATCCCACCTGATGCTAGAGATGGACTAAGGATTAAATTTACAATCATAATCGAGATTTTTAACAGAAACTCAATTTTGTTTTTTTACATTAAATTGAGTTGGACAAAATTTCTGTTTTGTTTTATTATTTATATTTTATTTTAAAACCCCTTAAATAGTAATGTTAAGACACATAAAAATAATATAAAATGATCAATAGAATTAGTATAAAAAAATAATTGAAATCTCGATTATGATTGTAAATGTAACCTTGGTCAATCCCTAGCATTAGTGGAATGACACTGACAGCTCACTCCACGCAAGAATTCACGGTGAGATTTTTACAGAATCGACATGCTGGACGAGGGCACTTGTTTTTTTCCCTGCCCTCGTTTAACCACTCCTCTTTACGACATACTCCCTTCTGATTTTCCTTGCCGAATTAACATTCCTTTCCTATTATCTTTAGCCCATACCCCTGCAATTAAAATCCTTTAAAAATTCATTAGCATTAATAAAATCCAGTAATAATTTATTTCTATTTATTTATTATATACCTACGTACTGTACTAACCAAAAATGTTTTGTCCTTTTTTAGCATGGGGGATCCATGGATGTCACCACTACAAACACTGATCAATAGTTTTTATAGTTTACGTTCTCATACCAAAACAAACACACACACAAAATCAAAATCAAAATTGGCAAAATCATCGAACATTATCGATGGAGCCAGACCCTTAAAAAAAAATGAATTGAATTGAAAGAGACATGTTTATAAAGTGCATTGTCTTTGGATAGAAGCGTGACTGCTGATCGAGGGTTCCTGGAGTGTAAAATAAAGAATCTGTTGATAGCAGGAGGGAATAAGCTGGCCCTCTATTGCATGGAACTTTTAAACATAACTGGGGAATTTTTGTTGAAGGCACTGCACACTACTGCCTACCCATTCGCGGAATATAGTATAGCATGTTATGCTATGTTAGATGTTTTGTTATTCCTATATCCATTTGCATATTCAGAGCACCTGCTAGTATTTTAATAAATTTTGCATTTCTAACTAAGCCATCAACAATTTATTATTAGGCAAAAAATAATAACTTTTTCTAGCTGCAGTGTTAGCACGAGAACTGTAGAGACGCGTTTTTGTCGACGAAAGAGTAGACAAAAATGACGTTTCCGTGTAGAGAGTTGATAGTTTTCTACCGAGAAGGGTAGACGAGCGATTTCTATTCTACAGTAGAGTAGAATTAAAACCGGCCAAGTGAGAGTCGAACTCGCGCACGAAGGGTTCCGTACCATTATCTATAAAAATGGCAAAAAAATCACGTTTGTTGTATCCTTGCTGCCTCCCTTAAATATTTGTTTTATTTTAACTTAATTATTTATTTTAAAAGTGAATATATATCTAAATATTCTGTGAATATTTCAAGCGTCTATCTGTTGCCGTTATCAATATAGAGCAAAAACGAGCAAAAAAAAATCACGTTTGTTGTATGGGAGCCCCCTTAAACATTTATTTTATTCTGTTTTTTAGTATTTGTTGGTGGTATAGCGGCAACAGAAATACATCATCTGTGAAAATTTCAGCTGTCTAACTATCACGGATCATGAGATACAGCCTGGTGACAGACAGACAGACGTCGGAGCCTTAGCAGTAGGGTTCCCATTTTACCCTAAGGGGTACGGAACCCTAAAAAGCGTCATACTAAGCCTGCTGCATAGAATATAAGGAACTAAATATTTTATTACAATTTTTATTCCAACTTAAGCGTCGATCAGCTGTTCTGTATTAAATAAGGTGACACCCGATGTAATAGTTTTTTGAGATAAACAACACTGGCATAAACTGCATTGCCTTTTTGTAATGTCTATGAATAGTATTACTATCTACTGGCATAGATAACAAACGTGGAGAAGTTCATTAAGAGTTCCGTACATAATGCACATTCTTGTATTTGTCCCTTGAGAACTTAGTGAAGAATTGGGTCAGGGACAACTCGGCCCGAGTAATATTACCAGATATTTTATTCCCGATTACGGTGTTTGGGGCTGTCTTTTGTGTTTATGGGATTAAAAAGGAATTATGTGTTTATGGGATTAATAAATTCTGTTAAAGATTATATTGAGGACAAAAAGGCTTGGGATTGAGCTGCTCCAATTTTTGTACATATTGAGGTAGTTTATTTTTATTTTTATTGTTTATTTTTTGTTTTTGCTAACTTTATTATTTTATAAACAGTGACATTTAATTATTATTTTATACACAATGACATGAATATTTACTTGTAAAGTATTATATTATTTTAATTATTGTGAATGTGAAGACTATGTGGGTTATTGCATAATATATTTTTCCCTTTCTTTTATTCTCAGTTAGTGTTAATCATGGTCTGGCAGTTTGAGTCATATAAGTGGCCTACCCAAATGTCCTTTCTTTTGTATTGATCGTCGCATCGTTGAGCTCCTTAAATTCTGAGTAGAGCTGCACGATTACTGACAAATGCGTGCACTGACTGGTCAGGTCCACTCAACCTGTGTGGTTATTTCCTCAAAAGACCATTTCAGACAACAATCTACATGGTCTTCACATGATCTGACCAAGATTATGTCTGGACTTTAAAAGAGACTATGACCTCTGAGTTTGTTTCGGCCTTTCTTCTCAGAGTAGTCAGATAGGAAACGCCGACCTCATCTAGTTTTTAAAATATGATTGACGTGTAAAAGTGTTTGTACAAACCTACTTACAGAAATAAAATAAAATCAAATCAAATCAAATCGAATATAAATTATAAATGCACACGCTAATAAAACTTTCAGACAGATTAAAGGCTCGTACAGACTGGTGCGATATCGCGGGCGCGACAGTCAGCGCGACCCTTGTCCGCAATTGACTTCGATCAAGAATAACGCATTTATGCCCACCGAACCCTGCTACACAATGTTGGCAACACCTTGCGCGCAATAAGCAGGAGGTGGGGCTCCGAGCGAGTGTACCAACGATCGACTCCAGGAATCACACATCTGCCTCCCGGCGCAGCCTGCGACTGAATGCCGCTGAAGTTCAATAGTACGACAATAAAAACAAGGTATTACATACAGCAGATGATATATGGTATATTATATATATATAACTTATACAACATCTCCCAGAATTAACGCACAACCTCTTAAGGGGTCATTGTACTCATCATTATGAACAACTTTTACTATGGGACCAAACCTGAAATCGCGAAAAAAAAATCAGCGGTTCCCTACATTTAGACGAGTTGTAGGGAATAGCTGATTGGGAACCCTATTACTAAGACTCCGCCGTTTGTCTGTCTGTCCGTCTGTCACCAGGCTGATCTCATGAACCGTGATAGTTAGACAGTTGAAATTTTCACAGATGATGTATTTCTGTTACCGCTATAACAAAAAATACAATAAAATAAATAGGTATTTAAGGGGGCTTCCATAAAACAAACGTGATTTGGAGGAAAATTATCTTTCCGAAAAAACTATTTAGACGTGGGTGCAACTTTTCTGCAAAGCATATAAATGACAGTTTATTAAGTGTTGTTAGTAACTTACAAAGAGAAATGCATGTATTGTTACCATTTCAACCTAAATAACAATATATCCAACCTGTGAAGTTAAATGACATCTCTAAATCCTTACAAGAGAGAACTGAACAGCTTTCTATCACCATTGCAAACCTACAAAGTTCAAAAGCGTACAATTGAACTATGTTTCATTCAAAACTTACACAAATTACATTATTCGTGACCCTCAGAAATCAACGAACTGAGTACACAATCGTGATATACTGACAGAAATAACGAAGGTTCTATAAATTACTCTTAACTCTGTTATGCGTTCGTTTAAAGCGGACTACGGCTTTGTGATATCAATAATCCGGATCCGTATTGGTACAAATAATAGTTAAGTTACAGATGAACCAGTCGATGCAACTCAGTTTACTATTTATCGAGCATCATGTAAAAAAAAACAATTTATTGACACACACAAGTTAGGAAACATTTGTAAACAGGAACAATGTTAATTGAAGGAGTGCATAAGTAGAAGTAGCCGTGGGCCCCAAACTAGGCACAGCCTGTATCTTGGTGGCCCATGTTACAGAAGGTGGATCATTGGAACTAGGGCGGTAGAAAACCTTAGCCCTCATCATCATCATAACTTCAGCCGAAAGACGTCCACTGCTGGACATAGACCTCCTCGAAAGGGGGGGTTTGCCATAATCCCACGCTTGGCAGGCGGGTTGGCGATCGCAGAATGGTTTTAAAAATGCATAGAAAACGCTACTGCCCATTCTCTAGTAAGTCCCTTAGTCGCCTTTTACGACACCCACGGGAAGAAATGGGATGGTGCTATTCTTTACGTCCAGCACCACACGGACACAAGGTGTTAGAGTAATCCAATTTGTTCCATAACGTAGCCCTGTTATGATTGTTACACCGAAGCCTGATCCTGGTACGCTGTGGATGGCCAGCGTTTATTGTTGTAGTCAGTAATCGTTCGATATATCTACGTATAATCAGGATAGCAATAAGAATAAATAGGACGTCCGGCACCAAACGGATCCCTCATCATATATATCATAAATTTGCGGGGATTCTGATATTCTAGTACTCCAACATCAGTTGGGCCGTTAAATTCAATGATCCGAATATAAATAGAAGCGATCGAAATAACGAGAATTGACATTTGTCCCAAAATCTGTTCTTGCCATTTATAATTAATTCAAAAGTTTAAGAAAGCCTTCTATGATCGTTGTTCTGTAGCAACGTGGTTAGAGCTACTAGGTACCTTAGTTTCTTATCTCCCTAAAGATTTCTGTAGCCTTTTTAGAAGTAGTTTTCTGAGTCTGCTCATTTCTATGTCATAAGGCTTTATTATATCAATAATCCGTGTGGCTATTGGCGACGGCCCTACGGGTGGGATGCGCGGGCGGCGCGCATGCGGGGGCGCATCTGCGCGCGCAGCTGTCCCGCTCACGCGCCGAACGCAACGTGGAGCCTCCGCGCAAAACGGTTAAAAGGACAATAAGGTGTTTTTTTATTCGAAGCAAATAGGCCAATAAAAACAGCTGTTTTCGATCAAAGACTGCTTTAGCTTGTAAGGGATGGAATTCAAAGAAGGAATGTCTTTAAACACGTTTGTTCAAATCCTCTCTGTTATTTTTTTTTTTATTCACCCTTTTTTGTCCTACTGCTGGGCAAAGGTTACCCCCCGCAGCTTTCCACTCTCCTCTGTATATTGCCTTCTCCAGGCAATCTCCCATATACGCCTCTATGTCATCACACCAGCGTTACCTCGGCCTCCCGTGTTACTTACCCATAGGAAATCGTTTTGTATGAACATGTTGAGAAATACTCTTGTATTGTGATCTGATCTGACACCTTAATCTAACAAGTCTATTAAGTTTCTGCTACACTACTTAAGCCGTAGCGCTGCAAAAGACCTAAACTTTGACAGCTAAACTGAAATTCGAACAAAACAAAATAAAATCGTTAGATGCAATCAACTTTCTAATTGTTAGTAAATTATTTTAATATTATTGGTTCTAACCTAACATTAGGGCCGAGGACAGAGCTATCGCAATTGTAAACCCAAGTTACAGAACCATATTTCTCGCATCCGCTGGATGCACTAATAGCCTTATTATAATTGCCTTATTAGTGTAATTATGAATGTGGTACTTTTACAACTTGCAAGCAGTCGCTGCGACTTAGATTATGACTTGACTTCATAGCCTTTTTCCTTACTTTGTAAGGGCAGGCTGCCAATCCCACAGCTAAATATTACCTAAGATTTTACAGTTAATTACTGATAGCTGAGCTGACTTAGAGCTACTGCTGATTAATCCTATGTATAGTGTTTCCGGTAGTAAAAATAAATTACTTAGACTTTTTGCTGTAAAAACGATGACGGCAGAACAATAAAATGAAAGAAAAATTGTTTATTCTGCACAAACAAAATGCACATTACAATTAAATAACATAAATTTCACACAAACAAAGAAGCCAAAAGCCTCGTATTCAATTATAAAAGTTTAACAATCTTGTCCATTGCTTGATGTCAGGGACCAAAGATAATTTACATTGCGTAATTTATTATTCTGCGTTACGACACTGGCAAATGACAACAAACAAGCAATCAAAACGAAAACCAAATGCTGATTGCCGATTGAATCATGTCTTCTAGACCGAAATGAAGACTGGAGATACCAACTATCCAACATCTGGGCACGTGTGGTTGATGACAGGCTCCGCTCTGAGAACAGAGCGGATATTTGTGTCTCAGCTCACCTTTCAACTTTCCAGTGTATTCCAGCTGCTGGAGAGTTTGTTGCGCCACTTCTTCTTCCCAGCTAAAGCACTAGGAAGTGGTGAAGGGTGGGCGTTTTTGGGGGACTGTCTCATGTAATTTTTGACGTTCGAAACGTTCTGATTCTCAGCCTAGTTTGAATAAAAGACTTTTGATTTTGATTTCTAAAAGACTGGGACCCGCATTTTAACAAGTCTTAGTAGATTCAATCAATGTACCTATTAACGGTCGTCCATCAAACTACCACTTTAATCAACCTGTAAGATCAACCAATTCACACAGCCCCAACATTGAGCCGTGAAACCTTCCATATTACACTGCTACCATAAAACACCGCGGGTCTTTAATAGCTTAATGAGAGATATTAATTTCTAAGCGGTAATTTACTATATTATGGGCTTAAAGTCAATAGCACCAAATTATGTGCAAAACTACGTTTTTATGAGGAACTATAAGGAGATCGACGAGTTCATGAGGAGCTAGCAGCTGTCATGATTTCCAGACCAGTTGCCTATTCCCGCAAGAGTTTGTACGTTTATACAACATACATAATCAGCCTATAATGAGGGAGCTCCTGAGACATAGGCCTCCTCGCCATGAGAGAGCCCGTGGGCTGGGCCGTAATACACCATGCGGGATCAGTGCGGGTTGGTGGATGACGCATTTCTTCAAATATTTGTTTCTAGGATATGCCGGTTACCTCACGATGTGTTCCTTCACAGTTTGGATAAACAGCATGCCATGTTGAAAAGAAAAGCCAGTCAGCATCGTACTGGGACTGACTACTCAAGATGCGCTGGATATAAGATATGGTCACCCGTGAAGACCCTTTTCATCGTGGTCGTCAGTCGGTAAGGAGGCCCTTGTCCAAAAGTGTAAATTTTTCGCTCATGCATTCAGTGCATCATAGCCGTTATACCTATCTTTGAAATCGGCTACTGAAACATTAGATGCCGATGATTATCTAAATACAGTGAACTATTGCCAGCTGACCCTGAATTAAAAGCAAACTTACTGCGGATATTATGTCTAATTTTGTGTGAGTGAGCCACAACGCAAAACACATTACAAATCCATATTTTGATCAACATACAACTTGGTCCCCAAGTCTGCTATTTTTATAAATTCAGTCATTCCAACACGATCCCATTGTCATTTTGCTAAAAGTTCGTAATCTGCTAAATTCATAATGTTCGGTCAATGTTCTCGCAATAGAATTGTGTTACTTATAATGGCATGGTCGTATTGCCATTATTATAAAACCCATTAGTAGAAATGTCATTCATTTGTCATTATGTACCAGATTACCAATAAATGCAATTTCTTTCAATGTAGTGTCAGTGGCCGACCATTGGAAAGTCATAATGACGCCATTATAATAGTAGATTACCAAACTTGTCAAAATCAACAATTATGAAATCAATGATCGACCATTCTGACACTATTGCAATAGCAGACTTGAGGCCCTGATCCTGACCGGCAAATTGCAAAAAACGATAGAAAATTTAAATTTAGGGGCCTACCTTATCGTACAAAATATGTTCGACTTTATTACAAACGTTTTCCTTCAAGCATGTAACCTCCTTTAAGCGTTAAGCGCACGCGCAGCGCAGGACGCGGACGCACTAACAGTAGGACGCATAAACTATAATAATGATTCAATCGTACGCAGGAAAATATGCTCCATTTTATATTCACTCACTCACAGGTTGTGTTACAATAGTAATTCCAACAGTAGTAAAACTGCTCAGAAAGATTTGGTCGGGAATTTTTCCGACATTGTGATTCGATGGTTATTATTTCCGTCCTAGTACTTACTATGACTATATCTATCTTTTGTGTCGTTGCTTTATATTGATCCGGTTGTTAAGACGACGATAACCGACTTTTAATGATTTTATACAGAAGATCAGTCTAAACGAGTAGTGTTAATGATTTGAAAAAAATATATGTTAAATTAGAGCATTTTTTCAATAACTGAATATGTGAATATTTTAGATTATGTTTATATTACATAGTGAAATTAATTTGTAAAGTTATGTCTAACGCGGATAAAAAACTGAGAATGGTGCAAAATCTACCAAGCGTATTTTTCTGAAACCTTCGCCAATTTAAAGATAATTTAATGAGTGATCTTTTAGTATACGCGTTTTATTAAAATACCATTTGGTTTGTGTATAATAAATTAATAATGCGTTTAAATTGGGGACAGCGTAAAAGCAATTTCGCAGTTGTTCATGGGTTGCAGCAACTACTATACCCATATCACGTCAATCTATCTTGTAATGATAGTAACAATCCTTACACTTTCGGTTAAGTTTAGATACTGAGTGGCGCTCTTAAACACGGTGCAGGAAAACTTCGTGAGGAAACCAGATCAAAAAGTTTAAAGATCACCTACCCGTACTGGGCCCGCGTGGTAGAATACGGTCCCCACTCCCTTTAACAGAGAGTGGAGGTCTGAGTCCCAGCAGCGGTTAAGTACATTAAAAGCCGAATTACTGACTAGGGGATTGGTTGGTTAACAGCCGATGCAACCTTAACCTGAGCAGATCAAATGGACGATTATAGTTTGAATGAACAGTGATGATTTAGTGGAAACGACCGCGACTTACAAGTTATAGGTCGTAGGTTTGAACCCAGACTTTGTGTAAATTATTTCATCGCCACTGCTCTCAAAACGGTGAAGGAAGACTAGAACCAGAAATTCGAAGACATGTGAGATCTTCCAACCCGCACTGGGCCCACTCCTGTGTGGGTACATTATAGGCTTAGGGTCAATGATGTATTATAAATAGACGCGTCATACACGAACATTAGTGCACTCAAAAACAGCGTAAGCCATGAATGTAGCTACATACTTGCATACAACATGCATGCCTTCTTACAGAGTCCGTTTGTACCATTTCAGGATGCAATCGTTGTATATTCGTAGAGATATAACCGATGCTCTGTTCCTTTACAAACTGTTGCGCAATAAGATCGACTGCCCTGGTTTATTGAAGCTTATTAGATTCCAAGCGCCTTCTAGATATCCTAGGAATAAGATAACACCCCTGTGTCCGACACTTCGAAAGTCTGTACTTGGTGCAAATTCTCCAATACCTAGATTGTGTAGAATCCTTAATGGCCGCAGTGACTTAGTAGATGTGCACCACGATACTATAAATAAATTTCTACGAGTTTTTGTAAACAATCCAACAGCGATTTAATATTATTCTAATTTTAATTATTTTAATTTTTTACCCGTTATCATTTTTATTTTTTCAATGTATTCTATTAATTCTTTTTATTTTGTTCTTTTAATTTCATTCTCATATCAATTTATTGTCAGTATCTTTATTTATAATTCAATTAATAATTAATCTTAATGTTTTTATTTTTTAATTAATTTTTATATGTTGTAAACAGCATTGAATTTTATGATAATTTTTCTTTATTTTTGTTTTGAATTACTTATTCATTATATTATGTAAAATTTCTAATATATAAGATTTCTAATTTCAATAATTTTTCAATAATATGTTATGTAAAGCCGTTTTCTGTGCATGTGGTGTTAACCGGTAATTAATTGTTGCACTTGCAAATGTTACTATAGTCATTAAATCAGAAATGTATATAGTGTAAACAATTGTTGGTTAAACTAAAAATAAATAAATAAATAAATACAATCATACAGTGCGTGAAGAAAAGGAAAGATCTATACCGATATCTGTTGTTAGAAAGAGATGAACATACATATTTAGTCACTAACTGCTGCATGTTCATTGGCACGTTCGCGTGCGTCGCCGCAGTCAGAGGAATTTCAAAACAAAAAAATACAGTTGTTACGCTTGAAATGAGACGTTTTTCTTTACTCTCACGGTAGTAATGTCAAACTCAAACTCAAACTAAAAGCATTTATTTCAAATAAACCAATTACAGGCACTTTTGAATTGTCAAGGGGGTCGTCAGTCATCAAGATGAAGCTAGTTGCCCATTCCAAAGCTTAGTAGGTACCTATGGAGAAGAACGGGCAAGAAACTCCACGGACACTCTTTTAAATTAACATATGGTTACAAAATATTGGTTACATCATTCGTGTTGAAATTAAACATGTGAGAACGATGCAAAACGTCAAAGGCGTCCGTAACATAAATATAAAAAAAAAACAATTCAAAACTTAAATTAAAATAAGCCAAGGCCGCTAAGAGATGACCAGTCCCTACTGATGGCGCCCGTTCACGAACATGACGCATGGATTAGCACCATTCAACTCAACCATTTTGAAGGGAGCTAAATGATCCAACACACCCGCCACCATCAGCGAGACATTACAGTAATCATGACATACTCTCAGCCGCCATTGCACATTCAAGTCAATGAAAGAAGTACTCAGTAAATGGTAGCTTTATAGTAAGTACATAGTGCTCACACATGTGCTATGCAATTATATAATACTAAGAGATTGAATTTATACAAAGCAAAGATAGTTTTTGAAATCTTCAGCAGCTCCAACAGTATTTTCAAAAGTTAATCAATTAGTTGAGGTTGTGGAACTGGACCAGCATTGAGCCAAGCATTTTTATCAGCGATGTAATCCCCCAAATTATAGTATGCCTGCTTGCATAGTGTGCGTTTTATACAAGATTTGAATTTCGTCTCATTCAGTTGAAGTATGTGGGGAGGAATTATATTATAACATTTTAAACAGTACCCCATGAAAGACGAGTCTACTTTTGCCAGTCTGAAACCTGGTTGAGCTAATAAATCCCTACTTCTAGTACTATAATTATGTCTTTCGCCTCTTTTACTAAAAAGATGTAAATTTTTTCTTACGTACATGATGTTTTCATAGATATATTGACAAGGCACCGTCATGATGTTAATATCCTTAAACATTTCCCTAAGAGAATCGCGCCTGCGGAGATTATATATGGCTCTGATGGCTCTTTTCTGCAGAATAAAAATAGACTCGATGTCTGCAGCCTGTCCCCATAGTAAAATACCGTATGACATAATACTATGAAAGTAACTAAAATAGACCAGCCTCGCGGTATCTACATCAGTAAATTGACGGATTTTTCTCACAGCATAAGCCGCCGAACTTAGCCGTCCTGCAAGGGAGGACATGAGGACCCCATTGAAGCCTTAAGTCGAGCGTGATCCCCAGAAAAACAGTTTTATCGACGAATTCTAGTTTCTCTTGATTGAATATTACACAATTATTTCTTGTATTCTTTTAATTATCTCACAATTACTACTTTTGACATTTGGTAACGAAAATCTTATGCACTTAGTTTTTTTCCCATTTAATACTAAATTATTAGCAGTGAACCAATTTTGGACCTGCAATAGGGCATTATTTACGTCGTCAAGATTTAATGCACGTCTGTTAATTTTAAAAATTAAGGAAGTATCGTCAGCAAATAACACCATTTGTGGTTGAGTTTTTAACAAATAGGGTAGATCATTAATATATACTAAAAAGACGAAAGGACCCAATATCGAGCCTTGAGGTACACCCATTTTTACTTTTAAGCCGAGTGAATTGACTCCATTTATTTGAACTTGCTGCTGTCTATCATTTAAATAAGATTTTACTAAACTGAGCGCAAGTTTTCCAAGGCCGTAATGCTCAAGTTTCAAGAGTAATGTTTCGTGGTCGACGCAATCAAATGCCTTGGAGAGGTCACAAAATATTCCTATGGCGTCTTGGGCTTCTTCCCATGCCGCAAATATGTGTTTTAATAAGGTGATACCGGCGTCAGTCGTACAACGTCCCTTGGTGAAACCATATTGTTGATCGTGTAAGATTTTATTGGTGTTAAAATGATTGAGCATTTGACTAAGCATTACCTTTTCAAACACCTTGCTGAAGACCGGCAACACGGATACGGGTCTATAATTATTGGTGTCTTCACTATCCCCGGATTTGAAAAGTGGTATTACCTTACTATATTTCATTAGATCCGGGAAGACTCCTTGATCAACACACAAATTAAATAGTAAGGCCAAGTACGGCGCTATAGTCTCAATAATGGAGGTACAAACTTTAATAGACATTCCCCATAGATCTTCTGTTAATTTGATTTTGATTTGCTTGAAAGCTTTTATTACTGTTACGGGGTTTATATGCTTGAATTTAAATTCAATCGCGCAGGATGAAACGTTTGCTCTTAATAAATCAAGTAATTTTTATATCATGTATAGACATTTTCTTTACAAATAATTGCGAGTGATAGTGACGTGTAGCCGCGTCACTGGATGGCGCGCGACTAATTCCAAGTCAGGCAATTGCCTTGCTTTTACTTTGCCATTATTGAGCGCGGGTAACGCATCTAAATATCATTGCTTAGGGTATTACGCTTCTGATAGTTTGAATGCAAACCAAGTCGTGGACAAAAGCAAGTACTCTATAATTTTATTATTGTAATCGTAGCTCAGGTGAACGATCTGAGCTTCACGGCGCCTGCACAAGTTTAATTACATAAATAAAATGGCCGCAGCTCTATGGCCGGTGATCTATGGCAGCCATTGTCCAATCCGTAACTAGGAATTTGCATTTTTTGCCGTCACTTATAAGGTATTTTAATAATCGAAACTTCTAGACTATTTAAAGCTTAAACTGTTGATACGTATTTTAATTGTTCTTTTATTTTATGTTGATTTCATCATCATCATCATAATTTCAGCCGAAAGACGTCCACTGCTGGACATAGGCCTCCCCTAAAGGGGGGGAGGGGGTTGCCATAATCGCCACGCTTGGCAGGCGGATTGGCGATCGCAGTATGGTGTTAAAATGCATAGAGAACGCTGCTGCCCATTCTCTAGCAAGTCCCTTAGTCGCGTTATACGACACCCACGGGAAGAAATAGGATGGTGCTATTCTTTACGTCCGGCACCACACGGGCAATATGTTGTTTTATATTTAGATTAATCTGGGACTGTCACTTTCAGCCTTATTTTAAACAACTTGAATTTCACACAGCCAACTTATATTGATGAAGCTGCACTTAACAGAACAGATTCCTTATGTACTTATTTAATCATATGCGGCTTCGCTCCACTTTGACAGCAAAACGCCCCGCAAACTAAGGTGGGTGTTTTCTATACAGGATGCTCGGTCATTCGACCTATTCCTTAAAATGGGTTATACTAGAGGTCATTTCCAACAAATTCAGCCCGCCACTCGTAATTTTTTTTTCAAGAAAAACACGTCTAAATTTCAAAAATTATAAATGAAAGAAGGTTTCCTTTGCACTCAAGAACCTTTTATTTCTGAAATTATGGGAATTTAGGACATGTTTTTTTTTATAAATGAGCACTCAAAATTCAAAATATCTTTATTGTGGGCATAATATGTTTGTTACAAGGTCTTAACAATAAATTAAAGTTTCAATATGTCCTGCTTATTAGGCATACAATAATTATGTATTGACTCGTTTATCATCAGTCAGAAAAATAACAAATAAGTGTCGAGAGAGAAGTAGTTTTTGTTATTTGTTTTTGGTGACCAGTCTGAAAATTTGAACAATAATCTAAAAACCTTCCCGGAAATCATTAATTTTCGACCCTTAGTTGGCAGGCTTAATTTGTTGGAAATTACCCCTTTCAAGGAATAGGTCGATATACCGAGCACCCTGTATACATTATATTTCATACATCACTACGAGTATAGTCGGTGCAGCACCCTAATGCGTAATACACTATCAATCACAATCTGAATGGTTTTGATGGATATGTATCGTATCTTCTTAAGTTCGAAAAATGTGTCTGCTCAACAACGTAAATAACGCAATGAATGTTGTTAAACTGTCAAAATTAAAGCCATTGCTACTGTAATCGTATTCCGCAATAGGTTCTAGTCGCCTTAAAACAGTAAATAGGGACAAAAACTAGGGTCGCTATTTTCTATTTGACTTAGATGTTTGTTCATATGGTAGATAAACTTTATAAATAGTTTTTTCTCAAACAAGCATGGAAATTCGAGCATTATTTTGACAACCTTCATCGAGATAAATCGAAATTGCTGTACTGGCCAAATACATGCGAGCAGCGGTCACCCAAACTTGTATGAAAATCCATATGTGTCGTGGTTTAGCGGCCAAATAAATTACATAGTAAACTCGTATCTATCGTGTAATTTAAAAATCGAACTATCTTTTACTCCGAAACATGGCAACCAAGGAGGTAACTTATTAAAGGTTTTATTTAAATTTCGAACCGACTTGCAATAAAAGTTGTTTATTGAAAAAAAAACAAATTAACACATTGGCGCGTGAAAAATTATCGTTGTTCGTCATTGAATCTGGAATTTATAAATAATTTACTTTGTTTGAATTTCCGCGCATTATTTGATAAAAGCACTAATACAAGCCTTGGCCGCAACCAGGCATTGATGGACTCACGTATGAGTGCTTCGGCTTCGCCTCGGCCCACATTTTCTCGTTCGTCCATCAATGCCCCTGTTGCAGGCCGCTGCAGTAATGCAAAGTAAATACGTTATCTAATCTAATAGGAGAATTACAGAAAAATGCTGCTAATCTTCTATTAGATTCTTTTCTCTTCTTTCTTTACTACAGAAGAAAGTCACCACTCTTGCTCATTCATTCATTTCAGCCCAAAGACGTAAGAGTAGGTGAATAAGTTATCAGAAACTGGAAATCATTTTCTTTACGACAAAAGCAACTGTAGCTTTTATTCATCATCATCATTTCAGCCGGCAGACGTCCACTGCTGGATATAGGCCTCCCCCAAAGGGGGGTTTGCCATAATCGCCAAGCTTGGCAGGCAGGTAGGCGATCGCACTATGGTGTTAAAATACATAGAGAGCGCTTCTGTCCATTCTCTAGTAAGTCCCCTATTCGCCTTTTACGACACCCACGGGAAGAAATGGGATGGTGCAATTCTTTACGTCCGGCACCAAACGGCACCATGTTCCAGCACGACACCAGTTCTTTATAGGCCTGGTGTTTTCCTTCACCGTAGCTAAGCGTCCACCGCGTCGGAATCGGAGCACGCGGTATCTCTGGCGCAGTTATGCCGATCCAGTGAACGCTGTACCATAAGAATCAATACAAAGCAACAAATCCGTCCGCTCCGTACGCGCCGATTCCGACGCAGTGGACGCTTAGCTCAACTTATATTAACACTGCTTTAAGCTTCAGCATGTACCTAGTTATGCTTTGGTAGTTTCTCTAACGATAACGGTGCTAGCACAGAACATTAACTGGGGTATTTACGGGAATATTACCTTAATGTGCGTCTTTGTTTACGAAGACTTACTCGAGGCTCGTTGTATATGCTCTGGTTCCTCTCTTCATGAACATTAAGTTCGATTTTTATTATGTTTTTGTTTTCTAATTACAAGCTGTGGCTGCTGCGTTTGAGAGGTTCTAGTTGATAAAATCCTAACTTAATATTACAAATGCGAAATTAAGTTTGTTTGTTACCTTTTCACGCCTAAACCACTGAACCGATCATCATGAAATTTTGCATATATGTTGTCCGGTGCACAGAAACGGACATAGGGTACCTTTTATCCCGAAAAAAAGTACTGTTCCCGAGGAAAACAACAATAACGTTCTTATGATAATAGATGGCGCCACCTGTTTTTAGAATCATGATTGGGTTATATTATTACAAGCAGAGTACAACCCGTACTGATTGTCAAATTCTTAAGTAACGCGAGCGAAGCCACGGGCAAAAAGCTAGTACTGGTAAAGTCAAAGTCAAATTGTTTTTTTCAAATAGGCACATATTTTGAACGTCAATAAAAAAAACTTGTTGTAAAGGGCAACTATACTAAGACTAACGGCCTCCGGACACGAGGCAAGAGCCTTCATTCTACTAATTTAGAAACGTTTCAGAGCGGTGGTGGCCCAGTGATAACGGCCTCGACTTACGAGTACTACGTCGTAAGTTCGACCCCAGACATGCCCTTTACTTTGTGTAAATTATTTCATCACCACTGCTCTCAAACTGGTGAAGAAAAACATCGTAAGGAAACCGGCATATCCTAAAACTCAATAAACGAAGACATATGTGACATCTACCAACCCGCACTGGGCCCGCGTGGTGGATTACGGCCCACTGCCTCTCACTGAGAGGAGGCCTCTGTCGCAGCAGTGGGAACATTATAGGCTGATTATGTTAGGTGAAGTGACCTGTCAATTCCTAGCATCCGGTGAAAAGACAGCTCACTTCAAGCTTTCTAAACCTTAGGGGCCGCCTCCACTTCACTACACTTCACCTAAGCTTATCTATTAGATTTTTTAAGAATAGATCGGGTGGTGTCTAAAGCCCATAAAACATAGGAAGCGACACTAGATTTCCATCATGTACTCGAGATACGAGGCTAAAGAAAAGTTTTACTCGGGAAACGGACAGATTGCCTTGCCACGGACTGGACATCCTGACTGTTATAATTATGCACCTTCTGAGATAATTTCCTTTCATTTTGAATTGTTTAATGTTCCGAGCTTTGTCAAGAGAAAATAAAACTTTGTTCTAATGATTTCTTTGCGATTAGTACATAAGTGTTTAAAACATAATTAGCTTTGAACTGATCGCCGGAAGGAATTATTACTAGTCGGTGGTCCTATGGCTTTGATGTTTACATCTTTGTTCCATTGGCAAAGTTGTTGTTGTTAGATCTCTATCCCTATACCTTGGTAAACCAATGCAGAGGCAACTATGGAAGCATGAGGAACAGGGTGTAAAGTTCACTCATCTTCTATAGAAGAGGGAGGATCCTCCGACCAGACGGGTGTTGTGTCTCATGGGCAACTGCCCGACGCGACGGTTGATGTCGAGATGTTTTATATACCCCAGTCGCGCGGTAAACTCTGCTTGCGCGATGCAGGATTTGTGTGACGTCAGGTCTTTGATGCGTAGTTCACGCGTTGTAGATGCCACTACACAACCATTCACCATAATCCATTATTAGGACACTAGAACCGAATGCCATTCGATTTCAATCAATCTCATTTTCGGTATAATATGAAATACAAACCTACTAAGATCGCTTCAAAGAACTAGAGTTTAACACACAACTGCCGGATGATTTACTTGTATCTTTTACTCCGTAGTCATTGCCCATAATACCTTATTACAACCACTTTTTCATAGCTTTTATGATCGCCGTAAACCACCAAGAGAGTGCCACACACCAAGTTTACGCGTACGCGGTACGCCATAGTTGGATGATCCCTTCTAATTAAAGATACCAGCAATTAATATTATTCGGCACTAATTAAAGGAAGTATGAAGAGGTAAATTAATTCGTTCTAAGGCCCTTGATGAGTGTTTTTGTGATGAGGCTTAGAATTGTATTAACTTTGTTAAAGTCAGTTAATTAGGTAAGTATGTTACTATGCAATGGTGGATTTGCCAAAAAAGATGGATCAACTTTTAAAACGATGTATAAAACTCGATTAGCTGAACCTACCATCATCCATAACCCACTGCTAATTATAGGACACACTAAAGTAGACCGTTTTTATTCAAACCTAAATTACAAAAAAAAAACCGGCCAAGTGCGTGTCGGACCACGCACAATGAAGAGTTCCGTAGTTAGGATGAATTTATCTCAAGAACAAACTTAACATTGTAGTTGCAAAACATGGACTCCCGTATACATCGATATACGCCACGGTCAGTTTTCCAACAGCAAATGTAAGTTTTTATTCGATTTTTTGTTATGGGATAAAACCACAAATTAACGGTTTTCGGACTTTTTCCTTTACTTGTGCTGTGAGACCTTGCTTCTTGCCGAATTTCACGATTCGAGGTCAACGGGAAGTACCCTATAAGTTTTGATTTATTTGCGAGTATCAAAATATGTCGCATAAATAGCCGTATTTTTTATTGCGTTGACTTAGTTAGAATCTTGATATTTTTAGAGCTCCAAAGGACCGCAGACCTATGTATTTGATATTAATTTCAACTTGACCCCTTCACGCGTTTTGAGAAAAAGGGTCTTGACAGACTGACAGACAGACAGACGTACAATGAAGAGTGATCTCCGTTCCGTTTTTTTCCTCTTAAGGTACGGAACTCTTAAAACTATAAAAAACAAAGATTTCTACACATGTCCAAAAATAAGGTAGCCTGATGAGTGATGTAACTGATGACATGTTGCGGTCATTAGTTCAGCTGCAAATCATGGAATGGTAAGTCATTTCGTCAGTATGTCTATTCTTCTTCTTTGTGAAGCCAGAAAGGATTCCTCAGATCAGACTCCATAAATCCACTTTATACAATAGAATATTAGATAATTATCTCAGACAACCGTGAAATGTTGTTGAAAATTCAATAACAATATGGTTGTATAAATAAAGGCGCAGACAAACTAACGCCCACAATCTTTTGAACCTGTTTCCCTCTTAACTCAGACAGCGTGGGATGAGCTGACTCTAAATTTTCAATTTAGCGTGGAAAATTAACGTGTAGTTTATTATGGCACCCTAACTTTCCCTCTAGCCCCGAAACCGGAGACTTTAAATTTTATGTCAGTACTTAAGACTAGTTGTTGAGTTCTCAACCAACACAAACAATTTTATAAAAAATTACACTAAGAAGATTGGCTGACAATGGAGAAAGTGAAGCCTAAACCCAGCATTAGGTGAATTAGGCTTCGAAAGTAGACTAAGAACAGGAAGAAAGACCTTAGCAATTTTAAAAACATTACAAAGGGCTTTTCTAGGGCAAATGCCAATACCTATACCAAGCCATTATCAAGAGGGTATCTCAGAAAAATAAAAAATATTATGCATCGTTTTTTCATTATTCCCGGGTCTATTTCAGAATGAAAATTTCAGGAATGCCAATTGCTGTTATGGTATATATATACACTGACCGTCAAAACCAAGTACCCAGAGCAACATTTTCATACAAACGAGGTCATTTCGAAGCCTCGTTTCTCCGTCAGGTAACGATTCGGATGAGATCTGATAGCAGCTTTCCAGAGTACGGATGGAGGAGGTTTAGAGCGCCTGAGGCACCCAACTGATCAGACAAGCCATTTACACCAGAGAGTGTGTAAAGTTCTGAGTGTTCAGATTTCTATACATTTTGATGCTATTTTTGAGGTATTTTGTTTCATGAACAACTCCGGTATGAAATGTCGGTTTGATCAGGGGCGCCTTAAAAAAAAATCAGCTGTTTCCTACATTTATGTTCGAATAACTCGTCAAAATGTGTAGGGAACAGCTGATTGTTTTTTCGCGATTTCAGGTTTGGTCCCATAGTAAAAGTTGTTCATAATGATGAGTACAATGACCCCTTAAGAGGTTGTGTGTTAATTCTAGGACATGTTGTACAATAGCGCATCAACGTATACTGGAACTCTCTCCACAAGCTAAAACTGAAATTAAAAATCTTTAATCCTTAAAAAAACAGTTTAAAAATTGTGTGCAAGCGCTGCCAATCACAATGAGAGCACATATATCGTGACACATCGCACTTCGTGAAACAATCGGGCGCAATGTGCCGAATCGGCGCGAATCGGACGGTTTCTAACAAGTGCGCCCGCGCCGTGTGAATGAACTCGCAATGATGCAACGTGGACAATTAGGTAGGTTTGGTAACCACGTCCATTATCATTGTTATTAGTAAATGTATTGTTGGAGGGTTTACTGAAAGTGCTTCCGTAGCATTAAATCTGTCCTGAATTTTAAAGTTTCGATTGAGAAATCAATTAATAAACACAGCAAAGGGTTAATATGTATTAATAGTTAAGTAAATAACACTCCCATTTCTCCCATTTCTTCCCGTGGGTGTCGTAAAAGGCGACCACGGGATTTACTAGAGAATGGGCAGTAGCATTCTCTATGCATTTTTAAAACCATACTGCGATCGCCAACCCGCCTGCCACGCGTGGCGATTATGACAAATCCCCAAAAACTAATCAGTAAAGATGGGAGAAAGTCGGTAAAGAGTTGAATGAGACAATGTTTTATGGGTAATTAGGGGATAGACATTTAACGGCGCAGCGGGGCGAGCACGGCCTACTGTGACATCGCTTGAGTCACACATTTTATCACAGTTTGAGCGATAAAACTGTTTTTTCATAAAATGCTAGTACAAATTGACATAACATAATTTATCATGTCTTGTCATCTGAGCACGCCCGTGCACGGCCCGTAGGATAGCCTTCACCAGAAGTGATAAGAAGAAAGACAGAAAGAAAAACATAACGCAAAGACAAAAACACAAACACGAAAGAACAAGTTGGGGGAAAATATGCGTCACATTCACGCAAAACGGCCATCGCTCAGCATAATGCTGCGACCCTATGCGAGACAGACGCCCGCACTAGTTTTCAGCTGGTGATCATAGTATTAGTGGTTCAGAGCTTCAATATTAATTCCTAGTGTGGGGCAACGTTTAAAAAAAAAATATATATATATATCATCAGGGTTGTGCCATTGAATATAACAGTTCGTCGTGGACGTGGTACAACAGCGGCTGACATGATCTTCTGACATCAGAAGACAGCCGCCACGCTACCATCGATGCGACGCTCTGCTAAAGTGACTATCATCCGACATTTTCGGTGATTCTAGTAACTTCGTAACAAAACTATAGACGGCGCCACATACTGCGTCGTCACATTTAACAGGTGATTATGATAAAAGCACTAAAACTGTGCGTTTAGAGACACGTCTGATGATAAAGCACCCTAATCTTCATAATATGTATACAATATGTAATAAAAACCCTGTTGTTCCTTTCAGGGACGTATACATTAACCTACAAGCACAACATTGGTGGAATTATAATTTAAAAAAATTAAGCATTGGCTAGTCGAGAAGTCCAAATCAAAGAATTAAAGAGGTAAGAAATCAGTTAAACATTACAAATATTAATAATTAAATATTTATTTTGTTTTTGTTGAATAGTTTTTATAAATGACTTGCTTTAATACGTATGCAAATGTATACCGATTCTTAAGACATAGGTAGAAAGAACAACAGGGTTTTTGTTACATATTGTATATCTAAGATTGAACTGAACTACGTAATTGATCGCGACGATATGTCGTAATGGAGCAAAATGAAAGGAGGACATGTAGCTATAATGAAAATAAAAGGAAAATGAAAATTACAAACTGTGTCGGTTGACAAGCAAACAAGATTATGTCATAATCATAATCATTTATTAATTTGCGAATATGGGTACAAAATGAAGGTCTTAAACAAACAATAGTGTCCATTAGCTATATCCTACCGTGTAAGGCAGGCAAATTTACACACATTATATAATATGTACGCATGTGTGCATTATTTATTTTGTACGTGGACGTTAAATACGCGTAAGCGCAGCCGTGCTTTGTTACCCATAAGGTTTGACCGGGTTCTTGATCGGATACAGACGGTTTTGAAACTAAGTAAGTACATAACATAACATCACGCTGGTAATCCACAAAGGGTTAGGCAAAGGTGTAGGTAGGTGTGGGGTGTAGTACACCCCACATTTCGCCAGTTATGTTTAAGTCCCATGTAATAGGGGGCGAGCCTATTGCTATCAACCGGGCACAAATACAAGACTCCGGGCTGCTACTGAGAAATACCTTATGGAATAATCCAATAAAACTTTGTCTGACATGGGAATCGAACCAACGACCTCAGCAGTAGCGGTAGTAAGTACATACATAATCAGCCTATCATGTTCCCACTGCTGGGACACAGGCCTCCTCTCTGTGAGGGGGAGAGTGGGTTGTAATCCACCACGCGGGCCCAGTACGGAATGGTGGATGACACATGTCTTCGAATTTTCCGTTCTAGGACATGCTGGTTTCCTCCCGATGTAGAGTAGAGAACGCTGCTGCCCATTCTCTAGTACCTAAGTCCCTTAGTCGCCTTTTACGACACCCACGGGAAGAAATAGGGGAGTGCTATTCTTTACGTCCGGCACCACTCAGTAAGTACATAATATGAATAAAGGTGTAATTAATATGATGATGATGTTAATGGCTCCTTATTCCGCAAAACATTACCTCCAAAAAATCCAGTTCCCACTAGCAAAACATTTCGAACAGTTCCCATCCTCATTA
Source organism: Tiliacea aurago (assembly GCA_948098905.1). Classification (NCBI taxonomy): domain Eukaryota; kingdom Metazoa; phylum Arthropoda; class Insecta; order Lepidoptera; family Noctuidae; genus Tiliacea; species Tiliacea aurago. The sequence goes on along the minus strand of OX402581.1, from coordinate 22,591,188 downwards.
CGGAATAAACATGAAATTTAAAACGAGAATCTCACATTTCTAAGTAAATTGACGACGTTGCGAACGGCTCTTGACCCGGCGACCCGGCTGCAACTTCGTCCTCGTCTTATAGTCATAAAGAACTCACTGGTTCCGAGCCAAAACAAACTGAATTTGAGATAAAAGTGAATCGCTTTCCGTTCCTACTATACTTACTGTTATAGATGTTGTGTAAAGTTTTTGTCTCGCTTGGGATCAGAGGGTCTGTCTACTCCGAACATAAATCCGAAGAATGGCTGAATAGTAGCGAAAGAAAAAAAACCGGCCTAGTGCGAGTCGGACTCGCGCACGAAGGGTTTCGTACCATTATCTATAAAAACGGAAAAAAAATCACGTTTGTTGTATGGGAGCCCCCCTTAAATATTTGTTTTATTTTAATTCAATTTTAAAGTTATAATATATCTAAAGATTCTGTGAATATTTCAAGCGTCTACCTGTTGCCGTTATCAATATAGAGCAAAAACGAGCAAAAAAATCACGTTGGTTCTATGGGAGCCCCCTTAAATATTTATTTTATTCTGTTTTTTTGTATTTGTTGTTATAGCGGCAACAGAAATACATCACCTGTAAAAAAATCAACTGTCTAACTGTCACGGTTTACGAGATACAGCCTGATGACTGACGGACAGACAGACAGACAAACGGCGGAGCCTTAGTAATAGGGTTCCCGTTTTAACCTTTGGGTACGGAACCCTAAAAAACGACAGTCAAAGAGATAAGCCAAAGTCAAAAATGAGACTTGAAGTCGGGTAAGGATTCAAAATCAAAAAAGGAAACTTTGGAAGTTATAAAATGGCCGAACATTCGGCCGATCGGAGTAGACCCCCTGGTTCCGCAACGTTTCTTTTCTTTCTAACTAAAAACTAGGAAGTAGTGAGGGTTGGACGTTTTAGGGCTATTTTTAGGTAAGCTAGTTACTAAATTTTAGCTTAGGTGTTTGGTTGTATCTTTATCTTGTTCAGGGGCCATTACTTCTTCCCAACTTTAACACTACGAATTCGTAAAGGGTGAATTCACCAGATGTGATAAAGTGCAGATCTACAAAATTCTCAGCCTAATTTGAATTAGTTTTGAATTTGGAAGTTACTGTAATCGTTTGGTGTGAAGTTTTATTTAGGACCCAATTACACTATCATATAATCATACAAATATGATTTCATAATAATATACCTGTCAAATTCTATGATCATAGTAACAGTTAAATGATGCGTCGGCACGATTGGCGCATGCGTGTCGCGGGTTCGATTCTCACACGGAACAAATATTTATATGACCTACAAGTTGTTGTTCCGGGTCTGGCTTTTTGTGTATGTTATTTTAAATACACACCCACAATACAGGAGAAATTCCTAAGGGGCAAAGTTTAAAAAAAAAAAATATGCTGTTCTTCATTTTGACATAATAATATTACACTTAAAGTCCATTTCACGAAAGAAGTCCCGCGGAATTAAGTGGAACTAATTATTATTATACAAGTTAGCAATGCCTGCAGCGCCACGTCGCGCCTCGTCTGCGGGACTTCTTTCGTGAAATGGACTTTATGACATATTTTCCGCGTGGTGTCGGACATCCCATTTCTTCCCATGGGTGTCGTAAACCAACGTGTTCGATGTTCCAAATTCAAATTCAAATATTTATTGCAAAACACAGTATATATGCATTTCCAGGTATTAAGTGAATGCGCAGTCCACTGTATTTACCAATTCAGGCATGCAAAATTAAAAATTATAGTTAGACAATTTCATAAAATCCAATTAATCGGTTATATAATGTCATAAATTTGAAAGAATAGTAATACCCTGTTCAATAATATACATTCAAATTATTAAGTAAATAATGTCACAGATTCAAATTAAAAGTAATGTCAGAATAAATAATGTCAAAATAATTAATGAAATTACCAATGTATAATTTATCATGCATCTTAATATTAAAATTATTATTGGTATTAAAAATATATACTAAATAATCATTCAAATTACATTATATAATCATTCCAGTCGAGTCTTGCATTTAGACGCCATTTTTGAGTTTAGAGGGATGTGATCATATTATCAAATAGGATCCCTTAACTCTGATCATAGACAATTTGAATCATATGTAGATATTATACCGTCATAGGTTCTTCATATAAAAAATACTCATACATCTCTGATTTTAATTCTATGATATGATATGACTCTTAAATGCAGCAGGTTGAACTAGACGCCGACCCTGAAAAGGCTAATGACATTTTTTCCTTCAGAGGAGACTATGGTTTCATCTTTACTGTTTTGTAACTATCCTAAGAGTCAGTATTCCTACGTTCAACATCTCGTTAAATTTATCAAATTGCGTGTGTGTATATCACAGAAACCTACGTCAGAAAGCTCGAATTATATTCAAACCAGGGACCGTAGAACCCCGGTTAAGAGTTACGCCTTTCAAAGGGGTAACCCATTCAATGGGTTACCTTTATCATGATGTAACCCATTGAAAGGGTTTTATACTAGAAACCCATTGAAATGGTTACATGATAACCCAGTGAAAGGGTTACCTGATAACAGTGATAACCCATTTAATGGGTTTTATACCTACTTAAAAACCCAGTAACATGATATCCGCCCAGCACGCGTAGCATAACGAATTCTATCTCTATTCTACCCAGGGACCCTTTTGGTTACCATTTTAGAAAAACCCATACGGTGTGGATAATTTTGAATTGCTTAAATTTATTTATTTATTTAATAAAAGATAGCTAAAAAAATAAAAAAGGCGGCTGTAAGTAAAGCCGTTCAAAAGGGTTACCCACACCGTATGGATTTTTATCGAAAACCCTTTCAATGGGTTACCAAAATTTAATTTAAGCCGTTCATAAGGGTTACCCATATCGTATGGGTTTTTATTTAACCGCTTAGAAAAACCTTATCGAAAACCCTTTCAATGGGTAACCAAAATGGTCCCTGAATTTTCAAACCACACAAGTGACAATTTGTTTAAAGCCAAGTATCAAGCAAAATGCTATCTTCAATTCAGTTGATACCTACATATTATGTGGGTACTGCAACTTTGTTATTTCTCACGACGCCATTAGGAATGTGGTTGTTTGAAATCTCCCTGGATTCCAGAAAGATCCTTAGTCTTGTAATTCTATCCAATAACTACGATTATTTAATCTATCAGATTCCATTATCTGTTGTTGTTGAAAATTGCCATTAATCAAGGAAGGTTCCCTTTTCGATAAACAAAGACCAGGAAACTTAATGTGTAATTAATGTACCTAACCAATAACTACCGAATATAATAATTACTTAAATACTTAAATTACCCAAGATTGACCCGAATGGTGGTACTTTCTTCAATTAGTACCAAATAAAAAGTTCACAAATGCCACTAACCAAGCCAAGTAACCGGAACAAAAACAGCTCGGCATCACAAGCTCAAAAACCGATTAAAATTTAAATCCGTGCCGAAACTCTTTAAGCTTCAAAATGTAGCGTAAAAGATAAAGTCGTGCGGTCGATGCACTTACCGTGGACTGAAAAATTTTATGTTGGATCAGTAACAGTCACTGGGTACTGTGAATGTTCTAGTTATTTGCGTTAGAATATGAAGAGCTGTTAAGACGAAAGCGTCAGGATAGCCCGTGAAAATTGAATTGTCTTACGTTTTTTGCAATTTGCAGGTTAGTTAGGTTGTATGTTGATCTAAATATAATTCGCGGCCTTAGCAAATATGGCTTTATAGAATCATAATCATTAAAATCAGCAATACTACTTTCTAAGTTCATAGAATCCTATTGAATGTCTATTGAAAAACATAGAGACACAGTATATATCCTTCTTATTCAGTATAATAAATATCTTTTAAATTGGTTCAATATTGGAGGAGGAAATAGGCGAGAGCCGAACCTCGATTTATGACTTTTTACTCTAAAAGTCTCTCCGCCCGCATTTCCTCCTAACAGTCTTCAGAAGCCCGAAATTCTGACAACCAATTACCCAGTAAATGGATTTTGGAGGTCAGATAAGCAGCCGCTCCATGTAAAATATTGGTATGCAGCTGCATCCGGTTAGTTCGGAAGCTGACCCCAACACAGTTGGGAAAAGGCGGGCGGGGATCAGTAAGATGATACGCTACCATACTTCATTAATTATTGTATTTTCTTTCTTTATTTCTTTCAATTAAAACTTTGCCAAAGATTACCACACTGAAAAAAAAGTGTTTGCTTTATAAAACATCTTGTTTAATGTGATCACGCATCACTACTCCATACGAGCCTAACAAGATCTTGACTTCTGAAGCTAGGAGAACTTTGTTAAATTATAATAGTTCCGTCAACTAAGAAATTAGTTAGTTTAATTACGGGTAGTTATTTGATTTAACTCAAATGTTGGTCAGTTTAAGAATGATGTAATGCTAACAAGTTGCTTGTTACCATCAACTAAGATTATTATTTGATTTAAAAAAGTGAAGAAGTAAAATCAAACAAAGCATGTATGATGTAACAAAGACCGGTGATTATTCTGTACATGTCACATTGTCGATATAAATACCATGGATTTGTTCTGGCAAATATGCTATCTTGTTTAAAGTAAATAAATAAATAGTGATTCCAAACATTTTAATGCCAACTAAGAGAAAATGTATCTTAGTTAGCTCGCATTTTTTTCAGTTGCAATATTAGTAAATCACGGAGGTATGAAAATAATTCACACTGAAAGAAATGTTTACATTACTGTAACAAAAATGTTGGTTACTTACTGCTTACACAAAAATTGTGACTTGCGAACTAGGTTTTATCTGTTAAGCCTTCTACAGACCAGCGCGACTCGAAGGCACCGCTCGTCGCGTGACACTCGGGGCCTTTGTGTCGCGCCACTATGTAGAAGCCTTAACCCTGTTTTGCTACGAAAAATCTGTTTTTTTTTTAATGTAAGCAAAGTTTATTTCCTTATATCTAAAGTTGAGTTATTTTTGAAGTACCTTAATTAGTTCGGCTAATTATTTTTTCAGTGCAAGCTACTGTAGAATGATATATAATATAATACTCGGCAAACTCTGTCTCTGTTTTTTGACCAAAAGTATCATATCCAGATTAGAAAAACAATGGATTGGACAATATTAATTTCAACTAAGGTTTAACTTTTATTATTTAAATCATATTTTATATTATTTTTTTGTCAATGTGAGGACGTTGTAGGCTTTACAGACTGTAGATATGTAGACCATTTTCTATTTTGTTAAGTACCTGGTACTTTTGACGGGCCTACGCTGTCCTCTCATACCAATTAACACTGTAATTTGAAAACATTGTAAAAGCCATTTTTTTTTTTTAAACAGTAATGGTGGAGTTTCTTCCCGGCTCTTCTGCATAGGAAACGACCAATTGGAGCCGTGCACCTAGCTTCTGACGTTTCATAAGTGCCCATGTAGGCTTATGTGAAATAAAAATATTTTTGATTTTGATTTTGATTGATCATCAGTTCTTCAGGATTGTTGTCTACGTATTGAAAATTCCAAGTTATCTATTATATATTATATAATCAAACATTTAAATAATACCTACCTAATAGATGTTGGTATTCAATCTATTATCATGGGGGCTATGGCTTCTTATCATACTCTTCAAATCTCGGTCGATAATTGTTTCCCACAAAAAAATGAACAGTCGATTACTGTTGGGACAAAACACTTTGTAAAGAGTTTGGTAAATCGAAACTGACATTGTTACTGAGCCAGATATACTATTGAATTTGCTTGTTAGCCAGCGGGGCGAGCACGGCCTATTGTGACATGACTTGAGTCACACATCACAGTTTGAGCGATAAAACCGTTTTGTCTTAAAATGATAGCACAAATTGAGAACAAGACATTACATATAATAATTTATCATGTCTTGCCACACACGTGCTCGGCCCGCAGCAGTCGTTTAAGGATATCATTAACACATGTGATTTTAGTTTCAACTGCCTCGTTGGTCTAGTGGTCGTAAGCGCTACTGATGATCATGAGGTCCAGGGTTCGATTCCCGGGTCGGGTAAAGTTTTATTGGGTTTTTCCCTCTGGAATTTCTCAGTAGCAGCCAGGTGTCTGGATTTGTGCCCGGTTGATGGCAATAGGCTCGCCCCCTATGACATGGGACTTAAACATAACAGGCGAAATGCGGGTGTACTATAGGTACACCTCTGCCTAATCCTTCGGGGATTACAGGCGTGATGATATGTATCTCCCCAATGATATAATTTCTATCTCCCCAATGATATAATTTCTATCTCCCCAATGATATAATTTCTATCTCCCCAATGATATAATTTCTATCTCCCCAATGATTTAATTTCTATCTCCCCAATGGTATAATTTCTATCTCCCCAATGATATAATTTCATGAGTCAGAATTTTATTTGACGGACGTGACATAATTTAATTTCGATTTCATAATCATTGATGTGTCACTTGCAAATGCGTTTCCTTGAATATGTTACAGAAACAATAAAGTGACAACATCGCACTTTTATTATTTATTTGTTCGGACTTAATGCACTTTTCTCTTTTAATCAATCGCGATCACACGTTACGAAAAAAGTTACGTAAGTTGAAAAACTTTCATATAAGCATTTCAGCTGATACCATTGAGCACAGGACGATACAGAATAATCAAAAACTTAAGGTTACCAAAGGTCAAATCCAGCTCGCTAAAACGATGCAAATCAAAAATTTAAACAAACCAGCCCAAAATTACAAAAGACACATTTTTGAGCCATTAGCCATAACATAACATTTACATTACGTCAAAGGGCCGCACTGGCCGCCATGACACCTTGATCCCAACCGGCCGAACAGATGTAATATCGCACGATAATTATACTTTTTCCGAGTAATGAGCTATGTGTCGCACGTCGTTATGCCAACAAAGGTGTTTTTAGCGCAAAAGTCACACCGTTTGGCGGTAGGGCTGTACGGAAGAAAAAAATCTTGATGAAAGGAAATATATCGACTCAATAGCCAGAAGAAAAAAGAATGGAACAATATTTTTTAAATAAAACTGAACAATGAAACTGGACCCAAATAAATAATTATTCCCTTGTTTAAAGAAAAAAAATATCACATACCTACTGAAAAAAATATTATCAAAGTCAGCACATCGCTTATACATTTTAAAGACTTGATCGCATTTCCAATGCAAAAATTACGAACTTTTCATAACGTCTAGGTCTCCAAATTCCTGTCAGCCCTACAGTCGAAAGTGTCAAGACCAGTTTAGTTTTATTTCGATGGCTGACCATCGAAATAAAACTAAACTGGTCTCAGTTCGGGATTAATTGCCAGAAAGCCGAGACCGGGACGTTCCCACGGCTGCACCGATCCACTGAGGAACGGGAGACATTTACTTAGATCTCGCCGGAGCCATGTTTAGAGGATTGTTAGCTTAGTTCCAAATTATGTTAGTTAAATTCTTCGTCGATTTAACTTTAGAATCTTGACTACCTGCATTTTAATTGAGACCATTGAACATTGAACTATTTTTTAATAAAGAACTTTGACTGTAATCAGTTTTTCGAGGCTTGACGATATAATTATGATTCGAAATCAACTAAAACGAAAAAATTAAAGGTATGTCGTTTTACCACTGTCAAAACCAATCGTGTGCCTAGATTTCCATCCAAACTAATTTACCTACCAACATATTAAAATCTTCACAAAATATGAAATCATTTGAAATACAGCTCACTCTCCAAAAAAAACTTCAACACCCTTCTGTTATATGCAACCCGCTTAAAAATGGAACTGCACATTTGCACAAGTCCACATACTTACTTCAAACATCCAACACTTAATTCAAAACAAAACGTGATCAACACTTGCACCGGAAGAACGCAGCTCCAGATTCCAGCAGAGAATAGTTCATTAGTTTCTTTAACACTTCGACTCTGCTCCAGATGGGAATACCAGTGATCCGTTCCGCTCAGCGTCCGTGCCCACCAAAAAACACCTTCACAGGAATGTCACTTACGCAACGCCGGACATCTGTAGGGCTGACGAAAGTAAAATTTCGAAAAAGGCATTGTGGAAAATGTTTAAGTACCAATTTCACCAAATTGGCACTTAAACATTTTCCACAATGTATATCTGTAGGGCTGACGAAAGTAAAACTTCGAAAAAGGCATTGTGGAAAATGTTTAAAGTGCCAATTTGGTGAAATTGGCCGGCGTTGCGTAAGTGACTTCCTGTGAAGGTGTTTTTTGGTGGGCGAATTTCACCAATGAAACTGAACGCGATCAGCACGTAAACTACGTTTAAGAGCTGTCAATGTCATTATTTTCTTTGGAATGTTGACACTGACAGCTCTTGAACTTTGTTTAGATGTGCTGATCGCGTTCAGTTTCATTGGTGAAATTCGCCCTTAGTCGTATAAAATATATATGTATTTTCGAAGAGGGTAATTCACCTAAATGATTTTTGGAACATCATCACACAATCTTCACCAATTCTGTGCCTTATTTCTGTTTATAAGCTTCGATTCTGTATTATATGCTTCAGTTCTGCATACCATTCCTCGGTCTTGTTATAGTCCAATCCTAGTTTAACACATTTTTTTTTATCGCTCATATTACATACTGGTGCAGGTGGCATAATTTAAGCAGACGTGATTATTCTAAATGAATACTTGATTACTTGAAAAATATGGAACTTTGAAGCGTTTATCCTTCTCAGACAGCGTCTTGCTTTAGACAACCCTGATACACCTTGGCCAATTGCTGATGGAATGCGAAGTCTAATCCACGCCATCTTCTGTTGCTCACGCTATTAAACAATATAATACAGACAGAAGCGTCTCCCATAGCTCTACACTTGTTAAATACTTACTAAATTACTCACTTCCTCTTATTACCACTCTATTCTAATACATATAATTATTAGTAGTGTAAAAAATCTCATATTATATTCGTGCAATATCAGAAAAACACTGCATATTATGTTTGGAGTTCCGAATTAGGAGCAAAATCATGACTGATGATTGATTCTGGAAAAAAAATAAGACATATCGAGGGTGCATAATACATGCACTTGTAATAATGTTCTCATCTTGTCACCAACGTTATCTAAAGCCAGTCGAAATCTAAAAAAAAAATACCTCTCGTAATAATTTTGTCATACATATCTATAGGTATTCATTTACTGAACAGCCGAACAGGGGGTAGAAAGACTTGAAGAGAAACGTACTTAGTAAATAGCTTTCATCTCTGCCTTAAAAATCAATTACAATACCGTTTGTACTGCAATGGAATAATATGTTATAAATTGTCCATCAAAAGTCTTAGCCAATAAATTATTACGAAAACTACGAATCGTGATTAGTTTTCGTCAAAGTTAGTTCACTTAAACCTTATCTGAGTGAAGACTCAGATAAAGTTTAAGTGAACTAACTTTACGTAAAATCTCTTGTCTACACTCAATAAAACCTTCGCTTAACTTCGGCAGAACACTTTCTGAAACCAAATATATTACAGGACACAGATCAACTTTTATGTTCTCACAAACTTTCAAACGTGTGGCGGCAAATTACGCGGAGTGTCCCACGGCTGCGCGTGAGTCGATTTCGAGCCCAATCGTAGCGAACGATATCATAACGATATTATAGCGATATTGAAACGTTTCTTATTAGGCGACGGAGGCTGTTCACACGCGTTTTCCATCAATTTATTTTTATAGTTATTTTATTTGATATTGAAGAAAAAACTGACATAAACAATGAGGAATGTTTGCAATATCATGATAGTCCAAAGGATGGCTACAAGATTGAGTTGACAATAAAAGCAAGTGACCCTGAACCGGATGAAATAATTATTTCCAGTAACAAATGATAATGCGACATTTAATTGAAATAAATCATAATTTCTTATTATGTATTCGTAATTTAAAATGGCAAAAACCCATCGAATCGTAGTTTAATTTGTAACCCTTTACAGTTTTGTAGTTAGCGAAATGATCCGTACTACCTACTTGGCATGCATACGCAGAATATAAAGTCCATCATCAAAAGTCATGAAACTACACATAACTAATTACAATTAATAAAAACCAAGAATATCCGCAATTCGGAAAATTGCACACCATTTAAATTTCCCGTAAAATGTAAAACAAAATGGCGACCGCTGCGCTTGCGCATACAGTTACGCGACGATAATGGATTCCGTTAAAACCGCCAAACGATCTACATTCAAAACAGTATTCGATCAATTTTATATGTATGATTGTATAAAATTTACAACTACCGTAAATCTGAATTAAAATAACTGCGATTTGACGAGATCAAGACGGTTCTTACTTTATCGACGATAAAGATAAGGCGTTTTAGTTGTTTACGGTCGAATGGTAATTCATTGCCTTTCTTGAAGACATTCATGTTATTAAGTAGCATCATATCTGAGTAATGTAGATGTTAAACATTCGCTTCATTAACCACGTGGAAGCAGCCATACACTCCGATTTTATTAACATCATGTGGGTTATGGTCATCGAAAGCCGTACCATTGACGTCAATGTTCGTAGACCGTAGTTACGAATATGTTCCACGCGTAGCGCTCTCAGCGTAGACAGACACCCTGCCAGGGTTGCGAGTTTGTCCGAAAGGGATATCGTGGCCCTGGCACACACGGAAAGAACACGGGTGGGTTTTAGTAAGTAAAAGTCTGACACGCCCCCCCGCTCCGCCCAGACCGGGAGAAGTTATTTGATTATTCCACACCCAAAACAAAAAAGCGTAGACAGACACCCGAAATAGCGACGAAATCGTAGAGAAAAAGGATTTACTTACTTATTTAAAATTAGAAAGTTTTTATAAATATAATATGGAAAATGAGGTTTTACTTATTTTTATTTTATTTACATACCTATACTAGCTAGGCTGTAAGTTTTCTGTTCGTAAAAGCGATAATTTTAGAAATATTCCTAAAGATTATGAAATGTAGGATCATAAAACAAAACGTTAAAGAAGTACCTAATAATAAGCCAACTTGCTAATAAGACTGGTGACTACAAAAAAAACTCTAATTCGTTACGCTCATAACACATCGTATCCAAACGATTTTTTTTCCCCAAAGCACAATCTAAAAAACACATTACGTACTTACAATGTGATTACACCTATTGACCCTATAATATCCCATAAAATGTTGACTTAATCGAAACTTTCGTGTTACCACAAAATGTTGACGGCAAAAAGTTAGGAGCTAGGTATTCAGAAAGTTCATTGAACTAAGATGGCTTGGCCGAGTCGACTCCTCAACGAATCGATTGAGAATCGAATAGTCGGACACAGATCGATTCGACGCGAATCGAGATGATACGATGTTAATTTAGAAATATTTAGAATAACTTTTTATATAATTGTGTTGCGATAACTATTAAATTTTACTGGATTCAGACACGTTTTGGTTTGACATAAAATAGGATTATATGGTGGCAATAAATCCATGCTATTTAAATAGAACCTATGAATAGACATGATTAACTTTAGAAATACATGACTGGTAACTCCGCATCGGTAGAGTCACTCATTTAATTAACAAAACAAAAAAAAAAGCCGGCCAAGTGCGAGTCAGACTCGCACACGAATGGTTCTTTACCATATCGTTTTAATAATTGTTGTTATAATGGCAATAGAAATACACAATCTGTTCATCTTTCTACCTATACGGTTCATGAGATACAGCCCGCTGCCAGACAGACGGACAGCGGAGGCTTAGAACCACTGACCACTGAAGTGAAAACAACATTGTTCAGAGCATATTGTACATCTTTCTACACGAGCAGCCTGTGGGTCTCATACACGCGCGGACAGTACAACGCCTTGCGTGTCCAATATAATAATGCGTTCAGGGTGCTGATGGGGCTGCCCCGATTTTGCAGCGCATCAGGGATGTTCGCCGAGTCGCATGTAGACTGTTTCTATTCTACTATGCGAAAGCGGTGTACATCCCTGGTGCGCAGGGTTCGGGCTAGCTCCAACGGCCTCCAGCAGGCTTAGCATGAGAACCCTCTCTACGCGTTTTGTCGACGGAAGAATAGACAAAAATGACGTTTCAGTGTAGACAACAGAAAGTTTTCTACTGTCTGTAGCACGGCGATTACAAAACCAAATGTGAAGAGACTTGTCTTCTCTACCCTAGACAACCGTCTACAACGTTGAGCACGGCGTACAATCTTTCTCCGATGTTGACAGCTTGGGATAGAAACCTTTCTTCCGAAATAGTCTACATATAAAATGACCTAGACAACGATTCGTTAGTTGTTTTTTCGTTAATTCGAGTAATTTTAGGCAGTGCTTTTTTACTTTTATCATATATTAAGCTGAAATTAACATGTTGGGTTCAAATTGCGCTTTTTATTTAAGTTTTTTTATAGATAAACTTCAGCGAAGATGGGAAAGAAATACTATTAGCGAGCTTGCTTTGCTTGTTTGGGAGCCTTTGATCTCACGGGAAGTGAGTTCTGTAAAATTATAAAATAAGCAAGGAGATAGTGCAATCAATGTTTATGCAAAGAACTCGGCTAGGACCTGTCGCCCAAAATAAATAATAGATTTTTGGAATTAACAATAAAATAAGAACAACAATATAAGTATCGTACAGTTTTTACACTATGTTGTCCCTTAACTTTGATTTATTAGATACCTACATTCACAGGGAATATAAAACATCTGATTATGAGCCAAAATCTCCTCATTGAACACTAAATTATTTATTTATGAAGTACTAGTAGTAGCTGCCGCCCGCGGCCTCGCCCGCGTCCGCATTAAGGCTTCTACATACTGGCGCGACACAAAGGCCCCGCACGTCGCGTGACGAGCGGTGCCTTTGTGTCGCGTCGCGAGTCGCGCTGGTCTGTAGAAGCCTTTACTATGTAGTGATTATTATTTTCATTTACTAAATCTTACACACTCAGTTTTAAATGAAGCATTTACCTACTAATAAATAAAATATCGATAAACAACAATACAATAACAATGTAAGTACCTAGTAAAAACAAGGGCTCCCGCAGACAGGCGCGACGTGATAGCGCGACCCGCCAGTCTGCAGTACCCTTAAAGGAGACTTCTTGCGTGACGCCATCAAAATAGTATAATTATGGCTCCTTATTTAAATAATGCCTGTACATTATATGCAATTACCAATATTATATAGTGACGCCACAAAACTTAGTGGCGCCACAGCCAATGATGTATTACCTATAATACGTCATTGGCTACAGGCATTTAACAATATTTTTAAAAGGGAGATGCGCTAAGGTAGCCCGTGAAATTAAAATTTTATTACCTTTTTTGCAATTTGCAGGTCAGTAACACGTTATAAGTTGATTTAAATATGATTCGCGGCCGTAAAAAATATTGCTTTACAGAAATATAATCATTAGAATCGGCAAAACAACTAACTCTCTTCAAAAAATCCTTAGAATTCAAAAAACGTTCGAAAATTTGAATTTCGCGGCCTACACAGCGCATCCCCCTTGACCATTTGCGTTTTGTAATTGAAGAAATATTCGTTAAAAATACTTTGCTTCATAGATTTGTTTGAGAACAAAACGCAAAAGTACGGTAAAATTGGGTAGTAATACACACCACTAGCGAATACCCCGTTGCTATGGACAAGTCACTGTCTACGAAGAAACCCGAGTCTAGGTGTGTCCTCGTGCTCGCGAAGAAGAGATTACGAGAAGTGTAGACAAGCGATGTCTATTCTATAGTAGAGTAGAGATCGAAAACGCCATGATTGCCAGTACCTGGACCATTGCTGTATGGTTCACATACTGAGCAATCAAGGTCGGTAATGTGTTTTATGTGGTATGTTCAACTGTGTCTGTTTTTATTATACTTGTAATATTTTTTAAATTTGATAAAACATGTTGTGCATAATTATGATCCTTGTTGGTCGAAATAAACGAATTTTATTTATTTTAGCTTTTTTTCTAAAGTTCAGTTGAAAAGAATTATATTTTTCATCAGAAATTTTAAGATTCGCAAAGATTTTGTATTTCATAATGATATTGTGAATTACAAAGTTATTTTTTGCACTTGCAAAAATTCGCCCATATTATTATTAACAAAAAATATATTTTCAGTAAAATTAAAATTGGCTAACTACCTAAATTGTAACCTAATCAATAATGTACCAACTAATGATCTGAAGGGCTTTATGACCTTCTAGAACTAAGACTTCTCCTACTTTCAAATGCCACGTCAATTTTTTTTACTAAGTTTCGGTTCTAAACTTTATTTTCAGTCATCGTTTCAGGTGCCCATCATAATGAACTCAAATGATTCTAAAACCTTTTGAAGCACTCGCAAAACCAGACAAAAATGCGGAACATAACATCCCAACATAGCATAGTAACAAACGAACGAAGGCACTTTATTAGTGAGCCCCACAACAATGTGGCTATGATCGATCCATATCGAGCATGATGACAGATTGACCGCTTCCCGAGTAAATGTGGCGCGCGGAATGCGCCGGAGCAGTGATCTAGCGGCGGTCGCCATCGCCATTACATATGGTATGCGCGGGAAATGCGATCGGTAATGTGTTGAAAGCTTAAAATATGATGATGGATGATAGATGCTTGATATTGGAAGGAACGTTAAAGTGCCAAGACACAAGATTGAAGGAATTATAAAGATGTGTGCATGTGCATGACAGTTGAGAATGTTTCAATTGGTGGCAATAATGAGCATGTCTTACTAAACGAGGCCTTTCTGTTTCCGCCAATAAAAATATATGTAAACCTACTTTAATGCACTAAAGTTGCTCTATATTTTGCTGATGTAGCAAAATGCTCCGCCACATTATTTTTACCAGAATTGTGCTAGTCGGGAGTTATCTGTAACTAGCGGCCAACCCCTGCTTCGCACGGCTTCCGGAGTAAATGCTCTAAATTATGGTGAAAACCGCAGAAAAATCCGTTGCGGAGTTTAGAAGAACAACGCGGTCACACAGACAGACAGACACGAAAGCGACTTTAATTTATAAAATATGTATACATGTAAAGATAATAGGTACTTTTTCGTTTTATATCCATGCTCTGAGTGTCCTTGAAAAGTATTGGGTAAGCAGGTTGCAGGCTTTTCTCTTCCCCATTGACTTGATTTGCTGAAAAACCCGAACAGGTACAATATTTAAATAATATACCAGCCACCCGCGAAGTTCGGGTTGTTAACGATCTTCCGATCTTCACGTGAAGATCGATGTACTCGATTGTAGGTTAGGAACATGCAATTTGAGTGAATTCGCAAAAATACTCTTGTTTATTTTATGTTATTGTGTAGATTAGAGTAGGCTATAACGTTGTTGTTTTTTTACATATTAAATATTGTATTTTTTTTATATTTAGGTAATTAAGTAAAGTAGATATTTTTTTAGATGTTATTAATAATGTACTATACTAGTTTTTTACGTTTTTCATAATTTTAAATTGGCAGTAAGTTAATTTTAAGACCGCGCTAACGTTTCGGTATACACCTGTAATGATAGTTATATGAAATTAAATGAAATCGTTTATTCTGTAAATAGGATATTAGACTCACTTTTACACGTCATATAAAAAAAATAAAAATAAGCTAGATGTAGCCGACATTTCCTATCTGACTACCCTTGAGAAGAAATGGCGAAACAAACTCAGGGGTCAAAGTCTCTTTTAAAGTCCAGACATAATCTTGGTCAGATCATGTGAGGACCATGTAGATCCGTGTCTGAAGTGGTCTTCTGAGGAAAGAACCACACAAATTTGAGTGGTTCTGTCCAATCAGTGCAAGCATTTGTCAGTAATCTTGCATCTCAACTCAAGACTTAAGGAGCTCAATATATGGGAGATTTTAATAAATAAATAAAATAACGTTCCCCGCTAATATAACAGTATACTATATAGAGCGTAAATCTTCATTAACAGTAATTTCTCCACAACGGACACTGACTGATGTTATCTTGACTTAGGTAAGTGTAACAAGACCAATACACTCTATGACTGCCATGTTATTACTTACATTTATAAATTATTATCTTTATTTATATTTGCAAGTGCTTCTTCATCTAAATATTTTTTTTATAATGTTTTAATGGCCTGGTTGCTGGGACCTTTTAGGCAAGTCTTTATTTAGTTACAAACTTTGTTTAAACTCTCGCTCACTCGCTCCCCTTGAGTTTCAGTAAAGATGTGGCACTTTACGGAGACCTCACGCGGACTTCTTGAGAGAACTTGAAGCGAAGTTACACTGCTTTGTTTCATTTGCCTACACTAATGCACGTTCACAAACACTTAATGGTTAATAATCCACCATTATTACACATTAATATTCGGATAAACACAAATTTTGGAAAATTAAACAAACTTCTGAACATGACGCTTCACTTTCCCGCCAAGAACCTCCATCTAAGTTCGTTTACGCTGAGATCCATAGATAATCTAACTACTGGAAAAACCAACACGCAAGGAGGTTTCTTATCAAAAGGACGCACAAAGTTAAGATATTTTTTGTGACTCCTGAAAATACAACCTTTGCTTTTCACATCCCATCATCTGCCTGGCCTGTCCCTACTATGTTATGGTCGGCTTCCAGTCTAACGGGATGCAGTTGGATACCAATATTTTAATGGAGTGACTGCCTATTTGAGATCCACAATCCAGTTACTGGGTAACACGATATACCTGTCCGTGTGGTGCGGGACGTAAAGAATAGCCACACCCTATTTCTTCCCGTGGGTGTCGTAAAAGGCGACTAAGGGACTTACTAGAGAATGGGCAGCAGCGTTCTGTATGCATTTTAACACCATACTGTGATCGCCAAACCGCCTGCCAAGCGTGGCGATTATGGCAAACCCCCTGCCTATGTCCAGCTGTGGACGTCTTTCGGCTGAAATGATTGTAGCGGCATCAACATCGCCACATGCAAACTACGCGTCACACTGACGACACGCAAATCCTGTATCACGCAAGCAGAGTTTACCACGCAACTAGCTTAAATACAACGTCCCGACATCAACCGTCGGGCAGTTACCCACCAGACACGACACCCGTCTGGTCGGAGAATCCTCCGTTTTCTAGGGTGGATGAGTGAACTTAACACCCTGTTCCTCATACCACCAAATGATAAGACTGGTTGCCAGACTTTTAGACATCTGACTGCACTCCCACGGGACAGAAATCTTTTCAAAGTAACTTGCTTACCTTTGCTGTTTCATGTACTACTCGTAATTAGCTTAAATACGATTTGACTTTAGAGCGTTAGACGACTAAAATTTTTGAAGGGTCTACCAGCGGCGAGGTGTCAAATTTTCTATGAGAGAAGCCGAAGCGAATCCGACTTTAACTTACTTACTTATCAATAAAGAAAAAATTATAAATTTATTTAAAAAGAAGTCTTTTCTTTACTGAATTTAACACCATCTATCGTCAAGTAGCAGAAACAAAAAGACGCATCACTACACAAACAAACTTTATTTTTAGTTGTTGCAATTGAAAGCTAATAAAAATAGGTATTTTTGTTGTATGGATGTTTTAATGACTTGAATACCCGTAGTCTAACTATATTTTTTGGCAAAAGTAGACTATTGACTGTGCCATTTTTCAATAGCGGTAGAGTTGTTGATGAGAACCTCCGAAGGGAAGCCAGCAGGAATCGTGTTATATGGTGCTTTCGCCACTGGAGTCTACTACATGCATAGAAACAATTTTTCTAAGCGTTGCTTCATAACATGGATGGTACAATGTGTGTTCCGGCTATGCTAATCACAGTGTTTCTCAAACCATAAGCCTATCTTAAAAATACAAATAAATATGTATTGAGAATAGTACATTTTGATACAAGTAGAGAATGTTTGTTACTTCATTCGAGGCGGAATTAACACCCGAGCCGTAGGCGAGGTTGTTTTTGAGCCGAGAATTGCAATAACAAATGTCCACGTGTATCAAACGACGTTTTTCAATACACTTTTGAAGAAATAAAATAAAATAACGAAAAATATTTTTGTCATGAATTATTAGGAAACTATGATTTAATTTTCTTTTTTTTCCGCCCTTTGCTTTTGCCAGGTTGAAGGAGAAGCAACTGTATAAACCCGGTAAACAGCCTATTATGAAATATTGAAAATTCAAATATTTTTAAAGTTTAGAACACAAATAAATGTCGATTTGTTCATAAACGTTTTCGTTTTATTGTTATAATCATGGTATTCTATGTTTATACATTATTTAAATATTCCAAAAATATTAACGCCGTAAAGACGCACATTTGCCGAGATTTAAAAAAAAGGTCACCTACGAATAGAGAGGACCGTCTCTGGCGCGAGACGGTGTGAATAGAGGCATTGAACCAACTCGGTCTAAGATGTATAAGTTATCTGTGGCAATTTTTATTCCCGCACACGTGTTGGAATATAGAAAATCGCACGCGTGTGAAATTAATGCATTGTGAACCTAATCGTAGTGCGATATGAACCAGTTTTCAAGGAAATGTATTGAAAAATATTCTTGTGGCTAAGTAGGTAATAACTAATAACAGCCGCACGGGTCGATCGATCAGGTTAAGCTTCACTTGCCGCGGTTGGTCCGTGGATGGGTGACAATCTTTACATACCAAGACCCCTCCGTGCCTAGGAAAGCACGGTAAGCCGTTGGTCCCGGCTGTTATTTGTAGATCTTTGACAGACTAGATTTTCGGGCTTGTAATAACTGTCAAAGAGTTGTTTGTTACAGGTCGTCAGAAGCCCGAAAGTCTGACAACCAGTCTTACCAAGGGGTATCGTATTACCAAGTTACTGGGTAATCGCTCTATGTAAAATACTGGTATTCAGCTTCGTCCGGTTAGACTGGAAGCCGACCCCAACTTTGTTGTGAAAAAAACTAGGCAGATGATGACAGAAATATTCAAATCTAGATGGAAAGACGAATTTAAAAAGCTGCTGGGTCAGACTGGTCACTGGATGCAAAAGGCAAAGGACCGGGCGTTGTGGTGAAATTTGGGAGCGGCTATGTTCAGTAGTAGATTGCGATAGGCTATGTTGTATGATTCGACCAAATCATGAGCTCCAACTCTTAGATACAGACAGACGAAACCTTTTTAGGGTTCCGTACCTCAAAAGGAAAAAGGGAACCCTTATAGGATCAGTCGTGTGTCTTTCTGTCTGTCCGTCTGTCACAGCTGATTTGCTCTGAATCTACTGGACCGATTAAGTTGAAATTTTGTACACATATGAACTTCTGTGACGCTCACGGACGTGTTACTTAAATAAATAAATTTTGAATATGGAGGTCACTTTTAGGGGGCAATTTAGAAAATTAAAAAAAAAAGTCTTGCTGGCTGTACCGTGTGACATATCAAATGAAAGGGCTTGTTTTATGGATTTTATAATTTTAAAATACATACTTTTGAAATTATTTAAGAAAATAGATGAAAAATGACCCTCCCCCCTTATCTCCGAAACTACTGAGCCTAAAATTTTGATAAAAATACAGAAAATAGTTCTTTACATAAGGATTACAGGAAAACCTATAAGAAGTCTGTGATCTTAAAATAACATGGTAAATCACTCAATATTGTGCGTACGAACTTACATTTGCAGTTGAAATGTATGGGGATCATGTTTTTCAACTAAAATGTTAAGTTTGTTTGGATAAATTCATCCCAACTACGGAACCCTTCATTGTGCGTGGTCCAACACGCACTTGGCCGGTTTTTTTTTTTAATGGAAAATATAACATACACACAAACGCATACATAATCAGCCTATAATGTTCCCACTGCTGGGACACAGGCCTCCTCTCTTCGAGAGGGACTGGGCTGTAATCCAACACGCAGGCCCAGTGCGGGTTGGTAGATGTCACATGTCTTCGAATTGTTGGTTCTAGGACATGCCGGTTTCCTCTCGATGTTTTCCTTCACCGTTTTGAGAGCAGTGGTGATGAAATTATTTACACAAAGTAAAGCGCCTGCCTGGGTTCGAACCAACGACCTACGACTCGTAAGTCGGAGCCGTTACCACTGGGCCACCACTGCTCCACACACAAACGCATGACAGAGCAAAATCTAGCAAGCAGTTTAATGGCAGTAGGTAAATCAGTCATCAATACTATAATGGAATCCTGCACGTTTGTGTTACTTTAAGGATCTTTCAAATCACATCACAAACAGTTCCGAAAAGAAGAAGTAACTAAATTCCTTATCATAACACCTTGAGAACCCCAGTGCTACAATAATAAACGCGTGTGCATACGGAGCCGAACGCAGCCGAACGGAGCCGAAGGGGCCCGAGCGTGACGGACGCCCATCCACTCATCTAGCGAGATAATACGCTGATTACATCTAAATTACGAAAACGCACTTACAGCGACCGACTTTGTTTAGACTATAGAAAAAAAAATAGAAGGGCATTTTAACGCAAGTAATCGTACTTAGGTACTTAATCAATGCCTACGATTGTGAAGACACTTGGTAACACGTATGCAACGAAAACTGATATTGTGTGTTAGATTCAAGATAGAGTGGTATAATAAAAGCAGGGCCGTGTGGCGCTTCCCGTGGGTGCCGTAAAAGGCGACTAAGGGACTTACTAGCGAATGGGCAGCAGTGTTCTCTATGCATTTTAACACCATAATGCGATCGCCATCCCGCCTGCCAAGCGTGGCGATTATGACAAAACCCTCCTTTGGGGGAGGCCTATGTCCAGCAGTGGACGTCTGCCGGCTGAAATGATGATGATGAATAAAAGCTACAGTTGCTTTTGTCGTAAAGAAAATGATTTCCAGTTTCTGATAGCTTATTCACCTACTTTAATGTGTCAAGTAATCTGATTGGCTGCTGGTATTTCATTCGACCAATCACAACAACATAAATAATTATTATAATGAGATTAGTAAAAGTAGATTTACAGTCGGAACGTAGTACGATCGTCGGAAGCCCGAAAGTTTGACAACCAGTCTTACCAAGGGGTATCATGTTACCCAGTAGCTGGGTTGTGGAGATCAGATATTGTTATTTTGTAGGAAATCGTATATATTTTTTACAATTTTTGTAAATATGTGAGCACCATGTATCTATCACATAATTAATTTATCTGTCATTGCTTCATTCTTAACTCTTTTTATTACCTATTGTGGTACAGTAATTTTATTCTAGGTGCATCGTCTTCACATATAATTAATGTACCTATAAAAAATATTGTACAAGATTTTAAAAGAGTACCGGTGGAGTTTCTTGCCCATTCTTCTCCATACGAAACTACCTTTTGGTAGGGGCGACTAGAATCAATTCAATTTTTTTGTAAATATTGACGTTCAAAAGTGCCTTATATGTGCCTATTTGAAATAAACAATTTGACTTTGACTTTGACTTTGATAGGCAGTCGCTCCATGTAAAATACTGGTATTCAGGTCCATCCGGTAAGACTGGAAGCCGACCCCAACATCGTTGGGAAAAGGCGGGCAGATGATGAGTAAAAGTAGATTTACCGAACGAGTTTTTCAAAAACCTATGTGCTAAGTGCGCATGATTTGACTTTGACAACAGGTAAACCGCTGTCACTGTCAGACTGCATACAAAAGAAAGAGCGGCGCGTAATTTATTGCAAAAAATGAAGCAATTATTTATTTAAGTACTCAAAAATTTGTTGAGTAAGCGAAAATAAAAAACAACCAAGTTCTGCATACAAATAAGACGTTCTTGTTATTAATTAAATACCAACCGTACGTTGATATTTAATACAGATATTTTGGATTGAAACTCAAAGTAAAGTTTACCGTTAATTTATATCGATATTTTTTTTCTAAACGTGTTTTGGTAACAACCAAGTTTTGAGAAATATGTTCAAGAATAACATATATTTTTTCCGCTACCACAAACTTTATAGATTTGGCAATTTTTTTGTTAAGGCAAGGCTTTCATCATCTATCTGCCTAGACTTTCCCAACTGTGTTGGTGTCAGCTTCCAGTCTGACCGGATGGAGCTGAATACCAGTATTTTACATGGAACGACCTATCTGACCTCCACAACCCAGTAACTTGGTAAACGATACCCTTTTTTTAAGACTGGTTGTCAGAGTTTCGACACTTATAACTATGATTTGTATATTCAATTCAATTCAATTCAATTTATTTATTCAATAGCAATACAAATTGTGTCAGAATGTGTTACATAAAAAAAGTTTAAATTAGTAATAAAATTAGGTAATAAACAAAAAAAAAAAACACAACTCGACTAATAATAAATACAAAAATATACCATCACCAAATTAAATAAAAACAACAAAAATCACAATAATAAACGAGCAGTCAGACATTGCAGTCTAATGTTACAAGTAGGCTTCACCTATAACGTCCCATACCTTTTGCATCAACTCAGATATATACCTACACACATACCCTTAATTATAAACCCAATAACCTTACGAGGTGAATAAAATAACCCAGCAACTCAATTTCAATTCATCATCATCATTCATATATTTATCTTATTAGTAGTGGTATTATCTACCCAAATGTCCTTTCTTTGGTATTGTTCGTCGCATCGTTGAGCTCCTTAAGTTCTCAGTAGAGCTGCACGATTACTGACTGGTCAGGTCCACTCAATCTGTGTGGTTCTTTCCTCAAAAGACCATTTCAGACACCAATCTGCATGGCCTTCACATGATCTGACCAAGATTATGTCTGGACTTTAAAAGAGACTGTGACCTCTGAGTTTGTTTCGGCCATTCTTCTCAGAGTAGTCAGATAAGAAACTATATATATATATACTATACTATACCTCATCTAGTTTTAAAAATATGATTGACGTGTAAAAGTGTTTGTACAAACCTACTTACAGATATAAATAATTTATCATTATCATTTATCATTAGCATTTATCATTATCATTTATCATTATCATTTATCATTATCATTTATCATTATCATTTATCATTATCATTTATCATTATCATTTATCATTATCATTTATCATTATCATTTATCATTATCATTTATCATTATCATTTATCATTATCATTTATCATTATCATTTATCATTATCATTTATCATTATCATTTATCATTATCATTATCATTTATCATTATCATTTATCATTATCATTTATCATTATCATTTATCATTATCATTTATCATTTATCATTATCATTTATCATTATCATTTATCATTATCATTATCATTTATCATTATCATTTATCATTTATCATTTATTTACGTTTTATAATAAATGCACTTTTCGCAATACCTACATATAAAATGACTACCCTAAGGCTTGCTACGTCACAGCATTCTGTGCAGTAACCTTTACAGTAATCGCTCTACGCTTTTACTGGTTTACATTTTAACTCACACTACTACTACTCGTACTTTTACAATTTATTTCTACTTCCTTCTGTAGGAAAACCTCATCCAAAGTTACTTATTTTTTACGCTTAGTCCAAGAAGGAGAACAATAACTGAACCTATAGCCAAGATCCTGTGAAAGAAGAGTGTAAAAATTTATTATACAGTGTGCCGCTACAGTGGCGACATTAATTTGACACACTGGTAGGGCTAGTGGCCAGTACATCAGTAATCATAAAAAAAAATATTTTTAAATATTTTATTTAAAAATATATTTATACAACATGTCCCAGAATTAACGCAACCTCCTCGCAAGTAACCTCCTAAGGGGTCATTATGAACAACTTTTACTATGGGACCAAACCTGAAATCGCGAAAAAATTTGCTGTCCCTTACATTTTGACGAGTTATTCGAACATAAATGTAGGGAACAGCTGTTTTTTTTTGTTCGTTCATTCTGGGACAGGTATACATTTTTATATAATATTTTAAGATGAATAATTATAAATTGAAAAAAAAAAAACAAACAAACTAAATAATAAAGCTCTCTCTTTCCATCAATTCGTTCGTTATTTGTTTTAATTTCATTGATTCGATGTTATGATCCATGACCCCGACTAATTACCTCTGCGCTACAGTTCTTTAAGTACAAGTTGATCCAAAATGTTATTTTAGAAAATTGTAAATAAATAATAACGTTTAATGAAATTAAAATATTTTCATAAAACGTAAAGGCGAAACTGTATACGTGTGTTAAATTAATGTCGCCACTAAAGCACCACGCTGTATAAACACCTTTAAGAAAATAGTAATACACAACCGGAACAGCAATATAAACCAAAATAGGTTTGTATGTTTATTTCTAGAAGGCATTCCTAGCTACTAGTTGTAACGTTAATGCAAATAATCCAGTTTTAAATGGTCTACAAAATTATTAAGACTCCCCATTTATTCCAAGAAAATTCTTCACTACATGAAATACTCTAAAACTGGTTGTTTTACGTAATAAATAGAATCGTTAGAAATAAACTCGCGTGGCTAGGTACATATTTTCCCTCAGAATAGGAACTACTTGGTGTCATCAACCACTTTTTAACTTTTCTGAAACTATTTTTGTTTAATAATAATTCTACTGAGAAGGTCACCTGTTTCCTTAGAATAGGTAACTTCATTTCTTTAGGTTTCAGTTGCCCACCAGACACAACACCCGTCTAGTCGGAGGATCCTCCCTTTTCTATAGAGGATGAGTGAACTTTACACCCTGTTCCTCATACCTCGATAAACTGGTGACCCCGATGTGATACCTCCAAACATAGAATGACATCAGGAGCTATTGAAAAATGAAGAGTTTGCTAAATTAAATTTAAAACAATCACCAAAACATAACATATATAATCAGCCTATATTGTTCCCACTGATGGGACACAGGCCTCCTCTTTCTGTGAGAGAGTGCGGGTTGGTAGATACCATAAACAAATAGCTAAAGGACCAATTCTTATGGAGGTCGTTTCTAAGTTCTAATCCAAATTATACATTTGCATGCCCTCAACATTCATTGTTTGAACCCTTGGCTCCTAGGGTTGCTAGATAACACCAAATATTTAGATCGAGTCTCGTCGTGAATAACGGCTGCAACGCGATCTGTGCTGCATCCAAAATATCTTATGAATTTTCTTTTTGATAGATTTATGGTTTCGAGACCATTTTATCAATACATAGGCACTGTATCCTAATGTGGCCAAAGTTACACAAACAGTAGCAACCGCAACTTCATCATCATCATTTCAGCCGAAAGACGTCCACTGCTGGATATAGAGCTGGGGTGGGGGGGGGATTTGCCATAATCGCTACGCTTGGCGATCGCAGTATTGTTTTAAAAATGCATAGACAACGCTGCTGCCCATTCTCTAGTAAGTCCCTTAGTCCAACCCCAACTTACTACGATAAAAACAAATTTTCCACAAAAAGAGGAAATTTCTCTTAATCCTGCTTACCTACTGTGTCTAAAAACTGAAACAATCACAATCCAAACACTGTTAAAAAATAATAAAAGCTTGTAATTGTACAAACAGGCTGCAATGTATTTTAATCTGGCAACCCTGGTTATGATCTGCGATACAGTGCTTCACGCCCCGCGGATTGCTTAAATGCTACTCGGGTACTAATGGGCTTGGCTTACACGCTGCTATTCGGCCTTAATTTATGAGCAGTAGGTACACGAGGGAATTTATACGGAGCAGGATGTATTTTTGAATAATGAATGGAATTAAATTCGTTTGTACGGTCCTGGATGGTTTTAAGGACCCTTTTAATAAGACATAATGACTTGGCCGGATTATTGGATTGGAATCCTACGACTACAACCTAAATCTAACATCTGCCAGCAATAAATCATAAAATCGTCAAAAAATTTTACTTTTCAGCTTTAACTTGGAATTGTGCTACTAGTATAGGATATATGTACTTGTCATTATGAGAGAACAGCACATGTTTACTCCTAAACAGTAAGCCGGGAAGTCAACTGTGGCTGAAATCAGCTAGAAGGTCATCACAATCATCATCATATTACCAAACAACATGATGGCTGAACTCAGGACAATAAATTAGGATCTTGGTGTAATGTAGTTGTGATCTAGCTGTGTTGTTGTGCATTTACATGGCCTTCACATGATCTGACCAAGATTTTGTCTGGACTTTAAAAGAGACTTGAGTATGTTTCGGCCTTTCTTCTCAGAGTCAGATAAGAAACGCCGACCTCGTCTAGTTTTTTTTTTAAATATGATTGACGTGTGAAAGTGTTTGTACAAACCTACTTAAGAAATAAAAATCATTTATCTAGCAAACAAAAGTCTATGAAATAAAGTTTGTCGAAACACTAGAATCTTGTTTGCAATATTTATGCAATATGCCCTGGAGCTATAGTTGTCCTATCAAATTCGATTCAAAGATCTGAACTTAACATTTTGTTTGAGATCAAAGCGTTATTATGTTAGCATAATTATCTATTTCTGTCTTCTGAAGTTTGATCAGTACTCACACCCAATATCAAGAGAACAGTGGCAGTTAATTAGGTATTAAACTAACTGTGGAAAAAAACAACAGATCAAACTCAATCAGGCAATATTGTAGGCCAAGCCACGGAATAGATAACTAATAGTGGCGATTATGGCAAACCCCCATTTGAGGCCTATGTCCAGCAGTGGACGTCTTACGGCTGTAATGATGATGAATGATGAGCATTCAATATGGCTTATCTGTGTATTAAGTGATTCGATGACCCATGATTCACATTTACCAAGAAAAAACCAAAACCACGATTAGAGGTTATGAGATCAATCGATTCCAACAGTTTGATTTCGGCCGAATATTTACGAGAAAAAACAATTAGGTAGTTGGTGAACAACCAATATAATTTTATAATAATACTAGCTGCGCGCCGCGGTTTCACCCGCAGAAGTCTCGATCCCGTGGGAATAATCAAGATAAAAGTAATATAAGTTCTAACCCAGGCCAGGGTCTACTCATGTGCTAAATTTCATCCAAATCCATTTAGCCGTTTTATCGTGAAAGCGTAACAAACAAACAAAGTCACTTCGCATTTACCTACCTATTAATATTAAATTAGGATAGACAGTAGAACGACAAAACACTACGATACCTTTACCGTTTTATATTATTATTTTATCCTATATTACATTTTTATACACATTCATTAAATTTTTAAGTATTTTCAATAAAATAATAACAAAATCATAAAAAAGCCCTCATATTATTATCTTTTATTTCACTATATATACATATAAATTATATTTTTAAATATTAGAATATAAAAAAGGAATATAAAAACATTTAAAAATATAAAAAATAGTAGCCCACCGGTATCGGGAACAAGGTCCAAGCTACCGGCGGTCAGGGCTCCAGAGAGAGGAACCTCCTGACAATGCGAGCCGTGTCCAGAAGTACTATATTATATTATTATTAAGACATTTATTTCAGACTTAGCGCAATACTGTAAGTAACACAAAACAAAAACCTTTTATAGCTATTATTAGTATAATTAGACAAAACCCAAAACAAAAACACAGGAATTTCATATAAATAAAAAAATAAAAAATCACAAAGTAGCACCGCACAGGAGAGTCAGCTTATGCCAAGCCCTGGACGCGTCCACCCGCAGTGTGTATAGCCGCATCCAGTGCCACCACATCGGCGATTCCCAGCGGCCGCGGCCCACGAACACGCTCAGAAGGCTGTTCGAGCTGGCCCGCATGCGCTAAAACATTTTAACATACCTAATTATTCTTGACATTCCTTTATACATTCAACACGGAACACTTAATATTTTGGGCAGCCTGGTGCATCGGTAAATCAGCTATTGTTCAATGTACTTACTAGTAGTTAATTGGACAGTGTGAAAAGAGTCCGTCGGTCGCCACGCTACGTGATTATTGTCTATGATGTTTCACACCGCTAGCTACCCACAATCGGTTTGACACCTGCGTAGAAAATCGGTCCCCGAACTTTTACCTCTGATTATAACTTGTTTTATATAGTCGGTTGACTGGATTGCTAACCGAAATGTCATCACCAGAAATCCTGTCGCATTTAATAACAATCTCTTTTCTAATAAATTTTCGCGAAACTCAATCGTTATATTTAGGTACCTACAGTCAAAGAACTTGGACACAGATCACGGTTAATCGCTATACTGGACCAACAATTGCCAGCCTTATTTTGAAAAATCATCAGCTATATTCCCTACATTTTGTCAAATTATACGAACATCCTAAATGGTATGCAGTTGATTTTGTAATTAGTGATCCCCTAGTCGCCGCAGGAGACGCCCCGGGCGTCGGGAAGCCGATTTCCGGCCACCGTAGGCGCGGGCTTACGGACGGTGAGCGATGGGTAGCTCGCCGTCCGATAAGGACCAGGCTCGGGTCGACGGCACGTTGTGCTCCACGCGCGAATCAAAGAGATGTCAGCACCAACTGACGGGATCCGTTAGGGCCAATACCTGCCAGGGTTGCCAGTTTGTCTAAAAGGGATATCGTGGCCCTGGCACACAGGCAACGGAAGGAACACGGGTGGGTTTTAGTCAATAAAGGTCTGACACGGCTCCCGCTCCGCCCAGCGGGAGAAGTTATATGATAATTTCCCACCCAAAAAAAAAAAGTTGTCGGCGTTTCCTATCTGACTACTCTGAGAAGAAAGGCCGAAACAAACTCAGGGTCTCTTTTAAAGTTCAGACATAATCTTGATAATTGGTTGGTCCCTTTGTAAAAGTGGTTCATAATGATTAGTACAATGACTCCTTTTCAGGTTTTCAGTTATATAATATCAATATCACCTAATAAAAGATTTGTAGGTAGTAGGATCGAACCCTGACAGGCGCTTCACTTTGTGTAAATTATTTCATCACCACTGCTCTCAAAACGGTGAAGAAAAACATCGTGAGGAAACCGGCATATCCTAGAACCAAAAATTCTTAGACATGTGACATTCACCAACCCGCACTGGGCCTGCGTGGTGGATTACGGTCCACTTCCTCTGACCGAGAGGAGGCCTGTGTCCCAGCAATGGGAACATTATGGGCAACAAACAAGCTGAACAATTTTGCTGACTCCAATAGCGTTACAAGGCATGAGCCAGTATAGCCAGTGCATAGAACGGAAGAAACAGAAATCTGCCTTGGTACTCCTAAATTAGTGGTTATCATGGTGATGGCACAGTGGTTAAGGCCAATGTGACTTTTTCAATTCATATACAGGGTTATTTTTAAAACGTCAATCACCTCTTAAGGGATCATTGTGCTCATCATTATGAACAACTTTTACTATGGGACCAAAAATGAAATCGCGAAAAAAAACCAGCTGTTCCCTACATTTATGTTCGAATAATTCGTTAAAATGTAGGGAACAGCTGGTTTTTTTTTCGCGATTACAGTGCCCACTTGTAATCATTATTATGGTCGAAGGTGTAGATTTTTTTTAGTCCCAAGTATTTTTAATAACTTACCAGTGGGATATAAACAACTGTATCACAAAAACCTCCTTTAAAAATAAAATACTTCATGTTTTGTGAAAGCCTCGCTGCAGAGGATACTTATAAGGGAAAAAGTAAATTGTTTGTATGTTTAGAAATTAGAATGCAAGATAGTTTTAACCTATACCTACGTGAAAAAGTGTAATTATAAAAACCAAATTTCAAACTTTACTTACAAAAAAAAAGGAGCTACGTCTGCCAACAAACTGCTGTGCAGTTTGGCAGAAGTAAATATTATGTCTGTAAATTAATAATCCTTAGTCGCCTTTTACGACACCCTGCACGGGAAGAAATAGGATGGTGCTTTACGTCCGGTCAATAATAGGCTGGTGTTATTATCATTTGCTAAACTTACGCTTCACCATAAAATGTATGGGAAAAGCGTGACGATACCTACACGATATAAAACCACCGGCTGCTGTAAATTACTTTCTCAAACTCAACAAATTGATCTTGATAAAACTGTAGTTTACAATAGAGGCTTACTATGTTAATTACGAAGACTGTTAATTACTAACAATGTATAATTGAATGGAAACTTGTCTGGCAAACTTGAGGCACTAAAAGATTGATGAGAAGGTGATTAACATAGCCAAAAGAAATGGCAATAAACAGGCCATTTAAGGGTCAGATAATCGCCATTGAACTTGGTCATACAAATGAGAGTCGCGCTCACGCCGCGCCACCATTAACTTTCATAGGGAATATTTAGTAACGAAAATATGAATATTTGACAAAAATCACAGATAAAATTATAGATAACAAAACAGTCTATTCATACAAAAAAAAAACATGAAAATATCTTAAGTAAGTAGTTTGAAAGTAATATCGTTTTTTATGCTTTGAGTAGTCATTACTTCCTGAATTTATTTCATAAAGCATTTTGTTACAATACTTAAATATTCACATATAGAATTGATGTGAATGCGTTCTAGTTTCACATACATTTTTTGCATAACTTACTTGCATTTTATGAAGGCGTAATAACAGATTTAAAAGTCACCAACCATGATCAGCAAGACGGCCACACTCTTCGCCACACCACAGCAATGGCCATCGGTTCTACGTCTAAAGGCTTCTACATACCGGGGCACTTGTCGCGCGACGCGACGCGACACAAAGGCACCGCTCGTCCCGCGACACGCGGGGCCTTTGTGCCGTGTCGCGTCGCGCGACAAGTTGCGCTGGTATGTAGAAGCCTTTAGACGTAGAACCGATGGCCATTGCTGTGGTGTGGCGAAGAGTGTGGCCGTCTTGCTGATCATGGTTTTGTTATTGTTATTAGTAATTAACTCTTTCCTATTTCTTCCCGTGGGTGTCGTAAAAGGCGACTAAGGGACTTACTAGAGAATGGGCAGCAGCGTTCTCTATGCATTTTAACACCATACTGCTATCGCCAACCCACCTGCCAAGCGTGGCGATTATGGAAAATCCCTCCTTTTGGGGGAGGCCTATGTCCAGCAGTGGACTTCTTTCGGCTGGAATGAATGATGATGCCATTCAGTCAGTCTGAGTCAGTCACTATTGGGTCCACTTTTCCAATAAAAGGATGCCATCAACCTTTAACGTCTTCATGATATTTACTTACTATCCGCCACGCTCTTTAATGAACAACAAACAATTAAAGGAAAAGAAATCGTCACTATCAGTGCATGTCAAACCATAGCTTTCGACTCACTCACCCGCGGCCAAAGACTATGACTTTGTGACCAAATACCAATGATCTATCATAGCATCTGCCCACAAAATTGAACATTTGGGACCGACCTAGTAGTAATGGGTAGGTACTCAATTCCAATTTATTTTTGGAATTGCTTATTCAAAGCTGAATTGGAGCTTCGAAGGCCTCTATTATAGTCATGTACATTTTGATTTTCTATTAATAATTGAAGGAAGACAAAAATAGGACTAGAGATTATTTCTACTTATTACGTAGATCGCACACATGTTCAAATCCATCCATCTCCACCTGGCATTCAAGTTTTCAGTAAATTTCTCAAAATACATACACATGAAAGAATTTCAAGAAACCATCCTAAAAACTATCCAAAATAAAAATATTTCAAAGTAAAGAATGCACCAGAACGTAGCACGCATCAACCATCTCGTTTACATGCTTCATAATTTTAATTTTCCAAAGATAATCTCGTCGAACAGCCTCGGATGAGGCTCTGTAGCGGCCCGTTACGCTCCACGGATCGGGCGAAGACCTCGACGACAGTTTTTTCGACAATCTGAAGAAAAAGTCCAAACGAATAAAAGCCACCGCTTACGAAATCACGAAAACTCGTGTCGGCAAAATTGCTTCTGAAACATATTTTATTTGCGTTTTGGAATGGTAGATATTACAGGATTATGAGCCGTATAAATATAAGTGTTAAGAGCGAAGTTTTTCCGGCAGTAAGGGTAGCTGATGTTGGTTCGTGCGTACTCCGACAGCCACAAATAAATTGCCTCCATCAAGCGACAGCTAAACGCATAGAAATTTGTCGGTAATCCCAATGGTTAGTAACACTTCTTTTCAAAAGGGCTTTGATGTTAGTGGCGCAATTTGGACAATAATTGCACCGTAATGTGCTCCCGTTTCGACCACAGTTTCACATTTTATTCTTTAGATGTTACTTTAAATAGTTTTCTATGCTTTGTGTATGTATGTATTTATTGTATATGTAAATGGTACACCACTGACTACCTGCAGTATTGTCTCTCCTTCTCTCTTTATTTAATCCATCCAACAGTTGTCTGTAAAAGATCGCTTTTAGCGACAAGACCGCCCATTGTGTCACCCTATGTAAAATTTAAACTTAAAAATCTGTAACTTTTATATGGTGTACATAATAAAGAGTATTTATTCTAATCTATTCTATTCAAAATAGTTTTCTAAGCAACCATTTTGGTTTGCGTCTGTAATAGCTTACAGCGATCAAAGAAGCTATTAAATGTGAACAAACGCAAATTGGCTGTAGATAAACTGCATGCGATATACTACCATGTCGATTTTTTTCTACGCTACATTATCTCACAACAATGCCTAAACGTCTTACATCCCATTCGATTCGTATGCCATTATTTCTACGGCTTTTTAATCTAAGTTCACGTTATGTCTGTCTTAGATTGAAAAAGGTCTCTTGTGCTCCTTCGATATTTTTCCCAAGCTTAAAGAAATCGTTACAATATCTGAGCCTTTCGCGATGCCTAAGCTTCGATCCACCTGATTTCGACGCCATTTATTCTCCTAAATTATTCGCAAACGGTCCCCAAATGTTGTGTTTTTTAGTTGGAACTATGAACAACGACTTTTTCCTAGTTTTTATACAAGACAAATACCAACAGAAGTCATTCTTTATAAAAATTTCGTTCGTGGAGTGTCTGCGCGGTTGATGACCGCGCTCGTCATGGGCGAGCGACCAGCGACTCCTGCGCAAGCCACGCTCTGCCATCACACGCCGACTTTATGATACATTATTATTCATTTTAGTGGATTAAGGATACGTTAAAACCGGATTGTAATTAAAACATGAATGTGTAGATGTATGAAGAATGTTTCCTTGCGATTGTTCAAATTACTTGAAACAGGGTGATGCAACATGGCAACGTTTGAATGTTACTTGAGGAATATTTGAAATATAAAATGTTTCTGTCTTTCCGTCTCTGTTAACAACTTCAGTCGTTCTACTGGAAAATTTTAAAACTCCACGAAAGTATCGTGAAGTTTTAAAATTTTCACTCATTTATTTGCTGACGCTGCTGTATGCGTTTGCCTCCAGATCTGCGGCAAAATGCAACATTGAGAGGAGAGGCTTTGCAATTTTGCTTTATGTTTAGTACTAATAGAGCACGGCAGTAGTTCATTCAGGAAGTTACAACCACCACATGCAGTTATTTATATTGTTTTTCCGGTTTCTTTGTCGGTAAATATCGAATGGTCCCGTGTGGTGCCGAGGGTAAAGAATAGCATTACCCTATTTCTTCCCGTGGGTGTCGTAAAAGGCGACTAAGGGACTTACTAGAGAATGGGCAGTAGCGTTCTCTATGCATTTTAACACCATACTGCGATCGCCAACCCGCCTGCCAAGCGTGGCGATTATGGTAAATCCCTCCTTTTGGGGGAGGCCTATGTCCAGCAGTGAACGTCTTTCGGCAGAAATGATGTAATGATGATGATGACATATCGAAAAAGGTATGTACGAATGCAGTTGCCATGCGGTTCTACATTCTCTACATTCATAATATCTCAATAAACGTATCTTTCCAAATGCACATTGCGACAATAAATTAAGATAGCATATTAAACGCTCCTTAACTGCAAAATATTACCTGTCACTTGTCAGATTGCCAGCGCATCCTATATTATCACATCAAGCCTTTTACTTCCGAAGTTCCGACATAAAAGACTCGCAGCTGAACATACCTCCATCCATCAGTGATGACATTAACATAACTGTCACTCGACTTAACACGAGGGTCGATGTTCCAAGAACTATTTAATCAACTAGAACATTCAAGATTGGCAATAAGTTATAGGATGTATTAGAAAAAGTTATGCCATTTGAGTTGTTAGTAAATGCCAACAACCTGGAGAGGGCGCTGGTGTTGCGTCAAGCGTCACGGCCAGGCATGCGCATGGGCATATTATGCACCCTCGCGTAACAGTAATTAGTAGTAACCTTTACGATGCTGCTGTTTAACTGATAGAAACTGGTTTATATACCTTCTTTGGTTATGTTGAAGAGTGACTTACACGCTGACAACAGCTAAACCGCGGTCAATGTCAGACTGCATACAAAATAAAGAGAAACGCGATCACAAAACGCTTGTAATTTACTGAAAAATATGAAGCAATTATCTATTTACTCAAAAATTAGTTGAGTAATCTAAAATAAGAAACAACCACATTCTGCATACAAATAAGACGTTCTTGTTATTAATTATATACCAACCGTACGTTGATATTTAATACAGATTTTTTGGATTGAAACTCAAAGTAAAGGGTTAGTTTACCGTTAATTTATGTCGAGATTTTTGTTTCTAAACCTGTTTTGGTAACAACCAGGTTCTGAGAAATATATAGTTAAGAATAACATATATTTTTCCGCTACCACAAACTTTATAAATTTGGCAATTTTTTTGTTTAAGACAAGCATACTTTTATCATTTGCTTGTCTCTTCTTGTCTTGTCAGCGCCTTATTTAGTGTCTTACATATTATGTGTAATTGAGTTGATGGAAGAACCGTTTTCTTTTTATTACAACATCCGGAACTTTCAAATGTCATTTCCCTTACAATTTGCCAATAACTAGGGTTCCAAGAAGCTCTACATATCTACTTATTTATTAAAGAAATTAGTCATTGTACAAAACTATGTGTTATATGTATGTTCAAAACATAGAGGAGCTCGTGGCTAAGAAATAACAGCCGCACGGTTCGATCCATCCGGTTAAGCTACGTTTACCGGGGTTGGTCCTTGGATAGGTGACCATCTTTACATACCGAAACTCTTCCGTGCCTCGGAAAGCACGTGAAGTCGTTGGTCCCGGCTGTCATTCGTGGATCTTTGACAGTCGTTAGGGGTCGTCAGAAGCCCGAAAGTCTGACAACCAGTTTTACCAAGGGTTATCGTTTTACCCAGTTACTGGTTTGTGGAGGTCAGATAGGCAGTCAGTCCATGTAAAATACTGGTATTCAGCCGCGTCTGGTTGGACTGGAAGCCGACCCCAAAATAGGTGGAAAAAGGCAGATTGATTTTGATGTTCAAACATAAACAAAACCAAAAGACGTCTAACAGGCAGCTATTCAAATGAAAAAACTCAAATTACATCTTGACATCACATCAAACGAGAAGCTGCAGTAGCAGCGCGAGCTATGTCGGTACAAGTATTTTATTCATAAATCAGTCGGAGGAAATATCCCGCAGTGTAAAGTACAACTTCTGGAAGGCAGCTAACCATCAAGTTAGGACATTATGCATTTAATTTGCGAAGTTTTCCTATGTATTTTTCCATACCTATTTAAATTCATGGTAGGTACAATATTCTTATACCTAGATAATTATGATTATTGTACTTATCATTGTGAACGTCCAAAACACTTTTTTTTTTACTTTAGCAATAAATTAGCTTTAAACAATGTAGGTACTGCCTAAATGAAATTACTTCCATCGTCATTATCAATGCAAGTCATAGATTTTCGCTCTAGTCAAGCTTGGCTAATGATGTTAAGGGTTGGGCACTTGGGCAGCAGCTACCTGGGAGCCGAAAATGGACGCTTTGGCAGAATCATAATATGATCTCCGTAAAATTCATAAAGTCCATTTCACGAAAGAAGTCCCGCAGACGAGGCGCGACGTGGCGCTGCAGGCATTGCTAACTTGTATAATAATAATTAGTTCCACTTAATTCCGCGGGACTTCTTTCGTGAAATGGACTTTACATCCCGCAATTCATCGGTTTGACAGCTGCTTTTGACATTAGACTTCACTACAGCAATTCATAATTTGTGGACCATTTTACGAAACTCCATACAATACTGTCAAACAGATGAATTGCGGGATATGAATTGTACGCAGATCATAATTATTATGATTCTGCCAAAGCGTCAATTTTAGGCCCCCAGGAGTGTAAAACAATAACTTCAAACCGCAGTCATCAATATTGGAGCACGTGGTACTTTTTTCAGGACACAGTTGAGAGCACTCGTTGCATGGATGGACATTATATAACCACACTCATCGTCACCAAAGTTAAGCTGTCCTAAATAGCCAGACATTTAGCGAAGATGGACTTAGGTACTACCAAAACAAAATTGCTTACATAATCTTTCTTTACCTGCAAACCATAAATGGGATTGAAGCGCTTCTGTAGTGCATCTGGAATGTTCGCAGAAGCGAGGCTGAACGCGTTCAACGCTATTCAGAGAAGCAGAATTGCATCATTCATGTCCTGGGTTGGTACGTGTAGAAATAGAATAGTTAAGGACTTCGCTGATAGGATGTATGTTACCAAGACCTACAAGCGGTGGTTGGAAATAGCCGTGTAAATGTTAAAAAATTAAGAAAGGCGTAAGTTTGTGTTTGTGTGTAATTTTATTGTATTGTGTAACTATTTTATTGTGTTTTTTATGGACCATGTGGTCTGCAATAAAGATTTTATTTTTAATTATTTATTTTTTATAAAAATATCTCTCAATTGGGATGCTACTTAACCAAACCCCCACTGAGAACCACCCAAAAATACCCATCAAAACCGAAACAAACATCGTTTATAAACAAAAAGACAATAAAACAGGGATCTTCGTAATTAAAATTAATAACAATAGGCTGCCAGGACCGCCGTCGCAGGTGCGTCGACCTGCCACGCGCGAGCGCGCGCGCGCAGCCACCGTGCGGGGTGCATGACACTACACGCAGGTGGACCGCCCCGCACCTGCCTGGGAAGTGTCTCTAGACGCTCTGCTGACCTTTATGACGAGTTAAAGGGCTTACGTAAGGGTTAAATAGTTGGGGTCGTCAGTACTCGTCAGCTGTAAAGTCAAGATCGTTGGGAAGCGTGGCTGTTTCAAAGATCAAGGGCCGTTGTGGCAGTGTATGAGTTAGTTTTTCTTGATAAAATACAATTATGGAAGTCAAGAGACTTTACAAAAACAAATCTTATTTGTAGTAATTTTCTTGAGTTTTCATTTGACAGTCTCGTCACGCAATACCGTGTTAAATAACCTAGAAGAAAATGTGCCTTAAATTCCTATCTACTGCAATCAGCCTTGAACACTCTTATTTATTTTTTATTAACTTCAATACACTGTTACTAGATGAGTTTCAACAATGATCAGGCAGGGCATCTCCATCAGTTAAACGAGATCTAGCAAACACAAGCTTGTGAAATAATTTCACACTAAATCAATAATTATAAACCCATAATCAAGCTATTCAGAGGACCTCCGTTATGCTCTCGTCTTTATCTGACCTGAACTAAGCTTACACCATTACATACAATATCTACAAGCATAGGGCTGCGATTAGAATCCCAGCTTTAATACAAATAGGACTCTGCTGCTTCCACACTGCTTAGCATAATGTTCCGAGTAATAGAGGACCATACGCTCTTTTATGCTAAGCGGCAGTGGCGAAAGCACCATACAACACGATTCTTACCGGCCCTTCGGAGGTTCGGATCAGCAACTCTACCGATATTGAAAAATGGCACTGTCAATAATCAAAATCAAAAATATTTTTATGTCGCATAGGCCTACATTGGGCACTTATGGAACGTCAGAAGCTAAGTGCACGGTTCCAATTGGTCGTTTCCTATGGAGAAGAGCCGGAAAGAAACTCCACGGTTACTCTTTTAAAAAAAATTGGCTTTTACAATGTTTTCAAATTACAGTCAAAAGTACCAGGTACATAACAAAATTGAAAATGGTCTACAGATCTACAGTCTATTAAGCCTACAACGTCCTCACATTAACAAAAAAACAATATAAAATATGATTAAAATAATAAAAGTTAGAACCTTGGTGAAATTAAAATTGCAGGTATAATAATGTCAAATAAGAAAAACATTATTTCAGTGAAGATTGTAAGAAAAAAGATAAAATTTAATTGAAAAAATTAATACATCGTAGTGTCTACTGTTGCCAAAAAATATAGTGACACTATGGGTATTTAATCCACCATACGTCCATGAATCTACCATATCATTCAAAGAACAAAAACCTCTATTTTTGTTGTTTAAATTACAATTACAACAACAACAACAAAAAACTAAAAAAACACGGCGCCAAAACATCGTCTTTATTAATAAGTTAAAGCCGGCTTCGCTCCGGCATGTCTCTTTACAAAAATGTACACCTCGCCGCTGCTAAGCCGTAAGATATGGTTCAATGGTAAATATTAAATAGGTACTTAGTTGCTAGAGATTTTCTCGGTTTTTGTTTGGATGCCTATTTATTTGATCCTCGGAAAACATACCTATTGTAATTTAAAATCTGGGATGAATCAAGGAACGAATAAGATGCAGTTTGGTAGGTACAGTCAAGCGCACATCTTTAGTTACACTTGCACTACGAAAATCTCCCTTCGGTACTGCTAAGATATTTTTTTTTTGTGTCTCCGTTTTCTTGCAACTATGTATTAGGATATTCAGTAATATATATGACGTTTTCTAAATGTCTTGCTTGGTATGCGTCCTAACTCCTATGAATATGACACATCTTCGTAGTTATGAGGCAACAAGCTAAGTTTGTCCGATAAAATCCTGTGGAATTTTGTGTTATAGTCTGCGTATTCTTTTTTTATCCATTAGGTGGTTTGCCAGTATATTTAGGTGGCGAGTAATTCTTTCTTTAAACGACTTGATATAGCTTTTTATTTCCTCTTTGACAGTCGGTATTTTCAAATCATGGTGTAGAGTTAGACTGTAGAGCTTCATTTGGCACCAAGAACATTAAATTATTTAAGTACTTAGGTATCTATCTTAAATCTCTTTGTTTGGTATGTACAAACCATGAGGCGTTTGTGATTGTTCTTAGAAGCTTGTTCTGAAATCGCTATATGATCTCTTTATTAGAGTGTGATGCTGTTTCCCATAGATAGCTGAATGCCATAGGTCCATATTAGCTTGATTAGGTATACTTAGCTTTGTCTAAGAGGGTTTTATTTTCCAGGTGTAGTTGTAACTTTCGACCAATTATCCAGTAGAACTCCGTCATAATACAAAACAAGATTTATATTTTGACATGGCTTAAACCATGGAGCCAGTTTTTGTAATAAGAACTTAACTCTGATTGAAATACCGTTCTTTATACAAAACTGAAAACTTAGTTCGGTACTAAGTTCTCAGTATTGTATTAGGAACTTTACCATAGACGGTATAAAGTTCGAAATTCAATAATGGCTTCATGGTTTAAACTTGGGTCTAAAGATAAACCCTATTTCGTAATAAGACGGCTTGTGTCAGTCCAGGTTGCTTCCATTTTGTGACAATGTGTTTTTTCCAAGTAAGATGTCTGTAGAGGTATAAACCAAGGTACCTATTTGACATGGTCAGCTTAAGGCACTTTATTAGATATATTGAACTGTAGGTAGGTACTGGCGGGCAGGTAGGTATCCTTCCTCCTAGTGAATGTGATACTTACCGATTTGGTCTCAAACACTACGATAAGAGCGGCCAATTTCAAATAGTTACCACTGATGTGCGAATGACTTTACATCAATTTTAGGCAGCTACTTACAAAAATATTCATGGAACTGCTGGAAAGGGCATTGGTCCTATTTCCCAAAGCAAGTATTAAGTGATTTCATCTTAAATCACCAATGCCTCTTGTCACGCGCCTTTCATTAATCAAACAAAGGCTTTGCAGAGGAAAACATTAGGTAAATGGTGCGAAGGTCTTTGACAAAGTACCTACCCTAAGCATTTCTCGCAATTAATGGAAAAAATGAATAAGAGATTATATTTTCTGTTATTCTACGAAGTGTTCGAACAAACATGGCGTGCTAACCGGGAGTGCTCACCCGAGTCGCCCATTACCGTGAATGACATCATAATAAAATTACCAAGTTGAACGATCCCCGACTGAGTAAAGTGCGCCTTAGGAAGTAATTTCACTGCCAACTGCCGACTGGTGGTCGGAATAACGGATTCTTTGCTTAGACTTTAGAGTAAATCACCGTATTTGGGACGCAAATCATCAAATAACTTGCTACAAGCTGTTTTGTAACTGCAATTAACTTCTTAGAATATGGCTGCCAAGTCTTGGCACTAACCCTGAAAACATTCAGAATTAGAACCCATAATTGCATATTAACAACCTTCCCTGATTGAGACTTTCATTAATCCACCGCGAACTTGATTTCAAACACGTAAAGGTGATTAAAGACTACACGAATTAGCATACAATTACAAATAATTCAATGTTTCGCCCGTATCAGCGATGCAGCTAACAAGCAGCCGGTAACCAGTATGTCCGGCGACCATGAAACGATAGCAGCTATGCATAATAACCGATGAAATTGTGCATAACTAGTCAATGACTTATGACGAACTGTGCATAATAACATTTTTACCACAACGCATCGTGTAGCAGCCTCGGTAATTAGTCAGCTAGATATAATTAAAATTTATCGCGTCTTTCATTAGAAGCTTGGCCAGTCGGCGTGGCGAGGCAGCGGACCGCGTAGCTTTGTCTTGCTTTCTTGCACCGCGGCTTTTACATTCACTATCAACGGTAAATCTTGGCACCATACTGTTCAATTTATCAAATAAGCATCTTTCCATGCGACTGTAATGAGATAAAGGTAGAAGGAGCGAAATTACTAAGTTGCAAGGAGAGATCCGAATTGACAATCAATAACTTTTACATTAGGGTCTTTCAGGTTTTGCCATAAGATGCCTAGGGAGGTATATGCAAGAACACAGACAGATAGTACAGCCAAGTACAAAGCAAAGCCCAAACTGCGGCCAAGAAACTGGGCATCCTAAATAGGGTGAAGCGATACTTTACGCCTAGACAGCTTTTGACCCTTTACAAAGCGCAGGTCCGATCCTGCATGGAGTATTGTAGCCACCTTTGCGATGGCTCAGCAAAATACCAACTTGCCGCGCTTGACTCGGTGGAACGCAGAGCTAAGAGGCTCATTGGCAACGTCAAACAGGTGGATGCCAATCTTCACAGCTTGGCCCATCGGTCAATTTGTTTACTTGTCGGTCTTCTACAGATTGTACTTCGGTGAGTGTGCCCAAGAACTCCACGACCTCATTCCACCGGCCCCCTTCTATTATCTGACATCTAGACGCACTGCAGGTTACCATCCCTTCCTTGTTGCTATTCCACCAATTGGCACTAAGCGTTTCCAAATGTCTTTTATAATGCGCACAGCAAAAGTGTGGAACTCTCTACCTGCGTCTGTGTTTCCGAACGCATACAACCCTAATATCTTCAAAGTTAGAGTGAACCGGCTTCTTCTGGGTAATCTCACTCCATCGTCGACTTTGTCTCTGTCATCTCTGCCCTAGACTAAGGTCAAGAGCAAACCCATCCTAAATAAAAAATAAAATTATCAAAAGCATTTCCGCACTTTTCACTTTTATCTCCTTTTGAACCAATGCAATGTTCAACGGTGATAATTGTATTGAATTGCAATAAATTCAGGCTCTTTCAACGCCTTCAACATAGTTGTTACAACACAGATTGCTCAGCAAGAAGTATCGGTAACCGGATACATACCAACGGATATGCTGCCGTCTAAACAAAACTGTCCAATAGAGAAAAATGGAACATTAAGTTTTGTGGGCAGCGGTCAGCGTCACGATTTCACGGACGAGGTAATGGTGGCTATTAGACGCGTAGCGACACGGAAAATGGCGGCCGACGACCCGACCGACGCGATTTATCGTAACCAAGACGCTTTAATTTGAACGGGTTAGTTGTTCAACGGATGTTCGGGACAAGCGATGGACGGTAACCGCGGTGTTTTGTGACATCCTGCGCAGACGCCGCCGCCGCAGCGCATCAAACTGTCTAATGCCTACGATTGTAGGGTTCGCAGGATTCTTACATTTCTTTTATATCGCATCAAGTTCAATGAGCTCTCACTTAGGTTTCGTTAAGCCTGTTATTTAATTACAGCAGGGCCTTTTACAGTCAAAGAGATTAAAGAATTGTAGCTGTTTGGATATCCTCACAAAGGCTTTTTTTTTTGGTTGGGAAATTACCTAATAACTTCTCCCGCTCTGGGCGGAGCGGGAGGGCGTGTCAGACTTACTGCCTATTACCCACCCATGTTCCTTCCGTTGCCTGTGTGCCAGGGCCACGATATCCCTTTCGGACAAACTAGGGAGGAAGTGACAGCTTGAACATGGAATTAGTGTACTCATGGAATTAGTGTAGGTACTCATGGAATTAGTGTACCCATGGAATTAGTGTACTCATGGAATTAGTGTACTCATGGAATTAATAAGTACTATATACATTGTAAGTAGAGGGGGTCGAATTTCGACCAGTGGTCGACCACTAGTAATGAATAATTATTTCAGTTTAATTTTGAGGTTAATTTCTGTCGCTGCTCAGTTGCACATCATAGGCTCGCTCGTTTTTTTAAGAACATTCTAAATCGAAGTTTGGATAACGAAATTCGTGAACGACAAGTGTTACACTTTTAGCTCAAAAAACCGCAAGAAAAACATCTCAAGTAATGTAAAAATATTTTATTTAACCTGTTCAACAATAAAATTATTTACACCTTACAAATTACAAAGACGGGAGAGTAATTTACTCAATATTTACAGAAAGTGATAAGCAATGACATTGGACCCAGCATCTGCCTCTATTTAAACGCCTCGGTTTTTGTACAAACACTTTTCAACCTTATCATTACCAAGGACTATAGAGTTTAAAGTGGTCAACCGCCATCGTCTGAGGTTTAACGTGAGTTTTAAATCTCCCTTTTAGACTGCACATGCGATTTTCATGAACTTTTCTTTTATTGGACACAAAACATCAAAGAATTTGTTCTTCTTTATACATATAAATGATTTTAATACTTCTCTCTATCTTGCGGTTAGGGCGGTTCGAAAATCCGATGTCATTTTTCATTGAACCCATATTTTCGTTTATAAATCAACGCGGCCGAAGTAGTAGCCGCAACTTCCTTCATATAGTATGAAAGAAGAACAAAACGTCGCTTGACAAAATATCGCTAGTGCGCCCTTAGAACTAAAAAGTTGTTACTGGTAATGCATTGTATGTAGGAAAAAAACTGATACACTACTGACCAACTATATTTTGTAATATAGTCGCCCGCACGTAATTTGGCAAGAATTGTTAGCTGTATCTCTAACTTTCTTCTAAGCAGACATGTTTCAAAATAAATTCTGGGAATAACCCTAGAATAAAGACAAGCAATAAAAGTGAAAAAAAAATGTCGCATTAAATGTCTATGCGTGAACTACTAACTCCCACTACGCCAAAACCGTGCCAAATTACGTGTGCCGGAGACTATACTAAAATATATTAGCAGTGTAAAATCTAGAATGGTTACAACGGTTAATTTGAAATGCATTTCTTACATCTAGTTTCTAAAAGGCTATTCGAATTCTGTTGTCATATCAGCCCATGTCCAGTGATCTGATTGGCTATTTTTATTACCACTAGCCAATCACAATAGCTAAAAATGAGATTTGA
This sequence comes from Tiliacea aurago, assembly GCA_948098905.1. NCBI lineage: Eukaryota > Metazoa > Arthropoda > Insecta > Lepidoptera > Noctuidae > Tiliacea > Tiliacea aurago. The sequence continues at coordinate 22,547,598 of OX402581.1, read as the reverse complement.
CTTTAGAAAACCTTTGCAAAAAGTTGATCGGCCTTTCTAGAACCGAGAGCAAGAAAATTCAGATTCCAGATTTAATTTATAAAATTCTCTTGAAAACGTGAATGGTTAATCGATTATTCTTCACTGACAGATAATCTAATAATCCAGTTTGCGAGAGTCAAATAACGGATTATGCGGTGACGTATAATGCGTTCACTATTACTTGACGTGTGACGGGATTAAATTTTGTTATTTTTTGTACGTTTTATTAGAGTACAAAATGGCGACAGACGAACAGAAATGCCAATCACATCTGCGTAATTCAGTGCTAAAGTCCGGTCACGAAGCAGAAAGAATTTCGTACAATGACTCCTAATTACTTAACCCCCCCCCCCTCTCTTCTGATGTTTGCGGGAAAAATAAACATTGTTATTGTATTACTTATCTCTATCGCTCGTGCATTTTAAGGTCCTTCTAATGTGCGAGTGCGACGGCAATACAATTGCGCGCACGAGATAGAGATGAGGGGTCATTGTACGATATTCTTTCAGCTTCGCGACCGGACTTTAGCAATGGCATCACGCGTCAAGTTATAGTGAACGCAGAGTTTACGATCATTTGACGACTGCAGACAGGCTAACATAGCCAATAGGATTTACCTAAACTCTGACCGTCTTATTACAAAACAAGATTTATATTTTGACATGGCTTAAACCATGGAGCCAGTTTTTGTAATAAGAACGTAACTGTGATTGAAATACCGTTCTTTATACAAAACTGAAAACTTAGTTTGGTACTAAGTTGTCAGTTTTGTGCTTAGGAACTTTATCATTGTGGGAATAAAGTTCGAAATTCAATAATGGCTCCATGTTTTAATCCTGGGTCTGAAGATAAACCTTGTTTTGTAATAAAGCGGTGATTGTTTATTTGCTTAGACCAAAATGACAGCCGAGATAGACTTTTTTTATATAAATAATTAATATAACAAGGACAACACGACAACAGTGAAGGTCCTCCTGCAGAGAATGATGTAATGTGGTCCTTGGTGAGTTACTCGGTAACTAGATTATGTAATTTTAGTCTAGCAAATTAAAAATCGGAGTTTAAGATCCTTCACCTCAGATACCCAATTTTTGTGCTTTTTTGATAATATTAAGCAATTATACAATGCCTTCGTCGATAAAATTATAAAATCCCCTCTGGAATGACTTTTAAAAAGCTATGTTATGGCATTAATACTTTGTAGATTATACACAAAAATATAGCTTGTAAGTACCTAGCAAAACATACCGACACTTGCCGCCTTATTACAAAACAAGATTTATATTTTGACATTGCTTAAACCGTGGAGCCAGTTTTTGTAATAAGAACGTAACTGTGATTGAAATACCGTTCTTTATACAATACTGAAAACTTAAGTCGGTACTAAGTTGTCAGTTTTGTGTTTAGGAACTTTACTATAGTCGGAATAAAGTTCGAAATTCAATAATGGCTCCATGTTTTAAACCAGGGTCTGAAGATAAACCTTGTTTTGTAATAAGGGGGTTTATGTTAGATATTTTTAGGTTTCTCTCTTACATAATATTTACAAGTAAGTACATTGCGTTCAACGAAACAGCGAAATTAACAACTATTTTACTAAACCAACTGTACAAATTTTGATCACAGACCAATTTTATCTCGAAATATGACACAATTTAATTACAAATATTTTTCTCTCGACAATTTATCAAGGCAAATTATAACAACGTATTTTCAGAGAAAACAATGATTCCCCGAAGTTTCATCTTTTTGGCATAAATTTAACCTAAAATGTTGCTGTTTCATATTTTGATACTAAAAAAATATAAGCACAATTTACAGTTTCATTTAAATAACTATTGTTAATCTTATAAGTACTAATGTCTGTCTATGTAAGTATACAAAGTTACTCTTAAGCTACTACTGCGGGGCGAGCACAGCCTATTGTGACATGACTTGAGTCACACATTTTATCACAGTTTGAGCGATAAAACTGTTTTATCATAAAATGCTAGTACAAATTGACATGACATAATTTATCATGTCTTCTCACAAACGTCTTGGGCAGCCCGTGCTCGGCCCGCTGAACTATAACTGAACAAAAGGAAAAATCTACTTTTTTTGTACAATTATGAGAAGAAAACATTCGATTCAATCAATTATTACTGGACTATTTAATTGTTATTGATATAAATTACGCACTTTCACAGTCTACACATAAATATTTTTACTACAAATAATCAGCCTAAACACAATAAAAACTAATTTGATGAAACTGTCCGATTCATACTTCGGAAGCAGACTTTTGTTCTACAGAATTGAAAGTGACTGAATATCGTTGTACACCTTTGGGCGCGTGGCCACATTTGGAACTAATACCACTATCTTATCTTTTCAATATAATAGGGAATATTCATGTACTTTTTTTTCACTAAATAAAAAGAATAATATAAACCCCAAAAATAAGTATTAAAAGTTCAATTCAACTACTGCTTGTTGCTCAAAAAAATTATGAAATTCCAACAATTTTCTGCTTCATTTCGAACGTCTATTTCTGTCGCGGTCATGATGTGACGTCATTTTCCACGACATTGCTTTGTTTTTATCTATTTTCTGCCCCAAATCATATAAATAAAAATATTTTTTTTAAAATATTTGTTGTGTTCTAAAAACGCAACATAAAATAATGATTGTAAAATAAGTAAAACTTGTATCTTGACTATTACGTGCTTCACAAAACATATCTCAAATGTTCACCAAAAGCGCCTTTCAACGTCAAAAGATCCCAGTAGCTCGGTAGTTTGATTGCCACTCTACTTTCAAGATACGAATCGGAATATTTTCCTGAAATAAGTTTTCAGTGTGCCATCAGGCTTATTCAAACAATATACGTACAGGCGGTTCCAAATAATAATGTTCAATAAATATCCTCCAACAATACATTATTACAAAAACATAACATTTAAATAATGTTTATATTGCAATTTCTTTTTTAAATACATAATCTCGTTTGCACCTTAGTTTTTAATACAATCATTATTCCATTTGAAATAAGATAAGAAATTTGAATTAACCTTTTTTACAGTCCATTCAACCGATTTTGACTTCTATTGCGTTGAAGGCATGACAAATGGCAACTGTAATAAGCAGTTAGTATTGCAACCACGTTTTTGCTTTTAATGCCATCCTTATGCCTACGGAATAGAAGTCAAAATCGGTTGAACAGACTGTAAAAAAGGTTTATTTAAATTTCTAATCTTATTTCAAATGGAGTTTAGACAATTATATTAGGACTTCACATTTTAGTATCAAAATTAATTTAGGATTACAACCATATTTTTTTAGCATTTGACTATTCAAAGTAATAAGTAAAATGATTTTAAAAGCTTCTACGTTTGTCTTTTATTGCAGCATTCAAGTACCCACATTAAGCGACAATTAATCGCGGATAAAGCATCGACAGAATAACTGTAAGTAATAATAGTTACCTTTTTTCTCAGTCAGACTTTGATAATCATAATCGATAAAATAATCGATTCAAAATCATATTACGCACCGTCGAACTATCGACGTCTCTGTACCGGTTAAGCCCACCTCTAATCCTTAATAAAACTTTTAAAACAAAACACTACCGATACACCCTTACCTACAAACCCGCGCTCCCATAGGGATGAGGCACAAAAGGCTGAATTTACACACGCGCATTGGAAAACTGCCCTTCAACCTAATTGAATAAGGTGTAGTTTCCCTTAAAGTCTGTGTCACTAAAGTCTTTATATCATCCAATAAGGATTGGTGACGTATATGATTGTACAGCGACGGTTCTATTCGTCGCTGCTTGTGTCCTAGCTATCGATATGGTCGGGCTCCATCTTAGGACTGGGGCGAAGGACCATTTTGTCCTCACCGTCACCTTCGTTGTGGACGGTTTCTATTGTGAGCATCATCTTCTCATCGCAGCTGTCGTCACCGGAGTCTGAATACATTGATTGGGTTGATGTTGCTACTTCCTGAAATGGAGAAAGGAATTTGTAAGTAAATTTAAATTACATAACATCACGCCTTGTTTACCCCAAGGGATAGGCAGAGTACACCCACATTTCGCCTGTTATGTTAAAGTTCCATGTAATAGGGGTGAGCCTATTGCCATCGTTTAGGAGCATCTGCTACTTGCCAAAAACGTAAGAATATTTGAATTTCGCGGGCTATTTTAGCGCTTCCTCCTTTAAGGGATTACTGTGTATTTATATCAATTATTGTGTATCCTATTGAAAGTGCAAGCCTCACAAAAAAAAAACACGTAAGCAATTACGACTTATAAGTAGAATTTTTGAGATTGTGCTCTTTTGATATTCTGAGCTTTTGACTTTATGCGCTTTTGACTTTCTACGCTCTTGACATGCTGCTCTTTTGGCAATTTGCAACCCATTTGTCATTTCGCGCTTTTGACCCGCGTCCGCGCGCTCCTAAACGCTGAGAAATTGCAGATGGAAAAATGGTAACAATACTATATATTTTTTTTTTTGTCAATTATTATTGTCTTATACTTTAAATGGTAATAAAACCCGCATCACAATCCGTTTCATAGTTGAGAAGAACAATGCTGTCACACGATTTTGCATTGAAAGTGTATTTATTTTAGTTTTCCATTAGTTACAACACAACACACACTTGTATGTCACATTTATTTTATTTAGTATGAGCTTCTATAAACGATCACTTTTAATTTATATTATCTTAATTAATCAGGACACTTTGTGTTATCATCTGACATTATGCTGAACTAAGGCCCTTTTGGCATTATAATAATTGTTTGGTTTTTTGTAGTTATATGGTGTATTTTTTTTACACATTTTTTATTCTTTCAAAAACCCAATATCACTTTGCCCGACCCGAGAATCGAACCCAGGACCTCATGCTCAGAAATAGCGCTTGGTTGAATAACACTAGACCAACGAGGCAGGTCAAATACAAAAAAAGAGAAATTTATTGTGGTCAATTTGGTAAAATTCGTGATAAAACTGAATATTTTTCACCGTAACATGGAGCAATATTTAGTTTATTTTTAATTTAGCAACACAAAATCTGGGGGCAAACATCTGCAACATCAGGCAGAAAACGGGTTAAGTTTCAAATGGAGGTTTTGCGATTATGTTGCTATGAGCAAAAATAATTCATCCAAAAATATCGTCGAAAAAAGCACTGTTGCCATAGTTCCGGGTCCAGCCATCCAGACTCCAGGCCCTAATATGTACGTAGAGATAAACAACGATAACATGGCCCGCCCCTCCAAATTACTGTTTCAATGTGTCACATCCTTACTAATAAATAAATCCATGGTCATTTTTTTTGGTCGATGGCCGTCTCAAGACACAACGTGCGTTGTGAGTCTTAGTGGCGCTTCGTAAACACATTCACAAATATTTTCAAACGTTTTGAATTTTGGAGGGGAGCCATGTTATCGTAGTTAATCTCTATGTAAAGTTAGACCCTAAATATTTCACCAGTACTCAAAGACATAGGACTCACCGTAATTCTATTCTTAGTATGTATCCGCACGTGCTTGGCGAGGTGATCTGATCTCATAAACCGTTTCCGACACTCGGGACACTCGAACCTCTTCTCACCGGTGTGCGTCCGCCGGTGACGCTGTAGCTCGTCCGATCGAGTAAACCTGGAGACAAATAATTAGTGGTTAAGATATTTGGCAATGGAACATAGAATGAGTGGGTTTGGTTCATTTTCATTTCTTCTGTGTATGGAAACCAGTGGCGAAAGCACCGTTTAACACGATTCCTACCGGCTTCCCTTCGGAAATTCGGAACACAACCACTCTACCGTTATTTAAAAATGGTACACAGTCAGTAGTGTTTAATAATGCCAAATAATATAATAATCACATTGTAGGCATTTAATACACCATACTATTAAAACATTACAAAAGGCCTGCATTACATTTTTTTACTTTATTTCCCAACAACAAAACATTTTGCTGTAAAATAACTCGGTGAGTTCAATTTCTATACATAATCGACGTCATGACGAGTTCATTTTGTATGGAAAAGATTTTTTTTTGCTCCGGCTTAACGCTCCTATAAAATCACCCTTCGCCACTGATGGAAACAGATGTATCCTACAGCAGAAAATATTTGGAATTATGCCATTCATCATCATCATTTCAGCCGAAACCGACATAGGCCTCCCCCAAGCACCGCCACGTCGACCGGTTCTGTGCTTCACGCATCCAGCGGATTCCGGCGGCCTTCACAAGGTCATCGGTCCACCTTGTAGGAGGCCTTCCAACGCCACGTCTTACGTCTTCCGGTACGCGGTCGCCACTACAGTACCTTTCGGCCCCATCGGCCATCTGTTCTGCGAGCAATGTGCCCACTGCCACATAAGTTTGGCAATTCTTCGGGCTATGGCGGTTACCTTGGTTCGCCTGCGGATCTCTTCATTTCTGATTCGATCAAAGCATAGCCCTCTCCATTGACCTTTGGGTGACTTTTAGCCTTCTAATAAGGCCCATTGTGAGCGACCATATTTCAGTGCCAAAAGTCATCTTTGGCATCACGCACGCAAGCACGCATTATGCCATTATTATTACATAAAAGGAAGATAATAACGCCCAGTTTTAAAACTACATGTGAGTGCACTTAATACTAAAGCTCTGACGGCCAACAGAGGGCGACATAACCGTCAATCTTATATGGTAAAGCCATCTCTTCCCGAACCGAACTGTTTGCCAAGCGCGTTAACTGTAGCAAAAACCAGACTTGTCATCTTATATTGACGCTGATAGAGCCTTAGGCACAGAACCTTAGGCTTTGACGGTTACCAAACCACTTACAAAGCATAAATACGGGCAATACATTCTCTTTAAGGACACTTAAAAGCGAACAACCACTACTAAAAACCCCCAGTTTCTTAAACATCAGCTGACAGAAAAGAAAAACCGGGCATCTGCGTATCGGACCACGCACAATGGAGGGTTCCGTAGTTGGGATAAATTTATCCCAAAAACAAACTTAACATTGTAGTTGAAAAACATGTTCTCCCATACATCACTATACGTCGCGGTCAATTTTCTAACTGCAAATGTAAGTTTGTAAACGCATTTTGTTTATGGTATGAAACAGGGTTGTTGCTAACATCAGCATCCGCGGAACTTCAGCATCATTTTCAACATCAGCATCAGCATCCGCATTGATCGATGCTGATTATTAATGCTGAAGATCGAATCAGGACTCGTGACATGACCGCAAAGGGGGCGGGGCTTATAGCACGTGTTATTTTCGTTTGCAAGTGTTGACCAATAATGCAATGGACTTGCTCTTTGGAATTTTTCCATTACCAAGATACCTAGACTAATAGATAGTAGGTTATGTACAGACGCCAGCAGGTCAAGTTACCCGAAACTGTAAAATTTTCCCAATTAACCTTGAACTTTATGCTGTAGTGATAAAGTTGAAAATCTATTAAAGAAATTTGACAGATTGTAGTAGCTTGATGTGCTGGCGTCTGTACATAACCTGCTATCTATTAATCTAGGTACTTAATTACTAATCTAGTACTAATTATTATAGTTTGATTCTATTTTGCATTAAAAGTCACAAAATTATTGAAACAATATTTTATTTCAATACTGTGCAACTTTTAGGTATAAATTCATAACGGTCACTACTTTTTCTCTACTTTTTTAAGAAAATAATTAAAATCAGCATCAGCATCCGCTGATGTCAATGATAAAAAATCAGCATCAGCATGCGCTGATGTGAAAAAAATACAACCCTGGCAGTGAAACTACAAATTAACGATTTTCGTACTTTTTCCTTTACTTGTGCTGTGAGGCCTAACTTCTTGCAAATTTCAAAATTCTGGAAGTACCCTAACTGATTTACTTGCGAGTACCAAAGGATGTCGAATAAATTGCCGTATTTTTTTATTGCGTTGACTTAGAAGCTTGATTTTTTAGAGCTCCAAGGGACCGTAGATCTATGTATTTAATACCTTTCAACTTGATATCTCCAGGCGTTCCATCTAAGACAAAAGGGTCTTGACAGACTGACAGACATGCAGTCAGACAGACAAGACGAACAACGAAGTGATCCTATAAGGGTTCCGTTTTTTCCTTTTGAGGTATGGAACCCTAAAAACCGAATTACAGAATCAGGCTTTCCAAAACCAGGGGTTAAAAGAAGTGTAAGAAGATGTAAGAAAGGACGATTCGATTTACCTCTTGCCACAGAACAACCAGTTGCAAAGGAAAGGCCTTTCGCCCGAGTGCCACCTTAGATGTGCTCGGAGATGCGATGTTTTCCCATACACTTTGTTGCAACCCGCTATGTGGCATACATGCTGTTTCTTGCGATCCACCAGGCGGCTGCAATGGAAATGATCTTGTTAGTGTCATGCAATTGTGTTTTTTTTTTTGTGAAATTTAGTTTTTTTAAGTAAGTATAGATGTTTATTATTATTAACGGCTTTACTTATGTCTACGCTTTAGGATAACTAGACTTGTTTGGGCTAGAACAGGCCCCTTAATCGTAAACTTTAAACGCAGCAAGGCTGAGGTGAATATAAGTAAAACCGGAAACAATAATGTGTCTCACGAAATTTTAAGGCCCGCTGGCATCACATACCACTAAATCCATTTGCTAAACGTATTTCAAATATAATTATGTCTCTGTCATCTTCAAACGATTGACAGAACGATGATTTAGATTCATTTAGCGCTAAACGTATTTAGTGATTTCTGGTGCAGGCAGGCCTCAGTATACTAAGTAATATTGATTGTATCTCCGTTCTCGGAAAACAGAAAAAGGCAACTTTCGTTTGAACGTTAAGACGCTGACAACAGGTAAACCGCTGTCACTGTCAGACTGCATACTGAAAGAGAAGCGCGATGACACAACGCTTGTAATTTAATGCAAAATACGAAGTAATTATTTATCTACTCAAAAATGAGTTGAGTAATCGAAAATAAAAAAAACCGGTCAAGAGCGAGTCGGACTCGCGCACCGAGGGTTCGGTACGTATATATGATGTTGATGATTTCTGAAAAACTGCTTCGTTTTATTTTTCCTGTAATCTTTACATAAACTACTATCACATAGAATAATTTCAGATTTTTATCTATGCAAACTTCGGCGATAAGTGGGGATCGGCATTTTTTTTACATTTTTCATCAAGTCGGAAACAGTGCTGCCTAAAAAAAATTTAAAAAAATTTGAGAATGTGCAAACAGCGTTCTTTCATATGATACCCCACATGCCCTAGTAGCCCCACTTCAAATTTATAAGACCCCCTTTCAGTCCCTTTTGCAAAAATTTGCAATTCTTTTAATTTTTTTTCTTGTTTGCAAAGTAGTTGGGCTAACGTCATCTAAAACTATTATAAATTTCAAGTCGATAGCATTAGTAGTTCTCGAGATATTCAGGTGTGACAGACAGACAGACAGACAGACTTAGTCTCACCATAAGGGTTCCTTTTTACCATTTTGGGACGGAACCCTAACAACCAAGTTCTACATACAAATAAGACGTTCTTGTTATTAATTAAATACCAACCGTACGTTGATATTTAATACAGATATTTTGGATTGAAACTCAAAGTAAAGGGTTAGTTTACCGTTATTTTGTAACGAGATTTTTTTAAGTAACAACCAAGTTCTGAGAAATATGTTCAAGAATAACATATATTTTGTCCGCTACCACAAACTATATAGATTTGCAATTTTTTTTTTGTTTAAGACATGCCTACTTTTATCATTTGCCTCTTGTCAGCGCCTTAATAAGAAGAAGTTTAAATTTACATATGTTGGGGTCGGCTTCCAGTCTAACCGGATGCAGTTGAATACCAAAACTTTACATGGAGCGACTGCCTAACTGACCTCCACAACCCAGTTACTGGGTAACACAATACCCCTTGGTAAGACTACTTGTCCGACTTTCGGGCTTCTGACGACCCGTAACAACCGTCAATGATCTACAAATGACAGCCAGTACCAAAGGCTTAACGTGCTGTCCGAGGCACGGAGGGATCTTGGTATGTAAAGATGGTCACACATCCACGGACCAACCGCGGCAAGCGTAGCTTAACCTGATCGATCGACCCGTGCGGCTTTTATTATTTAGCCACAAGCCCCATGCATGTTATCAAATATATAATGTTGATTTCAGAATTCAGAGACAAGACTTGATTTGCTTTGAATCTGCAATGGCATGCATGAGGCACAGGGTGTAAAGTTCAATCATCCTCTATAGAAAAGCGAGGATCCTCCGACCAGACGGGTGTCGTGCCTGGTGGGCAACTGCTCGACAATTGGTGTCGGGACGTTAAATATATGCTAATTGCGCGGTAAACTCTGCTTGCGCGATGCAGGATTTTGCATGACGTCAGTCTGACGCGTAGTTCGCATGTGGCTATGTTCATGCGGCTACAAATCTACCAGAAACCTTCATTGAACAAAAATGAAAAGACTTTTCCAGAAAGAAATGTATTGCCCATAGCCTACTTTACAAATAGGTTGGTAGCGAAGTCGGCCCTTCTGCACCGCGCTAGCTTTCCGAATGCCGAGCATAAAAAAAAAAATAAACAGCCTCGGTTCATCATCATTGGAGCTGTCATTAGTAGTTGTAACTTTCTTCACAAGCCATTCCAGATTGACTGCCATAGTATCAAATGAAAAGAGCTTTCTAGTGATAATGTCTGGTCATCATAGATGGTGGGGGATGGGTCATAATAATACATTTTCGCCCATCCCCCTTTCATGTTGATTTCAGATAAGTGGTGGCCTAAATTTAATTACAGTACTTATTTATGTTCGCAGACAATGACAAATCAACTGTCGATGATTCTAAGACCGTGACATCCACCAACCCGCACTAGGTCTGCGTGGTTGATTATGGCCATCTCACAACCAGGAGGCCTGAGTTCCAGCAGTGGGAAAAATAAAGGCTGTATATGTTTTCCTTTCCATCGTCACAGCCGAAGACAGTGCCGGTGATACCACTACAGGCGCCCTCGACGAGATTTCTGTGGCGGAGCTACAATACTCTTGGGGGGTAGGAAGCTAAAGTTTTTAGTCATGGTTCCTGTGCGTTAATACAGTTTAATAGAGACTTTGTGAACCTATGCAGAAAAAGGAGAATGCAGGATGCAAGAGCGAGCATAAGTAGTTCGAAAAATTTTGGAACATTCCTCGGATATGTAATTTTATTTTTATATTGGGGTATTAGGAAAATACAGTATGCAAGAGCGAGCGAACCAAGCTCGAAAACTTTATCTTACGTTATCGTAAGCTTAGGTTGTCTTTTGACCATTCCTATAGAATAAGGAGTAGTAACCCCTATCCCTCCTTTGTCGTGCTACGCAGAAAAGTTTGAGAACTCAGAGAATGTAAGATGCATGAGCGAGCGAAGCGAGCTCAAACATTTTTGGCATCCTGTATCGTTTAGGTTTTCTTTTGTTTTTCGCGATCCATATAGAAATAGGAGTAATTTTGTCGACATGTGCAAAAAGGTTAGAGAAATAAAGAGGTTTTAGGGTTTTTTGTAGCGTTTAAGTTTTGCGTTACAGACGCTTCGCCTTGGGCGCCCCTTCATGTCTGGCGCCATGGGCGGTCGCCCAGTTACGCTGTACCCTAACTGGCCGCAGAGCCTCAGGTTGAACTCATTAACTAATACAAAGGTAAACTCACTTCTCGCCTTGGTCGCAGTTGGGGCAGGTGCAAGCGACTCGCTTCATGAGCCGCTTGCCCGCCTGGCCGGGACTGTTGGGCCGCAGCTTGGCGGCCTCGCACTCGGCAGGCTGCGGCGTGCTGGCCGCGCTGCCGTTGCCGCTCGAAGTACTCACGCTGACGACTTGCCACTTGCCTGGTTCGTTAGGGTCCTGCTGGATTTGTTGGCCTGGAAAAAAAAAACGTGTACAAATCAATCTTAATGATGTTGTGATGGTCTCTCATGCAGGAAGTTGTGGTTTCAAATCCGGGCAAGAACCAATGTGGCTTTTCAATTCATATGTACTTTCTAAGTATATCTTGGACATCACTGACATTGGTGAAGGAAAAACATCGTGAGGAATATAGTTGAAATTCCGAAATTCCGAAAAGTCTGAAATTCCGTCTTGAGCAAGCGTGGTGATGAATGCTCGTGCCTTTTCTGTATGAGAAGAGACCTTTGCCCAGCAGTGGTACAATAATAGGCTGATATTATCTTGATGCAGTCCGCAACGAGCTGCCCGCGCTGATACAACGTCCTATAAGTACTTCGGCCGACGGCCCGCGCCATGATGTCGGTTTCAGACTTCGGTCGATCCAGAGCGAGCGAAGCGAACGCATTTTTTTTTTGCACTCTGTCTAAGATAAATTAGATTTCCTTTTGACGATTTATGAATTAGAAAAAAAATAAGATTTCGGAGGTGCTAGGCTGCAAGAGCGAGCGGAGCGAGCTCGAAATTTTTGACAGCAACATATTAGTCAAATTATATCGATCGATAATGCGCCAATCCAGCAGGGGCGCCAAAACTTTAGTTAAAAATGAAAATAAGTCGTGTCGCCTTTGCACTTACAGGCGTCTTTGAGTTCCTGGCAAAATTCAACGGCACCCGCCCGGAACCCGCTCACACCGATTGAAGATAATAATAATAATAACGCTACGTTAATCACGTGGTGATTTCATCAGTGCGCCACCCACAGAGAAAGTTATTAAGTGCTGCGCGTCTCATTTATTTATTGCAAAGTTGCGGTGCGCTGGGTGGTGCACTTGACTGTCACGCATGAATTTGCCGCCCCCTGATGTTGGCGTCCGGCGCACCAGCCCCGGCTTGCTCCCTCTATATCCGGGGCTGATGCCCTAACCACGAATAAATAAGAGCAGGACTATAACAATAAACCTAGCTTTCCACTCACTATCTAGTGACCCTACATGTGGTCCGAGGCTGTCTATTTCACTGTTGTGTTTGCTTTGCGGGCAGTTTACAAGTACTGCGGTTTATGCTCACTGACAGTTATATTTTAGTCTGTGGTTATGTAATTTTTGTACTGCCTGGTGAAAAATCATGTTTTTCTCTTGTAATTTTTTTGCACTAAACTATGTAGAAGAAGTTTATTAAAATGTTTGGTTCCAGAAATCTTACTCGTTTATTAAAAATGAAAACCACCTGTCCTAATACTTTCATTATTTTGTAAACATCTGTCTTTATTAATTTTAAATCAGCAAATTAAGTTTTTAGTTATAAAAAGACCAACAAGTTGATTTTTCTAAAGTAGTTGCAGTAGAGGCAACACACTAACTAAGAACTATTATTTATTTGTATGTAATTTGTCATACAAAATCCCTGTAACATTTCCAATGCTTATTGTTACTTATTTAAACTTCCTCGTTTATTAGCTACCGTAGCTATTGTCTGCAGAACAAGAAGATTAATGTTTGACCCACATTTTAACAGAATATTAAAAAAATATTATATATAGTCATAGTCGCCACGCTTGGCAGACGGGTTGGCGATCGCAGTATGGTGTTAAAATGCATAGAGAACGCTGCTGCCCATTCTCTAGTAAATCCCTTAGTCGCCTTTTACGACACCCACGGGAAGAAATGGGATGGTGCTATTCTTTTGGTGTTAAAATGCATAGAGAATGCTGCTGCCCATTCTCTAGTAAATCCCTTAGTCGCCTTTTACGACACCCACGGGAAGAAATGGGATGGTGCTATTCTTTATGTCCGGCACCACACAAAATGGTAGTAAATAAATAAACCACTTGGACATATGACATTGAGTTATGGGTATCAGCAAAAATACTCGAATGTTGACATTTTACAATAGTTCCAGAATAAAGCATTCAAAATGATAATTAATGCACCTCTTTATATCAGAACCAATGAAACAAAAACAGTCAAGGAGGATGTTGAGCACAGACCATACAAAGACCGTTTAAAAGCTCATGCTAACATCCTAGCAACAGCGTTATGTAAACCAATAAATGAACAGAAGGCTTATAAGACAACACATTATGGGACCTTGTTCTCTAACAATTTCTAGTTTAATAAGACAGCTTCGTCACTGGAGGAACAGTTCTCTCCTGTCAATAAACTCCCAAAACAAATCTGTTAAGGGCTTGTCAATCCGACCCCAAGATGTTTAATAATATAAAAATAAATAAATAAAAAACAAACTGCCAAAAGAATCTCATACTTGGGGACTGTTACTTTAATACGTGTTTTGTGTGTACCTACTTAAATAAATACTTGTTACAAAGTGCATCTTACCTATAAGTGGCTGTGCAGATTGAGGTTGTGTCTGCTGCAGCTGAGCTAGTTGCACTCCTGGTAAACCCAAAGCTGGTACCAACTGCACCGCGCCACCCAAACCACCAACACCCAACGTTGGCACCTGCAAACACACCACATTACAGCCACATAGCCAACTAACCAACAACACACTAATAGATTGAACCGAGTTTCAAGCCGCCGAGAAACAAATAGGTTATGTTTTCATAATAAAATATTCATTGATGCCAACATAACCTTATACTCTATTTACAATATAAAAATATTATAAAATACGTCATCTATTGAGGTAATCCATCACCGGGGAAAATCTTATTATGAAATGAAGGAAATTACATTGTCAAATCTGTCAATTAGTAGGTACTGTGGATCCGCCCCGATAGATAGAATACACATAGATTTTCAGAGCATACAATCATAATACTTATTAGAATCACTAAATAAATAACCCGTTAAATGCGTACAAACCTGTATTATTAATAATTAACCTCACCAAAAAACAATTGAGAGTTTAACCCACAAATGTCGCGCAGATTCACAGAAACGACGGCAATAAACTCGTTCGGAATCTAAACTCATGACGAACAACAATAACGGTTACGCTTCGGGAATATTCGTGCGAGGGGCCGAAGATTGCCGAACGCAATACCTGTACAAGGTTCGCGGCGCGTACATTGCCTGATGCAGGTATCACGGTGACTTGCTGGCCATTTGGAGTACTTGTTATGATCGCCTGGGAGGGTTGCTGCTGCTGTATGTTCCCCTGATCCGATACCGCCTTTATCCGTATCCAAGCAGCATTATAAATATAAATAATGGGTTTTTTAGCTATTGGGTGGACTACATTAAATAATTGGGATTAGTGTGATTGGTAGGTATATTCAGCATCCATTCAATTGAAAGTATTTGCTAGTACAAAACTCTAGGATCTGGCAGTTTTAAAACAAAGCTGTCCTAAAAAAGGACATATATTACTTTTATGAAACCACTAACCTGGCCCTCAATTTTAATTTCAGTAAATTACACTACTTTTATTGCCTTTTAAGACCGCACAAATTCTACGTATGATTCTATTAACACATTATCGGAACAGCAGTGGGTATAAATAAGCCAGCATTGTAACTAACACTGTACTAACAAAGTGTACTAAAACCAGAACTGAGATAAAAACGCGGGAAAAATATTCGTTGACAAAAAAAAACTGTGCTCTCATTTATTTTCAGGTACCGGGATAACCCATCTCGCTCCCACTAGGCAAGCAAGATGAGACATAAAGTAACAGCTACGTGAAAGAACCCTACACCCTTTTTTGTGCACTTCCAAAGTTGGGATTAATAAAATATAGCTTTGTAAATTTTGTTTTGTTACTTAC
This sequence comes from Tiliacea aurago, assembly GCA_948098905.1. Taxonomy (NCBI): domain Eukaryota; kingdom Metazoa; phylum Arthropoda; class Insecta; order Lepidoptera; family Noctuidae; genus Tiliacea; species Tiliacea aurago. Next base: position 22,531,935 of record OX402581.1, on the reverse strand, counting down.
TCAGTTGTCAATTTTTAGAGCTTAAAAATAGCCTTATTAGTAGCTGTATTGATATTTTATTAATCACAATAATAAAAATGAATGTTGTTCCTTGGTAAGCGTATCACTTCAGAATGGCTGAACCGATTTGGCAAATTTTTGTTTTAAAATGTTCGTAATAGTCCGTATCAGCGGGTACTCCGAAGTAACGGCGAATGAAAAACAAAAAACGACATAAACTGTGAAAGTCAAAAATGTGACTTGCAGTCGGGTTAGGACTCAAAGTCAAAAAAGGCAACTTTGGAAGTCAAGAAACGGCCGAACATTCGTCCGATACTTCGGATTATCGCTTCGGAGTAAACTAGTTCTTACGGAAATAAACATTTTAAAACTTGCCGGGAAAATTGGAAAGTCGGGAAAACTGAAGTGCATTTTCTATGGGATTATGTTGGACTGGACGTCTGCAGGGTCAGCTATAGTACCTAATACAAATCAGTTTGATTTCTGTTGTCACATTATGTTATGATGAATTATACTGAATATACCACATTATAAACGAGTCATAAACGAAGAAGAAAACTCTTTTAAAAGATTAACAAACAATACCAAAACGAAAACTTCTCTAGAAGATTAATAAATAAAGATAAAATAATAATAACCAAATATAAAAACCTGAATGATCAATAAATAATGCTACCAAAATAAAAAGCCAACTAAAAATAAACATGCTCAAAAAGCTACCAGCTTAACTCCAAAAGGACAATGGCCAAAAATGTTATTTCACGGAACGCAGAACAATTTTGAACGAATGGTTAGTTAAGGGGGCGTACAATGGTACACTAGCAACACTCCTTTAAAAAAGTATTATCTCGTGACTGAGAATGAATTGTCTAGAATTTTCTAATACCTTTTATAAAGTTTCATATTGAGACACGAAGCAACAAAATACGATCTAGAGGAATGTGGCCGCTTTTCTTTAGATCGTATTTTGTTGCTTCGTGTCTCAATATGAAACTTTATAAAAGGTATTAGAAATTTCTAGACACACTTACCGAGGGTCCATAGTAGCCGTTATTCATAATTCCTTCTCAGTCACGAGATAATATTTTTTTAAAGGAGTGGCGCCAGTGTACCGTTGTACGCATTCTTAAGGTGAATCCGCCCGTGAAATTCAATCCCCAATGTCATGATTGCATGAAAAAGGCATTCAATGGGTGAAATCTACCCTAGAGAGATGTATGAATGATTCTAATGATTATAATTCTGTAAATACATATCTGTTATAGTCGCGAATCATATTTTGATCAAGATACAACCTGACACTGAACTGCAAATAGCCAAAAAACGTAAGAAAATTTTAATTTCGCGAGCTACAGCTGCGGATCCACCTTAAAAACTGTCATTACCTTTTCGGAGTAAAGGCCATGTCCTCTAACAGAAGTATAGATCTCACCTGCAGCGTGATGGTGGCGGGAGACTGCCCCGCACCTCCGCCCTGCGCGCCGCCGCCCTGCTACCAAACCAACACCCGGCTTATATTTACAGCACAAGACTTACTTACATAATCAGCCTATAATGATCCCACTGCTGGGACACAGGTCCACTCTGTGAGAGGGAGGGAGCCGTAATCCACCACGCGGGCGCAGTGCGGCTTGGTAGATGTCACATGCCTTCGATTTTTTTTGGTTCTATGACATGCCGGTTTCCTCACAATGTTTTCCTTCACCGTTTTGAGAGCAGTGGTGATGAAATAATGTATAATTTTCACAAAGTAAAGCGCCTGCCTGGCAAAGTAAGTCGCGACCGTTATCATGGGGCCACCACTGCTCCGACAAGACTTACTTATCAACAGCTTATTATTATGAAATGCCTACTTAATCTTCTACTTAATAAAATCTTAAATTCATTCATTTAGTGACAGACCCCCTAGAGGGAGGCCTATATCCAGCAGTGGACGTCTTTCGGGTGAAATGATGATGATGATGGCTGACAGACAACGCACAGTCTAACTCTAAACCACTGGGTCTATACTCCATTTATAGTATTAGAAAAAAACGGCAAAATGACAACAGTTATTGTCTAATATTATTGATATTAATGCACTTTAGAGTTATTGTGTTAAGACTCCGTGAACGAATAAAACCCTTTATCGTCAATTTCTTATCTAATTGTGAGAAAGCGTGAAATAATTGAAACTTTAAGTCTGTGTAACTATAAAAGTACAGTTTTTGTGGTGCTAAACCATTCGTCAGTCACAGCACCTGTTAATAGTTTCATCACTTTTGCGCTCTCGAAAATATAGCTTATTTCCCCTTTGATTTACTTAAGGAAGGTATTGTATAATCATAAAATCAAATTTTAATTTTATCTCAAGGATAACTGAAGCCCAGTGTGTGGTTTTTAAATTTCTTGATATGATTTGCTGAATAATAAGAAAAAAACATTACCGACTGGGTTTTTAAAATAAATACAACATTAGTTTTTGTTTATACTAAACCCGAAAAGGGGTCATTGTACTCATCATTTTGATAATTTTTTTCTATGGGACCAACCTTGAAATCGCGAAAAAAAATCAGCTGTCCATACATTGTGTTCACATAAATCGACAAAATGTATGGAACAGCTGATTTTTTTTTCGTGATTTCAAGGTTAGTCCCATAGAAAAAGTTGTTCAAAAAATGATGAGTACAATGACCCCTTTTCGGGTTTAGTGTACTTAAACAAAAACTAATGGTTTTTCAAAATTATTCTTCTGCTATATTTTGTATCGAAATTTAAAAAAGTGCTTTCGCCACATGCAAGCAGACCATATACACTCGGCGTCACAAAAATCGCATCTCTCCGAAAATAAGTTTCAACAAATGTTTATATCGAAATAACGAGAGGGTGGTAACCGTTATTTTTCTAATGTTATAAATAAATGGAGTAAAGAAGCATACAATTCTGCACAAGAGTTCCTTATATCAAAAGTAAGCACAAAGAATGGATTTCTGAAAAAATCACCCTAAATGGTGCCATTTAGGGTGTTTTGAAAGTTTTTCGGCTCGGAACATGAGGCGAATCGCTGGGCGGCGCAGTAATAAATTCACGTGTCAATGGGAATAAGGGGTGCGGTACAGCGCAGCGAGTAGCGCACTTCAAAGCCGCCATCAAGTTTGAACCGAGCAGTAACTTCCTAATGTAAAAAGTAGTTTGGCGTATAAACATGTAACTTATAGTTGCCCTGAACCCTGCATGACTGATATATGCATTGTATGAACTAGGTAGGTAGCTTAAATAAAATCAGCTTTCATAGTGTACAAGGACTTGGTTCTGCTAACGATTATAACTCGCAGCGAACGCGATAGTCAAACTGCGGACCGAGCACGGGCTGCCCAAGACGTTTGTGACAAGACATGATAAAATTTGTCATCAATTTGTACTAGCATTTTATGACAAAACAGTTTTATCGCTCAAACTATGATAAAATGTGTGACTCAAGTCATTTCACAGTAGACCGTGCTCGCCCCACTGAAAACTATTAGAATGATGTATCACACACTACACCTCACCAGAAAGGACGCAAACCGAAATTCGGTATGTAAACTAAAAATTTACCTATGCATTCCAAAACCATTTCGAGATTTTAAGCTTCTAAGACTTATTTTTCTATTAATAGGTCTTAAAATAATAAGATCGTATTTATTTTCACAAAAATACTTAAAATCACTTGACTTTTATTTGACCTCTAATTGACGTCACAAAGCAGCCTGAATTGGAAATTTCAGTGCCTCTTGTAATTAAATTGTTCTTTATGTGTCAAGTGTCATGCCAACGTCAAATTTACATGAAGCACTTAATATTATTCTATTCAGATAGGTAAATATGTAAATAGTGTAGTTTTTCACCAGCGGCGGACAGTGGAAGTCAAATCACATCGATGTATCGCCTCAGGAAAACTTAACTTACGTTAAAATGGTCTTCACAATAAAACAGTCGCCGCCCAGACTTGTACTAAACATTTACTTCCTCGCACCATTTCCTTTTTAAGGTTTCTTTTACTACCAATCAATTTGTGTCGGCTATTTGTTTGGTGTTTATACTTGACGGTATGAAGAACTTAGCAGAAGTAGTCTTTGAATCCATTAACTTTATTAATATGCCATAACTTTAAACTAAAGTACGGAAATCGCTAAAGTATGAAATGTAAACAAATTAATTGTCAAATTTGACAGGTTGACTTTACTGAATATAGTTTTAAATAAGAGTTAAACGTAGCAAAGATCCTAAGCTATTCAGCTACTAGTGACGTCAATACGAACAATACTTTAAAAAAATATATAAAAATAACTACAGCTTGTAAAAACAAAAAGATGAAATTATGTGTTTCAAATACTCTTATCATTAAAATAAAAATATAAAAAACATACCTGAAAAATACTTTACATACCTAATTGCCGATAACATCATGCTAAAATAGAGTTCTACTATTCGTTCGCAGCCACCTTAAAGGCGTAATTATGTGTGAATTCGATGCAAGATAGATAGATGTGAGAGCGAGCATTAATTTGTTAATTTAATTAAATAGACGAAATTGTTGTACACACGGCTACATATCAAGCTTTAGATTTCCAGTATAAACTGATCTCGCGTTGTATAGGAGATCCGTACAATGAGAGGTCAGCATAGACTGGAAATTTATAGCTTGATATATGTATAGCCGTGTGTACAAACAACAATTTGATTTTTTTTAAGCTGCCTAAAGTTATTTTTAAATTAGGCTTCCGCATCCAGCATTGATCTTATTTTAACATTCCATACAACAGCGTGTATGTAATCCTTGCAAGTATACAAGTTTTATAAAACAGTCTACAATTACAGTCTAAAGGTTCCTGACAGCTGCACGCACAGATTAAACGCCATTGGCGCGTACGTCGTTGCCGACGAAACGAAATGTTGCCATTGTAAATATCATATATTATAAACTTAATTAACTAAGTAGTTTGTATTTATTTTGTTTCTTATTTATAATCACTCTGTATGCTGCACCGGTCGACGTCATCACGTCAACGCCGGCTGTCGCTGAAAACCAGCACTGGGGCTCTGTCTCGCATAGGGTCGCAGCATTATGCTGAGCGGTGGCCGTTTTGCGTGACGAATATGTTCCCCCAGCTTGTTCTTTTTGTATTTATGTTGTTTCTTTGCGTCATGTTTACCGCAAATAAACGTATTTTCTTTCTTTTCTTTCTAATAATAACGATGGATATAATTTACCTGTACGTTCGCCAGTGACGCTATCTGTATCTGTTGAATCTGCCCTGAAGGCGTCAGTACACTCGCCATTTGAGGTTGAGCTTGCATCTGTACAAAACATAAGTACTTAAATAAGTAATGGTTCCTTATATCTAGCCATGGACGTCAACTTTTGGTCCGTCTGGCGTCCGTTTGTAATGTCCAAATTACAGCTTTTTTACTAAATGCTTAAGAAAGTATATACGGTACTTATTAATAACAAAAAAAAATTGAGCCGTCACGGGACGCCTGGCAACATCAAAATTCGATCGAATCGCCACGCGGCATGCGTCGCCCCGCCAGCCATCGGTTTTACGGGCGGCTATAGATGTTTCACATCAAAAACAATTTTTGTAAATTCTTGTCTGTCTATTTGTTATCTCCGAAACAGCTGGACCGGTTTTGACAGGACTTTCACTGGCAGATAACTGATGTTATAAAGAGTAACTTAGGCTACTTTTATTTTAGAAAAAGTCACGCAAGCAGCAGCTGATGTTACAATAAACAGTTGTAAGGCTATAGACCCCTCCGTGCCTCGGAAAGCACGTTAAGCCGTTAGTCCCGGGCGTTATAATAATAAACCATTTATTTTCAGGTTACAAAGACCCATAGATGAACACCTTAACCTAAATTAGTTTTTGTTTACCCTAAACAAAGTAAAAGTCAAAGTAATTTATTTGCAGTAAATGCGGTACAAAAGATGGTAGGTAGGTATAAAAATTGTTAGTGCGATGACACATTTCGCCATAAATTGGCATGCAAATATTAAAATAGCAAGATGCTAGTTTAAATAAGCAACTCTATAAACCCGAAAAGGGGTCATTGTACTCATCATTTTGAACAACTTTTTCTATGGGACCAACCTTGAAATCGCGAAATAAAAATCAGCTGTTCCATACATTTTGTCGATTTAAGTGATCACAAATGTAGGGAACAGCTGATTTTTTTTCGCTAGTAAATAAAACTTAAAGCTGTGTTAAGTAGTATCACTTAGATGCACTAAGTCTTTATGCAGTCAGGTAGCACGTTGGTATGCGCACCACAAACGCCTTAAAGTTGACGTTGCGACTGCAACAGCTGCAGTTATTCATGGATCTTTGACAGTCGTTACGGGTCGTCAGAAGCCCGAAAGTCTGACAACCAGTCTTACCAAGGGGTATCGTATTACCCAGTAACTGGGTTGTGGAGGTCAGATAGGCAATTGCTCCTTGTAAAATACTGATATATACAGCTGCAACCGGGAAAAGACTAGGCAAAATGTTGTTGCTGTCTCAGACTTTATCAAGTACAAAAACTACAAACACATCAGTTTTCAAGTACCTGCTGTAACTGTGGTATAATCTGCAGATGTTGCGGCGCATGTACCGGCAGGTGCACCGTTTGGTACACGGTGTGACCGTTGGACACGCTCACCGGCACTTGCACGGGCACCATGCCCATGCCGCCCACGCCTCCCCGGACTGCTATGCCGCCGCCGCCGCCTATGTTGATAAATGAGGTTGTATGATCGTTGTAGAGGTGGCGTTCTAAGTGAGAGACAAAAGCGAGATAACGCTTCGGTATTTTGACACGTCAGTACATATTATAAAACAAAGTCCCCCCCTGCGCCACGTCTGTCTGTCTGACGCTGATAGCACACCTCCGCCACGAAACCTAGCAGCGAAACCGCTGTAGTTCAATTCAACTGGCTCGCGTCATGTTCCGCTACTCGAATCGGATGCGAGTAGCGGAACTACTGCGGTTTCGCTGCTAGGTTTCGTGGCGGAGGTGTGCTACCGGCGTGAACGCGATAAACCCAAAAACTACCAAAAGGATTTTCATATGGTTTTCACAAATCGACGGGGTGTCAAAGTTTAAAAAGCTTCAATTAAATACTGCCTTCTCACTATTTTGTTCGTTACAAAATTGGACTATGTACCTTTTTAACCGATTTCAAAAAAAGGAGAACGTTCTAAGTTCGTCGGAATCTTTTTTATTTTATTCCGTAGTCTCATAATTCAATATCAGAAACCACTTTCGAACTCGAAACAAAATGATTTTGCTTATTATGTCGTCTAGCTGAAATAAACAGAATGTACCCAAGTTATGATATAAAAAGCTTTATAATTTTGTGTGCAATTAATATTGTGCCATGTGCTATGTGCAGTAATACTACATTACCTGTAAAAAAAGCCCTACGTATTAAGGACTCCTGAACACTGAAACCATGCACTTGCTACCACTAAGGATTTTTTTTTGCGAAAATTTCGCAGTAGTAGTAGCAAATCATTCACCTCAGTTTGGAGGATCCTTTATAAGTGATTTTGTAGAACGATGTCATTCGTTAAAGGGATATTGCAGGTAAGGCAAGTCATTTTATTTTAAACCCCCAAGTAATCCGAGGGGTTTCACAAGAACTAAAAATAGAACCCTCTCACACGTTGAAGCGTTAAAAATTACTATCCATCTTCGCAATTGCATGCCTCTTAAGGCGTGCAATTGCGAAGATGGATATTGGATAGTATTTTTTGACCCCTGCATCTCCTTTTTATTTAACATCACCCTACGAAACATTCTATATATTTTTTTTTTTTCATTCTACCATTACTGCTAATCTAAATATACACAATGCATTAAATAATATTATTTTTTACAGTACGTTAATGTGATCTAATAACAGCGACAGTGCATGAGAAATTATACACAAAAGCAAATTAAATGAAATTGCAAGATTATAATGTAAGCTTGGGAGTTGAAATATTAGGATGATAAAGTATGGAGAGAATTTTATAGTCACGGTATGAGATAAGACCGTATTTCAAAATATTACTCAGTCATCGACGACTCCAGAGGAGACTTACCTAGCTCCATATTCAGTCCATATTAACTCCATAATGTATACATGTCCCGGAATTAACGCACAACCTCTTAAGGGGTCATTGTACTCATCATTATGAACAACTTTTACTATGGGACCAAACATGAAATCGCAAATAAAAATCAGCTGTTCCCTACATTTATGTTCTCATAGCTCGTCAAAGTGTAGGGAACAGTTGATTGTTTTTCAGGTTTTCAGGTTTGGTCCGATAGTAAAATTTGTTCATAATGGTGAGTACAATGACCTCTTAAGAGGTTGTGCGTTAATTCTGGGACATGTTGTATGTTAAGGACAAAAGCCACGCGGGAAACCAAATAGGAGTTTGTAGAAAATGTCTTAAAAATCATAACATTTTGTTTTTGCTATACAGGGTCAACTTAAGTTAGCTAGGGAAACTCCACAAACGTGATGGATATCGATATCTAAAGTCCGGTCACGAAGCAGAAAGAATTTCGTACAATGACCCCTCATTAATTGCGTGAGCGATAGAGATAAGAAATGAGAGGTCATTGTACGAAATTCTTCCTGCTTCGCGACCGGACTTTAAACATGACAAAACAGAAAGAGAGACAAAAGAAATTAAGGTGAAAGCGTCAGGGTAGCCCGCGAAATTTAAATTTTCTTACGTTTTTTGGAATTTGCAGGTCAGTAACAGGTTGTATATTATGTTGATCTAAATATGATTGGCGAACAACTCTCTCCGCCTTATTACAAAACAAGATTTATATTTTGACATGGCTTAAACCATGGAACCAGTTTTTGTAATAAGAACGTAACAGTGATTGAAATACCGTTCTCTATACAAAACTGAAAACTTAGTTCGGTACTAAGTTGTCAGTTTTGTGTTTAGGAACTTTACCATAGTCGGAATAAAGTTCGAAATTCAATAATGGCTCCATGTTTTAAACCTGGGTCTGAAGATAAACCTTGTTTTGTAATAAGGGGTCTAAGTTCATAGAATTATAGATTATAATTCTGTAAAGCCATATTTGTTACGGTCGCCGTCAATCATATTTTAATCAACATACAACCTGACACAGACCTGCTAATTGCAAAGAACCTAAGAAAATTTGAATTTCGCGGGCTACCTTAGCGCGTCCCCCTTAATTTGTGGGATCATCGACCGCAATTAGTGTAGTCACTTGAAATATCATTTTAAAAATATGTTTTTTTTTTGTGTTAACTTCACAGACGTGATTTGTATCGATACCTAGACACGACAAAACAAAAGAAAACAGATTTTCTCAACTCATACTTCAAGTATAACAGATGTCAAAGACCCAAAAACTACATATTTTTTTTTATTGTATCGTGTTTAGATATCGATACCCATCACGTTTGCAGAGTTTCACTAGCTAATCTAATTTGAGCCTGTATAAAGTGCAAGCTCTCTCCGCTTCACACACACAAGCTATACTGTAAAATAAGACTTAACATATTTTGTTAAGACTTATTTTACAGTGTAGCCACGCAACTTTTACCCTTAACATAACCAAAGATCGCGATCCAAAAAACGCAGTTCAAAATAATCTCCACACGTGACCGAGGCACCAACCTTGTCCGTTGGGGCTTCCTGGCGCCTTCGTGTCTTTCCCGTTGACTTGCTTTTCCACAGAAGTGACGCCCGCTGAACTACACGGGATGGATATCGCCTGACTTGTCGGGATGCTAATCGTCTGATTTGCCTGAAGTCCCGGCAACGATATGTTCGTGCCGGGAATCGTGATCATCGGTTGGTTCCCGGTCAAAGCGCTTATAGGAATGGTAAGGTTAGTGCCCGGGATTGTGACGGTCGCCTGCTGTTCTGTTAGCGGTGGGGTGGGGGGGCGGAAAAACACAGATTAGTATGACAGTAGTACGTTAGAAGCAAAGAACATGCGATGGTGGTGACTAAAGTAACCGTCATGAGAAGCTATAAATACATAAAATTGCAAATTATACAACTATCAACTTTAAACTCAAAACATCTAAGTTGATTTATGAATGAAGAAATTATCGCTAAACGTCATAAAATAATTTTAGTTGCAATGGAAACTGAACCATACGCAATTTCAGTTAAAGTTTTAAATCCCAAAGTATGAAATTTATCTCGTCTCATGGCGTTGACTTTAGTTGTGATGTCTTGCACAAAGTCAGTACCCGACATTGTTTGTCAATGTTTTATAGAGTCTGATGGTTAATCTAAAAATCGTCTGATGCTAAAATGTATGAATAATAGGACAGCCAAAATCATAGTAATTTTTTATTTTTATTTATTATAATCTAATACTAAATAGTTTCATTGACACACATGCATGGATTAAGTACTTTTTTTTCGATTGTGAAATACTTTTTTTTTCTATTAAATATCTGCAGTCTACAGAAGTGACTACCTCATGCAAAATGACGGAAAATAGAGATTTTTAAAAGTAATTTTGGTAAATAGACAAAAAGTATGAAATTTTTTATTTGAAAGCAAAGCCGTTGAATGGAAAGTTAATCCCAAAGCAATCCCGAAGCTGACTGTGAGGTTAAGTGAGACAGAAGCTTATGAAAAGCCTATTGTACAGTACTGGCCGGAAATATGGCACATAGAGTTTAAAAAAAAGTTCGGCTTTATAGAGCGCCGTCTCTATCACTCATACTTGTGAGAGTCTCTTAGTAGAGCTCAATGTGTCATAATTATTAACGCACGGGTACTGTACATGTACCTACAATCCTACCTAAATAAGCGATTTTATTCCTGTCTTTATAAGTACTTAGTTTTTCGCAGGAAATGAATATTTTTATTTATAATAATTAATGACATTGCATTCTTTATCCAGCGTTATAAACAATGGTTTAACTTCCCACGAGTTTACGAAATCTCAGAAAATACAATATGTAAATGTACTTAATCATAAGTATTTTTCCATGATGATTTTGATAATAAGCCTCACAACAAAAATATTCATCTCCCGCAATGCTAAACTCATTTAATTACAATTATTTTATTTTCGAAGTACATACCGGTAGGTAGATGCATTACGTTCTGCAGGAATCCAGCGGGCAGGACGGGTGTCCTTACTAGCTGGCCGTTGACAAGACTCACTTGACCCATGCCTGAGAAATTCTGGAAAAACGAATTCCACTTTTAAAAGAAATCTCTCATTTTGGCGGGACCATTAAGGCGTGTTGCCAAAAGGTTGGCGAAGAACACGTCAAGACAGGAATAAGTGTAGGGAGATAGAAGAGGCCTATGTCGCAAGACAGCATGCAAAAAGTACAGACGCCAGCAGGTCAAGCTACCCGAAACTGTCAAATTTTCCCAATCAACCTTGAACCTCATGTTGTAGGGATAAAGTTGAAAATCTATTAAAGAAACTTGACAGATTGTAGTAGCTTGATGTGCTGGCGTCTGTACAAAGGGTCAGAGGAAATAAAGGCTATTATAATTTTATTATAAGGTTTAATACATAAGTTCTTTCGATTCGGCAGTAGTTGTTAAGCAACAAAGCAGAGCCGAAGCAATCACTACACATATTCGACTTTCATTGGGGTCCTGCCGATCGGCAAGCTCCGTCTCTACCCTCGCTTAAGGGCCCCTTTTCCCGAAAGTTTAGGCATGAGAAAGCTTGCGCCCGCGTTGCACAGGAGCAGTCCCGATAGCACTATAGCACTGGCGCAGTGCGCGCGAGCCGTTTTTCACGTATTTATTAATCATAAAAAAAATAAGTGCCATATTATAAATCTATCCAATAATATCCCTGTCAAACCCGATTACTAAATGATGAGTTAAATTTTCATAAAAAATTCGTTCCCCCAAGTCTCATACAACTTAAAATACTTTCAAAATCGACTTTACTTCTGTTTTTTTTTCCAAGCAAAATGTTAAATAACGTGTTTTTAACCAAAAAAGTCACTAGATCAAACATGTATCTGTACTTTAAATTTTTTTACGAATTTAAATATGGTGACTTCTCTGAAAACAACTCGATCTAGAAATGTAAATTTCGGAAAAGGGGCCCTTAATCATACTCGGGTCGGCTCGGCACAATTGAAGCTAAGCCGAACGATTTTTTCTATTAAAGCTGTCAAAAAATAATAGACTTGTTTTGACATTTAACTTGAATCGATTTATCGTGAGTACCGAGTCGTATGGTTTCTTCACTAGTTACGTTACGATGGTCAATCACGACGTAACAAATGACGTACTGATTGGACGTACTGATTGTACGTACTGATGACTGGTGGCGTACGGAAACGACTAGCCAGCTAGCAAAGGGGTTATCAAGACTGGCTAGAGTCTGCTAAACCCTCTCTGGTCTCTTGTTCTACTGAAACTTCGTTCGTACTACACTAGGCCCGCTCAAGTTCAAACTGTTATCACTAACGTGCGACCTACAGTATTTAATGAGGGTTTTCTGGCAGCACTGAGACGTCAGGACCAATCAAAAGTGTCAAAGCGTCTATATTTTCTTTAGTCGTGGCTGAATGATGAACGAATGAATGTAAAGAATGATGAACGTCATCATGTATTTTATATTCATTGTCGAAATGGAAGACCTCTGATCAAAGTGTGGCGCCACTTTGATCAGAGGTCTTCTGGTGGCATGAATTTTCATGGATGGGTTCATTTATGAGCAGGCAGTCTGAATCAAATTTCGAACGCATGTTCCGCCCCTTACTCCCCGCCACTCCGTTGCTTTGTGCTAAACGCTAATACATCAGTAATAAAGTTGAATATCGCGTGCGCTCTGTGATCGTGTTCGAGCACGAAACTAAATAGCGTAAGTGTCAATTCTTATTTTGTTTAATAAAGTAATAATTGATCTAGAGAAAAATCTATATTTTCTTGCTGTGAATATTTATTATAGACATCAAAGCCAAACAATCTTGTTTGTTTTTTATAATTATCCTCAAAAAAGACATGATTTTCGAATAAACAATGTACTGAGAGAAAATATTACAATTACGTAACTGTCGTCAACATGGAAAGAAAAAGATCCAATAAATCATGTAAGTACTAAAGTTCATTTTGCTGAACTTCATGAAGAATATTCATGCAAATTAAAATAAAAATGCCTTGTGTCGACGCAAATAGAAGAAAGTAAACATTCACGCCGACCGATCGATCTTCAAGGTCACGTGGCGCTTGACGCGGTCAAAACGTTTCGCTACGAGGTGGTGGTGGCTACCACATAATTATCTACTGCTAAGCCGGGAGCGGTAGTCTAAAAAGTATTATCTCGTGACTGAGAAGGAATTATGAATAACGGCTAGTAACAAAATACGATCTAGAGGAATGTGGCCGCTTTTCTTTAGATCGTATTTTGTTGCTTCGTGTCTCAATATGAAACTTTATAAAAGGTATTAGAAAATTCTAGACACACTTACCGAGGGTCCCTAATAGCCGTTATTCATAATTCCTTCTCAGTCACGAGATAATACTTTTGTAAAGGAATGGCGCTAGTGTACCATTGTACGCCCCCTTAACATCAATTTTTAGGGTTTCGTAGTCAACGAGGAACTCTTATAGTTTCGCTATGTCTGTCTGTCTTAGGCGGCTAAGCTCAGAAACTCTTAGTAGTAGAAAGCTGTAATTTGGCATGGGTATACATACTACAAATAGTCGACCAACTTACATTTGCAGTTGGACTGTATGGGAGAACAGTTTTTTTAACTACAATGTTAAGTTTGTTCTTGGGATAAATTCATCCCAACTATGTATTTATTTTATTATTTCAGTACACACAGTAACTATGAAACCCTTCATTGAGCGTCCGACACGCACTTGGCCAGTTTTTGTATCAAAAGTTGTGCAATACAGTGTCTTATTTAATGTTGTATTCAGAGATTGTTATAATGCTATAAATAATATGTGCTATACCTAGCGCAGGAGTCAGGGCCTCAATACTCTGTTAAAATTATTTATGCCAATAAGAATTTAAAAAAAGATGCCTCCTTGGTCTAGTGGTCGCAAGCGCTATTACTAAGCATTACATCCTGGGTTCAACTCCTCAGTCAAGCAAAGTGTTATTGGGTTATCACAGCAGCCCGGGGTCTGGATTTGGGCCCGGTTGATGTCAAAAAACTCGTTCCTTATTACATGGGACTTAAACATAACTGGCGAAATGTGGGTGTCCTATAGCACCTCTGCCTAACCCTAAATAGGAAACCTAGCTAAACTAGGAAACCTAGCTAAACTAGGAAACCTAGCTAAACTAGGAAAACTAGCTAAACTAGGAAAACAGGCGTAATATTACATTACATTAAAAACCGGCCAAGTGCGAGTCAGACTCGCGCACGAAGAGTTCCGTACCATTATCTATACAAACGGCAAAAAAATTATGTCTGTTGTATGGGAGCCCCACTTAAATATTTATTTTATTACGTTTTTTAGTATTATTGTTATAGCGGCAACAGAAATACATCTGTGAAAATTTCAACTGTTTAACTATCACGGTTCATGAGGTACAGCCTGGTGACAGATGGACGGACAGCGGAGTCTTAGTAATGGGGCCCCGTTTTACCCTTTGGGTACAGAATAGTGTTGGGTAACTCAGCACATGTGCTAGCACAGTTGTAGCTACTCACTTGGATAAAAAGAGTCACTCTCTTTTTATTTTGATGTGCTAGCACACACCACACGGCACAGATTAGCTGCACAGATGAACAGATCATTTTTTGTAACAATTATTATTTCTCGTTCCCTCCACTCCACTCGTGCGAGCTGTGTGACGCGCTGAACCGACTAGTCACCGCGAGTGCCTACTCGACTGAGTACACAGAACACTACTGAGTATGTGTGCTATGTCGCGTTGTCGTCACTACACACCAGTGGCGAAGGGTGATTTTATAAGAGAGTTAAGTCAGAGCAAAAAAAAATCCTTTCCACACAAAATAAACTCGTCGTGACGTCAATTTTGTATAGAAATTGAACTCACTGAGTTATTTTAGAGCAAAATGTTTTGTTGTTGGGATAGAAAGACAAAAAATGTAATGTAGGCGTTTTGTAACGTTTTAATTGTATGGTGTATTAAATACCTACAATGTTATTATTATATTATTTGGCATTATTATACACTACTGACCGTGCCATTTTTAAAGAACGATAGAGGTATTGTGTTCCGATTTTCCGAAGGGTAAGGAATCGGTTCCGGTAGGAATCGTGTTATACGGTGCTTTCGCCACTGCTACACACCACACTCGCGACTCGTGAGTGTGGTGTGTAGTGACGACAACGCACACGGCACAATTCGCGCGGCGTGTCTCGCGACTCACTGACACACTCGCACACCCACAGCACGTACGTGCTCACAGGCCACCGCAGCCTCGCCTCATTCGTGGTAGCACAGTGTGCTAGCACATTTTATGAAAAGAGTGCCTCGCACGATCCTCATTTTAAAAGAGTGTGCTACCCAACTCTAGTACAGAACCCTAAAAAGCATCAATATTTTACGTAATCATTTGTACATTTACCTGTGCATGTTGCGCGGGTATGAACAGGGCGTCCTGCCCATCCACGGTGACGGCCTGCATGGGCGCCACGCCGCCCACGCCGCCGACCAAGCAACCGCCGTAAACACCTTGTTGTTGCTATAACAAAGTATACACTTCAATACAAGGGCGTAGCTACCGCCGTATCAGTCGAAGTACCTGTGGAGCTGGACCAGCATGTTTCCAAGCATTCATAGCTTGGTTATAATCCTCTAATTTGTAATTTATATATTATTTATTTAATAAAAAGTAGCCTCACAGCTGACAGTAAATATAACATTTAGATTATTCGAAACATTACGCCAATTACGAAGTACACAAAAAATAAGAAATACAGAGAGTGACATAGGTAATTATTAATATTTAAAGTGTGTGTGTGCGTGTAACTGTGTGTGGTGTAGGTGCTGTAAATGTGTGTGTAAGTCTAACCAAAACTGGCACTGCTAAGTTAGCTAAGTTGGCTCCGACGCAGAATGTCCACTTCTCAAAATGTCCACTGGTCGCAAAATGTCCTTTTCTCAGAATGTCTCTTTCGCAAAATGTCTCTTTCGCAGAATATCCACTTCGCAAAATGTCCCTTTCGCATATTGTCCCCTTTTGATTTCTGACATCCTTTAATCATAATTCAATTCATTTCAGCAATTAGCTTTCACACATCATGTTTGACGTGTGTTTATTTGTATCGATATGGGTGTAAGCAAAAAAAAAAAAAATATAGTACAAATCACATTTATTTCTTTGCATAATCGCTTGATTTAAAGTAATTATTTTACCAACTTAATTTTTACTAACTCGCAATAAAAAAAATAAGAACCTACCTATGAACCGTTAACTGTAAAAATATTACTTTTTTTATAAATTGTGGCAATGCCAAATTATTTCGTTCTAATTGAACCAATAATGCCTCATATTTTTTATCAAAATAAATGTCATGTTTTCTTCTATTGTGCTGCACATTTTTAAAAAGACTGTTCCTTATTACCCTATCCCAGTATTTACTTTCCTTTTTCAACTTAAAGACAAACATGTACAGACTTGTTTTTCTTGGTATACGTCCTGTATTAACGCGTCGGTGCCAGCCTTCCAAAGCATTCGTTGTTCGATGGCGTTGGAAAGCACAACTCAACAACGTGGTAGACATTTTGGGGTACCACTGTTTTTCGAAATATTTTTAAATTTGATTAAAAATATAATTAAATTTATTATAGAATTTTTATTGAAAATTGTTTATTATTCATAGTAAAATATGTAACAAATAAAATAATACAACGACATCATGCAGCGCCATCTAGTACACTAGCTAGGAATTAAATGTGGAAATGACGATGTGTGAAAGCTAATTGCTAAAATGAATTGAATTATGATTAAAGGATGTCAGAAATAAAAAGGGGACAATATGCGAAAGGGACATTTTGCGAAGTGGACATTCTGCGAAAGAGACATTTTGCGAAAGAGACATTCTGAGAAAAGGACATTTTGCGACCAGTGGACATTTTGAGAAGTGGACATTCTGCGTCGGAGCCGCTAAGTTTCCGGGGTTTTACGAAGGATTTGGATAATCTCTTTTTTAAATCTGTTCCGTGTGGTATTGAAGGGGTCCAATGTTGGGAATTTGTCATTATATAATGCAGGTAGACGCAAGAATGGTGACAACTTGAGGTAATTAGGGACTAAAAAATAATTACTAAAACAATGCAAGAGCGAGCCAAGCCAGGTAGAAATGTGAAGAATCCTGACTCGGGAGTCCCTGTTTAGAATAGCTCGCCTCGCTCGCTTTTGGATTATCTTAGGTTACAATGACAGCTTAAAGTCTCGACTCAGGATGCTATTTTAAGCATTTATTTTGTAAAAAAAAAAACTCTTCTTTTGAGCTGTGGCGAAGCTCAAGTGAGAATAGAGAGGTCAGATAAAAAGGGTCCCCAAGGGCCCCTTTACTACTGTCACTTTCTTACTAAATCAACTGCGGCAGAAGGTAAATCAGCATAGCGCCTAGACAAAAGGCTCGGTGAGTTTCAGGGAAATGATACGATGATGAATTAATCGGAAGAGAACATCGACATGATTGTCTTGAGTCTTTGATAAAAAAAAGAATGCGCTTTTTGGGGACTTATTGCAATGTTTGCCATTTGAAAGTGCAGATTCTCTGCAAATTGTGATTTTACTTGTCTAAGTCACAAAAAATGTTAGATAAAAAACTTCTGCAGCAAAACTTCATGAAACTAACAAAGAATACTTACTTGTAACAACTGTGGATGTATTTGTAACAGTTGCTGTGGCGTGTTCTGGTACGTTGCGCCTTCTCCCGATACAACGCCGCCTCCTAGCAACGACTGAAGTTGTTGCATTGATATCACCTGAAAAAGAATAAATTAAGATTTATTTTTAATTTTCCTTTTATTTGACAGTGGTAGAGAGAGAGGGACTATGATAATCTATATATTATTATATAAAAGAAAGTTGTTAGTTACACCATTTATAACTCAAGAACAGCAGAAGCTTAGAACCAGCAGACGGACATAGGATCCTTTTTTTTTTTTTTTTTTCATACTTTTTACTAGGGTAAGTAGGGTAGGATAGGTAGGAAGGGTAGGTAGGTAGGGTTGGTAAGTAGGGTAGGTAGGCAGGATAGGTAGGTAGGTTGGGTAGGTAGGCAGGGTAGGTAGGTAGGGTAGGTAGGTAGAGTAGGTAGATAGGGTAGGTAGATAGGGTTGGTAGGTAGGCAGGGTAGGTAGGTAGGCAGGGAAGGTAGGGTAGGTAGGTTGGGTAGGGTAGATACTAAGCGCTACCCGTGCGAAGCCGGGCCGGGAAAAGCTAGTTTATAATAATATGGTTATCATAGGAGAGACAGAATTTTACTCTACATACCAAAGTTGGAATGGTTGAACAATATGGTTGTAAAATATTAATAAGATCACCTGTGGTTGTTGTACTTGAATTCCATTTGGAACAGAGTTAGCTGCATTCACGATTGCTGCTGATAACTCATTGCCCTGAAAACAAATGAAATTACCTTTGTAAAGAGAAAATACTCCCTTATTAACAGTAGTCTACAAAACAACAGCAAAGACTTTTTCTTACATTATAGAGATTCGAGAAATATTGAAATAGTCATTTAATGTATAGATTCAAGTTTTATATGCGAAAAGACAACAAACAGCTGTGCTGCTGGGGAGTTTGTTGCGCCACTTCTTCTTCCCAGATAAAGCACTAGGAAGTGGTGACGGGTGGGCGTTTTTGGGGGACTGTCTCATGTAATTTTTGAAGTTCGAAAAGTGTTGATTCTCAGCCTAGTTTGAATAAATGACTTTTGATTTTGATTTGATCGGATTGGCGATCGCAGTATGGTGTTAAAATGCATAGAGAATGCTGCTGCCCATTCTCTAGTAAGTCCCTTAGTCGCCTTTTACGACACCCACGGGAAGAAATAGGGCGGTGCTATTCTTTACGTCCTGCACCACACGGAGTTGGTCGACTATTACTCGTTAAGCCTACTTAGCTGTGATAGTTTTCCTTTTAATTTCATGAATTTTTTCATATATCCAAAGTCAACCATTTAGCTGGCAGGACATACTTGACTTTAACAAAAATTTGCACTTTAAAGCTTAATATTACGCAAACAGATCCCTAAACCGAAAAATGGTTTTGACAATACTTCCGGGCGGCCTATCCAACGATACCCCACACCATGGGGTAGACGAGAAAAAAAAACATCCCCACTTTACGTGCAAGGGAGGAAACTTCGCCTTTGTCGGCGTGATTAATATGTAGACCCATGCCAAATTACAGCTTTCTAGTACTGAGAGTCTCGGAGCTAAGCTGGGGACAGACAGACAGACAGACGGACATGGCAAAACTATAAGGGTTCCGTGTTGATTACGGAACCTTAAAAAAAGGATTGCCTAACTTAATTTTAAAAACGAATCCATGAATACTCTTGATTAAAAAAAATCCTATCTCACCGATAACCCTTGTGCTCTCAACTGCTGAACCACAGCAGAACTAATAACCCTAAGCTGCGGCTGTTGCTGCTGCTGTTGTAAGTACTGCTGCTGTATCGCGGCTATCGTGGCCGCGTCGCCTTGCACTTGTTGCTGAATCAGTTGCGCTTGTTGTTGCGCCTGTTGTTGCGCCTGTTGCTGAGCTTGTTGTTGCTGTTGCGCCTGTTGCTGTTGAGCTTGTTGCTGTTGTGCTTGTTGCTGTTGTGCTTGTTGTTGTTGCTGTGGACCTGTAATGAGAAATTTTGGGTTTTATTTTAAGGGTGTGTAGTTGGAGAGTGAAATATTCAAAACATTAATTTGATATGGGGTTTAGAAGACCAGCGAACTAACAACTAATTTTAATTGATAGACCTTCCGTGAACTCAAACTCAAAGCATTTATTTCAATTAAACCTATTACAGGCACTTTTGAATTGTCAAAGAGTCGGTCAGTTAGTCAGAAAGTTGAAGCTATTTGCCCATTCCAAAACGTAGATCTCTATGGCAATGGTATTAAAAGCCACATTACCTTTGTTAGAAGCAACAATTAAAATTATTGAAATAAATTAATTTAGTTTGATTACATACAATTACAGAGCTCATGGTTTCTTTTGACAATGCCTTCTATGATGAAAGTGTATTCAGTTAAATTTGTTGTCTTCCGTGTCAATTTACATGTTTGGTTGTTGTTATTTTGATAAACCAATTACATTCATAGGTTAACACCAAATTAAACAGTTAGTTTCCACAACTGTAACTTGACCAGACTTTCAGAATACAGTGTGAATTTTCAGATGGGGCAGTAAGCGCAGGCACCCATTGTAGCTAGGTCTTAGGAGACTGTCCTTAACTTTATGAGAAATTTAGAACTGCATCCACAGATGAAAAAAAATTGTCAGCAAGGAAATTAGCAATTTACACACAAACTTTTTGTTCTCAATAAATCCTGTTTATTATGTGCTCCCAACTAACTTTTTACCATACTGCCACGTCTCAATAATCCAGCCTGTATATGGAGATATGTAATGAACTAATGACTGCATCATGTAAGTTGGAAATACATTCTGAGACGATGGCCATTAGAAATGTACCTATGGAAGAACACACTGTGCTGACCCCGAATTTATTGAAATAAGAGGGCTTTTTTTTTTGGGTGGGAATTTATCAAATAACTTCTCTCGCTCTGGGCGGAGCGGGAGGGCGTGTCAGACTTTTATTACTGACTAAAACCCACCGTGTTCCTTCAAATGCCTGTGTGCCAGGGCCACGATATCCCTTTCGGACAGACTCGTAACCCTGGCAGGCATTGGCCCTTTCGGACCCCGTCAATTGGTCATTGACATCTCTTTGAGGCGCGCGTGGAACACAACGCGCCGTCGACCCGGGCCTGGTTCTTATCGGACGGCGAGCTACCCATCGCTCACCGTCCGCAAGCCCGCACCTACGGTGGCCGGGAACCGGCCTGCGATTCCCGACGCCCGGGGCGTCTCCTGCGGCGACTAAGGGCGTGAGGGCGCGAACCCTGCCTCACCCTCACGCGTTCCGCCTCCTCCTTCGCGAGCATTGCTGCTTCGCAGAAGGAGGTGGAAATAAGAGGGCTGGGGATGACAATCACTTGGTAAGTAGAATAAGTGTGAAAAATGTTAAATACTAACTGAAGTGTTGCTGTTGGTCCTTGTTCTCCTGCTGTTCGGGACCCATAGTGGCGGCGCCGAGCCGGCTGCACGTCGCCGCCAGGAGCGCCAACGGCGACTGCGTCCCGTTGCCTTCCTAATAACATACAATATTGTGTTTAATAGGCTATAATATTGCAGCTCCCATTAAAAAAGCGGCCACAAGGTACTTTACTTAAGGGGACGATAACCGACTTTTAATGATTTTATACTGAAGATCACGTCTAAACGAGTAGTGTTAATGATTTGAAAAACATATATGTTAAATTAGAGCATTTTCTCAATAACTTAATATGTGAATATTTTAGATTATGTTTATATTACATAATGAAATTAATTTGTAAAGTTATGTCTAACGCGGATAAAAAACTGAGAATGGCGCAAAATCTAATAAGCTTATTTTTCTGAAACCTTCACCAAATTAAAGATAATTTAACTATTGATCTTTTAGTATACGCGTTTTATTAAAATACCTTTTTGTTTGTGTATAATAAATTAATAATGCGTCAAATTGGGGACAGCGCTCCTTGATGGGCGAGTCCTATTACCGGCTG
This sequence comes from Tiliacea aurago, assembly GCA_948098905.1. NCBI lineage: Eukaryota > Metazoa > Arthropoda > Insecta > Lepidoptera > Noctuidae > Tiliacea > Tiliacea aurago. Next base: position 22,510,167 of record OX402581.1, on the reverse strand, counting down.
AACGTACGACGCGTTGCGTGAGCTCAGTACAGAACACGCAAGCTAACCACTCAAGGTCACTGGCATATATCTCCGTCTTAAATGTACGTCTCCATTGCCCAGGTTGGGTAGTCAGCCTTGCTAATACCTTGCTGACTATTAGTTTTTAACACATTATTCCTATCTAGAGTAGTTTGTACCGAAACGAGGGACAGACTCCAGAATATTCATACACATATGCAAGGAATTCTACTCCTTCTCAATGATAAGTCAAATTATTTTGTGGGTGCTTTCAAATAAGAGCCAATAGATAAGAATTATATAAATAAATATATAATTATTTAGAAAATTGGAGAGTTATTCTGGTACCTACTTAAATTAGATGAAATTGTTTACTGAGCATCAGCTTGTTCTATGAGCGTGTACCACTGCTAACATTTGCAATATTTCTTTGAGTTTATTTATGTTGGATTATGGAATAAAACTTCTGTGTTTTTGACAAGATAATATATTTATACTTACACAAAAATATTACAAGTGTAAATACTAAACCTTTATATAAAAAAAACATTTCATTCCGGCAAAGTCCCATAATAGGTACATAAAACTAAATTAAATTTCACAATACTTCCACAGAATATATCAGAATAACTTGTCAATGCAATTAAAATAAATAAATGAGTAGGTACAAATTAAAAAGGTCACAGAATTAAAATTAAAATATTAAGTAATTAAATGTCAATGCAATTAAAATAAACGAAGAACAATATATACAGTGCGAGTCGTAAGATTAACTTTATCGAAGGAAAAATATAAAAAAATAAACATATAAAAAAGGGTCTCTACTTTCTAAAGTAAAGTATAATATGTAGCCGAGAGCAAGGCCTTTCTTTAACAGTTGATAGGAAACTTTGTGATTGAGTTATAAACATGTTTTTTTTTACTTTTAGAAAGCTGATACGGTGGAGAATAATTTTAAGTAATAAAAAAAGGGTAAGTAATGAGGATTTTTATTGAAATATTTTACAATTATTGTAAAAATTTATGAAAAAATATCAGATTTTTGTTATTAAAATCACCCTAATTCTCAATTGAGGGTGAGTTTTTTCTTTAGTTTTATTTTATGGGCGCTCCTTAATAATTCCAGTCATTACTGTAGCAGCCCGGGGTCTGGATTTGTGCCCGTTTGATGGCAGTAGGCTCACCCCTATTACATGGGACTTAAACATAACTGGCGAAATGTGGGTGTACTATAGGTACACCTCGGCCTAACCCTCTGGGGATTACAGGCGTGATGTTATATTTATTACTGAGTTTGTTTCATCGTGATAGATTGTTTAGTTTAAAAGATATACTGATTTTTTTACACAGGGGTCACAGCAGCAATCAAGAATTTAAAAAATGCTATAAAAAATTGTATTGTTTTTTTAGATTTTTTTAAATGTTTTTTTAATTTTTAATTATATTTTTTCCGTCGATATAATTAAGCTATATTTCCCTCATTTCGATATGTGCACATTATCAAGACACACTTTATATTGCTTATAGTTATGGTTTTGCAAAGAAAAGATCTAATTTAAATTCAAAAACATTATGATAAATTACTGTACTCAGCTAAGGATACTTAACAAAGTACGAAGTAAGTATGTTTTACATATGACATTGCCTTGCCACAAGAGGATTAATTAGCATAAAAACATTGATTTACTGACATACACATAATAACTGGCTACAATTAAATTCAATGCCTTTGAAAACCATTTTATTTGTAGCAAATAATTCTTAATACTGTGAAGTAAAGATGTATTTTAACTAAGTTGAAAACTAGACATTTTGAATGTAATTAGAATATTAACTTTACAGAAAATCGGTACAACAATAGCAGGTTGTTTGTTAATTGTTGAATTTCAGGAAAATTATTCAGTTTGTATCTTTTTACATGAGATTGAGTTAAACTTTTAGTTTATTGTTTGACTTCAAATAGGGGAATTTGTTAATTAGTTCGCTGATTCACGACAATGATGGTTTGATTTATTTATTTTGATGATAAAAAAACTTTAACTTAAGTAGGTTTGGTCAAATTCTAGCAAAGCATTAATCAGAAGGATCTTTGGAGCCTGGATTTTGTAGTTATTTAGGAATTTCCAAACAAACCAAAAGCTACATTCTATTGATAGGTATAGATTCCCAGTGGCATAGGCAATTAGGTAGGTACCTATTGTTTTTTTTTTTCTACCTCAATGGTCTGGTATTTTCAAACTTTATCCTCACAATCAAATATTTGTGTGTATGGAATATGTTAAGCAAGGGAACTGAAATTTAAATTTATCCAATGTGAAAATACTGGCAGACAACAGAATACAAGTAGAAAAAAATCCTGTGAGAAGTTTGACTTTTTTGGTTGATATAATAAATTATGAGCTCTGAAGATAATGGGTGTTACTACAGCAGTTTCTATACGTGTACCTATTATTATCGAAGGTTGGCCGCGTTGCGCACAAAGCAATCGGGGACGAAATAAAAAGGGGAAAAATGTCAGTGGTATCGCCCCAGGCCCTTTTATTACGCTCAAAGGGAGCACCGACAACGACCGAACCCTTTTTGATGACAATATTAAATCTAAGCAGGTATCTTTATATTTATCACTTACGAACTAAGTACGATTACAATGCTCATTGCTCACCTCATAGAAATGTGATGTTAGCATTCCATAAAATTAAGAAAATTATATTAAAAAATCAGTTTGTTTTTTCTTTCATTTTGTATTTCTGTCAATAGATCATCGATTCATCAATCATCAATCAATACGTCAAAATTTCTTTGAAAGGTAAAAGCACAGATTATGACAAGTGGAAAAAAGAAAGAGATACAAAAAAAAGTTATCCGCATAGACAAAATGTTAATTAGTTGTTCATTCAATATTCATTCACTTTTATTTTTTGATGTTTCTGTTTTCGAAAGTTTTTTGTACGGACTTGTTTATCTTCCATCTGTAAGTGCTAGGAAAAGTTAGTTTCAGTAGATAGTGTAGCATGTAAAGTTTGACGTTGCAACAGTTCGCAAAGTTTATATATCGTAATAGTTGTGAGTCGACACGCCTTTTCCTAACAAGTGCCGGGAGTCGTCGCAGGCAAGGCCGCCGCCGCCCTTTGATCCACCCACCTCAAATCGCGTGACTGATTTTTATGCAGCTGCTAAGTAGGCTATCACAGCAACATATCGAACACGTTAATTTATTTTAGGTACCTACGTAAGTACGCAAGTTTCCTTTTACTTTACGACTTTAATTTGCATGAAACAACTTTTAATCCGTGTAATTTAAAATGGCTACCTGTAGAAACTTCAATATTTCAATGTATTATTGGCTTTTTGTGATTATTGCTTTTTGTAGAGAATAATGTTGTAGTATCTGACAATTTTTTATAGTTGCATTAGAAATGGGTGGGAATTAATTGTATGAGGAACCGGAGGAGGACGCTGATGCTATTTCGGCAAGGGAGTTGCTAGCAACACGGTCACAACCTCCTGCGTGTGGCCTGGCGGGCCCCACACGGCCGGGGCCGCACTCGCCCCGCCCTCCCCCTGCACCGACCGACACGAGACCGCTGCCCGCTGGCGTCCGATCTGTTACACAATAACACTGCATCCTTTCACTTTACACTCTTTACCTTGCTGGTTTTGTCCTCGTTAATGTATTCCACCTTCACTTTAGTGGGCTCAGACGACATCATCTACTTTACACTTGCAAACAATTATTTCTCTTTGTTCACGCACAGAAAGCACCATCCTCACGACCGGCCGCCAAACTGCGGCGAGCGAACTGGCAAGTCGTGCCGAGCGCGCTCGGCAATTTTCGGAGATCCGCCTCCTATCGCGTTCGGATTTATGTCGTTTAAACACATTTTTATCAAATATCTCAGTCTCTCAAGGATTTGGATATTTCTCCAGGGATCTTATAATTCATCAAGTAGCCTTTTTTCAGTCTCAATCAACAGCTGGGTGTATAAAAGTTAACATAAGTTTGTTTTTCAACTTATCCGAGGTTATCTCCGTCTCACTCTAACCGAGACAGGTCTTGATTATTGGTAGGCAGCAGCTGCGCCTCTCTCCTCCTCCCCGTCGCGGGTGCGGTGCCGCCGCCCGATAATAATAATTGAAAGTAGGAAGGACGTAATAATGGGTGTATAACCTCGCGCCCGCGGCCTCCTTGGGCGGGCAAAAAATGCACACATGTCGTGCCGGTCGGCGAGCCAGCCGTGTGTCTAACAAGACGTGGCCTGTAAACAAACGATAAGCATACGCGCCGTTGCACTTACGATTCTTTGTTCACTTGACTCCCTACCGTATACAAGATTACAACACACTCGTGTCTGAGAAACTCTTATCAGTGTTGGATCGAGTTCACCCATTGTATGGTTATTGGAGGAATTTAATATCTTACGATATAATGTGGAAAGGCACTTGGCAACAAAATGAATGATCTAAATCTGATCTACCTAAGTATTTTTTTAGCATCGATCAACTAGATCGATTTCTATTCTTTACAACAACGCAAAAAAAAACGAATAGGTAGTTTTTCTGAGACATATTTTTTTCTATAGGCTGGTATTCCTTTTTAGCATCGTATTTAATTATATAACTCACGTAGTAACGTATTCAACCCTATTATAGGAATGATAGAGCTCGAAAAATCTATTCTGTTAGAGTTGAACATTTATTTTGTATTTTTGTACCTACTTTTAACGAAATGTTTGTATCTAAAACCTGTCAATAGTCCTAACACCATTAATAAATTAGCATTAGCAAAGTACTCCATCAGAAGATGACTAATTGCATTTCCAAATTTCTACGCCTGCAGATATAGCGACCCCATTATTTATAGGTTTAGACTGGTTTGGAGTGAGAGTGAAAGTTGGACCACGTTTTGTCAAGCGTCAGTCGCGTCGCTTTGCCCGAGTCCATTATGCACGAATGAGCAAGCCGCCCCGAGAGAACGTGTGTCTCCGGCTTAATTATTTCGCATAAATATCGGACCATTTCAGACCTAAAACTATATTACTTAAAGCTTAAACTTCTATACACATAGATGTCGAACATGCATACGCAAGTACGCAGTTTTCTATTAGGCTGGCATTCAATTTTGGGCCTTTTATCAAGGTAATAAGGATCAAAATACGTTTGAAGCGTCTGTGCATATACGCCGTTCCTAAATGTACTAAAATCTATTATGGGTGTACCTCGTCGGCGTGGCGCGGCATGCGGTAGCGGAGTGACGTGATGCTGTTTGCGTATAACGATTTTAATTAGTCGATGAATTGTGTTGATGAAATCATCGGTGTTCATTGTTTTCGGTTCATTGTTCGGTTGGGCAAATGTGCTACAAAGCAGATACTTATTTAGTAATGTGATTATTTGGACTCTGAGTCAAAGCTATGACAGTTTTTAAGTAACATGACTATAAGATAATAAAAGCCACTGCATCATAAATAGACTTCCGTACGTAATTCCAAAAAAAAACAATAAATTTCGAAAGTTAACCCAGTGCTCCTCATGGACAATTTTCTAGCTAACTTAAAAATCACAACCAGATAAAGCAAATACGCTTATAAAGGTACCTGTACTATGTTTGCTACATGATAAAAAGCAGATTTAAAACAAGTTCAAGCGCGCGTAACTTTATCCGAAAGATAGCATTCAAGATTAATCGCTTCCTCTCCGGTTCCGAGCCCGTATTGTTAGCCCGTTAGGTTCGTATTGAAGTCAAGTAGGTATATCAAGCAAGTCTTGATAAGCTAGGAGTTGACAAACTTGCTTAAGTTTTGCTTAGAAAATAGTTGTATCCAGTAATCAATGTATAAAAATCCCTTACGTATAGAGACAACATAATCATCGAGATAAAAAAAAAACTGAGACAGACACATACGAGATACATACGATATCTTGTGTCACGCAACTCATCAGCCTTGTTGGTTTATTCAAATTGTTAAGAAATGCCCTATGAATTTGGGTCAAAAAATCATAAGCTGTTAGAACTGATTTCTTACAGATTATGATTTTTTTGATTTGGAAATCCTCCATAAAACAAAGCCCATACCTAGATATTCCATCCAAGCCATAGCCATTATCAAAGGGCCAGCAAAGAAAGCAATTTATTTCGGTGTTAATACGTTAGCTCCGTTTCTGGTCCATGCGTTAGGGAAAACTAGTGCCCCTTCAACCCTCCATGGCAACGCCTATGCCCCGCAGTCTTTCCTTTGTCGGTCAGTATGGTACTATTGTTATTTAGTTTTAGGAATAGGTACTTCTGACCACTCCATTAGTTATTTGCTATTGAATAGCCTAATATTTTTGAACGTCAGACTGTTTTTGAATACTGAGTGCATGGTCCCTATCAAAGTATAGACCGACACCACAATCATTGTTTGAAAACATTTCATTGTTAATATGCTCAGAGTTTATATTTCATATCAAGTTATCGTGCGCAAATCCACTGAGTAAAGCAATTGGCAGGTAAAACTACCTCAATGAGTTGGCGCGCGAGTCACGAGTAGGCACGGCCCACGATGGACTTAAATGACTCCCTGGATCTTCAACGACCATAAGCGGGGCGCTCATAGTGTAACTTATTATTACCAAATAGCTTCATCTTGTTAGTTTTACAAGATGTTTATGTTTCGTATTCAGGATGATTATATATTTTGCTCCTCCCCCCTCCTCCCAAATCCTGACTACGCCCATGTCTATGGTAAATGCATATAATATGGAGGTGGAGAGTTAACAGCAAATGCTTATAATGCAAATGCAAGTGTGTTAAACACAAACTTTATGGAACCTTATGAAGGGTTTCCTTTGAAATGATTACCGTCAGTTATTCCGTGAATGGAATAAAGTAACGCACAAGTTGCAGAGATAAACAATAGCATACGTCCTTATTTCTTCAGATAATTTATCCATGAAACTTTATAGCATTTACCAAAACGTCCCAAAAGCACGTTCTGGTGAGCAGTAGAAAATCGCCCACCAATTAAACCACCTAAGTGCTTTTTCTATCACCAATTTCCACAATTGCTGCAGTTTATTTCTATTGAAAGAGCCACTATAAAAATCGAAAATTATGTTTTAGTTCGGTGTACTAAAATAACCTAAATCTCTCCATATTTATAAACGTTAACTGCTGAGGTTATCCTCCCAATAACCGCTTCGATATAGTGAACGGTTGCTACAATTATTATGTTTCTCAAGAAAATTGTTGCTGATATTGTTATTAACAGCTGAAGAGGAAGCTGTGGCGCCGGTCACCCGTAACACTATTCACCGAATTTTCTAGACAGCTTTTATGACACCCACGTCCCACAGGCGAGCAATTGTTCACCGAATCGGTGTCCGGAACCCCGGGAGTTATGCTCGGTGTTTAGCCTTAGGATGGAATTTTTGTGTTGAAGATTATTAATCATTTATTCATAAACATCGTCAATCCATCATTTAATTTCTCTTAACTGTCACTATACCTAATATTTCCTAAACAGTATCAGATTGTATTAACAACTATTCAATTCGCTTCTAAACCACCATAATTTACTAGCGCAGCTTCCGTTAACATATTTGTGGTTAACTGCTGAAACTAATAGATATACAAAAGCACCTTATTTTCATTCTACACACGTTGTACTTACTATAAAATGTGCTTACTGTACTTTTTAAATATTTTAGGGGCTTGTTGGGGCTCCCATGGCGGTGCAGTGCCTCTGACATGTTCGCCGGCTTCCAGGCGGTGCTTCGCAATAGAACGGCCTCCCTGTGGTCTCGGGTAAATGGTAGCTCCAACATGCTCCTCAGCGTGGTGTCGGACAGAGTGGACATCCAAATCCTGTGGCATTGGTCGCTCACTCATGTCCAAAATAATAAATATTTTTCTTTTTACTAACATAGCTATAAGTATGTACCTACTAACATAATATGGATCTGTATAATTTACTGTGTGCTTGGTCTGAAATAAACATTTTCATTTCATTTAACGTGTCGTCATGATGACCTACGTAATACTCTTACATTAAGTTTGAAGTTCCGATCTGAAGTGCAACCTCCAAACATAATACCCGTCAAATATTGAAGAAACGAATATTTCGTACTTAGGTACATAGAAAACTATAAATAATCAACATCAATACAGACTCTATAAAACTCGCTTTACAGAGATTGAACAAGGATCGAAGTACACGACATCCGATATTACGTAAGACAGAACTACAGTTACCTGCCTCAGGTTCTATATTAGCAAGGGCTTCATACTCTTATTGGGTGGTCCCTTTAACTCCAGTCAAGGAACAGTAGGGTTTATATGGGCATACGGAAGCGGAAGTGACGGTGGGCGGACCGGACCGCCCGCGCCACCCGCCCCGCGACCAGACACGCCCTAGCTCTCCCGAGGTATGCTGTATCTCAGTAATTAGCACATCAACATCTCACATATTTGAGTGATTTCCTCAAAGTATAGCCATAAGTAAAGTTAGGAGAGTAAGCGGAAAAACGCGAGTGGGCGACACTCCCCACCCACTCGACACTGGTTCAATGTACGGGCCCATTAATCAAGGTACTACGTATGTTTTTGAACGTCGATGAGTATTTGCGTTGAATTGAGGAATATTTAAATGTTCCCAATTATATTTCTGTATAACGTAAATTGAGAGTTAAGTACCTAGAGATGAATATGACCGTATGATATTGATTATTGCGTAATAGTGGAAAGTTTTTGCCTAGAGGCACTTACATACGATGTAAGTACCTACAGTCGCCAGCACATCAGGTTACACCAAACTGTCAAATTTCTTTAAATGATTTTAAACCTTAAAATGTTGATGGTTAAGTTCAAAATCGAATAAGAAAATTTGACAGTTTGTGGTAACTTGATGTGCTGGCGACTGTACAAAAATGAATTTACTTACATAATCAAATAAAAACAAACTAATCGTATATTTTTTCTCAACTAATCATGTTAGCAAACAATTTGCAAATATAACTAAACGGTTCTACTTTTCGCACTGTCCCTATATCAACAATTTGAAACACGATCTAAGAAACAACATAAAATTAATGACACGTGTTGAGTAGCGAGAACATTGCGATTACCAAGAAAACCACTAAAGTCAACGAAGCTTTAGTTTCAAAAGTAAAACAAAGATTTCAGTGGTAAAGTTTTACTTAATTTAATAATTTAGCATTTCACGGAATTCACCATACAGTAAACAGTTCAAAACTTACTCCGAATCCCGACAAAAAAAAACATACTTACTTATAAAAAAAGTAAGTACTTACCCAATTAAAAAATACTTACTTCTTGAACCCTTCTCAAGTTAATCATAGCTTATCGAAGGGCAAAAGGCCCTTGTAATGTTTCCCTTGGTTCCCGAGTTAAAAATTCATAAGAACGCGGAAGAGACGTGCCCACCCACCGCCCGCCCGCGACATCGGCCGCGGGGGCGTAACCGCCGCCCTACGCCGCGCCCGAGGCCATGAAACTTTTTCCCGCCAACTTTCTAACAGCTGTCTTCCCACAAATTTATTTCATTCCCAAATGTATTATTTTACGAAAATCAACACGAGTTACTTACACAAATTCTCGAAACACGACTGAAACTTGCAACTTTTTCTGTAGAATGAAAACTTGATGGTCTACAAAAAGTACTCGCTTATTGTATTGATTTTCGGATCGATAGAGTACCGTGACGTCGTTAGATATTCATGTCAATGAAAAACAAGTTCACGATGATTGTGTTGATTGAAAGTGAAGGATTTATTGACTTGCTCGGCTGGTTGCTTGTCATTCGTTCATTCAATAGTTTCTTCTAGCTTATTGTCTATGATACGGGTTTGTTTTCAGAACATCACGCTTTTGAACGGAAAGAGGATCAGTAAGTTTGTTACCTTCTGTTGGTATTTTTTTTTTTAAGATGAGTTTATTTCATTCGTAATCCCGGAAGGTTTTTCTAGCGACCGACTATGCCGTATTATATCCCGTTGTGATTGTAAATAAGCGGCTTTTACGACCAGTAGATGAGTTGATAGAAAATAGGGAATTTCAAGAGACAGAGAAAACTTATTTGCCTTTGTGCAATCCGAGATTCGAATCAGGGAGTTGGCGGCACTGAGGCGTTTTCTACGCTAGCGATCATTGAGACAGATTAGTGGTTACAATTTGTCATTGACACCTTTCTACCACCTTTATGTCGTAGCAGTAAGGGCAATTTTTGCGTGCAGGTTTTACCATGTTCTATGTTAGCGGGTTTGGATTCCGCACTTAGTCCTTCATGTGGACCATTGTGCGTGGCAGCTATTACTACAGTGCTATCCACTAGATTGATTCTTATCGAGTTTATTTATATTATTATGTATCAAGTCATAATCGCATTGCGAACATATGGCTTTTAGTTTTGTCAACAAATGGTTTCTGGCCCTTGATCGAGAATTGGCAAACCATGGGTAAGTTTCTACCCAGTAGTGTTTTGTTTTACAAAACATAACGCTTGTATTCGCAGAATGGGTCGGCAGGGATGTCTAGTACTTATAGGTACCTACTCACAATTTGCGAATTGTTTCAGTTCCCTGTTTAAAGAGGGCAAGTCTTTTGTATTACCTATGTGTTGAGTTTTTTGTGCTAATACGTATTTTACTAGGTGTTAAATTGTGGGGATATAAGTTGTAGCCTTTGACCAGTGCGTGTTGCCAGTGATGACCTATGGCACTGAAACGTGGTCGCTCACAATGGGCCTTATCAGAAGGCTAAAAGTCACCCAAAGGGCAATGGAGAGGGCTATGCTTGGAGTTTCCCTACGTGATCGAATCAGAAATGAAGAGATCCGCAGGCGAACCAAGGTAACCGACATAGCCCGAAGAATTGCCAAGCTCAAGTGGCAGTGGGCAGGGCACATTGCTCGCAGAACTGATGGCCGATGGGGCCGAAAGGTTCTGAAGTGGCGACCGCGTACCGGAAGACGTAGCTTTGGAAGGCCTCTTACAAGGTGGACCGATGACCTTGTGAAGGCCGCAGGTATCCGCTGGATGCGGGAAGCACAGAACCGGTCGAAGTGGCGGTGCTTGGTGGAAGCCTATGTCCAGCAGTGGACGTCTTTCGGCTGAAATGGTGATGATGATGAGTTGTGGTAAATAATAACAATACTTTTGTGATTCAAAATCAATTTATTTGCACAATAAACACACCAAGAACCTTAAAATACATTGTAAATTGTACCTATCGTTCGATAGAGAACAGTTATGCAAAGTGTAATATCTAATGTCTGGCCCACACTCCGGAGATTCCGTATTTGAGGGTTTAACCCGCAAATATTGTTTGCGTAAATGAAGCCCAGGCATAATAATAATTAACAAGTGTAACGCGTCTTGTGAAGGCCAAGCTCCAGCGATATATAAAAAAAAACATAAATTACCATACAATTAACAATAACCTCTGTATTTTATTTTATTTTCGTTGATTGCACCAATTTAAACCTAATTTTTAATTGACTAGGTCTGATTTTCCTTTGCAATACCACGCTAGAGCTCAACACAATAATATAAAATAGCAGTAAATAAAATTGTAACAAATGATAAAAATCGCATTCCGACAGTATGATTGAAATATTTAAATACATGTTTTATATTAACAAAAAATTTAATAAATAAATCGTCTTAAAATTAAAACAATCACATATCAAATCCATTTATCTTAAAACTAGGGAACAATAATCGAAATGTCGTAACATGGTTTTTGTCAAACTAAATAAATATAAAATAATTCAAAAAATCATCTTCCATCAAACTTTCTTTACTTACGTTGTCTAGAACAAAAAATAAATACGATCAGGGAAATTAATTGTTTATCAAATTGACAGACTACGTCAATTTGCCGTATTATAGCTATGTCGTGCAACTGTCAAAGAATGACAGTTGTGATTAGACTATACGGACAATTATTGAAGTTGGTAGGTAGTCAATTTGATAAGCAATAAATTTCCCGACTTTATGTTATGGACGTACTTATATTTCATATAAATTGATTGATTGGTGTCAAAATTTGTAACATTGAGGGTAGGTGTAAATAGAAATCGCAATAAATTGTACTCTAGATTTTAGAAATAATACTTGTGTCTTGCTTAGCGCCTACTTTGTTGCGATGATTTCGGTACCTGTAATAAGAAAATCAGATTAGTAGGTTAAATAACCTGCCTTGAGAATTGGGCTATCAAATGCAAAAGTATTATTTCAAATCCGACTGGTTGCAGAGATTAGCGCGTTCAAACAAACAAACAAAAAAAAAAACAAAATCTTCAGCTTTATTAATAGTAGGTGGTCCTCCAGGATCCTCCTTACGGGCTTAAAATGCACAAGTATTCGTTGCAACCCACTGTTGCAAACCAATATATCTCTACGCTCTTCCTACAGTATATACATAAAAAAGAAAGAAGAAAGAAAATACGTTTATTTGCGGTAAACATAACGCAAAGAAAAAAACACAAACACGAAAGAACAAGTTGAGGGAAAATATGCGTCACATTCACGCAAAACGGCCATCGCTCAGGATAATGAAAAAAAAGAAAAGGTAAAGGTATGGATAAAGTTATGTTCTCACTAGTGGCGAAAGCACCGTATAACACGATTCCTACCGGCTTCCTTTCGGAAATTCGGAACACCAATCACTCTAACGTCATTGAAAAATTGCACAGCCGGTAGTGTTTAATAATGCCAAATAATATAATCACACTTTCGGTATTTCATCATCATCATTTCCCCCCGAGGGTTTGCCATAATCGCCATAATTGCCATAGTGTAGGTATAAGGTAAACCATACAATTAAAACATTACAAAACGCCTACATTACATTTTTTGTATTAATATCCCAACAACAAAACATTTTGCTCTAAAATAACTCGTAGGCGCGCCCGGCTGCGCGGCTGCTCGGACGGTGGGCGATGGGTAGCTCACCGTCCGTTAAGGACTAGGCCCGGGTCGACGGCGCGTTGTATTCCACGCGCACCTCAAAGAGTTGTCAGCACCAACTGACGGGGTCCATTAGGGCCAATGCTTGCCAGCGTTGCGAGTTTGTCCGAAAGGGATATCGTGGCCCTGGCACACAGGCAACGGAAGGAACACGGGTGGGTTCTAGTCAGTCTGACACGCCCTCCCGCTCCGCCCAGAGCGGGAGAAGTTATTTGATAATTACCCACCGCAAAAAAAAAAAAGGCTCGTCCGGCTCCCGTGACTTCAGTTTCTATACAAAATCGACGTCGTCAGGAGTTTATTTTTTATAGAAAATATTTTTTGCTTCGGCTTAACTCACTCATATTTTTTTATTTTTTATTATTCTCAAACATAGGTAGGTACATTATTAAATTGATATTACAATTTCACTCGCCAAACTTTCCAGTTTGATGGCGAGATGCGCTTATTGACATACTTACACAAAACATAACCTTGCAAAAAAAAACTAACCACCAACCACTCACCACTTCACTCAAAGGATCAATCGCACCCGCACGGACAGATACCGCAAGCTGAAATCACCGTTCGCCACTGATAAAGAAATACATAAAGTTATGTTCTCACCATGTATGTGAAGTCTACAAGCCACCGCCGCTCCTCTCAACAGAGATCTGTTTCTTCAGCAGCTCCTGTTCGTGGTGTTCTTCCTCCATCTCAGCCATACGCGCGAACCGGGAGTACGCTACGTGGCCCGATTTGATGGCTGACATCATCTGTGCGTTACAAGAAGGATGAGAATTGGTTGGACATAATAAGGTGGATTCGCAGCTGTAGCCCGCGAAATTCAAATTTTCTTAATTTTTTTGCTATTTTAAATTTAAGTGTTTTTTTTTTAAATTATTATTTCCTATTTAAAAATTTGAGTTTCCCGGGCTACCGCTGCGGAGGCTTTATAGATAGATTCATATTTCTAACTGACCGTCTCCTTGACAATTCAAAAGTGACTCTAAATGGTTTAATTGGATAGAGTTTAAGTTTGAAGGGCTGATTTTACCATATTTTATCTGTGGAATAAAATTAGGAAAACTTGAAAATAATCAGAATTTTTCATTGAATAAAGATGTCTGACGTTGGTAAAATCAGACCTAAGAGCTATTGGTTGAGAATTGAATGTATGTACAAAGTTATTTATCAGGAAAGATTACTTCATTTATATTATAGGTACAGAAAGTGTTAAAAGTTTATATAGAATTTTGCACAAATAAAATAAAAATAAAACTATCTAAACTGACTTACCTTTTACTTACCCAATACAATACTAAATAATATGGATTAGTGAAGCATAACTAAATCATAAAAGCAAACATAACCCATGAGAAATGTTAATGAAAACATAAAATTAATAACCCAATTATGGCAGTGTGTAAATGCAAGCAAAACTGATAAAATCCTTATACATAGAAATATATAAACTTATTATTTAAGTATATAATTTATTAACATCTAAGTACTCTAAATAATTAATACCCTGTGATTCATAATGATATTATTTTATATTATGACTTTCGTGAAAGCATGTTTTCAAAGCTTGAGATATGAGAATTAATGAATCACGGTTATTTGCAATACTTTTACTTTGAGGACGAGGCGATCCATTGGGCGCCTGTTTGAAAGTTGGCGGCAATGTTTTTGATATAATGCCAAGTCAACGGTACTATTCTTCTGACCTACTTATCGATATAGTGGGAAGATAGAATGATCTGTAAACTGTTTTAAAACAGTGACAAAACTTCGACACATCGGTCCATTTGTGGACTCCTCTCGTAAAAACTAACTCATCACCAGCTGCCTGAGCCTTGTCCCAACTATCTTGGGTCGGCTTCCAGTCTAACCAGATTCAGCTAAATACCAGTATTTTACATGGAGCAACTGCCTATCTGACCTCCACAACCCAGTTACTGGGTAACACTATACCCATTGGTAACACTGGTTGTCAGACTTCGGGCTTCTGACGACCCGTAACGACTGTCAAAGATCCATGAATGACAGCCGGGATAAACGGCTTAACGTGCTTTCCGAGGCACGGAGGGTCTTGGTATGTAAAGATGGTCACCCATCCACGAACCAACCGCAGCAAGCGTTGCTTAACCTGAACGATCGACCTGTGCGGCTGTTATTCTTGCTTGCTTTGTTGTTAAACTAACTAACATGGGATAGTACTGCCGAATTATTTTCTCTAGTCTACAAATCTATACTATCCATACTCTCTTCTATCTATACTTTTATGGTGTACATAAAAAAAATACAATATACACAAATAATACTGACCATTCATATTCCAAGCCAAGCAGAAAAATTCAGACAAAAAACAGGAGAACAACATACATAAAGGCGACACTACACTTGTCTCGAGTTATTTTTCCAATTCAAAATACACCATAAATAATAATAAGAGCCAACGTGCTCGGAGGAAGGAAGTGCCGGTAGAGATCTCGACCATCTTCCGGGCTCTGGGATTGTTCTGATCCTCTCCACTCCTTAAGCACCTCAGGAAGTGTTGCCACCTTTTTTGACCGTTATCGGGGGACCATTATTGAGTGTGCAAGTCACCCCATGCCATTGTATCCGTACGTTGTATATCATTGTTCCGGCAGGTGACATAGTCTTTCCATAGTTTTAGGTAATTAGGTAGCCAATCCACAATAGCCGCTCAAGCCCATAGCCCAATATTTATTGTTGCCATATCCTGTAATAGTTCTGCACCAACCGGGGGTAGTCCTTGGGTGCACTTGCACTTGCTTGGTGCCTCCTCAACATTTAAAAGCATCTAACGCCTCTGCGAGTTAGCTTCGGCCCCTCGTACGCCTTCCAAAGGCCCGAGATATGTAAAACATATAATAATAATACCAGCTTAATATTGAGAAGGCACGAGCATTGATCACTATACTTGTCAAAAAATAATAGGCCCGTTTTGACATTTAACTTGAATCGATTTATCGTGAGTATCGAGTACCGAGTCGTATGGTTACTTCACTAGTTACGTCGTAAGCGTAGTAGCGACGTAATTAGTGAAGTCGATTTAAGATTAATCGATTCAAGTTCAAAGTTAAATATAGACTAAGTACTTTCTGTTACTAACCCATCACTAAACAACCTATGGATTGTTATTTGTTCATGTCTGAAATATATTTTTTGTTTTTTTAAATCTATTGGTAAATTCAGGTTTCCTCACGATGTTTTCGATTACCATAGTCAGTAATGTCGAAAATAAACTCAGAAAGTATCTATGAATTGAAAAAGTAACATTGGTAGTTACCGAGATATGAACCCACAATCTCGTGCTTGACACGCGTGGCCAATACCTTATATCAATTAAAATAAAGTTAATTCTGCAATGGCTAATTAACGCAAATATTCGTAATAATGTGGTGTCGCCTTAACATACATAAAACCAAAAGGAACACTAAAAAAACAGAAGATACAGTCACAAAAACGCGATATAGACCTGCAAGTACTCGTCGAGTTCGACTTGGCCGTTCATGTTAGTGTCGATTTCTTTCAATATTTCGTGCAATTGTTCCCCGTTCACCTCCTCGCCGTAGTTCTGTGGACCATGTGGACATCAACAAGCGTGGGCATAACACGTCACAATGTTGCACTGAATCTTTGTGATAGGTTAGTCTCTAGCTGGTCAAAGAATGGATATACATAGTTGAATTTTCGTGAGAAACTTTCTTTGTTTACGGTTTTGCTCACGGATATGCTTCGAGGTTGCCCGACTAGTTACGGACTCAAGCAGAGATTATTTCTGAACTCAACAAACAGGGAGATCGTGGCTCCAAAACTACTTGGGCTATCCTGAATCACACATGTGAGCAGAGCCGCAAACAAAATATTGAATCATAGCTTTAAGAAATGCCGTGAATATAAATAAATGGAATTATTATTTGAATGATCAATTAGAGCACGTGCCTATAACAAAGATTGTGTGCAACTTATTGACATAACCGTATAGAAATTATGCACATATAACATACAAGTCATCAAAATATATATCTTTTTACAACAGATTCTGCCTTGACTTCTGACAGCGTCATCATTCATCAAGTTGATGAGTGTGTAGCGGCATCAACATCGCCACATGCGAACTACGCGTCACACTGACGTCGCGCAAAATCCTGCATCGCGCAAGCAGAGTTTACCGCGCGACTAGCATATATACAACATCCCGACATCAACCATTGGGCAGTTGCCCACCAGACACAACACCCGTCTGGTCGGAGGATCCTCCCTTTTCTGTAGAGGATGAGTGAACTTTACACCCTGTTCCTTATGCCTCTAAAAGTGAATCAGCTGTCAGCTGTCAATTGTGAAGTCTGCTGATAAGTTTGGGACGCGGAAATATACCAATCATAAGTTACCGTGAAATTTGTTAGCAGCTAAAACTGAATGATTACTCGAATCTAATTAAGTAAAACTTATACAAAATATCTGCATAATTTCAAAGCGGCACCCCAAAGTTTTAACCCAAGAGACGTGGACGCAGCGTGATGACTTCTACCCAGTTAGCCCGTATATACTCTCTACCTGCAGGTAGTCTTGTAATTCCAACTGCCCGTTATACGTGACGTCAATCTCGGACAAAATGGCGCTTAGTTCTGCGTCGCTAGGTTTCAGCCCCATACTCTAAAATTAGTAGTAAGTTTAGGATAGAGATAATTTATGTCTTCTTCAGGTTTAGATCCTCGTTGGGTATGAGCGGAAGTGCTATTTACCCAGTTTGCTTGTCACTTCTACTGATGCGTTGGGCGACCGCGACCTCCACACCATCCATCGTTCTTTAAAGCACTTTGCAAGATCAGGGAATTGAACCCAAAATCTTAGTCTACAGCAATTTTCATAATAGATTATTTTATGACCTGATGTTAAAACTGGATCAATTAAAAATACATTGAAGTTATAGAACTCCAAAACCCCATAGACAAAATAATAAGAAAACCTTTTCGACTCTTCATTTTTGTCTGATAGATCTGCTGACTGTCTATGGTTACAAAAATTTTCATAGTACGTCCAAATCTGACAAACAAGGGGTTCTTCCATTTATGAAATCTGCTAATCAAAAATCTAAGCTCAACAACTCTTTCTCATTTCCTTAATATTCTTACCCACATTCCACCATCCATACCTTAAGACTCCTCCTGATATCGTTGATGGACACGAATCCCTTCCTGTCCTTGTCTATGATCTGGAACCGTTTGATGT
Organism: Tiliacea aurago; assembly: GCA_948098905.1. Lineage (NCBI taxonomy): Eukaryota > Metazoa > Arthropoda > Insecta > Lepidoptera > Noctuidae > Tiliacea > Tiliacea aurago. Next base: position 22,491,954 of record OX402581.1, on the reverse strand, counting down.
AGGTCTGGATCTCGTCCTTGCTCAGGTTGATGGGGATCTTGTCGCGGCTGGCGCGGTTCACCATCTGACCCATCTCGTTGGCTAAGAATTCGCCGGCTTCCTTGATTTGTTTCTGGAATTTTAAGAAGATGAATTTTATGAAGAGCATTACGTTTCCTCTCAACTGTGAGTGTTTATAATTATATAATATTTGTTTATATATGCTTTATGTATTTATTTAAGTATAATTATGTAAGTTTTTGCACGTGTGTAACGTATACGTGTGTATATTTTATATATATAGTTATGGTATAGTATAGGTATATTTAACATTCATATTTTTCTCTTCTTGTTCTCACACACTATTTAATTGTCTACATATCTTTTTCATTTCTCCTTTCGCAGGTCTGCTAGAAGAAATTTCTTAAGAAATAAGAAGTACCTTTGTACTAAAATCATAAATTATATTTTAGTTGTAGGGCATTGAAAGATCCATGTTGTGTTACTGGCTGTCTGTGATTTTAATCATTGTAATGAAAAACATTATTATGAAGCTGGTTTTTTTTGGAGTTATAATTATGCTGCTTTATAGTCTGCAGAAGGCATAATAGAAAATCTATTGTTGCCTCTTTTATCAATAGTTTACAAATAGATTGATAGATAGGTCTTTTGAGATTGTATAACCTTTTGCAATACATACCTATTTTAGTATGTATTGACCTAAAAAGCTCGGGCAAAGGTTGAGTTACGCCGAGCGCTCATCTCTTGTAGCAAGACGACTCGAATCTGATAAACCGTTTTATTATATTTTCGTGGGATATTCACCTTCTTCTCCGCCTCGCTCCAGTTGAGCTCTTCAGCCATGATGTCCACGATGGTGGGCAGAGCTTCAGCCGCGGCCTGCACGTTCAGGAAGGCCAGACGAAGACGACGCGCGATCATGTCGACCGCTGTGCGTGCGTATTCCCGGCAACCATACCTTTGTGAACAGAAAATATTCTATATTTTGGATTGGGTTAAAAAAAAACAAAATATCACAAAGCGACGCAAGACTTCCGGAAGTCTCGCAGAAATTGACAAATAATTGTGTCTCATTAGTTGATGCTTGATAAGTTAAATATATAAATAAGAAAGATTAAATGTTAACTGCAGGGTAATTAGATATTTATCCATATTTAGGGAAAAAAAAAATTACATTACTGCAGCGGCCTGCACAGGCATTGATGGACGAACGTGAAAATGTGGGCCGAGGCCAAGCCGAGGAATTTATACGTTCGTCCATCAATGCCTGGTTGCGGCCAAGGCTTGTATAGTGCTTTTCATAAATAATGCGCGGAAATTCAAACAAAGTAAATTATTTATTAATTCCAGATTCAATGACAAACAACGAAAAATTTTCACGCGCCAATGTGTCATTTGTCATAATCGCCACGCTTGGCAGGCGGGTTAGCGATCGCAGTAAGGTGTTAAAATGCGTAGAGAACGCTGCTGCCCATTTCCTAGTACGTCCCTTAGTCGCCTTTTACGACACCCACGGGAAGAAATAGGATGGTGCTATTCTTTGCGTCCGGCACCACACGGACAGAGGACATGGAGACACGGACATTTAAGAGGCAAATGGACGAAATTTGATAGGTAATGTACCAGATATAATAAACTGGGTTTAATTACATATTAGGTTACCAGTAATATTAAACACACATAAATTAACAGCTGCTTACCTAATTTCGGCATCAATGTAGGGGAACTCAGGGTGCACCTTCTTGCCGATGATGGGCCATCTCTTGCCGGTCATGGCCGCCATCTTCGCTACGGCGAACGCTCTGTCACCGTACGACTTGGCTAAGTGTTGTGCTACCTGGAATATAATTATTAGTTGTTTTGTAGGAAGTGTAGGTACTATAGAAAACTAAAACTTCAACATTCGTAGATTTATAAAATAGCATGTCATGCTGGTATAACAAGGAACAGGAAGCCTTTTTCAATTTTTTTTTCGATAGTTGAAAACATTTTCTTTTAAATTTCCGAGACACTTAATAAATTCTGCACCGCTATCGATTGGTTAGATTGGGAGATTTTACTCTAAGACTGTGAAGTCTTAAAGTAAAATCTGTCTTTATATTAACAACAAGTTGCTAGTATTATTCAAAAGCATAAACTTATTTAAAAACAAATAAAATAACATATTTATTTATTGAGGAACGGCTATTACAGTATCGATGAGGATGGCAAACGACAGCCGCGATTAAATGATTTGTGAATTATTATAAATTGTGTTTACATGATTTTCTTTTGTTTTTTTTTTAATATTGGATAATGATTTTTAAATTTAAATGCAATGTTGGTGATTATTTAATTATTGTTACTGAATTATTGACATATAATTATTTATTTAATGAAGTATTGATACATTTTAAATGCGTAATGAATTTTAAATATGTGTGTGAATGTAATATTCTGTTAGTATTCTGTAATATTGTGTTTTTATTTTATTATTATTTTATTTATCATCACTGTAATATTTTCAACACAATGTATTTTGCTATGAAATAAATGACTATGTTGCACACGGTGGTATACTTTCATACCACAAATAAAAAGGCAAAACCGCGTTGCAAATAAAAAGTACAGTAAAAGTTTTTTTATTTGCAACACACAACAAATTGGCACTTAATTACAATAGAAACCATGACAGCTACAAAAGTTAACAACTGTGTGGCACGCTTGGAACGCATTTGAAACACTTTTTATTTTATCAACTTATCAACTACATTCTTACAATGTTGACATACAATAGTACAGTAGTTGTTCCGGGTCTGGCTGTTTGTGTATGTGAGTTTAAATGTTTGTAAACGCACCCACAATACAGGAGAAATTCCTAGTGTGGGGCAACGTTTTAAAAAAAGAAACCGGTCAAGAGCGAGTAGGACTCGCGCACCAAGGGTTCCGTACGAATATATGATGTTGATAATTTCTGAAAAACTGTACTATTTAGAGACATCGTTTTACTTTTCCTGTAATCTTTACATAAAGCTATATAGAATAATTTCAGATTTTTATCTCTGCAAACTTCGGCGATAAGGGGGGTGGGGGGGTATTTTTTTCACATTTTTCATCAAAAGTCGGAAACTATGCTGCAGAACATAAAAAAAATAAAAATTGAGAATGTGCAAACAGTGTTCTTTCATATGATACCCCACATGCCCTAGTAGCCCCACTTCCAATTTTTAAGACCCCCTTTCAGTCCCTTTTGCAAAAAAGGTATGTTTTTTTAAAGTTCTTTCTTGCTTGCAAAATAGTTGGACAAACGTCATCTAAAACTATTCTAAATTTCAAGTTTTCATTAGTAGTTCTTGAGATATCCAGGTGTGACAGACAGACAGACTTAGTCTCACCATAAGGGTTCCTTTTTACCATTTTGGTTCGGAACCCTAAAAAGAAAAAAGAAAAGAAGAATAATTTATAAGGATACTCACTTCCATTTCCAGCCCAAAGTCCTGCACTAATCTAATGTACATAGTAGGCGTCCAGCCGTGCGCGCCCTCTATTAGAAAACCGTCTGTCTGGCACTCTTTGTACAGTGGCTTCAGGTTCGCGCCTGAAATGTGTGGGAGACAACTTTAATGATGTAGCATAATCAGCCTTTAATGTTCCCACTGCTGGGACTCACGCCTCCTCTCTTCGAGAGGGAGTGGGCTGTAATCCACCACGCGGGCCCAGTGCGGGTTGGTAGATGTCACATGTCTTCGAATTGTTGGTTCTAGGACATGCCGGTTTCCTCACGATGTTTTCCTTCACCGTTTTGAGAGCAGTGGTACTGATATTATTTACACAAACCCTGTCTGGGTTCGCCCCCCGACCTATGACTCGTAAGTAAGGGGCCGTTACCACTGGGCCACCACTGCTCCTATTACTATATTTTAATGATGTGCCGGCTCCAAATACTGATAATCTGGCATCAATGAATCTGGTAGTGTCGACTTGGTAGAAAAGAACTAAGATTGACAAAAACAAAAATAGTCTTTCATTATATCATTAAACAGGTGGATTTTTGAGATGGTCAGTAAGGGTAGGTACACACGGCTACATATCAAGCTATACAATTCCAATATAAGCTGACCTTTCATTGTACGGAAATCCTATAAAATTCGAGATCAGCTTATACTGGAAATTTATAGCTTGATATGTAGCCGTCTGTATCACAATCGTTGTAGCTACAGGAAAACAGTCTTAGGAGACTGTCCTTAACTTTTTCAGAAATTTTGATTAGCATTAACAGATTTAGAAAAAAAAAATTGTCTGCCGGAAAACCTTGGTATTTTTCACAAAAAGTTTATTTGATGCCAATCAATCCTGTGTCCTATACCTAAAGATCAAAAACTTATATTGGAGCAACTGAGGTTTTAGTGCTAGAAAAGTCAGAAATCGCAAAAAATCTTTTCCCATACATTTTGTAGGAAATAAGACTCTCCCAACTTATTTCACAAGAACAGCACAAAAAAAATAAAGAGTGTTCTATTCTATTGTTTACTAAAGAAAGACTTTGTACACCTTTTTTACCAATTCATTATTTTGTCATTGGAGAGCGGGATCTCCTAGCACAGGTATATCTTTTACTTAATAGGAGGTCCCTATGTAAGATTTACCGAAAAAGTTGTACAAGTTTCTGCAATAAACCTTTTTATTTAATTTTTTTAAGACTCCTGTGTGGTTCTACTCACTCTCAATACAAGCGTCGATGGTCTCAGCAGCCATGGACCTGTACGTGGTCCACTTGCCGCCAGCGATGGTGACGAGGCCGGCGGGCGACACGTGCACGATGTGGTTGCGTGCCAGGGACTGCGTGTCGGGCTTGTTGGGGTCTGACACTAGTGGGCGGATGCCTGACCATGCTGACAGCACGTCGCCGCGACGTACTGGAATTTTGTAAAAGGATATTATACATAGACTATTGGGTACATCAAATAGGGTTAATTCAAATAATGTGTTTAATCATTGATATGGGATTTTTAGTCAATCAGTTTAATTTATGAATCGAGAAATGAACGTTGGACAGATTGTCCTGCATAGCTGTTCACAACCAATCGACAGGCTATCGTGTCGAAAATGACACATTTTGATTAGATACCTGGTTTGCATTGCCCTCGACAGCATACAGCTGTCGAATGGATAGCTGTCGACTATTTGATTTACACTGACAACATTTTCGGGTTTTCGATTTGTCAACAGTGTTGAGAAGACTCCGTCGATACCATTGATTGATGTTCAATTCGGCACGGAAGCATATAAGCATAATATGGTTGCGAATAGCTATGCAGATCTGATGTCAGATTTTTCAATTGTCTTTTTATTAGTGTAGAACTCTACTGCCTTTAGCATTCAAAAGTTCACTAGAGGATACTTTTGGCATGTTATCGATACCGATATTACAGCAAATAGTATTAAAGAAAAAATGTGTTTTGAAATGAACGTTAGACAAATTGTCCTGATCTGATATAATCAATTAATCAGATTTATTCATTGTTTCCTTTTTTAGTGGTTAATGTAGAACTGTATCTACCGCCTTTAACACTAAAAAGTTCATTAGAGGAAACTTGGCATGATATCGATATTACAGCAACCCTACTTTTGAACAAAGACAGCATTTAAATCTGAAATTTCAATCAAATATTTTATGAGTTTCTTTAAAAAAAAAAATACAACATAACAGACATATTCTGAAGCCAGCTTAGACATATTCCTAAGCTAGCCATAGCTCAGACATATTCCATAAGATACTCAAATCAAAGTAGGTCAGTCATTATATTCGATACAAACCTTCAACATCCGGGTTCAAATAGTTCTTAACCTCAGTAAGAATGAAGAGGATCTCGTCTTCTGTCGGTTTGGGGTTGTGCGTGACCTTACAGGGCAGATCGGTTGTGCCGGCAATGGTTCCCTTCAGCCACGGCAGGAAGAAGATGACACGGCCATCTGATGTCGCAGGGTCCAGGAGACCCATGTGTTCCGGACTGGAAACAGATAATTATAAGGTTACTTTTCACTCATTACCTACGTTATTGCATTGAAAGTATGTATGATGGAAGTTTTGTATCGCCGCCGTTTGAAGAAATGAAGACAGAAATCGAAACAGCAATTTTGCTTGGCGGTAGAAATGTACTTTCCCAAACGTATGGAACATTTTCTATGTTAAGTAAACTCTTGGGGCAACTTAAATTAAATTACGACTACTAGCTAGCTGAAATCTAGGAACAAGACCCAGATCTTTCGGATTTCAGATATCAACAATGTAAATTTTCTTTGGATAAAAATAAATCCTGTCTTTGCGAAGACTATTTTTAAGTTTAAGGGGATGCGCTAAGCTAGCCCGAGAAATTCAAAATTTCTTACGTTTTTTTGCAATTTGCAGGTCAGTAACAGGTTGTATGTTGATCTAAATATTATATGATTCACGGACGTAACAATTATGGCTTTACAGAATTATAATCATTAGAATAAGCAATACAACTCTCTAAATTCATAAAATCCTATTGAATGACTATTTCAAGAAATAGTAATTCAATAGGATTCTTCCTCCTTAAGTTCCTAAGATCAGCATCCTAATTGCGTAACACACTATCAATCTCAATCGGAATGATTTTGAAATATATTGCTTCATATGTTCGAAAACTTTATATGCTCAACAACGAAAATAACGTACATAATGAATGTTGTTGAACTATCAAAACGAAACCTACTGATAGTTTGTTACGCAATTACCCCGCAGTTTCGGGAAGTATTTTTTAAACCATCGCAAAAATCTATTATTATATTAGTTGTAAAATAGTGTCTCGTCCATCGTTACAGTGTACTAGCCTTGACTATTAATAGTTCACCTCATTACCGCCCTTCAGTGTTGTAAGACACACAACGGTACTACAGACACTGTTATCGTAGTATACATAATTATTAAGACTATGGCATTGTATCGTAGCGTATTGAATACTACCTAAATATGCTTAAGAAATATTGATAACTGGAAATATTCTAAGTGTATCTGCAAAACGGAATAACAGAACATTTGAATGGTGACCTAATTTTAAATACAAAACGAATGCACTGATATTAATGTGACTGAACAAACGAAAAATCAAAAAATTATTCGCATTAATACCTAAAAGTTAACTGCAACGAATAGTTTCGGTAGTTTTAATAGCTAATTAGACTACAGATGTGAAATCTGTTTTTTCATTTCTCATACTCGGAAAGTAGTGTTTGTTTGATCTGAGTAGCGGGTGGAATACGCTGATTCCTACCCTTGGGCGGGAAAGACTCATAGTAATTGCTTCCCTCCCTAGGGCGGGAATGAATTTTGAAAATAGATCTTTTGGTTAGGTAATCAGCTACGAAATTTTTTACATAATTAAGAAAAATATTAATAAAAAAAAATGCTGCGGTCTTGTGAGTGTATAAACAGCCATGCAAATTTAAAAAAAAAAAACCTATTAAGCGAGACCGCCCGCGGCGGTGAAGCGGTGTGTTCCGTATTCAAAATTAAAAAATGACTATATAGTTGAAAATGCCTCAGGCATTAAGTCCGCTATTGTACAGTAGTTTTTTTTACTTGTGCATAAAGATTTAATAAATAAATAAATAATTTGACGGAATACTAACTCTATAAGCTGTAGATACCGAAATTCAAAATTCTGGTTTTATAAAGACTAATATTTGATTAAAAATGAGTTCAAGCGATTCTGAAATGTTGACCCCAGATTCGGTTAAAGGCGAGGCAAATACAGTAATAGAAAATCTTTTGCCAGAAATTTCAAAACAAAGATATTTAAATACATAAAATGATTTTATGAAGTGACGAGCAAACAAAAAAAAATATTTTAGAAAAGCAATTTTTTTTAACTTTAGTTATATTCGAAATGAAAAGTAGATTGTTTAACACAGGTGAAAGTCACCAATTCCTTTCGACCCTTGTATAACAATCTACTATTCCTACTATATTGAACAGATCACATAACATTACTGCATGCAAAAATATCTTTCTAGATTCTCCTACATCTACACAGGATAAGGTTTTAGTGAGGATATACCAACGATGATAATATTGGGTATATTAACTGTAATAGCCAGGTAATGCGATGTGTACTCCGGGCCAGCGACAGCTGATGTGCTTGACAATGGAGTCGTCAATCTTGCGCATTCTATACTACCGCATAGACTAGCAAACTAACACAGACTAACATAGGGCACATTACAGCCCGATGCAAACTTTATGGCCGCTCGGAACATGAGGCGAATCGTTGCGCAGTAACAAATTCATGGGTCAGCGGGGGTCTGCGCAGCTAGTAGTGCACTTTAGAGCCGCCATAAAGTTTGACGCGTACCCACTATACCTATAGTGAAATGATGGATGTAACAACGAAAACGAAGCAAAAGGAATAACATGTAAGGATCGTAGTAGGTGGCGTTGTAGTTTCTGCCTACCCCTATTAAAAAGACCGGCCAAGTGCGAGTCGGACTCGCGCACGAAGGGTTCCGTACAATTATTATCTAAGGTAAATTGCGGTTTACGATTTATGACGTGTTAAAAAAAAACTACTTACTAGATCTCGTTCAAACCAATTTTCGGTGGAAGTTTACATGGTAATGTACATCATATATTTTTTTTAGTTTTATCATTCTCTTATTTTAGAAGTTACAGAGGGGGGACACATTTTACCACTGGAAGTGTCTCTCGCGCAAACTATTCAGTTTAGAAAAAAAATATATTCGAAACCTCAATATCATTTTTGAAGACCTATCCATTGAAACCGTACGTATGGGTTTGATGAAAATAAAAAAGCGTTTCAGTTGTATGAGGAACCCCTAAAATGTATTGTTTTTTTTTCTATTTTTGTGTGAAAATCTTAATGCGGTTTACAGAATACATCTACTTACCAATTTTAAACAGTATAGTTCTTATAGTTTCGAAAAAAAAGTGGCTGCGACATACGGATGGACAGACAGACAAACAGACAGACATGACGAATCTATAAGGGTTCCGTTTTTCGTCATTTGGCTACGGAACCCTAAAAAGGCGTGAGATTATGTATGTGTGTGTACCTGTAGTAGCCAGGCAACACGATGTGTACTCCAGAGGAGGGACAGCAAATGTCCTTGACGGAGGGGTCGTCCATCTTACGGATGCTGTCTGTGAAGGGGCCGGTCGCGTTAATGATGCACTTGGCTTTAACGTCCCATTCCTTGCCGGTCAGCTCGTCCTGAGGAAAAATGTAAGATGGAATTTTTACTCTGTTCTATAATAGGGTATTTGACAGTATTTTTTTTTATTATTTAAACCAACAAAAACATTATGTTTCGATAAAAAAAAAATGTTTCAATATCTCATAAAATGCCGAAGTTTTATGCGTTTTAAAGTCTATTGTAGACAGAGACAGCACCTGCTGCGATCGGATGTCACACACAGGAAAGCCATTGTAACTTCGCGCCATTCAGTACAATGATCATTTTGCGTGACAGGATAGTAGAATAATTTCAAAGAATAATTTCAAAAGTGTGTAACTTCTCCATTTTTCCACCAATTTTATTAACTTTTCACAAATCGTCTTTTTTAGTAATATTTTTGTAGCAGTCAAATACCCTATTGTTCTTCGCTTGTTGTTTGTAATGTGCAACAACAAGTTAGTTTTAGGTAGGAGATTCAAAATAATAAGTGGCATCATTTTAGTGGCCTACAATTTATTAGCCTGCATGGCAGTTTTTTTTATGCCGTTTAACATTATTCAGTGCGACAGTCAGTGATACGTATGGGACGGCGCGGAGCCCCGTCATAGTATGACAATAAAATTTAAATTTCAAACGGCAGCGATGTCGCGACTTTCTTAGGCATCATCATTGCAATTTCAAATTTTATTGTCGTTATAAGTTGTATTTCTATTCGTCGCATAAACATCTCTTGCCGTGCCGTGCCGCCCGTGGGTGCAGGCCCGTATTTCCTGGATTACCACTCGCCTAACTAGTGTCGTTACTATGATATCATAACATAAACAATGGTTCACAATTCCCCTTCTACACAGATAGCCCATTATTTCTTGTTCAAACTAACTCTTTATTTCTATTACAACCGTGTATAAATTGTAGTAGTTACCTTTAGCCTAGCCCCGCTGAGCTTGCCAGCCGTCTTATACAGCTTGGATACGCTGACATGGTTCGCGATGGTTGCGCCGTGGCGGGCCGCGGTCAACGCTATCGCTAGGTTCATACGTGCGTCGTCTTGTTGGCCTGTGGATAGGAAAATATTGGATTTAAATACTGTTTACAGCCTATATTGCGTTGGTGGTTTAAAATTTAAATTCTACATTTTAATAAATATTAGATTTATTAAAGTAATAATTAAAAGAATATAACATGTCCAAAATATGAATTTACAATATCATGAGTATAGTCACACCTGTGCCTAAGTGCTGATATACACAGCGGCACGTTGCCAAAGGCAGAGGCCTCTCGTGTATCTGAGCACGTACTCGTATACACAAGCTGCAAGTACTCAACACGAGCTGCACGTTGTCGGCGATAGCCGCCTACGCGTCTACGGCTGCAGTTGGACGCGTCTGCGGCTGTAATAGCACTGATGTAATAGAAAGGAGCTTACGTATTTCATAACTATAATACTGTTGGGAATCATATATCTTATTTCTTATATCTTGTTGGTCAGCTGAGGCCCTTTTGGCATTATAATATTTTTTTAAATGTTATTTATAGTTTTTAAGGTGTATTTTTTGCTGTAATGCCAATAAACGCATTTTTCTTTCTTTCTTTTTATATAAAATATTAGTATAATTATGGATAAAATAAAGTAGATTTTCTCGCTGTATGAAGTAGGGTTTCATGATTTAAAACTAAGCCCTGGGTGCCTAAAATGGACGCTTTGGCAGAATTATAATAATTATTGCGTACAATTCATACATCCCGCAATTCATCTGTTTGACAGCTGCTATTTGACATTAGACTTCACCACAGCAATTTATAATTTGTGGACCATTTTACGAAACTCCATACAAAACTGTCAAACAGCGGCATAAATTGCGGGATATGAATTGTACGCAGATCATATTATGATTCTGCCAAAGCGTCCATTTTAGGCCCCCAGGTGGAAAACTAATTAATCTAATCAATCTAATAAATCTACAATATTTCTAGCTCTACTTGATGCAATTTTCTAATTGACTTCGTAAGACTATTTACATTTAAAGCTAAGCTATTTATAGTAGTTATAATCTTCGACGTGACATAAGTCAAGACGCAAAGTACTTACTTAGGTATAATAAATACTTCCTTGTTTATTTAGTAACTAAGTAGGTAGATGATTTATCAGAACGGTATATCTATCACTGTTGAGAGTAATTATATGCCCATGTTATACTTATAATTACTATCAGCAGTAGGTATATCGTACAATATTAGTTTTAGTAGGTATATGCGAAACCCGAAACACGTGTCTAGTATTTTTATGTAAAGAATCTAAGTACAAAATTTCAAAACTGTATCATGAAAAATCACAAAGTTATAAGGTTGTTATGTTACCGGGTTGTCCGGACAAAAACATTCTAACGGCGCCCCCGCGCCTCCAGGGTCGTCTTGCGCTCATTGATAATAATGTAATTAAATGGCGATAACATTTTCCATCACACATAAATATTTTTGGGACAAAATTTATCATGGTGTAAAAATTATTGAAATCGATTCAGTTCCTTATTCTGAACAAACTATATTCAGGTTTCGCATAAACTAAAAATAATGTTGTATACTCGATGGCAGTCGCATACAAATAATATCGTGGAAGCTTTTATTTTTATTTAAAAAAAAACCTAACGCCTATTCTGCACGTACAGTGCTTCTGTCATTTCAGTTAAAAATACCGGTCAGTGGGTCATCTTAGGGGCGGAGTTGTAGAACCCAGCCGGTGTAGAGTAAATGATTCTAAAAGTACACACAACGACACATAAAGCCATATATTATAAGCTGTCAAACTGACCTTTCATTGTGCACACGGCTACACATCAAGCTATACATTTCCAGTTTACGCTGATCTCGCACTGTACGGAAATCATATTCAAAGCGAGACCAGCTTATACTGGAAATGCATAGCTTGACGTGTAGCCGTCTGTACCGAAGTCCTATTATAATGCGAGGTCAGCCTATAGTGGACTATCTCTGGAATCCGATTGCAATTTTTTTAAGCTATTTAACCGAAAAGCTGAGACTCACCATCATAATACACGATGCCTCCGCAAAGGTTGTCGGACTTCAACATGGGGAACAATTCGAGGGTGTTCTTCTTAGACAAGTAGTAAGAACTCTTTACGTTCCTGTCGCCCGCCACCACGTCGTACATCTTGATACCGAACCAGTAGTATGGGACTTGCCACCATCTGGGAATTGGAATGATTGATCAGTAGGTAACTTGGTAGAGTTCACCATAGCAGAGATTAAATGGCGTTAATTAGACTGAGAATCTAATCAATTACCTAATCTGAAGAGTAAAATTGACTCGAAAATAAGTAGCAGAGATTAAAAAGCAGTAGAAAACAAATTGGGTTATCACCACAACCAATTAGCAAGTCGTACAATTAGTTGTACGACTTGCTAATTGGTGAAAAGTTACTAATTACGGCCACTGATTTACGATAAATAAATAACAATTTATGACGAAGCAAATAACAGACGTTCTGGGGGCCTAAAATGGACGCTTTCGCATAATCATAATCCCGATCATATCATGATCGAATCATGATCTGCGTACAATTCATACATCCCGCAATTCATCTGTTTGACAGCTGCTATTTGACATTAGACTTCCATAAAGCAAATCATGATTTGTGGACCATTTTACGAAACTCCATACAAAACTGTCAAACAGATAAATTGCGGGATATGAATTGTACGCAAATCATATTATGATCCTGCCAAAGCGTCCATTTTAGGCCCCCTGTGCGTTGCCGGTTGCCGAGTATCCATCTTTTACGTGCCTCGAAAGATGCGCACGTAAAATGCAAATGGTTCAAAACAGTTTAAAATTATCAAAGTTTATGGGAGAACCCTGCGTATAACACTGGAATTTTGGCTCATTCGATACTAAACAGATTCGTGCCAAAATATTTATTTTAAACAAAGCACACCACAAATACGGCGAGTCAGAGGTGAGGCTATAATAACGCACAATTAGGCTATTCAACTGATTAATAAATTAATTGCAGTTTAATATCCACACATGTGGACATGTGTGGATATTAAAATGCAATTAATTTGGGTGGCGCTAAATGAATGGTATGCGGTCTTAAACATCAAAAGCATTGTCTGCATTTTAATCGACACAAAATAAAGTATTTTTATTTACCGGAGAACATCGTGTTTTTCGGGTGATACTTTATTTACATTACAATCTAGCATATTAGATAATAAGTAAGTAATTTAAATAATTTAATTATAACTTCCTCTCGTCAGTCGAAATATCTTAGGTAAGTGTATGATATTTTTCAAACATTGGACTTCGGTCAATCGATCTATATGATAGATTTATTGATACGATTATTCGTTTAATGTTCTTTTACCGGAATCGCTCTTTTGCCGTAAACCAAGCGACCGATGCGCGGGTTTCGCGCCAATTTCGCGACTGACAAGAGGAAACTGCTAAGTAACTATTAAATTAAGAAATCGTCCATTATCGTCTTTATTATTCACTATAATTTAAGGGCAAGTAGACCACTTGATGCACGTGTTCTTTATAAAAGTCAGCACATCGGGAATGAAACAATAATGTTTCAGGGACATTTAGCATTTAACAAGTACAAGTTTTTTTTTTTCTTGTCTAAGAACTTAGCTATGCCCGGGAGGGGCTCTTGGCTAATGATAATAACAGCCGCAGGGGTCGATCAAAGGTTAAGCTAGACTAGCCGCGATCGGTTCCTAGATGGGTGACCATTCATTAGGTACATCCGTGCCTCGGAAATCACGATAAGCCGTTGGTCCTGGCTGTATTCTTAGATCTTTAACAGTTGTTACGGATAGTCAGAAGCCCAAAAGTCTGACAACCAGTCTTACCAAGGGGTATTGTGTTATCTAATAACTGGGCTGTGGAGGTCAGTTAGGCAGTCGCTTCATGTAAAATATTGTTATTCAGCTGCGTCCGGTTAGACTGGAGGGCGACCCCAAAATGTTGGCAAAAGGCTGGGCAGATGAACTGACTGAACTTGACTCGGGACGAAATATTTTTAGATAATGTTTTAATGGCCTGGTTGCTGGGACCTTTTGGGCCAAGTCTTTATTTAGTTACAAAACTTGTTATTATTGATGAAATGAATGCATGATGATGATATCCCCGCCCGCTCCCCTTAGTTTCAGTAAAGATGTGGCACTTTACTGAGACCTCACGCGGACTTCTTGACTTGAGAGAACTTGAAGCGAAGTTGCACTGTTTTTTTTCATTTGCCTACACTAATGCACGTTCACAAACACTTAATGGTTAATAATCCACCATTATTACACATTAATATTCGGATAAACACAAATTTAGGAAAAATAAACAAACTGCTGAACATGACCCTTCACTTTCTCGCCAAGAAGTCCCCGGGACGAAATAGTATCCGTCGTACCATAGAGTAAAACTACCCAAACACGATATTAGCCCTTATTTATCCTAACTAATATTGTAAATGCGAAAGTAAGTTTGTTTGTTACCTTTTCACGCCTAAACCACTGAACCAATCATCCTGAAAATTTGTATATACGTTGTCAGGTGTACAGAAACGGACATAGGATACCTTACATCCCGAAAAAAGTACTGTTCCCGAGGAAAACAACAATAAAGTTCTTATGATAATAGATGGCGCCACGTGTCTTTCGAATCATTATTGAATTATATTATGGGACAAGCAGTGTACAACCCGAAATGATTGTCTAATTCTAAATTAACGCAAGCGAAGCCGCGAGCAAAAGCTAGTGAGTAATAAATATAATAGAGATTAAAACCGAACGAGTGAATCGGGCGGGTCACCGGTGCGGAGTGCCGAAGGAGCTTGACAGTTGGCGAGCGGCATACCCTGGCACACCCATTTTCCGTAGATTTTTTCCGGTTGTCCGATGATGTGTCAAATGATGTGTGTATCATAACTAGAGATCGGATATTCGGATGAATATTTACCTAAAGTACGTTTTTTACCTGGCAAAGGATACAAAGTATAATATATCTTTATTCTGGGATCGCGGGGTTTCAGTAATAACAGTGTACAAATATTTCTTAACAATTTAGAACTAGACAAGGATTTTGTGGAAAATATATCACATTTAAAAAACACTTAATATTTCTTCAAAACCTTTTATTCTAAAACGAAATATGTTTAATCGGGGATACACAGTACAAAAGAGTAGTTCTTAAAAATTCGACAGTCCTGGAAACCGACACTTTTTCCCGTACCGAAGCGCACTCCATACTAGTCAACTCTCAAACTTTAGGTGTTATATGCATCCGAATATCCGATCTCTAATCATAACATCGGACTTTTATTATTCGAAAGGATAGCTAGAGATTACACGGAATAAGAAAAAACTAATTGTATTTCTATTCCGTGGCTGTATAGTACCTACACCCACATTTTGGTAGTTGAAACTAGAATACTCATATAATAGGGCCAAGCCAATAACCAGGCACAAACGCCTACTGAGAACCCTAATGGAAAAACCGAATAACACACCCGTGGGTCGAACCTAAACCCCACGCAACGAGGTAGTCTAAAAGTCCAGTTTCTAATATTATTTAATTTTTATCTATAATTTGCACTCACTTATAAACAGGCAACAAAATAGGCAAGGGTCGTGTCAAATGCGGTGCCACTTCCAACATGTTCGCTCTCTCATGCAATGCCTCCTTCACCATCTTGTACTGATCATAGTCCAGTTGCATGATGGCCTTCTGAAGGTATCGCACTCCTCCGTGGATCAGCTTTGTGCTGCGACTTGATGTGCCGCTGGCGAAGTCGTCAGCTTCGACCAGAGCTGTGCGGAGACCTGAAATGTGGAAGATGGTTAGATAAGCTGTATAGTGTCACCGTGCAAAGAATAACCTCTTTAAAAAAAAACTAATTTTTCCGCCAAAAGTGACCCCATATTCAAAATTTATTTATTTACGTTACAAGTTCGTGTACCATTCAACTTAATCGGTTCAGTAGATTCGGACCAAACCGGTTGTGACAGACGGACAGACAGACAGAGAGACAGACACACGAGTGATCCTATAAGGGTTCCGTTTTTTCATTCGGACATAAGGAACCCTAAAAATGGAATAAATGACCGTGAGTAAGTGGAAGGGGGGGGGGGGTTTCTGTCTGTCTCAAATATTTTTTTATTACTTTTAAAATACTTAAAGTTATTTAAGAAAACAGATGAAAATGTACCCCCTTGCCCCTTATCTCCGAAACTATTGAGCCGACAATTTTGAAAAAAAATATAGACAATATTTCTATACTTATAGATAGGACAAAACCTACGAGTATAACACGTCTATGGTCTTAAAATAACATGGTAAATCTCATATTGTGCGTACAAACTTTCATTTGCAGTTGGAATTTATGGGAAACATGTTTTTCAACTACAATGTTAAGTTTGTTCTTGGGATAAATTCATCCGAACTACTGAACCCTTCATTGTGCGTGGTCCGACACGCACTTGGCCGTTTTTTTTTTTTTTAAGAAATAGACAATGGTTTGATTCCTTACTCTACTGTCATACAAAAAGATGATTAATGATTATACTTAACTCTATCGTGCACGTGACTATTTATTACTCTCTTAAACAATAACTAAGTTGTTTAATTGGCCATCGATCTAACTCATAAAACGTCCACTACGTTTTATGAGTTAGATGTATCGATATGGTAAATCAATTGGACCATTCTGATTGCTAAACTGATTGATTGATTGATTGATAAACGCCTAAGTATATTTTATAAAGCGATAGTATAAAAAGTAGGTACATTTCAATTTCCGCAGTAAACTGTTACTTATATTCACCGGACGCATCCAGAGATGCCTTGATCCAAATCATTGGAGACCCTCCTTCGACCCGGATGTCATAAATGGGTCCGACTTGCAAGGTGAACAATCTACTTACGTTTCAAGCTTGGTGGCTTCTATACTCCATTTGAAATAAGATTAGACATTTAAATAAACTTGTTTACAGTCCGTTCAACCGATTTTGAATTCTATTTCGTTGGTGGCATGAGCAATGACAGCTGTAATAAACAGTTGGTATTGTAACCACGTTTTTGCTTTTAATGCAATCCTTATGCCTACGGAATAGAAGTCAAAATCGGTTGAACGGACTGTAAACAAGTTTATTTAAATGTCTAATCTTATTTCAAATGGAGTATAGGTTCATATCTAGTAGAAGATAAGGGTTAAATTTGCTTACCTCTCGTACACGCATCCGGAGCGCATCACACGCCAGTGGCGCCTCTACTAACAATGAGGATGTCGATGGTGTGTCCAGCTTGTAAAGAGGCTACTTCATGGTCACTTCTAACGCTCTTATCTAGTAATAGGTAAGGGTTATAGTTGTTTACCTCTTGTGCACGCATCTAGAGCGCATCCCACGCCAGTGGCGCCTCCACCAACGATGAGGATGTCGAAAGTGTGTCCCGCTTGTAAGGAAGCCACCTGATGGTCACGCGTCGGTAGTGGCCGCTTCTTGCGCGCTGTTGTTGCTTTTACCGTTGAAGATCTGTACCATTCCTTTAGACATAAAGGCACGAAATTAAATATCAGATGACCTGGAAGGGGGTTTAAATGGTCTCTAGTTTAAAACGTATCTATGCACTCTTTCTTGTTTTGAGTTTCCTCAGTTACGACCAAGATCCTTTTTAAGCAAGGCCCTGCTTGTGGTCTGAGTCCGGGGTCCTACTGTGTGCCTTGTCAAACTCAAACATTTATTTGAATTAAACCTATTACAGGCACTTTTGAATTGTCAAAGAGTCGGTCAGTTAGTCAGAAAGTTGAAGCTATTTGCCCATTCCAAAACTTAGATCTCTATGGAGAAGAACAGGTAAGAAACTCCAACGACACTCTTTTAAATCAAGACTGAAAATTCATCAAAAAACATAACATAAACGTTGTCATAAGTGTGATTGAGTATGTTTTAATTAAACTATGTTACACTAGGAACCTGCTAGCTCCAAGGACAAAAACCTTATCAAAGCTACCAAAAATAGCTCAGCCTCTTATCTTATCATCAAATAATTCGAATCTGTCGGTCGCTATACACTGCTGATATTAAAACCGGCGAAAGGAAAACCTGCGTTATCTGGGGGACCAGATAATGCCGGGTTTCCTCGGTACCTACCACTGGTGAGTCATCGGCTGCTACGGCCCACGCGGTCAGGGCTGCGCCAGCGACGCCCGCCGCGCCGCCGATCAGCAATCTTCTGCGGGACATTATTCTGAAAGAAAAAAAGAGTATTATAATGAGTAGGTAAGGTCAATGGGATTGAAATAACTGCTTTGATATGTGTGTTATCAATCACACGAAACAATAGGATAAAGTGTTCGCAGTTAACAATTGCTATTTTAAGTCCTTTTTCCTTATATAACGTTTAGATATGGTAATCAAAGTCACCAATGCAACTTGTTTTAGTAAATTACCCAAATGTTGTTTGATGAATTTTCATAAATATGTATCTGCTTATGAAATTATTATTTAAAAAAAACCGGCCAAGTGCTAGTCGGACTCGCGCACGAAGTATATCTATAAAAATTACAAAAAAACGTTTGTTGTATGAGAGCCCCCTTAACTATTTGTTTTATTTTAATTTAATTATTTATTTTTAAAGTGAATATATAACTACATATTCTGTGAATATTTCAAGCGTCTAACTTTTGCCGTTATTAATATAGAGCAAAAACGAGCAAAAAAATCACGTTTGTTGTATGGGAGCCCCCTTAAATATTTATTTTATTCTGTTTTTTAGTATTTGTTATATAACGGCAACAGAAATACATCATCTATGAAAATTTCTACTGTCTAACTATCACGGTTCATGAGATATAGCCTGGTGACAGATGGACAGACAGACAGACGGCGCGGCGGAGCCTTAGTAATAGGGTTCCCGTTTTACGGAACCCTAAAAACTAGCCTTAGACTATTTATTCTTTTGGGAAAACACCTTCAAGAAAATTGCTCACTTAACTTTACTGTAATACGACCCATGCATGGCTGCATGTGTTTAAATAAACATGAGAATACAATTAGAGAAGTGTTTATGTAACACCATCATTTGATGGTAATTAACCTGACCTTCTATTATAGTTGTTCAAATAACAACACGCTATTTGGATATTATTTTATACTACCGCGATTTGTTGCCTACAGAGGGCGTTTGAAGGTTGGATAGCCATTTCGTGCAGGTTTAATACTTATAGCTAAGCCCTGAAATGTATCTACCTATTGGAGTGAAATTACCTGTATGTAATGCCGTTCCCAATTTAGGGATCAGTTGGGAGATAGGTACCAGCGAGGAAATTGCGTTACAGTTCAACAACATTCATTGGGTTATGTACGTTGTTGAGTGTACGTGATGGTGATTAACAATGTTACGCAATTAGGGCGCAGGTATCGATACCAGCCCCCGCAAAAACTCCATCCGCACATAGTTGAATTAAATTCATAAATAATTTATTTATTGCTCACTTAAAGATAAGCAGATATTTTATAATATAATCTGGAATCCACTTCCGATTGCAATTTTCTTCCAAATATTTGTCATTGGTAATAAAAGCCCACAAGCACAAAATTACTGGTTTTATAAAAACTATGCAAGTACCTAGGTTTTTCTTGGTCAAGGCTAGCCTGTGGGTTATTCTCAAGAAAAAACCGACACTGTGACTTAGTATTGGTAGTGTCTGGAATTTCGTCTACTTATACCTACTCATCGGTTATCATTAATCATAATCAGTCATACAGACGGAAATAATTCGTTATCTTTTACGTCAGACGGACGACTTTGCAAACGATTTTTTTAATGATTTCATCATTTTTGCGTTAAAGTCCATTTCACGAAAGAAGTCCCGCGGAAATAAGTGGAACTAATTATTATTATACGCTAAGTTAGCAACATTCCTAAAATAACCCATGCCTGCAGCGCCACGTCTGCGGGACTTCTTTCGTGAAATGGACTTTACGTTTTCTCTTTGGTCATATTACAGCCACTGGACAGAGGTAGAAAATGAAACCAGCTGAGGTCGATCTACGTCGATAGACAACGTTAGCCGAGTCATAGTGTGGGTGTGGATTAAATTGGTATGGTAACTTCCTTGGTGGCCATGCGCATTTCCATGGGATCCTTCGTAGTTTCCTGGTCAGTGATCCTGTGGAGCCTATAGTTATGTTTGAGTCCCAAGCAATAGAGGGCGAAACTATTGGCAAAAACCGGTCACAAATCCAGACTCTTCATCTTTATCGATAACTACGAGTGAACTAGTTGTGAAGAAAAAATTCACGGCTATTATTGTGAAGGGGATGTTCCGATCCAACAAAGCCGTTAATTTTCCGCAATTAATACCATATTCATCATCATCATCAGCCCATAGCAGTCCACTGCTGGACATAGGCCTCTCCAATTGCACGCCATTCAGCTCGATTCTCGGCAACTCTCATCCAGCTGCTACCACCCACTCTGCGAAGATCGTCGCTCCACCTAACCTGAGGGCGTCCACGTCCTACCTGACGTTTGCCGATTCGCGGTCTCCACTCAAGAACACGTCTACTCCAACGGTCATCGGTTCTACGGCTAATATGGCCAGCCCATTGCCACTTCAGCTTGCTTATTTTGTGAGCTATGTCCGACAACTTGGTGGTTCTCTGCCGGATCACCTCGTTGCGGATTCGGTCCCTCAGAGAGACTCTAAGCATAGCCCGAACCATAGTTCACTGAGCGACCTTGATTCTTTTTCACTGATTCTTTAGAAGAATTTTTAACTGATTCTTTAGAAGGGTCTTATCACCCTTTTTTTAAAGAAAAGATCGACGACGCTCCATCGCCACGCCCAGACAACCGGACAGAGTTGAAGAGCTCCCGAGGCTCTTTCAGAACAGGACTTCCTCCCGGTTTCAGGAGCTCGGTCGTAATCCCATCCACTCCAGGGGCTTTTCCATTTTTAAGCCATTTAAGAGCCGCCTCGATTTCATCTTGGCTGACTTCTGACAGGTCTCTCGTGAAATGGCGAATCCACACACCAGATTAAGATACCATATTAATAATTATATTGTAGGTATGTTACGATCAAACATGCGTTAGACGATATTGATGGTAATCTATCACGGAGCGATCACGCGTGGAAGGCGCAACGTCTGTGAATAATGCATTGCGCCACGCCGTGATAATAGCGATACGATACTAAGCTTATCAGATATTAATGCTGTCTATTCGTTATGATCCTAATAAAAGATAATAAAGAGACAAGGTGATTGACGGTGTTGCCGCGTGCCTTAATGTAGGTTAGGGCGCCAACGCGGAGTGCAAACTCGAAGCTCGTTTGTCAAAGGCCTTGAAGAAAAACAAAATTGCGTTTAAATTAGGTACATATATAAATATACTAATGATAAGAAAAGTTTGAACATAGAAAATATAGGAGTAGGTACCTACTTAGTAGGATGCTGGGGATAGATTTGCTCCTTAGAAGACAGGTATCTGGATTCCTTTGACAGGACTCCTTTTCGAAACCTGGCTGCATCAGGCTTCTAAGATGGAATTTAATTCTACCGATACTGACTTTACCCCAAGAGATTAGAGGAGCTATGGATTTATTTTCCCTTACACACGGTCACTGCCCTTAAAAATTATCAGAGTAATCATACTATTGGGTACATTACCAGTCGACAGCGATGCGGAGGAATTTTTCGACGCCTTAATTTAATTTTTTATAGTTTTAGTTTAGTTAGTATATAATTTTGTTATTTTTATAAATTAATTAGTTATAAGTTGTTATTTATGTACATAATATTTTAATTCTAACTAAATAAAGAACTTTACTATTAATATTTTAATGTGTTCTAAATTATTCATTAATTCATGATTCATGACTTATCAAATGACAACAAAACGTAACCAACCATACATAAAACACGTAAAACATGACGAACCCACACACATATATGCCACACCCGCACACATACGTATCACCTATTCACACTTAGTAACTACATAGATATACTTCGTATTATACATAGAGATAACCTGTGGGTATAGTATATGCTTGTGCGGATAAAGGATCCGTTTCCTGCGCTGTGATTGCAGTCGTTATCCGTTTGAATGCATTATCCAAGCGAGCAATTTTGCTTGTAAAAGACCTGCATAGCAAATGCTATCTTCTATTCTAAGTACTAACTAGCTCTAACTAGACTGAACCAGACTTGATTGAGATTATAGGATCTACTATAATAAGCTGTTGTACGATAATTAGCATTTTACAAACGTTCGATCCATCATTTTGGTTGATAAATAAAAGGTTATTGTTTAACCATTGATGTATTAAATAGGAAGATATGGTACGCGCTCCTCGATGTGGACCGCATAAATTAGGGGAAAGAACACAATCGACGTACATTACTCTCAGGTTGCGGGGAATAGCCGAATCGTAGTTTGTTTTCGAGTTGTTATGGGTACCTAACAGTGACAATTATTGCTATCTCGTTCCCGCTATAGCCCGTGAAATACGTCTCTCTATTTCAGTTTTCGAGCACATGACGCACGACATCGGGTCCATTTAATATTTACTTGATGTTAGAGAGTGTCCTATCTTCCTATTTAATACATCAATGTGTTTAACGTAAAAAGTTATTTTTCACTTTGAAGTGTTCTTTTTTGGAAGTCTGCTGTTTTTTTTTTCACTTTTACAGCGTTTGTTTGTAATAATTATCTAAGTTACAATAGCTTAGTGTCAACTGCTCATCGCCTTTTACAAAACATGCTGCTTTTCTCGATGCAGGGACGTTAATTGTTGAGGAGTTCTCCT
The DNA here is from genome assembly GCA_948098905.1 of Tiliacea aurago. Lineage (NCBI taxonomy): Eukaryota > Metazoa > Arthropoda > Insecta > Lepidoptera > Noctuidae > Tiliacea > Tiliacea aurago. The sequence goes on along the minus strand of OX402581.1, from coordinate 22,468,927 downwards.
GGTAAGAACCATCAGCTCCACTTCACCATAATTATGTATTGTAACTTTGTGACCAGCATAAATTGCTTAGTAACCATATTAAAGTACCTAATCGAATCGCTACCAGTGCAATCCTTACTTATTATTAAATAGTTCCGGTGGCCATCTGTGGTCTACATAATCATTGCCACTTCACCAAATGGTGCTGCTTTCCGAGAGCAAATGCACAAGTTACTATAAAAAATACCCAAATCGCTATAGGTGTGCCTATTTGAAGATTTCCCTCAATTTCCATGGGATCATTAGATTCTGACTTGGTGAAAATGGGACCACCTCGGGAGCATACCCTTTCAAACAAAAAACGAATTTTCTAATCGGTCTATAATTAACGGAGAAATCGGTGGAAATACCTACATAGAAAAAAAAATAGACAGACGAACATAATATCGTCCTCCTTTTTGGAAGTCGGTTAAAAACTATTAACATTTTTAGAAGTGCTTGTCTCTGAGCGGAAAGTTACTGTATCTTTCCTACCTACCTACTCATTAAGTACCTACATTGTCAAAACTACAACTAATAAAAAACACTATGTTTATTAGCTCCCGGCACATCATGCTTTATTTTTTCAATTAAAAAAAAACCATATTAAGACTGTTTCATACCTTATTTCTACTCGATGTAGGTATATCGAATCGATGTCACAGCGATTCCTGAAACACTCAACTTTATTACTTGAAAGTAAACAGTCTTGAAACGCTTGTCGCTTTGTTTTTCTTTTAAAACACTTTACTTTTATGACTTGTTCCGTTTATTTATATTGTAAAGGTACGCTTGTTGCTAACAGTATTGAATGGGGACAGGCCCGAGGCTTGAATTTTAATGGAGACCTTGTATCCATGAGACTATTAGATTGACGTATGGAGCTCTAGATCGAACGTAAAAGTGCTAATGTGGACTATGATTTTCTGTTTACATATTATGACAAGATATTGCCGGGAAAAAATTGGCATGAGATTAGGGCCTCATGTCTGCTATTACAATAGTGTCAGAATGGTCGATCATTGATTTCATAATTGTTGATTTTGATAAGTTTGGTAATCTACTATTATAATGACGTCATTATGACTTTCCAATGGTCGGCCACTGACACAACATTGGAAGAAATTGCATTTATTGGTAATCTCGTACATAATTACAAATGAATGACATTTCTACTAATGGGTTTTATTATAATGGCAATACGACAATGCCATTATAATTACACAATTCTATTACGAGAACATTGACCGACCAATGATTGACCATTATGAATTTAGCAGATTACGAACTTTTAGCAAAATGACAATGGCATGACAATGGGATCGTGTTGGAATGACTGAATTTATAAAAATAGCAGACTTGGGCCCCAGGAAGAATGGCATAAAAAAAAGGAAAAATATGTTCTACAGTAGGACAACGTGGAATGCGGACAAGGCTCTAGATAATGATGATAGTACCGAGTAACAGTGACTAATACTCCATTTGAAGTAAGATTAGACATTTAAAATTTTGACTTCTATTGCGTTGGTGGCATGACAAATGGCAGCTGGAATAAACAGTTGGTATTGTAACCAGGTCTTATGCTTTTAATGCCATTCTTGTGCCTACGGAATAGAAGTCAAATAAAAAAAAAATAACCGACTTCCAAAAAACACTATCTACCAAGTGAAAAATACCTTTAATTTCGGAAGTCGGTGTCTTTGGATCTGTATTTTAGTTTTTGCCACAGACTTCCGAAATTAAAGTTATTTTTCACTTTGTAGTGTTTTTGTGGAAGTCAGTTATTTTTTTTTACAAAGTTTTATATTTTTCACTTTTTAGTGGGTCAGTTTTTAATTTATCTAAGTTACAATAGCCTAAGTCAACTGCTCATCACCTTTTACAAAATATTGCTTTTCCCGATGCTGGGACGTTAATTGTTCAGGTGTGGACTAATACACCATATGCATATTAAAGTACCTAATCGAATCGCAACCCGTTAAATACTTATTATTATGTTGTTCCGGTGGCCATCTCATCATCAGTTCCACTTCACCAAATGATGATTTTCGAGAGCAAATGCACGAGTTACTATAAAAAATACCCTAGGTTTGCCTGTAAAATTCGAGGGTTTCCCTCGATTGCCATGAGATCCCCTCATCAGATTCTGATTAGGTGGCAATGGGACCACCTCGGGAGCATACCCTTTTAAACAAAAAAATAGTTTTCATAATCGGAGATATCGGTGAACAAACATAAAAATAAAAAACTTACAGCCGAACATATTTTATAACCTCCTCCTTTTTGGAAGTCGGTTAAAAAAACTGGACTGTAAAAAAGTTTATTTAAATTTATAATCTTATTTCAAATGGAGAATAGGTGCTGAGTAATTTGAAAGATGTCCGAATAGACAATATCAGGGAAGAGTAAACATTACCATAGGTCAAGTCAAAATACCTTGTGACTGATTAGAAACGGGATCAGTTAAGAGCATTCCCCAATCGTGTTATTAAAGTGATTCTACGAAGTACCGTAAGTTTGCGCCTTTGTCGAAAGCATTACTATAGGAGTTGCCTGGTATGGCGTTATGGTAAATAACATAGGTAGGTATACTTATTTACGGTTCCTCCTTTAACCAAACACGATGTCTTTGTTTACCTTTGTTAGTTATTGCCAAAATGGTCCTTTAAAATAGAATTGGTCTTAAGCCAATCTTATGAAAGTAGGTAATGAACGCTTAAATACATTCTCAAAGTTAGGGAGCCAAAGAGTCGAGAGTCGGTCAGATATAGGAAATCACCCAATTTTAATTAACACGACTTACTTTACAGATAAAAAATGACAACACACTTACTTGCTTATCTTCCGAATATTTGTAGCTACATAACCAGGAACAAACTGCATATTTCTTACATAACACGAGTGCCAAAGACAGATAACGTTACGGTCACGGCCGGACGGTTATTTACGGTAGGAATCGATCTTAAAGAACATCAAAGCAATCTTTTATGATAACTAACGCGTCGAACAACACAATTACGACGGTTCACGCCTGGAGGATTGGAGACAAAGACAGGATGTGGTAATTTTTCCCGTAGTACTTATATAAGTACTGAGAATAGAAAACCAATTTCTATGGCCTAGGACGATTATCAAAGGAAGGCTTTTGGTTGGGGAAATCCTTGTGTTTACTGAAGTGGTCTGATTAGTTAGGGGAAAAACCGCGTTGCTTAGAAATAAGTGTTTGCTTAGAAAAACTAACATTTATCCTCAGACCGGTAACTAGGCAAACAAACTGAACGCACTAAGGATTTACCACAAATAGTTTTTTGTTCGTTTCCTTGTTATCCAGCACTCTAACTGCGTAACACACTAAAAATCACAATCTGAAAGATTCTTAAGGATATTGCTAATCCATTGCTTCATATGTTCGAAAAATGTATCTGCTCAACAACGTAAATAACGTAATTAATGTTGTTCAGCTCTCAAAATGTAACCCATTGCTACTGTATGGGTGTTAGGCAATTAGGTATGTAAAGTATTTTTCAGGTATGTTTTTTATATTTTTATTTTAATGATAAGAGTATTTGAAACACAAAATTTCATCTTTTTTTTTTACAAGCTGTACTTATTTTTATATATTTTTTTAAAGTATTGTTCGTACTGACGTCACTAGTAGCTGAATAGCTTAGGATCTTTGCCACGTTTAACACTTATTTAAAACCAAAATTCAGTAAAGTCAAACTGTCAAATTTGACAATTAATTTGTTTACATTTCATATTTTAGCGATTTCCGTAATTTAGTTTAAAGTTATGGCATATTAATAAAATGAAGGGATTCAAAGACTACTTCTGCTAAGTTCTTCATACCGTCAAGTATAAACACCACAACAAACAGCCGACACAAATTTATTGTTAGTAAAAGAAACCTTAAAAAGGAAATGGTGCGAGGAATTAAATGTTTAGTACAAGTCTGGGCGGCGACTGTTTTATTGTGAAGATCATTTTAACGTAAGTTAAGTTTTCCTGAGGCGATACATCGATGTGATTCGACATGTACTGTCCGCCGCTGGTGAAAAACTACACTATTTACATAACTGAATAGAATAATAATAAGTGCTTCATGTAAATTTGACGTTGGCATGACACTTGACACATAAAGAATAACTTAATTACAAGAGGCACTGAAAGTTTCCAATTCAGGCTGCTTTGTGACGTCATTTAGAGGTCAAATAAAAGTCAAGTGATTTTAAGTATTTTTGTGAAAATAAATACGATCTTGTAATTTTAAGACCTATTAATAGAAAAATAAGTCTTAGAAGCTTAAAATCTCGAAATGGTTTTGGAATCGGCATAGGTTAATTTTTACTTTACATACCCAATTACCCCGCGTGTAAGTATAAAATAATCAAGCAAAATAAGAAAGCGAAGTGAGCTAAATGGTGCCGATCCATGCGTCATGTTCCTGAATGGGCACCGTCAGTAGGGACTGGTCATTTCTTAGCTGCCACGGCTTATTTTAACTAAGTTATTTTAATTGTTTTTTGTTTTTTATATTTTCATTACGGACGCTTTTAACGTGCACGTCTTTCTACATTGTTCTCACATGTATAATTTCAACATATATGATGGAACCAATACTATGTAACACTATTTTGATTTAAAAGAGTGTCCGTGGAGTTTCTTGCCCGTTCTTCTCCATAGGAACCTACTACGCTTTGGAATGGGCAACTAGCTTCATCTCTCTGACTGACCGACCCCTTGACAATTCAAAAGTGCCTGTAATAGGTTTATTTGAAATAAATGCTTTGAGTTTGAGTTTGAAGGGCTTAAGATAGATCCTTGTGGAACTCCTTCTGTGAAAGGTCTGGTATACGCCTACTACTGTACAAAGTGTACAAACCATAAGTATTGCGGCGGTTCGTGTATTTTGTTAACACCTCAGTCCTATGCTTTCGCTCTGAAAGAAGTTCATTACCAAACTATATTTTTAGACCCAGTCAAATGCATTACATACTTCAAAAATGTTTTTCTCTCAAACAATGTGTAGATAACAAACAGTCGAAGAGCATGACGTATCCAAGATTTCTGGTTAGTTTTATTAATTCTTTAACGCATCTCTCTCGCAATATAATTTAATTATAATTTAGTTCACTCGACTTGTCTTGTTTTAGAGTTCCCTGAAAATAAATGACATCGAGATTTCTATCCTTGACCGTTTGAAGTGTCTGTTCTTTTTCGTATTTTCGTCTAAATTAATCATGTAATCGTTCAGTTTTATATGTACAGTTTCAGAAAAGTTTATTCAAAGGATTATTTCTAATTTACATTTTAGCTAACTGTGTGCTTGACCGAGAACTTAATTTATCACTAGTCATTATCCTATAAAATAAAGATAAGATAGTTTATAAGCATACAATACGGTATAAATGATTGTTAACAATGATAATTTGATAACTCTTGCTAATAATAAGTAGTATGTGAGCATCTAGCATAACTATATTTTATGCAAATAAATTATTCTTATTCTTATCGTAACAACGTATCGTGATTAAATTATTCGAAAACTTTATCTACGCTTGTAAAAATAAATTTCGTGCGTAACTTGATTAACTCGGCTTAAACAGTGAAAGAATGTAGTGCAATTTTACTGCATGGAATCCGTCTTGTGGGAATTTAAAATAACTAGTTGATTCAAAGCTAATTCCCAATCTGATACAGTGATACATAACCAGCGAATTGTAAACCTGACTGTTATATTTTGTTCTTCTAGTATTGCTTCAAAGTCAAAGTCAAAGTTAAATTGTTTATTTCAAATAGGCACATAAAAGGCACTTTTGAACGTCAATACTTACAAACAAATAGAATTGATTCTAGTCGCCCCTTCCAAAAAGTAGTTTCGTATGGAGAAGAATGGGCAAGAAACTCCACCGGTACGCTTTTAAAATCTAGTACAATATTTTTATAGGTACATTAATTATATAAATTATATGTGAAGACGATGCACCTAGAATAAAATTACTATACCACAATAGGTAATAAAAAGAGTTAAGAATGAAGCAATGACAGATAAATTAATTATGTGATAGATACATGGTGCTCACATTTTTACAAAAATTGTAAAAAATATATAGGTACGATTTCCTAAAAAATAACAATATCAGTGTGAGTTAAGGTAATCACAGGATTTAAAATAAATGTCATAAAAATAATAAATTATACAATTAAAATAGCAACTTGTTTGATTTTGTCTAGAATAGCAACCTGTTTGATTTTGTCTAGCTGTTGTTCCCAGTAATATAATAATAACTCTGAATAACGCCCATTAATAATAAATCCATTCAATAAATATCTCAGCGCAATCTCTTGCCAAACAGCATAAACAAGGAACTGCTTTCCATAAATTGTCTTCGCTTCGTTGATCTCAGTCAGTTAATTGGCTCTTAAATCAGTTGACAAATCCATTATTACAATACGAGCCCCGATGCAAAATAGTTCGTCTAGTGTGAAATTTTCTCTGTGAGATTTTTTCTAACTTCATTATTTTTGTATATCTATATAAAATATTAAGCTGTTCTACTATCACATGTCGCGTTACTTATGCCATTTTTTAATTATGAACCAATAAACTATTTTAGCTTTTTAAATTTATACATATCCTGTTTTAAATTCGAAGAAGTTATAAGCAAAATATTTCGTCTAATTGTTAATCGATGCAAAAGAGTTCGTCTATCGGTGAGTTAAATAAGATTATTCCTTCTTTGTTATGTTGCATAATTTAAAATTGTAAAAGTAATTGTGTCATTTGTCAAGTGAGACAGTATAAATTCTGAAAATTTCAGTTTTTTTCATTAGTTTTCAAATAACAATGGGTCGTGGCAAACCCGTGTGTGAAGAGCTTCGAAAGCGAATAGTTTGTGGGGTCGATGCTGGCAAATCAAGTTACCAAATACCTAAAGACTTGATACTTCCCAGATCTACAGTCGAATCTATCATTCAGCACTTCAGCACTATAAAAAGAATAGAACGACTTCTTGTTTGAAGAAAACAGAATCCTGAAGAAAATTATCAAAAATAATCGTCGTGCTCAAGCTGGAGAACTCACGGTGCAATGGAAGGACATGATTCACAAAGACGTCTCAGTTGATACTTGCAAGAGTCCTAAAAAGAATGGGTTACAGATTTTACACTGCTAAGGAGAAACCACTGTTGACTGCTGTACAAAAGAAAAAGAGGTTGAAGTTTGCTCGTGATCATTTAAATTGGACTTCCGATCAGTGGCGTAGTATCATTTGGAGTGACGAGTCCAAATTTGAAGTGACAGTCGGCGATGCAAGGAAAAAAGTGATTCGGAACAAAAATGAGGCATTTCATACTGATTGTCTCAAACGCAAAGTGAAGTTTCCGGCGTCTCTTATGATATGGGGCTGCATGTCTGCACAAGGTGTTGGTGGTATGCAGTTTGAGGATGGTTCTATCAATGCTGCAAGGTATCAAAACCTTTTGGAAGAGAATTTACTGCCCTCTATTCCGTCATTTAAGCATCAAGATTCCTTAATTTTTCAACAGGATGGTGCTTCCCGCCATACTGCAAGGGCAACAAAGACGTGGCTACTGGCGAAATGCATCCCTACAATCGAATGGCCATCTAAAAGCCCGGACTTGTCGCCGATCGAAACCCTATGGTGGAAAATGAAAAAAAACCTCCATAAAAATCCATCAAGATCGAAGAGCGATTTAAAGGCTAAACTCTTGGCTGTCTGGGAGTCAATTACGCCTAAGGAGTGTGCAGCGTTGGTTGCAACCATGCCTCTTCGCATTAAAGCTGTCATTGAGAGCAAAGGCGACACAACTAAGTGGTAGACGAACTATTTTGCGTGAGTGACAAGGGTAGACGAATACTTGTGCGTTATGTTTTTTAGAATATTTTTTTAAAATTTTTATGTTATGTAATGTCATAAAAGAATTTCAGTTATGTTAAAATAAACTTTAAAATGTTCCTCAAATTGTGGTTTACTTTTTATTAAACGTTATTTTACCAATATTTACTTTCTATATTTTAAGCTTTGCACTACTTTCCATACTAGACGAACTATTTTGCATCGGGGCTCGTACTTACCTAATACATTTATAATATATGCTCCTGTTATTACCAGCTCCTAATTAAATTTGATTATCTTCCGACGTGTACTGTTGCTGCAGCGAGCGATAACGCTTAGCAAGGTCAAACACGTGTTTGCTTTATCAGTTTATCTCGGTTGTGTTTATGTAACGTATAGGAAATTAAAAACAATAGAGTAACTAGTAGCACGGAAACTGAAGATGAGTGCAAAATCTATGTTTTATTTAGTATCTGACATGTAGGTCGGTATGTCTATTCCTACGCCTATTCCTAATGAATGTTTTTTTTTATGTTTTTTTTTTCCTATCATAAATGATTTTGCTAGGATTTTTTGTATTTTTTCGAATAACGTCTTACATACAAAGACTTTAATTAATAGAATATAGAACCAATTAATATGTAGGTACCTACTAGACCTAACCCTTAATTTTCTTACCGCATACATTTTTGGACGCTGTCTTGCTAAAGCTTGGATCTTTAAATATGTATTTATCAGGTGATTTGGCTCATAGAACTGTAAGAAATTTTTAAATGACCTATTAGAAATGTTATATAAGAAATCTCATCGGGTCACCGCTAGATAGTTGCGTAACGATGTAGTTCATTGAAAATAAAATATAGTAGTAGGTATAGTAGAATCTCTGCTAGGTATTTCTTGCGGAAAATGTAATTACAGTCACGCAATGGAATATCGATCTTTGTGACATGGTAAATACGCAGGTAATGACCTTGTGAAGGCCGCAAGAATCCGCTGGATTCGGGGAGCACAGAACCGGTCGAAGTGGCGGTGCTGGGAGGAGGCCTAAGTCCAGCACTAGCCACCAGCAGGTAAATCGAATCTATCAGCTACGCAAACTTCCTTGTGGTTCTATGACATGTTTTTCCTATTATTTTTTGACCTTCAAAACCTTGATTGGAACTCGAAATCAACAATTTTTCACCGAAGATTTTTGCTCTGCTCTGCTCTAAATTGGCGATATCAATTTGAACAATGCCCTTCATTCTTTCAAAGTTATTTTATTAGATTAGACCACTAATTATTCAACAATTTAAACAATCGAATTTTTCTCACAATCATTACAGCACTGTGGGAGACAGTGTTGTTAAAATGTTGGCAAGGGTTCGATATTCAACGAATTCAGTTCCAATTTTATTTGAGTCAACGCGGCGAGTTTCATTTCACGTTGTACGCATGCTGTCACTATCACGTAACCGCGTGAAAACGGGAGAAAACAGACGCTATTATTATTTGTTAAAAGGAAATACGTAACACTCCGTAACACCTGCTCGACGCGAATAGATGGGGGAGCGAATTCCAGCTGACGGGGAGGTCAATGACCTTTTGCAACATTAGGCCGGCATCTCAAGGTCAGTCACGACCTGTGTTACTGTATTTTGCACTGTGTGCACATAGTTGTTTAGGGCGGCATGTATGCCACGCGTTGATACTCAAGCCAGAACTAAAATAGCATCGTCTTGTGAAATAATCTTTGTCGTATGGTTTAATAGGTACCTAGTTAACACAAGCAGTCAGGTGACTTCACTCACTGAGAACATGCAGTGTTTTAAATAAACAGATAGATTGCCTGCTTCACAATGTCTTCATTTAATTGTTAATTATGGGTGTTTATTTAAACGAGTTTAGTTACTGTTTATAATTAAAATAGTCACTAGGTATAATAGAACACTATATTTAGCTCCAATCCTCACCTAAGTAGTTGCATCCAATTAAAAATATATGTTTTTATTACGCCTGCGTAGCTCAACAGAGTTGAGAAAACCTATTAAAAACTTCAATTAAATAGGTAATTCAGTACGATACACAAAAATAAACCTACTTGTGGAAATAATTATAGCAGAGGAAACAGTTTCGGTCAGTATTAAACGTAATACATAGTAGGTCATAATCTGGGAGTCCTTGGTTCAGGTCGCTATGATGATGTCATAACACTGCCGGTTCTACTCAGCTTTGTGCCACAATCTTCACAAGCAAGCTATTGATTTACAACACAACTGACGACGCCGAAAAATATTGATCCACCACGTCTAGACGTAACAACGTCTTTAGCAAAAATAATAAAAAGAGTTATGTTAATTTGACTCTAAGTTCTGCATTGTTGCGTAAATCGAGTAATATTCCTATATGTTTTCCTCTATTTAGTTATAACATACAAAAACCCAGATACAGGGAAATAGTTTATGTTATTATAGTCCAGCTTACCTTAATTAATTTAAGTCCAAGGAAAACTACGATGAAAACATGTAATCTATTTTAGGTGAATTTAGTTTGCAAGGCGCTTAAAATTCTTCGTATTTATTTCAGTATAAAATTTGAGCGATAATAGTGTCACTTGTTTCAGTTTCACATCACTATTTATTTCAACTTTTTAGTTAAAACTATTTGCACTTATGCGTTACTTCATTATAGTTTATAATATCTAATCGTGCGTGAGTGAGAGCACCCACGACGCACCAGCGGTTCCGACCGACCTACTGACTGACCGTTGCGCATTCAATCTTCCTCCATGCCGTCAGGCGTGAGTCATTGTTCTCCTGACATTGAAACCAACAACACAAATTCACGACTAAAATTAGGAAAATGCGACTAAAATAAGAGTACCCGCTGTAGGGACGCTACTGCTAAAACCGTCTGATAATCAACTCTATATCGTTCGCGTAAATAGTTCATAGAAAATCCGCAGTATATAGATGCTCTACATATTTTAGCACCGTTTAGCGCGCTAGTGACATCTGGCCTTAGATGATGGAACTAACGAACTCCTTGCAGACCTACAGTATGCTCCATAGATTATACACTTATATTATGCTCTCTTGTTGCAAGAAAGTACTGCGATACGGGTCGATATTTTAACTAACAAAACTAAAACTAACGAAGTATTCATTAAACTAGCATTTGGTTTTTAAATTTTGATTGATTGACTTATTTTCAATGTTAGCATGCACTATTTTATTTCAAGAACAGCGCCATCTAGTATCTACTATAAGCACTACAAACGAATACCTACTCCACAAAACCAATAAGGTCCTCTACTTGACACAACATACATACCTGAATGACAATATGGTCATGCCATCCTGAAATAACAACTCTATTATGAGGCCCATTCTCAAAACAGTCAGCGATGACACTCACGAGCTATTTTCAACATTCAAAACAACCTGGGGAAACCAAACAGATAAAACATCAAACAACAATGTATAGGACATTAGTTTATTAAGAGTAATAGTATTACAATAATGTCAGACCTTATTATATTTGTGCGAGAGAGACAGAGTGATCACTTCTCTTTCTTTTCAGAGGAGAGAGAGTTGTAGAGTTTGGTGATGTCATTGATGACGAGGGTTTGCACGATGGTTCCGTTGGTGTCGATGAAGTTGGCGAAAGACTTCGTGATGGAGGCTTCGCGGGACTTGCCGGCAGCGTCGCGCATCACCAGGACTAGGTTGTACTTGTCATCGTGCCTGTTGAGGAAGGAGATTGATTTTGATTATAATTTGGTTCGGTTTTAAAATACAGGGTGTAAAACGACCCATCACATAGCCGTCAACTACGCATTCAGTACATCAAACTAAGTAACATTGCACAAAAATAATTCCTAAAGAGAAATAACTTCTAATTTAGGTGTCAAAACTAAGTAACATAGTACTAAAACATTGCTGGGAAACAAATTTTAATTTTGGTGTCATAAATCGCTTTAGTACGGTAGCGCCCAATGCATCGCACGCAAAAATTGCTTATGCGTGGATGTCCCCGATATTTACAGTTCATTTATAACATTTAATACTTATTTTCGTGAAAAAAAAAGTTAGAATAAGATGGCACTTTGACCTTCAATATAAACCGTAACCAAAGATTCCCAGGCATGGTCAAGTACAAAAACAAATATCACAATGACGGACAGAATATGTGACTCGGCTTCCTTAAGCGTCTTTTTTACACCCATTTTATTCGGCGACTTTATTGTAGAACAGAAGGTGGTGACGGGCAGTGGCGTGGCTAGAGGGCAAGCCGACAGTCTTGTACTATTCAAAATCACTCCACCGAGTGATTTTCTGATGATGTTCATGGTTGTTAGTAGTACTAACATCATTATTATAATTTTGGTTAGAAAACGTTTTTTGTTGTGAATTATAGAATAGAATACTTTTTATTATGTACACCATAAAAGTTACAGATATAAATGTTTAAATTTTACATAGGGTGACATAATGGGCGGTCTGATCGCTAAAAGAGATCTTTTACAGACAACCTTTGGATGGATTAAAGGGAGCAGGAGAGAATACTGCAGGTAGTGGTGTACCATTTACATATACAATAAATACATATTATACATACACAAAGTATACACTTATCTAATAAATATATATATATATATACAATAATACACATGAAACAAGAGCAGGGAACTGTATTATGTAATGATGATGTTTAAGGAGAGAGGAAGTGTTTTTTTACCAGAATTTTAAAAGTGGACAAAGATTGAGCACGAATTACCGACACGGGCAAGGCATTCCATAACCGCACTGCTTGAACTGTAAAAGACTTATCATAAAAGCTAGTGGAATGCATCGGCATCTCTAGTCTCAAGTTTTCCGATGACCTCAGATACCTATTATGTGTGTCATGAAGGATCTTGAAACGTTCTTTAAGATAAGAGGGGGTTGTAGGATTGAACAGAATACTGTAGAGCTGAAATAGATATGAGAATTCCGGCGAAGACGTATGGGTAACCCCGCTTGAGCTTTGTACGGAATTCGGAAATGTGATCATATTTGCGCAGGCCAAATATAAATCTTATGCAAAAGTTTTGAAGTCGCTCAACTTTATCCAGTTGTGCCTCAGTGAGATCGAGATAACTGACATCAGCGTAGTCAAGGATGGGTAGTAAAGGGGATTGTGCAAGCGCAGTTTTAGTGGCAGTTGGAAGAAAGTTCCGCAATCGTCTCAGGGACTTCCCGGATGCAAAAATTTTGCGACTTACGTCTTGTAGCTGGGGACCCCAAGAAAGATGTTTATCCATCCAAACTCCAAGGTTCTTAACCTTTTCGCTTACTGGAATAGGAGTTATTATTTTATTATGATTTTATTAAGACTAGCCGTTATTTTGGCTTCTATGAAGGTACCGCCACTGGTGATGGCTGCTACCAGGGAGTTGCGGGAAGTGGAGGTGGGTATTGGGCGCCTTTCAACGATTTGGTTAGTGAATCTGTTCCAAATATCATCTTCCGTTTTCTACGTGGATGGCCACTACGCAAATCGGAGCCATTTGGAGTTTTGAGATTAAATCATTTAACCATTTTAGATTTTTATTTCTCGCTTTTTAAGTTAATACTTATTCCCGAGATCGATTATTTTTAAGTAAATACTTATTCCCGAGATCGATTATTTTCACGAGTTTGTCTATCACCACGTCGCCAATAAAAGCAAAATTTCGAAGATATGTTAAGAAAAATAAATAATAATAACACAACCGGCGTCTAATGCATAATCTCCTCCTTTGAAGTGTCAGTTGTCCACCCTACTCATTACATTTCAAATGCCCTTCAAGCATGGTAGTCACGGCAAGATCATTTGTTGGTGAATTTGACAAGCATGGGACAGGGCAGCCTTTGCCATGCAATGGGACATTAAATAAATAGATAGATATATTGATATGCATATGAATGGTTTAATCATTTGTTTTAACAACATGCTGGTGTATCAGATTTTTTTTTTACATTTGCTTAGGAGGCATACAACTTATTGATAATCAGCGCCCTAATTGGGTAAAACATATAAACTTATTGATATTCAACGCCCTAATTGCGTAAAACATATAAACTTATTGATATTCAGCGCCCTAATTCTGTAAAACATGTAAACTTATTGATATCAGCGCCCTAATTGCGTAAATCATATAAACTTATTGATATTCAGGGCCCTAATTGCGTAAAACAATTATAAACTTATTGCTATTCAGCGCCCTAATTGCGTAAAAGACTACCAATCACAATCTGAATGATTTTGAAGTACATACGAGTATATTGCTAATCCATTGCTTACATATTCAGCCTATAATGTTCCCACTGTTGGGACACAGGCCTCCACTTTCTGTGAGAGGGAGTGGGCCGTGATCCACTACGCGGACCCAGTGCGGGTTGGTAGATGTCACATGTCTTCGATTTTTTAGTTCTAGGACATGCCGGTTTCCTCACGATGTTTTTCTTCACCGTTTTGAGAGCAGTGGTGATGAAATAATGTAAACAAATTCAAGGGCCTGTCTGGGTTCGAATCCACGACCTACAACTCGTAAGTCGAGACCGTTACCACTGGGTCACCACTGCTCTCAATCCATAGCTTCATATGTTCGAAAAATTTGTCTGCTCAACAATGCAAATCATACAATAGAATACTCTTTATTATGTACAACATTAAAGTTACAGATATAAATGTTTAAATTTTACATAGGGTGACATAATGGGCGGTCTTATCGCTAAAAGCGATCTTTTACAGACAACCTTTGTATGGATTAAAGGGAGCAGGAGAGACAATACTGCAGGTAGTCAGTGGTGGACCGTTAACATAATTTTACAATAAATACATACATACACAAAGCATACACTTATCTAATAAATATATACAATAATACACATGAAACAAGAGCAGGGAACTGTATTATGTAATGATGATGTTTAAGGAGAGAGGAAGTGTTTTTTTATCTGAATCTTAAAATCATCATCATCATCATTCTCCTCCCCTTATCCCAATTTATTTGGGGTCGGCGCAACATTAGTAGTTTTAGAGGTATGAGGAACAAGGTGTAAAGTTCACTCATCCTCCATAGAAAAGGGAGGATCCTCCGATCAGACGGCTGTTGTGTCTGGTGGGCAACTGCCCAACGATTGATATCGGGATGTTGTATATATGCTAGTCGCGCGGTAAACTCTGCTTGCGCGATGCAGGACTTTGCGTGACGTCAGTGTGACGCGTCGTTCGTATGTGGCGATGTTGATGCCGCTACATCATCTTCTCGGTAAACACCCCCTTTCTAGCCACAACATCTTTCACGCAGTCCATCTATCGTTTCTTTGTTCTCCCCCTACTTTTATAGCCATCGACAAATAACGCACCTAATGAATTTTGTTCAACTGTTAAAATTAAACCGATTGCTACTGATAGTGTGTTACGCAATTATCCCGCTGATTCTGAATTTAATCCCTTAAATGAAGACATTGGCAACAGCAACCAGCATAGCAGTGACATAGAAAAGCGTCGAGACAGCAGTTTAATCCCGCCAAAAGATTCATCATTCAAGAAGCTCAGTGAAGCTGGACTAGACGCAACCTGGCGGCGTTGTAAGATAAAGAAAGCTGCTAGCGAGATTTACAGGAACTCTGAAACGGATAGTGAGACCTCAGACAAAGACTCTGGAATCACCAACGTGTAATACAGCATAGTAATGTCACAGTCAAGAACAGAGAGGACCTGAGCCAACCTGGTGGCGAAGCTATTAAAAGATGCCCTCCCTAGATAAATATAACCCGTCTCTCCACTATTCTAATGCTTACTCTAGGATGCATATCTGGTACGGCTCTAATAATCCATCCATATCCCAAGGGCACGTCTTCCCTACCATTATCGCGCCCCCCGATCTACTCTTTGATATGTAATGGTCTCTGTAGTCCCATGAAACATGAGGCTCCAGGGGCTAGTGCGAATCCTTGGGTTCATTCGAGTGATCGAGTCTGGTTTAACCATGCTGGGGTCGGTGCATTTCATTCATTCATTTAACTAATAAATAATCTGTTATTAGTATTTAAATGGTACAAGGAAAATATAATTGTTATTATTACTCTCATATTATTATGTATGTTTTCAGAATGCAGAGCATAACAAAATTATCAAGAACTAGCTCTTGCCCGCGGCTTCGCTCGCGTGAATATGTCGGAAAATATCCCATGGGCATTATATTTTATTACATTTCAGCCGAAAGAGTGAGCTGTTAGATATAGGCCTCCCCCAAACAGTGGAGACTTAGTAATAGGGTTGAATTTTGGCACCCTTTGGGTACGGAACCCTTAAACTGCTAAAAGTAAGAAAAATGCCGCGGTTTGACCGTACAGCCCTACGCTTAGTATATTAGTTAACTACACATTTTATTTTTTGTGGATAAAAATAATACATGGATATTTACTTATTTTAATCCCGGTAGTACGTTCCCGTTGGGTTCCGGGGTTCCGTGTGGTGCCGGACTTAAAGAATAGCACCATCCTATTCGATCCTACCAATGTTTTGATTGACTACTTTGATTGAACAAGACATAGCCCCGCGGACAGCCTGTAGTACTTTATTTTATGTATCATCAATAGCGCATGCCATAAAAAGACTTATTGTACACCACAAAAATACATAAGAAAAAATAAATTTAACACTACAAAATATACAATGGGAATTCTTATCGCTTATACCTTATGAAAACAAAAAAAAACTTACTTCTTAACATAGGAGCTGGCTTCCCACACCCTGTTGTTGTTTCCAGCCTTTTCCTTGGCCACCACAAACACTCCCTTCTCTTTGAATGTGGTGTACAGTGTGAGGACACCCATCAGTATGAAGTATGAGGACACGCAGATTATGAGGACCACTCTATAATTAACAAAACACCAGAGGATTAATGTGTGAAAGGTATTCTTTGTTAATTGGAATAAGGAAAGTGGTTATCACTAGCTTTTGCCCGCGGCTTTGCCCGCGAGGAGGTTGAGACATTAATAAGACCTATAAACCTGTAGTACATTATTTTGTTCTATCATTAATAGTTTTCGCAGTGCACGCCAAAACAATTTTGGGTTTTCTACCTTGGGTTACAAAATTGCAATTTTCTTACAGATCCCTAATTTTTTTGAAAATAAATTATTTTATTAATTACAAATAAAGACAAGTTTTGAACTAAAACATCACTTGATATTGCTGTATGAAATTAAATGAAATATGTACATTTTGTTTTCTTATTTACTGTAACATGTACCCAAACATAATCCAAACATTAGGCTGGCTGGCTCATTCTTTGGCTAAAGAATTAGCATTGCTATTCAAGGTGGTAATGCTGCTCTTCTGGGCATGTTTCCGGATGACAGTGATGTGGAGGAGTACTTCGATACCTGAATGCCCTTTTGTTTTTGTATAGTATATGTATAGTAAGTTATTTAATTGAATACAAACATAAATAAAACAAGTTGTACATACCTCGACTGGGGGAATGGGTACAGGTAATCCCAAAGCAGAGCATATAGAGCAACACCAACGGCCAACGCACAGAGGAAGAGCCTTCCATCAATGAGGGCGAAGCTCTCTTTACATTTCAGATCTCCCGTTAGAACCTGCAGCCAAATATGATGGAGAAATTATGAAAATGTCTCAGGTAGAAAAAACAAACAACAGGTTTAAAATAACAAACATTTTAAATATACATTTTAGAGATACACAACATAATATTCACCTCTCTGATAGCATCATCAATAGCATTTTTAGCGGCAGCGCCGTCCCACTTATTGATTTTCACGGTCTGAAATAAACATTGCAAGCTGTTGTTACCATTGTGGAATGTGCTTAATTATTGGTCCATCTAAAAAATACTTGTTTTTACAGTACAGTTCAAACCCAATATGACTAAAAGTATCCAAAGAAATACTGCACGTTACAAATTGGAAAACATAAGCGTGACGTGTCTCAGAGTTTTTAACGACAGAGAAAGTGTAGATGAAGTAGGACTAAAAATTACCTCAGGAGTTTCGGCCATTTTACAATATTTCTAAATAGATTAAGGAATTATTATCAATGGAATACTTTTAAATAAACTATTTCCTTCCGATCCTCCGGCTAGGCTAGCTTGGTTAAACTTTTGACACTTGCAATTTGAAAAATTTGACGTAAGACGTGAAAATTTGAAACGTCACGTAGTTGCGTTCAAATTATAAGATTCAATTAAATAAAAAAAAAACTTGTTTTCACGAGTGAATCTCCTAAAAATTCTAAAGCTATCTTCGACCTCCAAATCTTCAGTTTCTTGGCATAAGCTCACCCTCAGTGGTGGCCTTGAGGGGGTGGCGAACAGGGCCTCACTTTTGCATGGGCCTCACGCAACAACCCGAGTTATCAAAAAGTTAACATTTGAAACTATATTTTATTCTTAGGTATTGCTCAGTTCCGTGTGGTGCCGGGGGTGCCGGACGTAAAGAATAGCACAATCCTATTTTTTCCCGTGTGTGTCAGGCGACTAAGGGGCTTACTAGAGAATGGGCAATAGCGTTCTCTATGCATTTTAACACCATATTGCGATCGCCAACCCGCCTGCCAAGCGTGGCAATTATGACAACCCCTCCCACACTTTGGGGGAGGCCTATGTCCAGCAGTGGACGTCTTTCGGCTGAAATGATAAGTTTGGTGTAAAAATTAATATTAACATAAAACCTCTATTACCAAAAACCGTTTATTAAATTTGTTAATTTATTTCATTTCTTTTAATTCATCTGATATTACTTCTTTAATTCACATACTTTGAACAAGGGCCTTGAAAAGACTTGCGGCCTGGAGCCCCATAATGGCTAAAGCCGCTGCAGCTCACCCTCACCGTTTGTTGGCTGTTTGGTGCAGCAGCATCGCTTTTGCGTATATTCTTACTTCATTCCATTGTAGATGTTCGTCTCCTAGAGTATGCATGTTCTGTGATGTTCGTTCGCTAGGTTGATTCATCATAGAATATAAATAAACAGTAGCCACCACTAGAGATGGCCTCTCGAGAATCTTTGTTGGTGCCTCTTACGTCCGTATATAGTTACTCTACTCTTTGCTCTTACGACACGGGGTGAAATACAAAAGGAAGCAGCCTAATATTCTTCTTAGAATTATCAAGTAATAAATCTGCGATTTTTTTTCTACAACCTCTCAACCCGAAAAGTTGACGTCCACTTTATCGGGAATGGGGGCCAACTTCACACAAAAAGTTATTTTTAAATAAAAACTAATTACTTATAAATAATTTTTCTTTTCTGTCAAACTTTCTCTAACGATTGTCAAACTTCACAGAGGTATCTGTGAGTGTGTCAGTGAGTCGCGAGTGTGGTGTGTTGTGACAACAACGCGACACGGCACTTAAACTCGATAGAGTAGGCAAACGACTAATCGGCTCAGCGCGTCACACAGCTCGCACGACTGATGATGAGGGAAAGAGAAATGAGAAACTAGGACATCAAAGTAAAAAGAGTGAGTGACTGGTTTTGTTCAAAACTCACAATATGTACAGTCACGAGCACCAATATGTATACACTCAGCAACTTTTAAAAGTGATTTCCTCCATAGGATATATAAATTTTATTTTACTACGAATTTTGTATTTTGGAACCTAAACTATTATGAAACAGATCTTTTCTCAAAGTTTACAAATCTTCTGCGTAGCAGCGTAGCTAACCTGTACCCTGTGGTGTGTGCTAGCACATCAAAATAAAAAGTGAGTGAGTGACTCTTATATTATCAAGCTTGCCAAGTGAGTAGCTACAATACAACCTCCGCTATGATTATATTTCCTATAAAAATGTGTATAATCTATGGTATATGTGTTCTGTGAATCACATTGAGCTGCACCATTACCACAGAGTACATTCTAATATACTGACAACGATTACTGCTCCCGTATTATTATTATACTCTTTGGATTACTGACAAATGCTTACACTGATTGGACAGGTCCACTATGGGTCCACTCAAAATTGTGTGGTTCTTTCCTCAAAAGAACATTTCAGACACGGATCTATAAGGTCTTCACATGATCTGACCAAGATTAAGTCTGGCCATTAAAAGAGACTGACCCCTGAGTTTGTTTCGCCATTTCTTCTCAGGGGTAGTCAGATAGGAAATGTCGGTTACATCTAGATTATTTTTTTAATTTTTTATATAACGTGTAAAAGTGATTCTAATTTCGTATTTACAGAATAAACGATTTCATTTCACAAACGGGATAGGTTCTGTAAATACAACTGTGCTAGATAACAGATGTGCAAAGAATATACTACTCTCTAACGAGAGAGATGCAGATGTGTTACACAGATGTGTTATGAGTCGGAGTTACCCGAGACTAGTCACCAGCGGGGCGAGCAGTCGAGCACGGCCTACTACACAGCACAGACTGGATAGGTTCTGTGAATACAACTGTGCTAGATAACAGATGTGCTAAGAGTCTGAGTTACCCGACACTAGCCACCAGCGGGGCACGCACGGCCTACTGTGACTGTGACATGACTTGAGTTACACATTTTATCACAGTTTGAGTGATAAAACTATTTTGTCATTAACAAAATGTATCATGTCTTGTCACAAACATCTTGGCACGCCCGTGATCGGCCAGCTGAGGGTCCACTAAGAGCTTGGAGCTCTTGGAGTCATTCAGTAGGTTCGAAATACAAAAGCAACATTACTTTCAAATACCTTTATTTAATTTAAATAGTAAACTATTTTTAATCTGCATTGGTCCTAAAATGTCCATCTTGTCTTAGTTGTCTATGAGTCCTCAACAAAAAAAGCAAAAAGCAATGAACGTGAATGAACTAAAATGAGAGGAAATGTAATTTTGCTTGATAAATAATGTTTCATTTAAATTGTGAGAGAGTGTAGTAGTTTTGCATAATTTATTGTATTTCAGTAAATGCAAGAAATACTATTAGATCCAAAAAGTAATGGTATGTAGTCATAATGTATCATGAAAAATGTTATTGCTGCACTGTACCTACCATCAACACCAACCGGTGGCTTCATTGCTTAAAATCATTCGAGGCTCAAAACAGAGCGTCCCGAGTGTCTAAAAAACAATAGCTATTGTAGCTAAGGTACTTGTTCAGAATTTGTGCCTTCTATTTTTTATTATTACCATGTGGCATTGACAGCAATGAGAAACAACAACGATTGAAGGAGGTCAATAGGCCCAACCGTGTTCTGAGTATGTGATGTGAAAAAAAGATATATTTTTAGGTTGTATGTTGCTGCTTTAAAATAGTACAATGGCGAAAAGAAAGAAGGCAACAACAAAAACCACGGCACCCCGTCGTACAACTCGACGCTCCAAGCAGCAGGCCGAAGCTGCATCGTCCGCCGACGGCGAAGCCTCTGGCTCCGTCGAAGCAACCACCTCCGAAACCAATCAGCAAGACACGGAGACTGCGCCTACTGATGCCTCTAATGCACCTGACCCACAAGCATCTGACCCACAAGCACCACAGGCATCAGAACCACCAGCAGTTCCTCTTACTAAACCCTGCCAAGTCCCAATCGTAGCATTGCATAAGAAATTTGGCAAATATCGCTGTCTATTCAATAGTGATGAGACATTTACTAGAAAATATGATATTGGTAGTGACAGTGAGACAAATAGTAGTGTAGAAATAAGGATTGTTGATCCATGTGCAAGCTCAGAGTCAGATTCGAATGCTGCACTAGATACACAGTCTGATACTAACAGTGGGGCTAATTTCAGTCCAATGAATAATAGTACAACAATAACACGGAGCAATTCTAGAGATATATCACCTGTACCTGCTCTGAGTGAACTGTCATCCAATTGTGAAATCCCATTATTGAATACAGAAGGAGCAAATGAGAAGCCCATAGAAATAAATACTATTGACTTATCAGAAAGTGACCCTAAGCTCAGTGCTGTTGCTGAAAAAATGCCTGATAATAAAGATGAGTGTCAAATTATTGATGAGGAATCAAAACCAGAGGAAATACAGATGGAAGATATTCCATTGGAAGAAGAACAATTAGATTTTACTGGAGATGATGATGAAGTCATTACAATTGTGCAGATAGTGGAGGATGACCACCCAGAACTTTATTATAACATCAAGATTGAAAGTCCACAGGAACCAATTGATAATGAGGATAGTAAGGATATTTCTCAAAACTTCCAGGAACATTTTGAAAAGTTGAATCTTACATCTGCAGTGGAACCTGACCGTCCTATGGATTGTTCAGAAGCACCTTGTTTAACTCCTGACATACCATTTAAAGAAAATCTTACTGAAGCTCTAACTAGACCCGACCCCAGTCTAACACCAAGCTCCACACTGTCAGATGATAGCAACTCATCCAGAGTCACTGAGCAAACCCAAAATAATTCAAATGATTCGGCTGAATCATCACCCACTGGTGTGAGGCGCTCCAGTAGAATTAAGACAATAAGTAACCTGAAACAGAAAACAAAGGGCTATGGGCTGGTCAAGACACCGTTGAAGAAGGCGTTGATCACACAGACTAAGCTGAAACTTGAAGAAATAGGATCTGATAGTCAGGAAAAGACTAGTGAGTCTATGACAAGTACCACACCTAACTCTCCATCATTTCCCGTGCCTTCTGAGATGCCTGTGAAGGTGAAGTCTCGTTGGCGCAGGTCTAGTGAGCTGGAGATGGGTGCTGTCTCTCCTGCTAACTCACCTTTAGCTAGTCCAAGCCTGCCCCAGCGTTTGCCCCAAGTAGCAGAAAGTCCTAACCTCCCTGAAGATGATCAACATGTTACTCCTCTCAGCAAAGAGGATTATGACAGGATAATTGAAGAGAGGATGAACCAGTACCAACATTTGGATGAAAATGAGTATTTATGTGACAGAATGATTAGTAAGGAGACTAAGAAGATGACTTGTGACTGTTTTATGACCAAAGAAGAACTGGAAAGAGGAGAGCTGGCTTGTGGAGAGGACTGTCTTAACAGGCTGCTCATGATTGAATGGTAATTCATTATTTCTTTTCTATTCTAAGTTCAAATTACTCCAAGTCTCATATAAATAGATTTTCATCCCTCTTATTTTTCAATATTCTTGTAATATTTTGTAATATTCTTGTATTCTATTGTGTAATATTATGTTTCCAGTAATTCCCGCTGTCCAGTAGGTGATCGCTGTACTAACAGAAGGTTCCAATCCAAAGAGATAGCCCCTCTCAAGGTTTTCTATGCTGACAAGAAGGGTTGTGGTGTGGAGGGTAGTGCTGATATACCAATGTAAGTAATAAAAAGAAAAATGTGTATTTTGTAGTCAATGCATTCGCGAAAAAATTTGAAGGCGTGGGGGATATTGCATAAATAGTATCAAAATACAGAGTTCAGTTAATTTACTTGAATTTTTTATGGATAGTTCAACAATATTAAATGTAGTATTACAGCAATAAAACAGTGTTTAAAAATAACCTAAGTAGGTATAAGAAGTACCTTTGTAGCACCAAAACTAGTGTTCTCTAAATCTGCCATAGATTTAAATAAGCATTTAAATCTATAGCAGGTTTAAATTAGCCTAACACTAATTTTGGTGCTCATGACACAAATACATACTAACAATGTTATGGTTCATTGTTAGAGTCATCTTCAGTGTTCAATTTTACATAACCTTTTAATGAACACTTATAACATACACAAAACACTGTTTTATATTCTATAAAATAATGCCTCGCGAATTGAAGATACAGACATGCTAATAAAATAACCTTATTTACTTCCTAACTAAATTATCAACTTATCATAAATTGAACACAAGGAAGTTACAAATATTGTAGATACATAACAAAGCAGACAATGATTTTTATTATGTGATGTTTTGATAGATTAAAGTTATAATTGTTAGCAAAGTTTTAGCTGTCTCAAAAATACGACAAAACTATGCTGTATGCTTTTATCTTTTTTTTTGTTTTTATATTTGTTTTTTTATTTATCTTTGTTTTACAAAAAAAACTTAGGGCCGTACTTTTTTTTTTTTTAAACTTTGCCCCCACACTAGGAATTTCTCCTACCTTACTGAAGACTCGAACATTACTTCAAACTAGTTTCAATCAATCAAATGGCTTTAAACGAGTTTTAAGTAATGCTTGAGTTTTGAGTGAGGTTCTGTAGACCTAAGACACCCAAACCAAGTCATCAAAAAACCATCCTAATCAATGAACCAATCACATTGCAGGGGCGAATTCCTTCTAGAATACGTAGGCGAAGTGCTTGACTATGAACAATTCTACAAGCGTGCTCAAGCATATTCCGACGAGAACAATTTACATCACTACTTCATGTCACTAAAAGGCGATACAGTAATCGATGCAACACTCAAGGGAAACATTTCACGGTTCATCAACCATTCCTGTGATCCGAATGCAGAAACTCAGAAGTGGACGGTGAATGGTGAGCTGCGGATAGGGTTCTTCAGTAAAAGGGACATTGTGGCAGGCGAGGAATTGACGTTTGATTATCAGTTCCAGAGGTTTGGGTAAGTTATTTTTATGCTGCTCCTATGCATGTTATAAAGTCTATGCACTCGACATTCAAGTTGAGGTCGCGAATTTGAGAATGCGACTAAAACGCGATGCATATCGCTGCTTATATTTAAATATAGTTCTAGAAACACCACATTTAAAAAAAAAAAAAACGAGTGTGCTTTAGACCACACGACTGAAGTAAAATAGAAGTGTATAAACAGCCAGTGAGAATTAAAAAAAATACCTGTTAAGTTCTCGGGACGGCCCGCGGCGGCTACGCGGTGTGTTCCATGTTTAAGATTTAAACCACTTCCGTTCGCCTCGCCCGAGCAGTTTCCGTAACGCTCTCGTCACGTATTCACCAGCTTACTCCCCAAGTCAAGCGTGCTTATGCACAACTGTTCACACGTAACGCGCAATAAAGCGTTGATGCCACGGCCGCCATGGCCCACGCACAATGGTCCACATAAAAGGACTAAGTGCGGAAACCAAACCCGCTAACATAGAACATAGCGTTGACGCCTATTCTACACCTATACTACATTTGAAATTAGATTAGACATTTAAATAAACCTTTTTTACAGTCCGTTCAACCGATTTTGACTTCTATTGCGTTGTTGGCATGACAAATGGCAGCTGTAATATACAGTTGTAACTACGTTTTTGCTTTTAATGCCATCCGTATGCCTAAGGAATAGAACTCAAAATTGGTTGAACGGACTGTAAACAAGTTTATTTAAATATCTAATCTTATTTCAAATGTAGTATAGATGATGTTGTCTACAGCTTTTTGTCATAGAAAGTCTGCCTGTAGGTACTCAGAATTTAACAGAATTCGTTCAGCATTACAGTAAGATCGACTAACAGGCCTACAGTAACCTTGGAATGAATGATTATGTAAATAATTTGTCTTAAGGCGCTCACCGTGAACGACATTGACTTTGTTTCTGCACTCAATAAGTTGATTCATAAATGTATCAAAGAGTTGTCTGATTCACTTGTTACGATTTTATGTGAGTGATTAAAAAATCGTGAAAAAGTGTGTGTGTATGTAAGTTTTGCAAAAAATAATAACCCTTCATGGGAGGTTGGTAAAAAAGACAAAAATAGAATTACCAATTCTAAGCTTCTTATTGACAACATAGCAAACTCCACAAAATATACCAAATGTAGACTTTTCGTATTAATTTATAAATACGACATTCTAACTAGTTGTTCCGAAAATTTAGGTGTCTTTATCACTCTATGGCCTCATGGCCTTCACATGATCTGACCAAGATTATGTCTGGACTTTAAAAGAGACTGTGACCTCTGAGTTTGTTTCGGCCTTTCTTCTCAGAGTAGTCAGATAGAAAACGCCAACCTCATCTAGTTTAAAAAATGTTTTTAATAAAAAAAAAAAAAACTTTGCCCCACTCTAGGAATTTCTCTTGTATTGTGGGAGCGTTTACAAACATTTAAACTCACATACACAAACAGCCAGACCCGGAACAACTACTTGTAGGTCATACAAATATTTGTTCCGTGCGGGAATCGAACCCGCGACACGCAGCGCTGCAGTCAATCGCTTAACCACTGCGCCAACCGTGCCGTCAAAGTGAGGATTGACGTGTAAAATTGTTTGTACTGTAGTGTGCGGGACGTACTACACTATTCAATGATAGTCCTTCTGGAATAAATAGATTATATTTTATCTTTTAATATTCAATACATTTTCGTTTTAGAGCTAACTTTCTAACTTAACGTTAGTCTGTCTCTCTGACAACCCATCATTTTAAATCTATATTCTGATTTAAATATTTATTTTTATAAAGCTGCCAGTGCCAACTAGCGTCATTATCATAGAACCTCTATAAACCTACTTACAGAAAATCATTTATCACTGTAAATGAAACTTAGAGCGATTATAACACTCTACCTCAATCAATCCACCACCTCCTAATCCTTTAAAATTTTCCACAACTCAACAACGATATAAATATTCCTATCTGACACTCCGGACTTGTCGGTTCCAGCGGGTGTAAGGCCGTAATGCTGTAATGGGGAGTGGTGGGTAACAGAGATGTGTTGTTTACGTGCAGAAAGGTGGCGCAACGCTGCTACTGCGGCGCCGACAACTGTCGCGGCTGGATCGGTGGCGAGCCCGACTCTGATGATGAAGATGACGAGGTACGCGCTGATCGGGTATATACGTTTAATTTATTTATTTTTCGCATGTGGAAATGAAGGAAGAGTTATTATACGATGCTGTTTTGAAGGTATACTCAAGTCTGTGTATATCTAGAAACAATTTTTTGGGTGTTGAACCTGTCACTTCTAATTTCTCTCAAAAAAAAGTTGGAACGTAGTTGAGTTTGCTAAAAGTTTTTAATATTGCAGAAAACACTTCTGTTGTAATTTTCTGGGTAAATTCAAATGCATGCTATGTTTTAGTGTTTTTAATTATTGGCAAACATTTTCAACACTTAATGTGTTAAAGTTAGAGTTAAGTGTGTTAAAGGTTAAGTTAAAGGAAAAGCAAATGGACAAATAACATTAACATTATACTTTTCAACTATCTCAGGAGGAGGAAGAAATCTCGACCTCAAAGTCTGGCACTACAGAGTCTTCAGAGGAGTCCCACGCCACTCCCACGGAACAGCCACGGCCGCGCGTCCGTCGACCCAAGAAGGAACGCGCTTACAAGCCGAAGGCTCCCGACTTGGTGCAAGATGCTGATGTGAGTTCACATTGATTATTTATCTGAGTGTAATATTTGAAATAATTCTGTAACCTAGGCACAGTAATAATACCCACAAGTTTTATAAAACGAGGCATGATGAAATCTTAATTAGTGGTCAAGCACCTTACTTGTTAGCTATCATTTGTAAAATTAATTCGATTCGATATTAGATCAGACCATGGCTCAGATTTGATGCTGTCCTCATTGAGATGAGTTCTAAACTTTTACTGTCTTACTACAATACAAGATTTATATTTTGACATGGCTTAAACCATGGAGCTAGTTTTTGTAATGAGAACTTAACTCTGATTGAAATACCGTTCTCTAAACAAAACTGATTACTAAGTTGTCAATTTTGTATTAGGAACTTTACCATAGACGGAATAAAGTTTGAAATTCAATAATGGCTCCATAGTTTAAACTTGGGTCTGAAGATAAACCTTGTTTTGTAATAAGGCCCTTAAGGGTTAGTGTAATGAAAGAAAATGCGTATAATTTTGGTTTATGAGATGATTCAAACTGTTATTTTGTTTACTAACAACTTTATTTCATTCAGATCGAGGAAGACTTGGAAGCCCTGGGCCGTACTGGCGTAAAGAATCAGAGCCACACTCTTCGCCTCTCCCGT
Organism: Tiliacea aurago; assembly: GCA_948098905.1. Lineage (NCBI taxonomy): Eukaryota > Metazoa > Arthropoda > Insecta > Lepidoptera > Noctuidae > Tiliacea > Tiliacea aurago. The sequence continues at coordinate 22,441,182 of OX402581.1, read as the reverse complement.
ACCGTAGTGCGCGCTAAGACACGTCGCGCTCAGACGGCCTTACTGCGACTACTGCGGGATGCCGACCTGCCCTGTAGGAGACTGTTCCTGGACTACCGGGGCCTCAGGCTGCTGGCGCCTTGGTGTAGCGACGCGCCGCTTGACTACAAGTAAGTGGATATACGTCATAGAATATAGTATAAGACGAGACAAAACAAGGCAGGTGACCTTGTTGAGTGTTGTCTTGAAATTAGCATCCTTCAATTACAGATATCAATAGCCACTGTACAAATTTCTTTGGATCAAGGTAATACTAATTTTATATGCAAAATTTAAATTTACTGCTCTCAATACGGTGAAGGAAAACATTGTGAGCAAACCGGCATGTCCTAGAACCAAAAATTCGAAGACATGTGACATCTACCAACCCGCACTGGGCCCGGTGGTGGATTGCGGCCCACTCCGTCTCACAGAGAGAAGGCCTGTGTCCCAGCAGTGGGAATATTATAAGCTGATTCTGCTATGCAAAATAACCCTCCTTTCCCTCTGGGGCAGTTCCGTACAAAAATGGTTACAATACTCGAATGTTCAAATACAATACTCGAATGTTCAAATACATCTACTCCGAAGCGTTAATCCGAAGTATCGGCCGTTTTATAACTTCCATAGTTTCCTTTTTTGACTTTGAATCCTCACCCGACATATAGTCACATTTTTGACTTTGGCTTATCTCCTTGACTGTCGTTTTTTTTTTCTTGCGCCGTAGTCAGCCATCGTTAGCCTTAGTCAAGCAACGGCCGAACGTTTGGAGTAGACGACACGTTGGTTACAGAAAGACGACGGCAACGAAGCGGAACAATAACATTTAAATTAATATTTTACTTCCACAGGCTGGAAATGCTTCAAACAGTAGACCGCCTGCCGATCCCCAACAAGACAATGATTCAAGAGAGTCGCTTCTTCACCATCGTGGAGCGCTGGCTCAGCGCGGCCGACGCGCCACAGCCTGCACCTGACACACTATTCATTGATGAGGCTACTGGTAAGACAAACACTATTCAACCAGTCAACTGTTAGTATGTGAGGAGGCCTTTGAAATGGAGAAGGTTGGAGGAGGCCTTTGCCGACTGGAAAACGGACATACAAAACATAACTAAACGCCAAATACGAGACTGAAGACTACACTCTATGTTTGTCCGACTGAAAAGGCTAATAATATAAATAATTTAGGTATTGTAGTTGAGAGAATTTAAGCTAATTGCATCGTATTGCAGTCGAGAGAATTCAAGCTAATTGCATCGTATTGCAGTCGAGAGAATTCAAGCTAATTGCATCGTATTGCAGTCGAGAGAATTCAAGCTAATTGCCTCGTAATGCAGTCGAGAGAATTCAAGCTAATTGCATCGTATTGCAGTCGAGAGAATTCAAGCTAATTGCATCGTATTGCAGTCGAGAGAATTCAAGCTAATTGCATCGTATTGCAGTCGAGAGAATTCAAGCTAATTGCATCGTATTGCAGTCGAGAGATTTTAAGCTAATTGCATCGTATTGCAGTCGAGAGAATTCAAGCTAATTGCATCGTATTGCAGTCGAGAGAATTCAAGCTAATTGCATCGTATTGCAGTCGAGAGAATTCAAGCTAATTGCCTCGTAATGCAGTCGAGAGAATTCAAGCTAATTGCATCGTATTGCAGTCGAGAGAATTCAAGCTAATTGCATCGTATTGCATATTTGTCAGCAAAAATGAAAGTTGGATAAATGTTGCCTATTTATTTATTTTAATAATTTAATTCAAGCAACAAGACTCATACCGTCTTATTATAAAACAATATTTATATTTTGATATGGCTTAAACCATGGCGCCAGTTTTTGTAATAGGAACGTAACTGTGATTGAAATACCGTTCTTTATATAAAACTGAAAACTTAGTTTGGTACTAAGTTGTCAGTTTTGTATTAGGAACTCGGAATAATGTTCGAAATTCAATAATGGCTACATGGTTTAAACCTGGATCTGAAGATAAATGTTGTTTTGTAATAATACAGTTTGTGTTAGTAACAAAATACTTAACAACTATGTTAGTAAAACATTAACACAGAAACAATTTGTGACATCACTGCTGCAAGGTCACAGGCCCAGCCGATACCTTGCAGCAGTGGCTCACAAACGCACAACCTAGCGGCTTGCTAAGCAGGATGCAGTAGGTGCTGCCCACTAACCAGCCTCGTGCCCCGCTGCCTCACCACAGTGTAGAAGCAGTCCACTCGAGCTCCAGCAAACATCCTGATATGCTGAAGTATCGACGCAACCCAATCAGCACCCTGAATACGTTATTGTATTGAACGCGAAGGGCGCCGTATGATTTACCCCATTACCAAACCCATTGTGGGTAATTTACTTCTTATCTCTCTAATTCTCTTCTACTTTTGTAAAGAATAGCTCATGCCGTAATTAGCAAAAAAATGTCAGCTAGCTAGCCAGGCTGATTATCAAAATCAAGCCTACATGGGCACTTATGAAACGTCAGAAGCTAGGTGCACGGTTCCAATTGGTTGTTTCCTATGGAGAAGAGCCGGCAAGAAACTCCACGGTTACTCTTTTAATAAAAATTGGCTTTTACAATGTTTTCAAATTACAGTAGGTATGAGAGGACAGCGTAGGCCCGTCAAAGTACCAGGTACTTAACAAAATAGAAAGCGACGACGCGAATTAAGGCGACGATAACAGACTTTTAATGATTTTATACTGAAGATCACGTCTAAACGAGTAGTGTTAATGATTTGAAAAAAATATAATGTTAAATTAGAGCATTTTCTCAATAATTTAATATGTGAATATTTTAGATTATGTTTATATTACATAGTGAAATTAATTTGTAAAGTTATGTATAACGCGGATAAAAAACTGAGAATGGCGCAAAATCTAGAAAGCATATTTTTCTGAAACCTTCACTCATTTAAAGATAATTTAATAATTGATCTTATATTATACGCGTTTTATTAAAATACCTTTTGTTTTGTGTATAATAAATTAATAATGCGTCAAATTGGGGACAGCGCTCCTTGATGGGCGAGTCCTATTACTGGCTGAACGTACGAGGCGTTGCGTGAGCTCAGTACAGAACACGCAAGCTGACTACTCAAGGTCACTGGCATATATCTCCATCTTAAGCCTACAACATCCTCACATTAACAAAAAAACAGTATAAAATATGATATCCATGCAGATAATGCCATTTCTTAAGCATGCAGATTGATAAGACATTTTTATGATATTCCACAGGTTTGCCTGTAGATTTACCTAACAGCGGCAGCCAGGAGAATCTCTCAAGTCCAGAGAAGGCGAAAGAAAGTGCTAGCATACTAGAGAAAACCAAGGATCTCTGTAACCAACTGCTGGAGAGATGGTCCAGTTTGAAGGTAAGGTTTTACATCCTTTATTACTTGTTGACTGCGTTTGGTGCCGGACGTAAAGAATAGCACCATCCCATTTCTTCCCGAGGGTGTCGTAAAAGGCGACTAAGGGACTTACTAGAGAATGGGCAGCAGCATTCTCTATGCATTTTAACACCATGCGATCGCCAACCCGCCTGCCAAGCGTGGCGATTATGGCAAACCCCCCCCTTTGGAGGAGGCCTATGTCCAGCAGTGGACGTCTCTCGGCTGAAATGATGATTACTTGTGGATGGGTTCTTTATCACTGATTTTACGGGATTTGCTCATGCCATGGTAAAAAGAGTAGTAAGTTCAGAATGGTAAGCAGCCAGCCTGACTGCCCTGAGTGACAGGGTTGACTTGTGGCGGCATTTACATCGCCATGTTCGAACTACGCATCAGACTGACGTCACGCAAAATCCTGCATCGCGCAAGCAGAGTTTACCGCGCAACTAGGACTTAAACAACGTCCCGACTCCTGACATTAATCGTCGGAGTAACCGACCAGACACATCACTCGTGTGGTCGGAGGATCCTCCCTTTTCTATGGAGGATGAGTGAACATTACACCCTGTTCCTCATGCCTCTGTAGACTCAAGTATCGTGTCATTCAAGGAATTTCTTTTGATGCACCTGAAAGTTAATTATTGTAGATCGGCAATCAGAAGACCGAAAGTCAGATTAATGGGTTTCATGTGTAGATGTCAGATAGGCAGATTTAGCTACATCCAGTTATTGGGGAAGGCTTTTTGATTCACGAGATCTGTAATCAAATTTTTTTTTTCATGGCAGGAAGTATTCAAAATACCGAAAAAAGAAAGAATACAGCAAATGAAAGAGCACGAAAGACAAGCGAACGTCGAGAGGCGCGCGGCCGATTCCAGCGGATCGCGCGAACGTGACCGCGAACGCAGAGAAGAACGCGATCGCGACCGACGGGAAGAACGAGAGCGTGAGAAAGAGAGAGACCGGGAGAGGGAACGAGACAGAGATAGAGACCGAAGTGACCGTGATAGAGGGGACAGGGACCGGGGGGAGAGAGACCGCGATAGATATAGAGAGAGGGATAGAGATCGTGACCGGGATCGAGATAGAGATGATCGGGATAGGAGGAAAAGAAGAAGCAGCCCGGAGGGAGGCAGGAGGAGTATTAGGTAAGAGAATCCTAACTAATATTATAAATGCGAGAGTGAGTTTGTTTGTTACGCCTTGACGCTAAAACGGCTGAACAGATTTGGATGAAATTTGCCAAATGGGTAGACCATGACCTGGGTTGGAACAAAGGATACTTTATATCCCGATATTCGTACGGGATCGACAATTATGCGGGTCAAACCGTGGGGCGCAGCTAGTGGTTTCATATTTGCAAGTATAAATTAAATTATCATTATTTTGCATGTAATCTGTTGCAGTGCAAAGGTGTCTCTCATATTAATTCCATGATATATTTTTTTAGGCAGAGGTGTACCTATTGTACACCCACATTTCGCCAATTAATATGTTTGAGTCCAATGTACATCGTAGGTACAGGTCTGCCCAACACCCCCCTCCGCCCTTCGGGAAAACAAGGCGTAATGTGTTGTGTATATTTTTTTTGCAATTTTATCAGAAGCTGAAAAATCCAACATCTTATCGTTTTAGTTTTATTTTTTTTGGGGAGCAAGACAAGCTCAAGAACCATGACAAATGAAGCATGTTTAGGGAATGGACCAGCAGCCTAATTGCGTAACACACAATCAGTCACAATCTGAAGTCTTTTGAAGGATATTGCTAATTAATTGCTTTATATGTTCGAAAAATTTGTCTGCTCCATAACTTAGATAACGCAATGAATGTTGTCGAACTGTCAATATGAAACCCATTGCTACTGTGTGTTACGCCTTACGCAATAAGGAATATGCATGTAATTTTTTTTTATCATCAATCAGTAATATAGTATGTAACAAAAACCCTGTTGTTCCTTTTAGGGACGTATACATTTACCTACAAGCACAACATTGGTGGAATAATAATTAAAAAAAAATTAAGCATTGGCTAGTCGAGAAGTCAAAATCAAAGAATGAAAGAGGTTAGAAATCAGTTAAACATTACAAATATTAATAATTAAATATTTATTTTAATTATTTTTGTTGAACAGTTTTTATAAATGACTTGCTTTATTACGTATGTATACCGATTCTTAAAACGTAGGTAGAAGGAACAACACGGTTTTTGTTACATATTGCATAAACCCAAGAAAAGTATTGAAAGTTAAATTAAACTACTGATTGATGCTCAAAAAAAATTATGAAACTCCAACAATTTTCTACTACAATACAAACGTCCGTTTCTGTCGCGGTCATAATGTGACGTCATTACCCACGAAACTGCTTTGTTTACATCTGTTTTTTAGCCCCAAATCTACATTAAATAAATGTTTATGCTTTATTCAAGTAGAAATCGCACTTACTTATTTACCTTAGTGAGATTTCAAACAATTATCAAAGAATAGATTTTAGTCACATGTTTTTTTTCGTCACTTCCGGCATTTTCGAAGAGGACACGTTTTGAGTTTGCGTTCCGTTCCACCAAAAAAACGCAACATAATTTAATTAATTGTGAAATAAGTAATGAATTAAAAAATTTAAACAAAAAAATGGAAATTGTTTCTTGACTCCTACACAATGTATATTAAAATAATGAATAAGTTTGGAATTACGTGCATATTTCCCTATTACGCCGCAGGTCCTTCTTGGCACCAGTTTGTTTTCTGTATGAATGAATGACCTTTGACCTTGACGTTGACCTTAACCTTAAGGCTAAGCGAGCGCGTCCTGGCGGCCGTCCCGCCCATGAGCAAGGAGGAGCGGCGGCGCGCCTTCGCGGAGGCGGCGGCCGCGGCCGACGAGTCGCGCCGCACGCGGGAGCGCCTGCAGCACAGCTGGCCCGGCTACTGGCCGCAACCCGATGCCTTTCCACAGGTAATAAACACATCATAATTATGTTTAAAAATAAATTCCATATTGTACTCGGAAAGGAAGAGTGTCAAAATCTTTCTGTCTTCTTCTTTAGACGACACGTTTGGCGCAGTGTTTAAGCGATTGACTGGTGCGCTGCGTGTCGCGGGTTCGATTCCCGCATGGAACAAATATTTGTATGACCTACAAGTAGTTGTTCTGGGTCTGGCTGTTTGTGTATGTGAGTTTAAATGTTTGTAAACGCACCCACAATACAGGAGAAATTCCTAGTGTAGGGGCAACGTTTTCTAAAGAAAATAAAAATAAAAATATTTTATTTCACATAAACCTACATGGGCAATTATGAAACATCAGAAGCTAGGTGCACGGTTCCTATGGAGAAGAGCTGGCAAGAAACTCCATGGTTACTCTTTTAAAAATAATGGACTTTTACAATGTTTTTTTCAAGTTACAATGTAAATAGGTATGGGAGGACAGTGTAGGCCCGTCATCAAGTACCAAGTACTTAACAAAATAGAACATGGTGTATAAAGCTACAATCTATTAAACCTACAACATTCATAAAAATCTTTATAAAATAATAAAAATAAAAACCTATTTAAACCAAATGACAAGATTGACATTACGACAAGGGGGACGCAAGCGGGTACCGTGTTACCCAATAACTGGGTTGTGGAGGTCAGATAGGCAGTCGCTCCATGTAAAATACTGGTATTCGGCTGCGTCTGGTTAGACTGGAAGCCGACCCCAAAATAGGCAGATTTTTTTTTTTCTTCGTTTCAGAGTCAAGGCAGATTGACATTCAAAAAATATATATTAGAGAACCTAGCAGTGCCGAAGGGTGGTTTTATGAGAGAGGTAGGCCGGAGCAAAAAAAAAATCTTTTCTGTAAAAAAAACTAGCCATGACGTCGATTTTGAATAGAAATTGAACTCACTGGGTTATTTTAGAGCAAAATGTTTTGTTGTTGGAATATAAAGACAAAAAATTTTATGTAGGTGTTTTGTAATGTTTTAATTGTATGGTGTATTAAATACCTACAATGTGATTATTATATTATTTGGCATTATTAAACACTACTGACTGTGTGCCATTTTTAAATAACGATAGAGTGGTTGTGTTCCGAATTTCCGAAGGGAAGCCGGTACGAATCGTGTTATACGGTACTTTCGCCACTGGAACCTAGATATTCTGTATTCCAATCGGAATAAAGACACACTACCTTAAGAATATGTTTGATTTACAAATTATTTTGGTATTACGTTTATATGAACTACGCATCCATCCTCTTAGTGCCAATTTCACCAATCAAACTGAACGTGATCAGCACATCTAAACCGAGTTCATGAGCTGTCAGTGTCAATATTACAAAGAAAATAATGACACTGACAGCTCTTAAACGGAGTTTATGTGCTGATCGCGTTCAGTTTTCATTGGTGAAATTCGCCCTTAAACTACTACAGGTATCTGCTTTTATTCACTGGTAGTTAACATTTAAATTGAAACTACAGGTATCTATCTGCCTTTGTTTGCCGGTAGTTAACATTCAAATTGAACGATCATTATCGTCAGCCTTCTAGCTATCACAAATAGATTGAACTCGTATCTCGTAAAATCTTATACAATATCTTAAAGTAACGTTTTCCCCGACAGCAAATGTTCCCCGGCGGCATGGTTCCCGGCGGGCCCAACATGCTGGGCAACATGCCCAACATGGGCAGCATGCCCAACATGGGCGGCATGGTGATGGGCGTGCCTGGCCTGGTGCCCGACATGCCCGCGGACTGGTTGCCGCACGACTTCCCGCCCGCGCCCTTTTGCCCGCCCTTCTGTATGCCTCAACCTAAGTGAGTATGCAAAGGATTTTTGAAAAATATGCTTCAATAAAACCGTAAGTTATATTACTTACACTTTGAAGCTGTAACTTTTGTAGTAAGTAACGGATGTCACACGTCAGACGTAACAAAATCATTAGAAGCTGGCCTCTTAGCCTCTTTTTATTAAACCATACCAAAATTGTAAAAAATAACCTTTATGGTGAGACTAAGTCTGTCTGTCTGTCACACTGGATATCTCAAGAACTACTACTGCTATCAACTTGAAATTTAGAATAGTTTTAGATGACGTTTGCCCAACTATTTACCAAACAAGAAAGAAATTTAAAAAAATATATCTTTTTTGCAAAACGGTTTTAAAAATTTGAAGTGGTGCTACTATGGCATGTGGGGTATCATATATGAAAGAGCGCTGTTTGCACATTCTCAAACATAGAAATCATCACCATCATAATATATACGTACGGAACCCTCGGTGCGCCAGTCCGACACGCTCTTGACCGTTTTTTTTTACTGCTCTCTGAATTTTCAACAATTGGCTTAGCCCCGAGAGTTGTAAATCCAACAATCCGCTTTTCTAATGCGCGAGGGATGCACTCTGTTGGATTCTCAACGCTGGACTCAACGGCGAGAGTGGAAAATCCAATGCACTTCATAAAACGGCTCGACAGCACGGTTGGCGCAATGGTTAAGCGATTGACTACTGCGCTGCGTGTCGCGGGTTCGATTCTCGCACGGAACAAATATTTGAATGACCTACAAGTAGTTGTTCCGGGTCTGGCTGTTTGTGTATGTGAGTTTAAATGTTTGTAAACGCACCCACGATACAGGAGAAATTCCTAGTTGGGGCAACGTTTAAAAAAAAAAAAAACTACGCGTTAAAAAACGCTAGCGAGTACGTGGGCTTATTCTATTAAAACTCCGTACTCAACGTCAAAGTGTAATTACCGACGTGAGGTCGACTCTACAAAAATCTCATATTTAACAAATTAATATTATTCAACGAGGCGATAGACAAAGGCGCTTGTGCTTTCTGCTTCACTAATCTACAATTTCCCTACGTGATCGAATCAGAAATGAAGAGATCCACAGACGAGCTAAGGTAACCGACATAGCCCGAAGAATAGCCAAACTTAACTGGCAGTGGGCACATTACTCGCAGAACTGATGGCCGATGGGGCTGAAAGGTTCTGGAATGGCGATCGCGTACCTAAAGACGTAGCTTTGGAAAGCCTACAAGGTGGACCGATGACTTTGTGAAGGCCGCAGGAATCCGCTGGATGCGGGAAGCACAGAACCGGTCGAAGTGGCGGTGCTTGGGGGAGGCCTATGTCCAGCTGTGGACGTCTTTCGGCTGAAATGATGACGATGATTATGAATCTGTAATCGTACAATTTTCGCTTTTATTTTCGCTGTTGTATACCGATGTCTATTGACACCGATATGCAATCACTAAACCACGTGGTATCACTACACAACCTTAGAGTAATTAGACTTAAATTGATAGTTTCATTCAAAATTCCGTTCAAAGTTGAAGCCACAACGTTCGCCGGCACGCACACAAGCAAACAGTAATGTTGCAAGAAAATGACATTTTCCCGAAAAAGTGGGGAAAATGGAACTGTTCCAACACCTTAACTTCATCAAAACATGATGATGATGAATTGATGATGATGAATAGGTATTATAGGCAGTACATAATTATAATAACAAAAAATGGTGTATAATATTTTCCTTTGCCTAGCAACATTTTCAATGTAATGTAAATGTAAAAATGTAAAAATAGGTAATAAACGACTTATTAATCTGTTTTGATAAATGTTTTATACAAGACATATAAGATGCTAGGCAGTACTTACCCGTGAAATGGAGTCTTTTAATGTTTTCTCGTGATTATGTGATGAGTTTTACTAAAAAATTACGTACTGTGTATCATTTTTTAGTAAAATTGCGCGAGCTCTTTACTGTAATACTTGGTTTTGATTACTGACGTGCCGAAAGTCCTAGGTAGCCTTTAAAGGCTAACATGAAATGGCTTCACTTTGCATACGAGTACTGCGGTTCTTTTTTTTTTTTTTTTTTTTTTGGGTGGGAAATTATCAAATAACTTCTCCCGCTCTGGGCAGAGCGGGAGGGCGTGTCAGACTCTTACTGACTAAAACCCACCCGTGTTCCTTCATTTGCCTGTGTGCCAGGGCCACGATATCCCTTTCGGACAAACTCGCAACCCTGGCAGGCATTGGTCCTGACGGACCCCGTCAGTTGGTGCTGACATCTCTTTGAGGCGCGCGTGGAACACAACGCGCCGTCGACCCGGGCCTGGTCCTTATCGGACGGCGAGCTACCCATCGCTCGCCGTCCGCAAGCCCGCGCCTACGGTGGCCGGAAATCGGCTTGCAACTCCCGACGCCCGGGGCGTCTCCTGCGGCGACTAGAGGCGCGAGGGCGCGAACCTTGCCTCTCCCTCACGCGTTCCGCCTCCTCCTTCGCGAGCATTACTGCTTCGCAGAAGGAGGTGACGGCCTCCCATGCACTCTCGCTCCGAACCATGGCCTGAACCAGTGCTGGACGCGAGAGATCGTCGCCGCCGATCGCCTCCGTGAGGACACGGCGGTGCTCCGCCCAAGCCGGGCAGATCTCCACCGTATGCTCCACCGTGTCCTCCGGGCGATCCACACAGTGGTGACACCCGGGCGTTTCCTCCCGCTTTATCCTGAACAGGAACCTCCCGAAACAACCGTGTCCGGTGAGGACCTGCGTCAGGCGGAAGGTGAGGACGCCGTGGCGCCTCTCCAGCCACTCCTCAAAGAGGGGACTTATCGCCACAATTGTAGCGTGCCCAGCGCTAGGTTGCGACAATCGCACTCTCCATGCCGCCATGAGATCTCGCCGGAGTTCCGTCCGCTGTACCGTGATTTCTCGCGGCAGCGGAGTTTCACCCCGGCGTTTCGCCTCCTCGCGCCACTCCCAGATGTGCGCGAGGAGTACTGCGGTTCTAAGCCTATTACTTCTATGTACACAACTTACTGACATAAATTCCATCAAACAAATAAGGTCTTGTAACCAAGCACTTAAAACATTATAAATGTGTCCGCAGTATGATGGGCATGCCCGGGTTCCCGATGGGCGGCTTCATGTTCGGGCAGCAGGTGGGCCCGCCCGGCCAGCCGCCCTTCCCGCACCTACCCACGCAGCCTGATCAACAAGTGAGTACCACATAGGTTTTTTTCCAGCCGTGTCTCAGGCTCTGTACGTGTAGGCTAATTTAGTAAACATTAATGCTGAGATCAGTGGTGGCCTTGTAGCCGCATCAAAATCGCCACATGCGAACAACGCGTCACACTGACGTCACGCAAAATCCTGCATCGCGCAAGCAGAGTTTACGGCGCAACTAGCATCAACATTAGTTTTTGTTTATACTAAACCCGAAAAGGGGTCTTTGTACTCATCATTTTGAAATAAAAATCAGCTGTTCCATACATTTTGTCGATTTAAGTGAACACAAATGTAGGGAACAGCTGATTTTTTTTCGCGATTTCAAGGTTGGTCCCATAGAATTTTTTTTTCAAAATGATGAGTACAATGACCCCTTTTATGGTTTAGTATAAACAAAAACTAATGTTATATACAACATCCCGACATCAAACGTCGCGCGCGTCGGGCAGTTGCCCTCCAGACACAACACCCGTCTGGTCGGAGGATCCTCCCTTTTCTGTGGAAGATGAGCAAAGTTTACACCCTGTTCCTCATACCTCTAAAGCTTGTGTGGTAGTAGTGGTAACGGCCCAACTTACGAGTTGTAGATCGTGGGTTCGAATCCAGTAAGGCGCTTTACTTGTGAGTGAATAATTTCATGACCACTACCCTCAAAAACGGTGAAGGAAAACATCGTGAGGAAACTGGCATGTAATAGAACCAAAAATTCCAAGACGTGTGACATATACCAACCAGCTCTGGGCGTATGGTGCGGCACCGTACCGTGGAGCGGTAAAGTTCCTGCAATGTTTTTAAAATTTTATCAAAGGGACACTTGAATCGATCGAAATGTGTTGTGTTTGACAACACATTTCATTTACATCGATGGGTGACGATGTCTTACACCTCTGCCTGCCTCAGAAAGTATGTTGAACCGTTGCGGTGCCTCTTGGAAGTATTGTCAATCAAAATGCCGACCGACGCTATAGTCAGTCCGAATCCGATAAATCTAGCTCCTGAGTATTCGAATTTCGACATTACTCCTGGAGTTCATGTAAATACTGATTTATCTTCTAAGACAGCTAGAAATCGTCTCATCATGGTAAATAATAACTTCAGTAAATCGTATATTGAAAAAAAAAAAGTTAAGTTCCATAGTACAGTCGAGGGGCTTGATTAAGGTAATTTAGGAGCTGAGTGCTTCTTGATGAGGCCCTGCGAGTGTGTGGGTCAAAGTGTAAGAGCTTTTGGAGTCGAACTCTAGTATTTACGTAGCGATTCATTCAAACGTTACTTCAACCTGGATCATGGCTAAAATGATCATGGAAGTTGAGTTGATTCTTCAGAACATGATATGAAAATAGATTCATAAAAATGCATTAAAAAACCGTTAATCTAACGTCGTCGAGTTATAAGCATATACCGGCCAGATGTAAGCATAAAGGAGTTTTATAGTGCGGGCTCTTTGTGCCCTGTGTCCAATGATAGCTCGTTACTATAACATATTTTCCACCTACCAGGGCGCGGCATCGACGAATGAACCTAAAGAAAGAGTGCTCCCCTCTCTGTGGCGCAGCGCCACGGACGCGCGCGGCCGCACGTACTACTACCACGTCAAGTTGAGGCAGCCGCAGTGGGTACCGCCGCCGATGCCTAGTGAACCTGGTACGTCACTTACCATTCCTAATTTTACAATATTTATTTTTATCTAGCTGATCCGACTGACTTTGTCCTATCCAAACAATAGTTCATACAAAAATCTCATAGAAAAAAGGACCTCAAAACAAATTTTTCGAGATTTTTTTCCAAACATTTTAAAACAAAAAATTGGCAAATCGGTCCTGCCGTTCTCAAGTGATGCGGCTTAGCAACGAACAGCATTTCATTTGTATTTATATAGATGTAAGCATACCAACAGCGTTGTACTCAAATTAAAAAAGAAACAGCTTATATACTTCAGGCTTAACCACACTCCACAGTTGTGACACCCGTTGCCACTGCATGTGTGATCTATGGCCAATTTATTAATTGAATGTGAATTTTTTGTGATTTGTAGGGATGGGCGTTGAATTAACGAACTAGTTGAATCAACTGTTTATCTCCAGTCAATGAATTTGAATCAACTAGTTGAATTCGTCAACGACGTTCATGAATTTAACTCGATGAATATTGATTTGATGCGAGAACGCAAACAGCGAACTGTGTAAATTAAAAAACTTACGTTAAAAATATCATAAATTGCGGGCGACGGTCATGTCATAGAATTTGAACTTAACGTATACAAGAGTTGATTTTTTAAATACTTTTTTATGAAAAGTATGACGATATTGTGAAATGGCGCGCGCCGCTCGTGCCACCCGGTGATTTGAAATGTATATCTGAAAATCTAAACAGAAAATGACTCTCTAGTGTCTATGTGTATTTTGGAGAGATCATCTAGTTTGCTTGACTGGAGAGGTATAATGTGTGTAATGTTGATAAAGTATGTAATAAGAACAGAAACACTGACATATTCTGAGCACAAATGATGGCTGTCATCTTTATTTACAGGTTTTTCCATAATTATCACGGTGCGAAAATGTATTGGTATCACAGTATAATAAAGTAAGCAGTATTACTTCTCGGCAATGTCCTTGAAATAGTCCGGCAATTTTATTATAATTAAATAATAAATAAATAAATATTTATTCAGTATTACAATTGGATTATGGGAAAGCATTGTTTTTAAAACCTTGCGGTTTGTTGTATGTCCTGTATATTAAAATATTTCTCGCAAATCCGGTAGCTTGTGGTGTTAGGTTGGTTTGCTAAATCATCTCGACACACCAGCCGAAGCCATTCGGATAGACTGAAATAAAAATATATATTATCCATTTATGCGAGTTGAAAAATGAAATATTTTCTATTGAATAGTTATATTAAAAGGCTATAGAATATTTATATAAAAATGCTATAGAATAGTTAAATATAAAACTCTGCGATGACATATAAAATATGATTGAGCTGTATAAAAAAAAAAATTAAAGTCTACTAGGGTAATTTAAATATTATGTAATGTTATCGAAATAAAATTGCTTATAGTCAGGGAAATTTTATGTTTATTAAAACTGCATTTTACACAAAATCATTTGGATGAATATGGGACGAATAGTTTATAGATTTCGATCGTGGGACGCACGGTAAGTCGCCGCAGGAGACGCCCCGGGCGTCGGTCGTCGCAAGCCGATTTCCGGCCACCGTAGGTAGGCGCGGGCTTGCGGACGGTGAGCGATGGGTAGCTCGCCGTCCGATAAGGACCAGGCCCAGGTCGATGGCACGTTGTATTCCACGCCCGCCTCACAGAGTTGTCAACACCAACTGACGGAGTCCGTTAGGGCCAATGCCTGCCAGGGTTGCGAGTTTGTCCGAAAGGGATATCATGGCCCTGGCACACAGGCAAATGAAGGAATACGGGTGGGTTTTAGTCAGTAAAAGTCTGACACGCTCTCCCGCTCCGCCCAGAGCGGGACAAGTTATTTGACAATTTCCCACCCAAAAAAAAAAAAAAGGTACTCACGGTAAAGACTTTCTGTGATAAGCCACTAGCAGATAGATTTTGTTCCTTCACTCAGGCGTTGATCGCATGGAAAAAGAGAGATACTCACCTAAAAAGTTCCTGTTAAGGTAGTTATGCTCGCTACGCATAACCTTGCATAAAACATAAATAAATAAAAACTTAAACAAATATTTTTTTTGGCTTACCTTGCCAACTGAGTTGGTAATTTAAAAAATGTTACGCCTTGTTTCGTTAATGATGAATTCAAACATCCATACACTGAACAATACAGTCGATAACTTCGTGCACTATTTCACGTAAATAAATGTACGGGAGCGTCACACACCGTCCGCGTCCGTTCATAATTGCTGCGCACTCGATACTGTTGAGTATTGATATTACACCGAGATTTCAAAGCGCGTCGTTTCGGGCGTTTTGTATAAAGACGTAACACTGCTTACGTTATTATACTGTGGTATTGTCTTTCCATTTTTCTACACGATGTCCTTGAGTTTATTTTTGCGACAAAAATTAGTCGCTAAGGTTTAAAATAACGTAAATTTTAACCTATAATGTTATTCTGTAGAAGAGAGTTCATCAGAGGAAGAAGAAGAACCACCATCTTCAGGATTGGATAGTCCGCTCGTTCGACGACAGACCAAGGGCAAAGTGGTGGAAGGAGTCAACGGCATATATGAAGGTGGGAACGCTGATTGTATGTATTTATAGAATTTTGTAATTTAATTATTGCTTATGTTTACAACGACAAAAGCTAGTGGATGTCTTTCTATTATGTTCTTTTCTATTACTTTTTCATTTATTAACGTATATATCCCGTATTTTTAACGTTTTTTTATATGAGTTTTTGACATCGGACTTCCAAGGCGAAATCTAAGTCTATGTAGAACAAAATTGACACAAAAGTTATGAGCCCGATTTTGAATTTCGAGAAAACTGTTTTGAAGTGAAGCAGTTTTTAGTTTCCTCGAAAACAAAATCGGTCTTTACTTTAAAAACTCAGCCTGTATATGGCAGAAGAGTAAAAATAATTGATTGTGTCCTTCAACTTCTGTAATATGGATTTGACAAATGTTCAGAAAATTAGATTGTGTTAATTAAAAATAATATAAGTAAAATAGATAAGATTTGTATCCCATTATGCTGTCGTTTTTCTCTATGAATACTTTGTCCTATCACGTTTATGTGTCTGGTTACAGTTATAAAGGAAGATAATCACAATGGGTTGATTCCTGATCATGCGCTGGTTAGCATCAAGCCACGGAAACGAAGACCTGGACTCGTTTCTGAAAGACCTATTAGCGTAAGTCATATTTATCACACCTTTTAACGTTACAGACACTAGTGTCTCATTTGCTTGAATATAGTTCCTATTCATGGGTAAACCTGCACTTAGGCGATTTATTAGCGAGGCCACTTCCTTAGGGCTGGTTTAACCAAAGTCAGAAATCTTGTATCCGTGGAATAAAATTGACGTCACACGGTTTTTGTATGGGACAATGACATAAAATCGAAAGGAGAATAAAATGTGTTAATTTCCCATTTAAGACCCATAGGTATACCCACGACTTAGAAACTAGTGTTAGTACTGAACAAGTATTAGTATGACGGCGATACCATTCCTCCTGCCATATTTTTTTTAAGTTCATAAATCTATTTATCAATAAAAATTAAACCTACGAATGGCGAAAAAAAAGCAAGCAAAAAGCAGTTTGACCTTCCCAACAAGCCCGTATCACTTTTTTACGCCAACCGGTAGTTTATTTTTTTTATAAAAGTTATGGGAAATCAGATTTTTGGAGTTATAGAAATAGCACAAGGAATGGTCTTCAAGATTTCGTGCCATAGTAAAAAATGGCGGTGCTAACATTCCAAACAAGGTTAACACATTTTTTTGGTTGGCGATTTTGACTCTTGGGCCGGTTATAAACGGTGTCCTTTATTCACAGTATAAGACTTGGTATAAAAGTTTGATCGAATTCGCCTTTAGTAGAAGAATAATAATGGCGTTACCTTTATGAAATTTAGTCTAATACCATCCTATACATATAGCTAACCCCTATTTTTATAGATAAAGCCGCTTCTCTTAAAAAATCTGATTCACTTTATGCATTCGGTTGACCTCAACATTTTGCAAAACTATACCTAATGTCTACTCATTAAGGCGCTGACAAGAGGCAAATGATAAAAGTAGGCATGTCTTAAACAAAAAAAATGCCAAATCTATAGTTTGTGGTAGCGGAAAAAATGGATGTTATTCTTGAACATATTTCTCAGAACTTGGTTGTTTCCAAATCACGTTTAAAAAAAGAATATCGATACAAATTACCGGTAAACTAACCCTTATGTTTCAAATTTAAGTTTCAATCCAAAATATCTGTATTAAATATCAACGTACGGTTGGTATTTAATTAATAACAAGAACGTCTTATTTATGTGCAGAACTTGGTTGTATTTTATTTTCGATTACTCAATTCATTTTTGAGTAAATAAATAATTGCTTCATATTTTGCAATCGCGCTTGTCTTTCTTTTGTATGCAGTCTGACAGTGACAGCGGTTTACCTGTTGTCAGCGTCTAATTAATACCTTTTCATACCGTTATAGCCGAGAACTGAAGAAGACAAGTTAGCCGGCCGGCTGGAAGTGAAACGGTACAAGCAAACAAAAGAGAAGCTTCGTCGTCGCCGCGAGAAGTTACTGCAGAAGGTTCGCTTGCTCGCCGCCAACAAGTCGCAGCGGCGGCTCAAAGGCAGCATGCTGGATTTGAAGGTTAGTTTCAATGATAAACAGTTATGTTATTTATACACTCACCAAACAACCGAAAATAGTGTTCCGCGCAGCAGCGGCAGCACACATACCCACTTTTCATTCATTTTACATTTCACTACAAGTAAAAATGATAGAAAAGAGATGGCTTGATAAAAACAACAAGAAAAAAAGAGACAGCTAGTGTTTTTAATTGCGCGTGAATGTAAACAAACTTTTTTTTTTAGTATGCGTGAATTAGGTTCGATCATTTTGTTAAATTTTTTGTGTGACTAACGATTTTTTTGTGACCGTAAGCCGGTAAAGGGTTCCTTTCAGCACCTTTGGAGTGAACTAACACTGACAAGCAGTGATATTATAAGTAAAAAGGCGTAGATAGGTTACCTACTCAACATTCGATCTTCAAAAACGGCACAATTTCCCGCTATTTTATGACACGTGGAAGTAGGACGGCATGTCGTTATTATCGGAAGCGAAAAAGAAACAAGACGAAGAAAATGTGGCTAATTAGCCAAGTTTTGACGTGATACTTGCGGAACGTGTAACCTATCTACCTCTTTTGATGTGAAACATCTATAGGCGCACGTAAAACCGATTGCTGGCGGGACGACGCATGCCGCGTGGCGATTCACCGCTCACTCCGCGCGCGGTCCCCTCGCTACGCGACCCTGACCTTTTTGTCGATGTTTGTTTGTTTGATTTCGATGTTTCACATCTGCCAGGCGTCCCGTGACGGCTCACAATTTTGTTTTACTTATATCAGTGGTGACAAGCTCCAAAGGTAAAAATAAAATCATTTATTTGCTTCAATATGGGTACATGATTAATTGATTGAATGGTTTTTTATATGGGTATATGAAGTTATACATATAACAAATGTTCTTAAAATTTAGTTGTCTTTTGCCATAACTTGATTTCATGATTTGTTACCAAATGGGTTACTTTCTTACGCTTTCTAGAACGTTTCACGTATAGTAAATAAATGGCAAAATTTATTAATTAGCTTACTCTGGAGTAAGTTAATTAATTAATTTTGCCATTATCATTTGCCTACTTACGTGTTATGCTTGAAGAAGCAAAAGTAGTGTGTTCTTATACTATATGTAACAAAAACCCTATTGTTCCTTCTACCTACGTTTTAAGAATCTGTATACATACGTAATAAAGCAAGATTAATTATAAAAACTGTTCAACCAAAAGAATTAAAATAAATATTTAATTATTAATATTTGTAATGTTTAACTGATTTCTTACCTCTTTAGTTCTTTGATTTTGACTTCTCGACTAGCCAATTCTTATTTTTTTTAAATTATAATTCCACTAATGTTGTGCTTGTAGGTATACGTCCCTATAAGGAACAACAGGGTTTTTGTTACATAGGTACTGTATAAAGGTCGAGCTTTATTTACCTACCGTCATATTTTATTGTTAATGCTATCCGAAAAGGACACGGAAAAAGAAAGGGAGAACGATAAAGAAAAAGAGTTAGAAAAGGAGAAAGAGAAAATGTTAGAAAGGGAAAAGGAATTGATAAGGAAAATAGAATTAGAGAAGAAATTAGAGTTGGAGAAGAAACTAGAGTTGGAGAAGAAACTAGAGATAGAAAAGAAAATACTGATGGAGAAGAAAAAAGAATTAGAGAAGAAACAAGAAGCTGAAAGGAAAAAGGTATATTTGTCGCAGGCGTTTAAAATAAAAGAATCACACACAATTTACGCCTGCTACCTACGGCCGTCACTGTCGTATTTGCCAATACACGTTGCCGTCAGAAGTATCAACCTGAATATGTGAAAATTGACCTATACTCCATTGGTTTAGGTAGTTAAATAAAGGTAAACAAATCGTAAAAAGGGTTTTTATAGATGACACTTTCTTGTTTAAAAACACGATGTAACTTATAACCAAATGAAATGGATTTTTGATTTTTACGGTAGTTTCATCTTTTATTAATAATAATATTTTGTAATCTGTCTAACGTCAACGAATTATAACCTTGCTAAATAGCATAACTGTGAAGTAGCATGACAACTGAAGTGACAGGTATTACGTTTAGTCGGTTACTTCACAGCTGGCTCGTCACGTGGTTTTTACCTTTATTTAACTACATAGACCAACGGAATATAGCGATCAATGATACTCAATTGCAAAATAGTAAATGACTTGTCTGTTATCTCGAAGACTTAATTATAAACGCCTTCGACAGATCTAACATAAACATATTGTTTTCCAAAACTTGTTTCTGATAAAAAAAAATAGCAACTCTCAAGTCAACTACTTGACTTCTTTGTGACATATCCTGATCGGGAAGTAGATAAACACGCAAATTAATTCAAACTCAAACCGCCTTATTACAAAACAAGATTTATATTTTGACATGGCATAAACCATGGAGCCAGTTTTTGTAATAAGAACGTAACAGTGATTGAAATATCGTTCTTTATTCAAAACTGAAAACTTAGTTCGGTACTAAGTTGTCAGTTTTGTATTTAGGAACTTTACCATAGTCGGAATAAAGTTCGAAATTCAATAATAGCTCCATGTTTTAAACCTGGGTCTGAAGATAAACCTTGTTTTGTAATACTTTTGAATTGTCAAGAAGTCGGTCAGTTACAAATATGAAGCTAGTTGCCCATTCCAAATAGTAGGTGTTCTGTTGTAATTTCATAATTAACAGCCGTACAGGTCGATCGATCAGGTTAAGCTACGCTTGCCGCGGTTGGTCCGTGGATGGGTGACCATCTTAACATACCAAGACCCCTCCGTGCCTCGGAAAGCACGTTAAGCCGTTGCTCCCGACTGTAATTTGAAGATCTTTGATAGTTGTTGTTGTCGGAATCCCGAAAGTCTGACAACCAGTCTTACCAAGGGGTATCGTGTTACCCAGTAACTGGGTTGTGGAGGTCAGATAGGCAGTCGCTCCATGTAAAATACTGGTAGTCAGCTACATCCGGTTAGTCTGGAAGCCGACCCCAAAATAGTTGAAAATAGATCGTCTTCCCAAAACGCCTACCATTTACCGCTTTGTAGTCATAGATTTAATCAATCCATCCTTTATACAGGGTCAAATTAAATTAGTTAGCGAAACTCCGCAGACTTGATGGGTATCGATATCTAAACATGATAAACAAAAAAAAACTTTTACCCCCTTATTATAAAACAAGGTTTATCTTCAGACCCAGGTTTAAAACATGGAGCCACTATTGAATTTCGAACTTTATTCCGACTATGGTAAAGTTCCTAAACACAAAACTGACAACTTAGTACCGAACTAAGTTTTCAGTTTTGTATAAAGAACGGTATTTCAATCACTGTTACGTTCTTTTTACAAAAACTGGCTCCATGGTTTAAGCCATGTCAAAATATAAATCTTGTTTTGTAATAAGGCGGTTAATGTTTTTTTTTATTACCTCTGATAGTGTAGTTACTTGAAGTATGAGTTGAGAAAATCAGTTTATTTTATCGCATTGAGATTACGATACTCACCAAGTCCATGAAGTTTACACAAAAAAAACAAGAGCGAGTCGGACTCGCTCACCGAGGGTTCCGTACATATATATGATGTTGATGATTTCTGAAAAACTGTGCTATTTAGAGACATCGTTTTATTTTTCCTGTAATCTTTACATAAACTTCTATCACATAGAATAATTCCAGATTTTATCTATGCAAACTTTGGAGATAAGGGGGGGTACGGTATTTTTTTACATTTATCATCAAAAGTCATAAACTATGCTGCCTAAAACAAAAATTTAAAATGTTTGAGAATGTGCAAACAGCGCTCTTTCATATGATACATGCTCTAGTAGCACCACTTCAAATTTTTAAGACCCCCTTTCAGTCCCTTTTGCAAAAAATATATATTTTTTTAAATTTCTTTTTTCTTTGCAAAATAATTGGGCAAACGTCATCTAAAACTATTCTAAATTTCAAGTTGATAGCATTAGCAGTTCTTGAGATATCCAGGTGAGACAGACAGACAGACTTAGTCTCACCATAAGGGTTCCTTTTTACCATTTTGGTACGGAACCCTAAAAACTAATAATATTTCAATGAAGGTAAAATGACCTACGGTCGTTGACCAAAAAAATATATCATCACTTTTTTTTTGTTGTATCATATTTAGATATCGATACCCATCACGTCTGCGGAGTTTCGCTAGCTAATTTAATTTGACCCTGTAGTTATTGAATACATAATCTTTATTGACATAATTATGCATACATTTTTATGAATTCCCTAGCTCCTGCGCTAGTATACACTGTATTACAGGAGCTAAAACTGTATAATGTAGTATAGTACAATTTCTAACCCAAACAATCTTTACCACAGCAAATGGTGGAGCTAGTCGACTCAGAAACGGACTCGGAAGACTCTTCAACTGAGGAACCAGCTCCTGCTCCAGCACCCGTGCCAGTTCCAGACGAAATACCAGTAGAACAGCCCATTGAAGTGGAAGCGTCACCATCCCCTGTGGTGGTGATACCACCGTCCCCACCTCCCGTTGTAGAGAATACGAACGTTATGAGTACTGAGGAGACAGCGAGGAAGATTAAGGAACAGTTCCGGTGCAGCATGGCAAGGGTCATGGTCCAGCATCTGAACCCTTATAGGCATCCTGATGCACCCGCTGCTAGGATTACGTGCACGGCTGATTTCAAGCATCTGGCTAGGAAGGTATGTTATTTTTTTTTTTTACAGTATTTCTATTGTTAAAGTGTTTGGTAGTTTTTTTATAATAATAGATTACCTTCGGTGCCTATTTGCTTTCAAAGGTTTAATGGCTCCCCAATTTGATACAGTTACCTTTGAAACTTTGTCTTTTGTCATAAATACTTCAGTTTTTTTCACTCACTGCCAAAGAAACGCCACACTCACTCCCGTCCCGCCACATTCAGCGAACGAATCGTCAGTCAGTATGTTCTTAGTAAAGTGCGTTTCATCAAATAGTTCCTATGTCAGGCATTGATGTATTAAATGGGAAGATATGGTAAGCTTACCTCGATGTGGACCGCATAAATTAGGGGAAAGGACACAATCGACCTATATTACTCCCGGTTTGCGGGGAATACCCGAATCGTAGTTTGTTTGCGAGTTGTTATGGGTACGTAACAGTGACAATTATTGCTATCTCGTTCCCGCTATAGTCCGCATAATATGTCTATCTATTTCGGTGCTCGACGCACATGACGCACGACATCGGGTCCATTTAATATTTACGTGATGTTAGAGAGTGGCCTATCTTCCTATTTAATATATCAATGATGTCAGGCTATACTGTTGTAGGACGAAGTGACGAACACGAATACGCTACATGGCGAAAGCGGCCGGGTAGCCCGCGAAATTAAAAATTTATTACGTTTTTGCAATTTGCAGGTCAAGAACTGGTTGTATGTTTATCTAAATGTAATTCGCGACCGTTTCCAAAAATCTTAAGAAAATTTGAATTCGCCGGCTACCTTAGCGCATCCCTCTTAATAGGTCCGTTGTTAAACTTTAACACTGTAGCGTGTTGTGTTCCACGCGCGCCTCAAAGAGTGGTCAGCACGAAGGGGCCGGTAGGGCCAATGCCTAACCGCCAGGGTTGCGAGTTTGTCGGAAGGCATATCGTGGCCCTGGCACACAGGCAACTGAAGGAACACGGGTGGGTTTTAGTAAGTAAAAGTCTGACACGCCCTCCGCTCCGCCCGGAGCTTGAGAAGTAATTTGATCATATAAAAAAGTGGGGGGGGGGGACACTTGACTCTAAGAAAAAATATGGTTAAAGAAATTTATTTCTCAATAAGAAATTACAAGGATTTCACTAACTTGAGAACATTTATATAACTTAAAATATAGTATTAACTTTGACATACAAACTATCTTAAATAGGTCGTTTTTGTTTTCTTTATAACAAATCACTAATTAACTAAACAAAAAATCATTCATTTCGTACGCAAAATTGCAGTTTAAAGCTTAATATTTCGCAAACGGATCCCTGAATCTAAAAATGGTTTTCACACACTCGCAATATTTTTGAACGGCCATTCCGACGATACACCACACAACGGGATAGACGAGAAATAAGATCGGGAGAAGTTATTTGATAATTTCCCACCCATCAAAAACACAGAAACTATTTGATGAAACTCACTCTATCAATAACACTATCCATTTGACATATTTACTTTATGGTATTGTTTTTTTAATCTACGAGGTGGCTCAGGAAAATTGTACTTTCGCAGGTTGACCTTTTCACTAGATTATTAATACTTACCAGTAATTAAAATAAAATAAAAAGTAAGGGGACTGCTTTAAGTGACAACTTATCGCTCAACGCGTCTAAAGAAATTTTCAATTCAATAAAATAATGATTATCTAAAACACAATTTAAATTATGCACAGTACACACAGCTACATATCAAGCTATACATTTCCAGTATAAGCTGATCTTGCATTGTATAGGATTTCGGTACAGTGCGAGATCAGCGTAAACTGGAAATGTATAGCTTGATTTGCAGCCGTGTGAACCCACAAATTAAACATTTCACGTGGTCAATTTATTTATTTGCTCTCATGCAAAACACATATTTTACAATTAATTACTGTCGGCTTTTGTACATGAACCCTGTCGGGGTACTGCAAAACAATAATACCATTTATTTCAGGCGACACAGGCCCATGTTGATTTGCTGTTGGGTTACATTAATTAGTATATTTATTGTGAAATTAACATTAAGGTGATACGTAAAAAATAAATCATATCGAACTGGTCGGGCATAAGAAAGTGACCGAGTCAATTACTTCCCCATGCGAAAAAAGAGAGCGCAACAAAGCGCTGGAACCAAAATAAAACAACGTCAGAGCACCAAAACAAATAAAAATTGTTTAAAAACAAATTAGCTATGTATCAAAAATATGTTCCGCCAGAGTTTTCAATTACCTAATACGCACATTTTGAATGCAATTTCGCAATGAAATTACTTAGGATTTTGGAATTACAGAAAAAAATATAAAATTTAGAGGTCTTTTCGGAATTAAATTCTATAGAGAAAATTGAACCAATTGCGTTCTCCTTCAGTCAAAGTATTATTCAAATAAACATAGATCCGAAAAATAAATCCTTACATGCTAATAGTGAAATAAAGGGTTATGAAAAAGTCCCAAATTTATTTTGGTATCGCCTTAATTGCGTCAAAACTTATAACTTTTAACTTCACTTACTGCTACTACAGCATGTCGGCGCGGGCGTGTCGGTGACGCGAACTCATAAGATGTTTTCACTTCAAAAAACATCTTTATTCATATTCCTTTATAATAAAGTGTTACTTATGTATATATTTTTCCTCCTCAGCTAACACACTTCGTGATGCTAAAAGAGCTGAAACACTGTCGCTCAGTAGACGAGCTAGTAGTAACCGACTCAGTGCGATCAAAAGCGAAGACGTTCGTCAAGAAATACATGGCCAAGTTCGGGACAGTATACAATCGACCAGCTGAAGAAATTGACTAGCGCAGACAGGCCGTTAGTCGGCCGAAAACCTAACACTGGGCACGCCTCTGGCTAAAGCTCAATCACTCAACACCACATGCTGGTTTAAACTAACTGGGCCTTATTACAAAACAAGGTTTATCTGCAGACCCAAGTTTAAACCATGGAGCCATTATTGAATTTCGAACTTTATTTCGACTATGGTAAAGTTCCTAATACACAACTGACAACTTAGTACCGTACTAGGTTTTCAGTTATGTATAAAGAACTGTATTTCAATCACAGTTACGTTCTTATTACAAAAACTGGCTCCATGGTTTAAGCCATGTCAAAATATAAATCTTGTTTTGTAAGAAGACGGTATGTCTTTACCCGGTGATACACTGACTGCTTTAAATTGGTCAATGCGTTTAAGGTGCACCCAATTAATAGTTTGTGCACTATCAGTGAATGTATTTTTATAGATCCACGTCCAATGGACTGATGGTACAATAGTTACATTAAAACCACTATTTGATTTAGTAAGGATTTAATTCACACTCAATTTGTATTTAATAATGACACTTGCATGTGAGCTATATTTTGTATGACGATCGTTAAATTTTCCAGTGATTCTAAATTAAAAAATCGCGAGTCAAAGGAACTAAGAATATAGAGAATGAAAAGAAAATTATACTGTTTGAAGAAATAGACTTTGGGTTTCGAAAGTATGTACGGCATAGAAAAATTACAACTGAGCTAAATTGTAAATATAGTGTTATTAAGTACATAGCTCTTTCATATGTTTTAAGAAACTCCTCTTTAGCATTAAACTGTATTATAATTAGATGATTCTAAGTTCTTAGACATGGTTTTAATATATGTTCACGGGATTAATGCAAGTATTTATATATACTATGATCTCTGGAGTGTTGCTAATCACGATCACAACTCGAATATGAACTGCAACGGTTTAAGTACACAGTATTATAAATAGATTTTATTAAATATTATGATCAGTTGTATGCCACTGCGTTTTATCGGTCTGATTGTTGAGACGAATGTGATTTTAAAGAGATGTCGAAACTTGACTAGATTTCACGAAATATGTAATTGTTGTGAACATAGAGATGCTCCTTTATACTTATGTTCGTGCTTGTTTCAGTACACGGATAGACTGAATTCTATAGAACATTTTTAATTGCGTTTGTTAGATAAATATACCTAATAGGTAATCTTTCGAATATAGATCAATTCTGATTTATTTTCCCTATAAAAGTAGCTGATCATTTTGAATATTCTTTTCAGCCCAATTTATGGCGTTTCATGAATGTAATAAAGCAATATGTATTCAAATAAAAAGGACTCAGTTTGCAGATTCTGAGAAAGTACTTGCTCTCACACAAAAATGATATATTTTATTATTAACGCCTGAAAACAATAATGTATCCCAATACCAATTTTGATCCGCGATCTTTGACGGCTGCTTGCGATTCGCCTTCTCAAAGACTCAAATTGACAAACTCAGCCGTTGATTGCTTACGGACAAAGATCGGGATCACGATTGGGATTGCGATACATTATTAATTTTGGGAGGAAAAGCATGAAATAGCCAATGATGTCCTATTGTCATTACAGTCCGCGACGCCTAAGCTGAGCTTTGCATTTGTGTGAGTGCACATATACAACATAATTTTTTGTATATGCGAAGCCTGAATTTAGTTTGTTCAGAATAAGGAACTGAATCGATTTCAATAATTTTTACATGTTATATTTTGTCCCAAAAATATTTAAGTGTGATGGAAAATGTTATCACCATTTAAATACTTACAATACATTCGCCGTAAGGTTAGGTACCTACTGGCAAATTATTATCAATGAGTGCAAGACGAGTCCGGATGGGAGGGCGCCGTTAGCATGTTTTTGTATGGACAACCCGGTAACATAACAACCTTATAACTTTGTGATTTTTCATGATAAAGTTTTGAAATTTTGTACGTAGATTCTTTACATAAAAATACTAGACACGTGTTTCGGGTTTCGCATAAACTTAAACGCGTTCCCTATTACCGTTTAGTGCGCTAAAATCGATTACAGCGATTATGGTCTTAATTCGGAATGCAGCCTAATATTGTACATAGTGTAGGTGTGACGTCGGCCTAGAGCGCGACGCGTCCTTTGCTTGGTTTTTATCGGTTTATACTCTACTTTTGGTAATCACTCACACAAATGCAAAGCTAAGCTTAGGCCTCGCGGACTGTAGCTAGTTCTTTTATTTTAGATTAACCACTGTATGAAGACAATGAAATTTTCCTACTATTTGACACCAATTAACTTTTTGCTACTTATAGCGAACAGAGAATATAAAGCTTGAACTGCTTCCGCTTGCTGTAAGTGCTTTCGCAGTGCAGAATTATATTTTCAAGAATACTGGCTATTAGATTATGTAATTAGTGATAGTTGCTCGCAACCGCAATTGCGGATCAAAACCAAACATGAGTTTGTCGTGAAATTATATAGTAAGCTGATATGAAATTATGTAAGTAAAAATCTCCGATATTGAGATAGTTTTTATGTGATTCACCATGTTGTGTGTAAATAGTTGTAAATACGAGTGACATAGAACTATTGTCTGTTCGGGATAGAGAGTGAACGATTTTATTTTTATGTGGTAGATGTGTGGTCGCGGCTGTCGCGAGTCGCTGACGAACGATTTCATACTTTAGTTTGGCGATCAGATCGAAGCCGTCGGAACAAAATAAAATGTTATTTCTTTTAATATGATCTTGTTTTATTTATTTTCTTTCCTTTAAATCTGTATCTCGCTAAATATCGGTCCGAGTAATCTGAAAAAATGTAGAAATTACGGATGCATGAATAGATCTACTATTCATGCATCCGTAATTTCTACATTTTAACTGTAATAAAATTAGAAAAATTTCAGGTTACTTCCTGCAGTTTCAGATTACTCGGACCGATATTTAGCGAGATTGGTTTATCTCCAATCCTCCTGAGAATATTGTTCTATCTTTTTAAGTATTGTGTGAGGATTGTTTGCCAGTTTGCAGGAAGCCTGTTTTTGTGACAGCGTCTACAGGTAGTCGGCGAGGTGTGGAAATTGATTGCCTAGAACGGAAATAGAATCAAAGCTACTCAATTTTGCTTTTTCACGATTTCGATATTTCACGAAATCACTCGGGATCGGGAGGAGAAAAAACAATAAAAACATTATTTATTATTTATTTTTCGGAATATTTAACGCAGTTGGGAGACCAACCTCTCTAAGAAAACACACCAACTTCTTTCAAAAACAATGTTCCAGTAACGTCAGTCGTCGGTAAACAGACGCTATGTGGCGGCCACCGCTCTAAGAAAACGTAGCTTTAGCTGACTCGTCCAACGTTAAGAGTATGACCATCAGCATGCTGTTGTTTGTCTGCTTACCTACAATACACTACTGAAATCACATCATATTTTTTTTAAATCTCAGCGTTTAGGTATATCTACCTACCTACGCATTTTTTTAATGGTGGTCGTGTTGTAAATAGTAACATCGTAAATTCGGCCAATTCGCTCCAAGTATTCTTCCTTCCTTCTTAAAATATAAGTGTATAATCTATGGCTCCAACAACTGTTTCCTAGGGGGTCATCAGGATATCTTCATTGCCTTGCAACTCGTGAAACGTTATTAAAAGTAGGACCTACGGCGCTGATATTCTTTAAAAAGAAAAAAATATCTTCGTTGGGACTGAAATAAAATTGTTTATTCTGTAAATAGGATTTATATCGGAATCACTTTAACACGTCGTATTAAAAAAATAAGCTTGATGGAGTCGACATTTCATACCTGACTGATCGTGATCACATACCATTTTTTACCATAGGTCTCAGTTTAAAATATTCTTTTAATACTTATTTTTACACCTGTTACTAAAAGCCTTTCACTGGCTTCAATTTCTATAAATTACATTATTTTGAATGCAAATAAATTTTGTTTAAGTTATTTTACAAGTAGGACTCACTAAAGATAAAAAAACTGGTCAAGAGCGATTCGGACTCGCGCACCGAGAGGGTTCCGTACGAATATATGATATTGATGATTTCTGAAAAACTGTGCTATTTAGAGACATCGTTTTATTTTCACGTAATCTTTACATATGCTTCTATCTTATAGAATGATTTCAGATTTTTATCTGAACGGTATTTTTTTCACATTTTTCATCAAAAGTCGGAAACGATGCTGCCTAAAAATAAAACATAAAATGTTTGAGAATGTGCAAACAGCGTTCTTTCATATGATACCCTACATGCCCTAGTAGCCCCACTTCAAATTTTTAAGACCCCTTTCAGTCCCTTTTGCAAAAAAGATATATTTTTAAAATTTCTTTCTTGCTTGCAAAATAGTTGGGCAAACGTTATCTAAAACTATTCTAAATTTCAAGTTGATAGTATTAGTAGTTCTTGAGATATCTAGGTGTGACAGACAGACAGACAGACAGTCTCACCATAAGGGTTCCTTTTTACCATTTTGGTTCGTAACCCTAAAAATGTTTATTTCCAACTCTCTCTGGAAAAGAAACTTAGGTAAGTATGTGACTTGGGGGTGCGAATAAAAGCGCGTAAAAGAAAGTCGGTGCCCATTACTTTAAAAATGCAGATTGTCCAATTAATGCGGATTCTAAAATAGTACAATAATATCTGATACTGTAATTCAAACAATAGTAGTTTGTTCTACAATGGTCGAAAGGAATCAATTCCCGAAGAACGTAGGAAGTATCTTCTTATTCAGACGCCCTCGCTGCGCTGGGGCGTCTAAATACCTCGTATTGGAATTGATTCCTTTCAACCCTTGTATAACAATCTACTATTATTTATTAGTAGGTAGGTACCTACCTACTTAGTTACTGAAATACAAAATATTGCTATTTTAAATAACTTATTAAAATAAGGCATTTAAAAAGGTCTTACAACCCGTAAGACCGTTTTAAATGCCTTATTTTAATAACCTACAATATTTTGCATGGGCTTTAGTAAATCTTAAAGATGGTTTTCAGCCAGCTACAAAAGTCGATGATCATTACTGAAATTTACCATTAGTTAAGTACGATTTTTACTTGTAGATTCAACATGAATCCTCTGTCCCAATCTTCGTCCGATGAACTGTCAAGTAGGTCTGGCAATAGTAAGTTTTATATGCTGTTTCATTGCAAAAAACGAACAGCCTGTACAAGGGAGGTCCGGTAGAATGACGCGCTTGCGATATTTAGAGGTATGAGGAACAGGGTGTAAAGTTCACTCATACTCTATTGAAAAGGGAGGATCCTCCGACGAGACGGGTATTGTGTCTGGTGAGAAACTGCCAGACGGTTGATGTCGGGGCGTTGTATATATGCTAGTTCCGCGGTAAACTCTGGTTGCGCGATGCAGGATTTTGCGTGACGTCAGTGTGACGCGTCGTTCGCAAGTGGCGATGTTGATGCCGCTACAGATATATACCTAGGTATTATCGTATCTTAGCTGTGTGAGGTCGGTTAAGATTTATCTTTACATCAAGCGCAATCTTCGCTGTGTGCGATACGCTTTACTCCAAATAGCAATTTTTTCACGAAAAATGAATATTTTGTACTTAGTTTCTATATAATGGTTCATGCTTAGGTACGTTTGTGTTTTACCTACAGAAAACCACGCGTAGCGTCAAGTAGCATGTTTCTAAGTAAAAATACTTAAAGTAACCGTCATGAGAAGCTATAAATACATAAAATTGCAAATTCTACAACTATCAACTTTAAACTCAAGATATCTAAGTTGATTTATGAATGAAGAAATTATCGCTAAACGTCATAAAATAATTTTAGTTGCAATGGAAACTGAACCATACGCAATTTCAGTTAAAGTTTTAAATCCCAAAGTATGAAATTTATCTCGTCTCATGGCGTTGACTTTAGATATTTGTTGACATCTGGCATTCAGGGAAAATCGAAGGTTGAAACTTTCGTCTTTCAAGTAATAGAGTTCACCTCGCAATTTAAGCGTGTATAGCGGTCTCTAATAGGCTTTAAAATGAAATATAATTTTAATCTTACCCACTTTTTTATTTAATCGACTATAACTGGAACCAATTCTTCCCTGAAACCATCTGCGGCTTTTCCAGTAGTCTTGTATACCTACACTTAAACTACAACTATTTTACTGGACTAAAAACAAAAGATTAATCCAAATCTATTTAAAGACGAGACACGTTACGTAGTGGTTTGTTGCTGCCTCCAAAACTCTTCACGGTTTTCCAAAAACCGTATAGCCTCCTCAGCTTGTCTCAGGACAACATCGTTCTTCTTATCTGCTATGGCTAAGTCTGGATTCTTCAGCAAGTTTTCAAGGTAGATTTTGTCGGAATTCAGCTGTCCTAGAACGGGTCTTGCAGATTTTGACCTCTTTTTCGATGTTTTCTTTACTACCTTGACGGACCCGATCGTGTTTTCTATGGCTTCCTGAAAATAAATTCCTTAGAGTTAGTTTGTCTTGGCTTGTTCTGTTGTGCTTTTATTTGCAGCAAACTAACGTTAGTTGCTCGGCTCAGTTCAGGACATACTTGCTCCTACAAAATTTCAGTTCATACCTAAAATCAATAATAACCAAATTTAACAATCTTCTCCTACTCTCTCCTGCTCATACTTCTGACTTTGTTCATTCTTCCTAGCTTTCATATTCAGTTAATTCTTCTTTAGAATGCGCTTCCTCTTGTTTACAGGACGGCCACCAGTCCGTATGCAATTACGCGAAAATGCAGAGTTATTTTTAACCGACTTCCAAAAAGGAGGTTCACAATTCGGCTGTAATTTTTTTTTTTTGTATATTTGTTACGCGATTACTCCGGCAATTATGAACCGATTTTGAAAATTCTTTTTTTGTTTGAAAGGGTATACTCCCAAAGTGGTCCCATTGCCACCAAATCAGAATCTGATGAGGGAATCCCATGGAAATCGAGGGAAACCCTCAAATTTTATATGCAAACCTATAGCGATTTGGGTATTTTTTATAGTAACTCGTGCATTTACTCTCCGAAAGCACCATTTGGTGAAGTGGAACTGATGATGGAGATCACAGATGGCCACCGGAACAATATAATAATGAGTACCTATTTAACGGGTTGCGATTAAGCAATTTATGCTCGTCACTATGCATATGGTGAGTGGCAGTTCTGCTGGTTCTTACCAGGAGAACTCCTCAACAATTAACGTCCCAGCATCGGGAAAAGCAATATTTTGTAAAAGGTAAAAAAGGATGAGCAGTTAACATTAGGCTATTGTAACTTAGATAAATTCAAAACTGACCCACAAAAAAGTGAAATATAAAAAACTTTTTACAAAAAAATAATAACCGACTACCAAAAATAACACTACAAAGTAAAAAATAACTTTAATTTCGGAAGTCGGTGTCTTTGGATCTGTATTCGAGTTTTTTGTCACCGACTTCCGAAATTAAAGTTATTTTTTACTTTGTAGTGTTATTTTTGGTAGTCGGTTATAATTTTTTTGTAAAAAGTTTTTCAAAATAAATAGAGTAGAGTCATCTCAGCACCTCTCTCCCTTGAATTTGTGTATATTTATAGATAATAAAGGTCTAGATTATAGTAAATATGTAGGTATTGTGTATTATACGTTTAAATCCTATTTATGTACTTGTGTACCTATTTTATTTATAATTCATTATGATAGGTATATTTTTTATAAAAATTGTCATTGTTCCTCTCAAACAGAGCACCTGCCATCTAATCTCTTTACCACCCTTGGTTGACTGGTAGAGAGTGCCTAAGGCATTAAGTCCGCCTTTGTACCTTTATTGTATTTAAAAAGTTTAAATAAATAATATTATAGTTATTCACCTGCGCTTTCTGCACTCCAAGTCTGAAATCATTCAGGTCTGGCCTGGCCCGTAGTCCTCGGTGGTAATGCACGAGGCTCATCTCGAATTCTCCACAATAGTACAGTGCCTCGGCCTTTCGAAGCAGTGCCTTCGCGTCCTTAGGGTCGAGCCTCAGGGCTTCCTCGGCGTCGATCAGTGCTGAGCGAGGCTCTCCTAGCAGGAGGTAGCATTTACTGCGAGAGATGTATGCTGCTTTCTCGTCAGGGGCTAGTTCGATGGCCTGGAAAGATAGGAATTAATTTAGAGTTTTTCGAAGGCAAGGCTTATAAACCACGGTTTTCCCCACGGCTTTGTACCCTTACCATGGTTTTTCCTACAAGAACGGTGCATTTTTCCGAAATAAAAATATATGAATGGAGTTTTTCTTAACTTTTAGGTTCCTAAGAACAGCCTTTTCTATCTGTAATAGCAGACTTTTCCATACTGACCCTGTTATCTCAAAGAATCACCCCGTATACCAAAATGTCATCACTGACAAAATACGAAAACATGAAAACCAATAACCCGAAGTATACCTTACTGACGAACAAGACAGCAGTACGATATCGCTCCCTCATCATTTCAGCCCGAGCCAGCGCTAGCAACGTTCCAGCATCCGCTTCAACAGGTAGCTGCAACGCACTACTTCTTTCCGCTTTATCCTTCAAGTTTAATGAGTGCTTGATATCCTTGGAGCCCATGACCACAGCTGCTGCACGGTCTTTATCAGTATACAACTCCTCTTCCCTCCTCCGTCTCTCCCGTTTCGGCTTCCTTTTCCATTTTTTCCTCGGCTTAACCGACTCCTTTCTCTCTTTAACAGTAAGCTTATCATCTTCGTTCTCCTGCTCGCGCCCTTTGTCAGCTGACTGCGGGGCTCTCTTGCTGATCGATGCCTTTTGGACGGGTGTTTCTTCCTCCTCATCGCCTATACCAACGCGGACGAAGCTTTGTAGGAATTCTGCGTCCTTTGTCGGTCCAAAGATGGATCGAGCTTGGGCTTTGGCGTTGTCGAAGTCCATCGGGAAATTCGGGTTGTTACGTTATGTCCTCCACTGAGTGTTACGTAATGTGTAGGTGTGTGGACAGGCGTAAGTATCGACGCCTCGGCTGTCGTCGCCATGGTGACTGAATGTGTTTTCGCACCCACTTCTGACACACTAGTCGTGTATGGGCCGTTCCGAGGGGCGGCTGTCTCAGAGCGATGGCATGGGTTTCAGTTTTTGGTAAAGAATTTTTGGGTTTCCATACTCAGATTTTTAAAGAAGCACCTACCTACAATTATCGATATTATCTTCTTAATCAAGTATCTACTTAGGTAGGATTTGAAAATAGCCTACAACAAAATGTTTGCCTATACTTAGATCTGCCTTATGGCATCGTACAGCGGTAAGTCGGATTAACAAACGATATTAGCGATAGTAGCTGCATAAAACATCTTACATAATAATAAATATTATCTCAAATTGTTAATTTGTTGTTGTATTAATTTTCCAATAAGTCTAAGCTAAGTAGGCACCTACGTTCCTGGTTACGGTTTCCTGGTACAAAACAAAACGTGAACGTGCAATAAATTTAAACGTTCAAGACTAATTTACATATAAATAAGCTTATACTTCCGTGACAAACTAAATAGAGCTACATTAAAAATTAAAAAAATCACGTTTTAGTCACTTTAATTGAACCATTAATTATTATTGTAGCCAGCTGACACGTACAATTAATTAACAAAGCTCGATTACAAACCATACAAATTATGCAACTATATCTTCAACCTATAAAACATTAATTAAATGCCTAATAGTAGTCGCAAGCGCAGCTCCGAGCTTGAGATCTTCAGAGCAAATTCTATTGAAACATGAATAAAACTTAAAGCATTCATTTAACGAGAGAAATAAAAACCATTATTTCAAAGTGCACTAAACAGCCACAGATATAATAATGAATATCAGAAACAAAACAAAGATGTTTAAGCGTGAGCATTGAGCAGATCAAAGCTGCTACGAGTGTAACGAATAAACAAATCTGATACAATTGCAAGGCTACGATGTAAACGCTATAGTGGCATGGCCTACGCCGTAGCCCGCGTAGCTGTCGGCGTAGCGTAGGAACTAGATCGTAAAACCGCGAATTCGAGAAAATATGAAAAATCACAAAATGAGTCGTTATGCGTAGTAGTTGCGTATATCAAACTACGATTATAACGTGAGAGGGCTACAAGAGTGCCACAATATCTGGCGTAGCGGTTCAAAACATCCGCTACGACGTAGCGCGACATAGCCGTCGGCGCGGCGTACCGTAGGAACAAAATCAGGAAATTCTGAATTCATGAAATAAATTTCGGGAAACTACAAAGTGCTCATATAATAATTGAATATTTCTAAATATTATCTTGAGTTGTTCTAAATAACTGTACCTTGGCTAGTGAGTTGAGTCCTCGGTCGTAGTTGCCGTTCTTGATATGGCCGGTAGCTTCATCGCGATGTTTCTTCGCTTCTACAGGGTTTGTGATTGGTAGCTCTGGTTCCTTACCTCGACCCATTGGCAACCTGTAAAAAAATACCAATATTTTGTCAAATGGCATTTGGATTGAGTTGTATTCAAAACTTTCCTGTTGCAACCCCAGTGGAGCCAGAATGAAATACTTTTTATAGAATAACTTATTTTTAATTAACCGTGCCACGAGTGCTTGAACTTAATATCTCTGTTGCCAGTCTGCCGCCTAACCAGTAATAAAATTATTCCTCATTCACCTTCTACGCCACCCACACAGACGAGGAAGTAACAAATGTGTATAGAAGCCCAAGAAATCCGATCCAGTTACCAAAAAATTATTAAACTGTTCCATAAAGTACTCGGTAAATATTTAGGCTAAAGCAACCTTTCTGTAATGTATTAGGCAAATGTTTGCTCAGCTACCAACCCCGGACTATGATGGATGAGGCGCTGCCACAACAAGCCCTGTTGTCGTAAATCTTACTATTTCTACCGTTTATTCGTTCCGTTCTAATCTGATATTTTTTAGCGTTAGGGTGTAACTAAAGGGAGCGAGCGCAGTTAGTGGCGTACATAAGGTGCACAATGGTTTATCTTATATTCGTCTATAGTAGGGATTTGCATAGAAAATGTGCTGTGATGTGATTTAGCACCAGCACATATGAAAGACTTTTGCGAGGCCAACGCTAAGAAGGCTGTCGAAGTGGCTGAATTCTGCAATCATCAATACGACGAAGATTCACAATCGAAAAGTGAAATTTGTTGTTTTGTTGTATGACACTGATGCTGCGGACTGCATCAGAACAAAACTTGTATAGTACATTACTGCAGCGGCCTGCATTAGGGGCATACGTTCGTCCATCAATGCCTGGTTGCGGCCAAGGCTTGTATAGTGCTTTTCCCAAATAATGCGACGAAATTCAAACAAAGTAAATTATTTATAAATTCCAGATTCAATGCGAACAACGATAACAATTGTTCGCGCGTTCATTTGTTTTTTTTTTCTTCAATAAACAGCTTTCTATTTGCAAGCCAGTTCGAAATTTAAATAAAACCTTTGATAAGTTACCTTCTTGGTTGCCATGTCAAAATAATGCTCGAATTTCCAAGCATGTTTGACATAATGTTATTTTCATCTCCAATTTGCTGGTATCGTTGGCGAATATGAATTAGAGTTTACGTAAAAATGAATACTATGTTTAGGCCTAACAGACGTTTTCAAAGCTTTTAATGTTACTTAATTGCTGTATTATTATTGTACGATTGGAAAATCATTGTAACTTTCAGCTTGCCAATGTCAAAATCATTGTAACTTTCAGCTTGCCAAAGTCAAGAAAACGCCATTACGTATGCCGTTCTCATGGCCCCACTCGATTTGCCGTTGAATCGTAATCGCTTCCGTGATGGTCGCCTATTACTCTCCTTGGTTATCGGGGCATCTCCCGTTCAATGTCATCATTGCCGTTTACCGACCTCATTGGTTACGGGGTTGCATTCATTTTATTTTATAAAAATCGGAAACGAATCGGTAAATGTGGTTTTTTATTTGGGTTGGTTTTTGGGGTACCGTAGTCAACAAGTAAAACACTTGAGAAACCCTTACCGTCTTATTACAAAACAAGGTGTATCTTCAGACCCAGGTTTAAACCATGGTTTAATAGCCATTATTGAATTTCGAACTATATTCTGTCTATGGTAAAGTTCTTAATACAAAACTGACAACTTAGTACCGAACTAAATTTTCAGTTTTGTATAAAGAACGGTATTTCAATCACAGTTACGTTCTTATCACAAAAACTGGGTTCATGGTTTAAGCCATGTCAAAATATAAATCTTGTTTTGTAATAAGATGGTTAAAGTTTTGCCATCTCCGTCTGTGTGTCTGTCAGTCTGTCCCCAGCTCAGAGACCCTTAGTACTAAAAAGCTGTTTATTTGCAATGGGTATACATATTAACCCCGCTAACAAAGTCGTAAAATGAAATCATGCAAACAAAACAAATTGTGTGGTGCCTCCCTTGCACGTAAAGATGATATTTTTGGGGGGGGTAACGTTGTATAGGCCGCTCAAAAATATTGCAGGATTGTGAAATCCATCCATTTTTCGATTCAGGGGTCCGTTTGCGAAATATTATATTAAGCTATAAAGTGCACATTTTTGTTACAGTCAAGTGTATTTGCTACAAACTTACATTCCATTTTAGAAGCCTAGGTAAAATATCCAAAATAAGTGTTCGTAAGTAAAGTGCTTTAGAAAAAAATATGGCTAACATCAAGCTTAAAGCATTTATAACCATGGACATTCCTCCCTTTTAAAATACGGTGAAGTTTTCAGTCGGTCAGCATTCCGTTGAGTCGATTAGCTTTTTTAAAGCAAATTGGCGTGACGTCTCCCACTTTACCCGTCAAGGGAAAATTACTCCGCTTCCAAAAGTAGCATTATGAACGTTTTTTGCAAAACTTAATTCCTATAATCTATTGCTTCATTCAACTTGCATTCCGTTGGCTACATGGTATTTTAAACTTTGTTGGTAGCTTCGTTTGCGTGGCTAAGCTGACATTTATTATACTTAGCTATCAGATTATGTTTTAAACTTTTATTTTTGTTTACAAACAAAATACATATACTTCCCCCTGAATTATCTGCATCATTGGGATTGTTGGGATTAAACTAATGGTTTCCTACTTACCTAAATAATGCCAAATTCTTGTCGTTTAATAATTACATACATACACATACATAAACTCACGCCTTCTTCCCATGGGGTAGGCAGAAACTATAGAACGCCACTTGCCACTTTAATAATTAGTTCTAAGTTTTTAGGTATTGCCTAATTAGTGAACTAGCTTCTGCCCGCGACTTCGTTCGCGTGGAAGTCGTAAGACACCTTAATACATTAAAATAACACCAACATTTTTATAAAACTTCCCTGATGTACGTTTGTAGTTTTGGTCTCAGCAGCCAAAATATCTCTCAGGATTGGTGACGCAGGAGCAAGTGACGTACCTACAGTTGTCCGTGTGAGAAGCAGCTCGTCCTGAGGTCGACACCCGCAGCCTTCAGTAGCAATTTCCTATTGCTTGCGAAGTTTTTAGTTTTTAGGGTTCCGTAGTCAACAAGGAACCCTTATAGTTTTGCCATGTCCGTCTGTCTGTCTGTCTGTCCGTCTGTCCGTCCGTCCGTCTGTCCCCGGCATAGCTCGGAGACACTTAGTACTAGAAAGCTGTAATTTGGCATGGGTATACATATTAATCATGCCAAAAAAGGCGTCAAATAAAACCATGAAAATCAATTTTTTTTAGGGTGCCTTACACGTGACATGGGGAAGATATTTTTTTTTTCTTGTCTATTCCATGGTGTGGGGTATCGTTGGATAGGCCGTTCAAAAATATTGTGGGTTTGTCAGAACCATTTTTCAATTAAGGGATCCGTTTGCGTAATATTAAGCTTTAAAGTGCTATTTTTTGTTAGAGTCAAGTGTCCCCCCCCTGCCAGCTCAATGGTTGGTTTTGGATATGTGAATAAATTCATGTCAGTAGTATATATAACGAAATTAAAAGGGAAACTGTCACAGCTAAGTAGGCTTCACAAGTTAACGAGTAATAGTCGACCAACTTAAATTTGCAGTTGGAGAATTGACCGTAACGTATATCGATGTATGGGAGAGCATGTTTTTCAACTACAATGTTAAGTTTGTTTTTGGGATAAATTCGTCCCAACTACGGAACCCTTCATTGTGCATGGTCCGACATGCACTTGGCCGGTTTTTAGTGAATTAATGATGATTCCTGCATCATCATTACCACCATCATCATCATAATCATCTCAGATTCAGTTCTGCCAATTGAGTTTTTTTTATCCTTAATGAGACAAGGGATGAGCAATATTACATTATGTGATTGGCATCAAAAAAGTTTTTGTAAAAATTGTCTACTACTCAAGAGAAAGGACAACTTTACAGTAAGCTGCGTCTGTGAATGCAGATTACATTTTCTCAAAAAGGAAATTCTCTCTACGCCGTTTTCCTATAGGTACAACGGTTAAGGAGTGTACCTACCCTGATTGGGCCGTCTCAAAAATCCATCCTGTATTATTTGTAAAAATTGTCTGTACTCAAGAGAATGGACAATTTTACAGTAAGCTGCGTCTGTGAATGCAGATTAAATTTTCTCAAAAAGGACATTCTCTCTAGACCGTTTTCCTATAGGTACAACGGTTAAGGAGTGTACCTACTCTGATTGGGCCGTCTCAAAAATCCATCCTGTATTATTTGTAAAAATTGTCTGTACTCAAGAGAATGGACAATTTTACAGTAAGCTGCGTCTGTGAATGCAGATTGAATTTTCTCAAAAAGTTAAGGACATTCTCCTTAGACCGTTTTCCTGTAGGTACAACGTTAAGGAGTGTACCCTGATTTCTCCGTCTCAAAAATCCATCCTGTATATCGTGATTGACTGCGTAGCTCCATGAAGGTATAGCGTGATGATAATTATTTAAGGGGACGATAACCGACTTTTAATGATTTTATACTGAAGGTCACGTATACGAGTAGTGTTAATGATTTGAAAAAAATATATATTAAATTAGAGCATTTTCTCAATAACGTAATATGTGAATATTTTAGATTATGTTTATATTACATAGCGAAATTAATTTGTATAGTTATGTCTGACGCGGATAAAACACTGAAAATGGCGCAAAATCTACCAAGCGTATTTTTCTAAAATCTACACCAATTTAAAGATAATTTAATTATTGATCTTTTGTTTTGTGTACAATAAATTAATAATGCGTCAAATTGGGGACAGCGCTCCTTGATGGGCGAGTCTTATTATTGGCTGAACGTACGACGCGTTGCGTGAGCTCAGTACAGAACTCGCAAGCTAACCAGTCAAGGTCACTGGCATATATCTGCGTCTTAAAGGGTAAATCTGTAACTACCTGCAATATTATAACCTTTTGGCTCGTTTTTTTAGGCCCTTAGGACACACACGCATAATAAATTCGCCGTGTGTAAGCGCGGTCGTCAGTTCCTAATGTATGGATCATTATACAGGAAAAGTTTTTATCCACTGCGCAAATTTTGACAAATTAAACTTAAACGAGTTTTATTAAACATATATTTTTTATTTTGATACGTCTTAGTACAAAAAACAAAAAATATCGTTAACGAAAGATGTTTACTTTAAAAGTGGTTGTATGGCTACCCGGCGGCGCGCGGCGAAGCGTAACGCGCTAAAGTACCTACCTATCAGCTGTGCGCTCGCTCGATTCGCCGGCGTAGGTATTTACGTGGGTTACTGATCGCTAATTTTATCAGGTTCGAGCTAGACTTTTTTATGTTTAGGCCGTGACCTGAAGTTATTTGAAGAGTAATTCCAATTTTTCCTTCATACTTTAATGGGCTTAGGATGGCTTCTTCGATTTCGATCGCCAGTCGGGGTCTGCCAGACCCTCGTGCATGATTCGGGGTTCTGAACTGTCCGTGATCAAGCAGCCTTTGAGTGGCCGCTTAAAATGGTCCTTTCATTAGGGACCGCGGGGTTAAGGATTCCATGGGCTCGCATTCGAGGTATGCTCTCCGTCGCACACATTCTGCAAGCTGCTCGCAAACTTTCACCACTCAGTACATACACTCGCACCATCTCGTAAAACTCGCGGTTACTGAAGTCCGACATCGTGACCGGTAGGTACAAGCACGACACACGTGCGGCGCGGCGCTTGCGCGGGAAATCGATTAGACGCGACGTCACACGACAGCGCGTGCGATGAGTGAACTGTCGCCAACAGCGCCCGGCGCGCCCTGCCACCCGGGAGAGGGTTTCACCCCCGTGCAACACCGCCGCTTACGCCGGCCGCCGCGCGCGCCCATTGATATTATTACGAATAGATTGTGTCCATATTTTGATGATTTAAAGTAGGATAAAAAATAAAAAAAAAGTTTTGATAAAATAATGGAAATATGTTCTATTACTGATATTGAACCACCAAAAAAAATTTGCGCACTGGTTAAAAACTTTTCCTGTAGAAGCTTGTTGACAGACACGTTTTTTCTACGGCGCAGTTTATACGCCGTACCGTAAAGAAACCGTGCCATGTACAAAGGACCTTACAATTTGCGGTAAACTATGGAAGGATACTGCGGTAAACTATAGAAGAATACAAACATAATGTATAAATGTAATATTGCTCATCCTCCTTAGAAAATAGCGTGATAATTTATACCCTTTTTTTTTGTTTGGGTGGGAAATTATCAAATAACTTCTCCCGCTCTGGGCGGAGCGGGAGGGCGTGTCAGACTTTTACTGACTATAACCCACCCGTGTTCCTTCAGATGCCTGTGTGCCAGGGT
The DNA here is from genome assembly GCA_948098905.1 of Tiliacea aurago. Lineage (NCBI taxonomy): Eukaryota > Metazoa > Arthropoda > Insecta > Lepidoptera > Noctuidae > Tiliacea > Tiliacea aurago. The sequence goes on along the minus strand of OX402581.1, from coordinate 22,399,265 downwards.
CACGATTTCCTTTTCGGACAGGCATTGGCCCTATATTGGAATATAAATACTCACACTTCCATCACTTTATATTTTGGAAATAGCCCTATTTGTGAGAAATAACCCCCATTTGTTTGCTCGAATATCGGACATTATTATACGTAATCGCCGGGATAATAGTAAAATTCGTGTTCAGCCAGCTAAGACAGCGTTACTGTATAGCGTTGTATGCAGAGCGCCAATAATTTATAATAATATCCCTGTCTTAAGAAATTAAATATAAACCAGTTTAAGAAAACATTTTAAAAAATACTGATAGAAAAAGCCTATTATAATGTTAATGAAATTTTAAATGATAAATCGCTATGAAGATACTGACTGAATCTATTCTATTTATTTTAATGAATCGCATGACTATTTAATTGACCTCTTTAATTTAATGATATAACAATATCATTAAATTTAAGAGTTGATTTATCTATATTATTGTTATCTTAAGTTGTAATCCTGTCGTTCGACGTAATTTGTACACCAGCCATGGTCAAACATGTTGAGCAAAAAAATACCTTGTTACACCTATAATAAGCATCATACCATGATTGTATATTTTCTACACATGTTTTTGCTAATAAATGAATCTGAATCTGAATACATTCTCACACTCAGTTGCAGAAACGATCTTTAAATTTTAAAGACTACATTAAACACTAATGTAGCATTAAATCATTGCACAAAACCATTTTTTATTTTATTTTAATGCTCCATTAAATTTAACTAATGAAATGTCAAACCTAATGAAACCGGCCATTTTAAACACTTTTACGTTGCACGTAACTTCATTAGCGCCCATTAGCAGGTGGTGAACTTTAAGTTTGACATTTCAGATTTTTTAATTTTAATGGGCCGAAAAGCATCCATTAAGAGCAACATTAGTGTTTTCTACGGTACTTGAATGCATTTCTGTAATTGAAAGATGTCTTTAACCAGTCTTTCGTCATTATCTGATTCTTATTTAGTAGATTTACCTCGCCGTCGAATCCCAGACCGAGTGAATTCATTTTTAAAACATGATGGAAAAGAGTTTCGTGTAAAGTATAGAATTTCCAAAGAGGCAGTTCTTCAAATTTGTAACCTATTTGATTAAGATTTAGAACCAGTGACGCAAAGAAATAAATCCATTAATGGCCTGACACAGCTTTTAATATGTTTGAGATTTTTCGCCACTGGATCTTTCCAGCAAGTAGGTATTGGGTGATTTAATAAACATAAATAAATCAACAGTTTGTCGGAAACAGGTTGCGTCGGGTTGTTTGTCAGTTTGTTTATACAAAAAGTATCCCGTGAGCTAGCAAAATTATTATTAAGCCACCTCTATATTAAAATGCCAGACCGGACGGAACTACGTAGAGTTGCAGAAGGTTTTTATGAAATTGATGGATTTCCACGTGTGGCCGGAGCTCTAGACTGCACACATGTTAAAATTATTAGATTAAGGGGGATGCGCTAAAGTAGCCCGCAAAATTCAAATTTTATTACGTTTTTTGCAATTTGCAGGTCAGTAACACGTATGTTGATCTAATTATGATTCGCGGCCATAACCAATATGGCTTTACAGAATTATAATCATTAGAATATGAATCAGAAGTATAAAAATTGCAAAAAACGTTGGTAAATTTGAATTTCGCGGGCTACCTTAGCGCATCCCCCTTAAACCAGATTATTTAAACTACATTAAACCACAGAGTACACTGAATACACATAAATCAACTACATTTACTTTATTTTATTCTAAAATTGTGGTGTACTTGTACGTACGGATAATAACAGAACGCAAATGTTCACTCTTTTCGTTCAATATGGTTATGTGTAGTGTTAATGGTGAGCTTTCTGCAACTGAGTGACACTCAGTTGCAGAAAGCTCACCATTAACCCTTCATTACATAAAGCAGCATTATCGCTAATGAATTCATTACTTTAATGAAGTTGCACAAACAAATTTTAGATGGCATTAGACATTTTTAATGTCACTTTAGTTAAAGAAGACTTTAAACAATATTGCCAGGAACAAATTACCATATTGAACGAAAAGAGTGAACATTTGCGTTCTGATATTATCCGTACGTACAAGTACACCACAATTTTCAGAATTTCAGAATAATTTCAGATTTTTATCTATGCAAACTTCGGAGATAGAGGGAGGCGGGAGAACGGTATTTTTTTTTACATTTTTCATCAAAAGTCGGAAACTATGCTACCTAAAAAAAGAATGTGAAAACAGCGCTCTTTCATATGATACCCCACATGCCCTACTAGCCCCACTTCAAATTTTTAAGACCATTTCAGTCCCATTTGCAATTTTTCAAATTTCTCTCTTGGTTGCAAAATAGTTGGGCAAACGTCATCTAAAACTGTTCTAAATTTCAAGTTGATAGCATTAGTAGTTCTTGAGATAATTATCCAGGTGTGACAAACAGACAGACAGACTTAGTCTCACCATAAGGGTTCCTTTTTACGAGTACCAAAATGGTGAAACTAAGTCTCGTTGGTACGGAACCCTAAAAAAGAACAAATAAGCAGATGAATTAGCAATGCTTGCTGTCGTACCCGTTTTTTTTGGTGGTTAATACTCCGTCAAACTTTTCTTAGTCTTGTCTTATTAAATTAAACACACTTATACAAAATTATAGTTAAACAGTCCTTTTGAAAAATCATAATTTGATCATGGTTGAAATGCTATGTCACATTTTGATCTAAATTTTTATGTCGAATATATAATTTAACGCTATTTCATTTGTAGAAATAATTCCAAGTTTATACTTTCCAAAAGTATCTCATCAGCTCAAATATTAACATTAGCAGCGTTTACGAGGTATTCCACCATGCATTATCATGGCTATATGATATCTAGGATCGTGAAACACGCGAGCCCACGATACGGCTCTTTTACGACCACAAAAATAATGAAATTAACCATTATTTGCCCTGTAAACTGGCTCACGACGTCCGTGGGCAAAGTCAACCGGATCGAACTAGATATATTTTGAATATAACGAATAATTTACTACTGAAATATAGTCGGAATATCGTTTTGATTCGAATTGATAGCGCTCTGATGAGCACTGTCATTTGTTTTGGTCTTTATTGTGTTGTAGAAGGTTTTGGAAGGTTATATCGACCATCAATCAGGCTGTTTTGGTTCGGCCTAGAAAAAAAGGAACTACAGATATTAACTCTGTGACCTAAAAGGGTATTAAATCAAATAAAAAGTCATTTATTCAAACTAGGCTGAGAATCAGCACTTTTCGAACGTCAAAAATTACATGAGACAGTCCCCCAAAAACGCCCACCCGTCACCATTTTGGATTGAAATTAGGATTTGAAACCATGTGGACGTTTATGCCTTTCGCACTAATGAAAAAACCCTTTTTTTTGATACTTCTTAGCTACTTAAGTACTACTATACTCAAAGTTTAGGATCTAACTCGCTCGTGTCATCTTCTGAAAAACACATCACTTTTGCTACAGAATCAATAAGTTTATCTATATGCAAGAGAACTTACGTAAAAAGTAATTTTTCCCATCGGACCACCTTTATAATAGTCAATCTATTCAAATCAAATCATTTATTTGCTTGACTATGAGATGATATATACAAAAAAGTTATTTAAACCATACTACCTAAACAGGTTTGCAAATATCTACTATAATAGAAATATTTCTTACATTATTCATTAATTTACAAATATTAATATTATTATTTTTATTTTCTCTAGTCTACGCTGTCCCACTGCTGGGCAAAGGCCTCCCTCCACTCCTTCCATCTTTCGCGAGCCCGCACGTCCTCCTTCCAGTTTTGACGGAACCTATCCAGTTCGTCCCGCCATCTCCTACGTGGTCTGCCGCGACACCGTCGCACAGTCTCAGGGCACCAATTCTGTGCTATTTGGGCCCACAGTTGGTCTGGCATGCGGCAGACATGTCCTACCCAGTCCCATTTAAGTTGGGCAGCCTTTTGAGCCACGTCAGCTATTTTTTTTTTGGAGCGCAGTATTGTGTTTTGAACACGATCAGTTAACTTAATGCCTAATATACTGCGCTCCATTGTTCGTTGGCAGACGTTGAGTTTGGACTTCTGGATGTTAGTCAAAGACCAAGTCTGTGCACCATAGGTTAAGACGGTAAGAATACACATGTCCATGATTATTTATGAAAAATTAATAATTAAATATATAATTTAATTATTGGCACAGTTTAGTTTCAACTTCAGCAGTTGATTGATGAATCTTTGTTTGGTATACCTACCTAGATAAAAATCAATCTGCCTGGCCTGACGGACGCACCTGAAAACTACTTCGTATTTTACACGGAGGGACTGCCTATTTGACCTCCACAACCCAGTAACTGGGTAACAAGACGTACCTACCCGTTGGTAAGACTTGGTTGCCAGACCAGTATTATATACCTACAAATAACTGTAGACCTATTTTGTAGTTTTCTAAGTTTTGCTAAGAGTATTTATCTCGCTCCTGGCTACATCAGTATTTTGATTAAATTACATACATACATAGATACATACATAAACTCACGCCTTCCCATGGGGGTAGGCAGAAACTATAGAATGCCACTTGCTACGCTCCTTTCATACTCCTTTTGCTTCGCCTACGTTCATACATCTAGTCATACACGCATGCCGTTGTGAGTATTACGCACCTGACCTTTTTGAAGAACATCACCAATTTGGTCACTATATGTCCTTCTAGGGCGTATCAGCGTTTCCACTCACCTCTGCTTTATAAATACCTTTTGTTAGTCGCCTTTCACTCATCCTCTCCACATGACCAAACCATCTAAGCATACTCTTTTCAATCTTTGTCACTACATCTTCTTTTGATTAAATTACTGTTTCCAAAAGTTATAATTTACCTTTAATTATTCCTTATCTGGTCACTCACAAATCTTTAACGCACTTCACTTAATTAATATTAATTTACTTTTAATTACACAATTATTAACTATTATAACGAGTTAAACGGCTTGGTACTAGAAGTACCGTGCAGGATGAACCACAGTGAGTCACAGTAGGTTGCAGACTGAGCCACTAGTTGATCGGGTTCGACTTACCCCTAATGAAAGGGTTGTTTACACTGCACGATACTGCAGGGCTCACGATGTTCCGATTTGGTATTTAGTATTTTTACCCAAATACGCGACAAGGTTACCTATGTTTTTAACCGACTGCGGTGAAGCCAAAAAAGGAGGGTTATGTGTGTGACCTGTTGAACGAATAGAATGATATGTCGTTAGATTCTTCTTTATTGCTCGAGTGTCATAGGGTATATTCAAATTATTAATAATCAAATGACGGATGTTTGGCGCCCAATGGCGTGTTTAAAAAAAAAAATATCTCGTTTGTAGTTTAATGGACAGAGGTTGCGTTCAACCTACCGAGTGGGATATCAAAATTAAAGGTTTTAAAAGGTAATTACAAAAATAAATAAAAATTATGTTTAAATGTAATTTAAATGAAAAATTATACAAAAACTATCCCGAACTTTTTGAGTGAGTGAGTTATCACCCGATTATAAATGAGTAAATAACCTAATTTACCGTCTTATAATCCTAACTAAAAAGTGTTAAAAAAAAGGAAATTAAAAAACAAAATTACCGACTGCATAAAAAGTGAACTAACTTAAAAAAATATGGAAACAGGCATAGATAGATAAATGAATACTATAAACAATCTCATGCAGTCGGAGGCATCTTTTTAACAATAACGACCAATTGCCTTCGACTTCGGCTTACTTCATTTATTTAGGCTTGTTTCCATCTTTTTTAAAGTTCACTTTTAATGCAATCTGGTTTTAATTTTTGTTTTAATTTTGTATATTATTCTTTCTCGGGTAAGCCTTTTGGCCAGCAGTGCAGTGGAACAGTATAAATACAGTGGCTACATTTGGTATTATAAAAATGATTAAGTTAAGGTCTCTAAGCTTGAAGCCGTATTTTAAGTTCTTTGACTGCAAAATAGATGAGGTACTACACGTAAATGTAAATAAAGTTAGTACCTGCCTACCTCGTTTTCTTTCCTTTAAGGACACGGTTCGTGTTATTCTTATCTTTAACGAGAATCTAGATTAGTTCCCATTTTATCTACGCTTCTATTCAGTCATTCAATCCACAGTATTACGGCAAAGGATGGTAGTAGTAGTGAATTCTAAAACGCCTCAAACTATTAAATATAATACAATAACTTTTTCCAAACCTTTGCAATCCGCCATTTGAGCTAAACAATGAAAACGTAATTTGTGAAGTTTTCCCAAAATGAGGTCTTTGTTTATTTTTTGCTACATTTCGAGGTACCTGCCCGTGTTTATTTCAATAAAGAAATGAGTGAGGGCACGCAACGTTAATAATGAAGCCTATCTGTTCGCTACGGAATTTACTTATGAAAAGTTTCGATTTGAGCAAATAAAATTATGCGGTGAACAGAAAATATCTACATTACGGCTAGAAGCTTTATTGATTGAACATTATTAGGCACGCTATCCGTATCTACTTAATAATGTTTAATCTGTAAAAAAGTACCTGACATACTTATTATTGATTTGGGAAAAACTTAATAGGTAGGTATTCCTGTTTTCGCGAAAAGCAGATTTATGCCCATAAAACCCATTCAATGGGTTATCATGAAACCCTTTCAATGGGTATCTAGTATAAAACCCTTTTAATGGGTTACATCATGATAAAGGTAACCCATTGAATGGGTTACCCCTTCGAAAGGTTTAACTCTTAACCGGGGTTGTACGGTCCCTGATTAGAACTAAGTATGCATTTCAAAGAAGTGGAAAACTCAGAACCACTTCTGACTTTATCTAGAAACCCATTGAAAGGGTTAAATGATAACCCATTATTAATTAAGATGTAATCAAACACAATGTAAATTGTTCCTGATAAATAAAATAAATCCAATGGGTTCTATACCTACTTGAAACCCAGTAACATGAAAAAATCATAATACTTATTATGTTATTTTGATATCCGCCACGCACGCGTAGCATAAAGGCAGAAGTGGTTCTGAGTTTTCCACTTCTTTGAAATGCATACTTAGTTCTAATCAGGGACCGTACAACCCCGGTTAAGAGTTAAACCTTTCCACCTTTATCATGATGTAACCCATTAAAAGGGTTTTATACTAGAAACCCATTGAAAGGGTTACATAATAACCCATTGAATGGGTTTTATACTAGAAACCCATTGAAAGGGTTACATGATAACCCATTATTAATTAAGATGTAATCAAACACAATGTAAATAGTTCCTGATAAATAAAATAAATCCAATGGGTTCTAAACCTACTTGAAACCCAGTAACATGAAAAAATCATAATACTTATTATGTTATTTTGATATCCGCCACGCACGCGTAGCATGACCAATTCTATCTCTATTCTACCCAGGGACTATTTTGGTTATCATTTTAGAAAAACGATAGGGTTTTTCTAAGCAATTAATCAAAAACCCATCCGGTGTAGGTAATTTTGAATGGCTTAAATTAAGCCGTACAAAAGGGTTACCGCTGCCGTATGGGTTTTTATCGAAAACCCTTTAAATGGGTTACCAAAATTTAATTTAAGCCGTTCATAAGGGTTACTCTTATCGTATGGGTTTTTTTTAACCGCTTAGAAAAACCCTATCGAAAACCCTTTCAATGGGTAACCAAAATGGTCCCTGGTTCTAATGAACGGTTTGACCTGGCACATGAACATTTTGGTCAATCGGCAGTCTTGCAAAGAGTATCCAATCCTGCGTCAGTTGTCACTCGTCAGCTGTAAAAGTTGAACCAGGGAATGTGTTTGAACCAATTGGTAGCTTCACCAATCAACATCCAATCAATTTTCAACTACTGCTTTGACACTACTCAAATGCAACGCTGCTCCTCTTTTGGTATACCCGAATCGCTTTAGCGTAGCAATAGCGGTCATTGCCTTTCCCGTTATATAATATATCTCCGTAGGAACTTATACAATTAACTATACCTATGGTTTTTAGTTATTGGAACAACCTATAGATATTGATTCAGGATGTTAACGGACTTTATTTCAGTGTTTGAAATAATGAATGCTGGAAAATGTAGGTGGACCGCTGTTGCCACGCTAAAGTGATTCGGGTATAGTCACATTCTGATGACTCGACAATCTCATAATGCCGCTCAAGACAAATGGTAAAGCCGCCAAGAAGTCTGGCAAAGCCCAGAAGAACATCTCCAAGACCGACAAGAAGAAGAAGGAGAAGCACAAAAGGAAGGAGAGTTACGCCATCTACATCTACAAGGTCCTGAAGCAGGTGCACCCCGACACCGGTATCTCCAGCAAGGCCATGTCTATTATGAACTCGTTCGTGCATCTTCGTTAAATTGTTTTGCTTCACTCATCAATGCGTTTGGTACTGGATACGTTTTCAACTCTTTTCTGTACTTAGTTATTCAAAATCCGAGTACCTATCTCTACTATTCTATAATCTGAGACCTATCCCATCTATCTCGCCCCCTATTACATGGGACTTAAACATACCTACTGGTGAAATGTGGGTGTAATAAAAGTACACCTTTGCCTAACCCTTTGGGGATTGCAGGCGTGATGTTATGTTATGTTGTTATCCCATTTAAGACTGGGTAAAAATAGGTAATAGGAAGCTCCTACCAAAGCAAATACCATTTAAAAAGTTGCAGGTATTTCCATTTCTAATTTTAAAAAAAACTGAAACGTAAATGGGGTAGGTACACGATGCATCGATCCGACCCTAAGTATAATCATTCTTTACGTTGATTAAAGTCCTTGCTCCGCAAAGTAAAATAAAAAGTTCGAGCAATACTGAAAAACTGCACCGACTGTCGTAACTTTCCTCCAATTTCCCTGTTCCTATAACCTAGTCTTATTATAGATACAGCATAGAGCTCTAAGTCCCTTGCACAAGGTAGGCTTATAAGATGGTGAACAGTTTTCTTGTCACCGCCTTTGATGCACGCAAGGCCGACATAATAGAGTTAATCAGTGTCGCGAAGATTGGCGTTTTAACTTAATGATTGTTTCAAAGGAAAGTGAAAAATACAGGGTAAGGTACGGTGACTTCCTGGTTTGCTCGTGAGTAATTATAGCGGTGATGTTTCTAAAACGGCGACGACGAACGACAACGTTAAATGTTTTCGGGGTATCATAGATGTAGAGGCAACTTCAGGGGTTGATAAATGCCAATGCCTGCCAGGGTTGCGAGTTCGTCCGAAAGGGATATCGTGGCCCTGGCACACAAGCAAATGAAGGAACACGGGTGGTTTTTAGTCAGTAGAAGTCTGACACGCCCTAGCTCCGCCCAGAGCGGGAAAAGTTATTTGCTAATTACCCACCAAAAAAAAAACCGGGCAAATGCGAGTCCGACTCGCGTACGAAGGGTTCCGTACCATTATCTATAAAAACGGCAAAAAATCACGTTTGTTTTATGGGAGCCCCCTTAAATATTTGTTTTATTTTAATTTAATTATTTATTTTTAAAGTAAATATACGTATAACTAAAGATTCTGTGAATATTTCAAGCGTCTACCTGTTGCCGTTACCTATCAATATCGAGCAAAAACAAGCAAAAAAAAACACGTTTGTTGTATGGAAGCCCCTTAAATATTTATTTTATTGTGAAAATTTCAACTGTCTAACAATCACGGTTCATGAGATACAGCCCGGTGACAGACGGACAGACAGACGGCGGAGCCTTAGTAATAGGGTTCCCGTTTTACCCTTTGGGTACGGATACGATGATCACTTCTGGTAAAGGCTATCCTGCGGCGTTATATGCATTGTGTATTAAAGCCGCTGGTATTTAGCAGAAGGCTAAAAATATTACGCTATATAAACCAAATAATTTGGGGCTCAATGACAACTAGCTAAATGAAAAACTGATCTAATAATTCATGCATCCTTGACGCTCCTCGAATCGGTAGGCATGTATTATGGAAAATTGTTACAGATGCTGTGTTTATCTGATAAATAAAAAATAGAACCTTTTGTAGTATGATATTTATTTGACACATCAATACATAAAAGTAGTTAGTTATGCACATCAAATAGGTAATGTTTATTTATAAGATAAATTAATTATAAAAATAACACCTACGAGTTCTACGAAGGTACAGATTGAGCTTATCAAACATTTAACATCAATATTTTGGTAGGTATTAATATATTCAAAGGTTTACATACCTAATATTATAGTTATTATGATTTAAGAGATTATTTCTTAGACATTTCATTAAATGCTTATATAATACTTTACAGTTCCATCAAAAAAACATCGGAAAACGTTCAATTGGCAACACCGTAAATTTTTACATCAATGTACCTAATATTGAACAATGTAGGTAGGTCGGAAATTGATTATCATAATTTTATAGAGATCTAGATCGAGTACCCAATATTTTTATATCCCAAGACAACGTTTTTATATTAATACAGGATTATGTCGTACATTATAATATAAAATAATCGAGCCTGTAGACAACTTCACAACTTTCAAGATTGACTTAGAAAAAATTTCTTTCATCCAAACGTTTCTACCATAATGCACAGTTCTTAGTCTTTTTTCATTACCGCCTGTAATTTAGAGATCCCAAGTAAATTCGTTCATTTGTTGTAGTTCATGGGTCGTTAGTTCAATCCCCGGATAGTACAATTGTTGGTAGAGGGGTTCGAGCCCTATCGCAGGTCACCGCCAAAGTAGCTGCCTGTAAACATAAAGCTTTTTTAATTGTTGGCCATTGCCATCGCATTAGATAAAAATCCACAAAACTAGATGGTAGTATTTTTGTGAAATTATGGTTCAATTCTATTCAATTCATTTATTTGCATACCATATTGTGTATAAAAGATGTTATACAAGGCTTAAAGCTAAAGTACAGTTATGGACCCTGTTAGGGCACAGCAACATAGTAATAACTTACAATTAAAAAAAATGCAAATAATAAAATTTAGAAAATAACAATTATTATAAATGTATGTGAACTTATAAATTATTTATTATAGTATTAGAGTTATAGTTGTTTTAGTGATTTGGCTTTGGAAAAAAACATTAATACGTTCTTATTATAATTTGATTTAATTTTTATTGATGTGGTGCCGGATGTAAAGAATAGCACCACCCTATTTCTTCCCGTGGGTGTCGTAAAAGACGACTAAGGGACTTACTAGAGAATGGGCAGCAGCGTTCTCTATGCAACACCATACTGCGATCGCCAACCCGCCTGCCAAGCGTGGCGATTATGGCAAACTCCCCCCCTTTGGGGGAGGCCTATGTCCAGCAGTGGACGTCTTACGGCTGAAATGATGATGATGATGGTATTGGGTAAATAAAAAAAAACCATTAATATGTACATTCTTATTATAATTTGTTTGAATTTTTATCCGTGTGGTGCTGGGCGTAAAGAATAGCACCACCCCATTACTTTCCGTGGGTGTCGTAAAAGGCGACTAAAGGACTTACTAGAGAATGGGCAGCAGCGTTCTCTATGCATTTTAACATTGCGATTATGGTAAGCCCCCTCCCCCCCCTTTTGGCTTATGTCCAGCAGAAATGATGATGATGAATATAATTTGAATGTACCAACTTTTTTTTTTACATTACCTACTACTGTTAATGTACTATTTTTTTCGTTCCTAGGTTATTTTTTAAGAACTTAGTATGAAGAAAACTCTACAAACCTCCTCTCTTTTCTTTGTGCCTTCCTGATCGCCAGTCTCGGAAACAGCAGACAGTCTCCTCCTAGACATCGCACTAGCCGACCTCTGTCGCCTCCCTTCAAGCGTTAAATTCGAAGCGCTGGATGTATTAGACATCCTCCTCTTCACAGTAGTCTCATCTTCATGAATGCTGACGCTTTTCTTCGCTTCAAGTCTTATCAAGCGCTGTTCCGCTTGACGTGCAGCGTTCTCTCGGATGATTTGGTCGGCTCTTATGCGTAGTACTTGAGCGGCTTGTTTGTGATGTTTCAGCGCAGCTTTAAGATCGTTCCGGGAAAGGGCGAATAAACTAGCGTAGCCGCGGGATCTGAAGGATATGGAAAAGAAACTCGGTTAATTACGTGATACTATAATAAAAGTGATAATTTTAAAATGGACGCTTTGGCAGAAACATAATATGATCTGCGTACAATTCATATCCCGCAATTCATCTGTTTGACAGTTTTGTATGGAGTTTCGTAAAATGGTCCACAAAATATGAATTGTTCTATTGAAGTCTAATGTCAATAGCAGCTGTCAAACAGATGAATTGCGGGATATGAATTGTAAGCCGATCATATTATGATTCTGCCAAAGCGTCCATTTTAGGCCCCCTGAACTTAGCTTAATTACAATCAAAATCGCTTATTGATTTATTTTGGCGCCCAGCATGGGACTCTTTAAAAATAAAGATAGAGACTATTGAATGACGTCGATTGTTTTAATTAACTTTGTTATTTTAATCTTCTATTAAAAACATAACCATAATGTCCTCACTCTGACAATTTATAAAGTTTACCCCATGCTGGGCGCCAATAGAACGTAACGTTTTATAACGTTAAAATAAAATAAGAATTTACAATCCTGCAATATTTATTGTATGTTACTTTACCTAACGGTAGCAGTTCGTCGTCGTAGTCCTTCAATGCCTAGTAGACTGATCTCACCGAAGACAGAACCCTCATGTAGCGTCGCCAAAACTTCTTTCTCATCCAATGACATCACCTGAAAACATAGTATGTACCTAGAATATTTATTTCATCATGTATAAAAGTACAAAATTGGTTACATATCAACAGAAAAAGGTGTGAAATAATTATTTTTCTTGCGTTATACGGTGATATTTTCAAATATAATCTATTGAAATACATACGCAACACTCGCCGGAAGAAATAATGTACATTTGATGGCCGACATCACCGCGCCGTACGACTACGTCACCTGGGAGGAAGCAGATCGGACGCAGTTGGAGAACCAAATCGCGTAACAGAAAGGCTGAACAGTCGCGGAATAGTTGTACCTGAAACCATTAATATTTCAACTTTCATCTTACTTAGCAAGCTTTTGTTTTACGATAGTTATAACGAAGAAAGACTTGCATGTAAATGTGCGATTGGATTCAGTAGTTTAAATCTGATTGACCGCTTCCAGATTTGAAATAACATTAAAAAGTCACGCCTAACGTCGTAAACATATTTGTAACGTGCCCTTACCTTGCTAAGAGTTGTCATATGGACTTCAAGCGCTACATCCCGCTTCATGTTAAATGGCAATGAGTTCAAAATTCTGGGTTCATCTGAAAACAAAAGCATAATCTTTAAAATTCTGCTCCAACATTTTGGCGCCCACTCTGGGGCAGTAAAAAAATATTTGGCGCCCAAGGTCTTTTAGTGAATCACTTGACGCCCCACGTGAGCCTATTATTATCATTTTGAGCCACTTTTAATGATTTTATACTGAAGATCACGTCTAAACGAGTAGTGTTAATGATTTGAAAAAAATATATGTTAAATTAGAGCATTTTCTCAATAATTTAATATGTAAATGTTTTAGAATATGTTTATATTACATAGCGAAATTAATTTGTAAAGTTATGTCTAACGCGGACAAAAAACTGAGAATGGCGCAAAATCTACCAAGCTTATTTTTCTGAAACCTTCACCAATTTAAAGATAATTTAATTATTGATATTTTAGTACGCGTTTTATTGAAATACCTTTTGTTTTGTGTATAATAAATTATTAATGCGTAACGGGACAGCGTTCCTTGATGCGGTCAGCGGTCCTATTACTGGCTGAACGTGTTCTGTACTGAGCTCACGCAACGCGTCCTGCGTTGCGTGAGCTCAGTACAGAACACGCAAGTTAACTACTCAAGGCCACTGGCATATATCTCCGTCTTAATATTATAAAATAATGTTACAAAATAACACGCGATGAATAATTACTGGGATATAAATTCTGACTTACCAAAACATCGTTGTCTACTCCAGGTGTAGTCAAACCACGACGCGACTCGTCTTTGCAGTGGGACTGGCATGTTCAGGCGACGGAGGTAACGACTACTGGCATCCAGCGTTTTACGATAATCCGTCTATAACAACAATAGTATTCAAAAGCATTTTTCACAAGTTGCTTAGTATAAATTAAGTAGTTAGTTAATAGGTATTATAGTGCTGTGGATTACACTGGTTTTTTTTACAAGTTCAAGAACGCCCTTGAATTTTGTTTGTCTAATTTTAAATTAAAAAAAAAACCACATACAATATCACACGTAGTTATTTACAATTCAAAGTAACAATAAAATAAAAAACATGCTTACCCTGGCCCTAGTAGCAGTCGCAATGATGTCCCTGATCTGTCCAATCAGCAAAGCAAATACGAACACTCCCATTAGCCAGGCAGCCGTCATAAACAAATACTCAATAGTATTCTCAGGCTTCGGATTCTTGCCGATAGATGTCGCAGTCTTGGTCGCGAAGTAGAAGCAGCGAATGTAGGCACAGCCTTGGTTGTCGTAGACCCAGCCGTTTATGCCAAGGCCTATGTAGTCACTCATCGCGTAGTAGGCACAGGCATTTAGGTGTATCAAGTAGAATATGTAGAAAAGGGTTTTGCCGATTCGCACCTGTGGGAGACAGTTGTGATGTCTATTCATTCCTCTTTGAAATATATTCTGTTATATAAAGTCTCAATCACAAAACAATAATATCACAGATCGACATCATCATCATTATACATTTTATACTTACAACATACGGTGAAGCAAGCACTCTATCCATAGCCTGGTGGAACTCCCAAAAGGTCTGCAGTTTTAATAGTCTTGGTATGCGAAGAATCACTTTCTGGGTACCGAAATAGATGTACAACAAGTCCAGAGGGAGCAGGGATATCATGTCAAACTGAAAAAAAATACATATGTCACAAGAACGTAAGTACCCAATTAATATGGGCTTTAAAAACCACTCAAACCACAAAAAATATTTTTCATCACTCACTTATATTAGTGACAAACTTCCCACGCTATCCATTGACAAAGTTACACGGTACTTAGCTAAATTGTGCAAACATGTTTACTTGTAAGCTTCATATATTTATTGACTAGTAACTTACAGTTATAAGTGTCATAACGTATATTTTGATAATTTTTCTTACCTTATACTGCGACTTCTTTCTGTAGTTTTTCCTTGTTTCGCTAGGATCATCGACCCAGAATCCTTCATTCAAGAACATAAGCCTGGGCTTCACAAACGCCGCGTCCAGGACGTAGACAATATCACACAGGTAGTCGGCTACCATCCAATATGGCGTGTTCTCAGGAGTCTGATAGGGGAAAGTAGCGCGAAGAGCGACGCCCCAAGCGTTGTAACTGTAGCAAAAAGTTACAAGGAGAAGCCAGCTGATGTACCGACGACCTGAAAGTAAAATTATAACGAACTAAGCATGAAAAATCGTTTGCCTCTAGATCTACTGCTAGATGTCTAATTTCCAAACACTAAAAGCCTTATCAAGATTTATTAAACTAAACACCATTCTGATGCCAGCTGTTGACTCAACCCATCATAAGTTCACGCAGAACTATAGATCACAAATTAAATACACCACATAAGGAGGCGAGGTAAAACACGGCATACAGCAACTTACAGCTTATTTGTTGTTTGTGTTGGTAAGTATTTATTTAACTTAATTACTTAGACACGCCAATTTTCTTTAGTCGTTTACTCGAGAATAAACTCATCTAATAGTTCTTTAACAATCGTCGTGGCACTTAATTGGCGCCCAACAGGGACCGACTATTACAACAATTAAAAAAAACCAACAATAAAGGGTTCTGTAGTTGGGATGAATTTATCCCAAGAAAAGAAAGAAAAAAAAAAGAATGAAAAATAATTTTAATTGTCACAGAAAAAACGTGCGTACGAAAACATAATAAGTAATAATACCCGAAGGTTACACAAAACAGATCTAAGTACAAACTTAACATTAGAATAGAATATAATAGACGTCCGTGATGTCCGTCACGTTCCCACATACATTCCAACTGCAAATGTAAGTTTGTTCGCACAATATTGAGAGATTTACCCTGGTAATTTATACCACAGACTTCTTACAGGTTTTTCTGTAATCTATAAGTAAACAACAATTATCTGTATTTTTTTCAAAATTTTAGTTTCGGAGATAAGGGGGAATTCCTATATTTTCTTAAATAACATTATAAATATGTATTTTTTTTTTTTAATATCTGAAATCCTTAAAGCAAGCCCTTTCATTTGATATGTCACACGGTACAGTTTGCAAAACTTTATTTTTTATTTTCTAAGTTGCCCCCTAAAATTGAACACGGACGTGTAACGGAAATAAATGAATTTTGAATATAGGTACCCCTATATTCAAATTTCAGTTATTTCCGTTACACGTCCGTGTTTGGGTCACAGAAATTCATATGTGTACCAAATTTTAATTTTATTGGTCCGTCAGATTCGGAGCAAGATTGGCTGTGACAAACGGACAGACAGACAGACACACACACGAGTGATCATATAAGGGTTCCGTTTTTTCCTCTTGAGGTACGGAACCCTAAAGAACAGAATTTATTACAATAGCACTACAATCACTTACCTTGAGGATCTATGGGCATGAAAGGATCGCAGAACGATGACAATCGTGTTAAACCTTTGCATTTTAGTTCACGCGAAGGTGAAATTGGCACAGGACTTTGTGGAGTTTCGATTATTGCGTTAAGTTTGTCTTCCGAAACTGGTGGCCTAGAAAAGAAATACAAAAACCATCTAAAGTATTTGTAGGCCAGACTTATTGGTTTATTTCCAACTAATTTCCATATCAACTTACTCTTCTGGTGAATTGTCTTCCGATTTGGACTGTTTGAACTCTTTCAGTTCTGTGTCTGCTTCTGTTATCTCATTATCAGATTTATATGCTGGGGGAGGACTAGGTGAGAAGAGTCGAACTTTTTGCAGCTGACTTACGATGCTGAAATATTTACAAAATTATTTAGGAACCTCGAACTTTATCATTAAATCACATTACACTAATATTATAAAGGCGAAAGTTTGTGAGTGTGTGTGTGTGTATGTTTGTTACTTCTTCACGCTCAAAAGGCTGGACCAATTTTGATAAAATTTTGTATGGAGGGAGCTGACACCCTGGATTAAGACATAGGCTACTTTTTATCCCGATATTCCTACGTGATCGAGACTTACGCGGGTGAAACCGCGGGGCACAGCTAGAAATAATATATTTATGTGATTGCCCAGCGGTAATTTGGTGGTTTACGGGTAGTTTGAAATGATCGAATGGTGATTAGTTAAAATGGTCACATTATTATTTGGTCAATTTCTATATTGACCTTTACATGTGCCCATCGAATTATTATCGTTTTTTTTTCTAGAATGGCATTTTGAAAGGGTGCTATTTGATATATACTATAAAGCTGTATGTCGTACCTTTCTTGATTCTGTGCATCTTCATGGAGCTCAGTTTTGGTTTCGATATTCGAGTTTGTTTGAGTCAACCTGAAATAAATCGTTATGCATACTTATTATCATACCATCTCCTTCCTCATATCCTACATCCAAGGTGTGTCATAGTAGTTACATTTGCATTGTATTATACTCACGTATTATGGGCCGGTGTTGTGTCGGGTGTGCACCAAGAGCCACATGTTTCTTTGGGTATTGGAAGCTTTTCCACCTGCTTGACTGACGACGGGTGCACCGTGTGCTATAAGTTAAGAAATTCACATTAAATAGGAAGATATGGGACGCGCTGCTCGACGTGGACCGCATTAATTAGGGGAAAGAACACAATCGACCTACATTATTCTCGGCTTGCGGGGAATAACCCTAATCGTAGTTTGTTTCCGAGTTGTTATGGGTACGTAACAGTGACAATTATGGCTATCTCGTTCCCGCTATAGCCCGTGTAATATGTCTCTCTATTACGGTTGTCGAGCACAGGAGTTCACAGGACGCACGCCATCGGGTCCATTTAATATTTACGTGATGTTAGAGAGTGGCCTATCTTCCTATTTAATACATCAATGGAAATTCATAAATAATTTGTATTATTTGCGTACGAATAATGTGCTATAAATGAAGCTGTCAGATTGAGAGAGGACCCCGCGTCTGACTCTGACGAAAGGTTAGGTTCATCCCAATTAGAGATCTATGGTCTCACTGATTAGAGATAGGATTAACCACATTAAAGAATTAGCTAGTTTTTTCAGTGGTTGTGAGCCGTGTGAGCTAGTGTGTTCTGTTTTCTGAAAGGTCACTCATATCAGACGATGTGTACCTACCTAACCAACACATAGTGTTAACAACGACTGCATAGGTACGTAGGAGGTTGCAACTGCATCGTCGTAGAAACATATAAGTTTTCCCCCGTATGTCAACAATCGACGTGAAGTACCTAATATTATTATACCTTCCGGTTGACACCATTTATACTTCACTTTAATAGTAATGCTCTGTGTTATACTTGACTTTGTGACGTCATAGAAAATTTGCCGCCACTGCCCAAGATCCAGGTCAAACATTGTTATGTGTGATCGGTTCAGTAGAACAATTAATTTCTCCTAATCTTCTGATTGATATACAACGGACAATGGCAGCGTTTAACGTCCATTTTACTGGAGTCGTAAAAGTCAAAACTCATAAACGTCGTCCACTCCTTATGTCATATTCTTGGCAATGAGTACCTAAGTATTATCTATAAGTTTGGTGAGGCGTCATTTTAATGTCGTAACCCATTGTGTGTTATAACGACCATTTTGTTATTGGATTAATACAATCTGCAGCTGTCTTTCCTAGTGCTTTTGTCTTCTGAATTGACGGAAATCCGTGGCAGAAAAATTTAGCAGCAAAATGAGACATGTAATGGTACCAAAGGATCACGTCCTTGTTGCACTTGTCAAAATCGTTATCTTATACTGTCAGTTCATCATTATTTACGATGGTCCCTACTTATAAATTATGACTAGGTACCTACCCAGCTACAAAGGCCAGGCTAAAACCGATAAATTCGCGCCATTAAGACGTCTGGATCCAGTTCCTATACAATAAAGCTATCAATATGTTCATCAATTCATTACGAAGTGTCGGATGGATGGCCATAATATTTCATTGTTTACTGGCGCAGTAAGAAAGCACTTAACGGCTTTTTTGTATTCAAATCACAGTGAGGTGTTCGGAGGATAATGGCTGCGGCTCGATGGCCTCGCCTCATTGACACCCGTATCGGGCCCAGATCTACATAATGCGGTCTTTGATTTTGTTATTTTTTTTCGATCCGTCTCAGCTCATATAGAGCTGCAAGCAAGGACCATCCATCCATTGGGGATCCATTTTAGGATGGATTTGATTTAAAATGTTGTAAAAAGGCAACTTGATAATTAAAAAAATCGTTCGTAATCTTTAAAAAAAAAAAATGTGTCGATTAACGCTAAACTCTTCATCTCTTAACTTCATAACCTAGTTGCTTGATTGTATCGTAAGTACTAGCTACTATAAGTGTGAAGTGTCAGGGACTTCTAGGAAGAGCAGCAAGATATAGAAATGCCTATGGCATTAAGTCCGCCTCTGTACATTTTAGTGTTAAATAAATAAATAAATATATATAGACCGAACGGAAGGTATTCAAGATTTAAATGCTTAATAACTTTAATACTTTTTCGGTCTACATCTTAAAACCCATACCTACAACATGAAATTTTCTCCGATAGGAATTAGAAAGTGTAGATAAAACGAGAATATTTCTACTACGTCCTACGTCAAATACAAGCTCTGATATCCTTATAGGTAGAAACCATTTGATATAATAAATTGAAAGTCCTAGGAGATAATCAATTAATTAGTGTACTAGGAGTAATTAAACCTAGAGAGCGTTTCTTTAACTAAGTAATTAATCTTGCTGTGTTACTTCACATCACATTCGTACTATAATACTTCCAGTTTAAAAATTACCTATTACTCCAACACTAATATTAAAATTAATGATAGGTAGTTATAGGCATATTACTTGGAATTACAAGGAGCGGTTTTAGGCACATTGGGAAATACTGATCTAAAATACAGCAAGTAACTCGCTATTTAAAGTAATTGAAGACTGGGTGCGGTGTATTAGCAAAGTCATCTGTAATACCGGAATTAGTAGATTCGCATGTAGATAGGTACCTATGTTACTTGGAATACGTGTTTATATGTTGCTAGTTGGTAGTAAAACAAATGATACGTTAATTGGAATTGCAAGTGTACAGTGCTGCTAGAAAGAATAAGGTTATCTAAGCAACATACCTCATCAGTGCCGGATTAAGCCAGCGCGGGGCCCGTAGCAAATTCTATCGAGCCATCAGACTTTTTGTAGAGCTGATTATTTATCGGGTCGATTTAAATTCTATACATTTATACGAGTGACTTTTTGTAGAACCTGTGTATTTACCGTAACAAATTCTGTGTTTTATTTTCGCCAATGAAATAATAGGTTACCGCTGTTTGACGTGGATTGTCTTAACAAAGGTGTGTTACGTTTCTCGTTTTTGTGACATCAAATAAATTCAATATTATGTACTACGTCTTAATAAGTTTCACTCAAAAAATTACGCTCAGCAGGTTTGGATACGCGGGGCCCCCTTTTGCGCGGGGCCCGTAGCAATTTCTACTCTTATACGTACCTCATTTAAGTTTTTTTTATTATTTAAACAACTAGTGACCGGCCTTGCTTGCATGTCAAAACCTACAGGTTTCTGTGCTACATCTAATTTAAAATTATACTGTTCGCTCAAACTACTAAGGAGGTAAAGATAACTCTTTTTAGGGCTTATTGCCAATCTTTTTACTGGAGCGGCCTAGGTGGGTTCGGTATACCCAACGAGCCTACAACGTCCTGTGGGTGCAATACAATAATACTTTCACGCCGATAGCACACCTCCGCCACTAAACCATAGCCCCACGGAGCGGCGGAGATGTGATGTGCTATCGGCGTCAGCATGCTGTTGGGGTTGCCGCGGCATTGTAGTGCGTCGCAAATGTTTGCAAATGCGCGCGTTGACGGTTTCCACGCTATAGTGCGAAAGAAAGTGGCGTCGTTATTCTAAAGACTGCGTGGTAGTACCAACAGCATGTTTGAAATGATTAGGTACTTACATCCTGTAATGACTGCCCCATACAGGCACACTGGGTGGGAATAGTTACGGGAAGATTATAATAAGTTACATTATATTAATTTTTTTAGGAAAACATACTTTTATGATGTTTTTACCTAAATTATGTGAGCACCATGTATTTATCTCTTAATTAAATTATATTTCATTGCTTCATTTTTAATTATTTTTACCTATTGTGGTACAGTAATTTTATTCTAGGTGCATCGTCTTCACATATCCTCATAATCATCCCTAATCACTCAGATTATAGAAAAGAAGCAGATAGACCGCGCGGAACACCGAGAGTGCGGCCAAAAAAGCAAATACAAATTCAAAAGCGAATACACTCTCGATTCAGTACAGCACGAAGCGTCGCATCGTTAGTACGTCACGGGCTCTAACAGATAATTTCAGAATAATGCCGTCTTGTATTTTTAAACATTGTAAAAACTGTTCCCAAAAACAAAAGAAATAAGATGGAGTATCTTTCATAAGTAAAATATTGATTATTTGTCTATTTGGATTTATTTTACGTGTTTATTGTTAGTAACATCTTGAAACACAAAACCTTAACAAAAATCATTCGGTGTTGCTAGTTTAAATTGAAACATTTACCCCTAAGTTAGGAAATGATAAATGATAAATTTATTTTCCATAAAAATACAGATGGGAAGGTGTACATTGTATACATTTGGTTGTACATTAAAATCTGTACTCAAGTATGCCTCCCTGCCTCTTAAACTAGGTAAACCTGTATCTTAAGAGACAGTGATCAGCCACGAGGGTCTTAAACATAGTTAATGACAAAAATAGATGTGTCGATTCATCCCTTTGAATTAAATCTTAGTATTTCATGGAAACAGAAAAAAAACTAATAAAAACTAATAATAATAAATTAATAAAAATAAAAAATAAAACTAGCTTAATTAATAATAGTGATAAAATGATAAAGTTGATGAGCGATGCGCAGTTGTTATATTATTTATTATATATTTCTATAAGTGTAGGTTGTGTCTGCGTGAGTGTGTTGTATGTGTGTAAGTGTTTATGAATATATGAATGTGTTGTGAGGGTTATGTTTGTTGAGTGAATGTATTTATGTTATGTAAGTGTGAGCGTATTGCGTGTAAAGTATAAATGAACATTAGGCGATGAAGGAGAGTAAGGACTCTGTAAAAGCATAGTCTGTCTGTAGAAGCCACTCCGTTACTTTTGATTTTACCATTTGTGTATTTAGGTCTAAGATACCCAGCAAATAAGTATAGGATACAGGAGTATACAAAAATATTTATGTCGATAATAGTGTTTTATTTATCGCCTTTTCTGGTTAGTATGTTTATAAATAAATAAGTATGTATGTGTTTTCGTAAGTGTAACTAGTTAATGGATTTTATAATACTTATTACATCAGTCGATGTGCTATATCATGGGTTATTTGACGTCACCATAAAGTAAATATAGCTACCAAAAACAATAAAATGTTGGTGTCTCAAAATAAAAATATATCGCAAATGTCTCGTTTTTATGGGTATTGTTAATTTGACAATACTGTTAATAAAAACAACTGATTTAAGAGAAAAATAAACTTTTTTTTTCATGTAGTGAAATATTATGGCTAATTTTTTCATTCTTCTGGCAACCGTACACACCCATAGAGGCACCTGTTCTTATAGTGCTGTCACGTGGCTGTAACGCACACATGTCTACAAACGGGCCTCACTTTATTGTTCTTTCTATAATCTGAGCCTAATCATATAATTAATGTCCTACTCAAACAAAATATTGTAAAACATTTTTAAAAGAGTAACGGTAGAGTTTCGTGCCCATTCTTCTCCATACGAAACTACCTTTTGGAAGGAGCAACTAGAATCATTTCTATTTTTTTGTAAATTATGACGTTCAAAAGTGCCTCATACGTGCATTTGAAATAAATAATTTAATTTTGAAAAAGTTACTTTCTTGTATAGGGTACCTACTAACATAGATCTTAAGACAATTGTTACTAACACTTTTATGGATTCTGTCCGAAATAAAATCGATTGATTGAATACTCTTAAACCTTCCGGAATAAATTCTCCAAATGATGGTGACAACCGCATCAAAATATGTTTTGTAGTTTAGAAAAGTGTCAAAAATGCATTTTTAGGTTCTGAAGTTAACAAGGACCCCAAATTTTTTATACTTTCGTCATTTCCGTCTGTCTGTTTGCCCGCGGCTTACCTCAGAGACTCTTAGTACTAGAAAGCTGTAATTTAATAGGCAGTCATGGGGACTGCCAACAGAAGTTACAACTTATCGCTCAACGCACCGTAAAAAATTTCACTTCAATAAAATAATGATTATCTAAAACACAATTTAAACAATGCACAGTATACACAAATTAAACTTTTCACGTGGTCAATTTAACTTCACTTACTGCTACTACAGCATCTTGGTGAGGGCTTGTCAGTGACGCAAACCCATAAGTTTGTCCTCTACCAAAAACCGCTCAACGCGCCTAAAGGTTTCACTTTAAAAATCTAAATGAATTATATCGTTTATTTATTTAACAAGTGCATGAAAAATAAGTTACCTATCTCTTACTTATAAAGAATGGTTTTTCCGGATGGTACGTCGGTACCTAGCTACTTATATTCGAACTAATGATAATGTACCGAAAAAAAGTACTTACTATAGCGTATTACTGATACTGGGCAAGTAGATAGGTACGACAAGTACCTAGTATTTGGAAGCTTAATATAACTTAATTACATTTTAAAAACCATACACTTAAGTGGGTATGGAAACTAAATTTCATATTTAGAAATGTAGGATATTCGTAGGGAAATAGACTGTTACCTATTTTTTTTTTTTTTTATAAAGTTTTTATTTACATGTTCACAACAGCTGGCTGCTATAACAAATTTTAATTTTTTTTTCTGATGTATATTTGTCATTTGAACCTTTTCATTGCACATAATATGGATGCACTTATATGCTGACAATTTCCTGTAGGTATCTATCTACTGAAACTGAAATAACAAGGACACCCAACAACAAAAAAAAAACTTACCACGTCAACTTTAATTTCCATATTTAAAATTCACAAATAACGATCACATTTTAAAAACCGTTCGTTCTAGAATTGAATTTATGGCGGCAACGCAAATAAGAAAAATATCGGGAGGAATTTTCCGGTCAACGACACACGCGACCACAGTGAAGGCGTTTAAGCGACTGTTCAAATAAACTTGGCCTGCTTGTAGACCGGAATAACAACGATGGCTGTATTGGAGCCAATGTTTGGGTCAAGTGGGATCGGAATGGACTGGACTTTCAATCTGCGCTACCTATTTTGATAACTATTGGTTTGAACCAGGGGGTCTACTCTAAGTCCGTCAAAGATACGGGAACATTCGAAAGAAGTTAATCCGTCAAAACAAGTGTCAAATTAAATTTTTCGGACGGGCCAAAATCCATCGGGCGTAGGGCCAAGTGGATAACTGTCAAATCGTGATATCATTCATTCTTAGTTCGGAAGGAAACCGAACTAAACTTGTGTCCGAAAGTGATACGGAGTACGAACCGCCCGTGACTTCGGCCGAAACTACGGACTTCGTGTTAAGTTTGACGTAGGTAAGTACCTAGAAATATGTAAGTACGCCCAATGCGTCCTGCGGGATAATTGCGTATCACACTATTAGTAGCAATGGGTGTTATTTTGACAGTTTAAGAACATTCATTGCGTTATTTACGTTGCTGAGCAGACTAATTTTTCGAACATATGCAGCAATGGATTAGCAATATATCTACTTCAAAATCATTCAGATTGTGATTCAAACTGTGTTACGCAATTAGGGTGCTAGCCTGGACAGTCAATGACATTGCCTTACTCACTAGCAGGGTCGCTCTAGCGTCAGGGCATAGGTACCGGGACTTTTCCCGGTGGGCCGGTCCCTCCGTGGGCCGGTCCAGTCCACTTCCCCTTAATTTTTATGTAGAGCCAAGCCGTGATTAGTGAGATAATTTACAGTGTTTCTTGTTGATGGCATGTGAAAAGGATATTCTCAACAACCGAAATACTGACGAGATTATTGACAAAGTGGCTCAGAGAAGCGTCCTTCTGAAGAAAAATGCTCATTGTTTGTCTTTGCCAGATAAAAAGCTTTTGCTTTTTTATGCGGAGTAGGCGGATACAAAAAAGTAGTGCGGGCCGCAGTTTAAAAAAAAATCCCGGATGTTTTTTGGGTGCTGCTCACTGGCCAACATTTTTACCACGGAATAATCGATTCTCAATTTCTCATACAGTTTTTGATCGATCTGAGAGAATAAGAATACAAATAAGCACTTTGAATAACACTATTATTCAAAGTGCGTCTTTTTATAAATTTTGAGAAAATGGGGCATTCTCGAATCCCGATGCGTCCGACACTCAACGTGTGAATGAGGAGCTCCTGACTAGGCCGCACACCTGACCTGCACTTTTGAGTAAGTACTTAAAAACGCCACTCCTATCTTGTCCTGCAGGATTTCAATTTAAGTAAGTAGGTAGGTAATCCGAGTGTTCGAAAATAATAAAAATAAAGTTTATTGCCTTGCGCTTTTCCAGTTATTAATTGCTTTATAAAACAAACCATTTACCTATCCAATAGCACGACAACAATCCTGTGCAAATCTCAATCCTGGCCATTAAGACTATTGGAAAATTAAGTAAATTCCTCTGAATGGCGGGAAGTGCTGGTCCCGATGAGAATAAATAGCTTCAATTTACTAGGGATGGACCGAAATTCGTTACACATTCGAACTTCGGCGTTTTGATCCGAAAATTCGTGAAATTCGGTTCAAATGCCGCACATTCGATACAAGAAAATATTAAAATATCTCAACTGTTTTGATTAAAATATTAAACTAAACCAGTAAAATAAAATCATAAGCATGTGTTTATTGTTTGTTAGTGGTTACCTACTTTTTAACAGTTAAATGTACACACGGCTACACATCAAGCTATACATTTCCAATATACGCTGACCTCTCATTGTACGAAAATTCTATACAATGCGAGATCAGGGGGCCTAAAATGGACGCTTTGGCAGAATCATAATAAGATCTCCGTACAATTCATACATCCCGCAATTCATCTGTTTGACGGCTGCTATTTGACATTAGACTTCACTATAGCAATAAATTAATAATTTGTGGACCATTTTACGAAACTCCATACAAAACTGTCAAACAGATGAATTGGGCGATATGAATTGTACTCAGATCATGTTATGATTCTGCCAAAGCGTCCATTTTAGGCCCCATCCACACACACATAATGATGATGATGATGTGATATACAATTTTAGGACTTTTTCCTAAAGGGACTTGTGCTGTGAGACCTTGCTTCTTGCCAAATTTCATGATTCTAGGTCAACGGTAATTAGGTAGGTACCCTGGTTTTGATTTATTTGCGAGTATCAAAATATGTCGCAAAGATATCGCATAAATCGCCGTATTTTTTTATTGCGTTGACTTAGAAGTTTAGAAGCTTACTTTTTTAGAGCTCCAACTCCAAGGGACCGTATTTGATATTAATTTTCACCTTGATACCACCCAGCGCTCCTGAGAAAAAGGGTCATGACATACTGACAGACAGACAGACGGACAACGAAGTAATCCTAGGGTTTCGATTTTTTCCTTTTAACATACGGATCCCTAAAAATAAGCCGTGGCAGCTAATAGATGACCAGTCCCAACTGACAGCTGATTGAAAATATTATGGAATCGTGTTTTCGTCAAACATAGTAGGTAAGTACTTTAATCATCAACTTTACCATATATTTATTTCAAAATTAATGCTGCAGTATTTTAGATATAACCGACGATCGTGCTAATCAATTTGAGGTGTTGTAGACTCATAAGCTGGATTTTGAGACAAGCTCTATTGCCATCATCTAAGGACGTCAAAGCTTTAATGGCCAGCACTCGGCACCAAGAGCTTGGTGTCGATGCTGGTAGTGGATAAGGTGAGGCAGCGTTAAATAAGTATATTTCTATCTTAATGGGTGGAAAACAAGCAAGCAATGCCAAGCCCGATGAGCGGATGACCGCAATAGGTGCAGTAGGCCACACGTTACGTCGCGCGTCGGTGGTAACACTTTGATCTTGAGCTGGCCTAGCGTAGAACGGGGTTTCAATCAGGGTTGGAAAAAAAAAAGTTTTTTTTACATTTTATAAAACAAACAGTTCCAAATGTTTTAAGCAGGTGTTTTTTGTATTTTTTTTCCTAAGTTAGTTATCATCCATTTTTAATTGATTAAGCCTGATATAATTCACTTTTATACTATTTTAAAAACTGCATGACAAAAATTTATCTTAATTCAATACATCCTGTATGTTCCGACGTTCATTTTTAGTAAGGAAATCACCTAAACTTCTCTTAAAATACGGGGACTACCCAATGATCACGAATTACGGGAAATTTACCGATGGAGTGTATAAATAGAGCGGACTTTCTTTCTCATTTTTCCCCCCAACCGATCACCATGTTCGGCAAGCCTATCCCTTGGGAGAAGCGAGCCAAATATATCGGTGTGGTCTTAGACCATCACATGACGTTCGGCGAGCACATAAAACAGGTGCGCTCGCGCGCCAGTTTTGCTCTCGGCCGACTACACTCCGTACTCAACCCGCGCAGCAAGTTGTCCCTTAAGTGCAAATTGCGTATTTACACCGCGTGCATTCGACCGATCATGACTTACGCCTGCGTAGTCTTCGCTCACGCAAAGTCGTATCACATCCATAAGATGCAGACGCTTCAAAACCGATTTCTCCGCAGAATTACGAAGGCTCCTTGGTTCGTTCGGAACGAACAACTTCACGTAGACCTTAAGATGCCTACCATCAAACAGTTTATGAAGCGCCTTGCAAAGCGCTTTTTCGAATCCGCGGAACGTCATCGCAACCCCTTGGTTGTGCAGGCCGCTAGTTACAGGCCTTCTGCCATTAGTCAGACTCGCCGACCGAGGCACACTCTCTTAGATCCGGATGACCCCGTCACTCTCCTTCAGGAAAGCAATAGGGCCACGAGTACAGTGCACAAAATACACAAACCGACCTTCCGTCCTCGCCGCCGAGGTACCACGCGAACTTCCCGAGTAAATGGTAATAAAAGTCCTCCCCCCCGTCCCTTGAATGTCGATGCGCCAGCCGCCCGGTTAGAGGCTGAGAGCGCCGTAGCAATAAATATAATATCCCCTGATAATAATCATGATCAAAATGTTGATCCAGCCCGTCCCCAAATTGTTACTAATTTTGTGATCCCCCAACGACGCCCTGAGCCGAGGTCCGTACCCCACAGGGGGTGCCCTTAGTGCGCTGTCGTTTAGTTTTAATATATATAATTTGCGCCCTGGCTGGAGGCTTTAAGATTAAAAACCTTAGGGCAGCCACAGGCATATCCGGTTAAGTAGCAACGACCTCTCTAGGTCTGCTACGAGATGCCATTCATAAAAAAAAAAAAAAAAAATCTCATTTTTCATTTCACTTTCGACAGTTGTTATCAACGGTTGTGTGATAGATAAAGATAACACCTCATTCAAAATAATAAAAATGTCAAGTTCAGGGGGCCTAAAATGGACGCTTTGGCAGAATCATAATATGATCTGCGTACAATTCATATCCCGCAATTCATCTGTTTGACAGTTTTGTATGGAGTTTAGTCAAATGGTCCACAAATTATGAATTGCTAAAGTGAAGTCTAATGTCAAATAGCAGCTGTCAAACAGATGAATTGCAGGATGTATGAATTGTACGCAGATCATATTATGATTCTGCCAAAGCGTCAATTTTAGGCCCCCTGGGCGTAAAAAGCATCCGGTAGGGGAACAATTCATATCGATCCCTCAAGAAAATAGGTACTACAATGAAGACGTGGTCGTTTTATAATAAAAATTGTTAACTATTGCTTGATTAAGGATTTTGAGTATTAAAAATTGTTGTGAATGAGTTTTTAGGGTTCCGTAGTAAACAAGGAACCCTTATAGTTTCGCCATGTCCGTCTGTCTGTCTGTCTGTCTGTCCGTCCGTCCGTCTGTCGCCAGCTTAGCTCAGAGACGCTTAGTCCTAGAAAGCTGTAATTTGGCATGGAATTATACATATTAATCATGCCAAAAAAATGGTAAAATAAAATTATGAAAAACATTTTTTTTTAGACCTTAAAAAAATATCATCCCCATTTCACGTGTAAGGGAGGTACCTTACACGTGAAATGGGGATGATATTTTTTTTTCTCGTCTATTCCATGGTGTGGGGTATCGTTGGATAGGCCGTTCAAAAATATTGTGGGTTTGGGAAAACCATTTTTCAATTAAGGGATCCGTTTGGGTAATATTAAGCTTTAAAGTGCTAGTTTTTGTTAGAGTCAAGTGTCCGTCCCCCCTGCCAGCTAAATGGTTGGTTTTGGATATGTGAAAAAATTCATGGCAATAGTATATATAACGAAATTAAAAGGAAAACTATCACAGCTAAGTAGGCTTCACAAGTTAACGAGTAATAGTCGACCAACTTAAATTTGCAGTTGGAGAATTGACCGTAACGTATATCGATGTATGGGAGAGCATGTTTTTCAACTACAATGTTAAGTTTGTTTTTGGGATAAATTCATCCCAACCACGGAACCCTTCATTGTGCGTGGTCCGACATGCACTTGGCCGGTTTTTTTTACTAATATGTTATGTTGTTTATTTTTTTTTGGTGTAAGTAATGTTTTTTTTCCATAATTGGTTTTGGCATACCTACAGTTGATATTAGAATACTTAATTGTTTTGTTGGATAATTTGTTTTGGCATAATTTTAATTCGCATAATGTTACTTGGCGTTATTATGACTATAATAATAATGATATGTCATAAAAATACGGCAATAACGGAAACCAAATTTTAGTTGTTTTTACGTAAGTACCTATTTATTTTGAATTTTCATGCAAATGATTTATTATAACATCATTTCCTATGACTGTCATTATTAAATTTTAATTAATAAATTTTTAGTCATGCATGTGCCAAAAAATAATGATTTTTCCGAGTTACTGCAGTACCTAACCTGTTTCACTCACCTGACCTGAAACTATTACTTTTACTAAGTATTTACTATAACTGACAGTTGACTGTGTGTTTTTATTTTTAGTGAATAAGTTTGCCGCGGCAGTGGTCGCCGAGCGCCAGATTATCTCTATTCTTGGTGAATCATTTTGGTTAGATGAGGTTGTAATTGTAAATATGAAAATTATATGAAATTAACGTTATGCTAAATGTTATTAGAGTAAAAGAAGGTTCTATGAGTATGCCATTAAGATCACATGTTTGGTTAAGTATTTGTTTATAATTATGTGTAAGTATGAGAATTATACATATCATGTGAAAGTGATTTCAAGTGATAGGTATTAAACTATCTGTTATTATGCCATATATATTACACACCCATTGTAACATATAAATGTGTAGTAAACTAGTAGTGTCTAACATTGTAGGAGTTAATTATTATGCGTAATTTGTTGTGCCTATGAAAATTATGTTTCAATGTCATATTGCGTAAATGCGTTATTATTCTAATCTTAGAGTAGGTAGTTAGCCTTAGGGTGATCATGCTGAGTGCAAGCCTTTTTGTCACAGTCATGACGTGCAGTTGCCGACTATTTGTTATTTTTGTGCTCGTGATTATAATGTAGATAGGTTTTTTTTTTTTAATGTTTACTTGCTCGAGTTTGTGTTTTCCTAGGCACGTGTTTCTGTGACGAATAAAATTATTTTTCTTTCTTTCTTTCTTTCTGATGTTTCATTCAAAATTCCGTTCAAAGTTGAAGCAACAACGTTCGCCGGCACGCACACAAGCAAACTAATGTTGCAAGAAAATGTCATTTTCCCGAAAAAGTGTGACTATGTGATGAGTTATGACACCTTTTCACTACACAGTACGAAATTTTTTTGTAAAATTGCGCGACCTCTTTACTGTAATACTTAGTCTTGATTACTGACGTGCCCTGCCGAAAATCCTAGGTAGCCTTTAAAGGCTAACATGAAATGGCTTCACTTTGCATACGAGTACTGCGGTTCTAAGCCTATTATTTCTATGATTCTAAGGTAAATATATTATGCTGCTGAATTTCCTACATTATTATGATTAGAGAAATTATGCTTAAAATTTTATTATTATGCGTAAATAATGTTATGCGTAAATATAATTGGAATAAACAAAATTAGGTAGGTACTTAGGCCATGTTATATTAAGTCTTAAAATTTTATGCAAATGGATAGGGAACCACCTGTAGATCATAGCCGGAAAATATTTACCTAATAAAGCTACTTAAATTAAGATGGTACTTAGATGCCTGAGTTAGGTGCCTTATAAGTTTAACGAATTTGTGTAATCACTGTAATTCGATATGAGGGAGTACCTAGCAGAAAAATATCAAATCGCTTTGCTTAATTGAACTGCCCAAGTAGGTAAAAGTACCTAATTCCGGGCCCGGCCGGTGTGTAGGTACCTTTGTTATCTTAAAATCAATAAAATGTCCCTCTATCGAGAGCACTGACAGCAATAAAGGGTGACAGATGTGAATAATCACGGATTTCTGTTCACTTAGATAGGTACTCATACTATATTCACAACAAATTATCAATGAAAATACGTTTTACAGGGATTTTGTTACCAACATAAACAAAAAAAAAAAACAACCAGCTACTTATCTCATACAAAACATGTACTGAAAAAATAAGGAAATTGCAGCGAAAACTTACCCTCCGCAGGAATTTAAAACTCGCAAAAACCATTTTCAATCAATATTAGAGAGTGTACCACTATTTTATTACTTATTGAGCTTTCTAGAGATTGACGAAACCGGAAACCTGCGTCGATATGTATCACTTGTCAATTTACGAGCTGAAAGATTTTTATGCGGCCCAGTGAAAAATGCTTGTGGAGGTACAAATATTGATATTGCAGCAGGCATTTTCAATTTGTTCGGATAGCCATGAATTTGGGCGGGAAGTAAATATTTGCTTTGATGGCATTTCAGGAAAGCGCCTGAAAGCTCAGCAATACAGCGCTTTTTTCATTATTTTGTGTTTTGTTTGAGATTGAAGCAAATTATACTTTTACGCGTAGACAAAAGATCCAGTTCTCTTCAAAACGAAACAAAGATTTATTTACACGATTTTATGTGCATTATTGCGTCCAAATGCAACAATGAAATGATTTGACGTTTTTTTATTTTCTCTTATTGTTTTTTTATTGTGGCAATACCTACATCAAACATACGGCTGATCGGCTGTCATTTTTTGCATTGTTTACAAATTTTAGAAATAAAAATACGTACATTTTCTTAAAAACAATTCAATTATTTTGCTCTGAATTTCATGATTGAAGCGCTGAAGGCTCAGCTGAAGGATACAAAATATATCAAACATTGCGCGCGCATTTCTCCGTTCTATAATTTGTCGGTAAAACAGGTGTGGAGTTTATGAGAAAAGTGTCGAATATCTTGCAGCCCGATAAGTTGAACGAGATGATTCTAAACCGATACTATAATTAGTAAAAATACGATACAAATCTGCGCAAGAACTTGTTACATAGAATAGGCGTGTGAAAGTTTGTTAGTCGAAGAAAATCTTCAATGATAACGGCTAAAACACAGACGAAATAAGTGCTGTTCAAAATGGAACCAGGCAAGTAGTTTTATTTTAATTTTAATCGTTTGCTTGGATAGATACCTAATAAAATCACGTAAATAACTCTAGACCAGAGAAAAACCCGTCACGAAATAGTTACAGAAGTAAAGGTGCCTCTCATTAGATTAAGTAAATGTAAATTTAAAACTTGTTACTTACTTTAAAATATTAAAATAAATCAAGATAAATCACAAAATCATCACTTTAACATCTTTAACTGGAATTTTATTTTTTATGTATTCGATATTCTAGTCAATTATTTGAATAGTTTTTATTAAACATAAATGTTTTTTTTAGAAGGCAAGAGAAAACAAGTGAGCTATGACCAGTTGACAGCTCTACTAGAATTTCTCAAAGAACATGAAGACTTGGCAAAGGGTCTCACTAGGGGCAGACATCGACGTGGCAAGTTTCACACTGTAAAAGTCTGGAATTTATGTGCTAAGCAGTTGAATGGCATTAAAGACGGTGCCATAAAAGATGGAAAAGGTTGGTCTAAGGTGAGTTTTCTTATTACTTATAATATGTTATTTCTATGTAAGGAATAATTTATGTTTAGAAGTAGTAGAGCTCTTTGTGAAGATGCTTTTCTACAAGCCACCAAGCAACATTGCTATTGCCCATTATTATTAAAAGAGTAACTGTGAAGTTTCTTGCTGTCTCTTCTCCATAGGAAACAACCAATTGGGACCGTGCACCTTGCTTCTGACGTTTCATAAGTGCCCATGTAGGTTTATGTACAATAAAATATTTTTATATTGATATTGATTATGTTGCAGCTTGAAAGGATATGGGTAATGGTGTAATTTCAGGCCAAAACATTTCTGGAGTGTCTTTGAACCTGTTTCAACCTGCTTCTCTTCCTCGAAATAACATAAAAAACTGGCCATGTGCGTGTCGGACCACTCACAATGAAGGGTTCCGTAGTTGGGATGAATTTATACCTGTACTTAACATTGTAGTTGAAAAACATGTTCTCCCATACATTCCAACTGCAAATGTAACTTTGTACACATAATATTGGGAGATTTACCATGGAATTCATAAAGGTTTTTCTGTCATCTATAAGTATAGAACTGTTTTATGTATTTTTTTTTCAAAATTTTGTTCAGTAATTTCGGAGATAAAGGTGAATTTTCATTTTCAAAACTATTTATTGTAAAATTATTAAAAAAAAGTACTTGAGACCCTCATAATAAGCCCTTTCATTTAATATGGCACACAGTACAGTATGCTAATCTTTTTTTTTTTTATTATTTCTCTCCCAAATAAATAAATTTTGAATATCACAGGGTTGTGATATTCAAAATTCATTTATTTACGTAA
Source organism: Tiliacea aurago (assembly GCA_948098905.1). NCBI lineage: Eukaryota > Metazoa > Arthropoda > Insecta > Lepidoptera > Noctuidae > Tiliacea > Tiliacea aurago. The sequence continues at coordinate 22,365,071 of OX402581.1, read as the reverse complement.
CAACCAAATTTCAACTTAATCAGTACATTAGATTCAGAGCAAATTGGCTCAGACAGACACACGAGTAATCCTCTATGGGTTCCGTTTTTTGCCTTTTTGAGGTACAAAACCCTAAAAAGGTTACAAGGATTTGTTAATATTTGATAGATAAAACCTTTTTAAATTTCAGTATTGGTGTGACTGGAAGTACCGTGTCAGGAGACGGGCACTGGAGCTGAAAGCCTCTAAAGACGGTGATAGACCTTTACCTGAAGGCATGCTACCCTTGTCAGCGATGGAAGAAAATATCATGACTCTTATAGGAGAGAGTGCTGTTGAGGATGTGGTCATCATGAATGATCCCCTATCTGAAGAAGTAAGTCATAATAGTGATGATAATTTATTATCGTAGTCCAGTGCAAGCCAATATGTTCCATATAGTGCATGTGTGTAGTGTGTTTGTTCCATGCAGGTCTAAAAGGCAACTTACATAATATGCTGCCTGTGTGCTAATGTGAGATATTTTTATGCAAGCATGCATTTGAATACCCAACTTTGAAGAAGCCCATATCCACCAGTCTCTAAAAATATAAAAAGAAGTAGTTTGACCAGTGTTGGCCTGCTTGTGAATCCTTCTTTTTTACCCAACTGCAAAAAAGGCATTTTAATAGTAATAGTATCACACTTTTACCAAAGATCACAATGTTGATATTTCAACTATTATTTACTAACATCATTTCAGGGGTTGGATGAAGCCATACAAAATTATACAGACAACAATGAAGACAGTCCAATCAATCAGTATTTTGGTGAGTTCTCAATTAAACTAGTACAACCTTATTACAAAACAAGGTTTATCTTTACTCAGGTTTAATTAAACCATCAAGCCATTTATTTAATTTCGAACTCTATTTCGACAAAGTTAAAATTCTAATTACAAAAACACACGTCAACCCAGATTCTAAGTCATCAATTTAGTATTAAGAACTTTAGCGTGCTCTGAATAAAGTTCAAAATACAATAACTGGCTCAAAGGTTTAGGCTTGGACTAATGTTCATGGGCGCCGATAAGTTTATTTTCAGGGAGATGCGTCTTCACCTCCACGAAGCTTGATCATTTTTAGGGTTCCGTACCCAAAGGGTAAAACGGGAACCCTATTACTAAGGCTTCGCCGTCTGTCTGTCCGTCTGTCACCAGGCTGTATCTCATGAACCGTGATAGCTAGACAGTTGAAATTTTCACAGATGATGTATTTCTGTTGCCGCTATAACAACAAATACTAAAAAATAGAATAAAATAAATACTCAAGGGGGCTCCCATACAACAAACGTGTTTTTTTTTTGCTCGTTTTTGCTCTATATTGATAACGGCAACAGGTATACGCTTGAAATATTCACACAATATGTAGATATATATTGACTTTAAAAATAAATAATTAAATTAAAATAAAACAAATATTTAAGGGGGGGTTTTTTTGCCATTTTTATAGATAATGGTACGGAACCCTTCGTGCGCGACTCCGACTCGCACTTGGCCGGTTTTTGCAGTTCTCCTCGGATATCTTAGGTTATCATTTGTCCATTCATACAAGGAGTAACTTTGTTGACTTACGCTGGAATGCTGTTACAAAAAAAATAAGAAAATGTAGGATGCGAAAGCGAACTCGATAATTTTTGCGTCCGCTTCGAATGGGATAGGTTTTATTTTGTCCATTCATACAGAAAGAGGACTAAATGTGTGGATTTATACAAGTAAACTTAGAATTATGATAGAGTAGGATGCAAGAGCGAGCGAAGCATGCTCGATAATGTTAGCACCCCGCCTAGAGTCGATTCGATTTTCGGAAATAGGAGTTCGGTACTTTGTTCGACTAATGTACAGAAGCTTTAGAATTGAGAGGAATATTTTAGGATCTCGCCTCGAATATGTTAAGTTTTCTATTATTGTATTACGAGTTTTCAGTTTCGGTTTTTATGTTTTTACCAGGGACCATTTGGTTACCCATTGAAAGGGTTTTCGATAGGGTTTTTCTAAGCGGTTAAACGTATACCCATACGATAAGAGTAACCCTTATGAACGGCTTAAATTAAATTTTGGTAACCCATTGGCATGACCAATTCTATCTCTATTCTACCCAGGGACCATTTAACCAAAATGGTCCCTGGGTAGAATAGAGATAGAATTGGTCATGCTACGCGTGCTGGGCGGATATCAAAATAACATAAGTAATAGGTACACACGGCTACACATCAAGCTATACATTTCCAGTTTACGCTGAACTCGCACTGTACGTAAATGCTATGCATGTACTTTGATTTTTTCATGTTACTGGGTTTCAAGTAGGTATAGAACCCATTGAAATGGGTTATCATGTAACCTTTTCACTGGGTTTCAAGTATAAAACCCATTCAATGGATTATATCATGTAACCCTTTTAATGGGTTACTAGTATAAAACCCTTTCAATGGGTTACATCATGATAAAGGTAACCCATTGAATGGGTTACCCCTTTGAACATCTTAACTCTTAACCGGGGTTGTACGGTCCCTGGTTTTTACACCATTATTTTATTTTGAAGCCAGGGAGGTGCAAGACCACTCTCTTGCACCCCGCTCCCGGCGCCTATGAATGTTAGAACTGGTTTTGTAATATAATTTGTTATTAGAAACAGAGGATGTGGAGCCACCTACTAAAAGTCGTAAGAGACGACAGCCGTGTCATGATGATGATGCTGGACCAAGCAGCCCGACTGAAAGAAAACCGACGGTAGACACAACGACAAGAGGAAATATGAAAAGCTCAAGTACGCACTAACATAAATTATTTCTCAAAGTATTGTTGCAGGCACTTGACACTATATCTCATGCAATATTTTTTTTTATTATGCTTACCTATCTTGTTCGTAACGCAACACTATCATACCCAGTACCAGATTAAGCAAGCGCGGGGCCCGAAGCTAATTCTATCGAGGGGCCTTATATGTACAAAGTGGTAAAAAAAAATTGGGTGAAGGAAAATAATTGTTTGGTATATGATTACTAAATTATAATAAAAATAATGTGTTTTGAATCGAGCCATTTTAATTCCATCCACACTGAGTGTCGAGTAAGGGTGCTCGTACACGTCAGACTTTTTGGATTCGTGGGGCCCCCTTTTGCGCGGGGCGCGTAGCAATTGCTACTCTTGCTGCGTAGTTAATCCGGCACTGATAATACCTTCCAAAACAGACATCGCCGAGGTTGGCAATAAGTCTGCGAGACTGAAACGGGACTGGGTCACACAGCCACACAGTGTGACTGTGTGACCTAGTCCCATTTCAGTCATCCTGTGAGTGTGAGTCAGTGTGACTCACACTTACAGGATGCACCAAGATAGATGGGCCTGGATCGTTACACAGTGGGTGGCTGAAGACGGGCGTCATCATCAAAGCAGGCCTAACATACGCCCTGCCAGGGTGGCGAGTTTGGGTGGGAGAAGTTATTTGATAATTTCCCACCCAAAAAAAAAAAGGCCTAACATACGCTGGCGTGACGATTTGGACTCGTTCCTGACTGATTGTCCCGAGAGGCCAAAATACAAAGAAAATTGTAAAACTATGGGAAAGACCTTTGCTCAGCAGTTTGTCAACATAGGTTAATAAAAAAAAAACACGTATAGTCACGCCTTTTTTCCATAGGGGTATGCAATTGGAATGTGTTAACTTTAAAAACCTCCTGAGTCCATTTAAGGACTGATAATATCAACATGAGTTTTGTACCACCTGCATACGAGTTGTTTTCTTATACATAATTATCATAAAGTGCCTGTGAACCAGGCTCTAGTTTTTGTACTTATATTTTTTTTTCAGGAGTTGGAACAAGATCTTCCAAAAGGCGTAGGAAGCAACGATCACCAATCAACTCTGACATGGAACTAGGCGGATCATGTAGTCCGTTGGAAAGCAAACCAGAAGTAGTTGTCACGAAGAATGAAAATTGTATTGAGTCAGGTAATTTGAAATTTTACTCCTTTTAGGATGCCTTCAAAAGGACTGTCGTGGAAACGGCCAAATAAACCCTTAAGTCTGAGGTATAAGAGCGTTTTAATTGCCGTCAATCAAGCAGCAATAGTTTGTCTAACGACATACTATGCGACTGCGGCTGATGGAAAGCCAGTTAAGACGCTGACAATAGGTAAACCGCTGTCATTGTCAGACTGCATACAAAAGAAAGAGAAGCGCGATGACACAACGCTTGTAATTTATTGCAAAATATGAAGCAATTATTTAATTACTCAAAAATGAGTTGAGTAATCGAAAATAAAAAACAACCAAGTTCTGCATACAAATAAGAAGTTCTTGTTATTAATTGAATACCAACCGTACATTGATATTTAATACAGATATTTTGGATTCAAACTCAAAGTAAAGGGTTAGTTTACCGTTAATTTGTATCGAGATTTTTTTATCTAAACGGCTCTTGGTAACATCCAAGTTCTGAGAAATATGTTCAAGAATAACATATTGTTTTTCCGCTACTACAAACTATATAGATTTGGCAATTTTTTTGTTTAAGAGAAGCCTACATTTATCAATTGCCTCTTGTCAGCGCCTTAAGAGCTAAATAGCAGCCACCAGCCACTGAACATTTTTTGTACACACGGCTACACATCAAGCTATACATTTCCAGTATACGCTGACCTCTCATTGTACGGAAATCCTATACAATGCGAATGCGGTCAGCTTATACTGGAAATGTATAGCTTGATGTGTAGCTGTGTGTACATGATATCGGCTCATACCGTTTCCGCGTCCCAGTCCCAGATCCGCAGTCAAGGGGACCAATGTTGTTTGAGGCTCTTACATTATTGGTCATTTGAGACGAGAAATTGGAATTATTACTATAATCTATAAATAATAGTAATAATTCCAATTTCCAGTCATGTATTTTTCTAATATTTTCCACAGATGGCGAGGATAAAGCATCAGCTTTTCTATCCATAGAGCGAGAGAAAGTGTTCAGCACTGGTAAAATTATAAACACATTAGAGATGATACATTCAGAGATAGCTCGACTCACAACTGTCATGGCCGACATTAAAGATTATTTAGTAACTAATTATCGACAAATAAGTGTAACATAAATAAGGTTTTTTAATCGTTTTTATCTACTTTTAAAGTTTAAAATTGCAATTTTTTGGTAAATTTATGTGATATTTAGTATTATTTTTATTAAAATATAAATAGCGATTAGGTTTTTTGCTGTTGTATTGTAACTACTCGTTTTAAACGTAGTTATACCTACTTAGTAATGTGATTAACGTATAGTCAACCGCACTGTCATGGTCACAATTTGTCATTGTCGGCGGTTTTATGTCGTAGCAGTAAGGGTGCGTTTCGTAGCTCTAGTCTTACTGTTGATGCGCGGTTGACCGTACAATATTATCTATTCAAATTAGCTGTAAAATGATTCAAGTTTACTCCATTGTTCGTTTGTGAAATCGAATTATTTATTTTGTTACTTGACCCATGAGCAATTAAATCGCAGGATTGGGCAAGCCACTAGAAAACGAACTGACAATCCAAAAGGGCACTAACAGCATTAAGACTCAGATATATGCCAGTGACCTTGAGTGGTTAGCTTGCGTGTTCTGTACTGAGCTCACGCAACACGTCGTACGTTCAGCCAGTAATAAAACTCGATCACCAAGGAGCGCTGTCCCCAATTTGAAGCATTATTAATTTATTATACACAAAACAAAATGTATTTTAATAAAACGCGTATACTAAAAGATCAATAATTGAACTATCTTTAAATTGGTGAAGGTTTCAGAAAATTACTCTTGGTAGATTTTGCGCCATTCTCAGTTTTTTATGCGCGTTAGACATAACTTTACAAATTAATTTCACTATGTAATATAAACATAGTTAATCTAAAATATTCACTTATTAAATTATTGAGAAAATGCTCTAATTTAACTTTTTTTTTTTCAAATAATTAACACTACTCGTTAAGACGTGATCTTCAGTATAAAATCATTAAAAGTCGGTTATCGTCGCCTTAAGAGTAGAAACAAAGGGGTTTTGTAATATACAGCGTGCCGCTACAGTGGCGACATTTAACACACGTATACAGTTTCGCCTTTACGTTTTATGAAAATATTTTAATTTAATTAAACATTATTATTTATTGATTGATTTATTTACAATTTTCTAAAATAGCATCTTGGAGCAACCTGTACTTAAAGAACTGTAGCACAGCGGTAATTAGCCGGGGTCATGGATCATAACATCGATTCAATAAAATTAAAACAAATAACGTGCAAGGAGTAGTCGAATTGAAGGAAAGAGAGAGCTTTATTATTAAGGTTGTTTGATTTTTTTTATTTTTCAATTTATGGTTATTTATATTAGTATAATAATAACAATAAAAAAATAATATGATTACTGGCCACTAGCTCTACCAATGTGTCAAATTAAAGTCGCCACTGTAGCGGCACGCTGTTGACGCTGTATAAAACGTCAAAATATAAGATATTTTGAATCTTGCACAAATAAATGATTGAATTAAACAATAATTTATTTGTGAAAGATTCAATAAATGATTGATTAATGGATGTAGATATGTATCATCACATACTTAAACCTACTTGCACTACAATAACTAAATTTGAATGCATTTAGCGCTAAACGTATTTAAAACATCGTTCTATTACTGTCAATCGTTTGAAGATGATAGAGACAAAAGATCTGCCTAACCTTTTCCCAACAGTTAGGGTCGGCTTGCAGTCTAACAGGGTGCAGTTAAATACCAGTATTTTGCATGAAGCGACTGCCCATCTGACCTCCACACCCTAGTTACTGGGTAACACAACCCGCTTCTTTATGCAAGAACCCTTACGGTTCTTGCATAAAGAAGCGGGTTCCCGATAAAGACAAGATGACACCGATCGGTGCGAAATAGTCCCGTATTAACTTATTCGCTTGCTCATAAAGAAACAGCTAAAACTATTTTTCGTTTCTTTCGGAAGATCGACCAGCATAGCTATTCTCAAGCGTTCGATACGCTTCCGTATCAAATCGAGCATAAATCAGTGTTATCAAAGGAGTCCTCTAAAGGCTGTTCACAAATCCAAAACACTTAAGTTTTGTCAGTTTAAATCAATTAGATGAACGCCATTCTGCCGACAGCAAGGTAAATCAGTTATTGAAAATGTGTCATTTTCGATACGACAACTTGTCGAATGGTTGTGAATTGCTATGCTGCAGTGATCTGTACCGGGAGTCGGGCCCCAAAACCCGCTTCTATATGCAAGCACCCTTACACTTGTCAAAGATCTACAAATAACAAAGTCAGAATGAGGTTTTAAATACATTTAGCGTTAAATGCATTTAGTGATTTGTTGTGTGTAAGTTATAGTAACGTGGCATAAACAATAGATGATTTGCAGAAATTGTCTTCAAAATGTGAATTTCTAAAAGTTTTTCTTGTAACGAATTCTATCAGTATTAATTATTGTCTTCGTAGGTCTAAGGAGAATGTTGAATGCCTCCTTTATACCAACATAATCTAATGTACAGACGCCAGCAGTACAAGCTACCCGAAACTGTACCAAATTTTCCCAATCCACCTTGAACCTTATGCTTTAACGATAAATTTGAAAATCTTTTAAAGAAATTTGACAGATTGTAGTAGCTTGATGTGCTGGCGTCTGTACATACTTATCAAGTTGTTAGTACTAATGTGTCATCTTATTATCATAATGTATGTAGTCATAGACTGAATAATATTAATTATGTATAGTATGTATGCCTTTAGAACACTTACCAACCAATATACAGATTTGATTCAGTTCCGATACTAAAAACTCGTTTTGAATTATTAATTCATGTATTGTATACAGTACCGTGTATACGCCACGACTTAAATGTTCCATCGATATACTTAATTGATCGGCCAAAAATAGTGATAGCAATTTGGTATTTGACTACTATCAAATTTATACTTGAATTAATAGAAAGTTAAAGTGGTTCCCCAAATAGACGGTTAGTGGAAAAATAAATAAAATCTATAGAAAATAGAGAAGTTACACGCGTTAGAAGTTATTCTTCTTGTCACGCAAAACGATCATTGTACTGAATGGCGCGAAGTAACTTCTTGTGAAGTCAGATGGCAGCACTGAGATGCTGTCTATATCTAGCATAGACTATATAAATCAAGAGCGAGACTCGGACTCCCGCACCGAGGATTCTGTACATATAAATGATGATAATTTCTGAAAAACTGGGCTATTTAGAGACATCGTTTTATTTTTCCTGTAATCTTTACATAAACTTCTATCACATAGAATAATTTCGGATTTTTATCTATGCAAACTTCGGAGATAAGGGCCCCCAGCAGATCATCATCTGTCACTCAAAGTTTTAAAATATTTTGGGAATTGCATGGAGTTGTTAAACTTTAATTTTGTAAGTATTATTTGTAATACAAAAAATAGGCAAGTATTTCGATGGTTGTAATAGCACTATATTAATTAGATCTTATCATCGCGAGTTTGTATTTCCGAAGATAGTCGATGGTTCCCGAAACACATACCTACTTTTCTTGAGAAATGTGCATGTAGGTAGGTACTTTGCACACGCGAGACTGTGACCCAAGGTCACACCTAATTCTGCGAATAAATTCTCAATTGGCGTTTTCATTGATAAGTTTAAGGAGTGGTTGAATGTCCAAATTGATAAGAGTTCAGGTTCGCATTATCGCATTGACTAATAGTACTATAAAGTCGTGCAGTTAAGACTTAAGAATCAGAGTAAAATACCTCAAATTGGTTGGCATAATCCTACGTTAAAATATCGTTATACAGCATTAATTTTGAAATAAATATAATTATGGTAAAGTTGAGGCTTAATAAGTACTGTTTGACGAAAACACGATTCCATAAAATTTTCCCTATAGAAAAAAAAATGTTATCTCCCAACCGAACAATAAACCGCTAGTATTATAAAAATACTTCATTTTAGGTCATGAAACTTTGCATAATAACTGAACTTTGAACCGCACTAAATATAATCCAGATACCTACTACGTGTTTTTTTTAAGTTAGATAACCTTATTTTCACCGTAAAAATAAATTACCTAAACTATCGGCGCCTTGGAGTCTTCTCCCTGTCTCGCTGGCTCACGTGATCTCGAGCAGTATGCGAACGAGATAAAAGATATAATTATTAATCCCTTTTATCTCCTGTCTATTATAATGAGTTGCAATGTATACCTACGCATGCAATTTTTCAAGTTAACTTTTTCATTGTGTAACAGCCATACTAGTGATAAATAAGTACAGTCGCCAGCACATCAGGTCATACCAAACTGTCCTCCAAATTATTTTAAGCCTTAAAATGTTGCTGGTTAAGTTCAAAATCGAATGAGAAAATGTTATCGTTTGTGGAAACTTGATGTGCATTGACTGTACATTAGACAGTTAGATTAGATACGGTTAGACAGTTGGCAGGCTACATCCGGAGTTATTTACTATGCGCACCTTGAAACTAGGACAAAACCAGCGTTCAAACGTTGTCTATACCAACTCATTATTGGAATCTATGTAACAGCTCACAATATCCGAGCTGCTCGTATACTTCCAGTTTACTCTTTGGTGTATCTAATTTCTATCTCCTGCTTTATATTTTATGGACGGAACTGAAAACTATATCGTCATTGCCTAAACTATATATAACTATACTCCTCCAATCGATTCTCCGACCAAATTAATCAGAAAAGAATTTCTGATTAATTTTGTCGGAGAATCGATTAGCTTACTCTGGTGTATCTATTTTCTATCTCCTGCTTTATATTTTATGGACGGAACTGAAAACTATATCGTCATTTCCTACTCCTCCAATCGATTCTCCGACAAAATGAATCAGAAAAGAATTTCTGATTAATTTTGTCGGAGAATCGATTAGATTAATTGCGGCCCTTTTTCGGTAGTCGCCAATGTAGAATCTGGATCCCGGTTACAGTGGTAAGGTAAAGTGTGGCAGGCTTAATCCTCAATGAAGGAGGTGATTAAAAGTTGAGATGTTGCAGAACCAAATGCTCCCAGTCAGTGTCCGCCTATACGTATATCGTACACAAATACAAGCGAATTTCAGACGTATCAGTGTATTAACGTCGCGGGATCAAAAAGTTCAAGTAATGATAATGTATGCCCAGGGATGTCGCAATGGTACTACGCTTAGTAGTTCGCAAGCCATGTATCAATACAACGCTCCACGTTTCTAGTTATTAAGGCTAATCAAAAAATTAAAATGAAGCATGTGATTTGTATTCTAGTTTTGTGCATAATAAGGTAAGTTTTTGTTTATTTTTTTATTTTTATACTCAATAATTTTGAAAAAAATGTGAGTCCAGTGTGTGATACAATTTCAAAGAAAGTCGTGTGAAGTTACAAAATTAAATAACTCTAGACTTTCATATAAAAAACCAACCCCTACAACACTAACGCTATACTCTACTATGACTATGCCCAGCCCATTATCGTATAGGTACCTACTTTCTATATTTCACGTTTGCTGACGCTACAAGCGTGCTTATTTCATAATGCGTCATTAATTCCTTCTGATTTAGCACAAATCAATTCACTACTGAGTATGTTATGGTCCTCTCGCTTTTGGCAACACGTTCTGACAGTCACATACCCATCCGCTCCACAGTATTCATCATGTATTCAGACCAACTGCAATCTTGATTTGATCTACCTTGTCCTTTCTCTCGTGAAGGGACAATCACCATTTCACGAAGGTAACATTGGTTCATCTTCCATCGATCCTTCTTGCCAAGAGTGCTGCCCAAGATTTGTAAAATATTTTAGTCCTTCGAGTCGGATCTGAACCAAGACCGGATGGTTGTACCAACAAGCCTTGGATAGTTCTCACACACAATAACGTTATTGTTTCAGAACGTTTGCGACTTTTATTTTCCCAACAAAAAATACTCAGGTTCTTGTTTTCTTTCTACCTACCGTTTTAATTTTTATTATCAGCGTCGTTTTAATCAACTCATTATAATACAATGACACCATTGTTTTCCAGTGTATTTGGCAGAGTCGCTGAAATTGAGCAGGACCAAGATGATATTAGTAATTTAATAGCAGACGTTAAACCAGTTAAAACCCAACAAAGTATTATAAACAACACGAATGTAGTAAGAAAAGATAGCGATAATACAGTTCATGAGAACTTGATTCATGAAAACAATAATAATATTACTAAGAAAACTTGTGGCACACCCAAAGACGTATCAGATAACTTGTTAGATGCAAATCACACTGAAACAAGCAATAATGAAACTTGTGAACCAGAAGGTAAAGTTGACAATGGAACGGCGTTGATATTGACTCCGTACCTGAAGGAAGGACGGATAAGAGAGGCGAAGAAGGCTGCTAGAGTGGATTCAAAGCATTTCCTGGGATTCAAGAGCTACTCTGGTTTCTTGACTGTGAACAAGACGTACAATTCGAACCTTTTCTTCTGGTACTTCCCGGTGATGAACAAGCCTGTGAACGCGAGTCCATGGATTATTTGGCTTCAGGGAGGGCCAGGAGCCTCCAGTATGACTGGACTTTTTGACGAACTTGGACCTTTCACTTTTATAAACGAAACCTTGAAACGTAAGTATTGTATTGTTTATCATCATCATAGCGTTAACTGCCTAATGGAAAAATTTGACACTGCACAATGTCATACTTTAGGTATGCGTCAGTCGAGGTCCTTCGAGGAGAAATTCCTGATGAGTAACCGAAGTCACGTCTTGGGAAAATTTTCAGTGATATTATGCTCGTTCATTATCTTCATTATCTCAGTCTTCCTGTTATACTTCATCTACTCTATCACTGACTGAGCAAATAAGATTTACTCAATGTTACGTTCCTTTATTACAGTAATTTGGCTTACAATCGCAGTTCGTGTGGGTCAAGTTAGAACGATTGTGTATCGGACTATCGGTTACATTAAACTCCTCTTAAGACCTCTCTGTGATACTTTTTGACCGGTTTTTTGTTTTATCGCTAGTCATCGCCAGTCCAAGGCAGGCGTCCTTTTTTCTAACAATTGAGTCAGTTTGCAATGCAGTAATAGTAATTGGGCCTGTTTTGTGCTATGAAACCTACCAAAGTCTTAGTTGGAAAAGATAGAAGTCAGACAAAGTATTTGTATGGATTTATTACTAAAACGAGCAATTTGCACACTAGATACTAAAAAGTGCAAAAAAACGTATCTTTTCTTCGTCAGTGACCACAGGACCATAATCATAAGAAATATATTGAGCTTATCTTAGTATTTACGAGGTAATTACAAAACAGGAAAATATAATGCAATTTATTGTTACATGAATTCCTCGAAAACGTCTGCATTTAATCAAGTAAAAAAACCGTATCATTATCATTCTGCGTTAGCAATGATAGAATATTTTATTGTTTGTATTGTATTGTTGCTAAAGGTCATTGGTTGTGACGCGTTGGTAGAAATAATAGAAAATCTCAAGATTGTTGGGGGTTTTTTTCATTGTATGCAGATGATACGGCCATACGGGATCTTCCCGCGCATTAAAAGCTATTGCCCCTTGATTTATGAGAAACATGAAGCATTGTAGTAATATGTAGCTGTCATCTAATTGCTGCTAGACTTTGAGTATTTCTGCTAGATGATTTCCAGCTGATAGTTCTGTATTTTTGCGTTCACTGATTATTCCGCCGTTAGTAATAAATAAAATGTATAAAAATTAAGTGATAAAACAACTAACGGAGATGTTCCAATACAATCATATTGCGATCGGCGATTGCCCCCTGGTTAGTGATTTTACTGCTACATTCACACGTAGATCTCACCGATGCCTCGTGCCCTTTGTCGTGCGCCTGCGATTACCCACCTATGTGTCGTGTTGTGTTCCACACGTGCCTCAAAGAGATGTCGGCACGAATTGACAGGGTCCATTAAGGCCAATGCCTGCCAGGGTTGCGAGTTTGTCCGAAAGGGATCTCGTGGCCATGGCACACAGGCAACGGAAGGAACACGGGTGGGTTTTAGTCAGTAAAAGTCTGACACGCCCACTCGCTCCACCCAGAGTGGAAGAAGTTAAAAAAAAAACACTGTGGTGTCGTTCAGCCAATACCACACTGCGCGATGTTTATTGGAACTCTCTTTGAGAGGCGACCTTGTTGGGCGGCCCTGTTGGCCGATTTAACTCTTTGTGACTTTTTTTATGGGGTTATTTGAAATCAATTGTTTACAATAACCGTCGATGGAGCCTGACCTAAAAAACAATGTACGCCAATCCATCGCCAACAATGACATACCCGCCGATATGCTTAGAAGATTTGAACAAGTGTATAATCTATGATTTGAACGATACTTCACAACTCAATGCATTGGCAATGAAGGCCGTCATTTGAAAGACATCATCTTCAAAACAATTTAATAAAAAAAAAATGTTAATGTTTTTACTTATGGTTTTTACAATAAAAAATAAATTACAGTGACATCTCCATCTCCACTACTTTTTTTGAAGTGAAAACTTCTTTAGGTGCGTTGAGCACTTTTTTGAGTGAACAAAAATCATGGAATTCGCGTCATCGTCACCGAACGCTGCGATACAATTCCCAAGTTACTTAGTTTTCACTTCTTTCGGCAGTCCCCAAAGACTACCCAGTTTTTTTTTTATGACCTCTCAAATCATCAAGTTTTCGCGCCGCATCCTGTATAATACCATAGTAAATTCCAGGAAACCCGTACACCTGGCTGCACAACCATTCCCTGCTGTTTATCGACAATCCCGTCGGAACTGGATTCAGCTTCACCGAACATGTCGACGGATACACCACCAATATGGCTACGGTAAGACATGATGCATTTATTTAGGTACATTTTCCTGTTTACCGCTTCAGGTAAGCTTAGAATTCTTTATTTATAAGACCTAGGTTTCTACATACGGTTTCTCGAAAGGCACTCATAATACAGGATAACCGATGCTAATATAAAAGAAAAACGTTCAACTATTGTAGATACCTACAGACCGAACTCCTGGTATTCGCTCACCAGTTTAGACCCCTCTTAACCTTAGGTATGTTTTAAACTTTTCGCCCTAAAATACCAAGAGGGCTTTCAACTAATACGTGTATAATTTTACAAACATTTTGCTTCCAGTACGCCAGTCACCTCTACATAGCTCTGAAGCAGTTCCTGCAAATTTTTCCTGAGCTGAGAACAGCCCCGTTGTACTTGGCAGGCGAGTCGTATGCCGGCAAGTATGTACCGGCAATGGCGATGGAGATACACAAGAGGAGGGAGAAACCTGGATTTGATATTAACCTAGAGGTAAGAATCTTGATTTAATTATTTTGGAGGTGTTCCTGAAAGTCCGTACAAGTTGGGGATAGTCTACAATCTTTTCGGCTTTGTCCAACATTGGGCAGATAAGAGCCTGCTGTGCCTCTTTGATAATTGCATTTAATAATATTTGGTTCATGAGTTTCATAATTCATACACTTCTGAAAACGTCAGACCCCGCAGATAGGCCATACATTTATTAATGTTATATCGTTATGATAGTCACGTCGTCTATTCCACCGATCAAAAATTCATACTGTATTGGGAATTTCAGTAACTGGGCTATGTCAACCGACAACGTCTAACTCTAAAGCCTTACAGAATCTGTTAAAGTTATGCTTAAAACTGTCAATGCATGTTTTGCTCTGAAGACGAGTCTGTTGATAAATTGCTAGTTTCAAATAAAAAAAAAAATAGAATTCTATTGATAGATTGTTTCTTTGATATGTACATAAATTTTCACCCACAAATACACACCCACTCCCACACAGCCCCACGCATACACACCCCCACGCACACACACACAATTATTAATTAGGTATCGGGTCATGGGGCCCGAGTGCGCGTCTCTTTTTTAAGGAAATTTCTCGCCGACTGATCGACACTTCACGTGACCAGAGGGCTGGCTCGTTCTTCGGCCAAAGAATTAGCATTGCCATTCAACGTGGCAATGCTGCCAGTCTTCTGGGCACGTTTCCAGATGACAGCGATGCGGACGAGTACTTCGACGCTTAAGTGTCTTTTTATTTTTATATTTTTCATGTTGTAATTTATTTTTTTCGTAGTTAGGATCTTATTAAAACTACCTAATTAATTATTATAATTATATATTTTTTCAATTTTTTATTATCTAGTTGTATTTTTGTTATTTTACTACTTAGTTAAATTCTGTTATTAACAGGCTTTGTATGTTTTACCATAGTTATGGAAGAGGGAGGTCTTCTGTTCCAGGTATCTCTTTAAAAGAAGGCCTCTACGACTTATTTGTTAGACCCTGTTGATTATGAAATAAAAAACTTATAAACATTTATATTAAAATCTTCCGCCTTTACTAATTAATGTGAACGTTCTTAAAAATATAATCTACTATATTTTATCCAGGGTCTGATAATCGGCAACGCATACGTGGACCCAGAAATGATATCGCACATCGCCTGGCCGTTCTATTACTTTGGTATATTGGAGAAGGAGCAGATTGAGACTATGAAGCCGCTGATAGACTCGTTCCAGCAGGAAATCAAGGCTAACAGGAGCGTTGAAGCTAAGAACGTAAGTCCTTCTTAAATTTGTACGATGGACTTGTTTCTAACTGGATGGTATGCTTGGAAGCACCTATAGTGCAGAGATGGCGAACCTTTTTACATCCACGTGCAATTTTTTCCAAATAAGAATTTAATATGGCCATGACGTGCCAATATAATCAATCTTGACTTTGACTACCGGAAAAATTCAGTAAATAGTTTCAGAATAATTCTCTTTATTCGCATATATAATTAGACGTTTGCTATTATTAAGACATCCTAACATTTACCGTTTTATATTTATTTATATGAAAGAACAAATTAGTGCGACTTTTGCTGCAAGCTAGATGCCAAATAATTTAAATATCAATCAGGTTCACATTTTCCCTTGCACTTATGCGGTAACGGTAGTCGATATTACCTGTCGAGGAGCCACCAGCTCCAGAATTCTATGTTTGTTAATGTGACTTAGGTGCCTAAATTCTCCAATACTGATGCCGTGCCCAAATTATTTTGTCGCGTGCTATTGGTTCGCCATCCCTGCTATAGTGAAAGTAATGATACTTGCTTGTCAAGTTGTCACTGACCCACTGAAAGGTAGGCGTCTATTGGTACAGAGAAAGATCGAGCATCGGAACCGGAGCTATGATCATTGATCATAACGATATCCTACTTCGCGTTGACAATTTCAGATTATAATTTCCTGGTTTTTGCAAAAAATGTTTTCATTGTTCTAAAAGGCATGAATAGAATAGAATACTCTTTATTATGTACACTATAAAAGTTACAGATATAAATGTTTAAATTTTACCTAGGGTGACACAATGGGCGGTCTTATCGCTAAAAGCGATCTTTTACAGACAACCTTTGGATGGATTAAAGGGAGCAGGAGTGACAATACTGCAGGTAGTCAGTGGTGTACCATTAACATATACAATAAATACATACATACACAAAGCATACACTTATCTAATAAATATATACATATATATATTTATTATGTAATGATAATTTACTGTTTGGCTTTTCTGTATTGTGCCTGTTACTCCTTAATACAGGCTATTTCATAGCCTAGCAAGGAGAACAGGCACGTCACCCAGTTGATTGCCAGAGATTTAGTTCTACCTACTTTGTGAAACCTCTTACATGTACTAAATCTGTTTTTTATCACTACGTAGTATAAAACAAAGTCGCTTCCCGCTTCCTGTCTGTCCCTATGTATGCTTAGATCTTTAAAACTTTGCAACGGATTTAGATGCAGTTTTTAATAGATAGAGTGATTCAAGAGGAAGGTTTAAATGTTTAGAAAAAGCCACGCGGGTGAAGCCACGGGCAGCAGCTAGTAAATAAATAAAGATTAATTTAAATGTAAAACAAATGGGTGGTTAGTCTTTACTCTATCTAATTGCAGCAGTGGTGGCCCAGTGGTAACGGCCCCGACTTACGAGTCATAGGTCGTGGGTTCGAAGCCAGGCAGGCGCTTTACTTTGTGTAAATAATTTCATCACCACTGCTCTCAAAACGGTGAAGGAAAACATCGTGAGGAAACCGGCATGTCCTAGAACCAACAATTCAAAGACATGTGATATCTACCAACCCGCACTGGGCCCGCGTGGTAGATTACAGCCCAGTCCCTCTCGAAGAGAGGAGGCCTGTGTCCCAGCAGTGGGAACATTATAGGCTGATTATGCTATCTAATTGCTCGATCGGTCAATGTCGGTTAATGCCTCTGACCACGATACTTACGTATGACGTCTTGATTACTGCACAATATGCCAGAATCAAAGTTTACATCTTTACATCTAAATCCACAGAAATGGAACAGTCTAGTCACAGTCCTTCTCTTCATCACCCACCAAAAGCATGCCTACAACTTCCTCAAAGACGATCTTCCGATTGGCAAATACGTCAACTTCCTCAAGACTTCGGAAATCAAGAGGGCTATCCACGTCGGGGACATCAACTTCGGTTGGGTCAATATGACCGTTAATATGCAGCTGGCTCCTGACTTTTTGAGCTCTACGAAGCCAATGTTTGAAAGGCTGTTAGAGCATTATAAAGTGTTGGCGTATTGGTAAGTGTTTTTTGTTTATTATTCTTCTATATCTCAGTAATATTTCACGAATTAGTATTTAAAATGTGAAAGTTTGTTCGAATGTTCGTTACACGGCTGCACGGGTTTGGACGAAATTTTGCCCTTTATCTTATTTTTTTTTGAGTTGAAAGCCCGCACTGTGGAAGACGTTCAATGTTGTTGTGGATAGTAGGGTATTGTATACTGATATAATAAAGCTCGTTGTAAATGATGATAACACAATATTATTTCATATTTTTATGTTATCCGTTACCACGTTATAATTCCAGAAACATCAGAGTAGGTATTTGACCCATAGGTATAATTAAATGCAATAAAAATACTAAATGAAAACCATTCATTGTTCTCAAATGACACACAGTGTACCTAAGATATAAAGTATCAAGCAATTATATTTGTAACTGCAGCATTTAAAATACCTACATATTATAATAGGTAGGCGTGTCCGTATGGTTTGAGGAGCCACCACTGTGTGGATCGCCCGGAGGACACGGTGGAGCATACGGTGGAGGTCTGCCCGGCTTGGGTGGAGCACCGCCGTGTCCTCACGGAGGCGATCGGTGGCGGCGATCTCTCGCGTCCGGCCCTGGTTCAGGCCATGGTTCGGAGCGAGAGTGCATGGGAGGCTGTCACCTCCTTCTGCGAACCAGTAATGCTCGCGAAGGAGGAGGCGGAATGCGTGAGGGAGAGGTAAGGTTTGCGCCCTCGCGCCCCTAGTCGCCGCAGGAGACGCCCAGGGCGTCGCAGGCCGAGTCCCGGCCACCGTAGGCACGAGCTTGCGGACGGTGAGCGATGAGTAGCTCGCCGTCCGAGAAGGACCAGGCCCGGGTCAACGGCGCGTTTTGTTCCACGCGCGCCTCAAAGAGATGTCAGCACCAACTGACGGGGTCCGTTAGCGCCAATGCCTGCCAGGGTTGCGAGTTTGTCTGAAAGGGATATCGTGGCGCTGGCACACAGGGCACGGAAGGAACACGGGTGGGTTTAGTCAGTAAAAGTCTGACACGCCCTCCCGCTCCGCACAGAGCGGGAGAAGTTATTTGATAATTTCCCACCCAAAAAAAAAAACAATATTAAGTAGTAAATTAGCCGATTTAGTAGGCCCGATCTTGGGCTTTGTAGTAAAACCCTTAAAAAGTTATAGGACTTTAAGAACTCAAAAACTAGCCGACGGACATTTTTAAAATTTTGGTAGGATTTAGTAGTGTTTTATTAGTTAGTTTTATAGTTACAATGCTTTTATTTTTGATAAAAATACATAAATTTCACGGCGCTGTTTCTCGGAAAGTCATGAACCAATTAAAACATATTTTTAGTATAATTTAGTAGTAAATGTGTTCTAATTTATAGTATAAAATAAAATGTAAAACCGGTAATACAACAGATTTTATGTGGGTCCTCAATCCTGACGGTCTATAGGAAATATATGTACGTATAGTTGTCACAAAATAATAGGCCCGTTTTGACGTTTAACTTGAATCGATTTATCGGAGTAACGAACTCACGATAAATCGATTCAAGTTAAACGTGCCTAACGGGCCTATTATTTTGTGACAACTATAGCTATTAAAGCAGTTGATCAAATTGGATAACAATGGCATGAATATTTAGTAGAAATTTCTACTAAATATTGTTGTAGTCAAACATCCTACACATTCAGTATTGCAAAAGATATTAATAATTTAAACATTCCTTTACAATTTAGTGTATAGGGTGACTGAAAAAGCTTGGCTTATATTTTTAGAATAATATTTCTCGATAGGTACCACCGCGAAAGTTCCCGGTCGACCACTTTTCAACCTTATTACTATGCGCATAAGGGCGAAAAGTGGTCGATCGGGAACGTTCGCGGTGGTACATAATTATTCAAAATTCAATCAATCAATCTGCCTTTCCCAACCATGTTGGAGTCGGCTTCCAGTCCAACCGGATGCAGCTAAATACCAGTATTTTACATGGAGCGACTGCCTATCTGACCTCCACAACCCAGTTACTGGGTAACACGATACCCCTTGGTAACACTGGTTGTCTGACTTTCGTGCTTCTTACGGCCCGTCAAAGATCTACAAATAACAGCTGGGACCACGTGCTTTACGAGGCACGGAGGAGTAAAGATGGTCACCCATCCACGGACCAGCCTCGACAAGCGTAGCTTAACCAGATGGATCGACCCGTGCGGCTGTTTTTTCTTAGCCGTAAGCTCCTCTGTTTTACACTGACCACAGATTTAGAGTATTATAGGCTAGATACCGCATGTTCATTAGAGAAGAAACCGAGCGTGTCATCTTTTTAGGGTTCCGTACCTCAAAAGGAAAATAGGAACCCATAAAGGATCACTCGTGTCTCTGTCTGTCTGTCTGTCACAGCTGATTTGCTCCGAATCTACTGGACCGATTAAGTTGAAATTTGGTACACATATGAACTTCTGTGACCCAAACACGGACGAGATACGTAATTAAATTAATTTTGAATATGGAGGTCACCTTTGGGGGGAAAATTTGAAAAAAAAAAGTTTTGCTGACTGTACCGTGTGACATATCAAATGAAAGGGCTTGTCTTAAGGATTTTATATATATATTTTTATAATTTTAAAATACATACTTTTGAAATTATTTAAGAAAATAGATGAAATAAAGAATGAGATGAGAGAGAGAGAGATGGATGGGGGTGAGATGTGTGAGATGAATATAGTGAATAGTAATATAAATAGGTTAGAATTTAATATTTTTAAATATTATTATTTTCTCTCCATCAGAGCACCCGCCATCTTATCTCTTCACCACCCTTGGTTGACTGGTAGAGAATGCTTAAGGCATTAAGTCCGCCTTTGTACCTTATTGTGTGCGAGAAGTTTAAATAAATAAATAAAAACGACCATTCCCCTTTATCTCCGAAACTACTGAGCCTAAAATTTTGATAAAAATACAGAAAATAGTTCTTTACTATATATTACAGGAAATCCTATAAAAAGTCTGTGATCTTAAAATAACTTGGTAAATTACTCAATATTGTGCGTAGAAACTTACATTTGAGGTTGGAATTTATGGGGATCATGTTTTTCAACTACAATGTTAAGTTTGTTCTTGGGATAAATTCATCCCAACTACGGAACCCTTCATTGTGCGTGGTCCGACACGCACTTGGCCGTTTTTTTTTTATACCTACAATGACGTCACCCCAGCCATTTAGTGATGTGCTCAACGTAAACAGAATCATTTCAATCCCTAAGTGCGTCTGTGAGCTAAAAGACTTCGTCAGGACTAGACGTGCGTTGACATTGTTTCATTTGACATGCAATAGGAAGTCGCAATAATGCTTCGGGGCACGCTTGGTCGGCTTGTGGTATCTAGCCTAGTCTAAATCTGTGAGACTGACAGTATGGCATTTAATAATGATTCACAAACATTGTTTTTTGTTAGCTGTCATTTGACCTAGACTCCGGGAAGTGATATGTATGTAAGATATGTATTACTTACCAGACGTATTGTTCCTATACGTTTTTCTTTGGCGCACTGCAAGGCCAACACTAGCCTTTCAGATTTATTTGTCATACATTTGAAATAGTAGAGTAATGTAGTAGTTGCTTGCAGTCTAATAAAAAACCGGCCAAGTGCGAGTCGGACTCGCGCACGAAGGGTTCCTTACCATTATCTATAAAAATGGCAAAAAATCACGTTAGTTGTATGTGAGCAAATATTTGTTTTATTTTAAGTTAATTATTTATTTTTAAAGTGAATAGACAACTAAATATTCTGTGAATATTTCAATAGAGCAAAAACGAGCAAAAAAACACGTTTGTTGTATGGGAGCCCCTTAAATATTTATTTTATTCTGTTTTTGGTTATTTGTTGTTATAGCGGCAACAGGAATACATCATCTGTGAAAATTTCAACTGTCTAACTATCACGGTTCATGAGATACAGCCTGGTGACAGTCGGACAGACAGACGGCGGAGCTTGAACTCTGGAACTTGAACTGAACTGAACCCTAAAAAGAGCTAACGATTAACATTTAACCAACATCGACTGAAACTTTACTTATACTATAGGGAGTATTGTATATATATATGTATGAATCGTAGTTTGTTTCCGAGTTGTTATGGGTACGTAACAGTAACAATTATTGCTATCTCGTTCCCGCTATAGCCCGCGTAATATGTCTCTATTTCGGCTGTCGAGCACATGACGCACGACATCGGGTCCATTTAATATTTACATGATGTTAGAGAGTGGCCAGGGGTATTTAATACATCAATGGAGTGCGTACACGAAGTTATCGGTTGTCACCACACGGTCGTCGATGTCGGCTGAAGTAGTCACTTTAGTCCTATCGTTACATCTTCTAGAGGCGGAGCAAGTATAGGACGAATATATTAAGTACCAACAAAAACTTTTATGTTAACCTTTCCTTCTAGCGGTCAACTTGATCAGATGCTACCGTGCGTGTTCACATCAGAGAACTATCGTACGTGGAACTGGAATGCCTCGCAGGAGTTCCTCAACGCTACCCGTTTCCCTTATATTTTCAACAACAAGCTCGCTGGGTAAGTAACCATAATCATCTTTATTTATCTCGTCAACATCGTCCTTGGTTATTAAGGGGGATGCGCTATGGTAGCCCGCGAGTTTTAAGTTTTCTCACGTTTTTTGCAATTTGCAGGTCAGTAACAGGTTGTATGTTGATCTAAATATGATTCACGGCCATAACGAATATGGCTTTACAGAATTATAATCGTAAGAATCAGCATTACAACTCTCTAAGTTCAAAAAATCCTACTGAATCTTTTTTTCTGAAATAATCATTCAGTACCTAGTAAAATTTGAATTTCGCGGGCTACCTTAGCGCATCCCCCTTAATGCACAATCATAAATAGAGGAAAATGTTTGAGGGTGTTAATTTTAAAGTTAAAAGTACATAACGGCATGACATACCAACCTCTTGACGACTTATTTGCACTAGAGTCGTCTGATTCAAGACCTTGATTGTTATTGGAACTATATATTCAAACTAATGACATTCTATTAATTTGGTACTATGAAAAAAGGAAATTAGCAAATTTTTCCACAAAAACTTTTGATAGTCAACTTTAAAAAATTTAAACTGTGTTTACTACTGACATTCTATTAATTAGGTACCTACTATGCAAAAAGGAAAAACAGCAAATTTTTCAACAAAAACTTTTTATAGTCAACTTTAAACTTTTTTAACTGTGTTTAAAGTCTTAAAATATGTACGAGTATATTTTTGGCTACTTTGTATGAGTGTGTATTTTATGTTTTTTATTTCTATTGTAATGTGTCTTGTTTTTTCAAATTTTCTAAGCACGCGTCTGCTTGTGACTCTGTTATTAAATCATTTAGATTTATATCTGTGGTTATTGTGATGTCACAACGTCCTAATAATATTATGACCAGTTATATTAGTCTCACGAAAATGAATTATGGACTATTATAAGCTTCAACGTCGACTCATTTATATATAATCTAAGTGTGAAATCGCCAACTTCTGTTTATCAAGCGTAGTGATCAATGCTCGTTCCTTCTCTGTATCAGAAGAGGCCTTAGCCCTGCAATAATTATTAATATTGTAAAGCTTCAACAAACCGTCTTTGACTGGCAGATTTTACTTTATTCTAACCAGCCGAATTCCTCATCTGCTCACAGTCACAGATTTTCAGCTTGCACGAAGCCTTTGTGCCCCTTGGCACTTGGCATGTGTTCTTAATGCGGCTTAGTTTAAAGCTACAAACTACCCTTGTGAGTTTAACAATAACTTCAGTTATTCTCTTTGTATGGCTACCTACCAGCTTTTATCTTAGCACATATGAGCCAAACCAACCAAAATTGTACCTATTGTGCCACAAAAAATACCTTGAAGCGAAAACAGCTGACGGTGTTGGCATGAACTACATTTGCGACGGGACATGGTACGAGAATAACTTTTAATATTTTATGTATATTAGACAAAAAGGCCGTTAATTCCTGTGTCTGGGACTGTGCACTCGTATGTATAATAAGATTGACTGCCTAATAACATAACATGACGCCCGTAGTCCCCGTAGGGTTAGCAGCGGTGTACCTAGAGTACACCCACATTTCGCCAGTCATGTTTAAGTCCCATATAATAGGGGGGCGAACCTATTGCCATCAACCGGGCACAAGTCCAGAATCCGGGCTGCCACTGAGAAATTCGGGATGGAAAACCCAATAACTTTTTGCCCGACCTGGGAATCGAACCCAGGTCTTCATGATCGTAGCGCTTTCGAGCTTTAGACTAACGAGGCAACCAAAGCTTTTTTTTTTTCACGTGGTGGTAAATCCTCATGGATGTCCTCCGCCCTGAGGCGGGCGGAGGGGTCTGTCAGACTATTACTGACTAAAAACCACCCCAGTGTTCCTTTCCCACACTTGCACCGGGGATCTTAGGATCTGTTATTACTTCCGCAATCCCCGGCTAGTGCCGGCCCGCCTCTGCGGGCCACCTCAAGTATTGGGGGTGAGGTGTTTGACCTCCCCCGCGACGTCTGAAAGGGGCGCGCGTGGAACACTACGCGCTGCCACCTTGGGTCCAGTGTGATAGGGGGCGGTGGACGTCCCCAAGTCCGCCGTCCCTGGACCCATTTAGGGCTGGAAGAGCGCATTGTCTGCCTTCCGCCGACACCCAGTGCGCCTGCTGCGACCCGGGTGAGCGGACGAGATCTCCTGCACCCTTTCCGCAGCCTCCTTCTGCGACACGACTGTTTCGCAGAAGGCAACCAAAACCTAATCTAACTTGAAACTTTTGACCTAGGTACCACAAGACCGGTGGTCGTCTAACAGAAGTGGTGATCCGTGGAGCAGGCCACATGGTGCCTATGGACAAGCCAGCCCCTATACAGAACCTGATCGCTCGCTGGACCCACGACCAGCCACTCAGCCGACGATTCGGCCTGCTTGAAGGCTCCTTCATACAGGACTTTATCCGTAATAATTCTATGATCTACCTCTGATTATTATGTTTAATAAATATTATTATCTGATATGCTGCTTGTTTTTGTGATACCCAATTATGGTTTGTTTTGCTAGATTTTGAATTATGGCGTGATAGCCGTAATACTCAATGAAAAAGAAGGACAGATTTTTGCGCGTTCAAAATGAGGCACTGTTCTGCCATCTTATACGTAGGTAATTGGATATAATTGAAATAAAGCTATAGGTAACAGCTCTTCTCTTTGGACCTGATTCTTCATTACTGTTCAAATGTTTAAGAGGCTTTATACTACCTCAAAAGGCTTAGCATGATCCTCCGTTATGTCGAAAATACCGCAGCATTAATTTTGAAATAAATATATGGTAAAGTTGAGGATTCATGTTAAGATTAATGGTAAGTACTATGTTTGACGAAAACACGATTCCATAAAATTTTCTCGATGAATTTACCTCCAAACCGAACAATAAACCGCTGGTATTAAAAAAATACTTCAAATTAGATAATGAAACTTTGCATATTAACTGAACTAACTCTGTAAAGCAGGTCTGATGTTATTTTAATATATAAATAATTACCATTATTTTCACCGTTAAAAGAAATAAACTAAACTATCGGTACCTTGGAGTCTTCGCCCTGCCACCTGTCTCGCTTGCTCGCGTGACCGACAGCAGCGGGGCGAGCACGACCTACTGTGACATGGACTTGAGTCACACAGTTTGAGCGATAAAACTGTTTTGTCATAAAATGCTAGTACAAATTGACATGAACGTCTTGGGCAGCCCGTGCTCGGCCCGCAGTAGTGTGCGAGCAAGATAAAGAGTGAGGTGGGGCTGAGGTATTATAGACTTAAAGGTAGTTCATTCATTTCACCACACCACTACCTGCCCAGCCTTTCCCCAACTGTGTTGGGGTCGGCTTCCAGTCTAACCAGATTCAGCCTGCTGAATACCAGTATTTCACATGGAACGATTGCCTATCTGACCTCCACGATACTTGGTAAGACTGGTTGTCAGACTTTCGGGCTTCTGACGACCCGTAACAACGGACAAAGAACTACAAATAACTGCCGAGACCAACGGCTTAACTTGCTTTCCAAGGCACGGAGGGGTCTTGGTATGTAAAGATGGCCACCCATCTACGGACCAACCGCGGCAAGCGTAGCTTAACCTGATCGATCGACCCGTGCGGGTGTGACTTCATTAACCGATCATCCTGAACTTTTGCATAATTATACGTTATCAGGTGTACAGAAACGGACTAAGCGTACACTTCATCCCGAAAAAAAGTACTGTTCCCGAGAAAAACAACAATAACGTTCTTATGATAACAGATGATCACATGTCTTTCGAATCATGATTGAGTTATGTTAAGGGATGTATTTAATAGCACTTTAAATTTCAAAAAGCAGAGTACAACCCGAAATGATAGTCAAATTCTAAATTAACGCGAGAGAAGCCACGGGCAAAAGCTAGTTTATTCATAAAACAATTTACATTGTGTTAAATATAAGTATACACATGACATTCTAAGTGAAATTCAATGCTAAATAGTTTTATTAAATATCTAAATACAGTTTTAATAGATAAGAACCCAATAGGATATTTTTCTTTCTTTATTTAATTGTTCTGGTATTAAAATCTGATAGAAAAAAGGCGATTGTGTGACTTTTACAATGTCTTATGTTTTCTAATGAAATAGAGACAATTTAGTTCTCACGGTTACGTACTACCTTTATTCGTCTTTCATTTACCACAAGATGTAGTCAGCATGCGATTCAGTGAGTAATCGGAAACGTCGCATGCATGTAACTTGTCAGATATTCTAGACAGGTAGTACCTACCTATATATAATGGCCTTAGCAGACGTGCATACTTACTTTTTGTGGCGGCTATAGGTATATCACCGATTCAACTTTTCAGAAGGTCGATTCAGCGACAGAAACGCTACACATTCAGACGCGATTAAGTGAGAGTTTCGTATCTGCGAGACATAGGTACCTACCGTTTGTCACCAAATCGAGATGCAGCATTGATGAAGTAGCCAAATCACCAATCGACGATGCTATACGGGTGCGTATAATTGACCACGAATTTATTCGCGCTCGCTAAGCGGACGCGATAGTAGTAAACGTATTTTCTTTCTTTTCTTTGTTTTTTTTTCTTTTCTATCTTTCTTTTCTTTAATATTCGTGCGTGTTTCGTTCTTAAGTTAGGTATACTTATACCTAAGGTAAAAGGTATAGGCATTATTTTAATCTGTGCCTAAGTCATGCTAGCAAGGTACACATGACGACAACACGTGCCGATATATTTAGTTCCCACGTGCACCTATAATCTAGACCACAGACCACAGTGTCATAAATATTGCAGTTGTGTAGTTAAATGACGTAACTGACAAGTCAACAATCAACGTTGTTTACAAAACATTTACGTAGATATTACCATCTATCATTAATTCATCATCATCATCATTTCAGCCGAAAGACGTCCACTGCTGGACATAGGCCTTCCCCCAAAGGAGGGCGAGGGGGGTTGCCATAATCGCCACGCTTGGCAAACGGGTTGGCGATCGCAGTATGGTGTTAAAATGCATAGATAACGCTGCTGCCCATACTCTAGTAAATCCCTTAGTCGCCTTTTACGACACCCACGGGAAGAAATGGGGTGGTGCTACGTTCTTTACGTCCGGCACCATACGGAACACTTTCATTCATTAATTCATGACGCTGATAGAAATTCTACACAAAACTTATTGAAGAAACTTTAAAAAAATATTCTATTCTTAAGGTGATTGGGAAAGGTAGGTATTAGGGATGTTGCGGATGCAGATTTTTTGCGGATCTCAAGTTTTTTTAAGGGATCCGTCAAGGCGGCAAAGCGAAATTCAAAATTTCTTTCGTTTTTTGCAGCGCTGTTTCGTTGTAGGTATGTTGATCATACGCCCGCCAGCGCTATTTCTTCGCTTTCGCTTAGCGTTCTTTCTGACTTTTTTGTCTTTTTGCTCGGCTCCTAAGGGTCGTAGCGTGATGTGAAATAGTCTATAACTTTCCTCAAGAATTGGGCTAGCAAATGAAATAGTAGATTTTATACAAGGGTCGAAAGGAATCAATTCCCATACGAGGTATTTAGACGGCTATAGTACCGAGTAGGAATTGGTGACTTTCGCCCGTGTTAAACACTCTACTTTGCATTTCGAATATAGGGTAAGTGAAAATTTATAGTTTTTCCAAAATATTTTATTTTATTGTTTGCTCGCCACTTCATAAAATCATTGTATACTTTAATATCTTTCGTTTGAAATGCCTGGCAAAAGATTTTCGAGTAGGTACTGTATTTGCTTCGTCTATAACCGAATCTAGAGTCAACATTTCAGAATCGCTTGAACTCATTTTTATTAATCAAATATTAGTATATATAAAACCCAGATTTTGAATTTTGGTACAGCTTACAGAGCTAGTATTCCGTCGAATTATAATAGTCTTTTTGAAATTTTAAATATTGAACACACCGCTTTACCGCCGCGGGCCGTCTCGCTATATGTATTTTTTTAATTCACACTGGCTGTTTAGACGCTCACAAGACCGCCACAAGTTCGCAGATTTTTTTTGTCGATATTTTTCCTAATTATGTAAAAATGTTCGTAGCCGACTACCTAACCAAATTTAGATTATTATAATTAATTTTCCGCCAAAGGGTGGGAAGCAGCGTTTTCCACCCGTTACTCAGATCAAACAAACACTAATTGCCCAAACATGTACCTCGAGTTACACGTGCACCAAATCGTAGAGATAAAATAGAGGAATTCGAGAATAATTGTATGTTTTTTTTATCCTTAATTCCTTTAAAACTAAATAATAAACTATTTAAAAATTGATAACCTGTAACACAATAATAATTGTGGCAACTTAAAATTGCGTTACATTTGATTGATACTCGGGTTAACATCATTTCGTAAACGTCATTCACATGTCAATCATGTCATTTGTCATTCCGTTCGATTCTGCGTTTCGGGGTAGGTACTCGTCGATTGTGTTGTGTATTTCGTATAATATTAACTTGGCTATTCTTTCTGGCATTCTGTTTGTTTTCTCACGGTTCAAATAATAATTAAAATTCATGTTTTTTTTTTATTGGAAGATGTATTCATAATAATAGTTTTATTATTAAGTAGTATGCCTTAAAAACATATAAATTTTTAAAATCAGTCCGCAATTGATGAAAATATCAATGAACATACATTAAAAAATAATACAGACGAACATAGAATATCCTCCTTTTTAGATGTCGGTTAAAAAGTAGCCTCATCTGTGTATAAATAAGTAAACATGTGTAACAGAAGGTTCATTGGCAAGCCCTGGTCCCAGCCAAATACGTAAAATAAAAAAAAAATGAGTCATCACGGGACGCCTGGTACCTAGATATGAAACATCGAAATTATTTACACACTTCTACATATAGACTGTATAGCGGCGAGGCGTCGCCACGCGGCATGCGTCGCCCCGCCAGCAATCGGTTTTATGTGCGGCTATAGATGTTTCACATAAAATAATAATAAAACATAGCGTGTAAATTACCTACGTTACGAATAAAATTGCTTAATTACGGATGAGGAATTTTCTATTTATCTCGGTAATTACTGAGTTAGATTTCTCATTTACTGCCCGTGGTTCGACCGCGTAGTTTTACTAATAGGACCAAGGGTATTTTTCTTTTCGGTGGTACTATCAATCGGACCATTTTTATAAAATCATCACATTGTATTGGCACTAGATCTACTGGTCGAGTAGAACTAAGATAAATATTTTTGCCCATGGTACTTTCCGCTTTCTCTCCTATGGACAGATTCTCTTATGGACAGATTTTCAAAAATACAGATTCTCAAAAAACCGAAAATGGTACAGGTGCATACACAAATTAATAGAAGGAAATATCTTGGACACTGTATCCAGAGTATAAGTAAGTACTTTTCCTAAACTACTATGGATAACTGATAGAATACATAAATAGATTTTTATAGTAACATTAACTTAAAACCTACCACCAACCAACCAACCTACTAAAGCAATTTTTTCTATATATTCTAGTCGTTTCTGGCGTAGAAGGCTGCAGTTTTAACCTAACCTAACCATTTTTTAAAAATACATACTTCACCTAATGTAATTCATAGTACGGTTCACTTTAGTTTTAATAAAACCATGGGTACACAAAGTTGCCCTTAGTACTATTGATAAAACTTGATTTGCCCATGGTCCGATTGATAGAACCATCGAAAAGAAAAAATACCCTTGGTCCTACTAGTAGAACTACGCGGTCGAACCACGGGCAATAAACCAGATTTCTGTAGCAATACAGGGTCAAATTAAATTACCTAGCGTAACTCCACACACGTGATGGCTATCGATACCTAAACGTGATAAAAAAAAAAGATTTCATGTACATATTACTTTAAAAATAAATAATTAAATTGAAATAAAACAAATATTTAAGGGGGGCTCCCATACAACAAACGTTATTTTTTTTGCCATTTTTATAGATAATGGTACGGAACCCTTCGTGCGCGAGTCCAACTCGCACTTTGCGGTTTTTTCTTGTTGTTTTTATCAAGCCATCTCTTTTCTATCTTTTTTACTTGTAGTGAAATGTAAAATGAATTAAAAGTGGTTATGTGTGCCGCCGCTGCTGCGCGGCACACTTTTTTTAGTTGTTTTGTGAGTGTTTAACATATCTGTTTACCGAAACGAGATTCATCGCAAAAGCAAACATATTAATAATATAATTATCATTGTATTACACATTTAAAAAAAACATATGAGCATCGAAATAGTCTGTCTACTGTTTTATAGGAATTTGTTCCTTTTTTCCCCGAGTTGGATATGAGTTTCATAGCGAAATTTTTTCAGTATCCGCTAGTTGCACGTAAGTCCTTTAAATTTAAAAAAAGTAATGGTTTCTCTATCTTACGGAACGTATCAGAAAGTGACAGCATTACTTTTAATGGGGAATTAAATTTAACGGACTTATACGTGCAACTATACAACATGTCCCAGAATTAACGCACAACCTCTTAAGGGGTCATTGTACTTATCATTATGAACAACTTTTACTTTATACCAAACCAGAAATCGCGAAACAAAAATCAGCTGTTCCCTACATTAATGTTCGAATAACTGGTCAAAATGTAGGGAACAGCTGATTTTTTTTTGCGATTAATAGTTGTTCATAATGATGAGTACAATGACCCCTTAAGAGGTTGTGCGTTAATTCTGGGATGAGTTGTATATCGTATGACAGGTAGAATCTCCCCCTTCACGGATGCAGGTGACTAAATCGCCACTTTGTAAATGAGTATAGTGTGAGTTGAAAACATCAGTTTTTAGGTATCCGTAGTCCACAAGGAACCCTTATAGTTTCACCATGTCCGTCTGTCTGTCTGTCCAGGGGGCTTAGCTCCGACTCTTACAACTAAAAAGGTGTAATTTGGCATGATCATACATATTCATCACGCCGACAAAGTAGTAAAATAAAATCTAGAAAAAAGTACCTATCTAATAATTATTATGGTACCTCTCCCTTGCAGGTAAAGTGGGGCTGATATTTATTTTTCTCGTCTGTCCCATGGTGTGGCGTATCGTTGAATAGGCCGTTCAAGAAATAGGCCGTGAAAGAAAAAAAGGATAATACGTAGAGTCAAGTGAAAAGTTTATTTTTGGCTATGTGAAAAGATTCATGGCAGTAGTATCATCAGTTCAGCCGAAAGACGTCCACTGCTGGACATAGGCCTCCCCTAAAGGGGGGGGAGGTACCATAATCACCTTGGCAGGCGGGTTGGCGGGTTGGCAGTAATATAATATAACGAAATTAAAAGGAAAATATCACAGCAAAGGATGGGGGGTGAAAGTTATAAGTTTATGAACTTTTTTGTTGGTTGTATACTAAACTTAGATTACATACCAAATTTCAGCTTTGTAGCACTTCAGGAAGTAGCCAAACATTTTGATGATCATCAGTGTATCAGTGTGTCAGTGACGAAAACGGTGTATTTTAGATATCATTAAAATCTAAAGTATTAGAGCTATTGAATTGAGACTTTGTATGTTTTGGGCTTTACAAGTTAACGAGTAATAGCCGTCCAGCTTAAATTTGCAGTTGGAGAATTGACCGTGAAGTATATCGATGTTTTGGAGAACATGTTTTTTAACTACAATGTTCAGTTTGTTTTTGGGATAAATTCATCCCAACTACGGAACCCTTCATGGTCCGTGGTCTGACACCCACTTGCCCGGTTTTTTTGGATTTTATTTAAATATCGATGCACATCTCGTCTGCTGAGTTTTGCTAGTTAGATAGATATATCAAAATATTTAGTTTTACAACATATTTGAAAGTGCAAACTTGCACAAGATGTTGGGATAACAATAATCATAAAAATAAGGAAACTTAATCTGGGTACTTATTAGTACTTACCTATCACTGCGATAATGATAATGTACCTAACTGATGATAAGTGCGTGATGATAAAGCTTTACGACATATATCTATTTTCTCAAACATGCTTGGCTTTATTTTGACAACTTTCTTCGAGATATAACGAAAATGCTATACAGTCAAATACATAACAGGCGGCCGGCGATGTTAGTATGAAAATCCATATCAGTCGTGTTTAGCGGCAGAATTACTATGAAAACTCATAACTGTCATGTAATTCAAAAATGGAACGAACGTTTTACGTCGACACATGGCAACCAAGGCGGTAGCATATCAAAGATTTTATTAAAATTTCGAACTGGCTTGCTCAGATTATGGAGCAAAAAATAAACAAATATTGGCGCGTGAAAAATTATCTTTGTTCGTCATTGAATCTGGAATTTATAAATAATTTACTTAGTTTAAATTTCCGCGCATTATTTGAGAAAAGCATCTGCCCTATACAAGCCTTGACCGCAACCAGGCATTGATGGACTCACGTATGAGTGCCTCGGCTTCGCCTCGGCCCACATTTTCACGTTCGTCCATCAATGCCCCTTTTGCATGCCGCTGCAGTTCAAACTAAGTAAATTATTTATAAATTCCAGATTCAATGACGAACAACGATAATTGTTCACGTGCCAATAGTTTCATTTGTTTCTTTTTTACTAACCGACATTTAACAGTAATGTACCTACCTACTTTATCTAAATCCTAACTTTGTCCTAACTAATAATAGTAATAATAGAAATGCGAAAGTGAGTTTTTTTGTTTGTTACGCTTTCACTCTAAAACGGCTGAATGGATTTGGATGAAATTTGGCACATGGGTACACCCTAACCAGAAGGTTACTTTTCATCCTGGATTGCAGACGGAGCCGCGGGCAACAGGTAGTTAATATTATAAAAAGCCAATGTGAGTTTGTTTGTTTGTTACGCTTTCAGGGCTAAACGGCTGAACCGACTTTGATGAAACATGAC
Source organism: Tiliacea aurago (assembly GCA_948098905.1). Lineage (NCBI taxonomy): Eukaryota > Metazoa > Arthropoda > Insecta > Lepidoptera > Noctuidae > Tiliacea > Tiliacea aurago. The sequence continues at coordinate 22,331,984 of OX402581.1, read as the reverse complement.
ATGCGGATACTTTGAATCCTGGGGAAGGATAGAGGCTTTTACTTTTCATCGATATGCCACGCGGGCGGAGCCGCGGCCGGAAGCTTGTTTTAGATATTAACAAGACGTTGGTGTGTTCAAATAAACTGTGTTGCTAACTCGACAAATGTAATTCAAAGGTACCTACTTGCGGAAATTCCGTGCTCTCCTGCTGTACAGTCAGGGAAATTATTAAGCTGATTGAAACTATGATTTTACTCGTGAACGGTCAATTTAAATTAGTAGTCAATTGACTTGATACACTTGCATTTGTCCGATTATTTAATTGTAACAAAACAATTAAATAATCGGACAAATGCAAGTCCTACTTGCGCATATTGTGTCTCGTGCTCTCCTGTAAAGTCAGACCTCACTCAATATTAAGAAATTCCTACTTTTTCAATACACTTCCTCGAAAACTGGTTCATATCGCACTACGATTAGGTTCACAATGCAATGTATTTCACACGCATGGGATTTTTTATTTTCCAACACGTGTGCGGGAATAAAAATTGCCACAAATAACTTATACCTATACTTGGTCCAAATTGGTTCAATGCCTTTAATTACACCGTCTCGCGCCAGAGACGGTCCTCTCTATTCGGCGGTTTTTGGAATATTAATGTTTATATATAATAATATAATAATAAGCCGTTTATTCCGAAATTAAGGTTCACATTATAATAATTATTTAACTAGATTTACAAAATATCCCTGACCTCGGCGTGCCTGTTGGCAAAGGCCTCCTCTAACGTCTTCCATTGCTTCCTATCTCGTGTGACCCTCCTCCAGTTTGGACCTGCTGTTATTTTAACTTCATCCTCCCATCTGGTAAACTGGCTCCATTTTCCTTTTGTGTCTCGCATCATGTGCCCTGTCCATCTCCATTTCTGTTGGTCTATTCTTGCCAAAACCAAACTGACTGATATATTGGCAAGAATGTTTATAATACCATGATTATTACAAAAAAAAAACGTTTATGAACAAATTAACATTTATTTGTGTTCTAAACTAAAAAATATTTGTATTTTCTATTTATCATATTAGGCTGTTTATTGGCTTTATACCTTTGCCTCTCATTTAACCTGCGAAGGTGAAGCGCGCGAAAAAAAGCAAATTAAATCATAGTTTCATTGATAGTTTCATAAATTTATGACAAAAATATTTTTCGTTATTTTATTTTATTTCTTCAAAAGTGTATTGAAAAATGTCGTTTGATACACGTGGACATTATGTTATTGCAGTTCTCGGCTCAAAAACAACCTCGCCTACGGCTCGGGTGTTAAATCCGTCTCGAATGCAATAACAAACATTCTCCACTTGTATCAAAATGTACTATTATCAAATCTCAAAATTAGATTGCATTATTCATTATCCTTACATTCTCTTAGAAACTATAAAGTAATCATTTTACTTTCTATTGCTTGTCCGAAACCTACATTATATAGAGGAAAAGGTGGTAATGTGGTCCCTGCAGGTATATTGACCCCCCTCGATATTTATAGTTTAGAAACACGACATCTAGAATTTTTTTGGTGCAACGCGAAGCTCGTGTGACATTGTTGATTTTAACCCAATAAATCCGTGAGGGGGCGTTAACATTTTCTTTTTCTGCGAACCAGTCGAAACACGCAAGTGACAAACTTTTATTACCGCTCTGCATTTTTTTTAATTTTACTGGAAATAAGTGAGTTTTAGCTTTGGTGATTTGTACATTGTGTTCGCTAAACGTTATTCTACAGGATTTTGAAGGTAATTATAAAAAAGAATTGATAGAATATTTTTGTCATGGTTTGTTTACAAATTCTTGCTTTCTTGCAATTTGGCCCCCTCACATTGTTTGTATTATGGTCCCGGGGGCCATAAAACATGTATGACCATTATATCACTTCGTAATTTTTTATTTTCCGGTTTTAGATGCGAATTGTTGTTTAATGTAATAATTGTTTAATAATTGTTTTTTCTCTGAATATGACGACGATGTCTATCCGAATAGCGTACCTGAAAACTCCGATACGATCTGCATATTCTGTGACACCAGTTACTCTAACGACAGACGTGGGGAAGAGTGGATTCAGTGCCAGAGTTGCAATTTATGGGCTCATACAGCCTGTGCAGGTGCTGAAGGCGAATATTATGTCTGCGATTTTTGTCGTTAGGTTTTAATTAAATCAATACATTTAATATGGCCCCCAGGGTGCCATATAACCCTCACTCGATCTCATGTTGCCAAATTTGCTTTTTCTAAGAATACATAAGTTTTCGATTATCCTGTGGCAGTTTCATTTATTACATAGTAAGGCACGTATAGGCAAATAAATAAGGACGCTATAACATATTTATTACATTTCTGAGTCTCGTATTTTTTACATAAGGCCTCAGAAACAAAGTAGGGGGCCACATTACCACCTTTTCCTCTAGTATCCGTGGGAATCACATTGTCCGTTAAGTTAATAAAATGAGATTAATTGTTGCAACAAGAAATGAGTAGGTATTTGCCAAGCGCAGAGCTTTTTAATTGCATACTAAAACATAAATTTTCTTAGAAATTGTGCTACCAGTGTCGCGTCGCGCCTGTGTGCGTTTTCCGGTAGTATTACCTACTTCTTTAGCTTCATGAATATTAATAATTATGAAGCCTTAGTAATGTCGTTAACCCTTTACTTTTTAATTAGTGTCGCAAACGCTATACAAAGTTTATTTAGTATAAGGTAGGTACTTATGTTGTTTTTGTTCTCATAATAACTTGACTTTAAAGTAATTGTTTATTTAGTTCATTAAGTATTTAAATATTTACTAGGTATTCTTATAATTAATTTAGCTAGTTATTTACCTAGGTATTCAGAATTTTGGAAGTATTCAGTGGCCAATTATTATAAAATACCAATACTTACTTATGTCGGCCTTAGCCCGTCCTAGGGCCAGCCGGAAATATAAATCACGGCTATCGCCGAAAAGAGGGGGTTTTGGGCCATGCAAAAGTACCCCAATGTCCGGGGCAGAGCAATTCAGGCGGTTTCGGGAGCGTCTCTAAGCTGCCAAGGAACGCTTAGTAAACGACGCCGACTCCGCGAGCACCCCTACTGCTGCCGCCAACTCCGCCAGCACCTCTACGTCTGCCGCCATCCCCGCGAGCAGCTCTACCGTTGCTGTACCTGTACCAAGGGACATAACGAGTGAAGATACCACCCATACATCTGTTGAAGCAAAATTACGGTAAGTCACAACAGACTCAGATTGTGTACGTTGCGCTGAGTAGAGCGTCGGTCTGTATTTCAACATCGATAGAGACCATTTTAAATTTTATCACGGGCAAGGCAGCGTAACCCCAACGGTGAAAGAAATACGTGACGAGTACGATCGGATGGCTTAACATCGGTATCCCACGCTGTCAATGCGAGCAAGTTCTAGCCGAATGCGATGAAGACAGAGGCGGCGACCTACCTTGACGCCGGCAACTAGTTTTGATCATGTCTGCTTTCTATGCACAAATTTTGGTAACCCACGCGGGAGCTATTGAGAACGATACTATATTGAAAAATTCCGACTATAGGGCAATAAGCGAGACTTGGATGGATTGCGAGAACACAGTGAAGCTTAATGACTTCGAAAGAAAATGAAAAAAAATATAATTAAGCAAGCAATAACACCGCACTTGATTATCGTAGAGATCGTCCGTCTGCCTCGTCGGAACTGCCCGCCGCTGGCTCATTTCTGTAATCAACAGAAATCTACAGAGCTCCACGAGTTGCAGCGAAATCATCGTCATCGCAATGACAGCAACTCGCGCCAGCACCAGCGGTGGGTGGTTCAGACGAGGTAATCGGACGATCTAGTAGGAATCTATGGTCACCCCCAGATTTTTAACCGTATTTGCGTATTCAATCTTAACTCCATTCAAACAGAGTGGAGACAGCGACGCACCATTGAGCCTTTTCTGAATACACCTGCCACCAAAACTTGATTTGTAGTCCAAAGGACCGTAGCCACTAATGGACAATGGACACACCAATGGACACACGCTAATGGAATCCAAGTCCCTGTTTATGGCAGACACGGCGGCTACCACATCTTCCCTTAAGAAATTATTGTGAAGCTGCAGATCTTTGGCATAGAGATGGAAGTAGGAAGAGATGACTGTGACAGTTAAAATAGAAAAGAGAAGAGGATAGAGAATGTCACCCTGAGGCACAACTGTGGTAAGAGAGTACTAATCAGAAGACAAATTATCGAGACGAACCCGCTGCGAGCGGCCTTTAAGATAGGAGTCGAACCAACCAATAGTGGAAGAGGAAACATTTAATGAATTAAGGATAACTAGAAGGACATCGAAATCAACTGAATTAAAGGTACTGCTAAAGTCGAGAAGTACAATTAAAGTAAGAGATTTGTGGTCTATCGCCCAGCAGATATCATCAGTAACCTTCAACAGAGCAGTGACTGTGCTATGACCCGGTCGAAAACCAGATTGAAGAGGACTGAATAGATCATTCGTAGATAGAAAGGCAGAAAGTTGCTGATGAACAATATACTCAAGAACTTTAGCGATCTATGGGAGGATAGAAATGGGACGGACATCAGTAGGTGAGACTGGCTTAGAAATTTTGGGTAAGGATGATGATATGAGCTTGTTTCCAGGCCTCAGGAACAGTACCAGAAAACAACAAGAAATTAAAAATGTGGGTTAAGATTCCCAAGTAATGCGCAGAAGATAGAAGAAATCATTCTTGAGCAAGGATTATCATTAACAACTGCAGTAGAGGAGATAGCACAAATATACTTTTTGACCTCAATTTCACTCACTGGACTTAATTTGAAAGAAGAACACTGCATGCGGCACTGACAAACAGGAAAGTTCATTTAACGTAGCTATTTGACGTGCGGATCTAAAGTAACAGGGGGAAGTGATAAATGTTGTTAAGAGCACACACGTCAGTGTGATTACTGGAAACGACTGGAGACTTGCCAATGCCGACAGTTTTTAGCAACTTCCAGATTTCAGAGGAGTTACGGTTGTCGAGAGAATTATGGAAGTAGCGTCTCTTCACATACGCCTGCAGCGATTACGCAGTACTTTATACGGATTCAGTTTGCGCTCGGAAGGACAGCGTTTTAACCTTCTTCGTTTCAATAGCATAGTCGGCCTATAATGTTCCCACTGCTGGGACACATGCCTCTTCTCTGTGAGAGGGAGTGGGCCGTAATTCACCACACGAGCCCACTGCGAGTTGGTGGATCTCACATGTCTTCGATTTTTTGGTTCTAGGACATGCCGGTTTCCTCACGATGTTTTCCTTTACCGTTTTTAGAGCAGTGGTGATGAAATTATATACACAAGTGAATTGCCTGGCTGGGTTCGAACTCATGAATAACGAGTTCATTCGGGGCCGATACCACTGGGCCACCGCTGCTCTTCTCTGCTTCGTTTCAATATTATATTAATGTTAAAGTTACATTTTTAATAAAGAAATCCCGGTGTTTTGTCAAGTCGTAAAAACCGTGCTAAGTATGGGCCCTATCACAAACTATACTACTATATACCTCCTCCATGTTATTCTATGCTTTACAATGTTTTTGAGTTTTTAACTCAAAAATATTGTTTTTTCCAAGTTCATCCAGTCAGCGAGTTAAACAGCAATGCAAGGTCGTAACTTTAGACTAGATAAATCAACGTTCCCATTATGTAGATTATTTAATGACGTCACTTACACCGGGCAACGTTGTGCAATTTCTCTGGTTGCCGCTTGTTGTCGGTCGAGTTGGAGTCAGTCCGGTTAGGGAACTCGAGGTAGGCGCGCGCGGTCGCTGTTCCCTTCAAATAAATAACAATTAACTACGACATTGGTGTAAAATTACAAGCTTTTGACATAAGCTTGACGTTTTTTGTGGTGCAAAATGAAAGTGTTTATTGGATTATTTTTATTGGCGAGGTAAGAAGACTTGTTTGTTCTTTTTTTTCTGTGTTTAATTGTTTTTATGAAGTTGATTATTATGAATGCATGCTTTGTAATGGGTTGCAATATTATCTTTATGATTATAGAATACGATTTAGATATAATAGTGGCACACATCACAGGGCACAATCATTCGGTGTCGTTGCACTTGCCAATAATTTGAATTGATTGATTCATTGTTGCTGCCAATCAGGATATAAAAGATAATTTATGTTCTCCACAACTTCTCTCTTCTCTTGTGATTGTTTAAATAGATCAATTTTTGATCTATTCTAGATATTTACGATAGTTTCCCGCGCAATTTGTACTTAACGTGATAAGAAAAATATTTGTTGTTTATGGGTAACCTATCTACCTAATCGGAATCAGTTATTAGCTACACATTACGATTTTTCTAATCTTTCACAACGATTTCACCAATTAGCAGTCCGTGAAATTATATTTTTAATTGGTGCATAATCATAATTACCTACCTACCTACTTGAATGATTAAAAAATGGAAATAAATGAGAGGTAGCTTTTCAAAATCTGTTTCCCTGCCATTGCAGCTCCGTTAGGAGTATAATATGTGTTCTGTGCATTGCAGTACATAGAGCTGTCGTTGATAAAATAGGTATTATAAATGTTTGAAATAAATTACGCTTTTTATACCGTATTCAACAAGGATCCCATATAGTTTCACCATATCCGTCCGTTTGTTTGTCTATCTGTCTGTTTGTCTGTGGGGCTTAGCTCAGACACTCTTTAGTACTAGAAAGCTATAATTCGGCATGGCCACCTATACATATTACTCATGCCGACAAAGTGGTAAAACAAAATCTGGAAAAAAGGGTTTTAGGGTCCCTCCCTTACACATAAAGTGGGGATGATATTTTATTTCTCGTCTATCCCACAATGTGGGGTATATCGTTAGATGGGTCGTCTAAAAATATTGAGGGTCTGTGTAGACAGTTTATCGATCCGGGAATCCGTTTGCTTAACACTATGCATTAAAGTGAACATTTTTGCTAAAGAATCAAGTGTCCCCTTCTCTGCCAGCTAAATGGTTGTATATGGATATTTAAAAGAAATTACGGCAGTATACATAAATATAACGAAATTAAAAGGAAAACTATTACAGCTAACTTAGGCTTTACAAGTTATCGAATAATAGTCGATCAACTTACATTTGCAGTTGGAGATTCGCATAGGCATATCGATGTATAGGACATGTTTTTCAACTACAATTTTAAATTTGTACGCAGCCTTTCATTGTGCGTGGTTCAACACGCACTTGGCCGGTTTTTATAATTGTGAATTTAAAAAATATATTCAGGTCTAGAGTATGTTTCCGATCTTGGCGAGATTTCGTGAACACTTTTTGTATTTTCTGCCTAAATACTTTCCTACTTTTTATGTCGACTGTACTTAAGAGGCTGGCGATGGTTGCGTAGTTCATACAAACATAATACCAAAAAAAATGTAAATCAAACATGTTCTTAAGGTAGTGTGTCTTTATTCCGATGGGAATACAGAATATCTATGTTCCCAAATATATATTTTGAAAGGACAATGATATACTACAAAATATGAGGAATTTAAAATTTCAAAATTTTTTTTTCTAACTCTTGTTTAAATCAGTGTCCTTTCAAAATATATATTTGGGAACCTAGTTATTCTGTATTCCAATCGGAATAAAGACACACTACCTTAAGAATAATTATGTTTGATTTAGGTACTTACAAATTATTTTGGTATTACGTTTGTATGAACTACACATGCTACGCCTCGCCGGCCCTTTTAAGTACTGTAAGTACATTTTACCCACTAATTAGTAATCAGGACACACTTTATTTATGTTTTCACCATGCGTGCTACGGAAGTAGGTGCATTTGTACATAAACGATTAAGTCTATCAAACAATGGTGTTGATTGAAACTCAGGGCCATCAAAAACCGGTTATAAGTCACGACCATTCTGAATTAAATATTCAGATAAATAAAAAATAATAAATAAATAATTGTGCCAATAAAAATATGATTGGATATAGGAAGACACATAAATTAATGTTCATTCCAATGTCATTCGTTTTTCCTTACATTCAATTAAATCTGTTTGCCCTAAAAGTGTGCGTGAAATCGATAATTTAAGTAATCATTTTTTTTCCAGCTTATCATCAACTTTGGCAAGGACACCAGCTTTAATCCTAACAAGGTTAATAAAGAAGAATTTAGTTGAACAAGCGAGGAATCTTTCGCTAGTAGATCCTAAGCTATTCTTCAACAGAACAAGTTACTCCGGCTTCTTCACAGTCGATGAGAAGCTCAACTCGAACCTTTTCTTCTGGTATTTTCCCGCGGAAAACTATAGAGCTGATACGCCATGGATACTGTGGCTGCAAGGAGGTCCAGGAGCTACTAGCCTCGCTGGTCTTTTTGACGAAATAGGACCATTTGAATACACAAATAACGAGCTAAAATGTAAGTATAACTTGTGTTTTTTGGGTTCCGTACTCAAACAAGGAACCCATACAGTTTCGCCATGTCTGTCTGTCTGTCCGCAGCTTAGCTCAGAGACTCTTATTACTAGAAAAGTAGAAAGCTGTAATTTGGCATGGATATACAAATTAATCACGCTGACATAGAGGTAAAATAAAATAATGAAAAAAAAAATTGTAGGTAAAGTGGGGATGATATTTTTATCTCGTCAATCCCATGGTGTGGGGAATAGTTGGATAGGCCGTTCAATAATATTACGGGTCTGTGAAAACATTAAGCTTGAAAATGCTATTTTTGTTAGAATCAAGTGAGCCGCCTCCCCCGCCCCGCCAGCTAAGTAAATTGTTTCTAGATATGTGACAAAATGCATGGCAGTAGATTAAATATAACGAAGTTAAAAGGAAAACTATCACAGCTAAGTAGCCTTTATAAGTTAACGAGTAATAGTCGACCGACTTATATTTGCAGTTAGAATGTATGGGAGAACATGATTTTCAACTACAATGTTAAGTTTGTTCTTGGGATAAATTCATCCCAACTACGGAGCCCTTTCATTGTGCGTGTTGCGACACGCACTTGGCCGGTTTTTTAATTAATTCACTACGCGATGATATTTATTTATATTATTCGCGGAAAACGACATTACAGAGAAATTAATAGGAATTCTTGACCGGAATTTGAATGATTAGAATAAATACATAGAGAATAGGTACATTAACATCGAAGATCATCACTTGCGTAGGTAAATCCAAATAACAACTATAAATCTTCTTGACGTTTGATTTTAATCTCACGAGGAACTGAATTTTCTCTACGAATTTTTTCGTTCAATGTTTTAATAGATACCTAGTTATAGGTGTTCGATATTCTTTAATGATAAATGATCTTTATTTCTGTAAGTAGGTTTGTACAAACACTTTTACACGTCAATCATACTTTTAAAACTAGATGAGGTCGGCGTTTCCTATCTGACTACTCTGAGAAGAAAGGCCGAAACAAATTCAGAGTTTAGTCTCATTTAAAGTCCAGACAAAATCTTGCTAAGATCATGTGAAGGCCATGTAGATGGGTGTCTGAAATGGTCTTTTGAGGAAAGAACCACACATATTGAGTGGATCTGACCAGTCAGTGCACGCATTTTTCAGTAATCGTGCAGCTCTACTCCGAACTTAAGGGGCCATTCTTAAGGTTTAAAGGTAGTGTGTATTTATTTCGATTGAATTACAGAATATCTATGTTCCAAAAATATATTTTTTTTAAGGACAATGATATAAAGACGACATATGAGGAATTTAAAATTTCTATAGAAAACTTATTTTTCTCTTAACTCTTGTTTAAATCAGTGTCCATCTAAAATGTACTCTTTATTATTTAAGTTTAAGAAATTATAATCTATTTGGGAACCTAGATATTCTGTATTCCAATCGGAATAAAGACACACTACCTTAAGAATATGTTTGATTTACAAATTATTTTGGTATTACGTTTATCAATTAGGTTATATGAACTTAGAAGAGTTGTATTGATGATTTTTATTATTAAAATTCTTTAAATAAATGTTTGATACGAGTACGTCCGCGAATCATATTTAGATCAACATACAACCTGACACAGACCTGAAAATTGCAAAGAAACGTAAGAAAATTTGAATTCTGCGGGCTACCTTAGCGCAACCCCCTGGCAACTGTGACTTCCGAAACCAATAACCCAATCACCGGCCGTTATAACTCGCCTGGGAAGTTGACCCCTCGACCGGTAGATGCGCTTGCGATCCTTGAACAAACGAGTCTAGAATCTATTCTCATGTGATAACTTTTGTACTTATATGAATAGAATAGTATACTCTTTATTATGTACACCATAAAAGTTACAGATATAAATATTTAAATTTTACATAGTGTGACACAATGGGCGGTCTTATCGCTAAAAGCGATCTTTTACTGATAACCTTTGGATGGATTAAAGGGAGGAGGAGAGACAATACTGCAGGTAGTTTGTCATGCATGAAGCATACACTTATCTATATAAATATATACAATATGTCCAATAATTAACGCACAACCTCTTAAGGGGTCATTGTACTCATCATTATGAACAACTTTTAATATTTCAAAAATAAAATCAGCTGTTCCCTAAATTTATTTTCTCTTATCTCGTCAAAATGTAGGGAACAGCAGATTTTTTTTCACTATTTCAGGCTTGGTCCCATATTAAAAGGCGTTCATAATGATGAGTACAATGACCCCTTAAGAGGTTGTGCGTTAATTCTGGGACATGTTGTATATATTTATATAGATAATCTATAGATAGGTCTATAGTCATAATATATATATTTATGTACGTACTTTCCCGAACTGCTAGGTACTCGTATAGTGCTGTGTGTACATATAACAGGCATATGATTTATTTTATTATTGTTTATCATTAATGCTTTAGTATGTACTGCTGTTGGTGTACATACGGCTACATAACAAGCTATACATTTCCAATAAAAGCTGACCTCTCATTGTACGGAAATCCTATACAATGCGAGATCAGCGTACTGGAAATGTTTATCTAACCAAAGATATAAAATTAAATAAAAATATAAGAAGTAGATCAAATACCTACCTGCACACAGATAATGAGGCTCATTATCGATTTCTGTTTCGTACAAAACCGATTGGTTTGAATGACGGCAGACGATGATTTTCCCACTTCCTGAATCTATTTAGTCGAGAGATTTTCCTTGTTTTTCATTCACTGGTCTTTTGCAAGAATAACTTTGACCGCTTTTTGACCCGTGTGATGTTCCGAGGAGTTTTATGGATTGAAATAAGACAAATAGTAGATTATGCACCAAAGGGATAAAATAGTGTCAGGTAGTGGGCAGTGGTCAGTTGGTGGTCAGTGGGAGGAAAAAAAATCAGCTGTTCCCTATCACGAGTTAGAACATAAATGTAGGAAACAGCAGATTTTTTTTTCGCGATTTTAGGTTTGGTCCCATAGTAAAAGTTGTTCATGATAATGATTACAATGACCCCTTAAGAGGTTGTACGTTATTGACGTTACATCTTGTATACTATACACAGCACACACTAATTACTGATAATTACCTATAACTGGTATTACCCCAACATCGTTGAGAACAGGCTGAGCGGATGATAATGAATTAGAAATTCACGGAAAACCTTTTTTCCGTGTGGAAATTCCTACATAACTTTTTCCACTATGTATCTAATTTCTAAATACATAGTGCGCAACATACCTACGTTAAAAAAATAACGTTGGTCTTTCCACACGGAAAAAAAGTTTTCCGTCAATTTTGAAAATTGGGCATGCACCAACCGGTACGTACGTAGGAACTGCAACAGGGAAATCCCCGAACGAAAGCTAAAATAACGGTAACCATGTGTTTTACAATACTGATGTAATATGTGGATGGTTGTTATTTATTACAGTGTTTGTGTAGCAGACTGCTCTATTAAATAACGTTTAGTATCTGGAAAGTACCTACGTATTATAAACGCTTAGTAATAATGATGACCTCATCCTACTTAAATAAATCAGGATTATCACAAAGTACAGTGTGTACGACAAGAGCATGACCGGCTTAATTTGAATGATAAACTGTACAAAAATATACACATACTCGCCGAACTTAAACGTTACATAAAATTGATATGGATGTCAAACAAGTAGAGGTAATCTACCTCAAAGATATAGGCGAATACAGACCATGTAGGAGTCCTGTTTTGGTAATCTACTATTATAATGGCGTCATTATGACTTTCCAATGGTCGGCCACTGACACTACATTGGAAGAAATTGCATTTATTGGTAATCTCGTACATAATGACAAATTAATGACATTTCTACTAATGGGTTTTATAATAATGGCAATATGACAATGCCATTATAAGTAACACAATTCTATTACGAGAACATTGACAGATCAATGATCGACCATTATGAATTTAGCAGATTACGAACTTTTAGCAAAATGACAATGGGATCGTGTTGGAATGACTGAATTTATAAAAATAGCAGACTTGGGGCTCTGGACACTTACATTGTATTGATTATAATAAAGCACGCAAGTGTGAATTCTGAACATGTAACGAACTACGAGTAGTCTAACTATTATTATCATTTTAAGTTAACTTTTTTAAATAATTTTGCCGGATTCGCTCTTGTCGTACATAGATCTTATGGTTACTGCATCTGTTGTTTCTAATTGAAACTTGTTGTTGTTGATGTTTAAAATTTTCCTGCTGACATAGGATCGAGAATTCGAGATCCGTTCGCCGTTCATATGTTTTTTTTTAAGTTTTTAATTCTTCTGCATTTGGTAATCAAGGTTCTGCCAACTCTCGGTTCTACTACGACTAAGGACTAGGTTCTCTCTGTTTTTGAAAACTAAACATTATGCATCTACAAAATAATTTCTTGACTCAGTTTCCATCCACTTTCCATTCCATTACTTTCGATGAATTCCAACACACTTTCCTGCAGAGATGTGACATATTTGAAATAGTTCCATTTAAAATGCAAATCCCTCGCATGTTGGGTTATAGGTTACAGGATTATAATACTTTACCTTCCCCCCCTTTTTTTGGGGGAGGCCTATGTCCAGCAGTGGACGTCTTCCGGCTGAAATGATGAATACTTTACCTATAACTGTACTCTTTTTAATTTGTCTATGAGGCCTTTACAAACAATATTTATACTTATCAATAAAGAAAAATGATAATATAACTTTAAAATAACATTTTATTTGAAAAAGGTATTTTGAAATTAACTACTTATTTTTAATTTTGTATTTAAATACGAAACGAAGAAACTATGAAACTATTTTGTATTTGCATTTGAAATGAAAAACACGAGAAGTCTTTGTATTTTGTACTTAAATAAATTTATAAAATTATTTTGTACATCTCTGCTTTCCTGTCACCAATTCATATTATGAGCACATTTCAAGGTGAATTTCGAACTTATTACCGGTTTCCGAGGCCCAGATAAACTTAAAAATAAAATAATTATGCTTCGGTAAGTAGTGAACCGGTTTGGATTAAATACCACGGAGTATGTATTGTTATGAAATATTATACCTACCGTGTGAAATGCTGCAGACAGCGGCCTGCCACTTTGAGATGGCCTCAGCCACAGTCTCAGCTGAGTGAGTGATATAAGAAGAGGTCACTTGTTGACTGGCATATTAGTGGCCAGACAACGAGCCACTAATAATGTGGGTATGTGAGATATGCGAAATACTGTTTTGTGAAGGGGCAAATAATAGAAACCTACAAAAATGATACTTTATTTGCGAGAGAGGAAGAGGATGCGTCCCGAAATATATACGCGTTAAGTCTCGTCTGGCGCGATATCGGGGGCGCGACAGGCAGCGCGACACTTTTCATGAAGTTTTCATAGAAATCGTGCTATTAGTATCGCGTCGCGCCTGTCTGTGGGAGCCTTTATAGCCTCTTAAAAAACAAAACCCGTTCAAGTGGGTCAACTACGACTATAATAGCTACAATTCATAATAACATTTTTGCACACAATTTGTTTTCTTTTAATTTTGTATTAATTTTTAGTTTTCATTTATTGCCACCAATAATGGCATGATAGAATTCTCCTAGAATCGATCAATCGGACATCAATAGTCAGACAGGACGCATACCAATATCTGTTGTTGTACCTACTGTAGCGAAATATGTAGATTCAGTACGCCATGATTCTGGAGACCCCCGCATCTGCTAATAACACCATCTTCGGTTGATTTTGAAGTAATTGAGGTAAATCATTCATGTAAACTAATAAGAAGAATGGACCAAATATCGAACCTTTAGAAACGCCCATTGCCATTTCAGACCCTAATGGGTTGGTTATACCATTGACTCGAACTTTGACCTGTCTATCTTTCAGGTATGATCTTCGTAAATCAAGAGCTATATTCTTAATCCCATAGTGCTCTAGTTTCAGCCGAAGTGTCTCATGGTTTGCGCAATGGAACGCCTTAGAGAGGTCGCAAAAGATTCCAATGGCATCTTGAGCTTCTTCTCAGGCGTTAAAAATGTTCTTTATTAGGGTGACACCGGTGTAAGAGGTAGGTACAACGCCCTTTGGTGAAACCGTACTGTTGTTCATGAAAGATGGAATTTTTATTAAAGTGACGTAACATTTGATTGAGCATCAACTTTTCAAACACCTTTCTGAGAACTGGCAGAATTGACACAGGCCTATAATTGTTAAGTTCTTTACTATCACCGGATTTGAACAAAGCAACTAGTTTACTGTGTTTCATGATATCCGGAAAGACTCCTTGGTCCACACTGGTGTTAAATATGAAAGCTAAATAGGGCGCAATGGTTTCGATGATAGATCTACAGACTTGTACAGATATTCCCCAGAGATCTTCTGTTGATTTAATTCTAAGATCTTTAACAGCCTAGAGATTTGTATGTTGAAACCTAAACAACAAAAGGCATACCTTTACATTATTTCTTAGTAAGGCAGCAGAAAGCGCGGGTGAATAATTTAAAGTTTCAGTAGTTTTAAAGGGAATATTAGTCAAAACGTTTTCAAATTCTTGAGCTATTTCTACATCTGAGGTGATGGGGCCGTGAGCAGTCTTTAAATTAAATTCAGTATTACGCTGTTTTTTCCTAACTGTTTCATTATTTATTATTTGCGAGGTAGTTTTTATTTTATCATCAGCTAATTTTATTTTATTGCTAATCTAGATAGCTTCAGCTATTTTGCACACACTTTTAAAAGTTTTATAATATTCTACTAGATACTGATGAAAGCTTGTATTATTCATAAAATTATAAGTTCCTTTAGGCCATAAAGTTCAAAAAGTTTTTCCCTGCTGTTACGAATGCTGTGACAGATCATTTCAAGCTCACATCACACAAATTTTGACCGTAACATTTTTACAGAATATACTGGTTGATGGTAGGGATTGACACTACACTCACAGCTCACTTGGTCTGTTTGGTGCCGGACGTAAAGAATAGCACTCCCCTATTTCTTCCCGTGGGTGTCGTAAAAGGCGACTAAGGGACTTACTAGAGAATGGGCAGTAGCGTTCTCTATGAATTTTAACGCCATACTGCGATCGCCAACCCGCCTGCCAAGCGTGGCGATTAAGGCAAACTCGCCCCTTTAGGGGGGGCCTATGTCCAGCAGTGGACGTCTTTCGTCTGAAATGATGATGATTATGACAGCTCACTAGACCTTAGTTTTCATGGTGACATTTTCGGTCGAATGATGTATGAACTCTATGCACGTAAACAAAGTAAAAGGAGTACCCTTGTGCGGATCGTAGCAGATGGCATTCTGTACTTTCTGCCTACCCCTTTGAGGAAAAGGCGTAAGATTATGTATGTATATAAGTATATCAGTCTTTAGTTATTATTATATAAACCATGTTTACATACCAAGACCCCTCCGTGCCTCGGAAAGCTGGTTAAGCCGTTGGTCCCGGCTGTTAATTTGTAGATCTTTGATAGTTGTTACGGGTCGTCACCAGTCTGACAACCAGTCTTACCAAGGGGTATCGTGTTACCCAGTAACTGGGTTGTCGATAGGCAGTCGCTCTATGTAAAATATTGGTATTCCATAGTTAGGTAAAGGCTAGGTAGCTGAGTCTTTAATCATTAAACCAATCAATTCTAATTTCAGTGCGCAAATCATCATGGGCGAAGGATCATTCGCTGCTTTTCATCGACAATCCTGTGGGCGCTGGGTACAGTTTCACAGATAGCCCTAAAGGGTTCATACGAGACATGGGCACGGTAAGGACCTTATACACTACCTTAAAAGGGCAACAGAGGCAATTTCTAAATGTCAAACGGTCATAAAACTATGTGGCTTACGATCACTGATGTATTAATATACGTATCAATGCTTACGATATAATTTGCATAATTTTTATGGCTAAAATTAACTCATAAAAGTTATGTTTTAAAGTTAAGTCAGAACATAAAATAGGTACCCAAGTACTTATTCAAATCACAATATAAGTACTAACAAGAAAACCCGTTTTATACTAAGTTTTTGTTTTAGCTTTATGCAATTTAATTTGCAATTCAAGTTGCAAATTAAATTGCATAAAGGTAATTAACTTATTGCTTACTTTTCAAGTAAGCAATAAGTTAATTAATTGGTAGTTGCAATCAAAACGTTTCGACCAATCTAAACAAGTTAGTGTCGATCAATCTATAAATCAATCAATATAAATAAGTATTCATATGTACATACTTAAATCATAATTAGTACTAGCGGTCGGCCACTGGTCGAAATTCGACCCCCTCTACTTATCTATATAGTACTTACTAATTTCATGAGTACAGCTACACTTACTTATTCCATGCTCATGCTGTCACTTCTGTCGCCTATCTATCTTTACGTCGTGAGGCCCCTGGTACTATGCGTGTGTGTGTCAAACGCAAGGTAGTGTGTGTATTTTTTTTCTATAAATTTTATTTATTACTTACTAATGCAATTATATAAAAGTATTAGCTTTCTGCACTTCTCCTTCATATAAACTTCAATTGTGCCAAATTACATACTCCTCCGTCCGCGTAATTTTCGTTAAAAGGGGTACAAAGTTTTCGCTTATAATCATAATAAGTATAATATTTATTAAAAATTAATAATAATTAAATTGTGGCGAACGTAACGCTCCACATTTGGTTCCTGTTGGCAACAGGTGGTCAAAAAATATGTAACCAGAGACACAACCTTTTCCCACCTTTTATTATGTCATTTGAATTGGGATTGAAACCATAATTTTCCGGGACTGATATTTCGCCCGTGTTGTGAGTACTCGTTTGTGTAATCGTAGGCTCGTAGCAACGCCATAAACTATAAGAAGAACGAGTCAGTGTTTACATCTTTAATTTATTACCGAACCTCCGACCCGTCAATATTATTTATTATCATTTTAGTGTCTGTAATTTATAACCAAGTTTATTGTTTTCTAATGTGTCCTGCATTACACGCGATCGCATAAAATAATAAAGTTAAGTATCCTTTATAACTGGTTACGTATAGTCAGCAACGAAACTTAGTTAATTTCAGTTTTAAAAATCATAAATAAAGTCATTGATGTAATATGAAAAATAATAACACAAAGTCTTGAATATTAAAAATTTTAAATTTAATTTGTTGGCATTTGTAATTTAACTTTTATGAAATGTTGTTGTTGTTGTTGTGGTTGTGTCTTATTTTTTATTATTATGAGTAATTTTAATAATGATAGTAATGTTCCTGTTTGTTTGTGTATTTTGTCTAGTAAATGTATTATATAATAAATAATTTTGCATGCCATAAGGAAAAATGTATCGGGACACATCAAAATAACCATCATATCTCACCTACATTATTGGCAATTAAATGATTTCTTTCTTTCTTCTTTAAAGCTGAAGATACGTTCTTCATACTGCCCATTTTGTTTAGGGTAAGAACTTATGTATCTCTTCCACTCCCTCGTCAGCCGTCACAAATAATGATAATTATGTCATGTAAGTACCTACTTACCTAATTCAGTAATAGAAAAAGTTGGTCTAGCGGTCGTAAGCGCTACTGCTGATCATGAGGTCCTGGGTTTGATTCCCGGGTCGGAAAAATTGCTATTGGGTTTTTCTATCTGGAATTTCTCAGTAGCAGCCCGGAGTCTGGATTTGTGCCCGGCTAATGGTAATAGGCTCGCCCCCTATTACATGAGACTTAAACATAACTGGCAAAATGTGCGTGTACTATAAATACACCTTTGCCTAACCCTTCAAGGATTACATGCGTGATGATAATTTATGCTAATCAACTTTCATTGCTGACCGTACACTCTCGTTTTTGCCAGGAGTTCAGTGAAGTTTGTCGCAATACTTCCGCGTGTGTAGTAAAGTTTGTATTGTTGTTCAACAGAGCTTCTGTTTTGAAACTACTTGAATGTTGATAGTTTTTTGACTCTCAAGATATTTATTTAATTTGTTTAAGTATACTCGTATTATTAACATGACATCTACTCAGCGGTTGGGCTTGAAGGACGTTCGATTCTTAAGAAACGTGTAGGCTGTGCGTTAATTTGTCAATGTAGTACAACAGAAAAAGTTGATATATTACCTACATAATCATTCCCACTGCTGGGACACAGGCCATCTCTATGAGAGGGAGTGGGTCGTAATTCACCACGCGGGTCCAGTCCGTTGGTTGTCCGTCGGCTTGGTAGGCCGTCTTCAAAAGTAATACAAATGCCACAACGCGCTAAGATTAATTTTCAATGTTTTTTTTTTAGTTTTTCGATAATACGACCTACGACCCCATTTTTTTACATTTAACCTTACCTACTAGGTACCTTAGTTTAAGGTAATATTGACTGATAAATGAAATAATATTTTTGTAACTTATTAAAATGTCATTCACATCATAATAAATAGGTAGGTGCTTATACGTGGTTTCAAAACTGCACAGTTAGGCGCGAAACACAGCGGGGCGGGCCGGGCCGGTCAATTTCACCGCGAACGATAGTGCAAAGGGAATCTTAAACTACCAACGCACATGGAGTACAAAACGACCGCGCCATACCAAAAATAATTGCAGTCATTCGCGGACAAAATGACCGCCGCTGTCTGTTGAACGCCGGCGGACAATTTCGAATCGTAGGGAAATCCCGGCAGTCTATCTGGCCTACGTGTGCGTTAGTGCATAGATTTATTTTTATTTATTAAAATCTTTTTTACGACTATCATTACAGGTGTACACCTAAAGCGATAGCGCGGTCTTATAATCAACTTGCAATCTAAAACTATGGAAACGTAAAAAAAAAAACTAGTAGTACTTAAAATAACGTCTAAAAATAATATTAAAAAAAAACACAATATTTAAAAAACAACAACTTATGGAAAGCCTACTCTAATCTACACTTTATCATAAAATAAACAACAGTATTTTTGCGAACTCACTCAAATGGCATGTAAATACATCGATCTTCACGTGAAGATCGAATAACCTGAATTGCGCGGGTCAATGGTGTTTTGGCGAGGAGGTTGGTCCTGGCAACCGGCACGGCCAGCAGCGGCGGGCGGCGCCGTCTCCACACATAGCGGTCTGGTACACATACACTCAGGCGCTTCTATTTCCTTACGCTCTATCGTTCGCGGTCAAATTGACCGGCCCGGCCTGCCCCGCCCGTGTGTGTCGCGCCTTAGTAACAAGAGTAGGTAATTAATTAGTATCACGAACTTGAGATTAATGCAAAAACGGCTAGATTTTCCTACACCAAGATCACGAATAAGAAATATATGAAAACCTTATCTGTCTACCTTGAAATATTTTGTAGAAACGTGTTCTTTGCGGTATAAATTACCGCAAAGAACACGTTTCTACAAAATATTTAAAAGCTATGTAAATTCAATTTTGTGTTAAAAAATTAAATCATGACTCACGAATCGGCACGACATGGGTTGGTTTCTGCAAACTTTTATATGGTTATAAGGCTCGTGCAGACTGGCGCTATATCGCGGGCGCGACAGGCAGTGCGACACTTTCCATGAAGTTTTCATAGAAATTGTGCTACTAGTGTCGCGCTCGCGTCGTGTCTGTTTGAGGAGGCTTTAATTGACATTTCCATCAGAGATTTCTTCGTAACAGCACATGGTCTAGACATGGGCTCGCTTGATTAGGCTCGCCCCAATTTACATAGGAGTACGACTAAAATATAATTCTCGAAATATGGTTGTACTAACGGTACTAACGGTACTAACTATACATCGTCACCGAACGGGTCGTCTATTAATCACGTGATGTTTTTGGCAACTTTTTAACCCAACCCCGGGGGGGGGGTTGGGTTAAAAAGTTGCCCTCCGCGCTCGGTATAAATTATCTTAAGTATCTTACTGGCGACTGGCCACTTAAAAATAAGTGTCGCAACGCGGGTATTCGATAGGGCCCGCTTGTGATGTGTCTTTAGTATCCTATTTTTTTTTTTTGGGTTGGAAATTATCAAATAACTTCTCCCGCTCTAGGCCTCTCCCTCACGCGTTCCGCCTCCTCCTTCGCAAGCATTACTGCTTCGCAGAAGGAGGTGACGAGTCCACTTGACGCACACTTTGAGCATGGCTGTCCTATAATAGATAATCTTGGAACGTACATATGAATTGAAAAACTCACATTGGTACTTACCCGAATTTGAATTTTCTAATATACCAAAACGTATAATGTTTCAGTGTTCAAGCCACCTATACAACGCTCTGAGGCAGTTCCGGCTCGTTTTCCCGGAAGTCAGCAAGGCTCCTCTCTACATAGCTGGAGAATCCTACGCAGGCCGCTACCTACCCGCTCTCGGCGTGAAGATACTGGAGCAAGACCGTAGCATCGGTGTCCTGGATGTCAATTTACAGGTAGATATACAAATATATTTTTAGTTTAGGAACTTAAAGACTCGTACAGACTGGCGCGATATTGCGGGTGCGACAAGGGTCACGCTGCCTGTCGCGCCAGTCTGTACGAGCCTTTAATCGATAGATACAGTCAACTGCACATTAGTGGAAACATTGAGAGCGCCTCTATGTCTAAAAAGTAAGAGTTTT
This sequence comes from Tiliacea aurago, assembly GCA_948098905.1. Lineage (NCBI taxonomy): Eukaryota > Metazoa > Arthropoda > Insecta > Lepidoptera > Noctuidae > Tiliacea > Tiliacea aurago. Next base: position 22,310,960 of record OX402581.1, on the reverse strand, counting down.
TAGTATGAGGAACAGGATGTAAAGTTCACTCATCCTCTAAAGAAAAGGGAGGATCCTCCGACCAGACGGGTGTTGTGTCTGGTGGGCAACTGCCCAACGGTCGATGTCGGGATGTTGTATATATGCTAGTTGCGCGGTAAACTCTGCTTGCGCGATGCAGGATTTTGCGTGGCGTCAGTGTGACGCGTAGTTCGCATGTGGCGATGTTGATGCCGCTACAAGTAATTTTCGTAGTGCAAGCGATGTGCGATTGACTGTACCTGATAGACCGCCTCGTTGGTCAAGCACGTTTGCTGAGCGCGAGGTGAGGTTTTTTTGAAGAATAGAGCGGCTGGGCGGCTGGGCGGCTTCAAAAAAATCTAAAATATAAATCTATATCTAGTAAAAACGTGAGTGAAGTGACCTTAAAACTGAGCAAGCTGAACTGCTGTGACTGAGCTATTTTTTTTGTTTATTTTTTTTTATTTGGTTTATATTATATTGTGTGCCTTTTAGTCTGTGCTAAATCAATGTATTTTCTTTCTTTCTTTATCAGATTATGACAGCTCACTTCGAGGTTACTTTACCCAAGTTTTCAAGAATAGACCGGCTGGTCGGGCAGTGTCAAATTGGGTTTTTCATTATAAATTTCTCAGTAGCAGCTAGGAATCTGGATTTGTGTCCGATAAAAGGCAATATTGGCGAAATGTTCTATATGCAAAAAATAAAAAAAATATATATAACGTGTAACGTTAAATGCGCAAAACCTCTTAAGGGGTCATTGTACTAATTGCGGTCATGGGACAAATGCTAAAATCGCGAAAAAAAATCATCTGTTCCCTACATTTTGACGAGAGAGAACATAAATGTATGGCCCCTTAAGAGGTTTTCGCATTTAACGTTACACGTTGTATATGGGACACGCACAAGAACTACAAAAAGTAAAAAAATGAGCATTTAAAACCAACAAAATTGACTTATTTGTTTGAGCAAAATACAAAAAAAAGGTTTGTGCGACGTCAAAAAGGCTGATATCTCAGCTTATGCTGAGATATCAGCCTTTTTGGCTGCTGCGAATGCTGCGATTTTATTATTATATGCCTGGTGCTCTATACGTCCCTGCCTACCCTTTCTGTGAAATCATCAAAACCGCTTTCCAAATTATATTTCATTGGAAATATGACCATTATATGAAATTAAACAACATACACCTTAAAAGCATATTTTACAAAACCAAATCAAAATCTACGAGTATTTCGAAGGGTTGTTAAGGCACATAGCAGAGTTCCTACATAATTGTCGGGAAATAGGTAGCGTACCCTAAAATACCCTATAAAGACAATAAAAAATGATCACAAAGGGGGCAAGAATCACAAATCACAAATATTCAATCAGTCATGATTCCTACAGAGAATAATATTAATTCTCACGGCCTCATCAGGTGGCGTTGTACCTTTGTGACGGAACTGTGTACTAAGGAAGGATTAGGTATACTAAAATTAACCATATAGGGGGTAAAAAGGTTCGTTTATATGAAAAATGTTTATTATTTGGGTTTATAAACTTACACCTAGATATAGAATAGAATAGAATACTCTTTATTATGTAGGTACACCATAAAAGTTACAGTTATAAATGTTGAAATTTTACATAGGGTGACACAATGGGCGGTCAATACATAGTATAATATGATATTCGGCTCGATTTTGATTATAGGTATTCTTGGGGTACCTACTGGTTTAAAACCTCAAGTCTGGCAGTGTTTTTTTTATCAGGGCCTTCGCCGATCTGTGCCCGGTTACTGCAATAGGCTCCCCTATATTACATAAGACTTACACACTTGTAACTGGCGGCATGAGCTATACATCTTTGCCTACCCCTTCGGAGAGCTGCATAAGCGTGATGTTATGTGTCAGTCAATATTGATATAGATCTACTCAGCTGGTACTATATCAATATAAACTGCTGTTCACTACTGGACTGTACTACTAAATTAGTCTGCATAAACATTTTAAAATGTCATTAAATAGAGGTTAAATACACTGACACTACTTACACTTTAAATAACCGAAACTAAATAACAAGGCAATCTCAGTCAATTGACGCAAATTATACGAAATCCATGCTTACATACAGTAGTAACGAAGTCAAAAGTGTACATTGAATATTTTTGACAAGTAATTGCTACGAGGTGTGGGAAAGACTATGATGCCGAAATTATAGTTTTTAGAAATTTTGTCCGTTTGTTTGGATTTATGATCCGGATTGGCGCAAACATGGCTAAACGGAATTGGATTAAATTTGGCACACATAAGTTTATAACCTGGACTAACATAATTATAGGACTATAGGGTAACAAAGGGAAAATGTTATCACCATTTAATTACTTACAATACATTCGCCTTACGGTTAGGTTAAAATTGTTAAAATTGCCAAATTATTATCAATGAGCGCAAAACGACCGGAGGCGCGGGGGCGCCGCCGGCGCCGCCGTCGTTAGCATGTTTTTGTACGGACAACCCTGTAACATAACACCCTTATAACTTTGTGATTTTTCATGATACAGTTTGGAAATTTTGTACATAGATTCTTTACATAAAAATACTAGACACGTGTTTCGGGTTTCGCATATACTAAAAATAATGTTTGTATAATATAATTATACGGTACATATATTTTTAATCCAGGTATTAAATTCCCGGGGAATATTCTCCGACATTCAACAGGCGAAGCCGCGGGCAAAAGCTAGTGATTAATATAATACAACTCATTGACAAGGTCATGTGTACTCATTTTAACAATCATTTTGAGGTGGTCATCCGTGAAATCGTCCTCGAACCAGTGCAAAAAATATTTACGATATGGTCAGCGCTCATGGCTGCATTAAAAGTCGATGAATTCAATAATATTTTGGACTTTTCATCATCATCATTTCAGCCGAAAGACGTCCACTGCTGGACATAGGCCTCCCCCAAAGTAGGGAGTTTGCCATAATCGCAACGCTTGGCTAGGTTGGCGATCGCAGTATGGTGTTAAAATGCATGGAGAACGCTGCTGCCCATTCTCTAGTAAGTCCCTTGGTCGCCTTTTACGACAACCACGGGAAGAAATAGGATGGTGCTATTCTTTACATCCGGCACCAAACGGACTTTTGGAATTAATAAAATTGGCAGCCTTTGCTTTTCGAATTTAATTCCAATACGTGTTTTGTATGAGCGTGCTCTATCTTTTTTTTTATATCTTGACTGTTATAATCCTCATGTATTTCGCCGGCGGAGTCTACCAGACTCTTACTGGCTAAGGTGTTCGTCAACTGCCTTTGGCCGAGGTCATTGCATTAACGTAGCTTGATTGTTTTTTTTTTTATAAAATTTATATAAATTAATCTCTGCCAGTAGGTATCATAATAATTCAAAAAACATGAATCCGTTCAGCAATTTAAAAACACAGAAGAATTAATTGAAAGTTGCAAGGCTCCGCGATATCTTCGATTTTTTTTTATGCTGTCCTTACTCCTCCGATTTCAAATAATTTCAATACATTGTTAGGCATATGCAAAAAATATGTATTGTGAATCTTGCGATTCACAATACATATTTTTTTTAATAATATATTTTGTTTTTATTTCCCCGTAGCGATGTTTAGAAAGTACATCTTACATAGCACATAATTATACAACATTAGTTTTTGTTTATACTAAACCTCTTAAGGGGTCATTGTATTCATCATTATGAACAACTTTTACTATGGGACCAAAGTTGAAATCGCGAAAAAAATATCAGCTGTTCCCTACATTTTGACGAGTTCAGCGAACTTAAATGTAGAGAACAGCTGATTTTTTTTTCGCGATTTCATGGTTGGTCCATAGTAAAAGTTGTTCATAATGATGAGTACAATGACCCCTTAAGAGGTTTAGTATAAACAAAAACTAATGTTGTATAGGTATCTACATATCTACCTATAATTAGGGTTCCGTACCAAAATGGTAAAAAGGAACCCTTATGGCGAGACTAAGTTTGTCTGTCTGTCACACCTGGATATCTCAAGAACTACTAATGCTATCAACTTCAAATTTAGAATAGTTTTAGATGACGTTTGCCCAACTACTTTGCAAAAAGAAAGAAATTTAAAAATATATATCTTTTTTGCAAAAAGGACTGAAAAGGGGTCTTAAAAATTTGAAGTGGAGTTACTAGGGCATGTAGGGGCATATGAAAGAACGCTGTTTGCACATTCTCAAACATTTTTTTATTTTTTTTTAGGCAGCATAGTTTCCGACTTTTGATGTAAAGTGTAAAAAAAAAACCGTTGCCCGCCCTTATTCGGAGATAAGGAACGAGGAACGGTATTTTTTTTCGGTTTGCATAGATAAAAATCTGAAATTATTCTGTGATAGAAGTTTATGTAAAGATTACAGGAAAAATAAAACGATGTCTGTAAATAGTACAGTTTTTCAGAAATCATCAACATCATACGTACGGAACACTCGGTGCGCGAGTCCGACTCGCTCTTGACCGGTTTTTTTTAAATAAGTAGTACTATATAGTAGTAGTAGTAGTAGTAGTACTTAGTGTTATGTCATTGAATCTGCAGCTTTCTAATCTTAGTGGTTATTAATAAGTACTCTTCTATCAAATAACAGATATTACTGCTCTACAGCATACGTATGGATGAAATTCAAAGTAATATTTTTATATAACTGACATTTACATAAATTATGTCTTTATTTATTTTTATCAGCTACTTGTCTTTTACTTGTCTATCCATGACCTCAAATACTTGTAAACTACTTGAAGCTAAAAAGTTTAAAACTAAAAATTATGTAAACCTGTTACACTCGTTAATATCAACATTTTTTTAATAACTCGCTTTTAAAATATCGATGGGTACCTCTTTCGTTGATTACTTTAATTTTAGTTACGACTTGTTATCCGTTACGATTAAAACTGATTAAAATGCAATTGCACAGAAGTAAAAAAATACCTACTTACTTAATATTCTGGAGAGGTACTTGGAAGGGCAGGATAAATAGCTTGCTACGCGACGTAGCACGTAGCCCGCTACAACGAACCAACCAGCAAAAAAAACACTTTTACTCGTCAAAAATAACTTGTTTTAAACTGGATGAGTTCAGCGTTTCCTATCCGACTACTCTGGGAAGAAAGACCGAAACTAACTCAGAGGTCACAGATCTTTTATTTTAAAGTCCATACATAATCTTAAGATATGATAAGATACATTTTTATTTATTCTCTCTTCACAAAGCTGACTTAAAGTTAATGTGTACAAAAAAAAGTCTAAAATCTTGGTCAGAACTTGTGAGGAACATGCAAATTAATGTCTGAGATGGTGTTTTGAGGAAAGAAACACGCAGATTTTAATGGACCGGTCCAGTCCAGCTCAGCTCAGAACTTAAGGAGCTCATCGACTCGACGAACAATACCATCCTCCAAACAAAGGACATTTGGGTAGGCCGCATAAATAAGATAATCATTCAAACTAACTGAGGAAATAGTAATTACCCGCTTAGTCCTCATATTTACAATAATAATAATAAAATAACTTATAAAGTAAATGTTTATGTCTATAATATGCTGAGTATTAGTGTACAATCGCCAGCACATCATGTTTCAAATTTTAACTCTCAAAGTTGAACTTAACCGTTAACATTTTATGGTTTAAAATCATTTGGAGAAATTTGACAGTTTGTTATAACCTGATGTGCGCGACTGTACACCGCATATTGAAATCATTTCTAGTATAATTATGTACCTAAATTATATATCACCTACATTTTGTTTAGTAAAATTCCTACTGAAATACTTCTTCTACGGTCACATAACCTCTTTCTGATTCCATGGCCTGCGTCCGAAAGGGATATCGTGGCCCTGGCACCCGGCAGACAGGCAACGGAAGGAACACGGGTGGGTTTTAGTCAGTAAAAGTCTGACACGCCCTCCCGTTCCGCCCAGAGCGGGAGTTATTTGATAATTTCCCACCCAAAAAAAGGCCTGTGTTTCAGCGATATCGGAAAGGGTATTGGCGATATGAAAGGTGCATTAACCTTTTTAGGGTTCCGTAGTCAACAAGGAACCCTTGTAGTTTCGTCATGTCCGTCTGTATGGCTGTCTGTCCCCTGCTTAGCTCAGAGACTCATAGCTTTTACTTGGAAGTTGTAATTTGGCACTATACTTAATTTGGGTCTATATTTTTTTTTCTAGATGTCCTCATTTACAGGTAAGTGGGGATGATATAATTTTTTCTCGTCTATCCCATGATGTGAAGTATCGTTGGATAGGCCGCGCAAAAATGTTGTCAAGTGCCCCCCCCGCCCCCCCTGCCAGCTAAATGGTTATTTTTGGATATGTAAAAAAATCATGGCAGTAGTATATATAACGAAGTTAAAAGGAAAACTATCACAGCTAAGTAGGCTTTACAAACTAACTAGTAATAGTCGACCAACTTACGAATATCGATGTATGGGAGAACATGTTTTTCAATTACTATAGTTCTTCTCCATGGGAACCTTAGTCAGTAAAGATGAAGCTAGTTGTCCATTCCAAGGCGACTACGCCTTGCAGCAACTAGCTTCATCTTTCTGAATGACAACTCCTTTGACAATTCAAGTGCCCGTATTGAGTTGAGTTTGGCAAGACCTTAGACTACCAGGGTTACGAGCCTGTCCGAAAGGGATATCGTGGCCCTGGCACACAGGCATTTGAAGGAACACGGTGGGTTTTAGTCAGTAAAAGTCTGACACAGGGCGTGTCAGACTCCGCTCCGCCCAGAGCAGGAGAAGTTATTTAATAATTTCAAACGCAAAAAAAAAAAAAAAGACTAGTAATTTAATAATGGATACTTAAAAAAAATATGGGGAATGCCGACAAAAGTGAAAATTTAAAGCTTTGGAATAACAGTATTTTTTTTGGGAATTATTGTATGATATCCAACACGCACTTGATACCGTCGAGCATATACAATATATTAGTGTATATTTGCGTATACATGTACTTACACAGGCCGCCTGCGCGTCGCAAGTCTGGCGAAACACGTCACACCTTAGCATGTCGGTGACCTGAACCCATAAGTTTTCACTTCAAAAGTCGTAAACTATTCGGAAGTACAAATTTAAGGGTATTTAATAAACAGGAAACGCACTTTCCCATATTTTTTAACTGACATAACCTTCATACATTGGAACACCGGATATACATACTTACATACATGACGTATTTATGTGTGTTATATTTTAAACTAGCGACCCACCCCTGGTTCGCATGTTTTTTTTACGACTTGTCAAAACATCAAGATTCCTTTATTACGTGCCTACATGTTTGAAGTTCTATGTGTATATAATACTTTGATATTAAACTTATTTAATATCAAAAGAAAAGAAATCAGCTGTTACATTTATGTTCCCGTAACTCTTGAAAATGTAGGGAACAACTGATTTTTTTTTCGCGATTTCAGGTTTAGTCCCATAATAAAGGTTGTTCATAATGATGACTACAATGACCCCTTAAGAGTTTGTGCTGTAATTCCGGGACATGTTGTAGTTATTCCCCTTTTTCCCTCATGAAAACCAAGAGGTGAGTCCCGAATTTTTAACGTTTTGTTTGGTGAGTCGCGGTCAGTCATCTTTGGGAACTACTGGTTTAGAAGAATAATGCGGTCACACAGACAGACACGAAAAGCGACTAATTTATAATATGTAAAGATTAATATGTAATAAGTTGTTCCATGTTTGCTCACTCAACTGCTGTGCTGATTGCCTTCATTATTGTTGACATTATTTTTTTTATTCGTTTGTTTATTACTTTTGCCCATGACAAGATAACATACTTGCCTTAATTACTCAATACCTACTGATAATGCAGCTGAACTGTCCGCTCAAATCGTGGAAACTGACTATTTGTATACTTATAAGCAAATAGTCAGTTTGAGAGATTGCGAGCATCTCCAATGGTAGAATTTGCACATACTTTGGTTTTGATTGAAGTGCATTTCTGTTCCGTTTGGTGCCGCAGTTCCGTTAGGTGCCGGACGTAAAGAATAGCACCATCCCATTTCTTCCCGTGGGTGTCGTAAAAGGTGACTAAGGGATTCACTAAAGAATGAGCAGCAGCGTTCTCTATGCATTTTTAAAACCATACTGCGATCGCCAAACCTTCTGCCAAGCGTGGCGATTATGGCAAATCCCCCCCTTTTTGGGGGAGGCCTATGTGCAGCAGTGGACGTCTTTCAGCTAAAATGATGATGATACATTTCTGGTGTAGTCAATCCACCTTCAATGTTTTTAACTGTTTGTTCTTGGGCGTTGCTTGCATGGCTGTTTCCGGTATAGCCAATTCAACCTCAATGTTTGTAAGTTCTTTATCTGGTTCTTTTTCTGGTATTCCATTTTGAACTTAAGAATAATCATCTGCTGGGACTGTACTCTGTTCTTTAGATAGATCTGCAGTGTTGCCTGACGGGCCACCGACCATATCATCCATCAATGCTTCACTATAATTGTGATGCTGTTGATCATCACTTATTGGGCCAGTCATCTCCATGTTATTGCTAGTAGTACGAGTCTCAGAAGTACTTGCAAAGGTTGTCATTGAAGGGCCTTCATCTGAAAGTATCTCATCAAAAAAATAATTTATAGGTGTTTAGTTCAGTACAAATTTATTTATTTATTACATTTCGGAAAATATATATGTCCATAATATGAGACCTCAATTTTAAAAGTGCGCCATACGAAATTCCAGAAGCAATCTCAATGATGATTTTATTCCTAATTTCCAGGGTATTATAATGGGCAACCCAGTGCTGAGTCGCGACAGCATAGCGGACTACAGCTCGATCTACTACCAGTGGGGCCTAATTGACAGCCAGGGTCTGCAAGCTGTCAAGCAGTTGCAGGAAGCCTACAACAAAGCCATACTTTATGAGGACTCGGAATCTGCGACACTAGTAAGTATCTGGAATAATTAATATCGTCTAATGAAGTATAAAATTAGTATTTGTTTTGTGGCAAGCGAATTTACCTGATGTGTGATGGTGTCATGCTAACAACGGCATTAGGTGTAGATTTACATAGCATTATAGCATAGCATAATCAGCCAATAATATCCCCACTGGCTGGAACACAGGACTCCTCTCGGTGAGAGGGAGCGGGCCGTAATCCACCACGTGGGCATATATGTCTGCCAGTTGTATGCCGTTATATCTGGAGGAACATTGACTCCTAAAACACAGGCTTTTAGCCTAGTTTAGGAGGCATCAGTTCGCCCTTTAATGTGACTATAATGTACAACATTTATTTAATCCTTGTGTACTTATGTATGTTTTCAAAGTGTACAAATAAACATTTTATTATTATTATTATTATGTCGACAAATTTTTAGGGTTCCGTAGCCAAATGCCAAAAAACGGAACCCTTATGAATTCGTCATGTCTGTCTGTCTGTCCGTCCGTATGTCACGGCCACTTTTTTCCAAAACTATAAGAACTATACTGTTGTAACTTGGTAAGTAGATGTATTTTGTGAACCTCATTAAGATTATCGCACAAAAATAGAAAAAAACCATAAATTTGGGGGTTCCCCATACATAGAACTGAAACTCAAATTCTTTTTTTCATCTATGGATAGGTCTTCTAAAATAATATTGAGGTTTCTAATATTTTTTTTCTAAACTGAATAGTTTGCGTGAGAGACAATTCCAAGGTGGTAAAATGTGTCCTCCCCCCCTGTAACTTCTAAAATAAGATAATGATAAAACTAAAAAAAAAAGTATCTTTTAGTTAAAGGGGGTTTTTATCCACACGGATATGCCAACCCCATCGCACCTTATCAACTATTTAACTTTGATTAAAATAAAGTAGAACTATAACGACATAATACTATACTGTAATTGAAATGGAATCATTGACTAGGCATCATCTTGACCATACAAAAAAATTATATGATGTACGTAGTTTATTTTTAATACGTCATAAATCGTAAACCGCAATTTACCTTTCATTCAATCAACTCAAATATAAAAATAAAATAATGGTACGGAACCCTTCGTGCGCGAGTCCGTCTCGCACTTGGCCGGTTTTTTTTAGTTTTAGGACGTGCCGCTTTCCTCACAGTGTTTTCCTTCACCGTTTTGAGAGCAGTGGTGATGAAATATTTTTAGAATTGGATCATCAGTTCAGGAGATTACCCCCCCCCCCCCCCCTACATACAAACAAACAAACTTACAAACAAATTTTATCTCTTTATAATATTAGTATAGATAATATAATTGGGTCTATCTAGCTATTTTAATTTCTTTTCATTAATTGATAAAAGCTCCATCAAACTCCTATAAAACGATGTTTGTTTAATGTTCCAGCTGCGCGAAGAACTGCTAAACAGGCTTGATGACATGTCGATGCAGCAGCAGACGTTCAACATCCTCGTTGACACCATATCCCACCTGGATGACTTCGTCAGCTACATTCAAAGACCTGAAGTTTCCGAGGCATTGCACGTTGGCAGCATTCAGTTCGCCTTTCACAACGGAACTGCTCATAAGAGGCTTACTCCTGACTTCCTGAGTGAAGTCCGGTCGAAAGTGGAGATGCTGCTCAATCATTACAGGATTCTTATATATTGGTAAGAGTTTTGGTCTTTTATGATTTACTTTGCAGACAGTTTGGGTACTAATGGTAATTACATAGATTTGGGTACTAATGGTATCTACATATTTGTACGTATTTCTCTGTTCCTTCTTAATGTCTGTTTATAATATTACCTGTGGGCTTAAACTGTTATAATATTATAATGTGGTAAAATCATAAAATAGGCGTAGCCAACAGCGGGTAAACATTAATGGTTTTTGGGGTTGCTAGCAAGTACCGGGAAGATGCCCTTGAACTTGCCTTAAACGGTACGCCAATACAAAAACTCACAATTTTTTAAATATCTTTTTAAAATATTTTCTTACTGACGAACTCAGGGACCATAGTGACATTAAGAGGGAGCACAGGGCTCTGGAGGTCAGGGGTAATAAGTTGGCACGAAGATTTGCTCGTGTACTGACCAAGTAAAAATTACGCTTACTGTCAAAGTTTTTGCACCGGTAATCTTTGGATCAACTACTCGAAAATGTACAGATGCTGTTGCGACTACCTCGTTTTTGCAGTGTCTCAGAAATGTTCGCGGTAACCCATAGATACCGATGGATTTCATGCCATTAATCGTAAAAAAACGGCCTCACTCCTGAGCAGAATAAGGGGCAGTCACAATAGCATTCTGAAGTGCTGTTATAAGGCTATATGTGCGAAGACATATCTACCATAGTTTCCATTTCTCGTTATGTCTAGGTGGTGTTCTCATTAATTCCTCTTTAGTTTATGTTACCTGTTACTAACATTCTAAGGATCTTTTATTTGTCCGAATTAAAATGATTTGATTTATTTATTTATTAATTTGAAATAACTTTATCATATACAAAATTAGAGCTGCACGCACACAATCCAGTTGGCATTCCAATTTCCACTTGATATAAATATTTCCGTAAACCTCTTCAAACTGATGATCTTCTCATGTCAGGATAATTATAATTATCAGTAGTTCACTGTTCTGTGATAAATCGTTGCTAGCTTATTGCAGTCTTTGTCCTTCTTTAAGGCCCACTTGTACCATCAATCCGGGCACTTAAGGCGACGATAACAGACTTTTGATGATTTTATACTGAAGATCACGCCTAAACGAGTAGTTTTAATGATTTGAAAAAAAAAATATGTTAAATTAGAGCATTTTCTCAATAACTTAATATGTGAATATTTTAGATTTTGTTTATATTACATAGTGAAATTAATTTGTAAAGTTATGTCTAACGCGGATAAAAAACTGAGAATGGCGCAAAATCTACCAAGCGTATTTTTCTGAAACCTTCACCAATTTAGAGATAATTTAATTATTCATCTTTTAGTATACGCGTTTTATTAAAATACTTTTTGGTTTGTGTATAATAAATTAATAATGCGTCAAATTGGGGACAGCGCTCCTTGATGGGCGAGTCCTATTACTGGCTGAACGTACGACGCGTTGCGTGAGCTCAGTACAGAACACGCAAGCTAACTCAACAACTCAAGGTCAATGGCACATAGAAAGAGAACTATATTTTAAACTAGCTGATGCCTGCGGCAACGCCCGCGTGGCGTTTTCTAAAATCAAAGTTACTCCACCTAAGTTACTCTTATAATATCAGCTATCTGCCGTTGCTGTTATTTTGGCATTAAAAACAGACACTTCAATTTCATTTATAGATTTGTTTAACCCTAAATGCATTTAGTCATTTGTGGAGCAAGCGGGCTTAAAAATGTATGGTTTCTTTCCAGTGGGCAGATGGACCTGACAGCTCCGTGTGTGCCCAACGCTAAGGATCGCAGGAAGCACTGGCACTGGAACAAGCGTGATCAGTTCCTGAACGCGTCGCGCACACCGTGGTGGTTTGACAACAGGATCGCTGGGTAAGTTGTTACAATGAAACATTATTCCTAGTGTGGGAACAGTTAAATAAAATATATATATCCTTTTAATAGAAATAGTGCCTAAGCTCGATTAAATATAACAAGATAGTTCGTATGTTATTTTAAAGGGTGTTTCAAAATGAACCCAAACAAACTTTAAAACGACCCGAATAACTTTTACTACATACGGACCAACTTTGAAATCGCGAAAAAACAAAACAGCAGTAGGTATTAAAACTTTATTATGAAACAGCAGACTTTTTTTTTGTGATTTCAATGTTGGTCCCATAGTAAAGCTATTCAATGGTCTCGATGGTCTAAAGCGCTCCTTAAAGTTGGTTGGGTTAATTTTGAAACACCTTTTATAAGATACAGCACGATATGGTACAGTGATACTGCTTCTTATATTTTCCCACAAAAGAGCAACTCATTTACGAACTTTACTTTATAAGCCATACAATGACCAATTTGATAGCGATAAACATAATATTTAAAGCCTGAACAAAAAAGGAGCCCAAAATCTACAGTGTCATCATGAAATTATTTAAAAATTACATGACTCTTGAACACATTCCTGTCACACTCCTTATATTTTCAGATACGTCAAAAGCGGCGGCAGTCTCACCGAAGTCTTGGTCCGAGGAGCAGGCCATCTAGTTCCAATGGACAAGCCAGCAGAAACCGTGCAACTGATCTCATACTTCATCAGAGGATTAGACATGCCATTACCACCTAACTACCACATCATGGCTCAAGATACAGCCCCGTACATTGATGACGACACCGAGGGCATTTCAAAGACTATATTGCAAGTTCCTGGGGAACCACCTTCTGGGACCCAAACAGTGATGGTTGTAAGCATTGTCCTGAATGTACTGCTGCTTCTCGCTATAGTCTGTGGCGTGGTCTATGGTCTGAGGTGGAAAAGACGGACGGATGCTTATTTATACAATAACGTTGACGAGACTAGTATTACTTCAACTATGTTTTAAAGATGGAAGAGGATTGAATGTAGTCAGAACTGTGGATGACAGAACAGCATTTTTAGCTCGGATCCTAAAATGTATTGACCGGTATTGGTTTGTGTTACGACTCTTGCTAGTGTTGCCATACTGATCCGTAGTTCCCAGTGTCGCAAACTCTCAGATCCGTTTTTCGAGTTAAAATTATAGGGCAATTTTGTGCTAAGGTTGAATTGAAATGAAATCCATTACGCTTGAATTGAATGGCTTTTTTAGGGTTCCGTAACCAAATAGCAAAAAACGGAACCCTTATGGATTCGTCATGTCTGTCTGTTTGTCTGTCCGTCCGTATGTCACAGCCACTTTTTTCCAAAACTATAAGAACTATACTGTTGAGACCTGGTAAGTAGATGTATTATGTGAACCGCATTAAGATTTTCACACAAACATAGAAAAAATCAATACATTTTGAGGGTTCCCCATACTTAGAACTCAAATTTTTTTTTCATCAAACCCATACGTGTAGGGGATATCTACCTATCCATAGACCTATCTATGGATAGGTCTTCAAAAATTATATTGAGGTTTCTAATATAATTTTTTTCTAAACAGAATAGTTTGCGCGAGAGACACTTCCAAAGTGGTAAAATGTGTCCCCCACCCCTGTAACTTCTAAAATAATAGAATGATAAGCCTAAAAAAATAAAAAATATATGATGTACATTACCATGTAAACTTCCACCGAAAATTGGTTTGAACGAGATCTAGTAAGTAGTTTTTTTTAATACGTCATAAATCGTAAACCGCAATTTACCTTTCATTCAACACTTTACAAGAACTTTTATATTATGTTACTTGCTGCTACGGAGCCCTTCATGGGCGAATCCGACTCGTACTTGGCCGCTGGGTCGCTATTGGAACTAGGCTTTATATTCGTCTGTAGATCTCAGCATGTATTGAATTGTTTAACTACTATTTATTTTTATATACGAAGCACTACTTTTTAAATACGAAATCAAAGTACAGAATACACACCATGACATTTAGTATGTAATAATGTTATGTGACAACTGATGCCAAGTTAACTTTGTATAAGTGTGAACTAGTCGATACTTCGGCCAAGGCCTACCATATCCCTCAGTGCCTTTTAGTTTTAATACGTACTGTTGTAAATATCGTGTAATTATTGTAAGGAATAGAAAATAAAACATATTTTGAATATCAATTAACTTTTATTTGAATTCCTGTATAAAACTATCTATCATGAACTTGGCTACCTCTGGCTGGTCCAGTGGCACCATATGTCCGGCTCCTCGTATTAGAATCTCGACGAAATTCCCACCAGCCTTCTTGTACCTGAAATCGTAAGACATGAACTTGTATTGTCTAACAATAAAAATAATTAATATTTTTATTGTTAGACGGTTAGATGATGGATTGGTTAGAGGTTTTAAAACTGTTAATTCAAAGGAAATAAGAGCTTCCGGAAATTCGTTACTTTCTGAATTCAAAGTGATGAATTTATGACTGGCTATTGCCAACCAAGGTATAAAATACAAATATTAAGAGGCCGGCCGGCGATGGATGCGTAGTTCATACAAACTTAATACCAAAATAATTTGTAAATCAAACATATTCTTAAGGTTGCGTGTCTTTATTTAGATTGGAATACAGAATATCTAGGTTTCCAAATATATATTTTCAATGGACACTGATTTAAACAAGAGTTATGAGAACAATAAGTTTTCTATAGAAGATTTATATTCCTTATATCACGTCTTTATATAATTTTCCTTTCTAAATATATATTTGGGAACATAGATATTCTATAATCCAGTCGAAATAAATAAGTACACAATACCTTAAGAATATGTTTAATTTACAAATTATTTTGGTATTACGTTTGTATGACCTACGTATGCTACGAAATACATATAAATGTTTCTTACCCAACAACGGACCCGTTAGCGAATCTGCGCAGGCGCCTCCTAGGGGCTTGTATGTAGGACTCCCGGCGCGACCACTTCAGAGTTCCGTACATATGTTTCGATAAACTGTATGCCAGGATTACGTCCAGCTGACCACTGCCAATGAGAAAAATTGGAATTAAATACCTATGGAGTAGGTAAGTCTAAAATTCCTGAGGAAGCGGTGACAACGGAGTCTGTTTTAATATAACCAAGGTGCTTATGATGGCGACCAGTAAATAGTTTTTGTCGTATAGTAATACTTACGATTACTATACGACAAAAACTATTTACTGGTACTGATTATGGTACTCTGGTCAATTAACTTAAATTAGGTATTTATTGATTCTGGAAGTGTTCTGAACTTTCATAGTTCAAAACTTAACATTTTTCTCAGGCTCATAAGGAAAGCCAAGATTTATTAGGTACTCCACACGTCATCTTACCTGTAGTTCAAAACTCCATAATGCTCCAATAACTCTTCAATGAAAGGCTTCGTGGTATTAGCGAAGTCTGGCAACATCTTCTCATAGACCAGCTGGTTGTTATAGTTAAAGGTGACGTTCCCAACGTGGATCTGGTCTCTGATGTCACTCCTGTTGATGTACTCTTCGAACTCCGGCGCACCTGCTGAAGAGTCTTCCACGAAGTTGTAAATGCTGACGCCGCTTTGTTTCTTTATGTATTCTATTGTTTCGTTGAATTTCTGAAACGTTGATATTTCAAATTAAATGTTTTTGAAGTGATTGCGCGCGTTGTCTGATTTTTGGTAGGGAAAACACTTATGGGTTCGCGTCACAAACATGCCCGCGCCAACATGCTGTAGTAGCAATAATTGAAGTTAGATTGAGTAACGAATACACGTAAAAATGTATGTACACACTGCAATGTGCATTGTTTAAATTGTGTTTTAGATAATCATTATTTTATAGAAGTGAAAACTTCTTTAGGCGCGTTGAGCGATTAGTTGTCACTGCTCTGCCTATTTTTTTTTAATGACTGGATAACAATAAACAAACAGGTAACCAAATAGTAAGTGGTCTAACTGACTATTAATGATTTTATACTGAAGATCACGTCTAAACGAGTAGTGTTAATGATTTGAAAAAAATATATGTTAAATTAGAGCATTTTCTCAATAATATAATATGTGAATATTTTAGATTATGTTTATATTACATAGTGAAATTAATTTATAAAGTTATGTCTAACGCGGATAAAAAACTGAGAATGGCGCAAAATCTACCAAGCGTATTTTTCTGAAACCTTCACCAATTTAAGTATACTTTAATTATTGATCTTTTTGTATACGCGTTTTATTAAAATACCTTTTGTTTTGTGTATAATAAAACGCGTCAAATGCGTCATTTTGGGAACAGCGGTCCTTGATGGGCGAGTCCTATTACTGGCTGAACGTACGACGCGTTGCGTGAGCTCAGTACAGAACACGCAAGCGAACCACTCAAGGTCACTGGCATATATCTGCGTCTTAAGGACATACGTAATACCAGAGGCATCGGAGGTGTTGCTATTCTAGAGATAATGCTGGAAGGTTTCATGAGGCTGTAGTAGGCAACACACGGCTATACATTTCCAGTATAAGCTGATTTCGCATTTTATAGGATTTGCGTACAATGAGAGCTCAGCTTATACTGGAAATGTATAGCTTGATATGTAGTCGTCTGTACCTGCACAAAGAACTCTACTAGTTACTACATAAAGTTTATTTTATTTAGATACTACGTTCTGTTTGCGTTTTTAGTTTTTATTTCGGTTGAGTAGATTTTTTGATGTTTTTTTTTTTGGTATCGTGGCGTGTGCTAGCTAAAATAATAAATGGCAATTAATTTAATGTTTTGTGTTAGTATTTTACATTCTATTGTATATCCTAATCAAGTTTTTCTAACTGAACAGACAGCTGTGCTGCTGGGGAGTATGTTGCGCCATTTATTCTTCCCAGCTAAAGCACTAGGAAGTGGTGAAGGGTGGGTGTTTTTGGGGGACTGTCTTATATCATTTTGACGTTCGAAAAGTGCTGATTTTTAGCCTAATTTATTTGCTATCAAAACACAAACCAAAATACCTATCTATTAATTAGGAACCTATTATCAGAATTTAAGAATTTCATAAATAAAATAAAATTGGATGTCTGATGTACTTACATTAGCAGCATCGACCATCCTCTTGCCATCAATAAGCTTGACGACCTGTGCTTCAAGCAGTGCCACGTGATCGACCTGGTTACCTTCGAGGATGCCAAGCGCCTCACACAGGGTGCTGTAGTGCATCATGTCTCGGAGCTCCACCAGACCATTGCCGATTGCGATACCCTGAAAGATTTATGAAACAAAGATTATTATGGGAGATCGGTATCTGGAGCCTATTACACTGTCTTAAATCTCTCTGCTCTCTGAGTATAAGTGTTCTGTGGTCTTAATGCCTGCTAAGTGCTAACACTCATTATAGAGTAAGTATAAGCGATGCAATGATGCCCGTGTCGAAATTGTGAACGAAACCACAACGCGATTCAGAAAACCGTCACAAATGTATATCAACAAAATTAGTGTTGTTCTCTGTAAGGTAGTCTTATAGAAAAAATATCGATGTATCGATATATCGATATTTTCTGTTCGATATCGATATTTTTCGGCGATATCCATTATTTCAATACATCGATGTATCAAGTTTGAAAAATGTATCAAATACGATAAATATTTCCAATGGCAAAACTGTTGTCCCCAGTTCCCCACTGACTAAAACCACTAGAATTCAGAGCCGTAAAAAAGTAAACTTATTTTTATCAATGTTTTATTAGTTTAAGATTTTACATCAGAAATTATGTTTCTAGTTTGGAATTTCAATGAATCAAAAACAAACACAATACAATTTCATAAAGTCCATACTTATACTTTTTAGAAAACTTCACCGATATATCGATATTCTTTTTAAATATCGATATGATATAAATCGATACTCTTAGGCACTTCTTACATCCCTAATGTAAGGTATCATATTGATTACCTACCAACCCCCACTGGGCCCGCGTGGTGGATTACGGCCCACTGCCTCTCACAGAGAGGAAGCCTATGTCCCAGCAGTGGGAACATTATAGGCTGCAACGTCGAAACACATACACTTCCTTGAAATACTTCCGATAACGTCGCACATTTTGTGGCCTTCTCATTTAGAGGTATATGTAGGCACGAGCATTCATCAACACACTTGCCCCTTGTGTGTCAAAGAAACACGCTTTTATAAATGCACGTAAAAACGAAACGTGCAAACACGACTATGCTACGATATTCCATCATGGTGGGCCAGTTCCTATCTTCCGTCTTCATCATCAGACCTTGAAACCTAATCGTGGTCAAAGTTCATTACAAGACTTTTCTAAGAAATCCAAAACAGCTATGATACGATTTTCCATCATAAAGTTCTAGTTCATATCTTCCGGCTCCATCATCAGATCAGTTCGACAGTACCATATTATTGTATTGTCATCAGAACTACATACAGCTGCCAATTTTCATTACGCTACGACCCTTGGAAGATGGTTAAATTAGTTACCTTAGATTCCATTACATAGTTAGTTACATACAGGTCGACCTAATAAAAGCGTGTTAAAAACCGGCCAAGTGTCAGACCACGCACAATGAAGGGTTCTGTAGTTGGGATGAATTCATCCCAAAAACAAACTTAACTTTGTAGTTGCAAAACATGCTCTCCCATACATCGATAGATCTTATAAGAGTTCCGTTTTTTTCCTTTGCTCTCAAAAAAAATCACCAAAATCTCAAATGATGAATGATGATCTCATCATTCATCATTTTAAGTCCACTGCTGGACATTGGCCTCCCCGAATGGAGGTGGGGGGGTTTGCCATAATCGCCACGCTTGTCAGGCGGGTTGGCGATCGCTGAATGGTTTTAAAATGTATAGAGATCGCTGCTACCCATCCTCTAGACTAGTAAGTCCCTTAGTCACCTTTTACGACACCCCAGGAAGAAATAGGCTGGTGCTATTCTTTACGTCCGGCACCACACGGCCTTTGAGATACGGAACCCAAAAAATAGGTCCAAACTATCACGGGCACGACGTTCATATACTATTATTTTCTGATAATTTGGCTATGTACCTTCATGTTGATACGTTTCTGCGTTTTATCCTTGTTGTGTCTGTGGATCTGAATGGCGAGCGCAGGCACGTACTTGCCCGCGTAAGACTCCCCGGCAACGAACAGAGGTGCTGATCGCAACTCTGGGAACATCTCCAAGAACTGCTCGAGGAACTCCAGCATTTGCTCGCCGACCTGAAAACGTTAATATTCAAAGTAAGGAATATATATCACCTGAACTTGAAAAGAAGAAGCGGGTGACCAGCACTGAAATTCAGCGCTGTGCTGTGGGTCCCCAGAACCAGACGCGTATTTTCCCTTAGGCCAAGTGGGCCATGGCCCGGGGCGGCAAACTGTGAAGGGCGGGGCAAGGCGCCCCTTGCAGTCTGCCTGATTTTTTTTATTCAACCACTGCGAGCCGCCCTAACTTCTGATCTGTATGAATGGTCAAAAACTCCTATTTGTAGCGGGGTGTTAACATTTTTGTTTGCTTGCTTGCTTCGCTCGCTCTTGCTTTTTTTAAACTTTTATCAATAAGTTGACGATTCAACTTCTACGAGTAGGTTTATCCGTAGGAATGGTCAAAACCTTTTTTTTTTTTTTTTGTTCACCGGGTGGAAAATCCTCATGGATGTCCTCCGCCCTGGGGCGGGCGGAGGGGTCTGTCAGACTCTTACTGACTAAAAACCACCCCAGTGTTCCCCTCCCACACTTGCACCGGGGGGGATCTTGGGATCTGTTATTCCTTCCGCAATCCCCGGCTAGTGCCGGCCCGCCTCTGCGGGCCACCTCAAGTCTGGGGGGGGTGAGGTGTCTGACCCCCCCCGCGACGTCTGCTAGGGGCGCGCGTGGAACACTACGCGCCGCCACCTCGGGTCCAATGTGATAGGGGGCGGCGGACGTCCCCAAGTCCGCCGTCCCTGGACCCATTTATGGGGGCTGGAAGAGGGCGTTATCGGCCCTCCGACGCCCGGTGCGCCTGCTGCGGGCCGGGTGAGCGGACGAGATCTCCCGCTCCCTTTCCGCAGCCTCCTTCTGCGACACGACTGTTTCGCAGAAGGACACCACCGCGTCCCAGGACTCCTCACTGCCGGCCATCGACTCGACCACGGCCGGCAGCGATAGGTCACTGCCTACTCCTGAGATGAGGGCACGGCGTGGCTCCTCCCAAGCGGCACACTCTGCCAGCGTATGCCGCGCCGTGTCCTCCCGGCAGTCGACGCAGTGGTGACACCGGGCGTCCGGCTCCCTGTTTATGCGACACAGGTACTTCCTGAAGCAACCATGCCCCGAGAGCACCTGCGTCACCCGAAACGACAGGGAGCCGTGCCTCCTCCCGAGCCAGGGTTCGAGTACTGGCCGGATCGCCTCGATGGTGGCGAGGCCGGCGGTAGGGCGTGAAAGCCTGTCCCGCCATTCCGCCACCAGGGCTGCGCGAAGCTGTGACCGACGCAACTCCACATGTCGCTGCATCAGCCACTCGCCCCGCGCCCTCGCTTCCTCGCGCCACCGATACAGTGACGCGAGTACTTTCGCCTCGAGAATGGTCAAAACCTAACCTAACCTATCCGAGGCGGGGTGACAAAATTTGTTTTGCATTGTTTTGTTTTGATGCAGAAGTCGAAAAAATTGTTTCTAAAGCCAAGCAAGTAAAGCAGCAGCAGCAGCAAGTAATCTTGACATTACCTTCTCTTTATATATTAGAAAATGCAATGTTCTTAAATCCAACCCTCACCTCTTTTCTCGCATGGCGGATCGATTTCCTCGTAATAGACGTGACAATAGCCAAATTTGCCTGCATCAATATAGAAGCACACTTAAGAGGAAAAGTGTCTTTTGAATGGCTCCTAAAATTTATAATAAACTACCTAAAAGCAACTAACTACCTAGAAGCAGTTAAATGACGTTGCGTTCAAAAAGAAAGTCAAAAATTTTCTAGCAGATAAAGCTTATTATAATTTAAATGAATTTTTAGATGATAGATTTTGATTATGTTTTACTAATTTATTATTTATAATGATCTCTATATTATCATGACATTTTTAAATTAGACTCGGAGTGACATTATTCTTAATTTTATTAATATTTGCATGCCATTGTTAAGGCAAACGTGATGATCTGTTTTTTCTTTACTTTTTACATCTCTTGCATGCTGACATTTGTGTTGTATGTATTGTACTCATGTTTAGCAAATAAATGATTATCTTATCTTATCTTAATATCATCTGTATGAATGGTAAAAACAAAATGTAATCTATCCGAGGTGCTACAAGTTTCGATTTCACTTCTCTCGTTCGCGCAGATTTATTTGTTTTTGTTAAATTACGGGTCGGCAAACTGCATTGTCCCGGGGCGCCAAATCTTAAAATACGCCCTTGCCCGTAGCACAGCATCATGCTGAGTGCAAGCCCTCTTGTCACAGTCATGACGTGCAGCTGCCAATTATTTGTTTTTTGTGCTTGTGATTATAAATGTAGATCTCATCATCTGCTGCATCGGATGCAGTTGAATACCAGTATTTTACATGGAGCGACTGCCTATCTGACCTTTACAACCCAGTTACTGGGTAACACGATATCCCTTGGTAAGTCTGGTTGTCAGACTTTCGGGCTTCTGACGACCCGTAACAACTGTCAAAGATCTACAAATGACAGCCAGGTCCAACGGCTTAACGTGCTTTCCGAGGCACGGAGGGGTCTTGGTACGTAAAGATAGTCACCCATCCACGGACCAACCGCGGCAAGCGTAGCTTAACCTGGTCGGTTGACCCGTGTGGCAGTTATTACTTAGCCACAAGCCCATTGTCCATAATATGTAGATCTATTTTGTTTTTTTTTTTTGTTTATCTACTCGAGTTAAATATTTTTATGTAGGTATGCACGTGTTTTTTGTGGGATGCAATATATGAGCCTCCATAAATTATGGACAAGCGTTCGTCCCAAACACTCTAGGTAGTCAGCCGGGCGTAGGTAAGGTCAGCAACAAAATATGTTTTTTTAAGAATAACACTTCAGTTTTTAAATCTTAAATGTTGAACAAAATATTCATAAAAAAAATTGAACCGTCACGGGACGACTGGCAGATGTAAAACATCGCAGTACACACACATTTACACACTACTACATATCATATCAGACCTAAATATTTTCCGCAAGCACTTAGCCTTAGCGTATTAATAATATAATTTAATAACATACGGATAAACCGTATATTATCTAGAATCGCGATTAAAAATCACAATTTGCAAACAGCAAAAGCTGATTCTCTCTACAGTAAACAGGACATTGACCCCGACCTTTCCCGCTAATCGCAATTCATTCAACCAGTAAAAATGATATTTTACTCGATACGATGCTTCTTCAACTGGTTTATTTGCATTTCCATTAGTCCATTAAGATTTTGATGACCATTAAGTAACATGAAGTATTTGCATAGATAGGATCTTAACGCCACATTTCACATCTATGTTCACGAGCGCTATATTATAATATATATTTATACTAATATTATATAGAGGTACAATTTGTTTGTTTGTAAGTTTGTATGTAGGTACTTAGGGGTAATCTCTGGAACTACCAAATTATGTTTGCATTAACCCAATTATATTATATATAGCCCAATTCTTGAGGAAGGTTATGTAACGTGTGAATGTAAGTTTTAGGTGTTTTTATTTTTATAGGTGTTCGGTACTTCTAAACAAACAAAAACTGGAACTTTTAAATCGCTCACGTGTCCATCTGTCACGATCGATTTCATCGATTCAACATCACTTGTAATTATGAATTTTCTTTACATGCCCTTCATTCAGGGTTAGGTATATTTTATTTCTTTCTTTTCTGTGGAGTTACTGCTGTTGTCCCACACTATTTATCATTTTTGTTTTAGTTCAAAAAGAAACAAAGAAAATGTTTGCAATTATGCAGACTCAATTAGACAAAATCATTGAGCTACTTCAGAATAAAAATCATCCCAGTAGTTCAGTTAATGCAAACGATGGTCTCAGTACTCACGAAGACAGCATTGATACAATAATTAATAGGCAATGTTAAGTTCCTCATCGAGACCAAAGAACAAACTCCTTGAAAAGGATGTCATGACTTATTTGGTTCGATATTTTTTTCGTCATTTCTATTAAATATTTTAGGATTATGATGTGTTTAATTGATGTTGTTTTTTTGTAGGTAAAAAAGTTTTCTGTTACTTGTGGAATTGCAAAGATTTCCAAGATTGGATTACCTTTAATTAAATGTTTAGTTAAAGTTCATCAGTTGGTCATAAAAGGAAGCACGAAAATGGGCTTTGTTCAATATAAGAACATAAGAGAGCTATTTTATAAGGTCGTACATCTTGCTGACAAGTCATGTTCCTTCAGTGATTCCGATTCATAAACACAGTGGTCAGCGTCTAAAAATACAAATATTTGTAAGTATAGTTCCAACCATTATTCAACAAAAGTCTTTACTAGTAGTGAACCATCATAGCATGTAATTTATTTTTCCGTTTAAATAGGTCCTCTGAAAGCAAAATGATTGAGAAGAAAACTAAAAAAGAATGATGTATAATTGAAAAAGATACTAGTTGGTAACATAGATGAAGCAGTCTGATTATCGTGGATTAAAAAATAACAAAGAACCTGAACTGTCGTGTTCAAGTCGCTAGAGTGAGCCAGAAGGTTACTGGAACGCTGCGGGCTCTATACCGCTTGAAAATGTATTACCATCCAGTACCAAGACAATGCTTGTGCAGTCCTTAATTTTCCCTATCGATTTTGGTGATGTGTGCTACTATGACCTGAATGCAGATCTCCTCGACAAACTTGACCGTCTCCTCAATCACTGCATTGGATTCGTTTTCAATCTGCGTAAATATGATCATGTCCCCATACGCCAGCGTAGAGAGCAAAAGGTGCTGACCACCTTATTTTAATTTCTTGACTCTCCCTCTTCCCCGAGTTATCTAGCACGCCACTTTCAGTACATTTGCGCCAGCCACAATAAAAATCTACGTTCATCAAACAATCGTCTTCTTCAATGTCCCACTCACCGCACTGACTTCATTCACTCTTCCTTCTTCGTTCAGTCTATCTCTCTATGGAATGCGCTCCCCCAGGAAATCAGGATGGCAACCAACCGATTATCCTTTAAACTTAAAGTTCACGAGCACATTCGTAAAAAGCTGGCAGTATCATCACAACTGTAATGTGTTCCCATTGTTTGTTTGGTTTGTCGGTATATTTGTGTATTTATTTGGTCTTATAGTTATGTATAATTAGGTGGTTCTCCATAGGAACCTACTATTTGGAATGGGCAACTAGCTTCATATTTGTAACTGACCGACTTCTTGACAATTCAAAAGTGCCTGTCAATGGTTTAATTGAAATAAATGCTTTGAGTTTGAGTTTGAGTATAAATATTATATTTAAAGTGTTTATAGGTTTATGTATGTATATCCTTATATTTAAATAAATATTTATTCCACAATTTTTATATATGCACCTACCACTGCTTCTCTGCATCACCCAAAGGTTGACTGGTAGAAAATTACAAACGAGGTCATTTCGAAGCCTCGGTTCTCCGTCAGGTAACGATTCAGGTAAGATCTGATGCAGTTCTCCAGAGTACGCATGGGGGAGGTCTAGAGCGCCTGAGGCACCCAACTGATCAGACAAGCCATTTACACCAGAGAGTGTGTAGAATTCTGGAGTGTTCGGATTTCTATACATTTTGATGCTATTTTTGAGGTTTTTTGTTTCATGGACAACTTCTGTATGAAATGTCGGTTTGATCAGTTGACCGCCTTAGGCGCTTTAGACCTCCTCCAGCCGTACTCTGGAGAGCTGCTATCAGATCTCATCCGAGTCGTTACCTGATGGAGAACAAAGGCTCGAAATAACCTCACTTGTAAGTATGAAAATGTTGCTCTTGGTACTTAGCTTTGACGGTAAGTGTATTATCATTATCTTTAGTCACGTTGAAGGAATCTTAGTCTCCGCTTATGACTGGGTAATGGAGGAAATATGGTAATTTTCACCATCCTACGAACACTAACCGTCGACAAAGAAGATACATCAACTTAATTACCACAGTTAACCACTGCACAAAGGAAAGTATCACGGACTCAGACATTATGCAGTTTCAAATTAAATTGGTACTCCGCAGACGTCATGGGTACCGATATAAGCAAAAAGTCATCAACCGCAGTGTAGTTGAAATATTGTGTTATATGTTGTGTTGTGTATATTATATTTAAAAAATCTGGTTTTTTGTGTTAACTCCACCGACGGGATACCGATATCTAAACACGATAAAACAAAAAGAAACCGATTTCTCAACTCATACTTCAAGTAGTAACCAGCGGTCGATGAACCCAAAAAATAAACTAATCTTTTTAATTTTTATTTTGTTGTCTTCCAAAATCAAAATATTTTATTTCACGTAAGTATACATGGGCACTTATGAAACGTCAGAAGCTAGGTGCACGGTTCCAATTGGTCGTTTCCTATCCTACGGAGAAGAGCCGGCAAGAAACTCCACGGTTACTCTTTTAAAAAGAATGGGCTTTTACAATGTTTTCAAGTTACAGTGTAGGGCCCTCAATAAATACCAAGTACTAACAAAATAGAAAATGGAAAAGCTACAGTATTTTAAGCCTACAACGTTCTCACATTCAAAAATTAAAAAATAATCTATAGAAAATATTACTAAAATAATAAAATTAAAAACCTATTTAACCCAAATGACCAGATTGCCATTACAACTGTAACAAATCGGAATTAATATTCTGTCCACAAAAGCCACTAATAAAAAATTTCAAAAACATTTTAAGTATTTAGTGTAAAATAATGAAGAGAGATAGATCACTCATCGCGTCTCCGGAGTTTCGCTAGCTAATTTAAATTGACCCTGTATACACACAATTTTAATTTCAACTATTCATTAGTGGCTTTTTATGGACAGGATATAATTTCAGATTTGTTACAGTTGTAATGGCAATCTTGTCATTTGGTTTAAATAGGTTTTTATTTTTAATAATTAAATAATATTTTTTAAAGATTATTTTATATTTTGAGAATGTGAGAACTAGACTGTAGATTTGTAGACCAATTTCTATTTCGTTATGTACCTGGTAATTTTTACTGTTTGTTGTTGTTTGTATCCGTGGAGTTTCTTGTCGGCTCTTCTCCATAGGAAACGACCAATTGGAACCGTGCACAGTAGCTTTTGACGTTTCCATGAAAGCGGATGCGCGTGCGCGTTGCGTTCCGTTTGATGTCACCACGAATAAACGCTTTTTATTTTTTATTTCCTTTTTTCATATGTGCCGATGTAGGTAAGTGAAATAAAATATTTTGATTTTACTCCCGCAGGCAGGCGTGACACCACAGCGTGACGTGACTCTTGCAGAACCATTTCTATGAAAACTTCACGGAAGATCTACCAGAATCGCATCGCACCGTCGCGTCGCGCCTATCTGGTGGAGCCGTTACCTACTCTCATATCTAGCATGGTCGGATAACACTTGCAAACAAGACGTGTTACGTAGTTCAATTTACGTTTTGTCACTTGTAGGTACCATCGCGAAAGTTCCCGATCGGCCACTTTTCAACCTTATTACTATGGGCATAAAGGCGAAAATTGGTCGACCGGGAACGTTTGCGGTGGTACTTCCAGCAGGCTTAGCATGACGCTTTCTATTTTTACTCTACTGTAGAATAGAAATCGCTTGTCTACCGAAAATGTCTACACGGAAACGTCATTTTCGTCTACTCTTCCGTCGACAAAACGCTTCTCTACGGTTCTCGTGCTAACAGCCTAAGTCCAACAAATAAGACAACAACAACTTTTATGGTGTACATAATAAAGAGTATTCTATTCTATCCTATACTGCTACTGTCAAACAGGCTCCCAAAAATGGCCGCGTCACAAATTTAGGCAGAATATCATTAAACTTACATCATCCTCATTATCAGGGTATCCTCGCTCGTCATCGGTGAAGCTGAAGCCAGCTCCGACAGGGTTGTCCAGGAACAGCATGGAGTGTTCAGCCCAAGACACGTTTCTAGGCAGCACTGAAAAATGTATTCCCTGGTTGTTATTTGACAGAAGATCCAATGACGAAATACGGTCACGATTTGGGATCACATTTTGGCAGTTCACCTTCGTCACATTCTGCCCTCCATATTATAGAATCCTAGTTTTAACGTGGGAATTCCCGACAAAGCCCTTACGATTTGCCGTGTGAGTGAGATTCGCTCCCACATTAACCGCTCCCAAGGCATTAGAATAATCATCACGATGTTAAAAAAAAACTATCTATTGTTCCGAAGGCAGACAGTCCGTAAAAACTAGATGTATAAATGAGATGAGATCACCTCATCAGATTCTAATTTGGTGGCAATGGGACCACCTCGGGAGCATACCCTTTGAAACAAAAAAATAATTTTCATAATCGGTCTTTAATTGACGGAGATATCGGTGAAAAAAAAAAAAACAAAACACATACAGCTGAACATATAAGAAGTCGGAAGTTTTTGGAAGTCGGTTAAAAACAGCAAGATTGCGCTTTGCTTGGGAGCAAAAGAAATCCCCATTGCAGATCGGACAGCTTATCGATTTTTAGGGTTCCGTAGGTAGCCAAAGGGTGCCAATACATACTTCCTTATATCGTTATTAATATTAAGTATAAATGCGAAAGTGACTGTTTGTTACCTTTTCACGCCTTAGTGGCTGACCGGATTTCGATTGGTAGACCATGACAAGCGGGGTAAATGCGTAACATACAGTAGCCATGGGTTTCATTTTGACAGTTCGACAACATTCATTGCGTTATTTACGTTGTTGAGCATACAAATTTTTCGAACATACGAAGCAATGGATTAGCAATATCCTTTAAATTCATTCAGATTGTGATTGATAGTGTGTTACGCAATTAGGGTGCACATGTGAGATAATTTCCGATCTTCACGCGGGCAAAAGGTAGTGGTGAATATTTTCTTCTTGTTCATTTATTTCTAACTAGCTGCGCCCCGCGGTTTCACCCGCATATGTCTCGATCCCGTGGACATATCGGGACAAAAAGTATTCTATGTCCTAACCCAGGTCATGGTCTACCCATGTGCATGTGAAATTTCATTCAAATCTGTTCAGCCGTTTTTTTTTGCGTGAGTGTAATAAACAAACAAATAAATAAACAAACTCACTTTCGCATTTATAATTTATTAGGATAATAATATGTTACTAAATCGTTGGTTCACTATGATGATCATGCAAGCAATAAAATAGTAGGCCGTGTCACAGTACGAATTTTAGTGCGCATTTACAACGATAATAAAAGTTACAGCTAATCAATTAGCGACGAACATTATTTACGCCCGGCATTAATACCTGCGTTATTATAATAAAAAATATGATCTTGTAATTTGAAATATATATAAGTCACTGTCAATCAAGTTGAATATTCAACAACATTCATTGCGTTATTTATTTATTTAACAATTTATGTACACACTTAAAAACAGACAAAAAGAATGGAACTGAAAAATACGTACAAAGGTGATGCTTATTTCTAAAGAAATCTCTTCCAGCATACCTGCGATAGGAAAGTAGACGTGTCGTGTGTAAGATTAGAAGAGAAACAAAATATAAAAAATAAAAACTTTCTAATATTATTAGTACTTTTATTAATCACTAATTTAAATACAATATTAAAAAAGAATAATATTATTAATATGTTTTAATATACTTACTTATATATTTGACGGAAAGCATATTATTTAACAGCTGCGAGAGGCGGCGACTAGATGGCGTTAGTGGAACGTGCACCATAGACAAATCATTCATTCTATCGGATGTTTGACTTAAAAGACTTGAAGTCAATTGAGTGAAATATTGTAACGTTACCCCCCACTAGCGGATGGCCTTTATAAGGAGGTGCGCTATTGAGTCGGTACGCATTTTGAACGGATGCGTCTTGGTGCACGGACCACTGTCTCTCGACAGTCAGTACTGCCCGGTTATTGGATATGGAACGCTGTCTCCGACAAATTAGTATTATCCTTATTTGCGGTGGGTGCATGGACCACTGTCCCTGACAGTCAGTACTGCCCTATGTGACCGCCACTACCATTATTAGTTATTTAATTAATTCTATTTAATTTCTATATTCTCTCGATTTAAAATAACTGATTGTTCGATTGAAATGTATTTCTGTATTGCCATATCTGAGTATTACTTCTGATGTCTGAACCTATCCCGACATATTTTTTTTTATTTTTACGTTGTTGAGCAGACAAATTTTTCGAACATAAGAAGCAATGGATTAGAAATATACTTCAGAATCATTCAGATTGTGATTGATACTGTCTTATACAATTAGTATGCTGATGACAGCCGATTATACAGGGTGATTGGAAGATGGGTGCAAAGCTTTAAGGCGAAGATAGTACAGACAATTTAGAACCATTTAAGCCATGGTTGTCTTAGACGAAGTCTTACCAAATATTTTAACCAAATTTTTAAGTTTTTTTTCGGAAATCCTTAAAATTTAATGTAAACTGCATAATTATGGCCAAATTGAATGATAAATGAATTCATTTTTTATTTATTTAATTAAAGTAATGTGTAAGCAATCAAGCAAAACATGTTTTAGGCTTCTGTGTCATTAGACATTTTTTTTACAGACATTTAAAGCTCAGAAAAAATAAAAAATTTGTACAATACGTCTTTTAAACCTTATTAAAAAAAAAACGGAGGGTGCTTTTTTTGTTCAAACCTTTTTGAAGACAAGCTTGATAATCGCTCTTTCTTTTGAGGTATCATTTATGCGGATATCTTACAAATTATTGAAATTAGGGCCTACAAACCAATTTGAGGTAGAAATTTTTTATTTTAGGCAGACAACAACATTTGAATTAAAATTATTTATTTTTCATGTTCAAAATGACGGCCGTGATTCCTAATACAAGCACGGCCCCGTCTTCTAACTTCTGTAGTCGTTATTTTCAACATCATCTCCTGCTTCATTGTCTCAAACGCTGAATTTATTCTTTGTATCAATTCTTCTCTAGTGTTTATTTCTATGTTGTTATACACCAGTTCCTTGGCCCGGCCCCACACGAAAAAGTCCAACGGGGTCAGATCTGGGGAGCGAGCGGGCCAAGGGATGGGTCCATCCCTGCCGATCCAGCTATCAGGAAAGCAATTGTTGAGGTGTTCCCTTACATTTAAAGTCCAATGCGCTGGACAGCCGTCTTGCTGAAAGATGACTGTTCGGTCTCTTTCGAAGATCGGGACACCTGATTCCTCTACCAGCAGTGGTAAATCAATTTGCAGAAATTCCAAATATTTTTCGCCATTCAATGGATCAGGCAAAAAGTGGGGCCCAATCAATGTTCTGCCAATTATTCCAGCCCATACATTCACAGAGAATTTCATCTGAAATGACACCTGCTTCTTAAAATGTGGATTGTTGTCTGCGTCAGCCCATTCATGGATGTTGTGAAAGTTTGTAATACCTTCCCTTGAAAATTTACTTTCATCCGTCCACAAGATTGATTTCAGAAACCACGCATCTTCGATGTCTCTGTTGAGGAGGAAACGGCAGAACTGAATTCTTCTTTGAGGATCTTGCTCTACTAGACCTTGCACACTCCTGCCATGGAACGGATACTTATCATTTTGGTGCATTGTATGCCACACCTTCCATTGAGAAATGTTTAAATTTCGAGCTACTGCTCTAGTACTGGTAGTAGGATCCGCTTGAAATGCTGCTAAAATGTCTTCGTCGAAGGCAGTTTTGTGTCTGCCCGGGTTGACTCCAGGTTCCACGCGGTGAAACCCATCTTGGGCAAGACGACGAAACGTGTTGTAAAACACTCGGACATTCGGTATCCTGCGATTCGGATAGCGCTCTTGATATATCCGTCGCGCCAAAGATCCATTGCCGTCTGCTCTACCGTACATAAATACGATATCCGCATATTCTTGATTGGAAAAAGTAGCCATAGTCACTTAACAATTAAGAAAAACGGCGTAGGAGCGTACTAAATGTCAACTCAACACAATTAAGTCAAAAATCAACACGTGCAGGAGCGCGAGGCTACGACTGGACACGGTGAAACGAAAAAGTTCAAAACTAACGCAAACAACACGTGCAGGAACGCAAAGGGCTACAACTGAACACGGTAAATTGTGAATCAACACGACAACGTCCACTCACAAGGGCAGTAGTTTGACTAATAAGTAAAAGATGTAACGGCTTCATCACAGACCGACTGACCCTGACTAAAGAAAAACGACTTTGTTGCCTCAGTAACTAAGACCATTTTGCTGTAAAAACCAACTCTTATCGCTTTTTGCTATTCATTGGGCGTTCTACCTGGAAATGCCGTCGCACCGCGCTCGGTGGCCATTGTTTAGAGAATCCCCTCAATGGGTTCCCCTCAATTGGTTCCTGCATGTGCCAAAAATTCTTAGAATTGAACAATGTTATCATTTCGAGCACATAAAGTATTCTTTTAAGCAAAAATTTTGTGTTTTGTTAGACTGCCTAAAATTTAAAATTTCTCCCTCGAATTGGTTTGTAGGTCCTAATTTCAATAATTTGTAAGATATCCGCATAAATGATACCTCAAAAGAAAGAGCGATTATCAAGCATGTCTTCAAAAAGGTTTGAACAAAAAAAGCACGCTCCGTTTTTTTTTTTAAATAAGGTTTAAAAGACGTATTGTACAAATTTTTTATTTTTTCTGAGCTTTAAATATCTGTAAAAAAAATGTCTAATGACACAGAAGCCTAAAACATGTTTTGCTTGGTTGCTTACACATTACTTTAATTAAATAAATAAAAAATTAATTCATTTATCATTCAATTTGGCCATAATTATGCAGTTTACATTAAATTTTGAGAATTTCCGAACAAAAACTTAAAAATTTGGTTAAAAAAATTTGGTAAGACTTCGTCTAAGACAACCATGGCTTAAATGGTTCTAAATTGTCTATACTATCTTCACCTTAAAGCTTTGCACCCATCTTCCAATCACCCTGTATATTCTTTTTTTTAATGTGTTTATTATCTTAAATCTATACAATTAATTTGCCGGGGCTTCCCAGAAAGTAATCCGAAGATACTTGTGATGGGGTAAACCTCGCTCTTCCTAACATAATCAATTAAATATTATATTTTGAATTCCATTAACGTTCGTTTCGTATGGACTTAAAGAATAGCACCATCCTATTTCTTCCCGTGGGTGTCGTAAAAGGCGACTAAGGGACTTACTAGAGAATGGGCATTTTAAGTTTTTAACACCGTACTGCGATCGCCAACCCGCCTTCCAAGCGTGGCGATTATGGCAACACCCCCCCGGGGAGACCTATATCTAGCAGTGGACTTTTTAAAGCTGAAATGATGATGATGATGAATATCGTTCATAACATGAAAAGGATTTTGAAGCCAAAAATCTCTATAACTTACTAGCTGACCCGTGCCCACTCCGTTGGGCGGTAAACATTTTCACTCTATGACACTCACAAATAACGTGGCTTTCTATGGGTAAAAGAATACCTACCCTACCTGCCTAACCTACCTACCTACCCTACCTACCTACCTACCCTACCTACCTACCTACCTACCTACCCTACCTACCTACCCTACCTACCTACCTACCCTACCTACCTACCTACCTACCCTACCTACCTACCTACCTACCTACCTACCTACCTACCCTACCTACCTACCTACCCTACCTACCTACCTACCCTACCTACCTACCTACCCTACCTACCTACCTACCTACCCTACCTACCTACCCTACTTACCTACCCTACCTACCTACCTACCCTACCTACCTACCCTACCTACCTACCCTACCTACATACCCTACCTACCTACCCTACCTACCTACCCTACCCTACCCTACCTACCTACTATCTCTCAAGTTGGATCGAACTGCACATGGTGTGCGAATTTTATTATAATCGGTTAAGTGGTTTAGGAGTCCATTGAGGACAAACATTGTGACACGAGATTTATATATATTAAGATAGAGAATTAAAAGCTGTAGATAATCAGTGAATTTCGCAGTGAACTCCTTTACTAAAAACTCCGTCTTCAGTCGAAGTGTTGAAGTTTGTATGCGAGCAAAATTGCAGGCAACTACTAGTTCGATTGATTTATTATTGTGAGTCAACCTTGCTGTGCTACGCTCGCTTAAGCGGAAAGCAGTTCGATTTTATTGCGCTACGTACTTGATGAAAATCATGATACCTCATGCTCACCCTAACTACAAAAAAACCGGCCAAGTGCGAGTCGGACTCGCGCACGAAGGGTTCCGTACCATTATCTATAAAAATGGCAAAAAAATCATGTTTGTAGTATGGGAGCCCCCTTAAATATTTGTTTTATTTTAATTTAATTATTTATTTTTAAAATGAATATATAACTAAATATTCTGTGAATATTTCAAGCGTCTACCTGTTGCCGTTATCATTATAGAGCAAAAACGAACAAACAAATTACGTTTGTTGTATGGGAGCCCCTTAAATATTTATTTTATACTGTTTTTTTGTTATAGCGGCAACAGAAATACATCATCTGTGAAAATTTCAACTGTCTTACTATCACGGTTCATGAGATACAGCCTGGTGACAGACGGACAGACAGACGGCGCGGCGGAGCCTTAGTAATAGGGTTCCCATTTTACCCTTTGGGTACGGAACCCTAAAAAACCAAACAAGTGCGTGTCAGACGCACAATGAAGGGTTCCGTAGTTGGATGAATTTATCCCAAAAACAAACTTAACATTGTAGTACGAAAAATATTTTCTCCCATACATCGATACTTATACGTTACGATCAATTTTCCAACTGCAAATGTAAGTTGGTCGACTTTTACTCGTTAACTTGTAAAGCCTACTTAGCTGTGATAGTTTTCCTTTTAATTTCTTTACATATATGTACCTACTACTGCCATGAATTTTTTCACGTATCCAAATAAGTACTACCATTTAGGTGGCAATTAACTCTATCAATAATTAGCACTTTAAAGCTTAATAATATGCAAATTGCAAACGCATTCCTGAATCGAAAAATGGTCTTCACAGACAACGCGCCCTATCCAACGATACTCCACACCATGGGATAGCCGCGAAAAAAAGATATCATCCCCACTTTAGGCGTGTAAGGGAGGGCCCAAAATTTTTTTTTTCAATATTTTGTATTACCACTTTGTCGGCGTGATTAATAATGTATATCCATGCCAAATTACAGCTTTGTAGTACTAAGAATCTCTAAGCTAAGCCCCACAGACGGACATGGCGAAACTATAAGGGTTTCTTGTTGACTATGGAACCCTAAAAAAGGGAAATATTGAACTGATCGTCTAAAATCTTAATGAACTTCTAATGATGAACACTTTTTGAAATTATTGTACGTCTAAAAACTTTGGGCTTTTGATGCACTCTTTTTTTTAATATATGAGTTTTTTTAGGGTTCCGTACCCAAAGGAAAACGGAACCCTATTACTAAGACTCCGCTGTCCGTCCGTCTGTCTGTCCGTCTGTCACCAGGATGTATCTCATGAACCGTGATAGACAGTTGAGATTTTCACAGATGATGTATTTCTGTTGCCGGTTTATCAACAAATACTAAAAAACATCAATATTTAAAGGGGCTCCCATACAACAGACATGATTATTTTGCCGTTTTTTTTATAGATAATGGTACGGAACCCGTCGTGCGCGAGTCCGACTCGCACTTGGCCGGTTTTTTTAGAACTATGACCAACCGCGCTACATCCAAGTTTGTCACAGTTCATCTGGCTGTTTAGTGTTGTTAGGTCCCCAAGATAGAGATTATTAGATGTTCACAAAAAGAGGCGCATTCATTATAATTATTAGAATAAGATTAGAGTGTTCAAAAATATTTTTAAGAAAGCAAAAAGAAATATTGGAGGTTCGATTAAAAACATGTCATAAAAAAAAAATATCATGAAATACTTAGTTACCTTTTCCATCCTCCACTTTGATTGGTCCAACGATATCAAAGAGTCCTTTCAATGACGAGAATCCTGGGCCTCCTTGCAACCATATTATCAGCGGTGTTTCCGTCAAGTTTGTAGCAGCGGGGAAAAACCAGAAGAACAAATTAGAATTATATTCTTCATTCACTGTTATGAATCCGGAATAGCTCTTAAGTCCCAGAAAGTTTGATGAATTCACTTCGGATAGCTCTCTTGCTAGGGTTGCGTTTCCATTTTGTATGTGAGGCGTTAAAATTAAGCAGTCACCGCAGGCATTCTCTTCTGACGACGTGATGTTGCCGAAGACACAGCTAAAAAGAAATTAAAGACTGAATGTAAGAATTTTTTATTTAAGATAAATTATTATTGTAATACTTAAGACGCAAATATATGCCAGTGACCTTGAGTGGTTAGCTTGCGTGTTCTTTACTGAGCTCACGCTACGCGTCGTACGTTCAGCCAGTAATAGGACTCGCCCATCAAGGAGCGCTGTCCCCACTTTGACGCATTATTAATTTATTATACACAAACCAAAAGGTATTTTAATAAAACGCGTAAACTAAAAGATCAATAATTAAATTATTTTTAAATTGGTGAAGGTTTCAGAAAAATACGCTAGGTAGATTTTGCGCCATTCTCAGTTTTTTATCCGCATTAGACATAACTTTACAAATTAATTTGACGATGTAATATAAACATAATCTGAAATATTCACATATTAAGTTATTGAGAAAATGCTCTAATTTAACATATTTTTTTTTCAAATCATTAACACTAGGTACCCGTTTAGACGTGATCTTCAATATAAAATCATTAAAAGTCGGTTACCGTTGCCTTAATTACGTCTGGCAAAGATCGTGCAAGTTACTATACGAATATTTAAAAAATGATAACGGGAAAAGCTTAATTTTATTTCCATAAAAAATTGAGTTAATGCTACTTAATTTAATAATCAATTAAATAAAGCTCTCAAGACTTAGTTCGCCTCAAGCTTTTGTAACGAAGAACAAACGCCTTAATTTAAAATGAATTAACACAAAATAATCCACAAAGAAATGTTTTAAACGACCGAGGTAATTAAATACTCGTACCTATTTGTAAATATTTTCTACTCAAAACGAAATACCTAGCTACTACTTAATAATTTTGCAAGTAAGTACTTACCTCAGCCCTGTTAGTAACACCACAAGAATTGCTCGCTCCATGTCTGGCTCCGATGGAAACCAGTCTCGATATGCGAATGTACTGATCATTACGGCTTCACCATACTTATAACAAAAATACATAAAACATTGATGACGAATATGCGGAATATTCGTGATTTTAATTCATTCTTAGGTAAGATTTTCCGTTTCATCTATTTCCTTTTAGGATTATACATACAGGCACAGGTAGGTGCGTACTAGGTAGAACTAACTATACTCCATTTGAAATAAGATTAGAAATTAAAATAAACTTTTTTACAGTCCGTTCAACCGATTTTGACTTATATTCCCTATGCATAAGGTTGTCATTATAAGCAAAATTGTGGTTACAATACCAACTGTTTATTACAGCTGGTATTTGTCATGCCACCAATGCAATAGAAGTCAAAATCCGTTGAACGGACTGTAAAGAAGGTTTATTTAAATGTCTAATCTTATTTCAAATGGAATATAGGGCAAACTTGTTTAGTTTAGATGGATATGCCACAGCTTAATTTTGCCTTACCTTGTAGAAAATCTTCTAATCAAATATGTTAACAAATGACCATAACTATGTCTAATTATACCTTTGTAAAGGTCAAATGTATTTGAGTATAATTACCACAGTCAGTTGGGTTCTGAATGGGAACTTTGTGTTATCACACTTATCACCTTTTCTGACTGCCAAATACTTAGGTAGGTACTTAAGCACAGCTCTGGCTATAGATCAGATCCGAAAATAAGTAATACTTAGTGCGATGAAGGCTAGATTATGATTCTCTATAAGTCATTTTTGTAATTAGGTGTGTAGCACTGGCGGACTAAGGGGGGCGGCAGATTGCAAAAAACGTACGAAAAATTGAAATTTGCGGGCTACAGCGGTGGATTTACTTTATGACGCCGACAACAGGTAAACCGCTGTCACTGTCAGATTGTATACAAAAGAAAGAGATGCGCGATGACACAATATTATAGATCAGATCCGAAAATATATAGACTTACTGCGATGAAGGCTAGATTATGATTCTCTTTAGATAAGTAATTTTTAGGGTTCCGTACCCAAAGGGTAAAACGGGAACCCTATTACTAAGGCTCCGCCGCCGACTGTCTGTTTGTCTGTCCGTCTGTCACCAGGCTGTATCTCATGAACCGTGATAGTTAGACAGTTGAAATTTTCACAGATGATGTATTTCTGTTGCCGCTATAACAACAAATAAACATAATAAAACATAGAATAAAATAAATATTTAAGGGGGCTCCCATACAACAAACGTGATTTTTTTGCTCGTTTTTGCTCTATATTGACAACGGCAACAGGTAGACGCTTGAAATATTCACAGAATATGTAGATATATATTTACTTTAAAAATAAATAATTAATTTAAAATAAAACAAATATTTAAGGGGGACTCAAGCCGCCTTATTACAAAACAAGATCTATATGTTGACATGGCTTATACCATGGAACCAGTTTTTGTAATAAGAACGTAACTGTGATTGAAATACCGTTCTTTATACAAAACTGAAAACTTAGTTCGGTACTAAGTTGACAGTTTTGTGTTTAGAAACTTTACCATAGCCGGAATAAAGTTCGGAATTCAATAATGGCTCCACATTTTAAACCTGGGTCTGAAGATAAACCTTGTTTCGTAATAAGGGGTCCAATTTTTATAACAAATTTTTGGAAAAAGTGCCATATGGCTGCTTTCTGCATAACACGGTCCAATTAAGGGTTGTCTTTGAAGATTTTTTCGATATTTTAAATTATGTTTTGAGTTCCATCACCGTATGCACAAAAGACTTGAAAATATCATATT
This sequence comes from Tiliacea aurago, assembly GCA_948098905.1. Classification (NCBI taxonomy): domain Eukaryota; kingdom Metazoa; phylum Arthropoda; class Insecta; order Lepidoptera; family Noctuidae; genus Tiliacea; species Tiliacea aurago. The sequence goes on along the minus strand of OX402581.1, from coordinate 22,272,432 downwards.
GTTTTTGTTTTGAAAAAATATTTACGGTTTAAGAGATACACTGCTTTAAAAAACCACATTTTTGACCATTTTCAGAAATCTCCGCCCTAAGTAGATGTTCGACACTTGAAACTGTATCTTGTTCAAACTTCAGCTACGCTGCAACCACAAACAACATCATTCCCTACACAAGGCAGATGAAGACACAAACCAGTAACACAAATAAGGACATCAAAAATAAGGTAGATCATGATTCATGACGAATGGAATTATTTCAAACTCAATACTCACTGTGTAGGTTTTGAACGGCGATTTTCCTTCGTTGTGATTCATTGTCATTTTTTCACATTGTGCGGAAAGATACTCTGATATAATCAATGTTTATCTTTCTTTGCCATAAGGGGACGATAACCGACTTTTAATGATTTTATACAGAAGATCACGTCTAAACGAGTAGTGTTAATGATTTAAAAAAAATATATGATAAATTAGAGCATTTTCTCAATGACTTAATATGTGAATATTTTAGATTATGTTTATATTCCATAGTGAAATTAATTTGTAAAATTATGTCTAACGCGGATAAAAAACTGAGAATGGCGCAAAATCTACCAAGCGTATTTTTCTGAAACCTTCAACAATTTAAAGATAACTTAATTATTGATATTTTAGTATACGCGTTTTATTAAAATACCTTTTTTTTGTGTATAATAAATTAAAAATGCGTCAAATTGGGGACAGCGCTCCTTGATGGGCGAGTCCTATTACTGGCTGGACGTACGAAGCGTTGCGTGAGCTCAGTACAGAACACGCAAGGACAAGGAGAAAAACGTGACTAGAAGTCGGGTAATGTTCAAAGTCAAATAAGGAAACTTTGGAAGTGAAGAAACGACCGAACATTCGGCTGATACTTCGGATTGTCGTTCGGAGTAGACCCCCTGGAAAGTGTCAACTTTAGATCGATCGTTAAAGACTTGCCAAATCAGGGGGTCTATTCCGAACATAAATCTGAAGTATCGGCCGAACGTTCGGCCTTTGCTCAAGCAAACTATGGCTGACTACGGTGAAAAAAAAAAACGACAGTTAAAGAGATAGGTAAGCCAAAGTCAAAAATGTGACTTTAAGTCGGGTAAGGATTCAAAGTCAGAAAAGAAAACTACGGAAGTTATGAAACGTTTGAATTAACGCTTCGGAGTAGACCCCAATACTTTTATTCTTTTACCTCGATCTCCAATTCTCCATGGAAACTTCTGCACTCTTGGTGATCGGAAAGGAAGACTCGTACTTAGGTACTGCAACAGCGAAATTACTGTAATTTTCCGGTTTTCTAACCACAACTTAATATGAAGTTCCAACTTCATTGCTTATTGCATCTGTATAAAGTACTTATTATAAAGTAAAGTCTCGGTGAATTCTCGAGTAGTTTTAACTACCTACGATTAGATATAATCTGCTTTGAATGGTGCTATAGATTATCCGTGTAGTAAGACCACGAAGACAGGAGGCTCAATAAGAGACTTTTTATAAAATTTGTAGATATATGTAGATACTTATGATTGTAGGTATGTTGCAACATTGATAGTTAAGACGCAGATATATGCCAGTGACCTTGAGTGGTTAGCTTGCGTGTTCTGTACTGAGCTCACGCAACACGTCGTACGTTCAGCCAGTAATAGGACTCGCCCATCAAGGAGCGGTGTCCCCAATTTGACGCATTATTAATTTATTATACACAAAACAAAAGGAATTTTAATAAAACGCGTATACTAAAAGATCAATAATTAAATTATCTTTAATTTGGTGAAGGTTTCAGAAAAATAAGCTTAGTAGATTTTGCGCCATTCTCAGTTTTTTATCCGCGTTAGGCATAACTTTACAAATTAATTTCACTATTTAATATAAACATAACCTAAAATATTCACATATGAAGTTATTGAGAAAATGCTATAATTTATCATATATTTTTTTCAAAACATTAACACTATTCGTTTAGACGTGATCTTCAGTATAAAATCATTAAAAGTCAGTTATCGTCCCCTTAATAACAAGGCTACCATTTGTTCCTGACCATGGCCGCAGATCGCCACCTTACAAAGGAACGCAAACAAAAATGTCGATGACTCAACCAAAATCTCACGGAGAAGCCTGCCCCATAAAGTTTCAACCACATTAACATAGGCTTAAAACTTAATGTGTTTTTTACAAAGAAATCGCGTTCAAAATTAATATGTAGTTGGGAAAAAAACCCCGCAAAACCGAACCCACTGTCCGGTTTTACGAGCGTGGGAAAATCAGTTATCAGTTAAGTCGAATCACGCACATCGTAATACGCCATTACGTAATACATTCACGTATTTAAATGTATCGCATCGATGTTTGTTTTACTACGAACATCCTAAATATAGAGCAAATCACTTTTAAGAGCGTGCAAGAATCTATCGCGAATATCTGAGCGTGGGAGCGCTTTTATGCTAAGCAGGTCATTGGTACCCCGCGCCTTACCTCGCGGTATACAGGGGGTTCTCAAAAACACGCGGAACAATAACAAGTTTTTTTTACACAGACAAGAAGAGAGGAACAGAAAAATACGTACAAAGGTGATGCTTATTTCTAAAGAAATCTCTTCCAGAGTAACTGCGATAGGAAAGTAGACAAAGGGATGTAGACAACGTGTGTATAAGAGTAGAAGATAAAACGAAATACATAAAATAAAAAAAACTAATTAATATTATTACTATACCTACTTACCTACTAATAACTAATTTAATTTACATTTTTTTGTTTATTTCTTATGTTCTACTTAAAGCAAGAGGATCAAAATGTATTTATTTTTATTGTAGAGATTCCATGGATGGCATACAACGTACATACTTAAAAGCTGAAGAATATTAATTATTAAGTACCTACATAGAGGTAATTCCACAAAACGTAGTGGATTCCCATGATTTCTCCTTCTATAATATTTTGTACCTACTTACTACATTTAGTTTACCTTATTCTTAACTACTTGCTGCCCTCGGGTTCGCCCGCGTAGCGTTTTCTTAAATATGTACTTTCTTATGCATTTAGTAAAAAGCTGTTTGACATTACAAATACAAACAGACACTTCGTTTTTATTTATTTGTATAGATTTACGAAACTACTTACAGTCTGCAGTACTAATCGTGCAGGTCAACTGAAGATATAAGGAGCTCAACGACTCGACGAACAATACCAAAGAAATGACATTTGGGGTAGGCCGCATAAAGTGCTCAAAATGTTAGACCATCATTAAAACTAACTGAGAAAGATGAAAAAACCATATTTTTTTAGATTCGCAAATGCAATTAATTAATAATGAAATTTCTTTGGGCTATTGATTATTATTAAATTATGTATTTTTCTTAATTACTTGACTGTACTGATCATCAGTTGGAGCACGGGACCTTATAGGTCCGGACTCAAAGAAAAAAGGAAAAAAAAAGAATGGCCCACATTCACAATAATTACTAATAGGTAAATTTAATACTTTATTCATATATCATTCAGCAATGTCAATAATTATGTAATAAAACTCTCAGACCAAATATATACCACTACTTATGATTATTTTGCATTGTTAATACTAATAACTAAAATGTCAAAAAGTTTTCCAGTTTTAACAAAAGGTTTAAAAAAAAATAAAAATCTTTATTTCAGACATGAACACATATAGGTACATGAACAGTTCATAGGTTGTTTAGTGATGAGTTAGTAACAGAAAGTACTTATAGTCTATATTAGCAAAGCAAACCTTAGTCTTTGCTTAGCAAAGCGAGCAGCATTAACTAATGTGACTGATTAAGAATGTGTGAATGTTCGTGATAAAATTTAGTTGTAATTGGATTCGGTTGGTTGTTGGTTCCTGTTGTATTTCGCCAGATATTTATTCTAATTTTAAAGTCAAAGTCAAATTATTTATATCATTTATTTCAAATAGGCACATGTAAGGCACTTTTAAACGTCAAGAATTACGAATTAAAATAAACTCAATCATCCGTAAACAAACAAAACGGAGCACCCTGTATACAAGATCGAGATAAATCCAAGTTCAAGAGGCAAGTGCACGTTGAAAACTGGCTGACTATACAAAGTTCCCGAGGCTAGGACGCGGGCCCATTCCGTTGTGGAAGACGACACGCGAAGCACCCTCGCCTGATAGTGACCGAACAAAATGGACGTGCTTTTGACATTTGTGTTGTTGACGTAAGTTTTTTTCTTAATTCGGTTTTCGGCGGAAAATGTCGTCTATGGTGTGATTTTTTATTTTCTTAATTATCTGGATTTCCATTAGTTCCTCAAAAAACTCGACCTACTACAATTTTATCTGCATTAAAAAAAGTTAATTTCAATAATTAACTAACTTTGCACTAATTCGTTCATAGCTAACTTGATTGATGACGAAACTATAGGAAGGTATACCTACTTATTTCCTTCATAGTAATAAGGAAATAAGTAATGTCAATCCAGAAACGATTGTAACCAACATCAAATAGGTAAATGAGGAAAATCAAGCCTTAATCATAAAATATTGACTGCCGACTTTTCCTTGTGGTTTCTACATTTTGATGACTATGCTTTCACAACGTAATCGTGCATGCGCACACAATAACGCATAATGAAGGTTTTTGGTAGACGTGTCGTATACGGTACTAACCATCTAAGTACGTCATATTAGAAGTGACACGCTGCACTATGACACACCTATAGGGTTGCCCTTGAATCTAACGCACTACATAGATTACCTACTACAAGCCTTCTAAGCGTTGAGAGTCCACCCTACTTATTTTTTAAGTAATTTTGAACTACCATTTAGCCATAAAGTATCAGCTTAGGTAACTAATTACCTCTCATCTCATCCCACTAAAAATACATAATTATACAGGTTGTTAAAGTAGCTGCATGCCATAGTTTAGGGGTAGGTTCAATATCGATAATGGAACCCAGGAAAAATAAAAAATAAATTCAAAAAATTTATAACATATACAAAAAATGTTACTAAACATAAAAAATAAATAAAAATAAGTCTCTTTGTACTATAGCGGGCTTATTAGGTCCGTCAAATAAAATAATTTTAATTCTAAACGATTGCTATTCTAAGTTAGTAGGTACTAAATTAGGTTGATCTTGCAATATTATTTTTGTGTTTTCATTTTTATTATTTTATTTTTATTTTTCCTGGGTTCCGTTGTCGATACTGAACCTACGCCTAAGCTATGGCACGCAGTTACTTTAACACCCTGTATAGTTCATTAGACATTACCTTAAAGGACATTCCCATTAAGGTGGACCTTGAAGGATTTTTTTAAAGCTATATCTAAGCACTATCCCAGCCTCATCCAGCTTAGGTGCACAAGGCTTGATTATGTGAAGACATATATTATGGTAGAGTTCTATGTATTTACCTATATAATAGATCGTTATATCCAGCGTAACTTAAGTATACCTACATAAATATTTCTCCATTCTACAATTCCCACGCTCAAGGCATCTTTAGAAAGGGTACCTCTCCATTCTTAACAACCAACTAATCATTGATGACAGATGCGCACATCAAGCGGTAACAGCAGCTAGCAGCGCTGACCGGTCCCCCTTACCGGATCTACCTCCAGGAGAGGCTCCAGAACCTATCCTGACCTTCATGGAAAGAACCTACAAGACTGGCCGGGCGAGAGCCACCTTTGACGCAGGGTCACCACTCCTGCTGACTCCGTACATTGAAGAGAAAAAGATTGAAGAGGCTCGGAAAGCGGCCTATGTTGATCCGGAGTACTTGCTGCCTGATATGGACAGTTATGCTGGATATTTAACAGTAAGTGCTTAAACTCAAATGTCTCGCTGATGGGGTGGCGTATGTGTTAAGACTCAGATACATGCCAGTGACCTTGAGTGGTTAGCTTGCGTGTTCTGTACCGAGCTCACGCAACGCGTCGTACGTTCAGCCAGTAATAGGACTCGCCCATCAAGGAGCGCTGTCCCCAATTTGACGCATTATTAATTAATTATACACAAAACAAAAGGTATTTTAATAAAACGCGTATACTAAAAGATCAATAATTAAATTATCTTTAAATTGGTGAAGATTTCAGAAAAATACGCTTGGTAGATTTTGCGCCATTCTCAGTTTTTTACCCGCGTTAGACATAACTTTACAAATTAATTTCACTATGTAATGTAAACATAATCTACAATATTCATATATTAAGTTATTGAGAAAATGCTCTAATTTAACATATATTTTTTTCAAATCATTATCACTACTCGTTTAGACGTGATCTTCAGTATAAAATCATTAAAAGTCTGATATAGTCGCCTTAAGATCATTAAGTTCCCTTCAAAATGGTTGAGCTGAATGGGGCTGATCCATGCGTCATGTTCGTGAACGGGCGCCGCGCGCCGCCGCCGTCAGTAGGGACTAATAATTTCTTAGCTGCCACTAGCTTATTTTTTTTTTATTGTTTTTTTTTGGTTTTTATGTTTTTATTACGTATGCTTTTAATGTGCAAGTCTTTTTACATTGTTCTCACATACATATAATTTCAATATGAATTATATAACCAGTACTTTGTAACAATATTTTAATTTAAAAGAGTGTCCGTGGAGTTTCTTGCCCGTTCTTCTCCATAGGAACCTACTACGCTTTGGAATGGGCAACTACCTTCATCTTTCTGACTGATTAACCCCTAGACAATTCAAAAGTGCCTGTAATTGGTTAATTTGAGTTTGAGTTTTGAGTTTAAGTTTAAATTGGGTTTGTACATTGATGAACATTTCATAGAATTGGTGATAAAAAGGAGTGATGCTGTAAAAGCAAAATACCTACCTATAGGTCCCTAGTAGCATTAGTAGCAAGTCAAAAAAATTAAAAGTATTTATTCCACAAAAATACATACCTAGCACTTTGCACTGAATAATGTGTATATTGTATGAAAAAAAAATACAATATTATGCAATAGTAGATCTATCTAGAATCTTACTAGGACTAGCCTGTATCTTAAAAGATAGGGTTCAGCCAAATGGATTCTGTTAATATTCACAACAAAAACTAATGAAGACAGTGTCAATGATTTGAACTAACAGATGCACAGAAAAGAAAAAAAAATATGAATAAAACTAAAATAATAACAAAAATTAATCCTAAGCAACACAAGTAGTGTGAAAGACAGCAGACATGCAAGAGTATGTGTAGGGGTGTGTGGGGGTGTGTGTGTGGGTGTGTGTGTGTGCGTGTGGGGAGTGTGTGGGTGTGTGGGGGGGGAATTGATTCTGTGAAATACTGTGGAAGTCCGTTTCTTGCGAAGCATGTGTGGTGTGTCACTATGAATGATGAGCTGAGAAATTATGTGATAACAAGGCAACGGTGCAGTTTAAAAGAAAATGTAGTGACAAAAATTTAAAAGAGTATGCTTAGATGATTTGGTCATGTTGAGAGGATGAATGGAATGAGACTAACAAAACGACGCCTTAGGAGGACATAATTAGTGACCTTATTGGTGATGTTCTTCAGAAAGGTCAGGTGCGTAGTACTCGCAACCGGCGTGCGTGTATGACCACATGTATGAACGTAAACGAAGCAAAAGGAGTATGTAAGGGTCGTATCAGGTGTAGTTCTGCAGTTTCTGCCTACCCCCATGAGAAGGCGTGAGTTAATGTATGTATGTTATTACGTAACATAGGAGACAAAATATAGGTAGGTACTTAAGTATCTAACTCCTAGTCATTTTAATTTACAATCCCTTCTTTTTAGGGTTCCGTACCAAAATGGTAAAAAGGAACCCATATGGTGAGACTAAGTCTGTCTGTCTGTCTGTCTGTCACACCTGAATATCTCGAGAACTACTAATGCTATCAACTTGAAATTTAGAATAGTTTTAGATGACGTTAGCCCAACTACTTTGCAAACAAAAAATAAATTTAAATAAATATATCTTTTTTGCAAAAGGGACTGAAAAAAATTTGAAGTGGAGCTACTAGGGCATGTGGGGTATTATATGAAAAAACGCTATTTGCACATTCTCAAATTTATTTTTTACGCAGCACAGTTTCCGACTTTTGATGAAAAATGTAAAAAAAAATACCGTCCCTCCCCCTTATCTCCGAAGTTTGCATATATAAAAATCTATAGATATAGAAGAGATAGAAGTTTATGTAAAGATTACAGGAAAAATAAAACGATGTCTCTAAATAGCACAGTTTTACAGAAATCATCAGATTACAGGAAAAATAAAACGATGTCTCTAAATAGCACAGTTTTTCAGAAATCATCAACATCATATATACGTACGGAACCCTCGGTGCGCGAGTCCGACTCGCTCTTGACCGGTTTTTTTTTGTATTTTAAGTACCGTGTTAACCGTTTCATTCGTAAATTACGACTCTAAGGAATGCTGTTGTCAAAACATGTTTATAAATTAGATTGGCGTCTGTAAACTGGAATTCTCATTAATTTTCAATCCAATTCAAATATCTTTATAGCAACCCATAATGTACACATACAGGTGATAATAATATCTTTATTATTTTTATTTATTTATTTTTTAGGAACAATTTAGGTTATAACTAAAGAGGCCGGCGATGGATGCATAGTTCATACAAACGTAATACCAAAATAATTTGTAAATCAAACATATCCTTAAGGTAGTGTGTCTTTATTCCGATTGGAATACAGAATATCTACGTTCCCAAATATATATTTTGAATGGACACTTATTTAACCAAGAGATAAGAGAACAATTTGTGTTCTACAAATTTTGAATTCATCATAACTCGTCTTTAAAGCATTGTCCTTTCAAAATATATTTGGGAACATTTATTAGATATTCTGTAATCCAATCTAAATAAATACACACTACCTTAATTAAGAATATGTTTGATTTACAAATTATTTTGGTATTATCTACGTTTACCGCAAATAAACGTATTTTCTTTCTTACTTTGTTTGTATGAACTACGAATGCTACCTTTTGCCCCTTCTGCCCTTTAACAAAAGACATGAAGATACCTGCAAAAGTAAAATACCTACTGTGGCGCAGCTATCAACGCTCCACACACCATACATGGAAGACATTTGTTTCAGACTTTCACATCTCTAAGGAAGTTTTAAAGTAAATTATCAATTACAAATGAATAACTCACTCAAAAGTTTGTATGTAAGGAGAGTGGGAGTGTTTGTGAGTGTGTGTGAGTGTGGGTAAGATGTGCAATTAGTCTAATAAGAGAGGATGCATGCATGAGAGTTGATTTATGATACTAAAAGTGGCTCAGTTGCATCATAGAACATAGATTTAAGCCAGTCTACTTATTATAAACAATTATGGGCCCTTTTGGGCACAAATTAGGAGACAGGAAGAACGCTTTAATGATTTTCCTTGTTACTAAATAGGTATTAAATTATCTACTATCTGGTTTTTTCAAATCAAATAAAATATATTTATTTTGGATTCAAAATTATATCCATAAGTAACACAAAAATTATATCCATAAGTAACGCCTGTAATCCCCGAAGGGTTAGGCAGAGGTGTGCATTTATAGTAACATTTCGCCAGTCATGTTTAAGTCCCATGTAATAGGGGGCGAGCCTATTGCCATCAACTGGGCACAAATCCAGACTCCAGGCTGCTACTGGGCCAGCCCAGCGATTGAACGCGTCCCAAAGGGTCATGGCCATCAGGCTGGTCCGAGGATACCGCACGGTTTCCCGTGAGGCAGCGAGCCTCCTTGCCGGACTACCGCCATGGGATCTGGAGGCAAAAGTCCTCGCGCACGTCTGGGAGTGGCGCGAGGAGGCGAAACGCCGGGGTGAAACTCCGCTGCCGCGAGAAATCACGGCACAGCGGACAGAGCTCCGGCGGGATCTTATATATGGCGGCATGGAGAGTGCGATTGTCGCAACCCAGCGCTGGGCACGCCACAATTGTGGCGATAAGTCCCCTCTGTGAGGAGTGGCTAGAGAGGCGCCACGGCGTCCTCACCTTCCGCCTGACACAGGTCCTCACCGGACATGGTTGCTTTGGGAGGTTCCTGTTCAGGATAAAGCGGGAGGAAACGCCCGGGTGTCACCACTGTGTGGATCACCCGGAGGACACGGTGGAGCATACGGTGGAGGTCTGCCCAGCTTGGGCGGAGCACCGCCGTGTCCTCACGGAGGCGATCGGCGCCGGTGATCTCTCGCGTCCGGCCCTGGTTCAGGCCATGGTTTGGAGCGAGAGTGCATGGGAGGCCGTCACCTCCTTCTTCGAATTACTTATGCTTGCGAAGGAGGAGGCGGAACGCGTGAGGGAGAGGCAAGGTCCGCGCCCTCGCGCCCCTAGTCGCCGCAGGAGACGCCCCGGGCGTCGGGAGTCGCAAGCCGATTTCCGGCCACCGTAGGCGCGGGCCTGCGGACGGTGAGCGATGGGTAGCTCACCATCCAATAACGACCAGGCCCGGGTCGATGGCGCGTCGTATTCCACGCGCGCCTCAAAGAGTTGTCAGCACCAACTTACGGGGTCCGCTAGGGCCAATGCCTGCCAGGGTTGCGAGTTTGTCCGAAAGGGATATCGTGACCCTGGCACACAGGCAAATGAAGGAATACGGGTGGGTTTTAGTCAGTAAAAGTCTGACACGCCCTCCCGCTCCGCCCAGAGCGGGAGAAGTTATTTGATAATTTCCACCCAAAAAAAAAAAAAAAATAAAGGCTGCTACTGAGAAATTCCTAATGAAAAATCCTAATAACACTTTGCCCGACCTGGGAATCGAACCCAGGACCTCAAAGTCAGCAGTAGCGCTTGCAACCACTAGACCAACGAGGCAGTCATAGTCGAGTATATGCATAGGTAGGTGTTACTAAAGTCCGGTCGCGAAGTCGCGAAGCAGAAAGAATTTCGTACAATGACCCCTCATTACTTATCTTTATCGCTCGCGCACAATTTATTGTATTGCCATCGCACTCGCACATTAGAAGGACCTTAAAATGCGCGAGCGCGACGGCAATACAAACCAAAGGAAATACCAACTATAGGTAGTAGGTACTATACTCCCCCCCCCCCCCCAGACTTGAGGTGGCCCGCAGAGGCGAGCCGGCACTAGCCGGGGATCGCGGAAGTAATACAAGATCCCCGGTGCAAGTGTGGGAAAGGAACACTGGAGTGGCCGGAGGACATCCATGAGGATTTTCCACGCCGGGAAAAAAAAAAAAGGATGAACATAAATTGAATTTAATTAAGTATAGCGCACTAAAGCCGCGGTCCCACGGCCTGCCGGGGCCTCTTGCGGCCTGGCGCGCGGCCACGCCTGTCGAGGCTTGTCGCGGCCAATGCCGAGAATTTCCACCACAGGCATCGTATTGGCGATTCCCACGGCCTATCGGCCTGGCCTGGCGCGATTTGGCCTGTGAAAAAGCGGGCCGTGGGACCACAGCATAAGAAGAAAGAGAACCCTTGCATTTAATTGTTTTTGCATGAATAGTGAAAATTGCCATTACGTACCTACTGAGTTTAATTTTAGAGGAAAATAAATAACTGTTAAACCCAAAATAATTAAATTAACTAATAAACATTATTAATTAACTTAATTAATAATAATTAACCCAATTACTTACTAAAAACTTAAGACATTATTTTACTACCTTATTAATTTCTTCCACAGGTCAACAAAGAGTACAATGCCAATCTATGGTTCTGGTACTTCCCGGTATCAGGTAAATCAGTGGAGGACACTCCCTGGATCATCTGGCTTCAGGGAGGACCTGGTGCCTCTTCGCTGTACGGACTCTTTACTGAAATTGGACCTTTCTTCGTCAGTACGGATAACAATTTAGAAGGTATGCAGCACGTCGCAACTTTCTGAATGTTATGCCTCTTTTAGGATAAAGTTAAGGGGTTGGGTGTTTTTGTGCAGACGCCAGCAGGTCAAGCTACCCGAAACTGACAAATTTTCCCATTCAACCTTGAACTTGCTTCAACGATAAAGTTGAAATTCTTTTAAATAAATTTGACAGATTGTAGTAGCTTGATGTGCTGGCGTCTGTACCTTTTACTCGGAATAAGTGAAGATCGCAGGACACCGGACAGTGCAGGAACGGTCCTAATAGCTTACGGGACTAGGGTAGGTCTATATCCTGCAGTCGATCTATGCAATGGCGTATTTTAAGATTTGGCGCCCCGGGCCAAGACGGTTTGCCTCCCCCGTAATTTAACAACAAAAAAAAAAATGTGAGAACGAGCGAAGTGAACTCGAAAATAACACCTTTTATGCAACATTGTTGTAGATTAGATTTTGTTTTTACCAATCATACAGGTGATATTGAAGCTAGATTCAAAACAATTAAATACTTGGATTCAAGAGCGAGCGTAGTGATCTCGAAAATGTTATCACCCCGCTTCGGATAGGTTAGGTTTTCTTTTGACCGTCCCTACAGATAAAACCACGAGTTTGTCCGAAAGGGATATCGTGGCCCTGGCACACAGGCAAATGAAGGAATACGGGTGGGTTTTAGTCAGTAACAGTCTGACACGCCCTCCCGCTCCGCCCAGACCGGGAGAAGTTATTTGATAATTTCCCAACCAAAAAAAAAAACCCCATAGAAGTTACATCGTCAAATTATTGATAAAAGTTTCAAAATTGAGTGAATGCAAGAGCGAGCAAAGCGTGCTCGAAAATTTGAACACCCCGCCTCGGAGGTTACATTTTTTTACTATTCATACAGATGATATTGAAGTTACGTTTTCAACTTATGCAATGCATCAAAGCTTCAGAATAATTAAGAGATTGTAATATGCAAAAAGAGAGCGAAACGAGCTCAATAATTTTAGCACCCCACCTCTGGTAGGTTTTATTTGGACCATTCATACAGATCGCAAGTTAGAGCGCCTAGAAGGTAAGTAGATAGTGCTTGAATCAAGAAAATCTGGCAGACTGCAAGGAAGGCGCAAAACCGCCACTGGATCTATGTCTTTCGGCTGAGAGGATGATATTGAACTAGTAGTGTAGCAGTAAACCTAGCTTCTCTGCAGAAAGACACGAGAAATACAAGGGCTAAATCTGAAGAAATATATAGGCATTCACCGAGATTAAGATTGCAAATGATTATAGTGAACTGCGAAATTATATTTTACGACTTCCACGCGAGCGAAGTCGCGGGCAGAAGCTATAGTGATTAATAAATTAACACTTTTTAAAAACAGAGCTCTGCTACCTTTATACATTTACCTAAATACTCATTTTTTCCTTCAGAAATCCAGCATTCTTGGGGTAAGAATCACTCGTTGCTGTTCATCGACAACCCTGTAGGAACTGGGTTCAGTTTCACCGATGACGACAGAGGATATGCCACTAATCAAACCACGGTAATTATACCCACGTCATTTGTTTTCAATATTTGTCGTCGTCGTTCGTCGTCGCAATAATTTTCCTGACTTTGCGTCCTTGGTACATGTTACAAAGGGCAAGGGGACAATAAAGGTGTGGAGACCCAAAAAAAATTTTGGGACAAAAGAAAAAAATTATTCACAGCAATCATTTAACATATTACCAAGTAAAAGAAAAAAAGATAAATTTTAGGCGAATGGAACTTTGCGAGCTTTTTTCGTTGAAAAATCATTGATAATTTCGGTGAAATCCAGTTCTCGGAGTAAATCACTTTCAATACTTACTGAGAATAACTTTGATAGGCGGTTTTGTGTCATTGTAGTCAGATTCAATTTTTTTTAATTACTTTCATCTTTGAAAAAGGGTTCCTTATGAATGTGAACTCAAATTGTGGAGACCCCTATATTGTGGAGGCCCAGGGCCAGGACTCCTTTTGCCCTGCCTTAAATCCGGCCTTGATTTATGTATATGAGACATTTCAGATTTGTCTTCGGACGGCATCTGCTTCGCCCTTTTATAAGCCTCAAATAATCAATTCATCCATATTTACAGATCGGAGAGAACCTGTACGAGGCATTGCAGCAATTCCTAACAATCTTCCCTGAACTCCGAAAAGCGCCTCTCACTATCGCTGGAGAGTCTTACGCCGGGAAGCACATTCCCTCGCTCGGAGTACAAATCCTGTGGCACAAGCATGAAAAAGAACCTATCAACCTGCAGGTAAGTCCAATAGTCACGTCCGTCAGCGCGTCTAACTTGGATGTAATTTAATAATATTATAAAGCTTCTAACGTACAGTCAACGACAAAGGTCAGAATTTTGGTGATTTTATATTATTTATCATCATTCATCATCATTTCAGCCGAAAGACGTTCACTGCTGGACATAGGCCTCCCCCAAAAGATGGTTGCCATAATCGCCACGCTTGACAGGCGGGTTGGCGATCGCAGTATGGTGTTAAAAAGCATAGAGACCGCTGCTGCCCATTCTCTAGTAAGTCCCTTAGTCGCCTTTTACGACACCCACCGGAAGAAATGGGACGGTGCTATTCTTTACGTCCGGCACCACACGGGACCTTTATTATTTATCATTGTTTTTAAATATAGCTACTGTTCCTCATGCCAATTCAAAGACATGTGACATCTTCAACCCGCACTGGGCCCGCGTGGTAGATTACAGCCCAGTCCCTCTCGAAGAGAGGAGGCCTGTGTCCCAGCAGTGGGAACATTATAGGCTGACTATGCTATACCTCATGCCAACCTCTGGTCTTCAATACTTGTTTTCATTATTTGTAATTAAAAACCTATACCTAAGTAGCGAGTTGTCCCACATTTGTTGCTATCTTTGGGGAATAGGTACTTTATTGTTCAGCTACAGGCATTGCGCTACTTAGATAGGTACCTACTGTACTACCGTACTGGAGCAGTGGTCGCTCAGTGGTAACGACTTACGAGATGTAGGTAGTGAGTTCGTACCCACACAGGCGCTTTACTTTGTGTAAATAATTTCATCACCACTGCTCTCAAAACGGTGAAGGAAAACATCGTGAGGAAACGGCATGTCCTAGAATCAAAAATTCAAAGATATGTGATATCTGCTAACAACCCGCACTGGGCCCGAGTGATGGATTACAGCCCATTCCCTCTCGAAGAGAGGAGGCCTGTGTATTTCTTTGGTATTGTTCATCGAGTCGTTGAGTTCCTTAAGTCTTGAGTTGAGCTGCACGATTACTGACAAATGCTTGCACTGATTGGACAGGTCCACTCAAATTTGTGTGGTTATTTCCTCAAAAAACTATTTCAGACACGGACCTACGGTCCTCACATGATCTGACCAAGATTATGTCTGGACTCTAAAAGAGACTTTGACCCCTGAGTTTGTTTCGCCATTTCTTCTCAGGGGTAGCCAGATAGGAAATGTCGACTTCATCTAGCTTCTTTTTTTTTATTTATAATATGACGTGTAAAAGTGATTCCAACATCCTATTTACAGAATAAACAATTTCATTTCATGTCCTAAGGAACATTTTAGGCTGATTATGGACTAATGGCTAAATTTCCTGTTAGTAAACAGCTGATACTGTTAACAACAAGGTCATCGCCACATAAAATAGCTAGGTATAATAGTAAAACGAGAGGATCTCTAAAGCACGTTTCAATTTTCAGGGTCTAGCCATCGGCAATGGTTTCATCGATCCTCTATCACTGCAGAAGTACAGTTACTTCGTACGCGAGGTTGGGTTGGTTGACGATAATGTGGCCAACTCTATGAACCATCTGGAGACTGCAGTCACACAGTTCATCAATGATGGAGAGATGGTGAAGGCTTATGCTGTAAGTAACCCACACCTGACAAAAATACATATTCTAAACTCTGAGATGGCTCCGCACTAAATGTATTTAATAGGTACCTTTTCAGATGTTTAAAGGTGGTGGGAACTACTACCACCTCGACCACCAATTTTCCTACCAAAGACGTAAAAAATATAGTCTATATCCCTAGATAGAGCACACATGACATTAGCGCATCACAATTAAATAATTATCGATAAAACACCTGTTAAAAATCCGGTGGTTAATTTTGTTTGGATCTAATTCCTAATCCTTTGTTTCAGTACTACAACTACCTCCTCCAACTATTCATAAGCCGATCTCACCTGTCGAATCTCTACAACTACCTCCAAGACGACATTGATCTCGATGGAGCATACATGGATTACATTCAGAGGACCGAGGTCCGAAAGGCGCTGCATGTTGGCAACACCAACTTTACGTCTATAGGAGTTGTGTACAGGAAACTGGTGCCAGACTTTATGGGAAGCGCTAAAATGTGGCTCGAAGAACTGCTGGAAAACTACAAGGTTATGCTTTACAAGTAAGTGTTTTACTGTCACTATACGAAGTGTACGCCAATGTTTGTGGCAGCTGCGGTCGTAAAACACAGGAACGAAATTACACTATCTGTCCTGCTCGACCATTAGGTACATGACCGTGACTTTCCAGCTCTTGCTCTAGTCCCACTGAACTGCTCAACTCAGCCTGTCGCAGTTCACTATATTAAAGTAAACGCAGTGGAAATTGGTTTATATAAAATATATATTGCGTGCGATGTCGATTATCTGAAGTACATACAGTAACAAGTGTAGCCTAGCAACCACAACATAGATTATACTTAAATCTAGAAGGGAAGACTTCATAAAGTAACGCTGGAAGTGCTTTCCTAACATTCCCTCTTCTTTTTCAAATCGAAGTCTTCGCAAAGCTTTACCAGTCTTGGTTTGAATAATGGCTTTGTAAAGATATCAGCCAATTGCTCTTGCGTAGGCACTTGCTCAATTTGGATATCTCCTTCGGACACACATTGCCTTACATAGAAATGTCTTAGCTTGATGTGCTTTGTCTTCCGATGATATTCGTAAGGCGGATTATGAGCTAATTTTATAGCAGACTCATTATCAATGAGCAGTATTGGTGTTTCTAATTTATCACTTAAATTTTTAAACAATCTCTTTAGCCAAATCATTTCACGGCACGCCTCACTGGCAGCTACTATTTCTGCTTCTGTGGACGATAGCGCAACTGAGGTTTGCTTCACACTTCTCCAGAAGATTGCTGATCCAGCGAACATGCATATCAACCCGCTAGTAGAACAACCACTCATGTTGTCGCCTCCATGATCTGCATCACTGTAACATATGAGTCGTTTCTCATTCTTTTTGAACTCTAGACCAGTCTCGATTGTTCCTTTGAGGTAACGAAAGATTCTCTTCACTTGTAACACATTCGTATTAGTAGTAGTAGTAGATACGACTCCGACTGCATAGGCAATATCAGGCCTTGTACCTACCATGAGATAAGCCAACGCTCCCACAGCTTGTCTATAGGGAAACTTAGTATTACAGATCTCTTCCGCCAACTTTTTTACAGGAATATCTTTAACTATTGGTGTTCCAACCGCTTTACAGTCACTCATTCCATACTTTTCCAAAACCATTTTAGTATAGGCGGCTTGATGAACTCTTATAGTCCCATCATTGTGTCGCTCTAACTCTAGCCCAAGAAAGTACGATGGTGGCTTGGTCGTTATCTTGAAACGTCCTTTGAGTTCGTTTTCAATAAAATTATCAGCTGCTACGTCATCAGACGAAGCCAATAATCCATCATCAACGTACAAAGCTAGCAAAATTTTTGTTTTTCCACGTTGTCTCACGTATAAACATGGATCTGCTTCGCTCTGTGTAAATCCTGATTCAATAAAAAAGTCGTGAATACACTCGTTCCAACATTTAGGCGCTTGTTTTAAGTCCATAAAGACTTCTTATCAGCTTGCACACCTTGCCAGATCCGTCATTGTATCCCTCAGGTTGTCGCATGTATATCTCTTCCTTCACCTTGCCATATAGGAAAGCTGTTGAGACGTCAAATTGTTTTAGCGATAAACCTTCATTTGCGGCTATACTTAATAATACTCGGATTGTGCTCAGTTTCGCAACAGGACTAAATGTCTTGTGGTAGTCTATTCCTTTTTTCTGTGAATAGCCAACTGCGACTAGTCTCGCCTTAAACTTGTCAATCGAGCCATCAGGGTTCTTCTTTACCTTGAATACCCATTTGCAGTTAAGCGCTTTTCTGTTATTTGGTAACTGTGTCAGTTTCCATGTCTCATTCTCTTTCAGAGAATTTATCTCATTGTTCATAGCCTCAACCCATTTGTCTTTTTCAGGACTTTGCATAGCTTCTCGATATGAAGATGGTTCTGGAACAGCAATGACTTGATTGATGAATTGTTCGAAATTAAATCTCTCTGGAGGTCTAATTTGACTGCGATCACGAAGTACACGACTGTTACCTGCAACAGTTTGAGTGTCTTCTTCTTGTCGTTCTTCATCGTTACTATCACTTGTTTCAAACCAAGTGTCTTCTTGTCGATCTTCATTACTATAATCTGTTTCGTTATCCAAATTCACTGAATGCAAGTGATCATCACTTTTATGAAGAATTTCTAAATTTGGTTGATCATCTATGGAAGAAGTAGGTAGCTCATAGGTATTCTTTTTGATTTCAGGTTCCTCACTAACAGGTTTGTCTCGGTCTAACAGAGGTACTTCTTCAAAAGTTACATCTCTAGAACGCAACAATTTAAAGTTTCTTGTATCATAAACTCGATACCCATCATCACCGTCATATCCTATAAGAATTCCTTTTTGTGCTTTTTTATCTAGCTTCTTTCTCTTTTGTTTTGGAACATGCACGTAGCATACACAACCAATGATTCTGAGATGTTTTATTTTGGGTTTCTTATTGTACCATAGCTCATACGGTGACTTTTCAACATTCGGAGTGGGTCCCGTACGATTTAATATGTACACTGAAGCTTGCACTACTTCAGCCCATAAACCTTTAGGTATCTCATCATGAGCGTGTATAAGTGCTCTTGCCATCTCAACGATTGTGCGATTATCTCTTTCGGCGCAACCGTTTTGTTCAGGAGTGTAGGGCATTGTTAGCCTCTGTTTAATCCCATGTTGTCTTAGCGTATTTCGTACTTGTTCATTGTCGAATTCGCCTCCATTGTCGCTTAGTAACTCTTGAATGACGTGCCCTGATGTCTTAGCTTCAGCTAGAAAATCTTTCAAGCGAGCTTGAACTTCTGACTTGTGTCGTAAGTAACGAAAACGGGTGAAATAATCCTTGAATAGAACAAAGTACCTATACTTTGAGATCGAATACACAAAAGGTCCACACACATCAGTGTGTATTAGCTCTCCAAGTCTTGTAGATCTTTCTGTGGTCCCAAACGTCCTTCTGTGGGCTTTTCCATAAACGCAACCTTCGCAAACTTCTTTGTTATTTTCAGATTTGAATTGCATAGCAAACTCTCTTTCCATAACTTGTTTGACATGTCTTTTGTTTTGGTGTCCGAAACGTTCGTGGTACAATTGAAGTTGGTTTGTAAGTGTTAGTTGGTTAATCTCAACTTTAGGTGTAATCACTTGTATTTTAAGTTTGTATAAACCTCCATACTTGTCCCGAGTACCGATTAACTTTGTCTTACCGTCAACCTTAATTAAACATGATCTAGTATTTGATTCAAAAGAGCTATTCTCGCAAAAATCGTGTGCGGCTAGCACTGAGAACAACTTTCTTTGTATTCAGGGAACATACCAAACATTTTTGAGAGTAATTGTTTCGTTTTGGCCATTAATGTCAGCTTTTACTTGTATTGAGCCCTTTCCAATAGCTTCAATATTTTCACCATTTGCTGTCATTACTCTGTGAGGTTCTCTAAAGTACTCGAAAAATACATACTGATCTCCTCTATTGGTTACGTGACTTGTTGCTCCATTATCTACGTACCATGAGTCTTTATCATTACTCTCACCAAGAGAAAAACCTAAACTTGTCAACATAGCAGCATTCGATGTGGATTCCTTTGGAGGTTTTGGGGGTCTACCATCCGTAATCCATTTCTTGCATTGCTTTACTCGATGTCCGCTTTCTCCGCAATAGTTGCACTTGAACTTCTTTTTGTAATCTTTCTTTCTGTTATGTACTATCAGTGCCTCCGTGCTGGATTCACATTCAGCTTCAGATTTATTTTTATCTTTCAAAGCTCTCTCGTGAGCGCACAACTGGGTGGTCAAGTTCTCGATCGTACGATCTTTCTGTGTAATCAGTAGCCAACTTGATTTAAAACTGAAATACTCTTCTGGCAGGGAATCCAATATCTTGCATATCAAAAGAATTTCTGGTAGTTGATTGCAAACTGTTGACAAAGCTTGATTCAGATCATGCCAAATATTCTTTATTGCAGACATATGCGAACCCATGTCATGAGTGGGGTCTTTCTTATAGTTAAAAAGTTGCATACACAGATCGTAGATTCGGTCCTGTGATCCTCGTTCGTAAATACGGTTTAATTCGTCCCACATTTCACTCGCAGTTGTAAAACGCATTACTTTGTTCAGCATTTCGTCGGTCATATTGGTAGTCAGTAGTAATAGTGCAGTGCTTTCTATTTTATTATAACTGTCACATTCTACTTTGTACTTTGTAAGAGCATCCGCTTTGGCTCCTTCACCCGGATGTGCCGGCTTTACTAGAGTACCCTGCACCGCTTCTAAGGTGCCTGTGTTACTCCGCAGCAGCAACAACACTTTATATTTCCAGGTCGGCCAGTTGCTTCCATCGAATAGTCCTATTTCGAGTTTCATTTTTGAAGACATTATGATTTACTCTTTCGAACTTTTATTCTTTAGAAAAACACAATTAAAACTTTTAAGCTCTCGCACGTTTTGCTACCATATTAAAGTAAGAAACGCAGTGGAAATTGGTTTATATAAAATATATATTGCGTGCGTCAGATTATAGAAAAGAAGCAGATAGACCGCGCGGAACACCGAGAGTGCGGCCAACAAAGCAAATACAAATTCAAAAGCGAATACACTCTCGATTCAGTACAGCACGAAGCGTCGCAACGTTAGTACGTCACGGGCTCTAACAGATAATTTCAGAATAATGCCGTCTTGTATTTTTAAACATTGTAAAAACTGTTCTCAAAAACAAAAGAAATAAGTTGGAGTATCTTTCATAAGTAAAATATTGGTTATTTGTCTATTTGGATTTATTTTACGTGTTTATTGTTAGTGACATCTTGAAACACAAAACCTTAACAAAAATCATTCGGTGTTGCTAATTTATATTGAAACATTTACCCCTAAGTTAGGAAATAAGTATAGGATACAGGAGTATCGATTTACAAAAATATTTATGTCGATAATAGTGTTTTATTTATCGCCTTTTCTGGTTATTACGTTGATAAATAAATAAGTATGTATGATTTGCTATATTATGGGTTATATGACGTCACCATAAAGTAAATATAGCTACCAAAAACTATAAAATGTTGGTGTCTCAAAATAAAAATATATCGCAAATGTATTGTATATATGGGTATTGTTAATCTGACGTATACTGTTAATAAAAACAACAGATTTAAGAAAAAAAATACTTTTTTTTTTCATGTTTTGAAATATTATGGCTAATTTTTTCATTCTCCTGGCAACCGTACACACACGTAGAGGCACCTGTTCTTATAGTGCTGTCACGTGGCTGTAACGCACACATGTCTGCAAACGGGCCTCACTTTATTGTTCCGCGCGGTCTATCTGCTTCTTTCTATAATCTGAGTTGCGTGCGATGTCGATTATCTGAAGTACATACAGTAACAAGTGTAGCCTAGCAACCACAACATAGATTATACTTAAATCTAGAAGGGAAGACTTCATAAAGTAACGCTGGAAGTGCTTTCCTAACACACTAAGTATACCTAGTTTCCGAAGTTGCCACAACACTCATTTCATCGATTTAATCAGCAGTAAACAAGTGTGAGGCACATCGAACATATCGAAATGCGTTCATAACTTCAGTTAATAAATATTTTTTGCGGTAATCACAAACTATTCAAGAATTTACATTGTAGAGGCATACACATTTTTGGAGCGTGTCGTAAATTGATAAAAAGTAGTTCCGTTTGGATTTTACACAATTTTAGATAAGCTGAATTTACAACCACGACATGGTAAAACCAATTCATTAGCCGAACCGATAAACTATAACAGTCCCATTAATTAGGTAACTGTTAGCTGACGAACGATGTATAATATTGGCAGTTGAGAGTATGTCATGCTCACTTAAATGGTTCGCTGATGGTGGCGCGAGTGTTGGATCATTCGGCTCCCTACAAAATGGTTTATTTATTTATTCTCAAGGCAACTACAACGGGTAACAATCACAGTATATCAGTGGGATCACAATATAGGTTTTGACCTGATTGCCACCCAAAGCGTAATCGCACAACTTGACCAGCAACAACAATATTATCAATGACGACTAAAATAGTAAAAAGAAAATTAAATAGGTTCACAAAACTACAGCTACAAATTCTGTGCGTCTGCCCTCCGACCCACTACCAGCTTATGTAGGCAGAGAATGTGTAGGAGACCAAACACGCCAGGTAATCTAAATATATAATTGACACAAGTTACATTATTTAAAGAAAACAATTTATAAAGCGTAACAAAGCTAAAAAGAAAGAGTACATACATGTCTTTTGAAAGCAGCGGCACGAGAATCGAAGATATCAATAATGTTATTGTCTTTTGAAATTTCATTGTAAAGTCGACACATTCTAACGATAGGGTTATAATATGAGGTGTTATTTGTAAAGACCAGAAGTGCAAAGGTTTTCGGCATTCGGGTGTTATACCTAGTATTGATGTTTATAAGGGACAGCAGAGCTGAAGAGTTCAGCGTGGAATGTAGGATCTTATGTAGGTTTATTAAGTCTTGCTGTTTTCGACGAACATGCAAAGGTTCCAAACTAAATTTAACGAGGCGTTCAGAATAATTTTGCAGCGTTTTAGAGAAGCCGTACCGGTACGAGATCCACTTAACACATTTTCTTTGCACTCTCTCAATTCTGTCAGAGTGTACCGCGTAACACGGTGACCAGATTATCGAACAGTATTCCAATATACTTCTTACTAGGCATTTATAAAGTAATATAAAGCTTTGAGGTTTTTTAAATCCTTTGGTAGACCTCGATATGAAACCGAGAAGTTTCAACGCTCTATTCGTCATGTTCGTGTAATGATCTCTAAAAGATAGCTGTTCATCAAACAACACGCCGAGATCTCTGACTACGTGCCTTCGTTCTAACGATTGACCCTCAAGTATGTAGTCATAGGTGTTCTTTATTCGTTTTTTCGTAAAAGATATAACAAAGCACTTTTTTACGTTCAATTTCATTCGATTAAGGGTACACCAGTCAGAAATGATGGATAGATCGTTCTGAAGGCACTCACTGTCAGAGGTGTTTTTTATCGACGTAAATACCTTCAGATCGTCGGCATACAACAGACAGGGACATGCTAATTTTGTCACTAGATCGTTAATAAAAATTATGAAAAGCAAGGGTCCTAAATGGGACCCCTGTGGAATGCCTGACGTAACATCAACCGGTAACGACAAGTATCCTCTGACAGAAACGAGTTGACTTCTGTTTTTCAAGTAAGACTGTATCCACCGGAGCAGGGAACCATGAATACCGTACGATTTCAACTTTAAAAGCAGCACTTCATGGTTAACTTTATCGAACGCCTTCCGAAAGTCTGCATAGACTGAGTCTATTTGACCACCCTTCGCAAAAGCAGTACACAGATAGTTTTTGTACTCGAGCAGGTTTGTGAGTGTTGATTTACGTCGAACAAATCCATGCTGGGATTGGGAAAGATACGGTTCAAAGTGAGAATAAAAATGCTGATACAAAGACGCTTCAAAAAGTTTTGCCATACCAGATAACATACTTAGGGGTCTGTAATTTGCGCAATCTGACTTGTCACCATCTTTATAAATGGGCACAACGTGCGCCTTTTTCCAGCACATCGGAAACTTACCAAGCTTCAGCGAACGATTGAACAAATAATAAAGTGGCAATGATAGCTCTTGTGCGCACTTGACCAGGAAACGAGACGGTATTTCATCCGGACCAGCACATTTATTAGGATCCAGTTGTTCCAATGCATGCAAAACACAATCATGCTCTATATAAACCTCCGATAAAGAAGAGCTACATTCAATATCCACGCAAATCTCACCACTAGGGGGAGTGTCTGACGTATCCTCAAAGACGGAACCAAAGAAGTCCGAAAATAATTCGCTAATAACTTGACTGTCAGATGAAACCACTCCACCGAACTTCATCGTTTGTGGCAAGCCATTCGTACTTTTTCTGCCATTGACGAACTTCCAAAATGATTTGATATTATCAGATAAACGGTCCTCTGTGGATGTTATAAAGGAGCCGTAGCACTCTTTTGAAAGAAACTTGCACCTACCACGCAACATTGAGAAGGTGTCATAATCACGGGGGTTTTTATATTTTTTGAAGCGTCTGTGATATTTATTTTTCTCACTGAGACATTTTTTAAGAGCTGGTGAGTACCAGAAAGGCTGTCCAGACTCACTCAATTTGGTTGTGGGAGTATGCTTGCTGATTATAGAGTCGAGAGCCATGTAAAACTCATCCACCGCCCGGTCGATATCACTCGACAATAATAGGGTAGCCCAATCGACTACCTTCGCATAATCACACTTGTGGAAATTTAGCCGTTTGATGTCATTAGGTTTCATTTGTTTAGTAGGAATGCTGCCTTTTATATGTATACTTATAGGTGGGTGATGATCATCAACCCGACTGAGTGGCTCATCGTTTAACATTACTAGGATGCTATCGGAAGTACAGAGGACAAGGTCTAAAAATCTATAGTTTTTGTTAGGTATATGATTAAACTGTGTCAAATTACAAAGAGCCAACAAATCCAGCAAGAGAGAGTACTTGCAATCCGTAGCTGCAACAACATTCGTCACTTTGCTGCATGATGACGTTGGTGTCCATAACAAACCCGGAACATTAAAATCCCCAATAATTAGATTGACACAATCGTCACGAGAATCCGTTACAATCTTTTGTGTATTCGTATAAAAGGCTTTAAGATCACTATTTGGTAAATCCGGGGGAAGGTAACATACACAAAGGTTGTACCGATCCTCATGCGAGTTATTAGGCAAAACACTCACCCAAATATCCTCTACTCTGCTGTCCCATGAGGAATGTCTTATCACTTTGTAATGTTTTTTAAGAGCTATTAAGACGCCCCCTCCGTCAACCTTCGTTACACATGAACTTTCGCGGTCTCTTCGAAACACGTTATACCGTTGGTCAAATAGCTCGTTATCAAAAATACCAGAATTAACATTCGTCTCCGTTAAGCAAATTATATCATAATTACAATTTAGTGAGTTAACATAAAAATCCTGCAATTTTGATCTTATTCTATTCACATTTTGATAATAAATTAACATAAAAAGGTACAGTAATAGATCCAAGTAAATAACAATCGTGTGAGTTTAAATTAGACAAGTTTAGCTAAACAACTAGCGTCTTTTATAAGTATAGCCTGCTCTTGCTCAATTTTCCGAACATAAATGCGGCCGTATTTTACCCATACAAATTTATAAGAGTGTTCCTTAGCTGCCAGTTTCGTCTCGGCGGCGGCGGCGGCGTGAAGCTTCTTGCATTCGGGT
This sequence comes from Tiliacea aurago, assembly GCA_948098905.1. Taxonomy (NCBI): domain Eukaryota; kingdom Metazoa; phylum Arthropoda; class Insecta; order Lepidoptera; family Noctuidae; genus Tiliacea; species Tiliacea aurago. The sequence continues at coordinate 22,246,942 of OX402581.1, read as the reverse complement.
GAAAGATGTTCCGCCAAGTAAATAGTGCGTTTATCTCCAGGAACGTCCAGGTGCGACGAGTTCAAAACATCGTCTTTTTTGCCTTTATTATATTGCGTGAGGGCTGAGAGAAGCATATCACGTTGCCTTTCTGATGGTAAAGTTGCCAGTATATTTCTTGGACGGACAGATTCACTATTTATCTTTGCAACGCGACGAATCGCTTGTAAGTCCGTATCAGGAATTTACACTTTTATTTCGTTACACAAATTCTTAAATATCCTAACTAAGTTTTCATTTTTCCTTTCCGGCACACAATGAATTTCAATATTACGGCTTCGCGATAATTTTTCAATCGCTTGCATTCGCCGAGTGAGTTCAGTCATGTCTGAGCGGAGTTTAATATTCTCAGACTCAAGGGACTGGATGGTATTCTTAACCGAAGCTAAATTAACATTAAGGTCTTTTTGTTCAGCTGCTAAAAAATCTGTAGTCCGTGTAAAATCCTCTCTCAAGCTGTCGATCGCAGATGCTATTTCCTTCTTGATGTCTGCAGTAAGGGCAGATCTGATGCTTTCAAGCTTAGAATCAAGAAGTTGGCCAAATTGCTCATATGAAATAGAACAAGAAGCATCCGGCAGATTAATGAGCGTTCCAGTAGTAATTTGAAGCGATGAATTTTGCGGAGACACTTTTGAATCGCTATCGGGTATGTCCAATAAATCATCGCAGGACATGTTAGAATCTTCACGAAGAATATCAAATTGGTTACGCACCGGAGTATTGTTCGTGTTTACGACGGGCTATGTTGCTACACGTAGGGCAAATCCAGTTCCGTTTGAGTTCATTGTTATGATTTGTATAGTAATCTTTAGTCATATTCAGGCATTTAAAATCTTAATAACTACGACATGACGAGCAAACCAATAACTCTCCGCGATCTATGATTTTGCTACATGCCACACACTGCATCTCGCCTTTCGGCTATTGTTTTGGTACAGAAAAAAAAATAAATAGATTTGTTAATTAGTAAACGCACCGAGTAGGTAGATTTGTTTAAATGTGAATGTTATGTGAGTCACTTTGTCACAAGGTCAGGGACACAGCCGTTATTGGAATTATTTAGTTAAGTTTCTGTTTATATCACAGGTGTTTGTGGATCGATTTAAATCAAACAAACGTCACTGCACCCACTTTTTAGCCGGTCACATAACTATGTTAGTTTTACTGTGTTAACGACAGTTTGAACCACTACAATCACGTAAAAAACAGCGAAGTAAAATATGAGATGTTGCTCTGTACGCGAACGAACGAAGAATCTTGTGTGGGTTGAGCTGGATGGTGCTGATCCACGCGTCATGTTCGTGAACGGGCGCCGTCAGTTGAGACTGGTCTTCCAGGCTTATTTGTAATCTTTTAATCTTATTTTTTTTTATAAATAAGCAATTTAATTTTTTACATTGTTCTCACATATAGAAGCAACAAGAATAATGTACCCAGGATTTTGTAATATCTTGATTTAAAAGAGTGTCCTTGGAGTTTCTTGCCTGTTCTTCTCCATAGAGATCTACGTTTTGGAATGGGCAAATAGCTTCAACTGTCTGACTAACTGACCGACTCTTTGACAATTCAAAAGTGCCTGTAATAGGTTTTTATTGAAATAAATGTTTTGAGTTAGAGTTTGAACTTTTATGCGCTGCATGGTCATCAGATTACTATGCTGTGTAAGCCTGAAGTAGATGCTCATGCATTCATTGATATTATTTTGTTTCCAGCGGTCATTTGGACATCATAGTGGCTTACCACCCGTCGGTCAACACCTACGACTCGTTGTCATTCTCCGGATCATCAGAATTTGCGAAGGCGAAGCGTTCTCCCTGGTACCATGACGGGAAGTTAGCTGGGTAAGTTTCAAGGGTAAAACACTTGACCTATATTTATTTATTTATTAAAACTTTATGCTTAAGTAAAAAAAAACTACTGTACAAAGGCGGACTTAATGCCTGAGGCATTTTCTACCAGTCAACCTTAGGGTGATGCAGAGACATATACACACCAATTTATTGCGACGACAGTATTAAACCTATAATAATCAGCTTGGTTTTTATTATAAACCTATGACTAAAACTGGTATGGTCAGCGAAAAATTCGATTAACACTGTTACATAGACACATCATCTAAATTGACACGTATCATTCGACACCTACATTGTATTTCAGCATTTCTGTTCCGACTTTAATTCAATATTTAGCTCAATATTAAGATGTTTAACACTAAAGTGTTAATCGACTTTTTTCACTGACCACCTACGTAAACAATTTTTTGGGGGAACTCCACTAACAAAGATCTTGTCTTTATGGCACAGAAACGGTGCGTTAGGGCTATGTTCGGTTTAAAATCTACCGAAAGTTGTCTACCTTTCTTTAAAAAGTACAATATCTTACCATTGCCATCACTGTATACAGGATGTTTGGTGCATCGTGTGCCAAATTGAAATGGTCGACTGAAGGAGTCATCCGCTAGCCTTTTAGACCCTTTAACACCCCTCATGCTCTGTGGATTTTTTTTTATCGACTTTTTATTGTTTTCCAAAAAAAAGACCCAAATTTTACATTCAAATACAGATTTTAAAAAAAATATAAGGCGTAGACTCTGAATTTTATTTTTATTTCGATGTGTATTGTTTAAGAATACTTTTAAATATAAAATTAGTGATATTAGTCACCTAGTTCTTTTTTAATTCACTCGCAAAGGTAAAACTTAAATTAAAGCTGTACATGTTACAGCTGTTTATAAGGCTACAAAAAAAAAATCAAAAGCGACCGGGATCTTCCAACTCCCTCATTAATTCTCCAGTCTATCCTCTTTCTAATGATGTGCCACATGCCATAAAAGTATTTTAACAACTTTGTGAATTCGCTAGAATTGTGAATCGAGTCACCTAAGGCTAATATTCAAAATTATGATTTAAAAAAAAATCTCTTAAATGATACCTGTCAAACCTATAAATCTGCTATCTCATTCTTATGGTTAGGTAAATTCGTGTCTCATATCTGTATCTTTCGTTGGATTTACTTGAAATAAAAAAACAAAATTGCATTTTTAACATTTATTTAATCATTGTTACTAATCTTGCTCAAATTGTTGGCCTCTGTTGCGAATGCAGGCCCGACAACTGTTTCGTATTTCAACAGTTGTTGTACGAAGTCGTATTTCCTCCTTAATAGTATTGAATGCCGCTTCTATGCGTTGGACTAATACCTCCCTAGTTGGAACCTCCGTGGCATATACCAACGTCCGGCACGTCCCCAGACATAAAAGTCTAACGGAGTTAGATCTGGGGAACGTGGCGGCCATGGAATAGGGCCATCGCGTCCAATCCATGCATTGGGGAACACATTGTCGAGATATTCCCTCACAGTCAATCGCCAATGCGCCGGACAGCCGTCATTTTGAAATACAATGGGCACACGTTCATTAAATACGGGCACATCGGTCACTAATTCGGGCAGGTCATTTTGTAGGAATTCCAGGTAGTCTTCGCCATTGAGATTATCGGGCAGGTAATGCGGTCCAATTACCTGATTCCCAATCACTCCTGCCCAAACGTTTACACTAAACCTTCTTTGAGAAGATTTCTGTCTTTTAACACGTGGGTTTTGCGTTTTCGTTGTCCAGTGGTGCAAATTGTGTAAATTGAGGATCCCATCCTTGGTAAATTTGGATTCATCCGTCCACAGTATTCTTTTTAAAAAATCAGGATCATCCACATCCGTGTGGAAAAGAAACCGACAAAAAGCCACTCGTCTCTCAAAGTCGCCACCCTCAAGACCTGCAACAAACAAAAAACTCTTTTAAAGGACCCGCTGTTCGTGCTAATAGATTCACTACCTGGAAGTGACGCCATACCATACCCATTACCTGCTAAACAAAGGCAAGGTCAAACAAAGCTTGCACGGGTTTAAAGTTAGTTTAAAATTACGTACCTTGCACCGGAGTGTAGTGGAATGGATGCTTTTTGTTTTGACGAAGTACTTTCCACACTTTCCATATTGAAATATCAAGATGTGATGCCACATTTCTAATGCTTCTTGTAGGGTCTTCCTCAAAAAGTGCCAGTATTCTCTCGTCTACTTCAACATTATGTCTCACAATATGGCCCCTTGGTTCATTAAAAGTAACACTGCCAGTCTCGCGTATGCGTCGGTATGTGTCTTGGAAGACTCTGCGGCCAGGTAATCGTCTACCAGGAAAGCGTTCCTGGTAAAGTCGTTGCGCTGCACGAGCGACGCCATTAGCGGCTCCGTAAGCCATCATGATGTCCGCATATTCTTCGTTAGAGAATGTCGCCATTGCAATAACAAAAAACTCAAAGTTTAACAATAACAACAAAAATTAAACAAATGTAACAAGAACCAGCAAAACTTAACGATAACAAAGTAATAAAAGAATCGCGGAGTATGGTGAACTAGCACACACGTTAGGTAGCAGATGCAGTCATGTCTCGACTAAAAAAATGGCGGGTCGGGCGGCGCGATTTGTTCAAACCGATTTAAGGTATGCAAGAAAGAGATAGAAGATAGATTTTACTGTGAAAGAGTGAGAAAACAAATTTTACCTCTTTCTCAAGTAACAGTTCCGCAATAAATATTTTTTTATTAGAATTTGGAATGTAGTTTTATGTGACTTGATTCACAATTCTAGCGAATTCACAAAGTTGTTAAAATACTTTTATAGCATGTGGCACATCATTAGAAAGAGGATAGACTGGAGAATTAATGAGGGAGTTGGAAGATCCTGGTCGCTTTTGGTTTTTTTTTTGTAGCCTTATAAATAGCTGTAACATGTACAGCTTTAATTTAAGTTTTACCTTTGCGAGTGAATTAAAAAAAAACTAGGTGACTAATATCACTAATTTTGTATTTAAAAGTATTCTTAACACGTTCGAGGACGCTACCACTTGAGACTGTGTACCAAAATGACACAGTAAATGTCCATACAAATTATACGACGTATGAGTACGTAGCCTCCCATGAAAATATATTGTTTTAAAGACATCATGACACAACCGTTTTATCACGTTATCGTATAAATACGTTATGTCATTAAAAGTAAGTTAACTAGACGTGAACGGACACAACGTGTAATAACGTCTAACGTCTTTTCTAATTTATAGAAAAAGAACTTTCAATAACTGATGTATTGCCTTGTGGGTCAAAATCTTTATCCGAACCATATTCTCCATCATCGTCTTGGTAAGGATCCGCCTCGGTAGAGTTGTCAGAATCATCGAAAATGCTCATCAGTCTTGTTTTGCGCTTATCCATCTAAAACACATAAAATAACCCATTAAACATCAATTTCACAGAGTAAAATTATTAATTCATAGTAAAATAGTATACTGTCTGGCTAAGGAATAATACATAAATCAAATAAACTAAATACTTACGATGTTTTGTCGCGGCAAATATTACGATACGCCAGGAAATGTTTAGCGTGTCACCACTGTGTGGATCGCCCGGAGGACACGGTGGAGCATACGGTGGAGATCTGCCCGGCTTGGGCGGAGCACCGCCGTGTCCTCACGGAGGCGATCGGCGGCGACGATCTCTCGCGTCCAGCACTGGTTCAGGCCATGGTTCGGAGCGAGAGTGCATGGGAGGCCGTCACCTCCTTCTGCGAAGCAGTAATGCTCGCGAAGGAGGAGGCGGAACGCGTGAGGGAGAGGCATGGTTCGCGCCCTCGCGCCTCTAGTCGCCGCAGGAGACGCCCCGGGCGTCGGGAGTTGCAAGCCGATTTCCGGCCACCGTAGGCGCGGGCTTGCGGACGGCGAGCGATGGGTAGCTCGCCGTCCGATAAGGACCAGGCCCGGGTCGACGGCGCGTTGTGTTCCACGCGCGCCTCAAAGAGATGTCAGCACCAACTGACGGGGTCCGTCAGGACCAATGCCTGCCAGGGTTGCGAGTTTGTCCGAAAGGGATATCGTGGCCCTGGCACACAGGCAAATGAAGGAACACGGGTGGGTTTTAGTCAGTAAGAGTCTGACACGCCCTCCCGCTCTGCCCAGAGCGGGAGAAGTTATTTGATAATTTCCCACCCAAAAAAAAAAAAAAAACCCCGCAGTGACGCAGCCGCACTGAATGTAGGAGCGCGGTAGGCGCGCGCGACTCATTTACACGTTGTGCGTGTGTGAGTACCGTTCCCGCCCACTGTCAACGGCACTTATTTGAAATAGTTTAAAACTTACTCTACGTGACAGTAAAGCTTCGGGTATTTTAAATGTTGTGACACAAGATACATTCAATAGGATTTTAACTTGAACGTTCATCGGAAATGTACGTTCTGTCGTAAAGTAAAAAAAATATTTGGACGTCATTGTACGTTGTGCCATATCAAAATTTCGAACGATGACGTATAATCCCGTTCTGTCCTCGAACGACAATACACATCGAAATAAAATTAAAATTCAGAGTCTACGCCTTATATTTTTTTTTAAATCTGTATTTGAATGTAAAATTTGGGTCTTTTTTTTGGAAAACAATATAAAACCGATAAAAAAAAATCCACAGAGCATGAGAGGTGTTAAGGGGTCTGAAAGGCTAGCGGATGACCCCTTCAGTCGACCATTTTAATTTGGCACACGATGCACCAAGTAGCTGTCTTGTAGTTGAAGTAGCTGTCTTCGTGAAACAAAATCCTGAACTTTTTGTGCTTGCATCTGAAGCATACAATCGTACTCAAAGAGATGAAAGTCGTCTTTGTGTTCGTCAAACGAATACTGCCTTAATGTATAAAGGCTTCTACAGACCAGCGCGACTCGCGACGTGACACAAAGGCACCGCTCGTCGCGCGACACGCGGGGCCTTTGTGTCGCGTCACGTGTCGCGCCAGTATGTAGAAGCCTTAAGAGTATTTTTCATATGGCACCTGTCGTTTATAATAAATTGCCTAAGGACCTAAAAAAATGTAATGATAATTTGTTTTAAGCAAAAATGAAAAACAATGCTATGTGAAAAATGTTATTATAGTATCTCAGATTTTTTAACAGATAAATTTTGACATTATGTATTATATCAATATATTTAATATTATCTGAATAATTGTTTTATGTAATTCTAATTTGACTTCATGTTAACATTCTAAACTAATTAGATATAGGTCAAGTATAGGTACATAATATTAGCAAAATCTGACTGAAGCATTTTTTTTTGACGTAGATTTTTTGTGAATAATTTTTTATTTACTGTTGACATTTTTATGCTGAATTCACTTTAATTTATTGATATTGACTTGAAATAAATTATTAATAATCTTAACTATTACATTTGTACGCCTTATTAATTGGCAAACATGTCTGAACTTGTTTTTTTCTTTGTAATCCTGCATGCATATCTCTACTATTGTATGTGTACACAATCATGTTTATGCAAATAAATATATTATCTTATCTTATCTTAAAACAAAAATACGAATTTTGGAAATTAAATCCGTTTTTCAGATACTACCGTGTAGCTGCCAATCTCACGGAGGTGATGATACGCGGTGCCGGTCACATGGTGCCCGCTGACAAGCCTGCCGCCTCCCTCGGCCTCATCTCAGCCTTTGCCCGAGGCATACCACTGAACGATGACACTGGCAGCCTAGTGGATTCAGAAAAAAACTTGCGGCGACAACGTCAACTGCCGCTGAAGTAGTCAACTCGAAGTCCTTACTATACGCTTATTTTTTAGTTATGATTGGTATTGTTTTGTACGGTGGAATGGAACTTTAATAAATAATGCCCAAAGTTATTCATGTTTTTATAAAACCTACCGTCCTATGTATGTATGTTTTCGTGGGGAGTCATCAGTCAAATAGTCATAATAAAAAGAGCTGCGTAAACCCATGCTTCTTTATCAGTTAGTAGGAAGGTAATTTGTCGGCCGACATATTATTTCTTGAGAAATAAGTATAATGTAGTATGCAAGAGCGAAGCAAGCTCGACAATTGTAGCACCCTGCGTTTAAATTTTGCATAATACGATAGGGGGGGGGGGGGGCGGCTTCAATTACAAACGGCCTATTACGTACTGTACGTACAGAACATAATTATTTGGCCTTACGGTATTTCATTAAAAAATACTTCTTGACATTTATGGGGACGATAACCGACTTTTAATTATTTTATACCGAAGATCACGTCTAAACGAGTAGGAGTGTTAATGATTTGAAAAAAATATATTATAAATTAGAGCATTTTCTCAATAACATATGTGAATATTTTATATTACTTATTGAAATTAATTTGTAAAGTTGTCTAACGCAGATAAAAAACTGAGAATGGCGCAAAATCTACCAAGCGTATTTTTCTGAAACCATCACCAATTTAAAGATAATCTAATTATTGATCTTTTAGTATACGCGTTTTATTTAATAATATGACGGTTTTTAATTAATATGTCGGATTTAATATTATGACGGTACCTTGCCAATTCATTTATGAAAATATTATGTATGTAAGGAAAAATCTACATCTTTTTAATAAAATAAGTGATAGACATCATTTTAATACTAGAAATAAAGACAAAATAGATCAACCATTTTTCAGGTTATCTAAAGTACATACATCTTTTATGGGGTACTGTGTTAAATGTTACAACAAAATACCTTGTGATATATTGCAACTAAATGAAAGAAAATTTAAAACTCATATTAAAAGAACACTTTGTAAACAAGCATATTACAAATTAGAGGATTATATACAAGATAAGAATGCTTGGAAACATGCTGGTCCTGCTCCATAGGACAATCTAGAGTCTAGACAAAATCAAACAGGTTGCTATTTTAATTGTATAATTTATTATTTTTATGACATTTATTTTAAATTCTGTGATTACCTTAATTCACACTGATATTATTGTTATTTTTTAGGAAATCGTATATGTATATATTTTTTAAAAAATTTGTAAATATGTGAGCACCATGTTCTATCACATAATTAATTTATCTGTCATTGCTTCATTCTTAACTCTTTTTATTACCTATTGTGGTATAGTAATTTTATTCTAGGTGCATCGTCTTCACATATAATTATATAATTAATGTACCTATAGAAATAATGTACAAGATTTTAAAAGAGTACCGGTGGAGTTTCTTGCCCATTCTTCTCCATACGAAACTACATTTTGGAAGGGGCGACTAGAATCGATTCTATTTTTTTTTGTAAATATTGATGTTCAAAAGTGCCTTTTATGTGCCTATTTGAAATAAACAATTTGACTTTTGACTTTGACTTTGACTTTATTAAAATACCTTTTGTTTTGTGTATATTAGATTAATAATGCGTCAAATTGGGGACAGCGCTCCTTGATGGGCGAGTCCTATTACTGGTTGAACGTACGACGCGTTGCGTGAGCTCAGTACAGAACACGCAAGCTAACCACTCAAGGTCACTGGCATATTTAATATTTGCGCCTTAAGGGTCCCGTAGAGCTTGGGTCTCGGGAAGACAGCCCTTGCTATAGAAGCAGTGCTTCTGTAGTACCTAAGAGGTACCTACCTACTTAGGTACTTATTATTTTGTAAATCTTAAAACTATTTTTGATTGTTTATGGAAATAAACAGTTACACTTGTCTTCAAATTAAGTAATAAGCAGTAGATCTATTATACTATTAATATGTTTATATTGATAGTAAACTGTAAATCTGAGAGTTAATGCCGCTTGGCGGCTTGGCTTGGTCAGTGGTGGCGTAGCTAGCATGGGTGACACCCGGTGCGCATAATTGTGTCATCCAAGAATAAAAACCGGCCAAGTGCGTGTCGAACCACGCACAATGGTTCCCTAGTTGGGATGAATTTATCCCAAAAACAAAATTAACATTGTAATTGGAAAACATGTTCTCCCATACACTCCAACTGCAAATGTAAGGTGATCGACTATTACTCGTTTTCCTTTTTTTATTATTTAAATATACAGTATGTAACAAAAACCCTGTTGTTCCTTTTACGGACGTAGGTACATTAACCTACAAGCATATCATTGGTGGAATTATAATTTAAAAAAATTAAGCATTGGCTTGTCGAGAAGACAAAATCTAAGAATTATAGAGGTTAGAAATCAGTTAAATATGACAAATATCATTAATTAAATATTTATTTTAATTATTTTCTATGAACAGTTTTTGTAAATGACTTGCTTTATTACGTATTTATACCGATTCTTAAAACGTAGGTAGAAGGAACAACAGGGGTTTTGTTACATATTGTATAAATACGGCATATATAAATGTTCTTAATGCTGATTATAATTCTGTAAAGCCTTATTTGTTATGGCCGCGAATCATATTTAGATCAACAAATAACCTGTTACTGACCTGCAAATTGCAAACAACGTAAGAAAATTTGAATTTCGCGGGCTACCTTAGCACATCCCCCAGAATTCGTTTTAAATATGCCGTGATTGTTTCCTTCCCTTTTAAGCTTTATTTAAATTATTTAGTTTGGATAACTTAGTATGTTTAATTTTTTTTACGGTCGGGTGTCACCCCCAATCAGGTGGCACCCGGTACGGACAGCCCCCGTCACCCCCCTAGCTGCGCCCCTGGGCTTGATGGTCTGCTGACCCCTTTACAAAATATTAGGAAAATAAACGAGAAATTCACGATAAGATGTGATGCTGTCTTAGTTTTAGTCTATGGACTATAAATTCTTCACCGTCCATCACTAATAAACAAGCTACATGCATAAAAATAATGCTCTTAGGCTAAATGCTTTGAGGCTAAATGAGATAGTCAAATAGTCCGTCGATTGGTTGGAAGATCGAGAATCCACATGACATTTTATAAAAAATATTGTTAAAAATAATCCTTCACAATGTATTATTAGTGAGGTAGAGAGAATCTCATCGATTGTAATCCAACTTTGACAACCCTGCGTTTATTAATTTTTTGTAACACAGTAACACTGGTAGTGGTGACGTTTCCGAGAGTGCGCAGGCAAGGAAAGTAATAGACGAAATAAAATAGGAATATTTAGAAATACGTACCTTAATTATGAAAATGTTCATAATAAATATGATTATGTAGTTTTTCACTTCACGAATAAAGTAAATAACTGTATTTGCATAGTTCTTTATCAACGGAAGTCGTGTAATAACATCACGTCATGTCGTTGTATGTGGTTTGCGCATTGCTGCTTTTGACGCCTATTTGTGCGTTTTATTTGCCTGGCTTAGCTCCTGTGAACTATTGTACAGCCAGTGATGACACTAGCAAGTCGTGCAAGGTGAGCAAGAATTATTTCTTGAAGGACTCCTGTTCATAATCATTAATATCATGTGCCGACATCTCATGCAATTCATCGAAATCAAATGCTTACATTCTTACGACCCAGTCCAATTATTTGATTGTATGGGGTGTCTATGTTATTATAGTACTCATGGTAACAGCTTAGTGAAGTACTTCCGTTGATGATATAGCAATTACACTGCGAAAAGCCTTTAAAACGCGATAAGGATTTCAAGTAAGCACATCCAAAAAGCAATTAACGATTCGTTAATTAATGTATTGTTTTTTCAGACGGAAATTCCGCTGTATGTAAACAGACTAAACACAGAAGAATCAGTAATCCCATTTGAGTATCACCACTTTGATTTTTGTACTACTGATGAGAGTCAGTCACCGGTTGAGAATCTTGGTCAAGTTGTCTTCGGCGAGCGAATACGACCGAGTCCCTACAAGCTAGAATTCTTTAAAAATGTGGAATGTAAAGCTGTGTGTACAAAGACATATAGAGGCTCCGATACAGATTCTATCAAACGGTTGAATCTGCTGAAGATGGGCATGGCACTCTCTTACCAGCACCATTGGATCCTGGACAACATGCCCGTGACTTGGTGCTACTTGGTTAACGAGGGTGGGAAGACCTACTGCAGCACTGGGTTCCCCATGGGCTGTCAAGTGCGCAAGGATATGGTAAGTTACATTTATTTATTATTATTATAAAAAAAATCAATACTACAGAATTCAAAATCTCTATTGTTCCCCAGTTGGAAATCAATTTTATTTATGTCATGCATTTGTTGAGTTTCACAAACTTTCTCTATTTATTTCATCTTATATTATAACTCAATTACTCATAATATATATATATATATAAGTAAAGAATTTAAGTGGTCAATTAGTTAGATCAATAAAACAACACAAAAGGAGAAAGTTATTAACTGATCTCAAATTCCATTCTTAACCTGACAAATGTCATATGCATAACATAAGCATAATCAGCCTATAATGTTCCCACTGCTGGGACACAGGCCTCCTCTCTTCGAGAGGGACTGGGCTGTAATCTACCACGCGGGCCCAGTGTGGGTTGGTAGATGTCACATGTCTTCGAATTTTATGGTTCTAGGACATGCCGGTTTCCTCACGATGTTTTCCTTCACCGTTATGAGAGCAGTGGTGATTAAATAATTTACACAAAGTAAAGCGCCTGCCTGGGTTCGAACCCACAACCTACAACTCGTAAGTCGGGGCCGTTACCACTGGGCCACCACTGCTCTTCACAATGTCATATGAACCGGCGATTATTCATAAGAAAAATACACTTGAAACAACAAAAGAATAATCATGAAAACTGTTGAGTGCTTATGTGCAAATGGCTTCTAATAGGCAATTGTTTGACGGATTAATATGAGCACTGTATTCCTCTGCCTACCCTTCTGGAGTTCTAAAACCATAACAATATATTCTCATTTTAGGGGTCTACTCTAAAATAGTTCTTATCACCACTTTTAAGTGTATATGTATGTAAAGGAAAACTAGTTAATTAATTCATTATCATTGTTGATAAGGCATTTGGGTTATTTTAGTTGGTTTCAATACATTTTAAAAGCAGTATAATCAAATGAATCCTTATACAACACAATTTTTTGGCGGTATGCGTGCTTTAAGGCATATAGTGACCAAAATCAAAATCAAAAGTCATTTATTCAAACTAGGCTGAGAATCAGCACTTTTCGAACGTCAAAATTACATGAGACAGTCCCCCAAAAACGCCCACCCTTCACCACTTCCTAGTGCTTTAGCTGGGAAGAAGAAGTGGCGCAACAAACTCCCCAGCAGCACAGCTGTCTGATCTTATTGATGATGTTCTTCAGAAAGGCTAGGTGTGTAGTACTCGCAACCGGCGTGCGTGTATGGCCAGATGTAAAAATGTAGACGAAGCAAAAGGAGTATGTACGGAGTGTAGCAGGTGGTGTACTGTATTTCCTGCCTACCCCCATGGCAGAAAGCGTGTGCTTATGTATTTAAGTGTAGTTAGGCTATTCAATGCTTAGCACCAAAAAAGAGTGTTGCTAAACTCTGCAACAAAGATTATCTATTGTGATTGGTTGATTGAAATAAAAAAATGGCTTTAAATTAGCAGAAATGAAAAGTATGAAAAAAATATGCTTAGAGAAAAAATATAATTTATTTTTATATTATCTTATTGTGCTGTGTGTGTCATGTGTGGGAGGTGTGGTGTGTACGTAATATCAAAGAAGGATAAAAAGAACAGCCTGTATTAACTCTAATGTTCATTTTTGACTATTCAAAGTGAAACTTTTAATAAAATTACAATCCCACAATGGCATTATGGTCCAGTCACTGTGGTGCTGTCAGAGAAGAAAATTACAGACCTTAGGGCCAAGACAAGTGGGAATAACTTTAAAAGCGTTTCGTATTTCTACATTTCGTATGACTTTCAACAAGATTGATATAAGCTTTTCGGTAGCATAAACCATTTCAGTTCAGTACTTTTTTTACTTTTCCATCATCATTTTCACTGATAAAATGTCACTTTGTGTAGGCTCTCTTGTTAGTTTCATTATCAGCCACCAGGTCAGATAATCTTGTTGCTCACAAAGGCATGACAATATCGTCCCCTTACAAGGAAAACCGATTATCTGGCATGAACCTACATGTCGATAGTCGGTTTTCCCTCAACGGGGAGAATAATCATACATTAACTAATAATAGTTTTAACTATTTCATGTATTGTACAACATCTACAACTATGTATACTATTTTATTTTGTTTTTACTTCTTTTAAAATTGTATTTCGTAGCACACATGCTTGTCTATTCCTATGTTGACATTATTATCCAAACCAAATAAAATGGCGCTGACTCCTGACATACAGGTACACCTAGTTCAGGAGTCAGAAGCTTCAAACAAATTCTGTAACCTATTATGTCAATAAAGAATTATTTATTATTATTTCCTTTATTTAACGATATACATATAAATTATATTTTTAAATATTAGAATATAAAAAAGTATATAAAAACATTTAAAAATATAAAAAATAGTTGTCCTCTGGTAGCGGGAGCAGGGTCCAAGCTACCGGTGGTTAGGGCTCCAGAGATAGGAACCTCCTCACGATGCGAGCCGTATCGAGGAGTACTGCCTTCTTCTACCTTATTATTATTATTATTTATTACCATTGTTGTCAGCTGTGTAACTTTTGACAACAAATAAGATGCTCATTTATTTTATTTTCTTAGCCTATTCCGTAACACTACTGGCTGAGCAAAGGCCTCCCCCAAGTAATTCCTGGATCATTTTTCTATTGAACATGAAAACTTAGTTATATTTTGAGGAACAAAGGAGAACATAATTTTTTCACTATTAAGTTGATTTTCAGTTTCAACTTCACCAGGTAGGAACATTAAGTAAATAATTCCTATTGCAATTATTACACATACATAAACTGAAGCCTTCTTCCCATGGGGGTAGGCAGAAATTGCAAAACGCCACCTGCTACGATCATTACATTCAAAATTGCTATTATAAAAACCGGGCAAGTACGAGTCGTACTCGCGCACGAAGGGTTCCGTACCATTATCTATAAAAACGGCAAAAAAATCACGTTTGTTGTATGGGTAAATTAAAATAAAACATATTTAAGGGGAGGCTCCCCCTTAAATATGTTTTATTTTAATTTAATTGTTATTTTTAAAGTGAATATATATAACTAAAGATTCTGTGAATATTTCACCCGTCTACTTGTTGCCGTTATCAATATCGTGCAAAAACGAGCAAAAAAATCTTGCCCCCTTAAATATTTATGTTATTATGTTTTTTAATATTTGTTGTTAGCGGCAACAGAAATACATCATCTGAGAAAATTTCAAAAGGTTCATGAGATTCAGCCTGGTGACAGACGGACAGACAGACGGCGGAGCCTTAGTAATAGGGTTCCGGTTTTACCCTTTGGGTACGGAACCCTAAAAAGCTACAAAAAATAATTTATAACCTAATTCAAACTGTAGCATGCAATTATGTGTACAACTTGAAACATTAAATTGATACTGAACAGTTTATTATTGTACAAATATTGATATAATACCACTTCAAATTATATTTTTTTAAACATACATATTACTAGATAGTGTACACCTTTATATTGATTTAACTTGGTTAATAATGAAGTAGGAAATATGTCAATAGAACGTGTTTACATGATGGTTGTTATGGATATAAGATTTTAGTTAAGGATCTTGCGGATTTTCAATTGTTAGGTTTAAAAATAGAGCAATTTCATTGATTTTAAAATGGCTTGTTTACATTCCTGATTGTTTATTACAACACTATATAGCCAAAGAATAATAATAAGTCTCAAACCGCCAGTTTCACGTAAGTCCATAAAATTGAATTCCCCAATAAAAGTAATGCTGTCACTTTTTGTTACGTTCCGTTAGATAAAGACAGCAATACTTTTAATAGGGAATTAAATTTAATGGAGTTACGTGCAACTAGCGAATAGTCAATACCTACTCAAGTTTGCTTAGTAATGGTTTTTAGGTTGACATAACAAACTAACCATCCCCTTGGAAGGATCTGCGCCTGATTGAGAAACGCGCCAATAATAAAACGTTTTCTTCTTCATTAGTATTTGCTATGTAAACAATGTATCCCCAAACATTAGAAGGATGTTTAGATTTAGTAAAATATTTAGACCACGTGTTTGCGATCGTGCCCACTGCATGCAAATGTAGCGTGCCCCTGTGATGTAATTATTATACCAGTATTTTATGTTAATTAATTATTCTTGATTGATCAGAGGAATATGGTTGTGAAACAATGTGTCATCCCTCCCACTCTGCGAATAGAAGCGTAGTATCCTACTAATGTGATAAACGCGTAAGTTTGTGAGGATGGATGGATGTTTGTTACTCTTGCACGCAAAAATTACTGAACGATTTTTTATGAAACTACACAGTAATATTGCTTATACATCAGAATAACACATATGCTACAATTTATAAAGCTTTGGCCATAACATAACGATAAGTATCAAGTAAGTTGGAAGAATTCCTGCCCGCGTAGAGCGTAGTGCAACACACAGAAAACGCATTTACGCGCAGTGTTGCAGGTCACGCGGACTCACGCGCCTGCAGCTGCGTGCAGAGAAACACGTGCCCTCACGCGTGGGTGCGGGGCAAGACGCAAGGTATGGCACACGCACACCGAGTTCAGCAGTATGGTGCGTGATTTTGACAGAGCTGGACTAGGCTTGAAATGGATCTCGCTGTGAAATGAGGCATTTAGGCCACCGTATACTAATCTGCAGCTTAGTATACGGTAGCTCAAAGACCTCACTTCACAGCGAGATCCATTTCAAAATATTATTTCACGTCTAGCTCTGTCAAAATCACGCACCATAGGTACTGCAGAACTTGGTGTGCCATACCTTGCGTCATGCCCCGCACCCACGCGCGAGGGCGCGTGTTTCTCTGCATGTAGGCGCGTGAATGCATTTTCTGTGTGTTGCACTACGCGTGTTTTCAAGCAAAGAGAGATACTTCCAAGCAACGTAAGAACACGCACTCCCTCGCTACGCTGCGTAATGAAGTGCAGTGTGCGAATCGCCTAAATGAGCCTTTACATTTACAGAAAACACACGCGTCCACCTTCTAAAGCTGCGTTCAGACCGCATGCCTTAAAGCCACGTGCATATACCCCGAAGCATGCCTCGGGGTATAATATACCCTCGACTGTACATATTATGTATACCTACATGGATTAAGTTAAGGCATGCGAAGCCACGTATACGCGACACATGCCTTGCTTTCGACAACAATCAATTGCAATTGACATTAAATAACCATTCGTATTCATACAAACTAAGATAATAAAAAAACGAAATAATTTACTGCAAATATCCGTATCCGCGCATAGGAGTATATTATTTAGATATGAATATCCGGCGCGTCACCTATAATTTGGTTTTCATAAAGGCCTTTAATAATGAACAACTGATAATGTTCGGTTATGTATTATTATTATCAGAACTGAACGAGTTAAATGTGCTTATGTAGAACCCTAAGAATATTAGATAATTATGATGATGATTCACTATTTGATACATTAGGCCCTTCGTGTTGAGCTGCACGATTACTGACAAATGCTTACACTGATTGGACAGGTCCACTCAAATTTGTGGTTCTTTCCTCTAAAGACCATTTCAGACACGGATCTACATAGTCCTCACATGATCTGACCAAGATTATGTCTGGACTTTAAAGAGACTTTGACCCATGAGTTTGTTTCGCCATTTCTTCTCAGGGGTAGTCAGATAGGAAATGTCGGCTACATCTAGATTATTTTATTATTTTTATATGACGTGGAAAAGTGATTCTAATATCCTATTTACAGAATAAACGATTTCATTTCATTTCATACATATATTAATAACTAGTTTTTGCCTGTGATTTCGCCTGCGTGGTTGTCAGAATTATCCATCGGGAACCTACTACCGCGATATAAAGTATATTTTGTTCTAACCCAGGTCATGGTCTATCTGCGTACCAAATTTCATCGAAATCCGTTCAACCATTGAGGCATGAAAAGGGACTGTCGAGAGTTACTTTAGAATGTTATAATATTTGTATGGATGTAACAAAAAGAAGGGAAGGCAGTTAATCTTTTTGGCGAATCCATAGCATAAGAAAGTTGTTAAGTACTTGGGTCTTTGGATTAGCTATGTGATGCACGTGAACATTCATAAATCCGTAAACGTTTACCGCGTAACTTGAACATTGACGGTTTTTGCGAAAGAACAACAATACGCGCAGTGATCAGGGGGCTACTCCGTAGCGATAATCTGAAGTTATCGGCCGAATATTAGGCCGTTTCTTGATTCCCAAAGTTTCCTTATTTGACTTTGAATCCTTATCCTTACCCGCCTTCAAGACACGTTTTGGAAGTATATCTTTGACTGTCGTTTTTTTTTCTTTCGCCGTAGTCGGCCGTAGCGCGTAGTCAGGAAACAGCCGATATTTTGGATTTATCTTCGGAGTAGACCTATTCGAATACGATAATCAGTATTATTCTGTAAACACCAACCGATCTTAGTAAAATATAACTTGATATCCCATGTCTCTTATCACTTTTTAATAAGTCATTTAATAAATTAAGCAGGGCATAAATTCGTTTTCATGCACACATAACCTTTAAATATAAAATTAAAATATAAAGTTGAGTTTAAATTAAACGTCAAAAAATGTAGACTGTAGTTAAGCAGACGTTACCTAATCAATACTTCACTGTAAGCGACAGGAAACGGGAAAATGGTTATCAAACGAGGAATATAAATATATTTCAACATTAGGCTAACCTAATTTTTTTTTTTTTGCAATTGAACATCTAAATATAATTTCCTCGCTATTTTGTGTCGGATTTGAAAACATTCGAATCAGCATTACAACTCCCTAAGTTCAAAAAATCCTATTCCTATTATCCTGTTTCTGAAATAATCATTCAGTAGGATTTTTTGAAGAGAGTTAGTTGTATTGCCGATTCTAATGATTATAATTCTGTAAAGCCATATTGGTTATGGCCGCGAATCATAATTAGATCAACATACAACCTGTTACTGACCTGCAAATTGCAAAACACGTAAGAATTTTGAATTTCGCGGGTTACCTTAGCGCATCCCCCTTAAAATATTTTCATGTTTTTTTTTTTGTATGAACAGACTATTTTATTATCTATAATATTATATCTGTGATTTAATTATTCATTTTTCGTTACAAAAAATAAATATTCCCTTTGAAACCGAACCCGCGCGGTGCGCGGCGTGACCGCGACGCGCATTTGTATGATTTGTATGGTCAACGGCGTTTACCCTCTCCTTAAGCGCACTAGGCAACCACGGTCGCGGTCGTAGTCGCCCAGTGCGCGGGAGGACTAAGCCTAACATATCGATTGCAAATAAATGATAACACAAATAGTATCTTCAAATACATACAAAGTTTTCTATTATGTTTCAACATTTGAACAATTGTTTTCAATTTCTCTAAACGCAAATATTCTTCTACGCACAGGAGCTGCGTCATTCGCGACGTACAATCTTAACGACTTATAAACTTTCGAGCAAAACTGTAAACATCAAATAAATTGTTTATTTTATTACTGTAAATAAATAAAATGCATTTTATTTCAGGACACATGCACACCGATAGTGAATGGCCACTCGAGTCGTATTGGCGCTTACTACCTTTTCAACCACGTCGACTTGGAAATCACATATCACAGTGGCGCTGAAGAGGAGTGGGGGGTAGCCTTCGGTGAAAACGGCGGCCGGATTATATCTGCTAAGGTAATGTGTTAACAAGTGTTTATGTGTTAACTACTTTAATTGCATAGCTTGACCATGATAATTTACTTTCTTAAACGACGCCGACGATTGCGTGTCCTTCTAAGCATACTATTAAACTCTGTTTTCAAAATAATATCATGAAAAATGATTTAACTAGCTTCTGCCTGCGACTTCGTCCGCGTGAAATTTCTTGTCCCCCAACCCACTGTATCGCATTGCATCGCCCGCCCGTGCTATTACTTACGCCGCCGCCGCCGCCGCCGCCGCCCCGCTGCCCGCAAAATTCGAGGCAGAGGCCTAAGTGTGAGGCCAGACTGCAAACGCGGGCGCGGGGCGGGCGCGGCGCGATGTACTCAAACATAAGAACATCATTTGAGCGACCATAGTGGGCACGCGGGTGCGGGGAGCGGCGCGGGAAGCGCGCGGGCAAGGCGCGCCACAGGTCGTTCATAGGTTCATACAAGGCCGCAGTGAGTGCGCGGGCGGCAAGTGACAACCCGCGCGGGAGCGGGGATCTCAAACTAGTTCGAGCTGACCGCGCGCGTTGTCGTGCGATCTACTGCGGACAGGCACAATCGCGCGTATTCTCGCACCCGCGGCCCTCCCGCACCGCGCTGCCAGTGTGGCCAAGCACTTAATATTAGTAAAGATATCTCTAATGTGCTAGACGAAGGCCACAAATCACTAAACGCATTTAACGCTATATGTATTTAAATCATCATTATGTCTGTCTCATATTTAAATGATTTACAGAAACACAACGATATTTTAAATTTGTTTAGCGTTAAATAGATAGGTATACTAATATTCTCTAACTGACGCTTCGTTACACTAAGTAGTATTTATACTTTACATTATGTGTTTATTGATTTGTGGTGCAAGCTGTCATATACAGCGTGTTACGGAAAGGGTATATGCATACAAACAGGGCGAAGAGTGCATCTGGTTCAGAATCTCTGTACAAAATTTCAGCTCAAAAAGAATAAATTTAAAAACTTTTTTTTATTTTTTATTTCTATAGTTTATTAAATTTCAATCATAACAATCGTGTCACCGCACTACGAGGGTCATTATCCATTGTCTGTGTCTGTGCGCCTAGTACACACATACACACACACATGCCACAGCTCTGCGACACGGCGCCGCACCGACACGCAGCGACGCGGGCGGCACGATTGGCGGCGGGATCAAATGAATAGATTAAAACGTGTACCGATCAGCTCATCAGCTGACTTGGTCTAGTGATGTGTAGAATTGAATTGGAAACATTTGATTTTTATTAGTTAAATGTTTCTTAACTTTATAATTATGTAGGTATTATTAAAAAAATGTTGCTATAAGTTTGTTATCACCAAAAGAATCCGTGCCTTTGATATGTATATACCCTTTCCGTAACACGCTGTATATGTACTTTCAAACATTTTATATTTTGGAGGGGCGTGCCATGTTATTGTAGTTTATCTCTGTACAAAAATATATACCAAGGAGGATAAACAAAGAGTTTTTTGTTACCAGGTTAAACCAGCCAGCATTCGACATACCGACTCGAAAAATCCCAAGTGCAGTCTAACTGCTCGCGGAGACGAACTTCAAATACCGACTGAACTCGAATCGGGCAAAACCTTCAACGTCACATATTCCTACAGTGTCACCTTTAGAAAAAATAACACTATCAAGTGGTCATCTCGATGGGATTACATTCTAGAATCTATGCCACAGACCAATATACAATGGTTCTCTATTCTAAACTCTTTGGTGATTGTGCTGTTCCTCAGTGGAATGGTTGCTATGATCCTGCTGAGGACTTTGTACAAAGATATTGCTAGATACAACCAGATGGAGTGTGGGGAAGATGCTCAGGTAAGAAACTTCTAGCAATGTCACAAGTATTTAGCTTTTACGAAAAGTAATCACTCGTGTTTACTTTTCGTAAAAGCTCAATTCCTATTGATTGATGATGTGCCTATCAAAAAAGTTTTTCTCCGCCGACGTTTTCAATCCGAGGATTCTTTCGTACATTCTCGGATTGTGACTTGACCACTTCATCGTATTCTACGTTAAATTTTGAGCCTTCCTGTATGCACAATATGGAATAATAATTTAAACTTTTTTTTTAATTTTTGACGGCACGGTTGGCGCAGTGGTTAAGCGATTGACTGTGGCGCTGCGTGTCGCGGGTTCGATTCCCGCACGGAACAAATATTTGTATGACCTACAAGTTGTTGAAACAGGAGAAATTCCTAGTTTGGGGCAAAAAAGCGCGTAACGCTCGTAACGTAAGCGTATATGTAAATTGTACTAAATAACAATTTACATTGCAGGAAGAGTTCGGTTGGAAGTTAGTGCACGGTGACGTGTTCCGTCCGCCGCGCCGTGGAATGCTTCTGGCTGTATTCCTTGGATCAGGATCTCAGGTAAGACCTCCAAATACCAATTCGACTGATTTTCATTTCTTATATTGTATTTCAGTAAAGAGTGATTAATTAATATGAATGTTGGATAGAGGGAGAGGAAGGCCAAAGAAAAAATGGGTGGATTGTATGAGGAATGTTAGGAAAGAATAGGAAGTGAATGATAGCGTGGCGGTTGACAGGGGACAATGGAAGAAGAAATCGTGTTGCGCCGACCCCAAGTAATATGGGACAAGGGCAGGGGTGGTGATGAGTAGAGAATAGCGATAGTTACAGTACTCAGGCGGGTGTTACTACTGTGTGGATCGCCTGGAGGACACGGTGGAGGTCTGCCCTGCTTGGGCGGAGCACCGCCGTGTCCTCGCGGAGGCGATCGGCGGCGCCAGTCTCTTCCGTCCGACCCTGGTTCGGAGCGAGAGTGCATGGGAGGCCGTCACCTCCTTCTGCGAAGCAGTAATGCTTGCGAAGGAGGAGGCGGAACGCGTGAGGGAGAAGCAACATACGCGCCCTCACGCCCCTAGTCGCCGCGGGAGTCGCAGGCCGATTCCCGGCCACCGTAGGCGCGGGCTTGCGGACAGTGAGCGATAAGTAGCTCGCCGTCCGATAAGGACCAGGCCCGTCCGAAAGGGATATCGTGGCCCTGGCACACAGGCAACTGAAGGATCACGGATGGGTTTTAGTCAGTAAAAGTCTGACACGCTCTCCTGCTCCACCCAGAGCGGGAGAAGTTATTTGATAATTTCCCACCCAAAAAAAGGCGTTAAAAATTATGGCATAGTTAAGTTCTTCCACTCTATCACACAAGATGAGTGTCAAAGACGCTCTATGTATGACTTCGTAATTGATTAACCAGTTTTGGGGTGTATGGCAAAGATAGACCTTGTCGTTGTGATCTGCAAGCAGGGGCGTAACTACCGCCGTATCAAGGCGAGACGCGACACGCACAATTTCATGAAAACAATGGACTTTCCATTGTTTTCATGAAATTGTGCGTGTCGCGTCTCGCCTTGATACGTCGATATAGTCGCGCCTGCGATATCGCGTCAGCCTGCACGAGCCTTTAATGATACAGGGCAAGTAAGCAAAAAGTCTTGATTTCTTGTCTATCAGTCAGGTTGCTCCAACTTTCGAGCTCATTTCGCTCGGTCTTGCATTCTCTTAGTAAAATGACAATGACAGCTTATCCTCCCGATTCAGGATGCTCTATTTTCTAAACAAAATCGAAACATTCAACTCCTTTGGAGCTTCACCGTAATCGGGTAAAAAGGGCCCCCAACACATTTTGATACAGGGACCCTATAGTATTGGCGTAGCTTAACCTATAGTATTAGCTACGCCACTGTGTGCAAGTGGCATTCAACCCTATGATGTTAAAGCAATTCTATGGTCGACTATACAAACGGAACTTTTACTTTAAAACTATATTAAGGCGCTGACAAGAGGCAAATGATCTAAGTAGGCTTGTCTTAACTATAAAAAATTGCCAAATCTATTATAGTTTGTGGTAGCGGAAAAAATATATGTTATTCTTGAACATAATGTATTTCTCAGAACTTGTTTGCTACCTAAACGTAAACACATGTCGAATAATCTCGATAGAAATTAACGGTAAACTAACCTTTTACTTTTGAGTTCTAATCAAATATATCTTGTACTAAATATCAACGTACGGTAGGTATTTAATTATTAACAAGACGTCTTAAGTATTTGAATGCAGAACATGGTTGTTTTTTTATTTTCGATTACTCAAGTAATTTTTGAGTAAATAGAAATAAGATAATAATAATTCCTTCATATTTCGCAATAAATTACAAGCGTTGTGTCATCGCGCTTCTCTGTCTTTTGTATGCAGTCTGACAGTTACCGCGCCTTAGCTGTCGTCAGCGTCTTAACTAGGAACTGTACCTTCTTTGCTAGCCCACAATACATTCGCACCTTACATTCACGTTCCAGGTCTTCGGCATGACCCTGGTAACCCTAGCATTCGCTTGCCTGGGCTTCCTTTCCCCGGCGAACCGCGGCGCGCTGATGACGTGTGCGCTGGTCGCGTGGGTACTGCTCGGAGCGGCCGCTGGGTATGTCAGCGCGAGGATCTACAAAAGCTTCGGAGGCAGGCGGTGGAAGAGCAATATACTGTTGACTTCTATGGTGTGCCCTGGGTGAGTTTGAAGTTTTTGGAAGTCGTGGAACTGTGACAGCTGGTAGTCATGTCCCTTAGTGCATAATTAATCGTGAATATTAAACGGCACTATTTCGCAAAAGGTACAAAAAAAGAAAACAATGACATCTCGTCTCTGTGTTATCTACAAAATAATCGATTTTAAGGTAAATCCGCAGTGGTAGCCCGCGAAGTTCAAAATTTTTTACGTTTTTTTGCAATTTGCAGGTCAGTGTCAGGTTTTCAGGTTGTATCTTGATCAAAATATGATTCGCGTCTATAACAGATATGTATTTACAGAATTATTATCATTAATACATCTCTCTAAGTTAGATCTGTTCCCCAATGTCATGATTTCATGAAAAAGTCATTCAATGAATTTCGCTGGCTACCACAGCGGATCCACCTTAAGGCGCTGACATGAGGAAAATGATAAACGTATGCTTGTCTTAAAAAAAAATTGCCAAATCTATATAGTTTGTGGTAGCGGAAAAAATATATGTTATTCTTGAACATATTTCTCAGAACTTGGTTGTTACCAAAACACGTTTAGAAAAAAAAAATCACGATACAAATTAACCTAACCCTTTACTTTGAGTTTCAATCCAAAATATCTGTATTAAATATCAACGTACGGTTGGTATTTAATTAATAACAAGAACGTCTTATTTGAATTCAGAACTTGGTTGTTTTTTATTTTCGATTACTCCACTCATTTTTGAGTAAATAGATAATTGCTTCATCAAGTCAATTGCAAGCGTTGTGTCATCGCGCTTCTCTTTCTTTTGTATGCAGAGTAACCGCGGTTTAGCTGTTGTCAGCGTCTTAAGAAATTATCGTAATTCTTTTGAACTACGATAATTTCTGTCGTCGTGTGTCGATCAACCTGTGTCCACCAGACATTACAATATTATCCGGTATCCGGCCGGATAAAACGATGGCAGATACCAGATAATTGATTCTTACATAAATCTAACGCTTTTACAACTTTTGTGAATTTTTAAATGGTGACGTGACTTGATATCGATTTATTTGGAATTTGTGTTGGCACCTGTATTCAAAGTTACACTTTTCTATTCCAGTGTGGTATTCGGTCTTTTCTTCATAATGAACTTGGTGTTGTGGGGCAAGGGCTCGTCCGCATCGGTGCCATTCTCGACCCTGGTGGCTCTGCTGGCTCTCTGGTTCGGAGTCTCCGTGCCTCTCACGTTTATCGGCGCTTACTTCGGATTTAGGAAGAGGGTGAGTTGTGTCAATTTCATGATAGTCAACTGTCAATCAAAGATGGCCGCTGTTGAAAATGCAGTGTCTTATTAAATTAAACTTCACAAAAGTTACGAGTATCAATATCAAATGGCCCAGGGCAGGGATACACTTTACTTTGTGCAATTTATTTTATCACTAATGCTCTTGAAACGGTGAAGGTAACCATCGTACAGAAACCGGCTTGTCGAAGAACCAAAAATTCAATGACATGATTGTGACCTCCACCCAAACGCACTGGGCCAGCTTTGAGAATTACAGCCCGCAACGACTGACAGAACGTAGGGTTTTGGGAGTTTTGGTAACATTGTAGGCTGATTATGTAAGCCTGACTCATGTTCTTGTAATATTTCCAGATCTTAGACCACCCTGTGCGCACGAACCAGATCCCGCGGCAGATTCCCGAACAGTCGTTGTACACACAGCCTGTCCCCGGTATCGTCATGGGTGGCGTGCTGCCTTTCGGATGCATCTTCATTCAACTCTTCTTTATTCTCAACTCGCTTTGGTCCAGTCAGGTATGTAATCTGGAATCTTGTTGTTGGTTTCGGAGGTTCTTCTCTAGAAAAAACCAAATTGGAGCCTTCATAATGTAATGTGGAATAAAAACCTGTTCAAAATCTAAAAAAAGATACCTGGAGATTGAATGATTGCTTTTTTTTTTCAATACATAGTTTTATGATATTCTAACGTACTTTTACGACCAGCATGATAGTTATAATGTATAATAGAAGTACCAATGCTCAACTTCCCATAAATTACTTCATTGATACAATGTTTTATTAATGTAATCTATTGGCTTGCCCCCTCAATTCAAATGCTTGTTTAAGTTTTTTTCCACTCGGCAACCAGCATTTTGTTTTTATTTTGATTGTTTGTTTGTTGTCATTTGCCAGTGTCGCAACACCACAGAGTATTACGCGGTTTAAATTGTCTTTGGTCACTGGCCCTGACATTTAGCAACAGACAAGATTGTCGAACTTTTTATTGTTTGATTATGGGGCTTTTGGCTACTTTGTTTGTGTGCAATTTGTGTTGTTTCATTGTAACGTGCGTTTTGTTTGTGCAGAATAAACATTTTTTTTGTTCTTTTGTTTTTTAATTTTGTACGCCATATATTGGCAAAACATAGTGCACATATTTTAGACATACTATCTGTAACCATAACTATGTTTCACAAAATAAATGATTGATTGAAAATGTCAGTCCAAAACTGAAGAGAACATAATCATTTCTTCCAGATGTACTACATGTTCGGTTTCCTGTTCCTGGTATTCGTGATCCTGGTGATCACATGCTCGGAGACCACGATCCTGCTGTGCTACTTCCACCTCTGTGCCGAGGACTACCACTGGTGGTGGCGCGCCTTCCTCAGCTCGGGCTCCACCGCTGGGTACCTGTTCATCTACTGCTGCCACTACTTCGTCACCAAACTTAACATCGAAGACGCCGCCTCAACCTTCCTCTATTTCGGATACACATTCATCATGGTTTTCTTATTCTTCCTGCTCACAGGCACCATAGGATTCATGGCCTGCTTCTGGTTCGTTAGAAAGATCTACAGTGTCGTTAAAGTAGACTAAATGCGGTGTTAGGTTTTAAGTATCGAGTGTTGGTACAGCGGTATTGACTAGTCCGTCGGGGGCGCTATTGTTATGTAAAAGTAATAAAAATAAATAAAAATTAAACTCGACTACGGAAAAAAACTGAAAAGGATGAGACAAATTAATCATCAGTTTTAAATCATAGTCGTGGTAGCTGGTAGAACTAAATTAGCTGGTACCTTATTTATTAGTACAGTGATCATGATGTCAGACTTCATCTGACGTCATGTATCCTAGGACCACCTCTGGGTCAAGACAAATCCAGAGACCCCTAATTTATTGAAGTCGATTCAGTAGTTTAGGCTGTACGAAGTAACAATCATACTGACATGACATACATATGCCAGTGAACTTTCCTTTTTGCCGTAGTCGGGTAAAAATTAAGCAGAGTTGTTAAACCAAAGCGTTGTTTTTCAAAAACTTCCGCCTAGTCCATTTTTTATATTGAAATGTCTCGTGGATTGAACGTGTGGTCGTCTACCATCATTTCAGCCGAAAGACGTCCACTGCTGGACATAGGCCTCCCCCAATATGGGGGAGGTGGGGTTGCCGTAATCGCCACGCGGTGGTGGTCTATAGTGACGGTGAATTAGGAGTTGTAACAATTTGAATATCCTATCAATGTAAGTAATGCAATGCATGTAAAGATAAGCCACGTGCCAACACACCTGCGCTTGCGTCGCGCGTCGCCGGCTTATGTTGAGTAGCGTGGCAGTGACAAGAAGTGAGACTGCTGTACACAATGTGATTAATTGTATAAAAGTTAATATCGCTAATAAATTGATAGTCTCCTGTGCGTCTTTTTAATCATTTGTTTATTATTTAGATATTAATTCGAATGAGACTTGTCAAAAAATAATAGGCCTGTTTTGACATTTAACTTGAATCGATTTATCGTGAGTATCGAGTACCGAGTCGTATTCAATCGCGACGTAACTAGTGAAGTAACCATACGACTGTTCGGGTATCGGGTAAATCGATTCAAGTTAAATGTCAAAACGGGCCTTTTATTTTTACTTTAGGACGTATACATATTGACTGAAATCTCTAGTATGTCACTACAATGCAAGCAATTTTTTTATATCTACAAAAAACCATAAGTTTCTTCAATGTGTATGCGCCTTTAGTCGCTAGCTGTGTAAGTTTTTTTTTGTTTCTGGAAATTGAAATGAAAAATATTGTATTTATTGTTTTAATTAAACCAGCTAATATTTATCACCCTGCACAAGAAAATTAGTGTTAGTAAAGCCGTGAATTGTCTCAGATTAAATGGATCTACTACTACGATAGTACTTAAATGTGTCCTATACAATATCAAGGAAAACTAAAATAATGTGATGTACGACTAAGTGATTCGATGATATTTTAACCATGTATCATACATTTGCAATTAAAATAAGTCAGATTTAGCATTTTTAACCCCCAACGAAACAGGGGTGTTATAAGTTTTTTAAATAAAAATTATTAGGGATAATGAATACTTCTGATCTATTTTTTTTTCTCCCTGGTTATTGTGTGGACCGATTGGATATAAGCACTAACATTTAATCCAAAAGATAACTGCTATCTTATAAAATTACTGTTACAAACATTGATGTATTAAATAGGTACAAATGTTGCATTTTCGTTTCGTCTCAGTGCGACCACCGAATTAGAATGTTGTCTAAATTAGCGCTAGCCTATCGCCACGAAGAGCAGCGATTATTATTAGAGGACATTTTAATAAAGGTCCAGCATTCTCAACTTCCACACGATGACATTATTAGCGTTTTCAAACATATTCATTAAAAATACATACATGTATTGTGTGCATATTATGCAATTTTATTGTAACTTTATTTTATCATTATTTTTAAAACTGTGCTTTAGTTAATTGAAACAGTTGAATGTAAATAATAAAAAAAAACTATTTTAAAAGCCTTTCGTATTTTATTGTACTTACGTAATAAAAAAAATTAATCACTATCACTTTCCGAAAGTTCCGCCTTTTCTTTTGGCTGTAATGGTTTCCGTTTAACGTGTTTCCTTTTTTGATCGAGTTTGGTTTTTCTAAATAATTCTATTGCTTTCATTTTGTTTTCCAATGAACTCTTTTTGTCCTTCTCTCTTTGTGGAATAATTTCTTGGAAACGATCGGATTTTGGTATTTTGATTTCAAGTTCTGATTTACCATCTTTAACTTGTGATACTACTTTTACACCTTGATTTATAAGTACGCTTTCTTCATCATTCTTTCGCTTTTTGGCAGTGGATGGACCTGCTTTGTTTGAACTTTTAGAACTTTTATTTTTCGAGGCCTTTCTTTTAATAGCTGCAGGTTCGTTAATTTCTTCAGTTGTCTCAGATTCTACTGCGAGAGCTCCTTCGGGTCCCATTCTTTGCACTGCTGCTTTGACTCTTTTACTCATTTGTTCCTCCAGCGATTGGAATTCAACCTTTCTTTTGAAGAAGTCTTGCACAGATCTCTGAGTTTTGCGATCTTGCATTCGTTTTAAAACCGGGTTTAAAATTTCATCTAATTTGTTTTGAGACCAACCAAACTTAGCTTTAGTATAATCTCTTAATATTGTGATGTCTAATTCACCCCAAGTGAATTTGTCTTTACTTTTTTCTATGTTCGGTTCCAGGTATGCTTGAACCACCTAAGAAATTAAAAGTTAATGTATTACCACTTTCATGTAAGAAATTAATCGCAAAACCGGATGACTTACCCTCACACTAGGAAACTCTTCTGTGAGTGCAACATTCTTCAGCTTTTTCTTAAGACTAGTGTTATCTGTCCTCTTTCCTGCTCCGACCCACTGCTTGAACTCTTGCAAACCCTTCACTACTTGCGTATAACGAGCTTGCTTAGTACTTTCGCTAAGGAGTTGCCTTCTATTGAATGGAAATGAGGCTAGAATCTCCAAAGCCGTAACAGGCCCTACACCACTCACACCAGTTGTGTAATCACTGCCAACTAGCAGAGCCAGCAGTACAAGCTGCTCCCTGTTTAAATCTGGAAATTGTATTTATTTTCAGAGATTCTGTGCAAAAAAATTGCAGCAATTTGAAAACATTATTGAGTTATATAACCTACTTATGTGATAAATTAAATATTGACAAACTATACTTACTAAAAGATGTCTCAATTCTATCAGCCAAAAACTGTAACACATGCTTCTTTTGGTTGAAGAAATTCTTATATACAGTCCTTCCGCCAAAGAGCCAGATATCACTATCATCGGTTATTGTACCATCAGTTAAATTCACACTTTCAAGGAACGCGCATTGGGCTTCAGCCTCCATAGGGGCGACAATGTACGGGATACCGAATATTTGAAGCAGTTCTTGAGCTTCCTTTGTCATTTGCTCAGTGATGTTACGTCCTATACGATCCAATCGTCCTTTTTCTTGCATTAAGTCTTGCTCTTCAGTTTGCATTTCTTCAACCATTGTATTTAGTTGTTCTGTTGTGAAAAGTTCTTTAGGTGGATAAGAAGCTTTCACTAGGTCGCGAGATTGTTCATCTTGCTGATCTTGCTTGTTATCCTTTACTGTTTCTGCTTCTTCTGACAAATTATTGTCAACTTCCATTTTATCTGAATTTTCACTTGTGTTTGCAACTTCTGGGCTGGGTTGCTCCATGGTATCCACTACATTATCTACATGGTCTTTATCGACTGCCTCCTGGGGTGGTACGGGATCCTGTTTACTCTCAATTTCTGGTTTCCTATTATTTTGTACAAGAAATCTACTATTAGTTTTAAGTACAGGTATCTCTGGTATTTTAAATGCTTTATCTGGTCTAATATCATCAGAAGCAGCCTTTATGAACGATACTTCTTCGTTTATATCTGATAATGCTTCATCAGTCATTAAATCTTTTATTGCTTCATTCTTTTCTGTAACAGCTACTTTTTTTTCTTCAAAGATGTCTGCAAATATATCATTATCGGGTGCATCACCCATATTTAATGTAAGTTCTACAACTGGCTTGTTAGTTTTAGAATCTTCGTCAGGTACTTCTTCAAACTCATTTTCACTAGAATCAGTTTCATCTTTAGTTGCCGTGTTTGAAACTTCTTCAAATTCATCACTGGAGTCATTTTCTTGCTTAATTTCAACTCTTGGTAATATATTTTCTGTTAGATTTTCTACTTCTTCCATGCTAGAATCAAGGTCTATCACATCTGGCACTGGATTTTGTACACATATTACTGAGGCTTGAGTTGAATCAATATCTGTTTCATGATCTGATGGGTTAGAATCAGTTGCAACAGTAACTTGATTGTTTTCTTCACTACTATCAGATAATACTTCACTTTGAATACAAACATCATCATCGTCATCACTAGATGAAAGTTCTACATTATCAACTATTACTGACTTCTCTTTATTAATTTCTTCTATTATCTTATTCACTTTTGGTATTTTATGTTTCTTATTCATTTTTCTCCTGTCTGTTAAAATTTTATCAATTGCCCTGTGAGTGAAATCACTGTACTGCATGATATAAGACTTAGCACAGGTCATATCTGGTGGTTCAAAGCCATCATCTTCTTCTGAATCTGTGTTGGAATAATCTGTATCCGTCATACATGATGTCCAAGAGTCATCAGTTTTGGATGCCACACTTGTGTTTTGTTTTGTTTCATTAGGTTCATCAACACACTCTAGTGACATTTGGATTGCTTTTTGTAAATCATCTTCTAATTCATCTACCTTTTTAGGTGTTTCTTCCTTAACTTCTGTTAGTTCTACAATTTTACTTGTTGTAGGTTTGTCTTCCTCTTCAATAATTTCTTCCACTTTGCTAGTTGTTGGATTATTTTGCAACTCGTTTCTCTTTTTGGCATCTGCCAAAGCTTTTTTGACATCTTTAATAAGCAAAAATCTTGTGGAAACATTAGAAGCAATGCGTCGGGTGGGTATTGTCTCTATTTTGGTGTCAATACCTTCTTCATTTAGTAAGGATTCTAAATCATTTAAAGACATTCCTGAATCACCCATTTCCTTTTCTGTCTCCTCAAGGCATTCTTGTACCTTTCGTCTTTTTAGTAGCCTTTGCATCTGTAATTTAAAACATTTAATATATTCAAGTGTTAGAGAGAAAACAATTTTTTTAGTGTTTGATGGGTAATTTCCCCAATGCAAATAATTTCTAATAAGCATTGTGTCAAAGTGAGACTCAGCAAAATGCTACAACTGTTGGAGATAGAATTACTTGGAAGTCAGAAAAGTTGTCACTGTTTTTAGGCAGCTCCTTAAGTCTTCCCCATGAATTCTGTTTTCTAGTTTCCTTTAATTCTATAAGTACATCATACTTTTCTTTGACTCCTAAATTCTTAAAGCTTTCAGATTGTATATCAACGGAATGCACATCAATGCTAGAGCCACTTGAGTTCTGTTCATCTTCAGATCTGGAAATAATTTTTTTCAATAATATTTCAGTTTTTAAAGTACAGTGGTTTAAGTTGATAAAAGGCAGATTGGTCATATCCACTAGAATATACAGTTAAAAGACCAAAATAATGTTTTCAAGATATTGTTCTTTTCTACTTTGACTTACTCTGATTCACTTTCATCTTCCTTTTGAGGCAATGCTGGCAGTTTAAACAGGTCATCGGTGTCTGAAGATGTATGGCCACTTTTCTTTGGTGATATTTCTTTACCCAATAAACTATTGACAGCTGTTTTCTTACTCAGCAGGAGAGCAAGTTCTCTTTTTATTCTTTCAGATTCTGAATTGTACTTTGCTTTACTATCCTGTCTCTTAGCCTATAAAATGTTGTGAAATAGATGAATCATAACATTGAAATAAGGTTATTTTTGTTTGAAAATGTAAACCTAAACAAAACTTACAATAGTTTCTTTTTTCAACTCTGGAAAAGCTCCATCAAACACAAATACTGGTTTAATTCTAAAGTACAACAGTTTGCAGAGACGTTGGAACAGTCCCATGAGATGTGCATTTGGTAGAGGAGCCCCTTTTGCATCTTGGTAACCTTTTACCATCTGATGCAACCATATTGATATGTCTGATGAAGATGAAAACAAAGTGTTAATTTGGTAAGTAGGTAATTATTGCACAATTTAGCAGTTTATATTGAACACTGGATCTTCATCTTACCGACAGCGAGTACTTTATTTTCTAGCGTCTCGACAGGTACGGGCTTGCCGGCTGGCTCTATTAGTCTCCACAGTCCAGTGACTCCCATCGCGTGCTATTAAATCCCAGAATAGGTTTTTTGTTTATACTAATGTATATATATCAAAGGTCGTTTCCCACGAGATCTCCGGTCAATCGTCGGTCTCTTCCTCACACATCGCAACTATTTCGCTCCGTGAGCTCAATGTACCCCGCTGCGGCTACGCACACATCTACAAAACGAAACGATTGCTACTGGCGCACTGCGTTCGTAAATATGTGTTAGGTTCACTACAACATATCAAATGTTTTACTACGCCGCGAACGCCCACTCTTTCCCACACTTTATTTTCTCACGCCCCATGCGTAACCCCACATCCTATGACCGGCCGTCTGTCAGTCGACGCGTCGCGGGTCGACCGATCCCTCATCGACTCGATTCGATTCTGTCGATTCGCGCGCGTGTAGACGACAACACGCCTGCATACAGCTCCGTGTCTATGGTCAATCTTTGACACTTCGCGCATCTGGCGTTGTCGTATTTATACTCGAATAAACAGAAGTTTCGTCAACTTTTCATAAAATAAAATCATACAATAGGAAACTGCCGGGCCGAGGACGAGGACGAGCGTCCCCCGGTCGCGAGTGGCATCCAACGTAACGTCACCCCATCCCGTCTGAAAATACCACCGTCGAACAGGTGTCTCGAACGAAATGTGTGCCAGTTCCCAGCGTAATTAACTGACGAGGGGCGTGAATAATACAAAAGTGTATCGATCGGCGAGATAATCGGACCCAGGGGCGACGGCGTCTCGGCTGAACCTACCCGGTGGGCGAACCGATCAAGGACCTGGGAGGACGCTTAGACGGTTCATTGCGCTGCCGGCGATGACCCACCGGAGAAGTGAAGCCAGCTAGGGACACGAGAGCATCATCCTGCGCGGCCCGAGGACGGGTGCGCGCTATGCGGGCGGCAGCAAGGTGAAGGCAGCCGTGGCGAGCATGCCGCACCAGTTCGGCGGGGCGGGCGCGGGCGCGCTGGCAGGCGGCGCGTCGCCGCCGGCGCAGCACGCGGCGCTGTTCCCGCGCTACGCAGGCGCTGCCGGGCCCGGCGCCGGCGCCTACCGCCCGGACGAGCGCCGCCTCACGCGCGAGGCCATGGAGCGTTACCTACGCGACCGCTCCGACATGGTCGTGGTCATCCTGCATGCGAAGGTCGCACAGAAGTCTTATGGAAACGAGAAAAGGTTCTTCTGCCCGCCACCCTGCATCTATCTGTTCGGAGACGGCTGGCGACTGCGGCGCGAGCGCATGCTGCGGGAGGGAGAGACGGAGCAGGCAGCTCAGCTGTGTGCCTTCATAGGCATCGGCAACTCTGACCAGGACATGCAGCAACTGGATCTCAACAATGGCAAGCAGTACTGTGCTGCCAAGACTCTGTACATATCTGACTCTGATAAAAGGAAGCATTTCATGCTCTCAGTTAAGATGTTCTATGGCAATGGCCATGACATTGGTATTTTCAATAGTAAGAGAATTAAAGTGATATCAAAGCCCTCCAAAAAGAAGCAATCATTGAAGAATGCAGACTTGTGTATTGCAAGTGGAACGAAGGTAGCTCTGTTTAACAGGTTGAGGTCACAAACTGTATCTACCAGATACCTCCATGTAGAGAATGGTAACTTCCATGCCTCCTCAACACAGTGGGGAGCATTTACTATACACCTGCTGGATGACAATGAAAGTGAATCGGAAGAGTTTGCTGTGAGAGATGGATATGTTCACTACGGGTCTACTGTGAAGCTTGTCTGCTCAGTCACAGGCATGGCACTACCCAGACTAATAATAAGAAAGGTAAGATCACTCTACTTCACTCTCAGTCATATTTAGAACCCTACATACAATAATTATGAACATCATTCCTAGGTTATAACCAAGTAAATTCTCCACTATATTCCAACCCCCTTATTACAAAACAAGGTTTATCTTCAGACCCAGGTTTAAAACATGGAGCCATTATTGAATTTCGAACTTTATTCCGACTATGGTAAACTTCCTAAACACAAAACTGACAACTTAGTACCGAACTAAAATTTCAGGTTTGTAAAAAGAACGGTATTTCAATCACTGTTACATTCTTATTACAAAACTGACTCCATGGTTTAAGCCATGTCAAACATAAATCTTGTTGTGTAATAAGGCGGCAAATGTTTAGCATAGCCATTCTAAGTTGTGGTGAACCAAATTGGTTCACACCATCGCTAAACTCAACAAAACTAGGTATTTCTTACTACAAAAATCATTCTTATCACTAAATATTTATGCATGTTTACATTATCATATCTCTGACAACACAGTTTTTAGGGTTCCGTACCAAAATGGTAAAAGGGAACCCTTATGGTGAGACTAAGTCTGTCTGTCTGTCTGTCTGTCACACCTAGATATCTCAAGAACTACTAATGAAAAAACTTGAAATTTAGAATACTTTTAGATGACGTTTGCCCAACTATTTTGCAAGCAAGAAAGAAATTAAAAAATATATATATCTTTTTGCAAAAGGGACTGAAAGGGGGTCTTAAAAATTTGAAGTGGGGCTACTAGGGCATGTAGGGTATCATATTATGAAAGAACGTTGTTTGCTCATTCTCTAAAATATAAATTTTTTTTTTAGGCAGCATAATCTCCGACTTGTGATGAAAAATGTATAAAAAAATACCGTTCCCCCCCCCCTTATCTCCGAAGTTTGCAGAGATAAAAATCTGAAATTATTCTATATGATAGAAGCCTTAGTAAAGATTACAGGAAAAATAAAACGATGTCTCTAAATAGCACAGTTTTTCAGAAATCATGAACATCATATATTCGTACGGAACCCTCGGTGCGCGAGTCCGACTCGCTCTTGACCGGTTTTTTATTACTACAATGTTGTATTTAGTTGTATTCATGACCCGAAGACTAAAATATTTTATAAGATTCAAATTCTTTATTCTTTTGAATCGGAAAAACACAATTGCTAAAACACTTGTAGTTGTTTAATCAAAGTTTGACCTGCTCTAAAACTGTTGCTAAGCAAAAGAGGCACATAGAATCTTTTAAGACACCAACGCTATCTTTAAAACAGATTTTTAAGGTACCCTGTATAATAAGAATGCCTTTTAAAGATAGCGTTGGTGTAGTACAGGCTGTATTAATCATCATCCATAGCTAAACATGAAGTTATTGTAGATAACGTAACTCCCCTGAGTCCTGTGAAAACATAGCCACAATAGCCAAGCGTGGCATGTGACCCAATAACATTGAATATTGCTTGAAATGCAAATTGGTGATGACGGTATGTTCATATAAAAATACAGAACAAAAAATCTTCCTTCTGATATATCTTAGCTGTCGTTACACCTCCCAAGGCAAGAAAGCAGTAGTTCTCAATTTTCATTAATATCCTTTGCACCGGGTAGGTTCTATTCTAATATATCCTGTATTCCCACAGGTGGACAAGCAAATGGCCCTATTAGAAGCAGATGACCCCGTATCCCAACTTCACAAGTGTGCGTTCTACATGAAGGACACAGAACGCATGTATTTATGCCTGTCACAAGAACGAATAATACAATTCCAAGCCACACCGTGCCCTAAGGAGCCCAATAAAGAGATGATCAATGATGGAGCTTGCTGGACCATCATCTCCACTGATAAGGCTGAATATCAGTTTTATGAAGGAATGGGGCCTGTCAGGTATGTCACTTTTCTTACATAAAATAAAAAAAAAATAAGGGGTTCGTCGGGGGATCATCCACCATTGTGGGATTTGTGGAGCACACCTCTTTATGCAACTTTATAGTCCCAATTCTGTGCCATGTTAAATGCTAAATGCAAATGGGGAAATGCAACGATTGGCTACCCCTGCAATCATAAGAAGTTGGCCCATAGGGTCGCCAATATGGGCGAAATATTTGTGCCGCGTAATCAAAACCAGTCCTATTTTTTTTAACGTATGGTACACGAACTTTTGTATTTTTGCTACATGCGAGTTACTTTTGCAGCCTAGAAAAAAACCAAATTATCCTCCTTAACAATTAATTAGAGGTAGCTAAAGTAATCTTTTGAACCCAAAACAAATATTTACGTTCTGTAGAGACAGTGATATATTATTTACTAGCATAATTATGTACCAATTAACTATACTTGCTTGGGTTGCTAGTGATACTGTAAAATAAAAAAAATTATGAACATAATTCATTAATTATGTAATCAACTATTATGGATTTTTGACCTATTCGGCATACCACTTCTACTCATGTTATTTCTCATCATCAAGTAAAAAATAAATCGCACGACGACGACACTAGTAACACAATTTCTTTGTCGGTGCCTGTCGCGCCCGCGAGCCTTAAAACGAAGTTTAATACCCTGAAAACCACCGTAAACCTTCCTTAATAAACTGGAACAGTTGCCCCATCAAAATAAACGTAAAGCGCAAGTTAGCACTAAAACAAGGAAAACAGAAAAGTCACACGTTCATCGTAATTTAGGTATTATGATGAACGTGCCAATTTCTCTTTTGACACCCTGAGAACCGCCGCACCACCTTTCACGATGAACATAAACCGAACCGATATATTTAACCAGAGTGTTGTCAATATACTCCTAAATTACCAATACTTACAATAGTAGTAGTATTTATAGCATCATAATATAAAGGAAAACATAAAGAAAATTCGCACGCTCATCATAACACGTAACGTTTGATACCCTGGGAACTGTACAGTAGCAACAGCTGTCTGCGAACATTAGCGATTGATGGATTGATGTGACGTAGCTGCCGCTTGCCTAGCTGACCTTATGTGACAAATAGGCCGAAGCAGCACTAACATATCGTTTTAGAAAATCCTTATATAAGTCCAAATACCTAATTCAATTGTAAAGGGGTCACCCCTAAAGATTTTTTGCCAAATGCCACCCCTGCAAGTTCTCCCCAAGAGCCTCACCCTAATTTTATTTTGATGCGCTCCAAACATATTTAATTCGCATCGTGTTAGACCGTATATTGTTCCCTCGTGCCGATTTTTGATATAATTCAGTGACTTATGTAGATTTTTGCCGAATTTTATAATAATTACACTCAAAAACATTTTGTCAGATTCATTAAGTATTTGACGGGTTTATTTATTCTTCGTAGTTACCTATAACATAAATCCAGTCTTCGTGCATCGTGCTTTTTGAAATTGATAAATATCATCAGCATCCTCAAATCACTAAATGCGTTTAGCGCTAAACATACGAGTATTTAAAACATAATTTTGTCTCTATATTGTCTAGAGACAGAACGACGTTTTAAATTAAATTCGTTTAACGCTAAACTTATTTAATGATTTGTGGTGCAAGCAGGCCTAATATTGCCCTTTTAAACTCTGAAACATCCACCTAAATGTCTCAACTCTTTATTATCGTTCTAAGCTATTATAACTATATCTACACTATTGTATTAGGTAAGCCAGTGATAAAGAAAGAAAATACGTTTATTTGCGGTAAATATGACGCAAAAAAGAACATAAAAACAAAAATAAGAAAAGGTTGGGGAAACATGCGTCACATCCACGCAAAACAGCTATCGCTCAGCATTATACTGCGACCCTATGCAAGACAGAGCCCCAGCGCTGGTTTTCAGTGATGATAGTTTGATGATAGTTGTATGTGTATTTGAATAAATAAATAAATTATAATGTTAGAAATCGTAAGCTTAACCTTGCTTCAATCATTTTCCACCGGGGATGCGGGATCTTGGTTTGGGGTGCGGAATTTAATCGGCGCGTTTTAGCTGGGAGCTTATTGGCCCGCGCCTCTTACGTTTGACGTTTGTCAACCTTAAACACTTGGACAAGCCCAACTCAACTAAATATCAATTCCAAAAACTTCTCATGAAGTTTTTGGAATTTATACCTAGTTGAGTTGAGGATATCATTAGCTTAACAAAAAGCTTTAACCATTTACCACCGGGTATGCGGAATTTAATCGGCGGAGCTTATTGGCACGCGCCACATACCTTTGACGTTTGCCAACCAAAATCAAATCAAAAATATTTTTATTTCACATAAGCCTACATAGGCACATATGAAACGTCAGAAGCTAGGTGCACGGTTCCAATTGGTCGTTCCTATGGAGAAGAGCCGGCAAGAAACTCCACTGTTACTCACACTTGGACAAGCCCAACTCAACTAGATATAAATTCCAAAACTTCGTGATATCCATAACAAAACCCTTCATTCACCCAGGTCTCCTGTAACACCCGTGCCGCTAGTCCACTCTCTAAACCTGAACGGTGGCGGTGACGTGGCCATGCTGGAGCTAGCTGGCGACAACTTCACGCCATCTCTGCAGGTGTGGTTCGGCGACGTGGAGGCAGAAACCATGTATCGGTGCGCTGAATCTATGCTGTGCGTCGTGCCTGATATCTCGCAGTTTAGAGGACAGTGGCTTTGGGTGCGGCAGCCGACGCAGGTAATTTGAATTTCGAACAGCTTTTCTTTCATAAGTGAGCATTGTGATGTATTAAATTGGAAGATATGGTACGCGCTCCTTGATGTGGACCGCATAAATTAGGTGAAAGAACACAATCGACCTACATTACTCTCGGTTTGCGGGGAATACCCGAATCGTAGTTTGTTTGCGAGTTGTTATGGGTACGTAACAGTGACAATTTTTGCTATCACGTTCCCACTATAGCCCGCGCAATATGTCTCTCTATTCGGTTGTCGAGCACATGACGCACGACATCTGGTCCATTTAATATTTACGTGATGTTAGAGAGTGGCCTATGTTCCCATTTAATACATCAATGTATGTGCCTTTAAAAGCCGTTTTTAGGCCAGGAATGTATATATTTGAGTCCGATTCTCGTATATCTTCGAGTAGTAACCGAAGCTGACCTTTGTATACCTAGTCGCCGCCCACAATTTTTCTTGGTTTGAAAATTACAAAGACATTTTATATTTATAAATAGGGTGGGTAGATTAGCCTTTCATTATGGCCGCCATAGACGTTCACGTAATTTGATCAAACAGACTGGTTTAAACAGTTTGATCAAATTGGAATGAATGTCTGTGGCAAAATTTGATCACATTTAATAAGTAACATCATGCCAATTTGATCAAACTGTTTGAACCAGCCTGTTTGTTCCAATTACTTGAATGTCTATGGCCGCCATAAGGTTAAACTCTCTTCAGAACCTCTAAATCAATAACATATAACATAGACTTTCTTTGTTAAATAAGGTACATTACCTGTGTAAATTTTAAAGGAATGGAAAAACTTTTTAGTGGAACTTTTCTTTGAACAACAACCAAAAAAAAATTGTTAGGGTTATTACATTTCTGCACTTGTCACAATTTGGTGGAGCTACCATCCTCCTTTCAAACAATTGTGTATCTTTTTTATTACATATAATTTAACAGCACCCTATTCAAATATTTGTCAGGAAGTGACCATCGCGATCGCAGCGTTTAATAGTCGAAACAGTTTAAATAAATTCTGTCGTGAGAACTCGGTCGCAGACTAAATAAAAATGTTATGATATTATATGTCGCCGAAAGGACGCACCTGTAGCTAACAACGGCGATTAGAAAACAATTGACATGATATACAAACAATAACAAAGTTATTACACTACTTATAATTGTCCTCGAAGACGATTGTTCTAAGTACACAAGTCTTTTAACACCTGCTACTCAGGTCATGTGAGGAATCCATATTTTTTATTATGTGGATTTATTAATACTTAATCTCAACCACGAAATTTTAAAATAACCTTATCGTTAAAACTGTACCTATTCGTGATATTTATACAAAACATGTTTATGCAAATTTGCATGCAACATTTGTAACATTGTTCCGTGTGGTGCCGGACGTAAAGAATAGCATTACCCAATTTCTTCCCGTTGGTGTCGTAAACAGGGACCATTTTGGTTACCCATTGAAAACGTTTTCAATGGGGTTTTTCTAAAATGGTAACCAAAATCGTCCCTGGGTAGAATAGAGATAGAATTGGTCATGCTACGCGTGCTGGGCGGATATCGAAATAACATAATATTATGATTTTTTCATGTTACTGGGTTTCAAGTAGGTATAGAACCCATTGAATGGGTTATCATGTAACCATTTCACTGGGTTTCAAGTATAAAACCCTTTCAATGGGTTACATCATCATAAAGGTAACCCATTGAATGGCTTCCCCCTTCGAAAGGCTCAACTCTTAACCGGGGTTGTACGGTCCCTGATCGTAAATGGCGACTAAGGGACTTACTAGAGAATGGGCAGCAGCGTTCTCTATGCATTTTAACAACTTACTGCGATCTCCAACCTGTCTGCCAAAGCGTGGCAATTATGGCAAATCCCCCCTTTTGGGTGAGGCCTATGTCCAGCAGTGGACGTCATTCGGCTAAAAAGATGATGAATGATGATTTGTTACATTTAAATAGAATTTCTATTTTCATTTCAACCAGTGTTATTTCTTCGTAGAATCATTTCGATCAGATTGATTTAATAACAGACGTGTTTGAAGGAGACTTGAATAATTTATATCTGCCTGGAAATAGATACTTTAGTAATAAAGCAGCAACATGATCCCCCCTACTTTAATATGCTGCTACTGCGTAACGTCTCTTCATTTACAAGTTATTATCACCCACTATAAGACTAGGACGACTTGTTGATTTTATCTGTAATTAAAATGATTAGTCAATGAAGATTTGTGTTTAAAATTAGACCAAGCATCATTTTGTGTGAATCTTGTCAAATAGTTCTGCTTTTGTTCTGCTTTGTACATGAATATCTTTTCTTCCCTTGGCGAAGTGCCTTGTAGTAAAATAAGGCACCAGCAATCACACAACATTGTGCTACCACTGTTCTTCTGCATTAGCTTGCTGACATAACACCAAGGGGGAGCAGAGACTAAGACAGTTAAGAGCGTTTACACCTTACGGCATTTCATACAAACTTTCAAGCCGTTGTTTTTCGAAATTACTTTACAGATTTTAATGAAACTTCATACGCATAAGCAGGATACAAAGGTCTAAAAAGTTAGTAAAGAACATTTTAGAAATGTCTTATTTAAAAACAGATAACTGGAAATCTCTGTTTCTATGGAAAATTTAAAATCGGTCTAATTTGGCTGTAACACTATTTTTCGAAAATGTTCTTTACTAACTTTTTAGACTTTTGTATCCTGCTTATGCGTATGAAATTTCATTAAAATCGGTTCAGTCATTTCGAAAAACAAGGGCTTGAAAGTT
Organism: Tiliacea aurago; assembly: GCA_948098905.1. Classification (NCBI taxonomy): domain Eukaryota; kingdom Metazoa; phylum Arthropoda; class Insecta; order Lepidoptera; family Noctuidae; genus Tiliacea; species Tiliacea aurago. Next base: position 22,204,492 of record OX402581.1, on the reverse strand, counting down.
TGTATGAAATGCTGCAAGGTGTAATCGAAAACCGCGCGTTTTGACAGCTCTGTCAGAGCCATTTATAATGTACGTCGTCGCCGCGAATCTCTTCGGGAACCATTCAAACCGATTAATATTATGACTTGCCAATTAATTTATGAAAATATTATGAAAAAATTAATTACATCATTTTATTACTAGCAATAAAGGTTAGATCAACCATTTTTCAGATTATCTCAAGTACATACATTCATCTTTTATGGGAGTGTAAATGTTACAGCAAAATACCTTGTGATATATTGCAATTAAATGAAAGAAAATTTTAAACTCATATTAAAAGTACACTTTGTAAACAAGCATATTTTAAATTAGAGGATTATATCCAAGAAAAGAATGCTTGGAAACATGCTGGTCCTGCTCCATAGGACAATGTAGGGTCTAGAGAAAATCAAACTGATTGCTAATATAATTGTATAATTTATTATTTTTATGACATTAATTTTACATTCTGTGATAACTTTAACACACTGACTTATTATAATTGTTAACATTTTAGAAAAGTCGTCTACTTTAACAATATTTGTAAATATGTGAGCACCGTGTATATCACATAATTAATAGTAATTTTATTATTTTAATGATATAATTAATGTTTAAAAAATATTGTAAAACATTTTACAAGAGCAACGGTGGTCTTTCGAGCCTATTCTTCTCAATACGAAAGTACCTTTTGGAAGGGGCAACTAGAATGTTAAATGTTGACTGTCAAAACTGCCTTAAAAGTGCCTATTTGACTTTTTACATTATCAATAAAATGCCCTCGTCACAGCTCTCGCTAACATTTTAGGTCGAACCAAGACTTTTTTCAATTCAATAGTGTTCTCCTCCACTTCAGGTGCCGGTGTCGCTGGTCAGAAACGACGGCATTATATACGCGACGGGCCTCACGTTCACGTACACGCCGGAGCCCGGGCCGCGGCCCGGGTGTGCGCCCGTCGATGACGTCATGCGGCCCGACACGGCCACAGGCTGGCACCACGACGCACACCCCCACAGGCTACCAGACAACACCCTCCAATAGCCAATGGACTGCAGGCTGGAAGACGACAGCCTGCAGTTATAACTTACTCTGTGGCAACTCAAAAACTGTGTTATTGTGACTCCAAAGAACGAAGCCGTCTCGTAAGACTACTTGTGACTTTTGACGAGAAAGACATTTTGGTGAGTGATTCAAAGACAATTTGTAATTGTATTTCGATAGTGCCTAATGTTTATTCATCATAGCATGATCTCTGGCGGAGGTTGTGCTACAGACTAAATGGACGAGTAGGTATTAATATTTTTGAAAATGTATTTTAAGTCGTTCAAATGAAAGGTATGCTGTTACAAATGGCGTAAATATTTGATTAGCGCATGCGTGTTGCGTCAGTGACACGACCTGCTTATTAAGGCGGTATCTTCAGGGGGGGGAAATGTACAATAGAACATGTGTAGCTTATTAGCTTGTGCAATATTAAACAATTTACTTTTGTGACTGATTTCTTATTGACAACATCAGACAAATGTATCAAATCTCTCTTGTGGAGATGTGGCCCTAATGTTTGGGTATCAGAGCTCATATAATTTGAGAGATACGTATTAAAGATCATGTTAGGGTCTATAGATTATAGAAAGTGTAACTTCGCGAGTCGATCGCTTTGCTTGGGAGCTTAGGGCCTGTGCACACCACGTTTTTTAAACGCGCCGTTGACGCGCGTTTGTAGCGATACAGACGCGCGCGGTTGACGCGCGTTTGTAGCGTTACAGACGCGGTTCGCACGCGGGTCAGTCTGTTCTGTAGGATAAAAGCGCGCCGTCGACGCACGTTTCTAAAACGCGCGTCAACGGCGCGTTTAAAAAACGTGGTGTGCACAGGCCCTTAGACCGCAGGCACCTGCAGGTGCGCAGGATATCTGAGCACGATCGACGTGTGCCTAAATATATGTTTGTATATCTACGAGATTATGACACCAAAACTATGATTAAGGTTTAAAAATTCAGCAATAAAAGCAAGTTGTGACAACAGTAATATAGTTGAAGTGGAATTTGTGATAAATGCATAGATACGGCTCTACTAGTACGTTTTGTGAAGATGTGGACGTTTGCAGCTAGAAAAATGAAATTAATTTTACTTTTAGGTATATAATTGAAACTTTTATTGTTAGAATGAAACAACAAGTAGAGCTGTACCTTTGAAACTACTTCACCGTATAAATTAATTCTCGTTTTCGTACGGTTGGCGGGTTGAAACTGAGTTAAAAGAAAAATAAAAAAATGCAATAGTACTTGCCATAGTTTTATGTACTATGTGTGTAATACGTAAACTTCTTGGAAAACTTAAATACGTATAGGTAACTGAAATACCTACTTTATCGCTCAATTATTTTAAAGTGTACTAAGATGGCCTTATTTTCTAATACATACGGTACTCGAAAGGGAATCTCGAGGTAATAAATTACTCCAGATTGGTGCCGATTCTTCAACCCGCTGATTAGTTTTTCTACATAACGATATTTATAGGGTCAAATTGACTAGCGAAGCTCAGACGTGATGTGTAACAAAAAAATCATAAATTAGATCAGTTTTTTTTTTGTTATCAACTGCCGTTAGTGTAGTTACTTGAAATATCAGTTTTAAAATCAGTTTTTTTGTTGTGTAAACTTCATAGACGGGATGGGTATAGATTGAAATAATCTTAATTTCTCAGAAGAACATGATACAGTTCACTTATGAGTTTTAAGTTTTAACATATATACAACATGTCCCAGAATTAAAGCACAACCTCTTAAGAGGTCATTGTACTCATCATTATCCACCCCACCTGAAATCGCGAAAAAAAATCGGTTGTTCCCTACATTTATGTTCTCATAAGTGTAAAGTACAATGACCCCTTAAGAGGTTGTGCGTTAATTCTGGGACATGTTGTATAATCGTCGTCTAATGACGAAGCGACGATGCAGATGTAGAATAAGTAAAACTATAACACAAACGTACGAGATCAACAGCAAACAAAGCAAAAGTGTAGGTAGTTACATTGAAAACAAGTTAGTACAGCTGACCAATTTAACACCAGTTTTAATCAGTACTTATGAGGGGGGCACCCTCAAAAGTACTGATTAAAACTGGTGTTGATAACTAAACACAAGTAAATAAAAAAAAAAAAACAGATTTTCTCATCTCATACTTCCAGTAACAACAATACCAGAGGTCGTTGACCCCAAAAAATCATCAAATCTTTATAATTTAAAAATTTTCGTGTTTATTGCTCGTGGCTAAGTAATAACAGCCACGGGTCGATCCATCAGGTTAAGCTACGCTTGGCGGGGTTGCTCCGTGGATGGGTGACCATCTTTAAATACCGAGACTCCTCCGTACCTCGGAAAGCACGTAAAGACGTTGGTCCCGGCTGTCATTCGTGGATCTTTGACAGTCGTTACGTGTCGTCAGAAGCCCGAAAGTCTGACAACCAGGCTTACCAAGGGGTATCGTATTACCCAGTAACTGGGTGGTGGAGGTCAGATAGGCAGTCGTTCCATGTAAAATACTGGTATTCAGCTCCATCCGGTTAGACTGGAAGCCGACCCCAACAAAGTTGGGAAAAGGCGGGCAGATCGATTGATTGAAATATTCATAGCCATCACGTCTGAGAAGTTTTGCTAACTGACTTAATTTGACCCTGTATTTTACTACCAGTAGGTAACTCCTAGTCCGTAATTATGTTTTCACACATTTTCTTAAGCAATTATTCGCCTTTAAAAGCGCTTATAACTGCACTTATACATAAAGTTTATGCAATAATTGCCAACAGAGCTCATAAAAATATAGTTCTTCAAAGGTTCGTTTGAACACAGATATGTATACAGGGAGTAGTTCCTAACTCCGGCATTTAATATACACCAATATTAAAATAGTTCGTTTTCATTGTCATCGTCATAAAAAAAGAGATCTCTCTGCTCTTAGATTTGTTTCTTTGGGGCCAAATAGTTGTAATATCCATGACAAGTCATTGCGTTATACTATATTACTATTCTAGTTAACGTTAAGTTTAATACGTTTGGGTAAAGGAAAATGAACTCTACGAGATTGATTTTAAGAGTGATTTTAATGTAATTGGTTTGTATAAATTAAGTAGATTTTCTAGATGATTAGTTTATTACAATCGAGTTAGAGAAGAGCCAAATAAGTCCTTTTTATCTCAGAATACTTGATATAGTATTTTTCTCTAATACATTATTTTAGTGTTTATATACCTATTACTTTATTTGCTTCTGTGACTGCAAGTCAATCGGTCTCAATGTGTATGCACAATTTATCTAATCACTACATTTTGTTGACTGTAATAATAAAAACCCAATTAAAGACACGTAGAGATGTCACTGTACGTATGTATATTTACGGAGATTTTAAACGAACAATACATGTAGTTTAGTAGCTAGAGTTAGTCCATAGAACAGTATGAGCTCTGCACACCGAACGCGATGCGATGCGATCGTACGAGTTTGTACGCAGACATCAGATTTTATTATATGTCTCAAAAAATGCGTCGCTCGCAATTTTTTGCGTACATCGTGGTCCGTGTGCAGACCTAATAATTAAATGATAAAAACTGAAATAATAAATCTTAAAATTCTATTTATTTTATGCCAATATAATTTCTTTTGAAACTGTATTGTTTTTAAAAACGGATTTGATGTGTATTTTTAATAATAACGTGTGATTTCGAACATTCCATGTGGAAAGTGTAATAAGAAGTACAAAAAATATCAATATTTTTGTAGCAAAACGTTGAATTACGATATAATCTTATGGAATTGGTAAAGTTACAGTATTACAAAGAAATTAGTATTAAACGCGATGAATAGACAGTAAAAATGTCGTCAATTTTGTAAAACTATAAGTAAAAGATGTTTTGTCATTTAAAAAACTGTTTACTCCTTTTTATCATTTTACATTTGGTATTTCTATATTTGGAAATGGTCATATTTAAGTGGTGACTGCTCGGGAATTATATTGTGAACCGAGTGTAAAACGCGTTAATGATATTCGGAGCAGTGATTCTGAAATATGAGTAAATATTTTTTAATAAAATCGAATTTAAATAACAAAGTTTTTTATTAGAACTCCACCCTACGTGATTAAGATTCATACCCGACAATCTTGGATCATTAAAATTACATTTCTCACAGACGAATTGTTTTGCGCAAAGCGGATCTCGTTGTTGTAATTAAAAAGCGAGGGGTCAAGTGTAATTATCTACTTATGAATCAGTGTTAATCGAGGAATCAGTGCCTCGACCGATGTCTGTGGGAACGTCTTCAAAATCTCTTCACATGATAATAACAAGTGTCTTCCCCTACATACCGTTCCGCAACGCTGGGTTTGACCTCAGATAATTATCACAAGTTTATACCCATTCCGCCATTGTTTGCTGCCGAGATTCAGTGTAATAAACTCGCTAATATTTATGACATGTGCTCACATCGGGAAGTTAGACTGCCACAGTTATAAATTGGAAGGTAATTGAGTCAATTGATCTTCGATCTATAGGGTCTGTTTGACTCTGTCTCTGAGCATCGGTCGCATTTTCGAGGTATATTCTCGTCATAGAAACTTGGCGTGACATGGTGATGTTGCGAATTCAATTCCAAGTATTCGCAATTACATTTATGCAATGAATGACGCCGGCGACACGTAACAAGAAGATCGTTTACTTAAGGCGACGATAACCGACTTTTAATGATTTTATACTGAAGATCACGTGTAAACGAGTAGTGTTAATGATTTGGGAAAAAAAAACGTTAAATTAGGGCCTTTTTTCAATAACTTAATATGTGAATATTTTAGATTATGTTTATATTACATAGTGAAATTAATTTGTAATGTTATGTCTAACGCGGATAAAAAACTGAGAATGGCGCAAAATCTACCGAGCGTATTTTTCTGAAACCTTCACCAATTTAAAGATAATTTAATTATTGATCTTTTAGTGTACGCGTTTTATTAAAATACCTTTTGTTTGGTGTATAATAAATTAATAATTCGCCAAATTGGGGACAACGCTCCTTGATGGGCGAGTCCTATTACTGGCTGAACGTACGACGCGTTGCGTGAGCTCAATACAGAACACGCAAGCTAACCACTCAAGGTCAGTGGCATATATCTGCGACTTAATTGTCATGTCGCAGATCCCTCGTAAACGTGGAGAAACGTGAAAAAGCTGATGATATAAGCCTAATGATGGATACTGTTTCAATAATCACTGGGTTTACCCATGTCCTGTTAGTTTCCGCGTGTTAATTGCCACCGTTGTTAGTAGGTACTGATGCTAACTTTTATCACCAGCAAATTATCTTAATCATAATTTGAATTATTACAGGATGTAAGTAATTCAATTAATTATTCATTTGTTCTATATCAATTTAATAGTTCGTTTTTAGTTAATACGTATACTTAGACTATACCAATTAAGTTAAAATTCATATTTAGTACTTACCTGCCTGTTGACAGATATTAGGGATGGGCCAAACGTGCTTCGGACTGGTTCGAACCGAATACGAACTTCGGCCAAACATTCGGTGAAAATAAGCGGCCGAGCTGGTTTTATGTTCACCGCGCTGCGTAGTTTATTCGCAGGAATATTTTTATCGCCTCCTGGAAGCTCCGTACCTACCTATATTCCGGAAATAGGAAATGTATACGAATAAAAACGTAACAGACTCCTGTCAGATGACGCAAAGGTTTTTTTACACCATAGCCTACCCTTGGTAAATTTTAAATACCAGTAGGTAATAAGATTTAATTTAACACTATTTTGAAAATAATATTAATAATATTATGTCAAAAATCTGATAATGCTTAGAATCCATTTAATTGTTAAATATGTGTTACATATTTAACAAACAATAAATAAAAGCTTATAATTTTATTTTACTGGTTTAGATTTATTATTTTAGTCAAAAGAGTTGTGTATAATTATTTTAATATTTTCTTGCAACGAAGGTTCGGCATTTGAACCGAAATTCGGTCGAGTTAGGTTCAAAACGCTGAAGTTCGGTTAAACCGAATGTGAAACGAATTTCGGCACAATACTTACTCGCGGAGTAAGATCAAAAATGAGTATCATTTGATTGCCAAAAATTCAGCGCAAATCTCAAAGATAAAACGTAATCAGACGAAAATCAGATTAATTAGACTGTGTTTAAGTACTGTAAATCGCTAATTACATTTTTTGTCACGCATGGGAGAGCAAATATCTTCAGTTTACCTTTACGCATACAAACTATAAAATTTCTTCGCGCCGTTGGCAGAGCCAGTCTAGCTCGCGTGACTGCAGACATTATTTCCCAATCGGTGACGTGCATAAGAAATTATGACGTTCTAGAGCACATGCACGTAACCATTCATTCATGCTTGCAAAAAATGTCATTGTGTTGAAATAAATCAGGGCTTAGAACATCCTGCTAGCTAATCAGGGGAAACTACACAACAGGTTTTCCCTTACCAACATCCTTTTTGGGCAAACGCGAACCGGAACATCGCTTGGTCATTTACCTGCACCAATTAACCCTATGACGATTATATCTATGCGGGACTGTGAGAAATCTGTGTGCACACAATTGAATCATTGTCTGCGTTTTTACATTCTGCCAGGTTGATCTATGGTGCCAAGATATGCAGAGTGTGGGAATGTTGAGCGGCACCGGTGCTCCAATGTTTTCCAACATGTCATCTCCGTTCGTGGGAACTTTGGCCAAGAAACAGACGAATTTTTACAGAGTAGCAATTATAATTTTAGTTTTATTTTCAATTGTTTAGAATATTTATAACATGCTTGTTGTTCTAAAAGGTGCTTCGAAGAACGTGTTCTTGCAATTAACTTAAAATAAGAATGACTCAAACAAGATTGTTATCATTAAAATCCGTATTTTCTTGAATTTCGGAGTAAATTGAACTCGCACCCTGTGTTCTTACACTTCTTACTGTAATTTTCTATAATTTGTGAGTTTTTTCCGCGTTGGCCAGTCACAGATGTGGGTGGAGCATTAATTTGGACGAAAACGCCCATTGTTTCGCGCGCAAAAAGTGATATGCTGTGACGTCTATGTTTAATAGCCGTAGACACTAAAGCTGTGCCAAATAATGCCGCCGACTTCTTGGCGGGAAAGTGAAGCGTCATGTTCAGCAGTTTGTTTAATTTTCCAAAATTTGTGTTTAGCCGAATATGAATATGTAATAATGGTGGATTATTAACCATTAAGTGTTTGTGAACGTGCATTAGTGTAGGCAAATGAAACAAAACAGTGCAACTTCGCTTCAAGTTCTCTCAAGAAGTCCGCGTGAGGTCTCAGTAAAGTGCCACATCTTTACTGAAACTCAAGGGGAGTGGGCGGGGATATCATCATCATGCATTTATAATTCATTTCATCAATATTATACAAGAACTAAAACGTGACATTGGCTAAATGCACAAACCGTGCGAAGCCAGAAGAAAAAAAATTAAAAAAAATAATGCCGCCTTCTATCAGATTTTTGGCTGATATCAGTATTGTTATCGTATTTACGGTTCTCTTACTACTTTTACCCTTCACTATCCTAGTGGGAGAAACTCCTTTTATTAAACCTTGCAATTTTTTCCTACGGTTCGGGTAAACTTAATTATTGTACCTCTGAAAGTTTGAAAAGGATACCCAGCACCGACAACATTAGGTAAAGGTCCGGACCTGTTAGGTAAATTAATATCCACTACCAAGGTCACCTCCGGCTCCTACCGTTTAAGACTCAGATATATGCCAGTGACCTTGAGTGGTTAGCTTGCGTGTTCTGTACTGAGCTCACGCAACGCGTCGTACGTTCAGCCAGTAATAGGACTCGCACATCAAGGAGCGCTGTCCCCAATTTGACGCATTATTAATTTATTATACAAAACAAAAGGTATTTAATAAAACGCGTTTACTAAAAGATCAATAATTAAATTATCTTTAAATTGGTATAATTAAATGTACCATATTTAACAAAGAAAGTCTATGTTATTGATTTATAGGTTCTGAAGAGAATTTAACCTAATGAAAGGCTAATCTACGCAGCCTATTTATAAATATAAAATGTCTTTGTAATTTTCAAACTAAGAAAAATAGTGGGCGGCGACTATACAAAGGTCAGCTTCGGTTACTACTCGAAGATATACGAGAATCGGACTCAATTACATACATTCCTGGCCTTAAAACGGCTTTTAAAGGCTATCACTCACATACATTGATGTATTAAATAGGAAGATAGGCCACTCTCTAACATCACGTAAATATTAACTGGACCCGATGTCGTGCGTCATGTGCTCGACAACCGAAATAGAGAGACATAACGCGGGCTATAGCGGGAACGAGATAGCAATAATTGTCACTGTTACCTACTGTACTCATAAAAACTCGGAAACAAACTACGATTCGGGTATTCCCCGCAAACCGAGAGTAATGTAGGTCGATTGTGTTCTTTCCCCTAATTTATGCGGTCCACATCGAGGAGCGTGAACCATATCTTCCTATTTAATACATCAATGCATTACCTGTACCTTATTCCGACTGAAGTATCTAAAGTACTTAAACAGGGTCGGGTTTATAGTCAGATTTTGTATTTCCAACTTTAACTTAACTTTGTGGGGATTACGTTCGTAATTTAAATATGACTTCGACGGTTTTAACCTGCGTTTAAAGATAACTCTTGTAATAATAATAAGACATACCTAATATTATTAGTAGGAGGTAGGCTATCCATTTCTTCGGCATCCACGTATTCCTTCAAGTAGCATGAAGTGATTCAAATGCCATCTGATTACAATCCTTAGCCATGATTAGGGCTCCTCGTTGTTTCCTCCGCGATGAATGAGAGATCATCTCATCTGCTGTTGCAATTATGTTCTTAGTGACGCAAACATGATGCATGGCTTACGGAAGTGACTGCTTTATGTTTACAATACAGCAACACTGTAAACCTTTGAGTACCTACCTATGTTTTATTTGCATTAGGTTTTTACAATTTATTGTAGTGTGGTATTAGATAAACCTTAACTAAATCAGTCTCTAAATAAACTTTAAGAAAAAGTTTGCTAATCTAATCGAAAAAACTTGCAAAAGCCGTCCAAGTGCGTGTCGGATAACGCAAAATGAAGGGTTCCGTAGTTGGGATGAATTTAACCCAAGAACAAACTTAACATTGTAGTTGAAAAACATGTTCTTATGGTTGGAATGTAAATTCCAACTGCAAATTTAAATTGGTCGACTACCTTTCACTAACTCGTTAACTTGTACCTAAAGCCTACTTAGCTGCGATAGTTTTAGGTGCTTAGATATTATTAAAAATATTATGACTCAAAGACCTATAATGCTCTCTGAGCGAAGAAACAGTTCACAACGCGTTGTGGTCACTGCAAAACATACACATCGGGAAATTCGTGATGTGGCTCATATGGAAACGCTCACGACGCGACGCATTGTAGCAATCATAGAAATAGGTACCACATAGTTTTAGGATATAATTCATCCTAACTACGGAATCCTTCATTGTGCGTAGTCCGACATGCACTTGGCCGGTTTTTTTGGGCGATGCCTGAGTATAAATATTTGTTCTGTGGATGGGCCTATGTCCAGCAGAAGACGTCTTTCGGCTGAAATTATGAATGATGATAAGTTACAACGTAGGTATTTTTAAACAAGAAAGTGTTTAATATAAAAACCCTTTTTATGATTTGTTTACCTTTATTTAGCTACCTAAACCAATGGAGTATAGATCAGAAATAGCCGTCGGAAGAATAATGGTCATCTAAGTCAAAAACACAAAATGACCTATGAATATAAAACATTCATAGTTTATTGACTTTTCCACTACAGCTGCTTTTTTACCAGTGGTAGACGCTTCCCCTGTCCGTAGTTCGTCTTTAATTTTTTTTTGTCGTGGCGACAACGACCACAACGCATTGTGGCAATGAAGAAAAGCACAGAGAGTACGACAAGTAGTGAGGATGAGGACTTGTTTCAGGTAGACCTCAAACAATTCTTCATCCTCACTACTTGTAGTCTAGCTCTACAATCACATTGTGGCTCATTGGAGTCCCTCATCTGCTAAGCAGTGCCTGAAAAGGCCTACCTATCTGGCTTCGTAGTCGGCTTACGTGGTTCATGGCAGTTGGTGACCAGCAAGGAGCTTTACCAGGCTCAACATAGTCAACTGGAGGTGTCGCCACAGATTTTTTCTTGCTTCACTAGATGAGCAGCAGCGTCATGTCGTGTTTTCCGTAATAGGTAATCTGTGCCCCAAGCGTAGTAATCACGGCTATCACGCTAATTTATAGATAGTAATAGTAATTCATTTCATAAAAAAAGAGGTACAGTCTGTTACAAAGTAGGATGACTACTTTGGAATAGTTTACATCTGAGATGGGCAGGTAATAATATAATTTTACGATCTGATGTCCTAGCTAGGTTACTTACTCGTAGTAGCCTGTATTAAGGACAATCAGCCTCATTTCCCATTCCATTCCATCATTCATTCATTTAATTTTCCATTTTTTTTTATTCATATCATTGTTCGTTCTTATAATTGTGGTCATTTGTTGTCCTTCTAAAAACCTATCTATATATATAAAAGAGAAGTCCACTCACTGACCACTCATCACGAAATCTCGGAAACTACTGGGCCGTGAGGTGTAAAATTTGGCACAAGCACTCTCTATGGGGTGCAGGCGCGCACTAAGAAAGGATTTTTATAAATTCGCACCTTAAGCGGTTGAAAAGGGGTGTCAAAGTTTGTATGAAACTCCTATGTTTTTAAAGTTAGAGACATGAATGTTGGCCTGATTGTTCCTTTCGACTTCTAGGTGCTCACTAAGAAAGGATTTTACGAAATTCGGCGCTTAAGGGTGAAAATAAGGGTTTTTAATGTTTGTATGAAAAATGTACCAAATTCAGTTAAGATCCAAATTGAATCTTATGGCAACGAGTTATTGCATACTTTACATTGAAATTTGAATTCGGAGGCCGATAAAGATCTAAATTGAATTTTACGACAACGCGTTAATGCATATTTTACATTGAAATAAGAATTTTTGGAAGTTTCTTGAGATTTATATTTAGTTTTTTTTCTAGGTGGCCAGTATGTTTCAGTGCAGGCGTGATAACGTTCTAAAGTTTTTATGCCAGTTCAAGGTGGCCAGTATTTTTCAGTATGCAGGCATCTGCTAAAAGATAATGAAACGAGGTTCTAATTGGTATTCACGTAATTTGAACGTTGCATTTATAGCATTAAAGTCGAGAATGCCAAGGGGAAAACTTCACAATGTTTTAAGTCGCGGCTTGCAAGCCGATCGTATCAAAAAACGAAGTCATGTATCAATCACAGAATACAAACCTAAGCGATACACGTTCAAGCTATACGAGTAGTTACCGAAATTTCTGTTCTGCGATATATTTGGTTATTACTTACTACTAATTTGCTATGAAATATTTTTCATCGTCGTTGTTTGGTTTTCGTTTTGGTTTGTTTCGCTTCCTAATTTTACGAAAATGAAAAAAAAATAAATGATTTAAATGTGTTTTTACCTATTGCCGGGTTGGAATTTTGTTATTCCTATTTTTTTGTGAATTACTTATTGTGTAGGTATTTCACACTGTGGTATTACTATAATAGTTTTTAGTATTAGTCGTTCTTACTAGAAAAAGTGTCCTTGAATACCTACGTTCGTATTTTAATTTTATTGCTTAGTATCTTTGGTTTAGGCTGGTGTTGTAAGGGTTGGAAAAAGGCGGGAGAACTATTCCCATTTTAAATGGATGTCAGCACCAACTGACGGGGTCCGAAAGGGCCAATGCCTGCCAGAGTTATGAGCCTGTCCGAAAGGAATATCGTGGCCCTGGCACACAGGCATTTGAAGCAACACGGGTGGGTTTTAGTCAGTAAAAGTCTGACACGCATCAAAATGACCTTCATTGAAATTTCCTGAGAATCAGATTATTTTTACTCCCTGTTGTGCGTCCCCAAAACCAGCAATAAAAATACCATCTTGAAACACCTGGAACTCAAATGGGAATAGTTCCCCCGCTGCCATGAGTTCACAGGTGGTTCCGTAGGTGCCATTACAAGACATTTCAGCGACGTATTCACGCTTTGAACCATAAACAGCTCCTCCTGACCGATCCTGGGTGAAAGGTTGGAATATTTCCCAGTTTTTAGACACGTGGCGCACAATGCTGTCTCGAATTTGAGAAGACAATGACATGGCCACGGTACTGTTCACCAAATAGGAGAGAGATGAAAGTAAGCATGCGCCATCGCCAGGGATATTTACTATTTGGCAATGAATTTGCATGCCACAATTGTGGCGATAAGTCACATGACGAGTGGCTTGAGAGGCGCCATGGCTTCCTCACCTTCCGCCTGACGCACGTCCTCACCGGACACGGTTGTTTCGGGAGGTTCCTATACAGAATAAAGCGGGAGGAAACGCCCGGGTGTCCCCACTGTGTGGATCGCCCGGAGGACACGGTGGAGCATACGGTTGAGGTCTGCCCTGCTTGGGCGGAGCACCGCCATGTCCTCACGGAGGCGATCGGCGGCGGCGATCGGCGGCGGTGATCTCTCGGATCTGGCCCTGGTTCAGGCCATGGTTCGGAGCGAGAGTGCACAGCAGTAATGCATGCGAAGGAGAAGGCGGAACGCGTGAGGGTGAGGCAGGGTTCGCGCCCTCACGGCCTTAGTCGCCGCAGGAGACGCCCCGGGCGTCGGGAATCGCAGGCCGATTCCCGACCACCGTGGGCGCGGGCTTGCGGACGGTGAGCGATGGGTAGCTCGCCGTCCGATAAGGACCAGGCCCGGGTCGACGGTGCGTTGTGTTCCACGCGCGCCTCAAAGAGATGTCAGCACCAATTGACGGGGTCCGAAAGGGCTAATGCCTGCCAGGGTTACGAACCTGTCCGAAAGGGATATCGTGGCCCTGGCACACAGGCATTTGAAGGAACACGGGTAGGTTTTAGTCAGTAACAGTCTGACACGCCCTCCCCGCTCCGGCCAGAGCTTTTGATTGAGAATTTATTTGATAATTTACCACCCAAAAAAAAAAATGGCAGCGGCAGAACTATTCTCATTTGAGTTCCAGGTGTTTCAGGATGGTATTTTTATTGCTGGTTTTGGGGAAGCACGCCAGGGAGTCAAAACAATCCGGTTCTCAGGAAACTTTATTGAAGGTCATTTTGATGTTTTAATTCCGTAGGCTAATTTAAATAATAAAAAAACCGGCCAAGTGCGAGTCGGACTCGCCCACGAAGGGTTCCGTACCATTATCTATAAAAATGGCAAAAAAATCACGTATGTTGTATGGGCGCCCCCCTTAAATATTTGGTTTATTTTAATTTAATTATTTATTTTTAAGTGAATAAATAACTTAATATTCTGTGAATATTTCAAGCGTCTACCTGTTGCCGTTATCAATATCTAGCAAAAACGAGCAAAAATATCACGTTTGTTGTATGGGAGCCCTTAAATATTTTTTTATTCTGTTTTTTAGTATTAGTTGTTATACCGGCAACAGAAATACATCATCTGTGAAAATTTCAACTGTCTAACTATCACGGTTCATGAGATACAGCCTGGTGACAGACGGACAAACGGCGGAGCCTTAGTAATAGGGTTCCCGTTTTACTCTTTGGGTATGGAACTCTAAAAATATCTTTTGACCCCTCTCGCCGGCAAAATTGAAGAATCACCGACCGTCACCGACTCAGCGGTAAATGTGCAGTTGAATTCACAATCCCAGTCCCAATTCACTGCTATTGATTTAGTCGAGAAGTCGCTTGCGCTTGCGGTAAAATGTTTACCGCCTAACGAAGTGGGCACGGGTCAGCTAGTACAATAATAAAATACTTAGTTAACTAAAATATTTTATTTTCTTGTTTGCTCGCCACTTCATAAAATCATTACATGTAAGTAAGTATTTAAATATATTTCCTTTGACATTTCTGGCAAAAGATTTTCGATGACTGTATTTGCCTCGTCTGGCGTCTCGCCAAATCTGGACCTAACCTAACCTAATATCGGACTGGAGACATAAAATGTCGTTTTCATTTCTCATACTCGGAAAGTAATGTTTGTTTGATCTGAGTAGCGGGTGGAAAACACTGCTTCCCACCCTTGGGCAGGAAAGACTCACAATAATTGCTCCTTAGGGCGGGAATGAATTTTAAAAATAGAACTAAATTTGGTTAGGAAGTCGGCTACGAAAATGTTTACTTAATTGTGTATAGGTAATAATGTGAATTAAAAAAAAATACCTCTTAAGCGAGAGCGGCGGTGAAGCGGTGTTCTATATTTAAATTTTAAAAAAGACTTATATTATTGTTTTCTTCTTTCTTTTTTTCTTTACTTATTTTATGAGAAATGAAAAAATACTTCTCGTACATTTTTTCTTCTTTTGAATACACTTGAAGCAAGGATGTCGGCATTATAGGCGCATCTTATTTTTTCGTTAACGGGAACTTACTTTTATCACCTCCGCACCGGGTGCCATTACAAGGAAAACTAGCTGGCTCACACGGCGAAACTCCATTACGGCCAAATACTTTCCGTTGCTCAAAGAGTCAAAAGCAGGTTATGGATGTAACTGAAGAGATTAGGTACTCGATTACATCGATTCCCATTAGATCAAGAATCAGCACTGCCACAGTAGTTAGCTTTCTCTTCAAGTCTTGACCTTCCTATAGGGACCTACTGTACTAATAGTAGGATTACCTACGCCCAGCTATCCAGTAGGTAGGTATGGTGATGTCATCACGTTGGGTTCTTAAATTATGACTCAATCTTGCGACTTTTTTACTCGTATTGTGAAACTAAACACACCAAATTACATTAGATACTGCATTTATAAAGCTCTAGAAACGTACAGAACAAGCAATCAAAGAATACTTAGTCACCGGTTGAGTTGTTTGACATTTCGCGTCGTAGGTATGTACCTACATAGGTACCTACTGGCGGGTCACCAAAATTGCACACTTTAGGATGAGAAATCAGACACGAAATTGCTCTAAACACTCATATTCTTGATGTTAGATAAATGACTTCCTGCTGATGCCACAATAGAGGCATCATTATTCCTCGGGCTCCGTGAATAGGCCGCGCAGCCGTGGGAGACTCTCACGACTTTATTGCGGATATATATTTTTTGTTTGTTCTAATTAACAGTTTTTCTAATAGTCTGCTTTTACTTTAATTGTTCTTGTTCATTCAGAACCGTGTTTTTAACTGTTTTTGGTAAAATAACGCTGTATGTTAGAATGGACGATTTTTCTGAACTACAGTGTAATTGCGTGATTATCAAAATTGCTCGCGACGTGATTGGACATTTTGTAAAATTTTCCTCTACATATATTTTAAATGCATGATGAAGAAAAAGATTAAAGACTAGCATTAACTTTTTATAGACGCACTTCGTTAATGTATCGTCGTTCGCTCGTGGAAAATGGCTTTCAGTTCCCCCCCCCCATCTTTGTGTAAATTTAAATGAAAATTTTCCCATTAGTATGGGGAAGTTTTATGTAACGTAATAGTTAGTTTCAATTAATAAATAATAAAAATGCAAGTTTGTACCTATTTTATTGAACCAATTTGCAGCTCATCATAGTCTAATTTAGAGCTAATATATGATTGCTCGCAGGTTTGTACGTTGTTCGAAGGTAGTTAAAAGAACCTTATTTCGTGCATAGTGCACCTCATTTTACACGTGCAGCCTGTAGATTACATTCAAAAGTCGTACAGCGCCCTTCTAATTCGATATAATAATACGTTCCGGGTATTGATGGGGCTGTTCCGCTTCTGTAGCGCACCAGGGATGTTTGCTGAAGCTGGTGTCGATTGCTTCTACGCTACGATGCGAAAAAGAATGCGTCTCCCTGGTGCGCCGGGTGCGGGCCAGCCCCAACATTATACTGCAGTGTGTCGCGAGCAGACTGGATTGCTTGTGTGTGAATCGCTGCTGCAAGCTTTCCACATCGGTGTTGAGCTTGTAGCAAGGATTCTCATACCTATGGGGTATGGGGCAGTGTTTGGTTAAGTGTGTAGGTTTAGTTTACTAACATAGTTATTAAGAAATATTGTTATCTACTAACACATTTGAGTTTTGTACTTGTTTGTTAAATATAAATAAATAAATAGTCACAATTTGCTGGGAAATAATATTAAGATCATTTTTACTTTCAGTAAAGTTTAGTTGTTTACTTTGTTAAATTATCCTTGTTTTCCTTGTCGAGTCGAAGTCTTCAGTTTGTTGAGTTTAGGTTGGTAACTAAATTTTTTTTTTTTTAAATAGCGACCTAAGTATTACGATTATTAATCTACGATTTGTGTATGTAATTCAACTAACGGTATCTTGCACGTCCTTTTATCATTAAGTTCTCTGCTAGTGTTGTGCACTTCTGCAATAGGTACAGTCGCCGTCAGATTTATTGTAGCAGACAAGGTGACCAAATACTTCTGAACAATCAAAAATGTCAATAAGTTCCATACACTACAAGTTAAGTAATTAAATTGTTTAGGAGTATTTGGTCACCTTGTCTGCAACAATATATCTGACGGCGACTGTACCAATTTTAAACTGTACATATTATGTGATTTTTGTTTGTGTATGTTCTAGTAAGCTGTTGAAGTGTCATACCTACTATAAATAAATAAATAAACTTGATGAGGAGGTTTAAATGAAAAGGCTGTTTTAAGAGACATTATTATACATATTGGCCATCACTGGTCATGCATACTAGGCTACCTAAGTAGGTACACGCGCAGGTGTGCACTTGGTGGATAAAGACCCAGGAATTCCATACTTTCGACTCAACTTTTCGATTCAATTCAACTGCACTTTTACACAGCATACTCATAGGTAATAGTTATATCAGGAAACATGAATATATTCTTTACAACAGGGGGCCTAAAATGGACGCTTTGGCAGATTCATAGATCTGCGTACAATTCATACATCCCGCAATTCATCTGTTTGACAGCTGCTATTTGACATTAGACTTCATTATAGCAATTCATAATTTGTGGACCATTTTACGAAACTCCATACAAAACTGTGAAACAGATGAATTCTGGAATATGAATTGTACGCAGATTACAGCCGCCACCAACACCACTCCCACTGCTAGAGCAATTAAGTTAATAAATGACTTTCTAAAATATATTCCGGAAGCAGATTTAATTTTTGACTCTCAAAGGACAATCGCTAAACATGTGTATATTTATTATATGAAGAAATGATGAAGAAATAATTATTGAGTTGTTTAGTCTAAGAAGTGTTTATTACATTTTTTAATGTAATTTTGTGGAATTAGCATAGATATAAGCGATTTGGTGTAAACTGTTAGCTTATATTTGATAAATAAATTAATTGAATAGAATTGAATAACAAGGTTTCCAGAGCTGCGAATCGCAATTGAAGAGGAGTGGAATGCAATTCCTCAAGATTTTATCGTCAGGCTCGTGAGGTCGATGAATACGAGGATGCTGGCAGTTGTTCGAGCAAGGGGAGGGATTACTGAATACCTATTGACCAAACATTTAATTTTATTTTTTTGTCTTCTTTATAAAGTCCTTAGTGACAGTCCACATAAACACTTAGTGAATTGATTAATCCCAATGAGTTTCCATTCATTTTAATCATCATGAAACGCACTTTCTGTATGTATAACTTTGATAGTTGTAAGTTTTATACTTTTTGAGAAAATCGTATCAGAGTTCCAAGGTAGCGGGTGGCCCAGTTTATTTGCTGACCAGTGTATTTATTACGCGATACTTACATGAGTATTTCATATTTATGGAATGCATAGCAAAGGTTCACAGCTCTTGATTTTTTTAATTGCCGCTTTTTTTCTTGGATAGCGTTGTTGTCAGACTCTAGCTAATTAGTTAGTTTGCAAATATTTTAATATTTTTTTATTCTACACATAAATAGTTACCATGGTCGAAGTCACATGTTCTGTGGAAAACTCGAATAAAGTGTAGTGTACTGCATTTATATCCCTTCATTGATATACGTAGATAGGGGGATTTTTCGGGGTAGGATTAAAATAAAATGAAACTCAAAATATCATTGTGACTCATGTTTACAACCACTCACAAATGCAACTTTTTACTTTAAAGCGATATTAATAAAACAAACATAATTTAATTGTCACCGGACTCATGGCATGAAACTGACAATCAATTTTACACAATACTTAGAATAAATTCCTTTACCTATTATATAAATACATTGATGTTACCTATGTATTTTATAGAGATGATATGCTAAACGGTTACTTTTATAAATATATAAACATCTAAATTCAATACGACATCCGTGTATTGCTCGATTTTTATCGATAAGTATTTCATTTTATCGACTATTCAATCTCTTGTTGGTTAATTTATAAGATTACCTACATCTCTATTTAAATCGTTTTTTCATACCGTTATAAATCGAACAATACTTCAAGTGTCCAGATTTACATCAAAGCACGTTAATTATTTTATTATATTCCGGTAATATAAACAGTGCTAAAACTAATTCACGAGTAAATATATCTACTTCCTGAACTTTGAATATAAATTCCATTTTTTCCTGCGAATAACATTAAAAGCTAGGCACTTAATAAGGCAATAATTAGCAATGCTAGATAATTTCATACCATGTTACGTTACCGAACACCTAAATATAAATTGTAACAGATCTTTACGACAACCCCTATTTAATATTAAAAGTTTAAAACCAATAAATAAAAGGAAAATATTTTCCAATGTAGACTGAGACGAAAATTTTAATAAATATAAACATTTCCTATTTCTAGATTTTAGAAGATACGTATTTCAGATAGTCATTTCCACTGGAGAGACATATAAGAACAAATACCTATAAACTCAGGTCGTTGTACTTAATAACTATAACAGAATGGATTTGGAATACCAGTAACATCGTTCTAGATATTATATTTTTAATCTAATGTATGGACGGATACATTTAATCTACAGTAGATTTTGTTTGACGCGAATGCAACAAAAATAATGCGACCACAAAAATTGTGCATCAAGTTTATCTACAATGATACAGACAGCGCATTAGTTATGGGGATACAGTGTGCCTAGTATATCTTGGTAGGTGGCGATAAGGAACTAAATTCAAATCCAACTCAATTTTATATTTTTATTTTTTATCTTGCAAGCAGCGCCAATATAGACCAAGATATTCCGGGCACCCTGTACTTATACAAAACATTATTAATAAACTTTCGTTCTGACTGCATGAAAATGCTAAATCCTATGTTAAGTTAAATATAACGCTGAGAAGCGTGCGAACTTAACGGTAAGCGGATACAAAATAATTGTGTCTATATTCTGAATGTTTGACTACGGTGACGTCACGTCGTGGTACCGTGGGGTTATTTGACGCGGACGGAACGCTGCTTGTTCATGTTCGTGAGCATGAGGGAGATGTATGACGTCAAAAGGTCGTCCATCTTGTACCCCAAGGAGGTCTCACACAGCAACTTGGACCCCCGCACGAGGTTGCCAATCGTCATGTGAAAGTAAGTGTTGCCAGACGACCAATTTGATATTCTCGTGAATGGGTGCGTTACTAGGATGTCCTGGAAAAATAAACAGAAAAGGGTTAATAAACCGATACTTGAGTAGAACAAAACTCTATTGGGTCACTAATGAGGGGGCCTAAAATGGACGCTTTGGCAGAATCATAATATGATTAGCGCATAATTCATACATCCCGCAATTCATATGTTTGACAGCTGCTATTTGACTTAGACTTCATTAAAGCAATTCATAATTTGTGGAGCATTTTACAAAACTGTCAAACAGGTGAATTTCGAGATATGAATTATAAGCAAATCATAATATTATTCTGCCAAAGCGTCCATTTTAGGCCCCCAGAGCAGGATCCCTAAAATAAAACTTTGATTTCTAATCCGGCTGTTTTTTGTCTTGTTATTAGTAGATGCAGATAAACCGGAATAGACATAAGCCGTATAATTTTTTTTTTTAAGGAAATAGACAAGGAAAGGTCTGTCCGTACAGAAGGAAGACGTCGAAAGGTGTTTGGAAGAAAATTCTTACCTTCGATTGGGGATGTATCAAGCTAACACCATGTTTATTGATAGCAATGAGTAACAGCTCAGGATAATTTGGTTCCGTGGTCTGCTTGACCTCAAAGAAGGCAGATCCAAACGTCGGCCAGCGGTAAATGACCTTCAGGAAGGTGATCTTGGCGTCTTCGGGTGTCATTCCAGCGTCCGTGTTGTATGAAGCCACGATCGCTCGCTTCCAGTCAGCAGAACTCTGTAGCTTTATCAGGTCTGCTGGAACCAGCTCGCGAAGCATTTGTCTGAAAACAACAAGTAACACTGATTTCACACATTTGACTTGAAAAATTTGAACACACATTTGTTCAAAGAAAAAGGCAGGGCATCGATCTAATCGCGGCCACTTGGTTTCTAATCGTTTTGTATGTAAATAATTATTATCGCAGATCGATTAGATTTTATAAAAGAGATAATGTTGAACGTAACACACATACATACCTACATATTCAAATAGATATTACGTTTTTTTTTTTTTCCCTTGTGCTAGGGTTCATCAATAGAATGAACCCTAATCTTATTACAATCTAGCCTTTTAAATAGACTAATAAGTAATTAAATTATAACCCAAACTACTAAATTGTCTTTACTAAGAATGTGTCCAATAGCACTTTTCTTATTGTCTCTATTAAGGCGAATACACTTCATTCTTGTGTTTGTTTGGCACTTTTGTACTTTCCACTATTCACTAACACTAAACACTAACTCGAACGGTTTTGTTCTTTTTAGTCTTCTTACTATATTTGTGTGATCGAGAAGCTGGATTGCTTCGACGTTCACATGCTGATGAAGCCTCTTTTCGTGAGCTTCTGCAAATTTCTGGATCACTTTATCGATGAACTCAACTTTTATATCCCGATGGAGGTCATCATTTCGTATGTACAGACGCCAGCAGGTCAAGCTACCCGAAACTGTCAAATTTTCCCAATCAACCTTGAACCTTATAATGTAAGGATAAAGTTGAAAATCTATTAAAGAAATTTGACAGATTGTAGTAGCTTGATGTGCTGGCGTCTGTACCAAGGCATTTACAATTTCCCTTAGCACATTTTTCTGGAATCGTTGTATAGTTAATATATTGGTCTGTTTGGTGCAGCCCCACAGCTGGATACCATAAGTCCAAACTGGCATCAGGACTTGTCTGTATAGCAATAATTTGTTTTGCACGGACAGCATGGAGTTTCTTCCAAGCAGCCAATACATTCTTTTGAATCGGTGGTCGAGTTCATCTTTATTCTTCTTAACGTGGGCTTTCCAGCGTAACTTTGCGTCAAGGGGGAAGGGATATACTTAGCTGTATTCTCGTATGGGACTAGTTTATTGTTAATGTAAACTGGAGAATACTGATGTTTTTTGTTGGAAAAGTCTATGCGAACAGATTTGGATTAATTTAGTTTAATCTTCCATTTTTGGTCCAGTTATAAACTTGATTTACAGCCATTTGGACCTTTTCTACTGCTTCTTCGTGGCTGTTTCTCACAGCCATTATGGCTGTATCATCAGCAAAGGTCCCAATCGTTTTTTGCTCTAATTCAGGAATATCGCAAGTGGTACAGGATCGGACCTAACACACTTCCTTGCGGTATGCCAGCATTAATTTGTTTCAGTTCTGAGTAGGCGTCTTCTTGTCTTATTCTAAAGGCTCTGTTCAGAATGTAGGATTCTAATATATCTGCAAACTGCTTTGGTAACAGGCTTTTCAATTTATGTATAAGGCCTTCATGCCATACTTTGTCGAACGCATGCGCCACGTCTAAAAATACAGTAGCACATACATAGATATTATGTAAAACGATAAATTGAAAATAATGCAAAGTCAAGGATCTTGTTCACCTATAACGTAACGTTGACCCCATTTTACTAGCTACCGATTCCCTTTATTGAAATTGTAACAGAAGTACGTACGGTATCGCCTGTAATTCTTGCTTGTTATCGCCGAACCGCGCTCGGTAGGCTAGCGCAGCCAACCGCGCCGCCTCATCCCGTCCACAGCGGTGGTACCCTCGCAGCAGCTTGGGCAACTCCTGGTGGAAGTGGAAGATCACGTCCGCCGCCCTGTCCTTACCAGGGACTGTGTTCGTCCACAACTTCTTCATGAAGAACACCTGAAGGAAATAAATAAAAGGTGAGTAGAGCTTATAATACTCCTGCCAAGAAATAGTCTAAGACAATATTTTTAATACATCGTGCATCGTCAAAATGTAAGGCAAAAATGTCAAAAATCGGTCCGGCAAATCGTCGTAAATATAATAGTGCTGGGAATATACTCGTTTTAGAACTAAAAAGAATCGGCAGACTATTATCGAAGGTGCCTATGTGCATTTTTTGAGGAGTTAGGTATTTTTAACTATAAGTAATGGAAGTCTCAATTAGTTTAATAATCGTCATTTATTGTAATTGTACCTGGTAGGTGAACTGCGGAGTGATGCCATCACGCGTAGGCCGCGCCTTCTTGATCCAGTCCGTGAGGTGCCGCACGAAGTCGAAGAAGAAGTCGCCCTCAGGAACCGATATCACCTTATCAGCTATCTTAACGAATAAACTAAAGCCTTCACTAGATCTGAGATTCAGTCTCTGTGCTATATTTTGACAGAAGTCCTTTGCTCTGGTAGAAGAGTCTACTTCAAATGCTTCGTCTGTGTCATCAGGGAAGTACACCTTATGGAATATCTGAGTAGTTTTGTGTTGAATAGCTTCGACTTCCACCTGGTGAGGCGGATACTTCCTCTGCCCATTCCTTAAAGTCTTTTGAAGTCTTTGGAGTGAATCTTGGGCTATTGGATATCTCCTAGTCCTCAAGAACAGTGTTAATTCTCTAAGCAACCCTTGACTACATGCAAACAATCCCGTGGCCAGCCACATTAACTCCCAGCCTCTTTCTTCCGACATTCTGTTTCGGTTGTCAGTCAGCTGTCTCATTACTTGGCAATATATCTCGTCCCGCAGGATCTCGTGTTTTAGTGGACCGTCGAAGATGTGATCTGTATACTCATTGCCAATGCGAGGACGCTTTGAAGGCAGGTCGCCCATGTATTTGAGAATGGCTGTGAACGCGAAACATGCCTCTTCAGCTAATTCTTCTTTCGCTTGCAGTTTCTTCAACAAGGGTTGTTTTACTGGCTCTCTAGAGTGTCGCCACAGCTCCTCAGATCCTCCCCTCTTAGCGGTGGAAAGTGTAAGTGCCTTGGATACAGTGCGTTTCGGTGGCAACCGGAAATGATCCATAGCGTATTCTAACAAAGTATGAGGCTTGTCTTTAACTTCTGTTCCATTATATGTAGCAGTTGGCGCTTTACGACCATGGGATGCACCTTCTTGACAGAACAGAGTCAATATGTCTGGGGGTGGTTTAGTCAGTGCTGGCAACACATAGACGGTTTCCGAGGGGAAGTCACCCCTTTCCATTGTCCTTTCACAGCGACCGATGCACCAACCATTATTCAACACAGATTCTCCAGTACTGTCTTCTTCTAAAATGATCAGATCTCCTTTGTTGAATGTTAAGAAACTAGAGCCCTCCCCGGGTGCTTTGTAATCTTGTAGTGCTATTACAAACTTGGATCTCTTCTTCAGACCTTCCAGAAAGTATACCACTAGATCTCGAATATCCTCAGCGTTAGGACTTTGGAATGTGAACTCCTCACCACGAACAGTTGAGAGACTGAAGGTTTGTGTGAACACTTTGTTGGTTTTCTGACTGGAAACTGTAGTAATTTCAGGGAATGACAATTCTAATAACACTTGTTCTTGATCATCCACCACATATACACCGGTCCAATTCACTGCTATTATAACATCATTTTTAGGTAAGTTTGGTCCAGAGTTTCTGTAAGCTTCATAGAATCTAGAGAACAGAAGAGGCCACTTGAACTTTGCATAACTCACCACGTCTTCTTTTACTCTGTAAGCAGGAATTTTTTCTTTTACATAATAACTCTTTTTATACGCTTGCACCACTAGAGCACCCCACCGATCAACTGCTTTTTCAACACCAGTGAGACAATAATCTGGTATATAATTTGGCAGTAATGTATACAGTCGTTCGGTGTTCATGTCTTGACCGTACTCGATGTAATACTGTTGAGCGGCTATCATAGCTAAGTCTTCTTCTTTATCACATCTATATTCACCAAATTTAACACCTCTGACCACTTGCTGGTAAATAAGATTAGTAGCCACTTGATCCTCTGTAGGATCGTGCCATGGAGCGAATATTTCTTTTCTGAAGAACAACCTCCATGGCGCATTTCTTTCTTGAGCACCTTGTTCTTTAGCATACTGTTCGCACTGTGATATTGCATCCATAACGTGATCTCCTCCACTGCCGAGTGAACTGACCTTGTCGAACAGAGCAATGTATAGCGAGAAACCAAATTGGTCTTTTAGACCAATTTTATCAGATAGCTGATTGCACAGTTCTCTCGCAGTTGTTGCCGAGTCCGCTAGCAAGGTCTTCGTGTTTCCATCCATGAACGTTATAGGTAACATTATAGGCTTTTTCGACTTTGTTGCTTGGAGTTCTAACCACGACGGTGGCTGGTTTCTGGTGCCATTGTTAAATGTTCGTTTCAAACGATCCTCGCAATATGGAGCGTAGCCGGGAGGACCCTCTCTGATGAAAGCCCGCAGGTAATTGACGAACTTTTCACTAGGAGCAAAGCATCCAACACACAACGAAAGTAAAATCCACCCTCTGGCATGAGAGGACTTCGAAGGATTGTTTGTCAGTTGTTTACAGATCTGACAATATATTTCGTCTCTCAACTCAGCCCGTAGAATTCCGTGCCCAATAATGAAATGTAATTTTTCTAGATTTGATGTTGGGCGAGATTCTAGCCACGACTGATAGCTGTCTGCTGTGTACTCCTCATCCTGGAAAGGAAAACATGCGAATTGGTAATATTTGAATCATCAAAAATATATTTTACTAATTGGAATATTCCAGAAATTTAACCAACCTGCAACTTTCTCCTCACGTCCTCTCCTAACTTGTTCTTCCGCTTCAGCGTCAGAGAGACAAGCTTGTGTCTGATGGACCTTGGCTTCTGTTTGTTCAAGTAAGCATCAGCATCAACGCCCATCATCTGAGCCTCTTGAAACTCTTTGGACCTGATGAAGTTCCTACCAAGAGTAGCTGTGACTTTGGACATCACTGACGTATTGTCCCGATCCATTGTGTGGTACCTCGGCTCCGGCAGGTCCCCAGTAAACCGGAGTATTGTGATCCATAGCGCTTGCGCCGCCTGTAATGCGTTTTTAATTATCAGTTGGGTAACAACATTTTTTTAATTGATTGCAAAGCAAATATTAAGCAATTATTTAAAATTACAATTAATTCATTTCAATTACAATAATAATTCATTTATTATTGTACTCAATAATAAATGAAATGTAATTGAAATGAATTAATTGTAATTTTAAATAATTTTAAAAACTACATTTCCGTAATTACCTTATTCATTTCTCTACCTGTGTAGATATTTCACACGCATTTATATTATACTGCGATCTATAAATTACAGTTCATTAAGTAATTTATTCTTACCAGTTGGTCTCCTTGCGTATGTAGAGGCAATAATGGATGCTTCAGTGGCTTCCTCGAGTATTGATGAGTGACATTTCCTTGGAAATAAGTTGCTGCGAACTTCTGGAACTTGAACTCCGACAAATCTTCCTCGTCTTCTGATGTGGTTTGCATTGGTGTTACCATCTGAATACGGATAAGGAGCACTTTTAGAATGGATGAATTGTACCTTCCCATGTATTGTAAATAAATACTGATGCAATCATCAATAATCCCTGCATGCCAAGGAAACTCCAAAACTAGACATGAATTGAACACTAGGTTTTTGTTAGGTAATCAACGACCTGATGTCGTTGAGAATACAAACACCAAGTAAAAGTTTTGGTCAGATGCTGTAAATACAGATGGGGAATTGGGAAGTACCTAAACGACAGTTTATAAAATTATCCGTTGAAATATAAGTCAATACTATACAGGGTGTAAGGGACAGCCCTCCGCAAATTAACAGGGTCCATTCAGCTCCTTATTTTGAATCATATTCCACTAAAAAGATTTTTTTTTTATCGTATTTTCAGTTACTATTCCTTTATTTCAATGTAAAATACATTCTCTGTACGCAGTACTCCATTAATGTAAATAACACATCTAAAATAAAAAAACGCAGCAGTGGATATTGAAATTCTCTAACGAACGACGCGACGCCTGAAATCAGCGAGCGCGGCCATCCACCCCGCCGCGACAAATCAGGTTCATTGGATTCCCATAACTTTCCTGAAATAATTTCATGTACCGGTCATCTTAGTACGATATACTGAATTCACCACATCAGTCTGCGGAGGGCTGTCCCTTACACCCTGTAGATAGCATCAATATTGATAAGGACGCATTATGTTACCTACATACATAATGTGCCGTTGTCTTGTGGTATCTAGGCTGAAGTGAACTTTGAGAAGATGAATATTTTTACGTCAACGATTTGATAGAAATGATACAAACGATACAACGAATGATACAACTTGTTATGATACAAAACAAGAGTGCAATGACGTGGACCTAAATATTGTGCTAGGTAATTTATATATTTTGGATGATGAAATATTGTCTGATAACATTTTCTGGTATTCAATTTTCTTTATTTATTTATTTTACAGTTTATGTACACACATATAAACAGACAAGAAGAAAGGAACAGAAAAATACGTACAAAGGTGATACTTATTTCTAAAGAAATCTGTTCCAACATACTGGCTTTGTGCTTTTTTTAAGCGTTATTTATTACCCTTCCTAGGTACCTAAATAAGATCAAAGTATTCCTCTTCGTTTTAAAATAGGGAAATGTTTAGTTTGAGTTTCATCGTTTGAACCTTAGATTCAATAAAAACCTAGATAGATAAATCAAATAAATTACCTCCTGCTGATCGGCCCTCTGCTGTGGCAGATCACTGAAGACCGAGGTATCCTTCGGCGCTGGCGCCTCACTGCTGGAGTCAGGTAAGAAGTCAAACATGGCTTCCACCAGCTTGCTGTCATCCACAGGCTCGTCCTGCTTCCTCGCCGCCTCTTGGAGTAACGTCCTCTTCGCTTCCAGCTGCTTCTTCTCTTCCAGGGCCAGTTCTTGTTCACGCCTTTCCAATTCGTACATGCGCTCCTGTGAAAATAGAGGTAGTTTTATTATTTTGTATTTTCTATTCTGTTGCTTGCGTGTTGCTTTTGTTTATTTTTTGTTGCAGTTTACTCGTATAACGTTTTAAAAGTGTTCCTAATGGTTGATGTTGTGTCCTATGCTTTATATTTATTTATTTTATTGTGTTTGGGTGGATTACATCTATCAATACAGAAGTAATAGTGAGGTAGTTCACGACAAGCCATTTACAAGCCTCTACGGTTAGCAATAGATTATTGATGTACAAGTTTTCTAATTGAATAATTATTCATTAAGCATAACAATAACTGAGTTTATCATTAAATTAAGTACCTACATAGGCAGAAATGCATGCGCAACCAGTATTCGATTGCAAAATGAGTAAAACGTAACAATATGGTGTTTAGATAAAATATAGTATTGAGGGATTTACTCCGTGAATGTCGCAATTATTATTATATTTTAAAGTCAAAGTCAAATTATTTATTTCACATAAAAGGCACTTTTGAACGCCTCTTCCAAAAGGTAGTTTCTTAAGGAGAAGAATGGACAAGAAGCTCCACCGATACTCTTTTAAAATGTTTTACAATATTTTGTATAATTATGTACATTAATTATATGTGAATACGATGCACCTAGAATGAAATTGTTTAGTAATTTTATTACACAATATGTAAAAAGAATTAAAAATGAAGCAATGACAGATAAATTAATTATGTGATAGGTACATGGTGCTCACATATTAACAAACGTTGTAAAATAATATACGTTAAAGTAATAGGTCAGTGCGTGAGTTATGGTAATCACAGAATGTAAGATAAATGTCAACATAAATTGTTTAATTTCAAATTCAGTTTGTAACTACTTTGTTGATTACCTAAATAATTATGTGCCGACGTTTAAAAATTACGCCTAACTGTCGTAACATTCTTTTTTCTAGGTATTTCCGTGAGTTCCGTGACTAGATCTAGATGTTTTATTCTAGGAAGACGATAATCGAATCTCTTATCTCCTCCAATATCACTACATAGTATAAAACAAAGTCGCTTCCCGCTTCCTGTCTGTCCCTATGTATACTTAGATCTTTAAAACTACGCAACGGATTTTGATGCGGTTTTTTTAATAGATAGAGTGATTCAAGAGATATGTTTATATGTTTAGAAAAAACCACGCGGGCGAAGCCGCGGGCAGCAGCTAGTCAATAATAAACTAATAAGTAGTTTATTCACGAATCACTCTATCTATTAAAAAAAAACCGCATCAAAATCCGTTGTGTGTGGACAAAGGTTCATAACAATGTAGACAAACATAGAATTCTAATAATACAAACTTACAATAAAACCACCCATATACGACTTTTCAACATAATTAAAATCACATACGACGTTGTCGCAAAATTTCTCGAACCACAAGTTCATCATTATTCACTGACCACGACCACACGTCTTGTTAACTTAAAGGGTTACTTCACATTACTTCATATTACGGCAGCTATCGGCAGGTTGCGGGTTACGTTAACCTGCAGGGATATTGTGTAACACAATTGTATTCGGAATATATTACAGTACCTATCCATCCGAACGCGAGCGTAATTCGGTTCACTTACAGCTTAACAACAAAACTTCATAAGAAATCAAACTTATTATTACACAATCTACCCTAATTGCAATCCGTGATCAAAACCAATGCTAAGGAAACGTTCGAAGGAACTCAGGGGGCTTACTCCCTAATCACGAAATCCGTAGTTTCGGCCGAAGTTTTGTGTGTTCACTCGGTATCTCTTAGGGACTTTTGACAAGCGTTGACCATCCGAAGTTAACCACTAGCAGTATTGCCATAGCATTCCGAATACAACTGTCTTATAGAATACGCCTGCAGACTAACCGAGCACGGTAGAGGTACAGGTTGCGCTTGCGCAAGGAACACGGTCGATTGATTGGACAATATCTTCAATTACGCAAAACTACTGCCGTCATTAATATAACACTTATGTTAGCACCTCATTACCCTCGGTAATTAGTTGCGGAATTTCGTGTTTTAATGCTACGGCCGATACAAATTGCATTTCTCTACTTTTTTTGGATTTTTTAAAGCGAGGTAGAGAATATTTTAAGAGGACATGCAGCTTCCGCTTACGTATTGTAATAATAAGATTTAATCCCGTAAGGGTTGTAAATTCTCTCAAATGAATAGTTTTATCAAAGTGGGACAAGTATTCAATTGCTATTTGTAGTAATAATATGTAGCTGAATTTTCTCTTAAACTTTCTTTGTCACACTTAACTACATACATTAAAGAGCAAGGACAACTACAAGTTTGTATACGTTAATTTTTACTCATCATTTCAACCGAAAAACGTCCACTGCTGGACATAGGCCTCCTCCAAAGGTTTGCCATAATCGCCACGCTTGGCAGGCGGGTTGGCGATCGTAGTATGATGTTAAAATGCATAGAGAACGCTGCTGCCCATTCTCTAGTAAGTCCCTTAGTCGCCTTTTACGACACCCACGGGAAGAAAAGGATGGTACTATTCTTAACGTCCGGCACCGCACGGCCAACAACTTACTCAATACAAATTATACACTGGGAAATACACAATAAGAAACCTTCTAAAGGTGTAGCGTTCGTAGCAGGATGCGACATTAGTGCTACGCCGTAGCAGGATACGTGCTACGCCATAGCCAGGCGCGTAGCGGGTTTTACCAATGACACGATTAGGGTATTATTTCATTCAATTTCCCATGAAAACTGTATTTTCATATTAAATAAATGATTAACTGTTATAATATTACTATATGTACCGATGTAGGTATCTAACTTACCCGGAAACATAGAAGATACCAGAGGGCCCTATATGATAGGCTGTCGTCAATTACTGGCAAGTACAACAATGGACTCAAACATAATTCTTTAACTTTTTTACTATATTCACTATTTGTCATTATCACAGAACTACATTATTAAAAAAAAACAACATATATAAAATATATATATTTTTTTAGGTGCAACAACCTTTCCTTGGTCACTACAGTATCTAAATGAATTATAAATAATATATAAAGTCAGTCATCGATTATCTATGAAGATAAAACAATAGCGGCATTTTAATTTGATTTATTATTCAGTTTATTTGACTATCTGATCTAAAGCGATAAGGATTGATGTAACTCTTATCGCAAGAATGGAACCAGCTACAGTAAAGCAAAACAAAGCAAAAGATAAATATTTCTAAAAAGTTCACATTATATCGTGAACAGTCTCCCCTTTTTACAGGGGAACAATATTTTTTAACGGTCGCTTGAACATGCCCCCTGCGGTGCGAACATCGACCACCCGCACCACGCCGTCACGGCCCGGGTACAGAGCCGCGATCACGCCACGTGGCCAGGTGCCCCTTGGTAAGTCCCCGTCTCCAATGAGCACAGGGTCCCCAACCCTGACAGCAACGTCTGTACCCGGAACGCGCCGCGGAGCTAAGGTGGGCAAGTATTCACGGACCCAGCGCCGCCAAAAATAGTCCGCCAGTCGCATTGCCTTTCGCCAACCGCTCCTACCAACCAACGCCGCATCGGTTAGGGCTTCGCTAGGAAACGAGTGTCCAGATGAATCGCCGAGCAAAAAATGATTGGGTGTGAGCGCTTCCGGATAGTCAGCATCGGGAGAAATGTGTGTCAATGGACGCGCGTTGACAATCGTCTCTGTTTCTGCCAACAGGGTGGCGAGAACCTCCTCACGTGGGGCCCGCTCTCTAAGCGGTGGGTGGCGCTGTTTACGTGCATGGTGACTAGAGCCATCCACCTTGAAATTGTAGCCAGCTTATGTGCAGATTCTGCTCTTATGTGCCTGCGTCGCTTCATTGCTCGTCGTGGCACACCCAGCCAAATATTCTCTGACAATGGGACGTCGTTCGTGGGAGCATACCGGCAACTGAGAGCCCTTTATGACGCTACAATTCCACAGTTTGCAGCAGAAAACAAAATTGCTTAGCGCTTTATGCCACCACTGGCACCCTTTATGGGTGGTGCCTGGGAAAGGCTCGTCCGTTCCGTGAAGACGGCCCTCAGGGTTACATTGAGAGAGCGGGCCTCACGTGAGGAGGTTCTCGCCACCCTGTTGGCAGAAACAGAGACGATTGTCAACGCGCGTCCATTGACACACATTTCTCCCGATGCTGACTATCCGGAAGCGCTCACACCCAATCATTTTTTGCTCGGCGATTCATCTGGACACTCGTTTCCTAACGAAGCCCTAACCGATGCGGCGTTGGTTGGTAGGAGCGGTTGGCGAAAGGCAATGCGACTGGCGGACTATTTTTGGCGGCGCTGGGTCCGTGAATACTTGCCCACCTTAGCTCCGCGGCGCGTTCCGGGTACAGACGTTGCTGTCAGGGTTGGGGAACCTGTGCTCATTGGAGACGGGGACTTACCAAGGGGCACCTGGCCACGTGGCGTGATCGCGGCTCTGTACCCGGGCCGTGACGGCGTGGTGCGGGTGGTCGATGTTCGCACCGCAGGGGGCATGTTCAAGCGACCGTTAGTAAATATTGTTCCCCTGTAAAAAGGGGAGACTGTTCACGATATAATGTGAACTTTTTAGAAATATTTATCTTTTGCTTTGTTTTGCTTTTTATTGTCTATTTTTTGATACGTGGCTGTTTTTTCACTCTCTGTCATTATATATAAATTTCTATACCGAATGGCTGTGTTTTTATTAAGAAAACCAACCTGCAGCCTAAGCAGTCGGTAATAGTGGTCCCGCAGCGATTATTAGGTAATCGATTAGACAATCTTTAATAGTTTCCCTACATGTATAAATAATAAGCAGATCCCCATTTTTAGGGTTCCGTACCAAAATGGTAAAAAAGAACCCTTAAGTCTGTCTGTCTGTCTGTCACACCTGGATATCTCAAAAACTACTAATGCTATTAACTTTAAATTTAGAATAGTTTTAGATATCGTTTGCCCAACTATTTTTCAAACAAGAAAGAAATAAAAAAATATATATCTTCTTTGCAAAAGGGACTGAAAGGGGGTCTTAGAAATTTTAAGTGGGGCTACTAGGGCATGTGGGGTATCATATGAAAGAGCGCTGTTTGCACATTCACAAACATTTTTTTTAAGCAGCATAGTTTGCGACTTTTGATGAAAAATGTAAAAAAAATACCGTCCCCACCCCCTTATCTTCGAAAATTATTCTATGTGATAGAAGTTTATGTAAAGATTACAGGAAAAATAAAACGATGTCTCTAAATAGTATAGTTTTTCAGAAATCATCAACACCATATTACGTGACCCTCGGTGCGCGAGTCCGACTCGATCTTGCCCTTTTTTTTTTTAATTGTATATTATTTAGAGTCCGACCGCATTTCGTTTTCCGTTTTCGACCTAAATATCCAATCATTTCGGCAATTTTTTGTTTTCTGCCGATAAAAGTATTAGTATCGACCTATGCCGAAAAAGTTAAGATCTGGCAAATCAATGTTAACAATTCATTTTTGTAACGAAAATCCATAAATTACAACTACTAAAAGCACAATTTAAAGGGTTGACATCAATGATTAAAAGATTGACACATCTTTTACTTTTGAAACAAAAACCTCGGGACCAATATATTTATATTATATGTTTTTTTTTCTCGTGTCTCAGTCGACAGCGATACGGATGAAATTTTCAACGCCATATTTTAATAGTTAATAGTAAAAGTTAGGATACTATATTGATATTTTATTTATTAATTAGATAAAGGTTGTTATTTATGTACATACCATTTTACTTCAAAATTAATTGATTAAAGAATTATAAGGACAAGGGTATTAACTATTTGGAATATTGACGGGAGTTTAACTCAGATTTTATTTTTTATTTTAGCTAAAGTTTGAAGAAAGAACCTAGATAATTTTATGGTCTTGTCAGGTTTATTAAAATCAGATAATCTGTTATTTAACTAAGTGGATAATTTAACCATTTTGACTAACAGATCTTGATAGTATAAAAATAATTATTATCTATTTAGCTAATATCTTGCTAATTATTAATCGTGAATTTGCATAATTTTACTGGACAAACAATATTAAATTGCTGCCTAATCGAAAAACAAACATTTCATCTGATAAAGTTTACACTTTGCTTTGCACTTTTAAGTTCGCCGACTCGGCCATCAACATTTTAAATTAAAAATATACAATCAACCAAATCTGATAAGAACGTTTAAAATGTCTGACATTGTACTTGAACTGCGCAATAAATATTTGTGAATTTGATGCATTGTTAACTGAAATTAAAACGGTTCATTACTAACAAACGGAAATTGATTTCAAATTCTTTTATCACATAGGGAGTTTATTGGCCCAAACATCGTTTCAGTCCACCTTAATTTGTATGGTAATTTGGATTGAACATTGGACATGCAAACCTGCTGATAATCTGTAATATTAGATTTTATTATTACGAACATTGTGATTGTCCTATTAGATTTATAATAAATTTTACATTTTTAACTTAGTTTTGTGAAGCTATTCATTACAAAACGTAGAGTTAGGAATATAATAGAATGGTTTAATACGTATGAAATTGATCTCATTTATTTTAAATTAAGTTCCTTAGTGAGTTATAACGAGAAGTGTATTTTTTATTTAAATAATAGATCATAGTTTACCCATAAATTACCTTCCACTAAATAACTAACCAGACTTCAGAAGCTATTCAGCCTACTTTGAATACCGATCTCACTTACCCGATAGTTATGCTCAGCGATCTCCTTAGCCCTTGTATTGCCCTGCGTGTGCAGCCGCAGCTCCTCCTGCCTGCGCAGACGCAGCGCCTCGGAGTGCGCGAGCGCCTCCCCGCGCATGCGCCGGTAGCGCCGCATGCACAGCAGACGCCGCGCGTGCGACTGGATCTTCACGATGGCCCACATCTTGTGCCCATAGGAGCGACGGACTAGGTAGCCGCGGGCTGCCGCCTATGGAACAGGTAGGTTAGGTTTTATAAAGAAGCATTTGTGTACTTTACTGACAAAGTTTATTTTTTATTCTACAATGTTTGTAAATATGTGAGCACCATGTATCTATAACATAATTAATTTATCTATCATTGCTTCATTATTAATTCTTTTTACATATTGTGGTAAGTATAGTAATTTTATTCTAGGTGCATCGTCTTCACATATAATTATATAATTGATGTACCTATACAAAATATTGTAAAACATTTTAAAGAGTAACGGTGGAGTTTCTTGCCCATTCTTCTCCATACGAAGCTACCTTTTGGAAGGGGCGACTAGAATCAACTCTATTTTATTTGTAAATTTT
Source organism: Tiliacea aurago (assembly GCA_948098905.1). Classification (NCBI taxonomy): domain Eukaryota; kingdom Metazoa; phylum Arthropoda; class Insecta; order Lepidoptera; family Noctuidae; genus Tiliacea; species Tiliacea aurago. The sequence continues at coordinate 22,168,841 of OX402581.1, read as the reverse complement.
GACGTTCAAAAGTGCCATTTATTATTTATTTTATTATTTATGTACACACAGTAAAATACAGAGAGATAAGACTTGCTATGATGATTTGACTTTGATAACACTTTTCTTTTTTTTTTGAGGTACCCTAAAAATCAGTAAATTATCCAAAATAAATTGGAACAATTTACGATAATATATACCACAACCTGGATATAACTCCCGTTTAAAGCAACGTATGTAGTATGTACATAATCTATAGTAATACGGGCCTTTCTAAGGCCCGTATTACTATAGATTAAGGCCCGTATTACAGAACGTCACTAAATACTCAAGCATTACAAGTTTTTGCTTAAAATATAAAGATTATAATAAAAATAAATAAATTATTATGATTCCAAAGAAACAAAACTCGGACGTTATTGATCGTGAATCAATTGCTTAAAACTAGATTCGAGCCATTTGATTGGTTGAAACTAGTTTTTTTACTTGTTTGATTTTTTTAATTTATTTATTTTTTTATTAAAGTCCACTTAAATCTGTGTGGTTATTTCCTCAAAAGACCATCTCAGGTAGGCAAGTTCCATATAAGACCTGGCCAAGATTATGTCTGTACTTTAAAAGAGACTGTGACCTCTGAATAACTGAAATCAGCTTTTAATATAACTGTAAGCTTGTCATACCATTGCTTTTGTTTTCTTCAATACATAATAAGTTTTTTTTTTCTAAACACCGGGATCAATACCCAGCTAAAACATAGTTTAAAAGTTATACAAAATCTTGAGGTGGTTTTCTATGAAATTGAACTCATGACTCTTGGGACCATTTGTTTGTATTTACTGTAATTTGGGGTTTAACCCGTCCCATCCCTAAAAATTGGGCTCAGTCGCAAAATGACCACTTCGCAAAATGTCCATTTCACAAAATGTATCTTTCGCAAAATGTCCCTTTCGTAAAATTTCCATTACTCAGAATGTCTCTTTCGCAAAATGTCCCTTTTTCCAATGTTCATTCAATCCATCTCAGTCCAAATCAGTACAAAATCGGTCAAGTGCGTGTCGTATACGTGCACAGAGGGTTACATAATAATCTTTTTTTTAGATACCTATCTGAATAGCCCTACCTACCCTGTGTGTATCCCACCCCAATTGTGTGTAAGTGTAACCTAGGTAGGTTACACTCACAGGTAGGTCACACAAATTAAAATAAAGGACAGACATTGCATGGTACATTAGAAAAAAGGGACATTTTACGAAAGAGACATACTAAGAAATGGACATTTTGCGTCCTATAGACATTTTGTGAAGTGGTCATTTTGTTACTGAGCCCTCTAAAACTCATCCAACATACATTTTCGTTTAAAAGTATAAGAAATTGTAAACGTACCTGTAAAGCCACAATATGTCCACGAAGGTGCCTGAACCGATGAGCCAACACTCGTGCGCGTATCAAAGCTTGCAGTCTAGCATACCCCACCTTCATCTTGTTGTAACGAATTCTCTGCAACTTGCCTCGCCAGTGACGTTGGATCAAAATGGCCGCCGCTCGCATCTTCAAGAACCGTCTGCGGTACACCCACCCTCGAATAGACCTCTGCAGAATTAATATCTTCCTAGTAAGTACTCGGTCTCTCTCTTGTTCTAAGAATAAGTCATGAGCGTCCTTCAGAAAAACTTTGGTGTGACCCAACTGGTAGTCAGACTTCCCGAGGACCGTTGCACAGATTTTAGCAGTGGCAGAACGACAGTCAGTCTTGTGCGCAGGTGGAACGCCGGATATTAAGAACCGGTATCTCTCAACAAACTCTTTGAAGCTGTGCCTGATAGGGTACCCGGCCCTCCTGATTCGGATTGTCTCCATCATACCAGAGTACCTGAGCTGTCTGCAGCAAAGACCGCGGTCGAACAGCATTGGTTTCTTGAATTCATTTGGTTTTATACACCGTATGAAGAACGGTTGGCATGTTCCCAATGTTCGCATCAACAGGTCGAGAGACTTCTTGAACTGCGTTGAAAGTGTCGGAGTTCGTTTCCGTGTTTCAGATCCCATCGCGATGTCATCCTGGAATATATGCTGCAAGAATTTGTTCGTAGAAATGTGAATTAATTGCAATAAATCAGCACTAAACGTATCACGGTTCTTCTCAAGAAAACCTCGCGTATCATAGAATACTATCCCAGCGAAGTGGTTGAGTCCAAAACTGGTGTTTATATCTGACTTTGGCTTGAGGTAGTTTCTGTGCAGACCGTGGGTCTTGTGTAGCTTAGCTAACATCGTTTGGTCAGTACCCTTTGGAAACTTCGATTCTTCATCAATTAAAGCCATAATATTCAGCTGTTTTAGCGCAATCAAATCCAAGGCATCTTGATTGTCGACGAATTCGATGTGCTGCCAGTTGATACCTTCATGATTATACTCTTCCTGTTCCAGTTTGAATATATGCCTAACGAAGAACTGCTGCAAGTTCTCGTTAGCAAAATTTATACAGAATTGTTCGAAGCTGTTTTGATCGAAATTTTCGAAACCGAATATATCTAGGACACCAATTGCAGTTCTCATTGTAGACTTTGGTCTATAGATTGCTGAGTTGATCTTTTTAACGATGGTGACGAATAGACGTCCATAGATTCCTTTGACGAAGGCGTCTCTGATGTCAACTGACTGGGTTTTACTGAGGGTTGATATGACAGTTTCTCCATGGGCAAACAGTGTCTTTCTAGTAAGAGCGTCTATGAGCGACTGCATGGGCACTCCAAGCAAGGTCGCTACCCTCCTTACATTGGCTTGTTCTATAATTTCAGTAGCATCTAAGTTGTCGACGACCGTAGCTTCGTATTTAATGTTACCGGTGTGTAAGACGGCAGCTAGCAGTTTCAATATTTCCCATATTTCTGGTTCAGTGAATAATAAAACCTTCATGGCTGATCGTATGTCTGCGAATTCAGCAGCATCATCTCTGCCTTCACAAGTGAGACTTCCACCCTGGAAAAAAAAATACGTTAGGTACTTATCTCTGATTTTAATTAGATCTTAACGGAAGATGATACCCATATTACTTTATGCATGATTATCTATTATCTAATAATAACACATGTTAATACCCTAAATAATAATTGTAGGTAATCCAGTCATATTTATTAATATTATCATTAGGTAAAGTCTTGGCGATACGTTCATACAATATCAATTGGTTTTCGAGTTTACTCCTTAAGAATCGATTGTCATATTATTCCTTTTCCTTTGAACTTAGGTCCCGGTATGGAAAGTTCATGAGCAGTGAAATTATTACAAGCGTTAACTCACACTTTTGCACAACGTACCTTGAGCACCATTCAAGGAGTAAACTCCAGTCGTGCGTCGGAGTTGACACACAATTTCTCTTTAGAAACAACGTTATGTATTGTACATGTTCTAATAACTACAAAAGAAGAACTTGGTCCAACTCCCATATATATAATCTTTATTTTTTCCACAACAATCAAAATACATCAATATATGGATGGTCAATGTCCTTTTCATCTAATTTTAAGTAAGTATTTACTTCTTGCACTAGCTAAAATGTATCTAAGTGCTGTAGTGTAGGTAGTTGTATTATATAGTTGTATTTCTATTTTACTCACCCCAGACAAATATCTATATTCAGATGGATCAGTCAGTTCCAGCTTCTTCTTCTCTTCTTTGGACAGTCCTGCCAGCAGGCAGTAGAACACATGGTAGTTCCTCTCCTCCGCGCCCTGGGAGACTATTCTAGACTTTTCTAGAAGGTACTGCTCGATCTTGGCGCCTTCGATGACCCCGCTGTTGTTGAAGTGAATGTCGATGTACTTGCCGAACCGCGAGGAGTTGTCGTTTCTGACAGTCTTCGCGTTGCCAAAGGCTTCCAGGATAGGATTTGCTTCTAGAATCTGAAGAAGAAATGATTAAAAAAATTACGTATTAATTTGTGTAGGTACTGTTAGCAGATAATTGAAAGGCATAGCCTTTTCCCAACTATACTGGGGTCGGCTTCCAGTCTAATGGATGGATGCAGCTCTGATCTCCACCACCCAGTTACTCGTTAATACGATACCCCTTGGTAAGAAGACTGGTTGTCAGACTTTCGGACTTCTGACGACCCGTAACGACTGTCAATGATCTACGAATGACAGCCGGGACCAACGGCTTAACGTACTTACCGAGGCATGGAGTGGTCTTGGTATGGTATTTTATATTGTTTTTTTTGTCAATGTGAGGACGTTGTAGGCTTATTAGACTGTAGATCTGTAGACCATTTTCTATTTTGTTAAGTACCTGGTACTTTTGACGGGCCTACGCCGTCCTCTCATACCTATTAACACTGTAATTTGAAAACATTGTAAAAGCCAATTTTTTTTTTTTTAAAGTGTGACCGTGGAATTTCTTGCCGGCTCTTCTCCATAGGAAACGACCAATTGGAACCGTGCGCCTAGGTTCTGACGTTTCATAAGTGCCCATGTAAGCTTATGTGAAATAAAAATATTTTTGATTTGATTTGATATGTTAAGATGGTCACCCATCCACGGGCTAACCGCGGCAAGCGTAGCTTAACCTGATTGATCGACCCGTGCGGCTGTTATTACGTAGCCACAAGCCCCTCGCCTAGTAGATAATTGAAAGTGGAAGAAGAACAAAAGAGTTTTCTTTCAACTACGTAGTAATGTTATCATTAATCACTACAAAACCGATCACAAAGCACGTATTTATTCCTTAGAACCAAAACAGAAATCTCGTTGTTGAACTCTTTTTCAGTGCAACAATGTGATTTCAGTGTAACAATGAGATTTCATACAACATTTCCGCACTGTTTTTATTTTCTATTTAGATATAAAGTTACCACAGAGGTTTAATGTATCCCTTAAGTTTAATATAAAATGTATGCATTAAATCAAAAATATACTGGCTGAAAATAAAAATCGGCTGAATAAAACCGATTTGGTGAAAAGCTTTGTTTTCATTAACTTGAGTTTTTATTTTGAGTAAGTATAATTTTAACACGGTAGGTAGATTGGTAGTTGAAAGAAAGAAGAATGACGATGTCCAACTTTATATATCATTTAGACCAGACGAGTACGATAATGCCATTAAGGACCTTAACGATGATCTTCAAAGAATCGCCGCCTGGTCTGAGGAGAACTGCTTGTCGTTAAATCCAACAAAAACGAAATATATGGTATTTGGCACAAGACAGCAGTTGGCTCGGTTACCAGTGACATTTGACTTGAGACTTATGGGTGAACCAATTGAGCGAGTGAATGAAGCGCGAAATCTAGGTATTATTATGGATAAAGACCTTCGTTTTGAGAAACACGTAGCAGACTCGGTTAGAAACTGTTTCTATCGCCTTAAGGTTTTATACAATGTGAGGCCTTTTTTATCCGAAAGACTGCGGGAACAGCTAGTGGAAACTCTGGTTCTGTCTAGGTTGAACTATGCTGACACGGTTTACGGCCCGCGCCTATTAGCTCGTACCGACCGCCTCATCCAAAGGGTACAAAACGCCTGTGCTCGTTTTTGTTACAATATCCCTCGCAGAAGCCATGTAACACCTTTTCTAAACAAGCACTTTACACTAAAAATGAAGTCCAGACGCAAACTACACTTGGCTTGCCTTCTGTTCGGTGTGGTTAAATATCAGAAACCAGACTACCTATTCAACAAGCTAAGCTGGGTTACGAGTAGACGAGAATGCGGGAGAAGGCAATGCTCACAACAACTCTCGACACAGTCTCAGGGTTCAGCCGCTTTTAGGGGTAGCTTTCGTTATGCGGCTTCCAAAGTATGGAATAACCTCCCACCACCGATTAGAGTAATTAACAGCATAGACACTTTTAGACGACGCTTACGGCAGTACCTTATAGAAGCGCAACGGGAGCTGGACATGGTGGCACTAAATGTCTCAATTATATGATGTATGTGGGTACCTACCAACTTAGGTATGTGTTAGTGTTTCTGTGTCTGTCGGTGAAAGTTGCACGAAAATGCAAATAGCCGCTGTTGTATATATTACATGTTATGTTAGATTTCATTAGATATTAACAAGGTCCTGATGTGTCCTTCTCATTTATTTATTAGTGTCTTTTTTGTTTTGTTTTTTTACAGTTTTCACTATAATCACACTATATTATTTTATATCTGACACAAATTTATTTTATTTATTTATTTATGTATGCAGTATAAAACTGATTCACATCCGTCACCTCATACTTCAGGTCCAGTTGAAAACCAGCGTCAGGCACTAGTTGTCTGGCATTTATGCTGAACTGGGCCTTTTTGGCGCAGCCGTGAGGCACACTTACCCGCAAATTTCTTACATCGCACTTTACACTATTTACTTGTTTTTTATTTTTTATTTTTACATGCTGTACTTATGTTATATTGTGTGCCTTAGTCTGTGCTGAATAAATGTATTTTCTTTCTTTCTTTCTTTCTTTCAAGAAGATTACGCACCTTGCTAAAGTGAGTAATGAATGCACTCGTGCTAATTTAGTGTCCTCGCATGCGCTCGGGCACCAACATAACACTCGTGTACTAATAACTCGCTTTGCGCTCGCTCGCTCGCTCGCTTTGCAACAATCTACTAAAGTATCTCGTGGTTTTCTATAGTTTCTGCCTGCTACTATTAGACAAAGTGTGATCAATTGATCATACCTATACCAAGACTACAGGTAGACATCTGTAACATACATCTGACCAAAATATATTTACGACGAGATTAGAATCAACTGATTAGGGTCACATAAAATTCCCCGCAGCCATATTTGAGTATATAATCTTAATTAATTACATTCGAAAGATGTGTTCTGATTGAAGATTTTAATCTCAAATGTAATTTCTTGTAGCATTAATTATTATACTCGTAGGTAGGACTAATTAGGACACAAAAAAGAATCGGTGTTTGAAATTTCTAGATTTCTGATAAAATATTATGAAGATTAAGGTATAAGAAACATTGGGTCTTCATTATCATCAATCTAACACTCACCACGTCACTCCACGACTTAGCCCTCCAACCACACGCTTCTATCTTTAGATAGATTTAGTACCTATTAGTATAACATAATATAATATATATTAATAGCAATCATGTCTTTTGGTTTAAATAGGTTTTGTTTTTTAACAAAATTTTATTTATAGATTATTTTTTATGTTTAACCGACTTCACAAAATCACAAAAAGGAGGAGGTTCTCAAGGCGGCTGTATTTTTTTTTTTTTGTGAACGTGAAAACTTTGTAGGCCTACTATACTGTAGATTTGTAGTCCATTCTCTATTTTGTTAAGTACCTAGTACAGTCGCCGTCAGATATATTGTAGCAGACAAGCTGACCAAATACTTCTGAACAATTTAAAATGTCAATAAGTTCCATACACTACAAGTTACCATTAATATCTGAACATTCATTACTTCATTAATATCTGAGCAGATGCTGTCAATAATTTCTTTACACACAACTAACCAAAAATATCTGAACACTTACAACGTCAAGTGTATCCTACGCAGACAAATCCTGAGCTTACCTAATTCGTTACTGCGTGATATAAATGACGAACCAAAAACGACTATCGACTTGACAAAAATAAATTAAATTTCAGAACAGTCAATAAAAAAATATCACGCAGTAACGAATTAGGTAAGCTCAGTGTTTGTCTGCGTAGGATACACCTGACGTAGTAGATAAGTGTTCAGATATTTTTGGTTAGTTGTGTGTATATAAATTAAACCGTCTCTGGCCTAACTTGTCGGCTCTTCTCCATAGGAAACGACCAATTGGAACAGTGCACCTAGCTTCTCACGTATCATAAGTGCCCATGTAGGTTGTAAAGTAAGTGGACTGTATTTTTATGATCTGTGATGCAATAATTGCTTTGTTAATGAAATCGATGAAATGAATGTTTGGATTTACTTGAAAATGGGAATGGAAGGGATTTAAGTAAGTTCACAGAGTGTTGAATGTGACTGGCTGAAAGATTTGAGAGAAATTAATTGGTCGTCCGACACGACCGCGCTAGGACATACCCTATTTGATATAGTTGCTATTATTGTGAACCACCATTAAACCTTTATAAAATACAGTCCACTTACTTTACTTCCACCTGGGAGCCTAAAATGGACGCTTTGGCAGAATCATGCGTGCAATTCATACAGCCCGCAATTCATCTGTTTGACAGCTGCTATTTGACATTAGACTTCACTATATTAATTCTTAATTTGTGGACCATTTTACGAAACTCCATACACAACTGTCAAACAGATGAATTGCGGGATATGAATTGTACTCAGATCATATTATGATTCTGCGAAAGCGTCCATTTTAGGCCCCCTGAGCTTAAACATAGGTTTATGTGAAATAAAACATTTAGATTTATTTTTATTGATTTTTATAGCATAATGCTACTAAGTATTTATTGCATAGTTTTCAAATTGGGTGCAGCCTATCACTCTGTTACTGTAATACGCTATATCATCTTAACTGTTCTCTGTTCTAAACCCCGTTGGATGCAAGCATGCCACAACAATAGTTACCAAGCCAGGTGAGAAGTGTATTGAGCTGATTGACTTTAATCAGACTCAACCCATAAAACTATTTTCAATAAATCTGTGGCTTAGTCCCATCTCTTCCCCTTCCCATCTCTTCCCCTATACGTTTATATCTTAGGGGAAGAGATGGGAAGGGGAAGGGATAGGACTAAACCAAATCTGTAACGTTTACTCCAAAATCATCATAAAAACCAACCTGTTGTTCAATCCAAGAGTGCTTCCCACTAATCGCAGCAAGGTACTGGAGAATCAACTTCGTGGACTCAGTCTTCCCTGCACCGGATTCACCACTGATGACGATGCACTGATCCTGCTTGTACCGACGCATGTGCGCGTACCCATTGTCTCCTATCGCGAAGATGTGTGGAGGCAGCTCTCCGATCTTCCTCTCCTTGTATAACTTGATCTGGTCTGCCGTGTAGATCGGCAGTATTTGGTACGGGTTTACGGCTACTAATATTGAGCCGGTGTATGTCTGAAAATTTGATAATTCTAATTAGTTTAACTTGTCGCCCATTTATTTTTGTTGTGGAAAAGGCAACAGCAGATGTTGTATGATGTTGTTGAATAAATAAATGTTCTATTATTTCTGCGGTATGGAATGCAATTGCTACACGGAACTATGAGTCTTTGAACCATCGTCAAGTAAGGTAACGTATATTCTATATCTATTGACAAAAATTCCCAGTAAATTGAAACATCACTATGGTTGACACTAGCTAACTGTTACGTTGGTCTTGAAAGCTAAAATAGACCTTTACGTTTTATAACATGCAAGTGGCATTAAACTTAAGGGTGGTATTGCCATTACGAGGTCGACTATACAGTAGAGTACAGAGTGTGATGTGAGCACTATGTACCTACCATTTACTGAGTACGTCTTTGATTGACTTGAATGTGCCCTGGCGGCTGAGAGTGTGTCACGCTCACTCAAATGTCTCGCTGATGGTGGCGTATGTGTTGGATTATTAAATTCCCTTCAAAATGGTTGAGCTGAATGGTGTTGATCCATGCGTCATGTTCGTGAACGGGCGTCAGTATGGAGGTAATTTCTTAGCTGCCACGGCTTATTTTTAACTTTTTTTTATTTTTCATATTATCTTTTTATTACGGACGCTTTTAACGTGCACGTCTTTCTACATTGTTCTCACATGTATAATTTCAACATAAATGATGTAACTAATACTATGTAACAATATTTTAATTTAAAAGAGTGTCCGTGGAGTTTCTTGCCCGTTCTTCTCCATAGGACCCCACTACGCTTTGGAATGGGCAACTAGCTTCATCTTTCTAACTGACCGACACCTTGACAATACAAACGTGCCTGTAATTGGTTTATTTGAAATACTTAAATGCTTTCGGCCTTATTACAAAACAAGATTTATATTTTGACATGGCTTAAACCATGGAGCCAGTTTTTGTAATAAGAACGTAACTGTGATTGAAATCCCGTTCTTTATACAAAACTGAAAACTTAGTTCGGTACTAAGTTGTCAGTTTTGTATTAGGAACTTTACCGTAGACGGAATAAAGTTCGAAATTCAATAATGGCTCCATGATTTAAACCTGGGTCTGAAGATAAACCTTGTTTTGTAATAAGACGGTTTGAGTTTGAGTCGACAGCAAAATTATATCTGAATATTGACATTTTTTTTATAGAAAATGAAAGTTGGTCGGTGACATAATGTATACCTAAATGAATATTATGTTAATTGGTAAAGAAATACAGACATCCAAATTAGAAAGATACATTGATGTTGTCACAGGATAATCCGATTTCTCGTTTTTGAGCTTGGACCATAGGTCAAGTAAAGGCTAAATTTTTTCAATAAACTGAGATATCTATTTTGATAAATTCTTGACCCGTGGCGCTTGTCCTTGCTTATAACCGGATTAATATGTTTTCCCAGTCAGACCAATAAAATGATGAATGCGCATTCACTAAAAAACGTGCATACTGAAATATAATTTAATAAATCATCGCAACTTTTAGCTCGTTCAAAAATAAGTTTCACGACAAGAATTACATCGGATCAAGGTCCTGTTTGTGTCCTGGTTGACTGTTCAGATTCTACCAATTTTTATGGAGTACCCAGGTTACAATGACCGCTTAGAAATCTAGGTAAGCCTATGGTATACACGTTGCAAATGTAAACAACTCACAGGTGTTACAATATGCTTCATAATCATTCTCTTATAACACAATAGCCACGTTTGTAAATATTGAAAAGGGATACAGGCGCAACTTGTCGCGCGACGCGACACCGGTAGAACAATTTTTATGCAAAATTGTTCTACCGGTGTTGCGTTGCGCGACAAGTCGCGCCAGTATTTAGAAGCCTTTATATTGAATGGGTTATGAGTTATAGTTGTGGGTCTTAGATTTTCCTTTGTCAGTACAAAAGAAAATGGAAGAGAAAAACATTTTAACAGCGCTGACGCCTTAGGCCGGGACTCCACCTAAGCGGAGATGTGCGGAGATGTTTGTAAACGACCAATAAGATATCGGCAATGGTACGGTAACGTTATCTTATTGGTATCTTATTGGTCGTTTACACACATGTCCGCTTTGGTGGAGTCCCGGCCTAAAGCGCAGGCCACACCGCCAGCTAGCGGGCGGGCGGGCTAGGCGGGCGAACATCGTTTCACCTCTTTACATACTTCGGTTCACACCGCGAGCTACCGACTAACCATGTAAAGAGGTGAAACGATGTTCGCCCGCCTAGCCCGCCCGCCCGCTAGCTGGTGGTGTGGCCTGCGCTTTAACATGGGACAAGACCAGGAAGGAGAAAGGGCGTAGCATTTTTTACTTCCGTCCTTCTCTAACATCTGCGATCTCAGAATTCACTTTCTTCTTAGCAATAACATCTTTCACAAAATTCATCCATCTTTTGGTCTGCCTCTTTTCTTAAAACCATTTTTTTTTCTTTAATTTTATAACAGGCTTCTACAGTGGCATGCCAGCCTCATCATAATCCACATTCATACTTGAAGAAGAGGTGGATACTTACGTAAATGAGATTCTCATTGTATCTTATAAGTAGATTCCTGAGGATTCCGGCTTCGTGCAGGTCGCCGAGTGATATCATATCCTCGACGCCATGCACGGAGGTGGCGTGCATGGCCTTGATACGACGCTCCGGCGGCAGCCATTGCTCGTTGCCGTCGTCGTCGCGAACTCGAATCCGTCGCCCTTCGGCCGCGAGGACGCGTGCGCCGATCGCTACGTCGAACTCTCGACCAGACACCGGCTCGATCCATATGTAATCGCCCTGGAAATTAGAAGAATTTTAATTAGTGTCATCCTTTTTAGTGCAGTCTGTTGCCTTGCAGGTAGACGCTTGAAATATTCACAGAATGTGTAGTTATATATTGACTTTAAAAAAAAAAAAAACAATAAAATAAAACAAATATTTAAGGGGGGCTCCCATACAACAAACGTGTTTTTTTGCAATTTTTATAGATAATGGTACGGAACCCTTCGTGCACGAGTCCGACTCGCACTTGGCCGGTTTTTTTTTTTTTGGGTGGGAAATTATCAAATAACTTCTCCCGCTCTGGGCGGAGCGGGAGGGCGTGTCAGACTTTTACTGACTAAAACCCACCGTGTTCCTTCAAATGCCTGTGTGCCAGGGCCACGATATCCTTTTCGGACAGGCTCGTAACCCTGGCAGGCATTGGCCCTTTCAGACCCCGTCAATTGTTGCTGACATCTCTTTGAGGCGCGCGTGGAACACAACGCGCCGTCGATCCGGGCCTGGTCCTTATCGGACGGCGAGCTACCCCTCGCTCACCGTCCGCAAGCCCGCGCCTACGGTGGCCGGGAAAACTTTACGAGATCCTGAAGGTATAATCACTGCTTACGAAGCGCGGTCACCATTACATGTGATTTGCAGCTAATTGGTAAGAACGTAAATAAATGTCCACTCCAAAATCTTGGGTCGGTCAAATTTCCGGAGATCCTATTATCCTATTAATTATAATGACATAACATTATAACTGCACGTCTGTAATCACCAAAGGGTTAGGCAGAGGTGTACCTATTGTACACCCACATTTCGCCAGTCATGTTTAAGTCCCATGTAATAGGGGGCGAGCCTATTGCCATCAACCGGGCACAAAAATGACTTATTGTGAAAATAATTATTGAGTTTCTAAAGTGTATCATGATAAAAGTACCTAGGTTATGTATCGTCCTATTAAAGCTCCTACAAACTGCATGGTGTGATATCGCGGGCGCGACGTAACACTAATTGCACAATTTCTTTGTCGGTGCCTGTCGCACCCGCGATTTTGCGTGAGTCTGTAAGAGCCTTTACTTTCTAGGAAGTCGTCGGTCTCTCGACTCAAACGAAGCCGAATTACATTTTTATTGGCGTCTTATCTCGAAAACAAAAAATCAGGTTTATGATTGCTCTCCATTTCAGGCGAATAATGATCCCAATTTGGCCATAGATGGACCAGAAACCAATCCAACAACTTTTTTACAATATCTAATCGTTTTTGCTACAGATTTATGTGAGTGCTTTAATACTGAAAAAAAAATAAAGTCGATTAGAGAGCAGGTTTAGCCATTAGCTCTCTTTAATGTCACCAGACAGCTTTCGTGAGATGATTCCTATGTAACATCTGGTTCCTGTTTTTAAGTACTTACTTGGATACATGGCTTGGATACTAGAAGAAGCTGACTAGTTATTTGTGGGAACTAAGTATAATTTAGTCGTTTTTTATTTAGCATTATAATAATTATGATTACAGATCTCAAGTTGTTATTTTTATCAAACACGCTGGATTAAACAAAAAAAAATATAGGTACTTTAAAGAAATATATAAGAACTTGAAACACTTTCTTTTGTTTTTTATAATAAAGATTGTAAACAATAGGTACCAACACAAATGCCAAAACTTGCATCTGATAACGAATGTATCTACATCTTATCAGGACCATCTACATGCTTGAAACAAAGGTAAACAGGATATTTCCAATGATAATCAGACCTTAATTTAATTGATTGATTTATGACATTGTTCTGCATGTCATCATCAAAATATAGGTCCCATAGAAAAAAATGTTCAAAATGATGAGTATAATGACCCGTTTTCGGTTTAGTATAAACAAAAAATAATGCCCCCTTATTCCAAAACAAGGTTTATCTTCAGACCCAGGTTTAAAACATGGAGCCATTATTGAATTTCGAACTTTATTCCGACTATGGTAAAGTTCCTAAACAAAATACTGACAACTTAGTACCGAACTAAGTTTTCGGTTTTGTATAAAGAACAGTATTTCAATCACTGTTACGTTCTTATTACAAAAACTGGCTCCATGGTTTAAGCCCTGTCAAAAAATAAATCTTTTTTTGTAATAAGGCGGATGTTGTTTAAGCATAGTAATCTGACGTTGATGTATTTATGAAGTATCAGTATCGATGTAATTTATTCTCTGTCACGGAACAAGCCACTGTATTTCTTTAATGCTCCACTAAAATGTTAATAGGTATTTCGAACAAGATATTATTATTTATTATTATCTCATGATGGGTATTCAGTCAGAGCAGTGGTGGCCCAGTGGTAACGGCCCCGACTTACGAGTTGGTCCTGGATTCAAACCCAAGCAGGCGCATTACTTTGTGTAAATAATTTCATCACCACTGCTCCCAAAACGGTGAAGGAAAACATCGTGAGGAAACATGTGACATCTTCATCTCAACAAAAATGTCTTAGAACCAAAAATTCGAAGACATGTGACATCTATCAACCTGCACTGGGCCCGCGTGGTGGATTACGGCCCACTCTTCGAAGAGAGGAGACCTGTGTCCCAGCAGTGGGAACATTATAGGCTGTTATGATGGGTATTATTATAGGTTATGTAACTAGTTTCCTATAGAACAATCTAGACAGATGCATTACATGTCTATATCATCCTGTCTGGGATGATAAACGATGATGTGACAGCCATTTTAAGCTTACCTATTATTTATACCTACTCATACTTGTAAATTAATGCAGATAGGCTAGAGCTAATTTTTTGTCATAAAAAAAATTATGATGTGCTTATACTCCATTGGTTTAGGTAGTTAAATATAGGTAAACAAATCATACAAAGGGTTTTTATAGATGACACTTGTTTAAAAATACGTTGTAACTTAAAGCCTTATAATTTATTTTTGATTTTTACATATTATATATCTTTTATTACTCTATGTTAAACTTTATCATTTATTCTTAAATTACTCTTCGTAGATGTAATTGCTTGAGCACATTTTTTTTGTTAAATACTATAATATTTTGTAATCTGTCTAATGTAAAGAGCCCAAAATTCTCTAAACGTCAACGAAATAAAACGATGCTAAATTTAAGAGTACAACTGTGACGTAGCATAACAACTGAAGAGACAGGTATTACGTTTAGTCGGTTACTTGACAGCTTTCTCGTCACGTGGTTTTTTTTGTTTACCTTTTATTTTAACTATACCTAAACTAAAACAACAGAGTATAGGTACTAAGTATATAACTAGAATTTCCCATTTTCTATGCACAAAGTGATTTGACTTGGTTTTTATTCAATGAAAACCCCTAAATTCTGTGCATCACCCCTCAAAAATCCCCGTTCCCGTCTCTGGGGGTCTACTCCGAAGATAAATCTGAAGTATCGGCCTAATGTTCCGCCGTTTCTTGACTTCCAAAGTTTCCTTTTTTGACTATGAGTCCTTACCCGACTTCAAGTCACATTTTAACTTTGACATATCTCTTTGACTGTCATTTTTTTTTCTTTCGCCGTAATTAGCCGAAGGCAGGAAACGGCCGAACATTCAGCCGATACTTCGGAGTTGTTTCGTGTCGCTTACGGACTTGACCGTTTCCAACCATGTCAGTGTTCTTACTGTCGCAACTTCTAGCAATAAACCATACAAAAACTAAAACAAAAGCCAGTAACATAAGCATAAAACTTGTAATCCACTAGAGCCGGAACTAATATAAAAACAATGGTGTGTCTGGTGTATCAGTATATAGTTATAGAAAGTCGGCCGCGTCCCTATTGCGCGCGCGTCGATTGATGACTATCTTAATTAATTATAATGCTTGGGGTCTACTCCGAACAAAATCCGAAGTATCGGCCGAATGTACGGCCGTTGCTTAACTACGGCTAACTATGGCTGACTACGGCGAAAGAAATATATCTATATGATTGCAATTTGGCTACTTGTATTAGAGTGTGTTTTTTTTTCGTCAATTTGTATTTTATTTTTGTAATGTGTGTTTTGTTTGTGCAGAATAAACAATTTTTCTTTCTTCTTCTTTTCTTTCAAAAAAAAAACCACGGTCAAAGATATAAGCCGAAGTCAAAAATGTAACTTTAAGTCGGGTAAGGATTCAAAGTCAAAAAAGAAAGTTATAAAACGTCCGAACATTCGGCCGATAATTCGGATTAACGCTTCGGAGTAGACCCCCATCATCTTAAGTATACAGTCGCCAGCACATAAAATTATACCAAACTGTCAAATTTGTCCAAATGAACCTTAAAATGTTGAATGTTAAGTTCAAAATCGAATGAGAAAATTTGACGATTTGTGGTCATATTTTTATTACTTAATTGACTATGCGATTGTAACGCGGATCTTTTGATACTTATCTTATTTTAATTTGTTGGAACAACATATAGTATGTTGTTCCAACAAATGCACAATACTTTAATGTCACTATTAATTTGTGTGACCTAGCCGGTCATGTACATAAGACATGCATAAGGTCAGGGGGCCTAAAATGGACGCCTTAGCAGAATCTTAATATGAGCTGCGTACAATTCATACATCCCGCAATTCATCTGTTTGACAGCTGCTATTTGACATTAGACTTCTTTAAAGCAATTCATAATTTGTGGACCATTTTACGAAATTCCATACAAAACTGTCTGTGACAAAGACGAAGAGGGGGAGAATGGTCAAGTTATGCAGAGCACTGACTGTACCTACTTGTAGTTTTGTTATATATTTAATCCACTGTTAATGATTAACCTAACCGACATATTATAGCCTGCAGAGTAAGCAAGCTGAAGTGGCAGTGGGCTGGCCATGTTTGTCGAAGGATCGATGGCCGGTGGAGCATACGAGTGCTGGAGAGGAGACCGTATATCGGCAAGCGTAGTGTGGAACGCCCCCAACTAGATGGACCGACGACCTTAAAAACGTAGCTGGGACAGACTGGATGCGGAAGGCGGAGGACAGGGTGTTGTGGCGCAGCCTGGGAGAGGCCTTTGTCCAGCACTGGACTGCTATAGGCTGAGTTGATAATGATTAACCTAACTTAAAGACGCATTCACAAAAATTCGCAGTTTTTCGGTACATTTTGCGAGAAAATTAAACTAAACCAAATGTAAGTAATTATTGCGACAGATAGATTACTTTTTCATCAGAAATAATAGCAATTTTTTATTCGAAAATGTTGGTTCATAATATTGTAAAAAATAATTTCCGTTGCCTCTTCACACCAAATGGACGATATCGTGTTGATTTAGGAACATTTTTCTTCAATATCATAACATAAATTTTGTTTTTTTTAATATTTTATGTAAGCAGACATGTTGAACTCAAAAATATCAAAAAGAAATATCAAAATGTTACAAATAGTCTCATAAAATAATGTTGAAAAAACCTATAATTTTTTTAAAAACACTGTTGGTAATGTTTTTTTTCCTATTATTTAACAAAACATGTCAAGAAATTTAAAAATCACACACTGGGCTACAGCTATCCGTGAGATAAAATCAAAATTTTATTTTATGATTATACAATATTTTCATTAAGTAAATCAACGGTGAAATAAGCTATATTTTCGAGAGCGCAAAAGTGATGAAACTATTAACAGGTGCTGAGACTGACACGAATGATTTATCACCACGAAAATTATACTTTAATAGTTACACAGACTTAATGTTTCAATTATTTCAAGCTTTCTCACAATTAGATAAGAAATTGACTCTCTTAACTGACACTCTTAATGCATGTCATCAGTAATGAAGTAACAGTGACAGACATCATTTATTTACTTAAGACACGGTATCCATAAAATGGTGTTAAAATAAATTACAATGGCACAAGCATGTCTAGCTTATAATAAAACATAGCATGCAAAATTTCGGGGTTTTGAAACAACCATAAATCATTTAACAACGATAAAGGCTCTTACAGACTCATGCGATATCGCGGGCGCGACAGGTACCGACAAAGAAATTGTGCTACTATAATAGTGTCGCGTCGTGGTCGCGATATCCCACCAGTCTGTACGAGCCTTTACGCTTATATAGAAAAGCCACAAAATGAATGGGGTTGACATATTGTGGGGTCGAAATGTCACGTGATCATAGGTCAACGAATAGAAATTAGCTAGACAATGTTATCATCATTCGATTCCATGAAACCAATCACAGCGTCGAACGATAACTTCCACAGTGATACATAGCCAAGTGGTACTTTTTGACAAGCTTTAGGTATCGTTAGATTTCAATTTATATGAAGGAATTCGAATCGAAAACTAGCGATAACCCTTGTCAAAAAGTAAAATAACAATAGCGATTGTAGAAATAGAATCGCTCTGATGCGAATGCCCTTTGATTCTTGCTAATATTGGTATACTTACTACTTTGTACTTACCTACACTTTAATTAATAATAACACAAATTAACTTTAGTAATAGTCACGGTAGATACCTCAAAGTAAATGGTTTCCATGGCAACACATCACAGTAGCAAATAACGTAAAAAAAATATATCAATTCGACATAACCTCTGTTTGTAAGAAGTCGATCGATAATTTTATCTGTAACTGACCGTGATTCGCTCGGGGCATTCAGTAGAACTATATTATTATGTTTATTATATCGTTCACCAGTACCCATTCGTTCAATGAGTTCAACTTGATTCGTGTGATGTGTATTATGAGTTATTCATTGACTAACTTTGAGATAGGGTGCTTTGACAAAAGTTATATAACAAAAAAAAACTTTTATTTCAGGCAAGTTTTTTACACATACCTACACCCATAATATCAAAAATTAAATTAAATATGAAATAGATGTTAAATAGATTGATATTCAATTTAATTATTGTTCTACATTCAGATAGATTATAGTGGTGTAAATTTACCAATTGCTTAAATAATATCTTGGGAAATGTGTTCCGTGAAGACGTGTCTCAAATTGTTCTTTGGTATTGTTCGTCGAGTCGTTGAGCTCCTTAAGTCTTGAGTTGAGCTGCACGATTACTGACAAATGCTTGCACTGATTGGACAGGTCCACTCAAATTTGTGTGGTTCTTTCCTCAAAAGACCATTTCAGACACGGATCTACATTGTCCTCACATGATCTGACCAAGATTATGTCTGGACTTTAAAAGAGACTGACCCCTGAGTTTGTTTCGCCATTTTTTCTCAGGGGTAGGTAGTCAGATAGGAAATGTCGACTACATCTAGATTATTTTTTTTATTTTTTATATGACGTGTAAAAGTGATTCTAATATCCTATATTTACAGAATAAACGATTTCATTTCATTTCATTTGTTACTAAGTAAGTCTAGGTATCAGAAGACAATGTGTTATCGCAGTCTAAATAAATCTGTATGGTGATGTTATCTTTATTTTGAACTTCTTATCTATCGTGTAAACAAAGTACTAAGAATGGTAATTAGGAAATATTCGATACGCCAAACAAAGCCTAACAAACGGATGCAACAGTTGATTTTAGCATTAGCCAGACCCTGGTCCTATTGTTATACCTTCTTACAAAACATTAGAGTTACGACTGACTTAGGTACTGAGAAAAACATCGGACTTTATGCGCTGAAATCAGACATACCTACGTAGATTGCAAGCGTGATGATGAATGCTTAATAAAGGCCCGAAAAAAGCGTAATAATATTATCATCTCCTTTATTTCATTAAATATACATATAAATTATATTTTTAAATATTAGAATATAAAAAAAATATAAAAACATTTAAAAGTATAAAAAACAGTAGCCCACCGGTATCGGGAACAAGGTCCAAGCTACCGGTCAGGGCTTTATTATTATTATAGGGAACAGCTGTTTTTTTTCGCGATTATACGCGGTATGTTGTAAAAGTTGTTCATAATGATCAGTACAATGACCCCTTAAGAGGTTGTGCGTTCATTCTGGGACACGTTGTATAAATACGGAACCCTTCATTGTGCGTGATCCGACACGCACTTGGCCGGTTTTTTCATTCTCTTTATAGAAGTGTCCTTTGCTCTCAGGGAGCTAATTACAGCCTAATAATAATTATATCTAAAATTGGCAGGCTGGTTGGCGATTACAGTATGGTGTTAAAATGTATAGATAACGCTGCTGCCCATTCTCTAGTAAAAGTCCCTTAGTCGCCTTTTACGACACCCACGGGAAGAAATGGGGAGGATTCTTTACGTCCGGCACCACACAGAACAAAAAATAGTAAAAAATAAAAAATAGTTATTAGTTAATAGTTAGTTATATAAATCACTTTTTCACGTCATATAAAAAAAAATCTAGATGTAGCCGACATTTTCTATCTGACTACCCCTGAGAAGAAATGGCGAAACAAACTCAGGGGTCAAAGTCTCTTTTAAAGTCCAGACATAATCTTGGTCAGATCATGTGAGGACCATGTAGATCCGTGTCTGAAATGGTCGTTTGAGGAAAGAACCACGCAAATTTGAGCGGACCTGTCCAATCAGTGTAAGGATTTGTCAGTAATCGTGCAGCTCAACTCAAAACTTAAGGAGCTCAACGACTCGACGAACAGTACTAAAAAAAGGACATTTGGGTATGCTGGGGTCAGCTTCCAGTCCACCCGAATGCAGCAGAATACCAGTATTTTCCATGGAGCGACTGCCTATCTGACCTCCACAACTCAGTTACTTGGTAATACGATACCCCTTGGTAAGAAAACTGGTTGTCAGACTTTCGGGCTTCTGACGACCCGTAACGACTGTCAAAGATCTACTAATAACAGCCGGGACCAACGGCGTCACGTGCTATCCGAGGCACGGAAGGGCCTTGGTATGGTAAAGATGGTCACCCATCCACGGACCAACCGCGGCAAGCGTAGCCTAACCTGATCGATTGACCCAATCAACTTAGCCTATAGCAGTCCACTGCTGGACATAGGCCTCTCCCAGGCTGCGCCACAACACCCTGTCCTCCGCCTTCCGCATCCAGCTGTCCCAGCCACCTTTTAGGTCGTCGGTCCAGATGGACCGACGACCAAAAAGGTGGCTGGGACAGCCACAGTGTGGGACGCCCCCCAGCTAGATAGCTGGGGGGCGTCCCACACTACGCTGGCCGATACACGGTCTCCACTCCAGGACTCGTCTGCTCCACCGGCCATCGGTCCTTCGACAAAGATGGCCAGCCCACTGCCATTTCAGCTTGCTTACTCTGCAGGCTATGTCGATAACTCCGGTTTTCTGCCGGATAACTTAATTTCTGATCTTATCCTTCAGAGAAACTCCGAGCAAAGCCCGCTCCATAGCACGCTCAGTGACCTTGAATTTGTGGAGCAGCCCGACTGTCATTGTCCACGTTTCGGCACCGTATGTCATAACGGGCAGGACGCACTGGTTGAAGACCTTAGTCTTCAAACACTGCGGGATTGGCGACGAGAAGACTTGACGAAGTTTTCCAAACGCTGCCCAACCCAACCGGATCCTTCTGTCGGCTTCTTTCTCAAAGTTGTGCCTACCAAGCTGGAAAACTTGCCCTAGGTAGACGTACTCCTTCACAACATCGATTGACCCGTGCGGTTGTTAATAACTTAGCCACAAGCCCCTCTATTTTACAACCACCAGCAGGCTTAGCATGACGCTTTCTATTTCTACTCTACTGTAGAATAGAAATCGCTTGTCTACCGAAAACGTTCTACGTCTACACGGAAATACGTCATTTTTTTTTTGCCCAACAATTGTTTACACAATACATTTACAATAATTTCCATAATAGTAGACACATTTATAAGTGCAACAATCACTTACAGGCTAACACAACATGCACCATTTATGGTTTTACATAAACTTAAACTCAAAGCATTTATTTAAATTAAACCATTTACAGGCACTTTTGAATTTTCAAGAAGTCGGTCAGTTACAAATATGAAGCTAATTGCCCATTCCAAATAGTAGGTTCCTATGGAGAAGAACGGGCAAGAAACTCCACACACTCTTTTAAATTAAAATATTGATACAAAGTATTGGTTACATCATTCATATTGAAATTATACATGTGCGAACGATGCAAAACGTCAGAAGCGTCCGTGATAAATAGATAAAAAAAAAAAAACAATTCAAAACTAAAATAATTAAAAATAAGCCGTGGCAGCTAAGAGATGACCAGTCCCAACTGACAGCACCCGTTCACGAACATGACGCATGGATCAGCACCATTCAGCTCAACCATTTTGAAGGGAGCTAAATGATCCAACACACACGCCACCATCAGCGAAACATCTGAGTGAGCATGACATACTCTCAGCCGCCAGGGCACATTCATGTCATAATAATACAAAGTCAAAAAGGATATTTACAATTAAAGTTATTCAATAATTTTGGTGATTCACGCGTAACAATAATAATAACAAAAAATTCATTCAAAATAATATAAAAAAAGATTGATAACATTAACATTTAACAAATAAAAA
The DNA here is from genome assembly GCA_948098905.1 of Tiliacea aurago. Lineage (NCBI taxonomy): Eukaryota > Metazoa > Arthropoda > Insecta > Lepidoptera > Noctuidae > Tiliacea > Tiliacea aurago. The sequence goes on along the minus strand of OX402581.1, from coordinate 22,146,628 downwards.
TGAAAAGAATCTAAAATAATAAAAAATTACATTCGCTGCAAGGAGATCATTGGTTGTGGGAATAGAACTTAGTAAAAATTTATAAAAATTTGATAAGCTGTCATGATGTTTCTGTCTACTCTTCCGTCAACAAAACGCTTCTGTACGGTTCTCGTGGTGCTTATCAAATTATTCACACATCATTAGCAATTCAACTAAACTCACAAGTGTCGAATGTAAATGTTAAAACAACGTGTTCTTGTTATGGATATACTTTCTGTACCGGTTTATTAAATTATATTGCTTTCTAAATAATGTATGGTCATCGCTTGTTAGAAGAAAGTGAGATTTGAATGTTAATGTTATGCAGAAACTAAAGGAAATTTGACATTTACAAGTATCTATATAAATAGTATATGAACTCTTATCTATCTGATTAACATATCTATACCAGCTGTAAACTGTCTAGCTTTTTAAACTGGATTGAGTTTAGATAAAATTGAATGCAATATCTACAGGCGCCAACATTCTTTATGGAGTTTCTTGCCCGTTCTTCTCCTCTGCTAGCTTCATCTCTCTGACTGACCGACCCCTTGACAATTCAAAAGTGCCTGTAATAGGTTTATTCGAAATAAATGCTTTGAGTTTTGAGTTTTCTTTTTTTATTGTGTCATTAGTATTAGGTAACAATGGGGAGGTGAATATCCGACAACAATAATTATTGGGTTGTGTTCAGGTTAATTTTCAGGAACTAGCTGCGTCGACGTTTCAGCGAAACATGAATTAAAAAGCCCCAAAATCCAATTACCTAATTGGTAACTATTAGCTGTAAAACTACATGTGTATTTTTATTAACAGATTGTTCAAGAAACAATTTATGTTTGTATCTATTTAAAAAAATGCCAAGTTAATCGCTGCGTTCGAAGAATCTGCACCGTCATTGCGATGTTATCAATAGAAGAACAGTTAATTATAACCAATTATATTGTGTAATGTTCGATGCTATTCAATAAAAGACAGGCGTTCAACAACAGAACTATAATCCGACTGCTTCATGTACAACTTACATCTACCGACATACTTGCTAACGAAATAATATGGATCTAACTACATTACAGTCCTCCCTACTAAATTAATACTACAGTTAACAACTTAATAATTAACTTAACTGTAATAACAATACTTATTCTAAACCTTATAATTACGAACTTTAAACCTACACTGTCTAACGGCACGTTGTGGAGTCTGTGGCACTTGAGGCAAGGCAACCTGACTCTCAGCTGAAGCCTTAACCTCTATTTGTGCCTCATTAATCGGCCGAGTCGGTGACGCCACTCCGCGCGGCGACACGACGCGTTATTAAACAGATATGTTGTGAGCGCTTAATCGTGAAGACTCGAAAACGTCCTAATTGGGACGTATTTTACTTGTAGTGAAATGTAAAATGAATGAAAAGTGGGGGTCTGCTGCCGCTGCTGCGCGGCACACTTTTTTCGGTTGTTTTGTGAGTGTATAACATATCTGTTTAATATAATTGACTATAACTATCTAATTGCAACATTTATCGTTAAACAAAGACTCCCCCCACGTGTACTTACATTATGTACTTACTCTACTTAGTAGGGCTCCCCAATTATTACATTTACGACATAGAGGGCTTTAGGAAAACGCTAAATAATTAATAAAAAAAAACCGCCCAAGTGCGTGTCGGACCACGCACAATGAAGGGTTCCGTAGTTGGGATGAATTTATCCCAAAAACAAACAACATTGTAGTTGAAAAACATGTTCTCACATACATTCGAACTGCAAATGTATGTTGGTCGACTATTACTTGTTAACTTCTATTACTTACTTATCTGTGTTAGTTTTCCTTTTAACTTCGTTATACAACACTACTGCCGTGATTTTTTTTGACTATAATAAAAATAGCACTTTAAAGATTAATAGATGATACACGGCTTTGGCCATGCTTTGGCCTTAGACATGAAAATTACCTAACAGGTAAGCCTGAATAGGTACCTACTACTTTTCAATAACACCATCTACAAAATTTGAACTGTCGCATTTGGTAAAATGCGGAAAAGCTTAATATGTCATGAAAGACCGCGATAGCTTCAGAATCCGGATCGAAAATTACGCAGAGTAAAATGTCGGAAGGTCCAAAACATTGACTAAGTTACGTCCAGGGAGCCTAAAATGGACGCTTTGGCAGAATCATGATATTATGATCTACGTACAATTCATACATCACGCAATTCATCTGTTTGACAGCTGCTATTTGACATTATACTTCAGTCTATCAATTCATAATTTATTGACTATTTTACGAAACTCCATACAAAACTGTCAAACAGATGAATTGCGGGTTATGAATTGTACGCAGATCATATTATGATTCTGCCAAACCGTCCATTTTAGGCCCCCAGTAGTTTAAATAATTCCTTGACAATTTATTAGGACAATAAACAGATTACTCGAATCTGCAAGCAAGTTAGTTTTGAAACCCGTCGGTCCTAGTTTCCCTCCCACTCGTTACTTTACGAGGCATTGTCTTTACTCTCCCTCTCGGTTTGGAAGTTGACCGCGCCTCGCCCATTTCTAGACACTGGCTAATACATAAGCGGGTTTCACACAAATAGGTGATTTAGAAATGTTGTTAGTATCTATACCTACTGAATTGGTATTGAAAGTTACTATGGTACGTAGGCTACATAAAAGGAGGACACGGTGGAGCATACGGTGGAGGTCTGCCCGGCTTGGGCGGAGCACCGCCGTGTCCTCACGGAGGCGATCGGCGGCAGCGATCTCTCGCGTCCGGCCCTGGTTCAGGCCATGGTTCGGAGCGAGAGTGCATGGGAGGCCGTCACCTCCTTCTGCGAAGCAGTAATGCTCGCGAAGGAGGAGGCGGAACGCGTGAGGGTGAGGCAGGGTTCGCGCCCTCACGCCCTTAGCCGCCACAGGAGACGCCCCGGGCGTCGGGAGTCGCAAGCTGATTTCCGGCCACCGGGTACGCGGGCCTGCGGACGGTGAGCGATGGGTAGCTCGCCGTCCGATAAGGACCAGGCCCGGGTCGACGGCGCGTTGTGTTTCACGCGCACCTCAATGAGATGTCAGCACTGCAAGGCCTGCCAGGTTTGCGAGTTTGTCCGAAAGGGATATCGTGGCCCTGGCACACAGGCAACGGAAGCAACACGGGTGGGTTGTAGCCAGTAAAAAGAAAAGGCGACAAAAAATAGATACTGACCTACACAAAGTCAAGGCTGCGATGCGACTGTTGGTGCATCAATCAAATAGGCATCATTTCATCATCAACCTCTTGATGAGAGGATGTTTTGCATAAAAGTAGTAAAACATTTTAATTATTCATACTTAATTATTTTTCTCCCTTTGTTCGCGTTCTCATAGCTATATAAATGAAAGCAAAGCCGGTTAACGCGACAGTTTAAAATCACGGCCATTCGCCAATGTGCAACCAGACTAATATTTTAACAATCATTCCTTTTAAGAAATGTAGAATGATTTGACGGTTCATCCATTTTATCTAAGTTAGCTCAAGTTTTGGTTTAATATTGGTATAGGACGCCATGTTTTATATGTAACTATCATAAAATTTTGATTGATTTGGACAAACAGGAACTGTATAATCTGAGGCAAATATTTCAATTTGATTAGATTCGAAATAATTATAGATTCAATTTATATTGCCGGATGTAACAACTTTAATTGCATATTGTAGCCCTGCAGTGTCAAATAGCTATCATAAATCAAGTAATTTTGTGATTAAGTTGTTGTCACACCCATGAATAAGTTACTTCGTTGAATATTATGGAATTATTAGAAATTCTCATTTTGACGTTATCCAAATTGAGATGTTATGCTTTTACTTCGCTATGTGAGAGTGTATATAAGTAAGTATAGTGTGTATGCATGTATGTATTGGTCAGCGAGGTGAACGCCCTCAGTGCTGGATTCTGTGGCGGGCTGACGGAATGTGTTGCCAAACGCACTGATCGGAACTCGGCGAGAATGTACCGCTTTGGGCACAAGTAGGTAGCTCACACTGCGTCACCGTCCACGGTGCCGACAATCCATTTTTTTTTTTTATTTCTGTCGCGGAATATGCAGCTTTTGACAGCTAATCTCTTTTTGCAAGCAATCACATTAAAATTGCCAATTATTAAACTTTATTTACAACTCCGTCTGTTACAAAAAAATGGAGCGTTTCACTCAATGTCTGCTGCATCAAATCGTTTTCAATTTTAGTTTAATCCGATTTTCTTTATAAATGTAATGTGGCTGAAAACTATGTACCTAATATTTGAAAAGGTAAAACGTAGATTTTATTCACTTATTTAATAAGCAAAACCTTAAGCAAATTAACATAACATGGTTATTTCCAAAATAGAAATTGCCCATCAGTTGAATCTTCCTATGGTTTTTACGAGATGTCGATCAGAAGGACCAATCTTAGCACCATCAGAACTATTGATGGTAGAAAAATATCACTGCCTATAAGCTGCCTATTGACAATACACTTAATTATCATTGTATATTACCTATTCATGTCAAGAATTAAGCCTTGAACTTGATCCCGCAGTAAAATTGATGCCGTCTCGACATCAAAACGGTATCCGGTTTGCTTGTGTACACCCATAATTGTATGTGTGTGAGCCACAAAACTGGAAAATATCTTCGACAGGCTTTCTAAAGATTTCGACTTAAACACCATAATTAGCGAACGAGGTGGTACTTAAGTCTCGTTAGTTTACATTGAGAAAAACTTAACCATTATGTAGATACAGGAATTAACTATGATTCAATTCGCGCATACTCCATTTGAAATAAGATTAAAAATATATTAACCTCTCTTACAGTATGTTCAACCGATTTTGACTTCTATTCCGTTGACATAAGGATGGCATTAAAACAAAAAACTTGGCTACAATACCAACTGTTTATTACAGCTGCCATAAGTCATGCCACCAACGCAATAGAAGTCAAAATCGGTTAAACTGACTGTAAAAAAGGTTTATTTATCTTATTTCAAATGGCGAATAGGTCATTTAAAATATTTCATACTAAAGGCCCTCGTAGATTGAGTCACCCATTTAGGCATTTAAAATTTTAAACAGCTGAACGTTTTGCTGATCCTGCAATATTGGGAGTTGGGACAGAAAAGTTTTGTCCTTCGAGCCGGAATCACAAACATGCGTACCTAATGACAAACATGCACTATGTTGCACTTAAACTCATAAAGTACCTAGCAGTCGATTAATTTATCGTCATATTTTAAAGATACCTACCCTGGTAACGATCACCATGATGACGGCGGCATGTGGTCACCAGCTCGATCTGAAACAATAAAAAACAATGAATTTTCACCATATACGCAGAAGAAGATTGGTCACCATAAAAAGAATCTTCTAAATCTTTTCAGATTATCTAAAGTACATAGGCACATCATGTTAAATGTTACTACAAAATACCTTGTGATATATTGCAATTAAATGAAAGAAATTTTAAAACGCATATTAAAAGTACACTTTGTAAACAAGCATATTACAAATTAGAATACTATAATACTAATAAAAATACTAGACACGTGTTTCGGGTTTCGCATATACTAAAACTAATATTGTATACATGTCCCAGAATTAACGCACAACCTCTTAAGGGGTCATTGTACTCATAATTATGAACACCTTTTACTATGAAACCAAACCTGAAATCGCGAATTAATAATCAGCTGTTCCATACATTTTGACTAGTTATGAGACATAAATGTAGGGAACAGCTAATTTTTTTTTCGCGATTTATGGTTTGGTCCCATAGTAAAATTTGTTCATAATGATGAGTAAAATGACCCTTTAAGAGGTTGTGCATTAATTCCGGGACATGTTGTAGGTAGTCAAATATGAACGGCAGTGATAAAAGTTAAAATAAACTTAATTACATTATTATTACAGTAATGAGGAGCTGTGCTTGATTAGAGCGATACAGACGGAATGGCTTACGAACTATTGGTACATATTTTAGAAACAAAGTCAGCATATTTCTAGAATGAACCACCAGGCTAGTACATTATTTTTACATTAGATTAACGGGGGACGATAACCGACTTTTAATGATTTTATACTGAAGATCACGTCTAAACGAGTAGTGGTAATGATTTGAAAAAAATATGTGATAAATTATAGATCATTTTCTCAATAACTTAATACGTGAATAATTTAGAATAGTGAAATTAATTTGTAAAGTTATGTCTAACGCGGATAAAAACTAAGAATAGCGGAAAATCCACCAAGCGTATTTTTCTGAAACCTTCACCAATTTAAAGATAATTTAATTATTGATCTTTTACACAGGCATTTGAAGGAACACGGTGGGTTTTAGTCAGTAAAAGTCTGACACTCCCTCCCGCTCCGCCCAGAGCGGGAGAAGTTATTTTATACACAAAAAAAAAAGTATACGCGTTTTATTAAAATACCTTTTGTTTTGTGTATAATGAATGAATAATGCGTCAAATTGGGGACAGCGCTCCTTGATAGGCGAGTCCTATTACTGGCTGAACGTACGCCGCGTTTCGTGAGCTAAGTACAGAACACGCAAGCTAACCACTCAAGGTCACTGGCATATATCTGTGTCTTAAGTGTTCGAAAAAGGTGTCGAAAGAGATGTGTAGCAATTGGAATCGGCGACATGGCTATTTAACTAAATAATGAATACAAGGTTCACATTTACCTACTCGTACTACTGGGAACTGATGCCTGGTATGCATAACTTCGTACACTATAAGTCTACAATTTTTGTTTGATTTTTTTTTTTTTTAAACGTTGCCCCACACTAGGAATTTCTCCTGTATCGTGGGTGCGTTTACAAACATTTAAACTCACATACACAAACAGCCAGACCCGGAACAACTACTTTTAGGTCATACAAATATTTGTTCCGTGCGTGAATCGAACTCGCGACATGCAGCGCAGCAGTCAATCGCTTAACCAATGTATACCAATATAACCTCCTCCTTTTTGGAAGTCGGTTAAAAAGGGCAGTATTCGTAACACTATTGTTTGATGTCGAGTAATAGTAACTCGAGTGGCTCTCATTATTATCATCTGAATCGTAAACATACATTATCAATCGTGTTGCAAGTACCTACCTACTTGGAAGTGACGCCAGATGTTTTTTTAAATAGTAAATTCAAATGAATGAGAGAATCCTCAATGAGCTAAACTTACCTACTGTATTCAGTTGATCACGTGATGTTACGTCATGATATCACTGTTGATAGGTGTTTCTTTAGCTTCAAGGAAGTTAGTTAGTCACAACTATTTATAGACACTGTTTTTGTATCTAACTTATTAAATAATCCTTCACAGCAAATAATATCATAAGATTAACTAGATACACATACTGAAAACGAAAGAAGATACTGAGAACAAAAGATCCTACAATTTCCAGATTCCAAAAATATAAAAAACAAAAAAAAAACACTAACGAAACATAATCTTTGACAATAAGTACACAGAAAGGTAAGCAGACTTGAGTAGAATTATTAAATTACACAAAGATTGGATTCAAAAGGAAGATAGTGACTGCAATGAAGTCGAAAGTCCAAGAAGAATAGGCACCCTGCCCCCCAAACTAGGAAAGTCCTGTATCTTGGGAGGCAGTGTCTTTGTATTACCTACATTAAGTCGAGCGATTTTTGTGAGAATAAAATTAAAAAAAAAGGAAATAATACCTACATACATAAAAAATAATAAATGGCTCAAAAAACCAACAATTTACCTAATAAAGTAGGACGTTCGTTCGGAATGAATATAAACATGAATGTCTTTCCTCGTAGCCTTTAAAATTCAAATAAACCAGTGACTTTTGATCTTCTAAGTACAAATGTAAAACCAAGGTTGTTCTCCCACTAAAGGCGGTAAAGGCTTCTACATACCAGCGCGACTTGTCGCGCGACGCGACACGGCACAAAGGCCCCGCGTGTCGCGGGACGAGCGGTGCCTTTGTGTCGCGTCGCGTCGCGCGACAAGTCACCCCGGTATGTAGAAGCCTTAAGACTTAAAACGAAGTTTAAATAAATGAGTCCTTTTTCCACATCTCTGACTTGATATGTTAATACCAGTAATGTGATACTTAGCTAGAAATAGTATTATAATAATACCTATACATTAAGCACTACAGATGAACTCAACAATTCATTCACATAAATAAAATACAGTGCTCTATTAATTAGGTACCTACAAATGTCAAGGGAAAAAGTAATTGCAGTAATATAGCAGCAATTTTTGCAGTGAGTTGTTTAATAACAGGAGCTGTATTACTGGTACATACGGTCTACAATAAATAAATGCAGTCGGAGATAGCAAAAGGGACCAAACCCGTAATCAAAATCACCTTATTCTTATTTATGGAGGTTTTTGCTGGTCCTTCTTTAAAGGACCGACTTTTTCAAACCGTGCAATTAAATGCATGACATTTCTTTAATGACCTTTTTTATTTATATTTAGATTATCGTTTCAAAAAGCGAAAATGGAAATCATTTAATTTAATATACTCCGTTGGTTTAGGTAAACAAAAAAAAAACACGTCACGATAAAGCTGTCAAGTAACTGACTAAAGTATTATCTGTCACTTCAGTAATCATGCAACGTTACAGTTGTACTCTTCAATTTAGCAACTTTATAATAATAATTCATTGACGTTTAGAGCCTTTTTGGGCTCTTGACAATAAACAATTTTTTTTTTTTTATTGAATTATTATAAATCTAACAAAAAATTGGGCTCAACCAGTTACATCTACGAAGAGTAAAGTATAAGTAAAGTTTAACATACGTTAATAAAATTAACAATTTTAATTCGGTTTTAAGTTACAACAACTTATTTTTAAACAAGAAAGTGTCACCTATAAAAACCCTTTTTACGATTTTTTTAACTTTATTTAATGGTCATTGTACTCATCATTTTGAACAATTTTTTCTATGGGACCAACCTTGAAAACGCGAAATAAAAATCAGCAGTTCCATACATTTTGTCGATAAGTGCACACAAATGTAGGGAACAGCTGATTTTTTTTCGCGATTTCACGGTTGGTCACAGATTTTTTTTTTTTTTCAAAATGATGTGTACAATGACCCCTTTTCGGGTGTAGTATAAACAAAAACTAATGTTGTAGAGATATTATTATATCGTTCTAAAATCCAACTTCAAACAAAAGAAGGCGCATAATTCTGATAATTGCGCTCCTACTACCTTTAATCGCGTTCTTATCAGTAACTCAAATTCATTCAGTCCATTCAGGCACGAGGATGGGATTGTTTTTCGAAATGATCCTCCATTGTGTGATGCTGATTGTTGTTATGGACTTATTGAGTGCATTGTTCTATGTACTTGTGTTGCAGGCTCATTGAGGTGGAGGCTGTACTCGACCGGTTTAAAGTAGGGTAACGTAGGCAAGTTGAACTGCTCATTTGTTAAGTCAAATATAAATTTTCTGAATGATTTACTGATAATAAAGCTCTTAATCTCTAATTACTTAGGGCCGATTTCACCGATCGTATTACAAAACGCGTTTAAGAAAACTAAGTTCTGCAAGTTCAAATGTCAATATTGATCTTGTTTTACGTCCAACCAATTTCACCAGCTACATTTTGATCGCGTTCACGAAAACTAAGTTTCTATGGCATCGAATGTAAATTTTGTCATAAGAACGCAATTCGTTTAGCATTTTGCAACATACGATATGGATCTACTGTGCTTAAATTTTATTACCACGTTTTTATTAAGTCACTTTCTTGTTTGTCTGTCTGTCTGTCGTTTCGGGTGGAATCTTGCAACTCAAATTTCGAGCACTTCCCGGTTAGCTATCGGGCTGAAATTTTCAGGGTAGCTCACAACTCAATGACAATGCGTTCTAAATCCATTTATTAGCATGCAATGCCGACCTAACCTAAAAAAAAACATAAAAACCACTATAACTTTAAAGGAAGCGAGATAGAGCAAAAATAACACTTTTTGAGGGATAACTAAAGGGGTTTCACTAATCATGACACATCGATCGAGAGGTTCGCAAACCTGAAAACATAACCTAAAATATTTTTTTTGCTTTCAGCTTTCAAAGATCAGCAGCAAAAACTGTTGTTATGAAGTTGATGATACTGCTCATTTTCATCCCAGTTTTCGTTATAATATAGTCTTAACATTTTTCTTCATTTTAATTAGCCAAATACTAACTAAATAAATATTAATAATAAAAGACAACAAACAATATTTTCTAAAAACACGACACTGACAGCTCATGAACTCGTTTAGAGACTTGAACGCCAAAATCGGGCGTTCAAAATTTAAACTAGTTTATGCTTGAACTGCGTTCACTTTATGTTGGTGAAATCAAAAGTGGAGTTCTGAACTCAGTTAAACGCTTGAACTGAGTTCAGCGTGAATTGATCACGTTTAATTTCGTTGGTGAAATCCGCCCTAGTCATTAAACTAGACATAACCTGTAATGAAATTAACTACGTTTCGATATTATCTAATAAGACAGAGACCTACCTATGCATCAACTCAACGTAAAAGTTGTTTGTCGTGCCTCAGAAAGGCATAGACAAGTAAAGCAAATGTTCGCAAAGGAATGTTGCTGTGTCGAAATTTTAATGAAATACTTTAAATCTACGAAAGACAATAAATAAAATAAATAATACAAAGAGTATTAAAATGAAAGACATCATTTTGTTAAAAACTTACCACGTAAGTAATTCTGCACGGAAGACCAGGCGGTATGGTCGAAAGACTATAGCCTGCCCATAGGGCGAAAAAAAAATAAGTACTTAAAAAATGAGATATTCGTCCTATTTGACTATGTAGGTAAAAAAAAGGGTTATTTGCGGTAAACATGACACAAAGACAAAACACAAATACAAAAAAGAACAAGTTGGGGAAAATATGCGTCACATCTACGCAAAACAGCCACCGCTTAGTATAATGGTATTGTACTTAAAAGCGTTAAAAAAAGAATAAGGAGATTTTAATGTTTTTTTTTCTCTTATTATTAGCACACTGTAAACCTTCCACAGTTTTAAACAAAGTTCTAACTTTAACAATTAACAACGAGCCTCTAATTAAAGCTTTTAAAACAGGATAAAGCGCTTACTTTTAAAAGCTTATTCAACTTCGTTCATAAAAAGGGCTTTTGTTTAACTCTGGAGCTTTGTATTTGAAGCCCTGTAAATTAAGTGGTGTGGAACAAGGGAGTCAATAGGGCTCGCAACGACAAACCTCTCCTGGGTGATTGAAAACAATACGTTAGGGTTGCCTCACTCGTCATTCCAATTGAAGATTTTAAAGTTAGTCTTAGGTACTGAGAGAGAGATAACTGACTTTATTTCAGGACTGAGCTGACCGGAAACTGTTAGCCATGATTGATTTCGATAGGAAGGCGGAAAAATGGTGATGAACCAGAACCAGTCTAGTTTGTAACGAATTAATCTCTACAATAGTATTGAGGTTTCCTTCAACTTAACCGTTCATTCATCATTTAAATCATTAATACATCTCTCTAAGTTAGATTTGTTCCAAATGTATTACTTTTTCATGAAATCATGACATTGGGGAACAAATGTAACTTAGAATGATGTATTAAAGATTATAATTCAAAACAAATCAAAATATTTTATTTCACATAAACCTACATGGGCACTTAAGAAACGTCAGAAGCTAGGTGCACGGTTCCAATTGGTCTGAAACTCCACGATTACTCTTTTAAAAATAATGGGCTTTTACAATGTTTTCAAGTTAGTGTTAATAAGAATGCGAGGATAGTGTCTTTTTGCCACCAAGTACTTAACAAAAATAGAAAACGGTTTACAAAGTTACAGTCTAATAAGCCTACACTACTAGCCTACAGCCACGTTCTCACATACTTAATTTAAAAAAGAATCTAAGTATATAAAATATTACTAAAATAATAAAAATAAAAACCTATTTTTATTATTTTAGTAATATTACAACTGTAACAAATCTGAACTAATATTCTGTCCACAAGTCACTAATAAATATTTTAAATTAAAATTGTACGTATTTATTTAGTGTCAAATAATGATGAGATTATGTCAACGTATAAAAGAAATAAAAAATAAAATAAAATAAGCACCGTAATTTGGGAGCAGTTTATAGACATTTACATAGTTATGCCGTTAATGAGGTACCAGGGAAGCCACATGTGCAGAAATAATTATTGCCAAACTTCTTTGTCTTCACCGTAGTCCTTAATCTTATATTATAATATGCTTTTTTAATTAGGACACGTTTGATGTGGGTTTTGAACTTTCCATCGCTAAGTTCTATAAACGACTTTGGAATTCTGTAAATACATATCTGTTTTAGTCGTGAATCATATTTTGCTCAAGTTACAACCTGACACTGCCTGCAAATTGCAAAAAGCGTAAGAAAATTTGAATTTTGCGGGCTATAGCTGCAGATTCACTTTAAGTTCCATTTTGAAACATTTCTCGATAAAGTCTATGATGAATGAATACACGATGATGTAGGTATTTAATAGAGCAATGTTTATAAACGAGGTAACCCTAATCGCAGCAGGTGTGAAGTGGTCCATTGTTCAGTTATTGCAGGTATGCCGTATGGTGCATTCAGTTTTATGCCTTTAAATTGTAGAGGCGTCCCTTTCCTTGATCCTAGACTGGGATCAACATAGGATATCATCAGCATAGGCTGAACATAGGATGGATGGTTGAAACATGGGAACAGGGACAATTTTGGTTACCCGTTGAAAGGGTTTTCCATAAAAACCCATACGGTGTGGGTAACCCTTTTGAAAGGCCCTATCAAAATTACCCACACCGTATGGATTTTGATTAACTGCTTAGAAAAACCCTTTCCATTGAAAGGGTTTTCGATAGGGTTTTTCTAAACTGATAACCAAAATGGTCCCTGGGTAGAATAGAGATACAATTGGGCGGATATCGAAATAACATAATATTATGATTTATTCATGTCACTGGGTTTCAAGTAGATATAGAACCCATTGAATGGGTTATCATGTAGCCCTTTCACTGGGTTTCTAGTATACAATAACCCATTCAATGGGTTACATCATGACATGATACAGGTATCCCATTGAATGGGTTACCCTTTCGAAAGGCTTAACTCTTAACCGGGGTTGTACGGTCCCTGCATGGGAGTAGGAAACGGATTGTATTGTTATTTATTTTTTACTTTCTTATATTGTAAATTCTCTTCTGTTCATAAAACCATCCAATGTAAGCTTGTACATTAAGAAGCGTCGTGGGGTCCTGGTGACTTGTACCACAGGCGTTGCTTGCAACGCCTATTTCAAGCACCAGTCTCTCACAAATGTAAACTTATCCTTAAGCTAGTTTTAAGCAATTTAAGCAATACTTATTAGGGTTCCGTACCTCAAAAGGAAAACACGGAGCCCTTATAGGTTCACTCGTTTGTCAGTCTGCCCGTTTGTCACAGTCAATTTGCTCCGAATCTACTGGACCGATTAAGTTGAAATTAAGTTACACATGAATTTCTGTAACCTACACGGGCGTGTAACGTAAATAAATGAATTTTGAATATGGGGTCACTTTTGCGGGGCAAACAAGAAATTAAAAAAAAACAAATTCATTTTATTTATATCGACAATGTGGCATGTACAGAATAATCACCGGTCTTTGTTACATCATACATGCTTTGTTTGATTTTATTTCTACACTTTTGTATATCAAATAATAATTTAAGTTGATGGTAACAAGCAACTTGTTAGCATTATTTCATTCTTGAACTGGCCAACATTTGAGCTAAATTAAGTAACTACCCGTAATTAAACTAATTCATTACTTAGTAGACGGAACTATGATATTTTAACAAATTTCTCCTAGCTTTAGAAGTCAACATCTTGTTAGGCTCGTATGGAGTCAAGATGCGTGATCACATTAAACAATATTTTTGTTAAAGGAAACACTTTTTTTTTCAGTGTAGTTTTGCAAGACTTTAAAAAACCTTTTTTTATCTTTAAAATATAAATTAAAGCAACAATAGTTAGCTAACTCGTAGACTGGTGATTTATGCCCAATTTCCTGATGCAATTCGATTTCTCTGTGTTGTAATTGCAAAGTTGCAATCAGTTTACAGCGAATTTATTGTAACATATTCACATAAACAGACGTGTGCAACATTGCTAAGTTTTAAATCGATATATTTCAATGCGTATTGAGAAAATGTTGCATTTACATAACTACAAACATGGACTAGGAAAGAAATAGTTAACAAACAACTGTCTCTATGTATGTAGAGTCAGGGACATAGATGATTTGTGATAGTCTGCTGCTCTTAACTTGACATGTCTTTGTTTGTCTATGGTGTTATATTGCGTTCATGTGTGACTTACGAGTTTAATTATTGATTATTGTTTTTTTTTTTGTTTAATTTGCTTTTAATGGTTTGACATATATTATGGTTTTATATCTTTATTTATTGATTATTGTTTTTTTTTGTTTAATTTGCTTTTAATTGATTGAAATAATGTGGTTTTATAATTTATGTTGGAATGGTATTTTACAATTTCTATAATATTTTCTCATTTAAATTGAGTTGCATGTTTGGTTTGTTTGAGCTTTTATTTTTATATTGTACATCTAATACTTATGTTTCATGCTGTATTATGTTCGAACGCAATGTGAATTGCTACTGAATTAAATAAATATAAATGAATTAATTGTTCACCAAATTGTGTACTAACTTAAATTACCCATGTACAGATATTCAAATCACAACTATTATTATTTGACAATGGAGAAGGCAACTGTCAAAAAAATAATTTTCATAGTCGGTCTACAATTGACGAAGTTATCGGTGATCACACATAAAAAGAAACACACAGACTAACATATACCTACTCCTTTTTGGAAGTCGGTTAAAAATTGGGCTGTTTCCAAAACAAGCTTATAATAAATAGTTGTAAGATAAAATACAAGGCACGAGGGGGTTTTGTTTTATTTTTTCGAAAAGGACGCGTTGTTTTGTTCCTAAATACTCCGAAATTGGAGTCCACCATTTTCTGAAAAACCCTTCAGAAATCAGTACTTTATTTGCTAGAATGTAGGTACAGGTATAAGATGTTGTACATAAATTAATGAGGTCGGCTACAGTCTACCTTACGGCGTGCAAATTATTACATAAATTACAATATTAATACAAACAAAATAATGTCAACAAAACAAAATAGAAATTAAAATGAAGTCAATTAATGATAATATAATCAGGTACTTAAGTTATGGTCTTAAATTAGAAGATTGTGATTTAAAGCTATTCACAAAGATTTTTTAAAATTAAACAGATTGAGGCTTTGTCGGAAACATTTTGAAGAATGTGATTACGAGGAAATACTTGAGGTTTTAAATACTGACACTTTTCATGTCAAATCATTATCATTCATCGTTTCAGCCGGAAGACGTCCAGGGCTGGACATAGGCAACCTCCAAAGGGGAGGGTTTGCCATAATCGCCACGCTTGGCAGGCGGGTTGGCGATCGCAGTATGGTGTTAAAATGCATAGAGAACTCTGCTGCCCATTCTCTAGTAAGTCATTCCCTAGTCGCCTCTTACGACACCCACGGGAAGAAATAGGATGGTGCTATTCTTTACATCCGACACCACATGGTACATTTCCATGTCAAATACTTGATTTAAAATATTCAAATCAGCGAAAATAACGAAATAGTGAATAAAATCAAACTCATGAATAAACACGAAATGGGAATTAATAGACGAAATATCAATTTTTTTGGCCGTAGGGACCAAGCCATGGTCACGCCATCTAAAATTAGCTTTAACCGACCGAGCCCATTATTGTATGAAATGCCTATAACCAATGACGTATTATAAATAGACGCGTCATACACGAACATTAGTGCACTCAAAAACAGCGTAAGCCAAGATTGTAGCTACATACTTGCATACAATCATCCAGCGCGTGAAGAAAAGGAAAGACCTATACCGATATCTGTTGTTAGAAAGAGATAAACATACATATTTAGTTACGTCACTAGCTGCTGCATGTTCATTGGCGCGTACGTAATATTAATTACTATTATTGTAAATGACAGGCAATTGCCTGGCCATTATTGAGCGCAGGTAACGCATCTAAAGGTAAACATTATTGACATCACCATCATTGATTGTCATCTTCATCAACACGGTAAATTGACGTAGAGAGTCGTATAATTTTTCTAACATAAGCAAATCCAATAGATTTTCAAAAACCATTGTACGGTGAACCCAAGAGATAGTTAATTATAGAAAAGGGAAATGATGCAGTCAAAGTAAGATCAATCCTTAACTTGGATCGTAACCGTACCACAAATTTAACTTTGATGATTCAGCCTCAAATGTAGGCGTCACAAAAGGCAAAAGGGTCAAACCTATTCATATTCGATCGGAAAGTACAGTTACGTTTTATTGGCGCCACTGCTCGCCAATTTGACGCTGTCAATGTCATCAACGTCAAGTGTCACCCAGACGTCAAAAGAACTGCGTGTGCCGGCCGGTTCTTCCCCTTCAGCTCGAACAAAGACCAAATGGCATGCGTTACCGTGTCATAATTTTTCGCTGTATTTGCTTCTACTCATTGTAAAAGATTAATTACACTGTTAAACATAAACCAACGGGAGTACCTACGTTATTCAACTCCCAAATACGTTTATAGGGAGAAACCGCCGAATGCAATAACATACTGGCATAACAATCAAATGGGAAAACCACAGCGGAAATACTTAGTTAGGTACCTAAATTCAAATCAAGCAACCAGGAGAAAACATCTACGAGTATTTACACAGCGAACACATCTCATATGTCTTAATAACAGCGCCTTAAGAGCTTTAAGATGACTTTATAATACGCGGATCGTGCTCCACTCCGGCGCAGCTTATTCAGATGCGTGCGCTCATGTCCCAGCGTAACAGTACGACCACTTGATAGGTACATGGATAAAAGGACCAGTATAAACAAATGATGATTCATTCCTATGAGTCGGAGCAGCTGTTGTCCTTTCGTCATTCATGTGCTGTGAATGGGATAGTTATATGACATTAACTCTAGCTAGGGCACTGACCATCCGTCTAGTGCCGGACGTGAAGAATAGCACCATCCTATTTCTTCCCGAGGGTGTCGTAAAAGGCGACTAAGGTACCTACTTACTAGAGAATGGGCAGCTTCTCTATGCATTTTAACACCATACTGCGATCGCCACTCGCCTGCCAAGCGTGGCGATTATGGTAAACCCCCCTTTGGGGGGGCATATGTACAGCAGTGGACGTGTTTCGGCTGAACTGAGGGCACAAATTGTGTTTAGGCTAATATTGAAAAGGTCGTGTACGTAGGTATTTCATAGTTGAGAATCCATACTGATATTATAGATACAGAAGTAGGTAACTGTCTGGCTGAACGACTCACAGGTAGACTATGACCTAGGTTAAGACAGCATACTAACTTTTTATCCCGGTTGTTCGTACGTTCTCGTGGGATACCTAATTTTCGGTCACCATTGCACACGGGTGAAGTTGAGGGCAAAAGCTAGCAGTTTATACATAATGATGTCCCAGAATTAACGCACTACCTCTTAAGGGGTTATTGTACTCATCATTATGAACAACTTTTGGGACAATGGGACCAAACCTAAAATCGCGAAAATAAAACAGCTGTTCCCTACATTTTGACGAGTTATTCGAACATAAATCTAGGGAACAGCTGATTTTTTTTTCGCGATTTCAGGTTTGTTCCCATACTAAAAGTTGTTGACCCCTTAAGAGGTTGTGCGTTAATTCTGGGACATGTTGTATACACACACGCACTTAGAGCTTAGTTGTTGCCTTGGGGGCTTGGTACACCAGCTATCAGAATACCAGCGCTGCGAAACTTATTTTTAAGTGCCGCAGCACCATGCTGAGATACTTTTGGCCTCGTACAGGACATTCTGTTTTTATTTTCATCTTTACTTTGCTTTATTTTCAGTTTTGTTCTTTATAGGTATTTGATTTTAATTTGTGATCGTGGAGCCTAAAATAGACGCTTTAAAACAGACAGGTGTAACAAATAAAGAAAGAAAGAGCATTTATTTGGACTCGCACAGGGGGCCTAAAATGGACGCTTTGGCAGAATCATAAGATGATCTGCGTACAATTCCAATCCCGCAATTCATCTGTTTGACAGTTTTGAATGGAGTTTCGTAAAATGGTCCACAAATTATGAATTGCTATATTTGCTATAGTGAAGTCAAATGTCAAATAGCAGCTGTCAAACAGATGATTTGCGGGATGTAAGAATTGTACGCAGATCATTTAACATCTTGCATGCTATGTGTGTATACTCATGTTTTGAACAAATAAAAAATTATCTTATCTTATCTTATCTTATCATATTATGATTCTGCCAAAGCGTCCATTTTAGGCCCCCTGTGCGAGTCCAAATAAATGCTCTTTCTTTCTTTATTTGTTACACCTGTCTGTTTCGTCGCTAAAAAAACCCGCAGTGCTTTTATAAATCACTTGTTTTGCAAGCAATTTTTTGACAGAAGCACGATAAGAAAAATAACTTTGTTCGAAGCGCATCGAGCATGTGACATTTGGTTCTCCCAATCGTTGTTTGTACTTCACCTACTGCTTCTTGTTTAGAAGCGCAAGCGCACGTGTAAGTGACCGGCGGAACTAAACTGCGGAAGTCCTTTATCTGTGGGGCGTTCATCTCGCGCACAATACGGAGCGACGCTAAGCTTTACTATTGATGCTGTGGATTTTTTGGTAAACTAGATCATAGGCCAAGGAAGTACTTTGTTGAGTAGGTTTTTATAATGTGTTGATTCTTTTCATCGGAAAATAATCGTCAATTGCGGAGGCTACGGCGGAGTCGACATCACCACGAAGCCTCGTAAACATTGTGGAACAATACACTAAACAGACCGTGTTTAGTGTCTGAAAACACTATCTACGAGATGCGTTAAAATGAAGTAGAATTCGAATTAAAGTAGATGTTAGATCAGGTAACCGAAACATAACAGAAGCTAGTGAAATAGAAATATTAAGAGATCTTTGCTTGGCTACGAACATAGAAAGCAATTACACGTAATTATAAATGACCCAAATGTATTGCTATCACCCAGGCATCTTAATGGTACAAACGATCTCTATTCTATGAAGATAATGTATATTACGACACCGTTTATCCGGCTGTTACATGCTAAACAACTTTAGTAGTACCTACCTAGCTACATAGGTACACACTGTAATCCAACAGGACTCACACAAATCACATAACATCCTAGAACTCTGTACATTTACTTCACACATACTTCAGCAAACTAGAATCCAGTTATCGTAGATTTTTCTCAGAAACTATAGTAAAATACTCGTGTGACATGCGGGTACCATATTTGTCCCCTGAGCGAGACAACCCGCTATGTAACGGAAACGGGACGCAAGTGGCCGATCTGAGATAGCAAGTACGAGTGCGTTTTACTTATGTGTACTAACGGCAGAACAGTTTAGTGGGTAGGTAAACAAAGAACTTCTATATACAGTTATGCATAGGGTTATAAGATTTTAAATCCAAGTATTTACGTTTCGGGCTTTTTAACCGACCTTATTTGGAGGTAATAGTATAGAAAGAAGTGTAATTAGAGTCAATAGCAGAGACAAAGTAAGATTAGAAGAAATAAAAAGTATAACCAAGTTTAAAGATGCAAAAAAAGTATGTAAAACACAAAAATGGCAATGGAAAGGACAAAATTTATGTTAAGAAAAGAAAACGATAAATGGACCAAATTAATAACAGAGTGGTACCCAAGGGATGGAAAAAGGGCAAAGGATGACAAGCGAAACGTTGGGAAGATGACGCCAAAAGAGTAGCTGGTCCAAAGTGGATTCAGAGGGCGAGAAACAGAGAGAGTTGGAAATCTTTAGAGGAGGCCTTTGTCGAAGGAAAACCGGTAAAAATAAGTGCACCGAACGTCGATATTTAAGAAAAAAAATTGTAGCTATAATAAAAGAAAATCATTTTAAGAAACATTGTAGAAACAGCATTATAGGATTATTTTATTTATTTATGTTATTTGGAGGTATGTGATCAGCATTAGGTATGTCAAAAATGTAAGGGCGAATTTAAATTACGAAACTATATACTTGCGCAAACTTAGTTATTCATTGATAGTTTCATGTGTAAATAGATAATGTTTTACACGTGAAACTATCAATGAATAACTAAGTAGATAAATAAAACCCGTCTCTCCACTATTCCAATGCTTGCTCAAGGATGCATATCCGGTAGACTCTAATAATCCTTCCATATCCCAAGGGCACGTCTTCCCTACCATTATCGCATCCCCCGGTCTACTCTCTGATATACAATGGTCTCTGTAGTCCCATGAAACATGAGGCTCCAGGGGCTAGTGTGAATCTTTGGGTTCATTCGAGTAATCGAGTCTGGTTTAACCACGCTGGAGTCTGTGCATTTCATTAATTAATTAATTCATTCATTCATTCATTGCGCAACTAGTTTCGTAATGTAAATATTCGACTTAAGAAATAGACAAGTTTTCCGGTAAAATGATCGGCCAGCTCTGGATTTCTAGGGATGAGCTATTAATATTGTTGTAGTTAGTCATACATTTTGTGCAAGAATAATGTAAATATCGTAAAATTTTGTTGCACATATTCTCGAATTTCGTTTATTGGAGCAAAATATGCAGGTACTTACATAAAATCCAATTTATATTGAAATAAGTTTTTTATTTTAAAATAAATTTGAATATAAACTTTACTGCCTATTTTTCTCTATTGCTTACCGTACTGTTAATATCAGTAGATAGCGTTTGATTGCCAATAAATTATATGAAAACTGAAGTGGTCTGTCGATAGATAGATTAATAAACTTGCATGGAATGTTACCAGCACTCTAAAGGCCTGCGTAGACCAGTGGCGTGCACACCATAGATGCAAATAAGCTCTGCATACCCTGTAGTCCCATATATACATGTCCCTCTAAATAATAAATAACTATAACTCAAAAAAAAACATGGTATTATATTAATCTAACGCAATTTACGCGCCATCTATTACTTTTTTTTTTATGAACACCCAACGCCGCGCATCGCCACTTCACCGCGCAGGCAGCGCTCCCGTGAGCAAAAGCAATACTAAGCTTTACTTATTCTTCATACAACGCATCTCGTGTAGTACACAGCAAAAGTGTGACTGTGTGCGTGAAAATGTGTGCGCGTGTTTGAGTTTTGGAAGCATACCTTACATTGCAACCCGTCCAAATTGAGAAGCCGTAAGAGCACAGCTTAATATTTGTTGATTGCAGAGGGACGACTTTTTTTTATCGGATTGACCAAATGACCGACTAATTCTTTCGTTCGTGTTAGTTCGTTTATTCAAAGGTTTTTCACCATACTGTTACGATTGTTATTCTTGGCGCAAGTGATTGACTGTCTAAGTAATTATTTAGTAAGTTTATTGTAAACAATGGAAAATAATATGGTTGCTGTCAATAAAAATAGAAACTTACACCTTGTGGGTCTCACAGTGAGACCTGTGTTGGCGAATGTGTATAAATTAAGTCCCGCTTTTTATACGTTAACTTTTGAGGAAAAAGTTAAATTGATTGTAAAGGGAAGGTGTGTACCCAGATTGGGTTTAACTCAAAAATAGTTAATGCTAGGTACTCGTTATTTTCATAGAAAGTTTTATGATAATTATTACTGGCTAACAGGTTGTGTACACACAAACACATTGTAATGTTTCCCTTGCATTGCCTAGCCGTGCATACCCTGTCTGGGATGCACGCCCCTGGTGCAGACGAGGGACCTTTGTCCGCGGACAATACGCGGACAATTTGGAATCGTAAAGAAATGTAACGCGCACGTAGGACAAAATGCCGGGATTCAAAGGTCTATGTCCTATGTCAAAGGTCCCTCGTCTGCGCAGGTCTTAATGCGTAACACAGTTTTAGAATCACAATCCGAGAGTTTTGAAGGATATTGTTAATCAATTGCTTCATAGGTTTGAAAAAATCGTCTGCTCAACAAGGTAAACAACGCAATCGACGTGGCCACTTGTCATTTTATGTGTGTCAATTGCCCCGCGTGGTCGACTGTTTGCAGCGTTTACGCAGGAATATCAAGTATATTTACATATATATTATGACTTCTGATAAAGTTTGTAATAAGCCCTGTCAAATTAACATAAATAAGTTAAAATGAAGTTACTATGCGTGTGCGCAACATAATTTACATACGTCCATTGCAATCAAGTAATAATTACCAAATGATCCAAAGTAAACGGAAAGATGACTATGGGCAAATTAAGGCTTGACTTGTCGCGCGACGCGACACCGGTAGAACAATTTCTATGAAAAATTGTTCTACCGGTGTGTCCGCCAGTATGTAAAAGCCTTTACAAAGTCATGTAGTCTGTTTCTCAAATTATTTTGAACAAGTTGAAAAAATATGTAGACTTACCACATGAAATGTCTGTTTTTTTTTCATACTTCAAATCTTTGAATATTTTAACAAACATAACATCACGCCTTGTTTCCCCGAAGGGTTGTGCAGAGGTGTACCTATAGTACACCCACATTTCGCCAGTTATGTTTTAAGTCCCATGTAAAAAAAAAATAATAAAAAAAAACTTTTTTTTTTTTTTTTATAAATGAGTGAATAATGTGAATATTTTAACATTATGAATATTCGTAATTGTTCGACGTGTTAAGTCGATTTTTTCTGCCCGTGCCGAAATTTCGTAGCCTCGTAGCCCGCGTCCGCTTAGCAACTAGCAATGACTAGCTATAGATACTTATAATAACACATACTTAGGTATTTGTAGTACTATACATTGCATATCTGTACGTTATTATGAGCTAACTGCACTATCTGTGTCAAACTCGCACGATGAACTTTAAAACGCATTGTCATGTCTCTCCAACGACGCGACGTCTTTCAGATGTAGGTAACGTATTCAATGAGTCGTAAAGTTGTAACTGTAAGTCATCATTTTATGGGCATCAGTCATTAAACAGTCAATTGATTTACCTTTTATTATTTGATAATCGCCACTAAACAATTGAAAAGTAACTGTAGATTCCTTGGACGATCGTAGAAGCCACGTAGTAGCGTAAAAATATATCATTTTTAGGGTGCCGTACCGAAAGGGTAAAACGGGAACCCTATTACTAAGACTCCGCCGCCGTCTGCCTGTCTGTCTGTCCGTGTCATCAGATACAGCCTGGTGACCAGGCTGTATCTGATGAACCGTGATAGCTAGACAGTTGAAATTTTCAAAGATGATGTATTTCTGTTGCCGCTATAACAAAACATACTAAAAAATAGAATAAAATAAATATTTAAAGGGGCTCCCATACAACAAACGTGATTTTGTTGCTCGTTTTTGCTCTATATTGATAACGGCAACAGGTAGACGCTTGAAATATTCACAGAATATGTAGATATATATTGACTTTGAAAATAAATATTTAAAGTAAAATAAAACAAATATTTAAATATTTAATCCCATACAACAAACGTGTTTTTTTGCCATTTTTATAGATAATGGTACGGAACCCTTCGTGCGCGAGTCCGACTCGCACTTGGCCGGTTTTTATATGTTGTATTGTATTGTAGGTAGACACCACCTAAATAGCAAAGTAGGTATTGAAGATAGGTCTCACCTATAACGTACGTCTAATATACAAATGAGCTGTCACTTATTCAAAATGATTTATGCAAAATACGCATAAAGCGTGGTTCACGACCGTCCAAGTAATACTTGATTTTACAAACATAGGGCGTTCCGTGTATTGTTTAGCAGTTACTATAGTTAGTTGTATGAATGTATGTGCGTGATGTTTACCTCTGTGCCTCTGTGGGCACTCCTCGCATCGCGGGAGGGCCGTGACCCGCCACCTGCTGGTCGCGGGTGAGCGCTCCCGCCGTTGTAAACCTCCTTTATTAAATACTACGTACCAAGTATACGTCAAAATCATGTGTACAACTAGCTTTGTAGCGGGCGACGACCTAGAAAGGCTAGAATAGGAAATTTGAATGTACTGGAGGAATATGAACGACCCAAATGCGTTTTGGGGAGAAATTGGCCAAGATTTCAACATTAAGTACAGCTACCTATTTGTGATGCTCGTAATTGTAGTACATAGAAGGAACCTACTTACTTAGAAACTGGGTTCATATTGCTTTGGTAATGCAGCAGTGGCGAAAGCACCATATAACTCGATTCCTGCCGGCTTCCCTTCGGAGGTTCGCATCAACAACTCTATCGCTATTGAAAAATGGCAGCAGTCAATAGTCTACTTTTGCCAAAAAATATAGTTACACTACGGGTATTCAACTCACTATAACATCCAAACAACAAAAATGCCTATTTTTATTAGCTTTAAATTGCAACAACTAAAAATAAAGTTTGTTTCGCGTTATGCGTCTTTTTGGTTCTGCTACTTGACGATAGATGGTGTTAAATTCAGTAAAGAAAAGACTTCTTTTAAATAAATTTATAATTTTTTTCTTTATTGCTAAGTAAGTAAGTTATTGTCTTCTTCGCTTCGGCTTCTCTCATAGAAAAATTGTCACCTCGCCGCTGTAATGCAGGGAAGGAGCCGATGTAAAGTGTGCGTGTTATTATTTAATCGTGCTTTTGTATTTTTTGCTGTCTTTTGTGTACACCAAATAAACGATATATATACTTACTATGTATGTACTCCATAAACACACAATGGGTGCAGTATGATTATTTTCACAGAGCGTAAAAATGGTAATTGTATAAAAATAGCTATCAGCTCAACTCAATTCTACTTATTAGTTGCATTTCAATAAAATAGTCCTTCTACACGTGCAGCCTGTGGGTTAGACATACGCAGAGGGCCTACAACGTTTTTCGGGTACAGTATAATAACGCCTTTAGGGTGCTGTTGGGGCTCCCGCGGTTCTGTAGCGCATCGGGCATGTTTGCTGAAGCACACACAGATAGCTTTCAAGCTATTATGCGAAATGAACAGCATCCCTGATGCGAAGGATTCGGGGGAGCACTAACAGCATTTTAAAGGTAATTGTTAATAAACCTGATTGCCCGTTCCTGGGGCACTGGACCCGTATGCACAGCTGCAGGTCTGGTGCAGCAGGGAACGGACATAGTTTTACATATTGGAATTAGATTTTTATTATTGTTTTAAGGAGAAATGTTACTAACATAGTTTTATAAGTGTTACTAACAACAAAATGAATCATTTCTGTTCGAATCAAATAAATAAAAAAAAAAAAAAACTGATGATAGAGAGCCAAAATTCATAAAAATAAATTAGTTCACCACGAATGACATCGTTCGTCTTGAATGAATTTGTTACAATGTTTACAACAATCATTGTTTAACCCAACCAGCTACTGAAATATGTCCCACAAATCCAAATAACAAACAAAACCAGAAACCGAAAGTAAAACCTAGTTACGTATCGAAAACAACAGAACCAATTTAGCAATTACGATTACAAGTGCGTTAGTAGTTGCGTAGCCGTCACAAAAGTGTCGTTATTATGTAAACAGTGATGTTTGTGCATTCAGTCGTCGGGAGGCGGTCGCATTCACACGCGACTGGCCACCGCTTCCTGTCGCCGCCGCCTCTAGGAAACGCGCTCATTCATGCGTGCGCTTGCGACCATCGGCGGCAACAGCCGATCGGAGCCGAACCGGTGCGTTATGATGACGTGACATTATGTTAATCATTGGTGAGGTCAAGTCAGACATCGATTAGGGTAAGGCTGGCTAGTGTTTTTTTTTTATCGGTAGCATCTGGTATAGACACTTTAGTTAGCTTTAGAATTTAGATTTGATATTGACCAATTAGCGACTTATATCACACCCTACCCATTAAATAACACAGTCAAAAACGCATTGTCTCCGAACCTGAACCAACATGAAAAATTTCAACTCCGTAGGATAAGAGGAAGTGGTTTTAATTCAGCTTGGAAGATTTTACCCATACATACTAATTAATAAACTAACCAAGCAAATTAAATAGAAGCTTGTAAAAAGGCCCAAGCTAAAGATGCTGTGTCAAATAGCCAATGTTGCACCAGAAGGGTACCTTTTTACCATGTTGGTACGGAGTATGGACCCTAAAACTGTTCAGTTATGAGAAGATGACTGGCCATTTTAAGATAGCTAAATCTAGATTAAATTCCAACGTGTTTTGAACAAACATCTGGCAAATAATTGAGACCAGCGTTTTATTAAAACAGAATCTAATATTTTTGTCCGCATAAAATCTTTATAAATTCATATGAGTAGGTGCTAATTTGGACTCAGCTTCATTTCAAAATCGACAAACCGTTAACCGATCGTTTGTTAAACTAACGGTAGAAATAATAATTAAATATGAAATTCTACACTTCGCAACTGTGCTAACATTGGCCATAACTTCGTGAATTTTAGAAATTTTTGTAACACGATACGTCACCAAACTTACCAAATCTATCGAGTTCTTAAAGCTTGATTACGGAGGCTATAAAAAAATATTTCAAAATAATATTTTGTTCTAGTTTCCAAACTTATACGAAATGCAGGATGTTATTAAACAAATTAATGTACCAAATAAGTATTCATGTAAATCTCATAAAAGTATGTTCTCATAAAAGTGTTTATCGATATTGTAAACTATTTAGCGAAACGAGAAAGTTTTCATTCGAATATATCTCGTTATTTAACAAAATCTATTGAAAAAAATATATAAACACATATTTTCTGCAAATTTACCGTCAAAAAAAAATACCTAAATACTTATAATTTAAATAGGCACGATGATAACCCAATTTTTTCGAAATCTTATCTCGCATGTTATGAGAATCTCTCACAACTACTGCAAGGACTTAATTAAGAACATAATAATCATCTTAATTTGCATAGTATCGCGTTTATCAAGATAACAGAGAGATGATAACAAAGCCAAAAAAAGACACGAAAGTAAATTCTACTATAGCACTGAAGAAAAATTACTTAGAGTAGTTATTGTCATAATTTACAAACAATTGCTCAATCCGTTGAAGGTCTATGTAAAGAAAATGATGAAGAAGTCAATGACAATGCCTATTGTCCAATCAACGTTGCACAGTTGGAGAAAAATTAAATAACAAAAGTAAAGAAACAGTGGATAATACTCGTATAACATGTAAACTGTACTACTATACCTACTCAGTTATAGTTTTCAGGAATCTTAATTTATTTTAACTCTGATTTTTAATTTGCTAAACCAAAACAACAGCAGCACTCCACTCCACTCCAGAAAACTGTAATTTGGCATGGATATAGGTACATATTAATCATGCTGAAAAAATGGTAAAATAAAATTATGAAAAACATTTTTTTTTAGGGTACCTCCCTTACACGTGAAATTAATTTGAATTGTGAATTTTTTTTTTCGTCTATTCCATGGTGTAGGGTATCGTTGGATAGGCTTTTCATAAATATTGTGGGTTTGGCAAAACCATTTTTCAATTAAGGCATCCGTTTGCGTAATATTAAGCTTAAAGGCTTCTACATACCAGCGCGACTTGTCGCGCGACGCGACACGGCACAAAGGCCCCGCGTGTCGCGGGACTAGCGGTGCCTTTGTGGCGCGACAAGTCGCCCCGGTATGTATAGCCTTTAAAGTGCTATTTTTTGTTAGAGTCAAGTGTCCCCCCCCCCCTGCCAGCTAAATGGATGGTTTTGGATATGTGAAAAAATTCATGGCAATAGTATATATAACGAAATTAAAAGGAAAACTATCACAGCTAAGTAGGCTTCACAAGTTAACGAGTAATAGTCGACCAACTTAAATTTGCAGTTGGAGAATTGACCGTAACGTATATCGATGTATGGGAGAGCATGTTTTTCAACTATAATGTTAAGTTTGTTTTTGGGATAAATTCATCCCAACTACGGAACCCCTCATTGTGCGTGGTCCGACATGCACTTGGCCGGTTTTTTTTAAATAACTTGATAAATAATGAATATTTCTGGGACAACACGACAACAGTGTAGATCCTCCTACAGAGAATGATTCAGTGATCCTTGATGGGAAAACCAGGGGGCCTAATGGACGCTTTGGCAGAATCATAATATGATAATATTATGAATCATATTAAAATTCGTAAAATAGTCACAAACTGCAATATGTACAATTCATATCCCGCAATTCATCAGTTTGACAGTTTTGTATGGAGATTTGTAAAATGGTCCACAAATGATGAATAGTTGTCTAACAAATAGCAGCTGTCAAACAGATGAATTGCGGGTTAAGAATAGTACGCAGATCATAATATGAATTGTCAGTTTGTGACCATTTTACGAATTTTAATATGATTAATAATATTATCATATTGTGATTTTGCCGAAGCGTCCATTTTAGGCCCCCAGATTATTTACTAGGTTATTTTTATGTCGACACCAAATGTCATTTTAATCCAGCAAATTCAAAATCAGAGTAAAGGCAAGCGTCCATTTTAGGCCCCCAGATTATTTACTAGGTTATTTTTATGTCGACACCAAATGTCATTTTAATCCAGCAAATTCAAAATCAGAGTAAAGGCAATGACTACCTTCTAGGACGCAACTTCGATAAATAAGCCTTACGCCTTTTTACCTTTATTTTTTTAATATTGTCTATGAAAATAAATTATTTGTAACTGAATTTACTCATTGACATTGACATTGCTATTTTCCTAAAACTAAAAGTACTCGAACCTCTCTATTTTCCCAAAGAGATTTAAGATCGATACTCAAGAGAGGCCATCTTTAGTAATGCCATAGAAAAATTGTGATCCCCATGTCTCAGTTACGCCATCTAGCGTAATATAGCAAAATTTTATAAAAGCTAAGTTTGACACGATATACTTTTACCGACACCAACCTTTCATTACGAACCATCAAATAATTTGAAACATTTAAGAAAATTATTTATTTAATCTAAATTCTGGGTAAATTACAAAACATTAAGATAATAAACTGTGGATAAGTCTAGTCTTTTTATCACTACGAGATTTGCAATAGCATAATGCATAATTAGGCAATAGGTATACTTTGAAAATAATTTTCTTTTGGTGGACACGAATGCGACTTGACATGTAGGCGTACCCACAAACAAATGTATCGGATTACGATTTTGTTCGCTATGTCCCGTCTATTGTTAAGTAAATAATGTAATGTATTTGTATTTTCCCAATGTTCAAGTCACCTTAGATATCTTCACTCCATCAAACCAGTTTCTTTCCTCGTTCTCCCAACCTCTAGCTTAATTTAGATGGAGAATGGGTTTTGTTTTCACCCTTACTGAATTATAGCTGCTTTACAGTGCAGTGGCCCTCGTCAGTTTATTACTATCCTAAAACGTTAAGCATCTTCTTACACGTTGCCCAATTGTGTATCTTCAATTGAACTTTACTAGGCGCCGTAAGCACCCATTGTGGGCTTAGGATTTAAAAGTTACCACATTCTAATTACTCTAACAATCTCAACTGTTTTAAATAAATAGTTTTCCTAAACTAGCTTTACTTAGAACTAGATCAAGCAACTCACGTGCGTAAAACTAATGTTATTCATTATTGTCAGGGAATAATCGCGTGCTGCTTATGTGCATGATTTCCATGTATTCGTGATTTAGTATCTCATCGATCATGCTTTCAGTCATCGAGATACAAGTCTCGATTCATTCTTAGTATCTAGTCTGTCTCGGAATTTACCGGTTGATTCTATCGGATTTCAAAGTATTGGGAGATTATGTAGCCCAGCCTGTAGGGATTTATGTTCGTAATTACTAAAACCATTCAAAACAATTTGTTTGTCGTTGGCAACATCGACTAATGACAAAACATAAATTGAAAATGGGACCCGCATCACCAAAGAGAGAACCCCGCATGTAGATCAGATATGTGACCGAACTTCGCTTTTTTATTGGCGCGGGCGAATAGGAAAGTGCTTGATATGCGACACAATGGCCGCGCAGCACCGCGCCACACCGTTTGTATACGACGTACATCATTGACCCACATTCTTACGTGGTCGCGTTCAAAAAATCTTTTGAACATAATTGGATGTTTTTTCTCAACAAGTTCACCGACTTTACGACCGGAACCGCGGGAGACACAGTTTGTTTTGTAAGCAAGGCTTGTTTACAAATCAGGCATTACTTAATCCTTATTTTTTTCACTTTAATCTCACTTTCATATGAACGTGGTTTACATACTGAAGCGCAGGCCACACCGCCAGCTAGCGGGCGGGCGGGCGAAGCGAACGAAGGAAACGAACGAAGGAAACTATACAAACTACGCGAAATATCGGTAGCTCGCGGTGTGAACCGAAGTATGTAAAGAGGTGAAACGATGGTCGTTTGCTTCGCCCGCCCGCCGGCTAGCTGGCGGTGTGGCTTGCGCTTAAAATGTGGAATAATTTCTGCTGATTTGGTAGGCTTCTCTTTTCTGGTAAAGAACTTTTTACTTGCATACATGCAATATTATTTTCAATACACTTCCTCGAAAACTGGTTCATATCGTACTACGATTAGGTTCACAATGCAATGTATTTCACAGGCATGCGATTTTTTTATTTTTCAACACGTGTGCGGGAATAAAAATTGCCACAGATAACTTAATCTATTCACACTAAGATTCACACCGTCTCGCGCCAAAGACGGTCCTCTCTATTCGGAGGTGATTGCGTCTTTACGGCGTTAATATTTTTGGAATATTTAAATAATGTTTATAAATAAAATACCATGAATAATACAATAAAAAAACCTTTATGAACAAATTAACATTTATTTGTGTTCTAAACTCAAAAATATTTTAATTTTCTATTTTTCATATTAGGTTGTTTCTTTGCTTCTCCTTCAACCTGGCGAAAGCAAAGCGCGGAAAAAAAAGCAAATTAAATCATAGTTAGTCCTATTATTTCATGACAAAAATGTTTTTCGTTATTTTATTTTATTTCTTCTAAAGTGTATTGAAAAACGTCATAAGTCATAAGTAATTATTTCATAACAATATAAGTAGGTACATTATGATGAAAAATTAAAAAAATAACATTAAACATTTACATACATTGTACATTGCAATTAAAATAAAATTCGTTAAATACATTAGAAAAGTCGATAAAAACAATAACGGTCAAATAATTCAAGTAATATAATAATAGATCTAATAATAATAAATGTCAAAGTTGTAAAATCAAACTTAAGTTACAATGTCTTATTTATGTCATCTAGGAATTCATTGATACTGTAATAGCCTTTCCCCGATAAATAGGTCCCCAATTTATTTTTAAATAAGTTAACACTGTATATGGTTTTAAATTCTATAGGCAACTTGTTGTATAAAAATACAGACTGATATCTCGGGCTATGTTTGACAACTTTTAATTTAGGTTGAATAGTGTTGGGCAAATCTTTCCTACGTGTGCTAGCTCTAGTTTGTCTTTGCTCGTCTGTCTCAATTTTGTGCAAATTTTTAACTAAGCTGGTCAGCAACACTAAAATGTAAAGGCATGGCACTGTCAAGATTTTTAGTCCAATAAAATGGTCTTTACATGATTCCGTCTGTTTCATGCGGAGCATAGTCCTTAAAGCTCTTTTCTGAATTACAAATGCCATTTGTATGTTGTACTTGTAGCTATTGCCCCAAAACTCAATGCTGTATCTTAGCCTGGACTCCACCAATGCAAAGTACACACTTTTAAGTTGAGGTAAACTTAGTTCTTCCCTCAGTGTTCTAATCGCATAGCATGCCGAGCTAATAGACTTCGTTATGGACAATGTCTCAACCTTCCAATTCAACAATGCATCAATGTGCACACCCAAGAACTTGACACTATCAACTATTTCGACATTGTTGCCACAAGATACAATCTCCAACTTAACGTTTTTGCGTATCGTGGGCTTAAATAAGACACACTTTGTTTTATTTACATTAAGTTTCAAATTATTAGTACTGAACCAGTTTTCAAAAGCTTTCAAGAGAGCATTGATCTTGGATTCTAATTCCAGTATATCGTCTGCAGTAACTATCGCATTTGTGTCGTCTGCAAAAATTATTAGTTTTGTGTCCTTTACACGTTTTTTTATATACTCTATTAAATCATTTAAAAATATAATAAAGAAGATTGGACCAAGAACGGATCCCTGAGGAACACCACGGCATACCGTAAATAGTTTCGATCTTTTTCTTCGCCATCTACCACCGATTTTATCTCAACATACTGCCGTCTGTTATTCAGATAGGAGCCAAATAACTTCAACACATTTTCCCGTACGCCATAATGTTCTAACTTAGCTAGAAGAATACCATGGTCTACTGTGTCGAAGGCAGAACTGAGGTCTAGGAATATACCAGCTACTCTATGTTTATTATTCAAGTTACAAATAACTTCGTCTACTAACGCCTCGATAGCATCGGTGGTTCCTAATGCTGTTTGGTAACCAAACTGTTGGCCATTTAGGATACCGTACATCATTAAATGTTTCATGAGCCTATTCTTCATTATCTTTTCAAATATCTTTGATAATATAGGCAAGAGAGAAATTGGTCTGTAGTTGCCAGGGTCTGGTCGCCGTCGTTTGATGCACGTGCAGTTCTCGGCTCAAAAACAACCTCGCCTACGGCTCGGGTGTTAATTCCGCCTCGATAGCAATAACAAACATTCTCCACTTGTATCAAAATGTACTATTCTACATTATTCGCAAACTACCAGGGGCCTACTCCGAAGCGTAATCCGAAGTATCGGCCGTATGTTAAGCTGTTTTATAACTTCCATAGTTTTTGACTTTGAATCCTTACTCGACTTAAAGTCACACTTTTGACTTTGGCTTATCTCTTTGACTGTCATTTTCTTCTTTTTTTTTTGCCGTAGTCAGCCATAGTTAGCCGTCGTCAAGCAACAGCCGAACATTCGGCCGATACTTCGGAGAGACCCGATTGCACAGAACGTAGAGGCGTGACAACATTTCAAACGAATAACTATCCTCCGTCAGTCACACGGACGCACAACGATGGCAATTTACTAATGACAAAGATACATAGTTCAAACTCACTACACTGTATCCTCACGACAGCGTCACTGCGAACATTTCTTATCGCCTCGTAAAATAAAGAGAATGGTTTGTGTCAACAACGGCGCAACGTGACTGTGAAGCATCGGTGACGCGTCACTGGCGTGTCACAGATGACCAGCCAGGTAAGTTCCCCCTGCCCCCCGCACCAGTCCTCATGACAAGTGACGACGCTGGGTTACGTACTGAAAGTGAAGGTCTTGGTATATTGGCGGATCATATCCAGACGAGACGAACTAATTATCGCTTAAGAATGTCACCGTACAAGCTCACTGCAGGATCTTCGTGCTGCCGTCATAAAAGTAGTATTTTATGACAAACGTTGACCACGACTCACAATGATTACACATGACTTTGGAAAAAAACGACTACTGTAGAAAATCGTTTTGAAAAGCCGTGAAGCTAAATTATTAGCTCATTCCTCTTATGGATCAGCTCAATATTAACTATTTATTTATGTGTTGTGGAAGTTCCCGTTGACTGAGTTATTATGATCCTGTAAACGTTTTTCATTCTGTTCCTTTAGAAACAGAGATGTGATCCTACCGAAGGCTATAAATGCAATAAATGACTTAATAGCCATTTGTTTTACCATTTATCTCGAAGGAGGTTTTTATTGCCTCCCATATAAATACATGGACGTAGACGATGGCGATTCATTCATGTCTGATGATATCTTGAAAGTTTAAAAAGAAAATAAACGGCCTACCGACATGCGTCCAATTTGTACCAAGTTAGATTCTTCATTTAGAAGAGATAGATCTATAGAATACTCTTTAGTATGTATACCACATAAATCGAGAGGGTAAGAGTGTTATAATAAATTATAATAATAAATTCTCTTTATATTTAAATAATATTATTTTATTCCTCAATTCTCACTATTGCACCTACCACTGTTTGTCTCTGCATCGCCCACAGGTTGACTGGTAGAAAATGCCTATGGCATTAAGTCCGCCTCTGTTCATTTGTGTGTAAAGTATTAAATAAATAAATAAATTCATTTATTTGGCAATGGGTGTAATTTACCTGAAGTAAATTACACCCATTGCCAAACAAAAATTAATAGAAATAGACCATACAAACTATCCAAACAGACAAAAACCCAAAATAAAATTGCAACCAAATAAATTTAAACAACTCATTAAAAAAAATAAACAATCATTAAAAAATTACCTTAATAAAATATGTCAAAATCTACAAAAATATAAATGTCAAATAAAAAAGTAAACTGTAAAATCAATCACGCAATAAAAAATAAAAATATTTATAAAAGTCTATTGCAATTACTTCAAATATTAATCTCAGATAAAGTTTTAAAGATAATATTTAGTATGTAACTATGTGTCAATGACAGTTACATACATGTGCTACTGGTTCTGAACCGGTGTGTGAATGCGCGACTTTGGAATCAGCTTATCGATTACTGCATTAGGTGGTTATTGAGCAGCACAGTCTTACGGCTTCTTGTGACTTCGTATTACACGAACAATTACATAATGTACTTGGTATTACCTAATAATGTTGTCGAGATTTTAAACGTAGTAGTTGTAGTAGGTATGTCCACATCAGCAGGAATATTTTTACTGATAATAAATAAATAAATACATTTTTATTTGACATAAAAGTATACTTATACAGGGTAACACTTGCCTGGTACAAAATAAATGATCAATGACCCCCCCCCCCCATGCTAGGAAAAACCTGTGTTACAGGGGCCATCCATCCGTAAATTATGGATCTATAAGTTACTTACAAATAAGCAAAGTGCACATTTAAAAAAAAAAATTAAACTAGCCTAATACAAACATTTCTAAATACCACTAAGACTAATTTTAGTTGTTTTTCCCCAAACCAAAGGACACAGCCTGGATCTGACTATAGCATTGCGATTCATGTTTGCCAAAATAATCCCCTCTATAATCGTAATTGTGGATGTCAAACCATACAACAAGTCAGCTCCACAAAATACTTGGGCATAATTGTTGATCAGAGACTGTCATGGCACCCTCACATTGAGATCCTTATGAAAAGGATCCGGAAGCTCATTTGGAACTTGTAAAAACTTTACGACATGTTATGTCCACGCAACTTATTAATAAGATCTATAAAGCTCTGGCACAATCAATAATAACTTACTACATTCCAATTTGGGGTGGAGCTAAACTTAAATTCCTTGATCTGGAAAGAGCTCAGCGATCACTTATCAGGGTGATGTACTTCAAACCATTTAGGTTCCCTACAACAGACCTATATAAAGTTAGCAACTTGCTCTCAATTAGAAAACTTTATGTTCTAAACGTGCCCTTAACCCTGCATAAGTGTCTTCCTTTTGACTCAGCAACTCAGAGCAGAAGGCGAAGAGACATAGTGGCCCACTCCCCAGGGATTCGAATTGTCTTTGCTAGACGTCAATATGCTACACAATCCACCTACATCTATAGTAAATTGAACCGTAAATTAGATATATATCCCCTATTGTTATACGATTGTAAAAAAACAATAATTGAATGGCTGAGATCCCTAACATATGAGGAAACAGAAAACATTCTGACAAGATTAAGCTAAAACAAGAAAAGACAAAAACGGTACACACACACAACCATATACATACACACACACCTCATACACCTAGAGCTGCTAAATTAATGTTTTATTTTATTTTTATTTTTTCTGTATACTTTAGTTACTTGTCATTGTAAAGCAACCACTAAAGGGAAGTGTGAGACAGCTCCGACACAAGTACTTTTGTAACTTACTGGGGCTGCCTCAATTTATGTATGACACAATGTTTAAGTTGAAAAATAAATATTTTTGTATTTTTTTTTTGTACCATTAATTGTGGGGATAAGAAACGGGGGGAGGAAAGTAAAAGGGGTTTTAAATGAATTAATGACAAGGAAAAGGGAGTATGTATTAATGTGCCGGGCATTTGTTGTTGGTGTGAGTATAACTGTGTATGCGTGAGTGTAGATATGTGTGAATGAATGTAAAGTTGAAGAAAATAACCAACAAGAAGCTTAGCCAGTTTTCCAAACAAGAAATAGATCTGACTTACTTTTTATTAACAAGTATGATATAATAGGCGTAGGTATATAAAACTGATAAGGACCTTAATGGTGGTCCAAAAAATACACAGGCAGAGCAAACGATAGACCTCAAAAACAATGGCAAATATATTACAAAGAATTTTGCAGGACAATTTAAGTCGAATTAAATGAAAACTTCGGATCCAAGTCACGTCGAGACAACGTGGTTAACAAAAGAAATGTTGTTCCTATCGTCCTGCCGACTGGCGACGGTGTTCCAGTGAAAGTCGACACAATATAAACAAAAACCACCTTATAATGCCAGTCGCGTTCTGTCCTCTGTTTGTAAATTAGGACATTTCCAAATGACATTCCTGCAGGTATAAGTGGCGGCTACTGTTTCCTGTGGAGGACGCATAGCTCATAGATTATACACTTATAATATATATAGGCAGAGCTATCCAATGTTCTATGACTTTCTAAAGACGATGGAATTTTGAATTAGGAAGTCAAAGTGAAATTGTATAATATATTTCAATTAGACAATTAGAAGTACTTTTGAACGTAACAAATTACAACAAAAATAAGAATTTATTTTAGTGGTCCCTTCCAAAAGGTAGTTTCGAATTGAGAACAATGAGCTATATAGTAATAAAAATATGGTTTTACAATAGAGCAAGGTGAACGTTTTCTAGCTTCATTGCATTTCATACTTCATGATTTATGAATATGGTGTACGCGATGTTTAGTTCAGCTGGTGAGAGAGGAATAGAAGATTAAGAGAAATTTGCCTCTACTCTAACATTTGCGGGAATCTTTGGTGAAAACTCAATGACACTGAGAAGTATTTAAAAGGATACCTTAAATCCGTGCTGCTAAAATATGGTTGAAGATTTCATTATTTCGAGTTTTGTCCTGACGGTCTAGACTAGTGTCATAGCTTCCAAAGTTCTAAGACTTATAATTATATAATTACAAAACAATAACAAAACAAGATTTATATTTTGACATGGCTTAAACCATGCAGCCAGTTTTGTAATAAGAACGTAACAGTGATTGAAATACCGTTCTTTATACAAAACTGAAAACTTAGTTCGGTACTAAGTTGTCAGTTTTGTGTTTAGGAACTTTACCGTAGTCGGAATAAAGTTCGAAATTCAATAATGGCTCCATGTTTTAAACCTGTGTCTGAAGATAAACCTTTTTTTGTAATATGGGGGTTCAAGTTTTAACAGGATTTACATGCTTTTCGGTAGCTTGGCACAAATTATTATTTAGTTAAATAATAAATATCGTTATGATGAATTTTCTAAGACTACCCTTTAATAATGTTCTTTTTAGTGCCGGACGTAATGGTTCCGTTTGGTACCGGACGTAAAGCACCATCCCATTTCTTCCCGTGGGTGTCGTAAAAGGCGACTAAGGGGTTTACTAGAGAATGGGCAACGGCCAATGGGCGCCAACCCGCCTGCCAAGCGTGGCGATTATGGCAAATCCTCCCCCCCCCCTTTTTGGGAGGCCTTTGTCCGGCAGTGGACGTCTTTCGGCTGAAATGATGAATGACCCTTTAATCGGGGTAGAGGATCAAACGTTTTACTTAAATTCTGTCAATAAAATATCACTTTGTCTAGCTAGCTCCTTTTCAGTATCAAAGGCTGGCTTCACGGCTGAATAAGACAATCTAAATTAATATACGGCAGCTCAAATAAGTAGCAAATCAGATGACTTCATCTTAATCACCCACAATGTATGAATCAATCACCCACCGAGATTGCATGCTGTCCGCTCTCCTTCCATTCATCTGTCAAAACCTTCATACGCTTTGATATTTATCTAAAACCTGCTCATATTAATAAATTCTTAGAATTACTGGACACTTGGCAAATAAGGCTCAGGACAAGCTTTCCCTACTTCAACTGACTTATTGACTTCTAATTGAAGTCAATAAGTCAGTTGAAGTATCCCGCTTGTTTCAAAAGGGGTTAGGACGGTTTTCATTTACAGAGAGAATTTGTAAGACTTATCACGTTTTTTTTAATGGGTCTAAAAATATGTCATTGACCCCTTGCGGGGAAAATGGTGTGGTTAAATATTAAAGAAATTGCAAGAGAATTAAAATCAGGTATACAAGGTGTAACATAAATAACGCACAACCTCTTTAGGGGTCATTGTACTCATCATTATGAACAACTTTTACTATGGGGCCAAATAAGAAATCGCGAAAAAAAAAATCGGCTGTTCCCTACATTTTGACGAGTTATGAGAACATTTCAATGTATGAAAAAAATCAGCTGTTCCGTACATTTTGACGAGTTATGAGAACATTTAAATGTATGAAACAGATTTTTTTTTTCGCTATTTCAGATTTGGTCCCATAGTAAAAGTTGTCCATAATGTTGAGTACAATGAGCCCTTAAGAGGTTGTGCATTATTTATGTTACATCTTGTATAGGTACTGAAATGGGATTGAATATTTTTTACACAATCCGGAAAAAAAGAGAGGTACCAGAAAATAAAATAACGAACTTCAGTTAACTTCGTATATTTTAAAAACTGCACAGAAATTATATAAAATTAATAAAAACCATTTCAATATTAAATACGAGCAAGTTCAGTGTCGGTCACGGGCTCGGCGTTCTCAACCGAATTGCGAAGTTCAACGAGTGGATGCAATGCTACGCGCCAGTTATAATTAAATACACCACCCAACAGGTGCAATCTTGAACTTTGTTGCCTAGATTAAAAAGTTAATTATCCTGTCACACAATAAGAATAAATTTACAAAAAAAAATAATCGCTATCCGTTGTTTAATGCGATCGTGATAGGTTCCAACATAAATTTTATTTTTGCATTTTTTTATTTAACTTGTGTTTTATGTGTGCCCAGGATCAATTTTATAACTGTTCAGGATATTTCAGCTTTATTGTTAAGCAATAAAGCTTCTTTTTGTTTGAAGTTTCATAAGAGTAACTTTGCCAATGTGTAAATAAAAATAATAGGCTTTTTCAATGGAATAGTAATATTAAAACTCCATGCAAACTATTAAATAAAATAAAACATTCAACATGTAACAGTCAATAATTATCTTATATTTATGGCCTATAATTATTTCATTCAAAAGCCTTTGATAATAAAAATATAAGGATATTAAAATGTTTAGTATTTTATAGCCATCTAAATAATCGTTAAGTTTATCTATTGCATGAATTATAAATGCTAAAGAGAAACTAACGAAAAACAACAACAAGTTTTGTTATATAATTGAACAATTTCAGAGTTTTATAACGGCAAAATAAAATAACAATTCCACTCAAAATTGTAAATCGATTTGCATCAAAACGGAAGATTATTTGGATAAAACTTTATTCGTAACTTATTTACTGGTATTATAAATCATAACTGTTATTAATTAGCAAAACATAACACACGTAGTTACTAAACATAAATAATACATTAGAAACTAAAGGAAACAGAAAACAAGAAAAAATATTACTTACGTCACGAAGTCGTTGATGTCTTTTATAAGGACGTTACGTAACAAGGAAATGACATCAAACAAAAACTAACTTTGACCCATAAAAAAAAAATTACATATTTTCTACTCAAAACTAATTAAGATGCTACTTGAATAATTATATAAGTAGATTCGGTGAAGCTGGACGTGAACGCAACCAGGGGGCCTAAAATGGACGCTTTGGCAGAATCATAATATGATCTGCGTACAATTCATATCCCGCAATTCATCTGTTTGACAGTTTTGTATGGAGTTTCGTAAAATGGCCCACAAATTATGAATTGCTATAATGAAGTCTAATGTCAAATAGCAGCTGTCGGCGGTGTTAAAAGATACCCACCCATATATAAATATAACGCGTCATTCCACTATTCCAATGATTGCTCAAGGATGCTTATCCGGTACGGCTCTAATAATCTTCCATATCCCAAGAGCACGTCTTCCTTACCAGTATCGCGCCGCCCGGTCTACTCTTTGATATGCAATGGTCTCTGTAGTCCCATGAAACATGAGATGAGGCTCCAGGGGCTAGTGTGTCTTTGGGTTCATTCGAATAGTCGAATCTGGTCAACCCCGCTGGGGTCAGTGCATTTCATTCATTCATTCAATAATTTATTTAGGCACAAACCGTCTTATTACAAAACAAGATTTATATTTTGACATGGCTTAAACCATGGAGCTAGTTTTTGTAATGAGAACGTAACTCTGATTGAAATACCGTTCTTTACACAAAACTGAAAACTTAGTTCGGTACTAAGTTGTCAGTTTTGTATTACGAACTTTACCGTAGACGGAATAATGTAGTTCGAAATTCAATAATGGCTCCATAGTTTAAACTTGGGTCTGTCGATAAACCTTGTTTTGTAATAAGGCCCATAAAGTTTTAGTAATACATGAGGGACTCACAAAATGCATTATCAATTACATCGTGTAGACACGAATTGTTGGGTGAAGCACTGGTCTCCCAGCTAGATCACTAAGTAATCTGTATTTAGGAGAAACAAAAAGAAAAATCAAAATGTTTTATTTCAAATAAACCTACATGGGCACTTATGAAAAGTCAGAAGATAAGTGCACGGATCCAATTGGTCGTTTCCTATGGAGAAGAGCCGGCAAGAAATTCCACCGTTACTCGTTTAAAAATAATGGACTTTTACAATGTTTTCAAGTGACAGTGTTAATAGGTATGGGAGGACAGTGTAAATAATTATCTATTCAATAAAAAATGGTAGCACATAATTTGTCATGTCTAAATCGCTTTTAGGCACCAATTTTCAGGTTTATTGCGACAATTAATGCAATAAACGGTTTTGTCCGCAATAATTTTAAAACAATCAGTCGTAAATTAATACTAACGGCCTTGCTTTCCTTCCCTAGGGAGTAAATTACTGCAAATAGTAATTGGTTTGAGTTGTTTATAATCACGCAAATGGCACTAATTTTGTAATAAGTTAGTTTTACTGCACTGCTAGTCCTAAATAGACATAATCAATTAAATAACTGGGTGTCGTATGGTTATGGTTAAATAATCTTCTTCTGCCTTTATTTAGTCACTATAGCTTGTGCCCACGGCTTCACCCACGTAGAGGTCGGAAATTATCCCACGGGAATGTACTACCGGGATAAAATCCCGATCCGATTTATTCCTCAATTTTTGCTAATGCACCTATCACTGTTTGTCTCTGCATCGCCCAAAGGTTGACTGGTAGAAAATGCCAATGGCATTAAGTCCGCCTCTGTACATTTGTGTGCTTAAAGTATTAAATAAATAAGTAAATAAAAAGTATTCTATGTCCTAACCCAGGTCTACCCATGTGCCAAATTTCATGCAAATCCGTTCAGCCGTTTTAGCGTGAAAGCGTAATAAATAAACTCACTTTTGCATTCATCATCATCATTTCAGCCGAAAGACGTCCACTGCTGGACATAGGCCTCCCCCGAAGTGCGGGTTTGCCATGATCGCCACGCTTGGCAGGCGGGTTGGCGATCGCAGTATGGTGTTAAAAAGCATAGAGAACGCTGCTGCCCATTCTCTAGTAAGTCCCTTAGTCGCCTTTTACGACACCCACGGGAAGAAATACGGGGATTGCTAATCTTTACGAGTAATATTATTAATATTAATAAGTTAGGATTAAGAAACTGCTGAATCCGAAGCTGGAATCAGGGGTCTTACTCCGAAGCGATATTCCGAAGTATCGGCCGAATGTTCGGCCGTTTTTTAACATCCAAAGTTTCCTTATTTGACTTTGAATACTTACCCGACTTCATGTCTGACTTATCTCTTTGATAGTCGTTTTTATTTTTCTTTCGCCGTAGTTAGCCATAGTAAGCCGTAGTCAGGAAACGGCCGATACTTCGGATTTATCTTCGGAGTAGACCCCAGGCTTTGATATTCAAATTGATACCCATTTGTATTTTATTAGAGTTCTAAACCTCTAAAGCGAATCTTTTAGGTAGGTACTTATCAACCGTAATAAACATAATTATTTCATTTGATTTGTTTAACTTTTTCTGACTTTTTTTAAAACGCGTATTATTAACTAGTCTTTACTCTTCAATACGAACGATTCAACGAAAAATCGGACAAAAAACAAACAAACATGACAGATATTAAATCATCACGAAAAATTCGTTAACACCAGTAAATTTCAAGATCAAACTATTATTAAAACTATTGTCAGAAGATCGTGATAAAAATTATACAACACGACATGTGAAGTTTGTATTAACAATACCTATTAATCAACAATAAATTTCATGTAACAGGCTTATTGAGTCGTCGCCAAATTACATCACCAAATACAAACTCCGAATACGTGAGAGTGTTGATTAATGAAGATGTAATATTATTATACAAAATTCGTTAACACCAGTAAATTTCAAGATCAAACTATAATATTATTAAACTGTTGTCAGATCGTGATAGAAATAATACAACACGACATGTGACGTTTTTATTGACAATCATATCAACAACTGCATGTAACAAAGTTATCGAGACTAGCCAAATTATATCAACAAATACAAACTCCAAATACGTAAGAATGTTGATTAATGAAGATGTAATGTTATCAAACAAAGCTCCTAACCGTTTCTGGGTGCCTAATAGTTAATGGTCGTTCCGGTTACGATTTTGAACGGTTAATAACGATATTCTATTTTATGGAGGCACTAAGTTCTATGGGGTGCAATAAAAGACCCTTCGAATGTAATGGTAATAGAGTTTATCCAGCAAACTTTATCAACCAATAGCCGGACAATTCTTTTTGACAATTTTACAACTTTTGAAATCGCGAAAAAAAAATCAGCTGTTCCCTACATTTGTGTTCACTTAAAACGACAAAATGTATGGAACAGTTGATTTTTATTTCGCGATTTCAAGGTTGGTCCCTTAGAAAAAATTGATCAAAATTATGAGTAAAATGACCTCTTTTCGGGTTTAGTATAAAAAAAACTAATGTTGTATAAACTGTTTTCACTTCTATCGGCAGTCCCCAAAGACTGCCCCACCATGTTTTTTTGAAAGATCAAGTAACGTATTTCTCGGAAA
This sequence comes from Tiliacea aurago, assembly GCA_948098905.1. Classification (NCBI taxonomy): domain Eukaryota; kingdom Metazoa; phylum Arthropoda; class Insecta; order Lepidoptera; family Noctuidae; genus Tiliacea; species Tiliacea aurago. The sequence continues at coordinate 22,103,399 of OX402581.1, read as the reverse complement.
GCAAAATCGCGGAGAGGTAACAAGATAAATAGTTGTATCATGTATTACACATACGTGCTAAAATTTAACTATTTATATGTAATTCACAGCTCAGACTTGCAAATGTTAGTCTGCACTTCTGCAGTCACTTACGTAAGATCTTACGTGAAAAGCTGTTATAGGAGAAATCGATGAGAGTAGCTTTTTAATGCTTATAAATAATTATTTGAAAAGAACAATAAAACTTAACACAATCGTTTCTTATGCTTGTCTTATGATGTCATTGGTACCGGCTTCCACTTATTAAATGAACTGTTCAAGATGTTTCTATGGTGTCTTTTCCTTATCTCCATCCTTGTCATTGACGATCATTTCGTCATCAACTAACAACCAGACTAAGGCGGCTTGCACATTGCTCGCAGAACTGATGGCCGATGGGGCCGAAAGGTTCTGGAGTGGCGACCGCGTACAGGAAGACGTAGCGTTGGAAGGGCTACAAGGTGCACCGATAACCTTGTGAAGTCTGCAGGTATCCGCTGGATGCGGGAAGCAAAGAACCGGTCGAAGTGGAGGTGCTTGGGGGAGGCCTATGTCCAGCAGTGGACGTCATTCGGCTGATGAGAAACAATTATGAACCCTGTCGGGCACAGCAACATTTTAATTATGGAGGAGAGAGGAAGAGCGCTTAATGATTTAACTTCCACTTACCTTCAAGGATTATGTTTCTTCTCACAAGCACAAAAACCCTTTGCTTGTATAGGTTATTTATAATCTTCTTACACATTAACTTCTTACAAGTTTATTAAAATATATTAAGACTCAGATATATGCCAGTGACCTTGAGTGGTTGGTTAGCTTGCGTGTTCTGTACTGAGCTCACGCAACGCGTCGTACGTTCAGCCAGTAATAGGACTCGCCCATCAAGGAGCGATGTCCCCAATTTGACGCATTATTAATTTATTATACACAAAAAAAAGTATTTTAATAAAACGTGTATACTAAAAGATCAATAATTAAATTATCTTTAAATTGGTGAAGGTTTCAGAAAAATACGCTTGGTAGATTTTGCGCCATTCTCAGTTTTTTATCCACGTTCGACATAACTGTACAAATTAATTTCACTATGTAATATAAACATAATCTAAAATATTCACATATTAAGTTATTGATAAAATGCTCTAATTTAACATATATGTTTTTCAAATCATTAACACTACTCGTTTAGACGTGATCTTCAGTATAAAATCATTAAAAGTCGGTTATCGTCGCCTTAACAAAGATTATTAAGGTACAAAAACGAGTCGTTTTGTTTACCAATTCGTTACTGAAAACCGGTTTTTTCGGTCTCGGTTTAGATTTCGTAGGTCACAAATAGTAATTTGTGACCAAAGCGTGATCTATGAAAACTGTGCTTCAATATTGACAAAGATACAAAAGTGTTGAATTCAAATAACGGTCGATAACCGATGTCGAATCCGGCTTTACCATTACAATGTTTCCATCAGAACTTTGTTGTAAACCCGATTTGTTTACATAGTTTACCTGTGCTTATATTGTTGCTATGCCCTCGATTTGTGACAATCAATGCACATTAGAGATCAATATTGTTTACAACTTTCTATGGGAACTTAATGGTCCATTGTTTGCTTTAGAAGAGCGTTTATCGATAGCACGTCATGTAAAAAGTATACGACTACCTTAAGCGACAAGTTTCATTTTCATTTAATTGCAGGTAGAACAGAAAACTGCATAGGGTTTGTCAAAACTGGATTTAATTTTCGTCTTAACACTCATAAGTCTCGTATCTGACGAATGCACGTCTCCGAAACAGGTATTCACGGATCTTGCAGTTACGAATTTCATCATATTATGTGCGATTCTAGTTCCGCCTACTTATTTTGGGATGCAGGTAACTCGGCTAATGGTTGCATTGGAGTTGTGGAATTTCAAGAGTGTTCTAGAAATGCGCACGGTTCACTAATGAATGTCTAGAACGCATAATATGACAATTACCCACTTTTAATTAACGCGACTCATAACTTAAGTGTCAATTATAATCCAATAAGATTCTCGTGCCATCTAATCGATTGAACAGCGAAAATCATTTTACCTACATATTTGCTGATCCTACTTTCTTTTGCAACGGTAAACCCGACTTCTTGGCTAACAATCCTACACTAACAAAACTTTCTTTAAAGAAAACTTATTAAATGTAGTAAAATGGTTAGTGTCGGCAACACGAACTTATCCGATACAGGTGTCATAATTCACGTGTAAACACCGCTACGGGCTACGTGGAAGAAATCCAGCGCGTACTCGCGTCCGAAGTGGAACACTGCGCGTGCGACTGTACTTGATTCAATTAATCAACGCTCATCAAATTATTCACATGTTGAATACATTTTAATGTCCCGTCACCTGACTAGTAAACACTCAGGTCATATTGTCACGTTTGACGAAATTTACCGTTAAGATCCGCTGAGTGGTGCTCGTTCAAACTCCGGAGCTGGACCTCGTCATATCACAGACACAAGCACTTGTTGTTAACTATCACTAGAATACGATCACTTCACTGATCACCGATGATCCCCGTACATTTCGTCGGTCGCGGTTGGTGTGCTGTAGGCGAGGGCCGCGTCGTGCGCATAGGACCAGCAAATGCGACGGACCGTGAATCTTAACCTACCTGTTGCGCTGGCGTGTCGCCCGTCGACGGCCCGCCGACCGGCGGCCTGCTGTACCGACGCACACCGCCGCCATGTTTTATACAACCTCCTTACTACACCTTTACATCACTGCAACAACATACCTTTTTAAAAATACCTCTGAATGACTTCTTTAACTTTGAAACTGTCGTGAAAATTTATTTTCCTACTGTAAATACTCATGGATGGCTATAAAGATAGGCGTAAAAGCCTTAATCTGCTTTACCGACATGGTACCGCCATCTGGAGAAAGCAGCCGGCACCACTGACGGTCTTAACTTGATGTTAGTTAACCGTTTAAGTCACAAGATATTGGTTAGGTTTAGGTTGAGGAAAACTGAAAGTTTTCAGGAAAATTAAGGTAGATATTTGAAATTGTGGGTTCCATGTTACAATTTTAAACCTTAAAACACAATGTTCTTAGCTCTGAACTCCTATCTATACTTGACCAGACTTTTATCGCAGGTCAACTTAGTTCCATGATATAGCTACAGATGGAGCCACATTACACTATAAAGCCTTAATTCAACATTGAAGAAGGCATAAATTATTTGTATGACGGTTATACATATACAAAGCAACAAAAAGTGATGATTATCTTGTATCAGCTGTATAACAGGTAGTTTAATGCTTTACCAAGTTTTAATATAAAATACGTAGGTACGTACTTTTTTATTTCAGGTCTTTTTGTATGGGATGATTAATTACGAGATTCTATTACCATTATCAAAACATTCCAATAGTCAAACGTTTTTTTAGCTTTATGGTGATCACAAGTTTTTGCTTCAGACGTCGTTGTATATCCGCTGACGACGCTGATACTGCCCGGATACGCCTAAAATTAACTCAAAAGAGCAATGAAAAATATTGAAAATCATTTTTTCTGAAGGTACTGTTATAATCAAGTCATCAACTCAGCCTATTGCAGTCCACTGCTCGACATAGGTCTCTCCCAAGATGCGCCACAACACCCTCTTTGCCTTCCGCATCCAATCTGTCCTAGCACTCCTAGCTGGCTGTTCAAAGTGGTTGGTCCATCTAGCTGGATCGCAGACTACGAGTGCCTTTAGGTCATCCTCGCTCGAGGACTCGTCTGCTCTAAGGCTACAACGGCCATCGGTCCGTCGACAGACATGGTTGGCCCACTGCCACTTCAGGAGGCCACGTCTGCTAATTTACAAAGTTGCAATAGTTTAATTGTGACTTTTTGAAGGTTTTTTTCAAGTCAAACCTGGCAAAAACTCGCAATGCTAGAGTTAGCTTGCCGTATGTGGGGTCTAAAATGGACGCTTTGGCAGAATCATAATTTGATCTGCGTACAATTCATATCCCGCAATTCATCTGGAGGCCTAAAATGGACGCATTGGCAGGATCATATTATGATCTGCGTACAATTCATACATCCCGCAATTCATCTGTTTGACAGCTGCAATTTGACATTAGACTTCACTATAGCAATTCATAGTTTGTGGACCATTTTACGAAACTCCATACAAAACTGTTAAACATGAATTGCGGGATATGAATTGTACGCAGATCATATTATGATCCTGCCAATGCGTCCATTTTAGGCCTCCTGTTTGACAGTTTTGTATGGAGTTTCGTAAAATGGTCCACAAATTATGAATTGCTTTATTGAAGTCTAATGTCAAATAGCAGCTGTCAAACAGATGAATTGCGGGTTAAATGAATTGTACTCAGATAATAATACGATTCTGCCAAAGCGTCCATTTTAGGCCCCCAGTTCTCTTCCGGATAATTTCAAGCCGGATCTTATGATTCAAAGAATATAAATAAATTAATGTCTGATAAAAAATACTTTCCTTTATTAGTAACTTTATCTTTATAACAAAATGACGTCAAAACGACTCACTATTATAATAAAATAAACCTAGCTCGTTTCAAATGAATGATTTAACACAACATTTTAAAAATCAATGCTTCGCAAAATTTATTGTGATTTCGGGTTTAAAAAAAGCTATGTAACTGCTTACCCTACAATTTTGAAGCCTTCTAAATATCCAATCCTTGAAGCACGATTTATCGAACAACAATGATCAACCATTTATTCTTTAGTTACATTTCTATTTATAGTGGAATCGAGGAATCCTATTCAACAATTACCGTCAAAACTAAGTACCCAGACTCACTCAGAGCAACATTTTCATACAAACCTGGTCATTTTGAAGCCTGTATAATTATAATAGCCCTCTATAATAAGCTCGTGGCTAATTAAGGCGACGATAACCGACTTTTGATGAATTTATACAGAAGATCACGTTTAAACAAGTAGTGTTATTGATTTGAAAAAATATATGTTAAATTAGAGCATTTTCCCAATAACTTAATATGTGAATATTTTAGATTACGTTTATATTACATAATTAAATTAATTTGTAAAGTTATGTCTAACGCGGATAAAAAACTGGGAATGGCGCAAAATCTACTAAGCGTATTTTTCTGAAACCTTCACCAGTTTAAAGATAATGTAATTATTGTTTTTTTTAGTATACGCGTTTTATTAAAATACCTTTTGTTTTGTGTCTTATAAATTAATAAAGCGTCAAATTGAGCACAGCGCTCCTTGATGGGCGAGTCCTATTACTGGCTGAACGTACGACGCGTTGCGTGAGCTCAGTACAGAACACGCAAGCTAACCACTCAAGGTCACTGGCATAAATCTCCGTCTTAATAACAGCCGCGCGGGTCGATAGAACGTTAAGCTACGCTGTTCGCGTTCTGTACGTGGATGGGACCATCCATTAGGTACATATCAAGACCCCCTCCGTGCCCCCAAAAGCACGTCAAGCCGTTGGTCCCAGCCTCAGAACAATTCAATATTCTGAGGGCCAGGCTGTTTTCGTAGATCTTTGACAGTTACGGGTAGTTAGAAGCCGAACCCAGTCTTCCATTCTGTTTTTAATAAATAGCAAGCAAAACCGATGTCGCCTATTCTGCCAACGACAACCAGTCTTACCAAGGAGTAGGTATCGGTTGAGTAGGTCAGATAGGCTGTCGCTCCATGTAAAAATACAGGTATTCAGCTGCGTCCGGTTAGACTGGAAGCCTACCCAAACATGGTTGGGAAAAGGCGGGCAGATTGACACTTCGATTTATATTACGATTTAGGTATTCTCTGAAGGACAAGTCACGGGAGTACCTACCTCCTGCCAGGGTTACGAGTCTGTCCGAAAGGGATATCGTGGCCCTGGCACACAGGCATTTGAAGGAACACGGTGGGTTTTAGTCAGTAAAAGTCTGACACTCCCTCGGAGCTCCGCCCAGAGCGGGAGAAGTTATTTGATAAGTTGTACCTACCTAAATACAGGTGGGTTTCACTATAGATTCTGGCGTATAGGAGTTACAGGAATTGGAATTACCTTTGTATTGTATAATTGCATAGCACAGGTGTGTGTAATATAGAGCTACATTTACCGGGTAATATGTCTTTCATTGACTTGAATGTGCCCTGGCGGCTGAGAGTATGTCATGCTCACTCAGATGTCTCGCTGATGGTGGCGCGTGTGTTGGATCATTTAGCTCCTTTCAAAATGGTTGAGCTGAATGGTGCTGATCCATGCGTCATGTTCGTGAACGGGCGCTGTCAGTTGGGACTGGTCATCTCTTAGCTGCCACGGCTTATTTTAATTATTTTAGTTTTATTTGTTTTTAATTTTTTTATCACGGACGCTTCTGACGTTTTGCATCGTTGACAATGCATGATGTAACCAATACCTTGTATCAATATTTTAATTTAAAAGAGTGTCCGTGGAGTTTCTTGCCCGTTCTTCTCCATAGGAACCTACCATTTGGAACGGGCAACTAGCTTCATATTTGTAACTGACCGACTTCTTGACAATTCAAAAGTGCCTGTCAATGGTTTAATTGAAATAAATGCTTTCCGCCTTATTACAAAACAAGATTTATATTTTGACATGGCTTAAACCGTGGAGCCAGTTTTTGTAATAAGAACGTAACAGTGATTGAAATACCGTTCATTATACAAAACTGAAAACTTAGTTCGGTACTAAGGTGTCAGTTTTGTGTTTAGGAACTTTACCATATAGTCAGAATAAAGTTCGAAATTCAATAATGGCTCCATGTTTTAAATCTGGGTCTGAAGATAAACCTTGTTTTGTAATAAGGGGGTTAGTGTTTGAGTTTGAGTGGCGTGCCAGTCCTCTAAACAAAGTCAGTCTCGGTCACCTTAGGTACAGATGTCCTAGTCATACGGTATTTATTTACTAAAGCGTTGCTATGTAAACTATAGAGTTGATAATTACTACGACACACTCAGTAACTCCATATATTGACGGCACGGTTGGCGCAGTTAGTTAAGCGATTGACTGCTGCGCTGCGTGTCGCGGGTTCGATTCCCGCACGGAACAAATATTTGTATGACCTACCAGTAGTTGTTCCGGGTCTGGCTGTTCGTGTATGTGAATTTAAATGTTTGTAAACGCACCCACAATACAGGAGAAATTCCTAGTGTGGGGCAACGTTTAAAAAAAAAAAAAAAAATCGAATGATCAAATAGGTATTAACCAAAAGTACTGTATAATGCAAAAAAAATTGGCAGTACGTTTTAATCTGGGGGCACGGTGGTACAGACGGCTACACATCAAGCTATACATTTCCAGTTTACGCTGATCTCGCACTGTACGGAAATCCTATACAATGCGAGATCAGCTGATACCGGAAATGTATAGCTTGATGTGTAGCCGTGTGTACCCCCGCCAAGACGAGCCAAAAACAAAAACCGGCCGAGTGCGTGTCGGACCACGCACAATGAAGGGTTCCGTATCATAAATACAAACTTAACATTGCAGTTACTTGTAAAGCCTACTTAGCTGTGATAGTTTTCCTTTTAATTTCGTTGTATATAATACTGCCATGAATTTTTTCACATGTCCTCAATCAACCATTTAGCTGACACAGGGGGGGGGACACTTGGCTCTAACAAAAGTGAGCACTTTAAAGCTTAATATTTCGCAAATGGTACACAACTACCTGCAGTATTGTCTCTCCTTCTCCCTTTAATCCATCCAAAGGTTGTCTGTAAAAGATCGCTTCTATCGATAAGACGCCCATTGTGTCACCCTATGTAAAATTTAAACACTTATATCTGTAACTTTTATGGTGAACATAATAAAGAGTATTCTATTATATTCTTGACTGACTCACTCACTCACTCACCCACTCATCAAAACCTCTAGAGCACTTCCCGAAGTCCTTGAAAGCTTAAATTTCTGGCATGCAGGCTAGGAGTTGCACACAAACAACAAGAAAAATAAGAAATCTATAACTTTCACCCTCAGACCCCCGTAATGATTGCGGGTCTGTATATAAAATAAGAAATCTGTAACTTTCACCCTCAGACCCCCGTAATGAGTGCGGGTCTGTATATAAAATAAGAAATCTGTAACTTTCACCCTCAGACCCCCGTAATGAGTGCGGGTCTGTATATAAAATAAGAAATCTGTAACTTTCACCCTCAGACCCCCGTAATGAGTGCGGGTCTGTATATAAAATAAGAAATCTGTAACTTTCACCCTCAGACCCCCTTAATGAGTGCGGGGTTGTATATAGAATAAAACCTCTAGGGTCCTTCCTAAAGCCCTAGAAAGCCGAATTTTTATATGCACCTTAGGATTTGCACACGAACAACAAAAGAAAAATATAAATTTCACCCTCCAACCCCCTTAAAGCGAGGTGCAAGTCTGTATTTCTTATGGATAATAGGTATAACTACTTCCATTTGTTATAAAAGCTTATTATGTACATAAATAACGAAGAAGAAACTCTTCTTCGTTGGCTATGAAGAAAGTACCTGCTGGCGTGCAATAAATAAGTTTTTTACCCGACTATGCTAGAACCTAGAAGTAAGGGTTATGATTTTAACATGTTTGTATGATATCAGTACAATATCACTGCTAAAAGAAATAGAATACTCTATATTATGTTCACCCTACAAAAAGAAATGAAATCCCCCCAAAAACATTTAATGTAAAGAAAGTTACCAAGACTTACTTAACGCTTTCACTGTTAAAAAGTTATCAGATCTAATTTAGAGCCGAGCCCCTAACTCTACAAGGACTAATTCTACAATGCCTAACTATTCAAGTCCTAACTCTTGCATCGTGGTCAAAAACTGATCAAAACAACCCACCAAAAACATTTCAGTTTTAATGGAGATAAAGTTATCTTCCGTAAACAAGTCCTAAAGGTACCTATTTCCTGATTGATACGAGTAAACGCTAACATCTCAACACAATTATTTCGCGTATCAGCAGTGGCGTAGCTAGGTAACCAAAGGCCCTGGGGCAAAAAATAAACTAGGGCCCCAACTAAACTATTTAAAATCGTTTGTTCCGTATTCCTAGTTTTCCGAATTCGACGAACTCCAGATTTGTCGTACTCCAGATTCGTCGTAATACAGTCGACTCCAAAATAAAAAAAAAAACAAATACAAATTTTAACTTATTTTAATGAACAAATTATAACTATTTTATGAAAAAAAAAAAAAACTTTTCTACCTATTACCATTCAAAAAATACAGTCCTGTGACAGATACACAGACAGCGGAGGCTCGTTAACCTAAGAATAAAGGGGAGTTCCCCGCAAGTTTCAAAAAAAGATGTTCGGGACTTGTTGGGAATTCCCTGTATTTTTTCAAATGTAATAAGTTGCCATTATAAAAGTCGCGTTCATGGAATCTGGTTTATTTATATTCCGAATGTGGGAGAAATTTTCACTAACTCAATTCATAGTTTGTAAGTCAAGAGTCCGAGGGGCCCCCTGAGCTTGCGGCCCCGGGGCACTGCCCCGTCTAGCCCTCCGGTAGCTACGCCACTGCGTATCAGGTTACGTAATAAATATAGGTGAGAGCCAGACCGCCCGGCGGCCGTTATGACTCCAAAACAGGTATAACAAATAAATATACAGGTATTTTACATTATGTAAAATATAATATTGATACAACACGATACTAAAACTTGAATAAACGACGCAAATATAAAAGAAGGACATTACCATCAATGTTTTGAATCATAATGAAACACATATTCTTCATGATTAAAACATTAATGAAAGTTGGCAGTTGACCTCTAAGAAGGCGGATAAAATCTCTCTTTTTTTCTGCTGTTGGTCATCGAGATCTTTCTATTATTGAAAGGAATGTCTTTCCTCAAGATACTTTAGAATCTATAGATAGCTGATCTAGCAATCTCATCATTATTGATTACAAAGCTGGCCTCTATAATAAATCTGCTACGCCATCTCGGTTGATATTTACGTCAACATAATATGAATAGTTTATTTTAATAATATTTTGTATATATTTTTTAATACTATGTTTTTTTTTGTGACTTGGAGAACTTTGTAGGCTTAATAGACTGTAGTAGATTTGTAGGCCATTTTCTAGGCAAAGGTATTTTAATAAAACGCGTATATTAAAAGATCAATAATTAAATTATCTTTAAATTGGTGAAAGTTTCAGAAAAATACGCTTGGTAGATTTTGCGCCATTCTCAGTTTTTTATTAGCGTTAGACATAACTTTACAAATTAATTTCACAATGTAATATAAACATAATCTAAAATATTCACATGTTAAGTTATTGAAAAAATGCTCCAATTTATCATATATTTTTTTCAAATAATTAACACTACTCGTTTAGACGTGATCTTCAGTATAAAATCATTAAAAGTCTGTTATCGTCCCCTTAAGTATTTACTTTGTAACAACAACTCTGCAAGTAAGACCAAGCTATTAATAAAGTTCAAGTTCATGTGCAATTAATAGATATAGATTCATTCATGTTTGCAATTGCAGCTGCGACGAGTTGTTATTGAGTTGCTTTGAATTAATTGTTCCAATAAATATTTATGGGTGCCATTATTCATTCTGCTTCGCCAATGTCACAATAATTACGTGTCACTGATTAGTTAATACATTTTGATTACCTAGTTCCAGGTTTCTTGGAAAATAAAACCTATTTTCCTACGTTATTTATGGAGCTCGTGGCTAAGTAATAACAGCCGCACAGGTCGAACCATCAGCGGGCCGAGCACGGGCGTGCCAAGACGTTTGTGACAAGACATGATAAATTATGTCATGTCAATTTGTACTATCATTTTATGACAAAACAGTTTTGTCGCTCAAACTGTGATAAAATGTGTGACTCATGTCATGTCACAGTAAGCCGTGCTCCCCCCGGGAGGTTCTTTTCGCATAATGGTTTTTTTACTAATATATTTTGGCATAACTGTTTTGATATATATTTTTTTGTTATAATATTTTTTTGCCATAATCTTTTTTGGCATACCTACAGGTGCTGTTGACATAATTCACTTTTTGGATATTTTTTTAGGCATCATTTTAATTCGCATAATGTTACTTGGCATAATAACTATTAGCATAATAGTGATAGATAAGGCATAAAAAAACATTGGAATAACGGAAACCAATATTAAATAGGTTAAGGTGTTGCGGGGTGGCCCGTGGGGGCTGTGTGACGTCGATGTTTGTTTGTTTGATTTCGATGTTTCACATCTGCCAGGCGTCCCGTGACGGCTCACATTTTTTTTTTAAATATGTTGTTATAAGAAAAAATAAAAATCAAATCAACCTATCGTAGTTCAACATGGGAAGAGAAAGACATAACCATTTTTGTCATGCCATCTTATTATTTTTCGAAATCAAGAAATGTACCTACCCTCAATAATGCATATCGAGAACCCTACCCAGACAGGGTGCCTCATGAATGATAACAAAAATAAAAATAAATCGTGGTCGTCGTACGGTCACTACTCTGCATCACGTGACCCCTCTGACAAAGAAAAAGAATCGAAGAGGGGTTGGGTTACGCAGGTCACTGACTGTACGTTGGGAAGTAGTGCAGTGCGTATGTAATCAACATGTTGTATTATCTCGCCTATGCTAGGCATGAAGACACTATGCAACAACCAGCTAGTTTTCTAGATTATTTAAGTTGATCACGATAATATGCAACAGCGATGTATTTTTTGTAATATTACCTACGCTTTTTACGTCTTTTTAATTTTTATACATATACTAGGTATATACTGCTAACCAACTATACATGAAGAAAGTAAGATAATCATTACCTACTATTCAAAATAAAAAAATATATAGCCAATCATGGGGATAATTTTTAAAGAAAGTAATATCATATTTGTTATCTACAAATAATGCCCTTATAACCCACATAAGTTTTTTTTTTGCGACTCTGTGTTGTTTGCCCATACATTTTTGGCCATTCTCCTTTACAAACAAAAAATTTTACGTAGAACTATTAGGTAATGGGTGTTTAAGCACTATAACATAACAAACACAAAATATGATAAAAAGGTAATGACATTACTTACCTTTTTATATATATTTTTTTTAAAGCTATTTTAGAAACTTGACATAACTTGGTATTTTTGTAAATAACAACTTAAAAAAATATTTAAACATATCTTTGAACATAGCGGCCAAGTGCCAGTCGTACTCGCACACGATGGGTTCCGTACCACACTACTACAATAATAAACATTAAAAAAAAAAACAGATTTTGTTTTACCACTTTGTCAGTGTGGTTAATATGTATACCCATGCCAAATTACAGCTTTCTAGTAATAAGAGTCTCTGAGCTAAGCCACGGACGGACAGACAGACAGACGGACGGTGAAACTATAAGGGTTCCTTACTGACTACGGAACCCTAATAACGAGCAAAATCGCCAAAATAACACTTTTCTTGTATTGAGGACCCGTATTTTTTTTACTATATTTTATTTACCTAATTGTTGTTAAAGCGGCGAGTAGTACACACTCTATGAAAATTTCAAGTGTCTACCCGTGTGTCTTTATCTATAGGGTCCCGTTGGCAGCCTTTATGTAGATACGAAACCCTAAAAAAGACGATTCTATTTTTTTACTTGAAAACTACGGAACAGGACGTAGGTACGACTATAATTAATTAATTTTTTAAATAACATAAACGTCTTCACATGTAAACACAAGTTTCAACCATAAATTATGATTATTAATTGTTTGTGTAGATTCATAATAAAAAACCGGTACCCATCATTTTTTATATATAACATAGTTCTATCTTGATCCGCTATTTGAGGTCATGAGAATTAGTTTTTAAATTATTTAATCAAAACGGAACTTTTTAGCGTTTAATTTAAATAATATTTATATTTGTGCACATCGGTTGAGTTGATTATTTGCCATCATTTTACCATTAATAGATATCATATTATTTATTTTTATTTTATTATATTCGGGAAACTTACAGCTACCATAAACAGTATTCTTATGCAATTTAATTGAAGGCCATTTACAAATTTTCACTGATAACAGTATCAACGCAAAAAAAAATAATTAAAAAAAAAGTCGGTACAAAATACCTATAATTTAAATTAAGAATTAATTATTTATTTATATTTAATAAAAAAATAACTAACCGGTACTTATGTGCTACTTAAATATCCTGAGGATTGTGATTTACATAATTATCAACGATAACTTAACCATGAGTGAGCTAAAAGCTCACTTAGATCCAAGGTATCAACGAGATACTAGATAGAGCGGTACCTAATAGCGGTTAGTGGAGTCAGAGTACCTACTACATTTTTCAGCAATGGTACTGAAATGAAATATTAAATAAATAAAATAAAAATCTTTATTTCAGACATGAACACACATACATGAACAGTCCATAGGTTGTTTAGTGATGGGTTAGTAACAGAAAGTTTATCTTATATATAAAATTCTCGAGTCACAATGTTAGTTACCATAGTTCATATAATGCAAGTAAGTTATGCAAAAAATGTATGTTAGACTAGAACGCATACAGATCAATTCTATACGTGAATATTTAAGTATTGTAGTAAAATACTTTATGAAATAATAATCATCCAAAGCATACAAACCGACATTACTTCCAAACTACTTATGATATTTTCATAATTTTTTTTATATGAATAAGCTGTTTTATTATCTGTGATATTTTTCTAATTTTCATGTTTTCGTTACTTAAAATAAATATTCCCTATGAAAGTTTTTTTTTTTTTTTTTTCCTTCTGGCTTCGCACGGTTTGTGCATTTAGCCAATGTCACGTTTTAGTTCTTGTATAGTATTGATGAAATGAATTTTAAATGCATGATGATGATATCCCCGCCCACTCCCTTTGAGTTTCAGTAAAGATGTGGCACTTTACTGAGACCTCACGCGGACTTCTTGAGAGAACTTGAAGCGAAGTTGCACTGTTTTGTTTCATTTGCCTAAACTAATGCACGTTCACAAACACTTAATGGTTAATAATCCATCATTATTACACATTAATATTCGGCTAAACACAAATTTTGGAAAATTAAACAAACTGCTGAACATGACGCTTCACTTTCCCGCCAAGAAGTCCCTATGAAAGTTAATGGTGGCGCGTCGTGAGCGCGACGCGCATTTTTATGGCCAAGGACAACGGCGATTATCTGCCTCTTAAAATCCAAAATCATCATCCTCTGCCTGCTTTTTTCCAACTACGTTGGGATCAGCTTCCAGTCTAACCGGATGCAGCTGAATACTAGACATGACATGGGTTGCTCGTGAGCGAGTGATGGAAAAGAGCTAGCTCTTTTCGATTGACGTCACTCTCGCTCACTCACTCGCCCGCTAAATAGCTCAGTTAGCTCACTAAGAATATTTGACAATGAGTATTGAGACAACCGTTTTTTTTTTTTGTATTTGCACTGTAACAAAGTTTTCATGAAATAAAGAGGCATTTTTATTTTATTAACCGACTTCCAAAAATGAGGAGCTTATATTTTTTTATTTTTATGTTTGTTTACCGATATCTCCGTCAATTATAGACCGATTTTGAAAATTATTTTTTTGCTTGAAACTGTATGCTGCCGAGGTGATCCCATTGCCACCAAATCAGAATCTGATGAGGGGATCTCATGGAAATCGAGGGCAACCCTCGAATTTTATAGGCTAACCTATTGCGATTTGGGTATTTTTTATAGTAACTCGTGCATTTGCTCCCGAAAACCACCATTTCGTGAAATGGAACTGATGATGGAGACCACGGATGGCCACCGGAACAACATAATAATAAGTATTTAACGGGTTGCGATTAGATTAGGTACTTTAATATGATTGCTAAGCAATTTATGCTCGTCACAATGCATATGGTAAGTGCAATTCTCCTGGTTCTTACCAGGAGAACTCCTCAACAATTAACGTCCCAGCATCGGGAAAAGCAATATTTTGTAAAAGGAGCAGTTGACTTTAGACTATCGTAACTTAGATAAATTAAAAACTGCCCCACTAAAAATAGAAAAATAAAAAACTTTTTGTAAAAAAAAAATAACCGACTTCCAAAAAAACACTACAAAGTGAAAAATAACTTTAATTTCAGAAATCGGTGGCAAAAAACTAAAATACAGATTCCGAAATTAAAGTTATTTTTCACTTTGTAGTGTTTTTATGGAAGTCGGTTTTTTTTTTACAAAAAGTTTTTATTAATGAGACAACCGAGCCGTTTCTTTCGACGCGCGTACGGCTCGAGTCAAATGAGCTAACAGTGAGCGTCTGAGTCACTGAGCTATAGAAGAGCTAGTGAGCTAGAAGAGTGATATAGCTCTTTAGAGTGAAAGAGCTAATCGCTCTTTTTCTTTTCAGTGAGCTATTTCGCCCATGTCTGTGTATACCAGTATTTTACATGGAGCGACTGCCTAGATTGACCTCCACAACCCAGTTTTTTGTGTTAGTCAAAAATATTTTACAAGTTTTTGTTGAACCCATATACATACCACACAAATAATCGCGGGTTTAAAAGCGGTATGGCCAGACACGGCAACTCGATGCCACTACATATTAAGGCGACGATAACCGACTTTTAATGACTTGACTTGATTTTATACTGAAGATCACGTCTAAACGAGTAGTGTTAATGATATGAAAAAAATATATGTTAAATTAGAGGATTTTTTCAATAATTTAATATGTGAATATTTTATATTATGTTTATATTACATAGTGAAATTAATTTGAAAAGTTGTCAAACGCGGATAAAAAACTGAGATTGTTGACTTGCCGCAAAATCTACCCAGCGTATTTTTCTGAAATTGTCACCAATTTAAAGATAATTTAATTATTGATCTTTTAGTATACGCGTTTTATTAAGATTTGTGTAGACCTTTTGTTTTGTGTATAATAAATTAATAATGCGTCAAATTGGGGACAGCGCTCCTTGATGGGCGAGTCTTATTACTGGCTGAACGTACGACGCGTTGCGTGAGCTCAGTACAGAACACGCAAGCTAACCACTCAAGGTCACTGGCGTATATCTGAGTCTTAAGTAATTATTAATTAAAGAAGCATTAGGTACGTACATAGATATATTTATTTCTAGATCGCTCTACTGTAATCTAGAAAGTATCTTCTATCTACTGGGTAAGACAGACTGTCAGACTTTCGGGCTTCTGACGACCCGTTCAAAAGTTAAAGTTCTACAAATTACAGCCAGGACCAACGGCTTAACGTGCTTTCCGAGGCACGGAGGGGTCTGGGTATGTAAAGATGGTCACCCACCCACGGACCAACCGCGGCAAGCGTAGCTTAACCTGATCGATCGACAGTCCCCCTGAGAATTAAATTAAACAATTAAAAAATCCAAAATATTCTTTATTATTTGGTGTTTTCAACAGTTCACCTTTGCGACGAACTCAACACTTGATAAGTCGTCATGTCAGTTATCCCGATATGATCCCAATATTACGAAATAATTCAAAACTGAACACAAATAGAATAATACTGAAACTTATGCTTTTTTAGATTTTATAATAACTCACATTTACAAATTTGATTGAATTAAAGATTAATAAAAGGTTTAAGTTACCTGCTTTTGAAAAACATGTAATTTTGTCCCAGGTTGGTAATACGTGATACAACTATTTATCTTGTTACCTCTCCGCGATTTTGCTTTCCGAGAAATAAAGTTACTTGATCTTTTGTTTTGGCAAAAACTCTTACCTTCAAAACAACATGCGGGGCAGTCTTTGGGGACTGCCGATAGAAGTGAAAACAGTATACATAAATAGCTCATGGAAAGCGTTCGGTGACGATGACGCGAGTTCCATGATTTTTGTTCACCCAAAAAGTGGTCCACGCGCCTAAAGGAGTTTTCACTTTCAAAAAAAACTTTAGATAAGATGATAAGCATATCTATTCATATTTAAATGCCATAATAATAACCGGAGAGTTTGATTGTATTGTTAGGCTGAGGCCACACAATAGTGTCAAGATCGCATCTTGCTTGTATTTATAACATTACTTTGTGCTACTTATTATAATGTGTAATGACGTGACTCTACTGCATAACATGTGCGTGATATTGAACTCTTACTTACCTACATAATATTTTAATCATATTTTATATTGTTTTTTTTGTCAATGTGAGGACGTTGTAGGCTTAATAGACTGTAGATCTGTAGACCATTTTCTACTTTGTTAAGTACCTGGTACCTATTTTTGACGGTCCTACGCTGTCCTCTCATACCTATTAACACTGTAATTTGAAAACATTGTAATAGCCTATTTTATTTTTTTTAAAGAGTGACCGTGGAGTTTCTTGCCGGCTCTTCTCCATTGGAAACGACCAATTGGAACCGTGCACCTAGCTTCTGACGTTTCACAAGTGCCCATGTAGGCTTATGTGAAATATTTTTTTTTGGAATATTCACTTTATGTAGTCTTACATTGATACCTAGGCCTGCCTTTGCGATAGGTAAGTTGGTAAATACAAACTCATAGCATTTATTTCAATTAAATCATTTACGGTCAGTCAGAAATACGAAGGTAATTGCCCATTCCAAAGCGTAGTAGATACACTATGGAGAAGAATGGGTAACGGAACGGGTACTATGAATTACTTACTCGAAGTAGGTTTTGTTCTCACAACCATCAAGTATTTTCCCGTAGTACCTACCTCATTTTTAAACCGTTCCTCAGATACATAAGATTCCTGAAGGAAAAGCTGCTTCGGTATGCAAAAATAACCAACTGACTGAACAACCGAGCAGGTTTCGCTGAACTGGATTGTGCCGGTAAGACTATCTGCTTTCGGCTTTTATTACACTACACGCGTAGACCAATGCTCTGCAAATTCTTCGGTTTGCAAATTATTAATAGCCTCACAGACTTCCAAGAATTGTTTTTTTTTGTCGGACATGGTATAAAAGTATATATCCTAGCCTTTGGGGGGTTTTTTTACTTACCCACTGGGTAAAACTTTTGCCTGGAATTAGTTAGCACGTAGGTAAATCTATTTCAATAAAATACAAATAATATTCCGCCGTATTAAGAGCTAATAATAGCCACCATTCAATTAAAAATACCAAGAAAATTAGGATAACTAACGTCATCGGATTTCTTTTTTCGGTAAAAAGATAATATCATTTTCTGTTTCATACGTCATTCGAACGTTTCTAGATTCCTTGTATGGCTAGCTCCAAACTCATACATGCTCCAATTAACTACCAAATAAATTGGGAGATTGTGCGTCAAACAATATTATAGTAATAGTAGTATATACAAGTTAGAGGATTATATCCAGGATAGGAATGCTTGGAAACATGCTGGTCTAGCTCCATAGGACCTCAGATTATAGAAAAGAAGTAGATAAACCGCGCGGAACAGTATAGTGAGGCCCGTTTGTAGACGTGTGTGCGTTACAGCCACGTGACAGCACTATAAGAACAGGTGCCTCTATGTATGTGTACGGTTGCCAGGAGAATGAAAAAATTTGCCATAATATTTCATTACCTACAAGAAAATTTTGAAAAAATTTAAACCTTAAATCAGTTGTTTTTATTAACAGTATACGTCAAATTAACAATACCCATATAAACGATACATTTGCGATATATTTTTATTTTGAGACACCAACATTTTATTGTTTTTGGTAGCTATATTAACTTTATGGTTACGTCATATAACCCATGATATAGCAAATCGACTGATGTAATAAGTATTATAAAATCCATTAACTAGTTACACTTACGAAGACACATACATACTTATTTATTTATAAACATACTAACCAGAAAAGGCGATAAATAAAACACTATTATCGACATAAATATTTTTGTAAATCGATACTCCTGTACCCTATACTTATTTCCTAACTTAGGGTTAAATGTTTCAATATAAACTAGCAACACCGAATGATTTGTTAAGGTTTTGTGTTTCAAGATGTCACTAACAATAAACACGTAAAATAAATCCAAATAGACAAATAATCAATATTTTACTTATGAAAGATACTCCATCTTATTTCTTTTGTTTTTGGGAACAGTTTTTACAATGTTTAAAAATACAAGACGGCATCATTCTGAAATTATCTGTTAGAACTTAGAACCCGTGACGTACTAACGATGCGACGCTTCGTGCTGTACTGAATCGAGAGTGTATTCGCTTTTGAATTTGTATTTGCTTTTTTGGCCGCACTCTCGGTGTTCCGCGCGGTCTATCTGCTTCTTTTCTATAATCTGAGCATAGGACAATCTACAGTCTAAACAAAATCAAACTGGTTGTTATTATATTTTGTATATTAATTGTATAATTTGTTATTTTTCTGACATTGATTTTACATTCTGTGATTACCTAGACTCATACACTGACTTATTATTTGATTTTTTTTAGGAAAACATATAATTTTACGATGTTTGTAAATATGTGAGCACCATGTATCTATCTCATAATTAAGTTATTTGTCATTGCTTCATTTTTAATTATTTTTACATACTGTGGTATAGTAATTTTATTTTATTCTAGGTGCATTGTCTTCACATATAATCTTATATTGAATGTACTTAAACAAAATATTGTAAAACATTTTAAAAGAGTAACGGTGGAGTTTCTTGCCCATTCTGCTCCATACGAAAGTACCATTTGGAAGGGGCAACTAGAATCAACACTTTTTTTTTGTAAATTTTGACGTTCAAAAGTGCCTCTGTGCCTATTTGAAATAAATAATTTGACTTTGACTTTGAATAAATGAGGTAGGCATTTATTGTTCCAACCTACTATACAAAATGCATGGACTTGACCATTCGCGGACCGGTCGAACCTTGCACATAGGATGACGGTGTGACACCTGCACCACAATTATTGCGTACTAAGGGTGGCAACTGGTCTATTCAGACGGTCTGCATTTGAACTGTAAGCTTTTTAGCTACGAAATAGCAGTTTGTAGTTTGGATGCGACTTTGGTTTGATGCAGTTGACGTAACTGAATCGAATGACACTTCACAATATCCGTCACACTATAGCATCATAAAGGATTCATTATCATCATTTCAGCCGAAACACATACACTGCTGGACATAGGCCTTACCCAAGCGCCGCCACTTCGACCGGTTCTGTGCTTCCCGCATCCAGCGGATTCCTGCGGCCTTCACAAGGTCATCGGTCCACCTTCTAGGACTTCCAACGCTATCTCTTCCGGTACGCGGTTGCCACTCCAGAACCTTTCGGCACCATCGGCCATCTGTTCTGCGAGCAATATGCCACAGATACCACTGCCACTTAAATTTGGCAATTCTTCGGGCTATGTCGGTTACCTTGGTCCGCCTGCGTTTCTCTTCATTTCTGATTCGATCACGTAGGAAAACTCCAATTAAGTATAGCATAAATGATTAATTTGTTTAAATTGTAATAGGTCCATCCAAATGAACATTGATTTGTATCCGAAATAAATTCGAATACTTACTTACCTATTTATAATTTTGACCGCATAATAAATTATTAAAAACTGAGCTGTCATTTTATGCCTTCTGACTTAATTTATCAAGGTTATACCAGCATATTTGGGGATTATCCAATTTGGATCAGATTAATCATCACTTGATTGGACACTCTTACCGCTAATATGCATGATTCACTTTGTAGTGTGATAAGATTTAAATGATTATTAATTTATTACTGCACATGTGTACACGTCTTAAAACAGCTGGCAATCGCGCGTCTATGCTAAAGTTCCGGTTAGCAGTGGGCTCCTAATTAGTAATTATAATAGAACGGGCAAAAATAAATACCTACATTAATCACTAAAAGTTCCCGCCAAAACCGTCATTTGTTTTACTTTTTATTGGCAGTGACGTCAACAACGTCCGGCTCCGTTGCACTACGGAAACACGATGTGAGTCACTTCAATTAAAACTACGTATAAACTTAAACAGAGTAAATAGTCTAACACGTAAACCTAATTAATTGAGAATGATCTATGTAAATATTAAATTGACGTAGGTACAGTACATGTCAATATCTGCGATAGCAATGCGGGTCATCTCTTATAGACGACTTTTTCAATAGATAAGATGATTAATTGCATTGGAATGCTTGAGGAAATCGTATTGTAAGTAATTTACCTGAACCCTTGAAGTTAATAACAGAAGCAGCACGTGAGATAAATGATGGTAATAATTTATTGAATACTAGCATCAATGTTGCAAAACAGCTCTGTTCAATAAACATCGATTGCCTTTTAAAATAGCAAAGAGCAAACACGAGGATTGTACCTAATTAGAACATTACCTTTTTCATTATTTGCTAATTACCTAATCGACCTTGATATTTCGTCCGACGGTATGCTCAATATTCCTTTTAAAATACTTTAAATCATTAGAATTTGTTTGTAGTGACCGTTGGTCATCACCGCGTAGGTAACCTTTTGGTAGGTAGGGAGAGCGGACGACTGTTCTCCAATTCAAATCTGGATTTGACAGATTTCTTGCCATAACGTGGCCATTACCAATCCATCTACACGTACCTACTTCACCTACGACAACTTAGGTAAATTTTGTTGGTCCATAACTTTGCAACGTTTTTTTTGTATTTTTTTTCTTTTTCCTTTTTTAAATTGTGCATGTTGGATTACTTTTAATTTTAATTTTATTATTTCTGTTTCTTTTAATATGCTTGTAATCTTTGGTTGCCATAAATAACATGTATCATGTAACTAGGGGTTGACACTAGCTCCTGTAATACAGTGAATACTAGCGCAGGAGTTAGGGAATTCACAAAAATGTATGCATAACTTATGT
Source organism: Tiliacea aurago (assembly GCA_948098905.1). NCBI lineage: Eukaryota > Metazoa > Arthropoda > Insecta > Lepidoptera > Noctuidae > Tiliacea > Tiliacea aurago. The sequence continues at coordinate 22,081,594 of OX402581.1, read as the reverse complement.
CAATAAAGATTATTATCTTATCTTAACTAATACAGTCAGCTCAGGGGTCCTAAAATGGACGCTTTGGCAGAATCATAACATGATCTGCGTACAATTCATACAACCCGCAATTCATCTGTTTGACAGCTACTATTTGACATTAGACTACATTAGAGCAATTCATAATTTGTGGACCATTTTACGAAACTCCATACAAAACTGTCAAACAGATGAATTGCGGGTTATGAATTGTACGCAGATCATATTATGATTCTGCCAAAGCGTCCAGTTTAGGCCTCCAGATTTCGCGCAGGTTTTGGGGTACAAAGATGAGATGGGGTACAGAAGATCTAGAGACGAAGCGAGATATGTATGCGAAAAATTTCCACCTGTCCTGTAGTTCTCGATATAGCCTTGCTAGCCTCTCTTAACCAAATGCATCGCATCATTCCGCTTAGGTCCGGAGTGAGTTCAGTGTCTTTTTTTTTGTTCCCGGGGGGAAAATCCTCATTGATGTCCTGCGGACTCCTGCGCCCCGGGTAGGGTGGAGGGGTCTGTCAGATAAATAATAATAATAAATAAATAAGTTCTGTTAGTTAGAAAATCTTTTATTACGTAGGTACACTAGAGTACGTTTTGTTTCTTTATCTTAATTAAAACTCAAGACTGTTAAAAGCTTCAAATAGAGTGCAAAATAGTTGCAGCGAAAAGGGATAAATGATTTTATTTCTGTAAGTACGTTATTACAAACACTTTTACAGTTCGATTACACTTTTACACCTACACGTCAATGGTTCAACCGACATGTCTTATTGAATTTGGCTCACAGCAAATTGGTTGAAGCGACATTGCCTAGTGTTAGTAGTCGAAGGCAAAATGTAGGTATATGTAGGGACTTTTCACCTAAAGTCAGCTATATCGAAATACGCTTTATCTGCTATTCAACTGAAATTAAAGAGCGAAAATAACGACATATGCTCCGATTCACTATTTATGTGTATAGCTTTAATGAAGTAGGTACTAAAAAAATATGGCATTTTTGATGTCGGATCATACATCATGTTTGAGAATTATACACTAAAATTGCATTGTCTTAAGCGCCAAAAAAGTGCTCAGATTCGTACAGAACCCGGCTCAATCGACGCAGAAAAAATCGCTGAATCCGAATAATATGTTTATAACTCAATGCTCTCGAGATAGTTTTTAACAGATTTCTTAAAAAGAGGAGGTACTTAAACTTAATTAACTTTGCTTGTGTAGTTTTTTAGTGACATAACATAACATCACGCCTGTAATCCCCGAAGGGTTAGGCAGAGGTGAACCTATATTATAAATATTATAATACACCCACATTTCACCAGTCATGTTTTAAGTACCATGTAATAGGGGGCGAGCTTATTGCCATCATCCGGGCGTCGGGTTTTTAAGTTAGCTTCTATAATAAATATTTATTCCACATAACACTCAGTTGCAGAAAGCTCACCATTAACACTTCATTACATAAAGCAACATTATCGCTAATGAATTCATTACTTTAATGAAGTTGCACAAACAAATTTTAGATAGCATTAGACATTTTTAATGCCACTTTAGTTAAAGAAGACTTTAAACAATATTGCCAGGAACAAATTACCATATTGAACGAAAAGAGTGAACATTTGCGTTCTGTTATTATCCGTACGTACAAGTACACCACAATTTTAGAATAAAATAAAGTAAATGTAGTTGATTTATGTGTATTCAGTGTACTCTGTGGTTTAATGTAGTTTAAATAATCTGGTTTAAGGGGGATGCGCTAAGGTAGCCCGCGAAATTCAAATTTACCAACGTTTTTTGCAATTTTTATACTTCTGATTCATATTCTAATGATTATAATTCTGTAAAGCCATATTGGTTATGGCCGCGAATCATAATTAGATCAACATACGTGTTACTGACCTGCAAATTGCAAAGAACGTAATAAAATTTGAATTTTGCGGGCTACTTTAGCGCATTCCCCTTAATCTAATAATTTTAACATGTGTGCAGTCTAGAGCTCCGGCCACACGTGGAAATCCATCAATTTCATAAAAACCTTCTGCAACTCTACGTAGTTCCGTCCGGTCTGGCATTTTAATATAGAGGTGGCTTAATTTTGCTAGCTCACGGGATACTTTTTGTATAAACAAACTGACAAACAACCCGACCCAACCTGTTTCCGACAAACTGTTGATTTATTTATGTTTATTAAATCACCCAATACCTACTTGCTGGAAAGATCCAGTGGCGAAAAATCTCAAACATATTAAAAGCTGTGTCAGGCCATTAATGGATTTATTTCTTTGCGTCACTGGTTCTAAATCTTAATCAAATAGGTTACAAATTTGAAGAACTGCCTCCTTGGAAATTCTATACCTTACACGAAACTCTTTTCCATCATGTTTTAAAAATGAATTCACTCGGTCTGGGATTCGACGGCGAGGTAAATCTACTAAATAAGAATCAGATAATGACGAAAGACTGGTTAAAGACATCTTTCAATTACAGAAATGCATTTAAGTACCGTAGAAAACACTAATGTTGCTCTTAATGGATGCTTTTCGGCCCATTAAAATTAAAAAATCTGAAATGTCAAACTTAAAGTTCACCACCTGCTAATGGGCGCTAATGAAGTTACGTGCAACGTAAAAGTGTTTAAAATGGCCGGTTTCATTAGGTTTGACATTTCATTAGTTAAATTTAATGGAGCATTAAAATAAAATAAAAAATGGTTTTGTGCAATGATTTAATGCTACATTAGTGTTTAATGTAGTCTTTAAAATTTAAAGATCGTTTCTGCAACTGAGTGTAGTAGTGTACGTAGATGTGTGTTATAATAACTTCCTGTCATTGATATTTACAAAGCAAGCAGTGGTTACGAATTTGTGTGGGGTAGGTACCACAACTAAAAAGAACAAAATAATAGTAGATTTTTATACGAGGGGCTAAATTGATCCAATATACAGGGTGGAAGGGACATCGACGCGAATCCGCTTACCATGGATTGAGTACATCATTCGTGACCTCCCTGCGCTAAAACTATTCGTAGGTTATTAAAAAAAAAATTCGCTGTTCCATACATTTTGACCGAGTAGGTATTGCACTTCTGTAGGAAACAGCTGTTTTTTGTTTTTTAATTACCGACGAGAAATTTTAACGCAGGGGGGTCAAGAATGATGTACTGAATCCATGGTAAACGGATTCGCGTCGATGTCCCTTCCACCCTGTATGCCTACGAGGTAGTAGCGAGGGAGTAAATAGAAACGAGTTAATATAATGGGTTACAGTTATAAATCGAGTCTTTATTCATGATCATTCTACTTATGAATAAAGACTTTTTAGTTTTTGTAGGCTCGTTGGTAAAGAACAATAATTAAAAAAAAAATAACTTTATCCCACTCGGGTACGCTACAATTTTAATGACGGGACTTTTTCAGCCAGAGGACTGGAAAACTTTTTGAGTAATAAATCACTTTAAATCTGGCTACCCTACAAAGCTGTGGCCACTTGTGCTTATTCTATAAAAACATGTTTGCAAAAAATAAAACGACTTCTAAAAAACACTACAAAATGAAAAATAGCTTTAATTTCAGAAGTCGGTGACATTGGTTTTGTATTTTGGAGTTTTGTTACCGATTTCCGAAATTAAGGTTATTTTTCACTGTTGTTTTTTTTTTTATTTCGGTTTTTGGGGTCTTCTGGGGGTTTAAAGTAATAATTATAATACTCCGGTATTTTAATATTTAACATCATCATAATTTAACTACAGCGAAAATTACAAGTAGGATTGGCAGTTCCTAATAACATATCGGTCGCATTATCGTAACTAAACGACAGACATACATACTTATTATTTTATTAATTATTATTATTATATTAGAGACTCGACGGATGTATTTTTGGTGAGAATTAAAATAAGTTAAATATATCTCACAAATCTTGTCGGTCCGAACTGTCTCATTTGACCTTCAGCATGCACCCCCCGCTAGCAAATCAAATTCAAATATAATTATATGTCCAAAATTTTGTTTTTAGGTATGTCATTTTACGTCTAAATGGGCAAATTATCTCGGTTCGTGTCACTGGAAGCCGGAGTTCCTAATTGGTTTAAAGTTTACGTATCAAAGTTTTAAAGACCATCAAGATTATTCTCATAATGGTACTTAATGTGTGTTTTCTTATCTCGGTGGATCATTTGGCAATCATCATTTTGAATACCAATATTTTTTTCTGACTTTGGGTCAGTTGTTAGGAGACGCAGTTAAAAGTTCTATTTTTTTACATACTTCAGAAAAGGAGGCTCTGTGTTCGTCTGTATTTTTTTTAATGTATGTTCATCTATATTTCTGTCAATTGTGAACCGATTTTGATTTTGAGAAATCTTGCGCAAATTTCTGAAAATCAAAATCGGTATAAAACCCATATAAATTGTATTAACTTAGCTTGGGTAGTTTTTGAGTTAGCTTCAATAATACGTATTTCTAGTGGATGATGATAAAATAACTTCACATATTCGAATTTGTGTGGGCTAGTTAAGGTACCACAACTAAAAAGTGAAAACTAGAACTTTTTTACAAAAAAAAACAACAGCCTTCCACAAAACTTGTTAAAACACTACAAAGTGTAAAACAACTTTAATTTCGGAAGTCGTTTCAAAAAACGAAAATATACATATAACAACCGAAGTTAAAGTTATTTTTCACTCTGTAGTAGTTTTGTTGTGCATTGTTACATTAGTTGAAGCTTCTTTGTGTATGGTATCCTTATAAACAGGATCATAAATGCCATGATATTTGAACGACCTTAAAGCTTTTACTGGCGAATTTAACCCGGATAAGTGTTGTTAGTTTCAGTAATGACTATAGAGTCAAAGAGCGCGATAGGTAGGTAGGTACTCGGTACAAGGGAATGTTAATTGTGCGTTAGGAATGCGCACAAAAACGCGAGATCCGCCATAATTCGGCCATCTCGACGTGCTAATTATAACTTATAAAACATACGCATTTGGTACAGGATGTTATCTGACGTAATTTGGCTTGTTATTGCATATTATATCTATCTTTCTCTTACGCCGTACCGTAGACCTATTTCAGAACGGAACTCCTTGGCTGAGTCACTGGCTTTATAGATATCAGTCATTTATCACATAAATTACAAACTTGTCTGTCGTATACTTTACAATCGTTTTTTACATCCGGAACCCGGAACCAAATAGGTACCTATTTATAATTTGGCCAGGTTTCAAATATCGATCATAAATTATGGTAACGAATAAGTATCCTAGAGAATGAGTATCCTAGAGAATGAGTATCCTAGAGAATGAGTATCCTAGAGAATGAGTATCCTATACCTCAATCAACTCGGCCTATCACAGTCCACTGCTTGACATAGGCCTCTCCCAGGCTGCCCCACACCTGTCCTTTGCCTTCCGTTCCAGTCAAGTCTGCTCCGGCCACCTTCTTAAGGTCGTTGGTCTATCTAGCTGGGGGGAGTCCTACACTACGCTTGCCGATACGCAGTCTCCACTCCAGGAAGGACTTGTCTGCTCCACCTGCCATCGGTCCTTCGACAACCATCCGCCCACTGCCACTTCAGTTTGCTTACCCTGCAAGCTATGTCGGTAACTCTGGTTCTTTTCCGGATACGGTAATTCCTGATTTTATCCTTCAAAGAGACTCCGAGCATAGCCCGCTCCAAAGCACGCTGAGCGACTTTGAATTTATGGACCAGCCCAACTGTCAAGTGTCCACGTTTCTGCACCGTATGTCATGACGGGAGGACGCACTGCGGGATAGGTGACGAGAAGACCTGACGAAGTTTTCCCAAATACTGCCCAACCCAACTGAATCCTTCTGTCGGCCTCTTTCTCAAAGTTGTGTCTACCGAGCTGGATGGCTTGCCCTAGGTAGACATCTCCTTCACAACTTGGAGAAGCGTCTCGGCAAGACCAATTGTACTATGGCTTTTGTCTTGTCCAAATTCATGCCGAAGCCAACCCGCCGAGAGGCTCGATTTAGGCTGTACAGCGTCTTGAAGACATTTTCAGAACATTGTCGGGGATGTCACTTATCCCATTGTGCAAACCCTCTGAGCAGTTGAATGGGACTGGTTTTCTAACCCTGGATCTGGGCAGTCATCGTGGCAGCGTCATACGTAAGTATATAGTAGATATAAACTTACTATCAATATTTAATTGACTGTAGAATTCAGTAAAGAATAAATTCCTCATCTCCTCATAATTAGTAAGTTCAATAACGTCTGAGCGAACATCCGCATGTCATCTGCTACAAGCACTTTTTCAAACCGTTTCGCATACCTTACTTTTAGGCTCATAAAATTATATATTAAAATCATCGATTAAGGAATTCCTTTGGTTATTTAATTATATAATAAGAATACCTACATATCTACATCGTAGGCATAATTTTTCTCTAAATTCTCCGAATAACTTGGGTTTTTTAAATATTTTCGGTTAAATATATTATGGTCTTTAGGTACCTACATATTGCTTACCTACCTGCCGGAGATAGATATCTAGTGTAGATGTAAAAAAACATCGGTGTCGATGAACGACCAAAAGTTCCAGCTGTTTTGCCAACTCAAGGTTTTCCCACACTCGGAATTCCCATCCAAATATTCAACAAATAATTATTAAGTATTTATGTAACACTCAATGGTTTGCAGTAATTACCTAAATAGCTTTTGAGAGTTATCAATATAGTTGAACAAAATATTCACATTTTACGACATACTATTCGTTAACGACGACTTATAAGTGATTACCTACTTACAATTTTTGAAAAATGTGTAACATCTTATTTTCAGGACCGATATTTCTTTTGAAGACAGATGCGGACCTAAAATAACGAAAACAAATGACTAACCTGAAAGACCTACCTATTCAATGTCACTGGATTATCCAATATCTTACGTCTTTTTAGCGTCAATTACAATGCCCCATGAGACAATAACATTTTGCGTGTCTCATGTTTTCCTGTCTCGTGAGTGTAACTCTCAATGCGTGAGTAGCAAAACAAGGTAGGTATCTTCTTAATAAAGCTACGTTGGCGAATATAGGTAGGTACCTAAGTTTCATCAGATACCTACTTACAAAAAAATGCGTAATACAAACTGTAGATAGTAAGCAACTTTACCGATTTGATGATGATTTGTATGACAGGCCTTAAAACACACTACTAGTGTCCGACCGAAACAAGATTTTCAGCTGAAATCAAAACCGTAACCGAATCTTAGGCTTCTATTCTAGTTTCGGCCGAAGCCGTAACCCGAGAAACTTATAAAGTTAAGTAATCGTTATTTATGATACTAATGCAGTAAGTTGCATTTTACAAACGAGTTGACGAATCCCGCCGTAAGCCCGGTGGCCATCTGTGGTCTGCATCATCAGTTCCACTTCACCAAATGGTGCTTTCCGAGTGCAAATGCATATGAGTTACTATAAAAAATACCCAAGTCGCTATGTGTGCCTATACAATTTGAGGAATTCCCTCGATTTTCATGGGATAGATTTTCATCAGAATCTGACTTGGTGACAATGGGACCACCTGGAGAGCATAACCTTTCGAACAAAAAAAAAATTTTGCGAATCCGTCTTTATATGACGGAGTTAAACATTAAAAAAAAAACTAATAAAAATATTAAACATCCAAATTGATAACCCTTTGACTTTTTGAAAGTCGGTTAAAAATCAAGCCTGACTTAGCATCAGCAATCAGGGATTTAATCGTCTTTCGGAAACTCGATACAGCTACTCGCATCATCGCTAATCACATATTATGCTGGGTGTGACTCGCTGATGCTAAGAACCTAAATGACTTCAATTCACAAGTATCTAACCACAAAATTTTTTAGGGATTTGTACAAACAGGGTGAAAACGGGACCCCATCACGAAGTCTACGCTGTCGGTAATCTATTTTGGCCAATCTATTCTATCAAAACCGACAGCTCACGAACGCAAGTTTCGGTCAGACCAAAGATTCGGCCACTTTTTGTCTGAAACCGAAACTGCTGCTGGAACTTGATTTTATGTTCGAAACCGAACCTTCGGTCGGAGACTACTGCCTACCTTTTTTCTGCTTTAAAATACGCCTTAGGCATGTGGTCTCGACGAGGTGGGCCAGACCGCCTTGTCGGGCGGCCGGTGCGGGTGGGGCCGGATTTGGCGGAGAGCCAGTTTGTTATTCGCAAGGGGCGCTCTACGGTGGACGCCATCATGCGCGTTCGAGCCCTCACGACGGGGGATGCTGTTGCCCGGGGCGGGGTCGCCTTGGCGGTGTCTCTTGACATCGCCAATGCCTTCAATACCCTGCCCTGGAGTTGCATTAGGGAGGCTCTCCGGTATCAACGGATGCCGACCTACCTCTGTCGAGTGGTCGAGGCCTATTGGACGGACAGAGCCGTCATCTACCTCGGTCACCACGGAGTGGAACCGGCGAGAGATGTCGTGCGGTGTCACACAGGGATCGGTCCTGGTGCCGCATCTGTGGGACATCGGGTACGACTGGGTGCTGCGCGCCGACTTCCCTAGCAGCGTCAGCGTAGTCTGCTACGCTGACGATACGCTGGTCCTGGCGCAGTCGACGATGAAGTACCTAGGACTCGTCCTCGACAGCCAGTGGAACTTCGTGGAGCATTTTCGACGTTTGGCTCCCAGACTGGAGCGGGCCGGGAGCGGCTCCTGCCCAATCTAGTGGGTCCAAACGCCTCCTGCCGGAGGCTCTACGCGAGGGTCGTGCAGTCCATAGCCCTTTACGGGGCACCGGTGTGGGCGCGTTCTATAAGGCTGCGACCAGCCGCTGTTGAACGCGTCCCAAAGGGTCATGGCCATCAGGCTGGTCCGAGGATACCGCACGGTCTCCCCCCGTGAGGCGGCGAGCCTCCTTGCCGGACTACCGCCATGGGATCTGGAGGCAAAAGTCCTCGCGCACGTCTGGGAGTGGCACGAGGAGGCGAAACGCCGGGGTGAAACTCCGCTGCCGCGAGAAATCATCAATCATCATTTGTACACAGGCAAATGAAGGAATACGGGTGGGTTTTAGTCAGTAAAAGTCTGACACGCCCTCCCGCTCCGCCCAGTGCGGGAGAAGTTATTTGATAAATTCCCACCAAAAAAAAAAAAAAAGGCTTTTGTCATAAAAAGAAAAGATAATAGGCGCAAGTTATCTGTTTTGTGCCGTTTATGGAAAAGCATTATTCAATAACTGCGTGAAAGATGATATGGCTAGAAAGGGAGTTGACAACTAATAGAAGAGAAAATAGAAAAGAAACATACTTACATTTTGCGCCGACCCCAATTTTTTTTTTTTCTCCTCTGTAAAGTATCACAACTGGTGAATTGGTGATACGCATTATAATCTAGCCTATTAGAATAAGTAATTTAAATATAACTTAAACTGCTAAGTAACTATAAAATTAAGAAATCGTCCAATAACGTCTTTCTTATTCACTATAAGTTAAGGGGAAGACACTTGATTCACGTGTTCTTTATAAAAGTCAGCACTTGCACTACAGTTTAAGTTTACTTACACTGCACTAAACTAACTCAATAAGGTTTTACCCTATTTAGTCTTCGAACTAAATCATTGCAGTGTTGTCAAGGAGTTGGATCGCCTCGACGCCGACTTAGATGCTTCTGCATTACCAATGGCGTGGCTAAGGGGGGGCCGCTGCCCCCCTAGAGATTCTAAAAAAGTTGCCAAATGTAAAGCAACCAAAGTCCTAAGTCTTCGAGTTGACTTGCTTGGTCGATCATTCCCGTACGTCGAAACTCGAATCAATTCACCAATTCCATTCATAATATTCCGTACGCTGCTCAACTACGCTCTGCTCTATGTTATTGTTAAAGCGGGAGAGGGGGAGTGGGGGAGGAACATGTGGCAAACTTATTCATGGAAACTTACAAGATTTTCATAATAAAGTGGTCGAAAAGTTTTTAAAAAACCCCCGAAGATTATGTTTTAATTAACCTTATAAAAAAAAGAATCTCTGTCAACCACTTTATAATTAAAATCTGGTAATTACAAAAAAAAATACACTGTTTATTCAAATTCAAACTCCCAAATTATTTTTATTCTATTTTTCTAATAAATGTAATTACTTATTATAAGTTTTATTCATTTTACAGTCAGGAACTCGTGACGCTTTACACGTTGGGTCTGTACAGTTATTATAGATGTAAGGCACAAGCTTCATGTGCTCTCGACTTTACCTACAATTCATACTTTTCTCATTCTCAATATCAACTTCCCCCCCCCCCCCCCCGGGCCATCGGCTGGCGACACCCTTGTGCATTACCGACCCCAAATAAATATGGATTATTCCACTTTGCCCTTTGGGATAACGGCAAAGGAATGATGATGGTGACTTACTGAACCACACAAAGTTCGTGCATTCCAGGCTACTAGCTGTTCGGGCCATCAGCCATCAGTTTTCCGGAGCATGCTTGGACGGTCTTAGAAGGCCCGGACTAGGGTTGCCAACCCTACTATTGAATTATAGTACCCTCTGCTATATGAGAGGGCTAAATACATAAAAAATATATAAGTAGTAGGCGAAACTACAATATTTTCGATAAAAAATTAAATAACATAATTATAACTGTTAGCAAAATCAGTTAAATAAAATTCTGGATATTCCCGTTTCTGAACAAAAGTTGGACCCTGCTCCCGACACCGGCGGACCTCTTTATTCTCGGAAGAAATCTTTAAGATAATAAAAGGTTTTTAAAAAAACCTATTATTATGTAGGTACATACATGTCTATAAAAAAGAGGGGAATAAATCATAGGGCATCAAAAAGTTCGACAGCTTCGCTGTCTACAGGAAAAGTGCCTAAAACGCATTGCCACGTTGTATGGCGATGCCTTAAACTCCCACTTTGGAAGTATGTTTTGAAAAACTAATAATGTCCAACCGTTTTATTCAATCTTTTTAAAAGTCAAGGACTTCATTATGCCCGTCTTGAGCGCAACTGAGATTGCCAGGGCACTTGAGATGAGGAGAAATAGTCAAACCTACAATGATCTCATGAATTCTTCGCCGACCTGTTTCAACAATTTATCGCAGTATCCAACGATTCTGGGAGACCAATGCTTTTTTTTGTGAGAAGACCGGGATGATGCAGAAATAGACGTACTTTAAGCAGGGATGATCGTTTCATTCAGCTTCGCCTACGTAGGACTCCACGCCCAACGACTGTCCAAGCCAGAAATGAGCTTGAGGAAGTTCGAGGTGTCACAGTAAGAGAGCGTATAGTACGAAGAGTTTGAGTCTTTTCAAGCTAGTTTGAATCTTCAAAGAAGCTAGTTTTGGTTCGTACGTGCCCGCCAAGGCTCCAAACTTGAGCTACTACATCATCGTAGAAACAGACTAACAGGACCTTTTTTATGTTCCGCTAATTGTGGTGTGTGTATAATAGTTTTGGCCATACATTTTTACAGGCAATGGCTTCGAAAACACTATAATAATATTTGATTTAAAAAAGGTAGCAACCCTAGCCCAGACCCGGAACTGTGTGAATAGAGCTTTACGTATGGTTTTGTTACCGCTACCTATGTGCCTTTCTGTCTGAAACCTTCTTCCCATAACTAATGTATTCAAATAAAAGAAAGACAAGCGACAGGAAATATGAGGAAGGATATTGTCAAGTAATGCTGCACAATCACGATTGCAAATAACACTATCGATCTAACTCTAACCAACGCGATACGGAACTAAACCCGAGGCTATGTTTATTGTAATTGAGGCTGTATCAGAGGTAATGATCGAAAGATCGAAAGGTAATCGATTATGGTATCAACTGCACACGCCGCGGTTGCTACGTTGCGATTTTATATTAGATGAAGAAACTTTACCAATCGACAACCCTATAAATACCTAGTTGCCTGAAAGAAAATATTTATATCCCTTTCTTTTGTAGGAAGGTATATTAGCCTCAAAGAACGACAACGATTTCAACTTTGTGGTCTCTCAGAGGAGTTAACCACATCGTATATTCTATCTGCTTTCAACAAATAGCACAGCACGAACTTCCCTTTGTAGAAGATCTTTTTACCGCTCGATGCGCATTTTTGCTCTTTTAGCATTACCTACGTAGTTCGCTAACGGAACCGCGCGGTTTCAAGTCACGACTCGCTCGTCTCAGCCACGTGCCACATCCACGAGTAGCGAAAGTCGTGTGTAAGGCACCTTAAAGGAATGCCGCCCGCCCCCCACTGCGGACGACTGCGGAGTCACACGCGTGGTTCACATTCCACACATTCCAAGTTACGTTACCTTTAAATATGTCTCATATTACTGTGAACTGGCTTTAATCTGATGACAGGACTTAGCATAGATAAAAGTTTAAAACGGATGTAGCTAGTGTGGGGCTGATGAACATGAAACTGCCTAGAGAGAATTTTTCCACATACCTAGGTAGGTACTTATTACTTTGACTTTTGAACCTAGCCGAGAGATCCACTTTGAACAAGTATGTAGTCAATGACCAATAGGTACGGGTTCCCCTCTATGATGAACAATCTGCACGTTCATTGAAGGCTTTCTTTTGTAAAAAAAATCTCGGCTCTTATTTTTGGAATTATTTCCTTTTTTCTTGAGTCATAGACTCCAGAAATAAAATACTCATTTACAGCTCGTGGACTTCTGCGTTTTCGCAAAGAATTTAGAGAGTTGGCCCATCACTATACCTAGGTCTGTACCGATGCAAATATTTGTACACCATTATCATCCAATCTATGTCAATAGAATCTCATTCGTATGCCTATGCGGATTCTCGGAGATTCCGGCTCACTACCATGTATTTATTACGTTTCGACACGATCTTTGCATGTTTTGCTTACCTACGTGTTTTTATAATAATTTCCCACGGGTCCAACGGCAGAATAGCAATTCATACGTTCATTACATAAATGGCGGACACGATTTATGGCCTTGTAAGCATAACATTGTGGGAGGTCAAGTAGCAAATGTGTCCTTCGAGTAATTTGTTTTGATATTTTATTCGCACCGCATCTTACAGGCAGAAACAACTTGTATCCAATTATCTCGCTGTAACTCAACGGCTTCCCAAATCAACAAGACTAAAAACAACACCTAACTAAATGCGCTAATAACTCCATTGCGGTCGTTCTTTTCATTCATCGAATATTTCTCATTGTCGTTACATAAGAAGACAAAGTTCACGGCCAACGAGCTTCATCTGCGGTCATTTTCACTCGAGCATCAGGCGCTCGATAAACAAGGCGTGTCTAGATTGTTAACTCGGAGGCTGCATCCGGGCCACCGCAGGGATCAAGTTACGGCGGGGCGTGCGAATGTCAAGGAACCCTCGCGACCAGCGCGCCCGGCGCCGTCAGTCGCAGCCGACATGTCTGCGCGCGCGCCCGCCTGCCGCGCCGTCACCGCGCTCTGCGCGCTCGCTGTTGTCGTGCGGATCGGCAGTGAGTACTTTATTCTTGATACATTTACTGCTACGCAGCATCATTATGGGTCGTCGACTAGAGTACAATTTTGAATTGGGGGAAATTCTTAGGCTAGAAGTAATTTAATCATTTCAGAACCTGATATTTTTATCAGAAATTGTTGTCTAATCAATTCTCTTTAGGAACACCCAGGATCTGATGGAAGTCCATATTAAATTAACATTTCCTTCAAATTTTTTCAGGTGTCCAGGGTTTTGAGTGTAACAGAGACGGTCTTTACACAGATTATGACCATGATTGCCAAAAATATGTGAAGTGCAGCAGTGGTGCAATGACCGGTCGGTATTCATGCCCCGAGGGGCGGGTGTTCAGCGAGGCGGAGGGCGCGTGTGTGCCGCGCGCGCGCCGGCCCTGCGTGCGCCGCCAGTGCGCGCCCGGCGACCAGCTCGCCTACGCCAGCCCCGGCACCGCCTGCCGCCAGTACTACCGCTGCGAGAACGGCACGGCAGCGGAGCGCGCCTGCCCCTCGGGAGCGTGGTTCGACCTGGAGCGTCAAGCGTGCACCCGCGGCGCCGGCACCTGCTTCGAGCCCGTGTGCGCCGGGCTGCCGGACGGCGACTACCCCGACGCGTCCCACGCGTGCCGGCGCGCACTGCGCTGTGGCGGCGGCGAGCTGCGCGCCGTGGCGACGTGCACGGCGTGCGCGGCGCCCTGCCCGCCGCCCCGCGCCGCCGCCGCGCCGCTGCCGGCCGGCGACGCTGACTTCTGCTCCGACGAGGCGTGCTCGTCGTTGTGTCGCAACGTACCCGACGGTGCGTACGCAGACCGCACCACCAGCTGCCGCGAATACTTTGTCTGCGAGGCGCACCGAGTGATCCGGCGCGGCGTGTGTGAGCCGGGCCTGCTGTTCGCTCATGGTGCATGCGAACAGGCGGCCCGCGCTTCTTGCCCGCCGCCAGCGCTGAGCCCGTGCTTCAACCGGCACGACGGCCTGCACCGCGACTGGCACGACTGCACCTCCTGGTACGAGTGCCGGCGCGAGCGTGTGGTGAAACGAGACTCGTGCGCGCCAGGACTCGTGTTCGACGGCAGCGGATGTACGCCTTCCGACGATTTCCTATGCGATGGTCCAGCGGTGTCTGTGGAGTGCGAAGGGCTGCCGAGTGGCACATATCAAGACCTCGACACGAACTGTACCCGATACTTCCACTGCGAAGGTCTGTTGCGTACGACGCTGGCGTGTCCTCCGGGGCGCGTGTTCGACGGGGTGCGGTGTTCGCCGACGTCACAGTACCTGTGCCCGAGCCTGGAGCGCGAGTCGTGCTACGGGCGGCCGGACGGCCGGTACCGCGCCGCCGACACCGGCTGCCGCGGGTACTACGAGTGCGTGCGCGGAGAGAAGTCTATCTACGCCTGCCCGACGGGCCGCGTGTTTGACGGAGAGGCGTGTGTGCCAGCGCAGCCTGGACTGTGTCTACGGGAGGACTTCTCATGCGAAGGTCTCTCGAATGGCTACCACGCTGAAATTGAATCAGGATGCCGAAGGTACCCACCGGTTTTTTTTTCTGGTTACAGCTATGCACTTGTCGTTTAGTGTCCTGCTTAACCATAACTTTTTAAATTGCAGGTACTTCTACTGCGAGCGTGGAGACCGGCTCGTCACGTTGTCCTGTCTTGGCGGCAAGATGTTCGACGGGCGCGCGTGCGTGAAGGCGTCTCAGTTCGAGTGCGGCGGGCCACCGGCCGGCTCGCTGGAGCACGCGGGCGCGCGCTGCGTGCGGGACGGCTTCTACGTGCAGCAGGGGACTGAGTGCAAGCGGTACTACTTCTGTGTCAGCGGGACCAGGACCTACCTATCGTGTCCTCACGACCAGATGTTCAACGGACAGGTGTGTGTACCGAAGGCGCAGTATTCCTGTCCTGGCTGAGTGGAGCCCCCGCGACGCGAGGACACCGAGCTCACGCCCGCGGGCGCACACTGCCGGAAACAAGGCTAGGAGATACTCACGACGTACCTGATTACTCTATTTATTTCGAGGCTGTGAACTGCACAACTAGAACACCGCTCTTATCGTTGCGCGCACTACTTATTAAGCTTAACATCCCGTTCAAATCTACCTCCTATTTTATAATAAGACACGATTACTTCTTACTTTTTATTGGCATAGAAACTTTCAAGCGACCTAAATACTTCTAATATTAATTACACATTGACTATATCTTACAGTATTACTATACAAAAGAATAATAAGCTCCGTGAATAGAAAAATAAAATATCTTTTAACGACATAAAAGAATAGTTAATTTATTTATTTATAATATTAATATAGATAATATTTCCTCGACCTTAAATTAACACAAATGATTAGCGAAACTTCACAAAAAGTTTATGATACTATTTGTCATATTTAAGTAGATTCATCTTATATTTTTTACATTGGCTTGGTAATGTTTCGAGCCCTTTGATATGACAAATATTATCATTACAATAAACTAAGCTGTGAAAAGGAATATTTTGAGTAAAGAAAACTAACCAAATATATTGTAAATAACGTGCAGTATTGGTTGAAACTGTTAAATACAAATATCTCAACAATTTTGGCATTATTCATAACTAGGAAAGCATGTCTAAATCATTTACATAGTTTATAATATAATGTTACGTATTTAATAAACGTTTTAAGTTTAAATTTTCGTGTATATAATTTATTTATAAGCTGGCGCCTTAATTGTGAGACTGTCCTAGTATCGACGTGGAGGGGGAGAGGGGTGCGAAGAATTCTTTAAACTTGCATAAAGCGTAGTTGTCACGAATCTTACCCCGCACTCAAACACCGCGCCTACGACGTTCTCTATCTCAAGACACCAGCTAATACCACTATTGTTTTATACATTTTTATACAACACTCAATTACAGAATTTTTAAACGATTTCCTGACCTACTCGGACACACTTTACGATAGGATTAACTACGTTTATACAAGGATTTTTTTTTCATATAAATTTTCAATTGGTCCACGCCGAAAATGTCAAGATACACTTGCTCGATTTTTAAAAGAAACGTTAATATGATACCAACAGTAACTTGGTAGAATTGTGGGCGCGGCCAATCGATGCCTTCGAAAGCGTAGCACTAAGCTGACAGAAAGATAGCTCTTTTGTTCGTTGAAAAGATTGCAAATCAATGAAAACATACCTACACAGGGTGACTTGACGTAAGGCGATTCACACACTGGCCCGCTATACGCTGCGGGGTGCGTGGCGACGAAATCACGCGCGTGGTTGCGGGAGTGCAGATCTGCACCATCATGCAGATTTCTTCGCACAAACGCGCGGAGCTGCAGTATAGTATACGGTGGCCCAAATGCATCATTTCACAGCAAGATCTATTTCAAAATATTACTTCACGTTTTGCTCTGTTAAAATCACGCACCATACTGCAGAACTCGGTGTGCCATACCTTGCGTCTCGCCCCGCACCCACGCGCGAGGGTGCGTGTTTCTCTGCATGTAGGCGCGTGACCTGCAACACTGCGCGTGAATGCGTTTTCTGTGGGTTGCACTACGCATGTTTTCAATACAAAGAGAGATACTTTCAAGCAACTTAAGAACACGCACTCCACGCTGCGTAATGCGGTGCAGTTTGCGAATCGCCTTAGTACAAGTACCTTTTCTATAAAATTCCCGATTAGATCGTTAGTTTTTTTCTATACAATAATAGTGTCGATAAATGATGACAGTGCACATCACTATTTTATATATGGGGTAGATCATATAACATATTTATTGTCAGATTCAATAGTGTTCATTAAACAGGTACAGTACGAATAATCAAAACGATCTCCGTACCTCGTAAAAATACTTAATAAAAGCAATATGCATTTAGCTCAATTTATGAAAATATATTTAAGAAATATATAAACCAAACTATTCTTAATAAATATAATTTAAAATTTGCTTCATTACAATATGTCACAATATAAGTTAAAATAATGTTTATAATTAAGAACTTTTTTTATTTAAAATACAAGCGCAATTGCCTTGAAAGCAAATGTCTTTAGCAATGCCAAGTTTGGAATAAAAAATATAATAAATTAAAATTATATTTTCTTGAAATAAAAAAGTTAATCATATTTTAAGTGATACCTAACTAATATAGTATAATATCTAATATAATATAATATAATATATAATATCTCTATATCTATCTTAACACAAGATACTCGTATGAGTTCTAACAATAAATGAAGTTTTCTCCAAGGGTATATTGCGATGAATGTTTTCACAATCCGGTGGTGGGTATGGTTACGGCTTGCAAAGTATTTAGTATTTTAGATGGTATTTTGTGGTTCCAGTAATGTAGAGACACCCTTACATATTTACTTTGAATAATTCGCTTTATGTAAATACGTTAATATAATATACCCTTGATGGAAACTGAGATCTATTGTACACGTTGACACACCCACATAAGCTTGACTTTATTTTAAAGCAACAGACGAGACATGATCGATAAATACGTCTGTTTGAGCTGTGTGTCAATAATGGTGAATTATGAATATCAATTTTATATGAGTTCATCAATGCTATTCGGAGTCTTACTTAAAAATGCGATGTATGCGACGAAGCTTAAATATAAGTAGTCTGGACTAGAGCAGCTCTGAATGTGCTATGAAATACTTATTCATGTGAACTAAACATCTGCATAATAAAGATACACCATGTGGATGCTGGATAGCAGCCCGTTTACATAAACAACGATCCGTTATTTTAACCGACCAATAAACTTCGATCCGTTATTTTAACCGACCAATAAACTACGTTCCGTTATAGTAACCGACCAATAGTAAAATTCTACGATCCGTTCTATTTCCACGATGGTTTTTAAACGAACGGATGGTTGTAATGTGAATGGGCCGTAACATGTAACAATGGTATAACGAAACGTACACAACGTTTCGTTATACCATTGTTACATGTTACTCAGAATTTATATCGTGAATACAATAATCAACTCAATTATCAGTCACACAACACTCGCCCAAGAACGTTAACTCCACATTTTATACTAGACAAGATACCAGAAATTATTGACTGTGATTTATTGATGAGATAATTGAAAATAACTAATCAATGTAACCGTTCAAAGCAATCGACAGACTTATTTACACCAAACGTGTGAAAGTTTCAGATTATATATAGACGATTATTTTTGATCACACATATAAAATAGTTTTGAGATCTTCGTCTCATTTTTTAATTTCTATAATAATAATATATGATGACACAAATATATTTTACTATCCATAATAAACGACACACCATATTTTCAGAAAGGAAAGTCTCAGTCTTACCTCACGACAAGTGATAGAAAGCAAAACTTTCGTTGGACTGTCAACAACAAATATATTAGATACACATTAAATAATAATATTATAACGACTATAACATTTTAATGCAAACAGCCCGATGACATCCATTAATTTCAATTTGATTCTCTTTTACAATACGCGACGTATGAAGCTGAATCAATAACGCCATGTCTAATTTCTATAAGAAAAAACTAAAGATTAATATTTTAAGCTGCGTTTGTCTTTTGTTTCATTAAAAGTTTAAAGGCAAATTTGTTTTTTTTGTACAGTTCTTCAGCCCATATTTTCGTTTATGCGTTTCGTTTATTTAACGCACAACCTCTTAAGGGGTCATTAAACTCAGTATTATGAACAACTTTTACTATAGGACCAAACTTGAAATAGCGAAAAAAAAATCTGCTGTTTCCTACATATAAGTTCGAATAACTCGTCAAAATGTAGGGAACAGCTGATTTTTTTTTTAAAGTTGTTCATAATGATGAGTACATTGACCCCTGACGCGATCAGCATTTCTAAACCGCGTTCAAGAGCTGTCAGTGTCAAAATTATCATGAAATATTGACACTGACAGCTATTGAACACGTTTTAGAAGTGCTGATCGCGTTCAGTTTCATTGGTGAAATCCGCACTAAATAAGTTAAAAGCGAATAATAAATTATTTATTATATAAACCAAAATACGGGCTGAAGAACTTAAAAAAACACATGTGACCTCTAAAACGCTCCAATTTCAAAATGGCCCATGTGTGGTTAGTAAAGAAAGCGACATACATGTTATTGATCAGCTTCGTTCAGTCGTGGCCGGCTACTGGTCGGTGGTGGACGGCTTGGGCGCGGGCGCTAGCAACACGCCCACGTCCCACACTTTGATAACGCGGTCCTTGCCGGCCGTGCACATGCGGCCAGTCGCCTCGTCCATGTACAATGATGATACCGCATGCTTCATATCGTGGAACGACGCCAGGGATTCGCGACTGAAAATATGGATGATATAATAGTAGATTATTCACTATGGGATAAAGCAGTGTCTTAAGTCACGGGTGGTATATTGAATCCCGAACATAACGAAGGATTCTAGGGAGCTCTGAGTTAACTCCTGAGCGAAGCAAGCGATTCAAGCTCGCCCAAAACGAAGACACCTTTATCCCCGAGGAGAATTTCTTTGGTCGGGCTTTACTTTAATAGAAAAATACATTCATACAAATTTTTGAGTTGAGGTTCCAAATTCAAATCACGTTGTGCACCAGCGGATCATAATGAAATCCAGTACAATATACATGGATGCCCGGCTAGAGCCTAGCCGTCTTATTACAAAACAAGATTTATATTTTGACATGGCTTAAACCATGGAGCCAGTTTTTGTAATAAGAACGTAACTGTGATTGAAATACCGTTCTTTATACAAAACTGAAACCTTAGTTCAGTACCAAATCGTCAGTTTTGTATTAGCAACTTTACCAAAGACGGAATAAAGTTCGAAATTCAATAATGGCTCCATGGTTTAAACTTGAGTCTGAAGATAAACCTTGTTTTGTAATAAGGCCCAAAGACTTTAATTAATTTGCTTTAGGTTAGATTTGCATGACAATTAATTTGCAGGTGATGTGAACTTAATTTTGAAGATTTGGATGTTTCTCAAAGTTTAGATGAAAATGGGCCTAAGGTCAATTTCAATAATGTAGAAAAAATTCCGAACAGCTTTTAGGTGGAAGAAACTCTGAGCCCTGATCTAAAAGATCGATGAGTCAATAATTAGCAAAACAACAATTACCATTTGGGTACTGCAAGAATAACAACGAAAAATAGAAAAGCCTCTACTCAGGAATGTCTATATTGTAGACTATGATTAGATTAAGGAGAAATTCAACTGACAATTAGTTTTCAGTTATGACACTTCAAAGGGCCTGGGCTCTACTCCAAAGTATCGGCCGAATATTCGGCCGTTGCTTGACTCCAATGTTTCCTTTTTTGACTTTTGAGTACTTACCCGACATCAAGTTACATTTTTGACTTTGACTTATCTCTTTGACAGTCGTTTTTTTTTCTTTCGCCGCAGTCAGCCATAGTCAGTCGTAGTTAGGAAATGGCAGAACATTCGGCCAATACTTCGGATTTATCTTCGGAGTCGATTCGTCCAGACAGACTAAGTACCAGATAAGTTCAAACTCAAACTCAGAGCATTAGATCTCTATGGCGAAGAACAGACACGAAACTCCATGGACACTCTCTTCAAATCAAGATATGACTGATATGTTCTTGGCGGGAAAGTGAAGCGTCATGTTTAGCTTGTTTTATTTTATAAAATTTGTGTTTAGCCGCATATTAATGTATATTAATGGTTGATTATTAACCATTAAGTGTTCGTGAACGTGCATTAGTGTAAACAAATGAAACAAAACAGTGCAACATCGCGTGAGGTCTCACTAAAGTGCCACATCTTTACTGAAACACAAGGGGAGTGGGCGGGCGGGGATATCTATCATGCATTGAATATAATTCATTTCATAATTATTTAAACAAACTTTTTGCTTGTTACCTAATTTTACTTGACACTGGCTAAATGTGCAAACCGCACGAAAACATAACAAAAAAAAAACAAGGTATACAAAATCCTGGGTAAAAGTAGTACAGCCACCATAGTTGCTGTAACAGCAGATACTCACGGCTCATGCCTCAAGGTGTCGTAGCAGCCCGTACAGACGCGCTGCGGGAATTCGAAGCCCATGACCGGCAGCGGCAGGCGGTGCGGCGAGCAGGCCGCGCACACCGCCGCGCCGCACCAGCGGCAGTGGTGCTGGCGCAAACCTGCAATATAACGCACCTTGGTCATACCCTCCCGTGCCAGATGAATATTCTATAACGGGTATAATAAAGCGCTTAACGAAGCCGCTAATCACATAAACTCCCCGTCATTGAGTTTTTTTTTTGTAGTGCACCACATCTTCCTTTTATTTTTTGTCTTGTGGGGTTCCTCATGGATACCCTCCATCTGGGAAGAACGAAGGATTATGTCGGACGCCTACCGACTATAGGCCCACTGTTCCTTCTAGTACTATGAGTCGGGCCCGGGAGATACTTCTACATTCGCCGCGCTCCCGTCTGGCATCAGCTCGCCATGCCTAGCTAGCCCCATCACCAAGTGCGGCTGATCGCACGACCGCCCGTCCTCTCATTAAGAGCGTTTACGACGTACGACATTTCATACAAACTTTCAAGCACTTGTTTTTCGAAATGACTGCACCGATTTTAATGAAACTTCATACGCATAAGCAGGATACAACGGTCTAAAAAGTTAGTTAAGAACATTTTCGAAAAATAGTGTTAAAACCAAATTAGACCGATTTATTCCATAGAAATAGAGATTTCCAGTTATCTGTTTTTAAATAAGACATTTCGAAAATGTTCTTAACTAACTTTTTAGACCTTTGTATCTTTGTTATATGCTCATGCGTATGAAGTTTCATTAAAATCGGTTCAGCCATTTCGAAAACCAAGAACTTGAAAGTTTGTATGAAATGCCGTACGTCGTAAACGCTCTTAAGCCACCTTTTTGAGCCTGACTGCTCGAGCCACGACGCAGCCCCAATTTCACCGCCCGCAGGCCGTGTGCGTGGCCGGAGATCGTTAAGCGCCAACGACCTATGGTCGTTGTTAAGCACCCTTCGACGCCCGGCAGCTCTTACTCCCGGAACCTTTTGGTTACGGAGATATTGAACGTGCAAGTTACAACGCAACGAAAACAAATTTTAAATGTTATAACTTAAATGACAAAGTAATAGCGAAAACTATTTAAAGACCAACGGAGCGTCGTCGGCAAAGTAACTTTATTCTATGCCAACTGAAAATCGATTTTATTTACCACGGCTTTTATACGGCTGAAATTTGTATCACGTAATAATAAAAATACACAAAGTGACTCGAAGCGTCGAGCGGAGGCGCTTTGAGGTGTGGAGGCTATGTGAGGTCCACGCGTCGCTCGGAGTGCCTTGCAACCGATGAACTGCTGTTGACACTCCGTTTGTCTGTGCTAACCCTAACTGATCTATCT
Organism: Tiliacea aurago; assembly: GCA_948098905.1. Classification (NCBI taxonomy): domain Eukaryota; kingdom Metazoa; phylum Arthropoda; class Insecta; order Lepidoptera; family Noctuidae; genus Tiliacea; species Tiliacea aurago. The sequence continues at coordinate 22,058,737 of OX402581.1, read as the reverse complement.
AAAACTCACCAAGCTGTTTCTTCTCCATCATCGCCCTAACGTTCCATATGAAGGGGGCGCGGCATATCTGGCACAGGTCTGACTCCTTCCACGCGGGAGTCTCGCGGCGCCGGATGCCCATCTCCCATACTCCTAGCGCCCCATCCTCCCCTGCGGATATCAGCCGCTCGCAGCTACCCACGTACCATAACCCTGTGACTTTATTGCTGGAAAATAAATAGTAGATTTTCAAAATTTGCTCCCCTTTTCTTACAAAATGGTTTCACGGTAGAAATTATGCAACATGTTGCTAACGCGTGCACTTCGTCCCTCATACCAAGTGAGATGGAATTATTCTGTTGTTCTCTAAGTGAATTCACAAGGAATGCATTGTTTGTAATTAGTTATGTACATAGATGTTAGTACATGACGCGCAAAACTTTATGAGCCTCAGCCCCGGATTTCCGCCTAGGTATAATACAAGGCCCAGGTAATCGGATACAAGCCTAGGGGCCCAGCCAGCTTACCCACCCAGCTACCGCGACCAGGTAGCTTGCCTACCGGCAGAACGAAACGGCCCGGTTGCAGCACGTAGCAGGTGTAGAAAAATGAGCTACAGGCCCCGCGCTCATATCATGGTAGATATCAGGGTTGTTACTAACATCAGCATCAGCATCCGCGGAACTTCAGCATAATTTTCAACATCAGCATCAGCATCCCCGCATTGATCGATACTGATTATTAATGCTGAAGTTCGAATCGTGACATGACCGCAAAGGGGGCGACGGGGCGACGCTTATAGCTCGTGTTGTTTTCGTTAGCGAGTTATGCACATAACCTGCTATCTATTAGGTCTAGGACTCTAGGTATTTAATTACTAATTAAGGTTTTTTTTTTTATTAAGCCTTAATTAGTAGTTATTAAGGCTCCTTCAAACTGGTGCGATAACGCAGGCGCGACAGGCAGCGCGACCCTTGTCGTGCCCGTGATATCGCACCAGTCTGTAGAAGCCTTTATTACTAAACTAGGTAAGTACTTAGTTTGTTTCTATTTTTTATTAAAAGTCACAAAATTATTGAAACAATATTTTATTTCAATACTAAGGAAAACTGTGCAACTTTTAGGTATAAATTCATAATGGTCAATACTTTTTCCCTGATTTTTTAAGAAAATAATTAAAATCAGCATCAGCATCCGCTGATGTCAATGATAAAAATCAGCATCAGTATCAGAATACGCTGTTGTGAAAAAAAATGCATCAGCAACAACCCTGGTAGCTATACCACCCGTAGGTCCAATGAAATATTATCAATCAATTGTCAAAAGAAATGCAAAATGTTTTCGGATCTTAGTTACTCTTAATTCTTCAACTTTCTTACATAAGTCGACATAGTAACTCCCATTACTGTATAGTCCAAAAACACCTAACCTTTGCTTCGAGATAGGGATTTTTTTTTATCTGTCATTTGAAGTTGAAACTTGTAGATAATTGAGCATTAATTAATAATCAATTAAAATCGCGAAATGCAATTTTTCACCCAACTTTACAAAACTGCGTATATTTCGGAAACCAAATACCGAGAACTGGGAGCCTAAAATGGACACTTTGACAGAATCAGAATATGATCTGCGTATCTTAGCCCGCAATTCATCCCGCAATTCATCTGTTTGACAGTTTTGTATGGAGTTTCGTAAAATGGTCCACAAATTAAGAATTGCTGTAGTGAAGTCTAATGTCAAATAGCAGCTGTCAAACAGATGAATTGCGGGATGTATGAATTGTACGCAGATCATATTATGATTCTGCCAAAGCGTCCATTTTAGGCCCCCTGGACCCTTTTTGCTTAGACGCCCACAAATAAGTATGCGTATTATGTACAAGTTTACGCACGGTCCGTAGTAAATCCAAAATGAAGTGAATGCATTGTTTTATTATGATTTGTTACATTTAATTGTAGTAATTACTCTGTACGAGACATGATGTCACGAACAATTAATATACAGGCTGACTTTGAAAACATGCGACAAAATTTAAGGGAGTGTTCCACCCATCAATATGAACAACTTTTACTATGGGACCAAATTAAAATTCGCAAAAAAAAAATCGACCTTCTTATACAAAATGGTCCAATCGGTTATGTACCTTTATAGGAAGGTCGAGTTTTTTTTTGCGAATTCTAATTTGGTCCTTTAGTAAAAGTTGTTCATATTGATGGGTAGAACACTCCCTTAAATTTTGTCGCATGTTTTCAAAGTCAGCCTGTAGAGGTAGAGTGTGAATAAAATATCATAATTACCTATGGCCTTGAAGTTCGTATGCCGTGCCCTTTTGACCGCCTATGTCCCACACTATTATCGTCTGGTCGAATGAGCCGCTGAATAATAGCTGGGGCAAAGGAGCCCAGTTGAGTACCCTTACGGAACTGGAAAAATAAAAATAGTGCAAAGAATAATACTATTAAAAAACTAATGATATGAATATTATTATCGCACCAAATACACAGTAAAACGTGATAAAAAATTATTCGCACAAATTCAAGTTTTTTATTAGCTGACCATACTAATTTTTGTCGTAACGGTTGCGGGAATGGTACGGTCAATACCAAAAGTCGATTAACACTTCAGTTTTTTTTTAAGACTTTATTTTTGAGTAAAATATTTAATAGTAATCGGAACACAAATAAAATTAATATACAAAATGCTCAATGTTGTGTCAATATTGATGATTTGTAAATGTGACAATGTTAATGGACTTTGGTTGCTTACCATTCCTGCGTGAACACAATGTGGTGGAATATAATTTGTCTTGAGCGTTTTCGACTGACGGCATTATATATAAACTTTCAAGCCCTTGTTTTCCGAAATGACTGAACCGATTTTAATGAAACTTCTTACGCATACGCAGGATACAAAGGTCTCTATAAAGTTAGTAAAGAACATTTTCGAAAAATAGTATTACAGCCAAAATAGACCGATTTTAAATTTTCCATAGAAACAGAGATTTCCAGTTATCTGTTTTTAAATAAGACATTTCGAAAATGTTCATAACTAACTTTTTAGACCTTTATATCCTGCTTATGCGTATGAAGTTTCATTTAAATCGGTTCAGTCATTTCGAAAAACAAGGGCTTGAAAGTTTGTATGAAATGCCGTACGTCGTAAACGCTCTTAAGGCACGCATATTATAATAATGCGTGCCATCTTCACATTAATAGCGTTTACGACAAACGCTCTCAATTTAAATTACCCGTTCATTTTAATTTACCTGAAAATATACAGGGTTATTTTTAAAAGGTCAATAACCTCTTAAGGGGTCATTTTACTCATCATTATGAACAACTTTAACTATGGGACCAAAACTGAAATCGCGAAAAAAAAACCAGCTGTTCCCTACATTTATGTTCGAATAATTCGTTAAAATGTAGGAAACAGTTGATTTTTTTTTCGCGATTTCAGGTTTGGTCCCATAGTAAAAGTTGTTCATAATGATGAGTACAATGACCCCTTAAGAGGTTATGGACGTTTTAAAAATAACCCTGTATTTCTAAAGGTACCGAGCAATGGCCTAGGCAGTTTGCAGGCGTCTTACCAAAGAAAGTTTGCTTCTTCCAACAAAAAATATAGGTACTCTACTCACCCAGTGTGACCTTTGAGCGTAGTAACGAGCGCAGCACCATTATTATCTAACTTCAGCATCGTTATCTGGCCGCCATAGTCTCCAACAAAAGCATATTTCGACTGGGAGTCGAATCTGACGGGATACGTTCAGGGAATTCATTTTGTTATCTCTAAATGGATTTCGATATTCGTTGCTTTATTAATTTTATAATTATGTTAACGTATTAGTATTACTAGAGAATGGGCAGCATCGTTCTCTATGCATTTTAACATGCACCATACTGCGATCGCCAACCCGCCTGCCGGGTTGCCAAGCGTGGCGATTATGGCAAACCCCCTTTTGGGGGAAGCTTATGTCCAGCAGTGGACGTCTTTCGGCTGAAATGAAGATGTTCATGATTAGTATGTACGGAAGGACATCCGTTGTCCGCTTGTTGACTGACGTATCGACTTAGGGCGTAGACAACCGATTCAACAGTTTAAGTCTTAAATCGTAATAAAAATGTTGGGAATGTATTTCACCGATCATAAACATCGTTAAGTAGTTTATAATCTATCTAGCGAGAATATAAACTATCGAAAAATTGTGAACTGAACGGCAACAAACCATTTACAATTTCCGATAGTTCATATCATAATCTATCCATGGCAAACTGACAAATTGTGAACTGGTATCAAACTTGCATGCAACGAACGCACCTTGCGCTAATACTAAATATATAGCAAAGTATCAGCGACCAACTTTGAAGAAGCGCTAGTTCCATGGCTTGGTTACTACGACCAATTCGGCTACCGCCAAGACCTACCAATCAAGGACGGTTCACAATTTGACGGGTGATAAAATCGGACAGATTAGGAACCCAGGTTGGTTTACAAGTTGACGATTTGACGTTGATAGATTATAAACAACCGAAAATGAATGCGAATTCTTCGCTTGATAGATTATAAACAAACGCTGTTTATGATCATACGGTGACATACATTCCCAACATTTTTGATTACGATATAAGACTAAACTGATGAGTCGGTTGTCTACACCCTAAGGGCCTATGCACACCACGTTTTTCAAACGCGCCGTCGACGCGCGTTTGTAGCGATACAGACGCGATACGCACGCAAGTCAGTCTATTCTGTAGGATAAAAGCGAGCCGTCACGTGACATATACCTACATACAAAAGTGCGATTGTATAACATTTGCCTACAATGTTGACAAAACTGTTGAGTCCGCTATCCAAGCGCGCAGACTTATACCAATATCTTTTAATTCCTTGATACAACTTACAACATACGCAGTTATTTATCTTACTAACTACTAATTATAAAAGGATACTGCAAAGACGTGCACCATGCTTCGAAGGAGTACCCACCGATTCTGCGTCCCGTCTCACTGCAGTGGTACGCAAAGAGTTTATCTCGACTGACGGAGAGCACCCATTCGCAACTTAATGAGAAGTTGACGGCAGTTACGCGTGCTGTGTGCGCTAAGTACTCACGAGCCTAAGAATAAAATTAGTAAATTATCACCGAGAAAACTAGATTGTAAAAAAAAATCTGGCTTTATTTACTAAGGCTGATCTACCAAAAAATAAAAACTATATTATGAAAAGGAAAACTGTTTGATTTGTGTCAGGTTGGGGAAAATGCTTGTCTATGTAAATATAAAGAATTAATCCTCGTTTTTAGGGTTTCGTACCTCAAAAGGAAAAAAACAGAACCATTATAGGATCACTCGTATGTCTATCCGTCTGTCACAGCAATTTCCTCCGAATCTACTGGACCGGGTAAGTTGAAATTTAGGACACATATGAACTTTCTGTGACCCAAACACGGACGTGTAACGTAAATAATGAATTTTGATTATGGCACTTTTGAGCAAAATAGAAAATTTAAAAAAAGTTTTTCGAACTGTAACGTGCGAGTTTGACCATCTTGAATCAAATGAAACATCTTGATAAAAGGGTTTCAGCAGATATATTATTTTTATATTTTTAAAAACAAATACTTTTAAAGTTATTTAAGAAAATAGAAGATAATTGGCCAGACACCTTATCTCCGGAACTACTGAGCCTAAAATTTGGAAAAAATATAGACTATAAAGTTCTTTAAGTATCTACATAAAGATTACACAAAAACCTATAAGAAGTCTATGGTGTTAAAATAAAACTGTAAATCTCTCAATATAGTCCGTATAAGCTTATATTTGCAGTTGGTATGTATGAGGAAATATGTTTTTCAACTACAATATTAAGTTTGTTCTGGGATGAATTGATCCCAACTACGGAACCATACATTGTGCGTGGTCCGATCCGACACGCAATTGGCCGGTTTTTAGGGTTCCGTAGCCAAATGGCAAAAAACGGAACCCTTATGGATTCGTCATGTCTGTCTGTCTGTCCGTCCGTATGTCACAGCCACTTTTTTCCTAAACTATAAGAACTATACTGTTGAAACTTGGTAAGTAGATGTATTCTGTGAACCGCATTCCAATTTTCACACAAAAATAGAAAAAAAACAATAAATTTTGGGGGTTCCCCATACATAGAACTGAAACTCAAAAAATTGTTTTCATCAAACCCATACGTGTGGGATATCTATGGATACGTCTTCAAAAATGATTTCGAGGTTTCTGATATAATTTTTTTCTAAACTGAATAGTTTGCGCGAGAGAAACTTCCAAAGAGGTAAAATGTGTGTGTGTCCCCCTGTAACTTCTAAAATAAGAGAATGATAAAACAAAAAAAAATATATGATGTACATTACCATGTAAACTTCCACCGAAAATTGGTTTGAAGGAGATCTAGTATGTAGTTTTTTTTTAATACGTCATAAATCATAAACCGCAATTTACCTTTTTAGTTTTTATAAATAATGGTACGGAACCCTTCATGCGCGAGTCCGACTCGCACTTGGCCGGTTTTTAGTCATAGATCCAACCAATAATCATAATAGAAAATAATTTATTAATATTTTACCTGTTTAAATTCAGATATCAAGTGAGTTGTAAATATGTGTACAGTCGATAACCTACATAACCCGACCCCTCTTCTCCTTTGTAAGAGGGGCCGATAATGCAGAGCACTGACCAACTCAATAAGTACACTTTTATACTGATAACTTATTTATTAAAAAGTTAATCATCTTATACAAATTAGGTACAACAATAAAGTTTATGAAATTGTTTCAAAACGGGTTATTAAAACATGAGTGCGAGTGTGTATCTGTAGGTAAACTGTATCCCCCTTATTACAAAACAAGGTTTATCTTCAGACCCAGGTTTAAAACATGGAGCTATTATTGAATTTCGAACTTTATTCTGACTATGGTAAAGTTCCTAATCACAAAACTGACAACTTAGTACCAAACTAAGTTTTCAGTTTTGTAAAAAGAACGGTATTTCAATCACTGTTACGTTCTTATTACAAAAACTGGCTCCATGGTTTAAGCCATGTCAAATATAAATCTTGTTTTGTAATAAGGCGGTATGTGTTCATTCACTACTTTATCTAAACCAAAGCAATTTCATCAAAAATATACCCACTATATCATTTCACAATGCCATTAAAAATGTTTGCATTCTACTGATACTCAGGCCTGGCGCCCCGGGCGAGTGATGCACTTGGCGCCTTTTTATATTTCATTATAATTAAAAAACTTATTTTCAATTTTGTACCATCTGTCTATGTTCCTTCTTTCTATAATCTGAGGTTCTATGTTAGAGGGTTTGTTTTCCGCACTTGTCCATCATGTGGACCATTGTGCGTAGGCAATGGCGGCCGTCAGTGGTTATTTTGTACCCTCAGATTATAGAAAGAAGTTTGTACCATAGTTATTATTGAAATACTACAAACATGTCGGTATTTAATATTGATGAAACTTATATTTAATGAAAAACAAGGTCGCCTGTCGCTCAGTACGTCTCTCTGTCATCCTCAACAACACTTTTAATTACACAATTTTACGAAAGTCAAGTACCTGTTCATTATCTGATCAGACAATGTCTTTCCCGTGTTATCTTTTTGAGAATTTACTCGTTTGAGCCGATGCTCAAACAAGTAAATTAACCCTTAATCCCCTTTAACGAGGTCTACCTTGTTTGTTAACCCTGGTTAACCCTCAATGCAATGTGAATAATATAATTTGTACTAAAAATGCTTAGGGTGGATTCAACCAAACTTCCACGACCAAACCATCCAACCACCTGTTATTAATACCATGTTTTAACTATATTTTAGTAAATAAATTAATCGTTTTTTTTAGGTTTTGACTGATTTTCGCTACAAAAACTATGAGACGTCAATTCTATCAATCAATGTCTCTTTCATCAATTCTATCAATCAATGTCTCTTTCATCAATTCTATCAATCTTTGTCCTTGGTAAAATCAACCCTTAGAATCTTTAGAGGGTCATTGTGGATCAACAGTGTGGATAGGATTTTTGTAAGGACTCATTATTATGATAAGCATAACTCAGTCTTCAAATCTTATCTTTTAGTTGAATGAATAGATTGATAGGTATAAATGAAATATCATTTCAGAATAGAATAGAATAATTCGATGTTGAAATATTTTCCAATGCCGTAACATTAGACATTTTTTAACAAAATACAACCATAACAACAACAACAACACAATTGCTGTTGTTGGTATGGTTGTATTTAATGTTGCATAATTAAAAAGTTTGTTCTTTTTTTCATTTTAGTAAACAAACATTTTATATGTTGCACTAAGTTTTTAATTAAATTGACACAATCTATGATTAGGACATAAAACGGGTTATTTACCATATTTAAAAAAAAAAAAATGCTGGGGTTATAAAATACTCACAGGGTTTATTCTATTACAGTCTGTTGCCAGTGTGAACTCTGAGACTGTGCCATTCTCTTGACCAATGAATAGCTGCCTTGTCTCTGGTGTGTAGAACATTGACGTGCACCCAGATGGCATGTATTGACAGATAGATGGCCAGTATTGTCCCGAGTCTCGTTTCAGCCATACTCTCACTGTCCTGAAATAATTGTTGTTATAAGAGCTGTGTTCTCGTATAGAGCTTAGAAAGATGTATGCATTAAACCACATTCCCAAATTTTTTTAACTTATTGTCCTCTGGCTTAACATTCAAAGTTTTCGAAAGGAACTGCCATTTCAAATATACAAAGTTAAAATATGCTAGTTGAATCACTTAATGAATAACTTCACTTAAAATCTCAAATGACAAAAATATTCCGACATTTAAATTAAAAATTATAGTGTACCTTCCTTGCACGTAAAGCGTGGATGAAAATTTTTTTCTTGTCTATCCCTTTATAGCGTGCTATCGTTGGATAGGCCATTCTAAAATATTGCCGGTCTGTGGGCACCATTTTTTGATTCAGACATCCCTTTGTGTAATATTAAGCTTTAAAGTGCTAATTTTTGTTAGAATCAAGTGGCATGTTTATTATTTATTTATTTAATACTTTAAGCACACAAATGTACAGAGGCGGACTTAATGCCATAGGCATTTTCTACCAGTCAACGTTTGGGCATGCAGAGACAAACAGTGGTAGGTGCAATAGTAAGAATTGAGGAATATATACTTACGAACACCAAACACTCACACACGCAGTACACAAACAACAAACACTCACACATACATCACGTCTCACTTAAAACATTCTCTTTTTTACTATGATTTTATACTTATTTTTTTTTTATAATATTTTTTTTTTCTTTTTCTTTCCGTATTTGTCCCAACGAATTACAGTATTAAATTAATTAGTATTATTCTAGTTAACAAGATTGATAATAATGTATGTAATGTAACTAATGACTTGATTTCGGAGTCAACACGTAGCATTCTTTTTAAGATTTTTATCGAGGGAGGCAAACTGTCTCTCCTTAACACAGGTTGCTTTGCTACCTAGCTAGGAGAACAGTAGTTCACCCCTACAGATATTTGTTAGTTTTACTACTACGCGTACTTAATTATTAAGCTCTATTATGTACGTACTACAAATACCTTTTATTCAATAAATAAATATTTGATTTGATTTCATTTGAAAATGTTATTTGAAATGTTAATATATATATATATATTGGTTTGTTTTTGGATATTAGAAAATAATTAATGGCAGTAATTAATTATGTATAACGAAGTTAAAAGGAAAACTATCACAGCTAAGTAAGCTTTACAAGTTAACAAGTAAAAGCAACTAATATTTGCTGTTGCAGAATTGTCCGTGACTTAAATCAATGTATAGAACCAAAGTTTGTTTTTAGTAAAAAAATTCATCACAACTACGGAACCCTTCATTGGGCAAGTTTTTTTATTATACATGTACCTATTATTATTTTAAGTCTGATATGGTATACATTATGTAAATAATATCTTGTTTCATTCATAAAGGTACTTAATGAATTCTTAATCTCATGAATAAATGAAGCTGTGTCTGCAGACTTATTCTTTATTTAAAGATAATCAATTTAAACTATCTGTATTAAGTTAAATTTGAACAACATTACGTTATTTGGGAGTTCATAATTAAACAGTAATAAAAAAAAAGAAAACCATTTATATTAACAACAATAGATTGTTACTCCTATGAATTTACCACACATTGAAAGAGTCATGTAGCTGATACCCTTATATTTAAATACCAGCTAGTAGTTAGCTAACTAAAAACTTAATAGTATTTTGCAGCCCACGTAGGGGGGTGATTTCAAATACTTTGACAGTTCAATGAGGGTACAAAAGGAACATGTTTTTCGGAAAATAATACAGTTAATAGAGCTCTGTTATCAAACAATGGACGAAATATGAGTCAGTACGCTTACTTATCATCACAAACGCTAATTACACCGTCCTCGCCAGGTATAACGACCGCTGCATTTACATCGTCGGTGCAACCTTCCAATTTACTCAATAGAGCTGGTTTCTTTGTCGTAGAAAACCTATCGTTGGGCGTCCTTGGAGCAGGTTTAATTTCAGCAGCCATATTTCAACGTTTTAAAGCAGAATTACTAAATAAACACGAATAATCGACACTAATTCTTTCAGCGAAAAGAAAACGTCATAATAATTTTGACATTTAGGTTTGGGGGTGCTATTCTTAAAAATGTGTGGGTGTGGTGAATTTTGAGCTGAGCTGGCGAGGAGACTTATGAATATTTTGATTTTTTTTTTATCTCACGAATCACAATATTTTTACAAGTTAAATAAAGTAAAAAAAGTAATAAAATAAAACCTATTCCAAACAAAGTAAATTGCTGAAGAGAATAAGCCCCTGAAATCCTGTTTACGCAGCATGGTGTAAATTTTTAGCGTCGTCTATCGTAATCAAAAATTAAAAACTAAGTTCTAAAATAAAGTCCATTTCACGAAAGAAGTCCCGCAGACGAGGCGCGACGTGGCGCTGCAGGCATTGCTAACTTGTATAATAATAATTAGTTCCACTTAATTCCGCGGGACTTCTTTCGTGAAATGGACTTTAGTAAGCTGCAAAATGGTTTTATCATTGACATATAAACCTAATCCGCCTTATTACAAAACAAGATTTATATTTGACATGGCCTAAACCATGGAGCCAGTTTTTGTAATAAGAACGTAACTCTGATTGAAATAGCGTTCTTTATACAAAACTGAATACGTAGTTCGGTACTAAGTGGTCAGTTTTGTATTAGGAACTTTACTATAGACGGAATAAAGTTCGAAATTCTATAATGGCTCCATGGTTTTAACTTAGGTCTAAAGATAAACCTTGTTTTGGAATAAAGGAGAATGGGTTTTATTATCTTCCCTGCAACTGTCATGCTAAAAATTTTGTAAGGGCCGTCATGATTATAGCGGTGCCGTTTTATTTCGAGTTCAGCAGCTCGCCGCGCACGCCTTCCACCTCCGGAGTTCCGGAGTTCTGCTGGACTCGTAAATGACGCCCGTTATATGATAAATGATTTTTATTTCTGTAAGTAGGTTTGTACAAACACTTTTACACGTCAATCATATTTAATGACTACTCTGAGAAGAAAGGCCGAAACAAACTCAGAGGTCACACACAGTCTCTTTTAAAGTCTAGACATAATCTTGGTCAGATCATGTGAAGGCCATGTAGATTGGTTTCTGAAATGGTCTTTTGAGGAAAGAACCACAGAGATTGAGTGGACCTGACCAGTCAGTGCACGCATTTGTCAGTAATCGTGCAGCCAGTTACCCAGCCCCCTCGAGACTTCGAGAGTGCTGTGACACTCATAGACTTTAGGAGTGACACCGGCCATTGCAGTTGGGTCTAGCTCGAGCGATGAATATTGTTCCCCGCCAACGCGACGCGACGTTGCCAAAACTTTGTACGTCGGCAGGGGAGAAGCAAGCCACAGAGGAGCTTGGGATCTAGTGGCCAACTGACCCAAGCCGGGTCCCCGCTGCTGGTGGTTGTGTGCAGCGCATGAGATGAACTCAGTCTTTGAATGGGAACGTCATGCGTATCCGTCATGCATATTATGGGTCTACAGAGGGGGAACTAACCTCACTTCGTATCCCGATAGGATGCTGCGATCGCATTATGATTAAGATTATGATTACGCGATTATGATTAAGGTGCTAGTTCCTGGAACTCTGTTCCAGGAACAGCACAGAACAGCTTATTGCAATTAATCATAATCATTAATTGCAATAAGTAAAGGTACAGTGTTGGTAATAAGTTCCTAGTACACACGGCTACACATCAAGCTATACATTTCCAGTTTCAGCTGACCTCTCATTGTACGGAAATCTTATACAATGCGAGATCAGCTTATACTGGAAATGTATAGCTTGATGTGTAGCCGTGTGTACATAGTCAGACATTTGACATGCAAAATATTACAATCTAATGTTACAGTTTAATAAATATGTCCAATGGCATGATATAAATCAGTAGCATTGGGCTTCATTTTGAAAGTTCAACAACAATCATTGCGTTATTTCCGTTAATGAGCATACAAAGTTTTCAAGCTTAGGAACGCAAGAGGGTTAGCAATATCCTTACTTCAAAATCATTCAGATTGTGATCCAAACTATGTTACGCAATTATGCGGGTCATCCAACGCAATCACAGGTTGGACGATGCCGCACTTGATAGGCTGCGCACAGAGGTACTGAGCAACCATATCGTCACAAACCACGGTACATACATACAAGCGTCAACTATTGATGCAATCCTGCCGCAGTCGAATTACGGTGTTGAAAAGGAGGATGATAGGGTTGCCACAGTAAGTTGCCAGTGCAACATCCGGTTGAAGAGCGCACTGGATACGTTTCGCGTTAATAGGTCCACTCCGATCGAACTTAGACCCCGATTTCAACGCCTAACTAAGAACCGGAAAAATAGGGCCCTTGTATGTGTCTTGGACTCGTAGCTTAAGATTTTTTTCGAGAGCAGTGAGGATCTTGTTAAACACTGTCGATTTTGTATTGCGCGGCTGTTGGGGCATGTCGTTTAGCTAACGTCAAGTTTCCTAGCTGTGACGTGGCTGTGACGGAGCTGCTTGACCAAAAACAGCCGTTCCAGCCTGGCAGTGCAGAATCGAGCGTCGTATCGATACGGCCAGGGTACTCATCGGCAAACTATACTGCTTCAGGGAGGGCGATACACGACCACGAGTGATGCTTTTTTTATAGCGGGCATTCTCAGGGACTGGATTCAGTTCTCGAGAATACAAGTCCCATATCACAGAGTGCATCGACTTCCTGAAGCAGAGTTTCTGCATGGGTGAGAGTATGCAGCGATATAAGCGGCGGGTTGATCGATACACGCAGAATCGCATGTTCCAGAGGTTTGAAGATTTGAAGTGGTAATAAAGAGTTTGGGAGAGACCTGAACAAAATGTGACAGACGTGTGCTTCCCGGATGATGCCGCCACGAATACATTCTAGTTGATTCTAGCGCAGCATCTGAAGGCCCCCGGGTGTCACCACTGTGTGGATCGCCCGGAGGACACGCTGGAGCATACGGTGGAGGTCTACCCGGCTTGGGTGGAGCACCGCCGTGTCCTCACGGAGGCGATCGGCGGTGGCGATCTCTCTCGTCCGGCCCTAGTTCGGGCCATGGTTCGGAGCGAGAGTGCATGGGAGGCCGTCACCTCCTTCTGCGAAGCAGTAATGCTTGCGAAGGAGGAGGCGGAACGCGTGAGGGAAGGGCAAGGTTCGCGCCCTCGCGCCCCTAGTCACCGCAGGAGACGCCCCGGGCGTCGGGAGTCTCAAGCCGATTTCCGGCCACCGTATGCGCGGGCTTGCGGACGGTGAGCGATGGGTAGGTCACCGTCCGATAAGGACCAGGCCCGGGTCGACGGCCCGTTGTATTCCACGCGCGCCTGAAAGAGTTGTCAGCAGCAACTGACGGGGTCCGTTAGGGCCAATGCCTGCCAGGATTGCGAGTTTGTCCGAAAGGGATATCGTGGCCCTGGCACACAGGCAAATGAAGTAATACGGGTGGGTTTTAGTCAGTAAAAATCTGACACGCCCTCCCGCTCCGCCCAGAGCGGGAGAAGTTAATTTTTGAAAATACTATTAATAATACTAAATACTATTAATACTAAATACTATTAATAATAATAATAAAGCGAACGTTTTAAAAATACGGGGATTGACCCTCTGGTCGGTGCCCGTCTATCACGCTGAGGCTGTTTGGAATTTTGGATGCAGGATGTCGGGCATGTGTGGAACTAAAAGTACTTATCGGGGCAACTGAAGATTTCGTCTGTGCTGTTATGGACGAAGTTATCTCTACCAGGAGTATTAATATTCTGTGATCTTTACGACTAACTACCGGAAACATGTAAGAAGGACGAAACGGTTGACGTGTGTCAGCACAGAGTACTTTTTTTCGATAGGTACCTATGTGTCAGGCATGCCACCGTCCAAAATGTACCCTGTGTCTCTGTGCCACCGTCCAGCAGCACGCGTATCATGACCAATTCTATCTCTATTCTACCAAGAAACAACAAAGCTCTTTCTATCCAACTCGATAACTCTTCTGCCCGAACATGGCGCGACCCGTAGACTCGCGTTTCTATGAAGACAAAGACATAGATCATATTCTTTCCATAACAACGGGGAGGTAGCTAGTGATATAGTAAATTATGAATTCTATGATAATGATTCGTGTTTTGTTTTCGAAAAAAATGTGTTTTTTTTTTGTGTATGGCATCTCGTAGGTGGCCTTGAGAGGCCGTGACTACTTAACCGGTCTTTCCTGTGACTGCCTTATGTGTGAGCTTAAAGCCAGCCAGCGCGTAAAATATATATTATAACTAAACGACTGCGCACTAAGGGCACCCCCTGTGGGGTACGGACCTCGGCTTACGGCGTCGTTGGGGGATCACAAATTGGGGACGGGCTGGATCAAAGTTTAGGTCATGATTACTACTGGGGTTACTATTAATGCTACGGCGCACTCAGCCTCGGCGCGGGCGGCTGGCGATTCGACTTGCAAGGGACGGGGGGGACATTTTAGTCGGGAAGTTCGCGTGGTACCTCGGCGGCGAGGACGGAATGTCATTCTGTGTAATTTGTGCACTGTATTGGTGGCCCTATTGCTTTCCTGGAGAAGGGTAATGGGGTCATCTGGGTCGGTGAGAGTATGCCTTGGTCGGCGAGTCTGACTAATAGTGGAAGGCCTATAACTAGCGGCCTGCACAACCAGTACCCTAATTGCGTAACACTGTTTGAATCGGAATCGGAATGATTTTGAAGTATATTGCTAATCCATTGCTTCTTAAGTTAGAAAATTCTGTTTGCTCAACAACATAAATAACGCAATGATTTTTGTTGAACTGTCAAATTGAAACCGATTCCTACTGATAGTGTGTTACGCAATTAGCCTGCAGAGGGTTGCGAATGTTGCGATGACTATCCGCGGAATCGAAGAAACGCTTCATAATGCGCTTCATGAACTGTTTGATGGTTGGTTAAGTAAGTTATAGTTTCAAGCCTAACGCAGTTTTAATATTTAAAATTACCGTAGAAAATTACACGATAAAGAATTACTACCGTAGACCGTGTATTAGTCAAAAATACCGTGCTTCTACGGTAATTACCGTGTACCTGGTAACACTACGCTGTAGGGACCTAGCAAGGACCTAGCTATAGTCACGCCATCTACAATTAGCTTTGAGCGACTTTTCCCATTTGATTTGATTTCAAAAGGCGCATACCGAGTCATACCCAAGCAAATTAAATAAGAAGGGTCGTTGCCTTCCAGTGGTAAATCGAGTCGAGCCGTGCCGTTGCCGTCTATTGTAAAAACGCCCACTAGCAAGTGGAAAGATTTCCAAAGCATAATTACAATTTCCCTGAAATCATCTATAGCCGCACGTAAAACCGATTGCTGGTGGGGCGACGCATGCCGCGTACCGACGCCGCTCACCACGTCTCTATGTAGTATATAGTGTGTAAATAATTTCAATGTTTCACATCTGCCAGGATTGGAGATGGCAAGATGACAGGAAGGTTTATGTCTATAGTGTGTACATTCATTTCTGAAGTAAAGAAATCTCGGTGTTTTGTCAAGTCGTAAAAACCGTGTGTAACAGGGCTGTAATTTTTTTTTTCTCATTTATTCTGTTACATTGGTCTCGTTATCAGTGGAGACCACTTTTGCCCGTTGTCTTTTTACCTTACTTTATGGAATTATTTTTAGGCTGACAACATTATATTAAACGTATTTTTTGCATCGATGAGATTCACATCGGGTAGGGATGTAAGAAGCGCCAAAAAATATCGATATATGTCGTATCGATATTTAAAAAAACATTGATATCGTTTCTTTTTTAATATTTTTGTTTTATGAAGTTCTGTTGTATTTGTTTATTATATTTTTAAATATAAAATTAGGAACATCATTATGTGATGTAAAATCTTCAATTAATAAAACATTCTACTTCAAGTCAACTTTTTACGGGTCTGAATTCCAGCGGTTTTAGTCAAAGTCGGGACAATGGTGTCCTATTGGAAATAAATCATATTTGATTCATTTTCGATATTTGATGTTTTGTATCCATTTATAGATGTACTGAAATAATAGATATCGCAAAAAAAAAACGAAAAATCGAACAAAAAATATCGATGTATCGATATTTTTTCTTCAAGCCTAACGTCGGGTAAACACTAAACATACCAATCCAAAGTACTACTTAATCTGTGCAATCCAATGTCACGAAAGGTCGTGTCATCGCATGACTTAAATCTTAAAAATAAAAATCACTGATCGTGTAGCTGGCAGTCACTCACCGAGCACTCTAATTATTCTTTATCTTTATACTGGCAGTCAGTGCTGATCACAGCACAGAGTACGTACTATACTACTTAGTCTGTGGAGTACTACATATTCTGTGCAGGACAGGCGCACATCAAGTGTAAAAAACAAAAAAAGTAAAAATGCCGCACGTTTTAGCAAAATTATCAGTTCAATTTCTCAGAAATAATGTAGATTATTTTAACATCGCCACAAGGGCAAACAGGTAATGAACCGACAAGTTGTATATTTAGGTAAAATTTCTTTAATAAAAAAAAAATTAATAAATTACTGATTTATTAAAATTTCAGCATTTTAAGTTAGGACCACGTTTTAGTGTTTTTTTAGTGAAGATATCTTGATCTTTGTGAGCATATTCTAATAAGTTTGTCAAAATATTTATTATATCAGTGATATCCATAAAAGAACTTGTATGAGAAATTTTCATTTTGAACTCCTTCACATTCTGAACTTCTGTATAAATAAATCATATTTGCAGCACTTTTTGGGGCAACGTGCCTATGGGCCCCCCTGATGTGATCCTGGGTATCTCCGAGGCCTACAAGAGGGACACGGACCCTAGAAAGGTCAACCTTGGTGTTGGTGCCTACAGAGACGATGCAGGCAAACCCCATATTCTGCCATCAGTGAGAAAGGTCAGCATTATTATCTAATAATATAATAACTAACTGTATTATACTTATTACATACATTTATTTGACTATCAAGCTAGATATCTATGACAATCTTCACATATTATTATGTGAGGCTAAGAGATAATAAATGTTGTCTTAACAACATAAATATAAGTAAAACTTATTCCCTCTTATTACAAAACAAGGTTTATCTTCAGACCCAGGTTTAAAACATGGAGCCATTATTGAATTTCGAACTTTATTCCGACTATGGTAAAGTTCTTAAACACAAAACTGACAACTTAGTACTGAACTAAGTTTTCAGTTTTGTATAAAGAACGGTATTTCAATCACTGTTACATTCTTATTTCAAAAACTGGCTGCATGTTTAAGCCATGTCAAAATATAAATCTTGTTTTGTAATAAGACTGAATGTGTACACTAAAGATACTTAACTGAATTAATGTAAGTCACTTTCAATAATGTATTTCGTAGTTTCCATAAATTGATAACTATCCACTATCGGTGAGGTAACAACTCTTGCAGAACCATCTAAGCGAACTACAAATCTAAATTCACAATCTAACTGGATAATTTGAGGGTGCATCCAAAACATCTTAATCAAAGTCAATCTACGTTTTATTCAGGCAGTTGAGGCCATACTTGACAGTGTTTATAATAATTATTGGTAAAAATACACAAAGTATTAAATCAGTAGGTACTAAAAGAGTTTATAATAATGTAGATTTTATTGCTCTGCATGTGTGAGGAACTTTGAGGCAGGAAGGGTAATTTACAAATTTTGTTGATACAAAATAGACAAAAAATCTTATTTCTAACAATGGGTAATAATTAGCTGGTATTCGGCTGCATCCAGCTGGACGCTACCGGTCTGGTTAGACTGGAAGCAGACCCCAATATAGTTGGGAAAGTGCTAAGCAGATTATGAATGTGTAGTAATTGTGCATAAAATTGACCACAGGCAGAAGAAATCATCTTCAATAAGTGTATGAACCACGAGTATGCTCCGATTGCGGGTGACGCAAGCTACACTAATGCCGTAGCCAAGCTTGCGTTTGGAGACAGCAGTCAAGCTTTAAAAGACAAAACGAATTGCACTGTACAGGTGAGTTATTTTATCTTAATGTTGACATCATGAAGCATAATCAGTCTTCTCTTAAATTGTAATCAATTTCTAAGCAACTGATTAGCAAAATTCTTATTTATAAACGCTATTTAGCTCTACGAGGTTACTAAGCAAATGTTTAGTAGCTGTCAAAATTAAACATCACCAGTGCACTATTTAAAAGCTTTACGTCTAGTGTTGTGTTAAGTTTAATTAATTCTTCGCAAATTTCACTCACCCGGGCGTAACTGTGTGCGTAGAGCTGACGCGTTCTCTCTCTTTATACTTACGAGAGACGGAAGGTGGCCATGGGAACTTTTTAATAAAACGATGCAACCCCATCAAGTTTAGGCTTGTTTGATTCGTCTAGACAAGGACTTGATATGATATTTGAGATGATATCCAGGGTCTGTTGATGGAGCCAGAAGGTGGCATCCTGGAAGGCGACTAAGGGAACTCTGTAATAAAACGCCGCAACAACATCGAGTTTGGGCTCGTTTGATTCGTCTTGACAAGTGTATCTAGGGTCTGATGATTAAGTTAGTCAACTAAAATAAATACATATGCATATCAAATTTCAGCTTTTTAGGGTTCCGTAATAAGAAAAACAGAACCCTTAAAGGATCACTTGTGTGTCTGTCTGTCCGTCTGTCACAGCCAATTTGCTCCGAATCTATTGGGGGCCTAAAATGGACGCTTTGGCAGAATCATAATTTATGATCTGCGTACAATTCATATCCCGCAATTCATGTGTTAATGAAGTCTAATGTCAAAAAGTCTGTGATACAGATGAATTGCGGGATGTATGAATTGTACGCAGATCATATTATGATTCTGCCAAAGCGTCCATTTTAGCCCCCTGGACCGATTAAGTTGAAATTTGATATACATGCGAATTTTTGTGACCCAAACACGGACGTGAAAAACCTTTTTAAAACAGTAGGTACCTGTAGCTCTAGTGGTTTATGAGTAAAAAGAGCAACATACATAACTACAGACATATTTTACGCCATCATAGCTCTGTCTTGCCTTAGCCAAATTTTTAGAATTTTTGCGCGATAATTTTTAAAAAACTTGGGTTTGATTTCCCATTATGTCTGAAATATAACTTGTCACTGTAAAAAATAAAAATATTGTCAGTCATCAAAAAATAAAATATTTACCAAAATACTAAGATTTGGCGATCATACTACACTCGTAGGTAGAGCGCCAAGCGACACGTCCACTCTCTGGAAGGCCTTATGACGGACTAATTAATTGGAAACGATTTGATTGCGCGTAGTTTAAAAAAAAAAAAAAACTAGCTGTTATTGAACTAAAAAGTGCTAAATATAACTTACGTAAACATAGTGTAAGAAGGACGTTCACACCTTCAAGCTCCCTTCCAGCTCCATCGTCAGGTCCTGGACTATACCTTGGACTAACGTATCTTCTTCTTCTTAAGACATATCCAGATAGCCAGAAGACAACGGGGCTATCTTGTTTAGTTGAGAAATCCCTATAAACACCAAAAGAAAGAAAGAAAGAAAGAAGAAAGAAAAATAATTTAATTTGTCACAGAAAAACGTGCAAGTACAATATTGGAAAACATAATATGTAATAAGCTGGAAGGTAAACATTACACAAAACAGATCTAAGTACATAATATTATAATCACGATCACAAACAAACAAATAGTCCAATCTGGCTCCATCATCAGATCCTAGACTGCCTACCTTGGGCTACCTTGGGCTAACATACCTTCTTGTCAAAACTATCATGAGTAAATGCGTATATAAAATTCCGTGTCTGTACTGTTGACCGTTGAGGAGTTCTCTCGTCTGAAGCCAATCCTAGGTGCAGCAGCCAGGTCATGATAGATTTTAGAACGGACTGTCATAATTAAAGCGTATATAGAATTTCGTGTCTGTACTGTTGAACGAGTCAAGTTCCCTCGTCTGGAGCCAATCTTGGATGTAGAATCAAGTCATGCTTATCATAAAAATGCATTGTATTCGGAACTGAGCCAACATGTAAAATGTCAACTCTTATAAGAGGAAGTGGTTTTAATTCACCTCGCAAGATTCGGCCTACACAAACAAACAAACTGACTAACATACAAACATTGCTAGTTAAATAAAAGCTTGTAATGAAATGCTGTTTGTTGGTAAGAGCTTTCAGAACTGCTGGACCGATATGGCAATTTTTTTGTTTTAAATAGATTGTAATTTGAACAGGAAAACGTCATTCGGGTCAGATTCAATAAAAATATTTATTGAGTTTAAAACCAAGTACAATTTTATAGAAAACTTTGAAATATGACTTATCTTATCATAGGTACGAGTACCACTGCGAAAGTTCCCGGTCGACCACTTTTCAACCTTATAACTATGGGCATAAGGGCGAAAAGTGGTCGACCGGGAACGTTCGCGGTGGTACTTATCCCACCCATTAAAATTAACTCTGTTCAATATTCTCCTTAATAATAAATTAATAGCAATCTTCATTTCATAGACACTGTCCGGTACTGGTGCTCTGCGACTTGGTCTTGAGTTTGCAATGAACCACTATGGTGGGACGAAGGAAGTATGGTTCCCAAACCCAACATGGGGCAACCACCCTCAGATCTGCAACATGCTCCGCATGCCACACAAGAAGTACCGTTACTACGACCCCAAGACACACGGGTTCGACCTCTGTGGTGCCTGTGAAGATATCAAGGTAAGTCTTATTATTATATTTAGCCTATACAATTAATATTGTCTTATTGTGGGACAAAGGCAAGCCTGTGTAAATGTTACCTACCGGCATAAGTTTTTATCTTAGCTTATAATTATCATGAATTCTTGATAGATGATACGATAGGTAGGTAGGTATTCTAATCTTAACTGTTCATAAGTTTTTTTTATAAGTACATATCTTCTGCTAGCGATTTTGTCCGCTATTAAGTACTTTGTTTTAGAGTTTTTACCTTTTTGGTTGGCGCCTAAGGCCGTGTTCAGATAACCCGCGCCGACCACGTACAGTACCTACCCCGAGTGTAAATTTGCAAGTGAGTAAACGTAACTAGCGCGTTTGCGTTATGATTTTTATTCTCACTCTTATACTATTAGCATTATGATCTATAGGTCAAATTTTAACGCAAACGAAATAGTTACGTTTACTCACTTGCAAACTTATACTTGGGGTACTGGCCCCCGCACACGCGTTGTGCCCGCCCTACACCCGCGCTCGCCACGCGCAAATCAGCGCACGCCTCGCACCCGCTTATACTGATCGTGATCACAGTCAATACGGCACTAGCCGAAGCGCGGGCGTAAGGCATATGTGGAGTATATAGGCGTATGAGGAGTGAGCGCGGGGTTGGCATGAGGAAGGCGCAAGGCGCCCCGCATGGCGTATGCGGTGCGACTTTCATAAATGCAATTTGAGATCTACTGATGTGTCATAAGACTCAAATTATATGTATACAACCAATTTCAAAGCGAGTTAGACGCGGGTGCTGACGCGTGTGGCGTGCAATTAGCGGGCACGTGTCGTCTGAACGAGGCCTTAGGGTTGCAGCGTGATGTTCAATAGCCTATAACCCTTCCTCATGAATTGGGCTATAAACTTAAAACTATTATTATATTAAATATTTATTTGTAGTATTCCAATTAACAACACTGGGGAAGGTGGAGGCGTGTTTCGCTGTAAAGCTGCCAATAAAAAAAGTCAACACCTAACGAGAAATTGCAAATTGTTAAAATTAGCACAAGGCCTCTAAATAGTGTGTTACTTGTTGGCATTTCTAATATTACACTTTCTGCATGCAATTAGGTTTTGTTAGAATGCAGATTAACATTATTTGCAGGTGTGAATACACTTTTACCGCTAATGAGTACCTTAATGATAAGGGCCTCCCTCCATTTATTTACTAACTTAATTTTTATTTATTCATACATTTATTTTCTGGTCTCTTTAAAAATTAATGGTTAGGGAGACAATATGATCAGACAATACGTCATACAATATTAAGGTAGTGCCCAGATATACTTAGCTGCTAACCCTTTACTTTTAACGATTATTCTTGTCAGCACTTCTCAAGTTATCATATTTATTACAACTAGATAAAACTGGAATGAGTACTTATAAAATATTATTATTTTTATTGTTTATTGTTGGATAATATGATAAAGACGTTCACGAAATATACGCGTGACATTATAATAGTACATTATGTATGATACAAGTGTGCTATGTTGGTAATTACACTCGAGGCGGCATTAGTATACCTATTGATAATTGAGTGTGTATTGATCACTGCACATGCGTTTCATACGACGTTTTTCAACACACTTGCGAGGAAAAAATAGACTTGTTTAATTAGCTTTTATGCGAAATGGCGTGCTGGTTTTGTTTTTTCCGCGCGCCGTGCTAGCGATGCGCGCATATGTATAAATAAAGGCACTGGCAAAACCGCTAAACAGCCTACATAAAAGATAGAATAAACACAAAATAATGTTTTGAATGCGCAATCAAGGTTAATTAACGCGAAAAATATATAATTTGATGAAATGATGATTATTTTGATGATTGATTTATCATTGTAACCTAAAATAGTTTATTTATTCACAAAAATATTCATTGTTTTTAGACAAAAAAATCTTTGCGGAGATTGAAAAAAAAGTAACGTAAAAAACACGAGTGTGGTAATGTAAAGTAAAAACACGAGTGTATAATATGCTAAATTATGAACCTAAATGCGTTGTCATAAGAGTCACTTTACAAGCAAGTGTGTTGAAAAATGATTTTAAAATTTTGTGTCGCACTTATTTCGAAAGTTTAAGGCAAGGAAAATTACAGGAAGATATTCATCATCATTCTCATGCCATACCATACCATTTTATTAGGGGTCGCCGCTAAGAAGATATTAGGTAAATCAAATCGGTAGCCCCCTACTGGGACTGCAAACTCTAGGCTAGACATCCATTCTTTTCAAAAGATCGACTTTTTAATAACTAGTTTTATAGGAGCTGTAATCGAAAACAATGGGAATTAATTCATTATAGCATGGCCTTATCGTTGTTATTTGTACAACAATACCAATACAATAAGTCAGGAACGAGTGGAACGACCCTGAATATGTAGGCTAACAGAGCAAGTGTATTAATACCATAGGTGTGTTATGTATAATAATCAAGGTACCTTGTTATTAAAAGTACTTGTATAGAGAGTGAATAAATGACTACATACACAGACACACGTCAATAACTAACCACGGTCTTGTGATTACCGGTAGAATCATGAAGATAACGAATATGATGTATTTTTTAATTAATATTATAGAAAATGCCGGAAGGCTCCATCATTCTACTGCATGCGTGCGCGCACAACCCCACCGGAGTCGACCCTAAGAAGGAAGACTGGAAGGAACTGTCCCAGGTAAATATTTGCAATTCTATCTATATTTTATTTATTAGATGTTTTATGTGTGTATGTCTAAACTGCATAGGTATGTAAATGGTACACCACAGACTTCCTGCAGTATTGTCTCTCCTCCTTTAATACACCCAAAGGTTGTCTTTAAGACGGAGATATATGCCAGTGACCTTGAGTAGTTAGCTTGCGTGTTCTGTACTGAGCTCACGCAACGCGTCGTACGTTCAGCGTAAAACGCGTATACTAAAAGATCAATAATTAAATTATCATTAAATTGGTGAAGGTTTCAGAAAAATACGCTTTGTAGATTTTGTGCCATTCTCAGTTTTTTATCCGCGTTAGACATAACTTTACAAATTAATTTCACTATGTAATATACACATAATCTAAAATATTCTCATATTAAATTATTGAGAAAATGCTCTAATTTAACATATATTTTTTTCAAATCATTAACACTACTCGTTTAGACGTGATCTTCAGTATAAAATCATTAAAAGTCTGTTATCGTCGCCTTAACAGGTCGCTTTCAGCGATAGGACCGCCCGCCCATTGTGTCACCATATGTAAAAAATCTACAGTTATATCTGTAATTTTATGGTGTAGGTACAGACGCCAGCACATCAACCTACTACAATCTGTCAAATTTCTTTAATTGATTTTCAACTTTAACCCCTACACTATAAGGTTCAAGGTAGATTGAGGAAATTTGACAGTTTCGGGTAGCTTGACCTGCTGGCGTCTGTACATAATAAAGACTATTGTATCTATCTATCATATTTGAAGCAGTTCTGTGGGCTAATTGCGTAACAGACTGTCAGTAGGAATCGGTTTCTATTTGACAGTTCAACAACATTCATTGCGTTATTTAGCAGTTGTTGTTGTTGCATTGTTGTTGAGCAGACAACATTTTTCTAACATATGAAGCAATGAATTAGCAATTAATACTTCAAAGTCATTCCGATTCAAACCGTGCTACACAATTAGGGTGCAGCTCTTTATGAAGATGCTCGCCCGTTGAATTACGCGTCCTCTTATTTCTGCAGCCAAGCAACGTTGTTGTGTTACGGTTTGATGAGTGTGGGTGGCGGTGTCATGAGACATTCCACAGCTTGGTCACAGCATATACACAGCTTGGTCTCTGGGATATCAGTACACTTAGGATCCCACTGGTATAATATTGCAGATGTGCCATCATTCACATGCCATCAGGTGGACTGCCTGCTGGTTTGCTATCCAACCCAATAACAAAAACAAGACAGTGTCAGGAATATTTAAATTTTAAACTATAATAAGACAGAAATTCCACGGAACAGTTACTACAGCAGTGCTATTCTGGAAAAATATCACCGTGAAAACTTAGAGCTGTCAATAGTGTCTTAGAGCACAAAGTGGAATTACAGCTCTCTTAACCTCAGGTTTCACGATGAGATATAAACAGAATAGACCGGCTGTACTCGACCGTTACTATACCAAACTGTCTACACGGAAACGTCATTTTTTGTCTACTTTTCCGTCGACAAAACGCTTCTCTACCGTGCTAAGCCTGCTACAGGCTAACTACGAGAACCGTTTTCTATTATACAGTAGCGTAGAAATAGAAAGCGTCATGCTACGAGTGCTCCAGGCTTAGCACGAGAACCGTGGCAAGGTTCGCGCCCTCGCGCCCCTAGTCGCCGCAGGTGACGCCCCAGGTGTCGGGAGTCGCAGGCCGATTCCCGGCCACCGTAAGTGCGGGCTTGCGGACGGTGAGCGATGGGTAGCTCGCCGTCCGATAAGGACCAGGCCCGGATCGACGGCGCGTTGTGTTCCACGCGCGCCTCAAAGAGATGTCAGCACCAACTGACGGGGTCCGTTAGGGCCAATGCCTGCCAGGGTTGCGAGTTGGTCCGAAAGGGATATCGTGGCCCTGGCACACAGGCAACGGAAGTTTTGTAATAAGGGGGTTAGAGTTAAAGTATGTTTAAGGTGACAGGAATATGGCTAAGCCAAAGATCGTGCTGAGTAAGGCCTTTTCCCACGTAATGAAGGTAAGCGTCTCATTCGAAAAGGAACATTATTTATATTACATTAATGTTCGTATAAAACGCTAGCTCACACGCGCATATGGTCAAATATGTACATTGTATACATATCAAAAAAGTGCACATTCGTATGATATGCTTACTTTACCTAGCAAAGTTAAAGTGTGGTCAGTGAAACTTGCGTTATCTGCTATAATTTTTTTTTATTCTTAGGTCATCAAAGAACAGAAGGTGTTGCCATTCTTCGACATGGCGTACCAAGGTTTCGCCACCGGCAGTGTTGACAACGACGCGTATGCCGTACGTCTCTTCGAAAAAGAGGGTCATTCTATGATTTTGGCACAGAGTTTTGCCAAAAATATGGGTAAGTGGAGAAGCATTCTGAAAGTTGGAACTTCGCAAATAGCTATCATGTATCTGATTTCTTTTCTGTATGAAGTTGTTAATTTTTATCAAGAATCTGTATTAGGTTTCGTCGTCGTTCACTATGACGAGGGGTAGAATTCATTCTAAAGACTTTAATTCGTTAATTCTGAATTCTAATTTTAAAGAGTGTTTCTATCAAGGATAAAGAGACGTGCAGAAACGGTGCAAAGACATTGATGAAGTATATTAGCTATCGGAAAGTACCCAAATATATCGTCGTCACGCAATGTTTATGATGTGCCTCAAAGATAATGATGTAATGTAAGATATTACAGTATCAGTAAGATACCATTACTATACCTACATTTCACTCATGAAAAAGTTATTCAGAAAAAGGGCGTCGCGGCAGTGGCGAAGCTGGCCTGCCCTTGGCGGCTCTTTTTGAGAGCGGAAGTACATAATATCTTGTAATATTAACTGAAATAATGGCCATTTTGGACTAGAAAAAAAAACAGAATTTGTTACCAAGATGACACTATTAGGTACCAAAAGTACATTGTTAATATAACCATTGGATATCATTAATTAATTTTTTTAAACAAGGGAAATAATAGATAACCGTCTTCAAAAATACTACTCTTACTTATCAGAACGTATGATAAAGGCTCGTGCAGACTGGCGCGATATCACGGGCGTGACGCGCCACTAGTAGCACAATTTATTTGTCGGTGCCTGTCGCGCCCGCGTTATCGCAACAGTCTGTACGAGCCTTAATACATATATCTTATTTTTGAACGCATTCGTGATTTTTAATGCAATATTTCCTAATCAAAATTGTATCTCTGGCAATGTTACCCGTGTAAACTCATGGTAATATCGGGATAAAAAGTAGCCTATATGTTGATCCAGGGTGTCAGCTACCTCCATACAAAACTTTATCAAAATTGGTCTAGCCGTTTGAGCGTGAAGAAGTAACAAACACACACACACTCACTCACTCACATACTTTCGCCTTTATAATATTAGTGTGACTAGCAGAATGTGGTGCTAGTGATAAGTTGGATATGAATTGAAAAAAACCAGTTTTAAGAATTTAAAACATGATTTAACTTTTGAACACTGACCGAACTTAAACACTGACGAAACTCGGATCGATTGCTCTCTATTTTTGACAAGTAAAAATAAACAAAAGATACATTTTTCTAGCAACAGAATTATCCGGAAATTCAAAAACTGAAACCATTCAAACATAATATTATTTCACTTATACACCATCGGATTTGTTCCGGTGCTGAACGATTCACCTCTATCTGATTTCAATTTCTAATCCGATTCATTGTAAAAGTTAATATTCCTTATTATAGGTTGTTACGAACATTCTGATTACGTTTTATTAATAAAAAAAATGCAATAGCGGTAGCCTATTAGTCTGTTGTCAAGTCCCCTGTTACCTTACGTCATACAATACTTGTCTATGACTGATGAACCGCGTGTTTACAGTTCTGACCTTGTTATCTTATCCGAGTTTTTATATTACGTCAATTGGGTGGATTGTTGTTTCTCATGGGATATTTTTTTATAATTTTACCAGAAAATTGTGTTTGGGTATCCGGAATGTACTGGACGTGTTTCTTATTATTAGAATCGTAACTTAAAATATTCCGGTCGGGTTTATCTTTTCTTTTAGCGGAAAGTTCACTGCGCGTTTTTAGGGTTCCTAAGATAATACTAAGACTCCGCTGTACTTCCGTCTGTCACCAGGCTGTATCTCATGAACCGTGATAGTTAGACAGTTGAAATTTTCACAGATGATGTATTTCTGTTGCCGCTTTAACAACAAATACAAAAAAAAACAGAATAAAATAAATATTTAAGGGGCTCCCATACAACAAACGTGATTTTTTTGCCGTTTTTAGGGTTCCGTACCCAAAGGGTAAAACGGGAACCCTATTATTAAGGCTCCGCTGTCCGTCCGTCTCTGTCTGTCCGTCTATCACCAGGCTGTATCTCATGAACCGTGATGGTAAGACAGTTGAAATTTTCACAGACGATGATTTCTTTTGCCGCTATAACAACAAATACATAAAAAAAAAAACAATATTTAAGAGGGCTCTCATACAAAAACGTGTTTTTTTGCCGTTTTTATAGAAAACCCTACGTGCGCGAGCCCGACTCGCACTTGGCATTTTTTTACTGATTAGTTTGTTTCCGGGTGTAGTTATAGATAGGTACTCTTTGGATGCGGGGATTTCTAGCACAGTTGGTGGCTATTCAAAGTCAAATTATTTATTTAAAATAGGCACATAAAAGGCAAAAAAAAAAAATATATATATATAAATTATTATTTATAGACTTTTTTTTATTATGATCAATTATTAATTTACCATTTGTATAAGCTTATAACACCCACATATATATATTTCTGGAATACTTAATATTTAAAATTAGTCATAAATTTCAATCACAGATAATTCGAGCATTAACAATAATACAATAATTTTCTTAAAGTTTTGGGCTAAAGATAAAAATTTGTAAATATAAAAATTGTAGGTACTAGAATATTTTTGTTATAATATTTTTATTATTTATTGTTAATATGCGTTTTAAATTTTCTTTCATTTAATTGCAATATGGTACGATATTATGTTGTGATAATTTGTAACATTTAAGGCGCTGTTAAGAGGCAAATGATAAAAGTAGGCTTGTCTTAAACAAAAAAATAGCCAAATCTATATAGTTTGTGGTAGCGGAAAAAATATTTGTTATTCTTGAACATATATCTCACAACTTGGTTGTTACCAAAACACGTGTAGAAAAAAAATCGCGATACAAATTAACGGTAAACTAACCTTTTACTTTGAGTTTCAATCCAAAATATCTGTATTAAATATCAACGTACGGTTGGTATTTAATTAATAACAAGAACGTCTTACTTGTATGCAGAACTTGGTTGTTTTTTATTTTCGATTACTCCAACTAATTTTTTAGTAAAAAATAATTACTTCGTATTTTGCAATAAATTACAAGCGTTGTGTCATCGCGGTTCTCTTTCTTTTGTATGCAGTCTGACAGTGACAGCGGTTTACCTGTTGTCAGCGTCTTAACACAGTACCCTGTATTTTAGATAATCTGAAAAATGGTTGATCTATTCGCTCCTTGTTAGCGAATCCTAGGTTTAACGATTTAGAAATGAAAGAAAGGATAATTTAGTTTTCTAGTCAAATCAGTGTTTGCACATCGATCTACGAACACGACGTATATAATGTCTCCAGTAGCGTATTTGGTACCTAAATATTATGACCGACTTTTTTTGTTTTCCGACTTCGTTTTTAACCGACTTCCAAAAAAGAGGAGGTTAGTTTTTGCTGACCGCTAAGTTATATTTTGTAAAATGAGGTTCGTTTGTCTATTCCAGGCTTATATGGCGAGCGTATCGGCGCGCTCACATTTTTGTGCGGAGATCAGGACACCGCTGCCAAGGTTATGTCGCAGGTCAAGATCTTGGTCCGCACAATATACTCCAACCCTTCTATTAACGGCTCGCGCCTTGTCTCGGAGATTCTGAACAGCCCCGAACTTAATAAGATGTGGTAAGTTCTCTTGTTGCTATTTGATGTTTCAAAAAAGTATCCGATGGCAAACATCAACCGAAGAGACTTCCACTGCTGGACATAGAGCTCCCCAAGCATCTGTCCTGACAACATTTATACTGTAACAATCAATGATATTATATTAAACAGATAAGTTATACACTCACAAAACAACCGAAAAAAGTGTTCCGCGCAGCAGCGGCAGCACACATACCCACTTTTCATTAATTTTACATTTCACTACAAGTAAAAATTATAGAAAAGAGATGGCTTGAAATAAAGAGACAGCTAGTGTTGTCAATTGCGCGTGAATGTAAACAAACATTATTCTGGCCACCAATCACCGAATGTTGGCATCACAGACTAACAAATACGTCCCAATTAGGACGTTTTCGAGTTTTCACGATTGCGCGCTCACAACATATCTGTTTAATATAATATCATTGGTAACAATATAACATGTCTAGCTGCAAAGTTATTATAATACTATCTGCTGTCCGCGACAACGTCCGCGTGGAATTTCTTATGCGGGAACAAGAAAGCCCATCCCTTCGCATCGCCTGCCCGCGCTATTAAGTACTTCGTTTTCGTTTAGCGTTCTTTCTGTTCGCTAAGTATTTTTTTTCGTTTTACTCGGCTCCTAAGGGTCGTAGCATGATGTTATAATAGCCTAAAGCCTTCTTCAAGAATTCGGCTATCAAATGCCAGAAGAATTTATCAAATCCAATGGGATAGTTCCAGAGATTAGCACGTTTAATCAAACAAACTAGAAACTCTTGAACTTTATTATTAGTATAGATTAAACCGTCATTTCAGACCACAGAATACATACACTAGTACACACTGCTACTCATCAAGCTATACATTTCCAGTATAAGCTGATCTCGCATTGTGTAGGATATCCGTACAATGAGAGGTCAGCTTATACTGGAAATGTATAGCTTGATGTGTAGCCGTGTGTACCTATTAGTAAAGAATACTTAAAAAAATTATGCTACGTAAAGTCTGGAGCTAAACTTCACACTATCCATTTTCTGAAGTTAAAACTTCTTTAGGCGCGTTGAGCACTACAGCAAGAGATAGCACCATCTGTACTATATAGCTGCATCTTTCTCTCGCACTACTCACATCCAATTTCTCACCAAAAAATATGTACGTGTTCACAGGTTGGATGATGTGAAAACAATGGCTGACCGTATCATCAGTATGCGCAAGAAGCTGCGCGAAGCCATTGAGGGTCGCGGCAACAGTCATAAATGGAACCACATTACCGACCAGATCGGCATGTTCTGCTACACTGGACTTACACCCGACCAGGTATAATTGTACTACAAAATTAATTATTATCCATTCGATAATTTTTTTCAGGCTAAAGTGTGCACACAAGCTCGTTGACAAAATACGCCTTCATGAGCGACGCACCTTGGTCCTGCCCTTCTAGTTCTCGTTGACTGGCTAATATTTTTACTTTGGCATGAACTTTTTAGAGCTCGCAAGGGTCTGTGTAGACCAACGTTTTTTGTTTTTTTTTTATTTGATTCAACTTGATACCTCCACGCGTTCATGAGAAAAAGGGTCTTGATAGGCAGACGGACAACCAAGTTTTTTTCAATTTCAACCTATATGGGTTCCGTTTTTCCTTTTTGAGGTACGGAACCCTAAAAATGATTGAAATTGATTGATGACGTGGATTTGTCTTGACACCAGGAGTGACACTGGTATATATATTTTTAGAAAAAGTACTTTAAAAAAAATAAAAAAAACAAGATTAATCTTGTTTTCATCTTTTTTAAAGTACACTTTTTACGCAGTCGGGTTTTTAGATTTTTTTAATTTTACACTTTTTGTCAGGATTTTAAGACGGTTAATTAGGTTATTTACCCACTTATAATCGGGTGATAACGGCCTCTTACTCACTCACTCCAAAAGTTTGGGACTGTTTTTATCATTTCTCATTACAAATTACATTTAAACATTTAATTTGTATATATTTTTGTAATCACCTTTTAAAACCCTTTATTTTTTTTCCCTCCCTTTGACATCCCACTCGATAGGCTCGAGTTTTTTTTTTGTTGAAAAGGAAAACATTTATTACCGCCATTTTATTTTTTTATAATTTTAATATACCCAGTGACACTACAGCATGTCGGGCCGGGCATGTCGGTGACACTAACCCATAAGTTTTTCCTCTCGCAACAATCGCTCAACACGCCTAAAGAAGTTTTCACTTAAAAAAAAACAACCTGTATACTAATTTTGTATTGTTTCCAGGTCGCGCGCATGACTAAGGAATTCCACATTTACCTAACTAAGGACGGCCGTATTTCCGTCGCTGGCATCTCTTCAAAGAACGTCGACTACGTCGCGGAGGCAATGCACAAGGTCACATCTTAAACGCAGCATATAAAAAAAAATGGTAAATTATTATTTATTTTGTTTTGAGTTTTTGTTCACAGGAATGATTTATTCTTCCTTTCCCAGTTTTATCGCCCGGACTAGTTGTCTAATACCAAGGGCATACCCAAACAACACTTTTAAAATAAAAAAAACAAACCTGACAAGGTTTTTTAGCTTTGGGTCAAGGACTATAGGACAAAGAGGTTCTAAAAAGTTCCATAAGTTCCATTATGCATGCTCGTGATTTTCCGCAACATTGCGCATTCGTAGTGCGAAGTATTAATATATATAAACATTTTGTTACAGCATTTCAGATACCGAGCCGACGACCAAAACTAGGCAAAATTCGTTGGCTCTGTGTTTATAAAAATAATCGTACCCAATCTTGACGCGTCGTGTAACTAATCGTCGCTTGTACTCCAATGGTCAATAGAACACAGTATTTATGAAACCAGCTTGTTTTTAATGTTTTTTTTTAATTGCTTTTATCAAATATTTTTGTATGCATATTTTATTTTTATTAAATTTAACCCCCTTAAGCGTAAAAATCTTTTATAAATTCTGCAAGTCCTTGTCAAATCGAAATCAAAATTAAAGTGATTAATGTTTAAAAATAAGAAATTTTTAAGACGTTTATGAATAAGGGGTTCAATTTATACAGAGTTTATTTTTTATTGTATGGTGGCATACCTTACTGCTTTTATCTTACTTTTATAGTTTGAGTTTATTACATAGATAATACGCGGTGGTGTCCGCAACTCCACGTGAATGCGCGTATTTTGCGTACTCAAAATCCACTTGTATATTAAATAATAAACAAGGCGGATTTTTGAGTGAGGGTACCGATAACTGTTGTAGCTACAGGAAAACGTTCTTTAAGTTCTTGAGTACAGCTCTCTGAATTCACAGATTCAGCTGATGATGTCAATCGATGCACTTTCGTAGGACGATTAAAATACCTTTAGGACCAATAGAGATTTGAGTTCTTGAAAAGCCACAAATCACAAACTGTTCCCATAAATACACCCTGTATAGTACAGTAGGCATAAAAACAACTTCATAATTATGTTTGATTAAAATTTTATTCGTTAAAATAAGTAGACCACATAAACTTGCGAAAAAATACAGAAAATTGTATCAACATGTTTGATTCTACGACGGTACTAGGTATTTATACGCAAAATATTTACAGCTGACGAAACAAATAAACATCTTACTTTCTATGTTTACAAAATAAACAGATGCAGGTCAATCGTTAACATTGCCTTAAAATTTTAACAAAAATTTATATTACACAATAGTTGAATTTATACATAAAGGGAACACATTTTATCCACAATTATATTGCATCGTGGTAACAATCTTAAACATTCACCTGCATCCAATATCGACATAAACCTATTAACATTTCGCTAAACTAAATCAGTTTATTGTAGGATATTCATAGATATCCAAAAATGCTTTTTCATACATTATATGATACAAAATACATTTTTATTAGTTGACACTTGTCAATGATATTTTCATTAAAAATAGTAACATTATAATTATATGTACAAATTTGTCATAGAACAAACTAATTGCTACACATGGCACAATTTCTTTAGAATGTACCTACATACATTCTATTTAAAGCAAGAAATATGTACCATTAATATACACACCTCAAATGTCGAGGTTCATAAACTATTTTGAAACTCCGATTCTCATCCAGGCTCTTCTGATGTCAGTGAGAACGTGACTTATGTAGCCAATGATCAATATGATGAATATTGAAGAATTATGATGGGGAATTTTGAACTTTAGAAACTCCAAACAAGTAAACACTTATTTTTTATAAGCATCACATTTAAACCTATGCTTAATTCTTGTGTAAATAATTGTACACAATCACAAACCTTATAAGTAGCTTAATACTTCCAATTGTCCTGATTAAAAGAAAAGTAAGTATCGTGTAGCACCACCATTTTAAGACAACCTGTAAATATATCTTTATAGACTAACTCTTCCTGGCCTAAAACGCACTAGCGGCTGGCCGCACTTTAATTTTTATATGAAACCGCATGATATCAACGCACTGACTTGGCGGCCAGCCGTCAACCGCTCCGGTTGTCTTGGAGCTGCGGCGGCCCGCACCGGTTGAACGTAGCGGCGCGCCGCATCCTCTCCACGCACTCGACACGGTTAGCCGCAAGCGCTTCCCGCTCTCGTCAGTCACAGTAGAGGGTATATCCAAAATCTATGTTTATTTTTACAACGACGTTTTCCACGATAGTAATATAAATAAATAACTGCAACAACTTCTCCGACGTCCATCATGTCCACGTCCACGGCACGGTTGGCGCAGTTAGTTAAGCGATTGACTGCTGCGCTGCGTGTCGCGGGTTCGATTCCCGCACGGAACAAATATTTGTATGACCTACAAGTAGTTGTTTCGGGTCTGGCTGTTTGTGTATGTGAATTTAAATGTTTCTAAACGCACCCACGATACAGGAGAAATTCCTAGTGTGGGGCAACGTTTTAAAAAAAAAAAAAAATATTTCTTTCGAAATGCGGCGGACTGCAATTGAACCGAGACTATACGGTTAGCCGGAATACGGCGTGCCGTTGTGGCAGATCGTATTATATACTGCGGCCTGCCGCAACGGCACGCCGCATCACGGCCAGCCGCTAGTGCGTTATAGGCCTTACTGTCTCTTCTCACGGCCGTCAGCCTCGACCAGCGGTGCCGCGTCCACGCATCGTTACGTTGGTAAGTTAACTCATAATTGGTTAAAAATCAATACGCAGCAATTTAATAGGAGTGTTATACCATTACCATATACTTTAAAACAAATGATTTTATTGACCTATTGCGGTTGTTTTCGCATGTTGGGCTCCACTGGATACATTTCGGAAGAAGTTTTATTATAAACCAATGACGTATTATAAATAGACGCGACAAACACGAATATTTGTACACTCAAAAACAATCATACAGCGCGTGAAGAAAAGGAAAGACCTATACCGAAATCTGTTGTTAGAAAGAGATGAACATACATATTTAGTTACGCCACTAGCTGCTGCATGTTTATTGGCGCGTACGTAATAATAATAATTATTATTGTAAATGTCAGGCAATTGCCTGGCATTTACTTTGCCATTATTGAGCGCAGGTAACGCATCTAAAGGTAAATACATCATTGTTATAAACTGATAAGTTACGTTTTATCTCACTCACGTGAGTTGCACAAAACAGACAAAAGACAATGTGAAAGTCAACCAACATTACTACGACTTTAAATTCATGCCATCCCTTACATGTTGTATCAAAAAGAAAGTGATAACATAACATCACCCCTGTCATTCCCCAAAGGGTTAGGCAGAGGTATGTAATACCTTAGCATGCAGACCCAGATTTCGCAGTCTCGTTAAAGTAATGTTGGTTGACTGTCTCATACATTGCAACAATAAATATTGTTTATCTGGACCTAGTTTAGCTATGCTATGCTATTTGCTGTACAGGCTGTTTGGAAAATTGTACAGTACTATGTATTTTGTTACCAGATATTCAACGGTAAATTACACAAAAGTATATATGTAATAATTATAGAATAGAAAGTATAGTGTTTTAAGAAGAAATTAAGTCTTAAAATTTGTTTAACCCTGTTTTGCAAAACAATGTCTGAAAACACTTTACGTATTATTTTGCAAATCTTAGAGGGGCGTACGTACACGTTACCGACCGAAACAAGAGTTTAGGAAAATAAGTAAAATAGTATTTGACCGTAACAGATACACCAGGTTTAATGAATATTTTATTTATGTAGGCGCTGGTTTTTCAATAAAATGCCACTACTGTCTATTAGAAAGTACAACATTCCAAGTAAAATGTGGATGTACTGAACCCCTACTGTGTGTGATCATTTAAATGTATTACTTTATACTGGGCTATCTATTATGCTATAAAATGGTTTTTTATACAACATGTACACCTTTCGATTTCTTAGCATGATAATATGAAAAATTAAATTATTGCTATGTATAACTATACATATTTAGACATTGTTATCGCACCGTATAGATTATTAGAATAATAACAACTGTGAAAAACTCGTTAAATAAATAATGTGATTAAATATTACAGGTGACTGACTATGTATGAAAACCTAAAAGGTTAATGTATATAAAATAAAATAATTCTATATTTTATTTGTGTAAGTATGTATGGCTATATCAGTAAGTAGCCGATAAACGTGTATGACGTATAAAGTAACATTGTTGCTGTTAACTCTCCGCGCTCAACCACATCAGATAGCTGATAATACCAGTCTTGGTGCTTCATGCAACATTTCAGAAGTTAAAAACAAACCTAAAGATTCAAATTAAAACTAATTAAGAGGCCTTTTGCGGTTAATGCATTTAGAATCATTGGTAAGTAACATAACATAAATAGTAAAATTAATTATCAAGAACTAAAAATCTAGAAACAATTTGTGCGTTCTATTTATAGATACTTCATGAGAAAGTTGCCTTGGTAAATTAAAACTATACTTTAAATTACATTCCACCGTAAAACTTACGCGGGACCAAGTTTGCAACTTGACGTGAATGTGGTTCAGATAGTGCCATCCACGAAGATGGGCCCCACTATTTTTTAGTCCAGTTGTCCGCGGTGTGTTGGCAGTTTGATCCGAGCTGATTTATTCATCGTAGTATGCGTGCGCACTCATAGGCAATTCGGGGTTGAACGACATTCGTCAAGTCTGATATTCGTCAAATCGGCAATTCGACAAATTTGATATTGGTCAAAAGCTGTAGTGTAGCGGCATCAACATCGCCACATACAAAATACGCGTCACACTGACGTCACGCAAAATCCTGCATCGCACAATTAAAGTTCTCCGCGCGACTAGCATATATACAACGTCCCGACATCAACCGTCGGGCAGTTGCCCACCAGACACAACACCCGTCTGGTCGGAGGATCCTCCCTTTTCTATGGTGGATGAGTGAACTTTACACCCTGTTCCTCATACCACCAAACTGGTGACCCCGAGTATGAACGTCAGCGCAACCTTCGTGCAACTACTTCAGCGTGACGTCATCATCATCATCACTTCCCCAAGCTTTCGAGCGGCGAGTCACACAGCCAGCCAGCACCCACAGCTTCAACGGGTATCCTGACCACCAGCATGCAGCGGACGCGCATTCCTGGTCATCACCCACAGCCTCATCAGCAACTTTGGCACAGCACACTGCACTTTCGGCCGGTCCACAAGCAGAGAGTATGCCTCTCCTGGTCGACGCTAGCAGTCAGCCACAACCCGGCGCTGTACTACATCCGACGCACTGGAGCATAACGCAGCGCCACCCCGACTCACTGGGGAATCTCCGCAGACAGTTCCGACTCACTGAGAACTATGCGGCACCAGGTTCCGACTCACTGGAACCCTCTACTGGCACTGGCAAGTAGTGCAAGATACACGACTCAGCCCACTATCGACCTCCGGTCTCCGGAGGGGAGTGATGTAGCGGCATCAACATCGCCACATACAAACTACGCGTCACACTGACGTCACGCAAAATCCTGCATCGCGCAATTAAAGTTTACCGCGAGACTAGCATATATACAACGTCCCGACATCAACCGTCCGGCAGTTGCCCACCAGACACGACACCCGTCTGGTCGGAGGATCCTCCCTTTTCTATGGTGGATGAGTGAATTTTACACCCTGTTCCTCATACCACCAAAGTAGTTCGTCAAATCGTCTGTTTGTCCAATTATGAAATTTGGCAAATACGCTATTGGTCAAGTAATTTAAGTACAATCAACTGTAAAAATGAAAGTACCTCATGATATTTTTTTATTAACTCATTTAAAAAGAAAAGAAAGAAAGAAAACTTGTTTATTCTGCACAAACAAAACGCACATTTCAACAAATATAAACATAATTAAAATACACACATACAAAGCCAAAACCCTCGTATCCAATACACTAAAAATTTTGACAATCATTTCCATTGGTTGCGATTGGTTATTACATTTATTCAATTCATATTTATTTACATAGAATTCATACCCAACAACTGTTTTTTCCACGCAATAATGTTTCTATTTTTTTTTGGCATGTTTTATGATGTTGGATGTTTTTCTCTGCTTCCCTTTTAACTTTATTTAAATAATTTTTAGCTTCTTTTTTTAAAATACTAAAGATAACAATCGAAACAAATGAAACCCCAGAATACTCAATTACTATTTACTATATTATAATGATGTAAATAGGAACTTACAGCAGGCGGCTTTTCCTTTTGTAAGTTCCTACAAGTAAGTTATGTGAATTCAAAACGCATGTTTACATCGACTGTACGCCAGCACATCAACCTACTACAATCTGTCAAATTTCTTTAATAGATTTTCAACTTTATCCCTACAGTATAAGGTTCAAGGTTGATTGAGGAAATTCGATAGTTTCGGGTAGCTTGACCTGCTGGCGTCTGTACATTGACTTGACAAATAGCGTATTTGGCAAATATCATAATTGGACAAAAAGACGATTTGACGAACTACAGCTTTGACCAATATCAAATTTGACGAATTGCCAATTTGACGAATATCAGACTTGACCAATGTCGTTCAACCCGCAATTCGTAAGTATCGACAGCACTACAAAACTAGCGAAAGGATGCACACTTGCACTGTAAGCGATTAGGAAAAAGAGTGGAGGCGCGTCTTTGTGGATGACACTATCTGAAACGCAGGTCCCATATCTTTATTAAAATTAATTATAATCGTTTTAAAATCAAACAACCACACACTTACATGAGATATGATAAATCACTACCACTGAAACCAACTACTGTACCCTGGCGTTAATATGACACATGGAACTTTAGTGACCCAGAAATGCGTAACAGAGATGGCGCTCTACAAAACTGATCTTTTTTAAAACTATGTGCCATATTTACGGTCGGCTGCTGTACTACACTGTATGCGTTCATTACATAAACTTATAATAATATATGCACATTTTTTAATGCAGGTTACTTACTGACCTGCAGTTATATGCACATAAAAGCAATATACTCCTAGTTACTGTAAAATGTATGTTACCTTGATTGTATACGTAGCTAAGCAAATGCAAACTTGTATGAATTTACATGAATAAATAAGTTTTATGTTATTCATGACTTCTGTTTTATTTCAAAACCCACTGAATCAAACCTATTAAATAATTTTGTAAAGATAATTATTGTTTTATTTACGATTTGTAATGTTTGAAATGGTAACAATCTAAGACTGTTTTTATTATATTTTTTAGAAATACAAAAAAAAACTAAACTGAAACAAATGAGATAAACTTGAACTTTATGAATTCATAAAATCTCATCTGCATACAAAACTAAACTACTGTTTTTATTTCAATCTGTTAGCCTCTTTATTATGAAGGGAATTATGTAATACACAGATAGTATACAAACACCTTTAAAAAACTGTATATTTTAACAGAACAAACAAAACAGCACTATGATCACGCCTTCCTCGAGACCGACAATGTCATCACTTCGCACTTCACATTTTATGTCCGCGCTTACTAAGTTCATTACATTTTATTAAAGATATTTTCCACAGGCTCCATCATTTTAATTAACCTACTTTATTGCTCATTTATTTATTTAAAGGCATACTTTCACTTACAGTTTGTGAGTCAGTCGAGTTAGCCGAATCTTCGCCTAATAATTGGCTTAGTTGGTCGTCGAGCGTGTCGGCTCGCCTCGGGTCGCGCGTCTTCGCCTCCACAGTGGCGAAAACATCGTCTGCCGCCATCATGTCGCCCTCGTCCAGATACGAGAACGAGTCCAAGTTTATATCAGAAGTAGTGATTGCAGTGCTATAAATGTCTATTCTCTTCTGTTGAGATTGAGCTTCCCTTACTTTTTGCGAAAGTTTCTCCTTCGCTTTCGTAAGTGCATCGGACTCGGACTTATCCAGTTTAGAATCGTTCTCTTTTAGTTTTTCAATTTTAGTTTTGAGAGCAAACGACGAATCGTTACTCGACGACCCATCGTCTTGTAGCTGGCTGAGCAACGTTCTGGTCGCGAGGGACATTGCGCTCGAACTGCTGTACATTTCGCTGCTCTCACCTGAACAAATATTTAGGTTTTCTTACAAATTAATCAGAAGAACAAACAAAAATAAAAATAAAGGTGGAATCAAATGTATAGATTACCGCTTGGTGTTGCCCGTTGCATGCTTTCCTGTGATGAATGTTTGTTTTTTGACTTGTGACTGGCGGACATGTATTCACTGTCGCTGTCACTGGACATGCCCAAGTCTAAGTGTAGGGAATTTAACTTGTCCTCATCTTTGCCCTTTCTTGATACTGTGTCAAGTTCCATTTCCCAGTCGGTGACGCTCGACGAATCTTTGACACCTTCCGATTCTTTAGGGTAATTCGATTTACCATCATCTTTTTCGATTAATGATAAACTCGCCTGTACCATAGGTACCATTTCTCCTATGCTCTCAACAGTAGAATCTAAGCTACTTGCATTGCAAGTTTCTTCTGTTATTTGGTTTTCAAATAGTACTGGTGTTTCTGGGGTAATTTGAGACAACTTCTTGCTCTCGTCGGAAATGCGAGGTGCGTTACTTCCGCGACTGTCTAATATTTCTGACATGGTAGTAGTGCGACCAGTCTGTTCGTTGTTCAACTCTAAAACAATTACATTTCCCGCACACTTGGTTACCTCGGTTTGATCAGCTTTCGACGCTTGCAATAGTTGATTAACATTTTTACCCATTATTACTTTAGACACTTCGTTCCCATTTTTAGCGAATGTTAAAGCTTTGCCTATTGCGGTACCCTTTTGTACTACAATAACGCTGCCTTTTGCACTAGATGGTCGAACGATAGGATTCGAAATTTTAGGAGTAGTCACGGGTGCTAAACCTTTTACTGGTACAATATCTGCTAAATTCGCGGTTTTAATTGTTTCCACACCAACGACTTTAGCACTAGGTGGGATTGAACTAACTGTTGTAGGCATAGACATTACAGTTATAGCAGGCGCTTTGGGAGTTTGTGAAACAGACTGGGAACTCACTGGTACCAACTTCATAGCAGTGGGTATACCCTTGAAATGTATTAGCGGTATCTGTCCGTCGTTCCCCGGTTTCGTTCGAGCTTTTGCCGGTAAAACGACCATTTTTTGTCCTGATTTAGGATTCAAAACGACTGCTTTAGCTGATACTTTTAGATCAGTGGCAGGAATGCCCTTAGGTGTAAGTGTTTCGGTTAATTTGTTTGTTATACTGTTTGTACTAGTCGGGTAGTCTCTGTGCGCTGTGCTGGCGCCGGATGTAATTATTACTTTAGAGTTCATGTTTCTATTTTCCGACGATGGTTTCGAGACAACAATCATTTTCTCGGACATAAGAGGTGTGCTAGTATTACGCGATTTCGGCATCGAACCGATCACTTTAGTAGTCACTAGTTTGGCCGGCGTGTTCAAACCTTTCTGAGCTGAACTCGGTGCGACGACTACTTGTCTGTTTGACAATAGTTTTATACCCTCAGAGGGCTTTTGTAATAACTTGAGGTCAGACATTTGTACTTTTTTGTCTGTGCTTAGTTCACCGCGATTTTTTATGATAAGTTGGCAAGGTTTTCCGGATATTGTCTGTTTGTAGGAGACGGGAGTGCTCTGCGCTTGTAAGGACGCGGGGTCGTCGGGATGCGCGTTCTCCGACACTTCCAGGTCGTGCGGCACGGTCGCAGGTTGTGTTAGTAGCTGCATGGTTGGCGAGTCCGTCACCATTCCCGGGGAAGACAACACTTTAGGCTTTATTTCGTCCAAATAGTCGGGATTTGTTTTATTACCTAATATAGATTGAGCATAACTAGCTTGGAAAGTGTTAGGAGGGCCTGAATACTCCATCTTCATGGAGGTTGGATTGTACTGTTTGTTAGGAGAAGCTGGCATTTCTTGTTTTTTCATTTGCGATTTAGATACACCAATTTGTGCACCCTTAGCAGTTTTATGAGACCTGCTCTTATGCGGCGTCGAGCGCGGGCCGTGAGTTTGACTCGGTTTACTGGTTGACACTTTGCTTACTTGATTATATGAGTGTTTTGACTGCCCTGATGGTTTACCTGTGAAGAAAAATTTGATTGTTAAACAAAATACTGGTGAATTCATTTCTGTTGGTAATTTATAAAAAGCATTGTTTCTCAAAAATATTATTTTTGTGCATGAAGTAATAAATCTTATATATAAAATTCTCGTGTCACAATGTTAGTTACCATACTCCTCCGAAACGGCTTGACCGATTTTTATGAAATTTTATATGTATATTCAGTCATATGTCTGAGAAATGGCTACTATCTATTTTTTATACCCACGGGATCGAGACTTACGCGGGTGAAACCGCGGGGCGCAGCTAGTAATATTATATTAATGTGTAGCCCACTCACTTGTAACTGGTTGTGAGAACTTAGAATAAATCTGTGACAAATTCAAATGTTTTTGGTTGGGATTGACAGGTATGTTCCTCATATTTTTGACAGGAGTGCTGGCTTCATCCGGTACTGCACCACCTTCTGGAACTTTCCGCTTTCTACTTAGAAGCTCGGTTTCCCAAATCTAAAAAAAAGTTAGGAAAATTACAGTGAATAGAATAATCAACATATTTTTTACGAATTTGAAACTATATGAAAAAGGGAAAGTATTTCTATTTACATTACCAAAACAACATATTTCAAATCGTTAGTTTTTGGTCTCATGCAGTTGGCTAGTTCGTTAGCAAACTGCATGGCACCAGAAACTAATGATAAAATTAAAGAACTCATCCAATTTTTATAAATCTGCATTTTTTTTGTTACCTTGCACAGCTATAAGCTAACTCAGACTTTCATGACTTATTATACTGCTCAGTATATTGATGTTATGTAAGTAGTTAAAACCCAGATGCAAAGATTCAGGAAATAGTTAATTCTTTGTTCTATGAATTTAACTAAATATTATTCTGAATTGTATTCAAATACTGCAGATAAAAAAGTTGTTATTGAAAGAACAAATCGCACCTTAGTTGTCTGATCTTCCATAGCTATGGGAGGGTACATGGTCTCATCATGGTCAGATATGAGGGCACTCTCGGCAGTCTGGCCCTCAGCATCAGGCATTTCCTCCTCATTAGACTTGGGAGCTATGAGCTTCTCAGCTTCAAGTCTCTTCTGAATCTCCTTATTCTCAGCAGCAGCAGCTTCAGCAGCCTTGTCTGCAATTTCTGTGTACATGGTCTGTGCGATTCCTCTGGGCATGAGGGGCACCCGCCTGCGACCCTCCCTGATCCATGCTATACCTGTGTTGGGACCTGATAACCTATTTGTTGAAGTAATAATATCATACATTAATGTAAAGTGAGCATAGATTAATAGAGCATATAATATAAAGTAATAATTCAATCAATGTTTAAGTATACCAAAATACATAACATAATGAAGTATATAATTAATCAACCATCAATTTTAATTTGTAGTCTGTAGTTCAAAAGAACATAATAAAATAAAAATATAGAAGTTT
This sequence comes from Tiliacea aurago, assembly GCA_948098905.1. Taxonomy (NCBI): domain Eukaryota; kingdom Metazoa; phylum Arthropoda; class Insecta; order Lepidoptera; family Noctuidae; genus Tiliacea; species Tiliacea aurago. Next base: position 22,014,792 of record OX402581.1, on the reverse strand, counting down.
AAAATTATTTTTATTAAGTAAATATGAAATTGGTGCAATTAAAAAGACACTGTTTGGAAAATACAGTTTAGTTTTTATATGTAAAAATAATGAACAAAACTTTTTAATGAGTTTGAAAAAGAAATTATTTTAAATTATTTGACATTTCAGATGAATAGGTTATCTGTCAAAATTTCATAATATCACAATTACTTTCTAACACTTTATTATACATAATACAGCCACAAATATATGCAAAAAGCAGTAGTCAACCCACATTGTCAAACCAAACATACATCCACAAGGCTGAGATTCAATATGTAACAATAGAATACATAAAAAGAAGTTTTAAAATATCAAGTTTTAAAACAATCTTGTAAGATTAATAGGCACACAATCAATTAGAAAGACTAATAAACAAGAGCAATATGTTAATACTTTGACTTTCAGTTACTCTCAGCCATCTTTGACTTTGTGTAACAGTGTTTAAAAATAAATCTACAAACCTACATTGAAAACATTAAATATCAACTTACTGGTCAGCAATTGTAGCCAATAACTCATCATTAGACACGCGGCGCGCCTCAGCGCTATGCCGATCATCGCTTATATGCAAAACGGCGCGCAGTTCTTCCAGTAGCTTTTTTCTGTTGTCTTCCAATGCTCCTTGTGCTCTAAACACACTGATCATATTCGAGTAGGCTTCCAATTCTAGAAACAAATGAATATACTATTCATTTCTAAACATATTTGTAATACGATTGTTAACAAATTAGCTAAGACGCGTTGAGTATAATTTAGGAAAACCATAGGAGGGAAAATGAAAGCCATCTAAAGGACTAAATATATACCGAGTCTACGGAGCGTGAGGCGACATTCATCGCGCGTCAGATTTAGGAGCATGGGCCACATTTTAGACGGCTTTTATTAAACACTAAAAGTTAACTCTTGATTATATGATTTTGAACATTTTTATAAAATAGTCAATTGGCAAATATCCATACTGTTTACTTCAAACGACAATTCGTTCATTTTGACACTTCAAATAAGAGAAGCGAAAATATAAAGCATCTTGTCTATGCTATTTAGTGATACCACTATTGTGATCTGAAAGTCCACGTTAAACTCAAGAATCTTTCTGAATCAGCTAGTGAAAGAACATTCGGATATAAAACTGAAAAATCACAACCCTCATAATTGCATAAGTACACACTAATAATGCGTGCTCCAATCAATAGCGATGTAAGTATAATTTTATCAGGGGCATAGCTACAACCATGTCAGCAGTAAATTGATACAGGGCACCGAGCTATAGGGGCCCCGACATGTGTAAGCAAGTAAAATATTATCCAACACCTTCTATGTTCTATGTTATAGGGTTTTGTTTCCGCACTTAGTCCTTCATGTCGACCATTGTGCGTGGGCCATGGCGGCCCAACACCTATCCAACACCTTACAATTTATTGATAAAGAAGGCGTAATGAATGAATATCTAATTAAATTATGAAAGTTATCGTACCTAATTCGTTTATGGCTTACAAAGGCAAAACTTAAGCTACAGAAAATCACACGGAAAATCTAATGGATCCGAGTCAGGATGGCCCAACATTTCGATCTCGCTTCGCTCGCTCTTGCATTATCTAGGTAAAATGACAATGACAGGTTAACTTATACGAACCCAGGATGTTACAATTTTCGAGCTCACTTCCCTCACTCTTGAATGAAGACATCCATAACATATCCGAGTCAGGATGCTCCAATTTTCTAGCTCACTTCGCTCAATCTTACATTCTCTTATTTATTAAGGTCGCAATAACATGAACAGCCATTGTGACCTTATTATGAGAATGCTTGAGCCCGAGACCTCCAGAAGCAGGATGCTATTTTGTTAACATGTCAAAGAAAACTTTACCCTCCTTTTGAGCTTTGACGCAGTAGAATAAAAAGGGCCCCAACAAATTTTGACACAAGGGTTTAGAACTAACTACGTCATATATGGAATAGCATTCTGCATTTTATAATCTTTTTCATTTAGTAAGATTGGTGCATTGTATTGGTGCAATGTACTTGTAATGCGTTTTACGCTTCTCTTCACTTACCTGTCTGTAATTCTGCATACAGGTATTGGTAATCATTTGTAGGATTAGTTGTTGCACGCGACTACATCTGCGTATAACTTGTAAAAAAAAAGGTAATTGTGTCCTTCTTCGGGTTCTAGGCTTCATAATAATCGGTTATGTGTGAAAAAGTAGCTGTAGACAGACAAACAGAATTAATTTCACATTCTTATAGTATGAAATTCTATTTCTACCGCAAAAGTATATTGAAAGGTCTCCTCTCTTTGGGATATTTCTTTTAATTGCAACATTCAGTGTTTGTACCATAGACCTAGACGCGTTCAGTTGTCGTTTGTGAAGTAAGTAAAAAAATGTGATATTTCTATTTTTGTTTTTATGCTGTAATCGTTTCCTAGTTGATTATATTTTCAATTATATTAATTGTACTAATTACTCAGTGTAACATTCTTATTCTGGTAATGGTACTGAAATATTTTTATACCATTATTTTATTTCCACTTTAATTTACAATATTGTGTAGTAAACAATCTCCGTAAACAGCTCCGTAAAAAAACATCCAAGCCATGCCGTCAAAAAAAGTTTTTACCTATTGAATATTATTCATGATTCTCTTAAAATAATATAAATGGTACTCTATCGTAACAAGTACCATTAAAAATTTACAAGAAAAAAATTACGAACAAAGAATAAAGCTTAGAAAACTTCTTGACTTCTAATTGCCAGTTAAAAAAAATAACGTTCCATAGCAATCGGATTTTTTTTCATTCTTTCTTTCTGTTTTACGTGGCATCCTTTTCTAATAATTTTTTTTGTGAATAAAAAATAAAGAAAATACACAAAAAGTACACAGTATTTTACTAAATGTGTTAACAACAAGTAAACTGTATCCTAAGAACCAGCCAACCATGCGGATGTTTTAGAATAATAACTAAACCATGTACCATCTACCATGATTAAATTAGGTCTGGTCACAATTCATGCTAACAATACCACGATAACACTCAGGGACTGTTTTTTTGTACAAGCGTCTGTCAATCTGTCATTCAATCAACAATCATCAACGTTTTTTCGAGTTTGAATTTCACTGAGAGGAGTGCAAAAATATTTTGGTTTATTGAAAAACATTGTAATTTATTAATTTACGATGGCCGACGTGGACGAGATAATTGATTACATAAAGTCTCTAAAGAAAGGGTTTGACAAAGATTTATTCCAGAACAAAATCGATGAATTGACGTATGCAGTTGATACAATTGGCTTGCAAAACAATGATTTCCATACTCTGTTCAAAGTTTGGTTGAATTTATCTATTCGTGAGTAATGTTGATCTATCGTGATAATACCCTGATGCGTTGGTAGGATTATCTAAAGTGGTACATGTGCGTCTTATTTCCAGCTATAACAAAATGGACCACCTTGGGTGCTTGCCTTGTGCCCTCAGACAGTGTCGAGGACAAAACCGTGGAGTACGCGCTGGCCTGGATACTTTCTAATTATGAAGACCAGTCAACTTTCTCACGAATTGGATTTTTACTTGACTGGCTAACAGGTAAAGCAAGTAGTTAATACTTTTACCTTTTCCCTGTGATTATTATGTGAGTGAAAAATTCAGCAACTTTCTCATGAAAACTATGTGTACCACAGTACCATAACAACAACATAACCAAATGTCACAATTGTAATTCCCCAAAGGGATAGGCAGAAGTGTGCATACACCCAAAACTGAGCACGAGTTGACTGAAGTACCCTCCTGAACTGTATTTATTTACAATTTCCCATTAAACATATTTTAATTTTTCCAGCTGCTTTGGAATGTGACTGTATTGACATGGAAACCCTGGATATAGGATATGATGTTTTCTATGTTAGTTTGACCTTTGAAGTTCTGGTAAGCATTAAAAAAAACCTTACTTATTATTAAACATAACTTAACACTACACTACAACCACTACTACTATACTTAACTTACTTATTACTTCTCTGTGTCTGTAAGAGCTTATATCAGATATTAGTCCCCACAAGCCATGGGAAGAGCTGTAGTCCAACTGTGATAAATGCAATCTTCCCATTAAGGTATATCAGTTCACAAAGGCAGCACTTACTGCTATTGGGCTGTAGTACGTATACATATAAATAAAAATCCGGCCAAGTGACTCGCACACAAAGGGTTCCATACCGTATTAAGATTGAGCAAAACATGTTGAAAAAAAACACGTTTCTTGTATGGGGACCCCCTTGAATGACTTTATTATATTTTGTTATTATTATTATAGCGGCAATAGAAATACACAATCTGAAAATTTCTACTGCCTATATGTTATGGTTCATGAGATACGATCTGCTGACAGATGGACGGATGGAGGCTTACTAATTTATTTATTAAAACTTTATGCACAAGTAAAACATACAATGTACAAAGGCGGACATAATGCCTGAGGCATTTACTACCAGTCAACCTTAGGGTGATGCAGAGACAAAACATTGCAGGTGCAACGTATGGGATAGATAGCTCGGAAATAACTATAAAATACAAATGCATAGATAGATAGATACATACATATGTTACCAAAATAAACTTTGTCAGGAGAAAAAACAACCGGTAGTGAAGAAAACGACTCCAGCAGATCACCGCTGGGATGTTTCGGCTAACTTCTAACGAATATGTTCACGTGCCTTCACTTTAAAGATAACCGGCTGGTTGCCGTCCTGATGTTCAGAGGGAGTAATCGGGTTCCATTTGACACCATTCGGGTACGGAACCCTAAAAACTAGTAACTTTGTCTAAAATCATTGGGTCTTTTGTAAAATCATGATGTATTTGGTTGTAAGAGTAATATTTTAAACATTTAATTATTTTTGATGTGTGATTACAGACACCGCATGCAATGAAACTAGTGTACACCCTGACAAAGCCTATTGATGTTACGAGAAGGAGAGTTATTGAGTTACTTGACTATGCCAAGAAGAGGGAGGCTAAAAAGGTAAGTTAAAGAACTGGGAAATAGATGTGGATTGTTTATTGATAGACGGCACATAAATGGTGTTCAAGTCATTGTTTACACTTGCAGCGTAATATGCTTAAGCAATACACTTTCATGATCTTATCCGCCTTGGGTTTGATAGCTTGGTCCTAAAAAAAAAAACTAATAGAATAATAGATGCTTTGAGTTTTTGATTTTGATTAATGGAAGAAGCATAGTAACATTCTATTTTCGAGCCTTTATTTATTTGTAAAAAAAGAATTACCATACATTGTCCAATTACAAATTAAATTAGCTACCATTTTGTATTATAGAACATGTACAGGCAGCTACAGGTCCTCCTCGGCCTGTTTAAGTCATACAAACCAGAATGTGTGCCTGAAGATGTACCAGCTATCTCCATCCACAGTGCTTTCAAGAAGATCAACCCTAACCTCCTTGCTAGATTCAGAAGAAACCAGGTATGAAGGAAAAAAATAAATAAAATAATTAAAAAAGTTTATTCATGGACAGTTTTGTAAAGTTTTTTTTTTGTTTTAGGAAAGCAGGAACACAATGCGTAGGGAGAAACATTATTTAACATGGATCAATCCTGTGAATTCTGTAAGTATTACTTATTTACAAAGTCTTATAACATTTTTTTTTCATGCCTGGAGTTGGGTTGAATATTATTTGTCAAAGTTAATTTAGATCTCATCACCACCATCATTTTGGTTTATATTCGTATTTGAATAGGGACAGGTTGGTACAGTACTTTATTTTTACTACCTATTTATACCTGATTTTTTCCCAGCTTCTTTAAAAATGATAGCTTAGCTAAAAAAGCAAAGTAAGATATATTAAAACTTTGGTGCACAATAAAGCATTTCGGTCCTATCCATCTGTCTTGATGTAAACTTTATCCATACACATGCTTCTTCATACAATCTATTCATCTTTATTTCCCAGGTTCTTTAAAAATGATAGCTTAGCTAAACAGCAAAGTAAGATATATTAAAAATTTTGTGCACAATAAAGCATTTCGGTCCTATCCATCTGTCTTGATGTAAACGTTATCCGTACACATGCTTCTTCATACAATGTATTCATCTTTCGTCAATAAATATCATGTAAATTACAGCAGCGCGGAAGAAATAAGAAGGCAGACCCATTGGTGCCCAACATGGAGTTCTTCAGTATTGGCTCAAAGCAGTATGCAGACAAAGAACCGCAAAAAAACTTCCTTGAATTTACAGAGTAAGTAATTAGACTAAAATTTACATTATATTTAGCATTATGCAATGATTTATGGTCTGTTACACTACCTAAGAATACCATGCCTTAGGTCCTGGTTAACTTAACTAGCAAAAGTTTCATATCAATTCTGTTCCATTTTTGGGATTCTGTCTACTAAATGTAAAAGTATTTTATCTAGTACATGGTACCTATGCAAACACTAAAAAAAAGTATTTATTTTAGGGTTCCGTACCCAAAAAAAAATAGGGTAAAACGGGAGCCCTATTACTAAGGCTCCCGCCGTCTGTCTGTCTGTCTGTCCATCTGTCACTAGGCTGTATCTCATGAACCGTAATAGTTAGACAGTTGAAATTTTCACAGATGATGTATTTCTGTGGCCGCTATAACAACAAATACAAAAAAAAACTGAATAAAATAAATATTTAAGGGGGCTCCCATACAACAAACGTGACTTTTTTGCTCGTTATTGCTCGATATTGCTTACGGAAACAGGTAGACGCTTGAAATATTCACAGAATCTTTAGTTATACAGGGTGTTTGGTGCATCGTGTGCCAAATTAAAATGGTCGACTGAAGGGGTCATCCGCTAGCCTTTCAGACCCCTTAACACCCCTCATGCTCTGTGGATTTTTTTTTATCGACTTTTTATTGTTTTCCAAAAAAAAGACCCAAATTTTACATTCAAATACAGATTTAAAAAAAAATATAAGGCGTAGGCTCTGAATTTTAATTTTATTTCGATGTGTATTGTTTAAGAATACTTTTAAATACAAAATTAGTGATATTAGTCACCTAGTTCTTTTTTAATTCACTCGCAAAGGTAAAACTTAAATTAAAGCTGTACATGTTACAGCTGTTTATAAGGCTACAAAAAAAAAACCAAAAGTGACCGGGACCTTCCAACTTCCTCATTAATTCTCCAGTCTATCCTCTTTCTAATGATGTGCCACATGCCATAAAAGTATTTTAACAACTTTGTGAATTCGCTAGAATTGTGAATCAAGTCACATAAAACTACATTCCAAATTCTAATGAAAAAATATTTATTGCGGAACTGTTACTTGAGAAAGAGGTAAAATTTGTTTTCTCACTCTTTCACAGTAAAATCTATCTTCTATCTCTTTCTTGCATACCTTAAATCGGTTTGAACAAATCGCGCCGCCCGACCCGCCATTTTTTTAGTCGAGACATGACTGCCTCTGCTACCTAACGTGTGTGCTAGTTCACCATACTCCGCGATTCTTTTATTACTTTGTTATCGTTAAGTTTTGCTGGTTCTTGTTACATTTGTTTAATTTTTGTTGTTATTGTTAAACTTTGAGTTTTTTGTTATTGCAATGGCGACATTCTCTAGAAGAATATGCGGACATCATGATGGCTTACGGAGCCGCTAATGGCGTCGCTCGTGCAGCGCAACGACTTTACCAGGAACGCTTTCCTGGTAGACGATTACCTGGCCGCAGAGTCTTCCAAGACACATACCGACGCATACGCGAGACTTGCAGTGTTACTTTTAATGAACCAAGGGGCCATATTGTGCGACATAATGTTGAAGTAGACGAGAGAATACTGGCACTTTTTGAGGAAGACCCTACGAGAAGCATTAGAAATGTGGCATCACATCTTGATATTTCAATATGGAAAGTGTGGAAAGTACTTCGTCAAAACAAAAAGCATCCATTCCACTACACTCCGGTGCAAGGTACGTAATTTTAAACTAACTTTAAACCCGTGCAAGCTTTGTTTGACCTTGCCTTTGTTTAGCAGGTAATGGGTATGGTATGGCGTCACTTCCAGGTAGTGAATCTATTAGCACGAACAGCGGGTCCTTTCTTGTGCAATTACTTATTGCCCAAGAGAAATTTAAAAGAGTTTTTTGTTTGTTGCAGGTCTTGAGGGTGGCGACTTTGAGAGACGAGTGGCTTTTTGTCGGTTTCTTTTACACACGGATGTGGATGATCCTGATTTTTTAAAAAGAATACTGTGGACGGATGAATCCAAATTTACCAAGGATGGGATCCTCAATTTACACAATTTGCACCACTGGACAACGAAAACGCAAAACCCACGTGTTAAAAGACAGAAATCTTCTCAAAGAAGGTTTAGTGTAAACGTTTGGGCAGGAGTGATTGGGAATCAGGTAATTGGACCGCATTACCTGCCCGATAATCTCAATGGCGAAGACTACCTGGAATTCCTACAAAATGACCTGCCCGAATTAGTGACCGATGTGCCCGTATTTAATGAACGTGTGCCCATTGTATTTCAAAATGACGGCTGTCCCGCGCATTGGCGATTGACTGTGAGGGAATATCTCGACAATGTGTTCCCCAATGCATGGATTGGACGCGATGGCCCTATTCCATGGCCGCCACGTTCCCCAGATCTAACTCCGTTAGACTTTTATGTCTGGGGACGTGCCAAAGAGTTGGTATATGCCACGGGGGTTCCAACTAGGGAGGTATTAGTCCAACGCATAGAAGCGGCATTCAATACTATTAAGGAGGAAATACGGCTTCGTACAACAACTGTTGAAATACGAAACAGGTGTCGGGCCTGCATTCGCAACAGAGGCCAACAATTTGAGCAAGATTTGTAACAATGATTAAATAAATGTTAAAAATGCAATTTTGTTTTTTTATGTCAAGTAAATCCCACGAAAGATACAGATATGAGACACGAATTTACCTAACCATAAGAATGAGATAGCAGATTTATAGGTTTGACAGGTATCATTTAAGAGATTTTTTTTTAAATCATAATTTTGAATATTAGCCTTAGGTGACTCGATTCACAATTCTAGCGAATTCACAAAGTTGTTAAAATACTTTTATGGCATGTGGCACATCATTAGAAAGAGGATAGACTGGAGAATTAATGAGGGAGTTGGAAGATCCCGGTCGCTTTTGTTTTTTCTTTGTAGCCTTATAAACAGCTGTAACATGTACAGCTTTAATTTAAGTTTTACCTTTGCGAGTGAATTAAAAAAGAACTAGGTGACTAATATCACTAATTTTGTATTTAAAAGTATTCTTAAACAATACACATCGAAATAAAATTAAAATTCAGAGTCTACGCCTTATATTTTTTTTTAAATCTGTATTTGAATGTAAAATTTGGGTCTTTTTTTTGGAAAACAATAAAAAGTCGATAAAAAAAAATCCACAGAGCATGAGGGGTGTTAAAGGGTCTAAAAGGCTAGCGGATGACTCCTTCAGTCGACCATTTCAATTTGGCACACGATGCACCAAACACCCTGTATATTCACTTTAAAAATAAATTAGAATAAAACAAATATTTAAGGGGACCGGGGGGAAACGGCAAAAAAAAACACGTTTTTTGTATGTGAGCCACATACACCAAACGTGATTTTTTTGTCGTTTTTATAGAAAATGGTACGGAACCCTACGTGCGCGGGTCCGATTCGCACTTGGCCGGTTTTTTAATATATTACGTTGCTTGCAACACAGGCAGGCAGTGGCTTATTCTGTTATATTGGCCATAGCATTGCACGGCTGTCACTTATGCCCCGTCCCCTTGTACGCAAAGTACGCGCATATTGACGTGGAGTTGCGGACACCAGCCCGTATTACCTATGCCCCATCCCCTGCGGCTTGCATTATGGCCACTGCCGTTCTAGAATGTTCCTAACATCTATAAAATCACGCCTGTTCCCCAAAGGGTTAGGCTGAGGTGTACCTACATAGTTTACCCACATTTTGGCAATTATGTTTAAGTCTCATGTAATAGGGAGCGAGCCTAAAGACCAAGAAGGCTGCTACTGAGAATTTCCAGATGGAATTGCCCAATAACGCTTTGCCCGACCCGGGAATGGAACCCAGGACCTCATGTTCAGCAGTACCGCTTGCGACCACTAGACCAATGAGGCAGTCTACATTAATCCTGATAAATAATCCCATTCAAATGTTCCACAGCCCAGTGTCAGTGCTCCAATGCAGTATCCAAAGCTCGACATCGCGGCCGGCTCGCCTTCGGGCTCTCCTGTGTAACGCGACCGGCATCGCTCTGTTAGCGGTCGCGTCGCACGCCGAGCAAGCCTTCTTGTCGCACGACCTGCATCATCTGCTGAACAGTTGTGAGTTTTCATAGGAGTAGCTATGACGTATGAACGCTAATTCAAAACCTAGTCACAATCTCGTAGGAGCGATAATCAATGTCAAATACTTGTCAAAAATGTCAAACATTCACAGTATTTTTGACTGGTCGAGACAGAAAAAATTGGAAAATCCAAAAGTGTACGCCTCATATTGTTCATGTCGTTTTTTTCTTATTACTGCTAACAATAAGATAATTAATCAAATGAAATAAAATAAAAAACAATTATAAATACTTAATAATAAAAAAAATACAAAAAACAATTATATTTAAAAAAAAACAGAAAACTGCTATGGTTTAGTGGCGCCATAATTATAAGGTGAGGAAAAAAAAAACTATATTATATAGATAGTATACAAAAAAATACACAGTCGCATATTAGTTTTTTATGAATAATAATTAAACGACAGTGAATTGAACGCTCATATTAATTGAGAAAGTCCGTAGTGTATTACTTTAAATAATAATTAAAAAAAAAACCGGTACGATAACTTTTTCGACCAATTTCCCTGCCACATACACCAATCTATAAACACAGACACACGGACGTTCAGAAAAGATCATTTTTAGGGTTCCGTAGTAAACAAGGAACCCTTATAGTTTCGCCATGTCCGTCTGTCTGTCTGTCCGTCCGTCCGTCCGTCTGTCCCCGGCTTAGCTCAGAGACGCTTAGTCCTAGAAAGCTGTAATTTGGCATGGGTGTACATATTAATCACGCCGAGAAAGTCGTAAAATAAAACCATGAAAAACATTTTTTTTTACGGTAAGTACCTCTCTTGCACGTAAAACGGGGATGATACTTTTTTTTCTCGTCTAATACATGGTGGATAGGCCGTTCAAAAATATTGTAGGTCTGTCAAAAACATTTTTCAATTCTGAGATCCGTTTGCGTAATATTAAGCTTTAAAGTGCTATTTTTGTTAGAGTCAAGTGTCCTAAATGGTTGGTTTTGGGTATGTGAAAAAAATCATGGCAGTATTATATATAACGAAATTAAAAGGAAAACTATCACAGCTAAGTAGGGTTTACAAGTTAACGACTAATCGTCGACCAACTTAAATTTGCGGTTGATGAATTGACCGTAACGTATAAAGATGTATGGGAGAGCATGTTTTTCAACTAAATGTTAAGTTTATTTTTGGGATGAATTCATCCTAACTACGGAACCCTTCATTGTGCGTGGTCCGACACGTACTTGGCCGGTTTTTAATGTTATTATTTACTATGTTAAACAAAATAATTGTTATTGAATTATATTTTATGTGTCTGACAAATTATTTGACTTCATATTAGTACACTCATATTCACGTGTAAGTGCGATAAAAAAAAAAAAAAAGATTTCAGTTTCGAGAAAACTGCTTTTTTTGAAATGTCGAGAGTAGAGCACAACCTCAACGCTTCGCTTATGAGGCGTGCAATAAGAATGCGAATGCGTTCTTAAAACAAAACGAGCAAGCCTTACAGTAGTCGCGTATGATGTGTAACATCTGACATCTCACCTTGGTACACACATGGCTACTCATCAAACTATACATTTCCAGTTTAAGCGGACCTCTCTCATTGTACAGAAATCCTATAAAATGCGAGATCAGCTTATACTGGAAATGTATAGCTTGATGTATAGCCGTGTGTACTAAGCAGCTGAGCAGCGACAGAAATGACTCCCTCCTGACCCTCTACTTACAATCTATGCTGACTAATTCCATGAGTACACTAATGCTATGCTATTATAAAGTACTTACTTATTCCATGGTCAAGCTATCACTACCTGTTACACACTTCCGTCCTTTTTCACATAATCGCTCCCATAGAAAGGAAAGATATTACACATCAATACGGGAATTTACCCTTTATAGAGATTTACGCTAGTGTGTATATTCCGCCGTCTATGTACGCACTAAACAAGAACCTCCTTTTGTATAATATCTGTTGGATACGCACAAAATAAAATTAACGCCTAAAATGGACGCTTTGGCAGAATCATAATATGATCTGCGTACAATTCATATCCCGCAATTCATCTGTTTGACAGCTGCTATTTGACATTAGACTTCACTACAGCAATTCATAATTTGTGGACCATTTTACGAAACTCCATACAAAACTGTCAAACAGATCAATTGCGGGATATGAATTGTACGCAAATCATATTATGATTCTGCCAAAGCGTCCATTTTAGGCCCCCTGACTGAGTTTTAGTCAGATCTCGAATTGACTTTGTTAATCATTGGAACATAGCACCTCACAAGCGATTATTTTAAATATTCTCAAACATTGTGAGACTATGCGAAATCAGCACGCCTCAACTGTGGCTTGAATTCCTAAACAGAATAGAACGCCATGAAACACGAGTATAACTGACCTTTTACCAATGACTATATATCCTCTTGACTGCTCATACGGGCGACTCAGGCTCACGACACATATATGAAATTGCACTTATATTAAATGAAAAAATTAGTGGCTATTTTAGTTTTGACCAGTTATTGGATCTCTGCACACGCGATTATTTTGATACCTTTTAAAACATTTTCTGCATAAATACAAACAATTATGGGTTCCTGTTCAATTAAATGGTGTGGGAAATCATCCAGAACATCCAGCTATAAAAAAGATGGCATAACTTTTCATCGGTTAGTAAAATATATTTATAATTTAATAATAATAGGAATAATTGCAGGGCTCAAGCTAAACTAGTTGGTTACGTAAAATTGCACAAAAATGGATAACGCGTTGATTGATGTCTTTTTGAAAAGTCCCTTTCTCTCACTAGGGTATTGTCAATACATCTGTCCCTTTCTATCTGTACGAATGCTGCAGTGTTGTGACAACTTCAAAACGAATCGCTAATGACAATTCAAATTATCGATATTTCCTAATGGTAAAAAAGTAATATTACTTAATGTTTACATTTTAGATTTCCAAATATTCCGGAACTGAAAGAAAAGTGGATTTAGGCAGTTCACAGGGAAAATTGGTTTTCAAAAAAATATAGCGTTGTTTGTTCAAGGCTTTTCACAACAGATTACTTTGAAACTTTAAAGAACCGACGCCGTTTATTTAGTTCAGCAACAGTTTCATATTTTTCGTTTTTAGTAAAAAAAAATGCATGATGAATACCCGTCGATTTTATCGATATCGAAAATATAGTTGCAAAACTGACTTGTGCATCACTATGTTTGGAACATTCGTCCTGACATTGTTGCATTAGCCAATCACAACCGCTGTATTTTCTTCGTCTCCCGGCCCGCAGTGGTGAGTCGTGCCCGTAGACGAAATCGGTCTATCAGCTCTCAAGTGGTTTAATTCTCTTTGCCTTTTACCATATCTGAACTCACGCCTTTTCCCGACCCTTACAATTTTTACGAAACACAAATTTGTTGTACCTACAACAAGGCTCAAGAAAATAGGTGGCTCGTTTCGATGTCAATGTATACGCTTTTATAATAAACTTCCAAGCCACGTTCAAGATCTAAGCCTTAATAAATTCAAATCATTCATTAAACGTAAGTTGTGCCAGAAAGCCTTTTATACTGTTAAAGATTATATTGAGGACAAAAAGGCTTGGGATTGAGCTGCTCCAATTTTTGTACATATTGAGGTAGTTTATTTTTATTGTTTTTGCTAACTTTATTATTTTATAAACAGTGACATTTAATTATTATTTTATACACAATGACAGGAATATTTACTTGTAAAGTATTATATTATTTTAATTATTGTGAATGTGAAGACTATGTGGGTTATTGCATAATATTTTTTTTTTCCCTTTCTTTTATTCTCAGTTAGTGTTAATCATGGTCTGGCAGTTTGAGTCATATAAGTGGCCTACCCAAATGGCCTTTCTTTGGTATTGATAGTCGCATCGTTGAGCTCCTTATATTCTGAGTAGAGCTGCACGATTACTGACAAATGCGTGCACTGACTGGTCAGGTCCACTCAACCTGTGTGGTTCTTTCCTCAAAAGACCATTTCAGACACCAATCTACATGGTCTTCACATGATCTGACCAAGATTATGTCTGGACTTTAAAAGAGACTATGACCTCTGAGTTTGTTTCGGCCTTTCTTCTCAGAGTAGTCAGATAGGAAACGCCGACCTCATCTAGTTTTTAAAATATGATTGACGTGTAAAAGTGTTTGTACAAACCTACTTACAGAAATAAAATCATTTATCATTTATCATTTATCATTTATCATTTATCATTTATCATTTACATTTCCTTCTGCTTCGTTTACGTTTGTAGCGGCATCAACATCGCTACATGCGAACTACATGTCACAGTGACGTCACGCAAAATCGTGCATCGCGCAAGCAGAGTTTACCGCGCAACTAGCATATATACAACATCCCTTCATCAATCGTTGGGCAGCTCACTCTCGTCGCTGGTCGCCTTCGTTGGGCCTCCCCCGGGTAACCGGGGGTCTCACCTGGCGGCGGTTGACCGCCGGGTGTCGTGAAGCAAGCGGCGCTTACATAAAAAGCGTCGTGGCGCGCCTACAGAAAACAAACAGCAACCATTCACATGGGCGCACAAATGCGCCCAATATTCCAAGAGGCCGTGAAAAGGCGAACTCACCGAGGGGCCCGCTTTGTCGGGCCACTGTTATAGCTTCCGCGGGTGAGGGGCGACGCCCCGACCCCGCCAGCCGCGCCCCTTGACGGGAGCGTAGCGACGTGGGCAGTTGCCCGTCTGGTCGGAGGATCCTCCCTTTTCTATAGATGATGATTGAACTTTACACCCTGTTCCTCATGCATCTGAACGTTCATACATCCTATGACATAAAAGCAAGAGAATTTATGTAAAAATATCTATGTTCCTTTGCAGGTTTCCTGAATATATCGCCACACAGTTACATAGAGAAGCAGGACCTGCTGCGCCGACTGGCGATACTGCAGCATACTCTGATGCAAGGCATACCTGTCATCACCAGGTTCCTCGCGCAATACCTGCCGCTGTGGAATGAGAAGGATTATTTTGCTGAGGTAATCAACAGTTAAGAATAAGTTTTTGATGTGAAACATCTATAGCCGCACGTAAAACCGATTGCTGGCGGGGGACGCATGTCGCGTGGCGACGCATCGCTACTATACAGTCTAAGTAGTAGTGTGTAAATAATTTCGATGTTTCACATCTGCTAGGCGTCCCGTGACGGCTCAATTTTTTTGACTGTTTTTTTTTAACAAGAGTTTCGTTTTGTCTTTTCAACCTTTTGAAGCGTGGCGCTTTATTATTATTATTACAAGCCCGTATTTTTCCACTGCAGAGAAAGCCGGTGTCGTTTATGGCAATAATGATCGTGTGCCGCGACTACCACTATAAACTTTGTGTACGGTGTACGTACACGGTTTTAAATATGTATTTTGATGCAATAAGTTAATTATTAGGCTCGCGTAATTGCACTTTGATTGCGACCTACATTTGGGAGCGCATCGCCAGACGACGGAGCCAAGATGATGCATTTTTTACATATTTAATTAGTGTTTTATTAGACGTGGTCTGAGTCTGACAACTTGCATTTTATTTAGATTCATACCCGTTGAGCATTCATTGACATACAATGACATTCATTGACATACAATGACATTCATTGACATACAATGACATTCATTGACATACAATGACATTCATTGACATATTTTAATGTTTGGTTAAGACACCAAACACTTTGCTAGGCTATAATATGTGGGCGTCCAAGCAAAAAAAAGGGTCCAATTCTCGGAATTTAGTTTCCGAAATATACGCAGTTTTGTAAAGGTGGGTGAAAAATTGCATTTCGAGATTTTAATTGATTATTAATTAATACTCAATTATCTACATGTTCATATAGTAAATGACTTTGTATGATGTTTCTAAGTACCAGGAATTTTAAGAGAGAAGTTAGGAAAAAATTACCAGTGGTCGGCATGTCAAAGCAAATGCTTTTTCTCAAATCAAGCTTTTTCAGAGTTCCAATTTCAAATGTCTGATAAAAAAAATAAGTGCCATTTTTTTTTTTTTTTTTTAATCCTTATTATCAATTGACTATTCTAGATACCGAATCTAGTCTTAACTCAATACCCCACTACTGCATAGCTATTCACAACCACACGACAGGTTGTCGAATCGAAAATGACACATTTTCAATCACTAACCTGCTTTGCCCCCGACAGCAAATAGCTCTCGGAAGAATGGCGGTCGTCTATTTGATTCAAACTGACAAAATTTTCGGGTTTTGGATTTGTGAACAGCCTTTAGAGGACTCTTTTGATAGTATTGATTGATTGATGTTCGATTCGGCAGGGAAGCGTATCGTACGCCTTTTTGCTTGGACGCCCACATATAGCCCAGCATGGTTTATAATGGCGATGGACAGCCCACAGGGTGCACTGAAAGCACAAGAGTCTACAAACTTCAATGTCCTTTAATCTAACGAATGAAGTGTGTCAAATAACAGTCATTATCAGTCTGTTCGGCATAGGCTTTGAAAACACACAAAAAGAGAATGAATAAGCAATGGGCCATATTTGGGCCAAACATTGGACATCACAATCCGTAGCTTATTACTTATCTTAGCGTGTGGTGGGATGGGTGGATCTAAATGGAGTCGGGGGCTAGAATTCGACTACGAATTTAGCAACATCATTCCCGTCCATCAGTTCCTGTAACATGGAGACAACAATGCTAATTGCTTTATTATTTTCTGATAGATCTTAGAGCTAGTACAATGGACGAGTATGGACAGTCCGGACCACGTGATGTGTGTGGTGGAGCCACTAGCGAAGATATACCATAGAGCGCAACCCATGGAACAATGCGCTATACTCAAGAGTCTCAACAACATGTACTCTAACCTTGTAAGTACCACTAGTTTTAACTAACAAACAGATGAAGAGTATCGCTTCGAGAATCAGCTTTGCCTCTATGGGTGTACTCTGTGGCGCGACGTTCGTGCTAATTCGGAAACACGAAGATTACCGAAGCGTATCTGAAAAAAATCGGTTGTCATGTGATGGCAGGAATGAGGAAAGTTTTGAGTATGAATGTAGATGGCTTTATGAGTAGGGGAAGACCAAAGAAACGATGGATGGACTGTATGAAAGATGGCTGGAAGGGGGAGTGATTACCGAGATGACGACGTATGGAAAAAAATACGTATTGCTCTGACCCAAATAAATGGGGATAAGGACAGGAGAATGATGATCATTATTAAATTGTAATGTAATTGAAAAATCATCAACGAAAATTGAGTTTATAAAATTAACCTCAATTGTCGAATGAAAAACATCTTTATGGGATGCGATAAGTTCATAAAATCCTACTGAATTATTATTTCAGAGATAATCATTCAGTACGATTTTATGAACTTACAGAGTTGTAATGCTGATTCTAATGATTATAATTCTGTAAAGCCATATTTGTTAGGCCGCGAATCATATTTAGATCAACATACATCCTGTTACTGACCTGCAAATTGGAAAAAAACGTAAGAATATTTGAATTTCGTGGGTTACCTTAGCGCATCCCCCTTATGGTGATTTAAGCAATCAAAGCCATCAATTTCTAAGTGGCACTACATAGTTGTATCCAAAAGTACGTTTTCTGATCCATTTTTTAACATTATCATCAGATAGTTCTGTATACCCAACTGACTGTGCATCACATTTAGATGCATGCGAAATGTAAAATTATAATAATGATTGAGAATTAAAGGAGTTAGTTGGTAAATAAATACATGAATAATATGTAATTTTCTGATATAATCAGGTATACTGCAGTACTAGGACTCGCCTACACTTCATGGGCACATCTCCGTCGCAAGAGAGTTACTCTCTAGTACTGCCCAAGGTCGCGACGGCTATCAGCGAGATGTGCAACAAACAACTGCAAGTTGATCCAGGTATGTTGCAGTAACTAGATAAGAATAATAATAATAATAATAGATTTTACAATAATAATAAACTTACATAAATGGGGCCATCCATAAATTACGTTACACAAATTTCATGACTTATTGACAGAGCAAAGTTTGTCACAGCTGGTCACATTTGTGGGACCCTCCCCCCTCCCTAGTGTGATGTCACGTATTATGCAATTTTACATCTAGGAATTATTAAATTAAAACAGCAGTTCCGAAATTGTCTTTTTTTTTTATAGGATGGGTTTGCTACTTTGCTCTTGACCTCAGTCTAGGGCAGAGGTGACAGAGTGTGTCTTACGTACATATTTTTATTTTTAAGACAATAGATACATTTTTCCGTAAAACAAATGCATAATGAAACGCTGCACAATGTGTTTTTAGAATTAAAGTATTGATTTGCATTTTGAGTTTTGGCTATGCATAAACGGCTTAAACGCAACCCCTTATATACGCGAATTTTGCTTATCGCGACTTTTTGCGGAACGTAACCCTCGCGTAAAGCGGGGTATTACTGTATTTAGACATACAATTAGATTTTGAAATGTGACGTCACGAAATGTAGTCCCACCCCTTGTCACACAATGTCACACTTCGTCGACCCCCCTCCCTCCCCCTTAAAGTGCGACGTGATTTATGGTTGACCCCTAGTAAATAAATCTTTAAAGTCAAGTAAAGTCCTAAAAACCTTACGAAGCAGGAACGGGCCGTTAGTTAGCAATTATATTATAGTATCAGGACCCATGAAATGACTCTTATCTAAAAGCAAGAGTCATTTCATGGGACCTGATACTACAATATAATTTCTGGATAGCTGAAATTCTGGAAGTAGCTCTCTAAAAAGACGGTATTTTTTTCCAAACTTGTACAAGTACAAGTTTTTCATTTACGAAAGCACTAGCTAGTTTTCTTAGCTCATGCTTTGGAAAACATTTGCAAACCAGAAAAGGTATGGGCTTCGGTAATCTTCGTGTTTCCGAATGAATACGAACGTCGCACCACAGAGGCAATTTCTAAGTTTTGTTTTGCCGCGCTTTGTAGTGCAGCTATCATTGCGCGTTTTTATGAATTGGAAATGAATTGGATTATAATGAAAAACCCAACAGAGAGAAAACTTCATACAAACGCGCAATGATAGCTGCACTACAAAGCGCGGCAAAAAAAAACTTAGAAATTGCCTCTGTGTGCGACGTTCGTATTCATTCGGAAACACGAAGATTACCGAAGCGCATACCTTTTCTGGTTTGTCTGTAATGATGTCATTGTAACGTTTTGTGCACAGACGACATGCTAGCCCTCCACAGCGCAGTGCACAGCGGCGTGGTGCGCGCACGCGCCTGCGCCCGCGGCGGCGCGGCGGTGGGCGCGCTGGCGCCGGCGCTCGCGCTGGCGCTGCCGCTGGTGTCCGTGTCCGCCGCCATGCTGGACAGTGTCGCCGCGCTCATGATACTGTAAGTGTTTGTCACTATCTAATACTGGGACTTTTCATATTATTGAAAACAACAACAACAACTGACAACCAACTGTAGCATAAAATAAAAAAAATATTTTGTAATTTTTTTTTTTAATAATTCAGTAACTAGACAGTTTAATTAATTTGAAATAAGATACATTTAAAAAAACTTATTTACAGTCCGTTCAACCGATTTTGACTTCTATTCCGTAGGCATAAGGATGGCATTAAAAGCAAAAACGTGGTTACTATACCAACTGATTATTACAGCTGTCATTGGTCATGCTACCATCGCAATAGAAGTCAAAACCGGACTGTAATAAAGGTTTATTTAAATGTCTAATCTTATTTCAAACGGAGTATAGAAAGAAACAAGTTTCTGACAAAAAAAAGGTGTGAGGTGAAAATAACAAGGAGCGAAATCCAAGGAACGTTGTAATCAAGGGCGTAGCTACCGCCGTATTAGCCGTATCGATGATAAGGGGCCCTAAGCTACAGGGTCCCCCCGACGCGTCCTGTGTAAGCAAAAATTCGACAAATATCCAAAACCTCAAAATTTTATTGATCATTAGGAGGCCATGAATAAAAAAAATACCTTCCTTTGGAGCTACGCCGAAGAAGAAATTTGTTTTTGATTGATCAAAAACAAATTCTGATCAATCAAAATCAAATGTCATTTATTCAAACTAGGCTAATCAGCCATTATCGAACTTCAAAATTACATAAACGCCCGCACTTCACCACTTCCTAGTGCTTTAGCTGGGAAGAAGAAGTGGCGCAACAAACTCCTCAGCAAGGATACAGGGTCTATCGACCTCTGCTGAAGTGTCAAAGATTATCAGCTATGCTATCTATGTTTATCTCAGCATTTTTTTTTATACAAGCATTTCAGTCAGTACATCAAATAGAAGATAGACTTTCACATCTGTTTGTGTTGCGGCAGCGCTGCATAAAAATGCTGAATTTGACCTGTTTGCCCGGATTAGAATTTTCCCGTAACTTCAGCTCTTTGTTTCCCAGAAATATTGCTAACAACGAGAAACATACTTGGAAGCGCCCACGTTTATCGGCATGGGCGGGTCGATTCCGAAGCTGATTTTTTCTCGCTCTAGCAAAGGATGTTTATTAGCGAGAGAGAGTGATAGAATTACGTTTTAAATTTTTTGTATTAAAACGGTACGCATAAAAATAACATTACTCTTATTTTCAGGTACAAAAGAATATTTTCAACACTGAAAAAATCAAATACCATCAAGACGAATAGCATCGCGTTTGAAAACCAGGTGCAAGTCCTCGAAGCGTATACTTCAGATCTCATCAATTGTTTGTACACTGAAGAAGTACTAAGCGGTAGAAATGAAGGCTTTGTTTTCAACAAATTACATCCACAGCTTGTCGGCAAACTTAGGTCATTGATGCCTGACGTTGATGCTAAGTTAAGTATAAGAAATAGCATAGCTTTCGCTCCTTATACTTACATACCGTTGGATGCTGTAGATCACAGGGATGCGGACAATAAACTGTGGTTTAATGCCGTCATTGACCAGGAGTTTATACATCTCAGCAGGTTCCTCAAGAAAGCCGTCACGGAGCTGCGTTATCAGTAAATAAATAAGGAATATTTTTAAAGCGTTTACAGTGTATTGCAATTGCTTGACAGCTATTGCGATTGATTGCTGTTTGAAATCTTTAATCTAGTTTTTGATGATCCCACGACAAAGTTAAACAAAAACTCACAACGTACTCGGGAGAACATTCAGACTCAGAAGAATTACTTGTTAGAAAGAGCCACAGTTTCAATTGTGGGCTCTCATGGATAAATCATGTTCACAATCAAGAGGTGTACGGTCGATTGCATTCTCTCAGCTAAACAAAGAATCTGTTCACAATTAAAATTAGTCATAGAACGGGTATTCGAACAATAAGACTTAAATAGGCTAGCTCCCTATGATATTATTATATGACTTACTGCATTACTAACGAAATGCGGTTTTTAAAAACACGTCTGTTTAGCCTTTCGATAAATAAGGACGCGGCGTTATGTTAATATTCATAAAAAAGCTTACTGCTTTAATACTTTAAGATGGACCAACACAAATTAATGTTTAAGACTTGTAGAAATGTAAGTAATGATTGTGTGTATGATTATAAAAAAGCTATTATTATTATTATTATACCACAGCCTAAGACATTTTTGTGCCTTTATGTATTACTTGTGATTTAATAATTATGTCATCCCATAAATTTTTTCATATTTTAAATTAATAAAAGTGACGAAACTTTTTTTGATCTTTCATTTTTCACAATTTTACAAAACGGAAAAAGTACGCGAATATAGCAAACCGGGTAAGCTTTAGAAATTTTGGTCCTTGGGCAAAAACCGAATCTACGTTGAATAATAAAAAAGTAGGCAGTGATGGGGAGTGCCGGCAGAAGTGTAAATTTAAAACTGAAATACCAGTGTTTTTCCATACTTCGACATACTTACTCATAGCTACAGATATACCTACTGTTAGCATTAGATGTCGGTGACCCATAAGATTTTCAGAAATAGAGTAGTCGAAGGAACTATACTTGTCAAAAAATAATAGGCCCGTTTTGACCGAACGACAACGCGATGGTCAATCGCGACGTAACTAGTGAAGTAACCATACGACTCGGTACTCGATACTTTTTTTTTTTTATTTTTTTTTTTCCTTCTGGCTTCGCACGGTTTGTGCATTAAGCCAATGTCACGTTTTAGTTCTTGTATAGTATTGATGAAATTAATTATAAATGCATGATGATGATATCCCCGCCCACTCCCCTTGAGTTTCAGTAAAGATGTGGCACTTTACTGAGACCTCACGCGGACTTCTTGAGAGAACTTGAAGCGAAGTTGCACTGTTTTGTTTTATTTGCCAACACTAATGCACGTTCACAAACACTTAATGGTTAATAATCCACCATTATTACACATTAATATTCGGCTAAACACAAATTTTGGAAAATTAAACAAACTGCTGAACATGACGCTTTACTTTCCCGCCAAGAAGTCCTACTCGATACTCACGACAAATCGATTCAAGTTAAATGTCAAAACGGGCCTATCATTTTTTGACAACTTTACCAGCTCAATTTTAAAGAAAACAAAGTTTTTTTAAGCCTTATGAGAACTGAAAAAACCGTAGCTTTAAGTTAGTAATTACGATTTCAAACGGTTATGCCAGCTGGCATCAAATAAAGCTGGCGTTGGCTTAGAAATAAAAGAAGGTACCCATGTTTCATGATCATGATCAAAATTGAGCTTTAGGTAAATGACTCTCTAACATATGCAATGTATGAATGTATATATTGTAAACTACTCTTTCTGGTATTCATTTGTACGTTAGATTATCGAAATGTCTGTTTATTTGAATGTTTTGTGATAATATAGTGATTTTCAATAGACATTATGTGGCCTGGTCGTATTTAAAAATTCAATTTTGTTCAGCAGGCTAAGATTTATTCAAAAGTTACGAACAAAACAACTACATAAGCTACAGAAAATTCACTCCCGCGCGCGAGATAGCCTAGAAGTGATCTGCGAAAGCCCATCGCCGATAAAATGTTAAAATTAGTTAGCTGATACAAAAAACATGGGCACATAAACAAACAGTTCTTCTCAAAGATGTAAGTTACTTTTCCATTTCCTCTTGTTACTGGTGCTCATTTATTTTTCGTGGTCCGCTCGAAAGCATAAATTATGGACACCGTGGCTGGAGACTGCTACGTGCGGGTGTCGCGGCCGGGGGAGCCTCCCCACGACCGCTCGCCGCCCTTCGCCTCAATGAGAAATGTTTCAGGGCCTTTTGTCCCCTTATGCCCCTTTTTGCGAGCGACATCTTCAAGGATACTGTGTTAATCGGACCCTGCGATACTTTTTCTGAATGCCGCCTACGGAAGTCGACTGGGAAAACTGTTTTTTTTCTCTCGGCCTCGTTTGCTTTTGATTGTTGTTTGCTTGCTGGGGGATTACCTACCTAGATTAAATTTTTCTTTATCTTAATTTTATTCTAGATTTTGCGAATCCCTCTGGCCTGGAGTGAGAATTGTTCGTTTATTGTTCCAGTAAGTGGTTCCCCTACTTCTTGCTGGGCTTATCAGAATCTTGTTTAATGTTTCTTTGTAGGAACTTTGGGAGTATTGTTAAAGTTTTGAACATTTCATCACTAGGATTGAAGACCAAAAGATTACGTAGAACTTAACAGTTTACGAGCAGAGGGCCTAAAATGGACGCTTTGGCAGAATCATAAGTACAATTCATATTCCGCAATTCATCTGTTTGACAGTTTTGTATGGAGTTCCGTAAAATGGTCCACAAACAATGAATTGCTATAGTGAAGTCTAATGTCAAATAGCAGCTGTCAAACAAATGAATTGCGGGATGTATGAATTGTACGCAGATTCTGTCAAAGCGTCAATTTTAGGCCTACTGAGCTCGTGTAACTTGTAATTTTCTCGGTCGTCATCGGAAAAGATCTACATTCAGGCCAAAGACACAGCCCCCTCCTTCTACCTAGTCTTTCACACTAAAGTATATCTATCTAGATTTAGTCTCGTTATTACTGGACCACTCTTTAGGTTTAATAGTTGCAGGCAGCTTTCTCGACAAGCCGATTAGTGACTGCACAGTTCATCATTATCGTCGACCATTTACATCCGTAAAGTTATACATGATATTGGCCTGTAAAATAGCTTGGTGGCCCTGGTATTGATATATCAAGGTTATGAGTTAATAGCATTGAGGTACCTATATAATATACCAACCAAAGAAACAGTTTAGAGCCATAACAATAACAGTAGTAGGTACCATACCATCATTCGCACAATTACGCAAACAAATCTACATTAATCTAACACATTTCGTAGTCGCTTTTGTGGAATAGGTAATGTGTAACAATGGCCATAAAGTTGCCTTAACAAAACTCCTACGATTCAAGTTAAGTGCCATCATGGGCAACCGTAAAACTAATAAATATTTATTCAAATAAGCACGAAGCATTACATAACTCAAGAAAACGAATATTCACGTGTGATTTAACTCAAAGCGCGGTGCGGTCTCGCTGCTCCCATCGGGTTGTTTCTGCGGGTAAAAATATGCGCAACTGGTAACAATTGATAGGGGTGGTGGCGAGAAGGGTGCACTAGTTCATATCTCGTGTGGAGAACCCTTTGCAACCCCACTTTCCTTTTTATCCCTACTCAAAAATCGCTTCGGGAGACGTGTTTTCGCTGCGAAGTAACTACTGCTCCCATTTTTGCCAAATTGTTGTTTGGGGTGAAATGGATTGTGCCGTTATCCACATCGTTTGTATGATAAAATGGAAGGAACTTATTGCTTAATCATTGTTTTAATTTATTACTCTATACATAGCTACCGTGATGACCCTGACCACTCTG
Organism: Tiliacea aurago; assembly: GCA_948098905.1. Taxonomy (NCBI): domain Eukaryota; kingdom Metazoa; phylum Arthropoda; class Insecta; order Lepidoptera; family Noctuidae; genus Tiliacea; species Tiliacea aurago. The sequence continues at coordinate 21,989,630 of OX402581.1, read as the reverse complement.
GAGTATATGAACATAGTAATAAGTTTTCATAATGCGATATTCCACAAACTGACAGCACTCCTAATAACACCTAGAGACACACTGACAGACACACACACAAACACACACCCACACAAACACACCCACACAAACACACACAACGCTCACACACATTTAAGTTGAATCTTGTTTGTAAGAGTAAGTATTATTACCAATTTTTATTTTTATTTACTTTTTATTCACTCTTAATTATATTTTTCTTGTTTAACTTTAATTCATTAACGTAACTTTTAGTTTGATTTTGCCGTGTACGATCTTTTTGGATATAACGAAAATGTACAACAGCTATGATTCCAAGATAAACAGACTAACGTCTAGTTTGGGGATCACCGTTCAAATTGCTTTATATGATGTACTCACTTGTTTATTAATAAATAATTTCAATTAGGTATAAATGATAGGATTTTTTTTCAAGCTTTCTTTGTTTCAAATGCAAAGTTGCTCCTAGAGAAAGGGGAAAATACTGACAGGAGCCCTATGCACAAGTTTTAAAAGTTCAGCCGTGCTCACAATATGAAATGGTGGCCACTTTTATACGATGATGGTCAAGGTATCAATTTATAGATTTATATAAATATAAATCAATATTTTACATAACTTTTACAAACTTTAGATGATTGTTACTTGATTTAGTTTTTGAATGTGATTTATAGGCAGAATATTAAAAAGCTATTTAAAAAAAGTTATTTTATAGATCAATCATAATTAAGTTATAAATTTTAAATCAATCATAATTAAGCTCATTGTTCTTTTCAGCATTTTCTCTTGACCTGTGGTTCAGAAATTACCCAAAAAAAACATTGTGTACTTTCGGGGGCCTAGAATGGACGCTTTGGCAGAATCATGATTATGATCTGCGTACAATTCATAGCCCGCCATTCATCTGTTTGACAGTTTAGTAGGGAGTTTTGTAAAATGGTCCACGAATTATGAATTGCTTTACTTAAGTCTAATGTCAAATAGCAGCTGTCAAACAGATGAATTGCGGAATGTATGATTTCCACGCAGATCATATTATGATTCTGCTAAAGCGTCTATTTTAGGCCCCTGGTCTTTAAAATAAGATTAATTAAGAAATAACACAATAATAAGCCGTTTTCACCCTGATACAAAACCAGCACCCTAATTGCTTAACACAGTTAGAATCAGAATCGTAATGATTATGAAGTACCTATATTGTTAATCCATTGGTTTTTATGTTAGAAACAATTGTCTGCTCAACAACGTGAATAACGCAATGAATGTTGTTGAACTGTCCAATTGAAACCGATTCCTACTGATAGTGTGTTACGCAATTAGCCCACAGGAGCTAGCTAGTTAAATGAGGATGGGATTTTGATACACAAAAGTGATCGAAAAAGAAAAGGGAATAATATGATTCGAATGACAGTATTGAAAGATTATGGATAGGATCTGATGGGATACCTATCTTTAGGTAGGTATAGGTAAGTACCCAAAAGTTCCATGTCATGGGCTATTAGATTTTTTGTCAAAAAAACACCTAAGATGCTCGAACTTGAACTAGAGCTGCGGGGCGAGCACGGCCTACTGTAACATGACTTGAGTCACACATTTTAGCGATAAAATTGTTTTGTCATAAAATGCTAGTACAAATTGACATGACATAATTTATCATGTCTTATCACAAACGTCTTGAGCAGCCCGAGCTCGGCTCGCAGTGGTGGCGCAGTGGAGACCAGTGGTGGCTCAGTGGTAACGGCCGCAACTTACGAGTCGTAGGTTCGAACCCTGACAGGCGCTTTACTTTGTGTAAATTATTTCATTACCACTGCTCTCAAAACGGTGAAGGAAAACATCGTGAGGAAACCGGCATGTCCTAGAACCAAAAATTCGAAAAGATGTGACATCTACCAACCCGCACTGGGCCCGCGTGGTAGATTACCGCCCACTCCCTCTTACCGAGAGGAGGCCTGTGTCCCAGCAGTGGGAACGTTATAGCCTGATTATGCTATGCTCGAACTACCCAAAAAGTATGAATATGTTTCGAATACTCGATATGGATTATTATATACTTATATGATATTGTACTAAGGACATTGTAACGTTCCTATCGACTAAAATCCTTATATCTCGAAAAGCACGTACAGAAGTAATTTGTGGTTTATGCGGGACTAAGTCTCTGTGTGGACAGAGAGACATCTAAACAGCGTACGTGTTTCTAAATGTCAAAGCCTCTTATAAACCTCTGAGATCTGCAAACACGGGCGTTGAATCGTGTTAGTGTAGGCGAAAGCTCACCCGGCTGCTGTCTGTATCCGAATCGATAAAATTCGGGTCCGCGCCCCCGTGCGTTGCCACGGCAACGCGCCCCGAGTCCCCTCCAGCCACCCCCCGCCGCATCTCCGAGAACACCGATGTTGACTTAGACGGATAGGGTAAGAGGCTTATTAATGGTTTTATGTTACTTCAATGTTGTACAGCAAGCTACCTAAGCGAGATCGACGATTTTAAAGACGGCCTTGTACCCAATTAAAAAATAAGAATAAGTACCAAGAATTTATTGGTTATTCCAGAATAACGTGTATTTTCCGAAGACGGTACGTAGAGCTTGCACGGAGTTGAAAGCGGGAGAGCCCGCAAATAATGGTGGAACATTTCCAGGGAGCATGGCCGCCATCTTGGCAGACCGCGTGACGCCACCATTACAAATCGGGTGCGTTCACGTCGCGCCACGTGTCGGCGGCTCGTCTGCATTATTTTCATCTGAATTCACATTTCGCTTACGAAGCGTGAATTATTTAAATAAGTCGTTATTTTCGACTGGCTTACTGTAGGTATGCAGGCAACTCAGATCATGGTCCATGATGGACCTGAACTCTGGACCTGGTAATATAAAAAGCTTAGACAATTAACTGTTGTAGCTGTCGGCTGTAGCATTTAGCTTATCGCATTCGGGAGTTTTTGGAGGGGAGAGGACTTTTTGATTCTGGTGCAGTTGACCCCTAATAACGAATCTGCGCAAGCCCTGTTGAAACGTTTGTATTGAAATGCTCAGAGAACGGGAAAAAACTACCTGTAACTCACTTCTATTGCGGTAAAGTAAAGAACGAGAATGCGCAAAAAATATAGATTTGTGTTAAGAGTTCAAAATGTGTGGATCCAAAGATTACCCAAATGCGTTGGTGGCACGATCCCGCATTACAAGTGGGAGCAGCCACGCAGCATCGTAATGTGGGGCGCGGACCCCCCGGCAGCACCCGGCTCGCCGGTAGCCTGGCGGGGCCCGCCACGTCCAGGGACCGAGGGCGTGCAAACTTTCTCTACCCATAAAACTGTGTTTGCCCAGTACGAGCTCAAACATTTCTTTGCGGGGCAGGATTACTTAACGATGAATAAGTAAATTGCATTTAAAACGAAATCGTTTTCGTACCTAACATTCTCTTTGTGGGACGTGCGTCGTAGCTTTATGAATTTTAAAACGAAGGCGGGCTGCAGATACTTACGGCGGCGTGAGATAAATTCTTATTAATATTCCCGAGGCGCAGTTTTAGTTCTTTTGTCTCGCGCGGCTCGGGCAGGCAATAAAGAGGTAGACGCCTTGAAATGTGCTGCATTTATACAAGTTTCAGACGCCGCGCGGCGCCCGGGCGCTTGTGCTTTATTTTGTTCGCTCGACGTTCCTTTGCCAGCTCTCTCCGCTCTCTTATTGCTCGCAGCTAAGACTAACAAGGTTTTTAATTATTCCCTTTAATGCCACTTTCAGTGATGATACATACGGGGCTTTGTTGTTCTAACGTCGTGCTCGTTTGCAACGCTCGCCGCCGTACTTAACTTGTGCTAGAAAATAGATTTGTGTGAACAGTTTAATTTATAGCGCTTTTAGTAACATTTTTGTTCCGTAACACACATTTTAAGTTATGAAATGACTTCAAATGACAACATAAAAATCTTATTAGGTTGAGAGCTGACGCAAATTTCGATGAATCATCGTGAATCTCATTGGCTATTTATTGAGGCGTGCGCACCGGGCTCTGGTCCTCAATATGGGCGACAAGATATGATGGACGCAGTTTCCGACGGGATTACGTGAGTGGAGGGTTTGACCTCATTCCTCTGAATGGCTCGCTCACAAACATGTTCCGCTGACGCAACTCCGTTGTACCACCTACTTGTAATTATGTTTGGAGTCCAGGAAATTGCTAGCCATTGTTGACTCCGGCGTACAGCAGTGGCTGTGTCTGAGATGGTACCTAATTATATTCGTGTATTGTGGTAGGTTGTGAACTTGTGAAGTGTAAGTTCTTTAGTAGGTATAGGTACCTAATCAATTAAGGCGACGATAACCGACTTTTAATGATTTTATACTGAAGATCACGTCTAAACGAGTACGAGTAGTGTTAATGATTTGAAAAAAAAATATGTTAAATTAGAGCATTTTCTCAATAATTTAATATGTGAATATTTTAGATTAAGTATGTTTATATTACATAGTGAAATTAATTTGTAAAGTTATGTCTAACGCGAATGAAAAACTGAGAATGGCGCAAAATCTACCAAGCGTATTTTTCTGAAACCTTCACCAATTTGAAAATAATTTAATTACCTATTGATCTTTTAGTATACGCGTTTTATTAAAATATCTTTTGTTTTATGTATAATAAATTAATAATGCGTCAAATTGGGGACAGCGCTCCTTGATGGGCGAGTCCTATTACCAACTGGCTGAACTTACGACGCGTTGCGTGAGCTCAGTACAGAACACGCAAGCTAACCACTCAAGGTCACTGGCATATATCTGCGTCTTAAAACCCGAATTCTCTATTTAAAATGTAATGAGTAATGTATAATGTTTGTTGTCATTAAAACATTTGAGGGTTGATTTTGTTATTGTAGGAGTCAAATTATCTTCCCACTATAAGCCCACGCCCAGTTAATAACTTTTTCTGAACACATCGATTCGACTTTCGGTCCAATCAGGGGCGCCTGAATATTAGTACCTATCTAAGTACCTATTTTGAGTTTTGAGGTACTAATTAGGAATAGGAAACTTGTATTTTACCCGAACACCACTTTCGCTACAATAATTTTAAAGTGTCGAGCTGGTAATTCCGTTTTATTTATAACATTCTGTGCGGTTAAAAACACAAAATGTCGCGAGCAGACAATTGTTTTCCTCGGCGAGTGGCCAACAATCCAGCATGAAGCTCATTTACATGAACACTACATTTTACATATTTGTTACTGTTACACGGGCTTGCCAAATTCTATCTTATTATTGAATTTATAATCTGTTATCTTTAAAACTTTCTACAACTGTAGCTGCTGTTAAAAGTTTACAAAATCTATCTAAACATTAAAAAAGTTAATGTTAATGGAAACCCTCGAGTTAATGGTTACATTATTTGGAGCTCTACCGTCGACACACCTACCTACGAGTATTAGGTATAATATCGATGCTCTACACTACATAATTATCCTACCTCTTGTAGGCACATATTGGCAAAACATAGACCCCCTTATTACAAAACAAGGTCCAAAGCCATGTCAAAATATAAATCTTGTTTTGTAATAAAGCGGAGAGAGTCAACTGAACTGTAACTGAAGACCAAATGTGTGTAGGTACCTGTGTTTAACAAATACTTAGGTAAATATTCATTCATTCATTCATTCTTGTGAAAAAAATAAAAGTATTCTTTTAAAAATAACCTTCAAAACATGTTGCCATTTTCAGATACATCATACCTTAACCCTTTATAACTCAATAAAATATTATTTAATAAAAATTAACTTTTAGGGTAGCATTTGAAAAATAATAAAACACGTATTTTTTAATTTTCAGTTTTTTTTATTAGGTACCTCACAAAATCCAAAAAAAGGGAGTGTGCCATGACGGGTACATTGCAGCAATGTGTTCCACTACGAAGTATGGAATGTTTTGAAACAATTATTTTGTTTGTTGTTGCATAATGCAACTCCACACTTTTCACAGATGGTTTGTGATTTGCCAGAGCATTTAGGGAGCTTGCAACGGATCCGTTTTTCAACCCATACTGGCCAGTGACCTACTTGGTCTAGACGCACAGCTGCTGGAGGTACGAATTGAGCTGGACCCTTGCGTTTTTTGGCCTGGATGTCTGGTTCAATGCTTCGGCGTTGTACGTGTGCTTTTATCCCCATCTTACAGAGCACCGTACCAATCTCTTCACGAAAGTCAGCAGATGCCAGCAGTGGTCTATTCGTATTCTTGGCCTTATGAACCCTTTTGTACAGCAACCAGGCATTGGACATGGCAAGGTCCAGGAAATGGTAAAACATCCGAACCTGCCATCTCTTGCTTCGTAGTTTTATTTTATATCTACCCATTATACTGTCAATGAGATCCACACCGCCCATATGGCGGTTGTATTCTCCCACCACGTTTGGTCTATCAATGGTAACATACCTCTTGTTGTGCTTGTCGTATCTAGACACTTGTGACTTGGGTAGTTCACCCACAAAACTGGAGGCAAGTGTGACTATTTTATTGTCCTTCCAGGCCACTGTAGATATATCTGTTCCTTCAACACAGGCAACATACTCGACTGAATATCCACGGTCTTTTTTGGAGATTTCTTTTTCTATGGGTAGTTTGCAATCAGGTATTCGGTTGCGTCGAATGGTTCCCAAGCTCAATATTCCTTGTTTAGCGAAATATTCTAGTAGGAGCAGGGATGTGAAGTAATTGTCAAAATACAGGCGGTAATTTTGATTGCGTGGTATTTCACGAGCTAGCCTGACGACGACATTTGATGCAGCACCCAGGTTCGGCTCATTAGGCGCAACTACATTCTCAGCTCCAGTTTCTGGTTCAAACTTGTATGCAAACCCGCTCACGCCGCTCAAGACATAGATTTTGTAGCCCCATTTATGGGGCTTCTTAGGATTGTATCTCTTGAGGTTATGTCTAGCTTTCGTGGAACAAATCTGTTCATCGACGCAGAGATACTTCTCGAATGGGACATTGAGGCAAGTTTCGTTTAGTTTTGTCACAACTGGCCTGATTTTGTAGAGGCGGTCATGGTCTACGTGATCGCGAGGAACCATTTTCGAATTGTCGTTGAAGTGAATAAATCGTCTGATTTTTTCGAATTTGTTTACCGGCATTGTGTCTTTTACTAGAGGTGTTCCTAAACTACCACTCCAATGTTTCGTCACTCTTGGCAGGTGTACTAATGACATGATGAAAACCAGACCAATAAATTGCTGGATATCGGTCTCTATGACCCGGAATGGCATATTAGTATCTTTCTGCACGATGTAAAGATTAGTTTGGTTCACTATTTCTCCAAAAAGTTCCTTGGGAAATATTTTGAAGAAGAACTGTACTGGACTATCAAGTTCTAGAAACTCTGCTGGCAAGTCTTCGTCACCTGTAAAGCAGAGTTGCTGCTCATTTAGCTGGAGGTTCTTTTTTTTCCAACGTAAATTCAATTTCTGCTTGGCTTTACTGTGTCCTGATGATCCAGCACTAGATGATGGTCCTGGTTGAAGTAAGATTTCAGAAGGAGCTGGCAGTTGGAAAGTACTACTTGAATTTTCAATATTATCAATGATGGTGTCAATATCCACTCCATCAACCTCTTCAAAATCATTGACTTCCATTGGCACCTCCAAATCCGGAACAAAATCAGGATCTGCGATGCTGTCGTCATCGCCGTCGAATCCATCTTCACTCTCTGCATAATCAAAGAGGAACTGCTCTATTTTCTCGTCTCCTAGACCTCTGGAAGACATCCTGTAGCAAGAATAAAAGTGCTCAATGTATATGACAATATATGTACTTAGTAATACAATGTACCAGAACTGGTACAAACACAAAACGGCAATTATTTCAAACAATTACTGAAAATTATTCAATTACTACAATAAATAGCAAAGATCATACACTTACCTAGTAAATTAATACCACAAACACACAGTTTTGACACTTGAAATGTTTTTTGTTTATTTTCAAAACATTCTAAACAACCGTTTTTTACGAAACCGCAAAAAGTTTGATTCAAATTCATTTATGTTGAAAAAGCGCCACCTGTGGGGTATGAAGTATACTAAATATTGAAGCGCGGTATGTTCCCGAGCGGGATCTCTGTTTTATAAACGAAAAAATCATTTGTTTTAAATTTTATTTGGAAAAATTTGGTATGTTCCAGTACTGTCCCACGGTGATATAAAGGGTTAATTGATGAAGGGAGAGGTTCCCTACAGGTGTCTTAGATATTGTTAGTTAAGTTAGTTAATTTTCTGACTAACATCATCAGTATCATCCCAATCAACTAAAGGGGTCGGGCAGCAAGTTTGGTTATCATTCCTCTCTGAGACGTTATAGGCACAAATACGGATGATGGGGAGTTGGAGTAGGGCTTTATTCTATCGCTGTGACACAGCTGTGGACGTAGGTAATCTGTGTTCGGGACAAGTTAATTCTTCCTTTGTGATCAGGCTAGGGGTAGTATGGCGTTGATCGCCTTTGGTAGGTACTAACCAAAGGTACCTAACTTCTGCTTTGCCCAAAATTTGTTGTCAAGTGTTTAGTTTCATCAAAGGAGGTTTTGGAGGAAATCACCCGTTACGTTAATACTGATGAGTATAAATAGGTACTCAAAGGATATGGTAGGTAATAATAATTATTATTATTCTTCATGTTCAAATAGGTGAATCGCGGCTCACATAGATAACTGTAATGTTATATAATATATGCAGATAAACTGTAAACCTATATATAATAGGTAGATATAGGTACCTACCTGATAATTGAATTCGATCATAATTATTACTCTCCCCACAAATTGCTGCATACGCCAGCTTCAATTTACCTCTATAATAATTACATAGCTCCGGTTCCTGGATTTCCAACATGTCCGAGTATATAGCCTTATAGGTGCTAGTTCGATAGGATATCCAGCCCTCCCAGCACCCCCCCGCCCGGGCTGCTAGCTAGCCACCTCCCCGTGTCATGTCTGACGCGAGCTTTATTTTACTGTGGATAGCTTTGAGTTAAATACTCAAAGGTGGATAGTGCATATTATTAGTAAGTACCTATATTTGTAGGTAATTTTTATGACAGTGGCCGCTTGAGACTGGCTTGAGACCATGTATAAGGTGCATCTGCTGAAATAAAAATGTAGTATATATGTAGGTTATGTAATCTCGTGACCTTTGAGTTTGTTTCGGCTTTTCTTCGCAGAATAATCTGTTAGGAAACACCGACCTTTATTGTGTAAAAGTATTTTTTCACTCCTCTTGCTCAAAAAGTCCGTTACTTTAGCAAAAAAAAAAAAATTGTCTGTTTCCAACCAGCCTACAAAAACGAAAAAGCCGAATCCGCGGCTGTAGCTGTATTAATGATTTTAATTATGTAAATACACATCAGGAGGCCTAAAATGGACGCTTTGGCAGAATCATAATATGATCTGTGTACAATTCATACATCCCACAGTTCATCTGTTTGACAGCTGCTATTTGACATTAGACTTCAAGAAAGCAATTCATAATTTGTGGACCATTTTACGAAAGTTCATACAAAACTGTCAAACAAATGAATTGCGGGCTATGAATTGTGCGCAGATCATATTATGATTCTGCCAAAGCGTCCATTTTAGGCCCCCTGATAAAGTCGCGAATCATATTTTGATTATGATATAACCTGACACTGACCTGCAAATAGCAAAAAACGTAACAAAATTAGAATTTCGCGGGCTGCGTATTCACCTTAAATAATCATGATTATCTAGACTCGACTTATTACTGTTTCATTAAAAAAGAAGAACATTTTATTTTTGAAAATGGAATTAAAAGCGGCGATCTCTTCGGTAGAATGCTGTAGAATGCGTGCATTGCGTTGCGGCCTCACGGGTGTATAATCTATGGGCCTCACCGTAGGTGAGTAAGTAATGTTCTTTGGTGGACTTCTTGGCGGGAAAGTGAAGCGTCATGTTCAGCAGTTTGTTTAATTTTCCAAAATTTGTGTTTAGCCGAATATTAATGTGTAATAATGGTGGATTATTAACCATTAAGTGTTTGTGAACGTGCATTAGTGTTGGCAAATGAAACAAAACAGTGCAACTTCGCTTCAAGTTCTCTCAAGAAGTCCGCGTGAGGTCTCAGTAAAGTGCCACATATTTACTGAAACTCAAGGGGAGTGGGTGGGGATATCATCATCATGCATTTATAATTCATTTCATCAATACTATACAAGAACTAAAACGTGACATTGGCTAAATGCACAAACCGTGCGAAGCCAGAAGGAAAAAGAAAAAAAAAAAAAATGTTCTTTGGTTGCAGTCTACAGAAGAAATAAAAAAAAAGGCATTGGCGCGAAAACGTAAGAATTATTTTTGAATTGGTGACCGTAATTTATTTTACAACAGTGAAAATGTCATCATCTAGTGAGAATGGAGACCCGTATTTGCAGATGGGAGAGAAAGGAAAATAGATCATTTTCAATCTGTTGCCGTCAAAGTGTAATGGATTATTTTATTTCCTCGCAATCGTAGTGAAAAGTACACACGGCGCTAAAAACCCATTTATAACTCGGTTTCTATTTACTCGGGAGTAAAACTACCTCGTATACAATGGGTCATTTTAGCCCCTTATATAACAATCTACTATTTTATAATCAATTTACAGAAATAAAAGATCATTTAGGAACTTATCATGCATTTAACAGCACCTATGCAAAATCGAAACAGTTGTGCCCAATACCTACCGATTGAATACGATTTTCCAAAGTTCCAAAAGAGTCAATACCATTAATTTACCTTGAATTTTGCAAAGAATAATAAATTATAAATGTCAATACTTAAATAAAAATAATTCATAAAGTCAAAATTAATGGTTCTGTCATAAAATATTTCAGTATGCTTTGTCAGTTAGAAATGTCTTTAGTTGTTTCCTCAATTGTACATTACCTATTAAGGCTTCTACATACCGGGGCGACTTGTCGCGCGACGCGACGCGACATAAAGGCACCGCTCGTCCCGCGACACGCGGGGCCTTTGTGCCGTGTCGCGTCGCGCGCCTTTAAGCTCTCTCTAACTTTTCGGTAACTTATTACTTATAAACAATGGGGGCCATGCAAAAAAAAACTTATGCGCCTAAGTGCAGGCCTACTACTATGCAGACAGAGCTGACTTGATCACGCTTGTTTCTGGGAAATTTATCTGCCATTCACGAAAATTTATTACTATTATTTCTAACAAACATTACTAATTCCGAATATATAAGATGCCAATACCAATATTTTAGACTATCGATAGTTCTGAGGCATCTCTTTTGTGCTTTGTATTATACAACAATTTGTTAGTTCAGTTACCCCAAAAGATAACACCGTTTCTGGGAACAGATTCAGTTAGTCCGTAGTAAGCAGTTAGTAACGCATGTATGTTAACTGAGAGTTACAGAATGTAGGTACTAGGCGTATGCACAACTGCTTATTCTTTTAAGTCAGGGGGTCTACTCTGAAGCGTTAATCCGAAGTATCGGCCGAATGTTCGGTCGTTTTATAACTTCCATAGTTTCCTTTTTTGACTTAGAATCCTTATCCGACTTAAAGTTACATTTTTGACTTTCTCTTATCACTTTGACTGTGTTTTTTTTTTCTTTCGCAGTAGTCACCCATATAGTTAGCCGTAGTTAAGCAACGGCCGAACATTCGGCCGATACTTCGGATTTATGTTCGAAACCCCCTGGGCCTCTACATGCGCCTTCCAGTTTAATTTGCTATCTACTGTAAGTCCTAAAAAGTTAATTGTATTAATTACTGTGTCAATTGTAAAATAGTACCTAATGTCATTGTATGTTATGTCATGATTGGAAAGAGTCTGGCTAAAATGCATAATTACAGTCTTATTTAAATTTCATCATCATCATCAGCCCATAGCAGTCCACTGCTATACATAGGCCTCTCCAATTGCATGCCATTCGGCTCGATTCTCGGCAACTCTCATCCAGCTGCCACCAGCCACCATGCGAAGATCGTCGCTCCACCTAGACTTAGGGCGTCCTACCTTACGTTTGCCGATTCGCGGTCACTCAAGACCACGTCTACCACAACGGTCTACGGCAAATTTAAATATGTGTTTAATTATTAAGTCTAACCATTATTTAGTTTCTTGAATGCTCATATTCCACTTAGAAGAAACTGTTGCTCCCTGAATTACTGCCGTGTTAGAAAATCTCAGAATATAAAATCAAAGGGCACATTTTAATAACATTATACTATTAGGCAAAGTTTTCAGAACTATTGTGATATTACGATAGTTGGTTGTCGGGAGCCGCCACAAGTCATCCGTTATATTGCCGGCGCGCCAGTGTCACGCCCTATGAAATATAGCAGCTCGTAAAACATAGCGATGCCTATGAGCCACGAATTTGATAAATTATTGTGCATTTTGATACCAGTCCAAACGCTGGGGGTAAAAAGTAAAAACACTATGTAATTTTTACCTTGAGCCGCCCGTGTTGAGAAGGTTGTTACTGCATTTTTCTGGTGTAAATTTTAGTTAAATCAAGCAATTATGTCGATTACTGCCAGATGTACCTGGATCTTAGAGGCAGTCAAGCAAGCAAGGATGACTCGTCCTGTCCATTTTTCTGACCTCTGCTTTTCATACCTACTGTTGTCCTTTACTTACCTAGCTACTGACATCGTCCGCAGATATCGTAAGTTATTGTTACATTTTTCATTCCTTTTTCTTCCCGTGGTCGAAAAAGGCGATTAAGAGACTTACTAGAGAATGGGCAGCAGCATTATCTATGCATTTTAACACCATACTGCGATCGCCAACCTCTCTGCCAAGCGTGGCGATTATGGCAACCCCCCCCGGGTTGCCATAATCGCCACGCTGCTGCCCATTCTCTAGTAAGTCCCTTAGTCGCCTTTTACGACACCTACGGGAAGAAATAAGATGGTGCTATTCTTTACGTCCGGCACCACACGGTACCTGGTGTTAAGTGGGGGAGGCTTATGTCCAGCAGTGGACATCTTTCGGCTGAAATGATGATGATGATTGTTACATTTTTCATAGACAAACAGCAACAAATGTCCCACTCACCGCACAGACATCATTCACTCTTCCTTCTTCGTTCAGTCTATCTCTCTGTGGAATGCGCTCCCCCAAGAAATCAGGACGGCAACCAACAGATTACCCTATATAGTTAAAGTTCGCGAGCACATTCGCAAGAAGCTGGCAGTATCATCACAACGGTAATGTTTTCCCATTGTTTGTCCTATTTGTTTTAATAAGTATATTTATGTATATTTATTTGTGCATAGAATTATATATAATTAGGTGTTTAAATTATATTTATAGTTTTAATAGGCATATGTATATATTTATATATTTATTCCTCAATTCTCGCTATTGCATCTACCACTGTTTGTCTCTGCATCGCCCAAAGATTGACTGGTAGAAAATGTCTATGGCATTAAGTCCGCCTCTGTACATTTGTGTGCTTAAAGTATTAAATAAAAAAATAAACAAATATAAATCAGTTCATTTACCAAGAGCTGAATAGAAAAAGAACGCATTCGTGTACCTAATCAAAATTAGAAAAAAAATAATAACCGACTACCAAAAATAACACTACAAAGTGAAAAATAACTTTAATTTCGGAATTCGATGTTTTTGGATCTGTATTTGAGTTTTTTGCCACCGACTTCCGAAATTAAAGTTATTTTTCACTTTGTAGTGTTATTTTTGGTAGTCGGTTATTATTTTTTTGTAAAAAGTTTTTTATTTTTCACTTTTTAGTGGGTCAGTTTTGAATTTATCTAAGTTACAATAGCCTAATTTTAACTGCTTATCACCTTTTACAAAATATTGCTTTTCCCGATGCCGGAACGTTGATTGTTGAGGAGTTCTCCTGGTAAGAACCAGGAGAACAGCCACTCACCATATGCATAGTGACGAGCGTAAATTGCTTAATCGCAACCCGTTAAATAGGTACTCATTATTATATTGTTCCGGTGGCCATCTGTGGTCTCCATCATCAGTTCCACTTCACCAAATGGTGCTTTCGGAGAGCAAATGCACGAGTTACTATAAAAAATACCCAAATATAAAATTTGAGGGTTTCCCTCGATTTCCATGAGATCCCCTTATCAGATTCTGATTTGGTGGCAATGGGACCACCTTGGGAGTATACCCTTTCAAACAAAAAAAGAATTTTCAAAATCGGTTCATAATTGACAGAGTAATCGCGTAACAAACATACAAAAAAAAAAAAAAACATACAGCCGAATTGAGAACCTCCTCCTTTTTGGAAGTCGGTTAAAAATACCTGCGATGCCTCGGACCAAAAACTGATACATTAAAATTTCAATATTTCAAATTAATCATACCACACACAGGTCTATCTCTGTTAAATTCCACAGTGAAGTACCTCTCCAGACTTGCTTTATTAATAAACAGAGGGGACGCGAACCCTTTGTGAAATTCTAGCTGTTCAATATACGACATGATTGCATCTATACTCAGTATTCATGCATTAAATTGTTCATTACGGACATATCAAAGCTGTCTACCTCGCCCCAGACTAAACGAAACCATTTTCGAAATCCCTTAATTAGTGTCCGTCCCCCTCTGTCAGTGTCCGCCTGTCGAATGTGGAATGCCTATCACAAAGGTAGCATTAATTAACGAATCCAATATTGAATCCCTTTGATACATGTATCTGCAGTACGTGTCTACGTTAGGTGTCTACTTTCGATGTAATTACTCGTCAACATGTCATATGCACGCCGAATATACTTATTTGGGGTGTACAGAGCGACGAGAGCTGTTCAAACGTCACGGCGGCGGTCACAGAGTGTTCAAATAAAGTGCAACAACTGCAATCAGATTTTTAATTGTGTAATACCTTTGTTTCTCAATACGATTTTGTATGCAATAAATACAAGGATAGCTTAGAAGTCAAGTGATGCAACTGACATTTCCATTGTGAGTGACCACGTGTCGGTGCCATACTAGGTCATCACTGGCAACACTGGTTAAAGACTTTCGTCTTGAGACACTGCGGTATGTAGGACGAGAAGATATTGCGTAGGTTCCCGAACGCTGTCCAGCCGAGCCGGATTCGACGATACACCTTTTTCTCGAAGTTGGACTTACCTAACTGGATAGTTTGTCCTAGGTAAACATAATCGTGCGCAACTCGAGCGTAGAGTCTCCGATCTTCATAAAAGTGGGTGTGACATGGGCATTTTACATGACCTTTTTTTTTCCAGAAACATAATCCCCCTTATTTTGTAAAACCTTGTTTTGTAAACAAGGTTTATCTTCAGACCCCTTCAGACCCAGGTTTAAAACATGGAGCCATTATTGAATTTCGAACTTTATTCCGACTAGTTTAAAGTTCCTAAACACAAAACTGACAACTTAGTACCGAACTAAGTTTTCAGTTTTGTAAAAAGAACGGTATTTCAATCACTGTTACGTTCTTAGTACAAAAACTGGCTCCATGGTTTAGGCCATGTCAAATATAAATCTTGTTTTGTAATAAGGCGGTGTATGTTTACAAAAGGTGTTCGTATCATTAAATAGTGCTACATGTCTCACCGTTTTAACGGTATGCAAATCAATTTACAATTATTATTACACACAATCATTAAAGTGCATTCATTTTTAGTTAACATTATTTACATTATATCAATTAATATATTATAATTATAAACTACATACCTACTGCTATTTTTGCCATGTCGTCGAATAAAACCATAAGTTTGACATAATATCACTTAATTAACTTAAATAATTACATATGCATGTATTTTGATGCCAGATCAAGAGAAAAAAATCACAGGGACATTTTACAAAAAACTCGTGAATTGAGAAAAAACATTCGTGCAACAACCACTTTCGTAGTGCCAAACAAAATTTTTGGAAGGGTAGTTGGGTAATTGTATTCCGCAAAGCATTATAAATTAGGGGAGCCATGTAGATACAACTCTTTCGAAAGAGTTGCAACTTATGAACAGGTATCTCGAATCACAAAGTCGGTCATAAGGTTGTTATGTTACCGGGTTTTCCGTACAAAAACACGCTAACGGCGCCCCCGCGCCTCTAGGGTCGTCCTGCGCTCATTGATAATAATTTTGCAGTAGGTACCTAACCGTATAGCTTTCTATAGGTTCTTTCTATAGTATAGATTGCTATAGTTTCTTAAAAGCCAAATGCACATAACTAAATTTTGCCCAAAATGTTACTTCGATCACTTGGCTTCCTAGATTCTTGAATTCCTTGGATACCACAGCTAGTGCACCTGGATATTATGTCACTAATGAATATTAATGATGTTAATGTACCTGCGTAGTTATTATTTAAATACATGTACAGCAAGCGTAATAAATGTTAATGTGTAGTCGGCGAGCCTTTGTTAAATAGTAACGTAAGGAATACGGTATTTGAATTTCTAAGTTGTCTGCTATCGAAGTCCACTATGTACAGTCGCCAGCAAATCAGGTAAAACCAAACTGTCAAATTTCTCCAAATTTTTAAAATGTTGATGGTTAAGTTAAAAATCGAATGGACAGTTTGTGGTAATTCAATGTAGGTACCTATATTCTAATGAGAAACTTTATAACGGGTAATTAATTTGACAGTAATGCTTTAAAAATAAAAGAGTTTTTAGTAATTTTGATGTTTAGGTAATTTTAGCATTTAAAAGAATATTGACGCACTGATTTCGCCGTGCTGTGTTTAAGTCCGGGCCCGGCCCCCTCCCGGGACGAGACCAAGAATCAGGTGGCAGAGACATGCAATTCACCTACAAACGTCGGATGCATCGTTTAGCAAGCGATTATGGACCGTATTTCTAACAGGTTTATAACCGTAATTGGTTGTATGTGGGGCTCGGCCCGGGCAGAGCTGATGCAAGCTCCCGCCGGCGGTTGCCAATGGTTACAGTCGGACCGCGAGGTAGGTAGGTAGTACATAGTCCACACATGCGTTAGACTCAGTTAATATTTGAATAGGGATGTTCACAATATTTATATTGCATGGCCAGCTCCCGACTATTCCCGGGATGGAAAATCAATAATCATAAGTACTGAGCGTTGCTGGCTGCCTAGTGCGCTATATTGATTTTGTAGTTATAAACGTTTGTAAAGCTTTGATGGCTGGAATTACGAGCAAGTTCGGGAATAATCTAATTGGGCGTTGTATAGGAACAGCTTCCTTTATCTCTCGAACATGCGGATTTTCTTTTTCGATTCGACCTTTTCGATGTTATGCCAATGCTTCCTTATTCGAGTGACTACAGCTACTTATGTTGGTTGGGATACATTATCGAATTCTCTCGACTTTCGAGGTAGCTCTTTGTCTGGTGGAGTGTGAATCTCCGCTCTCCGGCGCGATCGGCGAATAATTTGAAGAATGCAGTAAATGTGAGCTTTGAGCTAGCCTTTGTAGGGAGGCTAATTCTGTGAGAGTTGGCACTTAGTCTGTACTCAGTAACAAACGATATATAGGATACATTGATAAAGTGTATTTAAATTGGAAACTTGATCATTTTAGTGTAGATTTACGGCCATTGTGCAGTAAGCTAGCTCTAATTATTAGATACCAATTTATTTATAAGTCACCAAAGTAAATTTTGAATAAGAGAACACTTACACAGAATCTGAACAAAGAGATCCTTCAGTAGTTTGACGAGAAACTCTTCTTTGACAGTCAAAGAACAGTCAGATAGTCCTGGAACGGACGATCGTTTTTGAACCCTTCAAAAACCCGAAAGCCGGTTTTTATAAGATCCATGGAATTACTTTTTCTTAACTGCAAACATCCCAGTTTTTTTTTTTTTTTTTTTTCCTTCTGGCTTCGCACGGTTTGTGCAATGTCACGTTTTAGTTCTTGTATAGTATTGATAAAATGAATTATAAATGCACGATGATGATATCCCCGCCCACTCCCATTGAGTTTCAGTAAAGATGTGGCACTTTACTGAGACCTCACGCGACTTCTTGAGAGAACTTGAAGCGAAGTTGCACTGTTTTGTTTCATTTGCCTACACTAATGCACGTTCACAAACACTTAATGGTTAATAATCCACCATTATTACACATTAATATTCGGCTAAACACAAATTTTGGAAAATTAAACAAACTGCTGAACATGACGCTTCACTTTCCCGCCAAGAAGTCCTAACATCCCAGTTCCAACTTTCACTCAAACCAGCAGTGGTATTATGTAAAAATGTCACCGTGAAAACTGAGGTGTAGTGAGTTTGTAGTGAGCTGTCAACCTCTAGATGCCGTAGTATCGGGTAGGATGACAGTAGTGGTATTCTGTAAAAATGTCACCGTGAAAACTGAGGTGAAGTGATTTTGTAGTGAGCTATCAACTTCTAGATGTCGTAGTGTCGGGTAGGATGTAAGTTCATTTCAAGCTCACTTCACTCAAATGTTCACGGTGAGATTTTTGCAGAATAGACCGGCTGAACAATCTAAAATTCAAACACGCAGTACTTATTCAAAGTTTATTCACGGAAATAACAATTTTGCGATCTTTCTCATGATGTCGGCGGAGCCCTGTCCGCCATTACAGTGAGCCAAATGAGCCCTGAAACCGTTGTCCGAGAACGCCGAGATAAAGCACCGCCCGCCGCCTCCGAAGAATTGATGCTATAAACTTGATTGAATATTTTCTCTTGCACGTTATACCGTTATACTCTTTACCGTCGAGACCGGAGATTTATGGAGGAGAACCTAATCTACCAGCCAGTTTTTGTTCAAAAATAAAGGAAATATGTTTTTTCTTTATGCTTTTACGATGATACTTATATGGTGAAATGTCTTGAGGTCGTGTGGCCTGATTTATTTTTAACACGTTTTTTTTAGCGTGGCGGGGTTTTAAAGTTAGTAGGACAGTACGTAGGTTAGGTACATATTTCACCTAAGTTTCACCTCCAATTTTAATTATTATGGTGAAGACGTAGAAGAAGATGATAGATGTAATTACAGATGTTTCCGAAAAAGATTATTTTGAGAAGTATCGGCCGAATGGTCGGCCGTTTCCTGACGACGGCTGACTGTGGCTGAATAAAGCGAAAGAAAAAAAAAACGACAGTCAAAGAGATAAGGTAAAGTAAAGTAAAACTTGTGACTTGAAGTCGGGTAAGGATTCAAAGTCAAAAAAGGAATATTTTGAAGTCAAGAAACGGCCGAACATTCGGCCGATACTTCGGATTATCGCTTCGGAGATAGACCCCTTGCCTGGTAGTCATGTGGCATTTTGGCCTCCACAAATTTTTAGAATGCCTGAATTTTAAAAGTCGTAACCGTGCACCGTGACCCATTCTTTTCACAAGGAAATCAGTAGGTATACTAAACTTTTACAAATTTTTAAACACTGATGACTGTCTTGCAACAGTTATAACTGTATTTTGATACATCTCCAAAACAATGTATTGTTCGTAACTTGCCCAACTTGGAAAACTTAGTAGGTACCTATTTAACCTTGAAGATCTACGGAAACTGATTACGTGACCCAAAGTTGAGCAGCAGCTGGGATGTCATAGACCTCATAGACTATCACAACGACTAGCACAAGGTTTCAGGAAGCCTGATAAAGTCTGGTCAGTAAACTTAGCATGTAAAAGTGGATTTGACCGGTAAACCAAACAAGATTGTACAATTTGACAACATACAAATTGAATGAGTTATGGATGAGTTTTCGGGGGAAAATTTGAGAGGACAATGTTCTATGTTCTATGTTATAGGGTTTGGTTTCCGCACTTAGTCCTTCATGTGGACCATTGTGCGTGGGCCATGGCGGCCGCCTGTTATTTTTATTCCAACCAGCCCACCTCCCTCCAGAAGCTGATTAGGTCTCCCGGTCTGCATAGAACATCTGTGAAGGATCTGGGTGACCCGAGGGTTTCCGTTCTGATCTGAGTGACGCCTGTGCAGTCAAAGAGCACATGAGCAACGGTTTCTTCAGCCTCCATGCAGGCCTTACACAGAGGGCTGTCCGTTATGCCTATTGTGTGGAAGTGTTTGTTTAATGAGCAGTGTCCCGTGATGGTCCCCGTCACCAGGCGCAGGCCGTTCCTGTCCAGGCGTAGCAAACGCCTGGTTAGCCTGCTATCTAAGGATGGCATGGCTTCCCTGGACTGCCTGCAGCCCGGTGTCGAGGTCCACCAGTTCTCCGCTTGTGTGTGGGTGAACTCCTGTAGCCACCTGCGTAGTTGGTTAAAGGGGATGGGTACGATGGGTTCGGGTCCCCAGACTGACGCGCTGGATGCTCTCCTAGTAAGTTTGTCAGCTGCGTCGTTACCCAGTGATCCGCTGTGTCCTTTTATCCATTGCAGTGTCACTGTGTTACGGTTGCACACCGTCACCCGCTCCAGTGCATTGTGACATTCTAGTATTAGTCTGGAGGTAATATATTTTTTATCTAGGGATTGCAGAACTGAGACACTGTCAGACAGTATACGTATACGAGTGTCCGTAACTTTCCTGGCTTCTATGGCGTAAACCGCTTGTATAATGCCCACACATTCCGCCTGGAAGACGGTGTTGAACACTCCCAGCGGGCTGGATATATTTATGTTAAAGTCGTTTGAGAAGACTCCGACTCCGGTTCCGGAGTTGGTCTTTGATCCGTCGGTGTATACTCTCATCTCTTTCGGGCCTGAGTAGTCACACCGTTCTTCTGTGAGTATAACGTTGTAGTGCTTCTGAAAGAAGTGTAGTTTCTGGGCTTTGTCGCAGGGTGATGCCATCATCGGTTGTCGTTCGATTGCATCCTCCCTTATGCGTGTGTGCTTGACCCTAGAGTCTTTGCTTAGAGTTCCCGATAAGTAGAGCCTGAAGGCGGCCAGGGCTGCCTCCTCTCGCACGACGAGGTGTAGAGGTGGCAGTCCTAGCATTACTTGTAGTGCGGCAGTAGGTGCAGTCCTCATACTGCCAGTTATTGCTACACAAGCAAACCGCTGCAGTTTTTCGAGGTCTTTTCGAGCTGTGCTGAGGTCCGTCCTGGGCCACCAGACCAGTGAGCCATATGTAATAATTGGTCGGATGACTGTTGTGTATAGCCAGTGGGTGACCTTGGGGCTGATGCCCCAGTTCCTTCCAAGCAGTCGTTTGCACTGCCATAGGGATATGCTGGCTTTTGTGGTGATGTAGTTGGTGTGTTTTGCCCAGTTCAGCTGTTTGTCCAAATAGATGCCCAGGTATTTGGTTTCGGTTGATAGGCTTAGGGTAGTTCCAAAGAGTTGTGGCAGTTGTAGTGTCACCAACTTCCTCTTTTTTGTGAAGAGAATCAGTTTGGTTTTTGTCGGGTTCACCGACAGTTGGTGTTTGTTGCACCAGTCCTCTACTATTTTCAAAGCTTGGCGCATTAGGTTGCATAAGGTGTTTTCGTGGGTGCCATTTATTATTATGGTTATATCGTCGGTGTAGCCTACGGTAAAATAACCTTTGTCATTGAGTGTTTTAATGAGGCCGTCTACCACCAGGTTCCATAGAAGCGGCGAGAGGACACCCCCTTGCGGGCAGCCCTTCGCCCGATGGCCCTTGTGGTGTCATTTACGGTGACTTGTACAGCTCTCATTTTGAGCATGTTGGTGATCCAGCCGCTCACGGTCGGGTCTATGTTGTGTCTGTTTAGAGCCATGTTAATGCTGTTGAACATGGTTTTGTCAAAGGCGCCCTCGATGTCAATGAAGGCGGCTAGTGATGAGCATTTGTGATCCACTGCGCATTCAATCTTAGAGACCACGCTGTGTAGCGCGGATTCTGTTGATTTGCCTGTGGAGTACGCATGCTGTTGTTTATGGAGTGGTTTTACCCGAAGGGGTCCGTCTCGAATGTGTCTATCACAGAGTCTCTCCAGGGTTTTCAGTAGGAAGGATGTAAGACTGATAGGCCTATAAGCTTTGGGTTGTGTGTAGTCGGTTTTGCCCGGTTTAGGTATGAAAATGACTTTCACTTCGCGCCATGCTAGTGGTATGTGTCTGAGTGCTATACATGCTCGATAGATCTCCACTAGCCACGGCGTCAGATGATCTATCCCCCACTGTAGCAGGGCTGGAAAGATGCCATCCAGCCCTGCTGACTTAAATGGCTGAAAAGTGTTGATAGCCCATCTTATACGAGCTTCTGATGCTATATTATGGGCTCTTGACCAGTCTTGATCCGTTGGGGTCCATTCTGGCACAACCTCCAACGTCCTGTCTTCCAGGAGTTTGCAGTCCGGGAAGTGAGTCTCCAGAAGGACCTTGCTGGTTTCATGGTCAGTTGTTGTATATGAGTTGTCGGGTTTTTTCAGCGCACCTAGGGTCCGGTCCTGGTCAGTTGATAGGATCTTCCTCACCCTTGCGGCTTCGTTATTTGTCTCTATGGATTCACAGAATCTCCGCCAAGCTGTTCTCCTGGCAGTCCTGATCTGTTTTCTGTACAAATATTGAGTTTCTTTGTATAGCTCCCAGTCATCCGGGAGTCTGGTGTTTTTGGCTCTGTTGAATTGCTTACGAAGTGCATCTCTGAGTTTACTAAGTTCAGCGTTCCACCAGGGGTTTCTCTCTGCCTTGGTTCGTGGCGCTCTTAGTTTGCAGCATGCATGGTAGGCTTCGGTTATGTATTCTGATAACTTTGTGACAGTGTATTCTAATTGTGCAGGGTCGGTTAAAGTTGTTAGTGTTAAGTGCCTAGCTAGTAGTGAGGCTAGGAGTCTCTTATATCCTGGCACATCGGTGCGCCGAGGGTTTCGTCTCGGTATCGGTTTTTTAAAGTTTGTTGTTAGTGTGAGTCGGATTCTTCTATGGTCTGAGCAGGAAGGCTCGTCCGACACGTGCCAATTTGTAATAAAGTTTGTCGCGTTTTCCGTAGCAAGCGTTAAGTCAATGATCGTTTGTCCTCGGACTGTGACCCAAGTGGGTTCCGAGCCGCGGTTTACGATGTTAAGGTTAGTAGAGAATAAATAGGTGGATAGTACCTCTCCTCTGGAGTTCGGTGCGTCGCTGCCCCAGAGCGGATGGTGGGCGTTCGAGTCAGTGCAGATGATCAGATCTAGGTTGGCTCGCTCGCAGTGCTGTACTAGGTCGGCCACCTCTTTCGGCGGACAGTCGGCGTTCTCGCCTGGCATGTATGCCGAGGCAAGTACAACATCTGGGACATTGCCTTCAGTTTGGAGTCTGACGGCTGTCAGATCTCTGGAACAGAATTGAGTAAGTGGTGCGATAGGGATATCTTTGGGTATGTAAGCGCAGGTTCTTGGTTTGTCTGGGCTGTGTGTGTTAAGGATTAGCTTACCTCCGATGTTACCGAGGCCGCATACTCTGTTGTTCCTGATCCACGGCTCTTGGATCAGTGCAATGGTCCGGGGCTTAACCTCCAGCGCCCTGCGCAAGCTAGCCGTGGCAGTCAGTTGTCGGTCGGGGTGTCAGTAGGTGGGGTCGGGGTGTCGGAGGGTTGGGCCGTGGGCCAGAAGCGCACGTATATCGACCCGAGCAGGTACGATATCCGACGCTCCCGGGCCAGGACCCTTTCGACTTCCTCCGGTGGCACACCTAGGGCCAAATAAGTCCCGTAGTTGTCGCCACCGACGGAAGTAGCCCTGTAAAGCGACCACCTGGCTATGTCATACCAAGTATTCTGACGAATCAGAATACTTTGGAGCCAGGCTATGTCCCCATTGTACTGTGGGACGAAGAGTGAAGCTCGGACGCGGGTGGGTACGTCGGACTGTCTCATCACCGTTAGAGTGAGGTCGGTGTCTGGGAGTCTAATCCTCGGTACGTTCTCTGTCAGCCAGGTCAGGGCGTTGTCGTCCTCACACCACAGCTGCACGGTACCTTCCGCTACCCGTGGGTAACCGCGGAAGGCCGGGAGCAGTGATGTCGAGTCCGTGTTAATCACTAGGTTCTCTAAGTCCGTCTTAATCCGTGTGGCCTCTTCCTTTGTCAGGTCTCTAGAGGGGGGAGGAAAGCAGACTGCTACGGCCAGCCGCGCAGGAATGTCCTTCGTGGCTCGCGCGTAGGTCCTCTGCCCCCCTTGAGCAGAGTGGATCCTCACACGTTTGGCGTCCCCCTGAAGCGTGCTTGGCGAGGCCGTGTCATCAGGGCGCCCCCTCTTCGCCGGCCCTGTTCCTCTCGGTCCAGGCTGCGGGTCAGAGGTGCCTGGCTGGATATTCTTTGCCGGCAACGCCAGGTGTGAAGATCCAGCCCGCCTGCCCCTCTTTTGCTGTGGTCGAGGTGGGTCTTGTGTCGTGTCCGTGTCCCTGGGTTGAATGGCGGCACCGGCAGGCTCTGACGCGTGCAGAGGCTTTTCGCGCTGGATTTCCCCTTCGCGTACTTGCCGCCGCCCGCGTGGTTCTGCGACCGGCAGCTTTTCGCGCTGGGTTTCCCCTTCGCGTACTTGCCGCCACCCGCGTGGTTCTGCGACCGGCTGCTTTTCGCGCTGGGTTTCCCCTTCCCGTACTTGCAGCTGGCCACATGGTTCCGCGTCCGGCCGCTTTTCGCGCTGGGTTGCCCCTTCGCGTACTCGCGGCTGGTCGCGTACTAACTCTTCGGCGTCCGATCGCGCTTCGCGCTGGCTAAAGCCGTCGCGGGTATTGCGCTTTCGGTCGCCTACTTTCTTCCCCCGACCGATATTTCCGCGCTTGTTCAGCATGCGTACTCCGTCAGCCGGGAAAGTGCTAGAGCTACCAGGGTCGTCATCCTTCCCCGTCTGTCCTCGTCTGTGTTGGTCTCGGTCCTCGTCCGGGTAGGTGAAGCTGCTACGCACAATACTCTGTTGCCAGAGGCTTGTGGAGGGCAGGGATCCCGTAGCGTACGTTGGCGCGTGGGTCGCAGCCGATGGTGGGTTAAGTGGCGCGTGAGTCGCAGCCTGGGTTGTGGGCGCGTGAGTCGCAGCCTGTGTTGTGGGCGCTAAAACAGCAGCCTGTGTTGTGGGCGCTAAAACAGCAGCCGGCCGCGCTATAAAGCGCGGCACCAAAGAGCAGATTGGTGCCCCCCCCAGATTACGTTGGGGGCTGACCGCCGAGGCGGTGTGGGATTCCCCGGCTTGGCCGGGACCCACCTGGGTAGAAATTTCCTCATTCTGCATAATTATTGGTATTGTGGGGGGTGGGCTTTTTTGGAATCGAGGTTACCCCTCCTCTAGGACCGACAGGATATAGGAATGGGGGGGAAGGTAATCGTGGGTGGGGGTGTGGGTTCTTGGGGGTCACCCTAGGCTTGGGATTTGGCCTAGGGATTTGGTGTCGACAGGATGTATGGATAAAGAGGGATGGATAATTAGGTGATAGGAACATAGGAAGAGGTAGATGGGTTGTCCTAAGCCTGGGGTTTGGCCTTCGGAAACTTTTCTTGTCCGGGATCTTTTGAGATGCTCTGGGTGCAGGGTCGACCTTTACCAGTCGGTCCCGCAGCCGGAGTTGGGCTATCCGCAACCTGCCCACCCACTCGGTTGCAGGAGAAGAAGTGCCTGGCAGTCTGGGTCGCCCCACCACGGATGTACGTATATACCCGCGTTGGGGCGACCCAGCCTCCCCCGAGTCAAATTTACATGTCAATTGAAGAGAAACCAAATTGTTAGTTCGCCTTAAGAATATTTTCGATTGCCAAGTTTTTTTGTTGTACCCTACATATTGAAAAACCATCGCACCTTTGCGTTGTGTTATCAAAAGTGGTTCGATGGGTTTTTTCATCCACTTAAAATCAGGTACCGTGTGGTGCCGGACGTAAAGAATAGCACCACCCTATTTCTTCCCGTGGGTGTCGTAAAAGGCGACTAAGGGACTTACTAGAGAATGTGCAGCAGCGCTCTCTATGCATTTTAACACCATACAGCGATCGAAAACCCACCTGCCAAACGTGGCGATTATGGCAAACCCCCCCTTTAGGGCAGGCCTATGTCCAGCAGTGGACGTCTTTCGGCTGAAATAATGAAGAACAAAAAATGAAGGTGAGCAAAAAAATTTAGAAAAATCTGCAATAAATTTAATTTTATTGCAGACAGTCATGGGGTGGCCCGGGCGAGATTTCGGGAATGGCTATTATGCGGTAGTCCTACCACGGGTGATATATATACTAAGATGTGCGAGAGCAGAAAAATATTTAAATCTCGGTTAAAATGGTGTCAAAATCATCAAGACCAACTGAAAATGGACGTTCTCGCTGCTAAGCATAGTGTGAAAGATTTCAGTGGTTTTTGGAAAAATACTAATTGTTTGGGGACTCGGCCGGGTCATCCTGTGAGTGTTGACGGTTCGAATAATTTAAAAAGCATTGCTGATAAATTTAAAAATAACTTTACTGTTAGGTCACCGTTAGGACCATTTTCGTCGTCTCGAAGTGACGGTGGGATGAGTGGGGAATGTGTTGATACCAGGATTACGGCCAGGGATGTATCAAAGGTGGTGAAATCTATTTCTAAAGGCAAATCACCTGGCCATGACGGTTTAAGTGTGGAACATGTGCAGCACGCTGGGCCTCATATGTGTAGAGTGCTGGCCATGTTGTACAACTTTTGCATATCACACTCATACCTACCTAACGACATGATGAGGACTATCGTAGTACCGGTAGTGAAAAACAAGGCGGGAGATTTGTCAGACTTATCTAACTATAGACCTATTTCCTTAACAACAGTAGGTGCGAAAGTGTTTGACAGCATTCTGAATACACAATTAAACATATACTTAAAATTGCATGATAATCAGTTCGGGTTTCGACCAGGACTGTCCACGGAAACCGCGATATTGTGTCTGAAGAGTGCTGTCAAATATTACACTGAGAGGAAAACATCCGTGTACGCCTGCTTCCTCGACCTTTCCAAAGCCTTCGACCTGGTCTGTTATGATATCCTGTGGGATAAAATGAAAGCAGCTCATATACCGAATGAACTTATTACCATCTTTAAGTACTGGTACGGGAACCAGGTGAATCATGTCAAGTGGGCGGGCACATTGTCGGACCCGTATAGGTTGGAATGTGGAGTGAGGCAGGGGGGTTTGAGCTCTCCTGCCATTTTTAATTTGTACATTAATGGGCTGATCGAGGCGCTTAGCGAGCAGCATATTGGTTGTTACATAGATGGCGTCTGTTTCAATAACATCAGCTACGCGGACGATATGGTGCTGCTGAGTGCCTCGGTCTGCGGACTCAGAAAGCTGGTGAGTATCTGTGAGGGTTATGCAAATGATCACGGACTTTTGTATAACATAAAAAAGAGTCAGTGTAGTGTCTTTCAGGGCGGGCAGAGAAAAGTTGATGAAATGCCAGCTGTAAAGCTGAATGGCACACCCTTAGAAAGAGTTAATATTTTTAGGTACTTAGGGCACTTAGTAACTCCCGACTTGAAAGATGATTCAGACATTGAACGGGAGCGAAGGGCGCTGTCGGTCAGAGCGAATATGGTAATCCGTAGGTTCGCGCGATGCTCAGCAGAAGTTAAAATTACTCTCTATAGAGCCTACTGCACTACGTTATACACATGTAGCCTATGGACTAACTACACGCAAAAGTCGTACAGCGCCCTTCGAGTCCAGTTTAACAATGCGTTCAGGATGTTCTTGACTCTACCCCGTTACTGCAGCGCTTCGACAATGTTTGCGGAGGCGCGCGTAGATTGTTTTTATACAACAATGCGCAAGAGAGGCACCTCGCTGGTTCGGCGGGTGCGGGGGAGCTCCAACAGCATGTTGGCCGCGCTCGCGGAAAGGGTCGATTGCGCCTACATTAATCATTGCTGTAGGTTACACATTGAACATACGTAATGTGGCAACACTGCAACACTTGTCTATTAGGTACCTATTTGTTGTTTTGTTATTTTCTAATTTCTATATTAATTCAATGTATTTGATTATGTAATGTGACTGAGTGTATATAAATATTTAAGTTATGAGTCTATGATACTTGAAATAAAATGATTATTTATTTATTTAATCACGATAACCGCTCAAATACTTCTGAAGAGACCACGGGAGAAGACCTACAACTGAGCGAATAAACGAATAGAAACATTACCGTTAGCTAAGCCAGATAAAGGATGTACGTATCTTAACTTATTACCCACATTCAGCTGCTCCGGCCACTAAAGATGTAGCTCACAGTTTTATGGCTCATCTATATATACTGTCTTGCTACGAGTATACAACATTATTTTTAGTATATGCGAAACCCAAAACACGTGTCTAGTATTTCTATGTAAAAAATCTATGTACAAAATTTCAAAACTGTATCATAAAAAATCACAAAGTTATAAGGTTGTTATGTTACCGGGTTGTTCGTACAAAAACATGCTAACGGCGCCCCCGCGCCTCCAGGGTCGCCTTGCGCTCACTGATAATAATTTGGCAGTAGGTACCTAACCGTACGGCGATTGTATTGTAAGTATGTAATTAAATGGTGATAACATTTTCCATCACACTTAAATATGTTTGGGACAAAATATAACATGGTGTGAAAATTATTGAAGTCGATTCAGTTCCTTATTCTGAACAAACTATATTCAGGTTTCGCATAAATTAAAAATAATGTTGTATAAGGTGTATCTATTCATACACGAAACTGTACAAATCATTATAAACAACTTTTACTATGGGACCAAACTTGAACACGTGAAAAAAAAACATGCGGGGCAGTCTTTGGGGACTGCCGATAGCAGGGAAAACAGTATACATATAGCTCATGGAAACGATGATGCGAGTTGCATGATTTTTGTTCACCCAAAAAGTGCTCAACGCGCCTAAAGAAGTTTTCACTTCAAAAAATCTACTGTTCCCTACATTTTAAAAGAGTACCGGTGGAGTTTCTTGCCCATTCTTTTCCATACGAAACTACGTTTTGGAAGGGGCGACTAGAATCAATTCTATTTTTTTTTGACGGTCAAAAGTGCCTTTATTGTGCCTATTTGAAATAAACAATTTGACTTTGACTTTGACTTTGACGTTTCATCATCATCGTCATCTCAACCGAAAGACGTCCACTGCTGGACATAGGCTTCTCCCAAAAAGGATTTGCCATAATCGCCACGCTTGGCAGGCGGGTTGGGGATCGCAGGATGGTTTTAAAAATGCATAGAGAACGCTGCTGCCCATTCTCTAGTAAGTCCCTTAGTCGCCTTTTACGACACCCGCGGGAAGAAATGGGATGGTGTTATTCTTTACGTCCGGCACCAAACTGAACACAGTTCCCTAAATTTACGTTCGCATAACTCGTCAAAATGTAGGGAACAGCAGATGTTTTTCTCAATTTCCTTTTTGGATCCATAGTAATAATAATAATTTATTTATTGGCATAAATATTTTTTTAACGAAAATAGTGAGACCCTGACTCCTGCACTAGGTATATATAGCACCTGTGTTACAGGAGCCAGAGTTTTCTTCCAATTACATGAGTCGGTTGTTATGAAATAGTAAAAGTTGTTTATAATGATGGGTACAATGACCCCTTAAGAGGCGGATGGAGGCAGTGGCGGTGGAGGATGGATGCGTAGTTCATACAAACCTAATACCAAAATAATTTTTAAATAAATTATGTTCTTATGGTAGTGTGTCTTTATTCCGATTGAAATACAGAATATCTAGGTTCCCAAATATATATTTTGAATGGAAACTGATTTATGTTTGATTTACAAATTATTTTGGAATTACGTTTGTATGAACTACGCATGCTACGCCGGCCCCTTAAGAGATTTCGTGTATGAATAGATACACCTATAGAGGAGACAATACTGGTTTGATTTTCTATAAACTGAACTACAAATATGGACAAAGAGTTTTAGGTATTCAAACGACACTTCGTAGGTTATTCTTTTATTAAAAGTACCTTTTCTAAGTTCTTTTCTGCCGGTTTGCTTCTATCGTATCTTATTTTATCTTTATCTTATCTAATATTAGATTAGTACCTCCATTTTGATATGAAAAATAACATAACATAACATCACACCTTGTTTCCCCGAAGGGTTGGGCAGAGGTGTACCTATAGTACACCCACATTTTGCCAGGTATGTTTAAGTCCCATGTAATAGGGGGCGAGCCTATTGCCATCAACCGGACACATCTGTGTCCGGTTGATGAACATCAGAACTGCTACTGAGAAAATCCAGATAGAATGACCCATAAAACTTCGCCCGACCTTGGAATCGAACCCAGGACCTCATACCCCACAGTAGCGCTTGCAACCACTAAACCAACGAAGGAGGGCATGAAACCGGTTAATTTTTAACCGACTTCACAAAAAGGAGGAGGTTCTCAAGTCGTCTGTATTTTTTTTTTTTTTTTTTCTTATGTTTGTTACCTCAGAACTCCGTCGTTTATGAACCGATTTGGAAAATTATTTTTTTAATTGAAAGGATATACTTTCAGATTGGTCCCATTTTTTTCAAATACCAGTTTTGATGTTGGGATCCATGAGTAATTGAGGGAACTCCTCAAATATTATAGGCATACCTATAGCAATTTTTATATTTTCATCAACAAGTCAATCATTTGCATTCAGAAAGTATAATTTGGTGAAGTGGAACAGATCAAGAAAGCCACAGATGGCCACCGGAACTTCTCAGTGATACGTAATTCACGGGTGGCGATGAGATATCTGGATTAAGATAGTTAAGCGAAGCAAATTTAAATAAATAGTTCTGATCAAAATGGTACCATCAAACTGATCTGATGATGAAGCCGGATGGTAGGCACTGGAACTCCGTTAAAAAACAATGTATCCTACCCGTGTTTGGTCTTATTGGAATTGTCATGAGATGCACTCTGGCTATAAATGATTTTTAACCGACTACAAAAAAGGAGGAGGTTCTCAATATATATATATATCTAGCCATATGTACATATAAAAGGAAACCGTGACTGATTGGTCTATCAACACAGCTCAAACCACTGAACAGATTGGCCTGAAATTTGGCACGTAGACATCCGCTAAGAAGGGGTTTTTGGAAATTTGACCTTTAAGGGTGGAAAACGGGGGGTTTTGTTTGCATGAAAAATCTTATTCCTAGGGTTAATAAACTTGAAACTTGAACGAATACTTACGTGAGTAAATGATAAAGTTTATATTTTTTTGTTAACTTAACTTCAACGGATGGGATGTCAAAGCTTGTATAGAAGAATTTTAACGCGCGGTCCGATCAACTCGAAACTCAGTATTTATACTTAAGACCAAAAATGAAGAATAACTTGTATCAGGGTTTTTCGAAAATCTACCCATAACGGGGTGAAAAGGGGTAGTCAATTTTACAAGAGAGGATTTTACTACGTGGCTTGATTAACTCGAAAATTGGTATAACCTCTATGTCAAATAATGGAAAAGTCGCAAACCACTTTAAAAATTAACCTCTTTGGGGGTGTAAAGGAGGGGGATGGATACAGTTTGTATGAAAAAAATCTTCTTTCGTTGATCTATTAACTTGAAACTTAGCCTGAATACTTCATCATCAGTCTCCTGCCCTAATCCCAATTAATTTGGGGTCGTCGTAACATGTCGAATTACACCATAGATTTAATACATACAAAAGGAAACAGTGACTGACTTACTGACTGATCTATCAACACAAAGCTCAAATCACTGAATTGATTGGGCTATTTGGCACACAGATAGTTATTATGACGTAGGTAACCGCTAAAAACAGATTTTTGAAGATTTAACCCCTTAAGGGGTGTAAAATAAAACTTCCTGTCACTGTTGTTTTCATAGAAAGTAGTAGTATACGAATTGGTGTGGGGTAGGTACCACTAAAAAGTGAAAAATTAAAAGTTTTTTACAAAAAAAACAACCGACTTCCAACAAAAACACTAAAAAGTGAAAAATAACTTTAATTTCGGAAGCACATAACAAAACATCACGCCTTGTTTCCTCGAAGGGTAGGGCAGAGGTGTACCTGTAGTACACCCACATTTAATATTATATTTAATTAAATTTCGGAAGTCGGTGGCCATAAACACTAAAAAATACAAAACCAAAGACACCCATAAAACTTCGCCCGACCTTGGAATCGAACCCAGGACCTCATACCCCACAGTAGCGCTTGCAACCACTAAACCAACGAAGGAGGGCATGAAACCGGTTAATTTTTATTTCCAAAGATACAAATTATTTTTTAAACAATTAATATTAACTTCAAAAAAAAAAAAAACTTTTATTAGCAGGCATCGTAGGCCCATAGCGTGTTAGTTTACAAGTAACTAAAAAACTATGTTAGTAGTAACAAATTACGCTCACAATTCAACATCCTAATATTAAAACATTATCCCATTTAAAACGTTTAAAACGTCAAAAAACTAAACTCAAAGATTGCTTCATCACATTAAGTTCAGCATTGATTTTGTAACAAAATATTAAATCACTAACGAAATATGTTCGAAAACCTTTATAATAACGGTTAACGTTACATAGAAAATTAACCGGTTTCCGAGGCCTGCCAACGAGGCAGTAAAAATAAAATGTTACAAAAACGGATTCAGTATTTGCGGGATCTCTATTTTAGTAGATTACTGTCCAGAATTAAGAAGACCCTAATAATGTCAGCGTTCCTGACAGGAATTATAGCTGTTGTAGCCAATTAGCCAATAGTTGTGTGTAACTATTGTAGCCAATAATTGTGGTGATAGATCGACGAGAGCGCCGTGCAATGATTGTTGATATCGCTGTCCCTCATGACGAGAATCTCGTGAAAGCTGAGAAAGATAAAAAAAATCAAATATCTTGACATAGCACACGAGATTGTCGACATGTGGGACGTGGACTCTGCAATAATTGTACCGATAATTGTAACGGTAAATGACCTCTCGTAGCGGAGAGCCTCGATTAACACCTCAGCAATCAATCTTAAGGGGTTCCTGCCAGGGTTGCGAGTTTGTCCGAAAGCGATATCGTGGCCCTGGCACACAGGCAAATGAAGGAATACTGGTGGGTTTTAGTCAGTAAAAGTCTGACACGCCCTCCCGCTCCGCCCAGAGCGGAAGAAGTTATTTGATGATTTCCCACCAAAAAAAATAAATAAAAAAGGAGGCTCTCATTGCGCGGCTGGATCAAGAATGATTCAGAAAGCAGAACTTCTGGATAATGGGGAGGTTCCTCTCTCTAAAGCTCTGACCACCGGCAGCTTGAACCTTGTTCCTGATGCCGACTATTTTTTATATTTTTAAATGTTTTTTTTTTAAAGATTTTTATAAAAATATTAAAAAATGTAATTGATGTGTATACAAATGTAATCATCATCATCATCATCATTTCAGCCGAAAGACGTCCACTGCTGGACATAGGCCTCCCCCAAAAAAAGGGGGGGGGGGATTTGTCATAATCGCCACGCTTGGCAGGCGGGTTGCCGATCGCAGTATGGTTTTAAAATGCATAGAGAACGCTGCTGCCCATTCTCTAGTAAACACATGTAATATACATACAAATGTAATAAAGAAAAATAATAATGTCAGTGTTCTAAAAAGATCGTAATCTATTCGGAACGCTTAGCACTCCGAAAATGGAAGTTCAACCTAACACCCACAGAACGGCTGACATTTAGATAAATATTTAACACAGGACTCAAGGGTAGCGTCGGGATCATTTGGGATTCTAATCTAAAAGCGTGAATGATGTGCACAATTCGACGTAATACCTGCGTAATAAATAGTACAAACATGCCACTTTGAGTAAAAGGGGTATTTTTTGTGAGCCGTGACGTGGCGCGGTCCCCTGGGCTTGTCTTACCGTTATCGGGGCCCCAGGGCCCTAGTCCCCGGGACAAAGCTATAAATCTGCCGAGGACATGTCCCGGCATCGCGCCCCGTGATGACGAGCGGGTTTGCACACGAATTCAGTGTTATGTAAGATATTCTTCTTTATTCGTGTGCTTTTCTTAGATATGCAAAT
This sequence comes from Tiliacea aurago, assembly GCA_948098905.1. Taxonomy (NCBI): domain Eukaryota; kingdom Metazoa; phylum Arthropoda; class Insecta; order Lepidoptera; family Noctuidae; genus Tiliacea; species Tiliacea aurago. Next base: position 21,955,772 of record OX402581.1, on the reverse strand, counting down.
ATTATTACGATGGGTTTGTGTATAGAAAACTTCGAATATTTTGAGAAACAGTTCGAACCTGTCTGTTTCGTAGTCTTTTTGTATACCTCGGCTACGCCTCGTAGCATCCTGCTACGACGTAGACTCTGACTACGCCGCGCGCCGTTTGCATCGAAAGCGACTCAATTATTACCATTTCAGGTGGATGGGCCATTGAATCCGTACGAACGTGGTAATTCTGGCCATTGCTATCCACAGCCTGTTCGTAGTCACATGCTACGTTTATTTTTAAAGATCACCAAACTACGGGAATTTTGTTTTATACTTATCTGATTTACCATAATTTGGTATTAAAATTCCTTTTCTTTTTCAAATTACATTGCCTTTCAATTCTATTTTAAAGCCAAAACATAATATGTAAATACAATAAAAGCCAGCACAAGTACATCATTACAGGAAGTTAGCGTACGTCCCTAGTGATTTAAAATGCGACGTAGCGCTCCAGATATTGTATCGCGAATAAATATATTCAAGTCTTTCAGCAAACAAGCGGGACGTAGACTGCAATTGTATTAAAATTCGCTTGTTGACGAAATTGCAAGTTTCGGTACACATTGTCGTAACAATCCGTAGCAATGCTACGAAGCTAGGCGGTGAGCTTCGTAGCCATTCGTAGCACTCGCTACGAAGCGTAGGCTTTTTAACTGGATTATGAAACTTTACGAAGAGAAATTGTTGAAAGGAACTTGCATATCTCAAGATATTATTGTTGAATTAAGGGTTCCTTAACAAAGGGTGCTCGGGTTAATGTGTCGTTAAAGTAATTTGGGTCCAATTATCTAAAGTATGCTCAGTGGCCATTCAAATGTAAATGAGATGCAATAAAGAATTATAAAGACCATTTACTTTCGATCCGGACTCGTTGAATATTTGAATAAATCCGGGCAAAAGTAACGTAAAAACGTTTCATATATGTAGGTTTATGTTATATGGAAGTCTTTGCTACATAATATCCTTCATTTCTGTTGGATATTTCATCTTTTACTGGCAGCGGTCGTGTGGTTTCGTCAGATAATCTAACTTTTCTAATCCAGCTCTTCCTGGATATTAAAGCTGTCTGCGCATATTTATAACACGTACATCCTACCTACGTATATTTAATCTGTTTATTCGTGATGCGTGGCAGGAACATTCGGTTCGAGATTTACATTAGGTATATTTTGTAAGGATTTCAGTGATAAGACCGATAAGAAGAAGTCATATGAGTTTTGATGAGTATAGTATTTCTGTTAATAAATATTTATAAAGTGAACGTTCGTAACAGTGTTCGAGTTTTATGATGAGAAAGTACACTCGCGGTCAAATAATACGGGCCGATGACGAAAATCCCTGTAACTTGCAAATTAATAATGGTACATGCCTGAAACTAACTTATTACAGATCATTTTAATATCGTATGAAATAAAGCCTTAACCTTCGGCCCGTCGCATGGGGTCTTTGAAAGCCTAGGTGTTAGAAAAATGTAAAATTAACACATTTAAAATTATCCAGGAGTTTTAGTACTTCAGGTACCCTCCGGAATTAGATTATAGTTACCGTGCATCACCGCTAACTTCAGATCGCGCGCCAGCGCAGTGAGATACAGGACGTGTTTTGGACGCGAGGGCTGTAAAAGACCCCATGCGACGAACCCCGTAAGTAAAATCGAATTGTTTTATTTCTTTTGTAACAAGTGTTTTATTTACTTTTTTATTGTTTTACATCATAGTTAAATTATAATTGATTTTTAAAATGTGTGAAGAACAACAACGACGTATATTGAGTTGGTTAGAAGATGAATCTGAAGATGTTTGCGGTGGCGAGGAGGAAGAAGATGAAGTCGCTACATGTCTGGATGAAAGAAGTGATTTAACACGGATTCGGAGCAAGAATGTGAAGATTTGGTGCCTACAGAACAACATGAGGTACCTTCGGAGGAACCGGATCAGGTTTTAGAATTGTTGGATGAGCAGCACATGGAGTTGGAAAGTTCATATAGTGATGATGATGATGAAGAGCCCTTGATAAAATAAATATACTTATATATAGACATTTGAATTGTGCCGTCCTCAATTGCAATTGCGGGCCACTTTCAACTTTGCCTCGGGAATTGAAACAGATCATAAGGCGATTCATACCCCAGCTTCAGAATATTCAACCTGATGGAAACGACATCGCTCCTATGAGGAAGCGCTGCATATATTGTCAAAGACGAACAAATAGAAAATAAATAGGGTAACATAAATGCCCTACACATACTAAACTGGTGTGTACTGACTGTGTCCAAACGGAAAATTAGTCTGATTTCGTTTGATAAAAGTTGTGTTTTTTTTGTTGGTGCGAGCCAAATTTTATGTTACAATGTTGATTGTTCTTATGTGATCTCATATAGGTATAATATAAACTAAAATTCATTGATTTAGTTGGAATAAAAATATTTTTTCTATGATGGATCTCGGAGAGAGAAATTTATGTTCCTAATTTTAAATTGGAAGTTTAAACAGTAAATAAATGAATTATTTTGATATTTTTTTTGTAATTCTATTGTCATCTAATAAATAAATAAGAAACTGCTAGAATAGTTGCAAAGATACAAGTTTTAAGGGTTTTTATAGGCGTTTTATTCTTGAGGTTTTGAGGGACCCCACGCGACAAACCGCGTTATTAAAAGATGCGCGACGGGCCGAAGGTTAAATGATCTACAACGTATTATTATTATTAAATTTAAAAAAGTTAAAATGTTAAAAACCTCGAATTTGGAAATAAATTCAATACGCGGTTGTTTTACTTTTGCTTGTTTTCTCACTTTGGTTTTCAATTCTGTCAAATTAAAATGATAAAAAATGATAACTAACTCTATGGATACCTACTTATCTGAGTTAAATGAATATTATATTATTATTATAAAAGGCGGTCATTGTCGTCTTTCACCATCATTATTGAATTACTAATTATGTCTTAAAGTTCGTTTTTGTGTTGTATGTGAGGAATTAACCTATGGATATTTTGTTTTTTGATGTAATTTTGACAAAATCAAAAACAAAATCAAAAGTCATTTATTCAAACTAGGCTGAGAATCAGCACTTTTCGAACGTCAAAAATTACATGAGACAGTCCCCCAAAAACGCCCACCCTTCATCAATTAAACTTATACCACCTTATTACAAAACAAGATTTATATTTTGACATGGCTTAAAGCATGGAGCCAGTTTTTGAAATAAGTACTTAACAATGATTGAAATACCGTTCTTTATACAAAACTGAAAACTTAGTACGGTACTAAGTTGTCAGTTTTGTGTTTAGGAACTTTACCATAGTCGGAATAAAGTTCGAAATTCAATAATGGCTCCATGTTTTAAACCTGGGTCTGAAGATAAATCTTGTTTTGTAATAAGGGGGATAATGTTTCCAACATATGATGTTGTTTTATTAGCTGGTAAATTATCTACAACATACAGTTTCATTCATGTCTAGCGAAATAATGAAACTGTATGTTGTAGATAATTTTTCTACAATTTTAAGAGTAATTTATGTTTTTGTACTGATCCGTATTCTTTGTCCGCGAGTGTAGATACTGACTTAAATTTGCTCGTTCAAAGAATAAATGGGTGTAATATAGTCAAGCTGATGAGCTGACAGCATTATGCTGAGATTTAGCATTATGCCTTTTTAGCCTCGCAAAGGTTTTTTTTCATACTTTTTGTTCTGCCGATTCAAAAATATAAAGATAGTTTAATTAGTTTTAAAAGCTCTTTGTTGTCGTGTTTCCTGTGCGTGCACAAATAAAATATTTTTCTTTCTTTCTTTCATATCATATTACCTTTTCACTTTATTTCTAAGAAAAAAGATATAAATAAATCTTCAGTTGCAAGCTTACAGAGAAAACGTAGGAAAAGTGCACGTTTTTCAAACTACAAAGCTAGTCGTTTTCTATTACTTCTAGCAATTTCAAACGTGTCTGAGAAATGTGGGGCGGGCTTTTTTTCCATAAACAAGCATTTGAAGCGCCCTCTGGCGTCGTATTCTAGAACTGCACATTATTGCATTTCGCTGGACGGAGGCATGTGAAAAATATGCAACATTATGTATTATCAGAATGCCTTTGTGTCGGCTCGTACGCTCGCGCCGGTTTTGATATTAGCTATCGATGATAGAAAAGATATTTTTCGCATGGAAAAGTTCTGGGGGCCTAAAATGGACGCTTTGGCAGAATCACAATATGATCTGCGTACAATTCATATCCCTCAATTCATCTGTTTGGCAGTTTTGTATGGAGTTTCGTAAAATAGTCCATAAAATATGAATTGGTATAATGAAGTCTAATGTCAAATAGCAGCTGTCAAACAGATTAATTACGGGATGTATGAATTGTACGCAGATCATATTATATTTCTGCCAAAGCGTCCATTTTAGGCCCCCTGGTATTTAATGGAAAGATACGAGAGATCCAACGTAATATTAGTGGCTCACGTGTCACAACTTCTGGGATGTTCTATTTGAAAATAGACCTGTCGTGTTGCGCAAACCGATATCTATTATTTTCCTGTAGATATCCTCATGGAAACCTATTCGGTTCAGCGGCAGTGGGGCGAGCACACCCTACTGTGACATGACTTGAGTCACACATTTTATCACAGTTTGAGCGATAAAACTGTTTTGTCATAAAATGCTAGTACAAATTCACATGACATAATTTATCATGTCTTGTCACAAACGTCTTCTGGTGGAAATTGAATTTTACAACCATAGAACAAATGAAATAGAGCTAATCCGGTCCGACAATAAACGAATTAACGCCTCTATCCCTCAAGGAAGTGTAATAGGATGTTTCCTATTCCTTGTATACATCAACGACCTTCCTAACAATATAAATGAACCATGTGTCTTGTTTGCAGATGATGTGTCGATACTCACCTCATGTGAATCAAATATTAATCTAAATGAAAAATTAAATTCCGTGCTCAACGCTACAATAAATTGGATGACCGAACATAATCTAGAAATTAACTTAAATAAGACAAAAATAATAGCATTTTACCCGCGTCAAAAAATACCAATAAATATAAATTTCAGCATCAATGACTCAATTTTAGAAGTTGTAAATAATTTCACCCTGTTAGGACTAGACATAGATAGACTCACATGTTAATTGGAAATGTCACATTCAAAAAATTAAAGGTAAACTTTCAAAATTTTCTTCCGCGAGATCAAAAAAACTACAGATCTTAAAACTGCTCTAGTCACCTATTACGCGTATGCCTATGCCTGGCTAAAATATGGGGTCATTCTATGGGGTAATAGTACAGACGCGCCATCATTATTTACTTTACAGAAGAAATTGATTAGAATCTTAGTAAATGTTGAAGAAACCGTCAGCTGTAAACCCCACTTTCAACAGCTACAAATACTAACATTACCCTGTCTCTATATCTTTGAAATATGTAAATTTGTTCGCAAATACCCGGAATTATATACCAAACGAGGAAACATACAAACTAGATTTACACTTTGATATAAAAATAGACTAAACATATCAACTTCGCGACTAAAAATGCACTCCTCCAGTACTTTTGTCATGTCTATAAAAATATACAAGTTACCAGAAACCATTAAAAAAATAAATAAAGATAACAGTTTTATTAATAAATTAAAACTCTTTTTATTGGGAAAATTATAGTATTAAAGAATATTTAGACGATAAATTATAATTTACATTAAAGACATAAATGAACATTTACACTTAAAACTACACCTTAAATACATATTTAAATAAATAATTCAATTAATACAAATACTTCAATAACCAGATTGCTATTATTTAATAAATAAACAATGCAATAACTTATTTTTAATCAATATTTAATTCTAGTCATTAATTAATAAATAATCGTGCAATAATTTACGTTTAATATCCAAATACCATAGTTTAGACAAATACTGACAGCAACAGGAATACCTAACTATAACTTTAAAGGTATAACATAAAAAATACCTACTTACTCAAGCGGGTACTACTTACAACTTAACCAAAATAATTATTTACTAAATTTATAGGTGCATGAACAAATTCAATATTAGAAGAAAAAAATGGTCATAAAATATAAATACAATAACTTGAATGTGTACCTTAATAATATAAACACAATTAAGCGCACTTCCTCCTCTCTCCTACTATGCTGTGCCCGACAGGGTCCGTAATTGTGTCTTTAATTTTAAGCCTACCACCTGTTTTACTAACATTATGGAATGCAATAAAGAATTGTGAATTGTGAATTGAATTTAATTGTCTTGACACGCCCGTGCTCGGCCCGCTGTAGTGTCTAATCTTGATTCGGCACTGATTCTCAATCAATACTCGTGGATGGAGCAGTGGTGGTCCGGTGGTAAGGGCCCCGACTTATGAGTTGTTGGTCGTAGTTTCCCAGACAGGGGCTTTACTTTGTGTAAATATTTCATCAGCACTGCTCTCAAAACGGTGAACATGCCGGTTTCCTCAAGATGTTTTCCATCTTGAGGAAACCGGCATGTCCTAGAACAAAAAAATTGAAAACATGCGACATCTACCGACTCGCACTGGGCCCGCGTGCAGGATTACGGCATACGGGATCTCACCGATAAGAGGCCTGTGTCCCAGCAGTAGGCAGGTCGGCTGATTATGCTACTCGTGGATGTATTATAATATATTATTATAAAATATTATTATAATGAACTAGATATCTACAACAGAAGTTTATAGTTTTTTTTTTTCGTTTAGTTCATCCCAATCAAAAATATTGTTTCCCTGTGTGGAACTGAATTAAACCCTGTCGTCCCTCTAAGTAGGCGTGGATGAGTATATTATTATCACCACGATTTTCACCCGTATTGATGATTTTATTTATTTGGTTCACCAACAATTTTATACACTGGTTTATGCAAATAGAAGCAACAAATTAGAATAAAGTGTAACAATCATATAAAGGTAAACTCTGCATGCACACAAAACATTGTTGTAACTTACAAAACAAAACAATAAATAAAAGACTATATTATAAAATTGCACTGAATAGAACTTCATAAATTAATTAAACGAAATTAAAACAAACTAAAGTTAACAAAACTAGGTAATACAAAAAAATTATAATAAGTAATGATTGTATCAAGGGTGTTTACATTCTGATGATTTCCGGATTTTAGCTAAAATAAATTCATCTCATTTCAATATTTTTGGTGACCTATTCTTAGACAGTGTCGGAAATCTACCACTTTGTGAACATTTTTCGAAAAAGTATCGTTATTTATTAATTTTATTATTTAAATACACACAATAAAATACAGAGAGATACGACATAATTATAATTTTAGTACAAAGGTTTTTGTGAAATTGATGATCATGACCAAGATTCTAACATCGTCCAATATTGCCAGTGGTCTATTCTTAAAACGGCCTTTCGGAAAACTTCCCCTTTGTGATAAATTTAACCACACAAATTAATAGTTAGTAGTTACTCCGACCCAACCACCGTGCTGTGGTTGTGGTAAAGTTAGAAGTGATTCGCCCGTCCCAAGTCTTAACAGAACTTAATAAGTTCTGTACAGTATGAGAGCCTTCAGAAGACGTGCCTTCGGGCCCTTGTCGCGGATCAACCCTGTTTATTGTAACTGCAATCTTAATTATGTACACAAAGGCTGTTGGCTCAACGCCGTGACTAAACCTTCATACTTCCCCCATAACGCAACACCTTGAATAAAGGTCTAATATAAAATTAAGCCAGATTTCCCGTCATTATGGTGAATCAGCGTAAAAACCCCTACAACGAGACTAATAGCGTCATAATCTCCCGCGGAATACGTACAGTGCTGAATCGAATTGAATCATCTCCGCGGAGATTACATCAAAACGGTCTCACCTAGAGCGAGCTCGAACAAAAAACTTGTTCCCGGTGCGAGGGCAGGCTGTGCTGCCATCTCGCGCGTTGCTAGGAGACGCGCCGATCAATACAGCCTCCGCCGGGCCGCCTAATTACCCGGCCCCCGCATCCCACCCACTCCGCGCCGTCCCGCCCGCCCCCGCATCCCCGCCGTCCTCGCCCGAGGAAACTTCTCGCCGCCCGCCCCGACCGCACCGCCGCTGCTGGATTTAAATATCGAATGATAGAATTCAAATTCAAATATTTTCGCTTTGCGCCTTTGTTTGTTTTCACGATGGCTCTTATTTTTTTTTTGTAATTACCTTTTTTCGTAGCGTATGTTTGACACGGGCTTCGGTAAATATTTTTGTTTGAAATTGCGGTGAGCGTCGCGTAGGTCGTAGGAGTACAACAAGGGTGTTTGGGGTACCTTTTATTACCTTTATAAATACGAATCCACTGATGATTACGGAGAACTTTCCCCGACTTTGATCTTTCTTTGACTTTCAAAGAAAGATCAAAGTGCCGGGAAAGTAGGTCTCGTGTGATGAAAATAATAAATATTACATTTCGTAGGTTGCTACGATCAATCTGTATTTACAAAAAGTAGTAAAATCATTGTACAAATAAAACAAAAACATCAAGTCGCGAAAACAAATTCGTAAAACAAAGCTTTTACCATCTGCATGATTTATAATACCTCTACCGAATTAGGTCGCACTCAGATTTGAGATTCGATAATGGGCAGTAATAATGCAGGTTCGAAACAAACCCTAAGCCACGTAGCTTGCGTTAAATGTATTTACTGTAGGTAGTAGGTATAAACCTTACATTTTCCGAAGCAGGTGCGTGATCCCGCGAGTAACGTATGTGATCATAATGCCACGCCACTCTGATATATTGGAATATGATACGAGCATGTGAGTTACAGATGAGAGTATAGCTCGTTGGGGTATGAATAATACAAGCTGTTTGTATTTACAGCGAGGTTATAAGCTGGTACAAGTGTATGATCAGTCTATTAAACTGCTATGAAGGAATTTTGCAACTAACGACAACGTTTAGATGAAGTCATCATAATAACGTCATTTAACGAGATCTTCGTCTAATCTTAAGCAGCTGCTACCAGCCATCCTGCCAAAATCGGCGCTTTACTAAATCTTGTCGAAGCCGATTGTATATAGCTTTAAACAAAAATTACGAAGCAGCGGCAGCGGGCCGAGTACGGGCGTGCCAAGACGTTTGTGACAAGACATGATAAATGATGTCTTGTCAATTTGTACTAGCGTTTTAAGACAAAACGGTTTTATCGCTACAACTGTGATAAATTGTGTGACTCAAGTCATGTCATAGTAGGCCGTGCTCGCCCCGCTGGAATTGCTGCCTTTCCTCCTAAAAATGTTCCCTTAACATACAGACCCCCTCGAAAAAGTCCGAGCAACTGTTTTGCACATATAAAAATATAATTGTTGGCGTTTCTGCCTTCCGTTTAACGATCATTCCTTACCATAGCGACACCCACGCAAAAAGTACACGTGGCGTCTAAATCGGAACATAACCGACTTTCTATCACTTAGAAGCACCTTTTTTTTTTTTTTTTGGGTGGGAAATTATCAAATAACTTGTCCCGCTCTGGGCTGAGCGGGAGGGCGTGTCAGACTTTTACTGACTAAAACCCACCCGTATTCCTTCATTTGCCTGTGTGCCAGGGCCACGATATCCCTTTCGGACAAACTCGCAACCCTGGCAGGCATTGGCCCTAGCGGACCCCGTCAGTTGGTGCTGACAACTCTTTGAGGCGCGCATGGAATACGACGCGCCGTCGACCTGGGCCTGGTCCTTATCGGACGGTGAGCTACCCATCGCTCACCGTCCGCAGGCCCGCGCCTACGGTGGCCGGAAATCGGCTTGCGAGTCCCGACGCCCGGGGCGTCTCCTGCGGCGACTAGGGGCGCGTGGGCGCGAATCTTGCCTCTCCCATCACGCGTTCCGCCTCCTCCATCGCAAGCATTACTGCTTCGCAGAAGGAGGTGATGGCCTCCCATGCACTCTCGCTCCGAACCATGGCCTGAACCAGGGCCGGACGCGAGAGATCGCCGCCGCCAATCGCCTCCGTGAGGACACGGTGGTGCTCCGCCCAAGCTGGGCAGACCTCCACCGTATGCTCCACCGTGTCCTCCGGGCGATCCACACAGTGGTGACACCCGGGCGTTTCCTCCCGCTTTATCCTGAACAGGAACCTCCCGAAACAACCATGTCCGGTGAGGACCTGCGTCAGGCGGAAGGTGAGGACGCCGTGGCGCCTCTCTAGCCACTCCTCAAAGAGGGGACTTATCGCCACAATTGTGGCGTGCCCAGCGCTGGGTTGCGACAATCGCACTCTCCATGCCGCCATAAGATCCCGCCGGAGCTCTGTCCGCTGTGCCGTGATTTCTCGCGGCAGCGGAGTTTCACCCCGGCGTTTCGCCTCCTCGCGCCACTCCCAGACTTAGAAGCACCTTCCATTGGTTTCCATCCCTTTTGTTGGTCAGGTTTTTGGTTCAATTTATAAATAAATAAATAAAAAAAATAAAAAAGAAAGCCTTTTACTTTTTTCAGAAGATGCTGGTTTACAAATTACAAGTTAGTTTCCAAGTTTCGATATTATCAAGTTTTTTTTATATACTATATTTAATGTTTCAGTTTCATATAGTTTTATTTTGGATGTGTTAGTATTTCTTCCAAATAAGAAAAAAATCAATGTAAAATATCTTTATTGTGGGCACATAATGTTTGTTACAGGTCTTAACAATATATTATAGTTCCAATATGTCCTGCCTAAAAGGCATACAATAGTTATACATTAGCAGCCCTCTCTGTATTTTGGTTCAATTTACCAAAGCATAACCACAAAAAATATCCTTCTCATAGCCCAGATTACGTCATCTACGTGTCTCGCAAGTTCCAGCGCTCTACAAGTAATTCATACCTAAAACCATAGTTGCCATTTCTTATTGAATATCAGTTGACTTGGAGCTGTAACAATGGCGGCACTGCGACATGTATGCCCACGCCCGATCGCTTCCTTTGTTCGTTAGCGCCCTTTGATCGAGCCGACTTCCTGTTACGCTCTCTGATTAATTTCAGACAGCTCTCCCAGACGAAGGTATATACTAGATCTAGATATATTTTATACGGGGTGAGTGGGGAACGACCACGGAGGCTATGATTTTGTTACAGTATTTTCGCTGTATGATATTATTTTGTGAATGGTTTTGTGGTAGAATAATCAACTGAGTTGTGGTTTTGAGTTAGAGGAAAGGCTTTCTATACATAATATAAGGTGTAGGCGCTGTAGCACAATATCTGAAAAAAACAAACCTTTTGTTTTTCATAAACAAAAGCTGAGTACCTTCGCCTTTTGTCGCTAAGAAGCCTTAAAAGGTTACTAAAGGATGACGTCAAGTGTGATTATGCACCGCCATTTCGGGCTCATAACGTACTGCCAATGGTATGCCAAAGATTACCTAAAGGTTTGCCAAACATAAAGTACCAACTATTGGCTAGGAGCTTCGTTTTCAGCAGAGGTTGATTTTCAGACTGATAATTCATAATAAATTCATCATCATACAGTTTACAAATTCAAATAAAGTAAGAGTTTGTTCCCTAAAACCGATACAACCCTTTTTTTTTTGGGCGGGAAATTATCAAACTTCTCCCGCTCTGGGCGGAGCGGGAGGGCGTGTCAAACTTTTACTGACTAAAACCCACCCGTGTTCCTTCCGTTGCCTGTGTGCCAGGGCCACGATATCCCTTTCAGACAAACTCGCAACCCTGGCAGGCATTGGTCCTAACGAACCTCATCAGTTGGTGCTGACATCTCATTGAGGCGCGCGTGGAACACAACGCGCCGTCGATCCGGGCCTGGTCCTTATCGGACGGCGAGCTACCCATCGCTCACCGACCACAAGCCCGCGCCTACGGTGACCGGATGTCGGCTTGCGACTTCCGACGCCTGGGGCGTCTCCGGCGGTGACTAGGGGCGCGAGGGCACGAACCTTGCCTCTCCCTCACGCGTTCCGCCTTCTCCTTCACGAGCATTGCTGCTTCACAGAAGGAGGTGACGGCCTCCCATGCACTCTCGCTCCGAACCATGGCCTGATGAGCCGGTATGGCCTCCGACACGGCGGTGCTCCGCCCAAGCCGTGTCCTCCGGGCGATCCACACAGTGGTGACACCCGGGCATTTCTTCCCGCTTTATCCTAAACAGGAACCTCCGGAAACAACCATGTCCGGTGAGGACCTGCGTCAGGCGGAAGGTGAAGACGCCGTGGTGCCTCTAGTCACTCCTCAAAGAGGTTTCTTATCGCCACAAAACCGATATAACCCTAATATATAATCTGTGAAGTAAACTGTCTTATTTTACTCAAGACATTTGGACCTGCCCGTCATACCTTGATTAATCACTTTATTACAAGAGATGATTTATTTATGTGAAAGTTTATGAAGGTTTGAAACTTATGCCCAAGTTTCCCCCCGTGTCATGTCGGTGTCAAATTTGTAATATTCAAGGCGTTCTGGTGGTACGAATATAATATTTGTGGTGTCATAGAAACAGTGGTAATACAGTGTAAAATTATGAGAGTTTAATTATTTAGTGAATTAATGAACTATACCGACCCGTTTTTCCAAAATAAAGCCGGATTTTTTGTATGGATTAGAAAAGGAATTTATTCGTCAATTCTCGCTATTGCACCTACCACTGTTTGTTTCTGCATCGCCCAAAGGTTGACTGGTAGAAAATGCCTATGGCATTAAGTCTGCCTGTGTACATTTTTGTGCCTAAAGTATTAAATAAATAAAAGAAATGATACAGGTCCGTTGTGATATCAGTAAAAGATTAAGGCACTGACTAGTCAGGTGCACTCAAATCTGTGTGGTTCTCTCCTCAAAAGATCCTCTTAGAAACTATTCTGCATGGTCCTCATATGACCAAGATTATGTTTGGACTTTAAAATAGACTGTGACCCCTGATTTTGTTTCAGCGTTTCTTCTCAGATTAATAGGAAGGGAAATACCGACCTCATCTAGTTTTGAAACAGTGTTTATAAAAATCTATTTACTGAAATAACTTATTTATCATTTAAGAATAAGATCTTTGGATACCTATCTAAATTACGCACTACAGCACTTTTGGGAGGTATTTTTTCAAAACCCCTTTTATAAACTTTGTCGTCCATCATCTATATAATATAATGCCAAGTTATCTGAAAACTTCTAAAGAGAAAAATCTCCACAGTTCTATTTTATCAGTGAATAAACAGCCGTTATTCGGTATTACCCGCGAGGTTCCCTCTACGACACCCAGGGGATTAGATGAGGCAACCTATTCTTGGAGCGGGTTGCGTCATCAGTTCTGTAGAAATACGGTTATATATTGATCTAATTTCTAGGCTATATTATAGCTCACTAGCTAACATTTGTGCTGTCACCATCTAGATAACTTATTACATATGATATTTTAATAATACGATATTTTATTTGTTTATTTAATTTACACGGCTTAAAAAAACCAATTACATAAATCAAAGTACATAAAAACATAACACATACACTAATAACACCAATTAAATACTATTGTTTTCACAAAAAATTTGGCACAAAACCATTAAATTGGCAAATTTATTGGCGAACAGATCGCAGTCCGGGTTTGCTTCCACGAGCTTATTTAGTGCGATCAACATGCGCGGTACGGGAGACGCAACACGGGCTGCTGTCCGACACGAAGGCACGCCTAGCAGTCGATGTTTTCTGCCACGGAGATAATTATTCGGTGTATAGAGTCGAATCAGCTCATTATGGATGTCAGGCGCATCCGTCATACCCTTCCACACTTTGAGCATAACGCCTATCTGGCCACATGCCCTATGCCACATATACACACAGCTTGTTTAACATGCAATCACGTTTAAATAATTACTTTATTAGGAGATACATTTAAAAAGAAATTGCATGTATTTATGGAATCTCCAAAATCACACCAGAGCAGTGGTGGCCCAGTGGTAACGGCCTCGACTTACGAGTAGTATAGGTCGTGGGTTCGAACTCAGACAGGCGCCTTACTTTGTGTAAATAATTTCATCACCACTTCTCTCAAAACGGTGAAGGCAAACATCGTGAAGAAACCGGCATGTCCTAGAACTAAAAAAACCAAGACCCATCAAACCAACATCCACCAACCCGCATTGGGCCCGGGTGGTGGATTACGGCTCACTCCCTCTCACAGAAAGAGGAGGCCTGTGTCCCAGCTGTGGGGCTACTATAGCCTGATTAGAAAGAAAAGAAAGAAAGAAAAATAATTTTAACTAATTAAAAAAAAAAAAAAAACTGATTTGGTGGTATGAGGAACAGGGTGTAAAGTTCACTCATCCACCATAGAAAAGGGAGGATCCTCCGACCAGACGGGTGTCGTGTCTGGTGGGCAACGTTGTATATATGCTAGTTGCGTGGTAAATTCTGCTTGCGCGATGCAGGATTTGCGTGACGTCAGTGTGACGCGTAGTTCGTATGTGGCGATGTTGATGCCGCTATATCACTCCCCTCCGGAGACCGGAGGTCGATAGTGGGCTGAGTCGTGTATCTTGCGATGCTTGCCAGTGCCAGTAGACGGCTCCATTGAGTCGGAACCGGGTGCCGCATAGTTCTCGGTGAGTCGGAACTGTCTGCGGTGATTCCCCAGTGAGTCGGGGTGGCGCTGCGTTATGCTCCAGTGCGTCGGATGTAGTACAGCGCCGGGTTGTGGCTGACTGCTGGCGTTGACCAGGAGAGGCATGTTCTCTGCTTGTGGACCGGCCGAAAGTGCAGTGTGCTGTGCCAAGGTTGCTGATGAGGCTGTGGGTGATGACCAGGAATGCGCGTCCGCTGCATGCAGGTGGTCAGGATACCCGTTGAAGCCGTGGGTTCTGGCTGGCTGTGTGACTAGCCGCTCGAAAGCTTGAAGAAGTGATGATGATGATGACGTCACGCTGAAGTAGTTGCACGAAGGCTGCGCTGACGTTCATACTCGGGGTCACCAGTTTGGTGGCATGAGGAACAGGGTGTAAAGTTCACTCATCCACCATAGAAAAGGGAGGATCCTCCGACCAGACGGGTGTCGTATCTGGTGGGCAACTGCCCGATGGTTAATGTCGGGACGTTGTATATATGCTAGTTGCGTGTTAAACTCTGCTTGCGATGCAGGATTTGCGTGACGTCAGTGAGACGCGTAGTTCGTATGTGGCGATGTTGATGCCGCTACACTGATTCATAATTTCAGCCGAACCCCCCGCCCCCCGTTAGGCCTCTTCCAAAGTGGGACGGGGGGGGGAGTGCCATAATCGCCACGCTTGGCAGGCGGGTTGACGATCCCAGTATAATATGGTGTCAAAATGCATGAACGCTGCTGCCCATTCTCTAGTAATTTCCTTAGTAGATAGTGCTGTTCTTTACGTCCAGCACCACACGGTACGATTAGTGAATACGCTACTGAAATTATCCTAAATTTGTTGAAGCAGTCGATTCTAGGTCTAAAATGGACTAGAATAATTAAACATTTCCAAATGTATGCCACTCCGAGTTCGATCCTCGGATTTTCGCATTCAGTTGCCACCAAAAATAAATGGATTCGATTTCAAATTAAGAAAACATACACGTGCATCTTTTTAACTTATTGCCTTCATAAGGTAACTTTGTAACATACGATATCTGCTTTACGCAATCTCAGTCGCGTAAGGCATCTCAGACTTGCGTCAATACTTGGGCGTCAATAACAGATTTATACTTTATAGATCTCTCTGTTAGCTATATTCCGGAATATGACTTACGTACGGGATTTATATATTATTATGCTTTAGTGACCATCTGGGTACGATACGTCCGTTGTTGAATTGAATTAACTCACACATCATCATCTTCCAGCCCGGAATCACTCACTGACTCCTAAGACACAGGCACACACGCGCCCGCTCCGCTCGCTTTGAAATTTGTTGTATATAATTTCTTCTGTCTTAGTCTTATGTCACATCAATAGATCTCAAATAAATTGCATTTATCGAAGTCGACCCGCGCCCGCTCTGCGCTCACCCCGCACACGCACTGCACACGCCTTGTGCCCGCGCTTCGGCTAGTGCCGTATTGATTGTGATCAAGGGCGTTTTTTTATTAAATATTAAGTAGTATAAGCGGGTGCGAGGCCGGCGCGTGGCGTGCGCGGGTTTTGCGCGTGGCGAATGCGGGTGCAAGGCGGGCCCAACGCGTGTGCGGGTGATCGGCGCGGGTTCGGCCTTAGGAGATAAAGTATTAAAATTATTGTGACCTAGTTATAAGCCTTATATGCTCTTAGTCTTTGGATATTGTAATGTGATGACTTATTTTTGGTGAAAATATAAAGAATGATTTATTTACTGCTGGGTCTACGCCTCCCCTTTCTTCTGCCATACTTCCTGGTTATATGTGCGTTGTGCGTCCCTCATCGAGGACCAGGACCTGGATGATTGACTCACGACACATTAAAAAAACCAGCCAAGTGCGAGTTGGACTCGCGCACGTAAGGTTCCGTACCATCTATATATATAAAAGAAGAAACTGACTGACTGACTGACTGACATATCAACGCACAGCCCAAACCGCTGAGTCTAGAGATTCCAAATTTGGCACGTAGATTCCTTGTGAGGTCTAGGGGTGCACTATTCTTAGTGCAAAGCGCTGGAGCGTTTGGCGCTGGTAGGTGCTTAGTGGATTTTTCAAAACTCACCCTCTAAAGGGGTGAAACGGGGGATTGAAGTTTATATGAAAGTCCGTCAGTTTTGAAGTTAGGATCTTCAAATTTTGGATTTACGCTGACGATTGAAAATTAATTTACACGTGTCTCAGCGTTTTTGATAATTCCACCCCCGAAGGGTTAAAAAGGATGATGAAGTTGTTTATGAGAAGTCCTTAATTTTCGAAGTAAAAATCACTAAATTTATTATCTAGGCTTATGGTTGGAAGCTAACGTAACGGTGTTGTTAGAATTTCAACCCTTAAGGAATGAAAAGGGGGATTTAATTTATTTTTAATTAAAGTTCTTTATTTGAAGTGTTCCGTACCTCAAAAGGAAAAAAACTGAACCCTTATAGGATCACTTCATTGTCCGTCTGTCTGTCAGTCTGTCAAGTCCCTTTTTCTCAAAGAAGAAACAGACTGACTGACTGACTGACATATGAACGCACAGCCCAAACCACTGGGTCTAGAGATTCCAAATTTGGCACGTAAATTTCTTGTGAGGTCTCGGGGTGCACTAAGAAAGGATTTGTCAAAATTCACCCTCTAAAGGGGTGAAACCTTACCTTAACCTTAGGAACTTCAAATTTTGGGTTTAGGCTGACGATTAAAAATTAATTTATACGTGTCTCAGCATTTTTGATAATTCTACCCCTGAAGAGTCAAAAAGGGGGATGAATTTGTTTTTGGAAAGTCCTTAAAAATCACAAAATTAAGTATGTATTATGGTTGGAAACTAACGCAACGATGTTGTTAGAATTTCAACCCATAAAGGCCCGACCCACTTAGACGGACCGTCTGTTTTTTTTTCACTAAGACAGTCCGTCTAAATGTGAAAATTGTCATATAAATTGTACTGCCACTGGCATATCCGTCTCTTTAGACGGACCGAGAAAAGTGGGTGGTAAGTAAGTTTTAGGGAAAGACTCGAAATTTCGAAGAGCGGTGGCCGCCACATGTATCCGCCACATGCGTCTGCAATTTACCGGCGAACGTCAAAGAGCGGTGGCCACCAAATAGCGGAGGCCGCCACATAGGGTTGGCTGTCAAATAGCGTTGGCCACCACATAGCAGTGGCCGCTACATAGCGGTGGCCGTGACATAGCGGTGGCCGTTACATAGCGGTGGCCGTAACATAGCGGTGGCCGTTACATAGCGGGGGCCGTTACATAGCGGCGGCCGCTACATAGCGGTGGCCGTTACATAGCGGTGGCCGTGACATAGCGGCGGCCGCTATATAGTGGTGACCGTGACATAGCGGTGGCTGTTACATAGCGGCGGCCGTTACATAGCGGCGGCCGCTACATAGTGGCGGCCGCTATATAGCGGTGGCCGTGAAATAGCGGTGTCCGTTACATAGCGGTGGCCGCTACATAGCGGTGGCCGCTACATAGCGGTGGCCGCTACATAGCGGTGGCCGTTACATAGCGGTGGCCGTGACATAGCGGTGGCCGTTACATAACGGGGGCCGTTACAT
This sequence comes from Tiliacea aurago, assembly GCA_948098905.1. Taxonomy (NCBI): domain Eukaryota; kingdom Metazoa; phylum Arthropoda; class Insecta; order Lepidoptera; family Noctuidae; genus Tiliacea; species Tiliacea aurago. The sequence continues at coordinate 21,937,610 of OX402581.1, read as the reverse complement.
AGCGGCGGCCACCACATTGCGGCGGCCGCCACATAGCAGCGGCTGCCAAATAGAGGTGACCGCTACATAGCGGTGACAACCACATGGCAGTGGCCGCTATATATAGCGGCCACTGCCATGTGGCTGTCACCACTCGCCACATAGTGGTGGCCACCACATAGCGTCCGAAATTTAGCGGTGGGCACCAAATAACGGTGGACGCCACAAAGCCGGTGGCCGCCACATAGCGGCGGCTGCCAAATATCGATGAGTGCCACGTAGCGGTGGGCGCCACAAAGTGGTGGCCCCTCAAATAGCGGTCGGCGCCACAAAGTGGTGGTCGCCAAATAGCGGTGGGCGCCACATGGTGGCGGCTGCCAAATAGTGATGGGTGCCACATAGCGGGTGGCCGCCAAACAGCGGTGGGTGCCACATAGCGGTGGCCGCCAAATAGAGGTGGCTGGCACATAGTGGTGATCACCACATAGTGATGGACGCTACATAGCGGTGGCCACCAAATAGTGGAGGCTACCACATAGCGGTGGCCGTCACATAGTGGTCACCGCCACACAGCGGTGGACGCCACATAGTGGTGGACGCCACACGTTTTTAGGGAAGGATTTTACTACGCGTTTTGATAAACTCTAAAGTAATTTAAACATAATATCACAAAACACATGACTAAAGATTTTTCAAAAAACCTCTTTCAGGCGAAATACAGTTTATATCAAAATTATGTTTACTTTGATCAGTATACTTGAGAATTTACCCGGATATTCTTAATAAATATGAAACGACCGTAAACATACATTTTTGAAAACCAACTTTTAAAGGGGGGGGGGGGTTGAATTTTGTGGGGGAAAGATTTTAACGTGCCGTTAAATTAACTTGAAAGTCTGTACTTATTTATTTAAGATCGGAAATAAAGGAAAAGTTATATCAGGGTTTTCAAAAAATCTTCCTCTAAAAGGGGGAGTCAATTTTAGAGGGGATTTTATGTTTCAAATTGGCGCAAAAACGACTGAATGGATTTAGATGATTTTTGGCGCACATATAGTTTATAATCTGGATTAACACATAGGGTACTAGTTTTCATCACGGTAGTACGTTCCTGTGATATTTTTTCCGACATTAACGCGGGCGAAGCCGCGGGAAAAAGCTAGTTATCTATAAAAAGGCAAATTGCAGTTTACGATTTTGAAGTATTAAAAAAAACTACTTACTAGATCTCGTACAAACCAATATTCGGTGGAAGTTTACATGGTAATGCACATCATATTTTTTTTTTAGTTTTGTCATTCTCTTATTTTAGAAGTTACAGAGGGGTAAAACAACAATTTGCGCGAGAGACAGATCCAAAGTGGTAAAATGTATGTCCCCCCCGGACATACATTTTACCACTTTGGAAGTGTCTCTCGCGCAAATTGTTCAGTTAATTTTTTTGGGTTTCTGTTCTAAGTATGGGGAACCCACAAAATTTATTGTTTTTTTTTCTATTTTTGTGTGAAAATCTTAATGCGCTTCACAGAATACATCTACTTACCAAGTTTCAACAGTATATAGTTCTTATAGTTTCGGAAAAAAGTGGCTGTGGGTCGGACAGACAGACAGACAGACATGACGAATCCATAAAGGCTCCGTTTCCGCCTTTTGGCTACGGAACCCTAAAAAACCGGGTACTAGTCGGTTCTGCATTTCAATTGGGTTTATATTCTCTATCCTACGAGTATTATCAACTTGTTTATTAAAACTTCATATAAATACTTAGTGCAAACCGTGGTCATTGAAATTCTCAAGGCACATTTGCCAAGTCGCTTTAAGGCTTCTACATACCGGGGCGACTTGTTGCGCGACGCTACACGATACAAAGGCACCGCTCATCCCGCGACACGCGGGGCCTTTGTGCCGTGTCGCGTCGCGCGACAAGTCGCGCTGATATGTAGAAGCCTTTATGCCCTGATAGCATCATTCAACGAAAATCTTTAAATTGAAGTAGAACTTATTCATAAAAAAATTATTTGAGCTGTACCCGCTTAAAGCTTCATGTAAAAAAAGAACAGAAAAAACCGGCTAAGTACGAAGGGTTCCCTACCATTATCAAAAAACGGCAAAAAAGTCACGTTTGTTGTATGGGAGCCCCTTAAATATTTATTTTATTTTGTTTTTTTTTGTATTTGTTGTTAAAGCGGCAACAGAAATACATCATCTGTGAAAATTTCAACTGTGTTAGACAGTTGAAATTTTCACGGTTCATGAGATAGCCTGCACGCGTAGCATGACCACCGTAGAAACGGGTTTTGTCGACGGAAGGATCGACAAAATGACGTATTATAGAAAGATTTCTACCGTCCTAAGCATGGCGATGTTAAAACTGAAGAGAAGAAATATTTCTATTTTTCAGTCGACAAAAGTCTTTAGTGTCGAGCATGACGACCAATTTTTCTCTACTTTTGACACTTGGGGTAGAAACATTTCTTCTCGACAAGCGTTAAATAGTCTATATCACATTTGAACTAGACAAGAGTCTCTATTAATTTTGAATACTCAATTCAATACTTACACCGTCCAAATTTCTTCTCACTGAACAATCTGGTCAGTGGGGCGGAGTTGTAGGAGTTAGAGTATATGCTTAGGGGCACAACGAGCAGAGAAGAAAACAAAAAAAAATTGGTAAAATAGTGGAAAAGAAATAGTTATTCTAGTCGAAGACCATCCTTGATGTTGTAAAGAAAAATTATGAAGAGACAAGCGAAAAATACAAAAGATATAGTATTTTTGCCTTAATTAAATTCATCTTACATTTTTTTTTTAATTTTTAACTTAAATTCATGTTGGCATGCTGCTTACACGCAGGGAGGGTGGGGGGGGGGGGGGGTTAAATTCCTGTAATTTTTTGCCTAGGACGCACCGTTTTCGTGATATTTGAATTTCGCTGGTTTTTATTAATGAAAAACTTGACGTTTGTCACGTTTTTTTCAAAAACGAAACACTCATAATTATCGTAGAATTCATAGATTACTATATCAGTAGCTACCTCCCCGTTGCTATGGAAAGAATATCTATGTCTTTGTGTTCATAGAAACGCGAGTCTACGGGTCGCGCCATGCTCGGGCAGAAGAGATAATGAGTTGGATAGAAAGAGCTTTGTCGTTTCTTGGTAGAATAGAGATAGAATTGGTCATGCTACGCCTGCTGGTGACAGACGGACAGACGGACGGACAGCGGAGCCTTAGTAATAGGTTCCCGTTTTACCCTTTGGGTACGGAACCCTAAAAAAGAACAGAAGAACTAAGTTTTCTAAAGGAAATGTTCAGGATGAAGCAGAAAATGAAACTCAGAGACTTAGTCAAAGAAAAAAAAAAACAGCAACGGAAACAGGACTGGCAAGAATGAATTCTATATAAAGATGAAATCAAGTGACTTTTTAAATTTTTTGTCGGACGTTCTGTCTCGGTGATGCAGTTTAACACCGGCGAAGGGCGAGGTGGGAAATCAGTTTCGTGGCACTTTTTGTGTACCTCAGTAACGCCTGGTGAGGTGACATGGGGCAAATTGGATTTATCTGCCGGCAGACGCAAGAGACAGTGCACATTACCGGATATTTTTACCGCTTCTCCCGTAATCTTGTAATGGCTGGAGAGGAATGTGTCTGAAAATGGAGAGAAAAATGCATATTTTATTTTTGTGTCATGTCATATTATCTTGACGTATACACGTCATACATACACATCGTTTTTTGTTACCATAATGTTCGTATCTTCCTATTTAAAGAACGATTAAATAAACAATGTACGCAACATTTTTCATCAGAACTTCGCTTCAAGATGATAAAAATTAATATCTCTAAGTAACAAAGGAAGTGCGGAAATGGTTCTTTAATTACTTTTCCCAGGAGCACCACCTACGTGTTATTTAATACTTGGAATGGAAGGACACTAAGTGATAGATGAGGCTACGGTACGGCAAAGAAAGTCTATTTCTTAGAGCATGTGTGCGATGGCTGGCCAGCTGTTTATTAAAAAAGATGCCAGTCATTTATCTTTGTTATTTATTTTAAAGTAAGACGAAAGTTGGTTTGGAAAAGCTGAAATAGAAAATAACTCTCGCGGAAACCATTCGCAAAATATGTAACCTTTTTAGTAAGATTGATAGCTACTGATAAAAAACTACTGGTCTTTTTTGATGAAAATGTATAAGGATAAGCCATACATGTAACAAAAAAAAAACAATTAAAAAGAAAACTTTAATGTCATTCATATTATTTTTTCATCGCCACTGGCCAGTTTTTAGTTGTAACAAGTCGAAACTCTTTCGAGGAAAATCCATTAATGTTTTCTAATAAAAATAATAATTTATTCTGTTTGGCCGAATTATAATTGTTAATCAAAAATTTAACACACTCATCACGTTTGTGTGTTTCTCTTAATAATTATTTTGATGTAAATATTTTTTATTTTATAAAAAAACCGATATTGAATTGTTTAAAAAAAAAAGAATAGAGTCTGGGTAATCTGAATACAAAAAAAAAGAAAACATTATGCCTTGTTATTTATTATCTGTTGATCTATAGTTGATCTCAATTAAAATAACGTAGTGTCAATAATGTTTTATTTAAGTGATATTGCAATGGTAATTAATGATTACAGTAATATATAATACTGATTAAACCTTGATAAGCTTTTGTGCATTATTTTTTGATGATAGATGGAATATCTTAGATTAAATGCGTGTTTATGAGTGTGTTATTATGTTAGTAGTGGACTATTAAAACGATGGTGACATGAACATTTTACAAATCAATGCTGAGCTGCACCTGCATACATTTTGATGCTCTCAGAAACAAATTAAACAGTAAGTGTTTTAATTTCATACCGAATGTTGCATGATCGTATGACGTAGGCTGTTAAAACCTACGCAAGTTGTTATAGTCAATAAGGATTAACGGTAAACTGTTACTAATACTTAGATAATGTTCACGTGGGTGGCGGTCTATTGACCTTATAGTGTACTTATTATGTGAATAGTTAGTTAGCATTGTCTAATTCTAGTTATTAATTAGATTCTTCAGTCATTGGTACATTGCTAGTGAATCACATTAGAAGCTACATGAATCAAGTTTTTGAAACATCAAAGTTCATGTAGGATGTTCTGTCCTATTTATAACGTGAATTTGTTTTGAGCAATAAAGCACCTAATAAAAGTTGATTATTTAAGTTAGTAACTGCTATCAAAAATATCAGTTTGGTGATTAAAAGAGTTTTCTTGAGAAGACTCCTTCCTCAATAAAACTTATTATTGCAAAGGAACATTGGTATATCACTAACTGGGTATTAAAATGAACTTTCCACAAAGTAAATAAATAGGACAAACTATCAAACGCACATGAAACACTCAGTAATAACGTCCGCCATCTTGTCTCTTTATAATACCTCGTAGTTCCGTCTCTACGTTATATTGGAATTCTCCTGTGTTTTGCTCTCGAATAGAAATTATATTGCAGTTGCTGCTTTGATACAATATACTAGCTTTTACCCGTGGCTTCGCCGGCGTGGAGTTCGGAACTATCCCTCGGAATGTACCTCCTGTGGCTGTCGCTGAAAACCAGCGCTGGGGCTCTGTCTCGCATAGGGTCGCAGCATTATGCTGAGCGGTGGTCGTTTTGCGTGGATGTGACGCATATTTTCCCCCTACTTGTTCTTTATGTATTTATCTTCTTTTTTTACCTACTACTGGTATAAAAAGTATCTTATATCCTAACCCAGGATAAGGTATATCCGTGTGCCTTTCAGCCGTTTAGGCGTGAAGAGGTAACGGACAGACAGACAGAGTTACTTTTGCATTTCTAATATTAGAATGGAAGTATAGATATTGATTAATTATTCAAGTAGGTATTGAGGAGCAAGGAAGGAGGCACATGGTTGCTTCAAGATCTACAAATGAGATCACACCTGTAAAGACACACCTTTTTCTGTATTTATCTTCTTGCACACATACAAACTTGGTATACTCGTATAGCAATATTTAACGAACTATTTCATTAGGTACTCAATATAATATCAGTATAGAGTTTAGACTTGTTGAAGACAACCTTTAGGTTCCGTGGCTCGAAGAGAATTTACTTATTAACTACGTGACGCCCCATAGAACATGTTTTTCATTCTATTCTATTAAAAAGCCAGTACTTTTACCGTAACTATTTATAAACTTCTTGACATAATACAAAAATCACTTGAGGCCAATCACATACTTTCAATTTTATATTTAGTATTTAAAATCACTACAAATCGTTTGAATATTTGGAAATCAAGACATTTAGCCATCCGACACTGTGTTGCCACCTTTTTTTTTGTTTTGGGATTGACATTATCAAATAACTTGGAGGGAGAGAGTGTCAGACTTTTACTGACTAAAACCCACTTACCCACCCGTGTTCCTTCAGTTTCCTGTGTGCCTTCTGGCACACACACAAAAATCATATATTATATTTTTTTTATATATTGTTACACTCCTGTACATTTTGTAATTTGATCATAAGTATACAAGTAAAACCCCCCCAAATTTTGGGGGAGGCCTATGTCCAGCAGTGGACGTCTTTCGGCTGTAATTATGAATGATGATGACACTATTAAAATCAAATACCTTGACCTAGTTGGTGCCAAATTGCAGTGTTTTTGATAGGCTTTGTTTTGAATATTTAGATTTTTCCTGTATCACTTGCATCTGGGTAAATTGGAGGTTGATCCCAATTAACAATAATCGAATTTAAGCCTTTTCAAATAACTTTAAAACAGCCAATTGTTTGCAAGGAACAGTAAGCATGTGCAATATTTTTCTTTATCCTGTCATTGTCCTGGCTGTTGGCCAAGGAACGCTTGCTTACAACCGGACTTGCACTTGCAAATGAGAGTCTAACTACTTTTATCTATGATGGCAACTTTTAGAACTGTATGTAAACAGTGTTCAGTCACGAGCATAAATATATTACTGTGGATAGCTTGGGCTATGGATATCTGGTTTCATGATTCTCGATTAATATCTGTCGTCAACATGACGGCAAATATATGTGATCATTTGTGGAAGGCATATACAAGTGGCAGTGGCTGTCAAAGTGAAGTCAGATATTTTTGATCACAATGAGGTATCACATTCTTCTGAATTTAATTGAGTAGGCAGATATTTATAACGCAAGACGCAAGAGAATGCATTCTAAGAGGTTACGCATATTTTTGAAACCGATTCACTATCCTATATTTAATTTAGAGTCGCATGTCAACTTCAGATAGTTTTGGTGTTCATTCGATGTCACATATTCGTGCTACCACTTGTACATACATGCCTTCCACAAATGCTAACATGTGTTGGCCATCATATTGATGACAGATATTAATAGATGATTCATGAAATCAGATATTATTGCCGAGCTGTCCATAGTAATGTATTTATGCTCGCAACTTTACAAGACCAACAACTTGCAATAGGAAACACACACTATGCATCTGTATGGCATAGTGTATGTTTCCTATTGTAAGTTCTTGGTCGTGTACAGCAGTGAATGCTTAGATAATATGTTTGCATTGATGAGCTTATCAATAGTTCTCCTATGTGCCTACTACATAATGTAACGCAATTGCATTGAAGATAATGGCCAGGCTGGCTTCAATCCAGCATACATAGGTAGATAGAAATTAAGACCAATGGTTGAGCAGATGCATAATTTATGTTGTTCTATTCTTTTAACTTCTATTTAATTCTTTCCCTTTTTAAGGCTAGTTTGCACCACAAATCACTAAATGCATTTAGAAACTAATTTAATACCTGCATAGTTCTATTTCTATCAATGAAAGAATGAAAGAAACATAATTATGTCCTAAATAAGTGAAGCGTTAAATGCATTCAGTGATTTGCAATTATGGACTCTAAAACGTACATAATCATTAATATCATGTCAAACATTACTCATTTATAAATACAATATCAATATTGTGTTATGTTGTTCTGTAATTAACCATATTAGGTACTTTGGGGTGTCGCATTTAAAGGGTCCGCACAGGACCTTTTCTCCTCCTCCTCTTTCCCCCAGTTGTCTGTCCGTCTGGCTGTCCGCATCCCCTCACTCCCAATCTATACTCTGCGTGTAATTTGAATTCGGCGTGTACATAGACATCAAGATATGTTTGCAATGTTTCATGTAGGTACCTACTTAATTTATGCATGCGGATAATTTTTCATGTAATTTAATCATATTTCTTCTTAGAATTGGTTATATAAGCATTATATTATAAGTACTGTTTATTTTATTTTATTTTGTTGTTCAACTCATTAAACTTGACTTGGGTTCCGTACGTATTTTTCGGGTAACCACTGAAAATCAGCGCTGTATTGTGGGTCCCCCATAGCACAGCATCATGCTGAGTGCAAGGCTTTTTGTCACAGTCATGACGTGCAGTTGCCGACTATTTGTTATTTTTGTGCTCGTGATTTTAATGTAGATAGGTTTTTTTTTTTAAATGTTTACTTGCTCGAGTCTATGCTTTCCTAAGCACGTGTTTCTGTGACAAATAAAATTATTTTTCTTTCTTTCAGTGATAGCGGACTAAAGGCTGTTGCATATTGTTGCAAAGAGTTTTATTATTTTTGTTGGCATATATGTATTACTTTGGATTGTAAGGGTCTTCTAGCAGACTGCCCTATTAATTACCGTGACGAGATAAACGCATTAAAAAAAATTACCATGTTTTTAATTCATTTTAGTGATCGAGGGATCTTTTCCCTTTACACAATCTTCGCAGTACGTATTCAGTAAATCGGTTAGAAAATCAAATTAACTTGGTTTCAAAGTCGCGCATACCTAGTTCAAGGAAGTAATGTTATATGACACTCTTGAGTTCAGAAATGTGTATAACACGGTGCTAGAGATACATTCCAAAGGAAGCGACCGCGAATACAAATATTCTTCGTATCTAGGGCGATGCTTCTTTACGACATTACTCTGTGCACTGAATACACTCCGAGACTTTTATATAAACATAAATACATCGAACGGTAACATTCAGGGCGTCTATTTGCGAATTCATTTCATGGCCTTTGACAGGGTACGAAAAACTCTAACGTGCCATTCATCTGAAGTCTGGAGTCACGTCGTAATAGAGTGTAACATAAATAAAAGCCTCGGTTCTTGTTAGTTCGTCGGCAAAACTCTCGAAGCGCGCCGTGGCCCGCCCGTCATGCTGCTCTCAGCTCCTTTGAGGAGCAAACATCAATATAATTGGATTGCCTTACAATTTTTAAGTAAACAACCCATAGAGTTCTCGAAGCATGCTGAAGACTTGTTTAAAGAGTTCTGTACTTGTATTCTGCAGCTGAATAAGAAAACTTTGGCTTTGTATGCTTTTCTCGAAGCCACTCCTTTGAAGATGTCTGTGCATTACGTTAATGGGAATATCCAATTTTGTGTCTGTGGAGACAGTCAGTACGTCTTCTAACTACTTAAGGAATCTTGAGTCAAAGAAACAAGGTGGCTTTGGCAGATAAGAAAGTTAAGTATGGTTTCGATCTATGTTTCAAACACACACCGTCTTATTACAAAACCAGATTTATATTTTGACATGGCTTAAACCATGGAGGCAGTTTTTGTAATAAGAACGTAACTGTGATTGAAATACCGTTCCTTATACAAAACTGAAACCTTAGTTTGGTACTACGTAGTCAGATTTTTTTTTAGGAACTTTACAATAGTCGGAATAAAGTTCAAAATTCAATAATGGCTCCATGTTTTAAACCTGGGTCGGAAGATAAAACTTGTTTTGTAATAAGGGGGACATAATCTGCTTCGCTGCCTGTGATTTTAAAACTTCATATTAGCTTTGTCCTAAAACAATAAAACTACATAGTTTGATTGTTTTAGAACGCAGCTACTGCCAAAAAGTTGTACACATTCGAGTTAGCCACCACACGGTGGCCACCACTGTATTTTCACATGATGGGTGGGTTTCTAACTTTTTTTGTCCACCATTTTGATTTGGCGCCAAATTTTACGGTTGTTGGAGTTAAATGAGGCAAATTGGTTATGCACCGTTTATAAGACCATGACTACCGCATTAACTTCAGTAATTTTATCCTAAAGCTCTTGTTGCTGTATTGTATTATATAATTATGGGAAAATATTGTGTTCATATGTTGTATTGAACAGCCATGTCTCATATTTAAACGCGGGTACTGCCAAGATTTAGTAGTAAATTAGCCGAATTTGTCGATCCTGGAATTTGTAAAAAATCCTCTTAAAACCATTATTCGTCAATACTACATCTCATAAGCTATTCCATCTTTTTCCGTTCTATTGCCCGAATTATCCACGTGAGCCGTAAAGAAATATCGAGAAAACCAATGTCCGGACTAGACTCATCTTGGTGAAGTTGGATACCTTTCTGTGTTGCCAAAAACGTGTCACTCATCGCAGCTTTGGCCATTTAAGTCCTCTTCTTGATCTCTCGTTCGCTTCCTCCCTGATCAGTAAGTAGCGATCTGAGGTAATTATATAAACTCGCTGACAAATTCTACATCTGCGAGTTCTCCCGAGGAGAGTTTTCTGGAGAGTTGACCGGTTCTGTCAATAAGCATGAATATGGTCTTTGACTTATTGAAGTCGAAGACAATAGACAATTATTTATTTATTTAAGCCTCTTTAATTCCTTAGTAAAAATACTTAATACAGTTTTTTTTTTACATAGTTTTATCTAGGGACCTTTCGACGAGTATAGGCCTCCTCCATCTCACTCCATTTTTTCCTAACTTGGACTATTCTCATCCAGTCGTTGTTTGTAAATTTTATCAGTTCGTCTTCCCATCTTTCCAAGGGGCGACCTCTATTCCTTTTTCCGGGGGGGGGGGGGGGGGGGGGGCAGCTCATGTAGTAATTTTTTTAGTCCATCTCTCTTTATCCTGACGACCCACAATAGACAATACAACAACAATACAATACGTGACAATATGTTAGTCCAATCAGTATTCTACTCTGCAAAATAAATCAGCTAGTTCCTTTTTTGAAGATGCAAAGTATGTAGTGTCGTCCGCATATCTCAGGTTGCTGATCTTTATTCCTCTGGCAAAGACGGTCTCCCATTCATCTAAGGCTTTCCTGATTATGTATGACATGGTGACATATGCATATATTAAATTAATAGGATAGGAGAAAAAATACACCCCAGTCTTACCCTCTTTTCTGGCTTGAAAGAACCTGAGATTACGTCATTAACTCTTACCATGGATCCCCGTCTTGATAAAGTACAGATTAGCGATCAAAGAAACGAGGTGTTGAGGTACGCCCATCTCTTGTAATATTGTCCACAGGCAATTCTATTTGACGCAATCATTGACCTTCGATTAATCGATTAAGAACATTAGTGTTGGCGTGTTGAATTCTTGGCTTTTCTCAATTATTTGCCTCATATTCACAATCTGTTCTTATGTACCTCCTTTCACGAAACCCACCTGTTCACTGGGTATCTGCCACTGAAGGTACAATTGTAGTCGTCCGTTGATTACGTAAAGCAATATCTTGCTAGCATGAGATATAAGTGCGACTGTCCGGTAGTTGCTGCATGTTCTTGTTGAGCTTTTCTTGTGCAGTGGAATTAGGACTATTTCCAGTCAGTGCACCATCTACTTGTTTTCCAGACTTAATTGCATATGTCAAGCATTATCTCCACCCCGATCTAGGGGCTGTTGATGATTCTCTTCAGCAAACATTTTGTCTCTACTGGTTGATTTGTTTGATTTAAGTTTGCGCAGTGCACCTCGGATTTCAAATCGTATAGTCGGCGTAAAGGCTTTCATAGTATGATCGCCATCTTTCTGTAACTTGATCTATCTCAGTCAACAGTCTTCCCTCGTCATTTTCTATGGGCCATGATCTCAGCCTGAATTCACGAGTGGTGCTCCTAATTTTCAGGAAGAGATACCTTGTCTGGAATTTTTGAGCATGATTCTCTATGTCCTGACAAACCGAATTCAGATAGTCATTATAGTTGCTGCACATACGTTGAATCTTTGCCGAAACTCGGTAGTCTGCAAGCGCAGAGTCAACATTGCTTTTGAGTAGTTAATTTCTTTCTCTGATAGCTTTCCTTGTTTCTTCGGTCATCCATTTCAGTTATATCTTTCTCGGAGCATCGACTCCCTTTCTCAGGCCCTCTTTGCGTGATGAAAGTATAAAAAAATTCACTCTGTTCCAATTGTCGTCGGTATCGTCATGACAGTTAATGGCAAAGTTGGCTGATTTGGTCTTAAAACTTTAGTTCTTCAGGTTCAGGTCTCCTTTGTGCCGGTTGAACTAATCACTAATCTTTTCAGTTTGGGACACATCTCTGCTACTAGGAGTTTGTGGTCGCTCCCGCAATCCACTCCAGGATAAGTTTTTGTGAAGCTTTTGCACGATACTCATCTCTTGTTGACAGCGATGTAGTCTATTTTGTCACCTGAAATTATCCACATGTACAGTCTCCTCGTAAAGGTGTTCATAATCGTTAAGGAGTTTTCCGCGCAGAATTGCAGCCATTTCTCGCCTCTGTCGTATCTGGAGCCAAGTCCATATTTGCCTACTACTTCCTTTAGGTGGCCATCTCTCGACGTGTCCCTTATCTTGGCATTAAGGTCTCCCAATATTTCTTTTTCTACACTTTTTAGAGTATCTTCGACTTGGTTGTAGAATGCTTCAACATAAAATTCTGTTGACGTGGACGTTGGGCATATACCACTACTACATTGTACCTAACGAGTTATATCCTAGAAACGATTTGTTGATTTCGGGAGACACCGACAAAGCCACACCATGTTTACTTTCACTTGCTGGGCCAGAACGGTAAACTGTGACCCTTCGGAATTTAGAGTTTCGGTGATTTTTGTCTATGATCTCTTTTTCCCTGGTTGGATCATTCCCCGAAAATTCCTGGTTCTCAAACTTAACTTTTTGCGAACCTGTGCACGATGACCAGTTACTCGGTCACCAGTAACATACTGTCCGCACTGTGCCTGGTGAGCCACGACAGTATGCCAGTAGCATATTTCACACCATGAGACTTGAACTCAACATGGCGCCGTGCACCGGGTGGTAGCTGGAACGAATCCTATCACTCTCTTTAGTTGGTCCACTTTTATAGGATTTCTTGAGAAAATAGTGCAATGGTTTCCCCTTGCCTCCTGTACTGCACTGATGTTATATGAGTAGTCAGTACGTCCTGCCGTCAACGACTAACATCCGGTTAAAGAAGAGATATGACCGGACCCCCGTTCTCCCGTCTGCTTGTCGACCTATATCTCCAAACGGTTTGGATACCACAATCTCGGTAATAGGTTACTCGTTGTTACAGCAATCACGAGAAGGAGGGAGTGGAGTTGCTGACGAGAGGCTAAGTGGCTGTTCTTGAACAATTCTTGCAGTGTACGCTCTTGCATTATAATGCACAACAATGAAATCGTGGCCCACAAACTCAGTATATGGCATCGCATGAGCCTCTAGGCATTGACGAATGTATCGGTCGCAATTTAGTGGTCGCAACCGTGATCCAATCACAACCTCCAGGGCAGTTATTCCTTAGGTGGAGATTTCGCCCCAGGCTGTCCATGACCCACTGCCATAACTCACCTACTCTTCAATGCAACATTGTTGAAAACGTTCTCCCTGTCTTTGATAGGCTTTCCTACGTCCATCATTGCCATGTGCCATGTGTGTCGTAAAGAAAGAACCTGGCTCCATTGACGTTGAGGTTGAGTCCAATGCAAATGTACGCGTGCAAACTGTAGGCGAGCCATTCTGTGAGCTCGTGTCAGTTTGGGGCCAATAACTTATGAGAATGACAATGGCTTATGAGGTTTTCTCTTCGAGTCTTCGAGCCGTCTAACAGTTCAAGCGGAAATAGTCAGTCCATGAAAGTCTCGAAGCTGTTCTTGGACCTGTACTGAGGTCAGGTGACGATTACGCAGGCAGGTAAACATAAACCGATCTTGTCGTGCTGTAGTAACTCGGGTTCGTGCTCCTCCTGGACGGCGCACGGAGCCGCCTGGGTCTAAATACCGATGCGTTGTTAAATTATTTGAATGGGAACACGACTTACATGAAGTTGTGCACTTACGATTCGATGACTAAGCCCAGACTGAAGAAGTGCCACAACTTGCATGGCTATTTCAGGTACAATATCATTATTTTCTCTGACTTATCATTATTTTGACGTTTTACGCGTATGGAACGTTATGATTTAGGAATCCGGAACATAAATCCGAAGTATCGGCCGAATGTTCAGCCGTTGCTTGACTACGGCTAACTATGGCTGACTAAGGCGAAAGAAAAAAAAAACGACAATCAAAGAGCTAAGCTAAAGTAAAAAATGTGACTTTAAGTCGGGTAAGGATTCAAAGTCAAAAAAGGAAGCTATGGAAGTTATAAAACGGCTGAACATTCGGCTGATACTTCGGATTAACGCTTCGGAGAAGACCCCCTGGAGTGTAATAAGTACATAGCTACTGTGTGTATTATGTACGTAGTTGATCAAATCGGATAACAACAGCACAGATGTTTAGTAGCAAATTTCTACAAAATATCTGTGTAATCAAACATCCTACACATTCAGTATTTCAATAGATACCAATTATTATTAAAAAATCCGTAACAAGTTAGTGTAGGGCGACCATAAGTAATTAAATATGTCAAACTATGATCATAAGCAGAGTTTGTGGTAATTTTGTTTGTTAAAAAAATAATGTTAATTTGAAGTTCCGATTGGGCTACCCTATATATCAGGATAGGATTTACATAACTAATAAAAAAATGCTTAATGCTTTCTGGCTTCCTTTGTGCTTAAAAAGAGAGTCCTAACCTATTTTCACCTTTGTGATTTACCTCAAGCTAATAAATCCTTTTATCAAACTCAACAAATCTATCAGACAAAGAATAGAACAATACTCAGAAAAACGTGCCGCAAACTCGGATCAGCTATAAAGCCCGCAAGATAAAATATCGGCGCAGGATCGTGGTGAAACTCCCAACTTCTCCACATAAAGCTTTGACTGAGCCAAAGTTTTTTTTTACTTTCTTTATTATCTATGTACTGGAACCCCGGGCTGGCGATAAACCTTTGGCACCAAAGCTTCGAATAAAATCCAATTGTCTGTCAATTTTTTCCATCTCAGTGAAATATTAAACTAAAGTTTAGGTGAAGGAATTATATTTGAAACTACGAGAGCAGCACAAAAATATAGGAAAGGTGCTCTCAATAAATTGCACGAACGAGCTTTTATTTCCTTTAAAACTCGTGTTGTGTTGACAGCATTTGATAAATGCTGCAGCGGCGCTTTCTTCTCACGTAATTTCGAATAAAAAGTGTAGGGGAGTGGCCGGGAGGCGAGCGTAGCGTAATGCACATTAATGATCGATGAATATTATTTTTCTTGAAGAGTTACATGTCTCGTGCTTTGCATTCATTACTTTAATTTACTTACTTATAGTTTAAGTTCTTGGAACGGCTCTTTGAATTACTTTCAGGCTATTTTCAGCTTTTTTTTTACGTAACATCTTTTAATAACGTCTTTTTACGTAACATCTATTATTAATTTCATTTAATTTATTATTTATTTCTGTAACTATCCGTGACATCACAGCGGGCCCTATCAGAATCCAGCGCTGTGGCACTTATTTATAACTAGCTGCGCCCCTCGGCTTCACCCGCGTAAGTCTCGATCCCGTGGGAATATTGGGATATAAAGTAGCCTTTATGTTAATTCAGGGTGTCAGCTACCTCCTTACAAAATTATCAAAATTGGTCCAGCCGTTTGTGCGTGAACAAATAACGACCACACACTCACAAACTTTCACCTTTATAATATTAGTGTGATTGTCTCAGCATCTGAAATATGAGCCTCGTACAGGACTTTGTTTTTATTTTCATTATACTTCTTTTTTCTTTATGTTTTTTTTATGTTTCTTAGAGTGTATTTTAGTTTAATTTGTGATCTCCTGTGTGAGTCCCAATAAGTATTTTTTCTTTCTTTCTAATGAAAATTATATCTACATAAATGAAAATATCTTCATGTTTCACAATATTTGAAGAAACTTTATGCTTATCTAGGAAATATTTAATGCAGGAAATATTTAATGCAGGAAATATTTAATTAAAAAATACAGCACCTTCCCAACAAACCTCACGAGAGTTCAAATGTAATTTCTCTTTAAAACAGGAAGCAATCATAATTTCGGAGCTAATCAAAAGCTTTTAAACACAAAAGTTAACAGGAAGACTGTACAATAATAGCTATAAGATGTTTTCTCTCTCGTCGTTCCCTAATGGGTATTTTGAAAAGGATATTTCTTTAGACGGAGCCTTTCAAACGTTGTTTTTGCCTTTCCCGCGTCGCCGCCTCGGTCTCGTAAATTGGCTCTCAAACAACTATAAACCAAATAATAAAATACGTTTCGCCACACTGCTCAGTGCACACTGGAGGAAACGTTATAGCAAAGTGTGCGAGCGACGACTTGTCGTTCAGATGGCGAATGCAATTTTCAAAGGGAAACGCTACACTTGTGTGTATGCCTTTATAAAATAATCATTTACAGTTTTTCGTTCGGTATGTTTCTGTTTTCTTTTTGCGTGGGAGGCTTAACGCCCACGTTCGTCATTCAGTAGGTACTATGTATTGAGTTTTACTCTTACTTCGCTAGACAAGATTTTTTCTTATTCTTCCGCAGTCTCCGCCCTCGGGAGAGTATTTTTTATATTGATTGTAGACTTATGCTTTAAGATGACGTTGTCAGTAAGGAAGTTACTTAAGCATAAAAATATAAAACATAGTTCCTAAGTCAATGTATGTACAGTCGCCAGCACATTTAACTCAAATTGTCAAATTTTCTTATTCGATTTTGAACTTAACCTTCAACATTTTAAGGTTTAAAAGGCTATTGACTGTAGTACCTACCGAAAAAGTAGCTGCTAGGATAACGATTGATATTCTAAAATAACACCGATCATTACCAAGTATTTCGTCATACTTTATATTGCTTTTCAATCGTTCACACTACAGAGCTAAAGTGCATAAAAAACATTAAATCTTGTTTAATGGGTGCCAACAGCTCTTTCACTCAACTTTTCATCTGAGACTAAGTATGTAAACCATTCTATCTACATGATTACATGAAGATTCGGATCTCCTCTCCACCCTCAATGAAACCCAGACGGCCGTGTGAAGTTTAATCAACATCGTATTACACTCTAAATAACCTTCATATTGTAAAATGGCGCAATATGAGACCGACATCATTAGTGCATGCTGCATCGTGTACTCGTGTACTCGACAGCGTACAACGAGTACTATAGTTATAGTAAGAACTAACATCTGGAAATCTTAAAGTATGAATGAGACAAGCTAATGAAACTCGTAGCCATCTCTTTGCCCACATGTTTAATAATTTAGTTATAGAGTCTAAAGCATCATCATGTGCAAATAGGAAGATAGGCCACTGTCTAACATTACGTAAATATAAAATGGACCTGATGTCGTGCGTCATATGCTCGACAACAGAAACAGAGAGACGAATTACGCGGGCTATAGCGGTTACGTACCCATAACAACTCGGAAACACACTACAATTCGGGTATTCCCCGCAACCGCAAACCGAGAGTAATGTAGGTCGATTGTGTCCTTTCCCCTAATGTATGCGGTCCACATCGAGGAGCGCGTACCATATCTTCCTATTTAATACACCAATGGCCATGAATGAGTTATTGCGTTCACCAATCAATGTCAAGCGTGATAGTTACGGCTGTTGCCATCATTAAGTAGTTATGTTTATAGATAGGTACATTTTCTCGCTGCTGACTGATTGGCAGATGAATCTACGAAAATAAAACTATAATATAAAGTATGAACGCTCTGCAGCTGCGCTCTCTTCAATCTTGCTTACAGATTCAATCCTTGCCAGTTTTCAAGCCAAGACACGTCAGTTGTGGCTAATTCCTATTAAAACTTTTAGTACTGCTGACGTACTTAAGTTACCAACGTCGACACTAGCCTGTCACATTAATACTCTGAAAGTAAAGCACTCTCTAGACGACGCGCTTTCCGGACACCTCGCTCCTGCACTCTGTGCATTAGCCCAGCGTAGCCCAGCGCAGCTCAGCATTTTCCAGCGCAGCCGAGCTAAATGCACTGACCTGTTTACTCGGTATTAGACGAAAGACTCAAGTCCTACGTCCACTTTAAAGATATTACGGTTTTTAAGTAAAAGCCCTCACGTACAACGTGATTGAGTTTCTGCTCGCAGTTCGTTATGAGATTGAAGTGCTTTTTTAATCAGTTTATGCGCTGAAAATATTTTTACTGTGTTTTATGCAGTTTTGTATGTACGTACTTAGTTTTTGTAAATATACCATAAATAGTTACATCTCTGCCTAACCTTTTTGCGAAAATAAACAAGATGTAATATAGTAGTATGCAGTTATCGTTTTTTTTTTAATAAAAACTTTTATGTTTGTTGACCCTACTATGGAAAACCGGCCAAGTGCATGTTGGACCACGCACAATGAAGGGTTCCGTAGTTGGGATGAATTTATCCCAAAAACAAACTTAACATTGTAGTTGAAAAACATGCTCTACCATACATCGAAATACGTTACGGTAAATTCTCTAACTGCAAATTTTAGTTGGTAGACTATTACCATGAATTTTCAAATATCCAAAACCAACAAACAACCAACCAACCAAGAACAACCAGTCCAATTGTACCAACATTTATGGCAAATAAATAGATTTTATTTGATTTTTTTTATTTGAACCATTTAGCTGCCAGGGGGGGACACTTGACTCTAACAAAAAGTAGCACTTTAAAGCTTAATATTCCGCAAACGGATCCCTTAATTGAAAAATGGTTCTGCAAAACCCACAATATTTTTGAACGGCCTATCTAATGATACCCCACACCATGGAATAGGCGAGAAAAAAAATATCATCGCCATTTCACGTGTAAGGTAAAAAATAATAAAAATTGTTTTTCATGGTTTTATTTGACGACTTTTTCGGCATGATTAATATGTATACCAATGCCAAATTACAGCCTTCTAGTACTAAGTGTGTCTGAGCTAAGCCGGGGACAGACGGACGGACAGACAGACAGACGGACATGGCGAAACTATAAGGTTTCCTTGTTGATTACGGAACCCGAAAAAGCATGTGTGTTATTGAGACTAGTGTACTGAAGACAAGGCTAGTGCCCTCAAAAAAATAATTGGTGATCTAAAGGCTTACCATGACGCTTTTTTATTTCTACTCTACTGTAGAATAGAATTTGCTTGTATACCGAAAATGTTCTACTTTCTACACGGAAACGTAATTTTTGTCTACTGTTCCGTCGAAAAAACACTTCTTAACGGTTGTCATGCTAAGCCTGCTGGTTCTAGAATGAGACTTGATTTTTATCCAGCTTAATTGATTGATTAAACAAAAAATACCGCTTGTTGTCTTGCACACCAAGCAATACTTACTTACACTAGTCGTTTGATGGATTCTTTGTGCCGTTATTCTTCGTCTTCTAAGCATGTCAAAGGCAATATAAATGGATTCGGCCCAGAATTCGGCCACGTGTTTGGTGCCATCACTAGCGTCCATCAGTTCCTGTAACGTGCAGCCATGATACTAAGTGTGTAATGCACAGGCGTCACCCAGATCAGAAAAACCCTCGGGTCACCCAGATCCTTCACAGCTCATCAAGCAGACCAGGAGACCTAATCAGCTTCTGGAGGGAGGTGGGCTGGTTGGAATAACCAACGACGGCCGCCATGGCCCACGCACAATGGTCCACATGAAGGACTAAGTGCGTAAACCAAACCTGCTAACATAGAACATAGATACTAAGTGTCCCATCTTTTGTGGAACAGCCCCATTTTTACTTCAAGGTGGAGTCGTCTATGGATCCCCACCTGAACAGGTTTTCATTGCTTCGACCAACCTGGGTCCTGCCGTTATTCTAATACTCTGTATATGGGATCATTCCTTTATCATCACGACATGTTTCATTCGTTATCTTTGTTAAACAATGTTATTTTCTGACGTGGAGAAAAAGAGAGACTTCATTGTAATGATACTTCTGAAGATCGCATCGATTTGGCTCTTCACCAACGTAGTGCTGAAACTAATTATTTTGAGTTTCTCAGTATTGTTTGACTTCAGCAGTGGTTTATGCCATCAATTTATTAGTTGCTCACGACTTGGTACTTGGTACCTCATCGGTTGCGTCATTCGCATGTTGATTATGATGCAGGGATCCTTGCTAACTTACAAGTTAGTTTGTATTCTTATTATCAAGGTACCTAGTTATTGTAGCGGAACTTGGAAATAATAGAACGTTGTAGATAGGTACTTAAAATTTTCTTTATTAAATATTTCAATTTATAATCACATTTTTTTTTAACTAAGTACGTAGGAATATATTATTATTTTAATTAAAAATAAATCTCAAAATAACAACGTAGTTTGGCATACAGGTAATGTGTCAAATGTTAAAATTTCTTTTAAAACCAACAATATTTAATATTTCGAGATCTAATAAATAAACATTTTGCTATTTTGAACTAAGTTAAAGAGATCAAAACTTGAATCAGGTAACGATAATAATATAACTAATTTGGTACAGAGGGATTAAATAGTGACGATAGAAAAATAGCATGTTTTGGACGAAACACGAACATAATAATGTGAACTACGGGCGAAATAATTATATAAGCCGAAATCCCACGCATAAGACCATCCCATCCCTATATCTACCACGTAAAAAGTTTATATAAATGTTGATGACGCAGGTAGATCAGCGTCAAGCGGTGTCGACTGCCGAGTGTAGTGGTGTGTCGGATTGAGCTAGCAATGCTGAATCACTGACGCGTTCGTTATCAGCATTCATTAGGGGTAAATGTTCCGTAACTGGCTACGCTGCGCTATGCGCGCTACGTCAAACTCTGCTAATGGGAATGTTTGCTTCGCTTGCGGATTCACTCGCGTATATTATGTGAATTGTTAACGTTGATAATCATTTCTTTTTTCGTACAATTTGCAGAAATGTTGTGTACAATGTACATACTTAAATCATAGATTTGAAGAGGAATTAGAGAGTTAATTTTTCACTTCAAATGTATGATCTCTCTGTCAATGAATCTTTAACTTCTTTTTAACATTTTGAAAGTATTATATCGTTGTGTCTGGAATATAATAACTAAACGGATAACCCTTTTAAACCCTGTGCTATAGATGTAGCTCTTCATAGATATTATATTTCTCTAGTCTGTTTATGTGTCATTCATTATAGTTTGGCACACGTAAAACGGCGCACGCGCATGGCATGACTCCGCTGAAACATGTTATTTGACGCTTCTTGTGAGACGTGTTGCATAGTTTTATGCGGCCACTAAGTACTTTAATATTGCACACAAAGGAAATATTGCTAATCGGAGCACCGCTACGCTGCACGTTGCCGGTAGAAGCCATATTACAGAACATTTTTACAACCTATCTATACTCTGCATTCATGTTACAATTTGTAATAAGCATAAATAAATTTAAAATATCAGATACCGTCTTTGTAAATAGATACATCACCTCAATAGATATGTTCCATAAAAATACACCTTTCTTTGTTATCACAGCCCTTAATTTAGCAAGTTATCTTTTAGTACCATTAAATAACAAAATTTAAACTATAAATCAAATACAACTATAGACTTCGTAAGTACTTAATAAGTGCAGGACCGTGACTATGACCCGAGGGCAGGAGGCAGAGCCTCCTCGCACACCACGGGCAACGATCCCGAATATTATCAAAAATAAATAATTAACCAAATTAAGAAAAATATCGAAGGTAACATCGCATTTTTTGAGCTTGGCTCTCTTGTCCTAACGTTTGCTACAATTTTGTCCATATAAATTTAAAAAATGTTTTCAAAAAGTCATACTGTACTTTTAATGTTCCAACTTGTGGATACGAATTGCCTAAACTCTTGATGTGGCTAACATTTTTTGATTACGAATGTTTGTTATTGAGCAATTTCTTTTACAACGTATTAATATGAATGATTACAAGAATGGGCCATACAGTATACACAGGTTGGATTCACACATGCCATACATTAATGTTGAGGCTCTCTCGGGGGCGAACTTGACCTTTTTATATACAACTAGTTTTAACGTACGAAGCAGCGAGTCATCATGATAGCTGACACATGAAGTGATAGAACTGGTCAAAGTTCACGGGCTCCATGGCGACCTCGTGGTCTGACTTGTCCAGGAGTTCAGGATTCCTCTTTAGGAAATTCCTGACCCAGTCTTCGCCTGCCATTCTGGTGTTGACATCAAATGGATGATTCAGATTGTTGTCTTCTGCGTATTGGAAGGCTAGTTCCCGAATATCTCGCCTGGAGACCCCCATAAAATACTTCTCCATACTTTTTATGTATCCAACCAGGTCTTTCTCTTGACTATCTGTGAATACCCGCCGGTAGTGGCCCATTAAAGGTTTGGGGTCATCAGGTAGCTGGTACCTTATCTTGCTAGCGCGTCTCTGGAGGGTGGAACGAGGTATGTGGAAGGTCCTGGCGGCCAGTTTGTACCCCATCTTACCTGACACCACCGCTGCGACAGCCTTGGCCATGTCGTCTTCGTTCCAGGACTGGCGTCCACTCATTCTTTCGTATCTTCTGACCATTGCACTCTGAAAAACAAACAAGAAAAATATAAGCTTAACTGATAAAATGGCATTAACATGAAGATATCTTTAATTATCAACAACGAGTTTTGACACATATTGTAGTCAAAACAATAATATTAAATCAAAGTATTATTTGGGTAGCGAAGATGTTCAATTTGATGAATAATTTAATTGCGATAGAGACCTATTAACAGATCTTGAAATTCCAAATAATGTTTAATTACGTAGGCAAATGTGTCAGAATTAAAAAGGTAGGTTAATAACGAATGAGGTTTAATTTCGATGGTCGAGCATGTTTGAACGTTGAGCGAAGGGTAACCGCAGTCTTACCGGTTTTGTGGACCACGATCAATGCCAACTCGAGGTGAAAAAAATATATCTAAAGACGTTCTAGAAGGTAACGTTGAATAAATATTATCATTGAAATCTTGAGGTAGTACGAGCATCGCGTCGCTTTTTTACGAAGTTACAGGTTGATTTACTTAGTCAATTATGATGAAGTACCTACATTAGCATTTCAATGTACCTAACTAACAATTTTAAAAGGTACCTAAATAGTTCACTTGGGTCTTATTTATCTCAACGTGCAATAAACGATTTGCGATAGTTGGGGTACAATACGACTGGACAACTAAGGATAAGTAGGTTAGGTTAGGTATCATACTGGGGGTCGAGCAAGGCCCCGAAAATCAGGCAGGACAAGTTTTTAAGAAAAGTGGTTCACGAAACTTGGGCACTTTCAATTTCGACATCACCTTTACTTTTAATGTACAGTTACTCCGTTATATTTTTATGGATCAGTGCGATATTACAAAGTTCGTGACTTAATAGTTCTGTAAGAATAGAGCTAATCGCACAAGTGATGTTTGTAAGCACTGAGCCCCTTCAGTACAATACGGTTTGTAACTCCGCCGAGCTGATAGCGAACCACACACGATAAAGTATGGCGTGTTTTGCCGACGCGATAACTCGGGATCATTGAGGCCCCTTGCCAACGCGTGTTAATACCGCAATCTCACTTAATTACCCATTTATATGAACGAGTATTTCTACAAGCTAACCGCATCCCTGGTGCATTAAACACTTTTATTATTATAGTCGTTTCATCGCCACTGGCGTGTCACATTGACAGTTCAAAAACGGGAAATACATCGTCAGTGGTCGACCGTCCTTGAATGACCGCGTCATATTTTTTATCTGT
This sequence comes from Tiliacea aurago, assembly GCA_948098905.1. Lineage (NCBI taxonomy): Eukaryota > Metazoa > Arthropoda > Insecta > Lepidoptera > Noctuidae > Tiliacea > Tiliacea aurago. Next base: position 21,913,701 of record OX402581.1, on the reverse strand, counting down.
CAAAAAAGAAACACGTCGTCAGCAGTCAGCTGTTTGTGTTAGTTCCATAGCGCGTCAATCAACATGTTGCCACACCGAGATAATAACTACAATCCGTTCTCATCTATTGTAACACATCCATTGCTCGTTTCGTTAGAGATTTTCCGTTTCTAAGTCTTTACGGCAAGCAATGGAATACGCTCCGCGTCTACCGACCAAGATATTGCGATAGTACCGATGGAAATCGTAGTAGCGGCGCGAGTACGGCGTGAGTCGAGGTTACTCTGACGCGTGACTTGCAAGGTCCCCGCTGCATTGCACGATGCGCCAAGGTTGACTCGCTTCTCTGTACCGATATAACCTAGGCCCCATTAATTACTAAATTCAATAAAAATAAAATCGAAATAAAAAATAATTCAGTCGTTAAATAGTTAATATACCCTAGCGCTGTACGCCGAAGTGAAATCTGCATCGGATGTTATCGCGTTGCATCGTTGCAGTTAGACAATAGCTTTCAACACGTATGTAACATAAATATAATAGGGTCGCCAGTGAGTACTTACAGTGAGCGTGTGGTTCAGGATCGCGTAGGCAACCGGGAGGGGGAGGTGGAGGCGAACAGGCGGCAGGCGGCAGCGGCGCGGCGACTGGTGGCGCGGGGTCAGGCTCGGCAGGTGGCGTGCGAGCGGGCTGACGGCGCGCGCGACACTGGCGCGGGGCCCGTCTTGCCCCGCCGGCGGCCCTGGCGCGCTGACGTCACCTGGCCCAGGGCCCGACAGCGACGACTATTTTTGTCCGCAACTAATTATCTAGATCCTGCCTTTGTCCGGCCGTGTAACACTGACGAGGAAACCTGGTTTTATCTTTAAAACCAGTTATGTACAAGTACATAGCTTGTAGCTGATTATTGAATACGTCACTCGTGTCAATCGTTCATTTATTTATTTGTCAGCGCGCCGACGCGACGACGCGGTAGCGTAATGTTAATACTGTGAGTCATTGTACCTACTCGAAATTAAATAAATTACCTACTTCATGTAATATTTACAATAAAGCAAAAAAAATATACCTACTAATTATACCAGTAAGTACAGCTTATTGTAAAATTAATGATTTATGGTAATCGATTTAATATGGATGAGCTAATGACAGTCAGACCGAAAATAAACAATAAACTGTCCTATTTTATCACTATGTCATGGATCCGAATGACTGCTGTGAGTACTATCTAGTATCTAACTAAAATATCTAAGCATTTACGTCCACAGCTGTAACTATATAAAGTTGACACTGTTTTGATAGTTGCAATTTATCCGATTATGGAAAATTTTCACAAAACTCAGTTTCACTTTTTAGTGTAAAGCTGAATGAGAGTGAATTTAGTGACATTCTCTGCGAAATTGAAATCTTTTCCTTTTAAAGCGCATATGGAGCACTTACTGTTTTTTTCATCGGATAGTTGAATAGTAGCCAAAACGTTAGCGTGTAACAAAGGAGAAATTCCCCGGAGATAAGACTGTGGCCAACATTTAATGAGTCATCCCAGTATGTACCGCGTTGGAACTCTCCCGGGTGTGGCTAAATAGGACGAACTATGCACGACACCGTCATAACTGAATACGAACTTTACGTCCACGTTTATGATAATACTATTTGTACCTATAGACATATTAGCTATACTTTTTGGCTCCTCTGCTGGCCAGTTTCAGCCTAGGTCTTTTTATAGTACTAAATCCAAGGCTGCATTATGAACACATTACATCTGTCCCATTAACCAGATGTATCTTACTTTACAGATGTCTCATACTTATATCTGAGAATTAGAAATGTTTAACGATACCCCAAAGCTGTTCTTTAGACGTATAAAACTGCAATAAATAGTTAATGTTCACGCGAGTGAGAGTCATTCAGTTTGATGGATCATGCGAGGCTGCCATCTAAATTATATCAATGAAGTTTAATGTAACTGGAAATCTTTACACCAGGCTGACTTTTACTTTACCATATTCTTTGTTCACAATGTCCACATGTTTCGTGTGTGCAGTTATTATGAAAAAAATCTTGCAAAAATGTATGGAAAATTAAGTTAGAAACGGTTTTAACAATCGTCAGCTTGGTAAAACGGGTGATGTCCGGATAATGTCAATATATAACGCTCGTGACGTATCCGCGACGTATTTTTTTTTTTAATTGTGTTTTTATTGATCATGTAGTCTGCAATAAAGATTTTTATTTATTTATTTGTTTATATCCATGAAATAAACACCTAGAAAGTTTTCTTCCAATACTTACTTCATTTTACGAGCATGATGTTTTTGTGTTTCTTGTAATAATTGTCCTATCGTTGCACTCAACCATAAATTACCATAATCTGTTTGAACGTCGAAGTACCAATAAATCTGATTATTTATGCGCAGAATGTCACCGTAGCAACTTTACGTATATTTTTATGGTATTACTGAAACAGTTTAACTCAATTTATCGGTACATTGGTACATAGTTTATAAAAAGTACTAATGTACCGATAAATTGAGTTAAAAAGGAAAGGAAACAATGAGCCTATCGAATTAAGTTTATCGAATATTGAGACCGGTTACGAACATTGCAGTAAGTTCAGTCCATTTCCTAAATGGGTAATAATAATATAATCACTTATTATCATTTAAATTTGCTAGTTTTGTAAACTATCTAACGTTAATTGAGTCGTTAAATTTTACTTATTAAAAGCTTTTATTTTTATGTTTGGGTCATCTTCATTTGCATGGGATCTCTTCCAAAATAAATTGGGGACTTTTTCGTAACCATTTATTTCACTATCACAGCATGTATGGATTAATTTTTTGGATATATATTTATTGATTATTTGATTAATACTCTGACTGAAAAAAAAACGCAATTGGTTCAATTTCCTCAATAGAATTGAATTCCGAAAACACCTCTACTTTTTTATATTTTTTTCTGTAATTCTAAAATCTTAAGTAATTTCTTTGCAAAATTGCATTCAAAATGTGCGTGTTAAAAAAATGAAAACTCTGGCTGAACATATTTTTGATACATAGCTTAATTTATTTTTAAACAATTTTTATTTGTTTTGGCGCTCTTACGTTGTTTTATTTTGGTTTCAGCGCTTTGTTGCGCTCTCTTTTTTCGCATGGAGAAATAATTAATAATAAAATAAAATTTTATTTTTCAGAAAAAACAAATTTTATTACGGTTCCCAAAACAATTTGCAAAGTAAAAATGGAACATTCCGGAAATAAGGGTATCGTTGGTGTCTGTACTAATGAAAAAAAATCATTGTATGACAATCAGCAGTGGCAGCGCCTTTCAAACTAGGTTACATTAAAAACAAAAAACAAAATCGAACGTGCTACATGGTGAACTTGTAAAAAACATATAAAATAAAAAATCTTCATATAGGATTGATAAAGGACGAGAAGATTGTCATCATCAATATTGTGAAATAAGGGAACGACAGACTGTACATACATTTCCAGCTATAGGTCCTACCTTCGGGCTTCCATAATTTATTATTTATTTATTTAAAGGCTCGTGCAGACTGGGGCGACATCGCGGGCGCGACAAGGGTCACGCTTGTCGCGCCCGCGATATTGCGCTAGTCTCTACGAGACTTAAATCACCTTTACAGACTCATCCAAGGCGATGTTATAACTCTCAATACCTACACAGATTTACAAAAAATAAATGGCCTGTCAGCAAAATTACAAATAATAATGGAAGTGTACCTACGTATTAATTAACACTTTCCTCAATGTTCTTTGATCAACATCGTGCATTCTTCGTAATGTTCCATTTCTACATTTAACCAGAATAACGACATTTGAGGTAATAATGTGTGATGAGTGACGTGATGACTGATTGTAGGCTGACGTCATCATCCGAACCCCGTTTTCCTTGTATCCGGGAGATTAAATAATTATTTTGTATATTTAAAATATTGTTATTTTAAATAATTACGTTCTAAATTCTAATGATTGCTTATCCAGTTTTGTTGACTATGTTTTTGTTAAGAGGGGTATTATTATGATAATAATTATGGATAGAAATATTTACTAACAACAGTTTAAAGAAATCTACTTTGTTTTAGAGACAATGTGTTCTACAAACTTGTAATTAAGTAAACTAGTGAGTAAATAGAGTGATGGCAAGAATTAATTAAACTAATGGCTTTTTCAATTTATTTACTTACGAAATATGTTGTAATTGGTATCTAATTAATTTGACACGGGACATAACTGGCAATTATTAAGAACTTATTACAAAATATTCAAAAGAAACACTACTAAGTGTGCTTAGAGATTATGTGCAACGAAAGCCCGCAAAATTTAAATTTTCCTACGTTTTTTTGCAATTTGGAGATCAGTTCTAATCTAGTCTAAGTTAGAATATTATTGGTCTCAAATGTCATGATTTCATGGAAAGTCATTCAATAGACCAAATGTAACTTAGAGAGATGTATTAATGATTTGAATGATTATTTTATTCTGTACATACATAGTTTTTATGGTCACCAATCATATTTTAAGACTCAGATATATGCCACTGACCTTGAGTGGTTAGCTTGCGTGTTCTGTACTGAGCTCACGCAACGCGTCGTACGTTCAGCCAGTAATAGGACTTGCCCATCAAGGCCGGGTAGAGCCATACTTGTTATGGCCGCGAATCATATTTAGATCAACATACAACCTGTTACTGACCTGCAAATTGTAAAAAACTTAAAAAAAAAATGGATTTCGCAAGGACAACAAAAGGAGTATATCGACGGTTAACTATCAATATATTATAATAACATCAAATACATGATTTTACAGGAGGCGAAAAAAACGTTTTATTTCTATAGTTTTTGAACGTTTGAATCAAAAAGTTACTTTTATAAGTAGTAAAATTTTAGAGAACGCTTGTGATGGTGTTAGTGATTTCAATCAAACATTGCAGGTTAGGGATATAAAAAGTAGATAAGAAGTTATGAAACTGATGTTTTTGTAGTTATTATATATCCATGTGGATATGTTAGGATCGTAGCAGGTGGAGTTCTGCGTTTTCTGCCTACCCCCATGGGAAAAAAGAGTGAGTTTATATAATATATATGTATGACTACTTATCTATTAACTATTTATTAACAAATAGCTCAGATCTTGAAAGAGATTTAAGAAATGTTTTCATACGATGCACATGTTACATATCGTCAGTGTCAGTTGTCCTCTTAATTAATTGTTTAATTGCATCTTTTGCGAGCGTCAACTGTTGTCCACATCAGCTATTTATAAACTAATAATATACCTACAATATAGCTACCACGTGAAGCTTCCTCTAAGAATAGACCTCTGCTCAATGATCGGTAAAATAATGGCTGAAGAGTTGCATCAAATTAATGGAAAATATTGCATTCCCTGCTAGAGTTTTAGTTGCTACGATCAATAATAACACTAGTTGCCTTAGAAAGCGGTGAACGGTCACGAGCGTTTTTTTAAACCTCAATCAAAATCAAAATATTTTATTTCACATAAGTAAACCTACATGGGCACTTATGAAACGTCAGAAGGTACGGTTCCAATTGGTCGTTTGCTATGGTGAAGAGCCGGCAAGAACTACACGGTTACTCTTTTAAAAATAATGGGCTTTTACAATGTTTTCAAGTTACAGTGTTAATAGGTATGGGAGGACAGTGTAGGCCCGTCAACAAGTACCAAGTACTTAACAAAATAGAAAATGGTTTACAGAGCTACAGTCTATTTAACCTACAACGTGCACACATTCACAAATTAAAAAAGAATCTTTATAAAATAACCTGAATGTCAAGTAGGTACCGGTGATAATTACAGATTTTCATGATTATGACAAAACAGCTCTTGAAGGAAACTAACGCACGGGCGCTTTTTTTTTTAAAAGCGCCCGTGCGTATGTGGGGTGAAGCTCAAAACCCAGTCGCATTAAAACGTGAAGTTTTTGACCGTGCTTTGGATTTTGAACTCTCGGCGTCGAATCGAGCGTTGAGAATCCAACAGCGTGCATCCCTAAAGCGTTTGAAAAAGGGCACATTGGATTTTGAACTCACGCTGCTCGCTGAGCGTTGAAAATCCAGTGACAGATAGATATATTTATTTATTTGCATAGAATGTAGGTAACTAAATACAATTAGGTGTTATAATATTTTTGAATCCTTATAGGGTAAGGAAAGGTATATTGGCGATAAAAAATTATAAAACTAATTACTTAGGAATTCGTCAAGTAAACAAAAATTCAGTTTTATTTTATTATGTTACTTATTTATTGAAGTAAATAATAGAAAAGATAAATTGACAAAAAACTAACATAAATGCCAATAAATATCAAATTAATAATCAAAGTAATCAAAGGTAAGTTGGCGACAGAGTCCGGTATTTTGGTGATAGTGGTTAGGAAATTTGGTGATATTATGGAAATTGCCAATATAATCAGGTAAATCAAAATATTATTCTAAACAACGATCACATCTGTAATACAGTTGTTCCTCAACGTCAGTATCATCGATAGAAACGCAAATCTCGTGGTATGGCGTCAAACATAGTATGAACACTGGATCCCTTTAGCTCCATTCCTTTTTATAACATCTCTTTAGTACAAAACTTCACATAAGCCATATATAATTAAAAAGCCTTAACTCTATATCACAAGGCAATGCAAAAGGCCTCCCCATTTTTCTTGCAGAATCCTCTTCATTCCTCAGGTAACGTTTCAAAGTGCTCGAAGGGACTTCTGATTCTTTAGCAGCTTTATATATTATTGTTTTTCCTTCATCTCTAACTAACCTGACAGCTTTTTGAAGTTGCTGATGACTGTATTTTCTATATTTACTCTCTTTCTCCATTGCTAATATAAAATAAAAAAATAAAATAGGTTATTTGGTGATATCAAAAAACTTGTATAGGTAATTTGGCGATAAAAAAAAAAAACGAAATTTTGAAAAATAAAATACATTCACGAATACCTCAAAACATAACCTTTTACACACTATTTTTGACTTCTCTAGTTTATTTTAAATATAAGAGCAAATTAGATCTCAAGTTAACCTCTAAAAAAAGCATTGTAAAATGTTGGCAAAACACTAAGAAGCCACGGTTGCAATTTAAGGAATACTAACTTACTTTCACTGAATCACGACTTCAATACAGCTTTTTTCAACAGTTCGTTAGTTTATTTATTGGTTGCTTAGAGTTTAAACACGAAACACCGCTATTAATCGACTTAATTTTATGCCAATACGTGATCGCAACCAAAATCAACAAACAATGGCGGTTCTGAAGCGCGACTGTCAAAAAAGTTTGTTTACCAACCTCACGAACGCGCTCCGCTAGCAAGTGATGTATATTTATCTTTCTCGCACTCGCGACAACTCGCTAGCGCTGTCTCATACATGTGCTTGAATAGGGAACTGTGTGATATTCTGTTAAAAAACTATCACCAAATTACTTGTATCACCAACTTATATCCCCTTACCCTACATTCTGCCTCATGGCCAGAGTTGGATTTAGACCTTCAGAAAATTATTGTCTATGGAAATTAAAATTATACTACTTGTCCAAAATTATACTACGTTTCGTTTTTCTGCGTTTTTGTTTTGAATTGAAATAAAATTGCATTCGTAAGTGAAAATTTGTTTTATTATTTATAAAAATATTCGTAAAATCCTTAAATAATCAAAATTGAGGCAATTGGACGTCGATCTCAGCTAATTCGTCAATCGGAACTTCGTCCTTGGCAACACGACGCAACATGTCGTCAGTCGGCATAAATTCGATACAATTCTTAGATTTACTTTCTTTTACAGCATCGCAAGAAAGTATCAAGGAATCAATGGAGCGAGTTGCAAGTTTATTCCTTAATTTTGTTTTTGCCAAGTTTACTTTGCTGAATACTCTTTCACAATCAGCGTTTGCGTGAGGTAAAACAAGGCAATCAAGAGCAAATTTGGCGATTTTTTTAAACGGATATTTTTCAGTCATATCACACCAAGCGCTTAGTTTCGCCCAAAACACGTCTGGTCTTTTTTCCATCTTTATATTTCCATCAAACTCGATTAGTGGCAGTGTACGCCATTGGTCGTCAAGAATTTGCAATAAAATTATGTCTTCTAAGTCAATTCCTCTTGGAAAGTTTGAGGCGATAGACAGAATGGTTGGATTTTGTTCTCGGACAGATTGGCTTAAAGCATTTTTAGAACTTAGTAAATTAATTTTGATAAGCGCCTCGTTGTTAAAATCCCACCTTTTTCGCATTTGCACAGCAGATTCGACAAGAAAATCTTTGCACCTATTCAAAAATTCTTTCCGCCTAGTCATATCTGTCTTTATTTCAGGTGTGTTAATTTTTGTTGCTACGCCGATTCCTAAGTGGAGAAGCTTGTTAGGTAAGTGTTTTTTTTTGTCATCTGGATTGATATCAGCTATGTTAGTTTGGTTAACATACCTCCACTCCATAAAACACAGCAGCAGTTCCGTGTATAAGTCCTTTACTCTGGCATCCAGCTCTGTTACCACAACTTCCGCGGACTGAAAGTATTTGTTGAAAGTTGTAAACTTTGGTAGTACCCATGCTAGAAAATCAAAATATAGCTTCATATATGGATCCAGAAGCAAATCGAGTATTGCTTGCCCTGACAGAGATCGTTCCGACAGTGCCAAGTCAGTGAAAAACAACTTCCCCATATCCCAATTGCTTAAAACACGTGCTACTACTTGCTGAAGTGACAGCCATCTTGTTTGTGATGGATGCAACATGTTTTGTGGCTTGAGATCAAAAAACTCCTGAAATTGCTTTAGCGCTGCTGATCGTTTTGAGCTATTGTGAATAAAACTGAATATATTTCGTGCCAACTGTTCGCACCTATTTGGTAGTTTTTGACATGCTGCACTGGCGCAGAGATGGGCGGAATGACAAGTGCACTTTAATATGATAATACCAGGACAATCTTCTCTGAACCTGCTTGCAACAGAATTTTCGCGTCCCATCATAACATTACAGCCATCTGACCCGAAACCAACAATATTTTCTAAAGGAATACCGTGTTCCGTAAAGGATTTTTTCAGTTTAATATATATATTTTCTGCAGTTGCTCCTTCGTTTACTGCACTGGGATCATCAGCGCTGAAAATTTCATGAAGATTCCAGAATTTGCTCTCAATACGGCCAGAAGTCTCGTTGAAAAACCGTACTACTACACAAGACGCTTTTGTCGTAGAAATGTCTGTCGATTCGTCTGTCATAACGCTGAATTTAGACGTTTTTAATTTATTAGCTAATTCTTCTTTGTGCTCTGGACCGATGCTTTTATATATGATTTTCGCAGTCTTTTTTCGCGTAATGTTAGTTTCTTTCAAAATTTTTGAATCTGGAAAACATTCTTTCAATACTTTTTCGAGGTGGTCAGCAGCATAAAAGCTATATTATGTTCTGCAAAATAAGCAGCCAGCTTGACTTCAGCAACTCGTGCCATCTTAACAGTGTTATTCTCCTTAGATGTAAGTACATCTAAGGAGAATAACCGGTCACATCTTTTTTTTCATCACCAAGTGGTGATGAAAAAAAAGATGTGACCGGGTTTAACGCACGAATAGAAGATACATTTTTCTCATGTTTTTTCCCTTCAGAATGAGTCGATAAAACATGCTTTGCGGCCATCATTGAAACATTACATACTTTGCAGCGTGCTTTGAAATTATTTTGAGGATCAACAGTAAGCCACTTACTAAATTTTTGGTCACTCTCCCATTCGGTCCTGTATTTTTGCTGTCTATGTTTTTCCTTCACTTTTAGATCTCCTCTTTCAATACGTTTCTTCTTCGGCGTTGAAACACCAGACTTTTCTTCGTCCTCGCTTTCACTCATCCTTACAAAATAATTACGACCACAAAATAGTATTTTATCTGTACTTAATACACGCACAAACACTATATTGTAAGTATTATAACTATTCTAATTAGGAAAACTGTACCGCAGCTACTTATTTATGACTTATTCACTGTCGAGTACTCGAGTCCCGGCTTGTGTGTAATATAGTAATCGAAAACAATCCTATGAAAACTTCTCTGTCACACTCATTCATAAAATACATCCATCCTACTCTGTCATAATGGCCCGTATAGTAAAACATTACGTGGGAATTCCCTGCCGGGCTGCCTAGCGTCAATGCCTGATTTGGTGTTGCCATACGTACAAAAAATTAAGGATATTAATTAAAAAGTAAAAGGACCGACCAACAACATAGGTATTACATCGGTCGACTTGGATATAAAATTATGGTATTTTCGCGTAATATAGTTGCCTTACGATACTACATACTACACATTATGAAATAATGGTACAAATAGTATAATTATACTACGAAATCCATCACTGCTCATGGCATGCATTTTTTGTTATTAACATATAATATCAATATTCTATTTACTTAAAGCTATTTAATGACTTAATATAATGAAAATTGTAAATTAATAGTACATTACTCTAGCGGCCTGCAACGGGGGCATTGGCGGACGAACGTGAAAATGTGGGCCGAGGCGAAGCATACGTGAGTCGGCGGCCAAGGCTTGTAGGCATGGACGTATAAAAAAAGTTTTTTTTATACGTCCATGCTTGTAGGATAGTGCTTTTCTTAAATAATGCAATAAATTCAAACTAAGTAAATTATTTATAAATTCCAGATTCCATGACGAACAACGATAATTTTTCACGCGTCAATATGTTCATTTGTTTCTTTTTTACTTTAAACGGCTCTATTTGCAAGCCAGTTCGAAATTTTAATAAAATCTTTGATTAGCTACCTCCTTGGTTGCCATGTTTTGAAGTAAAAAGTTCGCTCTATTTTTAAATTACACGACTGTTTTAAGCTAAGTTATGAGTTTTCATAGTCATTTATTTGGCCGCTAAACACGACAGATATGGATTTACATCCGCCTGCTCGCATGTATTTGACCAGTAGGTACAGCAATTTCGATTTATCTCGAAGAAGGTTGTCAAAATAATGCTCGAATTTTCAAGCATCTTTGAGAAAATAGTCTTATCATTTAAAAAATATGTTACAGAGTAATGGCATTTTTGAGTTACTTATTTTTTAAGGTAGGTACTTTTTAAATATTCTTAAAGGTTGCTCTTTAATCAATTTTGGTACATGGTTCATCATCATCATTCCACCCGAAAGACGTCGACTGCTGGACATAGGCCTCCCCCAAAAGGGGGGGGGGGGGTTGCCATAATCGCCACGCTTGGCGGCATACATGGTTATAAATAAGAAATTTTAAAATTGACAGTGGGCGGCAAGAAACGTCGCGTTTAAAAGAGCGCCCGTGCGAACGTAGGCTAGGTCTACTTTCTTTGTCAAAAAAAGCTGTGGACTGCTAAAAATCCATATAAAGTTAATAAAGTTGTCAATAGATGATATTTGCATAATCCCTGTCATACCTCATGATAAGCACTTTTGTTAAGCACTTTATTCTTATGTTTTTCCCCTAATCTGATGACCAATGCAAGCAGATATTTAAGTTAGTAAGTAGGTAATCAGAATCATCCTCAATCATCCCACAATCGTGGCGTGTGATACCCTTGTAAGACATACATATAACTGTACATAACAAAATGTAGATAGTGAATCTACGTACAGACACGTTTTGGCGAGTGTGTATTGATAAGATAAATTTAATATATCAGTCGCATTTCATTATAGCGTTGTTATTGTCTGAGCTGATATGAACGTATGCATGTGTGTACGAGTACACACATGCATACGTTCACTTAGATCATGTTGACTTAAATTTTCCGTAGACGACTGAGGTCATTAATGTAAGTACCTACTGATAAAAGTGACTTAGGTAGCTTTACGGATCGGTGATTTCTTGCTCATCAAAATTCCCAAACTCAAACTCTCTATACCTACTAATATTATAAAAAGGCAAAGTTTGTGAGGTTGTAGGAGGTAATCTTCGGAACTACTGATCCGATTTTGAAAATTCTTGGACTAATGGGAAGCTACAGCATTGCCGAGTGTCATAGGATAAGAAATTTCACGCGAACGAAGTCGCGGGCAGAAGCTAGTTTCAAATAAACCAAAAACAGGTACTTTGGAATTGTCAAGGGGTCGGTGAATCAGAAACATGAAGCTAGTTGCCCATTCCAAAGCTTACTAGGTTTGTATGGAGAAGAAAGCAGGGACCATTTTGGTTACCCATTGAAAGGGTTTTCGATAGGGTTTTTCTAAGCGGTTAAACAAAAACCCATACGATATGGGTAACTCTTATGAACGGCTTAAATTAAATTTTGGTAACCCATCGAAAGGGTTTTCGATAAAAACCCATGCGGTGTGGGTAATCCTTTTGAACGGCTTAATTTAAGCCATTCAAAGTTACCCACACCGTATGGGTTTTTGATTAACTACTTAGAAAAACCCTTTTTTCTAAAATGGGTTTTTACCAGTTATGCGGAAATATTTGGGCTATTTACCTCTTTGTTAAAATAAAGACAGGCACACGAATAACTTGTATTTTGTAAAAGTTGATATACAAAATGTCCCGGAATTAACGCACAACCTCTTAAGCGGGCATTGTACTCATCATTATGAACAACTTTTACTATGGAACCAAACCTGAAATCGCGAAAATAAATTCTGCTGTTACATACATTTATGTTCGAATAACTGACGCCGGATGTTACAAAAAAATGTTAAATGTTACAAAATGTTACAAAAAAAAATCTATGGGCAACGTAGTCCTAGTGTCAAAATGTACAAAAGTCATACCCCCTTATTACAAAACAAGGTTTATCTTCAGACCCGGGTTTAAAACATGGAGCCATTATTGAATTTCGAACTTTATTCCGACTACGGTAAAGTTCCTTAACACAAAACTGACAACTTAGTACCGAACTAAGTTTTCAGTTTTGTAAAAAGAACGGTATTTCAATCACTGTTATGTTCTTATTACAAAAACTGGCTCCATGGTTTAAGCCATGTCAAATATAAATCTTGTTTTGTAATAAGGCGGATAATGTATAGGAATGTGCAAATGACAAAAAATAATTGTGATTCGTCAAATGTAGGGAACAGCTGATTGTTTTTCGCTATTTCAGGTCTGGCCCCATAGTAAAAGTTAATCATAAGGGTGCCCGCCCTCGCTCGATTTTTCCGGCGATTTTTGTCAGAAAGAAATACATTCACACAAATATCGCCGAGAAAATCGCCTAAAAAATCTCGCTCGTGGGCGAGCACCCTTATGATGAGTACAATGGCCCCTTAAGAGGTTGTGCGTTAATTCTGGGACATGTTGTATGCAATACCTACAAGGTGGGTATTCTCGTAGGTGCTGGTTAAAGGGCTGGGAGGTACTAACGTGTTGCATGTAAAGACAGCAACAAGTTCGAGTCGTAACAGGTTGATAGCCTTCCCTCGGCGTCCACTTTCGTACCGTGGGAAGATTAGCGGCTGGTGCTCACAGCTCGCTGAGAAAACAACCACTTTCCTTTACAGACCAGCGGCATTGTGGAAATTGTGGGACATGCTATGTAGGAAAATATAATGTGAGTAAATGGTAGGTAATGAATATGCTTGTTTGTGTAATTTTTTCCTTCTATTTTAATAAAAGCGCCTATTCCCACTAATCCCATTTTCTTTTTTCAATCTTTGTCTAATGCACGATGACATTTATTGCTGAACAGAAATGTTTGTCTCAAAGACGTCAGCAACCCTGTCTAATAATGTGCCAATTAAAATCTTATCACAACATAAGCATTGGTGAATCGTGAATCATTCTTGATTTTCGCTATATTTTAATTAAGGCGACGATAACCGAATTTTAATGATTTTATACTGAAGATCACGTCTAAACGAGTAGTGTTAATGATTTGAAAAAAATATATGTTAAATTAGAACATTTTTTCAATAATTTAATATGTGAATATTTTAGATTATGTTTATATTACATAGTGAAATTAATTTGCAAAGCTATGTCTAGCGCGGATAACAAACTGAGAATGGCGCAAAATCTACCAAAGATTATTTTTCTGAAACCTTCACCAATTTAAAGATAATTTAATTATTGATCTTTTAGTGTACGCTTTTATTACAATACCTTTTGTTTTGTGTATAATAAATTAATAATGCGTCAAATTGGGGACAACGCTCTTTGATGGGCGAGTCCTATTACTGGCTGAACGTACGACGCGTTACGTGAGCTCAGTACAGTACACGCAAGCTAACTACTCAAGGTCACTGACATATATCTCCGTCTTAATAAAGGATACGACTGTGAACAAAGTTAAACACTGTTTCTTTCCGTAAATGGTAAACCCCGTAAGTACCTATTTATTTAAACTTTAAAGGCGGACTTAATGCCTGAGGCATTTCCTACCCGTCAACCATAGACTTCCCACAACCAAAAATACAAACTATATTTTCCTTACGGAAAACTTGCCATACGACGTAACAAATTCTCCCATTTGATCAACTTACTGCTGATACGACTAAATCCAATTTACTAGTAGTAAGTAGAGCCGCAATTTGGCGTTCTTGTTAGTTTTTAGGGTTTAGTACGAAACATAGTTTCCGTAACATAGATTGAGTTCACGACACTGATTAGATTAGAGAGGCCATTTGTATGGCCATTTGTATGTGTAAGTTAAATAATAGTTTAGTAAGTTATCAAGGAAGTTTAGCCGAACTTGTGCTTTATGTGTGTGTTTAAAACTCAATCCTAGGCACTAATGAGCTACACAGTTAATGAATAATATCACGAGGATTCTCGGTCTGAAAGTTTTTGCCGGAATTCAAAATGTATATTCCTGTGAAAAAGAAAAAGCAACTTATCTATAGTTTTATCTCTTATTTACACAGATAACAGTTCTATAACCTTAGCGGCTTCAGCTGAAAAACGACTTCTTTCAGCAAAGTCAATAGTTCGTCTCTTTTATTGTCAACAAAAAGTTTACAATAGTATTGTCACAGTCTATTTACTCTTTAGTAATCTGCACGATTGTCACGATTTCGCTGAAAAAATTGGATCTGCATTGTCTTCAAAGCCCATTATTTTTAAAAGAGTAACCGTGGAGTTTATTGCCGGTTCTTCTCCATAGGAAACAACCAATTGGAACCGTGCACCTAGCTTCTGACGTTTCATAAGTGCCCATGCAGGTTTATGTGAAATAAAATATTTTCATTTTCATTTTTCAGTCTTGCTTCTTCAATCTTCATCTTGTTGAAATATTCAGTGGTGTATATTTACGGGCCGAAGTGATGAATGCAATGACTGGGAAAAAACCTGAATGTGGTTAGAACGTGCTGTTGTTATATACCTAATACATTATACACTTTTACCATTTGCTCAATAACAAAATCGACAATCCCTCAGTACTGATCGATATAGGCCTAAACGTCCCTATGGGAGCCATGCGGGGTGCGGGGGAGCGTGGTTGCGTCGGCGGCGGCCCTTGCTGGCGGTGGTTGGTTCCCGCACACGTGCCACAAGAAATGCAACTACTCGACGTACTCTTACGCTCCTCAACTCGATCATACTAGCTCAAGATGTCGACCTATTTACTGATAAACTGAACAAAATTATATCTGCGGCAAATGTTTACCTCACGCACTGTCATCGAAGTTAAAACATGACATCGACGTATATTTTTATAGGCTAATCTGTATTCAGCACAAGTTAGTAGTTAAGCAATAATGTTAATATGTTAAAAAATTGTAACTGTAACTGGACGTACATATTACGAAAATGTTACTTAATTGTAGACGCCTTGGGGTGACCTGTTATGTCTACAAAATGTTAAATAAATAAATATAGAGAAGGGAATACACAGAATGAGAGCTGTCTATCCTTTTTTTAACAAAAAAGGAGGTTCTCAAGTCGACGAGTATTTTTTTCATTATAGCAGATGTGACTTGAAACTGGTAAAATAGGTTCCATTTAATTTGTGACCAACGGTATTTGATTAATTCTACGCAACATTGTTTTTGTATAAACAGTTGGCGCTATACTTAAATTTAAAATAAAACAATCCAGCTGATAAAGATTGAATTATCAACTACAATAGGTACAGTCACGAGCACTAATATGTATATACTTTACAACTTTTAAAAGTGATTTCCACCAAGTATATTGATTGTAATTTTATTTTACTATGAACATATTATTTTGGAACCCAAACTATTATGAAAAAAAAAGATGTTTTCTCAAAGTTGCAATCGTTATTCCACGAGAAAACCGGTTTTGAATTTTGCTAAGTGTTACATATTAGTGCTCATGATTGTACGTACCTAATGTTAGTAATTTTTCTGTAGGTATTTGCCCATGTTGATGCTTGGAATTTCCCAACTCGTTCCGGACGAAACGGACAATCCCGAAGCACTCACACGGGTAAAAACATAAATATTTATTTGTTTGTATTTAGGTAACACAATTTATTTGTAGGTATCGTAAAAAATCTTATGTACGAAACCCTATAAAAGTGTATTTGTTACTAGGTTCTTCTTTCACAGAGCTACGCAGCAAAGGAGATTTTGGAAAGAAAGAAGGAAAGAACATTTTATTTATTGGGAATCAACACAGGAGATCACAAATTAAACTAAAACACACTCTTAGAAACATAAAAAAATAAAAACAATAATAAAAACAAAGTAGAATGAAAATAAAAACAAAGTCCTGGACGAGGCCAAAAGGATACCTACTATCTCAGCACGATGCTGCTACAGTTAAAAATAAGTGCCGCAACGCTGGTATTCTGATATGGCCCACGATTTTAGAGATAGTTTAAGGACCGAAGAGCGGTTATTCGATTATGAAATGTAAAAAATCAATAAATAAAAAAAAATGAGCCATCACGGGACGCCTGGCAGGTGTGAAACATAGAAATTATTTACACACTACTACACAATATAGACATTGTACCGTGTGGTGCCGGACGTAAAGAATAGCACTCCCCTATTTCTTCCCGTGGGTGTCGTAAAAGGCGACTAAGGGATTTACTAGAGAATGGGCAGCAGCGTTCTCTATACATTTTAACACCATACTGCGATCGCCAATCCGCCTGCCAAGCGTGGCGATTATGGCAAATCCCGTCCTCTGTGGGAGGCCTATGTCCAGCAGTGGACGTGTTTCAGCTGAAATGATGACATATAGACTGTATAGTAGCGACGCGTCACCACGCGGCAAGCGTCGCCCCGCCAGCAATCGGGTTTACGTGCGGCTATGGATGTTTCACATCACTAAGTAAATAATCAAAAGTAAGTAAATAATGCCAGGCGTTCGACTGGATATCGTTCTGATGAGATGAAAAGGGTACTTCCAAGCACAGGGTTGCACAATGCTACAAGATATAATAGTGTTGTGATTGAACTTTGGTCACGTACCGAACGTGACTCCACCGTATCCTTGATGGAGTAACCAATTACTGACACAGAATTATATAGCCTTCTCGTGGATACTTGCGGTCAAACACCAATTACTTACTTTGTATCCAGAAATTAAAAATAGTAGGTACTACCTAACTATAAAAAAAGCAATGGTGGACTGATACAAACACATTGTTTCCTTATATTTTGACGGATAAGCGTGGACTTTTGAAATGTCATTAATTATATCGTTTATTATGGTACCGTTTTTCAGTTATTGATAGAACGGTTTGATTTTTGACGACACGGTTGGTGCAGTGGTTAAGCGATTAACTGCTGCGCTGCGTGTCGCGGGTTCGATTCCCGCACGGAACAAATATTTGTGTGACCTACAAGTAGTTGTTTCGGGTCTGGCTGTTTGTGTTTGTGAGTTTAAATGTTTGTAACCGCACCCACAATACAGGAGAAATTGCTAGTGTGGGGCAACGACTTTATAAAAAAAAAAAAAATTGGTATAAGTAGTAAGTAAGTCACGAATTGTTTTTTATAGAAACTGAAAGTTTTCATTTCACTAATCAAATTCAGAAAAAAGTGGAGAAAGACTTGGCTGCGTTGAATGAGGTAATGCAGACTTTGTTACTCGGAAAACACATCTGTCTTTTCCTTCCAGGGTACCTCAATTTTTTGTAGTCCTTTTTAAGTTTGAAAAAAAAGACAAAAAAAAATCAGTACGCAAAAGTACAGAATGTTACCCGGATGGTTGACTATTATTGAAAGGTATTCGCCTTGACTGGCGCTGATTGATTGCTTGGTCAAAACGTTCAAAAGTAACTGTGATATTCATTATCTTTATTAGTCTAAACTAATTGTTTTAACGACGCTTGTTGTTGTCAAGGTGGGAAGGTGACACGTATTATTAAAATATTTATTTAATAAGTTAAAAACACTAGTTACTCTTTGAGTTGTGTTCAGGAGAGCTAAGGGAATTCGTATCGAATTTCCGTGCAGTAGACGACATTTAGGAAAGGCGACTTAGATATTAAGGGAATGGGCACTAATTCCTTTTTTACTTATATTTTATAAGTAGTCTATGAGAAAGTATAGACCTTAAGCAGAAGAGGTGTAGTAAAAATGAAACAAGTTATTATCTAATAAATGAGTAAAAGATTTTTATACAATTATCATTTCCTTATGGTACTAAGATGTGACTCGCTCGTAAATGTACCTATATCAAGTTTCCCTTGGAACGCGTATTTTCCTATACTAAATGATTAATTCATGTAGTAACTACATGCACATGTACTGACGATAATCGAAACAGACGTAAGGACTGCAAACACATTGTCTTTCCAACTGTGCTATCACTGCGTGACCTCGGAACATAAACGCGAAACACATGGGACGTATCGACATGTCTAATGCGGTCGTATTATTTATTTTAAAGGTAAAAAATTTAAATATGGATATTAGAAAGAAAAAACCTGTGCGAGTCGAACTCGCGCACGAAGGGTTCCGTACCATTATCTATAAAAAAGGCAAAAAATCACGTTTGTTGTATGGGAGCCCCCCTTAAATGTTTGTTTTATTTTTATTTTATTATTTATTTTTAAAGTGAATATAGAACTAAATATTCTGTGAATATTTCAAGCGTCTACCTGTTGCCGTTATCAATATCGAGCAAAAACGAGCAAAAAAATCAAGTATGGTGTATGGGAGCCCTCTTAAATATTGATTTGATTCTGTTTTTTAGTATTTGTTGTTATAGCGGCAACAGAAATACATCATCTGTGAAATTTTCAACTGTCTAACTATCGCGGTTCATGAGATACAGCCTGGTGACAGACGGACAGACAGACAGACGGCGGAGCCCTAGTAATAGGGTTCCCGTTTTACCCTTTGGGTACGGAACCCTGAAAAGAACAAGTAGGGGGGAAATATGCGTCACATCCATACAAAACGGCCACTGCTCAGCATGATGCTGGGACCATATGCGAGACAGAGCAGAGCAGAGTTTGTGGGGCTCTCTATAAAAATCACATTGCTACTTTTCAGAGAAATCATTTATAGCGGTCATTGGGAATGGGCTTTCCAAAGAATGCCAAAGGCCATAATGTTTTGATCATTAGAATTATTGTTAAAATCAGCTTTTCTTTATTCCTGTTTATTAGCAGTTTGGACAAAGTTGCTGTCCAGTAGGTAATGAATTTTCATTTTCGTACCAAATTAATGTGCCCTATAGTACCTAAAGGTAATCTGCCCTCCCATCAAATGTAATGATTAATGAACGTCGGCTTAACCTTTCGATCAATTTAATACTTACTTTGACTTTTTACAACAATGGATAGGTAGTATTGACCTAAAAACGTCGCCGAGTCAAATTGCTGTGGCATCAAATTGCTCTGAAATGATATCACACATAATACCTATCAGTCAATATTGCCGATGACATGTTTAAAAGGAATCTGGAAAATCTGATTACTCAGCTCTATGGAAAGTAGGTCTGAGATTATTTCGGTACGACCCACTTGGAAAAGACGGACAAGTCATACTTGGATTTAAGACAAAACGTGTCAAAATTTAAATTGCCATACAAACTAGGTAATGTGTAATTGCGTTTTCTAATTGTGAATTTCTCAGTAGCAGCTTCGGAATCTGAATTTGTTCCCGGTTGATTACAATAGGCAACCAGACTTTTTAGGGTTCCGTAGTAAACAAGGAACCCTTATAGTTTCGCCATGTCCGTCTGTCTGTCTGTCTGTCCGTCCATCCGTCTGTCCCCGGCTTAGCTCAGAGACGCTTAGTCCTAGAAAGCTGTAATTTGGCATGGGTGTACATATTAATCACGCCGAGAAAGTCGTATAATAAAACCATGAAAAACATTTTTTTTAAGGTACCTCCCCCTTGCACGTAAAACGGGGATGATATTTTTTTTCTCATTTAAATACATAGTGTGGGATATCGTTGGATAGGCCGTTTAAAAATAGTGTGGGTCTGTGAAAGCCATTTTCAACCCTGAGATCCCTTTGCGTAATATTAAGCATTAAAGTGCAATTTTTTGTTAGAGTCAAGTGTCCCCCCCCTGCCAACTAAATGGTTGGTTTTGGATATGTGAAAAAATTCATGGCTGTAGTATATATAACGCAATTAAAAGAAAAACTATCACAGCTAAGTAGGTTCTACAGGTTAACGAGTAATTGTCGACCAACTTAAATTTGCAGTTGAAGAATTGACCGTAACGTATATCGATGTATGGGAGAGCATGTTGTTCAATTACAATGTTAAGTTTGTTTTTGGGATAAATTCATTTTAACTACGGAACCCTTCATTGTGCGTGGTCCGACACGCACTTGGCCGGTTTTTAAATCTGATTACGATAAGATCACAATTGCACTAAATTCTGTAGAATGGGAAAAATAACTGAAAGTCCCACAACTGACGAAATTATCGATATATTTTTACAAAGGTACTGCACAACGTCATCAAACAAAATGTCCCGATAAAAAAAATATTGGGCAATAAATATCCACAGTCTTGAGACCTTATACGTCTACTAAAAGAAAATATCGCATAAAAGTTCAAAAGTTCAAAGATCCTTTAGACATCGTGTCATTTGAGATATTGCGTGCAAGACAATACATGTTGGACATCAATTCTCTGAATTATTGAGAAATTGTGCTCATTCGATTATGGGAGGACGGGGCGGAATGAGTCGAATCTGTTCGAATCGTATTCCACCCATATCTATGAAAAGATTGTGCAAAAGCACTAACTGGACCTTTTAAAATGATTTCCAACATTTCAATGGTGGACGGCGTGTTTCCTGAGAGGTGGAAGGAAGCTTCAATCAGGAGAAAGCAACCAGTATCTTACTATCGACGCATCTTTATTTTAAACATATTCGGTAAAATACTTGAAAAGTTAGTAACTAAACGCCTAAATGCACATGATAAACAAACAAACAATGTATTACTACCCATCAACATGGTTTTATCAATTCAAGTTCAACCTTCACAAACCTTATGTGTTGTACTGTGATAGGTCCTTAAGTCACCGCCATATCAGAGTCTCTTGATAAAAGAATCCGGGTAGACACGATATACACAGACTTCAGTAAAG
Source organism: Tiliacea aurago (assembly GCA_948098905.1). Taxonomy (NCBI): domain Eukaryota; kingdom Metazoa; phylum Arthropoda; class Insecta; order Lepidoptera; family Noctuidae; genus Tiliacea; species Tiliacea aurago. Next base: position 21,892,229 of record OX402581.1, on the reverse strand, counting down.
CATTTGATGAGGTTGACCATAATTTACTACTAGTTCCATTCTTACTTCGTCTACTTGGGAATTCAAAAGTGGTCATTAATAGTCAACATTCTGACACCTTTCTGGTAACATCTGGAGTCCCGCAAGGCTCGCACTAATGCTCTCTTAAACATCTTCTTTAACGACATTACGGCATTTTGCAAGGACTCAAGTTTCTACCTGTTTGTATAAAATATGACATTAAAATTATGAAACCAATAGTGACCGACTTAGATTTTGCGCTTTTATAGGCTGATCTCGATAGAATGGCGGATTGGTGTAAAATAAACAAAATGTCGCTCAATGTCTCTAAATGTCACTGTGTGCAATTCTCTCGTAATAAACCAGTCCAAACCAACATACACATTGCATCATCATGAAGAAGAAGAAGGCCGTGACCTGGGAATTTTATTTGACAAGAAACTGAAATTTGATAGGCATATGTTAAATATTACCTCAAGATGGTTCACGGTCCTTGGATTTGTCTTGCACAATAGCAACGAAATTTCTAAAACCTCGACTAGAATTAAATTATACAATAACACATTGGTTCGCCAACTGCTTGAATACAATATCACCTTATGGAATCCTCACTATGATATTTACATTAAACGCTTGGAAAGTGTACAAAGACGTTTTCTATAACATCTTTGCCATAGAGACCGTCTGGCAAAAAAATAGGAGCTACGATCTAAGAATACAACATTATAAGATGTCCTCGTTGGTTTATAAAGAAGAAAAGTTATAGATTTCACATTTATTCACAAACTGTTCAAAGGGGTTGTTGATGGTAGCGAGCTTCTTGGAAAACTGCAAATAAGTACACCATCTGGCTTGCCGCGCAAATGTAACCATAACCTTTTCTATGTGTCGGGATCCAAAACAAACCTCGGACCATTTTTCCAAGGCTCTGTAGACAGTTCGAAGTATCAAAGTGTAATAAATTGGATATCATAATCCTAACTAATATTATAAATGCGAAAGTAAATTTGTTTGTTACCTTTTTACGCCTAAACCACTGAACCGATCATCCTGAAATTTTGCATAAAACGTTGTCATGTGTTCAGAAGCGGACATAGGGTACATTTCATCCCGAAAAAAAGTACTGTTCCCGAGGAAAACAACAATAACGTTCTTATGATAATAGATGGCGCCACGTGTCTTTCGAATCATGATTGAATTATATTACTAAAGAAACTTTAGTAGTGTGTTTCTTTATTTAAGTACCTAATACGCAAATATATTAATAAGAGAGAGAGAGTAGAGTAGTAGAGTACAACCCGAATTGATTATCAAATTCTAAATTAACGCAAGCGAAGCCGTGGGCAAAAAAAGCTAGTTACATATAACCAGCCTATAATGTTCCCACTGCTGGGACTCAGGCCTCTTCTCGGTGAGAGGGAGTGGGCGGTAATCCACCACGCGGGCCCAGTGCGGGTTGGTAGACGTCACACGTCTTCGAATTTTTGGTTCTAGGACATGCCGGTTTCCTCACGATGTTTTCCTTCACCGTTTTGAGAGCAGTGGTGATGAAATAATTTACACAAAGTAATGCGCCTGTCTGGGTTCGTAAGTCGCGGCTGTTACCTCTGTGCCACCACTGCAGTATGATAACGTCATAGTATTTATGGCATCATATTTTGTTTTTGTTTCTGTTGTCTATGGTTATTATTTTTTTAATTTTTATAATATCAATGTGTATTATTTTTTATAATTTTAGTTTATTGTGTTTTGATTGAATTTAATGTTTTCGTCCTTGTCAAACTTGTTGCCTAAACCTAAATAACAAGTGAATGATGTGGTCTCCTATAAATGGAAACGCACACTTATATTTGTCCCCGACTCCCTGTTTATTAAGACGCTGGCAACAGGTAAACCGCTGTCACTGTCAGACTGATTCCACGCTTGTAATTTATTGCAAGATATAATTTAGATTTATTTTTTATTTTTTTAGTACTTAATCGAAAATAAAAAACAACCAAGTTCTGCATACAAATAAGACGTTCTATTTATATTTATACGTTCTTTATTAATTAAATACCAACCGTACGTTGATATTTAATACAGATATTTTGAATTGAAACTCAAAGTAAAGGGTTAGTTTACTGTTAATTTGTATCGAGATATTTTTTTTAAACGTGTTTTGGTAACAACCAAGTTCTGAGAAATATGTTCAAGAATAACATATATTTTTCCCGCTACCACAAACTATATAGATTTTGCAATTTTTTTGTTTAAGATAAGCCTACTTTTATCATTTGCCTCTTATCAGCGCCTTAACATGCTTGTAATTGTGTAGCCTCTGTTAGCGATCCAAGAAATAAATAAATAACTAGCAAAATGTGGGTGTATATTAAATACATTCGATACCTACCTGGGTAACTAGGTGCTTTTAGTTACATGTCTGCCTATCCCTTCGGTAAATACAATCATGATGTAATGTTATAAAAACTCATAATTTTATTATTATCATAATTAAGTCTTCTCTAGAGTCAAGAAACCATGTTTTGTTTTTGATGTGTTGCTTTATTGCTATAGTAAAACCCGTTTCATGAGAACGTATTTTTTGTCCTATCTCAATGAATAATACAATAGTATAAAGTAGGTAATTGTCATGTTGGATCTGCATAGTTGTTTTTGGGGATCGCTTTGGGAGTAACTACCTGCGTTGATAACGTCAATTGTTTGTTCGTTCCAACTGCAAAAAATGAACACTAGATCTATATATTTACTAACCGACGAAGAAAAGGAGGAGGTTCTCAGGTCGACGTGTCATGATTGTTTTTTTTTAAATATTATTTTTATGTGAGTCCTCCACAGTCCCAAGTCAGGCTATGACGATAGGACATAGCTAAGCACAAAAAAACAGTTTAGGCAGAATGGGAGTATATAATAAGACATGAAATATGTTGGAATGTATATACTTTATTGAAACGAAAATAATTGATTGACACACTGATGAAAAGATTGGGAAGGTTGTCAGCCACATGAAAATTACTGTGTTTCTATGTTGAATGTGCAAAAGCGGACTTAACTACGCAGAAAAATGCAAGAGACAGATGTTACACTGTTACAGTTCGATTTTGTCCCTTTAGTGGTAAAGGAACAAAAGCCCCAATGCAAGGTGGGTTGGTATCAGAACACAATGAAACTACCAACTGCCACAAACAATCTATATATTTATAAAAATTACACCTGACCTTAGAGGGCTGTATATGCCTTGGGGTTGTTGGAGTTCTTTTAGCATTGGTGGCTGTATATGCCACGGTGCTAGAATCCTGCAAGATTGAAAATATCATGCCCTGTTTTTGCGGTTCGTAGTGCTACACAGGTTTCTACTGTTTAGAGTCAGACATAACTTTACAAATGATTTTCACTGTGTAATATAAACATAATTTAAAATATTCACATATTAAGTTATTGAGAAAATGCTCTAATTTAACATTATATTTTTTTCAAATATTAACACTACTCGTTTAGACGTGATCTTCAGTATAAAATCATTAAAAGTAGGTTATCGTCGCTTTAAGGCCCTTATGTACTTATTGAACTGCATCCTTATACAAAATAGTCATCACCCAAATATCTTCCCCTCAATACGTTCCAGTGTTTTTTTTTGTGATTATCATCCAATACCAAGTTAATAAGTTGTTTTGTACCAGATCGAATTCAGGCGCATGTAAATTGAGTAGAATTGTGTAAATTATGCAATTCCGCATAGAATAGCAAAACAGTGAAACACTGACCTAGATTGTGTTGTCTTTGAAAATGTGAACGTGTACAGAGTTTACGTAGGTTACTATAACGCCTGATTAGAAATGGGAGGTAGGCGGAGTAACGTAGGTTTGTAATTTCGGTGCGTGTTCTTGTTCATGAAAAAGCTATCGATATCTTATTAAATATAATTCTTCTGTACGTGTGTTTGTCACGTAACTCCTCCTAATCGGCTGGAACGATTTGGTTGAAATATTGTATTTATATTTCAACGGGTTCCTGGATGGTTTGAAAACACATTGGACCCGGTAGCCGGCGCTGCTGTCGGTATCAGGCGGTACGAAGTTCGCCGGGTCAGCTAGTCCTTTATAAAATGTTACGAGAAATTTGTACAACATTATTTAAAATTGTAACAGTGTAAACAATTGTTGGGAAAAAAAAAAGTTAACAAGATGGACTGTTTTAGTGAGAGAGTATGTAGGTACTATGTCCGTCCAGTAGGTAGTGCAATGGCATAATGCCTCCTATCTGATGTTAATGATGGTAAGGTTAGTTTAATATCTACATTTTGCATAGCGCTAGGAATTCGACGTTTTCAGATGTTTTCAGTTTAGGACTATAACTGAAAATGTTTATGAGATTTTTATTATATTATTTTTATTCTATTCTACTTATAAAGAGTATCTAAAGCTGAACTGGATATTGAAAAAAACATCTGAAAATTAATAAATAATACAAACACGCATACACATACATACGAGTAATTATGTAGGTTATCAACTCACAATATTAAGCCATTCTGACAAATATATGCACAGAACGTGAACAAAATAAATGAAAAAAATACGATCTAAGAATTCTTCTTGACTCTTCTGCTTCTGATCTTGGGTATCTTCTTTCTTCTGTTCGCACGACGAATGAGTCCTCTCTTGGCATTCACCGCGTGCCTTATGATATAAAATTAACACATAATGGCAACACAGTGAACGCGAGGAGGAGGACTGCTATCTTCATATATTTTTCTTTCTTCAAATAACTTTAAGACTTCTAATTGCTTGACGTTTTCGCTCCAGTAAACAATCTGACATATAGGTTAACCAAATAAAAACTTTACATAGAGACGCCTATAGGTTATTGTAGACAAAATGGCAATGTGAGACATTGCTCTTATGTTTCACGAAGGCGTTTAAAATGATACATCTTATCCACTGAAAACTGTTTCTAACTGTAAGAAAATACATATAAAATAGGCAGATACTCGAAAAGATGACAGTTAATTACGTACACAAAAAATTATTTAGGTACATAATAAGATGAAGAATTGTCAGTTCTGGCCTGCGTTAATGCTCGTGCAGACTGGCGCGACATCGCGGGTGCAACAGGCAGCGCTTATGCGTGTCGCGCCCGCGATATCGCGCCAATCTGCACGAACCTTTAACACCTTCGGCGCCATGTGTATCTTTTTGGCACACAGTATCTGGAAAATTGTGTATCCAAAAGTATACCTAAAGTCCATTTCACGAAAGAAGTCCCGCAGACGTGGCGCTGCAGGCATGGGTTATTTTAGGAATGTTGCTAACTTAGCGTATAATAATAATTAGTTCCACTTATTTCCGCGGGACTTCTTTCGTGAAATGGACTTTACACATCTTTCTACTCGGTAAAAGTGCTGTGTGGCTTATAGGCACACGTTATCTATACATTTATTATGCGAAATCTAAAGCCCTCGCCCGACGCATTTTTTCGGTATAAATGCTCTGGCAATCGGGATAAAAATCCAGTAAAAAAAAGAAAAATGGAGGGTGTAAAAAAAATACGTTAAATAAATAGGTACCTAAGTAATTATAAACACTTAACTAGGCAAACAATAAGAAAAAAATGCAAAAATTCTGCAACACAGCACCAGCGGGGTACTTGCGTAACACACATACAGTAGCAATGGCTTTCATTTTGATAGGTCAACAATATTCATTGCGTTATTTACGTTGTTGAGCAGACAAATTTTTCGAACATATAAAACAATGGATTAGCAATATATTATAGTGTAAGTATTACGCAACTAGGGTGCAGAAAATTTCCGATTTTCTTACCTATTGCTCATACAGATATCATAATAAAATTATAATGTTTGTGTTTTATCGGTTGACCTTGGCCTTCTGGCTTAACGATACCCCCTCCGCTTCGAACTCATTAAACATCCCACAGACGTAATGAGTTTCTGGGGGGTTTCATAAATCTGGGCCAATAATGGGGGGAGGTGACGAAGTGAACCAATATGATGTAAATATAAACAAATTACTAGCTACATTAGTTCCACTTCAAATGATAAGAATCTTGGAAAAATTGGAATGAGTTCAAGTTCGATGTTTTATGTTAGAAGCCAAAAGAGCGGAGCATTGTTTCGATATCTATTTTTAGACTTTGTCTAGTGAATAATCAGTAGGTACAGCTACAATAAGTGAACACTCAAACATAAAGAATAGTTTTAATTGTTACTAGCTGCGCCCCGCGGTTTCACCCGCGTAAGTCTCGATCCCGTGAGAATATAGGGATAAAAAGTAGCCTATATGTTAATCCAGGGTGTCAGCTACCTTGATACAAAATTTTATCAAAATTGGCCCAGCCGTTTTTACGTGAAAGAGTAACAAACATCCATCCATCCATACTTACAAACTTTCGCGTTTTGAAATTAGTTGCAATTTTGTAAAATCAATACACTTCAATCTCGGTTACATTCTCAGCCCATAAAAAAAACAATTTCGCATATTTTTTTTCGATTCAGTCTCTCCAGCGCGCAGCTCTAAAAAGAGATACTTAGTTGTAGTTGCATTTCGTGCGCAATCGCAACACGCATAGATCGAGGGTACATTGTGCACGCACAATGGCCGCAGGGATGCAGCTGGCGGCCCCTTTGTCACGCCGAGAGGGGTGCGTTACGCGTGCAACCCTACGTCCCAGGCTATTACACTAGATACAATGATTGTCTACATTCATAGTAACTAGTTTCTAACTAGAACGCATTGTGTAATTATCTTATTATACGAGTGCAGAAGATATCCCGTAGGTGGGAACATATGTGCAGTTAAAGACACTGAAAAGAAGACAGAGACAAGTAGAATTGACAGTTTTTTTAAAATTAAATTTGTGTTAGATCGTTTCAGATATGCAGCCTGTTCGCATTAAAAGAGAAAGTATAAATTTGTTATAGACACGAGAAAGTGAAAAAGGAATACAATATTATCATCATTACGCATACTGACAAATATTGCTAGCACACAAATAGTAGGCATTAAACAAGTGCAGATGAAATGTCCAAAAGTAAATATGGAACACGGTAGACATGGGTAGTTCGCGAACGATTGAAGGAAATGAACTACTTCATTTCGCAAAATTAACTTATCATTCAATCACTAGTCATTCAAATGTGTCTCTACTTCATTTAGTTCAGTCTTTCTTTTCGCTCGCAGCAACTGTGATTTTGATTTTCAAATACGCCAACCTAGACAAAAAGTTCTAACTATACACACACAAAAGAAAACATACTACTTAAGAAAAATAGTTTAGCTCAGATTCATATTTCATGGTTGCAATCATAACTAAGCCTTTATAAAGTATGAAGGAAAATTGAGATAGAAGATAGGTATAAAACTGAACTAGTAAAGTGCATCATTCGTGGTAACTTATCAATCACTCTCTCGTTATCTTATGGATATCAACTCGTTCTGTTTTGCTGAACTAAATGAAGTACTGAACTACATGAGTGGACTACTTCGTTAAGCGAAAAGATATAGGTACTTCATTCATTTCTTTTCACAAAATGTGTCAATTTTGCGCATGTCTAGAACACGGTTAGAAAATATTGTAGACTAGCGACCCGCCCCGGCTTCGCACGGGTGCAATGCTGATGCTAAATATACTACATAATGTCTTTATAAACAACTTTCACAGCTTTTTTGTCATTAGACAATACACACATGTTTTGAGCGACATATAATTGGCCATGTGAAAAAACACTCAACGCTCAAATCTAATATGTGGGTTATCCCTAAGAGATACACACATATACCATCGCGGACTTTTTTGTAGACCATTTTAAGGTGTAGGTGTAGTATTCAGCCAGCGTTTGCAATGTAAGCGCAAAAAGGTGTTTATTTACGACATCACATTAGAAACCTCTAAAATGATTAGTGTTTTTTTACTATATTATGAATGTATTATACATATAAACCTTTCTCTTGAATCACTCTATCTATTAAAAAAAACCGCACCAAAATCCGTTGCGTAGTTTTAAAGATCTAAGCTTACATAGGGACAGACAGACAGCGGGAAGCGACTTTGTTTTATACTATGTAGTGATGACAAAGTTCCGGTAAAAAAACATTTGTTCACCAAACTCCTTTAACCAAACCAACTAAATATACTTAATTTAAATTTCCTTATTATACTTACAATTTAAATTTCAACAAGGTTCTAACCATTATTATTTTAATCATGTTTTATATTGGTTTTTTTTGTCAATGTGAGGACGTGGTAGGCTTAATAGACTGTAGATCTGTAGACCATTTTCTATTTTGTTAAGTACCTGGTACTTTTGACGGGCCTACGCTGTCCTCTCATACCTAATAACACTGTAATTTGAAAACATTGTAAAAGCCAATTTAATTTTTTTTAAAGAGTGATCGTGAAGTTTCTTGCCGGCTCTTCTCCATAGGAAACCACAAATTGGAACCATGCACCTAGCTTCTGACGTTTCATAAGTGGCTTTTATGAAATAAAAATATTTTTAATTTGATTAATTAACACTTTTTTTGCTAGCTATATCATAATTTCACTCCATATTTTCATCATTGTAAAATACCATAATACTAAACTAAAAGTTAAAAATGTGCACTAAAGTTAATACCGCATGGGAACCGTTGTATCTCTAAGGACAGATAGGACACAAAAATAGCACGCACGTTAAATCGTGATAGCATTCGTGTCATGAATCACATATCGATCGGCTGATAACATCTCTACTTGCAGGTCGTTCACTTTGTTGTTGTGAAATAACCAAAAGTATTGTATTCAAAAGAAATAAAGAACGTTACTTCAAAGTCAAAGTCAAATTGTTATTTCAAATAGGCACATATAAGGCACTTTTCAACGTCAATATATACAAAAAAATAGAATTGATTCTAGTCGCCCTTCCAAAAGGTAGTTTCGTATGGAGAAGAATGTGCAAGAGACTCCGCCGTTACTCTTTTAAAATGTTCTACAATATTTTTTATAGGTACTTACATTAATTATACAATTATATGCGAAGACTTGTGAACTATATAGAAGCCAATACAGCTAAGATGGATGTGTGGTGTGACACGGATGGATAGAATAAGAAATGAGTACTTATGAGGAAGTCTGAAAGTGGCACCGGTGACTGAAAAGTTGTGTGGAAATCGGTTGTCGTGGTATGGGCATGTGATGCAGAGCAATGAGAAAAATGTCGTGAGGACAGTTTTGAGTATGAATGTCGATGGCTATGCTATATGAGTAGGGGAAGAATAGAATAGCATAGAATAGAATACTCTTTATTATGTACACCATAAAAGTTACAGATAAAAATGTTTAAATTTTACATAGGGTAACACAATGGGCGGTCTTATCGCTAAAAGCGATCTTTTACAGACAACCTTTGAATGGATTAAAGGGAGCAGGAGTGACAATACTGCAGGTAGTCAGTGGTGTACCAATTAACATATACACTAAATACATACATACACAAAGCATACACTTATCTAATAAATATATACATATATACAATAATACACATGAAACAAGAGCAGGGAACTGTATTATGTAATGATGATGTTTATGTTTTTTTTGGAAGACAAAGAAACGACGGATGGGACTGTTAGAAGATGATATGGCTAGAGACATATATGCATTTTAACACCATACTGCGATCGCCAACCCGCCTTCCGAGCGTGGTGATTATGGTAACCCGGGGGGGGTTGCCATAATCGCCACGCTCGGCAATCCTGTTTTGGAGGAGGCATATGTCCAGCAGTGGATGTCTTTCTGCTGAAATGATGAATGATGATGGCTAGAAAAGGGGTACTACCGAGATAAACACTAATAGAGAAGTATGAAAGACAGGGACAAGTTGCGCCGACTTTAAATATATTGGGATAAGGGGGGGGGGGAAATGATGACTTGTGAACAGAAGCCAGTACATTGAAGAAATTGGGAAAATCAGAGGAATAAATTGAAAAAGATTATGGAGTCACGGTATCGGTGTAAGAAAACGAGGAAAGCTGGACTTATAGTTAATCATCATCATCATCATTTCAGCCGAAAGACGTCCACTGCTGGACTTAGGCCTCACCCAAAAAGGGGGGGATTTACCATAATCACCAATCTTGGCAAGCGGCAAGCGGCAAGCGGGTTGGCGATCGCAGTATGGTTTTAAAAATGCAGGGAGAACGCTGCTGCCCATTCATAAGTCCCTTAGTCGACTTTTACGACACCCATGGGAAGAAATGGGATGGTGCTTTAGGTCCGGCACCAAACGGAACTTATAGTTAATATAAGTCTGAAATGGCCAACCCGTCTTGAGCAAGCGATGGTGATCAATGCTCATGCCTTTTCTGTATGAGGAGGGCACTGCAGTGGGACACTAATAGGCTGGTATTGTGGAACTATTGAATCACAACGTCTTAATCGAGACCAAGAGTTTCGTATGAGCACTATGTGGGTCATTTTAATTTCTTTAAATATTTTCCTTTTTTTCTCAGTTAGTTTTAATGATGGTCTGGCATTTTGAGCGCTTTATGCGGCCTACCCAAATGTCCTTTCTTTGGTATTGTTCGTCGAGTCGTTGAGCTCCTTAAGAGGCCGGCGATGGATGCGTAGTTCATACAAACGTAATACCAAAATAATTTGTAATTCAAACATATTCTTAAGCTAGTGTGTCTTTATTCCGATTGGAATACAGAATATCTAGGTTTCCAAATATATATTTTGAATGGACACTGATTTAAAGAAGAGTTATGAGAAAAATAAGTTTTCTATAGAAATTTAAAATTCCTGATATCTCGACTTTATATCATTTTCCTTTCCAAATATATATTTGGGAACATAGATATTCTGTAATGCAATCGAAATAAATACACACTACCTTAAGAATACGTTTGATTTACAAATTATTTTGGTGTTACGTTTGTATGAACTACGCATGCTACGCCGGCCCCTTAAGTCTTGAGTTGAGCTGCACGATTACTGACAAATGCTTGCACTGATTGGACAGGTCCACTCAAATTTGTGTGGTTGGTTCTTTCCTCAAAAGACCATTTCAGACACGGATCTACATGGTCCTCACATGATCTGACCAAGATTATGTCTGGACTTTAAAAGAGACTTTGACCCCTGAGTTTGTTTCGCCATTTCTTCTCAGGGGTAGTCAGATAGGAAATGTCGGCTACATCTCCATAATTTTTTAATTTTTTATACGACGTGTAAAAGTGATTCTAATATACTATTTACAGTTCTATAAACGATATCATTTCATTTAATTTCATTTCTAAATGAGGTAGCAGAGGCTAATCTTAAGAAAGTAAAGACAACGATGATAAAGCTAATTTTCACACCACTTTTTCCACGTTTTTATCGTTTACTATTCCTGTCTTAAATTAGCTAGCGTGAAGGTTACAAATGACGTACCAATGACCCGTTGGAAGACATCAAAAAATCATATATGCCACCACATCGAGTACCGTTTCAATATGCTAACACGACCTTACCGTGTCAACGTTGACGTCATCACAAGATTGACTTTCAAGAATTAAATTCTGATTGAGTTTTTAGGTTCATGAATGTTTTAGCACTTAATTTTAATATACCGGACAAAGGAAATGATGAATTTTTCATAAATGTGAAATTGAGAGTTTGGGGTAGGATTGGTATGAAAGAACCTTTGATGCATGTAAATTTAAAATTATACTTGGGTGACTGTCAGACGAGAGCTCGTAGCTAAGTATTATCAGCCGCACGGGTCGATCCATCGGGTTAAGCAACGCTTGCTAGGGTTGGTCCGTGGATGGGTGACCATCTTTACATACCGAGCCTCCTCCTTTCCTCGGAAAACACATTAAGACGTGGGTCCCAGCTGTCATTCGGGGATCTTTGACAGTCATTACGGGTCGTCAGAACCCCGAAAGTCTGTCCACCAGTCTTACCAAGGGGTATCGTATTACCCAGTTACTGGGTTGTGAAGGTCAGATAGGCAATGACTCCATGTAAAATTCTGGTATTCAGTTATACTGGAAGCATAGTTGAAAAAGTATAGGCAGATTGATTGACTTGCGTGACTGTCAGAGGTGAACATTTTCCACATTAGGAAATGTTACACTATGAAGAATCAGAAAGAACTACCTACTTTGCTTAGAAGTAAAGGATTATAAACGAACCTGGCTCCAAAAAAATACACGTAAAAAAGTCAAAAACATTGGGCACAAATGTAATGTGACTATGGGCTATTAGGCTAGCTAATAAAAGAAGGGGGAGTGAAAGTTGTTACGGATGAGTACGGCTTAGCTGGTGGTGCCAACCGCGGCTCTACTTACGCCTGGCCAGCGACGTCATTCGAAAGTGAACGAATACGAGCTGGTACATCAATCACTTGGGAGGCCTTGAACTGATTTGTTTCTTTATGTATAAAGTCAACAACAATGGTTTTAAGGAGTCTGTTGATTGGTGGGAATATAACCCAACTTGGGCAAATGCTCGAATGATGGCGAGTGATTGGACGACATCGATAAAATGGCAATTTAGAAGAGATTTCTTGCTTCTGTTCTGTAACATATTTTTAGGGTTCCGTACCTCAAAAGAAAAAAAAGGGTACCCTTATAGGATCACTCGTGTGTCTGTCTGCCTGTCTGTCCGTCTGTCACAGCTGATTTGCTCCGAATCTACTGGACCGATTAAGTTGAAATTTGGTACACATATGAACTTCTGTGACCCAAATATGGCAATGTTACGTAAATAAATTAATTTTGAATATGGAGGTCACTTTTGGGGGGCAAATTAGAAAATTAACAAAAAAAGTTTTGCTGTTTGTACTGTGTGACATATCAAATAAAAGGGCTTATTTTAAGGATTTTACAAATATTTTTTTTATAATTTTATAATACACACTTTTGCAATTATTTAAGAAAATAGATGAAAAATTACCATTCACCCATCCTTATATCCGAAACTACTGAGCCTACATTTTTTATAAAAATACGGTAAATAGTTCTTTACTTATAGATTACAGGAAAATCTATAAGAAGTCTGTGATCTTAAAATAACATGGTAAATCACTCAATATTGTGCGTACAAACTTACATTTGCAGTTGGAATGTATGGGGGATCATGTTTTTCAACTACAATGTTAAGTTTGTTCATGGGATTAATTCATCCCAACTACGGAACCCTTCATTGTGCGTGTCCGACACGCACTTGGCCAGTTTTTTTGTTAAATATGAGAATAAGAAGAGAGTTCAAGTAGCTACCTAAATTTGAATGAAGTGGCTAAACGATACGAGTATAAGGTAGTAGCCAAAGCAACAACCTCAAATATTTGTACACGATGTAAAAGAAAACTCAATTTACTTTTTTAACATTAAAACAGCACCCTTCAAACGAGGGGAATAGAAACATAAAAAGTTGAGAAAGGTGGGCGGTATCACGCGTAACTGTACTAATAGTAGAGGTTTTGATTGATCGGCATTCCCCTACGGAAGGCGGTCGCGGTGGTCGGTGGTCGGCCTGAGTAATAGCCCTGCACTCTCCATGGTGAAGGAATGTAAACATTGGACAACCTGCCACCCCCTACCACCTGCTACTGGACTTATTCATAAAACGCTTACGCCAGATTTTGTAAAGTATGAAAACGGGCTGTTGTGGTTGTGTGATTACGTTTTTTATATCGTTGAAGTTTAAAGAGTAATAGTAAGTAGTAAGAATGGTGTTACACGTTAGAGAGGACTGGTTCCAGAATTATATACGATAGGAGAATATAAATAGGTAAAAAATATCAACAAAGGTCAAAAATATTAACATTGGATTCCGTAATTTTTCGTATGCAACTTCAACTAAATACTCAATACTCAATTATTTATTGCATTCAATTCAATTCAAAATATATCAACAAAGGTCAAAAATATTAACATTGGAATCCGTAATTTTTCGTATGCAACTTCAACTAAATACTCAATACTCAATTTATTGCATTCCATCAATTCATCAATATGGACCTGTCGGGCACAGCAAAATTAGGAGAGAGGAAGAGGGCTAAGTAATTCAATATTATTATAAATGTGTTTGTGAGCTAGCAGGGGCGATATGGGTGCACACAGAGAAAGTACTATGGCCCCCATGGAGTTGATCCGAAAGGGCCGTAGAGCTCTCTCTCTGGGACTTCAGCCGGGCATGATAGCGATGATGATGTGCAGATCCACCCAAATTCTCACTTACGGGATACCTTCTGCATTAAAGAAAACGCACGGAATTTATCCAGAAGTGCAGTCAAAATCCCTGCAAGGAAATACACACTGTTTGGGTAGGATAGAATTCAGTTAACAATTTGTTGTTGTAATTAAATAATGTCATTACTGAATGGTGCCTGATTAACTAAATAAAAACATCTCTGGATAAAATTATCTTTCAATTAAATTCATAAAACTGAATGTAAACAGTTAAGGACAATGATCTATGTAGCACCGAGCAGGGAAGGTACTTAGTGACGTCATCGTAAGCGGAAGTGTTGGAGGGGCTTCCTTCTCACGACCCTCACTGCGTCTGTTTAATGACACGGCTATGTAATCACCACTCAGCGCCGACGCCTTATTTACGTATAGCGTATAGCCGCATAGCCACTAAATTGACACGAAATTAATTGAAATTGTAGCCGTCAATTATAACCACGGAATTGTATAATTCTTTATTTTGTTTGCAAGTTTTCTTTTTGTTAAAGTTTGGCGTTGAATGTAGAAGTTTTTTTTAGGTCTAAATGAGGTAGTTATGTGTTTTAATTTGGTTGGTGAGTCAGTTTTGTTCACGGTTTCACTCACGTGTTTGTTTCGGGTTTGCTTTGTTGACTTTCGATGTCGAACGGAGCCCTAAATCTTGAGCTTGTTGAGGAGAATATCACGTTTTATAAAGTCGTTTATTTTTATCCATAAACACAGTCAACTGAAAACATTTGTTGGGCTTCAATTGAATTTTAAATTGGTTTAGATCGAAAATACTGTCTACCTATAAATATTAAATGTCTCTAGAATTAGAAACAAGAAGACGACACAAATATACTTTTATTTAAGTAAGTGCCATTGAACCGATGTCGTCCGAATAAGGGACCTATCTACTGAATAATAAATAAACTGGTCATCGCTGAATGTTTCAATTACGTTACAATCGCATCGTGTCATCCTTAAGCCGATCCATTAACTGATTAAAATTTGCTCGTGTACTCGCTGTACTCTAAAATCGAAAGGTAGAGTTCAACGTCCCCGGCGCCACGCGACTTCACCCCTTCGCTCCCAAACCGTTATTATTAAAGAAAAAAAGTTGCTCTAAAGTGTGCTAAGGTCGTCCGGTTTTAAAAAAAGAAGGGTTCTATACAATTTCGTATTTAAAAAAAATTGTGGGATGTATTTTATTGGGTGGCAATACGATATGAGGGTTGTTTTCAATGAGGGTGTATCTGGACCTTTTTTGGGGATGGAGTAATTAATATTTGAAACTAATAGGAGGATGGAGCTGAGTTTAGGGACAGATGACCGGTTGATAAATGTGATAGAGGAGTCCTTGTGTATTGTTAGTGCGTTTGGATGTAATGATGACGTGCATAGAAATATAAAAAACTTCTTTCTTATAACCAATGAAGCCAACTAAGAACAATGTTAGGAATGAACACTCTTCGTCGTCTCATGAGTCCATAACAAAGTTTTAAACGTTATGATATTTTTAGAACATTCAATGTTAATGTTGTTCAAATGTAAGGTCAAGCGGCCTGTCTGTACAAATGAATGCAGTTAAACATATCTCTGTACAATATTTTCAACATAGGTGTATCCGAGAACCAGGAAATGTGATGGATGATAAAAGAACATCTTTTTACTTGGATAAGAAAAATTGTTTGACTACTGTTTGACTCATTGTCGATATCGGCGTGATGATGTTCGTGTCCGAAATTAGTCGCTAACACGTGAGTTAAAACCGTGAACAAAAATACAACTTTTATCGAAGATATCCGATCCTTCTGTCAGGTTAGCAGATTAAACTTTACAAGGAAAGCTTTAGGTATTAAAAATCCAACAAGTATGTTTACACATTGTGGACCTTAGTCAGTATATTCATAATCTGTGTGTTGATTATATTGATAGAAAGACAATCGTGTCACTTTACTGGTCGCTAGGAGACTATTTTCATAAACACATACGGGGGAATTCCTTTGCCGTGTCAAGCCTTCCCATAGTGTAACACTAGCAACCCCTCCAGTTTCGTAGCAATGCTTATTGACCGAGCGAGCGATGCGTCTCTGCTTCAAGTCTGACAAAATTTGCTTTCCTCTGTCAGTTTGTTGGTACTCCTCCACACGTCGTATTTTAAAACCGATCTGGATGACACTTGGTATACAGGTTTTACGGCTTTATAGTTATTTTTCGACGTTAAGGATTCTTGATTGGAGGGGGGGGTACTTCGTCCAAAAAGGGGCAAAAAGGGGACTAGCCTTATGAGATCTGGTTTCGATGGTTCTTTTTTATTTGAAAGGTAAATTTTTTAAGTTGGTTTCTTAAATAGGTTCACCTTTATGTGAAACCAACTTAAAAAATTACCGAAGGGCCGATTCCCTGGTCCTCGTCTAAGATCCTCATCAGATCTGCAGATCTGATGAGGATCTTCTGCGTGATGAGCAGAATAGCTCCTCAAAATGCAGTAAATTGCTCAGTTTTATATTTCTACCAGGGAATCGGTCCTTTAAAAACAAGGTAGGGGTTTATGGAGTACCTAGGACCACTTTGTCATTACAAAACTAGAGAATTCAGAAAATCATTTTCACGAGGCTTTAAAACCAATATTATTGTTAGTTATACAATACGGTCACTAGATGGCGATACTGTGCACCGCTAGATCGCGCTGTCGTTGTCGCTTGCCAATTGGGTAGGTCCCGTCCTTATTCTTAGGTCCCGTCCAACATTTTGTGTCACTGAGTTTGGTTAGGTCTAAAGTAGCTTCAAAAGTAAAGTCTCATGTTTAACAGATAGTAGTTGGTTAGTTGTAGGTTAGTTTATTTGTATTTAATTATCGTCTTGCCACTACCATGAATTTTTTAGCTAAATGGCAATGTGGTAGCTGCAATCAGTTTTTCACTGCTTTGACTACCCAAGGCAACAATGTTTCGGCGAACGGAATTAATTTCGAAAATTTCGATGTTGACATATGCTTACTATCTGGCGATAGGTATTATACGATATGCCTGCATCAAATGCGGAGATTGGCTCCGAGCGAAGTCCAGCTTTGTTCGGACAATCTATTGTCTCGTACCCAAATCAAATAACTTTAGTGGTATATTAATAAATAATGCAAAAAAGTGCTCGCGAGGTCAATTGTTCGCAGAGCTACTAGTAAATCAATGTATTCTCGGTAAAGACTATAATAATATCATATTTAGTTTAGTTGAAAGGATTGTGAAGAATATTAGTCATGTGCACATTCTAACTTCGTTCATCTTTGGTACCATTGCACATTTTTTTTTTTAAATATGGCTATCTCTTAACCCCAAACATGCAATACGACATATAGCGCGTATGGCAAGGCAATATAATGAAAGGTCCAACTTACCTACCCTATTGAAATTTTCTCCAAAAGTTTCGCTTCATACAGGCGTTCCCTATAACAGTGCGAAGAGTGCACGTCTGTGTAGCTCAAATTGGTTTGTTTTGTAGCGTCTAGATTTAGGTCTCAAGATACACTTTTTATTTTTCACTTTTGTCTATAATATTCATACGCTAATATCATGCATACCTGCTATTTGCATGGTTACAGAAGTGCCAATTTTAAAGAGAATTTTAGATGTTATTTAATTTGAATTGTAAGTGACTGTGAAGTCGGTGTGCTTATTTTAAATACATAATTAATTTCACAAGTAGCAACAACAGCGAAAGTACAAAGACAATTTTACTACGAATTTAGTTTTTTTTTTTGGAGTCCACAAAATTATAACTTTTATAGGCAATGACGTATTATGCTACTAGCTGCTGCATGTTCATTGTCGCGTACGTAATAATAATTATTATTATTGTAAATGTCAGGCAATTGCCTGGCATTTACTTTGCCATTATTGAGCGCAGGTAACGCATCTAAAGGTAACATCATTGATTATAGGCACATAGATACGCATTATGAATAACTAACATACGAGTCTCACCTCAGTAACCACCTTGACTCTATTCGAATTATCAAAAGGTAGTGAAGTCGTAAACAATGAGCCTTCAAACACTACGATCAATTCTCATGCTCCGTTTACCAAAACCTATTCAGTAAGTAGAGTAGCTGACACGACTTATTATGGCTTCTTTATTGCCCGATATAAACTCGAGACAAGTACCTACACATAAAACCGAGTGTACTTACCTTAAAAGAAAGATTAACCCTTATTATAAAATTTTCGAAATAAAAAGGTTCATTCACTATTCAAATATATTTAACTTTCTAAAACTTTTCAACTATTTCACAAAACAAGTGAGTAGGGTCTCCAAACTTTCCAAAACTGGTCTCTGGCCTATTCTAATGCTAGTCGTGAAATTTGGACAACAGGGGAGCAGGGGACCGTGGGAGATGGGGCCCTGTCATAATTTCCAGAGCGAGCCACCCCGCGCAGCTGTCGCGAGAACTTTTGGATTCGATGGATCGATTGTTTGATTCACGACTTTCATTGTTCCTATTTGATTGTTTGCCGATCCGAGACTTTTTGTGACCGACTTGTGTGAGCGAGTATCAACCATTATTATTAACTACGACAGAACCGTTAATGGGCGTCGTTACGGCTCCCCATGTCGAGCCGAAGTGTGAAATTATAGCTTTGATTGAATTTGGAAGTAGTCACGTGAGCTTATCGATTTACAACTAAACTACTCTCTTGGAACGAATGTGTTTGAAAAAATTAAGATTTATTTTTTAAAAATATTTTGATTATTACTAAGTAAACGGTAATTTCTTTTTATTCCATTATAATATATGAATTGCATAGACGTTGTGAAATGTCAACGTAAAATAATCATTACGAGCCATTCCCGGACCATCAGAACCGGTTGTAGGATTACTAGGGATTATTGTAGGGTCGCATGTCTACAACACAATAGCTATGTTTTAATGCACTCTATTAAATATGCAGATAGGTTACGCGTGCGAATAATGCATGAGAGTTTTAATCCTAGACAAAGCGGGTTGGATTAATCATCCAAAATATGGGGTGTTTTTTACTCGACCGTTGTGCTATTGAACTATAGTGTGGGGGTCGTTGTACGCAGCTGCGCGGGCGCGGATCAAATTGATAGGTCCGT
Organism: Tiliacea aurago; assembly: GCA_948098905.1. NCBI lineage: Eukaryota > Metazoa > Arthropoda > Insecta > Lepidoptera > Noctuidae > Tiliacea > Tiliacea aurago. The sequence goes on along the minus strand of OX402581.1, from coordinate 21,872,913 downwards.
GCATATGTCGCGCGCAGGCGCGTGCGACGCTACGTCACGCAACGTGCCGGCTGCACGGTATTTTAATGTTTTGGTTTACTAATCTCATGAATATTGCAAGTTTTGATATGAATTTTATATGATAATATTGTGATTATTACGTTAACTGACATGTCTGTGATTTAAGTTGGGAGCGTAAAACTTATTGTAATCGTTCCCTAATAAAAGCTTTACAAGCAGGCCGTCACCGCTTAAAAATACGAGTTTTTCTTTTTAACTGATAAAACGAATCAAATGTTATCTGCCCCGGGAGCTAATTTCTCAAAATAATATTTCATCAACTTAGAATATTTCGAAGAATTATTTTAATCTTCTGTTGAACGAGAATGTTTTAAAATAAACTTCGCTAGCAATATTTGATTGTGTCTAAAGTTTGAAGTGTATAAAGTCGTTTTCGGCATTTTGTCAGTTATGTCTAGTCATTATAATAAAAGTAATTTCTTTGTCTTATTTTAAGTTAGTCAAGTAAGCAAAAAAAAATATGATAGTCTAGGTATTTTCAGCCGAAAGCTGACTGCTGGACATAGGACTCCCTAGGTATAGATATGTTCACGATTCCGTACATGACTACTCTTTTCAGAGTAGGAGTAGTTCTTGAGAGTTAAAAAACTGAGACATTTTAATGTAACTTCAGTATCAAGCAGGTGCCAAACAAGCTTTGAAACTAAGTTTCAATCTGAGTCACCTGGTATCGAATTAACAGCAGTTAAAGTGCAAATGGGGTGGTATCTAATCGAGTGTTCGGTGATAGATAAGCGATGATAACGCTGATAAGGCGGGCGCCCCTCAGTGGATACTATCGTGTATCTAGGTACATACTATCGATCGCTTTGTAATAGGTACCTATGCTGATCAGCTGTCGTTGTTTTCTGTATTTGCTTTCATAGTTTGATATAATACTTTATCCTTTTAGGGTATTTTGTAAAAGTGCGCAGACGCACGATTCAAAAGGTATACGTAGTAGTAATATTTTTTTAAATAAAGCGTTTTTAAGGGTTTTAGCGTTTATGTAAATATCATAGCTACAAAGAACCGTCATCAAAAATAAGTAAGTTTACATTATTTAAATATGTAGCAATAAACGTAATTTGTTTCAACAAAATGTGCTTAGCACTTAATGTTTATGAGATTAACTATTTATTTATTTGTTTCAGACTTTGTCCATAAATTTGTTACTAACAATGTTCTAGTGTTAGTAAAAGTAATAATAGTCAGGCGTTTGCCCTCGCGTGAAGGCCTATCCAGTGTGCCATAAGCACTGAGTCCCATCGGCCTACATACTCGTAAACACACAAGTTTCTTTTTTTTTTTTCATGCTGAAACACAGGCTATAAACCTAGTTCGGCAGCAGATGCTAATAATTTACACATTTGTAATAGATTTACTTTTAAGCATAAGTATAAGAGTTAAGACAAATTCTGTAACATGTGTACTCTTTTTGGTTTAATAAAAAATATTATTATTATTAGGTATATTAGCTAATTTAGATGTAGGTATAATGAGTGTAATTATAGCTGTAAGAAATTGAATTGTGATGTTTAAAATAGTTTTGTTTTGTTGACAAAAAAGACTTCATTACGCCTAAGATCTAAATCCTAATAACAAAGATTAATTTTCATTTTGTTAACATGATTTTTAATGTATGTGTGATCTTGCAACATTGTTTTGTTCTTTTCTATATTGACAATATTTGATGTCCCTACTTTGTTAAGTGTGACTGGTACAAACGAACAAAGCAATGTCCCAAAAATAAAATCTCGTAAACTGGAAATACTTGCCCCTACCTTTTAAATCTATCTATTTCTATAAGTAAATAACATGTCGAGTCATCGATAACTACACTATCTAGCACCGATATCGATAAACCCGTCAGTTAATCAATAGTTTCATACATTTAGTACCGAATGTTATAATTATTTACTCGTACTATGGTTAGTGCATCGTCTGTACCAACGCCCGCCGCCGCGCCGTCTCGATTTATTGAGTTAAATACTTTGTTAACGAATATAGAATACCTGTTGGAAGTAGGATTTTTAACGTTACATGTGTGATTTTGCAACATTGTTTTTTTTTATTTTTTATATTGAAAATAATTGATGTCCCTGTTTTGTTAAGTGTGACTGGTACAAACGAACAAAGCAATATCCCAAAAAGAAAATCTCGTAGACTGGAAATACCTGCCCCTACCTTTTAAATCTATCTATTTCTATATGTAAATAACACGTCCAGTCATGGATAACTACACTATATAGCACCGATATCGATAAACCCGTCAGTTAATCTTCTCAGCGCTGATCGTTTTCTCCTCCACCAATCGTTATTTCTCCTGACACTTTTTATTTTGTTTAAAAGTACGTATGTATCTATGTATATATTGTGGTTTTTCGAGTTATCTATCCCCATATTGCACCTCCCATGTTTTGTTTCTGCATCACCCTAAGGTTGACTGGTAGAAAATGCCTCAGGCATTAAGTCCGCCTTTGTACAGTAGTTTTTTTTACTTGTGCATAAAGTTTTAATAAATTAAATTAATTAATCAATAGTTTCATACTTTTAGTACCAGATTTAATAATTATTTACTTGGTTAGTGCATCATCTGTTCCAGCGCTGCCGCGCCTTCTCGATTTTATTGAGTTAAATAATTTGTTAACGAATATAGAATACCTGTTGGAAGTTGCATCATTTTAGTTAATATTCACACATTGTAACATTGTACTTCTGTCTTTTGACCGATGATGAACGACGACAGATAACGAAAATTTCCACTTGGCCTTAACCTAGCTTCTCACGTTTCATAAGTGCCCATGTAGGTTTATGTGAAATAAAATATTTTGATTTTGATGTCTGTATTGTTCGGTACACCATAAGGTGTGCAAATAAAAGGAGCCGTCGGATTCATATATTCAAGGTAACAAGTTCGTGTTATTAACGTTCTTCCCATCCCTCATCTCCTGGCAATCAAACCATAAATACAGTCCACTATAAACAAGGGAGACGAGCGGGTTTGCTGAGCAGTGCCAGAGCACACGCCAACATTTTACACCGCCGGTATCCCGAACAATACCGTATTACTAAAAATAATTTTTCTGCTGTTTTTAGATAGAAATAATGACATAAATGCAGATGATGGTTATGTAGCTTTTGAAGGTTTCAGCAAGTGTAGTAAATGGGCAGGGTAATAATATCATTGCCATGAGGATTGTCCATATATTTTTTTTTATCCAGACATTTGTTGAAAGAGTATCCGAAGTTCCGTATCAAAGAAGTGACCGTGCCATAGCCTATGGGCTGTTTCAAAGAAGTGTCCGTGCCATAGCCTATGGGCTGTTACAAAGAAGTGTCCGTGCCATAGCCTATGGGCTGTTTCAAAGTTGTTTCTATTTTTTTATTAATATAAAATTATTCAAGTAGTTAGCTTTACCATACGTACCAGTTATTGCTATCTTTGAAGGCATCCAAACAAAAGATTTTCCATTGTTTAATTTTTTTTTTTTATTTCTTACACGTGTTCAATGTTCATTAAATGTTTTTTTTTTAAGATTTTTATAAAGTATAGTGATGATTCCTTATCACACATAAAACTACGTATTTTAAAATTTATTGCGAATAAATAAGACAAAGTAAAAGAAAAAGTTTAAATTTATTTTTATTAAAATGTTTTTTTATTTATTATACTAATTAGGTATTTATGTTAATTTTATTTTAGTATGTTAATTATTGTGATACATTGCACCGGTGGGCAATCTCAAGCACGATCTAGGCGGCTACGCCGGGCGGCAGCGGGCGGGCGTCTACGGCCCCGATATCGTAGCGACTGCTACGGTCTACGCGGCTACGCGCTACGAGCACACATTATCGATATTATTTCCTAGCGCGATTTATTGCCCTCTACGCTCGTGGGCACGCATTATCAATGATAAGTAGAGTTATCAAGTTTTCTCATCAAAATATACGTTTTGATTTAAAAAAAAAATTTTTTTAGTCATCGCTATTTGGTAGGTTACCGAGAGTTGAGCGAAATTAGACTTTTGGTTTTTGTTCGTATCTTTCGTCATTTCAACTAATGACAACTTTAAGTTCCGTGTATAATGAATTTTCGACCAATTAAAGTAATTCCATCAGATAAGAAAGTTTGTATACTTCAGTAATGACGGTGGAATTAAAATGTAATTTAATGTAATTGCGTATGGCTTTGTATGGGTGGCTAATGACATTTTCATATACCTTTACCTATATCAGATGACGTAAAAAGCTGGCGTAATAAAATACAGTAGCAACGCTGCTAAACTTTACGTTTAGCACAAAATGCGTTGTTCGTATCGTAACTCGGATACGCGGCGGATCGGGGGTGGTTTCGCGAGGGAGCCGGCGCGGTGGTGTGAGGGGGGACGTAAGGAGGCTGGCACAGCGCCAGCCGACAAGGTGAAGTAGCGGCGCCAGTGAAAGTCCTCGCCCTCAGTTACAACCATCTCAACCCTCCCGACATCTCGCCAACCCTACATCTATAAGTAAGCCTACAGAGGAGGGTTCCGCTTTGCGGACAGAATAGATTATTGCGAGAAATTCTCTAGAGATCTGCGTAGCTGTTTCCCAACCATGTTCAGGTTGGCTTCCAGTCTAACCGGATAAGTCGTCTAGAGATATAAAAAGATGTGAGTATAGTAGCCTTATAACCCTTCGGGGAATACTAGCAAGATGTTAGAAATAGAAGCGCAGGTTCTGAATTTGAAATGAGATAGAATGAGACAGACAGATTAAATCTGTGAATGTTACCGAGAAGAAACGCACAGCGCGAGCGTTATACTTATAACATAATAAGGATAAAATCGCTCGCGTTGCTCATAATTATTTTAACTTGCAGAAAACCGATCTTCAGTCACACCTGGACAGACTGGAACTCAACCCCTACAAAGCGAAAAATATCCTTGGACAATGTTGATAGTAGAAAAGTAAGGAAAAATCCAGCGAAGTATTAAGAAATTTGAGATAAACTCAGAAGATGCCCCTCCTTGAAGATTCGTCTCCAGCCTCCCATATGGATGTAGAGCTACGTCATCGACGATTCGAGATAAAGACTATCGTGATAATACAACATTAAGGTACGACATCAACTCTGAATTTTAATTACTTATCGAGATGGCATATGACCTTAATGACTTGAAAGATGATTGAATTTTGAAATGATATAATATGGGAAGTAAAAACTTTCATGAATATTTCTCATAACTGCAGCCATCGTTTATGATTTAATTAAAATTCAGATAAACGTAGAACATTTAAAGCAGACATTCTGCAAGACATGCGACACAGGAAGCAAAGTGATGGTACATGTTTAATCGCGATGAGTTTAGACCAAAGGGCCTTAACTATCTTGTACACTTCCGGGTATGATGTAATTTGACCGATGTAAAATAAAAGTTATGCCGATAAAGTATTAAGTGAAAATAATTTTGATCATTAAATTTTTTTTTAAATCCGAGATAGGAACTGTTGAACGAAGCCTAATTTAAATTTTATTGCTTTAAACTCTTATCAATGTCAACACGCCGGTAGTTTTACACTTCTAAATTATACGCGTCACGGAAACTAAATGTCGGATAAATTTAACAGAGGCACATTTAATTAAAAAAACGCGTAAATTCGTGTGTAGGCACAGGCTTGAATGCGTGGCGGTGCTTCATGCGACCTACCTGGTGTTGAGGCAGCGGCGGCGGCGGCTCGGGAGCGACGCGGCAGCGGCACGGTTCACTCACTGCACGACTGACACTCGCGGAGCGCGCGCGATAGGTACGTTACGTGCAAACACCAAAAGCAAAATGGACATACCTGAGGGTGGCGGCTGGCACGGGGCGCGCTCGCTACTTGAATGAGCTCCCGGGCAAAGCGGCGCGCGCAGGGGGCGCGGCCAGCCCGCGTGGCTCCAGCTTGCGCCCCCCGCCCGCGCGCTCCTCCGGCCCCCCGCCCACCCGCGCCTGCACCGCTCAGCTGAGCCCTGATTAGCCCCCGGCCGGGCTATTCAATTAAGGGTTGTTCGGTGCATCGCCGATGTGGCCCGGCCGGCCGGGCTCGCGACCGACCGAAGCCGCCTTTGAGTGCTCTTCATTACTGCCTCTCTATCACCGTTATTCTTATTGGGCCCCAGGGCACGGCTACCTCCTGCCGGGCAGACATAGCTCAAAATTTGAATTTTCGCAACAAAGAACTTGCGATGCGCTTTTAGTTCGCTTCTTTTACTTTTGGGCGTATGCAAAATACTAATAGGAGGCTACAGAAAGTTACGTATATGGCTAAAACTCAATTTTCACATGAAAAAGAAAGGGCCTGAAAACATTTTCTATCCATAAAACATAGGAAGCAATATCGAGTACATTGCGAATGTAGTACTTGTTACGTACATTGTTCTTTGTTCTTACATAACCGCTACACAATCAGACTGTTCCAAGTGGAATTGAGAATGAAGCAACAATGTGAGCCTAGCAGCGCCGAGGGGCGCCGGCAACTCGTTACAAGCTCCTCTGAGACGTGCCAACGACCATACTATCGTTTAATTACATAAACACGACAAGCCCGTCGGAGTACCTCGAACTTCGTATACAATCTAAATTGATAGAAATAGCTTTTGCCCACTATCATATTGAGAATATAATGTAACTTTGGTAATATCCGCAGAAAGGTTGGCAAATTATTCTTTATGTAACAATTACAGTTCACTCCTGGGGACAAAGTTTTCGTAATAGGTATAATAATGATTTGAAAGCAAACAAACGTATTAAATTAGGAACCCCTTTGATTTTATGTCAATTAATCAGTTACATTTAAAAATCGGCAGGTTCTTAAGTGAAAAAAAAAAAATGTTAAAAAATTTACGTAAGTGATAAAAACAAAGTACCAAATTATTTTATCGAAATGTTACAAACAAACACTAGTTTTGATATGTGTATCCCGCGCCTGCAACACACTGTTGATTTATCTCAATTTTCCCCTCTGCCAAAGAGTTCTGAAGAAAACATTTTCGGGCAATAAACTTAAGAATCAATCATAAATTGCAGTAACGTGAAAACGTTCGTTCACAATAGAGGGATCATGACTCAGCCGGAACTAAAGCTGCCACGGTTCCACGTCTCAAAGTCAAGAGAATCAGTGACTTGACGAATATTCTAATGTGAATGGACAAAACGGTAGATCATAGATTCTAGTGTTGTAATTCAGAATGTCTGTGAATAGTTTATTAAATTACTTATTTGAGTGTACGAGTAGCGCTGCATTATATATTATCACAAACATTATATCTGGCAAGTTTCAACTTGGAATGTTGTATAAATAATACTCTTTAAATGGATTTATTTTGATGTTTTCCAATAAGAAAACAATGAGAAAGTCACATGTGCTTGTTACTCTTTCTTATTATAAAATCCACGCGAGATATGGTGGCCAGAATATACACGATACACATGTATCTTTATACAATATCACAGGAATAACTTATAATCCGAATATTTAATACGAAACAGCTGTCAACAATTTAATGTTTTTTTTACAAACAAGGACAATTTTATTACGGTTCCTAAAAACCTTTTTATTTCATGTCCTGTCTGTCGCGATTAATTCCGGCTGCTGCAAGGGTTCACCCATTTAATGTTAGGGTAAATGTCATTAAATAAATTTTCCTTAAAATTATTATACCAGCTACAATATATTTCATTATAAAGAAAACATTTCCCTAAGAATTTACGAATATTCTTTTAGATTACATAACATAACATGATATATGTAAGGAAATCTTTGTCCTGAAGAAACTGAACCCGTAAGTAATATAAAGTCGAAACCCTGGTGGGACACTGAACTTAAGTGTGCGTAAGCAATTCAACAGAGCAAAAAACACAAGACTTCCGGACGACTGGGACCAAAGAGATGTGTAACCAAAATGTGTACAAAAAGCAAATCAGAACTGCCAGGAAAACAGCATGGCGGAAATTCTGTGAATCCACCAAAACAAATAATGAGGCCACAAGGGTTAGGAAGATCCTATAAACCGATCAGGACCGAACTCTCGGCATGCTGAAAAAACTCGATAGCAGATACACACTAATCGACCAGTAAGGTTCTCCTCGAGACTCACTTCCCAGACTGTAAGCTCCTAGAAGACAGGACGTGGGAGGCTGAACCAGAATGGACGCCAACGAATCAAGACTGGACTAGAGCCCATAGTATAGTAACAGAAGACCGGATAAATTGTGCTATCAGCCATATAAGTCCGCAGGGCTGGACTACATCTTCCCCACCCTACTACAGTGGGGTGAAGATCATCTGATACCATGGCTGGTGAAGATCTATCGAGCCTGCGTAGCACTCAGATACATGAGAGGTAGTATCTGAGTGCTATGCCAGCTCGCATGGTGCGAAGTGAAAGTCATTTTCGTACCCAAACCTAGCAAAACCAACTATAAACAACCCAAGGTGTATAGGCCTGAACATCTCACATCCTTTCTACTGAAAAAACTCGAGAAACTCTGTGATAGACACAACCGAGACGGACCTCTTCGGGTTTTAAACCACTTCATAACCAACAGCATGCATATTCCACAGGCAGATCAACAGAATCCGCGCTGAACAGCGTGGTATCCAAAACAGTGCACTACAAATGCTCATCACTGGCCGTATTCATTGACATCGAGGGCGCCTTTAACAAAACCATGTTCAATAGTAGCAACACGCGTCACACTGACGTCACGCAAAATCCTGCTTCGCGCAAGCAGAGTTTACCGCGCAACTAGCATATATACAACGTCCCGAGATCAACCGTCGTCGGGCAGTTGCCCACCAGACACAACACCGGTCTGGTCGGAGGATCCTCCCTTTTCTATGGAGGATGAGTGAACTTTACACCCTGTTACTCATACCTCTATAGACTCGAACTTGAGTGGCTGGATCACCAACATGCTCAAATTGAGAGTTGTAAAATTTACAGTGAATGACACTTCAAGGGCCATCGTGGCAAAGAGCTGCCCGCAGGGGGGCGTCCTCTCACCGCTTCTATGGATCCTGGTCGTACACAGCCATATTAAAATAATCAATGGCAAAGGTTACTTTACCGTAGAAAACGCCAATAACATAACCATAATAATAAATGGCACCCACGAAAATACCCTATGCAACCTTATGTGCCTAGCCTTGAAAATAGTAGAAGACTAGTACAGTAAACACCAAATGTCAGTGAACCTTATATAGACCGATATGATTATCTTTGAATAAAAGAGAAAATTGACGACACTACAGCTACCACGATTCTTTGGAACTACCCTAATCCTATCAACTACCTGGGTATCTTATTTGGACAAACAGCTGAATCGGGCAAAACATACCAACTATATTACTACAAAAGCAAGCATATCCATTTGCCAGTGCAAGCGTCTGCTCGGCAGGAATTGGGGGAGTAGCCCCAAGGTCACTTACTGTCTATACACCACAGTCATTCGACCAATTATCACATACGAATCACTAGTCTGGTGGCCCAGGACAGACATCAGCGCAGCCTATGAGACGCAGTTTGTGAAAACTGCAGCTACTGCCCATCTACAGGCAATGCTTGGACTGTCACCTCTACACCCCATCGTGCGGGAGGAGGTGACCCTGGCCGCCCTTTGGCTCTATAAATCAGGAGTCCTAGCTCAGGGGCAAGGACTCAAGCGTGAAGACATACGCATAAAGGAAGTTGCGATCAAACAACAACCAATGATGGCACCCTGCGACAAAGCCCCGAAACTACACTACTTTCATAAGCATAACAGTGTGACTACTCTGAAATAGATGAGAGTTTAAACCGACGGATCAAATACCGACTCCGGAACCGGAGTCAGAGTATTCTCACACGACCTGAACATTGACATATCCAGCCCACTGGCATTGTTCAACACCGTCTACCAGGCGGAACGTTTTACAAGCGGTTTACGCCATAGAATTCAGGAGAGTTACGGACACCCATATATGTATACTTTCCGACAGCGCCTCAGTTATCCAATTCATAGGGAAAAATATGTTACCTCAAGGCTAACACTAGAATATCACAATGCACTAGAACCAGTAGCGGTATCTAATCGTAATACAGTGACACTGCTATGGATAAAAGGACACAATGGGTCACTAGGTAACGACGCAGCTGGCGAACTAGCTAGGAGAGCATCCAGTACGTCATTCTGTGGACCCGAACCTATCATATCCCCTTCAACCAGCTACGCAGGTGGCTACAGGAGTTCACCCACACACAAGCGGAGAGCTGTAGAACCTTGACACCGGGCTGCAGACAATCCAGGGAAGCTATGTCATCCTTAGTAGGCTAATTAGGAGTTAATTACGCTTGGACAGGAAGGGCCTGCGCCTGGTGACGGGGACCATCACGGGACACTGTTCGCTGCTCTGCAGAGCTTGCAGGCTGAGGATACTATTGCGTATGTGCTCTTTGAATGAACAGGCGTCACCAAGATTAGAACAGAAACCCTCGGCGCAACTAGATCTTTCACAGATGTTCTAAACCGACCAGGAGACGTATTCAACATCTGGAGGAAGGGGGCTGGTTGGAATAACCACCGACGGCCCCATGGCCCATGCACACCGATCTATCTGAAGGACTAAGTGCGGAAACCAAACCCTCTAACATAGAATATAAAGTCGGTCAAGAGTGAGGGCTGTACGTGCAAAGATTTTATAAAATACGTGAGAGCATTCATGAATAATTCGAAATAAGCTTTCTTTAATACGTCTTTTGAAACCTCCCAGCAGTTTTGCTATTCCACATGACATGGAATTAAGTACCTACTATACTCTAAAGTATTATTACGTAACAAAACTTGATTTTAAATAATCTTGGTGAGCTTATTGGGAAGTAAACAGTTATAGCGCTTTTCCATGCAAAATTGGGTAAATAGGTACTCTTTGGAATAACCATACAAAAGTGTTAGAAAGGTCCGAAAAGTTATGAAATGTGTGTGCAACGGCTAGCTTTTGATGAAGCCCGATGAAGCCCGACAGTAAATAAAACCAACGTGACAATTGTTTTTATTGTAACTAAAAAATATAGAATGTAACTTATAAACCCATTTTTGAAGGATATTGTAGTTTAAAAAAGTTAAGGCTGCTTTAATGCTTTGCCTAATACGAATTGAGAAAAAAAAAACTGGAGTACCTCAAGGAAATGTTTCTAGGCCTGGACTGATCCATTCTTATTTTATACACTTTAATTTGCATCATCGGATCATCATCATCATTTCAGCAGAATGACATCCACTGCTGGACATATGCCTCCTCCAAAACAGGATTGCCGAGCGTGGCGATTATTGCAACCCCCCCCGGGTTGCCATAATCGCCACGCTCGGCAGGCGGGTTGGCGATCGCAGTATGGTAGTAAAATGCATAGAGAACGCTACTGCCCATACTCTAGTAAGTCCCTTAGTTGCCTTTTACGACACCCATGGGAAGAAATAGGACGGTGCTATTCTTTACGTCCGGCACCACATGGAACAATATAATTAAATATATAATTTGCATTATACTGTTAAAATCCATGGACATAACGAACGGCAATAATCTTCGAATTAGAATAATAGGTACACACGGCTACACATCAAGCTATACATTTCCAGTATTCGCTGACCTCTCATTGTACGGAAATCCTATACAATGCGAGATCAGCTTATACTGGGAATATATAGCTTGATGTGTAGTCGTGTGTACATAGTAAAAATTAAGCTAATATTTATATGCCTTTTGGCGCAAAGCTACATATTTAGTGAGACTGTACGAAATACTCGTAACTAAATTATTATAATTATGATTCCAATCGAAAACATTCTTGGATCTTTTCAAAGCGCTTAACTAAATAATATTGAGATCATGTTCGGTATCTTATATTTAATGTAATGTTCATGGATGTAGTCATAAAATATCTTGTTGGACAAAAACTACTACCACTATACTTTAGAATTCAGTGTAAACTAATGTGAAAGAAGATGAGTTTGTGTTCGTAAATACTAAATTAGTTGGTGCCCAAAATCTTTCTTCTAATAAATAGAAAATTTGTGCAACTTTACTTCAACTACCAACGTCAACAACAACATTCTGCACATAAAGATGTAAGCAGTATGTTATTTAGTTAGTGACCGCATCTTATTAAATGTTCAGCAATTTTTTTGTTCTAAATGCATTCGCATAGACCAGAATCCTCTCATTCACAGTTTAGAGCTGACTACCATAAAGCTTCAACAGGGAATGAAGATTCAAAGGACAATAGATATGAATTTCAGGCAGCCTAGCTGTACGTAAAACCAACAACCAGTGGTCACAATATAATTCCTGGGCAAAGTGCAAGCAGCAGAGCGCAGCAACGACCTAGAGAAGGCAGTAAACAGACCGTTAAGGGTAACTCGGCACTGTTCTTAATTGTCACTGTTCACTGTTCAAGCAGTGTCCGGAACAATGTCGTTAGCGCTTACATATTGTGTCCTTATTCCATTTTGGTATATAACGGGTTTTTCAACAAGAACTTTGTTTTTTAAAACAAAATAAAACAAAGAGTTTAGATGAAAATTGTTCATATTTTTATTGTAATAGAAAGAGTAAGGTTTGGCAATTATTAATGAAAAATGATATCAGACATGTCCACCACGACCACGCTCACAGATGTCGATTCTTTCATCATGAAACCAAATGTCCCGATCGCATAATTTCATCCGATCGTGTGATTTAACTCCACTGGATTATTTTATGTGGGGCTATGTTAAAGATAGAGTCTATACGGAACCACTCGAATCGATTGCAGCCTTAAAACTCAAAACCCGTGATGCGATTAACGAAATAGACCCCGCCATTTTGCCAAAAAGTGATTGAAGACTTTGATGAAAGAATCGACATCTGTGAGCGTGGTCGCGGTGGACATGTCCGATATCATTTTTAATTCATAGATTTAACTCCACTGGATTATTTTATGTGGGGCTATGTTAAAGATAGAGTCTATACGGAACCACTCGAATCGATTGCAGCCTTAAAACTCAAAACCCGTGATGCGATTAACGAAATAGACCCCGCCATTATGCCAAAAAGTGATTGAAGACTTTGATGAAAGAATCGACATCTGTGAGCGTGGTCGCGGTGGACATGTCCGATATCATTTTTCATTCATAATTGCCAAACCTTACTCTTTCTATTACAATAAAAATTTGAATCATTTTCATCTAAACTATTTGTTTTTAAAAATATAGTTCTTGTTGAAAAACCCGAACCCTATAACGAAAATAAGTTAACACATCGACCACCACAAACTTCTAGAGCGGCTTACACGATATCGTTTTTAATCAAGAATCGTTTTATATTCTTAGTGGCTCAATAGCAATGAATGAATTGGAACATAGGAAGCCTTGTGTGCTCAGTACGAGAAGAGATTATTAGGATGACATAATTATGGAGTTGCTTTCGGTTAGAATATTTGTAAACTCATCAAGAACTGGGAAGATACAGTTACCGAACTGTTACTTATGATACAGCTAGAGGTAATAAGAGAGTTACATTTACAGGCAAAAATACAAATTTTACCACTACGCTTCCAATTAAAATTTTAATTGCGTACTAAAAAACTTTTTCAAATTCAAAAATGTAAAGTAAAAAAAAAAACACATGATAAAATGAAATCATGAAAAATAAAATGATATGTTCGGCTGTATTTTTTTTTACGATATATTATAACCTCCTTCTTTTTGGAAGTTGTTTAAAAAGACTAACTACTAAGCACACTCACGCCTTATTTAAAAGTTGATGTAAGTTAGCTGATGTGTCTTTGTTTGACTACTACTACATACCAGTGTAAGGACTTGAACGAAGTGGCAATAAATGATTGTATTTTATTTAATGCCATCAGAATTTATGTCTGCAGTAGATTCTGGGCACGCCACAATTGTGGCGATAAGTCCCCTCTTTGAGGAGTGGCTGGAGAGGCGCCACGGCGTCCTCACCTTCCGCCTGACGCAGGTCCTCACCGGACACGGTTGTTTCGGGAGGTTCCTGTTCAGGATAAAGCGGGAGGAAACGCCCGGGTGTCACCACTGTGTGGATCGCCCGGAGGACACGGTGGAGCATACGGTGGAGGTCTGCCCGGCTTGGGCGGATCACCGCCGTGTCCTCACGGAGGCGATCGGCGGCGGCGATCTCTCGCGTCCAGCCCTGGTTCAGGCCATGGTTCGGAGCGAGAGTGCATGGGAGGCCGTCACCTCCTTCTGCGAAGCAGTAATGCTTGCGAAGGAGGAGGCGGAACGTGTGAGGGAGAGGCAAGGTTCGCGCCCTCGCGCCCCTAGTCGCCGCAGGAGACGCCCCGGGCGTCGGGAGTCGCAAGCCGATTTCCGGCCACCGTAGGCACGGGCCTGCGGACGGTGAGCGATGGGTAGCTCACCGTCCGATAAGGACCAGGCCCGGGTCGACGGCGCGTCGTATTCCACGCGTGCCTCAAAGAGATGTCAGCACCAACTGACGGGGTCCGATAGGGCCAATGCCTGCCAGGGTTGCGAGTTTGTCCGAAAGGGATATCGTGGCCCTGGCACAAAGGCAAATGAAGGAATACGGGTGGGTTTTAGTCAGTAAAAGTCTGACACGCCCTCCCGCTCCGCCCAGAGCGGGAGAAGTTATTTGATAATTTCCCACCCCAAAAAAAAAAAAGTAGATTAGCATATCACGTGCATGAATTATTTACATCACATCGTGCGGGATCTACGTGATCTCATTGCTCTTGTGGTCTCTAAAGATAATACTGAATTCTTGTTTCTACTGGGTATTGTTTTTCTGTGTGATAGATTTTTCAGCCAAATAAATTATAGTGGTAGTTTATAGCGCGCCGCTTATTAAATTGCAATCGTCTGGCTAAGGTTATTTTTTAAAGACGTACACACGCAAAAGCTTCTACAATGCTAAACGCGCAGCAAGATTAAAATAATTGATTAACTGCTGGCACCTTTATTTTAACTACACACACACACACATCAAAAGTATTTTGGGACCAAGAAGATTTTGCATATTTTTTTGTCAGATTTACATTAATGAAAGTATCTATGATGAAAATTGATTAAGCAGAATGTTTTCCCACATATAGACTTACGAAGTAGTGTTTTTGCATTAATTAAGAATGTTTGCGATTTCGGTCCATTAATTAAGAATGTTTGCGATTTCGGTCCTAAGACCGAAATCGCAAACATTCTAATTAATGCTGCTATTATAAGTGATAAAATGATATTAATAAAAGTTATTAATGGTTCCCCTAGTTTAGGAGGCAGGGGTTTTCACTGTTTGTGCAGCCTTTTCTCAAAATCAAATGTACCAATTGTGAAATGTATTGGTATTTTAAACAAAAGGTATTTAGTGTCAATAAACTTATTTTATTTATTTGTTTTTATTGCGTAAATTGAACAATTATTAGTCTTAGTCTACCTTTAGCTAGTATCACACAAACGCTTTGATTTGGCATGCACAACATGAGTTCATCTAAATGACTTTGAGGAATTGTCGTTGTAACAGGTGAAAAAAGTTTTTGAGATGTTGATGTTAGCTTTGGCAAGTGTGATTCTTTGTATCGACTCTAGCGGTGTGTGCAACATCAAACCAAAAATCTCGGCGTAAATCTGTGAATTGAGATTGCCTCTGATTACAATAATTCCGGTTCTTCCATCGATCCTAACACCTGCCCATATTCATGATTGTTGCTTCATTATATGCATGGACTTCTGGAATTCAGAGGTATTCTAATAACGTTTACGCCTATGTCTGGTCTCATATCAAACGACATTCATCAGGAAAGCAAACAAAAAGCCACGCTTTTTTTGCCCAATTTCTGTGTTTACAAGCTCTCCGTAGGCGGGCCCTACATTTGCAGGGTTCATTAAGTATCACTCGTGGACTTGTAGTGGCTTTCGGGAACGGAGATTGACTTTGTGCAAACAATATTTAATGGACGATAACGATATCGAATACGAAACCCTGAAGCACGACAAAGCCTCGTAACAAACATCATTGTAGGATTCCATGGTGCAGTGATTTGTATGTAACGATCTTTTCTGCGTGTGGTGATGTGAGTCCGTCCTCCATAGCGCTTAGCCACGCTACCAGTGATGCGGTAGCATGTCCAGTGGCGACGTATGTAAGACTGCGTAGTGCCCAGAGCGAAGGCCACATCACGTTGCCGAGAACCAGATTCCAGCATTTCTACGGCTCTTATCATATCTTCTCAGGTCAAGTGATGTAGTAGTGTCATAATAGCGTTCAACTATTGATTCAATTCAGAGTTGTGGCAGGGATATAAAGATATCAGATATCTTTAAGAAGTCCAAGGTTAAATCTAGGGTGGTTGAGTTTCGCTCTCTTTCAGACATCATGCCGGATCACTTTCATAATGATTTGAACATGATACCATGGTCTACTATAGGTGATATGTGTGATGTCGATACCATGGTACATGATTTTAGCTCATACATGCTACAGCTTTTTGATCTTCACGCTCCTATCAAGAAAAAGACCTTCTATAAGCGGCCTACACCTTGGATCACTGACAATATTCGTCTCATGTTCAAACTGCGGGATGAGGCTAGGGATAGATGTCATAAAACTAAAGAACCGCATCATAAGCAGTACTACCTGGATCTTAATCATGAAGCCGCCGCCGCATTAGTGAGGGAAAAAACAGCATATTTCACAAAAAACATCAACGATCAGAGTAAAGACCCCAAACTTTTGTGGCGTAATTTGAAGTCAGATGTACTTCCAGACCATAAAGAAAAGCTACTGCCAAGTCATTTTGACAATCCAGATAGTATCAATGCGGCTTTTTTGGATGTTCCAGGCAACTGTGATGATAATGTCTCACAAATGTCCTACTTCTATTCTCGCAGGCACAGTCCAGCCGAGTTCTCACTTGCTGCGACCAACCAGGAGACAGTTCTGAAGATAATTAGGAGTCTACGATCAAACGCTCAGGGTGTTGATGGTATCAGTTTGGAAATGTTAACACTCACATTGCCAACTAACCTGCAAGTCATCACTGAGATAACATCAACAGGTCAATAGAGTCGCGCACTTTCCCTGGTCTCTGGCGACGCGCAATTGTTCGCCCTATACCTAAGATTAGTGATCCAACCAATTGAAAAGAACTCAGGCCAATTAGTATACTCCCCTGCCTGTCAAAGATTCTGGAGCGTGTAGTGTATCTGCAGGTGATTGAATACTTGGAGGCTAATAACATTCTTCCTGAACTTCAGTCAGGTTTCCGTAAGGGAAGAGGCACTGCAACGGCTCTGATCGATGTAGTGGGCAATATCCTGGAGGCACGTGATGGGGGGGAGGGGTCGATCCTGGTCCTGCTGGATTTCTCACGGGCTTTCGACGCTATTAATACCAATCTACTGCTGTCCAAACTAACATACTATGGCTTTGACTGTGACGCTGTAGATTGGTTTAATAGCTATTTAACTGGCAGGTCGCAGTACGTTCAGATCCACAAGGAAGACGGATCAACTGTGTCATCCTCTCCACTCCAGGTGTCTAGGGGAGTCCCGCAGGGATCGATTTTGGGCCCTTTGCTGTACATCCTCTACAGTGCTGATGTTACCGGATCCTTTGTACACTGCAAATATCATATGTATGCTGATGATATCCAGTTGTACATATCCTTCAAAGGGAATGATACAGCATTGGCGGTGCAAAGGCTAAATGAGGACCTCCATAGAGTGGTGACATGGTCTGAAGAGAACTCTCTGGTTCTGAACCCACTGAAGTCAAAGTTCATGGTACTGGGTTCAAGAAAACAAGTTGCTACAATACTGTCTGCCAAACCAGAGATTCTGATTAAGGGGGATATAATTGAGCGAGTAGAACAGGCATGTAGTCTGGGTCTAATCCTAGATTCTGAGCTACGTTTCGAGGCTCATTTAAAGAGTGTACTCAGAAATTGCTTTTATAGGCTTAAAGTATTATATGGTATACGTAATTTTCTTAGCATACCACTTAGAAAACAACTGGTTGACAGTTTGATCCTATCTAAGCTCAATTACTGTGACACTGTCTATGGGCCCTGCCTGCTTGATAGGACAAATAGGTTAATTCAGCGAATTCAGAATGCCTGTGTTCGTTTCTGCATTCATGTCCCTCGCAGGCATCATGTGACGCCATACATAAACCAACTCAAGACACTAAAAATGGCTGCCAGACGAAAACTTCATTTAGCGAGTTTAATGTTTGGTATTGTAACGACCCATAAGCCGCACTATTTATATGAAAAGCTCACCTGGCGACAAGCTCATTACAAATATGGTCTTCGTTCTGTAGTTGGCCCGCTGAACATGTGGCGACATAAAACCGCAGCTTTCAGAGGTAGCTTCAAGTTTGCCGCCACGCGCTGCTGGAATGACCTTCCACCACCAATGCGAGGCCTAAAAACAATACAGTCATTCAAATTTCAACTGAAGAAGTTATTGTTGCTTAAACAGCTCTCTGAACATTAAGTTTTTAGTTTTCATAAAGTTGTTTTTCTTTCTTTACTCACCTCAGGGGTCATAGCCTGCGGTACTTGGTTTTGGATCTCCAGCAGCGTTGCGGCATGGTATTCGGTCCCCTGTATGCTGGGACTGCTGGCAGCGTCTCCCCTGTCCACATTCTTTCTATGTTGACAGCCTATTTATTGAAATACATTTTGCTCATATTACTTGTCCATGTTTATTGCTAAATAATTATTTTTTATTATTCGTCCATTTACAATCTAATTTCAAAATTAAATTCCATTAATCGTATTATTTGTAAGTTGTGTTGTCCTGTTCAGTGTTTCTATTCGTGACTGATTTCTGTTTTTTTTCATACCTTCCTGTTTTTGGAGCTCTTAAGCTCTTCATAGTGTTCGGCATGTCGGGTCTCCCTCCAGTTTCCAAGGTTTTGTCATTATATTGGGTCCATCTTATCTTTCACATTCACTCATAAACGTATAAAGCACTGACAAATAACTTTTGCATAATAACAACACATAGTATTATATCATTGGCCATTTTGTAATTCCTTACATCATAATTATTAGGTAGGAAGGAAGTACTTAGGTCAAATCACAGATTACGTAGTACTCGTCAAATGCACAGAACACATAAACTCTTAACGGAGATGTGAACTTTCGAAATGTTGCCACTACATAAAGCGTAAAACGTTTAAGGAGGATGATATTCTCATAGCATGTATGTCTATTTTTATTAATATTTCTGTTTAGTTTATTCTACCACTTATTTTTATTATTATATTATTTTTCTTTATCTATGATCCTATTAATTGTTTGCTGCACCGTACGACGTCATACGTCGGCGCCGGCTGTCGCTGAAAACCAGCGCTGGGGCTCTGTCTTGCATAGGGTCGCAGTATAATGCTGAGCGATAGCCGTTTTGCGTGGATGTGACGCATGTTTCCCCCAACCTTTTCTTATTTTTGTGTTTATGTTCTTTGTTGCGTCATGTTTACCGCAAATAAACGTATTTTCTTTCTTTCTTTCTTTATTTCTTTCTATATTCTCAAAATCATATTAAAATATTTTATTTTGTAAAGAAGTAGTGAAAAGTGCCTTTTTTATTTTTTGGGTGGGAAATTCTCCCGCTTTGGGCGGAGCGAGAGGGCGTGTCAGACTTTTACTGACTAAAATCAACCCGAGTTCCTTCAGTTGCCTGTGTGCCAGGGCCACGATATACCTTTCGGACAAACTCGCAACCCTGGCAGGCATTGGTCCTAACGGACCCCGTCAGTTGGTGCTGACATCTCTTTAAGGCGCGCGTGGAACACAACGCGCCGTCGACCCGGGCCTGGTCCTTATTGAACGGCGAGCCACCCATCGCTCACCGTCCGCAAGCCCGCGCCTACGGTGGCCGCAAGTTGGCTTGCGACTCCCGACGCCCGAGGCATCTCCTGCGGCGACTAGGGGTGCGAGGGCGCGAACATTAATGGTTCGCAGAAGTAGGTGATAGCCTCCCATGCACTCTTGCTCCGAACCATGGCCTGAACCAGGGCCGGACGCGAGAGATGCCACCGCCGATCGCCTCCGTGAGGACACGGCGGTGCTCCGCCCAAGCCGGGCAGACCTCCACCATATGCTCCACTATGTCCTCCGTGCGATCCACACAGTGGTGACACCCGGGCGTTTCCTCCCGCTTTATGCCGAACACTTTCTCTTTGCTAGCAAGAGAAAAGTTTATATTTAGACTAAAACAGGATAAGCAGGAATCTTGAAGGTGGAAAATGCATTGAAGACCTCCTTGGTGTTGTCTGTTAGTGCTAGTATCAGGTAGTATCCAATCTTCATCTGGTAGACCGTGGGCTTATTAATTAATGGCCATACAAAATGAACTATTAAAACCAAGATATCTTCCACAACTCCAGCGCCGCCACCACGTAATAAATTCCTTCCATTATGGCTGGGAGTCTTCCCTAATAAGAAAAATTAGAGTGTAATTATATAATTATGTGCGAACAGCCTCCCGTGGCCGCTGGTACCTCCCGGCCGGCACTAAAACGACCATTAAGACCAACTTGTACTCTTAATGACTACTACTTACTCCCCACGTTTTTATTATACGCTCCGTGCCTTTTAGAGACAAAGGCTCTCTATGTGTGAAAATATTATCACGGAATTGTGTAGTAGACGTCATCTTAAATATTTGATTAACTAGTTGCGCTTTAAGGCGCTGACAAGAAGCAAATGATAAAAATGGGCTTGTTTTAAACACTTAAATTGCAAAATCTATATAGTTTGTGGCAACGGAAAAAATATATGTTATTCTTGAACATATTTCTCAGAACTTGGTTGTTACCAAAACACGTTTAGAAAAAAAAACTCGATACAAATTAACGGTAAAGTAATCCTTTACTTTGAGTTTCAATCCAAAATATCTGTGTTAAATATCAACATACGGTTGGTATTTAATTAAAGCTTATTATTTTCCGAGTGACTAATAACTTAAAAGTCGACTAAATGTTTGCAACAAATAAAATAACTTGCCAGCGATTAAATATTTTCGCGACTATTATATTATGTAAGGTTCAAAATTAAAGGTGTTATAAAAACTAAAAACTAGCAGCTGCGTTTAGGTAGCAAATAAACTATACCAGTCAAATAAAATATTAGGCGAGGAGCTATAAATAATGACTTGGCGACTAATAATGTTAGTAGGGTGGCAAAGATAATATAGGTATTACCAGTCTAGTTAGAGTAGGTTATAATTTTTTTTTTAATGGTTAGGTTAGGTTAGGTTAAAACTGCGACTTCCTACGCACGAGCCGAGCGAGCGAAGCGAGCGGTGCCGCGGTAGCGGCCGGCGAGTGCTGAAACGACTAGATTATATAGAAAATCTAAACCTGCCCTAATAATACAATAATAATATATTATTTATGAATGCCCATTTTCTATTTTATTATCGCCATTAAGTTTCCGCTTAGATATTAATTCTGTTCCCAAAAGAAAAACTTGATGCTAGTTTAAATTAAAACGGAGCTTATTACTGATATATTAATATGCTACCTATTACTTATTACGATACTCCTTATTAGCTGCCAAACCATTATATATGGTACCCACTCTATTTTTTTTTAAAACCTATATTCATTTTACTTAGTTGCCGCATTAAATACATGCCTTTAATTAATAACAAGAACGTCTTATTTGTATGCAGAACTTGGTCGTTTTTCATTTTCGATTACTCAACTCATTTTTGAGTTATAGATATTTGCTTCATATTTTGAAATAAATTACAAGCGTATCGTCATCGCGCTTCTCTTTCTTTTGTATGCGTTCTGACAGTGGCCGCGGTTTAGCTGTTGTCAGTCACTTAATAATTATACAATGCAATTGGGTACTTAGGTAGGAGGAGCTCGTGGTTAAGTTATAATAGCCGCACGGGTCGATCCATCAGGTTAGTTGTGAGTACCGTAGAGCCGTTTATTATGTTGTCATGTACGTTGAATTAAAAAAAATTGACAGTTGCTCACTTAAATGTCTCGCTGATGGTGGCGCGTGTGTTGGATCATTCAGTTCCCTAAAAAATGGTTGAGCTGGATGGTGCTGATCCACGCGTCATGTTCGGTAACGGGCGCCGTCAGTTGTGACTGGTCATCTCCTATCTACCAGGGCTTATTTGTAATCTTTAATATTTTGTATTGTTTTTATATAATTTATTTTTTTACATTGTTCTCACGTAGAAGCGACAAGAATAATGTACCCAGGATTTTGTAATATCTTGATTTAAAAGAGTGTCCTTGGAGTTTCTTGCCTGTTCTTCTCCATAGATATCTACTAACTGACCGACTCTTTGACAATTCAAAAGTGCCTTTAATTGGTTAAATTGAAATAAATGCTTTGAGTTTGGGTTAAGCTACGCTTGCCGGGGTTGGTCCGTGGATGGTTGACCATCTTTACATACCGAGACCCCTCCGGTGCCTTGGATAGCACATTAAGCCGTTAGCCCCGGCTGTCATTCGTGGATCTTTGACAGTCGTTAGGGGTCGTCAGAAGTCCGAAAGTCTGACAACCATCTTACCCAGGGGTATTGTATTACCCAGTTACTGGGTTGTGGAGGTCAGATAGGCCGTCGCTCCATGTAAAATACTGGCATTCTGCAGCATCCATTTAGACTGGAAGCCGACCCCAACATGGTTGGGAAAAGGCGGGCAGATTGATTGAAATAGGTACTAAATTTTTTCTTAAAGCTATATAAATTTTATTCATTCATATACATAGATAAAAAAAATCTAATGAGTAATTTATGCTAAAATAAATCTAAACGAACTATAGCTACTAACAACTTAATCTAAGATCACTTAAAATAAGAAATAGAAACATCAAAGACAAACATCAAAAGAGAAACATCAAAATAAGAGAGAGAAACATCACATAAAATAAGAAATCTCTAACTAAAACGTGTTTTACAAAGTTAATTAATGAATATTCACGGAACTAAAACTATGAAGCATATTTAACGCCACATTATTAAATACTAAGCCGAGTTTTAAATCGTATTTTCTGATCCACTGGGTCCAAGCGATCGCTGCACAAATACTTCGCCGATGTATTCTTAGGTAACAGTGGCTTGGAACAGTGCCAATGTTTGCAAACAACCGTCTTAACATTTCCCGATAACTACATTCATAGCAAGTCGAGCGTATAAAGGGAGTTTCCACCAACCTGCACAAGAAATTCCAGCTGCTGCTCACAACACGATGCGCGACGACTCGTAAACTCATTCGGATCGAATTCCCACATTGGAAAGCTTCTACCTAGGCCGGAAACGAGCGGCAAACGAAATGCCTAAAAGCGAAATCGCGAGCACCGGTCACCAATGCAATCCCTGAGGTGACTGCTTCGCTTCCGATGCAGTTACAGTTGGTTGCGGACGGGTTTAACGAGTGTTTCCCGGCCTGATGCCCGGGCCGCACCTCGCATCCTCGCTGTCACTCTACTATATTGTATGCCGAAATGAAAAGCTACGCCACTGACGTTGTAGCGGCGCCGCACTTTCGACTTTCCGCCTGTCAGAATAAGGTCTGTTATGATGGGTGGTGCACAGTTGCAAGGTTGTGCCGTGTGCATACAAGCGTGTAATGTTGTCGGTGTACGCTCGCTCCAGCCAGGTGAGGCGGTGGCGGTGTGTGCGTGTGCGTCTGTGTGCGTGAGACAGGTGAATTAGTGGCACGTCCTGGCTTCCCAGGGCGGCGGGTCCCGGGTGAGCTGCGTTGCCATAGCGACAGCCGGAATCTAATATACAGATAGATGTGAACAAATAAAAGCAAAATATAGGATGTTACTACCGCCATAGACAAATTTTAATTATAATGTTCTACAGACTTCTGTAGGTGTTTTATTATACTCTCGAATAAAACAACGTGGTCTATATAGACAACGTTTTATGTGATTTGTCTCAATTTTATATACTTTATGTACGTTTTGCTGTCCGGTACACAGAGTATGAATCTTTACTGAAAAGTTAACGCTTTTGACGGTAGATATTATCGTTTTGAATAATGAGAAAGTATATACATAGTAGTAGTAGATTATTATTATATACAAAGAAATGATTGATTACTTAAGAGCGTTTACGACGTACGGAATTTCATACAAACTTTCAAGCCCTTGTTTTTCGAAATGACAGAACCGAATTTACCCTTACCCTTAGACCTTTGTATCCTGCTTATGCGTATGAAGTTTCATTAAAATCGGTTCAGTCATTTCGAAAAACAAGGGCTTGAAAGTTTATATGAAATGCCGTAAGACATAAACGCTCTTAGTAACTACTTGCTTTTTCCTTTAATAAGCTTAATTTGACTGCGAGCAGTTTTTCGTTTTTTTTCTAGAATTCTTCTTCCTCTTATCCAGTATTATGGGAAACAGGACTCTGAGGCACAAATTCCGGGACACCATCCTTTTGTACAACAGATGCTCTTTTGCAAACCGATGGCCAATGGGACTTTCTTATATTTTGGATAGGTCCTTGTGGTTCTTTATGCTCAATATTTATTCTGGGATTGAAGTTGCCATGTTATCCTCATCATTTAAAAAAAAAATGTGAGACATCGGGACGCCTGGCAGATGTGAAACATCGAAATCAAACAAACAAACATCGAAAAAAAAGGTTATCGCCACGCGGCATGCGTCGCGGTGCCAACAATCGGTTTTACGTGCGCCTATAGATGTTTCACATCAAAAACTATCAATTAAGGACTGCACGTCAGAAGTGAAAACTAAGTACCTAACTTGTGAATTGTATCGAAGCGTTCGGTGACGATGACGCGAGTTCCATGATTTTTGTTCACCCAAAAAGTGCTCAACGCGCCTAAAGAAGTTTTCACTTCCAAAATTTTGACTTTAATAATCTCTAGGAAGATGTCACAATACAGCTTTATATCCTAGCATAGAAATCTGTAGCTAAAATAAATCATGAACTATGCAAGGAGCTACAGCAATAAATTAAACATAATAAGCAACGTGCTGTATCTCGCGAGTTGGACGCGTCACCCGCCGCGCGCTCGGTACATACCGACCTACCTGCTACATAGCAAACCGAGGCTGTATCCCAACTGTAATAACATTTTATTTTCACTACTACATACAAAATGCTCTTTGAGAGGATTTCCATAAAGTTAATTAGACACTGAGGTTGATTTTACAAGATTCTTAATACGGCTACGAATTCGTAGCAACTCGTAGCACTCTTCGTAGAGGGTCTACGAAATTTTTGTCAATGACTTTCAATCGTGAAAAAGTCATTTAAAGAGACGGTAAATCTAAATAAAACAGGTAATAAAATTAAATTAACAATAACAACTTCTGATAACAATCACACATGAAAGTTTCAAGCAGTGTAAAGCCTTCCGAAATCACATACAAGCGCAAACATTGTGTTTCAGAACATCGCAGACAGTCTAGTGTCAGATTATCTTCACTCGAGCCTCTTGAGTCCTGTGTGAAGTATGCTTAATGTTCGGGGGTAGGTCCCCATAGCCCCCTAGTCCCCATTGCATCCGCCCACGGGGGAAGGATATAAGCCGATTATTAACAGACGGCGGTCGTGTCCTTAATAAAGAGATGAGATTTTGTAAATGAAGAGTACCTTTTTAATAGCGGATCGTAATTCCTTTTATATTTCAGTTATTTATTCATTGTAAGTACCCGGAAGAAAGTGAAGAGCCTCCATCCATTTGTGTTCATACTTATTGGTTAGAAGGAAAATGGAAATTATGGCCGGAGTTTTTATTGCGAAGTCGTTATGGAGCCAAAATAAACATAAAAGCTTCTGCATTGGAACGAGGTATCGAGTGGCTCCTTATGCTGGGAAAACTTTTTAATGTTTATCCCGTGTTTGTTAAAGCGTCTATACCTAGTACTTTTATACGTTCCCGTACTAAGATTATTCTGAAATCCGAGCAAAAATCTTACATGCATGTAACTTCCAAATCATTGTATAATTTTCTCCTTAAATATATTATATAATAATAATAATATTTTATTCAAAAATTACAAGGTATAAAAATGTGTACAGTTTTGCTTAAATGTAAATTATATTCTTATGAATTACGTGCATGAACTAGGTAATCCTGTGTTTCAGGCGAAAAGTACTAAAATAGTCTTATAAAATTAATAAATAATCTAAAAGTTGAGATGGACAAATAAATTATAGTTATGTTGAGTAGCTTAAATCTTATTTTCTAAATTTGATAAATACATAGCGTAGGTTAGTATACATGAAAAAGCATAAGAAAGCTTATTATGTAGTACTTAAAATAAATACTCAGGAACATGAAGACAGAACCTCCACCATGGTCCTTGTACAGAATGATATGTATCTTATGATACGTCCACGCGCTCCTCAAAGTAATCCTATTAGACGCGGACGGCTAAGGCTCGGTCACGAATATTTTAGCGATAAATTTCAACAACAATAAGAACCACTTTTTACATAATACCTATAATTCATTATGAATTTTACATTGAATATAAATTTATTTTAAAAAACTACAATATTGTTAATTTAAAAATGAATATGCTAAACAGTGCACAACTAATTAATAATAATAACATTCTATAAGACTAAATAAAATTCTAAACATTTATTTTATTTTATTGTAATTAATAATATTAATAATGTAAATCGTGCAATATTTACTAAAAAAATACTTTACTACAAATGATACTATTTTAATGATTCAATTTTAATTTAATATTTTTACTATTATTATTTTTTTCTTAGCAAAAAGCGCCTTCATCCTCTCTCCTATTAAAAATTAACTTTGCTGTGCCCGACAGGGTCCATAATTGATTCTATGTTTTAACATACCAACTGTTTTATGTACACATTATGGAATGCAATAAAGTATTGAGTATTGAGTCGGTGCACAATATTGTATTGACGAAGTTACGCGCTCGTTTATGCTCCGATAAATTACTTTCAAGGAACGAAGAGCTTACAATAAGTATTCATTATTTTATTTAAAAATCGTATTCGAAGGAATTGGGTTTTTTTTTATAATTAGCTACGATGAAACCGTTGTATTCGTAGGCAGTAAAGTATTTTATTTTCGAATTTCTAGGAAACTTTAAGGTTCTTCGACTTGTAAGAAAAAGATCATTATCTGCCCCTCGTCATGGAAGAAGACTTTTGGCCGCAGGACGTGGGGTTCCGTCGCTTCCGCGGAGAAGTTCCACAGAACAGCACAATCTAGTGCAAAGTGAAGTGCTACTAACCTAGTCTTAAGCCTTTTTATTAACACAACTTTTTGTTTATACAATATGTATCTATGGGCCTGTGTCGCCTGAAATAAATGGTATTATTATTATTAAATCTTACAAGTCGTAAAAACGACTGCAAAATGAATTAAAATGCCGCGCCATAATATTATGTCATGAAATAGCCTATATTTTGCTATAAAAATCGTCTACGTCGCAGACTGCAACGCATTTATGATCACATATCTTTTATTTGTTGAAAAGCTACAAGAATGCAATCGAGTCATAAGCATTGATCATCTGTAGTCCTTTCTCAGTTATTTTACCTCCGACAGCAATCTTATAGCAATCACAATATACAGTCAATTATATATCTCACAATTTTTTCCAATAATTATTGCTTGAATAAATTGTAATTATTAAATTGTAATTGTAAAAATATCGACGAAAATTGAAGTTTTAAAATTAACCCCAACTTGTCAAATGAAAAACATCTAAGGTGTTTTAAAATTAAAGTTTCGGCTTAAAGTGTTCAAATCATCAAATGAAAGCACTTAATTTGTAATTGGCGCTGCAAATTTATTTATTTATTCAACATCACATACATTTGTTTTAACAGGTAATATAATACCCAAGCTAACAAAAGTAGTCTTATTTTCTAATCGTTCGGTCCCTAATGACGGGTCCGGGTAAAGCACAAGTTACACAGTGGACAACACACTAAGTGTCACCCTCTAAGTGGCATCCACAGGTTAATTTTCAGATCCATTTGTTTCCATATTAATCAGATACTCTTGGAACAGATCATACTACTGTATTGTCTCAAACAGTTTCCACTTAAAACAGTGTGACACTTTTCTCAAGAGACCATCTCGGACATTAACCTACATGTTCCTCATAATTATGATCTGAGCATTACAATTTAATTGCATGGACTTTAAAAGAGATTTTGACTTTTTCCGTTTGTTTTGGTGTTTCTTTACAGAGTATTTGGCTAGGAAACACTTTATCGATTTTAATAAAAAAAATGTATGTGTTATTTTTAACTCGTTTATGAAACTTTAAAAAGCTTCTATTAATAAAATGTAACAATGTAGGCTGCACATAATTTCAAGTATTCCTGTTAAATGCCCACTCATCTTAGCCAATTACCGTGGTAGTTGTAAGAGTGGGTTTACAAGTCTCCTTTTGGCATCGCTAATTTTAGTTCACAAATCCCTTCGAACTTGCGCTCAACTTTATTACGAATGGATGAAAATGTTACTGTAGTAGAATTTTCTAAAACTGCGTATCGACAGGTGAAAAATCTGTGTGGAATAGGCCTAAGGCTCGAGATGGCTAGACAGACATATATTATGTTATGCATAGTTCTCCTTTGAAGGTAATGTGACCTGACTGGAAAAAGCTTTTCTTACCTTCGACTTTCGTCCTTTCTATCAAAAGACGTTCTTTTTATAAGATGTTATAATAAATTCTATTATATCATAATAGTTATTTATGCAACTGATGTATAATAAGGGGTATAGCCGAGTGTGATAATAGAGTATCACATGAGTGTTTTAATACCTAATCCTCTATAAAAGGTTTTGAAACCTTATTAAGGTGTTGATAACATTATTATCAAACAAAAATGGCGGGATACGACGTGAATTCGAATAACCTTTAAGTTGTTTTTTTATTACGGCGCTGTGGTAGTGAAACACTCGTGCATGACAATGTTCTTTTTTTGAAATTCATAAAGATAATATCACGAATTAAGTACCTAGTGAGAATGTGGCTGTTTCATGAGTGAAGATTAAGAAAGGGATTGAAAAATCAAAGGAGTTGCATAATTAAATTTAATACAACATTATAACACTAACTATCATAGCGGCATTTGGGCAAAATGACATTTTGGCACTACGCAATTTTTACATTTTGACACTAGGACTATGTTGCCCATTGATTTTTTGTCTTTGTAACATTTAGTATCCGGCGCGGTTTGGATGATATTATGGTGACTATGACACTGGTTGTTTTAATGTTGGCAATAAGCTAACTGTTTCAGAAACTTTTATAGAGGATTTATAGCATGGGTGTACATAAAAAAAAACATATACTTTTCGAACATTTTTAGAACACAGTGCATCGTATATGAACTAAGATGCTGTAATCATCACACTAATATTATAAAGGCGAAAGTTTGTGAGTGTGTGTGTGTATGTTTGTTACTTCTTCACGCTCAAACGACTGGACCAATTTTAATAAAAATTTGTATGGAGGTAGCTGACACCCTGGATTAAGACATAAGCTACTTTTTATCCCTAACTCCCACGGGATCGAGACTTACGCGGGTAAAACCGCGGGGCACAGCTAGTGTAATTATAAGCATCACTATCATCATCAAACCGTTGGTAAACACAGGCTCTCAAACAAAGGAGTCACCTCGCAGCTTCGCAAAATTTAATTTCCGTCACTTATCTTTATAACCTTTTGGATGACAAACAGACTGTTTTTCCTTTCATTTCCGGATTACAATAGGATTTGCATATTGGAATGAAACTCGTTGTTGTCTGGTGCTTTTTAATTGTTTTTTAATAAAGGTTTTACGATCTACGTTATCTAATAAAGGTTTGTTTGGGCAGCTTTGGAGTGGTCGACCGTGAAATGCGTGTGTTTATCAGATATACGCCAAAAGCTATCCGCCGCAGCGGTGTCGCAGCGTCACTGACAACTAACCCCCGCCGCCTCGCGCCCGCCACCTCCGCATAGCCTCCCGTCCGCCCTCAACCTACGCGTTAAAAATAATAATTAGGTACGTCAAAAACCACAGGCACAGTGGAAAGACGACAAAGAAATTCGGCTTCGCTACCGTCTGCTCGTAATTAGGGACCGACGTTACAGTCTACAGAACTGTGTCTGTTTTTAAATGGAAGCTGAAACTCGAATCTGGATTATCTAAAGTGCCGTTGTGGACGAAAAATAAGCGTTCACGCTCAACCTTCTTTTTGGAAGTTTGGAATTTTTACATACTGATGTGGTTTATTTTTATTTTTTTATGTTTTTTTGCTAACTTTTATTATTTTATACAGTGACATTTATTTATTATTTTATACACAATGACATGAATATTTACTTGTAAAGTATTATATTATTTTATAATTATTGTGAATGTGAGGACTATATGGGTTATTGCATTTTTTTCCTTTTTTTTTATTCTCAGTTAGTGTTAATCATGATCTGGCAGTTTGAGTCATTTATGCGGCCTACCCAAATGTCCTTTCTTTGGTATTGATCAGCGCATCGTTGAGCTCCTTAACTGAGTAGAGCTGCACGATTACTGACAAATGCGTGCACGGATTGGTCAGGTCCACTCAATCTGTGTGGTTCTTTCCTCAAAAGATCATTTCAGACACCAATCTGCCTTTACATGATCTGACCAAGATCTGGACTTTAAAAGAGACTGTGACCTCTGAGTTTGTTTCGGCCTTTCTTGTCAGAGTAGTCAGATAGGAAACGCCGACCTCATCTAGTTTTCAGTACAGTACAAACCTACTTACAAAAATAAAAATCATTTATCAAGCTATTGTCGGGTGTTGTTCAAATTCGAACAACTGACTAGATGCAACCGTCTAAATATAACATTGTCTTTGTTAAATAAATAACAGAAACGATGTAATATTTAGGCGCAATTCATCGAACAATATCCTCATTACGAGAATAATATTGCACTAGACCCGCTGAAGCACGGCACTCGAAATATCGTGAACCATTCACCGCATCCTAATCGGATTTGAGCAATTAACAGCGGGTAGGTTATCAGCGTACCCAGTCCACGGGTGAAACGCGGGTAGGTAATAATAAATTCTGTCTGTACTACAAATCAGACGCAATTCAATTCGTCGCGTCTGAAGTATGTTTAATTTTGCGCCCCCACGGTTTTTGATGTTTGTGTAAATATTGGAAAAGGATCTTAATTAATTTAAAAGCTGTCGAGTGATGTATGTTTTTTTGTTGAGGAAAAACGTGCTTATTCATTTAAAAAAAAACTTGCTTGCATTTTACTCATCGCGCATCGTGCCAACCATGTCATCCAATTCACTAACTGAAATATTCTATTCTGGTGGTGGTGGTCTCCTTAAACATCATCATTACATAATGCAGTTCCTTGCTCTATTATTGTATATTATATATAAATATATATATTTATATAGATAAGTATATGCTTTATGTATGTATGTATTTATTGTATAAGTAAATGGTACACCCCTGACTACCTGCAGTATTGTCTCTCCTTCTCCCTTTAATCCATCCAAAGGTTGTCTGTAAAAGATCGCTTTTAGCGATAAGACCACCAATTGTGTCACCCTATGTAAAATTTCAATTTTATATCTTTAACTTGTATGGTGTACATAATAAAGATTATTCTATTCTATTATAATCTATGCAACTTCAACAGTAGTGGTGCTGCTGGTCTGACCAAACTCATCCAATTAAAGAAAGGTTTCTTTTTGTTCGTTTGAAACAGGTGGTGGGCTGCCAATAGGTGTAATTACCTCGAAATAAAATTTTAAATTCCGTGACTTACATGGTCATAATTGTGAAATAAACTATAGGTACATGTAAATGGTACACCCCTGACTACATGCAGTATTGTTTCTCCTTCTCCCTTTAATCCATCCAAAGGTTGTCTGTAAAAGATCGCTTTTAGCGATAAGACCGCCCATTATATCACCATATGTCAAATTTCAACATTTATATCTGTAACTTTTATGGTGTTCTTTATAAAGAGTATTCTATTAAATAGAATAGAATACTCTTTATTATGAACACCACTACTGTTGAACTTGCATAGAATACGTGTACTATGCAAGTTCAACAGTAGTGGTGCAGCTGGTCTGACCAAACTCATCCAATTTTAGAAAGGTTTTTGTTCGTTTCAAACAGGCGGTGGACTGCCAATCGGTGTAATTACCTCGAAATAAAATTTTTGGCGTGGTCATAATTGTGAGATAATAATAATAATATAATATAATTTTTATTTCAGAGAATCTCCATATAAGTTAACATATTTAAAATCACACAACAACACAATCATAAAACTATTAGTGTGTTAGTAATAAAACATTGTGTCTAAAATTATGTTAGTATTGTTAATACCTATACCTAACTGAGGCCCATGGCCGTCCTTATCCACTGATTTTGGAAGGGACAGTCAAAACGGGCAGCAATAGCAATTAGGATGCTGTTGCCGCTGCTTCGTAGACGATGCAGCAAGGAGTTTGCTTTCTTGCGCATGATAGCTTGAAAGCCATTCGTACGCGCTTCAGCAAACATACCAGACGCGCTGCAGCGCCACGGCAGCCCCAACAGCATCCTAAAAGCGTTATTATACTGGGTGCGCAGGGCTCCGTAGCTTTGCTGCGTATGTTTCACCCACAGGCCACTCGAGTAGAACGATTGGCAAAATGCCTTAAAAAGCGTTATTTTCACCTCGTTGGTGCAACGTGCGAACCTGCGAGCGAGCATATTGCCTCTCACCGCCAAAGCCCTGCGCTCCCTCTCTATGTCCTCGTCATCCTTAAGGTCACTTGTTACGATATGACCCAGATACTTAAACCTGTCCACTACTCTTAAGGCTGCACCGTTAAGGATGACAGGAGGAAGATACGCGGGATAGTATGTACCTGCTCTAAATACTAGGAGTTCACTCTTTTTGGAGTTGTATCTAAGCCCGTGTGAGCCTCACACTGAGACACCAGATTCCTTAGTCCGCTGATTGTGGGGCTCAGTAACACCATATCGTCTGCATAGCTAATATTGTTAACACACTTGTCATCGATGAAACAGCCGACATGAGTGCTACTGAGCCGCTCAATCAGCTCATTTACATAACAATTAAACAATAAGGGCGAGCTCAACCCCCCTTGTCTCACACCACATTCCAATTTATAGTCGTCCGACAGAGTACCGGCCCATCTCACCTGATTTCTCTGATTGGAGTACCAGTACTTAAGAAGAGAGGTACATTCAACCGGTACACCCGCGGTTCCGAGCTTCTCCCATAGCACGTCATATGCTACGAGATCAAACGCTTTTGATAGGTCGAGAAAACACGCGTATACCGGCGTCCTTCTCTCTGTGTAGTACTTGACAGTATGTTTCAGGCAGAGTATGGCGCTCTCCGTCGACAGACCGGCTCTAAAACCGAATTGCGCATCCTGCAAGTCGACGTGCCTCATGAGATTACCATTCAGCAGACTGTCAAGCACTTTGGCTGTTATAGTAGCAAGTGAGATGGGTCGATAGTTAACTCTGTCGGACGCTTCACCCGTCTTGTTCTTTATTATGGGTACCACAATTGTACGCATCAATGGCTCAGGTAAATAAGAGTGGCACAGAAACAAATTATACAACATACTAAGCACTCTTGGTAAGTGAACCCCCGCATACTTAAAGTGAGATTCTATACTGAGACCGTCGTGACCAGGCGATTTCCCTCTTTGCATGTGTGTAATAGTGTTTGAAACGCTTATAGCTGAGAAATACATACTACGCTCAGCCACCAACGTCTCGGCAACAACACGCGACGAGGAGTTCAACGTCGACTGCACTGTAAAATTTTCCCTAAACATGTTGGCAATCATTTTATGGTCATGAACGCCTTCAACGTTCACGGGGAGGCTAGGCCTCACATTCAGTTTGTTGGTATTTTTCCAGAAAGATTTAAAATTTTTGGCTGAGTGATTGGATGCGAGTAAGTCCATTTTTATTTGTTCTTGTCTGTCTTGACACCATTTTAATTTAGCCTTGAATTTTTTGCGCGATTCTAACATCTCATTATAGGCAATCCCAATTTTTTGGTTTTCCCGCCAAAATCCACATCCCAAATCTAAGCCTAGCCTCCCCATGTGCGCCAGCGACGTGCTTGTTCCAGCCTGTTACTTTCTGTGACATATTTTGTAATTATAAGACTCCTTAGCCGCGTCAGTTAAGATACTTATAACATCATTATACATTTTATCAAGAATTACAAAATGATCACTATTACGACATACAGAATCACAACATTGTCCTAACTCTAAAGGAAAATCAATATTTCGAAGTTTAGAGTGACACAATGAGTGATAATTCTTAATTTGTTCCATTTTTCTATCACCCCAAATGGTATTATTTGAAACATCCGCTACCGTTATGGGCTCAAATGCATTAAGTTTATTTAAGTTACATTCAATTACCAGAGGAAAGTGGTCGGACCAATACACGTCATGCTTTACCCATACTTTTTTAATCGTCGCCTGTGCGGACTGAGTGACTATGCAGTGATCTAACCACCTCTCACAACCATGAGCGTCACAATGAAAAGTATGTGTATTCGAATCTATTCCTAACATTTGTACATCTGCACAACACCAAGAGTAATCACAACAGAAATCTGACAATTCTTTATAAAATATTTCATGAGGGTGGGCATTAAAATCCCCCAAAGTGTAGAAAGCCTCGACACCACAGTTTTCTTCTAGTGCTATAATAGATTGTATGGTACTGAGGCACTCGGTAAATACTGGAACGTTCTCTGTACAGTTAGTAGGCATATAAACACTAAATATCACTATAGATCTACTACTTACAGTTAGCTTTATTGCAGCAATCCTAACGTTATCACAGTTTATCACAGACACTGATTGAAATGCACTTTTTCTCCACAATAACGCGACTCCACCGTACGGCCTGCCCTTCAGTAAGCCGGCCGAAGTGTCAACGGCGGACGTGCCTGTAGCACCGAAGCCGTCGTCGTCTATAGATAAACTATAGGTACCTACATAATATAATATTGAATCTAGCGCCTATAAGTAGGTACATAAAGGCATATGGAATAATTATACGTAGTCTGCTTCTATTCCTGTAATCTGCTTAAATTAATGGAAATGCATTAGTGCCGTTAGCACATAATATATGCACAATCGTATCGGTCTACGGCAGTATAGCAGCCAAGTTAGTAAAGGAATATTGTTGCATTTCATATATTTTTTTCATTTTATGTATTGTCTACTTTTTAAATCAATTCATTCGCAGGTTTTAAGTTTAATATAATAAATAATACGTTTACCTATTTTAATAATTGTGTACAGTGCTACACATGTCTGAATGGCTATATTTTTTTTTTACAAATAAATTAAATATCTGTTGCCAAACTAGGCAAAGCTTTTATTTTCCTGTAATCCCATCAAATCATACACAATCCAAAATAGTCATCAAGCAGTTTGATTTAGTATGATGCCTAGTGCATTGAGGAGTATTATGTGAATGTCAAGGATGCAACGACGAAGTCTAATACTAAAGTATACTCTCTGACTCTGTATAAGTCAACTGTAGGCGGCTGAATAAACTAGCTAATCGATTCCACACTTCAGCGCTTTCATCAATTATAACTTAATCCTAGGAAAACTTTTGAAAGAAAAATATAATCCCTGAGTAAGCTGCCACGTACTATTCAGTATTTAAACTTTATAAATGGTATTGAAGCTCACGAACACAGACTTCACCGACATGTGAATGTTGAGGCAATTCAGCTGCTAGACAACACGGACATAGTGCGTAGGCTAAAGAAAACTAAACCATTTGAGTTACTGTAGTGTATATATAGGGAAAGAATAGTAGTAACAAGCTGTGCTATACACATGTAAAACGTGAACAAAGTGTTTTTATTAATTATCAGACCCTAAAAAAGTGCTACGTAATTGTGTAAAAGTGCAAATTGACACTATTCTTAGTTGTAACGTAATCCGTCACGTAATGTAATGTAATGTTAAAGCGGTTGACATTCTACGTGTGATTTGGCGCGAAATTGAACACAGAACTTGGCTTTGTTCATATGAATGTTTCAATAGGACTTAGCGTAATGGGTTCTCTATTATTGTTCGCCGAAGCCGAGTTTTATGCTTCATAGTTTATAATATGTAGGAAAGAATTGAAAGCATAACATACTAATAAGTGAAATATAATAACTTAAAGCTTACTTACACATACCAAAACAAGATCGTCAAAACGAATTACTCGTGTATATTCGTAGCGACTTCTTAAGAAGCTTTATTTTTCGTTCTAAAAAGAAACCTTATTTTATTGCCAAAGCAAAAAAAAAAGTTGCAGGAGTCAAACTGCAAACGCAAACAGAATCCATTGAAAATTTCAATTACTTATGTACCATTTACCTCACGATTTCACTACAAAGAGTTTTCAGTCATTCACGTCGCTGTACAGAATCCTGGTGGAAGCAGGCAAAGCTATAAGCAATTTGTGTAATACACAGTTTTCTGCAGCAAATTTTCAAAGTTATTTGGTGTTTTGCAGCTTTGGAGCCCCCTTCACGCTGGCTACATTGATCGTGTCGCTCGCGGTGCTTTGCGATAACGGGCCACGGTGGGGCTACTGTGGCAGCGGAGAGCATTCTTAACAAGTTAAAATATTTCAGCCTTTATCCTAAAGTTATGCATATATAAGCCGTGGGCCCGTGGCATTTCCATCGGCAAAAATGACGAACTTCCATGCAAACTTTGACATACATACATAAACTCACGCTCATGGGGGTAGGCAGAAACTATAGAACACCACTTGCTACGCTCCTTACCTACTCCTTTTGCTTCGCCTTCGTTCATATACCTGGTCATACACGCACGCCGGTTGCGAGTACCACGCACCTGACCTTTCTGAAGAACATCACTAATTTGGTCACTATATGTCCTTCTAGGGCGTCCCCTCCCAGCGTTTCCACTCACCTCTGCTTTATAAATACCTTTTGTTAGTCGCCTTTCACTCATCCTCTCCACATGACCAAACCATCTAAGCATACTCTTTTTCAATCTTTGTCATTACATCTTCTTTTAAACTGCACCGTTGCCTTATCACCTCATTTTTCAGGCTATCATTATCATAGTCACCCAGACATGCTTCGCCAGGAACGCATTTCCACAGCATTATTCTACTTTCATGCTTCTTTTGCCACGCCCAACATTCACTTCCATACTTAAGCGTAGGCGTGCAAACTTTTATCTCCGATTTAATCCATTTCCTTTTAAATACATTTTCAATCATCTTTACTTGGTACTCACCTTTGCTGCATAGGTAAGGAACTCTTGTGCAAAATTTCATGCTAGACTTAGCAGTGTAGGCTGTGAATTGTCTGTCAGTGAATTCATAAAATTAAGGTTTTTGTTAAGTAGAAGATTTATATCAAAACTCGATAGTAATATTTTTATTGGCAGTGCAGTGGTGGCCCAGTGGTATCGTACGCGACTTACTAGTTGTAGGTCGTAGGTTTGAACCCTGCTATGCGCTTTACTTTGTGTAAATTATTTCATCACCACTGCTTTCAAAACGGTGAAGGAAAACATCGTGAGGAAACCAGCATATCCTAGAATCCAAAATTCGAAGACCTGTGTCATCTACCAACCCGCACTGGGCCCGCGTGGTGGATTACGGCCCACCCCCTCTCACCGAGAGGAGGCCTGTGTCCCAGCAGTGGGAACATTATAGGCTGATTATGCATATTTTTATTTGGATGCAACATTTAGCAACAAGTTGTCTGTATTTTTTTCGTAACGTCCCGTGACTAAGTAGAGATCTATACAACATGTCCCAGAATTAACGCACAACCTCTTAAGGGGTCATTGTACTCATCATTATGAACAACTTTTACTATGGGACCAAATATGAAATCGCGAAAAAAAAATCAGCTGTTCCCTACACATTTTGACGTATTATTCGAACATTAAATGAGTGTTAATTCTGGGACATGTTGTATATGAATAACATACCATAATCCGCTATTTTCGAGGCCACGTACTAATAGAGACGTTTTGCTTAATAATATAGCGCAGCCGTCTGTAGCTGGTGCTGACACGGCTGAAAATCACTGAAATGCTCAAATTGCTCGCGCGGCAACTTCCGTATGAATGCTATAGATACACATTTATCGGGCATGATGTATGAATTTAAAAAATTGTTAAACCTGCGTGCATACTCTTCACTTAATAGCGAGTATCTATTGCGACAGTGAACAATGCTGTCCTCATTCTAAACATAATTATGGATAGGGTTATTTCTAATAATAGTAGTCCGGAGTCTATTCTTAATATACATAAATTATCTGTGTCAGCAAACGCTTCCTAATGGCAAAATTTTCACGTATGCTGATGATACAGCTCTTGTTTTTCATGGCGGGACCTGGGATGAGGTCAGACAAAACGCTGAGGTAGGACTGCATAGGGTAAATCAGTGGCTTAGAGCCAATTTCTTGACTTTGAATCTTTTGAAATCGACACAAATTCAGTTCAGTTACTCTAAGATCAATCCCAAAAATATTGACATCAAATTACATTTGTATAACTCACCTCAGGACAATACAACCTGTTCATGTCTGACTTTAGGGAAATCTGTAACAGTAAAATATTTAGGGGTTATCCTGGACCGAAAACTGAGCTGGCGCCAGCATATAGACCTTGCCACCGCGCGTATTAGAAAATTGGTTTGGATTTTTAAGAGACTCGGAGATGTGGCTGACTATGAGCACGCACGGTGTATTACGCACTAGGACAATCAGATCTCGCATACTGTATTCGGGTTTGGGGTGGCGCGTGTAAGTCGTATATGATTCGCCTTGAAAGGGCTCAAAGATCTGTCCTTAAAGTAGTGACATTCAGGCCATTCAGGTTCCTTATTTTCATTTTCATTTCCATTTTTATTATGACTTATATTAATTTGTATGTGATTTAGATGAATTCTTATTGCATAAAAATTCGACCTATGTAATTGGGAGAAGACACTGGCTCTTATAACACAGGTGCTATACCTAGCGCAGGAGTCAGTGCCTCACTATTCTGTTAAAATTATTTATGCCAATAAAGAAATTATTTATTATTCTGAATTTGCGTCCCGTCGTTGATGGTAATAGGCTCGCCCCCTATAACATAGGACAAACATAACTGGCGAAATATGGGTGTACTAATAAGTACACCTCTGCCTAACCCTTTGGAGAATACAGGTGTGATGTTAAATTATGATAGAAATTGTGGACTTTT
The DNA here is from genome assembly GCA_948098905.1 of Tiliacea aurago. Lineage (NCBI taxonomy): Eukaryota > Metazoa > Arthropoda > Insecta > Lepidoptera > Noctuidae > Tiliacea > Tiliacea aurago. Next base: position 21,833,565 of record OX402581.1, on the reverse strand, counting down.
CTCAAAATGAACACCACCAAAACCAAAAAAAAAAAATCAAAATGGACTACCGAAGAATTTAAAAAGATCAAAAAGCGATACGATGTCTACATTAGTTCCGCTCACATATCGCTCGCATCCGGATACTCGTAATAGGTACCTAGGGTTACTTTAAGAGTCCTATGTATCCCGCGCGCGTTCCAGCTAGACGGAAGTTCTTTGTGTAAAGATCGGAGCGGTGTCAGGTGCCACGGAACATGCTACATAACATAAAACGTGCAGTAAACTTATCGTGGAACGACGCTTTACCTGGCTCTAACTCCGAACTCAGCTGGTTAAGCCCGGCCAGGCGCGGGCTCCGGATAACTTTCCTACACTCTCGAAGTCTCGAATAATATACGCACGAGAAAACTTACAGTTCTACATGTACTTGCTTTTTATTCGTAACTTTGTAAACAACGCCATTAAGGTGAAACGTGACCAGCTGTTTGAAAACAGATACCGTCTTATTACAAAACAAGATTTATATTTTGACATGACTTAAACCATGGAGCCAGTTTTTGTAATAAGAACGTAACTGTGATTGAAATACCTTTCTATAAACAAAACTGAAAACTTAGTTCGGTACTAAGTTGTCAGTTTTGTATTAGGAATTAACCCATAGACGGAATAAAGTTCGAAATTCAATAATGGCTCCATGGTTTAAACTTGGGTCTGAAGATAAACCTTGTTTTGTAAGAAGGCCCATAAAGTTTTCGTATTGTTTGTATGTTTAGGGATTACATAGCTTTATGACAGGACCGCTTTGTGAATAATACGATTCTCTAAATTGTATTGGTATAATTCCAATATTAAAGTTTTTTGAAAGCTGGGTTAATTTTCATTCCACAAAAACTTCCCCTTTCAATTTTGCCAACAAACTGCTGTGCAGTTTGGCAGAAGTAAATATTCTGTATTTATATTATTAATCTGAAGAAACACTTTTTTTTTTTTTTTTTTCATTTAATATCGCAAATTAGTCAAAGCCAGTAGGTATGCCGGAGGGTTACATCAGTAATATTGGAGGGCCGGGCGGCGTCCGGCGGCATACAAAAGTTGACGGAAGTCCGGCGTGATTGAGTGGATCCCTCCTCGATACAGGCTCTAATGGGTCGTCGAGACTCGCGGTGGGGGGCGGGGGTCGGGAGGCTGCCCTGTATCTTTCAATAGCTCCCGGGGACTGCTTGATTGCGATATTAGCTATAGATTCATATCAAAATTACACATAACATGTTTGTGTAACTTGTTTGATAAGAAAGTATGTTAATTAAGACGGGGTTGTTATAAAATTAGTACTTATAGAATATTATTATGTAACATTGTTATTGATTTCGTTATTAGGAAACAAAGAAAACCAGTCTATCTTAGGTACTGGTTAAATATTGACATTAATTTATAACCCTCGTTATTGTCGTGAATCAAATCATTAATTTGTATCGTTATTTAATAACAGATATCGAGGTGTTGCTACGCCATATATTTTCTACATATTTAAATCAGAGATGGCCTTTCTATACGACGATCGATGTTTTCGAAAATTGGATTGAGAGTGTATCCTCGACTGAGATTTAACAAAAGCTTGTTGAAAACGGTGAGGAGACGTATGAACGCACATGGCGGATGAAATTGGATAAAAAGCACTGTGATGTGATATAAGCTGCAAGATGATGGAGTTCATAAGCGTGTGCTCGGAGGCTGAGAGTACTCTCAGCTGTCCCGGCGACACGCTCTCTAACAATCTAGTAACGTGTTTGTAGATTGGTGACGTTTTGCAAATTAACTTTTTGCTATTGATTATGTGGCAGCTTTTATGAGCGGCTCGTAATGTAAGGTAAACGCACCAATGATACAGTAAATTAAGGGAAGTTTTGGTTAAGAATAATGTTTTGTATTGATACCAGAGGAGCAACATCTGTATTTTTAAGATCGTTTACATTCTAATCTCAATCTCATTTTGCCAAAAAAAAAAAAAAAAATTAACTTACCTAAATTTTTGACAAGTTTTGGACATTGGTTGTCACGGAAATGGGACTTGAATTACAACGTTTTTTAAGTACGAGGCCTTCAGGTAAAAAAATCTCATTCTGTTTTCAAGTACAATAGCTCAAACAAGTATAATAAGTAACGCTAAGTCTGCAGAATTTCCTTTTGTTTCTTCAAATTTCGAGTTTTGTATTACAACTCACTTATTCTTTCAGACGTGTCGAATTTTCAATTTAAAAATGTTATACGAGCAGAGAATTCTCCCGAAACCCGGGAACATTCATTATGTTAACAAGGAGAAAAATTTCATCTCCGTTGTTTTCCGTCAATATACTCGCGTTACAAAATAGAATATGTACGCTTTTATTAAGGGTACCATTATTCGTCGACTCGGGTTACTTTATGCAGGCTTTGTGAAATCTCAAGTCAGAACCAATATTCATGGCGTACAATGCAAGCTAACAGAGTAATATTTCGATGCAGCGTTTAAGCGATCTCCTCCCCTGTTCCACGATGCAAGCTTTGAGCGCATCCACAATAAACCTTGCTCGTTTTATTCCGCGATGAAATTAAAATCAAGAGGACGCCGGCCGAGAGCTCTCTCCCCCAATGTTTAACAGTACATTGGCTTCTATGAAAGGTTTCGGCTTACTATTTTTATTTTGTACACGCCTGAATATATTTTCTCAACTTCACGCCAAAGGGTTCGCTGTTTTATACAAGTTAGATTATAACTTTGGAGTAAAATGGACTGGTAATAGGATTTGAACTGTGTCAGAATAATTCCCAATGGATTTTTTGTTTATTGAAAGTAAGCGATAACTAAATAGTCTGCAGTACAGTTGGAACATAATGAATATGAAGAACAAATTCGTGCTGATTTTATACAAGTGAAAATCTCGCGGAACCCTTAACATAAAAATTAACACTAATGCACGCGACAGCACGTACGGTTCGCATTATACGTAGAATTGCATGATATATGAGGGACATGATTCAAGCGAGGCTGGTGTCGCGGTCAGCCGCTCTTTGGCTCAAAGGAAATCTCATTTCGCGAGCACCCCCCCTCTCTACGGGCCCCGCGTCCCACCCGCCGCGCCACCCCCGGACATCTATTAAAATTATTTGAGAAAACCCAACACTTGGCCGGGAACATCCTCTCGCGCCGGCTCGCTCCAATTTATACCACGTTTTATACTTCATAGCTCTTTTGTTGTCCGATATCGACGGCATAATTGGAAAAGGCCTTTGAAGTGGCCTGTTTTTTATGTAATTATTTTTCCTTTCATAATTTTTTTTCACCTTTTTAGTACAACCGTTTGAAGTTAAATTAGATTAATTATCCAGCTTGCTATGTAAAATTATTTAACTTGATTACGACATAAAATTATCGAGTTTTATGTCTACGGCAGTTTAATATCGGGGGTATTATTAGGAAACCTTCGGATTAACGTTTATGGTAGGTAACTTTAACAATAATTAACAAAGACCTTAAATAGAAAAAAAACATCACAAAATAATAATTAGAAATATTGTGAAAGTTGCCTTCACAACTAACTAAACAAAGTAAAATATAATTGATTATTGTTTAATTTGTCGCCATCAATCAAAAAACACTAAACACAATTATGAGTTAAGCACTTCAACGTAATTTATTTCAAGGCACCACCAACATTTTGTTTGAAAATTATCCAAAAGTAATTATTATTTGGCAAGCTTTTGTAACAGTCTGAATAAAACTTTCCATTTTATGTAATAATTGAAATAATAGCGCATGAGCTACGGGCTACGAAAATATACCGGCTTTCATTATGTTTGCTACAGATTTGCTACGCCGTAGACTCGTAGCACTTGTAGATTCTCGCTCGGTTGAACATTCAATTAGTTCTACTGAAATTAATTTCCATGACGGAATATTGGTTTTTAATATACTGCTATTACGTTTATGAGTAAATATTCTAATGTATAAGGAAATTGTTTAATTATGATATTAATTAAGGGCTAATTTGTGTTGAATATATTGCATTATTTTGGGTAATTCTAATGTGTATTGGAGTAGCTAGCTTATAGATGTGATAATCTGTTGTGTTTAAGGGCGCTGTAGGCTTATTAATATTTCATTAAAGATACTTTTTTAATGCATGTATAATAACAGCATCCTTAAGTTGATTTCATGTGACTTTTAATTCGTTTAATCAGAGATGAACAGAGAATACGAGAACATAGACATGAGTTCCGAATATCATGCGTCATGAGATACTTTTGAGCATTATTCTAACATCGGTGGGTGGGTATAATAGGGTATTGTTTCATCGTAATGGTGATCAATAGAGTTTAATCCCCAGCGCGTGTAACGTTACATAATTTGATAAATTACAATTGTATCTAAGTGTGCCTATGTACCTTACGGTAATCCATCAATTTCGCACCGTTTCACGACCACCATTATTCGACGGCCGCGAAACAAATGATTACAAATGAATCGGGCTGCGGAGCGCGGGCGCGGGAGCGTTGCCATGGCGACGCGAGACGATCGATGCTCGACCGCCCCCCGCGCCCCGCATTTGCCCCTCAATTAAACAATGATTCACACGTTATGCGATGAGATGACGAATATGTGTAGCATGGTCTGAGATCAAAAATTATCGCAATCTATGAATGCTAGAGGAAACTAATTTTAGATATCACCAAAATGGAGCATTTAGGTCGGTATCGAATTTAAATAGGTCACTCAATAATTGCATCAAAGAATTCTCACATAGTGTTGGTGTTAAAAAAGTAAACTCATAGTGTAGTCAAAACTTTTTTATAGTTCTCTAAAAAGATACGACCTTCCAGCGACTGCTCCCGTCAATCGGGGGTGAGACTCCAAAAGAAGCTATTTACATACGCGTAGGGGTGACTTACGACCTAATGGAATGATGCCAATGAGTACGAGTATTTGCTGTCTACACACATAGTGTTGTTTATTTTGCGAGACCCTTGGAATAACAACAGTTGAAACCCCATTAAAGCTTACTGTAGTTGTTTGGTAATGCTGCTATAATCTGTTAGAGTAGTTCCAGTAGATATAAGGTACGAGTACACTTGTACTCGTACAATGTACATATTTTTGAACGAAATTTATAGTTTTGTTTTGGAACCTTATTTGTTTCATACTATCACAGTGCAAAAGGAGTTTCAAGAATATCAGCAGCAATTTCATCCTAAAGCTGTCTCTATATCAAGGTGTGTTTTGTCTTTAAAGAACAAATATCAGCAGTGCTATTCTGTAATCATGTCACCGTGAAAACTTATACTCCGTTTGAAATAAGATTAGACATTTAAATAAACCTTTTTTACAGTCCGTTCAATCGATTTTGACTTCTATTGCGTTGGTGGCATGACCAATAACAGCTGTAATAAACAGTTGGTATTGTAACCACGTTTTTGCTTTTAATGCCATCCTTATGCCTACGGAATAGAAGTTAAAATCGGTTGAACGGGCTGCAAACAAGTTTATTTAAATGTCTAATCTTATTTCAAATGGAGTATAGGTGAAGTGAGCGTGGAGTGCCCTGTCAGTGTCATCCCACCTGATGCTAGGGATGGACCAAAGATTAGGTACATTAATATCATATTCGAGAATTTGAACAGAAACTCAATTTTGTTTTTGATGTGAAACATCTATAGGCGCACGTAAAACCGATTGCTGGCGGGGCGACGCATACCGCGTGGCGATTCACCACTAAGTCCGCGCGGTCCCCCCGCTACGCAATCCTGACCTTTTTTTCGTTGTTTGTTTGATTTCAATGTTTCACATCTGCCAGGCGTCCCGTGACGGCTCACAATGTTTTTTTACATTTAATTGAGTTTGACAAAATTTCTGTTTAGCTATTTTATTTAAAATCCCCTAAATAGTACTGTTATGACACATAAATGCTAGCTTTGAAATAATATAAAATGATCATTAGAATTAGCTTTTAAATATTATTAAAATCTATTATGATTGTAAATGTGGTCCTTGGTTAGCATCAGTAGAATGACACTGACAGCTCACTCCACGCAAAAATTCATGGTGAGTTTTTACAGAATCGAAATGCGGAGATTAATATTTCAGATCAATCACATAATTTCTTTTCATTTCCCGCACTTACCTACTTATTCTAATAAAGAGGAAAGTCATAGAGTGATCATTGCGAGTGATTTACTGAAGTTATCATGACAAATTCTTAACATAGTCATAAAACGTTATGACCTATTCAAATGACCTAAACGTGACTATCAAATCCTTTTAAAATACCTTTAACTCTAATCCCTCTACAGATTACAAGTACCTAACAACTATATAGCAGGCTGCATATATTCATATTTGTTTTTCATCAAGCACACTAATTAGGAGCCGTGTTGAACGCGGGAGGGAGTCTGTATAATTTCTATAAAGTTCGCCTTGTAATGAGTCCGCAGTTGCTAGCAGATCCGCACTCGAACTATTGACGTACAAAGCGAACTATGAGCAAAATACTCGTTTCATATGATTATTTCCGCTGGTAAATGTCAGAGAGAGGCTTTCGTTTTGATATTTTAATTAAAGTGAAACATGTTGTTTGGGGATAAAAGATTTGTTTTACTAAGTAGTTTTTTTTCACTGGGAATGCGTTTTAGACTTCGATATTCAAGCTAGAGGACGGAGGGCGGTTATCGGCGGGACTCTTTGGACCATCTACTTTTATGTTAGAACATTTAATCTATCAATGTTTTATTGTACTTAGGTTCCTTGACTAATTAATAAGAAATAAAAATACACAGAGAATACGAAGAGATAATTAATGAAAGGAGTAAAAAACATCAATAGGCTTTCTTCAGTCTTCTGTAGCGTATAAAATGTATTTATACATTTTTTTTTGATAGGGCGGGGTGGTCCTGCTGAACAAAACAAAGATTCGTTCGGTTCGATTTGATTTCAATTAAAACTAAATAATTAAAATCCGTATCCAATAATGCAAATACGAATGCGATCCAATTATAGTTTATTCGTAATTAATAATATGACCGAAACCACATTTAAATCAGAATTTTCGAATTGAACGAGCTTTTTAATTACAACAGATCAACCACAACTCTTCGTACACAGTTAAAAAGCAATATTTATTGGAAATTGGTTCGTGGGGCGGGTGTTTGAACTAGCGGCGGTGGAGCGCACTGCGAATTAATTCGGTTCAGTTACATAACATTAAAATTGGAAGTCCGCTGGAGCGGCCGCAACCGCCCGAAAGGCTTTGCTTCCAATCCCAATAAGCGATTGGCTGTGAGCTCTGTGCACGGTACCGACCAACGTTACTGTTACAAGCCACCTAAAATAGCTCGTTTAAATACGGACTCGGAGCTGCCGGCTTTTATCGGATCAGACAGTCTAACTTGGCCAGCATCTCCCCTTTCCACAAATTAAATCTGGCGTTGTAAAATATTACATGGTTCAATATTTCATCGTACGAAACCACAATTGAAAATGGTTGAACCCAATTGTAAAGCAGAAGCACTCGGAGTATCGTGTTTATCATTTAATTAGGCTGGAGGGTCGGTGAGGCCAGTTCGCTAACAAAGTAGGCAGAGCCGGGGCTCGGGCGATGTGTGCGAGCGGGCAGAGAGCCGCGGGCAGACGTAAGTGCTGCATTTTAATTAAATCCTTTTTGCCGAGAGATAGCGCCGTGGGATATACTTTTCGTTTTTTCTGTCGGCTCGTCCGCGTCCTCCACAATTGAAGCTGTGTTTAAAACTCGCCGCGAGTCGACGCGCTAGCCGTGATGATGATAATGCTTGCCACGCCTGCATTTTAATATGACAGCCACTCGTGTCCACTCGGACACACAAGTTAACTGTATGGAAATGTTACTAATTCTTTGGGAATTAATGTCGCATAAAAAAAAAATCATTGAACAATGTTATAGTCTGCTGATAACAAAGAGCAATCAATTAATCAGGCTAGCGATGTTACTCATTACAGGGGGCCTAAAATGGACGCTTTGGCATGATCTGCGTACAATTCATATCCCGCAAAACATCTGTTTGACAGTTTTGTATGGAGTTTCGTAAAATGTGCTATAATGAAGTCTAATGTCAAATAGCAGCTGTCAAACAGATGAATTGCGGGATGTATGAATTGAACGCAGATCATAATAGGATTCTGCCAAAGCGTCAATTTTACGAGTAGGCCCCCAGTAGTAGACTGTTGCTATCCGATAAAAAAGTATTGTCAACAAAAGAACACTTCAAATCATATTATGCTTCGGTCATACCATTGTAATTTGCTCGCAACTGATTCAAGTGGTGACATCTACCGCTCGAATCAGTCGCTCTTCACATCGAGTTCGATATAAAAGTAACAAAGCATATCTACGTGAAACATGATCAGGGTTCGACGGAAAATACGGCTCCGAAACATTTCAATATTCATCTCGTTAGGTACTTGTTAGTAACTAGTAGCAACAACGCAATAGAGCTGCCACCGAGTCGGAGGTACTTGTGCCTACACCATGTCTCTCGTCATAGCAACGTGGAAATTAGACAATGAACTGTGAGAGCGTTAACAGTCGGTACCTGTCTGTAGGGAGGCGGAGGGCGGCCCGGGGTGGCATAGCCCGGGAAACAAATGATAAGGCTATTACAAAAAAAATATATGTACAGTTTTATGTACAAATAATATGCCCAGAGAGCTACAGGAGGGAATAAAAGTGAAAAAAGGTGGAGGTGGCAAGAGGGATTTAGTTCGCGGAGAGTAGCGGACAGTATAAAAGAAAGATGACATCTGCAGAGTCTAGTTGTGATTATTACGAATACTATTAAGATTATATATATTCGTTATGTTCATATAATAAAAACTTTTTTTTTGTCACATATTTGTTGAAGTCTATGGAATGTTCTTATTAAGAGAAACATTTGAATAGTTGTCAGGAAAATTGGGAAATTCGGGCAAACTGAAAGTGCATTTTCTATGAGATACTCTAGAAGTATCATAGATTACACTAAAAATTATAAACATTATTTATAATTTTTTGTGTAATCTAGGATACTTGTAGAGTTTGTCTGGAGATGTAACCCGACAAACTCAGCTTGTCATCTGGCATCAAGACCGCACTTGCAAAATATATTGTCGATAAAAACTTGTGTTTTAGAAATTGTTGCTCTGTATGCAGTTTGATCATTGTATGATGAACACGTAATGGAGTACCTCAGCACGGCTGAATTTTGGACTTATTGGTATGAGTAAGTGGATTTAAAATACTGAGCCATGTATCGAGTACCTGCTCAGGCATGTGTTAATATACCTACTGCTTAGCAGGGCATACATTCAACATAACTGCCGCACATTGTGTGGCAATTAGCATGATTTTCGAACCTGGGGGCGTACTCCGAAGCGTTAATCCGAAGTATCGGCCGCACGTTCGGCCGTTTTATAACTTCCATAGTTTCCTTTTTTGATTTTGAATCCTTACCCGACTTAAAGTCACATTTTTGACTTTGGCTTATCTCTTTGACTGTCGTTTGTTTGTTCTTTTTCGCCGTAGTCAGCCATAGTTATCCGTCGTCAAGCAACGGCCGAAGATTCGGCCGATACATCGGGTTTATGTTCGGAGTAGACCCCCTGCTTTACCTCTAATAGCCTACATTATGTTTGACTCGTGTCCCAGAGTTAGGCACACGTTAATACCATAATACATGGCGTGCCACACAGCGCTCGCCTCACACATTACTGCTCACCCACTTGCGATGGGTTATGCGCTCTCCGACACATTACATTAGCCGCATAGCTCATGTGATCTGAATTGATCTCGTCTACATTCTGCGTCAACGAGCAACTTGTGTAGGTAGACTGTTAAAATAAATTATAAGTATTATTAGTTCTAAAACGACTCCATACTTTAACTTATTGTAGTATGAGCACCTACGTTATGTGGTAGGACTGGCGAATATCAAAAGTAGTTTTATTTCTATGCCTGTCCATTAGTTTCTCTGTTAAACTGTCGTTTGAATGATCTCTTCTCTTATTTTGTGAAAATCCTTTCCAGTACCATTACCTTCCCATAACCCTTATTACCTCATCTTATTCAGTAACTAAAGTGATTTAACTGGTAGGTAATCTACTTAATTCCAATGTTTCTAAATTACACCCTGAGTCGCGCTCGTGTATATCTTGTAAAACTTTACATTTAACTTGAGTACTTATTACGTACGCTGGCAAGTTAGAAAATATTGAGGTTAGCAGCATAGGCATGATTATAAAGCATAAGCGAAATTTCTTCATCGGATTACGTGGAGTATGTAGTGCGAAATGTAATAAGTATTTGTAGGGGGGTGCGGTGGGGTCGTGGTGGCGGTGGTCGAGCGGCAGAATCAAGGGCGAGGGGTGCGGGGCGTGGGGGCACGGGAGCGCGGGAGTTCGGGGGCGCGGGAGGGAGCGCGGCCGGGAGGGATGCTGCGCGGGGATGAGCGCGCAGATCAATATCTCGCGTCGCCCCGGCAACGCCGCGCTAGACCGAGTGCCTCCCGTACTACAGCCCCCGCGCCCCGCGGCCCACCACCCCGGCCCCCGCCCTGCCCACTACTCGCTTATTTAATACATTCCGTATCTGGGATGCGAGCTTTTTCGTGCTAAATGACAGGGCAACGTAATCGCAAAGTCGCCGCTCTCGTAATTCCAGCGCCATGACTATAGCGTTGTGGTCCCCTTGGCCGAGCATTAAACCGCGCAACGATAACGATGACATTGACCTCGTTCCCGGAAGAAAACTTCCATCTTCGTCCCGGCCCAATTTTTAGCGTGAATGTCCATGTGAGGAAACAATCTTTGGGATGTCATGCCTACTTGATATACGTATTACATTGTTAGTATGACGCAAACACTCAAGAATGTTTAGAGTTCTGGACAAAGAATATGAAACAAAGAACTTACAAACCTGGTTTTCTTAGCGTTCCGATATCATTACCCTAGATTCGACGATAAATATTCAATTTCCTCGGATTTGTAATAAGAGCACATTTTGTTCTACTAGTTAGCTAGGCACCTTATTCAAAGCATTAAATACAACTAGGAAAGTACGGTTAAAAAATGTAGTGATTCAAATCTCTCGGGGCCTTAGCCGTAGAGTTAGATACAAGAACCCAGATCCATATAAAAGTTTCTCCGTCACATTACTCAGTACCTATTACGTATAATCCCAAAACATTACTATAAAGTTCCGGCAAACAATGCCCTCGTTTTCAATAACGCTCACAACAATACCACCACGAGAAGTTACGTTGGTCTTATTTATAATGGGAACGTTACGAGAGCTTTGACTAGCTACGTTATGAGATAGCAAAAGATGACCAGTTACTATGTAACTACTTATATGTCAATATTGCCCTAATGACTTTAACCAAGTATTTATTTATTTAGCAGTTTATGTACACACATATACACAGACAAGAAGAAAGGAACAGAAAAATACGTACAAAGGTGATGCTTATTTCTAAAGAAATCTCTTCCAGCATACCTGCGATAGGCAAGTAGACAAAGGGATGAAGACAACGTGTGTAAGGGTAGATGAGAAAACAAATTATATAAAATAAAAAATAATACTATTCACCAATTTAAACACAAAATAATAAATGTGAGAAAATACATACACATTTACAGTTTAGAATAAAAAAAACAGTGTCATTTTGGCGAGCACAAACACAACAAAAGTGTGAAGCTAACCTATTAAACATTAGGGGTGAAGGAAGGTGGGTGCATAACTGGGTGGGCGGGTTACAAGTTGATAAGTTTTGGAACTACTATCATAACTTCTTTGTATACGGCATTTCTAATTGTATTGTGTGGTACCTACAAATTAATCAAATCATATGAAACGGGTATAGAAGCAGGGCAAAGGAAAACAGTTAAAACAACATTATTATTATCGAATTTTTTATTAAAACATAAAATATAAATAGAATTCCTCATACAGAACAAACTAATGAAGTTACGACAAAAATAAAGACTAACATAATTATATACTTAACATCGAAAAAATTAAACATGATATCATTGTGTTTTCAAATAAATTCAAATAAGTTAAATATTGTAAAAAGTATCTAGCTATTTTGAAGAAAAATAGAGCATATCCATTGTACAATGCGATATCGTAAAACATAAGATAGATCATAAGGTTGACGGATAAAGATTGTACCTACGAACCCCAAACGAAAAAGATATGGAATCGAACATTTTAATTTACTTGTTAGCAATTTGTCACTTTTATTCAAATAGTAAAACGTTTATGAATTAATCACCGCTGGATTTAAAGAACAATTAATCCGAAAATGCTCATAAAGCGAAGAAGCAACACATACTTAGGTATTCAAGGAAATAGGTATCCATTTTGATTCAGCTATTATTTATTAGGCAAACTTTAGGTTTCTCTTTTGGATTGTAATATCGAAATAGCACGTTTAGCCGATTCTAATCAGACCAAAATCTTTCGAAGAATTAAATCCTAGATATCATTTTATTTATGAAGACATAAAATATAAGAAAAACCACATACAGAATGAACTATGAATAAATTTAACATAAATCAACATTATTTCTTAGGTGACTAGACCAAGATACGACAAAAATAATTACTAACAATAAATAAGCTAACATTGTAAATAATTACCATGATAATTAATATTGTCTTTTCAAATATATTCTCATAAATTAATAAAACAAGTAGGTAAAAAGTAGCACGTGACTTAAATTTTTCGTGGATATGTTTTACTTGACCACGTGACGTAATTTCGGCAGATGTTGCTACACTGCTGCTGTATAAAAGTACGTCTAACCTGATATAAGGCCCCAATTACACTATCATATATTTATCATACAAATATGATTTCATATCTGTCAAATTCTATGATCATTGTTAAATGATGCTGCTTCATTTGTACATGTTACACTTATGATCATATAAACGTCATACTTAATCAAGATGGATAACGATTTCGACGTGTTTTCCGTTGCTATGAGTGCAATTTTATTAATTGCATTAAAAAAGAAGATAAAAACTGTTAAGAATTTGTAAAAAATACTCGTTTTCCTCGTAAAGATTTATTAACATTTTTGTTGTTTCGATATTCCAGTCGAGATTCTTGCATTTTGACGCCATTTTGGAGGTTAGACGGATATGATCATATTTGTACGGTTTCTGTCAAATAGGATCCCTTAGATAAGATCTTGGACAATTTGAATCATTTGTAGATATTATACCGTCATAGGGTTTTCTTATAGAAATGAGTCGTACTATCTCTGATCATAGTCTAATAAGACTCTAAGACAAAGTGAAGTATCGTGAGAAGGGTCAAGCGATTTTGAATTGTGTGCAGGGCAACTGTTATGTATCACCTTGACACTAATGATTACGACAGAGCCCCTGAACATATTTGTGAAAATGTTCTAGAACGGTAGCTGCGTGAGCAGGGCCACTCCTCGCATGATCCAGTGGTCGGGTTCCATCTTGGTGGGCAGCAGCATGAAGAGGATATAGTTGGTGGAGTGGCCCGTGGTGGAGAGCACGCCACGTCTGTCACCCGTCTTGTACAGCGGACAGTTGTAGAACATGCCCGTCGGGATGTCCTCTCGTTTGATGGGTATCAACCACACCTGGGGGGTTAACACACACTCTTATAGCAAGTCAATATTTGACATACGAAGTATCAAGCGGTTTTGTATCAGTACTAGATCCCGGGGCACATATTTGTAAGATAAAAATCCCTCGGTAATTCCTGTGGCGGAGGGTACATATTTACGTATCCATAATATCCTAAGAAGAATAATCAAACACAATAGAAAATCTATTTTGCCGTTCTACCATTAGTGCAACAATAGCTTATCTGTAATGAAGTGTTTAAGCTGGTGAATAGGTAGTAAAGTGTGGACTAACCGGCGGGAAGTCATCGTACAGTATCTTGGGGATGGACTCGTCGACGATCATAGCGTTCGTGTTCCATCGCGCGCCCTCCATGAAGAGGCCGTGGACATACACGCCTTCCACTGGTGGCTGCTCAAACTCAAACTTCTTCTGTACCTGTATTACATCGTTTCAATTGAATAAGTGTGTACTTATTCTTCAACTTTTGATGCACGTGTGTATTTGCAGACAGATAGACAACATCTTTATTTAGAAGTTAAAATGCGGTCTCTTTAACTCTACCCTACGGTGTTACCCCAGGTTCGCACGGGAGCTTGGTTGGTTATGACGATGGCTGAGGTGTACCTGTAGTACACCCACATTATTTTCGCCAGTTATGTTTAAGTCCGATGTAATAGGGGGCGAGCCTATACAAACAAGTAAGAGAGAGAGAGAGAGAGAGAGATACATAAGTAATTATAATAACATAATCTTTATTTGCCAAAAGAATAACAACCTTACAACAAATTTCACACTAGAAATTATTTTTTAAGAATGTAAAAGATTAGATATCCAATTAGTTACTCAGTCCCATTTCCCATGTACTTACCCATTTCTTCCCGTGGGTGTCGTAAAAGGCGACTAAGGGACTAATACTAGAGAATGGACAGCAGCGTTTTCCATGCATTTTAGCACACTGACCTCCATATGACAGTGATTTTAACACCATACTGCGATCTCCAACCCACCTGCCAAGCGTGATGATTATGGCAACCCCCCCCCCTTTGGGGGAGGCCTATGTCTAGCAGTGGACGTCTTTCGGCTGAAATTCTGTAGTTACTCAATGCACAATAATAAATTCACGGTTGTTACCAAATCGATTCACCCTGACCCCCCGACTAGTTCAAACTGTATTACGGTGGGACAGCTTTCCTCGTTCTCTGTTTACAATAATATAATAAGCCGTTTTGAGAGAAAATAATTAGATAATCTCACTTTTCAAATAATACAAAGCAAAACTGGGATAAGTGACACGCCGTGCAATTTAATATACGCATCGAAGTCGCCTTACTGATGCAGACATGGGCTTAGTCTCAACAAACAGATAGTTGGTGAACTAACAACCTACAGTCCTTTCTCAGTTATTTTACCAGACCAGAATATAGCTATTCACAAACGTTCGATACGCTTCCGTGCAGAATCAAACATCAATCAATGTTATCAAAAGAATCCTCTAAAGGCTGTTCACAAATCAAAACCCGAAAATGTTGTCAGTTTAAATCAAATAAACCAATAAACCACCTTTATACTTTTAACAGCTACTTGCTGTCGGAGGCAAGACAAATTAGTAATTGAAAATGTGCCATTTTCGATTCAACAACCTGTCAAATGGTTGTGAATAGCTATGCAGATAATAAAGATCACGTGTAACACAGCATAGCAGTCACACAGAAAAGACTCGAGTAAGCAGCTGAACCTTTTTTTGTTTTTTTTGTTCACGGGGTGGAATATCCTCATGGATGCCCTCCGCCCTGGGGCGGGCGGAGGGGTCTGTCAGACTCTTACTGACTAAAAACCACCCCAGTGTTCCTCTCCCACACTTGCACCGGGGATCTTGGGATCTATTATTACTTCCGCAATCCCCGGCTAGAAGCAGCTGAACCTAAGCCAACCTGGCAACGAAGCCATTAAAAGATGCCCCCCCACCCATAGATAAATATAACCCGTCTTTCCACTATTCCAATGCTTGCGCAAGGATGCATATCCGGCAGACTCTAATAATCCTTCCATATCCCAAGGGCACGTCTTTCCTAGCATTACCGCGCCCACCAGTCTACTCTTTGATATACAATGGTCTCTGTAGTCTCATGAAACATGAAGCTTCAGGGGCTAGGGTGAATCTTTGGTTTCATTCGAGCAATCGAGTCTGGTGTCGAAGTGTCAAATTGAAACCGATTCCTACTGATAGTGTGTTACGCAATTAGGCTGCTGGTCTGTTTGGCGTGTTTATTAGCCGTCCCCCGACGCGACGAGGCTTAGATCAAAATATTACCTAGGTATAACTAATAATTATTCAACTGGGCTAATACATAATTATTGATTTAATTTTTAGAAGTTTTTGTTTGTGTCGTGAGATTTTGATTTTTTTATTTAACTTTCATTTTTTTCATGCATTTTAAACTTTATTTATTACTCGTAATAGACACGGTACGAGCGACACGTGCCTAGCTTAAATCTGCGCAGCTGTACGTAATTTTCCCACAGTTATTAATTTATCCTCATATCTCTTTCCCATTCCATTATCAGACCCTGATCGCCATCTTATCTATAACCTATTCAGTTAGACCATTCCAATGAGCCCAAATACGATACCTATGCTGTAATTGATGAGGGAGTTGGGAATCCTGAAAATTCCGTGTAATGCTGCAGCATTAGTTCAAGGTTACTATGTTCTTCTAATATCATTGAAGAAACGGAATATCAAGTTTCGCCTCAACAGATCTGTGGAAGGTGCTCACATCCATTCATCAACTAGAAAACAGCCGATAATCTTCATACACCTGGACAAATTTTCTTGAACACTCTCGATCAAGTAACCTTTCAAATAAAAGCAAAAAAAAAAAAATCGGTTCAGCCGTTTGGGAGCTACGATGCCACAGACAGACACAGATACATATACTCACGTTAAACCTAAAATACCCTTTTCTTTCCTTCAGGAGTTAAAAATACTAGTATTCATCTGCATCCGCTTATAATGGAACGGCTCCCATTCTAAACAGATACAGCTGAATACTAATATTTTCCTAGCCTAGCCTTTTCCCAAGTGGTGCCTAGGCAGATTGGTTTTGTCAGTAGCAGCAACCCAACAGCGACCTTATTCTAACAGAAATAAACATCACTGTGATTTTGACAGTGATGCAAAATCAGAGGTAAAATTACTGTGAAAGAAGTGTATTATAAACTTAATAAATGTTATGATATTGTGAAGGTAGTTACTTCATAGTGGAAGGCGAGCTGGTCGATGGGTATCTTGTACTTGCGCGCGTAGCTCTGCTGGGCGGCCGTGAGGAAGGCTTGCGGGAAGTAGAAGCCGGACAGCCAGAACACCGTCGGTGGCCCGAACTCGTGCCAGTGCTGACAACACAACACTTGCGCTTAGTAAAGCTCCGTTTACACGATGAGTTTAAATGTAAACAAATGGCAATGTCATGTATGTCAATGTCTGATCAAATGTGTGTACTACATATTTGTATTATGTAAATAATTATTAATATAACTAATACTTAATATTTTCTATCTGTTCGTTTCAGTGAACTAATAACCGTAAACAAGTTTCACATTCAATTCAATTATTAAATTATCAACATATCAATTGGATTTAGGTTTTATTCTTTTCTTTTCTCCGCACGTTTTCTCTCAACACATCTGACGTTGGCAGAATAGTGACATCGGCACCATTGCCATAGAGAAAAATAGAATACATATTTTGGACCCCGATAAGGTAAAACATGACAGTGATCCCTTCTGCAATGTACTTAGCATCTTGCATGCTTTGTATGTGCATACTCATGTTTCGGACAAATATAATGATATACGTGTTTCTGTGACGTTAAAATTATTTTTCTTTCTTTCTTTTCTTTCATATATCTATCTATCATATGAATGTGGTAAACCTTTTAGACATTGTAGGCTTTTTGTCTCGCATGAACATTCCCGCTTCTCAACGGACGAGAATCTATTTTTGTGTAAGCAAGACTTGTTGACAAAAACTGCTTTATAGTAAGAAATTAACCTACCAGGGCCAACTAACCGTGCGCCAGAAGATAATTTAGATAGAGTTCAATCGTCAAAATGTTACTATGAATATTTATATTTATACCTTAAGATCCATAGCGTTGCACGTTGTTCAGAAATATAATTACTATAACATTTTCTGGAGTTAGCCATGTGATATGGTCACACGAGTGAGTACAGAGTCAGATGTGGATGTGGTGCACACGTGCATGAGTATAACGCGGGCACGGGTCCAACTTCGAGCAATATCTGAATGCGTTCTAAAAGGAAAACTACATTTTGTTCGGATAGATTGAACACCGAATATAAAAATAGTGACGCAATTAAAACTGAGCGTACCTAATAAGGTAGTAAACCTATGCGTTTAGTGATCACACTAAGGAAGTTTGCCCCGCACAAGTGGTCAAGGTGTTACGGACAACTCGCCCCCCATCTTCTTTGTGACGCCATTCAAACTCAAAATTCAAATAATTTAATTCAAGTAACATTAGGATTAGGATAAGACTTATAATAGAAATAATAAAAACACACAGTCACATTAATCAAAATTACATACAATATCCATACAATTTAAATTAGATAATTTTATTATAATAAATTGTTCGTCATAAATTAAAATTACGTTTATCGTTCCAAGGGTGCTACGTGTCGCTTACAACGGTGAGTCACGCACGATGGAACAATCAAGCCTTTCGCGAGTGCGGCCAGCATGCTGTTGGCGCTCCCCCGCACTCGCCACACCAGAGAATTGCTTTGCTTGCTCATTGTTGCGTAGGAACAATCAACGCGGGCTTCCGCAAACACTGATCAGGCCTCTTCTTTGGGCTTTTCAATCAATCAAAGCGATTGATTGAAAAGCCCAAAGAGAAGAGGCCTGTTATCTACTTTCTACTTTCTATGAAAATCCAAAGCTGTCAAACTGTCATGTCCTCAAATAAAAGGATCTGACGATAAAAAAATGGGTCATATGTAAATTAAGATAATATTATGATAAATATATGGATACCTGCAAGAACTTGAGTCTTTCGAGCAGGTCGTTGAAGTAGGAGGCGAAGGGTTTGAGCGAGGGGTAGCTCTTGCCGGCCCACAGCGCGGGGATGCGCCCGCGCACCATACTCGTTAGCACCTCCTCCGTTATGTCGTTCAGAACGCTTACGCCTGTACCATACGTGAAAATGACATTGTTATAAGAAAATGCATTTTTTGGATTCTGGTTGGTCAACAAGTTTTCTAAAAGTCTTTAAACAGTATCAATGTTGCGATCGATTAGTTGACAACACACAGTAGATCCCTTCTTCTCTCCTAATATTTTGCTGTGCCTGACAGGGTCCATAATCTCATTAAATTTAAGTTGCCATATAAGTACTCCTTACAGGTACACATTCTAGAATGCAATAAATGATTGAGCATATACAACATGTCTCTGAATTAACGCACAACCTCTTAAGGGGTCATCGTACTCATAATTATGAACAACTTTTACTATGGGACCAAACCAAAAATCGCCAAAAAAAATCAACTGTTCCCTACATTTTGACGGATTATTGGAACAGAAATGTAGGGAACAGCTGATTTTTTTTTCGTGATTTCAGGTTTGGTCCCATAGTAAAATTCGTTCATAATGATGAGTACAATGACCCCTTAAGAGGTTGTGCGTTAAGTCTGGGACATGTTGTATACATATACCATTAGATTTTCTTTTTAAGTTTTCTCAACTAAAAAGTACTATTTAGGAAATAGCTCATTTACAAAGGTTTTCTAAAAAACCATTACAAAAAAGTTTATCGGGAGATTATTGTTTGGCCGGAAAAATATTCTGGTAAGCTAGTCTACCATAATTTCCATAAAAAAATATTCTGCTACAGAATTTGCCGTTTGAACAATTTTAACGACAAAAACTGTTTCTTAATAATGTGGTTTGCCAAAACATCACAAATGTAAGTTCAAAAAATTCATGTGGGAAACTGTATATAGTATTTTTTTTTTGTTTATTTTGTGCCATCGTAACCCGGGTCCAATATTATTTATTTTTTATTTCTAAACTTACCCTGCACAGCTCCAATGACAGCTTTAGAACTGGATCTGACAACGTTAACCAGTCTGTCGTACCGTGCGGCCTCCTGTATGACGACAATGGACATGGGCGTCATATCCGACGGCTTGATATCCCCCTCATGCGACGGCCCCGACAGGATCTTGACTGGCAGCCGCTTCAACACGTCCTCGGCGATGGCCATCGCTTGCATATCTGGTGTTATCTCTGCATCACCGGCTGCGGCCATGTCCTGTGTTAAGATACGGATAACTTTATGTACAGCCTTTAGTTTGTAGAAGCTTTTAAACGGCAATTGTTAGCGCTCTATTTCATTTAAACCTAATGTAGATATTAGGTGGTCTCTACACCTACAATAAGTTTGCGAACTATGATAGATTAGCCCTTGCACTCCAAACGATCCATTATTTTCACGCAATAAGCTTAATATAGGATTATAATAATCTCCGTCACTGTCAGACTGCATACAAAAGAAAGAGAAGCGCGATGACACAACGCTTGTAATTTATTGCAAAAAATGAAGCAATTATCTATTTAATTTACTCAAAAATTAGTAGAGTATTCGTAATATAGTAATAATAATAAAGTAATCTAATAAGTAATCTTAATAATAATTTTAAAATAAAAGCAACCAAGTTCTGCATACAAATAAAACGTTCTTGTTATTAATTAAATACCAACCATACACAGATATTTTGATTGAAACTCGAAGTAAAGGGTTAGTTTACCGTTAATTGGTATCGATATTTTTTCTTAAACGTGTTTTGTTAAGAACCTAGTTCTGAGAAATATATATGTTCTATGTTCTATGTTAGAGGGTTTGGTTTCCGCTTTTTACTTTTTCTTTTTTTTGGGTCCTTCATTGAACATATTTCTCGCCACGCACAATGGTGTGGACCATTGTGCGTGACAAGAAATATGTTCAAGAATAACATATATTTTATCCGCTACCACAACCTATAAGATTTGTCAATTTTTTTAAGACAAGGCTTATATCATTTGCCTCTTGTCAGCGCTTAAACCTTACAAAACATCGATAGCTTTTCGCTAGGTATTCGTGCTTCAGCTATTGCACTACTCTTTGACATTAGCCATATTTTTTTCGTTAAATAATGTAGATACTTATAAAATTGAGCATAACTTTTGCTAGCTTAAACGCTTGCAAGGTAAAAAAAACTCACTTACCTGGTACTTTTTCTCGAGATCCTTTCAGGCATGAAAATGAAAAATCGACATTATTGATATTACTTATAGTAAAATTAAAAATTCTGATTAATTAAAATGTCTTACCACACGATCCTGCACCGTTGCACCGACGAAAGATGAAACATAAGAAATACCACATGATATAAATGGATTAGATTACGGCTAACAATATTTACAATTTAATTTCATATTTAATAATACTACGTATGTGATTATTATAAGCTCAAGGTACTTTTAAAGATAAACATACTACAATAGATACCTTTAAAGATACTACTATAGGAGTCTTTGGTCAACTGGACCCACTCGCGGGATTACTCAACCCAATCACCAATCACATTTTGAATGCGTCGACTGGACCCACTGCCCAATTTCATTATTAGTACAGTCACGTGGTAAAGCCGAATCTTTTGGTTTTATTTTTATGACTTAAAATATACCAATATTATTCAATTAATTATTTACACTTACGCACCACACTTATTCAGTAACTCTAAAACTAAATATTTTTTTTACTGTAATAATATATTATATTAAGTGCACGAGCATCGCTAATAGTTGATTTCTGCAACTATTACGTTGATTTGTATAATTTTATTCATAAATGTTCTTTTATTTGTCTGTGATTTTTTAACAGTACTTATTTTTTTCTGTGTATTTCAGCATTACATTTATTTATTTATTAACTATGGAAGACTTACAGCTAAAAACAAACAAAATAAAAAAAGTATGTGAGACTGACAGCCAATTACAAGTCTTCACTTCTAAAGGCCGAGGACACACCTGTTATGAAAGGATCAAAATCATGCCGTTTACACATGCTATTAAAGTTGCTACTTGCACGCACTATAAATGAATTTTGCCTGTAATTCGTATAGGTAAATGGAACACGCAACGGTGCGTTCCATCGCTTGGACCGTCCGGGAACGTTTAAATAAAATTTGGATAGAATTTCGGAGTTATCAATAGAATTATTGAAAATTTTAAATAATGAAATACAGTCAGAGATTGCTCGCCGATTAATTAGGGGTAATATATGATACTTCTTACAGAGGTTGAGGTAATCTTCAGACCGGTACGGCACTTTCTGATGACAACACAAATACTTGATGAACCTTTTCTGGATGCTCTCTATACGATAAATGTACTTGTGATAACATGGATTCCAGATTTCAGACGCGTATTCCAAGTGACTTCTAACAAAAGTACAGTAAAGAACTGTTAACGTTTTGGCTTGAGTGAAGCACTTGGACAGCCGCATTATGAAGCCTAGTGCTTTAGATGCTTTGGCGACTATGGCATCAACATGAGATTCAAATGTAAGCTTAGAATCGTGATGTACTCCTAGATCTCGGATGCAATTCGTTCTAGGTAGTACTTGATCACCCAAGACATACGACGAAGGTATAATTGCGCGCTTTCGGGTATATGTTAGAACCGAACATTTCGTAGGGTTAAGATCAAACTTACTCCCACGACAATAAGCCTCCAGACGACGTAAATCATCCTGAAGTGCAATCACGTCTGCTTGTGATGATATTGTGGCATAGATTTTCATATCGTCAGCAAAACAAAGCAGTTTGGATGAAATCAAGCAAGAGTTTATGTCGTTTATATAGATAATGAAAAGCAATGGGCCGAGCAGTGAACCCTGGGGGACTCCACTGGGGACAGGTACCCAACCAGACACATAATTGCTTAATACTACTGCTTGGGACCCGTTTTCCAGATAAGAACAAAACCATCTGAGTAAATCACCTCGTATTCCCATACCATATAACTTTGTTAGTAAGATCTCATGGTCAATCCGATCAAAAGCTTTACTGTAATCAGTATAAACGACATCAACCTGCTTACCGTTGTCCATGGCGTCAGTAATAAAATCATTGAGCAGAATTAAGTTGGTGACGGTAGACCTTCCCTTCAGAAAACCATGTTGAAACGAACTAAACGAATTTCTAAGAGCACTATACACCTGATTGTAGATGATCCTTTCGAAGATTTTTGCCACAATACAGAGCTTGGATATCGGCCTGTAGTTTACAATTTCGGTTTTGACTCCTTTTTTGTGAATAGGCGTTATGAAAGCCGATTTCCAAAGCTCAGGTACAACACAAGAATCCAAGGATTTCCTGAATAGCATCGCGACAGGTTGTGCAATCGAAGTCGAACAGCGTACAAGAAATTTGGATGAAATATTGTCTGGGCCAGCCGCTTTAGAAGTATCCAACTTGCGAAGCAAGTTAGAAACTTCCTCAACGTTCACTACAATGCTACTTATATCAGATAGGCTGGAAGATTCAGTAAAAATAGGGGGTGAAGAAATTCCATGATTTAGTTAATATTCTCATTATAAAAAGGTTTGTCTTGATTTTACTAACAATACCTAATTTAAAATGATTTTGATTGATAATAAACGTTTAAACCTAATTGAACTACTTTTTATTATATTTTAACTAACCAATTTTGCGCTCGACTGTATCCACTGGTTGCTTAAACAATAGATGTTTTTATGTGGGTCAAGTTAACCAATAAAAATACAGAAAATAAACGATGTGGTCAAGTGGACCCGTGGGTCCAGTAGCGACCGGGTCCAGCTGACCGAAGACTCATAGGTAATTTTAAAGATTCTAAATCAAATTACAATACATCTGACAAATTACTTTATTTTATTATTTTATCATTCATCAGTGATACTTACTTATCTATCTGCCCGGCACACCTTGACCAGTCAATACCGTTACCACGTTGCTGATTGATTTAAGTATATTCTAACCACGCCATGAGCTAATCTAATTTAGTGCGTGTTTAGTTCGAGATGTTCGCCATCCGATAAAAAAGGCGCCTTACGGTGCTAGCTTATATAATTAAAGGGTGTGAAATAGTGCAGGTAACCTGGGTCAATACAGCCGTGTTAAGCAGCTCCTCGGCCTCTCGGAAGTGCTTGGTGATGTCTGCGTTGGGGTGGAAGCCGAACACGGAGGGCGGCGTGGCGGCCGGCAACGAACGCGCGAAGTTCACAAAATCCCCGTGCTCCTTCAGGGTCGGGATGTAGTACATGCCTGTCGAAATCATTACCTCGTACATGTCATAGGGTGCTTGCATAAATACGCGGGTTTCCGGTACAGACATGTCGGTACTGATCGGTGCGGGTAAACTTATGACTCACACAAACAGGTAAGACATTGTAACCGTTTCTTTCCGCAGAGCAACCTTTTATAGAATAGAATAGAATACTCTTCTTCTTCTTCCTCTCTCTTATAATGGTAACGGTGGAATGGAATGCTTTTATAATTTACATACAGGGTGTAAGGTACAGCCCTCCGCAGACTGATGTGGTGTATTCAGTATATCGTACTAAGATGACCGGTACATGAAATTATTTCAGGAACGTTATGGGAATCCAATGAAACTGATTTGTCGCGGCGGGGTAGACGGCCGCGCTCGCTGATTTCAGGCGTCATTCGTTAGAGAATTTCAACATCCATTGCTGTTTTATTTTATTTTAGCTGTGTTATTTAAATTAATGGAGTACTGCGTACAGAGAATGTAATTTTACATTGAAATAAAAGAATAATAACTGAAATTACGATTAAAAAATTACAATTTTCCTGAAAATTTTCAGTGGAATGTGATTCAAAATAAGGAGCTGAATGCACCCCGTTAATTTGCGGAGGGCTGTCCCTTACACCCTGTATATTGTGGATGTCTAATGCCATTTTGTGTTGCTTTGTGTACCTACTAGGGCAAAATTATGAATATGTATCACATTACCGTCGACCGAGAACGAACAGTGAAATCATACAATTCCATTTTCACATAGGGTCGTGTTAGTAAAACCATGTCATGACGTTCCGTGCTCTGGTTTATAAAAGGGCCAAATACGTTTAAAGTTGCTGGCCCACCTGAAGGGTCGAGAGGGTAGTTGAATTCCTTTAAGGCCTTAGGGTTGTAGAACTTGTTCAGCATGGTGTTGAGCGTGCGCCGGTCCCAGTCATCAGTCACGCGGCCGCCGTAGTTGCACTCGCCCGTTAAATACCGCAGTGCTATGAATTGCACGTCCTGAGTACAAAATATTTACCATATCATTCAGTATCAATCAACAATAATGGGCAACTGCTTCGATCAATAATTATTGATCGAAGGGCAACTGTACCGTAGGACAAATGGCGGAGCCAGAATGTGGAAGGCGGAGAACCCGGTGTTGTGGCGCAACTTGAGAGAAGCTTATGTCCAGCAGTGGTAGATGGTTAAGCAGAATAAATAAAAATAATAAATAAACAAAATGCAAGGTGGGGATGATCCCTCTTAATAGCTAAATATCAAAATTGACACAATACACAATACAAGTAACGGATAGTAGTCATCAGACAGCGAGCAAACAATTTTCATTCATCAGTTAAACGGTTATTTACATGTAATGCAGGAAGTATCGTCATCTTTTAACAAGCCTCGTAATCACCGTCAAGTTTTCCAATATACCCAGGTCATTAACGGAGCATCGTCTGTGGCTGAGTCAGGGCATGTGTTGTGCAATATAGTTCAACAGATTGAACACAACGTCAATTTGCCATGTTACAGTCATTTCATTCCATAGACAAATAATGAGTATAATTCTGAATTGAATTTACGGACAATTTAAAAAAGTCAATGTCAATTTATTAAGCAATCAATCCACACCCTACTCACATCGTATTCATTGAGGAACATATAGAGTTGTGTGACGCTGATTCTGAGGTCTGTCTCGTTAAACTCGTAGTGAATGTTCCAGCCCAGCGGGCCAAACTGCCTCCTCTCTTGGATCACGGCGTGAAAGAAGCACAGTGCAAACAGCAGCTTCTTGAAGTTCTCAGACTGCTTGTTGCCCTCGAACCACTCCTGGTCGTTGATAGGATCGCTACTGAACGATCGAGATATGTTCGCTCGCAATCCTGGATTTTGATACACAAATAAAATTACATGAAAGGCAAATAAATATGGAAGAAAGCAGTCGTTTGGATATACAAATCTAAAAAGAACAATAAAGCATATCTAAAAAATGCGATAATGTAAATAAACATAATGCGCCATTAACATTACCTTGTGGCGGCTCATTGGTCATTTTGACACCGTTTTGCAGTACATACACCGGGAAATGATCAGCAGGATATGAAGTAAGCCAAAGCCTAAAGTCTGGATGTGTGGTATCTGGAGTCAGCCCTTCGCAGATCTGGAAAAGAGTCGAAATTTAAAAATATCTAGATTTCTCTTTATAACTGCATTGACGAGAGGAGACGACAACACAAAACTAATAAATACTTTAAACGGTAAACCGGGTAACCGGTATTACCTTTTCTAGCATGGGCATCCAGCTCTTAGCCAAGTGACAGTTTTGCAGCACCACCCATGTGCCGCTCCGAACGCCTTCCTCAATAAGTTTGACTGCGATAGGGCCCTGACCTTGGCCCAAAGACAGCGAAAACAAACGGGAAGAACCAAAACCCTGAAAAATATTATTACATTATTAAAAAGGGCATCTGATAAATAAACTTTATTACTCATTAATACGGTGTTGAAGAAAAGTTGAAAGGGGATCTTTTATCTTGCCTCCCTCCTACCTCCCCATCATATGATGAGGAGGGATAAAACGCTTGTGACATAAAAGAGTGATGAATGTTATAAGAATGTGGATGAATGGAGAGGGAGAGGAATGGTATGAAAAAAGGGACTTTATGATAGCGTTACGCCGACCCCAAGTAACACGGGGACGTTTTATTTATGCTTTAGTTTACAAAAAACAGGTTAGTGTTTGATGATAATGACTTTTTTTATATGGTGGATGACGTTTACCTGATCGTCTGCAAACTTCAGTAGTGTCTCCATAGGATCAGAGCCGGGTGTCAACACGAACAACAGGGGGATACAGCAGTGTGAGTCCGAATACGAAGACGCCAGGTCAAAAAGTGGGGGTTCCACGAATTTACGGCCCAATTTAGCTTTAAAAAATTACATACATTACAATCACAATTATAAAAGTTATACTTCTAGCAATTGATGATGATGACTTGGTACGCTAACATATTTTTTCTTATTTTTTTTTTATTTCAGTCTAAAAGTTGGCTAAACAACTTGCTTCTTTTGAGCAATGCAATGAAATCTTTAACTAATCTGCCAATAATTTGGTCACAATTAATGACATTATTTTCATTTAAATTAGGGCAACAGAGGCAACCTCTTGCAAAAATGTAAAAAAAAGGCAAATAATAAATCAAACGTGTAAAAACAAATAGCATCAACCTGGTGCATCCAACATTTAAGGATTTTTACAAAGCTTTAGAAATACAATTATTCCTGAATAGTAACAATACATGTAGATATTCTTTATATGACAGAACATTGGCTTAAAAACGACCAGTTTATGTTCAATGTTAGTAATCACCCAGGTTGGTAGTTCTTTCAGCAGAGTAAGTGCTTTAGATGGTTGCTTAATATTTTTTGTTAATAACCAGCTTAAATTTAAACTTTGTAAGGATATTGTGAGATTCTCTGTTGAGCGGACAATTGAAATACTCGTAGTCTATACATATAGAATTGGAGGAGTTCATTATATTAAGTGTGCGGACCTCCTTCACGATTGTATGATTGTTTTGAAAAGGTTATGGATGAAGTGTTGCACAACATCAGTAATTCGAACATAAAAAAAAGATTTTGTGAAAATTGACCATTTTCCTGCAGACTGTACATTTTTTTCAGAATCTGTGAAAGCAGATCAAATTTCTCAAAAAGTTAAGGACAGTCTTTTAAGACCGTTTTCTTGTAGCTACAGCGGTTAAAGTAGCTGCCCTTACTGCCGCATCTCAAAAATCCACCCTTTATATGTATTAATTTTCAAACTTTCAAAGAATTCATGAGGCCGGCCTCAAGTGCCATGAACTTTGTGATTTATTATTGCAACAATGTTACATAGAACTCTCAAAAAAACGCTGTTGTTAGATTTCTTATCTATTCATAATGTAACTTGCAAAATTTAGTGTAAATTGATACAGTAATTTTA
This sequence comes from Tiliacea aurago, assembly GCA_948098905.1. NCBI lineage: Eukaryota > Metazoa > Arthropoda > Insecta > Lepidoptera > Noctuidae > Tiliacea > Tiliacea aurago. The sequence goes on along the minus strand of OX402581.1, from coordinate 21,805,586 downwards.
TCAGAAATAGCCATAACATAAGACCAAAACAAATTTCATAATACAAACCCTTCCTACGTCCATTGTGTTATTTGTTTATTACAGTCAATCTATTCACAAAGCCAAATCTGCTTAAACAAAGGATGCTAAATTCTTTGAAACTACTTGAAATGTTTTTTGTTTACATTGGCGGTGGAAGCCATAAATCTGTCGGCCATTAAGATAAGGGGTGGGGCCTGAGCATTTTGACGTTTGTTATGTCACAGGGCCTCAAAGAAGTGTGCGGATCTCCTTCACGATTGTATGATTGTTTTGAAAAGGTTATGGATGAAGTGTTGCACAACATCAGTAATTCGAACATAAAAAAAATATTTTGTGAAAATTGACCATTTTCCTGCAGACTGTACATTTTTTTCAAAATCTGTGAAAGCAGATCAAAATTTCTCAAAAAGTTAAGGACAGTCTTTTAAGACCGTTTTCTTGTAGCTACAGCGGTTAAGATAGCTGCCCTTACTGCCCCATCTCAAAAATCCACCCTTTATATGTATTTAGTTTATAATAATAGTCGATCAACTTATTGCATACAATTTGATAACACTTTAATTCCAAAGACATATTCAGTTAATAAGTCCTATTAATTAAATTTATGTGAAATTAGATAGAAATTACTAAACTAGATAATAAATAGTAAAAATTAAATAAACCACTGTTTTTATTAACAATTTTTTAATTAACTATTAAGTACTAAATAAAACTCACGTAAACAAGAAGTTTAATATTTTCTTAAAAGCTTGAGGCTTTACCTTTAAGAGCGTTTACCCTTACAGCATTTCATACAAACTTTCAAGCCCTTGTTTTTCGAAATGACTGAACCGATTTTAATGAAACTTCATACGCATACGCAGCATATAAATGTCTAAAAAGTTAGTAAAGAACATTTTCGAATAATAGTGTTACAGCCAAATTAGACCGATTTTAAATTTTCAATAGAAACAGAGATTTCCAGTTATCTGTTTTAAATAAGACATTTCGAAAATGTTCTCTACTAACTTTTTAGACCTTTGTATCCTGCGTATGCATATGAAGTTTCATCAAAATCGGTTCAGTCATTTCGAAAAACAAGGGCTTGAAAGTTTGTATGAAATGCCGTAAGGTGTAAACGCTCTTAAGTGTAAGAAAGACGATCACACCTCAAATTGTGTGTAAGCTTGAGTAAAAGAGCTAGTTAAAAAAAAAATAGGTTCAGTACTTTCGGAGATACGAGGGCCACACTGAAAGTTTTTAGAACTGGCCACATGTAAACAATATAACAAAAAAATAAGTTCAAATTTTGAAAATGGAAGTCTTTGTCAATGTTATTGTCTAAGTATTTTATTCATTTGTCATTGGTTTACGATTTGGCGGCAAATTGAAAATTGTCTGTGTCACGTCAGCGTGAATTTATCGCGAGAAATTTTTCATACATTGATTTTTAATGACTTTCGATGTCATTTAAGTCAACAAGAAAGTTATGATCGTATGATAGACTTCGATTGGCATTTCACGATGAAGCCCCATCTCGTGCCACTGTTTACAACTGGTTTAATGAGTTTAAACGTAGTCGCACTATTCTCACCGATGATCTGCGTGAGGGATGGCCTTTTACGGCGACGACTGAAGATAACATCCGTGTTGTGCGGCGTATGATAGAGACTGACAAAAGAGTGACTTAGCAGCAGATTCGGACAAGCTTAGGCATTGGTATGAGTCAAGTGCACAAAATCCTCCATGAACATTTAGCGGTCAGGAAGCTTTGTGAAGGCCGCAGGTATCCGCTGGATGCGAGAAGCACAGAACCGGTCGAAGTGGCGGTGCTTGGGGGAGGCCTATGTCCAGCAGTGGACGTCTTTCGGCTGAAATGATGATGATGATGATGAAGCTTTGTGCCCGGTGGATACCTCATAATTGGACAGAGGCCCAAAAAGTCCGTCGTGTTGACTGGTGTCGTGAAATGGTTCAAAGATTTAACGGAGGTGACTCAAATGCTGTGTTCGACATACTTACGGGTGACGAAAGCTGGATTTATTGTTATGATCCTGAAACTAAGAGACAGTCTGCCGTCTGGGTGTTTCCTTCCGAGGAGTTGCCAACTAAAGTGAAGAGAGGTCGAAGCGTGGGAAAAAAGATGGTGGCCTTGTTCTTCGGAAGGACAGGTCATTACGCAACAATTGTTTTAGAGGATCGAAAAACAGTTACTGCAGAGTGGTACACTAACAATTATTTGCCACTTGTCTTGGAAAAAGTTCGGGAGACACGACCTCGCAGTAGGATCCTCCTTCACCACGACAACGCCTCGTCACACACCGCCAAGCAAACAATCGACCACTTGGCGACGTCAGACGTGGAATTACTGGGTCACCCGCCCTATAGCCCCGACCTTGCACCTTGTGATTTTTATTTGTTTCCGAAAATAAAAGAAAAACTTCGAGGAAAACGTTTTATGGACGCCGAGGAAGCAGTGGCTGCGTTTAAAAATGCCGTCGAAGAGACCCCTAAGGACGAGTGGGCAAAGTGCTTTTCACAGTGGTTCCATCGGATGCAGCGATGTATTGATGTAAATGGACACTACTTTTAAAATATATAATAAAACTAATAACTTGCTAGTTTATTCAGTTTATGATTTTCTAAGAACTTTTAGTGTCACCCTCGTAAGGAGGAAATGGTCAACTTTCAATTTAAATTTTCTTAAATTTACGTAGGTACTGACTGGACAGGTCCACTCAATCTGTGTGGTTGATACTTTCCTCAAAAGACCATTTCAGACACAAATCTTTATATATGATCTAACCAAGATTATGTTTGGACTTTAAAAGAGACTGACCTGAGTTTGTTTCTGCCTTTCTTTCAGAGTGGGTAGTCAAATAGTGAACGACCTCATCTAGTTTTTAAAATATGATTGACATTTTTGTAAAAACCTACTTACAGAAATAAAATTATTTATCATTAATCTGAAATGCTTACAACAAGCCCTTTCATTTGATACCTTTTTTTAAAGTTTCTAATTCACCCCCCAAAAGTGAAGGTCCATATTCAAAATTCATTTATTTACGTTGCACGTGCGTGTTTGGGTCACAGAAATTCATATTATGCGTACCAAATTTCAACTTAATCGGTCCTGTAGATTCGGAGCAAATTGGTTGTGAAAGACGGACAGACAGACAGACACACGAGTGATCTTGTATAAGTTCCGTTTTTACCTTTTGAAGTACGAAACCCATAAAACTCAGTTTTAATCATGGTCAGCGAAATTTATGCGAGCTACCCGGAAGTGTTTCTAAAAACCGACTTACAGACATAAAATCATTTATCATTTACCTGTGACGTAATTTTGGACTGCGGGTACCATCATGTCCCTACGTATGCATCTCAGTACTAACATTTTCTGTAGGAATAATTATAGTCATTAAAGTTTTTTATTTAATCTTGTAGAGTTATTATTAGATATGTTTGTTTGTTACCTGAAACATGTCAAGCTTTTTATCCCACGGTGAAGGCAAAGGAAGGTCATGTGGATTAGGCAAATCACAATAGTTCTCCCATGCTGAAACATTTGCTATGAAGTGATCCAGAATTCCATGAAAATTTGGTATTTCATTAAGTCTGCCAAGTAAAAGAAACTACAATTATTGTGACTGTTTGACAAGTTTTGGATAAAAGTTCATCATCTGACGATTGAAAAATTGGCTCTTAGAAGATAGTCTTAGTTGATTTCTTAGACGAATGAAATAGGTGGTGAACGTCCTCTGCTGCACATAGGCCGCCCCCAAGCACCACCAATTCGACCGATTCTGTGCTTCTTCCATCCAGCGGATTCCTGCGGCCTTCACAAGGTCATCTGTCTACCGGGAGGCCTTCCGACGCTAGCTCTTCTGGTACGCGGTCGCCACTCCAGAACCTTTCGGCCCCATCGGCTATCTGTTCTGCAAGCAATGTGCCCTGCCCACTACCACTTAAGTTTGGCAATTCTTCGGGCTATGTCGGTTACTACGGAACTCTTCATTCTGATGTGATGGATCGATCCAATGGCACTAATCTAAGAATGTATACCCATTCGCCCCACTAAAATGCTAAGTGGGACGAACGGGAATAAATTAAATATTATTTTATTAAATTCCCTTTTAAATTAAATTTATTATTTATTTTTTTCCCCCCATTAAATTCAATCAACATACTTAATACTAGCAACATTATTATTTAGATAATATTTATTTGGATACTTGTGAAGGTCCAAAACGAGAGCAGACATAGTGAAATAAGACTTGGGTGTAATATTTTTATTTTTAGTTGATAATAATGAAAGACAAAATTACATTATAATGAAAATAAAAATAATACATTAGGCCTTTACCATGAAATTGCCGTTTTTTAATAAATAAGTTCTATTAATCAAAGTAATCATCCATGCAGTAGCAGTTTATTGATGCCCTTCTTGAAGAAATCAGCTGGACGGGAGGTACAAATTCTTCAAAGGCATTTTGTACTGCCTCTCGGGTATTGAATTTTTTTACCGCCAAGAAGTTATCCAAATTCTGGAAAAAGAAGAAGTCTGTAGGCGCAAGGCCTGGTGAGTATGGCGGATGAGGGAGAGCTTCCAACACCAGCTCTTGTAACTTGAAGACCATCAGTTGTGCAGTATGAGATTGCGCGTTGTCGTACAGGAGCAGCGGAGACGAGTGACGACCAAAGCTGGTTGGAGACGTGCGAGCTTCTCCGTCATAGTGTTCAGTTCTTCATAGTACACATTTGCAGTAATGCTCATCCCGTTTGGTAAGAAGCCGTGATAAATCACACCGGCCCTAGACCATCAAACAGTGATGACCATCCCTTTTCTAGGGGTAAGTTTTCGTTTAGGGCATTGTTTGGGTGTTAAACCAGGATCCAACCAACTCGCTGAGCGCTTGCGATTGTCAAACAGAAACCATTTTTCGTCGCAGGTAATAATGAGGTTCAAAAATCCTTCGTTTGTGTGCCTGTTGAGCAGTGCAAGGCACGTCTCGACGCGTACTGCGTGCTGGCGATCATTGACTTCGTGTGGCACCCATTAGTCAAGCTTTTTTACTTTGCTAATGTGACGCAAATATACCTATATTGTTTTGATGCTAACGTCGAAAGCTGCTACTAATTTAGCCGTAGATTGAATATCATCAGCTGCCACAATCGCCTTTAATTCGTCATTGTCGACCAAAGTTTACGGACGACCACGGGTGTCATTTTTCAGATCTAAATAACCAGAACGGAAACGGGCAAACCAATAACAGGTGGTGCGTTCGTTTTTAGTGTTCGCTCCGTAATCGTCGTTGATGTTGCGTGCCGCTTTTGCCGCGTTGCTGCCAAGACGGTACTCATATTCCATAATTACTTGAATTTTTAACGTATCCGTGCCATGATGATGAAAAAGCTTAGAATAAAGTGAAACAGCATAGAAGTAATAGTTTAATTACTCTAAGTGAAAAAGATTCAAATGCGATGAAAACTTAACGCTCATCAATAAACAAATGACTACGTTTGAAAAAAGAATTCCATGTTTTTAAAATATAATTAATATGAAATTAGAATTCTTAGCCAATCAAAAAACATTTTGATTTGTAATGGCCAGTACTGCAGAACGGCAATTTCATAGGTAAAGACATTATGCACATCGTGTACCAGAAATGTGTGGTCATATTTAAGGAAGTGTACAGACCATCAAACAATCAAACTGAACAACTCTCCATGGGACCAACATTGTAATCGCGAAAAATAATCAGCTGTATACATAGAAAAAGTTGTTCAGTTTGATGGTCTGTACAACACCTTAAATAAGACCACAAATGTATGATACCACGCTATACGTATTATAAATATATACTTATATATATATTTATTTAAATAAAAGTGTTGCTTACGCATTGAACTCGGCCCAGGCTTGTGCACTCAGGAACTGCACTGGGTTATGCACCACGGTTCGAGGCTGCGCGCCGGCCAACAGGAAAATTACGCTGGTCCTTAATATCTCTCCCTTTGCTAACATTAGCGTGATTGCCAGCAATAACGAAAACGCTATTTTATCCTGCAACCATGATAACCGTTTAGTAATCGGTGCGTAGAGCGTTTAAATGCACCGTGTAGCTAGCAAAAAATAGGCACAGATGACAATAATAAAAGCCTTGGATTCACTAGGAAACCAATTGAGTAAAATGCTGCGGGACCTGACGGGGTATATCTACGAGAATGTTGCCCGTGGGCTGCCGCTTCAGGAACGAGTATATACGACATGTCCCACGGTATGTAGATATGCCGCACGGTGTTGTGGGAAGGTGGTCAACGTTGCAGTGACACGGTAGAAACAATGCTGTGAGGCATGTTGGGGACATGTTGTCTCCTACTGAATCCAAGGCTTAAAACTTGCGATTTTTAATTTTCTTTCAAGACCTTGGCAGTTGAAGTTCGTCTGTTTTACCTTTTCAAACAAACTTCTGCAGATGTTAGTGTAGAGGGAGTAGGTGAAGAAGTTCCTCAGTATCTCCAGCCGTTCATTAATGTCATCTACTTTCTCAGTATTATCGATGGTTGCCACGAACAAACCTTCGAACCAGCCCAGCGAATACTGGTACATTGGATCAATATGCGCCAACGATGCTATAAATAAATTAAATTGTAAGTTTTTTTTTATATTAAAAGTAAAGGTACCTGCAAATTATTATCTACTTAATTAAATATGGCCTAAAGTATATCTTCAGAAACTTCAAGCAATAGTCTGTCTAATAATATTCATATCAAATATATATTTAACTAAATCTCTTCACCACAACACTGCACCAATAACTTACCGATGAGGAAAAATAGATCGGTGGAGTGCACAGCAATGGGCACGTAGTCGTCCCGAGCCACGTCAATAGCCTGCTCTGTTACCATGGCCACCTCTTGCTTCTCTTTGATCTCATTCGACATCTCTTTTGCAGAGTTCAAAACCTAAACAATCACACATATTGAAAATAATGAGGCTTTTTAAAGCAGTGTTATCGTATGTCATAATATTATTTTGCTTAACAACGTATATCATAAACTTCATTTCGCAGAAAATCGTTTGGCAAACCACTCATTTATCATACATTCAAAACTCATAATTTTGTAAGTCAGAATCATCTTTATCATTTAAATTTCATATCCATATTAATTAAAAAGTAGAATCATCATCATACATTGTTTTTGAAACATGAGTTTTTAACATTTCTTTAAACTTATAAAAAAAACGCATTAACAATCATAACTGGTAATTGATTGTATAGTACCGCTTCTTCGCATAATATATTTTTCTTCCCGTAATTGGTTCTGGGTGGTCTGAGTTACGAGTTTATTGCGATTTCTAGTGTAGTATCCGTGATTTTTTATTTTTTTTTGTAAGTTATTTGAGAGTGGGTTTCCTTTGTTATAATTTTCCTAACTAGAGTACATGTTTTTTATATAAAGGGTGTTTTTGAGATGCGGCAGTAAGGGCAGCTAGTTTAACCATTGCAGCTACAGGAAAACGGTCTTATGAGACTGTCCTTATCTTTTTGAGAAATTTTGATCTGCATTCACAGATTTTGAAAAAAATTACAGTCAGTAAGAAAACGGGCAATTTTCACAAAAACTTTTTTTTTATGTCAATCGATCATGTTTCTTATAAGAATCAAAAACCTCTATTGGACCAACTTACGTTTGAGTACTAGAAAAATCATAAATCGCAAAAATCTTTTCCCATACATTTCGTAGGAAATGAGATTCCAAATTAGTTTTTCATGATGGATAGATAGAGACCTCTACAATGAAGACTGGCAAAAAATAAACAAAAAAAAAATTACTTACTGGGTAGTAAGTAAATTATCATCTCCAAAATCCATCCTGTATATAGTTGTTATATGTTGTATCATCATCATTTCAGCCGAAAGACATCCACTGCTGGACATAGGCCTCCCTCAAAAAGGGGGGGATTCGCCATAATCGCCACGCCTGGCAGGCTGGTTGGCGATCACAGTATGGTTTTAAAAATGCATAGAGAACGCTGCTGCCCATTCTCTAGTAAATCTCTTAGTCGCCTTTTACGACACCCACGGGAAGAAATGGGATGGTGCTATTCTTTACGTCCGGCAACAAACGGAACTATTGTATATTATGTTGTATAGTAATGTCATTATATATTTGTTTTGTTGATGTTGGTTGATGCAATGTAACTACAAATGAACGATTTTCGGATATTTTCCTGTACCTATTTGTGCTATGATACCTTGCTTCCTGCCAAATTTCATGATTCTATGATTTCATGAACCTAAACAATAAAGTTTATATTGATATAAACCCATACCCTCTTATTACAAAACAAGGTTTATCTTCAGACCCAGGTTTAAAACATTATTGAATTTCGAACTTTATTCCGACTATGGTAAAGTTTGTAAACACAAAAGTGACAACTTAGTACCGAACTAAGTTTTTAGTTTTGTATAAAGAACGGTATTTCAATCACTGTTACGTTCTTATTACAAAAACTGGCTCCATGGTTGCCATGTCAAAATATAAATCTTGTTTTGTAATAAGGGGAATGGGACTTTAATTTATTTGAGAGTTTAAATATGCGACATGAATGGCAATTTATACCGCATATTTGAATCAAGCTTTAAGTCAACGTCTTAGAAGCTGGATCATTTACAGCTCAAAGGACTATAATATGATTTATATATTTGATTTCAATTTCAACTTGAAAACATACAGATGGACAACGAAGTGATCATAAAAAGGTTTAGATTTTTCCTTTTGAGGTACGGAACCCTAAAAACCAAAAGCGGAACCCTAAAAACCAAAAGCGCTTCCATCAAAGTACATACTCATGATAATACAGCATGAATCATGATGAAAACAAACTCAATGAACTTGTTTTTTTACGAAGAACGCGAATTTAGCGCATCACTTAGTACCTTCCGCTTTTTTACATAGAGGTAATGAAACCAAGCCTTTATAGAATGATGACGTCTTAAAGGTCATATTAAGAACGAACATGATAGAACAAAAATATCAATAATCTTAGAATATTTGTTGGACCGCAGTGACCAGCAATCTTATTCCTCGAAATGGTTTTTCAATTACAATATTTAAACGAAATATGATCATTGCTCACTCCCATTATTTTCGATGAAATTCTTCGTTATGCAAAAAAAAAACACCTGCTCTATGAAAGACCTTTGCGTGGTCAACGGTAACGCTGTCAAAGTGGCCGAATTGTCGTCGAAGCTTATTTAAAACAGATAAATGGAATCATCGACACTACGAAGAGGAAAGAAGATTGCTGATTTACCCCGCGGCTCAGTCTTTTTTCTTCTAAAACACTATCAGTACCGATGGGTTTCATTTTGACAGTTCAACAGCATTCATTGTGTTATGTACGTTGTTGAGCAGACAAATTTTTCGAACATATGAAGCAATGGATTAGCAATATACCTCAAAATTATTTATAATATTATTGTGATTCAAATTGTGTTACGTAATTAGAGTGCTGATCGCTTTATGTCCAAATAGAAAACGATTTATGTAAGTGTGGGCTATTTAATACATTAACGAACGACGGATGCGCCTGACATCCATAATGAGCTGATTCGACTCTATACACCGAATAATTATCTCTGTGGCAGAAAACATCGGCTGCTAGGCGTGCCTTCGTGTCGGACAGTAGCCCGTGTGCACTCGTCTCCCGTACCGCGCGGTACGGGAGACGAGTGTTGACCGCACTAAATAAGCTCGTGAAAGCCAACCCGGACTGCGATCTGTTCGCCAATAAATTTGCCAATTTCATGGTTATGTGCCAATTATTTTTTTTTTAACAATTGTACTTAATTGGTGTTATTAGTGTATGTGTTATGTTTGTATGTACTTTGATTTATGTAATTGTTTTTTTTTAAGCCGTGTAAATTAAATAAATAAATAAATAAATGAATTTATGTATAGCCCAAAAAGGTGTGTTATTTTACCTGGACAGCTTCTTCATCTTCTAATAAATGTTCAGAAGTGGATAGTACTGTCAATATTTTCTTTTCAATGTCCTGTAAAAGCTTTCTATGTTCGGCACTTTGCGTGGTAAGGTCCGTCTTGGCTTGCTGCAGATCGGGCCTTTCCCGCGCGACCACTCGCGACAGTAACTGCGCTTGAAGACCATCCATGGCCAGCATAAAGTTGACGAGAGTCACTCGCACGCCCACCTCAGGTAAGTAATGTGGGTTCGCCAATTTTGTACTTATGTATAATCTAGGAAATATAGTTTAGTTTAATACAATGTGACGTACACTAGGTGGTTTTTATTTATTTATTTATTTAGTTCACCAACAATTGTTTACACTATCAACAAGATAAAAATAAGGTCTGAAAAACTTTGAACAGTGTAACAATTACTTAAAGGTAAACACTACATGAACTAAAATTATGCTAATTTGTAAGTCTAAGTAATGTATAGTCTACAAGCCAACTTAAAACTAAAGTAAAAATAAGTAGCATAAATAAAGATTGGGTTTTGAATTTGATTGCTAAAGTTATATGTAAGTAACAAAATAAAATATAGGTGACTAGTTTTGAACAAAATTTAATAAAAATGTTAACATACTCATAAAGGTCATTAAACTACGGTTTTTTTTTATACTTACTTAAACTCTTTACTGTATTCAACAATGGTATCACCAATTTTAATACAGAGGGCTCCACCTTGCCGGAAGGTCTGTTGTTGAAGAAGTGGTTCCAACATTGGATCCAACTCTTCCAATACGTTTTCTAGCAAAACCTGAGCAAGTAAATCTTATTAGATCTTATTCGTCCTAGAATTGAATAAAAATAACATTAGCGTGCAACCAGACTGCAGTCGAACGACGTCGATCAATATTATCGTGGCATAATTTGTGATAATAGTCGACGTTAATCGACTGAAAGAAAGAAGAAAGAAAGAAAGAAAATACGTTTATTTGCGGTAAACATGACGCAAAGAAAGAACATAGATACAAAAAGAACAAGAAGGGGGAAAATATGCGTCACATCCACGCAAAACGACCACCGCTCAGCATAATGTTGCGACCCTATTCGAGACAGAGCCCCAGCGCTGGTTTTCAGCGATAGCCGGCGTTGACGTGATGACGTCGACCGGTGCAGCATACAGTGAGATTATAAATAAGAAACAAAATAAATACAAACTACTTAGATAAAGTTTATAATATATAATATTTACAATGGCAACATTTCGTACTGCATTTCGTATTTCGGACTGCAGACTGGTTGCACCTTTAAACAATGTGGGCTTCATACCGGCTGTCCAAATTGTACTGCGTTTTCCAAGATGCGTCCCAAGTCAGCCTGCGTCATACGCACTATACTAAGATTGTTCGGTTTTTCCATATTTTTGATCCAGCGAATGGCTTGGCCTTGAGGATCAATCATCAAAGGCCAACGACGAGCTGTCCTGTTTCACATTACCATAAGCTATTAATGAATGTTAATAATACTGTTAGTAATTAACTATAGAGCGTGTACAAAAATAAAAAACTTATTTATTTGAAAGTTGGTGTTTAAGGTAACCACCGCATATTACTTTGATACTTGCTGATACTAGTTTGATTACAAGTCAAGATAGCCAAGTACAGTAGTACCCAATTAATATGGCTTACCGATGTACCTGCGCAGAAGGTGAATTTTAAAAGTGCGGGAAAAGCTATTGACCAATCGGCACGCTCCACGCACCGCGGTTCTTTTTCCTGTACCGCTATTGGTCGGCAGCTGCCGCCATGTTAGCGCGCGCCGCGTGGCATGTTTGTCAGCCGCCATACTTCTGATCGAGTGCACGCTAGCAGCTCCAGTGTATTATGAACCTTATAATACTGACCTAAGGTTGATTGTAAGTTTTAAGCATTCTTTCGTTAATCTTCGGAGCCATACTTTCTTTTCTGTGCGAACGAAGATTCACGACGCGCCTTATCAATTGGGTACCACTGTACTTCTAAATATTGTACTTCTGTTCTTGTATATACCTATTACTGCCCCTGAACAAACTTTCATAGCAATTTTTTATATTATATGTTAGACTGTAAGGAAGGCGATCGAAAGTATGCCATCTTTTAACCGACTTCCACAAAGGAGGAAGTTCTCAATTCGGCGGTATGTTTTTTTTTGTTTATGTTTGTTAGGCGATTACTCCGTCAATTATGGGCCGATTTTGAAAATTCTTTTTTTGATTGAAAGGGTATACGTCCGAGGTGGTCCCATGAAAATTGAAGGAAACCCTCAAATTTTATAGGCAAACCTATAGCGATTTGGGTATTTTTTATAGTAACTCGTACATTTGCTCTCGAAAAGCACAATTTGGTGAAGTGGAACTGATGATGGAGAACGAAGATAGCCACCGGAGCAATTATAATAATGAGTACCTACTTAACGGGTTGCGATTCGATTAGGTACTTAAATGTGGTTGCTTAGCAATTTATGCTCGTCACTATGCATATGGTGAGTGGCAGTTCTCCTGGTTCTTACCAGGAGAACTCCTCAACAATCAACGTCCCTGCATCGGGAAAAGCAATATTTTGTAAAAGGTGATGAGCAGTTAACATTAGGCTATTGTAACTTAGATAAATTCAAAACTGACCTACTAAAAAGTGAAAAATAAAAAACTTAAAAATTTACAACCAAAAATAACACTACAAAGTGAAAAATAACTTTAATTTCATTATTATTAATTTTTTGTAAAAAGTTTTTTTTATACTCATTTTTATAATTTTTTTGAGGTCTTCTCTTTGCTGTAAGGGCGTGGGTACATTTTGAGCCTTCTTTGTAGTGAAGTGGTATACGCGGCTATTAGGTGTGGTGTGCACCCTGTTGTTACTTCTCACTTGACACACATTACATAACAGACATAATCAGCCTATAATGTTCCCACTGCTGGGACACAGGCCTCCTCTCTGTGAGAGGGAGTGGGCCGTAAATCACCACGAGGGCCCAGTGCGGGTTGGTAGATGTCACATGTCTTCGAATTTTTTGGCTGAGAGCAGTGATGATTAAATAATTTACACAAAGTAATGTGCCCGTCAGGGTTCGAACCTACGACCTTACAACTCGTAAGTCGCGGCCGTTACCACTGGCTCTCACACATACAGGGTTTTAAAGTAACTGCGTGCCATAGCTTAGGGGTACTCGTAGGTTCAGTGTCGACAAAGAACACAGGAAAAAAAAAAATATTGCAAGATCAACCTAATTTTGTACCTACTAACTTAAAATAACAATCGTTTAGAATTAAAAATATTTTATTTGACGATCCTAAGCCCGTTAAAATACCAAGAGACTTATTTTTATTTTATTTTTAAGTTAAATAAAAAAAAAAAAAAAAATTCCTGGTTTCGTTTATCGATACTGAACCTACCCTTAAGATATGGCACGGAGTTACTTTAACATCCTGTATAATATTATTATAAAAAATAAAAAAATATTAAATTTATTCAAAAATATAAGATACAACGTTTACAGTTTCTACATCAAGCTCACGATGATTTGTGCCTGAACTAGGAAGTCCTGTGTTTCAGGATTATATCAGTAGTAAGAAAGTAGAACACAGTTGTGTAAAGTAAAATCATCACATTTAAAAAAATTATCACCAACTAGCACCCAAATTGCGTAACACAGTTTGAATCGCAATCGGAATGATTTTGAAGTATATTGCTAATCTTGTTTTGTTTGTTTATTTTATAGTTGATTTTGATTTTATCGCTGATTTGCAAATATCACGCGGACGAAGTCGCGGACAGAATTAGAGTTGGGTAGCACACTCTTTTAAAATGAGGATCGTGCGAGGCACTCTATTCACAAAATGTGCTAGCACACTGTGCTACCATGAATGAGGCGAGGCTGCGGTGGCCTATGACCACGTACGTGGTGTGAGTGTGTCAGTGAGTCGCGTGACTCGCCGCGCGATTCGCGAGTTGTGTCGTGTCGCGTTGTCGTCAATACACATCACACTCACGAGTCGCGAGTGTGGTGTGTATTGACGACATCGTGACACAGCACACATACTGAGTCGAGTAGGCACACAAGGTGCCGAAAGCGCGTCACACAGCTCGCACGACTGATGATGAGTGAAAGAGAAATGCGAATGGTTACAATTTTTCTGTTTAGGTAATCTGTGCCCTGTGGTGTGTGGTAGCACATCAAAATAAAAAGAGTGAGTGACTCTTTTTATCCAAGTGAGTAGCTACAACTGTGCTAGCACATGTGCTGAGTTACCCAACACTAGGGCAGAAGCTAGTAACGGATAAAAAGAAACTTCTCACTTAATGATGATGGCGCTCTCCACACTGAAGTCGTCGGCGGGCAGTCCGTTGATGTTCCACTGCTGGATGGTGACGGGCTCGCCCAGCACTTTGATCAGGCTGTAGTCCAGCGTGCACACTATGCCGCAGTCGTGGCACGCTTGTGCCCAAGATAACGTCTAACAGAAAGGGCGTTTTATTTATTTATGTACACACCAAACAATGAATAAGGAAAAATACATAAAGATAGAAGAGCACAAAGGTACCGCTTATTTCATTAGAGTTTTCTTCTAGCAGACCTACCAAAGCCAACGATGTAAACAACCATAGCCTCTCGAATTTTAGTATTTTTTTACACGGCTACATATCAAAATTAAACAAAAAAACAAAATTCAAAATATCTTTATTGTGGGCATATTTATGTTTGATACAAGTTCTTAACAATAAATTACAGTTCCAATATAAGCTCTCAATTTCCGGAAATCCTATACAATCCGAGATCAGCCTAAACAGGATATGTATAGCTTGATATGTAGCCGTGTGGACGAATTTTAAGTTCAGGGGTAATCGATGTTACAATAATAATTATATTATTTCCACGCATAGAGTAGATTAAATGATTAGAATTTTGATAGCTTCCATTTGTTTTTATTATGAAAATTTACTCCAAGTTAGTAGTTTTATTAATAAATGATATTTAAATATTTTATAAAAAAGAAAATTGGAAAATTTCTACGCCATAAGTTTTGTCTCCGCCTTTCTACGAGTACCTATTATACTCCATTTTTCCAGACGCTAATATACCTAGTCATCCTTTTTACACCAACGACATTATATATTTTTTCTATAAATGTGTATTAAATACTGCTTGTAATGTCGGTAATTAATACGTCACATCACATAATTTGACATAACATTTTCACATTCAATGACAAAAAGGATCTCAGTCATTCGCCGTTTTGTATGAATTCAAAAATCGTCCCATATGTTCGCTATTATTGATGTATACATAGAATAGAATATACACAGTAAAAGTGGAATATATACTTAGTATATTTCATAGTTTTCTGTTGATCCACAGGACGAAAAAGTGATTGTAAGTAATAATAATATGTGTGTGCTACTACCAAACGCGCCTAATTTAAGCGCGTTATTAATTAGCGACGCGCAGTTATGGCGTTCTATTCTTAGGCAAGTTTCTTTTTGTAGTACAGTGCGTATAAGATGACAAGGGCGTTTGCAGACAGCGTGTCAAGGGCTTTTTTAGTGTCCATGCACAATAATGTATTTTTAGATGCGTTACCCGCGCTCAATAATGGCAAGGTAAATGCAAGGCAATTGCCCAGAGACGAATTAGTCGCGCGCCATCCAGTGACGCGGCTACAAGTCACAATCACTCGCAATTCTCAGCAATTATTTGTGAAGAAAATGCCTTCCCGTGTCTATACACGATGTACATACGAGTATTACACTGCTACTGTGGGAGTACAGAAAAACGTCTCATTTCATGCATAAGTACTTATTGTATTTTTTATTATAAGAAAACGTTGTTTTGTTTTGTACTTTTACAGCCAGTCAGCCATTTTTCCTGACTGCTGCGACCGATGCGTATGCGCCAATGAACATGCAGCAGCTGTGACGTAACTAAATATGTATGTTTATCTTTTTCTAACAACAGTTATCGGTATAGGAAGGGTATTATAGGTCTTTCCTTTTCTTCGCGCACTGCATGATTGTACGCAAGTATGTAGCTACATTCATGGCTTACGCTGTTTTTGAGTGCACTAATGTTCGTGTATGACACGTGTATTTATAATACGTCATTGTCCATGCAGATTTACACACGCACACGAGATTTGCCCGTATACGTGGCACGCGCAATACACTTTATCAAAGGTATGTGGTTATATCATCCTAGTCAAATATGAACGGCAGTGTTTAATTATTATATTAAATAATTTAAAAAAAACTTTTAATTACAATTATTACCGTAAATATGAGGTGTGCTCGATTAGAGCGATACAAACGGAATGACTTACGAACTATTGGCATATTTTATAAGCAAATGTTAACCTAAACAATGACAGCATATTTCTGGAATGGACTACCAGGTTAGTTCAGATAAACGTTAACTTTTCCTAACAAGCGTTAGGAAAAGGTGTCGAAAGAGATTGTATAGCAATTGGAATCGGCGACATGGCTATTTAAGTCAATAATAAATACAAAGTGTTAGAAACAGAGTGTCGAGTGAGGTGTTGACAATTACTACTGGGAACTGATGCCTGGTTTGCTCGCAAGTCGGAGATGATCATTTAAATGAAAAAATATAATAAAAATGCTCATTGCGGGTGAACGCATGCGAGGCAATCCTGCCCGCGTGCGTGACACTAGAAAAGCCGTAACATTGAAAAGATACACCGTGATAGGCAACTGACTGCACGCTCTAAGCAGAAATTATAACAGTTGTCACTGATTACCAGAGACATGGCAGTTTCATCGATAAGACCCTCAACGGGGGTCGTCATCCTGCCAGACCAACAACAATTACAACTGTCAACAGTAAAGGCTTCTTCATACTGGCGCGACACGCGACGCGACACAAAGGGCCCGTGTGTCGCGCGACGAGCGGTGCCTTTGTGTCGCGTCGCGAGTCGCGCTGGTCTGAAGAAGCCTTGAGGCGTTTCAAGAGTGCTTGGCAAGATATTACATACTTGTGTATTTCTAAAAGTTGCTGTAAATGGTCCGAGATACGCGATGACTCCAGCAGCAATCAAGATGTCCCCTGAAATGACAACAAAATCAACTAGCGAAGAATAATTATAAAATAATCGTATTGCTAATAATGTTTTAATTTTTTTGTGAGTAGACAAAATAATTTAAAACATGACGCCAGAAGGTTGGTTTACCCATATCAAACACAAACTCAAACCCCGTTATTCCAAAACAAGGTTTATCTTCAGACCCAGGTTTAAAACATGGAGCTATTATTGAATTTCGAACTTTATTCCGACTATGGTAAAGTACATAAACAACAAAACTGACAACTTAATACCGAACTAAGTTTACAGTTTTGTATAAAGAACGGTATTTCAATCACTGTTACGTTCTTATTACAAAAACTGGCTCCATGGTTTAAGCCATGTCAAAATATAAATCTTGTTTTGTAATAAGGTGGAAAGCATTTATTTCAATTAAACCATTTACAGGCACTTTTGAATTGCCAAGAAGTCGGTCAGTTAGAAATATGAAGCTAGTTGCGAATTCCAAAGCGTAGTAGGTTCCTATGGAGAAGGACGGACAAGAAACTCCACGGACACTCTTTTAAATTAAAATATTGATACAAAGTATTGGTTACATCATTCATGTTGAAATTATACATTTGAGAACGATGCAAAACGTCAGAAGCGTCCGTGATAAAAATATTAAAAAAAAACAATTCAAAACTATAGTACATTACGATACGTCTGACCTAAGCAGTCCATTATCACAAGGTCACCAAGATTATGTCTGGACTTTAAAAGACTGTTACTTCTGAGTTTGTTTAGGTTTTTCTGTATAAGAATAGTCGGATAGGTAACACCGATAGTTTCAAAAAATAGTTTATTTTTGACTTGTAAAAATGTTTTTTTTACGAATCTACAGAAATAAATATCATTAAATAATTTAACCTGTAAGTGAATTGTAAGTTTCGCGCAAAGACTTGGCGATTTGCGTCCAGCGGGTCTTCTCCCCGCCGAGGCCCGAGATGAGCATTTCGGCTCGTTTCAGTTTGTTGCTGCAGTCCATTACCTCGTCGTCCAGTATTTTCTGTTGACGACTCTGTTCGGCTAGGACGTCTACTAGTTTTTTCAGTTTTAGTTGTACCTAAATTGTAAATTTGTATTATTTACCATATTTTCAAACTTAAAGGAATAACGTGTTGAATTTTCCAAATGAACAAACATGACTGGTCACCATATAATATACATAGCTTTGGTGAAGTGTGAAAATTTAAGTTAAAAGATCAGCTCAACATCATTTTTGTTATCTTTGGCGGTTGCGTTTGGTGTCGGCTGTAAAGAATAGCACCATCCCATTTCTTCCTTTGGGTGTCGTAAAAGGCGACTAAAGGACTTACTAGAGAATGGGCAGCAGCGTTCTCTATGCATTTTTAAAACCATACTGCGATCGCCAACCCGCCTGCCAAGCGTGGCGATTATGGCAAATCCCCCCCTTTTTGGGGGAGGCCTAAGTCCACCAGTGGACGTCTTTCGGCTGAAATGATGATGATGAATGATGGCGGTATAGCGTGAGCTTTTCGTAATGTCGGTAGTTTTTTTGTTTCGTTTTTGTTTGGGTTATAATTATCAAATACTTTCTCCCGCTCTGGGCGGAGCGGGAGGGTGTGTCAGACTTTTACTGACTAAAACCCACCCGTGTTCCTTCAGTTGCCTGTGTGCCAGGGCCACGGTATCCCTTTTGGACAAACCCGCAACCCTAGCAGGATCGGTAGGTGTACTGACCTCTCTGAGCTGAGCCTGCTTCACAGCGAGGGCGGCACTGGCTTTGTCATACACTGCCTGAGCCGCCGCCAACCGTTGCTTCTTAGGCGCAACCACCTTCGCCACTTTGTCGTACTTCGTCATCGCGATCACCCATTTGCACATACCTGTATGTAATGTTGTATTTGTATGTTTCTTTATTATTTATCTTGATATTGATATCATATAACTAGTGGACTAGACATCGAATAAAATTGAGGGCAATGGTGAGTGCGAGTGGTGTAAAAATAATTGTTTTATGACACAAATTAAAGCGACCGTAGAATGTTGAGAATAGAACACAAAAACAAATGAACGAAAAAAAAAACAAAAACAACATGAAAACATTTTTAACCATGTTTTAGTAATATTCCATATAACCATTCTCTTTTTTTTTGTCAGTGATTACAGAAAATGTAATCAAATGGATAAAAAAAAACCAAAGCACTTAAAAATTTAGTGCTTTGGTCTCAGATACTGTTGTAAAAGACGGCCAATTATCAATCTCGGCCATAGGTAGTAACTCACCCTCTGCGGCCACTGACACAGTCTTGATCTTCTCTGGCACGAACCCCTCGTCTTGCATGACCGTCGCCATCAGCTTCTTCATCACGGCCGGCGGGATATTGTCCTTGTCATAGTTCTGCAGGGATTCCAGGAACTTGATATCGTTCAGGATCTTCTTCGAAGGTCCCCAGTAGTCCTCAACGGTGCCAACACCAGACGGGTTCGGAATCTTGTCTGGTTTTACATCCTGTTTTATTATGGGAGTGAGCACTTAGTTTGTTGTATCTTAAACGTAAACGTAAATAAGCCGTCCTAATCAATGCAATGCAACATGAAATGTAATACAATAATTTGTTTCATAGTTTGTACATTAATTTCATCTTACGTTTCACTAATCAGTACTTGACATTTGAGAAATTATTATAGAACATACTCACAAACAGGATACTATCTACAAACAGGAAGTTTTGTGTTAACAAAAACAATTAACTTAGATGTCGAATAACACATCCAATCTTAAAACACCGCAAAACGGGCCACGGTGCATTAATAATTTATGAGAAAGAGGTGTTCTAACATAATGTTCAAAACGTAGGAACAAAATAATATGTAGAAACTTGGTTAAAAAATTGGTTATTAAAATTAGTTCTTCTAAACTGTAATTTTTTATGTGTAAGCTTGACATAACACAGTGATTATTAGCATAATTTGTTATAGCAGTAAAAGATAAAAAGAAAAAAATATATAAAAGACGAAAAAAAAAATTGCAAATACTACTAAGAACAGTGACTGGCAGGTACGTATCTTGAGCGCTCGATATAAGAGTGGGGATAGATTTTATTTCTATAAATTGGTTCTAAAAAACACTTTTACACGTCAAAAATAAATTATGTTTTAAAACTAGATGAGTTCGGTGTTTCTTGATTGACTTCTTGTGAGAAGAAGGAACGGAACAAAACAAAAAAAACAAACAACGAACAAACTCGGAGTAAAACTATGGGAAAATGATCCCACTCTATCATCGAAAACTCAAGATTCGTGGTCTGTACAACACCGTCATGCTTGAGACATGTATGTACAAAGTTACAAATCTATGTAGCATCGTGCGATTAAAGTTAAGCACTTACCGGGTCATCCCACTGTAGTAAAGCGGTAAAACATAAAATATAGAATAACATGTTTTGTCTATTTTACATGTTTGTGTAACAAGCAGCATTATTAAATAAATCAGTAACTTAATTACTATAAATAAGTTTCCATAAGTCATAGGCTCATAATACTATTAATAGAATAACAAGCAGGCTTAGGTATACATTTTCTGTTCCTGCATCGCGCAAGCAGAGTTTACCGCGCAACTAGCATATATACAACGTCCCGACATCAGCCGTCGGGCAGTTACCCACCAGACACAAAACCCGTCTGGTCGGAGGGTCGTCCCTTATCTATGGAGGAAGAGTGAACTTTACACCCTGTTCCTCATGCCTCTATAAAACTAACAGTTAGTAGGATAGGACTAACGCCACGTATACTTGAAGAAAGTTTCTTGACCGTCGAGGAAAAGAATGCACAATAGTAAATAATAATAATACCAGTCTATTATTTTGCCCACTGCTGGGCAAAGGTCTCTTCTCATACAGCGAAAGGCACGAGCATTGCTCACCACGTTTGCTCAACGCGGGTTGGCGATTTTAGACTTATTTAAAGTCCTGGGGTCTACTGCGAAGCGTTAAACCAAAGTATCGGCCGAATGTTCGGCCGTTTTATAACCTCCATAGTTTCCTTTTTTGACATTGAATCCTTACCCGACTTAAAGTCACATTTTTTACTTTGGCTTATCTCTTTGATTGTCGTTTTTTATTCTTTCGCCGTAGTTAGCCATAGTATGCCGTAGTCAAGCAACGGCCGAATAGTCGGCCGATACTTCGAATTTATGTTCAGAGTAGACCCCCAGGTTTCCTCACGATGTTTTGCCTTCGCTGATGTCAATACTGGCCAAGATAAACCCAGTCGGCCGGAGAAATTGGGTTTAAACCCTGCACTAAATATTTAATAAAAAAAAAAATCCAGGACCGTATCAAGGTAAAAAAAACGAAAACTCGTTTTTGTGAATAAAAAATCAGGCAAAATAGGAATTAGAAATTAATAGGAAGATTTTGGTTACAATACCTATATGAAAAATTGGAAAAACCAATATATTTTTTCGTCCACGGAAATTACGATAAAAATAAAATTAAGTATGAAATTTTGGGATTGTACTTCAATTCTCTATTTAAATATTTTAATTCGCATTCCAACAAAACTAAAGTAATCAGATATTTTTTGCAATAGCGGTTCAGGCAGAAATGCAACAAAGTTAAATTTAGTTTTACTTTTATTTATAGGCTACATCTGACTTAATTACAAGAAAATTAAACATATTAAAGTCATATAAAATCCCTATAATAACAAAAAAATACGGATTTCTGTTAGAATCATTATTACCCTCATAGTTACATTTGTTCCATACTAACAAATCTCCTATGGAACAAATTTAACTTAGAGAGATGGATGAATGATTTTGATTATTATAATTCTGTAAATACATATTTGATAAGGTCGCGAATCATCATAATATAAATTGATAAACATTTAAGGAAATTCGAATTTCAAAAATACATTATAGAAGCGTTCGCAAAAGCAGTTACTTTTGTAAATGTACCTTTAGTATGCAGATAGCCTCCATGACGATGCGGATGCCTCTCGGAGGACTCTTCATGGTCTTGATGAAGGTGATGTCCTGAGGGGTGAGGGTGTCGAGCGCCGCGAGGGCCGAGTTGAGGATCGGCATTGCTTCCGCTAGGTCAGCGTCACACTCATCTTTGATGCCCTGAGCCTCCCGTGCCTATGTACGCAACAATTGTGTTTATAAACTTAGTACAGAAAAGAAGTAATAATGGAATAAGAAATATTTTACTTGTATGTTTGAATAGTTTTATAACTGTAATTTTCTTTAAAAAAAATACTGAACCTACCTGATGATTTCGTGACTAAAGTTATCTACATAATTTTAAGCAAAGGGATTTAAGATACATACTAAAGAGAGGCCATCAGAAGTAATGTCATAGAAAAATTGTGATCCCATGTCTCAGTGACGCCATCTAGCGTAATATAGCAAAATTCAATAAAAGCTAAGTTTGACTTTTACCGACACCAACCTTTGATTACGAACCGTGAAATAGTTAGAAACAATGTTTCTATCTAAATTCTGGGCAAATTACAAATTATTAACGAAAATAAACCGTGGATAAGTCTAGTTGTTTTATCACTACGAGATTTGCGATACCATATTGCATAATTAGGCAAATACTTTTCTTTTCGTGGACACGATTGCGACTTGACATGTAGGCGTACCACACTAGACTGAGCGACTTTTGCCCACTAGGACAAATACATGTATCGGATTACGATTTTGTTTGCTATGTCCCGTCTATTGTTAAGTAAATAATTTAATGCATTTGCTTCTAGAGGATTCGTCTGATTATATAAGTACCTACTAAAAGGTGAAAAATAAAGGTAACATTTTACTTGTGTTTTTTTGCTACCGACATCCGAAACTATCATTATGTTACAATTACCTAGTAGTTTTTATAAGTAAGTCTGGTACTTATGTCTTTTTATAAAGAAAAAGAAAGAAAGAAAACACGTTTATTTGCGGTACACATAATGCAAAGAAAAAAAAACACAAACACGAAAGAACAAGTTGGGGGAAAATCGAGCGTCCTATTCACGCAAAACGGCCATCGCTCAGCATAATGCTGCGACCCTATGCGAGACAGAGCCCCAGCACTTGTTTTCAGCGACAGCCGGCGGCATTCACGTGATGACGTCAACCGGTGCAGCATAACATAAGATTAAAGCACCAAGAAAGAATAATATCTTGAGTAATAAATACAAAAATGCACATGTTCACTTGCCTGTTCTTCCGCAGCAGTCTGGTCAACAAGTACTTCGGCCTCCACAAGCGCGACCCCTTCTTTCTCCTTCTCAACGATGGCAGTAGTCTCGGCCACCGCTTTGGCGCCAGCAGCCAGTTTAGGCTGCATGATTTCCAAAGCTTCTTGCAGCGCTGATACTGATTTAGCCGCGGTTGCCAGCTGGTCCAGTCCCGTTATGTAGCGCTTCTCTGCTGTTGTTAATTCCCTGATCATGTAAAAGAATTTAAGAGAGTGTATTGTTGCCTTACCCTATCGCAGGATAATACCACCTGCACTGCTAACGCCGTCGATGTGACCGAATTCTGTCCGAAACTAATAAAACATTTTGATAATTTAGTTATGTGCATTTTGGCATTTATAATGGTTTCTTAAAAGCCAAAATGCACATAACTAAATGACCAACATGTTAGTTGGATCACTTCCAAGCTATCCAATTAGTGATTATTTTAGGTGTTGTGGTTGGTTGATCGAAATACTACAACAGATAAGATCACCTCCAGTAAGCTTACAAGACAACAATGTGATTTTTCGTCATGTCAGGCTTTTGTAAGCCGATGTTTACGACTTTAACTAACAAAAGTGCTAGACTCACAATCGTTTTAGGCTAAGCAATGACTTGAACATGTTGATAAGTTCCAAATAGGCGGTGGGTGTGACGTAGTTGAATCTCTTGAGACGACGCAGGAACTGTTTGGTGAGCGCCTGCGTGTCGCAGTGGAACACCTGGCATAGCTTGATGGCCGTATCTCGCTCTAGGTCCGTCAGCTCTATGTCTTTCAGGAACCGGGTCGCCACTGCAAGCAACGCGTCCGGTGGCCACTCCTGGTAATCGAAGAAAAATATTGTGTAGTTCATCTGCTTTCATGTCGGCACGAGCTATCCTATGGAATAGTCTGTCACCATTCATGTGGCGCGCCTGCCCAGGATGGCCCCGGTACTCAAGCAATCACAAAAATAAAAACAAAAGTTAAATGGCAAGTTTATTCTAACAAAAGTCGGCGAAGAGATCTAGCATAGAACAAGCAAGCTGAAGTGGCAATGGGCCGGCCATATTAGCTGTAGCGCCAATGAACGTTGGGAAGACGTGTTATTAAGTGGAGAGCAAATCGGCACACGTAAGCTAGTAAGGCCGCCCCATTACAAGCTAGGTGGAGCAACAATCCCTGCCAGATGGATAGTCAAGCTGGATGGAAGTAGGGAAAAGTCGAGGTTAATTTTAGTAGCTTGTGGTTGGAGAAGCCATGACAGGGAGATTGGTATAAGCTTATGATCATGTTGAAAAAGATACGTACTTGGAACCAGTCGATGGTGCAGCAGTTGACGAGCGAGGGGAACTTGCGGATGCGCGTTCGTAGCGAGGTGCCGGCAGGCGACATGGCCAGCACGATATGCAGCTGGTCGCGCACGATGGAAACGAAGTACGCGTACAGCGCCGTTGGGCTGCCGTCCGTCTGCAGCGACTTGTCACGTTGACGGTCGATCTGAACGAGCATGATAGAACGTATTGCTACTTGTCACGCTGACGGTCGATCTGAACGAGCATGATAGAACGGATAGCAACTTGTCACGCTGACGGTCGATCTGAACGAGCATGATAGAACGTATAGCAACTTGTCACGCTGACGGCCGATCTGAACGAGCATGATAGAACGTATAGCAACAAGTATATCATCATTAGCTAAATATCAATGCGTTCAAACGTCAGTTTTTAGTATTTTTATCGCAAAAAGCTACACTGTGTCTGAATTTTTAGTCGAAAAACTGTTCTGACATTAATTTTATTATAATATAGTTGTAAGTTTGACATAGCAGTTTGGTTTATTTCTTTTTATATTAATTATAAAAAGAAATAAACCAAACTGCTATGTCAAACTGCTGTGACTAAAATATTTGTACGCCAATATATTTTAAGGATATACAAACATGATTGGACTTTATTGTAATTTATTATCATTGTGCATGCTCTTATATTTGTATATAAACCATGTTTATACAAATAAATGAACCTCATCGTATCTTATTATCATGCCTTTATCACAATTTATTTGGAATCGGCGCAACCTGTCTTCTTTATTCAGTTAGTCGTCATCTCGAATATAAACTAGTTTTTATTTTTTTTTTCAGTTGGTCTATACTCCATTTGAAATGAAATTAGAAATTACAGACCGTTCAACCGATTTTGACTTCTACTCCGCAGGCATAAGGATGTCATTAAAAGCAAAAACTTGGTTACAATACTATCTATTTATTACAGCTGCAATTTGTCATGCCTCTAACGAAATAGAAGTCAAAATCGGTTGAACGGCCTGTAAAAAAAGGTTTATGTAAATGTCTAATCTTATTTGAAATTTAAATGGAGTATAGAGGTGTTTGCGAAGGAGCTAGCCGTGAGAAGCACTACCACCAGTTATTTTTTTCTGCCAAGTAGCGTTGCTGTGCTCCGGGGTTTGAAGGCCGTGGGTGTCAGTGTAATTATGGCCAAATGAGACATATCAGTTTCAGCTCTGGAATAGCATTCACTAGAAACAAATGACGGTACTTACAACTCTCATTTTTTCACACAGTTCTGCTTTCTCATCAGCACAAAATATATTAGGTACTTCTCCAGAGTTCAGCATATTATTGACGTCTTCAAGGAATCCTTCTTCTTTGATCTAAGAAATTCAAAAGAGTAACAAGTTATCATATTTCCCTATATCATGGAAAAAATTATCAAAATCCAGGAAAGAGTTATCAAATGAAATCGTAATTTGTCACCTGTGACTCTATAAATAGGAAGACCATTAGTAACTCGGGCGTGCTTGTCTTTCGTAGCAACGTCTTCAAGTCTTCTCGCCACTCGGTCTTACCATACGTCCGACTCATCTCCACCTGTGGAATTAGTAAAAACAATTAGTTTTTTTTAAATTCAATGCTTGTATTTATTCCGATCTAACTAACAAACGATGTACGTGACATCTACATAGTAAGATTGTCTGTATCAATATTGTCTGGAGAATCCTACTTATACTATTTATTATCTAGTAACAGAGCAATTTCTGTAACAAGAGCATCAAGAATGCTCTTATTACGATTATTACTTCAATCAACTCAGCCTATCGCAGTCCACTGCTGGACATAGGCCTCTCCCAGGCTGCGCCAAAACACCCTGTCCTCCGCCTTCCGCATCCAGTCTAACCCAGCCATCTTATACGCATATGTATTATTACTTGATGTATAAATTTTCATTATGGTTATATCGTCGCAAACTGTCGAGGCCCCAAGCAGTTATCATTTTATAATCGTTGAAAATCTCATACATGTATCATGTGACTTTATAAATATTGAAAAAAAAAACAATAATTTAACATTAAAACAAAAAATCTGGAACTTTTATGGTGCACAAAATAAAGAGTATTATATTCTATTCCAATAATTGATCCACACTTGAGAAATACTACCATCACAACTTACTATTATAACTTTATCTACTACCACAAGTTTGTCACACTTTCCCAACCACTCTCGTAGTTCTGGAGAGGCGACCGCGAACCACGATGACTGAGTGAAGGTTGCGGGGAGTACGCTGGATGGGAGAAGCACAGGAACCGTCGATGTGGCGGCGTTTGGGGAGGCCTACTACATGAGTCCTGGCCAGCATTAGACGACTGTCAACTGAAATTATGATATTGATAATGCTGACCTGGAAGAGGTCATACTCGTTGATGTGCGCGGCGAGGCGCGTGAGTGACTGCCGGCCCGAGCCGCCCAGACCCACCAGAAGCGCGTGCGAGCGCGGCTGCGTCAACACGCGGCAGATGCGCGACACGTGCTCGATCGCGAACCTGTACACAACAAAAAATCTGAGGACCTAGACAATGTGACATTCAGTCAGCGATAACTATCGTCAAAATGTATGGGGGACTGTGAAAATGTAAAAAACTGACAAAAATGAATACGAAACACTTTGAAAGCTATTGCCACTCCCCTTTGCTCTCTGGTATGTCTCGCACAACGGCAGATGTCATTTTTAAAACAGAGCACCGAACTTCCTCATTGCGTAGTTATTGGATAACTCGCATACATTATTGAGGTCTAGAAAACAATTAGCCCCAGGTATGGTTTGATATTTATAGTCTTACGTGAAGAGCACAAGGTTCATAGGTTTCTTGGTCATGTTGTTGAACTCGACGAGGAAGGCGTCAATCGTCGTATTCAAATGTTCCATATTTGTAGTCTCCATGTAAAAGCGGGTATCCACTTTCGGATTCGCGAAATCACAGTAAATCAGTCTCCGGAGATGCAGATCGGTAATCACCTGTGGGAAATGAAAAAAAAAATCACATAAGTAATTTAATGATTTATAGACATAATTTGACCTACTACACTTCTTGCGAACGATTCGTGTGCAATTGCGCGTCGACAGTTTTGTACGCGTTACAATATTCGACGTTTACGTGAAGCGCCAAGTGTAGATTTGATTCGATCTTGGGTCCGGAGTTTCCGAGCAACAAGTTTAACAACAAACGACCCACGGCCGGGACCCAGTCGGACGTCGAGAACAAACGAAAACATTGAACTCGTCGCGAACAGTTTGCACGATAATCCACGTCAGTCCGAGCGGAAGAGAGCGGCTACCCTAGGGGCTTCCAAAAACGATAGTGCACGAAATATTGAAGAAGGATCTTAGATTTCACCCTTTTAAGATTCAAATTGTGCAAGCGCTTAAATTTACATAAAAAATTATGTGAGACAATGTTAGAGCGATTCCGAACGGTAAACACTATCTTTTGGAGTGATGAAGCCCATTTTCATTTAAATGGAAGTGTAAAGTCACATTAAGGACAGACCCCACGTTTAAAACATCAGCAACCACTTCACAGTCCCAAGGGTAACGGTTTTGTGCACATTGTCAAGCAGTGGGATAATCGGACCCTATTTTTTTGAAAATCGTCGTGGTCAAGCCCTTACTGTGGACGGTGATTCTTATCGGCGCATGCTAAACGATTATTTTCTGCCAAAAATGAGAGAACATCCTGCCTTCAGTTCACACACATGGTTCCAGCAAGATGGCGCCACGCCACACACTGCTAGAGACTCGATGGCGCCTCTCCGTGATTTCTTCCCTAACAAACTGATAAGTAATTTCGGTGACATCTCCTGGCCACCCAGGTCGCCGGATTTGCGCCATGGACTTTTTTCTGTGGGGTACCTCAAAAGCAAAGTCTATGAAACAAATCCCGCGACCATCTCAGCACTAAAAGACAATATCGTTCGCGAAGTTAATGGCATCCCGACTTCCCTTCTCCAACGAGTGGCACGGAATACTGAGGCCAGATTCAATGAGTGTGTCCGACGTGATGGACAACATTTAGACGAAACAATTTTTAAGAAATGAAATCCACACTTTTCTTCTTTTTAATAGTTATTGAAATAAATGTATATCCTTTGTAGTTTTGTATTTATTTAAATTCTATATCCTAAATCTGCCACGGGACACCCTGTACTTACCAAGTTTCAATAGTAAAGTTCTTATAGTTTCGGAAAAAAGTGGCTGGGACATACGGACGGACAGACAGACATGACGAATCCATAAGGGTTCCATTTTTTGCCATTTAGCTACGGAACCCTAAAAAAATTGATAAAGTTTTTATGCAGTTTTGAAGCTTGAAAACAGAGTCGACGCCGAATTTATTAAAAGTAAATAGATCGATAACGTACCCCTACCGTTATCGATTGATTTACGGTAAGTACTGGCTTTTTAAACGAGCAACGATCAGTGGTGGCCCAGTGGTACCTAATGGCCACGACTTACGTGTCGTAGGTCGTGGGTGGCCTAGACAAGCACATTTCTTTGTGTAATTATTTAATTACCACTGCTCTCAAAAATGATTAAGGAAAATATCGTGAGGAAACCGGCATATCCTCGAATAAAAAATTCGAAGACATATAACATCCACCAATCCATATTGGGCACGCGTGGTGGATTATGGCCCACTCCCTCTCACAGAGAGGAGGCCTGTGTCCCAGCAGTGGGAACAATATAAGCTGATTATGCATTAACAATATTCAGACGCCAGCAGGTCAAGGTCCCGAAACGGTCAAATTTTCCCAATCAATCTTGAACCTTATGGTGTAGGGATAAAAATAAAAATCTATTAAAGAAATTTGACAGATTGTAGTAGCTTGTTGTGTTGGCGTCTGTACTTCAGTTTGGTAATATTCTCATCTCGGTAACTTAACTTTTCTAGTCCAAAATACCCACTGCTATTTGCAAAAGTAGTTTTACAGTAGACCTATAAACAGTAATATGAACGGTGGCTCGATTCAGTTGTCCGGGAGTGTATAACGAAATGGGTAACAAATTCATGGGCTTTTTTATTGAGATCCATCTTTCAGCCATTTTAAACGGTGATTCCTGTCTGAAACAGCCACTGAGCAATTCAGACAAGATCAAAAGACAAATATCTGACCTCGCCAGACTTCGAGAGGAGTCTGCTGAGCATGGTGTCGAAGTCATCGTGGAGGTTGTTGGCGGTGGCGGTGCGTAGGCAAGTGACGAACCACTGGCGGTCCGACTCCTCCACCAAGCGGTCGCTGAACACGCGCAAGCACTCGTGAACCCACAGGCGCTTCATTGACTGCAAGTCTGGAGTTACTTCGGGTACGGACAGGAGAATACCCTGTAAAATATTTCAGTGGGAATATTTAGTTTTAGTTCAAATAACACGACCTGTTACTATCTTCTAACCATCCCTCTCTCAGATCTTTAACATCTCAATATGATTAAAAAAAATGTCTCGGCAATTCTTTATTTCATCTTCAAAAGCTCTACTGTCATTGATTTCTCAGCATAACATAAAAAAAATAACAAGAATCTACCTATAACGTAATCAAAATCAATATCCCTTGAGCTTTCCCGAGAAGAGTTCTTATTTATGAAAAAATAAGGGATATGTTGTTCATAAGTTGTGGTTGTTACGCGTGTTTCCCTTTCCGTGTTCAACTGGCGACACCGGTCTCGCGAAATCTACACGCTTTTGTTTTACTACGGAATCCTACGATCCCGTGTTCAATTCGCGTCAACTGAGCACGCTTTTGCGATCAAGCAACGTTAAAAGAAGTTTTACAAAACAGTGTGTCATTGACTACGGGGACAGCGGTACTTCAATTAAATATTTAAAAATACTTCCCGTTGTCCCCGTGGTTTGGTTTTACATTCAAAAATATGTTTCTGGCACTCGCCGGCCGCTGCCGCGGCACCGCTCGCTACGCTCGCTCGGCTCGTGCGTTGTGTGGTCACAGTTCTAACCTAACCTAACCTAGCTGTTTCGATTTAAAAAAGGTTTACTTCGTACGATAAGGGGACAACGAGAAATAAATTTAATCACGTCCCGCTGTCCCCGTGACAGGGATATCGCAAACGGGGACAACGGGAATACACTCTAATAACAGCTACATTGCAATGAGAAGCGCGCGAATCCAACTTCGGGCGCTCTCGCCTGCTTCGGCCCGCACGATTTATCCCGAACATTTACGAACGCGCTAAATCAGTACGGATTTGTTTCGAATAGACAGGTTAAAAAACCGTGTTCAATTCAATTACACACTGTTTTGTAAAACTTCTTTTAACGTTGCTTGATCGCAAAAGCGTGCTCAGTTGACGCGAATTGAACACGGGATCGTAGGATTCCGTAGTAAAACAAAAGCGTGTAGATTTCGCGAGACCGGTGTCGCCAGTTGAACACGGAAAGAGAAATACGCGGTTGTTACTTACCAATATAACCCGGGAGAAGTCACGCAGATTGAACGTGTAGTGCGACTTGGAAGGCGTGGGCAGCAAGTTGATCCTACACTCCTTATACACCTCCAATGTACCCATCACCAGCTCCTCGATACATGGATCGAAATCTTTCGAAAAGCCTCTGAAACAGGTTTTATTTATTGAATGATAATAATATATTTATTTTTGTAAAACATGGTGTTGAATACATATTATATTTATATGGCACAAATATGTTTAGCTAGGATAAGACATGGCATGGAAAAATTATAAAGTTAGGTGAAAAGCTTGGCATCAACCATCAACATTTTAAAAAAACCCTAAAAAAAAACCGATCATGAGCGAGTCGGACTCGCGCACCGAGGGTTCCGTAAGTATATAAGATGTTGATGATTTCTGAAAAACTGTGCTATTTAGAGACATAGTTTTATTTTTCCTGTAATCTTTACATAAACTTCTATCACATAGAATAATTTAAGATTTTTATCAATGCAAACTTCGGAGATAAGGGGGGGAACATGTCCTAGTAGCCCCACTTCAAATTTTTAAGACAGGGGGTATTCAATATTTCAGTCCGTTTTGCAAAAAAGATATTTTTTTTAAATTTCTTTTTGTTTGCAAAATAGTTGGGCAAATTTCATCTAAAACTATTCTAAATTTCAAGTTGATAGCATTAGTAGTTCTTGAGATATCCAGGTGTGACAGACGCATAGACGGACAGACTTAGTCTCACCATAAGGGTTCCTTTTTACCATTTTGGTACGGAACCCTAACACCAACATTTTTTACCAAAAAAAAAATTCTCAACTCTATAAAAACTAGATTCAAGTAACCATTTAAAAAACTTAATTTAAAATAATCTTGTGTTTAATGTCTTGGTATTTTGTTATAAATGCGCACACACATTGCTAGGTAGTTATTATTGTATTAAGCTAGTCTAGGTACGCTTAATGTAATTAAGCGGATGTGCAGGTCACGCGCCTTATGGATATCTGCAAAGGGGCCAGCCACTCAAGTATTACGTAAGCACCAAAGAGGGTCTTTACTTTCCTTCTTTTTGATGACATGGGGGACGGGGGGGCCTGGATGGTGCTTACGTCAACAATATTTACTTTTTCTGATTTTTCTGCAAAATTTTGTAGATTCTGATTTGAACAAATATGGCAACCCTACTCGTCTATGCTCGAAATCGAAAAGCATGTTCAGGGATTACCCAAAATAATTCAAATTGCTTTCTCGCTCTTACGCGGTGGCCACGAGCGTTATTAAAAAAAAATATACGAATGTTTACGTAAGCATATGACGGGGGGCTTTGCTTACTTATATAATATATAGATAGATAAGTGTATGCTTTATGTATTTATTGTATAATAAAAGGAAGGTAGTCAGTGGTGTACCATTTACTTAAATTATGTAAATGGTACACCACTGACTACCTGCAGTATTTTGTCTCCTTCTCCCTTTAATCCATCCAAAGGTTGTGTAAAAGGTTGCGTTTAGCTATAAGACCGCCCATTGTGTCATCCTATGTAAAATGTCAACATTTATATCTGTAACTTTTATGGTGGACATAATAAAGAGTATAAAAATGCCTAAAATTCTGCTTACGAAATACTTGAATGGCACCAACCCAGGGGCATTGCAGGAGCGTTGCATTTCCAGTGGCAAAGCTGTGTTTGTAATTATCTCATGTGTTTTTAACGCGCGATGGAACCAAGGAACGCTGCTTGATGCAGAAAAAGTGCTGGTAGTACTTCCCGAGCTCTGTCACAAAGAGCTCTACAAACAACATAATCCACAAGATCAAGAGTGCCATTTATACAAACCTGGTATCAAGATGCCACAACATAATCCTGCTGAAGATGACTTGGAGAGTCTCATCATCGAACTCGTCGATACAGTAGAAAGAGAAGTGTCGTGAGAACCTCGGCGTTATGATTTTAGCGCCAGGAGTCGGCTTACCCATCGCACACATGAACTGAAATACGTCATAGTTTTGAAGGAAATCATTAATTGAGATGACCAACGACTTCATCCGAATCAGCATTACAACTCTCTCAGTTAATAAAATCCTACTGAATGATTATTTCAGTAATAATCATTCAGTAGGATTTCATGAAGTTAGAGACTTAATGTAATGCTGATTCAAATAATTCAGTAAAGCCATATGTGTTATGGCCGCGAATCATATTTAGATCAACATACAACCTGTTGCTGATCTACAAATTTAAAAAACTTAAGAAAATTTGTAGTTCGCCGGCTACCTTAGGGCATCCCCCTTAAGACGGTGGCTGGGTCAGATTGGATGCGGAAGGTGGAGGACAGGGTGTTGTGGCGCAGCCTGGGAGAGGCCTATGTCCAGCAGTACACTGAGATAAGCTGAGTTGATAGATTAATTTAAATAAATTTTGGCAGCGCATTTTTTTCGTAAATGTAAGCGGTTTGCGTACCTAGTCCAAAAGCGTACAGAGGGTGTGTCGGACAAATATAATATAATGTTCATGAACTCATAAAATTTACCAAAAATAAAAAATCTATTAAATTAGGGGCTTGTAGCTAAGTTATAATAGCCGCACGGATCGATCGACCAGGTTAAGCTACGGTTGCCGCGGTTGGTCCGTAGATCGGTGACCATCTTTACATACCAAGACCCCTCCGCGCCTCGGAAAGCACGTTAAGCTGTTGGTCCCGGCTGTCATTTGTGGATCTTTGTTAGTCCTTACGGGTCGTCAGAAGCCCGAAAGTCTGACAACCAGGCTTACCAAGGGGTATCGTATTACCCAGTAGCTGGGTTGTGGAGGTCAGATAAGCAGTCGCTCCATATAAAATACTGGTATTCAGCTGCATCTGGTTAGACTGGAAGCCGACCCCAAAATAGTTGGGAAAATGCTGGGCAGATGATGAATAAGTACTCATTAAAATTATCTAAGAGCTTGAGGAAGTTCTCTTCGTTGAAACAAATGGCGAGCCAGTTCAGCCCTTAGAGGGTTATTTCAAATAGTAGGTATAGTCGACCTTGAAATTTCTTTATCACTTTCGCCAATAATGCCCAGTAAATAGGAAGTTCACAAGTGTTGAAAGTATCTAACTGACACCTAGGCAAATAGACCTTGTCGTTTTATGACGAACATTTATGACGCCCCTAGTCACCGCGGGAGAAGCCCCGGGCGTCGGGAGTCACAGGCCGATTCCCGGTCACCGTAGGCGCGGGATTGCGGCGGTGAGCGATGGGTAGCTCGCCGTCCGATCCAGGCCGGGGACGTCGGCGCGTCGTGTTCCACGCGCGCGTCAAAGAGATGTCAGCACGAACTGACGGGGTCCGTTAGGGTCAGTTCCTGCCATGGTTGCGAGTTTGTCTGAAAGGGATATCGTGGCCCTGGCACACAGGCAAATGAAGGAACACGGGTGGGTTTTAGTCAGTAAAAGTCTGACACGCCCTCTCGCTCCGCCCAGAGCGCGAGAAGTTATATGATAAATTCCCAACCAAAAAAAAAAGGCTGGTAAACAATCATGAGGTCGATATACGTGTATGTCTATACCCTTATAATTTTATTTCTTTCTTATAACGGATTTCGTTTATTGGTTGTTTTAAAACTCATTTTCACCTGGACATCAATGAGGTGCATGGCGACGTTGGTCTTCCGGTCATACCAGAGGCCCAGGTCGATGCCCTGTCGCAGCACTTCGATAGGTGGCTGGGCCCCGTAGGTCTCTGCCTGAGGCATTGACACGTCGTCCACGAATACCACCGAGTAGCAACCGATCGGTGGGCCGAAAACCCCTAATAAGCGTTTTAGTTTGATTATTTGATTGATTCACCACAAAAGAATAGCGAGTAAGAATAAGAGAGTAAAGAATATTCAAAAGAATGATTGAAAGAGGGGAATAAATTTAAAAAAGAACCCACAGTGCTTTAACATGGGTTAATCGGGCGTAGGCTTCTAGAACAGGATAATTGTGTCTCTTACACTCAGTTGCAGAAACGATCTTTAAATTTTAAAGACTACATTAAACACTAATGTAGCATTAAATCATTGCACAAAACCATTTTTTATTTTATTTTAATGCTCCATTAAATTTAACTAATGAAATGTCAAACCTAATGAAACCGGCCATTTTAAACACTTTTACGTTGCACGTAACTTCATTAGCGCCCATTAGCAGGTGGTGAACTTTAAGTTTGACATTTCAGATTTTTTAATTTTAATGGGCCGAAAAGCATCCATTAAGAGCAACATTAGTGTTTTCTACGGTACTTGAATGCATTTCTGTAATTGAAAGATGTCTTTAACCAGTCTTTCGTCATTATCTGATTCTTATTTAGTAGATTTACCTCGCCGTCGAATCCCAGACCGAGTGAATTCATTTTTAAAACATGATGGAAAAGAGTTTCGTGTAAAGTATAGAATTTCCAAGGAGGCAGTTCTTCAAATTTGTAACCTATTTGATTAAGATTTAGAACCAGTGACGCAAAGAAATAAATCCATTAATGGCCTGACACAGCTTTTAATATGTTTGAGATTTTTCGCCACTGGATCTTTCCAGCAAGTAGGTATTGGGTGATTTAATAAACATAAATAAATCAACAGTTTGTCGGAAACAGGTTGGGTCGGGTTGTTTGTCAGTTTGTTTATACAAAAAGTATCCCGTGAGCTAGCAAAATTAAGCCAGCTCTATATTAAAATGCCAGACCGGACGGAACTACGTAGAGTTGCAGAAGGTTTTTATGAAATTGATGGATTTCCACGTGTGGCCGGAGCTCTAGACTGCACACATGTTAAAATTATTAGATTAAGGGGGATGCGCTAAAGTAGCCCGCAAAATTCAAATTTTATTACGTTTTTTGCAATTTGCAGGTCAGTAACACGTATGTTGATCTAATTATGATTCGCGGCCATAACCAATATGGCTTTACAGAATTATAATCATTAGAATATGAATCAGAAGTATAAAAATTGCAAAAAACGTTGGTAAATTTGAATTTCGCGGGCTACCTTAGCGCATCCCCCTTAAACCAGATTATTTAAACTACATTAAACCACAGAGTACACTGAATACACATAAATCAACTACATTTACTTTATTTTATTCTAAAATTTTGGTGTACTTGTACGTACGGATAATAACAGAACGCAAATGTTCACTCTTTTCGTTCAATATGGTAATTTGTTCCTGGCAATATTGTTTAAAGTCTTCTTTAACTAAAGTGGCATTAAAAATGTCTAATGCTATCTAAAATTTGTTTGTGCAACTTCATTAAAGTAATGAATTCATTAGCGATAATGTTGCTTTATGTAATGAAGTGTTAATGGTGAGCTTTCTGCAACTGAGTGTTTGTATCTACTACAGAAAGACTCATCATTTAAATATGGTTACCTATATAGAATATTTCAAATTAATATGCTTACCTTTTCTTCTTTTGTCTAACTTTCCCATGATAATATCTTGAGTTTGATTACAATTGGTTTGCGCCGAGAAGGCCATTATCAAAGCCTTATATACTTTGGTATCAACTTGCTTCACTAGAAAATCCTGCAAATATTTATAATTTTGGCATTAAACAGCTTGATTGTAATACGAATTACAATAAATACATTTCGCGCATTTTTCATTCATTCCACAACTAGACTACAATGGGTGCTACAGAGATGTGACACAAATATAGTTCAGTCATAGAATAATTATGCCATTTGAAACGTACGTTACTACATGTCAAAATATGTATGCTAGGTTGAAAAAAAAAATAAAGCATTTATTTCAAATAAACCAATTACAGGCACTTTTGAATTGTCAAGGGGTCGGTCAGTCAGAGAGATGAAGCTAGTTTCCCATTCCAAAGCGTAGTAGGTTCCTATGGAGAAGAACGGGCAAGAAACTCCACGGACACTCTTTTAAATCATAATAGTGTTACAAAGTATTGGTTACATCATTCATGTTGAAATTATACATGTCATGTGAGAACAATGTAGAAAAACGTGCACGATAAAAGCGTCTGTAATAAAAAGATAACAACCAAAAAAATAACAATTAAAATATAAGTTACCAGTCCCTACTGACGGCGCCCGTTCACGAACATGACGCATGGATCAGCACCATTTAGCTCAACCATTTTGAAGGGAACCTAATGATCCAACACTCACGCCACCATCAGGAGACATTTGAGTGAGCATGACACACTCAGCCGCCAGGGCCATTCAAGTCAATGAAAGACGTACTTACTAAATGGTAGGTGCATAGTGCTCACACATGTGCTATGCAATTGTATAATACATATAGGAACATAATTATAGGAACTTACTATAATATAGGCGGACTTGCCGGTGCCGGTGGGACCGACCATCATGACGAGCTTGTGATGCGTGACCATAAGCTTGAACAGCGCCAGGTAGCGCACGCTGTCCAGAGTCGTCACCAAGATCTGGTTGGGAGGCGTGTCACGGCTTATGGGCGGCGCGCTCATCACATCATCGGCCCATGGCTTCCATTTACCTTTACCCTTAAATGTTGGGAATTAACTGTTTACTGCTTATTGCAACGAACAACATGATAAGATTCAGACGTTATTTTTAAAAT
Source organism: Tiliacea aurago (assembly GCA_948098905.1). Taxonomy (NCBI): domain Eukaryota; kingdom Metazoa; phylum Arthropoda; class Insecta; order Lepidoptera; family Noctuidae; genus Tiliacea; species Tiliacea aurago. The sequence continues at coordinate 21,767,956 of OX402581.1, read as the reverse complement.
TGCGGGTACTATGTTATTGGATACTGCTGCTGTGAGAGATTGCGTTGCTAGCCCAGAAGCAGATCTGGAATGTCTCATAAGTACCGGTAATTACAAGTTCTATGACAATGTTAAAAACAACAATACAACAATGTTAAAAAAACAACAGTATAACCAAACTCAAACTCAAAGCATTTATTTCAAAAAAACCTATTACAGGCACTTTTGAATTGTCAATGGGTCGGTCAGTCAGAGAGATGAAGCTAGTTGCCCATTCCAAAGCGTAGTAGGTTCTTATGAAGAAGAACGGGCAAGAAACTCCACGGACACTCTTTTAAATCAAAATATTGTTACAGTAGTACCCAACTGATATGGCTTACCGATGTACCTGCGCAGAAGGTGAATTTTAAAAGTGCGGGAAATGCTATTGACCAATCGGCACGCTCCACGCACCGCGGTTCTTTTTCCTGTACCGCTATTGGTCGGCAGCTGCCGCCATGTTAGCGCGCGCCGCGTGGCATGTTTGTCAGCCGCCATACTTCTGATCGAGTGTATTATGCTCCAGTGTATTATGAACCTTATAATAGTGACCTAAGGTTGATTGTAAGTTTTAAGCATTCTTTCGTTAATCTTCGGGGCCATACTTCCTTTTCTGTGCGAACGAAGATTCACGACGCGCCTTATCAATTGGGTACCACTGTACAAAGTATTGGTTACATCATTTATGTTGAAATTATACATGTGAGAACAATGTAGAAATACGTGCACGTTCAAAGCTATAGATGATAGACAATATTTTTTTTATATATTTTAAAAATATAAAAAAAAAATATTATCTATTATTTTTGCTAAGGAACATTTTATTACAAATATTTGCATGCTATATTTAATCTTGGCAAAACATGTCTGCTCTATTTTGTGTACTGTAAGAACTTTTTATACCATGTTTTATGCAAATAAATAAAAATAAATAAATAAACGTCCCTACTGACGGCGCCCGTTCACGAACATCCAACCATGTTAATAACATCAGTACAACCACAAGAAATCTTTACAGAATTTCAGGAAGTAGGGTCACAAAATACTTACTTCCTTAATAAATCTATAGTCGTAAACCAAACCCTCTCTGGGAATTGTAAAAATGTATTGTTTGTCTGGTTTGTTAACCTCTTTGGGCATATCTAGCAAAGTTCGAACCTAGAAAAAAAAAGTAATTAAATTACCCCTAGTCTGTTTGCCGTAAAGTACAGGGTGGCGCAAAAGGACAGGGTGGAGGAAGTTACATTTTATTGTAAATGAAAAAAAATGGGGTGTAATATTATGTCACAGAAAGTTTGTGTAATGGTGTAAAATTCGATTAAACGTCGAAAAAATGATATCGGTCAAATGACCACCTCCTGAGATGATGCACATGTATTCTCGAGTTACGGCATTTTGAATTGTTGCTCGCAATAAATCTGGGTCCAAATTGGTGATTTCTTCTTCAACGTTGGCTTTCAAGACTTGCAAGGTTTGTGTTTTCTTGTGGTAAACGCGAGATTACAAAAAGCCCTCTGGTCTCTGATCTCTTTCGGATCTGATCGGCTAGTTCAAATAGCCAAAACGGTAGATCACACGGCCCGGAAATAAGTGTTTCAAAATCTCCATCGTTGCCTGAGCTGTGTGTATCACTCCATTTCATTGTCGACTAATTCTCTATGATTCTACAACATAAGTATCAAAGCATAATGATATAATGACGCCATTTGCAAAAATTAGGGCACATTCACACGATGACATTACTTTTGCGCCACCTGTTATATATGTATAGAAGCATAAAAGGAATCTTTACCTTCTCAGGAAACTCTTTTTCGAGCAGGCCTCGGAAAAGCATGTCAAACTTAGGACGACCATCAGCATCCAATGTTGCTCCAATAGACCAAATACATGAGAAGAAAAAAACCCCCTATAATATACCATACTATTAGTTAATCAAATGGTAATGTTAGTACCTTAACTTATGATGAAACCAGTCAAAAAGGAGATCATCTAGACTTTGTTGCTTGGATGCTCAATTTGATTCCCGTGATAAAGGGTTTATTTAATCGATTTCAATTTCAAGACCGTTCTGCTAGTAGCTCATAAACCATGTAAGTACAAAATATTTCAATACAAGAGGTTAGGTACTGGCCAATAATTTTGCCTAGTAACAGAGCACTGAACCCACTGTTTTCGTTTTTGTTCCAAAGCAACAGAGGTACTGGCTTTTTTGACTTAATTGTATCGAAATTATGGAGGTGTGCTGCTGCAGTCCGATCACCGAACGCATTATTGAAATGTTGTTATTTATTATTTATTGTTATAATGTCTTTGTTGCTCAAACTGATTTCTTCGTATATAGGTTACTCAAACCCTGCTCTAATAAAATAACGCACATTATGCAATATAAAGCCGAAAGAACCTTTATTTAGCAATAAACAATATACCTAATTATAAGTATCTAAAAATGGGAACGTTTTTACCTCAAGCTGAGCTCTGATATCAAGATCTGATATCTGTTCCAAATACTTCTCGTCGTAGAAATCATCCATGAAGCAGTCGAAGAGATTCATGCATGACTGAACGATGTTAGTTCGGGACGTTACGTACATTTGCTGCAAAAAGTCTCAGAATAGTAAATATAATAATGTAGCATAACATATGGACTGCGTGCGTCTGCGAACCGCTAAGAGACGACTAGAAGGTGTCCTTACACCCAGCGGCCCCCCAAGCCATATCAGAGCGCGGATGGTTCTAAGGATTAGACCTATATTTGTTCCATTGGTACTCACCTGAAATTTAATTACATTTTGTACACATAAAACACAAAATGTCAAACACAAGATTTATCTTTTCAGGATAATCAATGCTGCATTGAAATGCAACCTATTCACGTCAAACTAACGTAAAGTGGGGACACGGTATAAATGGTTTTTTCAACTACTCCCATAACTTAAGTTTTCTTATAACAATAAAATTATTTTTTCTGGTAAAAGTAGACAAAAAGAAAGAAATTATGATAGACGTTACAATATAATTGTGTCAAACCGAATAGGTTCTAAATATTGCATGACCCTAAGCGTTCTATAAAAAATGATTCCGCTGGCTGGAGGTATCGTTTTGGTGCAATGTTTAAGAAATTAAACGTAATAAGAAATAGGTTTATTACAAACGAGAAGCACACAATCTTAGGACTATCAGTCGAATAATGAAGAAGTATTCCACTGACTGGAGGTTGATAAGCTTTTACTGCAAGAAATGACGTGGCACAAAAAATAATCTGGTGAGTTCTGATGGAATAATAAAGAACTAATCCCTGGAATCCCACTCTGTTATGGATTGGGGTCCACTGGGACACGACTAGAAGGGCAACCAAACTTCTTGCGATTTGTAAGATAGCTTTTTCCTCACCTTAACTAATCCAGAATGTTCGACGAGCCAAAGCAGCGGTGACATGAACCGGTTAAAGAGACTGCGTATAAGGTTACGGTTGACCGTATGAAGGGAGGGGGGCAAGACGTTGAGCCATGACTCCAACAGAGCCTTCCAACCGAGACCCTTGGGCTCCAAGTAGATCATCCCGCACCGAGAGACCTGAGGGGCAATTTACTAATTTTAAGAACGTTCACAGTCTGATCTCAGTCTCAATCTGTCAAAAATACCTCTTATTTCCCTACATTTTGACAATTTTTTGACGTTTGTTTGTCGCCAAGATGAGATTGCGACTAGTTGTGAACGTTTTAAATTACGAGAATTGGCCTTCTGGTAAATACAATGTTATTATTGTTTTATGTCACATTATTACAATAACGTAACACATAACAAACAGTCAAGCCCTGCCAGTCAGTCCTGCCAGGGTTGCGGGTTTGTCCGAAAGGTATATCGTGGCCCTGGCACACAGGCAACTGAACGAACACGGGTGAGTTTTAGTCAGTAAAAGCCTGACACGCTAGCTCTGCCCAGAGCGGGTGAAGTTAAAATAGCGATTTTCTCTCATGTACAAAATTGGCGATCTGTCCTATACTCGTACAAACAATACGATTTAAGTAATCTATCCTATTTAATTTTATATAAAATTATAACTATAATTTAAATCGTACTACCTGAAAAGGATGACACTAATATTGCTGAATAATTGTATTCAATTCATTATTGACATAACTATATTTTCTCAATTTAATTGTTCTAATATAAATGAAAATAGAAGTAATAATAATGTTTAATGCATGCTAATTTAGGATGTTAGGGGCAGGCAAATGATAATTGCAATGCTTGTAAAAGGCTGCTAATTCATAAGTACTAACATAACATAACACCTACATTTACCCAGCCAAAAAATGAAACAAAAAATAACCACTGCACCATTTTTTTTTCACGAATTGACATCTAGAACCTGACAATTTTTTTCAGTGAATTATCAATACGAGTATCAGGTTCCTCGGGCCGTGAGTATAACGAAGTAGCCTATCCACTGAAAGGTTCTCACCGTAGCCGGCGAGGCAGCCTCTAAGTCCATGGGTTCAAAGATCAAGTTGGTAGTTGGAGCTAACTGTATGATCTCGCCGCTCATTAGACACAGCTTCTTGTTATCGTCAAGCACAGTGTTCAAGTTCTCTATCCATATCGCGTCCACAGGACCGTCGAACACCAACCATTTTCTAAAATTACAATTCAAAGATTATCATGCATGAGCGTAGGTACCACAGAGTTTAATAGCCCGTGCGTGAGTAAGCGTAGCGTAGCGTTAATGATAAGAGGGACCATTTTGGTTACCCATTGAAAGGGTTTTCGATAGGGTTTTTCTAAAATGGTAACCAAAATGGTCCCTGGGTAGAATAGAGATAGAATTGGTCATGCTACGCGTGCTGGGCGGATATCGAAATAACATAATATTATGATTTTTTCATGTTACTGGGTTTCAAGTAGGTATAGAACCCATTGAATGGGTTAGCATGTAACCCTTTCACTGGGTTTCAAGTATAAAACCCATTTAATGGGTTATCATGTAACCCTTTCAATGGGTTTCTAGTATAAAACCCTTTCAATGGGTTACATCTTGATAAAGGTAACCCGTTGAATGGTTTACCCCTTCGAAAGGCTTAACTCTTAACCGGGGTTGTACGGTCCCTGGTCTGGATAACATACATAACATAACATTACGACTGTAATGCCCGAAGGGTTAGGCAGAGTTGTACCTGTATTAAGTACACTCACATTTCGCCAGTTATGTTTAAGGCGGCCCCTACACTTACAATAAGTTTGCGCAATATTTATAACGCAGAAATATACACTCGAACATCATTAAAAAGACTTGGCGTTAACTGAAGAAAAGGACTTTGGAAAGATTGGATTTGCCAAAGTTTCAAGAGTTATTAGACTTGGTAACACCATTGATTGAGAAAAAAATACAAATATGAAGGAATCAACACCGCCTTCAACGGCTATCAATAAAATTACGGTATCTAGCGATCGGACTCTCCGAGCGTATCGGAGACAGTGGCAGACGCTGCGTGCTCTGGAGGCCCTTCTGGGAATGATCACCTGAGCCGATTCAAGACAGCACAAGCGCCAGAGATGGTGATCCAGGTAGAACAGCAGATGATCTGCCTGCCATTCGGCCTATCATGCGCACCAAAAGATTTGTGGCCCAACATCTACGATCAAATGGAATGCGAGTCGTGGTCTACTTATACTCAGGTCAGGTCAGGTCAGTATCACCGCTGCCAATTGTATGGCCACTCCCAGGCAAACAACAAACAACAAAGTTTTGCGACTCCCAGATGCGTCATGTGTCTGGGCGCGTACGGTACAGCCGACCGTTCTCGTCTTAAGGACTGCGCTCAATGCACAGAGCCACCAAGTTGTGTGCTCAGTGGCTAATCTGGGCACCCGGCTAACTACCGCGGTTGCCCCAAAGCCCCTAAATCTTCCTCACCCAAGCTGGCCAAACGCGCAAGCGGAATCCAGCAAAGGGAGAGTCCGTCTGTGAGGTTTCCCACCTCATAGATGCCCAAACGCCTCAGTCCTCAGAGTCCCTCACCCTGGGGAACCCTTAACCACAGCCAAGCTCCCGCAGCTTCAGTGACCTCCAGCCCTCAGCTATCCCAGTGCTGATGGGTACCACCATCTCAGCGCCAACAGTAACTCCCGCCCCCTGGCCGCACCGGTAGTCCAACTCGCTACCGCTCCCAGGGTTGTTCCCGCCGCCGCTCCAATCAGGTCCCTATGAGCCCTTGGCCAGATGGGCAATAACCTGAAAGTGTTAATCACTACTTTCGCAGTGTTTAACACTCCCACCGTTAACGCGATGGTAAAGGAAATCATTGGCTTTAGCTTTTCTACTATTAGAGATCTTTAATGCGTACTCTTAGGTAACGCAATCCTTAGAAACCGGAGGCGGCTAATGCCGAAAATATAGTTTTTCGATTTTAGTCCGTTTGTTTGGATCTATGTTCCGGATTGGCGCAAAAACGGCTGAACTGTTTTGAATAAATAACTACATATAGAATATATAAATATACTAGATGACCCGGCGAACTCCGTACCGCCTTATACCGACAGCAGCGCCACCTACCGGGTTCAATTTGGTTTTCAAAACATCCAGAAACCCGTTGAAATATAAATACAAAATTTCAACCACATCGGTCCAGCCGTTTAGGAGGAGTTAGGTGACAAACACACGTACAGAAGAATTATATAATATTATTTAATCCCGTTAGTTCGTTCCCGTGGGATATTTTCCAACATTCACGCGAGCGAAGACGCGGGCAATAGCAAGTTGTGCAATATTATCGATCGTTTAGGGCCCGCCTAATCCCCATGTAATAGGGGACTAGCCTATTGCTATCATCCAGACTTCAGGCTATTACTACGAAGTTCCTGATGGAAAAACCCAATAACAGTTTGCCCGACCTAGGAATTGAACCTAGGACTTCATGCTTAGCAGTAGCGCTTGCGACTAATAGAACAACGAAGCGGGTACATGCGGTAAGTCTGGATGACCGATCATACACGTATGATGAACGGTCATTATTAATCACTGTTGCTCGGCCAATAGAAAACTGATCTGACTGTTCCGAAATATGGCTATTCTTATAACAATGATGAGCAGGCTTGTAATGTATGAAGAATGAAAATTATTTTATCACCAAATATCAAATACTTTATCTCATCTCAGTGCAGTCAGTACCTATTCCGTCGCTACTTAAGGCTAACCTATAGCGCATATTTGGTGCATTTGGCGCTCAATATCTGTAATATAACACATTTACATAATTTATTTTTTTCCTACTTGAAGTAGGTACTAATGAAATCCCTAAAAACTTACAAATCGCAAATCGAGCGAGCGCCAAGCTGTTTAGATAATAGATATCTTCGCGCGTTCCACTACAACAAGAGCACGCGCCGCGCGCCGGCCGGCAAGTAACCATAAAACTAGTTTCAAAGTAAACATCTATCGTTGACAATAAGTTTATTTTTTTGTACAAAGACATATCAATACAAAATTTATATGTTTAATAAAAGTCGCTTAAGTTTAAATTGTCAAAAATTGCGAATTGGTTTTTTACCTTATCTTTTATCCTGTAGGTATGAGATAACCTTTGAAGAACAACTTACCTGTTATCGTTAGGGGAAACAGCGAAAGCTCGGTAACTGACAGCAAGGATGCCGTCAGACCACTCATGGGAGACTGCGTCGAACTGCCCGTACAGCTGGCCCATTGTGATCGACTTCGGGTTCATCACCGTCCACTCTACTGCATTCTCGTCCATCGTACCCTTCCAAGTTAAATCATTCCTTAGGGAACACGTCGAGAGAACGTTTGCAAATAATTTATCAGCAATTTTCTCAAATGATTTTGGTGTAGGTACAGATTCAACAATATGTCCCAGAATTAACGCACAACCTCTGAAGGAGTCATTGTACTCATCACTATGAACAACTTTTACTATGGGACCAAACCTGAAATCGCGGAAAAAAAATCAGCTGTTCCCTACAGTTATGTTCGAATAACTCGTCAAAATGTAGGGAACAGCCAATGATGAACCTTTAGATGCGTTAGCTGCGCTCAAAAATGGCTATTATTGTAAATGCCAGGCAATTGCCTGACATTTACAATAATAATAATTGACGTAACTAAATATGTATGTTCATCTCTTTCTAACAAAAGATATCGGTATAGGTCTTTCATTTTCTTCACGCGCTGTATGCAAGTATGTAGCTACAATCATGGCTTACCCTGTTTTTGAGTGCACTAATGTTCGTGTTTGACGCGTCTATTTATAATACCTACGTCGTCATTGGGAACAGCTGATCTTTTTTTGCCGTACGAACCGTTGTAGCTACAAGAAGAGAATTTCAGAAATTACAAGCAACAAACTATCTACATTTTCAAATTAAATTATGATGCGTATTCATTCGAAATTCGAAGTTTAATTTTGTTTGTTTATTTTTGGCCAGTCTTTAAGTAGCGGTCCATCTATTTATCATAAAAAACTAAGTTGGGAGTCTCATTTCCTACGAAATGTAAAGTTTTTTGCGATTTATGACTTTTCTAGTACTCAAACCTCAATTGGTTCAATAGAGGCTTTGATCCTTATAAGAAAGAGAATCGACTGACATAAAAAAATTCGTGTGAAAATTGCCCATTTTCCTGCTGGCTGTACATTTTAACAAAATTTGTGAAAGCAGACCAAAATTTTAGACAATCTCTTAAGGCGCTGACAAGAGGCAAATGATAAAAATAGGCTGGCTTATCTTAAACAAAAAAAAAATAGCCAAATCTTTAAAGTTTGTGGCAGCGGAAAAAAGATGTTATTTTTAAACATATTTCTCAGAACTTGGTTATTACCAAAAAACGTGTAGAAAAAAAATCTCGATACAAATTAACGGTAAACTAACCCTTTACTTTCGAGTTTCAATCCAAAATATCTGTATTAAATATCAACGTACGGTTGGTATTTAATTCATAACAAGAATGTCTTATTTGTATGCAGAACTTGGTTGTTTTTTAATTTTATCGATTACTCAACTAATTTTTGAGTAAATAAATAATTACTTCGTATTTTGCTATCAGTGACAGCGGTTTACCTGTTGTAAGCGTCTTAAGACCGTTTTCCTGTAGCTACAACGGATAAAGTAGCTGCCCTTACTGCCCCATCTCAAAAATCTACCCTGTTTATAATATAGATTGTAAGTAGAGGGGGTAATTTCTGTCACTGCTCAGTTGCTTATTACCAAGGTAAGATGCCAGATGTTACACAATAAGCATTACATCCTAAGCGAATAAATAAAAGCGTACAAACAATATCAGCATTCACATACTTTTTTAGCGACACATTCGAGCGCTGCTCCTAGTGCGTGATAGCTTTTTGTCTTCCCGGCGAACGGAAGACCGACCAGCATAAGTCCGTGCCGCACTAAGATCATCTCGTACAGTTGCAACACCTACAAAAGTTTAACACATACGATAACTTGTGTATAAATAGACCAACATTTCCGTATGGTGCCGGACGTAAAGAATAGCACCAAACTATTTCTTCCCGTGGGTGTCGTAAAAGGCGACTAAGGGACTACAGCCCCCCTCTCTGGCAGCCCCCCTCTTGGGAGAGGCCTATGTCCAGCATCAATTCTCAATTCAATTCTCAATTCTTTATTGCTTTATTCTTTTAAGCATTGGACGACTTTCAGCTGAAATGATCATGAATGAAATAGACCAATAAGTTATAATTCATTTGGTGAAGTAGAGCCCCTTAGAAGTCATGAGAATGGGAAACAAAAGTCGCAAGACGTTGTTATATAATATTTTTTTATATTCAGCAACAGGTTTTATATTGTGGGCAACATGTGCTCGAGATAGTTCATACGTTCATACGTGTTCATTACCATGAATTCGGGGCTATAAACACGTGAAATGTACCCGTCATTACCTTTTCAATGAAGAATTCATTACATTGCAAGTTGAGAGGGACACAGACTTCCTTCAGACATTCAACCAATTCAGGCAGACCAGCCAATGGCAGCGGCAGACCAGGGAACAAGTCTCCGATGATACCCTAAAACATTGATTAGGTCCATTAAAAATTGTAAAATCTACCAGGTTATTTTATAAAACCTATTTTACCCAAACCTATTTTTTTTTTTATATATTTGGGCAAAAACTGCCGAGATTCATTGAAATGGCACAAATAATGATTGAAAGAGGTATACTTAGTATAAACGTTGTCATGTTTATAATAAAATGTAATTTAATTTTGTGTTATTTTCCTTCCTGGTCATTTATTTTGTATAAATCTGTGTAAGTAGTAGACATTATGACTTATAACATCGCCTTGGATGATTCTGTAAAGGTGATATAATTGTGATTTCAATAAATAAATAATAATAAATAATTTTATTAGGCGCTTTTTTATAATTCTACCGTAACCTATCCTAAAAAATCTATAATACTTCCGTATCTGCCTCGTTGGTTTAGTGGTCGCTAGCATGCTCCATGAAGTCTCGGGTTCGATTCCCGGGTCGGCCAAAGTGTTTTTGGGTTTTCCATCTGTAATTTCTCAGTAGCAGCCCAGAGTCTCGATTTGTGCCTGGTTGATGACAATAGAATCGCCCCATGTTACATGGGACTTAAACATAGCTGACGAAAAGTGGGTTTCTATAAGTACACCACTGCCTAACCCTTATTGGGTATACAGTCGTAATTTTAAGTTACTTATAACATAGAAAATTAACGAGCTAAGGACAGGAAGCGCCTACCACTGCTAAAAAAAACAGCTATAGTGGAATAGTCAATAAATTATTAATATTTAATAATTTATTGGTTATTCTGTGTTTGAGCATAAGCATAGCATAATCAGCCTATAATGTTCCCACTGCTGGGACACAGGCCTCCTCTTTTTCGAGAGGGAGTGGGCAATAATCTACCACGCTCGCCCAGTGCGGGTTGGTAGATGTCACATGTCTTCGAATTTTTGGTTCTAGGACATGCCGGTTTCCTTACGATGTTTTCCTTCACCGTTTTGAGAGCAGTGGTGATGAAATTATTTACACAAAGTAAAGCGCCTGGCTGGGTTCGAACTCACGACCATCAACTCGTAAGCCGGGGGCCGTTACCACTGGGCCACCACTGCTCTATTCTGTGTTTGATGACTTTAATTTCTTTTTCTGTTGAAGACTGGAAGCGTACGAGAGAAGTAACCTGATCAGAGTTGAAAACCCTCGAGGATGATCGTCCTCACTGAAAAACTTCAGATATGAATTCTAGCACTGGTCTAATATGATAATACAAAACACACATACACCTTTCCACCATCATGCTGAGTACAAGCCTTCTTGTCACAGTCATGACGTGCAGCTTCCGACTATATCTATGATTATTTGTGCTCGTGATCATAATTATGTAGATCTGTTTTGTGTAATGTTTACCTTCGAGTTTATTAGATATGTTTTTGTATGTACGGTTTACCGTGACAAACAAAATAATTTTTCTTTCTTTCTTTACTATAATTTACATAATATCACATCACAAGAGCTTGTAGGTAAGGAAAACAAACTTAGTTCTCTTACTTAGAAAATGTAAGCAAAAAAATCCCGAATTGTTTTAATTAAGTAGTACCTACCAATAGGTAGTAGCTATTATAGGTAAACAATCAAGGGATCAACCTGTCAAAAACATAATCAGTAGACGTATACAATGTAGCCATGAACAATACCGCTCGCAGCTTCCCCAGTCGGGTGGGGGTTTGTTAGGCTGGACGCTTCAGACGCCCGGGGTGGTCCTGGGCGTAGAAATTGATTTTTGAAAATACAAAATTGAACATTCATTTGCAGACACGCTGCAAAAATAACAATCGCCGCGGGCGTCAAGCTTCATAAAGCGAGCTCGGAATTACACACTCTGGTTACAATAGCATCAAATGCGTGTATAGGTATGGTATAAACAGGGAGATTTTTGATACCAAATAGGTTCACAAAACACATTTCATTTATTGGGAAAAATTTATGATGTATAATAAAATTATGTCAACGTAAGATTGTGAGCAGCGTTAGTTAATAATTATCTATCTAGCGAGATTATAAACTATATAAAAATAATGCGTTATCAAATCAAATCCATATAATTGCCGAATGTAGGTTTACAATCTTTAAAACTATAATGGTCCCTTTACATTCTACCATTTTATATGGTGTGCAAATATTTAATTTTGTCCTTATTATAAAATTAAATGGTTTATTGCAGTTCACAACTTTTCGACAGTTTATAATTTCGCTAGATAGATTATAATGTATACGCCATGTTTATAATCATACGGTGACATATACCGGATGTTTTTTTACCATCATGAAAAAAATAGGGTGTATTAGGTGAACGGAGTAGCCTTTTTTTTCCTTTTTTTTAATAATCGCACGCGGAATAATTTATCAATGAACTCGTAGCGCGATCCTATTAGAACCTTTGAAGTCGGCCGATAGTTACTCGCCGCGCATTTAGTAGGGTGATGATGAATATATACGTATGAATTGTATTTCAATATTTTTTTATCGTCGTTCTTTTTTTATTTCTTTTTTATCCTTCAAATATGAAAGTATACTTCAAATGTGTAGTATTTATTGATAGATCAATTTCGTATGATTTGAATTTCAATATTTTTTTATCGTTGTTCTTTTTTTTATTTCTTTTTTTATCCTTCAAATATGAAAGTATACTTCAAATGTGTAGTATTTATTGATAGATCAATTTCTTACTATGTAATAAAAAAAAATAAAAAAATAAAGGCCATAGGCTTCTACTCCGGTCACCTAATATAAGTACCCTATTTTTTTCAAGACGGTAAAAGTCATAAAAAGTCATCCGGTATAAAAGGGTTATTTTTTTTTTCAAGTTCTACGAAAATTCGACGCTGATCTGTCCAGCGCAGCGAAGCTTCGTAAAGATACAGAAAAAATGCTAAAAAGTGCCTTTGTATTATTGAAATCAGTTTCAAAAGAAATATAGCTACACCATAAATTAGGCTTACCATAAACAGTGGGACATCATGCTCCAAGAACTTGGGCAGGTTGACGTCTTTGATGGAGCGCAATAGAATCAGATCCTCGAGCTCGTCTGGATAGCGCAGTTTCAATGCGCCAGCCGCACGCAACACTGACTTCACCGCGCGCATACCTACACGGAAAAAATCAAACTTTAGCAAAGTACCGATTTGGCTTGGCTAAAAAATATACGGCTACAAATAATTAAGACTTATAACGTCCTATACAGCTTTGTTAATATCAAACAAGCAAGTATTGCTAAATGTTCTCGGGTATTATTAACAAACTACTTGTCTATTTCCAAATGAGTGTCTTAGTAATTTCAACAGTAATCGAATTTAGTTAGGCGATTAACACACGGCACCGCGCACCGCCGCGGTTTCATATTATGGTGAGAGCACCGCTCAACCGCGCGGTCGGGCGGTGTACGTGTGTTAGGCATCAACGGATTTGCGCGGTGCCGTGTAATCATAGACAAGTTAACATGTTTATTAACTGACTAGTATGTTATTTTATTTTAGATCTTTAATTACCAATTCTAGATGACAACATGTCAAGCTATAGATTTTCAGTAGAAGCTGGCCACGCATTGCAGGTTTTCCATATTATAATGAGAGTCACTTTCTACTGAAAATGTATAGCTTGACATTGGTCGTCTAGAATTGGTACTTGCAAAGAGTATTTAGCTGTACATAGCTAAGAATACCAATTAAATTGATTGTAGTTTCCGAGATTTGCTAAATCCAACAAAGCATGTTGGCTGTAGTGACAGGTTGTGCATAAGTCCTAATAATAATGGGTCAGAAGTTCCCTAATTACTCTTTCAAAATGTTTTATAATATTTGTAAATATTAATGAGCACAGTCAACTGAATCTGTAAAATTAAACCACATTACCGTAATCGTAATGGCACTGCGAGGACAGTTGTTCCGAGCACAGCTTGTAAGTGGCGACGATCTTGACGGCGAGCGGCTTGGCGTTCAGATAGCCGAACGCGTACAGCTCGATCTCGGAGATTAGCACGTAATCCGGCACCATCATAGCCACGGAACGGAATAACGCCTGGAGATAAAAGCAATCTAAATACCTACAGCACAAATCAGAGTATATTATAATCAGAAAAAGCACAGCAAAAGTGTGAGAGGGTTTGCTCACAAACTGGCTGTATGACCGCATGATATTAATTGATAAATGTAATATTTTTTTGTAAGTTACGTAATAATAATAAAATGATACAATTAATAAATTACATAAATAATTTAATATTAATATTTGTAAATTAATGAATAATGTAAGAAATATTTATATTATAGTAGATATTTGCACACCTGTTTAGGTAGGATATGGTTTAAAGAACTTGTTTGTATGTATCACCTCATGTACCTACCCATATTGCATAATCAAAACATAACAAAACATAGTTGAACACGCAAACTTAAATTACGTACATGTATTGCCACTTAGAAAAAATACCTTCAGATTATCCGGTAGATCAGATCGTCCAGCGTATCCGGGGTTCATAGTAATGAATGTAGCACATGTTTTGTCGAGCTGTAGCATCGTGCCTTCGAACAGCAGTTCTGTGGAGCCTGAGTTGATGCCCCGCTGAATGGATAGGATCTGCTGCGCCACCACTGAGAGCACCTCCAGATCGATGCGGTTGAACTCGTCGAAGCACGACCAGGCGCCGCAAGACGCCAAACCCTGGGTTAAAACAAACATCGCAACATATCTGGACCGATCCTAACTACAGCACAGCATCGCCGCTTGTCGGCAGAAATCTATACATATTATAAATTAAAATCACTTTTCGTGTCTGTATATGTGACTGCAGTGTTACGTATTCTAAACTGCGCAATGGATCTTGATGCTGTTTTGACCATCATTTAAAATTTTAGATAATTTCATTCGGAAGGTTTATGATTATAATACACTAGCTTTTTTCCGAGGCTTTGCCCGCGTGGAGGTCGAGACATTAACAAGATATATAACCCTGTAGTACATTATTTTGTTCTATCATTAATAGTTTTCGCAGCGCACGCCAAAAACAATTTTTGGTTTTCTACCTTGGGTTACAATATTGCAATTTTCTTACGGATCCCTATTTTTTTTAATAAATTATAGCGTATGTTATTTCGTAATAATGTAGCTATATATTGGTGAAATAATTTTTTAAATCGGTTCAGTAGTTTCGGAGCCAAACATAGAAACAAACATAATATTTCCTCTTTAAAATATTAGTGTAGATTGCTATTAAGAGCGTTTATTTTATTAAGCGTAGGTACGGCATTTCATAAAAACTTTCAAGCCCTTGTTTTTCGAAATGAATGAACCGATTTTAATGAAACTTCAGACGCATAAGCAGGATACAAAGGTCTAAAAATTAATTAAGAACATTTTCGAAATGTCTTATTTAAAAACAGATAACTGGAAATCTCTGTCTTAATTTATTTTTTTATTTAAAATCGGTCTAATTTGGCTGTAACAATTTTTAGAAAATGATCTTAACTAACTTTTTATCCTGACCGAACCTAGACCTTTGTATCCTGCTTATGCGTATGAAGTTTAATTAAAATCGGTTCAGTCATTTCGAAAAACAAGAGCTTGAAAGTTTGAATGAAATGCCGTACGTCGTAAACGCTCTTAAACTTTTGTCAAGTCGTAAAAACCGCGGGTCGCTAGAATAATATAAAGTAATATATAATTTAAGGTACAGTCCGCGAGGCCTCAGCTGAGCTTTGCATTTGTGTGAGTGCACATAGATAGTGTAAGTGTGACGTACGAGAACAACGTAACGTGGTATAGTATCTATGCGACGCAACTCCGCCACGTATCTTCCACATTTCACCTCTTGTACTGTAATCACTCACACAAATGCAAAACTCAGCTTAGGCCTCGCGGACTGTACCTACTACTTTCCGGACTATATTTTTCACACAGATTTCTAGTTCATATTACTACTAGGTACGGTACTACACCTACTATATTTTTTTTTACATGATGCTTGGCCGCATCTGATGCAAAAATATACATGGTCGCATCTTCTCCTTTTCACTTTTAAACATGCACAGATTTTTAGACACTGATAAAATGTGTAATAATTTTTAGCCACTAGCCTATATTTGACAATACCTTGAAGAATTTCCCAAGGGCGATATAGTCGAGGCCATCAGAACAGTTGAACACGACGCATTGTTTCGCCACAGCTTTAGCCAGATCTTTGACGGTCTCTGTCTTGCCGGTGCCGGCGGGGCCTTCCGGAGCTCCGCCTGTGGAAACCATGTTTTCCGTTGATGATGTTTTGGAAAACTTAATCATGTCAAATACGTAATCGAAATTGATGTATGAAGCGCTAGATAGAATCCTGAAAACGTAATTGCATAGCTGGGTGCTGATCAGAAAACTAATGGATACAAGCAGTGGAGATGAAATGATTGTCATGAGATTTTTCGCCTAACATAGTACAAAAGGGGCACCAGTGCATTCCACTGGAGATCCTGAAGGCCCTACACATGTGCCGACCACCATGGATGTATTAGCCGGAAAGTATTCATGAGGATTTCCCCAGGAAAAAAAGGCTTCTGAATTGAATAGTAATAAGGTCGAATACTTACCCAAGTTAAGATGTAAAGCGCCGAACAAGGTCCTGAAGCAGCGATCGGTAAGCGGCGTGACGACCAGCCTGCCGGTGTTGCCGAGATACTCATAGCCGTACGCCAGCACGGAGTTGATCATGCGGGTCAAGCACTGCCAAGACTTGTCCTCTTGCTCCTACAACGGCAAGGTATTATACACGACTTCTACCAATTACAACGTATAACCTTTATCGTGCAAAAAACCACCACACTAAGTTGCATACTTAGAAAATAATTAATTAGTAGGAGTTGAACATCGAAACAAAATAACAATTACATGATTTATGTCAAGTTGAACGAACAGCAACTTGTTATGGCATTATTTATATGAGTATACAACATTAGTTTTTGTTTATACTAAACCCGAAAAGGGGTCATTGTACTCATCATTTTGAACATTTTTTTTCTATAGGACCAGACCATCATTGAAATCGCGAAAAAAAAATCAGCTGTTTCCTACATTTGTGTTTACTTAAATCGACAAAATTTATGGAACAGCTGAGTTCGCGATTTCAAGGTTGGTCCCATAGAAAAAAATTTGTTCAAAATGATGAGTACAATGACCCCTTTTCGGGTTTAGTATAAACAAAAACGAATGTTGTATAGAGGTCCATAACTAAGGCTAATGATATTATAAGTAGTTTGACTTTTAAAATCATTGACTAAAGCACTATAAGCTGTGCTATAATTACCTGCCAATAGTATCGTATCTGGGAGAGCCAGTTGAAATCATTGTCTTGCTGCACTTTAAGTTCTATGAGCTGCAAGAGCACGTCTCTTGCGTGGACGTCTAACACCACCAACGCTCCTGGAATTATAGCAAATAATATATTTAAGATTGAAGGCTTGTACAGACCGGTGCGACAAGGACGCGATGAAATATTCGTAGAAATTGTTCTATCGGTGTCGCGTCGCGTGACAAGTCGCGCCGATCACGACCCAACAATACATAATAATATATATACATATTTTGTGAAATCCCTATTTTACATGCTGACAGAAATATCGAACTTGTCGACAGTCACAGTCATTGGAAACTGAAGGATGGATTTTTTGTTAAGTTACTAGGTATACAGGTTGTAAAAATATCCACCTACCACTTAGCCGTTATCAACGCATTCTGTACATCAAACTAAGTAACATTGAACAAAAATGATTGCTAGGGAACGATTTTTAATGAAAATAATGGTAATTAAAAAAAAAATAACCTAAGACCTGCTTTATAGTTAGTTCAGTTAATAACATATACAAAGTTTCATTATCTAATTTGAAGTATTTTTTAATACCAGCGGTTTTTTGTTCTGTTTGGTTTTTTTTTTCTATAGAGAAAATTTTATGGAATCGTGTTTTCGTCAAACACAGTACTTAACATTAATCCTCAACTTTACCATATATTTATTTCAAAATGAATGCTCCAGTATTTTCGACATAACGGAGGATCATGCTAAGCCATTTGAAGTAAAGCTCTTAAAGTTAAAACTAAAACCTGTTCTGTAAAAAAAAATTGTAACTGTGACCTTCAACGTCTCCGTAACCATAAGGCCCCCAGGTATGGTCCAGTACAAAAAAAAAAGACGGGAAGAACAAGTAACTCTCGGCATTGTTAAGCGTCTTAGACACCCGTTAAACAGTCCTATCTCGTGGAGAGTGTTATATCACAGATTACCAGATAAAACGCACTCCATAAAAAATGATCAATATCTAATGATATAATACCCTACGCCTAGAGTCGCTACACGCTACGAACGAAAATGTACCTAACCTTAAAAGCGTAAAGTGAGTTTAGCTTTGTGAGTTTAACTTTCGCGCCGCTGCCACGCTGCGCGCGCCTCGCGGTTGTCGGCAACCAACTGAGAAAAGGGTCGCGTGCGACCCGGCGGCTGGTTGGTAGTTAGCGCGCGTAAGTACTTGGAGAGATTTATCTGGTAATCAGTGATATGTCGTTATGTTTGTTCTATAATAGAAGTCAGATAAGTCAGTTAGTCGCGGGGACAAATGTAAACCGTTGTCCGCTACAGTCAAAAATAGATGACAAGCCAAATTGTCCCCACCAGGGTCATGACTAAAAGACATAGATAGAGGCTTGCTGGACACAATTTGACTTGGTCATCTATTTTATGACTGCAGCATCCTCTTGTTTGTGTACTCATAAGAGAAAAATGACACAGTAGCTGGATATTTACCGAGTGTGATCCTGTTCTGCAAATTGAGGTGACCGCGCACCAAATCAACAATTTTTGATATTTGGAAATTACACTTCTCCCAGTACGTCTTCATAGCAGCAATGCTGATGTGAATGGCTTCTGTTACTTCTAATGTCCAGAAAGTCATCGCTATACATTGTACCTGTACATAAAGGATTTTATTTAAAATGCAAAAAAGGTTTCAGCCAACGTCATTTTTAAATGAGAAATAAAAGCACCATCAGAGACCATCGTACATGGCCACAGAGTAACGTCTGTTTCCAAATTAGGCTATTCATTCGTAAGTTGTGCCCATGTGTGCCGTGTGGTGTCGGACATAAAGAATTGCACCATCCTATTTCTTCCCGTGGGTGTCGTAAAAGGCGACTAAGGGACTTACTAGAGAATGGACAGCAGCGTGGTTTATTCATTTTAACACCATACTGCGAACGCCAGCCCGCCAAGCTAGGTGATTATGGCAAACCCTCCCCTTCTTTGGGGTTGGCCTATTTCCAGCAGTATACGTTTTCGGCTGAAATGATGATGATTCGAAGTTTTGCAAATTATATTTTTTGATATTTATATTTTTCTTTGGGTAAGTATCTTTAACGTTGTTGTAGCAATAGACTATTTTGATACCTTTGGATAAAGATGGAATTAAGGCTCATAAAGACTGGCTCGCAATCGTGGACGCGACAGGCATCCCGACCCTTGTAGCGCCCGCGATATCGCACCAGTCTGTATGTGACTTTAACCTTAACTTGTAATTTTATTAGGAGACATCTAATTTGGGCGATAGTGATGGATGAAGGCTCGCCTCGAGGCAGAGGCGAGCCTCGAATTCGGGTCACAATCGTCAATGGTCGATCAGAAAATTGTTATGATACTAACGGTTTGGCCAGGCCACACGAGCACCCACTCGACTCGTTCCCGATGCAGATAATCATCGTATGATTGGGCCACTACATTATGGACGGATGCTTTCATCGATTTTTCCAATTCCAACAGCCATTTCTCTACCTAAAATAAAAAGTAAACGGAGTCATAAATATTACCGACTGACTAAGGTACCACAAAAGTTAAAACAAAGATACAGAGCACTACGTCACCTGTCCTCTCGCGGCGGCAGTATTGATAGTCAAAGTGAGCAACACAATCTCTCCTTCCGAGGATCTCATGTGTGTCACCACCATGTCCTCAGTGAACGTCAGTCGCGACATACCTTCGAAACATTTCTTGAGGTGAGGTTGTACACTGTTAAAATAGGAATAAGACAGTTTAATCGATTTAATCCACACAAGTAGTATTTTCACTGTCAAATCGTATGTTTAGATGCAGCTAGTGCAGTGACAGATTTCGGACTGAGAGTTTAAAATGAGAAATCTTTAGTTCCAAGTTTCAAAACCTAGCTTATTCACTATTTACGAGATCCATTCATATCACAAACATACAACAGTATCATGTCATTATCATCATTGGCAGATTGTTCGACCCACTGATGAGTCAGTCCCCTCCCTTTTGTGTCATGCTTCTCTGGCAGCATCATGTACTTAATAAAAATTCTTGCTTTCAGCGATATGCGATCGCTGAAAGCAAGAACATTACAAAGGGAAAAAGTAAGAATTTTTCATAGAAAAATTTCAACATTTATATCTAAGTTTTTTATGGAGTACATATTAAAGAGTATTCTATTAGGTATATTCTATTCTTAAATGTATTCACACGCTGACAGACAACACTCAGTCTCAACAGCTGGGTGAAGACGCAAGCACTTTTACACGAGAGTTCCTTTTACTAAAGTAAGCACTGAGGAATGATTTTTGAAAATCCCATTTGGGGTGGATTAAATAAGGAATAAAAGTTTGTATAGGAATTAGTCATTTTTGAAGTTCGAATCGCAGAAATTGGTACATAGAAATGCTGTTTATAGGTAAAAGTTATTTGTAACATCGTTTGATGGAAACTTATCCTCTAAGTCTCTTGAGAATTTACCGATGTTAAATCCCATCGGGCACACGGTTTGTGCCCGATGGGCTTTCAGTTAGAAGATAGTTATAAACGCACCGCGTAGGATCCTTAGTCTCGGACAGGATTTCAAGCAGTTCGTCGTTAGAGAGGAAGAAGAAGCGAGGGAAGTATAGACGCTTCTTCTCCAGATATTGATTCAAGCCGCGCTGGACCATCTCCAACAAGTTGTTGGACTTCTTCAGTCGTTCCAACATCTTCTCTATCTGGATGACGTCAAGTACTCGTGGCTCTGCGAATGCGGCCTTCATTATCTCGCGCCACATCTGTAGAGGCATTTTTGCTATGGTAACACATAGGGAATTAATGTGTATATGGTTTGTGTCAGGCTATGCCTAAACTAAACTGTAGACATGAATTGAGCATTATTTATCAGCTCTTTATTTTGCGAAGTCAATATTTTAGGTGCTACTGAAATTTTCCAACGATTTGAGAAACTGCAATTAAAAATGTAGAAAATTAAGTTAAGATGATAAAGATAACTTTCAACTTAAACCTATTTTTTTATTCAAAATCTCAGATAATTATCATGTTTTTGGAATACAAGTTCAAATGATGACAAAGTTCAAATTCCATTCCAACTGATTTTTTTTTTTTTTTCTTCAACTGTCAATCAAAAACCAACTAAAACCTAAAATAGATGATTGATTAAGTGGCAATACACATGAAAATTATGTAAGATTGTGTACCCAAGTAGGTATAGCACGTTGCTATCTTTAGGTAGAGGTACTCAATTTGGTCATGCCTTGTCTACAGCACTGAACCGTCGCCCTTCTTCCGGAATCTGCTGCTGAATATCGGGTGACGAAAAGATAGGCTCCAAGTACATCCAAGTAGCTTGAACTTTCAACCACTCGTCTAAAATCTCTTGTAGAAGAATCAACTTGCCCTCCCAGTCACTGAAGAAGAACCAAAATAAATGAAATAAAAATAGTTTCTCAGCAAAATATACCCTACTATTAGTTATCATTTCAGCCGAAAAACGACCATTGCTGGACATAGGCCTTGCCCAAAGGGTTTGCCATAATCGCCACGCTTAAAGGCGGGTTGGCGATCGCAGTATGGTGTTAAAATGAGAACCCTGCTGCCCATTCTCTAGTAAGTCCCTTAATCGCCTTTTGTGACACCCACGGGAAGAAATAGGATGGTGCTATTCTTTACACCACACAGCACTATTAGTATCTAATTGTATCTACTCAATAATACAACTTTATAAGAATATTATGAAATAACAAAACGTACTAAATAACTTCCTCAAATGGTTTGATATACGGCGAGTTCTTCATAGTCTGAGTCTTTACAATATGATCATCTAACAGCAATTGAATTTCGTCGACACTTGAAAGAATGTAAGTTCCAGTGTCCCTGAAAATTTTGAAATAACATACTGATTACTATTTATGTACTTCCGTAAGAAACTACATTTTATTACAAGAATGAAACAATGTCCTAAGCCATAGGCTAACGGAATTTAGGCTTACTTGTAAACGAGAATGTCAAATGCGAGGTCGGCCCATTCCTTCATCATCTTGTCTAGAGCCTTCTCGAGGTTGTTCTCTTTAGTGGCGGCTTCCGATATACCCTCAAACTTCTCAATGTAGTCACCCAGGTTGAAATCGATCACTTTCTCTAGTGACAGTTCGTCGTCCACGACAATGGGGAATCCAACGATTTCCGAGATCTTCTCCCAATGGCGCAGCTTCATGCCAGGGTTCCCAAGTGTTTGTATGATTGGCAAATGTTCCTTGAACTCATCCATTTTTACTCTGAAAATAGGTTACTATCATTTAAAAAGTCCTATATTAAGGCAAATGTTTCTTTAAAAATAATAACCCAAACTACCTCACAGAAGAAGCGAGGCGATGAGTCTCTGGAACTTCCGCGAATGACTTCTCTAACTTGTACACAATTTTATAGTAATAACTGACGTCACCTTCAATATCCTCTGGATCAAAACTGCCAACCTAAAATATATGCAATTAGGTATTTGAAGTTATGTACGGCAACGAACTAAAAATGACAATTAATTCTTCCTGCTGGGGTTATAATGCCCAACAGTGAAAATTTTATATACTTGTTATGTTATAAATGTTATGTAAATGAGTAGACGAATGATTCCCTTGATGGATTTATTGCTACTGAATATAATTACCTACACAATTATTACACTTAAATGCTATGTCGGA
Organism: Tiliacea aurago; assembly: GCA_948098905.1. NCBI lineage: Eukaryota > Metazoa > Arthropoda > Insecta > Lepidoptera > Noctuidae > Tiliacea > Tiliacea aurago. The sequence continues at coordinate 21,744,901 of OX402581.1, read as the reverse complement.
GAAATGCATTATCTAAACAATGCCTATTGATGTGCGTAAGTGTGTGTGAAGTACAAACTATAACAAAGGTCAATGTACAGCGTAGCTCGTACACTTCCATTTCTGCTCATATCATAATCGACACACATTTCAACAAAATATATATTCATTACTCTCTTAATCAAACGCGAATCATCTCAGTAATATAACAAGACAAACGAACGTCCTTTCAACCTTTCTGTCACTAGCGCCGCTATCAAATTTCCTCTTCTGAACTTATTTCTTCAAATCAAATCATTTATTTGCTTGAATATTGGGTACTTAATACATGAGGTGATACATTTAACATAAGTTCCTACTTCATTAATTCTTGTAACTCTGCACATCTATCTCAAAATTCTCATCACCGCAACACTAAATTTGCGATGAGAATTTTGAGATAATCAAATCAAATCAAAAATATTTTTAATTTGCACTTATGAAACGTCAGAAGCTAAGGGTGCACGGTTCCAATTGGTCGTTTCCTATGGAGAAGAGCCGGCAAGAAACTCCACGGTTACTCTTAAAAAAAAACAAAGAACAAGGCTTTTAAAATGTTTTCAAATTACAGTGTCAATAGGTATGAGAAGACAGCGTAGGCCCGTCAAAAGTACCAGGTACTTAACAAAATAGAAAATGGTCTACAGATCTAAAAAAACAATATAAAATATGATTAAAATAATAAAAGTTAGAACCTATATTGTTGAAATTAAAATTGCAGGTATATAGGGTTGTATTGTAGGCTTCTTCAGGAATGACACAGAATTAGAAGCGTAAACGCTACAGTCGTGTAAGTCATCATAATCATCATCATTTCAGCCGATAGACGCCCACTGCTGGACTTAGGCCTCCCCCAAAGGGGGGGGGGGGGTTTGCCATAATCGCCACGCTTGGCAGGCGGGTTGGCGATCGCAGTATTTTGTTAAAATGCATAGAGAACGCTGAAGCCCATTCTCTAGCAAGTCCCTTAGTCGCCTTTTACGACACCCACTGGAAGAAATAGGGAGGTGCTATTCTATACGTCCGGCACAACACGGCACGGTCGTGTAAGTACTCACGAATTAAGATACTTACTTTAGTAGTCATCCAGGTATTATATTTCTCAAGGAAGTCATACCCTGCATCGAATAGTTTCTTATACGGCACTAATTTATCGAATACAGCCTTCCTCTTGGGATACTGTGATAACTCCCACCCAAACGAGCTTTCTTCTTCGTTAAACTGGTCTATCTTAGTGAGAGCGTTTGATAACCTGCACGCAGGGGTAAATAGAACATAAATATTATTGCTTTCAAGATATCGGTTTTCATCACGTGGTACAAATATCGAAAACTGAGCGGGAATCGGAATGAAATCGTAAAATCTCCGTTCATAACGTAAGCTAAATCTGAAATTCTCTAAGGCTTGGCGCAAACGGGCCACCGACCACAGCCACCGGTGGCTGTCGCATTTGTAACAGTGGCAGAAGCGAGCGACAGCCACCGGTGTTTGGAAGCCGCCACATTTTATAACCAGCTCTCTGCTGCGCAGTCTTACGATGGACTCCGACACGGAAAGTTTGCTCGCGCTATTGTTAATACGCAGACGACGTAGACAACGCCGTTGCCGCCTATATTGAGTACATCCAATTTTAACTGCGCGGGAGGTGGAGCAGTGCGACAGTAGCGGGTGTCGGGTGTCTTGTGTGGCCCGTAGCGACCATAAGTGACGAGTCGCCGACACTGTTAAAGCGTGTGGCCGCCACCGACTACACGTGTGTGGCGCGTCTATATAAAATATATGAAAAAGTGTGTTAAGTCGCTGTCGCTGGCCACCAATGGCTGTGGTCGGTGGCCCGTTTGCGCAGAGCCTAAAAGCAGGTAAAATCCTGATTCTAATTATAAACACGATGATACAGTCAATGATTTCGCATGACTTACTTCTCATCCAAATGTCGTGCCCTCGAGACGTATTTCGGCAATTCATTGATTTCTCCCCAATATTGAACTTCATTACATTGCAATTCATAAATTTCCAGATCATCAATGAACTTGGCAATGCGTACCTACAAATAACGTTAACAATAAAGAGTTACTTCAAGTTCTATAAAAGACTGCCTCCAATCGGTAAATTGTTTCCAGAAGTAGCCGGGGCGGCGGGTAGTGGTTATAGTTGTAATTATTATAATGAATTGTTACCTTTAATAGTTCTTGGTATTCTTGCTTCTTTTGATCACAAATGGTCTTAGATTCTTCTATTATGTTAGGCATGCGAGAATACCTGAAAGTATTTGGAAACACATTAAATGCATTGCTTCATGGCCGGCCTCCACACAGTAGGTATAGTTACCTACCTAGGTAACGAAAAGTCGAAACTTGCGTTCGCTGTGGTTATCAAAGTCCTAATGGGGTCCCTAGACAGTCAAAATTGCTTGACAAACACGAAAAAATTACAATCTTGTCAAGTAATTTGACGGTCTAGAGACCCTAGGACTTTGCGACCGAATTCTGTCAAGACTGCAGCCCCTGTATGGTTCGCTTTCATAATAAAGTGGCGGTGTTTTACGGAGATTAACTATAAGTAGGTAGATATTTTATATCTTACCTAAAATCTCTTTTAAGTACAAAATATCTAATTAAGTGGCTGATAGACGTACGAACAAGTACGCGTACTGGAAGCTTGACTACCTTTTTTTTGCCCATGTTTAGCCCTACAAGCTCGCGTACTTAGGGTGACAATTAAGGGCGAATTAGATCGACGAGTCTTAAGTACCTGTCGTACGTGTACTGGCTTGTGCGTCTGTCGCCCACTTTAAAATATGCCTCACCAGTGGTATGTTTGGTTGTTAGCTTTGAGCTCTAATGGCGTGAAGTTAGTATAATCTCCCAAGAAGACAATGTATCTCATAACGTTACGTAGTTTATCCTCCATCTCAGTGAGGATGACATCCTCCACCTTTTTGACGTAATCTATCAGGTCCATGAGAGCCGCTGTGTCCGCTGGCGGAGTTAGCAGCGTGTTAGCTATTGTAGAGTACTCGTCGTAAATTCTAAAAAAAATAAGCTTAATTGTAAAAATAAGATTAACTAAATATAATTTAGTAAATAACGTGATATTTTTTTAAACTAACGCTTTGATCATCACTTGATAATCATCAGTCATTCTCCTCAACAACGTATTGGCCATCCTAGTCGCAGCTCCACGCAATGCGGTAATGAGTTCACCCCGCTGCATTTGAAACATGCCGATAACGACGGTTCCTTCAAGTTTAGAAGGGATCTCCCGTGCCAACTCAACGTATTTCACAGACTCCGCGCAATATTCCTCAAAGGTTTTCTCCGGATCCGAATGAATAAAAGCTTTCACTATACCTTGAGACTGCCAAACAAAGATATTGTAAATAATGCAAATCGTAATTTAAATATTTTAATAGAAAAATTGGTAGGTATATAATGATCTAAAGGACAACGAGGACATTGAACGTGAACGCAGAGCGCTGTCGGTCCGGGGTAAAATGTTGGCTCGCAGGTTTGCTCGTTGCTCAGCTGAAGTCAAGTTAGCGCTATTCAAAGCATATTGCCAATCTTTTTACACGAGCAGCCTGTGGGTTAATTATACTCAAAAGGCTTACAGCGCTCTGCGGGTACAATACAATAACGTCTTCAGGATGTTGTTGCGGTTGCCGCGGTTCTGGAGTGCGTCCGCTATGTTTGCCGAAGCGCGTACGGATGACTTTTACGCAATGAGACGCACGCGTGTGTCGTCACTATTGGGCAGAGTACACGGCCGCAGCAACAACATTCTGAAGATTGTTTCGGGTAAATATCAGTGTCTGATACACTCGCTCTGGGTAAGCATCGTGGTTGGAACGGTAAAATAGAATAATTTATTTGTAACATAGTTTATAAGCCCTGTTGTTACTAACCATAATGGATCATGTTATCTGATTTATAAATAAATAATAATAAATAGAATCACCTCCCCATTCAATAAACAGACATAGTCATCAAAATCTTGAACTCTTAGCTCGGGACCTATTCTTTGCTCCGCAATCAATTCTTCTATTTGTTTTTTATACATATGTACTAGCTCCTTGTCTATTATGGGCTGAAAAAAGAATTTATTTAAGCATTGACAACAATAAATAACTTATAAGTATTTGAATACTGAAACATTCACATGACTGTGTCATCGTACCCTCAGAGTGGATCTGGTAGCATCCGCAAAATCTTGGTATAGCAAAGATTCCATACGAGGTGACTGCCGACACGCATCAATCAAAAATTCGTACAAAAGACTCATCTGATCTTTGAACTGCTTAAAACTGGGATCGAATTCAATAGCATCGTTTACAAATCCCAAATTAATTATAAAGCCTTGATTGGTTCCCTGCGAACGTAAGTATTTAGTTTAAAAAAAACAACTTCATTATTCCTCTTTCGTTATCAATCTAAATCAAAATGCTGTAGCAATTTATGAAATATATTTCTACTTCCAAGGGAAAGTACTCACTTATTAAACATTCAGTTATAAGCACGTAGGTAATTGGATTGTAGGTATAGCTATACGCTTATTCCTTAAATAATATTCCCCCAACGACAGGTCTGACTTTTCAATCAGGAGGAGAAAGAGTGTGTCTCTTTTACATGCGAGGGTCTCTTTTTCAACGCGACAAAAAATTAATTATTTAATCATAATAATTAAATTGTTTGTCGCGTTTCTTTCCGCGGTACTTACGCCCACATCCATAATGTAGTCAGTGAACTCCTCCATTGATTTCAAGCATAATGTTTGAAGATTGTAAGTCATGATACATCCCAGACAGTTGTAGAAACGTTTCATTTTCTGTACTTGTTTCGGGTTTGGTATCAACCTCTTTTTATTGCCCTGAAGAAAGTAATAAAATAATTAATTATAATAATTATAAATATTATGTCAGGCAGTCAGCACTTTGCCCTCTAATTCTTTCGCTTGGATTTCGTACTTTCCCTTACATATTTCAGCACCCGCTACACCTCCTTTAAATGGTGTATTAATGATATAGATCTCTATTACTTATTTGTATAAGTATTTGGGACAAATTTAAAGTTTATATGTAGAAAGATAAACAAAACAATTAAGATTATTTTCAAATAAACTTTATCGCCCCTTTTCACCCCGCCCGGGAGGGGCGGGGTGAAAAGGGGCGATAAAGTTTAAGGGGTTAATTATTAAAATATCGATCGCTTGTAACGTTTGTTAATTGCCTGTTAAACTGACTACTCCTTTTCACCCCGTTATGGGTAGGTTTTCCAAAAACCGTGATACTTGTTATTCTTTATTTTTGATCTTATGTATAATTACAGAGTTTCAAGTTACGATTAACTTGATTTTTGCGGTCGTCGACCGGGCGCTAATTTTCCATACAAACATTGACACCCCAATCCCCATATAAAAAAAACTAAAAGTACAAACTCTATTATTTGCTTATCTAAGTATTCGTGCTAAGTTTCAAGTTTATTTACTCAAGGAATAAGATTTTTCATACAAACAAAATCCCCACTTTTCACCCCCTTTAAAGTCGAATTTACTAAAACCCCTTCTTAGAGCTCGCTTAAATCATAAAAATATCCCTAAAACAAAATTTCACGTCTGTAGTCCCAGTAGTTTGGGTTGTGCGTTGATACGTCAGTTAGTCAGTCAGTCAATTTCTCCATGTATGTATATAGACCCAATTATATAGATTTATACAAAAGTATAAATAGACATGTTACGCCGACCCCAAATAAACTTTGATTAGAGCAGGAGAATGATGATGAAATATTCGGGCCAAGTTTTAAGTTTATAGAACTAAGATAAATAAAAAAATAAAAATTGAATTTTTTTTTTTCATACTAACTGTATCCCCCTTTTCACCCCCAAAGGGGAAAATAAGGGGTTAAAGTGGTTGGCGATTTTTCCATTATTTGACTTATAAAAACTCAAAAAACTCTCTGCACGTTAAAATTCTTCTATGTACTAACTTTGAAATCCCCCAATCACCCTTTAGATTAGAAAGGGGGTAGATTAGAAAAACCAAAAATGACGAACTTTAAGTATTTGTGCCAAGTTTCAAGTTTATACTTGAAGAATAAAAAAATTTCATACCAACAAAATCCCCCCTATTCATCCCCTTAAAGGTCCAATATCCAAAAACCCCTTTTTAGCGGATGCTTACGTCAACTATTTGTGTGCCAAATTTCAGGCCAATCCTGTGGGTGTGTTGACCAGTCAGTCACGGTTTCCTTTTAAGGGGGATGCGCTAAGGTAACCCACGAAATTCAAATTTTCTTACAGTAACAGTGTCAGTAACAGGTTGTATGTTGATCTAAATATGATTCGCGACCATAACAAATATGGCTTTACAGAATTTCATTAGAATCAGCATTACAACTCTCTAAATTCAAAAAATCCTATTGAAAGATTTTTTCGACACCACACGAAATGCGTGCGTGGCTCCCGCCGCGCCGCCGACTCGCTGCGCGCACGCGTTTCGTGTGGTGTCGTTCAAAATCAATCAAAATCAAAAATATTTTTATTTCACATAAGCCTACATGGGCACTTATGAAACGTCAGAAGCTAGGTGCACGGTTCCAATTGGTCGTTTCCTATGGAGAAGAGCCGGAAAGAAACTCCACGGTCACTCTTTAAAAAAATAAAATTGGCTTTTACAATGTTTTCAAATTACAGTGTTAATAGGTATGAGAGGACAGCGTAGGCCCATCAAAAGTACCAGGAACTTAACAAAATAGAAAATGGTTTAAAGATCTACAGTCTAATAAGCCTACAACGTCCTCACATTGACAAAAAAAAAACAATATAAAATATGATTAAAATAATAAAAGTTAGAACCTTGTTGAAATTTAAATTGTAGGTATAATAATGTCAAATAAGAAAAACATTATGTCAGTGAAGTTTGTAAAAAAAAGATAAAATTAAATTAAAAAATAATTTTGTAATTTGGGAGCTGTTAATAGACATTTACATAGTTTTGCCGTTAATGAGGTACCAGGGAGGCCACATGTACAGAAGGAATTAATGCCAAACTTCCTTGTCTTCAACGTAGTCCTTAATCTTATAATATGCTTTTTTGATAAGGGCACGTTTAATGTGCGTTTTGAATTTTCCATCACTAAGTTCTGTAACCGATTGTGGCAACTTGTTATAAAAGCGGATACTGTTTACAAGAAATGACTTGCTTGTTTTAGTTAATCTAAATTTGGGTAACACAATTTTATGTTTACTACGTGTATTTATATTATGGAAATTACTTCTTATTTTGAAAAGTCCTAAGTCCATTCATATAAATACAGAGAATTCAGCCACCGTACTGCCGTCCTGAACCGCGCCCGTCCCGCGCCCGACCCGCACCGGCGTTCTGTGTGTGTTGAGCTTTAAGAGCCATATTCCAGCCAGATTCCAAACAGTTGTAGGATCGTTATGTTCTTGAATTTTGCTGACCCTATTTCTTACCTGAAGAAAAACAGCTTGAATAGTTGGAATCCACTGATGTGTGAGCACATTACCTGCCGCTTCTATATGTCTCTTGCAAACAAAACAGAAGTCTTGCAGCTCGTATGCCTCGTTCGTTGTCATTATATCTTTCATGCTGATCAATCTTAAGTCACTAAAACGAGTTAAATAAAATTATTCAGATTATACGTCTAATGTAATGTTATTTTCAAAGTAAGAAGGTGCGATTTTGTGCAATCTTACTTGAATTGTTTCCACCATATTTGTAACACCTGAGCGATACAAGGGTTTACGCTGTGCAGGTTCTTAGTAAGGTACTTCTGTCCAACGACATAGCGGTTCCTCCAGGCATCGTCTTTCAATGCCAGCTCTTGCTTCAGCGGCGTGTCTTCTTCCTCCAACGACTCTTCCTGCGGAATTTATACCTTCTGTATACGATTTGGCATATTGTCAGACTTTACTTTGAGCTAAGGACTTAAGTCAGCATGGGTTCTGATTTGATATAAACGCAACATTAATAAGATCAAACTATACTACTATCTACTAATATTAATTCGTAATCTATTCTCTACAGAACCATGTATTGATAATTTTCCTATGTAAGTGGTAGATAAGGATAATTAATTAAAACTGTACGGAAAATACATTCTAATTTTCTATCCTCTTGAGTATTTCAAGAAACCAGGGAAACCACAAGTGTAGCTACGTTTATTACAAAACTGAATTGGGCCTCAAAGGCGGTAGATATAGTGTAGGGGTAACATATTTGTAGATACCGTATTAGGATCTTTCAGCACGAAATCCACAATCGCTTTTTTCATACTCATCATAAAATCTTCGCGCATCTCATCTGTGCATGTAAATAAAGTTTCCTTCCATTTCTTCAATTTCGGAGATATAAGATTGTGTACTCTGAAAAATATGTGATTTGTTAACATAGGCTTGCAGAAAAAATATCGATGTATCGATATATCGATATTTTTTGTTCGATATATCGATATTTTTCGGCGATATCTATTATTTCGATACATCATATACATTGTATATGATGTATCGAAATAACAACACATTCGATCCAGATATAAAATATCAAGTATCGAAAATGTATCAAATACGATATATTTCCAACAGCAACACCGTTGGCCCCACTGACTAAAACCGCTAGAATTCAGAGCCGTAAAAATGTAAACTTATTTTTATCAATGTTTTGTTAGTTTAAGATTTTACATCAGAAATGATGATTCTAGTTTGGTATTTCTATGAATAAAAAACAAACAATACAAATTCATTTATCTAGTACCATAATATACTTTTTAGAAAATTTCACCGATATATCGATATATCGATACTTTTTTTTCGATATATCGAAATCGATATCAATATTTTTTTTAAATATCGATACGCTATTTAGCGATACTTTTTGCCACTACTTGCATCCCTATGTTAACAGAAAAACTGTTCGGTTTCCGTACACGGCGCTACCCAAATTCGAATATACTCATTCATTCTGTCAAAATGCTGTAAAATTTTATGTTTACTTCTTGTTCGGCAAAAATTTTATGCGACGCGTAGTCGACTCAAGTAGCGTGTGACTGACGTGTGTGGAACCTAACGAAATTATTTGGCGGCTACTTACAAGAAACTAGGAGGATATGCGTACAAAACGCGAGTTGCTTGATAATTAGCCTCGTGGGAGAAAGGCCTTACTTGACGCGTGACGCGATTGGGTGTGAGGAACAGGGTGTAAAGTTCACTCATCCTCTATAGAAAAGGGAGGATCTCCGACCAGACAGACGTCGTGTCTGGTGGGCAACTGTCCGACGGTTGATGTCGGGATGATGTATATATGCTAGTTGCGCGGTAAACTCTGGTTGCGCGATGCAGGATTTTGCGTAACGTCAGTGTGACGCGTAGTTCGCATGTGGCGATGTTGATGCCGCCACAGTAGCACTGAATTTTGCAATCTTGTGGATTGGTGGTTCTGTTCGTCAGTCACCATTTTGAACTCTACTCAGTGCTACCAATGGCGTCACGCATCCAGTTACAGTGAACGCACTACATTTGTCTATGTGACAGTTTCAACCTTAGTAAAGTTTCAATTTACTGGGAATTGTTGTCAAAAATTGTAAAGCAATTACGATGCCGACTGTACAGACAGATACAATTCGAGCTTTGATAGTCAGCCGTATCGCTTCGACACTTAGGGCGAATTTCACCAATGAAAACTGAACCCGATCAGCACAAACTACGTTTAAGAGCTGTCACCGTCATTATTTTCTTTGTAATATTGACACTGACAGCTCTTGAACTCGGTTTAGACGTGCTGATCGCGTTCAGTTTGATTGGTGAAATTGGCACTTAGACTGGAAATCAAACCCAACCTAGGCAGACAAAACCAGACAAGTGCGAGTTGAACTCGCGTGGTGTGGGTTCCCTACAATGAATATGTTAACTACCGTGTTTTTTATCCCAAGATAATGTTTATTCCAAGACATTATTGTCCCATACATTCCAACTGCAAATGTAAGATTGTACGCACAATATTGAGAGATTTGCCATGTTATTTTAACACCATAGACTTCTTATAGATTTTCCTATAATCTATAAGTACTTACCTAAAGAAATATTTTCAAAATTGTTGGCTCAGTAGCTTGAGTTAAGGAGGGTTATGGTCAATTTCCATCTAAGTATTTTATTAAATAACTTTAAAACTATTCATTTCAAAATGTAAAATATATTTGAGATCCTCACACTAACCTCTTTGATATGCCACACAGTTCACAAAACTTTTTCTTTTCCTAATTTGGGGCAATATAGGAAAAAGAAGTGACCCTTATATACTTATTCAAAATTTGTTTATTTATGTTACACCTCCGTGTTTGGGTCACAGAAATTCATATGTGTACCAAATGTCAACTTTAACGGTCCAGTAGATTCGGAGAAAATCGGCTGTGACAGACGGACAGACAGACCGACACACGAGTAATCGTATAAGGGTTCCGTTTTGTCTTTCTGGCGTACGGAACCCTAAAACGCTAGCCGGTTTCTTAAAAACAGACCCGGTCTCGATATGTAGTGGATGACAATCCATCTACGGAGCGACCTCGGCGAGCATAGCTTAACCTTCGATCGATCCGTGTGCAGACGCAGACTAGCACGGCTGTCCCATTTCAAAACCTGGTAAGGGACACTTTTTTCGTACATCGTTTTATTGCATAATCCTGCTAAACTGGTCTGTTAGCAAGATTATGCAATAAAACGATGTACGAAAAAAGTGGCTATGAAAAAAGTTACTAGGTTTTTAAATGGGACAGCCGAGCAGTCTCGGCCGCCCGTTGTGTAGTGTAGATTAGTTTTTCTGTTGACCATTCATACAGACAGGAGTTGGGTATTTCGTCGACTAATGCAGAAAAGTTAATTAATTAAAAGAATTCAGAATGCAAGAACGAGCGAAGCGAGCTCGAAAAATTAAGTACCTAAGTAGGTACCCCATCTCGGTTAGATTTTTTATGTCCATTCATACTGAAATAGGAACAGGAAGAACTTTGTTTTAATTTATGCACAAAAGTTTACGAATTAATAAATTAAATTTTAGAATCCCGCTTCGGATACGTTAGGTTCTCTATTCCTAGTATTAGGCTTTTTCGGAATGTTTTGTACCTACTCGTATATTTTATTTTAAAGCCACCCCCCTGGCTCAATTGCACCCCCTTGCACCCCTCCCGTCGCCCATGCCTATTGTACAAGTTATTTGTTTTCGACAAGTCTTATCAAAAACATGTCGTTTATAAAACATATATATTTATCAGACGTTGTTTCAGACACGTATTGTTAACTATTTTGTTCAGCTTTTTTAAATTTTTGACTAATATTCTACAAGTTTTGTATACGATTCGTCTTTACTACTTGTTTTAGGTAAAAAATAATAAATAAATAATAAAATTTATTAAAAATTAAAAATGGGTAAAATACAGTAAAAATCTAAGAAATAATGTAGGTATTACAAAGTATGATGCCTGTACTAGGATAAACCTGTATCACAGGTGGCATGAGTTCTTTACAATTACTATTATGACAACTGATTTCTTAACAATATTTAACATAAATCTTAAGAATAGTGACATGTTAGTTAATTTATTTAGGTGTAGGGCGATAAAAGAAAACAGTAACATGTTTTATACTTTCGTATAAACAGGAGGTAAAAATGTAATGTCAGAAACACTGCGTTCCATTCAACTTAGCCGTCATAGCTCCATTATGTATTGAGCTGAGATATTGCCAGCCGCAAGCGCAGGTTGGCCGCCCCTAATTTTGGTCAGCCTAGGCCCGGGACTCTTCGTCCTTAGGGAAAGTCCGCTATTGCCCATGGGGTGGGTCTCACTATTCCCATTACCCATTGCAATGGTAATATTGAGACTGCATGTTTTTTTCCAAATCAGTCTCAGTATAGGTACCCATTGACATAAGAAACGACGAAAAAAAAATATTGAGACTCATGTCCTCCTTACAAAATGTCTCCGTATTAGAACTCCCATTTAGAACGTTTTTAAACGCGGTGAAACACGGTGACATCTTATTAATAATCGATATCTTAAAATGGCCATGAAAAGACAGGTAATGAAACTTTATCTAATAACAAATAACAGTCAAAGCAGGGTCTAACAAATAGTAGGTACTTATCAAATTACGCATCGTAGACATTTTTATAGTAAAAATAAATTTATATAAGTACACCTACTTTTCAATTCTATTTATAATGGCAACCCAACTGAAATAAACAAGCGTTTTCTTGGCCGTGAATAATCGCGGTATAAAAACGCAAACGGTCATATGTATTACTGTGTTAAGAGGCCGGCGATGGATGCGTAGTTCATACAAACGTAATACCAAAACAATTTGTAAATTAAACATATTCTTAAGTTAGTGTGTCTTTATTCCGATTGAAATACAGAATATCTAGGTTCTCAAATATATATTTTGAATGGACACCGATTTAAACAAGAGTTATGAGAAAAAAAAGTTTTCTATAGAAATTTTAAATTCCTCTTATCTTGTCTTTATAACATTGCCCTTTCAAAATATACTGATACTACTTTTAACACTGGGGCCGCGGCCGGCGCGCGGCGTAAATGATTGCGTAGTTCACGCATGCTACGCTGGCCCCAGTGTTAAAGTAGTATTACTGTCGATGGGAAAGCTGAACGGGAATAGATGGTGAGATCCGCCCTGCCCATGCGGCTATGACCTATTAGGACTTAGCCATGAGCCACTACAGAATGATTTTAAATATTAGGTATTTATTTCCTTACCTTAATATTATTTTATTGTCCAGAGGCGCTACGTGTATGGTGTCGATACCATAACGCAAGTAATAGTAATACCTAAGCAGGTTTTTTTCTTCGCCTGTAGGCATCGACAAAGCCTGATCTTCATCGCCTTCGTCACTCTGACATATCAACTGTACCAATTTTAACCTAAATTCCTCTCGAGCTTTTCTCATTTGCGTGAAGTTTTGCATAACTGGAAGGAATCAATAGTCATTAGCACCGCCGATACCAAAAATTGAATTATTTTTGGTTTATATTCTACGTTACTTTGTGTCGGGGCTGTCCAACCTCCATAGTGACGACGAACTGACTGGCTGACTAGAATAATCACATGACAGAGGACAAAAAGCAGACCTGACACAAGTGGCAAGAGAATAAAGACAAAAAATATCTAAATAATAATAATATATAAAAATTATAATTTAATAATCGCTTTTCTTTTAAAACCTAGTTAACAAGACCGTTCTCTTTGGCAATTTTAAAGTGGAATATTGTTTGGAACCAAAGGCATTCAATTATTTACATATCAATATACGGGACATAGCGAACAAAATCGAAATCCGATACATTTGTCCTACTGGGCAAAAGTCACTCAGTCTAGTGTGGTACCTACGTCTGCATGTCAAGTCGGATTCGTGTCCACCAAAAGAAAATTATTTTCGAAGTTTATGCCTAAATAAACAATAAAATATGGTATTGCAAATGTCGTAGTGATAAAACGACTTTATAGACTTATCCACGGTTTATTTTCGTTAATATTTTGTAATTTACCCAGAATTTTGAAAAAATTTAATTTTTCAAAATTCTGGGTAATTTTCTTAGATTTTTCAAACTATTTGACGGTTCGTAAAAGTGTAACGTGTCAAACTTAGCTATTATGTAACTGTGCTATAGTACGCTAGATGGCGTCAGTGAGACATGGGATCACAGTTTTTCCTTGACATTACTTCTGCTATCCTCCTCTATAATATCTATTTTAAATCTCTGAGTAGGTAACTCACAAGAATCAAGACTGCGAACTAATTACAAATAAAATAAATAAGTAGATATGGAAAGTTGAGAATAAGTATTATATACCGCTGGACTTCTTTTTCGGGGCAAGTTTCGCCGACTGCAGTTTTGCGGCTTTAGTAGCCGGCGAAGGTAATTTTAAAACTTCCTCCGGCAATGAAAACAAAGGGCGTGTCCGTACTTTGAAATCATCAGGCAATGCAATCTTCGGTATTTTCGGTAGTTTTATATCGGAAGTGGACGGAGAGGGTTGGCTTTTCTTTCGTGTTGGCCTGTTGTTCTTCATTTCTGGCTCCTATAAAAAAAAAAATAGGTAGGTACTACAATTGCTTTTACACCTTTTAGGGTTCCGTAATCAACAAGGAATCCTTATAGTTTCGCCATGTTCGTCTGTCTGTGCCCGGCTTAGCTTAGAGACTGTTAGTACTAGAAAGCTGTAATTTGGCATGGTTATACATAACGCCGACAATAGTGGTAAAATAAAATCTAATGATTTTTTTTAGGGTCCTTTGCACGTAAAGTGGGGATGACAATCTTTTTCTCATTTATCCCATGGCGTGGGATATCGTTGTATAGGCTGTTAAAATATTGCGGGTTTGTGGAAACCATTTTTAGATTCTGGGATCCGTTAGCTTAATATTAAGTTTTAAAGTCAATTAAAGTGCTATTATTTGTTAGAGTCAAGTGTAGTGCCTAAATGGTTGTTTTTGGTTTCGTGAAAAAAAAACATGGCAGTAGTATGACGACTTGGGCGGCTTCTATAGGTGTGGTTTCCATTTTCTTTTAGCTTCAGTATTCCCCGTGACGTGAAATATTGGACTGATCATCAATTTTCATAAGCCTTTTTTTATAGGGTTTCAGTACAATAGTTTTCCAAACAATAGGGTCTTTTGTTTTAAAAAAAGTATGTTTTTTGTTTTACGTTCCATGACGTATGGTGCATAATCTTTGGTTATTATATTGAAAGAGGTTGAAAGCTAACAAAATTGCCTTTCAAATGATACCTATGCCCTAAGAATAAGGAAATGCATTCCTTATTCTTAGCATAAGCCACAATCCATAGTTCATTGCAAATTGCACAGAACTTGTAAAAAAAAAAATCGAACAGTGGACGATGATGTGGTTCCAGTTTATTGCTCGCGACTACGAATTTAAAAGGAAAACTATCACAGCTAAGTAGGTTTTACAAGTTAACGAGTAATACTCGTAGTAGACCAACTTACATTTGCAGTTGGAGAATTGACCGTGACGTAGGTATATCAATGTATGGGAGAACATATTTTTCAACTAAGTACAATGTTAAGTTTGTTTTGGGATAAATTCATCCCAACTCCGAAATGTTTCATTGTGCGTGGACCGACATGCACTTGCCCGGTTTTTCCTATTACTGGGAGAATATTTTTGTGCCGGAATTGTTCCCGCGACACGTAGCGCAGCAGCCAATCGCTCAACCACTGCGCAATAAGTGTATTTTTTGTTTAGTTGGTCGAAATAGACACAAACATTGGTCGAAAACCGGCCAAATGCGTATCCGACCACGCACAATTAAAGTTTCCGTAGTTGGAATGAATTTACCCCAAAAACAAACTTAACATTTTAGTTGAAAAACATGTTCTCCCATAAATACAATGACATGAATATTTACTTTGTAAAGAGCGTTTACACCTTACGGCATTTCATACAAACTTTCAAGCCCTTGTTTTTCGAAATGTCTGAACCGATTTTAATGAAACTTCATACGCATAAGCAGGATACAAAGGTCTAAAAACTTAGTTAAGATAATTTTCGAAATGTCTTATTTAAAAACACATAACTGGAAATCTCTGTTTCGATGGTAAAGAAGAACGGTCATGGTCCTTAGGAAATGTACCCAGGCCCGAAACAAAAGGAACGTATCTCATTTATTTTGTTATATTAAATATAACAGAAATAAATTAACACTTTTCTGAATATCAGAGGCTATAAATTGCCATTTGATTTTGGTTAGATACGCAAAATATTTAAAAAATATTGTCTTAATGAATAGCAATTATTATATATCTCTTAAATGACGCCAATTTAGATAAAAACACAAAAAATAGACAGTTATCTAGCTCCATTAGAGCTAAAATATTCCTGGTGGATCACAATATACGGGCGTATTTAGTGCTTTTATTTTAAATTTTTTTTTTTTTTTCTTTGGCAATCCGCTATCAGTTTTTACTTTTAGCGGATGAGTTGGGTGTAAATATTGGCGCGAAGAGTGTAACTCCAGCGAGCCATCTACTCCGTATTCGTTCTTAGGTCCACACAGTGTTGTGGGTGGACTACACGATGTCTTTCCTTTTAAGTCTTTTTAACCGACTTCCAAAAAGGAGGAGGTTATATGTTCGGCTGTTTGTTTTTTTTTTTTTTGTTTGTTCACCTATATAATATCTCCGTCAATTATGGACCGATTTTGAAAATTATTTTTTTGTTTGAAAGGGTATGCTCCCGAGGTGGTCCCATTGCCGACAAATCACAATCTGATGCGGGAATCCCATGGAAATCGAGGGAAACCCTCGAATTTTATAGGCAAACCTATAGCGATTTGGGTATTTTTTATAGTAGCTCGTGCATTTGCTCCCGAAAATCACCATTTGGTGAAGTGGAACTGATGATGGAGACCACAGATGGCCACCGGAACAACATAATAATAAGTATTTAACGGGTTGCGATTCGATTAGGTACTTTAATATGGTTGCTAAGCAATTTATGCTCGTCACAATGCATATGGTGAGTGGCAGTTCTCCTGGTTCTTACCAGGAGGACTCCTCAACAATTAACGTCCCAGCATCGGGAACAGCAATATTTTGTAAAAGGTGATGAGCAGTTGACTTTAGGCTATTGTAACTTAGATAAAATGTAAAAAAAATAAAAAGGTAAAAATAAGGTAAAATGTGTAATTTTATGTTTATTGTTTCTGTATTGTTTTATTTTTTTAATGTAAAGCATACTTAAGTTAATTTTCTGTGAAGATTACATTGTTATAATTATTGTGTTGTTTTAGTTATAAGTAATTTGGTGTTAATGTATTGTGTAGTTATTTGTAATTGTTAGTAATAGTGTTATTTAAAATAGTTAATATATAAACAATTGCCTTATCACATCATTTCTCAGCCTAAAATTTATAGTCACACCACACATGATTCGCTTAATAAATATAATGAAATTAAAATAATAAATATTTACGCAACTATGACTACGCTACGTGTCTTTAAGGAAGTTATCGTTCGACGCTGTCGATTCGTTTCATGGAATCGAATGATGATAACATTGTCTAATTTCTATTCGTTGTCCTATGATCACGTGATATTTCGATACCTTATGTCAACCCCATACTTTTGTGGCTTTTCTATTAACGATAACGCTAATCGAATGTTACTTTGTCTAGGCCCTCTTGTTAGCTTGTGGATAATCGGTTTACCCAAGAGATAATTTTAATTGGTTGCCATGGTTTATTTTATGTTTGGTTTGGCCTCTGCTCAACCTTTTTGGGATTACAGGCGTTATGTTATGTTTAATTTATTGATTTGCTTCCGTATTTTTCATTAAAGAAGGTATGCTTGAAAGTATCGTATTTTGAGACTGCAGTTTTCATCAAGTTACAACATCTCGCTAATTGGAATAATTCAAACTGCTGTGATAAACTCATCATTAATTTATCAAAAAAGTCTTGGATGAATGTGAACACTCATCTTTGCCCGCAGAATTTTCGCTAAATAAGTCGGAAGTCGGTTATTTTTTTTTACAAAAAGATTATTTCCTATAACTTCTTGTATTCATTGCGGCAGCCACATCGTTGGAATGCCTTTCCAGTCTTTCCTGGTCATTGACATATTCCTGGTATTTTGTTGTGATGTGTTTGATCTCGTCCATGACGGTATTCATTGATAACTCCTTGTGTATTTCAGCCTTCGTGACAAGCCAAGGAACGCCACTAATTGACCTGAAAATAAACTTTTGCATTCTTTGTATGATGCTAATGCTTGAGTTACAGGCGCTGCCCCAGAGTTAAATACTATAAGATCCAGTGTAAGTTCTTGTAACGGATGTTATGTTGATCTCGCTTGGTCTTAAGGTGTATCTTTCACGTTATGCGTCGGTCAAGATGTAACCCAAGGTATCTTATGCTGTCATGGTGGTATAGTGTGACATTCTCGAGGTGTACAGGCGGACAGTAACCTTTTCGCAGCGTAAATGTGACGTGGACGGATTTGCTTGTGCTCGTCTTTATCCGCCACCTTTATAGCCATGTGGTTATTTTATCGAGACTCCCTTGCAGCATGTGTGAGGCCATAGCAGGATCTGTGTGGCTTGCAAGTATTGCAGTGTCATCAGCAAATGTTGCTGTAGTAACCTCATCAGTATGCGGGAGATCTGCAGTGTATACTGTGTACAACACCGGTCCCAGTACTGACCCTTGCGGTACTCCAGTAGTTATATTACAGAACGTGACGTCACATCTGCTTCTTTTACTTGAATACAATTATGAACTTTGAAGGTAAATAGAAATAAAAAAAAATTGTATATCGCCTGAACATAAACATAAGGCAATATTTTGGTGTTAGCCATGGATTTCGAATATAACAAATATATATTTTAGCTCTAATTAAAATAACAAAAAAACTGAGTTATGTCTCTTTCGTGTCGGGTCTGGGTCACAAATGACCGTTCTTCTTTAAAATCGGTCTAATTTGGCTGTAACACTATGTTTGAAAATGTTTTAGACCTTTGTATCCTGCCTATGCGTATGAAGTTTCATTAAAATCGGTTCAGTCATTTCGAAAAACAAGGGCGAGGGACACGTCATGCATACTTGAACGCTCATACACATGTTCAACGCTGCAAACTTGATCAAGCCGGCATGGCAGAACGAAATTCTATTTTCGCTTCAAGTAGACATTTTATACAACATTAGTTTTTGTTTATACTAAACCTCTTAAGGGGTCATTGTATTCATCATTATGAACAACTTTTACTATGGGACCAAAGTTGTAATCGCGAAAAAAATATCAGCTGTTCCCTACATTTTGACGAGTTCAGCGAACTTAAATGTAGGGAACAGCTGAGTTTTTTTTTCGCGATTTCAAGGTTGGTCCCATAGTAAAAGTTGTTCATAATGATGAGTACAATGACCCCTTAAGAGGTTTAGTACAAACAAAAACTAATGTTGTATATATACTTTAAATGTATACATTTTTATCTTCTTTAATTATTGTTACGAACGAAAATTATCTAATATTGCTTCTCAGTTCTAAAATAGGGATAAGTGACATACAGCATCACGTCAACAAGTATTTTCCCAAGGGTAGGCAGAGGTGAATGATACACCTACTTTTCGCCTGTTATGTTACCTAACTCGTTAACCGGGCAAAAATCCAGACTACCTACAGCCTACAGATAAATTTCTACTGGAAAAATCCATTAACACTTGCCCGATCTGATCGAACCCAAGACCTCACGCGCAGCAATTGCGTGTGCAGCCACTATGATATGACAGTATCAACGAGGAATCGGGGAAACACAAATTGGGTATCAATTATTGCAAATCTCCAGGGAGTAGTGGGAGCTTTGCATAATCCACATCATAGAGGAAAGTAATATATTGGGTAATCCACATTCTCGTCTACGCAATTTAATTACTGTTTAGGGCAGACGTTTTGTTGTTCCTACAAATAATATAAACATAAACAGTTCTATTCTACATGAGTTGACTTCATAATATTTTATTGTGTTCATTCTTAGTGTTCATTACATAAAATGTAACTTTTAAAATAATAATTAGGGTCTTGATTGTTGATAAATAATTCTACGACAACTGACAAAACTGTAGCATTATCCAAACGTTTTTGACAGGTCAAGACGAGAGGTTATATTTCGCGAAATCGTTAAAATTATGTTAAATTGAGAATTACACAGAAAATTAAGCCTTAATTTTCGGCTCTACAGCGTCGAACAATAATAAATAAACAGAATTCTAATATCAAATACCTTTGAACTGCTTTATCCGAGTCCCAAAAAGGTGAGCACTAAAATAGTTTTACTTTTTTGGTTATCTCTACACAGTTTTCAATTATTTAACACTTATTTATTCTAACAAAACGAATAAAATTAGCTAAACTACAAATATAGCCATTTTCCTATCTATCTCAGTAGCACGAATACTGTTATTGTCAAGTATTGATTTCTCCATGACAACGGCCTATCTTCATTTACTGTAATTTATTTATAAGTGGCCAGTATTATCGAGTTTGGATAGGTTTTATTTCGTTTCGTTTTTATGACAGTAGCTATCATTTTTATGTCTTCTATTACAATTTTCTAGGTTACAATTGGTTAAATGAAACTAAAAGTACAATCATATTCAAAGGTAAATTGCGCTATTGTGAAGCATTCAATTACTAATCCATACACAATAACACTGCTACAATACCTAGGCATGTATATACATATACAGCATTTGACCTTCATTGTTTAAACACTGTATCTGTCTTGCTCAGATAAACTGAGATGACATCATTTCCTAGCTGTATTGTATACTTCTGTAGGTACCACACAGTACCACAACTATTGTGAACTGGTTAAAGGACCATTGAGCATCACAGAGCAATTTATATTTAATATTCTCATTTTTTAATACAGTTCATCCACAGGACTTTAAATCTGCTTTGAAATTTGATTTTGTGTGAGTTGTATTTTAAGTTTATAAAATTCTAAGCTGTTTATTTAGTTGGCTTGAACAATATATGTTCTTATAGATGATATATGACTTACTGCTTTATGTGCTAATGTATAAAAGAAGCTATGTTTTCAGTGTGTCCTAATTATTCTTCTCTCTGCCACATCTTTTATTATGAAATACTTGGCTCTGCATATTTATTTACTAACCCTTAAATGTATCTTTTCTGTTACAGATGATCTTCCAGTTGGTACGCCGGTTCCACACAGGTCCTGTGTGTAGGGCAGCTGAATCCTCCCTGCTTGCTAAACTCAGGAAGAAAACAGGCTACACCATTGCTAACTGCAAGAAAGCACTAGAAATGCATAACAATGATACTGATAAGGTATGACTTGACTGAATCATTGTCTACTATTTTTATGTATGAAACTAAGCCTAGCTTCTTTCTATTTATTTTATTTTATGTATTAGGGAAAATAAACAGCCACACATTACATTATGTAGGAAGAAAAAAAAACATACAGCCAAATGTGTACCTACCTAACCAACATCATTTTCCACGGAATACACATAAAAAAAAAACTTTACAAACTATGCTATTAAAACCTACAAACTACAATAATTCAAGTTAAGAAAACATTTTTTGTGCTAAATAGTAAAACAAAAACTGGCCAAGTGCGAGTCGACTCGCGCACGAAGGGTTCCGTATCATTATCTATAAAAATGGCAAAAAAATCACGTTTTTCGTATGGGAGCCCCCTTAAATATTTATTTCAAATTAAATTAAAATAAAACAAATATTTAAGGGGCTCCCCTTAAATATTTGTTTTATTTTAATTTAATTATTTATTTTGAAAGTGAATATACTTACAACTAAATATTCTGTAAATATTTCAAGCGGTAGATGCTTGCAATATTCATGTTGCCATTATCAATATAGAGCAAAAGCGAGCAAAAAAATCACGTTTGTTGTATGGTTGTAGCCCCTTTAAATATTTATTTCATTGTTTTTTAGTATTTGTTGTTATAGCGGCAACAGAAATACATCATCTGTGAAAATTTCAGCTGTCTAACTATCACGGTTCTTGAGATACAGCCTGGTGACAGACGGACAGACAGACTGACAGACAGATATTTATATAAGCCTTCTCCCCAGGGGCGAGGCAGAAACTACAGAACGCCACCTGCTATGATCCTTATATACTCCTTTTGCTTCGTTTACGTTCATAAACCTGGTCATCCATGCATGTCATGTTGCAAGTGTTTTTTGAAAAACAACACCAATAAGGTCTCCATATGCCGTTCTAGGGCGTCCCCTCTGTGTTTCCACTCACATCTGCCATATAAATAACTTTGGTTATAGTTTGACCGATACCGCTGTACCGCACTTTAACCATGTGAGCGGCGAGACACGGGCAGTGCCCGTCGCTCATTCGTTAACGCCAACCCCCGCCGCTCCGCAAATGCCTTAGGCGCGGTACATCGGTATCGGTAAAAGTATAGTTCCAACTTTAAAATGATTGATAATTCTATTTATTTGATTACAGGCTGAATCATGGTTAAATGACCAAGCCCAAGCAATGGGTTGGGCCAAGGCCACCAAACTTGCTGGCCGCGCAGCCCTGCAGGGCCTCGTTGCAGTGAGGTTTGATAAGAATCATGGAGCTCTCGTGGAGCTTAACTGTGAAACAGACTTTGTTGCCAAGAATGACAAGTTCCATAAAATGGTTGAAGAGGCCACTCTAGCGTGCTACAAGTTTGCTCACACTCATATGCAAGCTAAAGGACCTGTTACAAAGGTATATTTCGTTGTAATCTTAATAATTAATAAATTATATGTTCTTTATAAAACTTTTGTACACTGAGTTATACGACTTTTTATCTAGATGTTCAATATCCATGATGGAAGTCTGTGACCATAAATAACGCTGTGTTAGTGTCAGATCAATACCTCATCCGGTGACATTTGCGTGTGTGTCTGATTGAATACAACTTTGGCTAGTGTTATATGTTTCTTTGGTTTTCTCTATAAAAACCTCATTTCAAAAACACCTGTATTTTTCTGTAGAAAAATTTTCATGTGTATCATAATAAAATTATACTGCAGCCATTCTGTTATAGCTGTATGTGTGATCAGACTGTGATTACCTGTGTAAAAGTGATTCTGATATCCTATTTACAGAATAAACGATTTCATTTCATTTCCTCTTATTCAGGCACCCAAATAACTAGCAGAATCATCGTGGGTGTCTAAATGATGCTTGTTTTATAGATTCAATTATAATTAGCTAATTTGTCAATTTAAAACGAACGAACTAATTTGTAAAGTAGATTTTCTGTAATCCAATCGAAATAAATACACACTACCTTAAGAATATGTTTGATTTACAAATTATTTTGGAATTACGTTTGTATGAACTACGGATGCCCTTTAACCAGGAATGAACCTTACACCATTTTTTATGTATTTTATATATTTTTCCAGATGGAATTAGACAGCGAACAATTAGCCAATCTGTCCACAGAAAGTGGAAAGAAGTTATCAGAGGTACTAGCTTTATTCATTGGATCTTTTGGTGAAAACGCGGTATTGAGGAGAGCTGAATGTTGGAAATCAAACAATAAAGACGTCAAAATTGCTGGCTATACCCACCCTGCGCCTGTGAAGCCGGCGGAATATTCTGCAGGAAAATATGGAGCTCTACTCGCATATAAACAAGCTGACGATACTGAAGATGTTGGTAGGCAGCTCTGCCAGCACATAGTAGGCATGGGTCCTAAAAAGATCGGTAACAAAGAGAAGGACCACCCTGCCAAAGACGCCGATGACGAAACCTGTCTAATTTACCAAGAATACTTACTGGACCCCTCCTATATAGTCGAGGAAGTGATGGAGCAACATAAAGTTGAGGTCATTGATTACATAAGATTCTCGTGTGGAGAAGTAATTGAAGCGAATATGCCTGGCGTGGAGAAGCAACCATTAGATACAGTCCAAACCTTACAATGAAATGATGCAATGGCACACTTGGTTAAAGTAGTTATATAATTTCATAATTTGTTATGTGATAACTAAAATCCATAGTTCATATTTATTTTGTATTATTAAGGAATAAAAGCTTAAATATTATTACTCTTTGAATTTCATCTATATTAATATTATAAAGAGGTGAAATTTGTTTGTAAGTTTGTATGTAGGTAATCTCTGGAAGTACCATCGGATTTGATAAATTCATTTTGCATTTGATAGCCCATTTTTGAGGAAGGTTATAAGTTATTTAACATCACGCTACGACACTTAGGAGCTGAGCAAAAAGCAAATCATAACGCTAAGAAGTAATAGCGCGGGCTGGCGATGCAATCAGGGACCATTTTGGTTA
The DNA here is from genome assembly GCA_948098905.1 of Tiliacea aurago. Lineage (NCBI taxonomy): Eukaryota > Metazoa > Arthropoda > Insecta > Lepidoptera > Noctuidae > Tiliacea > Tiliacea aurago. Next base: position 21,720,995 of record OX402581.1, on the reverse strand, counting down.
CCCATTGAAAGGGTATTCGATAGGGTTTTTCTAAGCGGTTAATCAAAAACCCATACGATATGGGTAACTCTTTTAAACGGTTTTTCCAAAATGGTCCCTGGGTAGAATCAAAGACATTAAATTAACATCTTTAATCTCTTTAGGTAGAATAAAAATAGAATTGGTCATGCTACGCGTGCTGGGCGGATATCTAAATAATTCATGTCACTGGGTTTCATGTAGGTATAAAACCCATTGAATGGGTTATCATCATGTAACCCTTTCACTGGGTTTCAAGTATAAACCCATTCATTGGGTTATCATGTAACCCTTTCACTGGGTTTCAAGTTAAAAAACCCATTCAATGGGTTACATCATGATAAAGGTAACCCATTGAATGGGTTACCCTTTTGATAGGCTTAACTCTTAACCGGGGTTGTAAGGTCCCTGGATGCAATACGACGCAGTGGGTCGGGGCACAAGAAATTTCACGCAGTCACGGGCAGAAGCTAGTGTATTTTATTATAAAAACATGGTTGGTAAAGTTTAATCACTACAAAAAAATCAATAAGTAAGTAAAGGCACACTAATATCATTTTTTGTATGAATCAGCGTGAATAACATTCTTCGTCTTGGCTTTTCCCTTCCAGAGGAACATTCGACAGTCTTTTTTCCAAAACATAGCAATTTGGCAAGGCTCGAAACAGTAGCCATGGTAGCTCAGTACCTCCGGGGAGACGACGTGGAGCGCCAGGGTGATCTGCTCTCTCGTCCTGAAGGGGCCCGTGGTGGCCGGCCGCAGCAGGCACCCACACGGACAAACTGTCGCTATCTTCGGCGCCGACATAACATTTATTCTGTTACATAAATTGATTCTTTGAAAATTGCCACATAACCTGAGCTCCTCGACGGCGCCGGTGAAAGATTGCGTGGCACGCAGCGCGAGAGGCCTCGCATTTTGGTTTTCTGGATTATTTCTGAAACCAACGGTGGATAAAGATTTTTTTGTGATATTCGGACTATCTTCCGGGCTCCTATCTTCGAACTCGCTCTCTTTATCAGAATTATCATCTGTGTACATGATTGCTTTATTTTACGTTTTTTACGAATTTAAATGACAGTTTCCGTCGTTTGTTTCCCGCCTCGGATGACATTAGCTCGGAAAGTCGGAAACGTTGATCCAAGGACAAAATTTCGAAAGTTTTGATCAAAAAGTTTGTATGACCCTGGTGTCACCAAACACAGTAGGTACCTACTTTTGCAGTCATCAGTAGTCATCACACAAAATTAAAGTAAATAATAGAAAATAGGTCAGTTTATAACCATTCGACCGCGTCGAATCGATCTGTGATCGCATCATGTACAGACGCCAGCACATCAACCTACTACAATCTGTCAAATTTCTTTAATAGATTTTCAACTTTATCCCTACAGTATAAGGTTCAAGGTTGATTGAGGAAATTTGACAGTTTCGGGTAGCTTGACCTGCTGGCGTCTGTACCGCTTGTGTTGTTGCAGGGAGGTCTAATACACAGACATAACGGTAACTGAATCTAGGACAACTAGTTCCGATGCTGCAAAACGTATTTCAGTAACCAAACCAAATTAATATTTACCTATCTAACTTGAAGATATCTTTAATAATCCCTTGTTGGTAAACATAGAATTGTGATTTGTTATGGCTACCTACTTATCTCTACAAGTTACCAGGTATTGCAGGTACCATCATATGTAGGACAGTAGGACGCCAAGGCTACCCATTCATTGCCGAACCTACCCTGTGTCAAAGATCAATCTGGGATGCTCTGTGGTTTAATTAGAATGGGTAGTATCTCCCACCCACGTAGTCTATTGAAGATCTGTAAGTACCTAGTGCAGTTCTTTACGTCTTCAATTGTTTTCTCGGAGAAATAAACTGTAACATTAGAATAGGCATAGTAGGTTGGTACATACCTAGGGTAAAAACTGAAAAGCGAGATTTAAGGCTCGTACAGACTGGCGTGACAGACAGCGCGACCCATACCACGCCCGCGATATCGCACCAGTCTGTCTACTGTGAACTGCACTACTTACAGGTCTTCAATAGACTACGTGAGTGGGAGATACTAGCTACCCATTCTAATTAAACCACAGAGCATCCCAGATTGATCTTTGACACTGGGTAGGTTCGGCAATGAATGGGTAGCCTTGGCGTCCTACTGTCCTACACATGATGGTACCTGCAATACCTGGTAACTTGTAGAGATAAGTAGGTAGCCATAACAAATCACAATTCTATGTTTACCAACAAGGGATTATTGAGCAAATGAAAATGAGTGCCGAATTAATGTCCAAATGAACAAAGTGCGCGTCCGAGCGTGCATCCTGTCCTGTGTGGCAGATTGCCAGCTTCACTATGGCGAATGATCCCACCATACCATGTGCGATGTTTGTGTTGGTCAGTCAGTACACATCACCGCTCTGCTATGGCTTGACGGACAACTTAGCTGATAGCTATCAAGCCGTTCCATACTCATAGTCATTTTAAATGAGAAAGTGAGATAAACTGCAATTAAACCGTTAATGGACGAACATCAGGTGGTGCATTTAAAATCTTTACGTATTTAATTGCTTTAATTATTGTGTCGTGCATCAATTAATACATTTCCAGAATTATGTCTGTATTATTTTAATTTATTGATTATTTGGGTAGGCCTGTCTATCCCTAGTTAGGTGTTAAAAACAATAAGACGCACATAACAACATTTGATAAATAAGTACCTACCTATAAGTAGCAATTAGGATAAAATCTTATAAAAATACCTTCAGGTAACTTGTCTGAGTTCGCTCTAGATACCTAAAAATGCATTATAACTATTAAGATTATAGGCGAGGTAGGTATAATTATGTATACCAATATAAAATCGATGTCTAAACTTTGTCCATATTTATTTGGTTATCCACAATTACTTACGTCTAAATTTTAATCTGATCTATCGGTATTATGCTAAACAAACAGCGTTGGTTCCGCTACGTCAATTTGTCGCTGTTCTAATTGAGTTGTTAAGAGCTGCCGATAACTAGCGATGAAAACGCGATAGTCACCACCGCCACATATCAATCTGAGCAGGTAGCCGCCCAGACTTTCGCGGGAATTAATTCATTCCTCTCGAAGTTTTATTAAAATTTGTAAGTGCAAGAAGCGTGAAAATTTTTTCTTTTTGTGGTTCGCTCGACCGTAGTCCGAGAGCGGTCGGTTAGTCAGTGAGGAGTGCATAGACGTCGCGGTCGTCTGCGCGTGTCCTACTGTGTCTATACTCCATAGTGCCGATACGCGGGTGCCATTTGCAGTTCCAGTGAACTTGTTGTTATGGAACCAGGCAGCTCCTGAACATCCACAGGAAAATGCATATCCTGGAGATTGGTGCTGATCAAGTAATTACGTGATTTTTGTATACAAACAGTGAAAGAAACTGAAAGTGTCAGAGTGCCTTCAACTTTGAATGCAAAGTCATTAACTGACATAACGCATTTAATTGTTAAGATGCATACCTTTGGCAAATGAATGAGCGCTAATTATTAGATAATATATCATATTCAATTATATTCACTGTGACTACATTTGACTGACAAATGTAGGTATCAAGAGACAGTTTCGTAAAACAATATACCTTCTTTTAACAATTTTCTAACTTTGTTGTAGATACTTTTATTTATTTGTAAATAAACTAGCTGTGCCCCGTGGTTTCACCTGCATAAATTTCGATCCCGTGGGAATATCGGGGGTAGGTAAGTATCCTATGTCCTAATCCAGGCTATGGTCTACCCATGTGCCAAATTTCATCCAAATCCATTCAGCCGTTTTAGCGTGAAAGCGTAACAAACAAACAACTCACTTTTGCATTTATAATAGTTAGGATAGGATATAATACTAGTATCTATCTTCTGTACCTACCATAAATGTAAGTGCAATAGTGCAATGTACTATTTATACCTAAATAGTACCTACTAGGTATAAAAAGTGTCACTTGAATTGTAGGCAGGTAGGTGTAGGTAAACTAAGCTTTACCCACAATTTAAGTAAAAGTGCACTTTATTAACAGATAAAATATTTCATATCGCCATAATCGCACACTCAAGCGCGTTACTAATTAAGCACTTTGTATATCTTTACGCACTATTTCCCTGTGGAGAGAGCAGAACAACATTTATTTATTTATTTCACTTTAACATAAAACGGCCAAAGGCCAATTACATTAGTTAGAGACACAACACATTATATTAGTACAAAAACAAAAGAATATAGCTACTCGACAGTCATACGCTCATCTCACAATACTCCAGACATAGCTTAGCGTCCAAGAGAGCGTTGAGCGCAGAGAGTGTGCGAGGGACAGGAGACTCACTCGAGCGACGCCGACGGTTCGACTCCAAGGCACGGCGAACAATCTGTGCCTCCTACATACAATATCAATATTACGTTACGGGTCTAACATTTCAAACCCGGCTTACTTTGGCTAATGTACCTACCTACTCAAAAGCTAATCAAAGTAAAATACTTTGGACCTCTCCTAGTAGCCTGAAACAGATACCTATCTGCCAAACGACCGGCACAGGAATCGATTCCGCGTCTTCCGCCCACTTGCCCAACTGAATTAGGTGGGTGTTGAAACCTTAGAGCCCAACTTTTAATTGATTTTGGATTGAACTGTGCATCCAACAGATTTTAGCGTTCAATTGGTTACCTCTTCACTGTGAAGACAGCTGACACCCGTAAATTAAATAAGTAACATTTTGCATCACAGAGGTTTGCATCACTTTTGTTAAGGCTCGTGCAGACTGGCTCGACACTTTCCACTAAGGCGACGATAACACACTTTTAATGATTTTATACTGAAGATCACGTCTAACTAGTAGTGTTAATGATTTGAAAAAAATATATGTTAAATTAGAGCATTTTCTCAATAATTTGTAGGTAAATAGTGAAATTAATTTGTAAAGTTATGTCTAACGCGGATAAAAAACTGAGAAGGCGCAAAATCTACAAAGCGTATTTTTCTGAAACCTTCACCAATTTAAAGATACCTAATTTAATTATTGATCTTTTAGTATACGCGTTTTATTAAAATACCTTTTTTTTTGTGTATAATAAATTAATAATGCGTCAAATTCGGGACCGCGCTCCTTGATGGGCAAGTCCTATTATTACTGGCTGAACGTACGACGCGTTTCGTGAGCTCAATACAAAACACGCAAGCTAACCACTCAAGGTCACTGGCATAAATCTCCGTCTTAAGTTTTCTTATAAATTATGCTACTAGTGTCTTGTCGTGCCTGTCTGTGGAAGCCTTTATTTTTTTAGCTTTAGAAATAGATAAGAATAGAATTTGCATAACCAATTATTACTCATGTTGTAATCGTTCAAATTGAGAGACTATTTACAAAAAAGTTGAAACTAGAATTCGTCACGATATTTACATTGGCAATCAACGCCTTCGCGGTTGGGCTAAGTTGGGCTATGAAACTTTTCTAGTCTTCTTGACACAGTAGCCTGTTGGTCAAACAAAAGATAGAACACACCGGTGGTAGGTACCAAACACATTGCATCGTCCCTCACCCAACTAAATCTCATCGTACAAGTAAATATAGAAGGTACCTAGATAGGTAGGTACCGTTAGCGTTAGGTAATACCGCCTGGACCAGCATGAACATTAATTATAATTACGACACGACAAAGCTCACCACCTACAATAGACATTATCATGGAAATTACGTATCTAATGCCTTTTACAAGTAGGTTACACCAACTAACATTAGTGACCACACCCAGAAGGCCTATTGTCGTTTGTCGGACGACCCACAATCCGCTAACGTAGTCGTTTGTCCGATTTTATCCGTACCTGTCCTTGAGACGCTCCTACAATCTGCCCTACCCATTATTATTGCCTATCAAAATAAAAGGGTTCCGTAGTAATTTCAGTCGTTGGTCACGCCATTATTGAGCAAAACAATAGGCTGGGCTGGATTGTAGATATGGTCGCGGTTCTGATTTCCAGATCTGAACGAAACAATGGAGGTTTCATTCTCAGATGAAGTTCAGAACTTTGTGCTAGATCTTTGTTCCACAATTAGATAAACTGTACTTACAATACCAGCTGCACGTAGGTATATAGGGACTTAAATAACTATAGGTGGTTAAAGTTAAATAGGTAACTAGTCTAAAAACATTTTAATTTAATGACCTAATACTATGGTCTATTCAATTGAGATACTTTGTTTTGATTTTAGAGTTTGAGTACCTAATTAGGTAACCATACTAATAGATTTTTATGATGACCACAGGATGGAGATGAGAGCGGCAGCGCACGCGCCGCTGAAGCAGCATTTCGCACGGTGCCGCGAGACCACACCACATTCCTCGTGTGGAGAATTACGGTAAGATCGATCCATCTATTTATTTATAGTTCATTAAAACGGTACAACACCAATTACATTAATTAACATAGAAGCTTATAAAAAGATTATTATTAACATATTTATAAATAACATTTGATTCAATTTGATTTAATTTAGTGATTTTAAAACTAACATGGAACAGACTCCTTATCATATTTTCTACGTTATACCATAAACATAAGAATACCTACAGAGTGACAGGTTAAATGAGGGACAACCTTTTAAAAAAATCAGCTGTTCTACATTTTGATCAAGTAGCTTAGGTGGTCACTAAATAGGGAACAGCGTTTTTTTTTTTCATATTTCAGCGTTGGTCCTGTAAGTAGTAAGTACCTAATAGTCAATGACGTATTATAAATAGACGCGTCATACACACGAACATAAGGCTGCGTTTCCACCAGAAATGAGCGAGGATGCGTAACGAGGGATGTGTGTGAAACTAACCAATAACATCGCTTCATTTCATTGCTGAAGCTAAGCTAGTGTTATCATTGGTTAGTTTTACGCACATTCGCAGCTACGCATCCTCTCACATCTCTGGTGGAAACGCACCCTTAGTGCACTCAAAAACAGCGCTGCAGCGTAAGCCATGAATGTAGGTACATACTTGCATATTATACAATCGTACAGTGCGTGAAGAAAAGGAAAGAAGACCTATACCGTTATCTGTTGTTAGAAAGAGATGAACATACATACATAGTATATTTAGTTACGTCACTAGCTGCTGCATGTTCAATGGCACGTACGCGTGGGTCGCAGTCAGAGGATACTCGTATTCAAAACAAAAAGCAATTAATATGTTTTAATAAAAAAATACAGTAGACGCATGAAATGAGACGTTTTTCTTTACTCTCACAGTAGTAATGTAATTTGTATAACGTGTCTAGTCTAGACACAGGAAGGCATTTTCTTTACAAATAATTGCTGAGAATTGCGAGTGATAGTGACGTGTAGCCGCGTCACTGGATGGCGCGCGACTAATACCAAGTCAGGCAATTGCCTTGCTTTTACTTTGCCATTATTGAGCGCGGGTAACGCATCTAACTAAAGGTAAACATCATTGGTAAGTAGGTACTTACATTTTGATACAAGTGGAGAATGTTTGCTATTGCATTCGAAGTAGGTGAGGTTGTTTTTGAGCCGAGAACTGCAATAACAAATGTCCACGTGTATCAAACGACGTTTTTCAATACACTTTTGAAGAAATAAAATAAAATAACGAAAAATATTTTTGTCATGAATTATTAGGAAACTATGATTTAATTTTCTTTTCTTCCGCGCATTGCTTTCGCCAAGTTGAAGGAGAAGCAAAGGTTTATAGCCGATAAACAACCAAATATGAAAAATATAAAAATCAAATATTGTTGAGTTTAGAACACAAATATATGTTAATTTGTTGCCGATTTTTTTATTGTAATAATCATGGTATTCTATTTATAAACATTATTTAAATATTCCAAAAATATTAACGCCACAAAGACGCATCTTTGCCGAGATAAAAAAAAACACCTACGAATAGAGAGTTTAGAGAGGACCGTCTCTGGCCATTGAGTCTGTGGCGCGAGACGGTGTGAAATAAAGAGGCATTGAGCCAATTTGGACTAAGTATAGGTATAAGTTAACCATGGCAATTTTTATTGTCGCACACGTGTTGGAAAATAAAAAATCGCACGCGTGTGAAATAAATTGCATTGTGAACCTAATCGTAGTGCGATATGAACCAGTTTTTGAGGAAGTGTATTGAAAAAATAGTAAATTTTCATGAGTACTACACTCCCTTAAAGTATGTCCCTCGTTCAACATAACACCCGGTACACACGGCTACACATCAAGCTATACATTTCCAGTATACGCTGACCTCTCATTGTATAGAAATTCTATACAATGCGAGATCAGCTTATACTGGAACAGTATAGCTTGATGCGTAGCCGTGTGTACAATACACAAGTAAACAACCTTATCAAACTAAACCTAATCAAGGACTTCTTGGCGGGAAAGTGAAGCGTCATGTTCAGCAGTTTGTTTAATTTTCCAAAATTTGTGTTTATCCGAATATTAATGTGTAACAATGGTGGATTATTAACCATTAAGTGTTTGTGAACGTGCATTAGTGTAGGCAAATGAAACAAAACAGTGCAACTTCGCTTCAAGTTCCTTCTCTCAAGAAGTCCGCGTGAGGTCTCAGTAAAGTGTCACATCTTTACTGAAACTCAAGGGGAGTGGGCGGGGATATCATCATCATGCATTTATAATTAATTTCATCAATACTATACAAGAACTAAAACGTGACATTGGCTAAATGCACAAACCGTGCGAAGCCAGAAGAAAAAAAAAAAAAAAAAATCTAATCAAATCAAAAATAATTTTATTTCACATAAGCCTACATGGGCACTTATGAAATGTCAGAAGCTAGGTGCACGGTTCCAATTGGTCGTTTCCTATGGAGAAGAGCCGGCAAGAAACACCACGGTTACTTTTAAAAAAAAAAATGGCTTTTACAATGTTTTCAAATTACAGTCTCGTAATAGGTATGAGAGGACAGCGTAGGCCCTTCAAAAGTGCCAGGTACTTAACAAAATAGAAAATACAGTCTACGTCCTCACATTGACAAAAAAACAATATAAAATATGATTAAAATAATAAAAGTTAGAACCTTGTTGACATTAAAATCGGAGGTAAGTATAATGTATGTCAAATAAGAAAAACATTATGTCAGTGAAGTTTGTAAAAATATATAAAATTTAATTTAAAAAAACATCGTAATATCATATTATTCATCTACCTACATTAACCAGTTTAATTTGAATATGTTACTGGTCAGCTTTCAGGCTGTCTACCTGTACCTAACTTAAATGATTGTAGTTAAAAATACAGACTTGAAATTACTTATGTAATATAATTTTAATCTTTCTAACAAACTCGTCCTTGAACAAACTCAAGTTCCAGTGCCCCACGAAAAGTGACTGTCACGTTTTTCACCAAGCAACACTGAACTTAAATTGACCTATCACGCGAAGCGCTCACATTCAATTACATTTGATAGATATCTACAGAATTACTACATATCTACACGCCACAGTTTTTACTCACACATAACAGACTTCACTTTCTGCTTTCACTGGTGAAGACAAAAGTCTTAACTTGAGTCATGAACTCGTGCTTTATGTCTAAGTGAGTTCGCTGACACTCAGCAGAGCTATGTATTGTTAATTATGAGTAGTATGACTGATGATGATGATTTACGAATTTGATTGTTGATCGAGCTAAGGAGCTAAGTATGGTTATCATGTGCACCTGTCCACACATGTAACTAGATATCTATGAAAAATAATATGTACAAGCAAAAGTAAAATTAAATTACGTTCTGAATGTCGAAAATTACAATAGATGTCCTCAAAAGTTCAAAAACTTCACAAATAAATTAAGACGTAGTTAGATATATGATTTTAGTGACTTATATATATTAAATATGTTAAAGAATGCAATTAAGTTATGCAAAAAATGTATGTTAAACTAGAACGCGCCCGCGTCAATTCTGTAGGTGAACATTTAAGTATTGTGGTAAAATACTTTATGAAATAAATTATATAAATTAAACATAAAAAAAGATATTACCTACTTGCAAACTACCTACTGAAGAAATTTTCATGTAAGTATTTATTTTTTTTGTATGATCTGATTGTTTTATTATCTTTAATTATATTTATGATTTTTTTCAAATATTCATATTTTCGTTATTAAAAATAAATATTGGTGGCAATTGTACGAGGCCGCGCGGGGTTAGGGAAACGCACCGCTTAGTCGCACAAGGTCACCAGCACTTACCTTGTTAAGCCCTAAATGTTGATTTACTATAAAAACAGGTAGTGTACCGTCATTAAAATCCAGAAGGCATTGCAATGAACTCGTTCATAAATTGAATCGAAATATACCTAAACGTCTAATAGCTCACTAAGTGCATACGTGCAAACTTAGAACAATCTTGTGCAAAATTAACTTTCAGATGGAGGTACTTATCTAAACTTAATTAACTTTTCATAAAGACAAAAAGTGACCCTAATCGATTTGTAAGTAGGTATCATCAAGAGGCATTTAATTTTGTTTAGATACAATGTTCTTGGTGCATTTTATGTTTCAACGGTAAAGGATCGCGCTGCCTGTCGCGCCCGCGATATCGCGCCAGTCTGCACGAGGCTTTACAGTTGAAACATAAAATGCACACACGAACATTATATCTAAACAAAATTAGTGCCTCTTGCAGACTGGCGCGATATCGCGGGCGCAACGGGCAGCGCGACCAACGTCGCGCCCGCAATATCGCGCTAGTCTGCACGAGCCTTCATATTAATAACCAATAGGTTTCTTTTTTATAGTTAATAAACAAGTACTTAAGTAACAAGACTCAAATGTGTTAGTAACAATATTTCTTATTTTACATATTTATTGGTAAAACGTCAATAACCTCTTAAGGGGTCATTGTACTCATCATTATGAACAACTTTTACTATGGGACCAAACCTGAAATCGCGAAAAAAAAATCAGCTGTTCCCTACATTTTAACGAATTATTCGAACATAAATGTAAGGAACAACTGGCTTTTTTTCGCGATTTCAGTTTTGGTCCCATAGTAAAATTTGTTCATAATGATGAGTACAATGACCCCTTAAGAGTTTATTGACGTTTTAAAAATAACCCTCTATATGTTAGTACCTACTTAAACTAAACCCACACACCTAACCAAACGCTGCCCCATAGTTATGAAAATCCCTGCTACAAGCTCAACACCGATGTGGAAAGCTTGCAGCAGCGATTCACACACAAGCAGTCCAGTCTGCTCGCGACACACTGCAGTGTAATGTTGGGGCTGGCCCGCACCCGGCGCACCAGGGAGGCGCATCTTTTTCGCATCGTAGCGTAGAAGCAATCGACAGTAAAGCAGTTGTGCCGTGTGCCGGACGTAAAGAATAGCATCATCCTATTTCTTCCCGTGGGTGTCGTAAAACGCGAATAAGGGACTTACTAGAGAATAAGCAGCAGCGTTCTCTAAACATTTTAACACCATACTGCGATCGCCAACCCGCCTGCCAAGCGTGCGATTATGGCAAACCCCCTTGCTTGGGGGAGGCCTATGTCTTATGTCCAGCAGGCGACGTCTTTCAGGTGAAATGATGATGAAAGCAGTTTGCCTAGAATACCTCTACCCCTCAGTGGCGAAAGTACCGTATAACACGATTCCGAAGGGAAGCCGGTCATACCGGCTTCCCTTCGGTAATTCGGAACACAACCACTCTATCGTTATTTAAAAGGCACACAGTCAGTAGTGTTTAATAATGACAAATAATATAATAATCACATTGTTGAATTTAATACACCATACAATTACAACATTACAAAACGCCTACATTACAGTTTTTGTCTTTATATCCCAACAACAAAACATTTTGTTGTAAAATAACCCAGTGAGTACAATTTCTATTCATAATCGACGTCATGGCTAGTTTTTTTTATAGAAAAGATTTTTTTTTGCTCCGGCTTAACTCTCTCATAAAATCACCCTTCGCCACTGCTACCCCTACCTCTATTGTGCGCAAAGCGTGACCACAGATTCACACAAAATGCAATAACTAAACCAATATAGAGATGTATAATATTGTGATTATATTCCCATACGGGTCTTATTTTTATCACTATAATAAATAATTGTACCTATGTTGAGATATCTCGTAGATCTTTATTGCTTAAAAGTATAAAAAAACTGGCCAAGTGTGAGTCGGTCTCGCGCACGAAGGGCTCCGTACCATTATCTATAATAATGGCAAAAAAATCACGTTTCTTGTATGGGTATATTCTTAAATATTTGTTTTATTTTAATTTAATAATTTATTTTTATAGTGAATATACAACTAAATATTCTGTGAATATTTCAAGCGTCTACCTGTTGCCATTATCAATATAGAGCAAAAACGAGCAAAAAAATCACGTTTGTTGTATGGGAGCCCCCTTAAATATTTATTTCATTTTGTTTTTTTAGTATTTGTTGTTATAGTGGCAACATAAATACATCATCTGTGAAAATTTCAACTGTCACGGTTCATAAGATACAGCCTGGTGACAGACGGACAGACAGACAGACAGACGAGATGGCGGAGCCTTAGTAATAGGGTTCCCGTTTTACCCTTTGAGTACGGAACCCTAAAAAAGAAAATATAATACACAATAATAAAAAATTCTCATAGCAAACAATATGAAAAACATTTTCGGTGTTTACCATAACAATAATTAGTGTGATGTTGTGATCATTTCCTTAATTTAGTAGAACGTGTGAATGGTCGACACGGTAAACTACTTAAATTATGTTTTCTCACCAAACGCATAACAATAACGATTGCAGCGAACTGGGAAATGTCGAAACTGTGTCTGTAAAGATTTGAAGATTTCATGAGAACGAAGTATTTCATCATCATCATCATCATCATCATCATTTCAGCCGAAAGACGTCCACTGCTGGACATAGGCCTCCCTCAAAAGGGAGGGGTTGCCATAATCGACATGCACGCTTGGCAGGCGGGTTGGCGATCGCAGTATGGTCACGTAGTACGGTACACTTCACGGTACGTAGTACTATTACTTATTCCGTGGTATGGCGTCAAAATGCATAGAGAACGCTGCTGCCTATTCTCTAGCAAGTCCCTTAGGGGTGGGACAAACAGAAATGACGTAAGACGAGGACGCGGCGCCCCTTCAATAAATTTTCATACAAAATGTATAGAAGCGTCGCGACACAAAATAAACAGAAAAGACGGGGCGCGGGCGAGATGCGGTCACGGGCAGCATACGTCTGCGACGTGACCTCGTCTTACGTCTTTTCTCTGACCCGCCCCTAAGTGGCCTTTTACGACACCCACGGGAAGAAATAGGGGCTATTCTTTACGTCCGGCACCATCACAGACAAGTCTTTGCTCATATTCAAATCTCACCTTTTACGTAACGAGTTCAATTAAGATCATTCAACCTTTTGTCTTTTCGCGTGCAATGAAAGGTATTTAACTGTAGAACTATGAATTTTATACCGTGACACGAAAGTAACAGTTATTACTTGTTAATAGCTCGGTGATAATAAAGGTGTAATTAGTGCCCGCGAAAGTATGTTCTCCGAACGTGTCTATCTTGTGCGCTCGCGATGTCGCTCCAGTCTTCACGAGCCTTAACAAGGCCCCGCGTGTTTCGCGACGAGCGGTGCCTTGGTGTCGCGTCGCGAGTCGCGCCGGTCTGTAGAAGCCTTTACTTACTTATATTTATCTCTTTTGCGACTCCAACAGTACAGATGACAAAAAAACCGGTAAAGTGCGTGTCGGACCACGCATAATGAAGGATTCCGTAGTTGGGATGAATTTATCCCAAAAACAAACTTAACATTGTAGTTCAAAAACATGTTCTCCCATACATCGATATACGTAACGGTTGATTCTCCAACTGCAAAGGTAAGTTAGTAGACTATTACTCGTTAACTTGTAAAGCCTACTTAGCTGTGATAGTTTTCCTTTTAATTTCGCTATACGTCATGTACTACTGCCATGAATTTTTTCACATACTTATTCTAAAACAGCCACTTAGCTGGCAGTGGACACTTGACTCTAACAAAAACTTGCTGCACTTGCTTTGAATATTACGCAAATGGATCCCTGAATCGAAAAATAATCTTCACAGACCCTCACTATTTTTAAACGGCGCAACGATATCCCACTCATGGGATAGACGAGAAAAAAGAATACCATCCCCACTTAACCTACCCTAAATTTTTTTTTCAAGATTTTATATATTTTACCACTTTGTCATAAGTAATTTTTATATAAAGTCATAATTATTACATAACACTACAAGTAGATACATTATGTTGAAAAAAAAAAAAAATATATTATACATTTACACACATTTTATTATACATTGCAATTAAAATAAAATTCGTTAAATACACTAGAAAAGTCGATAAAACAATAACGGGCAATTAAGAATTCAAGTAATACCCCACAACACAGGGAATCCTAGTGTGGGGTTCAGGGAATTTGCGAAATCTAGCATTTATGGCTCTTATGTAACCTATTACTATATTTTTTTTATGATGTATTTTTTTTGTGTTTTTTTTTAACTGAATAAAGTTTTTTTTTATTTTTTATTATTTTATTTTAATAGATCTAATACTTAATAATAAATGTCAAAAGTCAATCATACATAAGTTACAATGTCATAAGTCATCTAGGAATTCATTGATGCTGTAATAGCCTTTCCCCAATAAATAGGTCCTCAATTTGTTTTTAAATAAGTTAACACTGTTTATGGTTTTAAATTCTATGCGCAACTTGTTGTATAAAAATACAGACTGATATCTCGGGCTATGTTTTGCATTTGCAACTTATAATTTCGGTTGAATAGTGTTGGGCAAATCTTTCCTACGAGTGCTAGCTCTAGTTTGTCTTTGCTCATCAGTCTCAATTTTGTGCAAATTTTTAACTAAGCTGGTTAGCACTATCAAAATGGTCTTTACATGATTCCGCCTGTTTCATGCGGAGCATAGTCCTTTCTTATTAATATGTATAGTATACCCAACCCATGCCAAATCACAGTTTTCTAGTAGGTACTAAGATTATCTGAGCTAAGCCGCGGACAGACAGACGGATATAGCGAAATTATACCTACGAGTTCCTTGTTGACTCAACCCGGGGAGTTTGAACATTTATTTTTTCAGAGATGTCTATACTAGGACTAAATGATTTACGGAATCCCTATCCCAGTTATAAAAGACTCGGTTTACGTGCAGTCTATAGACACCTAATTAGTTAGGTAATTTGTTTTTTAAGGAAACTACAACGCATTGTAATAATTAATAATATTGTAATACTTTTCTTGAATACTAAAGCGACAAGGGAAAGTATACAATTCAACATAACGATAAATTACAGCGAGATGCATGTTAAGCGGCATGGACGCTGCGCCGTGCGCGGGCGCACCACGCTTGTTAGCCGCGCGCAATGCGATGGAAACATTCGTCCAGCCATCATTTGCAACCATACATAATAATATTATCTACCATTTATCATCCATTACCCACTTTGTGTTTTGTATTTCATATCTGGAACAAAATTGAGTTTCTAGTAATCTGACACTACTCGTATAAGCACAGCTACGTACAATTGCCGTCTTGATTAGACGTGACTTTCTACTCTTAGTTACGAGTATACAAGCTTATGTAGGTTATGTGCGCTTAATTCACGCTAAATCTCTTGTTCCCAATACCCTAGAAGCCTGGAAAGTAGATACAGATTCATTCTTAAGTTGATAAGTTTAAGACATTCATCTGGGGGCCTAAAATGGACGCTTTGGCAGAATTATAATAAGATCTGCGAACAATTCATATCTGTTTGACAGTTTTTTAAGGAGTTTCGTAAAATGATCCACAAATTAAGAATTTAAAGAGTGAATTCTAATGTCAAATAGCAGCTGTCAAACAGATGAATAAATTGCGGGATGTATGAATTTTACGCAAATTATGATTCTGCCAAAGCGTCCATTTTAGGCCCCCTGTTCTAAACATCTATAAACGTAACTTAGCATGTAATTTGGCTAAGCATTATTCCTGTCACTGTCGCAAAATTGTCAAGCTACAATTAGTACCAGATAGAACAGCAATTACAATTGGACATTGGTACAAGATAGAACTGCAATACAATTGGTACAACATAGAACTGCAATACAATTGGTACCTAACAGGGGGGGCTGTTTACTGTCAATCAATAAAATAGAGAGACGGGTCCATGGACGCTTGTGCATGCGCAGCACAGCTGCACAGCGTTGTAGCGCAAGCATAACAGAAAGTAGCACTAAATCATTTACGAGACATCAAAAATTATTAAACAGTTTATTTCGTGCCGATAAGATCGTAAACACAGAGACTATAAAAACTTGCCTGTAATCATCTTTTAAGATTCCTATCATTTGCTGCCAGATTTCTCGCGCTGTCAAATAAATCCTTAATAAGCAGGCCGCCCGCAATTTATTTGTTCGTTCGTAGATGCTCCTTTCGTGTTAACAATTTCATACAATTTCTCCAATAAATTAATTAACTGGTGTGCTCCATAAAGATAAATAATGGCCGAGTACGAGACTTGCATTGTAACGGAAGACCAGTGTCGGCAGTCGGCACAGATATTGTTCTCCAACAGGGTTAGCCAAAACAATCCCGTACGGAACATTAGATTAATATCATCACATTTATCAAGTCGTGTGATTCTATAGCTGCATTTGTAGAACTTGTCAGCTAAATTAATTAGGTACTACAAATTAAAATATTACCTGCTCACTTTCTATTTTCTGCCACGGATTAAATAAATCAACTTTTAAGTCCTAGCTAATGTGAGAAAGTTTACCCGACAGTCGTACTTTCTCGCATCGCGTTAACAAAGGAACATGCAAATGCAGACAATAGAAAAGACTCTTGAAAACCTGTCGTTGCTGAAGATAATGAAAACAAAAATTATATGATATCCGCAGCTGTAGCCCATGAATTTTGAACTTTCTTACGTTTTTTGCAATTTGCAGTTCAGTGTCAGGATGTATCTTGATCAAAATATGATAGGCGACTGTATTCACATTTAAGGCGACGATAACCGAGTTTTAATGATTTTATACTGAAGATCACGTCTAAACCAGTAGTGTTAATGTTTTGAAAAAAAATATGTTAAATAAAAGCATTTCTCTATAATTTAATATGTAAATATTTTAGATTATGTTTATATTACATAGTGAAATTAATTTGTAAAGTTATGTCTAACGCTGATAAAAAACTGAGAATGGCGCAAAATCTACCAAGCGTATTTTTCTGAAACCATCACCAATTTAAATATAATTTAATTATTGATCTTTTAGTATACGCGTTTTATTAAAATACCTTTTGTTTTGTGTATAATAAATTAATAATGCGTCAAATTGGGGACAGCGCTCCTTCATGGGCGAGTCCTATTACTGGCTGAACGTAGGTACGACGCGTTGCGTGAGCTCAGTACAGAACACGCAAGCTAACCACTCAAGGTCACTGGCATATATCTGCGTCTTAAGTAATCATTAATATCTACATCTCTCTAAGTTAGATTTGTTCCATTGAATAACATTTTCATGAAATCATGACATTGAGGAACAAATCTAACTTAGATAGATGTATTAATGATTCTAACGATTATAATTATGTAAATACATTAAGTATCTGATATACTTAGTCGCGAATAAAAACCAGCACCCTAATTGCGTAACACAGTTTGAATCAGAATCGGAATCATTTTGAAGTATATTGCTAATCCATTGCTTTATATGTTAGAAAAGTTGTCTGCTCAACAACGTAAATAACGCAGTGAATGTTGTTGAACTGTCAAATTGAAACCGGTTCCTACTGTTACGCAATTAGCCCGCAGTTTCAATGTACAGTTCCAATGGTAACAATTCTAACCTAGGAATTCCAAAGAATATGTTTGCCTTCTACAATGTAAATAAATAGCGTGGCAGCCCTGAATGGTACCATCAGTGAGCCGAGTGAGTCACAGTACATCTCAGTCCCGCTACATGGACGGAGGAACTGGGCCCGCCAGACCGCGACTGAACGATTTTCAACTTCACATTACAATACAAACAAAGGTGGCTATCAGACACGGAAATTGTTAGCATTGAAGAACTGTCTTACTTGGAACTTGGAAGATAGACCGCCGCGATACTACCATGTGGAAAACTGGAAACGATGGGCAAACATGCTGCATGTAGCGTTTGTTTTTTGCAGTAATAAAAGCTTTGTAGTACTCGTCTGTACCGCAAAGGTTAAACCAATGAATTTAGCAACAGCCTGAATATTTTTCCAAGGTCTTTGACCGGTGACCGGTGACACAGAAGTTACAAATGTTGTTTTATTGTTTCCGATGTTTGGTTGAATCTAATTCTTACCACCATTCTGTATCGGCCTATAGGTAGGCATATACCCTGAAAGCACCGTGATAGGTACCTTATTGGATAAAGTAAAAGCCATTTAGGTACTAATAAAAACCATATACGTTACCGTAGTTTCTAATTAATTTACTATTAGTGTATTTTTATGTTGCAATACATAAGCTGCAACTGTGAAATATAACCGTAAAGTGGAAAGAAAAACAATCATAGAGAAACTTAACTAAGTTACAAAGCTCCCATTAACGATAAATTAAAGCTACTAATTTACTAGAAACCAAAAATAATAAACCTCACTCAGTTATATTTAGTTACACCTTAGCAAGGTAAAAACTTGAGGTTACTACTCAATATACTCAAGGAATAACTAAAGAGTTAGGGGTTATTGGAATCCTAAACGATCCTAATCTATGCCACGCCACAAGCCATATTTTCATAATAAAAACCCACAACATGCAGAGTATCAATGTTACCAGCCTCTGCAGCATGTTTGCTCGACTGAACTAATTATCGCGCAATTCCGTCAGAATAACATTACCATACGCATAAAATTAATAAGCATAATATACGGACAAATACTCGAAAGCGTATGCACAAAAAGCAGATCGCGTGTAATTAAAACACGTGGATTATCCCGTGTTTGGTTTCGTGATATAACGCCAGAGAGATACGCACCCACATGCCGCGGTAATTGTACATCACTATGCACGAATGGCCAATGACGTTCGATTGAGAGTCACGATCACCGCCGACGGCGACAATTTAGTTTTTCTTAATATCTACTTAAAACAGCAATCAGCACATTTGAAATATCGTATTTCGCTTCAAAGAGCGTGACACATTTTGATTATGACATTCATGCATACCTCTATCTACTTATTATGGACAATTTATAACTGCACAATTTCCAACGAACACGCGTTAATAACTATAGTGATTGACTAAATTATAGCACTCGATAATAACAGTTACGAAATATAGATGGCAATCTTTCATTGTTTATTTTTTTCTTGATAACGGCCGACGCCCGCGCAGATAGTCAGCTATTCGGATCGAGATTAATCGCCAGAACTTATTGTAGATGCTGATTTCTATTTATTTTGTAAGCTATTGGCGCCAAGGCGAGTCCGAGATCACTGACCTAGCTTATTTGCTACTTTATTTTCATCTGGATTAAAGTCGCCAATGAATACATTACATTTAAATATTTAAGAGTTATTACGAATAATCCCCGCTATAGATAATATTTATGGTGATTGGGGCGAAGTATGTAAATTGCTAGAATATTCATCGTGATCATGAGACGATATAACGGAAGCTCGTTGTAATAAATCATTCGCCAATCTTAAAATATTTATGTAATAGGTTTCGTTTTCAGGAATCGAACACGGAACTGTTGCCTCGCACGCACTACGGCACATTCTACGATGCTGAGGCTTACTTGGTGTACTCTTGTTCCCTGCCGGGTCAGCCTGCTGGACCCGATGTTATTGTGAGTAATTGGACATAGACTAATGCCCAGAGTCCTAGACATTTAAGATCCCTGGGCCACCAGTCCATAACAAGACAATGACGTTAGAATTTCCCTCGGGCCTGGTATAGGTAGGTATTTACCAAGGCTAGGCGTCCCCGTGTAGACTTTTGGCTAATTTGGTTTGCCACTAGGGGCTTCCCGCCTCAGTTTGTTTACTTAGGCCTGGACTATTGTCCAGGTTTAGTTGATAGCCTAATGCAAACGTTTCAATTGTGACACAAAGTAGCGAAGGCGTTCAGGTACCTACTACTACACGACTAAAAACTATAACGTTCTGGCATTTTTAAGTTCCAATCGTTTTGGTAAAACTGTACATTAGGGCTTCAGGTTTAACAAAAGTACAAATCTTAAAATCTTATTACCAGCGTCGAGAAATAAAAGAGAACGGCAATGGTGAGCTCCTGGAGCGTCACATCCACTCGTGGGCCGGAGAGCGCAGCGGGTCACTCGCGGGGCTGGCCTTGCGCCGGGGCACGCAGCTCGCGGCCTACCTGGCCGCACCCACGGTGGTCCACCGCGAAGCCGTCACCAAGGAGACGCCCCGGCTTCTGTCATACTTCAGAGACGGGATCAGGTAAGACACGATTTTTATTTTGTCATTGAGGTGGTGGAGGAATACAAGTACCTGGGTTTAGTCATAGACACCAGCTTCTCATGGAAAACACACATTATACTTATGTGACAAACTTAGTTAGGTGTTTGTAAAATTCCACCACCTTAGTTTTGTGCTGGATAGGGCAACATTGTACATGGTGTATTATGCACTGGACTCACTGGTTTCTTATGGGCTGGCATGCTATGGTAACACATTTAAAACATATTTGCAAAAAATTAAAAAATTGCAAATCAGATTCATGAAACTATGTATTAGTAGATACAAACACAAAAAACCGTTGTAAAAGTAGTGATTACGAAGACTTATTTTTGGAATGTAAAATGCTGCCGGTCCATGAGAGGGTAGTGTTGTCGGTAGCTTTAGAACAGTATGGTAGCAATGAATTTAAACACAATATAAGACGCACAAGATCTCAAAGAATTAGTAACATGAAAAGATTTATAGTGCCCACTTGTAATAATTATTATGGTCGAAGGTGTAGAACTTTTTTAGTCCCAACTATTTTTAATAACCTTCCAGTAGATATAAACAGCTGTATCACAAAAACCTCCTTTAAAAATAAAATACATAAGTACCTCTTTCATATGTTTTGTGAAAGCCTCGCTGCAGAGGATACATAAAAGGGAAAAATTTAATTGTTTGTATGTTTATACCTATGAGAAAGTGTCATTATAAAAACCAAATTTTAAACTTTAGTTATAAAAAAAGGAGCTACAACTGCACAGCAGTTTGTTGGCAGACGTAAATGTTCTGTATTTATATTATTAATCTGAATAAACACTTTTTCATTTTTTTTTACTAAGGTCGAAATCTTTAAACGTTATGTACCAAGCTCGTGTTTTACTTTGATATGTAATTGCAGTTCTATCTTGTACCAATTGTATTGCAGTTCTATCTTGTTCCAATTGTATTGCAGTTCTATCTTGTACCAATTGTAATTGCAGTTCTATCTGGTACTAATTTTAGCTTGACAATTTTTCGACAGTGACAGGAATAACGCTTAGCCAAATTACATTTATAGATTTTTAGAAGATTTTTTAGCAAGCCAAGAGCTGTCGGTTCGACACGTTCAGCTGGATTTCCATTGAGCTACGTGTTACAAAACTGCTACCTACCCACGTTTAGATGTAATGCATAACGGCTTAACTGCAGTCACAATAAGCGTTTGGTGTGGCATCTAATGCCGAATTGGTCACAGTAACTATAAGCTGGACACCCTGACCAATTAGTTTAGTTTAGGGTAGAACAGTGGCCAACCTGTGTTGTCATAATCTACCTACTATTATAAAACCAGGATCCTTCGAAGTGGTTCAGCCAACCTGAATGGCGCAGCTCGTTTGTACCGCGTGCGCGGACGCCGCCCGGTGCTGGTACAGCTCGAGCCGGTGTCGTGGGCGCAGCTCGCGACGGATGGCGTGTTCGTTCTCGACACAACCTCGCTGCTGGTGCTGTGGCTCGGACGGACCGCCAACCTCGTCGAGAAAATATTTGGAGCCAAGGTTCGTTGTGTTACGGACTTACCGTTGAGAGAAGTTTAGCTATGAATGCGAAATGAGAATTAAAGTTTTGGGTTAAAATTCTATAAGTAATTACCTACTCAAATAGTAAATAGGTACTAAAGATCCATAACATAAATAAAAAACTAAATTAAGGTATTAATTAGGCGCATTATTTTACCTTCGCATTCCTATATGGAGTAATGAAAAAAAAAATAGCAAAGAAGGAAATCCTATAAACTTAAATAATTAACTGTTTAAATCTAGATCGCATACCGGATGGCCCGTGGTGCAGACAAGGGCATGATGGCTCGTCGGATCGCGATCGCTCATGACGGGTATGAGCAGACCCTACCGGCCAGTGACCGCGCACTGCTGGACGCACTGCTAGAGTTGCGAGCGCGCGCACTGCGACCTGCCGCGCCGCCCGCAGATCCGCCGCGACCCGCGCGCCTGTACCGCGCTACTCAGCCGCCGCGGGTCACACCAATAACTGTACCATCACAGCGACCCGCTGCGAGGTTGGAAGAAATTAAAAGAGCGCCGCTTTTCAGAGAAGATCTGGCTGATGATGTAAGTGACCTGACTCAGCAGCAACCGCCAAAAATCAGTCAAGCGTTTACCATTTTCAATTGTGATAAATTGTGTTACCGCAGCCATTAACTAAACCACGAAACGCTTGACGGGTTTCAAAACGTATTCTACCCACGGCAGTTTACTGCAATTCAATAGAGCTTTTTATTTAAATTATTACATATTTTAAAAATGTTACTAAAAATACCGGCCAACTGCGTCTTGGGCGGTTTGACCGCGCACAGTGAAGGGTTCCGTAGTTGGGATGAATTTATCCCAAGAACAAACTTTGTTGTTGAAAAATCGTTCTTCCATACATCGCTATACAACCTCCAGCTACAAATTAATGTATGTTTATAACCGCATTTTTGTTTTGTGTGATAATTTGACAAATTAACAATTTTCAGAGTTTTCCCTTTATTTGTGCTGTGAGACCTTGCATCTTGCCAAATTTCACGATTCTAGGTCAACGGGAAGTTATTTGAGAGTATCAAAATATATCGTATAAATGACCGTATTTTTTTATTGCGGTGACTTAAGAGGCTTGATGTTATTAGAGCTCCAAGTGACCTAAAATTCGATATTAATTTCAACTTGATGCCTCTACGCGTTTCTGAGTAAAAAGGTCTTGACAGACAGAAGAACAATGAAGTGATCCTATATGGGTTCCATTTCTTCCTTTTGAGGTACGGAACCCTAAAAATGGAGAAGTTACACGCTTTTGAAGTTATTCTTCCATCTGTGTCACGCAAAACGACCAAAATGATCATGGTACTAAATGGGGCGAAGTTACTATCGCGTTGTGACGACAGATGCTAATATATTATGCTAGACAGAAACAGCACCGTATAACTTTAAAACGGTCACAACTTATTTTTTGACAGGTAAAATTTTTTTTTTTTCTGTGGAGTATCTTGTTCTAGGTTTCCAGAAATTTAATAAAAAAAAAACTCTATATTAAAGGGCGTCTACATAGTCGACAGCGGAAGCCGTGGTGTGTGGGCATGGGTGGGGCCGTCAGCATCGGGCCCGGCGGCTCGCGGAGCTTTAGCTGCGGCGCGAGGTTTAGCTCGAGCTCGTCGTATGACGGTCCCTGTATCAGCAGCACCAGCAGGAAGGGAGCCGTTGGAGTTCGCAGCGCTGTTCCACAACTGGCGCTGGTGCGATGCACGGCGTGATGGACGGCTTCGCGCCGCTCGGTCAGCTACAACTAGGCTCGATGCCGTCAGTCTGGCTACAAACGCATGGCTTGCCGCTGAGGTAAGTTCTTACATACATCTACCTAGCCAATATTGTCCCAAACCTGGGTATTATTGGATAAAAAATACTACGTATTGCTATTGTGTTTTGGGTTCGGTCAGGAATCTTGCTTAAGGGATGCTCCAGGAATTTGGGGATTCTATTAGACCCAGTGAAACCAACCTTCTTGTGTAGCCATGTTTATTCGTCTGTCAACTCTGTCTAACACTAGGGGTGTAGCACCGACCATAGTGCTTGACTTTACTAACATACTAATTGTATTATTTAAGGACACTACAATTGCATGTTTTGTTCAAATCCCAACCAAACCTTTGTCCAAACATCAATTAGGTACCTACTAACCTATCATACTTATTGCTCTTCTTGAATCTGTTGATGAATATCTCTTGTCACCTTGGGTCCTCCGGGGGTGACTAACGAGATGACAAAGACATCGTGATGACGATGATAAAGACAAGAGAATGATAATGATCTCGGCTCTTTTAAAGTTTCTAGTTTTCATAAAAGGCTCAGCTGCCAGACGACGGTTCGGGCGCACTACGAGTGTGGCGCGTACGACGACGCGGGACCGACGCGGAGGACGTGAACAAGGAGGCGCTGGCCGAGGTGGAGCGCCCACAAGCCGCAGTCTTCTACGATAGAGACTGCTACATTGTGCTCTACACCTACCACGCGCCCATCGGCGACCAGACCGTGCTCTACTACTGGATGGTGACAAAAACATTTTAGTAACAACAAGCTGCAACCTAGCCGCGAGACCTATAAAGGCTCTTGCTGAGCTACTTCAGGGTTTCCTAACTGGAGCACTTCAGTGCAACGCGTCAGAATCGTTGAAATCAACTTGCATGAGCTTTCAAGATAAGTATAATGTAAGGGTGTGGTAGCTTTACTTGATGTTAATGTTACAGGGTGGCTCTTCGCCCAATGATCTGAGGAATTTGGGCGCTAAAGAAGCCAAAGACCTCTACACCAAACTGGGGCGTTCTCCAGTACAGGTAAGTAAAGATTATATACAGTTGCAGTTGAAAATAAGATAGGTATTCATAAAAATAATTCTTATTTAACATATTTTCAGGCATGGGTATACCAAGGAAAGGAACCGGCGCATTTCCTTCAAATCTTCAAGGGTCGAATGACCACTTATGTCGGTAGCGCAACTGACCATGATCGTAAGTACTCAAAATAATATGATATGATTTTTAGAGGGTTTTGACTATCAGCTCTAAAAACGCAGACCGTACGATTTTGAGGGTTGCAAATGCCCCTTTTCGAAGAGCCTAGCAATTTATTATAGTTACACATATTTAGACACACAAAACGCGTAATACAGAAAAGTATCTACATAAAGAGTTAGGATCACAAAGGTACTGCTTATTTCTTTAGAAATTTCTTCCAGCAGACCACATAACACAAAATATTATCTATTATAATAGCCACAGGTCGCAGACTTCTCGCACCATCACGCGTGTTGATCCGCGTATCAGGGCAGTACGCGCGCGAGGCGCGAGGCGTGGAGGTACGCGACGGGGTGGGGTGCGGGGGCGCGGGGGGCGCGGGGGGCGCGGGCGCGTGCTGCGTGCTGCGCGAGGGGGCGCGCGCCTGGGTGTGGTGCGGCGCCAGCGCCACGGGCGACGAGCGGGAGGTGGCCAAGAACATGGCTGCCACTGAGCATGCGCTCGTTATGCAAGGTAACATAAAATACTTACTTTTCTCAAACATGCTTGGAAATTCGAGCATTATTTTGACAACCTTCTTCGAGATAAATCGAAATTGCTGTACTGGCCCTGCAGTCTCGACATACATAGCGATCGCTTTGCGGTCGAATTCGGTCGTAAAGCAATCGCTATCTATGTCTCGAGACTGCAGGGCCTGGCCAAATACATGCCAGCAGCGGCCAACAAAAGTTGTATGAAAATCCATGTGTCGTGGTTTAGCGGCCAAATAAATTACATAGTAAACTCTTACCGTCTTATTACAAAAAAATGCTAAGTACTGTTTTATACCAAGACCACAAGGTCTAGGATTGTTACGGTATTCAAGTTGTTATCAGGCTCAATACGTGTTCTTATTACAAAACGAAGACTTTTTGAGGATCAGTTAGTACCAAAGAAGGTTCATGGTTCCACAGATAAGAAACAAAAATGGCATTCTTTCATTCGTTAATTCTGCATCTATTTGATGCAACGTTTCGTTTCTCTAAATATTGATATTATATTAACACTTGAAATGCATAAATAATTATTAATCAATACAAAAATATGTCATAAATCGTTCTTTGTTTAGGTTACAATATATTGAACAAGCACAACTTGTACTTTTGACGTGCTTTTTATAATCAAGTTATCATATTTTTTAACACCTCTAGCGTGAAGTGGAGTCAATTACAATAGGTACGGCGCGGCACTCGTAATTTGAGACGAATGTTTATGTTGTGTCCGTCCATAAATAATAAATCTTAGTATTAGATACTGTTGATAATATGTGGTTTGTTCGTGAGTTGTGTCTGGTTAAACCGTTGAAGATAAACTTAGTAAAACCCTAAGATCGAAAGTCCTAGAAGTCGATTTGTAAATAAAAAGCCACACAATAACAATAAACGCTAACCTCAAATAAATCAGTACCGAAGTTAGCCCATAGAAAAACTAGGGGTCTCGGCGGACTATCTTTAGTACCATAGCTAGTTCATGAACTAGTGATAAACTTCATTTTATAATAACGTTTTATTTAGTCATGGTGGCAAACCTAGTAATTATCCTAGTACTAAATTTAGATCGTGTTTTGGAATAAGACGGTTAGGCGATTAACACACGGCACCGCGCACCGCCGCGGTTTCATATGGTGAGAACACCGCTCAACCGCGCGGTCGGGCGGTGTACGTGTGTATGCATTAACGGATTTATTAGAGGCCAAAGCGACGTTGAGATCCGCTTCACCGCCTACCGCGGCGGTGCGCGGTGCCGTGTGTTAATCGCCTAAACTATCGTTTAATTTAAAAATGGAACTATCTTTTACTCCGAAAAATGGCAACCAAGGTGGCAACTTATCAAAGGTTTTATTTAAATTTCGAACTGGCTTGCAAATAGAAAGCTGTTTATTGAAAAAAGAAAACAAATGAACATATTGGCGCGTGAAAAATTATCGTTGTTTGTCATTGAATCTGGAATTCTGGAATTTATAAATAATTTACTTTGTTTGAATTTCCGCGCATTATTTGAGAAAAGTACTATACAAGCCTTGGCCGCAACCAGGCATTGATGGACTCACGTATGAGTGCCTCGGCATCGCCTCGGCCTACATTTTCACGTTCGTCCATCAATGCCCCTGTTGCAGGCCGCTGCAGTAATGTACTATTATATAATAATTACAGGCACACATTAAAGGCAACAGGCGTGAAGTATATGTTATATAATGAGAAATTTCAGCTTTGCTTCTAGGACTGCCTCGTTGGTCTAGTGGTCGCAAGCGCTACTGCTGAGCATGAGGTCCTGGGTTCGATTCCCAGGTCAGGCAGTGTTATTGAGTTTTTCTACCTGGAATTTCTCAGTAGCAGCCTGGAGTCTGGATTTGTGCCCGGTTGATGGCAATAGGCTCGCCCCCTATTACATGAGACTGGCGAAACGTGGGTGTACTATAGGTATACCTCTGCCCAACCCTTCGGGGAAACAGAGGCGTGATGTTATGTTATGTTTTAGGATGGCACAACGTATCTGCGATGCATTTGGTTTTGTAGATTACAGAGTACCTACACGAGCAGCGACTACTACTAGAAATCAGTTGGGCTTGTTTGACAATTTTGCCACCCAATTCCATTTTTAATTAGTAGCTTTTGCCCGAGGCTTCGCCCGCGTGGACGTCGGAGATTATCCCACGGAAACGTACTGTCGGGATAAAAAGTATACTATGACCTAACTCAGGTCATGGCCTACCCATATGCTAAATTTTATCCAAATCCGCTCAGCCGTTTTAACGTAAGAAACAAACAAACTCACTTTCTCATTTATAATATTAGTTAGTATTGAGAACTTTGAGGATGTCCAACAAAAGATGTAAGTACTTACACAAAAAAAAATACAATTTATAGACATAATCCGCCTTATATCTTATATATAAAATTCTCGTGTCACAATGTTAGTTACCACACTCCTCCGAAACGGCTTGACCGATTTTGATGAAATTTTGTATGCACATTCAGTAGGTCTGAGAATCAGCTACTATCTATTTTTTATACCCCTAAGTGTTAAGGGTGGCTTTCCCACGGGATCGAGACTTACGCGGGTGAAACCGCGGGGCGCAGCTAGTAATATATAAATCTTGTTTTGTAAACAAGATTTATATTCTGGCATGGCTTAAACCATGGAGCCAGTTTTTGTAATAAGAACGTAACAGTGATTGAAATACCGTTCTTTATACGAAACTGAAAACTTAGTTCGGTATAAGTTGTCAGTTTTGTGTTTAGGAACTTTACCATAGTCGGAATAAAGTTCGAAATTCAATAATGGCTCCGTATTTTAAACTTGGGTCTGAAGATAAACCTTGTTTTGTAATATGGGGTTTAAGTCTCTGAATTGTATTTTTTTTTATATGTACATCTTTTGCAATTAATTACAATTACAATATTAGTAAACAAAATAACACAACACCTAACAGTTAATAACAATTTATAGACATAATAATAAGTCTAAAATTTTATTTAAAAAAAACTGTTGCAAAATTAAAATGGTTTTCTTTTATTACTTCTCCACTGTTATCTTTATCCTCAGGTAAAGAGAAGCCGGACTTCTGGACAGCACTTGGCAACCGTCGCCACCTGCTGGTACCATCTCCACTGAAGGAGGTACAGCGCCCCCTGCCGCCGCGTCTCTTCTACGTGTCTCTCGGTGTGCCTACCCAATATTCATGTAAGTGAAATAACATTAACAAAACGCCTTGTAAAAACTGATTTTTTATTTAGCGGTGTTTGGCAAGCAACGCTATTAGGCTCTGCGTACACCGGAGCGCGAAGAAAATAACTTTCTAAGATTACCTATTGAATAGTAAACTTTAAGTTGTATGACATAAAGTTCAAAGTTGCACAAACAACACAGTCATGAAATTGTTTCTCGTTTGTCCTCAATAGCGGACTCTATGGCATTGCTATTATACTTTCTTATCTAATCTAATCCCATCAGAATGACCTACCTTTCACTACCTGACTCTTTCTTGAGCAACATAATATGATCCTGTACTTGATTTGTTTGTATACAGTCACGAAATAGTACAGTAGTACCCAATTGACATGGCTTACCGATGTACCTGCGCAGAAGGTGAATTTTAAAAGTGCGGGCTTTGCTATTAACCAATCGGCACGCTCCACGCACCGCGGTTCTTTTTCCTGTACCGCTATTGGTCGGCAGCTGCCGCCATGTTAGCGCGCGCCGCGTGGCATGTTTGTCAGCCGCCATACTTCTGATCGAGTGCACGCTAGCAGCTCCAGTGTATTATGAACCTTATAATAGTGACCTAAGGTTGATTGTAAGTGTTAGGCATTCTTTCGTTAATCTTCGGGGCCATACTTTCTTTTCTGTGCGAACGAAGATTCACGACGCGCCTTATCAATTGGGTACCACTGTACACTGTGATACAAGGGTGGAAAGTAAAGGCGAGGGTTTATAATGCACGAGTTTGCAATAACCACACCCGTGTATCACACGACGTTTTTCAATACATTTGTGGGAAATAGTAAAAAACAAATCAAATAAAAAAATACCAATTGAGAATTCAATGCTAAGACGTACCTACGAACTCATTCATTTTTCCTCGTTTAGAATCTATCCCATTTTATTCTATGTATGAAAACTCCTTGGTTACTATACTTTTTAAATTGACTTATAAATTTAAAACTCAACTGCAAAACTAATGATAGACCTCGTAAACAAAAGTCACTACCACGTAACAGAAAGATGCCTATGCAAAAGATTTAATTTTCGAATCATAATTATAGCCTCAGAAAGTACGCCATGTATTGAAAACTATTTCTTAAACATTATTGACACACTACGTCAATTTGCCGTGATAAAGGCATTTCATACAACTTTATGCGGACAATTAGAGTTGATAGTTCGTTCACCTACCGACTACACTGTTTATTCATCCAATGCCCACAGTTGAAGAGATAGTCTCGTTCAGCCAGTACGACCTGGCTCCCGAGATGGTAGGGGTGGTGGACGCTCACGACGCGGTGTTCGTGTGGCTCGGACAGCACTGCTGCCCGCGCGCTAAGGATGACCCCCGGTCTATTGCACTCGCCTATCTGGCACAAGGTAACTTACAAAGTCTTATTGATTTAACTTTATTTATTTATTTTTACTTTAACATAAAACGGCCAAGGGCCAATTACATTAGTTAAAGACACAACACATTATATAAGTACAAAAACAAAAGAATACAGCTACTCGACAGTCATACGCTCATCTCACAATACTCCAGACATGTTGACAAGATCTTCTTCCATTCATCCGCGAACACATCACAGTGAGGCTTAGCGTCGAAGAGAGCGTTGAGCGCAGAGAGTATGCGAGGGACAGGAGACTGGGCTCGAGCGACGGTTCGACTCCAAGGCACGGCGAACAATCTGTGCCTCCTGTTACGGTTATAGTTCATCGCAGCAAAAAGATGGAACAGTTCAGGAGCATCTTTAACTATTAAATAATAAAAGCTTGAGTTCTGGCCATCATATTATTGTGATTTTGTAAGCTGTCAAACTAACTCCAGCGGGGTAATTATGTAACGTACTTAACGTACATAAAATGATCATCGATCGCAATGCCTTCTATTCGTTCAGCCACTTCATCCCACTTCATTGCGATAATTTCGCCACGAGTAGTAAGAGCAGACGAATTTTTCAAACATTTATGAAGCAATGGATGTCAAAATAAAAGGGATTGTGATTGATTGTCATGCTCTGTGTGTTATCGCACCAAAACAGAACAGCTGTCAATCGAAAGGACCTCAGTTTTAGGGTTCTGTGCCTCAAAAAAAGAAAAACGGAACCCTTATAGGATCACTCGTGTGTATACCTGTCCGTCTGTCTGTCACAGCCAATTTGCTCCAAATCTACAGGACCGATTAAGTTGAAACTTGGAACAAATATGAATTTTTGTGATCCAAACACGGACGTGTAATGTAAATAAATGAATTTTGAATATAGCGGTCACTTTTTGGGAGCAAATTAGAAAATTTAAAAAAGGTTTGCAAACTTTACCGTGTGACATATCAAATAAAAGGGCTTGATGTAAGGATTTCATATATATTTTTCTAATAATTTTAATACTTTTAAAGTTATTTAAGAAAATAGACGAAAATTGACCTTTCCCCCTTATTTTTATGTGATCTCCGAAACTACTGGACCTAAAATGATTAAATAAATACAGAAAATAATTCTTTACTCATAGATTACAGGAAAACCTTTAAGAAATCCTTGGTCTTGGAAATAACATGGTAAATCACTCATTATTGTGCGTACAAACTAACATTTGCAGTTGGAATGTATAAGGGAACATGTCTTTCAACTACAATGTTAACTTTGTTCTTGGCATAAATTCATCCCAACTACGGAACCCTTCAATATGCGTGGTCCGACACGCACTTGGCCGGTTTTTCATCTTGTTTTATTGGTGGAATTGTGAAACTTGCTCAATCATCTTTTAGAAATAATAACAATAGGGTTCAAAGTGAGTTACATTCTTAATGTATTGTTAAATCGAATTA
The DNA here is from genome assembly GCA_948098905.1 of Tiliacea aurago. NCBI lineage: Eukaryota > Metazoa > Arthropoda > Insecta > Lepidoptera > Noctuidae > Tiliacea > Tiliacea aurago. The sequence continues at coordinate 21,689,377 of OX402581.1, read as the reverse complement.
TTTTTTTTTCTCATTGTTTGAGTTTTAAGCGAAATGCATAATTGCATTGAATGCACATTCGCTCGTTCACCGAACTATGGGCCAGTCCGCGTTCAAATCTCATTAGAGACACCACGTACTCAAAACCATTACCAGGTACCATTTTACCAATAAGTTAGATAAAATTAAGGAAGTTATTTTTTTTACAAAAAGTGGACAATATCACTCGAAAACAATGAGTTCAACAACGTTCAAGATCCATTGACCAAAACTATGTCACCGAAGCAATAAATAAGATATTGCTAAATAAATATAAAACATTATTTTTAGTATACGCGAAACCTGAATATAGTTTGTTCAGAAAAAAGAACTGAATCGATTTCAATAATTTTTACACCATGTTATATTTTGTCCCAAAAATAGTTAAGTGTGATGGAAAATGTTATCACCATTTAATTAATTACAATACAATCGTCGTACGGTTAACCTACTGCCAAATTATTATCAATGAGCGCAAGACGACCCTGGCGGCGCGGGGGCGCTGTTAGCGTGTTTTTGTACGCACAACCCGGCAACATAACAACCTTATAACTTTGTGATTTTTTATGATGTACATAGATTCTTTACACAAAAATACTAGACACGTGTTTCGGGTTTCGCATATATATACTAAAACTAATATTGTATAGTTTACCATTTTTGACCATTTCTTGTAAGTTAGTATTATAGTGATTTAATTTAGTTATTTCCCCTATAATTAACCATTTATGCTACCAATACGAGAAAGGAGTGTTAGGTCCCCCTAGAGCCGAGCACCAATTTCTATATCCACATTTACAACGCAGTAACAGGTTTCTTAACTTTTTTCTTAGACCCAGCAGCACGGGATGCTGCAACACCAATTCTGGCGCTGAGTCAAGGTCGTGAACCGCCACATTTCACCGGCTTCTTCCCCCATTGGAAGCAGTCCATGTGGAAGGTATGCTTTTGCAGAATATCAGTAACAAGTCCGTAGTAATAAAAGTTACTTGTGTACCTATGTAATTATGAAGTTGGAGTGGAGTTTCTTAATTGCCCATTATTCTCCATACGAAACTACCTTTTGGAATGGGCAACTAGAATAATTTTCATTTCCTTGTAAATATTGACATTCAAAAGTGTATTTTATGTGCCTAATTATAATAAATGATTTGACTTTGACAAAAATCTTTTTATTTTCAAACAGGGTCACAAGACTTTCAGTGCAATCATCAGTGCTTTGGAAGGCAAAGCAATTGTTCAAAGCGGCAACAGCGCGTTGCAGAGTGGCAACAGCGCTAACCGTTTTGATCAATACGAGAAATATCCACTAGGGGTCCTGAAGGGGCCGAAGGAGCATCTCCCGCCGGACGTCGATCCTCTCACCAAGGAGGTATATTGCCATATTCATAATTATATATTCTAAAAACGTCAGCGAAAAGGTGCAATTATACAGTCAAGTATTTAAGAAAATTAATGACCGTAACTAACTGTTTTATGCAGCAATAAAATGCACGCACATGATTGATGATTGCCCAATATATAGTTTTAAGAGACTCGTAGAAAATTTAATAAAAGTAATTAATACACTAATTGAACTAAACGCTTGCTTCAATGCGCACCACTGTGTTCCCACTTATAACCAAACACGCCATCAACTCTCCCTACAAAGTGGCCAACATGTTACGCATATTCAAGAAAAAATGTAACCAGTGTGCAATTTTTTTTGGCGGTTCATTATCAGTAATAGAACACATTTCCACTATTTGTTCATTTTTTTTTGCCCCCGACTTGAAATTCTAATAAAATACCTATAAAAACTTACAAATCGCATATCGAGTGAGCGCACAGCTGAGGTATCATCGCACATTCCGCTACACCGCACGCACTCGCCGGCCGGCAAGTAACCATAAAAAGTTTCAAAGTAAAAATCTTTTAATAACGATAACTTTATTTTGTTGTACACACGCCATAAAATCGCTTAAAGTTTAATTTGGTCAAAATTTGGACACTGGTTAAAATTTATTCCTGTATCATGCGGACGGGAGTTTCATTTCACTCATCGAACGTCTGAACTAGTCCAAACAAAGCGGCGACGCCGACGGTCATACTTTTATTATCATGCTTATAAAAAATGTTGGATTCACATCGGAAAGCGTGGTCTAAATCCATACATTTTAGTCAAAGGTCAAATAAAAAGGTCAGTCATTAATCTGTAGACAAACATCTCGGGATGTGTAATACAAAAGGGATAAGAGAATTTCATTATTTTTAACGTATTATTTTTGAGGTATTTGCGAAAAACTTAAAGAGGATTCCAAGTTCCAATGAATGTTTAGGCTCTTTGACACACCAGTGAATGTTCTCACACACACACTGACACGATATATCGCGGTATGAGTAGACGGGAGTTCACAGAAATCAATCGGGGACAAATTTAGGCTTCGGGCTGCTACCTAAAAAAGCCTGATGGGAATACGCAATAAAACTTTTCCCGACCTGGGAATCGCATCCAGGATCTAGGGCGACCACTAGACCAACAAAGCAAGTCCGTAACATGTCAATATTATTATTTCAGCTATACTTGACGCACGACGACTTCGTGTCTACATTCAGCATGCCGTACAGCGAGTTCCGGTCGCTGCCTGGCTGGAAGCAGAAGGATCTCAAGAAGACGGTGGGGTTATTCTGAAGATTTTAGGAAAAAGAAGTAAAAGGATCTGAATATTGTGAAGCGTATGACAGCATAGTTTGAATCAAAGAAATGTTACGAGTAAAAGGCTTATAAATTGATTTAAATGTATGAAAATATCAATTTAAAATAAAATAATATTAAAACATAAAATAGTATACCAACATTAGACATTTTTCTAGTGTAAAACAAAAATAAGTTAAAACAATCACATACAATGATGCTAAGTAATGTTTGCACTTACATGTCTTTAAAGCTGAATATTTTATTCATAAAATTATTATTTTGACTTATTAATTTAAAGAAATATATCATTTTAGTACATAATTATGTCTGTTGTATTTTAAAACTTAGAATTAAAATTATCATGAAAATATTGTTGAAAGAAATAAAATGTTTTATTGAATACAGTTACGTTTATTAAGAAATAAAACGAAAAGATTTTAAAATGTTATTTTTATTTTAAAAATATTACTTATTAACTATTGGGCATTAATTACCTTAAAATTAATAAACTTTACAATTTACAAGTGTTTCAAAATCCATAAAATATCGGTTGAATTGAAAGCGTATTTACACTAAAATAATGACAGGTATCATATTATAAGCCTACATGATATGGGGCGAGCCGTAGCTAAGGCACGTTTATTAGTATCGCGTGTCGCTAGTGAGCCGAACGCGTTTTCACACGACGCTCCTACTACATTACAGCAATGATTCAAACCATATTCCAAATATATTCAATATCATAATCATAATACGGTGAATTATACGAAATGTCCTCTATCAGCAAAAAGCTACTTGAAGTAAAAAATCTTTACAAAATATGAAAAGCTAGTTAGGAACTTACAATTTTAGTAGATAAATAAAACGTTACAATAAATGATTTAATTCGATAATAAATAATTTACATAATGATTTTACATTATATCAGTTATTGTTATAAAGGACAATTTGGGAGTATTTCTAGAACCGCATCGGTTTATAAGGCTGCGGCTGTCAGGAAAAATACTCCCGAAAAATGTCATCTAGAATAGTAAGTAAAATCAGGTTATCAGAATTATGCATAGTAAATAACAATATTATTATTATTACATGGAATTAATATTAATGACGAGACATGGAACGAAAAACGAAGGCTTAGAATCCAAAATAAACAGCTCTTTTTGTTATTTTTGAAACTTCTTTGGTAATCATAAAACCGAACACATGAAATATAAAATACATCTCATGAAACAATATGGAATGAAGTGCACGAACAATACAATGCATAAGCTGCCGTAATAAAAATAAAATGCATTTCAAAAATAAGCGTATACACTACGACGAAATAGCTTTTTTTTTAACTTTAAGTACGTAAAATTTTAAATTCGCATGTCAACATGAATGAAGAGATTTTTCCGAACTTATATCTAAAAGAAAACAAAGCAATAACTGGATATGCGACAGAACAGAGAACTTGAGTCAATATAAAACTAATGAAAACAAAACTCAACATAGTTTTCGTTGCAGGAATGTAAACAATGTGTAGAGCAATATTAAACAGGGTATTTTAAAATATTTAACAAGAACTAATAGTAACAACAATGCGTCGGAGGCCTGTTTCCTTCTAGCACCACGGGTGTCCGCAGTCCAGTTAAATTCGAAACAATGCTCCGTCTCCAAGTCCCTATTGGTCACTTCGGTATTTTGCCAAGAATATATTAAATACAACCTTTATTATTCATAGTATAAATATAATAATGATAACAAAAAAAAATGTCTTTTTTATCCCCTGTATTCAAAAGACGTTAATCTTTAACTGAGACCGCGTGGAGACATACAAATAATTTGACTGGACTACGAGCATAGACACGACTATTTATCACAGCTATCCAAAGCCTTCACACGTTACACGAATCGGTCGCCTATCCCTCTACGTAACTAATCGTTTATCGATGCCGAAACTTGAGATTTCCGAACCCACTTATACCAGTAATAATTCTATTGTTATAAAAATTACTGTTATTGTCAAAATGAACAAAACCTCCTCATCCCAGGTTTGAATGTCCTCGTAAGAGTACACTGAGCGTGAAGGGTTCCCGAAACTTGTTTAATGAATATAGGCTTGACATTGAAATGAGAATAGTTGTAAACAGTTTCAACTACCTTTGTACTTTATACTCACAACTAATCGAGATTTATTGTACACGAGATTATACAAGGCCTTATTTAAAATTGGTGTTTTAATTTTTTTTAAATACATTATACATCTAATAATAAAGGTATAATAGGCCTAAAGATGTATTGTAAAAGATACAAAAGTTAAATAGAAGGCTTTACACTTTAGAGCCGACTTGGTGTATGAACATATGAGAAAGTTTGGCACTTAACAAGTCGTACCATAACGAATAATAAGACACGGTGAATTATTGCTTCAAAATTACATTTCTCAGCTCAAGATTGCATTAGAAATGTTAGTGCAATCGGTGCTGCAACTATACAGAATTTTTTTTAGCAAACTTTTGTAGAATTAATTGCTTTATCTAATTATTTAATAATAAGCTCAGCAGCTCACTACACAATAGTCTACAATAAATTGATCTTGTGATTCAAGGAAGCCCATTCAGAGTCTTACATTATTAAGTAACGTTGCGGAATTTTGTTAGAAGAACTAGGTATTTCACTTGAGCAAATATAATAATGAGACGATTCACTAAAAACAAAAACACCTATGGCACGGTTTCTTCGTTAATTGGCAACACTTACGCGCTGTTAATTGTCTTACTTCCGTACTTAATCTAACATTTAGGGTCCCTGAATCATTTACTATAATTTTCTACATTTCAATTAACATGATATATGTTTAACTAGATTCTTTAACAATACGTAAAAAATGGTAAGTCAATTCCTGTGTGGACCAATTCCCGTATTTTATATGTAAACGTTTTAGTAAAAGAGTGCAACCGCGTAATAAATATGTTCGCTTGCTGTGACGCGATGACGGAGTCACTCGTGACTGATCTTTGTCTGTATCAGGATAGCTCGAATTCCAAAGTATACGGATCCAGTAACAGCTTCTCGATCGGTATTATCTATATACAACAATAGTATACGATACAACATACTGAAGCATAAACATTCTGTGCTGTTAAAAATAAAAACGTAACAAAATACATTATAATAAAAATGCTCTACTGGTTCAATAAATTGTACAAAAATATTATTGAAAAATAACCAGTTTAATTTATGTCACTTTAAAACTCAACGATATGGACTACTAGACGTTGACAATGTTATGAACAATAATGTTATAGCTTTTGTATTCCATTACTTCATGGCGAAAGCTCCACAAGCTTGCGTATCACCTCCCGGTTCTCAAACACTACACGACGTGGTCGTCGTAGGCAACATAAAACCGCATCCGAAACCGCAATAAGTTCACAAAAACATAATAATATCAACACGGTTACTAATATTTACATGACCCAATTCTAATGAACCATGAAAATATTAGCTTTCTTTCATAAAGCACTTGCTTAAAGAGCTGCTGTCATATCAAATGTGAATAACTTGCAACTGATGCACACGATAGCACCATTGCATCCGTCTGTGAGATTTCGCCATGACAATCAGCTTCTTCAAAAATAATGAGAAAAAGTACTTGGTGTTGGTAAAACTTTGTAAGTACAAAATATTAATATTTTCAATATCTATCACAGCAATCATGCCGAAATCTTATAAAAATTTGGACAAAAATACTTAAGCTTATTTAAGACTAGTTAATTTACAAGTTTAATTGAAATTTTGATAAAAACATTCTGAAAGATTCAATAGTAAATATTGTCAAATGCCAGATCAAATGCCAGCGCGCGAGCCACGCATCGCGTTGCTCCCACTTCACTTCTAACAATACTCGATGAATGATTTCCTAACAAGATATCCAGAGTACTTATTTAAAAGTACCTCGATCGATAGTACGATAGCATAATTCAATTAGTTTTCCAAAATAAACAGATTATATTCTAGGTCCCATAGAATAAAATGTTTGAAAAAAGTGTTAGTAAAAAAACCAACGCGCGGTGAACAAAGCGACTCACGACTATAACCTTTAAAACCAAGTACACGCAAAATGAGAAATTTGTATTTAGCAATGGGCGCCCATCCTTCATGTCGATAAAGTGTCAAGTACCGTAGAGGGCGTTTGGGGACGGCTCACTGGCGCGGCAGCGACGCGTTGGCCGGCAACGTGGAGCTGCGCTGCGACGCGTTCATGTACGCAGACTTCAGGTTCGACCGCATCGAGTCCCTGCGAACATACACCGAAGGTTAGAGAACTCACGACTGGAAGGTTCGATCCGGATAATAATCCTTTTCACAGGGAACTTAGATGTGGGATTTCTGCGCAGTCTTTGTGTCGCAGTGCAATGACGTATTATAAATAGACGCGTCATACACGAACATTAGTGCACTCAAAAACAGCGTAAGCTATGATTGTAGCTACATACTTGCATAAAATCATACAGCGCGTGAAGAAAGGGAAAGACCTATACCGAAATCTGTTGCTAGAAGAGATGAACATACATATTTAGTTACGTCACTAGCTGCTGCATGTTCATTGGCGCGTACGACGTACGTAATAATAATTATTATTATTGTAAATGTCATGCAACTGCCTGGCATTTACTTTGCCATTATTGAGCGCAGGTAACGCATCATTGTCACAGTGAGTCTAATTTGATAATGATCTCACCTGACAGTATGCGAAGATGTCAAAGTCAATAATTTATTAAGTAAGTCATTAAAAGGCACTTTCGACGTCAACATTTACTATAAAATAGAATTTATTTTAGCTGGGGCCTTCCGCAAAAGGTAGTTAGGTAGTTCCGTATGAAGAAGAATGGGCAAGTACTTAACCAAGTTTTAGTTGTTGAATACTTCATTAGGTAATAATGTATTTCCTTTTGCTCGTAAATTTTTATTAATCATTGAAATACATTGCAAGCTAGATTGATTGATTTTTGTTGATAGTTTTGTATAATTTAAAAGCAATTTTTAAATTATTAAAATGTGACGACCATGGAGCCGTAATAGGTTATGATGTATGTTGACTTGAAAAGCTTGGCAGTTGAGATTATGTCATGCTCACTTAAATGTCTTGCAGATGGTGGCGCGTGTGTTGGATCATTCGGTTCCCCTCTTAACTGCTGGGCTTATTTGTAATCATTTTATCTTATATTTTGAATTGTTTTTAAATATACCGCCAGCCGCGCCACCCAGCGGCGCTGCTCCTGCGGTGATTACCTGGGCGAGAGCTTGGTGTGGTCGTGGTTGGGGTGGTGCGCGGCGCGGTACCCGTAGCGCTGCACGCGGCGCGCCAGGCGCGCCACCCAGCGGCGCTGCTCCTGCGCGACGGGCGCCAGCAGCAGCAGCTCGCGCGCGCGGTCCGCGTGCAGCTTGCACGCCGCTACGCCCTCGCCCTCTGACACGTGCTCTGCATGGATCTTCATGCGGCAACCTGTGCAAATAATGCCGTCAGACACTACTTTCGAAGTCGATACTGAATGGCGACCCTAAATAACGAGTGTAAAAAAACCGCTTAACTTAGCCAAGAGTCACTCACTCCTTGTCATTGTTATAATCATCCATTTCCACTTCTTTTATCAGCCTTTTTGTCAAATATTTCTGTATTTCTCACCGTATTTATGAACATAGCTCATTTTCGCTTTGGTATTAATAGACTTAGGCAAAAAGGCTGCCAGGCTCAAATGGGATTTGGCGGGTCACATCAGCCGCATGCACGATGACTGCTGGGCAAAATTCTCCACACAATGGGTGCTGTAGATGGAAGGCGCTGCCGAGGCCGGCACAGAAAGCGGTAGCGAGGTGACCAGGACGCGTACTGTGAGAGCCGGGGTCTAGTCCCAAGCACTAAATACGTAATTTCGGCCGAAGTTACGGGCGTTTCCTACTCCGTATCACCTACGGACATAAGATTAATTCGGAGCCCGAACTGAGAATGAATGACAATACGATTTGACAGTTGTCCCTACCCGCAATGTGTTCTAACCTGTTTGAAAAATTGAATTTGTCATTTGTTTTGACGGATCAATTACTTTCGGACGGGCCCGTAACTTCGTTGACGGACTTAGAGAGTAAACCCCAGGTTCGAGGTGGCGCCCGAAAAGAGTTCCTGGAAGGACTCAGGGGAGGCCTTTGCCCAGCAGTGGGACAGTATATTGCTAGCTCGAGACTAGGCGATGGGACGTGTTGGGGAAGTGTTTACGTTTTACGTGTGTAGTGCATTTTTTTTATAATTCGGCATTGCAAATTAATAATTTATTGTTTTCATAACGGACTGCGACCCGCTAACTGCGAAAAGCTGCGAGTGTAGATGCGTTAGCGCGCCGTGAACCAAGCGCTAACTCTTTGTCGTGGGACAAAAAACCGACACCGATCGGGGAACCACGCGAAGCGCGAACTCGAAGGCGCGTATCCATCTACACTCGTGTTTCACGGCTTTCGCAGGCGTTTGAAGCGGGCTTTCATTCATTCATTTCAGCCGAAAGACGTCCACTGGTGGACATAGGCCCACCCACAAAGGGGAGGCTTTGCCATAATCGCCACGCTTAGCAGGCGGGTAGGCGATCGCAGTAAGATGTTAAAATGCATAGAGACCGCCAGCCCATTCTGTAGTAAGTCGGAGCGGGATTTACAGGTAATTAATGTACAATACACATAAACCTTCCTGAATAAATTCTCTAAATGATGGTGAAAACCGCATAAAAATTCGTTGCGTAGTTTAGAAGAACAACGCGGTCACACAGACAAAATTAAATATGAAAAGCGACTTCAATTTATATTTATTTATTTAAGCTTCTCGCACTCAATAATGTACAAAGCAGCCTTAGGCATTCTCTATCAGTCAACCAAAGGTGGTTAAGAGATAAGATGGCGGGTGCTCTGATTGAGACAAAATAATAATATTATGTATAGAAGATACTCACGTCGACACTCGTAGGCCTGCGGCGGACGGAACATGTGCCAGAGCGGGCGCGTGCACACCTCGCACGCCGTGGGGATGTGGTACGTGATGCTCACCAGGTCGTGGCCCTTGTGCTGCACCGTGTTGCCTGCGTCACATCAATTGTATTGTTAAAATAACATTAAATGATAATTAATTTTATTTCTGTAAGTTTGTACAACCACGTCGATAATATTTTAAAAATTCAAATAGGTCGGTGTTTCCTATCCGACTACTCTGAGAAGAAACACCGCCACCAACTCAGAAGTGTACAGTCTCTTTTAGGGTGCTCGCCCTCGAGTGATTTTTTCGGCGATTTTTGTTTGAATTTCTGACAAAAATCGCCGAAAAAATCGCTCGTGGACGGGCACCCTTAAAGTCCAGAGATAATCTTGGTCAGATAACGTGAGGACCATTTAGATTAGTGTCTTGAAATGGTCTTGAGGAAAAAACCATACAGATTTGAGTGGACCTGTCCAATCAGTCATTTAAAACGCACTGTTTATTGGTAGGACCGAAGCCTCTTCTAGAAAGAGTAATTTGGAGGTTAGCTGACAGCTTTTGCAAAGTAATGCTGCCTTCCGCCATCCGGTTATGGCAATGAAGGAAGATTTATGCAGCACGCGTAGCATGACCAATTCTATCTCTATTCTACCAAGAATAGACAAATCCCTTTCTATCCAACTCGATATCTATTCTGCCCGAGCACGGCGCGACCCGTAGACTCGCGTTTCTATGAAGACAAAGACATTTATTCTTTCCATAGCAACGGGGAGTGATGTAGATCAAATATGAATGCTACGATAATCGGTAAAAATATTTCAAACGTCAAGTTCCTAATTAATAAAAACCAGCGAAAATCGTTTTGTTTTTTAAACTAATAAACAAAATGGAAATTCAAATATCTCGAAAATGGTGCGTCCTAGGCAAAAAATTACAGAAATTTAGCCAGGGGGGGCTAAATTTCTGTAATTTTTTGCCTAGGATCGTAGAATTCATATTTTATCTATCTCCTCGTTTCTATGTCTTCTCGTTTCTTTGTATTCATAGAAATGCAAGTCTACGGGTCGCACCGTGCTCGGGCAGAACAGATATCGAGTTGGATAGAAAGGGCTTTGTCTATTGTTGGTAGAATAGAGATAGAATTGGTCACGCTACGCGTGCTGGGCTTAGCTGGGTCCGAGGGGCATTTTTGTAAAAAAAAAAATACCTAAAATTTAAAAAAATATAAAAATTCACGCATACGGGCCAATCCCGCATGACACTAAAAGCGCCATTAGATGTATAGTGTAGTGGTTAGAAAAGTTAAAATTAACGCAATTCGTGCCTTGGCTCGGATCCGGCTACCATTAAATCATCCTTCATGCTGTCTTGTCAGATAACATACTAAAGCACATGTCTCAGGGAGGCATAGGCATCAGCTTGGTTGAGTGCGTCACATGCGTGTAAGATCGACTTCTGGGAAAGCTGTATGTCGTGTGCCCTTCCTTTACACCTTGTCATGGGTGTGCAGTGTAAGCACAGATAATAAATTATGTGCTAAAGTGCAAGTAAACTTATTCGTCTGACTTTTGCACTAACTTTAGATATTTTGCAGCGAATGCATTCGTAGCCATCCAGTGACAGGCGCCCCATACATCGGTCGAGTTTCAAACTAGAGTAAAATTATGTGTTTTAGGTATACTCTGTTACTCAAGATGCTGTTTTATTTTATCACAGTCATGTACCGTGTTCCAGTTTTAGTTATTGATGTGTAATTTCTTTCGAAAAGGGACTGAAGTGTGTAACAGAAAGTGACAGCTTGAGCATGGAATAAGTACTTTTTAATAGCATAGAATTAGTAAGTACTTTATAATAGCATGGAATTAGTGTACTCACATAATTAGTAGGTAAGTACTATAAAGATTATAAGTAGGGGTCGAATTTCGACCAGTGGGCGACCACTAGTAATAAATAATTATTTCAGTATTCAGCTTTTTTAAATTTTGAGGTTAATTTCTGTCGCTCCTCAGTTCCTTGTAGATTGAGTTCGCACGCACACGCAACGTGTAGTTTGATCAGCCAGTAATAGGACTCGCCTATCAAAGAGCGCTGTCCCCAATTTGACGCATTATTAATTTATTATACATAAACCAAAAAGGATTTTAATAAAACGCGTATACTAAAACATCAATAATTAAATTATCTTTAAATTGGTGAAGGTTTCAGAAAAATACGCTTGGTACATTTTGCGCCATTCTCAGTTTTTTATCCGCGTTAGACACAAATTAATTTCACTATGTAATATAAACATAATCTAAAATATTCACATATTAAGTTATTGAGAAAATGCTCTAATTTAACATATATTTTCTTCGAAATCATTAAGAGGGCTATTACAATTTTTCTTGAATTTGCGCGTTTTACTCGAGTTTTGATGTGTGATTATGGTTTAGATATAGCCATAAAATAAAAAATAAAATATGCCCAAGCAAGTTTAATTATTTATCTTGGGAGCGCTTTAAATAAATATATCAATTTATTTACATAAATCAGTAAAAACCTTGTCTCTGCAAAGGATGTTTCATAAAATTATACTTTTGGGTATTTTTTGATGCTCTTTTACACCGAAGATAACGTAATTTAAGAAATTATAAAAATGTCCATGATACTACTGTATTTTATACTTGGGAGCGCTTTAATCAATTTATTATATTTCGTACAGTAATTCACCAAAAATAATTCTGTAAAACAGAGAGTTACTGACCATTTTTCATCCGAAGTTTTATTTTTTATCTACGAATATAAAATCCAAATTCAAACAAAAACTATTTAATAACTAAGATATCTATGTTACCTTGCTCGAAAAAAAATAAAATAGTCTATTTAAAAGTAAAATAACGGCGTAAATCAACGGCGAAATAAGCTGTATTTTCGAGAGCGCAAAAGTGATGAAACTATTAACGGGTGCTGAGACTGACACGAATGGTTTATCACCACGAAAACTGTAGTTTTATAGTTACACAGATTTATTGTTTCGATTATTTCACGCTTTCTCACAATTAGATAAGAAATTGACGAAAAACGTTTTTTTTTGTGATAGCACCCTTAACTCTACTCGTTTAGACGTGATCTTCAGTATAAAATCATCAAAAGTCGGTTATCGTCGCCTTAATTGACGCATTTGACTTATACGTACCGACTAATCGAGTCGTTTCACATTAAATTCAATTAACTACTAAATTAGTAATCAACTACTGTATAAAACTGGAGGAAGTTCTATGGATTTTCGGGAATAATAAAACTCAGGACGTAGCACGCAGAGAACCACTTATATATTTGTTTTTTCTTCAACAACCTCACATTCAAAAAGGATTGTATGTACAGAAAAATAAACGCCTGATAAAATACTTATAGTTAATGTCTTAATTGCACCGAGTTAACTTCAGCCAACGGTGGTGGAACTGACGCTTTAACAACTACCTATCAATTGGATTTAGGTTTTTAGTTTCCTTTTTTTTCTTATTTCCACACGTTTTCTCTCAACACATCTGACATTGGCAGAATTGTCGACATCGGCACCATTGCCACAGACAAAAATAGAATAGAATAGAGATTAAGTTCCGATAAAATTGAGCTTGTTAAATCGACGTGTCTGAATGGAAGACGTTAAGACGCTGACAACAGGTAAACCACTGTCACTGTCAAGTATTTTGTATGCAGTCGCATACAAAAGAAAGAGAAGCGCGATGACAAAACGCTTGTAATTTATTGCAAAATATGAAGCAATTATTTATTTACTCAAAAATTTGTTGAGTATTCGAAAATAAAAAACAACCAAGTTCTGCATAAAAATAAGACGTTCTTGTTATTAATTAATTACTAACCGTACGTTGATATTTAATACAGATATTTTGGATTGAAACTCAAAGTAAAGGGTCAGTTTACCGTTAATTTGCATCGAGATTTTTTTCTAAACGTGTTTTGGTAACCACCAAGTTCTGAGAAATATGTTTAAGAATAACATATACTTTTTCCGCTACCACAAACTATATAGATTTGGCAATTTTTTTGTGTAGGAAAGCCTACTTTTATCATTTGCTTCTTGTCAGCGCCTTAAGGTGCAACTAGATTACAGCCGATCGGTGACATCGTCAATTTAGATCTACACAGTGCGAATGGCAGCCGGATTACTGGCAATGAATGGTACAACAATGCAGTCTGTTTAAAAAAATGTTCATCATTTCAGCCGAAAGACGTCCACTGCTGGACATAGGCCTCCCCCAAAAAGGGGGGGGGGGGTTGCCATAATCGCAACGCTTGGAAGACGGGTTGGCGATCGCAGTATGGTTTTAAAAATGCATAGAGAACGCTACTGCCCATTCTCTAGTAAATCCCTTAGTCGCCTTTTACGACACCCACGGGAAGAAATGGGATGGTGCTATTCTTTACGTCCGGCACTAAACGGAACAACATCGATCTACTACAATCTAATTGCACCTTTAAAATACAGCAATTATGTCGACAGTAAATTATAATACAGCTCTCTTTAGCGCATCCGGCGATAGCGGCCTAGACTATTTTTTTTTTCCTTTCGTGAGCTCTCTGGTGACAAAGAGTTGTCAGCAGCAACTGACGGGGTCCATTAGGGCCAATGCCTGCCAGGGTTGCGAGTTTGTCCGAAAGGGATATCGTGGCCCTGGCACACAGGCAAATGAAGGAATACGGGTGGGTTTTAGTCAGTAAAAGTCTGACACCAAATAACTGATTATCAAATAACTTCTCCCGCTCCACCCAGAGCGGGAGAAGTTATTTGATAATCACCCACCCAAAAAAAAAAAAAAAGAGCCTAATTTGGTCTCGAAAACTCAGTCACACCATGTAAAGAAGAGCTGATCAGCATCATTGTGGTAGATATGAAGGCTTTTGGTGAATTAGGCGCTTCTTGTGTAACAAACGATACACCAATCACTCAATACTTGCGTAGCACAATATTATGAAGTTACTGAATCTCACCTGATGTAATATCCATATTTATGTTGAAAACAAATTGTAGGTACTAAAGTGACTAGGGTTCCATCACTTCCATGGTCAACAAGGAACACTCACCGTGTCCGTCTGTCTGTGCGCGGCTTAGCTCAGAGATCAGAGAGTACTAGAAAACTGTAATTTGGTATGGGTATGTATGTTTTTTTAGGGGCTCTTGCACGTCTTTCCTTTCATGAGCTCTCTGGTGGCTAGCAAAGCTTGCACCTTTAAAATACAGCAATTATGTCGACACTAAATTATAATACAGTTCTCTTTAGCGGATCCGGCGACAGTGGCCCAGAATAATTTTCTTTCCTTTCATGAGCTCTCTGGTGACTAGAAGAGCCAAACTTGGTCTTGAAAACCCAGTCACACCATGTAAAGATGAGCTGATCAGCATCATTGTGGTAGGTATGAAGGCTTTTGACGGCTTTTGCGAATTTGGCACTTTTTGTGTAGGTCTTCAAGACGAGGATATAAGAAAGTTCGCGGAAACCGGCGTGCCGGATTTTTGCGTCTGCGTATAGCGTCCCTGATGCGGCGAGTGCGCGATAGTCCCAACAGTCTTTTGGCTACTGTGGCCAGCAGGATGGACAGCCCCATAATGTGGCATTGGATGGCGACTCACAGAGCGTGATTCCAGTGCCTTAAATAATTTTATTTATATTTGTGTTTATTTTATTTAACGTGCATGTTATTTTATTTGATGTGTATTGTGTTTTTTATTGTAATGTTTTGTGACTTATGGACTATGTGTTTGATAATAAAGTTTATATTCTATTCTATAAGAGCGTGCTACTGACCGGTGTGGTCGCCGGCCTCGGCGGGCAGGTCGGCGGCGTCGCCCGGGCGCCGCGCCTCGCCCTCGCCCGCGTACAGCAGCTGGAAGATGCGCGGGATGTCCTTCGCGTCCGCGCGGATCACGTCGCCTTGCGTTACTGAGCGCACGTGGAACACTTTGCTGTAACAAGGAACAGAAAATTATATTATAAACAATGATTTCAAAAGGAAGGATACGCCCATCAGAACATTTTTACTTACACCTTTTTCATACAAGCAAAAAGTAGCGCCATCTGTGACAACTCATATGAACTACGTGAGTGTCACATTGCATAGGTCGACGACGTAACCTTGTATGTACGACATGTACTATCGCGGAATTTCATATCTATACACCTTAAGGACAATTTTTGCTTGCAGTGCTCGGCCGCTATAGAAATCTCATCAACCAATAGCATCGCACCATCAGATTTTTGATGAGACCCTTGTTTTTGTAAATGAAAAAAAAAGACAGTAAAAAACCAGCTGAGGTGGTGCATATTTTTTCAATGGAAACAATTTCAATGGGAACCCTCGTACGGTCGTAGTTCGAGATCGTTTGGGACAAGTTTATGGGTTTTTTTTTATGAGTGGGTTTGCTATAAAATTAGAATTGAGTAGTTTCACAATTAGCAGTTTTTGGGTGAGAGGCGGAAAATTTCCATAATACTTTAAAAAAGCAAAACGCGGTATCGTTTCGGTATAGTATGCTCGGATTTGACTGAGTTAGAATCCAAGAAACAAGATTTCATGCCTCTGTTGTGTGGTGAGACGGTACGAAGACATGTTTCAGAAATGCTAGTAAAAACGTTAGTTGTTACCGAAAGCTCTGCAAATTTGCAACTGAACCCATGAAATGCGTTAGAACAAAATGTAAAGTATAAAAACATTAAAATTAAAAACTTTCTCAGTTTTGTTTCTTTTGTTCTATTCCTAGTGGTCGAGAAAGGGTCACCATATCCGTAGTCAGACATCTGTGATCATTGTAACAGAGCCTACAAAAAACGCATGAACAACAAAAAATCAGAAACGACAAAATATTACTATGTATTTTTGTTTCATTGGTCGATGCAAAACAGATTTGGTCATCGTGTTCACGGGATTTTGTTTTGAAACTGGTTAGATATGAAATTCCTCGATAGTACGTGCGTAAATGTTATTTTAATCACATTTTATCGGAAATAAGTTAACCACTGAGGCGTCCATACTTTGACAGAAAACGTAATAAAACAAATTAATCTCGATCAGCTTTATTTGAAATTGAAAACAATTTATGAAAAATTATTATTAATTTAATAATTATTAATAAAACACAAATAAAAAATGACGTCCGTACAAGGTTACTTCGTTACCGTCGCGGGCGCTGCCGGCAGCGCGTGACATGGCCGCCATTGTGGTTTTCGAATGTGGATTCAAATGTGTTTATTGAATAATTTTATTGCAACAAAGACAATTTAAGTTACTTATCGATGTTATGATATCCCATGTTCCTTTTTAACCTTTGTATGATAATTTTTGCGGCCTTTTACTACGCAACTAGGCATTTTAATGACAGAACTGTACTGATTAACTCCTCCGCGCGTGGACCGCGTTCGACTGAGTCGCATTGGCCCTAAACTGTCATTTTAGGGCCAGCGCGCTGGTGCCATTTCGTCGCGCGGTTAGCCTGGTCCTTACTATCTATGTCAATGATTATAAAAAATCTGGCAAAACCCATGTTACATAACCTGCAATTGTTTTTGACCTATTGTCACTAATGTCAAGCAGTTCATTTACTTTTATTGGTAATTCACCGCTACAATAAATTCTAGAAAAATCATATTGGCATATCATATTGAGCAAACATACAGTTATTGCAGTTTACCGTACTCAGCGTAAGGAAATAGCTCGTCTTCAGCAGCCAAAAACGGAAATGAACTAATTCATCGAGAACCACACATACCAATGTCGTCTATGTAAAAACAAAGGCGAATCAAAATGAGAATGTTAATACTGACATGAATTATCCTAAAAATAAAATATTTTTGGAAAGTGCTTACTGGAGCATCATATGATAAGATGCTGCACCGACTCTCAATCGTTTAGTATATCAAATCAAAATATTTTATTTCACATAAACCTACATCGGCACATAGGAAACGTCAGCAGCTGGGTGCATGGTTCGGTTCCAATAAGCTAGTTGACAGTAATAAAAATACGGTTGCGGTGAGCCAAAAATGTAAGCCAAAAATATAAAAATCTATTTTGCAAATGATTTTAGATCAATTTATCATTTTGAGAAATGATGGCGTAAAAATAAAGCCTTCGTTCACGTGACATTAAACGCGACACGTCACAATTTTCAGGCTACAGTTTCAAATTATAAATAGAAACAAACTTTATAAGTCAGACATAAAGTTTCTTTTGCAATACAATAGACGTACGAAAGAATGGTGTTGAAAGGAACAACGATGATTGGTAGTGTGTCCCTCTCGCACAATGTGTAGTCACAGTGGGCAGTGTTCAATATTCATCTACTAAATTAGTAGTATTTACTAATATTTTGTGTCAGGCACATTAAACATTAGGGAATGGAAATCGTCCAATTAAGACATTAACACCAATAATTATGTCTGCTTTGAATATATTTTTTTTTTAATATTTCAAAACGTTGTTAATTAAGTCAACCGACTATTATAATATTCCAACAGAAAAAATTGGCACATTTTACAGAACGAAAGTCTTGAAGTCGCTTGACAAAATGCTCCGTTTTGACAATCACAATTAAAACCCTTTATAAAAAAAATTGTGTTGTTAATGGCTGAAATAATCATTTATTGAGGTAAGTAAACCACAAGGAACATTTCTAATTGGTTTTTCAAAACCTAGCCTTTTGGTCCTTTCCTATGGAGAAAAGCTGGCAAGAACTCCACAGACAGGAAGATGTTGATGATGAATGAGCAAAGGAAGGCAAGTTATAATATATTAATTTCAAATTATATTTACTAACCTCAAATCCAAAATCATAACCGGATCCGTGGTGTTCATCTTATCATTCTCGGTGTTATAGAAGATGATCTTCTTTGAAGACACGACAACGTACTGTTTCTTCCAGCCATGGCGGCGTATATTTTGTTTGAAAGGCACTGACAGCCAGCCTTCCAACGTCTGTTCTGTTTCGCCGTCTTCAGCATCCGCTGATGACTGAGATGCCGTCTCGCTTGTTAGGGCAGCTAGTTTCTCTTTTAGCTGTTCTATTTCCACATCTTTGCTGTCGACCTAGAGGTATAAAGTTGGTTAAGTTTAGGAACAACTCGCGAGAAAACTTAATCTATAACGGACTAATGTACAACCGTGTACCGAACGCCATCGCGAACGTTCCCAGTCGACCACTTTTCGCCTTTATGCCCATAGTAATAAAGTTGAAAAGTTTCAGTTTTCTCGTCTTCCGAAAGGCGACTCAATCCTAATGACTTTTTATTTATTTTCAAGTCAACTTTATGGTGGTTCTCTTTATTTTGGTCAATCAATCATAACAATGAGAGCAGTGGTGGCCCAGTGGTAATGACCCCAGCTTACGAGTTATATATAGGTCGTAGGTTCGATCCCAGGCAGGCGCTTTACTTTGTGTAAATTATTTCATCACAGCTCTCAAAACGGTGAAGGAAAACATCGTGAGGAAACCGGCATGTCTTAGAACCAACAATTTGAAGACATGTGACATCCACCAACCCGCACTGGGCCCGCGTGGTGGTTTACGGCTCACTCCCTCTCACAGAGAGGAGGCCTGTGTCCCACCAGTGGGAACATTATAGGCTGACTATGATGATGAATCACAACAGATAACATGCAATTTGATAGCATCGAGATCAGTCTTTCAGAAACCCTCCAAGTCCTCAAAGTTCTGTCTAGACCAACTCTCGACTTTAAAATCATTATCATAAAGTTCAAATGGCAACGACAAGCTCCTACCTCCATGGCGAGCCGCAGCCTGGTAGACTGCTCATCCAGCAGCTGTTGCTGGCAGTCCTGCAGGTCGCGCTGTAGCTTGGAGATGTGCTGGTCGAACTTCTCCTTCTCTCTGGTCAGCTCCTGTTGAAGCTTGCGGTAGTCCTTGTCTTTGCGTACGGACATCTTGCTCTTGTTCTTCGTCGTCGCTGGGTTCATGTCTTTTCTGTAAAAGGAGTACGTATTTGTTTTAGTTTTTGAAGAACATACATTTATGAACATACACAGACATTCCCCTCACAATATCTTTCTTTCCCTGCCGTTAAGTGACGATGGAACTGACAGATGACAGGATTCGTTTTATCTCTCAATCTTAATTACTCTAAATGAGCTATAGTGAGACCGTATGCACCCGTTCACACGGCGTTGTTCATTACGATAATATTTACCGTATAATTTTAAGAACACATAAACGCAATTTCATACATTGGTTTTTAAACGTATGAACAGTGGGATGTTAACGTGTGATCCCATCTTTTTACCGTAAAATCTCGTAGAAAACAGTGCCGTGTTGTTCGACAATATTCAGATTCTTAATAAGTAGATAGAGTGCTATAACTATCATGAAATTGAGTGTTACCTGTTCATAATCTCAGCAAGTTTGTTGACGGCTTGCTGCTTGAGCATGATCTCCGAGTTGAGCTTCTTGTTCAGTCGGTCCACTTCCTCCTGCAGACGTTGTAACGTGGCCACGCGCTCCGCCAGCGCCGTGCCGCTGCGACGGAGCTCGTCCACCTCCTGCGAATGATATTCTCATGTAATAAACGGAAACATAACAGGATCTTTTGACGCGTGACCAAAATCTGAACTAATGCCGTCATCTTAGTTCTTCAATACATAAAAAAAATGTACAAAAGTTTACCAACAACCTTTGAATGGCGCTCGAATGTCGTTGACAAGAGTTTACGTCATTCGAGCACCAAGAGATCTTTGTAGCCGTGTGATGCCATTCAATCCTCCTTGGCAATATGTACCATCATTGTGCATTAAAGTGTAAATAAATAAATAATCAGCCTTGTTTCATTGGTCAAAATACTTTTTGTATGAGTGAAGGAGCGGAGCATACTCCGGCACGCGGTTGCTTCAAGTTTTATACACAGCCGTAACTAAATATGACACAATCCGTCTTATTACAAAACAAGGTTTATCTTCAGACCCAAGTTTAAGCCATGGAGCCATTATTGAATTTCAAACTTTATTCCGTCTATAGTAAAGTTCCTAATACAAAACTGACAACTTAGTACCGAATTAAGTTTTCAGTTTTGTATAAATAACGGTATTTCAATCACAGTTACGTTCTTATTACAAAAAACTGGCTCCATGGTATAAGTCATGTCAAAATTTAAATCTTGTTTTGTAATAAGACGGCTTGAGTTTAAGAAAAATATCACTTTTGTAGAGTGCTGTCTCTGTCACTCATCCCGTGCTGCATTCTCTCTTTAAGGCGCTGACAAGAGGCAAATGATAAAAGTATACTTGTCTTAAACAAAAAAATTGCCAAATCTATATAGTTTGTGGTAGCGGAAAAAATATATGTTATTCATGATTTCTCAGAACTTGGTTGTTACCAAAACACGTTTAGAAAAAGAAAACTCGATGCAAATTAACGGTTAACTAACCTTTACTTTGAGTTTCAATCCAAAATATCTGTATTAAATATCAACATATGGTTGGTATTTAATTAATAACAAGAACGTCTTATTTGTATGCAGAGCTTGGTTGTTTTTATTTTCGATTACTCAACTCATTTTTGAGTAAATAGATAAGTAATTGCTTCATATTTTGCAATAAATTACAAGCTTTGTGCATCGTGCTTCTCTTTCTTTTGTATGTAGTCTGACAGTGACCGCGGTTTAGCTGTTGTCAGCGTCTTAAAGCTCGATGAATATTAACGGCCGGGTACTGTACAATTATATGTATGTTACCTTCCGCTGCAGGTCGATGGTGGCTCTGTTCTCGTGGTCGCGGTCGCGCAGCCCCTGCACCAGCGCATCACGCGCCGCCAGCTCGCTGCGATGCTGAGACATGGCATCTCGCATCTCTAGCTCTTTCATCGTCTTCTCCTTTTCTAGCTCGCCCACTGTCTCTTCAGCTATCGACCTGGAATATTTTAAGGGAGGATTAATATCGAAGCTTCATCTCTCTGACTGACCGACCCCTTGACAATTCAAAAGTGCCTGTTTTATTTGAAATAAATGCTTTCGAGTTTGAGTTTGAAGCATTCGCAACTTTTCTCGTATGAGATTATGGATTATTTGGTAGTCAATAACGTGGTAGCGGGTGCGCTGACGTACATTTAAGTAAAAGTATTGTCACTCGTGGCAGCAATTTTAATTAATTACGGCGCGTACTGACCAGTTATGATCGCAGACAGTAAGTGGATATGCAAGGATGGAATTGATTATTATGAATTATGGAAGGACGCAGTGATGTGTAGTTTCGCCTTACCCCCGTGGGAAAAATGTCTTGATTGTGCAATGTCGTGAAACAATTAATATTATATTCTTTTTATATTGTTAGTCGATCACTGCACGTTTTACATTAGAATCTAAGTATAATTAACCACTTTAATTAATTATAAATAAAGTTAAATCAATTCCATTTTTTTTCCAGCCGTATGTGAAAAAGTTACTCTTTTATGGCTCATTTCACAATTATTTTTTTTGACAAAATGTTTGGCATTTCGTGAACAAATGATAAATAGATAAATTCATAAGAAAACACTTGTCACTGTCAGCCTGCTCAAAATCACTGCAATCATTGTTTGTATGATCTATTGTTATATTTGTAATCAAAGAATATGATAGCACTAAGATATAACTAAGGAGGAAATGCATTTGTTTTAAAGTGCGTATATAATACTTGACGATGTTTACGATAATATTGTAAACTGGTCTTTGATGGCAACAACAAACAAGATTATTATAGATGAAAATCTAACACGGGTTACTGTTTTTTTCTTTTTTCTTAGGCTTTTTGTTCTTTCCTACTCGAAAATGGACAGAAGATAAATATAAACAGTAGCGTAGCGTGGGGGGGCAGATGGGGCCATGACCCAGGGCGGCGCCGAAACAGGGGGCGGAGCGAGGCCGCGTCAGGTCATCATGAGATCAGGATAACTGTCATCACATTGTCATCGGGACTATATAGGTCCCGGGACCGGGTAGGGGTGGTATATAAAATGGAAGTTGTTCAACATAGAATTGCAAGATTTGAGGTAAAAAAATACACTAGAGTTCCTTATAATATAAAACATTATTTTTAGTATATGTAAAACGGCGAAACCTGAATGTAGTTTGTTCAGAATAAGGAACTGAATCAATTTCAATAATTTTACACCATGTCATATTTTGGCCCAAAAATATTTAAGTGTGACGGAAAATGTTATCACCATTTAATTACTTACAATACAATCGCCGTACGGTACCTACTGCCAAATTATTATCAATGAGCGCAAGACGACCCGGAGGCGCGGGGGCGCCGTTAGCATGTTTTTGTACGAACAACCCGGTAATATAACAACCTGATAACTTTGTGATTTTCATGATACAGTTTTGAAATTTTGTACATAAGATTCTTTACATAAAAATACTAGACACGTGTTTCAGGTTTCGCATATACTAAAACTAATATTGTACTAATATTGTATATCATGTGAAATAAATAAGCCTGTAAAGTATTCAAATTATGAAACTAAAGTTCTTTTTACGACGAAAGTAGGACTGTTGGCTTATCCTACGAAGACAATTTTAAACGAAAATTGTTTTCTCAATTAGATAGATTAACTGCTGAAATTTGAGAAAGATATTCCAGCGGCTCCGGAGTTGGGCATTATATTATTCATATTATAATTATTGAGCACGATGACGACGAATGTAACCTCGACCAAGCCCCTCAAGATATTGACAGAGAAGATTTTAAGGTTGAGTGCGCACATCGGGTGTTCGTAGGTACAACAGACTGCAAAAGAGAGTTTATTGATTCCGGCCCAATGGGTTTATTGAAATCCTAACCTAGCATAATAGCGAAAATAGGGGGGAGGGTCGGAAAACTTAGGGTTTACCTCGGGTGGTAGAAATACACGCTGCGCCACTGGATATAAATACAGTGTATTGTAGGCGAAAGTGACGAGTTACGAGAGCTGGGGGTCTAAAAGTGACGCTTTGGCAGAATCATAATATGATCTGCGTACCATTCATAGCCCGCAAATTCATCTGTTTGACAGCTGCTATTTGACATTAGACTTCAATAAAGCAATTAATAATTTGTGGACCATTTTACAAAACTCCATACAAAACTGTCAAACAGATGAATTGCGGGATATGAATTGTACGCAGATCATATTATGATTCTGCCATAGGGTTCATTTTAGGCCCTGAAATGTCTCATTTGCCTGTAAGTTCACTGGCATACCCTACCTGGACCTGGCAATGGGTCACATGTAGGATAAACACCATTTCGAAATTTGAAAATTCCAGACAAAAAGCCAACCTTATTTTGCTGAAAAGTGGGAAATTCATTTACTTTTTAATTTTACTTTTTCAGTACACATTTTTTTTTTCAAAATCTCCCTGTATTCAGAAGAGTCCGGACAAGGCTGGGCCGAAAAGCCGGAAATATCCGGATGGATGGTGATCCTAGTTACATTTGTCACGAAAATCATCATAAAATTAACATCGGTATACCTTAGGTGAATGTAGCACTGACCTGGCGATGGCCTCGGAATCTGCGCGTGCGATGGCGAGTTGCAACTGATGCAGCAAGCTCGACCGCTCCTGTTCCGAGTCGCGCGCCGCCCGCGTGTTCTCTTCCAACATGAGTCGCATGTCATTCGCCTGGCTCTTGTACACGAAGCAGTAGTGCTGCTCCGTCTCCAACTGCTGGCGAAGTTCCTCACTCTGGTTGACAAGCAATACATCGATTATTGGCTTGAAAATAACCACATCTCGCTCTCTTCCTCCCATCCCGACTGTGGGTCTCTCTTGGTGGTCAAAATTCACAAACAAACTTGTAATAACAATGAAATAAATTGAAATTTTAGTACGGATTGGACATTAACATTACACACGTCAAGTGTGTAGAAAGGAATGAGCTCAATGACTGAATATAATGGTCAAGTTCACCACCAAAGGGGAGGGAGGCAGTTGTGTTAGAACTTGAGATAAAATGCAATTTCTTGGTTATTAAGATTTGCAATTTATTGCAATGTACGTTGGTACAGTCACCGACAGGCTGACGTCACCTGACCAGCCTTACTTATGAACTGGACATTATAGCGTAAAATTAAGAGTATGCCTTTTCTGTGTTCGTAACGAACGGATTTTTTTGAGAATCTCACAGAATCACTGATACGATTAAAGGCTTCTACATACCGGGGCGACTTGTCGCGCGACGCGACGCGACACAAAGGCACCGCTCGTCTCGCAACACGCGGGGCCTTTGTGCCGTGTCGCGTCGCGCGACAAGTCGCGCTGGTATGTAGAAGCCTTAAGTCCTTAGATGCCAAAGATGCGAGGCATCATTATTTTCATTTAAGTTTATATTAACAACAATTATAGGTATTATGACATATGACAATTATTTTATTATTTCTAAAACTGAAAACGCGTCTGATTTGAAAGTAGCAGTGTTCTTTAGTAGATAAGCTATAATTATAATAAAGCTATAGAACATAGCGCGTTCTCTCTAGAATTGATTACGCCATGTGAGTCACTATTTTTATTGTAAGACTGACATAATCGTGCTACAAGGGACATAAAGCTCTTGTTATAAGTTATATCGATGGTCTTACTTTTCTGTTTGATATGACTCACTTTTGAGTTGAATAATTTAATTACTACAATTGAAATTGCGGTTTCCAAAATGCTAACCTTATAGACGAGAAATAATTGTATTACGAAAAACTACTAATACATACAGGTAAGCCATCACATACATCAAGGCTTTCTGGTTTTGTACATTTAGCAACGCACAGTATAATGTTAATTAGCGGCCTGTTTAAGTATTTCAAGTTTGTTATTTATAAGTAGATGTTTTCATATCGTTATGAATCTACATACAAAGTACGTATTTAGCTGTAGAATTCATAAGAAAACATTAAGTACACTTTATCGTACAGCGATACACGTCCCAGTTGAAGATGACCAGGAAATTAACACGACAATAACACATTCCTGTATATTAATGCGTGTCATCATCATAATGGAAGTGTTTTATAGGCATGTCTTCATTGCCAAGGCTCTGTTTGTTCAGCACTTGTGTTCAACAAATTCATAACTTCACACTGATTCCGCTACGTCTTTACTTTATATTTTGCGTGCAGTAATAGCATTAGGCTCATTTTTCACTCCTACGTGTGTTCTTATAATTCTATTTTTATGTTAAAATTGTCATAGACAATGTTTATATTTTAGATGCGAACAAAATCCGACACAGTATGTGGAATTCTGATCTATTCTAAGAACAGTTATGTAACTCATTGAGCAAGCATCTAATCTAGGTACAAAGGTGTAAGTACATTTTGCTTCCAGGAATCCCTTGGCCTTTACATAAACGTAGCCTGACATGGGTCTTCTCTTTAGTTCAATGATACACATAACATCACGCCTGTAAACCCCAAAGGGATAGGCAGAGGTGTATCTATATGTAAACCGACATTATCGACCAGTTTTGACCACATCGCCAGTTATGTAAGTCCCATGTAATTAGGGGGCGAGCCTATTATAAAAGAAATGTAGAAAGCGAGGCTTTTTCCGTTAATAAGGCATTAGTAACCTACACACTTAAAATACAAAGTTTTAATCTGTACAGCCAATCTTAAAATGTTTGTGTCATAAATATCAAGGTCAAAGAAGAATACCTACTTTTCATAGTTGGGTAATTCGTGCGACTATGTATGAGATTGCAGTAAAATATATTTATACATATTCTATCTCGAAACGAAATATACAATAGTATCTGCCAAACTGTATACATTCAGCTATGTGAGTGTACTTTGAAATAGATAGGAGTGCTGTTACAATTTGATAAAGTATTAATGTAGTTTTCAACGGTCACTCTGTTGTGAAATTAATTAATCTCCTCGGCTTTGTGAACTAATTTTACAACAATAGGCGAATCGAGTTCCCAACTCAGGAATGATTTATTTTCATCAGAACGACGCGACGTCGACTATTAATATTAAATTGTCAACAGTTACATTCCGTGAACTTTTATGAATAAATGTGGTATTAATTGGCAAATCACATCATAATCAATGAGTAAGGCATTCAACTCTAGAAAAACCGCTGTCTACGTAATCTTGTGTTTATTTATTTGGAGAGGAGCGCACGCGCAGGTTTATGTCGTATAAGGCAAAAGCTGTGTGCATGTTTGCCGTCGACAATGAGTCACTATGTTGTAATGCTGGAGGACAGTCTATTTCGGCGCGATGAGATTATGATTAATTCACAAGAAACACTCAAAGAGTTCGTTAAGTTTGTCGATCGATATGAATGTGTCTATAAATAACTACATCGATGGATACTGCATACATTAAGTTGATATACGCTGACAAAAGTGTTTCTAGTTGTTTTATTCTCACTGTTATTACTTTGATTAGCGTGGTAGTGACCTACTTGTTACCAACATATTTGCAAACATAGTCAATGTTTGTTTTTTCAGACTCCGGAAAGAGGGTTAGTAGGTACCGATTTCTAGAATCAATTCTTTACTGCAGTCGTAATATTTTTTTTTATTATATCATAAAGTATTTGATTAAGTTGCAAAAAATGATAAAAACTTCGACAGTATAATGTTGATTATTTTCTACCCTACTCGATGCTGTCCAGCTCTGCATAGCTAGCTATTCACAAATATTCGGCAGGCTATCGTATCGAAAATGACACATTTCAATTACCGTAAAATGCTGCAACTTTGCACGGATTTTGACGTTTTTTGTTCGTATATCTGAACCTATTTATTATTATGGCTTTTAATGAGTTTTATACGGAAAACAGACCTTATGCCTTGCCAGATAAAACTCAAATCATTTTACATCATGCTGTTTTTCCGAATTAAAACCACTCAAAGTCGTGGGCAAAGTTGTGGGTAAGAACGCAACTTTGCATAGAAAAGGTTGCGTCTCTTCTATTTATTATTATGGCTTTTAATGAGTTTTATACGGAAAACAGACCTTATGCCTTGCCAGATAGAACTCAAATCATTTTACATCATGCTGTTGTGGGTAAGGAAGCAACTTTGCCTAGAAAAATATCTAAATAAATAAAATGTTGAACTGACGGAGTAATAATGGAGTTACCATTGAAAAAAAATAAAAATATGTTGCCCTAATAATGTAAAGTTACTACCAAATAGTAGAAAACCTGAAAAAACTAAGCAAACGCGAAATATCCCGATCGAAACGAAATAGGCAAATTTGGGTTTACTTGGCAAAGTTGCAGCATTTTACGGTACCTGATTTGCCAAACTCCAGACAGGAAACAGCTGCCAAAGAATAACGGTCGTCTATTTGATTTAAACTCACAAAATTTTCGGGTTTTCGATTTGTGAACAGCGTTTAGAAAACTTTTTTGATACCATTGATTGACGTCCGATTCGGCACGGAAGCGTATCGAATGGTTGTGAATAGCTATGCTGGTCTGGAATAGGCCTATGACAAATTGGAGGTGACGACGAGAGGACAGAATAAACCTGACGAGATCCAGTATGCTGTGTAAGCAAGTTGGCGACCCCAGAGCTAGCTCTCGCACCGGTGGGTGGCACTCCTGCAGTTTACGCCACCGCACAGTGTGTTATAATAATTTTTCGGACGTCATCTTTTCATTAGAAATACGGACATAATTAGTCATTCAAAACGTGAGAGTAGAACTCCCGAGTGTCAAATATGCTTAATCAACATTGATTTGCTTAGTACATTTTTTTTTATCTCATAAATTTTCATCTAGATAAAATATTAAAAAATCTGCACCAAAAACTTATTGCAATAAAATATATTTATAACTTAGTTTAAAAGTGTATTTTCAGCTTCATTTTATAGAGCTTTAAAGAATTGTGTAAGTTTCTTACGGCAAGAGAAATATTTTTTTTAATTTTTTTTTTCTCAAGTTTAAGAAAAGTTTATAGTAAAATTCAAAACACATATTGCGAACCAGTTGGTTTGAGTCATATTGAACAATGATAAAATGCACTGCGTGCAAATTAGGTAGGTAAACAGGGTCAAATTAATTCAGCTAGCGAAACTCCGCAGACGTGATGGGATTCAAAACACGACAAAAGAGAAAAATAAAATATTTGATGATTTTGTTGGGGCCATTGACAGCTGGTATTGTCGTTACATTAAAAAAAATATATAATTTATTTATTTTGGACCAAATACTTGTACACACTATAAAAACCTGCCAAACTGCGTGACAGTTTTTCGGCAGGATTAGCGCTCGAACACTCGCTCCGCACTCGCAATTTGTTTTATCGTGTTGAAATATCGATACCCATCACGTCTAAGTTTAAAAAAAACGGATTTTTAAACTGATATTTTAATTGACTACACTTTATTTTTTTGGGGATGGATGGGATATTATAAAATAACTTCTGGGAGCTCTGGGCGGAGCGGGTGGGTTTTAGTCAGACTTTTACTAACTAAAACCCACCCGTGTTCCGTCAGTTGCCTGTGTGCCAGGGCCACGATATCCCTTTCGGACAATCTCGCAACCCTGGCACACTAGCGGCGGTCGATGACCCCAAAATAAAACATCATCAAATTAATTTATTCTAGCTAATTTAATTTGACCCTGTATATCTGAGGCGTACTACGGCGTTTGGGTTGGTTGAGTATCAACCCCTATAATAATAATCATCATCATCTACACTAACGCGATGTCAATTCCACTAAGTTGGAAACGGATAGTGAGAGCTCAGACGACGATCTTGGAATCAGCAACATGTAATACAGCATAGCAGTGACACAGACAAGAGTCGAGAGGACCGGAGTCAACCTGGTGGCGAAGCTATTAAAAGATGCCCCTCCCATAAATAAATATCACCCGTCTCTCCACTATTCCAATGCTTGCTCAAGGATGTATATCCGGTAGGCTCTATAATCCTTCCATATCCCAAGGGCACGTTTTCCCTGCCATTATCGCGCCCCCCGGTCTACTCTTTTATATACAATGGTCTCTGTAGGGTCATGAACAAGAGGCTCCAGGGGCTAGGGTGAATCTTTGGGTTCATTCGAGCAAAATCGATTCTGGTACAACCACGGTGGGGTCTTTCATCATTTCAGCCGAAATACGTCCACTGCTGAACATAGGCCACCGCCAAAGGGAGTTTTACCATAATCGCCACGCTTGGCTTGGGTTGGCGATCGCAATATGGTGTTAAAATGCATAGAGAACGCTGCTGCCCATTCTCTAGTAAGTTCCTTAGTCGCCTTTTACGACACCCACAGGAAGAAATAGGATGGTGCTATTCTTTCCGGCACCATACGGAACAATAAATAAATAATAGTAATAATACCGGTCTTTTATTGTCCCACTGTTGGGCAAGGACCGGTTCTCATACAGAGAAGGCATGAGCGTTGATCACCACATTGCTTAAGGCGGATTGGAGAACCGAAAGAGAAAAAATCTTTTGGCATTGAATAGCCCAATTCTTGAGGAAGATTATAGGCTATTTAACATCACTCTATGACCCTTAGGCGCAGGGATCGCACAACCCCGGATAAGAGTTAAGCCGTATAAAAGGTTACCTTTCATCATGAAGTATCTCTTTGAATGAGTTTTTGCTTGAACCCCAGTAAAAGGGAAACGCAGTAAAACCCTTATCGTATGGGTTTTTGATTAACCGCTTAAAAAAACCCTATCAAAAACCCTTTCAATGGGTTCAGCGAAAAATGAAAAAAAAAAGGTTTTTTTTTTTTAAATTTCTGTTATTTTTTTACTAAGACGCACCGTTTTCGAGAAAAAAAATGAAATTCAAATACATGTGGTAGGTATTTGAATTTCTATTTTTTTATATTAGTTTAAAAAAAACATCTATAATCATTATTCACAAACGGGCTTTTGATTAACTGCTTAGAAAAACCCAATCAAAACCCGGGTTACCAAATTTAAGCCGTTCAAAAAGGTTACATTTATCGTATGGGTTTTTGATTTCCGCTTAGAAAAACCCTATCGAAAACCTTTTCAATGGGTAACCAAAATGGTCCCTGCCCTTAGGAGCTTCAAAAAGAAAATAAGAAAAGTCAGAAAGATCGCTAAGCGAGAACGAAGTACTAGCGCGGGCGGGAGATCCGATGCTATATTTTATATTAAAACAGGAAATTTCACGCGGGCAACGTCACGGGCAGAAGCTAGTATGACATAAAGTGAATTGTCATGTGTTTTTGAACCACAAGAAGTGTAATTACTACTGTCAATTTGTCTTGCTCTGCAAATAATTATAGTACGGGTCTTGGATACCCAGTTAGGGCCTAGATCAACTGTTTCACTTGGAACATTGAAAGATCCCCTTTTCATTCCTAAAATCACTTTTCGTATGTCTATATGACCACGTTATTCTTGTAAACTGCGCAACGGATTTTGATGCGGTTATCACCATCATTTAGAGATTTGATTCCGGAAGGTTCATGTGTTTAATATATGAATGAATATAAAACTTACATATTTTATTTATTTGTTTATTAGGAACAATTTAGGTATAAGACCTAAATTGTTCCTAATAAATAAAAAATAATTGTGAGCCGTTACGGGATGCCTGGCAGATGTGAAACATGAAATTGTTTACACACTACTACATAATTATAGACTAGTGGCGACGCGTCGCCACGGCATGCGTCGCCCCGCCAGTAATCGGTTTTACGTGCGGCTATAAATGTTTCACATCAATAAATAAATAAAATTTGTAAAATAAAATATAATGAATAAATCTCGATATTATGTCAAGTCGTAAAAATCATGCGAAGCAGGGGCGGGTCACTGGTGTAGTATAAAGTGTGCACTCACCCTAGCACAATGCATGTCGCGCTCTGCGGACGCAGCGGCGAGCTTCTCGGAGGTGTCGTGCAGCGCGGCGCGCACGGCGTGCAGGTCGCGCGCGCGCGCGTCGCGCTCGCCCGCCGCCGCGCGCGCCGCCGCCTCCGCCGCCGCCACGTCGCCATGCGCAGCCATGCGCGCCGCTCGCTCCTGCTCCAGGGAAGCCGATAGTCCCATCGCCTGCTCAAATTATTTAATAAGAGTTGAGTTCATCATCATATTTGTTAGATTGGGTACAGTCAGCAACGAAGTCGGTGAAAACTTCAGTTTTTAAATCATAACAAAATAATAAAAAAAACGAATAATGTATTGAAATAACACATTCTCGATACCTATCATGAAATACTGGACACTAAATCATCAAATAATATTGTGACAATTAATGTAGTATGTAATAGTGAAGGCTTTCATTGCTGACCGCACACATACTCTTGTTACAGAGTTACAATGGCAGTTGTAATGACCTTTTCTGTTTCCTGTCGATGTTCGCCCTCAAGTTTCTGCAGGCGCTGCTGCATCTGTCGGTAGTCCACGCTGAGCATAGACATCTGGCGGTCTTTCTCCTGGCAAACCGACTCCGAACGTTGCCTTGCGGTCTTCTCCTCGTTCAGTTTCGATTGCAGAGCTGTTGTATCACATTGCAAACACTCCATAAATAAATATGGTTCTAAATACTGCATTTGTGATATAAAGAAATTTTGGGAAAGAATTATAAATATAAAAATTAAATTAACTATCCAATTAAAAACATTAACAACAACTAGATAAGGTTGATTAATATGAAGAGAAATAGGTACCAAGCCATTTTTATTTACAATAAAGTGTGTCTACTTTGGACCTACAAAGATCATCAAAGGAGGTATATTAGCAAACTGAACAATACCTTTAAATATCATATCCAATGTTCCTGAGGCATGCAAAAAGTGAAGGTATGAAATATATTTTTGGGAGCTTATACAGTTTAGCTCAGTTGAACATGACAGGGTTGTAGCGTGGGCTAGATGGCAGAAAGTAAATCGTCTCGGTATACTAACACTCACCCTTGACTAGCTCCAAATTGGCTTCTTGTTTAGAGAGCAACTGCGAGCGCTGCGTGTCCTGATGCGCCCGCAGCTCCTGCTGATACAAGTGCTGCGCGGCGCGGAGCTCGTGCGCCAGCGATGCACACTCCTTCTCCAGCGACGACACTCGCTCTGAAAGCTGCCTGTTATCCGCCATGATCTGGTTCAACCTGGCCGACGCTCGCTCGAGCTCTCCGTGAGCCGCATTCAATCTGCTAGTGGCCTCCGCGACAGCCGCATCTGACCGTTGTTTAGTTGCCTTCACAGCAGCCAGTTCTTCAGAAAGAGTGCTTCGTTCCCTCTCTAGAGTGTCGCGCTGGGCACGCAAGCTGGCCACGGTGCCATCGTTGACGGCGGCGGCTGCGGCCTGCGCAGCTGTCAGCTCTGCCGCTTGTTTCCTTGACTTAGCAGCAGACTCAGCTTCTTGCTTTAACTTCTCACGTAACTCCGTCAATTGCATTTCTAAAGCATTTATTTTGTCGTTGTATGTTTGTAAATTGTTTATTTCTTTCGCTCGTTTGCTTTGCTCTTCTTCAAGCCGCCGCTTTGCTTCATTAAAATTAAATTCAGCTTTTCTTCTTGTCTCAGTTTCTATGTCAGCCTTCCTCTGTATCTCTTTCAGATCGTGTCGTAGTAGTGCTAATTCTTTGTCCGTGTCAGCTATTATTTTCTTATTTCTAGATTCCCTCTGTGACAATTCTTCTAGCTGAGCACATAAAGTGACTTGCGTGTCTTCCAATTTCCGTCTGCCATCTCTTTCTCTTTCAAGGAGTTTCTCTAGCTGCAGTATAGCTTCAGATCCAACATTATTAATATGATTATTAGAGATAGTATCTACTACATCGGCTGCCTTAAGACCTTTGCATAATTGATAATCACCATTGTAAGTAAATCCCACAAACGGCAAATGATTTCCAACAAATGCTTTGGGCACAGGAAAAGATTCATCTAAAGCATCAGACTTTTCCATGTCATCAAAATTCCTCGTATCGTCATCACTAGATAATTCAGGCACGACTGGCGGTACAGAATCTCTCAAGTTTTCAAAACTCCATTGATCATTGATAAAGAATGGATGTTGCTTAATTTCATTGACACTACTTTTACCTAATCTTTTAATCCTGTCTGTTAGAAGACCTCTGATTAGAGATTTTGCATCCTTTGAAATTTCTACATCATCAGGAAACTGAAGTGAGTTTCTATGATCCATGATCTTACCGTATGTACCCACTAAACTATCTGCATAGAAAGGAGGATCTCCGATGAGCATTTCATACAAAAATATTCCCACCGCCCACCAATCACACTCACGACCATACACTCCCTCACCATTCTGTGACTGTAACACTTCAGGTGAGATATAATCAGGAGTCCCCACCGCATTGCTTGCCCGCACCAGACCGTCAGGTCCCATTCTCATGCATGTACCGAAATCAGCCAGCTTTAGATGTCCGTATTTGTCAATTAACATATTATCTGGTTTTACATCTCGGTGTACAAAACCCATACCATGAATTACGTCTAATGCAAGGACAATTTCCATTGTATAGAACTTAGCCCACTTCTCAGGTATGTCGTAGTTCGACATAAGACTAACAAGGTCTCCACCAGGCATGTAGTCCATGACCATGTACAGATATTTGTGGTCTTGGAAAGCAAAGTGTAGTTTTAATATCCACTCAGAGTTAGCATGTGCCATTATGTGCCGCTCCTCCCAAAAGAATGTGGAGTCAGATCTTTTGATCATTTCAACCTTACTGAGTAGCTTCATGGCATATACATGACGTGTAGACTTGTGTCTGACTAGTTGCACTTCACCAAATGCCCCTCGGCCAATCACCTTTATCAAATCAAAATCTGCTGCTTTCATACGCAGGTCTACTATGTCTGAAGCAAAAGTCTCATCTACAACAAACAAAACATATTTTATTAATGTCAACAAGTAATATATATTTATTTTTGGCTTGTGTTTGGCCACTTTTTGAATCTTTAAACATTTCTACTCTACTTTCCATGTATAAAAATTGTTAATAATGAATATAATAGGGAAATCAATTATGAAACCCTAAAAATAAGTAAACAGTCTCATCATCAGAACAACAAAGTAACCAAATGAGGAACGCACAGTCAGCTGTTAAAAGAATAATTATGTTCATTACAAAAAAAAACTGTGGATTTCAACACTAACATTTTAGGACAATTGTGAACTACAATTAGTTGGATTATGTACCAGGAGAATTCTCTGAATCATCTGTATTACATATGAATCAGAGGATATACAAACGTCAAAAGCAGTAAGCAGAAATATAATACCTAATTATAATAATGCCTAAATAGAAATACCATCTAAGGCACTGCAGGACAAAACTTCAGAACCAAGACACAAAAAATGCATATTGCTAATTACTTCAATATAATTTAATTGAACACCATTTAATCTAGAAAATATTATAAATGTGTGTAGTAATCCATCTTCTATATTTTCGGTTACTCATGGAATAATTTATATTCAATCAATCAGATGCAAAATAATTAATAATAATAGTCTATTGTCATAGTTCAAATGGATTTTATTCAAGCAACAACTACTGCTGACCATACAATGTTGCACTTTATGATCATTTATAATATTATCAGCATTGTTAGATGGTGAACAGCTGCCATGAAGGGATCATAACTTTACAACAGCTGGTTATTGGCGTTTGCTGTTTTGACCTTAAAGGAGGATGTTCATGTCATTGAAAAGCTAAAAAACAAAACTTTATAAATAATCATATAGCCTACAGAAAGTTGTTATGATCGATTTTCCTATTCGTACACAAATACACGCTTGGACGTGGAGTGGTCACCAGTCTATTATACAATAAAAAGTTGTTCCAGGTCTGGTTAGATAATATCAGTTTGTAAATACCCGCAAGACAAAATGACAAAATAAAATATCGGTGGGTTAGTCAAAGTATGACCTAAAGAAAGGATGACCCCTATTTCATATATGTGTAATCAACTATCTATCATAAATACAAGTACCATGTTATCATTCCTTAATTGATTAGGTACTACATGTAATGTAATCAAAACAAACTTATTAATTATACATTAGATTACATTATTAATTGTCCAGAAATATATCTTGTTTACCACTGAACTAAACACATAAACATTGCGCACCTAGTGAGTTTTTTTGCCAATTATTTGTAAATAACATTAGATAAGAATTTTAGGCTGCTATTTAATAGCATTAGAATCAATGCACACTTGCTTTTGTTTGAATGTTTAAACAGACAAAACATTTCTATATTCTTGAAAATATTAAAATTACATCTGCATTCAGAAACAAATAAGTCATGCTAATGCTCTGTCAATAAGAACAAAATCAACAAAATGACAGACATTCAACATTTTACATTGAATTATAGAAGCCATTCAGTAGTTATTTGCTTGCAATAAAGATGTAAATGCTTTTTCAATATTCTGAATAACTGAAAATAAACTACACATGTTTCCCAAATACTGCTTACAAGCAATAGGAAAGTGATATTGTTTTACAGTGCTAATGGGTCAGACAGGAGCCAATCTTTAGATGGATCACTTGATAAACATTGATGAAATAACATAGACAATCACTTCAGTTACCTAAGTTGCATCAATTTTGTGTTTTCATGTTTCACTGACTGTTTCCTGATAAATATTCACCAGTGCAGGTACCTACTGGTTGCATGGTCATCCTGAATATCATCAGAGCCCTAATAAAAACCCAAATTCAATTTTACCAATTCAGTTCTTATAAATCAGTTTTGGTCT
The DNA here is from genome assembly GCA_948098905.1 of Tiliacea aurago. Classification (NCBI taxonomy): domain Eukaryota; kingdom Metazoa; phylum Arthropoda; class Insecta; order Lepidoptera; family Noctuidae; genus Tiliacea; species Tiliacea aurago. The sequence goes on along the minus strand of OX402581.1, from coordinate 21,652,981 downwards.
AACATGGTTTTAGAATGGAACATTGTTAAACAGCAATGTTTATCTAAATCATATTTCTGATAATGAATTAACAAAGTGTACGTACATCTGCTGGTGTATGCCTCAACGTTCTTCATGCGACGGATAGCCGGGTGGTCGCAGTCGGAGACGAGCGCCGTCACGGTGTCCAGCAAGCAGTCCACGTTGCCGGTGGAGCGAGGGTCACACAGCCGCTCCTCCAGGGCGCGCAGCCGCCGCAAACGTTCTTCGTCCTTCACCGATTCCATGCTGGATCCTATTTCTGACGTCCTCTGCCACTAAGGCTAAACGCCACCGCACATTCTCCCGATGACTGCTCCGTGTAAGAACACCACTCTCATCACGACACATCAACAACTGGATACTGATTTGTTATTCTTGTAGTCTAGTTCAGTCGACAGCCTACCATTCAAAGGATAACTTATGTTTCATTATCGAAAAATTCAGTTGCTACAGCTCAGAATGACAGCAGATAAAGGTGGTGGTTCTCACAACAAAGCATATGCACGTTTGCAAACACAACAGAATGATTATTTACATTTATAAATATCCACGGACTTCCAACGAATTAATAACACTAAATTAAAGTAACGATTGGCACAAATATGAAAAAATTAAGTAAAATTACGAATTATTCGACCGCTTGATTGATGAACGATGGATGATCGAACAATAAAGTGAAGTTAGATACAAAATTTTAGGAGAAGTTTGCAATGGCGTTTCGTACATGACTTAAGCTGCTGATACACTACACGGTAAGACTTTTACTAGTAAGAAGATATATTTTTTTAATAATAAATGTATTAAATACGTTTATAAAATACTTTAATTTAAAACATTTTTAACTAATAATTACTGGAAACTGTCAAGTAATTAGTAGTTTTGCATTATTTACTTTGAATTAACTTTGAATTAATTATCGTGCTGAAGACAATCATCGTTGTTTATATCTGTGTGTGTGGTGTGGGAGCCTGGGAGCCCATCGGTGAGTCTTATTCAGCTTTTTTCCACTCGGTGAACTCGGTCGGAACCAGTTTCGGTGACCTGCGGCCCCAGCCAAAAATAAAAAGACGCCCATTGCATTGAACCGTGAACCGTGATCCTTGATTGATCGTCTAAGGTACCCAGTACCTACGTCTAACAGCCACAAGAGTAGTACGCAGCTGTCCAATTTAGAGAGCAAATTGTCAAATACTGTTGAAATCTTCTCAGTTTATGTATTTAAGTTTAGCAAATAAAATTTTGAAAAAAAATTATCATGACAAAAAATCAAATAAAACGTGCGTAGAATAATAATTATACTCTATCTACTGCCATGGGCGTCACACCCACCCAACAGGGTTTTTGTTTAGGGCGAGCGTACATATCAAGTTCGAAAAATTTTGTGACCATGCCGCGGAAAGATAGTCCTAGCTTCATCTTTTTGACTAACCGACTCCTTGACTATTCAAATGAATTCAATAAATGCTTTGAGTTTTGATTTGAGTTATGTTCTCCTTTGAATATCCATAACCATAATATTATTATAATATTATAAATTCGAAAGTAACTCTGTCTGTCTGTCTGTATGTTACCCTTTCACGCCTAAACCACTGAACGTATTTCGATTTTTTTTTTTTTTTTAATGTATGGCATCTCGTAGCAGACCTAGAGAGGTCGTTGCGGATATTCCTGTGGCTGCCCTAAGGTTTTTAATCTTAAAGCCTCCAGTCAGGGCGCAAATTATATATATTAAAACTAAACGACAGCGCACTAAGGGCACCCCCTGTGGGGTACGGACCTCGGCTCAGGGCGTCGTTGGGGGATCACAAAATTAGTAACAATTTGGGGACGGGCTGGATCAACATTTTGATCATGATTATTATCAGGGGATATTATATTTATTGCTACGGCGCTCTCAGCCTCTAACCGGGCGGCTGGCGCATCGACATTCAAGGGACGGGGGGGAGGACTTTTATTACCATTTACTCGGGAAGTTCGCGTGGTACCTCGGCGGCGAGGACGGAAGGTCGGTTTGTGTATTTTGTGCACTGTACTCGTGGCCCTATTGCTTTCCTGAAGGAGAGTGACGGGGTCGCGTATTTCGATAAAATTTGGCAAGGATATATATAGATTGCATCCCGACAAACGCTACTTTCCGGAAACGACAAAGGCTACTTTTTGTCTCAAAAACAGACCTAAAGGCGGGATGAAGGGGATGAAAGTTTATATGGGTAATCTATCATTTCTTAAGTTAGGGATATGAAAATTCAAATTAATGCTTTTGGTAAAAAAAAAATTATTTATATATATCAGCACTTTTTTAAAATCCTTCAAGAGGGTAAAATAGGGGAAGATTAATTCACATGTAACTCATTTCACTTTTTGGGATTGGAAATATAGTCATAGTCAATAATATTATATGTTGTGAGCGCACAATCGTGAGGACTCGAAATCGTCCTAATTGGGACGTATTTTACTTGTAGTGAAATGTAAAATGAATGAAAAGTGGGGGTGTGCTGCCGCTGTTGCGCGGCACACTTTATTCGGTTGTTTTGTGGGTGTTTATCATATCTGTTTAAGGGCTAGCGTGCATTGCGTTATTTCTGCCATACAACAAACGCACACTGGTGGTGATAAAAATGCACATTTTTCCATTCCAGAGTACCATAAAAGATTGACTATCTGCTTAGATCTATTGATGCATAAAAAAAAGTACCCAAACAGGTGAATCCCTCGACGGCCCTAAGACCAGCATTGGTATAGATGTTCTGTGGATCAGCACCCTAACTGCGACACACACGCACAAATACACAGTTTGAATCACAATCAGAATGATTTTGAAGTGAATTGCTAATCCATTGCTCAATATGTTAGAATAATGTGTCTGCTCAACAACGTAAATAACGCAATGAATGTTGTTAAACTGTCAAATTGAAACCGATTCCTACTGATAGTGTTTTTTTTTATATTTTAATGGCCTGGTTGCTGGGATATTTTAGCAAAATCTTTATTTAGTTACAAAGTTTGTTTCATATTGATGAAATATACAATGCATGACAGACGATATCCGCTCCTCTTGAGTTTCAGTTAAGATGTGGCGCTTTACTGACACCTCACACGAACTTCCTGAGAGAACTTGAAGTGATGTTGCACTGTTTTGTTTCATTTGCCCACACTAATGCACGTTCACAAACACCTAATCTACACATTTATTAAAATCTTAGTGAAGTCTAATAGAAGAATATTTTTGAAAAAAAAGTTATTTCTACGAGGTCTGGGATCGATTCCAATGCCGAAAATATATTTTTTAGAATTTTTGTCTGTTTGACTGAACACTTAGTGGTTAATAATCCACCATTATATTAAAGCGTACCACGCGGAACTAACTAAATTAGGAATGTAGTAGATCTAATTATTTTTTAATTTCTTTTTATTTATTTTTCTCAGAACATTCAGTGTTCTGAATGTTCTGAGTATTTTTTTAGCAGCAAGCAGCCTATGAGCCAACTGAAAAACTTTGAGTATAATAAAATATAAACTCCTGAAAAAACAATTAAGCATAGACAAAAGTAGGCGATGATTCTGCAAAGGATAATCAGTCATTCGTGTTCTATTTCATTCATTCAATTTTGTTCATCGACGAATGGAACATGGCGGTGCTAGGCAGGATGTGCATAAGTTTTTGATTTTTGCATTTATTAGCGAATTGCTTGTATCAGTTAGCTTTCTAAATAATTTCTGTCATATTTCGGGTGTTGTAATATTTGTTATTGTGTAAAAGCTAATTCGTCACCGGAACCTCCTGTCTGGACTTTCTTAGTTCTGCAATGAAAATTATTATTCGTTGGTAGTGTAAAAATAATTGTGACAAATATATTACTTTACCTCAGGTAAATTGTTGTTTTATGTAATTTTCTTCCATGTCTATTTAATACGGTTTAACCTGAGATCCTATAATCCAAAGTATCATCCCACAATCAGTCACTAAAAAGTTACGAGCCTGCCCCATTTTGGTTCAAGTTCATTCTCGTGTTATTTTGTTCATCTTTAATTTTATATTTTATTGAAATCCTTTATTAGTCACTCTCCTTTTGTTCATGAATAAGAATCAGGTTCAAGAAATACTATCCATTTTAAGTTTTCACGAGGATAACTTTTCTTTGTGGTCCATAATCACGTGTGGTTTCAGGTCGTTATGGGGTCAATAACTGCTGACTACGAATTATTTTCTTTTTAATCGCATAACGGGGAATTTATACAATTAATAAATAAACGAATTTGTAGGGCATATTAACTTTTATGTTAGCTTAGCTTAAAAGTTACAAATTAAGCTCAGGTGTGTAAATTTACGTCAGGTTCAGCACACTTGTGCGCAATTTACACCTGGGGGTGATCGATGTATTCATCGGCATAATGCATGTGCAGTGCAAACAAGGCGAAAGGCGCAGGACGTAGACAGGGCGCAGGGGAAGATGGGGGCAGAGAGAGAGAGGGTAGCGCGGGGCGGGGGCCCGTCCGACAGTCAGCTGTGCAAAGTGTCATGTTGTCGCGTCGCGTCTTACCCAGCCGTGGGAAGTGGCCTAAATTGTGCCCCTTCATTGAATTGAATCTTGAAATTTGATTCTGTTATTGTTACAAGCTCTCTTTCAAAAATGTAGGTGTTTAACAAAAAATATAAATAAGTAGTGTATTATCAAGCTAAAACTATTCCTTTGAGACAACCAAGTTTTCAAAAAGATATTCAGATACACCAGTATCTGAATATCTTTAATATTTTAAACTCCAACCCTGACAATACAACATCTAGTTAAGTGTGTAGCTTATCTATTGAAATCTAACTGAGTACTGTCAATGATCTAGATCAATAATATTGTTGAGATACTTTAAAAAAATAGTGTTAAGATTTTGGAACTATCAGGGTATCAAGTTATCATTTAATTGCTTCTTCAATTGCATTATACCAATCCTACTCTATGTATAGTAATTAATTTCCCATAATCTATTGCACAGTTAAATGTTCATTGAGTGCAAAATTCGAATAACATTTGAACTTGTATAATTTTAGCTAAAAGTGTGCTTTGTGCAAATGTTTTCGTTGTTACATGTGTGTTTGCCATTTGCCATTGTTGTGCAATCAACAATTTTCAATAAAGTCCTCTTTATGGTTTACTGCTGAATGCTGACGATAACAGTTATAATCACACTTTTCTTGCTCTCAATGTACAAACTTAATCAGTGTTTCATTACAATTGTTTATTCATATCCTGTAATAAAAAAATATTATTTTATGAATGAAATGGCATTCCAAATTTAAATATTTTATTTGTAATGTTTTTGCTATTTTTCCACACACTTTCATATCTTCCTGGAATTAGTTATCATATAGCCAATTCAATGCAACTCCTATTATGCTGGTGTGGTTTGATTGAGGGTCAAATATCTAATTTCATACTGCAGCGAATATTTATAGCAATGTACACAGTAGGTATACTATACATAAAGCATTACATAGTTTACTTGTAAGGTTAATTTGGAGTCACATTTCATTGAAGCTTACTGTTGCTCAGCGTGAATGTTCAGAATTTGGTAAATGAAAAAAAAAAAATAACCTTACAATAGTAATTTTTTCAAGTTGCTTATTTATTTAATTGATCTACATATTATTATCTCTCTGCCCCTGAGACGACCCACTGACCATATTTTCTTTTGGTCTTATGTATAAAGTCACAGACTTATTATTATTGTTTCAGTGTGCCGTGGTGGTCATGGCTACGCTCATCCAAGAGAATGGTATTAAGGAGCTGAGCAAAGGCACACACGGCGTTGTGCCCAACCGTGGCATATCCACACATAGTGTTACAAATCACTTGGTGCCCGACCATGAGTATTGCGAAGCTGGCTCGACCAGTGTGCAGCAGATGCAGTGTTCCGATACAAGCGAGCCGGTGGCGCCGCCCGTGCCCATCGAAGAGGAGGAAGATACGCCCGAAATAGATATAATGATAAACAATGTTGTGTGCAGTTTTAGTGTTAAGTGCCACCTGAACCTTAGACAGATAGCATTAAACGGTGTTAACGTAGAGTTCCGCCGCGAGAATGGCATGGTAACCATGAAGCTACGGCGCCCATACACCACCGCGTCGATCTGGTCGTCGGGGCGCGTGACGTGCACGGGCGCCACCAGCGAGGACCAGGCCAAGGTGGCGGCGCGGCGGTATGCGCGCGCTCTGCAGAAGCTAGGCTTCCAAGTGCGCTTTCGGAATTTCCGTGTAGTCAATGTATTAGGCACCTGTCGGATGCCCTTTGGTATAAGAATCATATCTTTTTCCAAGAAATACAAAGAAGCAGAGTAAGTATTTTTATTTATACCGTATTTAAAATGACTTAAATTTACTACTTATTTGAATTATACAGCTTTATTTTATCTTTTAGGTTCATTCAGTCTCAAATGAAACAAATCCTTTGTTTACATTTATAGTGTTGTTTCGCTAAGACTTCTAGCACCTAAACAATGGCATTTTTCTGTAGTTTATCAACAAACATTACATATTGGGCACATACCAATGTTACCCATTCATGACACTGAAGCAGATTGTAATTCCCTTGTAAAAAAATGCTTAAAATACTTAATAGCAACTTTTTTTATTTCCTACTATTTGCAAATATTAAAAGTATAGAAAGAGTCATTTTATCTTATCAACCAATGCAAACTGTAGTCAGGGTTCAGATGAAATTGTTTTATTTTTGTGATAAACTAGCAGACTATCCCTGCTTGGTAAAGTTTACTTAAAACATTTTGTTGATAATATTTATAGAACATTGTGCATGATGTTTGAGTTGGTTCAACTTGGTGGATTCTTAAGGGTCCCCAAAACGATCAGTTGCAACTGTCAATTTTTACACGATTGATACACATTGATGCGCAAATTGATTGTCTACCACTACTACACTACATCAATAGAAATTGATGGCAATTGATCCATATTACAATTGATTGTTTCGGGGTCCTTTAAAGTTTTAAAAGACAGATAGACAGTGATAGATAACAATTTTCAGAAAATTAATTGCATAGATTTTCTATTATATTCATATGTATGAAGTGTATTCATTCTCACCCATAAGCATGAATACATGGTTGGCAATGGCTTGTCATTATTACCTTTTAAATGATTATTCTAGGCTATTGTTGAGATATAAATAATTATGCATTATTAAAAAAGCAAAAGAACTGTAATATTTAAAAAATAAACAGCCCTGCTGATGCTTTTGGGTACAAAAGCCAGACTACTATGAAGAAAACTAATACAATGGTAGCCAGAATTAGTATGGTATATTTTAATATCATTTTCTGACAGTTCATTCCAAATCATTGTAACTGGGCAGGCATCTGCTTACGCTGTTATAATGATTGGACCTAGAATCATCACTTTCAAACAACTTATAACCATGTTTGTGTAACTGTACATCAACAAAAAAAATGTACTAAGCTTATCTGTAGTTATAGGTTTATCTGTATAAACTCAACTATTAGACTGATGTAACTTGATCAAAGAAATACTGGAGCAATTCAAAAACATTGTTTTCTTTTCTTTCAGTTATGAACCAGAACTTCACCCAGGAGTCACTTATAAGTTATACAACCCTAAGGCCACACTCAAGATATTCTCCACAGGAGGTGTGACTATCACAGGTAAACACACATTTTACTTTCTACCGATTTCTATAGAAGAAATAACAAAACTAAATGTTATTTTGATAAACTGCCTTATTACATGCCATATTTCAACCATTCATTTAAAATGTCTGTTATAATTATAATTGAATTAGTCAAAATACCTTTTTAGTAAACTGAACAGGATAACACAAAAACATGTAAATCTTTGTTATCCTGTTTAGTTTAACAAGTGCAGTAACAAGAATATCGAGCATAAGAAATACATTTTTGTACAAGTGATTATTATGTGACGTCGGTATTCGATTATTGTAATCAACCTATTTGAAGGAAATCTTTAATCTGACAGAGAAAAGGTCTGTCTAAGTGATTATTATGTGACGTCAGTATTCGATTATTGTAATCAACCTATTTGAAGGAAATCTTAAATCTGACAGAGAAAAGGTTTGTCTAAGTGATTATTATGTGACGTCGGTATTCGATTAACATCCTTCTAAAAACACAATTTCTATGAAAACTTCATGGAAAGTGTCGCGCTGCCTGTGGCGCCCGCGACATCGCGCCATTCGGCACGAGCCTTTAATCTCAGCAAATAGCCATTTAGCCATGAGCTCAACAATTTGAGTCGAATATTCATAGATTGGTAGGAAATAAAAAACGGAATGTGCTAGCAGCTTCAGATTGCCCGTGAGTCCGTGACTCATAAGTTAACTCAGATACAGGGTTATTACATACAACTGATGGGATGACATTACAACATATTTAATCAGTTTATGGAATTTTAATCTACATAATGAGTAAACACTCATAAATCTCTACATTAAAATTAAACTAAAAACTCATTATTGAAATTATTTTAACTGACTCCCATCCCCTAGCCTCTGCATTAGGTTCATATTTTTTTTTTGCGAAATTTATATTATTAGAATTGGATTATCGGTCGGAGGTCCTTAGAGTACACCTAAAGTTACAAAATATCTATCCACAACTTGGATAAAATTTATAGGATATGAACGCCGGAAAACCATTATTAAACTTTACGATAACAACACATGCAATGTAATATTAGGTTGAAGGATTAAAACAAGTGAATGTAGCAGACCAGATTACACAAAACAAGAGCCTTGTTTCGTTCGGTGAAATGGTATTCTAATTGTTTTTATTTAATCATCTTGTACTGTCATAAATCAAAGTCAAGCGTCAAACTTCGAAATTAAGCTGAGAATCAGCACTTTTCGAACATCATAATTACATGATAGACCCATTCTAATTGTTTTTATTTAATCATCTTGTACTGTCATAAATCAAAGTCAAGCGTCAAACTTCGAAATTAAGCTGAGAATCAGCACTTTTCGAACATCATAATTTCATGATAGACCCCCCAGAGAAAATCTAAGTACATCTTTTTAATAAAATATGTGTAATACTAGAAATAAAGATAAAATAGATCAACCATGTTTCAGATTATCTAAAGTACATTCATCGTCTGTGTTAACTGTTATAACAAAATACCTTGTGTTATATTGCAATTAAATGAAATAAAATTTAAAACTCATAAAGTACACTTTGTAAACAAGCATAATATACAAATTAGAGGATTATATACAAGATAAGAATGCTTGGTAATGTGCTGGTCCAGCTTCATAGGACAATCTAGAGTCTAGACAACATCAAACTGGTTGCTATTTTAATTGTATAATCTATTATTTTTGACATTTATTTTTTATTCTGTGATTACCTTTATTATTTATTTTACTTTAACATAAAACGGCCAAAGGCCAATTACATTAGTTAAAGACACAACACATTATATAAGTACAAAAACAAAAGAATACAGCTACTCGACAGTCATACGCTCATCTTACAATACTCCAGACATGTTGACAAGATCTTCTTCCATTCATCCGCGAACACATCACAGTGAGGCTTAGCGTGCAAGAGAGCGTTGAGCGCAGAGAGTATGCGAGGGACAGGAGACTGGGCTCGAGCGACGGTTCGACTCCAAGGCACGGCGAACAATCTGTGCCTCCTGCTACGGTTATAGTTCATCGGAGCAAAAAGATGGCACAGTTCGTCATGCAATTCAGGGGCATCTGTTTTTTCGTGAAGGATCTTACACTCAAGGCGTTGCAAAAAAGGCACCCGATACTTCCACAATTAACAAAACCTGGTACCTACCTCACTTCTCAGTGTAAACCCGCCATAAGAACCCTCTCCTGGAGTCCCCAGTGAGCCGCTACGGAAATAGGTACAGAGTTGTCGCCGTCCTGGACCCAGAGGAGTTTCGACTAGCAGCAGAGCTATCAGATACAGTCCACTCGCTGCACATTCTGTAATAATTTGGTAATTTTTTCTTCTAACCTCGAGAGAATTGTAACCTAAACAGCCTAAAAAAAGTTCGAAGGGTACATAAACGGATAATATTCATTCAAACGTTTATATAGATACCTAAGATAAGCCTTTTGTACCTTTTCTAAGAGTAAAGTGTACTTCTTATCGTGTGGGTTCCAGACTCATGCACTGGCCCCCAGTTTGCTACGAACAAGTACATTAAAAATTGATTTATAGCTCTGATGTTGCTAAAATCTTTAGCATTGCGCCGAATGAAACCTAATCGCCTAAATGAATCTTTTGCTACCGTTGCCATGTGATCATGAAACGTTAGCTTGTTGTCAAATGTGACACCTAAATCCTTCATTGCAGATGTTCTAGTAATAGAATGCTACCATTCATTTTATAAGTAAAGGTGATAGGGTTTCGTGCTTGAGTAAAACTCATGACGAAGCATTTGTAAGAATTAAATTATATTTTGTTCTTCACACCCCACTCCAATATCGCCTCAATATCACGCTGCAACGTACCTTAACTCACACACTGACGTATTACTTTTTTTTTTTCAGGAAAATGTATATTTTTACAATATTTGTAAATATGTGAGCACCATGTATCGTACAATTCATTTATCCATAATTGCTTAATTTTTAATTATTTTTATTTTACTTATTGTGTAATAAAATTACTATAAAATTTTATTCTAGGTGCATAGTTTTCCCCTATACAAAATATTTTAAAACAAAGTAACGGTGGAGTTTCTTGCCCATTCTTCTCCATTCGAAACTTCATTTTGGAAGGGGGGCGACTAGAATCAATTCTATTTTTTTTGTAAATTTAGACATTCAAAAGTGCCTTTTATGTGCTTATTTGAAATAAATAATTTGACTTTGACCCTCAAAACGCCCGCCCTTCACCACTTCCTAACTGTGCTTTAACTGGGAAGAAGAAGTGGCGCAACAAACTCCCTAGCCCCATAGTCTCGGACAAAGCTCTCCCATACGTTTCACTTCTCTCGGTGTTTTTATTCTTGTCAATTCTTGAGGTCCATCTAAAAGTCCCGTCGGCTTTGTGCGGTTTTGCCGCGATTCATTTTAGATTTGTCAGGACTCCAGTCTTGGATGTAACGCCCGCAAGCATAACATCCAAAACTTTGAATCATGATACATTCATCATTCTGTTGCCCTAATCCCAATTTGTTTGAGGTCAGCGCACTGTCTTTTTCTTGCATACTTCTCCATTTGTCTTCATCTCGGTAGTGCCATATATCACACTGTACATCCATCGTTTCTTTGGTCTTCCCCTACCCTTATAGCCATCGAAATTCATACTCAAAACTATCATAACGACATTTTTCTCATTCCCCTCTGTATTACATGCCCATACCATGAGAACCGTTTTCCACACTCAAGAACTCAAGTTACCGGTGCCTCTTTCAGACTTCGTCATAGATTTTCTAATTTTATCCATTTGCGTAACACCACGCATCTTTCTTAGCATTCTCATCTCAGTTGCATGCCTTTTATTCATCCCTTTTGTGGCCCCACATTCTGACCCACACAAGACAGCAGGTCGAACTATTCTTTTATAAATATTTCCATTAAGTTTAAGGGTAATGCGGCAGTCGCAGATTGTTCCCGTGACTTGTCGCCATTTCATCCATCATCATCATCATCAGCCCATAGCAGTCCACTGCTGGACATAGGCCTCTCCAATTGCACGCCATTCAGCTCGATTCTCGGCAACTCTCATCCAGCTGCCACCAGCCACCCTGCGAAGATCGTCGCTCCACCTAGCCTGAGGGCGTCCTACCTTACGTTTGCCAATTCGTGGTCTCCACTCAAGAACACGTCTACCCCAACGGTAATCGGTTCTACGGTTAATATGGCCGGCCCATTGCCACTTCAGCTTGCTTATTCTGTGGGCTATGTCGACAACTTTGGTTCTCTGCCGGATCACTTCGTTCCGGATTCGATTCCATTCCATTTCATCCATCCCGTGTTAATTCTGTGCTTCACGATCGCGACACATTGTAATGAGTGGCATGCTTGTTGGCAGCTCGGAGCGTGAGTGATGTGCAGTCGGCGGTGGAGCGCATCTTTCCGCTGGTGTACGAGTTCCGCAAGCCGCTGACGCCGGCGGACGAGGAGCTGCTGCGGCAGAAGCGCGCAGCCCGCGCTGGCGCGCCTGCGCCCGCTCCCGCGCCCGCGCCTGCGCCGCCGCCCGACGACGCGCGCATGCACCTGGTCACGCTGTCCGACGACGACAACGACGCCTGGGAATGACGCGGTGGGGCCGCGCGCGCCTCCGCCGCCCACTGAAGCTCCCGACGCGACGCCCCGTGCGGGAACGAAACGAACTCTATATTGGCATCGAAGCAATAACTGTCGGTTGTTAGTGCGATCGCGTGTGACTCGTCGGCGAGCTGTTCGGTTCATGCCAAAGATATTTATTAGGAGGTGCTTCGCGCCCGGTCCGGCCTGCGCGCGGCCGCGACCGCTCGGCTGAACGTTCTGCGAAGCGCCCGCGCTTCTTTACCCTTCGTATGTACGATTGTATCGTTTTTGTGATGACCTGTGACCTCTTTAGTATGCGTAGATGAAGTCGAATCATTTACGTTGAAACCAAAATTGTCATAAAATAATAAAAAAATGTTCAAATAAATCTCGATAACGATACTCAGTCTCGTTTTTCATTTGCCGTTATGATTGTAGAATTTGTAGTGATAATAGTGTTCAATAAGATTTGTTCTAAGAATGAGATGACTGAACGATAGAAGTTAGTGATTGTAAATATGGAAGCTTCAACATTATACGTTTCAATAAAAAATATGTTTGTTTCATTTAATATAACTTTAATATAAAAACTTTTAACCTAAGTTGCCTATGAATCAGACTCATGGGTATCGTACTCGTCACTCGTGAACCTGGGCTGCGAGAGGCGGGCAGGTCGGCTAAGCTTTAATTGCGACTTCTCTATTCGCTGATTCATACAGCTTTTTGGTGTCCGAATGTATGCGCTCATGTCCACCACAGCCAGCCGAGGGGTTTTGACCGCCGTTCCTGTAAAATAATTCATTTGTTTTCTTCTTCATTTGTTTCATTCTTAATTCCAAATATACAATTCGGAATTAAGCCGTAGGCCAGTCTCTAGGTCAAAAAGTTTGAAAAGAGATTAATTAAGGGTGCTTTTCCACTGAGGCGGAGAGGAGACTTCCGAGACGAGCAGGAATCGACCAAACACAGTTAAAAATCCACATCATTTCACTCTTCCATTATCTGTGTCGATTGCACATATCCGCCTCAGTGGAATCGCACCCTTAATTTTTAACCAACGCACATAGGAGTAATTCACATAAAAAACCGGACAAAATTATTTTATATTTTAATGAATTATTGACTTTTATTTCATAAAATAGTAAAATTTTATGAAATAAAAGTCAATAATTCATCATAATTAGGCATTTATTTAAAAAGAAAACAATTAAAAAAAAATTAGAAATATAAGAGAGTATTTACTCTTAAAACAGGATTGGTTTTCAAGAGGATAATCATGAGGAGACCGAATCAATCAGAATCACTGTCTCCGAGTTCACATGTGATTTGGTCCTCAACATCTTCGTCGTCGGAACTGTCACAATTCAGTGTTTTCGTGAGCAGCATACTAATAGCTTCCTGGGAAAAAGACTTGCTTTTCTTCTTCCGTTTTATTCGGTTGCAGCTGATGAAGGGATCAGATGTCAGCAACAGCCTATTTAAAATATCTCTATTGCAGTCCACTCTTGAAAATTTTCTTGCAAAGTCTACGCGATATTTACGGAAATGTTTGTTCCGGGCTTCAGCAGCTTCCTCTGATAGCTGTCCGATAGGTACAATGTGACTTGATATTACTTGAGCGCCATGCATCAGAATCTTGTGAACTGTAGGTGACATAGGATGCCAACCATACAATTCCACGTACAGTTTGGCAGTTGTGTGAGCAAAGTCATCGAATTTCGCCGGATCAATATCATATCCGCTTGATATCACTTCAAGAATGATTTGGAACCTTTTTATCAAATCTATATTTATTCCAGTAATCCGAGATGAGCATTCAGGATTGTCAAAAAATCTTCTCGACGTATTTCCGTCGTTACTATTGCCGTAACCGACTTTGGGTATGTCAACAAGAAGGCCCATCTCTTCTTTGAAGCTTTTTTGTATTTTCTGTTTTGTTTCTTTCAAAACATTTTTGTCTTCTGCCGTTCGGGCTTGCCACTTCTGTAAGGGCGCTTTGTACGCCAGGTGCAACAATAGTTCGAAGAAACGAATTCTCGCGTGCAGAATGGAGAGTCCGAATTTCAGAGACTCTTCACAAACATTACTTCTTTCAAGTTTGTTGAAGTCCTTAGATGTCTGTCCACATATGTAGCATCTCATTGTTGAAGCCGTATCAGTCGCGGCATTGCACACCTTTCCATCGACCATTGTGAGCAAAATGGTGTGATTTATTTTAACGGAATCTTCCATACCAGTTGTTTCTTTGAGATTCCTTGCTTGTTCTTCAATATAGGTGATTTCTTCCTTTGTGATATCCTTTGTTTCGTGAATGAACCGAGCCCGGATAGGACGACAGAATCTCGCTGAGGAAGGCACTGGATTTTGCCATACAAGTTTTCTTGTCTCTCCACTAATAGAAACAACCATTCTCACAGGTACAAGAGAACTTAAAAATATGTTGGCATCATCGTCGCCAGTGTTGGCAAATGTCTGCTTAAACTGTGTCTGGCTAGATCCATCACAGCCCCATTTTGATATTAAGGTAAGATGTTGTTTCTCAAACTCTGATAATGTTTCAATCACTTCTTTTAAATACTGAAGTAGTCGCAAAGCTGTATGGTCCAGCAAAGCTTGAAGTTCCACTTCAAAGCTAGTTTCAGTAACTTTTATGCTATCTTCGGCGGGATAACAGTCCTTTTTCGCTTTTTGTAAAAGCGAATAGCAAGGATAAATTTCTTTTCGGCCACCTTGTATTAATTCCCACTGCCCTCTTGTAAAATTACCTTCTACAAATAACGCTAATGCTTCTTGTGGTGTGTATTTTCTCGCGATTGGTACTTTTTTAGCTGACCGTATTGCTTTTCGGAACTTTTTAGCTCTGGTAGGCGTTGACGTTATTTCTTTCATAATCTTAGACGCATCAACATTTCCCGAAGTACCTTGACTCACGCTTGCAGCGTACGTCAATTCCTCAACAGGTACCCGGTCCCGTAAATCTTTTGTTCTTCGACGCTTGCTTCGAGCACACAATTCTCCGAATTCTTTTGTTCGTCGGCCTGCTTTGTGGGTCCAAGAAGGTAGTTCCAGTGATACATTAAGCCATTCCATATTGTTTTCTACGAATC
Source organism: Tiliacea aurago (assembly GCA_948098905.1). Lineage (NCBI taxonomy): Eukaryota > Metazoa > Arthropoda > Insecta > Lepidoptera > Noctuidae > Tiliacea > Tiliacea aurago. The sequence goes on along the minus strand of OX402581.1, from coordinate 21,637,595 downwards.
TCTTATCAGTATTACGGGCTGCTGACCATCTTTCTTTGAAACTGGTCTTGAAATATTTCAAAGAACGGGTAAGAACACTTGTTTCTTCGGGTGGACATGAAGTTAGTTGCGCAAGTCTTTCTTCCAACAACGAAAATTTTTCTTCAATCTTCTTTCCTTTGAACTCTTTGATAATAGTATAGAGCTCCATTCTGGTGATTTTTTTGACTCTTTCCGAAGGATCTATGACAAAAGAAAACAAAAAAATAAGCTTTGTCAGTATAATTATAATCTTCCCCATATTGTTTGAACCACTATAAAAAATTATGGGGTACGTTGGGGGATCATTTTATTCATGTTTCTACTTCCTTAGAGTCTACATTTTATGCCCACATAAAAATTTCGAGGCGACAAGGCGCGACACATAAACAAAAACACTAATATATTTCAAATTTCTTTAAAAAAAAGTCAAAAAAGTGCCGCTGTTTATTGATGGCTATACAAGTAATAAATTTGGAAGAAACGTAGTAAAATAAACTTCAATCTATAGTACTAACCTTCTATATCCATGTCCGAATAGTTCGTCTCCTGTCGTTTGCTACACGAAGCCATTTTAGCACAGAAAACTGATAAACACAAACGAGAGCGCCGAGAACAAAGACACGCGTACAGTGCGATGACTGGGTTCCGACTGACGTTGTGTGGCACTTGCGCGGGAGTTGAGGGTTGGGGGTCTGCCTTTTGATCAACCGGTTATCGTAGGTAAAGAAACATGTATTTTGGGTGCGGTTGGATTAACATCACTATTTTCAATTTTGTCCGGTTTTTTATGTGTAATACGTGTGTGTGCAACGTAAGCATCACACAGGATTAGCAACGAAAGTCCAACTAGGTTAAAGTCGACTATCGAGCTCACTAACCATACAAAGTTCTAACTTACCGGTTGTTGGAAGTTTGAAGAGAGATTAACTAAGGGTGCTTTTCTACTGAGGCGGAGAGGAGACTTCCGAGACGAGCAGGAATAAACCAAACAGTTGAAAATCCACATCATTTCACTCTTCCATTATCTGTGTCGATTGCACTTAACCGCCTCAGTGGAAACGCACTCTTAATTTTTAACGGACGAACCATCACTAATACGGTTAGCAACGAAAGTCCAATAATCAAAATGGATTCAATAAACTGCTTTTCAGCATTTCATTTATGTAAAAGCTAAGAGTAAATTTCTTAAAAATATATTGTTTCGATTTTAATTCAATATTTTGTTTGCTCAATAATAAATATTTAAATAATTCGAATCCTAATCGACTTTCCTTACTGTCCGAACTTTTCGAGTAGGCAGATATTAGCGGGAAATGCCGTCTAATTTTATCTAAGCACCGAGTGCCGTACATAGCTAATGGCACTGTTACCTGTAATTATAGGCAGTATGTGGTCCATATCTGGTACAGTCCTTGGTCGAGACTTCAATATGGGCCGACGTGAAAGCCTCGCAGGTAGAGCTTGCTGCGGTGGTGGGGACACCTTCGGCAGGGATGGTGATAAGACTCGCCCCGCTAGGACCCGTCGCTCAGGGGATGAACTGGGTGACCTATAACATATTTTTTTACATCATAATTTTCTTTATTTCAGCAAGAACCGATATCATTTTACTAAAAACATAAAAGAGCCGTAGTGGTAGCCCGCAAAATTCAAATTTTCTCATGTTTTTTGCAATTTTCAGGTTGAGGGCCTAAAATGGACGCTTTGGCAGAATCATACGTACAATTCATATCTCGCAATTCATCTGTTTGACAGTTTTGTATGGAGTTTCGTAAAATGGTCCACAAACTATAAATTGCTGTAGTGAAGTCTAATGTCAAATAGCAGCTGTCAAACAGATGAATTGCGGCATGTATGAATTGTACGCAGATCATAATAATATTATAATTCTGCCAATGCGTCCATTTTAGGCCTCCAGATCTTGATCAAAATATGATTCGCGACTATAACAATGATGTATTTACAGCATTAGAATCATTAATACATCACTCTTAGTTAGAAATGTTCCCTTTGAACAAATATCTTAAGGAAAAGTTCATACGGAACAAATCTAACTAAGTAAGAGAGACTTATTAAACGCAAAAACGTAAGAAAATTTGAATTTCTCGGGCTACCACTGTGGATCCACGTTAATACAAAGGTCAATATTTAAAACTGACTCCCAGACTAGGTGTAAGTCCCTGTAACATAGGGAGTCTGTCAGTCTCCGTAGCAACAAGGCCATAACATTTGTAGTAATTTGGATCAATATGTATTTAACAATAAATGGTGTGTAAAAGAAAACAAATGTATAATTATCCTAAAGGTGATAGTAAAAACTCAAAGGGTCACGGTAGATTTATTTGTACAGTTGTTCGACTTAAGAGTTGAGAGAACCAAATAAGTATCCTCATCCTCGTATCGGCAAGCGTAGCGTAGGACGTCGGCCCCAAACTGACTGACGACCTCAAAAAGCTGAAAAGATGCGGATGACAGGGTGTTGTGGAACAGCTTACGAGAGGCCTATGTCCAGCAGTGGACTGCGATAGTCTGACATGATTGATTGAAAGAAGTAAGTATTATATATGTATACCAACCAGGACTGTGTCCCAGCGGTGGGAACATTATAGGCTGATTATGTATAGGTACCAACCAACCTACAAGCCTAAGTAGGTATTACGACAACACATACCTATTCTTTGAAGTCTCGTAAGTGCCCCAAGAGTTGGAGTAACTAAACAAAGCTTATTGTTTCAGTAATTTCCTCGAAATGTTTAGCTTTTCGGCTTTCTCTTTTATAAAGTTCTTTGTAAGTCTTCCCCTTAATTAATAAAGGTCATGTTTTGCAATAGGGAAAATTATGTAAACTGCCGGCTTTAGTAAATTCTTCAGGATCCTGGGACTTTAGGCGCGTGGATAAGTTCCGACTCTGTTGATACTAATTCACTGCCCAATTTTGTTTAAGGCTGCTCTCTTGAAAAAAGCATGCATATGAAGCAACTTTTCGTAGACATTTACAGAGAAATTACATCTAAAAAAAAATAGTAATCTACATGATACCTACATAATTTGGTTTGGCCCAATGATATTACTTAAATTAAACAGATATTTTGTGAGCGCGCAATTGTGAAGATTCGAAATCGTCCTAATTGGGACGTATTTTACTTGTAATAAAATGTATGAAAAGTGGGGGTGTGCTGCCGCTGCTGCGCGGCACACTTTTTTCGGTTGTTTTGTGAGTGTTTATCCTATCTGTTTAATATAACATCATTGGTTTAGTCATAATTTTTCTATCGGTATCACATAATAAGAATAAAAACTACCTACAAAATCACTTCCAAATCGTTGAGTTGAAACCATTTTACTCCTTCATATTTTATCAAAAAAATATCTATTGCTTTACAATACAAAGGAAAATGATTTGGTTTTGTTACTTTTTAAAAATATGCGCCTATTATTTTTATTATAATAAATAAAATATGCGTCCGATGCGGGTAGCGGAGTGGCGTGGCGTGGAGATGGGTCGTTAGCTCCGCCCAAATGCTCAAGGACATAGGTGTGATTACAAGCCATAAGCAGTGACCATGCAGCTAACTCAATCACTAGATACAGTGAAAACCTAATTATGTCGCCAATATTTTATTATTTATTTATTTATTTAAACTTCTTGCACACAATAAGGTCAAAGGCGGACTTAATGCTTTAGGCATTCTCTACCAGTCAACCAAGGGTGGTGAAGAGATAAGATGGCGGGTGCTCTGATTGAGAGAAAATAATAATATTAAAAAATACTATATTATAACATAGGCAATTAATGAATTATATAATAAATAATATAATATATAATAATATTATACTTATTTGCTACCGTGACGTCTGTGACGAACTTTATATTTATAATTTATGCTAAGCATTGTTCTCATGTAAGTGACTTTCGTGTCTTTTTTTGAGAACAAATATCTCTAAACCTAACCTAGTAGAATACATAATATATTAATATTTTCCGTTACCAATATAGGCGGGGCGAGAGTATACTACATTATGTCTGACCTGTCGCGTTCAATAACAGGTCGCCTCCGCCGACGTCTGCCTCTTTGATCTTTCTTCTTACTCCGACCCACTCGCTGGGGAATGACCCCGATATGTCGATAGTAGTCGCACAGAGATTTTGCTAGAGATTTGCCTATTTTCGTATCTGATTACCTTGTTAAGTAGGTATGATTAAACTTTAAATGCTGCCTGAGTGCGTCGTTGGTCTAAGTAGTGGTCGCAAGCGATAGTGCTGAGGTTGTTTTATGGGTTCGGTTCCCAGGTCGGGAAAACTATTATTGGGTTTTCCATAAAAAAAATCTCAGATTTGTTGGAGTCCGAATTTAGGCCCATACCTACTTTAGGACCATACCTATGTAGGTATGGGCCTAAATTCGGACTCCGGGCTGCAACTGAGAATTTTTAAACTGTTATTGGGTTTTCCATAAAAAAATTCTCAGTTGCAGCCCGGAGTTCGAATTTAGGCCCATACCTACATAGGTATTGGCCTAAATTTGGACTCCGGGCTGCAACTAAGAAATTCTGTCTGAGTCTCTATGTACGTATGGGCCCAAATTATTCGGACTCCGGGCTGCTTATTTTTCCCGAAGAACTGATGGGCAGAGATGTAGGTATACCTACCTACGTAGGATACACCTCTGTCTAGCCTTTCGGGGAAAAGAACTGCACATCATATTGAAACAGTTACCTAACTAAAAGGATACCTAAAAGTTTAAAGTAAATACCTACAGTTACATCAATGTGATGAGATTGAACTGCCCACTGCCCAGTTTCATTGATATTATTATCTTTTTTCAGACCAGTCCCATTGAATAGGTCGACAGTGTCGGCACCTACCTACTCACATTAATTAAAAATATTGAGTACTTAAAAGGATACAAGCGTCTTCTGTATAATGGATGTAAGGTCCTCTAGGGGATAATCTTCGCCCCCCTAAGGAGACCAGGAGCGTGTAGGCATCAATGGAGCCCGTGGGCAGAGCCCTGCGAGCTGTGCCGGCTACCAAAGAGTCTGCGTTGAAGAAGCACGCTTCAGGCCGCCACGCTTCTATGCGGGTCCCCAAGAACTTCGGAAGCACTGCCTGACGTTCAAACCTGGGTATTTTAACAGATTAGTTAGTACCTATAATAATTTAAAATACGGACTACGTTAGTTAAGTATGTATGTACCTTAGTTAACTCCTGCATATACCTACACAGTAGCTAAAGTAAGGTACCCCAGGCAATTAACGCCCACCGAACTTAAAACCATTTTTTTTCTGCAAATACTATTCAAATGAAAGAAAATTATTCGATAAAACGCGCGATTAAACATAATTTTCTGGATCTAAAGATGCTAGTTGTGTGGTGTAACTATTTATGATTTCTATGTAAATAACATCTTTTTAAAAACCATGTTTTGGGCGTTATTAAAAATAATATGTCTATTACCGCCCGCCCGTTTGCTTAATAAGATCCTGGACGCAATAATACATTCCTATGAGTTATAAATCTAATAAAACATAATAGTCACTTAAAAATTTCTATAGTAGGAGTAAAAAGAATGTAACAAATCAACATTTAACATAAAAATCTATCTAAGTTCTTAACTCGTGTAAAGTAACATGAAACTTCTGGATAATCATAATTAACAAATAAAAAAAATTCTGACATTAATATTTACCTTATTACATAAGATCTTAAAAAACCGGTATAGGGTAAGTATAGGTAATGGCGTAAAGAAACGTACCTTTCAGCAATACTACGTGCAAATCACGACTGAAGTTATTGTAAGGCGCAGTGGCGGACTAAACCAGTCGGGGGGCCCGGGGCGACAAAAGTGGCCCCGGACAAAAGTGGGTAATTTGGAAAATTTTAAGAGTCATCTGAAATGCATATCTTTCTCTCAGGTATACAAAGCCAAAGATGCAAATGAATCTTATGAACACTTTATGGATGATTTTTCATTATTGTATAAGTTATGCTTTCCGATTAAAATTGTGACTGTACATACTAATAGAAAGAATAAGTGGATATCTCGTGGTATAAAACTGTGTAGTCAAAAGCAAAGGCAGTTACTTTGGACATATAGATTTAATCCTAATCCTAAAAATAAACTTGCTTTCAAAAATTACTCCTCTCTATATAGAAAAATAATAAGATTAACCCAAAAAGCCCAAAACAACTACTACATTATTACGTCAAAAAATAAATCTAAATCTGCCTGGCAAGTCATTAAAAAATCACAGTTCAATTTACCCCAAGAGCCAATAGTGTAACGTAAAAAAATGCTCAGTCATAACTTTTAGCAGAATGAAAGAACCACATCATCACGAGTACAAGATTGAGGGCACATCAATTAAGCGGGTAGAAAAGGTACGCGATTTGGGTGTGGGCCTGAACACTGAGTTAACATTTCGTGACCATATTGTAAACGTTTGTAAGAAATCATACAGAAGTCTGGGTTTCGTTCTTCGACGGGCATCAGGTTATTCAAATATAAAAGCAGTTGCAGCATTATATAATGCTCTGATAAGAACTCAGCTTGAGTATAATGCTGTTATTTGGGCTCCGCATGAGACTAAATATAGTCTCATGCTGGAGCGCATACAAAACAAATTCACCAGATTTTTGTACATGAAACTATACGGTGTATATCCCTTCTATCCGTTGATGTACCCAACCTTATTCGTTATCGGTATGGTCGGGTACAACAAACTCGAGACAAGGAGGGACTTAGCTATAACTACATATGTATTGAAACTATTACGTGGTAAGACCTGTAATTCCGGTGTTTTGAAGGAGATTTGTCTGAATGTGCCTGACAATTACGTATCGCGGCGCCGAAAGCCACGGTTACTAGCAGTGCCTCACGCACGCACCAACTTGCTCAGCAAAGCGCCACTGACCCGCGCCTTGCACGCACTGAATGACACGGCTGACAGAATCGATTTATTTTCCTGCTCTCTGAATGAATTCACAAAAATAATATTGTATGTGTTATGTTATTTAAGATAGTTATTTATTATAGATAACTATGATAGTTTAATTAAGGACCACGCTACCGCATTAGGATTTTTTCCTGTAATGATAGCAGTGTTTGTGATAAATAAATAAATAAATAAATTACACATCCTATGACTATTGCATTCGAATTTAACAACTATTTTATAGATGTCATTGAAAATAACATAAAAAAGATAAAGGAACTTCAACCAATAATTACATGATTGAAAATTTGAATTCACAATCACTATATATGCTACCTGTTTCAGATTCAGATATAATAAAAATAATTAGCAACCTGAAAAACACAAATACCGTAGGATTTGATAATATATCAACTAAGGTAATAAAATACGTTAAGGAAATCATAGCGCCAGTATTATCACATATAATTAACCTATGCATTTCTGACGGTTTATTCCCAACTAGCCTAAAACAAGTAAGTATTAAACCGCTTTTTAAAAAAAATAAAAAAACTGATATACAAAATTATAGACCGATTGCAAAAAATCTGTGTTTTCTAAAATTGTTGAAAAGGTAATTTATAATTCTGTTTACTCTTACTTCGAAAAATTCAATCTTTTTGTAATGAACAGAAAGGCTTCAGGAAAAATACAAATATTAACATGGCTCTATTTGACCTGCTATCTACTGTAATGGCATCAGTAGATAAAGGTAATCCTGTGTGTGCTTTACTAACAGATATGACAAAAGCATTTGATTTCGTTGATCACAAGATTTTACTCCAAAAATTGCATGGGTATGGCGTAAGAGGAAACATCCTGAAGCTTCTGGAATCATATTTGAGTGACAGAACCCAATGTACTGAAATCACTAGAATTTGTCCTATCACTAAATTAGAGACAAAATACATATCTGAACCAAGACATGTAAAATATGGTGTACCTCAAGGTAGCGTACTGGGGCCACCCCTTTTCATAATATATATTAATGACCTCCCAAAAATCATAGATCATAAAATGGTATTGTTTGCAGATGACAGCACAGCTATTGTGGAATGTACTAATCCTAATAATTATCAAAATGACATATATAATTCTTTAAGTGACATTATAAATTGGCTTGACAATAATAATCTTGTGATTAACCTATGTAAGACTAAAGTTATACATTTCCATCAGCGCCGTAAGAATCCACCAATTAACATTACCTATAATAACTGTACAGTAGAAGAAGTAACAAATGCAAAATTCTTGGGTATAACCATAGACAGTAAACTAACCTGGAAACCTCACTCAGAGGAAATCTGCAAGCGTCTGAGTAAATCTGCGTATTTGTTATTTCAGTTATCCAAGAAAGTCAATAGTGACACTTTATTAACAGCTTACCATGGATTGGTCGCATCTATTCTGAGATATGGTATTGTTTTTTGGGGACAATCAACAAATAGGGAACTCATATTCAGGATGCAGAAAAGATGTATACGATCGATGTATGGTCTAAGAACGACGGATAGCTGCGTTCCTTACTTTAAAAAATATAAAATACTAACGTTGCCATCTTTGTACATATTGGAAACTGCAATATTTGGAATCAACATTTATTTGGAAAATTTTCATCAGTTAAGAGAACACCAATCCGTGCCCAATATGAAAACTTATTATGTCAGTATAAATGCAAAACTGCATTATTGAAAAAGAGTTTCTTCGGTAATGCTCCAAATATTTATAATAAAATACCTGACATTATTAAATCTATGCCTATAAATAAATTTAAAAACTCCCTTCAGGGGTTATTAATTGACAAATGCTATTACAGCGTGGATGAATTTTTGAATGACATTGTTATTTAGAAGTCTGATTGTGCGTTTTTATTTTTGTGTGTCTCCAATTGGTGTAATGTAACTGAATCTTTGGCATTATGATGTAATTTGATTTCTGGTCTTGTTTCGATTTTGACATGATTTAATTTTATTTTTGGAATTCTTTGAATTTTTATGACATTGTGATTTTAATTTATTTCTGGTATTTGTTTGGACTATGACATTATTATTTAATTATATTTCTAGTATTGTTTGGATATTGACATAGTTTTTTTTTTTTTTTCTTTTTCTTTTTGTGTTGCTTTAATTTTTTTTTGTATTATTTGAATTTTGCCATTTTAATTTAAATTCAATTTTATTGTATTGTCTGCTCAGTGCGACTAATTTTGTACGCCATACATGGCAAAACATGTAGCTACCTAACTTACATATAAGACCTAAATATTGTACTCATGTTTTACAAAATAAATATATCTTTATCTTTATCTTTAAAACTAAATGAGGGCCCCCCGCCAAGGAATGAACGTCGAAATATTTAGCACGCTGCTTCGAAAAGGTTCGGTTGTCTTTTCACTATTGATACGGAAATAGGAGATCCTAGGCGACAACAGCTAGAGCATCAGACGAATAGACGAATCGCTCCAAAATTTTTGTACCCCGCATAGTTTACATTTTCTATTGAACATTTAAGCAGAAATAGGAATTACTTTGTTGACTTATACAGAAAAGTTTGAAAATAGAAAGCAAGAGCGAGCGAAACGAGCTCGCAAATTTTTTGCACCCTGCACCGGATAGGTAGGTAAGGTTTTCTTTTGACTATCCATACATATATAGATTTTCCTTCGTCGACTTACGCATCAGCTGCATCCCGCGGTGAGACTGGAAGCCGACCCTAACATAGTTGGAAAAAGGCTAGGCAGATGATGTTTGGGATTTTATTTAAAAGTTTTTCTGGAGATTTGGGCCCCCTCAGGATCGGCGGCGGCGGCCCGGGTGGACCGCCCCTGCCGCCTCCTCCTTAGTCCGCCACTGGTAAGGCGTTCGTTATGTATGAGTATGACGCACAGTCGCGGACAAAAACAAAAAGTTTTTCGATGATTGCACAACTAGTAGACTTGTTGCTGGTAGCTCAATGCTTGTGCAATATTATTGTACATACCTACTTATGTCATCTGGTTTACCTACAGGATTTAAAAATACCTGTTACACTCAGTTGCAGAAACGATCTTTAAATTTTAAAGACTACATTAAACACTAATGTAGCATTAAATCATTGCACAAAACCATTTTTTATTTTATTTTAATGCTCCATTATAATTTAACTAATGAAATGTCAAACCTAATGAAACCGGCCATTTTAAACACTTTTACGTTGCACGTAACTTCATTAGCGCCCATTAGCAGGTGGTGAACTTTAAGTTTGACATTTCAGATTTTTTAATTTTAATGGGCCGAAAAGCATCCATTAAAGAGCAACATTAGTGTTTTCTACGGTACTTTAATGCATTTCTGTAATTGAAAGATGTCTTTAACCAGTCTTTCGTCATTATTTGATTCTTATTTAGTAGATTTACCTCGCCGTCGAATCCCAGACCGAGTGAATTTATTTTTAAAACATGATGGAGAAGAGTTTCGTGTAAGGTATAGAATTTCCAAGGAGGCAGTTCTTCAAATTTGTAACCTACTTGATTAAGATTTAGAACCAGTGACGCAAAGAAAAAAATCCATTAATGGCCTGATACAGCTCACACCTTCAGATCTTTCCAGCAAGTATTGGGTGATTTAAACAGTTTGTCGGAAACAGGTTGGGTCGGGTTGTTTGTCAGTTTGTTTATACAAAAAGTATCCCGTGAACTAGCAAAATTAAGCCACCTCTATATTAAAATGCCAGACCGGACAGAACTACGTAGAGTTGCAGAAGGTTTTTATGAAATTGATGGATTTTCACGTGTGGCAGGAGCTCTAGACTGCACAAATGTTAAAATTATTAGAATAAGGGGGATGCGCTAAGGTAGCCCGCGAAATTCAAATTTTATTACGATTTTTGTAATTTGCAGGTCAGTAACACGTTGTATGTTGATCTAATTATGATTCGCGGCCATAACCCTTAAGGCTTTATAGAATTATAATCATTAGAATATGAATCAGAAGTATAAAAATTGCAAAAAACGTTGGTAAATTTGAATTTCGCGGGCTACCTTAGCGCATCCCCTTAAACCAGATTATTTAAACTAGATTAAACCACAGAGTACACTGAATACACATAAATCAACTAAATTTACTTTATTTTATGCTAAAATTGTGGTGTACTTGTACGTACGGATAATAACAGAACGCAAATGTTCACTCTTTTCGTTCAATATGGTAATTTGTTCCTGGCAATATTATTTAAAGTCTTCTTTAACTAAAGTGGCATTAAAAATGTCTAATGCTATCAAAAATTTGTTTGTGCAACTTCATTAAAGTAATGAATTCATTAGCGATAATGCTGCTTTATGTAATGAAGTGTTAATGGTGAGCTTTCTGCAACTGAGTGTAAGAACAGCTAGAAATATAAGTAGTAGGCAGATATAGGTAGGATAGGAAGACATAAGCTACCTACTATAAACCAAAAGGAGCATAAGGGTGCTCGCCCACAAGCGATTTTTTCGGCGTTTTTTCGGCGATTTTTGTGTGAATGTATTTCTTTCTGACAAAAATCGCCGAAAAAATCGCTCGTATACGGGCACCCTAAAGTTTGACTTCGATTTATCGCTGATTCACAAAACTTTTTACAAAATAAATACTAGTTTAAAAAAACAAAAAAACCGGTTAAGTGCGTGTTGGACCACGCAAAATGAAGGGTTCCGTAGTTCGGAGGAATTTGTCCCAAGAACATACTTAACATTGACGCCACGGTCAATTTTCCAACTGCAAATGTAAGTTTGTAATAGCAATATTTTTTTTGTATATCCCCCTTATTACAAAACATGATTTATCTTCAGACCCAGGTTTAAAACATGGAGCCATTATTGAATTTCGAACTTTATTCCGACTATGGTAAAGTTCCTAAACACAAAACTGACAACTTAGTACCGAACTAATTTTTCAGTTTTGTATATAAAACGGTATTTCAATCACTGTTACGTTCTTATTACAAAAACTGGCTCCATAGTTTAAGCCATGTCAAAATTTAAATCTTGTTTTGTAATAAGACGGTAAGAGTTTAAGACCTTACTTCTTGCCAAATTTCATGATTCTAGGTCAACGGGAAGTACCCTATAGGTTTTGATTTATCTGCTAGTATCAAAATATGTCGCATAAATCGCCATATTTTTTTATTGCCAACGCATTACTTAGAAGCTTGATTTTTTTAGGGTATCAAGGGGCCATAGACCTTCAATTTTGATATTAATTTCAACTTGTTACCTACCTCCACGCGTTCCTGAGAAAAAGGATCTTGACAGACAGACTGACAGACAGACGGACAACGAAGTGATCCTATAAGGGTTCCGTTTTTTCCTTTTGAGGTACGGAACCCTAAAAACACGCTTTAATAGAAAACTAAACTAAAAAATAGAACATAATTTTAAATAATTTAGAAATTATAGTAGTGATTAACAAGACATTTATTTTATCGTAAAAAAGCGTGGGGTGTCATACTGTCATGTATGCCTTAGTATTTGGCACAAATCACTACCGTGTCTCTGAATATGAAAAAAAACCGGCCAAGTGCATGTCGGACCACGCACAATGAAGGGTTCCGTGGTTGGGATGAATTTATCCCAAAAACAAACTTAACATTGTAGTTGAAAAACATGCTCTCCCATACATCGATATACGTTACGGTCAATTCTCCAACTGCAAATTTAAGTTGGTCGACTATTACTCGTTAACTTGTGAAGCCTACTTAGCTGTGATAGTTTTCCTTTTAATTTCGTTATATATACTATTGCCATGAATTTTTTCACATATCCAAAACCAACCATTTAGCTGGCAGGGGGGGGGGGACACTTGACTCTAACAAAAACTAGCACTTTAAAGCTTAATATTACGCAAACGGATCCCTTAATTGAAAAATGGTTTTGCCAAACCCACAATATTTTTAAACGGCCCATCCAACGATACCCCACAACATGGAATAGACGAGAAAAAAAAATATCATCCCCATTTCACGTGTAAGGGAGGTACCCTAAAAAAAAATTTTTTTTTCATAATTTTATTTTACCATTTTTTTGGCATGATTAATATGTATACCCATGCCAAATTACAGCTTTCTAGGACTAAGCGTCTCTGAGCTAAGCTGGCGACAGACGGACGGACGGACAGACAGACAGACAGACAGACAGACGGACATGGCGAAACTATAAGGGTTCCTTGTTTACTACGGAACCCTAAAAATCGATAATTCTGAAGATCCGTAAGGATAATGGGACAATCTTATTAAACGATTGAGTTGTCATTGATTAATCCGATGTTTTGAAGTGGTCGAAAATGGAGTTCAAAGATTCCGTTAATACGTAGATACGTATGATACCTAATTACCTACAGGCGACGCTAATAAAATCGTGTTAAACCAAACAACCTGCTATGTAAATAACAGTGATAGGAAGTTATTATAACATCATCCACATAGACTAAGTGGGAAAAATACGTATTATTCAAGCTAACTCAAAAACCACCCGAGCAACGTTACTTAATAAAAAAAACCAGCCAAGTGCGAGTCAGACTCGCGCCCGAAGGGTTCCGTACCATTATTTATAAAAACGGCAAAAAAGTCATGTCTGTTGAAAAGGAGCCCAACTTAAATATGTATTTTATTCTGTTTTTTAGTATTTGTTGTTATAGCGGCAACAGAAATACATCATCTGTGAAAATTTAAACTGTCTAACTATCACGGTTCATGAGATTCAGCCTGGTGACAAACAAATAGACAGACGGACGCACAGCGGGGTATTAGTAATAGGGTCCCGTTTTACCCTTTAGGTAAGGAGCCCTAAAAATTATGGGACCACCGCGCAAGGTTGTTCTACCAAAATCGGTAAAACATAAAAAAATAAATCAAACAGATGAACATAGAACCTCCTCCTTTTTCGAAATCGGTTAAAAATACCTTTCTATAGTCTGATAAACCTACCTGTAAACATCGTCGTAAGAGTTCCCTCGTACAAATACACCCTCATGGCTTATGTCTGCGTGAATGTCGATGATGAAATCCAACTGCACGGTCTGAAACCGGAGATTTCATATTCAATATAATAAGAATAAGAAGAATAAGAATAAGAATTATTTATTTGTAAAACATAGGTTCAAGGTCAAGGTCTTATATACTAATAATGTTGCACTATGTTTTGTCATTGATGACATACAAATATCAGTGAAAATTATATAAAAATAAGGACAAACAAAATTCAGCATATAAAACAAACAAAAATATCAAAACAAAAGAAAAATACATGCTTGATTATTAATAGGTACAGAAGTTACAGTGCTTTATCATTTAAGTAATCATCTAGGGTATAGTAAGATTTCTCAACTAAACAACACAGATAACTGCTTCCGGATGCTGTTGGGACTGCCACGCTTTTGTAGTGCGTACGATATGTTCGCTTTTGCGCATACCGATGATTTTTACGCCAAAATGCGCAAAAAAACAACAGCTAAACTTACCTACTATTTTGTTTTTGTGTTTGTTTACTAATAAAATAATAATAAAAAATAATAATAAAATAATAATAATAGTAATAAGATAAAATAATAAAAAGCTGGCAACACCAACGTCAACAAACGTCTCCAAACTGGATCTTATAATTTTCATATTTTTTAGCAGTTTTAATAATTTTCGACTCAATATTATAGTTTATATGTGCTTTAAAAAAAAACCCGAAAGAAGTCTGAAACCAATTTATCCCAAAAAAACACCATATTTTATTTAAGACATGAATAAAAAACTGCCGATTAAGAGATGACATCTGTCATACCATGCCACTGAAAAACAGAAAATAATAATGAAAATTTTATCGAGATGTTGACGAGATCAGCCGTAAGAAGTGCACGCCCACCACCTCCGGACTCTTCGCTCAGCTCCGCCTCGCCGCCGCCGGTACCCAGCTCCACTGTGACGACACCGGCCGCGGTAGTTGCGTCGAGCTCGAGCGACGAGTATTTCTCCCCGCCCACGACGCCACCACCTGCTCGTCGACGGGGAGGACGCCGGCCGCCGGATGGTTTAGGACCTCGAGGCCCACCGGCCTCTGATAGGGTCCCAGCTCCCGGCGGAAGTGTGCAGCGCATGAGATGGACACGAACCATCAATGAGAACGTCATGCGCTCATACTATGGGGCTACAGAGGGGGGAAACAATCTGACCGCGTACCGTGTTCGGATGCTCTCTCTTTTTCAGGTGCTTGAACCAGCTGTCAACGTTTCGGCACAACGACTATCGGATCAGGTGCGGGTTATCCAACGTAATCATATGTTGGATGACACTGTACTTGATCGCCTGCGAACTGAAATGCGGAATAGCCATGTCATCGCCCCCCTGTCGCAGACTGTTGTGGTACCACCGCAGTCCCACACAGTCCAAGCTGACGAGGGGAATGATGACAGGGCTACAAACGTAAGTACCCAGTGCAATGAGAAATTGAGGAGTGCTTTGGAGGGTGCGATTCGGGAATATCGGTTTATGTCACCCGAACTTAGACCACGCTTACCTCGTTTGCCCATGCATAACAAAAATAGGGCGCTGGTGGCAGCTCTGGATTCGCAGTTGTCAAACTATTTTGATGACTGCGAAGACCTCACTGATACTCATTCGATTCTGTACTGCGCGGCTGTAACGGCATGTCGTGTAGCTCACGTAAAATTTCAAAATGACTTTATAGCTACACGACCGAAACCAGCCGTACCAGCCTGGCAGTGCAGAGTTGAGCGTCGTATTGGTGGGGCCAGAGCGCTCATCGGTAAACTAATCTGCTTCAGGGAGGGCAATACTCGCCCAAGAGTTATGCGCTTTGTGAGGCGGGCGTTCTCAGGGACTGATACCAGCCCTGAGGACTATTTATCTCGTGTCACAGAGCGCATAGACTTCCTGAAGCAGAAAGTGTATGCTTGGGCAAACCGTATTCGTAGGTATAAGCGGCGTGTGGACCGATACACTCAGAATCGCACCTTCCAGAGCAATGAAAGGTGGGTTTATAGGGCTTGGGAGCGACCGAATCAAGGTGTGACTGACACGCGCCTGCCGGATAATGATGCCATGTCTTCTTTCTGGCACAGTATCTGGTCGGTGCCTGTCGGTCACACTGAAGGTGATTGGACTCGAAAAGTTGAGCGAGCCTGCGATCCAATACCAGAAATGGGGGCTATTACCATCTGCCCCCAAGATGTAGCTCGTGCGGTCCGTCCGTTGCCTAACTGGAAGTCTCCAGGACCGGACGGACTGCACAACTTCTGGATCAAATGGTTTGTTGGGTCGCACGCTCGCTTGGCGGCTCAGTACCAGACTTCTTTGGAGTCTGGTTCGCTACCCCAGTTCCTAACGACAGGAATAACCCACCTACTCCATAAATCAGGTAGCACCGCGGAACCCAAAAATTATAGACCGATCACGTGTTTACCGACGGTCTATAAAGTTCTTACATCCATTTTGAGAGCTAAAATTAACAAACATATAGACACTAACTCCATCATGTCTGCCTCTCAAAATGGATGTAGGAACGGGTCTCGCGGTACTAAGGAGTTACTCCTCATTGATATGGCCATTAGCCAACAGGTTCGACGTTCCCGAAAGGATCTGTCGACATGTTGGATAGATTATAAGAAGGCCTATGACTCGGTGCCACATACATGGCTCATGAGGGTGCTGGAGCTGTATAAAGTAGATCCAACTCTGCGCACCTTCCTGATGTCATGTATGAGGCAATGGAGGACAGTCCTTCGCTATCCAGGATGTCGAAATATCCAGAGGAATAGCGAACCGATAAGGATCGAGCGAGGCATATTTCAGGGCGATAGTTTGAGTCCGCTTTGGTTCTGCTTAGCCTTGAATCCTCTAAGCACACTGCTGGAGGATTCAGGTCTAGGCTATCGGTTGAGGAGAGGTGGTCAGGTTATATCTCACCTCCTCTACATGGATGACCTAAAACTCTTTGCCCCCAACAATTTGCATCTGATGGAGCTACTGAAAGTAACTGAAACTTTCAGTAGTGCCATCAGGATGGAATTTGGTGTGGACAAATGTGCGGTCATGCATGTAAAGCGAGGGAAGATTGTGGAATCCGTGGGAACCCAACTTTCGGATTCCATAAACCTTAGAGCCCTCTCCGCATCCGAAACCTATAAGTATTTGGGTATGTCGGAAGCGTTGGGCATCAATGTTACTGACATGAAGCAATCGTTGAAGGAGCGCTTCTTTGCCCGCCTGAAGAAAGTATTTAATAGTCTTCTATCAGGCGGGAACAAAGTGCGCGCCTTCAACGGTTGGGTCATGCCGGTTTTGATGTACTCTTTCGGCATACTCAAATGGACTCAGACCGAACTTGACGCCCTGGATAGGAGGGTTCGTACGCTGCTGACTGCATATCGAATGCATCACCCACGGTCCTCGGTAATGAGACTGTATATCCCGCGAAAGTGTGGAGGTCGTGGCTTTTTAAACGCTAAGACACTCCACAATCGCGAGATATGCAGTCTCAGGGAATATTTCCTAGAAGCCGACGTGGGGATGCATCGAGATGTGGTCGTGGTGGACAAGGGCCTCACCCCGCTCTCCTTGGCTACAGAGAACTGGCGCAAACCTGTAGTGCTTGACACTAATGATCGTAGGGAGGTATGGCAAAGTAAGGAGCTTCACGGACGCTTTTTCCGGGCCCTACATGAACCCGAAGTAGACTTTTTAGCGTCCGTAGCCTGGCTGCGTTTCGGTGATCTCTTTGGGGAAACCGAAGGCTTTGTCTGTGCAATTATGGACGAAGTTATCATGACTAAGAATTATCGGAGATTTATTGTGAAGGACGGCACGGTTGACGTGTGTCGGGCATGCCACCGTCCGGGAGAATCAATCCGACACATTATCTCCGGGTGTTCTCGTCTAGCTAACGAAGAGTACTTGCATAGACACAACCTTGTAGCCAGGATTATCCATCAGCAACTTGCTCTGAAATACAACCTTGTGGAATCGGAGGTGCCGTACTTCAGGTATGTGCCCGACCCAGTTCTCGAGAGTGGAAATATCACATTGTACTGGGACCGATCCATCATCACTGACAGGACTATTGTTGCCAATAAGCCTGATATAGTGGTGGTGGATCGAATAGAGCGGCGCACAATGATTATTGACATAACGGTCCCTCATGACGGGAACCTCGTGAAAGCCGAGAAAGATAAAGAAATCAAGTATCTTGACTTGGCTCGCGAGGTTGTCGACATGTGGGATGTGGACTCAGCAATCATTGTGCCGATAGTTGTATCAGCCAATGGCTTAATTGCCAAGAGCCTCGACCAACACCTAAAGAGGCTCTCGTTGGGCAGCTGGATTAAGGGCCTGATTCAGAGAGCGGTACTTCTGGACACGGCTCGCATTGTTAGGAGGTTCCTCTCTCTGGAGCCCTGACCGCCGGTAGCTTGGACCTTGTTCCCGATACCGGTGGGCTACTATTTTTTATATTTTTAAATGTTTTTATATTTTGTTTATATTCTAATATTTAAAAATATAATTTATATGTATATTTAATGAAATAAAGGAATAATAATAGTAATAATAATAATAATATAATAATAATAATAATAAGCCCCCTAAACAACCACACGTCCTGATTGACCATCTAATCACGTGGGGGGCGGACACACGAATGAGAAATTACTGGCGTGGCTAACGTGGCTCTGGAAACCCACTCAAAATGGAGACTCGTTCAAAAAGAAAACGTATAGGACCGCTGCCCGGGGGCGATCGCCGGGGCACACTTGGAGCTGACGCTGAGTGTCTCAGCATGCGAACCGTCAGCGGTGAGGAGTTGAACAGGCGGGCTCCCACCGACAAAGATGTTACAGCCGAAATTATTGACGATGGTGACAGACTTACAAACAGGACAGACACCCCTGTAGAACCGTACAGTCCAAGCACACTATCGTACACACCTTCAAGAACATCATCACCATCCATACCATTGTCACCCATACCATCGTCACCCATACCATCGTCACCCCCCATTATTAGTTTAAGTTTAGTTCCACCCACTCCGGCCTTGAATGTTGCGCGGGAGGTATCTACCTTTTTACCCGCGTCCACCAAGGCTGGAAAAGCAAGAGTTCGTATGAGATGGAGTAAAGATGTAAACCTATTTATCATGCGAACCTATTTATACATTACTAAATTAGAAACCGACATGACCACCTACCGACACCAACTGCATGCAGTTTTTACACGACAATATCCAGAAATTATGGTTACAGAACAAAGAATCTCAGACCAAAGAAGAGCCATAGTAAGGAATAAACTTCTATCTCAAGAAGTAATAGATCAATTAAAAGATGAAGTACGAAAACAATTGCTACAGGAAGAATCAGAAAACTCTGCAAACACTAATACTATCACACAAAACACAAACGAAAATAGCCTGCAAGATCAACCACAATCGCTTATTCTATTACAACCTAATTTTGAATCTCAACCATACAATCAATCTCATACATCACACACATCTACACAAACCGAATCTATAACCTTAACCCTAACGTTAGAAAATGATATTGAGACAGTTGCCGCCGAGGCTCAAAACCCGATAACAGATATGTATATACAAGAAGTACATGACAAATTTAGAACGAAACTAACACAATACTCTGGAATGGATCCGGCAGCTCGACCAAAACTACCTAAACTCAAATATAGCCCTAAACTTTTCCGCTTAGTTAACTTATTTAATGAAGATATACTGAAACAGTTTTTATCTGATGACACACAACTGATTGACATACACACCCTTATTTATTGCACAGCAGTTGTTATTTCGGAAGAACTTAACTTTAAAATTACTGAACACGCAAGAAACACAATACAAAGAGACACTGTCAAACCGCCATGGCAACAGAGGCTCGAAAAAGACATTGAAAAATTAAGAGCAGACTGTGGCAGACTTACACATTACATCAACGGTTGCAGATCACATAAAGTAGTTAAAAGAGTTGAAGCAATATTTAAAAACAATTTTACACACACTAGACACGAAAATAGCAATAGGAAGCCTGAAGAGTTTTTGGATACATTGAAACAGAAATTGGCACTTAAAGTCCATAGGCTTAGGCGATATTTAAAGGCACAACAGCGCAAAAAAGATAATGCCATATTTGCTACGAATGAGAAAATATTTTATAGGAATATACAGAAACCACACACCGATTCAACAACACAGAAAGACACAGACACACCCTCAAAAGAACACTTGGAAACATTTTGGTCTAATATATGGGAAGAACAGGTACATCACAATGATAAAGCAACTTGGATTACAGAAGAAGCAAGAAAATGGACAGCAATAGATGAAATGGAATTTAAAGAGATAACAGAGTCTGAAATTACATACTTAACGACTAGATTACATAATTGGAAGTCACCGGGTATAGACAAAATACAAAATTTCTGGTATAAAAAGTTAACGATACTACACAAATCCATAGCAAAAAATTTAACAGATATAGTATTAGGAGAACAGAATATACCCGAATTCATTGCCACCGGAATAACTTACATGCTACCTAAAACTGAATACACATCAGAGCCTTCCCAATACAGACCAATCACATGCCTACCGACAATTTATAAAATACTAACATCAGCAATCACTAATAAAATCAACTCACACATTGAACACCACAATATGATAGCAGAGGAGCAGAAGGGATGCAGGAGAGGCCACATGGGATGCAAAGAACAGTTGGTTATAGACTCTACTATCCATAAACATGCCACCACAAAAAATAGAAACCTACACTGTACTTATATAGATTACCAAAAAGCTTTCGATAGTATTCCACACTCTTGGCTAATACAAATCCTAGAAATATATAAAATCAATTCCAAAATAATAGAGTTTCTACGCACTGTAATGACACGTTGGAAAACCACACTTCAGATAAATAATCGTCTCAGCACTCTCATAACTCGACAGATACATATTAGGAAGGGTATTTACCAGGGCGATTCCTTGAGCCCTCTTTGGTTCTGTCTCGCTCTGAACCCCTTGTCTCACTTACTCAATCGGTGTCGCGCTGGATATAATTTTAAAAACAATACCGAAGAAACTATTATCTCGCATCTCATATACATGGATGACATTAAATTATATGCTAAAACTGAAAAAGAAATGAAAACTCTTATAGAAGTGACGACCACATTTAGTCAGGATATTAATATGCAATTTGGATTAGATAAGTGTAGGACATTGCATATTCTAAAAGGAAAAGTAAAACCCGGTAACTATGCAGTCAGCGACACCGACACAATAGCAGCTATGGAGCCAACAGATCTATACAAATATTTAGGATACAAGCAACTTAAAGGAATCGACCACACAGCAATTAAACAGACACTAAATACAGAATATAGGAGAAGAATTAACGCAGTTTGCAAAACACAGCTATCTGGAAAGCATCTTATAAAAGCCTTGAATACCTTCGCCATACCAATATTGACCTACTCATTCGGAGTAATAAAATGGTCAAAAACTGACATCGAACAATTAGAAAGAATCACACGCACAACACTCACAAAACACAACAACCTACATCCTAAATCTGCGATCGAACGACTCACAATCAAAAGACAAAATGGAGGGAGAGGCCTTATCGACATACATCACCTTTGGCAGAAACAAATCACTAGGCTAAAAACATTTTTCTATACCAAATCTCGCACTAGTAACATACACAAAGCTATTACCTTAAATGATTTTAATTAACACCCCGCTTAATTTAAATGACCAAAATATTCAAGACATAAACATAATTGACCCGCAAAACCAAAAAATTGAAAACTGGAAAAAGAAAGTCCTTCACGGTAGACACCCTCATGACCTAGAGCAGTCCCACATAAACAAATTAGCATCAAATAAGTGGCTTAAAATAGGAAGCTTGTTCCCTGAAACAGAAGGCTTTATCATAGCTATACAAGATCAAATCATCAACACCAAAAACTACAGAAAATTTATCATTAAAGACCCTACCATCACAAACGATAAATGCCGCAGATGCCATATTCAATCAGAAACTATACAACATATTACCGGAGCATGCATAACCCTCACACAGACAGACTACACTCACAGGCACAACCAGGTAGCAAACATCATCCATCAAAAACTAGCACTCAAACACAGTCTCATACAAAAAACTAACACTCCCTACTATAAGTACGCACCACAAACTATTCTAGAAAATGACACACATAAACTGTATTATATACTTACAGATAGGACCATCCACTATAATAGACCAGACATAACCTTACAGGATAAAATCAGACAAATCACTTACCTCATAGACATTGCAGTTCCCAACACCCATAATCTACAAAAAACAATCGCTGAAAAAATAAGCAAATACGCTGAGCTTAAAGAAGAAGTTACAAGAATTTGGAGACAAGATAAAGTTTATGTTGTTCCTGTAGTTCTCTCCACCACAGGTGTTATTCCCAACCATCTCCTCCGTAGCCTAAAAATAATAGATCTAGAAGAATCCCTTTACATAAATATGCAGAAAGCAGCCATACTAAACACATGCAGAATCGTTAGGAAATTTATGCAGTTAGACGAAAGTACACTCTCACCATAAAATTCACCACACGCTGCATTTACTTGGCTCTGGCCCGTAAATGTAGCTAAAAACCAGCCTACGAGCTGAGAAAAAAAAACACTCCCAATAATAATAATAATACTTTACTACTTTTTTTACCTTTTCGTTTTTAAGAAGAATGTTACTAACAATTGGGCCTAGTTGCTATAAATAAACAAATATTTAATGTAATTTAATTTATAGATTAGGTCAGTAGATACCTACGTAGGTAGTAATAATTATAAATAATAAAATAAATAAAAAGGTTTATTTCAGAAGCGTTTACAACTTTTACAGTAAATCTTAAATAGGGACCTCCTTTTAAGTAAAAGATATACCTGTACTAGGAGATCCCATAATCCCGTAAAATAATTACATTCGCATAAAAGTAAAAACCGGACAAGTGCGTGTCGCACCACGCACAAAGCATGGTTCTGTAGTTGGGATGAATTTATCCCAAAATCAAACTTAACATTGTAGTTGAAAAACATGTTCTCTCATACATCGTTATACGTTACGACATGGACAATTCTCCAAGTACAAATGTAAGTTGGTCGACTAATACTCGTTAACTTGTAAAGTCTACTTAGCTGTGATAGTTTTCCTTTTAATTTCGTTATACTGTTGCCACGAATTTTAGCACTTTAAAGCTTAGGTAATATTATGCAAACGAACCCTGGAATCGAAAAATGGTTTTCGCAAACCCCGCAATATATTTAAACGGTCTATCCGACGATACCCCACACCATAGGGGAGACGAGAAAAAAAACACTTTGCGGCGCGCGGTGTGATTAAAAAGTAGACCCATGCCAAATTACAGCTTTTTAGTACTAAGAGTATCTGAGCTAAGCTGGGGACAGACAGACAGGCTGACTACGGAACCCTAAAAAGTTTCATCAGGAAACCAAAAAAGAAGTTTTGAGATGTTACTGTAAATTGTCTGGGCCTATTATAGCCCAGGTTCAAACCAGTTCTCTAAAAAAGTAGTACTTACAGTGACACATCAACGTACTACCATAAAGTCTTTTACAGACCAGCGCGACTTGCGACGCGACATAAACGCACCGCTCGTCGCGCGACACGCGGGGCCTTTGTGTCGCGTCGCGTGTTGCGCCGGTCTGTAGAAGCCTTAATGGCGTACTGAGTTTGATTTAAGAGACATAATATGACGTATGTATAATACCTTCTCAGAGGCGAGTTTCTTGAGGAGATCGTTAACGGCCACTAGAGCGGGATGTGCGTAACTGGTGGCTCGGTTCCAACTTCTGTTGAGGTCGCCACCGAGCACATCCGACCGCTGGTTGCCGAGGAACACTCCGTCTGGGTTCAGCATCGGTATGACCTAGTAACGTACTTAAATATAAGTAAATATAAATGTGACCAAATCATAATTACAATAACATTAAATACAATATAATATAAAATATAAATATAAAATTACCTAACACTTAACATTAAAATAAATAACATTAATCAGGCAAATTTCTTCTGTTCATGCGGTTTGTAAAATATACAGGGTGTTAAAGTAACTGCGAGCCATAGCTTAAGGGTAGGTTCAGTATCGATAAAGGAACCTAGGAAAACAAATAAAATAAAAACAAATATGAAAACAAAAAAAATATTGCAGTATCAACCTACTTTAGTACCTACTAACTTAAAATGGCAATTGTTTAGAATTCAAATTATTTTATTTGACGGTCCTAAGCCCGTTAAACTACAAAGACTTAATTTTTTTTTTAAGTATAATATTTTTTTTTTTCTTGGGTTCCTTTATCGATAATGAACCTACCCCTAAGCTATGGCACACACTGTATATTTTACAAACCGCATGAACAGAAGAAATTTACACACATGCCTAGGGTTTGGTATACCTATTTATTTGTAACACTTATTGTTATTGTATTTATTTTGTTGTATAACCTACTTGAACTGTGAATTGCCAAATGTGAATGGTGATATCACTTTTTATGGTGTGAATCTTCTTACCTCTAACACAATGTTGTTTCTCAAAGCCACTACCTTTTCCGACGAGCCCAGCAAGTAGTCCAGGAAACCTGCTCAAATTAAGTAATTAAATTGAAAGTAAAATTATGGCGACATGCAAGATTACGGGGTTTATTTATAAACGTTGCTTTAAGTTAAGTTATGATTAGTTACTGTTTAACCATATATTTTTGACGTATACACGTCTCTTAACTTTAAACAACGGTTATAAATAAAGGGGTATGTATTCAGTCAATTTAGCTCTAGTTTAAGACTACTTACCCTAAACTTAGTTCTTTTTAGGGTTCCGTACCTCAAAAGGAAAAAAATGGAACCCTTATATGATCACTCGTGTGTCTGTCTGTCTGTTACAGCCAATTTGCTCCGAATCTACTGGACCGATTAAGTTCAAATTTTTTTTAGGATTACTTCCCAGTCAAATTTGTTCTATTTTATGATTACATCAGTAACATCAGCTCTGTTATATGATTACTTACCTTGGCAAACAAATGACGAAGGTGGTTCTCCTCCGTGTGTCCTCGCTATGATGAGAACGACACGTTTCTTTGGTTCTGCTGGTTTAATCCTAGTTATAACAGGTTCGTCTTTAACGGCTTCTGTTTTTTCTTTGAAATTATAGTCTCCAATTGTCACGAGGTCAATGCGGCGTTTTTGCTAAAAAAAAAGAAGAATAATAATAATAATAATAATAATATAATAAATATTGCACAGCAGTTGTTATTTCGGAAGAACTCAACTTTAAAATTACTGAACACGCAAGAAACACAATACAAAGAGACACTGTCAAACCGCCATGGCAACAGAGGCTCGAAAAAGACATTGAAAAATTAAGAGCAGACTGTGGCAGACTTACACATTACATCAACGGTTGCAGATCACATAAAGTAGTTAAAAGAGTTGAAGCAATATTTAAAAACAATTTTACACACACTAGACACGAAAATAACAATAGGAAGCCTGAAGAGTTTTTGGATACATTGAAACAGAAATTGGCACTTAAAGTCCATAGGCTTAGGCGATATTTAAAGGCACAACAGCGCAAAAAAGATAATGCCATATTTGCTACGAATGAGAAAATATTTTATAGGAATATACAGAAACCACACACCGATTCAACAACACAGAAAGACACAGACACACCCTCAAAAGAACACTTGGAAACATTTTGGTCTAATATATGGGAAGAACAGGTACATCACAATGATAAAGCAACTTGGATTACAGAAGAAGCAAGAAAATGGACAGCAATAGATGAAATGGAATTTAAAGAGATAACAGAGTCTGAAATTACATACTTAACGACTAGATTACATAATTGGAAGTCACCGGGTATAGACAAAATACAAAATTTCTGGTATAAAAAGTTAACGATACTACACAAATCCAAAGCAAAAAAATTAACAGATATAGTATTAGGAGAACAGAATATACCCGAATTCATTGCCACCGGAATAACTTACATGCTACCTAAAACTGAATACACATCAGAGCCTTCCCAATACAGACCAATCACATGCCTACCGACAATTTATAAAATACTAACATCAGCAATCACTAATAAAATCAACTCACACATTGAACACCACAATATGATAGCAGAGGAGCAGAAGGGATGCAGGAGAGGCCACATGGGATGCAAAGAACAGTTGGTTATAGACTCTACTATCCATAAACATGCCACCACAAAAAATAGAAACCTACACTGTACTTATATAGATTACCAAAAAGCTTTCGATAGTATTCCACACTCTTGGCTAATACAAATCCTAGAAATATATAAAATCAATTCCAAAATAATAGAGTTTCTACGCACTGTAATGACACGTTGGAAAACAACACTTCAGATAAATAATCGTCTCAGCACTCTCATAACTCGACAGATACATATTAGGAAGGGTATTTACCAGGGCGATTCCTTGAGCCCTCTTTGGTTCTGTCTCGCTCTGAACCCCTTGTCTCACTTACTCAATCGGTGTCGCGCTGGATATAATTTTAAAAACAATACCGAAGAAACTATTATCTCGCATCTCATATACATGGATGACATTAAATTATATGCTAAAACTGAAAAAGAAATGAAAACTCTTATAGAAGTGACGACCACATTTAGTCAGGATATTAATATGCAATTTGGATTAGATAAGTGTAGGACATTGCATATTCTAAAAGGAAAAGTAAAACCCGGTAACTATGCAGTCAGCGACACCGACACAATAGCAGCTATGGAGCCAACAGATCTATACAAATATTTAGGATACAAGCAACTTAAAGGAATCGACCACACAGCAATTAAACAGACACTAAATACAGAATATAGGAGAAGAATTAACGCAGTTTGCAAAACACAGCTATCTGGAAAGCATCTTATAAAAGCCTTGAATACCTTCGCCATACCAATATTGACCTACTCATTCGGAGTAATAAAATGGTCAAAAACTG
This sequence comes from Tiliacea aurago, assembly GCA_948098905.1. Classification (NCBI taxonomy): domain Eukaryota; kingdom Metazoa; phylum Arthropoda; class Insecta; order Lepidoptera; family Noctuidae; genus Tiliacea; species Tiliacea aurago. The sequence goes on along the minus strand of OX402581.1, from coordinate 21,610,529 downwards.
ACATCGAACAATTAGAAAGAATCACACGCACAACACTCACAAAACACAACAACCTACATCCTAAATCTGCGATCGAACGACTCACAATCAAAAGACAAAATGGAGGGAGAGGCCTTATCGACATACATCACCTTTGGCAGAAACAAATCACTAGGCTAAAAACATTTTTCTATACCAAATCTCGCACTAGTAACATACACAAAGCTATTACCTTAAATGATTTTAATTACACCCCGCTTAATTTAAATGACCAAAATATTCAAGACATAAACATAATTGACCCGCAAAACCAAAAAATTGAAAACTGGAAAAAGAAAGTCCTTCACGGTAGACACCCTCATGACCTAGAGCAGTCCCACATAAACAAATTAGCATCAAATAAGTGGCTTAAAATAGGAAGCTTGTTCCCTGAAACAGAAGGCTTTATCATAGCTATACAAGATCAAATCATCAACACCAAAAACTACAGAAAATTTATCATTAAAGACCCTACCATCACAAACGATAAATGCCGCAGATGCCATATTCAATCAGAAACTATACAACATATTACCGGAGCATGCATAACCCTCACACAGACAGACTACACTCACAGGCACAACCAGGTAGCAAACATCATCCATCAAAAACTAGCACTCAAACACAGTCTCATACAAAAAACTAACACTCCCTACTATAAGTACGCACCACAAACTATTCTAGAAAATGACACACATAAACTGTATTACGATCGCGCCATACTTACAGATAGGACCATCCACTATAATAGACCAGACATAACCTTACAGGATAAAATCAGACAAATCACTTACCTCATAGACATTGCAGTTCCCAACACCCATAACCTACAAAAAACAATCGCTGAAAAAATAAGCAAATACGCTGAGCTTAAAGAAGAAGTTACAAGAATTTGGAGACAAGATAAAGTTTATGTTGTTCCTGTAGTTCTCTCCACCACAGGTGTTATTCCCAACCATCTCCTCCGTAGCCTAAAAATAATAGATCTAGAAGAATCCCTTTACATAAATATGCAGAAAGCAGCCATACTAAACACATGCAGAATCGTTAGGAAATTTATGCAGTTAGACGAAAGTACACTCTCACCATAAAATTCACCACACGCTGCATTTACTTGGCTCTGGCCCGTAAATGTAGCTAAAAACCAGCCTACGAGCTGAGAAAAAAAAAAAACACTCGATATAATAATAATAATACTTACTACTCATGACCGCAAGGAGGTATGGCAAGGCAAGGAGCTTCACGGGCGCTTCTATCGAGCTCTACATGAGACCGGTGTAGATTTCTTAGCGTCCGTATCCTGGCTACGTTTTGGAGACCTTTTCGGGGAAACGGAAGGTTTCGTCTGTGCAATTATGGACGAAGTTATCTTGACGAATAACTACCGGAGACATATTATGAAGGATGGGACGGTTGACGTGTGTCGGGCATGCCACCATCCGGGTGAATCCATCAGACATATTATCTCTGGTTGTTCTCGTCTGGCTAACGGGGAGTACTTGCACAGGCATAACCAAGTAGCCAGGATTATTCACCAGCAACTAGCTTTGAAATATAAACTTGTGGATTCTGAGGTACCGTATTACAAGTATGTGCCCGACCCAGTTCTCGAAAAAGACCATGTCACGTTGTACTGGGATCGGTCTATCATCACGGACAGGACTATTGTCGCCAATAAGCCTGATATAGTGGTGATAGATCGATTAGCGCGCCGCGCAATGATTATCGATGTTACCATTCCACATGACGAGAACCTCGTGAAAGCTGAGAAAGAGAAACAAATTAAGTATCTCGACTTAGCACACGAGGTTGTTGACATGTGGAATGTGAGCTCGGCTATCATTGTGCCGATTGTCGTATCAGCCAATGGCCTGATGGCCGAGAGCCTCGATCAACATCTCTCGAGGCTGTCGTTAGGTGGTTGGATCAAGGGCCTGATTCAGAAGGCAGTACTCCTCGATACGGCTCGTATCGTGAGGAGGTTTCTATCTCTGGAGCCCTAACCACCGGTAGCTTGGACCCTGCTCCCGCTACCAGCGGACAACTATTTTTTATATTTTTAAATGTTTTATATTGTTTTATAAATTCTAATATTTAAAAATATAATTTATATGTACATATCGATAAATAAAGGAAATAATAATAATACCATTTATTTCAGACGACATAGGCCCATAGAAAAATACCTTAACCTAAACATACATACTGTATATAAACAAAAACTTGTGTTAATAAAAAGGCTTAGACTATGTTAGTAGCACTTCACTTTGCACTAGATTGTGCTGTCCTGTGGAACTTGTCCGCGGAAGCGACGGAACACCACGTCCTGCGGCCAAAAGTCTTCTTCCATGACGAGGGGCAGATAACAGTTCGGAACACGCACGACGAACGCTTTGAAGTTGACGAATGATAAATATGTATGTGCATAATGATTTGATAAAAAATTGACGAAAATGCGACTAACTGGAACATATGAAAGAAGCAAGCTGATATAAACATAACAAACATCACGCCCTGTTTGCCCGAGGGGTTGGGCAGAGGTGTACCTATATGTACACCCATATTTCGCCAGGTATGTTTAAGTCCCACATAATAGGAGACGAGCCTATTTCCATTAACCGAGCACAAATCCAGACTCCGAGCTGCTACTGAGAATTCCAGATAGAAAAACCCAACACTTTGCCCGACCTGGGAATCGAACCCAGGAGCTCATGTTCAGCATTAGCGCTTGCGATCACACAGTACGCTGCTATGGTAGGCTACTACAATAATATCTTTTTCTCAAACATGCTTGGAAATTCGAACATTATTTTGACAACCTTCTTCGAGATAAATTGAAATTGCTGTACTGGCCAAATACATGCGAGCAGCGGCCACGGAAAATCCATAAGTATGTGTCGTGGTTTAGCGGCCAATTATATTACTTATTCAACTCTTATCTATCGTGTAATTTAAAAAATGGAACGATCTTTTACTTCGAAACATGGCAACCAAGGAGGTAACTTTTTTTTTTTTTTTATTCCTTCTGGCTTCGCACGGTTTGTGCATTTAGCCAATGTCACGTTTTAGTTCTTGTATAGTATTGATGAAATGAATTTTAAATGCATGATGATGATATCCCCGCCCACTCCCCTTGAGTTTCAGTAAAGATGTGGCACTTTACTGAGACCTCACGCGGACTTCTTGAGAGAACTTGAAGAGAAGTTGCACTGTTTTGTTTCATTTGCCTACACTAATACACGTTCACAAACACTTAATGGTTAATAATCCACCATTATTACACATTAATATTCGGCTAAACACAAGTTTTGGAAAATTAAACAAACTGCTGAACATGACGCTTCACTTTCCCGCCAAGAAGTCCAGGAGGTAACTTATCAAAGGTTTTAATTAAATTTCGAACTGGCTTGCAAATAGAAAGCTGTCTATTGAAAAAAAAAACAAATTAACACATTGGCTTGTGAACAATTATCGTTGTGGACTTCTTGGCAGTAAAGTGCCACATCTTTACTGAAGCTCAAGGGGAGTGGGCGGGGATATCATCATCATGCATTTATAATTCATTTCATCAATACTATACAAGAACTAAAACGTGACATTGGCTAAATGCACAAACCGTGCGAAGCCAGAAGGAAAAAAAAAAAAATTATCGTTGTTCGATTGGTTGTTCGTCATTGCCAACTCACTTTAGACATTGGCAGAATAGTCGACACCGGCTTTGCTTGCCATACAACAAAAATAGAATAGAATAGAATCCGGAATTTATAAATAATTTAAATTTGTTTAAATTTTCGCGCATGATTTGAGAATAGCACTATACAAGCCTTGGCCGCAACCAGGCATTGATGGACTCACCTAGGAGTGCCTCGGCTTCACGTTCGTCCATCAATGCCCTGTTGCAGGCCGCTGCAGTAATGTACCTACTATAGTTCGATCAACTTACAGTAGTCTGAGCAATGGACTGCCTGGAGGCAAAGGCCTGAGCTCTCTTCTCCCATGTAGCCAGGTGCTTCTGTAGACGAGAGTAGGAATATGATGCTCCTGTAGAGAACTGGTAAACGTCCTCTTCTCGATCGAAGGCAAACGCGATACTCAGGATCTTCCGTTCCCGGTGCACTAATGACCGGTGGTAGAATATCAGTCGTCTGGGAATCCGTTGCCTAAAGGTTTCAAATAAGAATGTCTGAGAACTTGAGAAGGTATTATAACAACTCCGTAAAGTATTTGCATGTGAAGTTACACTACTGTCTGAATTAGTTAACATACGAGTATTAAGTGAATCTTTGCCTCTAGTTTGCAACTTGATGCTTGCAAGGTTTTAAGGCATAGAAATACATTTTATTAGCAAAAAGTGCATTATTATTATTTGTAACACATCTTTGTGGATTCCCATTTCAAAGCACATGGTACTCGTACTTACCATTTCGGCCGTGACGTGGAACGAACTAGCGGTGTCATTTCTCCATCAAATAAAGTTGTTTCTTTGGCCAAATTGACTATATTTAGTATCACTCTCTGCAAAAAACACAGTAGGTACTGTTAGTATCGGCAACATAACACTACGTAACTACACAATTTACGCTACTGGCTCAGGATCAGCACTGACTCAACATTCACCTGATCCTGCTTAACATTTTCGATGGTGAAATTGAACCAGAACCTGGCCCTCGGCCTACAGGTGTCCGGTCTGACGTATAGATCGTACTCCAAGTCAGTGATGTGGTCGGCTCGTCCCAGGTTCCCGCACTCGAAGGCTGCGTCGAAACACAGCTGCCCTCTTTTGGCCTTCCCACTCTGTCCCGGAGGACGAACGATCAACCGATTCAAATTGCCCAAACCTCCCTCTCCATCACTTTCTTCACTATCTGCAACAGCAAAGTGTTTCCTATCAATGTATTACGCGAATTGCTTCTTGGATATCTATGTTCCCGCCATTATCCACTACGCTAAGCGCACAAAACTGATTTGATAGTCCACCTACACGCTTGAGAAAGCCCTAAAATCATTACTAATTCGAAAATATGGCTCGAAAATGTTTTACAACTTCATTTGCAGCTCAACTAGGGTGCCTGCTATACCAATGCAACGACTCCGAAATGCCGATTGGATTGAATAAAGCTCATAAGATTTACATACACTAATAGAATTCGCCAATCTACATTGTGATAGCGTTGTTCAATCACAAGAAACATGATTTTGTACCTCACGAACACAACCTAATCTTGGTCTACTGCACGTCTTTCTCTTTTTTTAAAGTTTCAAACTAGGTACTTAATCATTCTCAAAAATCACAGGGAATCTAGTTCCCTCTCCAAAAAATCTGTTTTAAATACCGCAATCTACAGCACGTTGATATATGGAGGTGTGATCCAGAGCGTCGGTGTACGCAGCCATCGCTACACTGCTAGGGTTCCTGACTAGAACGCCATAATCTACTAACTTTAACAATGTAGGTGAACAGATTGGCTACAAGATTGACGGCAATGCCTAGGCGATAAGTGCACGAATATATAAGGAAAACAGTTTAGCGAGACACGCCAACCTATATTGAAAGTTTTTTTCTTGAGTCGATTGAAATTTAAATGGGAACCCGATTCTTTCTTTGATACCTCGCGAGTGTTTTATGTTGAAACAATCGGTATTTCTTTTGAACATTATGGCTTTTAAATGTGCTTTATCTTTCAGTAGGTTGTTGTTCAATAAATAGCTTTCTTGTTTATGACTTACGAAAGTTAACGTATTATATGTATGATTTAGTTATATTTGTTGCTGGTTGCTGCCCACCCAGCATCAGACGCAGTGCATACACACGCTCTTAAGAGCCTATATTACCTCAAATGGCTTATCATGATCCCCCGTTATGTCGAAAATAATGCAGCTTAATTTTGAAATAAATATAATATGGTAAAGTTGAGGATTAATGTTAAGTACTATGTCTGACAAAAACACGATTCCATAAAATTTTCTTTATAGAAAAAAAATCAAAAGTCCAAACCGAACAATAAACCGCTGGTATTCAAAAAATACTTCAAATTGGATAATTAAACTTTGTATATTAACTGAACTAACTATAAAGCAGGTCTTATGTTATTTTGTTATTACTATTTATTATTATTTTCACCGTAAAAAGAAATAAACTAAACTATCGATGCCTTGGAGTCTTCTCCCTGCCACCCTATAAAGAGTGAGGTGGCGTTGAGGTAGTATAGACTCTTAAGGAAATCGTTACGCGTGCTACGCACCAATGCCATCCAGTTATAAAATGAGCATGGCATAGGTTCTATTTTGTTTTTTTTTGTGCGTAATTTACCAGCTCGTTGGGAGAAAGGGAGAGGCTTTTACAGAGCACATAATCAGATGTTCCCACTGCTGGGACACAGGGCTCTTCTCTTCTAGAGGGAGTGGGCCGTGATCCACCACGTGGGCCCAGCGCGGGCTGGCAGATGTCACATGCCTTCGGATTTTTGGTTCTAGGACATGCCGGTTTCCTCACGATGTTTTCCTTCATCGTTTTTTTAGAGCAGTGGTGATTAAATTATTTACACAAAGTAAAGCGCCTGGGGTTCGAACCTAGGACCTAGAACTCGTAAGTCAGGGCCGTTACCTTGGGCCACCACTACACTTGCTTACAGAGCACATTGATACAAAATAATTAAAACACACACACACACGTCATATATTACACGTACACACACAAACAAACACACACACACACACAAACACACACAAACAAACACACACGTACACAAACATCACACACACACACACACACATTATATATTATTTATTAGATTCTTCTTTTATACCTAAACCGAGCAGAGTTAAGATCGTTACAGGTGGCGTTCTATAGTTCCTGCCTACCCCTATGGAAAGAAGGCGCGAGTCTCCGTATGTATGTGTATTAAAACTTAATTGTAACACCCAACGTGATAATCACTTTTTTTTTCTTCTTTTTTTTAAACGTTGCCCCACACTAAGAATTTCTCCTGTATCGTGGGTGCGTTTACAAACATTTAAACTCACATACACAAACAGCCAGACCCGGAACAACTACTTGTAGGTCATACAAATATTTGTTCCGTGCGGGAATCGAACCCGCGACACGCAGTGCAGCATCGCTTCGCATCGCATAAATCGCTTAACCACTGCGCCAACCGTGCCGTCAAACTCACTGACATAAACCTAGCCGAGCGATAAAATGAACTGATAAGTGCCACTTAATGGCACTCATGGGTTAGTTGGCACAGACACACTCTCGAGAGCGCTTTATCGTGTAATACTGGCACTGGATCCGTCCACTCATGCTCATCGATCGAAGTGAGGACTTTATATGCTTTGTGTTTAAGTAGATTATTATGTAAATAAAAATACAAAAAATTTCAAACAGAGGATTATGTTGTAGATTTATATTATAGTTATGGAGGAAATCGCAGTCGAGGTCGGTAATTATGTGGATCAATTGCTAAAATAATCTATTATTTAAATTAGGCATGTATTTAATGCGGCAACTAAGTAAAATGAATATAGGTTTTATAAAAAAATAGAGTGGGTACCATATATAATGGGTTGGCAGCTAATAAGGAGTATCGTAATAAGTAATAGGTAGCATATTAATATATCAGTAATAAGCTCCGTTTTAATTTAAACTAGCATCAAGTTTTTCTTTTGGGAACAGAATTAATATCTAAGCGGAAACTTAATGGCGAAAATAAAATAGAAAATGGGCATTCATAAATAATATATTATTATTGTATTATTAGGGCAGGTTTAGATTTTCTATATAATCTAGTCGTTTCAGTCGTAGGAAGTCACAGTTTTAACCTAACCTAACCTAACCATTAAAAAAAAAAAATAACCTACTCTAACTAGACTGGTAATATATTATCTTTGCCACCCTACTAACATTATTAGTCGCCAAGTCATTATTTATAGCTCCTCGCCTAATATTTTATTTGACTGGTATAGTTTATTTGCTACCTAAACGCAGCTGCTAGTTTTTAGTTTTTATAACACCTTTAATTTTGAACCTTACATAATATAATAGTCGCGAAAATATTTAATCGCTGGCAATTTATTTTATTTGTTGCAAACATTTAGTCGACTTTTAAGTTATTAGTCACTCGGAAAATAATAAGCTTTTAAATTAATTGTCGTTGCCCTTTTTTCAAAACTTTAATTAAAACACATTTTTAATATAGATATTTTAATTTAATTTCAACGTTTGCAGTTGTAGTACAGCTGTTGGTAGTGGCGTAGCCAAAGCGTAGCGCGCGCTACGGCGTAGCATACCGTAGCGTTAGAGCTTTTACTCAAATTGTTACATTGTAAACTGGTTTTAGATAATTACTTAATTATTAATCGTTTGTAGGTTTTGACGTATTGTACAGATGATATTATAGTTGTCGGTACAGTTCCGTTAGCAACGTCTCCGAAGAGTGGTTTCTCGGTTTCCAAAAAGATGTACGGCTTTCACCTTACGCCTTTTACTGATTGATAGGATTTGATTGATATCGAATAAAACTATGTATTTCACTTAATTCGTGTATTGAGTCCACGACCTTAACGAATGATAAATGAAGTGTTGCTATGACGCGGTCCGAACGTGAATTAAACTTATGTAAAATGACTTTAAAATTATTATAATTCAATTTTGATGAGAGTGCAATTCTGCAATGTGCGGTCGCACCGTACATACTCCCGGTGCGAGATGACTGATGGCACTGATGCTGACAACGCTAAGAGATGCTGGTGTTAGTATTCGTTTGGGGTGTCCAACCTTATTTCATCGTTTGTTATATCAATTTGCAATTTGTCATGAATTAACAACTAAACAGAGGCGAAGTCGTTGATGGTCGCCGACAATCTCGTGGCAATTTAGTTGGACACGACCTTACAGTAAGCGTATATGCTCGCTTACTTTTAGGCCATGTCCAGCTGTAAACTTGAAGCCCCTAAGCTTCATCATCCCATTTACGTCTGCACCCAAGGCCGTCTTAGGGCTGGTCCTTGGGCCCACAAGAGTTTGGGGTCCCTTTGAGGGCAAAAAGAAGTGAAAGACAAAAAAAGCATTATGTTATGATTTTATATTTACTATAATAATTGGTACAAATCAAATACATGTTATTAAATGTCTTAAGAAATATAGTTTAGATAGGTAGTACGTTATTAAATAAAATTCTGCAGGTTTGTATTGGTTACGATAGTGCTTTTTTTCGGGATTTCTGTTCTGCAAAATCTTCTATTATATCCTCTTTCTTTTTAATGATTTCACTTTCTATGGCACATAATTGACAAATTATTTAGTCGTTCTTGTAACATTGTCGTTCGTATTTAATTTTTAATTGTTGTTTTTAGTAGTGAAAACTGAAAACTACCGCCCTCCACTACAATTGGTAATCCTCTTGTAGTGAATTTATTTGGAAAAGTTTCTTCTATGTTATCGGACTTTATTAGGCTATGTAAGGTCAATAAGATACTCAAATCCGCTGTTCCTTTGCTATGATTTTTATATACTGCCTTAACACTTTTGACTCCACCCACTTTTTGTAGAGCTCATACGCCATGCTATACCTATAGCAAGTTATAATGAAAAAAAAAATGCTTGTATTTGAAAACCAACTATTAAATCTTGCTAAAATATACAACTGTTTTTATTTTCAAAGTTTATAATGCTGTATTCGCGAAGAAAAACGGATAGTTTCTTATCAAGCTTCCTGCCAGTGTCGGCAAGTAGTGTTATACGAATTTTTGTGTAATAGGTACGATAGCTAATAATATAAACAGAAAACACTTTTTACGGTCCGAAGTAGTTTTTTTTTTTAAAGAACGTTTTTATAAAATGAGCTAATGTGTCGATTATAGGAATAAACGTATCTACACGAATTTTTTCTTTGCTGTTCAACTGTAACTACACTGTGTACTGTGTATTATTTTAAATGTATTGTGTAAACAATTGTTGGATAACCTAAATAAATAAATAAACTCTGCAGTCTCTGATGATCCTACAAACAAAAACGTGATGCATGTGCTGCGAATTATTTTTTATCTCGTCCTTCCGGGGTCCCCGTGACGTCAGGGGCCCTGCGCACCGGCAACGTGTGCCCTAGATGGAAAAAAAATATACAGGAACTTTGAACTTCAAAATCTCCAGTTAAAAAAAATATCACAATAGCGGGGAGTATAAGTGATTCTAGGCTTCATTAAGCATCTTTTTAACTCCCGACGGAAAAAGAGGGGTGTTATAAGTTTAACGTGTGTATCTGTGTATCTGTGAGTCTGTCTGCGGCATCGTAGCTCGCAAATGGCTGAACCGATTCAGTTTTTTTTTGTTTTGACTAAAAGGTGATGTTTGATAAAAAACATATATTTAGTACAAAAATGAGGAGAGATAAGGAAATAATACCATAACTCCGTTTCCGTGTCTTATTTATAGACTGCTGCGTCAAAATATTCCCTTTTATAGAGCGACTTATGTTATCTTTTATAGCGCATAATTTTTTTACTTAATAGATGTTTTTGTTTGTATCGGGGGTTTTATAAATGTTTTTTACACCCATACATCCTTTGTACCTGCATCAATTGGGTAACTCTCGCAATGCAAGACTATAAGGAAAGCGGTTAGCAATATTAATAAAGGTCGTAGTCCCAGCGACACGTTCGTAATATGTGAACCGTTATAATTCTAGATTTGAAAACTGGTCTTTAAATTCCGCATGTCTTTTTTTAATAAAAGTGTGGTTTTGAATGTTTCAAACTAACTCCGCCATATTACAAAACAAGATTTATATTTTGACATGGCTTAAACCATGGAGCCAGTTTTTGTAATAAGAACGTAACTGTGATTGAAATACAGTTCTTTATACAAAACTGAAAACTTAGTTCGGTACTAAGTTGTCAGTTTTGTGTTTAGGAACTTTACCATAGTCGGAATATAGTTCGAAATTCAATAATGGCTCCATATTTTAAACCTGGGTCTGAAGATAAACCTTGTTTTGTAATAAGGGGGACTGCGTTTACATGTGTACTACAAAGCTTGTCGTACTAACATTATCCATGCATGTATGTTATCACGTGGATTTGCTATGACTACGAAGTCACAAGCGTTGTCTACCTGCAGAACATACATATGTTCTACTTACTCATCGTTACTTACACGAACAATGTAAACATTAACATGACCTACTAAACCAATTATTTAATAACCAAAGAGGTCTGTGTGGTGCCGGACGTAAGGAATAGCGCCACCCTATTTCTTCCCGTGAGTGTCGTAAAAGGCGACTCAGGGACTTACTAGAGAATGGGCAGCAGCATTCTCTATGAATTTTAACATCATACTGCAATCGCCAACCCGCCTGCCAAGCGTGGCAATTATGGCAACCCCCCCTTTGGGGGAGAGACCTATGTCTAGTAGTGGACGTATTTCGGCTGAAATTATGACTAAACCAATTTAATCTACGCAATATAATCTGGATAACTAAAGTATTCATTCATTCAGTAACAAGCGTTTCACTATTTAACTTCAAAACAATATTTAAAAAAAAATCAACAAAGACAGGAAATAAATGAAGTACCTCTTTTGCAAGTTAAATTTCGTTATTCTCACCTGACATTTTCAACTAAGTCACCATCACAGTTCAATTAAACAATAATTAAAGCCGGTTGTTTCCTCAAGGTGCTGCATGATCATTGTTTCCTTCCTCACATCACTGTTACCGCAGGATTCTGACTTCCTTTGTGTCCTGCGAGGCGGCACGTTGCCACGATACGCCGCGATGCGACATTTCCGTCATAATAATAACAAAAAATAAAAATTATTTCACTCCAATGCGTACTTAATATTGGCGTAGCTGGTTACCGTTGCTAGGTAACTATAGCGTCTGTCTTCCTATATACACCGATGAATATTGATGTAGGTCAACTAAGTAGCTTCCCTGTAAAAGTACCTACATACGCACAGTTTACTCAACCAACAAAAGAGAGGGAGTTCAAAAACAACATTGCTACGGCCTAGCCTCGTAGCACCTCTACGCTTGAATGTATCTGCATATCTCAATACAAATTTAACGTTCAACCAAAGTAGTATCTGTCAAAGTAAAGTATGTCAACATTATTTTTAGTATCAGCGAAACCCGAAACACGTGTCTAGTATTTTTATGTAAAGCAGATTCTTTAAAATTTCTTTATTCGTTCAAAATTTCAAATCTGTATCATAAAAAATCACAAAGTTAAAGGGTTGTTATGTTACCGGGTTGTTCGTACAAAAACATGGTAATGGCGCCCCCGCGCCTCAAGAGTCGTCTTGCGCTCATTGATAATAATTTAGCAGTAGGTACCGTACGGCGATTGTATTGTAAGTATTTAAATGGTGATAACATTTTCCATCACACTTAAATATTTTTGGGACAAAATTAACATGGTGTAAAAATGATTGAGTTCCTTATTCTGAGCAAACTATATTCAGGTTTAGCATATACTAAAAAACCGGCCAAGTGCGAGTCGGATTCGCGCACGAAGGTTCCGTACCATTATCTATAAAAATGCCAAAATTTTTGCCGTTTGTTGTATGGGAGCTTAAATATTTGTTTTATTTTAATTTAATTATTTATTTTTAAAGTAAATATATATCTACATATTCTGTGAATATTTCAAGCGTCTACCTGTTGCCGTTATCAATATAGAGCAAAAACGAGCAAAAAAATCACGTTTGTTGTATGGGAGCCCCCTTAAATATTTATTTTATTCTATTTTTAGTATTTGTTGTTATAGCGGCAACAGAAATACATCATCTGTGAAAATTTCAACTGTCTAGCTATCACGGTTCATGAGATACAGCCTGGTGACAGACGGACAGACAGACGGAGAGACAGACAGACAGACGGTGGAGCCTTAGTAAAAGGGTTCCCGTTTTACCCTTTGGGTACGGAACCTTAAAAATAATGTTGTATATACTATCAAATTAGTTATTTTTGGTGTTTAAAAAAAAAGTATTTTTTTAATGTTCACTTTGTTTTTCATTTCCATTCTAATTAGGTTTTATGATTTGAAAATCATTATTTTTAGGGTTCCGTACTTCCGTAGTCAACAAGTAACCCTTATAGTTTCGCCATGTCCGACTATCTGTATGTCCGCGGCTTAGCTCGGAGACTTACGAGAAAGCTGTAATTTGGGTATACATATTAATCATGCCGACAAAGTGGTAAAATAAAATCATAAAATATTTTTTTTAGGGTACTCATTACGTGTGATACCGGACGTAAAGAATAGCACCATCCTATTTCTTCCCGTGGGTGTCGTAAAAGGCGACTAAGGGACTTACTAGACAAATGGGCAACAGCGGTCTCTATACATTTTAACACCATACAGCGATCGCCAACCCGCCTGCCAAGCGTGGCAATTATGGCAAACCCAAGCCTGTGTCTAGCAGTGGACGTCTTATACGTGAAGTATGGATGATTTTTTCCCCCGTCTATCCCGTTGTGTGGGTGTCATTAAAAAGGTCGCGTGAGTGTGAGAAAACCGTTGTTCGATTAAGGGATCCGTTTCCGAAATATTAAGATTTAATGTGCTAATTTTTTGTTCAGAATATAGCGCATAAGAGGCTCCCCAGTGTTATATTCTCCTAGAAGTCATCTAAGTAGCTTACCTGTAAAAGTAAGGTACCTAAATACATGCATACTTACTGAAACTACAAAAATAGAGAGAAAACTAGATTGCCTGCTACGGCGTAGCCTCGTAGCACCTCTACGCTTGTAGCTTCGCAATGTTTAATTTAAGGGGGAAATATACCCTTTTTTGCGATTCCCTTTAGCAGTATAGAGACAAGCTCCTGACCAAGAGGTACGATTTTCGGATCGGAATCGCGTCACCGGCTACGGCGTAGCCCACCTAAACAGAAAAAAATTGTGAGCCGTCACGAGAAGCCTGGCAGATGTGAAACATCGAAATCAAACAAACAAACATCGAAAAATGGTCAGGGTTGCGTAGCGGCCCCCCGCTATGATGTGAAATATCTATAGGCGCACGTAAAACCGATTGCTGGCGGGACGACGCATGCCGCGTGGCGATCGGCAACTGTACACTTATACAATCTATATGCAGTAATGTGTAAATGTGTGTGTAGTGCGATGTTTCACATCTGCCAGACCTCCCATGAGGCTGATTTTTTTATATTTTATAAAATATATTTCTTCAAACAAAAAAAACTAGTCGCTCAATACACTTGTAGTCGAACACACGTCTTTTCTTATAAATATCCTCAAACTCAAACCATTTATTTCAATTAAACCTAGTTAAAGTTAGTCAGAAAGTTGAAGCTATTTGCTTACTGAGTGGTGAAAGTTTGCGAGCAGCTTGCAGAATGTGTGCGACGGAGAGCATACCTCGAATGCGAGCCCATGGAATCCTTAACTCAAAGGCCGCTTGATCACGGACAGTTCAGAACCCCGAATCATGCACGAGGGTCTGGCAGACCCCGACTGGCGATCGAAATCGAAGAAGCCATCCTAAGCCCATTAAAGTATGAAGGAAAAATTGGAATTACTCTTCAAATAACTTCAGGTCACGGCCTAAACATAAAAAAGTCCAGCTCGAACCTGATAAAATTAGCGATCAGTAACCCACGTAAATACCCACGCCGGCGAATCGAGCGAGCGCACAGCTGATAGGTAGGTACTTTAGCGCGTTACGCTTCGCCGCGCGCCGCCGGGTAGCCATACAACCACTTTTAAAGTAAACATCTTTCGTTAACGATATTTTTTGTTTTTTGTACTAAGACGTATCAAAATAAAAAATATATGTTTAATAAAACTCGTTTAAGTTTAATTTGTCAAAATTTGCGCAGTGGATAAAAACTTTTCCTGTATAATCATTTTCCTTATCTTGAAAAAGTTCTGTAAATAAAACAATGCAATATGAATATTGTCATTTATTCAATAAATAATATGTTGTTATGTTAATAATATTATTTTTGGCATCAAAACGCCTCACGCACCACAAACATTGAACAAAGCTCAACGTTTAATAAATACTGACACAAATCATGCGTATGATACTATCAAATCTTTAGCATTAATATTTACAAATTTCTTCTATCATTTCAGTTATAAATATACATAAATAACAATCACATAAATGTAAATAACCCAAAACTTTTGCGCGTAAAAATGATCTAAAATATATTTAGCGATCATTATATTATCCATACAAACTAGTACCCGTGCTAATTCAAATTAAACATATGTATAACTAAAATATTGATCCCTAACACCGGTAACAATTTTCAGAATACAATAAAATTATCACGGAAAGTTCAAAATTATAATGAATTTGTGCAGATAAGAAATAAGATTGAAAATGGAAGATAGATGGATGCTTGTGCGCGAATAATAACATAACAAGGATGACATAACTGTGGATAGGAGCGTTAACACACCGGGACGCCATGGCGATGGCACCAGCTCGCGCTGCCAACTAAATGGATACAGCTATATAGTGGGTGGCTCACCTGGCGTCCGCTTGGTTACGCAGCCAACCAAACATTTTGTTAACGATGCTTCCCAGCTGCACTGCCATGAAGTCCCGTTGTTTTAGCGGTCTAAAGCATTTTCTGTATAACACTAACAATATTCGAGCAAGTTTTAAAAACATTCGAATAATATCTATTAGTAAAACTTTACAAGTATTAACAATTCCTCTTTTATAAATAGTCTCTCATAATTCCTTCATTGAGTGTACTCCATACTTGAGTTTTTACCTTCCTGTTAAATCGTAAACATTGATACATATTTTAGCCATTAACTGCCAAAATTAATCAATGGATTGCCTAAAGTCGCAAAATTCGATAAATTAAGAAAACGGAGAATTCCTTTATTCGTATTGTGGTAGTGCTTAGACTAAACAGAGGAATTCCATGCAAACAATGACGTTACTGTTATAAAGAGTAGAGAACATTGAGATACTGAAGATTTGTCGAACATACTCGATACCGTTAAGATCATTTACAATAGGACACCTGCTGAGACAGACACAAGGAGTCACACGAGGTACAGGAAGCTATTTGAACAGCGACACATGAGATCTGGTAGGTACATTCACAGTTATACATAGTACACAAATCCTAGATAAGTAAAGATATAAAATCACTCCTATGTCCTATGATTATGTTACGAGTAATGCTAGCAGAGAGAGTGCTCTTGGGTTCACGTGCAGTCGATGGTTTGTGTTACTCAAGATTATTGGGTTATCATTGATCATACGGGTACCCGTGTTGCATGGTTTTCTTTGAAAAAGGAAGAATAATTGGAAGAATATAAAAGTCATTATCATAAATAATTTAAAAATTTAATACGCCACTGGCCTGCTAAAAAAAAACAAGTTGTATTAGTTAATCTGTTTATACACAGAGGAAGGTCAATAAACAGATAAATAAAATTGCTATTGCTGTCGGGGGACCGTTTTGTGGAACACTTATTAATCTAAGAGGTTCTTGGACTCCCTATATTTATAGCATATGTCACTCGGAATGATGTAAGGCTTCTAAAGATACCGCATACATCTAAATTTGTTCCGGCATTTAAAAGTTATGGTGGCACAAAAAAATAGATACATGTATTATATAATACATGAACCCTACACACTCCTTTTTGGGCAGTCGTGGAAATATACAGGTTGCTCGGAAATTTAACCTATTTTTTGAAAGGGGTTATACTAGAGGTAATTTCTCACAAATTAACCTCACCAACTAGGGGTTGAAATTAATGGTTTCCGAGTTACGGAGGTTTTCAGATTATTGTTAAATTTTCAGACTGGTCACCAAAAACAAATAATTTAAAAACTTCTCTCTTGACACTTATTTGTTATTTTACTGACTGATGGGCATATTTTTTTTTATAAATAAACACTCATTTATATGACTGCTTATTTATAAAAAAAAATATGCCCTAAATGCCCATAATTTGAGAAATAAAAGGTCTTGAGTGCATAGGCATATATGCATACCTTCTTTATGTTATAATTTTTGAAATTTAGACGTAATTTTTACTTGAAAAAAAGTGTGAGTGGCGGGCTTAATTTGTTGGAAATTACTTCTAGTAGGTATAATCCCTTTCAAGGAATAGGTCGAATTTCCGAACACCGTGTATACAAACATTATTATGCTGATTATGTTGGCACCTAAACTTGAATATCAGGAATAGTGTGCTTGGATGGTGCCAGGGATGGGGAAAATTTTTCCTTCGCGTGCCATTATTTACTAACGACCTATATGGCGGGCCAAGTTGTTGCATTTTTGGCTATATTATTTACTGAAATAAAAATATTGATACACAGGTTGGATTTTTGAGATGGGGCAGTAAGGGCAGCTACCTTAACCGCTGTAGCTACAGGAAAACGGTCTTAAGAGACTGTCTTTAACTTTTTGAGAAATTTTGATCTGCATTCACAGATTTTGATAAAAGTGTACAGTCAGCAGGATAATGGGCAGTTTTCACAAAAACTTTTTTTTATGCCAATCTATCCTGTTTCTTATAAGGATTAAAAACTTCTATTGGCCCAACTGAGGTTTGAGTACTAGAAAAGTCAGAAATCGCAAAAAACTTTTCCCATACATTTTGTAGGAAATGAGAGTCCAAGTTAGTTTTTTATGATGGACCGCCACAAAGAAGACTGGCCAAAAAAAAAAAAATATATACTTCAAATTCCGACAAAAGTGACGTCATTTACTTAATTTAGAACGTTTAGACTTGTTAGATGCTTATTTTTTAAATAATAAAAACCCGTCAGGTGCATTGGAGCGGTACAAGATCAATTACCCGATGCGAATGGGTGCCTTGATTCTTTACAAATCTTTCAAAAACCGCCCAGTTTGCTGCTGACTGTACATTTTATTCAAAATCTGTGAATACAGATCAAAATTGCTCAAAAAGTTAAGGACAGTCTCCTAAGACCGTTTTCCTGTAGCTACAGCGGTTAAGGTAGCTGCCCTTACTGCCCCATCTCAAAAATCCACCCTGATGTATTTTCTGAAACACTAATTTATTTATGCAATATTACAAAATAACTATTGAAATATGAAAGAAATTGCAAATTGCATTTAAATTCGGAAATTGCAAATTGCAATTAAATTATGTTCGGGTTGGCTTCCACTTTTTACTAACATTACTCGTATTAATAGGGTATAATAGGGTATATAACCCGCGGTATAATCATACTATCTGCTCAAAACTATGTAGAACGCATAACATGACTATACCTGTATAAAACATGTCCCAGAATTAACGCACAACATCTTAAGTAGTCATTGTACATCATTATGAACAACTTTTAATAAGGGACCAAACCTGAAATCGCGAAAAAAAAATCTGCTGTCCCTACATTTATGTTCGAATGGGATCAGCTGTTTTTTTCGCGATTTCAGGTTTGGTCATTGTAATCATCATAATGAATAACATTATGATGATTACAATGACCCCTTAAGAGGTTGTGCGTTAACTCTGGGCCATGTATAAATAATAGGTAATAATAAAATTATTGTAAAACTATGTTAACTCTATAGAAAACTTTAGCAGTTATTTGACTAGTATTTTGTATTGTACAGGTCAGTTTCATTTAGTTGTTTACAATAGTTTGAGTATTAAATATCTTTGATCTACTCCAGCTGTTACATCACGAACAGATATTATTATAAAATTGCATTCAGATTTAAATAATTTCCCGTAAAAAATATTCATTTTCACAACACCTTATTAATGATGTCTTATATTACAGATAACAATTCCGGATCTAAACATTTGTTTAATTCCTATTGCTTAATGGACCATTCTTTCTCTTCTCACCCATCAGTTTTATTAATTAAAATTAGGTAGTATTTACTGCCAGTAAATATAAATATAAATGTACGAGTTTGCTTAAATTATTCTATAGTGGGGCAGACATTGCTGGCATAATAATTTTAATACTCAACGACCCACTCTCGCATTAAAAATATAACTACATCCGTAACAATCGCTCTAACATCCTACTAAAATTCAACCAATTCTTACTGAGACATTGAATAGTTGCACGAATACCGACCGTGCAACTAGATGCGCCCATGATACCGATACCGAACAGTAAGATATGGTGTCCTAGAATACCACGGAATAGTAAACAAATGGAGTGTTAATGCGCATTTAATCATCGATCCAGTTGTCGATTGGGTACGCAGTATTATATTATGTGCTATGGGAGATTTAATCAGATTACTACTCCGTGGCCAATCATACCATGCAATACAATACAGTGTCACAAGTAGAGGTGATGACATGGGTAGTGGGGACGGGAGTGCGGGTGCGATCACGCCTGGGTGTCGGCGTCGGTGTAGTGGCTGGGCCCCTCGGCCGAGCACACGGAGTCCTCGGGCGTGCGCGACGCGTCGCCTGCCTCGCTCGCCTCCACGGCGCTGGCGCTGCCGCCCGCCTTGCCCTTGCAGCCGCGACGAGCCTGCAGCGCCTGACACACGACACACGTCATTATAACAAGCCGATAACTATGCTTGATAATGTCAAGAAACGAGTTGATTTCTGTGTGAAGTAGATGTAATTAGTGAGCTTGCTTGTAAACAGGTCAATACTAGATTTGTACTCACGACGCACCCAGCATCTCGTCGTCTATTATTTTATGGATCATTTATTTAAACACACTCATATTTAAGGTGACCGCAGATGTAGCCCATGAAATTAAAATTTTCTTACGTCTTATGCAATTTGCAGGTCACTGTCAGGTCATATCTTATCAAAATTTGATTCCCGACTATAACAGACATGTATTTACAGAATTAGTATCATTAATACATCTCTCTAAGTTAGATTGGTTCCCCAAATTCATGATTTCATGAAAAAGTCATTTAATGGAACAAATCTAACTTAGAGAGATGTATTAATGATATCTGTAAATAGATAACTGTTATGTAGTGGCATCAACATCGCCACATACGAACTACGCGTCATACTGACGTCACGTAAAATCCTGCATCGCGCAAGCAAAGTTTACCGCGCAACTAGCATAAAATATATACAACATCCCGACATCAACCGTCGGGCAGTTACCCACCAGACACGACACCCGTCTGGTCGGAGGATCCTTTTCAATAGAGGATGAGTGAACTTTACACCCTGTTCCTCATGCCTCTAAAGTTATAGTCGCGAATCATATTTAGATCAAGATCATATCCTGACACTGACATGCGAATTGTAAAAAAACAAGAAAATTTTAATTTCGCGCGGGCTAAAGCTTCGGATCCACCATAAACATTGAAATTGTAAAATAATAGACAACTAACAATCCCGAGTAGAATTCATGTGTAACAAAAGCAAGGGTAGACTGCCCCACGTGTACAAGCGCTCTTAAAGCGATGTGAACTTTATTTTGATTTGTGTGGTGTTGTGAAAGTCGCAGAAACAATGCAATGCACTGATAAAAGTCAAATAGATCGAAACAATTTGATAATAAGTGGATATTTAAAGAAAATCAACCGATTTCAGGTCTTAGCATCGCTATTTAGAAATAAAATCTAATAACAATCGGGATTGAAGCCGCACTTTAAATAACAGACAAAAATATTAAAAAAACACATACAGCCCCCGGCCTGAGTAAGTCAGACCGCGGGGAAAGAGTGCCACATGAGACAAATTTAGATGGTGACGATCCTGCCAATTAGTAGTTGTTTAGTTCGGCACCGGGAGCACAGAGAAAGCGTATATCTGAAACATTACGACAGTCAGGAAGTGTGGCTGGGGGGCAGTGTTGGAATCGCACAAACAAAAAAATATCGTACGTTTCGTTCAAAAAGATATCTAGTATTTGTGCAAAAAAATCGTAGGTAGATAGTTACATCTTGGAAAACCAGAGTCAAACACGGTAAACTCTCCCAGTACACAGTAACACTTTAGAGGAAGAATAAATAAAGGAACAAAATACTCGTATAGAAGACTAATCATAAAATTGGACTTTAAATTAGAATGATCAATTAGGTATGTAAAGTATTTTTCAGGTATGTTTTTTATATTTTTATTTTAATGATAAGAGTATTTGAAGCACATAATTTCATCTTTTTGTTTTTACAAGCTTTAGTTATTTTTATATATTTTTTTAAAGTATTGTTCGTACGAAGTCACTAGTAGCTGAATAGATTAGGATCTTTGCCACGTTTAACACTTATTTAAAACCAAAATTCAGTAAAGTCAAGCTGTCAAATTTGACAATTAATTTGTTTACATTTCATACTTTAGCGATTTCCGTACTTTAGTTTAAAGATATGGCATATTAATATTATTAATGGATTTAAAGACTACTTCTGCTAAGTTCTTCATACCGTCAAGTATAAACACCACAACAAATAGCCGACACAAATTGATTGATAGTAAAAGAAACCTTAAAAAGGAAATGGTGCGAAGAAGTAAATGTTTAGTACAAGTCTGGGCGGCGACTGTTTTATTGTGAATATCATTTTAACGTAAGCTAAGTTTTCCTGAGGCGATACATTGATGTGATTCGACTTGTACTGTCCGCCGCTGGTGAAAAACTACACTATTTACATATTTACATATCTGAATAGAACTTAATTACAAGAGGCACTGAAAGTTTCCAATTCAGGCTGCTTTGTGACGTTATTTAGAGGTCAAATAAAAGTCAAGTGATTTTAAGTATTTTTGTGAAAATAAATACGATCTTATAATTTTAAGACCTATTAATAGAAAAATAAGTCTTAGAAGCTTAAAATCTCGAAATGGTTTTGGAATCGGCATAGGTTAATTTTTACTTTACATACCCAATTGGTCATTCTAAGTTAAGTAAATTAAACATTTAGGTATTTCGATTTCTGCAATCTGTTCAATGCACTGCATTTCGTCAGTATTTTTGTCATTAGCTCTTCTTAACATTTCTTTTGGGGGTTCGAACTCGGTGCAATTATCACTGAGTTTCATCAAGTTTTATTGCATCGCATGACATGATGACAGTAAGGGCCTGCGCACACCATGTTTTTTAAACGCGCCGTCGACGCGCGTTTGTAGCGATACGGACGCGATTCAGACGCAGCTTGTAGACCTTCTGTAGGATAAAACCGCGCCGTCGACGCACGTTCCTAAAACGCGCGTCAACGGCGCGTTTAATAAACATGGTTTTCACAGGCCCTTAGATAACTGGTCAAAATAGAAATAATCGTATTTTTGCATACGATCGTTGACTACGGATAGTTTAACGTACTTTATGACAAATAATCGTACAAATACGATAATTATCGTACAAAATCCAACACTGCTGGGGAGTGCAGGGAGCGCAGGTCGCGGCCGCGGGCGGGGGCGCAGGGCAGGGGCACGGAGCGGGGGCGCGGGCGCGGGCACGGGGCGCTACAGGCGACATCCACAGGGGTCATGCGGGTGCTCCACGTCAGTGCGCATGCGGTTATTATATACGAAGTAGGTAGGTATGTACTGTACGCCTCCTTACCTTTTCGCGACTGCCCTTTTTCTAAAGTCGGTGTAGGATGGAAGATGAAACATTCAATTAATGACAGTGGAGACAGAACACCGATATATACGAGGGCTGGAAATACCTAAACACTAGTCACATTACTAACACTTCGGGTCATCATTTTAAGCTAAAATTTGGGTCCTTAACAAAAGTCTACGGGACTATATCTGAATCCAAATACTAGATAATGAATCATCCTCGGTAGGTACTATTACAAAGGTATTACAAAATCAATTACAAGAAAAAGTGATTAATATAATAGGTGTCAAACTCGGCCATTATGAACTAAAGGTTAGGACCACACGTCAACTAAAGGTGGGGAGAGAAAATGTAAAACCCTTACCACTGAACGTACAGTCTCCAGCACATCAGGCAAACTGTCACATTTCTCCAAATGATTTTAAACCTTAAAATGTTGAAGGTTAAGTTCAAAATCAAATGAGAAATATTTACAGTTTATGGTACCTTGATGTGCTGGCGACTTACCATACTGGAAAATGCCTACGTCTACGTATGAATAATTTGTATCTATACTTATTTGTTCGAATGTCTGATTTTGAACCTATGAAACTGTGTATGCTGCTAACTTGTTCCTATCAACTTAATTTGGTTAGTAATGAAAGAGGAAATATTTATAAAATCTGATTTCAACAGAGGTTTTCGTATGTTCGTGTATACCTGCAGTGAGAACCGTCGATGCGGCGGTTTCCTGCCGCCGCGTCGCTTGCTGATGTGCGGGTTGTCTCTCCGCAGCGTCTTGTTGCGTAAGATCTCGAGCTGGACGTACAATCTTTTCAGTTCGGCGCGAACTTCCTCCGAGGTTGGCTCCTCCTCGCCCTCCGCGCCGAATCCTTCCGCTGGACCACGACGTGACACCTAGGGATGTTGTTACACGAGAGAGTTACGATCATTTATATTTTAGACTGGAATTGAGAACAGCTTTTTAAAATGCCAGGTTTTCTGTCACAAATATAATCCAGACACATGGGATAAAGGTTTTTATTTTCTGTTCTGTTTCAATAAATAATTTACTTTTATGCGTTCATAGGTTTTAGCATTTATATTAGCATTAGCCGTAGAGCGGCCGACAGCGGCAGCGCTTTGGCGCCGCGCCCGTCTTGCCCAGCGCCAGTATATGCTTGTAGCGCTACATGTGTGTCAGCTCACCTCCTGCGCGAGCGAGCGCGCGCGGTACCCGTGCCACAGGCGCGGCGCCAGCACGCAGGCGAGCGCGGCGCCGGCCGACAGGTGCGCGCGCAGGGCGGCCGACAGTGGCCAGCGCTCCGGCGCAGCGCCCGGCTCGCCCAGCGCCACCAGGCGCCACCACACGCCGCACACGATCTCCGTGCTCAGCGCCGCCGCCAGCCAGCCGCGCTCCTGCAGATACATCCAAATAACGGGTGTAAAAAGACGCTCAACGAAGTCGAGAATCACTCACTATACAGGATGGATTTTTGAGATGGCGCAGTAAGGGCAGCTACCTTAACCGTTGCAGCTACAGAAAAACGGTCTTATGAGACTGTCCTTAACTTTTTGAGAAATTTTGATCTGTATTCACAGATTTAAAAAAAAAAATACAGTCAGCAGGAAAATGGATTTATGACTTTTCTAGTACTCAAACCTCAGTTGGTCCGATAGAGGTTTTTGATCCTTAAAAGAAACAGGATCGATTGGCATAAAAAAAAGGTTTTGTGAAAACTGCCCAGTTAGCTGCTGACTGTACATTTTTTTCAAAATCTGTGAATACAGATCAAAATTTCTCAAAAAGTTAAGGACAGTCTCTTAAGACCTCTTTCCTGTAGCTACAACGGTTATGATAGCTGCCCTTACTGCTCCATCTCAAAAATCCAGACTGTATAGTCCCCATCATTGTGTTACCAAGTAAATGGGTTGTGGAGGTCAGAGAGGCAGTCGCTCTATGTGAAATACTGGTATTCAGCTGGATCCGGTGGAATCTAACCCCAACATAGTTGGAAAAACGCTAGGCAGGTTATGAATGAGATATGGGTTTCTTTGTGAGAGTTGTTTAAAATGACAGGTAGAATCATCCCCAGCTTATAAAAATTGGTTAGGACACACTATGTTATTTTTGTATGGTAAGTAGGTACTACAAATACCTGGAAGGGCACATTAGCGTTCCTGGAGGCGTGCGCGATGCGCAGGCCGGCCGCCAGCAGCAGCAGCTCGGCGCCGGCGGTGACGTGGTGCCAGGCGGCGCGCGCGCAGCCGGCGCCGGCGCCCTCGTCGCACGCCGCCGTGGCCGTGAAGGCCGCCAGGTAGCACGCCGCGCCCAGCACCATCGCACCCACCACGCGTAAAACCTGGAAGCAGAAATTGTTTATTTATTTATGAACCTATAATTTTTCAACAAAACTACACTGCAGGCGGATTTAACATAGTCAAGCAAGCGTGTTAGAGAGGGTTATATAAAGACACTAGCTCTGCACCCGCCCTGCGTCTCATGGTTTTTACGACTTGGCGAAACATCAAGACTTCTTTGTTTTATTGTATTACCTATACTCATAAACTTTCCGAAATAAATTATCTTAATGATGATGAAAACCGTATCAAAATCCTTTGCGGAGTTTAGAAGAACGAAGCGGTCACACAAAAAAACACGAAAAGCGGCTTAAAGGCTTTTACATACCAGCGCGACTTGTCGCGCGACGCGACACGGCACAAAGGCCCCGCGTGTCGCGGGACGAGCGGTGCCTTTGTGTTGCGTCGCGTCGCGCGACAAGTCGCCCCGGTATGTAGAAGCCTTTAATGTATAGATAGCTACTTATATGTATAGATTTGTGATCTCCAACTAGACTTATACACAATACACGCATAGATATTACACATCTGGTATTAAAAAGTACCTACTCGTTCACGTTTGGCGCCGGACGTAAGGAATAGCACCATCCCATTTCTTCTCGTGGGTGTCGTAAAAGGCGACCAAGGGACTTACTAGAGAATGGGCAGCAGCGTTCTCTACGCATTTTAACCCCATACTGCGATCGCCTAACCCGCCTGCCAAGCATGGCGATTATGGCAAAACCCCTCTTTGGAGGAGGCCAATGTCCAGCAGTGAACGTCTTTTGGCTGAAATGATGATGATGAATGACTCGTTTACGTAAAGATCACAGCATGCACAATAAAGTTAACTAAGCTAACAAATAATAATAATCCCCTTATCTCTAAGTTGACGTTGCAGTGGGGTTTGCGCGCTCCGAACTAGGTCTGTGCCGGTAGAGTTTACTTTGCCGGGACAGGTCTAGGTTAAGGATCCAGACCAAGAGAAATACAGAAACCCGCAAGGCAGCATGTGGCGAGTTGTGGGCAGTAGCGACCCCACGGATCCTAACTCCCGGGAGAATTCTTGTTCCTCATCTCTGGCTTGCCTTTATTGGCCGGCTGGAGTAGCAGAGGCGCCACCTCAATTTTGCCTTTATTGGCTGGCTTGAGTAGAGATTCGCAAGAGCAAACGTGCTCGGAAGAAGGAAGTATTCCAGTAAGTGCTGGTAGGGATCTTGACTATCTTCCGGGCTCTGGAATTGTTCTGATTGCCGTGGAATACCTCCACTCCTCAAGCACCACGGGACATGTTGCCCCCTTTTCACTACGACACTATGTGCTAGCGATAGTTTCCGGGGGCCCATTATTGAGTGTGCAAGTAACCCCCTGCCATTTTATATGTGTATTTTATAACATTGATCAGGCAGGGGACGACATAGTGCTTCCATAGTTCAAGGTCACCAATCCATTATAGCCACCCAAACCCATAGCCTAATATATTTTGTTTCCAAGTTCTGCAATAGTCCTGCACCAACCGGGGGTTATCCTTTGATGCACTTGCATAGTGCGTATAGGGATAATCGTCGGTTGGTGCCTCATTCTGCGAGGTGGCTTCTAAAGGTCCGGGACCTCAGGGTCCCGAGGTATGACAAATTCACTTAAATAATAATAATAGTTTAAAATGTTTAAAAAAAAATTGGCATAGATAGGTATATGTACCTATCTATGCCAATTATATATATAAGAGGGTTACCCTGAGTAGGTATATGGGAGATGCCAATACTGCTGTTAAGCAGTACTGTCATCTCAAGAGGTATGTCACCAATAGACATGGGATCGTTTGACAATTTAAGGCCCGTATTAATAAACGTTACTCAGCCCAAGAGCTCGCACTTGATAACAGTCTTGAGGTCATGAGTACTCGTATTAATAAACATAATAATTGATGTACTCAAGTTACGGCTTGGGTTTACGTTATCAGCCGAGTGATGGACTGATTCATAAACGAAAATCGACACTTAAGTATACAATAGGTGTGTGTACTCGAGATGCATAAATCTGAGTGTAGGCAGTCCGTGACTTGAGGTCGTGATCAGTGGCGCGAAATATGGAGTTTTAAATATTTTGGAAATTAATTATTATGATGAAATAGAGTACTATGACGGTATTTTATGGCATTTGCGATATCGTTTACCAAAAATCTATATATGGGATGCCTCGAATCCCAAGGGAAAAATTTAAAAAACTATTTGGATTTGTTCAAGAGTCAGTGTTGTACTTGTATAGTAACATTAATAAAAGACTCATTGCTGAAATACAGTAACAGAGGTCTTACAATTTCCCCAGATAAAGCCATCCTATTAACTTTAAGGTTTTATGCTACAGCATTATTTCAGGTGAGTAACCTACCTATAGGTAGATACGTCAATATTGTAGGTAAATTATACATTTAAAAATTTATTCAATTACTACTTTTATGTATACCGTACATGTTATGTACTTCTTTAGTTGCATAAAGTTTACTAAATAAACTTTAAAATTCAGTATCTTATAAATCCAATAAAATTACCTAATCTAATAATAGTGTTCTTCTAGTTTTAACAAAATAAAAGTATTTCAATAAATCTTACGACTTATCAAGATCGAAATGTGATGAATGTCATTCAAAACTTTGGTCTCTGTGGCGTAATCGTTCATCAAGTACAGCTCCTCGAGGAGCTCATTTTGGTAACTGAGATACTGTTTTCATGTATTTTTTAATTAGTAATGATCTGGAGATGCTGATATCGTAATAATGGCGTATCAAATAAATACGCACTTGAGTACGTCATTGGGGAACGTATATTAATACGGGTCTAAGTTTCCAATTTGAATAGAGACTGTAATAGACACGGGCTGACACTCAAATCCTGCGGTTAATTTGATCAAGAGTTGTGGTCAGTTTTACACTCATCGTCCTAAAGTTAACCTATCCACATTCTAACAACGTTTGCCAAAATAAAACGCCAAATGGTCCGCCACAATCATATAATTGATCGTGCGTCGGAAAGCTCATATAATTATTTACAGACGTTGAATCTGCGAGTCTACTCACTAAGCACGAAATGCGTAGTTTAGCCTGAAATTACGGGCATTTCCTACTCCGTATCACGTAAGGGCATAAGATTAGTTCGGGGCCCGAACTAAGAATGTGTCACAACACAATTTGATAGTTGTCCCTAATCCCGATGTGTTTGCCCGTCCGAAAAATGTAAGTTGTTACTTGTTCTTGACGAATTAACTACTTTCGGACGAGTCCGTATCATCGTAGACCGACTTAGGCCCGGCGCCCCTTGGTGGCACGGCATGGCAAGGTATTATTAGGCGACGAATAAAAATATAACTTAAACGTATGGAAATAAAGTTGAAATTTCAATGTTAACGGTCGAAATTACAATGTTAAATGTTAACGGTAAGCATGTTAAATGTTAACGGTAAGCATGTTAAATGTTAACGGTAAGAATACCGCGGTATTGTTTTTGTACTACGACCGTTAACATTGAAATTTCAACTTTAATTCCATACTATTATATTTTTATTCGACGCCTAAGAATACCTTGCCATGCCATGTCGCCAATGGGCGCCGGACCTTAGAGAGTAGACGCCCTGATCTCAACATCCTTAGCGTTGTCAAAATGCCTAACTGGTCCTACCTCTGAATCCCGTGGCGTCCACCGATGTGCTTTCCTTGTGCGGAACTCAGCGAGCAGCACCCACAGGCGTAGCACCACAGACCCGTAACACGTCACGAAGCCGAGCTCCCTCAGCCACGCGCCCGCTATGCACCGCCACTTGGCGATCGATATGAACTGGGACGCAGCCTGGGAAAATTAACACGGGCATTTAAAAACAACGTACGGGGGGCCTAAAATGGACGCTTTGGCAGAATCATAATATGATCTGCGTACAATTCATACAATTCATTCATACATTCATCTATTAGACAGCTGCTATTTGACATTAGATTTCATTAAAGCAATTCATAATTTGTGGACCATT
Source organism: Tiliacea aurago (assembly GCA_948098905.1). NCBI lineage: Eukaryota > Metazoa > Arthropoda > Insecta > Lepidoptera > Noctuidae > Tiliacea > Tiliacea aurago. Next base: position 21,581,687 of record OX402581.1, on the reverse strand, counting down.
TTACGAAACTCCATACAAAACTGTCAAACAGATGAATTGCGGGATATGAATTGTACGCAGATCATATTATGCGATTCTGCCAAAGCGTCCATTTTAAGCCACCAGGGTCTAACGTGATCCGTCTACGTGTGGTTTCCAGCACGGTAAGTTATCATGACTTTCTTTACTAAAAGGCCAGCAGAGCCAATAAAAACCGGTCAAGTGCGAGTTGGACTCGCACACGAAGGGTTCCGTTCCACCGTACAATATTTAGCAAAAAATCGCAAAAAAAAAAACGCAATGCTTGTGGTATCCATAGGTACAACGTGTTTTTTTTTGTAATTTACCTTTTTTTTTGTTGTTCTAGTGGCAACAAAAATACACAATCTGTGAAAATTTCAACTGTCTACCTACCTATTATGATTCATGAGATACAGCCTGGCGCCTGCTGACAGACAAACGGACGGACGGACAGCGGCGGAGGCTTAGTAATAGGGTTCCGTTTGGCACCCTTCGGGTTCGGTAACCCTAAAGATTACAATCTGTACCTACTTGAATAATGCATTATTTTACGACTAAGTAGTCATATGGTGAGTTACACGAAACCAACATTAGTTAAACGGACACTTTAAATTCATGCCATCCCTTACATTTTGTATCAAAAGAAAGTGACAGCATCTATTTAAAGTCTCCGTTAAACTAATGTTGGTCGTGCAACTCACCGTTAGTCGTAACAGAATAGGTCCTTATTCATTATAGCAGTTCCTCACGGTATTCTTTCTAAGGAGGACGGGACCATGTTCAGTGCAACTATTGATATAAAAGTTCAATCTAGAGCCACTTTTTCTATGATGTTAGCCAAGGGCGGAGCCAGGATTTATATCTGGAGGCACAAGGGGCAGACTGGCAAAAATAATCGACAATACCTGTTAAAAATAAACTTTTACCGTCTTATTACAAAATTAGGTTTATCTTCAGACCCAGGTCTAAACCATGGAGCCATTAATGAATTTCGAACTTTTTTCCGTCTATGGTAAAGTTCCTAAACACAAAACTGACAACTTGGTACCAAACTAAGGTTTCAGTATTGTATAAGGAACTGTATTTCAATCACGGTTATGTTCTTATTACAAAAACTGGCTCCATGGTTTAAGCCATGTCAAAATATAAATCTTGTTTTGTAATAAGACGGAGTACTAGCTGCGCCCCGCGTACCCGCGTAAGTCTCGATCCCGTGGGAATATCGAGATAAAGAATAGCCTATATGTTAATCCAGGGTTTCAGCTACCTCCATACAAAATTTGATCAAAAGTGGTGCAGCTATTTGAGCGTGAAGAAGTAATACCGAAGTAATACGTGAAGTAGTTACAATCACACACACAGTCACAAACCTTCGCCTTTATAATACTAGTGTGATAGTGTGATGAAAACAATGGAAAAATTACATGTTTATTAAAGATAGTTTCCTTTTATGTGTTAGGCAAATCAAATTTTGATTGCAAGGGCCTCTGTGCCCCTAAATCCGCCCTTGATGTTAGTTGATTTGTATTTTGAATCCGTATAAATTTTGGTCAAGAGCATAATTATGTGCATAACTACTTAGGTACTCAACAAGTCATAAGGGGAGCATTTCCCCGCAACGGGATTATGCAGGCTCACAGTAACCAGTAACTTATAGAATAGAATAGAATACTCTTTATTATGTACACCATAAAAGTTACAGATAATAAATGTATATCCTGTATATGTGTATATCCTGTTAGGTACTTGGAGTCGCTCCGTGAGCTTACGTACGGTAAAGTGGTATTACGGTCTCTTTACCGATTATGATAACGTATAATCCCACTAAGTATTGTTTGTTTTAGCAAGCAAGATAAAGCCATCCAGCCAGAAGATAACGTACAGAATATTACGTGCACATTATAAGTACAGTCGCCAGCACGTCAAGTTTCCACAAACTGTCAAATTTTAAGGTTTAAATAATTTGTAGTTTGACAGTTTGGTATAACCTGATGGGCTGTACAGTCGCCGCCAGATATATTGTAGCAGACAAGGTGACCAAATTCTTCTGAACTATTTAAAATGTCAATAAGTTCCATACACTACAAGTTACCATTAATATCTGAACATTCATTACCTACTTCATTAATATCTGAGCAGAAGCTTGTCAATAATTTCTATACACACAACTAACCAAAAATATCTGAACACTTACAACGTCAAGTGTATCTACGCAGACAAACACTGAGCTTACCTAATTCGTTACTGCGTGATTTAAAGGACGAACCAAAAACGACTATCGACTTGACAAAATATATTAAATTCCAGGTAACACCCTTTTTGAACACCAAATGACTGTTCTAGGTATAAATACGATGAAAAGGGAATACAAATTGTATAGAAAATCATTTGTTCAGGATACAACTGATATTTTATGTTAAGACGGAGATATATGCCAGTGACCTTGAGTGGTTAGCTTGCGTGTTCTGTACTGAGATCACGCAACGCGTCGTACTTTCAGCCAGTAATAGGACTATCGCCCATCAAGGAGCGCTGTCTCCAATTTGGCGCATTATTAATTTATTATACACAAACCAAAAGGTATTTTAATAAAACGCGTATACTAAAATATCAATAATTAAATTATCTTAAAATTGGTGAAGGTTTCAGAAAAATACGCTTGGTAGATTTTGCGCCATTCTCAGTTTTTTATCTGCGTTAGACATAACTTTACAAATTAATTTCACTAAGTAATATAAACATAATCTAAAATATTCACATATTAAGTCATTGAGAAAATGCTCTAATTTGTTTAACATATGTTTTTTTCAAATCATTAACACTATTCGTTTAGACGTGATCTTCAGTATAAAATCATCAACAGTCGGTTATCGTCGCCTTAATGTCAAGCTATTGATAGAAAATAGATCTTGGTTTTGTTATGAAATTAAAAATTATTTTAAACATTTTTTTATTTGTGACAACATAAGTAGATAAAATATTAGTTTTTTGTGTAACCTCCTTCTGCATCTAATACGTCCTGTAACTGTTTTGGCATGGAACCAACAACCTTCTCACAAAAATGTCGTCATCTGAAAGATTCCCAAACGTTATATGCATGTTGTCATGTTGTAATGCTTCTTTGGTGGTATGAGGAACAGGGTGTAAAGTTCACTCATCCACCATAGAAAAGGGAGGATCCTCCGACCAGACGGGTGTCGTGTCTGGTGGGCAACTGCCCGACGCGACGGTTGATGTCGAGACGTTGTATATATGCTAGTCGCGCGGTAAACTCTAATTGCGCGATGCAGGATTTTGCGTGACGTCAGTGAGACGCGTAGTTCGTATGTGGCGATGTTGATGCCGCTACACTTCCTTTGTCCGACATTGATTCCCATCCCACTCTTGCACCATTTTACCCTATAAGTTCTCAATGGGATTGAGGTCTGGACTTTTTGGCGGTAGTTTGATTAAAGTAAGCTTTCTCTGTTCATTAATCCATGGTTGTACGGACGGCTACACATCAAGCTATACAATTCCAGTATAAGCTGATCTCGCATTGTATAAGATTTCAGTACAGTGCGAGATCAGCGTAAAATGGAATTGTATAGCTTGATGTGTAGCAGGTCTGTGTCAGGTTGTATGTTAATCTAAATGTGATTTGCGGACGTAACAAATATTGCTTTACAGAATTATAATCATTAGAATCAGATTAGAATCTTAAGACGTGTCTAATACTTACGGAAGCATACATCAAGAATGCGCCCAGAAGTACAACCTCTAGCACTGTCCACATTCCCACCGCCACTGCCTGAAACCATGAAATAACAGTTTTAGTATTCCGAGGCTAATAATTAAATCGATTGCACTATACGGCAACGCACACTTACTTTACACTTTCTCTTCTGGAAGATAATCCCTGCGGTAACCAGACAGAGCAGCATGCCGCCGACGTTGCTGGCGAGCACGGTGACGCGGTGCGTGTCCGCCAGACAGGCCGTGGAGTCGCTGCCCATGCCACACGGCGTGCACGTCAGCGGGCCCGAGTCGTCCGCGGCTATCGTAGCACCGCTCAGCCACCCGCTGCCGCCCACGTTCCAATGATCTGCCTGGCACTTGCATCGATACTACAAAAAGTTTATTTTAGGTAAGGAACATCACACTTTCAATAAGAATAGAATAGAATAGAATATAACTATAGCACAATACTTGTAAATATCCATTAATCACCTCTATCCTCCGATCCCCAGACCCAAACGTTGGAGCAGCTTCACAATCTGTTGTAGCAGCGTCGCATAAAGGAGCCCCGCCGAGCCAATCGTGCATAGCCTCTTCACAAGGCAAGGCAGGCCAACGCCGGAACAGAGCAGCAGCAGATCTGGCCGGTCCTGACCCACGAGCTGCTGCTACACCACCCCACCAGCCCTCGCCATCCTTATCGCAAGAGAACCAGGCGTTTGACCACACCGCTGTAGTGGCATTCCACGCTGATGCCAAAGTCCTCCAAAACTGTCGTAGAGTGATTGAATTGTTTTGTTGGAATACGACGAGCCTCGGCGGCTCTGCTATGTATAACACGCCGAGATGTAGCTGCGGCGCGCCGAGCGCAACGGCGGCAGGCGGAGGCGCGAGCGGCGCGCGCGTGGCGGCGCGGGCCAGCGCGGCGGCGCGCTCCTCGTCCGCCACGCCCTGCTGCACCAGCTCCACAAGCGCGCGCGCCGTGTGCATGGCCGCCGCCTCGTGCTCACGAGCGTTCTGCAATATTAACACCACAGATTTTAACATTATGAGATAAAGATAAAATAAAACACGACTTTAGGACATAGCTGTTAATACTTATCTTATCTGAAGCCGACTATAGTAAGTTTCTGTGATATTATTAGGGTCTTTCGATGACAAATTGCAAAAAAACGAATTTTAAGGTGATCTATCTGCATAGTAGATCACCTTGAAATTCGTTTTTTTCTATTCTATTCGCTTGAAACCCTTAGGGATGTACAAAACACTTAATTCATAATAATTAGTCTGTAGGTCCCATAATGTACTGTCCACAAAAAACAGAAATTCATAAGGTATCCGAGTAAAGAATTAGGCATAGCAAAAATTAAAAAATTTGGTTGATTCGTACTGATGGCATGGGCGGCGTGTTTCTTAGCACGAGGGGTTCGCAGACGGACGCGGGCGGCGGGGCGGCGGCGGCGGCGGTGGCGGTGGTGGCGGTGGGTAGCGGTGCGCGCGGCTCGGCCGGCGCGGCCGCTGCGCACGCGCACCACGCCAGCGCCCACGCCGCCCACCGCACCTGCATCTTTCACCTGGCTAAGCACCGACCCTGAAAACATTTGAGTTAGAATGCTGTTAGACTATGAGTCATTTCGAAAAATAAACACAATGACGACCGTATTAACCACTTTATTTATACCCGAAACTGGACAGACACCGCCGCTTTAACCCACTCCAAAATCTATCTTGGATATATGGGCCATCTAATAACTAAGTAGTAGTTCTGCGAACAGTAATCTGTATACCTCGCAAGTACTAACTTTTTTTGCAACACAACAATATACTAGCCGATTCCACTGGTAGAAATCGAAAAGTGAGGAATTTACTGCATTTTGAGGAGCTATTCTGCTCATCACGCCGAAGATCATCAGATCTTCACCAAATTTCTATGAGACCACCTTAAAGACTTTAAAAAAATTAAAATCGGATCTCATAAGGCGGATATATATCTAGTAGCATTTTGTTAGTTTTTGGAAGAAGTACCCCTGCAATCAAAAATCCCCGACGACACAAAAATTCTATAAAGTCGTAAAACCTATGAAAACTAGGTGTATCATCCGTATCGCGCATTCTATGACCACTGATTTTCAAGTTACTTCTTGGTAACTTGGTGCCTGCCACATTGTTCTTTTCGTCTCTTCTCACATTGTCACTTTGTTCGGATAAGAATGTAACTTAGGGTTAGGAGGGAAGAATAGTGTTGCAACTCTCGCTTAATATTCCTTTAAAACTATACTCAGTTAACAAAATCGGTCTTTCTTGGTCAGCTTTGTCCACAAAATAACGTATGTTGGCTCGTTACGGTCGCGATTATTTTTAGCACACCGTATTCCTTCGCCATCCTTGGTCTTGGAAGTGTTGATAATTTGATATATATTATATTACATTAGATAAGATAAGATAAGATAAGATAATTTTTTATTTGTTCAAAACATGAGTATACACACATAGCATGCAAGATGTTAAATACAATTATAAATTCAGTCATGTTTTGCCTGGACGGCGTACAAATATGAGATGTCGAAGTTACACAGCATCAATTATTTTTATAATCGTTAATTAAATTGCAGATATACCCATTAAACAATCCAATTTAGAGCATATTAAAAGCTAAATAAATAAGTTTATAATAATTATACAATCATGTCAATATACAAATACATCTAAAGGAATACATACACATGTCATAGCAACTGTTAATAAATTGAATGTCAATATGCAAGTCAAATTAATTTGTCGGTTAAGAATTCGTCAGTGCTGTAATAGATTTTCTCTAACAAAAGGTTTTTTAATCTATTTCTTAATTTTTCAATAGGTAATTCCCTCCAATGTTTTGGCAACTTATTATAGAGAATTGGCGCCATACAGAATACACTTTTACGCATTAGAGCTTTTCTGGATCTCGGAATACATAGCTTACTATTGTCGCGTCTATTTCTAACTACTTTATCTGACTCTAAGGGGAATAGGTGTGGATTCGATTTGACGAACATGACGATCTCTAAAATGTACATTGACGGAAGGGTTAATATTTTATAGGTTTTAAATAACGGCTTGCAACTTTCTGTAACATGGAGGCCAGACATAGCCCTCAGGCACCTCTTCTGTGTTTTAAATATCACATCTTTATTTGTTGAGTTTCCCCAAAAAATTAGTCCATATCTCAAGTTAGAGGACACCAAGCCGTGATAAGCAGTTAGCAGTGCATCAACATTTAAGATAGGGGCCAATTTATATAGGGCATATGTGGCATTACTAATTTTTTTGCTTAATTCTTCCGTATGAGCTTTCCAATCTAATTTGCTGTCAATAGTTACACCAAGAAATTTGGTTGTGTTTACCTTATCTATTTTGTTATTACAATAATGGATATTTACGTTTGGTATGGATGATCTTTGATCAAAATGCAGAATATTAGTTTTCTCAAGGTTTATCTTAAGATTATTGTTTTCCAGCCACTGTACCATTGATTCTAAGGAATTGTTAATATCAGATTCGTATGTGTCTCTGTTTTTAAAAGCAACATTGATCGCACATTCAATATTTTCTGAAACTAGGAGACTTCCCAAAAGTCTTTAAAGAAAGAATAGCAGCTAAAAGTGCAGAACTAGGTTTCTTCAGGTAACGGTTGCCTGAATTCAAACCGGAATGAAGTGGAATATGTAAAGGGGACCTCTGATTTCTTTGGTCATCACTTTTTCGACTCGTTAGCTTGACTACATTTTTTTGGTGTATAGAAATGAGTCAGTAGTGGGCGGATATGACATTCCGTCATTCTACGACGATTTGGGAAATATATCAACCTGGTGACTGGGAACATGGCGCGTCACGACGCTCTAAATGAGCAAATGGTAGAGATCCAACATTCATTTATCCAAATATCCTTATTACTCAATAAAATAATCCTTTAATACCATGGGGTTTCTACAAGTTGTTGACCAAGATCAGGAAGCATAACAATCCTGCGGTGATTATCACCGAAAACGACTCCTCAAAAGTCAAACCACGGCGGTCTAGATGACGATGACCGAATCTCTTATCAAAGCGCCTTGCTCGACGCAACTGTCGAGGATTCTGATATAAGAGGTCACTCTGTCTGGAGCCTTAAGGATAACTTCGAGTGGATACAAAGGATATACGTGAGTTTTTTAAATCCAATTATTAGGTTCATAGTTATATTATTTCATTAAGAGTTACTAAGTTACACATCATCCTCGAATAAGGTTTTACAATAACGCTACTTCTATTTGATTAAAAAAACCGGCCAAGTGCGTGTCGGACCACGCACAATGAAGGGTTCCGTAGTTGGGATGAATTTATCCCAAAAACCAACTTAACATTGTAGTTGAAAAACATATTCTCCCATACATCGTTATACGTCACGGTCAATTCTCCAACTGTAAATGTAAGTTGGTAAATATTACTCGTTAACTTGTAAAGTCTACTTAGCTGTGATAGTTTTCCCCTTTAATTTCGTTATATACTACTGCCATGATTTTTTTCACATATCCAGAAACACACTTGACTAACAAAAATTTGCACTTTAATATTACGCGAACGGATCCCGAAATCAAAAAATGATCTTGAGAGACCCTCAATATTTTTAAACGGCCTATCCAACGATACCCCACAATATGGGATAGACGAGAAAAATCTACATCATCCCCACTTTACATGTAAGGGAGCAACCCCAATTATTTTTTTTTCTTGATTCTGTTTTACGACTTTGTCGGCGTGATTAATATGTATGTACCTATACCAAATTACAGCTTTCTAGTACTTAGAGTCTCTGTGCTAAGCTGGCGACAGACGGACGGACGGAGAGACGACAGACACTAAAGGGTTCCTTGTTCACTACGGAACCCTAAAAACCAATGATTTAAGTCACTTGCTTACGTTTCAGAGAGCGGTTCGGTCTGTACAAGTTTTACTACGAGAGTCCTGAGCGAACGCGCACTCCGCGCAAGTATGCTTTCGTTTACAAGGAGATGCTGCGCACACGCACGTACGACTACAAGCCGGACACAACCGTCATGACTCATGACTATCGACGAAGGACACTAGTTTAACACATTGATGTGATCAAATACTCATATGAAATAAATGTCTTTGAAACTATTTGTGACTGGCCGAGTGTCTTTTGTAGATTTTAATTGAAAATGATTTCCTATGATCCTTCGTACATCCGTATTGTTAAGTACACCCACACAAATGCAAAGCTCAGCTTAGTCTGCCGAAAGGGATATCGTGGCCCTGGCACACAGGCATCTGAAGGAACACGGGTGGGTTTTAGTCAGTAAAAGTCTGACACGCCCTCCGGCTCCGCCCAGAGCGGGGGAAGTTATTTGATAATTTCCTAAAAAAAAAAGTACATAATCCTAACTTTAATCTTAGCAACAATGCAGATTTTACTCCCTTTCAAAATTCCCCTTGAAATCAATGCCTAGCTTGTCCCATGTAAAGTTGATATAACTACAGGCTTCAGAAGTGGATGAAACTTCAATTCAGCATCATAAGTTGGAACCTACGAGTACATCCAATAATTCACCGAATAGGTTGCTCACACACGTACAAAATGTTGGTAGAATTGCTGGTCATATACACGACTTTATGGCTTAGTAAAGAGAGATGTCTAGAAGTTATTGATTTTACCTATGACTCCGAATTCACACCAAGGAATGAAAATTAAGAGAGCCTCCGGCCTACCTTGTGTTCAAAAGTTCCATGACCTTTATAAAATCTATCGATTCACGGAGAATAACCGATGAGTAATCAAGGTTATGGTTTTATCATTCTAACGGACATTGTGTTGTTACACTCTCTCACTCACACCTCATCACTGGGAGACCAATGAGGATTTCCACAGGATGAAAAGGAACTTAGTTACAAACATACTTACAACACAAAAATTATTAGGTTTACTCATAACCAGGAATAAATAATCAATGGAGTCACGTGTAAAATAGGGAAGGCCAGGGGTCAAACTGCCGATTTTCAGACAACACGTTAAAAAAAGCCGTCCAAGTGCGTGTCGGACCACGCACGATGAAGGGTTCCGTAGTTGGGATGACTTTATCTCAAAAACAAATTTAATATTGTAGTTTAAAAACATGTTCCCTCATACATTCCAACTGCAAATTTAAATTTGTACGCACAATATTGAGAGATTTACCAATGTTATTTTAAGACCATAGACTTCTTATGGGTTACCCCGTATTTTAAAAAAAAATTAGGTTCTGTAGTTTCGAAGATAAGGAAAATTGAATGTAAGGGACATTCCAACTGCAAATGTTGTACGCACAATATTGAGTGATTTACCATGTTATTTTAAGACTCTTATAGGTTTCTTGTAGGTACCTAATATTTAAGTAAAGAACTATTTTCTGTATTTTTTTAAAAATTTTGGACTCAGTAGTTTTGGAGATAAATGGGGGAATGATCAATTTTCGTCTATTTTGTTGTAAAAAAAAATATGTTTGTCCTCACAACAAGCCCTTTCATTTATATGCCATGCGGTATAGTTAGCAAAACATTTTTTAACTACAACGTTAAATTTGTTCTTTGGATAAATTCATTCCAACTACGGAATTATGCGTGGTTACACGCACTTCGCGGGTTTTCAGGGTTCCGTAGTCAACGAGGAACCCTTATTGTTTCGCCATGTCCGTCTGTTTGTCCCCGACTTAGCTCAGAGACTCTTAGTACTAGAAAACTATAATTTGGCATGCGTATACATGTCCCGGAATTAACGCACAACGTCTTATGGGGACATTGTACTCATCATTATGAACAACATTTACTATTGGACCAAACCTGAAATCACGAAAAATAGATCAGCTGATCCCTACATTTTGAGAGTTATTATATTCGAACATAAATGTAGGGATCAATTGATATATTTTTTTAACGAGTAATAGTCAACCAACTTACATTTGGAGTTAGAGAATTGACTATGACATATACCGATGTATTGGAGAACATTTTGTCAACTACAATGTTAAGTTTTTTTTTTAGATAAATTCATCCCAACTACGGAACCCTTCATTGTGGGTGGTCCGACACGCACTCGGTCGGGTTTTATAGACTTGCCGCTACAAAAACAACACAGAGCAGAACAAAGCAAAACAGTCAGAAATCGCAAAAAAAACTATCCGAAAAAAAAAACTATTTTTTACGTCTAAACGTAAAAAAAATACAAGTAACAAATTATCAATAATGCGATTAAAAAAAAACATACCCTATAGTTTTTTAAACTGTTACGTGCAATTCGCACATAAATAGCTATAACATTGATTGAAGTAGACCGAAAAGTGTAGGAACGGAATTTATGTAACAAATATGTACCAGTAAGCGAAAATCAAACTAAAATATATTTAAGCGTTACTAAAATGGCTGCCAAAGCAGCGCGATGGTACAAAGTTTAGTGATGCTTTTCACATTTACTGCTACTTCTTTTCAAGAAGGTATTCGTGTCGGAACAACTTTACAGTCTTCTATATACCTACCTAATCTCGAACGACCCTCGTATAAATTGATAAAATAAGTGGGTAGCGGAGAGGGTGTGTATCAGACTATTCATCTTTATGATGGAAAAAATAGTTTCAGGGCAATACGTCTGAATTGGGAAAACTTTTCTGTTTCACGCTTACATTCATAAATAAACAAATTACGGTTATTATTTATAACTAATCACAGTTATGGCTACCTATATACCATGCGTGTAACCGAAATTTCACAAAGTTAGTAACCCCAGCCCATCACTACATAAAGATATAACAGAGCTGCTGTAGTTAGCTGTAGAATTTTATTACAGTTGATGTTTTATCAACGATTCCTCCCACTCGAAGAAAAACCTTTTAAGGTTACCTACACGTGGCAAAATAAGGAACTTTTTATTTTATCGATTGATAAGATTGAAAACTTCAGTCGCTTTTATTAACGCTATGTTGGACAAATTATAATATACCGTATACACTGTACAGTACGCGTGTAATGTAACGAATCGTGTACTCAAACGCGAATTCTGTGTGTGGACCTACGAGCTTATACATGTAGGTAACGCTCGCGCTGATCCATCTGCTGTCGGTTTTTAGTACGAACATAAAGGCACTTGCAGTGGAGCACATACAGGATACGCGTTCAGTTTGTATGGCCGCCCACACTATTCGCATTACATTACACGACATTACATTACACACGTCTGGCACGGCTATAGCTTGCAATTGGTTTAGAAAGATAACACCAAGTAGGTAATCAGGGAAATATTCAGTAAATGTTATGTTAATTAGCTTATAATCGGGACATACTTTAAAAACCTATTCGGGGTAAAAAATTATGGTTCCTCGAACAAGAGCTCTCACAAGGAGCGGTGCTACAAAACTACTTTGATAGTTATCGAAATTGGCGACGTTTTTGCAAACCACATGTTTAAATCTAAAACGAAATTTATATTTGGCACCCGAAATGACCTAGATAAAGATAAGATCTTCAATATATGTTTAATTGCTTTTTTGTTGTCACTTGTCAGTCTGTCGGCTAAGCGAAAGTAGGATGCGCTAAAATCTGCAGGCTTTGTGTAAGTAGGTACCTAAAGGGTTATTCTGACTATAATTTCGGTTTCATTGTATCTTTCTAATTTTTATATCGCATCTCTATTTGCTTCCAGAATAATATTATTATTTACGTTGTTTCAAGGCAAGACAACTCAAATTGACCGGAATAATGTACGTGATAATTTCCAGAGGGTGTTCTGTTTGGAACACCTACTGCAGCATACCAAATTGCAGGAGGCTGGGATGCAGACGGTAAGGATATCAATAATTTATGTAAATTATTTTCAGAGTAAATAATATGTGCAACAATAAATTAACCATTCAACCATTGTTTTCAGGTAAATCGGAAAACATTTTAGGATTATATGACTCACACTGATCCTTGTTCGACAGACGACTGCTCAAATGGAGACGGCGCAGGTGACTCATATAACAAGTAAAAAAGAAATGTTGAGATGATGGGGGAATTAGGAATAGATTTTACAGATTTTCTTTATCATGGTCTCGCAATTTACCCACCAGTTTTCCCGATCATATAAACGAAGCTGGAGCTCAATATTACAGAAACTTAATTGACGAAATGCCTAAACACAACGTTGAACCGATGGTGACGCTGTATCACTGGGACTTGTCGCAAAGGTTACTACAAGAATTGGCAGGGTGGGTTATACTCTGACAGATAAAACATCGTAATCGATACATGGTAAACTGAATATCTTACGTTGTTCTTCAATAGGTATTTGATGAATATCTTAGGTTACATTTCTTGAACTATTCGCGTCTCTATTCATTTCTACGAGAAAACTTACGTAGGGATTAGGTATCTAAGGACATAATTAAAGTTTTAAACGATTTAAAAATCATACAATGTTACTTCCACCGGATTTCCATTCGAGCCCATGTTTCATGTCACTTGTGTTCGTTTTCAGTGAGCGATTCGGTCTGTACGAGGTGGACTATCCTGTCCACCTGTCAAGGTGGAGTCCTGAGCGCACGCGCACTCCGCGCAAGTCTGCCTTCAACAAATGGTGCTTTCCGAGAGCAAATGCACGAGTTACTATAAAAATTATCCAAATCGCTATAGGTGTGCCTATACAATTCGAGGATTTCCCTCGATTTCCATGGGATCCCATCATCAGATTCTGACTTGGTGACAATGGGACCACCTCGGTGAACAAACATACAAAAAAAAACATAATGACGAACCTAATATAACCTCCTCCTTTTAGGAAGTCGGTTAATAACTACACTATCGATCAGGTATAAGGATGTACCATCACATAGTATGTATCTGATCTTTCCGCACTTTTTATAATGATTAGCTTGAGCTGTCAATCAAAGATTATGTTGATAAAACCGAATCAAATAATCGTAACCACCTAAACTAAAGATAAACTACCCAAGGAGATTCGGTGATACAGTAAGAGATAGTCCTAATCATAGATGCCTTATCGTAATCTGGACCAGCGCGCGTATGATTCGATTATAGTAGATATTTGCATCGAGCGCAAAGCGGGTACGAGTGTTAAGTTGGTGCCCGAGCACATGCGAGCCACTAAACTAAAAACACTACAAACAACTACATACTCACTTTAGCAAGGTGCGTAATCTACTTTTCTTTCAACTACCGATCTACCTACCGAGATAAAATATACATACTCAAACTCAAAACTCAAGTTAATGAAAACAAAGTTTAATTCATCTTCTCTTCAAACATTTAAAACTTACAATTATTAAAAGTGAAATTTGCACTTTTACTTGAACATTAAAAAAATAAAAAACTGCATTAATGAAAAACTTTGCAACTATGAGATTTCATATAACATTTCTGCACTGTTATGGTTCTAAGCAAAAAGTACGTCCTTTGTTACTACGTAGTTGAAAGAAAAAACTATGGCTTGATTGGTTTGAATAGTTATGTCCTTGTCGTTAACTGAGGGATGTATGATAAAGATAAAGATACATTTATTTGTTCATGATACATTATTATGCACATAAAGAAAAACTATGTCAGTTTTACCGGACCAAAATGTTTTGCCTCATTAGGCGCACAAAATGTTAACATTTTAATAATTAAGTTGGTAATTATAAATTAATATTAATTAATGGCAGTTTCATTTATTAAATTAAAGTTAGTGCAAAATATAGGTAGTCAGTAATTCAATTTACAATCAGAGTCAGTACAAAATGTAATCAATATTAATTACAAGCAAAATATGTCAATTTAATATAATCAAATTAAATCAACAATAAAATTCAAAATTAATCATTAAAAAAATCAACAATGTTATAATAGCACTTATCAGTAAGTAACTTTTTGAGTGTTTTCTTAAATAAATTAAAATTCAATTGCAGATAGATTGAAAGATATTGTTGATAGTATGGATACTGTCGTACAGGCACATAACTGATGCTACAGCGCTGCTTTAATCAACTTCACACAGTTTTCCCTATCAACAAAACACATTTCTTGCAAAAATTAAGAACTCTATCTAGATATAAGTAACAATCTATTATATAAACTTGTATCTAACATTTTGAAATTGTTAGTGAAAATGTTACTTCAAGCAAACGCTTCTAAATAACTGGGACATGTATATCTATACTTTTTGGAGTTTCACGATGGGATTTCCTCGAACGTGCAGTTTTCAAGAAGCTCGACAACGATAAAATATACTTTTAGAGATATCGAAATTGATGACGACTATTTATTATCTACATCCAATGTCCAGATATGTCACCCCACCTAGAGGAAGATAAGATCTTCAATAAATGTAAAACGACTGCTCTTCTGTCGTTAGTCAATCGCCTACGCGGAAGCAGGATGTTGCTAAAATCTGCAGGCTTTGTGTAAGTAAAGGGCTAATTTTTAATGTGCCGAATTGAAATCATCTTCTCTATAACATGTTATTTTTACAATCGTATGTTTTCAGATTAGTATTATGTATGTTATCTGAATGCATGGCAACGCAAATTGAGCGACATGATATAAGACAATTCCCTGAGGGTTTTATGTTTGGAACATCTACTGCATCATACCAAATCGAGGGAGGCTGGGATGCAGACGGTAAGGATATCTATCACAAAATTGTAATTATGTTCTGAACGATTAGATATTCTGCAATAATTAACCATTCCTAATGCTATTGTTTCCAGGTAAATCCAAAAGCATCTGGGATCATATGACTCACACTGATCCTTGTGTGATAGCTGACTGCTCGAATGGAGATGTTGCTTGTAACTCGTATAACGAATACCAAAGAGACGTCGAAATGATGAGGGAATTGGGACTCGATTTCTACAGGTTTTCTTTATCATGGACTCGCATTCTGCCCACCAGTTTTCCCGATCATATAAACGAAGCTGGAGCTCAATATTACAACAATTTAATAGACGAAATGCTAAAATACAACATTGAGCCAATGGTTACGCTGTATCACTGGGACTTGCCGCAAAAGCTCCAGGACTTGGGAGGGTGGACCAACCCACAAGTAGTTGACTGGTTCGCGGATTATGCGCGCATCGTCTTTGGATTGTATGGTGATAGAGTAAAGTATTGGATTACAATGAATGAACCAAGGGAGATCTGTTATCAAGGTTACGGATCGAATACTAAAGCACCTGCACTCAACATTAAAGGTGTGGCTGAGTATATGTGCGCTAAAAACCTTATAATGGCTCACGCCAAGGTTTACCATATTTATGATCAAGAATTTAGACCGAAATATAATGGTTCTATCTTCATATCCCTAAGTGCACAATTTTTTGAACCAGAAACCGAAAAAGAAATCTTGGCTGCCGAAGAAGGTAATCAGTTTGAGGTATGTAACTCTGGTTTGCAAATGTGTATAAAATAACTAACTTAATGGTCTCGCTGACTAAGTAGGTAAGTAGTTCCTACTTTTCACGATAACTTTGTTTTTGTTTATTTCAGTGGGGCGTATATGCTCACCCGATATTTTCCGACACCGGAGACTTCCCACCTGTCTTGAAAGAAAAAGTAGCAGCTAAAAGTGCAGAACAGGGTTTCTTCAGATCGCGGTTGCCTGAATTCACACCCGAAGAAGTAGAATATGTTAAGGGGACTTCTGATTTCTTTGGTCTAAATCACTATTCGACTTATTTAGTGTATAGAAATGAATCAGTAGTGGGTCGATATGACATTCCGTCATTCTACGACGACCTGGGAAATGTGCACTATCAACCAGGTGACTGGGAACATGGCGCGTCAAGTTTTCTAAAGGTACTCTTTCTAGCTTCAGAGTAAATATATTCACGAGATCCGACCTTTTGGGTTAAAATACTTTATTCTCAAAAATACAAAGGAGTCACTTACCTACATGAGAACATAAGATAACATAATGTAATAAACTTATTCTAGGTAACGGTCACCGATACAATACAATACGCTTCGATTTATTTTGTTTTTAAATGTGTTGGTTTACACATTCAACGGTTTTTATTTAAAATTGCTGAAAGAGCTTACATTTTTTATAAAGGATATTATATTCGGTATTTTATGATAAAATTGTGCTCCTTCATAGGTGATATTATTTTTAGCTTAAATTTGTACGTGTCTTTGGCAGGACAAATAAGCTGGGTCGACGAAGACTGCGTTTACATAATATTTGAGATTTTTTGGTAAATGTTACGTTTGTGTGAATGGTTCAATCCATTATTTTTCTAATCAAGAGTTTTATTTACATTTAAATTTGTTTGATATTCAGCAGATTGTTTCTTTAAAATTTTTGTACGGTGGTGTAAAGTATGGATAGAGAAACAGTGTCTTTATGATCCTGTTCTGCATTCTTTGCAGTTTTAATTTACTAACCGCTTCCGTTTTGCTACAGGTTATTCCATGGGGCTTCAACAAATTGTTGACAAAAATCAGACAAGATTACAACAACCCTGCGGTAATCATCACCGAGAACGGCTACTCAAACTATGGCGGTTTGGATGACGATGACCGAATCTCTTACTTTCAACAATACCTGAGCACCATCCTCGACGTGATAGATGAGGGTTCTGACATCAGAGCTTACACTATCTGGAGTCTTATGGATAACTTCGAGTGGATGCAAGGATATACGTGAGTTTTTGTGTTAAAAATAACAAATCATCTAATCACATCACTTTAGCCATACAATCAACTCACGCATGCGAAAGCGTCTTTAACTACTACGATCAAACTTAGTATATAAGTATCATGTATAATTTAGAGGTATTATATAATTACACAAAGAAAGTTTCAATTAAGGCGACGATAACCGACTTTTAATGATTTTATACTAAAGATCACGTCTAAACGAGTAGTGTTAATGATTTGATTTGAAAAAAATATATGTTAAATTAGAGCATTTGCTCAATAACTTAATATGTGAATATTTTAGATTATGTTTATATTACATACTGAAATTAATTTGTAAAGTTATGTCTAACGCGGATACAAAACTGAGAATGGCGCAAAATCTACCAAGCGTATTTTTCTGAAACCTTCACCAATTTAAAGATAATTTAATTATTTATATTTTAGTATACGCGTTTTATTAAAATACCTTTTGTTTTGTGTTTAATAAATTAATAATGCGTCAAATTGGGGACAGCGTTCCTTGATGGGCGAGTCCTATTAGGTACTGTCTGAACATACGACGCGTTACGTGAGCTCAGTACAGAACACGCAAGCTAACCACTCAAGGTCACTGGCAGATATCTGACGTTTTTTTTAGCCGAATGATTGTAATGACCGTGCTACTTTCATTTGTTTAATGATTTGAATTCGTTTCAGTGAGCGGTTCGGTCTGTACGAGGTAGACTACGAGAGTCCTGAGCGCACGCGCACTCCGCGCAAGTCAGCCTTCGTATACAAGGAGATACTGCGCACGCGCGCGCTCGACTGGCACTACGAGCCCGACACCACCTTCATGACCATTGACGAAGGACACTAACAGATGAAAATGCAATTAAATAATGAAAAAAATTAAAACTTGCGCAATAATCTAAAAACGTACCTAGTTTGAATACCTTTTTAGAACAGTAGGCTACTTAATTAAGGGAGTCAGCAATTTATTCACTTCAGTGGCAGACCAGTTATGAACGGCAGTTATACTGGTGATAGAATATAGCAATTTTTTTTTAATGGTTTGGTTGCTGGGACCTTTTAGCCAAGTTTTTTTATTTAGTTACAAAGTTTGTTTGAATAATGATGAAATATACAACGCATGATAGATGATATCCCCGCCCGCCCGCTCCCCTTGAGTGTAAGTGAAGATGTGGCACTTTACTATAATAAGACCTCTTTTTTTTTTGGGTGGGAAATTTTCAAATAACTTCTCCCGCTCTGGGCGGAGGGGGAGGGCGTGTCAGCCTTTTACAGACTAAAACCCACCCGTATTCCTTCATTTGCCTGTGTGCCAGGGCCACGATATCCCTTTCGGACAAACTCGTAACCCTGGTAGGGCTATAATAACAACCTCACGCGGACTTCTTGAGAGACCTTGAAGTAATGTTGCACTGTTTTGTTTCATTTTCCTACACTAATGCACGTTCACAAACACCTGATGGTTAATAATCCTCCATTATTACACATTAATATTCGGCTAAACACACATTTTTGAAAATAAAGCATAATTATTTGCTAAATATGACGCTTCACTTTCCCGCCAAGAAGTCGAATAAAGCTTAAACAAATAAAATAATACCAGCCTATTACAATACAGGGCAATATGTTGTCTTCTCGTTCTCATACACAGAGGCATGAACATTGATCCCCACCCTTGCTCAAGACGGGTTGGAGATTTTAGATTTATATTAACTAGGCTATAAGTCCTGGGGTCTACTCCGAAGCAGGGTTGTTGCTGATGCATATTTTTTTCACATCAGCGGATGCTGATGCTGATTTTTTATTTATATATTTAGGATCTCCAACAAAGGATACACATATACAATATAAATCACAATAACAATAAACGTTCTAGTACGTGTGCTCCTTCAATTACAGGAGACCACAGCATGCACATTTAACTAGGTTTATACAGAATAAAAATAAAATAGATTAACTTCATGACAAAATTTAAGGAAATAATATAAAATTAACATAATTACCATGATTGAGCATTCATATTACAATTGTTTGGTATAATAATAATTCTTACACATTTGTTAACTATTGGAAGAAAGAAACGTAATATTATACTTAGTTATCTTGCAATCGTTAAATTTTATCATTGTCAATATTATCATTGACATCAGCGGATGCTGATTTTAATTATTTTCTTAAAAAAACAGGGAAAAAGTAGTGACCATGATGATTTTATACCTAAAAGTTGCACAGTTTTCCTTGCGCAGGTTTTCAGAGACAATGTATAAATGGAAAACTTCCAAAGAGCAAGTCGATTGCATTATTGGTCAAAACTCGCAAACGAAAACAACACGTGCTATAAGCGCGCGCGCGCGTGCTTTACGGTCATGTCTCGACTCGAATGTAGTAATGTCCTAGAAAAACTCAGAAAGTACTTATGAATTGAAAAAATCACATTGGTACTTGCCCGGATTTGAACACGACAACCTCGTTCACGAGAGGCGACACCTTAACCACTGGGCTATCACGACACGTAAAGAACAAACAACAAAATAATAAAGAAACTAAAACAATTTATTTTAGAAATATATTCAATTTTATGTATTTCTGAGAAATGAGTAAAGAGAGAACGGGTCATAGATTAAAAATTATGGATAGTAAATAGGCAGAAAACTTGTACATTTTTTATGAAGGTAACGAAGCCGAAGGTTCTTATTCACAGAATTAAGCGATAATCAAACAAAAACAATCTAATCGGATTTAGCAAAACAATTTGTTTGTTTTGACTATTTCATTCAAACTCTATTCAATTTATTTTGGACTTTCCGAAGTCTATGAAACACTACCCCTACCACGTTAATTTAACACGTACACGTTAACCGGTACAAAAAATATTTTGCATGATCTGATAATACAACAAAAATATTGAATCACGTGAAGCATTGATCATCTCTCGATTGACGTCGATCGAACGATCTTGAGTAAATATATCCGAACATATAAAAATAAATCGCAGGTGAACTGATAAATGTTGAGCTTGGTATGAGCAAGGTATGAGTACTTGAGTAGAAAGTATTTTTAGGTACTCACAGTTTTGTGTACTGCCAACCGTATTTTTCTAACGATCTGTTAGCCATTTCGTAACACTGGAACATCACGACAATGTTGATTTCACAAAAAAATAACAGGACTTTTGTGGGATGAATGGGCTAAAGCAAAAATCAAAAATGTATCATGTTACACGTTGAATAAAATATAATTAACACACCGCACACAGGCGAAAAAACAAAAAAAACGACAATCGAAAATAAAATAAATGAAATTCATTTTTTTTTTTAATTACATTATGTTCCTGGTCTACAGATGGCCAGTCCGTAATAGGTATATCTAATGAGAACACAACAATATAATTCAACCTTTTTTCGCGTAACTCTAAAACAAGGAATACTGAAATCTGGTACGTACTTATTTAAAATTTTACTGACACAGTGATGTATGGTTTCTTCAGATTCTCGTGTGAATTTATAAAAATAAAAAACCGGCCAAGAGCAGCCGGTTTTTTCTTAATGATGCATTGAACGACATGGCGATAACAATTTATATTCTATATAATAAAAACCGGCCAAGTGCGTGTCGGACCCCACACAATGTAGGGTTCTGTAGTTGGGATGAATTTATATCAAGAACAAACGTAACATTGTAGTTAAAAAAATATGTTCTCCCATACATTCCAACGGAAAATTTAAGTTGCTCGTTAACTTGTAAAGCCTACTTAACTGTGATAGTTTTCCTTTTAACTTTGATATACAGCGTGTTACGGAAAAGGTATATCCATACAAACTGGGTGAAGAGTGCATCTGGTTCAGAATCTCTGTACATCGGCTCAAAAATAATAACTTTAAAAATGTTTTTTTTTTTCTATAGTTTATTAAATTTAAATCATAACAAATGTGTCACCGCACTACTAATATAATGACCCTCATTATCCATTATCTGTGCTGTGCGCCTAGTACACACACACACACCTGCCAAAGCTCTGCGACACGGTGCCGCCGCACCGACACGCGGCGGCGCGGGTGGCACGATTGGCGGCGGAATCAAACGAATGGATTAAAACGTGTACCGATCAGCTGACTTGGTCTAGTGATGTGTAAAATTCAATTGGAAACATTTGGTTAAATGTTTCTTAAATTTATAATTACAGACGGACATGGCGAAACTAATAAAAGGGTTCCTTGTGGACCATCGTATTTCTTCCCGTGGGTGTCGTAAAAGGCGACTAAGGGACTTACTAGAGAATACGCAGCGCTCTCTATGCATTTTAACTATGATCGCCAACCCGCTTGCTAAGCGTGCCGATCATGGTAACCCCCCCCCCTATTGGGGGAAGCCTATGTCCAGCAGTGGACGTCTTTCGGCTGAAATGATGATGATAAATTAGGTTTTTATGAAAAGCCTCGGGCGTCGGTCGCGGTGATTTTGACGTTTAAGCGCTTAAGTGTCGCGTAATCGACCGTTTCACGGGAAATGCGCGTTTACGGTAATAGCATATATAACGATTAATCGTATCATCTGAACCAGATTAGCGACATAAGCCTGTCGAAAAATCGCTCAATGGAAAAGTTTCCCGGAAAATTTTCAAATTCAGGAACATCTAAATCTTTTCTATGGGTTTTTTGTATGAACTATTGTTAGTACAAGACAACGTTTGTTGAGTCAGCTTATAGTTTTTAATAAAGGAAACAGCTGTTTATCGTGCTATTCATCTTTATGATGGAAAATGTAAAAAACCCTCGCAGCAATGCTACTCTATTGGCTTAACTTTACTGCTCTACTGTCACTTTATACACATAAACAAGCGGACTGAAAAGCAATTTTCCTGATTTAACTCACTATAGATACTTACCTACCCTTCGGTTTCCTTCCACGCTTACGTTCATGAATAAATGAAGAAGTAGGTAAGTAGGTACTTTATATAATAGGAAAACATGTGACGTGCAAAACAAGCCTGTCAATGTTTTACATTAGGTCGATTTACCGCGGAACAGCCGATATCGAACTTTTATGACACATGCAGATTTTACTTAAAATTCATGAAGATGCAACAATGACCCTTTCAACAG
The DNA here is from genome assembly GCA_948098905.1 of Tiliacea aurago. Classification (NCBI taxonomy): domain Eukaryota; kingdom Metazoa; phylum Arthropoda; class Insecta; order Lepidoptera; family Noctuidae; genus Tiliacea; species Tiliacea aurago. The sequence goes on along the minus strand of OX402581.1, from coordinate 21,559,176 downwards.
AGTCGATATTTAGGCTTAACAAAATCATTAATTCTACATATCTCTTAAGTTTGATTTGTTCATGTTCAATGTCATGATTTCAAGAAACGTAATAAAAAATAAAATAAAATTATGTTTATTTATCTCCACAAATAACATCATATACTAGTTAAACATATTAAGTTGACAGGTATTTTGAGAATATTTTGTTGTATGCCTATTTCATTGTACATCGTACGTTCATAAATATTTATAATAAAATTATGTGGATTGTTGATTCTAATGATTATAGTTCTGTAAAGCCATATTTTTTATGGCCGCGAATCATATTTAGATCAACATACAACCTGTTACTGACCTGTAAATTGCAAAAAATGTAAGAAAAATATAATTATTTTTCTATATTATTTATCGGGCTATACCTTAGCGCATCCCCCTTAAAAAATGCTTGCAAGTCAAGCAGGAAACTGAAAGAACATTGCAACAATATCCTTAATGACTACATAACCCTGTACCTTCGAGGGACTTCATTTATTTCCTAACAAATCTTTTAGCATCAACCTCATATTAGGTACTTATGATATCGCGGACTTCTTGCCAAGGGGTATCGTATTACCCAGCTACTGGGTTATAGAGGTCAGATAGGCAGTCGCTCCATGTAAAATACTGGTATTTCAGCTGCTTCCGGTTATACTGGAAGCCGACCCCAAAATAGTTGGGAAAAGGCTGGGCAGATGGATACGTTGACTTCAATACTGTACCCTACCTACCTACTTGTGTAAACACTTTTGTGGGATAATTTTTAGGGTTCTGTACCGAAAGGGTTAAACGGGAACCCTATTACTAAAGCTCCGCCGTCTGTCTGTCTGTCTATCCGTCTGTCACCAGGCTGTATCTCATGAACCGTGATAGTTAGACAGTTGAAATTTTCACAGATGATGTATTTCTGTTGCCGCTATAACAACAAATACTAAAAAAGAATTAAAAAAAAATTAAGGGAGCTCCCATACAACAAACGTGATTTTTTTTTGCTCGTTTTTGCTCGATATTAATAACGGTTGAAATATTCACAATATATTCACTTTAAAAATAAATTAAAATAAAACAAATATTTAAGGGGGGCTCCCATACAACAAACGTGATTTTTTTTTTCATTTTTATAGATAATGGTACGGAACCCTTCCTGCGCGAGTCCGACTCGTACTTGGCTGGTTTTTTTATCTTAACTTTTCCCACAGAGTATCGGAAAAAGACAATCGTCAAGGGACGCATCAATAATAAAAAAATAAAAAAATCATTATTCATTCCGCTAAGAGAAACCAATCACTCTTAATATTTAATTAAATATTAATATTTGTGGGCGTCCAAACAAAAAGGATCCAGTTCTCAGATTTAGTTTCCGAGATATACGCTTTTTTGTAAAGTTGGTGAATGCATTTCGCGATTTTTTTCGGCGGAATCACTAGGAATTTCTCCTGTATTGTGGGTGCGTTTACAAACATTTAAACTCACATACACAAATAGCCAGACCCGGAACAACTACTTGTAGGTCATACAAATATTTGTTCCGTGCGGGAATCGAACCCGCGACACGCAGCGCAGCAGTCAATCACTTAACCACTACGCCAACCGTGTCGTTGAATTGATGCTCAATTATCTACAAGTTCATATACTTAATATGTAGTTTTTCTCAAATCAAGCTTTTCAGAGATTCAACTACAAATGTCTGACAAAAAAAATGTACCCGTTTTTGAATATTTTTTAATCCTTAATATCATTTGACTATTATAGATACCGAATCTAGTCTTAACTCAATATCGCACTACTAGATCCGTTTTGCCTGGACGCCCACTTTTAAAGACTTGCTAATTACCACCAGCAGCGTGCAATCGGAGTTTTATAAAGTTAAGTTAATATCAGCAAAGTGCATAGGTTAGGTAGTTGGATCAGTTTTATGTGGCGAGAAAGGACCTCTAACGTGATTGTGACTTCAAAGCCGACCGTCGTCGGTAATTTAATAAAACTCGCAGAGGCCTATTCAGCTTGATTCAATTTACTATGCGATTTTTCAATGTCGCTTCCGCAGAGGTCAGCGCGGTAATTGCGTAACACAATAAACTAGGGTGAGAATCAGCACTTTCCGAACGTCAAAAATTACTTAAGTTAAAGGTTGCCTTGCGTGTACTGTACTGAGCTCACGCAACGCGTCGTACGTTCAGCCAGTAATATGACTCGCCCATCAAGGAGCGCTGTCCCCAATTTGACGCATTATTAATGTATTATACACAAAACAAAAGTAATTTAAAAAAAACGCGTAAACTAAAAGATCAATAATTAAATTATCTTTAAATTGGTGAAGGTTTCAGGAAAACACGCTTGGTAGATTTTGCGCCATTCTCAGTTTTTTATCCACGTTAGACATAACTTTACAAATTAATTTCACTATGTAATATAAACATAATCTAAAATATTTACATATTAAGTTATTGAGAAAATGCTCTAATTTAACATACATTTTTTTCAAATCATTAACACTACTCGTTTAGACGTGATCTTCAGTATAAAATAATTAAAAGTCGGTTATCGTCGCCTTAAGACAGTCCCTCAAATACGCTCCGCCCTTCACCACTTTTTAAATGTTTTAGCTGGGAAGAAGAAGTGGGGCAACAAACTCCCCAGCAGCACAGCTGTCTGTTCAGTTAGAAAAACTTGATTCTATACAATAGTATGTAAAATAATTTGCATTACGCAACACAAAACATTAAATTAAATTATTTGCCTTATGTTAGCTAGCCTAAATCAAACAAAAAAAAAAACAGTATCAAGGGGTTTCATTTTAACATTTCAAAAATATCTATTCTGTTATTTACGTTGTTGAGCAGACAAATTTTTCGAACATATGAAGCAATGGATTAGCAATATCCTTCAAAATCATTCAGATTATGATTAATGGCTTAGTCCCATCTCTTCCCCTTCCCATCTCTTCCCCTAGGCGTTTATACCTACAAAAATTTCCCATCTCTTCCCCCTGACATAAATCACTCAACGGTACAGTCACGGACGAAAATAAACTCAAGTAGTGAAATTAATATATACCTATTAAAAATGAACAAATACAATATTCTTGGTTTTAGTTTTAACGAGGTATGAAAAATATATAATCTGCGTGCATTCACAATAATTAGCATATCACAGGAATCATCTTAGTTTTGTTTTTACTCGGTAATTATTTTTTAAATGTTACATATATATAATAATAATAAATCATTTACGAATATTTGATAGTATTGAAAAATATTCTAACAAGAATAAAAAAAATATAATCTACGTAAATTTACACTATCTAACATATTACAGGAATCATCTTAGATATAATCCACGTAAATTTACACTATCTAACATATTACAGGAATCATCATAGATTTTTTTTTACACTGTTAAGTATTATTTTATGGTGATAATATAGTAAATCATCTACGACTATTCAGTATTATTTAAATAGGCTTTAACATGAAAAAATATATAATCTACGTAAAGGACGTGTCTTTTTCGTCCATACAACTGTGGCCAAAAGATATTTTTGAAGAAAAAAAATAGTAGATTCATTAAAAAATATAATAGGATATTTTTAATCATTTGTGTTACCCAAAATTATCGTTCAAACATATAAATAACTGACAATACAGTTGAAAATTATTCGTAATTCTTTTTTTGTATTTTTGTGTTTATCTCGTTAAAAACAAAAAAAAAAAGTACCTAGTGTAAATAGTTAGTTATGCGATCTATTGTTTATAATGATTTTAATGTATTTGTAATGAAAAAAAACCAAGTTATTGTACTTCGTTAAAATAAAAACAAAAAAAATGCTAAATAAGATAGTTATGAGAAGCTGTCAATATTATGATTATGCTGTCAATTTGACAGTGTCAAAGTATGTTATGCGTAAAGTTTCGTTTAAAGCTAATATTTGCTATTACTCTATCTTTTGTTATTATAGTAGTGAGGGTGAACTGATAGTAAATATAAATTACATTAATATTCTAAATAGGTGGCTCAAACAAATATGGATTAGACTGTACTTTTAACAATAGAATCTATTTTTTTTTAAATGATTTGTGTCAGGGGGAAGAGATGGAAATTTTTTGTAGGTATAACGCCTAGGAGAAGAGCTGGGAAGGGGAAGAGATGGGCTAAGCCTGATTAATAGTGGGTTCGCTCAGATGGAGACATACTTTCAAAGTATTTTCTCTTACATCGTACGTTCTTTATACAAACTGCAGCATAAATACTTAAATAAAAAATATTAATAACTATATTTATTTATTTATGCTGCAGTTTTTATTTAACTGACCCTGACTGACTGTATTTTTATTTATTTTTTTATAAATATATAACAGTCGTAGGACGACTTCATCCGCCTATCCGAAAAAATACCGGGAATTGCTCAAGAGACTTTGCCATACTATCTGCAAAGTTTTACGAAAAAGAACAAAGCACCATGCTAAATAACTGCGAAACGACGTTAATTAACAAACCAGTGTTGCCAGGCTGTCTACGCCGCCTTTGCAATTCAGCCACTTAACCTGACAACTGCACACTTCAGCTCCATGCAATCGTTCTGTCCGTGCCAAAAAAAAACAAGTTCTAGTTGTTCTACCACAAAAACGTGTGCAAACCACAGATTTAGAGTAGGCTAGATACCGCATGTTCATTAGACAGTATGAAAACCGAGCGTGTCATCTTTGTTATACCTACGATGACGTCACCCCAGCCGTTTATACTTGTCAAAAAATAATAGGCCCGTTTTGACATTTAACTTGAATCGATTTATCGTGAGTATCGAGTACCGAATCGTGTGGTTATTTCACTAGTTACGTCGCGATTGATTATCGCGACGTAACTAATGAAGTAACCAACCAATTTTAGTGATCTGCTATACGTAAACAGAATCATTTCAATCGCTAAACGCGTCTGTGAGCTAATAGACTTCGTCAGAAGTAGACGTGCGTTGACATTTTTTCATTTGACATGCAATGCAAACGGCTTGTGGTATCTAGCCTACTCTAAATCTGTGATGCAAACTTTTATCTCATCTTCTCTAACCATTTGTCGGTTTTCCAGTCATTGCAAAAACTCTTTCAGTTTTTAGTCATTTAGTTTATCTTAATCTAACTACTATGTTGTACTATGTACCTGTTTTAGCCGCTATGCAGGTAATATACCTGAAAACTATTTTGCTCGGTTGTCGGTCACGAGTAACCGAGTAAACTAGTTTTTTCGGAACCCGGAACCCGGGCCGACCCCCACACGACGCACGAAAAAGTAATAAAAAAATCCCCATGCCATCAACCGAGCACAAATCCAGTCTCCCTGCAGCTACTGAGAAATTCCTAATGAAAAATCCCAATAACACTGACCCACCTGGGAATCGAACCCAGGACCTCATGCTCAGCAGTCGCGCTTGCGACCACTAGACCAACGAGGCAGTCAGCAGGCAGGTAACAACTAAGCAAGTTGGTCATGCCATCGTTAGCCATACCATATATAACTGTCCTATTTGGGTTACTGTTGAACCATTAGTAGAAAATGATAGACCAGCCAGGACTATAATTATACTTTCTATTAATGGAGAACTTGTTAACGAATGAATTGACAGAAATATGTTTCGAAGTTGTATCGTAGATTCCATCTTATTATGACTAGTCTCATGTCTAGTAGCAGTAACGTGTAGACTCAAATGAGTCTCTTTTCGTCTTATTACAAAACAAGGTTTATCTTCATACCCAGGTTTAAACCATGGAGACATTATTGAATTTCGAACTTTATTCCGTCAATGGTAAAGTTCCATAAACAAAACTGACAACTTAGTACCGAACTAAGTTTTCAGTTTTGTATAATATAAAGAACGGTATTTTAATCAGATACGAGTATACGTTCTTATTAAAAAAACTGGCTCCATGGTTTAAGCCATGTCAAAATATAAATCTTGTCTTGTATTATGACGGATAATGTTTATCCATGGAAGAAACATTTGATCACAACGCGACCTTTTATGAAAAACTAGCTTCTGCCAGTGATTTCGATCGCATGTTTTTAGGGTTCCGTACTTCAAAAGGAAAAAAGGAAGCCTTATAGGATCACTCGTGTGTCTGTCCGTCTGTCACAGCTGATTTGCTCCGAATCTACTGGACCGATTAAGTTGAAATTTGGTACACATATGAACTTCTGTGACCCAAATAAATTAATTTTGAATATGCAGGTCACTTTTGGGGGACAAACTAGAAAATTAAAAAAAAAAATTTGCTGACTGTACCGTGTGACATAGTTATCTAATGAAAGGGCTTGTTTTAAGAATTTTATACATATTTTTTTTTATAGTTTTAAAACACATACTTTTGAATTTATTTAAGAAAATAGATGAAAAATTACCATTTCATTACTTATAGATTACAGGAAAATCTATAAGAAATCTGTGATCTTAAAATAACATGGTAAATCACTCAATATTGTGCGTACAAACTTACATTTGCAGTTGGAATGTATGGGGATCATGTTTTTCAACTATAAAATAACATGGTAAATCACTCAATATTGTGCGTACAAACTTACATTTGCAGTTGGAATGTATGGGGATCATGTTTTTCAACTACAATGTTAAGTTTCTTCTTGGGATATACTCGTCCCAACTACGGAACCCTTCATTGTGCGTGGTCCTACACGCACTTGGTCGTTTTTTTTTTTAATTTCGTCTAATTCCACGTGCCCCGTTACTTCGTTTTCGCTTAGCGTTCTTTCTAACTTTTTTTTCTTTTTGCCCGGCTCCTAAGGGTCGTAGCGTGATGATAAATAGCCTATAACCTCCCTCAACAATTGGGCTTTCAAAGGCAAACATATTTTTTTCTAATCCGACTCGTAGTTCCAGAGATTAGCGTTCAAACAAACAAACTCTTCAATCTGCCCAACCTTTTCCCCAGTATCAAATTAAATCAAATCTACTTATTTTCCATAAATGTTGGTACAATTTCGGTCTTAACATAAATATGTATGTATGTCGGGGTCGGCTTCCAGTCCAACCGGATGGAGCTGAATACGAGTATTTTACATGGAGCGACTGCATATCTGACCTCTTCAACCCAGCTACTGGGTAATACGATACCCCTAGGTAAGCATGGTTGTCAGACTTTTGGGCTTCTGACGACCCCTAACAACCTGTCATTCGTGGATTTTTGACAGCCGGGATCAATGCAAAACCAAAAAAAAGCCAAATCGGTCCTGCCGTTCTGGAGTTATACGCTTACCAACGAACAGCATTTCATTTTTAGGATTCCATAGTCTAGAAGGAACCGTTATAGTTTCGCCATGTCCGTCTGTCTGTCTGTCTGGCCGCAGCTTAGCTCAGAGACTCAGTACTAGAAAGCTGTAATTTTTCATGGGTACACATATTAATCAGGCTGGTTATATAAAATCTTAAAATATTTTTGTTCAAGTTGTCAAGCTCCTACATTTAAAGTGGAGATGGTATTTTTTTTTCGTCTATCCCATTGTGTGGGGTATCGTTGGAAAATATTGCGAGTGTGTCGAAACAAATCATTGTTCGATCCATTTCGGATTCGAATCCGTTTGCGAAATATTAAAAATGCTAATTTTTGTTAGTCAAGTGTCCGCCCACAGGTAAATGGTTGTTTATGGATATGTGAAAAATATCGTGGCAGTAATACTTGCTTATACTTAACGAAATTAAAAAGAAAACTATCTATAGTAAGTAAGTTAACGAGTAATAGTCGACCAACTTACATTTGCAGGTTTGACCATGACGTATACTCGTATTAATATGTATATATCTATAGATTGTTATCGCCATGTCGTTCAATGCACGTGTGACAGCTAGATTGCCGCAATAGCCGAGCGATTGGCATCTGCCCTATAAGTCGCAGGTTTTATTTTCACACGGAGCCAATATTTGTATTGCCTACGCCCTATGGTTGTGCAACTCGGTCGATCATAGTCTAGAGTTCTCGGCACGAGAAAACTGCTGAGAATGATTTTGAGGTAAGTAATAATATATTACAACAATTTTTCTATCTTTTTTCTTTTATATGTATACATCTACCTCACCTAGCTAATAATATATTTTATGTAGTGCCCAGAACAGTTATCCGACGAGAGGCACGTGTGCCTTTTGCCACGACTCCTAGACGAAACAACGCGGGTGAACTGGCACCTCTCTATAGACTAGCCAAAATCTACAACTTCTACAACAAATTTGGATATATTCGCTAAAAATTTAAGAAATATTTAGTGGATTGTCTGCATTTGCGTGATGTGTAGTGTATTTTCTTTTTGTTTAGGAACCCTATTACTAAGGCTGCGTCGTCTGTCTGTCTGTCTGTCCGTCCGTCACCAGGCTGTATCTCATGAACCGTGATAGTTAGACAGATGACATTTTCACAGATGATGTATTACTGTTGCCGCTATAACAACAAATACTAAAAAACAGAATAATATCAATATTTAAGGGGGGTCCCATACAACAAACGTGATTTTTTTGCTCGTTTTTGCTCTATATTGATAATGGCAACAGGTAGACGCTTGAAATATTCACAGAATATTTAGTTATACATTCACATTAAAAATAAATAATTAAATTAAAATAAAACAAGTATTTAAGGGGTGCTCCCATACAAGGAACGTGATTTTTTTGCCATTTTTATAGATAATGGTACGGAACCCTTCGTGCGCAAGTCCGACTCGCACTTGGTTGTAGTAATTATATCAAGTACTATTTATTTTAGTTTGAGATAAGTGCATCCTCTTTTTTCTCTTCCTGTCTTCTTCTTTCTGTTGTTGTAACTTGAATATTGTGTCTTCACTATATCAATAACCTAGGTAATATACGTCTTGAATTGTACATTTACCCACATGCAATTTAATCTAAGGTGTAACATATAATGTACAATTGTTTGTTTTCCCTAACAAAATAAATAAATAAATGTAGACCCTAACGGATGTTTGGATAAAGACATATATACATTGTATATAGAATAGAATAGAATAGAATACTCTTTATTATGTACACCATAAAAGTTACAGATATAAATGTTAAAATTTTACATAGGGTGACACAATGGGCGGACTTATCGCTAAAAGCGATCTTTTGCAGACAACCTTTGGATGGATTAAAGGGGGAAGGAGAGACAATACTGCAGGTAGTCAGTGGTGTACCATTTACATATACAATAAATACATACATACACAATGCATACAGTTATGTAATAAATGGGTAGGTATATATATATACAATATAAAAAAATATTATAAGTTAGTAGTTAGTTACTACAGTGTTTAATTTTGCTTTCAGTCTAGTCAATTAAGTCTTACCTAGTACATGCTAAAGCATAATTTCATCACCATTAAGATACAACGAAAAATAAAGAAGATTTATAGAAAATAATAACCGGAGTCCTATTCGTTTTACTTCCCAGCATCGAGATGATTTTCAAACTTTTTATTTGTAATACAATATTTTTTCAGTTTCAGCCACTTCGGCATAAAAAAGTGTGCCTTACCTTCGGCACTCACGCGCACCCCTCGCAATCAGCGTTCATGAACAAGCAGATAATCCGCACGCGATCGCTCGACTTTGATTGTCAGACCGATACCGGCATGACCATCCACGGGGGACATTGAAATGTGGAGCACCGCCGATCGTGTTCAATAAAACGTTTAAACTAATTATAAGTAGTAGTTAAGTAGTAACTTAGATAAACACTTGGGACCCTTGCCATGTTAAGGAAAAGGGTTTTCTCTGAAGAAGGATTTTTATGGAAATTAGGTTACACACCGTATCGCAACCGGCGCAAGCGATAAGAAGTTTGGTAATGGTCCCTTAGGACCGAACGACGGACGAAGGCCACATCCATGGATTACCATGGATTGATGTCGCTGTTTTTGTCAAAGTTTAAGTCAAATTATTTATTTTAATATTTACAAAAAAATTGAATTGATTCTAGTCGCCCCTTCCAAAAGATAGTTTCGTATGGAGAAAAATGGGCAAGAAACTCCTCCGTTAGTCTTTTAAAATGTTTTACAATATTTTGTATAGGTACTCCTACATTAATATAACCACCTTTTTTTCAATTCTTGACTTTCCCTCTTCCCTTAGTTATCTAGCCCCCCACTTTCAGTACGTTTGCACCAACCATAATCAAAATTTACGTTCATCTCACAATCGTCTTCTGCAATGTCCCACTCACCGCACAGACTTCCTTCACTCTTCCTTTTTCGTTCAGTCTATCTCTCAGTAGAATACGCTTCCCCAGGAAATCAGGATGGCAACCAACCGATTATCCTTTAAAGTTAAAGTTCGCGAGCACATTCGCAAGAAGCTGGCAGTATCATCACAACGGTAATGTTTTCCCATTGTTTGTCTTAATTATTTTAATATATTTATGTATATTTATTTGTGCATAGATTTATATATATAATTAGGTGTATATATTATATTTATAGTTTTAATAGGTATATGTATATCTTTACATTTAAATAATATTATTTTATTCCTCAATTCTCACTATTGCACCTACCACTGTTTGTCTCTGCATCGCCCAAAGGTTGACTGGTAGAAAATGCCTATGGTATAAGTCCGCCTCTGTACATTTGTGTGCTTAAAGTATTAAATAAATATATTTATATGTGAAGATGATGCACCTAGAATAAAATTGCTATACCACAATAGGTAAAAATAATTAAAATAAAAAAATTAAATTAATTAATCTGTCATTGCTTCAGCAATGACAGATTAATTAATTATGTGATAGATCAGATACGTGGTTGTTAACATATTTACAAATATTGTAAAAATATACTGTTTTCCTAAAAAAAATAAGTAATAGGTCAGTGTGTGACTTAATCACAGAATGTAAAATAAATGTCATAAAAATAATAAATTATACCTACAATTAATTTAGCAATCAGATTGATTTTTTCTAGATTCTAGGTTGTCCTATGGAGCTGTACCAGCAAGTTTCCAAGCATTCTTATCTTGGATATAATCCTCTAATTTGTAATATGCTTGTTTACAAAGTGTACTTAATGATAATTTAATAAATAATTTGATAATCTTGATTTATTTCCTGCTTAAAACAACCTAAATATATTTGATACTGACTGGAAGCCGAGCTTGTGGCGATAAGCGATCAAATCCTGGTTCCTAATAATTGTGTTTAAATATAAAGTGACTATTAGAAGAAAAAAAAACACTGCTTTATGAATTGATTAATCAAAAACTGAAAATAACAACGCTTTATAGCTACAGTAAATACTAGAAGCACATATTATAAACGGGATGATCAACATCATCATTATCCAGGTAACCTAAAAATGGATCTTAGCGATTCGTAGGCCATTCGTAACAAACGTCGTAGCTCGTAGCGTTCAGTGTACTTTGCCCACCCACAAGGGAGAAGTGCTTGTTCCCGAAAACGAAAGTAAATAGGAATGATTCTAACAGCAAAAATTGATAAAGGTAACTGAACATCGACAAAGGTAACTGAAAATCCCGTAGATTCAAAATTCTGTGTGATCGCGATAAAATGGGACAATCGCTATTCTTTTACAGGTGCCGAAAAAGAAGATTCAAAGAGTAGTAGGTAATTAAAGCATCTCCAGTCTCCACCTTTATTATACAGATTCAGTTTGAATAATTTTGTAATGAATTTGAAATTTAAACTTTCAATCCCTTGTTTTTCGGAATGACTGAACCGATTTGAATGAAACTCATAAGCAAGGTCTAAAAAGCTAGTAAAGAACATTTTCGAAATGTCAAAAACAGATAACTGGAAATCTCTGTTTGTATGGAAAATTTAAAATCGGTGTAATTTGGCTGTAACACTATTTTTCAAAAATGTTCTTTATTAACTTTTTGAACTTTGTATCCTGCTTCTACGTATGAAGTTTCATTAAATCGGTTCAGTCATTTCGAAAAACAAGGGCTTGAAAGTTTTTATGAAATGCTGTAACGCTCTTAACCGAACCACGAAAATAAAGCAAGAGCATATAACACTCTCAAAAACAGGAGTATCAAAACTTAGGTAGTAAAACTATAAACAATTCAAGTAGTATATGTGACGAAGGCTTTAGAAATCCCGCCTCATCTTTTACGAGAACGAGTTCTGTCCCGGGAAACGGAGGAAATGTGGCAAATACGGAAATCATCCTATCGCGATCGAGGATTCGCATTTGTCCCAACAGAAACGTACCGAGGGATAGGTTAGAAATATACCGAGCTGTGCATATTTTACTGTTTTCGTATTGAAAATGAGATGTATAAAAAAAACCGGCCAAGTGCGAGTCGGACTCGCGCACGAAGGGTTCCGTACCATTATCTATAAAAACGACAAAAAATCACGTTTGTTGTATGGGAGCACCCCTTAAATATTTGTTTAAAAATTATTTTTAAAGTGAATATGTTACCGGCCAAACCCGATTTCAGGACAAACTAGTTTAGCCTAGGCTAAACTAGTTCTTCCTATACGCGATAGGATTAACTAGTATAGCCTAGGCTAAACTAGTTTGTCCTAAGCCCGATAGGATAAACCAGTTTAGCCTAGGTCGAATCGGTTTATCCTAGTTAGAATTTACATGCTTTAGGATAAACTGGTACGTTCTAATCTGAAATCTGATTGAGCGTGCTGCGGGAGCGGCGTGACCGAAACGAATCGCAGCAAAACCGACTCCACGTAGTCTTGTCAGCCCTACCCCTAGAGTGTTATTTAAAATCGCGTAGGCGCGTAGGGGCGAGGCGGCCCGCGAGCTGAGGAGCAGGTGGTTTCAACGCTTCCCACCGCGGCTGAGGCTGGCCGGCAGAGCCGGCCAGCAAGCCGAAGCCTCGGTGGTGAGCGTGAAACACATCTGTGACGATAAGCTCGCATGGGACCGCTGGAGCCCTGCAGCGCCGGAGCCGTGACAGAAAACATGCCTGCTGCATGCTTGCTTGCACGTTTATCATATTAGACTAAATAGGTTTTATGTCCAATTCGACCTAGGCTAAACTGGTTTATCCTATCGGGCTTAGGACAAACTAGTTTAGCCTAGGCTATACTAGTTAATCCTATCGCGTATAGGAAGAACTAGTTTAGCCTAGGCTAAACTAGTTTGTCCTGAAATCGGGTTTGGCCGGTAACAAATATATAACTAAAGATTCTGTGAATATTTCAAGCGTCTACCTGTTGCCCTAATCAATATCGAGCACAAAAATCACGTTGTTGTATGGAAGCCCCCTTAAATATTTATTTATTCTGTTTTTTAGGGTTCCGACCTCAAGAGAAAAAAACGGAACCCTTATAGGATCACTTCGTTGTCCGTCTGTCTGTCTGTCAAGACCCTTTTTCTCAGGAGTGCGTGTAGGTATCAAGTTGAAATTAATATCAAATACGTAAATCTATGGTCCCTTGGAGCTCTAAAAACCAAGCTTCTAAGTCAACGCAATAAAAAAATACGGTGATTTAAGCGACATTATTGTTACATATTTCGATACTCGCAAATAAATCAAAACCTATAGGGTACTTTCCGTTGACGTAGAATCATGAAATTTGGCAAGAAGCAAGGTCTCGCAGCACAAGTATAGGAAAAAGTCCTAAAATTGTAAATTTGTAGTTTTATCAAATAAAAAAATTGTTTTTTGCGATTACAAACTTATATTTGCAGTTGGAGAATTGACTGTGACGCAATAGTATATCGATGTATTGGAGAACATGTTTTTCAACTACAATGTTAAGTTTGTTTTTAGGATAAATTCATCCTAACTACGGAACCCTTCTTTGTGCGTGGCCCGACACGCACTTGGCCGGTTTTTAGTATTTGTTGTTATAGCGGCAACAGAAATACATCATCTGTGAAAATTTCAACCGTCTAACTATCACGGTTCATGAGATACAGCCTGGTGACAGACGGACAGACAGTAGTACGATCAAGGAGATTCTTTAAAGAAAATACAAAGATACGTATAACTACTGTTTTACGTGGCTACCTACAAATAATTTTATGCAAGAACATTTTTCATAAAATGCTTTTGGTACATACCTAAGAGTCTTTATAAATAATCGACGCTTCAGTTTTTTTCTTTGATAAGTAGTTTAAATTCCTGCGGGTTACCTGGAATGCCACGTAACTCAAGGCTACACATTCCTGGCAAGCTGCGGAATGCCGCCTCAGATGGTATTGTCGTACTAAATGTGGATTATACGTAGGTACCTCGCAGAGGCGGGGAAAGCTTAATGCCAAATAACTACCGATAAAGATTTTATTTCCTTACTATGGATATATGTGATTAGAGCGAAAAACTGTCTATAGAGGCGAATTCCGAATTAAACTGTCAATAAACAAAATGATGACAACCCTATGAATTTGGAATATTTTATGCTTACGTGTGCCACATCCACGCATTCACATAACGTAACTACGAATACTTATTCCAAGATCGATTGCTCTTGTCATCCGTTATTGTCGGTAAGATAACTTTCATTCTCCGAGTACCTGGCCGTCAACTGATCCAGTATAACGTGACCTGTCCAACCCTCACTATTCTGTTATGTAGTGTACATAAAAAGGGTTTTACAATGAATTCCCGAAGATCTTCTTTGATCACTTGTGTGATTTTGTGGCATTTCCAATCTTTCTCGGCGTTCGAACACCGTCCCTAAAGGTGACTGGGGGTATCTTTACGGGCATTTTATTTTACAAAACACCAGTAGGTATTATCAAAGCTGTTCTGGTATTATTTTAAGCAATATTGGTTTTAAAGGTATTTACAAGGCAGAACTGAGTGGAAACGCTGGAAGGGGACGCCCTAGAAGGACATATAGTGACCTAATTGGTGATGTTCTTCAGAAAGGTCAGGTGCGTAGTACTCGCAACCGGCGAGCGTGTATGACCAGATGTATGAACGTAAAGGCTTCTACAAACCGGCGCGACCTGTCGCGCGACGCGACACCGGTAGAACAATTTTCTTGAATAATAGTTTCTGTCTACCCCCATGGGAAGAAGGCGTAAATTTATGTATGTATGTAATATTGGTTTTATTTTTAACCGGGAATGAATTTGTTACAGTTTTGCTCTTTACTTTACGTATTTGTCTAGGCTTTGGTCATCCGTCGCTATCCAAACGCTTAATACATTGTTTAATCTCAACGCGTATTGTATTGCGATTTCTTTTTTCAGGATATTTTGATACGCAGTAAAGCCAGATTTTTGTATAATACTAAATTCCATGCAAATGGATGTTCACGCGACACGCATACGAATGACCGATGTAGAATCAATTTAACGGGAATGGAGACGCGTGAAACAATATCTACATGGATGTGCTCTGAATGCTACATTTATGATGTGGCTACCTGTGTACCGTTTTACGTTACAGGGCCTATTGCAAATATCACACTACTGCTTTTGTACAAACTTTTTTTTTGGGAGGGAAATTATCAAATAACTTCTCTCGCTATGGGCGGAGCGGGAGGGCGTGTCAGACTTTTACTGACTAAAACCCACCCGTGTTCCTTCCGTTGCTTGTGTACCAGGGCCACGATATCCCTTTCGGACAAACTCGCAACCCTTTGTTTTTTTAGGGTGGGAAATTATCAAATAACTTCTCCCGCTCTGGGCGGAGCGGGAGGGCGTGTCAGACTTTTACTGACTAAAACCCACCCGTATTCCTTCATTTGCCTGTGTGCCCGGGCCACGACGTATATTCCCAGTCGCCCCCGCGGGGATTGCCACCGGAGGCAAATGGGAATAAAAATTCCCAGTTGCCACCGGCGGCAGTGACTGGGAACTCATTGCCCCCCCCTACTTCAGTTTCGCTGTACATTGCATTCTCCATCGTAGAGAATAAACGGATGAGGCAACTTATCCTAAACCTGCCTCTAATCACTAAAAAAAAGACAAAGTGCATTGAAATATTTTTTTATTTTGATTTCGATATGAATAAACTTGTTAAAATTAAACATTTATACTGGTATTTTGTATCACAGATATGATACTCTTAAAAACAGTAATTAAATTAGGAAAGCAATACATAGTAATCAATTCTTAATAAATACGTATTATGAACAAGTCTGTAAATATTCATATTCATAGATAACAGACTTTTTTTTATTATGGTCAATTATTAATTTACCATTTCTATAACCTTATAACACCCATATAATTATATATATTTCTGGAATACTTAATATTTAAAATTAGTCACAAATTTCAATCACAGATAATTCGAGCATTAACAATAATACAATAATTTCCTTAAAGTTTTGGGCTAAAGATAAAAATTTGTAAAGATAAAAATTGTAGGACTAGAATATTTTTGTTATAATATTTTTATTATTTATTTTCGTTTAAAGTTTTGGGCTAAAGATAAAAATAAATTTTAAATATTAAGTACACCATATATATAAATGTGGGTGTTATAAAGTTATACAAATGGTAAATTAATAATTGACCATAATAAAAAAAAAGTCTGTTATCTATGAATATGAATATTTACACCCTTGTTTAGAATACGTATTTATTAAGAAACTAGCTTCTGCCCGCGACTTCGTGCGCGTGGAATTCGTAAGACACCACTACAATATAGTAATAACAGCTACATTTTTATAGAAAACTGCCTCGTTGGTCTACTGGTCGCAAGCGCTTCTTTTGGGCATGAGGTCCTGGGTTCGATTTTCGGGTCAGGCAAAGTGTTATTGGATTTACCATCTGGAATTTCTCAGGTGTGCCCGGTTAGTGTCAATTGGCTCGCCCCCTATTCCATGGAACCTAAACATAACTGGCGGAATTTAATGTGGGTTTACTATAGGTAGGTAAGTACACCTCTGCCTAACTCTTCGGGGAATTTAGACGTGATGCTATGTTATTTTTATAAAAAATAAATACATACAAAAACTCACGCTTTCTTCCCATGATGGTAGGCAGAAACTATAGAACGCCACCCGCTACGCTACTTACATACTCTTTTTGCTTCGTTTCGGTTCATACATCTGGTCATATACGCACGCCTGTTCAGAGTACTACGCAATTGACTTTTCTGAAGAACATCACCAATTAGGTCACTATATGTCCTTCTAGGGCGTTTCCACTCACAGCTGCCTTGTAAATTCCTTTTGTTAGTCGCCTTTCATTAATCCTTTCAACATGACTAAACCATCTGAGCATATGCTTTTAAAAATTTCCCACTACATCTTCTTTTAAACCACACCGTTGCCTTATCACATAATTTTTCAGCCTATCATTCATAGTCACGCCACACATGCTTTGCAAGGAACACATTTCCACAGCTTTGATTCTACTTTTATGCTTCTTTTGCCACACCCATGGCAACATTCACTTCCATGTATAAGCGTGGGTACCAGCACACCATTGTGAAAAGCCAGTTTAGCCTTTTTGGGCATCGAATGGTTCGTCACAATCGCATGTAGAACACTACTCTTTATAAAACTTTCCTGTATACTACGTTTGTAATTATGGTCTCAACAGCCAAAATATACAGAGACTCAGGACTGGTGACGCGTGAGCAAGCGACGTATCGACTCCGCAGCCGTCAGTAGTAATTTCCCATTGCTTTCGAAGTTCTTCGTTTTTAGTGAATTTATGAACGCCTGCGTTCCTGCTTATACTACCTAATGTCACAAAACTGATACACTGACTGATGCATTCTTACAGATTGTTCCTGACGATCGACTATCACTAAAATAATATAGCAGTAGATTATGCAGAAAACATGGCCGATAGGGCCGAAAGTTTCTAGAGTGGCGACCGTGTACCCGGAAGGCCGCTCACAAGGTGGACCGATGACTTTGTGAAGGCCGCAGGAATCCACTGGATTCAAGAAGCACAGAACTGGTCGAAGTGGCGATGTTTAGGGAAGGCTAATGTCCAACAGTGGATGTCTTTCGGCTGAAATGATGGTGATGTGATAATACTACAAATTAACGATTTTCGGACTTTTGCCTTTACTTGTGCTGTGAGACTTTGCTTTGTGCAATATGATTCTAGGTCAACGGAAAGTACCTTATAGGTTTTGATTAATTTGCGAGTATTTTAATATGTCGCGTAGATGGCCATATTTATATGGCCACTTAGAAGTTTGTTTTTTGAGCTCCAGGAAACCGTACAACAGGTATTTGAAATGAATTTCAACTTTATACCTCCATGCGTTCCTGAGAAAAAGGGTATTCACTGACAGACCGACAGACAGACGGACGGATGGGCAGACATCGAAGTCATCCTATAAGGGTTCCGTTTTTTCTTTTTGACGTAGGTACGGAACCCAAAAAAGTAAGTTGGAATCTCATTTCCCACGATATGTATGGGAAAAGATTTTTGTGATTTCTGACTCGTCTAGTACTCAAGCCTCAGTTGGTCTTATACCCCTTTATTACAAAACAAGGTTTATCTTCAGACCCAGGTTTAAAACATGGAGCCATTATTGAATTTCGAACTTTATTCCGACTATGGTAAAGTTCCTAAACACAAAACTGACAACTTAGTACCGAACTAAGTTTTCAGTTTTGTATAAAGAACGGTATTTCAATCACTGTTACGTTCTTATTACAAAAACTGGCTCCATGGTTTATGCCATGTCAAAATATAAACCTTGTTTTGTAATAAGGCAGATAGAGTTTTTGATCCTCATATGAAACAGGTTCTATTGGCACCAAATTTATTTTTTAATGAAAATTGTCTTTTATGGCTGACTGTACATTTTAATCAAAATCTACGTCTGCAGATGAAAACGTCTCAAAAAGATATAGATAGTCTCCTAAGACCGATTTCACGTAGCTACAACGGTTAAGATACCTTTACTGCCCCATCACAATAATCCCCTCTGTTTAGTCATGATGATTGACAGCTTAGCCCCATAAATCTATAGCGTGATAATAAAATGTATAAATGTTCTGACCATTTGGCTCGTCTTTTTACAATTTACTGTAAACTATAGAGGTATACAAACATAATGCAATATTGCTCATCCCCCATAGCAAATAGCGCGATAATAATGTAGCCTACCGACTGACCAGACTTATAGGTAATATCTGGTAATATCTATGCAAAATTTGAACAGAATCTATCAGGTAGAATTTGCTTGATGCTGGAACGTGCATTCATAATGCAATATTGCTGATCCCCCATGGCAAATAGCGTGATAATATATAGCCTATCAATTGACCAGGCTTCTATGGAATATGTATGCAAATTTTGAACAGAATCTATCCAGCAGAATTTGCGTGATGCTCTAACATCCATACAGACAAACAGACAAAAATTATAAAAAATATATTTTCGGCATTGGAATCGATCCCAGACCACGTAGCAATTATTTTTTCTCAAAAATATTCAATGTACATTTTTGACTTCGCTACGATTTTATTACATGTATAGATGATTACTATGTATTACTTTCCTAATTTAATTACTGTCTTTAAGAGTCTGATTATCTGTGATACAAAATACCAGTTTAAATGTTTAATTTTAACAAGTTTATTCATATCAAAATCAAAATAAAAAATATTTCAATGCAGTTTGTCTTTTTTTTAGAGATTAGATACAGGTTTAGGATAAGTTGCCTCATCCTTTTATTATCTACGATGGAGAAAGCAATGTACAGTGAAACTGAAATGGGGGCAATGAGTTCCCAGTCACCGCCGGTGGCAACTGGGAATTTTTATTCCCATTTGCCTCCGGTGGCAATCCCCGCGGGGGCGACTGGGAATATAGGGGCCACGATATACCTTTCGGACAAACTCGCAACCCTGGCAGGTACAAACTTGCCATTCAATTTGTATTTACAGAAGTTATCTTGTAAACAATTACTTATTTAGACTAATTCTTAATTAACTATCGTCGTAGGAGGGTTTCATTCGTGTATCCAGAAACAAAGAACCATAGCGTTCACTTCGATAAGACAAAGCCAAGTCTAAAGGCCATCATAAAGTCTGATCTTGTTGGTGTGATCAATCTACGATCAACGTAATATTAAGTTCGTCCTTCTTCAGCCATGAGACCACTCATCTTATACCTCAGTCCTACCTCATAAAGAAAGCGCTTGAAAGCACCGCAAGGCACTTAAATCGAGGGCGTCTTGTTAATTCCTTAAAAAACTGAAGTGCCCCCCCCCCCCATTGTTCAGCGGTCGCCTCGTTCGCCTGAACAATACGGAACCAGAAGTGTCGAGTCACTGAACCCACTCAAATCATACTCGCAAAAAGCACATATTATGCAAAATATATGGTTTAGGTACATTTCTGGTTAAATATACTTTCTTAAAACATTAAATAAATAATAATTTACCTTGTAGCACGAGATAGGTGTATAAACTGCTGATAAAACAAATAATTCCACCTCCTGAATACAACCGCGAGTTAATATAATTTATTACAGAATTAGGTTCAGTCAGTACAAAGTTCCAGTAAGTATTATTTGTATGCGTATGTAATACTAAGATAGCTCATTAATTGTTCCGATAATGTAAAGTATCGACGTGCGGACATAATTTATATCGCAGAACAATCCCTGGCTAGCTGCCAGCGGCTACTGAAGGGGAGTTGTGTATTCAAGGCGTGCAAACAATCAACCTGTCGGATAACAGATGTAAATACCTACATCACAACAAATAATTTATTGTATAGCTGCACAGAATGGCTGCAAAGACACGACAGAATTGTGGACTTGCACACGATGACGGATAAAGGACAAAGCATGGGGGAAGGCTTTGGACCCACTCAGCAGCAGTAATTCATCATCATCATTATTATTTCAGCCGAAAGACGTCCACTGCTAAACATAGGCCTCCCCCAAAAGGAGGTGTCATAATTGCCACGCTTGGCAGGCGGGTTGGCGATCGCAGTTTGGTGTTAAAATGCATATGGAACGCTACTGCCCATTCTCTAGTAAGTCCCTTAGTCGCCTTTTACGACAACCACGGGAAGAAATATAATGGTGCTATTCTTTACGTCCGGCACCACAAGGAGCAGCAGTAATTAGTGGCAAAAAAAAGATTGTCAAACATAAAGATGATTGCATCGCATACGTAAGTAATCATAATTTAATAGTTGTGATTATTAATTTTAATGAAGTACTTAAGATTTTCTAGATATTCTTGGTCAGCAAATAGAAAGTTCACCACTTCTAATTACCTAGTACCTACCTATGTATCAAGCCGCGAAGCCGGGAATCGGCAAACGTAAGGTAGGATGCCCTCAGGCTAGGTGGAGCGACGATCTTCGCAGGGTAGCTGGTGGCAGCTGGATGAGAGTTGCCGAGAATCGAGCTGAATGGCGTGCAATAGGAGAGGCCTATGTCCAGCAGTGGACTGCTATGGGCTGATGATGATGATGTATCAAGTATCCAAGTTTTCATCAAAGTTTTACTTCGACCCAAAAATAAGGAAACAATCAAGACAAACAAGCTATCATTACATGCTCCTTACAGAGTATAAGGGTGATGGCAAGGTTGATGACAAAAACTTTCATTCACGACGAATATCACGTTTCACTTTTTAATAACGAGCACAATGGCCCGCACTCTATGGAACCATGACACATCTATATCTTCTGCCTACAAGTTGGAAAATAACAACAGTGAAGCTTCCTAACTAACTTATAGTTATTGAGCTTACTTATCGGTAGATTAAGTATAAAATCATCAAAGAGTTTATTAGAGTAGAACAGCAAACTTCGAGAAAGTGGTTTTTTGCTTATAAAATTTGCATTTTGAGACCTTTTGTTTTCTCTTTGTACCTAAATCAAAAACCTGTTAGGCCGGATTTGAGAAAGCTAAATTGTAAAGTAATCTTTAATAAACACATTATAGTATTATCCATGCGCGTCACAGCATCGCAACTGGATTTTAATTAGGGATGCATCCGATACCGATATATCGGCGATACTTCGGGCTTGCCGATAAATATGAGCATCGGCGATATTTTTATGGCCGATTCAACGATACTTTTCAAATTTCGAACAAGTACTTTACGAGTAGTATCCAAATGAGTTCTGTCGCATCTGAGAGACTATTTTTCACCGCAGGTCATATTCAAACAGATTTGGGAATTTGCTTTTCTCCGCAGAACTTAAGAATACTTACTTTGTTTATTTAACAAAAAACTCATCAATGTTAATTTTAATTGATCATTCATCATCATCATTTCAGCCAAAAGACGTTCACTGCTGGACATAGGCCTCCCCCAAAGGGGGGGTTTGCCATAATCACCACGCTTGGCAGGCGGTTGGCAATCGCAGTATGGTGTTAAAATGCATAGAGAATGCTGCTGCCCATTCTCTAGTAAGTCCCTTAGTCGCCTTTTACGACACCCACGGGAAGAAATAGGGTGGTGCTATTCTTTACGTCCGGCACCACACAGACAATATAATAAAGTTAATTTTAATTACTAAAAGTATTAATTAATCTCTGTACTTTTTAGGTTATAAATTTAATTCTACAGCGCCTTAGGTTTTAGTCTGTAATATTGTGCATATACCTCGGCGTTGACAGACGTCCCGATTTTGGCATGACGTCCCGATTTTTAGCCCAAAATTAAAAGTCCCGCGCGGGACAGGCTCAGTCCCGCTTTTCAGGGATAGAAAAATAAATAAGTAATTCGTATGTATTGTATTACTTATTTATATTCTTTTGAAGACTTAATTTCCTTAGGTATAGGGCAAACCAGACAGTTATTAGTAAATAAGTAACGTATTTTCATTACAACAGATTTTATATCATCATTGTAAACTTAATTTGAAACTCAAATATAAGGATAAGTAGTAAGTAATTGTAGTAAAAAATAACTAATTATTTCCGTTTTCTTATTACCTATGTCCCGCTTTTGACGACAGAATCCCGCTTTTTTTACTCAGAACGTTTTAAAATCCCAATTTATCCGAAAAAAATCTGGCATCGCTTATGTTTATTTACTACACTTGCTGAAGTTTACAATAAGACTAAAATGTTTTTGATAGGTTCCTGTTAACTACATACTTAGGTACAAATGAAGGCAATATTTAACCAAATGCTCATATTATGTCCAAATAGAACAGACAATAGAGTAAAACACTGAATTACGAATCCGGTTGCGCGTATGTGGCCACCTGGTCAACGTAAACCGATATTTTTATATGCGATCGTAAATTATTCGCGGTGAACAACGTAGGATTTAGCTCGATCGTTAGCCACAAGCATACAACTGAGCTTTGCTTACATTATAAACATATTGCAAAACTTCAAAGGGAGCGCGTATATCGATATGTCATTGAAAATGGCATATCCGTTATACAGATAAGCTGATCGAGCGAGTAACTGAAATAACAAATATCGCGCGTCTGAAGTCATATCTACTGTAGCTCATCATCAACAAGAAAAGCTATACTGTCTTACTTGTTAATTTTATATTTATTTTGTGCAGTTCGCTGCTTGGACCTTGTCTCCTGACTTTATCGTGTGACCATCATGTTCCCCTGCCACTTTCATGACATAGTTTAATTTTTTTAGTGCTGTGAGATGCATTAGGATGTTATTTTTGGCTAGCATCGTTTGCTGCCATATGATAGATGTTTCTTGGCAAAAGCTTTCATTTGATACCTACCCAGTTTCATAAGGTTCAAGAAAAAAACTGCGAGTTAATATTTGGTAATGCGTTTGTCAACCATTGTGACGATAAACAAGCCTTTTTCAAAATCAAGCATGCGGTTATGGTCTCGTTTAATTCTAGTAGGTAATAATAAATAATAAAATTTATTTAAACATTGTTACAATTATTACCCTAAAACTATTTTTACATAAAATTCTGTCTGTAACTGTTTGTGACATTCATTTTTTTATAAGCGGTGGTCTCCAAACTAGGCACTGCCTATATCTTGGAGACCTGATAATGAATGATAGGTACTAATGAAGATCAATGTCATCCAATGTTTATGGTTACTCCATAAACATTGTTAGAGTAATTCATTGTAGGTATGTGTCACAGTGAGAACCGTTGGTTTAAAAAACCGGCCAAGTGCGAGTCGGACTCGCGCACGAAGGGTTCCGTACCATTATCTATAAAAACAACAAAAAAAAAAAACACGTTTGTTGTATGGGAGCCCCCTTAAATATTTATTTTATTCCATTTTTTGTATTTTTTGTTATAGCGGCAACAGAAATACCTCATCTGTGAAAATTTCAACTGTCTAACTATCACGGTTCATGAGATGCAGCCTGGTGAGAGACGGACAGCGGAGTCTTAGTAATAGGGTCCCGTTTTATTTATTTAATACTTTAAGCACACAAATGTACAGAGGCGGACTTAATGCCATAGGCATTTTCTACCAGTCAACCTTTAGGTGATGCAGAGACAAGCAGTTTTAGGTGCAATAAGGAAAATTGTGAAATCAATATTTATTTCAATATATTAAGGATATACATGCATATAACTATTTAAAACTTTAAATATAATATAATAGGTTGGGGAAAAAGTTTCTTCGCATTTTTTAAGAAAATTAGAGAAGAAAGAAGAAAAAGAAAAGAAAGTTTATTTACATTTAACTAAAGTATGTAGGTACCATTTTGTTCGATAACTTTTTGCCATCTTGTAGGTAGGGATATGATCCCATTGCTATAGAAATTTTGGGACTTCTGATCAAAATACCGCGACAAGTGGTTTTGGCAGTCCTCTCGTGATGTTAACCTGACACTGCCTAAAGAATTCTGAAGAGACCGAAACAGGTGGAAATCTGAAGGTGCAAGGTCAGGACTATACGGCGGATGCATTAACACCGCCTAGCCAAACTCTCTTAATTTTTGCTGAGTGGCTAAAGATGTGTGAGGTCTAGCGTTATCATGATGAAAAACCGGCCAAGTGCATGTCGGACCACGCACAATGAAGGCCTCCGTAGTTGGGATGAATTTATCCCAAAAACAAACTTGACATTGTAGTTGAAAAACATGCTCTCCCATACATCGATATACGTTACGGTCAATTCTCCAACTGCAAATTTAAGGACAGATGGACGATGGGACGGACAGACAGACAGACAGACAGACAGACAGACAGACGGATATGGCGAAACTATAAGGGTTCCTTGTTTACTACGGAACCCTAAAAACCACACCCCTTCTGTTGATTAATTGCAGCCGCTTTCTCTCAACTTCTTGCTTTAATCTCATCAGTTGTTCGCAGTAGAGTTCAGAATCGATGGTCCTGCCTGGTGGTAACAGCTCATAATGAATAATGCCCTTCCAATCCCACCACACACACAGCATCACCTTGTTGTGAGTTAACCCGGGTTTCGCCACACTCTGTGAAGCCTGACCGGCCTTTGACCACGACGTTTTCGCACGTTCTTGTCGTACGTGATCCACTTTTCATCACCAGTTATCAGCTTCTTCAAAAATTCGGTTTCATTACGTCTTAATAAAGAATCACAAATGAGTACACGGTTCATTACTTTCTTTCAGTGAGCTCGTGAGGTACCCAAATATCGAGCTTTTTTGTGTACCCAGTTTTTTTCAAATGTGCCAAAACTATTTTGTGGTCAATTCCCAGTTCTTCAGCTACGTCGTAACTACTGATATGCCGCCGATCTTGCTCCACTTTTTCAAAAATGGTATCCATTTTATCCGTAAAGTAATCATAATTTCCGGATTGAAAACGCTTAAACCAAATTTGTGCTACTCTCACAGACACTGCACTAGGTCCATAAACATCGCAAATTTTTTTCGCGGCTTGCGTTGCATTTTTACCTTTTTTGTAGTAAAATTTTAAAATGTATCGAATTTCTTCATTAGATTCACTCATCTTGACAGTACGAAAACCAAATGAGAATCACACATTTTGCTAATTTGAATTTGGAATTATGTTCTTTAAAATTTAAACTTTCAATGATACCAAAACAGCCAGATACAAATAGTATAGCCAAAGAGATTTTATTACAAGTTCATACATACTATAATGCGAAAAGACTTTTTCCCCAACCTAATATATACCTAATTACCCTTACCCTGTTACCCGGTTGTTTTACCCTTTGGGTACGGAACCCTAAAAACCTAAAGATAAACCTAAGTTTGCACTGTGACCAACCGCCGCTACTTCCAAGTTGATCGCAGCTAGAGGCTGTTTAGTATTAGTGCAAGGTGCACAAGCAAGTTAGTAACCAGTTCACAATTTGTTGGTTTCCCATGGATAGATTATAAACTATCAAAAAATAATGTGTTAAATTGTAGTTTGTTGCATAACACAATTTTTCGACAGTTTATAATCTAACGGAAATAATACCGATATATTATAATTATAAGCTAACGAAGTTCATAATTCATCATCATTTCAGCCGAAAGACGTCCACTGCTGGACATAGGCCTCCCTCAAAGAGGGGGTTTCCCGTAATCGCCACGCTTGGCAGGCGGGTTGTTTATCGCAGTATGGTGTTAAAATGCATAGAGAACGCTGCTGCCCATTCTCTAGTAAGTCTCTTAGTCGCTTTTTACGACACCCACAGAAAGAAATAGGATGGTGCTATTCTTTACATCCATCCTTTCTATTGTTATTGCCGTATATAAATAAAAGAAGATTAATTAAGGAATTACTAAAGTAATAATCGTTAGGGAATCAGAATCCTCCGTGTTGACCTTTAACCCAATTTGAATCAATACAAGATAACAATTTCATAAACAACGGGTAATTATTTAGACAAGTATTCCACTAACTGATGACTCTGATGAGTTAGCCCAGGAGTTAACCAAAGATAACTGCGAAATATTTACCTAAATATGATGCGAGGTCAGTAGGTACGATTACTGACAGGCAAAACATTCAAAATACTAATAAAGTAGTCAAACTCAAAGCATTTATCTTAGAGATAATAACCACCAAGCTGCGCTACGTCCTTGATTTCCATCACCTTTAGAAAACTTATTTCCCCAAGACAAAGTAGTTATGAGTCTATTCATTGTCCAGTCGACCGCACACTGCATAATAGGTTGCCTATTTATAATAGCTTCAGAGGCTCGGAGCCATTCAGTGGACATGGAGGACGCAAGATCGCTCCATTTAACATACGCGCATGCTTCACGTCATCAGGGCTGGGGCTAAGACAGCGCCGAATGGGGTCGACAACTACAAATCATACCTTATATTAATAACAAACTTTTGTACTTGCACAACATTCTCCCTCGCGTTTCAACAAAATATAAACAAGCGTCAATCACTAGCGAAATTTTTAAACACTCGCTTTATTTTCTCTATAATATTCTTGTAAGACATAACTTTATAAATAACCACATCGATGGTCGTCGTTTGACCTACTGAATTAGTGGGAAATCGAATTCCGTTCAGTTATTTGCCTCCTAATTTCTCACGGGGTTTCCTAAAACCGACTCCACAATTATTAAGTTCCAATCCCCGAGAGAATTAGCGTTTGGGATGGACAATGGCAATATGACGCTATCTTCCTAATTTATATATTGTTGTATATAAACAAAAGTAATATCTAAATAGGAGCAGTGCGTACCGGCCAGTCCTTCAATTATGATGCTGCTATTATTATTGAATTGCCAATATTTGTCGCGTCTAACTCGATAATGGTTCTCATCGGGGCTGGCGCGCCGGTGTCAGAGCACTCAGGCCAGATTCACGACTCGCAAGCATGAAGTTGCCCACGATGATTTCGGCCATCGGAATTGTGTTACAAATTACAATGTCGCAGTTGAATCAAAATATAACTAAGTATACGATTCGCATGTGAGTATCAACAGATTTTCCTTGAACAAATTATTTGGAAAAGAGGCGTTCTACTGCAGAATCCTAGGAATATACAACGATCCACTTACCGTAGGTAGTGATACTGAAGATAATGAGCCGGCGAACATTATTGCCTTTTCTTCGGCGAACAAACTGTTAGCGCATAACACAAGTGGATAATATACATCCACTATTTACATAAAATCCATTCAATAAATATTATCATAACTATAATTACACAACAACAACACTTCGATTAGTAGTATTAATGAATGACAAGTTGTCACCAGTAACATTTAACATTCGTCTACACAACAATTACACATTCCGTGGGTGTACTTATTAATCACACGAAAGCAGATGTCCAGATATGTTCCATGACTTTTTTATAAGATGCCGGAGTAAACGAGCGAATACTGTATCTCTAACATATTCAATGACCGGAATCAAAAGCACTTGAAGATTAAAAAATATTCTGATACTGAATCAAGAATTTTGAGTGCTTGCGATTTATATTTTCAGTGAAATTTACGGATGCTACGGTGTTCAAACATGAGTGTTTGCGCGCGCCCTGGAATCGACCGGGCGTCCCGCCGCGCCACTGAGGCATCTCGCGAGGCTCCCGGCCGCGGCCGCGCGCGCATGCGTGTCCGCGCCGCCCACGCGTGGCTCCTCCGCCACACTGCGAACCGTACATTACGTGCTCACACCCCGCCTCCACACGCACCTGCTCCCTACGCATAGCAATCAGCAGCGTACGCGCTGTTATCAACGAGCACTCGCCTGCCGCGCCACGCATCGCAATAAGTGGTCAGTGATAGGACAAGAATCATAAATATGACGTCATCAGTTCGCTCTGGACAACCACGATGCAAAGGCGTATTTTCTGTTGAATGTCATTACCAGTATGCGACAATGTACGTGTAAAGCGACTAGTGTAACTGATAGTATCAAATTAATGTCTACAAGAAGTAAGTATATGACCTCATAATATACCATTGCATGCAAATGTATGTAGGTACCTATATAAAACCAGAACATACCTGGAAATAAGTCTGTCTTAAGCTGCACCCTAACCCTGTCTCCTCCACGTTTCACATCCAGGGAGTACTTATAGGGGAGACTTAATTGAGTAGACCGCGGCATTCTCGTGTCAACCCAAATAGTAGGGCATCATATTTTTCTTTTCAGAAGCAATCGGTGTTTGACCTACTACCTCTTCAACGTGGATAACTCCCAAGCTATCAGTCAGGGTCAGCCTATCAACTCACTTTCACATCTGCGCTAGGTCATCACACATTCAGCTTGCTTACATTGTTTGAAGACTTTCGTCTTCAAGTTCGGTGATGAAGAAACACACTAATATTTAGTGAACTGATTGCCTGCTGTATGCAAGGAATGTGCTCCGTACTTGAACATGAGAAGTTGTATTGAAAATAAACTATTAAGTACCTATACTCCATTTGAAATAAGATAGAAATTTAAATAAATTTTTTTGCAGTCCGTACAACCGATTTTGACTTCTATTCCGTAGGCATAAGGATGGAATTAAAAGCAAAAACGTGGTTACAATACCAACTGTTTGTTAGAGCTGCCATTTGTCATGCCACCAACGCAATATAAGTCAAAATCGGTTGAACGGACTGTAATAAAAGTTTTATTATTTAGGGGAAGTTCCTTATGATTGTGTTCTGAAAAAACATAGATTTAGATTTATCTATTTACCTAGAGCAGTAGCGGTGATCAGCACAATAATCCCTCTTACTTATCAGTATTTAAGCGATAATCGTAAAAAGTTTAATCTCCTGAAAATAATTGACGTCATCATTTAAGTACAATAGACTAAGCAGGAGCACTGCAACTAAATAAAACTCTTCATAACTGGAATAAAAATTGCGATCGTACTCTTAAAACATCCGCCATAACATACAACTTCCCACATAAAGTTAATTGGTTTCGATCAAGGGGTTTAGGAAGGTCACGTCAAAGACAATAAGAACTTCATTTAACCATAAGAAGCCTGTATTTCATGAAACTGTACAAATCTGGAAGAAGTTGTTGTTAGAGTAGTGGAATAAAATGCTATACAACATGTCCCAGAATTAACGCACAACCTCTTAAGGGGTCATTCTACTCAAAATTATGAACAACTTTTATTATAGGACCAAACCAGAAATCACGAAAAAAAATTTGATGTTCCCTACATTTATGTTCGAATAACTCGTCAAAATGTAGGGAACAGCTGATTTTTTTTTAGGTTTGGTCCCATAGTAAAAGTTGTTCATAATGATGAGTACAATGACCCCTTAAGAGGTTGTGCGTTAATTCTGGGACATGTTGTATAATAATGTAGGCAAGTATGATCAATGTGGATATAGAGAAAAGATTGTTAAAAGTATTTAGGTCACTAAAATCACATGCATATACAAGGTGTAACATATATAACGCACAACCTCTTAAGGGGTCACTGTACTCATCATTACGAACAACTTTTACTATGGGACCAAATCTGAAATCGCGAAAAAAAAATCTGCTGTTCCCTGCACTTATGTTCTCATAACTCGTCAAAATGTAGGAAACAGCTGATTTTTTTTTTTGCGATTTCAAATTTGGTCCCATAGTAAAAGTTGTTCGTAATGATGAGTACACGTATTTCAACCTTCAACGTAAACATGGCCCAAAAATTAATATACCTACAAACTAATTCAACAATTCATTTACAAGCCGTTAAAAATATTTTCACCAAGATTTTAATGTACAGATAGCACAGTCAAACCACTCCGATGCGTGAGGGGTGCAGCAGCCGCTCACGTGCACTGCTACAAGCACACGATGCGCTCGGTGAAGGCGCCGATGATGGTCATGTCGCCGGCCAGCGCGGCGCGCATGACCTGCGGCGCAACGCCATCCCGCACACGCAGCGTGAACTCGCGGCGCGTCGGCGTCGGCAGCCCGCCCCCGGCCGCGTTCAGTATCCTTGAGCGCCCGGCCACGTCCAGTGGCTTGCCCTCCTCGCTAGTCCCAAGAACCGTTCGAACACATAGAGCCCTACAGGCTTCTCTTTCAGCGTCGTGAAGCTCTCGAGCTGCTATTTCAAATGTCCTTCGAATATCAACACCACCGAGCGATGAACTCCCGTAAGGTACACCCTCTTCATGTGCCCTCACTGCTCCAGCTCGCAGAATAGCCGGCAGCAAAAGTTCAACAGCAGAACTGACGGTTCTTGACCGTAGAAAATGTAACACCTGCTCGGCCTCGCGAGTCTCGTCGAACAATCTCCGCTGGCGGGCTGCCGGCACCGGGCGCGCTACGCTCCACGCCTCTGCCCAAGCGTTACCTGGCAACAACATGCGATCCCCTAACGCACCGCCGCCGTCTGGCTTCCAGTCCCGCGGCGAGTACCAGCGCACGAAGTCGCACAACTCTGCGCCAGGGTTGGCCGCTTTAAACGCCTCCATATCAGACAGAAGCGATGCACTCATCATTCTCGCTCGGAGCTCGGACGCTTTAGCATCGTCTCCGAGTCGCACCATTAGTTCCGCATCCTCTTCTAACTGATCTTCAGTTTTTGGCGCAGGATCCTACATTCCAAAGAAAAATTATGCAAACGTCAGTCATAAATATTACATTTAATTACGGATTCATAGTAATAAAATTTTAATAAATATCAATCAACAGTTATATCGACCAGTTTTGATAACTTTCTACTTGATAACCTCATTGGCAAAATATACAGTTTTGGATATGCAAAAAGTATGAATAATACACACCTGTGTACGGGGAATATACAGGGGCGCCCCATTCTTCATGATAGCGTCACAAAATCGACTGAGTCGGCCAACTGGTCTGTCCCAAGGCAGTTGTTCTTCATTTTCTCCTTCAGAGCAATCAAAGAATTCGTCGTCCGAAGAGTTGCCGGTGAGACTGACGGTGCCTTCCAGAGCGCGTTTGATGCAACAGTTGAGGAGTTGCAGCTTTTGGTGAAGTAAGCAAGTGCGAGCGTTCGGTGCACCTTCCGCAACTCTGTAGACAAGGAAACGACACAATATTAACCTGTTTCACTGATTTTTTTTATGACCTGCTGTAATTAAATCAAAACATGAATGCGACAAAAATCCCTACGCGTTACCTAAGATTCATGCACGACGCCAAAACCATAGTTTAGATTTTAGATGCTTTGTAATTTTTGTAACTCTATTTCGCACATGAAGTTATTGGAATTTGATTACAACTAGGTACATAATAACGTTATGAATTAGGTCCTCGACGTCAAAATAAGGACGACCTGTTTTATTTGTTTACCTGTAGAATATTAAACCCATTCGCCAACTAAATTGCAACAGCAATTCAATCAAGAAAATAGTGAATACTGAAATTTAGTACAGAAAATACTAAATGTTTAGATAACGACTGTTGGCTGTGACATCAATGGTCGATAACAATATCGGGTCAAAGCTTAACGTGTTGCTAATAAGGATTTCTCATAAGTGTTATTTTATTACCACTGAAATGAACTCGCAATTAAGGCAGGCTTCAAGCTGTGGAAACGGTAAATGTGTTTGTGTTAACAGAAGAGCATATAAGCGTTGTTCCTGTACTAATTAAAGTAACAACTTAACGTTAAACTTAGAAATATAAAACGTAAATGAACGCCGTACATTTCGACTTTGTTCACCTCCACGAATCACGATCATTTCAAACTTGCTAGTAAAGCAAACGAGCGGAATTATGTTAGATTATCACGATCTAATTAATCTAGGTTATCATGAGTTAACCTTTATCGAAAAGCTAGCCTCACTATAAGGATCACATGCGTCGGTAATAAAGCTTTTACCAGTTCGCCGTATCATACATTAGTAGTTCATAAATAAAAGTATTTTTGCATTCATTAAACAACGATTGTCACGTAGCTATGCCAACGTGTTTCAACTTTCACTTTAAACGCAGTTTTAAATAGACAAAGATACTCAAAAGGAAAGCAAAACATGAATCATTTGATATACTGAACGTTTTCACGTAACACACGGAACATGTATTTTCTCTTTCGTGTATGCAAATCCTTTAGCGCAACCGCTGCACAATTGACCTAAGCGCGAGGGCATGGTCACTCGCTGCTATATTGTTACGAGCACCGGCGAGCGCACCTGCGGCTATCCGCCGTAATCAGAACGATTTGGTCTCGATTTGTATGCCACGACCCAGAATCAACGGGAACTGAACTAAACGCGCGAATGCTCTCGGAACCGTTATCACATTGAATTACAAATAGGTTGCCGTGTGCAAGAAGGCGAGCGCCACCGCCGGTGAGGCCGCGGCTCTAAGATGCTCGACGTGTAATCGGTCGGTGAACCGTTTGTTTACCGGAGCCGGTGCGCCAGCGCCAGCAGCCACTAGGTGTAGGTCAGGAAGCGCTGGTGGGGGGGCCTCGCGCCGCCAGCAGTCCGACGCCGACGACAGCCGCGCGCGCATCCCCCGCGCAGACATGGACCCGCACTGGTCAATCTGTGAATAACCGGTTGCAGACACCGAAAGTGAGAGAGTTCCCATTGTTGTGATCTAAGGATGAAACCCACCGGTGATTTATAAACAAATATAAGAAGAAAAACACAGTGACAGTGCTAGAACCAAGTGCAATCAGCTTCTATCAATCATAGGATTATTTTCCCGGTCGTCAAGATTTTTTCCACAAAATGGTAAGTTTATTGAGTACAAGATTTGTAAGAGCGCAAGAATTTTCTATCGATAGCCGGCGTGTAAAGCGTGACAGAAAATTGTCTCGTCACGTACGTTGACCCACTTGTAATGATTCAAGTACGTACCTACACGTACAGCCACCGGCACGAACAAAATGTACCTTAATGTACGGTTATCAACATCTACTTATAAATTAATTAAATTGTAATTATGCACTTACATTGTTAAAACATAAAACTACGGTAGTGCGCCGGATTAGAAAATGTACCTAAACTAAGGTGGTGGTTCAACTACAACAAATCTAACGGAGTATATTTAGTATGTTATTCTGACATTCTTGGTCTTAAATCTCGTATAAATGAATAATTTATTATTATACCTAGTTCTTTATTATGGTAATAATGTACTTATGATATTGACCCAAATATTTTTTTGTATGAAACACCGTAATCATGTTTAGCTTTTAATTCATTTCTCTAATTATTATAATGGACTTTGGTAAAAGCTAACCGTATCAATAACCACTTGTTGAAGTCCTCAGCTTTATTTCCTACACAGGCTTCTCCTGAAAACCGCCTCACTAATGTTCCATCAGCACGATGAGCATGCGGATTGCGGGCTGATGCGAAGAGACTTTGATGATCATATAAATATAAATGTGCATAGCATGCAACGCATGTATGTATGTCATCATAATGAGTCTCGCGAGACGCATCGTGACACTCACAGACACAAGTGTGACTATGTCAATCGCGCACTTTCTCTAATACGAACTTTTTGATATTTCTGAAACTCAACGTGACATAGCGTTAACAACTTCTTCCAAAGAATCGTTTCGTTTTATAAATGCGATTTCAATAAGAAATCGTTGGCAGTCAGTTGAGATTGGTTAATAGTTTACTCCGATTGTTGGTTTACTTGACAAAGTTTTCTTATGTGCCGGCTTAATAGTGTATTTGTAGAGGCGGCGACGCGACGGTGGCGCGATCACCCTGCGGCGACGGGGAGGCCCCATGGCCCCAGCGCTCAGTCGCTCCATCTAAGTCCGTTCCGGACTTTCGACTTCGTTAATAGCCACCCTGTTTACTTTTACCTATCTAACCGTGATGTTTTTCTTCAGAGAGAAATCAAATAAAACACCTTCGATCTTTCTTTATAATATGAAGATTTGAACCCGACGTGCCGATCGCGACCAACAAAAGATGATTAGACTCGCTTGCGCTCAATCTCCATTCTAAACTTTTCCTATCAGTTCAGACAAATACTACAATAAATAAACGTAAAATTGGCATTGTTGATGTTATTGACAGCAATGACTTGCATTAAGACAGCGAATGATTTAACTCCTCGGAATAGACGACATCCTTATAAATTAGTGCTGAATGATTTGCCAAGACTGGCCAAATACAACAAAAATTGCCTAGCAATGGGCGTGCGTATTTATGACGGGATGCCAGGCCAATTCAAGACATTAAATTCTTAATTTTTAAGATTAAGTTGTAAAAGTGGTTGATTGAGTGTAGCTTCTATAGTGTAAAAGAATTTATGGATAAAAAAATTACGTGAGGTTGTTTCAAAAACCCCGAAGACTTCTTGGCGGGAAAGTGAAGCGTCATGTTCAGCAGTTTGTTTAATTTTCCAAAATTAGTGTTTAGCCGAATATTAATGTGTAATAATGGTGGATTATTAACCATTAAGTGTTTGTGAACGTGCATTAGTGTAGGCAAATGAAACAAAACAGTGCAACTTCGCTTCAAGTTCTCTCAAGAAGTCCGCGTGAGGACTCAGTAAAGTGCCACATCTTTACTGAAACTCAAGGGGAGTGGGCGGGGATATCATCATCATGAAGGTCGGTTTGTGTATTTTGTGCACTGTACTCGTGGCCCTATTGCTTTCCTGAAGGAGAGTGATGGGGTCATCCGGATCTAAGAGAGTGTGCCTCGGTCGGCGAGTCTGACTAATGGCAGAAGGCCTGTAACTAGCGGCCTGCACAACCAAGGGGTTGCGATGACGTTCCGCGGATTCGAAAAAGCGCTTTGCAAGGCGCTTCATAAACTGTTTGATGGTAGGCATCTTAAGGTCTACGTGAAGTTGTTCGTTCCGAACGAACCAAGGAGCTTTCGTAATTCTACGGAGAAATCGGTTTTGAAGCGTCTGCATCTTATGAATGTGATATGACTTTGCGTGAGCGAAGACTACGCAGGCGTAAGTCATGATCGGTCGAATGCACGCGGTGTAAATACGCAATTTGCACTTAAGGGACAACTTGCTGCGCGGGTTGAGTACGGAGTGTAGTCGGCCGAGAGCAAAACTGGCGCGCGAGCGCACCTGTTTTATGTGCTCGCCGAACGTCATGTGATGGTCTAAGACCACACCGAGATATTTGGCTCGCTTCTCCCAAGGGATAGGCTTGCCGAACATGGTGATCGGTTGGGGCAGGGCGGGTGATCGCCGGGGCCTACAGAATAGGACCCCCTGGCTCTTATCAGGGTTGACTTCAATCCTCCACTTCCTGAACCAGGCCGCGAGTCTGTTGACTTCGGCCTGAAGGATGCGGGCGATATTGTCTTGCCTGAGGCCGGAGTAGTAGATGGCCGTGTCGTCTGCGAACAGAGCTAACTGCGCCTTTCTACATTTGGGGATATCACTAGTGAATATCAGCGGTGCCAGCACAGCGCCCTGAGGGACGCCTGCGCGGAGCGGATGGGGGGAGAATAGGGCACCCTCGATGCGATAGCGGAAGGTGCGGTCCGACAAAAAGTCTCGTAAGATGAGCACGAGACGATCGGGCACACCGAGTTTGTAGAGCTTATATATTAAGCCGTTGTGCCAGACTTTGTCGAACGCTTTCGCAATGTCGAAGAACACAGCACCCGTCATGAGCCCGCGCTGGAAGCCAGCGCTTACATGCTCGACGATACGGTGGACCTGTTGTACGCACGAATGTTGGGATCTGAACCCGAACTGTTCGTTTGGGATGAGGCCCTTCGTCTCGGCATAGTCTCTGAGACGCTTATAAATAAGCCTCTCATAGACTTTGCCGAAGACGTTGAGCAGACTGATGGGTCCGAGAGTTGATGTCGGGATGTTATATATATACTAGTTGCGCGGTAAACTCTGCTTGCGCGATGCAGGATGTTGCGTGACGTCAGTGTCATGCGTAAGTGGACAATGGCGATGTAGATGCCGCCACATAACTACTAACTCCAACAAAGACTCGATAAAACTACTTGAGCGATAGCTGTCTTTGAGAAAAAATATTTTTATAACTTAATTAGCAGTGACGTTAGTTTCAAAGTTTAACAATAAATTCCGGAAGGCTATGTTCCGGTCAGTAAATTGTATCTAGCGGCAGGTACATGCATTCCCTGCAGCCGGCAGCTTGCGCAGTTTCCACCGGCGAATGGTGTTACCCGTAAAATTCAGTACCCAATTAATTCACGTAGCTCGCATTGCGCTTTGGGGACACGTTAAATTGCCACTCGCGAATCGACGGCGCCACGTAACAGATGCCCATTAAATTATTAATGAACAAACTTGTGTTTAGTAAACACTCACACAAAACGTGTGAAAATAAAAACTCTTTTATTGAATGTTATTTTATGCGCCGTATTTATTACTTTCGTCGTAAATCTAAAATAACGGCGGGTTTAAAGGTTTTATTTATAGCGTACGGAGTAGACGTCCCACGGGAGTTATGGTCGAGGCCTATTTCATGGTCCACGCCTTCCCCCGTAATGTATGCATTGCTCTCGCATCACGTTGTTGGGCTTTAGGCGCGAAATTGAGTGCTCTCATTAAATCTTCTGGTTATAAAATAACACAGGTTCATAGATATTGCAGTGGTGTACACTAGCTACGCGCACTGCGCAGTTCCTTATTACAAAGCCGTAAAATTCGAACCAGAATGACAAACGCTTTATTAAATGCTAAAGTTGATCTGCAGTCAATAATAGTTCGAGTTGCTCTGCTACGTTATTCAACGCCAAATGACATTGAGTAACCTTGAGCATAATAGCATCTCAACACGGATTTTGTTTTTACGATAGTTTTCACCCAAGATCAAAGAGTGGACAAAAAGCCTATGGCGAGCACGCT
This sequence comes from Tiliacea aurago, assembly GCA_948098905.1. Classification (NCBI taxonomy): domain Eukaryota; kingdom Metazoa; phylum Arthropoda; class Insecta; order Lepidoptera; family Noctuidae; genus Tiliacea; species Tiliacea aurago. The sequence continues at coordinate 21,521,651 of OX402581.1, read as the reverse complement.
GAGACAATAAGCGGAGTAACTGTGTCGCAGGTTGGATGTCGACGCACGTCCGTGGGAGGCGCGGAGTAGGTACCTTGATTGTCTACAGACGTACGAGTCGCTGCACCTATACGTCATTTCATGCAAACGAGCTATTTATTTCACCTGTGTAGAAATTAATAGAGATAAAAAGTAATTTAGAAAAGAAATCTTTCTTAGCAGTCGTAGCACCGTTTTGGCGTTAACGATTCGTTACAATTTGATTAATTTATAAATATGACAGTGATTTGTGTGATACACTTGAAAACCATTATGGCGTAACGGTAATAGGTAGACTAGAATACATCCTTCTTTTTTACCAAAAACGTTAAAAGCTATAATACCTTTTAATTTACCCTGCATGGCACCAGAAGAGGAGGAGTACGAGTATAATGGTGACGATAAAGATGAAGAAAACATAATCAGTTTTATGTTGCTTTAGCAATTTGATAGAATGTTATAAAAATGATAATTTTTTCATTCAATTAATCAAAAGATTAATTATAGAAAGTTGTGCCATAACTGCCAAATAGTTAAAGTAAACATAGAAGCCAGTTAGATATTAAAGCAACATTACATTTTAGTAGTCTATATCAAAATTGAAGAAAGTTACATTCATTTCAATGCTGTAAGAATTCGTGAAATAGCGATGAAATAAATACAAATAAGTAATAACTAATGATTAGCTTCTACTCGAGAGAGATTATAGAAGTTTTAATCAAAAAGTATCATTACTGTCCAAAGGATATCATTCGGAATGAAACGATAAGAATGAGCATGATGCAACTATAAATTGAGTTGTAAATATTTAATTAGAAGCAGTGATTATAGCATAATGAGAAACAGTTAAAATCAAATCATGATGAATGCAAAGAGCAACTTAAAAAGCTTGTGAAATTGACCAGGTGATGAGTGATGACATACGCTACTCATTTTCATATGAATATTTAACAAAATAAACTTTCGTTGCGGCCTAAACAAGCGTATTTTCTAGTATCTACCTAGATCAAACTTTGATTTCTAAAGGCTCCTTCCTAACGACCCTTCAGTACAAAAGATACTCGTGTTTATCAGATTATTCGCGCTAGCGATTTCCCAATAGCCAGCTACGTCTATGCATATACCGTTTATGTTGCGATCATCGTATACACGAACCTAAGTGGTGTGTCCACAGCCACAGATATCTAAAGGTCTCTGTGAGTGTGTTTATTATACCTATGCGAATGTGAATATGATGGCATCTGCGGCTTTGCGGTCTTGTTGCACATAAAGAGGGATGCTGTTTGAACATTGACATTCTAAGAATTAGATACACAATCTACTTTTTTATAGTGTCCGTGGTTTCATTCGTTGAGGAAATTCAACTGAAATTACGTTCACATATTAAGACGGAGATATATGCCAGTGACCTTGAGTAGTTAGCTTGCGTGTTCTGTATTGAGCTCACACAACGCGTCGTACGTTCAGCCAGTAATAGGACTCGCCCATCAATAGGAGCGCTGCTGCCAATTTGACGCATTATTAAATTATTATACACAAAACAAAAGGTATTTTAATAAAACGCGTATACTAAAAGATCAATAATTAAATTATCTTTAAATTGGTGAAGGTTTCAGAAAAATACGATTGGTAGATTTTGCGCCATTCTCAGTTTTTTATCCACGTTAGACATAACTTTACAAATTAATTTCACTATGTAACATAAACATAATCTAAAATATTCACATATTAAATTATTGAGAAAATGCTCTAATTTATCTATTAGCTCTATTTTTGAAATCATGAACACTACTCGTTTAGACGTGATCTTCAGTATAAAATCATTAAAAGTCGGTTATCGTCCCCTTAAGGCGCAACTAGTCGATACTTTTTCCATACAAATTTCGGGGGGGTTTTACTCCACTGTTCCACATTGTACATCTAAAGTAAAACATGATCACGTTTTGTCTTATTATTAATTTTGTCTGTACAGAAGCAGAATAGTAAAAACCAAAGGCATTAAAAAGTTATGAGCCAACAAAGATTCGTTTTTCCTGCTAATTTTAACTCAACTTTGGATGTAAATAAGTAGTAAAAGAAGTATAAAATCTCAAAAACAAAGCTCGTTCCGACAAAGCTCAATTATCGAAGATTATAATAAACTTTATTTGTAATTTATTTATGCAGTAGTTTTTTCATAAAACCCCACCTTCCAAAAGAGTTTTCGTATATTTTTACTCGCGCGGTTTAGTATGAATCATCGTGCACTGTGTTTGCGTGCGTGCGACTAGACGATAAGCGTGTAGACTAGCTTCTAACTGCTCATCACTGGTGCTATCTCTGTCGGACACGATGCTAGGTGAGACAGCGTGCTTTTTGGCCGCGCCCGCCAGTGAGTTCGAGCCCGCGACTAGTTGGCTCTTAATAGGTATAACGCACTCGAGCGCACGCTTTTGCCTGACAGTAACGTTTACCTCATTGATCAATTCACAATTAATAGTGATTTAAATAGCTATTATTCAAAAGTATAATTACAAACGTAAAGTACTCCGATGTTCATCTTTGAATGCCATGACATATGAACTCGGAATGCACGCCGCACTCCGCATGCCAGCGGAGTTAAACCCGATTAGTTCCTCTTCGCTGCTTCGACAGCTAACCGAATAACGACTATAAACAGAATATCTAACTATTCGCAGCGCGTCCAATTTGTTGGTTGTTGTCCTCTGACTGATCGGTGAGAGCCTGATAGTAATAATAATGATGTTGGTGGAACATTAGTAGGCAGGCACGCCCTGAGTTAATACAACAGTTTAAAACGTGGTGCTGCAGTAACACGTGACATAACAATCGGAAATTGTGTAATTTTTATCTTTTATCTACGTTAATTTGAAATATATTCAGTATCATAGATTGTTTTAAGTATTATAGTAAAATATAAACAATTTAATTGAAGAGCATCAACTAAAATGTAAAGAGCCTTTCTGCTCGTCCAAAAAATGTTCCGTTTTATTTTCACAAAATCAGATTATATGCCCAAATTGAATTGTAGCAATGAAATTAACCGGTATCGTATGTGATATAAAATTTGCTTTACAAATGAAAGAGGAAGCGTTTTTGCTGCAATAAGGACGTCCTTTCAAATACTCGTTTGTTTAGAGTCATAGTGCTAAGTTCTATGAAGCAAAGAAGATTAAGACGCTGACAACAGGTAAACCGCGGTCACTGTCAGACTGCATACAAAAGAAAGAGAAGCGCGATGAGACAACGCTTGTAATTTATTGCAAAATATACGAAGCAAGTATGAAGCAATTATCTATTTACTCAAAAATGAGTTGAGTAATCGAAAATAAAAAACAACCAAGTTCTGCATACAAATAAGACGTTCTTGTTATTAATTAAATACCAACCGTACGTTGATATTTAATACAGATATTTTGGACTGAAACTCACAGTAAAGGGTTAGTTTACCGTTAATTTGTATCAAGTTTTTTTTTTAACGTATTTTGGTTACAACCATTCTGAGAAATATGTTCAAGAATACCATATATTTTTTCCGCTACTACAAACTATAAAGATTTGGCATTTTTTTGTTTAAGACAAGCCTACTTTTATCATTTGCCTCTTGTTAGCGCCTTAAGAGAAGAGAAAGAAAGTCAGGTTGCCCCTAGGCTTCTAAATTATTGAAAATACACGTGTTTAAGCCCTAGAGAAATTCAGCAATATCGTAACAAGAACTTGATTGATTGATAGGTTCATTCTTTATTCAGCTTTCCTTCGTACTGGAGTAAAGCTGATACTAATAACCTATGTACGAGTATTAGGCCTCTGATAGATTTTCATTAGCGTTAGCATACCTAGACACGTTTTACATCGTTGAGTGAAACTGCCAGCCACAGTGATTGATTTTAGCTGATCTATTCTTAAGAGGCCTATCACAAAATTGCGTTCTGAAGGATTAAGCAGCCGACGCTTTGCATTATGTAGCAATTTGGCAGTAATTGTAATTACGTTTATTTTAAGTTTCACTTTTTTTTTTAACTTTTTTATATTAAATTTAATTTCTTATAAACTAACGGTTATTCTGGTTTAAATTGTACGAAATAATATCAATGTAGTAAGGAGAAATTTACAGTTAATTCTGAACATTTTTAATAGGTTTTTAGTGGGTTTTTTTTTATAGATATTTTATACATATTTCAAAATTCTGAGGCCGCTATGAACTAAACCACTATTTAAGAGATATTATTATAAATATTTAATTTTGTTTGCATATGTACAATAGTTCAATCCACGAGCTCGAAAAGGTGCCGTCGCGAACTTTATGAAAATTTGCTTCGGATTTTCCACCACTTAATAAGTAAAACTTGTCGAAGTCTTTCAGTTTCCCAGAATAAGAACGCCAAAGTTGGGCATTTAACGCAAACATCACGGTCAAAATGTCTCTTAACTCAAGACCTCTTAACTACAGCTTGATCGAATCGTGCGACAATTATATAGTAAAAACAGCATGCGTTTCGTGTTAGCGCGATGGCTCTTAATGGGTAGCAACAGGCTACTGTATATTTTTCTCCGTGGCACTGCCAAGGTTCAGCGACCCCGGGCAGGTGCAATATTCATCTAAGTCACGGTTGCCGTCACTGCGAGGCGTGAAGATGGATTGGCTACTATCGGAGCATTAGCGACGGTTGATCTACCGTGATGGTAGGACGTCGGCCCAGACATCGTGCATGCCACGCACCGGAGAATGTGACAAATAACGAATAGTTGTTTGCCTTATTACATTTTCTTTCTAAAACACCTTTTATTACGGCTTTTGCTCATGCTCCTGAGAGTCATTTCATTGAAGGTTTATATTTTATACACAGGGTTGAATCGTAGGTACTCACGATACATATAACTTCATAATAATCATACGAGTATCTACTAATAGTCTATCTCAACAATTTACAAATCAAATATACTGGTCTCATCCATAGTTTACATTAACAGCGATATTTTCACTTAAGTTTCACTCTAATTGACCGTGAGTACGATAGTTAGAAAATCCACAATACGGTAAAAGTACTATAATAGTCAAATTGTAGGGTCGTTAATGACACGTGCAGAGTGCACCCAACCGTGGCATATAGGTCTTATTTATCGTAGATGGGATCGAGCAGGGAGTTGGTCTACTTGGTCTCGCGTGGCTCAGCATTGCGGGCATTCGCCACTACTTGGTACTCTGCCGCTGCGCCGCGCGCCGGCCGCGTGCCGCGTGGCTACCGGCTGTCGGCAATATCTGCGAATCTCCACATCCGATCGTTAACGCCTCACTGCTTTCCCGTTTTTGCGTTCGATACACGGACGGCATTTATTTAACACTAGGATTTCACTTGCATAAAATTCAAATAAACAAATAGGTCGGAAATACGACGAATGAATAATTTAAATCCAAAAGACGAATCTTTTTCCATTTTGAACAAATATATTTCAGGTAAGCAAAGATATTGCTCAGCGAATCCAAATTATTTCGTTGCATATTGCCTTTTCGAACACACAGGAAAATACTACGCCGCCGCGCCGCGGCGCCGGTAGTCGCGCCTTTTCATTTTCCACAAACATTCGTCGCAAAATTTTTAAGTCAGAAAGTTTTTCTCACTACTCATATTATACCTTACCTACCTATCGTTTGCTGCATCCGATTCTTTAAAAAGCGCATGCAACTAGATACTATACATTCTTTCACCGGCAAAAAAACAAGAATGCGTAAAATTCGAATAGCAGCTGATACGTGACAACAACTTTCCAGCGAAGCTATTCGTAATGGTGTAATAACGGAAATCACGAAGTATTTAGAGCCCTAAAGTCCATAGATTGTATCGTAGACAGCTGTTAGGAAAAGGATAAACCGTAAGTCACCGGAAAACTAAAACGGTAATCATTTAAACAATTATACAACGTTACTTCTTTTTAAGTTACAAAATCATAAATTGGAGTAGGGAAGTTACTTCAGCGCACCCAACATCCGCAGCACAAACGCCACAAACCCACGCGTCGCTTCCCGCCGAAACGGCATTACGCTCCGCCATTATCCGCGAGCTCTCTAGGATCGCAGCCATTAACAACACCCGGTTATTTTCTATTACAAAGTCTTTGCGCAGATCGTAACTTAGTCGCGGAGGTACCTGCCGCAACGAATAGCAGCGCAATTAAGAACACGACATGATCAAAGCGACTACGGACGCATGGTTCCCTTCACAACAACAAAGACAATAATAACTCTACTTTGGTAGCTATAAGTATACTGCATGGCCAAAGAGAACAAAAGATTTTAGGATTTTTCTACTTTTCTTTTTACATTTTCTTGAATATGAGCGTGTAAGTGTAACTGATACACGTGGACTGTGGTATACTATTGACCGCTACTCACTCCGCCACGCATCACGTCATCACGTAGGGAGTGCGAGTCGCGCTTTCTACCCACGGCTAGGCACAAACCAACACTTGTTTATGTCCTGAGTAGCAGTGATACGCTTAATTAAATGTACGCAACAGATAGTTGGATGGGAACTACATTACCCGCTGTATAATACACTTACCGTTACAAGGTAAACTCTAGTACTGCCTCCTCGCATCCCCACTCCACTTGCCTCCCCTTGCACCCTAACGACTCAGACGCTGACATGTACATACGTATGTATAGCACGAGCGAACTTTAAAGCCCGGTAAAACGATACTGATAAAAGAGTCAATGGGGATTATGGTTAAGCTGTCTGCCCGAAACTTTAATTCTATCAAACAAGCTTTGTGTAAGTCTTTAGTCATGAACGTCGTCCAGAATGAATACATTTCACATGCCAGTAGCATCACCTCAAATCTGTTCCACTATCATTCTCTTTAGTTTGTAGTTACCTACTTTAGGTATATGTTTTTGTTCTAAGTGTCTAGTACAGTCTAGACAAAGGACATAACTTATTGTTTCCTACGTTGGAACATTCACTATACACCATGCATTATAATATTACAATTTACAACCAAGCCTTTTTTTTTTGACTGACGTATAGGACAAACATTTTGAGAATTTTTGAGAAAGAATAGTATGTATATACCTGTGTGCTTATATGAATTTTCTTAGATATCTCCCTTAGTACAAACTCGGTTAGCAGGTGTTGCGAATAGTACCAGCGCATGAGTCGGCAGCTAGCGGCAACGGGACTGATTCGCGACAAATAGCTAGCATCACTGACATTAATGATACATTCTCTTACTCAGCCTCATAACGGTCAAAGGCCGACGAATGATATGCATACCATTAGCCATGAGATTGTGCAGTGATTGAAGTAGATCTAACACTTCAATAATCGTTAGTTAATAAACAGACAAAATTCGTCTAATAAACTACCACGTTAAAAAAACTTTTCGTCGATAATCCTCTGAAGCATTTTAAATTTTATTGATATTTTTAATTCAAATTCAAATCTTTATTGCATATCACATGTGTGATGTAAATATTTGACATGATTGCCTCTACATCATCATTTTTATCTACTTGACCTTATTGCACTTTGACTTACATAATTAATCTGTTTTACAACTATTGTTCAATTTATTTAAATTATTTGTAATTCTAATGTTTCATAATTTAATTTTAATGTAATAATGACCCATAATTTTACAAACTATATTTGTACGCCGGAAACGGCAGAATATATGATTGTAATACATAATGCACAACAACTTTGTACAATATTCTCACAAATAAATGCATTCTATTCTTCTACAAATTGTACCGTTAAAAAATCAACAAAATTATACTGATACCAATACAATTACCTACTTCGAAAAAAATACATAACATAACAATAATTGGCATCATTCAAAATTCAATAAAAATAAGAAATAAGTAAATAATAATGTCACAGATTAAAATAATATTAAAAAATTAAATTAAAATAAAATAAGTAATGATAATCAAACAAATGACTAAAATAGTCATCCCGTTTTGAAGTCATCATTAAAAAAGTAATTCAATGTGTAATAGCATTTATCCACCAGTAGTTTTCGGAGTCGTTTAATAAATATTTTATCATTTTGTTCCATTTTTATGTCGTTAGGTATTTTATTATATATTTTAATTGATATTTAAAACCACGACTCCCAATTAAAACCAACCCAACCTTTGTAGGTTGGGTTGGTTTTAATTGGGAGTCGGAATTCGAATATATACTCGTGTATGTATTCGACTTTCTAGATTAGCAAAAAGAAAGTTTTAGACATTTCCTAATTCCTTTTTACTGAATCAGGTCTTTAATTACCAGACCAGAAATATTTCTCGATATTTTTAAGACTTGAGAGGTTTTTTATTCAAAAGACGATATTATACTAATCGATGTGAGTTTCACAGAAGGAAAGGGGAATGCTGCCTGCGTGAATACACAGGGTTACTGGCAACTCGACGTATTCCTTGCAAGACGTCATAGTAGGGTTAAAATGCAGCAAATTAAGCCACCAAATGTTCTACCGAGATTCAGTAGTTCAAATTTGTTGAATTTGAGTTAGTGTTTTGAGTTTGAGTTCAAAAGCATGGCATAACTGTATGTAAATGTCTAACTGCTCGCAAATTACGATTTTTATTTTATCTTTTTTACATACTTCTTTGACATAATCTTTCATTATTTAACATTATATAACTACAATTTTAATTTCAACAAGGTGTTTACTTTTATTATTATAATAATATTTTGTATACCTAGTTTTTTTTTAAATATATTTGAGGACCTTGATTGGTAGACCATTTTGATTAATAGACTAGATTGGTAGACCATTTTCTATTTTGTTAAGTACTTGGTACTCGTTGACGTGCCTACACTGGCCTCCCATACCTATTAACACTCTAATTTGAAAACATTGTAAAAGCCAATTATTTTAAAAAGAGTAACCGCGAATTTTCTTGCCGGCTCTTCTCCATACGAAACGACCAATTGGAACCATGCACCTCGATCCTGACGTTTCATAAGCGCCCATGTAGGTTTATGTGAAATAAAATATTTAGATTTAGATTTTGAACAGATTCTAAACCGTTCAATTAATGAGTACTTTTAAGTCCCACATTGAAATTCAGAGTCATCATTAGATCTAAATCAAATTCAAGTTAATTGGACCAACTTTATTACAGAGTACAGAGAATTCCGTGTAGAATTAAGCAAATTGTACAATTTCGACAGCTGATCCTAACTTCTAAAGGTATATTTGGCTGTTTTCATCAACCTAGATCTCGCGCTTTTGTATAGATAACAATATGTACATACATAAAGTAATAGGTGCCAAGCCATGCGCGTCGTTCGCCGCGGTGACCCTTTACACTCGAGTAACTCTTATGACCTGTATGGGTATCACAAGACACTAAACCGGTACCTGCTTCTATACTTCCCTAATTATTATTTATTTATTAAAAGTTAATGCACAAATAAAAAAAACACTGAACTAATTAATGCGGATGTCTACTCAGAGAGCCGATTTTAGATTCGTTTCTTATGTTCTGTGTTTGATCCGTAAACGTACTTATGTACCAATGTTTGTAAATATTTTCGGTTTATTCATGATCTACATAACATAACATAACAATATGAAGCCTGTAATACCCGAAGGTGTAGACAGAGGTGTACTCTATAGTACATCCACGTTTCGCGCAGTTATGGTTAAGTCCTATGTAATAGGGGGCGAGCCTATTGGCATCAACCGGGCAAAAATCCAGACTCCGAGCTGCTACTGAGAAATCCCTGATGGAAAAACCCAATATTATCTTTTTATTAATTTCTAGGAAGGTATACAAACAACTATAATAAAATATAATTCTTATAGTTTTAACAAATGTAGAGGTAGAACTTGAAAGTATGTCATGCCCCTATTATCGGAATATTCAGAAAGCCTATCGAAACAGTCGTATGAAAATTCTTGAAGCTTAAAATTACTCATTAAGGCAACAACGCCAGGCCAGTTGAATGAAAACAAAAAAATAACTGTTTGAAAAGAAATATCGAGGACGGCTTCTCTTTATCATGGCAGGAAAAAATGAACAGAAGCAGATATAGTATTTGAATTCGAGGCTAATTGGGATTTGTTGAATACCGTTTTAAAAACAGCGGCATTATTTTTTATAAATCTCGCATTTCCTTTTCAATGTAAGTATTTACTTATTTAGCCTAGTGCTGTTCCCATCAGAATTCCCTTAAAATTTGACCCAATATGGAAAGCTATTATAAACATTTAAGACCCCAATACGTAAGCACTAAGCACTCGATAGCATAGCAATAAAATTTTTCCTTCGTGCAAACAGTACGTGCACTCAATTGCCTGTGTTCAAATACGGGAGGTAGTATCGAGGCTGCATACCGCAGAACAGCAGTCCTATCGATCCTAAGTAAACACTGCGACTGTTATTTTCCACTTACGCCCGTTTGGTATTAGCTCCCCACGCCATACTCGTGCCCTCGTGCCGTATCTGTTGACACAGGTTAGCTAAACGTATTATCGGCTTTACCATCTGAAATCGGATATTTCAAATGAAAAAATCAAATATGGGAACCGCAGATTATATTTTTAATTGGAAACTGAACGATGTTTCCAATTGTTACGATATTCATCAGATACAAACAACAGTTACAATATTGAACATCCAAATATGAGTTGATGAGGTATCATCTGTTCCTATTGAAATGTAAATGAAACTGCAATCTAGTGAGTGGGCAAGTGTGACACAAGTGGGGCACGCATACCGCACGTTCCGGGAGTAAGGCCGGCGCGGGCGCAGCGCAGCGCACGGCGACCGACATTATAAGCCGGTTAGATCACCACAACGGGCGCATTGTCGTTAAGCTCTATTAGACAAATGTGTAACGACCGCTATGTGTGATAAAAAGAAGACATAAACATGCAAATATTAACAATTTAATAGCTCCTATCGAGATTGGCTTAGATATTTCTAAGAAAATTAATAATACTATAGTGGGAACAATCAGACACAAGTTTTTTATCAATCATAATGATACCCTAAAAAACAAACAGACAGTTTGTGTGGTGAATTAAATAATGTAAAAGTTGTAAGTAATTAATAATATGATTCAATAGAGAAAGGTGAGGCCAACTTTGCTAAGCTTTCGGGAGGTCAAGATAATGTTGAATCACCAACTTTCGCCGGCAAATTCCACAACAACACTTATATAAACTGAGGATCTTTTAACCACTTGACTGTTATAGCACTGGCCAATAATATCTTGTCTTTTTTGCCTTTCAATTACATAGACTGAGATCATTTTAAACAAAACTGTCAGTACTATGCAATAGTACTAAACGAAATACTACCAGACTTCGAGGAACATCTACCTACTCGTATAAGTGATTTCTTCGATGACAAATATGTTATCAAGATGATAATGTTAATTAATGTCATCATAAATTCGTAAAGCAAGGAATGTTCGTCTCCGGCTCTAGCTAGCACAATTTCTTGCAGTTTCACAGCCGACATTCCATAGACGATAGATGTATAATGTATTCAAGACGTTGTTTGAAATAAAGCGGCGAAATTATAGTAGACAGTAGGTAAACGATTTCATTAGTCTGTTTGAAAAATTATAGGAGTACTTGTACTTGTAATGTTGAGAATTTAAGAATATTTCAACAGAAAACGTTTATATCAACGCAAATCTTGACGCAGAAGTATGTACACACGATCAAGTTAAATCAATCACCCTCATAACAGTTCCAAGTTTGGATTCAGTTAAAACTTTAGCTGGGGATCCAAATAGCAGGCTCAAGTACACGAGGGTAGAGACGAACGCGCCACGGCGCTCCCCAGCGTTGTCAAAACCGTGAAACTTTAATGGCAACGGTATATCTTAGAGCGGCTCAAGATAAATTTGGCAAGAGCTTTACAACCTCGCCTAAAACTTAAAAGTTGATAAGAAAAAGGTCACATAAAAAATTAAAGGTATAGATTAACTGAGACCAACTAGAATGTAAATAGCTTTTTACTCAACTGTTTTAATATCCGTAAACAAAACTAATAAACCTACTGAACGCTTCTTGCAAACATGTCCCAAAGTAATTAAGTACTATGTACAAATGAGTCTGCTAAATTACCTCTAAGCGCAGGATAAGTGCAGAAGCGTCACGTTATGTGAAATGTATAAGTCTCTCACGTCAAGTTACAAACACGCTTTCTTAACATACCAACACCACTTGGAGCAGAAAATAGTTTACCTTTGCACAAGCAAAAACGTTTTCTGTGCTCTCTACGACTTTAATAAAGCCGACAGGGTAATTAAACTGAAACTGTAACGGTTTACCAACAGTCGATTGGTCCATGAATCATTGGTCAACGTTATCTTTAAACCATTAACTTTTTATCCAAAGGACTTTTCACCCACGAACGTTTCGCCAACATAACTCAACGTCAGTGAATGCTTAACCAACAGAATGTTTTGTTTCGCGACCAATTTCGGGGTTGCGCTCGCCGGCCGCTGCCGCGCCACCGCTCGCTACGCTCGCTCGGCTCGCGCGTTGTTGGTCACAGTTCTAACCTAACCTAACCTATGGATATCTTTGAAAGTTATTGGTCAAAACATTCTGTTGGTTAAGCATTCACTGACGTTGAGTTATGTTGGCGAAACGTTCGTGGGTGAAAAGTCCTTTGGATAAAAAGTTAATGGTTTAAAGATAACGTTGACCAACGATTCATGGACCAATCGACTGTTGGTAAACCGTGACAGAGTGAATTAAACTACCGCTAATTATTTCTAGCAAAATATTCAAAGGACTATAAACATCTTAAAGAAACGATAAACAAATTACTGAAACCCAACAATAAAATTTTACACTCAACAGTTTGGAGAAAACTAGCGTGTAATCAATCGTTTTCACTTATTAGTACAATTTGTTTTACTGTTAGAGCAGTAGGTAATCCATTTGATCGCCGACGATACAAAGAATGACACAATATTAATCATGACCATCGTCGAACTAGCGCACTTTTCACGACCCGCAGGTTTTCCGCAATTTATTGACATAATCATTTTTCCCTAAACAACGGAAGCGGGGTGATTTATAGTTGGACGGAAACTGACTAAATATATAAAATATAACAAAATAAATAGAGAATTTATTATACTGCTCAAGAGTCTTTCATAAAATGCTCGTCTATTACGTAGGCGTAAAAGAATAAAACTCTAATGAAGCGTTGACGAACACCTAATCCTTGAGAATTATAGCGCCCATGAATATAGATTCTGAGACAGAAAAGGCTGGCAAAAATTCCACTCCTAATAGATTAAAGACGAGCTAGAGGGTTTAACAATAGAAGATTACCGCTTTACGTGAGAGAGAAATGGCGATCATATAAACGAGCTAGACGGCTATATTGTAAATAAAATAGTATCCAAGAAGCATTTGCTGTTTACGGGATTTACAATCAATACAATTAACAATTAAATTAATAATTGACACGAGTTCTACAGTTAAAAAAAGATAAACACTAAATATACATCCGTCGTGCTACGTTTATAATCAACGTAGTAATTCTTTTTGCGAAGCCATTGTTTCCTTTATATAGGAAAATTGCTAACTTCCATGTCTCAAAGTGTTTTTATACAGTGAGCCAATTAACTAGGTACTTTCTCTAGACTTCTTTACCAAGCCCTTGATCCAGCCTTTCTACAGGAGGTTCTTATGACGTTTCTCAATCAGCACAAAAAAATATGTAATCCATATTCTTCATGAGCAAAGATCTTTTGTTGCCTTTGCTTGTTCTTTTTTCACGACAATCCCTTCATAGAGAATTGTGCCGTCAATAATAACCATTGCAACAAGCACCAATCGAATAAATATAGTGATATTTACTACGTTAGGATTGATTGGCTAAAAAAAAGCTTATTATTGATAAAGATCTGGCCCAGTAGAGCATAATCTGACCTTGAACGAGAACTACTTACTTCATTTCCGTTACTATTAGTTATTACTTTATCAGTCTATGAAACGTTCAGAACTGCGAAGACAACCATTACCTTGCCAAGAAGATGAAATTGTAACCAAGTCACTGATTAATTAACCTTCCATTAATACTGATAGCAGCGGCACCAGCGATTCCCATACATTAGTCAAGACACTCGTTTAGTTCCAAATACGCTCACATAGCGCTGTTAAAATTTCTTACCTTAGCCGGTGACTATTATTTTGCTTGCTGTGTGTGATACGAGTTTTCGAAATCGACATATTTATATACTTTGTGATCTAGCTAACGGGCAGTTAACACTATAATTTGACTTTACCACATGTAAATAGTCGTTAGAATAGAATAGAATACTCTTTATTATGTACACCATAAAAGTTACAGATATAAATGTTTAAATTTTACATAGGGTGACACAATGGGCGGTCTTATCGCTAAAAGCGAACTTTTACAGACAACCTTTGGATGGATTAAAGGGAGCAGAAGTGACAATACTGCAGGTAGTCAGTGGTGAACCATTAACATATACAATAAATACACACATACACAAAGCATACACTTATCTAATAAATATATACAATACTCGTAATACACATGAAACAAGAGCAGGGAACTGTATTATGTAATGATGATGTTTATGGAGAGAGGAAGTGTTTTTTTACCTGAATCTTAAAAGTGGACAAAGATTGAGATAGTAGTTTTCAGATAGTATGTAACATCAGAGACTATAGCGATATCAAAATTCTTACTCTGAAATCGCAATAAATTAAAATGTGACACAGTTACTCCTCACCTATCATCGCTTTAAAAAACGCACTTTTGTTTATAAAATGTAAATATTGAAGAGGATCATTAAAGTAATGCCAGGAGAGCCTCTTCAGTCGCTAGTAATACCGATCGTGTCTTGAATTAATTTTAGCGAGCGACGTTGAATGACGTAGTAGGCGTTGTACTGCGTGGTAGGTCACGTAATAAAAATTATTATACCAAACACTTGTTGTACGTGCGTAAGTAAATAACGATTATCAAATAGTTTATATTAATTTTTTGAAGACGGCTACGGGTATTCAGCAACGAGCTGAGCAGTCAGCGCTCAAGCAAGGCAAGCACCAATCTTTTAGTTTAGTGGGTAGTAAGTACATACTCCGAAGAGGAAATCGTGTAAATAATAAATGGGAAATTATATGTGCGGCAACGAAAGTTTTCTTTAGCACCTGCAACCTAGCGTCTTTTTTTGTATGTAGGCGAAGAGTTAATAGAACAGCTTCAATTATATTAATTCATCATCTTTACTATTCCAACAGAATATCAAAAAACCAGCGTCAATTTACGAGCGTAAATTAATATGACTCTGAGCTACCGATAAATATATTTACTTCTGATTTGATAACTCAGCGACTAATGTTGTAAGTGAGCTACTTTATATATTTTAGAGATTCAGCATCTGTCTGCTAATAAAATCAAATTCCAGCCTCAAAATAAGCAATCAAAGTTTTTTATTCAACAACTAAAAAATTAGCTGACTGGACAGCCGGATATCTATGGGCTAAAACCGATACCAAAATTATAACAATACAATCAACACCAACAACTAATACCTACCTGGTACCAGATGACAACTCCACGAGTCCACGAGGACTGCTTTGACGGAGAAAACATTCAGCGATTTTGATGAGTACAAAAAGTGTTTTTTTCTTCTTGGAAAATTACATTACCGAAAAAAGAAGAGGAGAGGATTAATGGCCACTGTGACTGTCCAGATTTTCACCGCAAGTATTCTTGCAAGCATTTGGTGGGTCTGGCTATCAGGATGAAACATGCATTTCCGCCGCCAGAAGCAAAAACACAAAAAATTGGTGTAAAGAGGAAGCGTTGGAGACCAAGTAAAGCACAAGCTGCGCTGATTATTCAGTGACAAATAACAATGTTATTCATTATTTGATTGCCTTACATTATTGTAACTTAGGACATAAGTACAATTATACTTAACATAAAAACCTATGCTACTGCCATTAAAATTATCTGATTTACAAATAAAATAGTTGTTTGTTGGGTTTAATTTTCCCTAAGGTGTGTCCAAACACAAACAAACACAGAGTTGCAGATGTTTATTTTTGATAAAAATATTTTTTGTATGTTCATTTGGGTAGGTATAATAGTCAATTACTTATGGTAACATTATAAATAGATAGGCGAATACATGAAATTAGAGCTTTCATTGACCATTATTTGATGACAATAATAAGGAAATTTTATGTTCAAATATAGTAGATTCATTCATCAATTACTTATGCTAAAGTATAAAAATAAAGGTGACTCTATGAAATTAGAGTACGTTGATATTATTTTATAGATGAAGTTGATACACTTATTAGAAGCTGGCAATGAGTAGACATATCACAAATTTAGTTGCTTAAGAATTATCACCATGCTGCGTCCTATTAACAGTAGCTTGTTTTACAATATATGGTCGCTTAAAAACCATTTATTAGACGACAACTAAATATATTTGAAGACGAGAATGACATTTTAAAGAAGCTGCCTTAATTAGCACCCATAATAAATTAATAGGCTTTAGGCTGTATTTTCCATTTTATTTATATAATTTATCTTGATGTGAAACATCTGTAGGCGCACGTAAAACCGATTGCTGGCGGGGCGACGGCGACGCATGCCGCGTGGCTATCGGCCACTATACAATACATACAGTCTAAGTCTATATTATGTACATTTAGTAGTGTGTGTAGTGCGATGTTTCACACCTGCCGGTCGTTCCGTGACGGTTATTTTTTTTTATTGCAGGCAGTGGCAGTGTTAGTGTTTAAAAATTAAACAAATAATATATTCGATAATTATTTATAAAAAGGATCTTTCAAAAAATTTGGGGGTCAGAAGGATTTTAGCCCACCTTAGCGTAACATTCGGCGGTGGACATCATGCAGTCGCAAGTCCAGTCCGATCATCATTCCCCGTTTAACCTTTGGAAAGATCGACATATTTATGGGCGCTCGGAGAATATATACAGCCGGTGTGAACGAAACCATAGCGAGATCTAATTCGACGCCAACGCCATCTATCGAGCTATGTGGAACTTTTTGTCACCTACGTTTTATCGTGTGGCCAAACGAAGTTGATAATAAAGTTGATACAACGTTATAAGTAACTAAGTTACTATTCTTTTAATAAAAAAAATAGAGTGCTGAAGTAAACACTTCGACTCAACTGCAGTCAAAATAACCAATTCGATTCAAATGTTTAAAATAATGTAATAACGCTTTGCATTGAAGACAATAATTTTGACCTACTTTCACCAATTTCCTTAAAAATTAACGATTCGGCACACATATTAAGCCCAATAATTATCATAATATATTTTAAACCCATAGCAAGATATAAACACTCATCCAAAACAACTTTCACCAAATGAGCAGAAACACGTAATAACCAATGCAGGTTATAAATATAAATTATACTTTTTGTCAGTCTACCATCAAGATACTAAACAGATGTAATCTAAAATGAAGTGCCATATTCAAGTTGATTAGGGGACAGGTCGGCAGCAGCAGCTGAAATAATTTCTTTAAAATGTGCCTTCTAGCCCAACCGAGGTGCGGCGAAGGCGACATTGATTTCACGAAATTAGGGAAACTTTACTTGATCTGTCACTCAAACCAAGTGCTCGGTAACTGGTGAATTATTTTAGCTTAATTAACTGACACCACCTGACACTGAATGAATAAAGGATGAGACCTCTGCATCAATGAGTTATAACTTATAACAGAAATACATTTTAAAGTAACGCGTTCGAACAACATTAACCTTTTCACATGCAAATTGTGGCCGGCATAAATGCTAATGGAATATGGATGGATGTCATAAAATGATTTACTAGCGACCAATGATGTATTCTAGCGACTAACAAGTATGGAAAGTGGTAAAATATAATAATTTAACTACTCTTGACCAAGAACTGCTTTATCAAATAAAGCATTTAGACTTAGAATATCCCAATATTGCAGTCATAGTTTATATTGGATTTGAAATTCTGAACTCTTGTTCCAATACGAAAATTTAAATTGTCATGCGAAAATTCAGCATAAAGTCTTGCCAGTCTGATATTATTATAAAAACGACAACTATTTATATCTTTAGTTCATTGTAAATTTAATTGATCTAATGCATTGCTTATGTCAAATCCAACAGTCATCATCATCAGCCTCCTGGAGTTCCTGTAGCCTTTATCTCAATTTATTCAGGGTCATCACGTCGTTTACTTCCATAAAAAGCCGTCATCTCATCATAAATTCACATATACAACATTATTTTTAGTATATGCGAAACCTGAACATAGCTAGTTTGTTCAGAATAAGGAACTGAACCGATTTCATTAATTTTTACACCTACACATGTTACAGTACATGTTATATTTTGTCCCAAAAATATTTAAGTGTGATGGAAAATGTTATCACCATTTAATTACTTACAATACAATCGCCGTACGGTTAGGTACGTACTGCCAAATTATTATCAATGAGCGCAAGACGACACTGGAGCCGCGGGGGCGCCGTTAGCATATTTTTGTACGGACAACCCGGTGACATAACAACCTTATAACTTTGTGATTTTTCATGATACAGTTTTGAAATTTTGTACATAGATTCTTTACATAAAAATACTAGACACGTGTTTCGGGTTTCGCATATACTAAAACTAATATTGTATATCCGTCCTTGCCATATGATCATTTAAATCAAAGAATCTATTTAATCTGCACATAGCAAGCAAATTCAATAATATGACAAGCAACCAACTGTAGAAAGCTGCGAAGAAAAGAGATACTCGTTTGCAGCTTTTGAATAAGTAATTTAACGAATTTAACATAGAAACTTTCCCGACCGCTATCAAAGCATTCAAAGCCCGCGCAACCAATTTACTAAATACTCAGGGGGCCTAAAATGGACGCTTTCGCAGAATCATATTATGATCTGCGTACAATTCATATCCCGCAATTCAACTGTTTGACAGTTGTGTATGGAGTTTCGTAAAATGGTCCACAAATTAAGAATTAATATAGTGAAGTCTTATGTTAAATAGCAGCTGTCAAACAGATGAATTGCGGGCTGTATGAAATGCACGCATGATTCTGCCAAAGCGTCCATTTTAGGCTCCCTGGTCAGTCATCTTATAAAATAATTATTTCAAAAAACCGGCCAAGTGCGTGTCGGACCACGCACAATGAAGGGTTCCGTAGTTAGGATGAATTTATCCCAAAAACAAACTTAACATTGTAGTTGAAAAACATGCTCTCCCATACATCAATATAATATACGTAACGGTCAATTCTTCAACTGCAAATTTAAGGTGGTCGACTATTACTCGTTAACTTGTAAACCCTACTTAGCTGTGATAGTTTTCCTTTTAATTTCGTTAGATATGCTACTGCCATGAATTTTTTCACATATCCAAAACGAACCATTTAGCTGACAGGGGGGGGGGGGGGGGGGACTTGACTCTAACAAAAAATAGCACTTTAAAGCTTAATATTACGCAAACGGATCTCAGAATTGAAGTGTCTTTGACAGACCCACAATATTTTTAAACGGCCTATCCAACGATACACCACACCATGCATTAGATGAGAAAAAAATGTCATCCCGTTTTACGTGCAAGGGAGGTCCCCTAAAAAGAAATGTTTTTCATGGTTTATTTTATGACTTTCTCGGCGTGATTAATATGTAGGTACACCCATGCCAAATTACAGCTTTCTAGGACTAAGCGTCTCTGAGCTAAGCCGGGGACAGACGGACGGATGGACAGACAGAGAAACGGACATGGCGAAACTATAACCCCCTTATTACAAAACAATGTTTATCTTCAGACCCAGGTTTAAAACATGGAGCCATTAATGAATTTCGAACTTTATTCCGATTATGGTAAAGTTCCTAAACACAAAACTGACAACTTAGTACCGAACTCAGTTTTCAGTTTTGTATAAAGAACGGTATTTCAATCACTGTTACATTCTTATTACAAAAACTGGCTGCATGGTTTAAGCCATGTCAAAATATAAATCTATAGTTTTGTACAAAGGCGGCTAGGGTTCCATGTTTACTACGGAACTCTAAAAAGGGAATTTTGCGTAGTCTCCCTGAAAAACGAATTTTGAAATAATTATGAATGAATTTGTGCCAGAATTATACGTCTATGTCCAGATGTACTCGTAGAACTTACGTAGGCCGGCTGGACGTGTGAACGTAACAATCAATGCTGAGCTAATAATCCACACTTGATAAGAAACACAATAGCGTGTAGTTAGGTCAGCAGCTCTTGCGCCACACGCTACGTGTTTACTAAACTAACTGCACAGCATGCTAAAGATGTACTTCCGCACTGCCTCTGCTACATAACGCATGCCAACCGTTACGCATTGGCGCTAGGCGAGCACGTAGCGGCTATCATTACATACCTTCCAGTAATACATGCGTGTACATGCATCATACAAACAACTTTCATTATATATTCTGGTATTCGTAAATAAAAGAAAACCGTCAAGTGAATCAAACACTCCCCGATCAACGTCCCAATCATTATCAAGTCTCAAGCGTGCGGCTGTGCCAATCAGTAGGCTCCTTAAATTATTATCTCATCAAGCTGAGCTTGATCGGAATCCCTAACCGGTCAGTACAATTATTTAAAATCTTTGCTAGTACAGATAAGGGAAGTACTCTGAATAAAATCATCAAGGAGATAAATCAAGTCGGACTAAACCAAGGCATTGATAACATAAATCTTGTATTAAGAATCTTCGATCAATAATAGCACAACATCAAAAAATCATAATATTTGCTCATTGATTTATATTTACTATTTAACTCTGTTTTCCATAACCTTACCGAAAAAAAGATATTCGTTCCAAAATCTTGGTGTTACGGTATTTATTTACACAATTTTTGAAAGCGCACTGCGGCATGTTTACGTCTTAACGTTGGCTATGATTGGACCATACTAATTTGAAATAAGACCACAAAAGAATTTGTGCTCTTATTTTTCGGGCCGTTTTTGAAGCGCTTATCGGGAATTTAGTACTATTATTGATCGAAGATAAGAATCACAAAGATGTTCCGAATAACCAGTGGCGGACTAACAGGGGGGCGGAAGGGGCGGCCCGCCCCGGGCCTCCGGTCTTGGGGGGCCCCCAAATGCATCCGCGTTCCCCTGATCATGGGGTCTCAACTCGAACAAATTATAATTAGTCTTTAAGAAAATTCAATAGATAGCAGCTTAAGTAACAATTATGAAATTAACAATAATTAAAAGCGTTAAACGGCAGATTATGGCTGAATTAAGATTAGTCAAAATCATAATTTCCTTGTTTAATGTTGATTTGTCTATTTACACTCATAAATCACGTATTTTCAACGGAAAAGATAAATGAAGCCTTATAATTCAATTCGAACCCACATATTTATAAAGAAGCTTAAAAGTTTAGCTTTGCAATAGATGGCGTTTTACTCAATTTGTCCTATCGTCATTGAAACACTTAAAACTTTTGACCATTTGAAGTTCATACAATCCTATTGAATGCAATGAGTTGTATTGATTGAATGACTATTTTCATGCCTATTGACAATAGGATTCTTACGAAAAGAATTATTTGTAATGCCGATTCAAATGATTATAATTTGTAAAGTTATATTTGATAAGGCCGCGAATCATAGCTCAACATACAACCTGTTACTGACCTGCAAATTGCAAAAAACGTATGAAAATTTAAATATCGCGGGCTACCTTAGCGCACCCCCCTTAAGGAAAAAAAATCGGCCAAGTGCGAATCGGGCTCCCACACGAAGGGTTCCGTACCATATTATTATCGTACAAGATTGAACACTTTTACTTTCGTAAAAGAAACCAGAGAAGCGCTTTATCATTATGTAAAGTAATTGTCTAATTTAATTACATCCATCAATAAAACATATGACGGTCAAATAACGTAAATCAATATCAGTATTGACTACAGAGTGTTTTATTAGATTTTTTTAATATTTTTTCCTTCGATAAAATTAAGCTTCGTTTCACTCATTTCGATATGTGCACATTATGAAGACTCACACTATAGAAGTTTCACACACCCTTCGGGTACGGAACCCTAAAAATCACCAAGACGCTTTTGGCTTTATACTTAGGTATTCTAGAAAAAACAAACCGTAAAGTTTCTCGATTCTTTCGTTATAGATATATACAGGGTGTTTGGCAGAACGTTGAACATACGAAAATGGTGGGTAGGTGGGGTCATCTGCTACTTACTCAGCCCTAATTTATTTGGCCCTGGCCGACTGGGTATTTAAAAAAAAAAAAAAAAGTTTTTTTCTTGTTTCACCACTTTCCTAACTTTAAAGTGTATTTTTTTTATTAAAAATGGGCAATAAAACAGGCAATTTTTTTTTTTTTAATCTTTGATGTTGGCAGATTCTTATAAAATTATTGCTTTGTTCAGATGTTAGCTAGAAAAAAAGTTATGAGTCCTCAAACTTACAGAAAGATGTAAAAAATACTTGAATGTTAATTTCAACTTGCATTTAAAAAAAAACAAAAAATGATTGAGGAGTTCCAATTCTAGCAAAACATCCCTAGTGTGTGAGCTTTCTAATGGTATGTAATTTGCTTTTATAAAAAAAAAACTTTAAGAGTTATTTCATAATTTTATCAAGCAGGAAATTTTTGACGAAACTCTACCCTTACGGAAAGTTAAATGTTTTGCGAAATTTAATACTGCAAAGTTGGTAAAAATTATGGATCGACGGCTTGCCAGTAGCAGTGGTGCAAATTGACATTCACTATTCCCTTGAGATGGTTACACAAAGCAGGTAGAAATTTTGTTTCACTCTTGCGCAGTCATAGCGTATTTTTGCTCTCTTTCGCTCTCGTGGCACCGTGACGCGTCAGAATGAATTCTTGACGAAACTCTACCTTTACGGAAAGTTAAATGTTTTGCGAAATTTAATACTGCAAAGTTGGTAAAAATTAAATGATCGATTGAAATTATGCTTCACGCGAATTTGTATTAGCGCTTCCATACGCTAACAACATGTCCGCGTATTCCTCACTGGTAAAAGCAGCCATTTCTTTACCAATAACAACAGGTAACAGTAATAACAAAAAACTTAACAAACTTAAACTTAACTAGTGATAACAATAAAAGAAAACGAAGTGAACAAAAACAAACGTAAGCGTAACGGGCACGTGAGATCGCAGAGGCAGTTAAGTCTCGACTGAATAAAAGAAAAGAATTCATTCTGAGGCGTCACGGTGCCACGAGAGCGAAAGAGAGCAAAAATACGCTATGACTGCGCAAGAGTGAAACAAAATTTCTACCTGCTTTGTGTAACCATCTCAAGGGAATAGTGAATGTCAATTTGCACCACTGCTACTGGCAAGCCGTCGATCCATAATTTTTACCAACTTTGCAGTATTAAATTTCGCAAAACATTTAACTTTCCGTAAAGGTAGAGTTTCGTCAAAAATTTCCTGCTTGATAAAATTATGAAATAACTCTTAAAGTTTTTTTTTTATAAAAGCAAATTACATACCATTAGAAAGCTCACACACTAGGGATGTTTTGCTAGAATTGGAACTCCTCAATCATTTTTTATTTTTTTTTAAATGCAAGTTGAAATTAACATTCAAGTATTTTTTACATCTTTCTGTAAGTTTGAGGACTCATAACTTTTTTTCTAGCTAACATCTGAACAAAGCAATAATTTTATAAGAATCTGCCAACATCAAAGATTAAAAAAAAAAAATTGCCTGTTTTATTGCCCATTTTTAATAAAAAAAATACACTTTAAAGTTAGGAAAGTGGTGAAACAAGAAAAAAACTTTTTTTTTTTTTTTTAAATACCCAGTCGGCCAGGGCCAAATAAATTAGGGCTGAGTAAGTAGCAGATGACCCCACCTACCCACCATTTTCGTATGTTCAACGTTCTGCCAAACACCCTGTATACAATAGAATCGAGAAACTAACAAACAATGTCTAGTGGGGGGGGCCTCATATAGCTTTGCCGCCCGGGCCTCTGACGGGCTTAGTCCGCCACTGCGAATAACGATCAATTCGTTATTTATGAATAAATAACAAAATTAATTTGCAAAGATCCTACTTTCCGAATATCTGCTAAGCCAAAGGCCATGAGAAAGTGAACTGGCAGGCGGTGTCTCTGGCGCAGCGAGTCGTCCGGCGCTGCGCGTACAGTACCGTTAACGGCGAAATCGGATGACTGGTAAATTTATGTAAATAGGCTAGTGGAACTTACACCAAAACACAAGCATTCCGCAAGTTTGCTAGTGTTCACTACTGCAGTGACATTGTTTATAAAGAGTTTTTTTACATGTTGTACTTAGATATATTATGGACTATAGTTCAGGTAATACTTCATTATACTGATAAGCTTTTCTAATCTATTTAATTGGTCAGTAGACATCAAGGCTCGAAGTTTCTAGTAAAATAAGTAGCTTTTTTGTTAAAGCTCGTCCTAAAACTGTTCCTATGTGTAAATATGTTTTACAAACACAGGTACTGTTTTTAATTAATTCCTAACTATAGTTTGATTAAAATCTACATAATTATGCAATAATATGAATACGGATCCGTTTTGTTACATAAAGTAGGTATCAGCCCTCTCCGCAACCCGAGCCTACTGTTTGGCCCATCGATTATTTCGGACATCCGCAAACGTTGGCTGTCCAAATTTCCACAGATCAAATGTTTGACATTCCCCGTGCTGTATTGATTACAAGTAACGGCTTCTCGATTTATTTCGTCAACATTGTAAAGGAAACATGTAAAATAGGGGTTTCACGTTCTAGTTTCATTTATACGATTGTAGTGATTGGATTGTCTTTGCAGCACATTAGCAAGGCAAGTGCAGGGAAAGCCAGATGTTCCGGGCTAGTAGTCCGTGGCCGCCACGCTGCACTTCTCCTCAACGGTCTGTGCACCGCTTGATTACCGCCCATCTATCATACACTATATACACTCAAAGCTTTTAGTATAAGCACACCATGTCCATTACTTAATTAGACCGCTGCTGCCCCGGTAACCTTAAGTAAGATTATTAAATGAAGTATTTCAAAGTTATCGAGGATTACAGCTGAAAGATTTCCTCGGCTTTTCCGAATCTCATAAACGACGTCTAATCCGACTTAAGTACATAATGGTTTCAGAGAGAAGCTCTAACTACTTAAATATCACCTATATTTAAGTTTTAGTTTAAAACTAACTATAACACATATCTTTGTTCGTATAATCTCTCTTGGAATAAATATAACTGTAACTATGTGTATGAATAGGTATGTACATTTCGTAGCTGTGTGCTATTCTTATCACAATTATCACTTATAATTTCAAATCCACAATTATAAACGGACTCGACTGTATTTATCTGAGATGATTAATAATTTAATTCAACAACAGATAACTCTACGCTTTGTTTAACATTTGTGTTACATTATGATACAGTGTATAACCTATTCAGTAGACAGCAAATAGGAAATTACAGTTTGATTGTTTCCATGTCTGTCTATTATTAAATACCTTTAGTTACTCATAACTTTGTTAACTTTGTGTAGTTATTACTACACCTCACGAATACCTTCAACATATTAGTATAGGAAACGTCTACTTGTATGTCATCGGGCTAATCGTCACATTAGCCGTTACTTGAATGCGTTATTGCCTCCGTTTTCTATCTCGTTCAATTACAATCAACTGTCACCATCATAGGGGAAAAGATGGGTGCCAGAGATAGTGCATTATAACTAGAGATCGGATATTCGGATGAATATTCACCTAAAGTTTAAGAGTTGGCTAGTATGGAGTGCGCTTCGGTACGGGAAAAAGAGTCGGTTTCCAGGACTGACAACTTTTAAAAAACTACTCTTTTGTACTGTGTATCCCCGAATAAATATATTATATTTCATGTTAGAATAACAGGTTTTGAAGAAATATTAATACCTAGTGTTTTTTAAACGTGTTATATTTTCCACAAAATTCTTGCCTAGTTCTAAATAGATAAGAAATATTTGTTATACTTAGAAATACAAAATTGTATACCTACACACTGTTATTAATGAAACCCCGCGATCCCGGAATAAAAATATATTTTAAGAAGCCGTTTCCATACTTTGTATCCTTTGCCGGGAACAAAACGTACTTTAGGTACATATGCATCCGAATATCCGATCTCTAATTATAACCATCAAGTGCATTTAATAATTTCGAAAATGTTAATGTAGCTATGAGGACACTTGTTATTTTTTCCTCATGCATAACCTATCATTTATTTATTTTCAGGGAGAATCCAAGCAAACACATTCACGATCATGGTCGTGTTCAATGCTGCTGATGCTGATGGCACGCTGCGCCAGCGCACAGTGTCCGTGGGAGGGAGCGCCCACGCTGCAAGCCGCGTGTGTATGCGCACACAATTTAGCAAGGGATTTGTCAGTCCAATGTGATCAGGTAGAGTCCAGTTTTATATGTATACAGTAAATTATGAATGTTAGATGAAATACACATCAAAAGTAACCATGTTTTTTTTTATTCAACAGGTTGACTTCCCAACGCTATTATCAGCTTTAAACATGAGTGCAAGAAATATTGTTATCGATCTACTGTACATTAATAATTCAAGCATTCCCGTCCTCACTCATAGCATGTTTTCAAACCTAAAAATTCATAATCTTCAAATATCTGGATGTGGAATAAAGCGAATCGAAGACGACGCTTTTCGAGGACAAGGGCCATATCTCAAAAACTTGAACCTGCAAGATAACGAATTGACCGAAGTTCCAGTGAAAGCCCTGAAAATATTAATTAATCTCTCTCTTCTAGATATATCCAAAAACCGCATTGCACACATCGCCAACCATTCTTTTATTACTCTTCGCAAGCTCACGACACTGAAAGTTTCCGACAACAATGTCACATTAGAGCCGCAAACGCTTACTGGATTAGAAAACTCGTTAAAAAATTTAAATCTCAAAGGCACGAAACAAAAAACAGTACCCGAATGTATAAGAGGTCTTCGGATCTTGGCTTTCCTTGACCTCTCTCAAAACAGTATCAGAGAACTTCCGGGACCCGACGGTACCCGCACATTTGAGGGATTAGACTCACTGACTGCTCTAAACTTAGAACGAAATCTGATTGTGCATCTTAGAGAAGATGCGTTTGCTGGGATAAAAACTACGCTTAGTTCTTTAAGTCTTTTAAACAACCTGTTGCCTGAATTCCCAACTGCTGCAATAGGAACACTGAGCGATTTAAGAGTATTAGATATCGGGTTCAATTTATTAAATAAGTTACCAGTCGACGCTTTTGTAAACAATCCATCAATAACTTTACTAGCGTTGGATGGAAATCCTTTGCCCACAGTCCCCGAAGAAGCATTTTCTCATCTTAACGAAACTCTCCGAGGCCTCAGTATTGGTGGTAGATTCTTAAACTGTGATTGTCGCCTGCGCTGGATAATTGAATGGATTCGC
Source organism: Tiliacea aurago (assembly GCA_948098905.1). Taxonomy (NCBI): domain Eukaryota; kingdom Metazoa; phylum Arthropoda; class Insecta; order Lepidoptera; family Noctuidae; genus Tiliacea; species Tiliacea aurago. Next base: position 21,494,131 of record OX402581.1, on the reverse strand, counting down.
AACGGAGAATTACAAGTAACATCACGAGAAAGAAATCCGCAATTCTGCGGCAATCCGCCCCACTTCCGTGAGCGTGGGTTTTACAGTTTTGAACCAAACGAATTAGTTTGTGATTATGATTCAACTTCGACAACAGAAAGGCAATCAACGACAACAAAAGATTTGAATGAGTGGAAAATAAGTCACGTCATCACAACTACGTCAACCACAACTCCTGCCCCGCCATCAACCAGCAGTACACCTGCACCACACGAAACAGAAATAAGTAATAGCATAGATACACCAACGAAACCAGCCATCATTCAGACCACCAGCACCACCAGCACCGCACGCCCCAGTCGCATCCCCTCCGTCCGTCCAGCCGCCCCCACCTGGCGCCACGCGCCACACCAGCGTCCTCCTCTTGTCATGAGTTTCCCACAACAAAAACCAAAAGTAGATGATTCCAATGAAGTCATTGTGAAAAATGCATACAGGCAAGACAATTCTGTAATTATACAATGGGACTCAGATGTTGCTAATATACTAGGCTTCCGCGTCGTTTATCGACTCTTCGGAGACAAAACCTTTAAACAAGGACCACCTTTGGAAGCCAGCGAAAGAGAATTCAAAATTAAAAATGTTCCATCCCAGGTGTGTATTCTAATATATAGGTACTTTATAACAGCAAAAACTACATTCCTGTGTATTGTTCAGTAGTGTACAATTTATTAAAGACAGTTTTATTACAGGAATGTATCGTGGTCTGCGTGATCTCCTTGGAGGAGGTTCACGTGAGTCCAGAGACGGTGCCGTATTCTCAGTGCCGTGAGGTGCGCACCGTTTCCGCTGCCGCCTCTAATATGGACAAGATCACGATAGCGGCAAGCGCCGCCATTTGCGGCACCATCGTCGTAGCTGTTCTCGTATTCGCCGCAGCGTCGCGTCGCCGCTCCCGCACCGTGCACCGCCTACACACGCAAGCTCCTGAGAAGATGCCCAACCCTTGTTGCGGCGGTCTCACCGGCACCCCGAGCCCCAGCGGCCCGCTCTCTTCGTTAGCTACGATCGGCGCATTTGGAAAGCAGCGTGAGTGGGATCAAGTGTCGGCTTATAGCGCACGTTCGATCCCGCGTGCACGTTCCTATACCGAACCGGCTCCTCCGGACCCATTACCAGGTCGTCCTGGAAGAGCTCGTTCCCTCGCTGATGGTCAATCACAACATAGCTATTCCCATTCCGGGCGATACGGAGTGCCTGGCTACCCTAGTAGCCTTCTAGGATCACGAGCTGGTAAGTTCGACTGTCGCTTTGATTACTTCTTCGTTTCATTTCTGGCTTTTACTTGATTTTTTTTTCAGTTTTGAATTGCACGGTGTTGTTCTTGTATTACTTAACCTAAACGAATACTCTTTTACTTTTAGATCTGCGACAGTCGCGTCAGTCCTTAGGAGCAGCATCGGAACGTGCCTCCCGTTTGTCGCTGAGCGGCGCAGCAGGCGGGGCTACGGGCGGCACGGCGGGCTCCCGCCGGAGGCCGCGGTCGAGATCACGACCCGCCAGCCGATACAGCGTCGGCTCCCTAGGTATGGGGTACTGCGACACTTCCGACAACTGGACTGATCATGATATGGACATCTACATGGCGCGGAACCCGACGACCCGGAGTGGACTAGTGCCTTTATAGCGTGCAAGGGACACGGCGCGGGGAGATGTGACGTGTCGCGGGTGCTCCTCGCCCTCGCACAGGGCTCCCGCGGGCTATACCTCGTGGTGCAGTCATAAGGCGCGCGCAAGCCAGCGCCCGCACCGACACTCTCGTCAACACAGCCATGAGAAGACCAATAAACGTGCGCACGCGCACTGCAACCGACTCGCGGCTCCGAGCCAGTGTGTCCGGTACCCGGTAGAATATTGAGCAAAGTGTTATTATATGTTACCTACTAGAAAACTTTGCGATCATGTACAGTTGGCTAAGTTTCGGTATACTAAGTACGTATATCAAAGACTGTAAATTCTATGGTGAATATTTTAATTGAGATTAAATTATTATTATTTTTCGTTTTGACTAGTTAAATTGCGGTTCATGATCAATGACCATACAAGTAATTTGTGAATCAATATATGTCTTATTGGATATTATGTGCCTGTACTTGTATGAATTAAAACGAATTAAAAGAAAAATTAAAACTATTGGTTAGTGAAAACTAGTCACAATATTTTGTTAATTCACTGTAGAGTGTAGACACATCACACTATGGTTGCAGAATGTTACTGACTAATATTATAAATATTATAATGTTCGCATTTTGAACACAGGGTGTTCTTATTACCACTGACTTGTATTGTATATTACTTTTAATTTTTATGGTGCATATTTATTTACATTTAAGATTGAATTTATGTTATTAAGTTGTACATATATTTTAAAATAGAAGTTAAGGTACTGTAATATGAGATAATTAACTGTCACAACCACAGTAGGTAATTTATCATTCCCCTACCAAACATATAAACACAATAATTTAATAAGGTCTATTTAAAAAAAATACATTCTTTATTTAATTATTATTATGGACCAAATGAAAGACAATCAATCTGAAATGGTGCTATTTTCAAATAGACTTAAGTATAGCTATTTTTGTATAAAATTGTGTATTTAAAAAATTAATAAGTGAGTACCCATTAAAAATGGAAATGAAATTTATTTTTGACTATTTTGGAAATCTTATTGAATGTGCTTGCTCAAGATAATAAATTAATATTTGTGTAAACTAAATTATGACTCTTAATAAGAGTACTTTTGTAATGTTAAATATCATAATTAAACTATAATTAATTTTATGAATTTTAGTGCATTGATAATTATTATTGCATACATAAACTTCTAAAAATATCCTGATATTTCAATGTCAATCTCTTTACACTATGAACTTACCCTGGCACAAGAATACGATGTTCCCACCGGTACTGCAGCTCCTGACAGAACTCGTACCAGAGATGCGCCAGGTAGGGCAGGCCAGCCGCGTCTAGCAGCCGCGCCGCCGTCACCGACACGCGCCACACCAGTCCGCCCTCCGGACTCGTCTTCACATAACTACATAACTTCTGCTCACCATCCGCCTAAAAAAACATCATACAAACAAATTATTTATCAACGTATTCTTAAAGTGAACCAACTAGCGCCATCTACTGGCAAAACGAAATAGTACCATACCTGCTTGAATTCCACATCCAACTGTTCAGGATAGTTGAAAGTATTATCTTCAACTGCATCAGGGAACACATAGTACAGCAGGGGCATGAGCAGTTCATCAGCTATAGGTCCTTTAAAATCTGTCATGTTTCTATTCTGTCCCATGGCAGCCTTCACTAACTTAGATATAGTAATGGGAGCTTCTGTGATCTTATGAAGAGGATTCACTAGTCCCAAACTTTTGCTCAATCCCAGAGTGTCCATAAGCAGATTATTGTTATCGAATAAATCCATAATTTTACTAATGGTTTCAAATAATTGACAGTTGAAAGTATCCTTCATTTTAAGGGTAATTGTCCAAGTAGGAGCCATAAGTGGATCAATTTCAGAAAATGTAGAAGAATCTACTATAGCACATTCACGGAACTTTGGCCAGATAGCATTTAGCAAAACACTATGTATAGGGTTTTCCTCAGAACCAAAAGGAAGCTCTAACAGCTTTTTTACATCAAAACCATCTATTGATAGAAACTCATTTGACTGTATTGTCTTTTTCCAGGCAAAAGCATCCAGTTCTCTTAATTCATAAGAAAACTTTGTAGACACAACAACAGCATCCAGAGCTACTGGCGATGCAATTTTAGATTTAAATAAGCTTACAAGGCCACTTAAATGTGAGCATTGATTTGAAATTCTTTTCAAATGTATTGTGTCAAAACTAACTTTATGTTCACTGTCTTCGTAGAACCCTAAATATGTTTGCTGCCAGTGTTCACGTATTTTGACAAAAAAAGGCACACCACAGTCTATGTTAGCAAAAGCAATATTTGCAGTGCTCATCACAAGCTTTATTAAATTTCCATCAACCAATGGTATACTCGAACACAGCATTATATAACGTTTTAAACCATACCAGCTGGACACTGGAAAAGGACTTCCATCAAGGTCATCCATAAAATTTGTGGTTGACTCCCAAATACCATTGTGCAACTCTTTAAGGAAAGATTTATCCTCTGACTCCTCAGAACTCTCTGCAGATTTAGCAGTTTCAAGCTTATGATAAGATAATATAAATTTGTTGCCCTGGAACTGAATTTCCTCCGATTTACTTGTCCATTTCTTTGTGTACTCCCCTGATAGCTTAGATAAATTTGATTTAGACAACCGCCATTCTTTTAATACCTCTTCTATGCGAGCAATAAACACTTCCCACTCTGATACCGTCGTAAAATCCTGATGGTAAATATCATATTCATCTATTTCTTCATTCATTTCTGTGATGTATTGCAATGATTGTAGGGCAACAAACACAAAAAACAAACAGCTGTTGGGTTTGGCACTGACAGACAATGACAACAAAAAAATTGGCAAGTATTATCCATGGACTTCTTGGCGGGAAAGTGAAGCGTCATGTTCAGTAGTTTGTTTAATTTTCCAAAATTTGTGTTTAGCCGAATATTAATGTGTAATAATGGTGGATTATTAACCATTAAGTGTTTGTGAACGTGCATTCGTGTAGGCAAATGAAACAAAACATTGCAACTTCGCTTCAAGTTCTCTCAAGAAGTCCGCGTGAGATCTCAGTAAAGTGCCACATCTTTACTGAAACTCAAGGGGAGTGGGCGGGGATATCATCATCATGCATTTATAATTCATTTCATCAATATTATACAAGAACTAAAACGTGACATTGGCTAAATGCACAAACCGTGTGAAGCCAGAAGGAAAAAAAAAAAAAAAAGTATTATCCATGACAGTACGTCACTCTTGGCAGCGTTGCAGGGTCTTTATTCAATGATTTTAACATTTTTATTTGTTATTTTAATGGCCTGGTTGGTGAGATCTTTTAGCCATCATTTTCATGAATGCGGGCTACCACAGATTATGTAGTATGGACTATTCTACACACAATCGGACCATAGAGGTTTAGATTCTGTTGGAGTTGGCTAGTGCAGTTCGACCAAATTAGCAGAACTTAGCTGATCATTTGACGGTTGAGTTATTTTAATAGGGAAAAAACTCAACAGAAAGTGTTTTTTAATGAAGATGCGGCAGTGCCGAACACGATGAGACCCAGATCCAGACGTTTTAGCAATGGCTAGTAACACTGAAGGGAAAAAATGGAGGAAAGTTAGGAGTAATAGTGTTCTGTGGCCAAAGTCCTTGCTTTACATAAAGTGGATCCGCAACGGTAGCCAGCGAATAAAATATGATTCGCGACATTAACAATTTTAAGTTTATAATCATTACAAATTGCATGAAAAAGTCATTCGATAGACCAAATCTAACTTGAGAGGTGTATTATTGATTCCAATGATTAAAATTCTCTAAATACATATATTTTATGGTCGTGAATCCTATTTTTGCAATAAGGATAAAATTGCCACTTGCTCACTTCAGATGTCACTACTATCCAACGTCTAAGAATTTGGCAGCTAGCCGTCACTATCCATACATGTTTTGTAAAAAAGCGACTTCTTTTACGCTTAATTAATTGTGCAGCTGTTGACTGCAATAATACGGGGAGGATAAGATAGAAGATGAAAACTGTGGAAGAAAGACGAAAAAAAACGAAACCCGATATTTCATCGATACTATACCTATGCTATCCTTAATCCTTTTGAAACCTACTTTTATGGGAGAAATTCGTATAGGTGGTACAGGTGATGCTCCCAAGAGAACTAAGTCTGTTTTCTTTACCAACAGGCACTTGTGATGTGATATTAAGCATGATGTGTATACGTCTTATAAAGCAATGTTGTCGAAATGAAATATTTGGATAGCAATATATGTTCTAATACTATAAGAGTGAAGCGGAATAGACCGGAGAAAATTGGAGTGTGTGGGGTGCTAGCCCTACATTTCTTAATTCCACTTATATTAAAATGGTGTTGCCAGTTACTTAATATTTATTACATTACAATATACTTAATAATACTTACTTAATAATAGCACCTACCTAAATTATAGTATTGTATTATCATATTGGATCAGTGCTAGTGTGGCGGCATCTACATCGCCACATGCGAACTACGTGTCATACTGACGTCACGCAAATCCTGCATCGCGCAAGCAGAGTTTACCGCGCAACTAGCATTTAAACAACGTCCTGACATCAACCGTCGTGCAGTTGCCCACCAGACACAACACCCGTCTGGTCGGAGGATCCTCCCTTTTCTACAAAGGATGAGTGAACTTTACACCCTGTTCCTCATGCCTCTAAACTGGTGACCCCGAGTGTGAACGTCAGCGCTTCCTTCGTGCAACTAACATCTCTGAAGTTTTTCAGTCAGGAAGATCATCTTCGAGTTGTTTGTCAATTCAAGTTTTTCAAGTTATTTCTCTCGTACGCCTCCAGTCTTCAACAGAAAAGAACCTAACATCAATAAACACAAAATAACCTATAAATTATAAAACATTCATAATTTATTGACTTTTCACCTACGGCTGTTTTTTTACCAGTGGTAGACGCTTCCCCTGCCCTTAGCTCGTCTTTACTCTTGGTATACTCCAAGTCGCATACATATTTATCTAGTTTTCGTTTAATTTGTGGTCGACATAAAAGTAAACGAACAAAACAATGGCGGTTTGTAGACGACGGACAACTGTGCTATGACGAGCTTTCAGCTTGCTGGCTACCACTGCAGAATCTGCCACTAGACTGGAACGAAATAGTGCTATTTACACGGAGTTAAATCTACCGCTGTGCTGGCAATAGAGAGTGAGACTGGCGCCCAGTATATTATGGGGGATGCGCTAAGGTAGCCCGCGAAATTCAAATTTTGTTACGTTTTTGCAATTTGCAGGTCAGTAACACGTTTTATGTTGATCTAATTATGATTCGCGGCCATAACCAATGGCTTTACAGAATTATAATCATTCGAATCAGCATTACAACTCCATAAGTTCAAAAAATATTTTTGAAGAGAGTTAGTTGGATTCCCGATTCTAATGATTATAATTCTGTAAAGCCATATTGGTTATGGCCGTGAATCATAATTAGATCAACCTGTTACTGACCTGAAAATTGCAAAAAACGTTGGAAAATTTGAATTTTGCGGGCTACCTTAGCGCAACCCCCATAAGGTGCTCTGTGCTGGCGCCAATACTGGCCCCAAATAAATCTGCCTTTATGAATGTGACATGAATTGGTTGCCATAGTTACCAAAAAGTAAATAAATAAGAATCGGTTGCAAGAACAAGATAACTTTGTTGAGTAGATTTTTCAATCTTAATTATGTTTAGAGGCGATAATCCGCATTCTTTGAGTTATGAACAGCAAGCTAAGTTCATTCAAGACCGAATTACAAACGTGGAGAAAAACTTTGGGGAACTTTGTGTCGCGTTTGGCGACTACACAAGAAAAACTGCAAGGTGAGTTCAAACAAAAATATGATTTAGTCATTGACATAGATAGTAAGGACCAGGCTAACCACGCGACGAAATGGCACCAGCGCGCTGGCCCTAAAATGATAGTTTAGGGCCAATGCGACTCAGTCGAACGCGGTCCACGCGCGGAGGAGTTAATCAGTACAGTTCAGTCATTAAAATGCCTAGTTGCGTAGTAAAAGGCCGCAAAAATTATAATACAAAGGTTAAAAAGGAACATGGGATATCATAACATCGATAAGTAACCATATATTGCCTTTGTTCCAATAAAATTATTCAATAAACACATTTGAATCCACATTCGAAATCCACAATGGCGGCCATGTCACGCGCTGCCGGCAGCGCCCGCGACGGTAACGAAGTAACCTTGTACGGACGTCATTTTTTATTTGTGTTTTATTTAATAATTAATAAATTAATAATAATTATTATTAAATTGTTTTCAATTTCAAATAAAGCTGATCGAGATTAATTTGTTTTATTACGTTTTCTGTCAAAGTATGGACGCCTCAGTGGTTAACTTATTTCCGATAAAATGTGATTAAAATAACATTTACGCACGTACATGTCGTACGTACAAGGTTACGTCGTCGACCTATGGAACGTGACACTCACGTAGTTCATGTGAGTTGTCACAGATGGCGCTACTTTTTGCTTGTATGAAAAAGTTGTAAGTAAAATGTTCTGATGGGCGTATCCTTCCTTTTGAAATCATTGGATTTAGTAAATTTACAATCCCTAAAAATGATATATGAATGATACGATACAATTCATACTATACTAAGCATTCATTTCATTTTTTCACTGTGTGATACAATGAAAATATGTAATCTCTGGAAACAATCTAAGTATGTAGCACAGAGTATTTTTTAATGGTGTAGGAATTGCTTGGCTCGTCACTGATTGTTCATACGACTTAGAGGCCGTTATCTAGTCACAGACTATGCCGCTAGTGCATATAATTATAATATTATCTATTTTGCGGTTTATAACAATATGGGAGAGGGTACACCTCTCCCTTAATGTTATAAACCGCGAACATAAATATATTACTTTATGTACAGTTCATGATTCATCCTAAGACGGCACATAATAAGTGGAAGTGATCGTTTGTGTCGTGGAAGGCATACCTATTATTACAAGTAGCAACACAAAGATGTGACAAAATTTCAAAAACCATGAAAACCATCGGACTTCCATGGGGGGAAAGTGAAGCGTCATGTTTAGCTGTTTTGTAATATCAAAATTTGTGTTTAGCCCAATATTAAATGTGTAATAATGGTGCATGAGTGTAGGCTTATAAAACAAAACAGTGCAACATCACTTCAAGTTCTCTCAAGAAATCAGCGTGAGGCAAACTTTTTAAAACCCCTGAAAGACTTTTACAGGTATGGTCATGAATAAACATTAAAAAAAACCATCTGGCGGGACAACCAAGCGATGTTCCATCAACTTCAAAAATGAGTGTCTGAAAACTGTATCATTTAAGGGCATCCATAAAAAAAATAGTGAATTTCAACCAAGAATAACAACAATATTCAGAAATGTGATAGGTACACACGGCTACACATCAAGCTATACATTTTCAGTATAAGCTGATCTCGCATTGTGTAGTATTTCCGTACAATGAGAGGTCAGCATATACTGGAAGTTAATAGCTTGATGTGTAGCCATGTGTACCTCGTTGTGATCGAAAATATCTGACATCACTTTGGCAGCATAAAAAATTAAAAACCCAACAGTATTTATTTAAATTAAACTTACGTCGACATCGGCTCACTTGCTCCGAGCTATATATAGTACTTAATACAATAGATTTTATCCCCGTGACTGTCCCTTTAACAATGCGTGAAGTGAAGAAGCACAAGTGGGCCGTTGCAAAAATATTTAATAGGTAGGGTAGATACTTACTTAATCCATAAACATCGCAATTTTTTGTTTAAGTACCCTTTTTTGAAGTTTATTTATTGTGTCTTCTAGTCACTTATTCTTTCATTTATTAGGTTAGCTCTCTAATAGACGGCAGTCACCCGTAGACACAAAAATCTCGTTAGGTCGCAAAAAATGGCACTGATTTTTTTGTGGGATGTTGTTAGTCTTAGGATAGATAAGTTTGCAGCTTCGAAAGACCAGTGCTAACTGCGTGGTGCTCGAATAATCCTCGATTTTTTCAGTTTTTGACTTATGATTATGACTAAGGTGCATCCTTTTCAACATCCCAAGAAAATCAGGACAGTGCAATTTTTTGCAACCTACAATTTCTGAGTAATAATTTTCAAATCACTGGCCTTACTAAGGTAGGTCTACCTACAATAGATAAACTTTACACCATTGGTGGCGTCCATTAATTTCGTGAGGCGATTTTGGCGATTGTTCGACTGGATCCCCTCTCGGTGAGATGTCGTGAGATTTGGCTCGACCGCCTCCCACCCCCCTATCTCACGTGAGATTTGAAATCAATTCAAAATGCGTATTTTTTGTGTAAGTCATTGATGTATTAATAGGAAGATAGGCCACTCTCTAACATCACGTAAATATTAAATGGACCCGATGTCGTGTGTCATGTGCTCGACAACTGAAATAGAGAGACATATTAAGCGGGCTATAGCGGGAACGAGATAGCAATTATTGTCACTGGTACGTACCCATAACAACTCGGAAACAAACTACGATTCGGGTATTCCCCGCAAACCGAGATTAATGTAAGTCGATCGTGTCCTTTCCCCTAATTTATGCAGTCCACGTCGAGGAGCGGCGCGTACCATATCTTCCTATTTAATACATCAATGGTGTAAGTACATAAAACTAAAACTTAATAGGTACCTGCGTTAATTAGTGATTGATTGCGTTGGATTTATTTAATTTTAAATAAACATAATTTGCTTAGGTAGGTACTTATTTTTTTACTAATAATTACCCAGTTTTCACGCAATTTTACAATAAAGCTTGCGGAAACAAAAATTACGTGATATTTGCCGAGACCCTTTCTCCCCCACGTGTGATTGGGTGAGATTCGACTCGACCCCCTCCCTTAAACGTCTCACGTAGGTACGTAATTAATGGACGCCCCCCATTCCCGATGTTTTTAAATAGATTGCGTGACATGGGAGATGAACTTATAAAAGTTATAAAGGACTACGCCAATAACGAAATCGTTAACAAATCTTTAAGTAGCGGCTTAGAAAATCTGTCTACTACATTAACAGCCATTGAGGAGTACCGGAATTGTGAAGTACAGCGTTTGGAAGCCAAGGTAAAGTTGCTTACAAACGTACTAGTAGGTAATAGGTATTGGTCAATCATCACACCAATATTATAAAGGCGAATGTTTGTGAGTGTGTGTGTGTGTGTTTGTTACTTTTTCACGCTCAAAGGGCTGCACCAATTTTGATCAAATTTTGTCGCCGCCGGTGAAACTGCGGTGCGCAGCTAGTTGCTTATAAATAATATGTTCCTATTGTTCAATCCGGTTCAAAATGGTACTTTGGTGCCGGACGTAAAGAATAGCACCATCCCATTTCTTCCCGTAGGTGTCGTAAAAGGTGACTAAGGGACTTACTAGAGATTGGGCAGTAGCGTTCTCAATGCATTTTTAAAACCATACTGCGTTTGCCAACCCGCCTGCCAAGCGTGGCGATTACGGAAAATCAGCATTTTCCATGCTCGGCCCAGCGCCGAAAGTTGAAAATCAAACAGCGCCCTTTTTTCAGTCATATTTTAGGTGTCGCTTCGTGTTAGTGGGAACGAGCATTAGCTGTTTATTGCAAAGCATTCTATTGTATAACTAGGTACCCAAATAACGATTTTATAAATGTATTTACTTAGGTAATTGGTGAGCTGTGCCAATACGAGACGATTTGCAAACATGCCAGGGAGGAGTTAAAGCACACAATGAACGTCCGCGAGAAGGAATTGGCACGCAAGAAAGTACTCGACAAAGCCAGGGAGAGGCAGCCTTTTAACAGACAGCAAGTCGTACGTGTAACAATACTTACTTACATAATATAAACAGCGTGCCGCTACAGTGGCGACATTAATTTAACACACGTATGTATAAAGTTACGCCTTTACGTTTTGTGAAAATATTTTAATTTCATTATACATTAATATTTATTGATTTATTTACAATTTTCTAAAATAGCATCTTAGAGCAAGCTGTACATAAACAGCGTAGCACAGAGGTAATTAGCCGGGGTCATGGATCACAACATCGAATCAATGAAATTAAAACAAATAACGTGCAAGGAGTAGGCGAGTTGAAGGAAATAGAGAGAGCTTTATTTAGTTTTTTTTTTTCAATTTATAATAATGATGTATCTTAATAGAATTAAAAAAAAATACATAAAATATTTTAAAAAAATATGATTACTGGCCACTAGCCCTACCAGTGTGTCAAATTGATGTCGCCACTGTAGCGGCACGCTGTATAACTCTAAGTACCTACTTATATAAAGTATGAACGAGTGTGCGGCTAGCCGCGTTGCGCAGCACGATAGTCCTTGCAAAGTTGCAACCTATACCTACCTACCTACGATGGCTACAATTATAATTAACACCAGTAGCCTTGTTCACAGCTTCATATTACCTGCCTCAACTGCCTGCATAATTTCATTGTTTTAATTGTGTTCAAGTAGGTGTTACAACAACTTTAACACTCAAAATATTATTGTTCGTGAATTCGCTTCCAAACACTTGGTAACATACGGGTACGTCCATACTTTAGGTGGGATGCCTTGTCATATTTGGCAATATATTCTCATAACATCACGCCAGTATTCTCCAAAAGGTAGGCATATGTGAATACTAAGTAGCCTGCATAAATATGTAAACCCTAGGTAGGTAGAATAGAATACTCTTTATTATGTACACCATAAAAGTTACAGATATAAATGTTTAAATTTTACATAGGGTGACACAATGGATGGTAGGTAGGCCTTAGGTACCTGGTCCATGATATTTAAGGAACATAACGAGTTTTAAATAAGTTCCTTGTTGGTAAATATCTGGGTACCTAAAATGGACGCTTTGGCAGAATCATAATAATTATTGCGTACAATTCATACATCCCGCAATTCATCTGTTTGACAGAAAAAGAAAGAAAGAAAATTTGCTACAGCTGCTATTTGACATTAGACTTCAGTAAAGCAATTCATAATTTGTGGACCATAGTAGAAACTCCGTATAAAACTCTCAAACAGATGAATTGCGGGATGTATGAATTGTACGCAGATCATATTATGATTCTGCCAAAGCGTCCATTTTAGGCCCCCTGACGAAATGTAGGTACTGTAGGTAGACTTGTCATGTTTGTTTTCTATGTAAGCGCTTACTGGAATTCTAATCATCTAACCAAGGAATATACTCCTCTAACGACATCGAGAGGGTTCAACGATTTTTTTTTACCGAAGTAGATAGGTATTTATTATAACTCTATCCAGCAACTGGCTATACACACGGTGTAGTTTAAAACACTAACAACCTCTTAAGGGTTCACTGTACTCATCATTATGAACAACATTTACTGTGAGACCAAACCAGAAATCGTGAAAAAAAAATGGTGTTCCCTACATTTATATTCTCGTCAAAATGTAGGGAACAACCAGGAACAACAGTTTTTTTTTTCGCGATATTCGGTTTGGTCCCATAGTTAATATTCGAATTCTGTTATAGACTTATGCAGAAGCTGAGTTACTGAAGGCTTCTGCAGAAATGTCGCGGACGGCGAAAGGCTTGAGTGAGCAAACGGAGTTCTTCGAGCGCCGCAAACTTCAGCAGCTAAAGACACTTCTGTCAGACTTCGTCATGATTGAGATGAGTTTCCACGCGAAGGCAGTGGAACTGCTCACTGTTGCTTATCAACAGATCAGTGATATCAATGACAAGGGTGACTTGGAGGTGAGTACGCGGGACCTACATGTTTGACCGATATGGGATTTTTGTCCTTGGTAAAAGAAACGCCTAGAGCAAAAAAAAAAGAAAAAAGTTTATTTCATATACCCTACCGATATGGGATTTTTGTCCTTGGTAAAAGAAACGCCTAGAGCAAAAAAAAAAGGAAAAAAGTTTATTTCTTTTACCCATTTGGCTTACATTGCATGTCGAGGAGTCTCATTTAAGCAAGAAAATGCCTGTAGTTGAAGGCTCCGCTTTTCCCTTACATTATAAACGTACGAGTATAAAGTGTCTATACAGGTATAAAAAATAAAACAAAAACGGAAAAAATAAAAACAAAATAAAATTAAAATTACGATCAATTTATACGAGAGCGTGTTGTGTTTGTGTGTGTGTGTGTCTGAGAGAGAGAAAGTTTTTGAGTGAACATGAGTGACTAAATAAGAGAGAGCACATCTAACTCTTATGTTGTAATTTGTATTGAGTAAGATAGATAAGAGGCAGGTATTTCATTAGAAAATTTTACATAAATGACTTTCTAATTTTATATTTTTCTGTAAAGCGTTTGAACGCAGGTCTTTCAGATAACGAGGATCAAACGGTAAATATTATTGAATATTAAACTTATTTTGGTAGCTTCATATTTTTAAACATTCATTCATTGACTAACAGAACTTCAGAAGAAAATTGCGTTCGCCGGAGAAACAAGCGAACCCTGGAATGTCAGCAAGATCATCTTCACTAGCGTCGCTTATGAACCAGCAGTCACCAACTAATGATGAGGACTCTGCGGTTAGCATAACACTCATTCATCATCTAATAAACACGCTGCATGAATAATCTACCTTGTGTGGGTGGACAACTGGACACGGACTTCCTGCTTCATGGATGTCGGCAAAAGCTATATAGGTTATCGGTATAATGTACAAGTTATACCGTTATAATGTAAGTATCGGTAGTCGGTTACCTAGGTATCATCATTATCATTTCAGCCGAAAAGACGTCCACTGCTAACGGGGGAGGGGGGGGGGGGGGGGTTGTGCATATCCAAACCAACCAGCCATTTAGCTGGCAGGGGGGAGGGGACACTTGACTCTAACAAAAATGGCACTTTAAAGCTTAATATTACGCAAACGGATCTCAGAATTGAAAAATGGCTTTCACAGACCCACAATATTTTTAAACGGCCTATTCAACGATACCCCACACCATGTATTAGACGAGAAAAAAAATATCATACCCGTTTTACGTGCAAACGGGGTTCGCAAAAAAAAATGTTTTTCATGGTTTTATTTTACGACTATTTCGGCGTGATTAATATGTATACCCATGCCAATTTACAGCTTTCTAGGACTAAGCGTCTCTGAACTAAGCCGGGGACAGACGGACGGACGGACAGACAGACAGACGGACATGGCAAAACTATAATTGTTTACTACGGAACCCTAAAAATGGCAAAAAAATCACGTTTGTTGTATGGGAGCCCCCCTTAAATATTTGTTTTATTTGAATTTAATTATTTATTTTTAAAGTGAATATAGTATAACTAAATATTCTGTGAATATTTCAAGCGTCACCTGTTGCCGTTACCAATATAAAGCAAAAACGAGCAAACGAGCCCCTTAAACATTTATTTTATACCGTTTTTTAGTATTTTTTGTTAAAGCGGCAACAGAAATACATCATCTGTGAAAATTTCAACTGTCTAGCTATCACGGTTCATGAGATACAGCCTGGTGACTTGGTGACAGACGGACAGACGGACAGACGGCGGAGCCTTAGTAATAGGGTTCCCGTTTTACCCTTTGGGTACCCTAAAAACCGGCCAAGTGCTTGTCGGACCACGCACAACGAAGGCTTCTGTAGTTGGAATGTATTTCTCCCATAGCAAACTTAACATTGTAGTCTTCGATCAATAATTTGTAATTAAAAAAACATGTTATCGATATACGTCACGGTCAATTCTCCAACTGCAAATGTAAGTTGGTCGACTATAAAAAAATATCATTCCCCATCGAGATATAAGCACTAACGTACTAGAGAATACACCGTAAATTCCTACTTTGTCTCGTTCAACTGCGGCGATCGCGCCGCACCTCACTCAAGCGCTCTCTAGCTCTTTCGCGCCTAGTACTTCCGACAATAATAAATTATATAGAATAAATACACTTCCGCAGCAAATCTAGCGCTGTGGTAAATTAGTTACGGTTTAGACGAATTGTTATTATTTTAGCGCTGCGCGAACTAAACATTCAAATTACGAAGAATAGGACAATTCAGTTATTTGACGTAGCTTCTCTAGTACGTTAGTACCTACTTATATCTCGATGTCATTCCCACTTTACGTACAAGGAGGTAATCTACAAAAATGTTTTATTCAAGTTTTTATTTTACCATTTTGTCGGCGTGATTAATATGTGTAACAATGTACAGCTTTCTTAGTACTTACTAAGTCTCTGAGCTAAGCCGGGGATAAACGGACATTGCAAAAATATAAGGGACTACGGAACCCTAAAAATGGTGATGGGAGTTTCAACTAATATAGTAGGTAACATTTTCATTACAGACCATGCGAAAAGCGAAGTCGCCAGAAAAGTATACTAATTCGGGAATGGCTAGATCCGGCTCGCTTGCAGCTCTCATGAATAATTCACCGACCAAAGACGATGAAACATCCGTAATATGGCCTTCTATGTTTATTTTAATGGAATTCAATTAGAAAGATGTCATGCTAATCTTTTTGTTTTTATACAGGATTCAGAGGAAACTGATGATGAAGACTCTTCTGAAGAGACTGAATCGCGTTAATAGGTACTAATTATGTTGTGTGTGTGTATGTGTGATATGATAACTATTATGTAGGTACTTACTTACTTATGAAATGAGAATTCAAATACTTATCTAAATAATACACTGTATGAATATGACTCGTTATTTTATTTAGAACTATTTGTTTAAAGTCTTGGGTACAAAGCACTGCAAAATACTAAAACTTCTGACCGTAAAGCTATTTTACTAAGTAGCCTAGGTAACTTTATAATAGTTAAGTATCATGAATATTATAAAGACACAATCTATTTTGTACATTTCCATATTACTTGTGCATAAGATTTTTTTATTCATACCTATAAATTGTAGATATAGCATTTGCACAGTATGCATGTAATTTAGAGGGGCGAATACAAATTTTAATAAGATTATTATGACTTATAATCTAACGAAAATCTCCAAACTGTTATTACATGTAGCGTTATCCATATTTTCGATGAAAAATAATGGCTCCAGTTCAATATAGACAAACAGAATCGCATGTGAAATTGCGATGCCCTTAAATCATTTCCCATTGTGACGTGCACGCGATCTTGTGTATCCCGTACCATTCCGCGCCAGGCACTGTACTGATCAATATTCACCCTCTTTACTAACCCTTGTTTATTCTAGTAACAAAAACATCAAATATGTAATACAACACAATTTAATTACAAAATAAACAATCATACCGATAGTTGCGCAAACGCTGTTATATCCACTGTGCTTTATAAAATCTTACAAGAAACCAATTATCTGATCACTCCGTATATTGCTCTGCATTTAATTTGATATCCACTTCCCATAGATTAGACAACTACTAGCGTACTATGTAACAAAGGAACACTTATCCATTCAGTAAATCCCAATATCTTTGAACAAATTCACAAACTTCATGCCATTATGTCTAGTTTATGTTACTGTTAACTCTATTACATGCACTAGTGGCTTACTATGTCACATGATTTATATCTTAATGTGTAAACTATCTAGTAGTGAATACAGCTCAGAATGAATTAGTTTCATTTCATACATACATGGTGTTCAGAAACAATATGTGTAACAAATTCTGTAATAATGAAACACCTGTCATTGTGTTACATGTGTATTGATACAAAAAGATCAAATACTTAATTTCCAAATTAACTTATTAATTGGTATTACACTCCATGTAATTACTGTAATTATTGCCTACACAAATATGGAGAGAAATTGGCTATGGCCCCTTTCCTGCCTTTTTACTTATGTTTAAATAATATTATCTTATCTATAGCAGGTGGTCATATACATAACAATTATAAATACATGAGCCACATAATCATTTAGCCCCTTATGGAGTGACATCACCTATATATCTTTATGTATGCATTTTAGTATTTAGTTTGACATTAAATGGTAAAAATGACATGATTCAGGCACAAAACAATGTGGTGTGATTGTTACTTCTAGGATCACTGCTACTTTATTACTACTTTTCGTTCTCAACACCAGCTTGTGTCATAAGATCTGTGATGTTCTTCTCCAATTCATCAACACGGGTGCCCATCTCATCTATCCGGTTGATGATCTGATCAGACATACTTTGGAATTTGTCTTGCATGTTTTGTAGGAGGGACTGCACCTAGAAAATTATAATTAACCGTTTAAGCCCAGCGTTGCCGATTCGGCAACAGTGCCCCAAACCGTAAAGCCCCGGTGTTGCCGATTCGGCAACAGTGACTCATGCTACTGTAGGCTCAAATTACACTTGAATATATCGTTTAGTATTGTTTGTGGCGATTTTAGTCGATTGTCTGGTAGATATTCTCACAAACGTGAGTCAGTGGGGCTTGACAGTGGGGACAACTGACTTACCGGTGAGTCGGTGGGCCGTAACCGGTTAATTAAGATTAGTTGGTAAAATGTATACATAGAAAAAATGCAGTTTAGGTCTACCAGCCAGATGCATCAATCATATAACAGAGGCAGCTGAGGTAGGCCTGTGAAGGGAAAGAGGAAAATATTTTACAATGGCTTAAAGATAATTTAGATCAAATACTAACCTGTGTCAACAAGTTTAATCAAGAAATCGGCTTAGTACTTACATCAATTCTTTTTGCAATTAAAAATGCTACTTTTAATAGCTCTGCGGTAAATATTGCAAGTCTTTGAAATTCATGTAGCCCCGTGTCAATTGAGGGGTCATTGTGACAGATAGATGATAATTGGTATGCCACCCTCTTAGCTCAGTATCATAACCTAAATAATGGTAACTTTACTTATCACTAAATAAATCTAATAGTCAAATATTGAGCATACTGACAATTTATAATTGTACTCTATTGGACTCATTCCACCCTAATAAAATTAACATGCACTGTAAAGTTAATTTAAAAGTCATTATTTATGTTACATAATTGATGTTTTCAAGCTGATAACGTAACAAATAAATAAACTGCAATGCTATTATATTATTGCGTCGCATGAAAATCTAGACTCGTAAAATATTTAACAACTGTGCACAAGCAAAGGGGAAATTCAACTTACATATTGTGTCACCTCTTGCATGTTTTTAGGATCATTTCCCGGTGCTGTGTAGGTGCTCTCCACGTCAGTTGTTGTTGCTTCTGTGTTTGGTTCTGCCATAGCTTTTATTCTTCTCTTCTACGAGCGAATTGCAGCCTTGTTTTCAAATCAATACTTTCTGAGTTTACGTCTCTTCTATCAAAATATTCAACACGTAGAGAGTGCTTTCACGTCGAAATTCTAGCGATAACTGAATCGAGTCGACTTTCAGTGTAACATAAATTAAAATTCAACTCTAAAAACTAAAACATTGCCAAGCGAATTCATTGACAAAACAAAATGACAAACATTGACAAGAAGACGACATGACACGAAGAATTCAAAACCCGGTACAAGTGATAAAACGATACCCTCAACTCGCAGATAACTATAGACTAGTCAGAGACACTGTAACTTAGCTAGACGAAAAGTGTATGTTTTTTCTCTTTTCTTTGTAAGCAGTAAAACAAGGATAGCCCATTGTAAATATTCATGTATCGTGTCCTAAAGACTAACGATGCTTTATATGGAAAGCTTTGTTTACGTAGACAATAAATTGCTGTGAACGAAACTCAAATTTTTTTACGTAAGTACAGTCAAGACTTGACAAGTTCAAGTTTTGTAACTAAATAAAGACTTAGCTAAAAAGTTCCACCAACCAGGCCATTACAATATTATTAAAAAAAAACAAGTTTTTGTCAACAAGCTGTCAACTGTCACTAGTGTCATTAGTTGCCTGTCAATGTCAGATTTAGTTTTCCGTTTTACTATTTTTCTTCCCGGTAAACTTAGAATTTAGAAAATAAATTTTAGGCGCATTTAGGTCACATAAGTTATTCTTATTAAAATATCATGCAGCCATTAACAATTAATTCTAAAGGTGATATTCAAATTGATATAAACCAAGTAAGGATCGATATTTTACATGGCATTCGTGAATGCACAGATCGGGGCCTTACACAAACTGCTAAATGGCTTGCTGAGTTAAATTTCTCTCTAAAAGATCACAAAATTACATACGAACACCCTCCAACTACTCACGATGACGGTATTTCTCTAGAAGAGAAAGAGGCTTACACCCTCGCCAAAACTTATTTCGACTGTCAAGAGTACGACAGGGCTGCACATTTTTTAGAGAACTGTTTGAGTTCTAAATGTGTGTTTCTTCACAAATATTCCCAGTATATGTCAAGTGAAAAAAAACGACTAGACAATGCTACAGATCTCGGCACAGAAAATACAGAATCTACACAAGTGTTATTGGACCTGCTTTCCTACTTTAAGGTAAATAATTTTTAATTAACCGTGGATTTTTATTTTTTATTGCACTTGCGAAGGTAGCTCAGCAATCTTTCAAAATATCTTATAAGATATTTTACTCTCCAGGCCAACCGTAACAACCTAGATGGATATCTGCTGTATTTAGAGGGTGTGGTATTGAAGAAACTAGATTTGCGGAGTCAAGCAGTGACAGTGCTGCAGGCAGCCGTAGCTGCTGCGCCCACACTCTGGGCAGCATGGGTGGAGCTAGCAGGCCTCGCCAATGAGTATGATGCATTAGATTCACTTCAACTCCCCAAACATTGGATGATGTATTTCTTTGCTGCACATGCTTTCGTTGAATTGAAATTATCAGAGCAAGCTTTGGAAGCCTACATGGTGTTGGTTGCAGCAGGGTTTGAAAAAAGTACTTATGTTACAGCACAAATGGCTATTGCCCACCATGATAGAAGAGGTAATTTTTCTAGTGGTACATAAGTTATTAACATGAGTTTTAATATAAAAATTATATGAATCATTTAAAACATCCAAAACTTTGAATTCAAAAGTGCTATTATGTGCCTATTTGAAATAAAGAATTTGACTTTGAAAACCTAGTACTACACTTTTTATTATTTTGTTGTTTAATGTTTCAGATGTTGACTCTTCTTTGAGTTTATTCCGTGAACTTTACCAGAATGACCCATATCGACTAGATAACTGGGATGTGTACTCACATCTTCTGTACTTAAAAGAAAAACGAATGGAACTTGCAAACTTAGCTCAAAGGGCTGTGTCAATAGATAAATATAGAGTTGAGACTTGTTGCGTTATTGGTAAGTAATTTGAATATTTGCCATCCATAATCAACTCGGCCTATTTTATTTTACAGAATAACAGAACCATGAATAATATTGTGATATGTCAACTGATAATTTGGCGAAATTAACAATATGTTAGGAAAGTGATGAGAAAATGTTTCATTTGACTTCCAGGCAACTACTACAGTTTGAGAAGTGAGCACCAGAAAGCAGTGGTGTACTTCCAAAGAGCCCTGTCTTTGGATCCTCAGTACCTATCCGCATGGATACTCATGGGACATGAGTTCATTGAACTACAGAACTCTAATGCTGCAATACAATGCTATAGACAAGCTATTGGTAAATATACTTATTTTTCTATCATAATTTATTTATCAACATGTTATGTTACCATTTGCGGAGCCCTAAATTCCTAAGACAATGACTAACACCGCATTGTGCTCTGCACCGTGAGATTCGCCTTCTCAGCAATCCGATGGCGTGGGAACGAAAATTATGCAATGTGCCGTGCCAATGATTATATTGATTTGGTGTATTGGTGAATCACTCTTGTTTCTCACATCGAACAATAATTGTCACGCATCTTAGTTTTACCAATCTTATTGTAATAATTATATTAATTAAATCATTTAAGTATTGTATCCTCGACTGCAGCCGAACATAATTAACATAAACACTCAAACAGTAATGCCAACAATATTTATTTCAGATGTGAACAGAAACGATTATCGCGCATGGAATGGGCTTGGACAAGCTTACGAAATTCTAGGACTGAATGGTTACTGTATATATTACTACTCAAGGGCAGCACAGCTGAAACCCGATGACTCGAGGATGTTGGTTTCTCTGGGGGAAGCCTATGAGAAAATGGATAAAATCCCCAACGCCCTCAAGTGTTACTACAAAGCTCACAGCACTGGTGATATTGAAGGAATGGCCTTATTCAAATTAGCGAAGTAAGTGCAGTGATTCAGTAATTTGATGATGCTGATCCATGCGTCATGTTCGTGAACGGGCGCCGCCGCCGTCAGTTGTGACTGGTCATCTCCTATCTGCCAGGGCTTATTTGTAATCTTTTATATTTTGTATTGTTTTTAAATATATTTTTTTTTTACATTGTTCTCACTTATAGAAGTGACAAGAATAATGTACCCAGGATTTTGTAAAATCTTGATTTAAAAGAGTGTCCTTGGAGTTTCTTGCCTATTCTTCTCCATAGAGATCTATGTTTTGGAATGGGCAAATAGCTTCAACTTTCTGACTAACTGACCGACTCTTTGACAATTACCTGGCCTATAATAGGTTTAATTGAAATAAATGCTTTGGGTTTGATGATGCTAAAAAATAACATAAAAAAAAATGTGTTAATTAGTAAGATATATGGATAATAATTTTTGCAACCCATCATTGCTAGTAATCTCAGATTGATTATTATACAAAAAATATAATGTTTTCAGGTTGTACGAAAGGTCGAATATGCCGAACAGTGCGGCGGCGGCGTACACAGCAGCTTGCCAGGACCCGGCCAACGCCGGGAGCAAGGAGTTGCCGGCGGCGCAGCGGTACTTAGCTCAGTACTATCTCAGGTTCTCACTGCTGGACCACGCTGCTCATTATGCCTACAAGTGCTTGGAGTACGAGAGTGTAAGTTCATTGTTTTATTCCGAATAACGAAATAAGTCCTGAAAACAGACGGGACATTGGGTTTCCATTGAGAATGACTAAGCCTTGTGATCAAGAAACACGTAATCATCCCCTTTATTTTACAATAGTTATGGAAATGAGTTACATTACATTTGCAGACTAAGGAAGCTGGGAAAAATATACTAAAAACAATATCAGAAAAGCGGTCATCGGCGACATCTTCTCAACCGGCGAATCTACCTGAAGACTTGCCAGATGCCATTAAGAATGCATCAACTGTGTCGATAACACACGAAACCCCTAAGACACCGCTTCCGAGCCCTAACGTGACGCCCGACAACTTCTCCACGCCTGTGTTCACGCGGAAAAGCAGTAAATATAAAATGTGACATACAATTTCTAGAAAATGTAAAATGTGAAGAGACTGACTGATATAGTGTAAGTGTATCAATATCACTTGTAAAAAGGTATAATTAAAAAATCTCATGAATGATGTATTTTTTACCTCATTGATCTTGGATTTGCTTTGTTATTGTCAATAGTCGACGTGGAGTTGCGGACACCAACCCCATTGACCTATAAACCTATGGACTTGCCATACCTACAAAATTAGCGTGACTACCTACAAAAATCGAGTACTTACTTAAAATGGCTGCCTTTTATAGGGTTGTTCTGGGTTGTTACTGCGAGTGCGAGAGAGAAAGCAAGCAACCGTTGACAGCACATTGCCGAGTTTTGTACCACAAAACTTGGCATTAAACATGGCGACCGGTCACGCATAGACAGATTTTGACGTCACACAAGTCTTGCCAAATTTAGTCCTTGACAAACATATAGATATCTCTTTTTTCATATGTAGCTCTTGATGAGTTAGAAAGAAACAAAACGCTTTTTGACATGAGTGTGTCGTTATTTGTATAACTATTCTTCATATAGTAGAATATACCCTCCATAGTATTCCTACCTCAATGACCAACCCGTATTACCTAACTAGGACAAGTCCTATTAGAAACCGACTACGCGACCACCGCTAGTTCGCGCGAACTAGGGATCAAACGTACCGGAGTCGAACTGACTCCAAAACTTAACATTGTTTAAAAGCATCCTCTCCCATACATCACTATACGTTACGGTCAATTCTCCAACTGCAAATTTAAGTTGGTCGACTATTACTCGTTAACTTGTAAAGCCTACTTAGCTGTGATAGTTTTCCTTTTAATTTCGTTATATATACAATATGAGTTTTAGTACATGCGAAACACGTACTTATCTAGTACTAGCTGACCCGTGCCCACTCCGTTGGGCGGTAAACATTTTTACTCTATGACACTCACAAATAACGTGGCTTTCTATGGATAAAAGAATACCTACCCTACCTACCTACCCAACCTACGTACCCTACCTACCTAAAAAAAAAACTTCACATAAACCATCTACTAAATTGACGACACGGTTGGCGCAGTTAGTTAAACGATTGACTACTGCGCTGCGTGTCGCGGGTTCGATTGCCGCACGGAACAAATATTTGTATGACCTACAAGTAGTTGTTTCGGGTCTGGCTGTTTGTGTATGTGAATTTAAATGTTTGTAAACGCACCCACAATACAGGAGAAATTCCTAATGTGGGGCAACGTTTTTAAAAAAAAACAAACAAAACAAAACTAAATAGTCCGAACAAAGCCGAAACCTTTATTTTTTATAGGTGAGCCCGTTCTTGAGTTATAAAATTACAACGGAAAGTGGCATTGATCTATGTACAAAATTTCAAAAATGTATCATGAAAAATCACCAAAGTTATAAGGTTGATATGTCACCGGGTTGTGCGTACAAAAACATGCTAACGGCGCCCCGGCGCCTCCAGGGTCGTCTTGCGCATTGATAATAATTTATCAATCAAAATCAAAATATTTTATTTCACTTATGCCTACATGGACACATGAAACGTCAGAAGCTAGGTGCACGGTGCCAATATTTGGTTGTTTCCTATGGAGAAGAGCCGGCAAGAAACCACGGTTACTCTTTTAACCTTTCAGGCCCCGGCGTAAGGTTTCATTACAAATTAAACATAGCGCCTTATTAGGTATCCCAAATACTGAAAGATCCATTTATCTTTGAACGTTCTGCATTCACTGTCTATTTTTCGCTTCTTTTCCTAAATCACACATAAAAACAATAAGTCAAATCAAAATACTGTTACGTACGGGTGTTACTTTATTTCACAATACACAGTTTCGCTTCCTTCGCCTTTCCTACACAAACTGACTCGCGGTTGCGCTGCTAGCCTTTTTATAAGCAATTACTGCCATCCTGAAGTGATCGGAATACACTAACCAGAACCAGAACTTTCTCGAACCAACTGAAAATTCACAACGGGAAATTCCCAAATATTTAATTACAACTAATGCATAGATAATCGGTAGCTGAAATAGATAGTACAGTCGAGTTCATTAATATATTAGCCCTTTCAGGCTTCAAAAATATATGACCGTCAAAAAAAATCATAATATTGTGACAACTATAAGCATCATTAAATTGTGGTCAAGATGTATACAGCCAAAAGCACATTATTATATGAACAACATTAAGATCATATTATCTGAACATTGTAGGATTCACAATTATGTATGCACACATGAATACAATAATATCTAAACAAGTAAATGTAATTCAAATTCAACCTTATTACTTACGTCATAAAGATAATTTTAATAGCAATCTTAAAATTACTGACTGGCTAGATTAACTTCAAATGACGTTATGTTTTTCTAATTACTGGAAGATGGTACTGGAAGCCTAGTACTGGGAGCTAGTACTGGAAGATAGCACTGGAAGATAGTACTGGAAGATAGCACTGGAATATAGTACTGGGAGCAAGTACTGGAAGCTAGTACTGGGAGCTAGTACTGGAAAATAGTACTGCAAGCTAGTACTGGGAGCTAGTACTGGAAGATAGCACTGGAAGATAGTACTGGAAGTTATAACTGGAAGATAGTGCTGGAAGATAGTATTGGGAGCTAGTACTGGAAGATAGTACTGGAAGATAGCACTGGAAGATAGCACTGGAAGATAGTACTGGAAGATAGCACTGGTATATAGTACTGGAAGTTAGTACTGGAAGATAGTACTGGAAGATAGTATTGGGAGCTAGCACTGGAATATAGTACTGGAAGATAGTACTGGAAGATAGTATTGGGAGCTAGTACTGGAAGGTAGCCCTGGAAGATAGAACTGGAAGATAGTGCTGGAAGTACTGTACTACTACTACTGTACTAATACAGTAAGTGTACTGAAAGCTAGTACTGGAGATAGTACTGGAAGCTAGTACTGGGAGCTAGTACTGGAAGATAGCACTGGAAGATAGTACTGGAAGATAGCACTGGAATATAGTACTGGAAGTTAGAACTGGAAGATAGTGCTGGAAGATAGTATTGGGAGCTAGTACTGGAAGGTAGCACTGGAAGGTAGCACTGGAAGATAGAACTGGAAGATAGTGCTGGAAGATAGAACTGGAAGATAGTGCTGGACGATAGTGCTGGAATATAGTACTGGAAGTTAGTACTGGAAGCTAGTACTGGAAGCTAGTACTGGGAGCTAGTACTGGAAGATAGTACTGAAAGCGAGTACTGGGAGCTAGTACTGGAAGATAGCACTGGAAGATAGTACTGGAAGATAGCACTGGAATATAGTACTGGAAGTTATAACTGGAAGATAGTGCTGGAAGATAGTATTGGGAGCTAGTACTGGAAGATAGTACTGGAATATAGCACTGGAAGATAGCACTGGAAGATAGTACTGGAAGATAGCACTGGAATATAGTACTGGAAGTTAGTACTGGAAGATAGTACTGGAAGGTAGCCCTGGAAGATAGAACTGGAAGATAGTGCTGGAAGTACTGTACTACTACTACTGTACTAATACAGTAAGTGTATTGTTCTATATTCCAGTGCTACCTTCCACTGCTACCTTCCAGTACTACCTCCCAATACTATCTTCCAGTACTATCTTCCAGTACTAACTTCCAGTACTAGCTCCCAATACTATCTTCCAGCACTATCTTCCAGTTCTATCTTCCAGCACTATCTTCCAGTTCTATCTTCCAGTGCTACCTTCCAGTACTTGCTCCCAGTACTAGCTTCCAGTACTATCTCCAGTACTAGCTTTCAGTACACTTACTGTATTAGTACAGTAGTAGTAGTAGTACAGTACTTCCAGCACTATCTTCCAGTTCTATCTTCCAGGGCTACCTTCCAGTGCTAGCTCCCAATACTATCTTCCAGTACTATCTTCCAGTACTAACTTCCAGTACTATATACCAGTGCTATCTTCCAGTACTATCTTCCAGTGCTATCTTCCAGTGCTATCTTCCAGTACTATCTTCCAGTACTAGCTCCCAATACTATCTTCCAGCACTATCTTCCAGTTATAACTTCCAGTGCTATCTTCCAGTGCTATCTTCCAGTGCTATCTTCCAGTACTAGCTCCCAGTACTAGCTTCCAGTACTATCTTCCAGTAATTAGAAAAACATAACATCATTTGAAGTTAATCTAGCCAGTCAGTAATTTTAAGATTGCTATTAAAATTATCTTTATGACGTAAGTAATAAGGTTGAATTTGAATTACATTTACTTGTTTAGATATTATTGTATTCATGTGTGCATACATAATTGCTCATGTTGTTCATATAATAATGTGCTTTTGGCTGTATACATGTTACTGAGAAAAACCAGTCACATATTAATGAATCGAAATCTTGACCACAATTTAATGATGCTTATAGTTGTCACAATATTATGATTTTTTTTGACGGTCATATATTTTTGAAGCCTGAAAGGGCTAATATATTAATGAACTCGACTGTACAATACATAGTATCACTACTCGCCACTAGATGTCGTTATGTGCTACAATAGTAATTGAACTGCAAAAAAAGTTTTCTTAGGTCGCGCACTTTGCGACTAGCCTAGAAATATAGTTAAGGGCATGTTCGTGACTACCGCCGCCCCACCAACGCCAATCGCTTCCATATTTGGCAAATAATTAGTGCTCAATTGGTGCTAATTAGTGCTCGAACAACAGAATTGGTGCCTTAGTAGTTTTCGAGACAATCGACTTTGAATGTGGTCCTGCGGTAGTCACGCTCCCTTCAGCAGGACCACAATGAGCGCCGAAAAAGGGGGCATGCTACAGCTATTCTAAGTATACAAATAATTAGTGCTCTTAAATGTGATTCATTTCGTAACAAAAAAAGAACTGAAACATTTGTATTTACCGAGAAATCAACGATGATAACTTTCGCGCGCTCGTTGCTAAGCTAGTCGCTTTCCTCAAACCTACATAGAAAATTAGTGCTCTGCGAGATAAAATTGATACCCAAAATTCAAAATTACTACTCCAGTAGTTTACGAGATATACCATACCATTGGTGGGGTGGCGGTAGTCACGGTGTTAAATTTTCATTTGAAGATTTCCCTATTAAAAACTCTGTGATTGCTTCCCAAATTTATACAAAAATTTGTGCTCCTAAAGAAGTTATAGTGACCAAAAGTTCAGATTCCCAAGTGTTGTATTTTAAGAGAAATTAGCTTTCATTACTTTTCCATACTAAATGTCCGCATATAACCCGACCAAATTAAGTTGTCAATGGTATTGAGCTGTTTATGAGATGTACACTCGTGCACATAAATTGAGAAGCTTCCAGTACTTGCTCCCAGTACTAGCTTCCAGTACTATCTCCAGTACTAGCTTTCAGTACACTTACTGTATTAGTACAGTAGTAGTAGTAGTACAGTACTTCCAGCACTATCTTCCAGTTCTATCTTCCAGGGCTACCTTCCAGTGCTAGCTCCCAATACTATCTTCCAGTACTATCTTCCAGTACTAACTTCCAGTACTATATACCAGTGCTATCTTCCAGTACTATCTTCCAGTGCTATCTTCCAGTGCTATCTTCCAGTACTATCTTCCAGTACTAGCTCCCAATACTATCTTCCAGCACTATCTTCCAGTTATAACTTCCAGTGCTATCTTCCAGTGCTATCTTCCAGTACTAGCTCCCAGTACTAGCTTCCAGTACTATCTTCCAGTAATTAGAAAAACATAACGTCATTTGAAGTTAATCTAGCCAGTCAGTAATTTTAAGATTGCTATTAAAATTATCTTTATGACGTAAGTAATAAGGTTGAATTTGAATTACATTTACTTGTTTAGATATTATTGTATTCATGTGTGCATACATAATTGCTCATGTTGTTCATATAATAATGTGCTTTTGGCTGTATACATGTTACTGAGAAAAACCAGTCACATATTAATGAATCGAAATCTTGACCACAATTTAATGATGCTTATAGTTGTCACAATATTATGATTTTTTTTGACGGTCATATATTTTTGAAGCCTGAAAGGGCTAATATATTAATGAACTCGACTGTACAATACATAGTATCACTACTCGCCACTAGATGTCGTTATGTGCTACAATAGTAATTAAACTGCAAAAAAAGTTTTCTTAGGTCGCGCACTTTGCGACTAGCCTAGAAATATAGTTAAGGGCATGTTCGTGACTACCGCCGCCCCACCAACGCCAATCGCTTCCATATTTGGCAAATAATTAGTGCTCAATTGGTGCTAATTAGTGCTCGAACAACAGAATTGGTGCCTTAGTAGTTTTCGAGACAATCGACTTTGAATGTGGTCCTGCGGTAGTCACGCTCCCTTCAGCAGGACCACAATGAGCGCCGAAAAAGGGGGCATGCTACAGCTATTCTAAGTATACAAATAATTAGTGCTCTTAAATGTGATTCATTTCGTAACAAAAAAAGAACTGAAACATTTGTATTTACCGAGAAATCAACGATGATAACTTTCGCGCGCTCGTTGCTAAGCTAGTCGCTTTCCTCAAACCTACATAGAAAATTAGTGCTCTGCGAGATAAAATTGATACCCAAAATTCAAAATTACTACTCCAGTAGTTTACGAGATATACCATACCATTGGTGGGGTGGCGGTAGCCACGGTG
The DNA here is from genome assembly GCA_948098905.1 of Tiliacea aurago. Taxonomy (NCBI): domain Eukaryota; kingdom Metazoa; phylum Arthropoda; class Insecta; order Lepidoptera; family Noctuidae; genus Tiliacea; species Tiliacea aurago. The sequence goes on along the minus strand of OX402581.1, from coordinate 21,464,579 downwards.
TTAAATTTTCATTTGAAGATTTCCCTATTAAAAACTCTGTGATTGCTTCCCAAATTTATACAAAAATTTGTGCTCCTAAAGAAGTTATAGTGACCAAAAGTTCAGATTTGGGAATCTGAATTTTTGGTTTAGAAATAACTATCGCTAACTAAAAAGAAATAAATAAGAAATAACTATCGCTCTTATATTCATATAACAACACAATAGTTAGGTACTTACAATACAGAAAAATAATTATTCGAATACCTACCTACCCATGTCATTAACAAAGGTATCACAGGCCATGGGTAACGATAGGTTATTTTTTTTAATAAATATGTACCCAGGTACACAGTTTGTATAAAAATTATAGTTATTGAACTGTTGTTATTACTATTCCGACATCCATCAATTTATGTGCACGAGTGTACATCTCATAAACAGCTCAATACCATTGACAACTTAATTTGGTCGGGTTATATGCGGACATTTAGTATGGAAAAGTACCATGAAAGCTAATTTCTCTTAAAATACAACACTTGGGAATCTGAATTTTTGGTCACTATAACTTCTTTAGGAGCACAAATTATTGTATAAATTTGGGAAGAAATCACAGAGTTTTTAATAGGGAAATCTTCAAATGAAAATTTAACACCGTGACTACCGCCACCCCACCAATGGTATGGTATATCTCGTAAACTACTGGAGTAGTAATTTTGAATTTTGGGTATCAATTTTATCTCGCAGAGCACTAATTTTCTATGTAGGTTTGAGGAAAGCGACTAGCTTCTGAAACTTGGAATCAACACTCAAAGTCGTGGTCCTGCTGAACGAGCGCGCGAAAGTTATCATCGTTGATTTCTCGGTAAATACAAATGTTTCAGTTCTTTTTTTGTTACGAAATGAATCACATTTAAGAGCACTAATTATTTGTATACTTAGAATAGCTGTAGCATGCCCCCTTTTTCGGCGCTCATGGTGGTCCTGCTGAAGGGAGCGTGACTACCGCAGGACCACCTTCAAAGTCGATTATCTCGAAAACTACTAAGGCACCAATTCTGTTGTTCGAGCACTAATTAGCACCAATTGAGCACTAATTATTTGCCAAATATGGAAGCGATTGGCGTTGTGGTCGTGGTAGTCACGGACATGTTAAGGGCAGAATAATTAAAACTGTTTTAGCCCTTTGAACATACTGAAAGAATCATTATGGCCCTAAAGCTTCAAAGTTTGGAGACCCCTGAACTAGACTAGGTATAGTTTTACTGCTCAAATTTTGTGAGATTCTGCCCCATCGGTATAGTGGCCGCAAGCGTGGCTGAGCGAGTTCTTGGTTCGATTCCCAGGTCTGGCAGTGTTCCGGATTTCGTCAGTAGCAGCCTGAAGTCTGAATTTGTGCCTGGTCACTGGCAATAGGCTTGCACATGGAACTTACAACGTGAATTGTGGGTATAACATTATACATTCAGTCACCAGAAATAAAAAAAACAATATGTATAAAAAATAATAGTGATTATTTTTATTTATACAAATTAACAGATCTTAGTGCTCAAATAGTAAAAAAAAACAATTATTTTAAGAACTAAATAAATAGGAAAGTGCATTGATTAGAAAATAAAAAAATTGTTCAAGTTAGCTCCTTGCAAATAAAAATAAAACTGATTATAATCACAGATGAAGCACATAATTTGAGAGCTCAATTTCTAACTGGCTAATTATAACTACATTTGCAACTGATTTCATTTAAAAATATAGGAGTATATAAATGTTAAACCCTGACTAAGAAAATGTTCAGTACAATTTTGTCAAGCAAAATGTTAAAATATTAAATAACATTAAAAATAACTTACATTTCATGTGGTGATTACAAAAAGTCAACAATACATTACTCAATAAAACTTGAAATGGTAGAATTTGTTAGTAGCATAATTCTTTGTTGGGTTCATACATCTTCTATAAACATACATACTTACATAAACACACCTTCCCATGGGGGTAGGCATATCTTCAATATATTTAATTATAATGAGCAATTCATACATGGATATGAAATATATACTATGACTTGTATTGAATAATTCAAATGATAACAAAATGCGGACTCCTACTCATTAAAATACCCAATAATCTTATATATTTTATCTTACATAATTTATCAATATGTTTTTGTACCATTCCATACAATTCAAAACTACTCTATCAAATAAGGCCAGTAACCTCAATCTATGACATCACGCGCGACAAGCGCAGGCGCCTCCCGGCCACTGGCTGACTCACTCAACAAAACTTACTCACACAAGGCACCGGTTTACGAACGCACAGTTGCTGATACATTTTATGATACCTGTAACCTGTGTTTAAAATTTCGCATTATGCTAATATTAAATAGCTTCGTCATTTCCTGGTCATTTCAATACAATACTATCTAAATAATTTAGAATAAAGCTAAAACCAGAGTCTTCATTATTTCATATTTATACATTTCATAATTATCCAACTTCTTCAAATTATATTCAAATACTTTTCATTTTCTAGTTTGAGATAAACATATAATATAATTATTGTAAATACATATTGAAAATTTTAAGGCATATTGAGGCACTCAATTTTACAACCATAACAAGCGTGGTGCATGGTGGTAGGCTATGGACCGATATTAGTTCAAGATACAGTAATATTCCGACTTACGCCGTGTCTCATCTTGTAAAAGTTAAATACATGAAAATTAATTAAAGAGAGTGTAATCTCGGGTGGTTACTGTATCCCCACTATGGCTTAACATTAATAAATTATTCAACTACTATACAATTGTTCAATAACATAAAATTTGTAGCTTGGTTTGTGCTTTTTGTTACGTAGTTTGTTCTTTGACATCTCACTTAGTTGTTGTTCATTTATTCCAATCAGAGGAATGGATTCTTGGAATTTGTGAAACCGCCATTATTTGTAGACTGCTAAAAAAATGATAAGCCAATTCAATATTATCATCACACTAATGAGTCACTCACTGGATTATCCAACCATACCTACTGCCTGCTATGTAAACATAGTACTTAACACAGCAATTTCCGTGAACTACACACAAAATATAGGGAGGTAAAACTATTTATCAGTGGTGGTTTCCTGTACGTTTTCAGTAGATAACATTATCAAAATAGTTCTATGAATATACGCACTGGGTTAGAAAAAACATGATTCATATTAAAAAAAACATGATCTGTGTAGACATTAATTTTAGGCATTGTGCTTCATAGACACTGATCATAAAGGATAAAATTATTTGAATTGTTTAGGAAAGTAATTAAATCATCATCATCATCTGCCTAGCCTTTTCTGAACTGGGTTGGGGTCGGCTTCCAGGCTAAACGGATGTAGCTGAATAAGTATCAGTATTTTACATGGAGAGAGCAACTGCCTCCACAACCCAGGTACTGGGTAACACAATACCCCTTGGTAAGACTGGTTGTCAGACTTTCAGGCATCTGACGACCCGTAATAACTGTTAAAGATCCACAAATGACAGCCGGGACCAACAGCTTAACGTGCTTTCCGAGGCACGGAGGGGTCTTGTTATGTAAATATTGTCACCCATCTACGGACCAACCGCGGCAAGCGTAGCTTAACCTGATCGATCGACCCGTGCGGCTGTTATTCTTTATCTACAAGCCCCCCTAGGAAACAAATTAAATATTAATGTATAAATAATGGGACTGTTATTAATGTTATTATTCTACCAATACACTTAAAAAGGAATAAGATGCAGATAAAACAATGCATGGATAATAAATAATAGAAAACAATAGGTGATGAGGCCCAAAAAATAATAGTTTATTCTATGCCAAATGGTACATAGATACAGGGCCGGATTTAGGGGAGGGCAACCGGGGCGATAGCCCCGGGGCCTCCACATAAGGGGGGCCCCCACAATAGAGACTTTGGAAAAAAAATCTTTCAAATTCCAACTAGGAAACATCTTTTCCTTTGATATGTTTTTTTTTGCTCTTTTAACTTTACCTACAGTACTTTGTACATACATGATTATTTGATTATATTAATCTTAAATATTAACAGAAATCATTGACCTATATTTGTTCACTCCAATCAGGCAATCAGTGAAATATCAAAATCTCAAATGGCCCTGATAAGCACTTTAATGCAATTTACTACTCATCTTGAGGGAGTAACCCAATGGCTCAATGGCTGAGTGAGGTGGTACTTTAATTTCAGATAATTCTTGTTTCCGATTATATTTATATGTGTTTGTTAAATACTAAGAGAATCTACTTGGTTTCGTGATAAATTATTTATTGAAAAACTCGACTGAAAATAATTGTTCATTTTATTTGGAAAATAATTTGGGGCGAGGGGTCTCGGTCCTTTGTTGCCCCGAGGCCTCTGGACCTCTAAATCCGGCCCTGCATAGATGTAACAAATGGTAGTCAAATACATCTCATTAATTGAATGCACCTTACTATTAAAAAACATCTATTTAATTCAGTCACATGCCCAATAGATCTGTCAATACATAATGCAAACAAATATGCTAATGAATAGTTTCAAGGTCAAATCCCAATTTGAAATCATAAAATGAATCACATAAAATACTTATTCAATTTATTTCCAGCTACCAAATAATAAAATACATGTAATATCATGAATAGCACATATAAATGCGTAATGAGGATAGGTAAATGTGTTATCTGAAGTTTTTAATGTTATTTTCTTGTAAACTGTGTAATATCAAAATATGCCTAATTTATTAAAAAGTCAGGATATTTTGGGTGATTGTTACAGTTGAATGGATTAGGATGAAAATTGGTTACGTAAGCCGACTCAGACCTGAATCTACACATTAACCCGCAGTAATTGTTGTTGTGTTTTATTTCATTTCAATTGTAAATCACACAATAGCAATGGGTTTAATTTTGCCAGTTCAACAACATTCATCGCATTATTTATGTTGTTGAGCAGACAATTTTTTCGAACTTATGAAGCAATGGATTAGAAAATATCATTCGAAATCATTCAGGTTGTGACTGAGTTTGTTACACAATTGGGGTGCTGGTCTATGTAGTGTTTCCCTAGGATGCTGTTACTTGCATCATAGGGAAACACAGCAGCTAGTCTTATAATTAAAAAGCAACAATTCTCACCATAAATGGATTGACTGGTACAGTTGACGTCGCGGTACTCCATCCTCCATTGAAAAATGGGTTTTTATTGGCAAACAGATCATTGGTTGTGGTGCTTTGGAATGGATTTTTATTATTTACAATATTATTATCCTCTGAAACAGTTATAAATTTCTCAATTCTCATCATCTCATCAATGTCTCCAATCTCACAGCTGTCTCAATTGATAGCTTAGCACAATTTAAGTTACAGTAAATAATAAACTATAATTTTATTATCCTCTACAGACTGAAATAAATACTCATTGTATTTAAATATTTAGAGTCACCCAGAATAATGAAAGCCACTGCTTTCTGACCACTTGAACCATGGAATTAGACCAAAGAAACAAATAGTCAGAAAAAGATTACAATATTCTTACCCATATGTTTCAAATTTTGTTGCCTTAAGGCTAAATCTAAATCTGCCAGTGCAGCATAACGGTCATCTGTAAAAACAAAATCATTGAATATGTTTACCCTGAGACCTATTTAAAGTATTAATCATAATTGATCAGTTTGTAAACTTACTTGCAGGCTGAGCTTGAGGGTCAAAAGCATTGAATGCTTGTTGTGAGGTCATGGACGGAGATGATACAAAACTATTGTTCACATTATTGTTGAACTGACTACTGTTATAAATATTTGCTGTAGAAAAATCAACAGGAAAACTGGAAAAGAATTTTTTTTTAAATTAATTCTGTAAATAACATTCTGGATAGTGTTTGTGTTCTTTTTTATATGACTTACTCAGGTACTGAGGCTGGTACAACAGCAGGTGCGTTCAAACCAGGCTTTGCCAAATTGTTGACTGGATGAGATACTCTGTAGTTAATGTCATTAGCAGGCAGTAAACTGTTTACCACTTTCGCAGTTTGGACGACTGTGTTATTATTGACCATGTTCTTCGATGTTTGCGGCGAAATCGATATCAAAGGCGTTGAGCCCGAAGCGTTACTTCCGGGCTTAACTTTAGGCTTATTTTTAATCGAACCATTGACGGGATTGTTACTTAGTGCAGGTGAATCCAAATAATAGCGTTTCTTCTCATATTTGTCTGACATAAAATCTTTAACGCTTTGTTCATCAGTAAAATTCACACTTTCACCCTCGTAAAGGCCTAACCAAACGCGCCTGCAATAGTCGTTACCTCTCGCTTTTATAAATTCTATTTCTTCCGGCGTGAAAGTGGCCATGGAAATGGACTTCACGCGATGAGGCGGAGTAAGGCCACGCCTGAAACATAATATAGGAATCCGTTTGTTGATCTTATCCATTTAGACAAAAGCAGAATAACGCAGAAACAATACTCACAACATTCCCGAGCATTTCGAACACACGAAAGAACCGATTGTACTGTTCACGTATGTAGGTCCTCTTTGGTTGCAATCTAAACAATATTTGTTCCCATTGTGTGAAATAAGCTCACGTAAAATTTCTAAATTTTTATCGTCCTGCTTGCGACGATTTGCAGCCATTTTCGTGATCTATGTGTGGGTAATGTTTTATGTATAATTATGAATGCTACAATACTGAGATTGTGTGAGTGCTTGAAAGTATTTTGTTGATCTATCAAATTTTAATCAACTTCAAACTTCAACTTCACAGTTCAACTTTAAGTTTGTCTATGGTTATAGAGATGTGAATGAAAGTATCGATAGTAAAGTAAAACTAATCACGAAACAATAATTTATCTGTCTTACAGTGTGCTCGGTATATCATGCCAAGTAAAATAAGATAGAGTCTGGCAAACGAAAGCGTGACCTGAGATAACGCGGCAAATTCAAAAAATCTTTATGTGGTAAATTAACTGATCTTTGCTGGCTGATTATTTGATATATTAACGATATGATGATACATTTTCTTATTTGTCTAGATAGTCTGGATAACTTTCTAGATAACTAGACGTATAGTTAGTTATGCCATATAAATATTTTTTTAATTTGCCGCGTTTTGTCAGGTCACGCTTTCGTTTGCCAGACTCTAGGAAACTCGGAGGAAATAAATAAATGGGAAAAGCAGTCAGCTTGTGTCTTTGGTGGCCGGTGGGTGAAGGGTTGTGGACACTTGTGGAGGTCTTTGAGTATGTATACTCAGGAGATGCCAAAAAGCGAATCACCGAACAACTTTTTCTGCCACTTTCTGCGGGGGCGAGGAAAACACATACGGCACACTACGAAAATTTGAAAATTTCACTATAAACGCACACGAAAATATAAGAGCCACACAATTACAAAAACACATACACTGATTGACTTTGTGTGTATTTATGCAATTGTCCTATGACAACAAACACAAAGGTGTTAGTGATGTGATACAAACAATGAGCGGTATTTCATTCATAATGCATGATTGAATGAACAAAATTTTAATTCGTTTAACGATACCTTAATCCGCAAACCATCTAACTCCATATGAGTTAATTTTGTGACAGAAGACACTTAAAACTTTATAATATTTTGTTTAGACTACTTATGAAAAAATCTAAAATACCGTTGGTGGATAATATCTGCTGTTAAAAACAAAAAAAATCTTTAAAAAAAATCAAAATCAAAATCAACATCAATCTTAAATGTGTTTGACGAAATGTGGAGTTGGCTGGTTTGCGAAATATCGGTATCGTTTATTTTCTTGTGCACTTGCCTAAATGCTCCTTGCAAAATTACGAAACAAAACAAAAATGATGTGTTTGCTATCTTAGTTATGAAACGATGCGGGTATGGCTCCATTGCCATAGTATATAGTTCATAGTCATATGTCTGAATGATGACGACCAGTTTATTATATACATGGCGAACACATTTCTGCGCACATTGCACATTTATTCAGAGCAATCAACACATAGTATTCCTCGGTGATCCATACACATGATTTTTTTTCACTGGATACAACAGAACATTATCATTCGACGTTTTTTTTAAATCGCAGAAACCACTTTCTTTTTTTTCTGTAACCCAGCATTGGACGAAGTTTCGCCAAGTACTTCAACAATTTTCCTATTTAGGCATCGCTTCAAAGTTCATCAGACAGTTTTGTCAATACTTCATTTATATACGATCGTCGTGCTCGTGACGTGGGTTTCTTGATGTTATTCATTCGTGTCAGGATTTTACAGACCATATCATTAGTAATAAATAGAAAGAAACAATCAATGGCTTCTGTAATATTCCTTGTGGTGCTCGTTGATCCTTGGCGTATACTCCCTAATCACGATATCCCGAAAGTTTTGGGCGTTTCCTACTCCGTATCACTTAAGTACATAAGATTAGTTCAGGGCTCGAATAAAAGATGAATGACAACATGATTTAATAGTGTTCCCTAATCCCGATGTGTATTTACCCGTTAGAAAAATTTAATTTGTCACTTGTTTTGACGGATCAATTACTTTCGGACGGGCCCGTATCTTCGTTGACGGACATAGAGAGTAGACCGAAGTGCAGTAGGTTTCTCTCCTGTGCTCGGGTTCTTGTAGACTCAACCGCTAATTGCGTTATTTACGTTGTTGAGCAGACCAATTTTTCGAACATATGAAGCAATGGCTTAGCAATATCCTTCAAAAACATTTAGATTGTGATTATTGTGTGTTACGCAATTAGGGTGCTGACTTGTCCAGATACATACACAAAAAAAATATAGTTACTGAACATACTGGCTGAAAAAATCATTTGTTTTATCAATCATTCAATGACGTTGTCCCAGCACTATGCAAATCCTTACCCTGTACTGCGTTTGTGCTACCAACGTACCACTGTATTTTTCTATCGTAAATATCATAATGATTATTTCGACATTGCGCTTTTAAATAAAACCATGTGTATAATTTATATACCCACATGTGGTAGGAAACACTATAATTTCGTAAATTAGAAGTGGCAGATCGCTTTTTGCAACTGAAAACTGCACAATTTACCATTTTTCGGGAGGACTTACTTGCGACCACCTTGCGACACAATACGATTCACAACTCCTGAGTATAGTATGGTATAGTATAAGTGTTCTGTGATTCACAATGTCGGCTGTCAGCGAATGAACTAGTTTTCTAAAACGTGCATGGCCTTTGGCAGAGGGGAACGCTCAGCTATAGCGTCTCCAGAGTATAAATACTCAAAGGTGGAGGTAGACTGGAATGAACAGGGTTGCCAGTGGAGCCAATTTATACATACCGCTCGGTCGCAGAAAATATACAAAATCAAATCAGATTATACAAAAAAAAAAAACTGTTGAAATAATGTTTTTTTACTGTCTTAATTAAATAATTATCGTGGGTGCGTTTAATTTTCCAAATTTCATTAAAATTGGCCGACAAGTTTCCAAAAATGTAATTATGTACTAGGTACATTAATGTATACAAAGTATGAAAATGACCCAAGCTTCCAACCTTCAACAAATTATTGTTATTATTTTATCCCGATTCAAATTATATTTTTGTTTAGAGCATATTTTTGTAGATGAATACACTCGACACTAATAGAATTCCCTATTTTAATGGAAATTTTTCAATAATTGGTATCATTATGCACGTGTCAGTCAGGAGAGGAGATAAAGATAACAGACATCAGGGACTTCTTGGCGGGAAAGTGAAGCGTCATGTTCAGCAGTTTGTTTAATTTTCCAAAATTAGTGTTTAGCCGAATATTAATGTGTAATAATGGTGGATTATTAACCATTAAGTGTTTGTGAACGTGCATTAGTGTAGGCAAATGAAACAAAACAGTGCAACTTCGCTTCAAGTTCTCTCAAGAAGTCCGCGTGAGGACTCAGTAAAGTGCCACATCTTTACTGAAACTCAAGGGGAGTAGGCGGGGATATCATCATCATGCATTTATAATTCATTTCATCAATATTATACAAGAACTAACTTGACATTGGCTAAATGCACAAACCGTGCGAAGCCAGAAGGAAAAAGAAAAAAAAAAAAAAACAGACATCAGTAAAGCCGGGTCTGCTGCACCATAATTGCGTGTTACAAACAGATGTTACATGTTTCAAACACGATTTGTATGATTTTGATTTAGGCCACGCCCCCTAATCCTGTTTGAAATGTTAAAGTTAGATGGTGAGGATATAGGAAAACAGTTAATACGAGAAACGAGATATAAGTTTAATAAATAAAATAATTTGAATGACTTTCATCAACAGTAAGTATTGATAAGCAACACAACCAAAGAGTAACTACTAATAAGGAGTATGCATTCCTCAACATGAAACATGTTTTGAACTGTTTGAAACACGCAAATATGGCGCAGCAGACCCGGCTTTAGTCTTGTATGTATTACGTACATGACATACATACAGGAAAAGTTTTTAACCAGTGCGCAAATTTTTTTTGGTGGTTCAATATCAGTAACAGAACACATTTCCATTATTTATTCAATACTTTTTTTTTATTTTTTATCCTACTTTAAATCAGCAAAATATGGACACAATCTATTCGTAATAATATCAATGGGCGCGCGCGGCGGCCGGCGCAAGCGGCGGTGTTGCACGGCGGTGATACCCCCTCCCGGGCGGCAGGGCGCGCCGGGCGCAGTCACGCAGTGGCCGATGGCCGACAGTTCGCTCATCGCACGCGCTGTCGTGTGACGTCGCGTCTAATCGATTCCCCGCGCAAGCGCCGCGCCGCGCCGCCGCGCCGCACGTGTGCCGTGCTACCGGTCACGATGTCGGACTTCAGTAACCGCGAGTTTTACGAGATGGTGCGAGTGTATGTACTGAGTGATGAAAGTTTGCGAGCAGCTCGCAGAATGTATGCGACGGAGAGCATACCTCGAATGCGAGCCCATGGAATCCTTAACCCCGCGGTCCCTAATGAAAGGACCATTTTAGCGGCCACTCAAAGGCTGCTGCTTGATCACGTACAGTTCAGAACCCCGAATCATGCACGTGGGTCTGGCAGACCCCGACTGGCGATCGAAATCGAAGAAGCCATCCTAAGCCCATTAAAGTATGAAGGAAAAATTGGAATTACTCTTCAAATAACTTCAGGTCACGGCCTAAACATAAAAAAGTCTAGTTCGAACCTGATAAAATTAGCGATCAGTACATTGTAACCCACGTAAATACCTACGCCGGCGAATCGAGCGAGCGCACAGCTGATAGGTAGGTACTTTAGCGCGTTCCGCTTCGCCGCCCGCCGCCGGGTAGCCATACAACCACTTTTAAAGTAAACATCTTTCGTTAACGATATTTTTTGTTTTTTGTACTAAGACGTATCAAAATAAAAAATATATGTTTAATAAAACTCGTTTAAGTTTAATTTGTCAAAATTTGCGCAGTGGATAAAAACTTTTCCTGTATTTTTTTAAGGCAGGTTTCATTTCATAACCTTGCAACACACACGTCCACCACTAAATGGCGAGAACAAAAATAAAGTAATTGACAGATTCCATGAATGACAGTGTCGCTGTATCGCCACAGAGCGCATAAATTATACACTTACTTAAGAGGCCGACTACCATCGCCCGCAACTGCAAGTCGCGGTGAGCGCAAAATTCGTTCGGAATATTGCTATCTCTGTTTGACTCTCTGAGTATCTGAGCGGCGGACGCGGTGCGGGAAAACTAAACGACAGCGCACTAAGGGCACCCTCTGTGGGGTACGGACCTCGGCTCAGGGCGTCGTTGGGGGATCACAAAATTAGTAACAATTTGGGGACGGGCTGGATCAACATTTTGATCATGATTATTATCAGGGGATATTATATTTATTGCTACGGCGCTCTCAGCCTCTAACCGGGCGGCTGGCGCATCGACATTCAAGGGACGGGGGGGAGGATTTTTATTACCATTTACTCGGGAAGTTCGCGTGGTACCTCGGCGGCGAGGACGGAAGGTCGGTTTGTGTATTTTGTGCACTGTACTCGTGGCCCTATTGCTTTCCTGAAGGAGAGTGACGGGGTCATCCGGATCTAAGAGAGTGTGCCTCGGTCGGCGAGTCTGACTAATGGCAGAAGGCCTGTAACTAGCGGCCTGCACAACCAAGGGGTTGCGATGACGTTCCGCGGATTCGAAAAAGGCAAGCAAGGCGCTTCATAAACTGTTTGATGGTAGGCATCTTAAGGTCTACGTGAAGTTGTTCGTTCCGAACGAACCAAGGAGCCTTCGTAATTCTGCGGAGAAATCGGTTTTGAAGCGTCTGCATCTTATGGATGTGATACGACTTTGCGTGAGCGAAGACTACGCAGGCGTAAGTCATGATCGGTCGAATGCACGCGGTGTAAATACGCAATTTGCACTTAAGGGACCACTTGCTGCGCGGGTTGAGTACGGAGTGTAGTCGGCCGAGAGCAAAACTGGCGCGCGAGCGCACCTGTTTTATGTGCTCGCCGAACGTCATGTGATGGTCTAAGACCACACCGAGATATTTGGCTCGCTTCTCCCAAGGGATAGGCTTGCCGAACATGGTGATCGGTTGGGTCTTGTGCGTGTGTGTATGAGTGGATAGATAGCTATTATTAGCTGCAGGTACTTATCGTTCATTCATAACGACTCGGAGGCATTTATATTTACTTATTAGTAATTAAATTAGGTATGTTCATTATTTGCTTTATTTTTGTTGACTACTTCGGGGAATCGTTAGTAAATGTACAGACTAATAATGCGTTTTTTGGAAATTTCTTTAGAATGCCGATATTTCAACATATTAGGATATCTAGGCCTTGTAGTGAAAATCTAGTAGATACGTCATACATAAGGTAAGGTACCTATACCTATATTATATCGTCATAGGGATCACACATCACACGCACGTCGCGTAAATATAAATTATTGGGATATTTATTTTAAACCTGCTTATGTTATTTCAATTTATTTCCCCAGTGGAGTCCCCCAGGGTTCACTGCTCGGCCCATTGCTTTTCATTATCTATATAAACGACATCAACTCTTGCTTGATTTCATCCAAACTGCTTTGTTTTGCTGACGATATGAAAATCTATGCCACAATATCATCACACGCAGACGTGATTGCACTTCAGGATGATTTACGTCGTCTGGAGGCTTATTGTTGTGGGAGTAAGCTTGATCATAACCCTGCGAAATGTTCGGTTCTAACATATACCCGAAAGCGCGCAATTATACCTTCGTCGTATGTCTTGGGTGATCAAGTACTACCTAGAACGAATTGCATCCGAGATCTGGGAGTACATCACGATTCTAAGCTTACATTTGAATCTCATGTTGATGCCATAGTCGCCAAAGCATCTAAAGCACTAGGCTTCATAATGCGGCTGTCCAAGTGCTTCACTCAAGCCAAAACGTTAAAAGTTCTTTACTGTACTTTTGTTAGAAGTCACTTGGAATACGCGTCTGAAATCTGGAATCCATGTTATCACAAGTACATTGATCGTATAGAGAGCATCCAGAAAAGGTTCATCAAGTATTTGTGTTATTATCAGAAAGTGCCGTACCGGTCTGAAGATTACCTCAACACCTGTAAGAAGTATCATATATTACCCCTAATTAATCGGCGAGCAATCTCTGACTGTATTTCATTATTTAAAATTTTTAATAATTCTATTGATAACTCCGAAATTCTATCCAAATTTTATTTTAACGTTCCGGGAAGGTCCAAGCGATGGAAGATGGAACGCACCATTGCGTGTTCCATTTACCTATACGAATTACAGGCAAAATTCATTTATAGTGCGTGCGTTAAGTAGCAACTTTAATAGCATGTGTAAACGGCATGATTTTGATCCTTTCTTAACAGGTGTGTCCTCGGCCAGAAAGTGCCTGTCCCTTGAATTTTTTAATTAAGATTTTGTATGTTCAGGTTTTTTATTCTTACGAATACGAAATGTAAATTTAATTTAAGCTTGAATGTTATACTGTTGTCTGAGCGGGATACGGAATCATAGCGCGATCTAATTAAATAATATAGTTCTGCATAGCTCGATAGATGGCGTTGGCGTCGAATTAGATCGCGCTATGGTTTCGTTACGCGCATTTAGTTAGGTTCGAGATATTTATTTTATTTTTTGTGAGCCTTTGTTACAGTATAAATATATACTTATAGACACCGAATTGTGTTCTAATTTATTACTCCGCCAATATACGGACCCCGCGGTTATTAGTAAAAATACATGGTCCTTCGAGCCGGATCGGTCGGGAGTGTTTGTGGTAGTCGCCGGTGGTGGTAGTGAATTATCACCCTTCGCGTCGATCATGATCATGTTTCTCGACGGGAAATAGGCGGAAAACCGTTTTATTAACTACCGCCTTAATTAAGGCGGAGTCGAAAGACGGAACCTATCGAGTAGTTAGGGCTTTGCTTGATCAAGGATCGCAGGGTTCGTTCGTTACGGAATCCACGGTCCAATTTTTGGGATTAAACAAAACGCCATCCAGGCAAACTGTGATAGGCGTAGGTGGAGACAAAAGTGCGACGGCCAAGGCAACCGTTGTGCTTAAGGTGAGGTCTAGAATAGATCCAACTGTTCAAATTAATGTGAACGCTTTCGTCCTGAAGTCAGTCACTGCCCTTCTCCCAGCTACGAAAGTAACTAGGGTAGAATGGGTAGATTTGACCGATGATGATTTGGCTGATCCAGAATACTACAGGCCTAATAAAATTGATGTTTTATTAGGTGCTGAAGTTTACAGCCAAGTCATTCAGGAGGGCATTAAAAGGAATGTTGGTGGAACTCTTTTAGCACAAGACACCACTAGGGTGGATATTGTCAGGTACTTTTGAAGTGGATCATACTAGTAATTCCTCAGATATCACCGTGTTGCATTCAAGTCTTGAAGCTGATGATTTGCTTAAAAGATTTTGGGAGCTAGAAGCAGAACCATCGGGAAAAAAGATGCTAACGGAGGAAGAAAATAAATGCGAAAATTTATACACAGCTACTACGGAACGTGACAAGAGTGGTCGATATATAGTAAGGCTACCATTACGTGATGTAGACCCGGTCAGCAAAATTGGTGAATCGAAGGGCATCGCTGAAAAAAGATTAAGGTCGTTAGAAGGTAAGTTCAGCAAAAACAGCAAATTCAAGGAACATTACTCAAGGGTTCTCGAAGAATATTTAGAGCTGAAACACATGAGAAAGGTTGCAGAAGATGAAAAGAATACTAATAAAGCGATCTACTTACCTCACCACGCTGTTATCCGGGAGGATAAGGAAACTTCGAAGGTCCGCGTCGTCTTTGATGCTTACTGCAAGGGAACGAATGGGATGTCACTTAATGACAATTTGTTAGTTGGTCCTACCTTGCAGTCGGAACTCCGGCACACGACTATGCGATGGAGAACACATCGGATATGTCTCATAGCGGACATAATTAAGATGTACCGACAGGTCCTAGTAAATAGGAAGGATGTAATATTACAACGTATCCTCTGGAGAGACACCCCTGAAAAAGAAATAGAAGAATATGAATTGGCAACAGTTACGTTCGGCACAGCGTCGGCACCATATTTAGCTGTTCGGTCGCTTCAACAGTTAGCATACGATGAGTGTCTTGATCAACCACAAATAGCGAGGATCATTTTAAATGATTTTTACATGGATGACGTAATGACAGGAGCTGAAAACTTAGAAACTTGTTTTTAGTAAATACACAGAGTTGACCAAAGTGTTATCCAGGGGGGGTTTTCTACTACAAAAATGGAGGAGTAATAGTCAAAAATTACTAAATAAAATAAGGGATGAGAAAGAAACTACGGATGAAGAATTAAGAATAAAAATGGATGATATAACAAAAATATTGGGACTTACATGAAATTCAAGCGAAGACTTCTTCCAATACTCTCTGGAACTCCCGACGATTGCTGGACCTGTAACAAAAAGAAAAATTATTTCCGAAATATCACGTTTGTTTGACTCTCTAGGGTGGTTAGCGCCAAGCATTATATATATACAGAAATTGTGGTTAGCAGGGTTAGATTGGGATAAAGAAATCCCAAGCAATTCAGAACAAGAATGGAGTACTTACCATCACAGCTTGGCTTCTCTGGTTCAGATTAAAATTCCTCGATGGTTACACACTGGTTCGAATAACACAAAGTCAGAGTTACACGGGTTTTCAGACGCATTAAAGTTAGCGTATGCAGCAGTCGTTTACCTTATGGTGATGGATAATATGGGAAATGTTCATACGTCGCTAATAACATCAAAAACAAAGGTGGCACCTATTAAACAAGTGTCCATCCCAAGACTGGAACTCTGTGGAGCAGTTCTGGTTACTAAATTAATAGCGGAAGTAGGTGAAGTTATGGGTATACCAAAGGCTGATTGGCACGCATGGACCGATAGTGAAGTAGTATTGGCATGGTTAAATTGTCATCCATGCCGCTGGAAAACCTTTGTGGCCAATCGAGTTTCTGATATTTTAACCACATTAGATACGCATCACTGGGCACATGTGGCCACTAAGCAAAATCCAGCAGATTGTGCATCGCGAGGTGTTTTCCTTCAGAACTAGCAGGTATCTCTATATGGTGGGAAGGGCCGAGCTTCCTAAAGGAGCAGGTTATTGAGTACAAACGGCCCAAACATCTTGTTACGCGTTTAGAAGAAATTAAGGTACATACATCTACGTTGGATGTAACCTTTTGGAACAGATTTTCGACACTGCCAAGAATGATCCGAGTTATAGCTTATTGTCGTCGGTTTTTAAAACTCCAAAGGCAAGGAATTAGGTCGAAACATTTGGGTAAACAAGAACTGGAAGAGGCAACAGAGATATGTGTGAAGAAAGCTCAAGAAGAACAATTCGCAAATGAATTGGAAGAATTGCGGAAAAATCAGATATATCAGACAAAGGGGAGTCTAAAATCATTAAATATATTTTTGGACTCTAAAGGAATTATAAGAGTTGGAGGGCGGCTGGAGATGTCCCACTTAAATTATGAACGGGTTCATCCCATTCTGATACCGAAAGAGTCATTTCTCACAAGTCTCCTAATTGCCGATGCACACCAGAAAACCATGCATGGAGGGCCGCAAATCATGATAACCTATTTGCGGTCCAAATATTGGATCATGGGAGCTAAGCTTTCAGTTAAAAAGTAAGGGAATGTGTTAAATGCATGAGATATTCATCTTAAGCTAGGACACAGTTAATGGGACAATTACCTTCGGCACGGGTTACACCCAACAAGCCATATTTGTGTAGTGGAGTGGATTACGCAGGCCCCATTAACATAAGGGTATCAAAGGGTCGAGGAAACAAATCCTACAAGGGCTACATAGCGTTGTTTATATGCATGTCTACTCGAGCCGTGCATTTAGAAGCTGTAAGTGAACTGAGCACAAAAGGCTTTCTGGCTGCGTTCAAGAGATTTGTAGCAAGGCGTGGTCGTTGCGCTGAGTTGCACAGCGACAATGGCACGAACTTCGTGGGAGCAGCAAGAGAACTACGCCATTTGTTTAATACAGAAAAGTCCAACATTAATCAAGAATTAGCAGGGGAACTTGCCACCAATGGTACTGAGTGGCACTTTATCCCTCCTCACTCGCCAAACTTTGGGAGTCTTTGGGAGGCAGGAATAAAGTCCACAAAGTATCACCTTAAGAGGGTGGTAGGCGACTCCACGCTAACCTATAAGGAAATGGCGACGGTTTTGGCTCAAATAGAAGCCTGCCTCAACTCGAGACCACTATCCTATATCGAGGATCAAGAAAGGTTAATAATTTTAACTCCAGGTCATTTTCTGGTGGGGGAACCACTCGTTGTACCTCCCGACTCGAATTATCAAGGGCGTAATGCAAGTAGTTTACAGCGATGGCAACTTCACCAGAGGATGATGCAGGATTTCTGGCGTAGATGGTCGCACGACTACCTTCACCAATTCTTGCAGAGGCATAAGTGGGCCTACAAAACCCCGGAACCATCCATTGGTGAAGTAGTCTTGGTAAAGGAGGATAATTTGCCCCCTGGCAAGTGGTTGTTGGGTAGGATTATAGCGAAACATCCGGGATCGGATGGGGTCACCCGGGTTGTTACGTTACGTACACAGTCATCAACCATAAAGAGACCGACGTCCAAATTATGTGTGCTCCCTGTAACCGATTGAGCTTGTAACCTTGTCCTTATGTAATACATTTTGTGTTGTATTTTTTGTGTTAATTTCTAGCATAGGTAATGCCTAGATATTAAGATTTTATTGTTAATTTGGTTAAGCTCCTCACCAATGACATTAGCTTACCCTATGTTCAACCAATCCAAATTACTTTGGCACGGTGGGCGGTTGAAGGACATTGGGCAGTATGTCCTTGGTGGGCGGTATGTCTGAGCGGGATACGGAATCATAGCGCGATCTAATTAAATAATATAGTTCTGCATAGCTCGATGGCGTTGGCGTCGAATTAGATCGCGCTATGGTTTCGTTACGCGCATTTAGTTAGGTTCGAGATATTTATTTTATTTTTTGTAAGCCTTTGTTACAGTATAAATATATACTTATAGACACCGAATTGTGTTCTAATTTATTACTCCGCCAATATACGGACCCCGCGGTTATTAGTAAAAATACAACTGTCTCTTTTTTTTGGTATGTGTGTTGTGTTGTGCTGTTCAGTGTTCACACTCCTTCTTTCCAATCTGTTTTTAAAAGTGAAGACTTGTAATTGGCTGTCAGTCTCACATACTTTTTTTATTCTGTTTGTTTTTAGCTGTAAGTCTTCCATAGTTAATAATAAACGAGTTCACTTAGTTCGCAATAAACGATTTGAATTTGGATTTATTCATCTATAACTCGCAACGTGATATAGTCGTTTAGGGTGACCATATAATAACGACTGAACGAATGACAAAAAATACAATTATGGTAATCAGAATACATAGTGTCAAAGATCCACACTAAACACTGATTTATAAGACTGTAAATATTTATGCAGTTTATAATGAAGTCGATTTACCAGTTCTTGTCGACACAAGCTACCTATATCTGAATAGCTTCTGTCGTTTTAAAAAACTTAGCCAGTTATTATCGGAGCTACCTCCCCAGGGTCACGAAAGTCCTGATAAAAATCCCAGAATTATTAAATAAACTAGAAAGACTTTGAACTTTTCATTTTAGTATATCGGTGTTGTCCCCTCCCTCAGTCCTATGTCCATAATCCCAGTATTATGTTTTGTGTAATAACGGAATATCACAAATAAATCTGTGCAAAAACCGGGCCGAAACCATAAAGCCGCACTTGTCCAGACAAATCCGGTCGTATGGTCACCCTACCGGGTGCGCAGAATAAACATCACAGTACCAGTAATTCCAGTAAGTCTCAGCAGTGTCCTTGTGATAATATTACCTAAGCCCCGTCGGTCATATGAGTAAAGAAACGGAACAGTGACATGATAAATGATTTTATTTCTGTAAGTAAGTCGGTTTGTACAAACACTTTTACACGTCAATAATATAAAAAAAAAACTAGATGAGGTCGGCTACTCGCTCCGTCGACGATACGTGATTTTGATCTTTATTTACATTACGTTACGGATCAATATTCTAGGAAAGAAGACACGGCACGCGCCTTCTCGAAGCAATAAGAAAATATGATACATCGCTCTCGGTCGGTTGTGCTTTCCACTGAGCGACAGCGATGTTTACAAACTACCGAGTACCTAATACCTACTCGATCATATTTTTAATGATTGCATTACTTTTTCGCAAATGCGATCATGATCATTATCGGTAAGACCGCACGGAACAATTTCCTATGCAAGTATTTTTACGTAGGTATGGAAGTATCAATTTTGCATACGCGATTGTAGCCCTTATCTCGACGCAGGAAGAAAATACATCAAAGTATGTTGAGCCTTAGTTTTTGGCGCTAGCTAAAGGTGGACGTATTTAGAAGCCCTGGTACTTATTTACAAATTGGGTCAAAGCATAATGAACTTTATGTCAATTGCGTAAGGTACAAACTAGATAAGAGCAAAAGAAAAGGTCGGGCGTCTTTCCCGCTTTAGAGGCATACCACCAAACCGCAGTTAGCCGCTTGTTTCGGCCGTGTGTATAACCTTTTTACTCCTCCTCAACACATTTAAATTTAGTTAGGTCTAATGTTATCTAAAGATAGGTAGGTAAATCCTAGTTTATACAAAATATAACTAGGTACCTACTAGTACGCACGGCTACAGATCAAGCTATACATTTCCAGTATAAGCTGATCTCGCATTGTATAGGATTTCCTTACAATGAGAAGTCAGCGTAAACTGGAAACGTATAGCGTGATGTGTAGCCGTGTGTACAAAACAGCCCAAGAAAAAAATATCTTCATGTTCTTGGGCCGAGTTTAAAAGTATCAAAACAATTAGTAGCTATGATGTAAACCTTAAGGGGCAAAAGGTGGTAATTAAGTTTTAGGGAAAGACTCGAAATTCGCCGCTAAATTGAGGAATTTAGCGGCAAATGACGAAGACGCCCTGTGGCCGCCACATAGCGGTGGCAGCTACATAGCGGTGACCGGCACATAGCGGTGGCCACCAAATAGCGGAGGCCGTTACATAGCGGTGACTGGCACATAGCGGTGGCCGCCATATAGCGGAGCCCGACAAATAGCGGTGGCCGCCTCATAGCGGTGGCCGCCAAATAGCGGAGACCGCTAAATAGCAGATACCGCCAAATAGTGGTGGCCGCCTCAAAGCAGTTAGGCGAGGCAAGCTTAGCGAACAATTTTGGCAAGCTAGCGAAGAACGTCGGCAAACCTAGCTAAGAACGTGGGAAAAACTAGCTAAGAACGTTGGCAAGCTTAGCGAACAACGTCGGCAAGCTTAGCGAAGAACGTCGGCAAGCTTAGCGAAGAACGCCGCCAAGCTTAGCGAAGGACGTCGTCAAGCTTAGCGAACAACGTCGCCAAGCTTAGCGAACAATTTCGGCAAGCTTACCGAACAATTTCGGCAAGCTTAGCGAAGAACGTCGGCAAGCTTAGCGAAGAACGTCGGCAAGCATAGCGAACAATTTCGGCAAGCTTAGCGAAGAACGTCGTCAAGCTTAACGAACAACGTCGCCAAGCTTAGCGAACATCGTCGGCAAAATTAGCGAAGGACGTCGTCAAGCTTAGCGAACAACGTCACCAAGCTTAGCGAACAATTTCGGCAAGCTTACCGAACAATTTCGGCCAGCTTAGCGAAGAACGTCGTCAAGCTTAGCGATGAACGTCGCCAAGCTTAGCGAACATCGGCGGCAAAATTATCTAAGAACGTCGGCAAGCTTAGCGAAGAACGTCGGCAAGCTTAGCGAAGAACGTCGCCAAGCTTAGCGAACAATTTCGGCAAGCTTAGTGAACAACGTCGGCAAGCTTAGCGAACAACGTCGGCAAGCTTAGAGAACAACGTCGGCAAGCTTAGCGAACAACGTCGGCAAGCTTAGCGAACAACGTCGGCAAGCTTAGCGAACACCGCTACATTGCGGTGACCGCCCCATGGCGGTGGCCGCCACATAGCGGTGGCAGCTACATAGATAGCGGTGGCCGCTACATAGCGGTGGCCGCTACATAGCGGTGACCGGCACATAGCAGTGGCCGCCAAATAGCGGAGGCCGCTACATAGCGGTGACCGGCACATAGCGGAGGCCGCTAAATAGCGGTGGCCGCTACATTGCGGTGGCCGCTACATTGCGGTGGCTATTAGGGTCGAAATAAAAACAGGTTGGTTATGGGAAGAGTGCAAATTATTAATACCTTATTTTTACACATATCACTATTTCATAGGCCTATAAAAGGATTGTGAGCCCTGAAACATTCACAGTTGTTGGTCAAACATTCAGTTGCCCTAAAAAGCAGTTAATACCATATTTTCAACTATTTGCAAAGTTGACTAATTTGAATAATGGGTGAATTTGTTTGTAGTAAACGATTGTTGTGCAATTTGTTGATAAATGGGTATAATATAGAAGACTTACAAGAAAATTTCAATTTGTCACCAAAGGATATGGCTACTGTGGTCTCCTACATTCAAAGAAACTTGGTATCTAAATGTAACGAACGCTGGAGAAATGCATCTCGGATGAAAGACCGCTTTGAAAGTAAGAACGTCAGCTGGTTAGATGGTCAATATCGTGTTCCACTAGAGTGTCGGGTCACGGTTAATGACCCTAATATGCCTGGAAGTAGTGGCGGCAGACCCTCAAAATAGAATTTGACAAAGAAACTCCTGAAAAAACCGCGTCTGTTGTGGCTGATATCAACAATCAAATACAAAATCTGTCTCCTTCCCTGATAAATAAGAATAGCGAGGTAATCGAAATTACTCATGACCTATTTTTAACCATGATTGATGGTAAAGTGGCACAAGTTTTAACTGAAACTCGTTCGAGCGCTTCTTGTACAGTTTGTGGTGCTACTCCTCGGCAAATGAATAACTTAGAAGCAGTTAGGACACGAGATGTGTTAATTTCAATACGGACTGTCAACACTACATGCTTGGATTAGGAGTATGGAGATGATCTTACATATTTCTTATAACTTGTCTTTTGAAAAGTGGTCAGCTACTACACCGGAAAATAAAAAAAACAAAGACGAAAAGAAAAAAGTGGTACAAAAGCGGTTTAGGGAGGAAATGGGACTGCATGTTGATATACTTATAAAACGAATGTACATACGAGTACTACAAACTATGTCATCTGGAATGGCTATTAATTCAAAAAGTTTGGTGAATACGCATATAGTACAGCCCAACTGTACGTAAATATTTATAATTGGTATTATATGCCTTCCTCCGTGCATAAAATACTTATTCACGGAGAAAAAATCATTGCGTACTATGCTATTTTACCTATCGTACAATTGTCCGAAGACGCGCAAGAATCCCGAAATAAGGATTACAAAAAGTTTAGACTTCATCATTCTAGAAAGTGTTCAAGAGCGGCTACCAATGAAGACGTGTTCCATACCTTATTGTACACTTCTGATCCATATATATCAAGTTTGAGAAATACCTCAGAAACAATATCGAAAGAACTTTTAAATGAAGCCAAGGCCCTGCTTGCTATCAACGAAAATCTGTAGGAACTTCCTGAATTTTGTATTTTATGTTTCTCGTTTGTTTTAATTATTCCATTTTAAGTAAATTTACACAACTATTTTAAGTAAATTTAAAATTAAGACTATTTTTGTTTTTTTTTTCTTATAAAATGCATGTATTTTTTAAGTTTTATTTTTACACTAAACTTTATACATCCAAGAATATGTGTGCAAAATTACAGCTTAATTAGTTTTGAAACAACTGAGATACTGAGTTTTGAGACGGAACATACGCGATTTTCCCATAGTGCGTCGCCCCGCTCTTAAAGTGAGCGCACAGAGAACATTATTGTATTGAGCGGGCGGGACGAGCTTATGAGTCAACAGTTGGCTGATTTTTTTTTTGGCGTTTAGAAGCTCGAACTCTCTCTAGACATATCAAAGATTGAGAGATTGGCAGGCCGAGCTAAATTGTAATAGGGGGGGGGGGGGGGGGTACCGCATACGTGGGCATTTGCTATGTAAATGTTACTGACCGACTTCGATCTGTGGGAGTGTGTGAACGAGAAGTTCGTGGCAGACTCGGTGGATGCTAAAAGGAAGGATGCTAAAGCTCTGAGTAAGATCTGCCAACAAGATGTACTAATGATTATAATTCTGTAAATACATATCTGGTATAGTCTTTCATCAAATTTTGATCAAGATACTGACTCTGACCTGCAAATTGCTAAAAAACGTAAGATTTTTTTTAATTTCGCGTGCTACAGCTGTGGAATTAATTAAGGGGGATGCGCTAAGATAACCCGCGAAATTCAAAAGTTTCATTAGAATCAGAATTATTACAAAAAATTCTACTGAATGATTATTTCAGAAAAAAACATAAGAAAATTTGAATTTCGCGGGCTACCTTAGCGCATCCCCCATAGGTATTGGGTTAAAATCGGGACATCTGGCAAGGCAACGCTGCCGCTGATCCAAATAAACAGCCCCATGATGTTTAAAAAACGGAATGATTTATAACTTATCCAAGGCTGGCCGAAATAAAATTCAACCTGGCTTCGTTACTCTGGTGTTCTAGATACGCTACTGCTTTTTAATCTTTTCTACATAACCCCGCGTCCTAACACTCAGCCAATAGCCACAGAGCATGTAACTTTCCATTAGCGATGATCGCGCGAATACGCGATTGTCCCGTTCACTGTGTCACTTTTGGAAACGATGTTCGTTCGCTTCGCCCGCCCGCCCGCTAGCTGGCGGTGTGGCCGAAGCGAACGAACATCGTTTCACCTCTTTACATACTTCGGTTCACACCGCGAGCTACCGATATTTCGCGTAGTTTGTATAGTTTCCTTCGTTCGCTTCGCCCGCCCACCCGCTAGCTGGCGGTGTGGCCTGCGCTTAAGAGCTTATCGAACAAAAAGTGGGCGGGCGAAGCGAACGAACATCGTTTCACCTCTTTACATACTTCGGTTCACACCGCGAGCTACCGATATTTCGCGTAGTTTGTATAGTTTCCTTCGTTCGCTTCGCCCGCTAGCTGGCGGTGTGGCCGGCGCTTTAGTCATAACCACAGAACACTATTAGAGCAAGCAAGGTTACACGCTCAGTTTAAATAATAATAATAATTAAATAATAATAATTTTATTTACGTCCTTTTACAAAGTAAAACATTTACAAACTTATAAATACTTAGTAGTACCAAGTTCTTCAACAAATTAGCTTAAGTACTTATAAACAAAGTAGTTCAATTTAATTTAATTTACACATGTTGTTACTTACCTATGAAAGGTGCATTGGTTTGGTACTAACATTATAACTTGTGTGGCGACCTGCCTGAGCTAGGTTAATAAAAACCTGTGTTTCAGGCCATCCCAAGACTAAGCGATCAAGCTGATTGTTTGTACATAGTTAATTGATTATTGAAATAATACTATCCTACATATATTACTAAATACAAATAAAAAATTACCAATTTAATATCTACATAATTATTGAAGCACTTCTAGAAGCTTTTCTGTGTCTGTGTAATCAAGCTTACCCAAATATTCGCATATCTTCAGACTACAATGTTTGTGAGTGGCACTAAATATATTAAGTATCCTATTTAGCTTATTATATACATGGGGTCCTAAATAGACATAGAACCGGTTTACAAAAGCATGCCTAGTTTGTGGCTTTATGCAGACCAGATCTTTCCTTCTCTTGTCAGAAGGTTTATAAGCGAGTTCAGCGTGCTGATGTAACATGATGTGCAGAATAAATAATTGGCGTACTGTTAGCACCTCACATGCCATGTACAGCTGGTGTGTAGGAAATCTGAAAGGCCTAAAAGTGGCTACCTTTAGAATTGCTCTTTGAGCACGTTCTAGAGGTAGTAAAATTGACTTTGCAGCACCACCCCATGTAGTTATGCAGTATGTTAGTACAGATTGGCACAAAGCTAAATATACCTGTTTAATTAATTTATAGTCAGCAATGTGACGTAAGTTCTTAAAAATGTAGATTAATTTACGAACTCGAGTACATTGCAAATCAATATGTTTACGGAAATTTAGATTTGTGTCAATTGTAACACCTAAATATTTCATATGGTCGACTTTATCTAGAGTAGGACACGAACAAACAGCGTCAGCGTCTGTCGTACAGTTATGAGCATAAATGGTAAGGTTAGTAAGTGGTAATTTAGTGTTTTTCATTCTAAATAAAATATGTTTGGTTTTATCTGCATTTAATGTTAGTAGATTCATGCAAAGCCAATTTGATACATAATTAAAACCACTCTGAGCATATTTATAGACCTCCTCTCTTGATTTAGCCGAAAACAATAGGGCTGTGTCATCTGCGTATGACATTATGATACCATTTGGTAATTTCAGGCTGCAAAGTTCATTTATGTATATTAAAAACAACGTAGGTCCCAAAATACTTCCTTGTGGAATGCCGTAACAGCTGTTTTTAAGTTCTGAACTTTTAAACTGACCGAGTTTTACACACTGATAACGATTTTTGAGATAATCAGAAAAAAGTAGGAGTTGTGTTCCTCTTATCCCAAGTGATTCAAGCTTGTGCAATAGTTTAGAGCAAGAAATAGTGTCGAAAGCCTTGGCAAGGTCCAGGAAAATTCCCAAGCAATGTAAGCCATTATCCAGATTTTCCGTAATATAATTAGTCAATTTGTGTACTGCTTGGCAGGTTGATTTTTTTGGTCTAAAACCAAATTGACTATCTGAAAGTAATTTGTTGTCCTCAAGATATTTTATTAACCTATTATTTATAATTCTTTCCAAAATTTTGGAGAGGCCTGTTAATACAGAAATGGGTCTGTAGTTATTAACGCAAAACTTGTCTCCAGATTTGAAAACAGGAGTGACCAATGCTTTTTTAAGTAGGCTAGGAAAAACTCCATTAGTCAGACATAGCTGAAAGATATGAGTTAGAGGTTGAGCTAGTAGGTATTTAAATTTCTTAAGGATCCTATTTGGTATATCATCCCACCCGACAGCACAGTCATCTTTTAATCCGGAAATCATTCCTAAAACTTCATCGATATCGGTATCTAATAATACAAAAGAATTAACTGGATTTACAGTTACAGTAGTCTGGTTTTGGCAAGAGAGAATTGTTCTAGGTGTTTTGTCAGCCAAGTTTTTACCAACGTTGACAAAAAAATTATTAACTTTATCAGCTGCTTTATATGGGCAAATATCTGTTGATAGCAAATCAAGTGTAGGTTCTGAGTTTTTTGCACTAAAAGTATTTGTTCTTATATATTTCCAGAGTAGTTTACTATTATTTCCTGCTGATTGCAGCTCATATTTATCATGTTGGATTTTTATTTTCTTCAGTAGGTTATTACAAAAGTTCCTATACCTTTTGTACGTTATGCTAAGTACCTCGTTGTCAGGTGCTAGTTTAGATTTTAAGTGCAATTTGTCTCTATGCCTTATGCAACGGACGAGACCCGGTGTAATCCAGGGTTTGACATTACTATATTTCCTAGGCATTTTTGTAGTGAAAGTGTTTTTAATTATTACATGTTGTAGTGAGCCTATAAAGTAGTTTAGGGAAGTATTCGCGTCGCATGAGTTGTAAACTGGGTCTAAATTTATGCTGCGTATGTCAGTTTCAAGTTTTGTCATATTAACTTTGGTATAGCTGCGCATGCATTTTTTCCTGGGTAATGATATTTGCAATGTTAGTAAAATTGCATTATGATCAGTTAGCGAAGAATTAGTAATGAATGTTTTGGTTGGTTTTTTTGTTTTCAAAATTATATGATCTAAGCATGATCCACTTTGATGCGTGGGGTAATGATAAGCTGGCAATAGTCCGTGATATGAGCAAATGTTTAGGTAATTATGTGCATGATTATCGAGTTTACCGGAAACAATGTTAATATTTATGTCACCTATTAGTATAATGTTTTTGAAATTACACAACTTTTTTAGAAGAGTGTCAAGAGAGTCTAAAAATCGGTCAATATCTTGAGAAGGAGGTCTGTAAACAGCCATTACCACTACATCGGGGCTAATTTCTATGATCAAGCAATTACTATCCTGAATTATCGGTTCCTCTACTGTTGCTTTCAGATTTTTCTTGATATAAACTACTAAGCCATCATTTTGATTGAGATGTCGATTGGTTTTGTGGGAAGAGTAACCATCCAGGGGTGGTAAACTGAGTGTCTGATTGGACAACCAACATTCTGTCAGGACAATTACATCACAGCTTATGTCAAGATTCTGTAACAACACTTCAAAACCGTTCATGTTTTTGTTTATGCTACGAATATTTTGGGTAAGCACAGTTAATGTTTTATCCACAGCGGGAATAAAATGTTTACAGTCTGCAACATTGCAGATAGTAGTTTCAGATACAGAAAAGCTATCTAGGTCACAAAGCAAATTATCGATCATAATTATAGAAGTAGTTACTATTTAAAATATAAAAATAAAATTAAACCCCTGCTAGCGTGCTTAAAAAGATACGAAAACTGTAGCGCTCTTAGGCGCCTTCATAGTCTATAGAATTTATGTAGTTTTCCTCTGCGAACTTGCGTGCCGGGCAACTAGGATCACCAGTGTTATGGTCACTTTTGCGCTTGAAGCGATTGCACGTCGCACATTTGGGGGGAGCATTTTTATTGCTGCAGTCCTTAAAGGAATGACCAGCCTCTCCGCAGTGGTTACAGGTTGCGCTCGTTTCTCGGCAATACTTAGCTGCATGTCCGAATTGCTGACAATTGAAGCACCTAGTGACTATCGTGAAATCTCTCACGGGGCAGGACGACCAATCGATGAAAATTCGCCCTTGTTCAATAAGAAACCTCCTGATGTTAGCTGGTAATTCTAGAATATAATTACAGGTGCTCAGATTTTTATTACCGGATTTATGGCTTAGTTTTACCGTAGCTAAGAAGGAGTCACGGGTTGTGTTCGGCAGTTTCTCAGACAGGTTTTGCTCGAAAATACAATCAAATACCTCCTGTTCCGTTAGGGCTACGGGGACACCAATAACTGCAACCCTAGGACGGCGCTTTGTTGGTTCTTCAATGGTAAGGCCTGACGCAATTAGTTTTTCCGACTTCCGTAATTTTTCTATGTCTTCCCTCTTGTCCGTGCTGATGATGACCCCTCCGTTTCTCACTTTTCGAACGCCACGAACATGAAGTTTGAGTTCCTCGGGAGAGATGATTTTCTGGACAAGGGACTTCGTGTCGTCGCTGGTTTTGGATTTATCGCTATGGTAAATAGCAACAGAGCTTAAATTTGCAGGGCGGATGTAGTTGTCGGAGCCCTTCTTGACCATATTTGCGTAGGAAGTAGTTTCTGCGGGCTTCATTTTACTTTCTACGACCTCTTTGAATTGCTGGAGTGATTTCACAACGCCCTGCTTTTCTTGTAGATGTTCAATAGTAGTTTACGCCTGTGTAGTTTTGTGTGTCAGAGACTGATACAGGACAGCCATCTGAGATGTCCCACTAGTCACCTTACGGCATAAATTAGTCACACGGATCTTCTGTTCGGAGTTCATTTTGCCCTCAGCTACTATAGTACACACTTCACTCAAGATGGAGTCTATTGTGCTCATCCATTTCTTAATTTCCGACGTGGGTAGAACTTCAGAGGGTAACTCATATTCCGTGGGAGCTGGTGGAGTTGCTATGGGCTTGTCTCGTGCAGTTGGTGTCGGCGGAGGACTTCGCAGCAATTGGCTACGGTCAAACGGGCTAGATCCTGAGGCAGCCATATCCACCACAGTAACTATAGTCTATAAGATTTAGGTCATTGCTAATGCAATGAACGCGTAAGTCAGTGTTTCTATCTATCAACTCGCGACACACTTTAGTTTTAATGCTTATACTGCATATGTAATTTCAATAACAATTTAGTAGTAATTATTTAATTCTCGCACATTATAAGCAAAAACAAAAGGCACGTCCGCTTAGGCAAGCGATCGATCGACCGTTTTTCGTCATTCTGGTCCATTAGTCTGGATTGACTTGATTGAAGCCAGAATGATGGATGATTTTCACGGTTACACGGTCAATCTAGACTGACAGCAGATTGATGAAAAGTACGTACGATTGCGTTGCTTCTTGCATTGCGTCGCTGACGGTGACTGACGCGAGAACGATACGTGCGGGTTACACGATCATTCTCCCATCAGTCTGTCATCATTCAACACAGAATGACAAAATTATTAAAAATATATTTTCATCCGTCTGGACCATCAGTCTGTCAATCTGTGGGTAACACGATCATTCTGACTAGACTGATGGACCAGAATGACGCCAAACTGAGCGTGTAACCTTGCTCTTACTGAAGGATAAACCGTTAGGATAAACCCATAGAGGAAAGTAATGTATTGGATAAACCGGAACGTGTGGTCGCGCCGACAGAGGGCACCTTCGGCCTTCCTGCTTTCCGAGCAAAAGTGGAAATGAACGGTCAAAAGAAAACCTAATCTTTCTGAGCTAGGTTGCTAAAATCGAGCTCGCGTCGCTCCGACAAAGCCTTTTCGGTTTAATTGGTAAAAAATAAAATCTAACCTTACCGAGCCAGTTTGTAAAAACCTAGCTTTCTACGCTCGCTCTTTATTCTAGATTTTATAAATCTTTAAGCTTTTCAGCTTAAGTCGATAAAGTACATCCCTTCGCCCCTAAGACGACCCACTGACACCTATTTAGGTATGAATGGTTCAAAAAAAAAAATTGAGCCATCTATAAATAAATGTAGGTAGGTACTCTGTGGCCATCATGGGACGCCTGGCAGATGTGATTTTTTTATTTTTTTTTATAATGGCATCTCGTAGCAGACCTAGAGAGGTCGTTGCTACTTAACCGGATATTCCTGTGGCTGCCCTAAGGTTTTTAATCTTAAAGCCTCCAGCCTGGGCGTAAATTATATATATTTATTAAAACTAAACGACAGCGCACTAAGGGCACCCCCTGTGGGGTACGGACCTCGGCTTAGGGCGTCGTTGGGGGATCACAAAATTAGTAACAATTTGGGGACGGGCTGGATCAACATTTTGATCATGATTATTATCAGGGGATATTATATTTATTGCTACGGCGCTCTCAGCCTCTAACCGGGCGGCTGGCGCATCGACATTCAAGGGACGGGGGGGAGGACTTTTATTACCATTTACTCGGGAAGTTCGCGTGGTACCTCGGCGGCGAGGACGGAAGGTCGGTTTGTGTATTTTGTGCACTGTACTCGTGGCCCTATTGCTTTCCTGAAGGAGAGTGACGGGGTCATCCGGATCTAAGAGAGTATGCCTCGGTCGGCGAGTCTGACTAATGGCAGAAGGCCTGTAACTAGCGGCCTGCACAACCAAGGGGTTGCGATGACGTTCCGCGGATTCGAAAAAGCGCTTTGCAAGGCGCTTCATAAACTGCTTGATGGTAGGCATCTTAAGGTCTACGTGAAGTTGTTCGTTCGAACGAACCAAGGAGCCTTCGTAATTCTACGGAGAAATCGGTTTTGAAGCGTCTGCATCTTATGAATGTGATATGACTTTGCGTGAGCGAAGACTACGCAGGCGTAAGTCATGATCGGTCGAATGCACGCGGTGTAAATACGCAATTTGCACTTAAGGGACAACTTGCTGCGCGGGTTGAGTACGGAGTGTAGTCGGCCGAGAGCAAAACTGGCGCGCGAGCGCACCTGTTTTATGTGTTCGCCGAACGTCATGTGATGGTCTAAGACCACACCGAGATATTTGGCTCGCTTCTCCCAAGGGATAGGCTTGCCGAACATGGTGATCGGTTGGGGGAGGGCGGGTGATCGCCGGGGCCTACAGAATAGGACCCCCTGGCTCTTATCAGGGTTGACTTCGATCCTCCACTTCCTGAACCAGGCCGCGAGTCTGTTGACTTCGGCCTGAAGGATGCGGGCGATATTGTCTTGCCTGAGGCCGGAATAGTAGATGGCCGTGTCGTCTGCGAACAGAGCTAACTGCGCCTTTCTACATTTGGGGATATCACTAGTGAATATAGTGAATATCAGCGGTGCCAGCACAGCGCCCTGAGGGACGCCTGCGCGGAGCGGATGGGGGGAGGATAGCGCACCCTCGATGCGATAGTGGAAGGTGCGGTCCGACAAAAAGTCGCGTAAGATGAGCACGAGACGATCGGGCACACCGAGTTTGTAGAGCTTATATATTAAGCCGTTGTGCCAGACTTTGTCGAACGCTTTCGCAATGTCGAAGAACACAGCACCCGTCATGAGCCCGCGCTGGAAGCCAGCGCTTATATGCTCGACGATACGGTGGACCTGTTGTACGCACGAATGTTGGGATCTGAACCCGAACTGTTCGTTTGGGATGAGGCCCTTCGTCTCGGCATAGTCTCTGAGACGCTTATAAATAAGCCTCTCATAGACTTTGCCGAAGACGTTGAGCAGACTGATGGGTCGGTAACTGGAAGGTTCGGTCTTAGGCTTTCCGGGCTTCGGGATACCGATGACCGTGGCACTTTTCCAAGCTTGAGGAAAAATGTTGTTACTAAGAGCGCCATTGAAGATGGTGGTCATTAGCATGATCAGGTGAGCGGGGAACAGCTGGAGCACCCTGTTGGTGATTCCGTCTGATCCGGGAGATTTACGGGTTTTCAGACCCTTGATAATGTCGTGCACTTCGTCTGGGGTGACGGGAGCCAGAGGACAATCAGGGTCTTCGACCGGAGGGAGATTCGCCCTACGTTCGACTTCAGCGTCCACCTCAGCAAGGTGAGCTTGGTCTACTGGTTGAGAGCTGGGCGAGCACTGAGTCTCGAGAGTGTCAGCCAGGCATTCAGCCTTGTCGGTGTCGTCGAATGCTATCGTCCTGTCGGGTCGTGTCAGAGGGGGCATAGAAGCTATTTGCGGGGATCTGAGTTTCCTCTGAAGCTCCCAGAAGGCAAGATGAGTGGGCTCTAGTTCGCCCAGCATCTTGTCCCAGTGAGCCTCACGCAGTTCTTTCATACGCTTCCTTACAGATTTCTGTAATTGGCGCATGAAGACTTTGTTAGCGTCACAGGGAAAGACACTGTATGCACGAGTGGCCGCGTTCTTCTCAGTCAGCAGTTTACGCACATCGTCCGGCAGCTGCAGCGATGGGGGTCCATCGCCGGAACCTGCCTCGAGCAATCGCTCAGGACTGATTGTACGTGTTCCGTGAGTGAGTCGATCGCGGCCGTCGTGTCGGCGATCGAGTCAAACTGATCGGGGATAGAATCCAGTATCGGGGATGTGGTGGATTTCAGTCGGTCGCTTACTTTCCGCCAGTCCGTGACTACTTTCGTGAGGGGGGGTTGGTCAGGGTCAAGGAGTCCGTCGCGAGGGGCCAGTCTTAAGACGACTGGCCGGTGGTCAGAAGTCAGTTCGTCCATCGCCTCTATCGAATCCAACCGTAGGTTGATATTCTTTAGGAGCGCTATGTCCAATATGTCCGGGGATTGACTGGGGATATGGGGGTAATGAGTAGGATTCATCGGACCGATGATATCGAAATTTAAAACGGTGGTGAGGTCAAACAGATGTTGGCCTCGAAACGTGGGGGTATTACAGTTCCAGGACGGATGTTTGGCGTTGAGATCACCCGCTACGATAACGGATTCACTCAGGCCGAAAAAAATCGAAAGATCGCGAGACAGCAGTTGAAGACCGTCTGGGCTCGTGGTCGCGGTGGGCGGCATGTAAGCCGAAACTATCGTAATCGGTTGATGACCTGACATTGCTAATTTGCATGCAGACACTTCAAGACACGAGAGAGTTGTCGGAGCATCGAGCGGGATGCAATGGAGAGGAGTCCTATAGTAAATCAGGGTGCCGCCCCTGTGGCATCGAGTCCTGTCATTGCGAACTACGCGATAGTTCGCAATTGACGGGTCTCGATGACAAGGCTTGAGGAAAGTTTCCTGTACTAGGAGAATATCTAACCGATGGTCGCGGAGGAACACAGCGATTTCGTCGCGTTGTTCTCTAATGCCGTTGGCATTGAAAAAGCCTAACTTTAGTGATCTGGGTTTAGTTCTCGCGGGGGCCGTATTATACATTATGGTTTCCTATACGCGATGGACTCTAGGGCTTGCGTGATCTCGGGATACGCGTGATAAATTCGCTGGATCTCCGATAGATCGCAGGAGTTACGGGCTACAATTATTTCGCTGGCCATTTTCTTGGCGCGGGGCGAAAGAAAGATGTTAAATGTGCTCGAGATCACATTAAACGCATCGAAGGTGTTCGGTGATGCGACCACTGGGGTGGCCGCGGGTTGAGGAGGCGCGCGAGTGTTGAGAGGGGGAGCGGCTTTGGAAGCAGGCTCTGGCACGCGGGCCACTGGGGGCGCGAGAGGCGCGCTCCTACCGGCGGCGGTAGATTGTTGGTGATTCTGAGCGCTATGAGCGCGAAGGCGAGGGTCCATCAACCGTGGGATGGGTTGAGGTTGAGGGGGGGGAGGAGCCATGTATTGGCCGAAGGCAGGGAAGGCCTGCTGGTGGTTGAAATGATTCCACGGACTGGACCTTTGAGGGCTCAGTCGTTGCGGAGGTTGGGTCAGAGAGGAGGAGAATCCCCCCTGGTTATCTCTCTGTTGCCTCGCGTCGTAACGCTTGGTCAATTTCGAGGAAGACGATTTTGGTGCCTTAGGGCAGCCACGGTAATTGGCTGGGTGGCCTTGTTGGCCGCAAAGTACGCAACTGGGAGGTTCGGTGCAGAGGGCACGGTCTTTCGGTCGCGAGCATTCAGAAGTGCCATGCTCACCCAGGCACTTGAAGCACCTGGGTTTCGCGAAGCAGTTCTTCTGCGCGTGACCGTAAAGTTGACATCGGTGGCACTGTCCGATAATGCTGGACTTGTGCGGTTTCTGAATATCAAAGCCTTTAAGGCTACAGATCGAAGCGATCTTGAAAATAGGGTGATGCCCGTCAACCTGAGAGCATACGACAAAAATCATGTCGTATGGTGCACCGCCTCTAGAGCGGTGCATCCTGTGGACTTCGAGGACAGGAATAGCCTGTCGCTCTAAGTCCGACTTAATGTCTGCGGTAGCAATCTCACTGGGGATCCTACGGATCACCACACGCGTCTGACGCTCTTCGGGGAGGGTATATGAGTGGTATGAGATGCCTCTCACCCGAAGTGTCCTGGTTAGTTCCCTGAAATCGTTAGCCGTGGGAACGGTGACTTTTATACCCGGTTGGGTACTGACCGCGCTGGTGAAGTTGATCCGCTGATCAACACACCATTTCGAGATTTCCGTCCATTTACCCTTGTCCTGGATGACAATGGGCGGAGGACGGGAAGCCTTCTTAGAGGCAGAAACGACAGTAAAACCGTCTTGGTCTTGCGTGGAAGACGCCGGGATCGGTGACGAAGTCACGGTAGGGGGGGTCGCGGTAGGGGCCACTGAGGTGGATGCCACGGGGGCAGAAGGGATAGGGGTCGAGGGAGGCTCGTACGCCACTATCTTAGCTGCCTGGCCCGACTTACTCTTCGACTTCTTCCTCTTGCCAGGTCCAGAGGTTAGGACCCCTGGCTTGGCAGAGGTAGAAGAAGAAGACGAAGAGGAAGAGCTGGACTCTTCGGAGCCTGAGCTGCTCGGACTTGGCGCGCGATTGTCTGCAGGTGTGGAAGTGTCCATTGACACGATCGGGCTAGGGGAGGGACTCTGGAAGTCCTCTTCCGCCTGTTGGTTCGCGAGTACATCGCTGAACTTTTCGATGCCAGCAGAAGGCTGGCTCTTTAGTTTGGCGAGTTGTACTCCATATTTATCTAAAAAGGCTGGGTCCTTAAAAAGGACCTCTCTGAAGAACGCCAAAATAATGGCGTCCTCCATAGCGATTAAGGGGGGTTCCTAGTAGGGAGGAATTATGGAGCCGTCTCCACTAAATCTCTGCCTATCGTTCCCTATACCTAGCTCCCCGGGTGGATTGGCCCGGGGATGTGTTTCCCTCCCTGTCGGGTGCAGACAGGGAGGATGTGTATCCTATTGGTGAGCCCTAAGCTTGTGATCCCGTTGCCAATCTTATTGTGCAAGGGGGCCCTTTCCAGTCTAGCGCGAAGGGTGTAGACACACCCTAGAGACACTAGGTGAGTAGCTGTGGAAGGAAAACTGCCACCAGAGCCGACTAGGAGATCCCCCAAGGCCGGTTAACTCTGGGACCCGTCCAATTTACTGCCTCCCCCTGAAGGGTTTCGGCGGGTGCGTTTGGGTCAACACCCCACTCGGTTTCGTTAACACCGTAAGGTTTCCACTGAGGACCACGAAACTGTGGTTTTGCCCAGAAGGGGCCTAATGAAGCTACTCTCTGAACAACTGTTAAGAAACGCTTGCCTTGAAAAAGGCACTTTTTTTGATCTGGTGTCTTTCGATTAAATTAATTAATAAATTAATCAATCTAATCAATTGACGATCGGTTGTAGTCGGGGCGACTACGAGAGCGTTACGCAAGCGTAACGTACCGGGCACGAAAGAGCAGCAGCGGGAGAGCGGGGCACAGCGAGAGCAGCGCAACACACGTCCTTCCGCAGCGAGCTTCGAGCGCAGAATGTTGTTGGGCAGATGTGAAACAACGAAATTATTTAAGTACACACTACTACATAGAGGCTGTATAATAATATGGAGACGCGTCGCCCCGCCAGCAATCGGTTTTACGTGCGGCTATAGATGTTTCAAAAACAAATCCGTGGATGGATCTAGCTTCACTTGCACCCTTGATTCGCAGAGGCACTATCAGACTGTCTGCCCACTCCATCCATAAGTCAACTTTGTGTGTTCCAAATTTATACTTTCATTACATAAATTGATGTTTGCTGGGGTTAAACCTGTGCAATGATGAACTCTTCATGAAAATCCTACCTATAGCTACGTTTTTTAATATAATTATCATAATTTAATGTGCAGATGAAGTTTCAATAAAAGAAGTAGTGTACATTGAAATTATTATATTTTTGAAGAAAGTTTTGGATATATCACTACCTTTCTCTTTCTTATTTGCTATTCGTGACCCAAACTGAAGGGCTCTTTTAGGCAAAATTACAGCCTCAGTTAATCCAAGATTGAATGCAACTAGTCTCAACATAAGCTTGTCTCCAATACCAATACCCAAATCTTCACTGGGGAAGCACCTGTAAATATATAAAAAAATAAGTAAGTAATGGTCTAACACTCGAAATTAGTCCTAAGCGGTATTTTTTCTAGCTAATAAAGTAATAAGGTTTAATCTTTTTTTTTTTGTCTTTAAAAAACGTTGCCCCACTAGGAATTTCTCCTGTAGAGTGGGTGCGTTTACAAACATTTAAACTCACATACTCAAACAGCCAGACCCGGAACACAACTACTTGTAGGTCATACAAATATTTGTTCTGTGCGGGAATCCAACCGGCGACACGCAGCGCAGCAGTCAATCGCTTAACCACTGCGCCAATCGTGCCGTCAAATCTCAAAGTACTTAATAAAGATAACTGAATAAGTTTTAACCTCAGCCATGGTTTTAACTGCAGGATATAATTGGTAAAGTCTTCATCTAAATACGGCATTCGAGGTTGTCTACCATTATCACATATGACTCGGTTATCACGGGCTAAATTTCTGAATGATATTCTTTTCCAGTCAAGTTGTAATTCTTTGCTGAGACCTTGCCAACCACTACGTTTAAAAGAATTTCTATGCCGGATATATCCACCAAACAATTCATCGGCACCAGAACCCACTAATAAAACCTGCAAATAGAAGTGTTTCTTAATTAAATCTCATAATAACATTTAATTGATGCTTTTTTTTTACCCTGGGTTTTCGTTTAGCTTACCCTGCTTGTAGAGGTGTCTGAGCTAGTCTGGCCCCTAGCAGCAAACCACAAGGCGGTTCCAAGACTTTCGTCTAAAATAGTTTGTCGAGGATGAACTAGATCACCTATAGTATTCTCTTGATGTTTTTCTAGTTCATCTTTTGGTACGTTCACGTCTAAGAAGACCCATTTCCTAAAAATTTACTAAAATGTTTTACATAAAATTGAATCAATAACACAATTCAGTTTTACCACTCTGATTTATCTAGTTGAATCACCTTGTTGGACACAGTTTTTGCAACTCTTGTAATGATTGCCTTCCTGTTAGTCTATCAGGAACTTCATATGTAGCATTTTCATCTTTTTTAAAAGCAACATTGATAAGGTCTATGCTTTGTTCCCTTGGCAAATATTTATCAGCTAGTAAAGCTAATATTGTACAATCAAGACCACCAGAGAACAATACTCCAACTGTACAATGATTGCAGCCATCTGTTGCATCATTCAAACAGTTTTTACATTTATTTGGCTGTCTATTCAAACGCAGTTTAATGCTACTTACTAACAGTTGGGTCAGTCTCAGAACAGTTTTCTGTATTAAAGAATGTTCCATTAGTTTCTTCATTACCGTCAATTTGCATTTTATTTGTTTAGCTGCTGATTCTATGTATTTCACTACCTCATCCTGAAAACAATAATGATATATTTAAAATAGCTTAAAAAATCACTTCAAAATGAACAAATATTCATATTAAAATAACTTAGCAAAAATTATAAACCTCATCTGTAAATTCCTCCTCTGCACACTCAAAATGAAATTCATCATCAGGTAAACTTTGTTGTGTTCTCAGTTCTTTTAACCAATCCATAACAACAAATTCCTTGGTTGAGCTTAAATGATCATTCCACGGATACAGCTTTATTATATCAGTACTCAAATTTAATATTTGAATATGTGTTGCTGGTACTTCAATACAGTCATGATTTCTTCCCAAGATGTTACTGATAATAATGGAATTTTCATTTTTATGAAACAACAAGGTACTTCTTCCGATTCTGTCCCTCATAAAATATATTTTTTTATTTAGTTTGCTATAGTATATTATGGCAAATGGTCCTTTTAAAGTTTTTAATTGTTGTACAATATATTCATCCGATGATTGTCCCTGTGATTTAAATTTAATCTGTGTTATTATACAATATGGTTGAAATAAAAAAAAAGCTAATAGTAACATCTTACAGTTTGATTGTTTAGTTTTTCCATGATCACTAGAGTATCGCTGATATTGCTGGGCCAGGTTTCATCAAATATATCTCCATTATATAATAACACACCTTGTTCTGTTTCCATAGGCTGAGGTGTTAGCTGTGGACCTTGCATCCACAATACTGCTCCACAGAAAAATGCATTCATGCCATCACCTAAGCCCATTTCTATGGTTTGCGTACAATTGGGGCCTCTGTTTTTGATGCGTTTTAAAACTCGATCGTCCTGAAAATAAGTTTTTCTTGGTATATTACAGAACAAGGTTATTCAGCGTGGTCCATGTTGGTAATAGTTACCTTGCCTGGTGTGTTGTTACAAAAACATATTTCACAAAGTATTCCACACATTGTAGAATTAATAATTCACCCAAATATTATTATAGAACTATTCAATGAAATGGTGAAGTTGTGAATTTTAATCATTTAATTTGGAATAATTGAGGGCAAGCAATATTTACATTGTTGCCACCTTGGTTTTTGAAAAGGGGCAGTCGGACAAGCTAGAAAGAGCCAGATTTAGCAAATTTTGCTATGAAAAGTGCTAGAAAGTGAAAAAAACATATATACAAATGCAAAGGGTTAAAAATTGTTTATTTGAAACGTATTAATTTCAGAACGTCCAAAATCTAATTATAAATTTAAGAGTAGGTAGGGCCGTAGGGTTACCAATGTTACCATAGCAAAACTAAAAATATACCCAATTAGTGATCATAATGTACGAAATCATTTTTTTTATTTTTTTTCAATCATCATCATTTTACTGACGAAATCTATCTACATGACACGCATTGTTTCATAACTTGGTAATCGCGGTGCGAAGTTTTCGTCTCGCTCGAAAAGGGCTAGATTGCTCTTTTTGGGCTAAAGCATGAAAAAACGAGTTCACCTACAGTAAAAAGTGCTAGATCTAGCCCGAAAAGGGCTAAGGTGGCAACACTGAATATTTACATCATCAAATATCATTAAATACCATAAAGTAAATAACAGTGACCATAGATTATACACATAGGAATAAAGGCTTCTACATACCGGGGCGACTTGTCGCGCGACGCGACACAAAGGCACATATAACAAAGGCACCGCTCGTCCTGCGACACGCGGGGCCTTTGTGCCGTGTCGCGTCGCGCGACAAGTCGCGCTGGTATGTAGAAGCCTTAAAGTAATAGCATTGAGGTAATGAGGTAGAAGAAACTGTAGGAAGCAGGCTTCCCAACTTAGGGCTTTTAGCCCCAAATTTAGGGCGGAAATATGCTTATTGGGATTTTTTAGGGCCCAGAAAACTTTAGGGCTATTTTTAGAGCCATCAAGAACATTTCATGCATCACAAATATGACTGACCTTAACGAGTAAAAAAAGAAGGTATAAGCTTGTAAGGCAATATATTAAAGTCCATTTCACGAAAGAAGTCTCGCAGACGTGGCGCTGCAGGCATGGGTTATTTTAGGAATGTTGCTAACTTAGCGTATAATAATAATTAGTTCTTCTTTCGTGAAATGGACTTTACTTTCCTATATGTTGTAAGGACTATACGAATTGTCAAAATGTCATAGTCACAGACTAGATAAGTTGTCAAGTAAGGTTCTAGACCTCTAGTACTATCATTGACCTATAAACCTACCTAACCTAGTATTCCTACCTCAATGAGTACTATAAACACTGACGTATAAATCATAACGTCAGTGACTTTAAAGCATTGAGTTCTAAAGTACTCTGTGTAAATTCTGTGTTGTAAATGTTACAGTTGTATAATGTTACCTAAAATTATATTTACCTAAAATGGGAAACTCATTTAAACAATACCCTTGAATAGGTACATAATAAAGGGTTTTTTTTTGGGGTTTTTGAATATTGCATTTAGGGTTATTTAGGGGTATTTCATCTTGATCTTAGGGGTATTTTTTTTTAGGAATTGGTAACACTGGTAGGAAGCTTGTAGGAAGTAAAGTCCATTTCACGAAAGAAGTCCCGCAGACAGGCAATATCTAACTTTGAGGTCCATTTTAAGTACAAATGGCACAGCGGCTTTTCCATCTTACCAGAAGTTACTGTTGAAGAAGAAAGAATGCTATCCAGCAAAAGAAGATATTGTGATATCGGAGTCAGGAGCTAAAATTAAGTTACAGGCAGTTCTAGATTTAACTGCCGAGAAGATTTTGAAAGTGACTGGTTCAAATATTAATGGTGGTGTTTTGAAGCTAGTTAGTAAATGGGGCTGTGACGGAGCTTCTTCACAAAGTTGTTACAAACAAAAACCAACTGGTGACATATTTTCAGAATCTTCTGTATTTATGGTTAGTTTTGTGCCACTTCGCCTTATGAGTGACAACGATGTGATAGTATGGGAAAATCCGCGCCCTTCAACAAACTATTGCAGACCAATTATGTTCGAATTCAAACAAGAAACAAAAGAATATATTCAGCAAGTAGAAGCAACATTACAAGAAGAAATTCAGAACCTTCTACCAACAAAGTTATTTGATGGCGAATTTGAAGTATTTCATGAATTGCATATGACGATGATCGACGGCAAAGTATGCACGGCACTTTCACAGACACAGTCTGCAGCCAATTGCAACATTTGCTTAACAAATCCGAAAGATATGAACAACTTGAACCTCGTTTTTAACAAACCAGAAAACCATGATATGTACAAATATGGTTTATCTTCACTTCACATGTGGTTGCGATGCATGGAATGTATTTTGCACATATCTTACAACTTAGATTTCAAAAAATGGGCGGCTCGGGGTGAGGACAAACTGCTCCGAAAATCAAGAAAAGAGTTAACGCAGCATGAGTTTTTTGTTGTAACTGGCTTAATGATTGATATCGTCAAACAAGGCTTTGGGACAACAAACGATGGCAATACAGCTCGACGGTTTTTCAATGATTACGAAAGGTCAGCTGAGATAACAGGAGTTAATGCTAATTTGATTAAGAGATTTGCTGTAATTTTGCAGGCAATATCTTCTGGGAGAAATGTAGATATTGAAAAATTTAGAATTTATTGCAGAGAAACAGCAGAACTTTATGTCAGCGAGTACTCGTGGTATTACATGCCTTCGAGTGTACATAAACTTTTAGTGCATGGTGCAGATATTTGCCAGCATTTTTCTTTTATTCCAATTGGTATGATGTCCGAAGAAGCCTCAGAAGCAAGAAACAAAGATTTTCGTTCAATCAGAGAAAAGCATACTAGAAAGATAGGCAGAATGCAAACAAATGAAGATATTACACCAGTTACTTATCAGCTCCGATCCGTACATTACGAACATAAGACCGAAGTTCACCAAAATTCAAAAGCAGCAGAGGTTTGAAGAAGCCGAAAATCTTCTAAAGGATGACGTTTCACCCAATGAACTCGATTTAGAAGTTGCTGATGAGGAAGAAGTATACGTCGACATTGAGAATAATCCCCCACAAGATCCGCTAGCATAATTCACATTGTAACATACGCACGGTCATGTTAGTTTATTTAAGTTTGTAAGTTTGTAATCTAGTTTATTTAAGTTATTAAGTTTATAGGTACTGAGAAAAAATGCGCTTAAAATTAATTTATGTTCTAGTTTATTTAAATTTGTAAAATAATAGTTTACTTTAGTTATTAAGTTTACAGGTACTGAAAAAAAATGCGCTTTGTTTTATTTTTTGTGTTTGTTTTATTTATTTATTTATTCATATTATGTTGACGACAGCCCTAGCAAAGTATTACATTTGTAAACAAAGACTACCCACTGTTGGGGTAGTCAAATAAAAAGTTGTATTTTACATTTCATATGACTTATTAGGACAAAGTAGGGTAGAACAATATTGTTTATTTTTATTATACCCTGATATTTTATTGTGACAATGACTTGACATTGAATCTTGATCGCACGAACATTGCTCTGTGAATTAACCTGTGAAAGTAATTGTAAAAGCGTGTGTTTTGTTGTGGAACTATAATTAAAAGACTGTTAATAGTGCAAGTGCCGTTTATTATTGAAGAAAGTGACCAAAACAGATAAGCACGCCAAGATCCCTGCCCTAAATCAAATACATATTAAGTGATAAAGTATAAAATAAATAAATAAACAAAACATGCATGTAAAGATAAATTAAGCGTTAGGGTTACAGGTAGTTCAAATTTTTTAAGTACGCCTTAATACAATACCTATATTATTATATAGGTTTGTATTTTGACGGTCCTAAGCCCGTTAAAGTACGAAGGAAAAGTTTTAATTGCAATTTATACCTTTTTATCATTCAGCGTTTCCGACGCATTCACTAGCGTTAGATGACCAAATATAGCCCAAATTGTAAGTAATCGGCTAATTAAGCAATGACTCATTACCAAAAAATGCTTATAATCTGAATATGAGTCACACAATAAATTACCTGTACCTGAACATGTCTGTACACGTTTTGAGATATCCAAGTTGTTTATTTGATATATTTAAAATAAGACTTTTTTTAATAGAAAGACATTTATAAGAGTTACTTATTAATGAAGAAAATGTTATTACATCTTAGTCTATCTTTAACAAGATTATTTCTAATCCGCCTGAATTAATTTTTTAACTCTGAAAATACGGCTTATTTAACAAAAAATACATCTTTAAAAGTTACTTGTAATTGTATCAGCTGTCTACAAAAAACTAGTAAAGCTCATCCGACAACGAAAAATTTAAAGTGCCTGTAACTGAAAAGGAGCACAAAATCGCAATTGAGTGTCTATGGCAAAGTGATGAACAATTAACCCCTCTACAAGCTGCGCTAAGTTTTATTTTGAATACGTTTGAATCTTGGAAGATAAAGACAAAATTAGGATTTTTTCATACAAAAAATATTTAAAGTGCATGTAACTCAAAAGGAGCACAAAATCGCAGAAGAGTGTCTATGACAAAGTAGTGAGCAATTAGCATCTCTACAAGCTGCTTTAA
This sequence comes from Tiliacea aurago, assembly GCA_948098905.1. Taxonomy (NCBI): domain Eukaryota; kingdom Metazoa; phylum Arthropoda; class Insecta; order Lepidoptera; family Noctuidae; genus Tiliacea; species Tiliacea aurago. The sequence goes on along the minus strand of OX402581.1, from coordinate 21,421,060 downwards.
GTTTTATTTTGAATACGTTTGAATCTTGGAAGATAAAGACAAAATTAGGATTTCTTTCATACAAAAAATATTTGAATATTTTTTTTCTCTGAAAATACGGCTTTTTTGGCAAAAACTCAATGTACAAAAGTGATTTGTAATTGCATCAGAAGTCTACAAAAAAAAAATAAGCTGAATCGGTTGACCTTTTGTCAAAAATTTCTTAATGTCCCCTTTTTTATCATTTGGGACAAGTGTGAGACGTGGCGCTGCAGGCATGGGTTATTTTAGGAATGTTGCTAACTTAGCGTATAATAATAATTAGTTCCACTTATTTCCGCGGGACTTCTTTCGTGAAATGGACTTTAAACAGTTACAGCAACATGAGCCACAGGAGCTCCTGAGTATAAGTGTTCTGTGCACTCACCTGATCATGCTAATGACCACCATCTTCAATGGCGCTCTTAGCAACAACATTTTTCCTCAAGCTTGGAAAAGTGCCACGGTCATCGGTATCCCGAAGCTCGGCAAGCCTAAGACCGAACCTTCCAGTTACCGACCCATCAGTCTGCTCAACGTCTTCGGCAAAGTCTATGAGAGACTTATTTATAAGCGTCTCAGAGACTATGCCGAGACGAAGGGCCTCATCCCAAACGAACAGTTCGGGTTCAGATCCCAACATTCGTGCGTACAACAGGTCCACCGTATCGTCGAGCATATAAGCGCTGGTTTCCAGCGCGGGCTCATGGCGGGTGCTGTGTTCTTCGACATTGCGAAAGCGTTCGACAAAGTCTGGCACAACGGCTTATTATATAAGCTCTACAAACTCGGTGTGCCCGATCGTCTCGTGCTCATCTTACGAGACTTTTTGTCGGACCGCACCTTCCGCTATCGCATCGAGGGTGCGCTATCCTCCCCCCATCCGCTCCGCGCAGGCGTCCCTCAGGGCGCTGTGCTGGCACCGCTGATATTCACTATATTCACTAGTGATATCCCCAAATGTAGAAAGGCGCAGTTAGCTCTGTTCGCAGACGACACGGCCATCTACTACACCGGCCTCAGGCAAGACAAGATCGCCCGCATCCTTCAGGCCGAAGTCGACAGACTCGCGGCCTGGTTCAGGAAGTGGAGGATCGAAGTCAACCCTGATAAGAGCCAGGGGGTCCTATTCTGTAGGCCCCGGCGATCACCCGCCCTCCCCCAACCGATCACCATGTTCGGCAAGCCTATCCCTTGGGAGAAGCGAGCCAAATATCTCGGTGTGGTCTTAGACCATCACATAACGTTCGGAGAGCACATAAAACAGGTGCGCTCGCGCGCCAGTTTTGCTCTCGGCAGACTACACTCCGTACTCAACCCGCGTAGCAAGTTGTCCCTTAAGTGCAAATTGCGTATTTACACCGCGTGCATTCGACCGATCATGACTTACGCCTGCGTAGACTTCGCTCACGCAAAGCCGTATCACATTCATAAGATGCAGACGCTTCAAAACCGATTTCTCCGTAGAATTACGAAGGCTCCTTGGTTCGTTCGGAACGAACAACTTCACGTAGACCTTAAGATGCCTACCATCAAGCAGTATATGAAGCGCCTTGCAAAGCGCTTCTTCGAATCCGCGGAACGTCATCGCAACCCCTTGGTTGTGCAGGCCGCTAGTTACAGGCCTTCTGCCATTAGTCAGACTCGCCGACCGAGGCATACTCTCATAGATCCAGATGACCCCATCACTCTCCTTCAGGAAAGCAATAGGGCCACGAGTACAGTGCACAAAATACACAAACCGACCTTCCGTCCTCGCCGCCGAGGTACCACGCGAACTTCCCGAGTAAAAGTCCTCCCCCCCGTCCCTTGAATGTCGATGCGCCAGCCGCCCGGTTAGAGGCTGAGAGCACCGTAGCAATAAATATAATATCCCCCGATAATAATCATGATCAAAATGTTGATCCAGCCCGTCCCCAAATTGTTACTAATTTTGTGATCCCCCAACGACGCCCTAAGCCGAGGTCCGTACCCCACAGGGGGTGCCCTTAGTGCGCTGTCGTTTAGCAGCCACAGGAATATCCGGTTAAGTAGCAACGACCTCTCTAGGTCTGCTACGAGATGCCATACATAAAAAAAAAAAAAAAAAATGTTCTGTGCACAGGAGACAGCAAAACAGCCACAAAAACAGGTTGATGAAAAGTAGTGTATAGCGTTAATAAAATAAACTGGCACACAAACACGGATTATTGCTGTTCAAAAAATAGTTTTCACTGAAATAGGTCTATCACCATCTATCTTTCTATCACCACACCATTAACATGATTACATTTTATGGTCGTGATATTGGCGGGGGAGCTTATTACTAGCCGAAGTAGCTGATGGCCGACATAACTACAACCGTAACCACAGATGTAGTACTGCCGTAGTAACCTAATATTCCTACCTCAATGTAATCTCCGTTAGGAGTATATGTATTCTGTGACCGTAACGGTTGGGTTGAAACCACAGATTACTAATATGTAGCAGTTGAAACTTGAATCTGCAAGCAACTGGCAGGCGCGTAGGCGTTATAGTACTTTAAAGAAACTATACTGAAAGCGTAGGCCGTGCAGCGTTCGTTTGCTCTCAGCTCATTCAGGCTCTGTCCAACTTTGTCTTTGTTTTCTAATGTTTGGTTGGTTGTGGTTTTTTATGTGTAATTTTGACGCATTGTTGTCAATTTTGTCATCATGTCATCTCATCTGTCAAAAAGTAAACAGAACAACACCGAAAATAACAATTTCTACTTTTGAATCAAGAGGGAACATGTTTTAATGATAATAATTATTTTATTTTGATTATTTTAAACATGACGTCCACTGAAAAAGATGCGGAGAAAAGTGAACAACAGCCAGACACAGAGGGCAAAACAGAAAATGCGGAAGACGAGAAAGCAGCCCTCGATGAATACACATGTAACCTAGAATCTAGAATAAAACAAAAGTCTGAACTTAGAAATCAAAATCTGAATTGTGTACGTCCACCAGACAATCATTTCTCTAAATTGGATTCTGGGTTAAAGAAGAACACAACTTTTGTGAAGAAATTGAAGTCGTTTAGTGCTACACAAATTGATACACTTTTAAAAGACTTCAATGCCCTAAATCTGACTAAATACATCTCAGAAGTGGCAGCAGCTATCGCAGAAGCTAAGCTGAAGATGTCTGATATTGCAGCTGCTATTAATTTATGTTCTGCAATCCATCGCACCTATGCAGATTTTTCTGCAAATTTTTTTGAAAACTGGCAGAAAATCCTAACTTTTAAAGCTACAGATAAGATTACCAACTCATCTAAATTGCGAGTGGATATACGATTTTATGCGGAGCTGGTAGCTGTTGGCATATTTACAAATAAAATGGGCCTGCCTTTGTTGGGCAATGTCCTCACAGTTCTTATAAATATGGATAAAGAAGAGCATAACAATATACCAATATTGTTATCATTTTGTAAACACTGTGGTGAAGACTATGCTGGATTAGTTCCAAAGAAAATAAGAGAAACTGCTGAGGTAATTTTACATTAGTCTAATAAACAAAGAAACAATTAAATAGATAGTTGTGATGACACTAAAACCATATTGATACCAATTTCTATAATTTTCTTTTTGGTCTCTGTGTTAATATAAAATCTGAATTCTATTATTTTTCAGAAATACAATTTAACAATTCCTAGAAACCCATTCTTGCCAGCTGAAAAGCAGTCAGCAGTTAGAACTTTGTTGAAAGATTACTTCTCATCACTTACAAAGCACTTGCTGGCTGAGAGAGCACAACTGCAAGCCCTGCATGCAGCCAATCAGAGGACTCTGCATACCAGGGGAGAGTTGTCACAAGAGAGAAAGGACCAGTTGGAACAACATCAGGTGATGTTATGATGCTTTAAATAACTTTTATGAATCTGCAATTAAATTATTGTAAAATTGAGTACTGTAATGCACAAGGTTAGCACAAAGTAGGACATGATGGCATTAAAGTGTTGTGGTATAAACACTGCAGTGAATTGAAATAGTTGTGGTTGTGGATGTTGATGATAATTCCTAGTTATACTTTTTTTTTCAGGCTACCTATGACAAACTCCTGACTGGTGCACAGAGCTTTGCAGAAGTGTTAGGTGAGGAATTAGGAGAAGCTGGTGAACCACCCACATTGACACTGACCGTGACCGAAACACAAGGCACGGTGACCATTGGTGGCAATGAGGAGTTCAACATGCAGGCTGGCACAGATCCCTGGCAGGATGAGGACACCAGGACTTTTTACACTAGCTTGCCAGATTTGAAAGTTTTTATGCCTAACCATCAGGTGAAAGAAGTGACTATTGTAAGTAATCAACATGTTATAATTACAGTTCCATTATTAAGGTCGATCTAAGAATCGTCGACGTCGTCCGTGGAACGGCAAGACGTCGTGCCGCGGACCGGTGCCGTGTACGGTGCGCCGCGGTGGCTCACGAAAACAACCATCTGTTCAAAATACGACCGTAGATACCTTGTTTTTTTCTTCACTCGTCTTAGCAAAAACAGGAGAAGAATACGTCTTTTGCTGTCCATATCTATAGTTACAAATGGCAAACAAGATATTAGAGATTGGAAACCTAGGCCTAGCGAAATAGGTACGTAAAAATACGCATCGGAAAACGTAATCATGTACGTACGCAAAATACGCGCATTGACGTGGAGTTGCGGATACCAGCCCGTATTACCTACCTACCTAACATATCATGTATTTTTACATAGTTGTGTGTTAGCCATGCTTATGTCAGCAATGCTTTATAAGTTACCTACAACATTAGGCCAAAATGACTGACAATGTACAGTATTTTTATCTCACGAAGCAAGTGTTCAAACACGCTGTGAATGTGTGTGTGAAGATGAGTAGTGTCAGCACATACCACACACACACTTCGACTTCGCCATTGTCTCGGACGGTACCTACAGTACCTGGGCTTACACACACAGTTCCGACTTCGCCATTGTCTTGGACGGTTCCTAGAGTTCCTGCGCTTGCGCATACATTCACAATTTCACAGTGTGTTTGTACACTTGGTAACCACGAGTAAAGCACGCGTCGCTTTGTGAAATAAAACTGCTTTAATATTAAACTTAGATAAAATAGCCAGTACAACATAAATAAGGTCTGAATTTCTCAAAAATAATCTGATTTTCCATCAAAAATACCTGATACCACCATTGCTCTAGTCTCGAGATCTGCAACTTTTTGAGACGGAGGAGCCAAAAGTTACAATTTACAAAATTTCCCAGTTTTTAAAGAGTCACTAAAAATTTGGGTTCATTTATGGTATTTGCTTATATATTTTTGATTTAAAACCAACGACTTTAAATACGAAATAATATTTATTTACTTATATAAAAACATATAAATGTCTTTAGCAAAAAATATATTTAAGTATTTTAGCTAGCTGCTAGAATAATAAAATAATTAATACAAGTTATTGAATAATAATAATTTTTTGCATATTGAACTGGAGAGCCACAACTTTACAGCGAGCCGCAGGTTGTCGACCCCTACTCTAGTTCATTGTTCATAATTGTAATATTTTTGTTCAGAATAAACATTTTGTTCTATCATTCTTACAGACAGTAAAAAGTAAACCTGAGACGGTAACAGAAGAAATGTTGGATGAGGATTTGAAGGAGGATGAGCTGAGTGACAGCGAAGCACCTCCCACCGTTCCTGACATGGAGCAGGAAGAGGCACAGCCTTCTAATGTTTCCAACAAGTATGATAATTTTTACACATTTTTATGAACTATTTTAGGACAGTGTTTAATGAGTAGTTGAATATCTCAATACATAAGTTCTGAATAATTTTATTCTGTTAAAATATGTTGTAATTTATAAATTTATTACGGTATTTAATTGCTAGAACAAATCAATTTATTGTCCATTGTGTTGTTTACTTTAGACATCCATTTTGTTAAATAAAGTGATTTTTTTTTCACAGATATGCTCTGGATGCATTTTTGAATGAGTTACCAAACTGTATTAATAGAGAATTGATTGACAATGCTGCAGTGGATTTTGTTCTGAATCTCAATACTAAGAATAATAGGAAGAAACTAACACGGGTCCTCTTCAGTGTTGCTAGAACTAGACTAGATTTACTGCCCTTCTACTCAAGGTTTGCAGCTATTCTGTACCCAGTGTTGCCTGATGTATGTGCAGATTTGTGCCAGATGCTGAAACAAGACTTCAAATATCATGTTAGGAAAAAAGATCAGATTAATATTGAGTCAAAGGTAAAGTTGTTCAAATCATTGTTTGATTTTATTTTGGGTAAATTTTGAAGTGTAAATAGAATATTTTTATTCATTCGTGTTTTTTGTCTTGCAGATAAAAGTGGTGCGTTTCATTGGCGAGTTGGTTAAATTCAGCCTCTACTCTAAAATGGAAGCACTGTACTGTTTGAAGGTACTCTTGCATGACTTCAAACATCATCATATTGAAATGGCGTGCAATCTCCTTGAGACATGTGGCAGGTTCTTATATTGTAACCCAGACACTCATCAACGCACCATGATCTATCTACAACAAATGATGAGGAAAAAGGTAAACCAAAATACATCATTTGCATAATAAAAAAATGTTTTGATGTAAAAGAAACAGGATACACCACTTCACAAAAAACACGTGATTTTTAATATGGCCGATATTTCGAATTTATGCGTTATAGCGCCATCTATTGAAACTATACATTATGATTTTATTCAAAATAAACAAAACTAGATGGCAGGAGAGGTTGGTTTTCAAGTAGATTTTAAATTATTTCAAATAAACGCAATTGCCCCGGTTGACATTATTATTGTAATACTAACAAAATATGGACCAAAACTAGGTCTGAATTAAATGTATTTTATTTATTTTATTTTTATAAATAACTTTTTTTTAGACTGTATCAGCACTAGACTCACGTTACGTGACGCAAATTGAAAACGCATTTTACTACGTGTGTCCACCTGAAGCTCCAGCTCAACCTAAGGAAGAGGAACCCCCAATGCACCAGTTTATAAGGAAAGTACTCCATGAAGACTTGCAGAAGAGCAATGAGGAGAAGATACTAAGACTGATGCGAAAGCTAAACTGGGAGGAGCCAGACACTGCAGCTATTGCTATACAGCACCTAGCAGGCGGCTGGCGAGTGCGCGCCAGTGCCAGAAGAGCGCTGGCCAGACTCACGGCTGAACTGGCCGCGTGGCAGGAGGCCGTGGCCCCCGCAGTAGTAGACACCATACTTGAAGAGATCAGAGTCACCATGGAAGACCCTCACCCCAGATATAACCAGAGAAGAATAGCCACTGTCAGATATCTTGGAGAGCTGTACAACTACAAGCTTTTAGATTCCCGCGATGTGTTCACTATTTTGTACTCTTTTATAACTTTCGGAGTAACAAACGACCATAGCAACGTTTCTGCTCTGGACCTTCCAGACAATGTGTTCAGAATAAGACTGGTCTGCGCCCTTCTCGAGACGTGTGGCGCTTATTTTAACAGTGGATCTAGCAAAAAGCGTTTAGATTACTTTTTAACATTCTTTCAAAACTACTACTGGTTTAAGCAATCTGATCCTTATTGGACTGATGACAACATGTTCCCTATTTATGTTAAATACATATACCAAGAATGTTTAACGACTCTGAGGCCCAAGTTGACTTTGTTTGATAGTTGGCAAGAGTGTAAGGATGCAATAGAAGAGTTGCGTCAAACGTTGTACCCAGAGCTAGGCGAGGATGATATGGATAACGATGATCAGGGTGACGATAGTGTTAACGAAGGATTGGATACTATTATTGAGACTGATGATGAGACAGATAATCCTCAACTTCCAGAAGAAAGCTCTGATGAAGAGGCTATTACAGAGAACACTGGGAATGACGACAGTGAAATTCAGCATAACGATGATATCGCCAATGAACCTAGGAGACCTGCTCCAAAGCCAGTGAGTTATTAAAAAAAAATACTGACATCATTATAAGGGTATGGACATATCACCGCGGCGCGGCGCCGCCACCGTGAAACGGCACGACGTCGTGCCGCGGACCGGTGCCGTGTACGGTGCGCCGCGTCGGCTTACGAAAACAACTATCGGTTCAAAAGACGACCGTTGATACCCTGTTTTTTTCTTCACTTGTCTTAGCAATAACAGCGGGCCGAGCACGGCCGTGCCAAGACATGATACATTATGTCTTGTCAATTTGTACTAGCATTTTAAGACAAATTGGTTTTATCTCTCAAACTGTGATAAAATGTGTGACTCAAGTCATGTCACAGTAGGCCGTACTCGCCCCGCAGGAGAAGAATACGTCTTTCGCGGTCCATATCTAGACAAAACTGCAAGTTTGAGTACACGTTTGAACCGATGGTTGCTGCCGTTAGCTGGCGCGGCGCACCGTACACGGCACCGTTCTGCGGCACGACGTCGTACCGTTTCACGATGGTGGCGCCGCGCCGTGATGTCTCCACGTCCTTAGTAGGCCTGAAATTAACACTGAACTTATTTTTAGGTTGAAGATGTTGAATTCGAATCAGCTTTCGAAAAGATGGTAATGGAAAATATAGCCGAGCGACAACGTGAGACTAGACCCCAACAGCGAGACATAGCCGTCCCCATGACCTGCCGACAGACCACCAAGAAAACTTACGAACAGTTGTTGGTATGTAATGTAAGTCAATATACGACGGAGCAAAAGGAGTATGTAAGCGTTGCATGTAATATTCTGTAGTTTCTGCTGCCTATCGGAAATTGGTGTGAGTTTATGCATGAATGTTAATTATCTTTTATTATAATCGGATCTAAAATGACACATATCACTAACTATGAAATGGATACATAAGCAGTAAAACGACCGACTGAAGGACAAATATCGCACAGGAAAGTAAGAAAGGGTTTTTCGGGAATCCAGTTAAACTTATACTAAAACTTAATTTCGTTTACAGGAAGGTAAAGAAGGCGTGGAATTTGTGCTGATGGTACGAAAAGGTACTAAGCCGCAGTACAAGTCATTCAATGCTCCGCCTGAGCTCGCGAGCAACCTACAACAACAAGCGTTGGCGGATAAACAAGAGATGGAGAGGATGAAACTGTACGTATATTGTTTTTAACTGACTTCACAAAAAGGAGGATGTTCTCAAATCGGTAGTATTAAAAAAAAAAGAGCTTACAGCCACAAGTCTAATATCGTACACTCGCACGCCAACCCAGTGCATTCCTTTTTTGCCAAAAGATTATGATGTAATAATTAATATCCATAACATTTTAGGTTAACCCTGAATATCTCGGAAAGGCAAGAAGAGGAAGAATATAGCGCGGAAAGTGGAGGGGGTTCCGGTGGTAGTGGCAACCCCAACAGAGGGCAGCACGTGCGACAGAAATATCAGCACCCTAAAGGCGCGCCTGATGCTGACCTCATATTCGGACCTAAAAAATTTAAATAACCCTTAGTCGCCTACAGAGAAAGGATGGAGGGACTTTTTGCGAATGCGCTGAGGTAGTCCGCGAGATTGCGCCAAAAAGTTTTTTTTTTTGGAATTTGACAATACAACCTAATATTAGACCTGCAATTAGCATAAAACGTAAAACCTGTACACGACACGGTTTCCTTACGGTACGGCGCGCTAGCCGCACCGCAGAATAATCGTGTGAGCTTGTCTATGAGACGGCATACCACCGGTTGTATGGTATACGGCGACGGCGCGCGGCGCCGTGCCGTAGAGCCGCTGTCTGTCATCAAACTTCCGTATTGATCCATACAACACTGATCCATACAACATTGACGACCGTGCCTACACACGGCGTATCAACCGTAGTTTTTCACGGCATTAAAACGTGTGTACAACGGGTGTAAGGGTTTTTCGTGGGCTACCTTTGCGTATTCGTCTTTAAATGAACTTTAAAACCTGCCTGCTGTGCTGCTCTAGAATTCTGTCTGTGTAGACGCACAGTGAAGTGAGATTGAGAGGAACTGTTTTGTTTAAGTTGTCTGTTAATTAATTTACCTAATATAATATCTCAGAAATAAATTAGAGCTAATTTACGTATTATTTTTTATTTTATTATAATAATTAAGAGAAAGAAAGAAAACAACAAAACAAAACTGAACGGAATTACATTAAGTATTTACTATACTTAATAATTATAAGCGACAGTAACTTTGTCTGTCTGTTACCAATTCAAACCTTAACAGCTGAACGGATTTCGGTGAAATTTGGCACACAGGTTAGAACGTGACCTGGATTAGGACCACAGAGTACTTTTTATATGGACTGTGGAAGTCGAAAATTATTGCACCCGGGCGAAGCCATGTCTATATAATTTAGCTTTACGGGAGGTGCGCTAAAGTAGCCCGTGAAATTTGAATTACGCGGGCGACCTTAGCACATCCCCCGTAGGTTATTCATTGGGAAACCGAATGGCGCAACCAACTTGTTTTTTTATTGGCTTCGTATGGTTTGCACCGGTGAATACCATGTTGCGGGCAACACTGCAACATTCCTTATTGCCCGCAACCATTGACGTTGAGGTTCTTGAACCTCAATGCCCGCAATATATAAACATGTTGCCGGGCTTCTTGACGGAAAAGTGAAGCGTCATGTTTAGCAGTATTGTTTTATTATAGAAACAATTGTGTTTAGCCGAATATTAATGTGTAGATAATAATGGTGGAATAGTAAACATGAAGTGAACGTGGATTATTGTAGGCAAATCTTTGAGTATTTATACTCAGGCAAATGAAACAAAACTGTACAACATCACTTCAAGTTCTCTCAAGTAGTCCGTGTGAGGTGTCAGTCAGTAAAGTGCCACGTCTTTACTGAAACTCAAGGAGAGCGGGTGGGTTTCGTGGTACTAAAAGGAGATACTCCTCATTGATATGGCTATTAGCCAACAGGTTCGACGTTACCGAAAGGATCTGTCGACATGTTGGATACATTGATGGAAGGCCTATGACTCGGTGCCACTTATATGGATCATGAGGGTGCTGGAGTTCGATCTTGACTTGGCTCGCGAGGTTGTTGATATGTGGGATGTGCACTCAGCAATCATTGTGCAGATAGTTGTATCAGCCAATGGCTTAATTGCCAAAAGCCTCGACCAACAACTAAGGAGGCTCTCGTTGGGCAGCTGGATTAAGAGCCTGATTCAGAGAGCGGTACTTCTGGACACGGCTCGCATTGTTAGGAGGTTCCTCTCCTCTGGAGCCCTGACCACCAGTAGCTTGGACCTTGTTCCTGATACCGGTGGGCTACTATTTTTAAATGTTTTTTTTTATATTCTAATATTTAAAAATATTATTTATAAGTACTACTTATTTAAATAATAATAATTTTATTTCAGAAAACGATCCATAATTTGCTAGTAAACAATAACCCTAACAACTATGTTAGTAAACATGCAGGTTGGACAAATAACCTTTGAGTGAATACTCAAAGCAAATATCAGATCAAGTATACCATACACTGCACTCAATGGTAGCAAAATGCTTGGTTTCACAGACATACAAATACTCATTGAGGTAAGAATAGGGAGAGGGCATATTCTATTAAAGGAAGAATAGTTACACAAATATCTATCATAACAACACAGTCATGTCAAAAAGCGTTTTGTTTCTTTCTAACTCATCAAGACCTACACATAAAAAAAGAGTTAACCAAGTGTTTCTCAAGGACTAAATATGGCAAGACTTGTGTGACGTCAAAATCCTCAAAATCTGTATACGTGAAGCGTGACCGGTCGCCATGGGCATGTGCTGTCATACGGTTGCTTGCTTTCTCTCTCGCACTCGCAGTAACAACCCTTTAGAAGGCAGCCATTAGTACTCGATTTTTAGGGTTCCGTACCAAAATGGTAAAAAGGAACCCTTATGGTGAGTCTGTCTGCCACACCTGGATATCTCAAGAACTACTTATGCTATCAACTTGAAATTTAGAATAGTTTTAGATGACGTTTGCCCAACTATTTTGCAAACAAGAAAGAAATATAAAAGAATATATCTTTTTTGCAAAAGGGACTGAAAGGGGGTCTTAAAAATTTGAAGTGGGGCTACTAGGGCATGTGGGGTATCATTTGAAAGAACGCTGTTTGCATATTCTCAAACATACGCATAGTTTCCGGGTTTTGATCAAAAATGTAAAAAAAAATACCGTCCCCCCCCCTTATCTCCGAAGTTTGTATAGTTAAAAATCTGAAATTATTCTATGTGATAGAAGTGTATATAAAGATGACAGGAAAAATAAAACTGTCTCTAAATAGCACAGATTTTCAGAAATCATCAACATGATGTATACGTACGGAACCCTCGGTGCGCTAGTCCGACTCGCTCTTGTTGTAGGTAGTCACGCTAATTTTGTAGGAAGGGCAAGTCCATAGGTTTATAGGTCAATGCAAATACTAGTTTGTAAAATAAATAAAGACTTTGCTAAAAGGTCCCAGCAACCAGGCCATTAAAATAACAAAAAATTTAATGTTTGTTGTATTTCAAAAATCCTGCTGTCAATGTCAAATATAATCTGTCAAGTGAATTGATTGGATCCCGAACGCGTACCGGCCGTTATTCATTCTGCTAATAAATTTTTATTGTTTTTATTTCATCTGTGTACTGTGATACCAATGTATTTCTAGAGTTTTAATAGTGCCCATTAAGCAGATCAGAAAATTGTGTTGTAAAGGGCTGTGTATTTTTGTGCAAACAAACTGGGATAACCTATAGTGCACGATGGCTGACGATGATTTCAGCAAACTTTTGCAACAAGCTGAACAGTTAACGACTGAAATTGAAGGTAATGAAGAGCTGCCGAGGGTTGAACGTTCTTTGGGCCAGGTGCTTGAGGCGTCACGGGAGCTATACTCAAGAGTAATCCAGTCGGGAGCGAATGATATTCAAGCGTAAGAATTTGTTGCGTTTAAGTTATACACTCATTTCTTGGGTTTTCTTCTTAGCTTTTAACCTTCCACCATGTATATCGTTACAGGCATCTATTGTTTGGCTCTAAAGGAATAGATTTGCAACAAATATCACAGAAACTTGAAACACTTAGCTCCAAACGAACTTTCGAGCCACTCCAACCTATTGCTGACTCTGATATCGAGAGTTTTTTGAGAAATGAAAGAGAAAATGCAATTTTATCACTCATTGATGAGGTTAATAAAAATGTGAGTATAATATTCTAAACAAGAGTTTTGAATAAACTTGATTTGTTCTATGTTTTAATTACTTCATCAGGATTTTGCCCTCATGTTGATTCTAAATAAAATTCCAGTCCCTACAAACAACGGAAGACCAGAAATGGGAACACATGCTATCTGAATGGAATAGAGAAAAGATAAAGTTGATGAATGCTATGATTGGTCCATCTCAAAACTGGCTGGATCTCAAGAGGACCCCTGAGCCACCAAGCATTGCTGACACACCAAAGAAGTTTGGACATTCCATGCTTGACAACATAGAGGCTGCTTATGCCAGACAAGTCCACCAGTATAACAAGCTGGTGTTCCAGGGATCTAAGTCAAGGACAGCTTTACATCAGAAATTTGCTCAAGTTGCTGAAGAATTTAATGATCCTGTAAGAATCTTACGTCTTTAATGTCTTTTGAAAGTATCAATTATTTACTAAATATCACAAATCTTGATTTGTGGAAATTTTACTGATTTATTAAAAATATTTTCAGAAAGTAAAAGAAATGTGGGAGATCATTAAAACAATGGCAAATATTCCAGCCTTAGTGAGGGATGAGGACCCTCTCAAAGCCAGAGGCAACCCTACCATCCAACAGTGTCTAGTTGCTCAAGGGAAAAAGTACTTGGAGAACAGGTACGGTACATGGTATAGGTATTTGCTTTTAGGCAATAAATTCTACACTGAAATTATTTTAAACCGGTGTATTAATTAAAAGTAGCTAATTTACCACAAAATACAATAAAGAAATGAAGATTTCACAACAATTTGCATTTGTTTTAATAACTCACATTGTTGTTTTTGACTATTTATTGAACAGTTTTTCAACTGACTGAAAAATCTTCATTCTAAAACCTACTTCCAGATATAAACTATACATGAGCGATGTGGTGCGCTCAAACCCAGCAGCGGCGATGCGTGGTGGAGAGCCGGGCACATACCCTCTAGTGCGGGGTTTCGTAGGCCTTCGCCTACAGGGTCAGAATGTGCAGGTGTTGACTGATGGCGTCATTGATGAACGCCCACTATGGCCCATGGTGTACTACTGTTTGAGGAGTGGTGACGCCAATGCGGCGCTGCATTGTTTGAGGAAGGCAGGGTAAGCACAAAAATCCACTATTATTCGCGCACAAAAAAATACGAAATATACTGAAAACATTCATAATGCTGCAGTAGATTAATAAATAAAAAAACCGGCCAAGTGCGAGTCGTACTCGGGCACGAAGGGTTCCGTACCATTATCTATAAAAATTGCAAAAAAATCACTTTTGTTGTATGGGAGCACCCCTTAAATATTTGTTTTATTTTAATTTAATTATTTATTATTAAAGTGAATATATAATTTAATATTCTGTGAATATTTCATGCGTCTACCTGTTGCCGTTATCAATATAGAGCAAAAACGAGCAAAAAAATCACGTTTGTTGTATGGGAGCCCCCTTAAATATATATTGTATTCTGGTTTTTAGTATTTGTTGTTATAGCGGCAACAGAAATACATCGTCTGTGAAAATTTCAACTGTCTAACTATCACGGATCATGAGATACAGCCTGGTGACAGACAGACATACAGACAGATGGCGGAGCCTTAGTAATAGGGTTCCCGTTTTACCCTTTGGGTATGGAACCCTAAAAAACAATGCAAACAAGCTGTAGCCTTATGGACAGACAGGTTGCATTGCAGTAAACAAAATAGTTTTTGTGTGTTCACAGCCGAGATCATGAAGAATTTATATCAGCTCTGGAAGAGTACATAAAGAATCCGGAGAAACCTTTAAGTGACAAACTACAAACTGCCATCAACTTTCAATATAGGATACAAGTGCGCAACTCTACAGACCCATACAAAAGAGCTGTAAGGATACACAACATATCAATGTTTTTATTATCTATATTTTTACATACATGGAGCCATAGATAATAAATACACTTGGAGCCATTGTGGACCAATACTTTGATTTTGGTTTTTAACAACAAAACTACTTGTGTTACTGCAGAATTATAAAAATATATTTTGGTATTTCAGCTGCCTCAAGTGCTTGTAATATAACAGTATCTCGCGTCTCAATTTTCACAGGTATACTGCGTCATAGGTTGTTGTGATCTCAGCGACGAGCACTACGAAGTGGCGCGAACAGCCGACGATTACCTCTGGCTCAAACTGTCCTTCATCAAATTACGCGGCAACAACGAAACTGAAACCTTCTCATATTCTGATCTACAAAAGATGATATTAGAAGAATATGGTAATTTACAAAAAACAATTTAGATTTAATAGGCACAATATAAAAATGTTACGATGGCACATACAATGTTTTTTTTTGTTTTGTAGGTGAAACACATTATCATGCTTATGAAAAACCAGTAGTTTACTTCCAAATGCTGACTTTGACTGGACAATTCGAGCCTGCAATAGAATTTTTATCTAGAATACCAAGGTAAGGTAGTAGGTACTAGGCTGCACTTTTTTAAGAACTTTTGGACATCAATTAATTTATTATTCCAGATTCCAAGTTCACGGTGTCCACATGGCGTTAGCTCTTCATGATGTTTACATGTTAGGCACACCTCGTAATGTTCAAGCACCATTATGTAAGTACACTGTCCATTTAAAGGCTTCTACATACCGGCGCGTCTTGTTGCGCGACGCGACGCGACACAATGGCACCGCTCGTCCCGCGACACGCGGGGCCTTTGTGCTGCGTCGCGTTGCGCGACAAGTCGCGCCGGTATGTAGAAGCCTTAAACCTTTTTTAACTGACTTCAAAAAGGAGGAGGTTATTATGTTTGGCTATTTTGAAAATTATTTTTTTGTTTGAAAGGGTATGCTCCAGAGGTGGTCCCATTGTCACCAAGTCACAATCTGATGAGAGGATCCCATGGAAATCGAGGGCAATCCTCAAATTTTATAGGCACACCTATATCGATTTCAGTATTTTTTATAGTAACTCATGCATTTGCACTCCCAAAGCACCGTTTGGTGAAGTGGAACTGATGATGAAGACCACAGATGGCCACCGGAACTACTTAATAATAAGTATTTCACTGTTGCGATTTAATTAGTCACTTTAATATGGTTGCTAAGCAATTTATGCTCGTCACAATGCATAGGATGAAGTTACCATCAATTCTCCTGGTTCCTACCAGGAGAATTCGTCAACTATTAACGCCCCTGCATCGGGAAAAACAATATTTTGTAAAAGGTGATGAGCAGATGAAATTAGGCTATTGTAACTTAGATAAATTCAAATTGACCCACTAAAAAGTGAAAAATAAAAAACTTTTTAGTGTTTTTTTTTTAAGTCAGTATTTTTTTTTTAATTACATTCTATTATGTATGTATCAAATATAAAATTCGCTCTTTTTTTGTTACAGTGTCCGTCGACACGGATGATCCATCGCCACTCCGTCGCTTGAACTTGGCAAGACTACTGCTCTTGTATGTCAGAAAGTTTGAGCTCACAGACCCATCTGATGCATTACATTATTACTTCTTCCTGAGGTAAAGTTACCCCGAAATACTTTCTCAAGCTTTTGATTTGATAAAAAAAAATTGTTTGGTTTTCTCGTACTCATTTTATGATTTTTTGTTTGTCTAGAAACCTCAAAGATCCCAGTGGTAAGAACTTATTCATGTGTTGCTGCACTGACCTGGCGCTTGAAAGTCGCGATTACGATTTGCTGTTTGGTCGAATGGACGCTCTCACTGGACTGCGTAGCCAAGGCTTATTGGACCAATTCAACAATCCACATATTGATAGCAAGGTATGCATACTTGTGATAGTTTATTTTTTATTTATTAAAATGTCTAAAGTTACTACAGTCATTGTTTTTTACTACAGGTTATAGCTCTAAATGTAGCAGAACAGCTAGTGAACAAAGGTCTATTTGAAGATGCCATCACAATGTATGATATTGCTGGGGTAAGTTATCATCATTCATAACCCTATTATCATATTAATTTTGTTGCTTCAATCTCTAAATGTTCACTTTTTTTTTTGCAGAACTTGGAGAAGGTTCTGGAACTATTCTGCGTATTGTTAGCACAAGTAGTGAACAGTGGTGGAGGCGCGGGTGGTCTACGTCAGCGCTTGTCTACGCTCGCAGAACACGTGTCGAGACGGCTGCGCTCGGCTGACGGCACCGCGCTATCGGCCGCGCTGGTTGAGGCATACACCAAGCTCTGCAAGTTGATGACGTTCTTCGATCAGTTCCACAGCGAAAACTATGAAGGCGCTCTTGAGGTAAGACGAGACTATACATTTTTATGTCAAATGTGTTTTTGAGTTATGATTTCAACATTACATCTTTTGCTACAGACGCTTCGTGAATGTGAATTGGTGCCATTGAACGCGAGTGAGTTAGATGCGCGAGTATCAGCCGCGCGAACTGCACGTGGAGAGCTACTGCGCAGTCTGCCAGCCGTGTTGCGGGCGCTCTGCACCATCTTACTGGCGCAACGGCAACGATTACGCACCGCGCAGGCGCAGCCGCTTGCAGGACAGAACAATAAGGTAAGAATATAATTATACGAAGATAGGTCGACTTACGGCCAAACCCAATAACCTATTTTCAGTGAGAGACAGATAGCTATTGATGATAGACAGTATAATTCTATCTATCCTTGAATGGCGTCTCACAATCATTGATAAAGGCTATCCATCTAACGAAAATAATAAGTTGGTTTCTCTACTTCACCCTCCCGTGCGTTCCGTTACAACCAACATCACTTTAAAAAACAACATGTGTACATGACATTAGTCTTATTATAAAACTTCTTTGTTTCTTACTTCTAAATAAGTTACTGGACTATGATATAATTCTGTAGAGCCATATTTTTTATGGCCGCGAATCGAATAAAAACCTGTTACTGACCTGCACAACAAACGTAATAAAATTTGAATTTCGTGGGCTACCTTAGCGCATCCCCGTTGGATGTTTAATTTCATGTTGGCATGGTGCTTGCACGGTTCGGCCGTTATTCTACAACGAAAAACTGCTTGGAATTTCTTTTTAGGTTTCTGGTTAGGTGTTAGTTTTTGTTTGTTCGTTTATTGAATGTTCCTTTCTGTGTTTGTAGCAAGTGGAATGGCTGCGTGAACAAGCTGAAGTACTGAACACATTCGCTGGCAACATCGCGTACAGAATGCCCGGCGACACCTACAGTCAGCTGGCACAGATGCAAATCCTGATGCATTAAGTGAATTAAATTGTGTACTTAGAGATAAAGTTCGTTTTGATTACGTATTAAATATTTTTTATTAATAATACTGTGTTTTACTAATTAATACAGAGAACTATCTGAATACATTAAAGGTCACAGTTCATTAGAGCCACCTGGCACCCACTCCGCACCGCGTCGCCTCGCCTCCTGAGGCTAGTATTCTTTATATGGACTTGTATGGGTATGCGCTCACTATATCAACTCCGTAGCGTCACCGGATCGCCTCGGTCATAAGCCCTTTTGCAACGCGCGGGTCCCGAGTGCACCGCGCGTTGCAATTGTTAACAGACTACTCGAAAATTCGTGGACCAAGCGACGTCCACTCGTTGACCACTCGGCGTTCACTCGTTGACCGCGCGGGGTCCACTGGTTCACCGCGCGACATTTACTGGTGATAACGCGGCGTCCACTTGTCGACGAGTGGACGAGGCGGTGCGGGGTGGGTGCCGGGTGGCTCTAATGAGCTGTGACCTTAATAGTATACAATGATTTATCAAGGCGGAACATAACATTATAATTAAAATTAATGTGGCATTTGCCAAAATCAGTCTTACACACTGTAATAGATTCTTTCTGCAAGCTGCCTTCTCACTTCTATACCAATATACAAATCATTTACATTATCCTCAGGCATCTCGGTCACTTCATTTATGACTGGCATTGGTTCTGGGTCCATATAAGGCTGAGAGTCTGGTAGACCAGCTCTTATGCAAAGATTATGTAACACAGCACAAGCATTTATTATTTTAGCTGCTTGCTGGGGTGTGTAGTGTAATGGCCTTTTGTGTAGACACTGCCACCTTCCCTTGAGCTTGGCAATACATCTTTCTATACAAGTTCTGGTTCTGCCTTGAAAGTGGTTGTATTGAGAATCTGGTGTGCCTTGAGTGGCATGTAATATAGGTGTCATTAGCCAGGCTCTTTGTGGATATTTGTTGTCACCTGCAAAACAAAATGAGTTTGAATAGAGGTAAAAAAAAAATAGAAGATATTGTTTGAACAAAATAAACAAACCAATGAGCCAACTCATCTCTCCCTGTCTGCTGATAGTCTCAATAAAAGATCTTATATTCATTTTATTCCAAATGTATGCACTACTGGCTGACCCACCAAACCGGCAGCACACTGCTATTATTTTAGAATCTGCATCACATATCTGGAAAGCAACAACAATATAAAGTACATAAACTGGCACGAGGCAGGCAATGGTCCTCTATCAAGTAGAAACTTACAATTTGTGCATGTATAGAATATTGTCCTTTTCTATCATAGAATGCCTCTTCATCATCTCTTGGGCACACTATTTCAACATAAGTACCATCCAAACAGCCAATGGTTTCAGGAAAATGATATTTTCTGTAAAACCTGTAACAGCAAATCAAAAAGGTACTTGTAATAATGAATTATTATGTCCAAAAAATATTAGTTTCAGTGATCTTCGTGACTTCTGTGATTAAAATTACCCTTCTTTGATTTGGTCTCTCTGCATCACAGAACTAGGGAATATGATACAGTCATCAAGCACCATGTTAAGTCCTTCAACCACTATCTTGATAACTCGGCTCACTGACTTCTGTGATATGTTGATACTGAAGTCTTTGCCCACTGACTTCTGATGAGAACCACTGGCTAAGAACGACAGGGCCACCAGAACCTGGGATTGAGAAAGAAATGTTACAAGGAATAGTGGATCTACAGTAGCTACTGAGGAAGAAAAGTTAATCCAAGAGTCATTTAAATCACCTTCAAAGGAAATGGTATACCATTTGATCTTTGAGTTTTCGGAACGACAGGTTCCAGAATTCGCATTATGTGATGGAAAACATCTCTGTTTACACCACAATTCTTCAACAGATAGGAATCTGGTATGTTTACACAGTCAGATAAGTCTGTGAGATGCCTTCGAGCTATTCTCTCCTTGTAAGCACTGCCTCGTAGCATTTTTAGTTTCAAAAGTGTATTCATTTTTATCGTTTTTACCTGTATAAAAAGAACTTAAACAAGTAACTTTCACTCTTAAGAATAAGTTAACCTACATTTTATCAATAATGTGTTTATCAATATCATAACTTTTGTCCAACTATTAGTGTGAAAAATGTAAATAAATACACAAACTTTAGTTTCCGTCATAGACTAATGTTTTTGGACAAATGTATTTTTTAATTTGTAATTACGTGTTGAAAACCCAGCTTTTGACTTTAACTTCCGCAGGCCGCAGGGATGTCTATTATTTGACATAAATCTTGACACTTGACAGCTTTGAACCATGACAGCTGAAATTTAAAAAAAAAACAAACGGGACAGTAATGCGGTAACAACAAATGCTTTTATTTTACTTATTTCTTTGTTTTTATCAGGAAATAATTATATTTCATAGATATATGAATTAGCAGAACGTTTAATTACTGTTTGCAAGAGAATGGAATCATAATTTCGCCACTGTTCATTTAAGATCACAACATTAAGACAATGGAAAGACGGAAAGCTAGCCCGGAACAGCTAAACATGCTTTTACATTTCCTTGAGGAAGACAAGGAACTGGCCATTGGAAAATTTACAGGCCTTGAGGGAAGAATTCGCCAGACGAATGCGTGGATCAGAATCACAGAGAAACTTAATGCTAATTCAGGTTTTGGTTCTGGTGCAATTAAAACTCCAGATAAATGGCAACAGGTAGATAATATTATAAAATTTATACTGTTTAATTAATTTTTGATATGTAATATTATTACGAAGTCAGACATCATGATAAAGGTGAAAATACAAAATGTTTTCAGACATGGAGAGATTGGAAATCAAATGTTAAGAAAAAAGCGTTCAAAATACGGAAGAATCGATTTACACCCGGCTGTAACGCTAACACACAACTAACAGAGGCTGAAGAAAAAATATTAAGACTTATCTGTACAAATACTTCAGTGTTTGGCCTTTCAGGAGTGCCCGAGACTACAGCCATGCACAACACCATGGTAAGACGGTCAGTTTGTGTACGGTTTTGTCCTTTAATCGTTTGAATATAATTTCTTCAATATATATTATATAACATGTGAATTAACTATAAATTTAGCAATAAATTTCACATGTTTCAGGCACCAGCACAAAGTACAGGGCCCACGGATGACATGTGCAGTGCTGATCCTTCTACAAGTAATATGGTAATATTCTCTATTAAATATGTGTCCTTGCAGTTTATCCATTTGGACTTGTAGGGTGTTTTATTAAATAGAAAAAATTTAAAAAAGTATTCATTAATTGAATAATAAAATTAAATTTCTGTATTGGTCAAATTCACAGTTGATTTTTTAAAATATAAGACTATTTATCATTTGGTTTGATAAATGTATAACAATCAGCTCTTTAATAAAATTGCAGAAATGGCCGTCAGAGTCCCAGCACTTCACAGCAGCAGACATAGAGATGAGTCTGGGTGATGGAGTGGTCACTGACCCTGATGCTGGCATGGGACCCAATGAGGTGTCCTCTGCTCCAGTCACAGGGAAACCTTTGTGGAAGAGGGGCAGACCAGTCAGTGAGTATTTTTACGAACCAACTTTTCATTTATGCTTAATATAAACCTAAATAAGCAGCTGTTCTTCAAGTTGAATAAAGGAAGTTAAGTATAAAAAACATGATTCTCTTCCATTCCAGGACTTGTACATGACAGACTTCTTAATTTGGAAGAAGAAAGAATAAGAATTGAGAAACAGAAGCTTTTAGAGAAGAAAAGGTGTAATAATATAAGACTAAAAATGGAAAAAGACAGGCTTGAGATTGAAAGACAAAGAAATGTCCTGTTAGAGAAGTAAGTCTTTGTTTGTGATACAAGTTCAATAATAATAAAGACGTGTTAAAAAAGATCAATGGTTTAATAATCTAAGAGGCAATATATTTTTTTTACGTTTCAGGCTTTTGGTAGCTGTGGAGGCCGTGGCGCATCGATGATAATATTTTGGACAAGCATATTATTATATTTTTATACTATAATATAATTTAGGACCGCAATAATAATTACATAATGAGCCATCATTAAGTGTAGACTAAGTTTGTGATATTAAATATTTATAATAGTTACTAAAGTTTTATTAAACTGACAAGCTAAGACTTCCTAATGATAGATGTCCTAATGTAAGATACAAATTATCAACCTATGACAATATATCATTGTTCTCAACACACTGTTGTAATCAACTGACTTCCCCAATCCATTACTTTGTTACCCCCATGGATGTATAAAAGTTACCCCATGCTCTAGCTAGAGTAATAAGTTTTCTGGACTTTTTGGCGGGAAAGTGAAGAGTCATGTTTAGCAGTTTTGGTTTATTTAGAATAATTCATTTCATCATTATTTAACAAACTTTGTAACTAAACAAAGTTTTTGCTAAAAGGTTCCAGCAACCAGGCCATTAAAATATTAATTAAAAAAAATGATTTCTGCCTGTGGCAATACTGCCTGCCTAGCCCAGCCTGTCCTTGTGCTGTCCTTGTTCTTCATTGAAATAGGAATACTAGCGTTTTGTTTCTTTCCAACTCATCAAGAGCTTCATATGAAAATAAAGTTAATTATATAACTGGCTTGGTAGGTCTAAAATGGGAGTAGATTCTGTAATAGAAAAACACTTATTAAAAAATGAATCATTGCAAACTATCTGTAATAAATTCTGTGAAACTTTCACGAATGAAGTCGATATGATCAAGCATAAATGTCAACATAATTTTTTGGACAGAACGAGCTATGTTAATGTTTGTAATGTAAGTTTCCGATTTAAAAAAGTGCTACCTAAAGACGTAAAAACTGTTATAGAGAAATTAGACTGCAACAAGTCGCCGGGGTCCGATGGTATTAGAATTATAGATCTAAAACAAATAAAAGAACAAATTAGTCCAGTAATAGCTTATTTTATTAATATTAGTGTTAAAAAATCTCAATATCCGGATGAACTTAAAAAGTCAATTGTCAGGCCTATATTTAAACAGGGATCTCATCAAGATTATGGCAATTATAGGCCTATAGCAATTTTAAATACGGTAAACAAAATAGTTGAAAAAATTATTGTTAAGCAACTCACTAGTTTTTTGGAAAACAATAGTATTTTAAACGATGTACAACACGGTTTTAGACTGAATAGAAGTACTGCAACTGCGCTAGAGAAATTTACAGATGAAGTCAATAATCGTCTTGATGAAAAAAATATAGTTATGGTTATATTTATAGACTTCAAAAAAGCATTTGATACATTGGACCACGACGGCTTGTTGCAGGCTATGAATGAATGTGGCATACGGGGACCCATAAACGCATGGTTTGGCAAGTACCTAGAGAACAGATCACTCAGAGTCTGTGTCAGTGGAACAGAAAGTGTACGAGGCGACATTAAATTCGGAGTTCCAACCGGTTCAGTATATGGCCCATTAGGATACATAATGCACGTCAATAGTATGTCTAATGTATTAAATAAATGTAAGGCATTTATGTACGCTGATGATACTTGCCTGGTTTATAGCCATAAGAATATCAACCTCATACAGCAAGCTATGCAAAACGATTTTGATAATGTGGTTCAGTGGGCACATGATAATGGCATTATAATAAATATAAGTAAAACTAAGTGCATGCTTATTCACTTGCCGTATCATAAAAATAGAAGTAGTTTGTTAGTGAAAGTAAAAGGTCATTCGTACGAATGTCTGCATAGCAACAAACAATCCTGTCAGTGTTTATGTTTAGAAACAGTTACCTCTTATAAGTACCTAGGACTAGTAATAGATACCCATTCACATGGAATCTGCATGTTAATAACGTTTGTAATAAGCTGCGCTCCATTTTGGGTAAACTGAAAAATCTTAAATATGTTGTCAGCAGGAAAGTACTTTATGCCTTGTAATACGCCCTGGCTGACTCAATTATTAGCTATGGCTTGGGTGGATATGGACTTGCATTCCCTACACACTTAAGTAAAATTAACATCTTACAGATAAGGCTACTAAAACTACTTATAGATAAAAAACGAAGAAAACGTTAAATAAAAATTATGAAGAACTGTTCAAAATTTGTAAAGTACTCCCGGTCCATCTTAAAAGTAAATTAAATATCTTGACTGAACAATTTAATAATCATGACCACAAAGTGGAACGTAAGCATATGTACCCAACTCGTTTATCTAAGAAGAAGACACTTGCTGTTCCAAAAGTAACTAACTACTTCGGTAAGCGCACAAGAAAGTACTTAGTACCAACGTTAGCGAATGAGCTACCCCCCAAACTTATATCGCATGTCAAGTCTAAGGCTCAACTTAAAAGAGTTCTGCAAAAACATTATCTCTCATTGTGTCCATAGAAAATGTTTGTGTTTTTTTCGTTTGTTGTAAAATGTGAGATTTTTTATTCTAACTGTAGTTATTTATTTTATAATTTACTTAGCACAATTAAGTTATAGCAAAATTCAAAATTTGTAATCTAATTGGTAGACGAGAACTACTGCCGACAAACTGTTTTGCAGTTTGGCAGACTTTATGTATGTTATTGTTAAAATACAGATTTTGAATAAATAAAAAAAAAAAAAATAAAAAAAAAAAAAAAATACTTGTAATTATTGTCAAGGACTAAATTTTTTTTTTTTTTTTTTCTTCTGGCTTCGCACGGTTTTGCATTTAGCCAATGTCAAGTTTTAGTTCTTGTTTAAAATATTGATGAAATGAATTATAAATGCATGATGATGATATTATTATCCCCGCCCACTCCCCTTGAGTTTCAGTAAAGATGTGGCACTTTACTGAGTCCTCACGCGGACTTCTTGAGAGAACTTGAAGCGAAGTTGCACCGTTTTGTTTCATTTGCCTACACTAATGCACGTTCACAAACACTTAATGGTTAATAATCCACCATTATTACACATTAATATTCGGCTAAACACTAATTTTGGAAAATTAAACAAACTGCTGAACATGACGCTTCACTTTCCCGCCAAGAAGTCAAAGGACTAAATTTGGAAAGACTTTTGTGTGACGTCAAATTCTGTTTATGCGTGACCAGTCGCCATGTTTAATGCCAACTTTTGTGGTACAAAACTCGGCAATGTGATGTCAAACGGTTGCTTGCTTTTTCTCTCGCACTCGCAGTAACAACCCTATACGGCAGCCATTACGTGAACTCGATTTTTGTAGGTAGTCACGCTAATTTTGTAGGTATGGCCAGTTCATAGGTTTATAGGTCAATGTTGTTCTTACGAGTCCAGCCTATGTTATAAACAATGTACTCTATGGCCTATGTCACAGCCAGTTCTTAGTGTAGAGTTATCTGTGCAGCCAGTATCTATGCCTTGATTTGGCATATGTCAGTGCACGTATAGTGTACTATGGTCAGTGCTGTGTCAAAATAAAAAGCGGACCTCTTGGTAGAGATGCAAGAAGTGCCAAAAAGTATCGATATATATCGTATCGATTGTATTGATATTGATATGTTATCGAAAAATATTGATATTGATTTCAATATATCGAAAAAAAGTATCGATATATCGATATATCAGTGAAATTTTCTAAAAAGTATATGGTACTAGGTATATGAAATTGTATTGTTTGTTTTTTATTCATAGAAATACCAAACTAGAATCATCATTTCTGATGTAAAATCTAATAACACATTAATAAAAAAAGGTTTACATTTTTACGGCTTCTAGCGGTTTTAGTCAGTTGGGACAACGGTGTTGCTGTTGGAAATATATCGTATTTGTTACATTTTCGAAACTTGATATTTTATATCGATATATCGAAATAATAGATATCGCCGAAAAATATCGATATATCGAACAAAAAATATCGATATATCGATACATCGATATTTTTCTGCAAGCCTACTTCTTGGCGGGAAAGTGAAGCGACATGTTCAGCAGTTTATTTAATTTTCCAAAATTTGTGTTTATCCGAATATTAATGTGTGATAATAACAAGTTTTGTAACTAAATAAACTTGGCTAAAAGGTCCCAGCAACCAGGCCATTAAAACATTATAAAAAAAAAACATGTGTTGCTGTTTTTGTTGATAGCTGCATTATTATTATACTCTTTGTTGTTAACTTAACTCTATTATAAATATCCAAAAAATAATGGAAAGTAATAATTTGGATCGTGAATTAGTTGGCATACAATTTCCTGGAATAGTCAAAAATGAAGACAAAGCTATTGCATGTTTGGGTGGTATTAGAAGCATTTCACAGGTATCTTTTCGTTTCCCTTTTACGTTGATCCATCTAATATTATGATTGGTGTAGTGTATGGTGTGTGTGTGTTTACTTATTTAAAGTTGCAGCTTATGTTTTGATGACTAAATTTGTACAGCGTGTTAGGTTATGCAGAACGTGAATCAAACACCAAGCTCCAGTAACAATAGTGCTCTGTGTCCAGTAATGACTGCCATATTAATTGTTCATCTTTATACCACCACCATCATTATGAATGTACCCAACTACCCACTTATGAATATCATCAATTCATCACACAGCGTATATAAGAGTTTCAGTACCTAATAAGTTTTTTTTCGAATTTTTCAGGTGTACAGTAATTCAGCAAAAAGACGCCTAGGGTTGTCTTTCCAGCCCGAGAATCCGTTTGTCCGGAAAATATATGGTAATTCGAAGAGAGCAGCGGGTGTCCTATTGAAAGTAAAAGTCAAGAAAGTAAAAGAAGGCAATGAAATAAAGAGAGAAGTTGTGTCAACATCTGTGGTTGGCTGTGTCAAGACTATGATCAGATTTGAATGTTAGTATCATTTTGTTATTATGGAAATATTGTGCTATAGTATAAGGCTAGTTCCTGTGGCATTGCCTGGCGGGGCCTATGTCCAGCATTTGGTGTATTTTGGCTGAAATGCTTATGATAATAATGAAATAGAGTATTGGACTGTATTTTGATTACATGCTCATAAAAATGCTTTGTTTGTTCTAGCGATGTGTGACTTCCAATATTTAGCAGTGCATAGGGAAGGACCAAGTGATGGCCCTCTAACTTGCTCTTTAGAAAAAGTTCTACCTTCAGGGGTAGATCCAATTGATTTTATGGTGTAAGTAATAATATAATGTAATAGTTATGGTATAGTTTATGTATATTTAACATTTTAGACTTCACATTTTCATATTTTTCTCTTCTTGTTCTCACACACTATTGTCTACATTTCTTTTTTAATTTCTCCTTTCGCAGGTCTGTTGGAAGTAATTTGTTATGAAATAAGCGGTACCTCGGTACTAGAATTATAATAATGTTGTATCTCTCTGTATTTCACTGTGTGTACATATATAATAATAACAGATTGTTTAAACTTAATTATTCATGTTTCAAGCTCCATTAAATAAACTTTTATTTTGTTTTGTAGACAGCCAGCACCACTACTGCTTGTTCCTGCAAGCTACACAAGATTTGAGAAGCCAATATGTTATGCTTACACCGATAAAAGGTATCCGGATCGGTCTTCTCCTGACCGTGGTGAAAGTGTTCACAGCAAAACCAGAACGTTACGAGGCTCCCAAGTGTCTCCATATATATTTAACCTGACTGATGACTTGCCAAGTGAACCGCATGAAATTTATTTGAGGCAGAAGGAACTGAAATTTGATTTACATCCTCGGTTGATTGAGGAGTATGATGTTATTGGGAAGGTATTTTACTTTTGTAACCAAAGACATTATACAAATGCAATTAAGGCACTGCTTATTATTATAGATTAATATCTTATCTTTTTTAGCTCCTTGAAGGGAGACCAATTTGGTCATTGAACTTGATAAGGTATCACACAAAGATCAGGCTAGTTTCTCTGAAGGTCATCATGCCTTGTTTAGCCGTCTACATGAAAAATGGACCCTGGAGGTCAATGTGGGTGAGATATGGGTATGATCCTCGAAAAGACCCTGCGGCCAGAAAATACCAAACTTTAGACTTCAGGCTGAGGCATGCAGGTATTTTTTTTTCAGTATTTTTGTACATTTTTGCTTTTCCAAAATATTTGGTAATATGCAACAAGATAACTCATGTTTTGGTTTTTCATAAGTATTGTTCTTGTGTATTTGTATGGTCAGGTACTATCGATTTGGACAAAACCATACAAGATTAATTACTATAGACACCTTTTTAGGGCAAATGAAAAGAAGCAAATTAAAATATTAAACTACTTTTGAAATTATTTATTCAGCTAAAAAAGTACCTTAAATTCCATAGTACATCTTGCTGTATCTTATTGACACCTCAATGACAGGTCTGCATCACTTAGATAAATGACTCTCGTTTTCCTAGCGGGCGTGCGCTCCATGATAATGTCTCGCGAAGACATTACGACGGACCGCGACCGCAAGCCGAAGAGGAGAGCGTTCGAGCATTCCGCCTCGGCCTCCGAGGACATCGCCGAGGGCAGCGTGTACTTCCGGCCCGGTATGACGCCCACGCAGCGGCACATATTCTATCAGGTAAACAGGAAAATTGTTTACTAACATCATTTTCTTAGTTAGTGCTAGCTTTTTCACGCGGCTTCGTCTACGTGGGGGTCGGAAATTATCACACGAGAACGAACCGTACTACCAGGATTAAAAGTATCGTAGGTATGTCCTAACCGAGATCATAATCTTTAGGTGTGCTGAATTTCATCCAAATCCGTTCAGACATGAAATGTAATAGACATACAATTACTTTCGCATTTATAAAGATTGAGGAAAACTCATTGATGTGTTAAATAGGAAGATAGGCCACTCTCTATTAAATGGACCCGATGTCGTGCGTCATGTGCTCGACAACCAAAATAGATAGACATATTACGCGGGCTATAGCGGGAACGAGATCGCAATAATTGTCACTGTTACGTACCCATTTCGACTCGCAAACAAACTACGATTCGGGTATTCCCCGCAAACCGGGAGTAATGTAGGTCGATTGTGTCCTTTGCCCTAATTTATGCGGTCCACATTTAGGAGCGCGTACTGTATCTTCGGATATTCTGTCGTAGATCACATACACGCAGTGAAACAAATTTTTGAGAAATTTAACGAGTACAACCTTCTCTTGTACTGCTGTTTTGTCGACTACAGTAAGACATTTGACTCTTTGGAACACGACACAATCTGGCAGGCGCTCAAAGACCAAGGCGTCCCAAACAAATACATAAGAATTATAAAAAATGTATACTCAGAAAGTTCAGCAAAAATACAACTCGAGAAAAAAGGTATAAACATAAAAATCAAAAGAGGTGTACGTCAGGGTGATCCACTCTCCCCAAAACTGTTCTCAGCCGTTCTAGAAAAAGTCTTTCGTAGACTGAACTGGGATAACTCAGGAATATCGATCGATGGAGCTAGACTGACCCACCTTAGATTCGCTGATGACGTAGTTATCTTTGCAGAGTCACCAACTACCCTCAAAGAAATGTTAGTAGAGCTAGCTAAAGAAAGCGGGTTAGTTGGACTTTCTATGAATACCGAAAAAACAAAACTTATAACTAACCATCAAAAGCAAGAAATCATGGTAAACAACAAAACCATCGAATATCAAGATGATTACTTATACTTAGGACAAATTATCTCCAGCAACAACCAGGGCGTAAAAGAAATTGATCGACGAGTAGCGCAAGCATGGAACAGGTATTGGTCCCTGAAAGAGATTATGAAGAGCCCGGATTTTAGTTTAAAATTGAAAGGGAAATTATTTGATTCGTGCGTGCTGCCGGTCCTAACATATGGATGCCAGACTTGGGCCTTAACAAAATCACAAGCCAACAAATTAGCTGTATGTCAACGTGCCATGGAAAGAAGCATGATGGGAGTAAAAAGAAAAGACCGAGTTAGAAACGAAGTAATAAGACAGGGTACGACGGTGACTGACGTCACACGGAAAACCAGGAAACTTAAATGGAAATGGGCTGGTCACACCCTCAGAGGCTCAGACAAATGGAGCAAAAGAGTAACCGTCAGGTATCCGAGAAATGGCAAACGACATAGAGGAAGGCAGAGAAAACGCTGGAACGACGAGATGGAAATCACGGCAGGAAAATTATGGACTCGAATAGTAGTCGATAGAGAGAAATGGAAGGAAATGGAGGAGGCCTTTGCCAATGGGCACACAGACTAAAACAGCCGGTGTCAGTAATAGAATTATTTTTATTTTACTTTTCAACTTTTTTTTTTTTTTTTTTACAACTTGTCAATAATTTTATTTTAGTAGCATAAGTTTCAATGGTCTGAATAAATGGCTTTTATTATTATTATTATTATTACTGTATCTTCCTATTTAATACATCAATTGTAAAACTTCATTTTTGTGGTTGTGAAAATACCAGTAGCGAAGCTATAATTTTTGTTAGAGGTAAGCCGAAGAAAAAGTTGTTCACTTCTCATAAACTCTAGATAACGTCAAAATTAATTAACTCAGAAATTTTAGTACTTCCTTTTATTTTTCAAAATTTTACGCCAGCTAATGATATGGTATTAGTTGTTCAGTGAAAAAACATTGGCAGTTTTTGGAATATTTTTAATCTTAAATGATGTTTTAAACTAGTATTACATGTTTGTAATGCGATGTGATACACACAGGTGTAAGAAGACCCCTGCCAGGGTTGCGAGTTTGTCCGAAAGGGATATCATGGCCCTAGCCCACACGCATCTGAAGGAACACGGGTGGGTTTTAGTCAGTAGAAGTCTGACACGCCCTTCCGCTCCGCCCAGAGCTGGAGAAGTTATTTGATAATTTCCCACCCACGAAAAAAAATGTTGTAAGAAGACTGGTTGTTCCGAAGGGAAGCCGATAGGAATCGGGTTGTATGGAGGCTGCGCCTCTGAAAAATACCTTGGAATTTAAGAGATTAGTAAATGAAGGATCACTACGTTCAGCAGTTACTTTATTCTAACCACTTGTTCCCAGTATTGCGACATCCAACTGCCAGAGGTTGAGGAGATGCTGTCTCCTGAGCCCCCGCCGGGCTATCTGTGCCACGAGAAGCGCGGCTGGCTGCCTCCCAACACCGACGAGCTCTGCCGCGACCACATGTTCCGTTACGTCAAGAATACGCTCTTCAACAGTAACAACCCTGATTTGAAGTTTGAGGTAACATTAACTATAGCTGTATTTGTCTTCAGCCTTTTTTTTTTGCACCCAGCGATTTTGTTTTTGCATTTCATGATGATTTTTGGCATTACATGCGTGTCATCTTGGAATGCAATTGACACGATGACTTGAAGTTCCACCTAAATCTGTAAAGTTGATTTGTAAGCACCGAGAATTAAATACTCGGGTTCAGGGGTGCGGCGGGATAGGCAGTGTAAAAAACTAAGTACTCTCATTCAAGAGTATTTTTTTTTACATACTTCCTTATCATATTCTTTTCATTATTTGACACAAAAAAAAATAAAAAATAATTTTAATAAAAGAAAAAAATTTGTGGCTTTAGTGCCCTTTTTTACAGGATATTAATTCAGATTTGTTACAGTTGTAATGGCAATCATGTCATTTGGTTTAAATAGGTTTCATTTATTTTTTTATTATGCACCATGCACCTAGCTTCTGACGTTTCATAAGTGCCCATGTAGGTTTATGTGAAATAAAATATTTTGATTTGATTTCATGAGTCTGTTATGGAAGATGTTTTGGCAAAACTTGCAACTGGAAATAAATCAGTAATCTGTGGTGATTATTACATTTGTTTACATAATTTAATTTGTCTAATGTGTTTGTAGAACCAACCCGAATAACTACGACTACTGCTACGTGTATTGATAATGTTTTTGTTGCTGCAACTATTTAGATAAAGCCATCAATCTTCCTTCTGATCACAGCGGTCAAACCGTAACCTTTGAGTCCAACATACCAATACAAAAAGTGCAGATTCAATTCAGACCAATAACTTCTGTTAATTTTATTTATAGTAGATTGTTGCACCGAGCACTAAATTAGCACGAGTGCATTAATTACTCACTTTAGCAAGGTGCGTAATCTACTTTTTCAATACACTTCCTCGAAAACTGGTTCATATCGCACTACGATTAGGTTCAGAATGCAATGTATTTCACACACGTGCGATTTTTTATTTTCCAACACGTGTGCGGGAATAAAAATTGCCACAGATAATTTATACCTATACTTAGTCCAAATTGGTTCAATGCCTGCCAAATTCACACCGTCACGCGCCAGAGACGGTCCTCTCTATTCTGAGGTGATTTTTTTTTAAATCTCGGCATAGTTCGTATTTACGGCGTTAATATTTTTGGAATATTTAAATAATGTTTCTAAATATAATACCATGATTATTACAATAAAAAAACGTTTATGAACAAATTAACATTTATTTATGTTATAAACTCAAAAATATTTTTTATTTTTCATATTAGGCTGTTTATTGGCTTTATACCTTTGCTTCTCCTTCAACCTGGCGAAAGCAAAGCGCGAAAAAAAAAAGAAAATTAAATCAAAGTTTCCTATTAATTCATGACAAAAATATTTTTCGTTATTTTATTTTATTTCTTCAAAAGTGTATTGAAAAACGTCGTTTGATACACGTGGACATTTGTTATTGCAGTTCTCGACTCAAAAACAACCTCGCCTACGGCTCGGGTATTAATTCCGCCTCGAATGCAATAAGCATTCGAGGCGGAATTAACACCCGAGCCGTCAAACATTCTCCACTTGTATCAAAATGTACTATTCTTTCAACTACCAATCTACCCACCGTGATAAAATATACCTACTAAAAAATACTCAAGTTAATGAAAACAAAGTTTTTCACTAAGTCGGTTTTATTCAGCCGATTTTTATTTTCAGCTAGTATGTTTTTGATCTAACGCATAAATTTTGTAGTAAACTTAATGGGACACATTAAACCTCTGTGGTAAATTTACTTATATCTAAATAAAAAATAAAAACAGTGCAGAAATGTTGTTTGAAATCTCAATGTTGCACTGAAAAACAGTGCAACAATGAGATTTTATACAACATTTCTGCACTGTTTTGGTTCTAAGCAAAAAATACGTGCTTTGTGATCGGTAGTGATTAATGATAACATTACTACGTATTTGAAAGAAAAATAAATTTAATAGCACTTTAATTTGTAAGTTAAGTGATCAGCATCCTAATTGTGTAACACACTATCAATCTATAGTCTAGACTATACTCCATTTGAAATAAGATTAAGACATTTAGATAAACTTGTTTACAGTCCGTTCAACTGATTTTGCCTTCTATTCCGTATGCTAGGATGGCATTAAAAGCAAAAATGTGGTTACAATACCAACTGTTTATTACAGCTGTCATTGGTCATGCCTCCAACGCAATAGAAGTCAAAATCGATTGAACGCACTGTATAAAAGGTTTATTTAAATGTCTAATCTTATTTCAAACGGAGTATAGACAAATCAAACTGGTTGCTATTTTAATTGTATACTTAAATTTATTATTTTTATGACATTGATTTTACATTCTGTGATTACCTTAACTCACACACTGACTTATTATTATTTTTTTAGAATAGAATAGAATGCTTAAAGTTGTTATGTTTATTACGTATTATTAGGAAATGGGGACTGGGAATTTGGAGGATTTTGTTCATTAGGAAATCGTATACTTACTTTTACGATGTTTGTAAATATGTGCGCACCATGTATCTGTCACTAAATTAATTAATGATCTGTCATTGCTTCATTTTCAATTATTTTTACCTATTGTGGTATAGTAAATAGTAATCTGATCTATATCTGGCCGTAGCATATCAATACATACCTTAATACGTAATTAATTCCTAGATTACACGAGAATTAAATAACGACGACATACACATTGGATATCTTACATTTGCATTCATATTGATGGATCGCTAAATAATTATCAACTAATAGGTACCTATTTTTTTTTTTTTTTGGGTCGGAAATTATCAAATAACTTCTCCCGCTCTGGGCGGAGCGGGAGGGCGTGTCAGACTTTTACTGACTAAAACCCACCGTGTTCCTTCAAATGCCTGTGTGCCAGGGCCACGATATCTCTTTCGGACAGACTCGTAACCCTGGCAGGCATTGGCCCTTTCGGACCCCGTCAATTGGTGCTGACATCTCTTTGAGGCGCGCGTGGAACTCAACGCGCCGTCGACCCAGGCCTGGTCCTTATCGGACGGCGAGCTACCCATCGCTCACCGTCCGCAAGCCCGCGCCTGCGGTGGCCGGGAATCGGCCTGCGATTCCCGACGCCCGGGGCGTCTCCTGCGGCGACTAAGGGCGGAAGGGCGTGAGCCTTGCCTCACCCTCACGCGTTCCGCCTCCTCCTTCGCGAGCATTACTGTTTCGCAGAAGGAGGTGACGGCCACCCATGCACTCTCGCTCCGAACCATGGCCTGAACCAGGGCCGGACGCGAGAGATCGCCGCCGCCGATCGCCTCCGCGAGGACACGGTGGTGCTCCGCCCAAGCAGGGCAGAACTCCACCGTATGCTCCACCGTGTCCTCCGGGCGATCCACACAGTGGTGACACCCGGGCGTTTCCTCCCGCTTTACTAGGTACCTAACAGAGCATTTGATAATTTTGAACATTTCATTGTGTCGCAGGGGAGTGCCAGCGACAGTGATTTCAATTCGGATGACGAAGCAGCGATCAATGAAATGGATGATACCGCGACCAACGAAATGGATGATACCGCAACCAACGATATGGATGATACCGCGACGAATGACATGGATGAATCGTAAAACTAAATAAATGTTTTGTTAGTTATTATTCTTCTAACTTTCCTTTTCCGTCCCTTTGTTAGGTACCTTGAAAGTATACAGGATGTTAAAGTAACTGCGTGCCATAGCTTAAGGGTAGGTTAAGTATCGATAAAGGAACCCAGGAAAAAAAAATCAAAAATATAAAACAACATAAACAAAAAAGTTATTTAAACATAAAAATAAGTCTCTTCGTACTTTAACGGGCTTAGGACCGTCAAATAAAATAATTTTAATTCTAAACGATTGCTATTTTAAGGTAGTAGGTACTAAATTAGGTTGATCTTGCAATATTTTTTTGGTTATTTTTTTTTTTTTTCTCTTTTGCCTGGGTTCCTATAACGATACTGAACCTACCCTTAAGCTATGGCACGCAGTTACTTTAACATCCTGTATAATATTTTTTGATAATAATAAAAAGTAATACTTAATTAAATAGGTAGTTAGAAGCTAGGTACAGACGCCAGCAGGTCAAGCTACCCGAAACTGTAAAATTTTCCCAATCAACCTTGAACCTTATGCTTTAAAGATAAAGTTGAAAATCTTTTAAAGATTTTTGACAGATTGTAGTAGCTTGATGTACTGGCGTCTGTACATAAATCCTTCAATCTTAGTTAAATTAAAGTATTTCTTATGTAAAACTTACAAAGCAACACCCACATGCGCTTAGATAAAGTTGTTTATTTAGACCTCGACGAAGAACAGTTGGCGCCGAACCAAAGTCGATGATTATTGCTGAATATTACAAACAACAAGTAATCATTTTGTTGCTGACCGCACAAAAGCCGAATATTAAACAAAAGATTAGATACGTTCTTGCATGTACCTATAGGTAGATACCATCCGGTCGTCGTGATGTCCTTACAAGGTCAACTTATTCTACACTAGCAACCCGCCCCGGCTTCGCACGGGTAGCAATAGCTGAGCACAAATGCCAATTTTTTTTTCTGTCATAGTGTCGTATGAGTCTATCACCGTCGAGCATGTGGGTTAAATTAAACCGTAACTGACGTTCATCCTACTTGCAGTATTTTACACAAAACTCAACTCAAAGCATTTATTTAAAATAAACTAATTACAGGCACTTTTGAATTTGTCAAGGGGTCGGTCAGTCAGAGAGATGAAGCTAGTTGCCCATTCCAAAGCGTAGTTACCTACTATGCCTATACCTATGGAGAAGAACAGGCAAGAAACTTCACAGACACTTTTAAATTAACATACCTATCAGTAGCGAAGCTATAATTTTTGTTAGAGGTAAGCCGAAGAATTTTTTCACGGGTGGGTTTTAGTCAGTAGAAGTCAGACACGCCCTCCCGCTCCGCCCAGAGTGGGAGAAATTATTTGATAATTACCCACCAAAAAAAAAAAGTTGTAAGTAGACTGGTTGTTCCGAAGGGAAGCCGATAGGAATCGGGTTGTATGGAGGCTGCGCCTCTCTATTATCAATGATATTACTTATATTAAACAGATATGTTGTGAGCGCGCAATCGTGAAGACTCGAAAACGTCCTAATTGGGACGTATTTGTTAGTTTGTGATGTCAACATTCGGTGATTGGTGGCCAGAATAATATTTGTTTTCATTAACGCGCAATTAACAACACTAGCTGTCTCTTTTTTTCTTGTTGTTTTTATCCAGCCATCATTTTTACTTGTAGTGAAATGTAAAATGGATGAAAAGTGGGTATGTGTGCTGCCGCTGCTGCGCGGAAATCTTTTTTCGTTTGTTTTGTGAGTGTATAACATATCTGTTTAATATAATAACATTGACTATTGGATATGTTTTATAATAAATACATTTAAATATTGCATGTATTAACTGTCGTTTTTTTGTTACTTTGTGTGGAGTGAGTGAGACGATTGAGAGTGGAAACTAGCGAATAGTGGAGTAAATTGAGCACTAGAGTTATTTCCAGATTCTTGAGAACTAAAAACAATAAAAAAATATAGGGTTGATTTTAATATTAGCGATAAAATTACATACAAAATTAACAGTCTAATGTATCAAAATAAACCATAATTAAGAATAAGTATATAAGTATTTTATTGATCTCCTGATTTATTAAAACGATCTCCTGGTTTTTTTACTCTTATTTCCTGGATTTTGACATTTTGGTCTGGCAACACTGGTTACATCATTCATGCTGAAATTATGCATGTGAGATCGATGAAAAACGTCAAAAGCATCCGTGATAAAAAGATAAAAACAAACAATTCAAAAATTATAATAAATCAAATAAAAAAGCCCTCTAGTGGTCATCTCTTAAACTGCCATTTAAGAGATGACCACCAGTCGACACTGACGGCGCTCACGAACATGACGCATGGATTAAACCATAATGAATTAAACATCTATAACTTTCTCATTGGTGAAATTCTTTCGGTAGTTTTTGAGTTTATCACATTCAGACAGACAGACGCGGCGCGAGACTTTGTTTTATAATATATTGTAGTGATATATACTTAGTTCAATACATAGGTACTTACAAATTACTATATATTATTACTTGTAGTTCATAATAATATAA
Source organism: Tiliacea aurago (assembly GCA_948098905.1). Taxonomy (NCBI): domain Eukaryota; kingdom Metazoa; phylum Arthropoda; class Insecta; order Lepidoptera; family Noctuidae; genus Tiliacea; species Tiliacea aurago. The sequence goes on along the minus strand of OX402581.1, from coordinate 21,383,415 downwards.
TAAACTATCCCCAATGGCCGGTGGAAAGTTGCGGCATGGTAACTTTTATCTATTTCGAGTTGACCCGTTAACGCCGAGCAAGCCTATTCCGATGAGAAATCGTGTTTAATTATACATATTTATTTAATTAATTACTAACGTTGAGCTATGTCTGACTGTATGTGGGTAGGGCAGTAGGGTAGGTTTTAATAGATACCTAGAATAGAATACTCTTTATTATGTGCACCATTAAAAAACATATAAATGTTGAAATTTTACATAGAGTGACACAATGGGCGGTCTTATCACTAAAAGCTATCTTTTACAGACAACAGGACGGATTTTTTTTTAGCATGGGTTTGCTCTGGACCCATAGTCTAGGGCAGAGGTGACAGACACAAAGTCGACGATGGAGTGAGCTTACCCAGAACAAGCCTGTTCACTCTAACTTTGAAGAGATTAGGGTTGTATGCGTTCGGAAACACAGACGCAGGTAGAGAGTTCCACTCTTTTGCTGTGCGCATTATAAAAGACATTTGGAAACTAGCGCTTGGAGCTTAGTGCGAATTGGTGGAATAGCAACAAGGAAGGGATGGTAACCTGCAGTTCGTCTAGATGTCCGATAGAAGGGAGCCGGTGGAATGAGGTCGTTGAGTTCTTGGGCACACTCACCGAAGTACAATCTGTAGAAGACCGACAAGCAGGCAACCTTGCGGCGATGGGTCAAGCTGTGAAGATTAGCATCCACCAGTTTTACGTCGCCAATGAGCCTCTTAGCTCTGCGTTCCACCGAGTCAAGCGCGGCAAGTTGGTATTTTGCTGAGCCATCCCAAAGGGACAATACTCCATGCAGGATCGGACCTGCGCTTTGTAAAGGGTCAAAAGCTGTCCAGGCGTAAAGTATCGCTTCACCCTATTTAGGATGCCCAGTTTCTTGGCCGCAGTTTGTTTTAAAGAGAGAAGGAGAGCTACATCATAATCAGCCTATAATGTCCACTGGACCTTCTCTCTTCGAGTGGGAGTGGGCTGTAATCAACCACGCGGGCCCAGAGCGTTTTGGTAGATGTCACATGTCTTAGAATCTTTCTATGACATGACGTTTCTTCACGATGTTTTCCTTCACTGTTTTGAGAGCAGTGGAGGTGAAATTATTTACACAAAGTGCAGCGCCTGCTTGGGTTCGAACTGACGACCTACAACTCGTAGGTCGGAGCCGTTACCACTGGGCCACCACTGCCAGGTACGGATCTACTATCATTATTATTTGAATCAAAGTTCACAAGACCGGACTTTAGATCGACTTGGAAATCTCTTAATTGTAAGTTGTAACAATTGATACACTCTTTATGCTTGTACTAAATGCACGTGTTAACAAGATTAGTCAGTCAGTAGTAGTGGTGGTTTTACACATTTCCCATTGCAAGTAAGTATAGGTTGTTAAATTTTTACCGCCTGTACCCGCCTCTACAATTCTCAGTTCCTAGATTATTTTTACAATCCAACAACTTGTTTGAAATTGTAAAAGAAATGGTTTTTGGGAATACCAATTTCTAAGCTAATACCGTTAAATGTACAATGAAAGGAAAGAGGGAAAAGTCATTGGAAAGATGTTTTGTGGACTTATTCTCCAAGACACCAGAAATCCGTCGCAATAACAAACGGCTCCAAAATTACCGCCCCTAAAATGTGCCGCCTTAGGCTCAAGCCTACTCAGCCTGCTGGTAAATCTGCCACTGGTAAGTAGCTGAGCCAACTTTCCAGGGTGCTCTGAAAACATTTCTCTAAACCAACATTATTGCTATAGGAATTTCTCCTGTATCGTGGGTTCGACAAAAAACAGTTTGTACAAACTATATCACATGTACCATTTTTTTTTTGGTTGGGAGATTATCAGATAAATAACTTCTCTCGCTCTGGGCGGAGCGGGAGGGCGTGTCAGAATTTTACTTATTATACTGACTAAAACCCACTCGTTCATTCCTTCAATTGCCTGTGTGCCAGGGCCACGATATCCCTTTCGGACAAACTCGCAACCCTGGCAGGCATTGGCCTTAACGAACCCCGTCAGTTCGTGCTGACATCTCTTTGAGGTGCGCGTGGAACTCAACGCGCCGTCGACCCGAGCCTGGTCCTTATCGGAAGGCGAGCTACCCATCACTCACCGTCTGCAAGCCCGCGCTTATGGTGGCCGGGGCCTGTGACTCCCGACATCCGGGGCGTCTCCTGCGGCGACTAGGGGCGTAAGGGCGCGAATTTTGCCTCTCCCTCACGCGTTCCGCCTCCTCTTTCGCGACCATTACTGCTTGGCAAGAAGAGGTGACGGCGTCCCATGCACTCTCGCTCCGCACCATGGCCTGAACCAGGGCCGGATGCGAGAGACTGCCGCCGCCGATCACCTCCGCGAGGACACGGCGCGGTGGTGCGCCGCCCAAGCCGGGCAGACCTCCACCGTACACTCCCCCGTGTCCTTCGGGCGATCCACACAGTGGGTAACATCCGGGTGTTTCCTCCCGCTTTATCCGGAACAGGAACGTCACGAAACTACTGTGTCCGGTGAGGACCTACTGCGTCAGGTGGTAGGTTAGGTCATCGTGGCGCCTCTGTAGCCACTCCTCAAAGAGGGGTCTTATCGCCACAATGGAGGTGTGCCCATCAATAGCCAGACCGAGGAAAAAAAATCTAGGCCGTATTATCACTACAAAATATTATTATAAAACAAAGTACCTCCGCCGCGTCTGTCTGTCTGTCTGACAGACAGACGCGGACTAAACTCAAAAACGACCGAACGGATTTTCATACGGTTCTCACCAATGCAGGGAGCGATTCATGAGCAAGGTTTTGTGTAAATTGGCTGAAGAATGACGATGATTGTTGATGATGTCGGAATAAATCATGCCGACTGGGAGTTTTACTGGCGTGAGCCCGCATAAGCCAATGTGTTACGAAAACGAATGTTATGAAAACAATGTATCACGGAATTATTCCTCTCAAAAAGATCTATGAAACTGTTGCAACGCTATAATATGCCTGCATTTTTCATTTCTCTCTGGACCCAATTCTGAAGTCCATGCAGAGGAAGTCGCGGGCTGAAGCTAGTTATACAAGGTGTTTTGAAGCTAGGTGCAAAGCCGGGCGGTGACAGTTGACACCATTTTCAGCATGTTTAAAAAAAGGTTTGAACCATTGAGGTTATTTAAATTTTCAAATTTTTAAATAATAAAAGACTTCAAAAGTGTCTAGCATTTTTTTCAATGACACTATTGCTTGGAACTTGGTTTAATAGATTAGATGCACATCAGATAAATCACAAAAAAAACATACCAGCTTTAACTAGGTCACTGTTGGCAATTAACTAAAAATAGCAGATGAAAAACAAAAACGTACTTCGTCTAAGACATGGCTCAAAATGCTCTAAATGGTGCCAACTATCAACCCATTAAGGCTTTGCAACATGCGAAAAACACGCAACGCAGCAAACAATTGCTTAGCCACTGTGCCACCAACCATCGTCACCCGTTGAGGCCACATCAGATATTTACCACTGTGCTATTAGGAACGTCTCATCGTCTTACTAGGTCGTTCACCACTGATTGTGGGTCTCATAACCAATAGACCGGTACAATGTTCAACATACCAACTGGATTAATGCTTGCACTTTGACCATCACCTTTGTAGTAGGTAGGTACTCATGTTCAGTGGCGAAGCTAGCATGGGAGACCTAAGAATATGGTGGAATAATAACCGGTCAAGCGCTTGCCGAACCACGCACAATGCAGGGTTCCGTAGTCGAGATGAATTTATCCCAAAGCCAAACTTATAATAAGTAGTTGAAAAACATGTTCTCCCATAAAATCCAACTGCAAATGTAAATCCACACAGTTACTTGTTCTTTTTGTATTTGTGTTCTTTCTTTGCGTCATGTTAACCGCAAGTAAACATATTTTCTCTCTTCTTTTCTTTTCTTCTAAGTGCCAATTTCACCAATCAAACTGAACGCGATCAGCACATCTAAACAGAGTTCAAGAGCTGTCAGTGTCAATATTACAAAGAAAATAATGACAGTGACAGCTCTTAAACGTGGTTCTGCTGCTGATCGCGTTCAGTTTTCATTGGTGAAATTCGCCCTAAGAAGCCGGCGATCGATGCGTAGTTCTACAAACGTAATACCAAAATCATTTGTAAATCAAACATATTCTTAAGGTAATGTGTCTTTATTTCGATTGGAATACAGAATATCTAGGTTCCCAAATATATATTTTGAATAATATATATATATATATATAATATTTGTAATCAAGTTTTAGTTGTTGAATACTTTAATAGGTAATAATGATTTTCCTTTTGCTAGTAAAATTTTATTAATTTTTGAAATACATTGCAAGCTATAGTTTTGTATAATGTTGAAGCTATTTTTTTTTTTTTCATTTTTGTTAATGTGAGTACCATGGAGCCGTTTATTATGATAAGATGTATGTTGACTTAAAAAAGCGTGGCAGTTGAGAGTATGTCATGCTCACTTAAATGGCTCGCTGATGGTGGCGCGTGTGTTGGATCATTGGGTTCCCTACAAAATGGTTGAGTTGGATGGTGCTGATCCACGCGTCATGTTCGTGAACGGGCGCCGTCAGTTGAGACTGGTCTTCTCTTAACTGCCAGGGCTTATTTGTAATCTTTTAATCTTCTATTTTGAATTGTTTTTTAAATAAACAATTTTTTTTTTTTTACATTGTTCTCACTTAAAGAAGCAACAAGAATAATGTACCCAGGATTTTGTAATATCTTGCTTTAAAAGAGTGTCCTTGGAGTTTCTTGCCTATTCTTCTCCATAGAGATCTACGTTTTGGAATGGGCAAATTGCTTCAACTTTCTGACTAACTGGCCGACTCTTTGACAATTCAAAAGTGCCTGTAATAGGTTTAATTGAAATAAATGTTTTGAGTTTGAGTTTGAGTTTGAATGGACACTGATTTATGAGAAAAATAAGTTTTCTATATAAATTTTAAATTCATCATATCTCGTCTTTATATCATTGTCCTTTCAAAATATAAAACGTGTTTTTTTTGATATCCCATAACTCTAGGGTATGATTGAGGCCATATCAAAGAATCAACTGGCATATGAGTTATGTTCCAATCCTTCGTTATTTTTTTTTTTTTTCATTTTTCATACAAAATAATTCGGCAAAGTCACAATTATTAATGTAAAACACCCTTACGTGAAATATGACAACGTCGACAAGGTAGCTTTCCCTTCACTAGCTGCCGCCGGGAAGCCCCGATACCAACATACCTACATATTTTATTTTACTATTTATTTTACTACACTACTGCGAAGTTTGGCAACCTCGCAAAAGTAAAGATTCGTCATACTGGTGACAATTTTTAACCTAATTTAATTATGATTGATGATATCTCCGAAACGATGCATTTTTGGACCACCTACTCTAGGAGTTTTAGTATTATTTTTACCTACAGAATATAACCCTAGAGTTATGGGATATCAAAAAAAACAGGTTGTATATTTGGGAACATAAATATTCTGTAATCCAATCCAAATAAATACCTATACAGTACCTTAATAATATGTTTGATTTACAAATTATTTTGGTATTACGTTTGTATGAACTACGCATGCCCCATATGTTGGTCGACTATTACTCATTAACTTGTAAGTAGTTTTCCTTTTAACATCGTTATTATGCTACTGCCGTGATTTTTTCCTTCCATTTTTTGCTTTATTTAAATTATTTAGTTTGGATAAGTTGGTTAAAATGGCTTCAAGCCTATGTGGTTTATCGTTGAAAAACGTGATAGCTTGTGGGATTTGTCGGATTTGTCCCCCAATCAGGTGGCACCCGTTGCGGGCCTCCCCCCACGCCCCTCCTAACTACGCCACTACTCATGTTGTTATTACCGCAGAGTGATGCTGCCCATTCTTATGAAAATAATCACGTAGTCAATTTTTAGCTCCTACTTGGCCGTAGAATACACGGAAAAGTGTATTATGGAGGTTAGAGTGGACCTACATTATTGACCTTGCATAAACGCATTCAAACACTTTGGCATTTACAATGAAATCATTGAATTTTAATTGGTGGCTTGTGATGTAATTTGATTCATATCTAAATATTTTTATAAGTCGTTCAAAGTGACCCCTACTGCCTGTTACTACATCAGTGATAATATAATACATACCCTATGTCAATTTTGACTCGATAAGTTATCGTAGTCAAGATTTCCTATCTACCGGATATTGTGTTGTTATGTCAACCCCCGAAACAATGATGTATTACCTATAGATGCGTTACCCGCGCTCAATAATAGCAAAGTTAAAGCAAGGCAATTGCCTGACTTAGTAGAATTAGTCGCGCGCCATCCAGCGACGCGCCTACACCTCACTATCACTCGCAATTCTCAGCAATTATATGTGAAGAAAATGCCTTCCTGTGTCTGCACGATGTACAAATTTACACTACTACTGTGAGAGTAAAGAAAAACGTCTCATTTCATGCGTAAGTACTTACTGTATTTTTTATTTTATCATAAAACGTTTTTTGTTTTGTACTTGTACAGTCATTTTTCCTGACTGCTGCGACCGACGCGTCCGCAGTTCCGCACCAATGAACATGCAGCAGCTAATAGTGACACAACTAAATATGTATGTTCATCTCTTTCTAATAACAGTTATCGGTATAGGTCTTTCCTTTTCTTTGCGCACTGTATGATTGAGTGCAAGTATGTAGCTTTATTCATGGCTTCCGCTGTTTTTGAGTGCACTAATGTTCGTGTATGACGCGTCTATTTAGAATACGTCATTGCCCCGAAACAAAATATTTCTCTTTAAATTACAAACTGCCTCGTTGGTCTAGTGGTCGCAACCGCTACAGCTGAGCATGGGGTCCTGGGTTCGATTCCCAGGTCAGGCAGTGTTAGTGTTATTGGGATTTTCCATTAGGAATTTCTCAGTAGCAGCCCGGAGTCTGGATTTGTGCCCGGTTGATGGCAATAGGCTCGCCCCCTATTACATGGGACTTGAACATAACTGGCGAAATGTGGGTGTACTATTGGTACAGCTCTGCCTATCTCTTCGGGGATTACAGGCGTGATGTTATGTTATACTTATTACAAAATTTCAGATTTTTTGTAACTGCCTAAGTATGTACCTACTTATTTTTTATTTTTTTATAAAGAAAGCAAAGAAATAATTAGCACCAATTCTCTGGCGCACGCGCACGGTCTTTGTGTCATTACTATGACAAAGATGTTTTGGGCTAAGTCCACAAGAATACATAGCTCCGTATAGAATTTCCGAACAAAAACCATTGTCTTCGCTCTTCGAGTACTTATTTTAAAACAAAGAAGTTTTATATTCTCTTTAAAAACTGAATATTTTTATTAAAACAATGCTTCGATAATATCCAGATACCACAACAATATATCCAGGTTCCAGATGCAAAGTCGTGGTTTATAAGAACCTAGGCAATAACAATGGAAAAAAATATAAGTAGGTTGCTTTGTAAGATGAAGACATTCTTGTGAGAGAACTTCTCAACCCAGAGCGGTTCTTTAAAAGAAGAAGTGGTCTCTGGCCCTAGGAAATCATTTCTTCAGTGCAATATTTGTTTAATCGTAGACCATTAGTAGACATAAGTCGTGTACCTTCATGCAGAAATACACAGCAGGTCACAGGGCATACAAGAATAACAGTTTTATCTAAATTATCGCGAATTCTTAGATCATTGTAGGTAATTAGGCACATAAATAGGTAAACAAACAACTAGCTGGTAATATTTGGAAATACCTAGGACTGGGAGGGGCATCCGCTCAAGATCAAGAACAAGGACAAGACAAGGTCAGATCAGTCGCAAAACGCTCACTTCTATTGTTTAGCCCTTCCTTTAGACAAGCCTAGGTGCATGACATGGGCACGAAGACTGCGCAAGCGTGATTAAAGGCTTCTACAGACCGGCGCGACACAAAGGCACCGCTCGTCGCGCAACACGCGGGGACTTTGTGTCGCGTCGCGTGTCGCGCCGGTCTGTAGAAGCCTTTAGGTTTCGTTTCAAATTAAATCAAAAGTCATTTATACAAACGAGACTGAGAATCAGCAATTTCCGAACGTCAACAAATATACTCACCTACGGCGAGGACGTAACGCAATGCACGCATTCTACCGAAGAGATCGCTGCTTTTAGTTCCATTTACAAAAATAAAATGTTCTTCTTTTTTATGAAACAGTAATAAGTCGAGTCTTTATTTTATTCATGATTATTTTACTTAAGGTGAATCCGCAGCTGTAGCCCGTGAAATTCAAATTTTCTTACGTTTTTTGCAGGTCAGTGTCAGGTTGTATCTTAATCATAATATGATTCGCGACTATAACTTATATGTATGTACATAATTATAATCATTAAAATCATTAATACAGCTACAGCCGCGAATTCACCTTAAGAATAATGACTTTTTCGTTTTTGTAGGCTCGTTGGTAACAGACAAAAAAAAAACATTTTCCCCTAGAGGAAGAAATGTAAGTTTAGCCCCGCTCTGGTACGCTAAAATGACGGACTTTTTGAGCAAGAGTGAAAACTAATTTACATTAAGCAACACAAAACATTTAATTCAATTATTTGCCGTAATATGTCAGCTAGCACACAATATGCCACTATACATATTCAGGTACGGAACCTTAAAAACTAGGTGGGTAATTTTGTTTCAAGGATTTAGCAGACTTAGCGTTCCACGACCCAGCCAGCGCCCCAGTAGACACCAGCGGCGAGGTGCCAATTTTTGTATGAGAGAAGCCGAAGCGAAGCCGATTTTAACTTACTTTCTTATAAATAGTAAAAAATAATTAATTTACTTAAAAGTAAGTCTTTCCTTTACTGAATTTAACACCATCTATCGTCAAGTAGCAGAACCAAAAAGACATAACTACACAGACAAATTTTCGTGTTTGTTATTTTAATTCCAAGCTAATAAAATAGGCGTTTTTGCTGTTTGAATGTTATGGTGAATTAAATACCCGTAGTGTAACTATATTTTTTGGCAATAGTAGACACTTTTGACTGTCATTTTTCAATAGCGGTAGAATTGTTGATGCGAACTTCCGAAGGGAAGCCGGTAGGAATCGTGTTATATGGTGCTTTCGCCACTGATAGACATGTCTGACGAAGAATGACGAGGAGAGCCGACTCCAAATAATGCAATTAAACTCAAAAAAACTTAAAGCATATATTTTAATTAAACCATTTACAGGCACTTTTGAATTGTCAAGGAGTCGGTCAGTTAGAAATATGAAGCTAGTTGCCCATTCCAAAGAGTAGTTGGTTCCTATGGAGAAGAACGGGCAAGAAACTACACGGACACTCTTTTAGGGCTAGGCAGGGACAGAGAAAATGACGATCCTTTAGACTTAGTCCGGTAGAGAGATTAATAAAAGAAAAAAAATTGAGGAAATACTGTGCTGACACCAAATAAATTAATTTAAGTAATAAATAAATTATTTATTGCCATAAAAAATGTGTACAAACAAAGTGGTGCCGTGACTCCTGCACTAGCTAAATACACCTGTGTTACAGGCGCCAGTGTCTTCTCCCAAAGAGTAGGTTCAGCACCCTAATTGCGTAACGCAGTTTGAATCGGAATCGGAATGATTTTGAAGTATATTGCTAATTCATTGCTTCATAGGTTAGAAAAAATTGTCTGCTCAACAACTTAAATAACGCAATGAATGTTGTTGAACTGTCAAATTGAAACCGATTCCTACAAAGTGTGTTACGCAATTAGCCCGCTGGATTTTATGCAGACATCGTTTGAATTTACTTTACGTCAAGCAAAAGTAATAAGGCTAGGCAGGGACAGAGAGAAAATAGAGATCCTTTAGATTTAGTCTGGTAGTGATGTATAGAAGAAAACCCGGCCAAGTGCGAGTCGGAATTGCGCACGAAGGTTTCCGTACTATTATCTATAAAAATGGCAAAAAAATCACGTTTGTTGTATGGGAGCCCCCCTTAAATAATTGTTTTATTTTAATTTAATTACTTATTTATTTTTAAAGTGAATATATAACTAAATATTCTGTGAATATTTCAAGCGTCTACCTGTTGCCGTTATCAATATCGTTTGTTGTATGGAAGCCCCCTTAAATATTTATTTTATTCTGTTTTTTTAGTATTTGTTGTTATAGCGGCAACAGAAATACATCATCTGTGAAAATTTCAACTGTCTAGCTATCACGGTTCATGAGGTACAGCTTGGTGACAGACGGACAGACATACAGACGGCCGGCGGAGCCTTAGTAATCGGTTTCCCGTTTTACCCTTTGGGTACGGAACCCTAAAAAAATTGAAGAAATACTGTACTGACCCCAAATAAATTGGAGCGAGGGCAGAAGTTTCACACATTGCAATTCTTATGCTTTCCTTTCGAAAATAAAAGGTAATCGGTTCTAACACTTGGATTATTATGTTACCATGCAGCGCCTCTATGGCTTCTACATACCAGCGCGACTTGTCGCGCGACGCGACACGGCACAAAGGCCCCGCGTGTCGCGGGACGAGCGGTGCCTTTGTGTCGCGTCGCGTCGCGCGACAAGTCGCCCCGGTATGTAGAAGCCTTTATTCCAGCGTCCATCTTAAACAAAGGCGTTAGGGCAGCAAAGTCCCTATCGCGACAACAAATGTGTCTTTGTGTAAGTACGTCCATTATGTACTTATGAGTCACGTATATGGACATTGTTCTATTCAGTGTGCATGCAATATACTTTTTTGATCTGTGAACTATGGACTGGTTGGGGTTGTGTTAATAGATAAATTTATGAGCCTTCAAACATTTTTTATTCATAGAATCAATTAAAGTGTTACTTAATTAGTTCTCAAGACTGACCAGCGAACAGGATGTCTTCGATCTCCTGATGATACACTTTTAACTAATTTAGTATGAAAATACCTACTTATAAAAATAATGAAACAATTGGCATTAGGCGGTACAGTTGGCAGATGACAGTGGCTGAGTAAACGTTTTCTGCGCTACGGGTCGTTCGTGGGTTTGATTTCCGTACCGAATCCACTATTTAAATGGCCTAATAGAACCTATTTATTTTCTGATAAATGTCTGAGCATATAAAATTAATGTCCGTAGGTAAATGTACCTACGATAACATAAGTAGAAAATAACAAAATAGCTTTCAGTTTTAAGAAGTATCTTCATTTACTCTCCATACATATCCCAGTCGACTTCTCAAGAAGGTTCATAAATAATTCGATATCAATAATGCGGTCATCAATCCGTAATCTTCAGGTAATCAGGGAGGGGGGGCTGATCCAATGATACCTGTTCAAAGCAAATAGCATCACACTCGTCTTAAGACTCAGATATATGCCAGTGACCTTGAGCGGTTATCTTGCGTGTTCTGTACTGAGCTCTCGGAACACGTCGTACGTTCAGCCAGTAATAGGACTCGCCCATCAAGGAGCGCTGTCCCCCATTTGACGCAATATTAATTAATTAATTATACACAAAACTAAAAGTATTTCAATAAATCGCGTATACTAAAAAATTAATAATTAAATTATCTTTAAATTAGTGAAGGTTTCAGAAAAATACGCTTGGTAGATTTTGCGCCATTCTCATTTTGTTATCCGCGTTAGACATAACTTTACAAATTAATTTCACTATGTAATATAAACACAATCTAAAATATTCACATATTAAATTATTGAGAAAATGCTTTAATTTAACATATATTTTTTTCAGATCATTAACACTACTCGTTTAGACGTGATCTTCAGTATAAAATCATTAAAAGTCGGTTATCGTCGCCTTAACTACGGTCTTAGTAAAGTATAGTTGAACTTCCTAATCTAAAAGTCCTACCTTAAAATCCTGAAATATGGTGAGGCCAGTAATTTGATAAGAATTTAGTAAAACTGTAGGTGTATGGCATGTTTTTGTATTAGTAGCTACAATGATATTAAATTAAACAGATATGTTTTGAGAACAATTGCGTTGTGAACAATTGCGTTGTGAAGACTCGAAAACGTCCTAATTGGGACGTATTTGTTAGTCTGTGATGCCAACATTCGGTGATTGGTGGCCAGAATAATGTTTGTTTACATTCACGCGCAATTGACAACACTAGCTGTCTCTTTTTTTATGTTGTTTTTTGTCAAGCCATCTTTTTTCTATAATTTTTACTTGTAATGAAATGTAAAATGAATGAAAAGTAGGTACGTGTACTGCCGCTGCTGCACGGAACACTTTTTTCGGTTGTTTTGTGAGTGTCATATCTGTTTAATATAATATCATTGAGTAGCTATGTATATGCAACTTATCTAGAATATTTCTTTACTCGTGCTGGCAAATACATTGCATGATGTTTTTCTAACATAGAATGGCTGCATGTAACTTAGGTACAACTTATGAGTAATGGCTACCTACACATGTGATAATTTCCTTTGTGAAGGAGTAGGTAAATCGGGCTATCTAATCATTTTTATATTTCTTGGTAACGAATGTCCGACAGCGGATCTTGCTGTGCACAAACATCTACAATTTGTCTGGTTGCATAATATTAATTAGGGTTCATTTTAAACACTTTTACTTTGAAAATTGCTTAGTAATCCTTGTTTTGAATGTTTCGTAACGTTTGGCTAAATAGACAGTAAGTTACTTTTATGTAGGTTGATAATAATTATCTAGGTATTACTTAACTAATAGCTGCAGTCTCCTCATGCACTCGTAATCATCCCTTTTTACACTTACCCAGGGCGACTGATGGATCTCTGTGAGTATTTACGTATTGGATTTAGAAGCATAGACAATTTGAGTGGAAACATCTAATAGAGGCTGATATTGTTTTTGCTAAATGTATGCCTCTGGCTGATAAAATGATTATGGTAATATCCTATATTAAAAGCACTAACGAAGAATCTTTTGTGTTGAGGGTGAGTGAGGAGTGTGTCGGATGTAGAGGATCCGAGGTAGTAACATTTGATTTTTAAGGGTTCCGTACTCAAAGGGTAAACCTGGAACCCTATTACTAAGGCTCCGCCGTCTGTCTGTCTGTCCGTCTGTCACCAGGCTGTATCTCATGAACCGTGATAGTTAGACAGTTTAAATTTTCACAGCTGATGATGTATTTCTGTTGCCGCTATAACAAAAAAAACAGAATAAATAAATATTTAAGGGGGCTTCCATACAACAAACGTGATTTTTTTGCTCGTTTTTGCTCTATATTGATAACGGCAACAGGTAGACGCTTGAAATATTCACAGAATATTTAGTTATATATTCACTTTAAAAATAAATAATTAAATTAAAATAAAATAAATATTTAAGGCTCCCATACAACAAACGTGATTTTTCTGCAATTTTTATAGATAATGGTACGGAACCCTTCGTGAGCGAGTCCGACTCGCACTTGACCTGTTTTTGGCTTAGGTGTTGCAATATTTAAATCTAGGGAGACAACCCTAGATTTGACACTGACGGGTACCTGCAATAAGTTTAAGCTGCCTGCAAAGTTGTGAAGCCTCACCGCTGAAACCATAAGTAAAGTAAAGGTAGATTAAGTACCCTCTTAAGTATTGCAACCCTTGCTAGTGGAAAGAGATTGTACGAGTAAAACATGTTGGTGTGTAACGCAGTGCAATTGTTAAAGTTCAACAAGAAATTAGATCTGTAACTACACATGGCGATTAATTATCAAACTGTTACAATACAGTGCAAGTTGCGTGGCGCTAGGCTGGGGCACAAAGTAAGCGTGTGCGCTTACGCTTATCGTGTCTATATATTGGCTGGCTGCATGCGCGCGCGCACACTCGCTTACTCCTCTCGCCGCCGCACGATCGATTTTCCGCCCTTTATTGTGATTTCCACCGGCGCGTGAACCTACGCGAGTGAGGTTAGTGCATTTTCACAATTCCGTTGTTTTATTAGTGAAAAAAATAGAGCGAAGGTTTGCAAGCATTTGTGTTCTAACTGTGTTGTGCTCGTTTTTGTGCATGTACGGCATTGTGGATAAATACGAATGGATTTTATTGTTAGGCCGAAATAACTGTCTTTTTATTGTTCGCGTTGTAAGTTTTAAATAATTCTTGAACTGTGGCAAGCTGTTGTTGGACTATTTAAGTGTGTACCTATTACAAAACTGAGTTATAATGATAAAAAAAAACTAATTTATTTAAAATAAAATAAAACAAAGTTTTTAGGTATAGATAAAAATTATGGAAAAATAAATAATGGTGCTTCTGCTACGGGATACAATTAGAGCTCCTGGGGGCTACCTTTATCGAAGCGTACGAAACTAGCAATAACCTAATTAACCAATTAGATAATATAATAAATTAAAAACGCGTATAATTATAACCAACCCTTCGGAAGCCGCACTCATTATGTTTAATTTATTAATAAATACATTATTTTGATTTACGCCATAAACCGCAATTTCAAGCTAAATACCCATTTAAAGAAATAAATATAAATTAGCACTATTAATTAACAATAAATTATTATTGCTTTATTAGCTTATTTATTACTTAATAATTAAAGAAAAAAAAAAAAAACAATTTCTAATATCTATACTCCATTTGAAATAAGATTAGACAGTTAAATAAACTTGTTTACAGTCCGTTTAACCGATTTTGACTTCTATTCCGTAGGCATAAGGATGGCATTAAAAGCAAAAACGTGGTTACAATACCAACTGTTTATTACAGCTGTCATTGGTCACCAACGCAATAGAAGTCAAAATCGATTGAACGGACTGTAAAAAAGGTATATTTAAATGTCTAATCTTATTTCAAACGGAGCATAAGTGCGAATAAAATATCAATGAATATTTAAAATTACATGTTTTATAAAATATGTTCCGTTTGGTGCCAGAAGTAAAGAATAGCATCATCCCATTTCTTCCCATGGGTATCGTAAAAGGCGACTAAGGGACTTACTAGAGAATGAGCAGCAGCGTTCTCTATGCATTTTTAAAACCATACTGCGATCGCCAACCTGCCTGCCAAACGTGGCGATTATGGAACCCCCCCCCCCCTTTTTGGGGGAGGCCTATTTCCAGCAGTGGACGTCTTTCGGCTGAAATGATGTCAAACTCAAAGTCAATTTGTCTATTTCAAATAGGCTCATATAAGGCACTTTTGAACGTTAATATTTACAAAAAAATTGAATTGATTCTAGTCGCCCCTTCCAAAAGGTAGTTTCGTATGGAGAAGAATGGGCAAGAAACTCCACCGGATGATGATGATGATAAAATAATAATCATATAAGTATAACAACTAAGTAGTCAAATAAAGCCCTCTTCCTCTGTACTTTGCTGTGTCGGGGTCCACAATGATCATAATCTTTATTAAACCACTGATCATAATCTTTGTTAAACCACCTAAGTTCAAATGTGTAAGCAATAAATATATTGAGTATTGAGTACTCGAACAAGCTTAGTCAGCGCATTATAAAAAAACACATAATTATTTTAGCGTAAGCCTAGACTAATCGGCAGACTTATGTATCTACCTACAATTATTAATAGTTTATTAAGTAAGCGAATTATGTAGAACAATCATGTACTCGTGTAGAGTTGGTTGAACTCAAGATAAATAACTAATATTCATACTTATATAGTCAAAGAGCTCTTCACTAATTATCTATTTATTTTCAAACGCTTTTGTAGTATTTGTTTACTTACCTTCGTTAGGTAGGTAGGTAATAGGTACCTACTTATAGTGAATAGGTGCGTTGTCTGCTTTGTTGGTGGATCCGCAGCTGAAGCCCCCGGAATTCCAGTTTTCTCACGTTTTTTGCAATTTGCAGATCAGTGTCATGTTGTATCTTGATCAAAATATGATTCGCGACTGTAACAAAAAAAACCGCCAAGTGCGAGTCGGACTCGCGCACGAAGGGTTTCGTACCATTATTTATAAAAACGCAAAAAAATCACGTTTGTTGTATGGGAACCCCCCTTAAATATATGTTTTATTTTAATTTAATTATTTATTTTTAAAGTGAATGTATAACTAAAGATTCTGTGAATATTTCAAGCGTCTACCTGTTGCCGTTATCAATATCGAGCAAAAAATCACTTTTGTTGTATAATAATAATAATAATAAGTTTATTGATTCAAAATATACATAGACACGGGTTGTATACTAGTTACATGCTAAGACTTAATCAACTGACAATGGACACAAGTGGAGAAAAATAAACTAAAATAATTGTCTATAAAAATAAAAATTTAAATCCTGTCTCCTAAACTAGGGATGGCCTGTATCTTAGGACACAGTATGGAAGCCCTCTTAAATATTTATTTTATTCTGTCTTTTTTGTATTTGTTGTTATAGCGGCAACAGAAATACATCATCTGTGAAAATTTCAACTGTCTCACTATCACGGTTCATGAGATACAGCCTGGTGACAGACGGACACACGGACGGCGGAGCATTAGTAATAGGGTTCCCGTTTTACCCTTTGGGTACGAAACCCTAAAAAACAACTGTTCCCTACATTTACGTTTTCCTATCTCGCCTGTATAAATTTAGGAAACAGCTGATTTTTTTTCGCGATTTCAGGTTTGGTCCCATAGTAAAAGTTGTTCATAATGATGAGTACAATAACCCCTTAAAAGGTTGTGCGACATGTTGTATATTTACAGATTATAATCATTAGAATCATTAATACCTACATCTCTCTAAGTTAGATTAGTCCCGTTGAATGACTTTCATGAAATCATGACATTGAGGAACAAATCTAACTTAGAGAGATGTATATGCAAACTGACACTGACCTAACATTATGAAATCTATATAAATAAATATGGAATATAGAAAATCAAATATAAATATGAATACATAAATAATAACATAATTAAATAATAATTAAAATACTTCTAATAATAACGAATAATAATAATTTAATAATAATTACCTACATTATTCCTAAGCAACAGATAAAATAAAAATAACTACTAAACTATATCTGTATACACAAACCTAATAATATCTTTGTACACCTACACATAATTATGCACCCAACTAAACACATATTAATTATTTGTAATAATATTGAATTGCTTGAATTTTATTGTTACTTAGCCCTCTTCCTCTCTCCTAATTTATGCTTTTTGCTGTGCCCGACAGGGTCCATATTGATCTTTTACTTTTTTTACAAAAATTTAATTTCGCGGGCTACATTCTGAGGATTCTCTTCGTAAGTTCGCACGTAATGATGGTCATTATCAAATCTGTTTAACCATCCCTAATGGGAAAATATAGGTACTATTTTGGATTTCAATATTTACACTTTGTATGTCGATGTTAATTTTATTATAAGTACCTACCTACTTATTTTGAATGCAAATTAATTTAATTTCATTAGGTCTCAGAAGTAGTGTACGTCTTGATTTTCTTTCGTAACTTTTAACTTAATTTTAAAGTGAAAGCTTCAGTTAAATAAAACAACTTAGTAGTTTAACATGATTACAAAAATAACCTGCCGATTACATAAAACTACCAGTTGCTTAATATCATCAGCAATAATACTTATTAGCAGCTTCGAGACCGGCGGCGGGTCATTTTAGCAATGGGTATAGTGGCCGATAGATTTGTGCAATCGATCTCCAACGCAATGATGTGTTTTTAAACGTAGAGTCGGCGACACGTGCGCAGGCGCAGCGTGGTCTGAATCCACAATAAGTCCTTGCCTTGCGGCCAGTGTCATGTCAACACACGCCACTGGCCGTAACTTAACGATGCTCTTTGAGAATAATGAATGTGAGCATTTTATCTGATCGATTACGCCAGCTGATATCTTAGAAACCTTGTTGCTATACTATATTTCGTAATTAAACAGCAAAATATTATTTTATCATCATCAGTTCAGCTGAATGACATCCAGTGCTGGACATAAGCCTCCCCCCAATAGGGCGGGGAGGTTGCCATACTCGCCACGCACGCACGCTTGCGATCGCAGTATGTTGTTCAAATGCATAGAGAACGCTGTTGCCCATTCTCTAGTAAGTCCCTTAGTCGCTTTTTACGACACCCACGGGAAGAAATAGGATGCATGGATCTATTCTTTACGTCCGGCACCACACGGAACGAATATTATTTATAACAAGAGATCTCGTATGTTTCAAGGAATATAACAATTAGGTTAGGTGGAAGTACAGATTGGTTGTGATAGGTTACTTAAATGATGGAAACCCTACTTTCTTAACTGAGGAAATCTCTGACAGATATCAGAAGGAGGAAGTTAACCAGTCTCCTTCTTTCCAGATACCAAAATGAGTTCCGCCGAATTCAGACTGGAGCGCAGCGTTGAGCTATCGCCAGAGACAAGAGCTATCGCTGAGCAGGAGTTACGCGAGAACCCGGAGAGGGTCCGTGAGG
This sequence comes from Tiliacea aurago, assembly GCA_948098905.1. Lineage (NCBI taxonomy): Eukaryota > Metazoa > Arthropoda > Insecta > Lepidoptera > Noctuidae > Tiliacea > Tiliacea aurago. Next base: position 21,365,044 of record OX402581.1, on the reverse strand, counting down.
CCCTCGAGAGGCTGAAGGAACTACTGAAGGAGAACAAAGACTTGTGCTTCGGAGAGGACGATGAGCTGCTCACAATCTTCTTGCGGCCTTGCAAGTGGTATCCAGAGAGCGCTCTTGCACTTGTAAGTTTGTTTAAATATTTTGTTGGAAGTTTCGTTTTTAATTTTAAGCTGTGGTGTTTGACTTGATTTTTATCCGACTTAGCAAACACTGGGTTATTTTGTAAGTGACTGAAATCAAGACTACACTGAAATCCATTACTTCATGTATGTTAAATTATTCACATGTGGTTAATGGACTATGGCAAGTAGGACTCCGGTTGCGGACTACATTTATAGCAGGCCAGTCTTATTAAATAAATAACAATTAAATCTGTAACAGTTTTCATTAATAATGAGGTTTAATTAAGCCACTCGATATCTTTAACAAACATACGCGTGTGAGCAAGGCGGGTCATATTGTTACAGCCTACTAAATTTGCGTAACGCAACTACATAATGTAGTGATGTTTGGCAACTTCAATTACAAACGGTTAAGGCGCAGATATATGATTTTAGTAACATTTAAATCTGTTATTACGCCTTTAAATAATGCAAGTAAGATAAGCAAAACATTTATGTTAAACTAGAACGCGTACACATCAATTCTTTATGTGAATTTAAGTATTGTAGTAAAATACTTTATGATAATATAATAAATTCAGGTCAAGTAATGTCTACCCAAAGCATAAAAACGATATTACTTTCAAACTACTTATGATATTTTCATGTTTTTTTTTTGGATGAACAGATTATTTTATTATCTATAATTCTATCTGTGAATTTTTGCAACTATTCATATCTTTGTTACTAAAAATAAGTATTCCCTTTGAGACCGAACGGCAGCAAGGCACGCACCGTGAGCCCGACGCGTATTTGTATGGCCAAGGTTAGCGGTGATTACCCGACCCTTAACTACTGATTTCGTTGTCTTGTCCTAGACCCCGGTTATTATACGGTTTATACCAAGGATAATAAACAGCGATTATAATCTACTTAAATGTGATGGAGCCTGTAGTTGAGGTTGGAACATCTTCTTCAAATGTTACCTAACCTACCTATGCATGTTTGGATTACTTGTTTTTACGAGATAATTTTTTATCGAAATAATTAGTTTTGTGTTCTTTAAGCCTTTTTGCAGGAATTTAATTAATCAATATTAATATCTGTGTAGCAAAGGCATGTCTAATGTCTATAAAGTACCTAATTCACAAAGTAAAATTCGTGTTGAGTAATTCGTCACAAAGTGTTATTGAGATAACCTGAACTAAGGGTGACCACAGAAGTTATTAATGAGCTTGATGTGAATGTAAATGAAACGGCCTTCTTGTCCCTTTGGTCATTAATGGAACATTAGCAGGAGTGTCGATCCATTCTCTAAATAATGGTTAGGGCCCGTAACACGGTACAAAATTTTAAAAATTACTTCATCTCTTAGTAAGCATCTTATTTAACGATGAAATAAAGTTTGAAAGCACTTGAAACAAGTTTTAATTATATGGCGTAAGTGGGTTCTTAGCCCGTGATCAATAAACGTTACTTAGCACGTACTTTAACTAAGCATTATTCCTATCAATGTCGCACAACTGTCAAATTACAAGTCCAAGACAGAGACGGCAACATATCTTAGCCGAAGCACGAGCTAAGTGACGTTTATAGAAATAGGTTTTAAAGTTCTAGAGAGTTTCTTTCAAATCGTTCAGGGGCAAATGTCCAATTCTCAAAATGTCCAACGGTGTCAAAATGTTCAAATTCCAAAATGTCCAATGAGTAGGTCGGCACTGTCTTGCAGATAGATAAAAAAAAAAAATATATAAAATAAAATAAAGAGGGACTTAACAATTTTGAATTAAGTCTGTACCTCGACACATATACCTACCCCCTTATTACAAAACAAGGTTTATCTTCAGACCCAGGTTTAAAACATGGAGCCATTATGGAATTTCGAATTTTATTCCGACTATGGTAAAGTTCCTAAACACAAAACTGACAACCGAACTAAGTTTTCAGTTTTGTATAAAGAACGGTATTTCAATCACTGTTACGTTCTTATTACAAAAACTGGCTGCATGGTTTAAGCCATGTCAAAATATAAATCTTGTTTTGTAATATGGCGGAAAAAGATTGAGAATGATTTATACCTGCCTGCATGCCAGTATTAGGCCCTCAATTTCTTATCTCAATTTTAATAATTCAAAATGTGTAGGCAATACTGCAATAAAGTGTTAAGTAATAATAGCAAAATTCCATTTTCATTTGCAAGCACAAAAATAAAGAGGCGCTAGGTAAAAGATGTTGCAACCTCACACTTATTTGAAAACCTCGTTGATTCTATTATGTCAATAAATTATCGCAATAAAGAAATCCATTTATTAGCGCCGTAAGTAAGTATACACAGTACATTCTTACATAATAATATCGTAAGGCAGTGACAATGTTATACAATAACAATTAAAGCTGGATAACCAATATCTTGAGAACGTTAACTTTTTATACGTGTTTGTTCTTTATTCTTTAGCTTATTAAAAAGCTACTGTAGTAAATTATAAGAGCGAGATTACGGCATTGACATGTGAAAAGTTCAACGAATTAGAAGTAACGTTACCTATGACCAACACGCACTGGGCCCGCGTGGTGGATTACGGGCCACTCCCTCTCACAAGGAGGCGGCCTGTGTCCCAGCAGTGGGAACATTATAGGCTGATTATGCTATGCTTATGCTATGTTACCTATGAACGAATGTCTCTCGATTTCAGACAGAAGTCGACAATAACGCGCACATATAAAATGCTTCATTGTTTACAACATGTCCCAGAATTAACGCACAAACTCTTAAGGGGTCATTGTGCTCATCAAATGGTAAATAAAAAAAATATTCGTGATATGTTGTAACGGGTGGCCAACTACTTAGGATGTATACAACTTTTTTTAGCCCCCATTCTGATCTGACGCCAAATTTTTCAGTTGTTTGATGTTTACTATTTAGTAAGAATGCGGCAAATTCGTTATGCACCGTCGATACAACCATAACCACATTTACTTTCAGTAATTTTATTCTAAAGTTCATAAACGAATTTAAAAATGACATAATTTTTCTAACAAACCACTAAGAGTAACGAGTACCATTTTGGTCATTGAGGATTTCACGACCGATAACACGGGATTATCTAAAGGGACGTGTCGTGGTCAATCTTGAATACGAAAAGCAGTTTGTGCGAAAATTTAATGAAAAACACGATGAAAATAGATCGCATTTAAAGAATGTTAAAGGATTAGATAAAGCAGATCTTATTTACCGTATAAAATTGCCAAGCCTGAATAATATAATTCTAGAACAATATCCAGTAATTATCAATTGCAATAAAAAATATCTTTATTTAAAGTTGTATACTGGCCAACCTGTAGTATTGGCCACCCTGTAGTATTGATTTTAATGAAAACTTAATTCTAGGTACCTAATTAAAATAAAGCTGGTGGTTTTTCAGGGCGGGCGGTTCAATGTTTTCCAAAATGTTTCTCATTTATATCAAAACACAAGTACACTCTATTGTATATCATATTCATAATAGATATCTATGGAATTCTTAAAATATCTAGTAGATATAGCAATAATAACACGATGACTGATGAGTCCAATTCCACAGTTGAAGTGTCATCGAGTTATCTGTCGCTAGTTAGCTGATATAACAATTTCCTCTGTTTATAAACATATTATATAGGAATCTGCCCGTTTGCCGTCGGGAAGGGAGAGATAAGCCACGCGACGCAATGTCAAAGTTCAATACTTATCACAACGAGATAACTGTTATCACTCATCATTATTTACCGCTGTATTTTTAAATTGTCGGCGTATCGTAAATAATAATTAGAAATGTTATTTGTCGAGCATTCGGGGTCACGAAAATTAGGTCGGAATGATACGAATCCAACTTTGAATTGATTGGATTCGGATGTGGTAATGGTTTTTTTAACACATATGGCTTTCCATCTTTTGAGAACTAAACTATCTTAAGACGGAGATATGTGCCAGTTACCTTGAGTGGTTAGCTTGCGTGTTCTGTACTGAGCTCACGCAACGCGTCGTACGTTCAGCCAGTAATAGGACTCGCCCATCAAGGAGCGCTGTCCCCAATTTGACGCAATATTAGTTGATTATACACAAACCAAAAGGTATTTTAATAAAATGCGTATACTAAAAGATCAATAATTAAAATATCTTTAAATTGGTGAAGGTTTCAGAAAAATACGCTTCGTAGATTTTGCGCCATTCTCAGTTTTTTATCCGCGTTAGACATAACTATACAAATTAATTTCACTATGTAATATAAACATAATTTAAAGTATTCACATATTAAGTTATTGAGAAAATGCTCTAATTTAACATTATATTTTTTTCAAATCATTAACACTACTCGTTTAGACGTGATCTTCAGTATAAAACCATCAAAAGTCGGTTATCATCGCCTTAACAGGCAGGCTTCATTTGACATAGATCCTTAGCACTGCCTAAAAATAACTGAGAGAAACAATCCTATCAGCCCTAGATTTTCTTTGTTTATGTGACCTTTTTCAATATCTACGTATCTTGTATATGTTTTTTCGATACATGTTATTGTTTTGATAGCTACCGCACATTTGTTTTCGCGCAAATATCGTAGAGTGCAGATAAACACTGACTCCGTTCAATGCCAGCCACTCTATAAATTAACACATATTTGCAACTAAACATACCTATTGCACTGTGCACAGTGGTTGAGCCGGTTAATCTGACAACAACAGCTATTAATAAAGATGTAGATATCGATTAAAGTAAATTATTCCGTGTAATAGTGTTGCTAGAATCAATTCTATTATTTTTTTGTAAGTTTTGACTTTCAAAAGTGCCTCCTATGTGCTTATTTGAAATAAATAATTTGACTTTGACTTTGCTATGTTTTTGACTCGTTTTTTAACCATATACATAGAAACTACAATATGTTTCAAAAATAAAAAGGTGGGTTATATATTTTGTCGTGTATGCATGATATTCAACAGTTACCAATTTACCCATCTTAAGTTCATTGGCATTTTTAGATAGCAATCAGACATTTTCCTAGACTTGATAAGCAAGTTAAACTTTAGCCTTTGCCTTGTTTTTATCTTTGGTTCAAATTATTCAATTCAGTTAAAGAATAGTAATAAGAATTGAAAGATTTGGTAGTTTTCCTAAATACTGTCATATCTTTCTTGTAAATTGCTACATCTAGTTAGCATCTTAGGAAATTAAGTTGAGTAGGTGAGCGAATTATTGATGATTATAGTATGTTTTGATTACAGTCTACACTATCAGTCTTAATGTAGCGTCCAATACTGCTATACACTGACACACTCTCCGTATTGTGCACGTATTTGTTTAACAAACAACTCCGCGCGGTTGCATGTATCACGCGGAAGATTTGCAATAGACCAGTTATACGGTGCTGTAAACGCCGGGAAAACAGGCCGTAAGCCCGCAAGGTCTTGAGGACTGTATGAGCACTGAAGCAAGTAGTCAGTAAAACACATGTGCGGCTATCCTTTTACTGAAAATTTCGTGGCAGTCACGTGTTTAATCGCTTTTCAAACTAGGAAATTATTGTTTTATAGAAAAATATAGAAAGAAGGAAAGAAAAGAAAAATATTTTATTTGGGACACGTACAAGAAATACAAAAAATAGCAATAAATTTTAAACTAACTAAATACGAAAGAAAAAAAAAATAGACTGTCTACGGTATCTAATGCAAAGCAGCATACATAAATACTGAACAGAAATCTTATTTAACATTTCTTATAATCCTTTCCTTACTCTATTAATGAGATAAGGCGTTAGACTTCTTCATATTTGGAATTCACTTAATCTCGTCAGTGGGAGTGTCCAGTCTGGAGACGAGCTCTACAGGGTCGCACGGGGGTGCGGGAAGTGTTAGAGTTGAGTTGATAAGAATGAGGCTATATCTCTGTGGAGAGATCTTGTTAGCGAGAGCTGATCCTAAATTCCTGTTAATATTGAATTTTCGTAGAGTTCATGAAGTTTCATAGTAAGGACCTTAATTAAGATTTCTTTAGCTAGCAAGAGATACAAAAACCTATACTCCGATGGTTTAGGTAGATAAATAAAGGTAAACAAAAACCACGTGACGAGAGAGCTGTCAAGTAACCGACTAAACGTAATACCTGTCACTTCAGTCGTTATGCTACGTCACAGTTGTAGTCTTCAATTTAGCCACGTTTTATTTCGTCGACATTTAGAGAACCTGTCTTTTTGGGCCCTTTACAATAGAATTATTACAAAATACTATAGTATTATTAATTTATTATTTAAATTTAACAACAAAAATGTGTTCAAGCAATTACATCTACGAAGAGTATTAAAGTTTAACATACAGTATTGAGGAAACTATTGTAAAAATAAAACATACAATTTAATTTGGTTATACTAATAAGTTATAAGTTACAACGTATTTTTAAACAAGAAAGTGTCATATATAAAAGCCCTTTTTATGATTTGTTTACCTTTATTTAATTACCGAAACCAATGGAATATTATTTGTTTAAGGCTAAATTTGCAACTATCATTCAATAAAGTGTTGGTACCCTCGTAAAATTAGATGACATTGAACTATTTCGATAAACAATGTAGGTAGGTACACGAAGAACAATTAGAACAAAGGCAATCGACCCAAAGACAGTAGGTATAGATTGACAAAGACTAGAATTTAAAAACAAAATGAACCTTGATGTTGATTACGATACGTAGGTATTGTCCAAAGGGCGCGATCATGATCTGGTTTGTGACACATTGCTGAGTGAACCATCGGACTTCACCGGTCGGTTATCACGGCACGACCCGGATATTATATACCTACTAGTCTGCATTAGCTGATAGTAGACTATCGCTTGTTTCAACAGTGGTGAATGTTTCCATTCATGTTTTTGAATCTAATCTGTGCATGGTAACAATAGTGGACTTTGTAAGCTTTGAATCTTAGGTTGCCGGGTCTTTCTGTGAAAACAAAGTTGGCCTTATTATAAGACAAGGGTTATCTTTAGATCCAGGTTTAAACTATCGTGTCATTTTTAATTTCGAACCTGATTCCGTCTGAGATAAAGTTCTTAATACAAAAACTGATTTTAAACCCGAGTCTAAGTTGTCAACTTTGTAAGAACTTTATTTCAGACGAAACAAGGTTCGAAATAAAAAAAAACACGATGGTTAAAAACCTGGGTCTAAAGATAAACATTGTTTTGTAATATGGCCGAGTATGTTTAGTTATCGCCTGAAATCAGAGTTTATCCCGAATTCTGGGGATGATTGACAGCGTGAACATTATTGTTGCTGGTGCAGAGTTCCTGTTGTGTATGAAAACATACACTTCTAATACCGTACTAACAAGAATTTATACTATCATTAAGCAAGGACGAATTATTAATTCATGAACCGATACATTGTAATACCTACTTATTGTGCGCTGTATGAGTCACAGTTCTGAAAACAATGTTTTCTTCCACATTGAGAAAATGCTATGATTTCCGAACAATGACTAATTATGTTTTTGATGGAGCATATAGCTGAAAGTTAATTCATTAATGCGAAGAAATATTTTAACAACCGTTGGAGAAATATAAATATAAGGGCAATTAAGCAAATATTTCAGAAACACGATTCCATGATGCACTTTGACGTGGAACTAATTAATCTTACTCAATGTGTTGCGTACGCGCACTAACAAATGCTTGTGTTCATTTGGATTGCATTTAGAATATAATAATATAGTAAGGGTAGATAATAATATGATATACCAGTGTTAGCTTTAATAAGTATGTTTACTTTCCATAAATCTAATCTTATTTGTTAAAGAAGCATTAGATATTATTAAATTACTTATGTGTACATAATAACATCACTGTTTGGATAATGTCTAGATATTACGTTTACTGTCTAAAACAGGATCTCTCGAACTGGGATAGTATTTACTTAGATGTCCCTCTGAGGTGTATTATTTGGGCGTCTGGGGAACTCCCCTGACGCCAAAAAAAAAAGAGTCCATATAATCTTCTGGATTTTCTTCATGCCTGGAAAAAGCAAATTGATCATTTAAATCTGTATTTGCCTCATTATCATTTAAATATACTTTAAGGCAGGCTTACATATGCACTTGTAAATACTGTTATAATGGTATAGTATATAATATGAGATTGATAAACCCTGATCTTGGACATAGGCAGAGTTGCCGCAATATTCTCTTTTATTTTAATTTCAGAGCTGTTATTAATTTTAAGATGACACGTTTTTAAAACGCTACGATTTGTCCTTGCATGCAAATAATAACACAAGGTGGATGATAAAGCCTAATTACTAAAGTTGCGAGTAATGTATTAGTGAATTGTTTATAATAAATTAGTTACCTTTGAACATATTATGTACTGGATATGCTACGTAGGTATCTGTTTTGATAACAGTTGGTCGTTGGAATAACACACAGAGGCGTCATTTATTGATAATTATCGTGTTTCGGTTCACAGCTAGTTAATGAATGTTTTGTATAAAATATACACGGGTGTTGAAATTAAAAACATAATATATGTCACAGTTTTAATGATAAGTTTTTCTTTAAATAGATCTGTAACGTTCTTCAAAGTTTGATACCTTCAATTATGTAGGATATCATAAACTTTTCTGCTGCTTAGCAAACAAAACAGAGAAAAATTTATGATAAATATATTTTATTTTAAGGCCCTGGTACACCACCTGCGGATAGTTCCAATACAGACAGTTTCATACAAATTCTATTTCTATGTATTTCCGATTTGTTTGCCAGTCGACAGTGCCTACTTGGAGGTATAGAAACAATCTGGTCCACAGTACTTACCCAGAGGTGGAGAAACAAGCATTGGACGCAGACAAATAAAAAACAAACGTAATCGAAATGAATGAAATCGTAGATCGTTGTGAATTGCATAAGGTGAGAGTACTAGTTCACAAAGGCAGACGCAATTAGACGTTATTAAATATAATAACACTAGAGTTATTAGGCAACACCACGCGCGATGGTATGGTGGCCATACGTGCCAACTATGAGAGTTGCAAACTGCAATCAGTCGTTAACCGGCCTCTAGATCTTGGGCAATCAATCTTAGCAACACGATTTTGGCGGCCATACGTACTTATAAGTCAGAAATAAATATTAAGTAGCTTATTAAACGTTACAGTCTTCTATTGAGCAATGTTTGAGTTTGATTTTTCAAGAAATTGTTGACCGTGAAGTAGCTAAATATACGTTGCACCGCTCAAATTGCTATAATTTTGGGCGAAAGATCTAAAAAAAAAAAAATGGCTGAGACGTGCGTGTCTGATTCCTATTATCTTAACATCAGCAATTTTCATAAAAAAACAATGCAAGCTATACCTTCGTATAAGTATTCTAATAGCATGCACCTACTTGTTTCGTACGTCTGAAATTTGTGCGCGCAATGCCAAGTAGAAGTAAGTTAGTAAACTATTGATTACCTGTAGTTTGTATGAGCTGCGTGTGTAAGCTGTCCCATTCATCAATGTGTTACGTGATTTACATAATGCGCTTCACTTTATACATAAGTAAATACACTTACCATCAAAACTCAGAGCATACAAACGAGGTCATTTCGAAGCCTCGGTTCTCCGTCAGGTAACGATTCGAATGAGATCTGATAGCAGCTTTCCAGAATACGGATGGAGGAGGTCTAGAGTGCCTAAGGCTAGGCGCCCTGATCAAACCGACATTTCATACCGGTGATTTTCATGAAGCAAAAACCTCAAAAATAGCATCAAAATGTATAGAAATCCCAACACTCAGAACTCTACACAGTTTCTGGTGTAAATGGCTTGTCTGGAGGCCTAAAATGGGCACTTTGGCAGAATCATAATATGATCTGCGTACAATTCATACATCCCGCAATTCATCTCTTTGACAGCTGCTATTTGACATTAGACTTCAATAAAGCAATTCAAAATCTGTGGACCATTTTACGAAACTCCATACAAAACTGTCAAACAGATGAATTGCGGGATATGAATTGTACGAAAATCATAATCCTGAACAAGTTTACCCCCTTGTCACGAGCCATAAGATTATTAAATATTATTTCTATGGAGGTTGATATATTTCATTGCAGCCTGAACAGATTCACTGAAGTAGCACTGAAGTGCATTGAAAACTTTTAGAGGCCATTTTATTGTTATTTTTGTTAATTTAGTATAAGTATGATGTAAGTTTTATTGTAGTAGCATCGCATTGGCACTTATAGCTGTTATGGTGTTATTTACGTAATTTTTAAATAAATAAATAATTATGATTCTGCCAAAGCATCTATTTTGGCCCCCTGATCAGTTACTAGAACCTAAACCTAACCTAGAACTAAAAAATCGAAGACATGTGACATCTACCAACCCGCACTGAGCCAGCGTGGATTACTGCTCACTCCCACTCACAAGAGGAGGCCTAGCCATGTCCTAGTAGTGGGAATATCATAGGCTGATTATGAAATAGGTAAGTGCTATAGGCAACCTTCAGAGCACATCTCTTCACAACAAATTACTCGCCGGTAGTTTTCATCACTGAATTGCCATATTATCGAAACTAACAACGAAATGAGCTGCATTGTGTTTTGCACAGATAATGTAAACTATCCGATTATTATGATAACACGTTGAGATTACAGGAATCGAGTTAAATTGAAAATGTTTTGATAGAAATATAAACTTTAAAATTCGTAAAATTTGTGCATTTATTATCTGTAATTTTTATCCTACATAACAAAGAGTATTCTATTCTATTCTTCGCATTATATCTAAATTATAAAGACAACAAGTAAAGGCACGTGCAGACTGGGGCGATACGCGGCCGCGACGTGACACTATTAGGTATAGTAGCACAATTTCTATGTCGCTGCCTGTCGCGCCAGTCTGGACGTGCCTTAATTGTCAACGACAGCAGTTATAAGAAACGGGAGATTTTGATCATAAAAAAATTGCTACATTATAGAAGGAGGTCCTAACACCATTTTAAATATAAAAAAACCGGTCAAGAGCGAGTCGGACTTGCGCACCGAGGGTTCCATACGTTTATAAATATGATGTTGATTATTTCTGAAAAACTGTGCTATTTAGAGAGATCGTTTTACATATTTTATTAATTTTTGAGAACGTGTAACAGCGTTCTTTCATATGATACTGCACATGCCCTAGTAGCCCCACTTCAAATTTTTAAGACCCTTTCAGTCCCTTTTGCAAAAAAGATTATTTTTAAAAATTTCGTTCTTGTTTGTAAAATAGTTGGGCAAACGTCATCTAAAACTATTCTAAATTTCAAGTTGATAGCATTAGTAGTTCTTGAGATATCCAGGTGTCACAGAGAGACAGACTTAGTCTCACCATAAGGGTTCGTTTTTACCATTTTGGTACGGAACCCTAAAAATGGAAACTTCCTTGTTACAGTTTTTTTGCCAAAAACGTTAAGAGGCCGATTAAATTATTTCAGCTTCGTAATAACTAGTATTAGATGCTCGAGACTGGTTCGTCGAAATGTGCTAGATCCAGACTGCAGACAGATAGACCGGCAAATTATACGAACACGTCTAACATAGCTCTAATTATATCATTAAAAATTTTCTCTTTGATGCTAAAGTTTCTCGCCGGAAAGCACTGTACAGTGATGATAACTTATGCATAAATTAAATAAGTTTAATGTATGGAAAACTTGCTAAGAACTTGATTTCACAGCGGACTGTTTACGTCTCTTTCGAACTAACGCTTTGCATTGCAAGCCAGTAAATGTAGATTTTAAAGTAAAAGTAACTATTCATGTATTGCTATTTTCACTTCGGTCTGTTTCAAATTGATTGTTTCTTGTAACTGATCCTATTTAATGCTTCACTTTGTCTTATATTTCCAAATAAATTATATCCAAAGAGTGGCCCGGAACCAATGAGGTTATATTATATGGTGTTTAAAAATTAACCCGACAAACATTAGACCATTATCGAACTGAATAACTTTACTATGCAGAAAAAAAGAAAAATCACCTGTTCCATACTAAAGTTTATACCCACTGTTCTAAACTGTATGGAACATCAGATTTTTTTTTGCAATTGGAAAGTTTGTCCTATAGCAAAAGTTATTCAATTCGATGGTCTAAAACACTCCTTAAAGATTGTCGGGTTAATTTTTCAACACCGTATTATAATATCGAGCCTGATATGGAAGAACATCTTAAGCGACATAATGTAGGTATTTCACTTTTTCAAAATAAAGAAAATGATACCAATCCTCTGTAAATTTATGTCGCTTACGATGTTCTTCCTTGGCTCGATATTATAACATCATTGGCTGGAACCAAAATTGCTCGCGCGTTTGTGTCTTCTCTATTGATCTTGAGGAGATAGAGGTCTAATATCTGAACCTTCGTAGCATTCACCTTCGTTTGTAAAAATCCTATTAGAAGTTTAGAACCTTGTATTTTATAAATTTACTAGGGAATCTGTTATTCTAATATTGGACGTTTTATCGAATATAAATGATGACATACAGATTAAAAAAAAATATATTATTTATACCACGGACATGGTCGCACCCTTTTTTACTACGAATATTGTTTACAGTTTTTTTTTTATTTTCATTACACATAACTAACTTAAGTCTACGTGAGTCCATCGATCAATTTTTAATAAACATACTCATGCGCTTGCAGATATAAGTACTTACTATAATTATGGTTATAATATTTTTTATTTTTATTAATATAATACACAGGCATTACAATATTAAATATATATGATAAATTGAAGAATTACATTTTTAATGATTAATATTTGAAAAGTTTACGAATTTACTTTATTTTTATATCTTAACTACCTATAATTTTAACCTACACAATTTAGTGCCTATTCACTACCTATATACATCATCAGCTGTCTAACCTTTTCCCAACCATGGTGGGGCTCAGCTTCCAGTCTAACCAGATGCAACTGAATACCAGTATTTTACATGGAGCGTCTGCCTAACTGCCTCCACAACCCAGTTACTGGGTTTATACGATACCCCTTGGTAAAACTCGTTGTTAGACTTTCGGGCTTCTGACAAACCGTAACTGCCAAAGATCCACGAATGACAGCCGGGACTAACGGCTTAACGTGCTTTCCGAGGCACGGAGGGGTCTTGGTATGTAAAGATGGTCACCCATCCACGGACTAATCGCGGCAAGCGTCGCTTAACCTGATCTGAGGCTGTTATTACTTAGCCACAAGCCCCTCTCCCGCTCCGTCCGTGTGGTGCCGGACGTAAAGAATAGCACTCGCCTATTTCTTCCCGTGGGTGTCGTAAAAGGCGACTAAGGGATCTACTAGAGAATGGGCAGCAGCGTTCTCTATGCATTTTAACACCATACTGCGAGCGCCAACCCGCCTGCCAGGCGTGGCGATTATGACAACCCCCCCTCCCCCCTTGGGGGAGGCCTAAGTCCAGCAGTGGACATCTTTCGGCTGAATTGATGATGATGAAGCCCCTCTATATTCACTACCTATACGTATACATACATGCCTTGATCGCTGTGTACCGACTTATTTTCGTAGTAAATAAAAACGAATATATATTTACAGATGCGTCGTACAGCCGAGTTCAAACGTGACAACGCATCATTGCTCGATAACTTATTGCCTGAGCAAGAAAAAGTAGCGTTCCTCGACCACAAGGTCGTGAACGTTTTGAAGGGCCGTGACCACAAGGGCAGAAGGGTCCTCGTCGTTAACGTCGGAGGTAAGCTGCTCACTCAACTAATCGCTTTATTTACGAAAAACGTCGGTTTATTACTTAGAACTTTATTTGAAAGAATAGAGCTGACCTCCAGTTACTGTTAAACGACGTTTTTCCATTGATTGTTATTTAATCTTCGTGTTGTGTGTGCAAAGGGCTGGGAAACCGTTACCATTCATGCAATATATCGACCTTTGAACTCAACGAGTAAATTTTATATGTACTTAGTCGTTTAGAGGTCACGACGTTTACCTATATATATATACCTATATTAAAGCTATCCACTTCAATACACTTCACTCAATCAATATTTAGATTTACCAAAAAAATATTCCAAATGTGATTACCTACATAGAGATTGAATAACGTTTGTTGAAAAACAAGATATCGTATTGAAAATACGAATTCTACGTAGTGTCAGTCACCGGGTGAATAAGTCGATATCAATCTGTCGAAATAATATCAATAGCGTCGTGTTTCGAAACATCGTTGTCCCATTCCAACAACAACAATACAGGGGGCTTAAAATGGACACTTTGGCAGAATAGAAAGAAAAACAAAGAAAATACGTTTATTTGCGGTAAACATAACGCAAAGAAAAAAAAAACACAAACACGAAAGAACAATTTGAATCATAATGATCTGCGTACAATTCATATCCCGCAATTCATCTATTTGACAGTTTTGTATGGAGTTTCGTAAAATGGTCCACAAATTATGAATTGCTGTAGTGAAGTCTAATGTCAAATAGCAGCTGTCAAACAGATGAATTGCGGGATATAAATTGTACGCAGATCATATTAAGACTCTGCCAAAGCGTCCATTTTAGGCCCCCTGATAAATTGTAATGATTAATCGCTTGACTGTACTTGCGAGACAATACATAGACGCTATGAGAACACTTTCTATTTTTGTGCTCGATGATACGATATCTCAGAGATGTATTGAGAACAAAAATGGTAAAGTTTCCACAATTTTTTTGAATGACTCCATCCGTTCCTGTTTTCCTTCAAACAATCATCACTTTGTTAGGTAACTACGTATTCGTAGCAATTCATAACCTATTTCAATAGTGTTTTTGATTCATATTTTAATGTTCAGTCAAGTAGAAAACAAGTAGCAATAGGCGCCAGCTGTGGGACTAGTGAGATTGCTCTAAAGCGTAATTCCGTATTCGAAGCGTATGCGCAATATGCATAAATAGTGACAGTCCGCCAGTGTGCTGCATATAAAACATTACGAAAACCCATTCTCTCCAGCTGACATATAACACAAGAGGCAGGCATGAAATAATTATTGAATAGTCTTTTGTCCTGATAACACCGAAATTTCTTCGGAAAATTTATATCTTTGAACTCGATCTGTGTCATTGTTTTGTTTTTCAGCAACTGAGTTTATCTACTTAATAAAAATCTTTTTTTATTTATTATAATAATAATACCATTTATTTCAGGCGACATAGGCCCATAGAAAAATACCTTAACCTAAACATATATACTGTATATAAACCAAAACTAGTGTTAATAAAAAGGCTTAAGACTATGTTAGTAGCACTTCACTTTGCACTAGATTGTGCCTAACACCTTAAATCTATCATTACAGGCTAATGCGATAGTTAAGTCTACATATTATAAATCTCCATACTTTCTAGTCAAAGTCAAATTATTTATTTCAAATAGGCACTAAGAGGGACTTTTGAAACTCAACCGTTACTCTTTTAAAAATGTTTTACAATATTTAGTTTAAGTACATTAAATTATGTGAAGACGATGCACCTAGAATACAATTACCTACTATAAGTACCACAATAGGTAAAAATAATTAAAAATGAAGCAATGAAAAATAATTTAATTATGAGATAGATACATGGTGGTGTGCTCACATATTAAAGTATGTTTTCCGAAAAAAAAAAAAAATAGTCAGTGTGTGAGTTAAGGTAATCACAGAATGGAAAATAACTGTCATAAAAATAACAAATTAAGTATACAATTAAAATACCAACCATTTTGATTTTGTCTAGTACTTATTAAATGTACTGGGTACCTATATATTTTACAATCAAAATTCACCAATTCAACACTTAAATTTAATTATAACATAACACCCTAGAGGTCGCCAGAGTAAAGTCGTTCAGTTAACAAGAAAACAAGTCAAATAAATTCATCCATTCACTGGCAGACAACGCGGCAACGTTCAGTCTAAACAGCTGTGTCTAGAAACGTGAAACTCTGTGCAAGCGTTTCTTTTATAACGAACTAGCTGCTGGCCGCGGCTTCGCCCGCGTGGCTTTTTATAAACATATAAACCTTCCTCTTGAATCACTCAAAACCGCATCAAAATCCGTTGCGTAGTTTTAAAGATCTACGCATACATATTAGGGACAAACAGGAAGCGAGAACCAATGGCAATGTAGTGAAGAGAGAACCAAGGAAGGATTTTTGAAAATTCAACCCCTATAGGGGATGAAAATTTGTGTGATAGTTCTTCATTTTTGCCGATGGGGAATCCTACTGGGCATGAGTAAGGCTTTTAAATACATGAATTTTTTAACAATCCAAGATCGGTCATGTGAGGTGTCCAAATATTAATACTAGCTTTTGCTCGCGGCTTCGCCCGCGTGGAGATCGGAAATTATCACACGGGAACGTACTACTGAGATAAAAAGCATTCTATGTCTTAAGCCAGGTCATGGTCTACCCATGCGCCAAATTTCATCTAAATCCATTCAGCCGTTTTAGCGTGAAAGCGTACCAAACAAACAAACAAACTCACCGTCGCATTATGTAAACATAACTAACGAATAGTTTTATCTGACAGGTTCATGGGACCCAAAGAAAGTAAATGCCGACCAGCTGTTCAGGCTGTTCTACCTGATCCACTTGGCAGCCATGTTGGAGCCCGAGTCACAAGTCAGAGGCACCGTCGTCATCATGGACTTCAACAACATGGGATGGACACAGGTTAGTAGATTTACGATCCTTCATGACTTTACTCTTGTTCAGACATCTTTTTAATTAGACTAGGGGCCGCCCACTGGTCGAAATTCGAACTCCCTCTACTTACAATCAATATAGTACTTACTAATCCCACGAGTAGTACTTAATTTTTACATGGTCATGCTGTCACTTCTGTCACCTCTATCTTCAAGTCATGAGACCCTGGTACTATGTGTGTGTGTCAAACGCATGGTAGTGTGTGTAATGTTTTTATTCATATTATATAAACATATTAGCTTTATGCACTCCTCCTCCCCATAAACCCCATAGAAAATAACTCCCAAGTCACAGGCAATAAACCTAGTTTGGGAGCCGGGAGATTAATTAGTCTCACATCTTCGTACCAAATTATTGTACAATTGTTTTTGTCACCAAGTTAAAGATAAATAAAAAAAAAAAAACCTGTACTCTACTTGCGTAACACAGTTTGAATCGCAATCGGAATGATTTTGAAATATATTGCTAATCCATTGCTTCTTATGGTAGAAAAAAATGTCTGCTCAACAACGTAACATATGTGCGATTACAAACTTACTTTTGCAGTTGGAGAATTGACCGTGACGTACATCGATGTATGGGAGAACATGTTTTTCAACTACAATGTTAAGTTTTTTTTTGGGATAAATTCGCCAGGTTTTTTTTTATTTTCTAATTTGTTTACTAGTAGTTGATTTAGGAGAAAGGAAACGCATACATGTGACTTTTTAGTACATCACTCTTTTGAGTGATGAATATAAATGTTGATGGATGGAGAAGGAGAGAAAGGCCAAAGAAAAGATGGATTGTATGAGGAATGATATGGAAGAGAAGGAAGTGAATGACGGCTGACAGGGAATGGGAGAAGAAAACGTGGCCAACCCCACGTAACATGGCACAAGGGGGGGAAGATGATGACAGGTCAAAATCAAATCAAATTTATACTTGATTTGATTATTAACTTATGTTTATTGTACACAAAGACATTAAATTATTTATTTATGTAGGAAATTAGGTTACGGGCGTAAATAAAAAGCAGTACTTTAAATACCGGTCAATTATATTGAACGTTTCACAGGGAAGGAATTATGTCTGATTGCTATGGCAGCAAATATAAAAAAAGAGGACAGTTTTCGGTTTTATATTAAACATTGAGTGTTAGTACTGTCAGTGTTGCCATTATCAGAAAGTAAGAATCAATTCATTTTTGCACAGTCAAATCGACCAACAACTTAACAATAGACGGGACATAGCGAACAAAATCGTAATCCGATACATTTGTCCTAGTGGGCACAAGTCGCTCAGTCTAGTGTGGTACGAGGCGCATGTCAAGTTGCAATTCGCATTCATGTCCACCAAAAGAAAATTATTTTCGAAGTATAATGCCCAATTGTGCAATATGGTATTGCAAATCTCGTAGTTATAAAACGACTAGACGACTTAACCACGGTATTTTCACTGAGACGTGGATCACAATTTTTCTATGACATTACTTCTAATAGCTTATCTATAGTAAGTATCTATCTTAAATCTCTTTGATTGTACAAAGAGAAACACATAGGTTGCACAGCTGGCTCCTGAACTAAGTAAAAAGATAATTGTATCTCAAGAGCCAAGTAGTTAATTTACAAGCACAATACGATTTACAATTTTTGTGCAATAACAACGCAATTGCTATTTCAACTAGTCACGTACCGTAAAAGTGGCTTGCGTTCAACAAATTAAAAGTGTAACCCGTTACCCATCTTTTATCGTTCATCTTTCGAGTTTACGTCAAGCGCATGCGTGGAGTGCCGACTTTTTAAATGACGAAATTATATGTCGTTATTTGTGCCAACTAACTTGTCATGTCGTCATAATCACCCAACGATTTATTTGCAAAAACTAGTTTGTGCTATAATATTACGCCGTGTCTACAAATGTCGCTGACTCTTGTTGCTATTGTATTAAAGTTCATTGCGGTTTGCACAAGTGTTTTGGCACACACAGTCCCTTGCTTTTCAGGAAATTACCGATACAAATAATTCTAGGTCGTTGTTTTAATTTGATATGGGTGCATACATAATGTGCATTGTTCTTTTTTATTGAAGTTGAAAATGGTAACTTTAACTGTTTATCGAGGAGATAAAACGTGAAAATTAGATACCTACCCGCTTGAAATGCATTGTTTGAATTGTAAATGCCTTTTGAGTGTTTATTGGCAGCCATCCAAAAAATGTGCAGATTATCGTATTGATAATGTCATTGTTTATTTATAATAGTGTTAAATAAAAATATGTGTATACTAGGGCGTAGAGATAATGGCCATACTCGATATCAGTGCTAGAAGTAGACGGATCACTTTCACTGCGCGTGCGCTGATTTGAATTCATCGGCATCGTAACGAAGTGACAGTGCCTGCACTGTGTCTGTGTCACACGGCCATGTTGTGAGATACAACACCATTTGTTTATGTTTTTATAGTTGATGATCTATTAAGACGCAGATATATGCCAGTGACCTTGAGTGGTTAGCTTGCGTGTTCTGTACTGAGCTCACGCAACGCGTTGTACGTTCAGCCAGTAATAGGACTCGCCCATCAAGGAGCGCTGTCCCCAATTTGACGCATTATTAATTTTTTATACAGAAACCAAAAGGTATTTTAATAAAACGCGTATAGTAAAAGATCAATAGTTAAATTATCTTTAAATTGGTTAAGGTTTCAGAAAAATACGCTTGTTAGATTTTACGCCATTCTCAGTTTTTTATCCGCGTTAGACATAACTTTACAAATTAATTACACTATGTAATATAAACACAATCTAAAATATTCACATATTAAGTTATTAAGAAAATGCTTTAATTTAACATATTTTTTTTTCAAATCATTAACATTACTCGTTTAGACGTGATCTTCACTATAAAATCATTAAAAGTCGGTTATCGTCGCCTTAAGTGCCGACCTATTCAACTTTATTGTTGTTGAAGCATAAGGCCAAATATTGTTCAATGAGCACGCACTCTTTCCTACACTTACCAAGTGTAATGTGGGTCAATCTTACACAGTCATTGTTTCTTTAGTCTTTGGATTCAACGTTAACGTTCTCCCTGTCAAAAATATGTGAATAATAAAAGCTTGTTTAGTTTGGACCCTGTACTGAAAAAGTAAATATTATTGTTTCTACACCGCGGGTCTCCACACGAACTGGCCGAGCTGATGAATCATGAAGTCCCTGAAACAAAGTGCAGGTACCTAGCTCAAAGTACAATGTGCATGTTTCTGTATGTTATAAACAAAGAAGTGTAGTATGTGTCAGCGTGCGTCGCTCTTTGCATTGTTTAGTTATCTTTGTTCCAACGCGTAGTTACGAAAAAACATGTGCATTTATACACCGCGTATAAGGCGTATTATTATTTATTTGGCTTAACAACAGGACCTTGTACTTATAAATATTTCTTGCGGTTTTATTAACACTGTCTCAAAGGCGAGGAATCGGTTAAAATTGATCGGTGCGAATTAAAAGATTCAATAAATCGCGGTTTTGCAATAAAATCTGTCACCTACGTAGGTATACCTGTTTGAGGAGGAGTTAAGATTAATTTAATTAATAAATGAACTGATTTTATTTCTGAAAGAAGTTTTGTACAAACGTATTTCAACGTCAACGTCAATCATATTTTAAAAAGTAGATAAGGTTTCCTATCGGACTACTCTGAGAAGAAAGACCGAAACAAGCTCAGAGGTCACAGTCTCTTTTAAAGTCCAGACATAATCTTGCTCAGATCATGAGAAGACCATGTAGATTGGTGTCTGAAATGGTCTTTTGAGGAAGAACCACACAGATTGAGTGAACCTATGCAGTCAGTGAACGCATTTGTCAGTAATCGTGCAGCTCAAGGAGCTCAACGATTAAATAAGTAGATAGTCAAGTACCAAAGAGAAATATTGCGATTTTACGGCTTGATTTAAAATATCGCGCAACCTGGCTCTATGCAGATATTAAGCCATAAATTTAAATAGGAATTAGCAAAACGTTGCGTTTCTACTGCGCTTGTGTGATGCTTTGAATATTATTATATTTAATTGTTAAGTACATAAACGAAACGTGTAGATTACGAGACGTACTTAGCACTTCTAGCTAGATTGTAGCTTTGTAAACATTGAACAGGATCTAGCCTATCAGCGAATGTTTATCTTATCAACATTGTACGTACTATAGTAATCCATCATTTGTAAGCAGATTAGCGTTTATTCGTTTTAAAACATTACTTATAATTAATTTCTCTTCTTATTATATCATCTTGGGTTCAATTAACGTTATCATGACGTTCTAATTTTGCATGTATGGAAAATAAAATTGGCACAGTCACAATGATTGTAGAGCCTCTATTTTTGTTCCGATTTGCTCCTTTATTGCACTTAATATTATATTTATTTTAACTTTAATTAACACGGTTAAACCAATTACATTAATTAAAGGCAGAGACATACTTACACATAGAAAAGAAAATATAAAATTTTAAAATTCTGGTAAAAACATAAAAACAATAAAAATAAAAAACTATACTTTCATGACCTGAAAAGGAAGGTCGAAATTTAAATGACAAACAAACGGTTACTTCCGGTAGTACCTTTAAATCTAAATTCCACGAAGCAAGGAAGTGTGTTTACCAATAAACACGATTATACCTTTGCTAGTCATATCACGCTCGGTCGGAGAGGTCGATGCTGTAAGGTGTCCCACCTGCTTTATATATTAGGATCTGCGAAATGAATGTAATTTGTTCACAGATCATGTAGTCGGCGTCATGATTATGAGAACATATTGATATCATTAAACCCGTGTGAATCGCCACTACCGCGTTCTTAATTATCACTATATTGCAACTGTTTAGGTCAGGTATGGCGAAATTAAATTAACGTTAACATTTAAGTATGTGAGCGCTTATCAGTTCAACGGACTGTTTGATAAATAGATCGAATAACAATGGCTGAAACTGAAACGTATTTTCATTTTCCATGTTATATTATTTAAGCGTAAAGTATCGTTTAAGAATGTCACGTGTTCTTGCATCCGATATTCTTCCAAACAATAGCGTACTCGTAGTTCATTATGATAATCAACTGGAGGAAACTAATGTAGATTAATGTGTAATTGTATGTCAATCTTACGAAATTAGTCATCGTTGATTAATAAGTACCGCTCACAGGGAAAACGTACTTGCTCAGGGTTTCCTCTCAAGGGGCGTCACGTTCGAGGCTGTTGATCACTCCGTAGATTGGAACTCAGTACATAAAGATCCTTCCGTCGTTATCTTGATAGATTTATGGGCCCTTAGAGGTTTTATAACGCTGATTTATTTAATATAAAACATCTATACTCTGTTGGTTTAGCTAGTTAGATAAAGGTAAACAAAATAAAAGGTAGTAAACCACGTGGCGAGAGAGCTATCAAGTAACCGACTAAACGTAATACCTGTCACTTCAGTTGTCATGCTACGTCACAGTTGTACTATTCAATTTAGCAACGTCATAATTCGTTGACGTTTAGAGAACCTGTCTTTTTGGCCTCTATACAATAGACAGATTACAAAATATTATAATATTATTATAAATCGAACTAAAAATTGGTGCTCAAACCAAACTGTTACATCTACGAAGAGTACTTTAACAATAAATTATAAAGTTTAACATACATTAATACAAGAGAAAACCATCGTAAAAACCAAAATACATTTAATTTGGATAAAGTATTTTTAAACAAGAAAGTGTCATCTATAAAAACCCATACCCCCTTATTACAAAACAAGGTTTATCTTCAGACCCAGGTTTAAAACATGAAGCCATTATTGAATTTCGAACTTTATTCCGACTATGGTAAAGTTCCTAAACACAAAACTGACAACTTAGTACCGAACTATGTTTTTAGTTTTGTATAAAGAACGGTATTTCAATCACTGTTACGTTCTTATTACAAAAAATGGCTCCATGGTTTAAGCCATGTCAAAATATAAATCTTGTTTTGTAATAAGGCTGTTTAAGTATACGATTTGTTTAGATTTATTAATTACCTAAACCAATGGAGTATAAGTAACATGTAGTTATTAACTAACCGCAGTATTACATTTCTAAATAATTAATGTTACGAAAATCGGAGCGGAAATTGAGCAAGCTCAGCTAGCCGTTGATTATAATTGAACCTTTAGTCCTACGTCCGTAATGCCATTTACGACACCATTTAGCATAACTGAAGATCAATATTTTAGTTAAACATCCTTTGTCTGATATGGGAGGATTGGAGGAAATAGGTTTTCCTTTACATACATTTGTTAAGGACGACGGTAAATACGACACGAACGTTGGGTAAACAATTGATATCGTGGTTCTACTTGTTTGCTCCTCAATCCGGAGTTCTCAACCTTCGTGGTCAGTGCAGCCGCAACTGGGTCGTGATGTACTGAGTCTGTCTGGTACGGATACTATCCTGTTACTTTACATAACTATGCTGCCCAAGTCGCTATTAATTGCGTAGACGTACCGAGAAATAAAGACACATCTGTAAAAAACTTGTGATTTGACGTCTGATAAAGATTTATTAGTATAAATCCTTTCGATAAATTTTCATTAATACTAGATGTAGTAACTACTTACATTATTTTATTGCACGAATTCCTCAGGAATTAAAGATTATCTTTAGATCCCTAGGCTTTGCAGAATGAAGATAGCATAATTCTTACAAAATGGCGATAACGGAACCTTATGGTCAGGACAGATGATTAATTTAGTCTCTAGATAATATTATTGTATAATTTAGTAACATAATCAGCCTATAATGTTCCCACTGCTGGGACACAGGCCTCCTCTCGGTGAGAGGGAGTGGGCCGTAATCCACCACGCGGGCCCAGTGCGGGTTGGTAGATGTCTCATGTTTTCGAATTTTCGTTGTAGGGCATGCCGGTTTCCTCACGATGTTTTCCTTCACCGTTTTTGAGAGCAGTGGTGATGAAATAGTTTACACAAAGTAAAGCGCCTGCCTGGGTTTGATCCCTCGACTTACTACTCGTAAGTCGAGGCCGTTACCACTGAGCCAACACTGCTCTGTCTATTATAGATAATATTCTTGTATAATTTAGTAGGATTTTTGAAAATGTATTGTCGTTTATTACGAGTATTTGTTATATATTTCCGGCTATTGCTTATGTGTTATTATTATTAATCAATTTTGGTTAAAAGATTTTTCTCCTTTCGTCATTGTAAGTTTTTTAATTAGGTCTTTTGTCAGCGTCTGCATTTTATATTTTATTTCCTTGGTCATTCTGTTTTGAATCAAGCTGATATCACGACGGCTCTAAATCGATCTGGCAATACTTCTTCGACATTGCACCTTGTTGCATGTAACGTTTGTGTATGAATCATAAATTAAAGCAGTGATAGCCTATTCGTGAGACCGTTGGACTGCCAAATCATAGGTCTCAAGTTCGAACACAAGGCACGTACCTCAGACTTTTCGGATTCATGAGTGTAACCTAATGTATCTCTTGATTAAAAAACGGTGAAGGAAAATCTTCGTAAGGAAACCGGCATGCCTGAGAGATATTTCTCGCGGTATTTGAAGCCAAATTAGGAGGCCCATAGGCGGTGTGAAAACTTTGACACCAGGTTAGTCATCAACCACACGAAATAGTATAGAAGAATCATAATTTCTGCTGAAAGACGTCCACTGCTGGACTTAGGTCTCCCCCAAAGAAGAAGAGGAAGGTGAAGAATCATAAATTAGCATAATAATTTAGAAACTTGGTGCAATATAATGAATTATGATATTTAATCCACAACATGACCTTGACCGAAGAGCTATAGCACTCATTAGAGATCATAAGGGAATATTATCCCCATAATAATAAAGAACATAAATCATTCACTTCACGTCCAGCCAATTTGTAGGAGTCAATGAGGAATCAAGTTACTAATGAAGACATCAAGTCATCTCTATATATTGCGTTGTAATTTATGTAATTTATATAGAACAGAACCATATTGTTCCTTACGAATATCCTTCATCCCATCGTGAGGCAAAGTAACGATAGACGCATACAGAATGTATTTGAGAGCTGCGATTGCGCGGATCACTGACCGACGTCACCCAAGGCGGAACCGATGGTTGGTCGTGCTTGCCAAGCCGTAGGGCGTAGGTTATCGCCTATATTCGGTCACTCACCCACCAACTTCGCCAAATGACGTCTAATCGAGCTGATTAAAATTGCTCATAACGATTTATTGTCTGAAGAAGTTCCACGCGTTATCGTTTCCATGTTGACATAATAAGCTAATTACATACTTATGAAGCTAATAAAAGCGTATTATAATATGAAGAGCCGCATATCAAGCCACTTCAATATAATTAACCCTCAAGGAAAATTGACTTCTATTCTTAGATACAGTAGGTTACTTATGCAACGATATGTTAATGGGTAAGAAGAAGAATTTTTTGCAGTGGTGCTGCGGTTATTATGGACACTGATGCCTGTAGGTCAGATGTCAATCATTCCGCGAATATTCAGGAACTTCTCGTTATCATGGAATTGGAAAATAGCGGTGTTATGAGATCTTTTTGCTCTAAAGATTTTTGATAAAAGACTCTAATTTTCGAAGAAAAAAAGAGCCGTAAGAATTTTTAAGGATAACATTAAGATCGCTAGACCAAAATACCGAGTTTATCGATGTCCCTCTTTTCAGAAGTCCAGTCTAAAACTTTATTCACACACTTATCTCCTATTAAAACTTGTCCACAGACAATGGGCCTGACGCCAGCGTTCTCGAAGCGCCTGCTGACCTTTATCCAGGATGCTATGCCACTCCGGCTGAAGGAGGTGCACTTCGTGAAGCAGCCCATGATCTTCAACGTCGTATGGAATATGTTCAAGCCCTTCATCAGGGAGAAGCTTAAGAATAGGGTAAGTAGCATAGGCATGTGATCATGTTTTAATTAACTTGTATACTGACTAGGAGGAGGCTGCCATACAGTGAACGGTTGGAGGATCATTATTATTATGTTACCCTCATCCATCTATTAGATTGGTGTCATAAATTGTGATGTAACATCGAGGCTATATTGCTGTCCATTTTCTTGCGTAACTAGCGTCTCTCGTCAATCTAGTCTCGCTCTCAACAAAGACGAACTTAGTTGAGATGAAACAAGATTTCGGTGATCAAATGTTTTCAGCTTTATGGTTTATGAATATTTTTAAACAAATTTACTAAATTAAAAACACGGAAATGAAAACAAAGAAATTTCAAGTTCATCTAAAGTATAAGTCGTAATTTTATCACTTTGCTACTTAATATTGACGATGGAATTTCGTTGAGTGGTTCCTCATAGCTGTCAATGAACCCAAGTTTGGTAAAGTACAAGATTGTGATAATTTGTACATAAGTCTTCGCAACATTGAATCGTTAAGGACACTCATTGCTCCTAAATATGATTTAAATTGCACTTGAGTATGTGTAATTAAATAATTAACAGGACATTCATCATTGTTACTATCACAAATAAAATTTCCATTCAAATTGTCTGCAGTTGCGCTGTTTTTCCTTGCCTTGCGTTATAAGCTTGCGCGATGGTACATTTGACTAATTTTGCGTAAAGCTGTTTGTAACGTAACTTGCAAGACTTTCATTGCCCGTCAGACTTGGATCGCTCAACGCCATCTAGTTTTAATAGGCGGAAACTTGACCCCAATCAATGTAGAGTCGATTGCATGCCAATCTAGTAGTAGGTATTGTTTCTTATTGGTATTGTTGTTACTAGGCTTTATCTCATTATCATCATAAGAGACTTATTTGTGGTTTTACATTGCAATTGCTAACGGCCATTGGGAACAGAATTTCCACACAAGTACTTCATTCTGAAAGATTCTGACAGCAACCTATTGTTGATTTTTAACCCAATTTCAGTGTTCATGTTTTTATACGTGGTATACTCCTTTCCAGATTTTCTTCCATGGCTCCAAGATGTCGTCCCTCCATAAGCACATGGCGGCGACGAACCTGCCGTCCGACTACGGTGGCGAGCTGCCCGCCATCGACTACTCGGGCGCCGAGTGGTACCCCGTCATCAACGACGTCTTGCCGCACCTCAACAACTGGAACACCTACGGATTCGCCAAGAAAGCGTAGACAGTAGCTACATCTAGTAGACACGTAGACTAGTGACTGCCATTCGTGGTTAGAGGCGAAGATTTCAGATCAGATTTTAGTACAACATATTTATGACCTCAGGGTTTCTGATTTGAGATGTTCAATTTTATTTTCCGATTCTATTGTCGCGAAACAATCTTTTAATCAATTTCCCAAATGCATTTCTTCTTTTTCTTTATCAAATAAAAGACATTTCTACTGAATCACGATTGGCAGATTATACCTGGGGGCCTAAAATGGACGCTTTCGCAGAATCATAATACGATCTGCGTACAATTCATATCCCGCAATTCATCTGTTTCACAGTTGTGTAAGGAGTTTCGTAAAATGGTCCACAAATTAAGAATTATTATAGTGCAGTCTAATGTCAAATAGCAGCTGTCAAACAGATGAATTGCGGGCTGTATGAATTGCACGCATGATTCTGCCAAAGCGTCCATTTTAGGCTCCCTGTTCATACTATTCTCAATGTAATTTAGTTTTATAATTTCTTTAAGACTTAAACAAAGTGAAGTACGTGTTCGAATAGCCGTTGTTCTTAAGTTCTGGCTTAGAGTGGTGATTAGGTTATCGTTAGATAATGCCATGTGCCCGAGCACCAGTAGTATAATACTTGAGCTCTTCCATAATCAGGGTTCTTTATTATGTAAGTATAGATATTACCAAATTTAGAATTAAAATGAAGAAATTCAAAGAAGACGATAGTTGGTAGCTTAGTATAGTGTCAAAAATTAAGAGTGTGAGTGAATGAATAACAAATATTATGTGATAAATATTGACAAGTAATATAAGGCTATAATTTTAAGACTATATGTTAACGGAACGACACAGGCTAGATAGCTGCGGTTGAGCAATCAATAGTATGTTTCATCTATGCAGGTTTTAGGTAATTTTTATATGACTGTGCAACCACTGGTTGGTTCATGTTGTATTTAGAATAATTGTTTGTATGTGGTACATTAGGAATGTTTATTTCCATGGGGATGTGAGCGAATTTCATGACATGTTGGTAGGAACACTTTGTTTCGATGGCAGAGTTTTTATTTATTTAGATATAGAAAAGGAATATGTTCCCGTTGATTGTACACAACTCGCATGTCGATATGGCTGTGACAGTAATGACTTACGGTGCCAGTTCTGACCATTTAATTACCAAATGTAGTGTAACTCAACATTTCCTGTACGTTTGATAATATTTGAAGAAATTGATTGATCGCTGATATGTAAAACGCAGTACACTTTCTTTGATAATTTATTAATGTCAAAATCAAATTGCAATTGTCAGGGATATGTAATTTTTGCAAATTAACAGAAGTGTTTTATAAAACGGTTAATGTACCGAATAGCATTTCGTCGCATTTAATATCCAACAGATTGCGAATGATATGTGCCTGCAGAATGTTTTATAGTTCAAATGCGAAGTTCCCATTCTCGTGTGATTCAATGATTACGTATCCTTTGTGGTTGTAGGGGTGCACATTGACGAGCCGCTAAAAATTGTTGATATCTTTATATGTTGTAATACTTTTGAGCATTCAATGAGTTACTGTAGTAATAAGTTTAAGATTTATTGCAATATTTCGGAATGTCTTCGAGAAAAATGTGACATTTGTGAGTATGTCTGTAACATTGACATGGTTTCTCCTGTAATGTCTAATGTGCCTTTAGTAGTCGCATTCCAAACATTATTTTTTGTATTGTTTTTATAGGTTTGTAATACTTTTATTGTACGAAAGATGATACCTGATTTGCTCAATATACATAGTATGTTTGATAAGAAATGCATCCAATTCCTTATGCGTTTCGTTTAGGTATTAATAAATAAAAAATCTAAAGTTATTCTTCGTATTTTCCTTTATATTCCTTCACTTTGTCGTAATCAGAATTTCTTACCTTTCCTCCAGAACACGATACAGTTGCTGTAATTTGCATCGATGGTAATTCTATTATATAGGTATACAACATGTCCCAGAATTAACGCACGACTTCTTAAGTAGTCATTGTACTCATAATTCTGAACAACTTTTCAATTGAGACACGAAGCAACAAAATACGATCTAGAGGAATGTGGCCGCTTTTCTTTAGATCGTATTTTGTTGCTTCGTGTCTCAATGTGAAACTTTATAAAAGGTATTAGAAAATTCTAGACACACTTACCGAGGGTCCTTATTAGCCGTTATTCATAATTCATTCTCAGTCACGAGATAATACTTTTAAAGGAGTGGCGCTAGTGTACCATTGTACGCCCCCTTAAGAGGTTGCGCGTTAATTCCTGGACATGTTGTATATACTAATATTATAAAGAGGTAAAATTTGTTTGTTTGTATCTAAGTTTGTACGTAGGGAGTAATCTCTGGAACTACCATCGGATTTGAAAAAATATGTTTGCATTTGATAGCCCGATTCTTGAGAAGAGTTATAGGCTTCACGAAAACTTTAACATCACGCTACAACCCTGAGGAGCCGAGAAAAAAAAGTCAGAAATAATGCTAAGCGAAAACGAAGTAATAGCGCAGGCAGGCGATGCAATGCGACGCAGTGGGTCGGGGGAACAAGAAATTTCACGCAGACGAAGTCGCGGGCAGAGGCACATATTATAAATGTGAGAGTTTGTAGTATAATTGATAATCAATTACGCAAAAATGGATGAACGGACATAGATGAAAGGACGATGGGCAATCTACTATGGACCTCGTCCCCATATTTTTTTTTGTTCCAACAGACTTAATTTTGACTCATATTTTTCGTTACGGCCTACTAAATAACAAACTGTTTGTTTCAAGTCTGAAATATATGGGGTTTCCAGAAAAAATCATCTATGAGTTTCATTTATCTAACGAAAATATAGATGTTTGTTTTCTATTTTTCATCACAATACTAGAGATAAAGCATAATAATTACCGACTTATATAATATGGAACATAAAACAATAAAACATCATGCCTATAATTCACGAAGGAGTAGGCAGAAGAGAGTAGGCATTTCGCAATTTATGTTAAATGTCGCGATGTAATCTATTCTATTAATTTTACTGAAAACCCCGTGCTTTTGACGATCGTCACCATAGTAAAGAATGATCAGTAAGCCAAGACCTTTTAAATGCGATATGTCTCAAGTCTGTTGAGTAAGTTTCAATTTTGGGGACGCCAGTTCCCATCGTCCTTTGGCACACAGTTAATAACTTGGATTAACACATAGGATTTTTATCCCGGTAGTAAGTTCCCGTGGAATGATTTGCGACATCTTAGGGCCTGTGCACACCACGTTTTTTAAACGCGCCATTGTCGCGCGTTTGTAGCGATACAGACGCGATACGCACGCGAGTCTGACGCAGCCTATAGACCTTTGTGGGGATAAAAGCGCGCCGTAGACGCACGTTTCTAAAACGTGCGTCAACGGCGCGTTTAAAAAACGTGTTGTGCACAGGGCCTAAGTACCTACACGGGCGAAGCCGCGGGCAGAAGCTACCATTCCTACCATTCCTGACGGCTTGCATGGGGCTAACCGCACATACATACTCTTGTAGACATTTGTTTAAAAATATTTCGCTGTTGTTGAAAGTCCAAATAATAACTTCAAAGAATCTCCTTTATACGTAGCTAAGTACTTAGTAAATTGATGTAGGGTCCAGTCTACACTAGGTACCTAGAAAGAGGTAGATATCTAAACATAGTTCACGACCTCTGAGATGGTTTGGGCCTTTCTTCTCAGAGTAGTCTGATAGGAAACGCCGACCTCATCTAGTTTTTAAAATATGATTGACGTGTTTGTACAGACGCCAGCACATCAAGCTACTACAATCTGTAAAGTTTCTTTAATAGATTTTCAATTTTATCCCTACAGTATAAAATTCAAGGTTGATTGGGTAAATTTGACAGTTTCGGGTAGCTTGACCTGCTGGCGTCTGTACACACGGCTACACATCATCTCGCATTGTCTAAGATTTCCGTACAGTGCGAGATCAGCGTAAACTGGAATTGTATAGCTTGATGTGTAGCCGTCTGTACAAACCTATTTACAGAAACTCAAACTCAAACCATTTATTTCAATTAAACCATTTACAGGCATTTTTGAATTGTCAAGGAGTTGGTCAATTAGAAATATGAAGTTAGTTGCCTATTCTAAAGAGTAGTAGGTTCCTATGGAGAAGAACGGGCAAGAAACTACACGGACACTCTATTAAATTAAATAAGTTCGAAATCCGCCAAACTGAATTTGAAAAAAAAACTAAATGTAGAGGGCGCAGAAATTTTGCCTGTAGATAAGGTATATGTAATTTTAAAGTCATGTAAAAGCAAATCTCTGATTGGAAGACATGACTTCATAGCTAAACAGCCGAAGTCGCAGGGACACAGCTCAGTATCCGCAACAAAGTCATTCAAATGTTGTTACTTTGATAATGAAGATTACTGGTAAATTATACAGCGGACGCACTGTTCAATGCTATATTTAATTTCGCCATGAGGTTCATGAGATAAACACTACGGAAACCAGCATCCGTTGCGATTATCTTCTGTGTAACACAGTAGTTGATTGTTTTGGATTTTTTTTATACCTAGGCTGTCAATAGCATAGCCGTTTGCAAAAGAATTTTATTAAGAGTCGAATAAGGAGAATAGTAGTCATTATAAGCACTTGATTACGACACACTTAGAAGTCGATATAAAGCAACTCCTCAACTAGTGTCTAGTTAGAAAATATATACAGGGTGTTAAAGTAACTGCGTGCCATAGCTTAGGGGTAGTTTCAGTATCGATAAAGGAAAACAGGAAAAAAAACATATACAATTTTTTTCATTAATCACAAAAAATAAATAAAAATAAGTCTCTTCGAACTTTAACGGGCTTAGGACCATCAAATAAAATCATTTTAATTCTAAACGATTGCTATTTTAAGTTAGTAGGTACTAAATTAGGTTGATCTTGCAATATTTTTTTTGTTTTTATTTTAGTTTTTTTATTCCTGCGTTCCTTTATCGATACTGAACCTACCCTTAAGCTATGGCACGCAGTTACTTTAACACCCTGTATAGTCCTTCAGACCGATTTTCGGCCATGGCGACCAGTCTCAGCGGAGACCAGCCTTCGGCGCGGGAGATGTTATAGTGCACAAGTGTGTGCAAACAGCGTAGATGCACTCTCTCCACTCTCATAGTCCGATGGGATGGCAATCCGACACGACCAGAGAGAGATTAAGCGCAGGGCCTTCCGAGGCACGGGGTATCACACCGCCAACTTCCAAACTCCGGGCTGTTACTAAGAAATTCCTAATGGAAAAACCCAATAACACCTTGCCCGACCCAGGAATCGAACCCAGGACCCCCACGGTCAGCAGAGCGGCGCTTGCGACCACGAGACCAACAGGGCTGTTTAGAAAATATATATATATTTTTTTTTTGGAATGGCATCTCGTAGCAGACCTAGAGAGGTCGTTGCTACTTAACCGGATATTCCTGTGGCTGCCCTAAGGTTTTTAATCTTAAAGCCTCCAGCCAGGGCGAAAATTTTGTATTAAAACTAAACGACAGCGCACTAAGGGCACCCCCTGTGGGGTACGGACCTCGGCTTAGGGCGTCGTTGGGGGATCACAAAATTAGTAACAATTTGGGGACGGGCTGGATCAACATTTTGATCATGATTATTATCGGGGGATATTATATTTATTGCTACGGCGCTCTCAGCCTCAAACCGGGCGACTGGCGCATCGACATTCAAGGGACGGGGGGGAGGACTTTTATTACCATTTACTCGGGAAGTTCGCGTGGTACCTCGGCGGCGAGGACGGAAGGTCGGTTTATGTATTTTGTGCACTGTACTCGTGGCCCTATTGCTTTCCTGAAGGAGAGTGATGGGGTCATCCGGATCTAAGAGAGTATGCCTCGGTCGGCGAGTCTGACTAATGGCAGAAGGCCTGTAACTAGCGGCCTGCACAACCAAGGGGTTGCGATGACGTTCCGCGGATTCGAAGAAGCGCTTTGCAAAGCGCTTCATAAACTGCTTGATGGTAGGCATCTTAAGGTCTACGTGAAGTTGTTCGTTCCGAACGAACCAAGGAGCCTTCGTAATTCTACGGAGAAATCGGTTTTGAAGCGTCTGCATCTTATGAATGTGATACGGCTTTGCGTGAGCGAAGACTACGCAGGCGTAAGTCATGATCGGTCGTTAGAAAATATACGTAGACTATTACTTATATACCTACGCTTTATTGACAAAATGTGGCTAGGTAGCAGTACTCCGCGTCTTAACCCAAAGTGACCGTCGCGCGAAGCACGCGAATGACCCCA
This sequence comes from Tiliacea aurago, assembly GCA_948098905.1. Taxonomy (NCBI): domain Eukaryota; kingdom Metazoa; phylum Arthropoda; class Insecta; order Lepidoptera; family Noctuidae; genus Tiliacea; species Tiliacea aurago. The sequence continues at coordinate 21,331,772 of OX402581.1, read as the reverse complement.
TCGTATCTATGAATTCATTCGGTGAATATGTCAGACTCATTTAAGACTCAGATATATGCCAGTGATCTTGAGTGGTTAGCTTGCGTGTTCTGTATTGAGCTCACGCAACGCGTCGTACGTTCAGCCAGTAATAGGACTCGCCCATCAAGGAGCGCTGTCCCCAATTTGACGCATTATTAATTTATTATACACAAAAAAGATTATTATAAGGTTATTAAACTATCTTTAAATTGGTGAAGGTTTCAGAAAAATACGCTTGGTAGATTTTGCGCCATTCTCAGTTTTTTATCCACGTTAGACATAACTTTACAAATTAATTTCACTATGTAATATAAACATAATCTAAAATATTCACATATTAAGTTATTGAGAAAATGCTCTAATTTAACATATTTTTTTTTCAAATCTTTAACACTACTCGTTGAGACGTGATCTTCAGTATAAAATCATTAAAAGTCGGTTATCGATGAACACGATGATTGCATTAGTCGCGCACCGATCGCTTTGGTTAGGACGCGGCCGTAGATTCTTTAACTGAACATCACTATGAATATCGAAAGCGCGAGGTATGAATCCGCGATGATTTACAATTGTTATGTCAGATTTCTCGCAAAACGATGAAGAAAAACATCGTGAGGAAACCGGCATGTCCTAGAACCAAAAATTCGAAAATATGTGAGCCTTCATGGAAAATACTTGTATTCGCAACAAGTTTTCCGAAAAATTACTGGGGACTGACGATTGATTATCATTTTACCAGAAACTACTTTTGATTTTGAACATTAATAAATATATCATCAACTCTATTGTCTACATGCACGTGGCTGGACCAATGATGTATTACCTTTAGATGCGTTACCCGCGCTCAATAATGGCAAAGTAAAAGCAAAGCAATTGCCCGACTTGGAATTAGTCGTGCGCACAGAGTACTTTTTAATATAGGTAGTCGTGCGCTATCCAGTGACGCGGCTACACATCACAATCACTCGCAATTCTCAGCAATTATTTGTGAAGTACCTAAATGCCTTCCCATGTATAACACGATGTACACACTACTACTGTGGGAGTACAGAAAAACGTCTCATTTAATGCATAAGTACTTATTGTATTTTTTATCATATGAAAACGTTGTTTTGTTTTGTACTTGTACAGACGCCAGCACATCAACCTACTACAATCTGTCAAATTTCTTTAATAGATTTTCAACTTTATCCCTACAGTATAAGGTACAAGGTTGATTGAGGAAATTTGACAGTTTCGGGTAGCTTGTCCTGCTGGCGTCTGTACAGCCAGTCAGCCATTACTGTAGCCATCCTGACTGCTGTGACCGACGCGTACGCGCCAATGAACATGCAGCAGCTAGTGACGTAACTAAATATAATATGTCATCTCTTTCTAACCACAGTTATCGGTATAGGTCTTTCCTTTTCTTCACGCACTGTATGATTCACATTCATAGCTTACGCTGTTTTTAAGTGCACTAAATGTTCGTGTATGACGCGTCTATTTATTATAATACGTCATTGGGCTGGACTATATTTTTCAACTTTATCTTCAACTCTATTACTAAATGTATCTGTTTAGCTGTAAGTTTTCCTACAAATAAAATAAATAAATAAATAAACTTGATACAAATATAGCAGAAAAAATATTTTGAAAACACCAATAAAAAAATAACAGTTTATGTTGTATTTTTTCCTTATAAGTAGCAAAACATTTAAGAAAATTAAAAATCACACATTAATATTTACCTATCCTTGAAATAAAATCAAAATTTTATTTTATGAAAACGCTATCTTCAGTAAGTTAATCAAAGCCGAAATACAGTATATTTTCGAGAGTGCTAATGTGATGAAACTATAAACAGGCGCTGAGACTGACACGAATGGTTTAGCGCCACGAAAACTGTACTTATCTGTACGAAACATTAATTATACATAAACTCACAATTAGATAAGAAATTGACAAAAGAGGGTGTTTTTCGTGCACGGAGCCATAAAAGCTTATGGCTTAATAAATTTTCTTCGGAGTTAACCGTTTCCGTTTCAGTAACAATAGTTGTCATTGTGTCCAACGGAGGTCCAACTAAGGCTTGTCATTATAAGGATTAAGTAGAAGAAGGTACTTACTTAAGTATCTGTTTCATCTTCAGCACCTATCTTTTGAGCACCTTTGTATTGAGCACAAAAGGTATTCCCATTTGAGAATACCATTGGTGCACAACGCATAGGTGCTCAAAAAATAGGTGTACAAACGGAAATACTTCTCATTAACACACTCCTATCGTTATTATTATCATGTCATGAGCATCGACAAACAAGCCAAAAGATGCTGTCTGTTTTAGAACAGGCGTTTAGTTAATTGTGGTAAAGTCCTCAATAGGATAATACGTTCATGGCCTCCTCCGTGTGACACAATATCTGTATGCCTTCATAATATCTAAATCCTGTCCATCGTAGTTTAGTTACAGAATTTCACTTGCACCTAAATATCTGATAATTTCTTAATGTAATAAATATAATCAAATACATATACCTACCTATGCTACGATTAGTAACTGCAAAGGAATTCAATAAACCTATAAGTACTTTGGCTTCCTTAAATATAAAGGAACAGCTAAGATGTGCTGGTATAGAATTTGGTTTATTTGATATAATTTGATAAAAAAATTGATCCTGAATTCATGGAGGATTGAGGGAACCTTTTATGAGAATTTGTGTTTTACTATTGTTTCCTTGTCAACAGCGGATATCTATAGGTATACAAGAAACATCTCCAGTAAACAGGAAATATAAGAAATAATAAAACTATATCCTATTCAGAGTACGTATTTACATTGTATATGTTTTAAATCTTAAAGTGCATTGAGAATAGGTATTTGTTTAGCGCACAAGTGAATGGCGCGCCGCCACCATGGCGTGGTGGTGGGATACCGTTAAGATGGGCTTACAATGGCCTCTCCAATAAGCACAATATCGCGGCAGCCGGTGCGCGGGCGCTCGTTCTTACCTCTTTATAATATAAGGAACTTTTAATCATTAATTCAAACGCTTCGGGAAGTTAGACGCGAGCGCTACAACCACAAAGTTTTCTTTTGTTACGCTCATGTGTCATAAGCAGTGATAACTAATTATTTTAATCTCTCGCGCGTACCTATACTTAGTAACATTGTAAAAACTGTGTCGAGTGTCCGACTGACGATATTCTGCTGACACACATTATAAGTCAGACGTGGATTATCTGCTAACACCAACAACAGTGCGAAGTCAGCGATTTTTAAAAAGATTATTCTTGATTTATTTATAGTGAAAATTAATAAAAAATAAAAATGGAAATACAGTTCGGATCTGATGGCGTACCGTTTGTGACATGGGGTGGTAACAAGATAATGCTGGAGCTAAACCCGATAGACGACGAAGTCAGTAAGGAAAAAGCAGAGAAAGAACTGAGAGAAACTCCGGAAGTGGTCGAGCAAGCTTTGATAGACTTACGACAACTTTTAAAAAGTAAGTCAACAAGATTATTTAATATTTATATAATATATTTAAATAACATGGGAGAGTTACATATACCTAAAACAAACAGATCAAAGACAGTACATTAGTAAGATACCTACAACTCCACGTATAAAATACAGAGAAAAAAAAAGTTAATTCTAACTTCTTCGAATACTTATAATTTAATGTTTATTTGCATTCATGAAAGGTTATTATTATTTATTTTAGAGAAGCATACCGTACTTTGTGTCTGTAGATATGATTATCATGTTTATTACTTTTATCAATATTTATGTATGGCTATCTGTTTGTTAATTATCACTAACTAGAAAATAAATAATAATATAACAATAATAACGAGACAGCAAAAGAAACAGAGGTAGACAGACAAAGAGATGGGAGGATGACATCAGGAAAACAGAGGGTTCAATATGGACTCGTACATCAAAGGAACAGAATCAGAGGAGGTCTTTGTCGGAATTAACATCAACTAATTAATACCCATCAGTTTTTTCATAAATAATTTGGAGGCAATTGGTTTCTTTCTGATTATTTGCTTGAGTACCCAGAGGTTTATGTCTGGGTCTAATAACTTTCTGCAATTATTTGGAAATAACTCTACGAATGGCTTGCGTGCTAAAACGAAGTAGGTTATAAGAACGTTAATAAAAGTGACTATAGATAATTTTTGTTGATGTTTATGTGTACCTACTGTCTAATGGATTTTAGTATATCGTATTTATTGGTGATTGATTATATCTTCTTAGATTCCTGTTTAGTACAGAGGGCCTAAAATAGGCGCTTTGGCAGAATCATAAGTACAATTCATATCCCGCAATTCATCTGTTTGACAGGGGGCCTAAAATGGACGCTTTGTCAGAATCATATTATGATCTGCGTACAATTCATACATCCCGCAATTCATCTGTTTGACAGCTGATATTTGACATTAGACTTCATTAAAGCAATTAATATTTTGTGGACCATTTTACGAAACTCCTTATAAACTGTCAAACAGATGAATTGCGGGATAAGAATTGCACGCAGTTTCGTATTACGATTCTGCCAAAGCGTCCATTTTAGGCCCCCAGTTTTGTATGGAGTTTCGTAAAATGGTCCACAAACTATGAATTGCTATAGTGAAGTCTAATGTCAAATAGCAGCTGTCAAACAGATGAATTGCGGCATGTATGAATTGTACGCAGATCCTAATATAATTCTGCCAAAGCGTCCATTTTAGGCCTACTGTAAGTTGGTCAATATCTAAGGTATAAGTAAAATATCTTAATGCAGAAATACGAAATGCTAAAATGTGAGTCATTGTAAGTGAAGCGAGAGTTGGCATAATATCAAAGTGCACGCATGTATAAAACGAAAGTTACTATTAAAATGAGTTTTTAATGCTTTCCCTTTCACATCTCGAACAGAAATGTTATAAAATATAAACGAGAGAACGTTCGTGCGATCTCTAAACGTTATACGCAAAGTAGACAGACAGTTGGAAAATTACTGCTCTATCAATGTTACCTATTCTCCGTACTATCAACATCTGCCAAGCCTTTTCCCGACTATCTTGGGGTCGGCTTCTGCTTATCTGACCTCCACAATCCAGTTACCGGGTAATACGATACCCCTTGGTAAGACTGGTTGTCAGACTTTTGGGCTTCTGACGACCCGTAACGACTGTCAAAGATCCACGAATGACAGCCGGGACCGACGGCCTAACGTGCTTTCAGAGGCACGGAGGGATCACGGTATGTAAAGATGGTCACCCATCCACGGACCAACCGCGGGAAGCGTAGCTTAGCCTGATCGATTGACCCGTGCCGCTGCTATTACTTAGCCACGAGCCCCTCCTATTATCCGTACATACAATAATGTTATGAATATACCTGTTAATTTTGCCTTACTTTACTTTTAACATAACCAAAGTAAAAGACTACATCTGCAGCATGAGAACCGTAAAGAAGCGTTTTGTTGACGGAAGAGTAGACAAAAATTACGTTTCCGTGTAGACAGTTGACGGTTTTCTATTGAGAAGTGTAGACAAGCGATTTCTATTCTACAGTAGAGTAGAAATAGAAAGCGTCTTGCTAAGGCTGCAGAAAACAATACCCTTTATGATCAGAGTGTCTAACTTTCAATTCGTCTACGAAGCAAAATGCATAAAATTAATGTCTACACAGCAAATTGTCTAAGCTGTAAATCGCCTACAGATCAAAATGTTTAACAAGGAAAATGCCTAAAATGCAATAATTTCTAAGTAGTAAATCGCCTGGAGATCAAAATGCCTACCAAGCAATGTCCCTAAAAAGCAATACAGAATATACAAATTATAATTTTTCCATATTTTTTTTCTATAATAATCTCGTCGTTTTAGTCGAAGGTGGTCACAGTTTTAACCTAACCTAACCTAACCATTTAAAAAAAAATTATAACCTTCATAGTCAGAATAAGGTTTAGTTCAAATACTGTATAGACATATAGCAAGGTAGGAATTGTGCTTCCTAGTCAATATAAGGTTTAGGGCTTAGGCAATACTTGGCATAGACGTTTTGATTTCTAGTCAGCATGATCATAAAGTAACAATACCACATTACAATGTCGCCTCCATGCACTTTAGTTTTAAACCTCTTGGATTTTTTGAAGTCGGATGTCTTATTCTCACTGTCAGTTTGCCGTCAATACTTCTTTATTTAAAACACATGCTTAAGGCAAAGCGATAGATTGTTTTCCGTATAGCTATTCATAAAACACAAATGTCGTGTTACATAAATTCCATAAAACATCCAATAATATTATTATCGTTGATACTTTGTAAAATTATGTCTACATTAGATAAAAATTGTCTGTTGTAGATAAACACAATATTTTTCTCAAAAATCAAATCATTTAATAATGATTTTTTTTAATTACCAATGACAATAACAAAGGCTTGCATGTATTGTAAAGTAACTAATTGTTTGTCCTTATGATAGCCGTAAGTACCTACCTACTTGTACCTACTATAATAAAACAACGTTCATATATTATTTAACTACTGATGTGTTTTTTAAAGGATACATTTTTGTCGACATATTTTTCGTGTACAGCCTTCACGTCTTTATAACGTTTAATTGTTTGTCATTAACTAAAGATTTTATAAAATAACTAAAATAATATATACATAAATAATAACTTATAAGTACCCAATTAATTTAAAAAAAATAACAAAACTATATCCCAACTAAAACTATTGACAAAATAAAATATGGCGTCGAAAATTTCATCCACATCACTGTCGACTGGTAATGTACCCAAGAGACTGGCGGCATTGCCACGTTGTATGGCAATGTTTAGCCTCTGGACAAGGTAAAAGCCAGCCCTTGGTCACGGGAAATGTCAACCAACCGTTTCGAGATTTCATTAAAAGGACCATAACGTTTATCATTTAAAGGTCCTTATTTTAAAAATCGTTGCTTTAATTTTTACTTTACCAACCGTTCCATAATATATATTAAACTAGCTGCGCCCCGCGGTTTCACCCGCGTAACTCTCGATCCCGTGGGAAAGCCAGCCTTAAAAATAGATAGTAGCCGATTCTCAGACCTACTGAATATACATATAAAATTTCATCAAAATCGGTCAAGCTGTTTCGGAGGAGTATGGTTACTAACATTGTGACACGAGAATTTTATATACAAGAAGATTATTATCATTAAAGCTATTCACAACCATTCGCCAGGCTTCTGAGTCGAAAATGACACTTTTCGGATACCTAATTTGCCTAGTCTTCGACCACAAATAACCGTCGGAAAAATAGTGGTCGTCTATTTGGTTAATCTGTAAACATTTTCAGGTTTCGGATTCGTGAAAAGCGTTTAGACTTTCGAGAGGACTCTTTCGATAACACTGATTGTTGTTCGATGAGCAACAAAATGCCAACAAAAAAAATGTGCCAACATTTTGAAGAAAATGTTTTATTAGCTAATAACTACACTATTCAACTTTAATAAGGTACTTAACAATATTGAGATCAATTTGACAGTATGTTGGTACTTTTTTAGGGAAATTAAAAAGACTATCACATAGTGATATAATTATAAGATCGCTGCGCCGTGTGTCACGTCATCGAAAGTGTAGCGGCAAAACTGTAACTCCGTACATACAGTAAAATGCAAATAAAACTATCATGATATTCATCGAAAAAGATAATAAGGTATAAAATTGGAATGCGTAGATACTTTTACTCTGTTGGGTCTAGACTTAGATGTCCACATGACCTGGAAAGCGCACATACAGAGAATGAAATCAAAACTATCTAGTTTTATATACGCATTACGTGAGTTCAAAAAAGCTACAGATTTAAAAACTGCCCTATCCACTTACTATGCTTATGCATACGCATGGTATAGTACGGTATAATTCTTTGGGGAAATAGTGTAGATAGCAACGACTTGTATAAGCTACAGAAAAAAATAATTAGAATATTGGTTTTTATTGACAATGATGTAAGCTGTAAACCGCATTTTAGGAAACTAGACATTCTAACTTTAACATCCATTTATATTTTTGAAATCTGTAAATTATCCACAAAAATAATCCACACTTCTACCTTAAAATTACAGACCAAACTCGCCGATAAGCACCGCGTTCACGATTTGAAAACCCGCTCGTAGTACCACAATCTAGGCTAAAATTACACAGCACAAGTCCTCATGTAATATCAATTAAAATATATAATAAAATACCTAAAGACATAAAAATACAACGAAATGATAAAATATTTATTAAACGGCTCAGAAAACTACTGGTATGTTACGTCTACTACTTATGTCTACATTGAATGATTTTTTTAATGATGACTTCAAAACGGGATGACTATTTTAGACATTTATTTGATTATTTTAATTTAATTTAATTTTTAATATTATTTTAATCTGTGACATTATTATTTACTTATTTCTTATTTTTATTGAATTTTGAATGATGTCAATTATTGTTATGTTATGTATTTTCTACTGTATAATTGGTATCGGTATAATTTAGTTGATTTTTTACGGTACAATTTGTACGTAATGACGTATATCACTAAAATGTGATATTACTTATTTGAAATGATTAAGTGTCAAATTTTAATGATAACCGAATCGATTCTATATTTTTTTATTATGACGTGCGTGCAAATTTATTTCTATTTACTCAATGATTTTAAAGCATGCTACTTTTCCGATTGTGTAATATGTAAAAAATTGTTGTGCCCGACAATTGTTGGGTCCATGTGAACATAATAACTATTTTAAGAACTTGTACACACATGAAAGATTTGAATTTGAATTTGAAAAAGTAGCGGCAATTCAATGTAACTCCGTACATACAGTTAAATTTAAATTATATTTATTATCGTGGTATGTTAATGTATAATCACTTAAAATATTATGCTTTAGAATTTTTCCCAGAAATACATTATAATACAATTTAGAAACGCTGACGTAAAGTTGATTTTATTAGTTACAGTATTATGGCTTTGTAGAGAAGGACATGTACAATAGGATAGTGTATAAAACTCAAAATCGTAAAAAGCGGAGTTTCAGTGTTGTGGTTCTCTAATATAATTATCACGTAGCAAATTAAGAGCGTTTACGACTTATGGCATTTCATAAAAACTTTCAAGCCCTTGTTTTTCGAAATTACTGAACCAATTTTAATGAAACTTCATAATATATGCAAGATAGAAAGGCCTAAAAAGTTAGTTAAGAACATTTTCGAAATGTCTTATTTAAAAACAGATAACTGGAAATCTCTGTTTCTATGGAAAATTTAAAATCGGTCTAATTTGGCTGTAATACTATTTTTCGAAAATGTTCATAACTAACTTTTTAGGCATTTGTATCTTGCATATATTATGAAGTTTCATTAAAATCGGTTCAGTAATTTCGAAAAACAAGGGCTTGAAAGTTTGTATGAAATGCCGTACGTCGTAAACGCTTTTAAGTTAGATTCAAATTACTTATTAGTCTTGTAGGCTAGATTGTAATTAATTATTAAGAACCTGGTTCTTTCTAATAAAGTATAAAAAAAATGTGTTGTGCTTTTCAGGTACAGATTTAATCAAGTAGAAAATCAAAATAACTAAATTCTGGGTAACTTGCCCACCGGTACATCTAAAACCGACGTTTTCAAGAACTCGACGCTTGTTTACAAAACTTGAAAGTACTTCGCACATTATTTTAGGAACACAGTTTTATAATTAACACTGAAATACAGTGCTCAGTGCTTTGTAGTGGTGAAATTAGCGAATGGTTTGGGTTGAAGGAGCGAGATTTCTCTTTGTTGTTAATGGTCTCTCATATTTCGCAATAGGTATTAAAGCCGTGTATCATTGTAGAAAATCTACCTACTTAAATTACTTATAGTTGTTAGTTCGCAATTTGTAAGAACGATTTGCAAAACAGAGAAGATAGATCTTTATGTGTTATGTCATTCATATCAAGCGTAAGACCGCGTTCACACCAAAACATGTCGTTGGGCGGACTGCTGTGAGCGTCCAGTACAAAATGTATGGAAACTTTATTCAGCCGCCGACTGAACCCGCTGACTGTCCTTTGTTTCTCATACCTTTTCACAGTCGGCGAAGACAGTCGGTGACTGACTGTACGCGATCTAAACTTTAACACAGCGTAGACGCCGCCGGTCGTAGCACTGACGTAGATGTCGCGTAGCACAGCCGTAGCACTGCCGAAGACGACGCTTAGCACCATCGTAGACGCCACTGGAGCACTGCGTAGACGACACGTATCACCGCGGTAAACGCCACCGTAGCACTGTCGAAGACAACGCGTAGCACCATCGTAGACGCCACTGGAGCACTGCGTAGACGACACGTATCACCGCGGTAAACGCCACCGTAGCACTGTCGAAAACAACGCGTAGCACCATCGTAGACGCCACTGGACCACAGCGTAGATGACGCTTATCACCGCGGTAGATTTCACCGTAGCACCGCCATCGCCACCGACGTCGCGCATCGTTAAGGCTTCTACATACCAGCGCGACTTGTCGCGCGACGCGACACGGCACAAAGGCCCTGCGTGCCGCGGGACGAGCGGTACCTTTCTATCGCGTCGCGTCGCGCGACAAGTCGCCCCGGTATGTAGAAGCCTTTACGACGCGGTGAAGAGGCTGCTTAGAGGTCGCGTGGATTCCACGCAAATTTTAAATTATAAAGTTTCTCTACGTTAGGTATTGAAGCCATCTACGTACAAGTATCTAAATCATTGATCAATTTAACTGGTACTTTCTGACATTTAATAACCGGTTCGTGCTTGTATTCAATCATACGGTACCTAGATGTTTATATTGATTGCACTTACGTTGTACGTTCTATACCTATGAAATATAATTAACTAGTTTAATAAACAGGTCCTGTGTATAGCTGAATTTTATCCCCCGATCTATTATTAATTTATTTTCAAATCAAATCAAAAGTCATTTATTTAAACTAAGCTGAGAATCAGCACTTTTCGAACGTTAAAAATGTAATCTTCTATAAATATATAAAAAAGGAAACCGTGACTGACAGACAAGTCAGTCAACAACCCATAGCTCAAACCACTGAACGGATTGGGCTGAAATTTGGCACACAGATAGTTATTATGACTTAAGCATCCGCTAAGAAGGGGTTTTAAGGATATTCGACCTTTAAGGGGGTGAAAAGGGGAGATTTTGATTGTATGAAAAATCTTATTCCTTGGGTTAATAAACTTGAAACTTGGCACGAATACTTACTCAAGTAGATTATAAAGTTTGTCATTTCTTGTCAGACATATAGATTTCATGGTCTTGTATCAAATTATATTTGATCAGTCTTTCCCCTCCTTTTTACAAGCTCTATATTAGCTTGCTTAATTCTTGTGTTTCTAATAGTTAATCGCATTGTCATCTATTTTTCAAGCACTTCCTGCCATCCGATTGAGCTGAAACTTGAAAAATATGATACTATGGAGCCGGATGGTGGCCATAGGAACTCCTCAACAAAACAAGATAGCACCATCGTGTTTAGACTCGTTGGCTTTGTCTTGACTTTAATATTCTCTTAAAAGCTTGAGGCGTATGTCCTTCCGCCACTTAAAGATAAGCCATAAGCTTTATTAAAGTTCCATGTTTCCGTTAGTTTTATTTAGTACTTTTAAGTTCATTAAAAGCTTGTTTGTTTGATGGCTTCCGGATGAAGGTCACGGCGACGGGGGCCCGTATGCTAGATATCGCCGGTGCGGCCAGTGGCCTTACCACTGACGCCCTAGCGGAAAGGCTTCGGGCGTCCCTAAATGCGGAAGAGGCCCGGGTGTCCAGGCCTACCAAGTGCGCTGACATGCGCATTTTGGGCCTGGACGACTGCGTGACGGCGGAAGACGTTGTGGCCGCCGTGGCTAGGACGGGAGAATGCCTTGCCGAGCAGGTGAGGGCGGGCACCATCCGTCCTGACAGCACGGGGATGCAAACCGTTATGGTGAGCTGCCCCGTGTCGGCGGCCCAAAAGATAGCCGGGGAGGGCCGAAGGCTCCGGGTGGGCTGGGTATCCGCGCAGGTCAAACTGCTGGAACCCAGACCTCTGAGGTGCTTCCGCTGCCGGGTGGGTAACCACGTGGGAGTATGCTGCACCTCAGAGGTGGACTGCAGCGAGAATTGCTTCCGCTGTGGTCGGCCCGGTCACAAGGCCTGCTCTTGCGAGGCCCCGCATTGCATGTGCGGCGGCTGGCAAAGCGGCCGATCACCGGGCTGGAGGCAAGGCCTGTGCTCCCACCCCCAAACCCAGGGGCAGGGGCAAGCCCCCCGCCACCGCCGTCACCGCCGCAGCCGCCACTATTGCCGCCACCGTTGCCGCCTCCACCGTCGTCGCTGCCGCCACTAACACCGTGGCAGGGCCTTCACAGGAGGCCCAGGAGGGGGCTGAAATGGATTGCCAATAAATGGCCCCATTACGCCTCCTCCAGGCGAACATCAACCAGTGCGGTCGGGGTTGCGTGGCAGCACGGTTCGGGAAGATTGTTGTGGTAGGAGTATACTTCTCCCCGAACCGAACTCTCGCCGAGTTCCACAACTCCCTAGGGGAGTTGAGAATCGTCGTCGTCGGGTACCATGCCCTCCCTGTGATCGTCCTCGGGGACTTCAATGCCAAGAACGTGGCTTGGGGTTCCCGGTATACGGACACACGGGCCAGGATGGTGGAGGACTGGGCTCTGGAGACAGGCCTGGTCATCCTAAATCGGAGTTCTGTCCCCACGTGTGTGCGGATGCGGGGTGAATCAGTGGTGCACATCTCGTTCGCCAGCCCCGCTCTGTCACCGCGTGTCATTGACTGGCGCGTCATGGAGAGGGTGGAGACCTATTTCGATCACCGGTACATCCGGTTTGACGTCTCCGCCCAGACCACGGGCGCGCAGGTCCGACAGGCCCCGAGTGGTTTGCGGTGGGCGCTGAAGCAGCTGGACCGGGAGCTCCTCCGGGAAGCCTCGATCGTGCAGGCCTGGGTGGACGTGCTCGGTGCCAGGTGTACTGGTGGTCGCGTGAGCTGACCGCTTTACGCGAGGCGTGCGTTGGTTCGCGCCACCGGTACTCCAGGCACCGCAGGCTCCGTATCCGCCCTCCGAATACGGTGGCCATTCAGGCGGAGCTGTACGAGGGGTACAGAGCGGCGAAGACCGCCGTCCGAGCAGAAATCCAGCGGGCCAGAGGACTGGCTCGCGAGGAGTCACTGGAGACTCTCAACAGGGACCCGTGGGGACGCCCCTACAAAGGGGTGAGGGATAAACTCCGCCCATGGGCTCCCCCGCTGACGCAGAGTCTCCGGCCCCAGCTCGTGGAGGACGTGGTGAGCGCTCTGTTCCCTTCGCGAGGGGAACATACTCCTCCACCCATGGCTCCGCTACCTGCGGTGCCCGATGCGGACCACACTGCCGACGACGACGACGATGCTCCGGAGGTGACCGGTAGATCTGAGAGTGGCGGTACGTAGGCTTATTGCCAAGAATACCGCCCCAGGACCCGACGGCTTGCCTGGAAAAGCCTGGGTCCTGGCCTTGGAGGCTCTCGGGCCTCGACTAAGGGGGCTCCTAAGCGCATGCTTGGAGAGGGGCCAGTTCCCATTTCGTTGGAAGACGGGGAAACTGGTCCTCATTAAGAAGCCAGGGCGCCCAGCGGACTCTCCGTCCGCTTACCGGCCCATCGTGCTGCTCGACGAGGTGGGCAAGCTCTTTGAAAGAGTAATTGCAGACCACCTTGTCGGGCGGCTGGTGCGGGTGGGGCCGGATTTGGCGGAGAGCCAGTTTGGTTTCCGCAAGGGGCGCTCTACGGTGGATGCCATCATGCGCGTTCGAGCCCTCACGACGGGGGATGCTGTTGCCCGGGGTCGGGTCGTCTTGGCGGTGTCTCTTGACATCGCCAATGCCTTCATTACCCTGCCCTGGAGTTGCATTAGGGAGGCACTTCGGTATTACCAGATGCCGACCTACCTCTGTCGCATGGTCGAGGCCTATTTGACGGACAGGGCCATCATCTACCCCGGTCACCAAGGAGAGTGGAACCGGCGAGAGATGTCGTGCGGTGTCCCACAGGGATCGGTCCTGGGGCCGCATCTGTGGGACATCGGGTACGACTGGGTGCTGCGAGCCGCCCTCCCTAGCGGAGTCAGCATAGTCTGCTACGCTGACGACACGCTGGTCCTGGCGCAGGGGAGGTCGCATGAGGCGGCGACCGAACTGGCGGCACGTGGGGTTGCGACAATCGTCGATAGGATCCGGCAATTGGGACTCGAGGTGGCCTTGCACAAGTCCGAGGCCATGTGTTTTTATGGTCCTCGGAACGCGCCACTGTTGGGTTCCCAGATAACGGCGGGAGGAGTTCACATCGGTGTCGAGTCGACGATGAAGTACTTGGGACTCGTCCTCGACAGCCGGTGGAACTTCGTGGAGCACTTCCGACGTTTGGCTCCCAGACTGGAGAGGGCCGGGGCTGCTTTGAAGCGGCTTCTGCCCAATCTAGGGCAGTCCAAACGCCTCCTGCCGGAGGCTCTACGCAGGGATCGTGCGGTCCATGGCCCTTTACGGGGCACCGGTGTGGGCGCGTTCTCTGAGGCTGCGACCAGCCCAGTGGTTGAACGCGTCTCAAAGGGTCATGGCCATCAGGCTGGTACGGGGCTACCGCACGGTCTCCCGTGAGGTGGCGAGCCTCCTCGCCGGACTGCCGCCGTGGGATCTGGAGGCAAAAGTCCTCGCGCACATCTGGGAGTGGCGCCAGGAGGTGAAACGCCAGGGTTAAACTCCGCTGCCGGGAGAAACCATGGCACAGCGGACGGAGCTCCGGCGGGCATGGAGAGTGCGATTGTCGCAACCCAGCGCTGGGCACGTCACAATTGTGGCGATAAGTCCCCTCTTTGAAGAGTGGCTAGAGAGTCGCCACGGCGTCCTCACCTTCCACCTGACGCAGGTCCTCACCGGACACGGTTGTTTCGGGAGGTTCCTGTTCAGGATAAAGCGGGAGGAAACGCCCGGGTGTCACCACTGTGTGGATCGCCCGGAGGACACGGTGGAGCATACGGTGGAGGTCTGCCCGGCTTGGGCGGAGCACCGCCGTGTCCTCACAGAGGCGATCGGCGGCGGTGATCTCTCACGTCCGGCCCTGGTTCAGGCCATGGTTCGGAGCGAGAGTGCATGGGAGGCCGTCACCTCCTTCTGCGAAGCAGTAATGCTCGCGAAGGAGGAGGCGGAACGCGTGAGGGTGAGGCAGGGTTCGCGCCCTCACGCCGTTAGCCGCCGCAGGAGACGCCCCGGGCGTCGGGAGTCGCAAGCTGATTTCCGGCCACCGTAGGCACGGGCCTGCGGACGGTGAGCGATAGGTAGCTCGCCGTCCGATAAGGACCAGGCCCGGGTCGACGGCGCGTTGTGTTTCACGCGCGCCTCAAAGAGATGTCAGCACCAACTGACGGGGTCCGTTAGGGCCAATGCCTGCCAGGGTTGCGAGTTTGTCCGAAAGGGATATCGTGGCCCTGGCACACAGGCAACGGAAGGAACACGGGTGGGTTTTAGTTAGTAAAAGTCTGACACGCCCTCCCGCTGAGCCCAGAGCGGGAGAAGTTATTTGATAATTTCCCAACCAAAAAAAAAAAAAGCTGACAGTCCTACAATAAAATATGTACAAGCATATTTTATTGTGAATAATAAAATATGTACGAGTACAAGCATATTTTATTGTGGGACTGTAAGCTAAGATATTCGGTTAGTCGTTAGTCCCCTGCTCTTGTCCCGCTACGCTCGACTCGAAAAATACCTACTAAATAGTTTCGCACGCAATTCTTCGATTCTATGTAAACAATGGAAGGAAAGAAACGTGTTTGAATTTAAGTTAAAAAAATTATAGAGCTATTCGTTGAAACTGGTTTGAATTTAAGATAAAAAAAATTAAAGAGCTATTAGTATATGCGTAAGTGTTTGTAAGTTAAAATTTGTTTTGCCTCGTTCTGACAATCAAAAAAGTAAAAATGACAGATAAGGACAAACTAATTTCAGAGCAATTCTAAGTTAAGAAATGTTAATGAATAGTCAATACTGGACCCACAAGATTTAACGAAGTCTGTAGACTTTTATATTGATATTTACATACTTACTAGGTTTTCTTAATTTACTTTTTAAATGGTTAAATAAAATATTACACTGTAACAGTTTTCTTCATCACTGAACGCGAATGTGATTTCGTGCTTAGAGAAACTTTTTAGTGGGACTAACCGAAGATATTACGTAAATATAAAAAATTTAAACAAAATGTATTTAAATTATACTATTTTACCGGATTACATTTTATTTCTGTGGTTAGGATTTCTTTTGACCGTTCATGATACAGAAATGTAGTTACTTTGTCGACTTATGCAGAAAAGTTTGGGAACTAACAAAACGTAGGATGTATTAACTACCTATGAACGAGCGAAGTGACCTCAAAAATTTTAGCCCTCCATCTGAGATTTATTTAGCTTTTTGTTTGACAGCCTCTAGCTACGATACTGGCAGGCACTAGAGGGCCCCATGGATCGCGGGGCCGGGCACTTGCCCAGAGTAACTAATGGCACAGACGGCCTTGTAGGTGATACCAGTTTATAAAAAATATGCAGACTCATTCAGAGGCTTGAATGGCATTGGTTGCTTATACTTAATTCTTTTTTTCCGATATGAACAGGTAATTTGGCAGATATATTATTACCGACCAAACATTAAAAGAGAAAAAAAGGTTTGCAGATAAGTTTTATAGCAATTTAATAAATCCTGAAGCTGTTTATAAAAACCCGAGAAATAATGATAATATGTTGTGTCAAGTTGAGTGTTGCCCTCATAAATAAAAACCTGTCGAGTAACTCTTTCAGACATCATGTCAAACATCTAATTGCCTCCATGTACTGGAATGTATTCTAATAGTAATTGATATGTATGTAGATAAGGCTCCCGTTTCCTGCGGCCTTGGTCGTCAATTATTTTTATTGTTTGAGCTTCATAAAAAAAGAACAAGGTTGATCTAATTTGGAATCTGCACATAAATCTATGTTTAGATTCGAGAACAAAAAGGATTGTTTAAAATTTTGTTTTCTCGTTTTACACGTAAAAACCAACTTGAGGGCAAGTAGCAGGTAATTGAATGTTGAATGCGATGGTCAGCAATCGAATCAATATTGATTGATTTGCTGGTCATTCTCACCATCCATTTCGGATCAAATTCAGATCCTATCCGGATCTGTGACATTGTCTGTGACTTTGTATGTATTTTTTTAGGTAATCAAATCTAGTCACGTTACTCTCAGTCTTATCTCATTGACTTAGTTATTCATTAAAATTAAGAAAAATTAAAATGAAATATTTGGACTAATTAGTGCATTGCGGCAGTTTTCATGATATACTAGAAGCCAATAGTGTTGTCAGACAAACACTCAAAAACATTCTGAACATTCAATCAACTCAGCCTTTTGCAGTCCACTGCTGGACATAGGCCTCACCCAAGCTGCGCCACAACACCCTGTGTCCTCCGCCTTCCGCATCCAGTCTGACCCAGCCACCTTTTTAAAGTCGTTGGTCCCTCTAGCTGTGGGTGGACAGCTAGATGGACAACGATACTCCACACTACCCTTACCGATACGCGGCCTCCATTCTACTCGTCTGCTCCATTGGCCACCGGGCCTTCGACAAACATGACCAGCCCATTGCCACTTCAGTTTGCTTACCCTGTAAGCTATGGTACGGTAAATCCGGTTCTTTTCCGGATTCCTGATTTTCTCCTTCAAAAAGACTCGAGCATAGCCCGCTCCATAGCGCACTGGGCGACATTGAATTTGTAGACCAGGCCGACTGTCAGTGTCCACGTTTCAGCACTGTATGTCATGACGGGCAGGACACCCTGGTGGAAGACCTTAGTCTTCAGACAATGCGGGATAGGCGACGAGAAGACATTAATTTCTGCCATTTTGTGTCGTCGGTCCGACGGTCGCGGAATCGCAGGACTCGAGTGCTTGGGCCGCATAGGACATATCCAGAAGTGGATGATGTATTCTCTCATGAGTAGCAAATCCAATGTCAAATCATAAAATAATGATCTAACCCTGTGTCGGTGCAAAACATAGCTTGTATTGTATCTATTGGATGAACAACTTCGATTCAAGTCATCGCGCAACATATAACTTGAATCGCCATATCATTGAAATGGACTGGTTTATACGCGATTTCTAATTATCGCACGTTACTTCATAGTGGTCAAGGAAAGTCACTTGCATTGATCAGACATGCTTCAGTGAAGAGAAATATAACGTTAATGAAAAGAAGGCATTGTATTTATACATCAAAGCGACTCATGCATGATTAATCGTAATTAGTAAGATAATATTAATTAGTGTTTAGATGTATTAATATGTGCCTTATCTTGTTGTTCGATCTCTTCCATATATTACATAATCAGCCTATAATGTTCCCAATGTCGGTTTCCTTTACCGTTTTAAGAGCAGTGGTGATTCAATAATTTACACAAAGTAATGCGCCTGTCAGGGTTCGAACCTTGGCGGCGGCGATCTCTCGCGTCCGGCCCTGGTTCAGGCCATGGTTCGGAGCGAGAGTGCATGGGAGGCCGTCATCTCTTTCTGCGAAGCAGTAATGCTCGCGAAAGAGGGGGCTTCGGGAGTCGCAGGCCGACTCCCGGCCACCGTATGCGCGGGCTTGCGGACGGTGAGCGAGGGGTAGCTCACCGTCCGATTAGGACCAGTCCCGGGTCGACGGCGCGTTGTGTTCTACGCGCGCCTCAAAGAGATGTCAGAACCAACTGACGGGGTCCGTTAGGACCAATGCCTGCCAGGGTTGCGAGTTTGTCCGAAAGGGATATCGTGGCCCTGGCACACAGGCCACGGAAGGCACACGGGTGGGTTTTAGTCAGTAAATCTGCCCGGAGCGGGAGAAGTTAGTTGATAATTTCCCATACAAAAAAAAAAGGGTTCGATCCTACGACCTACAATTAGTAAGTCACTGCCGTTACCATTGAGCCACGGTGGTGGTTCAGTAAGCTAATATATGGTATCTCAAATTACATGCCTCCGTTATAAACAAAAACAGTAGCTATATATTAGTTAAATCTTCCTCCAACCTTTGTTATTTTGACTTTATGGTTTTTTGTCAAAATACTAAGTGTATTTACTTATCGATTTATTGTCCCTGTACACAGATAATTATGTGTTATTCGCAAATATTTAAAATGTAATAAACCGTACGTTGTACGCAAAGGCAAATTTACTCGTAGTAATTGTGTTTTTTGCTGCATTTGTACAATAAGTAAAAAGTGATTCAAGGCAGTTCTTATTGTTCTAATGTGCTGAGTTTACTATCTCGAGTTGCGGGTTAGAACACTAGCAGCAGGTTGACTTGATGGTACCTTGCTAGCTCGAAGTTGCTATTAAACTTGTTGTAGATTCGGCACTCTATATCATCAAATTGGACAATATTGGTTTCCATCTCTACCCCAGATGTTTGCTTTGTAACATTTTGATTGATTTTACAACAGTTTCAGCAAGTATTTGAGCCTAATAATACAGATAACATAACGTAATACACCCATATTTCGCCAGTTATGTTTAAGTCCCATGTAATAGGGGCGAGCCTATTGCAATTGGCATCAACGGAGCACAAATCCAGACTCCGGGCTGCTACTGAGAATTCCAGATAGAAAAACCCAATATCACTTTGCCCGACCCGGGAATCGAACCCGCGGGTCTACTCCGAAGCGATAAACCGAAGTATCGGCCGAATGTTTGGTCGTTTTATAATTTCCATAGTTTTCTTTTTTGACTTTGAATCCTTACCCGACTTAAAGTCACATTTTTGACTTTGGCTTATCTCCTTGACTGTCTTTTTTTTTTCAATTTCCGTAGTCAGCCTTAGTTAGCCGTAGTCAAGCAACGGCTGAACATTCGGCCGATACTTCGGTTTATCGCTTCGGAGTATACCCCCAGGACCTCAAGCTAGACCAACGAGGCAGTTAACGGTGTGAGGCTAATAATAATGATACGATAATCTATCTTTTCAGAGGAGCCTTCCCTTTACGTTCCCATCGAGAAGGACGATTACCTACTGAAGTTCCTCAGGCCATGCAAGTTCTATCCCGAAAGTGCTTTTAAAAAGGTTTGTATTCACTACATTTTATGACTCGCTGTTCTGAATAATAAGTTTATAGACAAGGTGTTCTTGAGTGGAGACCGCGAATCGGCAAACGTTAGGCAGGACGCCCTCAGGTTAGGTGGAGCGAGGATCTTCGCAGGGTGGCTGGTGGCAGCTGGATGAGAGTTGCCGAGAATCGAGCTGAATGGCGTCCAATTGGAGAGGCCTATGTCCAGCAGTGGACTGCTATGGGCTTATGATGATGATGATGATGACAAGGTGTAACGTAAATAGCGCAACTTAAGGATTCATTGTACTCATCATTATAAACAATTTTTACTATGGGACCAAACCAGAAAACGCGAAAAATAAATTCCCCTGTTCCCTACATTTTGACGAGTTAAAAGAACATTAAATGTATAAAACAGCAGATTATTTTTTCGCTATTTCAGGTTGGGTCCCATAGTAACAGTTGTTCATAATGATGAGTACAATGACCCCTTAAGAGGTTGTACGTTATTTATGTTACACCTTGTATAACGTATAATACCTTAATAAAACACTTAACACGTTGGTAGACAGAATTTTGATGACCGCTATATTTGAATAACATGTTAATACTATTGCTATTATATGTACATTTAGACGTCATTTGTTTGAATAGGTCATGGTAATATGCCCAATTTACATAGATGCTTACTCGTATTATGAACTGCTGTAGCTATTTGTTTGTTTGTGAATTCAACAGCACTTAAAAAGATAGGTAGGTACTTTGCACCGAACTTGTAATTGTTATTGGCGACGAAAAAAGGCCTGTTAAGGGTAAAGCAGATTACCAATGCACCGTAATGCAACGCTCCGCACCGCAACAAAATACTCCTACATCACTTTCGTACATTTCGTATGAACCTTTGCACAAAATGTACACTACAGGGGGCCGCACCTCGCTTTTTTGTACTTAATACTCAGATATATGCCAGTGACCTTGAGTGGATAGCTCGCGTGTTCTGTACTGAGCTCACGCAACGCGTCGTACGTTCAGCCAGTAATAGGACTCGCCCATCAAGGAGCGCTGTCCCCTATTGGACGCATTATTAATTTATTATACACAAAACAAAAGGTATTTTAATAAAACGCGTATACTAAAAGATCAATAATTAAATGATCTTTAAATTGGTGAAGGTTTCAGAAAAATACGTTTGGTAGATTTTGCGCCATTCTTAGTTTTTACAAATTAATTTCACTATGTAATATAAACATAATCTAAAATTTTCACATGTTAAGTTATTGAGAAAATGCTCTAATTTAACATATATTTTTTTCAAATCATAAACACTGCTCATTTAGACGTGATCTTCAGTATAAAATCATTAAAAGTCGGTTATCGTCGCCTTACAGCAAATTAACGATCATTTGTTGTTTTTGGTCTGTCGATTAGCACTTCTATTTTTGTTTCCCTACAAACTCTTTAATTACGGAAGCCACATTACGTCAACAAGACGTAAGACTAGTAGGTAATCGTCAGTTTGGTTTGACGGTGACGTGTCATGGGGAATCTACGCAAAGTAAACGTAATTGAAACATAATAGCTTGATAATAGACGCTGTCAGTTTCTACGACTGATAATGAACATTTCAGTGTCACTGATGAAAATACATAAAATCACTAGCAGCACTAAGATAGCCCGCGAAATTAAAGTTTTCTTAAGTTTTTTGTACAGGTTGTAGGTTGATTAAAATAATTATGATTCGCAGCCGTAACAAATATGGCTTTACAGAATTATAATCGGCAATACAACTCTGTACGTTCATAGAATCCTATTGAATGACTATTTCATGAAATATTTAGTTTCTGTATAATAAAAATAATTCTGTAAAACGATATTTGTTACGGCCGTGAATTATATTTAGATCAACATACAACCTGTTACTGACCTGCAAATTGCCAAAAACCGTAAAAAAAATTGAATTTCGCGGGCTACCCTGACGCTTTTGCCTAAATGCGATGTTCTATATGCCTATTCAAAACTGTGAAAATAATGCCATTTTTTGTTCTCATTCTAGATACAAGCATACTACAAGTTCAGGCTAGCACATGCAGAGTACTGTCGCGATCTGCTGCCGTCAGCTATTCGGGCGCCATTCGAACATTCAATTGTTTCCATCTTGGCGCCTCGAGATCAGCATGGACGCCGCATTGTTTTAGTTGAATCTGGAGGTTAGTGTTAATGAAATCCCTTATTTTGCATATCGTATACTTTTGATAAACTTCTGAGGAGAATGTCCAAACTTGTGATTTGAGATGTCTAAACGCAATTTCGGATCGGTATTTCAAATGAGACGTGATCGTTAGATTAACAACCTCAACAGTCATGTGGCAAATAAAAGACAATAATAAATAAAATTTAGTGAATTTGACATTTTATTTTAATACGATTTTGGCATTTTTATAATTTTATTAATATTTTTTTATGAGTGGTTGAATATTTAAATTTAATTAATCTCAATTTCATTTTGGGTTTTTATCTGTTTACAATTTAAAATAGTTTATAATTTAAATGTATGAGTGCAAAACCATGGACTAGAATGATGTCTGAAATAAATAAATTATTGTTATTATTATTAAAAGCCTTATGAACCAGACGGCCAGACCAATTTTATACACGCAATAAGTACCGTCTAATAACTTATCTAAATGAAGGGTTAAGCTCAGCGCCAGTTTGCGGTGAACCACTCACGATTGCGTCGCTTTGCAATTTCCATAGGTACCTACATAAGTAGGTCTAAATCTACCTACGGTTCCGATAAACAACCAACATAGCACAGTATTAGTTAGGTATTTTGATAAATAGGTAAAGACTACAGTTGTACAGCAAATAGTAATAAACAAACCCCCGACACAAACAAAACCCTCAGAAAAGTAAAAAAAATAGGTATTATTGGCCCTTTAAGTTTAATATAAGTTGTAGGTAATATTTTGATCCAAAAATTACCTACTGATTAAAGGGCCAATATATTATGTAACGGCGTGGCCTTTACCGGAAGTGATCATCGTATTAGTGGTTCAGCAACTTCAATATCTTCAAGATTGTGCCGGAATATAGCAGTTCGCCGTGGACGTGGTACGACAGCGGTTCCCCCTTTTTTTTGGGTGAGAAATTATCAAATAACTTGTCCCGCTCTGGGCGGAGCGGTAGAACGTATCAGACTTTTACTGACTAAAACCCACCCGTGTTTCTTCCGTTGCCTGTGTGCCAGGGCCACGATACCCCTTTTGGACAAACTCGCAAACCTGGCAGGCATTGGTCCTAACGGACCCCGTCAGTTGGTGCTGACATCTCTTTGAGGCGCGCGTGGAACACAACGTGCCGTCGACCCGGGCCTGGGTCCTTGTCAGACGGCGAGCTACCCATCGCTCACCGTCCGCAAGCCCGCGCCTACGGTGGCCGAAAATCGGCTTGCGACTCCCGACGCCCAGGTTCGACAGCGGTTCCCCTGACATCATCTTCTGTCATCAGAAGACAGTACCACGCAACCATCGATGCGACGCTCTGCTATAGTGTCTGTCAGCAGCCAGTGTCATAATTATATATATTTTTTACTTTTTAGATGTTTTTGTTTCTGTAGGGTATTTAAAAAAAAAAAATACTTTTATTTTCTCTTTTCTATAAATTGTATACAGGATGTTAAAGAAATTGCGTGCCATAGCTTAGGGGTAGGTTCAGTATCGATAACGGAACCCAGGAAAAATAAAATTTCGACGATTCATCAACTAGAAAAGCGCTGACAATCTTCAAACGGCTGAACTGATTTTCTTAAATCATAGCTAAGAACATAAAAATCAAAAGTCTTTGACCGTCAGTCAAAGACTTTTGAAAAAAAAAGAATAACGTCGATTCAGCTGTTTGGGAGCTGTAGATGCTACAGACAGTCACACGGATACACAGATGGACCGAAACCATTATTTTTCCGTCGGGAGTTAAAAATCAAAACAACTCAAATTAGTTTGACCGAATCTGCAAAAAACGAGTTTCTGATTTTAATACAAACTTGCATTATTATTGCTTGTCATACAAAACTGCATTAAGACGTCTAGGAATCGTATGTGTCAATTATTATGGTAGGTTCAATGCGTTTGCGCATCTTTAATATTGCATTGAAGTTTATTTATATATTATATTAATTTTAAATACCTGTTTCTGATATTGATGAAAAAGCGATTTGTAACTGTGTAACGTTGTATTTTTGTATCAATATTTTATAAATGCGCTTGCCGCGTCAGTGATCTATAAAACTATAACTAGAGCGAGAACGGCCTGTGCGCATGAAATTGATATCTTTGGTAGTATTGATGAAATAGTGCGTGAAGTAAGGCTAAAACTATTTTGTTTAGTAGATATATTGAGGTGTGCCCAATAGAAATACGTATGTTTATATTGTAACATTGTTAAGTGTTATATTTCCTTTTTTGCCCAAGCTTAGAGGAGGGCTTAAGTTTAGTAAACAGTACAATAAAAATACGAGTAATAATGCACATTGAACAGGTTCCTACTTAGTCGTTTGGATTTAAATGATATTTGATTATCATAAAACCGAAGAAACTGAACTTTTAATAGACGTTTTACGTAGCCCAGCGAACTGTTCCATGTAATCTGGGTGTAGCATTTAGACTTCACGTACATTCGTAAAAATACTCTCAAAAGATAGATTTCGGTCAAATTAAGATAAAAGGTAATCACTGCATTTTTTTAAATTATTGTGTTTCACAGCAACACTTTGATTAAAGAGCAGTGGTGTATAAAGATAGGCAAATCACAGAAAACAAAACTATTCTGGATGAAGAAAACCAAAAATGCAACATACGATACGTCTAACATGAACATAAATGCACGATGGTTTGTTGCCCTGCAACTGCAAACCAACGCATGCATGGTCGGACAGGCTCCGACGGACAAAACTTCCTGCGACACGTGTCCCTAGAGATGTCGGGCGAAGTCGAGCGTCATATCGAAAAGGTAGATAATAGAAAAAAAATAGAATTATAATATTATACTAGCTGACCCGGAGAACTTCGTACCGCCTTCGACAGCAGCGTCACCTACCGAGTCTAATTGTGTTTTCAAACGATCCAGGAACCATTGAAATATAAATACAACATTTCAACCAAATCGGTCCAGAAGTTTAGGAGGAATTAGGTGACAAACATACCTACAGAAATTATATATATTAAGATTACATCTTAATATATATAATTATTCTGTACGTTATAAGCTTAGAAGAA
Organism: Tiliacea aurago; assembly: GCA_948098905.1. Lineage (NCBI taxonomy): Eukaryota > Metazoa > Arthropoda > Insecta > Lepidoptera > Noctuidae > Tiliacea > Tiliacea aurago. Next base: position 21,306,349 of record OX402581.1, on the reverse strand, counting down.
CTTCGTCCAATAACCGAGTAGCCGGCGCGGGCGTCATACTTGTCGTCGATATCTCCATATGATGCTCATCACATATTATACTAGATGCAACTGCATACTATGGCATTGATTCAGATTCTATCTTTGCACACCTAGATTACGTACAATCGTCGTATTCCATATCACCATAAACCAAATAAAACTAGTAAACAATCTACGAATACCGACGAGTTGCTAATTTGTTTGAATTATCTTTATTTATTACTAGCTGCTGCCCGCGGCTTCGACCGCGTGGTTTTTTCTAAACATATAAATCGTCCTCTTGAATCGCTCTATCTATTAAAAAAAATCGCATTAAAATCCGTTGCGTAGTTTTAAAGATCTAAGCATACATAGGGACAGACAGGAAGCGGGAAGCGACTTTGTTTTAAGTATGTAGTGAAGTTAGGATATGATAAAAATATTTTCAATATAGTTAATAAGACACGTCTAGGTATAGTGAAAAAAGTTCATTATATAAATGACGTAAATTAGACAAAAAAATACCATTTGATTTTGCTTGTTTTTACATAACATCCTGATCAAAACAAGTTTACGTGTTATATAACGAATGTTGTAATGTAAACGTGACTGCTAATGCTTATGATATCTTGGCAATTTTCCAGAGAGATGGAACCCACAAGAGGTGTCCCTCAAGGAGGTGTTCCGAGGCATCCAAGTTGGGCTGGAAGGGGCGATGGCAGAGCCCAGGACACAGATCTGCGGTGTAATCAGTGTGTTCGACATGAAAGGACTGTCCTTCAAACATATCATGCAGTTCACGCCGTCTTACGCTAAGATGTTTCTTGATTGGATACAGGTAAAAACTAAAATTGTAAATCAGCTTGTGAATATTAACTAAGCATGGATAGTTATCATAATTACTTGCAGCAGAGGGATTGATAGTCACAATACGACCTTGACTTGTACCCCAGTAAGAATAGTTTTGACGCGTTAGATACTTGTGATCGACGCAACTTTCGTGCTACTGGATCCTGACATAGCTTTGTCTGTAATCTTTTAAGAAGACCAAGGGAAATTTCCCATTTTCTCGTGGCCTCGGACATTGCTTTTGCTTTGGAACCGATCGAAATGAATAGTTTAATAATGGTCATGCATATTTTATCGGTAATCTATCTTAAGTAGCTCGATTGTTGGCTATCTGCTTCTAATTCTGTAATCATGTTCAAGGACAGTCAAAGGTTACTCTAATTACAATAGATCATCAATAGAATGGAAAGAATAGTAATTAGGGAAAGTTTTAAATAGTCATTAAACATCAATTCGGTCTGATGGCTTATGGTATTTTACACATAATTTGATGCGGAACAACAATCTCTGGCGTATGACGGTCTATTATAGTACCAAAGAGATTCAAGATTACAAAAATGTTCACTTCCTTAATAGACTGTTTTTTTGCTAAGTACACTCTACACTCACACACAAACTACAACAGACCAGTTTAACCACACAGCAACACACTCACACAAAGTCTCTTTACAATAAAATTAATCATGAAACCCACTCAATAAATATGTTAACATCAGAATTATTACGCAGTTAAAAACATTTTGTAAAACGTGTAAATCCCAATATAGAACACTGTCCTTCAAGATACCGGATTTTCCTTGTTTGCAGGGCAGGGGTCTTACTCATCTGTGATAGCCACCCATCCCTTATTGAAACAACACTGATGTTACCTAGACTAGGTTTTTAGTCAATTGAAATTACTTAAATTATTTACTTACTTACTTACCTAGAATAAAATTACTATACCAAAATAGTAAAAATTAATAAAAATGAAGCAATGACAGATAAATTAATAATGTGATATTTATGTTTAAATGATGCTCACATATTTACGAATATATTAAAAGTATAAATTAAAAAAAAAACTTATAAGTCAGTGTGTTAGTTTAGGTATCACAGATTGTAAAATGTCAATGTCATAAAAATAATAAATTTTCAAAGAGAAAATAAAAATGATGGCTCTTCCACAAAAGCTACTGATGATGATTCAAACTCAAACTCAATCCGCCTTATTACAAAACAAGATTTATATTTTGACATGGCTTAAACCATGGAGCCAGTTTTTGTAATAAGAACGTAACTGTGATTGAAATACCGTTCTTATTACAAAACTGAAAACTTAGTTCGGTACTAATTTGTCAGTTTTGTGTTTAGGAACTTTACCATAGTCGGAATAAAATTCGAAATTCAATAATGGCTCCATGTTTTAAACCTGGGCCTGAAGATAAACCTTGTTTTGGAATAAGGGGGAAACCGTCTTACTATAAAACAAGATTTATATTTTGACATGGCTTAAACCATGGAGCTAGTTTTTGTAATGAGAACGTAACTCTGATTGAAATACCGTTCTTTATACAAAACTGAATACTTAGTTCGGTACTAAGTTGTCAGTTTTGTATTAGGAACTTTACTGTAGACGGAATAAAGTTCGAAATTCAATAATGGCTCCATGGTTTAAACTTGGGTCTGAAGATAAACCTTGTTTTGTAATAAGGCCCTAAGCATTTATTTCAATTAAACCATTAAGAGGCACTTTTGAATTGTCAAGGAGTCGGTCAGTTAGAATTAAGAAGCTAGTTGCCCATTCCATAGCGTAGTACCTAGATACCTATGGAAGGAGAGAGAGAGATTTGAAGTTGATCTTTTAGGCAGAAGCCATGTTCATAAAAACCTAACTAGTAATTATAGGTATGTGCCTAATTCGCCAGACATATAGAAACGAAATTTGTTCATTTATTTCTCGCTAGTGGCTACGATGTTGGTCAAAACTTTATTAGGTATATTGCTGGTGGAACGGAGGCCGATGACCCGTAGTGCGATACATTACGCAATGGAGGCAACACGCGAAGTGGGCTAGCAGACCACTACCCGTTTGACCAGTCAACTGTATTTCTAGGTCATGTTTCTCTAGATTTTATTTGATAATTTGGAAATTAGTTTTGTAGTTTAATTAAGAACACTTAGCTTTTATATTGAGTATAATAATAATGCTTGTAGAAATGTTGTAGTTAAATATTTTATTTATTTAAGTATAATATAACAACACAGAGTTACATACATTGCACACACATATATAAAAATGTATATAAAAACACAAGTAGGTATTTCTGTTTCACGAGATCAGGCTGTCACTAAAGTATTCCTGCTCCGTCTTCACATTGAAATTGAAACTGCTGCTGCTGCTGTGCTGTTTTTTGCCAGGTGAGGTTGCTGTAAGAGGAAGCGTCAGCAATTTTGTTGTTATTAGGTACGGAACATACGTATCCAACCAAAAACATTTCATGTAAAGTAGGTTGCCAAGACTTCCAATAACGCTTTCACTGTTAAAAAGTTATCAAATCTAATGAAGAACCAAGCCTATATCTCTAAAAATCTTACATCTTGGTCAAAATGTACGGCTTGGCTGTTTCGCGGCCGTCGCACAGAGATTCATATGGGCCTTACAGTCTTTAATGTTGTGTCATGCAACAGTCCAATAAAACGGCCAAGCCATATACACTAGAAGGTATAATTAATATTTCCAGGAATCCGTGCCAATACGCGTCAAGGCGGTCCACATAATAAACCAGCCGTTCATCTTCAACATGCTGTTCGCCATCTTCAAGCCGTTCATGAGAGAGAAGCTTCGCTCGCGCATCCACTTCCATGGCACCAATATGAACTCATTGATGGAGCATGTAGATCCTAAGGCGCTGAGGAAGCGGCATGGCGGTCTGCTGCCAGAGCCTGAGATCACTGGCGATGTACTGTGGAAGATGTTGCGGCATTACGAGGAGGAGTATAAATGTGAGTATTTCGAATACCTTGTTGGTGTAGTGATCGCAATTGTCACTGTTGAGTGAGGGAGGGTTCGATCCCTGCCACGAGCAAAGTGCGATTGATTTTTAGGGTTCCGTACCACAAAAGGAAATAAACGGAACCCACTTCGTTGGCCGTCTGTCTGTTTGTCTGTCAGTATGTCAAGACCCTTTTTCTCAAGAACGCGTAGAACCGTGAAATTAATATCAAATATATGGAATTACGGTCCCTTAGAGCTCTAAAAAAATCAAGCTTCTAAGTCAACACAATAAAAAAAAAGCGGCGATTTAAATGCGACATATGTTGATACTCACAAACAAATCAAAACCTATAGGGTACTTCCCGAGCTTGACCTAGAATCATGAAATTTGGCAAGAAGCAAGGTCTCACAGCACAAGTAAAGGAAAAAGTCAAATAATGGTAAATTTGTAGTTTTATCACGTAAAATTGTTTATTTTTGCAATTTTGAAAATTTACCGTGGCGTATTTCGATGTGTGGGAGAACATGTTTTTCAACTACAATGTTAAGTTTGTTTTCGGGATAAATTCGGGAGAAGAATGAGGAGGAGCTCGTGGCTATAATAACAGCCGCACGGGTCGATCCATCAGGTTTAAGCTACGCTTGCCTCAGAAAGCACGTTAAGCCGTTGGTCCCGGCTGTCAAGCGTGGATCTTTGACAGTCCTTAGGGGTCGTCAGAGGCCCGAAAGTCTGACAACCAGTCTTATCAAGGGGTATCGTAATACCCAGTTACTGAATTGTGGAGGTCAGATAGGCAGTAGCGCCATGTAACATACTGGTATTCAGCTGCATCTGGTAAGACTGGAAGCCGACCCTAACATAGTTGCGAAAAATGGCTCGGCAGATTGATTATAACAGAAGGATCTGAAGAAAGAAAGAAAAATTGTTTATTCTGCACAAACAAAACGCACATTTCAACAAATATAAACATAATTAAAATACACACATACAAAGTAGCCAAAACCCTCGTATCCAATACACTAAAAAAAATTGACAATCATTTCCATTAGTTGCGATTGGTTGATGCCAGGGCCTTTCCTTATTCTTAGTTAGGGCCAGGGACCAAAGACAATTTATATTGCGTTTACTAATATATTATAATGTCTATGTATCTAGTGTCCGTATGGATTGAGGAGCCATGTCTCATATTTAAACGAGGGTACTACCAATATTTAGTAGTAAACTAGCTGATTTTGTAGGCCCGATCCTGGAATTTGTAGTAAAACCGTTAAAAAGTTATAGGACGTTTAAGGTGGCTCCTCAATACAGACATCTGGATTGAGGAGCCACCTTAGAACTCGAAAACTAGCCAACAGATGTTTTTGAAAAGGACATTGACCAGACATGGTATCGCTATTTCTTCTGTGGTGACTTAAGTTTGTAATGTTGATAATTCTGGTTTTTAAATATAATAATTTTATCTAGTAATGCGACTCTTTAAATTCTCCGCATAAAAAACATCATAAAAGTGTTAGTTTTTATTTCGATTTCCTATTTTACCCATACACAGTTTTTTTTTTCACGCAAGTAATGTCACATGTCATTGGCATTCAAAGAGTATGGAAACAATAAAACCTTCTTGACTTAGGCAAAAATAATTAAATTCCGCATCCAACTATTGAAATTATAGTTGAAATTAGAGTAACAACAGATATTAATACCAACAAATTATTATTATTACATTGTATCTGTTAAGGTGTTAAAAGTACCGAAGCAAAACTTTTGGTTATACGAAAGGCAGAATGTTTTTGAGACCTTTGCCTGTTTGATTCATCATAACTCTTTGAAAGCAGAACAAAAGCGCGCCATATGATTCTATGCGCGCGCATCCCGGGCAGAATATTATTACTCTGCTGGCGACCGAACGGCGGGCGTTCTCTTTCTAGCATAAAAGCACGTCTCATTCGTTTTGTTTTAAGTACAGCCTCGAACGGTGTTTACTTTTATTAATAGTTTATATATGTATAATGTATAGATAATTGAATGATTTTATAAAAAAAAATTGTTTTTTAATGTCATTGTCGTTTGTCGTTGTTTGTATTGCCATTATTATTTTTCAATTTGGATTTAATTTAATTAACTAATGTTAAATAAGTTTGTATGTCACGTACCTACGCCAAATAAAAATGTACCTATATTCTCATTTACTTTCAACTTTTTGCTTGTCTCGAATAAGTAAATATTGTAAACCCATCATCATTTCAGCCGCAAGTCGTCCACTGATGTATTTTTGTTATGAAATAAATAACTTGAACTTGAACTGCTGGACATAGGTTTTGGAAGATTTGCCATAATCGCCACGCTTGGCAGGCGGGTTGGCAATCGCAGTATAGTTTTAAAAATGCATAGAGAACGCTGCTGCCCATTCTCTAGTAGGTAAGTCCCTTAGTCGCCTTTTACGACAACCACGAGAAGAAATGGGATGGAGCTATTCTTTTCGTCCGGCACCAAACGGAACCCGTAAACCCATCATCTGAGTTAAAAAATAACTAACGTGATGAGATTTTTCAAAGACCAGGACTGGTCTGGATTAGTACCTATATATTTACATAACCGTAAACAAGTACCTATACAGATTAAAATAAATTAGGTGCGGGCGAATCCGCGAGCAGAAACCAATATATATAATATATGACGACACGGTTGGCGCAGTGGTTAAGCGATTGACTGCTGCGCTGCGAGTCACAGGTTCGATTCCCGCGCGGAACAAATATTTGTATGACCTACAAGTAGTTGTTCCGGGTCTGGCTGTTTGTGTATGTGAGTTTAAAAAACGCAATGGATGATTTTCCTACCAATTTTTTTTTTTTTTTTTAACTATGCCCCACACTAGAAATTTCCTGTATTGTGGGTGCGTTTACAAACATTTAAGCCACTGTACATGGGACAACTTTTGGCGCCAATTTTTTAATGCGTTCACTTACTTCTTTTATTCCTTCTACAGATTGTGTTTTTGTTATTACTGTTATTAATGCCGTGTGGTGCCGGACGTAAAGAATAGCGCCATCTTATTTCTTCCCGTGAGTGTCGTAAAAGGCGACTAAGGGACTTACTAGAGAATGGGCAGCAGCGTTTTCTATGCATTTTAACACCATACTGCGATCGCAAACCCGAGGCGCCAAGCGTGGCGATTATGGCAAACTATGTCCAGCAGTGGACGCCCTTCGGCTGAAATGATGAATGATGATGATGACTGTTATTAAGTACTATATTTATCTTTTTCCGTTATAGTATTTTTATTTTTTCATAACAAAGTCAAACAGTACCGCTGTTTCCTCGTCGAAAGTCCGTATTATCAATGCAATCATAAAAAATACGGATTTCGGCGAAGAACCTTCATGGTTAGATAGTTATAACACACTTCAATGAGGCTGGAACGATATAGGTACTAGATAGTATGTACAGCGTTCACGAATTAGTGAAGACTCATTATTATGCAATAAGTTATATTAGACGCAGAACCTCTGTTTGTAAGATAGACCAGATCCTAATTTAATTATTTGGTTTAATAGATTTCACGTGATGACATAGTTTACTCTGAATGCTTTACTGGTCTAAATGGTGCTCTGCAAGCTGGGCCTGCATCAGCTCCTTCATTTGGCCATCGAAGTGTATGCTTTGCGTGTGGAAAATCGCCTGGATCAGGCTTATGCCCAGCACTCATTACGTACGCGTACGTGCAATAAGAATGCCTTCAAGCGGTGAAGAAAGGAATATGATTCTTACTCGGATATTTCCTCACTTGGTATGCATCTTATTTCATTTCTCAAGACTTGAAATTAAGTTAAACACAATGGTAAGCGTCGTGAAAAGGGACTTATTTAATAACAGACTATATTTTCATGGAAACCATCCTTTGATATTTTTGATGCTAAATGTTCGATGTTCAAATTGCTAAATGTTGATGTTTTGTTACATGTAAATTCTCGAGTTTGTACATACCTCTAAAGCCTCTACATCAACCTTTATCCGTCGGAATTGACGAGTAATATTAAATATACTCAAACGTCATTTTGACTCATTCGTATTTTGAATTTACCAGCATAAATTGTGACAAAAAGTAACTAAGAGATTCGATTCTAAATCTTGATTTTCATACCTAATTACCGTGTAATGCTAAGAATTATGATTAAATGATAAAGGACATTTGAATGCCCTAAAATCATCCTTTATAATAAAGCATAAATCTTTGAGTCACCGCATCTTTCATACCGATACTAAGTTTCTTAATCACTCGGTCAATCTCCTTTGGTAGGATTTAGTAGTGTTTATGCGTAATCTGTACAAAAAAATGGGTTTTGTACAGCTGAATTTGAGATAGCTACAATGATTTGATTTTTCTTAAAAATCCATAATTTTCACCACGCTGTTTCTCGGAAACTTATCAACCGATTAAAACGTATTTTTAGTATAGTTTAGTAGTAAATGAGTTCTAATTTGTATTATAAAATGGAAAGACTATACAATTTCGGTGATACAACACATTTTATGTAGCTCCTCAATCCTGACGGTCTATAAAAAATATATGTTCGTAGCTACTAAAGCAGTTGATCAAATCGGATAAAAATAGCACCAATATTTAGTAGAAATTTCTACTAAATATTGGCATCATCAAACATCCTACACACTCAGTATTTCAAAACATATTAATAATTTAAACATTTCTTTACAATTTTGTGAATTGGGTGACCATAAATAATTAAAACTATGAATACATAATTTTATTTGCTTATGAATCATTCTACGAGTACGAGTACCTACATGTAACCTAATTGTTGTTTTTGATTAAATGAGATAACTAGCTTTTGCCCGCGGCTTCGCCCGCGTGAGTGTCGGAAAATATCTCACGGGAACGTACTACCGGGAATAAAAGTACCATGTGTGTTAGTCAGGACTTTTCTTTTTATTTATATAGAACAGATAATATATAAGATAAATATTATTACGTACAACAAAAATCAATTTAACTAATGAAATTAAATTCAGTAACCGGTGATGAATCCAATGATAATTATTTTATGATTCTAAATGTATTATTGTTTCGCTGTTATTTTTCATAACATTATTGCTATAGTAATGTAAAGAATGTTATAGACAAACATTATATGAGGAAAGTGAGAGCAGTGGTGCCCCAGTGGTAACGGATGATCCATTTGTACAGATTACGCATAAACTACTAAATCCTACCAAATTCTCAAAAACATCTGTTGGCTAGTTTTCGAGTTCTAAGGTGGCTCCTCAATCCAGATGTCAGGATTGAGGAGCCACCTTAAACGTCCTATAACTTTTTAACGGTTTTACTACAAATTCCAGGATCGGGCCTACAAAATCAACTAATTTACTACTAATTATTGGTAGTACCCTCGTTTAAATATGAGACATGGCTCCTCAATCCATACGGACACTGTATCTAATCTGTTGTTGTGGTACTGGCAAACCCAAAATGACAACCAGTGATGACAACAAAGTCAACATTCAACAAACAAACAAACTTGAATCAAAACAAAAACAAAATGCCGATTGCCGAGTGGAAAAACAACTACTTTTATACCAAACTATAATATGAACAATTACAATAACCGTGCGTCGTATCTGTGCAAGAACAGCTCTCCCCCCACAGATCTGCTTACCCCTTCCGTGAATAAAATAACGGGACCGCTCGCAAATTGAGTTGAATGGTACTAATCCATGCGTCATGTTCGTGAACGGGCGCCATCAGTAGGGACTGGTCATCTCTTAGCGGCCTTGGTTTATTTTAATTTAATTTTTGAATTGTTTTTTTTTAAATCTTTTTGTTACGGACGCTTTTGACGTTTTGCATCGTTCTCACATGTTTAATTTCAACACGAATGATGTAACCATATGTTAATTTAAAAGAGTGTCCATGGAGTTTCTTGCCTGTTCTTCTCCATAGGAACCTACTAAGCTTTGGAATGGGCAACTAGCTTCATCTTTATGACTGACCGACCCCTTGACAATTTAAAAGTGCCTGTAATTGGTTTATTTGAAATAAATGCTTTGAGTTTGAGTTTGAAATAATGTACCGAAGGCGACTACTTGCGTTAATGGCGGCAGTAGTAATTCTAATGGGATTTTAAGTAATGTTGCAACGCCCGCGACGGATTGTATTAACTTACAGTCGAAGGATAGTGAATGGCAAGTAGCATCGAAACCTGTGAAACGTAAGAATATGCTGAAATATCGTTTTCAAGGCAAGTCAGGTACTGCGAGAGATAATGAGTGCAATTTTAAAGCAGCGGAAAGAAAAGTTCATATGTTCGTTACGAATGTCAACAAAAAAACGACGGCTGACGACATCACTTCATATATTCGTACTAAAACACTTGAGTCTGTGTTTTTGCAGAAGATACATTTTAAAAAGGACAAAGGTCACTGTGCTTATAAGTTTTTCGTATCTGAAGCAAAGTTATCTGTTTATATGGATGAACAAATGTGGCCTGAGGGTATAGTATTCAGGCGCTTTGTGAACTTTAAGCACCAAGTAGCGAATGCTTCTGTAAACGGCGCAAATTAACCAAAATAATGAATGTCAGTCCTTATAGTTTTGTCAGTTTTAACTGTAAAAATGTTAAACGCTCCCTGGATGCTGTACGAGAACTATGCAATTCCTGCGATTTAATTTACCGGTAAAAAAAATTGAATTTGTCAGTTGTCCCTAATCCCGATGTGGGTTTAGAAAAATTCAATTTGTCACTTGTTTTGACAGATCAACTACTTTCAGACGGCTGTTACACATCAATATTGAAGTATTTTGAAACCGTATTCTATATATCTATTTATTTATTTTAAAAGATGGCGACGCTTAGTTGAGGCTTATGTCCATAAGTGATCGTATTTCATATATTTTAAAATAGACATTTGAAACTATTAAATTTATTTTTCAGTGGCGAACTCCTACGGCTACGTCACGAATGTGAACAATAATAAGGCGTAGAACACAATTTGTCGCTGCAGTACAAAATGGAACTCAAACGCTCAAATATTTGAGGAATCGCGAAATATTAATTAGGAATGTAATTATTGCATTTTTAATAATAAGGCATAGTAAGATATTTATGTAAGAAAGTAGTTATGCTCTACAATTTTATATGGATCTAAAATAATTGTATATGTTACCGGCCAAACCCGATTTCAGGACAAACTAGTTTAGCCTAGGCTAAACTAGTTCTTCCTATACGCGATAGGATTAACTAGTATAGCCTAGGCTAAACTAGTTTGTCCTAAGCCCGATAGGATAAACCAGTTTAGCCTAGGTCGAATCGGACATAAAACCTATTTAGTCTAATATGATAAACGTGCAAGCAAGCATGCAGCAGGCATGTTTTCTGTCACGGCTCCGGCGCTGCAGGGCTCCAGCGGTCCCATGCGAGCTTATCGTCACAGATGTGTTTCACGCTCACCACCGAGGCTTCGGCTTCCCACCAGCCGCGGTGGGAAGCGTTGAAACCACCTGCTCCTCAGCTCGCGGGCCGCCTCGCCCCTACACGCCTACGCGATTTTAAATAACACTCTAGGGGTAGGGCAGACAAGACTACGTGGAGTCGGTTTTGCTGCGATTCGATTCGGTCTCGCCGCTCCCGCAGTACGCTCAATCAGATTTCAGATTAGAACGTACCAGTTTATCCTAAAGCATGTAAATTCTAACTAGGATAAACCGATTCGACCTAGGCTAAACTGGTTTATCCTATCGGGCTTAGGACAAACTAGTTTAGCCTAGGCTATACTAGTTAATCCTATCGCGTATAGGAAGAACTAGTTTAGCCTAGGCTAAACTAGTTTGTCCTGAAATCGGGTTTGGCCGGTAACATATAGACTAAATAAGAAATAAATGGTAAAACCGATTATTTTTGTAATGATATAACGTAAAAGTACAACGTGGTTGGTGTTGTGAAATAAAAAAACAGTTTTTTACAATATAAAATTGTTTTATTACTTACTCCATTTATTGGTACCTTTTATACTAACATAAATAAAGGGATAATTTAAGTGGTATAATATTACCGTTTTGAACATAATATAAAAGTAATTATATAGAATAATAAATAGATTTATAAAAATACATATAACTTTTTTTTGTTACATCCTTCATTATTTAGGTATAGGCTTATGGGTACATCTCATGAGTGGTGATGTTACATGCTAAACTTGTCTTTTAAGGATATTTATAGATTAGTAATTACCCTTGACGTTAAAATTATATTCTACATTTTATATAAAAAAATATATTTATCTACTTGCTGATATAATAACATTTATTTTTTGTCATGGACTCTTATTTTGCAAGCGTTATTATAAATACTGCTAGTTTAGGGCAATAAAAAGTGTTAAAGTGATAAAGTTATTGTCCATTATTGATTTTGGTACATAATTATTTTGCAAGATATTTTAATAATAATTTATAAGCTCAGAATAATTTTGTTTAGACTTCAAGCCTTATCAACAATAACGTAAAAATTTAAGAAATCACAGCCTGCTTTTTACGATTTACGATTTGCAAATAGCCGTAAATATCTTGTTATGAAACTTTCGTATGATACTAATTGCAAATTACTGTTAGAATCATAGTTCAAATGTTTTCACAGCTTCAACAAGTTTTCCATAAAATTATAAATTAAACATCAACTAATTTGGTCCAACGAACTGCGAAATGCATAAGCATAATTATGAAATGCATAAGCATTCATATTTTCAGCGATTTATTTTAAATATCAAAATTAAATTCTCAACAAATTTATTTCTACACCATGCCTACTACGAATATTCCAATGGCTAAGGCCTTAAAACTATGGTTTGTACGTATTATAATAATCTAAATATAAGTATCAATATCACGATATGCATAATTAATTATCACATTGCATAAAACCGTCCATGTCACTCTGTGCGCCCGCGCAGGATTCACTTCTTCTTGTATCCATATGAGTTGATCGCTGAAACAAAAGTCTCGACATTAAGTAGGTAAGAAATAATATTACTTTAATTATAGTATATTAATATCATTGTCATGTTCATTAATGTATGACATGATTGGCACGTCAGTGCATCTATCTTCGGACCGCTGTTTCAGTCTACAAATTACTTATTACGCATGTAAGACTACTCAGAACATTTACAATTCTAATTTTATTGAATTTTTATATTGTTTGTTTGTACTTGATGTTGTTGATGTATATTTCTGTAAGTCGATCTTTTGGGCAATATTTTAAAACTAGATGTTGCATCTCCTAGCTGACTAATCCTTGAGAAGTAATGCCGAAACAAAATCAGAGCTGGCGACGATAAACAGTTTTTAATGATTTTATACTGAAGATCACGTCTAAACGAGTAATGTGAATGATTAAAAAAAAAATATATATGGTAAATTAGAGCATTTTCTCAATAACTTAATATGTGAATATTTTAGATTATGTTCATAATGCATAGTGAAACTAATTTGTAAAGTTATGTCCAACGCGGATAAAAAACTGAGTATGGCGCAAAATCTAACAAGCGTATTTTTCTGAAACCTTTACCAATTTAAAGATAATTTAGTCTAGTTTATCTTTTAGTATACGCGTTTTATTAAAATACCTTTTGGTTTGTGTATAATAAATTAATAATGCGTCAGATCGGGGACAGCGCTCCTTGATGGGCAAGTCCTATTACTGGCTGAACGTACGACGCGTTGCGTGAGCTCAATACAGAACACGCAAGCTAACCACTCAAGGTCACTGGCATATATCTCCGTCTTAAAAGTCCAAACATATCACTGAGATATTATGTGAGCCTAACAAAGCCGACATGGCTTTGAGTTGATCTGTTCCGACAGAGGGCATGCATGCATCACTTACCACTGAATTCCTTATCGCACATGAGGAGTAGCTCGAGCCACTGCCCTCCAGTCACACTTGGAATGTTCAGGGTGCCGCCGTACTTGTCGGGCAGGCACTTAGGACTGATGTACTCATGCAGCATCTTCTTGTCGCTGCCCATGAACACGATGCGGGAACGAAGCTTCTCCTTCAGGAATGGCTTGAAGAGTTTGAACACCATCTCGAAGATGAAGGGCTGGTTGATAATGTACAGTCCTTTGATGCGGAGTGGGATGGCTTCCTGAAGAGTACAAAAAGATAAAATACGGTTAAAGATATTTTATTTCTCAAAAGAATTACAAATTTTAATTTTAAACAATATAATATGTGCCATCATCCGTAGCTTAAAATAAAATTTTGCTACACATACTACGTAACTAACATTATAAATACACTTTGACTTAATAGTTTTATCATATCAAACAAAACAAAGTCAAAGTCAAATTATTTATTTCAAATAGGCACATTAATGGCACTTTTAAACGTCAACAGTTACAAATAAAATAGAATTGATTCTAGTCGCCCTTTCCTAAAGATAGCTTCGTATGGAGAAGAATGGGCAAGAAACTCCACCGTCCAAACAAATCAGATGTAGGTAGTTCTACGCAAGGAACAGCAGAATTTTAAACGATGCATGTAGGGTGCATATCCACGGTTGTAGCGTGTTTACTAAGGCCTACACCACAATGGGGAACAACAACAAGAAACGAAAAATAAACGAATATTTTGTTTTGTAAACTAACGTGCAAACAGATTTTATGTAGACTTTAAGGATTTGTATATTTTGATTAGATATTACATAATCGCACCTCCGCTCAAATAGTGTCTTATCTCAAAAAAGCAAAATATCGAGAAAAACGCCTTTTAAATTTATTCTAAATTATTTTTTCACGTATCGGCATTTAAATTAAAAACTAAAAAAAATGCACAATAAGTTGTTTAGTACATATTTGCAATATAGGTTTTGAAGATCTAGAAAAAGGTGATATTGTAGAGTTCAAAAAAAATTGTTGCTTTTTTGACTTATGACACTATTTGAGCGGAGGTGGGATATGTTTGTTAAAACAAGACTTGATAATGCAATTTTTTTGGACTCACTGTCTGGATAAAATTTAAAAGGACAGTAAACCAAATATTAATTGAGAAAACCTATTACAAAATTGACATCCTTAAATGATAAATCTCTGCACTGATTGATACGGTTATTATGATTGACATACATGTTCCTATTCTGACACTTTTTATTCTGATTGACGCTTTGACTTTTTTTTTTTTACATTACTGTATAAATGTCACTACTTTAGTAGTCTTTTTTTGTAATTCTAATGATTTGACATTTATATTTATTCGGTATCAATAGAGTTTTCTGTTTAATTTTGGAATTGAAAATTATTTGCATGCCTATGAGACGGTAGAATATGAATAATACTTTTTTAAGAAAACATCTTTGTACCAATTACCCATGGTTTCAAAAATAAATTATTTGATTTGATTTGATCTGGATATATCTTAGTACCTACTTAGGGTTTAGACCTCAATTCCATGGCACCTTTTTAAACCATCTTCAGCGAGGTAATTGCGTAACACACTTACAGTAGCAATGGGTTTAATTTTGACAGTTCAACAATATTAATTGCGTTATTTACGTTGTTGAGCAGATATATGTTTCGAACATAAGAACCAATGGATTAAAAGTATGCTTCAGTCATTCAGATTTTGATTGATAGTGTGTTACGAAATTAGGGTTAAAAAGGTGCCATCCGCCATGGTGTATGTATGAACGTCTCATCGTCGTTGTACAATTGTTTGCTCATCATCAACATCAGCCCATAGCAGTCCACTGCTGGTCATAGGCCTCTCCAATTGCACGCCATTCAGCTCGATTCTTGGCAACTCTCATCCAGTTGCCACCAGACACCCATAGTGAAGATCGTCGCTTCACCTAGTGCGATCTCCACTCAAGAACACGGTTTTACGGCTAATATGGCCGGCCCATTGCTACTTCAGCTTGCTTATTCTGTGAGCTATGTCGACAACTTTGGTTCTCTGCTGGATAACCTCGTTCTGGATTCGAGAGAGACCCCAAGCATAGCCTGTTCCATAGCTCACTGCATATATTGTTTGCTTACGTTTATCTTTTAATTGAACTACATAATAATATATACCAACCTGTAGCCACTCAACGATTCTGTTGGCGAAGCTAGGCGTGAACTGCAACACGTGCTGCATGGAGAGGCCGTCCATGTCGAAGATGACGACGGCGCCGCAGATCTGCGTCTCCGGCTCTAACATGGCCGCTTCCAGGAACAGCACGCAGCCCTTGAACACCTCGTCCAGGGAACACTTGCTTGGCTTCCATTTCTCTGTAAGAACGAATGGAAAAAATTACCAAGGCAGCTTCGCAACTTACTAGTTTACATAACATCACGCCTGGAATCCTGGAAGACTTAGGCAGAGGTGTACCGAATGAGTACATCACATTTCGCCAGTTATGTTTAAGTCCCATGTAATAGGGGCGAGCCTATTGCCATCAACCGGGCACAAATCCAGACTCCGGGCTGCTACTGAGAACTTCCAGATGAAAAAACCCAGTAACATTTTTCCCGACCTGGGAATCGAACCCAGGAACCTCATGCCCAGCAGTAGTGCTTGCGACCACTAGATCAATGAGGTAGTCTATGACTTTACTCCATTTGAAATAAGATAAGACACATAAACAAACCTTTTTTACAGTCCGTTCAACCGATTTTGACTTCTATTCCGTACGCATAAGGATGGCATTAAAAACAAAAACGTGGTTACAATACCGATACAGTTTATTACAGCTGCCATTTATCATGCCACCGACGCAATAGATGTCAAAATCGGTTGAACAGACTGTAAAAAGTTTTATTTAAATTTCTAATCTTATATCAAATAAGAATGGAATAATAACGTTTTTGTTAATGTGAGGACGTTGTAGGCTTAATAGACTGTAGATCTGTAGACCATTTTCTATTTGTTAAGTACCTGGTACTTTTCACGGGCCTACGCTGTCCTCTCATACCTATTAACACTGTAATTTGAAAACATTGTAAAAGCGGATTTTGTTTAAAAGAGTAACTGTGGAGTTTCTTGCCGGCTCTTCTCCATATGAAATGACCAATTGGAACTGTGCACCTAGCTTCTGACGTTTCATAAGTGCCCTAAGGCCTATGTGAAATAAAAATATTTTTGATTATGACGAAAACAAAAAAGCAATTCATGATGGTTGGCTTGCATCATCTACGGGAAAGGCCAAGATAGTGAACCAAACAGAGGACACCTTTTGAAATATTATACTTACTTGGCCAATCACTACATATTATCAAACATAGTCTCCCCGCCGCGTCTGTATGTCTGAACGTGATAAACTCAAAAACTACCGAACGGATTTTCTTAAGGTTTTCACCGATGGACGGAGTGATTCATGAGGAAGGTTTGAGTGTCTTATAATTTACTAGCGACCCGCCCCGGCTTCGCACGGGTGCAGTGAATATTACTAGGGTTACTGATTATTACTAAGGTTGAAGTGTATAATTTAACAAAGAAATAAAATAAAAATATAAAGAAATTATTTATATATTTACTACGTTTTGTGTAAATTGGGTGAAATATGACGATGTAAAATACTTCAAGTACGATGAATATCAGTTAGGTACATTTTAATCTAAACCACATTATTACGATGTAAAATACTTCAAGTAGAATGAATATCAGTAACTTTTTAATCTAACCCACATTATGACGATGTAAAATACTTCAAGTAGGATGAATATCAGTTACATTTTAATTTAACCCAAATGCTCGACGCAACAGGTTGATACGATACTACGACAGAAAAAGGAAATGTTGCCATAGCTGCTACCCGTGCGAAGCCGGGGCGGGTCTATAGTATTTTATTATAATAAACCAATAAGCTCAAACACCAAGGCACTGTAGATGTTCCTAGCCGAAGCGTCTATAGTGGAAAATGTTGGCAACCAACTATTTCAAATCATAATTATCTTAGAAATACATGCTCATAGAATAAGTGAGCCAACGGAATTATACCTTTGGTTTTTCCATTATGATAAAAACATCCGGATATTTTAAAAATTACTAAATTTTTTTTATGTTTTTGTCTTGAGACTAGGGTTGCCAACTTTTTGTACAAGAAATAAAGTATATTATGGTCAGAGAGGGAAAATCAACAGTATTCCTGAAAATTTTACAGTATTTTATGCATTATTTTGAAACTAAGGCTGGCTAAAACACCACGCCCATGCACCGTTGCATGCATCATGTTCTACGCAGTAGATGGAACAATTTATTCGTAGCTCTGGTTAAAGGCCCGTGCAGACTGGCGCGATATTGCGGGCGTGACGCGACAACACGAAAACAGTACCTATATTCGTATACTTTATTTTTATTGAACAGTAAACAGTATTTTAGAGAGAAAAATAGTATAATATCATATAATATTTCATGGTGGTTCACCCGATTTACACAAAACTTTGTAAATAAATAAATAATTTCTTTATTTTTTATTTTAACAGTATGGTTGGCAACTCTACTTGAGACTGATCAATTGCTTACGTGTATATTGTGCAGAATGATGATTATGACAATAATGCGTGACGTAGTCATAATGATGAGTTAGCTCGGTATGCCCGAGTGTGGGTATTGTACGCAACGTATTATTTGTTCATCATTACCTCGGGCACGGTTGCGTGACTATTTGAGTACCCAGAAATTCTAATGCGATTTATCTACACGTATAAAAGATTAGGAAATTTTTCCATACATGATTATGTTAATTAAATCGGATTATCGTGATCACTATGGATCGGAGTTCGTCTTTTGCGAACTAATTGCCAGCAAAATATTGAGTTTTTTTAGGTCGCCATTGTTTTCTTCAGGAAAAGGTAGAAATATTACTAGGCATAACTTCCAGTCCCGTGGTAAAATATGGCTACTTAGGTTACTTCTCAACTCCAGTACTAGAATTCACCGCTCAACTTGGTTAGACTAGTCGCGTGTGGGCAGTACTGTCAGCAGGTTCAGGTTGAACATGTTCGTCTCTGTTATACGACGGATCACAATAGTTGAACTACTAGGTACTTACTTCCTAACTCCAGCACTAGAACACGTCACCCATACTGATCGCGTGTGGGCACCACTGTCAGCATGTTCAGGTTGAACATGTTCGTCTCTGTTATACTACGGATCATAATAGTTGAACTACTACTTACTTCCTAACTCCAGCACTAGAACACGTCGGCCATACTGATCGCGTGTGGGCAGGACTGTCAGCACGTTTTGGTTGAACACGTTGGTCTCCTTGCTGGGTATGAGACCATCGTAGTGCTTCGAGTGTTTGAGTTTGAACCCGTAGTAACGTTTAATCTGGAACGGTTGACAATAACAGTCAAGAAAGTGTTCAAATAATTCAGTCGATGATGATGAGATGATTCGAGTCGTGAATAATTTAGTCACTTAGGTCAACTGCTACTTGTACCTACAAAACAATAATGAATTTTGTTATATTGCCTGTTCTGATAGGAAGTTAAATAAATAGAATAAAGCACACGTCATGTTAAAGTAAAGTTCTCGTATTTTTCAATTTGCGTTTAAATAAATTTAAGAGAACTACAGGAAGGAAGTATCTCACATAAATTACATTATTAATCATTTATTTAAACTTAATTTTAATGTATTTTAAATTTTTTACTAAACAACGATGTGTTTTTTAAAGGTTAATTAAATTATGCATGAAACAAGTTTGTGGTGTATTAACATCATGCCAATTCTAAATATGTATTACAATTGTATGAATCATACCAGAATGCATGGGTAAGTAGACAAGGAGTATCACTTCAGGAACCATGTCGGTTATTCCACTGCTGGGACACAAGCCTCCTCTCTGTGAGAGGGAGCGGGCCGCAAACCACCACGCGGGCCCAGTGCGGGTGGGAAGATGTCACATGTCTTCGAATTTTTGTTTCTAGGACATGCCGGTTTCCTCATGATGGTTTTTCACCGTTTTGAGAGCAGTGGTGATGAAATAATTTACACAAAGTAAATCGCGAAAAAGAAATCAGCTGTTCCCTACTATATGTTCACATAACTCGTCAAAATGTAGGAAACAGCTGATTTTTTTTTCGCGATTTCAGATTTGGACCCATAGTAAAAGTTGTTCATAATGATGAGTACAATGACCCCTTCAGAGGTTGTGCGTTAATTCTGGGACATGTCGTATGTTTTATAATTATGAAACAATAGGTTTACTTACCAAATCGTGGGCGCTTTCAGGATAGAACTTGCAGGGCCTCAGAAATCTTATCAGCCAGGCTTCACTATCAATTGGTACTAGCAAGTCTTTATCCTCTGAAACAGAAAACATATAGTCTGTTAGAAATATAGATAACTAGCTGCGCCCCGCGGTTTCACCCGCATAAGTCTCGATCCTGTAGGAATAAAGGGATAAAAAGTAGCCTATATGTTAATCCAGGGTGATGTCAGCTACCTCGATACAAAATTTTATCAAAATTGGCCCAGCCGTTTTTACGTGAACGAGTAACAAACATCCATCCATCCATCCATCCATCCATCCATACTTACAAACTTTCGCGTTTATAATATTAGTAGGATTATGTAGGTAGGTTTAGGTCATCATCATTTCCCTAGCCATTTCCCAATAGGATCGGCTCCCACTCCCAGGCTAACCGGATGCAGCTGAATATCAGAGTTTTACATGGAGCGATGGCCCATCTGACCTTGGTTACTGACGTTACTGTAGCTAGGTATAACTTTAAATTCATAACTAAGTTCATAACCTTAGTCATTGCTATGTTTGTCAAAACATCATACACATGTCACTATGTTTGTAGACATAACAATAGGAAGGTAGTCAGAAAAAAAATTCAATCTGACACAAGATAGACATCTACATTAAATGTGACAAATAAATTTTATTTTATTTATTTAACACATTATCTTCAAATATATTTGACATGACAATGTACCTACATAGAAAAACTAATGTTCGACACATGAGAGACATCTTTAAAAAAAAGCATGGTCTTAATTTAAATAAAAGATAAACAGAGTAGAGGAAATTAACCACATGTAAATCAATGACATAATATAATGCACCTATGTAACTATGTACATATCTCAGGTCCGTGACATCGTTATTTACTTATTATATTTTTTAGTCTGTACCTCGACATTTCTATAGAACACTGATTATTAAATATGAACGTAGGTACCTATATTTGTTTGTAATTATTTACAATACTGATTTCTGGTTTTTCCGGATCAGATCATCTATTGTTTGTTAAAGTTAAACAAAATTGACGGGGCATCTTTAAATAAAATAGACATATTTTTGTATGATGTAGCAGGGCGAATGGAGGCGACAAAATTTTATTCAATGTTACAAAGGACATGTTCAGTTGGTCAATGAACGATTGCCTAGGTAGTAAAAATTAATGTTCAGTAAATATTATTATATTTTTATAATCGTTATATTTTCTAGTTTGGCAATTAATAAGCTTTAGTAGTCAGGAACTTACGAAATCTGATCAAAATATGGTTTATACTCCTGGGATTTTAGTATGTTTTACTATAGCGCCATCTGTGGACACTGGAGTACGACCATTTATTCCTGTGTTCACTACACATAAATAAATGGTGGTACTCCAGTGTGAGATTAGTGAAACATTCTATATTTTGTTGTCCAGACCAGATTTTGAAGATTTTTGATTAACATTTTTTTATTGTTACATTTTTTTTTTTTTAAATCGTTGCCCCACACTAGGAATTTCTCCTGTATTGTGGGTGCGTTCACAAACATTTAAACTCACATACACAAACAGCCAGACCCGGAACAACTACTTGTAGGTCATACAAATATTTGTTCCGTGTGGGAATCGAACCCGCGATACGTAGCGCAGCAGTCAATCGCTTAACCACTGCGCCAACCGTGCCGTTCCATGCCATTGCATGTGCATTTATTCTTTATTGTATATTTATTTGAAATAACATCTTTAGTTCAATTTATTTTAGTTTCATTCCTCAATACCTACCCATTTTTATTTATTTCCAACTATTTGTTCCTACTGAATTAGGATTAAAGTAAGTAATTATTGTAAGCAAAACGGAAAGTAACTTGTTGTCAATGCCATTATGGAACATAAAAACATAAAACATAATTATTTCATTCATTTCAGGAGAGGGTATTTAAAAAAAACGTTTTATGTGTTACAAAAATGTTTTGTACCTAATCATGGAGAATTTTACACGTAATTACGTTAATATATTCCTTTACTCTTTTTTTTTTTTTTTTTTGGGTGGGAAATTATCAAATAACTTCTCCCGCTCTGGGCAGAGCGGGAGGGCGTGTCAGACTCTTACTGACTAAAACCCACCCGTGTTCCTTCATTTGCCTGTGTGCCAGGGCCACGATATCCCTTTCGGACAAACTCGCAACCCTGGCAGGCATTGGTCCTGACGGACCCCGTCAGTTGGTGCTGACATCTCTTTGAGGCGCGCGTGGAACACAACGCGCCGTCGACCCGGGCCTGGTCCTTATCGGACGGCGAGCTACCCATCGCTCGCCGTCCGCAAGCCCGCGCCTACGGTGGCCGGAAATCGGCTTGCAACTCCCGACGCCCGGGGCGTCTCCTGCGGCGACTAGAGGCGCGAGGGCGCGAACCATGCCTCTCCCTCACGCGTTCCGCCTCCTCCTTCGCGAGCATTACTGCTTCGCAGAAGGAGGTGACGGCCTCCCATGCACTCTCGCTCCGAACCATGGCCTGAACCAGTGCTGGACGCGAGAGATCGTCGCCGCCGATCGCCTCCGTGAGGACACGGCGGTGCTCCGCCCAAGCCGGGCAGATCTCCACCGTATGCTCCACCGTGTCCTCCGGGCGATCCACACAGTGGTGACACCCGGGCGTTTCCTCCCGCTTTATCCTGAACAGGAACCTCCCGAAACAACCGTGTCCGGTGAGGACCTGCGTCAGGCGGAAGGTGAGGACGCCGTGGCGCCTCTCCAGCCACTCCTCAAAGAGGGGACTTATCGCCACAATTGTAGCGTGCCCAGCGCTAGGTTGCGACAATCGCACTCTCCATGCCGCCATGAGATCTCGCCGGAGTTCCGTCCGCTGTACCGTGATTTCTCGCGGCAGCGGAGTTTCGCCTCCTCGCGCCACTCCCAGATGTGCGCGAGGACTTTTGCCTCCAGATCCCACGGCGGCAGTCCGGCTAGGAGGCTCGCCGCCTCACGGGAGACCGTGCGGTAACCCCGTACCAGCCTGATGGCCATGACCCTTTGGGACGCGTTCAACCGCTGGGCTGGTCGCAGCCTCAGAGAACGCGCCCACACCGGTGCCCCGTAAAGGGCCATGGACCGCACGATCCCCGCGTAGAGCCTCCGGCAGGAGGCGTTTGGGCCCCCTAGATTGGGCAGAAGCCGCTTCAAAGCAGCCCCTGTCCTCTCCAGTCTGGGAGCCAAACGTCGGAAGTGCTCCACGAAGTTCCACCGGCTATCGAGGACGAGTCCCAAGTACTTCATCGTCGACTCGACACCGATGTGAACTCCTCCCGCCGTTATCTGGGAACTCGACAGTGGCGCGTTCCGAGGACCATAAAAACACATGGCCTCGGACTTGTGCAAGGCCACCTCGAGTCTCAATTGCCGGATCCTATCGACGATTGTCGCAACCCCACGTGCCGCCAGTTCGGCCGCCGCCTCATGTGACCTCCCCTGCGCCAGGACCAGCGTGTCGTCAGCGTAGCAGACTACGCTGACGCCGCTAGGGAGGTCGGCGCGCAGCACCCAGTCGTAGCCGATGTCCCACAGATGCGGCCCCAGGACCGATCCCTGTGGGACACCGCACGACATCTCTCGCCGGTTCCACTCTCCTTGGTGACCAGGGTAGATGACGGCCCTGTCCGTCAGGTAGGCCTCGACCACGCGACAGAGGTAGGTCGGCATCCGGTGGTACCGAAATGCCTCCCTAATGCAACTCCAGATTCCTTTACTCTAATATAAACGACTTAATAGTTATTATTTTTTGGACTTAAATCTTAATTTTTAAATCATACTTACTATAAAACCCGCAATGTTGTGAATGTTCAGGACATTAACATAAAAACTGGATATGTCCTTTGAAAACATATTTACAACACTAGTACCATTTCATTACTTACCTATGACATATATGACTGTAATCCTTCTTCAAACATTATAGCGAATAGTCTGACAAGTATTAAAATTACATAGTATTTGTAGACAATAAAACGTAATGCTAACATGAGATCAATTATTATCCACTAAGATGCAGCCTTCAAGCACAGATTAGAAACGCAGCTATTGATATAGGCTAGTTATTAACTTATACCTACGGTTTGTAAACTTGAACTCTGTTTTATAACTAATGAAAAACCATGCGCCATTTTAATCTACTTAATAACAATCAAATTCACTGAAAGACGGCGCACAGCCTAAAACGCTGGGTCTAGAAGCTTCAAATTATGCATTAGATTTCCTGGTAAATGTCGTAGCCGAATTGTACATACAGCGTGCCGCTACAGTGGCGACATTAATTTGACACACTGGGTAGGGCTAGCGGCCAGTAATCATAAAAAAATAATATTTTTAAATAAGTATTTTTTTTATATTTTATATATTATATTAAAATAAATAATTATAAATTTAAAAAAATAAAACAAACTAAATAATGAAGCTGTCTCTTTCCTTCAATTCACCTACTTCTTGCACGTTATTTGTTTTAATTTCATTGATTCGATGACCCCGTCTAATTACCTCTGCGCCACAGTTATTTTAAAAATGCCGTAAAGTGCTGTTAGGGAACAAAGTACAGGATACTCCTAGATGCTATTTTAGAAAATTGTAAATAAATCAATACATGTTTTGTTTTCATAAAACGTACAGGCGAAACTGTATACATACGTGTGTTAAATTAATGTCGCCACTAAAGCGCCACGCTGTATTATACAGTGTATTACAAAACGTCTAGCCGAAATACATAAAGGCGCTTTTTCTATTACGGCTGATTGCTGTTCAGCCAAAAATGTATTACGGCTAAATAAACGTAGGGCGAATTGTGATAGAGCATCGCGTCCTGCAATGCGGCTGATAAACGCTCCGCCATAATACAATTTGCCGCGTCGCTTTGTGGTTTTTAGTTCCAAATACCATTTCTGCGACCAACTTGGATGTAGCGCTCGCTCGGCTCGCGCTCGGTTGGTCACAATAATAATTGTAACCTAACCTAACCCATTTAGCAGGGATGCCACTAGCGGCGATAGGGCTATAGGTTGGCCGCCGTTTTGGCGAACGTATTATTACGACATTTCGGCTGAACGTCAATCAGCCGTAATAGAAAAAAGCGGCTTTATGTATTTCGGCTAAACGTTTTGTAATACAATATATATATTATACAATACCGCTGCGGTATATACCTAACAAAGGATTTTATAAAATTCATCCCCTGAACAAGTTAAATATTGTATAGAAGAAGCTTGTAATTTTGCCGGTGGGGAATCCCATCGGGCTCACGACTTGTATTAATTAACTTACAGTGAATAAATTAACTTGAAGTTTGTACAAGTAATGTTCCTTCCAATGCTATGTTTGTTTTAGCACGTACACTCAAACTGCTTTCTCGTGTATGGTCTAATAGGGTAAACAATGCCATTCTACGGGTATCGTGACACCTTGATTAGTTCTCAAATGTTTTTGTTACTAAGATCTTGGTGTGAGGCCTAGAAAAGACTTTCTATGCCACTTTGTGTTAACTGAAAAATAATTGGCAATTTCTTTTCTTTTTCAGTGTGTTGTAAGGATATTAGGGAAACAACATGCGCAGCTGCCATGAATTCTGTGCACTAGTTATTCGCGGTCCGATCCATTTGGAAAAAATGTAGTGACAATTTTTTTTTTATGGGCTCTGCATAGCGGTGTATAAAAAGGGACCACATGGCCAAATGCTTGTAAATGAATGTGAGGGCCAAGCTCAAGTGGCAGTGGGCAGGGCACATTGCTCGCAAAACTGATGGCCGATGGGGTCGAAAGGTTCTGGAGTGGCGACCGCGTACTGGAAGACGTAGTGTTGGAAAGCCTCCTATAAGGTGGACCGATGACCTTATCAAGGCTGCAGGTATCTGCTGGATGCGGGAAGCACAGAACCGGTCGAAGTGGCGGTGCTTGGGGGAGGCCTATGTCCACCCATGTGACCCTATGTGAACCAATCAATCGTAAGCAATTAACAAAATTCTGGCTCTCGGTTGCTGGTCCATGCCAGTTTGATGAAGCCATGAAAGTCCTCCTCCCTTTTACTACCTCATACCTATGTAAGGCCGGATTTTCTAATATGGTGAACATTAAAAATAAATACCGAAATAAATTGGACTTATCACACTCACTGCGATTAAAAGTAACTCGATTTGAAATTGATGTCCAAACTGTAATGGCGAAGCACAGGACACAATTTCATCCTTTCCATTGAAATAACTTTTTTGATGTAATTATTATTATTATTGTTCCGTTTGGTGCCGGACGTAAAGAATAGCACCATCCCATTTCTTCCCGTGGGTGTCGTAAAAGGCGACTAAGGGACTTACTAGAGAATGGGCAGCAGCGTTCTCTATGCATTTTTAAAACAATACTGCGATCGCCAACCCGCCTGCCAAGCGTGGCGATTATGGCAAATCCCCCCCACCCCCTTTTTTGGAGGAGGCCTATGTTCAGCAGTGGACGTCTTTCGGCTGAAATGATGATGATGATGATGATGATGAATGTGATTTTATTTATTTTCTCCATTGACACTGAAATGTTCATAATCAGTCGTAGAAACTGACAGCGTCTATTATCAAGCTACTTTGTTTCAATTACGTTTACTTTGCGTAGATTATCCATGACATGTCACCGTCAAACCAAACTGACGATTAGCTACTAGTCTTACGTCTTGTTGACGTAATGTGACTTCCGTAATTAACGATAATTTTCAATTTGTAGGGAAACAAAAATAGAAGTGCTAATCGACAGACCAAAAACAACGAATGGTCGTTGATTTGCTTTTAAGGGTCGGGTAAATGCCGTTGACCTTGGCCAATGAAACGCGCGTCGTGCTTACGCCACGGTGCCGGTCGGTTTCAAAGTGAATATTTATGTTTAGTAACGAAAATATGAATATTTGGTAAAAATATAGATATATACTTAATTGAAAAATATAGATATATTACCGGGAAGATGCCATAAAAAAAAACAAACTTGCCATAAACGGAACGCCAATACGAAGAGTCAAAGAGTTAATATAAAAAAAATCTTGGGCATTTTCTTACCGATGACGTCAGGGATCATGTGACATTGAGAGGAAGCGAAGGGCTCTGGCGGTCAGGGGTAACAATATGTTGGCAACAAGATTTGCTCGGTGTATTGACCAAGTAATGATTACGCTTTTTAAATCTTATTGTCAGAAGTTTTTACACCGGTAATCTTTGGGTCAACTACTAGAAAAAGTCGGTGGATGTTCTACGCGTCCAATACAATAATGTTTTTAGGATGCTGTTGCGACTGCCTCATTTTTGCAGTGCCTCAGAAATGTTCGCGGTAACCCAATGGATAATTACCGATGGATTTCATGCCAATATTCGAAAAAAAATTGCCTCATTCCTGGACCGAATAAGGGTCAGTCACGATAGCATTCTGAAGGCTGTAGCGGCAGATACTTCCTCCGCCATTGTAAGGCAATTTGTGCGAATACTTATACCATAGTTTCCATTGCTCGTTGTGTCTAGTTGTTGGGTGATCTTCTCATTAATTCGTCTTTAGTTTAAAAGTTACTAATAATAGTATTTTAAGTGCAAACCAGTTGTTAACATTTTCTGGATTTTTTAGTTGTTCGAATTAAAATGATTTTGTTTATTAAGTTGCCTTGTACTCGTAGTTCAATATTAATAAAACAAGCCCATTTATAATAATGTCGCCAGGACAAGTAACTTTTTTCTCAGTTCCCTTTTGCGTCAATAAGATGGGCTATAACAAAATGTTGTTATTACAAATAGTTTTTCAAGCATGGTCCGGTGGCCATAATCATTAATTTGTAATGATGATTGTGAGACATGTCTCAGATTCGTGATCTATCAGGATACCTAGGTAAGTAGTGAACGTCAATCGGTCGATGACCCAAACGGAATAAGTACAAGCCTATGAGTCATTTCGTTCTGTCACCATTACACAGGTAGATTCAGTTTTTGGAGTCACGAATCACGATCATTATATAGATTATGTTTCGCGACATTGCGCACATTCAAACTTCTCCATTAGGACTTTTAAGCTGCAGTAAAATTAAATTACACTTCTTACTGTCATTTCGTCAATAGCTTAAAGTTAGTTTTTTAATCCCAGAGACTAATTTAACATTTCAAATTATTGTTCGTCTTTTTCAATTTGGAGTTAGACATTCTCACCTGTAAAATTATTGTCTGGGATTAAGTAAAAAACGAACTTTTAGAACATTTTTAACGAAATGACAGTAGGAAGTGTAATTATACTCCAGCTAATTAAAAAAGGCCCAGTAGAGCAGTGGTGGCCCAGTGGTAACGGCCCCGACTTACGAGTTGTAGGTCGTGGGTTCGAACCCAGGCAGGCACTTTACTTTGTGTAAATAATTTCATCACTACTGCTCTCAAAACGGTGAAGGAAAACATCGTGAAGAAACCGGCATGTCCTAGAACCAACAATTCAAAGACATGTGACATCTACCAACCCGCACTGGGTCCGCGTGGTAGATTACAGCCCAGTCCCTCTCGAAGAGAGGCCTGTGTCCCAGCAGTGGCAATTTTAGGCTGATTATGCTGTAATTAAAAATCCGACTAAGTAAATAATAATATTATGGTTTGAATTATGACTACGTAAGTTGAGATGATTTTAATTATAACAAATCTCTAGATTCCTAAGTTGTCAAGTCTTTTTAAATGAAACCCACTTAGGCTTTGTTAAATAGTAAGGGTTTTTATAACAAACTTATGTGAAATGATTCCATCATTGGACTAGACCGAAATGCAGTCTTTGTGAACGCAAATTATTGATAGGTTTTGCCATCAGGAAATTCTTGGTAGCAGCTAGGGTTGCTAACTTTTTTATATCAAATATGGTATTTTTCAAGTCATTGTCTGTAACAATATAGTAGATGGCGATCAAAAAAATATAACTATTATACAATAGTTATTTGTGCAACAAGAGAGAAAAGTTGGTTTTTGTTGAGAGTGTTGGTTTTGAATCCCGAGTAAGCGGAGGAATCAAAAATTTTTTGAATCCCGAGTCAGGGTAGGATTCAATAATATAATCTCGAGCGTAGCGAGGATTTAGTATAGGACGGATAGAATTAGGATCAGTATATTTATAACGAGGATACCAAAGAAAGAAAGAAAGAAAGAAAAAATATTATATTTGTCACAGAAAAACGTGCATACGAAAACATAATAAATGTAATAAACTCGAAGGTAAACATTACAAAAAACAGATCTACAAAAAAACAAATAGTCGGAAGCTGCACGTCATGACTGTGACAAGAAGGCTTGCACTCACCATGATGCTGAGCTATGGGGACCCACAGCACAACGCTGGTTTTATAAAAAAAAAAACAAAAAAATATTCAAATCAAATCACAATGACCAAAATGTATAACTTAATATTATTTAAAGGAATTAATGAGACTATACATTTATATACAGGAAAGCTATTTGTACTAGTAAAGAAAGTATTGAGGTAGGAAAAGGAGACGGAGGAACAAGAGGTTACTGTTTTTTTTTTTTTTTTTTTATGAATGGCATCTCGTAGCAGGCCTAGAGAGGTCGTTGCTACTTAACCGGATATTCCTGTGGCTGCCCTAAGGTTTTTAATCTTAAAACCTCCAGCCAGGGCGTAAATTATATATGTTTATTAAAACTAAACGACAGCGCACTAAGGGGTACGGACCTCGGCTTAGGGCGTCGTTGGGGGATCACAAAATTAGTAACAATTTGGGGACGAGCTGGATCAACATTTTGATCATGATTATTATCAGGGGATATTATATTTATTGCTACGGCGCTCTCAGCCTCTAACCGGGCGGCTGGCGCATCGACATTCAAGGGACGGGGGGGAGGACTTTTATTACCATTTACTCGGGAAGTTCGCGTGGTACCTCGGCGGCGAGGACGGAAGGTCGGTTTGTGTATTTTGTGCACTGTACTCGTGGCCCTATTGCTTTCCTGAAGGAGAGTGACGGGGTCATCCGGATCTAAGAGAGTATGCCTCGGTCGGCGAGTCTGACTAATGGCAGAAGGCCTGTAACTAGCGGCCTGCACAACCAAGGGGTTGCGATGACGTTCCGCGGATTCGAAAAAGCGCTTTGCAAGGCGCTTCATAAACTGCTTGATGGTAGGCATCTTAAGGTCTACGTGAAGTTGTTCGTTCCGAACGAACCAAGGAGCCTTCGTAATTCTACGGAGAAATCGGTTTTGAAGCGGCTGCATCTTATGGATGTGATACGACTTTGCGTGAGCGAAGACTACGCAGGCGTAAGTCATGATCGGTCGAATGCACGCGGTGTAATTACGCAATTTGCACTTAAGGGACAACTTGCTGCGCGGGTTGAGTACGGAAAGAGGTTACTGTGAAAGGAAGAACGGTTATATAAGGGACAGGAGAAAAAAATGTGATCTAAGTCGCCTACATCTGTGCCACACAAGCAAATGGGATCGTCAATGATATGAAGTTTGGCAAGATGGGCTGGAGAGCAAACATGACCCAGTGTGAATATTGCCGGAATTTTGTGAGTAGACCCAGCACTATTCTCGGCATTTAAAAAAATATAAATAAATAGTTACTTTGTCTCACGCTCGCAGCAAAGCTCACTGTCTTTAAACAGCAAAACCTGCTTGTTTGAGGTGCTAAACATTTTTATTATTTCTCAAATACATGTTTTTTCCTACTATGAACCTTTATCAACAGTTTTTTTTTTGTCTCATATCTATTTTTACACACTAAATGAAGGTTACAAAATGCCATTAATTCAACTTTTATGATATTAATTACAAATCCTGGCCCTATTGCGTTCATCTCGTCATTATGTATTGAAATAAAAATATGTATATTAGTTTCGCCTTAGAAATATAGTATTTAGGCCTCTTTATAGCAGGATACTATTTTATATAGTAGGCTTGGAAATCCCAGTAGCAGTCCAGAGTGTGAAATTATGTGCCCGGTTAATGGCAATAGGGTCGTCCCTCATTACATGGGATTCAAAGCGTAACTGGTGAAGGTATTCTATGACTATGGTAACTCGGTGCTTCGAGAAATATGTGAACAATGCAACAATGATAAACGTGTTAAATAAAGGTCAGTTGCAATACTTATCATTGGTATTATTAACAAATGAGATATCAGATCACTGCACTGTGCCTTATTAATGAAGATATCGATAAAACACGTCCAATGTTTGATGATTATTTTATTGATTTTGTAATTAATTATTTTACTAATTGTTTTGGTATTTGATACAAAAGGTTTTCAAAAATTAACCCAACAGTCTTTGAAATCGCAAAAAAAAAACAGCTGTTCCCTAAAGTTTAGAACAGTAGGTATAAACTTTGGTATGGAACAGCAGATTTTTTTGTGCGATTTCAAAGTTGGTACCATTGAAAAAAATATTTAGTTCAATGGTCTAAAGCACTCCTTAAAGTTTGTCGGGTTAATTTTTAAACACCTTATTTAGAGTACGTTGTTATTCGTTCGTAAATTTTTACTATAAATGAATGCAATTGTTGGGGCATTTATTGTCACCTATGTTATTATTAAACACAATTGATTCTAGTGATTTTATATAATTAGATATGTTACCGGATATAGAAACAAATCATTAGTACCTATGTGATTATTACAAACTGTAAATAGATATACTTACATGTTTGAGGTTTGTCATAAGTACATAACAATCTACAGTATTCTGTTCAATCCTACAACCCCCTCTTATCTTAAAGAAAGTTTCAAGTTCCTTCACGACACACATAATAGATATCTGAGGTCATCGGAAAACATCTGTGCAATCCACCAGCTTTTATGACAAGTCTTTTCCAGTTCAAGCAGTACGGTTATGGAATGCCGTGCCCGTGTCGATAAGGCGTGCTCAACAGTTGTCCATTTTTTAAATTCAGGTACAAAAACACTTCCTCTCTCCTTAATCATCATCATTACATAATACAGTTCCTTGTTCTTGTTTTATGTTTATAAAACAATTTATATTATTATTATATTTATATTCTATATATTATTGTACATGTATGTATATATATTTATATAGATACGTATGTGCTTTATTTATGTAAGTATGTATTTATTTATTGTATATGTAAATGGTACACCACTGACTACCTGCAGTATTGTCTCTCCTTCTCACTTTAATCCATCCAAAGGTTGTCTGGTAAAAATTTGCTTTTAGCGAAAAGACCGCCCATTGTGTCACCATATGTAAAATTTCAACATTTATATCTGTAGTTTTTATGGTGTACATCATCATTCTTCTGCCCTTATCCCATTTTTTTGAATTTTTTATTTTTTTTTATTTGGGGTCGGCGCAACATGTCACTTTCTTTCATACTTTTCTATTAGTCGTCATCTCGGTAGTCAAGTAGTAGTAACCTTCAAATGTACAAGTAGTAAATATATACATCAGTTGTGCATTTGAAGGTTACTATTACTCAAGTTTATTGTTCTAGATTTGCTAGGTACTACATCACTTGTCAAACAATGCGCAAGCGCAACGTTAACATTTACATATTTTGGTATGTAAATCGGGCTAGCTCTGGTGAATGTTTTCGTATTTTCGTTTGGTTTTAGTTTAGGTAAGCTTCGATTTAAGGCAACGATAACCGACTTTTAATGATTTTATACTGAAGATCACGTCTAAGCGAGTAGTGTTAATAATTTGAAAAAAGAATATATGTTAAATTAGAGCATTTTCTCATTATCTTAATATGTGAATATTTTATATTATGTTTATATTACATAGTGTAATTAATTTCTAAATTAGTTTTTTTTATTTTTTATAACCCGGATAAAAAACAAAGAATGGCGCAAAATCTACCATTTTTCTGAAACCTTCATCAATTTAAAGATAATTTAGTTATTGATCTTTTAGTATACGCGTTTTATTAAAATACCTTTTGTTTTGTGTATAATAAATTAATAATCCGTCAAATTAGGGACAGCGCTCCTTGATGGGCGAGTCTTATTACTGGCTGAACGTACGACGCGTTGCGTGAGCTCAGTACAGAACACGCAAGCTAACCACTAAAGGTCACTGGCATACGAGTATACCTGCGTCTTAATAATGAGCAAATATTATTCCATTTTATATTTGCGAATGTTTACTGTAGGTGTAAATAAGCTCAATTCGTCATACACTGTGCTGTCATTCAGAATAGTTCAAATACGAACAGAAGAATAAATAAAAAAACAAAAATATATAAAAAAGCAATTTGCAGGTCAGTGTCAGGTTGTATCTTGACACGCGTGTCAGGTTGCATCTCGCGACCATATCAAATAATATATGTATTTACAGAATCATAATCTAATTCACAATAGGCCTCTGCCTTACCCTTTGGGATTACAGGCGTGATGTTATGTAATAATCAAATTTTGAATAAAATAGATTTGTTCCATAAGAACAAATCCTAAAGCGAAAAGTAAAAATTGCAAAAAACTTAAGAAAATTTGTATTTCGCGGGCTACCTTAGCGCATCCCCCGCACGCGAAATACAAATTTTAAAAATCTAGCACTTTTATCTAGCTCCTATGTAACCTATTACTATTTTTTTATTAAATCACTAGCTGCGCCCCGCGGTTTCACTCGCGTAAGTCTCGACCCCGTGGGAAATCCACCCTTAACACTTAGGGGTATAAAAAATAGTTATAAACCACCTACCAACCATACCATACCTACTGAATATACATATTAAATTTCATCAAAATCGGTCAAGCCGTTTCGGAGGAGTATAAACACTAAAACTGTGATACAAGAATTTTATATATTAGAAGATGTACTCGTACCTTGTATTTGAACAGAATAAAGTTTTAATTTATTAAATCAAATAAATCTGAAAGCGTCAACCCGTCTTGAGCAAGCGCGATGATCATTGCTCGTGCCTTCTCAGTAAGAGCAGAGGCTTTTGCCCTGTAGTCGGCCAGTAATAAGCTGGTGTTATTATATTATGTCAGTTATACCTTTAAGCAGTCTCTTAAGTTCTTCGACAGCGGGTTTGACAACCTCAGGCGTCTCCCGGAGCTCTTTCCTGGCGATCTCCCGCACCGACTCCCGAGGCTCATCCAGTTCGAACTGCAGCAGGAAGTCACCCAGCTGCACCCCTGGGATCTTCTCCAAGTCTGTCAGCATGTGCTGTGATACTGGAAGAGAGAAGACACGTGTTAAAGTTGTGTTGGCTCAGCGTGAGGAAGACACGTGTTAAATACTTCTTGGAATAAGGGCGTGCGAAGCTGGAAGTTGTACTTCCGAGTGTCTAAACAAATAACAAAAATATTTGAATAATAATATAACCTTTGAACAACCTGTTCATACTCCATGGCAAATAATTGAGAACGTTCTGCATTTAAACATATTAAACAATTGACTAACACACGTCAACTTACAATAAATAAGCGTTAAAACAATACCGTAGATGTCAAAAATGAAATACTATTTATTTAGCAAGTTGTAGGAAATCATCTCATCTTAATACAATAATGTGCCAGTTTATTTAGTTAGCACTGACATTTTCATCTTAATATAATAATGTGCCAGGTTATTTAGTTAGCACTAACATTTTCATAAAATGGCAACAACCTGGCTGCAAAATAAATAAGGAAAGGCGAACGAATTTTCGCAGAAGATCTACCGGACCTTCTGCAAAAATTCAACAATGCTCCCTCAATCTTGTAATTAAATTCATAAATTAAAGCGAATGCATCCACTTAACAAATTGTTTTATGAGCAAACCGATTTGTGAAGTGTGAAATGCGTCATTCGATCAAACACACACTAATTGTTAGATATAAAGTAATGTCTTTTTCTCAATTAAATTGGTATTAAGTGGAGTGGGTCTTGACCCACAACCTAACCTTAATACTAATTTAATTACAGTGGAATATTTGTCTGAACCCTGCCGTCGGAAGCAATGCTCTAATTAAAGAACTTTACAGAATTGATTATTATATCATCATCTAATTTTGTTTTGAAAATAGTCCGATTTGCACGCCCGCGATATTACCTACTCGTAGGTATGTATTTTATATGAAACCGCATGCAGCGTAAATTATGCGAATTACAACTCAAACAATTACGCTCGTTGGACCTCATCCTGATTCACAAGCTCTTAAATAAAAAAACGTTGTCTTATGTATATTTTACTTCATGGTTTTTCCTACAGTGGAAATGAAATAAAACTTATTTTATGGTATAGTTTTATTGCTTGATATTATTAATCTACATTAGCGCGTAAATACGCTCAGCGGACCTGAAGTTATTATTTGAACGCAATTTGAACGTGAAAAATTTACTTTATCAGCATCATTTCCGTAAGTATTGTTGATATTATTTTATTGAGGTGCATGTTTTATGCTATGATATGAGGCTATGTATTTGCTATGTATTTTCGTTTTTAGTGAGTAATAGCAATAGACGTTTGAATTTGGAATTTCTAAAATAAACAGAAATCTCTTGTTTATTTTATTTAAAACTTGAAAATAAACACTCACTTTTGGAATGTTTGTTTAACCGTACCAATTTGAGGGAAACTCTTTTTACGATTACTTGAGGAATTTATTGGCATACTACATTGATGTATTAATACATCAATGGCATACTATCTGTGTTTGAAACAGCTCACACTACGAAATTCATTAGGTATATTTACATTTCTGCTGATTTTGAGGAGTAAGTATGTTTTGTCATCTGTTATTATGAAATAGGTTTCATGGTTTCCTAATACCTTGACACGAGCTCTATTAGGAAGCCACACAGCTTGGATTCGGGGCCTAAAATGGACGCTTTGGCAGAATCATAAAATGATAATAATAAGAAGCATATTAAAATTCGAAAAATGGTCATTCATAATATGATCTGCGTACAATTCATATCCCGCAATTCATCTGTTTAACAGTTTTGTATGGAGATTCGTAAAATGGTCCACAAATTATGAACTGCTTTAATGAAGTCTAATGTCAAATAGCAGCTGTCAAACAGATGAATGGGTTATAGGTATGAATTGTACGCAGATCATATCATGAATTGTCAGTATATGACCGTTTTACAAATTTTAATATGATTCATAATATTATTATATTAAGATTCTGCCAAAGCGTCCATTTTAGCCCCCCCTGGCTGAAACTCAGCAACAGAAATACTAGACAAATCGTCAAAAGACATGTTGCGCCAAATAAATTAGGGCAATAAGGGCAAGAGGATTATGATTATGATCATAACGTCCTGATAATCATCTACCTAGCCTTTCCCAACTTTGTTGGGGTCGGCTTCCAGTCTTACCGAATATAGCTGAATACCAGTATTTTACATGGAGCGACTGCCTATCTGACCTCCGCAATCCAGTTACTGGGTAATACGATACCTTGTGGTAAGACTGGTTGTCAGATTTTCGGGCTATGATTATTATCTATGACTATTCGTAAAATATTAGTCTTTAATTAAAAATTAGCTGTCTCTAGGAGTAAACAATAGGTAACATACCAGATCAGTCATTATAAGCATTCTAAATAGACGTTGTTCAACATCAAGTGCATGACAAGACTATCTTGATGCCACAAAAGTAATGAATTAATTAATCCCCTGAAGATGCTAACTGAACATTGGTGGTGCATTCGCAAGCATGTTTCCTGCCAGGGTTGCGAGTTTGCCCGAAAGGGATATCGTGGCCCTGGCACACAGGCATCTGAAGGAACACGGGTGGGTTTTAATCAGTAAAAGTCTGGCAGGCCCTCCCGCTCCGCCCAGAGCGGGAGAAGTTATTTGATAATAACCCACCCAAAAAAAAGGATTACATGTTTGTGTTGTTAAAAATTATTTATTAGGCACCTAGTTTATTATTACATAATATGTGCAATTTGATCTGCTGCCGTTTTTTATGTTTACTGCAATATTATCTATTTTTAAACGACTTCTTAAAATAAGAGGAGGTTCTCGAGGTAATCAATACGTCTGTATCATTGATAAATTAAAAGAAGGGTTCTATAGACATAGAAATAATATTTATTTGATAATTATCAACAAAACAACAAACAACTTTATACACCATGTTTTATGCAAATAAATATTGTTATGTTCATCGATATTTTCGTCAATTGTGGACCGATTTTGAAAATTATTTTTTCATTTGGTACATATAAATTTTATTTGCTTGCTTGGGTAGTTTTTGAGTTAGCTTAAACTTCCTGTCACTGTTATTTACACAGCAGGTAGTGGTATTCAAATTTGTGTGGGATAGGGGGGGTACCAGAATTAAAAAGGAAAAATATATTCTTTTACAAAAAAATAACAACTTCCAAAAAAAAACACTACTAAGTGAAAAATAACTTTAATTTCGCTATCTTTTTGTATTTTCGTTTTTAAGCCACCAACTTCCGAAATTAAAGCAATTTTTCATTTTGTAGTGTTTTTTTTTGTAAATCAGTAGATTTTTGTTCTAAAATTATTCTATAGGTTTACTAACAGAAGTTGGGATAGTTTAGTGACTAGATTCTACCTACAGAATGTGAATTGACTAATTGAGCGATAATAATCAGTGATTTAGGACTTGAATTACCCAGAAACAAGTTACAAATAAGGTTTAATAAGTCAGTGTATGTACCTTACCTACTAACTAAATCCGGTAAATCTTAATACTATTTTAAATGTGTAGAAGGAACCAAAATCTGTATGAGATTGTTTTTGGCACAATTAAAATAGGATCGTGTAATTTGGTTATGTTGGCCTATTAGGATTACAATAAAATACCTCTTTACTTGAATATACGCCGCACACGACTATTCTCAATGCATTTGTACTATTTATCTATAAACCAGAACTACGGAAAGACGGAAAGAGAAAGGTGTGCACATTTTTGTCGGGTATGTTTGTTTTTATAATGCAACCTTCAAAACTGCTGATTCAAACATTGCAATGGTACCTATAAAAAGGGCATGGATCTATATCACGTTTACGAAACTACATTCTATCAAACTGTCCCGAATTAAATGTTTTTTTATTATTCTTAAGTAATTTTCAGATCAAAAAGTATTGAAAACTTTACTCACTTTTCCCCATTGTTACAAAGTTATCGATTTGTTTTACACTTGTTTGATACGATTCACAATACGACGTCGCAGTAAGCGCCTAACCACGAGACTGACTTTCGGCTATCCAACATTTGCTTATATTCGGCGTCGAGTTTGCCTACGTTCGGTCACTATTGCTACACGGATATTTGTCCTAACTATACGTTTATTGTTCTCATTAGCTTAATACTGACATCAAGTAATGGGGGGTTCATGTGTGAAGATTCGTCATGAATGGCCGTGACGTCACGGTTATCGGTTGTGTGGTCAGTGGACCGTGGCGTGTAGTTCGAAGTATTGGAGCGAGGCTATCACATGGGCTTGATTTGTGTTAGTTAGCCCGGGACGAGGCAAATAAAAGGCACAGTATTCGGATTTTATTACTTACATTACAAAAATCTTTAGGATTTGTATCCGTCAACATGACCTGCAGTTTTTATTGTCACTTTAATTTTACTGTTGTTTACTAAAACGAATAGGGACAACATTAATATGTAGGTCATAATTATAATAATATCTGTTTATTATTACCCATTGTTTAGTTTTAAGTTGTTGAATGTTTTCTGTTACGGGGGTGACATTATCAATAAATGATAAAACCCTTTCAAATAATAAAGATTACCTACAAAAAAAAGTAGGAAGTTATAGGTATCTAAGTACAAACTATTTGTATAGTCAATTTTAACTAAGTAAAGTGAGATTTTGAGCGTTGATGTTAAGTACCTACAAATAATGACTTTTATTTTTCTTAGAGATGACAAGGAAATCCGACAACTATCCGCTAACCGACCTATCCATCCTAATTTTTACTTTCCTGCCGGATACAGTCACAGGTAATAGGTCAAAATTCTGCGGATTTTCATCAATTACTTATTAACGACTCTCCAAATAAAAATTAAATCACAGTATCTTTGACATTGTTTTTATTTTGGACGAACTAACAATCGAAATAAAGGTGCATTCGATACATCTCTGTCTAATCCTCCGGGTAATAAAATCGTCATGTTACGTACATTTTTAGAAATCAAATTAAAAGTAACTTTCCTAATAATTTAATCTCAAAGAAGTTGAAGATTATAAACAGCGCCATCTATCATCTAGTAGCACAGTTACGTTTGCCTCGACGAATTACGATAGTTCGAGCCTCTTAGTTAATCTATTGGATGATAGATGACGCTAAAAACTTACAGACTGAAAATAAAAATTCGTGTCGGACCACGCATAGTGAAAAGTTCCGTAGTTGGGATTAAATTTACGCATGTGCACAGTACTTTTATTGACTAATAAAAAAAAAAACTAGGATGAACAAATTTTTTTCTGTGGTTGTGACCGAAAATATCTCAAAAACTATTGACTTACATAGCAAAATCTCTTAGTAATATTCTAATCAATAAAATTAATAGGTACGTGAAGCCAAAACATTGTACCCCTTTTTACGAAAATTACGCAGATGAGGTGTATGAAATTTGGCACAATTAAAGTTAATTTATAGGAAGAGAGCAGAAAGCTAATATTTTGATATATTATGCATTAGAAATAAATTAAATTAATAATAAAAACATTACACACACTACCATGCATTTGATACTCACACACACGTAATACCAGGGCCTCATGACTTGAAGATAGATAGGTGACAGAAGTGACAGCTAAAGCATGGAATAAGTAAGTACTTACTTTATAATAGCATAAAATTTGTGTAGGTACTCATGGAATTAGTAAGTACTATAAAGATTGTAAGTAGAGGGGGTCGAATTTCGACCAGTGGGCGACCACTAGTTTTTTAGGGTTCCGTACCCAAAGTGTAAAACGGGAACCCTATTACTAAGGCTCCGCCGCTGACGTCTGTCTGTCTGTCTGTCTGTCTGTCCGTCTGTCGGTCCGTCTTTCTGTCTGTCACCAGGCTGTATCTCATGAGCCGTGATAGCTAGACAGTTGAAATTTTCACAGATGATGTATTTCTGTTGCCGCTATAACAACAAATACTAAAAAACAGAATAAAATAAATATTTAAGGGGGCTTCCATACAACAAACGTGACCTTTTTGCTCCTTTTTGCTCTATATTGATAACGGCAAAAGGTAGACGCTTGAAATATTTACAGAATATGTAGATATATATTGACTTTAAAAATAAATAATTAAATTAAAATAAAACAAATATTTAAGGGGGGCTCCCATACAACAAACGTGTTTTTTTGGCATTTTTATAGATAATGGTACGGAACCCTTCGTGCGCGAGTCCGACTCGCACTTGGCTGGTTTTTTTTTTTAAGTATGGGATCAAAAAATACCCTGCATATGTGCCGCTCAATACTCTCTGCCTACCCCGCCAAGGAAAGCGTTAAATTATACTTGTAGTAGTACTATGTAGTTTTCATCAAAAAATGTTTATTTTTACATTTTACGTTAACATGACAAAGTTATAATTTTCCTGGAAGTAAGTAAGTAATTTTCTACGGATTTTTTTTACATATCCAAGTATGTACCTATACATTTTTTGAGTTGGTCGACTATTACTCGATAACTTGTAGAGCCTACTTAGCTGTGATAGTTTTCCGTTTTAAAGGCTTCTACATACCAGCGCGACACGGCACAAAGGCCCCGCGTGTCGCGGGACGAGCGGTGCCTTTGTGTCGCGTCGCGTCGCGCGACAAGTCGCCCCGGTATGTAGAAGCCTTAACTTCGTTATATAAACTACTATCTATATAAATAAATACAATTGAAGTGTTTGTTTGCAATGTCAAAGAATTTGCTTTTTACTAAATGCATATGTAAGTATATGCATACGGTACCTACTTGTAACAAAAACCAAATTTTATCATTTTTGACTGTCTGTTTGTTCCGGCTAATCTCCGAAATGGCTGACTTTCACTGGCAGATAGCTGATATTGTAAGGAGTAACTTAGGCTACTTTTATTTTATGAAAAGCCACGCGGGCGAAGCCGCGGGCAACGGTTTAGCTGAGTTGGTCGGGGGGAGGGGCCTTAAAGCTTTATATTTCGCAAACGGATCCCATAATCGAAAAAAAATCTCCATAACTCCAATATTTCTGAAAGCCCGATCCCTTCCCCACCCCACAATATGGAATAGACGAGTAAAAAAATAGATACCCTATAAATATTTTTTACCAAAGGTCCTTGAGTTAAGCCGCGGACAGACAGACAGACGGACTTAGCGAAACTTGTTCCTTGTTTTACTACGGAACCCTAAAAAGGAATTCAACAGCAAAATAGTACTCGTAGTTTAGAGTAACCAGTAAGCAAGCAGGCGTTACTCTATCATGACTTTTCCTTAAAATCTTAATGCATATTTTTCTGAAAAAGAAAATTGTTGTGTTTTTGTAACAATAGATACATAGGGTTAAGTAATTTGACCCTATTAAATTCGGATCACCGGACCGTGATCCTAAATATTTCGTTCATAGAACTTTAACAGACAAGCTTTGACCACAAACGTTACCTAAATGGTTTAGATTATAATATTTCGTATTGGACTTATATTGGACATTTCTGGGCCAGATCTTCACCTTGAAAGCATACCTACCAAGATTGCGAAACAAAAAAGAAACGCAAATACTTTATCGAATGACAACTGACGATCAACACATTTTTTGTCACAGTCATATTGGTTCAGATCATAAACAACATACAATTTTCATAAAAGGCACGATTATAAAACAAGTCGTTAAATATTTTCTTTTGTTATAAGAAGATAGCCGCATACAATAAAATACATAATTTTAACTTAACAGACATGTTTTGGAGATCACATTTTAAGCAAAGCGATGCTTGTGTTAGGTGACTCCACTACTCCACTCAAGGTCACTGGCATATATCTGATATGCCAGTGACCTTGAGTGGTTAGCTTGCGTGTTCTGTACTGAGCTCACGCAACGCGTCGTACGTTCAGCCAGTAATAGGACTCGCCCATCAAGGAGCGCTGTCCCCAATTTGACGGATTATTAATTTATTATACACAAAACAAAAGGTATTTTAATAAAACGCGTATACTAAAAGATCAATAATTAAATTACCTTTAAATTGATGAAAGTTTCAGAAAAATACGGTTGGTAGATATTGCGCCATTCTCAGTTCTTTATTCGCGTTGGCATAACTTTACAAATTAATTTCACTTAAACATTATCTAATATATTCACATATTAAGTTATTGGGAAAATGCTCTTATTTATCACATATTTTTTTCAAATCATTAACACTACTCGTTTAGACGTGATCTTCAGTATAAAATCATTAAAAGTCCGTTAATCGTCCCCTTAACATAAACCGTGTATGCAATTGGAAAACATTATTTAAAACAAAAATACAAGTCGGTTTTTGAGTGTGTGTGTGTGTGTGTGTGTGTGTGTGTGTGTGTGTGAGGGAGAGGGTGTGTGATAGTGTGAGCGTACAATAGAACTTAACACTGTATAACTTTGAATAAATACACGTGGGGCATTTTTATGTTGTCTATCTGCTATGTATCACCGCTTGGCAACTCCTTATTAACACTATGCCAAGTCGATTCCTATTACAGCTTCATGAACGTCATCAGCATACGTATTGAGGTAGTCACTAGAAGTAGAAGCTATCTCCGAAACTATTTGGACTGTGATCGCTTTGTAAATAAATATGATTGATTTGCTTACAATGTGTGTTACACTGTCGTTACTCGTGTTAAATTGAAATATTTAGATAGTGAATTGATTTGACACGGTTGTTTAATCTTTCTCGTATTGATTAGTATGGATGTGTCAATCAAGTCATTCGACTCCCACATTAATAAATATTATAAATTCAAATGTCAGTCTGTCTGTCTCGGCAGTGGTTTCGGAATTTTCCGAACAGAAAGAGGACGTAACTAGGGAAAATTGTTAAAATTTTAAACTTGACGTTAAGGGTTGTTTTGAAAATATTGCTCTAGAGTCCATTATTCCTTTAGATGTCTTTCTCCATTCTGAACAATATGGCCAAAAACTAAACATTCTACATGAGTAGCATCATTCTGGGTCAGCGAGTCTAGTCTGTGAAAGTGAGGCCTTGGCTTTGCTTTATTAAAATTTTGTGCAAATTAAATAATCATCTGTTGAGTTGCCTCAGCGTGTTTGTAATGCAACTAGGAGTTGCCTTATGTTAAACAACTCTATTAACAACGGTAGATTGTTACTGTATGTTCGAATCTGTTGTTGTTTTTTAGGGTTCCGTAGTAAACAAGGAACCCTTATAGTTTCGCCATGTCCGTCTGTCTGTCTGTCTGTCTGTCCGTCCGTCCGTCTGTCCCCAGCTTAGCTCAGAGACGCTTAGTCCTAGACATCTGTAATTTAACATGGGTATACATATTAATCATGCCGAAAAAATGCCCTTACACGTGAAATGGGGATCATATTTTTTTTTCTCGTCTATTCCATGGTGTGGGGTATCTTTGGATAGGCCGTTCAAAAATATTGTGAGTTTGGCAAAGTCATTTTTCAATTAAGGGATCCGTTTGCGTAATATTAAGCTTTAAAGTGCTATTTTTTGTTAGAGTCAAGTGTCCCCCCCCCTGCCAGCTAAATGGTTGGTTTTGGATATGTGAAAAAAATCATGGCAATAGTATATATAACGAAATTAAAAGGAAAACTATCACAGCTAAGTAGGCTTCACAAGTTAACGAGTAATAGTCGACCAACTTAAATTTGCATTTGGAGAATTGACCGTAACGTATATCGATGTATGGGAGAGCACGTTTTTCAACTACAATGTTAAGTTTGTTTTTGGGATAAATTCATCCCAACTACGGAACCCTTCATTGTGCGTGGTCCGACATGCACTTGGCCGGTTTTTTTCACATTCTTTCTAAAGTCATAGCACCGATCATATGACATTCGGTAAACAGGAGTTTGAACCAGGCTATGTGGCGGCTCATTGGTTGGAATCAGGGACCATTTTGGTTACCCATTGAAAGGGGTTTCGATAGGGTTTTTCTAAGCGGTTAAACAAAAACCCATACGATATGGGTAACCCTAATGAACGGCTTAAATTAAATTTTGGTAACCCATTGAAAGGGTTTTCGATAAAAATCCATACGGTGTGGGTAACCCTTTTGAACGGCTTAATTTAAGTCATTCAAAATTATAATACCCACACCGTATGGGTTTTTGATTAACTGCTTAGAAAAACTTTTTCTAAAATGGTAACCAAAATGGTCCCTGGGTAGAATAGAGATAGAATTGGTCCAGCTACGCGTACTGGGCGGATATCGAATTAACATAATATTATGATTTTTTCATGTTACTGGTTTCAAGTAGGTATAGAACCCATTGAATGGGTTATCCTGTAACCCTTTCACTGGGTTTCAGGTGTAAAACCCATTTAATGGGTTTCTAGTATAAAACCGTTTCAATGGGTTACATAATGATAAAGGTAACCCATTGAATGGGTTACCCCTTCGAAAGGCTTAACCCTTAACCTGGGTTGTACGGTCC
The DNA here is from genome assembly GCA_948098905.1 of Tiliacea aurago. Lineage (NCBI taxonomy): Eukaryota > Metazoa > Arthropoda > Insecta > Lepidoptera > Noctuidae > Tiliacea > Tiliacea aurago. Next base: position 21,261,753 of record OX402581.1, on the reverse strand, counting down.
CTGGTTGGAATACGCAGGTGTCCTCTGGAGAATTAAAGGGATAGCATGCAGGGAGTATAAAGGACAATGCATCCAAACTGCTTGATTCTTCACACAAGTTGGACAGAACTTGCGTTCGAGACATGATGTCGAAACAAATGCTTTCTCCGAAACACCTATGGGCGACAGATGAGGAAGCCATGACGTCACAACTGAAGGGAGAGTCGCAGGCTCGTCACAGCGCATGTTTGGTCAGACGCCAAAGCGATAGGTTAATGTACGAATGCACGTGCTCACAATACGTAAACAGACATAGTCTCCAATCAAATTAATGGGTCATTGTCTAGTCTAAAAATAATGTTCGTCACACATCGTTGTACTAACTTGCACTTTAATTATAGGACAAGTAAAGGACAACGCGCAGCGGTATAAAATGTTAAGACCCACTTGCATCATGCATAATGGGTTATCCAAAATAACTCGGAGTCAAATAATCCATCTTGCATCACCAAGACTTAGAGGTAAACTTAGGGTTAAACTTCTAAATATTTAACCCGCCTAGGGTTAATTCGCTAAGCTCTGGGTAAGTGTTAGTAATATCAAAATTAATTGAGGTTATGAGGTACCGCTGATACGAGTAACTTATTTTGTATTTTACATTCTTCGACGTTGTAGTAAGTGAAAATTCGGTACTATATCAGCAGGTAATATATTCATGAAAATAAATACCTACAAATTATAAAAAAAACTTAAAACATATTTTTCCGTAACTAAGGTTTTCTTCAATCATAAGTAAAGCCATGGACACCACACATATAATACGATTTAAATGAAATGTCATGTCAATTCGCGATGTAGTATAAATTGAAATGGGTACCTATAGACATGTCAATTCGCTATGTAGTATAAATTGTAGTGTAAATGAAATGGGTACCTATACATTTTCCGTTCATTGTTCGTTCATTAATTTTTGGTCGGATTACATATCAGGCGGCCTAAAATGGACGCTTTGGCAGAATCTTAATTTGATCTGCGGACAATTCATAGGTACATCCCGCAATTCATCTGTTTGACAGCTGCTATTTGACATTAGACTTCACTATAGCAATTCATAATTTGTGGACCATTTTACGAAACTCCATACAAAACTGGCAAACAGATGAATTGCGGGATATAATGAATTGTACGCAGATCATTATTATGATTCTGCCAAAGCGTCCATTTTAGGCCCCCTGGGCACAGACATTGCAATTCTATTTTATGTTTCGTCGATTGAACTGCAATGTTCCCAAGTTCCCAACTCAAAAAACACAAATGTTAGGTTAACTAACCCGGAGTTACTAGTGGCGTAATGCCGGTTTGTAGAAGCCTTTACACGACGTTAGTTTTAACAAGAAGTCAATTACTTAAGTCCCAAGTTTACAAACTCTACATTTATTTAATTAATCCGACTAAACGTGCAAGTGGGCCTTAGAAGACTTAAATTTTGACAGTGGTAGTGAAATGAAAATGGAAGTTTTATGCATACGACGCAAATAATTACCAGCAAAACGAATACCTAAAGGAGCTTATGATCACGGGCCACTCCCGAGTTTACAAACTCTACATTATTTATTTAATTAACCCGACTAAACGTATTAAGGCTTCTACATAACGGGGCGACTTGTCGCGCGACGCGACACGACACAAAGGCACCGCTCGTCCCGCGACACGCGGGGCCTTTGTGCCGTGTCGCGTCGCGCGACAAGTCGCGCTGGTATGTAGAAGCCTTTAAGTGGGCCTTATGACACGTAAATTTTGATAGTGGTAATGAAATGCAAATTGATGATATAAGCTTATGCGGCAATGAATTACGAGCAAAACGAATACCTAAAGGAACTGAAGGCTTCTACATACCGGGGCATTTTAGAAGCCTTTATGATCACGGACCACGGAAATGAGAAAAAAAAAACTTGTCATTATTAATTTATGTATATGATTCATTGTTATTCATGCAACAACAACTGGTTCATACGATAAGATGGGTTATTCTGGTCTTTCGACGCAGATAAATAATATCAACCTAATTTAGTTGTAAACATTACTTATAATGAAATAAACAAAGCAGGATTACAGTTATCTTTATTAGTGAGCAGATAAGAAATGGCAATACGAGCTGTATCTTCATAGTAAAATATGTGATTGTTGTATGCACTTTGACCGAGGCCTAATGGATGATGTTTAATTAGTCACTAGTTAGAATTCTATCATTGTCCCACGTACTATCGGCAAAATTTAAGCATGCTCAGTTAAGAAAATATTTCAGCGGCAAGCGCAGCTAGTGACAGACCACACCCCTTCCTGGTTTCGCCCAATTAGAGGCAATATGCATTTGTGTGAGTACAGGGCGTGTAACAAGAAATAACAACAAACATAAAAATATTTTGTAAAAATCTCGCTTTGTGCATCCTATTGGTCAAAATGCATGCATCGGGCGGTCGAGTCATGAGACGAGCTATGCGATTATCGCCTTAGAGGTGAGCATGCGGAAGTTTGGCCGATAGTACCTATTGCAACAGATGGCTCAATGAATAATTCACTCTAGATACATTCCGTTGCGAATAAATTACTTGATTGTGAAGGCAAATTAAATGCGTTGAAGAAGATTTTGAAGCCAACAGACAGATCAGCACCCTAATTGCGTAACACAGTTTGAATCAGAATCGGAAAAATCAGCCAATCCATTGCTTCTTATGTTAGAAAAAAAATTCTGCTCAACAACGTAAATAATAATAATAAATAAATAAATTCTTTTTTATTCACATAAAAACATAAACTTTGACAATAACACAGAAGGGTAAAACAGACTTGAGTAAAATTACACAATGAATGGATACAAAAGGTTAGTGACTGCAATGAAGTCGAAAGTCCAAAAGGAATAGGTACCCTGTCTTCCAAACTAGGAAAATCCTGTATCTTGGGAGGCAGTGTCTTCGCGAGCGATTTTTGTGAGCATAAGTAACGCTATGAATGTTGTTGAACTGTCAAATGAAACCGATTCCTACTGATAGTGTGTTACGCAATTATCCCGATGTATTATGGATCGACTTCGCTTCTAAATTCAAAACCAATTTATTTGCTTTGGCTGCCAAACCTTTTTGCTGCTATATAGATACTTGCGTATAACTTTACTGCAGTCTCGACCGACCGATTCTATAGACCCTCATTTTTGAGTATTTCCTTTGTAGTTATGACGGCACGGTTGGCGCAGTTAGTTAAGCGATTGACTGCTGCGCTGCGTGTCGCGGGTTCGATTCCCGCACGGAACAAATATTTGTATGATCTACAAGTAGTTGTTTCGGGTCTGGCTGTTTGTGTATGTGAATTTAAATGTTTGTAAACGCACCCACAATACAGGAGAAATTCCTAGTGTGGGGCAACGTTAAAAAAAAAAACAAAAAAACTTGTTTTGTACACAGTTTGGACCTACGCAGCTACGGTTGAGGAAAATTTTTATTATTATTTATACGATGAAATGAAGGGCTGGAGCCTAGGTAAAGAGTCGAGGTAGTTATGCACGGAGCATTTTAAGGCTTGTACAGACGGACGTGACAAGCGTCACGCTGCCTGTTGTGCCCGCGATATGGCTCCAGTCTGTACGAGCCTTTGCTGTGACCTTTAATTTTGAAGTATATCGTGCGTGGGAACATTATAGGCTGATTATGTTAAGTAATCATTAAATCATTAATAGAAAGTTAGATTAGTTTCCAATGTCATGATTTTATGAAAAAGTAATTAAATGGAACAAATTGAATCTATCTTAGAGATATTATTATATACTAGCTGCGCCCGCAGTTTCACCCGCGTAGTCGATCCCGTGGGAATATCGGGATAAAAAGTAGCCTATATCTTAATCCAGGATGTTAGCTACCTCCATACAAAATTTTATCGAAAATGGTCCAGCCGTTTGAGCGTGAAGAAGTAACAAACACACACACACACACCAACTCACAAACTTTCGCCTTTATAATATTAGTGTGATTAATTATTCTAATGCTAACAATTCTGTAAATACATAAAACACGTAAGAAAAGTTGAATTTTGCGGGGTAGGTACAGCTGCATTATAATTGATAATATAATGCAAATTATTTATTAGCTATTTCGCCCGTGTCTACCAGTGGCGAAGGGTAATTTTATAAGAGAGTTAAGCCGGAGCAAAAAACATTTTCTATAAAAAATAAACTCGTCATGACGTCGATTTTGTACATAAATTGAACTCACTGAGTTATTATAGAGCAAAATGTTTTGTTGTTGGGATATAAAGACAAAAATGTAATGTAGGCGTTTTGTAATGTTTTAATTGTATGGTGTATTAAATACCTACAATATGGTTAGTATATTATTTGGCATTATTAAACACTACTGACTGTGTGCCATTTTTAAATAACGATATAGTGGTTGCGTTTCGAATTTCCGAAGGAAGCCGGTAGGAATCGTGTTATACGGTGCTTTCGCCACTGGTGTCTACATTGAAGTAATATTACAATAATACTGCTATAATAGGTGGTGGTTCAGGCCGACTGAAAACTCGGCCTCATGTGTACTGAATAATTGATTTCAGTCTATAAAAAGAAAATTGCTTATTCTTGTTGCATGTAGGTCTCCCTGGTATAGTGGTCATAAGCGCTATTGCTGAGTATGAGGTCCAGGGGGCTACTCCGAAGCGTTAATCCGAAGTATCGGCCGAATGGTCGGCCGTTTTATAACTTCCAAATTTTCCTTCTCCTTAACACAGGTTGCTTTGCTACCTAGCTAGGAGAACAGTAGTTCACCCCTTTTTTTTTTTTTGTGGGGTGGGAAATTATCAAATAACTTCTCCCGCTCTGGGCGGAGCGGGAGGGCGTGTCAGACTTTTACTGACTAAAACCCACCCGTATTCCTTCATTTGCCTGTGTGCCAGGGCCACGATATCCCTTTCGGACAAACTCGCAACCCTGGCAGAGTAGTTCACCCCTACAGATATTTGTTGTTTGTTGTTGTTATTTGAATTTGAAACCTTACCCGACTTCAAGTCACATTTTTGACAAACGTTTTTTTTTTAGTTAACCGTTGTCAAGAAACGGCCGAACATTCGGCCGATACTTCGGATTTATGTTCGGAGTAGACCCCCTGGTTCGATTCCTAGGTCGGGCAAAGTGTTGTTGGGTTTTTCTATCAGGAATGTCGGTTAGGATTTGAGCCCGGTTGGTGGCAGTAGACTCGCCCCCCTATAACACGGGACTTGAACATGACTGGCGAAATGGGGCTGTATCAAAAAAACTCACTTTCGCTTATAAAATATTATTTATTTATTTTTAACAGTTTGTGTACACACAAACAGACAAGAAGAAAGGAACCGAAAAATACGTACAAAGGTGATGATTTATTAGCATGCATTCTAATTAAATATATCGTATAACATTGTTCTGTAACTATTAATTAACGGATACAATTATGACTGTTTAACTTTTTTCTACTTCATTCATTAAACACAAGGTTGCAAAACATTACAAATTACTTATTTCCGTTATATTTTTTATCTCATCATGACGGCCGTGATATAAAAACGGAACGTGACTTTTGTTACTTTTTTGACCTGATCTGTTGTGAACAGCTGATCGATTTTATCTAAGTACATTGTAAAGATAAGATGATTAGGGAGACTTCATCTTGAAAAAGTCACGGAAATACATGCATTTTCGTTTTGATTGTGTTGTAATACTGTTTTATCTTCAAGATTTAATCTAAGGGTTCCCCCAAACGATCAATCGCAGTTGATCAATTGCCATAAATTTCTGTTGTAGTAATATTGTCAATCGCTTGATTTTCACTTGGTAAACGAACAATTTGCGCATCAATGTGTACCTATATAGATACAATATTAGTTTTAATATATGCGAAACCCGAAACATGTGTCTAGTATTTTTATGTAAAGAATCTATGTACAAAATTTCAAAACTGTATCATGACAAATCACAAAGTTGTAAGGTTGTTATGTTACCGGGTTGTCCGTACAAAAACATGCCAAAAGCGGCGGCGGCGGCGCGCCGCCCCCGCGCCTCCAGGGTCGTCTTGCGCTCATTGATAATAATTTGGCAGTACGTACCTAACCGTACGGCGATTGTATTGTAAGTAATTAAATGGTGATAACATTTCCCATCACACTTGAATATTTTTGGGACAAAATATAACATGGTGTAGAAATTATTGAAATCGATTCAGTTCCTTATTCTGAACAAACTACGAGTATATTCAGGTTTCGCGTATACTAAAAATAATGTTGTTTATATGTAATAACTAATAAGTGTATAAAATAAAAAAACTGTTTTTTGTAAATCTTATTGACTTTTTGACTGCCTCGGTTGGTTTAGTGGCTCGCACTTCTGCTGAGCTGATCAGGTTTGGGTTCGATTCCCAGGTCGGGCAAGGTGATATTGGGTTTTTCCATTAAAGGCTTCTACATACCGGGGTGACTTGTCGCGCGACGCGACGCGGCACAAAGGCACCGCTCTCCCGCGACACGCGGGGCCTTTGTGCCGTGTCGCGTCGCGCGACAAGTCGCGCTGGTATGTAGAAGCCTTTAAGGATTTCTCAGTAGCAGCCCGTAGTCCGGATTCGTGCCCGGCAATAGGCTGGCCCCCTATTACATGGGACTTAAACTGGTACAGTATAATTGTATTGCACATGTGCGAGTAGGTACTATAAAGCTTCCATTTACTGGGTAAATGTGCCCTGGCGGGTGAGAGTATGTCATGCTCACTATAATGTCTCGCTGATGGTGGCGGGTGTGTTGGATCATTTGTTCCCTTCAAAATGGTTGAGCTGAATGGTGCTGATCCATGCGTAATGTTCGTGAACGGGCGCCGTCAGTGGGGACTGGTCATCTCTTAGCTGCCACGGCTTATTTTTATTTAATTTTTGAATTGTTTATTTTTTATCTGTTCTCACCACTGACCTCTATATATTGTGAAATATATAGAGGTCAGTGGTTCTCACGAAAGCTTTTGACGTTTTGCATCGTTCTCACATGTACAATTTTAACATGAATGATATAACCTATATTTTGTAGATAACCATATTATTATCTGAATTGAATCGAATCGAATTAAACGAACCTTTGGAAATTTTCCAACTACTACTTAATACGCATCCATCGATTGATACAAGAACTGAAACAAACTTTTTAAAAGAGTGTCCGTGGATTTTCTTACCCGTTCTTCTCCATAGGAACCTATTACGCTTTGGAATGGGCATCTAGCTGCATCTCTCTGACTGACCAACCCCTTGACAATTCAAAAGTGCCTGTAATTGGTTTATTCGAAATAAATGGAGCGAGAGGGATATTAATCGCACGCGCCGGATCAGACGCGTTTCCGCCGCAGCGAAAGCCAGTCTCGCAATGGATCGGAGTTCATCCGCACCGCACGCACCTAATCGCGTCGCAAATAATCCGCTACTATATCAAAAACTCTTTACTTTGAGTTTGACTGGCGAAATGTGGGTGTAGTAGAGGAACTTTAACTCCTCTGCCTAATCCTTCGGGGATTACAGGCGTGATGTTATGTAGATAATAAATTATTGAAACACTGGAGATTATTACGTTGAACTATATACACACATAATTAAATATAATTCATAAATAATTAAATGCAGGTAAATAGTTTGTTGACAAACATATTAGGTACACACAGCAGCACATCAAGTTACCACGAACTGTAAAATTTTCTCATTCGATTTGGAACTAAACTATCAACATTTTAAAATCTTTTGGAGAACTAAGACAGTTTTGTGTAACCTGATGAGTGGTGACTGTACTTATAGTTGTTGCTATTTTTAAAACGTTTCTAACTGATGTTATGTATGAGGTATTCTTCTAATTATATGAGCATCGACACAACATTTCCTTTGCGGTTGTAGGCACCTAATAAGTGAATCATTTATTATTTTTCAATATAGTAACAACTGTACCGTGTCTGTGTGTGTCTGTTTAACAAAACATGGCGTACTTTCAGAGGCCCCGGCCCTGTTAGGACAAAACGCTGTAATCTGTAAAACGTCAATTTGAGAAAAACGGGTTTAAGTTTACATCTTTCGCTCGTTACCAAATTTTATCCCGTATAGATAAACGTATAGTTGTTTTGTTTTAAACTAATTTTTCGTATTATTTACTCTATTTTATTTTAACGTCTGATTACCGTATTTTTCAAAGAGACCTCACAATATTAAAAAAACATGTTTTGTTGCAACAACATGTAGCTAGCCAATATTCGTCTTTCCGACGATGTAATCCTAGATTACTGCATTTTTAAGTGATAAACTTTTAATAACTGGTTTATTGTACTCTGCATTCTAGATATTGTAGATCTGTACAATGTCTACTACATTGTACAGGTTAACACTCCTAACTATACGCTTTCTAACAGGTACTTATTGTACGTGTTATTTTTATTTTATTGCATCTATTGTTTTTGTTCCAAAAACAGGGGAAAACACTGACTCCTGTAACACAGGTACCACTTAGCTCAGGAGTCAGGACTTCAAATTAAAATGTAACTCCTTAATTAATGTTTTTTTTTTATTTTAGCTTTGCCTACAAAGTAAATTGCTTGAATCACACAATATACAATACACATAGTACTAATTGTGTCAAGTTTATTATAAGACAACTATTTTAATCGCAATGAAAATACTTTTCTATTACCAGTGTTACCTACTGAACAATTGCGTAACCATGGCAACCCCGGGAGGTAAATAAAACAATCATGGTTAATCTAAGAGTTACGAAACCACCCCAGTTTCCACTCACTACTTTCAGAGGCTTCTTCACTGAAAAGAGTTCGTTTATTTTTATCATGAACGTATTATGACATTTTTTAATGTTTACGTTAGATGTACCTAAGTCTTGCGAAATCACGAACTTCCTCAAAACCTATTTTCTTATCAAAGTAGGTTATTTTTATTGAGAGCGGTATTTTTCAATCTGCAATAAGAAATCCATTATGTATTTATAACCATTAAAGGCTTCCGCAGTCAGGCGCGAAGCGACAGCGCGACGCGACCCTAGTAGCACAATTTCTATGAAAACTTCATGGAAAGCATCGCGCTGCCAGGGATATCGTGGCACACAGGCATTTGAAGGAACACGATGGGTTTTAGTCAGTAAAAGTCTGACACTCCCTCCCGCTCCGCCCAGAGCGGGAGAAGTTATTTGATAATTTCCCACCCAAAAGTCACACCCGCGATATCGCGCGAGCCTGCATGAGCCTTTAATTATTCACCCATTAAATTATTAACTTTGGGTAGTGTTTGATTCACCAAGATACAGGCTGTGCCTAGTTTGGGACCCGCTATTTAATCTGTCAAAGTCTGCTGTTAGTTAGAATTTCATATCATGCTACTTTGATGTCGTAGGATGATTTGATAATTCGAATTTTCGCGAAAACCCTAGGGATATTGCGAAAACATGGATAATTAGACAATGGTGAAAACATTTCTCAATCTTACTGGAAAAACCAAACCAACAATCAATTTCATCAATTGAATTTTGTCAATTTCATACATAAGTTTTTATAAGTGGAAACTTGTAATTGGCTTTCTTCTACATATTATATTAAGTACTTCTGACTACTCGAATGTATTGGCTGTAAGTTTTCTTAAAATTAATAAAATAAAATAAATACATTTTTGCAAAAACATGAGTCGCTCTAGTGACATTGAATATCCTTAACTCTGATTGGCTAGATTTTTGCTTACTGACCAATTCTTCTTCTGATTGGTTCCTAGTTTTACCCTGTGAGCTTTGAAGTATTGTATCATAGAGTTATGAAAGGTAGAACCTCAATATCGATCTATAGGAACTTTACTTTTTATAATTTTTTCACGATACAGGGCAATTCCAAGAAGTTAATATCACCAAGGAGTTTTCATCAATTATTTTTTCTAATGGAACGCAATAAGCGGGGCGCGCCATTTTTATAGCATTACAAAAAAGTTTTGATTCCAAAAACAATAGACTATTTTTATTCTTTTGACTTTGATGTTTTATTTAGTAGATTCGATCCCGATTTAAGAGAGCAGATAAAATAGTGTATGAAACTGCACATGACTAGGTATTATGCAACAGTTTCATAATCTACTATTTTGTGACTTTAAAATCTGGCGAGTTCAAGGTGTTATCACCTTAGTTCGTTCTACCGACATCGGTATCGATTGAGTTATTTTCGGTTTACACTCGTGCATGGTTTTTACGTCTGGCTTTAGACATTATTATTTACGTTATTTATAGTCATCCATTTGTAAGCTTTACTACTTTGTGTACATAACGGATTATCTCTACGTTTATTGATTGGGTGTTTGATTTTTTGAGTTTGATCATTTCAAGCTGTGTTTTTCATTTTGTTTCATTTCGTTTTTATTTTTTTTCGCGCCTACGTCGATATTATGCAAACTTTTTTTTACTCAAGATATTTCTGTCTCTAATACTACTTTTCTGTCTACAGGGTGACTTTTAATTTGACTTATTCCTTCTAGGGCGTGATAGTGTGACCCATTTGTAACAATTAAGCAACCCATATATAAATGGGTAAAAAAAAATTTTTGATTAATAATTTTTAATTTAGTTTAATTGTGTGATCCAAAGCTGGTTGAAATAAATAAATAATAATAATAATAAAGCCAAGGGGAAAATACATGGGATGCGAGAAAATCAAATTTTTATGTTATTTCAATAATTTCCTAGAATTCGTCACTAAATGTCACTTTTCTCTAAACTCTCAATTTGAACGGCCTTCATTGCTATTCCATTGGGTAGGTACCTTACTTTAACAAACCTTTACATGTAACCAAATTTTCTAAAACATCAAATAGTTAAAAGAACAAGTTTACTAACCAAGTTATTATGATATATTTTTTATAAAACATCTCTTTGTTCCTCTCAAACAGAGCACCTGCCATCTCATCTCTTCACCACCCCAGATTGACTAGCAGAGAATGCCTAAGGCATTAAATTAAGTCCGCCTTTGTACCTTTTTTGTGTGTAAATAAATAATAATAAACCATTTTCAAAAATCATCTACTTACATGTTTTGCATTGCTAAGTGGTAAGAAAGTTGTGGGATGACGCAAACCAGTTAATTAATTCGATTATCACACAATTTTAATATATTTCAACAATTTTCAAATTCGACCTTTGCCAACATTATCGACTGTTTCATCGGTACCTCTAAAATTATGTTTTTATGTTTTGTACCTCCTTTGATAGTTGATTTAATGAACATGTCTTCCCCGTTAAGGCTCTTACAGACTCACGCAATATCGCGGGCGCGACAATCAGCGACATAGAAATTTTAAGTACTAGTGTCGCGTCGCGCCCGCGATAACGCACCAGTCTGTACGAGCCTTTGTTCTTAATGCCGTAGTAATATTAATTTTGAGAGAAATGGTGTCAAGGTTCATGTACCTACGTAGATGATTTTTGAAAATGGTTAATTAACTTCTTCCTTAAACTATTATAACTGTTTGATGTTTTAGAAATTTTGGTTACATCGAAAGGTTTTAGAACCTTTCGATGTAACCAACATTTAAAAGTATTAGGTACCCAATGGAATAGCAGAGAGTTTAGAGAGCATAATAGAGTTTAGAGAAAAGTAACGAATTCTGGAAATTATTTAAGTTTTTTTGAAAAATTTCTCGAATCCCATGTATTTTCGCCTAGGCTTAGTTGTTGCAAATGAGTCACACTATCACGTCATTAAAGGATTTCGTCAAATTACAAGTCACCGTATAGCCAAAATATAGGAATATTATCTACTTGCAAACCCAGTTCCAGGGCTTGAGGCGCTGCATGCTGAAACACAAGCTATAAACCTAGTTCGGCAGCAGATGCTAATAATTTACACATTTGTAATTGATTTACTTTTAAGCATAATTATAAGAGCTAAGACAAATTGTGTAACATGTTTACTCTTCTTGGTCTAATAAAATATTATTATTATTAAAATATTAAATATTATTATGTACCTATTTGTCGGCTGAACAGTTTGTCATACAACATCATCACAACATGGCCAATAACCAGTCATTGTAGCGATTACAAAATGAGGTCGAATGTGGTCAGCTAGAAATGGCAAGTGATATTGATAGCGACCATAATATTACGATGATGTTCCGAATAAATTATGTTTTATCTGAAATGTAGGTCGATGCTCGCTGTGACCATCCAATTAGCCAGTAAAGGCTTCTACATACCGGGGCGACTTGTCGCGCGACGCGACGCGACACAAAGGCACCGCTCGTCCCGCGACTCGCGGGGTCTTTGTGCCGTGTCGCGTCGCGCGGTATGTAGAAGCCTTCATTCGTAAATATTGATTCATTCGCACAGCTGCAGTGGTTTTTTTCTACTGGTTTTTAAAAATTAACCTTACAAACTTTAAGGAGTGCTTTAGATCATCGAACTGAATAACTATTACTACGCGATTTCAAAGTTGGCCCCATAGTAAAATTTATTCAGTTCGATGGTCTAAAGCAGTGGTTCCCAAAGTTGTCCCAACTCGGGACCCACCTCTAGGAAATAGAACCGTTGCCAATAGGAATAAAGGACTTTCCAAATAACAAAGTTTTTTTTTTTGTATAATTAGTTCATTAAATAATTACATCATCATCATCACCATCATCATCATTTCAGCCGAAAGACGTCCACTGCTGAACATAGGCCTCCTCCAAAAAAGGGGGTGGGGGGGATTTGCCATAATCGCCACGCTTGGCAGGCGGGTTGGCGATCGCAGTATTGTTTTAAAAATGCATAGAGAACGCTGCTGCCCATTCTCTAGTAAGTCCCTTAGTCGCCTTTTACGACACCCACGGGAAGAAATGGGATGGTGCTATTCTTTACGTCCGGCACCAAACGGAACAATAATAATAATAATTACATCAAAAAAGTTATTTCAATGGAAAGGATGAAATTGTGTCCTGTGCTTCGCCATTACAGTTTGGACATCAATTTCAAATCGAGTTACTTTTAATCGCAGTGAGTGTGATAAGTCCAATTTATTTCGGTATTTATTTTTAATGTTCACCATATTAGAAAATCCGGCCTTACATAGGTATAAGGTAGTAAAAGGGAGGAGGACTTTCATGGCTTCATCAAACTGGCATGGACCAGCAACCGAGAGCCAGAATTTTGTTAATTGCTTACGATTGATTGGTTCTAGAGGCAGGGCCCACTCAATAATAGTTTGGGAAACCCTGGTCTAAAGAGTTTGTAAGGTTAATTTTTAAACACCTTATAATTATAGTACATACTCCATACTCATACTCTGGTCCTATAGCTTCGATTTCCGAGTCGGGTAAAGTATTATTGGGTTTTACTATCTGGAATTTCTCAGTAGCAGCCCAGAGACTGGATTTGTGCCCGGTTGATGGCAATAGGCTCGCCCCCTACTACATGGGACCTAACATAACTGGTGTAAAGTGGGTGTACTGGTACACCTCTGCCTGACCCTTCAGGGAATACAGGCGTGATTTTATGTTAGTACATACTAATTCCACGCTTTTTCTCTACGATATCATAAAAACTTCAAAGAGGTGATTTACCAAAGGTTGGGTGCATCTTAGGGCGAATTTCACCAATGAAACTGAACGCGATCAGCGCTTCTAAACTGCGTTCAAGAGCTCTGTCAGCTATGCTGTTGAATAGTGACACTGACAGCTCTCATGTGCTGGGCCTCAAGTCTGCTATTACAATAGTGTCAGAATGGTCGATCATTGATTTCATAATGATTGATTTTGACAAGTTTGGTAATCTACTATTATATTGGCGTCATTATGACTTTCCAATGGTCGGCCACTGACACTACATTGAAATAAATAGCATTTATTGGTAATCTCGTACATAATGATAAATTAATGACATTTCTACTAATGGGTTTTATAATAATGGCAATACGACAATGCCATTATAAGTAACACAATTCTATTACGAGAACATTGACCGGCCAATGTTCGACCATTATGAATTTAGTAGATTACGAACTTTTAGCAAAATGACAATGGGATCGTGTTGGGATGACTGAATTTATAAAAATAGCAGACTTAAGGCCCTGATCACGTTCATTTTCAATGGTGGAATTCCCCCTTAGTATATCTTAGACATGCATAGTTAATTTAATTGAATAGACAATAGAGGCATTTCTTTTAGTATCCCTATTCACTATACAAAATTTACTTACTTACGTATGTAACAATAAATTCTTGTTTATTTCCTTATTAATATAATAATAGCTCATAAATGTGTTGAAGTTATCCATGAATGAAGTTATATCTGAGCAATTAATACACGGGTAAACTATTAGCAAGCATTCATGTTTGTATTTTAAATTACCCATGACGATAAGTATTATATTTGCGTGTAATAGGTTTCAGGGTAAACGTGCGTACGAGTAGTTTGTTCACCCGACATTTTATAAGCCGGTTTTAACTAGCCTCTTAGGCTTTGAAGGGGTCTGAGGTCTATGTTAAGGATATAGCATTGAAATAAAACTGGCTCAATGCAGCTATGTTTGCCGCAACAAATAATGTTATCTACATTCCAGCGGGCTTTTATTACTTTAGTAATGTAGAAATTCCAATGGAGATAATTAAATTAGGATTTGAAGAGACACATTGTCATTGCCATTTAACAAAAAAAAAGAAAAAATACCTACTGGATGAATTATGCCAAAAAACAGTAAGATCCCATTTACAAGTTAAAAAAAAATATCTAATAGCCTTTCGAAATTTTTGCCAGCAAATAGCCAGTAAAGTCCATTTCACGAAAGAAGTCCCGCAGACGTGGCGCTGCAGGCATGGGTTATTTTAGGAATGTTGTTAACTTAGCGTATAATAATAATTAGTTCCACTTATTTCCGCGGGACTTCTTTCGTGAAATGGACTTTACATAATTGAAGACATAAGTGGATGAAGGGGTTATGATACAATTTGTAAATGTGAAGATAACGGGCACCAAAGTTTTGTTGCTAGTTGTTGTAGTTTTGTTTTGTTAATCTTTTTTCCTGTTGTTATTTTATTAACTATTTATGTCGAATTATAGTAAATACACGCAACTACTAATATGGAGTGAAAAAATAAAATAAATGTTTAAGAATATGTATTTATTGAAAAAAATATGTACATAACTCCTTCATTCAGCGCTGAAATATAAATAATTTGTATGCTTAAATTAAGGAAGAATGAGGCAACTACTTAGAAAACGTAAATAAACAATCAAAAAAACAGTTTCACCAAGTTAACCTTGACCTACAATATTTTCATAATAATATCTATATTCTGGTTTCACAAATTTCATCTGTTCTTTAATATTAGCTTTCTTTTCTTCAGAAATTGTACCATATTTTCCCTGAACACGTCCAACTACAAAGTCTTCTACTTGACCTCTTTTTTTTAATATATCCACTTTTCTAAATGGCATCATTTCGTCATAATTTTCTTTATATAAGTAGGCACCGAATTCTTCTACCCTTATCCATTTAATACCGTTCCTGAAGTTAACCTTTTGCTTGTTTTCGTCCACCTTTCTGTTTGTCAAATTGAGTTTTTTTTGCAAGTCGTTGATACTACGAAAATGATCCGTCATGTCAAATAACAACATTGTTTCTAGATGCTTTGCCTATAATCTCTCGATATTGCTCAGGCGCATAAACTGCCTCATGCTTGCGCATGATCTTTTCGATGCGGCCAAAATCTCTATCAGAGTCCAAATAGGATTGACCGACTTCAGGAAATTTGTGGTCAATAATTTTAAAGTAACCCTTCAAAATCATGTATTGGTACAAGACTATAATGTTGAAATTTTTATTCTGTCCAGCGCACGAGTCCGACCATATTACTAAGTGATGCTTATTGCGACAAGATTGATCCACTTCAACAAATCTTAGTAGAGAGCTAGCAACTTCAACACTACCTCTGTCAGCTACGTCTTCTGTCCATGTGCAGCAGACAGCTTTTTGTTTGGTCTGGTCAACAACATGGATGCCCAAATTGTAAAACCAAATCTGGCGTAAATAGAAAGCCTTAGAAGTCGGTATTTTGGGAAGTGGCATGGTCTGTTGTAAGTCTACTGTGAGGTATAACAATCCAATATCTTCTTTGGGTTTATTTCTGATAGAAATAAACCCAAAGAAGATATTGGATTGCCATGGCTTCAATCGCGGCGTGATAATTTAATACATGCTCTTCATTGGAGTTTCTAGCATCACAAGTGGCACATGTGTCGCTCTTGGGGTATCCAAAAGAGAGATCGGAGATAAGGGGGGCGGGGGAACGGTATTTTTTTTTACATTTTTCATCAAAAGTTAGAAACTATACTACCTAAAACGGCGTTCTTTCATATGATACCCCACATGCAGTAGCCCCACTTTAAATTTTTAAGACCCCCTTTCAGTCCGTTTTGCAAAAAAGATATGTTTTTTTAATTTCTTTCTTGCTTGCAAAATAATTGGGCAAACGTCATCTAAAACTATTCTAAATTTCAAGTTGATAGCATTATTAGTTCTTGAGATATCCAGGTGTGACAGACAGACAGACAGACTTAGTCACACCATAAGGGTACCTTTTTACCATTTTGGTACGGAACCCTAAAAACGGTACCCATGTAGGATCAATTTGTTGTCCGTCTGTCAGTCTGTCAAGAACCTTTTTCTCAGGAGTGCTTGTAGGTATCAAGTTGAAATTAATATCAAATACGTAGGTCTACGGTCCCGAGGTTATGCTCTCGAGGTGGTCCCATTCTCACCAAGTCAGAATCTGATGAGGGGATCACATGGAAATTGAAGGCAATCCTCAAATTTTATAGGCACACCTATATACAGTACACACACACACACACAGTACAGTTCACACGTGCACAGTACGTTTATATACAGTATGTATGTTTAGGTTAAGGTATTTTTTTATGGGCCTATGTTGCCTGAAATAAATGGTACTATTATTATTATTATATCGATTTCAGTATTTTTTATAGCAGCTTATGCATTTGCACTCGATAAGCACCACTTGGAGAAGTGGAACTGATGATGAAGACCACAGATGGCCACTGGAACTACTTAATAATAAGGTATTTCACTGTTGCGATTAGATTAGACACTTTAATATGGTTGCTAAGCAATATATGCTCATCACAATGCATATGGTGAAGTCACCATCTTTTCCAGTTCTCCTGGTTCTTCTTTATTATATCTGAACAGACATGCAGATTGTGCCACTGGGGAGTTTGTTGCGCCACTTCTTCTTCCCAGCTAAAGCACTAGAAAGTGGTGAAGGGTGGGCGTTTTTGGGGGACTGTCTCATGTAAGTTTTGACGTTCGAAAAGTGCTGATTCTCAACCTAGTTTGAATATTGATTTGATTTTGATTTTGATAATACCGGTATTGTAAAATGTCAAAAATTGTTCGGGATCCCGGTATTATCGAATACCGGGATCCCAGTATTGGAAGCCCTAGTTGTGATACTACAAGAAGAAGAGCCAGTGGGTGTGATTTAGACGAAACGATGCCGACTATTTTTGGAATTCCGTATCGACCAGCACCCTAATTGCGTAACACAGTTTGAATCGAAATCGGAATTATTTTGTAGTATATTGCTAATTAATTGCTTCCTATGTTAGAATAATTTGTCTGCTCAACACACTATCAGTAGCAAGCGGTTTCAATTTGACAGTTCAACAACATTCATTGCGTTATTTATGTGCAAACAAATATTTTGGAACGTATGAAGCAATGGATTAGTAATGTACTTCAAAAATCATTCAGATTGTTCTGGATAGTGAGTTACGCAATTAGAGTGCAGTTCCATATAAAAGTACAAATATAGTTCATGGTCCTTGCCTGTGGAGGCCGGCGAGAAGTCGAAGGTGAACTAACGGCTAATAAAGTAGATATGTGTATAACCTACAATAAATTATATAACCTATAAAAATATAAATTATATAACCTATAAAAATAAATTTATATGTGTATAATCTAGTTCATTAGGTATAGGCTTTTCAATAAATAGGAACTATTCATAACTGTCGCATATTTTTAACGGCATAAATTTAATCTAACCTTAAATAAATCCTATTTTTCTTTCTTAAAAATATTATTGAATAACTTAATATAATGAATGCGCCTCTTTTTGTGAACCTCAAATAATTCAAATTTTGGGGTCCTAAAAATAATAAATAGCCAAATAACAACGACCAACTTAGATGTAGCCCAAAAAGTTTTAAGAATTTTATTAATTCAATGAAGTCTAAGTCAAATGATTTATTTCAAATAGGCACATATGAGGCACATTTGAACGTCAAAATTTCCAAAAAAAAACATCGTAAAAGTATGTTTTCCTAAAAAAAAACTATAATAAGTCAGTGTGTGAGTTATGGTAATCACAGAATGTCAGAATGTAAAATCAATGTCATAAAAATAACAAATTATACAATTAAAATAGCAACCATTTTGATTTTGTCTAGACTCTAGATTGTCCTATGGAGCTGGCCCTGCATGTTTCCAAACATTCTTATCTTGGATATAATCCTCTTATTTGTAATATGTGTTTTAAATTTTCTTTCATTTAATTGCAATATATCAAAAGGTACTTATACATATTGTTGTAACATTTAACACAGTACCCCATAAAAGATGTTGTACTTCTAGATAATCTGAAAAATGGTTGATCTATTTTATCTATAATTTCAAGAACTTTTTAGAGGATCGGTTAAATATTTTCCAGCTTCTGCCCGCGGCTTCGTCAGCGTGAAATTGGTTGTGTTAACTTATTATAGTTATATCATATGAAACTCGACAATAGTGTAATTTTAATTTCTATCACTGAAATCAATCGTTGAAATTGGTTCAGTTCCAGAGACCTAAACAGTACGTCTTACAAACATAAACCAACTATTTTACCTCTTTATAATATTAAATTAGTTTAGATTACAGAGCGTATACAACATTAGTTTTTGTTAATACTAATAAAGGCTTCTACATACCTGCGCGATTTGTCGCGCGACGCGACACGGCACAAAGGCCCCGCGTGTTGCGGGACGAGCGGTGCATTTGTGTCGCGTCGCGTCGCGCGACAAGTCGCCCCGGTATGTAGAAGCCTTGAACCCGAAAAGGGGTAATTGTACTCGCTGATTTTTTTCACGATTTCAAGGTTGGTCCCATGGAAAAAAAAAATCAAAATGATGAGTACAATGAACCGTTTTCGGGTTTAGTATAAACAAAAACTAATGTTGTATAACGTACATTTCAATTCAATTCAATTTATTATTGCTTATCACTGTGTGTTTTACAAGTTCTTGTTATGTAGTTATAAAGTTCACGTGCCGGGTACAACAATAAAATAAAATATGATGTTTTATAAATAATTAAAGTAAGGAGGAATTGTACGTATGTCGTTATTTAAAATTAGGATGTATTGTTATAATAAAATATAAGCTCTCTGATGAACTAAAAAATAGGTAACAAAATAAAACTTTCATAAAGGCTTCTACATACCAGCGCGACTTGTCGCGCGACGCGACACGGCACAAAGGCCCCGCGCGTCGCAGGACGAGCGGTGCCTTTGTGTCGCGTCGCGTCGCGCGACAAGTCGCCCCGGTATGTAGAAGCCTTAAAGATAGAACTTTAATATTTTCTTAAAAGCTTGAGGCTTTTTTAGGGATATTTAAGTGCAAAGGACGTTCACGCCTAGAGTTGTAATCATTACGCCTCTTTATGTGAAATTAAATATTATTAATAATAATTATTCATTAACTAGGGTCATAAAAATACTAAATAACCAAGTCACTGCGACCAACTTGGATGTAGCGCTCGCCGCGGCCGCTACCACGACAGACAATCAGTTAAATATTTGATATAAAACAAAGTCACTTCATTTCTTCTGTCATACCTTAAATCTCCATTTGAAAGGAACCTCTACACTTGGAAGCACTCATTGTTATAATTAAATATTAATAAATAGTAAAAAAAAAACAATATTCACATTATCATAACAAACAAAAATAAAGGATTATTAATTATTTAAAAAATAATTGACCTCTAGGACTAACCTGTATCAATCTACGTCACATTCCTCTACCACTTTTTGTTTCAGATCGGTCACCTATGTTCGCTTAAACAAGCGAACATAGGTGATCGATCTGAAACACGTAGTAGGTAATAGATAAATATTTCGCTAAATACCCTCGTTGTTATTTTTGTTGTTATTTAATTCTAATTAAGAACTTAAGTTTGGTTTAATTCTCTAAATTATGTGGTCGATGATTTTGGTGCACGGTAAAATTCCAATGAGTATATTTTTGAACCAACATATTATATTATGTATAAAAATGTAAGTGTACTCTGAATGAATGAATATAATTAATAAAATGGCAACAAACGCGTTCATCGGCGTGACCTTATGTCGTGATAGGATACCGGTTGCATTTTGTAGAAAAGCAATTATTGATGTATTAATAACTTTTTAGCGTTTAACTTGTTCTTTTTGTGTTTTTTCTTTGCGTCATGATTATCGCAAATAAACTTAGGTATTTCCTTTCTTTGTTCTGTATTTTATTTATTTATTTTAAATCATTGTTTATATCCATGTGTGCTAAGGCATACTTACTTATTGATGTGTAATATCTTTCCTATCGCTTTCTCTGGGAGTAATTTCGTGAAAAGGGACGGAAGTGTGTAACAGGAAGTGACAGCATGAGCATGGAATTAATAAGTACTTTATAATAGTATGGAATTAGTGTACTCATGAAAGTAGTAAGCACTATATAGATTGTAAGTAGAGGGGGTCGAATTTCGACCAGTGGGCGACCACTAGTAACGAATAATTATTCGAATAAAAATTTCATTATTTAGCTATTTTATCTTTTGAGGTTAATTTCTTTCACTGCTCAGTTGCTTATTACCAAGGTCAGAAGTTATACATCATATGTGATTTATGCAAGGATCACTCGTTTTTTTTTTAAATATTATTTTTAAACTAGTGACGCAGGGGTGCGTCGCTATAGATTTCACCTTCGCACGGTTTTTTACGACTTGACATAATCGAGATTTCTTTATTAAGTATATATATAAGTTTAATATAAATGTATTAAACTTATGGACCTTCCGGAATAAATTATCTAAATGATAACGAAAACCGCATCAAAACCCGTTGCGTAGTTTAGAAGAAAAACGCCGTCACACACGAAAAGCGGCTTTAATTTATAATATGTATGGAATAAACATTGACATGCAAAACAATAGTGATTAACAATGATTGCGAAAGAAATATGATTAATTAGCTCATGCCTGTGCCTATAAATCAAGCTGAACCATGTTGAGAAATAAATACAGTTCCTTTTTAAACGTCAGTGTCAAATGACATACTATTGATACCGATAGGTTTATAGGTCAATGGTTAAAACATAATTATAGCAGATAATTTTTTTTTAATATATAATATGCGACCATAGACAATAACACATGTGTTGCCAACAGTAAAGGCGCAAGAGAACGTGGCTCAATTTCCAATGCAGTGACCATGGTAATTAACTCAATGACTTGTTGTACAAACGTTATTCAGACTAAAATTAATTGTCAAAACAATGTCATCGTCTCGTGGGTTAATAGTCCAGTCATTTTCTAATAAACTTTGCGACGCTCATACATTAAATTCTGATTTTTAATTTGCTAGACCAAAATGACAGCTGCAATCGACCGTTTACATACGAAAATATTGCATAAATTATAATAATATTACAGAGACAACACGACAACAGTGAAGGTCCTCCTGTACCCCGAGTGTAAGTTTGCAAGTGAGTAAATGTAACTAGCGCGTTTGCGTTAAGATTTTTATTCTCACTCTTATACTCTTAGCATTATGATCTATCGGTCAAATTTTAACGCAAACGAAATAGTTACGTTTACTCTCTTGCAAACTTAACACTTGGGGTACAGAGAATGATTCAGTAGTTCTTGGTGAGTTACTTGGTAACTAGATTATTTACTAGGTTATTTTTATGTCGACACCAAATGTCATTTTAGTCTAGTAAATTAAAAATCAGAGTATAAAACAAAAAATATTTTACACAAATTAGAGGTTTTTGAAGTGAAAACATCTTTAAGCACGTTGGGTATTTTTGGGATGGGGATGACAAGCATCAGAAGTCACGTGACCGTCACGCTCACTTAAACAGGGTGTTAAAGTAACTGCGTGCCATAGCTTAGGGGTAGGTTCAGTATCGATAAAGTAACCCACGAAAAAAAAAAGAAGTTTTTTTTTAACCCAGTTTTTTTTTTTTTGTTAAACTTTTATTACCTACATAACTATTTTCATTGTAAAATGAGTCGAAAGGAGATATCGTCAAAATACTCTTTTTGAAACGAAAAAAAAAAAATATGCGAGCGGCAAATATACGAGGTGGCAAAGTGAAAATTCTAAAAGAGCACGAGGAAATCAATAACATGATATGATTGATAACATTCCAGGTAACCTCCTTTTGAAGCACCAAATAAAAGAAAGAAAGAAAAGAAAGAAAATACGTTTATTGAAAGAAAAAAAACTAGGACAAAATGACGAAAAAAAAGAACGAAAAATTACTAGGTACTTTATAGTAGGTATCTAGTCATTTGAAAGACGAGTTATGAATTCGATACTCAATCACACTGATAACTGCTCTAGATCGAGCTAATACCTGCAAAGATTGCGTATATTAACAACATGGCCGTAATTACACCTGTGATGAAAATATTTTTCCAACAGTTTTTATTACGATAAAATGTAGTCGGTTTGCCGCAACGCGAAAATCTATAAAGCATTAGTGATAAATGTGATAATGCATATTGTAATAATTATACGAAAATTACAGGATTCTGTGGAAATCTTAGTAATTTTGATTTCTGTCTGTTGTAGAAGAAAAAACGTCGGTCATGATGGGGTAACGCTTCAGTGATTTGACAAACAACAATAACAACATAATCGCTCAGACAATTGGCTGATCATTCGCAAAATATAGGTACTACTTAATTGGAGGAAAGGTCACGGTTGGGGTACTTTCTTTACTCGGGTAAGGATGTACCCGAGTTCGAAAGACCTTCTATTAAATGAATCTATTAAAAATAAGCAGGTAGTGACTCAGCTTGTTTATTCAAGGATAAAGCGATTTTTGTTTCATAGAGGATGTTCGCTTCGTTGGTTTTCAGCCCCATATTATAATGACGGTGTTCCAAAATACTTGGATTTAATAAGTGTCCCGGTCAACCTTCCACAGCGGAACTTATATTGATCTCTGCAATGAACTGTTATAGAGCTGGCTTGCTATGGGGCTACACAATGCGAGATTGCGAAAACCCACACTATGCAAGCAGGCATACTATAATTTGGGGGACTACATCGCTGATAAAAATTCTTGGCTCAATGCTGGTCCAGCTCCACAACCACAACTAATTGATTAACATTTGAAAATACTGTTGGAGCTGCTGAAGATTTCAAAAACTATCTTTGCATTGTATTGTATAAATTCAATCTCTTAGTATTTTAGAATGCTACCATTTACTGAGTACTTCTTTCATTGACTTGAATGTGCCCTGGCGGCACATTCAAGTCAATGCTGAGATTATGTCATGCTCACTGAAATGTCTCGCTGATGGTGGCGGGTGTGTTGGATCATTTAGCTCCCTTCAAAATGGTTGAGTTGAATGGTGATAATCCATGCGTCATGTTCGTGAACGGGCGCCATCAGTAGGGACTGGTCATCTCTTAGCGGCCTAGGCTTATTTTAATTTTTGAATTGTTTTTTTATTAATCTTTTTGTACTCGGACGCTTTTGACGTTTTGCATCGTTCTCACATGTTTAATTTCAACACGAAAGGTGTAACCAATATTTTGTAACCATATGTTAATTTAAAAGAGTGTCTGGAGTTTCTTGCCCGTTCTTCTCCATAGGTACACACGGCTACACATCAAGCTATACATTTCCAGTTTACGCTGATCTCGCACTGTACGGAAATCTTATACAATGCGAGACCAGCTTATACTGGAAATGTATAGCTTGATGTGTAGCCGTCTGTACCTACTAAGCTTTGGAATGGGCAACTAGCTTCATCTTTATGACTGACCGACCCCTTGACAATTCAAAAGTGCCTGTAATTGGTTTATTTGAAATAAATGCTTTGAGTTTGAGTTTGAATTTGATCAGCTTATACTGGAAATTTAACTGGAATCTTAACTTTGTTTAATTACGTATAGCTTGATGTGTAGCCGTGTGTACATCATCATCATCATCTGCCTAGAAATTTCCCAACTATTTTAGGGTCGGCTTCCAGTCTAACCGGATGCAGCTCAATACCAGTATTTTACATGGAGCGACTGCCTATCTGACCTCCACAACCCAGTTACTGGGTAAGACAATACCCCTTGGTAAGACCAACTAAACCCAACTAAGACCAACTGTATCAAATAAATGTGTACGTCCACATTATATTAGGATCTAATTAAGGCACTTTATTTTTAATTGGTGTGCGTCATCATCATCATCAACATTTCAGCCGTACCGCACTTAAGACGTCCACTGCTGGACATAGGCCTCTCCCAAGCACCGCCACTTCGACCGGTTCTGTGCTTCCCGCATCCAGCGTGGTTGCTTGGTGTGCGTGTCACCGTATAATTATGAATTTCGTTAGTTTATAATCTATCGGTATTATTTCCGTTAGATTATAAACTGTCTAAAAATTGTGAACTGTAACAAACCATTTACAATTTTACGCATTCGTTTTCAATAGTTTTATTCTATTCGTGGGAAACCGATAACTTATGAGCTGGTACCAAACTTGTTTGCGACGTAACGCACCTTGCGCTAATACTAAATAGCCTGCCTAGCTGCAAGCAACTTGGAAGTAGCGCTCTAGCGGTCTCTGCCGCTGCACCGCTCGCTCGGCTCGCGCGTTTGGTCACAGTTCTAACCTAAGCTAACCCATTTCACCCAGTTCACAATTTTTCCACAGTTTATAGTTTAACGGAAATAATACTGATATATTATAAACTAACGGTTCTCACAATCTTACGGTGACATGCGCATAACACACTTCAAATTTACACTTTCTTTCTAATAAGCAAAGGCGTGAGAGGAAAAAGCGTAACAAACATATTATGTACACTTAGTTTGCAAATAAATCTTTGACTTTGAGTTAAATGTTACTTTACATATTACAGTAATTACTGAATTACAATTCTTCAGCCTACAACGCATAAAGCAAGGTCACTTCTAGGTGTTCGACATATAACATCTTCATTTACAATGCGTCTTTGTTCACAAACTGGGTTCTTGTAATTGCTAGTTATTCTAATATAGGTAGTTCTAACACTATTAATGAAATGCCAATCGTAACATCTCATTTTACCCGACTGCGCGACGCAAAGGAGGGTAATGTGTTTATCAGCCTAAATATATGTAAGTATGTTTGTTGCTTTGTGGCGTTCTAGAGACCAAACGCGTCCATGGGTCGATTTTGAAAACTCTAACGGGAATCGATTTGTCGAGTAATCGAAATTCAATATGGCGACCACCAGACGTCATGACTATTGCAGTCGGCTTTTTATTTTTTATAGGGCGTACGCACCAGACGATGTTCGACAGTATGAAATTGTAATTCGGTATGTAAAGTAAAAATTAACCTATGCCGATTCCAAAACCATTTCGAGATTTTAAGCTTCTAAGACTTATTTTTCTATTAATAGGTCTTAAAATTATAAGATCGTATTTATTTTCACAAAAATACTTAAAATCACTTGGCTTTTATTTGACCTCTAAATGACGTCACAAAGCAGCCTGAATTGGAAACTTTCAGTGCCTCTTGTAATTATGTTGTTCTTTATGTGTCAAGTGTCATGCCCACGTCAAATTTACATGAAGCACTTATTATTATTCTATTCAGGTAAGTAAATATGTAAATAGTGTAGTTTTTCACCAGCGGCGGAGACTACAAGTCGAATCACATCGATGTATCGCCTCAGGTAAACTTAACTTACGTTAAAATGATCTTCACAATAAAACAGTCGCCGCCCAGACTTGTACTAAACATTTACTTCCTCGCACTGGTGCGTCGGCGGGCCTTTAACGGTTAAGGGTTCAAAAGAAAAACCGCCGACACAAATTGATTGTTAGTAAAAACTAACAATCAATTTGTGTCGGCTATTTGTTGTGGTGTTTATACTTGACGGTATGAAGAACTTAGCAGAAGTAGTCTTTGAATCCATTTATTTTATTAATATGCCATAACTTTAAACTAAAGTACGGAAATCGCTAAAGTATGAAATGTAAACAAATTTATTGTCAAATTTGACAGTTTGACTTTACTGAATTTTGGTTTTAAATAAGTGTTAAACGTGGCAAAGATCCTAAGCTATTCAGCTACTAGTGATGTCAGTACGAACAATACTTTAAAAACATATATAAAAATAACTACAGCTTCTAAAAACAAAAAGATGAAATTATGTGTTTCAAATACTCTTATCATTAAAATAAAAATATAAAAAACATACCTGAAAAATACTTTACATACCTAATTGTAGCGGAATCAACATCGCCACATGCGAACGGGGCGCGTCACACTGACGTCACGCAAAATCCTGCATCGCGCAAGCAGAGTTTACCGCACAACTAGCATATACCACATCCCGACATCAACCGTTGGGCAGTTGCCCACCAGACACAACACCCGTCTGGTCGGAAGATCCTTCCTTTTCTATAGAGGATGAGTAAACTTTACGCCCTGATCCCCCCCATGCCTCTAAACAATGACCAATTGAATTCTCAATGTTTTTCGAATTTTAATACGAAAATGATTGTCCTGTGTGCTGTGTCTTCATATCATATTACCCAGAAGCACCGTTACAAATATGCATGCACAGAGTGCAACAGTCACACTTCCTCAATTTATTATGCATTAGTTTTTACGTCACTGGCCCAGTGTGCAAGTGAACACACCAATCAATGGAATACATTTGTGTATATAGTGGTCTATTACGATCAGTGTTGTACCTAGTACTCTGGTGTTTAACCATAATAATAGTGTTGATAATGCTTAAATAATGACTGTTCAATAGGTGTTTATTTAGGTTTAGAATCATTCCAATGATGGCACGGATGGCGCAGTGGTTAAGCGATTGACTGCTGTGCTGCGTGTAGGGGGTTCGAATCCCGCACGGAACAAATATTTGTATGACCAACAAGTAGTTGTTCCGGGTCAGGCTGTTTGTGTGTGTGAGTTAAAATATTTGTAAATGCACCCACTACACAGGAGAAATTCCTAGTGTGGGGCAAAGTTTTAAAAAAGCACGCCCATTATGCCTGGAGGCTTTTGTTTACGTTTTTAGTTTTAATTTTTTATTTCTGTGTTTTTGTTTCTGCGTGTGCTAGCTCACATAGAAATGGAAAATAATTTAATTTAATGTTTTGCATTGCGGTAATGTAAGTTATGTTACGTACTATTGTATAGAATCAAGTTTTTCTAACTGAACAGACAGCTGTGCTGCTGGGGAGTTTGTTGCGCCACTTCTTCCCAGCTAAAGCACTAGGAAGTGGTGAAGGGCGGGCGTTTTTGGAGGACTGTCTCATGTAATTTTGACGTTCAAAAAGTGCTGATTGGCAGCCCAGTTTGAATAAATTAATTTTGATTTTGGTCTTAGTCCAAAAAAATGATTTTGGAAGGTTGCGGAATTTTTACATGGAGAGGATTTTTTTTTTGTGACTTTTCTTTCAGTTCTTCGCAAAATGTCAGAAAACAAGTATAGCCTCGGTAATTCCTAGAACAAAAAGTAAAAAACCGGCCAAGTGCGAATCGGTCCACGCATAATGAAAGGATACTAGTTAAGATGAATTTATACCAAAAACAAACTTAACATTTCAAAAATATACATCTATTTCATATAAACCTACATGGGCACATAAGGAACGTCAGAAGCTAGGTGCACGGTTCCAACACAACAACGCACCACACGCGCGTACGCATTGGTAGTAGAAAAACATGTTCTCCCATACATCGACGTACATACGTCACAGTCAATTCTCCAACTGCAAATTTAAGTTGGTCGAACATTACTGGTTACCTTGTAAAGCCTACTTAGCTGTGATAGTTTTCCTTTTAACTTCGTTATACTACCATGATTTTTTTCACATATCCAAAAACGAATTTAGCTGGCAGGGGGGACACATCTTTTTTTTTTGGGTGCGAAGTTATCAAATAACTTCTCCCGCTCTGGGCGGAGCGGGAGCGCGTGTCCGACTTTTACTGACTAAATCCCACCCGTGTTCCTTCCGTTGCCTGTGTGCCAGGGCCATGATATCGCTTTCGAACAAACTCGCAACCCTAGCAGAGGGGGGAGGGGGAACAACTTGACTCTAACAAAATTTACCGAATACTTAAAGTAGTGTTTATGTATGTTGATAGTTGGCGCAATAAGGGCTTCTACATACCAGCGCGACTTGTCGCGCGACGCGACACGGCACAAAGGCCCCGCGTGTCGCGGGATGAGCGGTGCCTTTGTGTCGCGTCGCGTCGCGCGACAAGTCGCCCCGGTATGTAGAAGCCTTGAGTGAACCCATGAGACAGACCGTGGTCAACCCTCTAGCTAGTCTGCCAACTGTGTGCTGATTTGCAAATATTTTCACGAATTTCTTTGTATCTTTGCAAAACGAGGTAGTTCTAGGATAATGTCGGATATATGGTTATTGTTTCTGTGTTACTAGCTAGTTTTTAAATACTTTAAATTGTAATCTGTGGAGAACTTAATGGGTAGCTTTTATTTTAAAATGTAATATTTAAGATATTATGTCTGTTCCTTATTGTGCCACTGTTTGTTTTTCCTTAAATAAAGAAACAGAACTGTACAATAGAAGTGTTGAACATAATATAATTAAGCACACTTCTTGACTTCAGCCAAGGTTAGTGAGTGCATTTAATGTGAAAATAAGTTAATTTTTTCTCGGGTATGCATGGAAAAGTTTATTCAGTAAATTATGAACAAGGTGAGTAAAGTTTTATAAATAATATTATTATAAATAAATAAAACATTTATTTTCAAGTATCATTGCCTCATAGTCATAAGGCAAATAGTAAATGTAATAATTGTAGTAAATGTAATAATTTACTTACAAACTATGTTAGTAATATCATTATGAGTTATGACTTAAACAACTAAGTTCCTATTAGGAGGTACCTGTAGCTGGATTAAATAATGAAGGCACTAACAAGAGGCAAATGGTAAAAAAAAAATTGCCAAATCTATATACTTTGTGGTAGCGGAAAAAATATAAGTATGTTATTCTTGAACATATTTCTCAGAACTTGGTTGTTACCAAAACAC
This sequence comes from Tiliacea aurago, assembly GCA_948098905.1. Lineage (NCBI taxonomy): Eukaryota > Metazoa > Arthropoda > Insecta > Lepidoptera > Noctuidae > Tiliacea > Tiliacea aurago. Next base: position 21,232,381 of record OX402581.1, on the reverse strand, counting down.
GTTTAGAAAAAAAAACTTGATACAAGTTAACGGTAAACTAACCCTTTACTTTGTGTTTCAATCCAAAATATCTGTATTATACCTATATTAGTACGGTTCGTATTTAATTAATAACAAGAACGTCTTATTTGTATGCAGAACTTGGTTGTTTTTTATTTTCGATTACTCAACAGATTTTTGAGTAAATAAATAATTGCTTCATATTTTGCAATCAATTACAAGCGTTGTGTCATCGCGCTTCTCTTTCTTTTGTATGGAGTCTGACAGTGACAGTGTTCGGGCAAAATAGATTCCGAATTTTCAAGTATCCCGTTTTGTATAAGTACTTATAATAAAATCCTAGCGAGGTCAAAACTGTACATTGAATTACTTACTATTACTCGAAACGAATGAAACCTGCAATCTCGAAAAAAAATCTGCTATTCCATACATTTATGTTCTCATAATTCGTCAAAATGGAATGTTTGGGCCCATAGTAAAAGTTGTTCATAATGATGAGTACAATGACCCCTTAAGAGGTTGTGCGTTATTTATGTTACACCTTGTATAAAAAGAAAAATATATACTGACGAAATGAGAACGAGGGGCTTGTGGCTAAGTAATAACAGCCGCACGGGCCGATCGATCAGGTTAAGCTACGCTTGCCGCGGCTGGTCCGTGGATGGGTGACCATCTTTACATACCAAGACCCCTCCGTGCCTCGGAAATCACGTTAAGTCGTTGGTCCCGGCTGACATTTGTGGATCTTAGATAGTCGTTACGGGTCGTCAGAAGCCCGAAAGTCTGCTAAACAGTCTTACCAAGGGTACGATATCGTATTACCCAGTAATTGGGTTGTGGAGGTCAGATAGGCAGTCGCTCCATTTAAATACTGGTATTCAACTGCATCCTGTTAGACTGGAACCCGACCCCAAAATAGTTGAGAAAACGCTGGGCTGATGATGAGACGAATTTTGAGAACCTCCTACTTTTTAAAGAAGTCGGTTAAAAAGTTCGACGACTGCTTTGAAAACCTATGTTCGATTCCCAATAATTATGATAGTTCGTAGAACGTACACTGAAAAACATAAAAGTTTAGGCCTCTTCTGTCATCTTTGGTTCATTAAAACGTAAGTTGTGCCAGAAAGCCTTTTATACCGTTGAAGATTATATTGAGGACAAAAAGACTTGGGATTGAGCTGCTCCAATTTTTTTTTTGTGTTGTACAAACCTACTTACTGAAATAAAAATCATTTATCATCATTTATCTTTATAATAAAAATAAATATCTATGGTTATAGAACAGTTGTCAAAAAAGAATAAAGTCCATTTCACGAAAGAAGTCCCGCGGAAATAAGTGGAACTAATTATTATTATACGCTAAGTTAGCAACATTCCTAAAATAACCCATGCCTGCAGCGCCACGTCTGCGGGACTTCTTTTGTGAAATGGACTTTAGGTTTGTTTTGACATTTAACGTCGGGGGTCGTCCTGGCGGTGTCTCTTGACATCGCCAATGCCTTCAATACCCTGCCCTGGAGTTGCATTAGGGAGGCACTCCGATATCACCGGATGCCGACGTACCTCTGTCGTGTGGTCGAGGCCTACCTGACGGACAGGGCCGTCATCTACCCTGGTCACCAAGGAGAGTGGAACCGGCGAGAGATGTCGTGCGGTGTCCCACAAGGATCGACCCTGGGGCCGCATCTGTGGGACATCTACTGTGTGTTCACAATCTACTGTTATATTATTTTAGTGACAGCTGTTCGTCAGGAATAATCTGTTAGAATGCATCAGTCTATGTATCAGTGTTGTGCTATTAGGTAGTATATGCAGGAACGCAGGCGTTCATTAATTTAATTAAAGCGAAAAACTTCGCAAAACTGTACGAAGCCTGGTGCTACGTTACCAGTCCTGACTCTGCTTATTTTGGCTGCTGAGACCATAACTACAAACGTAGTTTATAGGGAAGTTTTATAAAAACGTGGCTGTTATTTTAGATTGAGGTGTCAACTTACCTATGAGCGTTTACACCTTTTTACCCAACCTTACCGGCATTTCATACAAACTTTAAAGCCCTTGTTTTTCGAAATGACTGAACCGATTTTAATGAAACTTCATACGATAAGCAGGATACAAAGGTCTAAAAAGTTAGTAAAGAACATTTTATTTTATATTCATTTTATAATCATCTGCCAAGATGTTTAATAATTACAATTCTAGTAATTTGGGTTTATTGTTTTAATAACCAAATGTGTTGCAATTTTTCTGTAATGTTTGCAGCTAAGACTTGAGCGCGCCGAATTCCAGTTGTTTCGTTCATGCAGGTAGTGAGAGTTTTTATTCAAAAGGTGTTTTACGCAAGACTGATGACCGTCAAAGCGGTTTTTTGGGCAATGTCTTTGAAACTGACAGTAGATTTGTAGTTGTGGTTTCGTATCCATTTTAGGAATGCCCGGATGACTACCTACTCTCGTAATATTGGAAACATCGTAAAACATACTTGAATTGCATTACTCCCACTCTCTGCACGTTATATTAAAAATCGTGGATTGTTCAAGGAAAATTGTTACGAAGAACTTTGCTAAGTGGGCCGAAGTTAATTTAAGTTATTAAATAAATGTAATTGGAGAAGAAACGTAATATTTATTTTTGTAATTATTTTTGAAAATAATCTAGGAGTGTAGGTACCCAGGAACAAATAATAAATTTATGTTCTGTGCTATTGTTCAAGTCGTACCTAGTCAGATTAACATTAGCGATAATATGGGTGTTTACTTAGATATTCCTTACACAGACTTACCAAGGGCGGAATTAAGTTATTCAGTACTCGATTAAACCTGGATTAATTCACCTTGAGACAACAAACCCACAACCTTGTGTCAACCGCATTATATATTTATAGGCCTGCTTGCATACATTTATATTTTCGTAAGATGATTGCATATAAGATTAATCAGTTTCTTGAAACTTGATTGTGACGCAAGTTCCAATCGTTCGATGACTTTGTTTTGGTAAAGTTGCTACATTGGAGGTTCATGCTTTTATATTTGTCTGTTTTGTAACTCAGAAATCAAGCAGGGAAACGAATTGAGATTCGTGAAGGAACCTTTTGTGGAGAACGACCTTTAGTTCTAGACAGTTTTGGTGGTACCAAGGTCTCTTTTAAGTATACTATACAAGTGCTTATCAAAATATTAGTAATACACTTGATCTAAAACATAATAAATATGTTTTAGAATTATTATAATAATAATCTAATTCAATAATTTTTTTATTCATTAAGATTTCCCAAATGGCACAGAATTGGTCCTGAAACAGTACGACGGGGTCGCGGCAGACCACTTAGGAGATGGCGGGACGAATTGGATAGGTTCCGGCAAAACTGGAAGGAGGACGCGCGGGCTTGCGAAGCTTGGAAGGAGTGGAGGGAGGCCTTTGCCCAGCAGCGGGACAGCGTAAGCTAGAGGAAAAAAAAGAAGTTTTTGTCCTTTTTTAATTCTGTAATTTATGTCATATTCTTTTTAAAATTTGTTTGAAAAATATATTTTGATGATTGTATTAGTAGTTAGATTTAGTCTAGGACTTCTGATGCTGATCCATCTAACAGGAGAGACATCGACCCCTGTCATACAGGAAGTCCTAGTTCAGAGGTCAAGACCTCATTGATGTAACGTGTATAAAATTTTGGAACTAAACTTACTTACTAAACCCACATCAGATTAAACTGTTTCCGACGCCTTCCTCAATAATATGAATGCAGTCAACTGACAATAAATTGAATTGAACTGCGTGATTCACCGCCGCGCCTGGGACAATGAAGTCGCTGCCAGTAGCTCTTCCGATTGTTATGTTTGTATTACTTGCTCAATAATAGGATTCAAATCAACTGGACATGTTTCCCTTTAAGGCTTCTACATACCGGCGCTACTTGTCGCGCGACGCGACACGGCACAAAGGCCCCGCGTGACGTGGGACGAGCGGTGCCTTTGTGTCGCGTCGCGTCGCGCGACAAGTCGCCCCGGTATGTAGAAGCCTTTACACTGTTTTGAAAAGGATCGGACACGTGACGATCACTGTCAGCTGTTGTTATGATTCTTATGATACGCCCGGTAAAATGTTTTGTGAAACATTAAACATAATTTGTCGTTAAGTTCAGTTAAAACGGTTTAGGCTTTTATAAAAAAGCTTGTCCTATAATGTACTAACTGCCATGCAGAGTTTGACCCAGTTTGTGTCGCTTGAGATCATTTGTCATTGCCTTCAATGAATGATTACACAGTTTGGTTTTTAAACACCATAGGTTACATGAGACACATAGTTAATTAGCTTAACAAAAGAAGAGTACTCACTCTCCGGCGTAACATCCCGCAGCACGATTCTGGTCTCTGCTTCAGCCGGCATGGTTACCACAACTTTGAAAGCTTCGCGATCGATTTGTACGTTGACCCTTAAGTTAGCACAGACGGTCCTTGACACGTTTAAAGAACTGGCAGTTATATCGCGTGACTAGAACTGAATAAGGAATGGATTTTATGTCATGTTTTTATTGAAGAGTGTACGGCGTGGTGGATGCGAGCGTTGTCGCACGAAGCTCGGCGAGAACTGACGGCAGATTGCGGCGCGCGCCTCTATTTTCTCCGCGCTCCTATCTTGTCGCTACTCTACTCACTACACTCTGCCTTTGTATTGTTATTACGATAAGTTGAGCTTGGCTCGCTTGATAAAGCCGCCACAGACAGGCGCGACGTAATTCCTGGGCCTCAAGTCTGATATTACAATAGTGTCAGAATGGTCGATCATTGATTTCATAGTTGTTGATTTTGACAAGTTTGGTAATCTACTATTATAATGGCGTCATTATGACTTTCCAATGGTCGGCCACTGACCCTACATTGAAAGAAATAGCATTTATTGGTAATCTCGTACATAATGACAAATGAATGACATTTCTACTAATGGGTTTTATAATAATGACAATACGACAATGCCATTATAATAACACAATTCTATTACGAGAACATTGACCGACCAATGATCGACCATTATGAATTTAGCAGATTACGAACTTTTAGCAAAATGACAATGGGATCGTGTTGGAATGACTGAATTTATAAAAATAGCAGACTTGGGGCCCTCTGGTAGTAAAATTTCCATGAAGTTTTGACAGAAATTGTTCTACTGTTTGTTTTGTTCGCCTGTCTGCTGAGCCTTTATGATTTGCATCATGAAGGAAAGTGTTGTGCTAAAACTATCTAAGGCAATCCTCGGCTTTCAAGTGCCATCGTTAACTGTTTTGCCATAAAATATGTTTCACCACTGGCTTTATGATTATGGTTGAGATTGAAGTTATCATGGTGAAGATGATTTCATAGAGAAATTATAAACAAGCCGTGTGCGAGTGGATTGATAATGTAGATAAGTAATACATTCTTTTCTAGATTATCAAATACATGAATGCGTTATATTTTATTTTGTATTGTAGTGTCATTGAGTCAAGGTTACGGGGCTCATGCCCCCGAGTTTCAAGGACTCAAGGAGTCTTGCTTAGCGAGTGTGGCGACGCGCGCCAACAGGTGGACTATCCAGTTACGGAAAGGTTAAGAGATCCCGAAAAATATTTTTTTCAAGAGATACAATTAAATTGTATTAACATTATTTTTACTTTATTTATTTATTTTGACCTTTGACCTTTTCTTCGATTTACTTTCTTCCAATAGTCATTATTTTCAAGTTTATCTCCGTTGTTATACTTACCCAGTGTAAGTGTAATTAGCATCACAATGCCAGTTAAAGTTGAAGGTATCAATTAATGAACTAACCAGAAGTTATGTATGTAAGGTTAATAGGTAGTTAAGTAATTAAACCATTTCCTGTAACTCGTCGATGTGGTTTTGCCCCCTGTAAAGACAAATTATATAGTTAATGATTAGTGTATGTAGTTTTGTGATTGAGGCTTGAAGATATTTAATATTATGATGCGTAGATCCCCATAAAGGCATCAAAATAAAATATAATTATATTTATTTAACCATTGATGTAAACATTTATGTACACACGGCTACCCATCAAGCTATACATTTCCAGTTTATGCCGACCTCTCATTGTACGGAAATCCCATACAATGCCACATCAGCCTAGACTGGAAATGTATAGCTTGATGTGTAGCCGTGTATACACTCACATATTAAACATACAAGAAGAAAGGAACAGAAAAATACGTGCAAAGGATCACCTTTGTACGTATTTTTCAGACGTCAGAGATTTCTAAAGAAATCTCTTCCAGCATATCTGCGATAGGAAAGTAGATAAAGAGGTGTTGACACCGTGTGTAGAAGATAAAATAGAATAAGTACATAAAATCAAAAACAACAAACAAATAATATGAGAATATACTAACATACAATGCGTTCCAACTAAGAATAGGAACGCCAGTGACCTCGATGTCAACTGTAACTTGAAAATAAGGGCTTGCTAAGAAAATGTATGTTGTCAACCGTTTCTATAAAATTTGTTGTTATCTGTTTTAACTTAACTTAAAGTTATTTAAGAAAAAAAAAGCAAATTATAAAAATCTAAAAACCCGATTGCGTTAAAACTGAACTTTAAAAAAATGGGAACAAGATTTATAATATAAATCTATAATAACAAAGTCGTGTTAGTTACACCATTTATAAATCAAGAACGACAAGACCGATTTTTATCATTTTTATGTTTTTGGGTTTGTCTTCGTCCGGAATAGGACAATAAGTGTTAAAATATGATATTCATGAATAAAAAAAATCAACTGCCAAAACTTCAGTCTAGTCGTTCATTTGTTATAAATGGTCATTTGAGTCACTACGAACTGTTAATGGTACAATAAGCCCAACATATCGTAGGTAGGGTAGGTAGGGTAGATAAGTTGGGTAGGTAGGAAGGGAAGGTAGGAGGTAGGTATAACGCAAAGAGAATATTACGCTACGCTAGAATTATGCGTTGAATAATATCAAAATATACAACAATAGAAATAATTAGTATAATAGTCAAGTTTGAATTGAATGTCAGGACAACGTCTGTCGGTTCAGCTAGATAATACTATAAACAATCTCATGCAGTCGGAGGCAATTAGGATGTTTTTTTTTTTTATACGTTGCCCCTCACTTGGAATTTCTCCTGTATCGTGGGTGCGTTTACAAACATTTAAACTCACATACACAAACAGCCAGACCCGGAACAACTACATGTAGATCATTGCCTATTGTTAAGAAGATGCCTTATGTGCAGTTATGTGGTACTGCAGTCGGTTTTTAGGGTTCCGTACCCAAAGGGTAAAACGGGAACCTATTACTAAGGCTCCGCCGTCTGTCTGTCTGTCTGTCTGTCTGTCCGTCTGTCCGTCTGTCACCAGGCTGTATCTCATGAACCGTGATAGCTAGACAGTTGAAATTTTCACAGATGTGTAAAATAGAATAAAATAAATATTTAAGGGGGCTCCCATACAACAAACTGATTTTTTCGCTCGTTTTTGCTCTATATTGATAACGGCAACAGGTAGACGCTTGAAATATTCACAGAATATAGATTATATTGACTTTAAAAATAAATAATTAAATTAAAATGAAACAAATATTTAAGGGGGGCTCCCATACAACAAACGTGTTTTTTTGTCCATTTTTATAGATAATGGTACGGAACCCTTAGTGCGCAAGTCCGACTCGCACTTGGCCGGTTTTTCTATTAAATAATTTACTATATTTTCAGGTTTTTAGATTATTTGTGTAGTGGGAATTGACTCATTCCTACCTTTTATTTGATACCAATATTGTTGTACCTACTAAAACATTATCAATAAAAAAAAATTGTTAGTGTCAAATTGCTTAGGTATTAGTCTTTTATGCTAGATTGTAATTAATTATTTAAAACCTGGTTCTTTTTAATAATGCATTAAAAAACGCTGTAGGTATAATCTTAAAAAACTCAGATATACGAGGTTCGCTGCTACGTCAAACAAAGCAATAGCAAAATAAATAAGAGAATGTTTATATAACAACTGCACTGAGATACAATCAGGTTTGGTTTGAAGCTTTTGGGGTTGGCCTTGGGTTTTTACTACTAGGTTAGGTACTACCTATTTGTGCAATTAATCTTTGTGCTCTATAGTCAATAAATCAACTGAGAGTATCGCTGTCCACTGCTGGACATGGGCCACAAACCCTGCCCACCGCCTTCCGCATCCAGTCGGTCTCAGCCACCTTTTTAAGGTCGTCGGTCCATCTAGCTGGGGGGCGTCCTACACTACGCTTGTATGCGGTATGCGGTCTCCACTCCAGGGCGTCTACTTGAACATAAATCCGAAGTATCGGCCGAATGTTCGGCCGTTGCTTGAATACGGCTAACATGGCTGACTACGGCGAAAGAAAAAAAAAACGACAGTCAAAGAGATAAGCCAAAGTCAAAAATGTGACTTTAAGTCGGGTAAGGATACAAAGTCAAAAAAGGAAACTATGGAAGTTATAAAACGGCCGAACATTCGGCCGATACTTCGGATTAACAATATCTTAAAAATATCTTAATCTAAATAACTTATTACATACAAGTGTAACTTTTGCGAATTCACTCAAGTTGCACCACAATATTTGCGAATTCACTCAAGTTGCACCACAATACATCAACCCTCCCGTGAATCTCATTGACCACGCGTATGGCTCTATTGTATTTATGTATATATTTATTAGATAAGTGTATGCTTTGTGTATGTATGTATTTATTTTATATGTTAATGGTACACCACTGACTACCTGCAGTATTGTCTCTCCTGCTCCCTTTAAAGGCTTCTACATACCAGCGCGACTTGTCGCGCGACGCGACACGGCACAAAGGCCCCGCGTGTTGCGGGACGAGCGGTGCCTTTGTGTCGTGTCGCGTCGCGCGACAAGTCGCCCCGGTATGTAGAAGCCTTAATCCATCCAAAGGTTGTCTGTAAAATATCGCTTTCAGCGATAAGACCGCCCATTGTGTCACCCTATGTAAAATTTAAACATTTATATCTGTAACTTTTATGGTGTACATAATAAAGAGTATTCTATTCTATTCTATTAACGTTTCGGAGTAGACCCTCAGGACTCGTCTGCTCCACTGGCCTTCGGTTCTTCGACAAATATGGCCGGCCCACTGCCACTTCGACTTGATTTCTCTGCAAACTATGTCAGTAACTTAGTGCTCTAATAACTAACAATATGCTATAGAGCTTTCATGCATGTAAAAAAAAAATTGAAAATATGATTGAATCCTGATAATTTTCATTGTAAAATACAATTCTCATGTTCTCTTTTTGTAAAAATTGTATAGTCTTAATTCAAAGTCCTTTCATAATATGACCTTTCCTTATAATTCTGAGTAATCTTATTTGTATTTATGTTTTTCCCGTTAACTTTAACCTTTATTTAGCCCTCAGAATGACAATTCGACTGTGGCATTGACTGTGATATATTTTTTTTTATAACAAGAGAGCCTACACTCCGTTGGTTTAGGTCTCAGAACAATGAAAAGGTTTAGGTAGATATGGTAAACAAAAAAAACCACGTGACAATCGAGAGAGCTGTCAAGTAACCGACTAAACATAATACCTGTCACTATAGTTGTTATGCTACGTCACAGTAAATTTGTACTCTTCAATTTAGCAACGATATAATTCGTTGACGTGTAAAGAACCTGTCTTTTTGGGCTCTTTACGATAGACAGATTACAAAATATTGTATTATTGTTATAAATCTAACAATAAAAATGTGTTCTAGCAGTTACATGATTACATCTACGAAGAGTAGTTTAAGAATTTACGATAAAGTTTATCATACAGTAATAAAAGAGGAAACTCGCAAAAAAGCAAAAATAAAATTCATTTGGTTACAAGTTACAACGTATTTTTACACAAGAAAGTGTCCTACATAAAATCCTACACTAAATCCTGCCTTTTTTATGATTTGTTTACCTTTATTTAACTAGGTACATAAACTAATGGAGCGACAAGTGGCCCGGACTTTCAACGTCACCCTAACTGCGTAACATACTATCAATCAAAATCTGAATGATTTTGAAGTAGGATTGCTAATCCATTGCTTCACATCGTAGTATTTCGTAGTACCTAAGCGTCATCAACGTATTTTTGAATTGCCTACATCCTCATTAAAAAACCACATTGAATAGCCCCCCATGGCAAGGCAACTTAATGAAAGGTCCAACTTGACCAAAGAGAATTAAACCACTCTTTGGTCAAGTTGGACCTTTCATTAAATTGCCTTGCCATACGTGTCATTGAACTTGACATTACCCTATTGATATTTTGTCCATGAGTTTCGCTTCATACAGGCGTTCCTTATTTAAACCGAAGAGTGCACGACTGTGTTGCTCAAATTGGTTTGTTTTGTAGTATTCTTGATTTAGGTCTCTAGACCCACTTTTTATTTTTCTTTTTTGTGTCTAATATGCTAATGTCATGTTTATCTGTTATTTTCATGGTTACTGAAGTGCCAATTTTAGATATTATTTCATTTCAATTGTAAGTGACTGTGCTGTTGGTGTGCTTATTTTAATTAAATAAATATGTTTGAATTTTTTTTCTGCTCAACAACGTAAATAACGCTCAACAACAAAGATCAACAACATTAATTATGTTGTTGATCTATCAAAATGAAACTCATGGCTACTGATAGTGCGTTACGTAATTACCCCGGAGTGATAACATTTAACTTGAATCGATTTATCGTGAGTATCGAGTACCGAGTCGTATGGTAACTTCACTAAAGTAACCGTCATGAGAAGCTATAAATACATAAAATTGCAAATTATACAACTATCAACTTTAAACTCAAGATATCTAAGTTGATTTATGAATGAAGAAATTATCGCTAAACGTCATAAAATAATTTTAGTTGCAATAGAAACTGAACCATACGCAATTTCAGTTAAAGTTTTAAATCCCAAAGTATGAAATTTATCTCGTCTCATGGCGTTGACTTTAGTTACGTCGCGATGGTCAGTCGCTGACAACTATTGGTATTATTATTACAGTAGGATAAGATTATTGACCTCAACTTATAATACCTAATTTCTTTTCAATTTAAAAAGTTACTGTAGGTATGGGCTTAGGTTCAATCCAATCAAAATTGAATTTATTATTACTTTTATTTCATGATTTGCTAAGGTAGTAATAAATAAATAATTATATTTCTGAACTTTGCTGTATTGACTGTACAATTTAATCGAAAATAGGCTTGGTAGTGTCGTTAATTGTAAACGACACTACTGGTAGTGCGGCTGGTAATATCCATGACAAAAAACGAAAATAGAGAAAAAAATCTTTATTTCACCAAAAGCCCCTAAAAATATCCATACGACTAAAACATAAATAATATAAAATACATAATACAAAAACAGCAACAGGCAATATTAATTACTCTGACTCCTAAACTAAGTAGGTGTAAGTTCCTATGACTTAGAAAGTCTGTGAGTAGCAACAAAGCCGTTGCTACGGAGACTCACAGACTTCCTAAGTCATACAATTTGAGTAAAGAGGAAAATTTTCACAATTAATGGTTTAAAACAGAATTATAATTTCTATTAAGATAAAAAAAAAAATGAAATATGTTTATGCGTACCTATGATGAAGTGTGTGTCTAATGTGTAAGTGTAGGGTGTGTTTAGTGTACGTGTAGGGTGTCAAAGGCACTTCTGAACGTCAAAATTTACAAAAAAATTGAATTGATTCTAGTCGCCCCTTCCAAAAGGTAGTTTCGTATGGAGAAAAATGGGCAAGAAACTCTACTCCACTCTTTTAAAATGTTGTACAATATTTTTATAGGTACATTAATTATACAATTATAAGTGAAGACGATGCACCTAGAATAAAATTACTATACCATAATAGGTAAAAAGAGTTAAGAATGAGGTGTGTGTGTGTCTGTGTAGTGTGCGGGTGTAGGGTGTGCGTGTGTATGTATGTATAGATTTATAATTAAATATAAGTTACTCAGCAGAAGATCCTCATAAGTTAATGTTTGGAGATAATCTCTAAGTAAGTTTTTACAATTAAATTTAGATAAAGAATAAACTTTTAACTTTTTATTTAGGAAGTTATACATTTTTATGCTAGAAACATAGAATTGGCGTTGTGCAAAGACAGTTATTTCTATGGCGTTCCCGAGGAAAAACATTATGCTTACCCAGACGGTTCCTTAGCTCCGCACAGAGTGCAGAGTGAAATTTGCCTAAGTATTAGTACCTTGCAATCAGCATAGAGCTGCACAGTGGGACACCTTCGTGGACGAAAGAGCATTATTACCTTCAGGGCAGCTCTCTGTCTCTGGGCTCTCTCAAGGCTGGATTAAGCCATTTTGGGTGGCACCAACCCATGCGGGTAAACAGTACGTTAGGAGTTAAGAGGCATAGTTCATACAAACGTAATACCAAAATAATTTATAAAGCAAACATATTCTTTAGGCATTGTGTCTTTATTCCGATTGGAATACAGAATATCTAGGTTACCAAATATATATTTTGAATGGACACTGATTTAAACAAGAGTTATGAGAAAATTAAGTTTTCTATACAAATTTTAAATTCCTCATAACTCGTCTTTACATCATTGTCCTTTCAAAATATATATATTTGGGAACATAGATATTTTGTAATTCAATCGAAATAAATACACACTACCTTATGAATATGTTTGATTTACAAATTATTTTGCTATTACATTTGTATGAACTACGCATGCTACGCTGGCCCCTGGAGACAGACCAGCAAAGGGCAAAATATACTAATTTGAGCCTATCACGATCAGCAGAGTTTCGTTGGTTCTTAAAAACATAGATTAGCTTACGTATTTGAGACGTGACTTTGTCTATTTGTGGGTGCCAGTTGAGATGCTGATCAATGAGTAGGTACTTCTACATAAATATCTTACAGAAGAGGATTTAGTGAGGAAGAGACAGCTACACTGCGTTGAGGAGATAGAAGCATGTGCTTTTAGGGTAACTTGTCGGGCACAGATTTGACCTAATGCTAATGGTAATGTTTACTGTTTTATAGAAACTAAAATGCATGTTTTAAGCAATGATATTATAAGTAAAAAGACGGTTTTAACGACATTTAACGTGAGCAAGTTATCGGGAAAAAATTTAATCACGGAGGAAAGCGCAGCCACTGCATTTTGGTATGTCTGGGGCCAGTCATAGCCATCAAATACAAAGGCAGTAACACCGTATACTTAAATATCTATCATTTTTCGAGGGGCACGTGATTCCATAAATGTATCTATTCCATTTGCTTATTTTGGCAGAGAACACTTTATAAAGATACACAAAATATTCTTTGGGTACAGGCAAGGTAGGTATTATGCTATACTTAGTAGGTAACAGTTCTGAGATACTTTCTAGAAATAGGCCAGTGATAAGCCACTACCAGCGCGCGGCCTGGTTTTGACATCTATGTTTAGCCTTAATTATTTCCTCTACGCTTACGCTCGTGACCACAAGGAACATCGCCACACAAATCTACTGCAAAATGAAAAATAGAAATGTGGCAAATTAAATTGTATAATCATTTCTTTTAAGTTAATATGTTACACCTTCACGCTTCAAGCAATTTCCAAAATCCTCTACCATAAACATCGCTACGACATCTGGTGTTAAATAGCTTAAACATAAAATGGTCTACGTAACTTATTACAGCGACATCTATTGCCTAGTAGCAACACTGTTCAGCCTTCCGTCAAGTAGAATACAGCCTTCACGTCGCTACACTAACCGGCCACGGCTACGTAGCGGTTAGTTCCTACATTTTTCGCCAGATGCGCTGCAGGTAGTTGAACTTGTTAACTATTTGGTCATTGAACTTGTGTTTATCGTTGTGAACTTGTGACCTATTGACCATTACTATTATTATTTCATGATCGAAAGTGTTTTTACTGCGTAATTGTTCTAATAAACGCGATATAGGTAAGTATTGGCACACCAATAAATAGATCCTCGCTACGAAGTATATTTCGTATCGAGGATTTCGGTCTCGGTGAGTATAGGCCAGTAGATCATCCTGTTGTATAATAGTTACTACATAGAAGTGCGACAAAGGAATTATTGGAAGTCAATGACAAAACGTTATTTCATAGATAGGTACGACGCAACAGCATCTCTGCTGTTAGGTACTGCATCGTCTGCATATCTATATAAGCAGCGCCTACACAGTTTCTCTGTAGCGTCAACTCGTTTTTTTTGTAGCGTCTACGTAGCTATTAAGTAGCGCTACGCAACGGCTACGCTGTGCATGTCTGACTTAATGCTACGGTGGACAAACGTTCAGTTTGATGACACTCATTCGTATTTTTTGTAGGAAGTCTTTTTTGTACCAACACACATATTATGTACCTACCTATTGGTGCAAATTATCGATACTTATTCAATTCTTCAAGACGTGTTTTTCTGCAAGCGTTAGGTTTTATTATAAAATATAAAACCATACTAAGAAAACCATTTGAATATACCTAACATCTTGCATTGGTATTTATACATATTTTAACAATTATGTTTTATTGGCGCAGAACTTACAAGAGTTATTTAAACTTATTATTGTATTGCATCATGGCGTAACAAATTTCTTATTTCTTACACTACTTGTGTTTTAGTTATTTAATAAAGGGTAAACAAGCAAATTTTTTAAGCTAAAGATTGAAATTATATCGTCGAATATTATGTTACTCTCTTAAAATAAGAGCGCCCGCTGTAAATGTAAGATTTAATATTTTTTTATCAAATAAGAATATTATTTATTAAAAGCAAATTTTTTAAATTGCATTTTAATTTTTAAAACACTCATTTTATTTAAAATATAGTGATTTAAAACATATTAAATGTTTAATCAGACATAATTTAACGATAAAAACATAAAAATAAGCATTAAAATATGAAACGAAAATCATTTGAAGCAAAAATAGGCAATAAAAATGGCGTCAAGATAAAATTTACTAGAAAAACGAATTTAATAGAACAAACACTCAGAGAATTTTCTGTAGTATGGCTCTAGCTCTATGGCAAGAATAATTTCACTTGCTACATACTGAACTATCTAGTGAAAGAATAAACAGATTAGTAATGTCCATTTCACGAAAGAAGTCCCGCGGAAATAAGTGGAACTAATTATTATTATACGCTAAGTTAGCAACATTCCTAAAATAACCCATGCCTGCAGCGCCACGTCTGCGGGACTTCTTTCGTGAAATGGACATTAACTGTCATCTCTTTAGTCCTTTTTTAACCGACTTCACAAAAAGGAGGAGGTTCTCAAGTCATCTGTATTTTTTTTTTTTGTTTTTGTTTTTTTTTTTTTTTAATGTTTGTTACCTCAGAACTCCGTCGTTTATGAACCGATTTGCAAAATTCTTTTTTTAATTGAAAGGAT
The DNA here is from genome assembly GCA_948098905.1 of Tiliacea aurago. Taxonomy (NCBI): domain Eukaryota; kingdom Metazoa; phylum Arthropoda; class Insecta; order Lepidoptera; family Noctuidae; genus Tiliacea; species Tiliacea aurago. The sequence goes on along the minus strand of OX402581.1, from coordinate 21,216,970 downwards.
ATACTTCCAGATTGGTCCCATTTTTATCAAAATCCATTTCTGATGTTGGGATCCATGAGTAATTGAGGGAACTCTTCAAATATTACAGGCATACTTATAGCGATTTTTATATTTTCATCAACAAGTCAATCATTTGCATTCAGAAAGTATAATTTGGTGAAGTGGAACTGATGAAGAAGGTAACAGATGGCCACCGGAACTTCTCAATGATACGTATTTCACGGGTGGCGATGAGATATCTGGATTAAGATAGTTAAGCGAAGCAAATTTATCTGATGATGAAGCCGGAAGGTAGGCACTGGAACTCCGTTATAAAATAAGTATCCTACCCGTGTTTGGTCGTATTAGAATTGTCATTTAAAAAAATGTATGATTACAATTTCTGTGGGGTAGGTAGGTACCACGACTAAAAAGTGAAAACTAAAAACTTTTTACAAAAAAAATACAACCGACTTCCAAAAAATAATAAATAGTAAAAGTAAAAAAATATTTCTGTTTTATCTATTGACAATGTGAAAAATAGTAGGTATAATAGTAGGTAGGTATGTATAGATATACGCCGGCGGCGGCGGCGGCGCGCGGCGGCGGGCGGTGCCAAAGACGCAGTGTTAACATAAAGGCTTCTACATACCAGCGCGACTTGTCGCGCGACGCGACACGGCACAAAGACCCCGCGTGTCGCGGGACGAGCGGTGCCTTTGTTTCGTGTCGCGTCGCGCGACAAGTCGCCCCGGTATGTAGAAGCCTTAACGCTGGTATACAAAAGTGGACGGATCCCTCCGTAGGTAGCTGCGTATTCGTATTTAATTTGTAATGTGCATATTCCGCGTTTCGGAGGAAGTTACTAGAAAGTTTCGATTCTGAATCTGAATTATTTTTCAACTCTTCTTCATTTTTCTTCCTTTTTAAATATTTGCCGATTTTTCGACGAAACCCACCAGACCTTTTAATTTTTGTCGCTGTCTTCATTGCATAAAATCATCCAATTCAAATATTTAATACAAATGGACTTTTAAGCCATTTTTAGAAAAAAAACCACTAAAAATAGGTTTTCACTATCATTTTTTTAGACAAACTGAAAAATATCTATTTAATTATAGTATTTTATCTAGACTTATTCTCTTTATAAACAAAGATAAGAATATCAAGAGCCAAAATAGAATGTTTTGTCTTAAAATAGATCATCTTATCTATAAAATTACTTCAAGTTAGTTACTAACTATTTTAGGGTTTATTAACTATTTGTAGAGCATTTTATCTTAAAACATTCAATTTACCTATAAACGTACTTAAAATAAGTGTGATACAGAACTTATGGTCTAAAAATAATCGAGCTTGAGAAAAAAACTCTATAGGAATACATTTTCTTTATTGTAACCATCATTAGAAAATCCCTATCTAAAGATTAACCATGAATATACTGTCAATAGACAGATTTGTTTTAAACCTTCAAGACTGTGTTACTTGGGATGAGTTAGGCAGTTAACACATACATAATTAATTACCTACCTGACTACGCCGAAGCAAAAAGGACGGTTATGATTTTGACCGGTATGTGTGTATTTTTCAGTAGATCAGATAGGTTTTAGTTTTTGAGTTTTTTGATCGCTTTTAGCGATAAGACCGCCCATTGTGTCACCCTATGTAAAATTTAAACATTTATATCTGTAACTTTTATGGTGTACATAATAAAGAGTATTCTATTCTATTCTTACTTTTTTTTACCGTGCAAACAAATTGTCAAGGTTTTTAACAGCAAATTCATGTAATTTTTTTGTAAGAACATTCGAACATGGGTTTTTCAATTACCGCGATTATGGTCCTTATGTACATTATTATTTAGGATTTTACACACGACAAATAACGTTTTATGGTTTTTCGTTGTGTTTTTTTTAATTTATCGTCCCATGTTTACCGTACGTACCATTTGTTAAATATTACATAGGTATACGCTAATAATATAACGCAAATAATCATATAATTAATGTACATAAACAAAATATTGTAAAACATTTTTAAAAGAGTAACGGTGGAGTTTCTTGCCCATTCTTCTCCATACGAAACAACCTTTTGGAAAAGTCAACTAGAATCAATTCTATTTTTCTGTAAATTTTTGACGTTCAAAAGTGCCTCTTATGTGCCTATTTGAAATAAATAATTTGACTTTGACTTTGACTCTGTCTTCTTCTGTCATCGGAAGACAGCCGCCACGTAACCATCGATGCAACGCTCTGCTAGAGTGACTGTCAGCAGCCAGTGTCACTCTTATCCGACCTTTTCAGTTATTCCAGTAACTTTATAATAAAAATACACAGCGCCACTTGCTGCGCCGTCTGATAAACAACAGAGTCAATTCCAGTTGTCGTGCGACTCGTGCGGTATGATATAAAGGTCGGTCTAATTCTTCCCACTAAGTAGAATTTTATAGGGTCTCAGCTAATTTTATCGTCCAAAATAAAATCTTGGTTAAAAGTCAAACACCCGATGTTCCGTTAAAACTCACTAAATCATGAATGAAAGTAAACTGTGTCTAGAAAAAGCTTACCCTGACAATAGAATTACTTTAATTTCGTATTGAGAAAAAGGTGGAACAAAAGCATTGTTTTGTTTAGCCTACGCTCCGAGATAAATGTTAAACGTAAGTTCAATGTACAAAGTAGTTAGATAAATTGTATTACACCTTGAACTTACTTAGGATTTAACCTATTATTGGTTTTATCATGTTTTACTTAAGTAAGGTAACTGTTTGGTAGAGCCTCGTGACCTTTAGCATACTCAATTGAGTATTTCCTTATACACACGCACGATAACGTATTTAAACAATTCATCGCATTTTTGCTGTTTCTAAGTTCTTTATTGTTATATTAGATAACGTTAACATCACGTGGTGAAATTTTGCAACCTATTTTAAAATATCGTTCGATCGATATTTACCTCATGCTCAAAGTTATAAGATTTCTATACTCCGTTGGTTTAGGTTGTTAAATAAAGGTAAACCAAAACAAAACCAGATGACGAGACAGACAGCTGTGAAGTAACCGACTAAACATAATACCTGTCACTTGAGTTGTCATGCTACTTCACAGTTATGCTTTTCAATTTAGCAACGTTATAATTCATTGGCGTTTTGAGAACCTGTATTTTTTGGGCTCTCTACAATAGACAGATTACAAAATATTATAGTATTATTATTAATGTAATTAAAAAAATTGTGCTCAAGTAGTTACATCAACGAAGAGAAGTTTAAGAATAAAAGATAAAGTTTAACATACACTAATAAAAGAGGAAACTATCGAAATCCATTTACCTAATTTGGTGATAAGTAACAACGTGATTTTAAACAAGAAAGTGTCATCTATAAAAACCGTTTTTACGATTTGATTACCTTTATTTAACTACCTAAACCAATGGAGAATAGGAAGAAAATTCTGTGGGTGAAATTCCCGAATGCTCAAAAATTCAAAATTACTACTGGAGTAGTAATTTTGAGTTTTGGGTATCAATTTTATCTCGCCGAGCACTAATTTTCTATGTAGGTTTGAGGAAAGCGACTAGCTCCTGAAACTTGGAATCAACACTCAAAGTCGTGGTCCTGCTGAACGAGCGCGCGAAAGTTATCATCGTTGATTTCTCGGTATATACAAATGTTTCAGTTCTTTTTTTGTTACGAAATGAATCACATTTAAGAGCACTAATTATTTGTATACTTAGAATAGCTGTAGCATGCCCCCTTTTTCTGCGCCAATGGTGGTCCTGCTGAAGGGAGCGTGACTGCCGCAGGACCACCTTCAAAGTCGATTATCTGGAAAACTACTAAGGCACCAATTCTGTTGTTCGAGCACTAATTAGCACCAATTGAGCACTAATTATTTACCAAATATGGAAGCGATTGGCGTTGTGGTCCTGCGGTAGTCACGGACATAATTTCACACTAACATTGAGCGTACATTTATTATAATGATGCACCTAGAATAAAATTACTATAAATAGTTAAACAGAATTAAAAATGAAGCAATGTAAAGTAACTTAAGAGATAGATACATGGTGCTCACATATTTACAAACATCGTAAAAGTATAATATATGTATTCCTGTGTAGTGTGTGAGTTTAGGTAATCACAGAATGTAAAATCAATGTCATAGCAACCAGTTTGATTTTGTTTAGACTCTAGATTGTCTTAAGAAGCTAGACCAGCATGTTTCCAAGCATTCCTATTTTGGATATTATAATCCTCTAACTTGTAAGCTTGTTTACAAAGTGTAGTTTTACTTTTAACGTGTGTTTTAAATTTTCTTTCATTTAACTGCAATATATCACAAGGTATTTTGCTGTAACATTTAACAAAGTGCCCCAGAAAATATGTATGTACTTTAGCTAATCTGAAAAATGGTTGATCTATTTTATTTATTTCTAGTAGTAAAATTATGTCTATCTTATTAAAAATATGTAGATTTTTCCTTACATCCGAATCCTAACTTTATAACTAATTTTATAAATGCGATTGTAAGTTTGTTTGTTTGTTACTTTTTCACGCCTAAACCACTCAACCGATTATCCTGAAATTGGGCATATACGTTGTCAGATGTACAGACACGGACATAGGGTACCTTTCATCCCGAAAAAAAGTACTGTTCCTGAGGAAAACAAACAATAACGTTCTTATGATAATAGATGTGTCTTTCGAATCATGATTGAATTATATTATTATAGAAACTTCAGTAGCGTGTTAATCCCATGATTGCATTTGTTCGCCAGAGTCAAACTTTCTCAGGAGTCCAACTTTTATAACATCCATACAAGTCTTCGCATGAGTCCAACTTTTTTGCAACGGCCAAAAAACAAACAGAGTACAACCCGAATTAGGTTTAAAGAATCTTTATTTCTCATATGAACATGATATGATACAGTTCACACGTATATGAGATTTAACTTTTATCATAAATATTCGTCGTCTAAAGGCGTCTACATACCAGCGCGACTTGTCGCGCGACGCGACACGGCACAAAGGCCCCGCGTGTCGCGGGACGAGCGGTGCCTTTGTCTCGCGTCGCGTCGCGCGACATGTCGCCCCGGTATGTAGAAGCCTTAATGACTAAGCATGCAGATGTAGAATAACTAAAACTATAACAACAACGAACGAGATCACCGGCAAACAAAACAAAAGTGTAGGTAGTTACATGAAAAATAAGTTAATACAACTGGCCAATTTGACACCAAGGTACCCTCATCTTGTACTGATTATTCACTTTGCGAGAAACAAACAACAAATACTTTGTGAATGTGTTTGTGTGTGTTAGTATAGTGCGCCCACGAGTTTTTGTGCTTGTGTGCGACAAGTATAGTCTGAATTGATTGTCAAATTCTAAATAAACGCGAGCGAAGCCGCGGGTAAAAGCTAGTACATAATATTTTCATAAATGAATTGGCGGCAGAGGAGCCGCTGTCGTACCACGTTCACGACGAACTGCTATTGAAGTTGCTGAACCACTAATACGATAATCACTTCTGGTAATGGCTATCTTTAATCTTGCCCGTTATATCTAATTTGGTAGGGCATGCGCTGATTGAATAATAGACACAATAACATGAATAGTCGTAACCGTAAGAGAGGAAACATTGCCATCATCGCCATTTCTTAAACGTTCATAGAAAGAAGCTTATTGTTGTTATATCCTTTTCAAAACAGGGGGCCTAAAATGGAAGCTTTGGCAGAATCATAATATGATATGCGTACAGTTTTGTATGGAGATTCGTAAAATGGTCCACAAATTATGAATTGCTATATTGAAGTCTAATGTCCAATAGCAGCTGTTAAACAGATGAATTGCGGGATGTATGAATTGTACGCAGATCATAGTATGATTCTGCCAAAGCGTCCATTTTAGGCCCCCAGATGTATCAAAGATGTAGTACCTGCCTAAAATAAACGCGTAAGTATCTTACTAACATAAAATTAAGAGCTCGAGGAGAGAAATATGCTGCATATAATTTGATATATTATTCTCTCGCCAGCTAGGTTGTTGACTTTGACAAACCGGTTTTTGAATGAGCATAGGGTTCACATTCAAACATTGAGCTACGGAGCGATGAACGATGTGCAAAGGATTACTCGGCAATGTCCTAGAGTTACGGTTGTGTACAGAATTTATGTTCACCTAAGCGAGAACAATAAATGACTATGTTTTTTGAAGACTATGGGTGTAGTGATAAAAAATGAGGCTGTCCCGAGGAATTGAACCCAGGACACCAAGGGGCAAAAAAAATTACGCTTGTAATCACCGCATAATACGCATAATATTGTAAAAAAATATAAAAATCACGAAACTGAGTAAAAAAACTTAATACTTGCATTATAAAATATTACGAGTCGTTTAAAGTCGTCTTAGTCAAATTTTGAAAAGAAAAGAACGGTTTTTTTTAAACATATGGTTCATCGACGGAAGTAAATTTTGGTTACAGCCTAGGGACTGCGGTTGGTGCTGAGCAATTGTTTGGCACACCGAGTCGCCTATAGTGTAATGTGTGTCGAAAAAAAACGATGAAACCTGAGTTTTCCGTTTAAAATGTTAGAATGTTGAAAAGGACAAAATTAATGATAAATTCCAACAAAAATAATTTAAAAAAGAAAAAAGAAGGTGGTGACAAAAAGAAAAGGTCTGGGGGCCTAAAATGGACGCTTTGGCAGAATCATAATAATATATGATCTGCGTACAATTCATACATCCCGCAATTCCTCTCTTTGACAGCTGCTATTTGACATTAGAGTTCACTATAGCAATTCATAATTTGTGGACCATTTTACGAAACTCCATACAAAACTGTCAAACAGATGAATTGCGGGATATGAATTGTACGCAGATTATATTATGATTCTGCCAAAGCGTCCATTTTAGGCCCCCTGGTATAGCGTGCACCGGGAGCTTTTGCTGGTGGATGACGACACGTTGTGCTGCGGTCTGGTCACACAGACGTGGTCTTTCGTGTTCCCGCCTATTGGGATTTCGGTAATATTTCAATAATACTCACGTAAGATTTCTATATACACGATATTTAATAATATGCACAACGTCATGACAATTTGCTTATCAAAGAAAAAAATAACAGCGCCACATGATGTGTCAGAAAAAGGAAACACAATTTAAAGCATACGTTTGTGAAGACGCTCTCTTCAACAAAATGTTTAAAAAGACATCTTTATAATCTTATCTTAAAAAATATTTATCCAATACAACGCCGCTTGCCGCCTCGACGAGTCACCCGCAGGTCTAACGTGGCGCCGGAACGCGGCGTTCACCTTGAGGTGACTCACGGTCTCACGCCAGACGGTAATAGAGGCCAACAATAGCCGGAGGGTGAGACCAAAATTTGGCCTTTTTCTATGATTGTATCCGAAAAAACGTAAAACGGAATCATGGAAGTCGTCACTTCTGGACTGGACTGGTATTGCAGTACTATTTTTGGTGAAAAAACGCACCTGGTTATTTAAAGATATTCAAACAAAATATTATAAGCAAATTTTTATAACTGTATATAATGACGACTAAAGACTGACTGCCGTGTAAAAAAAAATTTACAAGCTTGTTTGGAAGCGTCTTAAATTTGAATTTAAAAAAAAATCGATAAAAATAAATTGCCAAAATAATCGTGTTAAAGGTAATTAATCCGCTTCACACGCGAAAAGTAGTTATTCAGCAGAAATTATTAGGTATTTACCTATGAAATTACCGTTTTTTATGAAATAAGTTAACGTAATTTTATTTCTATATTTTTTATTTCTATTAATCAAAGTAATCATCCATGTAATCGATGCATCTTTGCAGTAGTGGCAGTTTATTGATGCCCTTCTTGAAGAAATCAGCTGGACTCCCGAGGCAGCAAATTCTTCAAAAGCATTTTGAATTTTTTTTCCCGCCAAGAAGTTATCCAAATTCTAGAAAACGTAGAAAGAAGTCGGTAGGCGCAAGGTCTGGTGAGTATGGCGGATGATAGAGAGCTTCCAACCCCAGCTCTTGTAACTTGGAGACCGTCTGCTGTGCAGTATGAGGTTGCGCGTTGTCGTGCAGCAGCAGCGGAGACGAGCGATTGACCAAAGCTGGTTGGAGACGGGCGAGCTTCTCCATCATTGTGTTCAGTTCTTCACAGTACACATCTGTAGTAATGCTCATCCCGTTTGGTAAGAAACTGTGATGAATCACTCCGGCCCTAGACCACCAAATAGTGACCATCACACTTCTGAGTTGGTCACATAAAAATATTATCGAAATTGATTCAGCGCTTTTAAAAAAAAAACAACAAAAACATAACAATATATACACAGATGACGTTATGGTTTGTGGTTCCTTCAGCAAAACTTTTTCTCAATAGTGGATGATGTTAATAAGTTCCTGTCACTGTTCTTTACATAGCAGGTAGGGGTATTCAAATTTGTGTGGGGTGGGTACTGCAACTAAAAAGAACAGACTTCCAAAAAACACTACAAAGTGAAAAATAACTTGAATTTCGGAAGTCAGTGGCAAAAAACGAAAATACAAAACCAAAGACACCGACTTCCGAAATTAAAGTTATTCTTCACTTTGTAGCAATGCTTTGTAGTGTTTTTTTGGAAATCGGTTGTTTTGTTTTTTGTAAATCCTATCGCTTTTTGTTTATACGTTGAGCATATTATAGAACTATGTAACTTTTGATAACAATTTAGCTGTAATTCGTTTTTACCTTTTTATGACATCACACACACATCAAAAAAGCTTTGCGATCAGTTTGAAAAATCGAAATCTTTTGATGTGAAACATCTATAGGCGCCGTAGACTATATTATAGTTTCTTCTTCTTTTTAGATTCTTTACTTAAAAATATAGAATTGGAATATAAAAAAAAAACAAATTCAATTATTTTTCCATATAAAAAGAAATTCAATCCAAACTTATGCTCATTCAGAAATCGGACTTAATGAATTTTAGCGGATTTATAATATTGTTTCAAGAAAAGTTGTTATTGATAAAATACCAAGAGGATTATCAGAAGGTTTACGAGCAAGAAATGTAACTTTGAGGGAAGAAGGATATTCCTCATGAGAACGCAGAGTTGCTGTATCCCAATCCTGTGTCGTAGCCACGTTGCAGAGGTACTTCGGAATGGACAATTTAGCTGACCGACTCTGCAGTGGTCACCCAACTGTTCTGACTGCTGATCAGACTGCTGGCAGCCCGTGACCCAGCAATCAACGCCACTAAAATAATAGCAGAAGTGCAGGCCGCCTCTGGACTTGAAGTTAGCACTCACACGTATGGGTTTGATGAAAAAAAAAATTGAGTTTCAGTTCTAAGTATGGGGAACCCCCAAAATTTATTGTTTTTTTGTCAGTTTTTGTGTGAAAATTTTAATGCATTTCATAGAATACAATGATCTACTTACCAAGTTTCAACAGTACAGTTCTTATAGTTTCGGAAAAAAGTGGCTGTGATATACGGACGGACAGACTGACAGACATGACGAATCCATAACAGTTCCGTTTTTTGCCATTTGGCTACGGAACCCTAAAAAAGATATAAAGTAAACACCTTTTCTAGATAAAGTTAAATTTTAAAAGCTTATCAGCTTTTGCTAGTGATCACAAACTTTTTTTGATGTGTGTAGGTAGGACTGAACATTAGGTATCTATATTTAATTGTTGTTTAGTAATAAAACTACATTTTGATACAAGTGGAGAATGTTTGTTAATGCATTCGAGGCGGAATTAACACCCGAGCCGTAGGGGAGGTTGTTTTTTAGAACTGCAATAACCGAGAACTGCAATAACAAATGTCCACGTGTATCAAACGACGTTTTTCAATACACTTTTAATGAAATAAAATAACGAAAAATATTTTTGTAATGATTATTTTTTTTTTTTTTTTCCTTCTGGCTTCGCACGGTTTGTGCATTTAGCCAATGTCACGTTTTAGTTCTTTTATAATATTGATGAAATGAATTATAAATGCATGATGATGATATCCCCGCCCACTCCCCTTGATTTTCAGTAAAGATGTGGCACTTTACTGAGACCTCACGCGGACTTCTTAAGAGAACTTGAAGCGAAGTTGCACTGTTTTGTTTCATTTGCCTACACTAATGCACGTTCACAAACACTTAATGGTTAATAATCCATCATTATTACACATTAATATTCGGCTAAACACAAATTTTGGAAAATTAAACAAACTGCTGAACATGACGCTTCACTTTCCCGCCAAGAAGTCTTGTAATGAATTGGAAACTATGATTTAATTTTCTTTTTTCCGCGCTTTGCTTTCGCCAGGTTGAAGAAGAAGCAAAGGTATAAAGTCGATGAACAGCCTAATATCAACTAATATGAAAAATAGAAAAAACAAATATTGTTGAGTTTACGAGTAGAAAACAAATAAATGTTAATTTGTTCATAAACGTGTTTTTATTATAATGATCATGGTATTCTATTTATAAACATTATTTAAATATTCCAAAAATATTAACGCCTTAGAGACGCATCTTTGCCGAGAATTTAAAAAAAAATCACCTCCGAATAGAGAGGACCGTCTCTGGCGCGAGACGGTGTGAATAGATAGAGGCATTGAACCAATTTGGACTAAGTATAGGTATAAGTTATCTGTGGCAATTTCTACTCCCGCACGTGTTGGAAAATAAAAAATTGTACGCGTGTGAAATACATTGCATTGTGAACCTAATCGTAGTGCGTTACGAACCAGTTTTCGAGGAAGTGTATTGAAAAATAAATTATTTAGCCATTTACAGACAACTGTTAACAACGTAACAGCGGTATAGATACAGTCTGTTGGCAACCCGTAGGGTATATATGTTCTGGTTGGCAACAAGTGACCAGGTTTGCTCTTTGGTTGGCCTTCAGACGGTTATTGAGGAGCAAAGAATTAAATAGTCCGAAAGGGTCCTCTTGCTAAAATGTATTTGAAAAGAATTATACTTGTGCCAGTAGTTCATTAGTGGGGAAAATGATTTATCTGAGAATTCTGAGATTGAAATGAATGGATTAAATGAAAATTAAAAAGAACCGATATTATTTTTCGTGTCCGAAAAGACTTTGTACTTGACTTTGTCTGCGGTTGTACAGACGCCAGCACATCAAGAAAATTTCTTTAATAGATTTTTTAACTTTATCGCTACAGCTTAAGGTTCAAGGTTGATTGGGAAAATTTGACAGTTTCGGGTAGCTTGACCTGCTGGCGTCTGTACCTTACGATGCCTGATCTTTTTCAATCAACTCAGCCTATATAGCAGTCCACTGCTGGATAAATGCCTCACCCAGTCTCTGTCCTCCGCCTTCCGCATCCAGTCAGTCCCAGCCACCTTTTTAAGGTCGTCAGTCCATCTAGTTGGGGGGCGTCCCACACTACGCTTGCCGATACGCGGTCTCCACTCCAGGACTCGTCTGCTCCACCGGCCATCGGTCCTTCGACAAACATGGCCAGCCCACTGCCACTTCAGCTTGCTTACTCTGCAGGCTATGTCAGTAACTCCGGTTCTCTTCCGGATAACTTCATTTCTGATCTTATCCTTCAGAGAAACTCCGAGAATAGCCCGCTCCATAGCACGCTGAGTGAACTTGAATTTGTGGACCAGCCCTACTGTCACTGTCCACTGATCTTTTTAACACACTTTTATTACCTTCACTTGTAACTAACAAACGATGTAATAAAATAACCTACTTACTGCTAATTTTCGCTTAAATGCATACCGACTGGTAGTTGTCCTGATATCGAGAGGAAGCGCATTCCAGAGAAGAATGGACTGAATATGAAAGGAAGAATGAATAAAGTCAGAAGTATGAGAAGGACAGAGTAGAAGAAGATTGTTGGAAGAACGCAGGTTCTTAGCGGGTGAAGAACACAGATATTGTAAGTGAAACATAAGATAAAAAGGAGGGCTGGGAGAGTTGAGAAGAGAGATAAGTGTGGTCAAGGCGCGCAAACTTCTTCTCTGGCGAATGGAAATCCATTTGAGCTCAGACCTATAACTCGACACATCGTCATATTTGCTTAGATTAAATATGAATCGGATACCATTGTATGATTCGTTTGATAAATCCAATATATTACGCTTGATTTCGAGGGTGTGGTGATGGAGTCAAGAGGTGGATAGTGGAACTCTTCAGTGGCTACTAGTAAACCCGTTGAGTGATTTTAATTTGTAAAAGAAGTGACAAGCTGCATTTATGTACTTTTAACGTAACAAATACAAGTCAATTTAATTATTAAAATTAATTTTTGACCTCAATAAAAACTTAATTACTTAAGACTTCGTTCCGGACATATTCCATCAAATAAGTGTTATTACTTAATGAAGAAGGCTTTGTCCCCAAATTGTGATGACTGTGGTATGGTTGATGATGTATTTCATATTCTGATGGAGTGTGTCCGGAATGAAAATACTAGAATTAATGTTTTTGGACAATCTAAAAGGTATGATATTGGCCTTTGTAATACCATCCTTGCTTTTCCAGTGTCCGATAAGGCTAAACAATTGTACAAGTTAATGATAAGGTAGATAATAATCGTCAATTTTGTGTTTTTCTGCACTGGGCGATGTGGTCGCTAAGCGACAAAGCCCTTTAAATAAATTAAAAAAAAATACTAACTTCATTGACGATGTCTGTAGTCATTCTCACCAGTGGATTCTTCTTTTTTTTTCATTACAGTCATCTTCGATCAATAATAGTACGTCATTTATTACAGCCAGGCTTGGCTGAGACTAAAATCGATTTAACCTTTCCTGTCCTAATCATAAGTAGGTTTTTTTTTTGTATTGGCAAGCAATCATTTTAAGTTGTCACTACCATAGGTCATAACATTGTATTTACTACACTCCATTTGAAATAAGATAAAAATAAAATAAACCGAAATAAATCTTTTTTACAGTCAGTTCAACCGATTTTGACTTCTATTGCGTTGGTGGCATTACAAATGGCAGCTGTAATAAACAGTTGGTATTGTAACATCGTTTTTGCTTTTAATGCCATCCTTATGCCTACGGAACAGAAGTCATAATCGGTTGAACGGACTGTAAAAAAGGGTTATTTAAATTTTCTAATGTTATTTCAAATGTAATACGTGTCGTTGGACTCTTCTAGGAACGAAAAAGGATCAATGTGAATGTTTATTGAACTTGGTTATTCAGGGGTATTTTTTCTGTTTGAATATACCTAACTTCAGTTTGACTTGCATATTACAAAAAAAAAATGCCTAGACAGAAAAGACGTCACTGTTGTACATAAGCTGTTCGATCCTTAGTTATGCATAAGCACTCGATAGATATGACGGAGGTTTGAGCGGCTGAGACATCACGTGTCGCTGCTGACCGTCATATGTTGGTCCTCCATCATGGGCGTGTACTTGCAGGTGTCTGGGAAATATCACTCGCAAAATATTTACTTACAAATATCACAACAAAACTTAATCATAAAAAATTACGATTACAATGATGTTTTTTTTTTTTTCCTTCTGGCTTCGCACGGTTTGTGCATTTAGCCAATGTCACGTTTTAGTTCTTGTATAGTATTGATGAAATGAATTATAAATGCATGATGATGATATCCCCGCCCACTCCCCTTGAGTTTCAGTAAAGATGCACTTTACTGAGACCTCACGCGGACTTCTTGAGAGAACTTAAAGCGAAGTTGCACTGTTTTGTTTCATTTGCCTACACTAATGCACGTTCACAAACACTTAATGGTTAATAATCCACCATTATTACACATTAATATTCGGCTAAACACAAATTTTGGAAAATTAAACAAACTGCTGAACATGACGCTTCACTTTCCCGCCAAGAAGCCATTACAATGATTATTTATCACTGATTAAGTCAAATCACATTTTTTTTAAGCTTGCCTATAGAGCCAATGAATTTGTGCGTATGCACTATGCACCGCGTAACGATCGCATCAAAAGTGATCGCCACCGCCGCCGGGCGCCGCCACGAAATGAATGTGTTGTGCCCTCAGAATTCTGAGGTTGTGCCCATTCGGAGTTACCCGCTCTAAATAAAAATACCAATAAAGAAATAAATTCTAAACCACACAATAAAAATAATCGATTACAAGTTTTTAAAAGTGTTACAACAAATCGACTAAATCTTCGCGCGCGTCAGATTGAATAGTTTTTAAAGTTAATACTCTCCATAGTAGGTACTCTCACTTTCAATCCCAGGCACCATCTTCTTTTTGTTTTCTTTCTACCAGGCATACCAACCTGCACTGGGCCTGATTATACCCCCCTCCCCCTCACGAAGAGGAGGCCTGTGTCCCAGCACTGGGAACATTGGGCTGATTATGCTATGTTGCAGAAAAACCAACGAAACTACAAGAGAAACTTGGACACATTTACGGTAAGCTCATCCAGATTCCAAATAAAACAAAGGTTAATGAAAATAATTAGGCACTAAAATTTTAACTGGATATTTTAATTAATGAAAAGGTTATTAAACAAGAAGATGCTTAATAAAGTGATGAATCGTTTTGAAAGTCGGCAGATGTTTGGTAAACACAGTCACACAATTAACTTTGTTTTTATGTGAACTTTTATAAGAAATTGAGCAACAGCGAAATCTTTTGGGTGCTACATGAACAGAAGGGTCCTAATTGAAACTGCAATCGAGAGTGCACTTATACTCCGTTGGTTTAGGTAGTTAAATAAAGGTACACAAAAAAAAACCACTTGACGAGAGAGCTGTCTTGTAACCGACTAAACGTAATACTTGTCACTTCAGTTGTCATGCTACCTCACAGTTGTACTCTTCAATTTAGCAACATTTTATTTCGTTGACGAATAGAGAACCTGTCTTTTTGGGCTCTTTACAATAGACAGATTACAAAATATTATAGTATTGTTCTAAATCTAACAAAATAGTTGTGCTCAAGCAGTTGTATCTACGAAGAGTAGTTTAAGACTAAATTATAAAATTTAACATACAGTAATTAAAGAGGAAACTATCGGAAAAATCTAAAACAAGTTTAATTTTGTTATAAGTTACAACGTATTTTTAAACAAGAAAATCTATATAAACCCTTTTTAGGGTTCCGTAGTAAACAAGGAACCCTTATAGTTTCGCCATGTCCGTCTGTCTGTCTGTCTGTCTGTCTGTCTGTCCGTCCGTCCGTCTGTCCCCAGCTTAGCTCAGAGACGCTTAGTCCTAGAAAGCTGTAATTTGGCATGGGTATACATATTAATCCTGCCGAGAAAGTCGACAAATAAAACAATGAAAAACATTTTTTTTTCTCGTCTATTCCATGGTGTGGGGTATCGTTGGATAGGCCGTTCAAAAATATTGTGGGTTTGGCAAAACCATTTTTCAATTAAGGGATCCGTTTGCGTAATTTTAAGCTTTAAAGTGCAATTTTTTGTTAGAGTCAAGTGTCCCCCCCCCTGCCAGCTAAATGGTTGGTTTTGGATATGTGAAAAAATTTATGGCAATAGTATATATAACGAAATTAAAAGGAAAACTATCACAGCTAAGTAGGCTTCAAAAGTTAACGAGTAATAGTCGACCAACTTAAATTTGCAGTTGGAGAATTGACCGTAACGTATATCGATGTATGGGAGAGCATGTTTTTCAACTACAATGTTAAGTTTGTTTATGGGATAAATTCATCCCAACTACGGAACCCTTCATTGTGCGTGGTCCGACATGCACTTGGCCGGTTTTTTATGATTTGTTTACCTTTATTTAACTACCTAAACCAATGGAGTATAAATGTGTTTGAAATTTCTGATCAGTGAAATCTGCTGTCATATCTCATGCAAGCTTTTGTTGGTCAGAAATTGATCGTATAAGTGGGCATGAGTTTTAACAACGGATAAAATCTAAAATCAGAGTCGCACTGAACTCAAAATCATGGAATTGCATTACGACTGATTGCTTAATTGACACTTAATTTCATGTCAGTCGGTTTCTTAACCTTTCCATTTCTGCTAGTGAATCCAACTCTTATGCATACTGTCATTTCTGTTAAAATTAAGAGCAGTAATGTTGTTCTAATTTAATTAAAGTGCATGGTTGGCACATGTCAACTCAATGTAAAACCTGGGGCCTATTTAATAATACCGAGAGGCGATAGGTGACAGGCTACAATCCGACAATCTGCGAATTTTGTGCCATTTTTCATAGTTTTCTGCTTTATGAAACAGCAATTCTGTAGTCAAAATGTTACAATTATTACGCTTTTTCATATTAAGTATATTATATATGGTCCTCGCAATTTTTTTTTTCTTTTTATAAAGTATCACAGCTGGTGATACCTTATTCACATTACAATCTAGCCTATTCGCTAATAAGTAATTTAAATATAACCTAAACTGCTAAGTAAATATAAATGGTCCTCGCAATGCTGCAGTTAAAGTATATTATATAGAGTCCTCTCAATGCTGCAGTTAGGCGGCTCTTGCGATCTCTGTGCGACGTACGGATGTTTGGAAAACTTTATGCGTCGTAAGTGCATTTTCTCTACATACGGAAATACAGCTTTTAACACCTTGTCTAACTAATGAAGAAAGTTCATTTTCCTGATTCTTTAACACTTATGAGCGTATCTCATAACTTCGTCAATAGTTGGACACTGGCGTAGTTTACTAGCTTAGCATGGAAACGAACTTTTATTGTGACCACTTTTAATCTTTTGACTAAGTTAACCAATAAAATGAACCCAAAAATATTTTAAAACAGAGAGAGAGAGAGACCTAGAGAAAAAAACCAAAGGATTAAAGTTCAAACACCAACAAAAAATAAGTATCTTAACTATACTCCACATTGGTTTAGGTAGTTAAATAAAGGTAAACAAATCGTAAAAAGGGTTTTTATAGATGACGATAGGCCTCTCTCTAACATCACGTAAATATTAAATGGACCCGATGTCGTGCGTCATGTGCTCGACAACCGAAATAGAGTGACATATTACGCGGGCTATAGCGGGAACGAGATAGCAATAATTGTTACTGTTACGTACCCATAACAACTCGGCAACAAACTACGATTCGGGTGTTCCCCGCAAAACGAGAGTAATGTAGGTCGATTGTGTCCTTTCCCCTAATTTATGCGGTCCACATCGAGGAGCGCGTACCATATCTTCCTATTTAATACATCAATGACGCAGATCATATTATGATTCTGCAAAAGCGTCCATTTTAGGGCCCCTGACGTTTTCGCCTTAATAATTAATTAATAACTATGTGAAAAGATTCGCCACCACGTGCTCATTACGTATTCGCCGTAGAGGTCACCTTTCTCACGCGATGTTGTCATTCCTCTTTCATTGTTCTTCAGATCTTTAAGCACAACCTGTAACTTTCCTTACTTATTGTTGATATTGTTGTAATACTGTATAGTTAGTATTAATGGAAATCTTTTAGTTACGAACCTTTTATTATGTTTCCCGTTGCGAAATCCAATAAATATGGCTTTAATGACACACTTTGTCAAAGAAATCCATGTCTCACACCAAAATAATTATGATTAGAGAGAACGAAAAAAAAAAATCAATTAGTTGTATAAAAAATGCATGGATAATATCGATTTAAGATTTTATGGTACTTTAAGTATTGCTATAACCATAAAACGGCTTTTTCGAAATTGTTTTTGGGTTACCTATCCAAAATATTCTAGTAAGTAAGTTTCGAGTATGTATGAAAAAATCTGAACTTATTTCCTTTAAGAAACTTTGTTTCTACTTTGCAAAATATATTTATAAAAAAATAACCCGACAAACTTTAAGAAGTGCTTTAGACTATCGACTGAATAACTTTTACTAAAAAAAACTGACTATTAAAGTTTGGAATAGTAGATAATATAAACTTAATTTAGTATGGAACAGCAGATTTTTTTAAGCACTCTGTTTTATTAAGGCGACGATAACCAACTTTTCATGATTTTATAGTGAAGATCACGTCTAAACGAGCAGTGTTAATGATTTGAAAAAAATATTTGTTCAATTAGCATTTTCTCAATAACTTAATATGTGAATATTTTAGATTATGTTTATATTACATAGTGAAATTAATTTGTAAAGTTATGTCTAACGCGGATAAAAAACTGAGAATGGCGCAAAATCTACCAAGCGTATTTTTCTGAAACCTTCGCCAATTTAAAGATAATTTAATGATTGATCTTTTATTATAAGCGTTTTATTAAAATACCTTTTGGTTTGTGTATAATAAATTAATAATGCGTCAAATTGGGGACAGCGCTCCTTGATGGGCTCCTATTACTGGCTGAACGTACGACGCGTTGCGTGACCTCAGTACAGAACACGCAAGCTAACCACTCTAGGTCACTGGCATATATCTCCGTCTTAAGGAAGCAATTTTATTTGCCGTTCAATCATTATTGGTCCGTTAAGGCTATACCGAAATAAATTGGAGGCTTTTTCGTAACCATTTATTTCCCTATTACAGCATGTAGGTATGGATTTAAACTTTGGATATATGTTTATTGACTACGAGTATTTGATCAATACTCTGACTGAAGGAAAAAGCAATGGGGTTAAATTTCCTCGATAGAATAAAATTCCGAAAAGACCTCTACTTTTTATATATATTTTTTTCTGTAAGTAATTATTCTAAAATACTAAAGTAATTTCATTGCAAAATTGCATACATTATAATCAGCCTATAATGTTCCCACTGCTGGGACACAGGCCTCCTCTCTGTGAGAGGGAGTGGTCCGCAATGCACCACGCGGGCCTAGTGCGGGTTGGTAGATGTCACATGTCTTCGAATTTTTGGTTCTAGGACATTCCGGTTTCCTCACGAAGTTTTCCTTCATCGTTTAAAAAATGTGCGTATTACCTACAATATGTAGGTATTCAAAAAGTCTGGCTGAAAATAATTTTGATACATAGCTTAATTTATTTTTAAATAATTTTGATTTCATTTGGCGCTCTTACGTTGTTTTTTTGTTGGTTCCAGCGCATTTCTGCGATCTCTTTTTTCGCATGAGGAAGTAATTGACTCTGTCACTTTCATAAGCCCCGCCCAGTTCGCTATGATTTATTTTTTAACCACCCTATGACCCTATTGTGATGTTATTATGATAACCATAGCTTTTATTCTAATAAAAATTATAATAACATAACATCACTCCTGTATTTATCGAAGAGTTAGGCAGAGGTGTACCTATACCCAAATTCATAACACATAATATTTTATTCAATCAGCCGTCAAGGAACAATAATAGTGTGGTGTTCGCCTAGGTACGTATATTAATTTATTCACTCATGTGATTGTAGGTAGCTGTGCTCAAGTGCTGTATGGACAAAAAGTACATAATATGTAAATAGGATTGTATGCGCCTCTGCATGGGCCGCACTCACCTTGGATTTTAGCTTGAAATGATAAGTATCGGATAGCCAAAGATGGTGGTTTAATGAATAGTATAACTACCACGTAACTAATGCTATATAGATGAATGTTGTGTGAATGAGTACAGCTGACTATGGACGCTGATTATGTACTGCGTTACACTATAATTTGCTAGGCTACGGAAAAGTGCTGATCTATGCAATGCGCCTGTGTGGTCCGTGTGGTGCCGCACGTAAAGAATATGACTATCCTATTTCTTTCCGTGCGTGTCGTAAAAGGCGACTAAGGGACTTACTAGAGAATGGGCAGCAGTGTTCTCTATGCGTTTTTAACACCATACTGCGATCGCCAACCCGCCTGCCAAGCGTGGCGATTATGGCAACCCCCCCTCCTTTTGGGAGGGGTATTTGTTGTTTCGAGGTGGACGTCTTTCGGCTGAAATGATGATGATTATGATTCAATGCGCGCGTGCCATGTACGATACATTACTCGTAGGTACAAGGATACTATTTAGCATGTCCTCATAACAACGACTTATACAAGTTAGGTAAATTGAGATTATAGGTACAATGTCTACGCGTTCAATTATATACAGTACGTAACAAAAACCCTGTTGTTCCTTTTAGGGACGTATACATTTACCTAAAAGCACAAAACAGGTGGAATTATAATTTAAAAAAATTAAGTATTGAAAAAAGACGTCAAAATCAAAGAGTGAAAGAGGTTAGAAATCAGTTAAACATTACAAATATGAATAATTAAATATTTATTTTAATTATTTTTGTTGAACAGTTTGTACAAATGACTTGCTTTATTACGTATGTATACCGATTCTTAAAACGTTGGTAAAAGGAACAACAGGGTTTTTGTTACATAATGTATACAACATGTCCCAGAATTAATGCACAACCTCTTGAGGGGTCATTGTACTCATCATTATGATCAACTTTAACTATGGGACCAAACCTAAAATCGCAAAAAAATCAGCTGTTCCCTACATTTTCACGAGTTATTGTAGGGAACAGCAGATTTTTTTTGCAAAAAACGTAGGTAGTGATAAAACGAATAGACTTAACCACAATGACGTATTATAAATAGACGCGTCATACACGAACATTAGTGCACTCAAAAACAGCGTAAAGGCTTCTACATACCAGCGCGACACGGCACTAAGGCCCTGCGTGTCGCGGGACGAGCGGTGCCTTTGTGTCGCGTCGCGTCGCGCGACAAGTCACCCCGGTATGTAGAAGCCTTTAGCCATGAACGTAGCTACATACTTGCGTACAGTCATGCAGTGCGCGAAGAAAAGGATAGACCTGTACCCTTCATATACCGATAACTGTTGTTAGAAAGAGATAAACATACATATTTCGTTACGTCACTAGCTGCTGCATGTTCATTGGCGCGTACGCGTCGGTCGCAGCAGTCAGGAAAAATGGCTGACTGGCTGTACAAGTACAAAACAAAAAAATGTTTTCTTATAATAAAAAATACAATAAGTACTTATGCATGAAATGAGACGTTTTTCTGTACTCCCGCAGTAGCAGTGTAATACTCGTATGTACATCGTGTATAGACACGAGAAGGCATTTTCTTCACAAATAATTGCTGAGAATTGCGAGTGATGTAGCCGCGTCACTGGATGGCTAATCTTCACTAATTCCTCTTTGGGCAATTGCCTTGCATTTACCTTGCCATTATTGAGCGCGGGTAACGCATCTGAAGGTAATACATCATTGCTTAACCAGGGTTTATTTTCGTTAGAATTTCGTCATTTACCCAGTATTTAGATAAAATAAATCATTTTCTAGATGATTCAAACTATCTGACGGTTGGTATCAAAGGTTAGTGTCGGTAAAAGTGTAACATGTCAAACTTAGCTATTATGTAATTTTGCTATATTAAGCTAGATGGCGTCACACATGGGATTACAATTTTTCTATGACATTACTTCTGATAGGCCTATTAGCTATCTTAAATCTCTTTGTTCTGTTGTAGCTCGAAATAATGTAATACCTATACTCCAACTAGTACGGGGGGTATTGTGACTTTTACTGGCGGCCATAAATATTTTAAAGTCAATAACCTATACTTAAGCAATAAATTATGCATAAATAAATAAATATCATAAATTATGGGGGGGGGGTGATGGGGTGGGTGGGCCTTGGGTCATGGGAAGTGTCAGCGCGCACGCCCCCCCCGCAGTAGTGGCAGACGTGTCAAGTATTTAAATTGTTTTGTACAGAGCGGCCCATCTCACCGTCTCTAGGAAGATGGATTGTCGGGTGGATCGGACGGTACCTTGCCAATTCATTTATGAAAATATTATGTATGTAAGGAAAAATCTACATCTTTTTAATAAAATAAGTGATAGACATAATTTTAATACTAGAAATAAAGACAAAATAGATCAACCATTTTTCAGGTTATCTAAAGTACATACATCTTTTATGGGGTACTGTGTTAAATGTTACAACAAAATACCTTGTGATATATTGCAACTAAATGAAAGAAAATTTAAAACTCATATTAAAAGAACACTTTGTAAACAAGCATATTACAAATTAGAGGATTATATACAAGATAAGAATGCTTGGAAACATGCTGGTCCTGCTCCATAGGACAATCTAGAGTCTAGACAAAATCAAACAAATTGCTATTTTAATTGTATAATTTATTAGTTTTATGACATTTATTTTAAATTCTGTGATTGCCCTATCTCACACTGATATTATTGTTATTTTTTAGGAAATCGTATATATTTTTTAAAATTTTTGTAAATATGTGAGCACCATGTTCTATCACATAATTAATTTATCTGTAATTGCTTCATTCTTAACTCTTTTTATTACCTATTGTGGTATAGTAATTTTATTCTAGGTGCATCGTCTTCACATATAATTATATAATTAATGTACCTATAAAAATATTGTACAAGATTTTAAAAGAGTACCGGTGGAATTTCTTGCCCATTCTTCTCCATATGAAACTACATTTTGGCTAGAATCAATTCTATTTTTTTTGTAAATATTGACGTTCAAAAGTGCCTTTTATGTGCCTATTTGAAATAAACAATTTGACTTTGACTTTGATACGAATTCGGGCAAGCGAGTCTCCAGGCATCCATATCCTCGGTGAAGGACGGCACATCAAAATTAATCAGTGTGGAGGCTAGGATTTTCCTGATTAATTTCTCAGTGCCGTGGATTGAGGCAAACTAATACTAGAAATTTTGCGGACGCTGAGGCCTACCATATGAATGGGAAGAGTAGCTTGTGGCCAAGATCGGTCGTTCAAGGCCACATTTAAGATCGAAGTTAAAGCATGCCGGATAATTTGGTCCATTTTGTCTAAAAGGTGAGTGTGCTTCCATCTATGGGGATTTCGAAGGAAATATGTTAATTTAGGGCCGAAACAGCAGTAACGGATTAAGGTTATGGCCGAATGCATGTTAATTTGGAACAATCTTTCCGAAACGTCATTGAAATTTTGTATTTTTTCCTCAATAAAAACGGAAAAGGAGACGAAGAGACCTTTTTCAATTATTTTGATTTCTGGGGCTACTGCGTTAAATTTAGGAAGTGTCAGATGTCTGTCAGTACTGTCCGCTAAGACAAGACACACTGTTCACGTTTGGAAAGGTTGAGATCAAGGCCAATGAAATGAAGTAAATTTTTTAAGAATTGAAGGTCTTCTAAAACAGTTTCTACATCGCCTCCCAAAGTTCCATAATAAAAAAATACCAAACGTTAAATTTAGAATTGAGCTGTCAAAATAATTGGGTGAATTGCTAATCTAGAAATCACTGGCCCAAGAAGCTCGCCTTGTTGTCAGCCAACAGCATATTCTAGAAGGTAGTCCCGATACAGTAATTTATAAGGGTGTCTGTAACATTGCCAAACGAAACTATAGATTTGTAATAACTTCGTAATTGGATCGATTAATATTTATAACCGTAGTGAATCGTCCAAAAGGTTAAGGATTGCAATTGTGGCTTGGACAAAGGTCAAACAATAATAGGCCTTGTCCGGAGCAGCAGGCAACAAGTAGCAGTATTACCTATGCCAAAAAACACAATTAGTTTCATGAACGTGAAAATTACTTTCGTTTTGCTTATCATACATTGACGTGATAATTATTTTCGGCATCGTCAATCACCCCACGTGTACGCATAGTACTGCTGGTGCCAAATGTATGCGGTATAAAGCATCCGAGTGAATTTGCGTGAATGCTTAGTGCAACTAAAGGGTTCTGTCGGAGAACTCGGAGACCGAGTGTTCCGTCAGTGAGCTGTGTACCGCGTGCGTGCGTCTGCGCAGTTCTCGTCGCGCCTTACCGCTGCGCGCGCGCCTCGTTTTGTGCATTGTTTATTTTAAGGGTGAGATATTTTTGAACTACACATTTTTATTTTACTTTTAAAGTGTGCAATAAAATTCTATGTGAACTTTAATTTACCATTTCATTTTTATTCATTTGGTTAAGTCAATATTCGGCGGTTTGTGCTTTGTTTTGGGTCTTTGTTTGGCAACAATGTTGGTAAATAGATCAATAATGTAAACCATACCATAATGAATAAAAGTGCTTAGATCATAATAAGGCTTGCCATCAGCAAGTTTTGTTTGAGCATCAGTTTCAGACTTTTACGTAAGATTTTCTGACTGACATCATGAAAGCTTGCATTCATAATGTTTTTAATTATCGCACACCGGGCTTTGGAAATGACGTCGTATCTTAGGTAAAGATAGTACCTAATAGACTTGCTATAATCAGTGCAATAGATAAGGTAATTAGAACGGCATTTGTATATTCATTCCCAAGATTCTTATGTCCATACCTACTAGATTATTGTCATATTTTCCGATGACACGGAAATGCAGGTTATTTAATCGTACCATATACCACGATAGACCATAGAAATATTTTCTACATTTATCTAGAAAAATACTATTCTTTTCAGATGAGATCTAATAGGTACATAATTTAAAACAATCCATTTTTATTAAATTTAATTTTAAATTAAATATGCGTTATTAGGCTTTATCTAATTATTGGCTTATTTATTTAATTTGTGATTTCATAGATACTGTCCGATTTAAAACGATAATTAATTAGAACATTCAACACATTCATAGTCCATGTTGTAGATAATTCGGATAATCGAATTTTGATAAAAGATAATGCCAGTTCATAAATAGTATTAATTAAAATACATTTCAGTGGTTGTGCGACATAATGACAGAAACAAACAGTGTAACGAAGGTATGTAATGTATTCACAATATAATTATTTTCTTTGTAAATCTTTAATAAAAAAATAGTACATTCAGTGATCGTATTCTTTCAGTAAAGTCATGAATGACAGTGCCTTCATTTCACTGAAAAATAACTCAGTGTTGTAGTTTCCACGTAAGCTGAGATACTACATTCAGTGATGTTAAGTTATTAAACAAAACATCACGCCTTCTTTCCCCGAGGTGTTGGGCAGAGGTGTACCTATAGTACACCCACATTGCGCCTGTTATAGTTACTAGGGTTTCATCAGGTGTAGTTAGTCTTGTCATTATGTCATAACGATGAATGATAATAACATTTACCTAACAATTTCAATGCCACGTGAGACATTTAGATGCATGCTTAGTGGTATTATGACTTTTATTTTATAGCCATAACATATACCTTGATATTATATCATATACTTTATTCATCAATGTTAAAAGTCGTATTATCTATAAGCGATCGTCTAGTGATTTGTTTGACCTTGAGAGTTGTCTGAATATTTATAAAAAACAAATGAAGATTTATAAGTTATAATAACATACAATCGCGCCGCTTTTCCCTGAATGGTTAGGTAGAGGTCTACCTAATAGTACGTGACTCATATTTAGCCAGTACGTCCCATGTAATAGGGGCAAGTCGAGCGAAAAACTCCTAATGGAAAAACCCAAAAAGATTTTGCCCAACCTGGGAATTAAACCTAGTACCTCATGCTGAGCAGTTAGCGCTTGAGACTACTAGACCAATGAATTAGTTATATTTATCACTCACTACTAAATTAGGTACGTTGAATTGAAATGCTACAAGGCCACAAGTGCGTAGGGTATTGCACTTTGACCTTGAGTTCTTAGATCATGATTACGAAATAGTAGAAAAGCACGTTCTCTTTCTTTCGAAACATTTTGAAAATCATTGCTCGTATCGGATAGCGTTCGGTGCGTCTGGAACGTTGCGCGCGCGCCGACCTTGGCGACGGCAGCGGCTATTCATTCGCACACGTGGGGATATAGCCTCCCATCCACTGCATTGTCAATGCGATGACCATGAAATCCATTTTCCCTTTTACCATTGTGTTTTTATGTGTACAGAATGTCGAGAGCCCGTTTAATTGATATTTATGGATAAAAATATGCTGTCGCGGATTTTTTTGTTGAACTTTTTATGATGTACAATTCAGTAGAACATAAATTTTATGTATCTCTCACGGTTTATGCGGCCCATGCCATTAAAGCTCCCAGTCGGTATGATTTTTCACGACATCTTCAACAATAATCGTCATATTTCAGCTAATTTACACAAAACCTTAATGCAATATTAAATTATACATTAAAACCTTTCTAATGAATCATTCCGTCCATTGGTGAAAACTGTTGGAAAATCCGTTCAGTAGCTCTTGAGTTTATCGCGTTCAGACAGACAGATAGACAGACGGCCAGACGTTGCACAGCGCGGCGGCGGCGGCGGTGCGGCGGCGCGGGGGTTTCTGTTAGGGTTCCGTAGCCAAATGGAAAAAAACGAAACCCTTATAGATTCGTCATGTCTGTCTGTCTGTCCGTCCGTATGTCACAGCCACTTTTTTCCGAAACTATAAGAACTATACTGTTGAAACTTGGTAAGTAGATGTATTCTGTCAACCGCATTAAGATTTTCACACAAAAATAGAAGAAAAAAACAATACATTTTGGGGGTTCCCCATACTTAGAACTGAAACTCTATACGTGTGGTATCTATGGATAGGTCTTCAAAAATGATATTGAGGTTTCTAATATATTTTTTTTCTAAACTGAATAGTTTGCGCGAGAGACATTTCTAAAATGGTAAAATGTGTGTTACTTCTAAAATAAGAGAATGATAAAACTAAAAAAAATATATGATGTACATTACCATGTAAACTTCCACCGAAAATTGGTTTGAACGAGATCTAGTCAGTAGTTTTTTTTAATACGTCATAAATCGTAAACCGCAATTTACCTTAGATAATAATTGTAGGAACCCTTCGTGTGCGATTCCGATTCGCACTTGGCCGGTTTTTTTTTATAATAATGTAAGGATTAGTAGAATAAGTCTGACGGACGTAATTAGGTCTTTGCATCTTTATGTTTTAATTATGTTGTCGTTGTCATTAAAAAGCAGCTTGAAAATTGGGCTTTACAAAATTTTATGGGATTATTAGGAACGAAAGTAATTTAATCTTACACGCACGCACACTTTCTTATTTACTTCCTGAAACGTCAATGGAAGTGTAATTACTTCTTCCGTGAGGAAAATGAGGAAATTTTAGTGACCCTTGAACTCGTGGTTATTGCCCGTTCGCTCACTGACATTAGAATTTGTGTCACTGGTTCATTTCCTTTACCCTTATTTTGTGTTAAGATATTAATTAGCCACAAAAATAATAGCAACTTTTTTTTAAAAGCAGCTATTTTGGAGTATAAAGGTTTAGGGAGAGTTTATTGGCTTTATGCGACACCGATTGAAAAGTTCGGTCAATTCATTGCTCCCGAAAAATATTTCGGGAATTTTTCGGTTAAACATATTTACTTATTGTTTTATGTCAATTTTTTATGTGTCACATCCTTCCTCTCGCTTGTTGTGGGATTTATTATGTGAAAAGGAACTTCCGTCCCCTTTCACATAATTTTGAGTGTAACAGGAAGTGACAGCTTGAGCATGGAATAAGTACTTTTTTGCGGTCCGTACCTCAAAAGGAAAAACGGAACCCATTCAGATCACTTGTTAATAGCATGCAATTAGTAAGTACTTTATAATAGCAAGGAATTAGATTACCATGGAATTAGTATACCCCAGTGGGCGACCACTAGTAATTAATAATTTCTCGAATAAATACGAGTATTTCAGTATTTAGTCAGATGTATGTACACACCATAATCGATCACTGCAAGGCACGATCGTTTTTTTTTTAACTTTGAATTCTTAGCCAGGCTTATACTCCTTTGGTTTAGGTAGTTAAATAAAGGTAAACACATAATAAAAAGGGTTTTTATTGATGACACTTCCTTGTTTAAAAATACGTTGTAACATATAGGTATGCAAATTAAATTTATTTTTGATTATTACGATAGTTTCCTCTTTTACGTTAAACTTTATCATTTGTTCTTAAACTACTTTTCGTAGATGTAATTGCTTGAGCACAATGTTTTAGTTAGATTTTTAATAATACTATAATATTATTTTTGTAATCTGTCTATTGTAAAGAGCCCAAAAATACAGGTTCTCTAAACGTCAACAAAATAAAACGTTGCTAAATTGAAGAGCACAACCGTGACGTAGCATGACAACTGAAGTGACAGGCATTACGTTTAGTCGGTTACTTGACAGCTCTCTCGTCACGTGTTTTTTTTTGTTTACCTTTAATTAACTACCTAAACCAACGGCATTATTATAGTAACTTCGATACCTATTGGTTTGCGATTGAGTGAAGTATTTGTTCCTGCGTGTGGGCGACTAGGATGACTCAGAAATTGCACGGTCCGCACGTTGCTTAGTAAATAAACAGCCGCGGCACACACTGCATTATTATGTATTACATAAGCGCTGCTAACATTCGCATTTCATTTATCATGGTAATGAACCAATGCTGTACTTGGTATACTTACCAATTAAGTTGTTTTACACACTGTTGTTCTGTAAATAAAGTTTTGTTTCACAGTTTTTGGAAGGCCTCGGTTTTCAAAATACGTAGATGTATTTTTAGAACAGCTGATACGCATTAATATGAATAATAACAATAATTATTATTATTACCAATGAGTGTTTTAGAGGTTTCAATAACGATAATAATTCACCTTGTACAAATTATTATCAACGTTATAATCAAATCAAAAATCATCATTTATTTAAACAAGGCTGGGAATCAGCACTTTTCGAATGTCAAAATTACATAAGACAGTCCCCCAAACTGCCTGCCCTTCACCACTCCCTAGTGCTTTAGCTGGGAAAAAGAAGTGGCGCAAAAAACCACCCACCAGCACAGTTAGAAAAACAGCACAGTAAAATAATTTTCATTCAATTAAAATATTTGCCATACATAGCTAGCACACGCCACTATAGCATTTATATCTTATTTTGTGATTTATTAATGATGATTTGATTGGCCTTACCCACTCTTATTATGAGATAAATAATAATACCAATTTAAATATAAAATAACGTGAAGTTAAAGTCACGTTATCAGTGATCTGTCTACTCTGAAGCGACAATCCGAAGTATAGGCCGAATGTTCGGGTGTTGTCCATCCAAATGTTGTTTGTAAAAGATCGATTTTAGCGATAAGACGGCCCATTGTGTCACCCTATGTAAAATTTAAATCTGTTACTTTGATGGTGTACACACGGCTACACATCAAGCTATACAATTCCAGTTATCGCTGATCTCGCACTGTACGGAAATCTTAAACAATGCGAGATCAGCTTATACTGGAAATGTATAGCTTGATGTGGAGCCGTGTGTACATAATAAAGAGTATTCTATCTATCAATCTATCTGTTTTTTAACCTCGAAAATTTCCTTTTTTGACTTTGAGCCCTTATCGGATTTCAAGTCACATTTTTGACTTTGGTATAACTCTTTGACTGTCGTGTTTTGTTTTCGCCGTAGTTAGCCGTAGTCGAGAACCGGCCGATCATTCGGTCGATACTTCGGAGTAAACCCCAGATCACAAGTATTAGTATGTGGCAACCTAGCTTTAACGCGTCATGGTCGTGAATGGGCGCCGTCTTGTGACTGGTCATCTCCTATCTGCCAGGACTTATTTGTAATCTTTTATATTTTGTATTGTTTTTAAATAATTTACGTTTTTACATTGTTCTCACTTATAGCGACGAGAATAATGTACCCAGGATTTTGTAATAATCTTGATTTAAAAGAGTGTCCTTGGAGTTTCTTGCCTATTCTTCTCCATAGAGATCTACGTTTTGGAATGGGCAAATAGCTTCAACTTTCTGACTAACTGACTGACTCTTTGACAATCCAAAAGTGCCTGTAATTGGTTTAATTGAAATAAATGCTTTGAGTTTGAATTGTTCATGAAATAAAAGATTTCAAGTACCTATTCAAATATTTCAATCAATCAATCAAGGACTACTAGAAGTTGGCCTCTCCCGAGCCGTGCCCCCTGTCCTCCGCCTTCCGCTTCCAGTCTGTCCCCGCCACTTTTTTAAGGTCGTTGGTCCATCTAACTGGGGGCGTCCCACACTACGCAAATATTAAATTTTGTTTTATTCAGAATTAAATTGATATCTCTAAATATATCAAGTTCAATGTATTTCAATTCGTATACCATCATACATTTTACAATTTAAATATTTGCTTTACAGTAGATATTTCTATGAATACTCGCTTAAAGCGTATTATATTTAAATGATATATTTAATATTTATAAAGAGTAATTTTATAATAAATTATGCAATTCGTATCAGCTACTTCTGGGTCTTATCGCGTTGTCTAGCTGACAGGATGCCACAACTAAGTGATTAAACTCAGTGATTCACAAAGTCAGTGCAACTGGTGAAAACATAGAAATATAAAACTTATATCTATGGGTGAACACATAGCAATAAGTAGTCGGTTAATATAACGGCGGGAGGGGTTCACATCGGCGTCGAGGTGACGATGAAGTACCTGGGACTCGTCCTCGACAGCCGGTGGAACTTCGTCGAGCACTTCCGACGTTTGGCTCCCAGACTGGAGCGGGCCGGGGCTGCCTTGAAGCGGCTCCTGCCCAATCTGGGGGGTCCAAACGCCTCCTGCCGGAGGCTCTACGCGGGGATCGTGCGGTCCATGGCCCTTTACGGGGCACCGGTGTGGGCGCGTTCACTGAGGCTGCGACCAGCCCAGCGGCTGAACGCGTCCCAAAGGGTCATGGCCATCAGGCTGGTACGGGGTTACCGCACGGTCTCCCGTGAGGCGGCGAGCCTCCTTGCCGGACTGCCGCCATGGGATCTGGAGGCGAAAGTCCTCGCGCACATGTGGGTGTGGCGCGAAGAGGCGAAACGCCGGGGTGAAACTCCGCTGCCGCAACAAATCGCGGCACAGCGGACGGAGCTCCGGCAGGATCTCATGGCGACATGGAAAGTGCGATTGTCGCAACCCAGTGCTGGGCACGCCACAATTGCGGCGGTAAGTCCCCTCTTTGAGGAGTGGCTAGAGAGGCGCCACGGCGTCCTCACCTTCCGCCTGACGCAGGTCCTCACCGGACACGGTTGTTTCGGGAGGTTCCTGTTCAGGATAAAGCGGGAGGAAACGCCCGGGTGTCACCACTGTGTGGATCGCCCGGAGGACACGGTGGAGCATACGGTGGAGGTCTGCCCTGCTTGGGCGGAGCACCGCCGTGTCCTCACGGAGGCGATCGGCGGCGACGATCTCTCGCGTCCGGCCCTGGTTCAGGCCATGGTTCGGAGCGAGAGTGCATGGGAGGCCGTCACCTCCTTCTGCGAAACAGTAATGCTCGCGAAGGAGGAGGCGGAGCGCATGAGGGTGAGGCAGGGTGCCCGCCCTTCCGCCCTAAGTCGCCGCAGGAGACGCCCTGGGCGTCGGGAATCGCAGGCGGATTCCCGGCCACCGTAGGCGCGGGCTTGCGGACGGTGAGCGATGGGTAGCTCGCCGTCCGATAAGGACCAGGCCCGGGTCGACGGCGCGTTGTGTTCCACGCGCGCCTCAAAGAGACGTCAGCACCAATTGACGGGGTCCGAAAGGGCCAATGCCTGCCAGGGTTACGAGCCTGTCCGAAAGGGATATCGTGGCTCTGGCACACAGGCATCTGAAGGAACACGGTGGGTTTTAGTCAGTAAAAGTCTGACACTCCCTCTCGCTCCGCCCAGAGCGGGAGAAGTTATTTGATGATTTCCCACCAAAAAAAAAAAAAAAAAAAAAAAAAAAAGTAGTCGGTTAATGGTCATTTGTAAAGGTTCAGATGTTGTCTCGTATGAGCAAGGATGCCACAACTAAGTGATTAAATTCAGTGATTCACAAAGTCAGTGCAACTGGTGAAAACATAGAAATATAAAATTTATATCTATGGGTGAGCACATAGCAATAAGTAGTCGGTTAATGGTCATTTGTAAATGTCCAGATGTTGCCTCATGTGAGCAGCTAAATTTGTTGGCGTTTACTGCCTTATTATCATGGATAGCAGTGTGGTGGTTGACTTAAGGCTCGTGCAGACAGGCGCGATATCGCGGGCGCGACGCGACACTATAGTAGCACAATTTCCATGTCACTGCCTGTCACGCCCGCTATATCGCGCGAGTCTGTACGAGCCCTTACGAGTTGTAGGTCGTGGGTTCGAAACCCAAGCAGGCGCTTTACTTTGTGTAAATAATTTAATCACCACTGCTCTCAAAACGGTGAAGGAAAACATCGTGAGGAAACCGGAATGTCCTAGAACCAAAAATTGGAAGACATGTGACATCTACCAACCCGCACTGGGCCCGCGTTGTAGATTGCGGACCACTCCCTCTCGAAGAGAGGAGGCCTGTGTCCCAGCAGTGGGAACATTACAGGCTGATTATGCCTCATTATCATTAGGTGATGCCTATGACTGTTTTACTACGTTGAACTGAAACATGTTTTGTAGGTATAGGTACCGAACTAATAAACTTTTGTTCCGAAATAGCAAATTGAATTTAAAATTAAAAAACCGGCCAAGTGCGTGTCGGACCACGCACAATGAAGGGTTCCGTAGTTAGGATGAATTTATCCCAAAAAAAAACTTAACATTGTAGTTGAAAAACATGCTCTCCCATACATCTATGTACGTTACGGTCAATTCTTCAACTGCAAATTTAAGTTGGTCGACTATTACTCGGTAACTTATCAACCCTACTTAGCTGTGATAGTTTTCGTTTTAATTTCGTTATATATACTACTGCCATGAATTTTTGCGCACTTGACTCTAACAAAAAATAGCACTTTAAAGCTTGATATTACGCAAACGGATCTCAGAATTGAAAAATGGTAGAAATATTTTTAAACGGCCTATTCAACGATACCCCACACCATGTATTAGATGAGAAAAAAATATATATTATAATCCCCGTTTTACGTGCAAGGGAGGTACCCTAAAAAAAAATTATTTTCATGGTTTTATTTTACTACTTTCTCGGCGTGATTAATATGTACACCCATGCCAAATTACAGCTTTCTAGGACTAAGCGTCTCCGAGCTAAGCCGGGGACAGACAGACGGACGGACGGACAGACATACACACAGACAGACGGACATGGCGAAACTATAAGGGTTCCTTGTTTACTACGGAACCCTAAAAAGGTTCATTTCAGCATTAAGGCGACGATAACTGAGTTTTAATGATTTTGTTCTGAAGATCACGTCTAAACGAGCAGTGTTAATGATTTGAAAAAAACTATATATTCAATTAGAGCATTTTCTCAATAACTTAATATGTGAATATTTTAGATTATGTTTATATTACATAGTGAAATTAATTAGTAAAGTTATGCCTAACGCGGATAAAAAACTGAGAATGGCGCAAAATCTACCAAGCGTGAAAAATACGCTTGGTAGATTTTGCGCCATTCTCAGTTTTTTGTCGGCGTTAGGCATAGGCTTAGTGAAACCTTCACCAAGTTAAAGATAATTTAATTATTGATCTTTTAGTATACGCGTTTTATTGAAATACCTTTTGTTTTGTTTATAATAAATTAATAATGCGTCAAATTGGGGACCAGCGCTCCTTGATGGGCGAGTGCTACTACTGGCTGAAGGTACGACGCGTTGCGTGAGGTCAGTACAGAACACGCAAGCTAACCACTCAAGGTCACTGGCACATATCTGAGTCTTAATGATTTATTGTCTGACGTCTGTCTGAGTCTTAATGATATAGAAAATTAATGTCTGACGCTGGTTTTCTAATGAACCTTTAGGAACAAGTGACGGGAAGTACAAACAGTTTCCAACATATAGGTATTATACATATTTTTATACTTTTAAATAGATAAATAAACTAGTAATCAAACAAATATAACTACATAAACAAAAACAACGAGAACTGTCTTAGCGATCAGCTAGATTGATCCGTGCACGGTGCACTCACAATGCGCTACAGGCCGCCGAGTATATTTACTAAAAGACAAAAAAAAATATAAATAAATAAATTATAATAATAGAAACTATAATAAAAAAATGTACACAACATTATTTTTAGTATATGCGAAACCTGAATATAGTTTTTTCAGAATAAGGAACTGAATCAATTTCAATAATTTTTATACCATGTTAAGGCTTCTACATACCAGCGCGACTTGTCGCGCGACGCGATACGGCACAAAGGCCTTGCGTGTCGCGGGACGAGCGGTGCCTTTGTGTCGCGTCACGTCGCGCGACAAGTCGCCCCGGTATGTAGAAGCCTTTATATTTTGTCCCAAAAATATTTAAGTGTGATGGAAAATGTTATCACCATTTAATTACTTACAATACAATCGCCGTACGGTTAGCAACCTACTGCCAAATTATTATCAATGAGCGCAAGACGACCCTGGAGGCGCGGGGGCGCCGTTAGCATGTTTTTGTACGGACAACCCGGTAACATAACAACCTGATAACTTTGTGATTTTTCATGATACAGTTTTAATATCTTGTACATAGACTCTTTACATAAAATACTAGACATGTGTTTCCGGTTTCGCATATATTAAAACTAATATTGTATTTAAGTACCTACCGGATGACTTTTTTTACCGTCTTGAAACAAATAGGGTATATTAGGTGAACGGAGTAGAAACCTATGGCATAGTCCTTTTTTTTCTTTTTTTTTAACGTAGTAAGAAATTGATCTTTCATTAAATACTACACATTTGAAGTAAACTTTTCATAGTAGATCACGCTACGAGTTCATTTATAAAAAGACTGCCATAGGCTTCCACTCCGTTCACCTAATATACCCTGTTTTTTTCAAGACGGTAAAAAAAATCATCCAGTATATTGACATAAAAATCTAGGTATACCTAAACAATAGTAGAGTAACAAGGTCGTATCAAGCTATCATCTAGTGATTCTTACCTATTCTTCTCCATAGAGATCTACGTTTTGGAATGGGCAAATAGCTTCAACTTTCTGACTAACTGACCGACTCTTTGACTATTCAAAAGTACCTGTAATAGGTTTAATTGAAATAAATGCCTTGGGTTTGAGTTAGTCGTTGACGGAACGAGGTCTCAAGCGCTACTGCAGAGCACGAGGTCCTGGATTCAATTCACAGGTCGAGCTAAGTGGTATTGGGTTTTTTCACCAAGAATTTCTCCCGGAGTTTAGATTTGTGCCCGATTGATGGCAATAAAACTTAAGTGGCAGTGGGCAGGGCACATTGCACGCGGAACAGATGGCCGATGGGGCCGAAAAGTTCTGGAGGGACGACTGCATACCGGAAGACGTAGCGTTGGAAGGTGATGGCAATAGCCTCGCCCCCTATGACATGGGATTTTAGCATAACTGGCGAAATTTGAATGTACTCTGCCTAACCTTTCGGGAAAAATGGGGTGAAGTTATGTTATGAAAAAAGTTGCAGAATGTTTTTCACTCTTTGTACAGCATCATAAAATCCTTACATATTCTAAAACAAAGTCCCCTGCCGCGTCTGTCTGTCAGTCTGTCTGAACGCGATAAACTCAAAAACTACTGAACGGATTTCCAAACGGTTTTCACCAATGGACAACAATGGAGTGATTCATGAGGAAGGTTATGGTGTATAATTTATTAAAGTTTTGTGTAAATTGGCTGAAATATGACTATTAATGTTGAAAATTTTGGAAAAAATCATGCCGACTGGGAGCTTTACTGGCATGAGCCGCGTGAACCGTGCGAGATACCTACATAAAATTGTGTAAACCGTACGAGATACATAATATAGGATTGTTCATGAAAAAATCCGCAACAGCATAATAATATGTGTATCTTCTAAGGATGATCCACAGTAACTATTTCAATGTTATTTCCGAAGCTATACTATCCGGTATTTTATTAATAATTATCCAATAAAACAAATTATTTAAATTGGACATTTAATTAAAATTAAAATTGCCTTTACATCATATCATTTGAATGAATACTTTAAAAGATATCACAGTAATTATGGTTGATGGAGACAGCGGCGGCGTGCGGAGGCGGGCGCAATTCGATCGCTTCGTTTACTTTTAATCCCGATAGTACACACGGCTACACATCAAGTTATATATTTCCAGTATAAGCTGACCTCTCATTGTACGAAAATCCTATACAATGCGAGATCAGCCTAAACTGGATATGTATTGGTTGATGTGTAGCCGTTTGTACGTTCCCGTGGGATAGTTTCCGACATGCACGCGGGCGAAGCCGCGGGAAAAAGCTAGTGTTGACTAGGCTTCCAAACAAGGAAAATAATGCATAATTATGGGATCCGGTAAGCTTTTTTAATTACCTAAGTTAGCAGTTCAATCAACTCCGCCTATAGCAGTCCACTGCTGGACATCTAGGCCTCTCCCAAGCTGTGCCACAACACCCTATCCTCCGCCTTCGGCATCCAGTTAGCAGTTAGGGTCAAATTAAATAAGATGGCGAAATGTTTCTATTTTGAACTTAATCTTCAACATTTTAAGGTTTAAAATCATTTAGAGAAATTTGACAGTTTGGTATACTCGTATCCTGGTGTGCTAGCGACTTTAAAATGCAAGTCGCTGCAGTTATGTCACACGATACCGCAAAACAGATCTTATTTGAATCTTAACCTTGGCCGCTAACCTGGTTGTCGAAAGGCAATCAAGTTTTCATCGGTAAACACTCTGTTAATATTGCCTATTAGTTTCCTGTAACTTGTTTATGTACACACGGCTACACATCAAGCTACAGATTTCCAGTATACGCTGCCATCTCATTGTACGGAAATCCTATACAATGCGAGATCAGCTTGTACTGGAAATGTATAGCATGATGTGTAGGTAGCCGTGTGTACAAAGGGTCAGAGGAAGTAAAAGCATTTTTTTTTTGTTTCCTTTTCCA
This sequence comes from Tiliacea aurago, assembly GCA_948098905.1. Classification (NCBI taxonomy): domain Eukaryota; kingdom Metazoa; phylum Arthropoda; class Insecta; order Lepidoptera; family Noctuidae; genus Tiliacea; species Tiliacea aurago. Next base: position 21,180,355 of record OX402581.1, on the reverse strand, counting down.
ATAGCCAGCACCTTAGTTGCGTAATACGCTTTTAATCAGAATCTGAATGATTTTGTAGGATATTGCTAATCCATTGCTTCTGTCGCTATACCTGATTATAGCGACAGGTTAAGCCACTTTAAAATGATTAGCTTAAAAGAAAGACGTAACCATTCTGACTTACTAATACTCCATAAAATTATAAACGGTACAATAGACGCATAATTAGTAAACTATTTTAAATTTAGGTCTAGCCAACGTAGTAAGCGTCATTATCGTATTTTTGAATTGCCTACATCCACATTAAATACCACATTTAATAGCCCCCTAACACATACGGCAAGGATATAATGAAAGGTCCAACTTGACTTGAACTGACAATAGGGTAATCCAATTGATATTTCTCCATGAGTCAAACAGTGCGAAGAGTGCACGTCTGTGTAGCTCAAATTGGTTTGTTTTGTCGTGTTCTGGATTTGGGTCTCTGGACACACTTTTAATTTTTTTCTCTTTTCTCTCTTTATTCTTTATATGTTAAATGTCATGCATACCTGTTATTTGCATGGTTACTGGAGTGCCAATTTTATATGTTATTTAATTTTGAATTGTAAGTGACTATGCTGTTGGTGTGCTTATTATAAATAAATAAATAATATTAATATAATATAATAAAATAATAATAATAATTATTATTTAAATTTATTATTATTAAATATATATTATTATGGTAAATATATATTATAAAATATGGTATTATTTAAATCATACAATGGCAGCCAAGTCAAAATCGACCGTGAACACCATGTTCACGGTCGATTTTGACTTGTTTTGTTACATTTTCAATACTGAAAAACCATAAAATTCATAGTTAACAAAATATTTTTTCTTGTTTATTTTGTGAACATGCGCGAGCGCCGTGCACGCAGGTAGCTATCGAGACCTTATCGCCTTTCCCTGCCCCTCCCCTGCCATTTCGCCTCCCGCCTCTAACAAAGATAATGGGACTGTTGGACAATGGTAAACAGTTTTGGTGGTATGAGGAACAGGGTGTAAAGTTCTGTCGTGTCTGGTGGACAACTGCCCGACGGTTGATGTCGGGACGTTGTATATATGCTAGTTGCGTGGTAAACTCTAATTGCGCGATGCAGGTTTTTTGCGTGACGTCAGTGTGACGCGTAGTTCGTATGTGGCGATGTTGATGCCGCTACACAGTCGTTGCTCGCACGTTGTTTACGCTACTTGTTTTTGTGTTACTATCAGCTTGTATTGCGACTTCAGAACTGAATTCTTCAGTGGCCCTTAAGGGCCACTGAAGAATTCCACTATCCATCCTGGCTCCATCATCAGAACCTCAACACCAAGTGCAATGTATTGGATTCATCAAAACGAATCATACGACCCGGAACTCGAAGGGTTTACTAATAACCACTGAAGAGCTCTACTATCCACCTCTTGGCTCCATCATCAGACCCTCGATTATTGTTTGTATATTAGGTACTCAAAAATATATTTGTATTTAAAAAGTGTCAATAAAAATCTAAGTAGACCAAAATAAATGTTAACTAATTTATGAACGTACAAACATGTTGTTTTAATTATTTAAAATAATAGAGCAAAATATTAGTAGGTACCTCTACTACTGCCAATATATTTTTGGATGTACCAAAACACCCTGTTCGCGCTCGATTTCGACTTGGCTGCCATTGTATGATTTAAATAATACCCCAAAAGCTTTCACATGGCATGAGGTCACTGTTGAGAGTTTGGGCCAGATTACATACAAATTTGTCCATAGTCCTTTGTCTGCTCAACAACGTTAATAACGCAACGCATGAATGGTGTCCAACTGTCAAAATGAAAGCCATTGCTACTGTAAGTGTGTTACGCAATTACCCGCTGGCTAAATTGATCTTTGCTCGAGCAGATATTTCAACTTCACCTTGGTTAACGTAATGTCAGTCAAGGTTGAGTGACTACGTTAAGTTATCTTTTATCGATTTATATTCAGAGCAGCGGTGGCCCAGTGCAGTGGTAACGGCCGCGACTTACGAGTTGTAGATCGTAGGTTTGAACCCAGGCGCTTTACTTAGTGTAAATTATTTCATCACTACTGCTCTCAAAACGGTGAAGGAATACATCGTGAGGAAACCGGCATGACCTAGAAAAAAATCGAAGACATATTATGACATGTACCATCCCGCATTGGGCCCGCGCGTGGCGGATTACGACCCACTCCGTCTCACAGAGAGTGGGAACATTATAGGCTGATTATGTTAATTTACTTTCAGTTCAGACGTGCAATCAACCTGTAAAAGCTTATTTTGATTAAAAATCTAAAGACTTTAAGACTAGCTCGTTGGTCTATACGTACTGCTGAGCTTGAGGTCCGGTTCGATTTTCAAGTCGGGCAAAGTGTTAGTGGGTTTTTCTGTCTGGAATTTTTAGCAAACTTTTTTTTTTTAGGTGGAAAATTAGGGCGTGTCAGAATTTTAGTGACTAAAATCCACCCATGTTCCTTCATTTGCCTGTGATATCCCTTTCGGACAAATTGGCAACCCCGTCAGTTCGTGCTGACATGTCTTTGAGCCGCGCGTGGAACACAGAGTCTTGATTTGTGCCTGGTTGATGACAAAAGGCTCACCCCTTAATACATGGAACATACGGTGAAATGTGGGTGTACTAAAAGTACACCTCGACCCAATTCTTCGGGAAAACAAGATGTGATGTTACGTTTACACCTTACGCCATTTCATACAAACTTTCAAGCCCTTGTTTTTCGAAATGACTGAACCGATTTTAATGAAATTTCATACGCATAAGCAGGATACAATGGTCTAAAAAGTTAGTAAAGAATATTTTCGAAATGTCTTATTTAAAAACAGAAAACTGGAAATCTCTGTTTCTATGGAAAATTAAAAATCGGTCTAATTTGGCTGTAACACTATTTTTCGAAAATATCTTTACTAACTTTTTTTTAACTCCTTGATGGGCGAGTCCTATTTCTGGCAGAACGTACGACGCGGTGCGTGAGCTCAGTACAGAACACGCAAGCTAACCACTCAAGGTCACTGGCATATATCTGCGTCTTAAACATGTTTGAAATAAAGTTAGTTCGTAAGCTCTGTTTTCTATTTCACGAAAACGATAAAAACTTTTTAATGCGTTTTAGGAGTCAATCGGGAACGCTAAAGTCAATAAAGCTGCACAATACGTTGTTTGTTTTGTTCTTTTTCCATCAAACCGGTCGTACCTATACTACGAGTACCATACCAGCATTTTTTTCGAAGTAAGCAGTTTAGCTGGTCTTAAAAGTCACAAAACGACCCTGGTACTGCGAATCATTTGTTTTTTTTTGTAATAACCAATTATTTTTTTAAAGGGCGACTCATTTTTATTTGGCGAAAATATTCATGTTTTGCACACGAATTACGACAAATACGAATTAATTTTTTTGATTTTTCGTAGAGTACATACGTCTTTCCCATGTTCTGCTATTATCCAATACCTTAGAGCATTTCAAAATCAAAATCAAAAATATTTTAATTTCACGTAAGCCTACATGGGCACTTATGAAACGTCAGAAGCTAGGTGCACGGTTCCAATATTGGTCGTTTCCTATGGAGAAGAGCCGGCAAGAAACTCCACGGTTACTTTTTTTTTGTGTTTATTATTTGTGTTATTTATTATGTTCTAAGCCCAATACGCATTATTATCTAATGAAATTATGGAGATAAGCCAAGAGTAGCCACCTAACTAAGCTTAAAAAGTTTAAATACCTACATAACAAGGAACTTTTTTAAACATAAAATAAATTACCACATAATCTGAGGCACGTGCACAAAAACAAGATTAAAATTAAATCTATATTTAAAAAAATGTATAAACTGTATAATGTATGTATGTATAATGTATAACACAAGAAGTTGTGCTATTTAGACGCAAAAAACAACAAAGAAAAATATTTCATTTCAATTTAAAATTTTATTAGAATGTCAATTTTTTTAAACAATTTTACAGATCTACCATATCAAGCCATGAGAGCCTATTTTGTTATTGTTTATTATAACCAAAGATATAAATAAATATGTCTAGATAGACAGCCAAAGCTGGGTGAACTCGTCGAAAAAAAATTGCGCCCAACTGTTGGCCGTAAAATGCAAGCACACTAGAATAACACAATGACAGCAAAATGACGTGGCGCGAGTGTAAGACGAAGCTGTCACGCACACCAGCCTATCAAAGTTGGCCTGTTTGTTTTAGTTCTTTTGCAGAGTGACACTCTATCTAGGCATCATCGTTTCAGCCGAAAGACGTCCACTGCAGGACATAGGTCCTCCTCAAGGGGGGTTTGCCATAATCGCCATGCTTGTCAGGCGGGTTGGCGATCGAAGTATGGTATTGAAATGCATAGAGAACGCTGCTGCCCATTCTCTAGTAAGTCCCTTAGTCGCCTTTTACAACACCCATGGGAAGAAATAGGGTGGTGCTATTCTTAACGTCCGGCACCACACGGCACATTAATATATTATAATCAAAGATTATAACTATACAGGACTGCTACCAGAAATCTTACAATGCGATCCGTATCGATGAGTGCTAACTTCTGAGTCAGGTCTAGTCTAAATCCAACCGACACAATGACTGCCGAGTTCACATTGCACATGCCAACAACCTTGTGTGCTAAGTCGAGATATTTAATAATAATAATCCATTTATTTCAGGCTATGCAGGCCCATAGATAAATACCTTAACCTCAACATACATATTTTTAACCAAATTAAAACTATAACTTAACACACGTTGTCGGCGTCGTGTATCGCTGCGTGGTGTCGCGTCACCGTCCTCGGAAACGTCGATATACGACACCTTTTGGCCAAAAGTCCTCCTTCAAACAGGTCTGTAGATGGTTGGTTGGGATTCGTACCACAAATGACTTAAAGTTGATGTTGTGGCGCGATTCCAACCTTTCGACCCTCAGAATCCAGTTGGTCTTCACTTTCACATACTGCACGACTTCCTCGACCGTCGTGGAGTGGTGGTGGATGTGGTGTTAATTAATGTAACATCGACCATCATTGCGCGACGCGCTAATCGTTCTATCACCATTATAGCCTTATTGGCGACAATAGTCCTGTCAGTAATGATAGACCGATCCGTACAACGTGATATGGTCATTTTAGAGAACTAGGTCGGGCACATACTTGTAATGCGGTACCTCAGTGTCCACAAATTTATATTTCAAAATATGTTGCCGGTGAATAATTCTGGCTATTTGGTTATGCCTGTGCAAGTACTCGCCGTTAGCCAGACGAGAACAACCAGATATAATATGTCTGATGGACTCACCCGGTGGCATGCCCAACACACGTTAACCGTCCCGTCCTTCATAATATGTCTTCGGTAGTGATTCGTCAAAATAATTTCGTCCATATCTGTACAGACGAAACCTTCAGTTTCTACCAAAACGTAGCCAGGATACGGACGCTACGAAACCTACACCGGGCTCGGGCAGAGCCCGCTAAAAGTTCCCGTGAAGCTCCATGCTTTACCTAGCCATAGCCATGGAGAGCGGGGTGAGCCCGTTGTCCACTGCGACTACATCACGGTGCATACCCACTTCGACTTTAAAAAAATATTACCTGAGTTTGTACACCTCGCGATTGGGGAAGGTCTTCGGATTTAAAAAGCCTCGACCCCCGCACTTCGACGGGGTGTACAGTCTCATCACCAATGATCGTGGGTGCATGTTGTATCCAGTTTGCGGTCAGCAGTGTCCTCCTATCCAAGGCGTCGAGTTCGGTCTGAGTTCATTAGAGTATGCCGAAAAAGTACATCAAAACCGGCATGACCCGGCGCACCTTTTTCCGCCTGAAAGACTAATTAATACTTTCTTCAGGCAACCAAATAAGTGCTTCTTCAACGATTGCTTCATCTCAGCAATGTTGATACCTAACGCTTCCGACACATTCAATAGTAGATTATTATTGCGCGCGGATGACGATTTAATTAAGTTCACCCAAGATTAAGACAGCTTTATCACCGAGGAAAATACTGTACATTTCGTACCATTTGCGAAAAAATTAACACAAAATAAAATGAGATAAGCATTAAAATAAACTTAACGTTTATGTATTTGAAGAAAACAAAAACGCGGCAAATTCCTAGACTAATATATTTTTGTCGGAAAAGCAAAGGCATCAAGCATACGGCCTCGTCGGTTTTCGTAATTTTATTGAATAATCATAACTGCATAATAAATGCGTATTCCTTTTTCAAAAAGATGTATAATGCTTTATATACAAACCATTGAGTTTGTAAACACAGATGTAGTTCAATATAAATTTCGGGAAGTATTCCAAATTTAAATCACATTCTCCCCCTAGAGGATGAATGAAATTCAGTAAAATTTTCTTTCCCTGTTTTTAACAGATTAAAAATTACTATTGTTATGTTCGCTTTTTGTGGCATAGAATGTCACTTTTTTGAGCAAGTGGTACGAAAATACTTATTATTAATTTCTAACGTGACGGTATTATCGTGGACGCCCCCATCCACGTCCATAATATGTATAGAAATATGTGCACGCTTTTCAATTTTAAAGCGTATCGAAGCATAGCGTACAGTATTTTAAGTATTCTGTTTTTTTTTGTGCCTGGGTCAAAAAATTTTTTTTTCTTTCTTTGTTTTCTTTATATAATTCCATACATTTTACTTCCCTGTGTTATCGTGATGCCGTGACGTGGACGTGGACATCCTCGATAATATCATCACGTCAGAAATTATTAACCTACAAAGCGATTAAGCTCAAGACGCACAGGTAGCGGGTGCGGGTCGGGCGCGGGACGGGCGCGGTTTAGGACAGGACGGCAGTACGGCGGCGGCGGCGGTTGAATTCGCTGTATTTATATGAACGACACCACACGAAACGCGTGCGCGGCTCCCGTCGCCGTCGCTGCCGACCCGCTGCGCGCCCGACTCGCGCACGCGTTTCGTGTAGTGTGCCACCGAGCGCCAGATCCTCTCTATGTTGTTGTTTAGTTTTAATTTTCTCAGGTGTGTCTAAATACAAACAAACACAGAGTTGCAGATGTTTATGTTTGATGACAATAATTTTTGTATGTGTAATTGGGGAGGTATAATAGTCAAGTCATCAATTAAATATTATGATAACATTATAAATTCGACGGTACGGTTGGCGCAGTTAGTTAAGCGATTGACTGCTGCGCTGCGTGTCGCAGGTTCGATTCCCGCACGGAACAAATATTTGTATGACCTACAAGTAGTTGTTTCGGGTCTGGCTGTTTGTGTATGTGAATTGAAATGTTTGTAAACGCACCCACAATACAGGAGAAATTAATAGTGTGGGGCAACGTTTTCAAAAAAAATAAAATTAGAGCTGTTTTACGCTTATTAGAAGCTGGCAATGCGTAGACATATCACAAATTTGGTTGCTTATGATCTATCACTATGCTGCGGCATATTAACAGTAGCTTGTTTTACAATATATGGTCGCTTGAAAAGCATTTAAGACGCAGATATATGCCAGTGATCTTGAGCGGTTAGCTTGCGTGTTCTGTACTGAGCTCACCCAACACGTCGTACGTTCAGCCAGTAATAGGACTCGCCCATCAAGGAGCGCTGTCCCCAATTTGACGCATTATTAATTTATTATACACAAAACAAAAGGTATTTTAATAAAACACGTATATTAAAAGATAAATAATTAAATTGTCTTTAAATTGGTGAAAGTTTCAGAAAAATACGCTTGGTAGATTTTGCTTGATTCTCAGTTTTTTAGCCGCGTTAGACATAACTTTACAAATTAATTACACTATGTAATTTAAACATAATGTAAAATATTCACATATTAAGTTATTGATAAAATGCTCTAATTTATCATATATTTTTTCAAATCATTAACACTACTCGTACGTGATCTTCAGTATAAAATCATTAAAAGTCGATTAGACCCTCTCCCCCTTATTACAAAACAAGGTTTATCTTCAGACCCAGGTTTAAAATATGGAGCCATTATTGAATTTCGAACTTTATTCCGACTATGGTAAAGTTCCTAAACACAAAACTGTCAACTTAGTACCAAACTAAGTTTTCAGTTTTGTATAAAGAACGGTATTTCAATCACTGTTACGTTCTTTTTACAAATACTGGCTGCATGGTTTAAGCCATGTCAAAATATAAATCTTGTTTTGTAATAAGGCGGTTTAAGTTTGTCGCTGACATATTAATTCATTAGACAACTAAATATATTTGAAGACGAGAATGACAATTTTAAAGAAGCTGCCTTAATTAGCACCCTTTGTTGTTTCGTAAGCAACCTTAACAGCAGACCTTGCCTGATGAAGGTCCACATACGGAGAATTCATATTCCCAAGATATAAATATTTGACGGCGCAGCAAGAGGCGCCGTCTAGTTTGGTTACGAAGTAACTGGAATCACCGAAAAGGTCGGATAAGAGTGACACTGGCTGGTGACAGTTGACAATCACTTTAGCAGAGCGTCGCATCGATGGTTGCGTGGCGGCTGTCTTCAAATGACAGAGAGGATGTCAAGGGAGCCGCTGTCGTACCACGTCCACGATTAACTGTTTTAAGAAGGAGACTTCTGAAAATGGTCAAACATGTGGTTTTTAAAGCAGTGTATCTCTTAAACCGTAAATATTTTTTCCAAAACAAAACAGTATGATATTTTCTAGTCTTTTGTCCATACGGTGATGGAATTAAAAACATAATTAAATATAATTTAATACATAAAAAAAAAATCTTCAAAGACAACTAACTCTTAATTATTTTTAAAAGCAGTTTATCCCTTCGTTAACAGTTATAATTGAGGCAGAGCGAGGTTTATCCCATCACAAGTATCTTCGGATTACTTTCTGGGAAGCCCCGGCAACTTAATTGTATAGATTTAAGATAATAAACACATTTTTTTTTTTTTTGTACCTATAGTATATTTTTTTATATAAGTATACCATAAAATTGCAAATTCCAAACTGCATCCTGTGATGGATTATTTTTTGGTAATTAGTTAATATGTATCTAATTTTATACTATTTAATTTTTATTTTTACGCCATACGTTGTGTCATCGCACATCTCTTTCTTTTATATGCAATCTGACAGTGACAGCGGTTTACCTTTTGTCGGCGTCAATCCTGATGATATTGAAGCTGCTGAATCACTAATACGCTGATAATTTCTGGTGAAGGCTATCCTGCGCCGTTATATATTATAGGACGTTTGTAGGAAGCAAAATAAATCCAAACTTAACGATCTATACAAATTTATGTAGCAGAAAGGGAAATAACACCTTTACTACGGTTATAATAACCAGCGTTTATTAAATATACATGCATATTGAAGTTATAATCATTATCTTTCCCTTAGTAGTTTTATCTGTATAGTGAACACCTGGCAATGGCAGGTAGACGGTAGCCCATAATATGGCGTTTTATGTTATGAACGGAACGTGCATTTTCTTGGCGAAAGCTTTGTTTTTGTTGTCAGGAATTAGTGACACTGGGTGAATCTGGAAATGCCTACTCAAAACGAGGAGTAACTTATTAATTTAGTACCTAATACGTTTTCTCTATAGCATTTAATTAACAAACATGATTTAGCAAATCGACAGTCAGCACTAGATCCTACATACCAGCGAGTCTATTCTTGACTTGATTTAGACCCACATCAAACGAGTCCTTCTGAAAAAAACATATTATAAGTTTAAAGACTACGTTGAAGACAAGGAAGTTTAGCATTAATTCCTTCTGCAGATGTGGAAAAAATATGTAAATGTCTATTAATTAACTGATCCAAAATTACGATGTTTATTTTAATTTTTTTTTTTTTAAATACTTCCTTGACATAACTTTTTTTTAAATTGACATTTAAAATTTAAATTTCAACAAGGTTCTAATTTTTTATAATATTATAAATGGTTTTTTTTAATGTTTTATTAATGTGAGAACATTGTAGGCTTAATTGACTGTAGATTTGTAGACCATTTTCTATTTTGTTAAGTACCTGGTACTTTTGACGGGCTTACACTGTCCTCTCATACCTATAAACTATTTTTAAAAGAGTAACCGTGGAGGTTCTTGTTGCCTCTTCTCCATAGGAATCGACCAATTGACTTTTTGACTTGTTCTTTCATATTTGTGTTTTTATTTCCTTGCGTTATGTTTACAGCAAATAAACGTATTTTCTTTCTTTTCATTCTTCTAATGGGAACCGTGCACCTAGCTTTGACGTTTCATAAGTGTCCATGTAGGCTTATGTGAAATAAAATATTTTGATTTGATTTTGATTCTTGATTTAGTGAGCTTGAACTGGCTTGAAGTGAGCTGCTGATGCTTTGTTTTGGTTTGACTCTATTGACAGCTTACTTCTCCTACGTTTTCGCTGGTAGCACACCTCCGCCACGAAACTATAGCAGCGAAACCGCAGTAGTTATATTCTACTGGCTCGCGTCATGTTCCGCTACTTGAATCGGATGCGAGTAGCGGAACATGACGCGAGCCAGTTTCGCGGCGGAGGTGTGCTACCGCGTTACAGTGTGATTTTTAAATAATTACTGCCTCGTTGGTCTAGTGGTCGCAAGCACTACCGCTGAGCATGAGGTTCTGGGTCCTAATCCCGGGTCGGGTAAAGTGTTATTGGGTTTTTTCATCTGGAATTTCTCAATAGCTGCCCGGAGTCTGGATTTGTGCCCGGTTAATGACAATAGGCTAGCCCCTTATTACATGGGGCTTAAACATTACTAGCGAAATGTGGGTGTACTATAGGTATACCTCTGCCTACCCCTTCGGGGAATACAGAAAAATCTGTCATAGGATATAGGCTAGGATAGACTGGCTGGTATGTAGGCTCTAGTGCTGACTGACGATTTGCTAAATCATGTTTGTTAATTAAATGCTTTAAATAAAACGTATTATGTACTAAATTAATAAGTTTACTCCTCGTTTTGAGTAGGCATTTCCAGATGTTATGCTATGTTATTTAGATTGGCAGTTCGCTAACAAAAATAATACACTTCCACGTAATAACTTTATAATAATAATAAAGAAACTAATTTCAAGGTTACTTTTTGTGATTCATAGAATACAAAATGGTTCTAGTTGGAGTTTGGAACTTGCTTTGAGAAAAACTTGCTGGCTTTTAGACGACGAGTAGCGAAGCATGTCTCGGTTTGATTTTCTTTTATTATCGCGTTTAGTTCAACTTATATTTGATCCTAATCTATATTTCGGATCCTCTACTTAAGATCGTGATTGGACATAGAGGGGCGGCTGAAAAGTTTTGAGCCCAGGGTATTAAAAATGCTGATAAAATTTATTTTTCTATGTAATCTCCCTCTACTTCAATACATTTCTTACATCTACACTAATATTATATAGAGGAAAGATTTTTATGTTTGTAACGAATAGGCTCCGAAACTACTCAACCGATTTAAAAAAATCTTTCACCAGTAGATAGGTACATTATTACGGAATAACATAGGTTATAATTTAGTTTAAAAAAAAAATGAGATCCGCTCTTACGCGGGTGAAACCACGGGGTACAGCTAGTTTGTGATAAAGGGCTTTTTATTCGTTCTAGTTTTCTTTATTTTTTCAATATTTTCTTCGTTATCGGCAGTGTTTTACCGCCCTGACCTGGGGTCATCTTCTAGCGACTCCCTGCCATGCTTGAATTCTCGGCTCCAACATTTTACGGTCGCAAATGAAGGTCTAGACTCCCTATAAATTGTCGACATCTCTTCAAATATTTCCGTTGGCGTTTTGTTCTTCTTTGTGAGGAATTTTATGACAGCTCTGTATTCAAATTTTGTACAATACGCGGATGACATGGGTAGACATTACTTCCTGAATTTATTTCATAAAGTATTTTACTACAAAACTTAGATATTCACATAAAGAATTGATGTTTATACGTTCTAGTTCACATACATTTTTTTTTGCATAACTTGTATTATATGAAGGCGTAATAACAGATTTTAAAGTCACTACAATCATATATCTGCGCCATAAGAGGGCGTACAACAGTTCACTAGCGCCACTCCTTTAAAAAAATATTATCTCGTGACAGAAGGAATTTTGAATAACGGCTAGTAGGGACCCTCGGTAAGTGTGTCTAGAATTTTCTAATACCTTTTATAAAGTTTCATATTGACACACGAAGCAACAAAATACGATCTAGAGGAACATGGCCGCTTTTCTTTATATCGTATTTTGTTGCGTATTTTGCAATATGAAACTTTTTAAAAGGTATTAGAAAACTCTAGACACACTTACCGAGGGTCCCTACTAGCCGTTATTCATAATTCCTTCTCTGTCACGATATAATACTTTTTTAAAGGAGTAGCGCTAGTGTACCTTTGTACGCCCCTCTTATCATAACAGATCCGACATGCGACATATACATAGAATATAATATATGAATACAAGTTTAATAAGATACTACGTAGTATATTCAATCAAATGAAACTAATCACAGGCTTATCATAAACTTGAAATGGTTATCACCGGTTGTTTGTAGGTCAGGACACATAACTACATACGAGGAGCGCTCGGCTATATATTTAGCGAGGTAGGTATATATCTATACGTAACAATTATAGGTATATGTGAACAGCCTTCACAAACTCCTAACGTGAGGCACGTGTTATTTTCGTTTTTTTTTATGACGTCACGAGATTTGATTATAGGTAAACATATTTACTTTAGCTTAGAGGGGTTTATTTATCAACGCTGCTCAAAGTTATAATTAATAATGATTAGCGACTGTATAACCGTAAATTTTTGACGTGTAAACATCGTTTATAAATTAACCCTATAATTATTATCCATGTGTCTGTGTGGTGCCGGACGTAAAGAATAGCACCTCCCTATTTCTTCCCGTGGATGTCGTAAAAGGCGACTAAGGGACTTACTAGAGAATGGGCAGCAGTGTTCTCTATGCATTTTAATACCATACTACGATCGCCAACCCGCCTGCCAAGCGTTGCGATTATGGCAAACCCCCCCTTTGGGGAGGCTTATGTCCTGCAGTGGACGTCTTTCGGCTGAAATGATAATGATGATGATTATCTAGGATTCTAGGAGTTATCATTTCCTTGATTTCCTTCTTTGTTACATACTTTTTTATTACATAAATTTATTGTTTTAGTACCTAAGCTGAAAGATTTCACGATCTTTACATGATATTTAAATCATAGTAATCGTAAAGTAATACCTAATGTGTTGCTTTCGAGACACGTACTTACCTAACGTATAAATGATAAAATATTTTATTTCTTTAAGTATCTAGGTCTGTACAAACACATAGTCAATCATATTTTTTAAAAAATCAGGTTACGTACATAAAAAAAAACATACAGACGAACACATAACTTCCTCTTTTTTGGAAGTCGGTTAACTAGATGAGTATGATTAAGATCATAATTAATATAAACGTAATTACAGAAACAATTAAAAAGCTATAGTGTCTCGCGTGGATTCACGTTCCGGCGAAGTATGTGTATTTGAGACGAATATTTAGTTATTTTAGCTGCGGAGTAACAGATACGACTGCATAGAGGTGAAGAATTGATTTGATTCGCCTTGTCGTAGTACATGAACTTAACTATATTAAGGGGCCGGCGCGGCGCGGCGTAGCATGCGTAGTTCATACAAACGTAATAACAAAATAATATGTAAATCAAACATATTCTTAAGGTAGTGTGTATTAATTTCGATTGGATAACAGAATATCTATGTTCCCAAATATATATTTTGAAAGGACAATGATATAAAAACGAGATATTATGAGGAATTTAAAAATTCTATAGAAAACTTATTTTTCTCATAACTCTTGTTTAAATCAGTGTCCATTTAAAATATATATTTGGGAACCTAGATATTCTGTATTCCAATCGGAATAAAGACACTACCTTAAGAATATGTTTGATTTACAAATTATTTTGGTATTATGAACTACGCATCCATCGCCAGCCTCTTAACCTTCGATCATTTACGATGGGCATTACGAGTTCCTATTACTATGTCCTAATAGTGCTTGTTATCCGTAAGTTTTATGTTTAGGCCGTTTTCATTCAATTGTTAGAAATACTAATTGATATAACTCGTAGTAATTTATATTTGGACGAAATGACAAAATGAGAGTGTACTAAAGGTAGGTACACCTCTGCCCAACCCTTCGGGGAAACAAGGCGTGAAGATATGTTATGTATTGATAATCGCAGGTATAGAGTTGTTTATACCAACATTAGTTTTTGAAAAAACTAAAATCAAAATCAGCTGTTTTATACATTTTGTCGATATAAGTGAACACAAAGGTCAGCTGATTTTTTTTTCGCGATTTTACTGTAGGTCCCATAGAAAAAAAAAAATCAAAATGATGAGTACAATGACCCCATTTCGGGTTTACTATAAACAAAAACTAATGTTGTATAGAGGTAAGTAATTCTACATGTAATTTTCGTGCATTTCACGACATGATACCAAGTGTGATACGAAACATTGACCCAGATAATCTTAGTAAAAATAACAATATACAACAACATGTTAGGACAATGCATTCTAATTTTTGTGATACTAGTGTTACAGCAAATGTGTCAGAAATCTCATCTAATCAGTTAGTAATCTGTTTGACAGCGTCTCCTAGTGCATATACCAGTATCATTGGAGGTTATATAATACGACGATAAGGTTGACTGGTAGAAAATGCCTCAGGCATTAAGTCCGCCTTTGTACATTGTATTTTTTTACTTGTGCATAAAGTTTTAATAAATAAATAAAACAATATTCTTTTTTTTAAAGCGTCTTTTTGGAAGAGAAATAAAATATTTATAAATGTTTACAGCCTATGCAATGAAGTCATACCGTCTTATTACAAAACAAGGTTTATTTTCAGACCCAGGTTTAAACCATGGAGCCATTGAATTTAGATAAGATAAGATAATTTATTTGCTTAAAACATGGTATACATATTTGTTATTAAAGGAAATGAGATCATACATGTTTTGCTTAAAATTAAAGCATGCAAACTTAGAAGATTATAATACAAATTTGAATTTAAAAACATTATAATTTATGTTCAAAAAAATCCTTAATATTATAAAAATTATTTTCATTCAACCATTCATATAATTTAATTTTGAATAACCTACAATTTAATATTTTTAATACATTAGGTAATTTATTATAAACACGTACACACATAGCCAGGCAGCTTTTGTTATATTTTGATAATCTAGGGAGCTCATCTAGTACAAGTCTGTATTGGTCACGCCGACTTCGAGAACTTATTTCCTCTGCTGTTTTGAATAGTTCTTTATATTTCCTAACAAACATACATGCTTCATACAAATATAATGAAGGTAACGGTAGCAAACCGAGCCTTTTAAATATAGGTTGACATGATTCACATGGAATCCCATATATGGCTCGTAAACATTTTTTTTGGGCGACAAATGCTCTTTTGTTGTCAGTACTATTTCCCCACATAATTAATCCGTACCGCAACGAGGACTCAACATATGCACAGTATGACATCACAGCCGTTTTTATATTTGTTAACTTTTTAATCTGTCTGAGGGCGTATACAAATTTATTTATTTTATGGCAAACATTATCGACCTGAGCTTTCCAGTCTAAATGTTCATCAATTACTACTCCTAAAAACTTTGTTTGTGTCACTTCAATAATTTGTGGTATGTCCATTTTAAAATTAAATTTATTTTGATAAGATTGATTAAATTGTATATACACTGATTTTTTAAGATTTATTGATAAATTATTGTTATTTAACCAATTAATTAGATTGTCTATTGTATTATTTATGTCCGCTTCATGATCAGCAATTGATTTATATTTTTTATCGGTAGTAACAACTATGGAAATATCATTCCGTCATTCGTCATTCGTAGAACTTCATTCCGTCTATGGTAAAGTTCCTAATAGAAAACTGACAACTTAGTACCGAACTAAGTTTTCAGTTTTGTATAAAGAACGGTATTTCAATCACAGTTACGTTCTTATTACAAAAACTGGCTTTATGGTTTAAGCCATGTCAAAATATAAATCTTGTTCTGTAATAAGACGGTATAAGTTTGTTTTACTGCACTAGCCTTCGGAAATTCTTGACCAGTAGGTATCTCTGCGCAGGCATATTATTTATGATCACAGAAATTATTTTATTTCAACACTGGGCACCATACTTACCACTAATTGTAAACTTAATAAGCTGTGGCGCAAAAAGAGCTGGTTTCAAAATATTTTTACAAAATGGGGTTTGGAAACGAAAATGAAACGTAACTTGAACTATAAAACAAGTTTTAAAGGTAAACAAACAGCTGTGTGATTTATTATGAAAGAATTAAATGTATGAAAATGGTAACAGAGCACATGTATGCAACTATAAAAAAATAATGAAGGGTAAAAATCGATGACCCAGATTTTGCGTGTTCTTTTATAATGTTTTACCATACGTTGTGTGTGTGTCTTTTGTTGTGCACTTGACTGCAGCAGTGAACGTGTTACTATTTTAGTTTTGCAATTGTTCATTAAATATTATATTACAAAAAATGGTCAGTACCTACCCAATTAAATAATATTATTTATTTAAGTATTTATTTTATTTATTAATAAATAAATTAAATAATATTATGATATCTAATTAATAACGTGTTATTTTACATTGGATGCCAGCTAGCTATTGCTATCTTCACTTCAGCCGAAAGACGTCCACTGCTGGACATAGGCCTCCCCCAAGCACCGCTACTTCGACCGTTTCTCGCTATTGCTTTATCTATAGACTTAATAGACCATTTTCTATTTTGTTTAGTACCTGGTACTTGTTGACAGGCCTACAATGTCCTCCCATACCTATTAAAATTGTAATTTGAAAACATTGTAAGAGCCAATTATTTTTAAAAGAGTAAGCGTGGTGTTTCTTGCCGGCTCTTCCCCATAGGCAACGAACAATTGGAATCGTGCACCTAGCTTCTGAGGTTTCATAAGTGCCCATTTATGTTAATGTGAAATAAAATATTTTGCTTTTACTGACATAAAAAAAATCGAATGTCTGAGTAAGAAATAATTTCTATTTGCTATAATAAACTAAATTGTAAGCATGTGACTTGAATCGTTTTCTGCTAAATGATTATTACACATATTAGTTATCAGATTACCCAAAATGTAATATTTTTGTTTCAATTTGTTTCTCGCCCTGGTTTTACGCCTAGATTCCGATCTCTGAAAATAATTAAGTATGTAAAAACTTAAAATATCCCTTGAATGTAAAACTCACAAGCTTACAGTATCAATTGTTACTTTGTAGTACCTATTTAATTATAGACAATATGTATAAATATAATTTCCAAACTCATTAGCCATGTGTATGCCATCAAAGGCTTCTGTGGTTTTTAGCATAATTATGAACTCTGCGATATATTTTAATTTTAAAGATTAATAAAAAAAAGAAAAAAAAAATACGATAAAACTGTACACAGTAAGTAACAAATTTTGTTGAGAAATATTTGTACATAATGTCCCGTAGCGTTATTTTATGTGAACATTTTGAATATGAATTGAATAATATAATCACTGTATTGTGATGACAATTTGAATGTGAATAGTTTAATGTCTCAGCATTGATTGATGTTACATACAGAGACACTTTGTAAAACTTGTGTATGCATCTGTAAATGTGTTCTTTAATTTAATAGTTTATGTAAAACAATTGAGCCACGATTTTACTCGTTTCTCTTTCCAACTACCAAGTAGGTACTATTATCGGACATAATATGAAAGTAATTCCTACGTAGAAACAGGCATATCGTGACCAGTTTGTCTACTGGAGCCTGTTCCTGGCTAGCTAGTGCAGCCAGTACAGGTACATTTCTCTACACTTTCTCTGTAAATGCTACCCTCGCGTACCCTAAACCGATTAAATGCACGGATATCGCCGTCGTTGTAGGCACCACTTTTCCCACTTTTCTTATTAACAACTCTCTTATAAAGCTACCGCTTTATCATTAGAGGGTTTATGTCGATCGTAAAGTTAATCTGTGTGGGTAATCCTTTCGCTTGTTTATTTAATATAGAAAATATACAGGCTGTGGTGTAAATAGTGGTACAATGTTAATGGGTCGAAACACCATATCTTCAGCTATCACATAACACAATTTGAACCATTTTATCCCATAGGTCTCGGAATAAAATATTTTTTAATTCTTATTTCAAAAATGTAGGTACATCTTGCTTTACTAATTGGTTATAATTTCTAGATTGATGACACATTTTTTTTTTTTGTATTTTTTATAACTGTGGAATACTGTGCAAACACATGTTCAATTTTAAATGTAAATTTAAACGTACTAAAGAGTAAAAGTGTTTGTTTCAAATTTCACGTCGAATCTCTAGATAATTATGTGACTTTGGGTACGACTGGTTTAAAAAATGTAGTACACTGTCGGTGTCCATTATTTAAAAAAAACTGGTCTAGTTAATGCCGATTCTAAAACAGAATAATAAAAACTGATTCCATTATTTAAACAAAAGTTGTAGCCACTTGTAAGAAAAAAGAGCTGAATTAAAAAAAAACACAATTTCATTTAAATTCGTTTAACATTTTGAGTCAAAAAAGATTTCTTTTAAAACGTTTTTTAGATATTTGAGAAACATAAGAAAAAAAAATACTCAATAAATATTGTTGGGGAGGTCTGCAGAGCGAAAACAGCTAAGCATTTACGGTTTATCTAAGTGGAACAAGGAAGTCTGGAAAACTATATGTCAACTTTTATCTAGACAGTTTTCTATGTAGCCAGTGTTACTATATGCAGGTGATAAACCTTCAACAAATATTTTTTTATTATGTAAAAAAATAATTCTCATCAAACGGAAGTCAGAAGTGATTTCTTCCTTCTACACATCCCCAGTAAAGGAAATCCATGGGATGTAAGCCCGCCAAATACGCCACACCCTGTATAATTACAATCGCAATCAGGAAACCATCTGTTACTGTTCAGAAAGTTGTAAAAGTGCATTATTGTTGCACCACTTTTATCTTTATTCGTGAAATCTTTACTTACTTGGGAATTAAAAATAGGTATTACAACAGCAGCAAGTTGTCGGTATGAAACATGTAAAGTGCTCAGTATACTTAGGTATTTTTTATTTTATTTTGTTGTTCCGTATGGTGCCGGACGTAAAGAATAGCACTAACCCATTTCTTCCCGTGGGTGTCTTAAAAGGCGATTAAGGGACTAATTACTAGAGAATGGGCAGCAGCGTTCTCTAGCATTTTAACACCATACTGCGATCGCCAACCCGCCCTTTGTGGGAGGCCAATGTCCAGCAGTCTTTCGGCTGAAGTGATGAATGATGATGATTTATTTTATAGTTACTGTTACACAGTCTTAAAACAATAATTATTGGTTTAATTAATTAGTACTTAATGTTTTATTTATTGCTTAGTTTATAGAGGTATGAGGAACAGGGTGTAAAGTTCACTCTTCCTCCATAGAAAAGGGAGGATCCTCTGACCAGACGGGTGTTGTGTCTGGTGGACAACCGCCCTACGGATGATGTCGGGATGTTCTTGCGCGATGCAGGATTTGTGTGACATCAGGTTTTTGATGCGTAGTTCGCATCTGGCGTTGTAGATGGCCGCCACAGCAGTCTCCTCCGAAGACCGAAAGTCGATAGTGGGCTGAGTCAGTACATATTGTGATGCTAGCCAGGGCCAGTCGTGGTTCCAATGAGTCAGAACCGGGTACCGCATAGTTCTCGGTGAGTCGGAACTGTCTGCGGAGATTCCCCAGTGAGTTGAGGTGGCACTGCGTTATGCGCCAGTGAGTCAGATGTGGTACAGCGCCGGGTTGTGGTTGACTGCTGGCGTCGACCAGGAGAGGGATGAGGGGCTCTCCTAATGGACCGGCCGAAGGTGCAGTGTTCTGTGCCAAGGTTGCTGCTGCGGCTGAGGGTGATGACCAGGTATGCGCGTCCGCTGCATGCTGATGGTCAGGATACCCGTTGAACCCGTGGGTGCTGGCTGGCTGTGTGGCTCGCCGCTCGAAAGCTTGAGCAAGTGATGATGACTTCACGCCGAACTGGCTGCTTCGAAGGCTGCGCCAATGTCCATATTCTGGGTCATCAGTATACTAGTATGAGGAACCGGGTGTAAAGTTCACTCATCCTACATAGAAAACGGGGGATCCTTCAACTAGACGGGTGTTGTGTGTGGTGGGCAACTGCCCTACGGTTGATGTCGTGATGATGTATAGCCAGTCGTGTGGTAAACTCTGCTTGCGCGATGCAGGATTTGTGTGACATGGCGTTGTAGATGCCGCGGCCCACAAGTTCAACGATGAACTTTGACTAGAACATTGAATTATACAGGGTTATTTTTAAAACGTCAATATCCTCTTAAGGGGTCATTGTACTCATCATTATGAACAACTTTTACTTTTGGACCAAAACTGAAATCGCGAAATAAAAATCAGCTGTTCCCTACATTTATGTTCGAATAGTTCGTTAAAATGTAGGGAACACCTGGTTTTTTATTCGCGATTTCTGTTTTGGTCCCATAGTAAAAGTTGTTCATAATGATGAGTACAATGACCACTTAAGAGGTTATTGTCGTTTCAAAAATAACCCTGTATAATTAGTGTTTAACTGTTGGACCAGAAGTAAGGAGTATGTTTAGCTTCACTTTCTTTTCTTGTCACCTTTATTTATTCTGACGAACAAATAATTGTGCATCTGCATAGTTAAGTAAACAGTATCTTAGGTAATAGGAAGGCATCTGCATTATTTGACGCAATGCACTAAGTAAAGCTTTGTGATTCATTTATATTTCGCAATAGTCGACTGTTACGTACTGTCACTGCTATTTCTTGACAATTTCCTTTTGAATTATTGCGAATTAATTCATGATTGTAAGCAGAAATATTCCAGATATCGTAATGTATGTAACATTACGATATCTGGAATATTTCTGCTTACTTATCTGCTAACAAAATGTTTACTTATCGTTAACGATCCTCAGATAAAACTTATTATTTTAGAAGTCATCTTTTGAATATGTTATTAAATCAGGTGTCTTTACAAGAATAATAATATCTTTAGATATTACACGTAAACCTTTTTAAACAAAAGGTTTACATGTAATATCTAAAGATATTAGACATAAACATTATTTTAAATTAAACATTTTATACATAAACTTGGTCAAACACTCATTAGTTTATATCTTTTTACGA
Source organism: Tiliacea aurago (assembly GCA_948098905.1). Taxonomy (NCBI): domain Eukaryota; kingdom Metazoa; phylum Arthropoda; class Insecta; order Lepidoptera; family Noctuidae; genus Tiliacea; species Tiliacea aurago. Next base: position 21,159,094 of record OX402581.1, on the reverse strand, counting down.
TCTTCTTCTGAGCGTATCAATGGTAAAAGTTTATGATAACTAAATATAAATAAATCGTTTTAATAGCTCAAATCAAGAACGCCATAATCCCTAAACACTACAAAAAGAGGTACTTAATAATACTGAACATACCTACATATATGTATATATTTATATATGATTTCAAACAATGAGTTTTCCGTTTAGCGGATTTTCTTTGATGTGGTACGTGTGTTTTTTGGTCTTATAATAGTTTTCATAGGTACATGAACAGTATGACCTTTGACCCGGTATTAGAAACCGAAGTTCACGTAAAATATTAATATGTATTAGTGAACCTACATGGTGTCCAACAGACGGAAACATTTTCAAGCCGCTGTTTTACTGTTTTGTTTTACATCATCGCAAAGGTTTAATTGACTAAACCCGTATTTTGAATGCGATAGAATCATCATCATCGAAATCATCATTCATAATCAGCCTATAATGTCCACTGCTGGGACACAGGCCTCCTCTCTTCGAGAGTACGTGAGCTATGTAATCCACCATGCGGGTCCAGTGCGGGTTGGTAGATGTCACGTCCTGTCTTCGAATTTTTGATTCTAGGACATGTTGGTTTCCTCACGATGTATTCCATCACCGTTTTGAGAGCAATGGTGATGAAATTATTTACACAAAGTAAAGAGCCTGGTTGGGTTCGAACCCACGACCTACAACTCGCAAGTACCACTGTCGGTCACCACTGCTTACTGGGTCACCACTGCTCACTGGGCCACCACTGCTCACTGGGCCACCACTGCTCACTGGGCCACCACTGCTCACTGGCCCACCATTGCTTACTGGCCCAACACTGCTCACTAAGCCATCACTGCTCACTAGGCTACCACTGCTCACTCAGCCATCACTGCTCACTAGGCTACCACTGCTCACTTGGCCACCATTGCTTACTGGGCCACCACTGCTCACTGGGCCATCACTGCCCACATCGTCATTATCTTGCCCATATCTCAATTTATTTGTTGAATCATGATTAAATTTCGCGTATGTTTTTTAATCAAATCTATTATCATTATCTGAATACTGAGTATTGGCAAACATTTTTTATATGCCTTCGCATACAAATGTTTCCTTTAATAATATGAAAAGTATCTTATAAACATATACACTACCTACTTGCAGTTCACTTAATGGCTATAAATCTCGTGTTATATTTATTACAGTAAAAAATAAATTCATTATCGTTTCAATTGAAAAGGGTTGTTCTTGACCAGCTTATATAGGTATTCTATACCTTTGATAAATGACTAAACGCAATTATGCTTATTACGATTATAATTTTATTTTATTATCGGAACCATAAATTATCATCTGCCCAGCCTTTTTCCCAACTATATTGGGGTGGGTTTCCAGTCTAACCGGATACAGCTCAAATACCAGTATTCTACATGGAGCGACTGTCTGTCTGACCTCCACAACCCAGTTACTGGGTAATACGATACTTTCCCCTTGGTAAGACTTGTTGTCAGATTTTCGGGCTTCTGGCGATCCGTAACGACTGTCAAAGATCCACGAATGACAGCCGGGACCAACGTCTGCAGTCATTTGTAGATACAGTCGTTACGGGTAGTCAGACGTCCGAAAGTCTCGGGGATCTCGGTATGTAAAGATGGTCACCCATCCACGAAGCGACTGCGGCAAGCGTAGCTCGATCCACCCATGGGGCTGGTATTACTTAGCCACGAGCCGAATGGAGACTGAATGGACCAAGCCATGAATGGCTTAGATTAAATATATAGATACAATTTAGTTATTTTACCTCAATACAATAGTAATTATTATGTCACTGTTGAAAATCTAACAGAGATTTTAAACAAAAATCTAGCTTTAAACGGGCATAGAGTGCATTTTTTTTTTTTATTATTATTTAAAACGTTGCCCCACACTAGGAATTTCTCCTGTATTGTGGGTGCGTTTACAAACATTTAAATTCACATACACAAACAGCCAGACCCGGAACAACTACTTGTAGGTCATACAAATATTTGTTCCGTGCGGGAATCGAACCAGCGACACGCAGCGCAGCAGTCAATGGCTTAACTAACTGCGCCAACCGTGCCGTCAACCTTTAACCCTTGATCACTCGCGCGGTTTTTAGTCCCGTGAGTACTCGCGGGTGGTTGTGGCCACCACACATAAACAAAGTAGGTTTAAGATATGATTGCTGTGAGTGCAATTATACAAATATTTTATTAATTTGTGTTACAAAACGTATACAAATAAAATACGCAACTTTGAATATGGACTTGTCCAGTTTCTGCCCTCTGGTTACGGGTAATATACCGAAAAAATTAAGATTTAAATTAATATAGATTTATTAATCCTTTTAAGTTTGCGGTACAATATTCTAAAAAAACAAAACAATAGTTTCCGATGTTTTTGACGTTCCATTTTATCCCGTAATTAATAAATAGTTTATTTTTGATCGAAGGAATATATTTATTACGTATCAAATAAGCCAAGATTAGGTACCTACTAAAACATTTGTTTACCACGTATACGTGTTTATTTTTAAATACCCTCTTCTTGAAATGAATGTCGTAATGTTGTTTTATTTTTCATGTTGGCATTGACAACGAGTTACTTCCTGTTTTGGTTACAATAATGACTTACTTTAGATAATCCTAATTCAGTAGGAACAAATACTTAGTTAAGAATAAACAAAAATGGGTAAGTTGAGGAATGAAACCAAAGTATGGAACCAATGATGTCTTTACAAGTAAATATAAAATAAATAATAGATGCTCCGTGTTACAATAAAAAAAAGTGAACCAAAAATCTGCAAAATCTGGTCCGGCGGCTCAGGCCAACAAAATATAAAATGTTTCACTGATCTCACATATGAGTTCCACCATTTAGTACCTATGCTCATTCATAGATTGCGTTATAGTAAAACAAATATACTAAAATCCTAGGAGTATACCATATTTTTATCAGTTTTCGTTGTTTTTAAGTTCCTGACTCCTAAAGCTTATTAATTGACAAACTAGAAAACATCATGTTCGTGAACGGGCGCCATCAGTAGGGCCTGGTCATCTCTTAGCGGCCTTCGTTTATTTTAATTTAATTTTTGAATTGTTCTTTTTTAATCTTTGTTACGGACGCTTTTGACTTTTTGCATCGTTCTCACATGTTTAATTTCAACACGAATGATGTAACCAATTTTTGTAACCATATGTTAATTTAAAAGAGTGTCCGTGGAGTTTCTTGCCCGTTCTTCTCCATAGGTACCTACTAAGCTTTGGAATGGGCAACTAGCTTCATCTTTATGACTGACCGACCCCTTGACAATTCAAAAGTGCCTGTAATTGGTTTATTTGAAATAAATGCTTTGAGTTTGAGTTTGACATAGCGGCTATAAAAATATAAAATGATTTACTGAACATTCATTTTGACCTCCTAGGCAATCGTTCATTGACCCATTGGACATGTCCTTTTTTTTAATCATTATAATAATCAGCTTTTTAAATCACAATATTGAGACCATTCCTCAAAAAATCAAAGTAAATAAAAATAGTTTCTTAATTTTTTACATAATATTCTCATTGGAAAACAAAAAAATAAAGATTTAAAAATATATATTAAGAAAAGTTTATTAAAAATAAACGTATAATAAAATGTTACTTTTTAAAGTTCTAATACAATTATTAGAACTTTAAAAATTATAGCACGAGCTCAGGGTGGGAGGGGGAGGGGTTACAATAGTGAGCACCCCACGCTAACTTTAAGGCTTAGCGCGCACTGCCATGCGTTTTTTTTACCGCAAATCTGTGAAGTATGGAATGTCATAGAAGTGCGCGCATTGCGGTGCCGGTGACGAAAACGCATGCGGTTTTGTTCACAGTAGGCCGCCCACTGCGGCAGAACTAACGCACCGCATTCCACCGCACCGCAGTGCGCGCTCAGCCTTACACGTCCTCATGTAACAAGTGTTGTCGCCGCACTAACTACCCCTCCCACCTCTCATCGCCGCGTTCAAAGTTCACTTGCAGCTACACAGATGATGCATACGTTTAGAAATAAAGAAAATAGCATTATTTGTACGTTCTAAAATCACTGGGGTGCTGCGAGTACTACGCGCGAGTGATCGCGGGTTAAAAAAAGAGTACAGTCAGTCACGCTTAGAACCTTGTTGAGTGGCTATCTTTCACGGCATTATCTCTTACTGGTCGTGCCAACATGTAGAAGAAGACGAACATTAGGCACTCCAGTGCCTAATTCAGCCTAGTGCAGCTGATCCATGGTGCTACAAAACACCAACAAAACTAAATCGACTGTATTTTTTTTCTTCTAGGCCGAGATGCCGACTCCAGACTACAGCGTGGACCTGGACCTGGGCGAGCCTCCACCGGAGCTGATGGAGTATGCTCATCAACACCTGGGAGAGGATCCCAACACCCGCCTCCAGGCCATCTACGAGCTCAGGGAAATGATATATGGTGAGTTCCTACCGTGACTGAAAATTTAATGACATATTGGGCAACAATTTTGATCAGCTTTATTTCTAAATATCTGTAGCAAGAATAAATAATATCTGTTTTAATCATAGTTGACTGGACTTATTGTTTATTTAACCACTCAGACCCTGGCCTGTTAAACCGGATAAAGTCTGATACAGTGCTCCCCCTTAACGTCAGCCCCGTTGACCGGTGACAGTTGACAGTTGCTTTGACATTTATACATGCTGTCCTGTCGTATCAATAAAACAATGTTATCGATAAAAAGATGTTTCAATTTCAAAATAAAAAAATTGTACCAAGATTCCTCAAAAAAAACACAAAAACCGCTATATCTTGTGAATGAAGCGAGATAGAGCAAAAATAACACTTTTTGGGGGCATCTTAAAGGGGTTTCACTAATCAAGACACATCGATCAAGAGGTTCGCAAACCAGAAAAACCTATTTCATATATTTAAATCACATCATCGATAACATCTATCGATACGAGTGGACAGCATTTAATTACGTCAAGTCAACTGCCAACTGTCAGTTTCGTCAACTGACAGCTGTCAACGGCACTTTCCGTTAAGGGTGAGCGTTTTTTCGGGAAACTACTTCCGGCACCTTTTAGGTGCCAGTAGGCTCTGAGTGGGAGTCTGTAATCGCCAACCCGTCTTGTGTTCTCTGCATGAGAAGAGATAATATTTGCCCGGCAGTGGGATGGTCTTATTATTTTTATTCTAATCATTGCTACAGACGGAGTAGTGAAGAAATAGGAACAGTACCCGGGCCATAAATTATGATACAGCGAGCTTTAGAAAGATATTATCACACAGGTTTGAGTACCTAAGGTCCTTTGTACACGGCACGGTTTCTTTACGGTACGGCGTATAAATCGTGCCGTAAAAAAAACGTGTCTGTCAACAAGCTTCCATAGTGCCTACACACGGCGAATAAAACGTAGTTTGTCACGGCAAGAAAAACGAGTGTGTAATAGGGCCCAAGAGAGAAGACAAAGCTGAGCTTTTTCTTAAACTCTTTATTCCATACTATTTTACTATTGTACTGTAAGATATTATTGCCCTTTTCAAACCAGTAAATAGAGCGCGCCGCCGCGCAGAGCGTTGAAATGCGGCTTGATTAATGTGCTTTTATTTTTGTTTCCATTTACATAAAACGCAGCACAATAAACGATATACACCACACCGACTATTTGTGGAACTCCTGATAGCCATGTACAAACAGTAGTATTAATATATAGAGCAACCATGCATATGTAACCGCCTACATCCCGGAGCCCTTTGTTGCGGTCTGTGGGTGAATCAGCAACACGCACGTGCAAGGACGGTGGACTGTTGCAATGTTGTGATACGTACACTGTATTCAATTACAATTAAGTCATTATTTGTGTGAGGTCAAAAAGCCTTCACGAGCGACGATGATACGAAAATGTTACGTTCGGTGAACACTGGGCACACACCAATGAATAACAGGTAGTCGGAGATATGAGGAATTATTTATATAAAAACACTTTATTGTACACCACACACAAAAGACAAGAAAACACACATACACATGTCACAAGTCTTGCACCTGAACAGATGAAATTGAACAAGAACTTAAAAAAACGCTTAAAGATTTAAAAAAAAAACATAATAGCACCAGAAATAAAAACTATTTGATGTTTGAGTATTGTCTGTAAGTTTTTTTTTATATTCATATTATTTATTAGGTCATGAGAGCAATGCAATTTCAATGATCTTCACAAACTGCATTCCACGTGTCTTCAAGATGTGCAGGTTTTATTGATTACGTGGCAATTAATTATTATTAGACAAGATGGTAGTGACCCTGACATGAATTGGATGACCAATGAGGCACAGAGTAACGGACAGAGGGTAAACTTCATACAATCGCGCTATGATAGGTACACTACGCGAGGCAACTGGCTGAGCCGATATGAACCAGTTTCTCTTCGTAGGGACGATGCCGCCAGTTCACGCACTTTATGCTTGTAGTAGTGACAGTAGTGTACCTATCATATCATAGCGCGGTTGTATAAGGACAGAGGGTAAGCTTCAAGGCTTCTACATACCAGCGCGACTTGTCGCGCGACGCGACACGGCACAAAGGCCCCGCGTGTCGCGGGACGAGCGGTGCCTTTGTGTCGCGTCGCGTCGCGCGACAAGTCGCCCCGGTATGTAGAAGCCTTGAAGCTTACCCTCTGTCTGTTTACTCTGTGAATGAGGCATTATAGCATAGCTTGAAATTCAAATTTATTTATTTGTACACATAGGTACTCGTATAATGTAATTATTACATGTTGTTATAAAATAAAATAAAATATTGTGTCACTATGTGCTGCCTTGTAAGGCGTACCAACCTTTTTTTACACAGAATAAGGTGTACAGGTTAAATACCGCTAAGTAAAAGTCTTAAAAACTTTAAAAGCAATAAAAATTAACAAACAAAATAATACAAATTATGGTAACAATAATTAAACTTAATTAACTAAAGTAAGTAGGTAATAAATACATTTGAGAAAAAGGTGTTCGTTTTTATTTTTCTTCTAAATATTCAGTTATAGTATAATAAGCTTTCTGTATTAGGAACTGGAGTGTTTTTTTGAAAGTATGTAAGTATCTAAGCTTGATAGATGCATAGCACTTGTAGACATTAAGTATAGATTGGAAGAAAATGAGCTATCCTAATATCTCTACTTTTATAATTCAGTTTAACTTGGCGTAAGGTTTATGAAAGCACAGCAAACATTTAGTGATTTAATGCTGCACCGGTTTGACGTAAACCAGCGCAGCGCTGGGGCTCTGTCTCGCATAGGGTCACAGCATTATGCTGAGCGATGGTCGTTTTGCGTGAATATGACGCATATTTCCCTCAACTTTCGTGTTTGTGTTTTTTTTTTCTTTGCGTTATGTTTACCGCAAATAAACGTATTAGGGCTTTCCAATTATTGAACAGATTTTGAAATTGCCATCCGTTTGCTACTTCTTTGCACTATTAATTTGAGCTTGATTAATTCCAAATGATATTACTTGGGTAGGGTAACAATCTAGAATTCATGATTGTTCATATCAATCAATACTTCTACAAAATTATTTTTAGTAGGAACCATGAATTTATAACATTTAACCATAGCCCTTACATACAGTCTGTGTGGTGCTGGAAGTCTGTCTGGTACCGGACGTAAAGAATAGCACCACCCTATTTCTTCCCGTGGGTGTCATAAAAGACGACTGAGGGACTTACTAGAGAATGGGCTGCAGCGTTCTGTATGCATTTAACACTATACTGCATTCGCCAACCCGCCTGCCAAGCGTTGCGATTATGGCAAACCCCTTTGGGGGAGGCCTATGTCCAGCAGTGGACGTCTTTCGGCTGAAATAATGATGATGATAGCCCTTACAGGATACTAGATGAGTCTTATGAAATGGATTAGTAGCTATTCTATAGCTACTAATCCATTTCATTAATTACTTAATTAGTGACAACATTTCTGCTAGCCCAAAACAACTACAACCTATCTCACTTAGTTTGACGTTGTTTCACTGAATTATTCAGAGGATAATCGTCGTATGGGGACAAACAGGCTCGTCCGTGGCCGCGATTAAAATTGATAAAGGCGAATTATTTAGATACATGCGCATAGTTACAACGTGCCAAGGTGTTGAACTATGTTATACTAAGAAGACAGTAGCGAGACCAGACTATAATAATATCTAGGAAAGTTAAGATATCATGGCACCCGACAACGAAGACGATACAACATTTTAGATAACGTTTCGCGATGCTTAATGTCAATTTAAGCCGTATTGACACGATACTGTCGTGTATTGATAAAATACTACATTCACAAACATATCACATTAACATCTTGAGTGAAAGAATCCATGTGTACAAAATTCCCAATAAGTGTAATAAACAAGGAGGAATTCAATTTAAAATCTTGCATGTGCCAAAATCAGGGCACATACAAGAGGAGCTTTTGTAATTTATTTAGGTACAATTTCATTCCGTAATCAACAAAATAATATACTACAACATGATACTAATATTTACTAAAAGTATTTTTTACAATGACTGAATATAATGAAAGGCTCAAGATGGAGAAATGTCAAGATCAGAAACAACTTAATAATCTGAGTCATATATGTGCAAACTGCAAAGGCAGCAACATCCTATTTTTCAATGGTATCAAATTTGAATGCAGTGTCAATGTCAAATCAGCTTCATTGATTGACTTAATAAGTTTGTAGCTAAAACAGCAACATTAAATAGTAATTGCACTAGTTTGAAATCTTATTACATTGTACACCGAGGGGAGAAAGTGACCGATTACTAACATGGGTGTAGTTTAGCCGGAGTTTGAGTTCCGATGCTTAGCCTTAATACACATGAGTTGGGAATCACACTTTCTTCCGAGTGATACCTATTTCTATATACTTACTATAACTACGAGGAAAATAAAAGACAATTTTTTAGGTGAAATTTATATTAAAATTGTTACAGTTAATAAAACTCAATGTAAAAATATTCGTGCGCGCGATATTCAATTGTTCATCTTTTTTTTTTAAATCAATGTTCAGCAAAAGTATGTGGCCAATATCATTTTACGTTTGGTGATAAAAACTTTTAGTTTAATGGTAAGTATGAAAGTATTTTAAATTGAAAGCTTCTAAATAAAAAAAAAACAACACATTATCAATCGATTTTCATACACTTTTTCGACCCGCACATTTGTACAATATTAATGAGGTAGGTACTTACATCTGCCTTATTTAAAAAAAAGTAATTTAGAACTGTCCGAGCAGGTATAGTACAATAAAATATTGTTTACCGCCATTTTAGTATGACTCAATTAATTTATCAGAACTGCATCGCGTGATCGATGCTATGAGGATGTTATAATATAGACCACAAAGTAAAAACACGTTGTATACATTGATTGGCTTAATAAATTACGTAGGTTCTTAGGATTTCACGTTTTAAAGTGTCCTTGAGACATTTGCGGTTGCATCGGTTACGTGGTCTGCGGCCGGGAAAACTCAGGTTGGCCAAAAATGTTATTATATTTTCCTATTCGAAAAAAACCTTTAGCTTAGCAGAAGTTTATTTTTTTAAAGCAGCGAAATTGTCTTGATATTATGTATGTATTGCATAAACACTTTTTTGATCTAAATAAATTTAACAAAATTTCCTTCTTCGGAATAAAATAGTATGTAAATAGAGCTATTCTACTTGAGTGTGGTCTATTTTACCTATAATTTCTCATCATAACTTAACCTAAGGTTTATCATAATAGTGTCGTCACTTAAAGCATTGTGAACGTTAAATTATCAACATAAGCTTGCTGAGTGACCGTTCCTTATAAAAATAATAAAAAAAAAAAAATCGTTTAATTCAGGTATTAAACCCATAGTAAAATTACAAAAATAAAAATAAAACAAAATTACAATCCATTATAAATTTAAATTAAATTACATGCACAAAAAAAAAAAATTACAATGGATATAGAAAATTAAATGAATTACATTAAAATACAGCGTCTTAGCATGTACACACAGCGAAGTGTTGCAGACACTATTTGGTTCGTACATGCACATAGTCGAGTCAGGAAGGATGCCTTGAGTTTCCTCAAGAGCCCGTAAAAATCGGTAACTCTGTTCTCAACGAACATGCCAGACGCACTACACCGCCAAGGCAGCTTTAATATAGCTCTAAAGACGTTATTATATTGTACACGAAGAGTGTTATAAGCACTCTTCGTGTACGTGTACCAGAGCTGACTGGTGTAGAATGACTGACAGTAAGCCTTGAACAGAGTTATTTTAGCTTGGTTGGAGCAGTGAGAAAAGCGTCTAGCCAACATGTTGTCATGCTTATACAGTTCAGCTCGGTCGAATCACAGTCTCCTAAGATACAGGCCATCCCTAGTTTAGGAGACAGGATTTATTTTTTTGTTATTATAGACAATTATTTTATTTTTTCCACTTGTGTCCATTGTTAGTTGATTAAGTCTTAGCATGTAACTAGTATACAACCCGTGTCTATGCATATTAAAAAAAATCCTAAATACTATCACATTTACAACACACACACACACACACACACCTACACACACCACACCACACCACACCACACCACACCTCCACACCTTCACATTTACTATCATATTTTGTGTAAAATTAAACATTTATATCTGTAACTTTTATGGTGTACATAATAAAGACTATTCTATTTTATATTTTTGAATCAATAAACTTATTATTTATTTTATTATTTATGTACACTCAGTAAAATACAGAGCGATATGATATAATTATATTAAGCATATCTATATTATTATTTATCTGTCCCAGTGTCCAGCCTTATCCCAACTATGTTAGGGTCTGCTTCCAGTCTTACCGGATGCAGCAGTATTTTACATGGAGCGACTGCCTACCTGACCTCCACAACCCAGTGACTGGGTAATACGATACCCCTTGGTAAGACTGGTTGTCAGACTTTCGGGCTTCTGACGACCCGTAACGAATGTCAAAGACCCACGAATTACAGCCGGGACCAACGGCTTAACGTGCTTTCCGAGGCACGGAGGGGTCTCGGTATGTTAAGATGGTCACCCATCCACTGACTATCCGCAGCAAGTGTAGCTTATTTATTTATGTATATACAACATGTTCCGGAATTAACGCACAACCTCTTAAGGGGTCATTGTACTCATCATTATGAATAACTTTTACAATGGGACCAAACATGAAATCGCGACAAAAAAATCAGCTCTTCCATACATTTTGCAGGTTATTCTAACATAAATGTAGAGAACAGCAATATTTTTTTTTTTTTTTAAACTTTGCCCCACACTAGCGTTTACAAACATTTAAATATTTGTTCCGTGCGTGAATCGAACCCGCGACACGCAGCGCAGCAGTCAATCGCTTAACTAACTGCGCCAACCGTGCCGTTTAATGACATATCATTGGGGAACAGCTGATTTTTTTTCGCGATTTTAGGTTTGGTCCCATAGTAAAAGTTGTTCATAATGATGAGTACAATGACCCCTTAAGAGGTTGTGCGTTAATTCCGGGACAGGTTGTATACTGTTCTTGCACCACAAATATACATAAAAAAAACACTACAAAATGAAAATATACAATATTAAAAGCTTAATAGACAGCTTAACCTGATCGATCGACCCGTATGGCTGGTATTACTTAGCCACGAGCCCCTCTATCTTGTCTATGATTTCTTTGTTACATATTTATTTTACTTTGATTTTAATGCAAAATTTTGTACATATTTCAGAACGTGGTGAATGCACTCCCCACCGCATGGATGACGATTTCTTGATCAGATTTCTGCGTGCGCGCAAATTTATTCCAAAACGAGCACATAGATTGGTAAGCTAATTCAGTAATAAATTTTAACAATCATTTATCAATCATTCTTCGTTTATTAATATTTAATAAATAATTTACATAATGTCACCTTAGAGTAAAAACCTTGGGACTGAAAGAACGAAAGAAGAAAGAAAATACATTTATTTAGCACAGACTAAAAGGCACACAATATAATATACAGCTCATAAAAATAAAAAAACGCTGAAAACCAGCGCTGGGGCTCTGTCTCGAATAGGGTCGCAGCATTATGCTGAGCGGTGGCCGTTTTGCGTGGATGTGACGCATAAATTTCCCCCCTACTTGTTCTTTTAGTATCTATGTTCTTTCTTTGCGTCATGTTTACGGCAAATAAACGTATTTTTTTTTCTTTCTTTCTAAATAGTGCAATTTTGGTCATTTTTATTTTGCAACGCACGTTTGTAGTTTCACACAGATAAAGTTAAGTAACCTGTAACGCCATCTATGACGATTTTGAAAAACTCGCAAACGAACGTACGAGGTTTTCAATTTACCAACACATAGAATTTTTTAAATAATAATTATGTTTAGGACTTTTTTGATGATTATTTGCCATTCACTTCAAGTGTTACTTATGATTATAAGTTATAGTTAAGTAAGGCAACGCAATAAAACTGATTAAAAGAAATAGTATGAATTTTTATTCTTTAATGTAGCATTGACAAAATTGTAACTGCAAACCATGTGTTTTTAAGAAGCTCACAGGTAGCAATTTTACGGTTTTTCGATAATAAAATGAAATAAGTATCTTATGCGTCTGAAAATGTATCCAAAATACACATAACTGAAGAAACGAAGTTTTTCGTTCTCCTGTAAAGTTAGCATTTTCGCAAATACGATGTTTTCACTCTAAGGCGACGTAATTACATAGCTAATTATTTTTTCACTTCTCTTTCTCAAAAAGTCCGTCATTTTACCGTACCAGACCGGGGCTAAAATAGCCTTCCTGTAGGGGAAAAGTTTTTTTTTTAATTTTATCTGTTACCAACGAGCCTACAAAAACGAAAAAGTGATTATTCTTAAGTTGAATCTGCAGCTGTAGCTGTAGCCATATTAATGATTTTAATGATTATAATTATGTAAATACATATCTGATATAGTCGCGAATCATATTGTGATTAAGATATAACCTGACACTGACCTGCAAATAGCAAAAAACGTAAGAAAATTTGAATTTCACGGGCTACAGCTACGGATTCACCTTCTTATTACTGTTTCATAAGTCAAAGTCAAAGATTTATTTGCAAAACTAAGTGTACATTTTGGTGTTATTTTATATTATAGGTGCTTACAACTTAGCGGCCTTTTCCAGGCATCGCAAATTTGAGGGTTAACATTAAAATCAAACAATCATTATTCAAATCTACTTATTATACTACTTACTTATACTTTCATAAAAAATAACATTTTATTTTTGAAAATGGAACTAAAAGCGGTGATCTCTTTGGTAGAATGCGTGCATTGCGTTGCGGCCACAGGTTGCGGCTACAGAAGAAATAAAAAGAAAACACATTGGCGCGAAATCTTTAGAAATGTTTTCTCTAATTACTAATTGAATTGGTGACCGTAATTTATTTTACAACAGTGAAAATGTCATCATCTAGTGAGAATGGGAGACCCCGTATTTGCAGATGGAAGAGAAAGGACAAGAAATAATTTACAATCTGTTGCCGTCGTCGTACGTTTGCTAGAAAATAAAATAATCTAATACACCTTGTATTAGATTATTTTATTTTCTAGAAAACGTTGTGAAAAGTATAGTGTAACACACGGCGCTAAAAACCCATTATAACTCAGTTTCTATTTACTCCCTCGCATACAATGGGTCATTTTAGCTCCTTGTTTATATAACAATGTACTATTATAAGGACATAAGTTTCCTAAGGCTCGTGGCTAAATAATAATAGCCCCACGGGTCTAAAGAAGGTTAATCTAAGCTTGCCGCGTCCGGTTTTTGGATGGGTGACCATCCATTACAAATCGTGCCAATTTTTACAAACCGAGACCCCTCCGTGCTTCGGATTACACGTTAAGCCGATGGTCCCGGCTGTCATTCACATAATTAATTTATCTGTCATTGCTTCATTCTTAACTCTTTTTATTACCTATTGTGGTATAGTAATTTTATTCTAGGTGCATCGTCTTCACATATAATTATATAATTAATGTACCTATAAAAAATATTGTACAAGATTTTAAAATGTTGGAGTAACGGTGGAGTTTCTTGCCCATTCTTCTCCATGCGAAACTACATTTTGGAAGGGGCGACTAGAATCAATTCTATTTTTTTTTGTAAATATTGACGTTCAAAAGTGCCATAAATGGGCCTATTTGAAATAAACAATTTGACTTTGACTTTGACTTTTGACAGCGGGTCGCCAGAAGCCCGAAAGTCTGACAACTAGTCTTACGAATGAGTATCGTGTTTCCCAGTAACTGGATAGTGCAGCTCAGATAGACAGTCGCTCCATAAACTACTGGTATTGTAAACTACGACTTAGTTGGGAAAAGGCTAGGCAGGTTAATTGTATAGCAGGGTAAGTTTACAATGTTTACCGTTAGCAGTTTTCACTTTCCATAACATAAATCAGATTTATGAGAGATCTCTGAGGTCAGTATCTATAAATCCCATCTTTACAAAGGCTGTATTAGATCTAACATTTCACTTTCTCTTGCAAGACTTATTAATTTAAATAGGCATGCATAAATAGTGGTTACTATTAAAACGCATTATTTAGTTGGTACTATTAGATGAAACTGATGTTAGTTGTGATTACGTAACTAAACGTCAAACAAATAGTTTTCTGACAGCTGCACGCACAGATTAAACGCCGATGGCGCGTACGTCGTTACCGAGACCGACGAAGCGAAATGTTGCCATTGTAAATATTATATATAAAAACTTAATTATCTAAGTTTGTATTTATTTTGTTTCTTATTTATAATCTCACTGTATGCTGCACCGGTCGACGTCATCACGTCAACGCCGGCTATCGCTGAAAAGCAGCGCTGGAGCTCTGTCTCGAATAGGGTCGCAGCATTATGCTGAGCGGTTGCCGTTTTGCGTGGATGTGACGCATATTTTCCCCCTACTTGTTTTTTGTATCTATGTTCTTTCTTTTCGTCATGTTTACCGCAAATAAACGTATTTCCTTTCTTTTTTTCTTCTTCTTTAAACTTAAATATAACTAACGAAATTTCAGCTTTTAGGTACGCTTTTGCATATCCTTTCTAAGACAACAGATGAGTATTACTTTTAGTGCAAACAATTGTGAAACTGTATACCTACTTTGACTAAAAAAGAGAAACATAAGCACAAAACCAATGATATATAAAATGTAAAAAGACGTAGATAGGTTACCTTGTCAACATTCGATTTTTAAAATCGGCACAATGTCTTGGAAGTAGGACGGCATGTCGTAATTAGCGGGAGCGAAAAAGAGACAAGACGAAGAAAATTTGGCTAATTAGCCATATTTTTACGTGCCATTAGCGGAGCGGAGAGTGATGACCTATGGCACTGAAACGTGGTCGCTCACAATGGGCCTTATCAGAAGGCTAAAAGTCACCCAAAAGGCAATGGAGAGGGCTATACTTGGAGTTTCCCTACGTGATCGAATCAGAAATGAAGAGATCCGCAGGGGAACCAAGGTAACCGAAATAGCCCGAAGAATTACCAAGCTTAAGTGGCAGTGGGCAGGGCACATTGCTCGCAGAACTGATGGCCGATGGGGCCGAAAGGTTCTGGAGTGGCGACCGCGTACCTGAAGACGTAGCGTTGGAAGGCCTCCTACAAGGTGGACCGATGACCTTGTGAAGGCCGCAGGTATCCGCTGGATGCGGGAAGCACAGAACCGGTCGAAGTGGCGGTGCTTGGGGGAGGCCTATGTCCAACAGTGGACGTCTTTCGGCTGAAATGATGATGATGATGATTAGCGGAGCGTGTATATCCTATCTACCTCTTTTTACCTTAATTATAATTGCACAAAACGGCTTCGAAATTAAATGGTCGAGTAACGTAACTGAAATATATGTTTTTCCTCAAAAAATACAAGTTGCAGATCGAAATAATATGAAAATATTTCAAGAGCTTGAAATATTTTTGTTGATTTGATTTTGTAAGAAAGAAATTGGATTACCAATTCATTATTGTTTGATTGAATCAATTATGTGGCACTATAAAAGTATAATACAGGTATTAATTTATTTTATAACGATGGCAGACGACTTTTTATACCTACCCGCTCAAAATCTAAATAAGTACATAAGCTAGGTGCGTTTTAAGTGTAGGCCCTCGAATATCCATATAAGGTGATAATTAATTAATACTCGTAGTGTCATCAATGCTAAGTTGTTACTTCCAAAGTACAGAAATTTACACGGCAAGAGATCGTTAAAGTATATAATACCTTACCTTATTAATCAGCTACCGGGACAAAATAACTCATAAAAACAAAGTACAAATTAAAACAACATTTCTTACAAAATATAAATATCTAATTGTATAATATATATATAATATACTTTTAGGAACAATTACCTGTATCAATCTAAGTCACATTCCTCTACCACTTTTGTTTGTAGGACGGTCAAATCGGTCACCAATGTTCGCTCGTTTGTTTAATATTAGGTAAATGTTTCGCTAAATACCCTCGCTGTTATTTTTATTGTTGTTTAATTTTAATTAAGTTTGGTTTATTCTCTAAATTATGTGGTCGATGATTTTGGTGCACGGTAAAACTCTTATCAGTTTATGTATGCGCCAACTTATATGATTGTATAAAAATGTAACTGTATTACTGAATAAATGAATGAATATTTAAAAAAAAATGAGTACCTATGGGGTGAAACTAGAATAATAATCTTAGATAGGAAATATTTGGAAATAACCAATGATATTTATTATATTAAACAGATATGTTGTGAGCGCGCAATTGTGAAGACTCGAAAACGTCCTAATTGGGACGTATTTTACTTGTAGTGAAATGTAAAATGAATGAAAAGTGGGAGTGTGCTGCCGCTGCTGCGTGGCACACTTTTTTCTGTTGTTTTGTGAGTTATAACATAACAGTTTAATATAATATCATTGGAAATAACGAAATACTTATACATAAAACCCTTAGGTTTGTTCTTTGTTCTGTCATTCAATAATCATTTATTTGCTTCGAAATCAGGTACATAAAATAAAGGCGTTTACAAAATTGAAGCGAATCAAAACAAATCTGACGTAAAAGGATGTTCAAAGTTCTCATACCGGTGTTGCTACGTCAATAATATGACGCCAATATCAATATTATTAAAACAATTTTCCTTTGTTGCCAATAAATTCAACAATAAATTCATTTTTTTTATCAAACAAGATACTGTTTAAATATAAAACTTGTCTCTGTTATAATATGATCAGTGGAGCAGCCTATTATAATAATTATAATGACAATGGAAAGATAATACTGAAGCCAATGAGAGTCGCTACGAGTATATTATAGGTATTATTATACAGGCCAAAAAGGCTATTATTGGAGTAAAACAATAATTCACATAAAATAATCATAAAACTGTAATTACGACGGGTGTGTAATGTATGATATAATAACAAATGCTCTAATTTCACTTGAAATAACGTTCATATAATATAATTTTCATATGCTATAAAATCATATAACCTAATTTCATATGACCTAATGTTTTATATGATATAATTTTCATTTAATATAAAACATTTAGTATAACGTTCATTTTATATAATTTTCAATATGTATAATATTCTTTTTATATAACATTCATTTGACCTAATTTTCATGTTTAATGGTCACAGTTCTAACCTAACTAGAACTCTAATTAGTCTAATATAATAAAACATGCAAGCAAGCATGCAGCATGCAAGCAAGCATGTAGCAAGCAAGCAAGCAAGCATGCAGCAAGCCTGCAACATGCAGCAGGCATGTTTTCTGTCACGGCTCCGGTGCTGCAGGGCTACAGCGGTCCCATGCAAGCTTATCGTCACAGATGTGTTTCACGCTCACCACCGTGGCTTCGGCTTGCTGGCCGGCGCAGCCGGCCAGCCTCAGCCGCGGCGGCAAGCGTTGAAACCACCTGCTCCTCAGCTCGCGGGCCGCCTCGCCCCTACGCACCTACGCGATTTTAAATAACACTCTAGGGGTAGGGCAGACAAGAGTACGTGGAGTCGGTTTTGCAGCGATTCGTTTCTGTCACGCCGCTCCCGCAGCACGCTCAATCAAATTAATCGCAATATTATACAGGGTGATTGGAAGATGGGTGCAAAGCTTTAAGGTGAAGATAGTATAGACAATTTAGAACCATTTAAGCCATGGTTGTCTTAGACGAAGTCTTACCAAATTTTTTTAACCAAATTTTTAAGTTTTTTTTCGGAAATTCTCAAAATTTAATGTAAACTGCATAATTATGGCCAAATTGAATGATAAATGAATTAATTTTTTATTTATTTAATTAAAGTAATGTGTAAGCAACCAAGCAAAACATGTTTTAGGCTTCTGTGTCATTAGACATTTTTTTTTACAGATATTTAAAGCTCAGAAAAAATAAAAAAATTGTACAATACGTCTTTTAAACCTTATTTAAAAAAAAAAACGGAGGGTGCTTTTTTTGTTCAAACCTTTTTGAAGACATGCTTGATAATCGCTCTTTCTTTTGAGGTATCATTTATGCGGATATCTTACAAATTATTGAAATTAGGACCTACAAACCAATTCGAGGGAGAAATTTTAAATTTTAGGCAGTCTAACAAAACACAAAATTTTTGCTTAAAAGAATACTTTATGTGCTCGAAATGATAACATTGTTCAATTCTAAGAATTTTTGGCACATGCAGGAACCAATTGAGGGGAACCCATTGAGGGGATTCTCTAAACAATGGCCATCGAGCGCGGTGCGACGGCATTTCCAGGTAGAACGCCCAATGAATAGCAAAAAGCGATAAGAGTTGGTTTTTACAGCAAAATGGTCTTAGTTACTGAGGCAACAAAGTCGTTTTTCTTTAGTCAGGGTCAGTCGGGCTGTGATGAAGCCGTTACATCTTTTACTTATTAGTCAAACTACTGCCCTTGTGAGTGGACGTTGTCGTGTTGATTCACAATTTACCGTGTTCAGTTGTAGCCCTTTGCGTTCCTGCACGTGTTGTTTGCGTTAGTTTTGAACTTTTTTGTTTCACCGTGTCCAGACGTAGCCTCGCGCTCCTGCACGTGTTGATTTTTGACTTAATTGTGTTGAGTTGACATTTAGTGCGCTCCTACGCCGTTTTTCTTAACTGTTAAGTGACTATGGCTACTTTTTCCAATCAAGAATATGCGGATATCGTATTTATGTACGGTAGAGCAGACGGCAATGGATCTTTGGCGCGACGGATGTATCAAGAGCGCTATCCGAATCGCAGGATACCGAATGTCCGAGTGTTTTACAACACGTTTCGTCGTCTTGCCCAAGATGGGTTTCACCGCGTGGAACCTGGAGTCAACCCGGGCAGACACGAAACTGCCGTCGACGAAGACATTTTAGCAGCATTTCAAGCGGATCCTACTACCAGTACTAGAGCAGTAGCTTGAAATTTAAACATTTCTCAATGGAAGGTGTGGCATACAATGCACCAAAATGATAAGTATCCGTTCCATGGCAGGAGTGTGCAAGGTCTAGTAGAGCAAGATCCTCAAAGAAGAATTCAGTTCTGCCGTTTCCTCCTCAACAGAGACATCGAAGATGCGTGGTTTCTGAAATCAATCTTGTGGACGGATGAAAGTAAATTTTCAAGGGAAGGTATTACAAACTTTCACAACATCCATGAATGGGCTGACGCAGACAACAATCCACATTTTAAGAAGCAGGTGTCATTTCAGATGAAATTCTCTGTGAATGTATGGGCTGGAATAATTGGCAGAACATTGATTGGGCCCCACTTTTTGCCTGATCCATTGAATGGCGAAAATTATTTGCAATTTCTGCGAATTGATTTACCACTGCTGGTAGAGGAATCAGGTGTCCCGATCTTCGAAAGAGACCGAACAGTCATCTTTCAGCACGACGGCTGTCCAGCGCATTGGACTTTAAATGTAAGGGAACACCTCAACAATTGCTTTCCTGATAGCTGGATCGGCAGGGATGGACCCATCCCTTGGCCCGCTCGCTCCCCAGATCTGACCCCGTTGGACTTTTTCGTGTGGGGCCGAGCCAAGGAACTGGTGTATAACAACATAGAAATAAACACTAGAGAAGAATTGATACAAAGAATAAATTCAGCGTTTGAGACAATGAAGCAGGAGATGATGTTGAAAATAACGACTACAGAAGTTAGAAGACGGGGCCGTGCTTGTATTAGGAATCACGGCCGTCATTTTGAATATGAAAAATAAATAATTTTAATTCAAATGTTGTTTTAATTAGTCTGCCTAAAATAAAACATTTCTACCTCAAATTGGTTTGTAGGCCCTAATTTCAATAATTTGTAAGATCTCCGCATAAATGATACCTCAAAAAAAAGAGCGATTATCAAGCTTGTCTTCAAAAAGGTTTGAACAAAAAAAGCACCCTCCGTTTTTTTTTTAATAAGGTTTAAAAGACGTATTGTACAAATTTTTTATTTTTTCTGAGCTTTAAATGTCTGTAAAAAAAATGTATAATGACACAGAAGCCTAAAACATGTTTTGCTTGATTGCTTACACATTACTTTAATTAAATAAAAAAAAAAATAATTCATTTATCATTCAATTTGGCCATAATTATGCAGTTTACATTAAATTTTGAGAATTTCCGAAAAAAAACTTAAAAATTTGGTTAAAAATATTTGGTAAGACTTCGTCTAAGTCAACCATGGCTTAAATGGTTCTAAATTGTCTGTACTATCTTCGCCTTAAAGCTTTGCACCCATCTTCCAATCACCCTGTATATTTTAAACGATAGGCCTAATGATTTTCGATTACATAAAGGTTATATCAAACAACGTTATGCTGTTGTAGCGGTATGCTTATGCGATGCATTTTTGCTAGCACTATACTAGCAGGCGTTTAAAATCGTATCAGATTTTCTAAATTATATTAAAAGTTATTAGAGATTATGAATATTATAGTAAATGAATAATATACTACATATTATGTCAAATGTGCATTATAGGAAATGTTTATTATATCATAAGAAATTAGATAAAATGAAATTATATCAACAATTCATTATCTCAACTGATCGTTATATTAAACAAAAGTATATTAACTGAAATTAGGTCAAGTGAACGTTAGATTTTTTGTTATTATATCAACCGTTACACACCCAATTACGACAAGGTAGGTTTCCTATGCCATGTGGTGCCGGCCGTAAAGAATAGCACCATTCTATTTCTTCCAGTGGGTGTTGTAACAGGCCACTAAGGGACTTACTAGAGAATTGGCAGCAGCGTTCTCTATGCATTTTTTAACATCATACTGCGATCGCCAATCCGCCTGCCAAGCGTGGCGATTATGGCAAACTCCCCTCAAAAAACAAGTACCACTAACAAATGGCCTCTAGTGCCCGGCGGCCCACCTACCCTTGGCTACGGACCGATGACCTTGTAAAGGCCGCAGGAATTCGCTGGATGCGGGAAGCACAGAACCGGTCGAAAGTGGCGGTACTCGGGGGAGGCCTATGTCCAGCAGTGGACAACTTTCGTCTTTCGCCAATATTATATGACTTCTTCTTCTTCTGACTCTCCTTTTTTCTATGAGATAGCGTTCGGTTTTTGAAATGCCAATGGTAGTAAAAAGTTTGGTGCAAGTTCTTAAATACAATAAATCATCTATAAACAAAAATAAATTAAACGGGTCAAAATAACAGTACGTGAAGGCATAATAAACGAATTCACTTTCGCAATTATAATATATACAACATGTCCCAGAATTAACGCACACCCTCTTAAGGGGTCATTGTACTCATTATTATGAACAACTTTCAATAAGGGACTAAACCTGAAACCGCGAAAAAAATATCAGCTGTTCCCTACATTTATGTTCTCATAACTCGTCAAAATGTATGGAACAGCCGATTGTTTTTTCGCCATTTCAGGTTTGGTCCCATAGTAAAAGTTGTTCATAATAATGAGTTCAATGACCCCTCAAGAGGTTGTGCGTTGGACATGTTTGTATTAGTTAGGGTAAAGAAAGAAAATTGTATGTTAACTTAAATGTTTCTTTTTCTTTCAGATTGTAAACTACTACCAATTCAAAGAGGACAATCCGGAGTTGTTCGAGAATGTTTTCCCGCTGGACTTGAAAAAAATAGGAGATGCTAACGTGATTGCCGTGCCCCCATACAGAGACCAAGATGGACACAGACTACTGTTTTATAGAATAGGTAAGACCAACTATACTAAATTAAGATACCATACTTTTTTTATTCCCGGTCTGGAAAATCCTTATGAACGTCGCCGCCCCGGGGCGAGCGGAGGGGTCTGTCAGACTCTTACCGCCTTATTACAAAACAAGATTTATTTTTGACATGGCTTAAACCATGGAGCCAGTTTTTGTAAAAAGAACGTAACAGTGATTGAAATACCGTTCTTTTTACAAAACTGAAACTTAGTTCGGTACTAAGTTGTCAGTTTTGTGTTTAGGAACTTTACCATAGTCGGAATAAAGTTCGAAATTCAAATATGGCTCCATGTTTTAAACCTGGGTCTGAAGATAAACCTTGTTTTGTAATAAGGGGGTTACTGTCTAAAAACCACCCCGGTGTTCTCTTCCCACACATGCACCGGGGATCATGGGATCATGTGCAAATTCCGCGATCCCTGGAAATTAAGATCCCTAGGGCAAGTTGTTGCCATTGCGGGTAGAACCTGAATGAGGCTGGCACAGGAGCACAAGCAAAGCAAAGTCGTAGTTGAAGACGTTTTATGGATAACGAATATGAAGGCATGATGGTTGTTGCACTAAACAGTTAGGTCCTGAGACTAAGCAAATTTACGTAAAACGCTCTTAGCTGCGTTTTCAGATTAATAAAACTCCAGATATATGCCAGTGACCTTGAGTGGTTGGCTTGCGTGTTCTGTACTGAGCTCACGCAACGTGTCGTACGTTGAGCCAGTAATAGGACTCGCCCATCAAAGAGCGCTGTCCCCAATTTGACGCATTAATAATTTATTATGGCACGGTTTGACGACACGGTTGGCGCAGTGGTTAAGCGATTGACTGCTGCGCGGCGTGTCGCGGGTTCGATTCCCGCACGGAACAAATATTTGTATGACCTGCAAGTAGTTGTTCCGGGTCTGGCTGTTTGTGTATGTGAGTTTATATGTTTGTAAACGCACCCACGATACAGGAGAAATTCCTAGTGTGGGGCAACGTTCGAAAACAAAAAAAAAAATATACACAAAACAAAAGGTATTTTAATAAAACGCGTATACTAAAAGATCAATCATTAAAGTATCTTTAAATTGGCGAAGGTTTTAGAAAAATACGCTTGGTAGATTTTGCGCCATTCTCAGTTTTTTATCCGCGTTAGACATAACTTTACAAATTAATTTCACTATGTAATAAAAACATAATCTAAAATATTCACATATTAAGTTATTGAAAAAATGCTCTTATTTAACATATATTTTTTTTCAAATCATTAACACTACTCGTTTAGACGTGATCTTCAGTATAAAATCATTAAAAGTCAGCTATCGTCGCCTTAAAGAACATTTATTATCTTTCATACCTCCAAGGAGTAGAATTGTAGACCAACAAAAAAAAAGTTTTTAGTCGGTGCCTTTGTATCTGTATTTTAGTTTTATGATTTAAAGGCTCGTACAGACTGGTGCGATATCGGGGGCGCGACAGGCACCGACAAAGAAGTTGTACTACTAGAGTTGCGTCGCGCCCGCGATATCGCACTAGTCTGGACAAGGCAAAAAAAGTAAAAGTTTAAAGTTATTTTTTACTTTGTAGTGTTTTTTTGTCAAAATTTTTTTTTTGTTGGTCTACAGTTCTACACCTTGGAGGAATAAGATACATGTTGTTTAACAATAGTAATTAATTCAAATATAATTTAGCAACATCTTTGTTGCATGTCTATTTAGTATGCAGTAGGTAGATAACCGTGGGTAGTTTTCATAAATATTTGAGAACAATGATAATAGGCGTGTTACGTGATTTAATGGAATACAAAAATTATTTCACGTTTTTTTTTTTTTCATAATCGTTTCACGTGTTTGTAACACACTAAAAAAAAAAGAGCGAGCTTTAGGAGCCGCATACACGAGCAAAAGAATCGGGGCGATGCGGCGAGTGGCTGAGTGCGAGCAAAACGTCATCAAATAGCCGCGCACTCGTCGCTACTGGCGGCGAGCCCGCCGCTCTCTCGCTGCGGAACGTGGCGATCTCGTAGCGAGAACGCGGCGAGCACGCTGTCTTACTTAACGCAGGCGTCCCAACGCGCAACGCGGCGATTCCGTTACGAGTCGCGACGATACGCTCTGGCGGAATAATCGCTCGTTCGTGGAGATTACCCGACGTAGAAGGTAATCTCCACGAACGGAATCGCCGCGTTGCACGTTGGGCGCGGATCCGTTGCGATTCTCTCGCTCGTGGAGGCGGCTCCTTACAGTACTCGCATATGATGTGTAACATCTGACATCTTATCCTAGTAATATAGAGTAGCGACAGATATTAACCTCAAAAATTCAAAAAAGCTAAATACTGAAATTATTTATTCGAATAATTATTTATTATTAGTGGTCGCCCACTGGTCGGAATTCGACCACCTCTACTTACAATCTATAGTACTTACTAATTACTGTTACCCGCTTCCGTCCCTTTTCACGAATTTACTTCCACATTAAGCTAGAGAAAAGATATTACACATCAAAAATCCAAAGTAGTTTTTCTCAATTTTCTATTCAAACCTCTATTTTGATGACTCGAATGACTTTATGTACATTTCAGGTTGTTGGAACCCCAAAGCAATATCTGTCGAAGACTTATTCAAAGCGACCGTAATGGCTCTGGAGCTCAGTCTGCTTGAGCAGAGGTCGCAAATATTAGGAGGTGTCGCAGTGTTCGATCTTGAAAACATTGGAACCCAACATGCGTGGCAAGTGACACCATCGGTCGCGTCCAAAATGGTTAAACTTATGGTGGTAAGTGCATACTTCCATTCTTCACCACTGACTACCGGCAGTATTGTTTCTCCTTCTCCGTTTAATCCATCCAAAGGTTGTCTGTAAAAGATCGCTTTCAGCGATAAGACCGCCCATTGTGTAACTCTATGTAAAATTTCAACATTTATATCTGTAACTTTTACGGTGTACTTATTAAAGAGTATTCTATTCTATTCATAAGTGGCAACTTTTAAATCTGTCATTTTTGAGAGAGGCCTGTCTTTTGTGGGCTGTAAATGTAATATCTTAGATAGCCTTCTTGTCGAAAATGCCGACAGAAAGGCCAAGAAGGTCAGCAGCATTGACCCAAATATCTTCATCCTTCGATCCAAAATATCGAATAGCTGGACACTCTTATCTATGTTTTTAAGAGTATATTACTAATATAATTTTATCCATTATTATTATCTCTCACATAGATTTTAAATCATTGCCCATTTATGTTCCAGTCGTGTTTCCCGGTGACGACACACGCCATACACATAATTAACCACTCGTGGTTGTTCGACAAGATCTACAACATCTTCAAACCTTTGCTGAACTCCAACATGCGGTCGAGGATCTACTTCCACGGACACGACCACACCTCGTTACACAAGCATATAAAACCCGACCACTTGCCAGAGCGCTACGGGGGAATATGGCCAGACCATTCCTACACTATCTGGCTAAACTCATTAAAGAAGAACTATGAAGTGGCTAAAGAAGTCATCGGCTATGGGTATAAATTCCGAGAGGAAGAAGTGGACCCAGAAGTCGCGAGGCAGTTGAAGGAAAACGGTATAAAGTTGTATTGAAACATGTTTCTCCTTACAAAAAAAAACCCTAACATTTAAAGTCTTGAACATTTTCTACAAAGCAGTGCTTTTAAGATAATGATAAATAAATCACAGTCAAATAGTTCGATCTAGGATTCAGAGGGCCTAGACAAAGTAACATTCGTTTAGCGATAACGCTAGTAGAAAGGCCGCAAAATGTATGGGGTTGACATAAGCTATCGAAACGTCACGTGATCGTAGGTCGGCGAATAGAAATTAGACAATGTTATCATCTTTCGATTCCATGAAACGAATCGACAGCGTCTTCCGTATAGATGCGTAACCAAGGGGCACTTTTTGACAAGCATTATCGCTAGTTTTCGATTCGCATGAAGGAATTCGAATCGAAAACTAGCGATAATGCTTGTCAAAAAGTGAAATAACGATAGCGATTGTAGAAATAGAATCGCTCCAAAGCGAATGTCATTTGTCTAGGCCCTCACTCAGGTCACCGATATGACTCATCACACCTACCGAGACATCAGACTGCGTTGGTTTGGTACTGCGACTTTTTGTTTCATAAACGTAGACCAAGTACCTATTAAGAGTCTTCAATACCTCAAATTGCTTAGCCATGATCCTCCGTTATATCGAAAAAACTGCAGCATTAATTTTGAAATAAATATGTAGTAAAGTTGAGGATTAATGTTAAGTGCCACGTTTGATGAAAACACGATTCCATGAACACTCGACAGAAAAAAAAATACAATGTTACCTCCAAACCGAACAATGAACCGCTAGTATTAAATTAATAATTACTTCAAATTAGATCATGAATCTTTGCATAATAATTGAACTAAACTTAGAGCAGATACCTACAACTTTTTTTAATTACCGTTATTTTCACCGTAAAAAGAAATTATCTAAACTATCGGGCACCTTGGAGCCTTCTCCCTGCCGGCCGCCGCTCTCTCGCTTGCTCGCGTGGCCGCGAGCAGTAGTGTCCGAGCGAGATAAAGAGTGAGGTGGCGCTGAGGTATTATGGACTCTTAAGCGTTGCTTGAAGTTAAAATAATGTATTTTTTCTAGTTGTAACGTTTACTATAGATATTCTCATTATAAAATTGTGCTTAACACTAATTTTAGAACCGGATTTGTTTGTTTGAAAATAACTTATTTTAGCCATGATAATACTTAAATCATTATTGTTATCTTGATATTGTATCATGTTTGGCTAGTACGTATTTTCTAAGCTATTTCTTCTTTCATTCCTAAGTTAGACTAGTGTTGTTTTAAATGTCTAGATTCGAGTTTAATGTAGATTATTGACAACTTTGAGATTTTTTAGTAATTTAAGTAATAGTGCTGATGCCGATTTTTATTTTTAAATGTCGATTATTCATAATTCTGGATATGATATAAATAAGCAACTTGGTACAGTTGTTAAGAGCCAAGATTTATTATTGGAACATCACTTGTTTTTATTTTTAATTGCATTGACTAAAACTATGAATCCAAAACATAATTATAATTATACAAATTACGTACTAAGGAGTAGGTTCGTTTTTTTTAATTTTAAGAATTACCCTAATATTTAATTAAACTAGTTAGCTTATTTTATAAGGCATATCGACATAATTCGTCAAAAAACCTGTGATAGAAAGAACAAATTGTGCATATTAATGTACCCATAGTTGTAAGTTTACAAAAAAAGTTTAGGCACTATTTTAATACTATGTATGATAAACAATACAAGTTTAAAACAATTCGAGTTGTAATTTACGTTTCCTTCATTTAAAAATAAATTGACTATATTGGTAGGTGCCTATTGGTGCTTTGATGCTGCAATCATAATATTATAAACGAGAAGAATATAACTGGTGAATGTACACTACCCCTGAATGCAATAACCGCTTTTTAAATTATTAAAAACTAACATTTATGTGCGTTTCATCTTAAAAACATTACGTGTAAGACTCAGTGTATGCGTATGAAAGAGATATAATATTTATACCCGGAAACTAAATAGACAGTGTTAAATCAATAAACGTAATCGTTTAAGTTATATGTTCAGAAACTCAATGACGCCAGCAAAACAAATATTTAATTCTTATATAAGCAGAGGCGTATCTTGTTTATAATAAAAATAATGTTTCCCAGCCGTGTCCTCACACCTATTTATTTAAAATTCATGGAGTTTCGCATAATGGGCAGGGTCATTGCCATTGCCTGGTACAAGTTAAGGGTCAACCACTGCCACAGAATGTAGGAACCTGTATAAATAAATTATATTTCTGATACGTGTCTGGCATAGTAAACTTGAACGTTATTAATATTTTCCTTTCATTGACAATTTAAACTCCTCTGGAATCTAATCCCGTAGAAATATCAAGATAAAAAGTAGCTTTTATGTTGATCCAGGGTATCTGCTACCACCATAGAACATTTTATTAAAATTGGTCCAGCCGTTTGAGCGTGAAGAAGTAACAAACACACTCACAAACTTTCACTTTTATAATATTATTAAAAAAAAAAAAAAACTTTATTGTTCAAGAGAGCAGTACAAATTCAAAACAGCAATAGCCTCTACACTAGGATTCCCTGTGTCGTGGAGACTAGTCTCCTTCGTCTTACAACTTTATACATGGGCGCATACGTAACATCGGTTGGTAGTGTGATAGTGTGATGTGATTAATTAATACATCGACAGTACTGTAGACTCTATAATATTCATGTCATTTTTTTTTTAACTTTGCCCCACACTAGGATTTTCTCCTGTATTGTGGGTGCGTTTACAAACATTTAAACTCACATACACAAACAGCCAGACCCGGAACAACTACTTGTAGGTCATACAAATATTTGTTCCGTGCGGGAATCGAACTCGCGACATGCAGCGCAGCAGTCAATCGCTTAACCACTGCGCCAATCCTGCCATCAATTTATAATTAATACAGGGTCAAATTAATTAATACATCTACCAGTACTGTAGACTTTATAATATTCATGTTATTGTACATACAGGGTAAAATTAATTAATACATCAGCAGTACTGTAGACTTTATAATATTCATGTCATTGTACAGATGCCAGCAGGTCAAGCTACCCGAAACTGTCAAATTTTCCCAATCAACCTTGAACCTTATGCTCCAGGGATAAAGTTGAAAATCTATTAAAGAAATTTGATAGATTGTAGTAGCTTGATGTGCTGGAGTCTGTACATACAGGTTAAAATTAAATAAGCTAGTGAAACTTCGCAGACGTATCGATATCTAAATAAGATAAAACAAAAAAAAATATTTTGATGTGTTATTTTGAGGTCGTCAACCGCAGGTAGTGTAGTCACTTGAAATCATCATCATCATCATCATTTCAGCCGAAAGACGTCCACTGCTGCACGTAGGCCTCGCCCAAAGGGAGGGATTTGCCATAATCGCCACGCTTGGCAGGCGGGTTGGCAATCGCAGTATGGTGTTAATGGTGGTATGGTGTCACTTGAAATAACAGCTTTTTGTTTGTGAATTCTTCACAAACGTGATGGGGTTCGATATCTAAACACGACAAATAAAACAAAAATACCGATGTTCTCAACTCATATTCCACGTAGGTAACATCACTAGAAGCGGTCGTTGAACCCAAAAAAGAAATTTATAAAATCTTTTTTATTTTGATTTGTATAAGGGTCTAGGTATACATAATTATTATTATGATATCCGAGTATGAAGTACCTGTTTGCTATGATTTAACTTTTTAACCGCCAAAATTAATACTTTTCTTAGGTAGATAGGTATACATTTTAAAACGTCAATATATACCTACGTACTTTACAATTTTAACTATATTTTCTCTCAGCACGATACGCGGAAGAATACCTAACCTGCTACTAAAAGCTGTGTAATAAAAAAGTACCCACTAAGGATTTATGAACAAAAACATTTTTGAAGAGGTCTTAAATTAAATTATAACTTGGGTAAGTCTTTTGTTTTATGAAGGGTTGGGATTTTCACTTTGTTTTCACCTAGCAAAACAACAAAGAGGGTATTTGGTCTTACGAGTTCGAGGTACGACAGTTATTCATATTTTGTTGAGTGAACCTCCTCCATCCCTGTTATTTGTGTATTTGCAATCTAAGTAATGTGGCATGTAACGAACATGCCAAATTACTTAGATTGGGACAACTTTTATGAATGTAGCACCATCAGTCATGTTCATTGTCTGAATGGGGATCTGGGGTATTGACCCCGAGCCCTGTGACGTCACAAGACGCGCCCCAGGCGACAAGTGTGGTCGTGTGAGAACTGATGAAGGGCGCAGTGTACGGCTTCAGAGTGTTCGTACTGGAATGTCGGCCACACGAGAACATTTGAGAAGCTGCCCACGTCTGTAACTGTCATCGCATGATGACACAAGCATCATTGCTTAGTCATGCTTCGAGGTTTCGAACTAATTAAAGTTTGTCATATTTTTATATCAACTTAGTTCGTGCGTGTGTGGATAGCTTTTGAATTCATAGATCGGGAGGGTAATACCTGTTTAATTTTCTAATTCTAAGAAACACATTTGTCGTATGATATTATGATATGAAGGTGTCAATCAACTCAGCCTATAGCAGTCCACAGGCTTCTCCCAGGCTGCGCCACAACACCCTGTCCTCCGCCTTCCGCATCCAGTCAGTCTGTCCCAGCCACCTTTTTAAGGTCGTCGGTCCATCTAGCTGGGGCATCCCACACTACGCTTGCCGATACGCGGTCTCCACTCCAAGACTCGTCTGCTCCACCGGCCATCGGTCCTTCGACAAACATGGTCAGCCCACTGCCACTTCAGCTTGCTTACTCTGCAGGCTATGTCGGTAACTCCGGTTCTCTTCCGGATAACTTCATTTCTGATCTTATCCTTCAGAGAAACTCCGAGCTTAGCCCGCTCCATAGCAGGCTGAGTGACCTTGAATTTTTGGACTAGCCCGACTGTCAGTGTCCACGTTTCGGAACCGTATGTCATATTATATGGGCAGGACGCACTGATTGAAGACCTTAGTCTTGAAGACCTTAGTCTTCAAACACTGCGGGATTGGCGACGAGAAGACTTGACGAAGTTTTCCAAACGAAGAAGAATGAAGGTGTACCTAGGTCTAAAAGATAATTAAAGAAACATTAAGCATTATCATAGCTCTCGAGATCCCATAACTGTATTACTAAAGTTCTGACGAACGCAACTTCGCCCCCAAAACTGTGCAGGTGTAATGATAGGGTATTTAACGGTTATTTTATTAAGTTTTTTCGAAAACAAAAAAAAATGAAGTCGCAGTAAAAATAATTCTTTTAATAACTCATGCTTGCATGAGTTATAAAGTATACTATATTAACTTATAGTTGTTTAGGGTGTGTAGAAGGCAGAGGTGTTATGAAAAGTCGATCTGCTATTCTAATACTCACAGTTTATTGAGCTATACACACACACAACACAGAAAACAGTCAGAAGGAGAAACAGCACACAATCACGATAGTCACAGCACAAGAAGTTTAGGCGAACGTTGTTCCACTAAATTATACGTAGCCGAGAGGCGCGCGCGCAATGACGGCTGAAGGTCGCGAAAGGTGAACGATCGTTCGACACCTCGCGCTCCCACCTCGGCACCCACCGGCTATGTCACGATGACGTAGCTCGGTGTGCGCGAGTCCAGTAGCCTACGTTACCGGTGGCCCGTCATCAACCGACATAGCATCAATATAATTTGCCGTTCCACGGCTCATGATTGATGCAAACAATATTAATTGATTAAAAGGTGAATGTGAATGATACTAAATATTTAATATAAATAAATATTATTATTGTGTTTATAAATGTGTTGTGTTGTGTAAGTTAATAATATATAAATAAATAAATGGTGTTAGGTATGTACCCTACACCACCCTCCTCCAGAGACCGTCAAGGGCGATAAAAATCGGGAAATTTGACACGACGACCGGATCTAGTTGTATACTCTGTTTTGTCGTCGGCTGGAGTATCTTCTAACGGGTCAGCTTTGTCGGCCAATATGTAGGCTGGCTTTACGCGGTCTATTGAGACCGTGACCTCTTTTCCTTTAAATAATATTTTAAAAACTTTATCATTCCTGTGTAGGACTTTATGAGAACCTGTGTAGGCTGGCTGCAGCGAGCCATGTAACGCGTCTTCACGAAGGAAAACGTGATCAGTGGTCTGCAGGTCCTTAAAAACAAAAATGCTCGTCTTGTTGTGACAGGAAGCTGGAGTTGGCTGTAGTTTTTGGGCAAACTTGTGGATGCGCGCGGTAAATTCCGTGATATCGGTCGTGCCGTCATCAGTTGGAGTGAAAAATTCTCCTGGGAGTCTTAGCTGTTCGCCATAAACTAGTTCGGCGGAAGACGCTTGGACATCCTTTTTGAATGCGCTCCTTATGCCAAGCAATACCCACGGCAAGGACTCTGTCCACTTGTCATTGGCATGGCACATGATGGACGCCTTGAGTTGCCTGTGAAAACGCTCCACCATGCCATTGCACGATGGATGGTATGCCGTTGTCCGCTTGTGGTGGAAACCAACGATTTTGGACAATTGTTCGAACAGGGCCGACTCGAACTGACGACCTCTGTCCTTAACAATGTCAGTAGGACAGCCAAACCGGGCTATCCATCCGGACAGTAATGCCTTAGCTACTGTTTCGGCAGTAATGTCGACAATAGGTACGACCTCTGGCCACCTGGTAAATCGGTCGACTGCCGTCAGACAGTATCTAAAGCCTTGCGAAATTGGTAGCGGGCCCACAAGGTCGATGTGGATCGTGGTGAACCTGGCGCGTGGGAGACGAAACGTCCCTAACGGCGCGGAAACGTGACGGCTCACTTTTGCCCGCTGGCTTGCGAGACAAGCTCGTGCCCACTCCCTGCAGTCCTTCCTGACGCCTGGCCATACGAAGCGCTCTGCGATTAATTTGGCAGTCGCTGTGACACCTGGGTGACTGAGGGAATGCAAGCTGTCGAAAATTGGTTTGCGCAGCATTTTGGGTACAAATGGTCTGGGGGACGCTGTACTGACGTCGCAGTACACAGTTGAACGCTCCCCAGGGATTTGCACTTTCTCCAGTACAAGTGAAGATCCATCCTGAAGAAGCTTCTTCAGTTCTGTATCTGTGGCTTGTGACTTTGCGAGGGTGTCGAGACTGACTGGAGCTTGTAGCTCCTCCACGCGAGATAAGGGGTCGGCCACAACATTGTCTTTGCCGGCGATATGTCTTATATCGCTGGTAAATTGGGCAATAAAGTCTAGATACCGGAATTGCCTAGGCGAACAGTTTTTCTTCCTTTCGTGGAATGCGAAACTGATCGGCTTATGGTCCGTGTATACGACGAAATGCCTAGCCTCCAGCATGTGGCGAAAGTATTTGATGGCCTCGTAAATGGCCAGCAGTTCCCAGTCATATTGAGAATACTTTGCTTGCGAAGAGATGAGCTTCCGGGAAAAGAAAGCTAATGGCTGCCATCCGTCGTCTCTAAGCTGCTGTAACACCGCGCCAATTGCAGTATCCGACGCATCGGTGACCAATGCGAGTTTGGCATTGCAATCGGGGTGAGCTAATAAAGCTGCATTAGCCAGGCTTTCCTTGCAGTCCTCGAATGCCTGCAAAGTATTCTCTGCAAGACATATAGGATGCGAGCCCTTTACGTTGCCGATCAAGAGGTTATGAAGTGGCGCCTGTATTTGAGCTGCGTGGGGCATGAAACGCCTGTAAAAATTTATCATGCCCAAAAATCGGCGCAACTGACGAACGTCTTTAGGCTGGGGGAACTTCTTGATGGCGTCGACCTTAGTGTTAAGTGGTTTGGTGCCCTTTTCGGAGATATGGTAACCTAAGAAAGTTACTTCCGGGACACCGAAAACACACTTGGACGTGTTTATCAACATGCCAAAGTCCTTCATCCGGGTGAAAATTTTGCGAAGATGCTCTTCGTGCTCTGCTTCTGTCCTGGAGAAGATCAAGAAGTCATCTAAATAACAGTAACAGAAGTCCAGTCCTCTCGTCATCTCGTCGACAAAACGTTGAAATGTCTGGCCTGCATTGCGGAGACAAAACGTCATGTACGGGAATTCGTACAGGCCGAACGGTGTGGTGATCGCCGTCTTCGGGATGTCGTCCTGGCTGACCGGTATCTGATTATAGGCTTTCACGAGGTCAATAGTGCTGAAAACTCGGCAGCCTGAAATGCTGTGTGCAAAATCGTGAATGTGCCTAATCGGGTACCTGTCAGGAACGGTTCGTGCATTGAGCATACGGTAATCTCCGCAAGGTCGCCAACCGTTGTCCTTTTTCGGGGCGAGGTGGAGTGGGGATGACCATGGGCTCTCCGAGGGTCTGGCTGTTCCGTTGGCCAACATCAGCTGGAACTCCTGCTGTGCAATTTTTAATTTATCGGGCGCTAATCGCCGAAATGAAGATGATACTGGAGGGCCTGGGGTCGTGCGGATATGGTGTACAGTGTTATGTGGTGTAGTGCGTAGTGTACCGGCGGGTCGGGTGATGTCGGGAAAGCTTTCTAAAATTTTGTGATACCTTGAATCACCAGAAGTTACCTTTACAGAAAATAAAGACGAATCTGAGTGATTCGAGGCTAAAGCAAATACATTGGTGCTACTATCAATTAGACGTTGATTTCTACAGTCAACAGTCAATGAGTAAAAACACAGAAAGTCCACTCCGATAATCGGTTTTGTAACTTCAGCTACCACAAAACGCCACTTAAAGTCTCTACGAAGTCCAAGATTAAGGTTGAGATCGAGGAAACCAAACGTCGGAATGGGTGTCCCATTGGCGGCCACGAGTTCGTAGTTCGTAGGTGCACGACGATTGCTGAGCAGACGACGAGGGTATACGCAGAGGTCGCTTCCAGTATCGACCAGGAACTGCGTCTTCGTGCTTCGGTCTGCGACGAATAGGTGACCAGTAGAAGTGGGGCAATCGTCTGTCGCCATTACCGACTGCCCGCGGCGTTTCCCTTTTTATAGTCGCAGGGTTTGATGCAACGCTTGGCTTTCTCACCGTGCGTTGAGTGATACCAGCACTCTGGGTGTTTCCGGTAGCTGGAGTTGGAGCGGGTTGAGGATCGTTGGCGTGAGTTGCGTCTCGTGTCTCGATCACGGCTGTGCGAACGATTTCGCGGTCGACTGTCACGCAGCTGCTCTGTGAGATCTTTCATCGCACGCTTGAGTTCCGCGATTTCCGCTGCCATCTCGCTCACGGTGGGTCCTGCTGCCGATGTGGAGGCTACGTGGCCTGATGGCGTGACGATATCCTGGACACGGTCTGCCAGCTCAGCCAATGCCTCCAAAGTGCTAAGAGGTTGCGATGCCAGGAGGGGCTGAACAGTGCTGGGGAGTCGACTACTCCAAATAGTGCGTACGAAATCCTCGGGCACGGTTGGTCCAGCTAACCCCTGCAGATGTCGAAGAAACTGCGACGGCTTCCGGTCTCCCAGCTCCTCATGCATCAACAGCTGCTTCACCTTATTCTCCTGTGAGGCTGAGAGACGCTTCACAAGTTCGGTCTTCAGCTTGCCGTACCGGTTGGTAGCAGGAGGGGACATGATGACGTCCTTCACCTCCTTTGAAAATTGGGGTTCGAGGTGGCCGACTACATAATTAAATTTTGTGACGTCATTCGTAACCCCGGCATTCTCGAACTGCGCTTCTATTTGAGCGAACCAGATGTCCGGCTCTTCTGGCCAAAATGGTGGCAACTTTATCGGCACACGGTAAATTTCGGGTTCAGTGGAAACGCGCTTTGCGTGGCGCGCCCTATGCGTAACATGTTTCGGCGGCTGCGACGGCGTGGTGTGCTCGGACTCACTATCACTCATTTTAATAGTGTTCTACTCGGGGTCACCAATATAGTTGTTTAGGGTGTGTAGAATGCAGAGGTGTTATGAAAAGTCAATCTGCTATTCTAATACTCACAGTTTATTGAGCTATACACACACACAACACAAAAACAGTCAGAAGGAGAAACAGCACACAATCACGATAGTCACAGCACAAGAAGTTAGTAACAATAGTATATAGTATTAACATAAACAATAGGCGAACGTTGTTCCACTAAATTATACGTAGCCGAGAGGCGCGCGCGCAATGACGACTGAAGGTCGCGAAAGGTGAACGATCGTTCGAAACCTCGCGCTCCCACCTCGGCACCCACCGGCTACGTCACGATGACGTAGCTCGGTGTGCGCGAGTCCAGTAGCCTACGTTACCGGTGGCCCGTCATCAACCGACATAGCATCAATATAATTTGCCGTTCCACGGCTCATGATTGATGCAAACAATATTAATTGATTAAAAGGTGAATGTGAATGATACTAAATATTTAATATAAATAAATATTATTATTGTGTTTGACGGAAGCCATATTATTTAACAGCTGCGAGAGGCAGCGACTAGATGGCGCTAGTGGAACGTGCACCATAGACAAATCATTCATTCTATCGGATGTTTGACTTAAAAGACTTGAAGTCAATTGAGTGAAATATTGTAACGTTACCCCCCACTAGCGGATCGCCTTTATAAGGAGGTGCGCTATTGAGTCGGTACGCATTTTGAACGGATGCGTCTTGGTGCACGGACCACTGTCTCTCGACAGTCAGTACTGCCCGGTTATTGGATATGGAACGCTGTCCCCGACAAATTAGTACTATCCTTATTGCGGTGGGTGCATGGACCACTGTCCCTGACAGTCAGTACTGCCCTATGTGACCGCCACTACCATTATTAGTTATTTAATTAATTCTATTTAATTTCTATATTCTCTCGATTTAAAATAACTGATTGTTCGATTGAAATATATTTCTGTATTGCCATATCTGAGTATTACTTCTGATGTCTGAACCTATCCTGACATCAGAAGTGGGATACGAAGACCACCCCACTTCTGGAGACTCAGCTTCCAATATCATGCAAGACCAGATGCTTTTGTTTAGTAACGGATTGGAAGCCTTAATTTCTAAAATCATCGGAAGTTTGTCATCTACCGCCTGTACACTAAGTCCATTAGTCTCATTCGACCGTGACGCGTCCGCACACATCGTCTTTAATGAAGGAGAGAATTACTTGTAAATTTAGAGGTAGAAGAGTAAATGATGTGGTACCTTTAGTAGGTATAGGCAATAAAAATATCAATAATACTTTGCAATTGCTGTGTCAGGCAGAAATAAACGATTTCGCGACGGAGGTTCTATTCCAAGTTTTGCTAGATAAGTACTTGCGTCGTAACATCGTATTGAGTAGAGACATTTTAAATAACGGTTTTTGTTCGAGCAACTGAATTAATTTTGCCTAGAACTATAAACGTGTGTAAAGCTATTCAGACTACGGCAATAATTAATTGTGTCGATTGGATTCTTGTCGTTTTCTTTTTCGTGATAACTGAGGGGTTGTTTCTTTGACTAAAATGTTCACAGTATCCATTTTAACGTAGTAAATCAATTAAAATTCGGCACGAAATAAGTACAGAGTCAACTCGTTACCAACACTGAGAAAGATGGCAATTTTAAACCTCTGTCAGTTAAAACAATCTCGCGCTCCTGATTGGCTGAAAGGATTTGACGTCTCGCTCCTGATTGGCTGAAAGGATTTGACGTCTCGCTCCTGATTGACTGAAAGGATTTTACTAAATTTGTTAATAAACTTCGAAGGATTTGACTGAGTTAGATACCGATGGTAACCGGTTTTTGCCTTAATTTAAGTGGATTTAACTACTTTTGTAAATGACAAGCGATAAAAGACTTTGTTTTTTAAAATAACGTTCTTAACTTATTTTCGTTTTTTTTGGAGATGACCAAATTTGATTTTACCAGTTGATAGAAGACGTGACCTTGTAAACATCTTAGAATTATACTCTGGTCTTTTCTAGTAACGGTTTTCCGACAACACGTGTTAACACTGGTGAGTTGGAGGTAGGGATTGTAAATGTTCGATAGTTTTTAGTATTCGAATACTTCTTCAGCCTTGTTCGAATGTTTGAACTGTTCGAGTGATGTGCGAGTTATTTACTCGTACAACTCGGTATTCGAATATTTGATTGCAATGCCTATTTGAAAGTAAGATTGATAGACCCTAATCGTACAGTCCAAAGACGTTCTTACAGACTGTCTCCGGACGAAAGTCGAATCATGCCAAAATCATGCGCGATAAGGTTAATTTACTGTTGCAAGCCTAAATAATTAGACCCAGTAGTAGTAATGTAAATTAATGCGAATTAACCCATCAGTACCCAGTAGTACGCCGTTTGCTAGGCGAGCCCGTTTGGTTACAAAGTATGATGGATCAGACCGTAAGTGCGTAGATTATAGAGACGTTAATAATAATACAGTGACAGATCGTTATCCATTACCGTTGATTTCTGACCAAATTTCTTTACAAAGTTAGATTCAAAATTTAAGGGACCGTTTGAGATCATAGAGGTTCTTGACGGTGATCGCTACACATTGAGAGCATTCAATTTCAAGCGTATTTACAAGTACGTGCATGATAGCCATTTCGTAGCCGTAGTCCGTTAGAAGTCGGTATCTGCTTATAGTAGTCCGTGGATGCGCGGTGCGCGGGTGGCTCTAGTGGAGGTCGGGTCTTGTAGTGACCATAGAGTCCGTGGGACTCGGAATTCAGGTGAATTCAGTGAACATGGGGTTTGTTGAACGGGCTTAGTAAAAAGCCACAGGCCACGGATAAGATTCCTACTTTGTGTTTTGTTATGCTCTAAGGCTGATTTATGAATTGCTTAGTTTGATTTTATCTTTTGCGAGATGCGCGATAAATGTGTAGTCAGATCTTTGACTATGACTTTGAATTTCCTGATTATTGATAACATGTTAATTTTCTTCAAATTTTTCATTGATTTATAGTAATATATGTATATATGGTACTCTAGTTTAATTCAAAATGAAATAAAGAGTTAGGTTTAAAGAGTACTTTGACGAACGAAGTAGGGAAAAGGGTATCTGGTATAAAACTATACAGTATCAGCCTCCTCGTATACCGTGGTTTGCTATCAAGGAAATGAATAGGTATCATATTGTTCTGTTTCATAGATTACGCTCTGGTCACTGCCCATCCCGCAAGTTTGGTTATTTGATGAACAAAGTAAATCCCAATTGTGAAACATGCAGATCGGTTGAAGATGTTCACCATCTACATAAGGAGTGTAATAAGACTAAGAAGGAAAGAGAATCATTGTTGAGTGTGGCAAAAGGTAATGCATAATTATGATATTGGTAGATATGCTAAAGTTTTGGCGCAGCCTTCTCCCGAGATAGCAAACCTACGTACTGATTTCTTTAGACATTAATAATTTATATTGTATGTGTAGATTTCATTTAGAATAGTTTGAGTTATGATGAGGCTGGCATGCCACTGTGGATGCCTCTTGTAAAGAGTTCTGTCAAATTTTGACTTTATTTAATTCTGACAAATCAGATGTTCACTTCATTTAATGGCTTACGACAATGATGACAAGACCTTGATGACATTAGGAGATTGGCATCTGAAGGCGTTGAGAAGTCCACACGTTATGATGAAAGTCGTTTTAATAATACAATGGTAAGCGTGAGTAAGTACTCTGTCGGGGAATTCGTGCTTATTGAGAACGAGAAGCGTTCTATGTTAGAGGGTTTGGTTTCCGCACTTCGTCCTCCATGTGGACCATTGTGCGTGTTATTCCAACCAGCCCACCTACCTCCAGAAGCTGATTAGGTCTTCTGGACTGCATAGAATATCTGTGAAGGATCTGAGTGACCCGAGGGTTTCTGCTCGGATCAGGGTGACGCCTGTGCAGTCAAGAGCACATGCGAAACGGTTTCTTCAGCCTCCATTTAAGCCTTACACAGAGGGCTGTGCGTTATACATATTGTGTGGAATTGTTTGTTTAAGTGATCAGTGTTCCGTGATGGTCCCCGTCACTGGGCGCAGGCCGTTCCTGTCCAGGCGCAGCAAGCGCCTGGTTAGCCTGCCATCTAGGGATGGCATGGCTTCCCTGGATTGCCTGCAGCCCGGTATCGAGGTCCACCAGTTCTCCGCTTGTGTGTGGGTGAACTCCTGTAGCCAGAACGAACGAGGAGCGTAATCAAACTAAGCTTGACGTGAAGTATAGAGGCCCTTTCAAATTGTTGGAGTGTTAGATGGCGATCGGTATGTTTTAAAAATCTCTAGTTAACAAGCGTACTTACAAACGCTCATGACCGTGTACGGAAGATGCCCGATGTCAAGTACCTAGTAAATTGAGATTGTAGACGAAATAGATGAGTTGACATCACTTTAGTTTATGTAACATGTTTTCGGTTCATTGGGTCGGAGACTACAACAGAGTATCGTAGTGCTCAATGAGTAGTCCATGGGTTCGCGGTAGGCGGTAGCTCTGGGTTGTATAATCGGGTTTTGCCTAGAAGCAAAGACCATAGAGTCAAGGGTTGACTCGGTATTCCCGTGGGGAATAGTGTGTGTGTGTTATTGACCATCAATGAGATACCTATTATTTTAATATGGAATCATTG
Organism: Tiliacea aurago; assembly: GCA_948098905.1. NCBI lineage: Eukaryota > Metazoa > Arthropoda > Insecta > Lepidoptera > Noctuidae > Tiliacea > Tiliacea aurago. The sequence goes on along the minus strand of OX402581.1, from coordinate 21,118,740 downwards.
TGCTTGGTCTCGGTAATCTCAAAACTAGATAGTTCCAACTTTTAGTTTCAAATTGCTTGGAAATTAAAACGGATTTTAAATTTTAAAGAGATAGTTCTCAAAACTTAAATGCCAGTCGTGTCTTAGAATCCAAAAAACATTATCGATTGGTTCACAAACAGTAACTATTAATTCTGAATCCTGTAATTCTGTTCTGTATAACCCAGTACCGGAACAAGGTCTCTTGCTGGATGACTAAATGTACTGGTTTATACCGTAGGGGTTGAAAGAGTTGTGTGTGGTGACCTAGCCCAGTTGTAGCTGGAAAGGTCTCACCTGCTTGTGTGGGTTGATGACCTAGTCCAGCGCTTTGTCGATTTAGACTAGCAAATATGTAGCTGAAGGGGTTTCACCTGCTTTTGTGGGTTGATAACCTAGCCCAGCGTTTTGTGAGCTGCAGGAATCTCACCTGCTTTAGTGGGTGACGATTTAGACCAGCATGTTTGAACTGTAGGGGTTTTCTGTTGTAAAGAAATACCTAGACCAGTGATATTTGGTATTTTGATATGTAATGATGATGATGTGATATAATGAAAGTCCTTTTTTAATTTTTTATGGATGAATTTTTGCACTCGAGGACGAGTGATTTATCAGAATGGCCGTGACGGAAGCCATATTATTTAACAGCTGCGAGAGGCAGCGACTAGGTGGCGCTAGTGGAACGTGCACCATAGACAAATCATTCATTCTATCGGATGTTTGACTTAAAAGACTTGAAGTCAATTGAGTGAAATATTGTAACGTTACCCCCCACTAGCGGATCGCCTTTATAAGGAGGTGCGCTATTGAGTCGGTACGCATTTTGAACGTATGCGTCTTGGTGCACGGACCACTGTCTCTCGACAGTCAGTACTGCCCGGTTATTGGATATGGAACGCTGTCCCCGACAAATTAGTACTATCCTTATTGCGGTGGGTGCATGGACCACTGTCCCTGAAAGTCAGTACTGCCCTATGTGACCGCCACTACCATTATTAGTTATTTAATTAATTCTATTTAATTTCTATATTCTCTCGATTTAAAATAACTGATTGTTCGATTGAAATATATTTCTGTATTGCCATATCTGAGTATTACTTCTGATGTCTGAACCTATCCCGACATGTTTATAAATGTGTTGTGTTGTGTAAGTTTATAATTTATAAATAAATAAATGGTGTTAGGTATGTACCCTACAAACTATAGTAACTTACGCCATTCAGTTACAATTATCGTTTTGCGTGATAAGGTTAGTAGAATAATTTCAAAAGCGTGTAACTTCTCCATTTAACCACCGATACTTTATTTTCACAAATGATCTTTTTAAGTAAGTAGTAGTAAGTAGCACCTATAAAAATAAGCATTAATTCATTTGTACTCGTATTTTTGATAGCCGTGAAATACCCTAGTGAATGTATATTTTATCTCTATGCTAGTTACCCATCTATACCCACTGATATAATATTATGTCTAGTTATTAATGGGTAGAGTTAGCTTATCGTTTACATTTGTTATTGTCCATTGTATGTATTTTTGTTATTTATTCGTTTTTATATGAATTGAAAATATCTGCCATGTCCGGCGTGACTATGATAAAAATATGAATATCTACCTATCTTGCTGAAAAATGATGTGATAAAGCAACGGTGCAGTTTAAAAGAAAAGGTAGTGATATTTTTTTTAAAGATTATGGTTTAGTCATGTTGAGAGAATTTTTAATTTACAAAGCAAAGGTGAGTGGAAACTGGAAACTAGGAAAACATAGTGACCTAATTGGTGATGTTCTTCAGAAAGGTCAGGTGCGTAGTACTCTCTACCGGCGTGCGTGTATGACCAGGGAGCCTAAAATGGACGCTTTGGCAGAATCATGCGTGCAATTCGTACAGCCCGCAATTCATCTGTTTGTCAGCTGCTATTTAACATTAGACTTCACTATATTAATTCTTAATTTGTGGACCATTTTACGAAACTCCATACACAACTGTCAAACAGATGAATTGCGGGATATGAATTGTACGCAGATCATAATATGATTCTGCGAAAGCGTCCATTTTAGGCCCCCAGATGTATGAACGGAAACAAAGCAAAAGGCGTATGTAAGGAGCGTACCAGGTGGCGCTCTATAGTTTCTGCCTACCTCCATGGAAAGAAGGCGTGAGGGTAAAAATAATAAATGAAGTAAAAGGTCAATATCAATCCAAATAAAATACGGTTTATAATAATTTATAAAACAAAAAAATACAAACAAAACTACCTTCTATGGTGAGTTACACATTTCTTTTCTTCTAATAGATTACCTTTACTAGTTCTGGAATGTCTTACATTAGGAGTACTTATATTTTCATTTGACGTTTCTTCCGATATCTGTACTAAACATGAAGAATGAGGGTGCCGTAGATGTGAACATCTGGGAAATTTAAAGTTTGATATGTGTTTAGTTTCAGACTCCTCCGTGTTCTGTACTGTTACATCGGCAGGACGTCTGGTTTTTCGAAAAGTGTTCCTCAGTCGTGCAAAGAAGCCGTCTTTATTGGATTTCGGAAACGGTAGAACTTGATTCATTGATAATGACGGCATGATTTCTTTTGGAGGCCTATCTAATTCTACTTTTGAAATCTTATGCACATTAGTGTTACGATGGTTGATGACTGGTCTTGTCAAGTTGCAACAACTTTGAGTGGCGTCTTGCGGTTTCGGAAGTCGGCTGGTCTTCTCCTCCAGACGTTTTCGCAGGAAGTGTACGCTTGCCGTGTAGAACAGTTGTTCATCGTCGGGTTTAGAGAGTGCCACATCGAGAGGATCTGAGGCCGCACTGTCCGGAGGCCTGGATGTTAAAGAGTTTCGCCGTTGCATCCCTTGTCAATGTAAGTAATCAGTTTTATGGTTGGATACATTTTTATCGATTCATCGGTGAATACTTTAACAATATTAATAGCTTATTATATTTAAGAATACGAAACGATATTAATTTCTCTAGTTTGTGTATTGAACTGACGGACTGTCACTGTCACCGAAAAAAAACCTATGAATGTTTTTTAAATAAAATTATTTGTATTCAAGGAGGTTTGTTTTCAAGGTTAGGTGAAGGGTAACCCCATAGATATTTATTATTGCGGGTAAAAAAGGTAAAAACAATAATCACATTTTTATCTAAAAAAACGTAAACAAAATTGCAAGAGTAAACCAGATTACGAGTTTAGAAAGGACAGAATAATCAATTCCTGTTTCGAAAACTAACACTACCGGTTTCCTGTTTTTTTTAAATAAACACATATCTTTGATGTTAGAGCATTGATGGCCATAATAACCTTGACCTTGCTAATTCAAACATTTCTCCCATTCAGCCAAGATTCAGCCTTATTTAACTGAGCGTAAGATAAACTTAGTATTAATACATCGCCAGACGAACAGGCTATTACGACATTATTACGAATGTATACAAAATTACCATATCGTAAACACATTTCTATTTCAGTCTAGACTAAATTAAAGGTCAGCCTCATAGCATAACATAACATTACGCCTAGTATTCCCCAAACTGGTTACCAAGAGTGTGTGTAGTACTCGGTACACCCACATTTCGCCATTTATGCTAAGTTCAAGTCCTATGTAATTAGCGGGTCTATTGGCATCAAATGTCAGTCTCATAAATTAAAAGAAATGATACTGCTTAGCCTTTTCCCAACTATTTTGGAGTCGGCTTCCAGTCAATATCTGCTCTTAAAAGTAAATTGAAGAGTTTACTAACTGAAAGAGTATATTACGGTATAGCAGAGTTCATGAAAGGGGACAATTTTTCTTCGTTTTTGAGATGACGACGTTGTTTTTTATTGACATGTTATTGTAATCTATTGTATTGTTGTGAACTAACTGTAATATGTAATTTTGTATGATTATATAAAATAATAGATATTCATAAATTTTTATTGACTAATTTATTTAATAACTACTTTGACATTCAATTTTATCAAAAAAATATGCTTGCTGAGTTATAATGATACCTAATCTTTAATTAATAATGATGATTTAATAAGTACCTACATAATTTCTATAATTTAATTTTGATGAATATTATCACGGTTTGTGCACCATCTCTTCCTACCAATTTGTACGCCACGGTATGCGGCTGAACATATTAGAACTTTTCTGTATCTCTTATTATCTTGCATGCAATGTTTAAACAAATAAAATTTTACTTCCCCACTTACAGTCTCCCACTAATACGATACCCCTTGGTAAGACTGGTTGTCAGACTTTCGGGCTTCTGATGACCCGTAACGACAGACAAAGATCCACGAATGACAGCCGGTACCAACGGCCGTGTTGGAGTATAGCAAAAAATAATCCACCGGACCGGTCTCCTAGTTTAAGAGACAGAGTTTATGTTTCGTTTATATAGATTTTTTGTAGCCTTTTAAATTTTGTACAAAAAATTATGTATATTTTTAGTATATCTACCACTGTGCTCAACCTGTGTCTATGTATTATTTTGGATAAATAAACATTATTTATTATTATTACTTCAATCCATATTTCGAATAAGCAACATCCTACTATTCCTTTAGCCTTGCTTGGGACCACACGTCTCACATAATATTAGTTAATCACACCTTCCAATATATAAGTAAAAGGATAATAAACACATTAATGAAATCCTTAAGAACGGCCTTTCTTTTAAATGCCCCATTAACCCTAACAGGTTAATGTGCTCTCCAAGGCACGGAGGAGTCTCGATATGTAAAGATGGTCACTCATCTACGGACCAACCCTGGCAAGCGTAGCTTAACCTGACGGATGGACCCGTGCGGCTGTTTTTACTTTACCATGAGCTCTTTCGATACCATCACTACATAGTATAAAACAAAGTCGCTTCCTGTCTGTTCCTATATATGCTTAGATCTTTAAAACTACGCAACGGATTTTGATGCGGTTTCTTTTAATAGATAGAGTGATTCAAAAGGACGGTTTATATGTTTAGAAAAAGCCACGCGGGCGAAGCCGCGGGCAGCAGCTAGTGCACGTATAAAGTTTTAATAGTTATCTCAAATGGAATTATACAATACTTTTTTGACTGAAATTCATATTTAGGAATAGAAAGAGATTTTCAGATCGCAACCTCGATACGTCACCAGCTCATGCCTAAAGGCTTCGGTGAAGTTCAAAACTAGTCCACGAAAGTGAAGAAAGCGGTCCCTACTTACATAATAATACAGCCGTTTAATTTCGAACTTTGGGTACATTGTTTGATAGCAGAAAGTGCTGTACTTCGTAGCACGACCATGAACGACTCATTATACCTTGAGATGGTAATAAAATCCTTTTAATTTGTACTATTTTATACCTTTAATTAGACATTTACACCTCTCAACTATCGCAGATATGACACGCCGTGCTGGCAAGATTCCTTCCCAGCACGACCACTTTAAAATTCCAGCTGGCATAAAAGTTGATGAAACGAGAGCATGCCTCAAAATGAGTACTCATTATGTACTCATAATTCATTAAGTACTGATAAATTGTCTTAAATTATTAGAAAAGCAAAAAACCATTTTCTGCCTTTATGCCTGTATATGATTTTTATATTTGACACTAGATGGCGTTTGGGAGATATTGGGTCTCCTTGTCTGATGCCTCTGTTTATAGGGAAATGGTCTCCTTTTTACGGCTCTTACTCAGGACTGGATTTAGAGGTCCAGAGGCCTCGGGGCAACAAAGGACGGAGGCCCCCTCGCCCCCAATTATTTTCCATATAAAATGAATTTTTTTTTTCAGTCGAGTTTTTCAATAAATAATTTATTGCGAAACCAAGTAGATTCTCTTAGTATTTAACAAACACATTTATATATAATCGGAAACAAGAATTATCTAGGCTGAAATTAAAGTACCACCCCACTCAGCCATTGAGCCATTGGGGTACTCCCTCAAGATGAGTAGTAAATTGCAAGTGCATATCAGGGCCATTTGAGATTTTGATATTTCACTGATTGCCTGATTGGAGTGAACAAATATAGATCAATGATTTCTGCTAATATTTAAGATTAATATAATCAAATAATCATGTATGTACAAAGTACTGTAGGTAAAGTTAAAAGAGCAAAAAAAATATATCAAAGGAAGAGATTTTCTTTTCTTTTTTTTTTTTAATGCACTAGGAATTACTCCTGTATCGTGGGTGCATTTACAGACATTTAAACTCACATACACAAACAGCCAGACCCGGAACACCTACTTGCAGGTCATAAAAATATTTGTTCCGCGCGGGAATCGAACCCGCTACACGCAGCGCAGCTGTCAATCGCTTAACCACTGCGCCAACCGTGCCGTCAAAGGAAAAGATGTTACCTACTAGTGTTTACTAGTTAAAATTTGAAAGATTTTTTTTACCGAAGTCTCTATTGTGGGGCCCCCCCGTTTGTGGAGGCCCCGGGGCTATCGCCCCGGTTGCCCTCCCCTAAATCCGGCCCTGCTCTTACTCTTATTATAGATGATTTTATTTAGTTCGATGTAAGATTTTTCCACTCCTTGTTCTCTTAAGCTAGACCTGTACGGTTCAGACTGTCGAAAGCTTTAGAATAGTCAATGAAGGCAATGTTCAAGGGCTTCTGGTATTCGTTGTATATTTCAAGACCTGTTTTTTCTGAACCCTGCTTGTTCTATCGGTAGATTTTCGACTAGAGTTGGTGAAATTCTTTCTAAAATGACCTTTGCGAAAACCTTATAGACGTTTGAAATAAGACTTATTGGTCTATAATTGCCCATTTTATCCTTATCTCCTTCTTTATGGAGTAGAATGGTATATGATTCTCCCCACTGTTTTGGAATGATGCCTGTGGTTAGGATGTCATTAAATAGCTTGGCTAGGATTGGAGTTATGTCTTCTACTGTGCCTCTCATCAGCTCAATTGGAGGACCTGGCGCTATATCTAGTTTTTGGGACATGATGGCTTTCTGTACTTCCTGTAAAAGTACATACAAAAGTACGCACATAGTAGCATACTTACTTCTAAATAAAAACTGACCAGACTGTTTTTACTGAGAAACTATCATCTCCTCTCATTACGTGGCCCTACCATCTAAGCCTGCTTTATTTTAGTTTTTCCGTTATTGGGGCCACTCCGAAAGATCCTCTCACGTGCTCATTGCGTATTCTGTCCAGACGTGTTACACCGCCCGCCCAGCGCAGCATCTTCATTTCAGCTGTTGCTGTGTGCAATTGCTTTTCGTGCTTTTTACTGTTGTCCAGCACTCCGCTCTTTACAACATTGCGTGTCTACTCTATCGCTAACATCTGAGTCAACGCGGGCATCGGTCGTAGGAACACAGCAAAGTCACATTCCATGTACTCCGTTTTTGAGCGACTGACCCTTAGGCCGTGCCGTTCGAGCTTATTCACCCATTTGCTGAACGTCTCCTGCAGATCCATTGTACTCTTCACGATGAGGATGATGTCCTCCGCGTATAACATGCACCATGGCATTTTGCACGTCTCACAAACATCCATTGTGTTTACAAAAGCTGTTGGTAGACACATGTTTTGGGGATGACAGGGAACCACATGACTGGAGCTGATTGCCCCAACCTTGTGGTTGGGGCAATCAGCTCCAGTCACACACCTTACACTGCACTCTCAAAATGTTCAATTCTTTTTATTTGATTTTCTTATAAAATGTTTGTTCGTCGATCAAAATATCACGTACATTTTATCACTATACGAGTACTTTATAGTAAATTTAATAATTCTGTCATCTCAAATACGCTTCAAATAAACTTTCAAAGGGAATGATGAATGACCGTTTAGAGATAAAGAATCAGTCGAGTTATTTAGTGTTGTGTTCATTTACTTTCAGTGCTTTCAGTACGGTGACCCTAGCTTTTCAAAATAACTGTCTATGTGCACAATGGAATTGCCCCGAAGCGCGGTGGCTGTGGCAATAAATTTCCTTAGTCGCGAACGTACAGTACCTAATGAACTCGGAACTTTCCAAGATTTAAATAAACGCAACCATTGGTACTTTATTCCACTAAATCACCGCAGGAGATAAGTGAACCTTTGTGTTTCAATTCTCAACTCTGTTTAGTATTTTTAAATATATAAAATTATTTCTTCTAAATTACGTAGATTATGATCAATTGGCGTAACGCAATTTTAGAGAATTTGACTCAATGATTGATATATGAGTAAAAGCAAAAAGTCTAGCCTTATAATAATTTCTTGAGTGCTCTGAACTTTACGAGCGGCCGTTGACCCATTGATTCAAATGAAAATTCACGTCGAATAAACGGTTTAAGTCAAGATTTACAAAACGTATTATTCAAACGATTTACGAAGTTTATTATTCGAATCAAGTCTTCTTGAATTAATGAAAAACACGAGCGCACAATTAGGGTGCTTTAGTACCAGTGATTGTCCGAATGCTGCAGGCTGATCTAAATTTAAAGAATCAATTTATTTATCTTTATGTTTTCCTGGCTAGTTTTAGCAATATTTAGCACTAAAAACTGTCATGTCATGCCATGTCTGAAAAACTGTTTTCAATTTGCTTACATGAACATCATCACGCCTGTATTCCCAAAGGGTCAGGCAGAGGTGTACCTATATATACCCACATTTCGCCAGTTATGGTTAGGTCCCATGTAATATGGGGCATGCCGATTGCCATCAACCGGGCCCAAATCCAGACTCCGCGGGCTGCTACTGAGAAATTCCACATGGAAAAGCCCTATACCAATTTGCCCGGCCTTGGAATCGAACCCAGGACAGCAGTAGCACTTGCGACCACTAGAACAACAGTTTCTGAAAAAAAATCTGTAAAATACCATATAATATGCAAAGTCAAAGTCAAATTGTTTATTTCAAATAGGCAGGTATGATATAAGGCACTTTTGAACGTCAATATTTACAAAAAAATTAAATTGATTCTAGTCGACCCTTCCAAAAGGTAGTTTCGTATGGAGAAGAATGGGCAAGAAACTCCACCGTTACTCTTTTAAATACAGTACAACACAATATTTGTTTTAGGTACCTACATTAATTATAAGTACAATTATATGTGAAGACGATGCACCTAGAATAAAATTACTATACTACAATAGGTAAAACGAGTTATTTAAGTTGTATTCGGGAACTGAAACCAAGTACTGATTGATTTCCACAGAATCAGAGATGGAATGGTCAACTACGTCACGCGACGATAATATATTATAATATATACTGATAGAGCCGATCCTTTTTTAGAACATCGGTAATTTGAACTACGACAATTTTACCATATTCATAAGGTCACACAATAAATTTATGTCGACTCGTGGCAATCACGCAAGTGATTCATTTGCAGGTAATTGGTTGAGGAGTCGCCTGATTATGTCCCGTAATAGTATTGTTTATATATAGCTTGCTTACACGTGCCTTATTATATTGTATGATTAGTTGGTTTACGTATAGGTACGTATATTATTTTATTAATATTTTATATCGTTTTTTTTTTGTTTTGTTAATGTGAAGACGTTGTAAGCCTAATATAGACTGTAGATTTGTAGAACATTTTCTATTTTGTTAAGTACCTGGTACTTTTGATGGGTCTACACTGTCCTCTCATACCTATTAACAGTGTAATTTGAAAACATTGTAAAAGACAATTATTTTTAAAAGAGTAACCGTGGAGTTTCTTGCCGGCTCTTCTCCATAGGCAACGACCAATTGGACCCGTGCACCTAGCTTCTGACGTTTCATAAGTGCCCATGTAGGCTTAAGTGAAATAAAATATTTTGATTTGATTTGATTTGTAAATTAGCATGCTACAAAGGAGGATGATACAGTGATATTGTCTTTCGTTAAGAATCTATTTCTTTTTCTTTCTTTAATTGATTAAATTGACGGCGTGACTAGAAATTCTAACTACCGAAGTTAACAATTTACACAAAATGAAGAAAACGTTTAAGTTTTTGACAAGTTAGATTGATTAATCGAAGTGCCAATGACTTCAAACTGTCGAAGTCGTCACGTGTCCCATAGAAGTTTGGAGGTAATGCCATAGACTAGGTCGTTTAGTTAGAAGGTATTTCTACATTATGATATATGCTGTTGCAGTACTCGCAATTAAAAAGGTAGTTAAGAAATTTTACTAGAACATACGAACTTGACCTTTAAAGTCAAACCCATAAAAAGTGAATTTCGAGAAAAATGTCAGATAAGAGTTCTTGTCACTTCATCGTCGAAGTGTAAGTTGACATGAAATACGATATTATATAAGAAATTATTAATTTTTTAATAAAATTATTAACTCAAAAACTAAATAAAAAAAAAAAACTAACGGATTTTCAAACGGGTTTCACCAATAGACGGAGTAATTCATGAGGAAGGTTTAAGTGTATAATTAATTACGGTTTTGCGTAAATTGGCTGAAATATGACGATTAATGTTGAAGAAGTCGGAAAAATCATGCCGACTGTTTTACTAGCGTGCGACGAGAGAGACGCTCGAACTCTCTATCTAGACATGTATATATCATGTCTTTTTTTTTTTTTGGGTGGGAAATTATCAAATAACTTCTCCCGCTCTGGGCTGAGCGGGAGGGCGTGTCAGACTTTTACTGACTAAAATCCACCCGTGTTCCTTCATTTGCCTGTGTGCCAGGGCCACGATATCCCTTTCGGACAAACTCGCAACCCTGGCAGGCATTGGTCCTGACGGACCCCGTCAGTTGGTGCTGACATCTCATTGAGGCGCGCGTGGAACACAACGCGCCGTCGACCCGAGCCTGGTCCAAATCGGACGGCGAGCTACCCGGCTTGGGCGGAGCACCGCCGTGTCCTCATGGAGGCGATCGGCGGCGACGACGATATATATCATGTCTAGATAGAGAATTCGAGCGTCTAAACGACAAATAAAATATCAGCCAACTGTTGGCTCATAAGCTCGTTCCGCCCGCTCAGTGGTGACACTGTTTGTACGACAAACACGCGTTCTGTGGCAAATAAAAATGACGATTTGCGCTTTAAAAGTGTGCAGGAATTAAAAATGACGATTGAAAACAACTAATAAAGTTACCTATCATCGGTAAGTAACATTCATCATTTCAGCCGAAATACGTCCACTGCTGGACATAGGCCTAAGGCATGGGCATAAGTAACATTACTTCGTATAATTTCCAGCAAAACTAGTCATTAAAATATTTAAAAAATAAATAATTTGAAATGTATTTGATCAAAGGTGATTGATCGCTTTGTTTTCTTTTAATCCTGGTAGTACGTTCCCGTGGGTTATTTTCCGACATCCACACGGGCGAAGCCGCGCGCAAAAGCTAGTATAATATAAGATCTTACATTGTATGTGTGTCTAGCTACCTATATTATCTTTCTATATACTTATCCTACAAAAGGAACAGGTGAGTAGAGACCGGACTTGTTGAACTCTCGTTAGATCAATTTATGCCAACTTTGGTAAGCGGCATTTAGGCCCGTATTACAGAACGTCACTCAATACTCAAGCATTACTTAAAACTAGTTTCAACCAATCAAATGGCTTGAATCTAGTTTTAAGTAATGCTTGAGTATTGAGTAACCTTCTGTAATACGGGACTTAGTTTGTTGAGTTGGTTAATCATCTACACCCCTGTACTTTACTGGTTTGATGCAAATCATGTTAATGCCACAAAGTTTTATTCTTTATTAAGAGCGTTTACACCTTACGGCATTTCATACAAACCTTCAAGCCCTTGTTTTTCGAAATGACTGAACCGATTTTAATGAATCTTCATACGCATGAGCAGGATACAAAGGTCTAAAAAGTTAGATAAGAACATTTTCAAAAAACAGTATTACAGCCAAATTAGGCCGATTTAAAATTTTCCATAGAAACAGATTTCCAGTTATCTGTTTTTAAATAAGACATTTCGAAAATGTTCTTAACTAACTTTTTAGACCTTTGTATCCTGCTTATGCGTATGAAGTTTCATTAAAATTGGTTCAGTCATTTCGAAAACAAAGGGCTTGAAAGTTTGTATGAAATGCCGTACGTCGTAAACGCTCTTAATATTTATTAATAGGTAAAGTAAGTTAACTGCGTTTCGAATATAACCCAAACAGTACCCATGAAAGTAAAGACACCAAGTATTAAAGGAATTATTTTACACATCTTAGCAGGTTGTTTATTTAACTCTAAGCCAAAAGTTAACACAACCCAATTTTACTAAAGAAAACATAAACAACAATGTCTGTTAATACGATAGAAAACTGAGGAACATCTTGAATTCCACACATGAAGGCAGTAATTCTGCGTTAAGCTGTATTAGAAGATACAATGGCCTATGGTTCCGCAGAAACTGTGTCACGTAGGGAATTAGGACGTTGACTCCTAAAGCGAGGTGATCATTACAGAGTTACAAACGTATAGTTAAACCAGGAATTTATTTAAGCACCTACTTAGTTGTAATTAAATCGCTCTAGACTAAGTTAACGACCTAAAGGTTCTGGAGATAGCGACTCTGTCGAACATAAATTACGAATTCCTCAAAGTGACGGATTGAGGCGCTACATTAGGAATGAAGATGATTTATATTTTCAACACACCACTGTACATTATAACATTGTATATTTTAAGTGCACTCTCTGTACCCTGACATAGATACTACCTAACTCAATCAAAACCCTTTTTGGTTCAGAATTAAGTTAGCCGGGTGAGAGTAAAAATGTATTTAAGTTTATTAGTATCGAATTTAAAAAAAAACCGGCTAAGTGCGTGTCGGACCACGCACAATGAAGGGTTCCGTAGTTGGATGAATTTATCCAATCAAACTTAACATTGTAGTTGAAAAACATGATCCCCATACATTCCAACTGCAAATGTAAGTTAGTACGCACAATATTGAGTTATTTACCATGTTATTTTAAGATCACAGACTTCTTATAGGTTTTCTTATCTATAAGTAAAGAACAGTTTTCTATATTTTTATAAAAATTTTAGGCTCAGTAGTTTCGGAGATAAGGGGGGGGGGAATGGTCATTTTTCGTCTATTTTCTTAAATAATTTCAAAAGTATGTATTTTAAAATTATAAAAAAAATATATATAAAATCCTTAAAACAAGCCCTTTCTTTTGATATGTCAAACGGCCTCCAAAAGTGACCTCCTTATTCAAAATTAATTTATTTACGTAACACCTCCGTGTTTCAGCATAATCAGTCTATAATGTTCCTACTGCTGGGACACAGACCTCCTCTCTTCGAGAGGGAGTGGGCCGTAATCCACCACGCAGGCCCAGTGCGGGTTGGTAGATGTCACATGTCTTCCTCCGTGTTTGGGTCACAGAAATTCATATGTGTACCAAATTTCAATTTAATCGGTTAGTAGATTCGGAGCAAATCAGCTGTGACAGACGGACAGATAGACAGACAGACACACGAGTGATCCTGTATGGGTTCCTTTTTTCCTTTTGAGGTACGAAACCCTAAAAAGTGTATAGATTATTATTTGAATGAGTAAAATTGAATAAGTAAATAAGTTATAGTAAAAAGTATATTAAGTATAATATATGTAGAAAGTATATGTAAGTAGTATAATAAGTAGATTTGAATAAGTAAATTATTGAAATTATTAATGTAAAATCGTGACAATAGCATTCATATTTACGCTTATGAATAATTTTTTTTTTTTTTAATGTTAATATAAAAACCCTCAAATGTGCGATGCCTGAAAAAGGCCGCTAAGTTGTAAGTACTTATATTATAAAATAACAACAAAATGTACACTTAGTTTGCAAATAAATCATTAACGTTGACTTTGAGTAGAAGGAAAAATTAAAAGAAGTAACATACTCGCTTGCCCTAGATTTTATAAGGTCCATCATAAAATCCAGGGCGAGCGAGTATGTCTTCATTTATTTTTTTGAGTATTGCAAAATACAGGGCCAAATTAAATTCATCACGTCTATCACGTAATATTGAACCTTGTATAAGGACAAATATTGCATAATTCCGATAAAATAAATGGTCACACGCCAATTTTTATGAAGGGGATGCGCTAAAGTAGCCTGCGAAATTCGAATTTTCTTAAGTTTTTTGCATTTTGCAGGTCTGTGTCAGGTTGTATGTTGATTAAAATATGATTCGCGGCCGTAATAAATATGGTTTTCATAATCATCATCATTTCAGCCGAAAGACGTCCACTGCTGAACATAGGCATCCCCAAAGTGGGGTTTGCCATAATCGCCACGCTTGGCAGGCGGGTTGGCGATCGCAGTATGGTGTTAAATGCATAGAGAACGCTGCTGCCCATTCTCTAGTATTTAGTCCCTTAGTCGTCTTTTACGACACCCACAGGAAGAAATGGGTTAGTGCTATTCTTTACGTCCGGCACCACACGGACGAATACATACAGAATAATAACCATTAGAATCAGCAATACAACTCTCTACGTTGATAGAATCCTATTGAATAACTATTTCATGAAATAGTCATTCAATAGGATTCCACGAAGAGACATAGAGAGTTATTGCTGATGCTAATGATTTGAATTCTGTAAAGCCATATTCGTTACGACCGCGAATCATATTTTAATCAATAGACAACCTGACACAGACCTGCAAACAAAAAACTTAAGTTTGAATTTTTTTAAATTTTTTAAGTAAAACTTTTTGTATATCTTCGTGTATATGTATATTGACCTTATCAGGAATTTTTCATCAATTTATTACATGTTTAATGTAACCCAGTTTTATTAATATTTTAATCCCATTATTTATTTAATTAATTAAAGTTTGGCGGTGATGCCTGTTTATTTATGTGTACGAGCTTGAGGCGGTGCGGTGACGCTAAATATGACAATGCGAACGCCAATGAAGCGCCCGACAATGGCTGTCAGTACAGGAGATCGCATTAAAATTAAAATACATCATCGATTCCTCATATCGTTGGGCTTATCATACTCTTTGTGTTATGACAGTGGGTAATATACGGTTTGTGTCCAGCAGGGCATCGAACCGTCGTCAGGCGCGTGATTGAAGTGCGACCTAACAAAAATAAGCGCAGTCGAGTACAAAAGGCTATTTTATGATATTATGATAATGTTCGAAAAGTTGGGGAGTAAATTATCCGGGGGTGTCAGAAGTAATGAGAAAGAACAGGCTCTTCAGCGAGCTGGAGTTCGTCGGCCCGCGGTCTTTGACCCTTGCGAGCCTGCATCCTGTTTGTTCTTGAACGGAAACTGACGCTCTCTTGTGGAAAATTAACTTTTCCGCCTCGAGATTTTCAGCCTCTTAATACAGTAAGTAATACGTGGAATTTACGCCGACGTAAATGAGATACCCTAAAGTTCAACATCTTAGAAAATAAACCAATAATGGACATGTCAACCCTTGTTTTGTAAGTAATATATTAGGAAGTAAATATTTTTTGCGATTCGACAGCATTGTTTCCCTTTCATTTTTGTAACGGTTAATAACCTCTCTTGGGTGTGAAAGAAGGTAATACATTCAATACGAAGCTGCATGTATGCGCAATTAAATCAAAGGTAAACATACGAATAATGAAATGAAAATATGAGAATAATGTCATCGTCATAGTAAAGAATTCTCAAGATAAAGATGTGGGAGGTATTTTCATGCAAATAAGATTTTTTTCATTTTTCCGGGTCAATGTACGATGTACTTCTTCCGAAAAAAAGGTTTATGTGAATAAATAACAGCACATCTTTCAAAGAGTAAGCCTTTTATTGAGATTCCATACATTTCACAGAAAAAAGGCACTTCTCAATATAATCAAGTTTTTCATTGAGAAATACGAGTACGTGAGCATTTTAGAAATACTTGTATTCAAATATGAATGAAATTGTATTTTGAAGGCAAAGATATTGACCGAGCCAGTAGTAACAATATTAGGTGCTATCACAGAATTTAAACTTGGTTCAAATAAATTTAATATTATGATGCTAAAAGTTAACACTTTAGATGAACAAGTAGCAAGGAGTCAATGAACTCACAACTCAAAAGAGGATTAGAGTAAAAACACCTATTAAAATTTATGTTCTTCACTTTGTTAACTCTCGATCCTGAATAATATTGTTGAGTTAAAATAAGCAAGTAAGTACATTGTTATAGTTTCATCCTTAAAATCTTATTGAATCCAGTATAAGCACGTCTTAACTAAAAAAACAATCTGGAACGAGGTGTTTTGGTTCGTGCGCGAGAAAGGTGAAGGTACTCTGAGCAAATACAAACACATTAGAAGGGCAAAATTACCTGATAATTTTTCACGTATAACATAAGTGTATCCTGTACCTATAGCCTGTACCTATACCCTACAGGGTTGTTTACCCAACCCATATTTGCTTGCTACGTAAATACTACAATAACACGCCTACGCACGCTACGATGACATTTCTCTAAGAAAGGCCCGCTACGGCGTAGCGCGTAGCACTCGTTGCCTTAATGGGTCAAGTGACATTGAAAAGCTTAGGTAGTACTTTTTAAGGTTAAGCTTATTTTCGGCAGGTAGACATTGTCTTACGTATAGTTCAATGGATTTTAAAACAATTTCATTGTCGAATTACCTTGATTAATAATTATTATTCATCATAAAGCCTGGAGAATACATATGCTACTAATAAGCATGCGTGTTTGCTATTAGCTAGCATGCTCATTAGTAGCATGCTCTCTGTGCCTCTAAGGGTACAGTTACACATGCTCATTTCAAGCATGAAAGCATGCTTCTATTGAGCAGTTGCTATTTAGTAGCATGTGTGTCGGAATGTTGCTCAAAATTAGCATGCTCATTTCGATATTGCTTAAAAATCGACAGGCGTGCGATTTTTGAGCATGCTACCTGCGGCGCGGGTGGAAGGGAGTGTGCTTTAAGCGCGTCTAAACAGATTTGCTTATTGAGCATGCTAGTATCGATCAGTCGTAAGAAGATATAAGCTGATATAAGCTTCTGGATGCATTGCATCGCCAGCAAAAGGATGATCTTAGCTCAGCTCCATACGGATAGCTATTTGATTGTCCATGACTTTGTTTGAACTGACAGAGAGCGAGAAAGCACGTTATAAAATGGCATGTGTATTTGGAATGTTTGCTTTGAGCATGCTTAGTCAGGAGCATACTTAAAACTAGTATACTTGCTACAATATATTGCTAGCAAATGTAAACTGCTCTTAAGCATGCTCGTATTGAGCATACTCAATAGCACGCTTTTTAGCATGCTATTTTAGAGCATGTGTAACAGTACCTTAAAATACTACTTTTCGTATACTTAAGCTAGTTGAATGCTACTAAGTGGTATTTGCTCGAAAGTACCATGCTCGTGTACTACGCGTAGAATACACAACACATGCTATTTAAGCATGTGTTGTATAATCTACGCTAATTAAAGATTTTAGGCTATACAACTTATTCAGACTAATTTATGATTTTTAATTTTTGATTTCTCTGTGTGGTACCGGACGTAAAGAATAGCACCACCCTATTTCTTCCCGTGGGTGTCGTAAAAGGTGACTAAGGGACTTACTAGAGAATGGGCAGCAGCGTTCTCTATGGATTTTAACACCATACTACGATCGCCAACTCGCCTGCCAAGTGCGGTGATTATGGCAACCTTTGGGCGAGGCCTATGTCCAGCAGTCGACATCTTTCGGCTCAAATGATGATGTGATGACTTTTTGAGTTCTAAACGAGTTCAAATTGCGTCTTAACTTTAACTGCCAGCGGGCTAAGGAGTATTACTAGTCTTTAATATTTTAGATTTGTAATATCATACACCTATGAGAAAATGGCCTCGTTGGTTTAGTGGTCGCAAGCGCAACTGTGACGGTGAGCGTTGGGTAGCTCACCGTCCGATAAGGACCTGCAATGCTATTCAGTAACCATCTCACCGTGAAAACGTAGGTGAAGTGAGCGTGGAGTGAACTGTCAGTGAGGGATTGACACTACTAATTACTACTCACTTCAAGCTCTCTTCACCTACGTTTACACGGTGAGATTTTTTCAGAATACATCGGCAGGCCCGGGTCGACGGCGCGTTGTATTCCACGCGCGCCTCAAAGAGTTGTCAGCACCAACTGACGGGGTCCGCTAGGGCCAATGCCTGCCAGGGTTGCGAGTTTGTCCGAAAGGGATATCGTGGCCCTGGCACACAGGTAAATGAAGGAATACGGGTGGGTTTTAGTCAGTAAAACTCTGACACGCCCTCCCGCTCCGCCCAACCCTAAAAAAAAAACAAAAAAAAAAGTCCGCCAAAGTGTTATTGGGTTTTTCCATTATGAATTTCTCAGTGGAATTCCGTAGCCTGGATTAGTGGGCGGTTTCATAAACTATGGTCGGGCCAAGGTGAGTGCAGGCAGGCCAAGGAAGCACTCCCTACAATTGATGGCCGCCTCACGAAACGAGTTCTCCGACTAACGAAGCAACAGCTGCGTATAACGACAGCAGCTATAACTGGCCACGGGTCATTTAATAAACACCTCTTTGTCATAGGAGTCACAGACAGTCCGCTGTGCAGGGCCTGCATGGAGGATGACGAGACAGCAGCGCATCTGCTACTATACTGCCCAGTGGTCGCCACATACAGGGCAAAGTACTTCGGTAACCCAGGTAACCTCTGTGAGATTGTCAGTAACACCAAGGCGTTGCTGGCGTTCCTTGAGGAGCTGGGGTGGATCGAATAATCGATTTTCCCACCCGTACGCAAAATACGCGCATATTGACGTGGAGTTGCGGACACCAGCCCGTATTACCTATTAGTGGGCGGTTGATGGCAATTACATGTAATAGCATAGGTAGAACTTAAACATAACTGGCGAAATTTGGTTATACTAAAGGTAAACCTCTGTCCAACCCCTCGGGAAAACAAACGTGATGTTACGTTATGAAATATATGAGAAAAATATCCAAATAACCGTGTAATCATAGAAACGTAAATATTATTTATAGGAAGGTGAATAACCGCGCTTCCTCCATGGAGGACGTATGTACCTTGACAGTTCCGTCCATAATAATTACACAAGTACATACCTAGTCACGCGTGGAGCTCCTTTACGAGGCCAATCAACAGTTATATAATAGAAGAAAAAGAACCGGCCAAGTGCGTGTCGGCCCACGCACAATGAAGGGTTCCGTAGTTGGGGTGAATTTATCCTAAGAACAATCTAAACATTGTAGTTGAAATACATGTTCACTCATACATTCCAATTACAAATGTAAGTTTGTACGCAAAATATTGAGTGATTTACCACGCTACTTTAAGACAATAGACTATAGACTCTTATAGGTTTTCCTGTAATCTTTATGTAAAGAATTTTTGAGGCTCAGTAGTTTCGCAGACAAGGGGGAGGAATGGTCAATTTTCATCGATTTTCTTTAATAACTTTCAAAGTTTTTATTTTCAAATGATTAAATAAATATATCAGTTACATCAAGCCCTTTTTATTTGATATGTCACATTGTACCAATTGCAAAACATTATTTTTAAATTTTCTTATTTGCTCCCCAAAAGTGACTCGCATATTCAAAATTTATTTATTTACATTACACGTCCATAATTGGGTCTCAGAAATTCATATGTGTACCAAGTTTCAACTTAATCGGTCTAGTAGATTCGGCTGTGACAGACGGACAGACAGTCAGACAGCCAGACAGACACACGAGTGATCCTATAAGGGTTCCGTTTTTTTTCCTTTTGAGGTACGGAATCCTAAAAATGAGCAAACACCAAGTTTTATCATTATACGAAGGAAGTCGTTGACCTAATAATGTTCAACATTCAACGATACAGAAACAAAATATAAAGTATTGATATAAAAATATGTGAAGTATTATGCTCAAATACCTACTTTATAAGAACCTGATTAAGCTTTTATACGATACCACCGTATTTCATTCAATGAATATTGTACGTTTTTATTCCCTACATTTACAAGCCATCTCTTTGATTTCTAATGTGTCTCAAAATAATTATTTAAGAAATAGCTGTTATTTGATTTAACAATAGATTTTTGTATCAGACGCCTAAACTTGATCAAACTTTTAGATAATGGGGGTCAATGGCATTTCAATTGGACGAAAAAAGTTATCTCAAGTTATAGCTTGTAAATGGAAACTACGATTCTCATTAATAACAAAATAATGAATGGATATTGTCTTTTGGAGTCAATAACACTAATGAACTAATAAAACGCGTTCTCTAGAGATTTGGTGTTACGATCAGATAGTTGTTGATAGTTTGTTTGTACCATGTTTGTACCGCTGCATAATAACATCCAACTCGGCTCCACTCAAACTACTTACTAGGAAATCGTATTAAGTTCGGCGGGTTGCTACCATTATTACATTTGATATTATTATGCGATATACTATAATTATGTGTAGATAGAGGTAGTTGCTGAAAATCAGCGTTGTTGACGATAAGTTCGTCCGGAGTCATCAGCATTTTGCTGAGTAACAACCTGTTCTTGCACAGATGCCATAATTTCAGCCAAAAGACGTCCACTGCTGGACATAGGCCTCCCCCAAAAAAGGGGCAGTATGGTTTTAAAAATGCATAGAGAGCGCTGCTGCCCATTCTCTAGTAAGTCCCTTATTCGCCTTTTACGACACCCACGGGAAGAAATGGTAAAAAAAATCTTGAGAAGATACATCACACTTGACATAAACTCACGCCTCTTCCCATGGGGGTAGGCAGAAACTATAGAACACCACCTGCTACGCTCCTTATATTTTCCTTTTGCTTCGTTTACGTTCATACATGAGAAGACGTTCAATCAAAAATTAAAGGATAATTTGCAGCGTAAATACGGGCAATACTTGAATCAATTGTACAAGGTGTGCAAGTCTGTGTTTCGACGAGGCAAAACTTGCATGCAATAATTGCCTTGGTGTAAACAGAAGTCGCATGCAATTACTTTATGGCAAAACTTGCATTCAATTATTGTATGCCATTTTATGAAAATCGTAGGCGTGTAAACACTTACATGCAATTCTTGAACGAATGGTACACTAACATGCTTTATGGTATGCCATTATTACTCTTGAATGTTTCAGAATCTTGCACCGTGTACCACTGACATGGGGCTTTACAATTTACACTTACATATAATCACTAACACAATTCATACTTAATGCAACATATTATAACAACTTCTCTTGCGTACAAAACAATACTAAAATATTCCCGAATTGGCTCTCATACGAGGAATATGATCAAGCGCATAATAATTTACTGTCCTAGTGTACTAATTCGTCACACTTTCCGTCTTATTACAAAACAAGATTTATATTTTGACATGACTTAAACTATGGAGCCAGTTTTTGTAATAAGAACGTAACAGTGATAGAAATACCGTTCTTAATACAAAACTGAAAGCTTAGTTCGGTACTAAGCTGTCAGTTTTGTATTAGGAACTTTACCATACTCGGAATAAAGTTAGAAATTTAATAATGGCTCCATGGTTTAAACCTGGGTCTGAAGATAAACCTTGTTTTGTAACAAGAGGGTATATGTTTAACTACTAAATGCCAAAACCTTACGATAAAACTATAGGCAACTAAACTTAACCTCAATAATGGTATCGATGGGTTCGTGCTGGTCCACATATTATAATAACGATTTAGTGTACTTTATATTACTTGCGTCAACTCGACAGTTCCCAGTGTTCGCCAGTTTCGTCAGTTTTATTCAATTCGTCAGTCAAAGTACAGTCGGTAGAAAACTTTACACACTTCTGCTAATTTATATAAGTACATATTACGTAACATAACATTACACTTGTTTCCTCAAAGGCATAGGCAGAGGTGCACTTAGGTACACCCATATTTCAACAGATGTGTCGAATTGACGCGACTGTCTAATCCACAGAACTGATGAATTAGCAAATTTACGTTCATCACACAATCGTCATCTTCAATGTCCCACTCACCGCACTGACTTAATTCACTCTTTCTTCTACATTCAGTCTATCTCTCTGTGGACTGCGCTCCCCCAGGAAATCAGGATGGCAACCAACCGGTTATCCTTCAAAGTTAAAAAAGTTCGCGAGCACATTCGTAAGAAGCTGGCAGTATCATCTCTACTCATCTCAACGGTAATGTTTTCCCATTGTTTGTTTGGTTTGTTTTAGTATAATCGTGTATTTATGTGTATTTATTTTGTCTTATATTTATGTATAATTAGGTATATATATTATATTTAATGTTTTAAATAGGTATAGGTATGTATATCCAAAAATTTAAATAAGTATTTATTCTAAAATTTTCGTTATTGCACCTACCACTGCTTGTCTCTGCATCACCCAAAGGTTGGCTGGTAGAAAATGCCTATGGCATTAAGTCCGCCTCTGTACATTATTTATTTATTTAATACTTTGAAGTATTAAATAAATAAATAAATAATATTTCGATGCTACCCACAGCAAACTAACAAACCGATCATTATAAAAAAAAAAAATATATATACGCAGTATAAATAAGAGTTTCGATTTTTTACTCGTATTTCTACAACATTTAAAATTCAACCTCGATCTTATAATATTGACTGAATGCTGGATTGATGATTCCTTTAATACTTTAGTAATCTAGAAGGCTACAACTGTAATGCTACAAAAACTATACAAACATGAAAAAAACGAAAATCGAAATGGCAAAACATGCAGATCTATCTGTTATCTTAAGACTTTGCACATATTATTTGATGTATACTCATGTTTTACAATAAATATATTATATTCTATTCTATCAACAAACACGACGGCATTGTGGTGTTCTCTAAATCAGAACTTTGCGTTCTTATACCTGAGCCCCCTTTCAATCATGCCAACGGTCAACAAGTCGATGTTAGTCAATCATACTCTTTTATAGTATCTATCGACCACCATAGTTTTGTAACATAATTATGTAACTTTTTAATTTCCCTGGATAAGGTCCTGAATAACTGCACCAGCCAGTAATGTGCATTCGTTGACATTAACCTTGATATTAAAGAAACATCCACTGATCCTCGCGTTGATGAGTACCTAAACATTGTAGCTCATTGTAGGTGTGTTCCCGGTCACACCGTTCCAACGCGTCATATAAATAGCTTAGATCATTATAATTATGATTAAATCGAAACTTGCCTCTACAACAATTCATTGTTTTGCTATTCCGATATAACAGACCATAGCAAAATATTGTGCAGTCACTGAATATAGTAAACCACTATTTTAACTCCATTGGCGATCAGTTGGCAAGTGTGGTATTTAGTAGATTGGGAAAAACAGAATTTAAACTGGCAAATAACACGAGCTAATCAGAAAACATCTAACCAGAATTGCTAATCAGTCACCAACAGATGAAATTGAAATTATTAAATTAATTAGTACCTACCCTAAAATCTAATACAGCAGTTGGACACGATATCATTAGCAACGATATGCTAAAACAGACCAAACATGTTATAGCAAGTCTTATAACGTACATTTGTAACTTGAGTATAATAATATGTTCGGGCGTGGGCGTCGTACCTAATGACCTGAAGATAGCTAACGTAATAACAATATTGAAAGCAGGCGACTCATGCGAACTAGCTACCTACAGGCCTATTTCACTTCTGAGCGCACTTTCTAAGGTGATTAATGTAAAGTTACTCAAGTATCTTGAACAAAACAGCTTATTGGCCGGGAATCAATCAGTTCGGATTTTGGGCTGGCAGATCCACGGAGGATACCTTCAAGCATCTTGTTGATTCTGTCGATAGCAAAGTGGATAAAGGACAACCATGCGTTGGCATCTTTCTGGATCTTGCAAAAGCTTTTGACACAGGTTCCCGACCGATCCTGCTTAAAAACTAGAGGTTTTCGGGTTAAGGAGCTTAGCTCTGGATTGGTTAAGGTTCTATTTAGGAGAACTAAAACAACGCGTTCGTATTGGTGAGCACGTCAGTGATTTTGCGGATGTTG
The DNA here is from genome assembly GCA_948098905.1 of Tiliacea aurago. Lineage (NCBI taxonomy): Eukaryota > Metazoa > Arthropoda > Insecta > Lepidoptera > Noctuidae > Tiliacea > Tiliacea aurago. Next base: position 21,094,810 of record OX402581.1, on the reverse strand, counting down.
GCTACGGCATACCTCAAGGCAGTGTTCCCCACGTTGTTTCTGATCTACATAAACGACCCATGCTCTCTTGAACTCTGTAATTTCAGCGTCTTTACCCTCGCAGGTGATACTGCAATAATCTTTCATGCGAAAACCTGGGTGCTTTGTTTGTGTAGCTCAGAAGGGACTTGGAACGGTTGCTATCTGGCTGCAAGACAATTTGCTGACCTAAAACGTCGGAAAAACCATGTCAGTGTGTTTTAGCATTACTGATTGGTCCCGACGAAGAACTGAAAATAAAAATCATGTATTCAGTGTCAGTAATGAGAGCTGTCTCTGCTCGCAAATTGAACAGACCTCGTGTATAAAACTAATCGATAAAAGTGCAAATTGATGCAATCGTGAAACGTATTAGAAAACTCTCGCACATATTCAAAAAAATTAAGTTTCATTGAAGGATAAAATCAGAAACGATGTGTTCCGAAAATGAACCGGAGTTACCGACATAGCTTGCAGAATAAGTAAGCTGAAGTGGCAGTAGGTTGGCCATGTTTGTCGACGGACCGATGGCCGGTGGAGCAGATGAATCTTGGAGTGGAGACCGCGTATTGGCAAGCGTAGTGTGGGGCGCGCCCCAGCTAGATGGACCGGCGACCTCAAAAAGGTAGCTGAGTCAAACTAGATGCAGGAGGCGGAAAACAGGGTGTTGTGACGCAGCCTGGGAGAGGCCTATGTCCAGAGTGGACTGCGATAGGCTGAGTTGATTGAGGTTCTTTCACTCCTTCCGATGAGAATTCTATCTTTTTCTAACTCTTGTACTATATTTTTATGGAATCCTAGGTGATTCCATACTGTTTTATTAGAATTCTGCTTATAAAAAGGTAAACACAAACAGAATGATAGAATGAATCAGCTGATGCTACAAAATTGTCACATGGGAAACTTCAAAGTTTAGTAAACATAATAAAAAGACGACGAAAATTACGGTATTTTCATTTAATAATTCGCGAGCAAAGTCTGGTAACATCCGCGTGCTGTTTGTGGCAGATGTGCCGTCATAAAACTAATAATCGAAACCCTCCCAATGATATAATTAGAAAGCTTTAATTATATTCGTATCGGGCTAATAATAACTGAATCAAAACTTTTCCTAACGGCTGTTTGTTTGTACTAAAAATTTTCCAACGTCGGTATCCCTCGCCACCGTCATCGTCTCGTCAAAATATTATCTGTGCCTTGAAATTTAGTGTCACAATATAATAAACAAGTCTTCCGACTGTTGAAAGGCAATAAACAATAAACGCTGGGCTTTTGACCGGCATCGGTAATAATGTGGATTATAATTAAGTCGGTTGAAAGGATGAATACAAAGCGTAATTCTCGCGAATACTCTTGTTTAACTATTGTATTAGGTGAATGTTTTGTTTTGTATTTACGCCTCACTGTTTGTTGTTTTTACTTTAAAAGCCGTTGTTAAATTTTCTTGCGTGTAACATGGTTCATTAAACGCTACAAATATGAACTCTATTCTATAAAAATTCTGGGTGTATTGACGGTTTCTCGAGTAATTGAACAAAAGATTATCAAATTAAATGGTATACCAAATGTTGCCGGCTTATTCAATTTATTGTGAACGAAAATTACACGGATGGAGGGGATGGAGGAGTAGGAAATTTGACACTGCAAAAGTTTTTATGGAGGAGTGCAGAAAGCTAATATCTTAAAATATATAATTCTTCTGTACGTGTGTTTGTCACCTAACTCCTTCTAAACGGCTGGACCGATTTGGTTGGAATTTTGTATTTATATTTCAACGGGTTCCTGAATGGTTTGAAAACACAATTGCACCCGGTAGGTGGTGCTGCTGTCAGTATAAGGCGGTGCGCAGTTCGCCGGGTCAGCTAGTTTTTATATAATAAATGAAATTAAATGATGATGAAAAATCATGCTATGAAATAATAATAATAATAAATTAAAAATAAACACTACACACACTACTATGCGTTTGACACACACACAAGTAGTACCAGGGCCTCACGACTTGAAGATAGATAGGTGACAGAAATGACAGCTTGAGCGTGGAATAAGTAAGTACCTACTTTTAAACAGCATGGAATTAGTAAGTACTATATAGATTGTAAGTAGGTCGAATTTCGACCACTGGGTGACCACTAGTATCGATAATTTCGAATCGATCACACTCAAGTACTTAAGTGCTGCATGGCCGCTTCTAGCTGGCAGTCGTAGTAGTTTCATATCAAAATGAAGACGAAACCCTAAAATATCTAAATTGCGTCAAAAATATTGGCATCTGAAATCGGAAACTGCCGAGAAATAATATTTGCACACCTAACTATTATTTGTCTTATGCATTTGATATTACTTTGATTATTTATTTTAGCTTACCCTAGGCAATTAATTCTGGCAATAAAATATAGTTATCATTGATGTCGAGATATAAAAATAAACTTTGCGGGAGTAATTGCAGAAAAATATTATCGGAGTTTTAAGACATCGTAAACTGCTTAAATGGCGCCAGCTATATCATTAGACGTGTGCATGATCGTCAAGTGGCTGTCATTCCTCAGACCAATCTACATACCAATACACATTGACATTGAAGAATTTTATATACAGGACGTCCCACGGATATGCCACATGGAGGGAAAGTACCTTGAATATTGTAGATGGAACATTTTACTGAAAGAAGACATTATTTGAATTTAAAAAACAATTTAAACTGCATTCATAGATATTTAAATAATTACATGGTTGAACCGGTATTCGTTCCCGTAACACGAGAAAAATAATCATCCTGTAGCTTTATCATACCGATCGAAAGGCTTCATCATAAGGATTATTTTTTGCTACATAACATAGTGTCACAAATAAAAGGAAGACCATGAATTTTAACATTTGATGTGAAATGTTGTTCAGAACTTTGAACGTTGACTTTGTATTCAACAGGACGGGACTCATTTTAAGCATTTGATAAATTGATTAATTTTGTATTCAAAACGTCAAAAATTTAAACTATGAAAGTTATAAAACGGCCGAACATTCAGCCGTTTCTTGGATTAATGCTTCGGAGTAGACCGAAAGATACGAAACGCCGACCTCATGTAGTTTTTTTTAAATATTATTGATGTGTAAAAGTTTTTGTACAAACCTTCTTACATAAATAAATCATTTAGACACGCCACGTGTGACAAGTAGGTACATCAATACCTCGGCTTTTAACTGCTTTAAAAAAGTACGCAGATTTCATATAAAAATCCAAATAAAATGCAACATCTTCATAATTAACATATTTATTTTTATTATACCAGTGTATGTGTTATGTTTTCTCCTCAATCGATACCTTAGATCATAATAGGAACCAGACACAAAATTAAAGAAATCTGTAGCCAAAACAAGTTTTCAACAATCGATCAAGGATTATTTACCAACAAAATCATAGATGAGAATAACAAGAAAATGTTATTGTTTACACTTTTAAAAAGGTAACTAAAATGTGAAAGACAAACAAACTCTGGCAGACAAATGGGATGGGAAAAAAAAAACGAATGTGCTTTAGACCATACGACTGAAGTAAAACAGAAGTATACAAACTGCCAGTGTGAATTTAAAAAAATACCTATTAAGACGCAGATATATGCCAGTGACCTTGAGTGGTTAGCTTGCGTGTTCTGTACTGAGCTCACGCAACGCGTCGTAGTTCAGCCAGTAATAGAACTCGCCCATCAAGGAGCGCTGTCCACAATTTGACGCATTATTAATTTATTATACACAAAACAAAAGGTATTTTAATAAAACGCTTATATTAAAAGATCAATAATTAAATTACCTTTATATTGGTGCAGGTTTCAGAAAAATACGTTTGGTAGATTTTGCGCCATTCTCAGTTTTTTATCCGCGTTAGACATAACTTTACAAATTCATTTTACTATGTAATATAAAGATAATCTAAAATATTCACATATTAAATTATTGAGAAAATGGTCTTATTTAACATATATTATTTCAAATCATTAACACTACTCGTTTAGACGTGATCTTCAGTATAAAATCATTAAAAGTCGGTTATCGTCCCATTTAGCGGGACGGCCCACGGCGGTGACGCGGTGTGCTCCATGTTTAAAATTTAAACAACTTCCGTTCGCCTCACCCGATCAGTTTCCGTAACGCTCTCGTCACGCATTCACCAGCTTACTCCCCAAGTCCAGCATGCGTAACGAAGTATTACTTCAAAAAACAGGCAGTCATGGAAATTGCCGACAGAAGTGAAACTTATCGCTCAACACATATAGAAGTTTTCATTTCAATAAAATAATGATTAGCTAAAACACAGTTTAAACAATGCACAGTATACACAAATTAAACTTTTCACGTGGTCAATTTAACTGCACTTATTTATTTTATTTTATTTATTTGGGAAAATAAACAGTTACACATTATTTATTACATGAAATTTGAGCTGTAGAGTAAGTAAATTATAACCCACGACATTTTCCACATATATTATAAAACTAATGCGATGTGCTCTTACAATTTGTATGTAGTACAATTAAATTATGCTGTTAATGATAAAACTAAACACTAAAAAGGCATGCAAATAAAAAAGAAAAACAAGAAATTACAAATATATACAGGCTGACTTTGAAAACATGCGACAAAATTTAAGGGAGTGTTCTACCCATCAATATGAACAACTTTTACTATGGGACCAAAGTAGAAATCGCGAAAAAATTATCAGCTGTTCCCTACATTTTGACGAGTTCAGCGAACATAAATGTAGGGAACATCTGATTTTTTTTTCGCGATTTCAAGGTTGGTCCTATAGTAAAAGTTGTTCATATTGATGGGTAGAACACTCCCTTAAATTTTGTCGCATGTTTTTAAAATCAGCCTGTAGTAGTCTACAGGCTGATTTTAAAAACATGCGACAAAATCAAGAGTTAAAAATATTACGGAGCCTCTAAATTTATCAGTTGGCAAAGCGAAAATGTCAATATTCTGAAAGAGATTGTTATATTGACCAGTAAGACGACGCAGGGGTGCTCGCAAGCCTGCGTTCGTGCGACTAGAAGATACTGCAAATACAGGTCCTGCGCGCACCCCACGGCTTATGGTTGTTCTAGGTACTACGTAGCTAATCTTATTAGTGATATCCATACAATCACTTGTGTTATTACATATATCAAATAAAAACATTGTCTCTAAAACAATACGTCTGGCTTTAAGATTACTGTTACTGATTACTTACTGCTATTACAGGATGTCGGTGCGGGTATGTCAGCGACGCGAACCCATGTCTAACCCCTTCCAAAAATCGCTCAAAACGCTTAAAAAAGTTTACATTTAAAAAAATAGTTGACTTTTCTGTATTTGATCAAATACTGTTACTTATCTGAATACTTTGACCTTTAGCTTGAACCTTATCGTAGTTTGAAGAGACTGTCGAATTAGAACCACCACAAAAGGGCGACCACAAACAATTATTCAATAATAAAGGTACATAATAAAGTCCATTATGTAGCCCTATTATTACATACATAAAAGGTTTTATTGTATTACTATAATACCGAAGTTTTAACTTTCAATGGTTTTAAAGTACGTAACTAAAGTTTTGGGAAATCTAACCTTTTTGAAAGTAATTACTACGTACTATGAAAGGCAACTTTTAAATCGAGTTAAACTTGACCTGAACTGGATTCCGTGTGGTGCCGGACGTACAGAATAGCATTACCCTATTTCTTCCCGTGAGTGTGGTAAAAGGCGACTAAGGGATTTACTAGAGAATGGGCAGCAGCGTTCTCTATGCATTTTAACACCATACTGCGATCGCCAACCCTCCTGCCAAGCGTGGCGATTATGGCAAATCCCCCCTTTTGGGGGAGGCCTGTGTCCAGCAGTGGACGTCTTTCGGCTTCAATGATGATGATGAAACTTGACCTCTTATCGCATAAAAGACCTGAAAAAGCAGTTCAATTTTGTATATTTGCGTAATATTGAGATAATCTGACTTTGAACTATTCATATTTCATTCTTACCTGAGCCTGTGAAATGTACTCCCATCTCCTGAAAATTATTTCTATAGTTATGAATATTACATTTTAGGCGGCATTTCCACGAAAACTCATTGTTATTCCATTGTCTCGTCGGGTATAACATTACCCGTGTCTACGGCGCCGATCAAAAAGACTTAATCGATCACAATATTCCAGTACGCGAGTATAAACTAACGACACTAATTAAAATTCGATCAGAGTCAGGGAGATACACAGATCAATACGAGAGCGTTGACCCTGCGAACTTTCCGCCAGTAAATCTTGCACTGAAGTGGAACGTCCCAGCACTTTCCACTGTGTGCCGACTGTCAAGTCGGTGGTCGGTCAAGGGGCTTTTGCGGGAAAATACTCAGGGTATACAAAACTGTCAAATTTCTCCAAATCATTTTAAACCTCAAAATGTTGATAGTTAAGTTCAAATTCGAATAAGAAAATTTTACAGTTTGTGGTAACTTGACTTGCTGGGGACTGTACAACCCATGAATGAAACCGATTAGGCATCAATCGGTTTCATCAGGACATCGGCCTACAAAAATCTTCACAGCAAAACGTGAATAGAATAGTAATTAATACAGATTGTCTTCACCTTTGATTTTTCTCATCTTATACATTGCCACCAAGTATTTTTCCTAGCCTTGTGTGTTTACGAAACGAGTTTCGTCTCATGATTTCAAAGGCAATATAAAATTTATCGTGTTTACTTAACAAATAAATGCACTTTTATCATCTACTAGACTGAAATAAAAGTTTAAAATAATCAAGGTAAAGTGTTTGCTTTCAGCCTTCTGTGCTGACCTAGAGATGTCAAAGTATTTGATTAGTTTAGAACTGATATAATACGCATTAGAGATTATCTAAAGAGGTAACCAGATCGCACGACCTTAAAATGGAAATCGTAAACACTTCCTGGCGCCGGCCCTGGATCATGATCCGATGACTCGAGTAGTTCTAATGATTAGGTCAGTGATACATTACTCGGTTTGGATACGATAAAATTAGTTGAGTGACGATGTATTTTATTCTGACCTATTCATATAAGGATGTTAATCTCTTTAGCAAATTGGTTACTGTAATTTGCAACAGTAACAAATAACGAAATGAAATATTATACAGTCAAATGTAGACATTATTGGCAAACATTTCCCAGCAATGGGCATTTATATCTAGACAATCACGAACCTGACAAAAACATGTTAATGTAACAACAAGCCGAAGCCTCGTGCCGCGATACGTGCTGATGGCGGACAAAGGGCGCTTGAAAACACTTCTTTTGCATGATATTCTTTGTAACCTTTTCTGGCCGGCTCTGTTGCAATCATAATAAAAACAAGTAAAATATTCCTACTACACAAAGGGCACGTTCATAAGCTTGCTGAAGTGCTCGGCAAATGGTGTCTGCATCTGACATTGAGATTTGAGCCTGTCTGGAAAATTGCGGATTCTCGCTGAAGTATGTATTTTATTTAAAAAGTAGGTTTTTTATCGAATTTACAATTCTGTTGTTTAACAAGAGAGCACGCATAATAAATGCTTGCCACTCCCATATCAATGTAGCTATTTGCAGTGTAGGTTAAATGATATTGAATCATTACATTACTTATCTTTATTGCAATATATTGCTATCGTAAATACACTTTTAGCAATCCATATTTATTTGGTTTCAGCAAAATAATGCATAATCTGCTCAAGGTTTGTTTCTAAATTGCTATTTTGCATCAAGTGTTTTAAAGTTATTATAAACAACATCATCTTTAACTCTGCATAAATTGCTCGATGTTAGCATAATTCTCGTTGGCAACAAGTTATGTAATCGTCTGTTATTGCCCTGTTACCCAACGGAACGGGGAGCCTTTTCGGTAGCCTGTCACTTGCCTAATCAAATCTCAGCGAAGTCACATTATTTCATATTCACGTAATAATGGAAGCGAGCAACAGTAACATTTTATACATTTATGATTGTTCTCTTTGAAAATTACACAATAGTACCTTTTCACCCAAAGTACAGCGCTTACTTCGGTTCGAACCCACGACTTACGTAAATCGGGGCCACTGCTTCTGCTGCGGCGCTGTCCTTTGTGTAAATAATTCCATCACCACTGCTCTCAAAACGGTGAAGGAAAACATCGTGAGGAAACCGGCATGTCATAGAAACAAAAATTCGAATACATGTGACATCTACCAACCCGCACTGGGCCCACGTGGTAGGTTACAACCCAGTTCCCCTCGAAGAGAGGCCTGTCCCAGCTGTGGGAACATTATAGGCTGATTAGGAACTATCTACCCACTGATCATCCAAGTTATATTATATATAAGTAAATAAAAAAGATCTAATTGTTTAAATCCTAATAAAATTAGGATCAAAATACAACTAAGTCTTTCACAATTTTTTTTTTTCTGGGAACGGAAGGGCATGTCAGACTTTTACTGACTAAAACCCACCCGTGTTCCTTCATTTGCCTGTGTGCCAGGGCCACGATATCCCTTTCGGACAAACTATCCTAGGTTTAAGATTGATGATGATTGCTTATGATGACGTAGGTAAATTAATTAGTAACAACCTGTGAATAACACAGGTTGTTACTACTCAAACTGCTCAAAATTATTGTATGCCAAAGTCAACCCATAAACGAATAATGGCATCATCATTGTATACATGAAATGTATATAATTCTAAAACCAATACACTGTATTTGTTGTAAACTCAAAAAAGAAGAAATCACTGACTGTGTTACTGAGTAGTTAAAGTTAAATTGTAGTAAAATAATATTGTATGCTTATATATTTTGACACCAAAGTTTTGTGGAAACTTTAAAATCGCCTAGGGATACTGTGTTTTAGACACATCATAGAAGGCTAGCTTTTTATATAAACTCAGACGTTAGGTCTGTCTTTACGGTTATTACTACTAATAAGGTGGTGAGCACAGATCATGAAAAAATATCTGTGGTCTGAATAAATGTAGTTCAAATGCTTTATATATTTATACAAATTGTACGAAGAAGGTTCCATGTCCCTCACTCACTATAAGCTCGATGACATTGAAGTGTTGGGATTAACTCCGGATAGTCATTTAAACTACGTAGTTTGTAAGACAACAGAAGATACCAGTAAGAATATTCTTACACCTAACAATATTTTAGAGCAAGAAGACACCTTGTGGTGTCATCTTGCTTTTATATCGTTCATTTTATCTAATGTTTTTACAGAACCGACTAGAGTAACCCCCGCTTCTGATACTTGTATCGATAATGTCTGCTACGATTGTAATTATTAAGATAAAGCCATCTTAAATGATTTGACGTCTGATCATAGTGGACAAACGGGATCTTTTAAGTCTAATACACCTTTAGATTTGCAAATAGTCCAAATACAAATACCCTAAATAATAAGTCAAATATTCGGGACCATAATTTTCATGAGATTGTTTAAATATTGGTATAATAATCAACAAAACAGTGTGAAGTGGGAGGGGTCTTTCTCGGATGTGTATCGATTGGAGTGCGGGGTGAGGCAGGGGGGATTGAGCTCACCTCGACTTTTCAATCTGTACATGAATCGACTGATCGTTGAGCTCAGCAACACTAATATTGGTTGTCATATTGATGGAGTTTGTGTTAATAACATTAGTTATGCTGCCGATATGGTGTTGCTGAGCCCATCGATCGGTGCCTTGAGGCGACTGGTGTCAATCTGTGAAGCATACGCGATAGCTCAGGGACTCAAGTACAACACCAACAAGAGCGAAGTAATGGTTTTTAAAGCAGGTGCTATAGGTTACCCAACTATACCAGATATATCGCTCTGCGGAGCTCCCTTAAATAGGGTGACCAATTTTAAGTACTTGGGTCATTGGGTTACCGAAGAGCTGAAAGATAACAAGGACATTGACAGGGAACGTAGATCGCTGTCGGTACGCTGCAACATGCTGGCCCGCAGGTTTGCGCGATGTACAGAGGCGGTCAAGATTACATTGTTTAAATCATTTTGCTCGTCATTTGCATTTTACACGTGCAGCCTGTGGACTAGTTATAGCTTGCGTGCATATAGCGATCTACGTGTCCAGTATAATAACGCACTCAGGATACTGTTGAGGCTGCCGTGGCGATGTAGCGCGAAGGATGTTTGCGGAAAGGCATATAGATGGTTTTGCGGCCATCATACGTAAAAGAAGCGCTTCTCTGCTTGCTCGTCTCCGCGGCAGTACCAACACTATCTTGAGTTTATTCGCAGATAGATGGGAGTCTCCAATGCTGCGACATTGGATGAAACTCCACACGGAATAAAACTTGTATATCTACTAACACTAGTTTTTAAGATCATTGTTACTAACACTATGGGCGTTGCCTGAAATAAATGATATAATAATAATAATAATAATTTGGACGATGAAAATTTATTGTATTGTATTTTCAGTAGTGCACACTGAATTCAATAAAACTTTCATAAGCTTCATCTGACCAACCCCTTGACAATTATTAAAAAGTGCCTTTATTTGAATTAAACGCTTTGAAATGAAGGACTTCTAGCAGGTATCTACATATACTGAAGAATAGAAACCCGTCTTGATGTATTATGTATGACTCAAAGATTGTATACTTATTTGCAAAATGCAATTCTGCAAAGGCAAGGCAGCAATATGCATACCATGCTGAGCAATCCTATATTTATTTCTCAGTGTTTAAATAAACAAGGATTCCAAATCCGAACCCAAACACTACATGCCAAATATTTTCAAAATATTATAAATGGACGAACAGATTTTGGGCGGATGTTAGTATTGTTAGTACGAGTAGACATAGGTAAACAGTACGGAATGCTGAGAGATTTTCTTCGAAGTGCACATTTAAGTGAACATTCATCATTCTAACAAAGCATTCATTTGGTACTGCGGCCATTCATGACCGAGAATAAGGTAGATACCTTACCTTATTAGCTTAGCTTGTAACGTATTTTCTTTCTTTCTTTCTTTATAAGCTTAGTTATTAAGGAGGTAGTATAGGGGCTCCGCGCCATGAAATGAAAGTACGTATTTAAATTAATGTTCGTGAGGTGCCGTATCCGTGAGGTTCCGGACGTAAAGAATAGCTCCATCCCATTTCTTCCCGTGGGTGTAGTAAAAGGCGACTAACGGACTTACTAGAGAATGGGCAGCAGCGTTCTCTATGCATTTGACACCATACTGTGATCGCCAACCCGCCTGTCAAGCATGTGGCGATTATGGCACCCCCCCCCCTCTTTTGGGTGAGGCCTATGTACAGCAGTGTACGTCTTTCGGCTGAAATGATGATTTAATCATAAATAACTCATAAGTATTCCTAGAGTTGGATATACATATTTTATATGATGACGCAGAGCGCGTCAGCTCTCTTCCAATTATGAAAAAGTGTATATATCTCATAATATTATGCCATCAAATTATAAACTATTCGTTAAGGTACACAGTACTTTGGTAGCGTGGAAAAGCTCGAGGTAAAAGGCTAGAGTGCAGATCGATCTTGAAGATTGCAATGTTGATTGTTGACATCGAGTTTCCTCCATGCCTGGGTAAACACATCGTTAAACCCGGCCCTGGCCGTCAAGGAAATATGAAAACAATGTCAGAACTTGGAACAATTCTGATAGATAATTGAACTATGGTATTTGTATTTTTTAATACTAAGGTTGCAAAGATTCGCAAGGGAGGGGCTCGTGGCTAAGTAATAACAGCCACATAAGTCGATCTGTCAGGGTAATCTAAGCTTGCCGAGGTTGTCCGAGGATGGGTGACCATCTTTACACACCGAGACTCCTCCGTGCCTCGGAAAAAACGTTAAACCGTTGGTCTCGGCTGTCATTCCTGGATCTTTGACAGTCGTTACGGGTCGTCAGAAGCCCTAAAGTCTGACGACCAGCCTTACCAAGGGGTATCGTATTACCCAGTTACTGGGTTGTGGAGGTTCGTCACGCAGTAAAATACTGGTGTTCAACTGGATCCGGTTAGACTGGAAGCCGACCCCCACTTTGTTGGGAAAAGGCAGGCAGATTGTCTTTTTTTATTGGTGACTGCTCAACCTTTCCTGGGATTTCTTGCTCGTCAGAATTTTTAAGATATTTCATTTAATAAATAATATACCTATTGGATGAAACATCGTTTGGAACATTAGTTTACACGAAGATATCAATTTATACTTTTGACGAATACAGTAAGGGTCTACCTTAATTAGGTATGTAAAGTAAAAATTAACCTATGCCGATTCCAAAACCATTTCGAGATTTTAAGCTTCTAAGACTTATTTTTCTATTAATAAGTCTTAAAATTATAAGATCGTATTTATTTTCACAAAAATACTTAAAATCACTTGACTTTTATTTGACCTCTAAATGCCGTCACAAAGCAGCCTGAATTGGAAACTTTCAGTGCCTCTTGTAATTAAGTTGTTCTTTATGTGTCAAGTGTCATGTCAACGTCAAATTTACATGAAGCACATATTACTATTCTATTCAGGTAAATTTAAACGTAAATAGTGTAGTTTTTCACCAGCGGCGGACAGTACAAGTCGAATCACATCGATGTATCCCCTCAGGCAAACTTACGTTCAAATGATCTTCACAATAAAACAGACGCCGCCCAGACTTGTACTCAACATTTACTTCCTCGCACCATTTCCTTTTTAAGGTTTCTTTTACTAACAATCAATTTGTGTCGGCTATTTGTTGAGGTGTTTCTTATACTTGACGGTATGAAGCACTTAGCAGAAGTATTCTTTGAATCCATTCGTTTTATTAAGCCATATATTTAAACTAAAGTACGGAAATCGCTAAAGTATGAAATGTAAACAAATTAATAGTCAAATTTGACACTTTGACTTTACTGAATTTTGGTTTTAAATAAGTGTTAAACGTGGCAAAGATCCTAAGCTATTCAGTTCTACTAGTGACGTCAGTACGAACAATACTTTAAAAAAATATATAAAAATAACTACAGCTTGTAGAAACAAAAAGATGAAAATATGTGTTTCAAATACTCTTATCATTAAAAAAAAAAACTTAAAGAAAAATACTTTACATACCTACGGTCTTAGGAGACTGTCCTTAACTTTTTGAAACATATTGATCTGCATTCATCATTTCAGCCGAAAGACGTCGACTGCTGGACATAGGCCTCCCCCAACAGTTTAGGGGGGGTTTCCATAATCGCCACGCTTGGCAGGCGGGTTGGCGATCGCAGTATGGTGTTAAAATGCATAGAGAACGCTGCTGCCATTCTCTAGTAAGACCCCTTAGTCGCCTTTTACGACACCCATGGCAAGAAATAGGGAGGTGCTATTCTTTACGTCCAGCACCACCCGGAACGATCTGCATTCACATATGGGAAACGTTTTTTGCGATTTCTGACTTTTCTAGTACTCAAACCTCAGTTAGTCCTAAGAGTTTTTTGACCCTTATAAGAAACAGGTTCAATTGGTATAAAAAAAGTGTTTGTGAAAACTGCCCATTTTTTGCTGACTATTTTTTTTTTAGTCTATAAATGCAGATTCAAATTTCTCTCAAAAAGTTACGGACAGTCTCCTAAGACTGTTTTCTTGAAGCGATAACGATTAAGGTACTTGTCCTTACTGCCCCATCTCAAAAATCCAGCCTGTATACAACATTATTTTTAGTAAATGCGAAACCTGAATATAGTTTGTTCAGAATAAGGAACTGAATCGATTTCAATAATTTTTACACCATGTTATATTTTGTCCCAAAAATATTTAAGTGTGATGGGAAATGTTATCACCACTTAATTAAGTACTTACAATACAATCGCCGTACGGTTAGGTACCCACTGCCAAATTATTATCAATGAGCGCAATACGACCCTGGAGGCGCGGGGGCGCCGTTAGCATGTTTTTGTACGGACAACCCGGTAACATAACAACCTTATAACTTTATGATTTTTCATGATACAGTTTTGAAACTTTGTACATAGATTCTTTACATAAAAATACGAGACACGTGTTTCGGGTATCGCATATACTAAAACTAATCCTACTAATGGATGGAAATGGATGGATGTTTGTTACTCTTTCACGTAAAAACGGCTGGACCAATTTTGATAAAATTTTGTATCGAGGTAGCTGATACCCTGGATTAACATATAGGCTACTTTTTATCCCTATATTCCCACAGAATCGAGACTTACGCGGGCGAAACCGCGGGGTGCAGCTAGTTGTCTATAAAGGTGAAATTTTGTGAGTGTGTGTGCGTGTTTGTTACTTCTTCACGCTCAAATGACTGGAAAAAAATTCATAAAATTTTGTATGAAGGTAGCTGACACCCTGGATTAACATATAGGCTACTTTATATTAGTAGCGCAGCGAGCTAATAAGCCGATTCCTGACGGCTTCCCTTAAGTAATTATGACAGTCAGTAGTTCTCAGCAGTGTTTAATAATCACACTGAATGTATTTAATACTTACACCATAAAATTAAAGTATGACAAGACCCCAACCTACATAAAAAAAATCTTTATATTCCAACGAAAACAAAACAATTAAAGTGCGCGCGAATCCTCCGCGCCACCGCGCGCAAACATTTTGCTCCAGTATAACTCGTTGTCCGCCCGGCTTATGAACACATCAATTTCAATACGAAATAATCTCGTTATGACGTCACTTCACGATGTTAGCGGAAGTCAAACTGCAGAAGTTTTATCCAAACAGTTGTTAGAAATACTTAACCAGTGTCGTTGTAGGATTTTTTTTCGCTCCGGCTTACCTCTCAAAAAATCACCCTTCGCCACTGCTTTGTATCCCGATATTCCCACGGGATCGAGACTTACGTGGGTGAAACCGCAGGGCGCAGCTAGTGTTGTTAGTTTCATAATTAATCCGTTCCAATAATAAATAAATTCAATCTGCCATTACCCAACATGTTGGGGTCAGCTTCCAGTCTAACCGGACGCAGCTGAATACCAGTATTTTACATGGAGCACCATCGTTTCTGACGTTTCTTAAGGGGACGATAACCGACTTTTAATGATTTTATACTGAAGATCACGTCTAAACGAGTAGTGTTAATGATTTGAAAAAAATATATGTTAAATAAGAGCATTTTTTCAATAACTTAATATGTGAATATTTTAGAGTATGTTTCTATTACATAGTAAAATTAATTTGTAAAGTTATGTATAACGCGGATAAAAAACTGAGAATGGCGCAAAATCTACCAAGCATATTTTTCTGAAACCTTCACCAATTTAAAGATAATTTAATTATTGATCTTTTAGTACACGCGTTTTATTAAAATTCCTTTTGTTTTGTGTATTATAAATTAATAATGCGTCAAAATGGGGACAGCAGCGCTCCTTGATGGCGAGTCCTATTACTGGCCGAACGTACGACGCGTTGCGTGAGCTCAGTACAGAACACGCAAGCTAACCACTCAAGGTCACTGGCATATATCTGCGTCTTAAGTGCCCATGTAGGTTTTTATGAAATAAAATAAAAGATTTTTTTTTTTTTTTTTGGTGCGACTGACCTGTCTGACTTCCACAAACCAGTTACTGGTCCCGCTACAAATAAATTAAACCTCAAAATGAGACCTGCACTATTACCTAACAATTTGAACTGCATTGTAAACTCAAGTAGTTAATAGTTTTCTCAGTTCTTCGAAGCAAGTAATTGACAGCGCAGTCTTAAGGCTTCGATAACCGATAACCCCTAGTAAAAGACCGCTCTATTGCAGAGCTAACTTCTCGATATTTACTTACAATTTCTTGAGCCACGTAACGTTTATTACTTTGAAAGAAGCCAAACAAGTTGATGAAGGAATCAACAAGTTTCCAATTACAATTTATTTTTGTGCGTAAATGAATGTTCTGCACTCATTTCGGTTGCAACACTGGTACCTTTTTTTTTTTTTTTTGGGTGGGAATTTATCAAATTACTTCTCCCGCTCTGGGCGGAGCGGGAGTGCGTGTCAGACTTTTACTGACTAAAACCCACCCGTATTCCTTCATTTGCCTGTGTGCTAGGGCCACGATATCCCTTTCGGACAAACTCGCAACCCTGGCGGGTATTGGCCCTAGCGGACCCCGTCAGTTGGTGCTGACAACTCTTTGAGGCGCGCGTGGAATACGACGCGCCGTCGACCCGGCCCTGGTCCTTATTGGACCTGATACCTGTAAAAGTAAAGCTTTCGCAATTTCATTATTGCGAAAGCTATGTTTTGGCTCAAATCAGGGAACATTTTGGTTATCCATTGAAAGGGTTTTCGATAGGGTTTTCCTAAGCAATAAATCAAAAACCCATACGATAAGGGTAACCTTTTTGAACGGCTTAATTTATAACCCATTCAACCATTTGGTTCTTATTTTCTTTTCTCTTTTAAATGTACACTTAGTTTTGCAAATAAATCTTTAACTTTTTGACTTTCTTTTTTTTAAGAACGATGCGTCACACTAGGAATTTCTCCTGTATCGTGGGTGCGTTTACAAAAATTTTAACTCACATACTCAAACAGCCAGACCCGGAACAACTTCTTGTAGGTCATACAAATATTTGTTCCGTGCGGGAATCGAACCCGCGACACGCAGCGCAGCCCCGGCCGCGTTACCCGGGTTTTGATTGGATTTTTCTAAGCAGTCAATCAAAAGCCCATACGGTGTGGCTACTAAGTAGCCAAGCTAAAATGAACTCTTTAACATAAATTTAACCCCCCTGTGTGTCACAACCGTGCAAGCACCATGCCAACATGAATGTAAGTAAAAAAAAACCAGCATTAATTAAAAATACAATATTTTTTTTTCGTTGAACCCATTGAAAGGCTTTTTGATAGGGTTTTT
Organism: Tiliacea aurago; assembly: GCA_948098905.1. Taxonomy (NCBI): domain Eukaryota; kingdom Metazoa; phylum Arthropoda; class Insecta; order Lepidoptera; family Noctuidae; genus Tiliacea; species Tiliacea aurago. Next base: position 21,077,953 of record OX402581.1, on the reverse strand, counting down.
TTAAGCGGTTAATCAAAAACGCATACGATAAGGGTTTTTTACTGGGTTTCAAGCAAAAACCCATTCAAAGAGATACTTCATGATAGAAGTAACCTTTTATACTGCTTAGCTCTTATCCGGGGTTATGCGATCTCTGGTTCAAAATACAGGTTGATCCGTTGGGTTTACAGGTACCTGTGTTCAAATACAGGCTGATCCGTTGGGATAGGTTAGTATCTATGGGAAAATCTGTAACTATTAGTAATAGAAGTTCTAAGGAATGATGTTGGCGATTTTAGAGTTAAGTGTTCTGTCTTAATACGTTTTCGGTTTATTCATACTTACTCAATACTTTTATTGCATTCCACATGTAGATTCTTAGGTGGTAAACTTATAATTAGATCATATGGACCCTGTCGGGCACAGCAAAATAAGTGAGGTAGGAGAGAGGAAGCATTATATAGGTACTATTAATTAATAAAAACACAGTATCTAAGTGATAGACAATTAATGTCTATCACTTAGATACTCGTTTATCGAGTAGTAGTTTAGTAGTTTTTTCAAAAATATGTTAATTTTCTCTTCTGTTTTTATTGTTGCGGGTATTTTATTATATAATTTAATGGACATTACATAGGGACTTGTAGAGTGCATTTTTAATCGAGAACTTGGTAAGTTTAGCCTAGATCGGTGTCTGAGTAGATAGCGTGTCTGAATGTCTTCACGTTTTGAATAAAATTCTTGATGTTTCCGCACGAATTTGCACGTTTCTAAAATGTATATTCAGGGAAGGGTTAAACTATTATGTTTTTTAAAGAAAGGTTTACAACTATCTGTTTGCTCAATGTTTACCAAGATTCTAACCAATTTCTTAATGAATCCGTGACTTAAAAATAGGACTATTTTAAGTACTTAGGTATTTGAACACGCCACTGCGAAGATCGTTGCCCCACCTAGCCTGAGGGCGTCCTGCCTTACGTTTGCCGAGTCGTGGTCTACAATCAAGAACACGTCTACCTCAACGGTTACCGGTTCTACGCCTAATATGGCCGTTCAGTTGCCACTTTAGCTGGCTTATTCGGTGAGCTATGTTGGAAACTTTGGTTCTCTGAGAAATCACCTCGTTCCGGATTCGATCCCTCAAAGAGACTCCAGGCATAGCCAGTTCCATAGCTCGCTGAGTGACCTTGAATTTATGGACCAGCCGTGTCCACGTTTCGGCTTCGTAAATCATACGCAGTACGCACTGATTGAACACCTTCTTTAAGCTCTGTGTATTACGCGACGAGAGGACTCGACGAACCTTCTCAGCTGCCCAGCCCAGCAGAATTCTTCTGTTAGCCTTCTTCTCAAAGTTGTTTTTAACAAACTGCAGTTTGCCCGAAAAAAATCTATTCTCGAACGACCTTGAGAGCACCGCCATTTACAGCATTCTGCCCCGGACTGACGTGTTCATTAAACACAACCTGGGTTTTGTCCAATTTAATCCGGAGACCAATGCGTATAGAAGACTTAACTAAGTCGGCCAGCATCTGCTGCAAGTCATACGGCACTTCAGGCAGAATGATGATGTCATCTGCCAATCTCAAGTGTCAGATGTACTCGCCGTTGATGATGATGCCGCGGCCTTCCCACTTCAGCGTCTTAAACAACCAATGCGTTAGAGAACAATTTCAGGAAAATTACGTCCCCTTGTCTTACCCCACGACGCAGTGGGATATGTTCTATTCGCTGGGTGTTCTTTGTCACATTTTCGTAAAGAAAATAAAATAACACCAGGTCTCGAACTCTCGATAGTCAAAAGCTTTCTCATAGTCCACACACGCAAGACATAGGGGCCGATTATACTCTTCGGACTTTTGTATAATTTGCCGTACTGTGTGGATGTGGTCTATGGTGCCGTATCCTTCTCGAAACCCGGCCTGCTCCGGTGGCTAAAACTCGTCGAGTCTTCGCTCTAGACGATTCGTGACAACTCTTGAAAATTTATATACGTGGCCAAGGATTCAGTCCTTGGCCACGTATATAAGTTGTTTTCAAGAGTCATCATGGGTCTGTAATTATTTAAAAGGGTCTTATCACCCTTTTTAAAGAAAAGAACGACCACACTCCCTTCGACACGCTTCTGGAGTTCTCCCAGAGAACAGGACAAAGTTGAAGAGCTCCCGAAGCTCTTTTAGTTCAGGAATCTCTCGCTTTCAGGAGCTCGGTCGTAGTCCCTTCCTCACCAGGGGTTTTTCATTTTAAGCTGTTTAAGAGCCGTCTCGATTTCGTCTTGGCTGACTTCTGGCAGGTCTGCCGTGAAACTGCGGGTTTGGAATCCTCATGTTTGGGATCAGGTTGAGATGCATGCGATGCGTACAATTTGCCGTAGATTTTTTCGACTTCCGAAAGGATCTCCGGCTTCGGAACAACGATATCCTCACTGGATTTGGGCAACTTCGTAAGGTGGCTCCTATAAGTGACTGGACGAACACTTTCGACCTCCATGTATTAAAATACAAACGAAAATAAATTGAGAACTTTTTCGTAACCATTTATTTCAATATTACTGCATGTATGGAATTAATTTTCTCTAATATTAATTAACTCTGACTGAAGGAAAACGCAATTGGTTTAATTTCCTCGATAAAATTTAATTCCGAAAAGACCTCTACTTTTTTATATTGTTTCCTGTAATTCTAAAATCCTAAGTAATTTCATTGCAAAATTGCATTCAAAAAGTGCGTATTAGGTAATTGAAAACTCTGGCTGAATATATTTTTGGTTCTTAGCTTAATTTATTTTTAAACAATTTTTGTTTGGTTTGGCGCTCTTACGATGTTTTATTTTGGTTCCAGCACATTGTTGCACTTTCCTTTTTCGCATGTGGAAGTACGTAATTGACTGTCACTTTCTTATGCCCACCCAGTTCGCTATGATTTATTTTTTACGTATCACCTTAATAGTAATTAACCTGATTCCTAGCTATAACATTTTGTTCCTATTCAACGAATTTGAGCCAAATAAATATTCGTTGCGCGTGTAACTTTAACGTACCATAATGATATACTAGCATAATAAATTAACAATAACACAAACACACGTGGAAAGATTACAGTAATTTTATTTACTTTTATGAATAAGGAAAATTAGGGCAACGTGGGTTGAGGATAATGGGAAAAATTACCCATTTACCAGAGCATTACATTTTTAAGAAAACATTCATTCAGATTGTTATGAAACTCGTGTAGATATAATAATTGTGTTGTTCTCGGGATACACGTGTTTTGCTATGAATCGTAGCAAACGAAAAGCAGTATATCGACTAAATTAAAAGTTATACCTATTTACGTCATACTATTACGCTAATTCATTTGCACAAACTAATGCAAACGATTGCAGACGTAGTGAAGCAGAAAAATAATTCTTATTTCACTCCGTAGTAATTTGTTTCTAATATACAGCACATTTAAATACGCACATCCTCTAGTTATCAACCTAATGTATCACAGTTTACGTACAGACACGTAGTTGCCTAGACGTTTGTATTTGAGACGTTTCGAACATAAATCTAGGTGTTGTCAATGCTACGTCTACGCTATTTTCATAGCGAAGGTGATCTCTACTTCAAACCTGCTTTCTGCCAGATTTAATGGCGACATTCTAACATTGCTAAATACTCGAGCCAAGGTCGATTTTCGCTTAACATACTCAATTTTACAGTTACCCAAGGGCAAATTTGTTTGTCTTATGAGTTATGACTCTTCCGCTTACCGGAAAAAAGTTGTCAGTGGAACTTGTTGCTAGATTAACCTTTACCGCGATATTTCAAATTATTTGAAAACATGTTGTGATCCTCACTGTCTGCTTTGTAATTCCCCTTAAATAGAAGTCATTAACATCGAGGCTGTAAACAAAACATGTTTTTAAACCAAATATAACTTTTAACAAATGCTTTTGAAGTCGTATCGAGTACCAAACAATCACTCATAATTTTCAGGTATATTATAGTTATGTATGTAAATGTATGTATAATTGTCGTACAGAAATGTAATCAAATCACGAGATACAAAAGCTCGTACGAGAAACCTTCCAGATTCAAACAACCCAAAAGTTAAACAGAGCGGAAATTAAGAATGGGGAAAAGCACGGATATGTACCGCATAATAATATACAATATACAGCTTGTTACGGAAAGGGTACATACATATCAAAGGCACGGATTCTTACATAATTATAAAGTTAAGAATCATTTAACTAATAAAAATCAAATGTTTCGAATTGACACTAGACCAAGTCAGCTGATCGGTACACGTTTTAACTTAATCCATTCATTTGATCCCGCTTGACGTTCTGTTAGGTGCCGGCCGTAAAGAATAGTACCATCCCATTTCTTCCCGTGGGTGCCATAAAAAGCGACTAAAAGACGTACTAGAGAATGAGCAGCGTTCTCTATGCATTTTTAAAACCATACTGCAATCGCCAATCCGCCTGCCAAGCGTGGCGATTATGGCAAATCCCCCCCTCTTTGGGGAAGGCCTTATGTCCACCAGTGGACGTCTTTCGGTTGAAATGATGATGATGATTTGATCCCGCCGCCAATTGTGCCGCCCGCGCCGCCGCGTTTCGTTGCGGCGCCGTGTCGCAGAGCTGTGGCAGGTGTGTGTGTACTAGGCGCACAGACACAGATAATGGATAATGACCCTCGTAGTGCGGTGACACGTTTGTTATGATTTAAATTTAATAAACTATAGAAAAAAAAAACAAACATTTTCAAAGTTAAGTAGCTAAAGTGATCCACCATTAAGGTGGATCAGTTTAGCTACTTTTTTCGAATAATTTTCAAATCTGATCTGTAGTTTTTATTGGTATTATCTTTTTAGTGTTCATGTATGTTATAAAGAAGCTCAAGGATGTACGAGTAATCAACAAGATCCGAAGTGTATTTTAGAAATATGAAATGAGTACTTGCAGCTATGAGTCGCCAAAGAAACCATCAAGGGCGGTAAGATTGAATATCCAGGCGGCGTTTAATTGGGCACGCCACAATTGTGGCGATAAGTCCCCTCTTTGAGGAGTGGCTAGAGAGGCGCCACGGCGTCCTCCCCTTCCGCCTGACGCAGGTCCTCACCGGACATGGTTGTTTTGGGAGGTTCCTGTTCAGGATAAAGTGGGAGGAAACGCCCGGGTGTCACCACTGTGTGGATCGCCTGGAGGACACGGTGGAGCATACGGTGGAGGTCTGCCCAGCTTGGGCGGAGCACCGCCATGTCCTCACGGAGGCGATCGGTGGCGGCGATCTCTCGCGTCCGGCCCTGGTTCAGGCCATGGTTCGGAGCGAGAGTGCATGGGAGGCCGTCACCTGCTTCTGCGAATTAGTACTGCTTGCGAAGGAGGAGGCGGAACGCGTGAGGGAGAGACAAGGTTCGCGCCCTCGCACCCCTAGTCGCCGCAGGAGACGCCCCGGGCGTCGGGAGTCGCAAGCCGATTTCCGGCCACCGTAGGCGCGGGCTTGCGGACGGTGCGCGATGGGTAGCTCACCATCCGATAAGGACCAGGCCCGGGTCGACGGCGCGTCGTATTCTACGCGCGCCTCAAAGAGTTGTCAGCACTAACTGACGGGGTCCCCTAGGGCCAATGCCTGCCAGGGTTGCGAGTTTGTCCGAAAGGGATATCGTGGCCCTGGCACACAGGCAAATGAAGGAATACGGGTGGGTTTTAGTCAGTAAAAGTCTGACACGCCCTCCCGCTCCGCCCAGAGCGGCAGAAGTTATTTGATAATTTCCCACCCAAAAAAAAAAGAAGTATATCGTATCGTATAAAGGTTCGAAATAAATTAAAATACGATGTAAAATTAACATTATATAATTACAAAAAATTTCCAAAGTTGCAGCAGAAAAATACGCCAGTGTTACTGTCAAAACTTCAAATGGCGCGAACATGTAGTGTCGTTCAATCGAGCAATCGAGTCAGTAAAACCGTTCCGCGAGAACGCGTCTTTATCACCATCTATTAATTGCCGAAAGAACTTCGACGATCGGTTGGTATGTATGTATGTATCTATAGTCGCGACACGGCGGGCATTTTCTCGATTTGGGTCAAAGTTATGCCCTAGGGTCAAAGTAACCCGCCTCTACCGGTATTCTTTTTGAGCTGAAATTTTGTACAGAGATTCTGAACCAGATGCACTCTTCGCCCGGTCTCTTTCCGTAACAAGTTGTACACAGAGGGGCTTGTGACTAAGTAATAACAGCGGCACGGGTCAATCTATCAGGTTAAGCTACGCTTGCCGCGGTTGGTCCGTGGATGGGTGACCATCTTTACATACCAAGACCTCTCCCTGTCTCGGAAAGCACGTAAAGCCGTTGGTCCCAGCTGTCATTTGTGGATCTTTAACAGTCGTTACGGGTCGTCAGAAGCCCGAAAGTCTGACAACCAGTCTTACCAAGGGGTATCGTGTTACCCAGTAACTGGGTTGCGGAGGTCAGATAGGCAGTCGCTCCATGTAAAATACTGGTATTCAGCTGCGTCCGGTTAGACTGGAAGCCGACCCTGACATCGTTGGGAAAAGGCAGGCAGATGGTGATCAATGGGACCAAAACTGAATTCACGAAAAAAGATCAGCTGTTCCATACATTTTTGACACGGTTGGCGCAGTGGTTGGTTAAGCGATTGACTGCTGCGCTGCATGTCGCGGGTTCGATTCCCGCACGGAACAAATATTTGTATGACCTACGAGTAGTTGTTCCGAGTCTGGCTGTTTGTGTATGTGACTTTAAATGTTTGTAAACGCACCCACGATACAGGAGAAAATCCTAGTGATGTTCTAATAACTCGTCAAAATGTAGAGAACAGCTGATTATTATTTCGCGTGTTCAGGTTCAGTCCCATAGTAAAAATTGTTCATAATGATAAGTACAATGACCCCCTATTGAGGTTGTGCTTTAATTTTGGGACATGTTGTATATACACTAAGTACAGACGCCAGCAGGTCAAGCTACCCGAAACTGTCAAATTTTCCCAATAAACCTTGAACCTTATGCTTTAACAATAAAGTTGAATATCTTTTAAATAAATTTGACAGATTGTAGTAGCTTGATGTGCTGGCGTCTGTACAACGAAGGCTGCGTAAAATACAATTATGTGCTTCAGCTAACATTGATTCAATTTCCTTGATGTGTAGTCAACTGAGCTTCCTCATTAGCAGTTTCACGGAAGCTCGCAAGTATAATATCGATATACCTATTAATGACGTGCATCCGGCGGATATGACGAGGTAATTGGACCTAGATAGATCAATTCAATAAAAATATATCTATTTCTAGGTTTGGTTGTTGCTGGCACGATAGTTTTTATTTGTTTGGCTTTAGATGCCGATGACGTTATCATTTTTTAGTTTTTTTATTAATGGACTTTTACCCAAGCCCCAGCAACTCGCCGATGCTTCAGTTTTAGCATTTTATCAGCTGATAATGCTGTTAAAACTACTCCACGTGGACAGCTTGTGATAAGAGTGAGACACTCAGACATAGGATAACACTGATAGTGCTCCAGTGTAAGCCAGGATTTAGCCACGACACTTATCCATCATTGTTTTGCACATAATAATTAATATACTACGCAAACGTACTATCTGCAATATGATGCACTCAACAACACAACAATAACAAACTCAAACAGCTTATCGATTTTTAAAAAGGTTTTTAAGAATCCCTGAACGGTTTGTCGATGAAAACAGCTCGTTTACTTTGAATTTAAAAACCAACAATACTCCAGTTAATGAAAACAAATAAAAATATTTTTATTACACATGCAACGGATCTGTTACACGAGTGAAGAACACATTAAAAAGGGCCATTATATAAACATCAACGACGATCACGAATAAGTAATTGGAAGTATGTTAATAATAAGGAGTATTTTAATTGTATAATTTATTATTTTTATGACATTTATTTTACATTCTGTGATTACCATAACTCACACACTGATATTAATTTTTTTAGGAAAACGTTTTATTATTTATTTTATTTTATAATGTTTGTAAATATGTGAGCACCATGTATCTATCACATAATTAATTTATCTGTCATTGCTTCATTATTAATTCTTTTACCTATTTTGGTATAGTAGTTTTATTCTAGGTGCATCGTCTTCACTTATAATTATATAATTGATGTTCCTATACAAAATATTGTAAAACATTTTAAAAGAGTACGGTGGAGTTTCTCGCCCATTCTCCATACGAAGCTACCTTTTGGAAGGGGCGACTAGAATCAATTCTATTTTCTTTGTATATTTTGACGTTCAAAAGTTCAATTTATGTGCCAATTTGAAATAAATACTTTGACTTTGAAGGTAAACAATCGTTGTCAGTCATGTGCTGCCTTTCAAGGTTTTTCGATTAAACCCCTCCTACAAACGAACTGAAAGGGATGCCAGACGTTCGTAATGTATCACGTGCCGACATTATGGCGGCTGACGGAAAATCCGCTCCGTAAAGCTGCTTACCAACTGTTACTGTTATATCTAATATCTCTGCGAATACTTTCAAAACTGGAAACGATCCAGTTCTCAAAATTATTAATTCATTGTAAATGTTGACGTTATTGAAGTTTATTGCCAAAGTTTGATTGTAGTAATGATAAAAAAGAGATTTTTAAGAATATCTTGTTTAAACAGCACAGCTGATATTCGAGAATCGAACTTTGAAGTCATGAAATTCTGCAAATAAATAATGCGTTGTTCCGCATTGTTCTGCATTTACGTATCATCTACTTTGTTTTACTAAAATCATAAAATTGGTACCAAAAATATACAATCGACATTCATAATCAAACGAAATGTTTGGTGTAGGAGTTATATCTTCTAGTGATACCTAGTCAGTGTTTGGCCGTCCTTGCAACTTCGCATGAAGACATTCACACGTCCTCTGACAGCTAACATTTTTGTGAAACTTGGAAATAACTGTTTTGCTCGTTATTTGTGAACTGGATGCAGCTGTCATCTGTTGACAGTATCAAATAGCCTGCCAGATAGTGGTTGTAAAAGTTTCTATGCCGTGAAGAGACGGCCTAACAAAACATTTCCCAGCGCTGATGTGTTCCGGCATTTGAATAGGAGCGCCGCCGTGTGGCTCCACAAGGCCGGACTAAATGCAGGTGCTGCATACATGCATATTGTAAACTATGCCCGAAAGACCGTAATTAATCACTTTGAAATATCCGCAAAGTATATCCACATTATTAATGAGTGTATTAAATAGTTCCTTCATATAATGAAATTCATAAAATATTTGGCATCTTTCAGCATCAGCATATACTGCTGAACCACCACCAGACCACCACCACCATCCACCACCACCACCACCTCCACCTCCACCTCCTTACCATTACCAGAGCTAAATATTTAGATACATAGATATTCTGTAATCCTATCGAAATAAATACACACTACCTTAAGAATATGTTTGATTTACAAATTATTTTGGTATTACGATTGTATGAACTACGCATGCTACGCCAGCCCCCGACTTTTAATGATTTTATACTGAAGATCACGTCTAAAGAGTCAAATTTAATTAGCTAGCGAAACTCCGTGGACGTGTTGAGTATCGATATCTAAATACGATATAACGAAAAAAAGAAAGATTTTTTTTCACTGGCTGTGAAGTTACTTGAAATAGTTAAGTTTTTGTTTTATCGTGTTTAGTTATCGATACCCATCACGTCTGTGAAGTTTACACAGAAAAACAACTGATTTTGAAACTCATATTTCAAGTAACTAGTCGTTGACCCCAAAAAAAACGCAATGTTTTTTTTTTCTTTTTTTCGTTTTATCGTATTTAGATATCGATACCCAACACGTCTGCGGAGTTTCGCTGGCTAATTTAATTTGACCCTGTATATTATTTGCTCGATTTCATCACTTCCCATTTCATAAATTTGATTGATTGCGTAAGCCTATGTAGTGTTTACATCTTGTCCTCCCATATCTAATCAAAGATTTATCACAAGTGTTAGAAAATTAATAAATAGCTTCCGACAAGAGTAGGAAGTAATGTGAACATAAATAAACGATTAAAATCCTTCACTTATCCGATTACTAAGACGTGGATTAATTTACGCCCTGTTTTAATTTCAAGGCGGCCATGTTCGTGAAAACTAGCCTCGCAATAAAATAATATTTTCGCAATCCATCTTCACATTCTCTTGTCGAAAGGAAGAACATTGAGAATTGATACGTCGTGTGTCTAATTTCGATGTTATTTAATTAGATACGGTTTGAAACATCAAAACAATCGTGTGTATAGAGACAGTGGAGTTTCTGTTATTATGAATGAATATGAGCTGCGGACAAGGTCCCTGCTTGATGGATCGAGGCCTCTCCTCTGGGATAAATAAACATTATAAACAAGAATTATACCTCGTTATACGCGACATAATAATTTGTTAACACTACTTCAAACGGCCCGTTGTCCTGTCTCACAAATGACAAATTGAGCATTGAACCTTAGAACTATTTTGAATGTGACTAACACTGGACTGACTTGATTGTTTTTATGTGTATTTTTTGTGTGTATAACCGGTGAGCCCTTCATAACTCTATCGTCTGCAGTCAGCCATAAGCTGTTCCAGAAACCTCTTTCAATGATCGGTGGCCTATAAATATTAAAAACATTATTAATAGCCATGAAGTTGATTTCAATTGATCGTGGTGATATACAGGTGTTTATTTTCACAGCGTTTAATAAAATGGAATGAACGTATTAATTACACTTACCGTCAATACTAAGTACCAAGAGCAACATTTTCATACAAACGAGGAATTTCATTTCGAAGTTTCGGTTCTCCGTCAGGTAACGATTCGGATGAGATCTGATAGCTTTCCAGAATACGAATGAAAGAGGTCTAGAGCGCATAAGGCACCCCACAGATCAGACAAGCCATTTACACTAGAGAGTGTGTAGAGTTCTGAGTGTTCGGATTTTGATGCTATTTTTGAAGTTTTTTGTTTCATGAACAACTCCGGTATGAAATGTCGATTTGATCAGTTGGGCGCCTTAGACGCTCTAGACCTCCTCCATCCATACTCTGGAAAGCTGCTATCTATAAGCTGTCGATATCTATAAGCTGCTATATATAAGAATTGAATCCTGAAGATAGCACAGTATTCTTGGGCTTGACTTTGGATGCTAAGCTTCAGTGGGGTCCACATGTAGATAAACTGTCAAAAAAGCTAAGCTCCGCAGCATATGCTGTTAGAAAAATTCGTAATTTAACTGACATAGAGACAGCCCGTTTAGTGTACTTTAGCTATTTTCATAGTGTAATGTCGTACGGTATTCTGTTATGGGAAAATGCTACCGACATTCAGACTATCTTTGTTAATAAGTCCAAGACACTCTCTCAGAGAGAAATTTAAGGAGATTAATGTAATGACTGTGCCTTCTCAGTATATTTTTGAAAATCTATTATATGCCCATAAAAATATAAAATTATTTAAAAAATACAGTGATATCCATAATATAAATACTAGGAACAAACACAAATTTGTTGTACCTACAACAAGGCTCAAGAAAATTGGTGGCTCGTTTCGATTTCAATGTATACGCTTTTATAATAAACTTCCATCCACGTTCAAGATCTAAGCCTTAATAAATTCAAATCATTCATTAAACGTAAGTTGTGCCAGAAAGCCTTTTATACTGTTAAAGATTATATTGAGGACAAAAAGGCTTGGGATTGAGCTGCTCCAATTTTTTACATATTGAGGTGGTTTATTTTTATTGTTTTTTTTTTTGCTAAATTTATTATTTTATATACAGTGACATTTAATTATTATTTTATACACAATGACATGAATATTTACTTGTAAAGTATTATATTATTTTAATTATTGTGAATGTGAAGACTATGTGGGTTATTGCATTTTTTGTGGCCTACCCAAATGTCCTTTCTTTGGTATTGGTCGTCGCATCGTTGAGCTCCTTAAATTCCGAGTAGAGCTGCACGATTACTGACAACTGCGTGCACTGACTGCTCAGGTCCACTCAATCTGTGTGGTTCTTTCCTCAAAAGACCATTTCAGACACCAATCTACATGGTCTTCACATGATCTGACCAAGATTATGTCTGGACTTTAAAAGAGACTGTGACCTCTGAGTTTGTTTCGGCCTTTCTTCTCAGAGTAGTCAGATAGGAAACGCCGACCTCATCTAGTTTTTAAAATATGATTGACGTGTAAAAGTGTTTGTACAAACCTACTTACAGAAATAAAATCATTTATCATTTATCAGATGTCATCCGAATCGTTACCTGACGGAGAACCGAGGCTTCGAGATGACCACTTTAGTATGAACATGTTGCTCTGGGTACTTAGTTTTGACGGTAAGTGTATTTCGATAAATCTTTACAGAGAGTTTTTAAACTTGTAAGATTTTTTTTTTTTAGGATGCGTTTGCTCTTCACCTTAGTCTAGGGCAGAGGTGACAAAGACAAAGTCGACGATGGAGTGAGCTTACCTAGAAGAAGCCTGTTCACTCTAACTTTGAAGAGATTAGGGTTGTATGCGTTCGGAAATAGACGTAGGTAGAGAGTTCCACTCTTTTGCTGTGCGCATTATAAAAGACATTTAGAAACGCTTAGTGCGAATTGGTGGAATAGCCACAAGGAAAGGATGGTAGCCTGCAGTGCGTCTAGATGTCCGATAATAGAAGGAGGCCGGTGAAATGAGGTCGTGGAGTACTTGGGAACACTCACCGAAGTACAATCTGTAGAAGACCGACAAGCAGGCAACCTTGCGGTGATGGGCCAAGCTGTGAAGATTGGCATCCACCAGTTTTACGTCGCCAATGAGCCTCTTAGCTCTGCGTTCCACCGAGTCCAGCGGCGGTTTTCCGTAAAAGGAAACAACAGCTTAAAGTAATCCGCAAGCACCGAGCATAAATATTGTTTCAAAACAGCGAGCGATTTACCTTTGTTTAACGAATCCCGCAGTTATTGACTCCTTCCTCTCACCACGTACCTGTGTGACTCATGCATACTTATAATATTTCCCTGGTCATTGCTTTTCAGGACAGTAAGCATCTACCTTGAAGTTCTACAGTGTCGCAATTACGCACATTTATTTAATTTACCTTTAAACTTTTTGTAAGTCGCGTGGCAGATTACATTTGATTTTTTGACTAACACCTTGATGACTCATTTATCCATGTCAACAGATCGTGAGATACGCTTTCCTGCTATCGTATTGTAAAAACTCTGAATAGTGGCAGAATTGTGTCATATGCTGACAAATTTGGAACAAAGACTGAAATAAATCACATACAAGGTGTTATTATGAATCAGGGTTGTTTCAGATCATTTTCAACATCAACATCAGCATCCGCATTGATTGACGCTGATTATTAATGCTGAAGTTCGAGTCGTGACATGACAAAGGGGGCGGGGCTTATAGTTGTTTGTTGTTGGCTTGCTGTTGTTTTCGTTTGCGAGTTTCGACCAATAATGCAATGGACTTGCTCTTTATTGGAAATTATCCATTCATTTCATGAAAGATAGATTGTGTACATAACCTGCTGTCTATTAGTCTAGGTACTTAATTACTAATCTAGTACTAATTATTACTAAACTAGGTACTTACTTAGTTTGATTCTATTTTCTGTTAAAATTCGCAAGATAACAATATTTTATTTCAATACCAAGGAAAACTGTGCAACTTTTAGGTATACATTCATAATGGTCACTACTTTTTCCCTGCTTTTTAAAGAAAATAATTAAAATCAGCGTCAGCATCAGCATGAATGATAATAAATCAGCATCAGCATCAGCAGACGCTGATGTGAAAAAAATATGCATCAGCAACAACCCTGTTATGAATTTGATTTATGACCATTATTCTTTAAGACAGAGATAAAACGCCAATAACCCGTTGCTAGGCTGACAACAGAACCGACTGCTGGTAAACGGCTCGCTAAACATATTGTGTAACAGCGTGGCCGGGTGCCACCGCGGCTCGCGAATTTATCGCCTCGTAAACACGTAGTCTGTGACCATCCACGTCGTGATGTAGTGCAACACAATACTTGAATGAAGAAAATGAATTCACAGATCAAAGACTAAACGCAGTACCGACATACCTTTCTCATTCAAAAGTATTTATACGTTTAACTAATGAAATGATTTACTGATCCATAATGCTAATTTATTTGTAGAAATCTGAGGATCGGGTGAATGAGCTATCTCGATAAAATCATTTCGCTTCCAGTAAATGTTTTTGTTTACTGAAATATGACTTATATAAAGTGTTCGCAGAATGACTGTATACAGATACCCATTTTTCAGAATGGGAATCTCGTTCAGTTTATTTCCAATCGAAAGTAAACATTTATTCATAGGAGCTATAAATAGGAACTTTACTCCTACTCTCATTTGAACGACTGACAGTTTGCTACGTCCGGCATCGAGAGAGAGTCAGACTAGTAAACATAATGAAGAACATCCATCAAGGTGACTACAGTTCCCACACACCCCGCACGCACATCCACCCCCCCCCCACACACAACATACACACACAAACACTACACATAACTGAACATGCTATAACAATTTTTGTAACATCCTAGAACATAAAACATTTTTTTTTCTAATTATGTCTCAACATTGTAGATTCGTTGACCCATGGGAAGTTGCGAGGTAACCCCATCACAAGTATCCTCATAACTTACCGGGGCTGCCTCAATTATGTGTTGTAGAACAATTGTATGAGAAACAATAAAAGCTTTTTATTTATTTGTATTATTTACATATGTATGCTTCAGTATTGTGTTACGAGACTTCAAATCAAAGGGAATTTTTGTTTAACTTATGTTCACAATCAACACATTTCAAATTTATAATATCTACAACAAATTTTTTGGTAAGAATCTGCCGCCTCACACCAACATTTTGCAGAAACCCTAATGATAAAGTAAACAATTCTGCTAATGTCTAATCTACTATTCATGATGTCAGTTGGTAACCTCATTTTGTTTAATTTGATTACATAACACCCGCAGAGTGAAGATTTTATGAATGGAATCTGGTGAAACATTTGTTTTATTTGAATATATGTATTTTCTTATTTTATAAAGACCTACATTTCGTTAATATTATTTTCTCTAACGTGTCGGTTAACAGTTATGTAGAACAACTGAAGTCTTTCAGAATACTGCAAGCTTGCGAATACAAGAATTAGGTCGACTGTGTTTTAAAAGTGTGTCCTATTTACAAATTGTGTAATTTCAGACATTATGTGTGTTAAAGTGTTTACATTAGGCGACTCATGTTTGACTTTTCTAACATGACTCACATTTGTACGAAAATTACTCCAATTTCTATGTAGCCCTTACTGAAAATATTTACCTGAAGAATAGCACCTAATACTACAGTCATTAAAAGAAGTGACTACTCTTGAAACAATAGTTATAATTATAGCTTTAAGGTGATTGTACGAAGTACCTAACCTTTTCGGCCAAGTTTCGTTACCCAGGTGTCATTGAGCTGAAGAGTTAACAGACTACCTAAACTTTAATAGTAAACAACAATTATTTTAGTACTACGTGAACGACACAGTAGGTTATTTGACTGTTTTTTATATTTAGATTTTTCGAAACTGACAAAAAAGTTAAGCCACAGTAAAAGAAATTGTTTTAATATCTCAAAAAATACGAAAGTTATATGCGTTTTAAAGTCTAGTGTAGACAGAGACAGCACTGCATTTTTTTTTTGGGTGGGAATTCATCAAATAACTTCTAGGGCGTGTCAGACTTTTATTGATTAAAACTCACCCGTGTTCCTTCCGTTGCCTATGTGCCAGGGCTACAATATCCCTTTCGGACAAACTCACAACCCTGGAAGGCATTGGCCCTAACGGACCCCATCAGTTGGTGCTGACATCTATTTGAGGCGCGTGGAACACAACGCGCCGTCGACCCGGGCCTGGTCCTTATCGGACGGTGAGCTACCCATCGCTCATTGTCCGCAAGCCCGGGCCTACGGTGGCCGGGACTCGGGGAAGCCTGGGTCGACTCAACGCGGTTGTATGCGTACATTCGTGGTGGGGCGACCCAGGCTGCCAGGCACTTCTTCTCTTGCAACCGAGCGGGTGGGCAGGTTGCGGATAGCCCAACTCCGGCTGCGGGACCGACTATTAAAGGTCGATCCCGCACCCGGAGCATCTCGTTGAAGATCCCGGACAAGAGAAGTTTCCGAAGGCCAAACCCCAGGCTTAGGTTAACCTTTCTACCTCTTCCTATGTACCTACCACCTAACTATCCGTCCTTCCTTATCCATACATCCTGTCGATCCCCAAATCCCTAGGCCAAATTCCAAACCTAGGGTGGCCCCACAAGTACCCGCACCCTTTACCCACGAATACCTTCCCTCCCATCCCTACATCCCGTCGGTCCTAGAGGAAGGGTAACCTCGATTCCAAAAAAGCCCACCCCCAAAATGCCAAATGATGAAACAGAATGAGCAAAATACTACCCAGGTGGGTCCCGGCCAAGCCGGGGAATCCCACACCGCCTCGGCGGTCAGCCCCCAACGTAATCTGGGGGGGGCACCCATCTGTTCTTTGGTGCCGCGCTCTTTAGCGCGGCCGGCTGCTGATTTAGCGCCCATTACCCAGGCTGCGACTCACGCGCCCACTAACCCGATTTCGGCTGCGACCAACGCGCCAACACACCCAAATCCGGCTGCGACTTACGCGCCAACACACAGCACAAAAGGCACGCTTCCCGCGAGCATCTGGCAGCAGAGCATCGTGCGGAAAAGCTTTGCCTACCCTGATAGAGACCAAGACCGACACGGACAGAGAGGGATGGGGAACGATGACGGGCCTGGCAGCTCCAAAACTCTCCCGGTTGATGTTGATGGAGTACGCCTGCTGAAAAAGCGCGGAAAAATCTGGGCCCGGGAGAAGAAAGTAGGCGACCGAAAGCCCGAAACCCGCCAAGGCACTAGCCAGCGTGGTGCGCGATCGGACGCCGAAAGGGAAGTACGCGACCAGCCACGAGTACGCGAAGGGGAAACCCAGCGCGAAAAGTGGCCGGACGCGGAACCACGCGACCAGCCGCGAGTACGCGAAGGGGAAACCCAGCGCGAAAAACGGCAGGATGTGGAATCACGCGGGCAGGGGCAAGTACGCGAAGGGGAAACTCAGCGCGAAAAGCCTCCGCAAGCGTCGGAGTCTGCCGGGGCCGACAGCCGACCCCAAAACACCGACAGCACTCACGACCGACCTCAACCCAGACGCAACAGGGGTAAGAGATCCGGAGCCTTGTACAAGGCGTCGCCGGCAAAAAACACCCAGCCAGGCACCTCCAAGCCGCAGCCTGGACCGAGCGGTACAGGGCCGGCGAAGAGGGAGCGCCCTGACGATACAGCTTCCCCAAGCATGCTTCAGGGGGACGCCAAACGCTCCAGGATCCAGTCTATTCCGGGGGAGCAGAGGACCTACGCGCGAGCCACGAAGGACATCCCTGCGCGGCTGGCCGTAGCAATCTGCTTCCCCCCCCCCTCTAGGGACCTGACGAGAGAGGAGGCCGAGCACACCAAGACTGCCCTAGAAAATCTTCTACTAGACACGGACTCGTCAACACCACTCCCGGCCTTCCGTGGATACCCTCGGGTAGCGGAAGGGACCGTGCAGATGTGGTGTGAGGACGATAACTCCCTGACATGGCTGACCCAGAACGTGCCCAGAATCTGACTCCCAGACACTGACCTCACCCTCACAGTACTGAGACAATCTGACGTGCCCACACGAGTCCGAGCCTCGCTTTTCGTCCCTCGTTACGACGGTGACGTGGCCCGGCTCCAGAGTATTCTGATCCGTCAGAATACTTGGTACGACATCGCCAAGTGGTCTTTGTACAGGGCGACGGCCGTCGGCGGCGACAACTTTGGGACATTTTTGACCCTGGGTGTACCGCCGGAGGAAGCCGCAAAGGTCCTAGCTCGGGAGCGACGTATATCCTACCTGCTTGGTTCGATATACGTCCGCTTCAGCCCCACGACCAAACCACCTGACACTCAGACTGACAGCACGGACACGACAACGACACAACCGACACAGACAAAGGACACGGACATTGCCCAACTTGAGGAGGTCATGGCCAGAGCAGCAATGGCTGATGACTGTGACACCATACCGCCCTCATCCCCTGGCTGGCACGAGCAACTGCTCGCTTCGTCGCCGGGCGAACAGCACGAAGGCCAATACAGAGAAGAGGTGGTGGAGAGACTGTCCGATGGATCCATCACAGACTAACTCCACTCCACCACCGTCACCGTCCCTCAACATCATCCAGACCAACCTCCAACATAGCCAGGCTGCAACGGCTAGTCTACGCAGGGCACTGGAGGTGAAGCCCCGAACCATCGCACTGATCCAAGAGCCGTGGATCAGGAACAACAGAATATGCGGCCTCGGTAACATCGGAGGTAAGCTAATCCTAAACACACACAGCCCAGACAAACCAAGAACCTGCGCTTACATACCCAAAGAAATCCCTATCGCCCCACTTACTCAATTCTGTTCCAGAGATCTGACAGCTATCAGGCTCCAAACAGAAGGCGACGCTCCAGATGTTGTACTGGCCTCGGTATACATGCCAGGCGAGGAAGCCGACTGTCCGCCGAAAGAGATGGTCGACTTGGTACAGCACTGCGAGCGCGCCAACTTGCACCTGATCATCTGCACTGACTCGAACGCCCACCACCCGCTCTGGGGCAGCGACGCACCGAACTCCAGAGGAGAGGTACTATCCACCTATTTATTTTCAACTAATCTTAACATCGTAAACCGCGGCTCGGAACCCACTTGGGTCACAGCCCGAGGACAAACGATCATAGATCTAACGCTCTCTACAGAAAACGCGACAAACTTTATCACAAACTGGCACGTGTCGGACGAGCCTTCTTGCTCAGACCATAGAAGAATCCGCTTCACACTAACAACCAACGTTAAAAAACCCATACCGAGACGAAATCCTCGGCGCACTAATGTGCCGGGATATAAGCGGCTCCTAGCCTCACTGCTAGCTAGGCACCTAACACTAACAAGCTTAACAGATCCTGTACAATTAGAATACACTGTCACAAAGCTATCAGAATACATAACCGAAGCCTACCATACATGCTGCATACTAAGGGCACCACAAACCAAGACTGAGAGAAACCCCTGGTGGACCGCCGAACTCAGTAAACTCAGAGATGCACTTCGTAAGCAATTCAACAGAGCCAAGAACACCAGACTCCCGGAGGACTGGGAGCTATACAAAGAAACCCAATATCTGTACAGGAAACAGATCAGGACTGCCAGGAGGACAGCTTGGCGGAAATTCTGTGAATCCATTGAGACAAATAATGAAGCCGCAAGGGTAAGGAAGATCCTGTCAACTGACCAGGACCGAACTCTTGGCGCGCTGAAAAAACCCGACAACTCTTATACAATAACTGACCATGAAACCAGCAAGGTCCTTCTTGAGACTCACTTCCCGGACTGCAAACTCTTAGAGGACAGGACATGGGAGGTTGTGCCAGAATGGACCCCTACGGATCAAGACTGGTCAAGAGCCCATAATATAGCAACAGAAGACCGTATAAAGTGGGCTATCAACACGTTTAAGCCATTTAAGTCCGCAGGGCTGGATGGCATCTTCCCAGCCCTGCTACAGTGGGGAATAGATTATCTGACACCGTGGCTGGTCGAGATCTATCGAGCGTGCATAGCCCTCAGACACATACCACTAGCATGGCGTGAAGTGAAAGTCATCTTCATACCCAAACCGGGCAAAACCGACTACACACAACCCAAGGCCTTTAGGCCTATCAGCCTTACATCCTTCCTACTAAAAACCCTGGAGAGACTCTGTGACAGACATATCAGAGACGGACCTCTTCGGGTAAAACCACTCCATAAACAACAGCATGCGTACTCCACGGGCAAATCAACAGAATCTGCGCTACACAGCGTGGTTTCTAAGATTGAATGCGCAGTGGACCACAAATGCTCATCACTGGCCGCCTTCATTGACATCGAGGGCGCCTTTGACAAAACCATGTTCAACAGCATCAACATGGCTCTAAACAGACATAACATTGACTCGACCCTGAGCGGCTGGATCACCAATATGCTCAAAATGAGAGCTGTACAAGTCACGGTAAATGACACTACAAGGGCCGTTGTGGCGAAGGGTTGCCCACAAGGGGGCGTCCTCTCGCCGCTTCTGTGGAACCTGGTTGTAGACAGCCTCATCAAAGCACTCAATGACAAAGGTTATTTTACCGTAGGCTACGCCGACGACATAACCATAATAATAAATGGCACCCACGAGAACACCTTATGTAACCTAATGCGCCAAGCTTTGAAAATAGTAGAGGACTGGTGCAACAAACACCAACTGTCGGTGAATCCGACAAAAACCGAATTGATTCTCTTCACAAAAAAGAGGAAGTTGGCGACACTACAATTGCCACGACTCTTTGGAACTACCCTAAGCCTTTCAACTGAGACCAAATACCTGGGCATCTATTTGGACAAACAGCTGAACTGGGCAAAACACACCAACTACATCACCACAAAAGCCAGCATATCCCTATGGCAGTGCAAAAGACTGCTTGGAAGGAATTGGGGCATCTCTCCCAAAGTCACCCACTGGCTATACACCACAGTCATCCGACCAATTATCACATATGGCTCACTGGTCTGGTGGCCCAGGATGGACCTGAGTACAGCCCAAAAAGACCTTGACAAACTGCAGCGATTTGCTTGTGTAGCAATAACTGGCAGTATGAGGACTGCACCCACTGCCGCACTACAAGTAATGCTAGGACTGCCACCCCTACACCTCATCGTGCGAGAGGAGGCAGCCCTGGCCGCCTTCAGGCTCCACATATCGGGAACCCTGAGCAAAGACTCTAGGGTCAAACACACACGCATAAAGGAGGAGGCAATCAAAAGACAACCGATGATGGCATCACCCTGCGACAAAGCCCCGAAACTACACTTCTTTCAGAAGCACTACAACGTTATACTTACAGAGGAACGGTGTGATCACTCAGGCCCGAAAGAGATGAGAGTATACACCGACGGATCAAAGACCAACTCCGGAACCGGAGTCGGAGTCTTCTCACACGATTTTAACATAAATATATCCAGCCCGCTTGGAATGTTCAACACCGTCTACCAGGCGGAATGTGTGGGCATTATACAAGCGGCTTACGCCATCGAAGCCAGGAAAGTTACGGACACCCGTATACGTATACTGTCCGACAGTGCCTCAGTGCTGCAATCCCTAGAGAAAAAATATATAACCTCCAGACTAACACTAGAATGTCACAATGCACTGGAGCGGGTAACGGTGTGCAACCGTAACAAAGTGACACTGCAATGGATAAAAGGACACAGCGGATCGCTGGGTAACGACGCAGCTGACGAACTGGCTAGGAGAGGATCCAGCGCGCCAGCCTGTGGACCCGAACCTATTGTACCCATCCCCTTTAACCAACTACGTAGGTGGCTACAGGAGTTCACCCATACACTAGCGGAGAACTGGTGGACCTCGGCACCGGGCTGCAGGCAATCCAGGGAAGCCATGCCATCCTTAGATGGCAGGCTAACCAGACGTTTGCTACGCCTGGACAGGAACGGCCTGCGCCTGGTGACGGGGACTATAACGGGACACTGCTCACTGAACAAACATTTCCACACAATAGGTATAACGGACAGCCCTCTGTGCAGGGCTTGCATGGAGGCTGAAGAAACCGTTGCGCATGTGCTCTTTGACTGCACAGGCGTCACCCAGATCAGAACAGAAACCCTTGGGTCACCCAGATCTTTCACAGACGTCCTATGCAGACCAGGAGACCTAATCAGCTTCTGGAGGGAGGTGGGCTGGTTGGAATAAACCACTGACGGCCGCCATGGCCCACGCACAATGGTCCACATGAAGGACTAAGTGCGGAAACCAAACCTTCTAACATAGAACAACATAGAACGGTGGCCGGGAATCGGCCTGCGACCCCGACGCCCGGGGCGTCTCCTGCGGCAACTAGGGGCGCGAGGGCGCGAACCTTGCCTCTCCCTCACGCGTTCCGCCTCCTCCTTCGCGAGCATTAATGCTTGGCAGAAGGAGGTGACGGCCTGCCATGCCCTCTCGCTCCGAGCCATGGCCTGAACCAGGGCCGGACGCGAGAGATCGCCACCGCCGATCGCCTCCGTGAGGACCCAGCGGTGCTCCGCCCAAGCCGGGCAGACCTCCACCGTATGCTCCACCGTTTCCTCCGGGCGATTCACACAGTGGTGACACCCGGGCGTTTCCTCCCGCTTTATCGTGAACAGGAACCTCCCAAAATACCCTCCCAAAATGACCTGCGTCAGGCAGAAGGTAAAGATGCCGTGGCGCCTCTTAAGCCACTCCTCAAAGCCCTGACTTATCGCCACAATTGTTGCGTGCCCAAGAGACAGTACTGCTGCGGTCACAACAAAGGAACGCCATAGTAACTTCGCGCCATTCAGTACAATGATCGTTTTGCGTGACAAGGATAGTATAATAATTTCAAAAGCGTGTAACTTCTCCATTTTTCCACCGATTTAATTTATTTTTCCAAAAATTGTGTTAAAACACCTATACAAATAGGCATTAATTCATATACAGGGTGGATTTCAACTGGATGGATTTCGCGGTCAGTTAAAAATATGAAGCTAGTTGCCCATTCCGTAGTAGGTTCCTACGGAGAAGAACGGGCTAGAAACTCCACGGAGTCCACGGACACTCTTTTAAATTAAAATATTGATACAAATTATTGGTTACATCATTCATATTGAAATTATACATGTGAGAACGATACAAAACGTCAGAAGCGTCCGTGATAAAAAGATTAAAAAATAAAAATAATAATCCCTATTTTATATACTAATATTATAAAAAGGTAACATTAGTGAGTTTGTATGTAGGAAGTAATATTCAGAACTATTGATTCCGAAACTTCTTTCACTAATGAGAAGGTACTGTATGCCTGAATGACACGGGTTTGAAAAAAAAAATTGAGAACGTCTGCCGCGGGGTACTAATTTAAGAAGTGAAAAGTGCGTACGATAATGCTAAAATAAAAGCAATCGACAAAGTTTGACTTAGACTTGTGACGTATCGCGTAAACAGAAACAATTTTATTTGAACTTTTCTAAAAATAGTTACAAAGTCATACTCGTATTTGATTTGCGAACTTTAGAAGTCTCAGCCTTCAATTTGCTTTCAGTTCGTGAGTCAGTACTTAATGGGCTTTCCCCGTGGCCCACCACGTGCTGCACTACAATAAACAATTTTTGGTTATCATAAAAATACACAAATCAACATTCTTTTGTGTCTACTTTTAGACTTGGGCTATCCGACTGCTTTGCAAAGGTCTCCCCCAATACCTATGTACTTCTCCATTTAGTAAGTTCAGTATGACACATACATAAACCCACGCCTTCTTCCTATGGGGGTAGGCAGAAACTATAGAACGCCACCTGACGCTCCTAACATAATCCATATGCTTCGTTTACGTTCATACATCTGGTCATACACGCACACCGGTTGCGAGTACTACGCACCTGTCCTTTCTGAAGAACATCACCAATTAGGTCACTATATTATGTCCTTCCAAGGCGTCCCCTCCTAGCGTTTCCCCTCACTTCTGCCTTGTAAATACCTTTTGTTAGTTACTATGACTAATCTCCAAGAAAAGCGTCTAGGTCATTCCACCACCAAATAATCAAGAGTGAACAATTAAAATTAAAAATACTGAAACGCGAATCAATAAAATTTTCTTTGCTCATATCTTTACACCTTCGAACTAAGAGACCTTAGAACGGACATTAGGAAGTTCATAAATAATTCAAATGTTTATTTTAAATAACGGCTTTAGATTTAGTGCTCTCTTAAAGCAACAATGACCATGAGAGATATTTGTGAGACCGATAAACGCTATGAATTCTGTCGGAAGGACGCTTTATATTAGAGCCTCCTGCACTGGGATAACATAAATAAACATATACTCACGCCTTCTTCGCATAGGGGTAGGTAGAACCTATAGAACGCCACCTGTTACGCTTCTTACACAAGGTGTAACATAAATAACGCACAACCTCTTAAGGGGTCATTGTACTCATCATTATTAACAACTTTTACTATGGGACCAAAAAAATATCTGCTGTTCCCTACATTTTGACGAGTTATTAATGCGAACTTAAATGTAGGGAACAGCACATTTTGTTTTCGCGATTTCATGTTTGGTCCCATGTAAAAGTTGTTCATAACGATGAGTACAATGACCCCTTATGAGGTTGTGCGTTATTTATGTTACATCTTAACTCCTTTTGCTTTGCCTACGTTTATACATCTGGTCATACACGCACGCCGGTTACGAGTATTACGCACCTGACCTTTCTGAACACTGGGATTAATGTTTTCCATTTGATCTCTCTTGCTTTGGTATAGTGTTCGTGACTTGTGGCTAAATACACAGCTGCACGTGTCAATCGAACGTTAAGCGACGCTTGCGGGGGTCGGTCCGTGAATGGGTGAGCATCCATTACCTACATATCGAGAGCCCTCCGTGCCTCGGAAAGAACGTTAGAGCGTTAGTCCCGGCTGTCATTCGTAGATACGAGTATATAGAGTAGTCAGAAGCTCGAAAATCTGACAACCACTCTTACCAAGGGGTATCGTATTACCCAATAACTGGGTTGTGGAGGTCAGATAACAGTCACTCCATGTAATATACTGGCAATCAGCTACATCCGGTTAGACTGGAAGCTGACCCCAACATAATTAGGAAAAGGCGAGGTCGATGATGATGCTTTGTTATAACACGATTTTTCATAACGCGTGCAGCTTATCGGCGCGCCCTACGCGGAAGCGTAGTAAAAGGGTCAGACTATTTCGACACTGCAATCCACTCCTAACATCCGCATTTTAGTGTTGTTTGTTACTACTGGAAGTGATATAACAATCATGTTAGAGGATTATATTCAAGATAAGAATGCTTGGAAACAGTACAACAATACAACAAAACAGTTTGTAGGCTTAATAGACTGTAGTTCTGGGGCCCAAGTCTGCTATTTTTATAAATTCAGTCATTCCAACACGATCCCATTGTCATTTTGCTAAAAGTTCGTAATCTGCTAAATTCATAATGGTCGATCATTGGTCGGTCAATGTTCTCGTAATAGAATTGTGTTATTATAATGGCATTGTCGTATTGCCATTATTATAAAACCTATTAGTAGAAATGTCATTAATTTGTCATTATGTACTAGATTACCAATAAATGCAATTTCTTTCAATGTAGTGTCAGTGGCCGACCATTGGAAAGTCATAATGACGCCATTATAATAGTAGATTACCAAACTTGTCAAAATCAACAATTATGAAATCAATGATCGACCATTCTGACACTATTGTAATAGCAGACTTGAGGCCCTGTAGACCATTTTCTATTTTGTTAAGTACCTGGTACTTTTGATGGGCCTACGCTGTCCTCTCATACCTCATAACACTGTAATTTGAAAACATTGTAAAAGCCAATTTTATTTTTTTTAAACAGTGACCGTGGAGTTTCTTGCCGGCTCTTCTCCATAGGAAACGACCAATTGGAACCGTGCACCTAGCTTCTGACGTTTCATAAGTGCCCATGTAGGCTTATGTGAAATAAAAATATTTTTGATTTGATTTGAACATGCTGGTCCAGCTCCATAGGACAATCTAAACAAAACCAAACTAGTTGCTATTTTAATTGTATAATTTATTATTTTTATGACATTTATTTTACATTCTGTGATTACCTTAACTCACACACTGATATTATTTTTTTTAGGAAAACGTTTTATTTTTTTATTTTTCAATGTTTATAAATATGTGAGCACCATGTATCTGTCACATCATTGCTTTATTAATTCTTTTTACCTATTGTGGTATAGTAACTTTATTCTAGGTGCATCGTCTTCACATATAATTATAATTATAGTTGATGTACCTACACAAAATATTGTAAAACATTTTAAAAGAGTGGAGTTTCTTACCCATTCTTCTCCATACAAAGCTACCTTTTGGAAGGGGCAACTAGAATCAATTCTATTTTCTTTGTAAATTTTGACGTTCAAAAGTGCCATTTATGTGCCTATTTGAAATAAATAATTTGACTTTTACTTTGACTCTGTTATGGCAGTGTAAATATTTTTTTCACTTTTCAGTGTCTTTGTTTTGTAAAATATAAAAACATTAGCAATTTAGCTACCCTGTATTATAAGGATAATAAACATAGTGGTATTACAGATGAAATCGCCATATTTCTCAATAAACGTAATTAGAAACATTATATCAGGTTTTTTCCATGTTTAGGGTTGGTCCGTCCATATCTTTTTCCGTGAAAATGTCCCAATATTAATTGGATCCAACGGCAAAACATAACTGTTGCTAGAAGAACTACTTTGAAAATTATAATTACATTATTATAATATATAATTATTTTAAATTTTGACACAGTTCCTACCTCGATGACGTCCTAAAAGACTGAGCGCGAGCCGAAATCAGCCAAATCACAATTTATGTGATTATTTATAAAAAAATATATTAAACTTAAAATTGTAATGCCATTTTCATATTGTTTTTTGAATTATGAAATGAGACGAAAAATGGTTTTGAAATCGATCTGCTTCGGATTATTATTGATCGAGTAAACAATTTATCGTGTTTTGAACAGTTAATTTCCTTGAAACCAAAATTAAAATTAAATGGTGTGTATTTAAGGGGCCGGCCTAGCAAAGGATAATGATTTAAAGACGAGATATGAGGAATTTAAAATTTCTATAGAAAACTTATTTTTCTCATAACTCTTGTTTAAATCAGTGTCCATTCAAAATATATATTTGGGAACCTAGATATTCTGTATTCCAAGCGGAATAAAGACACACTACCTTAAGAATATGTTTTATTTAAACATTATTTTCGTATTACGTTTGTATGAACTACGCGTCCATCGCCTGCCTTTTAAATACACAAATTTTACCATTTAATTTTTATTCTAAAACAGGTAAATTCGGATTATCCCCTGTGTCTGCAACAGTGTTGTACTATGTGTAGGTACAAAGTATTGACCTTTATTTAGAAAATCCTTCTCAGCTATTTTCATAAATGCAAGTTAGAAACATTGTAAAGTATGCTTAAGACGCGATTTTCTTAATGAAGATTAATTACTATCGAATTCTACCAAATATTCTTTTTAAGAAGTTACACTTTATCGATGTCTCATATTTATGAAAAAAATATAAAATAAGTTTAGGTAAGCTTAAAAGCTTTTGTCAGTGATATTTTTTCTTATCATATTAAAATGCAGATAAGAACTTTTATCTCTCATCCTAAAGGATATATTTGGATTAACGGTGAACATAAAATATATGGTAAACATAAATATAACGGAAAATAAAAATAACGGTGAACATATATATGCTGCGTGAAAGGGCAATAATAAAAGAAATTTAATACGATACGAGCATTTTATTGAGTACCTAACTGGTACTAAATAGTACATAAATATGATGGCGGAGCAAGCGCCCGTCTATTTTTGTTACTGGAATCACCGCAAAGGTCGGATAAGAGTGACACTGGCTGCTGACAGTCACTCTAGCAGAGCGTCGCATCGATAGAACTGCGTGTCGGCTGTCTTCTGATGACAGAAATGTCAGGGTAGCCGCTGTCTTACCACGTCCATGACGAACTGCTACATTCCAGCAGAATCCTGATGATTGAAAGCTGCTGAACCACTAATACGATGATCTCTTCTGGTAAAGGCTATCCTGCCTTAGGCTATCCACGTTGATACTGAATTTGTCCTATAGTAGATTACCATAATAATGTTGTAATAGATACTCATAATAAATAAAACTCTAATATTGCAAGTGATAAGGCTCGTGCCAACTAAGAAAAAAGTTTGTTATCATTTACTAAGAACGACTTTACATACAAAATCCCTTCTTGTAATTCGAGTCATAACATTAATTTTAGGGCTTTGTAATTTTATTGATTCTAGTTTGTACCTAAAGCCCCATTTTCACGGTACAAGTTTATTGCCTGTGGCATACCATAAAAATGGAAGCAGCAATTAGCTGACACCATCTAAACGACACGTACAATTGTTGCATGACACGGGCAAGTTAATTGCCGTTCAAAACTGTTAGGTATACGTGTAAACAGCACGTAGAATAAAACTGCATGTACAATAAAATCACACGTGCAATAATCGCACGTATAATAAAATCGCATTCAATTCTTGCATGAAAATTTTCTATCATTCAAACTAGTCAAAAAAAATCTTGAGTAGACGGTCAATATTTTTTTTATGAATTAGGTGGCAGCGCAAATACGGGCAATACTTGAATCAATAATTGTACAAGGACGTGCCACTCTGTGTTTAGACGAGGCAAGTCGTATGCAATTTTATTGAACGGCAAAACTTGCATTCGGTTATTGTTTACCATTTTAGGAAATCGCACACGTATATATACTTGCATGCAATTCTTGAATGACAATAATTGAACGTGCTTTATAGCATGCGATTATTGCTCTTGAACGCTCCAGAAACTTGCACTGTGTAAATGGGGCTTTAAATTAGTAAATTATATTTTTACTTGTCAATAATAATTTAAAAACTAGATGAGATCAAGAGATGCGAGCACAAGGATGTATAAGATGTAAATACTTTACACAGTGTACCTCTATAAGAGGTATTAGAAAACCAAACACAAAGTATTCCACCGACATTTCCAGCCACATAACTCTGTGTGGTATGCACGATGATCGAAGGGCTCACAAGAGACTAGAAATAGACGTCGATAGTGGACTGCTCGCCACGCCCTCGTTCTTCGTTAATACCGTACTAAAGGTCGCCAGACGGTTACGTAAAAACCGAATTATACACCTAACACTTTTCTGGATCACGATTTTTATTGAATTACCGTGTTACGGTTTGCGTAAGTCCAGATAAACGAAATTACGCTCAATACTCAGGTTTATCTAGCAACCACATAAATCGTGGACATCATACATTACTACATTTTTTGAAAACTTCCTCATCATCCAACACAACATTAACACACATACTTTTCCGCAAATACATAAATCTTGTTTTCGGTTAACCGTCTCGCTGGAGTCATAAAAGCATACATTACTACTAATGTTACTTACCTAATTTTCCCATGAGATGGTCTTAGTGTAATGCATTTTGTAATACGAGAATGTTTTTGACAAACAATAACCCAAATTAACCAGGAAACATCATGTCTGATTGTGCAACGCTACGACGAATGTTTCGACATCCGGCCGCTGAATGAACGCTGCCCGCCCAACGTGGCCGCTGTTGCCAAACAACGCCATGCGGTGTCGCACGAGCCGCCCAAATCGTCCATACACCATTCCTTCATGCGTTATAAAACCAAGCTGACTCACTAGCTCACTAGCTCGCTTTAGTTAAGCATACATACGAGTACATGTATACATTCGGCAGCCTCTTGACTGCGCAAATGGAACTATTCGTTTGTTTCAGTCGATCTTATTGTTATACCTTGCCAATGATAGTAGAATGGCTGACCTGATGATGGCAGCATTTATTGACTTAGAAGTATTATTCATTCGGTTTGGACGTCAGTTCGGTCTGATCTCGTTACGGGTCGGAAGTCCTAAATCATATTATACTCAATTTAATTTCATTCCAAGTTCATAATTATTACAAATAAACTCTATTTCCAGATTAATTGAGTTTCTTTTTTTTTTAACTAGTTTCCGAACTCTCGTATAGTTTATGCTATTTATTTCCGAATTCTATTTTGTACCGACCTTTTTTAGTTTTTAGTGTTTATAAGTAATAATTTGTAATTGTAAGTTTCCCGAATAGAATAGAATTAAATAAAATAAAATTCTCGTTTTCTTCTGCTAGCTGTATGTATTTCAAATACAATTGACCTCAAATATTCAGTGGTATTTGTAGAGTTATTGTTGGAAAGCTGTCAAGGGAATACAATGCAATCCACTCGTGCCTAATATACAATGAAAGGAAAATTATCTGCAACATAAATATCGAACATTTGGTTTCACATGGATTTCGCTGCACGCTCTCCCTCGTAACACAGGATGTTGAATCTGTGGATCTGTTTGATTCCAATCGCTTTGCTATTAATAGAGTTAATAGCTGTCGAATTTAAATGAATACAAATCTACGTTACAGGTGGCTACAGGGGTTCACCCATACACAAACGGAAAACTGGTGGACAGGCTAACCAGGCGTTCGCTATGCCTGAACAGGAACAGCCTGCGCCTGGTGACGGGGACCATCACGGGACACTGCTCACTAAAACAACACTTCCACACAATAGGCATAACAGACAGCCCTCAGTCCAGTGCTTGCATGGAGGCTGAAGAAACCGTTGCGCATGTGCTCTTTCAATGCACAGGCGTCACCCAGATCAGAACAGAAACCCTCGGGTCACCCAGATCCTTCACAGATAATCCTAAGCAGACCAGGAGACCTAATCAGCTTCTGGAGGGAGGTGAGCTGGTTGGAATATCCGCCATGGCCCACGGACAATGGTCCACCTGAAGGACTAAGTGCGGAAACCTGCAGATCCTCTAACATAGAACATAGAAGCTAGGTTACTCTGAACATATTGGACACATGAATTTCGTGTTATTAGTGTTGTGTCCGAGCTCCGTATGGGAATAAAGGCTCCCGCAGACAAGCGCGACGCGACACTAGTAGCACAATTTCTATGAAAACTTCATGGCAAATGTCGCATGCCTGTCGCGCCTGCGATTTTGCGCCAGTCTGCAAAACAAGGGATTGGTGAGTAATTATGAATTATGCATGGCACCGAGTGGCAGCTACATGCATGGCACCGAGTGGCAGCTACATGGTCATTCTTTTCACAATTGGAACTCTTACTCGTACATGAACCTATATCAGTCACCACCAATAAAAAATAAAGTAATAAAAATGCTGTAAAACTGCAAGACAAGAATATTTCAGCGATGGCGCCAAAATATTGTTCATGACTTTCAAATTAGCAACATTAATTGTTGACAGCCATAATGCGTTATTATTTATAGCATATGTTTTAAAAAGAGACTCAGACAATAAGATTGATATCTAACAATATTTCACTTTGTGTAAATCATTTGTTTGTGAAAAAAACTACACAATGTTGAAAGTTTATTTCGTATTAACTTTTTTTTAATTGCTAAAGAAGTGTAAGGTTTTTAAAGATTTTTTATGTACTGAATTTATCTTATAATGGTGTTAAAGAGTATCTATTCTGAGGGCAGTGATAAGTGTTGTACATCTAGCAGTCGACGCCGAGCTGCGCGCGCGCCGCTGACGACGCGAGCCAGCGCCGCGCGCCGCCGTCCGTTGATACTTCATGTGAGGCTACCGACTATGGAGACGGCTTTGATCTCACCAGTCGTAAAATCTATAAAAAAAACTTTATTGTGTTTGTAATTTTCACACTCACAATATGCACATACACATTTTCTGACGGTTTTTTACTCTTCATAATTATATGATGATATCAGGGACCGTACAACCCCGGTTAAGGGTTAAGCCTTTCGAAGGGGTAACCCATTCAATGGGTTACTTTTATCATGGTTTAACCCATTGAAAGGGTTTTATACTAGAAACCCATTGAAAGGGTTACATGATAACCCATTGAATGGGTTTTATACTTGAAACCCAGTGAAAGGGTTACCTGATAACCCATTTCAATGGGTTCTATACCTATTTAAAACTCAAAAAAATCATAATATTATGTTATTTCGATATCCGCCCAGCACGCGTAGCAGGACCAATTATATCTCTATTCTACCCAGGGACCACGTTGTTTATCATTCATCAGAAAAACCCTATAGGGTTTTTCTATACAGTTAATCCAAAACCCATACGGTGTGGGTAATTTTGAATTGCTTAAATTAAGCCGTTCTTAGGGTTACCCTCATCTTATAATTTATTATTTTTATGACATTTATTTTAAATTCTGTGATTACCTTAACTCACACTGATATTGTTATTTTTTAGGAAATCGTACCTATATATTTTTTACAATTTTTGTAAATATGTGAGCACCATGTATCTATCACATAATTAATTTATCTGTCATTGCTTCATTCTTAACTCTTTTTATTACCTATTGTGGTATAGTAATTTTATTCTAGGTGCATCGTCTTCACATATAATTTATATAATTAATGTACCTATAAAAATATTGTACTAGATTTTAAAAGAGTACCGGTGGAGTTTCTTGCCCATTCTTCTCCATACGAAACTACCTTTTGGAAGGGGCGACTAGAATCAATTCTATTTTTTTGTAAATATTGACGTTCAAAAGTGCCTTTTATGTGCCTATTTGAAATAAACAATTTGACTTTGACTTTGACTTTATGGATTTTTGTTTAATCGCTTAGAAAAACCCTATCGAAAACCCTTTCAATGGGTAACCAAAATGGTCCCTGGATGATATACGTACTGAAAGAAAATGTTTGTCGGTTTTCGTCATTTCGTTTCATGGAAAGAATAACAAGTTCGTCATTATATTGTTTTTGCATACGTTCAACAACAAACGGAAGTTTTGTGAAATATACACCTACATTACTACCCGTTTGACCGCCACGGTTTATCTTTGAACATCAATGCTGAAAAATGAAAACAATTATTAGTCAATGAATAATTTTAACTTCTGGGAAAAATGGCGACGACATGTGTAGGATACAGGTTGTAAAATGATAATTTGCCGGTGGGTTCCACAATATGTTAGCTGCGTACGCGCATAGTTGGCGCTGGGCCAGCTGCACTCACTCCGCGCCGGATGCCGGCAGCCCTAAAGAATTCGAAACCGGCGCGTCGGTCGCGCACCGCTAACCGAACAAGCTACCGCCGCGTTCCGGCTGTTCATTCGCAAGACCATCGCAGACATCTTACATCAAAATATTGAAAAGCTGATTGCCTAAACAAAACTAACAATTTATAGCATCTTTATATATTTCAGTTTTGATGCCAGTCATTTGTCAAACATTTTACAAGTTTTTTTTGTTCAAAATAAAATACATCGTAAAGTGTATGAAAAATAACTTTTTATGAGTATTCAAATTTCCATTCTTTCGCTTTTCATGTGCTCTATCAGCGTAAGATACTGAGTGAGTGCTTACTTCATAAATATTTCTTAGTTCTTTACTAATTTCAAAGATTTTTTTTGCATGTTTATGACACTTTTAAACTATAATGTTTTAACAATATCTATGTAATAATAGGTCAGGAGCAGCTGTGTTAATTGAAATATTTTGTTTCACGAGCTGACTCATTTTTGTGTAGATTTGCATGCACATGCTTGTGACTGATACGTTTACAAGCTACATACTTATCTATAGAAATTACGTCCTTCATTCAACAATGTGCTTTAGTCACACATTCATCCATTACTTGGAATTGTCGCTGTTGAAATTATCTCTCAGATGAATTCAACAAATTGTTAACATTATTTTTGCAAGTCCAACGCAATGTTAAAACTATTAAAGTATTAAGCATTAAACGAACACCAGTCAACTATTAATGGAACATGACGTGATTACAAAATAGTGTATGATTAAATTAATTTCCAATTTAAAGTGCATTTTGTGAAAACGACGCGCAGAATTCAAATTGGCTAGAACGTATTACTCGTTCGGTGAGCATGTGACATTCGCGGACGGATGTCGACTACTCACTGCCAGAGCGCCGACAGCCGCATCTGACATTGCAGCATGCTTTATTATAACGAGGAACATGCTCGAATTATAACTGCAATATGTCTTTCAGTCCTGTGCATATGAACCTTGCAGGCCAAGGCCACACACTGATGGACGAACGAGGTTGTTCCCACTAAAAGTACTATTGATTGATTGATTTACAGATTCAGAATAATGCTACCGTATTTGCTTTATGACAGTTATTAATAAAGTAGAAGTGGCTAACCCTGAAATGTACAGGGGGCCTAAAATTAACGCTTTGGCAGAATCATAATATGATCTGCTTACAATTAATACATCCCGCAGTTCATTTGTTTGACAGCTGCTGTTTGACATTAGACTTCAATAAAGCAATTCATAATTTGTGGGACATTTTACGAAACTCTATACAAAACTGTCAAACAGATGAATTGCGGGATATGAATTGTACATAGATCATATTATGATTCTGCCAAAGCGTCCATCTTAGTCTTATTTCCTTTAAATATTTTGTAGTGTTAGTCAGCGTATCAGTTTTCGAAAACACCTAATTTTAACATTCCTTTATCCAAGTTCTTTGTTTTTGCATTCGTTTATATCAGTTTGCAAATAAGCTTAAGGAAGTTGGTTTTATAATATGTATCTACCATTTCAATAAAATGGTGAATAAAAAAACTGCAAAGAATTTAGATGTCAATGACACTACGAGATGTTATGGAACTTTTTAATTGACGCTGTTGGCCAGGCAGAGGCCAAGGAGTGGTGTAACCCATCTGTTGGTGTTGGTTTACGGATAATTAGCGTAGTGAGCGACAGCTGCCGGTAACCGTCCACTCACGACCACTCGACAATGTCGTCCAGTTCGGTATCCAGCGGAAAAATGTAGATGACTCATTAGTTACTACATCATTACCTGTATTATTTTAATTTTTTTTCGTAGACAGTCTACAAACTTTTCGCATACCGAAGTGTTTCATGTCTCAATATGGGATTTGGTGAACCATAAACCAACCGAAACGTTATTGCATCAAAGTTCATGATAAAATTTCTACCTACCAACGAAGCAGAATCCAAATTACAATAATACATCAAATCTGAGCTGATCGATGTGTGTACCCCTAAGCTTGAGCGCCTGGCCTCAGACATTCCAACCCGTGTACGAATCTCTATCACGATTCCAAATTCCCTAAATACATGTACACTGACGTGTAAATCCCTTATTGTTTACAAATACTATGTGTGTAGTACACGTTATCACGGCCCGTGTCAAGTCGCTCGGCCTTCCCCGAGGCCGCGCCTGACCTGGATTTCGCCACGCGGCGCCCGCGCATGACTCATTGTTTTGGTGCGCCTGCGTCGTCGCTACCACCTCGCGTATTGTGTTACGCTTCACTATTATACGACTCATAATTTAGGGTTATGCTATAAAAAATAGAGCACGGAAAGAATTTAGTTTTATATGATCGATAAAATAAAGGAAAATATTGAGCAGTTTTGATTTGTAGCGCACGAAGATATAAGTGTTCAATGTTGATACCAGTTTCTAGGTTAGAACACACGTTCGTTATTCATTGTTATTTGAAGTTATTCAAGCATATTTTGTCTGCAATTTGGTCTAATATAAAAATGGAAACAGTTCCTCGATATTTTTCCTCAATACTTCGAAAGTTGTACTGGCCTTAGAAAAGCCAGTGTATAATATTATCATGATGCATTCATAAAAACTGTGGAACAGCTTATTGATGAGGGCTCGTGGTAAGCAGAAGTTTACTTCTTACTTATTGAGGAAAAGTAACCTGCCTCTGCATTAGAGTCCCAATGCTGCTGGGGACTTTGTTGCGCCACGTCTTCTTCCCAGCTAAAGCAGTAGGAAGTGGTGAAGGGTTATGGAGAACTTTCTTATGTAATACTGACGTTCGAAAAAAGTGCTGATTCTTAGTCTAGTTTCAAACTCAAACCCATCCTAAAAAAAAACTCCAACTCAAAGGCCTTATTACAAAACAAGGTTTATCTTCAGACCCAAGTTTAAACTATGGAGCCATTATTGAATTTCGAACTTTAGTCCGTATATGGTAAAGTTCCTAATACAAAAACTGACAACGTAGTACCGAACTTAGTATTCAGTTTTGTATAAAGAACGGTCTTTAAACCATGTAAAAATATAAATCTTGTTTTGGAATAAGACGGAAAGCATTTATTTCAATTAAACCATTTACTGACACTTTGTCAAGGTCACTTGTCAATTGTCAAGGAGGCGGACAGTTAGAAATATGAAGCTAGTTTCAATAAATGACTTTTGATATTGAATGAAACTTTCCTGAATTCAACAAAGCCTCTTAGTAGTATGATACAGAGGACCAGAGGGTGTCGCCCTCACGTGGGAAAGCGATCTCTTAACATTAAAGTTTTCTAACAATCCAGAATTCTAATCATACTCACGTTTGGCTGACAAGTTTCTACCAAGGAGTTCGTCTACTCCAAACAGCAGGTCGTTACCCAGCATAGTTCATTAACTTAGGCATAGATAACAAACCATAGACTGTAATGACAAGATAAAGCGGGATAAAAAACTTTATTGAAGTGATCAGAAACTCGCTTTAAGTTTTTCACAAGCTTTACAAATAATAGATTAAGATGAAAATTCTTTAAAGATGAGAAATATCTGACCCAGAAAAGTGTCGCCGACTTTTAATATCATTACTATCCAACAATGTTTTGCCAAATGTTAGCAATTTGTATCACCGGGGATTTATAGCTTGAAAGATTAAGAAATTCTTCCAGCTAATATATTTATTTCTAAGGTGAGATCAAACTGTTACACGCTTTAGATTTGTGGAATATTATTAGCGATTCACCTCAAGTCACTACTATAGAATAAAGCTATAGCAACCATGTAGGTATCTCATAATTAAGTAATTTTTCATGATTTATTGTAATTTTATTTTATTCTAGGTGCATCGTCTTCACATTATTATCTTATAATTAATGTAAGTACTTAAACAAAATATTGTAAAACATTTTTAAAAGAGTAACGGTGGAGTTTCTAGCCCATTCTTCGGCAACTAGAATCAATTCTACTTTTTTTGTAAATTTTGACGTTCAAAAGTGCCTCATAAGTGCCTGTATGAAATAAACAATTTGACTTTGACTTTGACTTTGCAATTTCATCAGTCAACACAACAATGCATTCAGAAACATAGCCGTCTGGAAAAATTACTTATAATGATAAGATCGCCATTTTTACTGTATTTATTTATATGTACTCCTGATCTATCAATCATTCAGATAGCAAATAACAAAATAACGATCGATTCAATGAACTTTTGTCCGCTTTCTCCGCTAAGCTTTACCCCATAACTGAGTAGCCTGATACCATCGTACATTTATAGACGTAAGTCGGTATCTATCAATCCTAATCCTAACTTCCTAACTAATATTATAAATGCGAAAGTAAGTTTGTTTGTTACCTTTTCACGCCTAAACCACTGAACCGATCACCCTGTAATTTTGCATATACGTTGTCAGGTGTACAGAAACGGACATAGGGTAGGTACCTTTCATCCCGAAAAGAAGTACTGTTCCCGAGGAAAACAACAATAACGTACTTATGATAATAGATGGCGCCACGTGTCTTTCGAAATCCCAGGTGCGACGCGCGGATTGAGATATAAATCCTAAAATCTAACAAAATACATAACGGAACGGAAAATTACCTAGTTGAATGCCAAATTTGAAGGCAACTGTAAAACGGAAATTTAAACCCTTTAAAAAAAAGAAGTTAAGGTTAAGTTTTGAATAATTTAGGTAACTATTTACCTAAATAATTCAAATTACGCTATTACTTACATTGTTATTCACAGGGGGTTAGGACCAATTATTTTTTTATTTATTCTTAAAGTAGGTACCTACCTCTTTCTATACTACATTAGAGGTTCTGCCCTCAGCTCAGGTGCAAACATAACCAGGCTGCTAGATGAGCTCACTCTCGAGTAGGCTACGTAAAACTGGCCGACCAGTCCGCTCCAAGATCAATTCCCGCTGTTTTCAGTTACGGATCTATGGAAAAAAGAACAAGCTAGATGTAGTACTAATTGTTAATTGAGCGAGAGCCTAAAAACCGGCGTTTTGGTCACTCTGCGCAGTACTTCTTTCTCGCCAACCCGCTAACGCCCGACAAAATTTCAAGGTCGTATCAGCTGACTATTTAGGTAAAAAAAGAATTTTCCAAATCGGTTCATCGGTCGCGGATGCTCAGCAGAAGTTAAAATTACTCTCTTCAGAGCCTACTGCACTACATTATACACATGTAGCCTATGGACTAACTACACGCAAAAGTAGTACAGCGCCCTTCGAGTCCAGTTTAACCCTTATTTCGACGGAGTTCTCAATATGCTAATTTTACCAATTTCTTTTAAAATTTAGATTTATGTAGCATATTAGAGCCTCGAAAAAATTATAAAAAAAATATAACATTTACCAATTTTGAGAAAAAGGGGGTCCGTCACAGCGGACTCCGTCGAACACATAGAGATTTACAAGCAAAATAACTTGTCCGCCCTGGTGGACTTTACCACATGAGTACAAATAAAATTACGAAAATAAAACGGGAGGAAAGGAATGAAAATTATATTTATTTGAAATGTTTATTAGGCTTTACGTGAAAAAAAAAAAAACTGTTGCGGGATTTTTTCCCGTTACAAAACATAGCCGCGTATTACATTTTAAACAATATACAGTTGATTTCTTATTGCAATGTAGACCTTCCTTTTTCGTAGTTGGGAAGTGCCCCAAATTATCAAATC
This sequence comes from Tiliacea aurago, assembly GCA_948098905.1. NCBI lineage: Eukaryota > Metazoa > Arthropoda > Insecta > Lepidoptera > Noctuidae > Tiliacea > Tiliacea aurago. The sequence continues at coordinate 21,039,358 of OX402581.1, read as the reverse complement.
GTGTATCACCAGGTGGTCATCTAGGCTTGTACACATGGCGGACACAAGTACCTTCAGCCCGTTGGTAGGTTGCTATTTTATCATATCTGAACTTCATGCTCCAGGCATCTAAATAAGAGTTCAGAAGTACAACACCCATCAGAATGTGTATTGCCAGAAAGTCACGCAACTCATTCTCTGTTAGCTGATAGATCGGCCAGTTCAGTTCAGTTCATATTGTCAATGAAACAAACGCTTATTCAGTCCAATTGAATAATCGTTTGTTTCATTGACAATATCAATATCAATTCAGTAGGAAGGTACGAGTATATGTGGTGAGAACAAAAATAAAGAAATATTGTAAAGGTGACAAAACTTCTTGGGCGTCTTCAGTTATAACCGGATCTTCTATTTGAGATTTGTCTAAAAAAATACCCTTTTTCCATTTGAAGTCAAGTGACAACTTTTGCAATTTCCTTGGCCTCTTTCTAGCTACAAGTGTAGCCGTCTGTCTTCTTTTTCTAGTGCCTGGGGATAGGGTATTCAAAGATGGTAAAGATGATAATAGAGGGCAAATTTTAATTGTTTGGAGTCGGAGGAATATTGGATAATTCAGGTAGTGCTTCAGGGAAATCATCCAAAGACATTCATGCGCTCTAAAGAGGAATCTAGCGATGGTGCAGGCGAGGAGGAGAACCATGCGGCTCATCAAGTTCATTTGCAGATTTTGACTTGTCACTTGTTTCAGATGGTGCACGCACCTTACTAATATTTTTTTGGAGCGTTCATGCAGGTGACACTGTCAAAAAACAAAAGAAAAAAGCTAAGCAAACCACCCCAAAAGTATAAACTGTACCACGCGAATGTACTTTTTTTACGTAATTTTAGGTAATTTATAGATCTATACGACGTATTTATTATCTAATATTCATAAAAAGAACTACTTAAATACTTTTCACTGCCATGAAAGGAAAATACACACATCTATTTATTATTATGTTATTGACAAAGTCCGCTGCCTTGGACAAGTTAAACTTTGTGTGCATTGCCGTAGTTTCGGCACGGTCCGGCGTGGCGGCCAACTACTTAGTAGGTCCATTTTTAGTAAATAAACTGCAATAACCATATTGTTTTGTTAGTAAATATGTGCGTTATTTATATGACAACAAATATCATACCAAAAATCCAATATAAAAGAATAAAAGATATTAAAAAAAAAAAATACCTTGAGTAAAGTTGAAGACTTCCGTGCCGCCACCAATCTTGCTCAATAAATGACAGATGAGAAGTTCCCAAATCACTAATTTATTTTTCTCCCTTTCCTTTATTATATTTTCTTACGTTAAGTTAAAATAAATTAAATATAAACTAAATTAAAATTACAACAGATTTATACTTGTCCATAGTACTGGTCCATCCTAACGGACTAATTCGAAATAAGGGATGCGTTCAGAATGTTCTTGGCTCTCCCCCGTTACTGCAGCGCTTCGACAATGTTTGCGGAGGCGCGCGTAGATTGTTTTTATACAACAATGCGCAAGAGAGGCACCTCGCTGGTTCGGCGTGTGCGGGGGAGCTCCAACAGCATGTTGGCCGCGCTCGCGGAAAGGGTCGATTGCGCCTACATGAATCATTGCTGTAGGTTACACATTGAACATACGTAATGTGGCAACACTGCAACACTTGTCTATTAGGTACCTATTTGTTGTTTTGTTATTTTCTAATTTCTATATTAATTCAAAGTATTTGATTATGTAATGTGACTGAGTGTATATAAATATTTAAGTTATGAGTCTATGATACTTGAAATAAAATGATTATTTATTTATTTATAAAAGACCAGTTCTGAGGTAACAAACATAAAAAAACAAAATAAAGCCCACTTGAGAACCTCCTCCTTTTTGTGAAGTCGATTAATATTGACACTTCACTCACGTCTCTTAACTAAGTTCACATTTTTGTCCTGGTACCCGATGATGTTTGACGATGTTGTTTAGATGTTTCGGTGTGATTTTAAAGGGGTTACACGTCAAAAAGTATTACACGTGTCGCGATTCCTCGTGGAGACCTTCATTCCTAGAATTTATTGCAAAAACATTATGCGCCGAAGGAAAGCTCCTTCGGCGCAGAATGTTTTTTGCAATAAATTATGAACCTGGAAAAAATCTCAATAGAAGAAGAATTCTATGAAATAGACAGTAGTTTAATTTATTTCTAAAATATTTACATCATTTAAAACCTAACAGACTTAAAATTATAATAAATGTACAAATACATAAAAAAGGAGGGGAAATAATAATAGGGCATAAAAAATTCGTCCATATCGCTGTCAACAGGAAAAGTGCCCAAAAGGCTGGCAGCATCGCCACGTTGTATGGCAATGCTGATTCTTTGGCCAAAAAATAGGCCAGTCCTCTGGTCACGTGCCGGTCACGTCAGACTCAAGGCTTCTACATACCGGCGCGACACGGCACAAAGGCGCCGCGTGTCGCGGGACGAGCGGTGCTTTTGTGTCGCGTCGCGTCGCGCGACAAGTCGCCCCGGTATGTAGAAGCCTTTATATTGAGATTTTTTCCAGGTTCATAAACTTTGTGCAATATTACTAAAGGGTCATTAAAGAGTGACTAAAATTACACCAACTGGTATTCAGCTGTATATTCGTTTAGACTGGAAGCCGACTCCAACATAGTTGGGAAATGGCTGGACTGATTGATTGATTGTAATGTTTTGTTGTATAACGATAACATAAATAAGGCCCACTATTGATTGATTGTAATGTTTTGTTGTATAACAATAACATAAATAAGGCCCACTATTGATTGATTGTAATGTTTTGTTGTATAACGATAACATAAATAAAGCCCACTATTGATTGATTGTAATGTTTTGTTGTATAACAATAACATAAATAAGGCCCACTATTGATTGATTGTAATGTTTTGTTGTATAACGATAACATAATTATGGCCCACTATTGATTGATTGTAATGTTTTGTTGTTTAACGGTAACATAAATTAGGCCCACTATTGATTGATTGTAATGTTTTGTTGTTTAACGGTAACATAAATTAGGCCCACTATTCAATCAATAACATAATTTGTGATCTCCTCTTATCGGGTGGGGCGCCCCAACACGTGGTTCTAAGGTCACCTCTTAACTTCTCGTTGAACTATTCCCGGAAAGTTTATGACCCATGGAAACGTGTTGATTGGCTGACGCGAACTACGCGCACGTGACATTGACAGGCCATTACACCATCGTAAAACAATCCTCTATTAACAATGATCCAACTCGTAAAATAATGATCGCATACATTTATTATAGACGTAAAGTTTGTTTGTTTGGCTCGTGGTAAACCATAAATTCTTTCTTTATTTGCCAATATATTACAGCCTTTACTTCCAAATGCCGTATTGACGTGTGACGTATTGCTTGATGGGTATGACGACAAAGAGTGTATTTATTGGATTTTACATAAGGCGCAGATATATGATTTTAGTGACTCCGCCCGTCATCTCATCCATTGAATGCAGGAACTTCAAAACCGATTTCTCCGTAAAATTACGGATGCTCCTTGGTTCGTTCGGAACGAAACCCTCCACTATAGATCTTAAAATCCCCACCATCAAGCAGTTCGTGAAGCGCATTACGAAGCGTTTCTTCGATTCCGCGGATAGTCATCGCAATCCTCTGGTTGTGCAGGCCGCTAGTTATAGGCCTTCCACTATTAGTCAGACTAGCCGACCAAGGCATACGCTCACCGACCCAGATGACCCCATTAACCTCCTCCAGGAAAGCAATAGGTCCACCAGTACAGTGCACAAATTACACAGACCGACATTCCGTCCTCGCTGCCGAAGTACCACGCGAAGTCCCAGACTAAATTGCCCCCCCCCCTCCCTTGCACGTCGAATCGCCAGCCGCCCGCCCCGAAGGTCAACGGCGATTATCTGACCCTTAAACACGATTTAATTGACTCACGTGGACGTGGAACAGTGTATTCCCGTTGACCCCGTTTGCGATATCTCCGTCACGGGGACAGTGGGACGTGATTAAATTTATTTCCCGTTGTCCCCTTATCGTCGAAGTAAACCTTTTTTAAATCGAAACAGCTAGGTTAGGTTAGAACTGTGACCGCACAACGCACGAGCCGAGCGAGCGTAGCCAGCGGTGCCGCGGCAGCGGCCGGCGAGTGCCAGAAACATATTTTTGAATGTAAAACCAAACCACGGGGACAACGGAAAGTATTTTTAAATATTTAATTGAAGTACCGCTGTCCCCGTAGGACGGGGACACGGCGTACGGGGACAACGGGAATACACGTTCGTAACTACCTATCCAAAATTGGTAATATTTAGAACATTTAATATATTGAATTGCCTGAATACCTATTCTAATAAATAGATTAACCTAATATAATTCGCCCGTCCCGCCCAGTCCCGTCGTAACAATTGTTCTACTTCATCTGGCTCGTTCATCTGACATGGAATGGTTCGATGATAATCAATACGAGTCGAATTTCATTCATTAGAATATAATATCAGATTATTATATAGTACCATCTCATGCCGGTCCCACACGAAGGCGTGTCTTCCATTCATTAGATATTTCGTGTGATATTTGTAAGAAAGACGTCCTAAATGACCCTAGTTTTTGCTCAAGGTAAACATTAACTGCTCTGTACAAAATACTCTTGTCTTCAAGTTATTTACGATAAAAATAGGCACATAGTACCTGAGCGGAGAATAGACCTAAATAAAATAGTCGCCAAGGAGACCGTGCCAATTAACCGGTTACATCACCGCTGTATTTTACATCCCTGTAAGTATGTGTGTTTTTAGTGCACATGAATTTATTCAGGCGATTCATTTAGAATAAATATTCGAGTATTTAAATAATCGTTAAAGGGATTACACTGCATTCCTAAAATTCCACGTGCGGAGATATATATGCGGTCCTGAAAGCCGACGTTGATTAATTCATATGAAAATACGAAAATGCACATAGAATAGTTTGGTTTTCATAAAGTATAACTAATTTCATGACAACCTGATTTAGGGTCTGTCTGACAGGATCCTGCATAAAGAAGTTGAGACTGAAGTGAAGTCTTTTGTCTCACTTTACCAGGTCAAATTAAATTAACAGGGAGGAAACTTCACAGACATGATTGGTATCGATAACTAATGAGCAGTGATCGAAATAGGTAGAGTTTATTTAACTTAACTTCGAGGAAGGAAGTAACATAGAGTGGATAATACCTTTTCTAACATCCCGGAATAATTATAATGACGTTTTAATCCCGGGATGTATTTATTAGACATTATTTATAGTTACAAATTATTGATTTGAAAAATCATATCATGTTTAGTTGTGTGACAAAAGATATTTTGAAACAATAGAAACCGCCACCTCTGCCTGTTCCCGGGCACGAATAAACAAATATCTGTACAACAAAATGTAAGTAGATATGTATTCGAAGCACAAGTTTTAATAAACCAGCCAACTGAATTTTATTTTATCTACATAAAACTAAACACTTGAATTTGACATAATTTTAGTACGTAACCCTAAAAAAAATTGTTTATTATATTCTTCAAATCAATAATTTTGTAACTTATACTTACAAAATTATTGATTTGAAGAATGTAAAAAACACATTTTTATAAAGTCCAATAACTAATTCGTGGTTTTTAAATCCCGGGTTTTTAACGTCAATTATACCGGGATTTAAGAGGAGGTATTACCCACTCTATGTTACCTCCTTCCAGGAACTTAGGTAAAAATTAAGCTCTACCTATTCCGATCACTGCTAATGTGACAAAATAATAAAAAAAAAGAAATTCTAAAATCTTGCATGACATGTCGACAGCCAATGAACACACAAGAAAGGTTCATCCCACGATTGGTAAGCCTTAATCCTGAATAGTTTTCTATACTTAATTTATTTCAACATCAAGACGTTGTTGTAAAAACTCGTAACCATATCTTATTTTAGATCACTCAGTCCCTCATCCCCATTCAGTAGTCCCTCTAAATAAAATCTATTGTCTACGATACGTCTAAAAAACCGCGAATTACTTCCCCCAGCTTTTCCGTACGACAAAAAGAAAGCTTATTAACTTAATGCCTTTATTAGAATGTCTTTCACGGAGGTGAATGAACACTGTGGCCTAGCACAAACGCGCGAAATAAATGTTAATTCGAACAATTTTAATATTGAAAAGACTCGTTTCGCGCTTGGTTTTAAGACTTTATTCTTAACTGTGGGTGATACCAAATGTGCTTGCCGCCATAATGCTATACTATAGTTGTATGTTAGATTAAAAAATCGTTCGAATTTGCGTTATAGGGCGTCCAAGCAAAAAGGGTCCAGTTTTCGGCATTTAGTTTCCGAGATATACGCAGTTTTGTTTTGAGGCCTATGTCCAGGAGTGGACTGCTATAGGCTGAATTGATTGATTGGCGCAGTTTTGTAAAGTTGGGTGAAAAAATTACATTTTACGATTTTAATTGATTAAATTATTAATTAATGCTCAAGTATCTACAAGTTTCAACTTTTTCAGAGTTTCAACTTCAAATGTGTGATAAAAAAATATGTGCCAGTTTATGAATATTTGTTTAATCCTTATTTTAGAGGTATGAGGAACAGGGTGTAAAGTTCACTCATTCTCTATAGAAAAGGGAGGATCCGCCGACCAGACGGGTGTTGTGTCTGGTGAGCAACTGCCCGACGGTTGATGTCGGGATGTTGTATATATATTCTAGTTATGCGGTAAACTCTGCTTGCGCGATGCAGGATTTTGCGTGACGTTAGTATGACTCGTAGTTCGCATGTGGCGATGTTGATGCCGCTACACTTATTAACAATTTAATATTCTAGATACCAAATCTAGTCTAAATTGAATACCCCATTACTGGACCCTTTTTGCTTGGACACCCAGATTTGTCTTGCGTTTGCTTTCCGCCACCCGTGCTTGTCCCAAGCAACCGCAACTATTCGTCAGTATTCGTCAGTGTTTATTGTTTTTCACTGCTCGCTTTAAGTCGCAATAAATGACACAAACACGTGTCACAGGTCAACAGTACAAAAGAAACTTTTTAATTGTAGAGTGCTTTTTTTAAAAGTTGACAGTGACGAGCTCAGGGGAATCGTTACTGGGAATTCGTTACGACATTATGTGCGGCCGGACTGAAGGACTGCAGCTTAGTTTTGACTATTTATGTTGAGAAAATTCTGTTGTTATTATGTGAAGTTAGAATAGTTCCAGTTGAAAAAAAAAACCGGCCAAGTGCGTGTTGGACCACGCACAATGAAGGGTTCCGTAGTTAGGATGCATTTATCCTAAAATCAAACTTAACATTGTAGTTGAAAAACATGTTGTCCCATACATCGATATACGTCACAGTCAATTCTCCAACTGCAAATATAAGTTTGTAATCGCAAAACTGGCTAAGTGCGTGTCGGACCACGCACAATAAAGGGTTCCGTAGTGGGGATTAATAATAATTATCATACGAACAAACTTAACATTGCAGTTGAAAAACATGTTCCCTCATACATTCCAACTGCAAATGTAAGTTTGTACGCACAATATTGAGAAATTTACTATGTTATTTTAAGATCATAGACTTTTTATAGGTTTTCCTTTAATCTATAAGTAAAGAACTATTTTCTGTATTTATTTCAAAATTTTAGGCTCAGTAGTTTCGGAGATAAGAGAGGGGAGATAATGGTAAATTTTCATCTATTTTCGTTAATAATTTTAAAAGTATTTATTTTAAAATTATAAAAAAAATATAGCTGAAATTCTTACAACAAGCCCTTTCATTAAATGTGTTGCACGATACAGTTTGAAAAACTGTTTTTTTAATTTTCTTATTTGCCCCCCAAAAGTGACCCCGATATTCAAAATTCATTTATTTACGTTACACGTCCGTGTTCGGGTTACAGAAGTCTACATGTGTACCAAATTTCAACTTAATCGGTCCAGTAGATTCGGAGCAAATCGGCTGTGACAGACGGACAGACAGTCACACGAGTGATCCTATAAGATTTCAATTTTTTTTTGAGGTACGGAACCCTAAAAAAAATTTTTTTTTTGTGATAAAACTACAAATTTACAATTTTAGGACTTTTTCCTATACTTGTGCTGTGAGACCTTGCTTCTTGCCAAATTTCATGATTCTAGGTCAACGGAAAGTACCCTATAGGTTTTGATTTATTTGCAAGTATCGAAATATGTCGCATAAATCGCCGTATTTTTTTATTGCGTTAACTTAGAAGCTTGATTTTTTTAGAGGTCCAAGGGACCGTGGACCTACGTACGAGTATTTTATATTAATTTCAACTTGATACATACACGCGTTCCTGAGAAAAATGGTATTGACGGACTGACAGACAGACAAATTTACAATTTTAGGACTTTTTCCTATACTTGTGCTGTAAGACCTTGCTTCTTGCCAAATTTCATGATTCTAGGTCAACGGCAAGTACCCTGTAGGTTTTGATTTATTTGCGAATATCGAAATTTGTCGCAATAATGTCGCTTAAATCGCCGTATTTTTTTATTGCGTTGACTTAGAAGCTTAATATTTTTTTTAGAGCTCCAAGTGTCCATAGACTTACGTATTTGATATTAATTTAACTTGATACCTACACGCATTCCTGAGAAAACGGGTCTTGACAGACTGACAGACAGAAGGACAACGAAGTGATCCTATAAGGGTTCCGTTTTTTCCTCTTGAGGTACGGAACCCTAAAAACATAAATGGATTAGCTAATCTGCAGCTTGACTATAAATATTGAGGAAATTCTGTTGTTGTTATGTGAAGTTGTGATAGCTACGGTTGAAAAAAAGAAATAAATAGATTAGCTAATCCGGACCGCAGCTTAGTATTGGCTATAAATATTGAGAAAATTCGTTTGATATTATGTGAAGTTAGAATAATTCCAATTGAAAAAAAAACATAGGTACATGTATTATCTAATGGAGAAGGGTTTGTGGCCAATTATTAGCTAAAATGCTAAGACGCGGCTGTTGTATTGGTATTACTACGGGTTTAACAGCTTCATCTTCAATTCTCCATTATAGAATTTTCGAGTAATAGGATACCTTTAACCTTTTGCATATCTACATATTTAGCTGGAAAGTTTAACTAATAGTAAAGCCCCATTTATACTGTGCAGGTTTCTGGAACGTTTAAGAGCAATAATTGCATGATAAAGCACGTTCAATTTTATTGCCATTCAAGAACTGCATGCAAGTGATTACACGCGTGCGATTTCCATAAAATGGCATACGATAATAGAAAGCAAGTTTTGTCTGTGTGGTGCCGGACGTAAAGAATAGCACTCCCCTATTTCTTCCCGTGGGTGTTGGAAAAGGCGACTAAGGGACTTTTTTGGGTAGAGAATGGGCAGCAGCGTTCTCTATGCATTTTAACACCATACTGCGATCGCCAACCCGCCTGCCAAGCGTGGCGATTATGGCAAGCCCCCTTTTTGGGGAAGGCCTATCTCCAGCAGTGGACGTCTTTCGGATGAAATGATGAAGTTTTGTCATACAGAAATTGCATGCGACTTCTGTTTACACCATGGAAATTATTGCACGCAAGTTTTGCCTCGTCCTAATACAGATTTGCAGCGCAAATAATTCATTAAAATTGTATTGAACGTCTTCTCAAGATTTGTTTTAACTTAATTCATTAGTTTGTACTTGCACGTGCAAATTTATTGTGTTTTCTGTTTACACCTATACCAGTATTGAACGGCAACTAACTTGCCCGTATCTTGCAACAATATTGTACCTACGTGTTGTTCAGACGGTACCAGTTAGTTGCCCTTCAATTTTATTGTATGCCACAGGCAATAAACTTGCACCGTGTAAATGGATCTTTAACCTCAATAAACCATCTAAATGGCAAAGTGTGGGAACATACCATGAAAATCACTATGCAAATGATTTGGCTTAGCTACTCGTGCGGTATTATTCCCTACCAGCTGTCACTATAAGCGAAAGAAATAGTAGTGTGTCAATTTAAGTACAACACGTAAGTGTTAGCTAACCTTTGAAACAAAGGTTGCAAAACAATCAGACTTAGTAGGTAAATTAAAGTTAGGTTAGAAGACTAGAAATATAAACCGTATCTAGTGAAAGATATTCAAAGAACATTCTTGAAAGTTTTTTCTTTAAATATACAATTTTAGTTTTAGTATATGCGAAACCCGAAACATGTGTGTAGTATTTTTATGTAAAGAATCTATGTACAAAATTTCAAAACTGTATCATGACAAATCACAAAGTTGTAAGGTTGTTATGTTACCGGGTTGTCTGTACAAAAACATGCTAACGGCGCACCGCCCACGTGCCTCTAGGGTCGTCTTGCACTCATTAATAATAATTTGGCAGTAGGTACCTAACCGTACGGCGCGGCGGCGATTGTATTGTAAGTAATTAAATGGTGATAACATTTTCCATCACACTTAAATATTTTTGGGACAAAATATAACATGGTGTAATAAAGATTTGAGTATTGAGTATTGAAAATATTGAAATCGATTCAGTTCCTTATTCTGAACAAACTATATTCAGGTTTCGCATATATACTTAAAATAATGTTGTAAAAAAATTATCTACACAAGTCATAAACTTAATGCTAAGCTTTGACAGTGGTGCACGAACAAGGGGCTAACTTTGTGAGAGACTGGAGCCTTTTTTTGGGTGGGAAATTATCAAATAACTTCTCCCGCTCTGGGCGGAGCGTGACAGATTTTACTGACTAAAACCCAGCCGTGTTCCTTCCGTTGCCTGTGTGCCAGGGCCACGATATCCCTTTCGGGCAAACTCGCAACCCTGGCAGGCATTGGTCCTAACGGACCCCGTCAGTTGGTGCTGACATCTCTTTGAGGCGCGCGTGGAATACAACGCGCCGTCGACGCGGGCGTGGTCCTTATCGGTCGGCGAGCTACCCATCGCTCACCGTCCGCAAGCCTGCGCCTACGGTGGCCGGAACTCGGCTTGCGACTCCCAAAGCCCGGGGCGTTTCCTGCGGCGACTAGGGGCGCGAGGGCGCGAACCTTGCCTCTCCCTCACGCGTTCCGCCTCCTCCTTCGCGAGCATTACTGCTTCACAGAAGGAGGTGATGGCCTGCCATGCACTCTCGCTCCGAACCATGGCCTGAACCAGGGCCGGACGCGATAGATCACCGCCGCTGATGGCCTCCGTGAGGACACGGCGGTGCTCCGCCTAAGTCGGGCACCACCGTATGCCCCACCGTGTCCTCCGGGCGATCCACACAGTGGTGATCCCCGGGCGTTTCCTCCCGCTTTATCCTGAACAGGAACCTCCCGAAACAACCGTGTCCGGTGAGGACCTGGTTCAGGAGGAAGGTGAGGATGCCCGCCGTAGCGTCTCTCTAGCCACTCCTCAAAGAGGGGAGTTGTCGCTACAATTGTGGCGTGCCCAAGAGACTGGAGCCTGAGGCTGGTTTATATAAAAACCAGTACCACCAAACCAGTATTACAGGTCACCAGGGCCCTCCCGCGGCTAGATGCCTGCACCAGATGAGTACATTTTTATATTCATGAATGAACGACGTGTTCACGAAATTACACATCACATAACACCGCGCTTGTAATCCCCGAAGGGTAAGGTAGAGTGTATCTTGTAGTAGGTATACATTTCGCCAGTTACGTTTTTAAGTCCCATGTAATAGGGGGTGAGCCTATTGCTATCAACCCGGGACTAATCCAGACTCCCGACTGCCACTGTGAAAGTCCTGGTGGAGAAACCCAACAACACTTTGGAAAATCACCCAGGACCCAGAAGGAGGTTACTCATGCGCTGTAGTAACGCTTGCGGCAACTAGGCCAACGAGGAAATTACTTAGTAACTGGTTTTATCAAATACTTTCATCAGTGCCAAAAAAAAAGGTTATTGACCAATCCTTGGGTAAATATGTACCATACGAGACAGCTCCGAGTCCGTCTGCAGGATACAAAGGAAGTAGGGCGGAATCTTCGGCCGTCGGAGCCGGTAGCTTGACTCTAAAGGTGAGGTGTTTGACCGCGCACTTACGAGTCGCGGCATTCCGTGTGGCGCCCAACAAATTAACACGAAGAGATTCAGTTGTTGCGTGACACGGATGTGTATGTAAATGGAGCGCTTACTTGTGCCTCTCGTAGAAATATCTTACTCAATTTGACTTTCAGTTTTTATCAAAATTAATCGGCATTCCAAAAACTTGTTGGCTGTCAGTAATTTCATTTGATGTCAATACATATATGAGTTTCTGAAAGAATCTTTCGTAAAAATGGTAATGCTAGTCTCGGGTGTGTGTTTTTACTATAAAATGATGATATTCCGGTTCTATATGTCTTATACCCGACTCAGCCGTGAAGGTTTCCTTAGTGAGGTGACCTTTTCGCGCATTGTGACTCTGCATTTTGCTTGGTCTGTATCATATTTAGTATCTTTACCGTACCTACCTTCACCTGTTATCAGGTATTACTCCGTTTATTTCCTACTCCATGTCACGTAGGAATCCGGCAACACGCCGGAGGAACGACCCGTGGTCGCCGGCTGGCACGACGGGCGCCGATCGTCGCGCGTTCGACGCGTTGAACGTATCATCATTTCCTTTATTTGTATGCTATAAAATTGAATGAATGTGACGATTTTTTCGTCCATAATGTGCTTTTTCTAACATAAAGATTTTTAGTACGCCGTTTTTATTTTCATGAAGTGAAAATGAAATAAAACAGAATGTGAGTGACAATTATTTCTTTTTGAGTCGTAAACCTCAAATAAAAGTTATTGTTTCCTATTACGCATTATGGAATGAAGCTGCATAGTTGGGTAGAATTTTTTACAGAAAAGATACGATTTCAATGGTGTGAATCTACTTTATGTGCGTTAGAATCAATTAAAGTTACACCCACTCAATAAACTTGGAGACGAACAGTTTGGTCTATAATTACCAAAATAAAAATTGTAACATAAAACATTTCAGACATAAAGTACCTACCAAAACTGCGAAATTATAATTTACGGCGGTAGCACTCCTCCGCCACGAAATTATAGCAGCGAAACGCAGTAGGTAGTTCTATTCAACTGACTCGCGTCATGTTCCGCTACTTGAATCGGATGTGAATAGCGGAACATGACGCGAGCCAGTTAAATTGAACTACTGCGGTTTCACTGCTATGGTTTCACGGCGGAGGTGTGCTTTCGGCGATAACCATCTGAAATTCTGATTTCAAGCAATAAAATGGTAAATATCTACTTGATATTTTTACACAATGCATACCTATGAAATTGAACCGACGACCTTAAGAAGGTGGCTGGGTCAGACTGGATGCGGAAGGCGGACGACAGGGTGTTGTGGCGCAGCCTGGGAGAGGCCTATGAACATAGGCCTCTCCCAGGCTGCCCCACCACTGCTGGACAGCAGTGGACTGCGATAGGCTGAGTTGAATACCTATGACAAAGCATTGTATTTAAATCTTAAAATAAAGTATCCCTAGCAAAGAATTCAAGCATTATTCAAAGAAACAGCTAATCTCATTAAAATTGCTAGCAGTGTTAATGTCATTGAAATGTAAATACAGATACTTGGAAAAGTAATTTTTCACCACGACACATGTCGGGGTGATTCAGACATTCGGTTCAAATTCGTGGGCGACGAATAATCCGTTTTATTTTTACAACTTGACTTGTGATTCAATAAAAAGGCTAATATTAGCAATTTTACATGTTTCCTCTTGTTTTTATTTTAAAACATATTTAAAAAAATTTAAGCACTTTTTGTTCAAGAAATATTTGTTCACTGCTTTTACGGACGTATACAACATTCTTTGACAATGTGATGCCAAATGTAATAAAAATTTTACATACGTCAAGTCTCATTTTACATACGTCAAGTCTCATTTTACATACGTCAAGTCTCATTTTACATACTGAAACAACATCCAGAAGCTGAAAGAAAAAGTACATTGTGTATAAATTGTGGTTTATCAACATAATAAACAAGAACTTTCGACGCGCAATAACGGCCTAAATAATATTGTTGCAAACAAGATCATTATTATCGGTCGGCACTTTATCAAAGTTATACAGTACTGCTTGCTTAGGGATAAAACCCTTTCACTTTATTATCAGTGTTGTTGTTTCATGTTGAATCCAAACAAACCACAACAATATACCGAGTAAAACTATGTCGAATTAATTTTAGCCCTTTAAGGTGATTCGCCATAAAACAAAGATAGCTGACGTGGTTCAAAAGGCTGCCCAACTTAAATGGAACTGGGCAGGACATGACTGCCGCTAACTGTAGGCCCAAATGGCATAGAATTGATGCCTTGAGACAGTGAGACGGGGTCGCGGCAGACCACGTAGGAGATGGCGGGCGAACTGGAGGTTTCGTCAAAACTGGAAGGAGGACGCCCGGGCTCACGAAAGATGCAAGAACTGGAGAGAGGCCTTTGCCCAGCAGAAGAACTGAAAAATTATTTTAAAAAAAACTTAATACCTACGTAAAAAAAAACATATCGAACTGGCCGGGTGTAAATAAGAAAGTGACATTGTCATTGTCATTGTCACAGGTGACAAAAAAGAGCGCAACAATGCGCTGGAACCAAAGTAAAACAACGTAAGACCGCCAAACCAAATACAAAATTATTAAAAATAAATTATGCTATGTATCAAAAACGTTTTCAGCCAGTTTTCAATTACCTATTATTATTATTTATATTTTTAATGCAATTTTGCAATGAAATTACTTAACATTATAGAATTACAGAAAAACAATATAAAAAGTAGACGACTTTTTGCAATTCAATTCTATCGAGGAAATTTAACCCAGTTGCGTTTTTCTTCAGTCAGAATATTAATCAAATAGTCAATAAACATAATTATGCCCAAACATTAAATCCTATATATACATGCTGTAATAGTGAAATAAATGGTTACGAAAAAGCCCCCAATTTATTTTGGTATCGCCTTAATGAGCCCGAGGAATACCATTAGCAGTGTACCAAGCCGCAGCAAATCATTCCTTGATGGCACATACTTGTACAGATTCTCGTAATAGAAATACGAACAATTTATTTCGTATGAAATAGTCAAGTTTGGAATTGACCCAAAAATGTGACACGGACTGTGCAAATTGGACATGAAACTCTTGTACAAGTAGGTACTCATGTCGCAGGTACTTAGAACAACTGTCTTTGAGCTAAAAGACTGACGTACTATGACAACTCAAGCAAATGATAAACTTTAGCTTTCCATTACTTTGTTAATTGATTGAGTATTTATTCGCAGACGTGTAATTTTTTATTTAAGATATTATTTACGTAATATAAAAGCTAATAGTTTGAAAATAATATCTACACTAATATTATAAAGAGGAAATATTTTTTTGTTTGTAACGAATAGGCTCCGAAACGACTGAACCGATTTAAAAAATTCTTTCACCAGTAGATAGCTACATTATTACGGAATAACATAGGCTACAATTTATTTTCAAAAACAATTGGGATCTGTAAGAAAATTGCAATATTGTAAACCCAAGGTAGAAAACCAAAAATAGTTTTTGGTGTGCGCTGCGAAAACTATTAATGATAGAAAAAAAATATGTACGACAGGTTTATAGGTCTTATTAATGTCTCGACCTCCATACGGGCAAAGCCGCGGGCAACAGCTAGTGAATGTATAAAAAGGAGGGGAAATAATCATATGGCATCAAACATTCGTCCGCATCGCGGTCAACAGAAAAAGTGTCCAAAATTATCTTATAGAAAATGCTAATAATATATTATATATTATTAGCATTTCCTAAAAGCTTGGACCACAGAACAAGTCCGTCATAGATTTTAGGGAATAATTTTATATCTTTTGTATTTTTTTTATGAAGAGAAATAACTAACTCACTTACTATTTTAATTTTATTCTTAACAGTGTCTCTTCGGTGAGTATTAATCGGCTTTAATTTAAAGTCAATTTACAAAATTGTGAAAAGTTTATCTATTATCCTATCCCTTTGGGGGATGCCTATGTCCAGCAGTGGACGTCTTTCGGCTGAAATGATGAAATGCCTTTCAGCTCAGCAACTACTTATTTCAAACGCTTACGACTAACACATGCATGGGGATTATAACTATGGCAGTATATCACGACTAATGGGCATCAAACGACTGTAGTCACAATAACTGCAAATAGATCGCCCTTGAGCAAACTGCTGATTTAAAGCGAACAGCAAAATATTCTATGTTATGACGTGTTTAAGTTAGGAATGAGGAAATCAATGACGCATTTGAAACCGTTTTGTCTATATTGTGAATTTGGCAATCATATTGATAAGTTCATGTAGGCATTAGCTAAGCACAGTGCCGCAAGTGGATTACCGGCCACCGTAGGCGCGGGCTTGCGGACGGTGAGCGATGGGTAGCTCGCCGTCCGATAAGGACCAGGCCCTGGTCAACGGCGCGTAGTGTTCCACGCGTGCCTCAAAGAGATGTCAGCACCAACTGACGGGGTCCGTTAGGACCAATGCCTGCCAAGGTCGCGAGTTTGTCCGAAAGGGATATCGTGGCCCTGGCACACAGGCAACGGAAGGAACACGGGTGGGTTTTTTAACCGACTTCTAAAAAAGGAGGTTACTCAATTCGACCGTACCTACATATGCTCTTTTTATGTTTGTTCGCGCCTAACTTCGTCCTTTATTAACCGATTTTGATGATTTTTTTTTAAGAAGGGTATACTCCTGAGGTGCCATATTTCTATAACATACCTCTTCAGGTTTAACACATGAATTAATAAAATAAAAAAAACCGGCCTAGTGCGTGTCGGACCACGCACAATGAAGGGTTCCGTAGTTGGGATGAATTTATCCCAAGAACAAACTTAACATTGTAGTTGAAAAACATGCTCTCCCATACATCGATATACGTTACGGTCAATTTTCCAACTGCAAATTTAAGTTGGTCGACTATTACTCGTTAACTTGTAAACCCTACTTAGCTGTGATAGTTATCCTTTTAATTTCGTTATATATACTACTGCCATGATTTTTTTCATATATCCAAAACCAACCATTTAGCTAGCAGGGGGGGGGGGATACTTGACTCGCAAATAGCACTTCAAAACTTAATATTACGCAAACGGGTCTCAGAAAACTCATGCACCTTTCATGAAAAATTTCGTAGTTTTGTATTTTGAAGGCGAATAGGTACCAAATAAGGATGAAAATACGGAGTGTCAAATAAAAGCAGAAAAAGCATTTCATGAAAGTGCTATCGGTGACCTCCTTAACTTTAAGTGAACCCAAAATGCTCCTTACGCACGAACGGGCAAGTTCTCTGAGCACAACGAAAAGGTACTTAACTTCATTCTGCTTACACGTGTACCAACTTTGTCGAAAGTCTAGATCTTGACAAGAGAATAACTTTCTAACTACCATACTTTTATATCTCATGAAAGTTATCTGCGATAGTGTTATAATAATAGTTTGCTTAGTATACGAATGATTTACCACAGCTCAGGGAATATTAAAAATATACGGAAGAACAGCAATAAACTTGTTATTACTGCGGTGTAAAGGTGCTTTTACACTTAGCAATTACAAAATGTATCTTTTGTTATATCATCATCATCATCATCATCATTTCGGCCGAAAGACATCCACTGCTGGACATAGGCCTCCCCCAAGCACCGCCACTTCGACCGGTTCTGTGCTACCCGCATCCATCGGATACCTGCTGCCTTCACAAGGTCATCGGTCCACCTTGTAGGAGGCCTTCCAACGCTACGTCTTCCGGTACGTGGTCGCTACTCCAGAACCTTTCGGCCCCATCAGCCATCAGTTCTGCGAGAAATGTGTCCTGGCCACTGCCACTTAAGCGTGGCAATTCTTCGGGCTATGTCGGTTACCTTGGTTCGTACCAACCTATGGCACGTAGGGAAGCTCCAAGCATAGCCCTCTCCATTGCCCTTTGGGTGACTATGGTGGTTTTGTTATATAAGGCCATGTTATTTTTTATACTAAAATATATTATTTTTTATAATATACTTTAGTATTCGAGCACCATCTCAAGTTCGACCGATGGTGGACTCATGTATTTTGGTGGAATACATTTTGGTAAAAAGATATATTAGCACCATGTTTGTTATTAACTTAAATTATATTAACATTTCATCGGATAATTAGTAGGTTCCTAGTAATAAGATTATAATCTGTACAAACAAAGTTTTGGCACTTGGCACCGGTCACAATGACAAATGGCTATCGTAAAACGTATTCTTGCAAAATATTAATCTGTTAATTTATGTTCTACTCACGCCACATATTTTATAACATTGTTAGAAACAACAAAACTAGTCGAACATGTTATTTGTATTTTCTGAACTATGTTTAATAACGAATGTGCGCTATTATAATTTCTAACGTGACGATATTATCGTAGACCTCCTCAGCATCACGTTATTACAGAGACTTATTTTTTTGCCCACTGCTGGGCAAAGGCCTTCCATCCACTGCTTCCATCTTTCGCAAGCCCGCGGCGAGCGTCCTCCTTGTATAAAAGTGCATTAACTACACTTGCATGCTATTATACTTTTAGGATCAACCTGTATCAATCTAAGTCACATTCCTCTACCACTTTTGTTTGAAGGACGGTCAAATCGGTCACCGAAGTCCGATCGTTTTTTTAGTAATAGATAAATATTTCGCTAAATACCCTCGTTGTTATTTTTATTGTTTAATTTTAATTAAGAACTTAAGTTTGGTTTAATAAATCAATCCTCTAAATTATGTGGTCGATGGTTTTGGTGCACGGTAAAACTCTAATGAGTTTATGTTTCCGCCAACTTATATGTATAAAAATGTAAGTGTGAATGATTAAAATACATAAATAAACTGCATGTATTTTTTAAGGGTGTCCTACGATTTCATAACGTTTTACGAAAGAGTTAAAGATCAATCAACAAACCAATCAATTAACTAATTATCAAACTTTTTTAACGTTGGCGTTGGCAGATTGATTGATTAACAATAAATCCAATTAAAAGCTGGTATTAAATTAAGCGCCATCAGTGCAGCAGTAGTGTAAATGCACCCTAATTTTATTATCAGTATCTAACAGAGATTAGATACGAACTGTTCACAATATCATCGGCTAGTATTTACAATAGTAATATAAAACACTACAGACATAAGTCACACTAGAGAGATTAATATTATAGGTAACCAAAGGGTTACGATGAC
Source organism: Tiliacea aurago (assembly GCA_948098905.1). Lineage (NCBI taxonomy): Eukaryota > Metazoa > Arthropoda > Insecta > Lepidoptera > Noctuidae > Tiliacea > Tiliacea aurago. Next base: position 21,020,118 of record OX402581.1, on the reverse strand, counting down.
CGGCTGGTAACTTAACCGATGGGTAGCAGACATAATTTCCCAATAATCCCCTTTTTGGACTAGTTTGCCTTTGGGATTCGGTTACTGTAGATTTAAAATAGCCTGTGGTATATAAACTGGACCTTATGTAGGCTATCTCATCTGAATACTCTTCATGGTATACACCGTGGCATTTTAATCATCTTACAACGGCAGCCCACTTCATGTATCCAATGATTACTAATCATTCATAAAAGTAAAAAAAATATTTATTAACATTTGAATGATTAAAAAAAATATATTATTCATTATGACGCACGACGTAGTTTGAAATACCCTGTTACGAGCGCGGTGCGAGCCTTGCGTTCCAAAGGCGGCGCGGAATGGAGTGCAAGGCTCGCACTGCGCTCATAACAGGCTGTTTCAAACTACATCTTTCGTCACAATGAAAAACATAAAAAAAAAAATACAATATTAGTTTTAGTATAGGCGAAACCCGAAACACGTGTCTAATATTTTTATGTAAAGAATCTAAGTACAAAATTTCAAAACTGTATCATGAAAAATCACAAAGTGTTAAGGTTGTTATGTTACCGGGTGTTCTGTACAAAAACATGCTAACAGCGCCCCCGCGCTTCCATGGTCGTCTTGCGCTCATTGATAATATAATAGTTTGGCAGTAGGTACCTAACCGTACGGCGATTGCATTGTAAGTAATTAAATGGTGATAACATTTTCCATCACACTTAAATATCTTTGGGACAAAATATAGCATGGTGTAATAATTATTGAAATCGATTCAGTTCCTTATTCTGAACAAACTATATTCAGGTTTCGCTTAAACTAAAAATAATGTTGTATAAAGGTTTTTAATAAAAAAAATATTACTTTTATGAATGTATAGTAGTAATTTGATACATGAAGTGGGCTGCCGTTATAAGCCGATTAAAATGCCACGGTGTATATATCAGCATCACCAAAACTTGGGCACAGTACAGTCAACATAAAAACTTTTTACAAAAAAATAATAACCGACTACCAAAAATAACACTACAAAGTGAAAAATAACTTTAATTTTGGAATTCGGTGTCTTTGGATCTGTATTTGAGTTTTTTGCCACCGACTTCTTTCGGTAGTCGGTTATTTTTGTTGTTTTATTTATTGGGTTTTATTTTTCACTTTTTAGTGGGTCAGTTTTGAATTTATCTAAGTTACAATAGCCTAATGTTAACTGCTTATCACCTTTTACAATATATTGCTTTTCCCGATGCCGGGACGTTGATTGTTGAGGAGTTCTCCTGGTAAGAACCAGGAGAACTGCTACTCACCATATGCATCGTGACGAGCATAAAAGCATAAATTGCTTATTCGCAATCCGTTAAATAGGTACTCATTATTATATTGTTCCGGTGGCCATCTGTGGTCTCCATCATCAGTTCCACTTCACCAAATGGTGCTTTCGGAGAGCAAATAAAAAAAACCCAAATCGCTATAGGTTTGCATATAAAATTTGAGGGTTTCCCTCGATTTCCATGAGATCCCCTCATCAGATTCTGATTTGGTGGCAATGGGACCACCTCGGCAGTATACCCTTTCAAACAAAAAAAGAATTTTCAAAAAAAAAAAAACAACATACAGCCGAATTGAGAACCTCCTCCTTTTTGGAAGTTGGTTAAAAAGTAAATGATCACTGCATACGCTTTAAAAAAGCTTTAGGTACGTATGAAAGCTTCATAATTCTCCTGCCCTTATCCCAATTCATTTGGGTTCGGCGCAACATGTCCCTTTCTTCCACACTTCTCTATTTTTCGTCATCTCGGTAGTCACCCCCTTTATAGCCATATCATCCTTCACACAGTCCATCTATCGTTTCTTCGGTCTTCCCCTACTCTTATAGTCATCGACATTCATACTCAAAACTTTCCTCACGACATTTTCCTCATTCCTCCGCATCACATGCCCATACCATGACAACCGATTTCCGCACAACTTTTCAGTCACCGGTGCCACTTTCAGACTTCCTCTTATGTACTCATTTCATATGCTATCCATTCGTGTCGCACCACACGTCCCTCATAGCATTCTCATCTCAGCTGCATGCAATTGCCTTTTGTGGCGCATCATTCTGATTCATACAAGAGAACAGGTCTAACCATTGGTTTATATATCTTCCCCTTATTCCCGTGACCTGCCGCCATTTCATCCATCCAGTGTTAATTTTATGCTGTCTGATCTATTTCGCCATGTATCAAAGCTTATAAGGATGTTTTGTAGAAAAAATTAATGATAATATTTTGATTGAATAAAAACAAATAATTAGCACCATTCAAAGTCAAAGTCAAATTATTTAATTCAAATAGGCACTTAAGAGACACTTTTAAACGACAAAATTTATAAAAAAAATAGAATTGATTCTAGTTGCCCCTTCCAAAAGGTAGTTTCGTATGGAGAAGAATGGACAAGAAACTCCACCGTTACTCGTTTAAAAATGTTTTACATTATTACACATTTTACATTTTTACATTCATTCATAAGTCATTATTAAAGTCAAAGTTTCCATTCACACGTTCATACTTAATATTGATTGACACAATGACGCTGGCTGTCCAACATTTCGCCAATTCTCAACAACAAACAGAAAGCTCTGCTCCAAAAACAGTGTAGCTACATTTAAAATAATGCTGTATTAGAACTCGACACCATCTTAGTCGCTGACAACTGACACGAAGTCATTAACTGCGCACACAGCGTGACAGTCGCCAACACTTTGTAAATTAACAAGCCGAGCGACTGAAGACACCGTAGAAAGAAATCTCATCCAGCAAAATGAAAATGTGTCATTAAGACGCTGACAACGGGTAAGCTGCTGTCACTGTCAGATTGCATTCAAAAGAAAGAGAAGCGCGATGACACAACGCTTGTAGTTAATTGCAAAATATAAAGCAATTATTTATTTACTCAAAAATGATTTGAGCAATCGAAAATAAAAAACAACCAAGTTCTGCATACAAATAAGACGTTCTTGTTATTAATTAAATACCAACCGTAAGTTGATATTTAAAATACAGATATTTTGGATTGAAACTCAAAGTATAGGGTTAGTTTACCGTTCATTTGTATCGAGATTTTTTTCTAAACGTGTTTTGGTAACAACCAAGCTCTGAAAAATATGTTCAAGAATAACATATTATTTCCGCGACCACAAACTATATAGATTTGGCTTTTATTATTTGCCTCTTGTCAGCGCCTTAAACACAAAAAAAATACTGACAGACTTTTTCATCAACTTCTATTTATAACATTGGAACCAGGATGAGAACCGAAGAGCGAAATATTAAAATAACTTCCTTCATCCTGTAAGTGGGACAAAGACATTGTATGTACGCGTTACTGATGATGTTTACATTGATTATGTACAAAATGGATTGTAAATTGTGTTAATAATTATTATTCAAAGTACCACTTTAAAGAGAGTTGTATTTCCTCTCTGACTGTATTACATTACTTCTATGTATAGTAGTATTTTGCTCGTAATTATTTGATTCACGATATTGGTTAAAATTTATTGTAATGAGATGTACTTTTAACTTAATTATATTGAGACTAATTGAGATTATCACTCACAGTTATATTCTTAATGTAGGCGGTTTCCAGTGTGGTGAAAATAATGACCATACGAAGGCAGATAGGTTGAAAATAATATTACATGAAGAGTACCTAATTTCCCAAAAAAATCAAATAACCGCCTGTTCATTGTGTCTAACAACATGGGGAAGCAACACCGGGGAGTGGCTGCCATAGGGTAGCCTATGGTTAAAGTGGTTCTAGAACAAAAGATTATTAACCAAATTTTAAATATTTAATTATGGACGATCTCTAGAACAGCCATTCTCAAAGTGTGCTCCGCAAAACCTCTGTTGGGGCTGCGTGAAAATACTGGTCTTAATAAACAAAAAAATACTAAAGGTGTAATATATTTTATTTTACTCTGCAACCTGAGTAAAATAAAATGGAATAGAATGAACTCATCTTAATATTCCAACATAAAGTAAGAAAATATGTAAATGTTAATGTCAAGTAATATGATTATTAAGAATAAACATATAACCATTTTTGATTATTTTAGGGCTCCGTCAAATATTTCGTTTTCCAAAAGGGTTCCATCGCCAAAAAAAGTTGAGAGCCACTGCTCTAGAAAATTATCATATAAGTAACAAAAGTTTGGAATGGTGAAAAAACTTAACTCTAACGATGCTTGATACCAGTAGAAACGTTTAAGACTTAGATATATGCTAGTGACTTTGAGTGTTCCGCAACGCGTCGTACGCTCAGCCAGTAATAGGACTCGCCCATCAAGGAGCGCTGTCCCCAATTTGACGCATTATTAATGTATACACAAAAAAAATATATTTTAATAAAACGCGTATACTGAAAGATAAATAATTAAATTCACTTTAAATTGGCGAAGGTTTCAGAAAAATACGCTGGGTAGATTTTGCGCCATTCTCAGTTTTTATCCGCGTTAGACATAACTTTACGAATTATATCACTATGTAATATAAACATAATCTAAAATATTCACATATTAAGTTATTGAGAAAATGCTCTGATTTAACACATATTTTTTTCAAATCATTAACACTACTCGTTTAGACGTGATCTTCATATAAAATCATTAAAAGTCAGTTATCGTCGCCTGAGTCCAAGCCCGCTCTTACGTCAAACCCAAAAGTGGGACAAATAGATTTATTTAGAACAAATATGTTTTGTGGGAGATCAAATATAGAACAAAGTCAATTATGGTTATATTGGTTCTATAAATAAAGTATTGGAGTGTGTCGGGCTAGTACCCAGCGCCCACTTGACACCCGTGACTTTGCATATAATGACATCGCTGAAGCTAGATAACTAGGCACTTCAGAATGATCACCTTCTATTTCGGGCCATCGTTGTATTTGGATTCATTAGGCATTATCAAACAATTTCATTGAATGTTTGGAGTATCCTCAGTTCTTACTTGAGGAGTCAATGACCTCGAAACTTATAAAAGAGGGTAGTGTTAAAACGGAGCTTCAAGGGTCATTCCTTGTTCGAAGGTATAAACTCTTTTCTTGCTAACACTTTATTCCGCACAACTGCACTGTTTCACAACTAAACGACGACGACCTCTGTCTCGTACATTTTACAATTTAAAATGACTTTTCCCCCACTCAGAAATAACGATAACATCATAACCGTTATTTCTGTGTTACCAAAGTAAAATAATACATTCAGTTGCCATAATGAAAATACATTTAAAAGTTTGTTACATTAGTAATTTGTACTTTGACAGTGTTGCAACAGTGAATATTATAATTCGGTATTCAAATAATACATATTTATAATACATATTTTTAAATTAAATAAAAGAAATCACGACACTTGGATTGTTGACGAATCCTAAACCTGCAATGGTTTAATGCAGTAAGCAGATCAAAACAATTTTCGAGGTCCGAAATTCAATGTTTAGCACAATCAGTCTAATTCTTCCACTGCTTCGGCACAGGCCTCCTCTCTTCGAGAAGGAGTGCGCCGTAATCCACCACGCGGACCCAGTGCGGGTTGATGGATGTCACATGTATTGTAATTTTTTGTTCCTCACGTTGTTTTCCTTCATCGTTTACCTGCCCACAAATGATCGGCGGACCACGGACTGACTTGTTGATCGGTCCCAAGCAAAACTTCATTCCCGTCGAGCAAAATGTTATTAAGAGGCTGGATGGATGCGTAGTTCATACAAAAGTAATACCAAAATAATTTGTAAATCAAACATTCTTAAGGTAGTGTGTCTTTATTCCGATTGGAATACGTAATATCTAGGTTCCCAAACATATATTTTGAATAGACATTGATTTAAACAAGAGTTATAAGAAAAATAAGTTTTCTATAGAAATTTTAAATTCCTCATATCTCGTCTTTATATCATTGTCCTTTCAAAATATATATTTGGGAACATAGATATTCCGTAATCCAATCGAAATAAATACACTACCTTAAGAATATGGTTCTATACAAATTATTTTGGTGTTACGTTTGTATGAACTACGCATGCTAATGGCACGCACGTTAATGGTTTTCTATGCATAATTTTTCCATAGATATGGAGGTTGCCGGAATGTAAGTTTTTTTAATACCCTTTCCCACCCCTTCGGAAAATACTGGCGTGATATTACGTTAACTTTCGTTTTCGTTAGTAAAATTAGGTACTTTCAAACTATTTAGCTTTTATGAAGCTTTCTCATAAATGGCGCTAAATATAATATTCAAAAGATTAAATCTCATTAATTCAGCCAATTCAATCGAAACTCAATATTTCAAATGACAACGCTCTTATACCCGAAAACTTGTGTTATTTTCATCCTAACTAATATTATAAATGCGAAAGTAAGTTTGTTTGTTTGCTTGTTACCTTTTCACACCTAAACCACTGAACCAATCATCCTGAAATGTTGCGTATATGTTGTCAGGTGTATAGAAACCCAGACTGGAGCGGGCCGGGGCTGCCTTAAAGCGGCTCCTACCCAATCTAGGGGGTCCAAACGCCTCCTGCCGGAGGCTCTACGCGGGGATCGTGCGCTCCATGGCCCTTTACGGGGCACCGGTGTGGCGCGTTCCTTAAGGCTGCGACCAGCCCGCCAATTGAACGCGTCCCAAAGGGTCATGGCCATCAGGCTGATACGGGGTTACCGCACGGTCTCCCGTGAGGCGGCGGGCCTCCTTGCCGGACCACCGCCATGGGATCTGGAGGCAAAAGTCCTTGCGCAAATCTGGGAGTGGCGCGAGGAGGTGAAACCCCGGGGTGAAACTCCGCTGCCGCGAGAAATCACGGCACAGCGGACAGAGCTCCGGCGGGATCTCATGGCGGCATGGAGAGTGCGATTGTCGCAACCCAGCGCTGGGCACGCCACAATTGTGGCGATAAGTCCCCTCTTTGAGGAGTGGCTAGAGAGGCGCCACGGCGTCCTCACCTTCCGCCTGACGCAGGTCCTCACCGGACATGGTTGTTTCGGGAGGTTCCTGTTCAGGATAAAGCGGGAGGAAACGCCCGGGTGTCACCACTGTGTGGATCGCCCGGAGGACACGGTGGAGCATACGGTGGAGGTCTGCCCGGCTTGGGTGGAGCACCGCCGTGTCCTCACGGATGCGATCGGCGGCGGCGATCTCTCGCGTCCGGCCCTGGTTCGGGCCATGGTTCGGAGCGAGAGTGCATGGGAAGCCGTCATCTCCTTCTGCGAAGCAGTAATGCTTGCGAAGGAGGAGGCGGAACGCGTGAGGGAGAGGCAAGGTTCGCGCCCTCGCGCCCCTAGTCGCCGCAGGAGACGCCCCGGGCGTCGGGAGTCGCAAGCCGATTTCCGGCCACCGTAGGCGCGGGCTTGCGGACGGTGAGCGATGGGTAGTTCACCGTCCGATAAGGACCAGGCCCGGGTCGACGGCGCGTTGTATACCACGCGCGCCTCAAAGAGTTGTCAGCAGCAACTGACGGGGTCCGTTAGGGCCAATGCCTGCCAGGGTTGCGAGTTTGTCCGAAAGGGATATCGTGGCCCTGGCACACAGGCAAATGAAGGAATACGGGTGGGTTTTAGTCAGTAAAAGTCTGACACGCCCTCCCGTTCCGCCCAGAGCGGGAGAAGTTATTTGATAATTTCCCACCCAAAAAAAAAAAAAAAAGGTGTATAGAAACGGACTTTCATCCTGAAAAAAAGTACTGTTCTCGAGGAAAACAACTTTAACGTTCTTATGGTAATAGATGGCGCCACGTGTCTTTCGAATCATGATTGAATTATATTAATATAGAAACTTTAATTGTGTGTTTTTTGCCGCCAAACGCCAAACAACAAGCAGTGTACAACCCGAATTGATTGTCAAATTCTAAATTAACACGAGCGAAGCCGCGGGCAACAGCTAGTTCAAAATAAAAATCTAAATCTAAATACTTTATTTCACATAAACCTACATGGGCACTTATGAAACGTCAGAAGCTAGGTGCACGGTTCCAATTGGTCGTTTCTTAAGGAGAAGAGCCGGCAAGAAACTCCACGGTTAATCTTTTAAAAATAATGGACTTTTACAACGTTTTCAAGTTACAGTGTTAATAGGTATGGGAGGACAGTGTAGGCCCGTCAACAAGTACCAAGTACTTAACAAAAATAGAAAATGGTTTACAAAGCTACACAGTCTAAGCCTATAGCGTTCTCACATTCACCAATTATAAAAAAATCTATATAAAATATTACTAAAATAATAAAAATAAAACCGGTCAAGGGCGTGTCGGACTCGCGCACCGAGGGTTCCGTACGTATATATGATGTTGATTATTCCTGAAAAACTGTGCTATTTAGAGACATCGTTTTATTTTTCCTGTTATCTTTACATTTCTATCACATAGTATACAGTCAGATTTTTATCTATGCAAACTTCGGATATAAGGGGGGTATTTTTTTTTACATTTTTCATCAAAAGTCGGAAGCTATGCTGCAAAAAAATATGTTTGAGAATGTGCAAACAGCGTTCTTTCATATGATACTCCACATGCCCTAGTAGCCCCACTTCAAAATTTTAAGACCCCCCTTTCAGTCCCTTTTGCAAAATAAAATTTTTTTTTTTATTTCTTTCGTGTTTTGCAAAATAATTGGGCAAACGTCATCAAAAACTATTCTAAATTTCAAGTTGATCGCATTAGTAGTTCTTGAGACATCCAGGTGTGACAGACAGACAGACAGACAGCCGTCTGTCTGACAGACAGACAGAAAGAAACCCTTATGGTGAGGGTGAACCCATAAGGGTTTCTTTTTACCATTTTGGTACGGAACCCTAAAAACCTATTTAAACCAAATGACAAGATTGCCATTACAACCGTAACAAGTCTGAATTATTATTCTGTCCACAAGTCACTAATAAATATTCCATGAACAAAGTCAAAATGTTATTGAACCCAATCGGTGACGGTATAGTTGACTGATCAAATTATACCTTGCGATAACCCGAATTAACAGAATTGGTCATTTAACTTTTGAAAAGAAAACGGATTGTGACTACTGATGTGTAAATCAAAGAACAACGAATCTTAAATTTTTTTCAGTTTGTCACCTGCTTGATTCTGCATCTGATTTTCTAGACTTCTAATAAGTATTTAATTGGTTTTTTGAAATAGTTAAAATCAATCAATGTGCTAAATTGTACAGGAAAAATTGTATTTACAACACCTAAGTAGATCGGTATTTTAGAACGCCGCTCAGTCATGAATATCGCTGATTTGAGACTAATCTCAACTGAAATCTAGTTTCATACCGAGACACAACACATTGTAGTCACGACCAAACATTGTTTGACTACCATGCGAATTCTGAAGGTCTGACTGATGGGACCGATTGGTTATAGGCATCTATACGTGATCGATTGGTACAGTCAACGGAAGTTTACCACAAATGTCAGTTGTGCCAAGTCAATAAAGCTGAGTAAAGATAATTGGCGTGGAATTATCTCGTGTTTAGACGTTGATCGTTGATCAACCTACACACTGACATTTAAATGCCCATGAAATGTCACAATTAAGAATTCAATGTTCTTTTTTGTAACATCTTTAGGAACTTAAAACCAAAAATACAACCGTGTTTGTTGAATTTTTTTTAAATATTTGTTGGTGTTTTTTCTAGGTTCGCCCGCTTTGCGAGGATAAAGACGAAGTTATGTCAATCTTAGTAGGATTAATTTAATATGCGCGGGCTAAAACACAAATTGTTTAAGGTGTTGAGGCGTGACAACAGGTAGGTAAATCAAGGAAAATATGTTTTTAGGCCTAAAACATCAAAATAATGATAAGTCAGAGTAAAAGTTTGTATGCAATTATGAAGCTGACGTGGTGACCATCAATTAGGTATCAGCATAGTTCCAAATTTGAATTCACGAATTTGAAAAAACAAAAAACCCAGAAAATCGGAGTTTGGTCGCTCTTATAGAAGCAACACTTTGATTAGAGCATCTCTAAGTCAATAGTTATTTCGTTATTTTGTTTATGTTTTGCGTAAAAAGAGTATCAAAATTGTTTTTTTAATCCATTCTGACGTTTACATTATGGATAGGTACTTCACTTACTCCGTGTGGTGCCGGACGTGAAGAACCACATCCTATTTCTTCCCGTGGGTGTCATAAAAGGCGACTAAGAGACTTACTAGAGAATGGGCAGCAGCGTTCTTATGCATTTTAACACCATACTGCAATTGACAACCCGCGTGCCAAGCGTGGCGATTATGGCAACCCCCCGCCCCCCTTTTGGGGTAGGCCTATGTCCAGCAGTGGACGTCTTTCGGCTGGAATGATGACTTCACTTGGAGTAGCCCCGCATTTCTTCAGTCTGGGCTTAGTCAGCGAAACGTAAATGCACAACTTCATGTAAGTCTTTCTACCGTTCCAAGAATTGACCATCGATACATAGAGACTGGCGGCTTCGTGCGCTGTCCAGGAGGACCACGAAACCGGGTCAGTAAAGCACGATAACATCGGTTTATCTTTACCACCAGCCTGCGTAATCGTCACCTGAACGTCACTCAGAACAGGTCCAAAAACCACTTCGAGACGTTCATAGAATGACAGTTTGCGCTCGAACTGTTAGAAGGAGACTTGATGAACGTGGCCTGAAACCTCATACGCCCCAAACCAAACTGACACGAGCTCACAGAATGGCGTGCCTACAGTTTGCACGCGAACATTTGCATTGGACTCAACGCCAATGGAGCCAGGTTCTTTTTACGGATGAAACCAAGATTATGCTGTAAGGCAATGATGGACGTAGGAAAGTATACCGCAGACAGGGATAGCGTTTTCAAGAACGTTGCATTGAGTTAACGGCGGTGGGACACGGACAGTCTGGGGCGGAATTACCACCGAAGGAAAAACTGGCCTTGAGATTGTGACGGGACCACGGTTGCCACCACCAAATAGCGACCGATACATTCGTCAATGCCTAGAGTTTGTGGGCCAGGATGTCATTTTTACGCATTATAATACCTACAAAGGCGCACACTGCGCCACTGAATTGTTCGTGAATATCTGCATGACGTTGGTATCGTTAGTAATGGAATGGAAGCCCTGATATGAATCCAACAGAGCAGTTATGGGATGAACTGAAGAGGCGTGTTCGAACTAACCAACCAGTTCCAGAAACTTTGCAGGAGCTGAAAACGTGAGAACATTCCACAGCACTTCAAAGTGGCATTAATTAATGCCATGCCTAACCGCAGGACGGCCGTCGTAAATACTCTTGGAGCTAACACAAGTTACTAAATAAAAATTTTCTCTATGTAAACCATTGTTTTCTTAATAAAATCCACGCTAACTGTTCCCTTGAGAAACGCGAAAAGACGACTTATTAAACTGTTAATTTTTTGGTATTCCGATTTCAAATTTGGAACAATGACAAACGGAAATGATAGTGAGATAGGCTTCAAAACCACATTTTTAGGGTTCCGTACCAAAATGGTAAAAAGGAACCCTTCTGGTGAGACTAAGTCTGTCTGTCTGTCTGTCACACCTGGATATCTCAAGAACTACTAATGCTATCAACTTGAAATTTAGAATCTTTTAGATGACGTTTGCCCAACTAGTTTGCAAACAAGAAAGCAATTTAAAAAAATATACCTTTTTGGAAAAGGGACAGAAAGGGGGTCTTGAAAATTTGAGGCTACTACAGCATGTGGGGTATCATATGAAAGAGCGCTGTTTGCACATTCTCAAACATTTTTTTTTAGGCGGCATATTTTCCGACTTTTGATGAAAAATGTAAAAAAAATACCATTCCCCCCCCTTATCGCCGAAGTTTGCATAAATAAAAATCTGAAATTTTTCTATGTGATAGAATTTTATGTAAAGATTACAGGAAAAATAAAACTATGCCTCTAAATAGCACAGTTTTTCAGAAATCATCAACATCATATATATGTACGGAACCCTAGGTGTGCGAGTCCGACTCACTCTTGGCCGGTTTTTTTTATTTGTGCCGCCATTATATAAAAGGATAAAAATATGCAGGGCGAGATGTCCGAGATAGTGTATTGTAATTACCGAGTTCATAGTTTATGAAAATGTGAATAAAAAACATAATAAGAACTTTTTTAAGGCCTTACAGAAAGTCTCCAAAGTTCTAAGTTTAACTTTCAAAACAAAGGCAGGACCTTTACTATCTAATCACAATTGCTAATGATTATGTACGTAACCTTATCAAATATGAAAGCACCTGGGAAGGTTCTGTGCCCTAATCACTGTAGGCGTTTAATTGTTGTTTTAGAAGCCTAACTTGTCCCATTATGTAGTTGGCGGGTTAGTTTCTAATACTTTGTTACTTCTACACGTTGACCCGTGAACATAACGAAACAGCAAGTTAAGACGCAGATATATGCCAGTGACCTTGAGTGGTTAGCTTGCGTGTTCTGTACTGAGCTCACGCAACGCGTCGTACGTTCAGCCAGTAATAGGACTCGCCCATCAAGGAGCGCTGTCCCCAATTTGACGCATTATTAATTTATTATACACCAACCAAAAGTTATTTCAATAAAACGCGTATACAATAATTAAATTATCTTTAAATTGGTGAAGGTTTCAGAAAAATACGCTTGGTAGATTTTGCGCCATTCAGTTTTTTATCCGTGTTAGACATAACTTTACAAATTAATTTCACTATGTAATCTAAACATAATTTAAAATATTCTTCATATATTAAGTTATTGATAAAATGCTCTAATTAAACATATATTTTTTTCAAATCATTAACACTACTCGTTTAGACGTGATCTTCAGTATAAAATCATTAAAAGTCGGTTATCGTCGCCTTAAGTTCACATTTCTTGCGTAATGGAACTCGTAACTTCTTGTTACGACGATTTTATTTTCCTCCAGATGAAAACGTTTCTCGGAAGAAGATGGTCAGTAAGGTAATTCGTTAGTGTGTTTTTCAACTTTATTTACCAAGTTAAAATAATTCTTTTGTCCTTCTATTTTGTTGTCACCCAGACATTTAAGTAATCAAAGGTTAACTCCAAGCATTTTTTCTTATTAAAAAGGGTCACGAAAAACGTGACAGCGAAATTAGAATAAAAAACACGTGTTATATTGCTATTTAGAGCTTTTTAATTTTTCTACGAAACCTTCAGTTACCAAAAATAATACCGAAGTGAAATTATGTCACGTCTCCGTACAAGGAGAACGTATACTGATAAGTATACGTTCTCCTTGTACGGAGCCTTCATTGTCTATGGCATGTCATTTCGGCCCACGCTCCTAGTATTTCATTTCGCGTCCATTTTTCCCATAGACAGCCATTTCTTACAGAGTAACCCTTGTAACTGAGCCTCTAATTAAATTATTCGTTTCTATTACGCGAAAGAGATAGATAAATAACCCACATAATACCCGGTTAGTAAAAAGAGTTTTTATTTAGAAAAGGCTGGTTCATAAAAACGGTAACAAAGTTAATTCTGATTCAATGTGATCATAACATTTGTCTTTGGTTAAAGGGAACCTCTAAAATGTACAATATCTTTCTAGGTTAAGTGATATTACCGAAGGAAATAGGTTTTAACTTGCCATGTTCCCAGCCGTTTCCACAATTTGTACAATTTTATTCGTATTTCTGAGTTTGCAAATGTAAATAGGTTTATAGTTCAAAGGATATTTAGGTTCTGAAAATGACCTAATTCTACTCGTATCGTTATGGATTTGGGCGTGATCATACAGCCGGTTTTTGAATACTTCTATCAAATAACCCTTCCTTGGCAGTCGGGTAAAAAGACAGGTGACTTCTATAAAATCGTGGTGATCTATAAATGTTTACTCTTTGTGTTATTAACGAAGCCTATATTCAATCATTTTGATCGAGCCGATTTAATTTTATGATGACGTAAATTGATTACAGATTCACGTGTTTATAGTATTGACACATATGATACGAAATAAATATTATATAAAAAACTGAACAAGTGAGTGTCGGACCGCACAATGAAGGGTTCCGTAGTTGGGATGAATTTATCCCAGAAACAATCTTAACATTGTTGTTGAAAAACATGTCCTCCCATGTATCGATATACGCAACGGTCAATTATCCAACTGCAAATGTGAGTTTGTAATCGCAAAAAATATTTTTAATGTGATAAAACTACTAATTAACTATTTTCGGCCTTTTCTCTTTACTTGTGCTGTGAGATTTTGTTTCTTGCCAAATTTCGTGATTCTAAGTCAACGGTAAGTACCTTATAGGTTTTGATTTATTTGCGTGTATCAAAATATGTCGTATAAATCGCCGTATTTTTTTATTGCGTTGACTTAAAAGCTTGATTTTTTAAGACCTCCAAGGGACCGTAGACCTACGTATATGATATTAATTTCAACTTGATACCTCTAAGCCTTCCTGAGAAAAAGGGTCTTGACAGACTGACAGACAGACAGACGGACAAAAAAGTGATCATATAAGGGTTCTGTTTTATTCCTTTTGAGGTAAGGAACGCAAAAAAGTAATAGAAATAAACAAATAGGCATAAAACCTCCCGAACACAATACCTGACGTACTGGTTTATTCCGTGACGGATCACCTTCCACAAACTTCAATATATTTACAATATTCCGCGGTCATTGATAAACAAGCTTTATTACTTGAGATTTGACGCGAGCTCGTTCCTTAAACAATAAATAAGCGAATCTGGATATCCGGGATACGATGACGCTAATTGCCCGGGGGACTCACGCAATTTGTTCGTATCGGAACCGTGTCAAACTAAGCCGAGATTGCGTGTAGGTAAACTATGTTACGACTACACTATCGAGGTTAGCGAGCGATCCTTACTGCAAATTTATATGTTACCGAACTAAATTGCCTCCAAGATTGACCTTCTTTGACGTTATTGCTTAATAGAAAATAGGAAATTTTGCTAACGTAAGTGATAAATGATTTTGATTTCTGTAAGTAGGTTTGTACAAACACTTTTACACGTCAATCATATTTTAAAAACTACATGAGGTCGGCGTTTCCTATCTGACTACTCTGAGAAGAAAGGCCGAAACAAACTCAGAGGTCACAGTCTCTTTTAAAGTCCAGACATACATATCTTGGTCAGATCATGTGATGGACAATTTCACACACCAATCTGGTGTGTGAAATGGTCTTTTGAGAACCACACAGATTGAGTGGACCTGACCAGTCAGTGCACGCATTTGTCAGTAATCGTGCAGCTCTACTCAGAACTTAAGAAGCTCAACGATGCGACGATCAATAGCAAAGAAAGGACATTTGGGTAGGCCGCTTATATGACTCAAACTGCAAAGTAGGTAATTGAATCTAATAAAGAATTTGATGCCATGCCTTCTTACTATGGGGGTGGGCAGAAACTGCACAACGCTACCTGCTACGATCCTAACATAACCCTTTCGCTTTATTTACATTCATACATTCGGGTGCGTATTACTCGCAAGTGGCGTGCGTGCGCTTATGTACGAGTATGTATGTTGATACCAAAACAATTTTATTTACCACATCAATAAAACAAAATGAGGCAACCTCAATGCACAATGAAGGGTTCCGTAGTTGGGATAAATTTATCCCAAGAACAAACTTAACATTGTAGTTGAAAAACATGATCCCCACATACATTCCAACTGCAAATGTAAGTTTGTACGCACAATATTGAGTGATTTACCATGTTATTTTAAGATAACAGACTTCTTATAGGTTTTCCTGTAATCTATGAGTAAAGAACTATTTTCTGTATTTTTATCAAAATTTTATGCTCACTAGTTTCGGAGATAAGGGGTGGAATGGTCATTTTACATCTATTTTCTTAAATAATTAAAAAAATATGTATTTTAAAATTATAAAAAATATATATATGAAATCCTTAAATCAAGTCCTTTCATTTGATATGTCACACGATACAGTCAGTAAAACTTTTTTTTTTAATTTTCTAATTTGCCCCCCAAAAGTGACCTCCATATTCAATATTATTTTTTTTACGAAACACGTCCGTATTTGTGTCAAAGAATTTCATATGTGTACCAAATTTCAACTTAATCGGTCCAGTAGATTCTGAGCAAATCAGCTGTGGCAGACAGACAGACAGACAGATAGACAGACAGACACACGAGTGATCCTATAAGGGTTCCTTTTTTTCTTTTTGAGGTACGGAACCCTAAAAATACATCTAAGTATTCATGTTGTAAATATGTATAAATACAACAAGTGAATCCCTCCAACATAGCACAGAAAATAATGAAACGTGACAATAATTTAAAGAAATAGGTGGGGGACACTGACTTAGTAGCCAATATTTTTCTACGTATTCTGCTACGAGCTACGTAGGTTCTACGGCTACGCGCTACGACATGTAGGCAGCTAATATTGAGCTACAAAGAACAATATAGCCTTCTCTTTTTTCCGAATTTAAACTTCCACCGCCTTATTACAAAACAAGATTTATATTTTGACATGGCATAAACCATGAAGCCATTTTTTGTAATAAGAACGTAACAGTGATTGAAATACCGTTCTTTATACAAAATTGAAAACTTAGTTCGGTACTAAGTTGTCAGTTTTGTGTTTAGGAACTTTACCTTAGTCGGAATAAAGTTCGAAATTCAATAATGGCTCCATGTTTTAAACGGGGGTCTGAAGATAAACCTTGTTTTATAATAAGGGGGCAAATGTTATACAGAGTGTTTATTTATGCTATTTTTAGTTTTCAGACTTGTGGTAAAACAAGCGTTGGTGCAGAACCTCGATTTCACTGGAATTTAAAATTGCATTTTTGGAGCTTCAGAAACGTTCTCGGTAAAACAGGATACCAATGGGTAAAAGGTACAAACCACAACTAGAACAGTTTCCAGCCGATGTACGAGTATTCTCTGCACGGTGAATTTAAATCAAATAAAGGCTTCTACATACCGGGGCGACTTGTCGCGCGACGCGACACGACACAAAGGCACCGCTCGTCCCGCGACACGCGGGGCCTTTCTGTTCCTACGTTAATTGGATTTTCATTGACAAACTATTTCTAGATACTTTGTTGGAAACTTCTATCGTGAACTAGCAAAGCGGGGGCGTTATTTTATACGGCTTCTTCCAACAAATATATTTTCATGGAATTCAATTCATATGGTTGCAAGATCCGATAAATTCCAATAAATAAAATAAGTAGACATTTTAAACATATATCATGCATTTCTTTGGATTGATAGAATTGTCTACATACTTGCCTTAAATAGCAGAAGTTGCAGGAATGAAGTGTTTGAGTACATTCATAAGCTGACCTATGACGAAACTGAGAACCTCTTAATTGTACCACACTAAGTTCACATACTCACCCTCCTACACCTGTCGAATGTAGATGAGTGAGTGTGACTCATCTACATTCGACACAAAAGAAGGTCACCACTCCACTTTACTTCATTTTACTTTATTTGTATTTTTTTTTTCATTATCATCATTAATCTAAAAATAACGAAATATTGTATATAATTAGAGCAAATTTGAACTAGTAAGCTTTTAAATGTATATTTTTAGGAAGAGCGCTTTTACCTGAGCTACAGATATTTATTTATCTAGTTCAGACACATCTGTGTCTGAACTAGATAAATAAATATAAAGAAATTCGACAAGATATCTCTTGTCGAATTTCTGTTAGTTTAAGCTCATTTAAGATATGTTTATTTATATTTGTAATGTACTTAAAAAAAATATTATTATCATTTATTATTATAGAAAATGAAATTGAGTCGGCGTCGGATTATAATATAACTTTGTGAAAACGTTCATGTAGGCTGCTGTCCTCCCCCGAGTTTCACATACGTATACGATTGTACAATAAAATGTAATATTGTAGGATAGTTATCAGATCATATTGCAATAGTCAAAAAGTGTTGTATAATAGTACATTATGATACTAGTGCTATGTTGGTCATAACGCTCAAGGCGGTGTTATTCGGTAGGAGGTCGAGCGTTTCATACGACGTTTTTCACACTTGCGAGGCAAAAAACAGATTTGTATTATTATTAACTTTAAATTAGTGAAAATACAATTCTCAAAATGATACCGAACAGTTTTTGTTGGCATTTTTACAGTTTGTGTTATGGTATTGGTATTATTAATAATTTCGTTATTTCCATTTTCTTGGGCAAATGTCGGTGATGATGAAATATTTTCATAGGACTTCGATGAATGTTGTAAATACAAGGGCTCATTAGTGGGAGCAGGAGGCACTAAATAGCCAGTGTCACGATAAGTAGATTGTCGCGGCTCAGGGCAAGACTTCTTCGTCTGTGGCTCCAAATTAGTTGCACGTGTTATTTTAGCACTAATGTTTGCCTTGTTATAAATAGAATCTTCAACATAAGATTCAGCGACTGCGTCAGATCGCTATCCGCCATGACGCTTTAGGTTAACTTAACGGCTCCCGAATCAGCCAGCAGTGTAGCCGAAGTTCTTCTACAACTGTGCCCTGTGTAAGAATCAGCCTCGAGCAAATCTAAATACTTTACAATTTCTCTTGGCATTGCCTCAAATTTTTTGATACCAATGGGTTGAACAGTACATTTACCTTTTTGACAGTTTTGGAAAAAGCGTTACATTTTTGCAGTTGTTGAACTGAGAGCTTGATATCTTTATACTATTTCATAAAACGGGTCATGGGTTGTAAAAGATCTTGTTTTTAGTATTGGTTTTTTTACGAGAAGCATTTCACCGTGGATTTTTACATCCTTTGTTGTTATATCATTAAGCTCTTGACGTCTACATGCACCAGTAATATCGAATATTAACGCAACCTGCAAAGAGATCAAATACTAGTTAGTTGTAAGAACTTAATGCTACAATAACGTAGTTATAGAGATGATACATTTAGATCAACTGATCTTTGTTGCCAGGTACTGACTATCCGGAGCTTCTTTTGAAAACTTTTCAACGTCGCGTCGGTTGGTGACAATTCTTTAGATTTCCGACTAATATATCCCTCCGAGCGTCTCTTTAGAAATGCCCTAAGGTTACAGTAGGTTTTTGATATCAATATAATTTTTGGTCTTAACAGTGCTTTTTAACACGGAATAGATACACCAAAGCGAGCTGGGATTGTATTTATTTGCTATTTTATAAGCCAAAAATATGTTTTCCGAATTTGCGGTTTTCCACTCTATAAAAGTTTCGTAGATCGCTAGGTATTTCTCTCTAGATGTTGGTAGCAACAGGCTATCACTCACGTTTCGTGCCTCTATTAGTATTTCCCGCAGGTTCAAATCTACGTATTGCTCTTTTTCCCTACGTGAAGTTGAAATTTTGATAATAATTAACCACACAACGAAAACGTTAACAAATATCTATGTAAAACGGCGCGCTGCCGCGCTGGTTTGTTTTTTTCCCCCACGCCGTGTAAATAGAGGCACTGGCAAAACCGCTAAACAGCAAAAATAGAATAAACACAAAATAATGTTTTGAATACGTAAATGAAGGTTAATATGTAGTGAAAAATGTATAATTTAATGAAATAATGATAATTTTGATGAATGGTTTATAATATGTAACCTAAATAGTTTATTTATTCACATAAGTATTAATTGTTTTAGACATAAAACCTCTTTGCGGAGATTAAAAAAAATGTAAAGTAAAAAAACACTAGTGTGGTAATGTAAAGTAAAAAACACGAGAGATAAGCTGAACTATGAACCTAAATGCGTTGCCATAAGAGTCAATGTACAAGCAAGCGTGTTGAAAATTTAATAAACAATGCTTCATTTCGGGCAGGACGATTGTGGCGAAAGTGAAATGGATAAAAACGGTTTCCAATTATACAGATAAATCCCTGTCCCGTAGCAAACCAATCACCAATGAGTGCCCAGCTTACTGCTAGTATAGGAACAAGAATATCCCGAGCCACTCAACCCACGCGTGTCATTTGTCTAAAGAATAAAGAAAAATAAGCATTCATAGCCTGTGCAGATGACAAGCTCCCAAGGCCGTACCTGAACAATGCAGATGGAGATAAATACTACCGCAACATCTGTTTGGGTCCTTTAAGGCAGAAATATCTTATCGTCGAAGGAAATTTTAAGGACGCAGAAAAATAAATACTAACAGTGTCTATGTTTATGTTAATAGTGTACATTGGCTTTCCTATTGAAAGCTCGCAAAAATAAATCATTGTGAGTTTTTTTGTTGTTGCGACAATTTTCACATACAAAGGTATGTGAAAATTGTCAACGGAAAACATGAAACAAAACTTCCACAGAAACGTATTATTGTTTTAGAACACTTCAGTTTCCTATAATATATGAATATTCATTACATAAATTCCGCTTAAACTCCGTACGGTTGTTATTATACGCGTGTAAACATGAAGTGGCGACGACGGGCGCCGCACCGCGCTACTCACGCTGTTTCCCGGAACCGGCGCTTATCACCTTCCGCACTTGACTCATACAACTACTGATCTTGAAATGTTTTCATGAACATCGTTGTCTCATTTCAAAGAATCTTGAAAGAACATTTACCATATTAGAGAACTACCCACGGTCACAGCGGAGACCGTTTATCATAGTTTATTTATACGCCTACGATGGATGTCAAGAATTTTGCGATGAGATTGGTTTTTATTTCTAAATTAACATCTAAAATACTCGTACGTGCTCAAATGCCAGCTAACTGTAACGAGTATTTTATACAAACTTCACGTACCTAATAATGGAAATGTATTCTTTATTAAGGACAGACATGTCTTACAAGCTTTTATCTAACTTGCAATGTTTCCATGTAAGTATGTATGTTCGGGTCAAATCTTGCAACTGAATTTTAAAGTAGTTATCTTCAACCGATTGAAATGAAATTTTGTATAGACATTTAGTTTGGATGACAATGCATGGTTAGCTAAGTGACGTCATTCTAAATCCAATATAGCGGACGGCTCAAGATGGCGGTCTAGTAAGTTTTTGTGCACTACCATGATATGGGTATCAATGCTCAGCAAATAAAAGGGTTTGCTGAGATGAATACGAAGAATAAAATGACTTCACTCTAAATCCAATATGGCGGACTAGTAATGGGCAAATGACAGGCAGACAGACAGACGGATATGGCGAAACTATAAAGGTTCCTTGTTGACTACGGAACCCTAAAAAGTATGTATTTTATAAAATACGCAAACAAATCTACACAAATGTCTCGCAACATGCTTTTATATCATATAAATTGTGTAATGTAATAAATGTATTTGATTTTAATTTAAAGTTTATTTTCTTCGTTTTAGAGCATTTAAATATAAATTGTTTTAAATAATAATTGGAATCAATTATAAATATTATCCGCAGTTCAGTTCGTTATTTGCAACATGATGTAGAAACAGTATAAAAGGTAATTTTAAACATGTATGTTGCAGTAGGTATCAAAAATCTTCCACCAGTGAATTCATGCAAATATTGACTTTATGCGTAGGAAGATAGTAAGTAACACCCACAAGTTGCGGTACGAAAGTAACAGTAGACACACAACCACTGCCCGCAAACTTGTAACCTTGGTTACGTTCGTAATATTGTTCCATAATATTACATGGTTTGATTGGTACTGGAGCCTTTACGTAATATTATGAACAGAAACTACCGAACCAATAGTAATGGTATTTTAAATAAACTATCGAATAATTGTGAACTGCAACAAACTATTTACAATTTAAAGCATTATTTTTCGATAGTTTATTTAAAATACCATTACTATTGGTTCGGTAGTTTCTGTTCTTTATATAGCAAACCAACTAATTGTGAACTGGTATCAAACTTGCATGCAACTTGCGCTAGTACTAAATAGGCAAGTAACTGAGGCTATCTTCAGAAGAGCTCGGAATTTTTCGATAGTCTAGATCTAGAATCTCGCTAGATAGATTATAAACTAACGGTGGTCGCTAACTATAGTTGTCGTCAAAACGGGCCTATTATTTTTTGACAACTTTAAGGGTCACATTGTAAACAAAACGTAAAGAATCAAATTTTTTTATTTTATCCAACATTCTATTTTTATTTACTCAGTTATAATTATAAACCTTAATTAAAATTAAATTCAATTAATTATTATCTTAAATGATACAGATATAATCATAGTAGCTGTATATGTAGATATTGCTTAGTCACGGTTCGCGACAGATAGTTATAGTCATAGCTGTTAAATTAAGAATGTTTTTACTAACACTAAACTTACAACACATACGTACTGCGGTGTTAACGCACTAGATAACTCTCTAGGGAGCACAACGCACTAAGATTCGAACTCCGATCAATATTTTTCAAACTATAAGTATTTTACGTCCAATACAAGCTCTAAAATGTCAATAGTCCCAGCCTTTGTATGAAGACGAGAATATTCCAATGAGTATGTTTTCGTGTCATAAATCAAGATAACTTCTAAGTCTGGGATTAAAATCTTAAAGCGTTTACGCAGAGCTTTTTGAAAGGAAATAACATTTGTACAGCTGAGTTTTTTAACTAAACCTTTCAGCATCAATCAGAAACTGTAGTTTATAAAACTATTATATAGATTTTTTTAACGTAATTTCATTCATGAAAGCGTTTGGAGGTCTTCCTATCATAATGTGCGCAGGAAGAGGATAGTTTTGCGTTATCGCGAATGTTTTGTAGAAATATTTGAATAAACTTGTGATTATTAAACGCTGTTATATCAAACGGAAGCCTCGATCGTCACGCGACCACGTTGGACCGGAGACGTCACGGCTTGGGACAGCCGGTGACATTGTGACCATTATTATATTTAGCTTAGAAATTGTCATATCCTCAGTGTCTCTTTAGAAACACGTCTAATTTCTCCGGATGCGTATGAGTATTTGAAATTATTATCAATGACGTACATTAAATGTGATTTTAATTTTGGCGATTTAAATTAACTAGTGGTCGACCACTGATCGAAATTCGACTCTCTACAATCTATATAGTACTTACTAATTCCATGAATAGTACTTACTTGTTCCATGGTCAAGCTGTCACTTCTATCTATCTTCAAGTCATGAGGTTTTCTTGGCGGGAAAGTGAAGCGTCATGTTCAGCAGTTTGTTTAATTTTCCAAAATTTGTGTTTAGCCGAATATTAATGTGTAATAATGGTGAATTATTAACCATTAAGTGTTTGTGAACGTGCATTAGTGTAGGCAAATGAAACAAAACAGTGCAACTTCGCTTCAAGTTCTCTCAAGAAGTCCGCGTGAGGTCTCAGTAAAGTGCCACATCTTTACTGAAACTCAAGGGGAGTGGGCGGGGAGAGATATCATCATCATGCATTTATAATTCATTTCATCAATACTATACAAGAACTAAAACGTGACATTGGCTAAATGCACAAACCGTGCGAAGCCAGAAGAAAAAAAAAAAAAAAAGTCATGAGGCCCTGGTAGTGTATGCGTGTCAAACGCGTGATAGTGTGTGTAATGTTATTTTATTAATTTAATTTATTTCTAATGCTTATTAGATAAAAATATTAGATTTCTACACTCCATATAAACTTGAACTGTGCCAAATTTCATACTCCTCCGTTCGCGGAATTTACGTAAAAAGGGGTAGAAAGTTTTAGCTTCACGTATTAAGATAATGATGATAATGCTCTTTATATATTCACGTCGTTCGCTGGTATTACCTTTTTGTTCTAAGGAAATATTGGGTTAATAGCACAAAGGCCTTGAGACTTTTGCGTTAAAATAAAAGAAAACTGAAAATATAATCTTGTAAAGACTAGCTATGTAGGTAGTTAGACATATTAAAAAAAGTGGGCCGTCACGGGACTCCTGGCAGATGTGAAACATCGACATTATTTACACACTACTACATATAGACTGTATAGTGGCGACGCGTCGCCACGCGGCATGCGTCGCCCCGCCAGCAATCGGTTTTACGTGCGGCTACTGAAGTGGCAGTGGGCTGGCCATGTTTGTCAGAGGACCGATGGCCGATGAAGCAGACGAGTCCTGGATTGGAGACCCCGTATCGGCAAGCGTAGTATGGGACGCCCCCCAGCTAGATGGACCGACGACCTTAAGAAGATGGCTGGGTCAGACTGGATGCGGAAGGCGGAGGACAGGGTGTTGTGGCGCAGCCTGGGAGAGGCCTATATCCAGCAGTGGACTGCGATAGGCTGAGTTGATAGATGTTTCACATCACAAAATAAACAAGGACATTTAAGGAAGCTTATTAATGAAAACAAATAACAAACGGGAAAATCCAAATTGTTATTGCATGAAATATTTCTCATATCAACAACAACTTCACTTAAAATCAATCTGCTGGAAATAGAACACTAAGACTCGACTGTAGTGTGTGTGCTGTGCATTCGTGGATCCGTCCGCAATAATAATAAATACTAGTGATTGACATTTTTAGAGCAACATATTCTTAATTAAATTAATGATTGAAGCTTTATTTGATATTTTTAGGGTTCCGTGCCTCAAAAGGAAAAAAAGAACCCTTATAGGATCACTCGTCTGTCTGTCTGTCCGTCTGTCACAGCTGATTTGCTCAGAATCTACTGGACCGATTAAGTTGAAATTTGGTACACATATGAACATCTGTGACCCAAACACGGTCGTTTTTCGTAAATAAATAAATTTTGAATATGGAGGTCACTTTTGGGGAGCAAATTAGAAAATTAAAAAAAAAGGTTTTACTTACTGTACCGTGTGACATATCAAATGAAAGGTCTTGCTTTAAGGATTTCATATATATATATTTTTTTTATAATTTTAAAATACACAGTTTTGAAATTATTTAAGAAAATAGATGAAAAATTACCATTCCCCCATCTCCGAAACTTGTGAGCATAAAATTTTGATAAAAATACAGAAAATAGTTCTTTACTTATTGATTACAGGAAAACCTATAAGAAGTCTGGTATCTTAAAATAACATGGTAAATCACTCAATATTGTGCATACAAACTTACATTTGCAGTTGGAATGTATGGGGGATCATGTGTTTTAACTACAATGTTAAGTTTGTTCTTGGGATAAATTCATCCCTACTACGGAACCCTTCGTTGTGCGTGGTCCGACACGCAGCTGGCCGGGTTTTATTTTATAGAAGAACCAATAAGTTAGTTACTAAAAGGCTTCTACTTGAAAAGTTATAGTAACTTGCCTGGAAACATATTTACATTCATTGTTATCACACAAAGTAGAGATCTTTAACCGAGGTCTTTAAACTAATACATTATACAACAAAAGTTTAATCCATCGACCGCGACAAGGTCTAGAGGACAACTCGCTTTGAAATCCTTCGCTACAATATTAGTATCAGAGGAACAATAAGCTACAAGTGACCTCATGTTTTTGTCAGTTCGAGTAGCTTTCTTATTGTCTGCTGCCACTGCCTTAGACCGCTATTACAAAGTTATTTTGAACGAGAATCTCACTTTTGACGTATTGAACTCAAACTTTAAACAATATGAATTCCACGAACAATAAGACAGTCATTGCACTCCTTGTGGGTCACAGTGGGTGCGTGGTCTAACTAACGAACCTGAACAAAACTGGCATAAATCTTACGTCCTAGATCCTGGGGCTCTACTACGAACCCGTAATCCGAAGTATCGGCCAAATGTTCGGCCGTTTCTTGACTACCAAAAATTTAATTTTTTGACTTTGGATCCTTTCCCGACTTCAAATCACATTTTTGACTTTGACTTATCTCTTTGACTGTCGTTTTTAGGGTGAGACTAAGTCTGTCTGTCACTCCTGGATATCTCAACTTAAAACCAACTATCAACTTGAAATTTTGAATAGTTTTAGATGACGTTTGCCCAACTATTTTGCAAACAAAAAAGAAATAAAAAAAAAAAACCATTTTTGTAAAAGGGACTGAAAGGGGGTCTTAAAAATTTGAAGTGGGGCTACTAGGGCATGTGGGGTATCATATGAAAGAACGCTGTTTGCACAATCACAAACATTTGTTTTTTATGCAGCATAGTTTCCGAGTTTTGACGCAAAATGTAAAAAAAATACACCCCCTTATCTCCGAAGTTTGCATAGATAATAATCTGAAATTATTCGATAGAAGTGCACCTAAAGATTACAGGAAAAATAAAACGATGTCTCTAAATAGCACAGTCTTTCAGAAATCATCAACATCATAGGTATATACGTACGGAACCCTCGGTGTGCGAGTCCGACTCGCTCTTGACCAGCTTTTCTTTTTCTTTCGCCGTTTTCAGCCATAGTCAGCCGTAGTCAGAAAACGGCCAAAAACGACCGATACTACGAATTTTGTAATAAAAAAGTTTTGAGATCCGCTGGATTATGTAAGGGCAACAATATCCACTTGTATCGTAATACTTCGATCGCCGAACGGTCTGTTGATGCGTAGAAACCACTCCAATTGTTTTTTCCCGCGGTCTATGAAACATCAGAAGATTGATGACGCCTACGTTCAATATCAAACGTAATTATATCACACGTTGGTACAGCGTAGCATGTCTGCGGTGACTATGAATGATAGGCTAAAAAATTAGGTGATAAGGCAACGGTGCAGTTTAAAAGAAGATTTAGTGACAAAAATTTAAAACAGTATGCTTAGATGGTCTGGTCATGTTGAGAGGATGAGTGAAAGGTGACTAACAAAAGGTATTTATGATGCAGAGGTGAGTGGAAACGCCGGAAGGGGACGCCCTAGGAGGACATGTAGTGACCTAATTGGTGATGTTCTTCAGAATGTGCAGGTGAGTATTACTCGCAACCGGGTGCGTGTATGACCAGATGTATGAACGTACGCGAAACAAAAGGAGTATGTAAGGAGCGTAGCAGGTGGTGTTCTATAGTTTCTGCCTACCCCCATGGGAAGAAGGCGTGGAATTATCTATGTATGTACAGCGAAAGTTTTACGTGAGTCATCGATACTTGACAAGAAGATATATGTGCCGATAACAATAAAAATGGTTCGGGAAATCCAATGTTGTTGTGGAGCATCCTTGAGCTGATTCCGTTTTATGTGCGAAAGACTTGTGATAGCGAAAAACTTACTTTGTTTTTTCATAATTCGGCGTGAAACGATTTGTAAATGTTTGTTAATTGCGTCAAGCGTGATTTTAGTAGTCCATTTATCTTCGCAAAAATTATGGAAATTGCAGAAATATTTTGTGAAATGATTAAAAAAATTAAACACATACCTACTGCGATTGTTGAGTCTATAATTATGTTTATCTAGTTCATAATGAATTGTGTTTTTATTGATATAACTGTCACTCTAATAGACTGAGTCGTAACGATAATTCAGTTCCTTTTTATAGGTAGGCGTTTTTATACACTCATAAACTGTTTTTATTTATATTTATTGTTAGCATTAACATGGTTACTTGCGAAAACCATCGTTTGCTATCGCGAACATTCATAAATTATATTGCAATAAATTGTTTCTAACATTTCATAGTATGCAAGAAAATCTAGTTTTCTCCTTTTCAATTTATTGCCGTGTCTGGCAGTTGTACGTGTAGACATTAAAAGGCAGGATGTTGGTATTATTTAGTAATCTCAAAGAATAATGAGAAACAGCTTCATCCTACTCTAATTAATACATTAATAAGACCAAAGCTCTCATATATGGCTTTGAACATACACGGGATATGAGTAAGGAGCCGTTAAGCCGTCAGATTAAAAGAACTTGGTCAAGTGTCACAGATGCAGGCGAGGAGATCAACGCTCTCATTGTGTCGGCATAAGGCAGTGACAGAGAAAATTAGGCTCTGAATTCCAACGATATTTTTGCATGTACGAAGAGCGCGGAGGGCGGGCGGAGTTGCTAGCTATCTACGTATATATAGGATGGATAGCTGCGCGCCGCCCAGTCGCTCGTCGATACTCTAGCGAGCTCCACGTCGCTCTTAGCTTCAGTGACTCCAGCATTACTTGAACATAAAACAATTTCTTTTGCTATTCCTTGGACACAGAGGACAGTGAAATCATAAACGTTTAGTGTTGTGTATACACTGCTTGCTATTTCGTTCCGTGTGTGGTGTTTGCCGGCGATTCAGCCGACCTGTAGCTGTTTGCCCCGGGACGCCAATACTTTGGATCAGGTGAGCTTTCATTCACGATTGTCTCGTTCACCGTATTGTAGCGCTTCTCAGTAATCGTGAGGCATGTCGTTTATTTACTTAGAATTCATTGATTTTTAGTAGAATAGAGTCATTAAGATTTCATTCATTGCAGTGATTGTAAGTGACTGTATATATTTTAATTTAGTCCATCCAATTCGATGATGTAAAAATGGTACTATTGATTAGATGTTGTCTAGACAAATCATTGCATGGTTTTCGTGTATTAAATTATAGTTCTAAGGCAACAATTAGATGTAACTAGTCTCAAAATATGCATATTGCTTCAATCATTTAGCACATACTATGTAGATTTTAGAAATTCCACTCAAGCTTCATGTAGGCTTATCATTTTCATCATGCGTGTAAATTGATTAGGCGTATCATTAACATGTATGGTACGCAAATATTTTTGCGTTAAATGGAAATGATAAGACTTATAACATCCATTTTTAATTTGAAAAGCATACTATAGATATTATTTTGCATTAGTTGTAGGTATTAATGATTGCCATTTAGTATGTAAGCTGGAACTGGATTCTATATTGACTTTCTAGAAATGGCAACAGACGTGTCACAACCAGCATGATATACGAATTGGTATCAAGGCTTTTTTATGTTATCAACCATCGCTCGAAAATTCCTGATAACTATTAGGTTCATTTTGAGGATACGGTACCTAGGTACATTATTTCTCGGCATCTATGGATGACCTCCAAGATCTCCAAGTTCCCAAATCCAAGATCTCAAATTAAAGGTATAGACTACATAAAGCTACAGGTATACTCTCATCAGCATGTATACTGAAGTATACTCTCATGAGCAATGATGACCCAGTGGTAACGACTACGACTTACGAGTTGTAGGTCGTAGGTTCGAACCCTGACAGGTGCTTTACTTTGTGTAAATTATTTCATCACCACTGCTCTCAAAACGGTGACGGAAAACGTCGTGAGGAAACCGGCATGTCCTAGAACCAAAAAATCAAATTAATCAAATCAAATCAAAAATATTTTGATTTCACATAAATCTACATGGGCACTTATGAAATGTCAGACGCTAGGTGCACGGTTCCAATTGGTCGTTTCCTATGGAGAAGAGCCGGCAAGAAACTCCACGGTTACTCTTTAAAAAAAAATGGCTTTTACAATGTTTTCAAATTACAGTATTAATAAGTATGAGAGGAGAGGCCAGCGTAGGCCCGTCAAAAGTACCAGGTACTTAACAAAATACATAGAAAATGGTCTACAGATCTACAGTCTATTAAGCCTACAACGTCCTCACATTAACAAAAAAACAATATAAAATATGATTAAAATAATAAAATTTAGAACCTTGTTGAAATTACAATTGTAGGTATAATAATGTCAAATAAGAAAAACATTATGTCAGTAAAGTTTGTAAAAAAAGGTAAAATTAAATTTAAAAAAAACATCGTAATTTGGGAGCAGTTAATAGACATTTACATAGTTTTGCCGTTAATGAGGTACCAGGGAAGCCACATGTACAGAAGGAATTAATGCCAAACTTCCTTGTCTTCAACGTAGTCCTTAATCATAATCATGCTTTTTTGATAAGGGCACGTTTGATGTGCGTTTTGAATTTACCATCAATATTGATCACCAAAAATCGTTTTATTTCTCGGTTGATGTCACATGTCATCGAATTTTTCGAATTCGAAGACATGTGACATCAACCAACCCACACTGGGCCCGCGTGGTGGATTACAGCCCACTCTCTTACACAGAGAGGAGGTCTGCGCCAGCAGTGGGAACATTATAGGCTGATTATGTATACTCTCATCAAACTTCAAATTAATCAATATACATGATATCGTCATCATATTCCAGTAAATAGAGGAGCCCTGTGATACGT
Source organism: Tiliacea aurago (assembly GCA_948098905.1). NCBI lineage: Eukaryota > Metazoa > Arthropoda > Insecta > Lepidoptera > Noctuidae > Tiliacea > Tiliacea aurago. The sequence goes on along the minus strand of OX402581.1, from coordinate 20,990,139 downwards.
AGGTCACAGAAGAAACACAGAGAGCTTTCAGTGTTTGTCGGAAATTCATCAATTACCTGCAATATGACTGGGCTTCAGAATCAATATCGAACTCTGCTGCATGCAGTTCAATAAAATTATCGGAACTGAGCGATGAAATATTGACTACACGGTGAACAAGACAGTCATAAAATGTATGCAGTTTAAATTTTATTCCTTGGTAAAATTATTGACAAGAGATTGACATTTATTTGATGAAAACTGCTTTCGAAGACTTCTGAAAACTTTGTACGTTATCATAATTACACATACATAATTAACGGCTTTGCACTTAATTAATTTCGTTATTAATATCGGTCCTTTATCTTAACGCACGTTATAAGTACTCAATTTTAATACCAAACAAAGAAGCATAGGTACCTACTTATAGCATAACTCACGCCATGGTCGCTACTGGTGGAATTTCTTGCCCATTCTTCTCCATACGAAACTACCTTTTGGAAGGGGCAACTAGAATCAATTCTATTTTTTTGTAATTTTTGACGTTCAAAAGTGCCTCTTATGTGCCTATTTGAAATAAATAATTTGACTTTGACTTTACTTCAAGTAAAGAAAACGTATTTATAGGTCAGATAAGCAGTTTTCCTTGACAATGACTTCATACATTAGATACTATGAATGCCTTTCAATAAAAAGGACCTCGACTTCATTCAATTTATTTGATTGCTACAGATTCATGAATGACTGAAACATTCTCACTAGAATGCTTCAGTTATCCATTCACAAATATATCTACTCTATCTATTGTGAACATCACAACTACTTAACTTTATTTTCGTATCATCAAAGCTACGTATAAACCATCTTTGTATTTTTAGACTGGATACAGAAATTATGTAACAGAAAATAGTAATTACTCGAAAACATTCTACACCCTCCAACAAAAATCATATACGTATAACATATTAAGGGGTATAGGATTACTCGATGAAACCTTGTAATTAAACTCATCTTAATTAACAAACTCGTTCAGTGCCGAGTGTACTGTGAATTTTCCGAGTCCAGTAATTGGCTCGTCATAACACTACCTTGAAAAATAGCTGAAAATCCATTTAAACATAATATCGTCCCAGCCGGTTGCCATCCTATTTGTAACGGGAACCATTAATTTTCATTGTGTTAATGCTAAATACACATGTCCACTTCAAAAGATAATAATAATTTCACGGAATAATTTCCCCAAATATTTTGTTTTACATGGGAATTAACTTTATACAGCTGACATCCCATTTCCTTAGGCCAAAGTTGCGATAATAAAGATTAAAGGGAGACTGAACACATCCGACTGAATCTCATTCCGTACTCGACATTGCCAAGTATTTCAAACGTTATAATGCTCATTCACTAAAGATCGAATAGATATAATTATAGTTCATCTTTACGTAGACATGTGTGAACATAGCTCCGGCGGGATCTCATGGCGGCATGGAGAGTGCGATTGTCGCAACCCAGCGCTGGGCACGCCACAATTGTGGCGATAAGTCCCCTCTTTGAGGAGTGGCTAGAGAGGCGCCACGGCGTCCTCACCTTCCGCCTGACGCAGGTCCTCACCGGACACGGTTGTTTCGGGAGCACCGCCGTGTCCTCACGGAGGCGATCGGCGGCGGCGATCTCTCGCGTCCGGCCCTAGTTCAGGCCATGGTTCGGAGCGAGAGTGCATGGGAGGCCGTCACCTCCTTCTGCGAAACAGTAATGCTCGCGAAGGAGGAGGCGGAACGCGTGAGGGTGAGGCAGGGTTCGCGCCCTCACGCCCTTAGCCACCGCAGGAGATGCCCCGGGCGTCGGGAGTCGCAAGCTGATTTCCGGCCACATCGTAGGCGCGGGCCTGCGGACGGTGAGCGATAGGTAGCTCGCCGTCCGATATGGACCAGGCCCGGGTCGACGGCGCGTTGTGTTTCACGCGCGCCTCAAAGAGATGTCAGCACCAACTGACGGGGTCCGTTAGTTCCAATGCCTGCCAGGGTTGCGAGTTTTTCCGAAAGGGATATCGTGGCCCTGGCACACAGGCAACGGAAGGAACACGGGTGGGTTTTAGTCAGTAAAAGTCTGACACGCCCTCCCGCTCAGCCCAGACCGGGAGAAGTTATTTGATAATTTCCCACCCAAAAAAAACAAAAAAAAATGTGTGAACATAAATATTTTGCATATCCAACTAACGTCGTTCACTATCGCTCATTCTCACGAGAATGAGAAGTTTACCATTGACGCGTCTCGTGGAAAGCTTTTGATGTAATGCGGAAAAATTATGAATAAAAGCTGATCTATGGCTTTGCGTATTCGGCACGTGCTGAATCTGAATGCAAATCTTTCTTACAGTTTTCTTTAGCATAGGAGATTTATGTAGACATTGATCTAATTAGAAAAACTCTTTTCGTACATCGTTAGTACAATGTTGCAACGGTAGTGCCTAAACTGTTGGTGTACTTGACCCAATAATATTTTGTTCAATGTAAACGGTAGCAGCTGAAACGATCACTTGCGAAACCATTATTGTTAAACACACTGGTTCAATGTTAACCGAAAAAGTTTATTTATTCAAGCGTTGTACAGTAAAAATGAATACAAATGAATTGTAAATAACGCATCACGTTTTTGACTAAACTTGACCCAGTTATCGTTTTAACAATACTACTTTTAACCCAGTCATGAAAATTTCACAACGTTTGGCGATTTGCATGCGTTACCGTTAAAATGTAAATAGGGCTACTGAGGAGTTTCGAGTAGGTATCGCTTGATCATTTTTGTAATATAGTCCTTCGCCTACTTAGGTAGCTAGTGATACATCATACCTCCGTATGTAGTCGGAAGCCACGCAGCTTCGAAAAAAAGTTACGTACAATTTATTCTTTAAATAATTCTGTAATATTTATGCTCTTCAATGTGGAATTTTTCAATAAATCTGGCATGATTTGATCACGCCTTTTCCTACCTATTCAGAAAAGCGTAGCAACAGTGTTTATTTATGATAAAATATACAGCGTTCGTTGAGTACAAGTGGGATTAATAGTATTTTTCCACAACACATGGATAAAATACGCTATTGGCACTCGGATAATATTGGTGCATCTGCACAATTTCATAGGAACCTAACCTATACGAACTTTTAAAAGCTTATCGAATTAAATCACATAAACTAGTCATTAAAACATAATTTGTTACAGTATCGTTTACTCTTTCAACACAAATGAAATATAGAAACATATCACATAATGCTTTTAAAACATCATTATCAATGATTTGTTATTTCAACTAAATGATGAACACGTAAAAGGTTTTAATTTAACGTTGATTGATTTGTAACACATGTTTTAAATAATGGAAGCACTCAGTAAAACAATTCTCGTAAATAATCAAGTAGTAACTAAATTCCTGGCCAGTAATCAGAGTATGTTATTACAGAGATATCAATCTAATCCGTTTAGAGATAAGGTTTATATTAGTACATCAGTCGCAGTGTCCAAGTTTTGGTAAAGTGCGCGCCAGGTGTGGACGGCGGCATTAAAACTTTCCTATCGATGTACCGGACGGTTTTGTCCGTCGTAAATCTCATGGAACTGGTAAAGACGGGTTACAGCGCAATTGCACTCTGCAGGGTTTTATATAAATAGTTGAACATTCTCAATAATCCGCCCACTCTATGCTGTAAAGAGCACTGACATCGTCCATTCGAGAAAGGTCAAGTAGGTACCATGTTATAAAAATGTTCTAGAAAATTATCGTTTAACAATAAACATTTTTTGTTTAAAATATAGAAAAAATCACAATTTAGTATATCATAAAACCACAAAACCTATGTTCTTTCTAGTAAACAACTTCATATATATGAAAATATTTATGTTTCACTCGAATAAGTATAAATATTATTGTAATATTCGATATCATAATGCTGTGGATTTTTCGATTTATATGCAGGATGGAGTTTGTATTTTAAACAATACGGGGAAATTGTCTGCGTTATTCCCAATACATTGCTGAACTCCAATGAGCCGTGAGACGAACGGTAGCGCACAAGCGACACTTTTGGAGACTTGTTGATTACAACGCACTGCGCTCATACATAAAACATTAGAGTAAAGCAAGTTCTGTTTTGATCCGACACGTGTACGCTGCAGCTCTATTAATTGTTACATCAGCCCTATTTGAGGCACGTGTAACCTTTTTTGGGCAAACAGTTCGTTAGCGGTCGAAATATCGCAATAATAGTAATCATATCCCAACATCATATTTATTTATTTAATTCTATTTGGGGAAACTTACAGCTAACATAAACAGTGTTCTTGTACAATATAAAATTGAAGGCCATTTACAAGTTTCCACTGATAAACACCAAAAAAAGGTCGGTACAAAATACCTATAATATAAATTTGTACACGATCAGCTAATACAAACTAAAAATCGTTTAGACTCCAAACAATCATATTACAGGCACAGTTTCATAAAATTCAATCTTAAATAGAAAAAGTTGTCTGAGTTTGGAAGGTCCTAAATTAGAAGCTAGCCTAAATTAGCACCCTGCTCTCTCAGATAGGACATGTTAATTTATAAATGGTCAAAGCCAAGATGCATACTATAAAAAACTAAATATTTTATTTGACTTTGAGTGGTTAGCTTGCGTGTTCTGTACTGAGCTCACGCAACGCATCGTACGTTCGGCCAGTAAACGGACTCGCCCCATCAAGGAATTTGAGTCCCTGTCCCGAATTTGAGGCATTATTAATTTATTATACACATAACAAAAGGTATTTTAATAAAACGCGTATACTAAAAGATCAATAATTAAATTATCTTTAAATTGGTGAAGGTTTCAGAAAAATACGCTCGGTAGATTTTGCGCCATTCTCAGTTTTATTATCCGCGTTAGACATAACTTTACAAATTAATTTCGCTTTGTAATATAAACATAATCTAAAATATTCACATATTACGTTATTGAAAAAATGCTCTAATTTAACATAATTTTTTTTCTAATTATTAACCCTACTCGTCTAGTCGTGATCTTCAGTATACAATCATTAAAAGTCGGTTATCATCCCCTTAATATAAATAAATATGAAGTTCACTATTTAATATAAGCAAACAAGATCATAAAATATAAGCAGCCACATTGCCTATAGTTCGATGATGCGGTCTATTTGAGCATTTCGCAGTTTCGATATGAAAATTCCTAAAGCTTATAAATTTAATAAAACTATGTTGGTGGCACCTTTAGGTTTCAGCTCACTGTCCAGGTAAGCGCGGCACAAAGCTAGATGACCCGGTCACCGCTCGATACGGGTCATGAGAGGGTCACCGAGATCCTGAGGCTGTACACTGTAATAATTATTATGGTAAGCGTACGAGACGATGGATTACACCTATATTAATTAATGAGGGAATAATCGACGGTGACAAAAGTAAAAAAAAACTGGTGAAGAGCGAGTCGGACTCGCGCACCGAGGGTTCCGTACGTATATATGATGTTGACGATTTCTGAAAAACTGAGCTATTTAGAGACCTCGTTTTATTTTTCCTGTAATATTTACATAAACTTCTATCACATAGAATAGTTTTAGATTTTTATCTATGCAAACTTTGGAGATGAGGGGGTGGAAGTTTTTTTACATTTTTCGGTAACAAGTCGGAAAATATGCTGCCTAAAAAAAATTTTTTTGAGATTATACAAACAGCGTTCTTTCATATGATACCCCACATGCTCTAGTGAGAGGGGCTCTCTTCAAATTTTTAAGACCCCCTTTCAGTCCCTGTGGTTTATTCTAGTGTATTTAGGATCCTAGATATTCTATATTCCAATTGGAATAAAGACAGACTACCTTAAGAATATGTTTGATTTACAAATTATTTTGGTATTACGTTTGTATGAACTACGCATCCATCGCCCGCCTCTTAATTTTAATGTTTAGTCAAGTAAAGATACGTACAAAATCTACGAGAACCTACTGCCGATAAATTTCCTTGCAGTTTGGCAGGTGTTATGTGAAAATAACTAAAATTATGGATTAAATAAACAAACTAAAAAAAAAACTAGTTACAATGGACATGAACACGCGACCGCATTCATCATCATCATTACAGCCGAAAGACGTCCACTACTGGACATAGGCCTCCCCCAAAGGGAGGGTTTGCCATAATCGCCACACTTGACAGGCGGATTGGCGATCGCAGAATGGTGTTAAAATGCATAGAGAACGCTGCTGCCCATTCTCTAGTAAGTCCCTTAGTCGCCTGTTACGACACCCGCAGGATGAAATGGGGCGGTGCTTTTCTTTAACTTTAAGACTACACAACATTTCTTTTAACAACATTTTTATATTTAGTTATTTCATGTAGCTTTTCTCGTTTTATCTATATAGACCGGCGCTATTTTGACACCGGTAGAATAATTTCTATGAATTTTTCATGGAAATTGTTCTACCAGTGTCACGCCGGTCTGTACGAGCCTTTACCCAAGATAAAACGAGAAAAGCTATGTGAAATAACTAAATGTTGTTTGGAAGTCCATTCATGATGAATCAAAAAGTTCTCCAATCATTTTCGAATAATGCAACATCTGATACAAAATAGCAAATATTGTTTACGTCTCCGTGTATCACAGTTTGTTTGACTGCCAATCAAAGTCGTGTTGATTTGTTCCTTGGTTTTGCAGTTCAATGATCGACCTTAAATGACTTGTTTGTCACGGTCTCAGATCGCCCATACAATTTAACTTCAAAACATCGAAATCACAATGTTGTTAAATACGAAATAGTAGATTCGCAGGTGGTGTGGGGCACACGTGTAAGTGATAAAAATAATAATAATAATGTTTTATTATCCAAAATAATACATAGACACAGGTTGAGCACAGTGGTAGGTACTCGTATACTAAAAATATACATAATTGTTTGTACAAAAATTTAACACACGTGTAAGTGAGTAATCAATCTGTGTATTTCAACACCAAAAACAATTGATTCGTATTCTCACTGCGTTTTCCACTCAGCTATTGTTATTTCATTCATCATCGTCATCATTATCATTGATTTCAGCCGAAAGACGTCCACTGCTGGACATAGGCCTTCCCTTAGCGGGAGGGGGTTGCCATAATCGCCACGCTTGGCGCGGATTGGCGATCGCAGTATGGTGTTAAAATGCATAGAGAACGCTGCTGCCCATTCTCTTGTAAGTCCCTTAGTCGCTTTTTACGACACGCACGGGAAGAAATAGGATAGTGCTATTCTTTACGCCCGACACTACATGGAATGTATTATTTTTTTATTTTTTAATATTTGAATGGAATTTTATTCAGGAAATTGACCTACCTAAAATGATGACGCGCCGGCAAGATCTTCTTGTAAATATTCGGCATGAGCTTATTGTTATATAAAAAATCTGCTTAGCTTCAAAGTATAGGTATTTATAAAAAAATATATTAGAATATATATATATTTACATAATTATATTTTTTTTTTTTATTTAGCTAAGTTTATACGAAAATCCCTAAAGCCCGTAAAAAGGATCATAAATATACGCGAATTGTCGAATTACATAATTAAATCCTAAAACATTCATGGGCGCTCGTTTTAGAGAGCAAACAAACCTATTTGGCTGAAATGCTCCACGTCTGTCGAACCTTCGAAGCAACGACATAGAAGTCAATGACCTTATTACGAGGCAAACAGACAATTGCAGACATAAACACTTAATACGATTGGTAACTGTCGAATCCCTGAGGCATAAGTAATTGCTTGTAAGCACAATGTTACTTTTCAATCGTTTTGAGGTACGCAGAAACTTGCTACGCCGCGCCGTAGCACAGGTCTGCTACGGCGTAGCAATTTTGAGGTAATATTGTAAGACATTTATTTAAATAATTTTACTTTATTTATTACATTTTAATGTTGTTCACAAAATAGTACCTATTACGTAGTACTTTAATACTATATTATCATATTATTTTGCATATTCATCCCACATGTGGTGTTAAATTAATTAGGTTATGTGTTTCAATGACAACAACCATAAACACGGCAATTGTACTAATTAATTAATTTATTTGACCTGGGCAATATTGCTAGCTAACATTGTAAATTTAATAACGTTACAAAATAGTTACAGAAATGTACCGTGGTACTTATTTCTTACGGCAATTATGTTATCTTACCGAAAATATTCCTCTCCTGTTTCAAGAACTCGGACATGAAAATATTAGCGATAAGAAATTATTTTTATGAAAAATGGAAAGTTTGACATTATCTGTTATGACTATGAACGTTTCACATGTGTATTGTGTTTTTTGTCTGTGTGGTGCCGGACGTGTCTGTGTGGTGCCGGACGTAAAGAATAGCACCGCCCTATTTCTTCCCGTGGGTATCGTAAAAGGCGACTAACGGACTTACTAGAGAATGGGCAGCAGCGTTCTCTATGCATTTTAACACCATACTGCGATCGCCAACCCGCCTGCCAAGCGTGGCGATAATGGCAACACCCCCGCCCTTTGGGGGAGGCCTATGTCCAGCAGTGGACGTCTTTTGGCTAAAATGATGATAATGATGATGACATTATCTCATTCGATGGTAGGATAGATAACCCGTGTAGACGTACGAACCCAGGATGACTCTCTGACAACCTACACACACTTTGGCAAAAGTTTTCACCTATACAGGGTCAAATTAAATTAGCCAGCGAAACTCCGCCGACGTGATGGGTACCGATATCTAAACATGATCAAACAAAAATAAATTAATTTGATGATTTTTTTTTTTTTATTTATCAGCCGCAGATAGTGATATACAAGTTGAAATATGAGTTTTCAATGTGTAAACTCCACAGACGTGATGGGTATCAAAGTCTAAACACGATAATAACATTTTAAAAAGATTTTCTCAACTCGTACTTTAAGTAATAAAACTAACAGCGGTCGTCGACCCAAAAAAAAACTATTTTGTTTATTTTCTATTATGTCGTGCTTAGATATCGATACCCATCACGTCTGCGGAGTTTCGCTAGGTAATTTAATTTGACCCTGTATAACCGTATAATTCGAGCACTTTCCTCTCAGATAACACTGAACATGTAATTACCAATTCAAAAGTATCTAGGTACTCACCACTTGGTATTTTCCAAGAACGAGAACACTATACGAATACAATTGAAGTGTCTACGGTAAAGTATATACGGTACTTTTAACAAAAAAAAAATAATTTTAACATTTTTTTATCTCTGTGCGTCTGCCCGTTTGTTCCGGCCAATCTCCGAAACGGCTCGACCGATTTTGACAGACTTTCACTGACAGTTAGCTAATGTTATAAGGAGTAAATTAGCTACTTTTATTTTAGAAAAATCCACGCGGGCGATGCCGCGGCAGCAGCTATGGAATAAATAAATTGAGTCATGAACTGGTATTTGAGCTGAAACTCGTTCACTAGGTTTATTATCGAGTTGTTTGTTGTTGTTGCCTGATATACCACGAAGTGGCCAATCAAATCGTAACATTAAATGCCCAGCTTTGTGGCAGAAACAACAGCTCTTTACTTTTATGTACAAAAATTAGGTCTGTTTGTAATAAATACATAACTGAACTAGAACGGGAACACATAATTTTTGTTACTTTATTTTTATTTTTTTTATTTATTTAACAGTTTATGTACACACATATATACAGACAAGAAAAAAAAGGAACAGAAAAATACGTACAAAGGTGATGCTTATTTCTAAAGAAATCTCTTCCAGCATACCTTCGACAAGGAAAGTAGACGAAGAGATGTAGACAACGTGTGTAAGATTAAAAGAGAAAACATAATACATAAATTAAAAATAAAAAACTTACTAATATTATTACTATACTAATACTTTTCTACCGTGACATAATAAACTAAACCAACTGTGTAAGATAATACGTAACGTACGTTAAATGGACAACAGCTATCACGTGCGAAGCTTCCTCCTTTAGTGGTTACCCAACTCAAGTTTCTTGGAAGCCAAGGTCTCGGCCTTCATGTACCTAAACAAATCACATTTACTTATCAACCTGCTTCGCAGCTGCGGAGCTATTTATCATAGTCGACATCAGTGTCAATACCTGAAGGGGTCCTTGGCAGATAACCTTCTAACAGGGAAATTAATAGCCGTAATCCTCGTTATCCGGCAATTTGTTCCCAAGGTCATGTCCTTTGGACAGGCCCCACGGGGTGTCACCTTGTATTAAAACCGGTACATGCACCATTGGTGTTGGAGGCCACGAGGCTATACTTCCCATCAAGGACTCCTGTAAACGTTTTATGTGACGTCGGTGTAGCGCTTGTTCAAGTTACAAGGACTTCCATAAGTTATGACTTTGCGGAATCTATAGGTATAGTTTTTATTAAAAGCACATGAAAAGATACTTTGTTATGAAAATGACTTCGCGATACTTCGCTTTTCGTCCTGGGGGATTTAAAACCACTATAACAGATTAAACCTTTATTAAACTAAACTATTTTGCCTTGCGATAACTTAGGGACGTGATATTTCAGAATGTTAACGTTACGTCCCACACGTTTGGCTGTAAGCCTGTGGGTACAGGATCAGCATGTGGGCAGAGCACCTTGGAGCCACTTTCCAAATTAATTGTCAGTTTTCACTGAGTAAAATTGGGGAATTAATAGAATAAAGTGCTTGGTTAATACAAAAGATTTTACCCGTTTATAAATAGCCCATTCCATCAATACCCGTGGGAGTTGTAGGAAATAGCTGTATGAGATTTGCGGTTCAGCAGTATGCACTCCCCGGGCGTCGGGAGTCGCCTGAGGCGCCTACGGTGACCGATTTCCGACCACCGTAGGCGCGGGCTTGCGGACGGTGAGCGATGGGTAGCTTACCGTCCGGTAAAGACCAGCCCCGGGTCGACGGCGCGTTGTGTTCCACGCGTGCCTCAAAGAGATGTCAGCACGAATTGACGGGGTCCATTAGGGCCAATGCCTGCCAGGGTTGCGAGTTTGTCCGAAAGGGATATCGTGGCCCTGGCACACAGGCAACGGAAGAAACACGGGTGGGTTTTAGTCAGTAAAAGTCTGACACGCCCTCCCGCTCCGCTCAGAGCGGGAGAGGTTATTTGATAATTCCCCACCAAAAAAATTTTAGAAAAGCAGTATGCGCTATTGAAGGCAGATTATTGTTGTAATTATCAAAGAATTGCAATATTTGAGAGCCTCTTGGTAATCCCAAATTTAAAGGATTTTTTTTTATGAACACTGCGGAGCAGTCAACCGCCGAAAACTCAAAATAGACGGGAGAAATAAGTGCCACGTAATGTAAAGAGCAATAAGTATAGCATTGTAAACCAACATTGGAGACCTTCGCAGTGGGCGAAAACAAAGCCACGCAGCTGATATCAATTTTCCATATTGTTCGACAGTAAACAACGACACCAAACACTCGCCCACGTAATACGGTTTTTGATAAAACTCATAACTTTTTGCGTAAAAATACATTGCTTTTATTGCACAACCTTATCAACGTGACAACAAATTCACGCAGCTAGCAACTAGCCCAATTTATATTCTGGAGAAACACTCACTTTTATCGCACCTTAAGGCGTTGATAACCGACTTTTAATGATTTTATACTAGAGATCACGTCTAAACGAGTAGTGTTAAAGATTTGAAAAAAATATATGTTAAATTAGAGCATTTTCTCAATAACGTAGTATGTGAATATTTTAGATTATGTTTATATTACATAGTGAAATTAATTTGTAAATTTATGTCTAACGCGGATAAAAAACTGAGAATGGCGAAAAATCTACCAAGCGTATTTTTCTGAAACCTTCGCCAATTTAAATATAATTTAATTATTGATCATTTAGTATACGCGTTTTATACCTTTTGTTTTATGTATAATAAATTAATAATGCGTCAAATTGGGGACAGCGCTCCTTGATGGGCGAGTCCTATTGCTGGCTAAACGTACGACGCGACGCGTTGCGTGAGCTCAGTACAGAACACGCAAGCTAACCACTCAAGGTCACTGGCCTTAAAATGTACGTGTGATCTGAGCCTTAAAATTTACGTGTTATTGCCAATAAACTGGACATATTTTCCACCATAATGAACTGATGCTAGGTAGAAAATCATTGCATATTTCGCTATTCATTATTTTTTTAACAATCCTCATTAGATACATCGGTTATGTATATTCTTGTTGATCATTAGTGAAATTATTTTAGCTTTATCGAACAAAATTAAAAAATAAAATGGGGTTCCATATTAAAATTCCCTGCAACGTCGCGCATCCCAATTATTTTTATATAATACCTACAGAAATTATTTATGTAACACGGAAAGTTAATTTAAAACTTGATATTTGTTTTGGCACCACGGCGCGACTGAACGATATTATTTGGCGCCAAACGTAAATAAAAATGGCGACGTTGTCGCCACTGATACATTAATCTGGGTGAAGTATCAAAAATGTAGAATGCCACGTTCTTCAACCGCGTGGGATACCGTTTTTTCACATGGTGATGCATTTTCTTTTGATATTATAATTTATGTATTTTCATAGGTATTAATAAAACCAATAAGTAGTTATGTACCTGAAAATATGAACGCATCGATTATGAAATCTTATTTCTATCAGTTTTTTTGTTTTTTTCGTCAGTGCTGATTGGGTAATAAGCTCAGCAAGCATTGATATCGTCTATAAAGAGACGATATCAATGCTTGCTGAGATGGTCAGCTCATATCAATGAATAGCATTGAAGCGCAAAACACAAAAAAGTATTATTTGTATGCCCAGTAATAAAAGTTTATAGTTTCATAAAATGCAAGAAATATTGAAACTGCTGTCAAAACATTTCATGGATCCAATACACTGTAGTTATTATACCAAATATTACAGTATTTTTATTATATAATTGTGTCTAAAGTTTAAACGTTTTTTTTTATGAAATAAAATAAAGTTACATAAGTTTGAGGAAAAAGACATTGTAAACAATTGTAAGCTTTAGACGTGGTCGGTGAGGCGGCCGGCGGCGGCGTCACAAACATTACATCAAGTGCTTGTATACTCGTGATTGTATGCTTAATTCAATGATGCGTGCTACGTCACTGCGTATTGTTTACAATACTGACACCTCTGACGTTAATACACCTACTCATTGCTCATAACCTAACACACTCTAAACACAAATGTGTTACATTTATAACGCGTGTGTAAAAATTACACTAGGTACCTACGAAACTTTTAAAATATAAAACCCATACAACTCAAAATAAACTCTTATTCAAATAATGCAGTTTCTTGCCAAAATGTAAATATGAAATTTTTTAAAGATCTTCCATGTTTATAATTCGATCTAAAAATTATTATTTTTAGATCGAATTATAAACATGGAACAAAAACCGTGCAAGTCGGACTCGCGCACGAAGGGTTCCGTACCATTATCTATCAAAATGACAAAAATCACGTTTGTTGTATTTGTTTTATTTTAATTTAATTATTTATTTTTAAAGTGAATATATAACTAAATATTCTGTGAATATTTCAAGCGTCTACCTGTTGTCGTTATCAATATAGAGCAAAAACGAGAAAAAAACACGTTTTTTGTATGGGGCTCCCATACAAAAAACGTGTTTTTTTCTCGTTTTTTAAATTAAATATTTATTTTATACTGTTTTTTTAGTATTTCTTGTTATAGCGGCAACAGAAATACATCATCTGTGAAAATTTCAACTGTCTAACTATCAAGGTTCATGAGATACAGCCTGGTGACAGACGGACAGACAGACAGACAGACAAACAGACAGACAGACGGACAGACAGAAAGACAGACGGCGGAGCCTTAGTAATAGGGTTCCCGTTTTACCCTTTGGGTACGGAACCCTAAAAAACGCATATTAAAAGATGTTTGCGATAAATTTATGTAACTAAGAGGCGTATGTTTTTGTTTTTAATTTCGTATTGTTGTCAACACAGTGGTGCTTTTGAATGGACACCGCGGTGTCTTCTAGGGTTATTCAACCAGCCGGTAGGCAGCCGCTGACGCATAGCGGCATATCCGATCTATAAATATTTCAGAACATAAATCAAAAATTAAAATGTTTATTTCTTCACTTAAGTAAATAACTATGTTAGGTTTGGAGTCACCTAATCACATCTAATGACATGTCGCACTAATGGCGTTTTTGTACGCAGCTCTTTTTGTCCTTCCTGGTTTCAAGTAAATAAAAGGGTTGTGATTGAGTCGCAGTGCTAGCTAATCAATCAGGTTGTATTTTTTTCTCAAGGTCAACAAATAAAACGAAGGTCGACGTAGAATCGCAATTTGTATTTTGCGTTTTATTTACCGACTTTTCTTTTGTTTATCGGTCAACCAAAATCTTTGGCAGATATTAGAATACAGAGTTGTGTAACAAAGCTGTTCAAAACCATATCTCTTGTCATTTTTCAAATGTCAGTGACCATCTGTTTAATTGACGGCAGAAATTAGTCAAAGGAATACTTTAGTAAATCTTGCATGAAATCTAATCTTATCTTAAACAAGTGTTCGTTTCTGACGCGCTTAGCCGGTCATTAGCTGGACGACGTCAGCGCGCAGCGCGAGGCGTAAGGCGTCAGTTGTGAATGAAACTGACGGCTGATGCTCACCAACTAACCGCCGCGAGAGCTTAATGCCGTGATTTAGCACTGGAAGCTACTCTAATGATCATTAACACCAATTTTGTATGATAAAGGTTATCTCTAGGGAAAACGTTATAACGTGGTTGATCTTTAACAAGAAGGTATTATTAACTTTCTTGTTTTATTTTTGTTTGAAAGTTGTTGTAACTCCCTGACCTATTATACCTTTTGTGCTTGAAGTGGTTTATTGTAAACTTTTTTATTAAATAAATTTTGTATTGTTTCAGATAAAACGCAAATCCCTAAGTATGAAGGACGAGCGTGCCAGTATGCCGCGCGTACGCATAGCCGTCATTGGCAGCTCTCGAGTTGGCAAGTCCGGTAAGCAAATATAACATCTTCATACTATCTAACATTATATAGAGAACAAAACTATTTTTTTGGGACAGGAAAATATTTTGACAAAAACTGTTTCGGAAATTCCCGTATCATCTGATTTAATTCTAGCGACCCAGTTATTATAGAGAGTGCCTGTCATCATTTGATGGATTTCATATTCCGCGAGATCATAATTTCGATATTTTTCCGCTTACTTGAGTGAAACTTAATTCTTTAATTTTATATTTTGTCATTTAAAATAAAAGTATAATGGAACCTTATATTCCTGCAGAATTTTCCGAGTAGAAAAATCAACAAATGAAATCAACACTTTTCGATAAACAAAAACAACAAATTGTTTGTATAACACCATTTCTACGTCGAACCACGAAGCTTTTGACACTTCAAATACATCTAAAACCGAAGTACGTTTACATTACAGAAACAATAAATAAAACATCAATTACAGTACCTTGACCGAATCTGTTCAGGTCTCCGACCTAGATGGCATTATATAAGCCGAGCTGGGCAACAGCCCACTGACCTATTCTCCTTAATGATGTAACACTAACATGTACTAACATGTGTTACTGAATACATACGGAGCTTCTCACAAACGCAGTAACAAGAAACTGCGACGTAACTTCTGATTTTCAAACATCTTTACTATACCTAATGGTATACCTACTACAAACAGCGCGGTAAATGCGTAACACACTGTCAGTGCAATCGGTTTCATTTTGACAATTCAACAACATTCATTGCGTTACATTATACCAGATGAATTTTTTTACCGTCTTGAAAAAAAATAGGGTATAATAGGTGAACGGAGTAGAAGTGCCTATGGCATAGTCCTTATTTTTTCTTTTTTTATAACTTAGTATGCAATTTATCTATCAATAAATACTACACATTTGAACAAAACTTTTCATATTAGAACGATAAAAAAATAAATTTTGGAAAAAAAGAAACGATAAAAAAACGAAATTCAAATCATACGCACCCTACTAAATGCGCGGCGAGTAACTATCGGCTGACTTCAAAGGATATAGGATCGCACTACAAGTTCATTGATAAATTATTCCGCGCGCGATTATAAAAAAAAAAAGAAAAAATAGACTATGCCATAGGCTTCTACTCCGTTCACTTATTATACCCTATTTTTTCAAGACGGTAAAAAAAATCATCCGGTATACGTTGTTGAGCAGACACATTTTTCGAACATATTAGATGAAGCAATGGATTACTTCAAAATCATTCAGATTGTAATTGATAGTCTTTTACGCAATTAGGGTGTAGTTGTAAAATCTCTTGCAGGCAAACGAATCTTAGTAGGTTTCATACAAAAGTTATATTTACGAGTATAATAATTCATACCTATTTCGTAATTTTCACAATTTATATTTATTTGTTACAGCTCTCATCGTACGCTACTTAACCAGACGATACATCGGTGAATATCATTCAAATACAGGTTGGTTGCAGTCCTCATTCATCACAAGATAGTTCTGCGTAGTTTGTATCCTTCAAGATGCTTATATTACGCCTTGGTTTCAGATCTCCTGTACAGACAAACGGTGCCTATCAACGGCACTCCGGTGGAACTAGAAGTTATAGATGTATCCGGTTCCAATTCAGATAAATTCCCAGCTGAACAGGTGAATAAATATCTTAAACACATGTTTTATTTCATTACAAATTTAAACTCTCAATAAATCTTCAGGGCTAACTTTGATACAAAACACTTACAAACATCATAAAATATTTTTAAATGAAGTGTTGCTATAGTGTTCTAAAGAATATTTACCAACGTAGTTTTTGACCCTCTGCAACTAAGACTTACATAATTTTATGGTTGTGATCATAATACGGACCATCGTAAACGTCGACCTTCGCTTTGACCAAAGCACAGTATACTCAGTTTCAAAGGTACCCTAAAATAACCCATGCACTAAGATTTAACCAGTAGCCGGCAGTTTATGAATAGGTTAATACCCCGAGACCTTGCCCATTGCCCATAAATATTCACCTTCACATAATTAAAGTATAACCTAAACAAAAGGCCGGCCTTTAGTTTTTAAACAACAATAAGTACACAAATCAGTGAGATTAAGGATGTCGAGTATTTCGTCAGAAGGCCACATTTTTGTAGCTATTTTAACTCCTGTATACTTTTAACTCGGTTGTAATGTTTTATTACAGTAGTCGAGATTTACATTAGATATCTAAAATTTTTAGCTCGTCGATAGTATTTTTTATTTACTCGATACGTTGTTTTTCGGAAGTTCCAAGCCTCAAACACGCACCTATTATACTCCATTTGAAATAAGATTAGAAATTGAAATAAACCTTTTTACAGCCCGTTCAATCGATTTTAACTTCTGTTGCGTTGATAGCATGATAATGGCAGCTTATTGCAGCTGCCGCAGTTGGTATTGTATCCTTATGCCTACGGAATAGAAGTCAAAATCGGTTGAATGGACTGTTAAAAGGTTTATTTAAATATCTACTTTTATTTCCAATATATTATAGGAATCTTCTACACAATGTAAATATTACAGGAAAATTCGACACCATCGTGTTAACTTCCCACAATACATCAAAGCGTCAAACAGTAGATACTCTTCCGCAAACAAAACGCGCCAATACCGGTAGTCTGGAGCCGCTTTATGTTCCGACAACTGGGTTAATGTCTCAAATAATACTACTAGTGGCATGGAACTGCTCCAGGAGTTACTCCGGTGACCTGCACATTATGAGTCATCATGTTTACATAATACACATTATTAATAGCAGTTGAAAGTAGTAATTTGTCAGTTTAACATTTTTAAAACTCGAACGACGACCGAAGTAATCTGGAACTCCTTCTGAAGTTTACACAAATATTGTTCTAGGCATCCTTAAAATAGTTGTTTTGAGATGTGGTTGAAAATACCCAGCTTTGTGAAAATAAGCAACGCCTCTTGTAAAAGTAGTTTTGACTGTGGATATAAATGGAAGAGATTTTGGCAATGATGTAGAAGGACTTGGCTTGATAACCTAGTTAAAACATTTGCACAATTTTACAAAGTAATTAAAAACGGTTCATGTAAAAACTTGGCAAAGTAATATACTATGACCTTGTTGGAAGCTTTGCCAAGTATATTTCAATAAAAAAAAAACAAAAAAGTAAATAAAAACTTTTTTCTTTTACGTTTATTTTCCTGATCAAACAAACATCTTCGTGAATTGAAACCATAATATTTTGCTCTGGCAAGCTAATAATATATTTTTAATGCTGAAATATCAGCTTATTAGTTATCTACCGTTAAGGCTTCTACATACCAGCGCGACTTGTCGCGCGACGCGACACGGCACAAAGGCCCCGCGTGTCGCGGGACGAGCGGTGCCTTTGTGTGGCGTCGCGGCGCGCGACAAGTCGCCCCGGTATGTAGAAGCCTTTATGCTTCGTGGATCTTCCGTAAATACGTTTGTTTTGAATCTGTATTGGAAGTTCGATTTCTGTACCTACGTAGGTAGTTAAAAGTTGCTAAATACTTGACGTCAAATGACTTCCTGTTTAATGATTTCACAGTTTCGTCCGATATAAACAATTTTCTGTTCGTATGTCGACAACAATGAGTGTCCATAGCCAACGCGACGTGGGCCGCGTGTCCCGGTACGGCGTGGCGCTGACGCGTGGGAGCGCCCGTGAATTGCTGCAAGGCTAATTTTAAGCCGGAATGTTGGCTCTGAAAGTCTGAAGACGCATTAATTAAACACATTCTTCTTCGTCTAGTCTCTTTTGTGCAAAGCTGTAAGCTTATATTTAATTTGTTTGATGAAGACTTAAAAGACGCTTTGCCAAAGTAAACAGCTTTGTTCTGTTAGATGTCGTCTAAACTTTACTCCAAAAATGATTTTATGTCCACCTTTTTTTAACCTTCCCGTGACGCAATTTCACGGTTATGAGACAGAAATTATAAATCGCTGAAACTTAAAAGGCTGTCATCTATTATTTTTAAATGGGCTAAAAATGACAACTCGAACTCATAAGCGCGATAATACAAGATTTAATTAACTATCAAACGTTAATAACGGTCGCAGATGTGACCTATAAAAATCTTTCCGTAACGATTGGCTTTAAATTATATTGATTTATCACAACTCTTTCGAATCTACACAACTATAATGTGGTAGGTATGTGACACAGATAAATGCTTGCAGACAACACTACCTACTACTTCCGTCACCTAACCTAACCACCATTCGCTATTATCTTGTCAGACTAATTTAAACAGGTTCTTGGCACTTTTTAATATTGTTGTTATTCCTTGTTCTAGATTCAATGGGCCGACGCCTGTCTGCTGGTGTACGCAGTGACGGACCGCAGCAGCTTCGAGTATGCCACTGAGGTGTTGAGTGCGCTGAAGCGCGCTCCGACGGGTGGCAGCCCTGCGCACGGGCCAGCCGGCGCCACGGCGCCGATGCCGCTTGCACTGCTCGGCAACAAAACAGACCTAGACCACTTGAGACAGGTCAGTACCTTATAAATAACAACCCAATTCCATAACGTTTCCACATGCCTTCAAACTACTATATTACAACGCATAGATTCTCATAATTCGCACATTTACAACATGAGAATTTACTCTTGCACAATATATCACATATTTTAGACCAGTAGTTCCCAAAGTATGGGTCGCGACCCACTGATGGGTCCCAAGCGAATATTGGGTGGGCCCTGTAAATTAGGTCGAGAAATCGACCAACCGGACCAACGGGTGGCCTACCATAGGGCACTGACGGTGAGTCGGTGACGGACAGCAATCGCGACCCGGGGCGCACGGTCTGTAATTTTCATCATAATTATGCGCGGGTGGAGGGGGACGTTGTCGGAACACACCGGAATAAATTGGTCATATCAAACTATTGCGAGGAAAACTGAAGTTAATGCTAAGGCTATATAATGTCAAAAAATAGGAAACAAATGCATCCTTCTCATTAAAAAAATTGCACAATCTTTGTATTTAAATATTAACACTTTGGATCGGAACTGAATATTTTTCTTTTCTTGTTTGAACAGTCAGAGTATTGTCCTTTTTCCTTCATGAAAACCAAGAGGTGAGAGCATTTGGAACTTTTTGATAGGTGGGTCGCGGTTCAGTTAAGTTTGGGAACCACTGTTTTAGACGGTAATACGCGTTGGGACGCAGAATTTAAAATATGTGGTGAAAACCACGCACTATTTCTGTTATGTTCGTGCGGGCGTTACACTCACGTTCGTACTTCGTCTGCAACACATAATCATAAGCATAATCAGCCTATAATGTTCCCACTACTGGGACACAGGCCTCCTCTCTTCGAGAGAGAGTGGGCATCTACCACGCGGGACCAGTGCTAGTTGATAGATGTCACATGTCTTCGAATTTTTGGTTCTAGGACATGCCGGTTTCCTTACGATGTTTTCCTTCACTGTTGTGAAAGCAGTGGCGATGAAATAATTTACACAAAGTAAAGCGCCTGCCTTTGGTTCGATCCCACGATCTATACCTCGTAAGTCGGTGCCGTTCCCACTGGACCAGCGGGCCGAGCAGAGGCGTGCCAAGACGTTTGTGACAAGACATGATAAATTATGTCTTGTCAATTTGTACTAACATTTTAAGACAAAACGGTTTTATCGCTCAAACTGTGATAAAATGTGTGACTCAAGTCATGTCACAGTAGGCCGTGCTCGCCCCGCTGCACTGCTCTCAGCGACACGACTCGGTGAAATTAAAACGGTTTAAAGTGCGCATTTGTGCGCATAACTATTAAATACGAAAAATAAATATCTTCTCTAAAAGTGTAGGGATAAATTTACTCGCGGGAAGCAAGATCACTGCAAAAAATCTACATCCTACGAATCGATTGCATGAATACAAAAATAAGGAAAATTTCTAAAATGTAGGAGTAATTTTATTTGAAATGTATTGTGTAAATCTCTCTTTGTTGTTGTCTGTAAACAAGGAATAATATAAAAGCTCAAATAACATCGATCTACAATCGAACCGTGAATAGGAATCTCTTATTCCGTTCTACTCAATATCTTCAGTTATTTCTAGAATATTTGTCGAGATCGTCCTTCACCTTTCAACAAGACCTCAGTTGATATGTAGGATCACTGTCACGATGACATAACAACGCTCATAGATTTAGTTCATACTACTAATAGACTGGCTGATTGACACGTTTCCTTTATCTTTGTTTAGAAGATCTAGTTTTGGATCGCTGCTGTGACAAAGATAGAATACAGTTTCAGGGGCAAACATTTTAACCTTACACACTGTTTCTATCACATCAAATCGAATTTCTTCATTGAGATACGTAGAGAATTTTCCACTTTGGCATTATCACAAAGTAGAACTAGGTACTCAACATCACTACGACAGCCTGTGTTATAGTTTCGACGTTGTCACCAGTAGGACAAAGACGCGAGACAGTCTTGTCTATTGAGTCTTTTGAGCTCGCATTCAATGGAGAATATATCTACACCAGACTGCTTTTGTCACGCGTATAATAGACACAGACAGCGTCGCTTGGAAACCGTAGTTAATACAGAAACTTATTTCAAAGAAAATGACAGGAACACTGAAAGGCTGATACTAAATGAATAACCTTTTTTAATGGAGATTTCATCATCATCATCAAAACATCCACAGCTGGACATAGGCTTCCCCTAAAGGGGGAGGGTGCCATAATCGCCACGCTTGGAGGTCGCAGTATGGTGTTAAAATGCATAGAGAACGCTGCTGCCCATTCTCTAGTAAGTCCCTTAGTCGCCTTTTACGACACCCGCGGGAAGAAATGGGATGGTGCTATTCTTTACGTCCGGCACCAAACGGATTGAATGGAGATTTACAATTAAACTACTGTATACGTAGGCGGGGGGCGTAAGCTTCCACATGTTTACATAACTGGCGTAGTCGGAGGTTCCGCTTGTTCATGACGAAATGTTTCCTTCCACAATATAAAAAACAATAACTAGCCTATAATGCTCTCTTCGAAAAAAAACAGTAGGTTGTAATCTACCACGCGGGCCCAGTGCGGATGGATAGATGTCATAAGCACGTCTTCGAATTTTTGGTTCTAGGACATGCCGGTTTCCTCACGATGTTTTCCTTAACCGTTTTGAGAGCAGTGGTAATGAAATGATTTACACAAAGCAAAGCACCTTAAGTTCGAACCTACGACCTATTACAACTCGTAAGTCAGGGCCATTACCACGAGGCCAGCAAAGCTCTAAAAAAAACAATTATTAAGGATAAACTTTTAACTTTGTATAGCGTAGACTTTCCTAGTGACAGACCAGGAGATAAAGTCAGATAGAATTCCCCGAAAGCCGATAGATATTTAAAACTACTCAAACTAAGTACAGAAGCTGACCTTGTTCGGTCTGTTTACAGACTTTACGCAATCTAAGCTTTGTAAAGTTTACTTTGAATTAATGATTAAGTAATAACATCCCCGACATTATCCGATGTTCCAATTTTGTCGTTAAGAGCCTTATCGTCGATCAGATAAAAATAGCATTCAGTGACGCAATCTCACCGAGATATTTAGGGCTTGGAGTAGGTCTAGGGTAATATCCCAGTATTTAGGAAAAAAAGGTGGGGTCCATAAAATGTCCCTTATCACCATGACCTACAAAAACCAACTGTTTCTAACAGTATTTTAGCTACACTGGCGGACAAGGTTGATGATGGACCATTTATCAGGCTCTGGGCTGACATACATGCGCGTGCACACGTTCATGTAGCCAATGAATGTTTATATATTGTATTTTTAAGTTATTGAGTTTACTAATATAGGCTAATTTAGTTAAGTCGGATGTATCCTTTCAGTTTTTTCAAACATTTTTTTTCTTTGTCTTCAGGTCACTACCAAGGAGGGCCAGGCCATCAGTGCAGCGCATGGCGCCTCCTTCAGTGAGGCCAGTGTCGCCGACAACTCTGGCGACCTCTACCGCTGTGTGGACCGCTTACTCGCTGAAGTGCGCACCCCACAGCGCACGCGCAAATTCTCCGTTACGAAAATGCTCGGGTCCCTAATAGGTAATCATCATTTCCTGTTTGTTTATCGACCGTTCGTATATTTCCTCGATTACGCTTCGGTGCGTCAATTAACGCCCTTTATTAAGACGCAGCTATATGCCAGTGACCTTGACTGGTTAGCTTGCGTGTTCTGTACTGAGCTCACGCAACGCGTCGTAAGTTCAGCCAGTAACAGGACTCGTCCAACAAGGAGCGCCGCTTTTTTTTCAAATCATTAACACTAATCGTTTAGACGTGATCTTCAGTATAAAATCATTAAAAGTCTATTATAGCCAAGCTTTCTAGATCGTGTAGCAACAGAGATTACATCGTCATGAGATACCTTTCAAATAATAATTATTGATTCTTTGTTGTGAAGAATATTACTAATTTCTTACTTTTGCTTGTTACAGGCGGTGGTGGCAATAGCCAAGCAAACCGAAGCGGGTCGATGGTAGCATGCCCGCGCGTGCCCGCCCCGTCGCGGCCCCCGCTGGCCGCTGCCGCTCCCTGACCGGCGGCCGCGCCTGCGCACCGCGCGCGCTGATGCCTCGCCGGCGCCGGCGCAGTCTGGCTTGCCTGCCTGCCCGTGCCCGCTCGCTTTGCCCCACCAGCCCCTCTGTCCGCCACCATCATATGAACTACAGTGACTGACGTGGTGCGGCGACTTTAATGTGCTGATCTTGTGTGGAGCTCGTGGACTTATATCACCAAAGACCAGATACACTTGACTAGTCAATAAAATAATATGTGCATATAACAAGCGCACTATGTGAGCTTTTTATTAAAATGTATGCTTGAATAGCATTGTGTCAAAACATCAAGTGAATCAGTTTTATGAATTATGATGTTTAAGTAATTTTGACAATAATTGCTAGAATATTAGAAAGCACGATGAAGTGTTTCTACGCAGGTATATGTGCCAAAGATCTGCTAATATTTACTGATTGGTGAAAATATTACTTACATAACTAAAAATGATAAACTTTAATTAACTCAGTAATTGAATACTCATTTGCATAATTAATAGTAATATCAAGAAATCCGTACTTTGTTTGTTGTATGTTGATGTATATGAAATATCTATCGAAATATAAATTATAAAGTCAAATAATATAATATTTACGTGTACCTTCGTCCGAGTACCTTGCAGAATATTCACATCTCCATTATAAGGTGTCTGACTGTCGATGTTAAACATGTGTAGGTATACTATGAGTGCCCTCATATTCGTATATCACTTTAATACGGCCTAAAATTTTCTACTTTTTCACAGTATTATTAAAATTAAGTCTTGACGTGTAGGCTAAGAACTTACACTTTTTATAATTCCTATTTCACCAAGTCCAAAAAAGTTTTTTGGAAAGTCTAAAAATATTTTGAAATGAGAATGATACTTATTTTTATTTGAATATATTGTGTAGTTTGACTTGAGGCCTAAGGAGTGGTGAAGTGAGGATATATAATATCAGCTTTTGAATTTTGATAATTGTTGTAATAGAGTGTATCTACAGTCTTTATAAAGTTCTATTGTTACTACAGATTTTACCAACAATTTTGAATGTTTAGCAGTGTTATATACACAATATTGCTATACAACTACTTATTATTTGTACTCAATCTTTAGTCATCTTCTAGTCATAGAATAAGGGCTGTGAAAAGACATTTTGAATGTTCGGGAGGAGATATAAGAGATGGTCTGAACAAGCAATGTAAATATATTTTATAAGACAAATATCTACGTGTATTCTGTCAAATGGGATGTAGTAATAAACTATGGATAGTTCGATTGAACTTATAAATAATATGAAGCAAAGATTTGGCTGGTGATATTGTTGTAAATTGTGGGGAGGCCGCCGCAAATAATGTAACTAGCAAAATTAAAAATCAACACTGGAAAAATATACAACATTATTTTTAGTATATGCGAAACCTGAATAAAGTTTGTTCAGAATAAGGAACTGAATCGATTTCAATCATTTTTATACCATGTTATATTTTGACCCAAAAATATTTATGTGTGATGGAAAATTTAATTACTTACAAAACAATCGTCGTACAGTTAGGTACCTTATGCCAAATTATTAATCAATGAGCGCAAGACGACCCTGGAGGCGTGGGGGCGCCGTTAGCATGATTTTGTACGGACAACCCGGTAACATAACAACCTTATAACTTTGTGATTTATCATGATACAGTTTTAAAATTTTGTACATAGATTCTTTACATAAAAATACTAGACACGTGTTTCGGGTTTCGCATATACTAAGACTAATATTGTAGGTATATAATAAATTATGATATAAATATGTATATTAGAAATTGTATAATATTGTTATAAAGTTTATTTATCAAAAATTTCTTGCGGCGGCAAAGTTGTAACATGCCTTACCTTGATTTGCGAAATTATTACTAAGGCAGGGTACGCACTAGGCAGTTGTGCTACGAGTAGCCTGCTACGGCTGCTACGAGCGCAACGGCTACGAAACCGATCCAGCAAGGCGAGCACGGCCTACTGTGACGACTTGAGTCACACATTTTATCATAGTTTGAGCGATAAAACTATTTTGTCATAAAATGCTAGTACAAATTGACATGACATAATTTATCATGTCTTGGCACAAACGTCTTGCCACGCCCGTGCTTGGCCCGCAGCTGCTTAGTCCGTTTCCAGTCTTATTGTTGACTATTCCATATATATTATATTAAAGAGAACAGAATTGAAGAGTGTAAATAAATGTATTGTACATTGTTAAGGGGACTCAAATGTCGGAACTGATTGGAATAAGTTGTAAATATTTTTAATTGATTAGCTTTAATAATATTAAACGTTTATAATAATTATTTCATGTTTTTTTTTAATACCTTTTCATGTGCCAATTTAAAGCTTGATACAAAATCCTCTTATAATACGAACTTGTATAATGCAACTGATCAACACATTTCTAAAGGTAATGTGGACTATATTTGAGGATATTAAGAAATACACAACATTATGAGCAGTTGTTACTGTGAATTCCACGATTTGTTCAAGAATATCACACACTAAATGAAACACCACAAATCACTGAAATACATGTGTCTGCCCGCAGTTGTACTTACGTTCAAGAAAAAAAAACTGGTAAAGAGCATGTCGAACCACGCACAATGAAGGCTTCCTTAGTGGGGATTAATTTATCCTAAGAATAAACTTAACATTGTAGTTTAAAAACATGTTCCCTCATACATTCCAACTGCAAATGTAGGTTTGTACGCACAATATTGAGAGACTTACCATGCTATTTTAAGATCATAGACTTCTTATAAGTTTTCTTGAAATATATAAGAAAATAACAATTATCTCTATTTTAGGCTCAGTGGTTTCGTAAATAAGGGGGGAGGAATGGTCAATTTTCTTAAATTATTTTATATGTATTTATTTTAAAATTATAAAATATATTCACGACAAGCCCTTTCATTTGATTAGTAACACGGTACAGTTTTCTTTTTTTTTTCTATTTTACTCCCAAAAGTGACTCTCATATTCAAAATTCATTTATTTATGTTTGGGTCACAGAATACGTGTACCAAATTTCAACTTAATCCGCCTTATTACAAAACAAGATTTATATTTTGACATGTCATAAACCATGGAACCAGATTTTGTAATAAGAACGTAACAGTGATTGAAATACCGTTCTTTATACAAAATTGAAAACTTAGTTCGGTACTAAGTTGTCAGTTTTGTGTTTAGGAACTTTACCATAGTCGGAATAAAGTTCGAAATTCAATAATAGCTACATGTTTTAAACCTGGGTCTGAATATAAACCTTGTTTTGTAATAAGGGGGAATGAGTCCAGTAGATTCAGAGAAAATCGGCTGTGACAGACGGACAGACAGACAGACACACGAGAGAACCTTTAGGGGTTTCGTTTGTTCTTTTTGAGGTACAGAACTCTAAAAAAGAAAAACAACATTTGTATTAAAATAATGAAATGACACGCAAACATTTAGATTTAGAGCATTCTCAAAAATCCCGAATTTATAAATCAAAACATTATCAAGGTTATAGAGCTACTTAAAGTGACCTATAATTACAATTTAAATAACTCTCGTAAAACAAATCAAAGCTAGCTCAGAATTAATGAGAGCATTCATTGATACAGAAAATAAACCATTAGGTATTAATAAAATAAAGAGGAATTGCTTGTAAACTATAAATGTAGGTAAGTTTAATAACATTTCTTGGATAGCATCCGATGACTCAAAAGAAAAGAGTAGTCCATTATACGTACTTTGAAACAGTTTATTACTGAAATATATCTATGAATAATGAGACATTCTGGCCCAATATCAACTTGATATAAAAACAAGCACTTATGTATTTAGTTCTACAGAAAATTATTACTAATAGTTCATAACTCATAGAAAATTATCTACACGAACCATTGATGTATTAAATAGGAAGATATGGTACGCGCTCCTCGA
Source organism: Tiliacea aurago (assembly GCA_948098905.1). Lineage (NCBI taxonomy): Eukaryota > Metazoa > Arthropoda > Insecta > Lepidoptera > Noctuidae > Tiliacea > Tiliacea aurago. The sequence continues at coordinate 20,962,626 of OX402581.1, read as the reverse complement.
TGTGGTACGCTTAAATTAGGGGAAAGGACACAATCGACCTACATTACTCCCGGTTTGCGGGGAATACCCGAATCGTAGTTTGCTTGTGAGTTGTTATGGGTACGTAACAGTGACAATTATTGCGATCTTGTTCCCGCTATAGCCCGTGTAATATGTCTATCTAATTCGGTTGTCGAGCACATGACGCACGACATCGGGTCCATTTAATATTTACGTGATGTTAGAGAGTGGCCTATCTTCCTATTTAATACATCAATGACACGAACTCTTAATTTATACTTCCTATATAGACAAACGGACACGGAAATACCGTTACCTCACATAATACAATAATCAAAATGGATTATAAATCCACTAGAAAATGATGGATGCGTTTTTATTAACTCTCGTTCGGTAGTATTTAGTTAACCCAGTTGGTGATACGCCATATAAATTATCTCTGCAGGGAATTAGGATGCGGTCATAAAGGGAATCGTAAATTAACAAACGCAGAGAGCAAAGGGCGCTAACCACCTTGTTTTCATTTCTTGACTCTCCTTCTTCCCCTAGTTATCTAGCCCCCCACTTTCAGTACGTTTGCAACAACCATAATAAAAATTTACGTTCATCTCACAATCGTCTTCTTCAATGTCCCACTCACCGCACAGACTTCATTCACTCTTCCTTTTTCGTTCAGTCTATCTCTCTGTGGAATGCGCTTCCCCTGGAAATCAGGATGGCAACCAACCGATTATCCTTTAAAGTTAAAGTTCGCGAGCACATTCGCAAGAAGCTGGCAGTATCATCACAACGGTAATGTTTTCCCATTGTTTGTCTTAATTATTTTAATATATTTATGTATATTTATTTGTCCATAGATTTATATATATATAATTAGGTTTATATATTATATTTATAGTTTTAATAGGTATATGTATATCTTTATATTTAAATAATATTATTTTATTCCTCAATTCTCACTATTGCACCTACCACTGTTTGTCTCTGCATCGCCCAAAGGTTGACTGGTAGAAAATGCCTATGGCATTAAGTCCGCCTCTGTACATTTCTGTGCTTAAAGTATTAAATAAATAAATAAATAAAATAACAAATGGACATTAAAGACGAACGATTAGCGAAGAATCTCAAACTCAAACCCCCTTATTACAAAACAAGGTTTATCTTCAGACCCAGGCTTAAAACATGGAGCCATTATTGAATTTCGAACTTTATTCCGACTATGGTAAAGTTCCTAAACACAAAACTGACAACTTAGTACCGAACTAAGTTTTCAGTTTTGTATAAAGAACGGTATTTCAATCACTGTTACGTTCTTATTACAAAAACTGGCTCCATGGTTTAAGCCATGTCAAAATATAAATCTTGTTTTGTAATAAGGCGGAAAGAATTTATTTAAATTAAACCATTTACAAGCACTTTGGAATTGTAAAAGGAGTAACTCCATTCCAAAGCGAGTTTCTTTGCAGAAAAACAGACAAGAAACTCCATGGACTCTCCATGGGCAAGACGTAACCCTATTCTTATATATTTACATAGATAGTAAAACTCTAACGGCCTTATTACAAAACAAGGTTTGTCTTTAGACCCAGGTTTAAACCATGGAGCCATTATTGAATTTCGAACTTTATTCCGTCTGTGGTAAAGTTCCTAATACAAAACTGACAACTTAGTACCGAGCTAAGTTTTCAGTTTTGAATAAAGAACGGTATTTCAATTACAGTTACGTTCTTATTACAAAAACTGGCTCCATGGTTTAAGCCATGTCAAAATATAAATCTTGTTTTGTAATAAGAAGGTAAAACTTTCATTAGTGCATGATTGATTATAATTTCCAATTATTTAAACTGTGAGAAATGTCGGAAGATGACCTGACTCAACTTTATCATACCTCGGGTCATCTACGACTTAGGTATGATAACGATCTTCTGTAACTCGAAACAAAAAACTTCGTAATCAAAACATTTTAAGATTATGAGAATGTGTAGTTTTATAACAACACTAGAATTCATTATACTTGTACAACTTTAACAGAAAAATTATAAAATGCCTTAGTTATCATCATTCATCATTACAGCCGAAAGACGTCCACTGCTGGACATAGGCAAAGGTTTGCCATAATCGCCACGCTTGACAGGCGGGTTGGCGATCGCAGTATGGTGTTAAAATGCATAGACAACGCTGCTGCCCATTCTCTAGTAAGTCCCTTAGTCGCCTTTTACCACACCCATGGGAAGAAATGAGGCGGTGCTTTACGTTCGGCACCACGCAGACAAGTGCCTTAGTTTATGATGTAGTACAAAAACGTCTTTACTTTTAAACTTTTTTGCAATTAAAAAAAAAGTGTTGAATTTATTCCTGGTAGTAGAACAAATAGAAATAATACTTACATCGATTATTTAGTGTCATCGCATAGTAATTAGGAGACTCTTTTTATAGTGTGGAAGCCAAAAGATTAACAACTTTTTCTTCTTTGATTTATTAACGGCCATGGGGAACCAAACTATGTTAGCGTTGTGGACTCGGCTTTATGATACAGTCAGACCGGGATTGTCGGACCGGGATTAACGATCAACAGTCAATGAACCCCGTTCCGTTTAAGGCTACCGTTCGATTTGGTGCACTACCTGAATATAATTTATGCATGTGTGTGATGTGCGCTTTTCCGGAGCAAATAAACATTTATGGATACTATAAAACTATCCCAGTTCTTTTTGTTTTATTTAGGTAGATCGATCCATTTCTTTTTCAATCGTTGGTATATTGTATTTGTTCTTAGAACACATTTCTATTCATCATCTATTTGTATATTGACTTCTCAAATCGCTAGACGGTTAGAAGGCTATCGAATTATCAAATACTCGTAGTAGATTGTTATACAAGGGGCTAAAATGACCCATTTTATATGAGGTAGTGAATAGTAGCGAGGGAGTAAATAGAAACCGAGTTATAATGGGTTTTTAGCGCCGTGTGTTACACTATACTTTTCACTACGATTGCGAGAAAAAAAAATATGGATTATTGACATATACACCATAAACACCAACATGACGGCAACCGATTGAAAATTATTTATTTTCCTTTCTTTTCGATCTGCAAATACGGGTCTCCATTCTCACTAGATGATGACATTTTCACTGTTGTTAAATAAATTACGGTCACCAATTCAATTTGTAATTAGAGAAAAAGCGCCAATGCCTTTTTTTAATTTTTCTGTAGCCGCAACCAAGGAACATTTATAGTCACCTACGGTGAGGCCGCAACGCAATGCACGCATTCTACCGAAGAGTACGCTGCTTTTAGTTCCATTTTTTTAAATAAAATGTTCTTCTTTTTTTACGAAACAGTCGAGTCTTTATTCATGATTATTCCACAGCTGTAGCCCGCGAAATTCAAATTTTCTTACGTTTTTTGCTATTTGCAGGTCAGTGTCAGGTTGTATCTTTATCACAATATGATTCGTGACTATAACAGGCATGTATTTACATAATTATAATCATTAAAATTACATTAATACATCTACAGCTGCGGATTCACCTTAAGAACAATGACTTTTTCGGTTTTGTAGGCTCGTTGGTAACCGACAAAGAAAAAAAATACTTTTTCCCCTAGAGGATGATATGCTATTTTAGCCCCGCTATGGTACGCTAAAATTACAGACTTTTTGAGCAAGCATAGGGAAAAAATATTTTCATTGAGAAGATAAATAAAGCGCTAATTTTTTTAAATAACCGTTTTAATTTATTTTAACTATGCAGCTTGGCACTGAACTTTAGTGCATCATAGTTTCAACCTAATTATCAGCTGACATGCATTAATAATCGAATTTTACGTCGCCGGCCGGTCGCACACGCGCCGCACAAATAAATCACAATCGCATCTCAGAACAATGCTCGCTCCGGCGAGATGAGAGGGGTGCGCACCCCAGCTGCGTGCCGCGATCGATCGTGGACCACTCTCCGCCACTACACGACACATTGTCTGTCAAAGCGGCTCCAACTTCAAACGTCCCTGACACCGTCCCGCAAAAAAATTAAAATCAGTGTTTTTAATTAGTGTTATGTGTTAATTTTTTTTTATTCAATGGAGGGGCGGAGGTCTTGGGATGGCGTGCCTCTGGGCGAGTCGCTTTCTCCACCACAGTCAGTTCCGGGCCGCAGGACGCCGCTGGGGGCCGTGGGGCTGGGCGGCTTCTACATGCAAGGTGGCCAGCCTCCGCCGCCTCCGCAGCATTGTTACCCAGCAGACGAGAACCAGCCAGAACCAGGAACCAGTTACGGACAAAGGTCAGTTTTTTTCGCCCAAATTCTAATATAATGATGATCTTTCATTGCACTTTGATAATGTCATTCGCTTCTTTGAATTGGATTCATACTAATTGCAGGGTTTCTGCTGCAATCCGGCTTTTTAATCGGCCCGAATTTCTGTTTGTAAGCAAAAGCAGATGTTTTTTCGCGCATGCGCTTTGACAGTAGACAGCTAACAAAAAAAGCTAGCGATAGTATAATTTGACTTTAAAATTGAACGAAACCTCATAGTATTTTTTAATTATCGTTAGGTAAATGCAATGTTATAGGTATACAACTGAATCCAATGGGAAAATTTTAATCTTAAATTTTTTAACGTTAACATTTTGACCGGTTGGTTAAGTTAGTGTACAAAACGTGGATTTTTGGATGTCTTGGTAGCAGGATATTAAGTTAATTGAATACAGTATTTTATAACTCTGACATGCAACGATAAGTTTTTAGTTTGAGCCCAGTAGCTAATCATTATTCCTGTCAACAAACTAAATCAGTTGAATTTGTTTCCACAAACTTATTATTACTGCAAAAGTATTGTTTATGTTAAAATATTTTTTTAACTTAGACAATACTTTTAAATAAAACTTTTTATAAAAAAAAAATTACCGACTTCGGAATTTCGGAAACGGTGGCAAAAAACTAAAGTACAGACACCGACTTCCGAAATTAAAGTTATTTTTCACTTTGTAGTGTTTTTTGGAAGTCGGTTATGTTTTTTATTTTTAACTTTTTAGTGGGTCAGTTTTAAATTTATCTAAGTTACAATAGCCTTATGTCAACTGCTCATCACCTTTTACAAATTATTGCTTTTCCCGATGCTGGGACGTTAATTGTTGAGGAGTTCTCCTGGTAAGAACCAGGAGAACTGTCACTCACCATATGCATTGTAACGAGCGTTAATTGCTTAGAAACCATATTAAAGTACCTAATCGAGTCGCAACCCGTTAAATACTTACTTATTATTATATTGTTCCGGTGGCCATCTTTGGTCTCCATCATCAGTTCCACTTCACCAAATGGTGATTTCCGTGAGCAAATGCTCGAGTTACAATAAAAAATACCCAAATCGCTATAGGTTTGCCTATAAAATTTGAGGGTTTCCCTCGATTACCATGAGATCCTCTCATCAGATCCTAATCTGGTGGCAATGGGCCCATCTCGGGAGCATACACTCACAAACAAAAAAATAATTTTCAAAATCGGTTCATCATTGACGGAGATATCAGTGAACAAACATAAAAAAAAAACCATACAGCCGAACATATAACCTCCTCCTTTTTGGAAGTCCGTTAAAAATGCGGTCTTTTCTGCAACTACTCTTACCGTTAAAACTAAGTACCCAGAGCAACATTTTCATACAAACGAGGTTATTTTGAAGCCTCGCTTCATTGTCAGGTAACGATACGGATGAGATCTGATAGCAGTTCTCCAGAGTACGCATGGAGGAGGTAAAGTAAGGTAAAGCGCCTAAGGCACCCAACTGATCAGACAAGCCATTTACACCAGAGAGTGTGTAGAGTTCTGAGTGTTCGGATTTTTTATTCATAAACAACTCCGGTATGAAATATCGGTTTGATCAGTTGGGCGCCTTAGGCACTCTAGACCTCCTCCATCCATACTCTGGAAAGCTGCTATCAGATCTCATGCGAATCGTTACCTGACGGAGAACCGAAGCTTCGAAATGATCACGTTTGTATGAAAATGTTGCTCTGGGTACTTAGATTTGACGGTAAGGGTAGTTTGCAAAACAGCACATATGGCATAAATGCAATATAATCTATAAGTAATTCATATCGTGTTACATATGTCACAAAAGCACACATGTTCACAATAATAATCAGGACAACACCGGCACTACTAGTGCAGCATCTGTGCACAATAGTGTACTATAGTGCACAATAGTGATCTATTGTTCAATCTCCGACCCTTGCGACAAGTATTTTGCTCCTGTTGACCGCGATAATGTTTACTGTAGACACTTTAAAAGGGGTAGATTTAGACGCGGCTTAATTGATAAGAAGCTTTGCTCGCGACGAACCCTCTTTTATTTACTTGATTTACTTCATCACCACTGTTTATCAAACTCAAACTCAAAGCATTTATTTCAATTAAACCATTGACAGGCACTTTTGAATTGTCAAGAAGTCGGTCAGTTACAAATATGAAGCTAGTTGCCCATTCCAAATAGTAGGTTCCTATGGAGAAGAACGGGCAAGAAACTCCACGGACACTCTTTTAAATTAGAATATTGATACAAAATATTGGTTACATCATTCATATTGAAGTTAAACATGTGAGAACGATGCAATACGTCAAAAGCGTCCGTGATAAAAAGATAAAAATTCTAAACTAAAATAATTAAAAATAAGCCGTGGCAGCTAAGAGATGACCAGTCCCAACTGACAGCGCCCGTTCACGAACATGACGCATGGATCAGCACCATTCAGATCAACCATTTTGAAGGGAGCTAAATGATCCAACACACACGCCACCATCAGCGAGACATCTGAGTGAGCATGACATACTCTCAGCCGCCAGGGCACATTTAAATAAATAAATAAAAATAAAAATCGTTTAATTCAGGTATTAAACCCATAGTAAAATTACAAAAATAAAAATAAAACAAAATTACAATCCATTATAAGTCAATGAAAGACATAATTACCCGGTAAATGGTAGCTCTATTGTACATAGTACTCACACCTGTGATATGCAATTATATAATACAAAGGAGATTCGAGTTTATACAATGAAAAGATAGTCTTCCAATCTTCATCAGCTCCAACAGTAATTTCAAATGTTAATAAATTAGTTATGGTTGTGGAGCTGGACCAGCATTGAGCCAAGCAGTTTATTTCTTTTATGTCACCTAACGTGCCAGAATATGAAGGTACGCGTTTTTAATACATTTACCCTAAAAATACATTATTTATTAGGTAAAATGGTAGGTACTCGAGGCTAAACTCAAAGGCATACTAAGAGAGATGGAATTTTATAATAAGAATGTAAGAATGGTGGAACTGTTTAAATCATGTTTGAAGAATTAGGGGGTCTACTCCGTAAATAAATCCGAAGTATCAGCCGAATGTTTGGCCGTTTCCTGACTACGGCTGACAACGGCGAACAAAAGAAAACCGGCCAAGTGCGAGTCGGACTCGCGCACGAAGGGTTCCGTACCATTATCTATAAAAATGGCAAAAAACACGTTTGTTGTATGGGAGCCCCCCTTAAATATAGGTTTTATTTTAATTTAATAATTTATTTTTAAATTCAATATATATCTACATATTCTGTGAATATTTCAGGCGTCTACCTGTTGCCGTTATCAATATAGAGCAAAAACGAGCAAAAAAGATCACGTTTGTTGTATGGCAGCCCCTTAAATATTTATTTTATTCTATTTTTTTGTATTTTTTGTTATAGCGGCAATATAAATACATCATCTGTGAAAATTTCAATTGTCTAGCTATCACGGTTCATGAGATACAGCCTGGTGACAGACGGACAGACGGACAGACAGACAGACGGCGGAGCCTTAGTAATAGGGTGCTCGTTTTACCCTTTGGGTACGGGACCCTAAAAAAAGACAATCAAAGAGATAAGTCAAAGTCAAACATGTGACTTGAAGTCAGGTAAGGATTCAAAGTCAAAAAAGGAAACGTTGGAAGTCAAGAAACGGCCGACCATTCGGCCGATACTTCGGGTTAACGCTTCAGAGTAGACCCCTGCACTCAGACATACAGATCCAAAGCCAACAAAGTGTTTATACTAATCACATTAAATTCTGTTTTAGCATTTGAGAACATTTCAAAGCTATTATACATTTAGCATAGTTTAAACAATCCAAAATAAACGGGCGATTACCTCATAAATTCTATCACAAAGCTACAGATACCATTAAGGTACACATTTCATCAGCATGTACCGATTGTTTGACACTGTAGATATTGCAAATGCTTTAATAGGCGTAAACGTACTTGTATAACGCATACTTTATGTAAACCCGAAATAGAAAGCGTATATTTAGCTAATACTGGTTCTAAGACTATTGGAAGTTGATATATCAAAGGAAATGGGTCTAAATACTATCCAGATCACACGGATCACACAACCATGTGTAATTTATATGATATCAATACTAAAATAGCTTATCATCATCTACAGCTTCTCTTAGAGTCGCTCGGTTTGTAATATTTCAATTAGAATATAATAAAGTTTATTATTGCCGCGTCTAAACATTCTAAGTACCGCAGGGTATCAAGTACGCATTTCGCATTAGTATTCCGTGGGTAAAGCTTCCGAGGTTCCCGTGTCTCCCCTCTCCCCTCTCCCCTCGTTAGAGTCGTTAGCGTCCGACATACAAGCCCATTCATTGCGTTCAAAGAGTATTTGCCACTTGTTCCGCTCTGCCTCACCGCCAACCCTTATCGAATCCTAACTAAGGGGACGCTGCGTTGTACGCAACTGTACTTCCCAATTCCAATTCTATTGCCTGTCAGAAATAGTTCATAACTCAACTGCTTGTAAATGCTATACGAGTCATCGGTTTACAATACTTTCTTGAAATAGATTCTGTCATAAATAAACCCGAAATAAATTTAAAGCTCTTACCGTCAATCAGAAAATGATGAGAACAGTGTTCTAATTTTAACACTTCTGTTAGTATATTTATTGTAGGTATGTGAAAATAGCGGAAACGTGACGAAAAATCTTCTGCGATTACGTTTTGTGAATGTTTTCAATGACCTCGTAATAGTGTCGTTGCATAATATTGTATAACTACATACTTCCCAGATGTCACGTTGTTAGCGAATATAATGTATAATCCCGTAAATCACCAATTTGATGTTTGTAATCCGCAGTTGGCTCTCAAACTCAAACTAAATATTATTTTGACTGCAATATGAAGCAATCAAATAATATTTAGGACTTATTTAGAGTCTAAAATTAACCAATAACTTATAAATTACAGAGCTATCAACGACTCGAAGTCAAAACAGAAGATGCGTCAAGGCAAGAACGTACGACTGAACATAAACGCAAGAGAGCGACGCCGCATGCACGATCTTGTAAGATATCATTTATCTACACTAATTAATTAATATTTATTGTATTTATTTTGTTTGGCTACACTTTTATATATACACCACGGGATAAATATCATAATAAGAATTCAAGAGAGCTAAGTACAGACTTTTGTATATCCAAAACTTACCATCTACAAATGATTTGAGTTACCCTTTCTTTTTTTTTTTTGGGTGGGAAATTATCCAATAACTTCTCCTGCTCTGGGCGGAGCGGGAGAGCGTGTCAGACTTTTACTGACTAAAACCCACCCGTGTTCCTTCCGTTACCTGTGTGCCAGGGCGACGATATCCCTTTCGGACAAACTCGCAACCCTGGCAGGCATTGGTCCTAACGGACCCCGTCAGTTGGTGCGGACATCTCTTTGAGGCGGGCGTGAAACACAACGCGCCGTCGATCTGGGTCCTTGTCGGACGGTGAGCTACCCATCGCTCACCGTCCGCAAGTCCGCGCCTACGATGGCTGGAAATCGTCTTGCGACTCCCGACCGACTTGCGTACCTTGCCTCTCTCTCCTACGTTCCGCATCCTCCTTCGCGAGCATTACTGCTTCGCAGAAAGAGGTGACGGCCTCCCATGCACTCTCGCTCCGAACCATGGCCTGAACCAGGGCCGGACGCGAGAGGTCGCCGCCACCAATCGCCTCCGTGAGGACAAGGCGGTGCTCCGCCCAAGCCGGGCAGACCTCCACCGTATGCTCCACCGTGTCCTCCGGGCGATCCACACAGTGGTGACACCCGGGCGATTCCTCCCGCTTTATCCTGACCAGGAACCTACCGAAACAACCGTGTCCGGTGAGGACCTGCGTCAGGCGGAAGGTGAGCGCGTGGCGCCTCTCTAGCCACTTCTCAAAGAGGGGACTTATCGCCACAATTTTGGCGTGCACAATTTGAATTGCCCTTAACATTGCATGCTACAAATCAGGCATAACTCAAGCGTTATTACTACACAAATATAGATGGTTATTTCTAGGACTAAAGTAATTGTGCAACAGCATTTCTATGAAATTGATAATTTGTACTTTGCACTAAACTGTTACATAACTTGTGCCGGTGTTATTCCAGAATGATGCATTGGACGAGTTGCGTGGAGTGATACCGTATGCTCACTCACCTTCTGTCCGCAAGCTGTCCAAGATTGCAACGTTGTTGCTCGCCAAGAACTACATCCTGATGCAGGCCAGCGCGTTGGAGGAGCTCAGAAGGTACCACGTGCCACTTTTCAAATGTTTGCCAACGCCTTCATTCAAGCGGATCCCGTACTATTTTAGTTTCAGTATAAACATGGCTATGAATATTTCTTGGGAAACTAAAAATAGTTTGTCCTTCATCTGATCTGCGCTTTGAACCCGAGTTCAAATATTTTATTTGATAATGGTCCAAAAACGTAAAATACAATAAATGACTTCAATAATTGCGTAGAGCAGAAAGCAAATAAAAACTTTTTTAATGCGGATGCGTGATGATCATAAATTATCTGAACGTTTTAATTGATTTCAGATTAGTAGCATACCTTCAAAGTACAGCAACAGCTGCAGGTATCGTTGCACCTCCAGGTTTCGACCTGACCGGATTCCCAGCGGCTGCGAAGCTGCTTGCAGGTCCACTTCCTGGCCCGCCCCCACCCCCCGAGCCGCCATCTTGAGATTCAACCGTCAAACTAGAACCCTAAACGACAAGGGTACCTAGAATTAATGTCAGTCCATACGATATAGACTGATATGCACATACGCTTCTTGGGACATCAGAATATCTTGAGATTTATGTCCGAAAAGCACTGTATCGTGTGGACTGCGCGCTACGTTTTTATCTACGAGTAATTATTTAAGCTAAGATATTAAAATACTCTTGATAAATTATTTAGGTTTAAAGATTAATTATGAATAGATCTCAAATTAGTTTGTAAGGTGTGTAAATAATTCGACATTTACCTGCAACAGTATTATTATTCGTAATTTGTATTTAAGTATATGAAGCGACTTTCTCGTCGTAGATAAGCTAGCAATTGCAATGCTTCGAAGGCACCTAAAAATCGAACGCGATAAACATACGAGGAAGGAGGAACTTTTCGACTTGTCACTATGTCGTATACTCGTACCTATATACGCCATACGCGTATATATTATATTGTAAGGTAATTCCTAGTCCAATCCTAATAGAATAATATCGTCCCAAAGAAGCGAGAAACTCTATCCATTTTTAAAAGCATTAACAAAAAAAGATAAGTTATTGTTAGTTGGTTCTAACGATAATCATCTATTTCTATGGGAAAAATAATTGAATTTCTTTTGGAAATCCAAGAAAAATGTCCGTGGGTATCCCCTTCAGAGATAATATACGTAATTCTAATCATTTATTTATGTACGGGAAGTGGTTAGACGTTTTTATAAACATTTCGAGTGCGAATAGAATTTATTACGGAAGATATCATCCATACGTTTAAATGTTTTTTTTGAGAAATCGTTGCTAGTCTAATAATATATTTAGTTTCCATGCCGAATATATAGGTAACTAATTACTTATTTTAAACACTACCTACATCAATATTTTAAGCTTCCGTAATTGGGTAACAATTAAGAGTAGGTTCAGTGATTAATTGAATGGGTACTAATTGTTTTCTGGCTTTGTTATCAGCATTAGATATAATCTCTTAACCTAAGTATCGAGTTAATTAGTTATACAATTTCCATAGATATTAAAACTTTAATTATATTTCCCATCTTGTATGGTTAAGGAATGTGTTAAAGCCATACGAAGAATGTCTATATTGCTATTAAATAACATCACATCATTTGGCAGCTTTGTATGGGAAGCTAGCAGACATTACGTAGCTACAACTAAGTAATAAAGCCCTGGGAAATTATTTCCTTATTCATAAACTGTAATTAATTATTATAATAGAGATAGAGTAAATATCTTCAGATGTATTTAATAGATAATAAGGATTTATTTATTTATCCAGGAATTTGTAGATCCAATATTGTTTTTGTGTGTCGTTTTTTTTTCATATTCCTAGGCATTATTTTACTTATCGACCTATTTAGACTGAAATGCTATTCCAAGACATGCTTTTGATATAATTATATATCAAAATAATTATTTATTTATATTTATTAATATTCATAATAATTCTATTTGTATTTAAACATGATTACTGTTATGCTTTCGAATTAGATATTATGTAGATATAATTAATTTATATTTAGGATATAAGTTACTTTTAAAAACATATAAAACAGTAGTTTTTAGAATCTTTCTCTGTGAGTAATCCAGAGAACAATGTGAAGCATGTGCCAAAAATGAAGTAGATTTGTATTATATACATAGGGAAATATATTATTTACAAACTAGGTATTTAAATTGTCATGTTCAATGTCGATTTTACGTAGTTATAAGAATATTGATGTTTTGTAAACTTCCTCGTGAAATTTTAGTAATAGTTATTTTTACTAATACCTACTTATTTATAATTGAGACGGTAAAAAACGTTTTGTAGTGTAGTGTATAGTATCTGTGGTAATTAGATCGTGTGAAATTTTATATAATTTACGGCCATATATTACTCAAAACATTTATGTATGGCCCCGAAGATTATGTAAGTGTTTAATATTAAGTGTAGCTTACCAATAATTAACAAATCATTGCTCTATTAACTATTATTAAGCTCACTATCCATCGATATTTTTAAAATATTCCTATCTATCTTATATTTACTATTATTAAAATCCTTCCTTAAACTCGTTAAGAAATATAATATAATTGATGCATTTAAGTCACAGGAAAAACCTTGTGAAGGTTTGTAAGTAGCGCAAAAAAAATTGGCACAAACTAATCGTGAATGTGGAATGAATCTTATGGTATATGATATAAGTACGATATGCAAAGAAAAAGAACAAGACTCTACACCGCAAGCATTGTATCTGAGGTCCTAGGATAGTTTCAATAGCTATGAATACGACAAAGTAGTCTTTTTCGCACAAGTAGTCTCGCAGAGACCAGGGAACCATGTCACAAAAGGGATGAGGCATGATAATGATGAATCTTTTTCGAAGATCTTTCCTAAGTGTTCAAAAAAGTCTCAAGATCGAACCAATACCGTTATTGAATACATAAACTCTGGTTAAGAATACCTCAGAAAATAGCGATAAGGCGAATAAGGCTTGGGTAAGTTCTTTGCATTCCTCTGGCCTCAAGGCTTCCGCATACAGGCGCGACGCGACTCTGGTGGAACGAGTTTTATGACAACTTCACGAAAATTGTTCTACCGGAGTCGGGTCGCGCCTGTCTGCAGGGTCGCCTTCAAGATTAATAATTTGAGCATTCCCATTATTTAATAATCCAACTAGAAGTTAAGCTAAGTAAAATGTGATTGTTATTAGCAATATTTTTCTTTATAAGTGACTGGAATTAACGTGTAGTTCATAGATTATAGTGAATTGTAGGTAATCTCATTTACGGTTTTCTGAAGTATTGCTCTAGTTAGTAAACTATGGTCAATAAAGTATACTTGTAACTACAAAAGACCGTCTTTCTTTTGGTAAAAACTACTTAACCTACAGCATGTCTCGAAATTAACGCACACCACCAAAAACCCTAATTAGAATATTATACAAATACAAAAAATACAAATACAAAATATTTTATTGTCACAATTAGCAATGTTTGGAGCCTTCTTTTAAGCAAAACAGTGCCTGTATTAGGAGACTATGACACGACTATGACGACTATGACTTTGACTATGAGTTACAAAAAATAGTGTACTGCATGTGACATTAGCCCCCTAATTACAAAACAAGGTTTATCTTCAGACCCAGATTTAAAACATGGAGCCATTATTTAATTTCGAACTTTATTCCGTCTATGGTAAAGTTCCTAAACACAAACTTTTCAGTTTTGTATAAAGAACGGTATTTCAATCACTGTAACGTTCTTATTACAAAAACTGGCTCCATGGTTTAAGCCATGTCAAAATATAAACCTTGTTTTGTAATAAGGCCGTAGGGGTTTTTTTGATTAATTACCAAATAACTTCTTCCGCTCTGGGCGGAGCGGGAGGGCGTGTCAGACTTTTACTGACTAAAAGCCACCCGTGTTCCTTCATTTGCCTGTGTGCCAGGGCCACGATATCCCTTTCGGACAAACTCGCAACCCTGGCAGGCATTGGCCGTAACGGACCCCGGACGGCGAGCTACCCATCGCTCACCGACCGCAGGCCCCCGCCTACGGTGGCCGGAAATCGCGGCTTGCGACTCCCAACACCCGGGGCGTTTCCTGCGGCGACTAGGGGCGTGAGGGTGCGAACCCTGCCTCTCCCTCACGCGTTCCGCCTCCTCCTTCGCGAGCATTACTGCTTCGCAGAAGGAGGTGATGGCCTCCCATGCACTCTCGCTCCGAACCCTGGCCTGAACCAGGGCCGAACGCGAGAGATCGCCGCCGCCGATCGCCTCCGTGAATTAGACACTTATTATTAAAATGCCTAAGGCATTAAGTCCGCCTTTGTACCTTATTGTGTGCGAGAAGTTTAAATAAATAAATAATAAACGTTGTGGGATATGTTGTGGTGTGGTGTGGAGTGTAGTGTGGCTGTGTTATAATAGGGGCTCAAGGCTTAATAACAGCCGCACGGGTCCATCGAAGGTTAATCTACGCTTGTGGGGGTCGGTCCGTGGATAGGTGACCATTCATTACATAACGAGATCCCTCCGTGCCTCGGAAAGCACGTTGAGGCGCTTACAAGAGGCAAATGTTAAAAGTAGGCTTGTCTTAAACAAAAATATTGCCAAATCTATATAGTTTGTGGTAGCGGAAAAAATATATGTTATTCTTGAACATATTTCTCAGAACTTGGTTGTTACCAAAAGACGTTTAGATAAAACATCTCCATACAAATTAACGGTAAACTAACCCTTTCCTTTGCGTTTCAATCCAAAATATCTGTATTAAATATCAACGTACGGTTGGTATTCAATTAATAACAAGAACGTCTTATTTGTATTCAGAATTTGGTTGTTTTTTATTTTCGATTACAGAAATTATCATCATCATTTCATCATTTTTGGGTAAATAAATAATTGCTTCATATTTTGGAATAAATTACAAGCGTTGTGTCATCGCGCTTCTCTTTCTTTTGTATGCAGTCTGGCAGTGACAGCGGTTTACCTTTTGTCAGCGTCTTAAACCGTTGGTCCCCACTGTCATTTGTTGATCTTTGACAGTCGCTGAAGGTAGTCCGAAGCCCGAAAGTCCGACAACCAGTCTAGCGACTAAGGCGTATCGTATTACGCAGAAACTAGGTTGTGGAGGTCAGATGGGCGACTGCCTATACTATACATGGAGCCACTGCTCCATGTAAAATACTGGCATTCAGCGGCATCCGGTTAGACTGGAAGCTGACCAGAACATAGTTGAGAAACACATTGATGACAAATAATTAGGTATGAAAAAACGATTGTAGGCAATTTATTATCTTCGATGCATCTTTTTGAGGCTGACTGTACTGTACATAAGGAGAAGATATAGCGAGATTTTTAGGATTCCGTACCCAAAGGGTAAAACGGGAACCCTATTACTAAGGCTCCGCCGCCGCCGTCTGTCTGTCTGTCTGTTTGTCCGTCTGTCACCAGGCTGTATCTCATGAACCGTGGTAAGAGTTACCTAGACAGTTGAAATTTTCACAGATGATGTATTTCTGTTGCCGCTATAACAACATTAATACTAAAAAACAGAATAAAATAAATATTTAAGGGGGCTCCCATACAACGAACGTGATTTTTTGCTCGTTTTTGCTCTTTATTGATAACGGCAACAGCTAGACGCTTGAAATATTCACAGAATATTTAGTTATAATTATATTCACTATAGAAAAAAAAATTGCCATTTTTATAGATAATGGTACGGAACCCTACGTGCGCGAGTCCGACTCGCACTTGGCTGGTTTTTTAATTAGTTACCTACTTTTAAACATCTCGAGGTATCTAATAAATTGAAGTTGGTAGAAGCCCAAAATATGTACATACTTATTCCTTTTACTTTATAATGCTTTGTTAAAGAGCACAGGGTAGAACCCGTAGAACCGTTACTTTAGTTTTATAAAAATGAGCGGCTGAAGCAAGCCTCAGCGATGCCATACAGCGGCACTAAGCGGTACTATCTACTGCACGACTTCGCATGATACCATCAAACTCTTTAGGAAAACAAGTGAGCAATCAGTCGTGTTCTCCAACAAAAAGTTTAGAGACTCCCCAACAGATGGCGCTAACGTCTTGAATTAGCAATTCAGCATAAAATTAATTGCAACATTACTGTAAGAGAAATGATACATAACACTGTCAGTTATAAATGTTGCAATAATTTGCGTAATAGTATTCTAATACATCAGCTTTAAAACCGTTAGGATAGCAACACTGTATTGATGAGTGCGGGTTCTCATTTGCTTTACGAAACCTAATGGCTCTGGCACAATGGCCGCTGTTGGCCTCGTTTCAACGTGAATGGATGGATTACTTAGTATTTTGATTGACCTCTTGTTTACAAATGGAGCGATGGACGTTGATATTTGAATACACTGAGACTCTGTGTTAATGATTTATATAGGTACTTATCAGGTAGACAGTTTATCTACATGTATACGTTCAGTTATATAGAGTGTAAGTATGTATTTATATCGTTACTGTAGGTAACTCTACGTAGTAACGTCGCAAACCATCTACAGCAGAGCTTCTTAAAGTGGGGTCCACGGACCCCTTAAGGGTCCGTAGCATTGGTATCAGGGGTCCGCAGTAGAGTTAACTCTTAACATATTTATTAGGAAATTGTGTAGTAAACTCAGCATTTCTCGGCCAAGCCACACCATAAATGTATTACACCTAAAAATATAAAATGTAAACTTAGGCAATATTACTTAAGTATTTTAAAGGAATGATTGTAACCACTTAATGACCTAAAGATTTTATTAATTGTAGTTTGATAATGAGATAGACTCACGATAGCATAAGTTTAAACCTTAGTGGTTTTTGATTGCTATCTAATATTTAATCCTGTGTTCTTTGTATCTATGATAATTAAATTAAAAAAAAAAAAAAAAACCTAAAATTAGGCTTGTTTTCTTTTCCTAAAATATTCTTTGACAGGGGTCCGTGGAATTGTTTAAATTATGAAAGTGGTCCGTGACTGCAAAAAGTTTAATACAGCCTTTTTAGGGTACCGTAGTTAACAAGCAACTCTTATAGTTTCGCCATGTCTGTCTGTCTGTCGCGGTCGGTCCGCGGCTTAGCTCAGAAACTCTTAAGTAATAGTTAAGCAAATGTTACTCCTCGACTGAAGATTTTATGTATGAAAAATGTACGTAAGTACCTAAATATTTAACATGATTACCTCTAAATCATCATTTTTATCTCCTTGACCTTATTGCATTTTGACCTATATAATTAATCTGTTTTACAGTTTTACAACTATTGTTAAATTATAATGGTTAATAATTATACTCACCTACGGCGAGGCCGCAACGCAATGCACGCATTCTACCGAATAGATCGCCGCTTTTAGTTCCATTTTCAAAAGTAAATTGTGTTTTTTTTATGAAACAGTGATATGTCGAGTTATTGATGGTGAATCCATATCTGTAGCCCGTGAAATTCAAATTTCCTTACGTTTTTTAGGCTATTTGCAGGTCAGTGTCAGGTTAAATCATTAATACAGCTACCGCTAAGAATAATTACATTTTTTGGTAACAGACAAAAATTAAAAACAAAATACTTTTTCCCCTAGAGGAAGATTATGCTATTTTAGCCCCGCTCCGGTACACTAAAATGACGGACATTTTGAGCAAGAGGAGTGAAAAAAAAATTGTAGGGAAATTTTGCACGTAAAGTGGGGATGATTTTTTTTTTCTAGTCTATATGGTGTGGGGTATCGTTGGATAGGCCGTTCTATAATGATAAATAATGATCATTAAAAAAATAATGATTCGGATCTGTGAAAACCATTATCGATTCAGGAATCCGTTTGCGTAATATTAAGCTTTAAAGTGCTAACTTTTGTTAGATTCATGTGTCCGCCTACCCTGCCAGCTAAATGGTTGATTTTGGATACGTGGAAAACTTCATGGTAGTAGTAAATACATTTAACGAAGTTAATATCACAGCTAAGTAGGCATTACTCGTTAACTTATCCTAAATCCTATCCAAAATCAAACTTTGTAGTTTTAATGTTTGTTCTTGGAATAAAATCCCAACTACGGAATCCTTCATTGTACGTACCTGGTCCGATACGCACTTGACTGGTTTTTGTTCTTTATCATTTGTGCCCACGGTGAGGTTTGATATAAACATATAGGTATAGAGGTAGGTTCTTCCACCTACCGCTAAATTTAGGTATACATCTATACTAATATTATAAAGAGGCTATCGTCGCCGTAACATCACGCTACGGCCCTTAGGAGCCGAGCAAAAAGAAAAAAAAAAAACAGAAATAACGCTAAGCGAAAACAAAAGAAATAACGCTAAGCGAAAACAAAGTAATAGCGCGGGCGGGCGATGCAATGCGACGCAGTGGGTAGGGGGAACAAGAAGTTTCACGCGGACAAATTCTCGGGCAGAAACTAGTAATGTATATTATGTACAGTCGCCAGCATATCAAGTTACCACAAACTGTAAAATTTTCTCCATCAACATTGACAGGTTTAAAATCATTTGGAGAAATTTGACAGTTTGGTATAACCCGGTGTGCCTGACTGTCTGACTTGACTTGACTTTACCTGCTCAGTATTCAGGAAATAAGACAGAACCCAAGTTCAGTGAGTATACTGCAATGTATTAGGTATATTTTGTGAATTAAGTCACGTTGATTTGTTGGTCAGGGCGTTACAATGACCCTGATTATATAAAGACCATTATTTTCCTTGATGAGTCGGTTATTGATCGAAGTTTATAAACCAGCGGGGTAATTGCTTGACACACTTATAATGACAATTGATTGCAATGGGCTTCATTTTGACAATTCGATTGGTTCCCTTAAATCGAGTGCCTTTACGTCGAGTCTGAGAGTCTACTATTCTTGCAAAATATTGCTATTTTACGCTTTCTAATACCGTCGAGTTTAGTTAATAGGTACTCTCTTTTAACAGTCTATTATCTAATAAGATAATAGAATTGTTACCTACTACTAAACAGAACACACAACTACAGAACACGGGTTACAGAACTGTTAATAAACAGTTCTTCTCAAATCAAAAACTTAAATACTTAATATACTTTTTATTTAAATTTTAAAAGATAATATATGTTACTATTAGTAATTCAGTAGATTCAAATACAATAACATAATTATAAAATGTGTGGTGCCGGACGTAAAGAATAGCACCATCCCATTTCTTCCCGTGGGTGTCGTAAAAGCCGACTAAGGGACTTACTAGAGAATGGGCAGCAGCGTTCTCTATGCTTTTTAACACCATACTGCGATCGCGAACCCGCCTGCTAAGCGTGGCGATTATGGCAAACACCCCCCTTTGGGGAGGCCTAAGTCCAGCAGTGGACGTTTTTCGGCTGAAATTAACACATAAAACATGTGAACCTAACTGTACTTCAAAATATGCTATTATTAAACTCGACGTAAGGGTAGTAGAAGCAGGGTAAAGAAACTCGACATTAAGGGGACTATAACCGACTTTTAATGATTTTATACTGACGGTCACGTCTAAACGAGTAGCGTTAATGATTCGAAAAAAAATATGATAAATTAGAGCATTTTCTCAATAACATAATATGTGAATATTTTAAATTATGTTTATACTACATAGTGAAATTAATTTGTAAAGTTATGTCTAACGCGAATAAAAAACTGAGAATGGCGCAAAATCTACCAAGCGTATTTTTCTGAAACCTTCACCAATTTAAAGATAATTTAATCATTGATCTTTTAGTATACGCGTTTTATTAAAATACCTTTTGTTTTGTGTATAATAAATTAATAATGCATCAAATTTGGGACGGCGGCGCTCCTTGTTGGGCGAGTCGTATTACTGGCTGAACGTACGACGCGTTGCGTGAGCTCAGTACAGAACACGCAAGCTAACCACTCAAAGTCACTTGCATATATCTGCGTCTTAAGGCGCTGACAAGAGGCACAGATCTGTAGGCTTGTCTTAATTAAGGGGGATGCGCTAAGGTAGCCCGCGAAATTCAACGTTTTATGCAATTTGCAGGTCAGTAACAGGTTGTATGTTGATCTAAATATGATTCGCGGACGTAACAAATATAGCTTTACTTAATTATTATCATTAAAATATGCAATACATACAACTAAATCTCTCAAACTTAGAGATTTGTATTGCTAACTCTCCCGTCCCTTTACGTCGAGCCGAGAATCTTGTCTTTCTTCTATTACCGCTACGTCGAGTCTACGATTTATGTCCCGTTTCTACTCCCATAATGACGCTGACAACAGCTAAAGCGCAGTCACTGTCAGACTGCATACAAAAGAAAGAGAAGCGCGATGGCACAACGCTTGTAATTCATTGAAAAATATGAAGGAATTATCTATTTGTATCGAGATTTTTTTTCTAAACGTTTTGGTAACAACCAAGTTCTGAGAAATATTTTCAAGAATGACATATATTTTTTCCGCTGCCACAAACTATATAATTTTGGCAATTTTTTGTTTAAGGGGGATGCGCTAAGGTATCCCGCGAAATTCAAACTTTCTTACAATATTAGCGATCTAAATATGATTCGCGGACGTAACAAATGTGGCTTTACAGAATTATTTAATTATAATTAGAATCAGCAATACATTAACCCTCTTCGTAGAATCCTTTTGAATGACAATTTCAGAAATAGTCATTCAATAGGATTCTACGAACTTAGAGTGTGTTACGCAATTAGGGTACAGAGTACCTACTTCTTACAAATAATAAAAATTGTACCATCGAAATTTTTTATAAGTATCTACTTTTATGATACCGAAATAAATTCACACCCTCGGGGTTTCATTTCAACCCTAACGAGGGGTTAAAGGGGCTTACACAAATAGCTTCATACGTCCTTGTACGTAATATTTATTTAGGTATATTGGGAAGCAAGCAGTATGCTTTCCGACGTAAAACAGAACAATTTTACATTGACATGTCTCTAGAGGAACTTTCGTTCAAAAAGAAGTATTGACTCAGCAGTGAGACTTAAAAAAAATCTTCTGAACATTGATAAAATCTTATCATTTAAAAAAAAACCGGCCAAGTGCGTTGCGGACCACGCACAATTAAGGGTTCCGTAGTTGGGATGAATTTATCTCACGTACAAACTTAACATTGTAGTTGAAAAACATGATCCTCCATACATTCCAACTGCAAATGTAAGTTTGTACGCACAATATAGGTTTTCCTTATAGGTTTTCCTGTAATCTATAAGTAAAGCACTATTTTCTGTATTTTTTTCAACATTTTAGTCTAAGTAGTTTCGGAGATAAGGTCATTCGGAATGGTAATTTTTCATCTGTTTTGTTAAATAATTTCAAAAGTATTTATTTTAAAATTATCAAATATAGATATATGAAATCATTTGATATGTCACACGGTACAGTCAGCAAAACTTTACTTTTTCTTTTTTGTTGAAAAAGTTTTACTGACTGTACCGTGTGACATACTTATCTAATGAAAGGGCTTGTTTTAAAGATATCATATGTATTTTTTTTATAATTTTAAATTAAATACTTGCTTTTGAATTTATTTAAGAAAATAGATGAAAAATTACCACCCCCCCCCCCCCTCCCCCAATTTTGATAAAAATACAGAAAATAGTTCTTTACTTATAGATTACAGGAAAACCTATAAGAAGTCTGTGATCTTAAAATAACATGGTAAATCACTCAATATTGTGCGTACAAACTTATGTCCGATTCAATTGAAAGTACGTTAACCGGTAGTGATTTTGAAATGGTCACAGAAGCTATCGACTCGGTAAGCGATTTTGGGGTCCAATCACTTACATTAATTCACAGAGAACTTACATATAGATGCCGCATCGACCATAATTATGAGCAAAATAAAACAGCAGTGAGTAATTTAATCATCGAAATATATCAAATAATAAAAGTAACAGTATCAAGGTGTGGTGTTTCTTATGTCAAACTGACAAAATTGCGTTTTATTACTCCTCTCCATCGGTAACTATTTTTGGCTATTCAGCAAAATGCAGTAAAATCTTGTATCATGTACTATTTACTTACAGAGTTTTAATTTATTAGAATTATAACTTACTCCAGTCATATATTTAGAATTAAGAAATAAAGAAGTTTGTATAATACTTTATACACGTTGTTCTGTTGAAGGCAAACCCGAGTCGTTTCAGACGTATAGCTGACGTGTTTCCCCGCAATAGACGCGACAATAGCTTGCTTTGTCAGGAGCCAGCTAAGACAGCACTCATGCGCAAAAGTGTCTACTGCATGGCTCCAGTTATTTATAATCACTTGCCTAAGAGTTGGAAAGAGCTTCCAGTCCAATTATTTAAAAAAAGGCTTCGTAGCTTTTTAGTGGTGAAAGCTTATTATAATTTAAGTGAATACCTTACTGAGAAAGATTTTTTAAGTTAGAATAATGTATATTTTTTTGTGTACCTTCTTTTTCGTGTAATGTTTTTTTTTTTTTTTTAATTGTACCTACTTTCTAGTTATAAGTTGATATTTTATATCTTTTGCATGCCTACGTGGTAAAATATGGCTGAACTTTCAATATGTTTTTTTTTTGTCACCATTTAATGTTACCCATGTTTGCAAAATAAAATTATCTTTATCTTTATCTTTATCTTCTTTGTTAGTCGATATACTCCATTTGAAACAAGATTAGACATTTAAATAAATCTTTTTTACAGTCCGTTCAACCGATTTTGACTTATATTGCGTTAGTGGAATGACAAATGGCAGCGGTAAAAAACAGTTGATATTGTAACCACGTTTTTGCTTTTAATGCCATCCTTTTCCGTACGGAATAGAAGTCAAAACCGGTTGAACGGACTGTCAAAAGGTTTATCTAATCTTATTTCAAATAGAGTAAAGTTTGTTGTAACGAAACGCACAGGAGAGCCAAGTAGCGAAGTGAACCCTATCTATTATTTTCATTAGATAGATAGCATCTAGCGATGATTATGAGTATGTAGTAGGCAGAAATATACTGTCTATCATCAATGGCTACTAACTAACAATACTAACACAAACACATCACCAAATCATACTATAATTATTTTTCATTTTTTATTTCTCAAACTTTTTGTGTTGAGATACAGACCTAATTCAAAATTGTTAAATCACTCTTTCTTTATTTTTATTTTTCTTATATTTTTTTTAATGTTCTAACTGCTAGAGGGTGGAGACCTGGTGACCTGAAACACAGGCCCCTAAAGCCTAGCTTAGGCACCGGTTTCTATGGGAGGCCGTCACCTCCTTCTGCGAAGCAGTAATGCTTGCGAAGGAGGAGGCTGAGGGAGAGGCAAGGTTCGCGCCCTCGCGCCCCTAGTCGCCGCAGGAGACGCCCCGTGCGTCGGGAGTCGCGAGCCGATTTCCGGCCACCGTAGGCGCGGGCTTGCGGACGGTGAGCGATGGGTAGCTCACCGTCCGATAAGGACCAGGCCCGAGTCGACGGCGCGTTGTATTCCACGCGCGCCTCAAAGAGTTGTCAGCACCAACTGACGGGGTCGTTAGAGCCAATGCCTGCGAGTTTGTCCGAAAGGGATATCGTGGGTTTTAGTCAGTAAAAGTCTGATACGTCCTCCCGCTCCGCCCAGAGTGGGAGAAGTTATTTGATAATTTCCCAGCCTAAAAAGATAAATTTAAAAAAAGGCACCAGTTTCCCACAGTAAATTTAAACCATTTCATGTACCTTTTAGTGATTATGAATAATGTCTGTATGTTTATTACATATATTATAAGTTGTGGTGAGAATAAATAAATAAATAGCGATCTATCTTTCACTGAAGATAGGTTATTGGGTTCGGCCGTTAGCAGTTATCCCTGCCGCAGAAAAGCTTTTGCCCGTCCGAAAAATTAAATTTCTCACTTGTTTTGACGGATCAACTACTTTCGGACGGACCCGGTCTTTGACGACTTGGAGAGTAGAGCCCCAGATGTATGAACATAAACTAAGCAAAAGGAGTATATAAGGCGCGTAGCAGGTGGCCTTCTATAGTTTCTGCCTACCCCCATGGGAAGAAGGTGTGAGTTTATGTATGTATGTATAAAAAAACCTAGAATAAAATTACGTAAAAGATTAAATTAAAGGTAAGGATTAAACAAAAAAACAAAGCCTCATTTTCTCCAAAGTCGTCATCAATATTCGTACGGATTCTTATTTAAAATCGTTCATTGTTTACACGGCTTCACTTCCTTTATTTACTCTTATTGTCTATGGTTAACTTTTGTAGAATAAAATCATACCTGTAAAGTCCATTTCACGAAAGAAGTCCCGCAGACGTGGCGCTGCAGGCATGGGTTATTTTAGGAATGTTGCTAACTTAGCGTATAATAATAATTAGTTCCACTTATTTCCGCGGGACTTCTTTCGTGAAATGGACTTTATCACTTTCATAATGGGGTCCATTATGGAAGTAAACAAAAATCATGAAAATCGCGTCATCGTTACCGAACGCTTTCCATGAGCTATATGTAAGTATACTGTTTTCACTTCTATCGGCAGTCCCGAAAGACTGCCCCGCATGTTTTTTTTCTACAAAAGTTACCAATAGACAACTTACATAAATAAATAGTAGTAAGTACCTACCATGGACGTATAAAAAAAGTCCATGGTACCTACTTTATAAGGTTCCGTACATCAAAAAGAAAAAAACGGAACCCTTGATGACATTTTCTCTGTTGTAAAATAAATTACGGTCACCAATTCAATTTGTAATTAGAGAACAATTCTAAAGATTACGCGGCAATGCCATTTTTTTTATTTCTTCTGTAGACGTAACGCAATGCACGCATTCTACCAAAGAAATCGCCGCTTTTAGTTTCGACGCATTTTCAAAAATAAAATGTTCTTGTTTTTTATGAAACAGTAATAAGTCGAGTCTTTATTCAAGATTATTCTACTTAAATAAATAATGACGAATAGACGACTCTTTCCTTTTTGTAACCTCGTTGGTAAAAGACAAGACAAAAAAACAAAAAGACCTTTTCCCCTGGAGGAAAATATGCTATTTTATGCGCTCTGGTGACGGACCCTTTGAGCAAGAGGAGTGAAAAAGGATTTTCATTGTATCTTACGATTTTTGAGAAGGCTTGTATATTAACTTTTTATTAAGAAGGAGGCTTGCAAGATGTATTATATATCAACTTTTTATATTACCAACCAGTTACCTATGAATAAGGTCTGTTTATTCAATTGCATGTTTATTTAACTTTTATTTTGTGATTTTTACTCTATATTTACCCACTACATTTCACATGTTGACCAGCACCCTCATTGCGTAACACAGTTTGAATCCGAATCGGAATGATTTTGAAGTATATTGCTAATCCATTGCGTCATAAGTTAGAAAAAAATGTTTGCTCAACAACGTAAAAAACGCAGTGAATGTTGTTGAACTGTCAAATTGAAACCGATTCATACTGATAGTGTGTTACGCAATTAGCCCGCTGTTTCTAATAGATGCATTCAATGCATTGGGCCAAACGGATATGGGCAAAATGGATAGGTATCCGATTATAGCTAGTACCTAAGCTATAAAATTTGAGAGGGCAAATAATAACGAAGATTTCTGAGTTAGCAGGCCCCAACAAAGCTAAAAATAAAAATCCTGTGGCAAACTGCAAAACAATAACCGTTTTATTGTTTAGTGTGCGCTGACAAATGCACTAACCACCAACGGAATAATGGATTCAGTGTAATCAGTGCAAAAGTTGGGCGCATGAAGACTGCACTTCATAAATGTAGGAGTTGGCAGCTACTTCGGTGATGAATGCGAAGACTGACCACTAAATTAACATATCCTTTTTGCCCTTGGGGCGTAAAGCCCCCGTGTTTTTTATTTCAGAAAAAACTCATTTACGGTTCACAAAAACAATTGTCAA
Source organism: Tiliacea aurago (assembly GCA_948098905.1). NCBI lineage: Eukaryota > Metazoa > Arthropoda > Insecta > Lepidoptera > Noctuidae > Tiliacea > Tiliacea aurago. The sequence goes on along the minus strand of OX402581.1, from coordinate 20,936,184 downwards.
AGTAAAAATGGAACATTCCAGATATAAGGGTATCGTTGGTGTCTGTAATAATGAAAAAAAACATTGTATCACTAACACCAGAATTGATAATTTCGTTTCCGTTTTGTCCATTTTCGAAATCTGTTAGTCCCTCAAAAGTTTCAGATATATTTTCAGTGTTCTCTCATCATGCCGCACCTTGTCGCCCTGCATAGGTTTGCTCAAAAATCCTCTGGGCTACCATGAGCTACGCTACTACAACTACGAATAGCAGAAACAATTCTTTATCAGTGTTTAACACAGCACAATGCACATTTTTATGATAATAATGCGTTGTTTCCCTATCTTTGTATATTAGTGATAAGTGTGGCGGGCAATCAGTGTCAATGTCAATATTGGCAAAGAACTTGAAATAGACATCGATTACAGGACACAATCAGTAGTACCATATTCATGGAAATCATGAAAAATAATTAATCGTTCACCAAAACTTAAAACGAAGCAGCAAGAGAATGCAGAGGTTTTATTTCTTGACGCGTAAATTCCGTTCAATTTTGACATAACAGCATTTTCCGGGCTTTGAATTGAGGTCATGAGAACCATAGTGGCATAATTCGCTAGACAAGCCTTTTGAGTATCATAGAAAATAAAAACGAATAGATTTTTAGACAAAAGGCACTCTGCAGAATAAAGACTGCTAAATAATCCCCCTTCCATCCCTTCCTGGTTGCTATTCCACCAATTCGCACTAAGCGTTTCCAAATGTCTTTTATAATGCGCACAGCAAAAGAGTGGAACTCGCTACCTGCGTCTATGTTTCCGAACGCATACAACCCTAATCTCTTCAAAGTTAGAGTGAACAGGCTTCTTCTGGGTAAGCTCACTCCATCGTCGACTTTGTCTCTGTCGCCTCTGCTCTAGACTAAGGTCAAGAGCAAACCCATCCTAAACAAAAAATAAAACAGCATTTCATCTATTGAATAATTATTGAATCACTTTTAGGCCACTCTGGTTCAATCAAAATAATCAGTTTTAACAGTTTCAAAATCATAAACTGAAATGGTAAAAAATGTAGTTAGCCACTATGGCCCTCATGGCCTAAATTTAAATCGACAGTCAGTTTTACTAAAGGACTCTACGCGTTGACACCCAATGACCCAAAATTGTCCTCTAGAATCTGAAAACTCTTTACATATAATTATAACGTTGCCCAAGGCTATTCTCACCTCCTGAAATAGAAAGCATTTTTGTGTAACGAGTTTAGAAGTTATATCAATTATGCATATTATGTGGCAGCGTTGACAATACTTTTCCCTAGGGACTTGAGCCCCATTTACACGATGGAACTTTCTTGCTTGTTGCATACAATTAAATTAAAGCAACAACTGAGTTGCACCGTCTAAACAATTTGCAGACGGTGCAACTATTATTGTTGCTTCAACTTATTGCATGCCACTGACAATAAGATCGCACCATGTATATCAGGCTTTATAATACATCGTATCCCATTAATCCCAAGAGGTGCACATTATGTACAGTCGCCAGCACATCAGGATTTCTCCAAATGACCTTAAAATGTTGATGGTTAAGTTCAAAATCGAATGAGAAATTTTAACCTTGATGTGCTGGCGACTGTACCTACAAAAATTTTAGATTCAGTTTCTTCATTTACACTTTCTACAGAATAATACGGCATTTAACTCAGAAATACGAACGACTTTTGTTTCCATTATGTGATTAATTTTGTTTTTTGACAAAAGTTATCTCTTTATCTTATTTATGCGCGGATTGATAGCGGGGAATTGAATAATAAGACAAATTTAGTGGAATTAAATGCTAAAACCAATTATGCTGCAAAACCAATAGAACAATACATAATTATACAGAAAGTAAAACACATAAATTAGCTGAAGAAATTACCAAATACAAATGAAAACCTGTATGAAAAGCCTACATGAAATTAATTAATCTATCCTAGGTAGAGTACCATACTAGCAGCTCTGAATGGCACAAAATGGATTGAATGCTCACTACAAATAGCCACAGTTCACTAGAACATACCGTTTAATATAGGTAACGTGAAATAGCAATCTATTTTCGCGGAAATCTGCAGGTAACATTCGTACCTACATAGATACGTATAATACACCCTGTTTGCGTACGAAGGGGTTGAATGCGTTGCGGTGCGCCGCACCCCTAAATCTCTGCCGTGATTGAAATTTGACAATCATACTCGAGATTTATACATAATTTTGTTTTGGGATTTCAGATTCTGAAAGGAGTTAAGGGTAGATTCTTGTTACGACGTTAAGAGTCGACCACATTTCTGAATAAATGACGAAAAGGGTGTGTCTAGCAATATGTTGCGTGTGGTGCCGGACGTACAGAATAGCACCATCCTATTCCTTCCCGTGGGTGTCGTAAATGGCGACTAATGGACTTACTATAGAGAATGGGCAACAGTGTTCTCTATGCATTTTAATTTAACACCATACTGCGATCGCCAACCCGCCTGACAAGCGTGGTGATTATGGCAACCCCTCCCCCAAATTAGGGGAAGCCTATGTCCAGCAATGGACGTCTTTCGGCTGAAATGATGATGATGATCTACCTATAGTCCCTAATTAGTCACTTCCGTCTGATTTCCTCTTAGACTCACGAAACATTGTTTTTATTTGGATACCTCCCCGTGTCTCATCATCATGGCGCCAGTCGGACCAAAGTCAAAGTTAAATTATTTATTTCAAATAGGCACTTAAGAGGCACGTTTCAACGTCAAAATGTACACAACAAAAATTGAATTGATTGAACTAGAATAATTTTTTGTGAATTTAGACGTTCAAAAGTGCCTCTTAAGTGCCTATTTGAAATAAATCATTTGACTTTGACATTGACTTTATTTATAAAATAACATTTAATCGTAATGGGTTTCATTTTGACAGTTCACGCCGCGCTGGTTAACGCACGTCTATTGCGATATTTCACCCCGGCTCCTCAAGGAAGGCTAGCAACGCCTTGGTGCTACTGACAATCTCACGTAGGGTACCTGGGTTACCGAAGTACTTTGCCCTATATGTGGCGGCCACCGAGCAGTTTCGTCTTGATCAAAATATGATTACAGAATTATGATCATTAGAATCATACTTATTATCGTATGTATTAATGATTCTAATTATAATAATTCTGTTATCATTAGAATCATTAATACATACGATAATAAGCATGATTCTAATGATAATAATTCTGTAAACACATAAGTATCTGTTTTAATCGCGAATCATAATTTGATCAAGATAAAACCTTACACTGACCTGCGGGGCGAGCACGGCCTACTGTGACATGACTTGAGTCACACATTATCACAGTTTGAGCGATAAAACCGTTTTGTCTTAAAATGCTAGTACAAATTGACAAGACATAATTTATCATGTCTTGTCACAAACTTCTTGGCACGGCCTTCCTCGGCCCGCTGCAAATAGCAAAAAACGTAAGAACATTTTAATTTTGCGGGCTACAGCTCCAGATTCACCTTAACCGCAAGGCTCGGCTGTTCAGTTTGTGAATTAGTCTAAAACAATTCGATACGTGTAATTTTTCTTTGCCTATCTTGTGAAAGAAAAGTCACTAATAATGTGATAAATCCTAAATACACTTTTACACTTAGTCTGTACTGTACAGCTCGGCAGTCCAATAGTAGATTTTAACGTATGGGAGCAAAATAATATTTTTACGGCAAGGGCGTTTTTTTTTATCCAGAGCGAAGGGAGGGATTCTTTAGTAGAATCGTGAACGTAGCGAGGGATTCAAAGTACGTCGCCCGAGCCAAAAATATATTTATTCGCCCGAGTGATACACTTTACTTGTCATCACCCACTATGAGAAAATAAAAGACGCCTCATATTTTATTGTAAAATTATTATTTAATAAAACATAGAGTAACAACTAAATTGAAATTAAATAGTATCTAATAATAAAACAACTAAAAACTTGTATTTACATTTGAGACATTTTCGCAATTATGTTGACTGAGAACACTTTGGATTTTTTAGGTTTAAATCCATCAGACATCCTCTTCAGATAGGTACGCTATTAATTTCGAATGTGTCCAGTTTTACGTCGTTATTAGAACTGACCGTTGATTTTTAGCATTGAGTAGGTACTCCAAAGAGTGGAAGGTGGTTTAGTTTTGGCTAAGTACTGGAAGTAGGCCATTTTACACGTGCAGCCTCTGGACAAACTGTACGCAGAAAGCCATCAATGTTCTTCGTGTCCAATACAACAATGCATTCACGGTGCTGCTGGGGCTGCCACGCTTCTGCAGTGCGTCGGGAATGTTTGCTGATGCGCACACTGATGGCTTCGCAGCGATCAGACGTAAGCGTGCCGCGTCGCGCGTCGCTGCTGCAGAGGGTCCGGGGCAGCCCGAACAGTCTCTTGAGTGTCATTGCGGAAAAATTTGATTGTCCGCTCGTCCGTTATTTGTCCAACCTGCATGTTTACTAACATAGTTGTTAAGATTAATGTTTACGAACAAATTATGGATGTTTTGTTTCTGAAATAAAATGTTTATTATTAAAAACACAGATTCTGAAAAAATCTTGGCGCCTCTTGTTCCTCGTGCTCCATTCAATAAAATTACCATAGGCTTTCATATATTTCTCCCGGGATTTTGCAGGTAATAGATTATCCATCACATTTCTTGCGTTAGTTCTAGATATTTTCAGGAGTTAATTCTATACTTTCACTGTCACTTGAAGAACTCATTTTTCAAAACAAAATCATGAATTTCTAACATTCCGTGAAAAGTTACGAAAACGCGGGTTGTAGTTCACGCGTTTTTAATTTGATTTCTTTTTTTTTTATTCCGGCGGACTATTTATGCCGGCGGCGCGACTATGGGCCGTCGTACCAGCTAGTCTTTATTCAAACAATATTTGCGTTCGATTTCTTTAGCGCTGAACACAAAAAGATGTTCCAAATTCAAAAAGTGCGCGGCAAAGAATTGCGGCGCACTTATAAATACTGCCCGCTAAAAGTTTCATAAAGAAAACACCACCTTTGGGTGCACTTAAAGGCGAACCAAGTCGTCCTTTTCGAATAGAATGGATGAAATAGTAGATTGTGTCTTAAGGGACCAAAATAATGTATTGAGGGCGAGAGTGATTGTTGGAATTCAGAGCGAAGCAAAGGATTCTAGATTAGAATCCCGAGAGATGCGAGGGACTCAAAGTACGTCGCTCGAGGTTAAATAATTTTGGTACCTACCGTGTGGCACACTCTGCTTTTCATCCCCCTCTATGAGAAAAATAAATAAGAGATGCTTTTACGGCCGAACCCAATAACTTATTTTCAGTTAAAGACAGGTCGCTATTGATGATAGACAGTATAATTATATCTATGCTCGGATGGCGTCTCACAATCATTGATAAAGGCTATCTTTCTAACTAACTAAAATCTAAAAAAAAAAAACATCTATGTTCATTATTGCAAGTACTAAAGAGTTCATTTTAGCTTGGCTACTTTACATTTATCCCTGCAATTCGGGGAATAGCCCAATCTGCCATCTGTAGTACTGTCCTGTCAAACAAATCGTATATTGGGACGCATACTTTGGCATTTTCATACAAAGAGATATCTGTTGTATGCGATACCCCCTTCCATCAGTAGATAGCGTGGGCCGGTATGATTCATAGATTATTGGGACGTTAAAACCATCGATAGATATATTTTTATATCTCCAGTAGGCTGAAACTGGTGATATATAGGTTATTGGGTTCGACCGTTAGTAGTGACGAATATCTATATTTACATAACCAAATTACAAATTTATATTAATATTAGATACGTTTTCGCAATTTTGGAAGTTTATTGTAATTGTTTTGTTGGGGACAGAAAATGTCGTTGACTTATTTATCACTTGGGTATTCGTAATAACTTCAGACTCTGGTTGATGATCATGTTGAGTCAATGGTGACATTTCACGCTGTTTTGAAGTGGATGGGCGCGGCGACAAAGGTTGAATCGGTGGATCAACTGAGGAAGGCCGTAATTTAATACTTTCAACTACGAGCTTGCTAATTGTTGCCTTATTTTCAATTGAGTACTCGATACGTCCTTCCGCGACACCACTGGATTTCCGTCCACCATGGCTCTTCCGTGTGGTTAAATCTGCTCCTGAATCTGCTAAAATAGTCGCAGAAGTCCGGCGAAAACAGTGTCCTGTATAAAGATGAGAATCTGGCAGCTTCAAATAATTTGCTATTACTTCTGGCATCTTGGAAATTTTATTTTTCCCAATATGTTGCTTGAAACATTTTCCGTTTTGATAACGGATGAAAAATCGATTCGTTTTAATGTCAGAAGGTCGCAATTTTTGGTATTTATCCACGATATTTTTATATTGTCCACGGATGGTGAACGAGCGGTCAATTTTTGTTTTGGTGTCCGTCAAATTAATCAATAGAAGCTGATCTGAGTGTTTTTCCACGTTTTCAACGGTTATATTTAAAAGCTCCCGTCCACGACATGCTCCGTGGATTCCGAAAATTAACGCCACCTATAACAATAAAGAATATTAATTAGTTATGTGGATATTAATACTCAGCATTAGTAACTCACATTTTAAATAGGCACTCAACTTCGGTTATGTAAGTTTACACAGAGTTTATGCAATTTATCCAATAAATACTTACTTTTATAGCGAGAAAATCGTTATCAGGCGCCTCATTCAAGAAAGTCTCTACATTTTGGCAGGTAAGCACTTTTGATTTCTTTGATTTGTGCCCTTCAGAAAGTTTCTTTAGGTATGCAATTAATTTGGAATAGGTATCAATCTGAATGTTATTTTTGGTATTAACCGTGGTTTTTAACATCGAATATACACTCCATAGAGTAGAAGGTTGTCTAGTCTTCGCTAAATGTTGAAAATATGCTAATAATACAGTTTCTGAAAAAGGCTTTGCTTCTTTTTCATTGTTCCATGTAATTAAATTTTCATATGCTTTTAGATATTTTTCTCTCGATTTGTTTGGTAGTAAATTGTTTATGACAGTTTCTGCGTTTAATTTTACACTTTCTGGTGTTAATATTTCACTTTCACTGCTAGAAGTCATCTTTGACTAAATTTGTCTGAATCAAATTAAAATAGTCTCATAAAAAGTACAAAAAACAAATAAGAAGTTCCAGCGTATTTTTTTTTTAATTCGTTAACCAATGCCGCGTCGGGCAGGCTTGCTTTTTTATTACCGGCCAGGACTTTATCGAAGCGAATTGCGTTCAAACTTTTTAATTAAATAGTGTTCCAAATTCAAAAGTAATTTCGTAACTGTTATTAAGTGCGCCGGAATGACGCTCGTACTTATCGAAGAACCCTTCGGCTCTTTTCAAATAGATGGGATGAAAAAAATACTTTAAAATAGCCCCGACACGACCATGCAGATCAACTGCACGTCTGCTCACAGCAAGCGAATCGAATGAACTGAGGGGTTGGCAATTTAACTTGAATTAACACTGCCCAGAGCGGTAGAAGTTATTTGATAATTCCCCACCCAGAAAAAAAAAACGAAGCTGTGGGCAAAGGCTAGTTTTATTATAATTATGTAAATAGATTTTCCAATGACTTAGAACAACCACATTAGCAGATATAAAAGAAACCTAACTAAAATTAGCGAGATATTTTTATTTTATTTAATTGTTTAAGTAGCTCTATGTAATAGCTCCATTCTGCCAGACAGTAGGTACTTTCAGAACGTATTAGTTATTTTTTGTTCCAAATTCAAAATGTTTTTATTCACTAACTCCCTTATTACAAAATAAGGTTTATCTTCAGACCCAGGCTTAAAACATGGAGCCATTATTGAATTTCGAACTTTATTCCGAATATGGTAAAGTTCCTAAACACAAAACTGACAAATTAGTACCGAACTAAGTTTTCAGTTTTGTATAAAGAACGGTATTTCAATCACAGTTACGTTCTTATTACAAAAACTGGCTCCATGGTTTAAGCCATGTCAAAATATAAATCTTGTTTTGTAATAAGGCGGTAAGTGACTAAAAGAGATTTATTTGCCCCTTTTCGAGTGGCAATGGTAAAAAATATCTTTTATATTTACATAATATTTATTAAATTCGAAGCGAAGTCAAAACTGTGAGTATTGATGGTGTCTCCAACTCGAAAGATGTTGCTGATTTATTTAGTATGCACTTTGATGTGAAGTCGCGATTGGGTCTGCCGTGTCGGGAGATTGATGCTGGGCACAGTGCTACAGAAATAACTACAATAATTCTAGCAAAAGATATAAAGACAAAAACTAGAAACATGAAGAGGGGCAAATCCCCTGGGCATCGAGCACCTGCAGTATGGTGGGTATCATTTGCCTCGTGTGTTGGCTCTCCTGTTTAATCTATGCCTGGGTCATTCATATCTTCCTCCCGATATGTTGCGGGCTCTGGTGGTACTAGTGGTCAAGAGTAGGACCGGAGATGTCTCGGACAGGTCAAACTATAGGCCGATTTCCTTGGCTACAGTCGTGGCTAAAATACTTGACAGTGTGCTTAATTCACACCTGAATACCCACATCAAACTGCATGATGCCCAGTTTGGGTTTCGGCCAGGGCTGTCAACAGAAACCTCTATTCTTAGTTTAACGCATGCTGCCAGGTATTACACAGACAGGAAAACACCTGTCTATGCATGTTTCCTTGACCTGCCCAAGGCTTTTGATATTGTCTCTTTTGAAGTTCTCTGGCAGAAATTGTCTGATACCGCGGGTCCACCGGAGCTCGTATCACTTGTGCGGTACTGGTACATGAAGCAGAAGAGTCGGGTGCGCTGGGTAGTAGAGCTCTCAGAGCCAAGTAGGCCGGAGTGTGGCGTGAGGCAGGGTGGCCTGACTTCACCTCTGCTGTTTGGTCTGTACGTGAATGCACTGATCGAGCGGCTCCGTAGTACACGTGTCGGTTGCTTTATTGATGGAGTCTGTTTCAATAATTTAAGCTGCTGGCCCCCTCGGTTGGTGCGCTCTGTAAGCTTCTCGATATTGGCGAGTCGTATGCTGCTTCTCATGGCCTTGTATACAACGAAGGCAAGTCAAAATACATGGTCTTCAAGTCTGGTACCAAGTGTCCCTCTACCGTCCCACCGTGTTACTGAACGGTGTGGGGTTGCATAGGGTGTACACTTTTAAATACCTGGGTCACTTGGTGACGGACGATTTGAAAGACGACGCCGATATGGAGAGAGAGCGCAGAGCATTGTTGGTTCGGGCTAATATGCTGGCCCACCGGTTCTTCCGATGTGCAGTCGCGGTCAAAATAACTTTGTTCAAAGCATATTGCATGTCACTGTATTCGGGGAGCCTGTGGTTCAGTTACACCCAAAAGGCCTACAATGCTCTGCGGATCCAGTTTAACAACGCATTTAGAGTGCTGTTGCGTTTGCCTCGGTTCTGTAGCGCATCGTCTATGTTCGCTGAGGCACGTACCGTTTGCTTCAATGCTGTACGGCATAAGAGAGCGGCCTCGTTGCTAAAAAGACTCCGTGGCAGCCCCAACAGCATTCTACGCGCTATAGCTGGGAGACATGACAGCCCGTTGGTGAGGTCGCTTGTCACCTGTACACTGTCTGTGTTATTAGTTAAGTACCAACATAGGTTAAGACTATTGTTACTAACTCAATGGATCTTTGGCAGCTGCAATAAATGAATTATATATAAAACTGCACATTGTTTTTTTTTATGTATTTTTCAATACGTAAAATATTTTATTTTTTAATTTTTGTCTGTCAGGATAGATTTTGTTCAAATTTTGCAGAGATATTTCCTATAAGTCACAGGCCAGTCAGTCGGTCAATCTGTAGGCTATAAATTTTCATGCTATTTGCTATGGGGGATGAGTAATAGGTAGGTACGGCAATTTCTTCGTATTCTTCTATAGTTTACCGCAAATTGTAAAAAGATGAGCCATAAGGTTAGAATATTACAGATAGTTACAGATTTAACCTTTTAAATGATTATCATCATGCTATACCTTTATGGAGATAAGCAGTCCATCATGACATATATAGGGTGGATTTGGGCAGGTACCCCATTGCCGCTATAAGAAAACGGTCTTGACTTGACGAGACTGTTCTTAACTTTTCGAAACACTGATCTGCAGTCACAAATTTTGAAAAAAAACACAGACAGCAGGGAAAACGATCAATATTCACAAAAAAAAATGCACGTCGATCATGTTTCTTATAAGGTTCAAATAACTCTAAAAGACCAACTGAGGTTAGTCCCGTATTACAGAACGTGACTCAATACTCAAGCGTTACTTCAAACTAGATTCAAGCCATTTGATTGGTTGAAACTAGTTTTAAGTAATGCTTGATTATTGAGTGACGTTCGGTAATACGGGCCTTAGAGTACTAGAAAAGTCAGAAATCGCTACCATATATTTCGTAGGAAATAAGACTGAGTTGAGAGAGAACACAATATACCAGTGTACTCGTATGACAACAGTCGAATTATTCTATTACTTCACTGTGCTAAATAGGGAACGAATAAAGCAGTTAGTTACAATTTTTTTTTTTTAATGATTGTCATCGCGTTATACCTATAAGGAGCTAAGCATTCGATCATAATGATTGCAATATTGCTCATCCCCCATAGCAAATCGCGTGATAATTTATAGCCTACAGACTGACCAGACTTATAGGGAATATTTATGCAAAATAAGAACGGCTATTTTAGTAATTTTTAGGGTTCCGTACCTCTAAAGAAAAAAACTGAACCCTCATAGGATCACTCGTGTGACTGTCTGTCTTGCTGTCTATCTGTCTGTCCGTCTGTCACAGCCGATTTGCTCCAAATCTACTCCAAAACTTCTGTGCCCCAAACCCGGACGTGTAACGTAAATAAATTAATTTTGAATCGTTTCGTCAAATTAAATTAGAGTCACTTTTGGGGAGCAAATCAGAAAATTAAAAAAAAAGTGTTTCAAACTGTACCGTTTGACACATTTAATGAAAGGGCTTATTGTAATAATTTCAGATATATTTTTTTTATAATTTTAAAGTAAATACTTTTAAAATTATTAACGAAAATAGATGGAAATTGACCATTCCTTATCTCCGAAACTACTGAGCCTAAAATTTTGAAAAAAATACAGAAAATAGTTCTTTACTTATAGATTACAGGAAAACCTGTAAGAAGTCTATAATCTTAAAATAACATAGTAAAACTCTCAATATTGTGCGTACAAACTTACATTTTCATGAGGGAACATGTTTTTCAACTGTAATGTTAAGTTTGTTCGTAGGATAATTAATCCCCACTACGGAACCTTTGATTGTGCGTGGTCCGACACGCACTTGGCCGGGTTTTTCGCAAAGGTAGACTATAACGTAGAACATTATACCAGCCCCTAACACACACACTCACATACTTTCGCGTTTATAATATTAGTGTGATGGTACGGAGCCCTTAGTGCGCGAGTCCGACTCGCACTTGGCTGGTTTTTTTGTTTTGAATTGTTCCGTATAGTCCGAATTTGGTTATTATGGAAAGAAAAATTGGAAAACGTTCCGGAAAATTTTCAAATTCGGGAAAAACTGTATGTCCTTTTTTATGGGATTTTTGTATGTTTCTTTGATTGTTTATGGGATTTTTGGACAAGACAACGTCTGTCGGGTCAGCTAGTTTCAATTAAAAATACAATCTTCGTGAATGAACAGATGTTAAGAGCAGTTTCACCAAAAAGCAGTTCGTAACAATCGGAGCAAGACATAAACCCGCATTTTCTAGGCACGAGGGACATCAGGGTGGGCCAGAAAGGCGTACGATTTTAAAAACACTCTTGCGTTTGAAGCTTTAGAGAGGGGACTGCGCGGGTGGTGGGGTTAAGTAGCTCGGTTCCCGGAAATTTAGTCGCGATGGATCACTTCACCGGAGCGCAACGTGCATTCTGCGTTAAACATTATTACAAAAATCGCGATTCGTGCGTTATTGTTCGGCGTGAGTTTGGATTACATGACCTAAATCAGTGTCCGAAAGAAAGTGTGATTCGATCGTGGGTCAGAAAGTTCGAAGATACTGGTTCGACTCTCAAACAGAAGCCTGCGGGACGCCCAAGGTCAACAAGAACGGAAGACACAATTGAACAAGTTAGAGCTTCAGTTCAACGTAATCCTGCTCTATCGACTCGAAAGCGTTCAGCCGAATGTTAAAGGATTTTTTCTTTCCACAACTGCAACAATTTGAAGCCTATAATCGTGCGACATGGTTTCAACAAGATGGCGCGACATGCCATACAGCTAATGCCTCTTTGGCGGTCGTAAACGAGATGTTTGCTGGGAAACTGATATCGCGCCGAGGTGACATTGCATGGCCTCCTAGAAGTCCGGATCTAACGCCACTGGACTTTTTTTTGTGGGGATACCTAAAAAGTAGAGTCTACTCCAATAACCCAGCCACGATTAACCAGTTGAAGACCAATATCCGGGAAGAAATGGCAGCTATTCCCCGTGCAATGTGCCAGCGAGTTTTTACCAATTTGAGGTTCAGATTCGAAGAATGTTTGCAGCGGGATGGTGCACACCTGGATGACGTTATTTTTAAGAAATGAATTTCCCAGATGTAAATTTTTATAAAAATAAAAATTTGTATGTGAATTGTACTAAGTTTTTTTTTAATCATTTTTTCAAATTCGCATTTCTTTCTGGCCCACCCTGTATTATAAGTATAACATGAAAATAGATCATTTTAAAAGACATGATGTAATAATGTCGTAATTCTGTAGTACAACCGCCTCCTTCGCATAATTACTACAATAATTGAAGCATTTTAATAGAAGTCCTATGAGTCAGCTGCTATAGAATGCTGCCGTACGCTTGCTGCTCAAAATGACGTGTCCGGCATGAGAAGAGCTCGGAAACAATAGAGGAAGCGACTCAAATAATTCAATATGTATTCACATAATTTCGCACAATATTGACTCAAAATCATCTTCACAAGAAATTGTTGTAAGTGAATGATTGGAACAGTACACCAAGTGTAAGTTTGCAAGAGAGTAAACCTATTTCGTTTGCGTTAAAATTTGACTGATAGATCTTATTGCTAAGAAAATAAGGGTGAGAATAAAAATCTTAACGCAAACGCGCTAGTTACGTTTACTCACTTGCAAACTTACACTCGTGTTACAGAACTTTAGAGTTTCAGTTTCAAGGTAATTTTCTTCTCAAAAAACGTCTTATAACCTAAAAGGTAGGTACTTCTCAATATTTACTGCCCCACAAGCACATTGAAGTCTTATTTTTCAAAAACGTGTAGGTAAGTAATGTAGAACAATCTAGAGCCTAGATTTTTCTACATTACCTACTTAACGAAGAACCGATTCCGAACCGTTCTGATTTCTGGCCCCATTCGTACATTCCCAATGATAGTGAAAATGTTTAAAGTCTTCAATCGAACTTAGAAGGCAATATCACTTGATTATACTTCATAATATTACCCTAACAGTCGTTTTAAGCTAGTCCGAAACGCATGCCTTCTCCTTATGTTACCATTACTTATGGCCCTGTGAGCATATGGCGAGAATCACCGCGCTTGGGCACTATATACATAGATTGATGCATATAAAGTAGATATACAACACAATCCATATATAAGGTGTATCTATTCATACACGAAATCTCTTAAGGGGTCATTGTACTCATCATTATGAACAACTTTTACTATGGGACCAAACCTGAAATCGCGAAAAAAAAATCAGCTGTTCCCTACATTTTGACGTTTATGCGAACATGAATGTAGGGAACAGCTGATTTTTTTTCGTAATTTCAGGTTTGGTCCCATAGTAAAAGTTGTTCATAATGATGAGTACAATGACCCCTTAAGAGATTTCGTGTATGAATAGATACACCTTATAATATATAGGTGTTGGTTTTCACCCCTTGGTGTATATTCCCAAGCCCGTTATGGCACTAAAAAGGATATGAATAGTTTATCCATATTCGTAAATTAATAATTTTAGAAAGTTACATATATGTAGGAAAAAATTCCTGGTTTCAAACTAAAATCCATTACCAAGTGTAACTTAGTTCCCAGTAAGTCGTTCATCATAGTTTAAAAGCTTCGCCCCAGATTCGTTGTACCATAAATGTCAGTATAGGTACAATATCTAGCTATGGTACCTGAGCTTCGTTTACGGAGCTGAATGATATTAGTTTTGATATGAACTGAATCGGAAACCTCTTTTCACCTTTTCATTAATAAGTTTTCGGTTTATTGACCAAATAATTATCCTATTTTCAGGTTACCCAAAGTTTATCCAACCTTAACTTCTAGCGTATATTAATTACTTGTCTTTATCTAGGTCTCATTAATCAAGAACCCAGAATATTGGTAAAAAAAAACTTTAACATCCATAACTGCCAAAAAATGGGTATAGATACGCTACATCTCTATACCTACCCCTTTTTTTTTTGGGTGGGAAATTATCAAATAACTTCTCCCGCTCTGGGCGGAGTGGGAGGGCGTGTCAGACTTTACTGACTAAAACCCACCCGTATTCTTTCATTTGCCTGTGTGCCAGGGCCACGATAGCCCTTTCGGACAAACTCGCAACCCTGGCAGGCATTAGTCCTAACGGACCCCGTCAGTTGGTGCTGACCTCTCTTTGAGGCGCGCGTGGAACACAACGCGCTGTCGACCCGGGCCTGATCCTTGTCGGACGGCGAGCTACCCATCGCTCACCGTCCGCAAGCCCGCGCCTACGGTGGCCGGAAATCGGCTTGCGACTCCCGACGCCCGGGGCGTCTCCTGCGGCGACTAGGGGCGCGACGGCGCCAATCTTGCCTCTCCCTCACGCGTTCCGCCTCCTCCTTTGCGAGCATTACTGGTTCGCAGAAGTAGGTGACGGCCTCCCATGCACTCTCGCACCGATCTATACCTACCCCTGCGGGAAATATAGACGTAATATTTTATGCCACCAGGAACCTTAACAACACATACTTAGGTATAAACATTCGTTCCACTTATCAATTAAATTATCAATATACATTGTTCATAGAACAGAGCTTAGTAACTGAATCATTCTAAATTAATTGAAGCCCATGTTTCCTAGTCTACGCGTAGCTCGTAGCAAGCTCGCGCCGTAATGATTTATCGATCGATGCTTTTCTGTAAACACTTCACATATACCTATCTCATTACTAGAACATTATGTTGTGTCTCTCAGTCCTACATGACATCACCGTGCCTATTAGAGGTGAGTTCTGAATATACAGGGTGTTTGGAAGCTGGGTGTAAAGGGGTTGATACTTGGCACCATTTAGAGCATTTTGAGCCATACAACATGTCTTCTAAGTACGTTTTTCTGTTAATTGCCAACAGTGCCCCAGTTAAAGCAGGTATGCTATTTTTTTTTATTTTTCGGGGTTTATCTGATGTGGATCTAATCTAATAAAACAAATTTCCAAGCATTTGTGGTATTGAAAAAAAATACCAGACACTTTTGAAGTTGTAGAATCCGTTTAAAATTTGAAAAGTAAAATAACCTCAATCGTTCCACCTTTTTAAAATCATGCTCATAATGCTCCAAATGGGGTCAAATATCACCCCCTTAAGGCTTTGCACCTAGCTTCCAAACAACCTGTATATTGATTTTACGGCAGTATAGTGCTTTTTGCAGGACAGGGGTAGTTATCATAACACAAACTTTTTTATTTGGTAAGCAGTTCTGCGGAGATCTCAGGAAAGTGACTGGCGAAGACTGTTATTACATGATAATAATAACACATTAATTATTAGGTACAGGAAAATACTTTAGTGCTCCTTGTTCTAAAATATTGATTCAAAGTAGGAAGTGAATAGAGTTCCTATAACTTACTGACTACCCTCTTTATGCACTGATTACAAACTGGCACATTTGCTAATGATACGAAAAATTAACTAAAGGAAAGCAAGGAAGGACACGAAATTATTGATCCATCCTGCGGTACAACCTAGTTACGAAGTATCCTACAAAGTTCACAGTCGACAGAACCCTTCTAAAAAAACTGCTTTATTCAGTTCCCAAGACATTCACAATTACAATATAAATCAGCCTTGTATTGTTATACACGGAGTAAACACAGTGTAGGGCGTGGCGGTACTTTAAAAGCATGGCAGTAGCGACCATCGTGGGAGAAAAGGGCACGCCAGACTGCTAGACGGGGAAGGACGGACGTAAGTACCTCGAGGGCTCGAGGTACTAGCGATCCGTGGCGTTGAGAATATACGGAGAGATAAAACTCGAGTTGTTAAGCTTTTATTCCAGTCCATTTTGGACCCTAATAACGACTGACTATCCCACGTTTATGAGCAACCAAGTAATCAGTTTCCTTTAGCAGAATGGGAATTTATTTGAAGCTTGGAAATAACGAGAAAACTGTTTGTATTTCACAACAAAATCGACATGAACACTGACAGTCGAAAGCAAAAATCCTGATGAGAAATGAGAAAACCAAAAAGGGTATGTAGGTTTTTATTCGTTTTTATCCAAGCCGCATAGTTCTACAAAACATGGAAAAAATTGAACTATAAAAGTATCAAATGAAGTTTTATACAAGCCCGATTCCGTAGTTCTGCGACAGACGAAATAGTCGGAATTAGAAGTAGCGTGCAGTCGGCTCATCCATCTAAATCTGATACTCTGAGTACTACACTAGCACTAACACTGGCACTAGTTTGTTTGGTATTTTTGCTGAACTGGGCCTTTTTGGCGCAGCCTTAGGCACACTTTTCTGCTAATTTCTTTCATCGCATTTTACACTTTCTACTTGTTTTTTTAATCTAGTGTCTCTCATCATTTTGAATTTTTTTTTCAATGGGATCAACTTTGAAACCGCGAAAAAAAATCAGCTGTTCCCTACAATGCTGATTTTTATTTCGCGATTTCAAGGTTGGTCCCATAGAAAAAAATGTTCAAAATGATGAGTACAATGACCCCTTTTCGGGTTTAGTATAAACAAAAACTAATTTTGTATATTTTTGTGCCTTTAAGTCTGTGCTAAATAAATTTATTTTCCTTATTTTCTTTCTTTACAGAATATAATCAACATTACTCGTATTATAAAAAGACCAAGTTCCATATTGTTAATCAACCATTAACACCTACACAGTACCAGCCAGCCCGACGACACGGCGACATTCCTCCACAGCACAGACATTAAATCATAGAATTTGTAAAAAACTTCTATAAAAATATGCGAAAAAGATACTAATTCCAAATAGCAGAACATATTCTCAATGCTGTACCCAATAGTGTTACCTTGACCGATAAACAGTAGACTGTTACTAGACCGAACCAGTCAGTGACAGGCTAGCTAGCTCACGTGACACATAAAACTGCCGGTCTATTCTGTATAAAACTCACCGTGAAAACTCAGGTGACGTGAGCAGTCATTCCATTGATGCTAGGGATTGACACTATGTATTGATGCTCACTTCATCTAAATTTCACGGTGAGATGGTTACAGAATAAATCGGCTGAGCCTAATAAACAGTTCCACAACACTTCCAATGCAGCGTAATTTTTGGCTACAGAGAGCACTAAAGGTTGACGAAAACGACAAGAAATACATCGCTTATACTGACACATATTTACACATGGTTACAAGACTTCTCTCTTCGGTACCTAAAGTCTCGTACAGACTGGTGCGACATCGCGGGCGCGACAGGCGGCACAAAGAAATTGTCCTACTAGTGTTGCGTCGCATCCGCCATATCGAACGAGTCTGCATGAGCATTCATGATGATAAATAAATAAAAAACACTTTTTCATCCAACTACCTAGTAATATCGTAGTTGTTAAATCAAAATGCCAGCAGAAACCTGAACATTTCTGCACCGATCTAACAGTGCAGAAATGATTGTAAGTATATATTTTCATTACTGCATCGCTAAAACGATGTGGAAATGGAAATATATACAATCATTTCTGCACTTACAGGTTTCTGCTGGCATTTATAGGTAGTTGATAAAACTAGGTAGTTGGAAGAAAAAGCAGATTGCGCACCTCGCTCGACTTGAACGCTCGGACTCCAATCTAACACTCGATGCCACAAGAAGTCACTTTCTGCTCGATATAGTAATCTACTACTACACGTCAAAATTAAATATTTTTTTTAAATTAGATGAGTTCGGTAAATGATAAATGATAAATTATTTATTTCTGTAAGTATACCCCCACTCTAAGAAAGGCTGAAACAAACTCAGAGGTCACAGTCTCTTTTAAAGTCCAGACATAATCTTGGTCAGATCATGTGAAGATCATGTAGATTGGTGCCTGAAGTGATCTTTCGATGAAAGACCCACACATATTGAGGGGAGGTCCAGTCAGTGCGCCCATTTGTCAGTAGACGTGCAGCTCAACTCAGGTATTTCCTAACAGACTACTGAGAAGAAAGACCGAAACAAACTGAGAGGTCACAGTCTCTTTATGGTCTTTTAATAGTGCATCAAATGTATCACCCAAGCACCCTAACTGCGCAACACACTTTTAATCAAAATCCGAGATTTTTTAAGGATATTGCTAAACCATTGCATCATAAATAGGTTTGAAAAATTCGTCTGCTCAACCACGCAAATATCGCAATTGACGAGCGTGAACCAGCGCGCAGCGTGAACTGTCAAAATGAAACCCGATTATATGTTATTTTATATGTAAAGTCAAAGTCAAAGTCAAATTATTTATTTCAAATAGGCACTTATGAGGCACTTTTGAACGTCAACATTTACAAAAAAAAAAAAAAGAATTGATTCTAGTTGCCCCTTCCAAAAGGTAGACTCGTATGGAGAAGAATGGGCAAGAAAACTCAACCGTTACACTTACAATATTATGTTTATGTAAGTACTTAATTATATCATTATATGTGAAGACGTGCACCTAGAAATAAATGACTATACCACAAAAGGTAAAAATTATAAAAAAAATAATTACGCAATTACCCCGCGGTTCAGCATGTATCTACCTGGCAGCTAGTTTTTAGTGCTAATTTTCAATTGAAGCTAATAACGAACATAATCTATTGATACTAAATGCAGTACCGAATGGAGTCGAAAGTAGATATGTACTATCTTTTGAACGCTCAGTAAGCCTTGACATGCGATGAAAAGGGGAACTAAGGACCGTATTACAGAAACTTACTCAAGATTGCATGTAGCTGAGATGAGAATGCTAAGAGGAATGTGTGGTGTGACAAGAATGGATAGAATAAGAAATGAGTACATAAGAGGAAGTCTGACAGTGGCACCGGTGACTGAAAAGTTGTGCGGAACTCGGTTGTTATGGTATGGCATGTGATGCAGAGGAACGAGGAAAATGTCGTGAGAAAAGTTTTGAGTATGAATGTCGATGGCTATAAGAGCAGGGGAAGACCAAAGAATCGATGGTTGAACTGTGTGAAAGGTGATAAGGCTAGAAAGGAAGGCTATTTCAGAT
Organism: Tiliacea aurago; assembly: GCA_948098905.1. Classification (NCBI taxonomy): domain Eukaryota; kingdom Metazoa; phylum Arthropoda; class Insecta; order Lepidoptera; family Noctuidae; genus Tiliacea; species Tiliacea aurago. The sequence continues at coordinate 20,916,741 of OX402581.1, read as the reverse complement.
AAATATCCATAGTAAAATTGTTTATGTCATAATACAAAATAAAATAAAATCGCAAATATAGAATTAAAATCATAATTAAAAACAAAATTAAATTCAGAATTAAGGTCAATATTAAAAACAAAATTAAGATCAGAAATAAAAATAAAAATTAATTTAAAAAAAAATTAAAAACAAAATTATCATAAAAATTCAAAACAAAATTAAAAATTAATACACCTTACATTAAATAATAAACGCAGACGCTGGCATGCAGCTGCAGCCACCTCCGCAAAAAAGGCGAGTCCCACCGCTCGGACAACACTCAGGAGTCCGTTTGAGCTGCCACGGCCACGGCGCAGAAGTGACGCACTCCTTTTCCTGATTATACAGTGGAAATCATCAGTTCTTGCCTCAGCGAACATTGCAGACGCGCTACAAAACCGTGGCTGCCCGAACAGGATCCTAAACGCGTTGTTGTACTGGACACGTAGAGCGTTGTACGCCCGCTGAGTGAAGTTAGTCCACAGGCTACACGTGTAGAAGGTCTGACAGTACGCCCTGAACAGGGTTACCTTCACCTGCGGAGAACAACGCGCAAACCTGCGAGCCAACATGTTGCACCGGACAGACAACGCCCTACGTTCCCTCTCAATGTCCGCATTATCAGACAAATCCTCAGTGACCCAGTGACCCAGATACTTGAACTGATTTACCCTGTTCAAAAGTGAGCAAAGAGTAACAGGAGGTACACTCGAGTAACTTTTAGCACCCGCTTTAAACACGAGTCTATGAGTAAGCGTTTTTCGCATATGCCATAAAAAGTTTTAAGTTCGGAAAACTGAAAAGGAATGCCAATACTAATGGCATTTTTCATTTTCATTCATATTATTTTCACTAAAATGAGTAGGTACGAGTATGTCGTGTCAAAGCATTTTTGGTAGGATCTATTGGGTAGATCTTGGGAATGAAAGAAAAGGGGCCTCGCTGATGCGAATTTGCCCACGTCTATATTAGTCCATGCTACACCTCTAGACTACTGAGATGACGACTAATAGAGAAGTAAGGAAGAAAGGGACATGTTGACCACAAATAAATTGGGATAAGGGCAGGGGAATGATGACTGAAGACTGGAGCATTACTTAAAACTAGTTTCAACCAATCAAATAGAATAGAATAGAATACTCTTTATTATGTACACCATAAAAATTACAGATATAAATGATTAAATTTTACATAGGGTGACACAATGGGTGGTTTTATCGCTAAAAGCGATCTTTTACAGACAACCTTTGGATGCATTAAAGGGAGCAGGAGAGACAATACTGCAGGTAGTCAGTGGTGTGCATATACAATAAATACATACATACACAAAGCATACACTTATCTAATAAATATTATACATATATACAATAATACAAATGAAACAAGAGCAGGGAACTGTATTATGTAATGATGATGTTTAAGGAGAGAGGAAGTGTTTTTTTACCTGAATCATAAAAGTGGACAAAGATTGAGCACGCCTAAAATGGCTTTATACGAGTTTTATGTAATGCTTGAGTTAATTAATACGGCCCTAAGTGTATATGTACTGAATTTGATATGTCGTCTATTCTTGCCATTGTATGCAGCGCTGACATCATCAACATCTGCCAGCCTTTTCCCAACTATATTGGGGTCGGCTTTCAGTTTAACTATATGCAGCTGAATACCAGTATTTTATATGGAGCGACTGCCTATGTAACCTCCACAACCCAGTTACTGGGTAACACGATACCCCTTGGTAAGACTGGTTGACAGACTTTCGGGCTTCTGAAGACCCGTAACAACTGTCAAAGATCTGCAGAACAAATGACAGCCGCGACCAAAGGCTTAACGTGCTTTCCGAGGCACGGGGGTCTTGATATGTAAAGATGGTCACCCATCCACGGATCAACCGAGCCGAACACACCCGGTGTACATCTCCCGCCTGCACTACACCACTAAGGCGGCGGACATCGTGGAGTACGTGCGCCAAAAGATGAGGTACACCCCGAGGGTGCAGCTGCTGGAGTCGCGCCGGAACATCAACTTCAAAGCGTTCGTCGTACGTGTTCCGAACTGTTATCTGCCCCTCGTCATGGAAGAAGAGTTTTGGCCGCAGGACGTGAGGTTCCGTCGCTTCCGTGGACAAGTTCCACAGGACAGCACAATCTAGTGCAAACTGAAGTGCTACTAACATAGTTTTAAGCCTTGCCTTGTCACAAGTTTTTGTTTTTGTTTATAAACAGTATTTATGTTCAGTGTTTTTCTATGGGCCTCTGTCGCCTGAAATAAATGGTATTATTATTTTTATTATTATTAACTACAAGCCCCTCTGCAGCGCTGCCATAAACAGGCAAAATATACGAAATAATTAGGTATAAGGTGTACACTTGTACGAGTACATTCCAGTTAGATATAGTTTCGTTGTTGCTTTATCTTGACTGACTGAACTGACTCATTGTTTACCGACACATGTAAACATTATAGGTACCTACTACATCTCCTGTTTTACTGTTTATACAAGTCAACGCAAGACACGCCGTGATAACCGATCAAATCTACTAACTACAAACACGCATACTTATTCAACTGATTTCTTCTACGCATAATTATTTTAGAAACTTCTAACTCTTTCTTGCAAAACACGTGTCACATTATCTTGTCTTCTACTGCAGAACATGCACCTTTTTTCACCTCTAAGCGACGGTGTGATCGGCTGAGCTGATTGTATGTGGAAACCTTTTCTCATTTCAACTGCAATAGGCAATGGCGGACTAAGCCAGTCAGGTACCCGTGGCGACAGAACTAAATAGGGACCCCCCGGCAAGGAATGAACGTCGAAATATTTAGCACGATGCCTCGAAAAGGATAGGTTTTCTTTTGACCATTAAAACAGAAATAGGAGATAATACGCAACAACAGAAAAGCTAGAGTATGATACGAATAGAGGATCTCCAAAATGTTTGTAGCCCGCGCATAGTTTATTATTGAACATATATGCAGAAATAGGGACTACTTAGTTGACTTATACAGAAAAGTTTGAAATGTAGGATGCAAGAGCGAGGGAAACGAGCTTGCAAAATTTTTCCACCCTGCTTCGGATAGGTACGGTGTTCTTTTGACTATTCATACATAAATAGGTTTTCTTTTGTCGCCTTACGCAGAGAAGTCTGTGAAAAAAGAGAATATAGGTTGCAAAAGCGAGCACAGCGACCTCGAATATTTTAGCACCCTCCGTTTATATATAGCGTAGGGGCCCCTAACTACTCCCTAACAAACTTCCTTTTACTTACTGAACATACTTTGGTCTTGTTTGGGATTTTATATAAAAGTATTTCTGGAGATTTGGTGCCCCGGGGACCCGGCAGCCGCCCCCCGTTAGTCCGCCAGTGGCAATAGGTACCTCATAGGTCACGTCCGCACCAGCCGACCTAAGTATCATTGCCTTAGTCCTGTCGTAAAAAGACGTAGGTACCTGTAATTTGGTCCGATTTAACCCGGAACAGACATTACTTGGTAGCAAAATCGGGAATGGTGGTACCTACACCCATTTAATTTGTTTGGACGACCTACATTCGTAAGTAGGTATGTATATCACACCTACATTCATTCTACTGACCGTCTCTATCTAACGACTGCTACGAGAACCAATCATGACGAAGCATATAAAGTGTAAGATTAAACGAGGGACATACTATAAGGGAGTGTAATGGTCATGAAACAGAACCTTTTTGCTATGGGACGACCTCTGAAATATGAAAACAATCAGCTGTGCTATACAAAAGTGCAATGCATATACTTTTTTACATATTTTCATATATGTGTGTGCAGTGTATGTAACTCTGTGTTGTTATATTTTACTTAAATAAAGTACTACTATATCTGATCATGAAAAAAAAGTGAAATACTAACACGATACAAATTTATGAACCGCTGATGTATCTGGCGAAATATATACAAGTTTTAGTAGAAAATATAAAAAAGAACTATGCTAGCTGATAGCCTTGAGATGAACCAGTCGAAAGCTGTCACTTTAACACAAGGCCACTTCGGCCTTGTGTCTCCAGACTTTTAGGAGCACTTAGCCATTACATAATATTGAAAGCACACAATGATGTAAATAAATTTGAAGGACATTAGCCTTCATTAAGTTACACATTTGTTTTGCTTAAGCTTTGGTGAAATACAATCTACCAGGCTACATAATATGAAGGTGTTGAACTGTTGAGATAGTCGCTAGAATTCATGACGATTGGTGATGCACGAGATGATGAGGGATATCGCCATGATCACCACGCTTGGAAGTATCAATTAATACGTGAACGCTGCTACACTGCTGCCTTGTCCGTTTCAACGACAACAGACAGCCTGGGGGTCTACTCCGAAGTGATAATCCAAATGTTCGGCCGTGTCTTGACTTCCGAAGTTTCTATTTTTGACTTTGAGTCCTTACCCGACATCATCTTACATTTTTGACTTTGACTGATCTCTTTGACTGTCGTTTATTTTTTCTTTCGCCGTAGGCAGCCATAATCAGCCGTAGTCAAGAAACGCCGATACTTCGGATTTATCTTCGGAGTAGACCCCCTGGTTCCGTGGTTCCGTTTGGTGCCGGACCTAAAGAATAGATAGCACAAACCCATTTCTTCCCGTGGGTGTCGTAAAAGGCCACTAAGGGACTTACTAGAGAATGGGCAGCAGCGTTCTCTATGTATTTTTAAAAACATTCTGCGATTGCCAACCCGCCTGCCAAGCAAATCCCTCTTTTTTGTGGGAGGCCTATGTCCAGCAGTGGACGTCTTTCGGCTGATTTGCACAATGGCAATGGATTTTGATTCTTTTCTTTTTTCATAAGTCCACTGTACTGTAAATTCCCTCAAGTTTATTTTTATTGTGTGAAATGTTTCTTTTCGTCAAAAAGAAAATCATATACTTAGATTAGATTGAAAATCATTATTTAGGCACATTATTTTATTTGTATGACAATCAGCAAATCGAATAATATAATCACCTAATTATAATGCTCTGATAATATCTGGAACTCTAATAATTGAATCTTTGTTCAAACTGGCTGTATTCACAACAGTGGTTCTGTCAGTTACCTAAACATTTTTGTTTGGGAATAATTTATCCTTACATTACATTTCATGGATAGCTACTTTTGTCTCTTCGATAGACCGGTAGAATTCAAACAAGGCTAATTTGCACAAAAGGTAGTATGGAAATAATAGTCAAATGGATAGCCAAGTAATAAATTACAGCCCGCTATTTTCATTCGGTTTGAGAAAAAAACATAAAAATAAACCAATGTTACAAGGCAGTGGCATACCATACATGTGCTAGAGTACATTGTGGGACTGAAACACACCGGGAAGCAATTGCAGCCCTAACTCTGATGAATACAAGCGAGCTCGAGGCTGCTAGCGGTGTACTGCGAAATTTAATCTACCCCAGTCTGCCACCCGGCGCCCCCACGCCCCCCCTCCGCAGCACTAAGTACCTAGGTACCTATGTACACTCTACACATAGGCATAGTCAACCTCGTAATTATTGCACCACCCTGTGGTGGAATGTCACTTGCACATCATTTATGACAAGGGCCGTGTACCACAAAACTTAGCCACACAATTGTAATGGAAAAATCTTACAAATATGTAAATTGTAGTGACAAGTCTACAATATATACATATTAAATTAAATTAAAATATACATAGCCCTCATGCTTTGTGTCACACTTTTGAAGATGCGAAAAAATTGTAGATTGTAAATTCTAACTCATACATACTTATTTGTTTTTTCAATGTTACGAAATATTTTCTACAATTTAACAATTGTATAGAATTGTAGACTTGTAAAGTTTTGTGTTAAAGAGCCACCATGGTCTTATTTGTCTGTGACAGTTTCAACCTAAGTAAAGTTTCAATGACTTATTACTAGGAATGATTGTAGATAGTGGTAATGCAATTTCGAGCTCGACTATACCCATACTATACCAAACCAATAATTTATTCATGCTAACACGCGTCTTTGATGGGTATATACTCGCGTAATGACTATTATCTAACTGGAGTTTGTTTTTGTCGTTGCCATGTGAACGATTAATACCCTAGGGCCTATACCCTAGACTACCTTACGGGTAATCTCTATTCTGTAGGTACTCTACTCTGTAGGCACGTACAAAATTTTTTTTAGGTAGTCTTTTCTGTATGTATTCTAGGGTATAGGGTATTTTTTTTAGGTAGTCTACTCTGTAGGTAGTCTAGGGTATATTGTGTCGGGACTGTTAAATTTATATAAATTACATCATATCTGTACTTACTTATATCTACATTATAAGCAAATAAATGAATACAATTTTTTTTTCTACAGGGTAGCCTAGTAGTGCCTAGGTACTGCACGATTCCGCGGCTACCTACGTAGTCTAGGTACTAGGCAGTATCTGATATGTAACAAGGACCGGCGCGGCGGGCGGCAGCGTAGCCAACCGTTAGAAATGAGATAAAAAACTTGTTATAAACAATATGAACAAAAACTAGTTCGATTGTTGTTGAGGTGGTCTGCGTTGGTGTACTGTTCAAGAGTATGTTAAATACTTACAATTTGTTACCTGAGAATCCCAAGATTGGGTTCTCTGCAAAAAAAAGAGCTAAATATGTATCTTAGTGACTATAAATAGAAACTTGAAATGTATTTTGTGTTTGCCTTGCAATATTTCCTTGTTCTACTGCTATTGTCAATATGTAATGAAGGATTTGCGCCTGAATATGAATATAATTATTAGCCAGTATATAGAATTTCGCCTTCAGACCAAACATTTCAAAGTAGAGTATTGTATGACCATATTACTATGGCTAAGTTACTAATACATAAAACTGTAATGGATATTAAGGCGAAGATAACCGACTTTTAATGATTTTATACTGAAGATCACGTCTAAACGAGTAGTGTTAATGATTTGAAAAAAATATGTTAAATTAGAGCAATTTCTCAATAACTTAATATGTGAATATTTTAGATTATGTTTATATTATATAGTGAAATTAATTTGTAAAGTTATGTCTAACGCGGATAAGAAACTGAGAATGGCGCAAAATCTACCAAGAGTATTTTGCTGAAACCTTCACCAATTTAAATATAATTTAATTATTGATCTTTTAGTATACGCGTTTTATTTAAATACCTTTTGTTTTGTGTATAATAAATTAATAATGCGTCAAAATGGGGACAGCGCTCCTTGATAGGCGAGTCCTATTACTGGCTGAACGTACGACGCGTTGCGTGAGCTAAGTACAGAACACGCAAGCTAAACTCAAGGTCACTGGCATATATCTGCGAGGATAAATACTGAAAATCAAAAGTATTATTATTAATCTTATTACTGACAAAGTTTCCAAAAGATTAATAACTTAGGAGAAAATAAGGTAGGTATACAAGATTATTTTTATCAGTTTTACATTAGATAGTAAAGTCTATCGCAACTATCTTATGTCCTTGATAACGGTGATATAAAATCGTTATCATTAATTTACTGTTGTTGATGTTACAAAAACCAACTTTTAATCCATATCGTGCTTTTCACCGTATGCTATGTAAATTACAGGGCAGAGCGAGAACGCGCTATAGTGGCGTCTCTGTCGCTCTCCACGAAAGCCTCCTGAAAATATCTATTGATTATCGTATACGTGCGGGTTGGTACGTATAGTCTGCCACCTCGCGCTGTCGACTGGCGTCGAGTGCCAATTTATTTGAAGAATGCTCGTAGTGAAGCGAGCAAGCTGTGCTCCGCTGCAGTGACGTGACCAGATCACACGTCATGCCCACCTACGTACACCTGCTCGAGTAAACAGACTGCCAATGTGCCAATATGTATTCTACGGCAGATTTTATAAATAGTGTCCCCTAACGATTAACTACAGTATCTGCATCAGTATATGTACTGAAAGTAGAATAAATGGATAGATTGGAACTACGCACCGCGTGGTTCTTTGTTTCAAGTAAAAGATTCGTTGTCATGCAGGGTATAGTTATGTGTAAGTATTTGAAGCTGCATGAGTAGGTATATATCATCAGCTAGCTGCAAACGTTTACTTATCCATGATGACATGACGCAGACGTACGCTTATGTTGAGACCTGTCGGGCCGTCGGGCTGGCCTGAGAGCAAAAGGTTGTGAACCTGGATTGCCAGCTTTTGCACTCCCACGCTTTAGGGGAATTTACAAGTCATAATTATGTTATCGTCCTACCAAAAAGCCATTGGAAATAGTTTGAATTCCTGTACCTTTTCATTTATTTTTTAGAATAAAAGGTTGATAAGAAAATGCTTATTTTTTTTTACGAGGAACGGCCTTTTTTTAACCGACTTAAAAAAGGAGGAGATTCTATGTTCGTCTGCATGTATTTTATATTTTTTATGTATCTCTCTGTTCATCGATACTTGCTGATGCAAGTATCGCTATGTGTAAGAACCCTATGTAAAATTTCTGTGTGGCTAGTACATCACTCACCTTCGGTTTTCCGACGATATAGTTGTCATGGCGGAGACTATGGAGGACCTCAGTACTATGATCGATGATCTCAGTAGGGCGTCCGAAAGAGTGGATCTTAAAATGAACATGGACAAGACAAAGGTCATGTCAAATGTAACCCCACTATCATGAAGATTGGAGACGCTACACTCAAGTGTCCAGTTAGGTAGGTCCAACTTCGAGAAAGAGGTCAATCGTCGAATCCGACTCGACTGGGCAGCGTTCGGGAACCTACGCAATATCTTCTCGTCCCACATACCGCAGTGTCTAAGACGAAAGTCTTTGACCAGTGCGTGTTGCCAGTGATGACCTATAAACTATATATTTTCTTATCTGTAAGTAAGTATACCTATGATATAGAAGTATACATAAACTTCGAGTGAAGATATTTTCTAAATGAGAAAAACACAAATATTGTTTTTATCTTATTTTATCGCTCTAAAACTTCAATTTAAATAAGTAAAGGTGTACTCTGAATAAAGTATTCCATAAAACCACGAATTCAAAACATCAATTAGCAAGTCCACACAAAATTATAATAATAACAAAATGGGAATTTATAATCTCTACGTTGGTATCATTGCATTCACAACAAGAAACGGAACGCGCTTGCGCGAGCTCGGCGGGTGGACGCGGCGAGGAGGGTCGCAAGGCCGGGGCGCGGCGCGCGGGGAGGGGCGACGTCACGTCGAACAACGCAGCCCATACGCTACCAAATTCAAAAGTCCCCTCCGCATTAGTCGCTCGCATTTGCCAACGGACTATTCCATTGTTCCGGGTTAAAACTTGCCTGCGTCGCCCGAGTCGTCCAACGCGATTACGCGAAGTGGGAACTGTGAGATCGGTAGTAAAAGTGGCCTCTCTCTGTTACTGTGCTTGTGTGTAGTGATGATTTTACGTTAAATATTTTGTGTAAAAACTATTGTGAAGTTTGGATATCTTGAAAAGTGAATAAACTTAGTACTGGCTTGAAATTAGAATAAAATGCCCTATTTAAAAGACTGAAAATCAAAGAACGTCGCTGTCAAAATAAGGCGGAAAATAAATAAATAGGGTTAAAACACAACGGCGCGCTTCAATTCGTGATATAAAGAGAACCTTATTCAGTGGTGCATAAGAGTGACTTTTGTGCGGCAGAACTATAGTTGGTGACCGAATTGCTGCTAAAATAAATTATTATGCTTACTGATATTTCGTTGATCAGAGTGAGAAACTGGTGATTGTGTTGGCGTGTGGTCATCATGGAACAGGGGATTCGTTGGCGTGGTCGAGCGTACCGGTGGAGTTAGTCGAGGCCACAGCTTTTTGAAATAGGTACCGGTTTTGAATTATCATTTTGTTTGATTTATAATACTGCTCGGTTCAGACGGGTGCAGGTGGCTTGCACTCATCGCAACGATTACTGCTAACGTATTTACAGTCATGAGCGAAGATAGCAACAACGAATTTAGTCATTATTAATAATCTACTTCATACTGCTCTACATATTTGTAATAATATAAGCGGACTTCCTTTTCAAACCAACCCAACCAAAAACGTAAAACTTTTAAGTCTAGCTTAACTATGGATTATTATAAATTAATGCGTTTTTTATTTTTTTACAGATAATTTTTATAATCATGGAGAACTCAATATCAGAATTAGGCCTACAGCCACAAGAGCACCTCGTTAAGGACGTAAATGAATGTGATAAAGACCGAGTTGGAGAACATAGGGAGGAAGATGGTTTCCTTGTGATAAAAGACGACAAAAGTAGTGACAGTGATGCTCACAGTGAAGATCTTAGCTCTAATGATGAACAAAGTAATGTAATCAGTAGTAGTAACTCTCAGTTTTATGAGAGCAGTGACAGTAAAATAAACTATGCAGTAAAAATAGATGACAATGATACTCTAAGTGACATAGACGATATCAAAACGGACAGTGCTTCAGCTGACAGTGAAGACTCTGCTCTTGGTAGTCTACCGCCGGATAGTGCTCTTAATGATAGGGAGGAAGAAGCTCAAGATCGGTCAGAAGGTAGCGACTCAGGTCTTGGATCAGAAGTTATCGATGATGTAAAAATACCAAGCTTCAACCTTGCTCTTCCATGTACAAGTAGCCTAAAAAGCGACAAATCAGCACAGGATTTAAACCACGACAATGATTACTCAAACAATGGTAGTATTGAGAATAATGTAGATAATGGCCATAATTCCATAGCACAAGTTAAGCCCCTCAGAAGTAGTCTTAAGAGGAAATATAGTGATGATAACAAAAATGAGCCGCAAACTAAAAAGCGGAAAGAAAGCATAAAATTCGATAATGTTACTGTATTTTACTTTCCTAGAGCCCAGGGATTTTCATGTGTTCCATCACAAGGAGGTTCCACATTAGGAATGGAATGGGAACACACTCATATACAAAACTTTACTTTAGCCGAGCATGCCTTAGAGCAGAGAAGATTACATAGACAAATATTGCAGCAGTTGAAGAGTGAGCGCCATTCGTTACAAGGCGTGTCACTTTCCTCTAGTGAAGACAGTGACACTGAAGAAGAAGCTAGCGACATTTCTGAATCTGAGCTAGATTTAGACAGCTATTTTTTCCTGCAACCTGTCCCAACAAGGCAAAGAAGAGCTCTATTACGTGCAGCCGGAGTGAGAAAGATAGAGGGCTATGAAAAAGATGAATGTAGAGACATAAGAACATCGCGGGAATTCTGCGGTTGCGCTTGTAAAGGAACGTGTAACCCAGAAAGTTGTTCGTGCAGCTTAGCTGGGATAAAATGCCAAGTTGATCGATTGAACTTCCCCTGTGGATGCACTAGAGATGGGTGCGCCAACACGACGGGCCGAATAGAATTCAATCCTGTAAGAGTGAGGACGCACTTTATTCAGACTCTTATGAGAATAGGTCTTGAAAAGAAAAATGAAGAGAATCAGGAAGCTATTAAGAGACAATGGCTAGAGGCGCACAATAATTCCACCTCGTGTTCATCAAATTCGTCCTACGAAAGAGAGCGTTGTCTTAGTCATGAAGATGGAATGTTACGTGATGTTAACCTTACTCCAAGAGTGGAAGTTGAATCTTGCGTGAATACAGGAAGTTTTAACAATGTTCATTGTGATATGAATAATTCCTTATCGCAGAATAGTGACATGTCATACGGCTATAGGACGGAGGCTTCCAATCATAATGTAAATGACAATGGTATCATGCACTTTGAAAATGCAAACAATCATCACAGCCACCGTGACCCTTACACATCCAGTATACTTCAAGGCAAGGGCCCACCTTACGCATCAGCAAACGCCATGGGATTTGAAACTATGGCAAATAACATACAACGGTTTCCTTGTGATCTAAACTACGCTTACGAGCAGCAAACAGAACACCATTTCAAAGGCCTGCAGAGCTTCTCGGCCACAAGTTTTGAGGAGTTTGCCCACAGCTCCCAGATGACTATGTTTAGTCATTATGGTCATGTTTACGTACCAGACTACTTGCATAAAACAAATATACACGACCACAGTTCGCTACAATATCATAGTACACCACATAATCACTATGGGGTGTACAAAAACAGTTCTGATTGTGTAAACAATGACAACAAAAGTGATACTCATTATACTACTTTGATGACACTGCCATATCAACCTAGTAATAAGATGCAAACTGTAGAAAATGATGAGAATTGGTTCAGCCACAATACGCTGCTGAACTTGGATCATTCCGACCAGATGACTCAGGACGCGTCGGACTCACAGTCCCAATCTGCGGGAATAGCAACAGAAAGCAATAATGCTGAGACTACGGATAATTTTGGTGAACTTATTAAAAAAACTATGGTAGAGTCTGTTACTGTGTAGATGAATTACTTGTTGTATTTTAATCGTCTTAATTATTATGTTATGAAATTTTTAATTATATTAATTGGTAAATTCAAAGACTTTCTTTATTACAGCTAGCTAGGGTCACCTTTAACGTTATTTATCTCAGTAAATAAACAACTGTACCTACTCATAGTAATCAGTAAACTGTGATAGCTCTAAACGCGTATCACAGTGGTTGAATATAATATTATTGTATCCGCTTTTAAACGCTTAAGCTCAAGAAAATAATAAAATGACTAATGTTTTCAAAGAGAAATAAAAATATTACTTGTTTTCATCACGCTGAATATAGGAAAATAGCAACGAGATTTTCTCACTGATATAGAAAAACAAAAGCAGCTAGTTTTTTTTATAACATTAAAAATGTTACTTTATTATATTGGCTGTTTTAGCATGATGAGTTCATGACTGATGAGGCTGACGTCATTTAAAAAATGAGTAGGTAAGTACCAATTGTATCCCGTCCTGCATGCAGTGGCGTAGCTAGCATGGGTGACCCGTGCCCCGGAGCGCATAATTGTGGTGTCACCCAAGAATAAAAACCGGCCAAGTGCGTGTCTAACCACGCACAATGAAAGTTCCGTAGTTGGGATGAATTTATTCAAAGAACAAACTTAATATTGTTGTTGAAAAACATGTTCTCCCAACTGCAAATGTAAGTTGGTCGACTATTACTCCTTATCTAGTAAAGCCTAGTTTTCCTTTTAATTTCGTTATTTACTACTGCCGTCATTTTTTCCTCCTCTTTTTTTGCTTTAATTAAATTATTTCGTTTGGATAACTTGGTTAAAATGGCTTCAAGCCTAAGTGGTTTAATAACGTAAAAACGAGATATTATGTGTAATTATTATTTTTCACGGTCGGGTGTCGCCTCAAATCACCCAAGGGGCACCCAGTGCGCCCCCCTACCCCCCCCCCCCCTGACTACGCCACTGCCTGTATGTAATGTACTCTCACCTGTGACTCGTGAAGAGTAGGTAGGCCCTAAATATATAAGATCAACACATCTATTCTTCCCTCAGTCTTTACCAAACGTGGTAAAATATTGTCTTGAAAATAGTAAAAAATATAGAAGGTATCATTAAAAACTGCACCCAACTTCATGCTCTAACTAAACATAATATCTATAAATAAATAAAAATCGTTTAATTCAGGTATTAAACACATACTAAAATTACAAAAATAAAAAAAATTACAAATCCATTATAAATTTAAATTAAATTACATGCATCAAAATTAAATTAAATTACAATAGAAATTAAATTAAATAAAAAATACATCAACGTCTTAGCATGTACACACAGCGAAGTATTACAGACACTATTTTATTAGCACATGCACATAGTCGAGACAGAAAGGATGCGTTGAGTTTCCTCAAGAGCCCGTAAAAATCGGTAACTCGGTTCTCAACGAACATGCCAGTCGCACTACACTGCCAGGGCAGCTTTAATATAGCTCTAAAGGCGTTATTATATTGTACACGAAGAGTGATAAAAGCACTCTTCGTGTACGTGTACCCAGAGCTGACTGGTGTAGAACGACTGACAGTAAGCCTTGAACAGAGTTATTTTAACTTGGTTGGAGCAGTGAGAAAAGCGTCTAGCCAACATGTTGCTTCGACATGCGATACTACGCCTCTGTTGTTCCAGATCAGCATCATCTGCTAAATCATCCCTAATTATGTGTCCAAGATATTTAAACTTACTAATAATGTTTAGGGCAGTTCCACACAACTTGATCGGTAAAATATGATCAGGACCTTTAACGTATTTAAATATCATAACATCCGATTTCTTAACATTATAGGTGAGATAATGTTCAGCTGCATATTTCTCGCAAATCCCTACAAGTCTCCTTAGACCGTTGGCTGAGGGACTGAGCAGCATCATGTCATCCGCATAGCTAATATAATATCCAAACATGACGCTTGAGTTTCCCGAAGGGGCACGCTGAGGTGCACAACTCACATTTCGTCAGTTATGTTGAACAGCTAGCAGCAGCTGCAGTAAGACATCTAGAATGTTTGACTACGCGAGATGATGATGAGAAAGAAAGAATAACATTTAATTGGCAACAGTTCATATAACACGGAATACTTACAAAATAAAATAAAAAATGTAATTTTATACTTTTACTTTTATTTTAAAAGAACGAGATCGAATCCAAATTCATCTTAATAAATTCGGAATTTATTTAAGTACCTGGGTCCCTGGGTAACTCATGACCTAAATGATGACCTGGACATAGAAAGGGAACGCAGGGCGATGGCTGTCCGAGGTACCTAATATGCTGATCCGCAGATTTGCACGTTGTACGACGCAAGTCAAGATAACCCTTTTCAGAACATACTGCCAGTCTTTTCACACGTGCAGTCTGTGGGTCAGATATACGCTGAGGGCATACAACGCGCTGCGTGTCCAGTATAACAATGTATTCAGGATGCTGTCGATGGTTTTCATGCCATTATACGGAAACGGTGTGCCTCTATTCTCGGTAGAATACGTGCTAGCTCCCACAGCATCCTGAGTGTATTGTGTGATAGGTGGGACAGCCCCATGCTGGCTCACTTGATACGACTACACACGTCCGCCAGTCGTTTCAATTTTGTATATAGTGTTGTTTTTACTAACATTAGACCAAGACCTTTACTAACAACTTATGGATCTTGATCTGAAATAAAATAAACATTTTTATACATTATTTTTAGTTTATGCGAAACCTGAATATAGTTTGTTCAGAATAAGGAACTGAATCGATTTCAATATTTTTTACACCATGTTATACTCGTATTGCGTCCCAAAAATATTGAAGTGTCATGGAAAATGTTATCACCATTTAATTACTTACAATAGTTACAATACAATCGCCGTACGGTTAGGTACCTACTGCCAAATTATTATCAATGAGCGCAAGACGACGCTGGAGGCGCGGGGGCGCCGCGCCGTTACCATGTTCACCACCACGGACAACCCGGTAACCATGCCGGTAACATAACAACCTTATAACTTTGTGATTTTTCATGATACAGTTGGAAATTTTCTACATAGATTTTTTACATAAAAAATACTAGACACGTGTTTCGGGTTTCGCATATACTAAAACTAATGTTGTATATATACGAGTATAATAAATTCGGAATTCATCTTAGTGCCAATTTCACCAATCAAACTGAACGCGATCAGCACATCTAAACCGAGTTCAAGAGCTGTCAGTGTCAATATTACAATGAAAATAATGACAGTGACAGCTCTTAAACGTAGTTTAGGTGCTGATCGCGTTCAGTTTTCATTGGTGAAATTCGCCCTTAATCAATTCGGAATTCATCGTTTACATCATTATCATCATCTGCCAGCCTTTTCCGAACTTAGTTGGGGTCGGTTTCCAGTCTTACCGGATGTAGCTCAATACCAGTATTTTACAAGGAGCGACTGCCTATGTAAAATACCGAAATCGATCTTTTACATACCTACATAATTAAATCAATGTTATATACTTACAAAAAATAAGTATACAGTAGGTTAGTTAACCCATTCGATGCCACCTTGAGTTAGAAAATTGTTGACAGGAGCCACCAGAAAAAAATAAAAGAAAAAAAAAATGGTAATGAAACGCACTATGAAAAAACTATACTTGTTTGCTGGAACGGAATAAGGTTTAATGTTAAGGTGAATCCGCAGCTGTATCTCACGAAATTCAAACTTTCTTACTTTTTTGCAATTTTCAGGTCAATCCAAAAAGGTTCTATCTGGATCAAAATACTTTTATTTTGCGACTGTAGCAGATAATTATGTATTTGCAGAATTATAATCATTAACACGTACTAATCATCAATAGGTAATACCTACGTTCCATTGAACGACTTTTTCACGAAATAGGTAATGACATTGGGGAACAAATCTAACTTAGAGAGATGTATTAATGATTCTAATGATTATTATTATGTATAGTCGCGAATCATATTTTGATCAAGATACAACCTGATACTGACCAATAAATTCCAAAAAAAATGTAAGAAATTTTTAATTTCGCGGCCTACAGCTGCGGATTCACCTTAAAACGCAGATATATGCCAGTGACCTTGACTGGTTAGCTTGCGTGTTCTGTACTGAGCTAACGCAACGCGTTGTACGTTCAGCCAGTAATAGTACTCGCCCATCAAGGAGCGCTGTCCCCATGACGCATTACTTATTTATTTTACACAAAACAAAAGGTATTTTATTAAAACGCGTATACTAAAATATCAATAATTAAATTACCTATAAATTGGTGAAGGTTTCAGAAAAATACGCTTGGTAGATTTTGCGCCCTTCTCAGTTTTTTATCCGCGTTAGATATAACTTTACAAATTAATTTCACTATGTAATATAAACATAATCTAAAATATTCACATATTAAGTTATTTAGAAAATTCTCTAATTTAACACATATTTTTTTCAAATCATTAACACTACTCGTTTAGACGTGATCTTCAGTATAAAATCATTAAAAGTCGGTTATCGTCGCCTTAATAGTTGGTACCCACCTAGCAACATAGTCGTCACTACAAAACATTTTAGAGGTGAACTTGAATGCCGCCGATTACCTACCTGTAGGTAACATAACTTCTTCACAGGTCCACTCGATTTAAATTTTGTGAGAAGTTATTTGATAATTTTCAACAAAAAAAAAAAAGGCAGTGTAGGTAGGTAATCGTATTTTTAACCTTTAATTTACCGTAAAACGGGGTTACTTTGAGAGCTGGGGTAACTTTGATGATAGCTAAACTTCGTATGTTATTTCGGATTTGTTGCGTAATACTGAACGCAGCTAAAATTTTGTTTGTTCTGTTGGCCAGACTGACAGATCGGCCATATCACATAACACTTATACGAGGGCCATATCACATAACACTTTTTTTTTTTTTTTTTTTTCCTTCTGGCTTCGCACGGTTTGTGCATTTAGCCAATGTCACGTTTTAGTTCTTGTTTAATATTGATGAAATGAATTATAAATGCATGATGATGATATCCCCGCCCACTCCCCTTGGGTATCAGTAAAGATGTGGCACTTTACTGAGACCTCACGCGGACTTCTTGAGAGAACTTGAAGCGAAGTTGCACTGTTTTGTTTCATTTGCCTACACTAATGCACGTTCACAAACACTTAATGGTTAATAATCCACCATTATTACACATTAATATTCGGCTAAACACAAATTTTGGAAAATTAAACAAACTGCTGAACATGACGCTTCACTTTCCCGCCAAGAAGCCCACATAACACTTATACGAGGGCCATATTTTGCCGAAGCGTCGACGAGCAGTTGTTGTCGGAACTCTAAAAAATATTTGTTAAAGTTTAGTGTCAAAAAGGTTTAAAAAAATTGTCTGAATAACTTCAGTGCCACAGGCGTAAGTATTATTGTTTGATTTGTAGTTTTTCACTGTTTGAATTAAACGTTTCTTTAAGATTTAGAGCATGTTTGCATTTTTGGTTGCGGTCGCCATTTTATTTTGCATGAACTCTGTAAGTTCATCGGGGCTACATTGATAGGATATACGATGTGACTTTGATAGTTATCAATTTTATCCCCAATGGTTGTGGTACTCAGTCTTATAGGAGTAAAATGCAAATTATCAATTTAACCCCATTTGTTGCTTTTGTTTTAGTTGCCTCATGGTTCGCACCAACAAAAAGACCGCGGGTACCCGCAATTATAAAAATTACACAGAGGAGGCAATGGAAGAAGCAATAGAAAACTTTTTGATAACTTGATGATTTTTTGATTTTATAAAGCCGATTTATATAATTATGAGACTGACTAATAGTTTTAAGTGATAAAAATATAATTGATCTCGAAAGTTAATGTTAAAACTAATTAATGTGGAGCTAATGTTACTTTATTTTTTAAATATTAATAATAAATATTTGGTTTATCTCGTTTGTTAATATTGTAGTACCCACAATCAAATTCGCCCCTTGACTCAAAGTAACCCCAAAAATATTCAAATCGCAATATTACATAAACAATAGTATAAAAAAAAAAAATCTTTTTGATTTTTGTCCTTTATCGGGGCATTGAGATAGGAAAACTATGGAGATGCCCCATTCTACTATATGAAGAATAGTTATACAAATATCTATCATATCGACACACACATGTCATAAAGCGTTTTGTTTCTTTTTAACTAGTCAAGAACTGCGTAAGAAAAGAGAGACGTATATATGTTTGTCAAGGACATAATTTGGCAACAATTTTTGTGACGTCAAAATCATGTGTATGCGTGACCGGTCGCCGTGTTTATTGCCAAGTTTTGTGGTAGATGTGCTGTCAAACGATTGCTTACTCAAAATATTTTTATTAATTTCGAGAGAAATACGTCTATAAACTAAGTATTTTGGTGTTCTGAGTTTTGCTGTTAATAGGAAAACCATGCCCTCTTGTTGCATAAAACAGTGTGATGCGAGAAAAAATAAAAATCAGCCTAATTTGTCTCTGCACAGGCTATTAACTAGTTTTCACTAATCCAGTCGAATAATGTACAATTTTGTTTATTATACTGTTACAAGATGATGTTTTTGATAATTATTGAAACCTGTGTCATGTATAAATTGCTTAAAAGATAAAACGTTTGTTATTTTCTTTATTTCTTTGCATTGTTTACATTCTATATGGTTAGTGATGTGTGTGTGATGCTCGCATGCGATTCGAAGTAACGATAATATTTGTTTAGTGTGTAAACTACATTGCAATGATGTTTTAATCCACAGATTTCCTAAAAACGAAATTTTAAAGAAGAAATGGATAGAAGTTATTGGTTCTGAAAACATAAACCCTAGACATAAAATGTGGCATATCTGCTCCATGCCAGTGAAAAAATATTATATTAGCCGCTGAACATGGAACATAACACCACCCACAGGCTGTGGCTTGTTAAATCTATAATTAAAGCCTATATCGATTTAATTAAGATTCCGTTATCATGCAAGAAAACATTGTGATAAAATTTCATATAGAAACTATTTGAATAAATTAATTTTGTTCAGAAATGAATAAATTACTTTTATACATAAAAAATTGTTATTATGTCATAAAAGTTGTTCGAAAAGTAGGAAGTTAACAAAATATTATTATTTATTTACCACCCCGTTGGTCTAGGTGGTCGCAAGCACGTCTGCTAAGCGTGGGGTCCTAGGATCAATACATATACAACATTAGTTTTTGTTTATACTAAACCCGAAAAGGGGTCATTGTACTCACCATTTTGAAAAAAAAATTCTATGGGACCAAACTTGAAATCGCGAAAAAAAAATCAGTTGTTCCCTACATTTGTGTTCACTTAAATCGACAAAATGTATGGAACAGCTGATTTTTATTTCGTGATTTCAAGGTTGGTCACATAGAATTTTTTTTATATGACGTATTTTTATTTATATGTGAAGACGATGCACCTAGAATAAAATTACTATACCACAATAAGTAATAAAAAGAGTTAGGAATGAAGTAATGACAGATAAATTAATTATGTGATAGATACATGGTGTTCACATATTTACAAAAATTGTAAAAAATATATACAATTTTCTAAAAAAATTACAATATCAGTGTGAGTTAAGGTAATCACAGAATTTAAAATAAATGTCATAAAAATAATAAATTATACAATTAAAATAGCAACCTGTTTGATTTTGTCTAGACCCTAGATTGTCCTATGGAGCTGGACCAGCATGTTTCCAAGCATTCTTATTTTATGTATTTATTTATCTTTGATATAATACTCTAATTTGTAATATGCTTGTTTACAAATCGTCTTACAATGGCAGTTCACTTCATGAATGATTAGTAGTCATCGGATGTATCCAATGACTACTAATCAAAAAAAAAAAAATATTTATTAACATTTCAATAATTACAAAAGCCTAACTTTCTTATTTCAGCCGCAAAGCAGCAATGCATCCACTATCGTGTTTCGGTTTAAAGGGAATGAGAGCCAGTGTAAGAACAGGCTATGATGAAACATAAAACACACACAACTTCTAAAATTCTTATCATTTCACCTGCATTACATTTACGAGGCTAATCGAAAAATGTAAACCAATACCTTAAATCAAATTCATGTATGTTTTATAAATGTCGATATCACCTACGCATGTTGCACGCAGTTACAACCCTATTAAAGGCGGCCATCTTAAGCGCCCATATTTTTGTAGGTAGGTATGCACGCAAATTTTGTAGGTAGGGCGAGTCCATAGGTTTATATGTCAATGTATCGGGGTGTCTTTTCGATGGAATAGATAAAAGAGTGGGTGTCAAAGTAGCCCCATTATCAATATAACTTTGATAAACAGGTTTTTTTTTTTTTCTAAAAGAATATTTACAATTTTATATTTTTTTGTTGCAATAATTAATTTACGTAATGAATCTACACTACAGTTTTTTTTTTTACATATTTATCGTTGAAATTGCGAGCGTGGCATCCATTTAAAATTAAAAATTAATCAAAGTCACCCCGTTTTACGGTACTTAAAAAATTCCATGACTTACATAAATTATTTGACACATTTTCACATTGATTGTCACTGCGATGAGATTTCGACAAGATATTAAACGTTTTTAAATACGGGAATTGACCTTCTGAAATTTCCCAGTAGCAGCCCTGAATCCGGTTAGTGGCAAAAGGCTCGTCTCCCATTACTAGGACTTAAACAAAACTGGCGAAATCATACAGACGTGGTTATGTATAAACTATGAATGCAATAAAAATAACTCATTCATTAAAAAAAAAACAAAAAGTCCCAGCTGTTTAGGTAAATAATTGATTAGCGAGCTCACACCAAAATAATTACATAAAAAACCGACCAAGTGCCCCTGCCAAATATTTTACACACACACAGACCCGCAATATTTTTTGACACCCCCACCACATATAAACTCATACGAAGGAATAGACGAGTCATAAATATCATCCCCACTTTAAGGCTTCTACATACCTACTGGCGCGACTTGTCGCGCGACGCGGACACCGGTGGAACGATTTCCTTGAATTTTTCATAGAAATTGTTCTACCGGTGTCGCATCTCGCGCCAGTATGTAGAAGCCTTTACGTGCAAGAGAGGTACAATCTTTTTTTCAATATGTTTTTTTACCACCTTGTTGGCGTGATTAATAAATATGTATAGGTACCCATGCCAAATAAAATGCTTTCTAGTACTA
Organism: Tiliacea aurago; assembly: GCA_948098905.1. NCBI lineage: Eukaryota > Metazoa > Arthropoda > Insecta > Lepidoptera > Noctuidae > Tiliacea > Tiliacea aurago. Next base: position 20,895,147 of record OX402581.1, on the reverse strand, counting down.
TCTAAGAGTGACTGAGCTAAGCCACAGACAGACGACGGACATGGCGAAGCTATAACCCCCTTATTACAAACCAAGGTTTATCTTCAGACCCAGGTTTAAAACATGGAGCCATTTATTATTGCATTTCGAACTTTATTCCGACTATGGTAAAGTTCCTAAACACAAAACTGTCAACTTAGTACCGAACTAAGTTTTCAGTTTTGTATATAGAACGGTATTTCAATCACTGTTACGTTCTTATTACAAAAACTGGCTGCATGGTTTAAGCCATGTCCAAATATAAATCTTGTTTTGTAATAAGGCAGTCTGGGTTCCTTAAATTGATGACTACGTAGGTAACCCTAAAAACCTTCAATAGGCGAATAACAAGATTCGTTACACTAATTATCATAACGAGCATGAGGTCCTGGGTTCGATTCCCAGGTCGGGCAGTGTTATTGGGATTTTCCATTAAGAATTTCTCAGCAGCCCGGAGTCTGGATTTGTGTCCGGTTGATGGCAATAGGCTCGCCCCCTATTATGTGGGACTTAAACATAACTGACGAAATGTAGGTGTACTATAGGTACACCTCTGCCTAACCCTTCGCGGATTACAGCCGTGATGATATGTTTATGTTATGTGTGTGTAATTATCATAATCCCGTACTTCCGTCACTTCAGCTCACCATTACTAAATAAAGCCTTGTCATATTAAGACGCAGATATATGCCAGTGACCTTGAGTGGTTAGCTTGCGTGTTCTGTACTGAGCTCACGCAACGCGTCGTACGTTCAGTCAGTAGTAGGACTCGCCCATCAAGGAGCGCTGTCCTCAATTTGACGCATTATTAATTTATTATACACAAAACAAAAGGTATTTTAATAAAACGCGTATACTAAAAGATCAATAATTAAATTATGTTTAAATTAGGGAAGGTTTCAGAAAAATACGCTTGGTAGATTTTGCGCCATTCTCAGTTTTTTATCTGCGTTAGACATAACTTTACAAATTAATTTCACTATGTAATATAAACATAATCTAAAATATTCACATATTAAGTTATTGAGAAAATGCTCTAATTTATCATTTATTTTTTTCTACTAGTTTAGACGTGATTGAAGATCACGTCTAAACTAGTAGTGTTAATGATTGATTGATAGTTGATAGATTGATGAGTTTTTTGAAAATGTTCTTTACTAACTTTTTAGACCTTTGTATCCTGCATATGCGTATGAAGTTTCATTAAAATCGGTTCAGTCATTTCGAAAAACAAAGGCTTGAAATTTGTATGAAATGCCGTAAGGTGTAAACGCTCTTAATTTTTAAAACATTCATAAAAGACGGTCTGCTCCTCCCGGTGCACCGTTCAGAAGATAGTGAACGTTTTCTAGGTCACCACTTCTATTTTTCCTACACTGTTATCGGTATTAAACGTATGCAGCGTTCTGCTGTAGGTACATATGCCCCGTAGAGCAAAAAGTCACTAAGTCGAAAAATGCCCAAAATGTAAAAAACAATTCAACATTTATTTCTCTAAATATTTGTCTAACAGTCATTTTTGTAGCTGCCCACGCTTTTGTTTTACGAAATGTGAAAAGTAAGTAAGCCTACCCTTTGGACCCCACAGCGTAATGGGAGAAATAACTAATTTTAGTTTTAATGATTTTTCGCTCTACGGGGACTATATCATTAGGTAGATGGCAGTCGGCCCTGGTACCACCTCGTTGACTGGCTAATCTATTCACCACGGCTTAAGATACTCATTCATTTTGACAACGTCAGAAAGACGCCAGAGAAAAGGGTAAATAAATCCTTGCCTAATTAAGTGATTAACATTACTTGTCTCATAATGGGTACTTGTTTGTTGGAAGTTTCGTATAAATGTGTTGTTTGAGCAATGTGAGAACGATTAAATATCCAAGAATAAATCGGTTACAAAAATACATGTTCGTGCCAAAAAAGAAAGCAGAAATCCGTTCCATCGATAGTTTATTTCGCATATTTGCATGCATACGAGTGGAATGTTATCGTCCTTGACTTCTAACTTGAAGGTAATGATTCCAAAAGCTAAGTGTGTACGAATACCTATATGAAAAGGCTCGTTATACCTACCAACGACGCGACGCACGGGACGTAAAGAATAACGTTCGATGCAGACACCGCCCGTTCATTCTGGGGCGGTCTGGGCGTCAGCCGCGTCGTGCGCCCCTAATTGCCTAGTAACGGAAGTTAAACCAATAAATGTGCACTTTTCAAGGGACCAAACCAGCTACCAGGGGCCCAAGTTTGCTATTTTTATAAATTCAGTCATTCCAACACGATCCCATTGTCATTTTACTAAAATTTAGTAATCTGCTAAATTCATAATGGTCGGTCCATGTTCTCGTAATATAATTGTGTTATTATAATGGCATTATCGTATTGCCATTATTAGAAAACCCATTAGTAGAAATGTCATTCATTTGTTATTATGTACGAAATTATCAATAGATGCAATTTCTTTCAGTGTCAGTGGCCGACCATTGGAAAGTCATAATGACGCCATTATAATAGTAGATTACCAAACTCGTCAAAAGCAACAATTATGAAATCAATGATCGACCATTCTGACACTATTGTAATAGCAGTCTTGAGGCCCTGATATGGCTCAGGTTGTATGAAGATTTATGATAAAGTTAAACCACTATTTACTAAAACGATAAATCTTTATTGAACATAGTCTAATTTCTGTCTTTTAAATTATAACACAAATACATCTTTATTTTTACGTATTGTTCGAATATCACAATTTTTAAAAGTTTGTTATCGGTCATGATTCTTAATACTGAATTCGATCACGATACATGGTCCGTCAGGAAGCTTGCGTAATTTCCCAGATCTTGATAATTTTGTCTTCACTGGCAGTGATCAGTGTTTTTGAGATCTCGTCAAAATAGACATTGTTGATAGAGTCTGAAACAAAACACAATGTTGAATGAAAAACATGAGCTAATGCAAGTTACATTTTTGGTGAGTTCCAAAACTATAGATACCTACTGGAAAACGTGTAATTAACATTGTCATTTTACAAAAAAAGGCACAAAATAGGTAATCTTGTTACCTTTGAGAACTTCCTAATCATAATATAATTTTACCTACCTATTTTTCTAGCAATCATCTATTTTCTAAAACGTGGGTTGTATTTTATTAGCTAGGTTATGTTCTTGAAGCCAATTAAAAAAAAATGGAATCTGTCCATGATTCGTCCACCTAATCATCGTCAAGATAACTGCATACCGCAATCAAAAACAGTAACTCTCCATCGAAATGAAGATTTTTTTTATTTAGGATGGATTTGCTCTTGACCGTAGTCTAGGGCAGAGGTGACAGAGACAAAGTCGACGATGGAGTGAGCTTACCCAGAAGATGCCTGTTTACTCTAACTTTGAAGAGATTAGGGTTGTATGCGTTCGGAAACACAGACGCAAGTAGAGAGTTTCACTCTTTTGCTGTGCGCATTATAAAAGTCATTTGGAAACGCTTAGTGCGAATTGGTGGAATAGCAACAAGGAAGGGATGGTAGCCTGCAGTGCGTCTAGATGTCCGATAATAGAAGGGGGCCGGTGGAATGAGGTCGGGGAGTTCTTGGGCACACTCACCGAAGTACATTTTGCCAAACGTAAATCACTGTCTTACTAGAGAATGGGCAGCAGCGTTCTCTATGCATTTTAACACCATACTGCGATTGCCAACCCGCCTGCCAAGCGTGGCGATTAAGGCAAACCCCCCCTTTGGGGGAGGCCTATGTCCAGCAGTGGACGTCTTTAAGCTGCAATGATGATGCTGAAATCACTGCCACGGTTAGTTTATTGGAACCTGGTTACGTGAGCCAAATGCCGTCCTCGCGCCGATGTAATACTATTACCTAATTCATTTGTTGTATGGGAGCCCCCTTAAATATTTGTTTTATTTTAATTTAATTATTTATTTTTGAAGTGAATATACAGGGTGGAAGGGACATCGACGCAAATCCGCTTACCATGGATTCAGTACAACATTCTTGACTGCGTTAAGAATTCTCGTCGGTAATTTAAAAAAAAACAGTTGTTTCCTACGAAAGTGCAATACCTACTCGGTCATGGAACAGCGAATTTTTTTTTTAATAACCGACGAAAAATTTTAACGCAGGGTGGTCAAGAATTATGTAAACGGATTCGCGTCGATGTCCCTTCCACCCTGTATAACTAAATATTCTGTGAATATTTCAAGCGTCTACTTGTTGCCATTATCAATATAGAGCAAAAACGAGCAATAAAATCACGTTTGTTGTATGGTAGCCCCCTTAAATATTTATTTCATTCTGTTTTTTAGTATATTGTTGTTATAGCGGCAACAGAAATACATCATCTGTGAAAATTTCAACGGTCTAACTATCACGGTTCATGAGATACAGCCTGGTGACAGAAGGACAGACAGAAGGACAGACAGACAGACAGACAGACAGACAGACGGCGCGGCGGCGGAGCCTTAGTAATGGTTCCCGTTTTACCCTTTGGGTACGGAACCCTAAAAAAGTATTGTTTATTACAGATTTGAGAGACAAATTGCGAAAATGTCGTAATTAAAGGAATCTATTTAACTTAATTGCGGTTATTTAAAAATTCCTGTATGTTAAGGTACCGTTTCACTATACTCCATCTGAAATACAATACCTATACCCTTCCTATACCAATAATGTGTGTTAGAAAGAGATAAACATACATATTTAGTTACGTCACTAGGTGCTGCATGTTCATTGGCGCGTACAGTGGTACCCAATTGATAAGGCGCGTCGTGAATCTTCGTTCGCACAGAAAAGAAAGTATGGCCCCGAAGATTCACGAAAGAATGCTTAAAACTTACAATCAACCTTAGGTCACTATTATAAGGTTCATAATACACTGGAGCTGCTAGCGTGCACTCGATCAGAAGTATGGCGGCTGATAAACATGCCACGCGGCGCGCGCTAACATGGCGGCAGCTGCCGACCAATAGCGGTACAGGAAAAAGAACCGCGGTGCGTGGAGCGTGCCGATTGGTCAATAGCATTTCCCGCACTTTTAAAATTCACCTTCTGCGCAGGTACATCGGTAAGCCATATCAATTGGGTACTATTGTACGCGTCGGTCGCAGCAGTCAGGAAAATGGCTGACTGGCTGTACAAGTACAAAACAAAACAACGTTTTCTTATATGAAATGAGACGTTTTTCTGTACTCCCACAGTAGTAGTGTAATATGTACATCGTGTATAGACACGGAAAGGCATTTTCTTCACAAATAATTGCTGAGAATTGCGAGTGATTGTGACGTGTAGCCGCGTCACTGGATGGCGCGCGACTAATTCCTCTTTGGGCAATTGCCTTGCATTTACTTTGCCATTAAAGAGCGCGGGTAACGCATCTAAAGGTAATACATCATTGACTAGAACTTACGAGGGCTGCACTAAAAGTATCGGGAATGGAATATTTCCACTGTTCCTGTCATATTAAAATCTTTTTAATTGAAAACTCCTTGGTTTTAAAAATCGAATACCATTTATTTATTTTTAAAAAAATTCTCGGTCTTGTCACAAGGTTTTGTCAAACTTTAGTCGTTGAGAAAATGAAATTGACTCGAGAAAATTCAAGAGCGATGATTTATTATGACTTTCGAAGTGGTTTAACACAAAAACAATGTGTTGACCGGATGATTTCTGCATTTGGTGATGAAGCCCCATCCAAAACCAATTTATCGCTGGTTTGCTGAATTTTAACGTGGACGTGTCAAGCTCAGTGATGATCCCCGTCAAGGTCGTCCAAAAACTGCAGTCACCCAAGAAAACGTTGATGCTGTGCGTAAGCTGATTGAGCAAGATCGACATGTGACATACCGCGAAATTCAGGCAACTTTAGACATTGGCATGAGTCAAATACAAATAATCTTGCATGAACAATTGCAAGAAGCTGTGGACGCCTACAAAACGGCCATTTTGGAGACCCCAACTTCCGAATGGAATGGTTGCTTGAATGATTGGTTCCATCGTATGGAAAAATGTGTCAAATTTTGCGGAGAATACTTCGAAAAGCAATAAATACATTTTTAAACAGTAATGTTGTGTCACTTCCTTGATTCCCGAAATTTTCAGTGCCGCCCTCGTATTGTAATTACGACTAAACAATTGAAAACCAGCAACTTACGTCCTCGGTCCCGTCATTCACGCACGCATTTTCAATTTCGCCTTACTTCATTGTACTTCCCGTAGGTCACTAAACAGACAGCTGTGATGCTGGGGAGTTTGTTGCGCTACTTCTTCTTCCCAGCTAAAGCACTAGTGAAGGGCGGGCGTTTTTGGGGGACTGTTTCATGTAATTTTGACGTTCAAATAAATTACTTTTGATTTGAAAGGATTAAGGTGAGAATACATACCATTATGCGCTGTATGTACACTGGTCTGTGTGACAGTGAGCATGTTCCACTGCAGAAGGGAGCCGTCGCCGCAGCCGAGCCATAGCACGCTGGACCCGTCCCAGCAGAGTGACGTCACCGCCTCCGGTAAACGTTTCTGGTAAACCTGAATATGACAAATTACGTCGTTTAGTGCCGATAAATACGGTAAATTATATCGCATCCTTCTTTGTAATGCCAGGTTTTAAAGACTAAAAATATCTGAACGACTTCTAAACAATGCAACGCAATATTTTTTTTTGCTTTTATCTATAGGAAGCATCCTGTATGTTAGAAAGAGTACGCTTTAATTAATGCTTAGTATACCATTAATTATTTTTTGACGTAGACACTAGACTATCCCAAAAATATGACCTAAGACCGTAAGTGATTGTTGCACTGTTTCATACACACTTTTGCATGTTAGGTACCTTTAGCATAAAACCAGTGTAAACAATAATGTTGGTGAACCAATAAAAATAAATAAATGACCCTGGTGAGCATATTATCCTGTTCATAAGTCATATGAGGTCATAAGTCATGCACCTAGCTTCTGACGTTTCATAAGTGCCCATGTAGGCTTATGTGAATTAAAAATATTTTTGATTTGATTTGATATTTGTGGAATCGTCTTCTCCAGCCCTTTATTTTGACATACTAAAAACTTTTTCAAGACTTTACTTATTGGGATCCGTCATGTTGATTTTTACGTCACCTTTCACATACTGGGCCTGCAGTCTCGACATAAATAACGATCGCTTTACGACCGAATTCAGTCGCAAAGTCCTAATGGGGTCTCTAGCTAGACGGTCAAAATTGCTTGACAAGATTGTGATTTTTTTCGTGCTTGTCAAGCAATTTTAACTGTCTAAATTGTGACCGAATTCGGTCGTAAAGCGATCGTTATTTATGTCGAGACTGCAGGCCCTGGAGTAGGAATTTCCTTCCAAAATCTTTCGGATTGCTATTGAAATTGAAGTGCGTTACGCTGTTTGGGTGGTCACCACAAACCTAACGACATGTAAATCATTAAAATGCATCCAGACAGATGTCTGGATGTTACGACGACGAGAGAATATTTCTTTTTACATTACGTACCATACAAAGTCCTGCGCCTAAAACATAACGCTTCTTGTCAGCTTTGACGATTTATATTTTAATTATAACTCAGTGGTGCTACGTCATACGTGTGAAAGCATCATGAATGTTTTATTGTGATTTAAAAAAAAATATAATTGGCTGTCAAAGTCAAATTGTTTATTTCAAATAGGCACTTAAAAGGCACTTTTGAACATCAATATTTACAAAAAAATAGAATTGATTCTAGTCGCCCCTTACCTTCCAAAAGGTAGTTTCGTATGGAGAAGAATGGGCAAGATACTCCACCGTTACTCTTTTAAAATGTTGTACAATATTTTTATAGGTACATTAATTATTATATAATTATATTATGTGAAGGCGATGCAACTAGAATAAAATGACTATACCACAATAGGTAAAAAGAGTTAAGAATGAAGCAATGACAGATAAATTAATTATGTGAAAGATACATGGTGATCACATATTTACAAACAATGTAAAAAAAAAAAGTTTTCCTAAAAAATAATAATATCAGTGTGAGTTAAAAGGTAATCACAGAATTTCAAATAAATGTCATAAAAATAATAAATTATACAATTATATTGCTGTTTCTGGTTATTTTTTTTACATTTCTGAGTGACTTCGTTTTTCTTGGACTATGGCTCTTCGTATTACAATTTTCCTCGGCTACAGTAACAATACCTATAACTCGCATCTCCGACCACAACGGAGATCCAACGTTCTATAAACTGGGGCAAAGCAAATTAATCACTTGGGATACAGTCGTTAGATTTGAGTGAAATTAAATCTGTTGGAAGACAGTGGATTACTCCACGATCGACAGGTTTTTTTTGGGGATTGTCTTTTGCCTCTTCACAAACTTTTAAGACGATCAAAAATAAACAGTGCTATGACATAATAATAGAGCTTCATAATACATTTTGTTTTATTTGTGTTCATTTCTGGGCGGATCTTGTATGGCACCGTTATCCATCTCCTTTGGTGAAAAGTATCATTACGAACAAGAATGCAAGGATATTCTTGACTTCGATTCCTGACCGTTCTTCTAACCCTATTTTAACGTCTAACAGCAAACGTGAGAAAAAATAGGGATGTTATTCTTAACAGAGGACCCCTCACAATCTAACGATGGGTGCATAATTAAGAGGTATAACCTTTTCGATAAAGACGGATAAACGTGTTTAGTTGCTATGTGTTGTTGTGGGTGAGTGAAAGGCGACTAACAAAAGGTATTTTTAAAGCAGAGGTGAGTGGAAACGCTGGGAGGGGACGCCCTAGGAGAACATAATTATAGTGACCTAATTGGTGATGTTCTTCAGAAAGGTCAGGGGGCCTAAAATGGACGCTTCAGCAGAATCATGTTATGATCTGCGTACAATTCATACATCCCGCAATTTATCTGTTTGACTGTTGCTATTTGACATTAGACTTCAATATACCAATTCTTAATTTGTGGATCATTTTACGAAACTCTATACAAAACTGTCAAACAGATGAATTGCGGGATATGAATTGTACGCAGATCATATTATGATTCTGCCAAAGCGTCGATTTTAGGCCCCCAGGTGCGTAGTACTCGCAACCGGCGTGCGTGTTTGACTAGATGTATGAACGTAGGCGAAGCAAAAGGAGTATGGAAGGAGCGTAGCAGGTGGCGTTCTATAGTTTCTGCCTACCCCCATGGGAAGAAGGCGTGAGTTTATGTATGTGTAGTTGTTAACCTAGGGAACATGTGAATGTCAATAAATATAACAATTTGCAAACTCAATGTGCGCTTTTATAACTTCGTAACGATATTATTGTGGACGTCCACGTTGAGGAGCTCGTGGCAAAGTAATAACACCCGCAAGGGTCGATCCATCAGGTTAAGCTAAAGTATAAATTGATCGTAATTTTAATTTTATTTTGTTTTTATTTTTTCCTTTCCTTGTTTTATTTTGTATACCTGTTTATATTCGTCCGTTTATAATGTAAGGGAAGCAACTCAAAATGAGAGCTGTACAAGTCACCGTAAATGACACCACAAGGGCCATCGTGGCTAAGGGCTGCCCGCAAGGGGGTGTCCTCTCGCCGCTTCTATGGAACCTGGTGGTAGACAGCCTCATTAAAACACTCAACGACAAGAGTTATTTTACCGTAGGCTACGCCGACGATATAACCATAATAATAAATGGCACCCACGAAAACACCTTATGCAACCTAATGCGCCAAGCTTTGAAAATAGTAGAGGAAAGTCAAAGTCAAAGTCAAAGTCAAAGTATTTATTCGTGTGCTTTTTGGTGATACAACAGGTCTTACAGTAATTTTATGGAAACTCAAAAAGCTACCCATTAGGCATACACGTTTTAACAATATCAGAAATTAAAATTGATTTACATTGAAATACAAAACAAAAATGTCAAAATTGATTTACATTGAAATGCAAACAAAAGAGAATTGATATATTAAATAAAAATGTCAAAATTGAGATAACATCATATTAGAATACCTACAATTAATTATTATTACAAAAATTAAAATACAATCAGTTAGTCAAGCATAAATATATAATTGTCAGTTTTTACACTTTGTCAAGAAGGAATTCGCCAATGGTATAGTAGCATTTTTCAATTAAAAAATCATTCAGTTTTCGTTTAAATTGTATCAAATTCAAATCTTTGATAGCATTTGGTATTTTATTATATATTTTTGGTGCCATGCAGATAATGCTTTTATGCATAAGGGCCGTCTTTGAGGCTCTTAGACATAGTTCGTGTCGATATTCCGGTCTTGTTGATCTATAACGTTCCTCAGAAGCTTTTTTAAATAATTTACTGTTTTTCTTGACGAACAATGCAGTCTCGTATATATAAAGGCAAGGTAATGTCAATATCCTAAGGGATTTAAAATGAGGTTTACAACTATCTGCTTGTTTTAAATTACACATCGATCTAATGCACCTCTTCTGAGCTTTAAAAACGTTATTTTTCTCACATGAATTTGCCCAAAAAATTACTCCGTATCGTAATGTGGAATCTACATAGCCATAATATGCAGCTATAACAGCTGCCTGACTTACTACTTTCTTAAGCTTGAATAGAGCAAAGGCGAAGCGACTTAATTTTTTTATGAGGATTGATGCATGTTCTTTCCAAGTCAGTTTAGAGTCAATAGTCAAACCTAGAAATTTTATATGTTCTACTTCTTCAATTTTGTTATCGTCAATTAATATATTTATGTCAGGAGTAGTTACTCTCTGTCTAAACTGCAGGACTGGTGCAACAAACACCAACTGTCGGTGAACCCGACAAAAACCGAACTGATTCTATTCACAAAAAGGAGGAAGTTGGTGACACTACAACTGCCACGACTCTTTGGAACTACCCTAAGCCTATCAACCGAAACCAAATACCTGGTCATCTATTTGGACAAACAGCTGAACTGGGCAAAACACACCAACTACATCACCACAAAAGCCAACATATCCCTATGGCAGTGCAAACGACTGCTTGGAAGGAACTGGGGCATCAGCCCCAAGGTCACCCACTGGCTATACACAACAGTCATCCGACCAATTATTACATATGGCTCACTGGTCTGGTGGCCCAGGACGGACCTGAGCACAGCCCGAAAAGACCTCGAAAAACTGCAGCGGTTTGCTTGTGTAGCAATAACTGGCAGTATGAGGACTGCACCTACTGCCGCTCTACAAGTAATGCTAGGACTGCCACCTCTACACCTCGTCGTGCGAGAGGAGGCAGCCCTGGCCGCCTTCAGGCTCTACTTATCGGGAACCCTAAGCAAAGACTCTAGGGTCAAGCACACACGCATAAAGGAAGATGCAATCGAACGACAACCGATGATGGCATCACCCTGCGACAAAGCCCAGAAACTACACTTCTTTCAGAAGCACTACAACGTTATACTCACAGAAGAACGGTGTGACTACTCAGGCCCGAAAGAGATGAGAGTATACACCGATGGATCAAAGACCAACTCCGGAACCGGAGTCGAAGTCTTCTCACACGACTTTAACATAAATATATCCAGCCCGCTGGGAGTGTTCAACACCGTCTTCCAGGCGGAATGTGTGGGCATTATACAAGCGGTTTACGCCATAGAAGCCAGGAAAGTTACGGACACCCGTATACGTATACTGTCTGACAGTGTCTCAGTTCTGCAATCCCTAGATAAAAAATATATTACCTCCAGACTAACACTAGAATGTCACAATGCACTGGAGCGGGTGACGGTGTGCAACCGTAACACAGTGACACTGCAATGGATAAAAGGACACAGCGGATCACTGGGTAACGACGCAGCTGACGAACTTGCTAGGAGAGCATCCAGCGCGTCAGTCTGGGGACCCGAACACATCGTACCCATCCCCTTTAACCAACTACGCAGGTGGCTACAGGAGTTCACCCACACACAAGCGGAGAACTGGTAGACCTCGACACCGGGCTGCAGGCAATCCAGGGAAGCCATGCCATCCTTAGATAGCAGGCTAACCAGGCGTTTGCTACGCCTGGACAGGAACGGCCTGCGCCTGGTGACGGGGACCATCACGGGACACTGCTCATTAAACAAACACTTCCACACAATAGGCATAACGGACAGTCCTCTGTGTAGGGCCTGCATGGAGGCTGAAGAAACCGTAGCGCATGTGCTCTTTGACTGCACAGGCGTCACCCAGATCAGAACGGAAACCCTCGGGTCACCCAGATCCTTCACAGATGTTCTATGCAGACCGGGAGACCTAATCAGCTTCTGGAGGGATGTGGGCTGGTTGGAATAAAATAACAGGCGCCCGCCATGGCCCACGCACAATGGTCCACATGAAGGACTAAGTGCGGAAACCAAACCCTATAACATAGAACATAGAATGTAAGGGAAGAGCGGAGCCTTCAACTACAGGAATTTTCTATGCTTAAATGGAGACTCCTCGACATGCAATGTAAGCCAAATGGTTATATGAAATAAACTGTTTTTATTTTATTTATTTTAAGCTACGCTTACCGGGGTTGGTCCGTAGATGGGTGACCATCTTTACATACCAACACTCCTCCGTGTCTCGGAAAGCAAGTATTCTCACTTTTATACTTTTAGCATTATGATCTATATGTCAAATTTTAACGCAAACGACATAGTTACGTTTACTCTCTTGCAAACTTACACTGTACACGTGCATACTATACGATCAGCAGGCAGTTATTAAACGGAAGCAAAACACTTATTTACATATTCAGTGATCTTGAAAATCAACACATAAAAGAAACCTGACTTCCGTAGGCTGAACGACATTAAAATAAAGAAAATAGCGAACAAACAGAATTTGTAAAAACTAATTAAAACTTAGTTAACGACTTCACGGCGATATATTAAGAACTAAGAATGCACACTCATTGTTTTCTTACGGCAAGATAAGGAAGGTGAAATGACTGAGAATTGTGGTAAGCAGGAAAACAGAACAAATTATTATCATCGTTATTATATATACCGAAGGCGATATATAGGCCAAACGTTAGGAAAACGCCTCTCTTGCTATGAGAGGGATATTCCCGACCATTTTATTTCCATTTGCGTCAGAGGCGATTGAAATTTTTATTTTTAGTAATAAGCCCACACTAGGAATTAGCTGTAAAATGAGTGTGTTTGCCGACACAGTTTCATAGGGGCATAGACCTCGGATATAGAATACAGATAATCCAGAAAAGGAATGCGCTTCGGTTATCTTCGTTTTTACGAATTAGTACGAACGTCGCGCCACGTAGTAACCCTCCCTCCTCACAGGTCAGTTTTGTATTGCCGTGCTTTGCGCGTATGTATGAAGCTTTCTCTCTTTTGGGTTACCGACTCTGCTAGCAGCTTGTCATATAATGCCATTCAACTAAGAATAGCAACGTCAATGACCTCGATCTGTCAACTGAAACTTGATTTCACTTGACAGATCGAGGTCATTGACGTTGCTATTCTTATTGGTAAAACCGCAATAACCTCTTAAGGGGTCATTGTACTCATCATTATGAACCAATTTTACTATGGGACCAAAACTGAAATCACGAAAAAAAAATCAGCAGTTCCCTACATTTTAACGAATTATGCGAACATAAATGTAGGGAACAGCTGATGTTTTTTTGCAAAGAAATTTTGTTTGTTATCCGTTTGTTAAATTTGTTGTTATCTGTTTCTGTAATTTGCTTCTGTTATATATCACTGACTGCTCCAAAATTAGTAAACGAGGTGTTGTTTTGCTAAAACATCACAATATGGCGCAAGGTCATTGTTATATATTCACTTGTATGTCACTTAAAAGTTATAGAATAAAAAATTGCAACTGTATAGATTTGTTATATCAAATTTTATAAATCTTGATCTTTAAAGATCTCATAATCACACGTTTGTATTTCCGATTCCGGTGAATGCCGATGAAGCGCGTATATTATCTGGCAGATCTGTACGTCCACCTTCACCGCATCTTTTATACACAAATAAAACTTACGGAATCTAGCACGCTAAGGTCAGTGACCCTCATGTCTCCATCATTGCACGCAGTAACGACCCTGTCTCCAGACAGCACGAAACACACGCCGCACACGGACGAGGAGTGCACGCTGATCTTGTTCACGAGCTGCCTGGACGTGTAGTCCCAGATGAACACCTCGCCGTCGCCCGTGCCCGCTATCACGTCGATCTCGTGACGACGCCGCCTAAGCAGACATAATTATGGGTAAAAGATCATTAGGCTCCTGTGGGCCTAGCAGGAACGCGCGAAATAAACGTGAGGTAAATACAAACGATTTCAAAATTGAAAATACCCGTCCCGCACATAATATTTACTTAGTTTTAAGACTTTATTGATTTCTGTCGGTTATACTAATTGTGCTTGTCGAAAAAAAATCAAATGCTATATGAGAAAAGCTTGTAGTCACTAGCGCGATATCACACGCGCGTGTCTGCACAAGCCTTAACTTTGTATTGTCAATTGAAAAATCGTTCTAATTTACGTTACGTTTAAGTCGCGCATTCGTGCTAGGGTTCTCTGGGGTTCTGGGGTTCTAGGGGCTCTGTACCGGGTTCGTCCCTGAAGCCCCGATCCCGCAGGTAGACGTCCCGGAGAGCCACGATATCACATTTTTTCTTTGTTATTTTTTCTATTGTTTTCAACTTGTACCATAAACATAAACGTGCTTCAAGGTATGAATATGTTTGTTTGGTTTCTTTATAGGTTTCAAATATGGAAAATACGTGGACTTATTCCGAAAGTAATATGATTTCTAAATTTTATGAAATATAGAATCATAATTTCAATAATTATAATTTAAACAAAATGTTAAGTACTTACATTTTGTTTTGCCGTAAAATTTAATTTTACAATATTTCAAAATAATATTTTAAAAACTGTATTTGTGAGACACGGTTGGCGCAGTTAGTTAAGCGATTGACTGCTGCGCTGCGTGTCGCGGGTTCGATTCCCGCACGGAACAAATATTTGTATGACCTACAAGTAGTTGTTCCGGGTCTGGCTGTTTGTGTATGTGAATTTAAATGTTTGTAAACGCACCCACAATACAGGAGAAATTCCTAGTGTGGGGCAACGTTTTAAAAAAAAAAAAAAAATTAAAGAGAACAACAATTATTTAGAATCCCGGAAATACTAAACTTTACATGTTTTTACCATAATTATTATTGACAAACTAATTATTGTGATAATTAAAACCTGTGATTACTCCAGCAGACTATAACATTGTATTAACCCTACTACTATTACAAAAGGGAAAGTATGTGAGGATGGATGGATGTTTGTTACTCCTTCACGCAAAAACGGCAGAACGGATTTGGATAAAATTTGGCACACAGATAGTTTTTAACCTGGATTAACACATAGGATTTTTATCCCGGTAGTAAGTACGTTGCGTGCATACAAGACGCTGGTCACGACCACGACACGTTGTGCACAATTTCTGAGCAGTAAGCTAACAAAAAGTACTAGGCATGCATGAATTCAAGATAGTATTTCAATCATTAGTAGGTATTATTCCACTAATAGGTAATAAGGATTTGGATGAAATTTGGCACACAGATACTAGCAAAAAGTACTAGGCTTGCATAAATTAACGTTAGGTTTATTTTGAGTACCTACATAAAAAAAAACTCCGACAAGATGACACACTACATCAATATGCCATTTATGTATGTGGTAAAGCCATAGATTTAGTTAAGAGTATACTACTATATTAGACTAAATTAAGGTTAGAGTAATTTCATACCAATGGCAAATATTTACAGTTTTAATTTTTGTTGGTATTGTTGTTTTGGTTTCGTTTTATTCTACCAATTTTGATTTTGTGGTTTGCGTTGTGATTAGTTTCGTTACTTTTTTATCCCGGTACATTCCCGTGGGATAATATCCGAATTCCATGCGGGCGCAGGCGTGGCCAAAAGCTAGTACAAAACATACATACGATTATTTTATCCATGATCTAGAAGAACTTATCACTTATTCCTGATTCTTAATGTTAAGTCAAGTATAATAATATATTCTATAATAATGAGTAAAAAAAATGGTTTAAAATTTTTCGTGCTGATGGTACATTTAAGCAAGATTGACTTTTAACAGACTTTATCGAGGCAGTTAGAAATCGTAGCCCTCCGGAACGTGTACCTGCGGGATTAGGGGCGCTCGGGGACGAACCCTCTGGTTGGACCTTATAACATAAACAGAGATCGAAATAGGTAGAGCATATTTACCTAAGCTTCGAACTTCGAGGAAGTAAGTAACATAGAGTGGATAACACCTCCTCTAAAATCACCTTTATTTGAATAACTTTTGAATAGAATAGAATACTCTTTATTATGTACACCATAAAAGCCACAAACCAGCCAGACACACAAGCCAGTAACGATCTCTATCGATCTCATAAAAAAAACAGCATATTAACTTGTATGAACTTATTCGTAGAAGTGAGTATGAGTATTCAGCATGTATCTACCACGACCCGTCATTTTGTTGATAATCTTGTCGTATCCCTCTCTAACTTATGTAGGATGACAGAGAGACGCACTGAGCGTCAGAACAAAATTGAAAATAAGTTTTTTAAATTATAATGTAATATAAAAGGGCGCAAAATGCATGACTCGCCCGGGGCGCCTAGATGGTTAAGGCCGGCCCTTACGTGTGAATAGTGTCACTGCAACTACTTCCAGTTGCGTTGTGGTTGCGTTGTCGCTAGTCGTTGCGATATGGTTACGTTGTGGCTAGTGTTTGCAAACAGACAGATCGTTGTGTTTGCGATGTGGCCAGCCGCTAATGCGCGGTCTCGCTGGTGGCTGAGAGGTGGCCATTATGTCGTCGTGTGGTCCGTGTGAATAAACTATTCATTTTCATACAGATTTGAGATTAGCGGCCGTCCACGTGTTGTGGTTGCGGTGTGGTCGTGGTACTTAATCTCTGACCACACATCTTCATTCAAGTTAGTCTCGCAGCCCGCGCGGGGTTCACTTCAAATTGGCCAGAGCCCTAGGAGGCGATAGCTATCTGTGAATCTCTTCTATCAGTTGTCAATCTGATAACTGGCAATCCAAAACCCATTATTATTCTTTTAAATATTTATACCGTATACTGAAAATCTGGTGTGACAACTTTCTAAAATGATCGTCTGCCTCTGTAGTTATGACTACGTAACATTGGCGATTATGAATAAATATCAATATGTATAGGTAGTCTGCGAAAGACGTTGTATTACTGACCTAGACAAGAATATTTGGCAGACCATTCACCATATACAGTAGGTAAATAAATTGTGCTTGAATTGAAGCTGATAGTAAAACTTATTCGGCCTTATTACAAAACACAGTTTATCTTTAGAGCCAGATTTAAACCATTGTGTCATTGTCATTTTTATTTCGAACCTTATTTTGTCTGAGTTATAGTTCTAAATACAAAATTGACAACTTAGACTCGGGTTTAAAATCAGGTTTTGTATTAAGAACTTTATCTCAGACGGAATCAGGTTCGGAATTAAAAAATGACACGAAGATTTAAACCTGGCTCTAAAGATAAACCTTGTTTTGTAATAAGGCCGATTTTCTTTAAGGAAAAGTGATCGTGAGTGTAATGACCTCCATGTAACACTATAATAACTTTTTAATTAAATCGTATTGTTTTCCTTATACATCAGGAGCCAGAAACCTCATTAGGTAGTCAGAAAAGAAATAGGAATCGTATTAATAAGTTAGGTGACAATATTTATAAGCACACTTATTAACATAGGGAACACATTGCACTTTTAATATGATGTGTTTACGACTGGCAACACAAACAGCTTACCTATACGTTAGGCTGGTTACTTTGCCATCATGGTCAAATTCCGCCTTCAATCCGCGCAGGGACTGTCCGGTCCTGCCAACATTGCCCCACACACGAACCACGCCGTCCCATCCGCCCGATATCAACAAACGATCTAAAATACACACCAAACAGCTGTACATTACAAAGTATTTAAAACACCAAGCAATCTCAAGACATTATAAGCATATTTGTAGGTAACTTCATTGCGGGGCTAAGTAATAACCAAGACCCTCCGTGCCTCGGAAAGCACGTTAAACCGTTGGTCCCGGCTGATATTTGTAGATCTATGTACAGTTATTATGATCCTATTTCTTCCCGTGGGTGTCGTAAAAGAGGACTTACTAGAGAATGGGCAGCAGTGTTCTCTATGCATTTTAACACCATACTGCGATCGCCAACCCGCCTGTCAAGCGTGGCGATTATGGCAACCCCACCTACAGAACCGGTTGAAGTGGCGGTGCTTGGGGGAGCCCTATGTCCAGCAGTGGACGTCTTTCGGCTGAAATGATGAATGATGACAGTTATTATGGGTTGTCAGAAGCCCGCAAGTCTGACAACCAGTCTTACCAAGGGGTATCGAGTACGTCGGTACCTGGGATGTGGAGGTTAGATAGGCAGTCGCTCCATGTAAAATTCTGGTATTCAGCTACATCTGGATATACTGGAAGCCGACCCCAACGTGGTTGGGATGTAGTAGGTCACATCATTGCCAACCTTTTTTTTTTAAAAAAAAACATAGAAAAACTAACCTTTTTCGAGCCACAACAAACAGCTGACGGAATCATCATGAGCGCGAAAACTTTCCACTACGCGGCCGTATTCTACGTCATATAAATATCTGCAAGTTAGTTTTACAATTTAGTACAGACAACATTTCATACAACAGTCATAAAATGAGATTTATTATGACAAAAGGAATTACATTTCATTGTCCCAGGAACCAACGGCTACCGTATTAACGTCAACCATCACACACGAACTTAAAGGAGTCGAACTAAGAATAACACTCCTTATTTGTTTCTTTAGAACACTATCATATACTTTGAGAGTGCCATCCTTTCCCACAGATATGACCCTATTCCCTTGTCTAATAGCGCAAGTCACAGCCTCTTTATGCAGTTGTAGCACATCGATACATTCCATTTTGTAGGAAACATAGGCATCTGAATAAGATAGAGGTTTAGTAATGCGTGGTGCTGTTTTTCTAACGTGCGGTTTTGTGAATAGCTGCTTTGGCACTTGTCCAAATTCCATTATTTGTACCTCTAGCGCGTGCCTGTCGTTCATATCGTAAATACGGTCGAGATTCACCGCGCCTTCGTAGCACACGTGGTGGAACACTGAAATAAGAATGTTAACAAGTCATTAATAATGATACTCAATACACAATACTTTTATTGCATCCCACATGTAGATATTCTTAGGTGGTAAACTTATAATTAGATCCTATTGGACCCTGTCGGGCACAGCAAAATAAGATGATGGTGATGGTGATGATGATGTGTAAGATCTATCCTGTAGCTTTCGGTGGAAATGATTTCTTGAAAAGTTACGGAAGTGTGTAACAGGATGTGACAGCTTGAGCATGGAATAAGTAAGTACTTATTAATAGCATGGAATTAGTAAGTACATATTAATAGCATGGAATTAGTAAGTACTTTATAATAGCATGGAATTAATGGTAATGGTGTACTCATGGAGTTAGTGTACTCATGGAATTAGTGTACTCATGGAAATAGTGTACTCATGGAATTAGTGTACTCATGGAAATAGTGTACTCATGGAATTAGTGTACTCATGGAAATAGTGTACTCATGGAATTAGTGTACTCATGGAATTAGTAAGTACTATACAGATTGTAAGTAGAGGGGTCGAATTTAGACCAGCGGGCGACCACTAGTAATGAATAATTATTCGAATATATATTTTAATATTTAGCTTCTTTACATTTTGAGGTGAATTTCTGTCGCTGATCAGTTCAGTGCAGTTGCTTATTACCAAGGTGAGATGTTAGATGTTACACATCTTATGCAACTACAGTGTGGCTCGCCCGTTTTTATTTTTTATTTTATTACTACATTCTTAACACAAGATACTAGCACACTGTGCCAGTAAATGAAGAAGCCAAATGATGTAATTTAAATCGCATTGATGCCTGTCGTTGACGCATCTATTTTTATTTTCTTATCAAAACATCAATTCATACAGCTATTTTTGTTGTATTTTTTATTGGAAACCATTCAAGTTAAAACGCTAGCTGATTCATAGTGATCGTATCCGTATAAGCGTGTAGTTAGAAGCTAAAACAAGACAAATCGATAAGTAGATAAAGCGAGGCTTGATTAACGTAATCATGTTTTTTTATCTACATATTTTATCTTCCTAAGTTCAATTTTTTTTTAGGATTACGCTCAAGATAAGTTATGACCCATCATGAGCTGATGACATGAATATGAAATCGAATTATGCATCAACCAACGAGAAGTCAGAAATAATAGCTTCGTTTATTTTAGGTGGATAATCTATTGCTGGTACGCTTCACTTAGCGTATTTGTCAAAATATTCGCGTCACTTTGGTAATACAAAATATACCATAATCATATTGACATAAAGTTAATTCTGTATTTAAGATGTTTAGCGCGAATATTTGGGCAAATACGTAAAGTGTAGTGCAAGCCTTAGATCCAACCTTCACCAACGTAACTTTTAAAGCATGACAGGTGAAACCTACAAGGTCGTTTTTTTTATTACGCGCAAATGATCTATTAGAACACAAACCATTGTTAGCCTTAACGGCCTCTTCGCCTCTTTGCCTGTAACCAAATATGAGATCGATCCATAAATGCAAATGTCTGCACACATATTCTGACTCCAAGGCTTCCCTTAGTTTTACTACAAAGTCTTCAGGCGATGTGGCCCACGATGGAAGAGCCACATTATTCACTTTAGTGCCATCGTGACGCTCACCGAAATTGATTTCATACTGGTTGAGCAAAAAGTCGCCTTTGCCCTCAATGTCGTAAAATTCGGGAACTAATTCCTGAAAATGATAAAACTGGAGTTGAGCCCATGTATGAAAGAATGTTGAAGAGCAAAAGATAAATCATAATATATAATTGGCAATTCGAGAAAAACTCCATCCACATTTTTTTTTATTTAATTTGTACTCTAACCTTTGTTACAAAAATAAAAATTTCTAACATCCTCAAATTGTAATGACCCTTTATAACTTTGTATAATTCACACTCCAGAGCCACAAGATACAAGCGATGCCTAGTTTGTGGCTCACCAAATACGTCACATTGTATTGTTATTTTGATGAATAAACTTTATACTTATACAGTCTACTGGTCGACATAGTTTCAACATTATAAAATTGCCAGTTACCTTAAAATCCGACATATTCCGCAGACAATTATTATAGACATCTTTGACGGAGTTGAACATTCTGTCTGGATGATCGAATCTGCCGTTTTGTAAACACAGCATATATTTAGGATATTTCCGAACCTGAAAATTGAGATCGAAATTATGAGTTATTTCACAACATAATTAGAATGTTGGTGTTAACAAGAAAAGTAATCATTTTCAATAACATTCATTGGATAATACTTGTTTAAACTTAAATATTTGTGTTGGTGATTAGGTACTTTATTTGGAATAATATAGTTGACCATGAAATCGTTTGTACGGCAGTTTAAGCTATAGTGAAGAAACCTATTAATTTGTACAATATAATTGTTCTTTATACGAAACATCCATTTGTTTACTTGAATGGAATTGACATTTGATGGCAGGAAAACTAGTAAGTAATTACAAACTTACCAAGTAAAATAAAACGAGACCAGGTGCAGAATAATGAGATCCGTATAAGAACTTGGGTTCACTCATTTCATAGTATCTTTCTTTGAGTTTCTCTAATCTGTCAAGATTTAGAGCTCCCATTGGCTTTGCTAGGTCTCTGAATGTGTCAGGGTTTACTAGGTCTAAAGTTTCTGAAGTGTAGTCAGCCACTACCCAAGGAAATACTGGATACTGGGTGAGATCATTCTTACTTCTATCTGCAAGACTGGAAATTCAATTAGTAAGTAATCTTTAACTTCAGTGTAAGTTTATAAATTAGCTGCTCAGTCTTTGGTACATACCAATTTAAATACATCAAATAGTCATAATTAGATACAATCCCGTTTTGCCACTGTAGTGTCATCTCCTCTGTGTGTACTTTCTCCAGCTGAACATTTAGAGACTTTTCTAAGATCTTGTATATTCTGTCTCTATCTCTTTCTGATTGGAATGTCACATAAATGTGAGGCACTGAGCTCTCCTCTGCACTGTATATTTCTAGCCCCTGAACCAAAAAACGTTATTTATAACAGTGCAGTCCTTTTACATAACTGCATTATTAAATAAGCGATATGTTTGAAATTTTGCATCTGAACACTGAATAGATTTTTATTTACTATTTATATAGACAACTAGTATATTTATACAGCTAGAAAGGTCATTTTACAGCCATACAATATCTACCATGCACAGTCATTCAATGCTACAATTTATACAATCTAATGCAAATAAATAAGTACATAAAACACAGATACATACAACTTGCCTTAATAAAAATCTTCTTTTGTACATCCTCCGCAAATGACCCAGTTTCAATTTTAGAATGGGGCTCTGAAAATAATATCACATATCATTTATATCTTTATCATCTTTCTAACTGTAGTTTCATACAACAATGGAATATAAAATCCTGAAATATACACACATAGCTGTTGTTAAGCAAACACTCTATGTTGATAGTGATATAGCTAAGTAAACAGAGCTAAAAACATGTGTCACCTTTTATACTTCTTAAAAACATAAGCATGGTATAATTATTACTATATTTTAGAAGTAAAGCATTACAATAGATGTAAATAGCCTGTTTATCAAAATGAGTTGTTCAATAATTAAATAAAGTTTTTCCTCATTTATGCATTTTATCATGTTTATAAAACATTAATGAGTATAGCAAGTGGTATTCTATAGTTTCTGCCTACCCTCATGGGAAGAAGCCGTGAGTTTATGTATGTATGTATGTAACAATAGCTAGAATGTTGCTATGTAAACTGTAATAACAGGAAGTTGGTTTAATACATTTTAATATGAAATGACCAATGAATTTGCTATGTAATTGATAAATCTATTACTCATTGAAATTTTAATTCATCCTTGTTAATGTTTATTACATTAAAAATGATAATTAATTTAATGAAAATACCTACACCTTCAACATTACTGAATGGCTGAAAGTATATGGTAGTTGGTGTTAATGCCAGCTTGCCCTGATGTCTCACGAGTGGGGATATCTTCTCAGCCTGCAGCTCACACACTATCTGTTCTGTGAAGTCATCCATCATCACTGGATCAAACTCCATCCTCATGTATCTTGAGTGGAGTATTGTAGCTACCATGCTGTTGTGTTCAGGAGCATGCAGAGTGGAAGCTCTTTGCAACTGTTGCATTTGACACAAGCATTCATCAGCTGAGGCAAAGTCAAAGAACACATAAAATTCTCTATCTTCATAAATAAATGTGTAAGGTGCCAGTATGTTCTCCTCAAGCATTTCGGCATACATCTTCATTCTAACTTTAATTACATTATTGTTTTCATCAACATAGTCAACTACTGATATATCTGCACAATCTTTGAATTGCATCTTGATAAGAGGGTGCACCCAGTCCCTTGGCTCGAACACCAGGGACTTGGAGCATAGTTTCAATCGTCCTTGCTTAGCATTTTCTTTCTTAAATTCTGTATCATTTAGGGTACATGAGTAGTCTTCAAAATAAATTTCTCCTGGTTCCAGTAGCAACATTGAAAATCTATAAGGAGCAAAGTGTATTAGCTGACCAAATTGAAATTAATCATGAATGAACTTTAGATCTGCATCCTTGGATTTTTAAATCAGAAAGTGTAAAATAAACATATAGATCAATTTTTTGATGACCCCATAGTTAGAGCAAATTACACTTAAAGAGATTTTCGGGTATTTAACAAACTAAAATAGGTGCCTTTCATGCATTTTAGCAATGTGTTTAAAAATTTTAAAGAGATTAATTTGCCCTACAAAAAGATCTGTAACACTGCTTTGCATTGTAACCGTTACGAAATTGCACAATGCCGAGTGACTCATTTCGTTCAGGAGATACTTCAGTAAACCATAGAAACAAAATAATATAGGTAGATTATTTAGATTCATATCTTACCTTGATTTTTCCATTTTAAAAACAGATTTTATTGAAAATATTCACTGGTACGTAAGTTTTGACAATAATATCTTTCTTAACTTAATTTTATATGACGATTATCCTTGCGGTACAAATAAACAGACAAAACTTTCACCTTCTTGTTTATTGTTTACCGCTTTGTTTGATTCCAGATGTTGGAACAGTTGAAATGTAACACCAATGTCAAATTCTGTCCGGCATGACATTGACAATGACAGTACATTTTTTAAAGGTTGCTAAACTGTTTTTTGTTGTTGTTATGTTTAACTGCATATAAAGCCGAATCTACACGCTCGGCAATCGGTATGTGCCGCAAAAAGGCCGCAAACAACAAACACAGAACAGAACAGGAAGTTTTTGAAGTTTTGCAGGGCAGGATGTCAGGAAGATCATTAACATCTCTGAAGTTTTGCTGGGCAGGATGTCAGGAAGATCATTCTCGAGTAGGTCTTCAATTCCGACAGTGACTTTACGATTTCCAGCAGCAGGGATCGGGAGATCATATTAGTGCCTAACATTTTCGGCCTTAATATCATATAATGTTCATCGTATTTATTATAATGCCATAACTGCTATAGCACTTCGCGGTACCGGGCTGTAATTTGCGACATGTTGTGAGAGCGCGCGCACGGTGACGTCTGTCACCGACAAAAATCTTGACCTTACTGAACTGACGATTGACGATCGCCGACCGCCATACACGGTCCAATCGGCATGATCCAATCGCCATGATCAAGCCAAAAGAATCGAAGCTCGATTGTGTCGTCAAGTATAACTGTCATGCCAATCCACTCCCACACACGGTCCGTTCTAACTGATGCAATCGGTAGCATCATGTCGGATTGGACGATAGGAAGGATAGTGTATGGCCACCATGATACGTTTTACAAGTTTTTACACGACTGCCCAAAAAGGAGTGTAATGTGTTTAGGGTTCATGTATGTATGTATACACGCTGAAATTGTAATGGTTGTTTTCCCGCAACGAAATGATTTTATTTTGGTAGTACAATCGATTTATAAAAAAATAAAAAATAATTATTAATAAATGGCAAATATACAATTGTGAAAAACAAAACTCCAAAGCGACCTAGAACCAATAGTGATACAGCGCGAACGGCCGACAGTGCGCGGGGCGGCGAGCGGGTGCCTGCGACGCGCGGTCGTTCACACTCGCGCTACAGCTGTTATCTACCTACTCCTGAGTTAACGAAATACTTACCTAAGGCCTGAAACTGCGTTAAGCGGGCGCCCGCGACGGGCAACCGTCGCGTGTCTACGCGCGTGGACACGCGGGTGGGCTCCGTGGGAACGCGACGGGCCCCGTCGCGGGTACCCGTCGCGGAGACCGGATTATTTTATCAAATCAAATCAAAAATATTTTTATTTCACTTAAGCCTACATGGGCACTTATGAAACGTTAAAAGCTAGGTGCACGGTTCCAATTGGTCGTTTCCTATGGAGAAGAGCCGGCAAGAAACTCCACGGTCACTCTTTTAAAAAAATAAACTTGGCTTTTACAATGTTTTCAAATTACAGTGTAAATAGGTATGAGAGGACAGCGTAGGCCCGTCAAAAGTACCAGGTACTTAACAAAATAGAAAATGGTCTACAGATCTACAGTCTATTAACCCTACAACGTCCTCGCATTGACAAAAAAAACAATATAAAATATTATTAAAATAATAAAAGTTAGAACCTTGTTGAAATATAAATTGTAGGCATAATAATGTCAAATAACAAAAACATTATGTCAGTGAAGTTTGTAAAAAAAGATAAAATTAAATTAAAAAATAACTTCGTAATTTAGGAGCTGTTAATAGACATTTACATATTTTTGCCGGTAATGAGGTACCAGGAAAGCCACATGAACAGAAGGAATGAATGCCAAACTTCCTTATCTTCAACGTAGTCCTTAATCTTTTAAAATATGCTTTTTTGATAAGGGCACGTTTAATGTGCGTTTTGAATTTTCCATCACTAAGTTCAGTAACCGATTGTGGCAACTTGTTATAAAAGCGGATACTGTTTACAAGAAATGACTTGCTTGTACTTGAAATTATTTACGCAGTGTCGCTAGTTCAATTTACCTTCAGTCTGTCTGTCTGTCTGTCCGCCTGTCACCAGGTATCTCATGATCCGTGATAGTTAGACATGAAATTTTCACACATGATGTATTTCTGTTGCCGCTATAGCAACACATACTAAAAACCAGAATAAAATAAAAAAATTAAGGGGGCTCCCATATAACAAACGTGATTTTTTTGCTCGTTTTTGCTCTACATATAATATTGAAAACGACAACAGGTAGACGCTTGAAATATTCACAGGATATTTAGATAAATAATATTCACTTTAGAAATAAATAATGAAATTAAAATAAAACATATAATTAAGGGAGCTCCCATACAATAAAGGTGATTTTTTTTGCCATTTTTATAGATAATGGTACGGAACCCTTCGTGCGCGAGTCCGACTCGCACTTAGCCGGTTTTTCCATATTGAACTCTCAATCTAAGTACATAATCACCTACGATAAAAATGTATTCTCAGAATGCCTCTTTTACATGAATCATGTTACCGGTCCGCTGGGGAACACCGCGCGTGCCCCCGCGACGGGTTCCGTCGCGCGGAGGCGGGCCCCGTTGCATGGGTGCGGGGCGCGCCTCCCCGTGACGGACGACTGCGCGAGTCGCGACGGAGCACTTTTGTATGAAACCGCGCGGGTGCCCGCTTAACGCAGTTTCAGGCCTAAAAGAAAATTCTCCCCTAATTTTTTTACGGGCTGAAATAAATAAATATTTTTACCTACAATTTACTGAACACGAAACTTAAAAACAAGTTAAATAACTTAGAACAAATAGTTTTCTGAAGTATTTACGGCGTATTTAAAATATTGGAATCAGCTTATTCACAATGATTTTAATTAACTAACCTACTTTTAAATGTTCGTTATTTACTAAGGTACGAGTAGGTACTTACGCTTCCCGGTAACGGAGTAATTGTTCGA
The DNA here is from genome assembly GCA_948098905.1 of Tiliacea aurago. Lineage (NCBI taxonomy): Eukaryota > Metazoa > Arthropoda > Insecta > Lepidoptera > Noctuidae > Tiliacea > Tiliacea aurago. The sequence goes on along the minus strand of OX402581.1, from coordinate 20,868,014 downwards.
AATGCAAGGCACTGCGTTCAGTAAACAATTGAGCACGTAGATAGATTGTCTTTCAGTTTTAATAAAGTGAAACACTTTCACACTTTTATCACATCTTACGATAAACAACGTCAAACTTGGGCAAAACTTGGGGGTTCAGGACAAGTAGACGGAGCGACTCCCAAGTGTTGCGGCTCCGAGTAAAGTCGCCAGGTAACGTGGGAGTTATAATAATCAGCCCTAGCGTACAGTTGCACCATAGCGACGTACTCCAAATTGGAATAATTCTAATGTCGATTTATTTTTGCAAATAACGCTTTGCGCGTACGGCGGTCGCAGAACAACTGAACTGGGCGACCCAGCGGCGCGGGGCGGGGGTGCGTGGTGAGCCGATATCACCACGCGCGACAGCTTATTTGAAGGCTTCTACATACCAGCGCGACGCGACACGGCACATTGGCCCCGCTAGTCGCGGGACGAGCGGTGCCTTTGTGTCGCGTCGCGTCGCGCGGCAAGTCGCCCCGGTATGTAGAAGCCTTTACTCTGAACACTTAAGCGCGCAGTGGAGGCGCCGCGCCGGTGCGGCGGTGCGCGGCTGCACGTTTGTGTGGTTCGAGACTTCGAGTAATACCTACCTACTTTATGTGTACTACTATTGTTTCTCACACTTTCGAGTTGATGCATATTTTTTAATTATTTGAAAACAATAGATTTTTTTATTTTGTAAGTTTCAACTCTATGAATCGATAGTACTACTGAGGGCAGATTGATCTGCCGCGGGAAAACAACCATTAGAATTTCAACCTGTTTAAGTGAGTTTCTTTGTGCCACCATAACAAATTTAAATGCCTGAACAGACTGATGTAGATGTATTGGGTATCGTTGCAATCCTTACATCATCCCTTATGGAATGACAATGTTTATGTAATAAGCATACACCCTCTATGAAAATTGCGCCTAGCGATCACGTCCATTCACGCCCGTCCGGCACACAAGCCTTCAACAAAAAAATTAACTATTACTATTATTATTGTTATTTACTGTTCCACTAAAGCTGCTTTTTTACCACTGGTAGACGCTTCCTTTTTTCATAGCTCGACTTATAATAGTGCTACGGATAAACTAGATAAAAAAATGTATGGAACTTAGAGGAAGTTGCATACATTTTTGTATCTAGTTTTAATCAAAACAATGGCGGTTTGTGGTTGTGGACGCCGTGCCGTGGACGGACGGGCATTCAGATGTTAGCCGACGCACGGACTGGTAATGACCTAAAACCTGGCCGTAGATGATTTTTGTCAACATGTACCCTCAGTCGTATAATCCCGTCCTAAAGCAGGTAGGTAACTTATCGTTCGGGGAACCCGTTAGGCGATTAGCACACTGCACCACGCTCTGTTGCGTACTTTGAGTATTTTAAATACTCAAAGGTTGCGTAGCGCGGGGCGGTAGATTTAACATTGTATAAAAACTCCGGCCATAAGACGACCCACTGACCGAAAACACAATCTGCGCGCGGGACGCTCTCCCGTGCTTAGATTGTTTGGCCGCTCGCTCTGTGCTACGCGATGGAGCGCGGTGCAATGTGATAATCGCCTTAGCGTTGTAAGCCGCTTCAGCAGGTCGAGCCAGCACTCCAGCACCTAGCAATCGTTGACTACGCACATCTCTGGTCGCGAGACGCGAGTTCGCGACACACCTATAAATACTACATTTTCGCCAAATGTTTCATATGTCAAAAGTAATTATTGTGGAAGGAGCCTTTTTTTTTTTTTTTGGGTGGGAAATTATCAAATAACTTCTCCCGCTCTGGGCGGAGCGGGAGGGCGTGTCAGACTTTTACTGACTAAAACCCACCCGTATTCCTTCATTTGCCTGTGTGCCAGGGCCACGATATCCCTTTCGGACAAACTCGCAACCCTGGCAGGCATTGGCCCTAACGGACCCCGTCAGTTGCTGCTGACAACTCTTTGAGGCGCGCGTGGAATACAACGCGCCGTCGACCCGGGCCTGGTCCTTATCGGACGGTGAACTACCCATCGCTCACCGTCCGCAAGCCCGCGCCTACGGTGGCCGGAAATCGGCTTGCGACTCCCGACGCCCGGGGCGTCTCCTGCGGCGACTAGGGGCGCGAGGGCGCGAACCTTGCCTCTCCCTCACGCGTTCCGCCTCCTCCTTCGCAAGCATTACTGCTTCGCAGAAGGAGGTGACGGCCTCCCATGCACTCTCGCTCCGAACCATGGCCCGAACCAGGGCCGGACGTGAGAGATCGCCCCCGCCGATCGCCTCCGTGAGGACACGGCGGTGCTCCACCCAAGCCGGGCAGACCTCCACCGTATGCTCCACCGTGTCCTCCGGGCGATCCACACAGTGGTGACACCCGGGCGTTTCCTCCCGCTTTATCCTGAACAGGAACCTCCCGAAACAACCATGTCCGGTGAGGACCTGCGTCAGGCGGAAGGTGAGGACGCCGTGGCGCCTCTCTAATTGTGGCGTGCCCAGTGGAAGGAGCCTAAGCCTAACAATCAAGTACAGACGCCAGCACATCAAGCTACTACAATCTGTCAAATTGATTTAAAAGATTTTGAACTTTATCGTTAAACCTTAAGGTTCAAGGTTGATTGCATTGATATAAAATAAGGTAAGATATGGTACGCGCTCCTCGACGTGAACCGCATAAATTAGGTGCAAGAACACAATCGACCTTAGTCACAATCAAACTGGCATGGCGTTTGTGTAGCACGTTAATTAAAATTACAGTAATTGTCTAAATAAGCAGCAACAATGCCTTCCTGTCTTTATAAAATGTGCACAAATAGTGCAAAAACCAAAAACAAGTCCCACGGGATTAGTTTTCACTCGTCAGTACAGCCTAAAATGTTAATATTTAATTTTTGCTCCATCATAAGTCGTTCTTATTTGTAACAGTTTAAAGTTATGGCTAGGTACGTAACAGTGACAATTATTGCTATCTCGTTCCCGCTACTGCTCGCGTAATATGTCTCTCTATTTCGGTTGTCGAGCACACTACGCCCGAGATCGTGAAATGTAGTCGTGAATGTAGGGTGTTTACATGAAAGTGTTTCTAATCCATTTAATATTTACGTATCGCTAGAGAGTGCCCTATCTTCCTATGTAAACATCAATGGTTGATTGGGTAATTTGACAGTTTTGGGTTGCTTGACCCTGCTGGCATCTGTACAATATTTTAAGACCCATTTTATCGATTTATAGAACTCTTTATTATTTTCCGAACAGTAAATCAGAATAACCCCCCCCCCCCCCTCCTCCCAGCCCTACTTTACTTTTTTCCTATTTCTTACGTATTATTAGTATTTTTAAACTTAAGGCTCCGTGCACGAAATTGACTGATTTTGATCAATTTTGTTCATTGTTTGTGGGAAAGCGGAAAAAGAATTTAAACAAAATTATTTGTGGGTTGTAAAGTCCAGTTCTTGGTTTGCATGTGGCGGAAAGGATCTTTTCAATTTAATTAAGAATTCCTGGAAAATTACAAAAATTCGCAACAGGTGTTCCAAAAAATGACGCTAGAGTGATGTTTGATCATCGTTTTACAAGAAACTACTTTTGAATTTGAACTTTAAAAAATATCATAAACATCATTATATGGTCTACTTACACGTGGTGGGACCACTTTTTTCAAAAAAATATTGAAATAACGTAATTGTTGGAAAAGTTCGAGACAAATAAGTATTTTTTTCTATTATTCAAAAACACTTTTATGAAATTTTAAAAATTGCATATTAATCTTAAGTTAACCATTTATTAGAATCTAAAATTTATTTTATAAAAAACCATAAATTCATTTCGTAAATAAAAGGCAAAGTGAACTATATTATCGACCGCGCAAAACCGATTCCAGCAGTAGCACAGAGTACATTCTTGGGCTTGGGCAATGGGCAGTAGCGACCGCAGTAAAAGTGTTCTGTGACTTCTGTGAGCGACCGGTCGGGCCTTCCCAGCGAGAGGACGTATCACTTTGCATTGCAGGCGCGCGCGTGTCATATTCCAGAAATTATATGCCGACTACCAAATTTTGACCCGTTATGTATTAATTTTATTTTAGTTACTTTTATTTTTTTATGAAGAACATAAACATTTTGCATGGCTAATCTTCCGGTGTGCGTGTGCTCGTAATTCTTGTCATCCTAAACAGCTTGACCGATTTTGATGATTTTTAGGGTTCCGTACCTCAAGAGGAAAAAACAGAACCCTTATAGGATCACTTCGTTGTCCGTCTGTCTGTCTGTCTGTCAGTCTGTCAAGGCCCTTCTTTTTATTATTTTTTGTCATGGTTATGATTCTTAGCTAGAGTTGAACCCACTTGACGCTGTTCTCGCAGTACAATGTCTGCCTACCGGTTACTTTATTATAATTTGAATTTTTCAATAAATATACGAACAACGAACATTTTTCATCATGGGTATCGTTTTCATGGTTTTCGAGGGTGCTAAAGTCGATGGTGAAGTCAAAATTAAAATCCAAGATGGCGGCTGCGAAAATGGTCAAATTTTTCATCATGGGTATAGATTTCATGGTTTTCAAGTTTGCTAAAGCCGATGGTGGAGTCAAAATTTTAATCCAAGATGGCGGCTGCGAAAATGGTCAAATCGTTTTCATAGTTATCGAGGATGCTAAAGTCGATAATGATGTCAAAATGGCGGCCAAGACCAAGACCAAGATGGCGGTTGCAAAAATGTTAAAGTTTTTCATCATAGGTATCGTTTTCATGGCTTTCGAGGATGCTAAAGTCGATGGTGAAGTCCATAGAGGAAAGTAATATATTGGGTATAGAGAGCCCTCTCGCAGACTTTATTGAAGCCCGCTAATGTCAATTGCTCGGATAAATAACGCCATCTATTAGCTTCATCCGCAAACTTAGCATATATATAGCTATAGGTAGCTATAGATACTGCTTAGGCAATAGTGCTACTTTAGCTTCCTTACTTTACTTGTTTTCAATTTGATAACGTTTTACTCATTATTTTTTCTTAATAATAACAAAATCATAGTAAAACCTTATCAAATTAAAAACAAGCAAATTAGTAAGGAAGTATCAATTTCAAAAGGTACACAATGGATACGGATACATAAAAAAACAACTTTTCTTTTACAAAATTACTTATTTATTGATAAACTGTATTTATTTACAACAATTGATTCACCCACAGCCAGCAGGCGGGCACGCTCAGCAGTATTAGTATCGTATAGTATTGGTAAAACTTTGATAACACCGGCTATTGAATTGAATTTTTTAATTGTTATTTATTTGTCTTATGTTTATTTTTATAAGCTTGCGCTGCTGTTTTTGTTTCATCCTCACCATGATACGTGATTTTGCCAGACAAAATTTATTGAACGGCACCAACTATAAATAAGAACATGAATAACAGTGTTTTCAAAATAATTTTTTAATACATTTTTATGTGTTTCACAATTGAATGGGAAATCAACAAATATGTCAGTGAACATTTTTATTTTAAGTTTTAATTTTTTTTTAGGTATGTCTTTTTTTATTATGTCTGTCACTAAATTTTGAATTTGGACAAAACATTTTTCCATTTCTTTTGATGGGTACATTAAAGAATTTTTACCTTTTTTATATTCCTTGGCCCTTATATATTCATTTGATTTGCTTTCTGGGTCGCCATACATATCTTTTTTACAATTTTTGCAATTTTTCGATACATTTTTAATGCATTTCCCCAGGACCCACCCACACACATAATTGCCCTGACCAGCATCAGCTACATTTGTATTTAAATTGATGAAAGGCACCACAATTTCGTCATCTATACTTTCAGAAAATTGTGGTGTCTCTTCATCAATGGAACTGGGAGTATCAGAAGTTGACGCAATATTTTCTCTTATAAAAAAATCTAGATTCTGCAAGCAGCTATCGTCATCCTTTTCGCAGTTTGCATGCAGAGAATGGGGCGAGTTAAAATTGTTAATTAAAAGGGACTTAAAGGCCCCTTCAAATGCAACCGTGTCTGGTGCAGTATTTCTCGCCCCATAACTTCTGATATTCCCAAAGAAATTTTCTAGTGGGTCCTGGTTGAAGTTACGTGTATAGCATCAAATGAATATGTTTGGGACAGTAATATCCATAATTGTTGCATTCCTTCAATTGTGCGTATGAAGTTCTTTATAGACGGTATGGCTTTCGTTTCAATCACACGGATTTTGTTATTTTTGTCCTTAATTTTTTTTATAAATGTTACAGTTTTTAAAACTTTTATAGCATTCTTCCACAAATCATGGTGTGGACTAGTTCTTCGTATACATCCTTTATATATTTTGCCATCAGGCACATGAAATGTGTTAGAGTTTAAGGAGTCAAAAAGATTGTCCATTAGTTTGGTAAATTTTACCAAATTTTGGCATTCTCCCGGAATGTCTCCTCTTGCCACGAGATGCCCTACAGGCGAAGCTACTGTGTGACTGAAAATTTGGGCTGCTGATTTCACTTTCATTTTTCTCATTTTCTCGATGTATATGTGCTCATCTGTGACTTTCAGCAGGCATTTTACCTCTCCATATGATTTATCAGCTTCATAAGTTTGTTTATAGTATTCCCATTTAACGGTTTTTTGGCACTTCTCTTCAAAATCATAATATTTTAACACTCAGTTGCAGAAAGCTCACCATTAACACTTCATTACATAAAGCAGCATTATCGCTAATGAATTCATTACTTTAATGAAGTTGCACAAACAAATTTTAGATAGCATTAGACATTTTTAATGCCACTTTAGTTAAAGAAGACTAAACAATATTGCCAGGAACAAATTACCATATTGAACGAAAAGAGTGAACATTTGCGTTCTGTTATTATCCGTACGTACAAGTACACCACAATTTTAGCATAAAATAAAGTAAATGTAGTTGATTTATGTGTATTCAGTGTACTCTGTGGTTTAATGTAGTTTAAATAATCGGGGGATGCGCTAAGGTAGCCCGCGAAATTCAAATTTACCAACGTTTTTTGCAATTTTTGTACTTCTGATTCATATTCTAATGATTATAATTCTGTAAAGCCATATTGGTTATGGCCGCGAATCATAATTAGATCAACATACGTGTTACTGACCTGCAAATTGCAAAAAACGTAATAATATTTGAATTTTGCGGGCTACCTTAGCGCATCCCCCTATCTAATAATTTTAACATGTGTGCAGTCTAGAGCTCCTGCCACACGTGGAAATCCATCAATTTCATAAAAACCTTCTGCAACTCTACGTAGTTCCGTCCGGTCTGGCATTTTAATATAGAGGTGGCTTAATTTTGCTAGCTCACGGGATACTTTTTGTATAGACAAACAACCCGACCCAACCTGTTTCCGACAAACTGTTGATTTATTTATGTTTATTTTAAATCACCCAATACCTACTTGCTGGAAAGATCCAGTGGCGAAAAATCTCAAACATATTAAAAGCTGTGTCAGGCCATTAATGGATTTATTTATTTGCGTCACTGGTTCTAAATCTTAATCAAATAGGTCACAAATTTGAAGAAAGGAAATTCTATACCTTACACGAAACTCTTTTCCATCATGTTTTAAAAATGAATTCGCTCGGTCTGGGATTCGACAGCGAGGTAAATCTACTAAATAAGAATCAGATAGTAACGAAAGACTGGTTAAAGACATCTTTCAATTACAGAAATGCATTCAAGTACCGTAGAAAACACTAATGTTGCTCTTAATGGATGCTTTTCGGCCCATTAAAATTAAAAAATCTGAAATGTCAAACTTAAAGTTCACCACCTGCTAATGGGCGCTAATGAAGTTACGTGCAACGTAAAAGTGTTTAAAATGGCCGGTTTCATTAGGTTTGACATTTCATTAGTTAAATTTAATGGAGCATTAAAATAAAATAAAAAATGGTTTTGTGCAATGATTTAATGCTACATTAGTGTTTAATGTAGTCTTTAAAATTTAAAGATCGTTTCTGCAACTGAGTGTGAGTCTTTTGTTAGTAAATTGTTTCGGACTCCTTTTAGTAAGTGTGGAACATCAAATAGAGGGATTATTTTTGTTTTCCCTATTTCAATGATTTCATTCTTCCATTCCTTCACTTCTCTTAAATATGTTTTTTTGGTATCTTCTACCAAGTCATTTATGACACTAACATTGACTGTGCTTTGATCACAAACTGTACATATGACCTTCAATCCCGTACTACTAACATACTTAATAATTTTTTGCAAAATATTTTTTAATTGAGCCTTATTCATGGAGTTCGTGAAATAATACGCGACAGGTTGCTTAAATTTCTTTCTTAATCCCTTCACCATGAAGACCAATACATGGTCTGCAATTTTCTTCCCATCAAATGTGAACCCTCTAAGCTGGTCTTTTGCAGCATTATAGTGGATTTGTGGAGAAATTGACATTTCGTCGAAAATTAAACTGCATAACCGATCTTCTGGACTTAACTCCTTGACCGTATTTTTAATTTTTATAAAGATGCATTTATTCAGCCCCTGCTCCACTTCTATTTTGGTCAAGAGTCTTTTCAACGATTTAGGGGATGGCAATGTAAAGTATTTTGCCAAAAGAGGGTAGCTTCTTGGACTCTTCTTATATAGAGAAAGTGAAAGTACCTTTTCTTCTAAAGAGAATCTGCGACCAGAAGGCTTCTTGCTTGTCTGGGTGTACTGCATCTTTGTGAAATTTTTTGCAGCTGTTGTCATTTTGTTCGTTAGTTTTTTAAATAATATATCTGTAGACATTTTTGCAGCACTAGCTATTCTGGTTTGAAGGGTTTTGTTTTTTTTTTGTGATCTCATCAAGTTCGATTGCAAAATTTTGATTTTCCTTCTTGTTGTTTTTAGCTGGGTCATCAAGAATGACGGCACCTCCTGCTGCTGATGATTATCTGTAAAAAACACAATTGTTTTAGTACCAAATTAGGCATAGTAGCACTTATAGGCACTTATAGACATCTATATTACTGATCGCTATTTTTAATTTAAATTATTATGTTCAATGAATAGAGTTGTATTTAATTAAATTTTTATTAATTGCATTTTAATCTCAATTTAAATTATGAAAATATTATTAGTATTTTAATGTTATTGCTAATTACTAAATGTGTACTGCATGCTCTAAGTATAAACAAGATGTAAAATCTAAATATTTGCACGGCTGAAATGCCGACTACAGTGAAACCCATAGATATTAAGAGCTGATGTTAGCTATCTATAATCTTGCAAATAAATATCATTCATTCATTCATACATAATCAGCCTACTGCTGGGACACAGGTCTCCTCTCTTCGAGAGGGAGTGGGCTTCTAACCTGCCACGCGAGGCGGGGTGCTAGATGGTGCGGGTTGGTAGATATCACATATCTTCTAATTTTTGGTTCTTGGACATGCCGGTTTCCTAATGATGTTTTCCTTCACCGTTTTTAGAGCAGTGGTGATGAAATTATTTACACAAAGTAAAGCGCCTGACTGGGTTCGAACCTACGACCTACAACTCGTAAGTCGCGGCCATTACCTCTGAGCCAACAATGCTCTCAAAACTCAGGCCAATACCATAGTGTATCGCTTAAAAGTGCATGTTGTCTCCTAATCCCCTAAGAATCTAAAAAAAAAAACTTACTTTTCTTTTTATTCATTGCCTTCTTCTGCCGTCGGCAATAATTGTGTTCTGTAGATATCATTCTGGCACAGTTTTCTGTAATGTGAGAGAAATATTCATGAGAAATATTGATTTTGTTAGCGTGTTGTTTTTACACTTCATTTAGTTTAACTTTATTTGTATACCAATGTCATGAATGCAATAAATAATTGGACTCATAATATGTAAGTACCTGTCAGTGTCGGTTTTAATGTAGCAAGGCTGCTTTCTTCATTAACAGGTTCAGGAGCAAGTAAAACTTTCTCTGAAGTACCAACTTCATCAGACTTTCCTGAAAAATAGGAGAATAAGATAAGCATAGGCACCTAAGAAGATTGGATCATAAATGACCACTCACGTCGGCTCGAGATTTTATAGTCCTTTAGCGTGCACGACCTGTACTATTCGCAGCGACACCAAGCTCTTCAACATTGTCGTTTTATTTATCAATGAAGTAAGTTTTACTAGAATCGAAATGGCCAATAACTGTATTGAGCCCATAAACAGGGTGTTAAAGTAACTGCGTACCAAAAGCTTAGGGGTAGGTTCAGTATCGATAAAGGAACCCAGGAAAAATAAAAACAAAATAAAAAAAAAGAAATAAAATAATTAATTAAACATAAAAAAATAATAAAAATAAGTCTCTTCGTACTTTAACGGGCTTAGGATCAAATAAAATAATTTTAACTCTAAACGATTCCTATTTTAATTTAGTAGGTACTAAATTAAGTTATCTTGCAATCTTTTTTTGTGTTTAATTTATTTTTTATTTTTCCTGAGTTCCTTTATCGATACTGAACCTACCCTTAAAGTATGGCACGCAGTTACTTTAACACCCTGTATAATAAGATAAGTTACAGTTGTATTCATTTTTTACAACCAAGAACTAAATTAGCCTTTATGAGGTGGGTGATAATGACTTTTGAAGTTACTGATGGGCGATGGCACTTAGACAGACTGTTATCCCCTTAAAATCTAAAAAAATACTTACTTTGCTTTTCTTTAGTTGCCGTCTTCGGAAGTGAGCAATAATTGTGTCCTGAAGCAATAATTCCAGCATTGTTATCTGTAATGTGAGACAAATATTCATCAGAAATATTAATTTGAATTAATTAATTTTGCTAGTGTATTGTTTTTAGATTAATGCCCTGTGCTCTTCCCACGAACGTGTTTGCTGTTTTATACGGTTCCGTATCCAAATGTTGCAACAGGGCCCTAATTATACTAAGACTGTGCCGTCTGTCTGTCTATCACAGGGCTATTTCTTAAGAACCGTAATGGCTAGCCAGTTGAAATTTTCATAGAACACATGTAGCTATGGCCACTATAATGTCAAATTATAATAATAGTAAAAAGTCCAAACCCAGAAATGTGTGAACTATGGAACCCTTAGTGCGCGAGTCCGACTCGCACTTAGCCAACTTTTTTCAAGTCTTTCTATATTTATGTACGAATGTCATGAATGCAATAAATTATTTTAATTAATATTATGTAAGTACCTGTCAGCGTCGGTTTTAATGTAGCAAAGCTGCTTTCTTCATTGACAGGTTCAGGAGCAAGTAACACTATATCTGAACTACCAACTTCATCAGGCTTACCTGAAAAATAAGAGAATAATAATATTATTTATTATAAAAATATATGAAAAATGATGATGTTAAAGAATTTTTAATTCTTAGTGGGACAAAAATATATAAAGCTATGTTTATTACATTTTTCCGCCACACAGAACAACCACCTTAAATGTAGCCAATGTATAAATCAACATAGGGTATATTGTTAAATTGTCAACAAATCATTACTAATTTGTATTTGTTAAAAAACATGGTGAAACTGATTTCCCATAATTTTGGCTATGTTATTTGGCCAATGTGGGAACAATTCCAAGCAAACTTCAACTGATTCTAAATTATGTAATTCTTACCAGGAAGATGAAGTGATGGCACAGCTAGAAAATTCAACCGGTTATTACGGTTCCTGTCCCTGTCTGTAAAATGGATATCACAGATAACCTTCTTCCTATACAGTTCATAATCAGCTTGACTATCTAACTTCCCACCAGCTATATGAACCCAAGCCTTGAAACGGTCAGGATTCCTCTCTGGATGTGGAAATTGATGGTAAGAGTTCTCTGAAACAAAAAGAAAATCGTTTTTTCTGAATAATGATGCGGAACAAAATTTGCATCTTAGCCAATGATACTAATATTATAAAATAGCGGCCAAGTACGAGAAACACTTGAAACAACAAAAACGAAACAAATATAAAAAATGGGGGATGGTGATGGGTGGGTGTACGTGTTTTTTGAAAACAAGTTTCTTCTATGCCATCTCCTTTAATTTTTAGCTTTATTTTATTGTTTGTTTTTGTACCGGCTATAAAAGTTCATACTCTGTGGAAATTCCAAGTCTACAATACTTATTATGGTTCAAAATATACAGCCCTGTGATAGGCGGATGGACAGCGGAGCCTTAGTAATAGGGTCCCATTGGCACCCTTTGTGTATCGAAATGGAACCCTTAAAATCATGCATCATTGACTAACGCAGGTTTCTTACTTTATAGCCTGGAAATACATTTTCAAGGGATAGCATGCAAAGAAAAATCTATTTACAATAATTCACAGATTTCTAATGTGTAGCAAGCTACATTTAAGTAATTATTTTACTGGACTCATTATAATAATAATTTGAGACACATTTTGTTTGATCCAAGGGTCAAGCGTGGCCAGACATCTATAAGTAAGTATTTCTAAAGAACTATGAAGCTCCATTGTTCGAAACTTTGAACACTAACTTTTAAAGTGCAAAAATAAACACGGACCTACTACCTGCAGTACCGAGTACTATGAAAATGTATGGAGGCGGCACGATGATAGAGATTTAATGATGATTATACTTACTGTTTGAACATCCCAATGCACAACGTTTAGGCATGATGCAAACAAATCACAAGCGTCTATATCGCAAAGAAACAGCACAAACGAAGCGTCCGGGTCGCAAAAAAACGATTGCACTGAAATGGCGGAGGAACTAAAAGCTCAACTCACACAATAAATTCGGAAAATTCTCACACTTCACTACGGAGGAGAGGACTCAACTCAACGCGGGTCGGCAGATTAATTTCACGAAGAAAAGCACAAACATAGGACGAAAACTACAAACAAGCGCAAACGCAAGGAGCAGTCGCCATATTTTGTGACCTGACAATTTGACAATCAATAACAAATCAATTCGTTGTGTTGCAATTGTAAATTATTACGCAGCTTTTGTAATCTACACAAATATTTGAAAATAATTATAATACGTGTTAAATAAAATCATTTAGTAATGAAAATAATATATAATTAATTAATTATTTCATTTATTTTTAGTCACAAATTATTTTTATCGATGGTGTCGCCATCTGTGGTAACATAAAGTAACTAATTGTTTTGGATGGGGCTACAAGATGTCGCATTTTGAAAAAAAAACCCCCGAATCTGTCACTGTATGGAATTGTCCTACCCCTGGTGAAGTCTAAATTTAAACTCAAGATGGCGGCTGCGAAAATGTTATAACTTTTCATCATGGGTATATTTTTCATAGTTTTCGAGGGTGCTAAAGCTGATGAAGTCAATATTTTAATCCAAAATGGTGGCTGTGAAAATAACCAATTTTTTCATCATGGGTATCGTTATAATAGTTTTCGAGAGTGCTAAAGTCAATAGTGAGCTTGCAAGCCCACACAACCTCTCTGAGTATAATAGTGTTCTGTGCACACAACTCACAAGCCTAGTCAAACGCCCCATTTGTGATGGTTTGTCGAGGGTTAGGGATGCGTGTGGATCTCACATATTTTCTGTTCTATAGCTATATACACGGAACCTACCGATTCTCAACACTTGAAAATCCGACAGTGCATGATAAAACGCGTGGTAAAAAAAGCACAGTATCAACCATGGCTGCATTCCGACTTGCGCTGTAATCTATTACAGAGCGTGCTTACACCCGATCCGAATTAGCGTGAGCGCGATAACCATGTCCCGTAATTGTCATAACATGTGCCATCTTTCGATAACGCCATCCATGCCTTAAATTAATATCACCGTAAGCGCTGTCAAAAATGACAGTTGTGCTGTTTTCTTTTGAGTCGCCTTCTATTATGCTCTTAGCTGTCATAAACAAAATGCAAAACAAAACAAATGCATGGCTGCAATGGCATGCATTTTGCATGGCTGGCAAAATATTGATGTAAGAGAATAAGGCATAATTCGGAATTTAGCCTTTTGTCCCTCTTCACTATTTTATCTGTGATCATTTATTCTTTATTTTGACAGACGTTCAAATAATGAGTGAAATGACATAGCAATTTGATTGAATTGGCGCTAATTTTCAATTTGTTTTCTTCATTTCAATTTTGATTTTCTTGTGTGACTGACTTTATTACAATTTTCATGCTAAAATTAAGTTTAATAAATATGCAAGAAGATAAAAATGCAATATTTCAGATGCGTTTTCCACAAAAATTGTGGTATTTACTAAATTTACGGACAGATGCTATTCTATGGGGTGGTACTGGAAGAACAATTTTGTTGAATTATCGCATTCTCCATAAATATTTGCAATGCGATCACTCAATTTTTAAAACTACAAATATATCAAGCTTTGTAAGGCAGCTCAACTTATACGGGTTCAGAAAGGTTACTTCCCATTTGCAAGATCCTCTGTGTAATTCTAGTAACCCATACATGCACGAATATGTTCACGACTACTTTCAATACGGTAAACCTGACTTACTAGATAAAATAACACGGAAAGCTCTAGCTATGAAAAGAAATTTTAAACCTAAGGTATGACCTCTCCAAATGAATATAATTTTCAGCAAATATAATATTATAGAAACAAGTTCTTGACCAAATAATGATTTGTTTGTAGAATATTTACAGCAATGTTCAACAGCTGCTGTATTTGACACCCCTACAAAACGCACGCCGAGCTCTACGCATGGCCCTGAAAAAAGCTGCTCAAGACATATTTGTACAAAATTCACCAAAGCAATTTTGTAATCTTAAGTTTGAATGTGAAGGTAAACATTTACTCTCAAAAACGTTATCTGCATAAATCTCACTAAGCCTACATAATTATGCATCTGGTTACTGACTTGATATTTATCAATATTTCAGATTCACAAGATGACTACTGTGAAGATGAAGAAAATATTGAATTTGATTGGTTGATACCCAATGATGCAGAAAAAGTCCTTCCGGAAACAGGTTTTTTGTCCCTACTCTGGTTCCTATTTGTATATCCACTCCATACATCCTAGTGATCCTTTCCTTTCCACAGCTAATACCCAAGTTCGTCAGTATGAACCAATAATACCAGAGGCTACCGCTACATACAGGTACATAATTGGTGCCCTATTGATTACAGAATGATGTCTTTTATTCATAATATTCATATGTATGCAGTTTCACTTGCATCTTAGGGAATCTTATTCATACTTATAGTTTAAACAACATGTATAATATAACATGCTTGAGAAAAAAAATCCCTACAATTCATATTATTTTTAGAATGTTCTGTTACAGAGATAGGTCTCGAGATACCTTGATGAATTTTACTGAAGCGTGTCAACAGAGTAGTGATAACTTCCCAGCTCAGTTTCTGAGCATGCCTGATCTTGACCCTGAACCTCAGGAAGAAAACTCAGGTGTTGAGTTATTGGCAGAGTTTAATATTGACAATGACAAAGATCAAGGAATAGCAAGGAAGATTGGGGATGGTCAAGAAATTGACCACAATTCTTTGAATTGTGTCCTACCCTCAATAAGTAATGACCAGATTGATGATGTCTCTATGGCTGAGGTAAGTACTTTTCATACTGGCTGTATAGTATTCTGCAAAAATTCATAAAACCTGTATTTTATATAAACATGAGCTGTTATCCTTTACCAAGCTAGAAATGATTCATCTTCTTTATTTCAGAAGAATAATGAAAATTCAGATCATTACCATGGGGAATGGGACCAAATGTTCAATGATATTATGATAAACAGAGGCCCTAATCAAGAATGTGGATCTGATTTGAAAGAACTTTATTCTCAAATATCTAAAACTATAGATTTACTTAACTCTTAAGTTATTTAAATTTAGTAAAAATAAAATAGTCATTAATTTGCTTAAAAAACATGTATTATTTAAGAAAAGATAAACACAGTAGTAAGTTATTACTTCTTTTGTTTTTTCTTTTCTGCTTCCTCCTCTTTTTCCTTCTCAATTATAGACACATAGGAGTTGATTGTATCAGCATCAAGCATCTGCATTGGTTGGCCACGTCTCATCACTGCTATCTCCAGGTTCTTCTGTCCAGACTGAACTACTTCCAGGAGAGCACGAATAGCAAGCTAGAAAAAAATATTGTAATATTCAAAATATATCACTGCATAGTATAAAACAAAGTCGCTTCCCGCTTCCTGTTTGTCCCTATGTATGCTTAGACCTTTAAAACTACACAATGGATTTTGATGTGGTTTTTTTTAAATATATTATAGAGTGATTCTAGAGGAAGGTATATATGTTTAAAAAAAACCATGCAGACGAGGCTGCGGGCAGCAGCTAGTAATATATAAAAGTTATTGAAACACAGAGTCATTGTTGAATCGATGCTATGAACATGTGGAATATGTGACTTCCTTCTTAGATGGATATGGACAGATCCTTACATGACATAATCAGGGGACCTAAATTTTGCTTATGTCATGTTGTCATGATACCAAATAGTTGTTTTCTACATTTTGACATAAACTGTAGATGTATAGAGATAAATCTGCAAAACTCACTAATTTAACACTTATTCAATGTGAACACCAATTTTTTGCATTACACAGGGCTTAAAATGCTAAGTCATGGGCTCAAATTAAAAAAAAAAATGAATTACATTACATTGTAATAGTTTAATAATTACCTTAACTGCACCGTTTTCTGTTGCAACCTCATCACCAGTATAGTTCTTCTCTAAGAATTCTCTGACAGTTTTGGCAGATCTTCCTGTTGCATTGGCCTTCCATTCATAATAAATTCCTGATGGCTCGGTTTGGAACAAATGAGGGAAACCATCATAATCAAAACCTCCAATAAGACAAGAAATACCAAAGGGTCGTCGTCCATTACTCTGAGTGTACTTCTGTTTGAGTCCTGCTATGTATCTAGTGATGTATTCCAAAGTTACAGGGTCCTCAACAGTCAGTTTGTGCGACTGGCATTCGATTTGAGCCCTGTTGATGAGAATTCTAGCATCTGCCGTCAATCCGGCAAATGCCATTACGACATGGTCATCGAGGAGACAGATCTTTCTCACAGTTCTTTCTTCTTGCAACTTCGCAACTGATTTCTTTTCAACCCCTAACACGACTACGTCAGCACCTCTTACACCGACCTGGAATGAGAAAATACATTTGATTTTTAATTTAAACAGATCTATCGGCAATTTAGTTTTAGGTAACCAATAATTTATTACATACCGCGGTCGACCCTTTGCGAACGGCCTCCTGTGCATATTCCACTTGTAGTAAATGACCATCGGGTGAAAATACTGTAATAGCTCTGTCGTATCGTGCAGACATTTTCTTATTTTGTTAAAATACAATTATTTCACGAATCACTCTTTGAAGTTGATGAAACTATTCACTCGCCGCAAACTATATAGTGATGCGACACTGGGGTGCGGGCGACCGACCGTCTACCGACCAGTCACAGTCAGTGTCATATCTATACTATCGATATGGATATACTATCGATATGGTTTTCTTGTCAGACTTGGCAATCTATCTGTGGGAGTGGTAGCCGTACTAAAATAATAAATAAACTTATGTATTATCACAACAAGGGTACGGGGAATGGGTATTATCCTTATCTAGACAATAAGGATGAATTAAAAATATTTTTGATCTAATGTCTTCTTAGCAGTATCAGACTTTCTATCCTCCTTTTGTTGAGATATTTTAATAGAAATTAAAAAGAAGAATTTTTCATCATTGCTATCTCTCGTAATTTTGTGTGCGTCTACTAGATGGGAGGAAGATGGGTGGGAGTTTTGCGATAACTAACATCCGTGAGTTCCGTGATCCAAAAGGCCGATACTGTTAAAGGTTTGATATGCTACCAGCTGCAGTGACATATAATTAATATAAAGAAAAACATTGTGTCACTGGTGTGTGTCAAGTGGAACCGTCAAGTTGGTTTTTCCTATTCTTTTGTACTCTCTCTCTTTACGACTTTCATAATTATATAGTATATTTCCATTCAAGTCTTTCACTGCAAAAGGTACCTGCATTAGGTTATGGGCCCAGAACACCCAGAATTTCCAGAACACCCAGGATTCACAGCATACCTAGGATACCAAGGATAAGACTCAAAGTACTAACAGCGAAAAAAACAAAAGCTTTTTTTTTGGTGCTGTCAAAAATGGAAAATTTTACCACCACCAAGATTCAGATCGGTCAGCTCATAGGTAGCCAGAATTGGGCTACATGGAAGTATAAGGTGTCCATCATGCTGCGGGGTACAGAAGGTGCCATGGAGGCGGCAGAAGGAAAACTTCAGAAACCAGTTTTAGGATTAGGCGATGGTGCACTGATGGCCTATAATGCAGAATTGTTAAGATATAGGAAGGCAGACAGCAACGCTTTACTAATCATAACAAGCAACAAGCAAGAGAATCTAATGAAAGTCATGCGATTTGAAACAGCAAACGAAGTATGGCAGGAACTTCACCGCTTGTTTGACGGTCAATCAGAAGACAGAGCATACACATTGTGCATGCAATTCTTTAGTTTCAAAAATAATTCTGCGGATGACGCATCTACCATGATGTCGAAACTTAAAAACATTTGGAACAATTTGAATGCAGAAATTTTGAAGACCGATCCTAACATGAAGTTGCCGGAAATGTTCTTGATTTGTAAAATTTTAGATTCCCTCAATGAAAAATTTTTCAGTTTCAAATCAAGTTGGATGTTGCTAAACAAACAAGAGAGGACAATTGAATCACTGACAGCTCAACTGTGCGGGTACGAGAGGGCGCGTATCGGGTGGTCATATTGAGGAGACTCAGGAAGTGCTTGCCTCTACCTCAAAGGTGCAGGATAAATCGCAGCTAAGAGACGAGAAGATAAGATGCAGGTACTGCTCAAAAATAGGTCACCGCATTACGAATTGCAAACAGTGGATTAATGATGGCAGACCGAAGAAACCTACACAGTCTTTGTCCAAGCAGCAGCAAGTGCAGAATATAACGTTAATGGTTTACACTTGCTCAGAGGAAAGCGATTCAGAAAATTGGTACGTAGATAATGGTGCCACAACTCACGTTACCAATAGAGGAGACATATTCACTAATTTTGAGGACTTTGGATCGAACCACACCGTTACAACGGCAGATGGGACTGTAATTCCTGCAAAAGGGAAAGGGTCTGTGGTAGTGCAAACCAGCGTTAATGGCAAATTAATGAATTTAACTTTGAGTGATGTCTGGTATGTACCAAAGCTTACTAAGAATTTGTTATCCATGTTAGCTGCACAAGATAATCTGCAAAATAGTACTTTTATTTCCACCATGAAAGAGTGTAGATTGGAATTAAATGGTCAGATTTTAGTAATTGGAAACAGGAAGCAGAGTGGAGGACTGTATAAGTTACAAATTAAGACAGTTCTACCAAACAAACCTGTAGAGATTAATGCTGTTAACCCATCGAGCTTACTCCAGCTATATCATGAAAGATTTGGTCACCAGAACAAGAAATATGTCAAAGATCTTGTCAAGAGGGAACTGGGAATCAATCTAGATGATAAAGATGATATACAGTGCGAAGGCTGCATTTATGGGAAGGCACATCGTCTTACATTTGGCAAAAGAGAAAGAGCTAGTATGCCTGGAGAGTTGGTTCACGCCGATGTATGCGGACCATTCCCTGAAAGTTACTCGAAATTTCGCTACTTTGTCCTTTTAAAGGATGACTTCTCCGCGTTTCGTCATGTTTATTTCATTCGAAACAAAAGCGAAGTTAAAGATAAGATTATTCAATTTCTGAAAGAAGCCAAAAATGCTGGACATACAGTCAAAACGTTATTGAGCGATAATGGCGGCGAATTTGATAATAAAGCGCTTCGGGAGGTACTTAACAGGCAGGGAATAATCCAGCGGCTCACGATGCCATACACGCCCGAACAAAATGGGTGCACAGAAAGAGAGAACAGGACTCTTGTGGAAACAGCTCGTTCATACATGCACGCAGGAGATGAATTTCCACAAGCCCTGTGGGCAGAGCTTATCAATACAGCTGCATACGTCCTCAATCGCACGGGACCCACAAGAGAAGAAGGGAAAGTACCGTATGAGCTGTGGCATAAGAAGCAGCCTAAGATCTCACACTTACGTGTGATAGGGAGTGAATGCTTTTTTCACATTCCCAAACAAAAAAGGAAGAAGCTAAATAAGAAAGCTACTAAAGGCAGACTTATCGGATACGATAACGACGATGGATATCGCATCTGGAATGGAAAACAGACCGAAAGATCTAGAGATGTCACCTTTTGTCCAACCATGGAATTGAGAATCCCAACGGCTTTGGGACATGGTCCTCAGGAAGACGCCAATTTACCAGTGAGCGGTGAGATAGAGGGAGATTCTGATCTAATAGGACAGGAGACAGAGGGAGCGATCCTTCCGGAAGATGATTTTTCACAACATGTAGCTTCTCCTGTAAGACAGTCAGTCCAATTAGAGGGAGAACAAGAAAGTGAGATCATGGAAAATGAACAAGTACTTTCAGATTGTGATACTGAAGAGTTCGTAGATGCTATTCCTCCTGATGTTGAGATGCCGATGAACTTAGAGAACGATTTTTCTATACCGGACGTTCCAAGGTATAATCTCAGAGACAGAAGTACTCTACGACCTCCACAAAAATTGGATGACTTTAAATTATTCTTCGTCGATTCGATTATGGAAAGAGAACCTTCAACGTATAAAGAAGCAGTATCAAGTGGTACAAGCAAAGATAGATGGTTAGAAGCCATGAATAATGAATTTGATTCTTTACAGAAGTTTAAAGTGTGGGACTTACAAAATCTACCGAGAGACCGTAAAGCCCTGCCATGTAAATGGGTTTTTAAAGTTAAATCCAACCCTGATGGTACAGTCGAGAAATATAAAGCCCGATTAGTCGTGAAAGGGTTTAGGCAAAAGAAGGGTTTTGACTTTAATGAAACCTTCAGCCCAGTAGCCAGGCTGGCAACTGTAAGATCTTTGCTCAGTGTTGCGGCAAGAGAGAAACTGCATCTCATTCAGTTTGATGTTGCAACAGCCTTCCTCAACGGGGTTTTGAATGAAGATATTTACATGATGCAACCTGAAGGCTTTGAGGATGGGACATCAAGAGTATGTCACCTAAAAAGGAGTCTCTACGGATTAAAGCAGGCACCGCGCTGCTGGAATTCTTGTTTTTCAGAAACCCTTAAATCTTTGGGTTTTAAGGCTAGCGACGCGGATCCATGCCTTTATATGAAAACTATGGGTGATAAGAAAATCATAATAACACTCTACGTCGATGATGGTTTAGTTGCAGCGAGTGATAAAAACCTTGCAAATGAATTAATCAATGACTTGAAAAAGATTTTGCTGATCACAACCAAACCAGCTTCATATTATCTCGGGTTAGAAATAGAGCAATTGGAAGATGGCTCGATTTTAATAAAGCAAGAAGCTTATGCAAGAAAGGTTTTGGAGAGATTCAATATGAGAGACTGTAATCCAGTGTCGACTCCTTTACAAAAAGAAGGAATTATTGAAACAGGGAAAGCTGAGAATGAGTCACAGTCATTTCCTTACAGAGAAGCAGTAGGCTCGCTCGCCTATTTGATGGTCGGCACTCGCCCTGATTTGGCTTATGCTGTAGGAGTGGTTTCGAGGAGCTTAGAAAAGCCAACTTCAAGTGATTGGTCTAAGGTAAAGCGCATAATGCGCTATCTAAAAGGAACATTATCAAGAGGAATTATATATGTTCATGATGTGGACTCTCCTAACAAAATCGAAGCCTACAGTGATGCTGATCATGCTGGATGTTTGAAAACAGGTCGTTCTACGACAGGAGTACTGTGCTTATTTTCAAGAGGTGCGATCTCTTGGATCAGTCAACGGCAAGCCTCAGTTGCCATTAGCACCACAGAAGCCGAGCTTGTGGCAGCGAGTGAGGCTGCAAGAGAAGTGTTTTGGCTAAAAAAACTATTTAAAGATTTGAATGGTCAGAAAGAAATCCCAGTTTTATTTGTCGATAATGAAGCTGCGGTGAAACTAGCACATAATCCGGAGTTTCATCGAAGGACAAAACATATTCGTGTCAGACACTTTTATGTAAGAGAACTTGTGCTTGAAAATCACATTGTTGTCGCAAGGACTAGCTCTGCTACACAGCTGGCAGATCTACTGACTAAGGCCTTGCCCAGACCGAGATTACAGGAACTTTGTAAGAACTTGGGTCTGAGAGATTAGAAGGTCCACTAGCAGCTGAGGGAAAGTGTTAAAAGTTTGATATGCTACCAGCTGCAGTGACATATAATTAATATAAAGAAAAACATTGTGTCACTGGTGTGTGTCAAGTGGAACCGTCAAGTTGGTTTTTCCTATTCTTTTGTACTCTCTCTCTTTACGACTTTCATAATTATATAGTATATTTCCATTCAAGTCTTTCACTGCAAAAGGTACCTGCATTAGATACAAGGCATAAGATCTGTGTGACTGTAATGTTAATTATTTGTTACCCGGTAGGGCAGGTAGGAATAGAATACGCCAGAATACACCACAAGCAACGCATATAGTGCTGAAATGATGATTTAGCATTTAGTTATTTTTATCGAACTACAAAGTGTTTTGATAACAAATTACATCACTATATTCACGATGACAACGGTGTTTCGATAAAATTTTCGTTCAGAAATATCATAGTTTTAGAAGATGGCGTCCTTGTGATCATCCACGTTCTTGTCTTCATTTGCAGCAAATTATGTGCTTCAGTGATTGACATGCTCTCCTCACCGCCTTTAAGGAAAGCATTCTCATATGGGGGAAAATCGGGGATAGAGAGGCAATTGGAGCACATTGTGATGGGAAGATATCCAATGGGCAATACGATACGTGGCATATTCTGGCGTGGGGTATTCTAATGTTTCATGAATGTTACCTATTTTAAAAATTCAGAAACTTCAAAAGAAAAATGTCAAAGATTTTGAAATCAAGAAACTCAAGCAATGGCGACGGCTACGAGTGAGTTTGAGCCGTGGCTAACTGAAAAGCTGAGATCGCTAAAAACTGACGAAGGAGTTTTCGGATCGTACATATCAGGTATTTTAGAAAGCGAAGATAGTGTGGATGAGAAAAAAGACGCTTTAGAAGGCATACTATCTGAGATAGTGGTAAGTATCAACTGGTTGTAGGCAGGGTTTCGTTTGTTTTTTCTCTATAAAATATTGCTTTTTAACAGGAAAAGGACATTTCTACTCACATAGATGAGATAATAGAGAAATGGGAATCATGTCGGGTACTGGAAGAATCCCCAAAGCCCGTTACGGATGTAGACGTTCGGCTAGCCAAATTGTTAGAATCTCAAATTCCAGCCACCACGACTCGACGAGAATATACCGACGAAGAAAAAAAGATTCGTGAAGCAATATTGTCCCAGTATAGTCAGCTCTCCGACAATGAGGTATGTGATTCAATGTGGTTATTGTACTAAAACAGTTGTACACTTTCATGAGAGGTTATGATGGTAACTTTACTGTCATACCATGCTACATTTTACTGTTTCAACCGCTCTTGATAGGTAAAATATATGTGTTATAGGAAGACGTTGTACCAGAAGAGGAGGCTGTCGGTCCGGACTTAGTTAAGAACACTAATGCAGCCGATGTTCATGCTGCAGCGCGTGAGCGCCGTGAACAAGCCCGACTTGATGCCCAGAAAAAAAAGGAAAAAGATAAAGAAGATAGGTAAAAATCTTACAATCATTTCAATACTCATAGATCACTTTTAAAAAATGTTGGCGAACCAGTCACATATTCATCCAAGTCTAAAGTTATTTGTTTATGTACACACATTTATAGTGACAAGAAGAAAATAATAGAAAAATATGTGCAAAAGTGATGCTTATTTCTAAAGAAATCTCTTCCAGCATACCTGCGATAGGAAAGTTGACAAAGAGATGTAGGATCTAGAATAGAATACTCTTTATTATGTAAACCATAAAAGTTACAGATATAATGCTAGTCCGCTACTAGACGATTCTATTTAAACAATAAACAATGTGTGTAAGAGTAGAAGACAAAACAAAAGACATTTATTGATTCATAGTTAATTAAAACGGCACAGGTCCAATTACATTAACATAAGATCAAAATAAAAACTTACTCATATTATTACTATACTATTAAAGAATAATAATAAGTTTTTATTTCATAATCAACAGGTTTTAACAAATAAGTTGTAGAGGCCTTCTTTTAAGTATAGAGACACCTTTAACAGAAGACCTCTCTTCCATAACTATCAACATACAATGCCTGTTATTAACAGAATTTAACTAAGTTGGTAAAATAACAAAACTAGAACTAGAGAATTCAAAAAATAATTACAATTATAATAATTAATTAGGTACTTGAATTTGTAATCTCAGATACTTAAATATTTTATTATTGTGTGTGTGGCTGGGTGTGAATGTGTGTGTGTGTGTGTGAGTGAGCAAGAGAGAAAGTGAAACCAAAAGCATATTACGCAGTGTGAAGTAATTGGTAAACGATTGTATATTAATTAGTCCATGTTAGTAATCACTAATTTAAATATAAACATACAATAAGAGAATCTCTTCATTAGATTTCACAATTTATTTTAATACTCTTCATTAGATTTGTCAATTTATTTTAATATTACGTTACTTTTCATTTAATCTCTTCTGATTTCAGGGAAAAACAAAAGCAGCTAAAGGAGGATAAAAAAGAAAAACGTAAGACAACAAAAGGTGAAAGAAAAAGGTAGCAATCTAAACTGTGAATGAACATGTTGGCTGTTCATCATTGCTTTGTGAACATGATATTAAAATCCTGTTGATATTGCTCAATATTGCACAAATGCAAGCTGGACATTCATATACCCATGTGTCTTAGTATATTTAATCCATTTTTACATGAAGCAATAATATCACTACTGTTTAGATTAATGAAAATGGTCATATGCAACAGTTATTATTGTTTTGTATTAATATTCTGCATTAATGTTATGTTATTCATATAACTACCAACCAATTTAAAATCTCACTTAGGAAGTTTCTACTTTGCTGCCTACGTTATGATAAAAATCTCGGAGGAATATGTATTAATATCCTATAAGCCTATAAACAAAGGTCTCGTAATGTCACTAAAATAAATGTAACAGCAGTAAAAAACCTACAAGTTAAGTGAAGAAACATGTTAATTATTTATACATGTGTATTTTAACATTGTTAATCTATATTAAAGTTCCCTCTATTGTTAATTGTAATTGTTGTAAATTTTTTAAAGTTTACTATGAAACTTCTTAATTGGAGGTTGAGATCATGTTTAAATACATACTTAACAATATTTTCAACAATGAATGAACAGGAATCAAACTATAAGCCTGGCATCAACAGGCTTAGCATGACACTTTCTATTTCTACTCTACTGTAGAATAGAAATTGCTTGTCATTTTCGGTAGACAAAAATGAAGCAATCAATGAAGATGATCATCATCGTCATGCATGTGCATCATTATTGTCTACTCTTCCGTCGACAAAACGGTTCTCGTGCTAAGCCTGCTGTTCTGAACATCTGTCTGATAGAAGAAATATCAGTAGATGCTTTATGCTAAAAATCTATTTCGGAGGAAATTAATGGTGCTTTATTTGTTCCTATGTAATCTCCATTGTGATAGATATTAGATAGCGATTAGTAAAGTGCTGTTGCATTGACCGTCTAAACATTTTTATGTAATGTTTTGGTATTTAAATTTTTCTTTCAAGGTAAGAAAACGCCAATGTGTCTCTAATTGTTGGGGATTTTTTTTTTTTTTTGGAAATTTTTATGACTGGAAAATACTTAAGTAGGTAATCATTTTTGGCATTTATAATTTCTTGCAATCACTATTAAAAAAATTGTTAAGAGTAAAATAAAATACCATGTTATTATTAAAAGATATTTAATTAAAAACATTGCCTTCATACAGTAATTGCTGTAACTGCAGTATTTTATACCTCTGTATTGGAATAGTGGATGTGTACAGTCAAAGATGAATAAAATTTATTACATTGTTGTCATCTCATTATTAGCTACTACATAATGTTGTGGTTTCTTTATTTTTTGTATTGTTAACACCATATTTTCATATTTCACTGTACACAATTTTAATATGCTTTTAGTCATTATTATAGTTGTTATTTATTATGCTGCAATACATGTGTAACATTAAAATAAAATCACATGTGTATGGCAACTATTGTTTTATTACATGTTTTTAACATCATTTAACATGAACAGGTAGGAATAAAGTAATAATATGTTCAACATTAGCTGCAACTTTTAACCCACTCACTAATGTACTGCAACACTGCGTAAATGACGTAGCACCTACATTCATTATCATACCATGAAAAAAAAAACAGTTAAAAATACCTTGTAGGGGCTTGTATGCATTAATAAAAACTCATTTATTGTGGCATTCCCATCAAAACAAAATAGATGTATAATCATTAAAAAGTATTAATGACGACTTAGAATGACGATTAATAAATGGAAAGTGAAATTGCCTTCTTATCCTAAGAATACAAAAAGAATTGGTTGCAAAACTTGGAACAATAATAAATCAATTTGACGGCACGGTTGGCGCAGTGGCTATGCGATTGACTGCTGCGCTGCGTGTCGCAGGTTCGATTCCCGCACGGAACAATTATTTGTATGACCTACAAGTAGTTGTTCCGGGTCTGGCTGTTTGTTTATGTGAGTTTAAATGTTTGTAAACGCACCCACAATACAGGAGAAATTCCTAGTGGTGGTGCAACTTTTTTTTTTTTTTAATGATTCTTAATTTCATACTTACTATTCTAATCCAGTAAAATACGAATATGAATCACTGTAAATTAAACAAAGTACATCTACTTACATAAAATGCACAATATAATATGCAGTACTTGCTGACTAGCATGAGTCATCTAAGATGTCTTCATAATTTCATTATTAGGGTGTCACTACCCTATCACAGATAACAATTTACTTGGTCGTATAACATTAGTTTTATCATAATTTATTTACTTCTCAGTTACAACAAAGTTGTGAGCACCACCAGCATAGATTTGTGTAATTTTTTGATTCTTATCTATTTCCCAAGTCACTAAAGTAGGCTGTAGAATTTGGTTTCCTAAATCAATTCCTGTATTGAAATGCTCATTCCACCCCCACGCCCAGAGAGTGTTGTCTGTTGCTAAACAAATTGTGTGTTCTGAACCTAATGCAACATCTTGTACTTGTCTGCCATCTGAAAAAGATATAAAGTTGGGTACATAACAATATTTGGCAGCACGGTTGGCGCAGTGGTTAAGCGATTGACTGCTGCGGTGATTGTCGCGGGTCCGATTCCCGCACGGAACTAATATTTGTATGACCTACAAGTAATTGTTCCGGGTCTGGCTGTTTGTTTATGTGAGTTTAAATGTTTGTAAACGCACCCACAATACAGGAGAAATTCCTAGTGTGGGGCAATGTTTAAAAAAAAAAAAAAAAACTTTATATTTCCGGCAATCACACTGGCTATGTCAAACAAAATCATTGAAAATATACAGCAAAGGTTTTTAAGTTTTGAGGTACCTAAGGTGACTGGTGGTGTTTATGTAAAGAGAAGGGTGAAGGGTTGACTAACCTGGCAGCTTGATATGTGTAAATGTTCCTGGCATCACTGTTTTATCAGTTCCTAGTTGTCCCCAATTATTTCTGCCCCAGGATAAAAGTGTTCCATCTTCTAACCACAACAATACATTTGTCCAACCACTCAATAACTTCTTTACTTCTTGTTTTACACCTATATCTATTTTATTGGGCTTAAATATTTTTTTATATTTTTCAGAACATAGCAACAGCTGGCCATGCTTGTTGTCACCCCAAACATATAAGGCTCTCTCCTCAGAGCACCATGCTACAGTGTGGTTTTGTCCACAAGCTAAATGAGATATTTTACCAACACCCTGAACTTTCTGAAACCTATCAGAGGACAAAATGTCATTCCCCAATCCAAGTTGACCATGTCTGCCACATCCTGTAGTCCACACTTCACCTTTCGAATTGACTATTGCTGTGTGTCGCAGGCCCATAGATACCAAAATAGCATGCACTGGAAGTCTGATTGGTCTCATAATTTCAGAGAAATATTCTTTCGGTGTTGTTGGCATTCCCAGTTGGCCATAAGCATTGGAACCCCAAACAATCATTGTTTGGTCATCTGTTACTCCACAGCTGAAGTCCCATCCACATACTATATTTGTGAAAGTAACACCACTTAATGGCCATGTTCTTTCAATATTATGTACTTCTGTGTCTCTTGCTAGTTGGAGTTTTGAATTCCACCCACAAGAATAAAGCTTGCCTTCATTGTCTATTAGGAGAGTATGGCCACCTCCGCATGCAATTTGCTTTATTTTGCTATCATACAAATGTACTTCAACATTGCTAGGCTTTTCTACTTGTTCATTTGTAGTACCCACTCCTAACTGTCCATGTGAATTAGCTCCCTGAAAATAACATCCACTGTATTTTTAGGGGTTCATCAATAAATAGAGAAGTGAATGAAGTTTATAGGAATGCTGTGTACTACTGCTGGGTACTTACCCAAGTCCATAGTGCCATAATTAAGTTCAGTTGATCTAAAATCTTGATTAAATCTTGAAAATCGAAAAGGTTATGTTATGTATTTTGACTGCTGTGATAAAAATGATAATATTTTCAATGTCATTCCGAGAGACAGTCACAGCCACAGAATACTAATAGTACATAATTGTCCTATGCGAGCAAGGTGTGAGCCTGTGTGAGTTTGAAGTAGAAGCTAATGAGAAATAAGCTCTCGGTCGGTCACGAGCTACCGAGTGCTTTATCCATTGACTTATAAACCTAGTATTTAACCGGCTTTATCTGCTAATAATCTAACGAACTCTAGCAGTTTGACATTATGTATCGAAGGAAAAACTTAAATGTGCTAATATTTGAACGCGCTCTAGCAAACTTAATTATAGTCATTATAGTACTGGCTGGTCACTGTGCCTACAGATGTATGATGAGCTATTGGACTTCCTGGCGGGAAAGTGAAGCGTCATGTTCAGAGTTTTGTTTTATTTTTCAAATTTGTGTTTAGCTGAATATGAATGTGTAATAATGGTGGATTATTAACCATTAAGCGTTTGTGAACGTGCATTAGTGTAGGCAAATAAAACAAAACAGTGCAACATCGCTTTAAGCTTCAAGTTCTCTCAAGCAGTCCGCGTGAGGTCTCAGTAAAGTGCCACATCTTTACTGAAACTGGGGAGCGGTCGGGGATATCATCATCATGCATTCATGCATTGAATATAATTCATTTCATCAATATGAACTAAATAAATACTTGGCTAAAAAATCCCAGCAACCAGGCCATTAAAATATTTAAAAAAAAGATGAGCTTTTGTGACAAATGATAGCTTTTGACATTTACAGCTGAGCAGAAATGTAAATAAATACAGAAAGAATCACGTAGTTTAATTTAAATTATTTGATTTGTAAAATAGTATTGAACAGGAACAAAAAATCGAAAGCATTAGCTAAATTTTGTAGTCCATATCATGGTAGGTTACATAAACTTATTACTGTGTATTTAATTTTATAAATTCAGTTCTTGTATCGAAATTGTATTTTCCTAACGTAAAGAGGCAATGGATTCATCCAAAAGACATGCAACTGCTGCTCAAGTAACAGCATTGATGGATTTCATGCAAGAACATTCCGATGTCGCTAAGGGTCTTCTTAATTCAGGGCTTGAAAGGGAAGACTTGGAGGCACAGTGGCAAGATCTACCAACCACACTTAACTCCATGGGAGGAGCTGTTAAATCTGTTGATAAATGGAAGCAGGTACATAAACAATAATTAGTATAATAGGCCCCATAGGGATACAAGTAATTTATGCAAAATTATCAAGAAAAAGCACAACTGCAACATCATACAAAATAAAATCAATAAAAATGTTGGTTTTCAGACTTGGCGTGATCTCAAATCCAATACTAAAAAAAGAGCTCTGAAACAGCAACAGACACTGTGTGACACTAGTGGAGGATTGAGCTCAGAAGGGAGTGGAGACACCTCACAGAATATAGACAGTGAAAATTATGTTCCACCTCAGAAAAGATTTGGTAACTACATACATGCTACAGGCATTACTTGTTTCAGACTTGTTTTATTATTCATGACACTTAATGCACCTTTTACTTAAATAATTATAAAACAGTTACAAGGAAACAGCTTTTAATTTTTATACAAAGAACTAATAAACACTAGTCAATAATTCCAATATAATATGTAAGCAACTAAACTTTTAAACTTTCAATCTTTATAGTACATATACCTACTTAGCTGAATATTTAAGAAGTGTACTAATCAATATTTCCGTTGCAACATTTTTCAGCATCTTTTGATGAAGAAATTATAAAAATAGAAAGAGACAAATTAGAATTTGAAAAAGAGTATAAGATACAGAAAATTGAAGTATTATCCAGGTATTATATGACAAATATTTTTATTAAATTAAATAGCAAGGTTTAAAAAAAATGTACTTTTGATTTGTTTTGTTTCAGAATAGCATCAGCTTTAGAGGAATTAGCTAAGAAACAATAAAGACTTAATAAATCAATACACAATGTTTCATTGATAAATTTATCTTGTATGTTAACATTATTGATATTTTTTTATAAATCATTGTGCGGTTTTTAGGGTTCCGTACCTCAAAAGGAAAAAAGGAACCCTTATAGGATCACTCATGTGTCTCAGTGTCTGTCTGTCCGTCCGTCACAGCTGATTTGCTCCGAATCTACTGGACCGATTAAGTTGAAATTTGGTACACATATGAACTTCTGTGACCCAAACACGGTTGTGTTACGTAAATAAAATAATTATGAATATGGAGGTCACTTTTGGGGGGCAAATTAGAAAATTAAAAAAAAAATTTTTGCTGACTGTATTGTGTGACATATCAAATGAAAGGGCTTGTTTTAAGGATTTTATGTATACTTTTTTATAATTTTAAAATACATACTTTTGAAATTATTATAGAATATTGATTAAAAATTACCATTCAAAATTTTAGGCTGATTAGTTTCGGAGATTAGGGCCTTATCTCCGAAACTACTGAGCCTAAAATTTTGATAAAAATACAGAAAATAGTTCTTTACTTATAAATTAACATGGTAAATCACTCAATATTGTGCTTACAAACTTACATTATTTTGCAGTTGGATTATATGGGGATCATGTTTTCCAACTACAATGTTAAGTTTGTTCTTGGGGTAAATTCATCCCAACTACGGAACCCTTCATCGTGCGTGGTCCGACACGTACTTGGCCGGTTTTTTAATATTTAATAAGACGATATTATCGTGGACGTGTACGTCCACGTCACGGCATCACGATAACATATATACATACATAATCAGCTTATAGAGGCCTCCTCTCGGTGAGAGGGAGTGGGCTGTAATCCACCACGCGGGCCCAGTGCGGGTTGGTAGATGTAATTTATGTCGTCGAATTTTTGGTACTAGGACATGCCGGTTTCCTCACGATGCTTTCCTTCACCCTTTTTGAGAGCAGTGGTGATGAAATTATTTACACAAAGTAAAGGGCCTGCCTGCGTTCGAACCCACGACCTCGTACAACTCGTAAGTTGGGGCCGTTACCACTGGGAGTAAAATGTATGGAAATATATGAAGACAGTCGTCTACGATAACGATGGAACCTTCACATATCTCCATACATTTTAAGGACGTGTATGGGGGCGTCCACGATAAATCGTGAAGTTAGAAATTATAATAGCGCACCTCAGAAGAAAGAAGCTTCTTTCGATAATCTTAGTAGCGCACAATCACTGACCTCTATATATTTCACACATGGAGGATGCATGGAGGTCAGTGCGCACAATGAATACAAATATTACACATCTATAAATCCAAAATGTTGCAAGGCGAAAACGTCAGGATAAAATTCAAATCTTTTTATTTGTAGAACCTAATAAGTAAAAATAAGTACAGATGTCAGTACCTATTAATAAAATGAGCGCTTTGTCTTGCTGTCAACGGCGGATCTATAAGTGTATAATCTATGAACGGCGGTGGCGTACAAATAATAATTATAATTTCTTAAGACTGGCAGCCTGCGAAGTTAAAAATTTGAATTTCGCGGGCAACCTTAGCGCTTATACTATTTGATATGTACTGCTGTCTTTTAGTAATAGATGGATGGCGCCGCGATCTTCAATGACAAGACGTATGGATTGTATTGAAATCAGCGGGCAGAAGATAAAATTAGAATTTCGCGGGCAACCTTAGCGCTATTTGATAGGTACACACGGCTACACATCAAGCTATACATATCCAGTTTAGGCAGCTCTCGCATTGTATAGGATTTTCCTACAATGAGAGGCCAGCATATAGCGGAAATGTATAGCTTGATGTGTAGCCATCCGTACTGCTGTTTTTTAGTAATAGATGGCGCCGCGATCTTCAATGAGAAGACGTAAGCTGTATGGATTGTATTGAAATCAGCGGGCTCGGAATTAAAATGAGTGTATTCCCGTTGTCCCCGTTTGCCATATCCACGCCACGGGGACAGCGGGACGTGATTATATTTATTTCCCGTTGTCCCCTTATCGTACGAAGTAAACCTTTTTTAAATCAAAACAGTTAGGTTAGGTTAGGTTAGAACTGTGACCGCACAACGCCAGAAACATATTTTTGAATGTAAAACCAAACCACGGGGACAACGGGAAGTATTTTTAAATATTTAATTGAAGTACCGCTGTCCCCCTAGAACGGGAACACGGCGTACGGGGACAACGGGAATACACGTTAAAATGCACTGAAATCAAAGTTCAACTACTACGGCCACTGATTTTTAGTACCAATTATTTTTGGGCCTTATTTTTATTAGGCCTCAAACGCGGGCGCTTTTGCTCTTGCATTTAAACAACATAGTCCACGTTGAAAATGAAATAAAGCTAAGGTAAGGACAAAAATCCTGAGACGATATTTTAGGATAATTAATCATGAATACCTACTATCGATGTAAGTAATAATATATTTTCATGTATTGTTGCCGATTAATGATTGATTGTGTGATTAATCACGTCTCATCCGCATCTGTCGAGTTGCGAACTTTCTGCTTGTGGGATTTGTCGAGAACTCGAGTCGGGAGTTCGGGACCCTAACTTGAGAAAGTTTATCTCGTAAATACTTAACTCATTGATTTAAAAACGATGAGTAAGTACAAGTCTGCGTGTTTGTAACGTCTCCGCGCTATGAAGAACTTAGAATAAAAACAAAATGTTGAAGTTCATAACATACCTACATAACATCACGCCTGTATTCCTCGCAGGGTTTTTTTGGATTTCCTTACGTTTCTGGGGAAATAGAATAGCAACTACCTACCTACCATAATGTGGGTACAAAGTTTAGTACGTGGGTAGACGCATATTAAAGAACCAAAAAGGTAAAGTTCGTTTTTAGGGTTCCGTACCCAAAGGGTAAAACGGGAACCCTATTACTAAGGCTCCGCCGTCTGTTTGTCTGTCCGTCTGTCTGTCTGTCTGTCCGTCTGTCTGTCCGTCTGTCACCAGGCTGTATCTCAAGAATCGTGATGGCTAGACAGTTGAAATTTTCACAGATGATGTATTTCTGTTGCCGCTATAACAAAAAATACTAAAAAATAGAATAAAATAAATATTTAAGGGGCTCCCATACAACAAACGTGATTTTTTTTGCTCGTTTTTGCTCTATATTGATAACGGCAACAGGTAGACGCTTGAATTATTCACAGAATATGTAGATATAGGTATATTGACTTTAAAAATAAATAATTAAATTAAAATAAAACAAATACTTAAGGGTACCCATACAACAAACGTGTTTTTTTTGCCATTTTTATAGATAATGGTACGGAACCCTTCGTGCGCGAGTCCGACTCGCACTTGGCCGGTTTTTTAACCCCAGATAATAATTTGACAGAGGCAAATGTTAAACTCCAAAAAAAAACAATTAAGTCAAATTATTATCTGGGAATAATAAAAAAACCGGCCAAGTGCGAGTCGGACTCACGCACGAAGGGTTCCGTACCAATATCTTAATATGTTAAATTAGAGCATTTTCTCAATTACTTAATATTTGAATATTTTAGATTATGTTTATATTAACTTGTAAAGTTATGTCTTACACGCGACAGCGCTCCTTGATGGGCAAGTCTTATTCCTGGCTGAACGTACGACGCGTTGCGTGAGCTCAGTACAGAACACGCAAGCTAACCATTCAAGGTCACTGGCATATATCTGCGTCTTAACTGACAGGCCGCGCCAGACAGACGTTGCCACGCCTGTCGAGTCCTGTCACGGCCCTTGCCGAGCATTGCCACGGGTGTGTGTTGGTCTGGTGCGGCCTGCTTGCCGCTATTCCAACATGTCAAGTGATATGGAGCGCATGGCTAGCTAGTAAGCTAAAAGAAAGCAGAAGAAACGCGCCCGTACACGCCGAGACAGCCGTCCTTGCGCCGCGCCCGCGCCCCTTTGAACTTACCGACTTCCGACGGATCCGACGGGCGAGGACAGACTTACCTACCGGAGGCCTCATCGGATGCGACGGTTCCTACGAGCAAGCGGGCTGTGAGACCGCAGCTTGATTAAAGCCGCCCGCAGACAGGCGCGACGCGACACTAGTACCTCAATTTCTATGAAAACATAATAGAAAACGTCACGCGCGCTGCCTGTCGCGCCAGTCTGCACGAGCCTTAACTTTCGTAGTTGCCTGTACCTATCAATACCTTCAGTTCCTTGTTTTAAAAAAAATTTACATCTTTTTAGTAAAAGAGGCGAAAGACATAATTATAGTACTAGAAGTAGGGATCTATTAGCTCAACCAGGTTTCAGACTGGCAAAAGTAGACTCATCTTTCATGGGGTACTGTTTAAAATGTTATAATAAAATCCCTCCCGTCATACTTCAACTGAATGAGACGAAATTCAAATCTTGTATAAAACGCACACTATGCAAGCAGGCATATTATAGGTTGGGGGATTACATCGCTGATAGAAATGCTTGGCTCAATGCTGGTCCAGCTCCACAACCACAACTAATTTATTAACATTTGAAAATACTGTTGGAGCTGATGAAGATTGGAAGACTATCTTTTCATTGTATAAACTCGAATATCCTTTGTATTATATAATTGCATATCACAGGTGTGAGTACTATGTACAATAGAGCTACCATTTACCGGGTAATTATGTCTTTCATTGACTTAAATGTGCCCAGGCGGCTGAGAGTATGTCATGCTCACTCAGATGTCTCGCTGATGGTGGCGTGTGTGTTGGATCATTTAGCTCCCTTCAAAATGGTTGAGCTAAATGGTGCTGATCCATGCGTCATGTTCGTGAACGGGCGCTGTCAGTTGGGACTGGTCATCTCTTAGCTGCCACGGCTTATTTTTAATTATTTTAGTTTTGAATTGTTATCTTTTTATCACGGACGCTTTTGACGTATTGCATCGTTCTCACATGTTTAACTTCATTAAGAATGATGTAACCAATATTTTGTACCAATATTTTAATTTAAAAGAGTGTCCGTGGAGTTTCTTGCCCGTTCTTCTCCATAGGAACCTACTATTTGGAATGGGCAACTAGCTTCATATTTGTAACTGACCGACTTCTTGACAATTCAAAAGTGCCTGTCAATGGTTTACTTGAAATAAATGCTTTGAGTTTGAGTCTAGACACAGATCCACGGTAGCTTAATAACTGACGGCATGGTTGGCGCAGTGGTTAAGCGATTGACTGCTGCGCTGCGAGTCGCGAGTTCGGTTCCCGCACGGAACAAATATTTGTATGACCTACAAGTAGTTGTTCCGGGTCTGGCTGTTTGTTTATGTGAGTTTAAATGTTTGTAAACGCTCCCACGATACAGGAGAAAATCCTAGTGTTGGGCAACGTTTATTATAAAAGAACTAAATAACTAACTGTAATTTTTGTAAGGTTTACCAACAGTATGAGGATAGGCAGTGAGCCAGTGACCTCATGTTTGCTGACAATCCGCAAAAGTAGGTAGGCTATAATATAATTACATTTTTTTGCATTGTAGGTATTGTTTTTTCAAAACGAAAAAACGGAACCCTTATCGCTCACTCGTGTCATCGTGTGTCTGTCTGTCCGTCTGTCACAGCCAATTTGCTCCGAATCTAATGGACCGATTAGGTACGTCGAATTTTGGTACACATATGAATTGCTATGACCCAAACACGGACGTATAACGTAAATAAATTAATTTTAAATGTGGGGGTCACTTTTGGGGGGCGAATTAGATAATTGAAAAAAAAAGTTTTACAAACTGTACCGTGCGTGTGACATAGGTATCCAATGAAAGGGCTTGTTGTAAGTATTTCAGACATATTTTTTTTATAATTTTAAAATAAATATGTTTAACGTTATTTAAGAAAACATATATTATGAAAGTTGACCATTCCCCCATAACTCCGAAACTACTGAGCCTAAAATTTTGAAAAAATACTGATAATAGTTCTATAGGTACTTAAAGATTACAGGTAAACCTATAAGAAGTCTATGGTCTTAAAATAACATGGTAAATCTCTTAATATTGTGCGTACAAACTTACATTTGCAGTAGGAATGTATGAGGGAACATGTTTTTCAACTACAGTGTTAAGCTTGTTCTTAGGATATTATTAATTCGCACTACGGAACCCTTGTTTGTGCGTGGTACGACGCGCACTTGGCCGGTTTTTTTCATTGTGAGTACTCATGCTTAGAAAAATTATGAAGGTATTAATTCCGAGTAGGGATTTAAGTAGATAACCCAGCTTTAATTATTTTTGAGGATTGTCGAATAGGTATGTAAAGTCAACGCCATGAGACGAGATAAATTTCATACTTTGGGATTTAAAACTTTAACTGAAATTGCGTATGGTTCAGTTTCCATTGCAACTAAAATTATTTTATGACGTTTAGCGATAATTTCTTCATTCATAAATCAACTTAGAAATCTTGAGTTTAAAGTTGATAGTTGTAAATGTAATTTGAAATTTTATGTATTTATAGCTTCTCATGACGGTTACTTTAGTTGGTAGTTTTATTTACACAAGTGGCAAGTCACACAATTCCCAGTTAGTAAATAATTGTTCGTACATCGGTAGGTAACAAAAACTAATGGGGGCCTAAAATGGACGCTTTGGCAGAATCATAATATGGTCTGCGTACAATTCATATCCCGCAATTCATCTGTTTGACAGTTTTGTATGGAGTTTCGTAAAATGGTCCACAAATTAAGAATTGCTATAGTGAAGTCTAATGTCAAATACCAGCTGACAAACATATGAATTGCGGGATGTATGAATTTGTTGTGTTTGATGTCAGTTAGCAACCGGAAGTACCTACGTCAAATTATTTTGCTATGATTAAAGTATCTCAATTGACTAACGTCATCCGCGAAATATTTATTATGGCCGCGAATCATATTTAGATCAACATACAACCTGTTAGACGGGTTAGACCTGTAAAATGCAAAAAACGTAAGAAAAATTGAATTTCGCGGGCTATCTTAGCGCATCCCCCTTAAGACGCAGATATATGCCAGTGACCTTGAGTGGTTAGCTTGCGTGTTCTGTACTGAGCTCAAGCAAAGCGTCGCCGTCGTACGTTCAGCCAGTAATAGGAATCACCCATCAAGGAGCGCTGTCCCCAATTTGGCGCATTATTAATTTATTATACACAAAACAAAAGGTAATTTAATAAAACGCGTATACTAAAAGATCAATAATTAAATTATCTTTAAATTGGTGAAGGTTTCAGAAAAATATGCTTGGTAGATTTTGCGCAATTCTCAGTTTTTTATCCGCGTTAGACATAACTTTACAAATTAATTTTACTATGTAATATAAACATTATCTAAAATATTCACATATTAAGTTATTGAAAAAATGCTTTAATTTATCATATATTTTTTTCAAATCAATAACACTGCTCGTTTAGACGTGATCTTCAGTATAAAATCATTAAAAGTCGGTTATCGTCCCCTTAAAGTTACGGACGGCATTCGTGTTCCAACCGTTGAGTCAAACAGATACTCGTATTATAAGGGTATAATCATTTGTTTGAAAGGATGAAGAGGAGTAGTTAATGTGTACTTTCCACAAAATTAAATAATTTTTTATGTAATCTCGTAATATCATGATGTAAAAGCTTGTGCTGAGTAATGTTATGTGCCTTAAATGATTGTGTTGAAGTATAAAAGCGACGTATTATTACTAGTTTGGTGTTGTGAAGTGTTATTATTCTTACAGGGGGCCTAAAATGGACGCTTTGGCGGAATCATAATAATATGATCTGCGTACAATTCATATCCCGCAATTCATCTGTTTGACAGTTTTGTGTGGAGTTTCGTAAAATGGTCCACATGGTAAATCTTTCAATATTGTGCGTACAAACTTACATTTGCAGTTGGAATGTATGAGGGAACATGTTTTAACAGAATTGCTCTATTGAAGTCTAATGTCAAATAGCAGCTGTCAAACAGATGAATTGCGGGATTTATGAATTGACAAAGGTATTATGATTCTGACAAAGCGTCCATTTTAGGCCCCCAGTAGGTACTTACAGTCTCTCGGCAACAGGGACCGTACAACCCCGGTTAAGGGTTAAGCCTTTCGAAGGAGTAACCCATTTAATGGGTTACCTTTCTCATGATGTAACCCATTGAATGAGTTTATACTTGAAACCCAGTGAAAGGGTTACATGATAACCCATTCAATGGGTTCTATACCTACTTGAAACCCAGTAACATGAAAAAATCATAATATTATGTTATTTCGATATACGCCCAGCACGCGAAGCATGACCAGTTCTATCTCTGTTCTACCCAGGGACCATTTTGGTTACCATTTTAGAAAAACCCATGTGTGGGTAATTTTGAATGGCTTAAATTAAGCCGTTCAAAAGGGTTACCCACACCGTATGGGTTTTTATCGAAAACCCTTTCAATGGGTTAACAAAATTTAATTAAGGCCGTTCATAAGGGTTACCCATATCGTATGGGTTTTTGTTTAACCGCTTAGAAAAACCCTATTGAAAACCCTTTCAATGGGTAACCAAAATGGTCCCTGCTGTGATTGAGAGCGTCCAGCCTGCACCAAGTGCAGGGCAACTGATACTCTGATAGAAATCGTAAATCCGACGACTGACGAAACATGAAATTTGCTGAGTAAAGCAGACATTTTTTTGGAGACATTAGTAGCACAATTTCTTTGCCGGTGCCTGTCGCACCCGCGATATCGCGTGACTCTGTAAGAGCCTTTAAGAAAATAGAAGCACTGTACTTACCTACATTTTTGGAGACATTAGTAGCACAATTTCTTTGTCGGTGCCTGTCGCACCCGCGATATCGCGTGACTCTGTAAGAGCCTTTAAGAAAATAGAAGCACTGTACTTACCTACATTTTTGTGTCAGGAATTCAGGATAAGTTTTTAGTAAGTACCTCATTAAGACCCCGTGTATTTGTGGTTTTTGATAGAGAAATAAAGATTAATGTTAACTCGAGCATTTAAGAACTTAAGTAGGACGGTATCAACATTAAAACGCACATAAAACTAGTTTAGTCACCTACCCACCATTAAAGTAGCTTACTCTACCTGGCTATATAGAGATAGTCGCCTTTTTCGGGTTCCGTACCAAAATGGTAAAAAGGAACCCTTATGGTGAGACTAAGTCTGTCTTTCACACCTAGATATCTCAAGAACTACTAATGCTACCAACTTAAAATTTAGAATAGTTTTAGATTGTATTTAGCAAACAAGAAAGAAATTTAAAAAAAAAAAATTGCAAAAGGGACTGAAAGGGGGTCTTACAAATTTTAAGTGGGCCTACTAGGGCATGTGGGGTATCATATGAAAGAACGCTGTTTGCACATTCTCAAACATTTTTTTTAGGCAGTATAGTTTCCGACTTGATGAAAAATGTAAAAAAAAATACCGCCCCCCCCCCCCTCTTATATCGGAAGTTTGCATAGACAAAAATCTGAAATTATTCTATGTGATAGAAGTTTATGTAAAGATTACAGAAAAAATAAAACGATGTCTCTAAATAGCACAGTTTTTCAGAAATCATCAACATCATACGTAAGGAACCCTCGGTGTGCGAGTCCGACTTGCTCTTGACTGGTTTTTTTTTTTTTCGTTTTGCTCGGGTCCTAAGGGACGTAGCGTGATGTTAAATAGCCTTTAACCTTCCTCAAAAATCGGGCTATCAAATGCAAAAAGATTTTTTCAAATCCGATGGAAGTTCCAGATATTATCCCCTACATACAAACTTACAAACAAATTATACCTCTTTATAATATTAGTATATGATAGATATTTTTAATTATGCATGTTACATTATTTTTAATTTAATTATTTTTATTAGGTACTTTTGATTTGCTTTGTAATCTTTGGATGCCATAAATATCATGT
Organism: Tiliacea aurago; assembly: GCA_948098905.1. Lineage (NCBI taxonomy): Eukaryota > Metazoa > Arthropoda > Insecta > Lepidoptera > Noctuidae > Tiliacea > Tiliacea aurago. Next base: position 20,827,572 of record OX402581.1, on the reverse strand, counting down.
ATCATGTAACCAGGGGCCCAAGTCTGCTATTTTTATAAATTCAGTCATTCCAACACGATCCCATTGGCATGCCATTGTCATTTTGCAATACGACAATGCCATTATAATAACACAATTCTATTACGAGAACATTGATCGACCAATGATCGACCATTATGAATTTAGCAGATTACGAACTTTAAGCAAGATGACAATGGGATCGTGTTGGAATGACTGAATTTATAAAAATAGTGTCAGAATGGTCGATCATTGATTTCATAATTGTTGATTTTGACAAGTTTGGTAATCTACTATTATAATGGCGTCATTATGACTTTCCAATGGTCGGCCACTGACACTACATTGAAAGAAATTGCATTTATTGGTAATCTCGTACATAATGACAAATTAATGACATTTCTACTAATGGGTTTTATAATAATGGCAATACGACAATGCCATTATTTTTTTACGAGAACATTGACCAACCAATGATCGACCATTATTAATTTAGCAGATTACGAACTTTTAGCAAAATGACAATGGCATGACAATAGGATCGTGTTGGAATGACTGAATTTATAAAAATATCAGACTTGGGCCCCTGGGGTTGACACTATTTATCTCCTGTAATACAGTGTAAACCAGCGCAGGAACTAGGGAATTCATAAAAATGTTTGCATAACTTATCTCAATAAAGATTAAATTATTATTGATATTTAGTTGTTTTTCTTACATAGCACCTATGCCCTAACTATCCATGTAGCTACCAACTCGTACTTACTTATTCCTAGAAATAATAAACCTTGTTAACTCTTCTTAGATAATGAACTTAATTACTAACTATCCAATTTCCCTAGAAATTCGAATTATCTTTGAAGCGAGTCCTGAAGCGCTCTGTTTAGTTGCTTAGCTAGTGACCGTAACGTTTTGGATGAATTTCCTGTGGAGCTAGCACGAACGCGCAGACTAAACGTGAAACGATTTTAAAATTTAAAATAGTCGTTTCGCCCCACAGATTTAGCAACTCTAAATTTGTGTTTCGCACTAATGTTTACTTAGTTTTAAAACTTTATTTATAGTTCAAATTACATTAAATTAACATAGAAGCTTATAAAAAGATTACTTAATATTAATATATTTTATGGAACAGTGGACTCCGTTGCATACTTTCTATCACAGAGCACCAGACATATACCCATAATTTTACTCCATTCATCCGCAAACACATCACATTCAGGGTTGGCAGTCAGAAGGGCGTTGAGCATCTTCAAAGTAAGACACCCTGGGGATTCAGCTCTGGCGACAGTTTTGGATGATGGTTGCACAAACAGATTATGCCGGCGGCTCGGAAAGTGTCCGATGTATTTGTCGGGCACAAATAGTCGGCAGAAAAGGCCTATACGTCCCCGTAAGGTTTCACAGGCTACCGTGAGCTGATCAAGGCCCCTTTTCACCCCCAAAGAGTTAAACCCCAACATCCCTTAAATATACTTGGTAGGGTATGTACATATAATCTTAGAAAGGGAATCTTGGAAAGGTTTTCTGGACCTTTTCAAGCAATCAGTGTTTGGGTCATGGCCCGTCATGGTATAGGGGTGCCAAACACAGGCCAGAGTGGTGTACAAGAGCCTAAACAATTCATATCTGTGGGTTATACTAATAAATTGTGCTCGTAAAATTATACCAAAATGCTATAATATATTATTATTATTTATTTATTTCTAAAACAGCCCCCCCACACAACGAAAACCTCTCACGGTTTATCCGTGAGCTGGCGAGCCGTCAAAATGTTTATTAAAATGATGCATATTATAATACTTTTATAGTGATGATAATTTAAAGGTACATTAATACATACATACATTAGGAGAAAAGTATAAGAAAACGTTTTGATTTGTAGGTACTTATAACTTTTCCAACTTGTTTTGTACTCATAACGTTTGCAAGTCTTCTGGAAGTTTATTAAGAAAAAACCCGGCCAAGTGCGAGTCGGCCTCGCGCACGAAGGGTTCCGTACCATTATCTATAAAAATGGCAAAACATCACGTTTGTTGTATAGGAGCCCCCCTTAAATATTTGTTTTATTTTAATTTAATTATTTGTTTTTAAAGTGATTATATAATATAACTAAAATTTCTGTGAATATTTCAAGCGTCTACCGGTTGCCGTTATCAATATAGGGCAAAAACGAGCAAAAAAATCACGTTTGTTGTATGGGAGCCCCCTTAAGTATTTATTTTATTCTGTTTTTTAGCGGCATCAGAAATACATCATCTGTGAAAATTTCAACAGTCTAACTATCACGGTTCATGAGATACAGCCTGGTGACAGACGGACAGACAGACGGCGGAGCCTTAGTAATAGGGTTCCCGTTTTACCTATCATCTACTAAATAATCTGCAACCCTCATTCTGTACAGATGAGGTCTATTTATTATATAGGAGGATAGGAGGGATTTATTTTTAAGTGGTATCGTTCGGAAGTCCCGTGAGTGTTCCGTGTGGTGCCGGACGTAAAGAATAGCACCATCCTATTTCTTCCCATGGGTGTAATAAAAGGCGATTATGGGACTTACTAGAGAATGGGTAGCAGCGTTTTTTATGCATTTTAACACCATACTGCGATCGCCAACCCGGCTGCCAAGCGAGGCGATTATGGCAATCCCCCCAAATGTTGCGGGAGGCCTATGTCCAGCAGTGGACGTCTTTCGGCTGCAATGATATGATTATGAAATGATGATGATCGTTCGAAAGTCAGGGGGTCGACTCCGAACTGAAGGCCGAATATTCGGCTGTTTTATAACTTCCATAGTTTCCTTTTTTGACTTTGAATCCTTACCCGACTTAAAGTCACATTTCTGACTTTGCTTATCTCTTTGACTGTCGTTTTTTTTTTCGCCGTAGTTAGCCGTAGTCAAGCAACGGCCGAACATTCGGCCGATACTTCAGTTTTACGCTTCGGAGTAGACCCCCAAGTTTTGTTTTATATGTAGATATATGTCGGGATAGGTCCAGACATCAGAAGTTACACTCAGATATAGCAATACAGAAATCTATTTCAATCGAACAATCAGTTATTTTAAATCGAGAGAATATAGAAATGAAATAAAATAAATTAAATAACTAATAATGGTAGTGGCGGTCACATAGGGCAGTACTGACTGTCAGGGACAGTGGTCCATGCACCCACCGCTATAAGGATAGTACTAATTCGGAGACACCGTTCCAAATCCAATAACCGGGCAGTACTGACTGTCGAGAGACAGTGGTCCGTGCACCAAGACACATCCGTTCAAAATGCGTACCGACCCTTTTTTTTTTTTTTTTTTGGCATCTCGTAGCAGACCTAGAGAGGTCGTTGCTACTTAACTGGATATTCCTGTGGCTGCCCTAAGGTTTTTAATCTTAAAGCCTCCAGCCAGGGCGCAAATTATATATATTAAAACTAAACGACAGCGCACTAAGGGCACCCCCTGTGGGGTACGGACCTCGGCTCAGGGCGTCGTTGGGGGATCACAAAATTAGTAACAATTTGGGGACGGGCTGGATCAACATTTTGATCATGATTATTATCAGGGGATATTATATTTATTGCTACGGCGCTCTCAGCCTCTAACCGGGCGGCTGGCGCATCGACATTCAAGGGACGGGGGGGAGGACTTTTATTACCATTTACTCGGGAAGTTCGCGTGGTACCTCGGCGGCGAGGACGGAAGGTCGGTTTGTGTATTTTGTGCACTGTACTCGTGGCCCTATTGCTTTCCTGAAGGAGAGTGACGGGGTCATCCGGATCTAAGAGAGTGTGCCTCGGTCGGCGAGTCTGACTAATGGCAGAAGGCCTGTAACTAGCGGCCTGCACAACCAAGGGGTTGCGATGACGTTCCGTCGTACCGACCCAACAGCGCAGCTCGTTATAAAGGCGATCCGCTAGTGCGCTAGGGCAACGTTACAATATTTCACTCAATTGACTTCAAGTCTTTTAAGTCAAATGACCGATAGAATGAATGATTTGTCTATGGTGCACGTTCCACTAGCGCCATCTAGTCGCCGCCTCTCGCAGCTGTTAAACAATATGGCTTCCGTCATATACATATTTTCGATAAAAAAATCGTTTTAATTATTTACGTTACGTTTAAGTACTTCGCGCATTCGGGCTAGGGCTTCTGTAACATGGCGTTGAAAATGTAATACCGTCGGTCGTCGGTCGCTGGTCGCCGGTCATCCCGTCAACGGCGTTATGCACCGACACACGGTTATTTAATCAGTCGACGACCGTACGGTACGATACTGTATGCATTTTTCATTGCACGTACCGACGCTGCAGTGAACAAATTGTTAATAAAATCCGTCCTCCACTTTTATGAGATTGATGAAAAAATTTGATGTTTTTCGTTGTGAGTAGATTCGCTATTATTATTAAAACAGAATAAGAAGAGCTACATGAAAATAAAGAATAGATTAAATTAAAAACAATTATACTTAGTTATAGGTACCGAGTAACACACACAATCACAATTTGAATGATATTGCTAATCATATAAATAAAATTACATTATACACATACAATTTTAATTTTAATAAGGTTTTTACTTTAATTATTTTAATAATATTTTATATACTTAGATTTTTTTTTAATATTTTGTGGATGTGAGACCTTTGTAGGCTTAATAGACTGTAGATTTGTAAACCATTTTCTATTTGGTTAAGTACCTGGTACTTGTTGACGGGCCACACTTTCCTCCCATACCTATGAACACTGTAATTTGATAACATTGTAAACGACAATTTTAAAAAAGAAAGTACCTACCTAACGGTGGACTTTATTGCCGGCTCTTCTCCATAGGAAACAACCAATTGGAACCGTGCACCTAGCTTCTGACGTTTTATAAGTGCCCATGTAGATCTACCTGTATGAATAATAAAAATATTTTGATTTTGAATTCATTGTTCGAAAAAATTGTCTGCTAAACTACGTAATTATTTATAAAACGCAATGAATGTTGTTAAACTGTCAAAATGAAACCCATTGCTACTGTGTGTTCATCATCATCATCGTTACAGTCACACACAGTACGTCATCACGCTCATAGACGCAAACGGGAAATGCAACTGTAGTCTGTCTGTACTTTATTTATTTCTAATGTGTGCAGGCGCTCAGGACGCGGAGGTCAGGGTGGAAGCGAGACAAAACACTTGATATTCCCGTGTAATAAAAATGTTTTAGGTAGGTACCTACTTTATTTATGCATGCGGATAAATTTTTATGTACTTAATTTAATCATATTTATTCTTATAATTGGTTGTATCTACAGCATCCTAAATGCATTATATTATAAGTAATACTGTTTATTTTATTTTATTTTGTTGTTCAACTCATTAAACCTGACTTGAGTTCCGTACGTATTTTTCGGGTAACCACTGAAAATCAGCGCTGTGTTGTGGGTCCCCCATAGCACAGCATCATGCTGAGTGCAAGCCTTTTTGTCACAGTCAAGACGTGCAGTTGCCGACTATTTGTTATTTTTGTGCTCGTGATTATAATGTAGATAGGTTTTTTTTAAATGTTTACTTGCTCGAGTTTGTTTTCCTAAGCACGTGTTTCTGTGACGAATAAAATTATTTTTCTTTCTTTCATTATTTCAGCCGAAAGACATCCACTGCTGGACATAGGCCTCTCCCAAAGGGGGGCCGTTGCCATAATCGCCACGCTTGGCGATCGCAGTATGGTGTTAAAATGCATAGAGAACGCTGCTACCCTACTGTGTTACACAATTTTTTTTTTTTTGTTTTTTCTTTTATTTACCCGCTTTCGTTTGCCTTTGAATAAAAATGTTTTCACAAAAATGATTACGGTTCAGATGGACTGGAGCTTATCTGATGTGCGGGAATGCTAAAGAGGGATGCTGATTTGACGTAAATGGTTTTAGTCCCCAAGCTCGTCAGTTCTGTGGTTCGTTTGGCCTCTCAGATTATCCCTTATGTGGATAATTTGTACGCACAGTGTTTGGCGAAGGATTGCGGTCCCTCTCCGCCATTAATTAACATAACCACGACTCCTTCTAAATTTGAATATATTGACAGCCTCTGGCGGGATTAGGGAGACCCTTATTACTCTTTCCACGGAGTTTTGTTAAGTCAGTTCTAAGCTAAAAGGTCGAGTTGGGTTACTAAATGCAAAGCAACATTTTATTAGTGACAAAGTTATTTAATCAGAACTAACTTTACGTTTTTAAGGCTGTATTAAGTACTTATTTATATTTTATCGCAATTTCCCGACTACTTTTGGCCTCGTAGTAGTATTATAAGTATTACTTACTTAAGTTTGCAGACTTGCTGTGTGACCAGCTCAGAAAGTGTGTAAAACCCACAATCTACATGGGCATCACTGGGGAAGTGCTGGACCGATATGACAATTTTTTGTTTTAAAATGTTCGTAATAGTCCGAATTAGGTTTCATGGAAAGAAAATCGTCTTTTATCTAATGGTTGTTTGGAAAGGACAACGTCTGACGGGTCAGCTGGGTGTGAATAAAATTTCCCTAAAAAAATATACTTATAACAAAAAAAATTTGCTTAAGATGCAGATATATGCCAGTGACCTTGAGTGGTTAGCTTGCGTGTCTGTACTGAGCTCACGCAACGCGTCGTACGTTCAGCCAGTAATAGGACGCGCCCATCAAGGAGCGCTGTCCCCAATTTGACGCATTATTAATTTATTATACACAAAACAAAAAGGTATTTTAATAAAACGCGTATACTAAAAGATCAATAATTAAATTATCTTTACATTGGTGAAGGTTGCAGAAAAATACGCTTGGTAGATTTTGCACCATTCTCAGTTTTTTAACCGCGCATAACTTTACAAATTAATATCACTATGTAATATAAACATTATCTAAAATATGCACATATTAAGTTATTGAGAAAATGCTCTAATTTATCTCTTAAGTATATTTTTCAAATCATTAACGCTACTCGTTTAGACGTGATCTTCAGTATAAAATCATTATAAGTCCGTTATCGTCCCCTTAAGCCCAGGTTCACACGGGCTCTTTTTTACGAGATGATTTTAACGTTCATTGGATTTTCAACGCTCTACTCAGCGCCACGAGTTGCTAAATCCAACAGTGTTTAATTATTCAATAATAATTATACATATGTACTAGTTAGCTATAACCCGGCGAACTTCGTACCGCCTTATACCGACAGCAGCGCCACTTACTGGGTTCAATTGAGTTTTCAAACCGTTCAGGAACCCATTGAAATATAAATACAAAATTTCAACCAAATCGGTCCACCCGTTTAGGAGTTAAGTGACAAACACACGTACAGAAGAATTATATATATTAAGATATTATACAACATGTCCCAGAATGAACGCACAACCTCTTAAGGGGTCACTGTACTCATCATTATGAACAACTTTTACTATGGGACCAAACCTGAAATCGCGAAAAAATATGAACTGTTCCCTACATTCATGTTCGAATAAGTCGTCAAAATGTAGGGAACAGCCGATTTTTTTTCGCGGTTTCAGCTTTGGTCCCATAAAAAAAAAAAAAATCCTTGAATTTGAACATAGAAATTGTTCTACCGGTGTCGTGTCGCGCGACAAGTCGCGCCAGTATGTAGAGCCATAAGTACAGGTTGCTCCAAAATGCTATTTTAGAAAATTGATAATAAATCAATAAATAATCACGTTTAATGAAATTATAATATCTTCATAAAAAGAAAACGCGAAACCGTAATTATAGGCGTTTTAAATTAATGTCACCACTAAAGCGGCATGCTGTATATAAACAGGTAATAAAAAAAACTTTTTACAAAATAATAACAGACTCCCAAAAATAACACTACAAATTGAAAAATAACTTTAATTTCGGAAGTCGGTGTCTTTGGATCTGTATTTTAGTTTATTGCCACTGACTTCTGTAATTAAAGTTATTTTTCACTTTGTAGTGTTATTTTTGGGAGTCGGTTATTTTTTTTGTAAAAAGTTTTTTATTTTTCACTTTTTAGTGGGTCAGTTTTTATTAATTTATCTAAGTTACAATAGCCTAATGTTAACTACTCATCACCTTTTTACAAAATATTGCTTTTCCCGATGCTGGGAAGTTGATTGGTGAGGTGAGATTGTTATTTGAGTTCTCCTGGTAAGAACCAGGAGAACTGCCACTCACCATATGCATAGTGCACCATAACCATATTAAAGTACCTAATCGAATCGCAACCCGTTAAATACTTATTATTATATTGTTCCGGTGGCCATCTGTGGTCTCCATCATCAGTTCCACTTCACCAAATGGTGCTTTCCGAGAGCAAATGCATGAGTTCCTATAAAAAATATCCAATTCGCTGGTTTGCCTACAAAATTTGAGGGTTTCCCTCGATTTCCATGGGATCCCCTCATCAGATTCTGATTGGTCCCGAAGTGGTCCCATTGCCAAATGGGACCACTTCGGGAGTATACCCTTTAAAAAAAAAAAGAATTTTAAAATCGGTTCACAATTGACAGAAAACTTGGTGAACAAATATACACAAAAAAAACATACAGCCGAACATATGACCTCCTCCTTTTTGGAAGTCGGTTAAAAAGTGATAGACAACAGCTTCTTACCGCAGTAGCCAGTGAGGGCGATTCCGCACAGGTCGGCGCGCAATAACCCGCATGATTGAGTTTAAGCACACGTGGGTGGGTGGCACGCTCCGATGTGCTCGCTCCGGACCACCTATCTTTCAGCCTTCAATTTGCTACTCATTATCGATTACGATGATAGATACAAATTAGAGATGGTTGGTAAAGAAGTAGAGGAAGACAAAGCAAACGCTGGGACGACGACGACGAGCCTGGGGAGGCCTATGCGTCTAGTTTATGAGTATATAAAGGCATTTAAATATAGCGATTATAATATTGGATTTTAATGGAAATAGAAAGATAATTAAAAGTTAACAATAGGGGTAGGATTGTCAAATCTTGGAATTATCCGTTCGTCTGCTTTTCTGTAGCAAGATCTGTAGCAACATCAATTTTGTTTATTTTACGCCTATAGCTTTTGTAACAGTTGACCACTTAAGTTGGGCAGCTAGCAGTGTCTTTCTAGCAACAAACCTCTCATGCGCCAAGAGATCTTAATAAGATCTATGTCAATTTAACCGTATACGCCAACAGATCTGTTTCAGTTCTAGTGACGCACAAGGGTATGTTTGGATCCATAGTGATTATTTTCTTGGGATTTGAAGCATGATAAAGTTTGAAATTGGTAGGATATTAAATAACGAAGCTATAGAACCACTAACCACGACCCTGGAGCGCAAAAAAAAAAAAACTCTTTGCTGTCAGTTTGTCAGTTCGGTTTCGCAACAGTTGCTTGTCGTCGTGTAGTGCTTTGTTTTAGTGCTAAAAAGTGGTGGATTGCGTGCAAATTGGATTTAAATCATAGATGGGTAAGTAATGAACAGATTTAAAGGCCAAGAATAAGTAGTTACGAAGGAGTTTGCACAGGAATAGGTTCGGAACTAGCAAAATCGGAATTTGCCGTGATGACTAATAACTATTTTATTGCCAACAAACTGTCGTTGCTTTATAGATAAGTTTGTTTATTATTATTGTTAGCATGTATTTAAACATATACCGTAATTAATAAACGTAACATTGGACAGTTACATCGAATACAAACTTAAGGTTTGCGGGTAATTTTTTTAAAACACAGCGGCCTTAAAAATAATGTTCTGGCAGCTGTGTTTTTTTTAATGATATGTGTAGGGTAGGCTATTGGCATGTTAAATAACTCAAATCGTAATGAAATAATGGTTATTTATTATTTTAGAACGACCTTAAGACGAAAAAACGCTTAGGCTGACTTTTTCCGATTTATTGCTTTTTTTTGCAAGACCCGACAGGACTAATCTATACATAATATGTTAGCCTATTTCATAAAGATTCTAACAACACATCTTTTAGCCAGCTCGCTTGAGTATCTTTCGAGCTATCGTCGCTCAAGCCAGACGCGGCCGATACCGCGCCTTAACAGCTCAAATACCGTTAGCGAAAGCGCACTTTCGCGCCAAAACAGGCCGACACAAGAGAGCTCAATCATCAACTTCTCCGCTAAATGTGGTAATTTTGTTCATCGCCGGCAACTGTTCCTAGCAGGTGCAGTACACATTGGTGGAGCCTATCTGAAGAGTGGGAAAATTGGTCGGATATAAATAGACGCTTTTAGTTCCCAAGTAAACTTTGGTGATTGTGGCAACGGTTTTTGGCAACGCTCATTGATGAATTCATAGCTATCAGGACGCAGGTCGAAGATCCGCTATCTTAATTGTATTTTCGGAAGCCATTTAGTAAGAACGTCAAGTTTGTGTCTCAAGAGAGACCATCAAAATCACTCTCACCTTCTTCAGATAGGAATCAAACACAGGTCCTCAAAAGCTGTGGCTGACTAAGGAGGTTCTCTGTTCCACCAATGAGGCGACAATATTCATTGTTATTTTTATTTGCTCAGGTAAGTGCCCACTCAATCGGCTAAAGGGCTCGAGGGTTGCGGAATTTATTGTTGGCAAGCCGCGGGAACAATTATGAGATGAAAGGATGTGTAAACATCGGAAATTATTGTGTAGCTTTTACCAGATTTCCTTTGGTTTTCTGTGTGTTTCTGGGGAAGGAAAGGATGAGCCCTTTTTCATACTCATTTATGTGTATCTAGAGTCATAGGGAAAAAAGAAAACAAAGTCATTTATTCAAACTAGGGTGAGAATCAGCACTTTTCGAATGACAGAATTACATAAGCCAGTCCCCCAAAAACGCCCGCCCTTTACCACTTCCTAGTGCTTTAGCTGGGAAGAAGAAGTGGCGCAACAAACTCAGCAGCAGCACAGCTGTCTGTTCAGTTAGAAAAACTTGATTCTATACAATATTATGCAAAGTGATTTACCTACATTACGCAAAAAAAAAACCGGCCAAGGGCGTGTCGGACTACGCAAAAGGAAGAGTTCCGTATTTGGGATGAATTTATCCGAAAACAAACTTGACATTGTACTCGTAGTTAGCGATACCCCACACCATGGGATAGACGAGAAAAAAACATGCGGGGCAGTCTTTGGGGATTGCCGATAGAAGTGAAAACTATAAGTAACTTGTGAAATGTACCGAAACGTTCGGTGACGATGACGCGAGTTCCATGATTTTTGTTCACCCAAAAAGTGCTCAACGCGCTTAAATAAGTTTTCACTTCAAGAACTATCATCTCCACTTTAGGTACGTGTAAGGGAGGTACCCTAAAAAATGTACGACTTTGTCGGCGTGATTAATATGTACTCGTACACCCATGCCAAATTACAGCTTTCTAAAGTTGTCAAAAAATAATAGGTCTGTTTTGACATTTAACTTGAATCGATTTACCATCGCGCGATTATATATCGATAGCGATTGACCATCGCGACGTAACTAATGAAGTAACCATACGACTCGGTACTCGATACTCACGATAAATCGATTCAAGTTAAATGTCAAAACGGGCCTATTATTTTTTGACAAGTATAGTACTAACTTAGTACTATACTTGTCAAAAAATAGTAGTACTACTAAGAGTATCTGAGCTAAGCCTGAAATCGCGAAAAAAAATCAGCTGTTTCCTACATTTATGATCGAATAACTCGTCAAAATGTAGGGAACAGCTGATTTTTTTCCCATAGTAAAAGTTGTTCATAATGATGAGTACAATGACCCCTTAAAGGTAGTGCGTTAGTTCTGGGACATGTTGTATATACCTACACACAGAAGACAGTAGGTAGTTCTAGTTTTACGGCACGGGGAGTCCTCTAAGACCATCAGCGAAGATAGGGGCCCGTTCGAAAGTAGTTTGAAATTTTAGAGTGAACCCTACACCCGATTAATTAACTTTTTTGGACAGCTAAAAACATATCGGGGATTGGGACAAATGTCAAATCATGGTGGCATTCATTCTTAATTTTTTGGGCGAAGAATCAGCATCGCCATACAACGTGGCAATGCTGCCAGCCTTTTGGGCACTTTTCCTGTTGACAGCGATGCGGACGAATTATTTGATGCCCTATGAGTCCCCTCCTTTTTTATATACATTTAAATATTATTATTTTAAGTCCGTTAGCGTATACGTAAATCAACATCATCATCATCATTTCAGCCGAAAGACGTCAACTGCTGGACATAGGCCTCCCCCAAAATTTGAGGAGTTATGTATTTTTTTTTTTTTTTTTAAACTTTGCCCCACACTATGAATTTCTCCTGTATTGTGGGTGCGTTTACAAACATTTAAACTCACATACACAAACAGCCAGCCCCGGAAAAACTACTTGTAGGTCATACGAATATTTGTTCCGTGCGGGAATCGAACTCGCGACACGCAGCGCAGCAGTCAATCGCTTAACCGCTGCGCCAACCGTGCCGTCAAATATTATGTCGTCAATATTATGAATAAAATGAAATTTTAATTCTTAGGTCGGGCCCCAAGCTAATTTCGGCCATATCTTCGGCCGAAACAGCGGATCGATTGCTTAGGGAGTAGACCTACAGTATAGAGCATCCATACAAAAAAAAAACCCTCGAAGTGACTACCTATCAGACAAAACATTCTGATCTATCGTTTTTCCTGACGGTATTTTATCGACTTTCATAAAATTGTTTCGTATATCTTGTTCAGGTTCGTAGATATACAGTATGTAACAAAAACCATGCTGGTCCTTTTAGGGACATATACATTAACCTACAAGCACAACATTGGCGGAATTATAATTAAAAAAAATTAAGTATTGGCTAGTCGAGAAGTCAAAATCAAAGAATGAAAAGGTTAGAAATCAGTTAAACATTACAATTATTAATAATTAAATATTTATTTTAATTATTTTTGTTGAACAGTTTTTATAAATGACTTGCTTTATTACGTATGTATACCGTTTCTTAAAACGTAGGTAGAAGGAACAACAGGGTTTTTGTTACATATTGTATAATGTATTTTGCGAGTATTTGTTACCATTGGCATTTTATTTTACACACACGTCGTAAAAGTCAGATGAAAACCACAAAGTGCCCCATTTGGCTATCATTCGTTTTATACCCTTTTTAAGCGAATACGTAAAACACGGTCCCAGTTATTTATTGACTCCCGGTAAAATAGGTGATACGGATACAGTACATATAGGTATGTGTACCTATATCAAATTTGAATAATCATCATTCCAGCCGAAAGACGTCCACTGCTAAACATTGGCCTCCCCCAAAAAGGGGAGGATTTGCCATTATCGCCACGCTTGGCAGGCGGGTTGGCGATCGCAGTATGGTTTTAAAAATGCATAGAGAACGCTGCTGGCCTTTCTCTAGTAAGTCCCTCAGTCGCCTTTTACGACACTCATGGGAAGAAATGGGATAAAAATAAATAAATTCATTTATTTCAGGTAAATAACACCCATTGCCAAACACAAATTAATAGAAATAGACCATAGACTCACACATCCAAATCACATTCCATTTATTAGAAACTATCCAAACAGACAAAAACCCAAAAAAATAATTGTGACCAATTAAAACTAAATTAAATTGCTAACTAAACGCTGCAGACAAAAAAAAAGAAAATATAAAGCAATGATGATTTTTTTTTGGGGTCAACAACCGCTGGTAGTGTTTTGTTAGTGTAGTACTGGAAGTATGAGTTGAGAATATCTGTTTTATTATATTTATCCTGTTTAGTTATCTGCAATACCCATCATGTCTGTGAAGTTTACACAAAAAAAAATGATTTTTAACCTGATATTTCAAGTGACTACACTGCCGGCGGTTGATAACCCAAAAAAATCATCAAATTAATGTATTAATTGTTTTATCTTTTTTATTACATACTCATAGTCATAACTCTCATACTCTCGTCTGTGGAGTTTTGCTAGCTAATTTGACCCTGTATATTTAAGTATATTTATTTTTGGTAGAGCGAAGTAATCGCCGATTTAGTGCCTAGCTACCTACCTAACCTTCGTAGACAAATCGCAGATAGGTACTGTCGAAAAATTACAACATTTCTAAAAAACCGGCCAAGTGCGAGTCGAACTCGCGTACGAAGGGTTCCGTACCATTATCTGTAAAAACGGAAAAACAATCACGTTTGTAGTATGGGAGCCCCCCTTTAATATTTGTTTTATTTTAATTTAATTGTTTATTTTTAAAGTGAATATATAACTAAAAATTCTGTGAATATATCAAGTGTCTACCTGTTGCCGTTATCAATACGAGTATCGCGCAAAAACGAGCAAAAAAATCACGTTTGTTGTATGGAAGCCCCTTTAAATATTTATTTTATTCTGTTTTTTAGTATTTGTTGTTATAGCGGCAACAGAAATACATCATCTGTGAAAATTTTAACTGTCTATCACGGTTCATGAGATGCAGCCTGGTGACAGACGGACAGACAGACAGACGGCGGAGCCTTACTAATAGGGTTCCCGTTTTACCCTTTGGGTACGGAACCCTAAAAAAACAACCGAAAATCAAAAGTAACAACATCTTATGCGAATCAAACAATAACACAACAAAACATTCGTAGACACAACTCAAGAGCTTCACCGGCACAATCTGTAGTTAATAATTATCACTTAATATATCGCTCTATTTAGATTTATCGATTACCATATTATTCGGTGGGGGGAGCGATTTATTATAATAACACCATCGTGAGAAACAAGTAAATGCAACAAGACAGTATAGACTACCTCTTATCAAATCGCAAATACTGTCGAAAAGAAAACATTTCTGAAAAACAATCGAAAACCAAAAGTAACAACTTGTTAAGCGCATCAACCAATAACACAAAACAACTTTCGTAGACAACCAAGCAAAACTGCGTAGAAAAGCATGATTCTAACATATTAAATCGCAGATACTGTCGAAAAGAGAACATTTTTGTAAAACACAATCGAAAACCAAAGGTAACAACTTAATGCGAATCAACAATAACACAAAAAAATACCTTCTTAGTCCCGTATTACAGAATGTCACTCAATACTCAAGCATTATTTAAAACGAGTTTTAACCAATCAAATGGCTTGAATCTAGTTTTAAGTAATGCTTGAGTATTGAGTGACGTTCTGTAATACGGGCTTTAGACAACCAAGCAAAACTGTGTAGAAAAGCATGATTCCAACATACCTTCCTATTACCTACCCCGAACTCGTGTCGTATTACATTATAATAATGAGTTCGTGCGCCAATTGTTATGGCTTTTCTTCAATAACAACATATTTTTATCAAAAACATGCCATATTGAAGGTATGTGTTACATAAGATTAACTTCTATGCTTACATAGAACTTTTCCCTTTTTCAGAAAGTAACACTCATGTCCCATTCGAACACGAACTACAAAAGAGCTCGTACAAAAGTTGCCTCGTTAGGGCTGTGCGTTTGCAAAGGGACGTCACAGGCTAGGTACCAAAGTAATAACGGTGTCAAATAGTCGGTGTCGTGCAAAGAAAGGTAACCCTCCGTCTCAATGGTCGTTACTAAATATTTCAACGGGCCGCACTGCGCACCGCCTTAAATAAAACATTCCTGCCGACCAAACTGAATTTTTCACGCGCTCTGGTGGTCTCATACCCTTAGAGACTGACTTCGCATCGACTAGTGCTAGTCAGGTATTTGGATTATTTATCTCTCGTAAATCCCGTGCTGCGCAATTTGACAGTGATTTTATTTATTTATTTACTAAGGCACGAAGTCCCGCTGATCGCTAATCAAAAATACATACAATTTCAAAAAATCATTATGTACATCGTTAAAATAAAATACATTAAAATTCACAAAATCATTAAAATAAAATACATTAAAATAAAGTACATACACTAAAATACAATACAATCATTAAAATAAAATATATTAAAATTGTATAGTAATTTAAATTAGGTAAATTTCATTACATTATCGCTAACAAAAAAAAAAATATGCTTATGAATTTTGTTTCTTATTATTCCAAGGTCCGTTGGTCTGTTTGGTGCCGGACGTAAAGAATAGCACCATCCCATTTCTCCCCGTGGTTGTCGTAAAGGGCGACTAATGGACTTAAAGCTTCTACATACGGGCGCCACTTGTCGCGCGACACGATACCGGAAGAACAGTTTTTATGCAAAATTCAAGGAAATTGTTCTACCGGTGTCGCGCCAGTATCTAGAAGACTTTACTAGAGAATGGGCAGCAGCGTTCTCTATGCATTTTAACATTTTTAACACCATACTGCGATCGCCAACCAGCCTGCCAAGCGTGGCGATTATGGCAAAACAACAGCCTGACAATTGGAAATCCCTTTAGGGCCTATGTCCTGCAGTGGACGTCTTTCGGCTGATATTTTTTAAATTAGCGCATAGAAATTACCACCTCAATAAAAACGAGCTAATTAGAAATAGTTTCGGTAAATGGAAATCCAAAATATTGCATCGAATAGCAAACTTAAATGCTTGATTGTGATACTTCATCCCTTGGCGGTCGGTAAACATCTGAGTAGATATCTATCTATGCACGAGCCGACATAACATTTCGGGGCACCATACAATGTAGGTGGGTATATACCAACGTTTATACATATCTGCAGCAACTAGGCATAGATATATACTACTATCCTTGAGAATTCTCGCTGTGTTGTGCCGCAGGGATTTTCTAAAAAGGTGATTTGCATTATTTTTCACCAAGTTAAAATAAAGAGTCCTATCTACGTAAAATGTAAATTTGGGGCTCTCCTGAATGTAAAGTTCACGGTTGATTTTATTTTCATGGAGCGAACGCGGCTTGAATTTTAAAATGACATTGGCCCAAATGAAATTTCATGTTATTAATATATTTTCGAGTTTAGGCGCGGATTACAGCCAGATATGAAATATTATGTTAGGATTTTTTTAATTAACAGTTTAAATGGCATAAATTCGTATGCCACTCAGCTTGAAACGGAACATTTTTAACAGGAACGCATTTTTACCACTGCCTTGTAAATCTTCTAGCAGGACGCGGGATGTTGGGTACAGTGCTTTAAGTCAGCACTTTAGCTGTAGCATCTCATTGATACCCAAGTCTAACAAATATAACCATGCTTAGGTAACCACTTATTTATATTTGGAATAAAAAAAAAACAACTGACTTACACAAAAACTACAAAGTGAAAAATAACTTTAATTTCGGTAGTCGGTCTCTTTGATCTGTATTTTAGTTGTTTGCTACCGACTCGACTTCCGAAATTAAAGTAATTTTTCACTTCGTAATTTTTTTTTTGGACGTCGGTTGGTTTTAGGGTTCCGAACCAAAATGGTAAAAAGGAACCCTTATGGTGAGACTAAGTCCGTCTGTCTGTCTGTCACACCTGGATATCTCAAGAACTACTAATGCTATAACTTGAAATTTAGAATAGTTTTAGATGACGTTTGCCCAACTATTTTGCCAGTAAGAAAAAAAATAAAAAAAATATATATCTTTTTTGCAAAAGGGACTGAAATGGGCTCTTAAAAATGAGAAGTGGGGCTACTAGGGCATGTGGGGTATCATAATTATGAAAGAACGCTGTTTGCACATTCTCAAAAAAATATTTATTTAGGCAGCATTGTTTCCTACTTTTGATGAAAAGTGTGAAAAAAAATACCGTTCCCCCCCCCTTATCTCCGAAGTTTGCAGAGATAAAAATCTGAAATTATTCTATATAATAGAAGCTTATGTAAAGATTACAGGAAAAATAAAACAATGTCTCTGAACAGCACAGTTTTTCAGAAATCATCAACAACATATATTCGTACGGAACCCTCGGTGCGCGAGTCCGACTCGCTCTTGACCGGTTTTTTTTTGTGAAAGTTTTTTATTTTTCACTTTTTAGTAGGTCAGATTGTAATTTATCTGAGTTACAATAACCTTATGTCAACTGCTCATCACCTTTTACAAAATAATGCTTTTCTTAGTAGAGTTACTATAAAATATACCCAAATCGCTATGTGTGTGCCTATAAAATTTGAGGATTTCCTTCGATTTCCAATGGGATTCCTTCATCAGATTCTGACTTGGTGACAATGGGACCGCCTTCAGAGCATTTCAAACAAAAAAAATAATTTTGCAAATCCGTCTAATATGACTGGAGTTATAACCGAAACAAAACAAATATAAACATCCGAATTAAGAACCTCCTCCTTTTTTGAAGTCCGTTAAAAATAACCGACCACATAAAAAGTATACAAAACCCTCAAGACTTCAGTTTTTGTAAAGTTCCAAGGAATGATTAAGTATCCCGTCTCGGCAAAATTATTTTGTCTTCAATAACATTTTTATTATTTATGAAGCGGCCAGTCTCCTTTGACTTGTTTTAATATCTTTGAATAGCCGGACTTTGAGCTCCGATCAAATTAAACTTTTTCCTTACTGAAAGACTAATAAGTGTTTCATGGCTGCAGACGTCTTATTCAATTGAATTTTTCAGAGAACGAACAGAATCTCTTATTCATTATTGATCTTTCCGCTCGTATTCTGGGGGATTGATTTCGTGAAAAGGAACGGAAGTGTGTAACGGGACGCGACATCTTGAGCATGGTAAGTAATAGTAGTAATAAGTAAGTACTTTATAATAGCATGGAATTAGTGTACTCATGGAATTAGTACGCTGCTCAGTTGCTTATTACCAAGGTGAAATGTCAGATGTCATTCACGTTCATGTTTGATGTGGTGTCATTGTAAGGCTCGCTAGTTTATTTTTTATTTTTAGTGGCTATGCGTGTCTGATTAATGTATTTAGTGGCTTTGCGTGTCTGATGAATGTATTTTAATACCACTGTGAGACATTAAATTGAGTGAGTAGTCTTGACGAGAGACGGGCAAGACAAGACAAGACATATTAATATTTAATTACGGAGCGTTATTAACGTTTGGTTTAAAATATAACTTTTGGTATAATATCCATTGGTAGCTATTGTAATAATTGGAAACAGGATTAGTGAACAATTCCGAAGCGTTAATCCGAAGTACCGGCCGATTGTTCGGCCGTTTTATAACTTCCATAGTTTCCTTTTTTGACTTTGAATCCTTACCCAACTTAAAGTCATATTTTTTACTTTGGCTTAAAAATCAAAAATTAAAATCAAAAATATTTTTATTTCACATAAGCCTACATGGGCACTTATGAAACGTCAGAAGTTCCAATTGGTCATTTCCTATGGAGAAGAGCTGGCAAGAAACTCCACGGTTACTATTAAAAAAAAAAAATTTACTTTTACAATATTTTCAAAGTATGAGAGGACAGCGTAGGCCCGTTAAAAGTACCAGGTACTTAACAAAATAGAAAATGGTCTACAGATCTACAGTATATTAAGCCTACAACGTCCTCACATTAACAAAAAAAACTATATAAAATATTATTAACATAATAAAAGTTAGAGCCTTGTTGAAATAAAAACATCGATTATGTCAAGGAAGTATGTAAAAAATTTATAACATAAACATCGCAACTTGGGAGCAGTTAATAGACATTTACATATTTTTGCCGTTAATGAGGTACCAGGGAAGCCACATGTGCAGAAGGAATTAATGCGAAACTTCCTTGTCTTCAACGAAGTCTTCTTATAATATGTTTTCTCTCTCTCTTATAATATGTTTTTTTGATAAGGACACGTTTGATGTGGGTTTTGAATTTTCCATCGCTAAGTTCTGTAACAGACTTTGGCAACTTGTTATAAAAGCGGATACTGTTAATAAGAAATGACTTGCTTGTTTTAGTTAATCTAAATTTGGGTATCACAATTTCATGTTTACTACGTGTATTTATATTATGGAAATCGCTTCTTATTTAAAAAGGCCTAAGTTTTTGCGAACATATAAAATACTTTCTAAGATATAAAGAGAAGGCAGAGTTAGTACATCAATTTCTTTGAATTTTATTCTAAGGGACTCACGAGGACCCATTCTATAGACTGCGCGGATTGCCCTCTTTTGTAAAATGAAAATTGAATCCACGTCGGCTGCCGATCCCCACAGCCAAACGCCATAAGACATAATACTGTGGAAATAAGCAAAGTATACTAACCTAGCTGTGGCTATATCTGTCAACTGCATTATTTTTCTTACTGCATAAGCAGCTGAACTTAATCTACCTGAAAGAGCTCTAATGTGGGCACCCCATTGCAATTTGGAATCTAGATTAATTCCTAGAAAAACAGTTTCCGTAATAGCATCTAGTTTTTTGCCATCAAGTTTTAAATTTAGACCCACTTGGGGTACATTTGGTAATGAGAACTTAAGACATTTTGCTTTGTTCGCATTAAGTAAAAGATTATTAGCTGCGAACCATTTCGAAAGAACAGCTAGACTATCGTTGACGTGTAAGACATCCGAATCTTTTCTATCTATTTTAAAAATAAGAGAAGTGTCATCAGCGAATAGAATTATATCCGATAAGTTAGCCATCATGTAAGGAAGATCATTTATATAAACTAGGAATAGGAAAGGACCAAGAATTGAACCATGAGGCACGCCCATCTTTACTAGAGATCCTGAGGACGTCACCCCGTTAACGTTTACTTTTTGCTGCCTGTTTGATAGATAGGAAAGAACAAGATCAGCAGCTAGTCCACGAACTCCGTAGTGGTGTAATTTACAGATCAGTGTATTGTGGTCAACGCAGTCAAACGCTTTTGAGAGGTCACAGAAAATGCCAATGGCATCCTGGGATTTCTCCCAGGATTCCAAAATGTGACTGATGAGTTTCACTCCTGCGTCATTCGTCGACCTACCTTTCGTGAAACCAAACTGGCGACTATGTAAAATCTTATCTTTTTGACTGTCGTTTTTTTTTCTGTCGCCGTTGTTAGCCATAGTTAGCCGTAGTTAAGCAACGGCCGAACATTCGGTCGATACTTCGGATTTATTATGTTCCGAGTAGACCCCCAGAGGCAAACACATGACAATATTGTAGATTGTTATCTTCAGCCTCGAAAAATAAAGGCGTATTTTTTAGTTTTTCATAAAATCAGAAATGATCTGAAAGTTATGTTGATAGTATGAAAATATCCCAAATTTTCTTCTATTTAGTCAATTGTACTTACAATTATATATTATTTTCACATTTATTTTACATCCTACTTCCTACTAATATTATAAACGCGAAAGTTTGTAAGTATGGATGGATGGATGGATGGACGTTTGTTACTTCTTCACGCTCAAACGGCTGGACCGATTTTGATAAAATTTTGTATGGAGGTAGCTGACACGCTGGAATAACATATAGGCTACTTTTTTATCCCGATATTCTCACAGGATCGAGACTTACGCGGGTCAAAAAGCGGGTTGCAGCTAGTATAGAATAAGCCGATGGTCCCGGCTGTCATTCGTGGATCTTTGGCAGTCGTTACCCAGTTACTGGGTTGTGGAGGTCAGATAGGCAGTCACTCCATGGACAATACTGGTATTCAACTGCATCAGGTTAAACTGGAAGCCGACCCCAACATTGTTGGGAATAGGCGGGCAGATTGACTGATTTTTGTGTTTATAGAACATAATAAATGTTGTAGAATTGCGTTCCTTGCGAAGTAAAGACTCACAGGATGTGCTATCTTGCACAGATTCACAGGCGCCGCGAACCTCACAATGCAGTACAAGGCTAAATCAAGGAAATTCGGCCGCCTTATTTATATCTGGAATGATAACTTAAAACAGGACATCACATACTTCAACAAGGACGTAAGTTTTTGGATGGACACGGCTGAAGATCGAAAGAAGATAAAGAAAGCTGCCAGCAAGATATACAAGAACGCTGAAACGGATATTGAGACCTCAGACGAAGACCTTGGAATCAGCAACTTGTAATACAGCATAGCAGTGACACAGACAAGAACCGAGAGAACCTGAGCCAACCTGGCGGCGAAGCTACTAAAAGATGCCCCTCCCACAGATAAATATCACCCGTCTCTCCACTATTCCAATGCTTGCTCAAGGATGCATATCTAATAATCCTTCCATATCCCATGGGCACGTCTTCCCTACCATTATCGCGCCCCCTGGTCTACTCTCTGATATACAATGGTCTCTGTAGTCCCATGAAACATGAGGCTCCAGGGGCTAGTGTGAATCTTTGGGTTCATTCGAGCAATCGAGTCTGGTCAAACCACGCTGGGGTCGGTGCATTTCATTCATTCATTCATAGAATTGCGTTCCTTGCGAAACATGTGTGGTATAACTGTGAATGATAGGCTGAGAAATGATGTGATAAGGCAACGGTGCAGTTTAAAAGAAGATGTAGTGACAATTTTTTTAAAGAGTCTGCTTAGATGGATTTATCATGTTGAGAGGATGAATGAAAGGCGACTAACAAAAGGTAACGTCGGAAGGACATATTTATAGTGGTGATTTTCTTCAGACACCTTATTGGTGATGTACTTCAGAAAATTCAGGTGCGTAGTACTCGCAACCGGTGTGCGTGTATGACCAGGGGGTCTTCTCCGAACATTAATCTGAAGTATCGGCCGAATGTTCGGCCGTTGCTTGACTACGGCTAACTATGGCTGATTATGGCAAAAAAAAAACGACAGTCAAAGAGATAAGCCAAAACAAAAGTGTGACTTTAACGGCCGAACCCAATAACTTATTTTCAGTTAAAGACAGATCGCTATTGATGATAGACAGTATAATTATATCTATGCTCGGATGGCGTCTCACAATCATTGATAAAGGCTATCTTTCTAACGAAAACAATAAGTAGGTTTCTCTACTTCGCCCGCCCGTGCGTTCCATTACAACCAACATCACTTTAATAAACAACATGTGTAATTAGGGTTATATTAAAACTTCTTTGTTTCTTAGTTCTAAATAAGTTACTGGATTAAGATATAATTCTGTAGAGCCATATTAGTTATGGCCGCGAATCAAAATACAACCTGTTACTGACCTGCAAATTGCAAAAAACGTAATAAAATTTGAATTTGGCGGGCTACCTTAGCGCATTAGCGCATTAATGTTATTTTTTTTTTTACTTAATTTCATGTTGGAATGGTGCTTGCACGGGGAGTGTCAGTAAGGGGGGGTTAAATTTCTGTTAATTTTTACCTAAGACGCGATTTTTACGAAATTTTCGAGATATTTGAATTTCTATTTTTTTATTACTTTAAATAAAAAAAAAACATCTATGATCATTATTGCAAGTACTAAAGAGTTAATTTTAGCTCGGCTACTTTACGTTTATCCCTGCAATTCGAGGAATAGCCAAATCTGCCATCTGTAGTACTGTCCTGTCAAACAAATCGTCTATTGGGAAGTGTAACGCCGCCAAAGGTGTCGCCACTGTAGTGACAGCCAGCCAGCCAAACCGCCATCGCCGTGACGTCACATCCTACCACAAGGCCTAAGTGGGGGGTGTGACAGTTGCCGCCACGCCAGCCAGCCAGCCAGCCAGCCAATATAAAAACTAGTTGCGCCTTCGCATGAGGTTCATTATAATTTGTAAAATCGAGGAAATATAAGTGATTGCATTAAAACCGTTTTGAATTATTTCCACGCCTACCTGAGTGTTATAGAAGCATACTTTGGCATTTTCATACAAAGAGTTATTTGTTGTATGCGATACCCCCTTCCATCAGTAGATAGTGTGGGCCGGTATGATTCATAGATTATTGGGACGTTAAAACCATCAATAGATATATGTTTATATCTCCAGTAGGCCGAAACTGGTGATATATATAGATTATTGGGTTCGGCCGTAAGTCAGGCAAGGATTCAAAGTCAATAAAGGAAACTATGGAAGTTATAAAACGACCAAACATTCGGCCGATAGTTCGGATTAACGCTTCAGAGTAGACCCCCTTATGTATGAACGTAAACGAGATCCGAAGCAAAAGGAGTATGTAAGGAGCGTAGCAAGTGGCGTTCTATAGTTTCTGTCTACCCCCATGGAAAGAAGGCATGGATTTATATATGTATGTATTTAAAATACATACATACATAAACTCATGTTAGGTACTATTGGATCAGAAGTATTTTGCCAAGTCCATTAACATACACAGCACACATTCTAACGCGCAAATATTCGCTACTAAACATTAGCCTCCTAATACTCGTATATTACAACGTTTGGTGGTTGGGGCATATTGCTATAATTTAAATATCACTATTGCCAAACGCATGAACGATCATAATGGTTATTATTGCGGATGTTAGGGCCTGTCCCTAGAACATTTATTTAAATAAAGTACATTTTGATACAAGTGGAGAATGTTTGATATTGCATTCGAGGCGGAATAAATTAACATTCGAGCCTTAGGCGAGGTTGTTTTTGAGCCGAGAACTGCAATAACAAACGTCCATGTATATCAAACGACGTTTTTCAATACACTTTTGAAGAAATAAAATAAAATAAGGAAAAATATTTTTGTCATGATGTTTTTTTTTTTTTTTTTTTTTTCCTTCTGGCTTCGCACGGTTTGTGCATTTAGCCAATGTCAAGTTAGTTCTTGTATAATATTGATGAAATGAATTATAAATGCATGATGATGATATCCCCGCCCACTCCCCTTGAGTTTCAGTAAAGATGTGTCACTTTACTGAGACCTCACGCGGACTTCTTGAGAGAACTTGAAGCGAAGTTGCACTGTTTTGTTTCATTTGCCAACACTAATGCACGTTCACAAACACTTAATGGTTAATAATCCACCATTATTACACATTAATATTCGGCTAAACACTAATTTTGGAAAATTAAACAAACTGCTGAACATGACGCTTCACTTTCCCGCCAAGAAGTCTTGTCATGAATTATTAGGAAACTATGATTGACTTTCTTTTTTTTCCGCGCTTTGCTTTCGCCAGGTTGAAGGAGATGCAAAGGTATAAAGCCGATAAACAGCCTAATATGAAAAATAGATAATTCAAATACTTTTGAGTTTAGAACACAAAAACAAATGTTAATTTGTTGATAAACGTTTTTTTTTGCAATAATCATAGTAGGTATTATATTTATAAACATTATTTAAATATTCCAAAAATATTAACGCCGCAAAGACGCATCTTTGCCGGGATTAAAAAAAAATCACCTCCGAATAGAGAGGACCGTCTCTGGCGCGAGACGGTGTGAATAGAGAGAGGCATTGAACCAGTTTGGACTAAGTATAGTGTAGGACTAGCCAGAGCAAAAGAGAAATAAAAGCGTTCATTTGTACGAATAAGCATAATTTCCTTACTAGGTTCAAACACTGGGTAAAATAATAGCACAAATATTACGGCAATACATTTATAATATATTATTACAAGTCTCGGTACTTACATGGGTATTACAGATCCTTACACTTTCGCAGTTCAATCACTACTGCCTTGCTAAATTGGCGCTACCACGTAACTTTTAAAATCCCTCCTCTTTAACAGACTCAAATAGTCAGTTGACATCTTAATATCCGGTGACGCCATTTTAGCATTTTAAACAAATCAAATAACTTGTTAATTCTACCAATACAATTGTGTTATTTCAAAAATACTGTAAATATATTAAAACTACCTAAAAAGTATTTAAATAGCTAACATTCGGCCATCCAAAATCTCGTACGTCCTCGTACGGTAACAAAAATACCATTAAAAGTGATAGTTAATAATAAATTACTAATTCAACAATAAAGTCAGTACATAATACAAGTTTTATCTTTACTTTAGCTTATAGAATAGAATAGAATATAATTTATTTCTGAGTATATAAAAAAGTAAAATCTTTCTTTATTCATGAATATGAGACAACCATCCAAAGTAACTTAATAATAACACAAGATAGCCAAAAATCGTTTAAAGTTATTTTTACAATACAACTTAGGCAACTTAACTGTTCACTTAGAGAATGTAAAATGGTGGAATAAAATAATGGATAGGTTGTCTTTGGACTGATTCGCCCTATCCCCTCGTACTAGTATAAAACTGTATCACGAGCGGATAGTCTTCCTCAACCTAAGAATAACGGATTCCCACAAGGTTTTAGTTACCAGTCACAATAGTTTAGAATTATTTACATACTGTCTAAGCAAAAATCAGTACATGTACAGTTATATTAATTAAGTTACATGATTGGAATTGTCTGTTGTTTTGTGTTTAGGTATGAGTATAGTATATGTGTATATGTTTAATGTATGTTTCTGCATGTGTACAGTTATTATATGCGCTTTATTATTTATGTGCCTTGTTTATACCAATTTTTATAGTAGATTTTCTGTGCTGTTGTAGTCTAGTGTTTTCGTTTTTTTTTTTTGCATGTTTGCCTATCAAGATTCTTTAATATTAGATCTTTACTTACTTTGTTGTAAAAGCTAGGACCGAGATAATTGTGAAATTTGTGTGCAAAAGATGTTCTATAACTGGGAATCTTATAAACTATATCACTTATATGGTATATTAAGATCTTAATAATAATAGACAGCTTCACATATACTACCGTTGCCGGTGTAGAAATATTAAAATTGAAGTACCATTAATATAATAATAAATTAGTTAGAAATGCAAATAGGCAATTTTTATACAATGTCAAGTTCTAGTAATTTTTTTTTTTTTTTTTTATTTATGAAATGTCAAAGTTTACTAATTATAATGTCAAATCCTTAAAAATTACAAATAAAAAGTCAATAAACAGTAAACACACAAAGTATTGATTAAATGTAATGTCATAATTTATAATTTAAAAATTCGTTAACCGTAATTCGTTTTATGTTTAATTTATCATATAAGTTCTATTGTAGGTACGCACATTGCTTATTTAGTATTCTTCTCTTACATAGTAGCTACATATATACTTTACATGAATATTAAAAATAGAATGTAATCTTTTTTTTTTAAATCTCGCATATGTCTTCTTTATTTTATAATGCACCTTTCTCAAATCAATGTCCTGAATACTATTAGCAACAGGACTCCTCACATCCTTAATACTAATAGCAACAGGCCCCACCCACTATTTCTTGAATACCAGTGGAAAGGTCCCACTATGTCCTGAATACCAGCGGTAACAGGCCCCACTACGTCCTGAATACCTCTGGCAACAGGCCCCATTATGTCCTGAATACCCCTGGCAACAGGCCCCATTATGTCCTGAATACCAGTGGCAACAGGCCCCAATATGTCCTGAATACCTCTGGCAACAGGCCCCAGTACGTCCTGAACACCAGTTGCAACAGGCTCCACCACTACGTCCTGAATACTTCTGGCAACAGGCCCCATTATGTCCTGAATACCAGTGGCAACAGGCCTCAATATGTCCTGAATACCTCTGGCAACAGGCCCCAATATGTCCTGAATACCTCTGGCAACAGGCCCCATTATGTCCTGAATACCAGTGGCAACAAGCCCCAATATGTCCTGAATACCTCTGGCAACAGGCCCCATTATGTCCTGAATACCAGTGGCAACAGGCCCCAATATGTCCTGAATACCAGTGGCAACAGGCCCCATTACGTCCTGAATACCCCTGGCAACAGGCCCCACAAAATCATACTTACATATCGATATCAACAAAGAAAAACTACCTGTAAAATAAATACAAGTTAATAAAACAAACATTATCAATAATTGGGTGTACTATAGGTACACCTCTGCCCAACCCTTCGGGGAGACTAGGCGTGTTGTTATGTTATTCATGTTATCAATAATTAGTTTCATTTATCATCAAATATCCTCGTATTAACGTCATTAATATTGTAAAAAATATTTATTTTCTTACTATAAAAGATATAAATCTTAATTTTAAATAAAATATAACTCTTAAACTAAAACCTTCTATAAAATAACTTACCATTGATTATGCACAAATCGACCACCACCATATAGCTGTATATTTATAACCAGAGAGACCTTAATAATTTATTCTGGGTCAGTACTATCACTTTTCTCACTTAGATATCGTGGGGTTTGCTAAAATTCAACCAGGGTTTTATTTTGTCCACCGCCACTACAGCAAAGTACAGTTTGTTGCCCTTTTGGTCAAAGGGGCGTCTTCTATTTGAAACCTATCACAATGGTAGACTTTTGTTATTCTATCTATAGGGACCCTGATATTTAGGTACAAGTTTTTTTTTTTTTTTTTTTACTCTGTCCTGAATAGCGAGTACTTGCCTTTCTACACTAACTAAGTCACCTATGGCATACTCATGAGACTTTTTATATGGGAATTAATATGTGGCCCTAATTTGAGTAATATCCTGTTTATCGGTAATATCTGTTAAATCGTCGCCTAATTCCGAGACTATCGTATTTTCACTGGATCCTAATAGTCTTGTTCCGAAAAGCGTCTCAGGAGTGCGATAAATGCCTTTATTAAAAGTATTGTTCACACCCCACTGTAGATCTAACAAGTGGTCGTTCCATTTATTGTCAGCAGTGTCTACACACTTTGCAGTAAGAGCGTCTATTATTGTTTTGGTGTAGCGCTCTACATGCCCGTTGGCTCTAGAGGAGTGGCAACAGCATTCAATACATGTTTCACACCCTTAACGATCATAAATTTCTTAAAAATATGACGTAAATGAAGTATCGCGGTCAGAAGGCCCGCCTTGGGACTCCAAAATCACCAAATTACTCGCGGAATACTTTTATTGATGTAGAAGACTTGGTATTCCTAACGGGTTTTAAAAAGGTTTATCGACTGTAAGCATCAACAATTACAAGTATATACATGTTTCCATTTCATGTGTGTATGTGTTGTTTTTTTTTTTTATATTATATGTTACCTGTTTTATAGTTATGAGGTGTATTTCCTTTTTGCTGTAATGCCTTTACCACTTCCTCTAATTAAACGGTCCTACATGGTCCATGTGGATTGTATCAAAAGGAGTAGCAACTTTATCAATCGAATGCAAATATCTAAGTAACTACATTCTAAACACGAATAAACCTATTTTTTTTTTAATTTCGCATTTTCTTGATCCAATAATATGTCTTAATTTTATCTAATGTCTTGTCAATAACAAAATGACCAAAGCCATCGTGGTTCTGCTTAACTATTTGCCAGCGTTCCTTTCGGTATAACCCATTTATTCCCATATAACATTTTCCTCTAAACAACTTTTTTTTTTTTTTTGTAATAAGTAAGTAACTAAGTAAGTTGTTGTTGTAATTGTTTTTAATATTTATAAAATTATCTAAATCCGAATGTTAAACTGTGGCAATTATCATAACTGTGGCAATTATCATCATTTTCATTAATTAAATTGAATTTTATCTGTACGTCTATTATAGGATTACGGCTCAGGGCGTCCACGTGAGACATTAATTTTCCTGGTCGGTATTCAATACTACATTTTAATTCTTGCATTTGCTCCCACCATCGAGCAACATAACATCGAGCAAGTAAAGTCGTTTAGTAAAGTAAGTAACTGTTCCCGTTCGGCATTAGATAAATCTGAACCAGTGTCAATATTTAGATTACTAATAGGATCTAAGCATAAAACTGATTAAACTTTAATTTGACTTTCTTCACGTGCGACCCTTCCTCTAGCAATAAGCTTGTATATATGCAACGCAATAAGAAGAACATCCCAAGGATTTAGCACTATTCCCCTATTCCCTCTTGACTACCAAATAACCCTGTTAAAACTGAAAACATAGAAATTAGCTCCAATCCCAAAACCTCCATCAATAAATATTGCTCCATCATAACTAGGCTCTGTGTAAACGTCAACAGTTGTAATTCCAGAAACGGTGGCATCACTCTTACAGTACAGATCTATTTTGTTATTTTCAGTAATTGTATCATTTAACTTCTTAATTTCTAAATGATCTATATAGCTGCTCTATAAAAGTGCCCAATCATCACTGTTATTTGCATGACACTATCTGGTACAATCACCAACTACGTTGGCGACTACTTCACAAATAGAAAAACAGATTGTTTGCCCAAAAGAGAACGGTTAAATTACCAAATCCTACTAGCACTGAATTGTCTACTTCATAACCTACACCTAGTTTTTAAAATTCAGTTAACTTTATGTAGCCACATTGACATAGTTTGTTCTTTCTTTGCCGGGTCAAATTCTGGTACAGCATTATTGAGACTCCCTAATTTATGCATAGGATCTTCTCCTTTCAAAGACGTTAACACTTGTAAAAGTAGCGAAATGTTAACATTATTATTAGAAGACTCACCGACATCGTTCGGGTGCTGTTTGTTGTTTTCAACCCGGTACGTGGCTGCATTCGGTTTCGAGCTGCGTGTTCCGTTCCTGGGCCGGCTGCAGAATCGGCTCCTGAGCCGACGGCAAGCATCGCGGCGCCTATAGCAGCACCGCGTGACGCGCCTCCCCAATACCACGGAATGTTGGCTGCACTCGCTCACCGGTGACAGGGACCGGCTGGTGCGCCGATATGACCGGCGACAGCTCCGACTTCTATACCGCTTTTCTGGCATCTGCATGACTCCGGGAGCGGGATGAACGGCTAGAGCCATGACCCCTTTCCCGACTGTATGAGCGCCTCTGTGATCTTCGTTCAGGTGTCCTCACAGCATGGCCACCCAAAGGTAACATCCGGGTCCGTGATGTACGCACACTTCTGTCACGTTCTATGGCGTGAGATTGTTCACAAGGCGACAATTTGTGCACATGTTCCATTGTTAAACTGAAACAAAATATCAACGGACAAAAAGGCGGACTACAAACAATCTAAAACAAAAACAGGCTGAAATAATGACCATGTACTACGTTGCATTTAAAATAAATTTAAATGCTACACATGTCTTAGAAACGGACTACAAACAATTTTGTAAGTTAATCAAAGATTTCAAGCAAAAGAAAGAAAGAAGAAGAGAAAATATGTTTAGAAACAAATAACGGTAGCAGTAGTTAGGTACAAACTATCCCACTTCTGAAATGTAGGACTAGCCAGAGCAAAAGAGAAATAAAAGCGTTCAGTTGTACGAATAAGCATAATTTCCTTACTAGGTTCAAACACTGGGTAAAATAATAGCACAAATATTACGGCAATACATTTATAATATATTATTACAAGTCTCGGTACTTACATGGGTATTACAGATCCTTACACTTTCGCAATTCAATCACTACTGCCTTGCTAAAATGGCGCTACCACGTAACTTTTAAAATCCCTCCTCTTTAACAGACTCAAATAGTCAGTTGACATCTTAATATCCGGTGACGCCATTTTAGCATTTTAAACAAATCAAATAACTTGTTAATTCTACCAATACAATTGTGTTATTTCAAAAATACTGTAAATATATTAAAACTACCTAAAAAGTATTTAAATAGCTAACAATAGATATAAGTTATCTGTGGCAATTTTTATTCCCGCACACGTTTTGGTAAATAAAAAATCGCACGCGTGTGAAATACATTGCATTGTGAACCTAATCGTAGTGCGATATGAACTAGTTTTCGAGGAAGTGTATTGAAAAATAATGTATTTAGTTTAGAGAGAGTAGATAGTATAGAGAGCAGTGGTGGCCCAGTGGTAACGGCCACGACTTACGAGTTTGTAGGTCGTAGGTTCGAACCCAGACAGGCGCTTTACTTTGTTTAAATAATTTCATCACCACTACTCTCAAAGGAAAACATCGTGAGGAAACCGACATGTCCTAGAACCAAAAATTCGAAAACATGTGACATCTACCAACCCGTACTGGGCCCGCGCCGCGTGGTGGATTACGGCCCACTCCCTCTCACAGAGAGGAAGGAGGCCTGTGTCCCAGCAGTGGGAACATTATAGGCTGATTATGTATAGTATATTTACAGAATATATTAAATCCATCAATCTTAAAATAATCATATTTAGAAAGGGGAAAGAAAATTAAAGATACGTGGGCCCATACAAAAGATGCTTTTGGTGCATAAGCTTTGTTTGACAACTTGCGCACCGTAGCCAATAAAACAAAGCTTATGCACCAAAGCATCTTTTGTATGGACCCACGTATCTTTAATAATCTTACACCTTTTCTCAGAACTGTGAGCGATCTAAATACATAAAACAAAAACTACGAGACTTATCTTTATGAGAATTTCTAAATGACACTACATTAAATAACACTATTTTGTAAAATGACTAATTTGTAATTTGACATAAATATTATATTATTTACTAATTTAATATTAATTGTATTGCATGATAATTTATCAGTGGAAATTTGTAAATGGCCTTCAATTTTATATTGTTTAAGAACACTTTATAAGTTAGCTGTGAGTTTCCCGAATAAAATAAAATAAAAATAATAATTTGATGTATTGTATTTGGTCTTTGTACTTATAGATATGAATTTTGTATGCCTCAATGGCGGGACATAG
Source organism: Tiliacea aurago (assembly GCA_948098905.1). Lineage (NCBI taxonomy): Eukaryota > Metazoa > Arthropoda > Insecta > Lepidoptera > Noctuidae > Tiliacea > Tiliacea aurago. The sequence continues at coordinate 20,795,317 of OX402581.1, read as the reverse complement.
CAGACTTACCAGTAACTAACACAACATCTTATAAACCGCAAAGAACCACAATAAATTATTTGAAAGAATCATAGGGCATCAAAAAATTCTTCCGCCTCGCTGTCAACAGGAAAAGTACCCATAAGGTTGGAAGCATTGCCACGCTGTATGGCATATTGGCAATGCTGATTCTTTGGCCGAAAAACAGTCCAGTTCTCTGGTCAGGTGAAGAGTCGACCAACTGCTTGGCGCGACATTCTATAAATAGTCCGTCCCAGTGAACTGGGTATTCAAGTACAAAACGCTCGATTATAAATTTATAACTAACGAGCATGCAAATTAAAATCCAATTAAAAAAATGGCTTAAATATAAAAGGAGTCTATATAAACACGTCTAACAGCACGAGGTTCAACGGTAAACGTTAGTTTTTCACCGTTAGCATCATTCCACGTTTTCTCAGCGTTCGCTCGCTACTCGCAAATCCAGGAAAACGCTTCGTTGCATTCAACTTGTTTCGCCACCCAACTGAAGGTGCTGGCTCTGGAAAAATGTTTAAGAACACGAATGTACGTTTATAATATGAATGCACTCAAACGCAGACGCTGCCGTGAAGTTCTTTGCTGAAATTCGTGATATGAATATTATTAGTACTTTTTGGTATTTTGCTGTAAAAGTTGACATGGTCGGTAAGTGATGTGAGGGCTAGCGACTTTGTTATGGGCAAAATACTTACGTAGTTTTCATTTTTATTTCTTAGTGCTCTTATACACGAGCAGCATGTTGCCAACGACAGAGGCAGCTGTAGCCATCGACACTGGTCGGTGGCAGCCACAGACGCGGCCAACTGCACAGCAGTCGTCCACTGATCGGCGGTAGCCGCCGACGCGTCCAACTGCAACTATCGACGCGTCGTCGCCGTCGGCGGCTGCCGTCAACTACGTGCCGCTCGTGCAAAGCGCTCGTGTATATGAGCACTTAATCCTACTCTATGAAATTATTATGTGTTATTAGTATTACGATTGTATGTTTCTTTAAAATTATGTTTAAATAATGAGAAGAGATTTCAATGAACATCAAATTTTGTTAAACTTATTGTTGAGGTTGGTATGTACTTATTATTGTTTGTAACTTTTGTAGTTCTAATAACCCACTTTGTTTAATTATATTTATACTAAAGTCTAGTGAAGATACTGCGTAATTTAATATTACATAAACTTGTAGGAAGCAGAACTTTCTTTTGTAGGTTTTAGAATTCTTTAATGTTTCTAATCAGTATAATTACTTATTATTTAATTTTTATAACACATTATTATGTAGTACACAATTGCCAATTCGATCGATTATTTTGATTAGTTTTTGTGAGTTATTTAATTACGTGGATTGTTTTATATATTTGGTTATAGGTAATAGTTATAGTTATATTTGGTTATAGGTAATAGTGTGTAGTTATACTGGAAATGTATAGCTTGATGTGTAGCCGTGTGTTGCGTGTATTTGTTATACCTTTAATCCATTTGAAATAAGATTAGACATTTAAATAAAGACCTTGAAGACTAAAATTTCTTTGGCACAAACACTTATTCAGCCGATTATAGATTATGCCGACGCCTGCTACCTGGAGGCTACTTAGGAGCTACTGAACAAGCTTGAGCGCTTGCAAAACTTGTGCATTCGCTTTGTTTTCGGTCTTCGAAAGTATGACCATGTTTCTCACCATCAAGGAACCCAAGTGGCTCCCAATCCGCCTTCGCAGGAACACTCGGATTTTATGTCTCCCCTCCAACATCCTACATAACCCGTCTTATCCTTCCTACCTGCGTGAGCGTTTTTCTTACGCTCGCCCTAGCGACGCTCCCTGCAGATCACACCTTAGATCCCTCCTTAAATCTCATCCTCATAAAACTAGCTACTATTCTTATTCTTTCTCTGTCCATGCTGTAAGATTGTGGAACTCACTTCCGCCTAGCATTCGTGATTTAAAAACTGTTTCTTTATGCAAATATCGCGTAAAAGAGCACTACTGTGAGTATTTATATTTATATATATATATATATGCTTTATGTATTTATTTAAGTTTATGTAAGTTTTGCACGTGTGTACGTATACGTGTGTAATTTTTATATTTAAAGTTATGGTATAGTTTAGGTATAACATTTTAGTTTAAGACTTCACATTTTCATATTTTTCTCTTCTTGTTCTCACACACTATTGTCTACATTTCTTTTTCATTTCCCCTTTCGCAGGTCTGCTGGAAGAAATTTCTTAAGAAATAAGCAGTACCTTTGTACTAAATTATTATTATGTCATATCTCTTTGTATTTTTCTGTGTACATAAATAATAAAATAAATAAATAAACTTTTATACAGTCCGTTCATCCGATTTTGAATTATATTCCGTAAGCATAAGGATGGCATTAAAAGCAAAAACGTGGTTACAATACCAAAATACCAACTGTTTATAACAGCTGCCATTTGTCATGCCACCAACGCAATAGAAGTCAAAATCGATTGAACAGACTGTAAAAAAGGTTTATTTCTATTCTTATTTCAAATGGAGTATACAACATTAGTTTTTGTTTATACTAAACCTCTTAAGGGGTCATTGTATTCATCATTATGAACAACTTTTACTATGGGACCAAAGTTGAAATCGCGAAAAAAAAATCAGCTGTTCCCTACATTTAAGTTCGCTGAACTCGTCAAAATGTAGGGAACAGCTGATATTTTTTTCGCGATTTCAAGGTTGGTCCCATAGTAAAAGTTGTTCATAATGATGAGTACAATGACCCCTTAAGAGGTTTAGTATAAACAAAAACTAATGTTGTATATGTAAAACGGGCTGCAGGCTTAGCATGGCGTTTTCGATCTCTACTCTACTATAGAATAGACATAGCTTGTCTACACTTCCCGTTATCTCTTCTTCGCGAGCACGAGGACACACCTAGACTCGGGTTTCTTCGTAGACAGTGACTTGTCCATAGCAACGGGGTATTCGCTAGTGGTGTGTATTACTACCCAGTTTTACCGTACTTTTGCGTTTCGTTCTCAAACAAATCTATGAAGAAAAAGTGTTTTTAACGAATATTTCTTCAATTACAAAACGCAAATGGTCAAGGGGGATGCGCTGAGTAGCCCGCGAAATTCAAATTTTCGAATGTTTTTTGAATTCTAAGGATTTTTTGAAGAGAGTTAGTTATTTTGCCGATTCTAATGATTATAATTCTGTAAAGCAATATTTTTTACGGCCGCGAATCATATTTAAATCAACTTATAACGTGTTACTGACTTGCAAATTGCAAAAAACGTAATAAAATTTGAATTTCACAGGCTACTTTAGCGCATCTCCCTTTTAAAAATATTGTTAAATGGCTGTAGCCAATGACGTATTATAGGTAATACGTTTCATCATAGGCTGTGGCGCCACTAATTTTTAAAACTCATTTGTATTGCATACACAGAGCACTTTATAATATTGGTAATTGCTAATTGCATATAATGTACAGGCATCATTGACATTGAAATCATTGACAGGCATTATTTAAATAAAGAGCCATAATTATACTATTTTGATGGTGTCACGCAAGAAGTATCCTTTAAGGGTACTGCAGACTGGCGGGTCGCGCTATCACGTCGCGCCTGTCTGCGGGAGCCCTTGTTTTTACTAGGTACTAACATTGTTATTGTATTGTTGTTTATCGATTTTTATTTATTAGTAAGTAGGTAAATGCTCCATTTAAAACTGAGTGTGTAAGATTTAGTAAATGAAAATAATAATCACTACATAGTAAAGGCTTCTACAAACCAGCGCGACTCGCGACGCGACACAAAGGCACCGCTCGTCACGCGACGTGCAGGGCCTTTGTGTCGCGCCAGTATGTAGAAGCCTTTATGCAACGCGGGTGAGGCCGCGTGCGGCAGCTAGTACTTCATAAATAAATAATTTAGTGTTCAATGAGGAGATTTTGGCTCATAATCAGATGTTTTATATTCCCTGTGAATGTAGGTATCTAATAAATCAAAGTTAAGGGACAACATAGTGTAAAAACTGTAGGATACTTATATTGTTGTTCTTATTTTATTGTTAATTCCAAAAATCTATTATTTATTTTGGGCGACAGGTCCTAGCCGAGTTCTTCGCATAAACATTGATTGCACTATCTCCTTGCTTATTTTATAATTCTACAGAACTCACTTCCCGTGAAATCAAAGGCTCCCAAACAAGCAAAGCAAGCTCGCTAATAGTATTTCTTTCCCATCTTCGCTGAAGTTTTTCTATAAAAAAACTTAAATAAAAAGCGCAATTTGAACCCAACATGTTAATTTCAGCTTAATACATGATAAAAGTAAAAAAGCACCGCCTAAAATTACTCGAATTAACGAAAAAACAACTAACGAATCGTTGTCTAGGTCATTTTATATGTAGACTATTTCGGAAGAAAGGTTTCTATCCCAAGCTGTCAACACCGGAGAAAGATTGTACGCCGTGCTCGACGTTGTAGACAGTTGTCTAGGGTAGAGAAGACAAGTCTCTTCACATTTGGTTTTGTAATCGCCGTGCTACAGACAGTAGAAAACTTTCTGTTGTCTACATTGAAACGTCATTTTTGTCTATTCTTCCGTCGACAAAACGCGTAGAGAGGGTTCTCGTGCTAAGCCTGCTGGTGTCCGCAACATGTTGTAATACCTAATACCAGCAGCAATTGACCAAAAACTAGATCTGTGGAATAACCACATGATTTGGTGAAACCTTCACTGTGAGGAGCAGTGGTGGCCACCAGGGGTAAAGGCCGCGAGTTACAATTCGTAGGTCTTATGTTTGAACCCAGACATGCGCTTTGGTTTGTGTACCTACATTATTTCATCACCACTGCTCTCAAAACGGTGAAGGAAAACATCGTGAGGAAACCGAAATGTCCTATAGAGAACTAAAAATTCGAAGACATGTGACAACCTGCACTGGGCCCGCGTGGTGGACGGCCCACTCCCTCTCCCAGAGAGGAGGCCTGTGTCCCAGCACTCCCAGCAGTGGGAACATTATAGGCTGAGCAGCCTTTTGTGGAGGAGCTTGTGGCTAAATAATATATAATAACAGCCGCATGGGTCGATCCATCAACTTAAGCTACGCTTGCCAGGGTTGGTACGTGGATGGGTTACCATCTTTACACACCGAGACTCCTCCGTGACTCGGAAAGCACGTGAGGACGTTGGTCGCGGCTATCATTCGTGGATCTTTGACAGTAGTTACGGGTCGTCAGAAGCCCGAAAGTCTGACAACCAGTCTTACCAAGGGGTATCGTATTACCCAGTTACGGGGTTCTGGAGTCGCTCCATGTAAAATACTGGTATTCAGCTGCATCCGGTTGGGCTGGAAGCCGACCCCGACGTAGTTAGGAAAAGGCGAGGCAGATTGATTTTGAGCCTTTTGTGGATGCTCCCTAAGAACACAATGAAATGAAATGAAATCGTTTATTCTGTAAATAGGATATTAGAATCACTTTTACACGTCATATAAAAAATCTAGATTAGCCGCAGTACGGTGTTAAAATGCACAGAGAACGCTGCTGCCCAGTCTCTAGTAAGTCCCTTAGTCGCCATTACGAAACCCACGGGAAGAAATATGGTGGTGCTATTCTTTACGTCCGGCATCACACAGACAATATACTTACAGAGAGATAATATGTGGGAGTCCAAGCAGAAAGGGTCCAGTAGTAGTATTAAGTTAAGACTAGATTCATGCATGGTCAACGGTCAAAAAAATATCGTTCCTTCCTCGTGGTCAAACTTATAAACTGGCATTTTTTTATCAGACATTTGAAGTTAAAACTCTGAAAAAACTAGTAACTTATTTATTTATTTCAAAATATTTGTTAATTGTGGTAATGCTCGTCTAGTGGCAATCACTGATCTTTAAATATGTGTTACCTGCGGATAATGCAGTGGACTGCAACATTGCTACTAAAAGTATTGTTAACTTTATGTATTATTTATGTTGTAGTTGTTTATTATCCCTTAATAAATAAAATAAACAAAAAAGCCTGATTTGAGAAAAACTATATAAACTTGTAGATAATTGAGCGTTAATTAATAATCAATTAAAATCGCGAAATGCAATTTTGTTCACCCAACGTTACAAAACTGCGCATATCTCGGAAACTAAATGCCGAGAACTGGACCCTATTTGCTTGGACGCCCACATATGAGTATAAAGGAATTTCCACATCGCCTTCGAAGGCAGAAAGTTGAAAGAATCTCCTTTGCAGTAGCACTTGAAAGTAAGAGGATCTCGAGTGCCAATATATTTGTGTGGGGCGAGCGCGGTCCCTAACCTAACAATGTATACAGAGGCTAATTTAACACATTTAGTGCCAATTTCACCAAATGAAACTGAAAGCGATCAGCACTTAAACCCAGGGACCATTTTGGTTACCTACCCATTGAAAGGGTTTTCGATAGGGTTTTTCTAAGCGGTTAAACAAAAATCCATACGATATGGGTAACCCTTATAAACGGCTTAAATTTAATTTTGGTAACCCATTGAAAGGGTTTTCGATAAAAATCCATTCGGTGTGGATAACCCGTTTGAACGGCTTAATTTAAGCCATTCAAAATTACCCACACCGTACAGGTTTTTGATTAACTGCTAAGAAAAACCCTATCGAAAACCCTTTCCATTGAAAGGGTTTTCGATAAGGTTTTTCTAAAATGGTAACCAAAATGGTCCCTGGGTAGAATAGAGATAGAATTGGTCGCATGACCAATACGCGTGCTGGGCGGATATCGAAATAACATAATATTATGATTTTTTCAAGTTACAGGGTTTCAAGTAGGTATAGAACCCATTGAATGGGTTATCATGTAACCATTTCACTGGGTTTCAAGTATAAAACCCATTCAATGGGTTATCATGTAACCCTTTCAAGGGTTTCTAGTATAAAACCCTTTCAATGGGTTACATCATGATAAAGGTAACCCATTGAATCGGTCCCTGCTGTTAAACCACGTTTAAAATCTGTAAGTGTCATTATTTTCTTTGGAATATTGTCACTGACAGCTCTTGAACTCGGTTTAGATGTGCTGATCACGTTCAGTTTCATTTGTGAAATTCGCCCTTAGTCCATTAACTGACTGATTTTGATTGCCTCTTTGGTCTAGTAGTCGCAAGCGCTACTGCTGAGCACGAGGTCCGGGGTTCGATTCCCAGGTCGGGCAAAGTGTTATTGGATTTTCCATCAGGAATTTCTCAGTAGCAGCCCGAAGTCTGGATTTGTGCACGGTTGATGGCAATAGGCTCACCCTCTGTTACATGGGACTTAAACATAACTGGCGAAACGTGGGTGTACTATAAGTGCACCTTTGCCTAACCCTTCGGGGATTAGAGGCGTCTTGTTATGTCAAAATCAAAATCAAAAGTAATTTATTCAAACTAGGCTGAGAATCAGCACTTTACGAACGTCAAAAATTACAAGAAAGTCCCCACTTCCTAGTGCTTTAGCTGGGAAGAAGTGGCGCAACAAACTCCCCAGCAGCACAGCAGTCTATTCACATATAAAACTTGAACCCTTACAATAAAAAACCTTTTGGAAAAAAAAATAACCGGCTTCCAAAAAAACACTACAAAGTGAAAAATAACTTTAATTTCGGAAGTCGGTGTCTTTGGTTCTGTAGGATAGAATAGAATACTCTTTATTATGTACGCCATAAAAGTTACAGATATAAATGTTTAAATTTTACATAGGGTGACACAATGGGCGGTCTTATCGCTAAAAGCGATCTTTTACAGACAACCTTTGGATGGTATTTTAGTTTTTTGCCACCGAATTCCGAAATTAAAGTAATTTTTCACTTTGTAGTGTTTTTTTGGAAGTCGGTTATTTTTTTTTACAAAAAGTTTTTTATTTTTCACTTTTTTGTAGGTCAGTTTTTAATTTATCTAAGTTACAATAGCTTAAAGTCAACTGCTCATCACCTTTTACAAAATATTGCTTTTCCTGATGCTGGGACGTTAATTGTTGAGGAGTTCTCCTGGTAAGAACCAGAAGAACTGCCACTCACCATATGCATTTTGACGAGCATAAATTGCTTAGCAACCATATTTTAGTACCTAATCGAATCGCAACCCGTGAAATACATATTATTATGTTGTTCCGGTGGCCATCTGTGGTCTCCGTCATCAGCTCCACTTCACCAAATGGTGATTTTTGGGAGCAAATGCACAAGTTACTATAAAAAATACCCAAATCGCTATAGGTTTGCCTATAAAATTCGAGGGTTTCCCTCGATTTCCATGAGATCCCTTCATCAGATTCTGATTTGGTGGCAATGGGACCACCTCGGGATGATTCCCTTTCAAACAAAAAAATAATTTTCAAAATCGGTCCATAATTGACGGAGATATCGGTGAACAAACATAAAAAAAAGCATATATAGATACGAGATACGGTCGAATTGAGTAACCTCCTTTTTTAGAAGTCGGTTAAAAATGTAAAATAATTTGCATTACGCAACACAAAACATTAAATTAATTTATTTGCCATACAGTTATTTTTTGTATAGTGGTTAGTAGCTATAGCTAGCACACACCACTATACAAAAAATAAAATAAAAATAAATATATATATGTATATATAATAAAAATCGTCGAAAACTATACTCAAGCAGAAATAACGTAAACAAAACGTATCTAAATGTTTATATATATATATAATCAGTTTATTTCGGACCATAAAAGACATCCATAATTGTGTTAGTAAATGCTTAAGACCTATGTTAGTGAAACACAACAAATAAAATGTGTGTATGTGTGTGTTTATATGTAGTCCATTAATTTATGAATTACCTAATTTAATAAATGCCTTTAGGCATTATCAGTTACTATGAATCAATTTCACTATTTTGAATCCACACTAATTATAATAATTAGGTACAATACAATATTATACCATTGAAAGTAACTCTGTCTGTTACCTTTTCACGCTTAAAGGCTCGTACAGACAGGCGCGATATCACGGGGGCGACAAGGGTAGCGCTGCCTGTCACACCCGCGATATCGCTCCAGTCTGTATAAGCCTTAAACCGATCGTTCTGAAATTTCACAGATGACCTGGAGTAGGACATAGGCTATTTTTCACCCTGGTAATTTGTATTAATAAAAAAACGGCCAAGTGCGTGTCGAACCACGCACAATAAAGGGTTCCGTAGTTGGGATGAAATTATCCCAAAAAAAACTTAACATTGTAGTTGAAAGTATGTTCTACACATCGATATACGAACGGTCAATTTTCCAACTGTAAATGTAAATTTGTAATCGCACAATGTAAGTCTTGCTTCTTGCCAAATTTCGAGATTCTAGGTCAACGGTAAGTACCCTAAGGTTTTGATTTACTTGCGAGTATCAAAATAATTGTCACATAAATCGCCGTACTAGGGTTCTCTACCAAAATGGTAAAAAGGAACCCTTATAGTGAGACTAAGTCTGTCTGTCTGTCTGACTGTCACACCTGGATATCTCAAGAACTACTAATGCTATCAACTTGCGAATAGTTTTAGATGACGTTTGCCCAACTATTTTGCAAATAAGAAAAATTTTTAATAAAAAATATCTTTTTTGCTAAAGGGACTGAAACCCCTTAAAAATTTGACGTGGGGCTACTAGGGCATGTGGGGTATCATATGAAAGAACGATGTTTGCACATTCTCAAACATTTTTTTTAGGCAGCGTAGTTTCAGACTTGTGATGAAAAATGTAAAAAAAAATATCTCCGAAGTTTGCATAGATAACAATCTGAAATTATTCTATGTGATAAGTGTATGTAAAGATTACAGGAAAAAGAAAACGATGTCTCTAAATAGCACAGTTTTTCAGAAATCATCAAAATCATATATACGTACGGAACCCTCGGTGCGCGAGTCCGACTCGCCCTTGACCGGTTTTTTTTTATTGCGTTGACTTAGAAACTTGATTTATTTAGTGCTCCAAGGGACCGAATTTGATATGAATTTGAACGTGATACCTCCACGCGTTCCTGAGAAAAAGGGTCTTGACAGACTGACACCCAAAAGTGTCCTCCATATTCAAAATAAATTTATTTACGTAACACGTCCGTGTTTGGGTCACAGTAGGTCATATGTGTACCAAATTTCAACTTAATCAGTCCAGTAGATTCGGAGCAAATAAGGTGTGACAGACGGACAGACAGACAGATAGACGGACGACAAAGTGATCCTATAAGGATTCCGTTTTTCCTTTTGAGGTACGGAACCCTAAAAATACACGCAGACAAAGTCGCGAGCAATAGCTAGTCTGATATAAATACGCGTTTGTTTTAGTTATGACTCTAAGTGCCAATTTCACCAATCAAACTGAACGCCATCAGCACATCTAAACCGAGTTCAAGAGCTGTCAGTGTCAATACTACAAAGAAAAGAATGACACTGACTGCTCTTAAACGTAGTTTATGTACTGATCGCGTTCAATTTACTTTGGTGAAATTCGCCCTTACTTTGTTTGTACGTTTGCCACTGTCAGTTAGTAGCGGACTATTTATGCTACATTACCCCCCTTTCTGGGGCGGGTTCATTAGCATATGCTCTAAATTGAGATAGAGTTATACATTAATCATCGTTAGGACTAACTTTTAATAGAGTTTGTAGATGAAACTAGATAATATACTTATTTTAAAATGAGATTCTAAATTCACAGTGTGTTAGTTGGTAAATTTCTAGTTAGCAACTCGGTTTTATTATTTTTTAAAGGCTCGTATAGACTGACGCGATATCGTGGGCGCGACTGACAGCGTGACCTTTGAAACGCTCGCAATATCGGACCAGTCTGTACGAGACTTTAAAGAGAGTATTATTTTATTTTATTAAATTGGTAATCTCGTAATTACCTACGCAAAGTATTCTAACCAAATTATCTCCGCTTGGTTTGTTTTTATTAGATCAAAAATAGAATGGGTATGGGTAAATTATATCTAAGACATGACGCACACTATACGACATGCGACTGCGACAGCTCTGCGACTAGACGCAACGACCGATAGGCTGCTGCAGTTTTGCTGACTTTGCTGTGAGCGCTGATCGAGGCTTGTCCATTTGGTGCCGGACGTAAAGAATAGCACCATCCCATTTCTTCCCGTTTGTGTCGTAAAAGGCGACTAAGGGACTTACTAGAGAGTGGGCAGCAGCGTTCTCTATGCATTTTAACACCATAATGCGATCGCCAACCCGCCTGCCAAGCGTGGCGATTACAGCAAACCCCCCCTTTAGGGGAGGCCTATGTCCAGCAGTGGACGTCTTTTCGGCTGAAATAATGATGATGATGATGCTGATCGAAGATGGTGCACGTGAGTTTGTAACTTTGTATTCCGAATCTCAACATGGATACGTTAGTTATCAATGTATTTAAATCGGACGTCGTAGCGCGTCCAATACTCAAATAAAATGATCGCTTGCTGCACGGCACCTGTCGTAACGACCAGTCGCAGATTTAAATAACAACTCTGCGCTTTGTTGTAGCGATTAGACGCAGCGACAAGCAAGACGCAAAATCGGACGTCGAAGCGCGTCGTATTGCTTCTGCACGACTGTCGTAACGACTTGTCACAGATTTAAACGACAACTATGCGCTTTGTTGCAGCGATTAGACGCTGCGAAAAGACGCACAGTTTTGCGCTGTCACTAAAGCGTCCAAAAACAAACAATTTGATTTATTTATATTGATGACACAATATTACTCCATGCCTGGTAGATATATTGAGGGTCTATAAAACTAGAACATTTCTGGCAAGAAACGAATCAGCCCGGGGTAGGTAGTCTTGAGGAATTTAATAATAATACTATCAACCCCACCGCACTCACACCAGGACAGGACAGGATATTGTTGCCAATAAGCCTGATATAGTGGTGGTGGATCGAATAGAGCGGCGCGCAATGATTATTAACATAACGGTCCCTCATGACGGGAACCTCGTGAAAGCCGAGAAAGATAAACAAATCAATTATCTTGACTTGGCTTCCGAGGTTTTCGATGACGTATGAGCCAATGCCTTAATTGCCAACAGCCTTAGACCAACATCTAAGGAGGCTCTCGTTGGGCAGCTGGCTTGATTCAGCTCTGTTAGGATTTCTCTCTTGCTTGGACCCAGTTCCCGATACCGTTGAGCTACTATTTTCATTTGTTATATATCTTTTTAATATTTAAAAACATAATTAATGTGTACGTAATGAAATTAAGGAAAATAATAATTAAAAAAAAAATCAGGATGTATTACACAAATTAAGAATAATAGCATTAATTAATTTAGTTTATAATTCGCAATACGAGTAGGTATAATTGCACTGCAGACTTGTTTAACATATCAATGAGATCAAATTAGGTACCTATGTTTTGGACAGATAATATGATGACTCCACTAATAAATTGATAAAATATAAAAACAATGAGATCAAGAAGTAAGCTTAAGGCGCAACTAGTCGATACTTTTTCCATACAAATTTCGGGGGGGTTTTACTCCACTGTTACACATTGTACATCTAAAGTAAAACATGATATCGTTTTGTCTTATTATTAATTTTGTCTCTACAGAAGCAGAATAGTAAAAAAAAAGGCATTCAAAAGTTATGAGCCAACAAAGATTCGTTTTTCCTGCTAATTTTAACGCAACTTTGGGCGTAAATAAGTAATAAAAGAAGTATAAAATGTCGAAAACAAAGCTCGTTCCGACAAAGCTCAATTGTCGAAGATTATAACAAACTTTATTCGTAATTGATTTATGCAGCAGTTTTTTCATAAAACCCCACCTTCCAAAGGAGTTTTCGTATCTTTTTACGCGCGCGGTTTAGTATGAATGATCGTGCACTGTGTTTGAGTGCGTGCGACTAGACGTTATGCGTGTAGACTAGCTTCTAACTGCTCATCACTGGTGCTATCTCTGTCGGACGCGATGTTAAGTGAGACAGCGTGCTTTTTGGCCGCGCCCGCCAGTGAGTTCGAGCCCGCGACTAGTTGGCTCATAAGGCAATGTTGAAAAGATCACAATTACAGATCAATAAAATTAAGAACAGGATACTAAATTGACATCACGTTCCCCGGTAGAGTCACCGAGGTACTCCACTGACGTGCAGCTTAGTGAACCGCCCGAAGATCATGCTGTCAAACAAACATAGGGAAAAAGTTATAATAAATTATGGAGAGAAATAATTAAAGCTGCCTTTGGCACATCGTTGAGTCAAATTACGTATTATTTTTTTAATTTAGGTTTTTAATTGATATTAAATATTGATTGATTATAAATTAACTATAACCAAACATAACGGTTTTTCACAAATGTTATTACCAATAATGTTGAATGAACATCGATGATTTTCAATTTGTTCTCCCAAATCAGCGTAACCATCAAATCACACTCAGGCCAAATGATTTCACAAACTTCAGGCACGCTATGACTATCGATTCTTTTAACATAATGTATCGATGAATAGCTAGTTAGTGGTCGTGATGTTAATTGGATTTTATTGTAATTTCTTATCAAATCAATGCGTCGCCGTCGCCTCGTGAACACAGGACGCCGATTTTCAGCTGTATCGAGACGTGTACAATTAATCTAAGTTTATTTGCGCGTCTGACGCGTGCTATGTCGCGTTTTTATTTAGTCAATTTTATTTTGAGTTTATTAGTTCTAGAAAATTATGGTCATGATCTCGATTTCCGATTGGAAGAACCAGCTGCTCTTCAAGAAGTAGGTAAGTGTGTTTTTATAAAAAAATGATTATTGTGTCTAAAACGGTTACATTTACAAATGTGAATGACACAGCTTCAGAAAGTAATTAATAATACTTGTGTTGATGTTGTCTCGCTCCTTACCTTAATTTATAGTTAACAATATAGAGACTTTATAAAAATTAAAAACTAAGAACTAAAATAAAATAAATTAAGAACTGATTTTTAAGAACAAAGATATACAATGACTTTAAAAATTAGCAGCTCAGTGTAATGTGTAATTGTGAGAAATATGTTTTATTAAATTAGTTAATTGTTTAAATAACAACAAAAAAGACGCGCTGGTCAACCCCAAATCCATTTTAGATAGATATAAGAGACTTCCTCGTAGGTCTAGTGGTCGCAAGCTTCTGTTGAGCATGAGGTCCCGGGTTCGACTCCCAGGTCGGGTAAAGCACTATTGTCATCAACCGGGCATACAACTAAATGTGGTTGTACCCAATTATATTTTAAGACGCAGATATATGCCAGTGACCTTGAGTGGTTCAGCTTGCGTGTTCTGTACTCAGCTCACGCAACGCGTCGTACGTTCAGCCAGTAATAGGAATAGCCCATCAAGGAGCGCTGTCCCTAATTTGACGCATTATTCATTTATTATACACAAAACAAAAGTTAATTTAATAAAAAGCGTATACTAAATGATCAATAATTAAATTATCTTTAACTTGGTGAAGGTTTCAGAAAAATACGCTTGGTAGATTTTGCGCCTTTCTCAGTTTTTTATCCGCATTAGACATAACTTTACAAATTAATTTCACTAGGTAATATAAATATAATCTAAAATATTCGTATATTAAGTTATTGACAAAATGCTCTAATTTAACATATATTTTTTTCAAATCATTAACACTACTCGTTTAGACGAGATCTTCAGTATAAAATCATTAAAAGTCGGTTATCGTCTGTTGTATCATCAAACGTGGAAGTAGGACGGCAAGTAGTAATTATCGGGAGTGAAAAAGAGACAAGACGAAGAAAATGTGGCTAATTAGCCATATTTTGACGTGCCACTTGCGGAACGTGTATAAACCATAGATATATAAGCTTTTTAATATTTCTATGGTATAAACCTATCTATTTCTTTTTACTAGTAATATTATTGTTTGTACCTACTATAGTTACACCTCTGGCTACCCCTTGGGAATACAGGCGTGATGTTATTGTACTATAATGTGTAAATTATATCAATCCTGTGGCTATGAGGTTGTAGGTAATGAGGTTATCTCCATGCTTACCTACGTGATCATTTCAATATTGGGTACCAACCAAAATATAAGGACATGCACATTGAGCTACTATACAACATGTCCTTAACGCACAAACCTCTTAAGGGGTGTATTTATCATTATGAACAATTTTTACTATGGGACCAAGTCTGATATCGCGAAAAAAAAATCAGCTTTTCCCTACATTTATGTTCGAATAACGTTGAAAAAGTTGTTCATAATATTTTTTGTTAAAAAACGTTGCTCTACACTAGGAATTTCTCCTGTACCGTGGGTGCGTTGACAAACATTTAAACTCACATACACAAACAGCCAGACACGGAACAACTACTTGTAGGTCATACAAATATTTGTTCCGTGCGGGAATCATACCCGCGACACTCAGCACAGCAGTCAATCGCTTAACCACTGCGCCAACCGTGCCGTCAATTAGGAGTATAATGACCCCTTAAGAGGTTGTGCGTTAATTCCGGAACATGTGGTATACTCGAACTCAAAGCATTTATTTCAATTATACCATTTACAGGCACGTGCCTTAGGCCGTGGCAACTAAGAGATGACCAGTCCCAACTGACAGCGCCCGTTCATGAATATGACGCAGCACGATTCAGCTCAACCATTTTGAAGGGAGCTTCATAATTAAACACACGCGCCACCAGCGAGACATCTCAGTGAGCATGACTTACTCTCAGCCGCCAGGACACATTCAAGTCAATGAAGGACTTAAAACCCGGTAAATGGTGGCTCTATTGTACATAATACTCTCACCTGTGCATTATTATATAATACAAAGGAGATTCAAGTTTATACATAGCAAAGATAGTCTTACAATCTTCAGCAGCTGACTTCTTATACAATTATGGACTTAATGGACACGTGCGAAACTTCAAAAGGCCAAGAATTATTTTCTTTTAAAAGTTTTGACGTAAAGTAACGTAGAATTACACCTACCGAGTTTACGATGGAAGGTTTTATCAGAAAGCTGAACCTAAGCCGAAGTTTCCCTCTGATGTTAAATAAACGTGGACTTCGTTCGATTTTTCAAAAGTAACGGGACTTTTGGCATAGTTATAGATTGTACTTGCCCGCCCCTAGTCCATTTTTCATTTATTTCGGCCCGGATTCATGTAACGGTATTCTGTTTTGGTTGAAACTTTGGCTATATTTTAACGGAAGCAGTTTGGCCGGGTACACCATTTTTAGCGGAAGATGGCCCAAGGGTACGCTTAGTAATTTGCACGGTGTAAAATTTAAAAATCTTTATCACGTGCCGCTACAATGGCGACATTAATTTAACACACGGGTAGGGCTAGTGGCCCGTAATCATAAAAAGCTGGCCAAGTACGAGTCGGACTCGCGCACGAAGGGTTCCGTACCATTATCTATAAAAATGGCAAAAAAATCACGTTTGTTGTATGGGAGCCCCCCTTAAATATTTGTTTTATTTTAATTAAATTATTTATTTTTAAAGTCAATATATAACTAGATATTATGTAAATATTTCAAGCGTCTACCTGTTGCCGTTATCAATATAGAGCAAAAACGAGCAAAAAAAACACGTTCATTGTATGGGAGCCCCCTTAAATATTTACTTTATTCTGTGTTTTAGTATTTGTTGTTATAGCGGCAATAGAAATACATCATCTGTCAGAATTTCATCTGTCTAACTATCACGGTTCATGAGATACGGCCTGGTGACAGATGGACCGACAGACAGACAGACGGCGGAGCCTTAGTAATAGGGGTGGGGGAGGGGGGGGGGGATAATAAAGCTCTCTCTTTCCTTCAATTCACTTACTCTTTGCACGTTATTCCTTTTAATTTAATTGATGCAATGTTATGATCCTGCAAATGACCTCTGCGCTACAGTTCTTTATGTACAGGTTGCTCCAAAATGCTATTTCAGAAAATTGTTAATAAATCAATAAATAATAACGTTTAATGAAATTAAAATATCTTCATAAAAAAACACGAAACCATGTAAGTGTATTAAATTAATGTCGCTATTAAAGCGGTACGCTGTATACATATGCAGCACATAAAATACTTTCGAAGACACCATTAATATTTCTTTCTTTCTCTGAAAAAGTTACTTTAACTGCTAGTTTATCTTACATTTAGAACGTAATCTGTCCCCTATATCCCAAAACGTACTAACGGTGCGAAGTACTAAAGTGCTGGGTACAAAAGCGACCCATTTGCGTGGTTGACACAGTTTTCGCTGAAAAACGCCTCGTTGCCGATGCTTGGTAGTCGGTAAGTACTCTACATGTGTTAAGGAAAACTGGCAAGACTCGTGTCGCCACGACACGTTATTAATATTCGTAATAGTTATGAAGCCTTCGGTAGCATACTACGATTAAATACTTAGGTAAACAGGGGCAAAAATTAATTCGCCAAACTCTGCAGACGTGGGTATCGATATCTAAACGGGTCTACTCCGAAGATAAATCCAAACTATCGGCGGAATGTTCGGCTGTTTCCTAACTACGGCTGACTCAAGACTCTCCAGAGCACTCTTATAAGTATTTTTTGTACGTAATAAGTATGAAGGCTTCTACATACCGGCGCGACACCGGTAAAACAATTTCTATGAAAAATTGTTGTACCGGTGTCGCGTCGCTGTTGTCGCGTCGCGTTGTGTACAACTTTACACAACAAAAAAACTGTTTTCTTTTAAATGTTATTTCAATTGACTACACTAGCTGAGGTCGATGACCCCACTAAAGAAAACTCAAATTAATTTAACGGCGCAGTATAGCCTTTAACAGAAGTGATCATCATATGAGTATGATGATTCAGCAGCTTTATTATCATCAGGATTGTACATAGCAGTTCGTCGTGGACGTGGTACAGCCAGTTTAGGCTGATCTCGCATTGAATAAGATTTCCGTTAACAATGAAAGGTCAGCTTATACTGGAAATGTATAGCTTGATGTGTAGCCGCGTGTACAAACATGGGCTGGGGTGGCAAGTTAAACCTATTGCTACTGATAGTGTGTTACGTAATTACCCCGCAGTTTGTGATGTTTATAATAAATTAATATCACTAACATCGACGCGTGCTTCATCTGTTGAGCGTGCACGTTCTGGGCGCGTGCACAAAGGCTAAAGTATTAACGTTGCTAATTATGAGACTCTAATTTCCTGATCCACAGACAGGAATAGGATAGGAATCACATTAAGACGCAGATATATGCCAGTGACCTTGAGTGGTTAGCTTGCGTGTTGTGTACTGAGCTCACGCAACGCGTCGTACGTTCACCCAGTAATAGGACTCGCCCATCAAGGAGCGCTGTCCTCAATTTGACGCATTATTAATTTATTATACACAAAATAAAAGGTATTTTAATAAAACGAAGCGTATACTAAAAGTCCAATAATTAAATTATCTTTAAATTGGTGAAGGTTTCAGAAAAATACGCTTGGTAGATTTTGCGCCATTCTCAGTTTTTTATCCGTGTTAGACATAACTTTACAAATTAACTTCACTATGTATAAATATAATCTATAATATTCACATATTAAGTTATTGAGAAAATGCTCTCATTTATCATATATTTTTTTCAAATCATTAACACTACTCGTTTAGACGTGATCTTCAGTATACAATCATTAAAAGTCGGTTATCGTCCCCTCAAGGCACTGCGAACTTGGGCATGTAATATCGGAAGGTTATCAATTCCGATACTGATTTCCGATATGAGATCTCAATATCGGAATTCCGATATTAATATCGGAATTTCGCTATTTCTTTAGAAATTGCACTTTTTATTTATAAATTGCACAGATTCGGTATGAGGTTGGATTAAGTGTAATAAAAAACATTTTTAAATCGTATTCTTTTGGTTCAAACATTTGTTTTGTTTTTAAGTATGCCCACTGTATTTATTAAATCACATATTTCTCTTAATTTTCCTATACTTATTACTAATTAAACTACCTGACTTAGAATCAACAATACTTCTTCTAATTTAAAAAGTGCAAGCAAAACCAACAATTATGGGATGAAAATGATCCCTTAAGTACATTTGATGAGCGTTTGTTGAGAAATTCTGAGTAGTATGTGTCTTTCTTTTTTAATTATTCCCTGCAAAGAAAATAATTGTTTTTTGTAATGTAAATATGTAAATTGTACGTAAACTTTGACTAGTAATTTTGATAGCTACCCAACCTAGGTACCTTTTTTTTTTTTTTTTTTTTTTTTTTTTTTTTTTTTTTTTTTTTTTTTTTGGGTTGGGAAATTATCAAATAACTTCTCCCGCTCTGGGCTGAGCGGGAGGGCGTGTCAGACTTTTACTGACTAAAACCCACCCGTGTTCCTTCCGTTGCCTGTGTGCCAGGGCCACGATATCCCTTTCGGACAAACTCGCAACCCTGGCAGGCATTGGCCCTAACGGACCCCGTCAGTTGGTGCTGACATCTCATTGAGGCGCGCGTGAAACACAACGCGCCGTCGACACGGGCCTGGTCCTTATCGGACGGCGAGCCACCCATCGCTCACCGTCCGCAGGCCCGCGCCTACGGTGGCCGGAAATCAGCTTGCGACTCCCGACGCCCGGGGCGTCTCCTGCGGCGGCTAAGAGCGTGAGGGCGCGAACCCTGCCTCACCCTCACGCGTTCCACCTCCTCCTTCGCGAGCATTACTGCTTCGCAGAAGGAGGTGACGGCCTCCCATGCACTCTCGCTCCGAACCATGGCCTGAACCAGGGCTGGACGCGAGAGATCGCCGCCGCCGATCGCCTCCGTGAGGACACGGCGGTGCTCCGCCCAAGCCGGGCAGACCTCCACCGTATGCTCCACCGTGTCCTCCGGGCGATCCACACAGTGGTGACACCCGGGCGTTTCCTCCCGCTTTATCCTGAACAGGAACCTCCCGAAACAACCGTGTCCGGTGAGGACCTGCGTCAGGCGGAAGGTGAGGACGCCGTGGCGCCTCTCCAGCCACTCCTCAAAGAGGGGACTTATCGCCACAATTGTGGCGTGCCCAGCGCTGGGTTGCGACAATCGCACTCTCCATGTGGTCTCTAGGTCCTACCTAGGCCTAGAATAAACAAGCAAACCTTACCTATAACAGGTACCTAATATTAAATATTACCAGCTGTACGTAGGTTTTATGAATCTCTCTCTACATAAGTTAATATTAGTTTTCTGCTTTATTTTATAAATGATTAACTTCGGTTTACGATTTTATTTCGCGAAATGAAAATGTAGAAACCATCTTTTTACGATCTAATACAAACTAGCATCTTAAAAGCCTGAACGAAAGAATAATTTCCGCGTTTTTTGTTTTATTTTGAGGTAGCTTAATTATAAAATCATTTAAACACAGATATTATAGTTTATACTGAATTGGAAAACAACAATTAGATAATAGTTCGTACTTACATATTTTAAAGCGACGTTGCATTTAGCCACATAAAACACAAACATGTCTTAACTTACACAGTTCATGAGCGCAAGTCAGCGCAACTGATTGACAGGATATTTTGTTCGTTTGTGCGAATAAGTAAGAAGTACCGCACAAGTAAAGAGAGAGCGAGACAGATAACACAATTATTGTTCTTGTATCGCATGCTTAGCGAGCTGACAACAGGAATACAGTAGCGCACTGTCGCGCTTGGCGCTACACAAGGATCTAAAATATAGGTTTAGTTTAAAACTCAAAATATATTTAAATAAATCCGATTCCGATATTGGATCACTCAGTATCGGAATTGTGATATCGGAACTTGCGTTCCGAGATTCCGATATTACGATATTCCGAGATTCCGAGATTCATGCCCTACTGCGAACACCAAAGGGAATAGTAATTATTTTATATTCTCATTAGCGTGTTCACGTTAATTCTTTGTTTTCGATTGTTCTTTTGTGAGGATATAATAATATTAAGTAGTAATTAATGTCCCTCCTCGTGGTAGAGAACAATCCTCATACAGAGAAGGACAGAACATTGGGAACCTCGTATTATCTTTGTGTAGTTTTGACCATTGCCAGGGAGTCTACTCCGAAGATAAATCCGAAGTATCTTCCGAATGTTCGGCCGTTTCCTGACTACGGCTGATTATGGCTGACTACGACGAAAAAGAAAAACAAGACAGTCAAAGAGATAACTCAAAGTCAAAAATGTGAATTGAATTCGGGTAAGAACTTAAAGTCAAAAAGGAAACTTTAGTCAAGAAACGGCCGAACATTCGACCGATACTTCAGATTATCGCTTCAGAGTAGACTCCCTGTATTTTTATTTACAAAATATTATAATACCTACGTATTTAAAAAGGCGTGTCACAATTATAATAACCTTCTAATTATGAAACCTTCGGCAAGCGTTCAGTCAAACACAGAGGAAATCAGAGGAATCTCAGTTAGTATTACAGAGGTTAAGGATTGTATACAAGCTACCTAGCAAGCAAGCTGCTTAATAGCCTAGCAATTTCTGATATAAAATCGTGTTCTTTACAGCTCGAATAGTTTCATCAACACAACACAGATCACATAAGATCGGCGGGCCAAGGCGAGGCATGGGGACGAAATCCGAGAGTTTACACCGAAAACCGCCCGGTTTGTAGAACGTCGGGAACACCTGCCTCACTTGAGTACATAAAAAAGGAAAAATAAAAGAAGGAAAATTATTTATTCTGCACAAACAAAACGCACATTACAAAAAAATAACATAGATAAAATACACACATACAAAGTAGTCAAAAGCCTCGTATTCAATACAATAAAGGATTGACAATCTTCTCCATTGCTTGATGCCAGGGTCCAGAGTCCAGGGCTTAGAGTAAGAAAACTATAGAGGTACGGGTAGCGTGGCCAGATGAGACAACATATTTTATACATATCCATATATGTATATCATCATCATCTTCATAATTTCAGCCGAAAGGCGCCACCGCTGGACATAGGCCTCCCCCAAGCACCACCACTTCGACCGATTCTGTGCTTCCCGCATCCAGCGGATACCTGCGGCCTTCACAAGGTCATCGGTCCACCTTGACCGATGACCTTCCAACACTACGTCTTCCGGTACGCGGTCGCCATTCCAGAACCTTGCGGCCCCATCGGCCATCAGTTCTGCGAGCAATGTGCCCTGCCTTCTGCCACTTAAGCTTGGCAATTCTTCGGGCTATGTCGGTTACCTTGGTTCACCTGCGGATCTCTTCATTTCTGATTCGATCACGTAGGGAAACTCCAAGCATACCCCAATGGACCTAATGACCATAAACCTAACCCTTTACCCTGGGTTTTAAAACAAAAAAAAAACAGCGAATTGATGAATATAAGATGTAGAAAAGTGCCAATATTTAAACTTCACAATTTCATAAAAAAGCCATGAAAGTCGAAGCTTCATGAGCTACATAATGTCGATGACCTTAAAAAAACTGTCACGCACTGAGAGACGGAAATAGTATAGCTTTGTCCTTTTCCTTTACGTATAAACTTAATACTATATCCCTTTCTTGTGAGAATGAAATGGAGCTACCCACCGTCTATACATTTCTTTGTCTAAGGTACAGGGACCAAAGGCAATTTACATTGTGTTACTTACTACTACATAGCCATGTCATTGTCATCGTAGTTGAATCGGGAAGTTCCTCAAGCACCCGTCAGGGTATATAGTATATTCTGTGCTCAAGCGACTGCAAACCAAAGACGCAGACGAAAAGAGTAAACAAACTCATGGTGAGTATGGTGTTCCCGAATAAACAATGTTACTCCTGAGTCCTTTGCGCATATGCATAGTTATAACAAATTACACACTCATTTCATGATGTGGTTTCATGGTGTGGATTTATAACATAATTTATCTGAAGAAAACAGTCATTCAAAGCAACGGGTCTTACCGAAGGGTGCAAGTCATTATCATCATTTCAGCCGAAAGACGTCCACTGCTGGACATAGGCCTCCCCCACAAACAGGGGGATTTGCCATAATCGCCACGCTTGTCAGGCGGGTTGGCGATCGCAGTATGGGTTTAAAAAAATGCATAGAGAACGCTGCTGCCCATTCTCTAGTAAGTCCCTTAGTCGCCTTTTACGACACCCACGGGAAGAAATGGGGTGGTGCTATTCTTTACGTCCGGCACCAAACGGAACAGGGTGCAAGTATCGGTTCTTTAATCGGTTCGTTCTTTAATAGTTATTTTTTTGTTATTTATTAGCGAAACACACTATTTTTGACCTCACTACAGCGAAGAAAATGCTAGGTGCAAGTAAACAGCTTAAATAATTTATATTTAATTAGTGTTTATTTAAAAAAAAAAATATAAGTAACTCGCTCATATTTTAAGACTTTTCTTACAATTCTATCTAAAACAAACCAAAATGATGGAAAGAAGTTTTGAATAATAAGAAGAAAATTTTATTTTTCATGCGGTTGTCATGCTGGCCAGTGCGATTAGTCTAAAATGAGGTTGGCGCACTGACATGAAATAAGTTTTATTGTATTTGCAGTCGACTGGCGGTATAGAAAATTATTGAATAAAAAATTGAAAATTGGAAATTATTATTGATAAAGGTTCGAATTAAAAAAAAAAAACTTTTCACGCAAGCGGCTTAAATGCACTTTAGCACTCGGATTTCGAATGATAAACAGAATCTTCCCGAGGTTGTGAGGTGAGAAAGATGTTTTCATTTCAAAGACACCGACTTCCGAAGTTAAAGTTATTTTTCACTTTGTAAGTATTGTTTTTTGGAAGTCGGTTATTCTTTTTTTGTAAAAAGTTTTTATACGCATTATAATGCAAGGGCGCACACTGCATTTTTTAATTGTTCGAGAATAGCTGCATTACGTTAGTATCTCAGTAAGGGAATGGTCATCAAGAAGCCCTGATATGAATCCAATAAAGCAATTATTATGGGATGAGCTGAAGAGGCATGTTCGAACTAAGAGCCAGCTCCAGAAACTGTACAGGAGCTGAAAACTGCCATCTTGGAAGCATGGGAGACATTCCACAGCACGTCATAGTGGCATTAATTAATTCCATGCCAAACCGCACGAGGGCCGTCGTAAATGCACCATTGTCTTCTTCAAAATTCCATGCTAATTTTGTCCCTGAGAAACGCGAAAAGACAAGTTATTGCAATTAAAATGTTTTTATTTTCGATTTAAAACTTGGAACCAAGACAAATGAAAATGATAGTGAGTGGCAGGCTTCAATACCACATATTTTTGAAAAAGAAAACAACCAATAGGCTACTGCATGATATCTTTTTAATAAAACATTACCTCATATT
The DNA here is from genome assembly GCA_948098905.1 of Tiliacea aurago. Lineage (NCBI taxonomy): Eukaryota > Metazoa > Arthropoda > Insecta > Lepidoptera > Noctuidae > Tiliacea > Tiliacea aurago. The sequence continues at coordinate 20,771,092 of OX402581.1, read as the reverse complement.
ACATACAAAAATGTCTATCAATTTACGCAAAAGATCTTTAGTATCTTTAAATCTTGCGTTAATGTATGTTGGACCCGTCGGCATTGCAATCAATGATTAATTCTCTGGCCTACGAATACTCTAGACAAGGTCGAAAGTGCTTGCGTAGTTCTTAATGAAGATGTATTAGTTTCTCTTGATATACAGCCAACAGTTATTTTATTCAAGGGATTATATATGTACATTCACGTTAAACCGCATTACTCGTAGGTACGTAAATGGAATCGAGTCCGCTTGAGATAATGTTGGCGACATCGGTCCGATCCGATTGGTTAGCGGACCGACGAGCTAGCTAAACGAATTTGGTTCTAATTAGCATTCTGGCGATGTCGTCGGAAATGTTTGAAAAAATCCAACCGGTATCGTACCCCTATTTGAAACTCCTGTATTCCATAAAAAGGAAAATTCTTTGGAAATCAATGTGACGTTGAATTTCATCTGATTCGTCATTGTTTGATTTTTGGACAAGAAAGGCGAGTTCAAAGGGAAATATTTGGAAATTCGATTCTGTTGTTGCCAAACTCGGATTACAAAAGTGTTGGTCCTGAAGGAAATACCAAACAACTGTTTGCCGGGTTAGCTGCTACGGCGTAGCAAACGACATGATAAAATGGCTACGCTTGCTACGCTGTCGAAACAGATGATCGCATGTCAATTGAGTAAATTATATTAGGCTAGCTTTTGCCCGCGGCTTCGCCCGCGTGGATGTCGGAAAATATACCACGGAACCGTACTACTGGGAGTACTTTCTAGTTAACTATAATAACTAACTATAATAGTTAGCCATGGAGCATCGCGGACTTTCTCTTGTGGGTAATGATGAGTACTATAAATAGGTTGTACATTATTTTATGTCTCATTAATAGTTTTCGCAGTGCACGCCAAATAATGACTTTTATAGGCAATTTTTTGATACCTTGGGTTACATTATTGTAATTTTCGTAGGAATATCTATTTTTTATTGAAAATAAAATGTAGCTCATGTTACTCGCTGGTTATGTAGCTTTCTGAAAGAATAAAAAAAAACAGTTCAGTAAATCGTTTTTAAGTTCATCCATTACAAACAAAAAATCAATTCTTTTCTCTTAATAATATAATATAATATTATTATATTATAATTATAATATAATATTATTATATTATAATTATTCAAATATTCTATATGTAATATAATATTATTAGTTTATACTATAATGGTATAAAAAGATGTAGGTAGTAGATTTCTAGTAACTTCCATTGGTCCCATTCTTATTTTAAGAGTCCTTAATACCTCAGCACTAGCTCACTCTTTATCTCGCTTGCTTTTACTGCTCGCGGAAAATACTGGTAATAAAAAAAAAAAACATAGTACCTGCTTTATATTTAGTTCAGTTATTTTCCAAAGTTTCATGATATAATTTGAAGTTTTTTTTTTAATACTTATTGCTTATTGTTCGGTTTGGAGGTAACTTTGTAATTTTTTTCTGTCAAAAAAATGTATGGAATCGTGTTTTAGTCGACTTAACATTAATTCTCAACTTTACCATACATTTATTTCAAAATGAATGCCGTACATGGGCACTTATGAAACGTCAGAAGCTAGGTGCACGATTCCAATTGTTCGTTTCCTATGGAGAAGAGCCGGCAATAAACTCCATGGTCACTCTTTAAAAAAAATAAAATTGCTTTTACAATATTTTCAATTTACAGTGTTAATAGGTATGAGAGGACAGCGTAGGCCCGTCAACTTTTGACGGGCCTACGCTGTCCTCTCATACCAGGTACTTAACAAAATAGAAAATGGTCTACAGATCTACAGTCTATTAAGCCTACATCGTCCTCACATTGACAAAAAAAACATTATAAACTATGATTAAAAATAATAAAAGTTAGTACCTTGTTGAAATTTAAATTGTTAGTATACTCGTAATAATGTCAATTATGAAAAACATTATGTCAGTGAAGTTTGTAAAAAAAGATAAAATTAAATTAAAAAATAACTTCGTAATTTAATATTTAGTCACAAGGAAAATCATTTTAAAGCGCTTTTGCTCTCTCCTACTTCCTCTACTACTGTCGAGCACAGCAACATTTTAAAATATTGCTGTGCTCGACAGGCTCTATGATTGTTTCTATTTAGTAGGTATTATTTACCTGTATGTGTACATTATGGATTGCAATAAAGTTGTTTGAATTGAATTGATCGTGCTAAGCAATTTGAGGTATTGCAGACTCTTAAGGTAGGTAGTCAAATTAATGTTACTATGTTTTATTTTAATTTCAGCAGTGATCATTTCCCGCTGTCAGTCAGACGGTCTGTGCATCAGTAGCGACGGGTGTCCCATAAGCCGGGTCTTGGAGGAAGAAATCAACTGTATGATGGAGCATAAAAACTACGTCTGTTGTTACGTGGACCGGAAACGAATGCCTGTCAACGTGTTCTTAAATTATTATGATTAAACTACTTAAATAATATGATATAAAAAAAACTCAGTTATTTATTGTTTATTTATTTGTTAGTAATTTGTTTAGTTTTTTGTGGTAGTACCTAATTTAGTAAAAATGGACGAAAGTGTGTAACAGGAAGTGACAGCTTGGGCATGGAATAAGTAGGTACTTTTTAATATCATGGAATTAGTAAGTACTTTATAAGGGCATGGAATTCGTAAGTACTTTATAATAGCATGGAATTAGTAAGTACTTTATAATAGCATGGAATTAGTAAGTACTTTATAATAGCATGGAATTAGTAAGTACTTTATAATATCATGGAATTAGTAAGTACTTTATAATAGCATGGAATTAGTAAGTACTTTATATATTGTAAGTAGAGCGGGTCGAATTACGACCAGCGGGCGACCACTAGTAAAGGATAATTATTCCATAAAAATTTCAGTAGGTATTTAGCCTAAATTTTGAGGTTTATTTCTGTCGTTCCTCAGTTGCTTATTACCAAGGTGAGATGTTACACATCTTATGCGACTGTAAGGCTCCCTCTTTTTTTTTTCTATAAGTACGTCAAAGAACCTACTTTTTCTTTGACACATTTTTGATGTCGTGTCGCTTTCACGTCAAGCGAGATCAATATCTATTGAATATAATATGAAGATATTCAGGTGCCTCCAACAAAGCGTAGTTTAGATCTCTTCCATAGCTCGTGTCTATCAGACCGTATGAATAAGACAATATGGGCGGCTCCGTTTAAGTGAGAATCGAGGTATCTGCTCCTTTGGGACTCCTTCCAAATGCTACCTGTCTGCCAACTTTGAATATACCTACTGAATATGTTTTTGTATAGGTACTCCGGCCTTCAGCATCTACTGGTTTTGTTTTACATATCTAAATTAAAATTCTTAGTGTCATAGCTACGCAAGATTTCTGAGATAACCGAAGTCAGAACGCAGGTACTGAAATCTTTACATAAAAATGTTTTCCAAGCAAAATACATGGTTCGCTACAATGATATTATGATAAACAGATATGTTATACACTCACAAAACAACCGAAAAAAGGGCAGCACACATAACCACTTTTCATTCATTTTACATTTCACTACTTGTACTTGTAATTTTGTACTTGTACAAAATTATAGCAAAGAGATGGTTTGATAAAAACAGCAAGAAAAAAAGAGACAGCTAGTGTTGTCAATTGCGCGTGAATGTAAACAAACATTATTCTGGCCACCAATCACCGAATGCGGAATGCGTCCTTGTCGTCCTCACGACAAAACTGTATTTCCATTTCTTTCTTTTTTCTAACCTCCAAATAAGAGAATATTAGGAAAATAATTGAAATATATTAATAAATCGAAGTATATTGCGTGCTTACATGTGGTATGAGATCCCTTGTGTTTTATTAACTTTGGTATCATAACTGGTACGCTTTTTAAACACACACGATGGCATTTTTTTAAATTTTTGCTGCTTCAACTAAGCGTATTATTCGTCGCCATGCGTGTCGCAGACTATAGTTAATTCGTCCCAATTAGGTCGTTTTCGCGTCTTCACGATTGCGCGCTCACAACATATCTGTTTAATAATTATTATCATTGGTTCGCTAGTTATACACAAGCTCGTTCCGCGGCTGAACGTAGGTGAATCTTTAACTCAATGTTTAACGACATAATCTGACGTCGCACTGTTATCCAAACCTGACTAATGAAGTTTAGTTAGGTTGGCTCGTGCGATCCAATCTCGCACCAGGCCTAATGCTGAGCTATAAAGAATTGTACTGGATGTGTTAACAGTTTCCGGGACACCAAACGCTTATAAAGTCAAAGTAAAATTATTTATTTCATATAGGCACGTACTATGGCACTATGTTCTATGTTATAGGGTTTGGTTTCCGCACTTAGTCCTTCATGTGGACCATTGTGCGTGGGCCATGGCGGCCACCTGTTATTTATTCCGTACTATGGCACTTTTAAACGTCAAAACAAAAAATAGAATTGATTCTAGTCGCCCCTTCCAAAAGGTAGTTTCGTATGGGAAGAATGGGCAGAAAACTCCACCGTTCCTCTTTTAAAATGTTTTACAATATTTTTTACATTACTTAAATGTATAATTATATATGTGAAGACCACTGTACCAAATGTATTCATGTCTTAGTTTTTCTACCGCTTTAATAATTTCTTCTTTTGATATTGACTGTATTCCATATGACATGTTTTTACTCGTTTTATACTTTCGCTTGTCTTCTTTCGTTTTCCTGATGTGTTTAACACTACATAGAGTTCGTTCAGTTATTTATTACTAGCGTATTATGAATATTAACACAAATCAAAGGTAAATACCAAACAATACAATTTCTATTATCGTTTAGTGTCCGAAAAGTGTTAAGAACAGCATAGATGCTACCAAAAAATTATAAAAAACCTTCCCAAAAATGTATGATTAAATCTGGTCCGCTATAAGCTTTTTTTAGTCTATTTTCAACGTTCGCTTCTGTCTGACAAGTTCGTCAATAGCTACAATTTCCCCGATAGTTTAAAGGCATGTCCGGGCATGAGGGCACGCGTCTCTGGAGGCACGTAGAACAAAGTACAATCAGCTCCGATTGTTTGTGGGTTTAGTAAAGGTCAAATGAAGCAAACTCAGAAACTACAGTAGGTGCTTTTATATATTTTTAGTTTATCAATGACAGTTTAGCAAATGCTGTCACCAAAGACATTAAATTAGATACTTAACAATGGACGGGACATAGCGAACAAAATCGTAATCCGATACATTTGTCTTAGTGGGCAAAAGTCGTCGTGTCAACCAAAAGAAACTTATTTTCAAGGTATATGCCTACTTATGCAATATGGTATTGCAAATTTCGGAGTGATAAAATGACTAGACTTATCCACGGTTTATTTTCGTTAATATTTTGTAATTTATCCAGAATTTAGATATTTTTCTTAGAAGTTTCAAACTATTTGACGGTTCGTAATCAAAGGTTGGTGTCGGTAAAAGTGTAACGTGTCAAAATTAGCTTTTATTGAGTTTTGCTATATTACGCTAGATGGCGTCTCTGAGACATGGGATCACAATTTTTCTATGACTTTACTTCTGATGGCGTCTCTTTAGTATCTATCTTAGTAAATCTCTTTGGCTGTCACGGATGAAATTAAATTCTCTCCGCTACTTCAAAACATTTTACGGTTTAAATTCATTTTTATAAAGTTATAATACAAAAGTCACCATGCTCGTGAAAGATGAAAAATTGTATTGTGTCTCCAGCTGGGGCGGTGTCGTTTCTAGTTAAGAAGAGTGTTGGCTCTAATTCAGCTCGCTCGGATATTGCAATTTCCATCCAGCTCACGCCCACTGCGTCTCCCTTCCATTTCGTTTCATATTGCGCTGCAGTAACAACACTTGACGTTTATGAATCTAATTTCGCAGGTAACACCTCAGTCTGATTATCCAACTAGTGCTATGGAGATTTCCAGCTAACACGCGGCAGGAATTACACTCTGACGTTACATTACTGTTAGGTTCATTATTCTGTATTTTTAAAATCGAATAAACTGACATATCGATTATTCAGAACGATTATTTATGTGGCAACCTTTGAGTATTTATCTACTAAGGTGGCAACACCAAGCGGTGGTGGTTGAAAAGTGGTCAAGGAACTGTCAGAGAAGACGCAATTCGGCAACCGATTCGTACATTTGTTTTTTTTTGGAGCGAGCTACGTGTCGGTCAAATTAGAGTAACAGTCGATAATTCTAAATAATTATTGTATTGAAGTAATTAAAGCATATAATTATCTACGCAAGGAGTTTTCTTACACTACTCGCTGTTTCATAGAAGTTATTAGTGGGAATTCACGTATAACTACTCAGAAGATGGAAACTGTTTGCTTCCACTAGTTCAAACAACATAGGTTTCGTACAACATAGGTTTTCATACAATAGGTATGGACGTCCATTGCCCCACAAAAGATTTTCCTCAACAACAGGCTACCGCCGACCCTTTTAATGAAAAAAAATTAGACGCTTTGTAATATTTTTAATTTTATTCACAATCCGTGTATTGTTCTGTGAGAGGAGGGTCGGCCGGAGGGCATACCGCTGTTATAATATTCAGCCGCCATACCACAATGTTTTATTTAGCCATCTCGGCGGCTTCAATATTCATCACTGTACTCCGAGCCCTCTTAGCTCCTGAATAAAATACTCTAGACATCTCCACGTCTACATTTAGGCTTTTGGTTCATTTTTAATATGGTGCAGAATGGTTATGTAAGTGGCAGAAAATTCATAACCCTATATTTTAAAATACAATGCTTTTTCGAAAATAAGCAGTAATGTTAATGTCAGCTCGTACTAACAAAATGTATTATTTATGTGAACTAATTTATTTTTATAAAATATTTGAATCATGTAAAAATTACCAGAAGTAGGTAATAATATTATTTACCTATACCATATTAAAAAGGAGGGGAAATAAAAAAAAGGGCATTGGGCATCAAAAAATTCGTCCGCAACGCTGTCTACAGGAAAAAAAGGCTGGCATCTTTGCCGCGTTGTACGAGTATGGCGATGCTGATTCTTGAGCCAAAAAATAGGCCAGCCCTCTGGTCACGTGAGGAGTCGACCAACCAATGTTAATTGTTAAATATAATTTCAAATAAACACCGCATTTTAAAACAGATTCACAGCCAGCTCTGTGAAAAAATACGTTAACCCGGAAAGTAGTGCGACATTTTAAAAGATAAAAATATTCAAGCAAATAGCGCCCATTAAGAGACAGTAAGCACAAAACTTATGAGAATAAGAGTCAGTCGCCGAGCAAAATGGATATTTGTTGAGTCCGAAAGCCGTTGAGCTTCGTGAAGGAGAGGACGACTGAGCGCGGGACGTGACCGCACTTTTCAAGTTATGCCTCTTTTACATCAACATCATTTAATATTAAATGTGTTTGAGTTAAAACAACTTATTTCTTTAATTTTCTTTTAAACTTTATCCTTGAAGCTTGATAGGCACGCAGTAAAATAAATTCAATTAGGATGATGACCCTTTTTAAAAGCTTTTTGCCTCTGTTTTATAATTCCATCAGTCTAATTATTTGATGTTTACTTTTACAACTCCATTTGTGCCGTGGCCCATTAGGCTACGGCTGCATTTCGCATGTCTCGATTCTTTTTAACGGAACAGTCTGGGTACTTATTTGTGCATTGGGAGGTGAACTCCTAGGGCGAGGTCACAATTTAGAATAAATTCCCAGAACACCAAAGCTTCCGAAAAGCTCTCTGACCTGTTACATTTATTTCATACTAGCTGCGCCCCGCGGTTTCACCCGCGTAAGTCTCGATCCCGTGGGAATATAGGGATAAAAAGTAGCCTATATGTTAATCCAGGGTGTCAGCTACCTCGATACAACATTTTATCAAAATTGGTCCAGCCGTTTTTACGTGCAAGAATAACAAACATCCATCCATCCATCCATACATACTTACAAACTTTCACGTTTATAGGTAATATTAAAAAATAAGTAGGAAAGGATTCCGCACGACTCCGTTCTGATTACATTACGTTCGCGGTAAATCAGTTGAGGTGATGTCAACTGCTGACGTAGGTTACCTCACAAAATGTTGGGAACGAGCCCCAACTTGTTCTCATAATTCCTTCAGGACTTCGCTAAACGCTATTGGTATCAAAGTGTCAGCTCAACCGAGCAACCACAAGCCCCTTAGCGTTGGAGAAGTTAGTGTCGGCCCGACTTGTACCCCTGTCTACGTCGCTAGTTGATTACTATTCCACTTCGAAGCCGGCTGCACGTTCCATCTCTTAATTTGATAAGATATTTCACAATGAGCGCACAGTGTACAGCGTTTAACATTTTCGGTTGTTTGAGTACGACACACTCGTGTGCTGAGGTCTTTACCGCAAACATTGGCTGACGTAGTGAAGATGTGGCTACATGAATTGACACCATACCGTCGTTAACAAGATGAGATGAACTTTATAGTTCTTAGTTTATGATTTATGCCACGAGTTTGAAGCCACTAATCGGTTTGAAAGATAGAGAAGTGTACGGATTTCTAGCGCGGTTAATGATCTAAATGATCATACCTATGTCTTAAAAATGTACCTATGTAAGTTTACTTTTAAGGTGACGATAACCGACTTTTAATGATTTTATACTGAAGATCACGTCTAAACGAATACCGCCTTATTACAAAACAAGATTTATATTATATTTTGACATGGCTTAAACCATGGAGCCAGTTTTTGTAATAAGAACGTAACAGTGATTGAAATACCGTTCTTTATACAAAACTGAAAACTTAGTTCGGTTCTAAGTTGTCAGTTTTGTGTTTAGGAACTTTACCTTACTTGGAATAAAGTTCGAAATTCAATAATGACTCCATGTTTTAAACCTGGGTCTGAAGATAAACCTTGTTTTGTAATAAGAGGGATAGAGTTTAATGATTTGAAAAAAATAATAAGATTAATTAGAGCATTTTCTCAATAACTTAATAGGTGAATATTTTAGATTATGTTTATATTACATAGTGAAATTAATTTGTAAAGTTATGTCTAACGCAGATAAAAAACTGAGAATGGCGTAAAATCTACCAAGTATATTTTTCGGAAACCTTCACCAATTTAAAGATAAATAAATTACTGATCTTTTAGTATACGCGTTTTTCTTAAATACCTTTTGTTTTGTGTATAATAAATTAATAATGCGTCAAATTGGGGACAGCGCTCCTTGATGGGCGAGTCCTATTACTGGCTGAACGTACGACGCGTGGCGTGAGCTCAGTACAGAACACGCAAGCTAACCACTCAAGGTCACTGGCATTATCTGAGTCTTAAAAGCAGTAAAAAAGCAGAGGAATGGATACTATAAGTATCTATATATATATATATACTATACTATATAATGGTTTCAATAAGCACGTGGGGAAGTTGAATCTCTATACCTAGTTTTTAATAGCTCTGTGATCAAACATGCAATGCTCACGCAGTAAACACCTGACAAAAAAACCGGCCAAGTGCGTGTTGGACTACGCACAATGAAGGGTTCCGTAGTTGGGATGAATGTATCCCAAAAACAAACTTAACATTGTAGTTGAAAAACAATGTTCTCCCATAGGTACTTCGATATACGCGACGGTCAATTTTCCAACTGGAAATGTAAGTTTGTAATTGAAAAAAAATATTCTTTTAAGTGATACAACTACAAATTATAGATTTTCGGACTTTTTCCTCTACTTGTGCTGTGAGACCTTGCTTCTTGCCAAATTTCATGATTCTAGGTCAACGGGAAGTACTAACCCAAGCCGCCTTATTACAAAACGAGATTTATATTTTGACATGGCTTAAACCATGCAGCCAGTTTGTGTAATAAGAACGTAACAGTGATTGAAATACCGTTCTTTATACAAAACTGAAAACTTAGTTCGGTACTAAGTTGTCAGTTTTGAGTTTAGGATCTTTACCATAGTTGGAATAAAGTTCGAAATTCATATGTGTTTTGATTTGTTTTCGAGTAAAAATATGTTGCATAAATCGCCATATTTTTTTATTGCATTGATTTGGAAGCTTGATTTTTTTAAAGCTTCAAGGGACCATAGAACTACGTATTCAATATTAATTTCGACAGACTGACAGACAGATAGACAGACGGACAACGAAGTGATCCTATAAGGGTTGCGTTTTTTCCTTTTGAGGTACGGAACCCTAAAAATACAGACATGACCCTACATTAATGTACCTACAATATCTACATAGACCCGCTTAGCATCCGTCACAAAGAAAAAGAACGGTCAAAGGTTAAAGGAATTTGGAATAAGCGGCACCTATAGACGCAGATCAAAGAGCATGATCACAAAGAGATCGAAGGACACGAGGCTTTGGTCGGAGGCTTTCAATCGAAACCTTCTGAACGGAGAATTGCCCTGATCGACGCTTCTCGGATACCAATCACGGATCTGTACCGATTCCGTCGCAGATAATATTGGTTAAATCCGTTAAATCGGTATATTTTGTATCAAAGGGCGTTTGATGTGACAACACTAATTAGTTACATCGATTTTAAAGGATTTTTCTTTCCACTACGTAGTAATGCTATTGGTTATCATTAATCACTACAAAACCGATCACAAAGCACGTATCTTTTGCTTAGAACCAAAACAGTGCAGAAATGTTGTATGAAATCTCATTGTTGCACTGTTTTTCAGTGCAACAATGAGATTTCATACAACATATCTGCACTGGTTTAATTTTTATTTAGATATAAATTTACCACAGAGGTTTAATGTCTCCCATTAAGTTTAATAGAAAATGTATGCATTAGATCAAAAAGATACTGGCTGACAATAAAAATCGGCTGAATAAAACCGACTTGGTGAAAAACTTTGTTTTTATTTTGAGTAGCTATATTTTATCACGGTAGGTAGATTGGTAGTTGAAAGAAAAGTAGATTACGCACCTTGCTAAAGTGAGTAATTAAAGCACTCGTGCTAATTTAGTGCCCTCACATGCGCTCGGACATTACACTCGTGCATTAATAACTCATTTTGCGCTCAGTGCAGCAAACTACTATTATTTCACTGGACTCGTGGTACCTATTTCTTTTCCACGAGAATAACCCACAGAAATGAATGTAAGCATAATCAGCCTATAGTAAAAAAGAAGAGTAAAGAATAGCACCACCCCATTTCTTCCCGTTGGTGTCGTAAAACGCGACCAATGGACTTACTAGAGAATGGGCAGCAGCGTCCTCTATGCATTTTAACACCATACTGCGATCGCCAACCCGCCTGCCAAGCGTGGCGATTATGGAACCCCCCCCCCCCTTTGGGGGAGGCCTATGTCCAGCAGTGGACGTCTTTCGGCTGGAATCAGCATATAATGTTCCCATTGCTGGGACACAGGCCTCCTCTCGGTGAAAGGGAGAGCGCCGTAATCCAGCACGCGGGCCCAGTGCGGGTTGGTAGATGTCACATGTCTTCGATGTTTTTGTTCTAGGACATGCCGAATTCCTCACGATGTTTTCCTCCACCGTTTCGCGAGCAGTGGTAATGAAATAATGTACACAAAGCAAAGCGTCTGTCAGGGTCCGAACCTACGACCTACAACTCGTAAGTCGCGGCCGTTACCACTGGGCCACCACTGCTTTTAAATTCACATTGTACATTAAATGGATAACAAAAACTATAATTATAACATTAAATGGAAATATAAAATCAAAAACAAATAAAAATATCTAAAGTACATACCTACATCTTTTATGGGGTACTGTGTTAAATGTTACAACAAAACACCTTGTGATAATTGTATTGCAACTAAATTAAAGAAAATTTAAAACTCTTAATAAAAACAATTTGTCAACAAGCATATTACAAATTAGAGTATTATATCCAAGATGCTTGGAAACATGCTGGTCCAGCTCCATAGGACAATCTAGAGTCTAGACAAAATCAAACAGGTTGCTATTTTAATTGAATCATTTACTATTTTTATGACATTTATTTTAGATTCTGTGATTACCTTAACTCACACTGATATTGTTATTATTTAGGTTTTTTTTTACAATTTTTGTAAATATGTGAGCACCATGTATCTATCACATAATTAATTTATCTGTCATTGCTTCATTCTTAACTCTTTTTATTACCTATTGCGGTATAGTAATTTTATTCTAGGTGAACTTTAAAAAATATTGTACAAGATTTTAAAAGAGTAACGGTGGAGTTTCTTGCCCATTCTTCTCCATACGAAACTACCTTTTGGAAGGGGCGACTAGAATCAATGAATCAATTCAATTTTTTTGTAAATATTGACATTCAAAAGTGCCATAAATGTGCCTATTTGAATTAAACAATTTGACTTTGGAAATAAAGACACAATTTCAGCCTGTAAACGCTCACTGATGGACACATTCGGTTGACAAATGGATTGGTGATCGCTGTTTGAAAACAAACAGGAGTATTAAGGCGCCGATAACCGATACATCGTTCATGAGATGATTTTATTTCGTCTAGCGGTTTTTTTTTGTGTGGGATATTATCAAATAACGTCTCCCGCGCTGGGCGGAGCGTGTCAGATTTTTACTGACTAAAACCCACCCGTGTTCCTTCAGTTGCCTGTGTGCCAGGGCCACGGTATCACTTTCGGACAAACCCGCAAACTTGGCAGTCTACTGGTCCTAACTGAGAATTAAGGTATTTTGGTCAATATTTAATTACTTTGTCGGAAAACAATGTCGTCAGTGGGTGACACAGCAGCTTTTGTTAGGTCATTACGACGCGACGGTGGAAAGTTTGGCAACGGTCGGACGAGACGGGGCGACATCAATCATATTTTGACATTCGATTTTTTCCGTCCGCTCCTGCCTGCGGGATGATGTAGGGATAACTTTTTGAAGTATTGTCACTTTTATTATACGAATTTCGAGCTTAAGTTCTGACAGGACTCAGGATCAAATTGATGCAAAGTATTGTAAGTAATTGAAAAAGTATTCTTTATATGTTATTGTTACATCTTGTCGATTTCCGTTCAATTCAGTTAGGAAACTTGCGGGTACTTTTGGTAAAATAGGTTTAGTTCTTATCTCTCAAAATAATTTCTTCCACCACGAAGTAGGTAATTAGGGTCTACATTTTTAGAAATATGTTCTCTAACGTGTGATTTATATTTCTATTATAGTGCTATAAAGTCACACACAACAGTCTGTTGAAAATGTGCTGCTCAAATAAGCGAAAAAAATAAATAACTCCTGAACCTTTGCTGTTTACAAGATCAAGGGCGTAATTATCAGCAATGGGAGCATACCTAATTCAGTATTTAATAAAATGATAGCAGAGGTAATCAACAAACGGGCGGGCCTGTAATCCGTGCCGTCCTGGGCACACCCGTAAATCACGGGCGCGCGACGCAATTTATCGCTTTAGCCCCCCACATTCGCACACACACACGCATCGCTTTTTATTGCGTCATAGATATCAGTATTCACGCATAGTGAATATATTTTACTATCCCTGGAGCGACAACCTTCAAGACATCCCGCGACACCCATAAAATATTAGTTCTCGTTTCAAATTTTCTGGAAGACAGATTTTTGTTAGGATGAGAAAACAAATTGAATACTTAACAAAATAAATAAGAAATGAATACATTTCAGATTACTCCGGAAACGAACAGAAAGTACATCAATTACAGGCACAAAATTAATAATATAAATACGTTTCATCCGTTCCGGTGTTGAGATAAAAAAAGATTAAAAGAAAAATATAATAGCATTTCATAATGTATATTTTTATGACAAACGACCTGTTATCTAAGGATAAAAGCGTTGTAAATATTTGTAAATGGAACGACATTCTTTAATCTCTGGTATTTTTGGGAAATAAATGATTGCCTTCAGGTAATTGTACACCTGTCCTGAAATGGACTTTGTTAGGAAATTAAATTTTTATAGTAGGTATCAAGATAAGCTTCTTATAGCATAACTATAGAAACCAGCATCCAATGACGAAGATTAAACTCCGTTTTAAATCTGTTATTACACCTTCATAATTATGTAAGCATGCAAGTAAGTTATGCAAAAAATGTTTAATAAACTAGAAAGTACACACTAGATATGTACATTAATTCTATATGTGCATATTTAAGTATTGTAGTACAATACTTTATGAAATAAATTCAGAAAATAATTTCTACCCAAAGCATAAAAAACGATATTACTTTCAAACTACTAAGATATTTTAATTTTAATTTTTGTATGAACAGACTATCTTTAAGTAATTCTATGTGTGATTATTTTTTTAATATTCATATTTACGTTACTAAAAATAAATAATCCATATGAATCCGAACAATGGCCCAGCGTGAGTGCAACGCGCATTTGTATGGCCAAGGACAACGACGATTACCCGACCCTTAAAGGGATGAAAACTCAATAGGATTCGTTTAAAAAAAAATAAGTAACAGTCTTGCGTTACTATCGCTGTAACTAACTTCTCAGATTTATTTTTCATGAAAGGGTCCGCTCTTTCAGAGTCAATATCTATTCTTCGACATCTTAACACAATATAATTATATTTATAAAAAATACTAGTTTTTGCCCGCGGCGTTGCTCGCGTTAATTTAGAATTTGATAATCATTTCGGGTTGTACTCTGCTTTTTTAAATTTAAAGTGCTATTAAACACACACAAACATAAACTCACGCCTTCTTCCCATGGGGGTAGGCAGAAACTATGGAACGCCACTTGCTACGCGCAAGTGCGCGCTTGCTAATACTCGTACATCCCATAATAACATAATTTATTTTATTTTATTTATTTATTAGGAACAATTTTAGGTATAACTTAACAAAAGACACGAAGATAGCTACAAAAGTAAAATACTGTGGCGCAGCTATCAACGCCCCATACAACATACATGGAAGACATTTGTTCCAGACACAGCTTTAGGAAGTCTTATAATAAAATTAACAATTACAAAAGACAAATTCACTCAAAAGTTTGTATGTAATGATGTAGAGTGGAAGTGAGGGCGAGAGTGTTTGTGAGTGTGTGTGAGTGAGTGTGTTAGAGTGAGTAAGATGTGAAATTAGTCTATTATGAGAGGATGCTAGCATGAGGGTTTATTTATGATACTAAAAGTTGCTCAGTTGCATCATAGGACATACTAGATTTAAGCCAGTCTGTCAATTTGTTAAAGGGTAGATTTTGACTCTCCTATTTATATTATTATAAAGCCTAGAGCTAATGTGGTTGAAGTGGCGACCTACCAACGCAAACCTGCAGAGCTCAGTTTTACAGATTATGTCAGAGCGTCGCTTTTTAGTAAGGTACTGAGGGTCGTAAAGCAAAAGGTGGTGTTTCTTAAGCACTGTGTGCAGTACGTACAGCTGTCTTACTGCGAGGACCTCACAAAGTGAATACAATTCGGTAGTCGGAAATCGAATAGGTTTCCTCGCGAGTACTTTTAACACAGCTCTTTGAGCCCTCTCTAAACGCAATATTGTAGTCTTGTGGGTTCCCCCCCACGTAGTTATGCAGTAACCGAGAACTGATTGAGCGAGAGCGAAATAAATCATTTTCAGGCATTGAAAGTCAGCAGCCGTGCGAAGTTTTTTGAATAAATAAATCAGTCTTCTGACACGAATCACGATAGAGTCAACCTGTTTTTTACAAGTTAGAAGATTGTCCAATATAACTCCAAGATATTTGATACTGTCAGACCGTTCTATCTGGGCACACTACAGGTGGTGGCCGCTGGGTAAGGACAAACATGAGTCATGATCCCAAATGTCATAGGTGGTTGGCCAAGAATTCCTGGGGAAAAGGGGATGAACTTGGTCTTTGAGATATTGAGTGTGAGCAGATTCGAGGATAACCACATCATGACCAACCTCAAAGCAGCCTCTGCCTTCTCACGAGCTTCAGGCCAGTCCTTACCATGGGTTAAAAGAGCAGTGTCATCCGCATATGTAATTATTTTTGTGTTCGGAAGAGATAACTGACACAGCTCATTTACATAGATAAGAAAGAGGGTTGGTCCTATGACACTACCCTGAGGTACACCAAAATTCATATTTACAGAATTGCTAATAAATGATTCCATTTTAACAACCTGTTTACGCCCCGTCAGGTAGCTACGAAAAATATCGAGGACAATACCACGAATGCCAGATTGTTCCAGCTTATTAATTAATTTGGGGATAGAAACGGTATCGAACGCCTTAGATAGCTCTGCTTGTTCCATAATATAATTCGATCATGATTCGAAAGACACGTGGCGCCATCTATTATGAAAAGAACGTTATTGTTGTTTTCCTCTGGAATAGTACTTTTTTTGGGATGAAATGTACGCTATGTCCGTTTCTGTACACTTGACAACGTATACGCAAAATTTCAGGATGATCGGTTTAGTGGTTTAGGCGTGAAAAGGTAACAAACAAACAAACTTACTTTCGCATTTATAATATTAGTTAGGATAATTCTATATACGTAATCAGCCTATAATGTTCCCACTGCTGGGACACATGCCTCCTCTCTACGAGAGGAAGTGGGCTGTAATCTACAGGTGCATCCACACCGAAGTTAGGTACTTTTTGTATAGCAACATTTTCAACATAATAACATTTTAAGTATTTTTCTATAACTTTTGCGGGTTTTGGTATAACTTTTTGTTATCCGTTGTTGCCCACTAACATTTGAAAACGTTGAGCCTCCTCAAAAAGTAACTCCTTTCTGGAAGCCCCTTACCACGCTCGCCTAGTGCGGGTTGGTAGATGTCACATGTCTTCGAATTTTTGGTTCTAGGACATGCCGGTTTCCTCACGATGTTTTCCTTCACCGTTTTGAGAGCTGTGATGATGAAATTATTTACACAAAGTAAAGCGCCTGTCTGGGTTCGAACCTAATACGGCCTACAACTCGTATAGTCGTGGCCGTTACCACTGGGCCAAAACTGCTATAAAAAAACTACTTAAATTCGATAAAACAAATATAATTATAAATATAACTCCTGCTCCTTTTAATCCATCCAAAGGTTGTCTGTAAAAGATCGCTTTTAGCGATAAGACCGCCCATTGTGTCACCCTATGTAAAATTTAAACATTTATATCTGTAACTTTTATGGTGTACATAATAAAGAGTATTCTATTCTATTCTATTCTATAATTCTATAAAAAAATAATATACTTATTTCACTAATAGGGTACAAACAATACAAATATTGTAAATCGTCATAACAGTGGACAGGCACCTAGGTACCTATCACGTATTTTACATTTCTGCCAACTATTATTATTATTATTTTCATTTATTACATATACATAATTATATATTTTATTTTTAGATAGATTATATTTTTAAATATTTTTATAAAAAACATTTAAAAATACAAAAACACAGTAGTCCATAGGCATCAGGAACAAGGTCCAAGCTGCCGGTGGTTAGGGCTCTAGAGAGAGCAACCTCCTCACTATGCGTGCCGTGTCGAGGAGTACTGTTATTTTGCTACGCATTCGAGCGGATAACAAGCATAAAATGAATATTTCATTTGACGCATGCAGCAAAAACATAATAAAAAGTACTTAGTTCAAATCAATAAATAAATAAGAGATAACTATTCTATTCACCACTAATATAATAAAATTGTTAGTGAATCAAATTCACTAACAATTTTATTAATTATCTAATAATATAAAATAGTTGAAGTTAATCACCACTTATATAATATAATGCATTTATTATCTATAATTCATTTATTTATCTATTAGTAGCAACAATTTAAATACTTAATTCATCAACAATTTAACTATACTTCTGCCAATTACCGCATGGCATATCCCCGAGCACCGCAGTATGCATAAACAAACATTCAAACCTGGATTTACGAGCACAGACACCTCAGGGAGTTGTGCTGCCCTCAGCACCCGGCTTCCGGACAACGGAACTGCTCAACATTTACAGAAACTGGATGAGCTACGCTCGACGGTCCGAACCAGGACAGAATGAAAAATAAACCTATCAAAAAGTTTGACGATGAATAAAGGGGAGAGCGGGCCACTCTGAACAAATTTTTCGCATTCCGTCCGCTGTATTTTAAGGGAGAAGTTAACGCAGCGGCCATTTTTCTCCATAATTCCGAGAGAACTACAATATCTACGTTTGTGGGTAGAAACTTTTGAAATTGTAATTAGCGCACTCTCGTTACTGGGTTTTTTCTATTGTGTGCATTGTACTGGGTTTTGAAGAAGAAATACGCGAACAAAAAACGCTTGTTTCAAGGGAGAAATATCCATTTTAAAATAGATTTGTTTCCGCTGCGAGCTATACTATTAAATAGAACAATGAATGAAATGGGCAGTGAGAAGCTTGTTTATTTCGAATGTTTAAGAGGCCGGCGATTGATGCGTACTTCATACCACCGTAATAAAAAAGGACAATGATATAAAGACGAGATATGAGGAATTTAAAATTTCAATAGAAAACCAATTTTCATAACTCTTGTTTAAATCAGTGTCCTTTCAAAATATATATTTGGGGACATAGATATTCTGTAATAAAATCGAAATAAATACACACCATCTTAAGAAATTATGTTTGATTTACAAATTATTTTGGTATTACGTTTGTATGAACTGCGCATGCTACGCCGGCCCCTTTAAACAATTTAATTCCTCTGGGTACCGCAGAAGAAATATATCCGCGCAAGTACTTTAGTTGAAATCGTTTATGTGGGAATATATTGCCGCCCCTTGATATAAAATCGAAGACACTTGGTGTCCGTAATAATTCTTTTACTACGAGTTTATGGGTTGGTTAGGTAATAATTTATGCTCCAGACCCTTCTGTGGTCGCAGATCACTGTGGGAGAGGAAGATAAACATACAGTGTGTCACCTGCGCGACACCTGCGAAGATTTTATGGAGATGTAGACGGGGTTCAACGCTGTGATTTGTCTAATAGATTTTTAGTATTTTACTAACAAAAAAAACTTAAAAAAAAAAATAGTAACCGACTACCAAAAATAACACTACAAAGTGAAAAATAACTTTAATTTCGGAAGTCGGTGTCTTTGGATCTGTATTTGAGTTTTTTGCCACCGACTTGCGAAATTAAAGTTATTTTTCACTTTGTAGTGTTATTTTTGGTAGTCGGTTACTATTTTTTTGTAAAAAGTTTTTTATTTTTCACTTTTTAGTGGGTCAGTTTTGAATTTATCTGTTACAATAGCCTAATGTTAACTGCTCATCACCTTTTATAAAATATTGCTTTTCCCGATGCTGGGACGTTGATTGTTGAGGAGTTCTCCTGGTAAGAACCAGGAGAACTGCCACTCACCATATGCATAGTGACGAGCATAATTTGCTTAATCGCCCGTTAAATAGGTACTCATTATTATATTGTTCCGGTGGCCATCTGTGGTATTCATCATCAGTTCCACTTCACCAAATGGGGCTTTCGGAGAGTAAATGCACGAGTTTCTATGAAAAGTTTCCAAATCGCTATAAGTTTGCATATAAAATTTGAGGGTTTCCCTCGATTTCCATGGGATTCCCTCATCAGATTCTGATTTGGTGGCAATGGGACCACCTCGGGAGTATACCCTTTCAAACAAAAAAATAATTTTCAAAATCGATTCATAATTGACGGAGTAATCGCGTAACAAACATACAAAAAAAAAAAACATACAGCCGAATTGAAAACCTCCTCCTTTTTGGAAGTCGGTTAAAAAAAGGAAATTCAAAAAACCCGACGGCGTAAAAGTGAACTTTAAAAAAGATGGAAAGAAGATTTATATAAATTTATACTACAGTCGGAGGGAATAGGTGTTTATTGATGCCTCCGACTGCATGTGATTGTTAATAGTATTCCATCTTTTTAGGGTTTTTAAAGTTCACTTTTAGGCAGTCGGGTTTTCTGAATTTTTTAATTTACTATTTTAATTTTACACTTTTTAGTTTGGATTAGAAGACGGTAAATTACTCACTTATAATCGGGTGATAACGGCCTCTTAATCAATCACTCCAAAATTTCGGGATAGTTTTTTTATAATTTCTCATTTCAATTACATTTAAACATATATTTTTGTATATATTTCTGTTATAACCTTTTAAAACCCTTCATGTTAATACCCCACTCGATAGGCTTAGGAGATATATTTTTTTCGAAAACACGCCTTTTGGCGACAAAAAAACCCGCCATTTTGGTTTAAAAAAAGTTATGTATCCAGTGACACTCGCGCAATAAAGCCAAATCTAAAGACATATCATTCATCAAAATCGGTTCAGCCGTTTAGTAGTTATGCGGGAACATAGGGACGGACATACATACAGGTCAAATACATAACCCTCCTTTTTTGGCATCGCCGCAGTCGGGTAAAAAGATGTAGTGACAACAATTTAAAAGAGTATTATACTTAGATGGTTTGGTCATGTTGAGAGAATGAATGAAAGGCGACTAACAAAAGGTATTTACAAGGCAGAAGTGAGTGGAAACGCTGGGAACGCCCTAGAAGGACATAATATAGTGACCTTATTGGTGATGTTCTTCAGAAAGGTCAGGTGCGTAAGTAAACGTAACTAGCACGTTTGCGTTAATATTTTTATTCTCACCCTTATATTCTTAGCATTATGATCTATCGGTCAAATTTTAACGCAAACGAAATAGTTTCGTTTACTCTCTTGCAAACTTACACTTGGGGTAGGTACTGATGTATGAACGTAAACGAAGCAAAAGGAGTATGTCAGGACGTAACAGGTGGCCTTCTATAGTTTCTGCCTACCCCCATGGGAAGAAGGCATGAATATATGTATATACAAACAAAACCGACATTTCCATACATAAATATAGTGCGCATACATTCAGTTAAAAAGTAGTTCACTTTAACAGTAAATATGTTATCAAATTGCAGGTAAAATTAAACTCATCAAGCAACATAGAGGTAAACACGCGAGCGGGTACAGTCAGCCAGTCAAACTCGGCCAGCTTCTACACAAGTAACAGGTAACTTTATCTGGAAACTTCGTGTTGGTAGCGCGTTGTTCTAGTTTTTGTGCCAACGGTACGTATATGTGTGTTGACACTGCATAATAAATGTGGAAACGCTAAGTTCGCTGTGCAACTTTGAAAATAGAATTGAATTCGTGTATGCCGTAATTTATTTTCAGTGCTGGCTACACAACGCAGAACGTAGCTCTTTGAGAAAATAGGGGTTGTATTTGTAGAATAATGAGGTATTTTAAGAGTTTACATTGGTCAAAAGGAAGTTTTCAATTACCACATGTGAAGTTAAATAAAATCTTGTACTATAAGCGAAAAATCCTAATTTCACTCTATAAATATAAAAAACTAGCTGACCCCAAAGGTTGTCCTGTCCAAACAATAATTCGTACAAAATTTCCGTAGAGGTTTAAAAAAATAAAACACTGTTTAAGTTTTTCTGAATTTTCCAATTTCCCCGTCAACTTTTCAAATTTTTCTCTTCATAAGAACTTTCCTTGGACGAATATTTGAAAATAATTGCAGAATTAGTCGAGTCGTTCTCGAGTTTTGCGCTTAGCAACACATTTAGCCATTCATTTTTAGGGTTCCGTAGTAAACAAGGAACCCTTATAGTTTCGCCATGTCCGGCTGTCTGTCCATCCCTCCGTCTGTCCCCGGCTTAGCTCTGAGACGCTTAGTCCTAGAAAGCTGTAATTTGGCATGGGTGTACATATTAATCACGCCGAGAAAGTCGTTTTTTTTTAGGGTACCTCCCTTGCACGTAAAACGGGGATGATATTTTTTTTTCTCGTTTAATACATTGCGTGGGATATCTTTGGATAGGCCGTTTAAAAATATAGTGGGTTTGTGAAAGCCATTTTTCAATTCTGAGATCCGTTTGCGTAATATTAAGCTTTAAAGTGCTATTTTTTGTTAGAGTCAAGTGTCCCACCCCTGCCAGCTAAATGTTTGGTTTTGGATATGTGAAAAAATTCATGGCAGTAGTATATATAACGAAATTAAAAGGAAAACTATCACAGCTAAGAAGGGTTTACAAGTTAACGAGTAATAGTCGACCAACTTAAATTTGCAGTCGGAGATTTGACCGTATATCGATGTATGGGAGAGCATGTTTTTTAACTACAATGTTAAGTTTGTTTTTGGGATAAATTCATCCTAACTACGGAGCCCTTCATTGTGCGTGGTCCGACACGCACTTGGCCGGTTTTAGTTATATAGATTCGACCTCGTGTTAAAATCTAACCAACTTCCTCTTTTTGCAGTAACTGGCTCGCACATCTAAAAAGCTAAAAAGGCATGTATTCGAACAACGTGAGTTTGAACACACCCAGCCGAGCCGGCTTCATCCGGAATTTAATAATTGACCACACAGGCGGAACAAAAAATTGGACCAGCACAAATGCACGGAACGGGTTCCACGAAAAATATTATAGTCTACATCATCCTACACGACCCTCGTTACGAAAATATATACTTTTCTTCCGTTATTCATATTAAGAATATTAAAATGAGCAAACAAGACGAGCACGGTAGCGAGTAGGTACAGTCGCCGTCAGATATATTGTAGCAGACAAGGTGACCAAATACTTCTGAACAATTTAAAATGTCAATAAGTTCCAAACACTACAAGTTACCGTTAATATCTGAACAGTCATTACTTCATTAATATCTGAGCAGATGCTTGTCAATAATTTCTATACACATAACTAACCAAAAATATCTGAACACTTACAACGTCAAGTGTATCTACGCAGACAAACACTGAGCTTACCTAATTTATTACTGCGTGATATAAAGACCAACCAAAAACGACTATGATCAACTTGACAAAAATAAATTAAATTCCAGAACAGTCATTTGGTGTTCAAGAAGGGTATTCCCTAATTGAACACCAAATACGCAAAAATATCACGCAGTAACGAATTAAGTAAGCTTTTGTCTGCGTAGATACACTTGACGTTGTAAGTGTTCAGATATTTTTGGTTAGTTATGTGTATAGAAATGATTGACAAGCATCTGCTCAGATATTAATGAAGTAATGACTGTTCAGATATTAATGGTAACTTGTAGTGTTTGTAACTTATTGACATTTTAAATTGTTCAGAAGTATTTGGTCCCGGGTGTCACCACTGTGTGGATCGCCCGGAGGACACGGTGGAGCATACGGTGGAGGTCTGCCCGGCTTGGGCGGAGCACCGCCTTGTCCTCACGGAGGCGATCGGCGGCGGCGATCTCTCGCGTCCGGCCCTGGTTCAGGCCATGATTCGGAGCGAGAGTGCATGGGAGGCCGTCACCTCCTTCTGCGAAGCAGTAATGCTCGCGAAGGAGGAGGCGGAACGCGTGAGGGTGAGGCAGGGTTCGCGCCCTCACGCCCTTAGCCACCGCAGGAGACGCCCCGGGCGTCGGGAGTCATAAGCTGATTTCCGGCCACCGTAGGCGCGGGCCTGCGGACGGTGAGCGATGGGTAGCTCGCCGTCCGATAAGGACCAGGCCCGGGTCGACGGCGCGTTGTGTTTCACGCGCGCCTCAAAGAGATATCAGCACCGACTGACTGGGTCCGTTAGGGCCAATGTCTGCCAGGGTTGCGAGTTTGTCCGAAAGGGATATCGTGGCCCTGGCACACAGGCAACGGAAGGAACACGGGTGGGTTTTAGTCAGTAAAAGTCTGACACGCCCTCCCGCTCAGCCCAGAGCGGGAGAAGTTATTTGTTAATTTCCCACCCAGAAAAAAAAAAAAAAATGGTCACCTTGTCTGCTACAATATATCTGACGGCGACTGTACCTATAGCTTGCGAATATTCATGAGCAGAATGTGGGACACGGACACGGGGGAAAGTTTCTACACATTGAAATATTTCGAAATCCTTGATTAGTTTTTCTGTGGTGTTTAAATGTATTTAGAATTAAAATAAAATGTATCTACATATTAACAACTTCATCATCATCATAATTTCAGCCGAAAGTCGTCCTCTACTGGACATAGGCCTCCCCTGAGGGGGGGTTTGCCATAATCGCCAGTATCGCCACGCTTGGCTTCTTTACGTTGCGCTACAATAACAGTAGCGCAACGTAAAGAAATCACGTCGCTTTTGTATACTGTCGGCTCTCCAACTTAATTAGAATTTAGAAGCGACAAGAGTTAAATGAACTTTGATTAAGTACGGCTTATTATGATTGGTTATTAAGAGCATACATCCTTTCTGATGGCAATGTAAAATAAAATAGAATTAGAGTAAAAATTCAAGCATATAATTGTTTCGAGAAAATGTGTTTTTTTTAGGTCGGTAACCGGCACTGGTTGTGGTCATATTGATGAAATAAAAACATAAATGTGATTTGATCTTTACTATTTTAATTCAAACGAGTACGACTATAAATAAGTATGGCAGCCGAAATATGAATAGGTACCTAGATCCTGAATAAAACACCGTCAATCTACACTCGCGCCAAGCTGTAAATAATTCTGGCTTATGACTCGAATGTCTACAACAATGGGCGGCCCCATCCGATTCCACTATGGCTGGCTGTAAATAACTAAATAAGCAAAACTGAAAGTTTATATCTCTTTGATTAATTACTGCAGATACTGGGAATGTACTTTACAAATGTACCTACATAATATTATATATTAAACCGAGTTTTTCCAGTAAGAACTAACAACACATATATTTATATCTTAATCAGTAAAACGTCACGTCGAAGTAAAGGCTTCTACATACCGGAGCGACTTGTCGCGCGACGCGACGCGACACAAAGGCACCGCTCGTCCCGCGACACGCGGGGCCTTTGTGCCGTGTCGCGTCGCGCGACAAGTCGCGCTGGTATGTAGAAGCCTTAATACGTCTGTTGCACAGTAGTGAGGGATTATAACTATAGCACGCGGAATACTGATACAAGATCTAAAATATACTAATTATGACAGCAAATGATGCTGCGCGCTGGTCGCCTAAAGAATATTATCCTTTTTCTTAAGCATTGGAATCTATTCTATTAACAAGCTTGGTCATAATTAGTTTCTTTCTAAAAGAGTTATTTTACAATTTAATCTAGCGGAGTATACATTTTTATTTTTATTAATTAGCAACAACCAAAGGCTTTTTCCCCTTTTTAAGTTACCGCGGGCCGGGATACAGGTCTTTTAGGTAGTAATTTTATTAGGCTTACATGAAAAATTCAACCAACTTTTCCGAGTTAAAACACGCTACCAATGTTTTCGCTAGCACATTAATGAATAGCCTTTTTCTTTTACGTTACCTACCCCTTTATGTGAGAATAAAGGGGTAGGTTAGGTTTTTGTATTCAAAAATTCACTTTTAAATTCTGTGAAAAATCTAAATAGAATGTCTAACTGCACAATGAATGCATGAATACTGAACAATTTAGATATTCGAGCAATATCATTGATTTCAAAATTAATACCTATTGGAGAGGAGATATATGGACAGTTTATGAATGGAATTCATAATGGGATATAAAGCCATCACAGTTTTTAAATATCTATTAAATCACCAGCGCTGGGGCTCTGTCTTGTATAAGGGTCGCAGCATAATGCTGAGCGATAGCCATTTTGCGTGGATGTGACGCATGTTTCCCCCAACCTTTTCTTATTTTTGTGTTTATGTTCTTTTGTGCGTCTTGTTTACCGCAAACAAACGTATTTTATTTCTTTCCTTTCTAAATATTAGTACCTACCTACCTATGTAATACAGATTAATTTTCAGGAATGAGTACTTTGCCCTTCGTTAACCAGTGCCAGTTCAAGGTTTGGAAAGCCAAACACACGCACTTGGTCAAAACCGGGTTCCGTACATGGGATGAATTTATCCCAAAAACAAACTTAAAATTGTAGTAGAAAAACGTGTTCTCCCGTATATCAATTTACGTCACGGTTAATTCACCAACTGCAAATGTAAGTTGGTCGACTATTACTCATTAACTTGTAAAGCCTACTTAGCTGTGATAGTTATTTCGCTAAACAACATGTCCCAGAATTAACGCACAACCTCTTAAGGGGTCATTGTACTCATCATTATGAACAACTTTTACTATGGGACCAAATTCGAAGTCGCAAAAAAAAACAGATTTTCTCTACATTTTGACGAGTTATGAGAACATACATGTATGAAATAGCAGATTTTTTCGCGATGTGCGTACTTCCTCGAAAACTGGTTCATATCGCGCTAAGATTAGGTTCAAAATGCAATGTATTTCACACGCGAGCGATTTTTATTTTCCAACACGTGTGCGGGAATAAAAATTGCCACAGATAAGTTATACCTATACTTAGTCCAAATTGGTTCAGTGCCTCTATTCACAACGTCTCGCACCAGAGACGGTCCTCTCTGTTCGGAAGTTTTTTTTTAATTCTCGGCGAAGATGCGTTGTATATATGGATTATTAAAATAACGTTTATAAATAGAATACCATGATTATTACAATAAAAAAAACGTTTATGAACAAATTAACATTTATTTGTGTTCTAAACTCAAAAATATTTGATTTTTCTATTTTTCATATTATGCTGTTTATCGGCTTTATACCTTTACTTCTCCTTAAACCTGGCGAAAGCAAAGCGCGGAAAAAAAGAAAATTAAAATCATAGTTTCCTAATAATTAATGACAAAAATATTTTTCGATTTTATTTTATTTCTTCAAAAGTGTATCGAAAAACGTCGTTTAATACACGTGGACATTTGTTATTGCAGATCTCGGCTCAAAAACAACCTCGCCTATGGCTCGGGTGTTAATTCTGCCTCGAATGCAATAACAAACATTCTCCACTTGTATCAAAATGTACTATTTTCACTATCCACAAATAACCATTTAGCTGGCAGGGGGGGACACTTGACTCTAACAAAAATTAACATTTTAAAGCTTAATATTACGCAAACGGATCCTGAATCGAAAATTGGTTTTCACAGACCTTCAATATTTTTCAACGGCCTATCCAACGATACCACATCATGGGACCAGAAGAGAAAAATATGTCACCCCCACTTTACGTGTAAAGGCTTCTACCGGGACGACTTGTCGGGCGACGCGACGCGACACAAAGGCACCGCTCGTCCCGCGACACGCGGGGCCTTTGTGCCGTGTCGCGTCGCGCGACAAGTCGCGTTGGTATGTAGAAGAAGCCTTAAGGGAGGTACTTACCCATTTTTTTTTTCACGATTTTATTTTAGGTGGTTAGTTTTAAGAGTCTCTGAGCTAAGCCGGGGACAGACAGACAGACACACGGACATTAGGGACAGTAGGGTTCTTTGTTAACTACGGAACCCTAAAATAGTAAATATTTTGCGAAACGTTTCCTTACCAAAAGGGTTTATGAAAAATATGACTGCATTTCGTAAGAAAATAATAAGGAAAAATTCCAGCATACAAACATATTTGACCATAAACTTCATAGAATCCGCCAACGCTGATGGAACCTGGATAGTGGGAACAAAATAAACTTTGCACGGTATTTTTACGCGCCATAATAATATAGTTTCTACATGTACTCCGTATATCATTGTATGTACTAGGTAGTTTCAGTGTTGATGTAATGGTTGATTTTATTCTAGGTGCATCGTCTACATACAAAATTATTTAATTAATGTAAAATATTGTAAAACATTTTTAATGATGGAGTTTCTTGCCCATTCGTCTCCATACAAAACTACCTCTTGGAATTTAAAAGAGAGCACCCTATGCAACCCCACACCGTTCAGTAACACAGGAGGGACGGTAGAGGGACACTTGGTACCAGACTTGAAGACCATGTATTTTGACTTGCCTTCGTTGTATACAAGGCCATGAGAAGCAGCATACGACTCGCAAATATCGAGAAGCTTTCGGAGCGCACCGACCGAGGGGGCCAGCAGCACCATGTCGTCTGCATAGCTTAAATTATTGAAACAGACTCCATCAATAAAGCAACCGACATGTGTGCTAGTGAGCCGCTCGATTAGTGCATTCACGTAAAGACCAAACAGCAAAGGTGAGGTCAGGCCACCCTGCCTCACGCCACACTCCGGCCTACTTGGCTCTGAGAGCTCTCCTACCCAGCGCACCCGACTCTCCTGCTTCATGTACCAGTACCGCACAAGTGATACGAGCTCGGGCGGCACCGCGGTATCAGACAATTTCTGCCAGAGAACGTCAAAAGAGACAAGATCAAAAGCCCTGGACAGGTCAAGGAAACATGCATAGACAGGTGTTTTCCTGTCTGTGTAATACCTGACATCGTGCTTTAAACTAAGAATATCGGTTTCTGTTGACAGCCCCGGCCGAAACCCAAACTGGGCATCATGCAGTTTTATGTGGGTATTCAGCAGTGAATTAAGCACACTGTCAAGTATTTTAGCCACGACTGTAGCCAAGGAAATTGGCCTATAGTTTGACCTGTCCGAGACGTCTCCGGTCCTACTCTTGACCACTGGTACTACCAGAGCCCGCAACATATCGGGAGGAAGGTACGAATGACCCAGACACAGATTATACAGAAGAGCCAACACACGAGGCAAATGGTACCCACCATACTGCAGGTGCTCGATGCTGAGCCCATCGTGCCCAGGGGATTTGCCCCTCTTCATGTTTCTGATTTTTGTCTTTATATCTTTTGCTAGAATTACTGTAGTTATTTCTGTAGCACTGTGCCCAGCATCAAGCTCCCGGCACGGCGGACCCAATCGCGACTTCACATCAAAATGCATACTAAATAAATCAGCAACATCTTTCGAGTTGGAGACACCATCAATACTCACAGAAACGCCAGGTCTAGAATTAAGCTGTTTAGTGCTCTTCCAGAAACCGCCAAAATCTGAACTCGAATGGCGTTTAGCTAATAAATCCATTCGAATCTGATCCTGGTTGTTTTGGCACCATTTGAGCTTCCCTTTGAAGATCTTACGAGATTCTATCATTGCGTCAAATATGGCGCCGCAAGCAGGTCTACCATACCACAGCCAGTTATTAAATTCTATCCTAGCGTTCCTGTGAGCCTCGCTTACAAATTTGTTCCACCCAGCTAATGGTTTCTTACGCTTAATTGACTTACACACATACGTATAGCTCGCATTATTACATAGAATGTTAACAATGTCCCTATACATGTCATTTATAAAGCTACTATGACTAGAATCCCTACAATACCTACCACAACATTGTTGTAGCTCGATAGGCAAGTCAATATGTTTAAGCTGTTGATTACACATATTTTCATAGGAACGACATTGTTCTACGCTTCTCTCTCCCCACTGTATTTTACTACGTAATGGAGTTTTTACATTAGTTTTTTGTCTTATAACATTAAAATCACAGGAGAGAACCAATGGTAAATGGTCAGACCAGAAAACATCGTACTTTACGTATACGTCCAAAACACTAGACAGGGCTGCTTCTGTCGTGAGACAGTGGTCTAGCCAACGCTTGCACCCATGGGCCTCGCTGATGAACGTGAACGTATCTGACGTTAATTGCAAATTAGTAGTGTCCACACAAGTCCAGTCCTGTTCCTTTGAAAACACCACAAGTTCATGATAAAAGCGCTCACCTGGATGGGCATTAAAATCGCCCAGTATGAACACAGACTCAATACCACTGTCGTCAATGATAGCACTGATTGAACTGAGGCAATCCGTGAATTCAGGTACATTTTCCACTATGTCTATTGGCATGTATACGCAAATCACAAGCACTGGACGATCCTCCGTAGTGATACGTATTGCGGCAATACGCGGATTACCGCACGGTACTATTGTAACACACTTAAACACTGACTTACGCCATAGAAGCGCCACGCCACCGAACGGCCGGCCCCGGAGGATGCCAGCAGACGTATCCACAGCAGACGTACCCGTGCTCGCGAAGTCGTCGTGAACATTCTCCAAGAAAGACAGTTCACCCGGCAACAGCCAAGTTTCTTGTAAAGCGATAATATCCGCAAAACAACACAGCTGTTTTACAGCGTGTATTGAACGCTTGACGCTCTTGCAGTTGTATGTAACAAGGGTTGTACTACACAAGTTCATTTAGCAGATTTATCGTTCTCTTCTTCATTACCCAGTTCCGGGTTTTTATATGGTCTAAACCGCCTACAAGTTACACCGGCCGGCCATAGTTCCTCAGTCATATACATATTCAGCCTATCTGAACGCACCGATGGTTTGTAAGCATTATATTCCTTTTCTTTTTTCATTTAATTTTTTTTGTATATCACTCGTTTTAGCCATTATATACTCTGCTATATCATTCGCCGAAGTATCCTTGTGAATGTTTGATAAGAATAAGTATGTCTTATTCGAACTAGCAGGCTTGAATCTCTCCCCAGGTCCGTAGGCGGCTTTACCTCGCACGACTCGCTTTGATGGATTTGATTGTAAGTACTTGTTTTTGTACCTCTTTTTCTGTACAGTTATCCATTCTTCACTAGGGCATTGTGACTTCCACTCACCTTCACAAACTATATCCACAAGTCTTAACTTTGTTTACGGTGTTGTTATGCTCATTAGCACCTACATCGCACTTGTTGAAGCCGCACTCGCTCGCGATAACAAACTGGTTTGTATTACTCAGCGCGGGCGAACAGCTGACCGGCTGCGTCAAGTCATCGGCGACCGTGCCGGCAGGGGGCGCATCGATGCTATTATCAGTGATGCTTCTAGTAGTTTTAGCGGCATTTCCTGGATTTTTGCAAGCCCTTCTCGATATTTGAGGGCATATAGGGGACCGCCAGTTCGCTAGGTCCGGTGTTTTTTCCTCAAGCATAGTATTATTTTGGTTAGAAATATTTATAATACCAACTGGACCGCTATTGCATTCGTTATTCGACACAAATGCTCCTCGTTTTCTGTTCACATACGTAGTATGATCTAAACCAACCACTGATGCAAACTTCATGTGATCAACATGTTGTTTTATGCTATCTAACTGGTCGATTGTTGCACTGGATTCTTTGAGATATTTTACCTCCGATTTCAAAATAATGATATCTTTTAACAATGCCGTGACATCTTTATGATCAAACGTGATCGGTGGCAATTTATCCAATACCCTGGCAACAAAGATAGGTGTTTTGTCAGGTTCTGTGATCTTGAAGACCGAAACTATGTCTTCAATTTCCTTTCGTTCTTTGTTCTTGCGTCGCGATACATTGCGGGTACTTGTGGAAACTGATTCGAACAATAAATTCTTTGCACAAGTTATTTCTGCCGTAGAATGTGAGCTCACGCACAACCGGATCAAACTTTCTTCATCCATTATACATATTTTGTTTTGTACAAAACATAACAACTCATTAATTACTATATTGCACTGCGTACACTTTAACTTCTCGGAAGACATTTTATTTGTTTCGACACCCGAACGTATCCGAGTTCGCGCGGACACTGATCAATAGTGCCTTTTATGTGACTACTAGCTGCGCCTCGTGGTTTCACTCGCGTAAGTCTCGATCCCGTAGGAATGCCGGGATAAAAAGTAGCCTATATGTTAATCCAGGATGTTAGCTACCGCCATACAAAATTTTATCAAAATTGGTTAAGCGTGAAGAAGTAACAAACACACACACTCACAAACTTTCACCTGCATAATATTAGTGTGATTTGGAATAAATAATTTGACTTTGACTTTGATGTAGTAATGGAAGAAAAACAAAAAGTATCCGCCATTAGTCATTGTTAGGAAGTTATCACCGCCCGTTAGTGTAGATGGCGCTGATTAGAGAGGGCGAAATCTGCACAAGCTTCATTTTTCAAACTGATGGATGTCTTTTAATTTTTACACAGGGATTTTTCTTTTTGATCATGTACCTAGCTATGCTTGTGGCTAAGCAGGGGTTGATCGATCAGGTAAATTAGTGTATAAGGGCTGGTTGGTATACAACTAGCCGGAACTAGGACCAAATTATTATTTTTTTAAGTGAAGTCTGATACGCTTGTCAGACTTTTACTGACTAAAACCCACCTGTGTTCCTTCAGATGTGCCAGGGCCACGATATCCCTTTCGAACAAACTCGCAACCCCGACAGGCATTGGCCGTATCGGATCCCGTCAATTGGTGCTGACATCTCTTTGAGGCGCGCGTGGAACACAACTTGCCGTCGACCCGGGCCTGGTCCTTATCGGACGGCGAGCTACCCATCGTTTACCATTCACAAGCCCGCGCCTACAGTGACCTGGAATCAGCCTGCGACTCCCGACACCCGGGGCGTCTCCCGTGGCAACTAGGGGCGCGAATTTTCCGCCTCCTCCTTCGCGAGCATTACTGCTCGCAGAAGGAGGTGACGGCCTCCCATGCACTATCGCTCCGAACCATGGCCTGGACCAGGGCCGGACACGAGAAATCATCGCCACCGATCGCCTCCGTGAGGACACGGTGGTGCTCCACCCAAGCCGAGCAGAACACCACCGTGTTCTCCGGGCGATCCGCACAGTGGTAACACCCGGGCGTTTCCTCCCGCATTATCCTGAACAGGTACCTCCTGAAACAACCGTGTCCAATGAGGACCTGCGCCAGGCGGAATGTGAGGACGCCGTGGCGCCTCTCTAGCAACTCCTCAAAGAGGGGACTTATCGCCACAATTGTGGCTTGCCCAGACTACGGAACCCTAAAAAATTAATTTATATGTATATTAATGAACATACATTGCGAGTTACATATTTTGATAATTTGGGATCATATGACTGACTAATTTCCGGAAATGAGCTACTTTAAAGAAATTAATTAACCACTGCTTTTTTTGACGTTGTATTTTTATTTTCAGACAAGATATTTACATAGTAAATCAGCTAACACTCTTAAATTAATAAAACCAGTGCTTTTTGGCTTTTATAGTTAATTGAAAAAACTAAACCTTGTTTGCTTCAAAAAACTGCGAACAAAATACTGTGTCATTAGCAATTATTCTCTTGGCTTGGTTTTTCAATTAAGTAACAACAACATTAAGTAATTAAGGCGGAGATTTCTTGAAAATTGTCAAAAAGGTGGTTTTTAAAGCTGTGTATCTCATAAACTTCAGAAAGGTCAGGTGCGTAGTACTCGCAACCGGCGCGCGGCGTGCGGCCGTGCGTGTATGACCAGTGAACGTAGGCGACGCAAAAGGAGTATGTAAGGAGCGTAGCAAGTGGCGTTCTATAGTTTCTGCCTACCCCCATGGGAAGAAAGCGTGAGTTTATGTATGTATGTATCTCTTAAACTGTAAATATTTTATCCAAAACAAAAACAGTATGATATTTACAAGTCTTTTGTGCATACAGTGATGGAACTCAAAACATAATTAAACATATTTTATTATTTACTAATTACAAATACACAGCTAATTATTTACACTAAGAAGATACTAACAACGAAAAAAAAAATATAAACAACATGAAAAATATAAAAAATAAAAAAGATACTTAAGCGTCGAAGTACTCGTCCGCATCACTGTCATCCGGAAACGTGCCCAGAAGACTGGCAGCATTGCATTGCCACGTTGAATGGAAATGCTAATTCTTTGGCCGAAGAACGAGGCAGCCCTCTGGTCACGTGAAGTGTCGATCAGTCGGCGAGAAATTTCCTTAAAAAGGAGACGCGCACTCGGGCCCCATGACCCGAGCGTTTCGACCCCAAACGGCTCAAAACTGTAGTTACCCATAAGATCACAGTATTTGCGCCGCTTGAGGGTCTCAGCAGCCGCAGCAGCGGAGCCAGCACAGCCAGCCGTGCTTGGAATATGAGATGGCGCAAGGGTGTCTACACAGGTTGCGTCCCACACCAGAGGCCTACCCACCTTCCAAGGCAATAACGTCATGCCGTCTGGTCTCTTCCCATCGTCACGTACCAATCCGTTTGGTTCTAATACCGCTGGTACGCCGGCGGTGACAAGGGCTCGTCGAATAATATCGTTGATGCTGGCGTGCCGAGCTATGCGACCTGCGCTCCTGCAACAGGACAGGCCATGGTGTCCGAGACCGTCGACGGCTTCACCGCAATGACACCGATGCGGAGCAACACAAGGTGCGCCCAAGCGGAGACACGTAGCGAGCCGAAACGATGAGTCATCCATCATAGTGCCTATGGTGGATGACGGTAGCGCCTGAAGCCATAAACCTGACTCCCATTCTCCCACAGCCAGCAGACGGGCACGCTCAGCAGTATTAAGTGACGTGTTTATCAGGGTATTCCGAATAACACTGCAGAGCGGCACGTCCCACCGTCTCTGGGAGGACGGGTTGTTAGGCAAATCCGTATTGGGACAAGCCATTTTCCAAGCGTTCAAAGCGTCGGTCAACACGGTACCTCAAAATCAACCAGTGAGGAAGATAAAATATTCCTGGTTAATTTATCAGTACTGTGGACCGAGGAGATGAAGGCCGGTAAACTGATACTTGAAATTTTGCGGACGCCGAGACCTCCCAGGCGAATGGGAAGTGTGGCTTGCTGCCACGCTCGGTCGTCCAGGGCCACATTTAGGATAGAAGTTAGTGTGTTCCTAATAATTTGTCAACTTTTTCTAAAAGTTGTGGATGTCTCCATAGAGATGTGGAGCGAAGGCTATAAGTAAATTTTAGTCCAAAACAACAGTATCGAATGAGTGTGAAGTGTGTGTTTATTAAACATAATTTAATATATTACATCAAACAAATCTTCAAAGACAACTCTTAATTATTTTTAAAAGCAGTTTATCCCTTCGTTAACAGTTATAATGATAATTAAAAGTATACCATAAAATTGCAAATGCCAAACTGCATCCGGTGATGAATATTTTTTTATTAATTAGTTAATATCTAATTTTATACGATTTTATTTGTATATTTACGTCATACGTTGTGTCATCGCGCATCTCTTTTTTCTGTATGCAATCTGACAGTGACAGCGGTTTGTTTACCTGTGCGGCTTAATTTTAATTTATTCTGAAAACATCATTACTTGCCAAATAGTAAATCGTGCGTCTTCATTTGACTATTTTAATTATGTAGGTACAAGAGAAACATCGTTGATTAAATATTTTAAAGGTGGTAATCAAAATGACTACTCGTTTAATTAAACTTGGCGTATTTCAATTTGATATTGCGATAATTACAAACGAACATTAATAATTTTATTGGTTTCCATTATTTTAATCTTGTAAAATACAATTTCATGTTTACTTTTAATTATATTGCTTCAACTTCATAAACGATTGTATTAAAATAATTGCCTGCCAATGATTGTGTACGAACAGAATTCGAATTTTCATAAATTGAAAGTTGAATTTTGTAGTAGGCACGTTTTCGTATTAAAACTCGTTTTAATATTTGAGTAGGCAACACTGAAATGGATTGGTTCCATTTGAAACCTATGTGTACTACTTACATTATAAGTACTTATATTTTTCCGAAAAGCGAAAATATGCACACTATCTTTCTCCTTATACATACCTATTATGTTTTTGTTCTTTGCACTTGTTTTATGATTATGATTGAATATTTATATAGATAAGTTTAATAATTATGTTTTATGTAGGTATATAATTATGTATTTATTGTTTAAAAGTAAATGGTACACCACAGACTACCTGCAGTCTTGTCTCTCCTTCCCCACTTAATCTATCCAAAGGTTGTCTTTAAAAGATCGCTTTTAGCGGTAAGACCGCCTATTGTGTCACCTTTTTCTTTTCTTTCTTATGTAAAATCTCTACGTATAAATCTGTAATTTTAATATCTATCAAAATATGAGGAAGTGGTCTGCAAACAAATCGTTTTTGATTTGAAAAGTGATAAATATTGCATGAAAAAATTAAAACTGAAAAGTTAATCTATCCAAAGGTTGTCTTTATAAGATCGCTTTTAGCGATAAGACCGCCCCGTTGTGTTACCCTATGTAAAATTTCTACATTTATATCTATCTGTAATTTTAATATCTATCAAAATATGAGGAAGTGGTCTACAAACAAATCGTTTATGATTTGAAAAGTGATGAATATTGTATGTAAAATTAAAACTGAAAAGTGAGACAATATATTGTGTGGGAAATTAAAGCTTTCACGTTCAAATGCCTATGTTAAATAATATTGATTTTATAAATAGAACCAAAGTTTAAAACATGGTCAAAACCACCATGAAGATCGATGGCCCGAAATTAATCTTCACGTGTAGCGGTCAGCGTGTGAACTGGTGAAGATTCTTTACACAATCTCCCTTCCTCTCTCGGAGAGCACATAGCGTGCTATCAACCGAATATTGGTATTGCAGTACTGGGTGCAAAGACCAGGTGGCAGCCACTTCTTAGAGCACGCAGTGTCAATTTTTCCATCATCACACTAATATTATAAAGGCGAGAGTTTGTGAGAGTGTGTGTGTTTGTTACTTGTTCACGCTCAAACGGCTGGACCAATTTTGATAAAATTTTATATGGAGGTAGCTGACATTCTGGATTATATAATAAAATAGGCTACTTTTTATCCCGATATTCTTACGGGATCGAGACTGAAACCGCGCGGCGCAGCTACTTATATCATAAATCACGAAACTTTGTACTTTTCTCAAAGACTAATCAAAATTAAATTATCTGTTTATGCGAGAAAAGGTATTTTCTCGGTTATTGTGCTTTTAGTTGTTGTGTCTATTCTCTGAATAAATGAGTAATAGTATTGATTTGCCGGCACAAAATTTTGTAAATTTTATATTGTTTTCGGACGAAAACGAAAATTGCCTTGTAGTGGCATCAACATCGCTACATGCGAACAACGCGTCACACTGCGTCACGCAAAATCCTGCATCGCGCAAGCAGAGTTTACTGCGCGACTAGCATATTATACAACACCCCGACATCAATGAGTGAACTTTACACCCTGTCCCTCATACCTCTAAAGCCTAACATGGAGTGCCGAAAATTGTCGAAAACTGAAATCAAAATTCGGTCGAACTCTATCGCTTCGCCGAAAAAGTGCTGATGTCGCAGCTGTTCGAACTGAAAGTCTACCATTTCAGTTGATGATGATTTAGTATCCTATCAAAAATGAGGAACAGCCAAGACTTCGTGTGACGTAATTTAAAAGCACTTAACTGTCACCATCCGGGCATCCGCCATTTTACCATTTATTGCGCAGTTTCCGATAACGTCTTTTGGTAGAAAGTTTGCATATTATGGGGCAATTAATATGGAAATAGCCCTGTCCGTCGGACCGATCACAAGTTTTATTAGCTCAAACTTATTCGCCGGTCGAATTATTTCAGCCATCGTTTCAGCGTGTTAATGAAGTATATTTTATACTATGACGACGGCAATAAGAAATAAAGAAACAAAAAGTATTTATTGGGACTCGCACAGGAGATCAGGGCCCAAGTCTGCTATTTTTATAAATTCAGTCATTCCAACACGATCCCATTGTCATGCCATTGTCATTTTGCTAAAAGTTTGTATTCATTTGTCGTTATGTACGAGATTACCAATAAATGCAATTTCTTTCAATGTAGTGTCAGTGGCCGACCATTGGAAAGTCATAATGACGCCATTATAATAGTAGATAAACTTGTCAAAACAACAATTATGAAATCAATGATCGACCATTCTGACGCTATCGTAATAGCAGGTTGAGGCCCAGATATTAAACTAAAAGACGCTCATAGAAACAGAAAAACAAAAACAAAACAAAGTAAAATGAAAATAAAAATAGAAAGTCCTGTACGAGGCCAAAAGTCTCCTATCTCAGCATTATGCTGCGACATTTAAAAAGGCAAAATGTATTCACCAAAATCGAGCTGTATACATGGTGTTAAAGAAACTGCTTGCCATAGCTAAGGGGTAGGTTCAGTATCAATAAAGGAACCCAGGAAAAATAAAATAAAAATTCAGAATCAATTCAAGAATTCAGAATAAAAATTATTTTATTTGTTTAAATGCTTTAATTACTTAACTAGTAGGTAAGTATTTAAAGCATTAACACTCAGTTGCAGAAAGCTCACCATTAACACTTCATTACATAAAGCAGCATTATCGCTAATGAATTCATTACTTTAATGAAGTTGCACAAACAAATTTTTGATAGCATTAGACATTTTTAATGCCACTTTAGTTAAAGAAGACTTTAAATAATATTGCCAGGAACAAATTACCATATTGAACGAAAAGAGTGAACATTTGTGTTCTGTTATTATCCGTACGTACAAGTACACCACAATTTTAGCATAAAATAAAGTAAATTTAGTTGATTTATGTGTATTCAGTGTACTCTGTGGTTTAATCTAGTTTAAATAATCTGGTTTAAGGGGATGCGCTAAGGTAGCCCGCGAAATTCAAATTTACCAACGTTTTTTGCAATTTTTATACTTCTGATTCATATTCTAATGATTATAATTCTGTAAAGCCTTAAGGGTTATGGCCGCGAATCATAATTAGATCAACATACAACGTGTTACTGACCTGCAAATTACAAAAATCGTAATAAAATTTGAATTTCGCGGGCTACCTTAGCGCATCCCCCTTATTCTAATAATTTTAACATTTGTGCAGTCTAGAGCTTCTGCCACACGTGAAAATCCATCAATTTCATAAAAACCTTCTGCAACTCTACGTAGTTCTGTCCGGTCTGGCATTTTAATATAGAGGTGGCTTAATTTTGCTAGTTCACGGGATACTTTTTGTATAAACAAACTGACAAACAACCCGACCCAACCTGTTTCCGACAAACTGTTTAAATCACCCAATACTTGCTGGAAAGATCCAGTGGCGAAAAATCTCAAACATTAAAAGCTGTGTGAGCTGTGTCAGGCCATTAATGGATTTTTTTCTTTGCGTCACTGGTTCTAAATCTTAATCAAGTAGGTTACAAATTTGAAGAACTGCCTCCTTGGAAATTCTATACCTTACACGAAACTCTTCTCCATCATGTTTTAAAAATAAATTCACTCGGTCTGGGATTCGACGGCGAGGTAAATCTACTAAATAAGAATCAGATAATGACGAAAGACTGGTTAAAGACATCTTTCAATTACAGAAATGCATTAAAGTACCGTAGAAAACACTAATGTTGCTCTTTAATGGATGCTTTTCGGCCCATTAAAATTAAAAAATCTGAAATGTCAAACTTAAAGTTCACCACCTGCTAATGGGCGCTAATGAAGTTACGTGCAACGTAAAAGTGTTTAAAATGGCCGGTTTCATTAGGTTTGACATTTCATTAGTTAAATTATAATGGAGCATTAAAATAAAATAAAAAATGGTTTTGTGCAATGATTTAATGCTACATTAGTGTTTAATGTAGTCTTTAAAATTTAAAGATCGTTTCTGCAACTGAGTGTTAAACATTTAAAATAAAATAATTTTAATTCTAAACGATCGCTATTTTAAGTTAGTAGGTACTAAATTAGGTTGTTCTTGCAATTTTTTTTTAATGTTTTTAATTTGTTTTTTTTTATTAAATTTAGTTTTTCCTGGGTTCCTTTATTGATGGGCTCTGGGCTCCCGCAGACAGGCTCGACGGGACAACGCGACACGACTCTAGCAGAACGATTTCTAAAACAATAATATCAAAAAAGTTTTCATCTTTGAAATTATTGTTCTACCGAAGTCACGTTGAGGTTGTTGCGTCGCGCTTGTCTGCAGAAGTCTTTAAAAAACTACTACGGAGTTTGGACAGCGCCGTGGTCCCCAGCTCGACGCTCGTGAAAAACACGGTATTCTTAACTTGTTTCCTCTAAGTTCACATAAACTGAAACTTGTCCAAGATTGTGAAGAGTCGACCCACTTGAAGTTTGCGTTTCATTTCCAGATTAGCAAAGAATGTTACTGCATCGTTTGTAGAACAAACTAAAAGGAATTACGTAAAGAAAATGTCAATGTCATAGTGCAGCGTAGCAGTAAGTATGCTTTTTTCAACTTGAATATCTGTGAGAGCGTGAGAGGCAGTAAAGTGTAAAAACTTATTTTTAAGGTTCCGTACCTCAAAAGGAAAAACGGAATCCTTATAGGATCTCTCGTGTATCTGTCTGCCTGTCTGTCACAGCCAGTTTGCTCGGAATCTACTGGACCGATTAAGTTGAAACTTGGTACACATATGAATTACTGTAAACCAAACACTGACGTGTAACTTAAATAAATTAATTTTGAAATAATAAAAATAAAATAAATAAATAAATTATTTATTTTAGACCAAACACTTGTACACATTTTATAAACCTGCCAAACTGCGTGACAGTTTGTCGGCAGGATTAGCCGCATTTTGCAAATGGCACCATGTGACCATTGACCACCACCACCAGAAAGAGCTTGATGTAAGGATTTCAAATATATATTTTTCTAATGTAATAATAAATACTATTAAAGTTATTTAAGAAAATCGATGAACATTCACAATTCCTCCGTTATTTCCGAAAATACTGAGCCTAAAATTTTGAATAAAATACAAAAAGCAGTTCTTTACTTATAGATTACAGAAAAACCTGATAAGCAGTCTATGGTCTTAAAATAACATAGTACATCACTCAATTTGTGCGTACAAATTACATTTGCAGTTGCAATGTATCTCAGGGAACATGCCTATCAACTACAATGTTAAGTTTGTTCTTGGGATAAATTCATCCCAACTACGGAACCCTTCATTGTGCGTGGTCTGACACTCACTTGGCCGGGTTTTTTTAAATAAATCTAAGCAAATAGATAAGGGAATTAGGTATAACTTTGATTACAGAATTGTGAAGAATCTTTTCTCATGTAGGTAGTACAAGCGCCATGGGTTATCAAAAATCGCAAAGAATTTATAATACGAGTAAGAATTTATAGTTTGATATACAGGGTTATTTTTAAAACGTCAATAACCTCTTAAGGGGTCATTGTACTCATCATTATGAACAACTTTTATTATGGGGAAAGTTGTTCATAATGATGAGTACAATGACCCCTTAAAAGTTATTGACGTTTTAAAAATAACCCAGTATATTATATTTATATCCGTGTATTCGCCATTTTACTCGCCAAAAAGGTTTATTCTGATAGCTCGAAATTTATCATAAATTATTCGGTGCGAAAATACAGAATTTTCAAATAAAACGCTGGTCTTTTTAATAGTGTGCGGCTTGTTGGGCTTCACGGAATGATTACAGAAAACTGCAGCACTCCAGTTTTATACCATTCACGGAAGAAAATTTTAATTTAAAACTGCGCTCTAGAAAACAGGCAAGATAAACATAATATTACTTTTAACGAACGTTTAACGTTAAATGGTTTTATTTTTACATAAAAATAATTTATTTTGTTAATCGATCTCATAAACTTAATATTTATTTATGACAGAACAATGAGGGCAATTTTGTTTCAAGTGCTTACGAATAGAGACATGAATGAATAGCCTTAAGGCGCTGACAAGAGGCAAATGATAAAAGTAGGCTTGGCTTAAACAAAAAAATAGCCAAATCAATATAGTTTGTGGTAGCAGAAAAAATATAGGTTATTCTTGAACATATTTCTCAGATCTTGGTTGTTACGAAAACACGTTTAGAAAAAAAAACTCGATACAAATTAACGGTAAACTAACCCTTTACTTCGAGTTTCAATCCAAAATATCTGTATTAAATATCAACGTACGGTTGGTATTTAATTAATAACAAGTACGCCTTATTAGTATGCAGAACTTAGTTGTTTTTATTTTCAATTAGTTGAGTAATTAAGACATTTGTGAGTAAATAAATGCACTGCATCAATGTTTGCATGCCTAAATGGTAGAATGTACAAGGATTGCTTAAATTTTATTGTAACCATCTTATTGTATATACCTACGTTCTGAGCAAATAAATGAATATTCTATTCTATTCTATTCTATAAATAATTACTTCGTATTTTGCAATAAATTACAAGCGTTGTGTCATCACGCTTCTCTTTCTTTTGTATGTAGTCTGACAGTGACAGCGGTTTACCTGTGGTCAGCGCCTTAAAGAAAAAGGTGAACCTTACGAATGTAAGATAAATGATTATAGTCTATACGAAACCGACGTAGTTCTAATAAGGTTTAATAGGAGCAATAGTGGCAGCTATATATCAAGCGGCAGAGAACTGAGGCGGAGACAGGGTAATGAGCGAACTTAGTGTGATTAGGAACATTATTGTTCTGCTGCGCTTCGCAATTATTGTAACAGACGAGAGGTTTTGCGGCGCTCGTTTAGTTTATCATTTTACTGTTGTTCGCCTTTGAACGGTAGATAAGGACTGTTGGATTAAATTGCGTCTGGTTATATTATATTGTTTAGGAGCGTTTACATCTTACAGCATTTCATACAAACTTTCAAGCCCTTGTTTTTCGAAATGACTGAACCGATTTTAATGAAACTTCATACGCATAAGCAGGATACAAAGGCCTAAAAAGTTAGTAAAGAGCATTTTCGAAAAATAGTGTTACAGCCAAATTAGATCGATTTTAAATTTTCCATAGAAACACAGATTTCCTGTTATCTGTTTTTAAATAAGACATTTCGAAAGTGTCTCTGACCTTTGTATCCTGCTTATGCGTATGAAGTTTCATTATAATCGGTTCAGTCATTTCGAAAAACAAGGGCTTGAAAGGCTGTATGAAATGCTTAAGGTGTACGCTGTTAAGAATAGACATGCGTGAAATGTGTCAGTGAAAAGAAATGAATGAAGTATATCTTTTCGCTTAACGAAGTAGTCCACTCATTTACTTCAGTACTTCATTTAGTTCAGCAAATCAGAACGAGTCGATAACGAGAGACTGAATGATAAGTTACCACGAATGACGTACTTCTCTAGTTCAGTTTTATACCTATCTTCTATCTCAATTTTCCTTCATACTATATACAGGCTTAGTTAGGACTGCAACCATGAAATATGAATCTAAGCAAAACTATTTTCATGAAGTAGTATGTTTTCTGTTGTATGTGTATAATTAGACCTTTTTGTATAAGTTGGCGTATTTGAAAATCGAAATCACAGTTGCTGTGAGCGAAAAGATATACTGAACTAAATGAAGTAGAGACACATTTGAATGACTAGTGATTGAATGATAAGTTTATTTTGTGAAATGAAGTAGTTCATTTCCTTCAATCGTTCGCGAACTACCCATGTCTAGTTAAGAAAAAGTAAAAACATTTTATAATGCTTTGTAGTTATTTAATGCTGCTTCAACGAAGACCTATCAATTATTTTTAGTTATGGTTTATTAAGAAATGGCCCTAATTGGCACAAATCAACGTGAACTGCAATTACTATTTATTATTATTTAAATTAATTACTGAATCTACAAGATGTAACATAAATAACGCACAACCTGTTAAGGAGTCATTGTACGTACTCATCAATATCACAACTTTTAGTATGGGACCAAAACTGAAATCGCAAGAAAAATATCTACTGTTCCCTTTATTTATGTTCTCATAACTCGTCAATACGTTATGAATGTGATGAGTACAATGACCCCATAAGAGGCTGTGCGTTATTTAATGATTTAATTACATCTTGACACCATACTGCGATCGCCAACCCACCTGCCAAACATGGCGATTATGGCAAATCCCCTCCCTTTGGTCCCGGGAGGCCTATGTCCAGCAGTGGACGTCTTTCGGCTGGAATGATGATGAATGTATTCTTAACTATGTGTTGACTGTATTATTGTTTTGTAATTTATGAAATTGTTTAATTTTAATGGTAAATTTTTCATGCCTGAATTGGTACAACACAGTGGAATGCGCATTTACTTGACATATGGAAATGGAAATGTATGATTTTGTACTGTGTTCCGTGTGGTGCCGGACGTAATGAATAGCACCATCCCATTTGCTTTGTTTCAGTGTTGTAACTTGTAATTTATAATAAATAAATAAATAATAATAATTTGTTCCCGTGGGTGTCGTAAAAGGGGACTGAGGGACTTACTAGAGAATAGGCAGCAGCGTTCTCTGTGCATTTTATCACCATACTGCGATCGCCAACCCGCCTGCCAAGCGTGGCGATTATGGCAAACCCCCCACCCACTTTCGGCGAGGCCTATGTCCGGCAGTGGACGTCTTTCGGCTGAAATTATGTACTGTGAGGAGCAATAAACTTTTGAACTTTTTTTAAATGTACTAAATACTTACGTTAACTTATATAACTAACTTTAATATTTTCTTAAAAGCTTGAGTCGTGAACGTCCATCTTACACTACTCGTATAAGATAGGCCTCAAGCTTTTAAGAAAATATTA
The DNA here is from genome assembly GCA_948098905.1 of Tiliacea aurago. Taxonomy (NCBI): domain Eukaryota; kingdom Metazoa; phylum Arthropoda; class Insecta; order Lepidoptera; family Noctuidae; genus Tiliacea; species Tiliacea aurago. Next base: position 20,726,981 of record OX402581.1, on the reverse strand, counting down.
TAGTTTTGTGTTAACGTAAGTTTTATTTAGTACTTTTTAGTTAATTAAAACCTTGTTAGGGTTCCGAACCCTAGGTGTGCCAAACAGAACCCTATTATTAAAAAAAAGTTTGTACTTAAATTTTATTATTGTTTATATTTAATTAAAACGGTAACACCAATTACATTAATTAACATAGAAATTGAAACAGGTATATTTCAAATACTAACATTAGAGGACACCCTAGCATGATTTCTCACACAAAAAATCAGACATACACGCATAATTCTACTATTTACTACTTTTATAATTTAGTCAACTTTACACCCCAAACGAACATGACAAAAAGTAATCCACTATAATCTGTAGGTACACTGCGACCACGACCCGATAATAATTTAATCATTAACCAAAGCATTAAGGTTAATTACAATACCAGCGCATGGTACTAATCCTGATATCAATTCGATATCGTTTCCCCCCGAATTACACGATTTTAGGCACGCGGGAGACCTCAATCAGCAGTAGGTGATCCCATTAGGTGTATTTTAATGGTACGTGCGATATGTATCGGTTTTACCGTGCTGATTAATTAATACCTCCATAAGGGTTGGGTCGCACGGATATTATGCCGTAATAAAACTGGGTGTAGCTGCACTATAAGCCCACGTTCGGACGGACTTAAAAACATCGCGCGGGGTTTTATTCTAACGCAATTGTTAATATGTATAATATGTATTCTTAGGTTAAGAGCGTTTACACCTTACAACATTTCATACAAACTTTCAAGCCCTTGTTTTTCGAAATGACTGAACCGATTTTAATTAAAAAAAAACCGAATTTTTCTTCAACTTCGAAAAACAAGGGCTTGAAAGTTTGTATGAAATACTGTAAGGTGTAAAAGCAGGTTTTCATCTATGGGTCTTTGTAACCTAAAAATAAATGATTTATTATTATTTTCTTCATTTCATTAAGTAATTAGAATTACACATAAATTATATTTTTATGTATTAGAATATAAAAACATTTAAAAATATAAAAATAGTAGCCCACTGGTATCGGGAACAGGGTCCAAGGTCAGGGCTCCAGAGAGAGGAACCTCCTAACAATGCGAGCCGTGTCCAGAAGTACCGCTCTCTGAATCAGGCCCTTAATCCAGCTGCCCAAGGAGAGCTTCCTTAGGTGTTGGTCGACGCTCTTGGCAATTAAGCCATTGGCTGATGCGACTATCGGCACAAAGATCGCTGAGTCCACATCCCACATGTTGACAACCTCACGAGCCAAGTCAAGATAATTGATTTGTTTATCTTTCTCGGCTTTCATGAGGTTCCCGTCATGAGGGATCGGTATGTCAATTTAATTTATTATTATTAATTCATCGCGAACTGAATTTTCAACTCTCGGTGTTAAGCAGAGCGTTGAGAATCTAACGGATTGCATCTCAGCATTCCCAGCGCGTCGAAAAGACTCACTGTTGGATTTTCCGGAAGGAGCGTTGAAAATCCAGCGAAAAAATCGCCGCGGGGAAAATCGCCGGTGCGAACCTGGGCTTAAGGGTAAAGGTTCCCGCAGACAGGCGCGACGCGAAACTAGTAGCACAATTTCTATGAAAACTTCATGGAAAGTGTCGCGCTGCCTGTCGCGTCCGCGATATCGCACCAGTCTGCACGAACCTGAATGTGAATTTAGGAAAATGAATCATTTTCACGAGTGAAGTGTTTTGTGTAAAATTGATGCAATATCGGATAATTACCTGGAGCAACAGGCGGCTGTCAGCAGTTTTTTTTAATCGATATCGTTTCGCTACCTAATTTCGGTAAATTTATTTCTAGTAACTAATAAATATAATTAATTCGTTATAAGTTATTATTTATGTAAAGTCCATTTTAAATCGTAATAAACCATATTTCATATCATAATAAATTATTTATTGGGCAAAAATAAGAAAATGTACTTTATTAAAATATATAAATATTGGGTATGAAATATCTAGGTCGGTCGAAATACAGTGTTGCCGACTGAAGTACTCTATGCAGTCGGTGCGCTATGACGGAGTCTACGGACCGGAGGACGAGGGCGCGTGAAATAACAGGATTAACAGGAGCGCTAGTCACTCTTCAGCCCTAAGAACTGTCACACGTTCATGAGACGCGTGCGCAGAGTGATCCATCCAGTTTTATTATTTTATTTATATTGTTATTATTAATGGACAAAATTAATTTGGACAATAGTTGTTAATTGTGATTAATTAAGTAACTATAATTATAAACTAAAGTGTATGAAGCTAAGATCATCTTTTAATTGCCCGAGATTCACCAACAGCCCACTACAATGTCAGACGATGGAAGCATGACCTCACCCCGATGTCCTGTGACACTGTGACATATACAAAACATCACGCCTTGTTTCCCCGAAGGGTTAGGGAGAGGTGCACCCACATTTCGCCAGTAATGTATAAGTCCCATGTAATAGGGGGGCGAGGCTATTGCCACCAACTGGGCACATAATTTCAGCTGAAAGACGTCCACTGCTGGACGGAGCTGCAAAACATCTCTTTGGGGAGGCCTATCCTCCCCAAAGAGATGTTTTGGATTTGCCATAATCGCCACGCTTGGCAGGCGGGTTGGCGATCGCAGTATGGTGTTAAAATGCATGCAGAACGCTGCTACCCATAGTCGTCTTTTACGACACCCACGGGAAGAAATAGGATGGTGCTATTCTTTACTAGTCCGGGACTACACGGCCAACCGGGCACAAATCGGATGAAATCAATTTCTGGAAATACCGGTACGAATAGGCGGCGAATAGCAACCTACCTAATTAAAATACTTCATCACGTTTTTACTTTACAGATTTAAATGTCACAGTTACAGGTTACAGCGCAGCGGTGACATTTTAAAAGAAACTCTTTGCAGAAAAAAAATCAGGTTGTTACCGAAGGGTTGATGACGCAGTGGACGCTCCAGTAACAAGCACGTTCGGTTTGCTGACTAGCAGCCGAGCACCAATGAACCGTTGCGGGTGCTCGTTCATACGCTCCGACAGTTTTCATGCCCGGCCTACACTTGTAACGTAAATGTAGGCTAGAGATGGGTAGCACACTCTTTTAAAATGAGGATCGTGCGAGGCACTCTTTTTACAAAGTTTGCTAGCACACTGTGCTACCACGAATGAGGCGAGGCTGCGGCGGCCTATGAGAAGTACGTGCTGTGACTGTGCGAGTGTGTCAGTGAGTCGCGTGACTCGCCGAGCGAGTTGTGCCGTGTCGTGTTGTCGTCACTTCACTACACACCACACTCACGACTCGCGAGTGTGGTGTGTAGTGACGTCAATGCGACACGGCACACATACTCAGTCGAGTAGGCACACGCGGTGACTAGTCGGTTAAGCGTTTCACACAGCTCGCACGAGTGATGATGATGATGAGAGAAAGAGAAATAAGAATTGTAACAAGTTCTGTGTAGCTAATCTGTGCTAGCACATCGAAATAAAAAGAGTGAGTGACTCTTTTATCAAAGTGAGTAGCTACAACTGTGCTAGCACGTGCTGAGTTACCCAACACTAATGTAGGCATCGTTTCCATATGTTTTTATGAACCTAGATAGCCTGTCTGTCCAATGAAATAGTCGTAGCGGCCTGGCTAACGTACCGTTACTGCGTAATTTGTGTCTCTGAAACTACCGAGTTTCGATGTTGCGTAAGCAAGCTTGAGTCTATGTTACAGGCAAACTTAAGTGTGCTATCACAAAAAAAAAGAAGTTTTTCGTCAATTTATTATCTAATTGTGAGAAAGCTTGAAATAATTGACACTTACCGCCTTATTACAAAACAAGATTTATATTTTGACATGGCTTAAACCCTGGAGCCAGTTTTTGTAATAAGAACGTAACAGTGATTGAAATACAGTTCTTTATACAAAACTGAAAACTTAGTTCGGTACTAAGTTGTCAGTTTTGTGTTTAGGAACTTTACCATAGTCGGAATAAAGTTCGAAATTCAATAATTGCTCCATGTTTTAAACCTGGGTCTGAAGATAAACCTTGTTTTGTAATAAGGGGGATTAAGTCTGTGTAACTAAAAAAGTACAGTTTTCGTGGTGATAAACCGTTCGTGTCAGTCTCACATCACTTTTGCGCTCTCCAAAATATAGCTTATTTCGCCGTTGATTTACTTAATGAACATATTGTATAATCATTATATAAAATTTCAATCACGGATAGCTGAAGCCCAGTGTGTGATTTTTAATTGTTAAATAATAGTAAAAAAAACAATACCGACAGTGTTTTTTAAAAAAATATAGGTTATTCAACATTATTTTCAGAGACTATTTGTAACATTTTGATAGTTCGTTTTGCTACTTTTTTGAGTTGAACTTTTCTGCTTACATAAAATATTTTTTTAAACTAAATTTATGTTTATATTGAAGAAAAATGTTCCTAAATTCAACACGATATCGTCAATTTTCTGTCAAGAGGCAACGGAAATTATTTTTTAACAAACGTTTTCGAATAAAAAATTGTTACTACTTGAGATGAAGGAGTAATCTATCTGTGGCAATTAATAATAACATTTGGTTTAGTTTAATTATGCCGCAAAATGTACCTGATTTTTTTTTGTCAAATTTGCGATTATGTTTACTCAAATTATGTTCGAGACTGGAAATTGGATACTGAATTTGTTCACAGAGCTTTTGTACAATGTCATCCATGTGCATATACTTCCAACGCACGCACGCACACCGAAATAACGAAATCTACATGCCCGAATGCGTCTAAATCACACTCATATAAAATGCATGTCTCGAGCCCCAGCGCGGCGCGTCTCACGTCACGTGACGTCACTAACACGCCATCGCGTGTTGCTTAAAGTTACCCCTATTATGCTAACCTTCTGGATCACACCTTGTGACCCCCTTGACAACAGAGTAAGCGATACGGAACTTGTGCGACACGAAGGAAGCAGAAAACAAGTTGGTATATGACACTGACGAAGGTCACACGCACTCGAAATAGCAATATAGATGTATCAAGTGACAAAGCTAATTCCTAGAACTAAAACTACAGAATGTCGGTTAATGAGTAAATTTTCTTGTTATTTCAAAATGCAGCCATGTTGCAGCGCAGCGCAGCCATGTTGTCGCAGCCCTATTTTTTGCTGGAAAATTAACGAGCTTTCAACACTAGATAATCCTCACTGAAAAACAACAAGAATAGTTAGATAAGTAAAACAGCGCGGGTCGCGGGTTCAACGCTAATCTGTTTAAATTCCGCTCCTACTCAAATAAATCCTGTTTAAATAACGGTAAAACTGTCCGTGTGTGGATCCTTTTAATCCGTTTGATGTGGATCGCACCACGAATTTAATTTATCGCGCTTTTTATAAGCTATTGCTTGGTATTATTACGGGATAATTATCCGAATAGCCATCTGATTGAAATAATAAAACGTTTATTACTCTTGGTTTAGGATACACTTACACTTTTCTCGAGCGCCGTGGGCGTTAAAACGTGTTCGGTATATTAACGTCAAATGTTTGAATTCACTTCGTAGACTTTATTGTGTGATTCTTGGAATAAGAACGAAAATATTCATTGATATTAACGTAATATTTGAACAGGTTAAGAATAACAATAGATTCCGACATTTTTACGACTTAAAAAAAAATACGTTATAAATTCGATACTTGTGTATGTAATATATTTGTCGGCGTCACCATTGTAAACAGCACGTGCAACGGGCCGAGTTACGCACTGCAATGTGTCTGACACGTTGTGGCTGCAAACTCGAGCCGCTCTACATAACCGAGCCCGCATCGAGGAGGGGATCCCAGCCCGTCCCCAAATTGTTACTAATTTTGTGATCCCCCAACGACGCCCTAAGCCGAGGTCCGTACCCCACAGGGGGTGCCCTTAGTGCGCTGTCGTTTAGTTTTAATAAACATATATAATTTACGCCCTGGCTGGAGGCTTTAAGATTAAAAACCTTAGGGCAGCCACAGGAATATCCGGTTAAGTAGCAACGACCTCTCTAGGTCTGCTACGAGATGCCATTCATAAAAAAAAAAAAAAAAAAGGAGGGAATCATTCTTGTCGCAGGCTCGGCCCGGTGCACATGTTGTAGTGCTTAGATACTGTCAGAATTAAACTATTATTACAGTGAATTAATAAGTTGTGGAAATAAAGGCTGACTGCTGCTATATCTCTTACTTTCATTTAAGATGTTGGACCCTCTGCCTTCATATTTATTCACTTATGATAATCTAGTAGGGCTTCCAAACAAATATACAACAAAATTATAGGTATGTATGTATGTATGTTTGCTCACGAATTTTTGCGAGACTATTAATCGAATTGCGACCAACTGGTTTTTATTGGCTTATATTTACTTCAATTTAGGGAACAGGTTCATCAGAATCGGCTCACTAGTTTTCAAGATATGGACTAGTACTTGTATGTGTGACTGCCAGGCTTATTGATATGAGCTAGGGGTGTGGTGTCAAAGGGAAAACATCTCAAAACCTTGGCCAAATTCTAGTGCATGAAAACAAATCAAAATAATAACTACTCATCAAACAAATATTCCAGTTTTTACTTAAAACTAGGAAATAAAAAAATAGAAAAATCGACTTCAAAAATAAATTAACTCAAAATCATGAGATAATATTTTTATATGTATATACACGAAATTAACCAGCAAAGCCATTTTTATATTTGATAGGTACTTTTCTGTGCTGGTACCGACCTCAAAAAACATTTTAGGCCCCTAATTTGTATCATACCTATGTTTCATTTCGTTTTGTTGGTTAATTTCGTGTGTAAGTAATTGTATATACAAATATTATTTCATAATTTCTTTTTGAACTCGATATTTTTTTTTTATTATGGGAGTCTAGTATCTACCTAAACCAATCATTCAGTACCTAGATAAATTGTTGCGTCCGGAAGAGTCTTCATGCATACAAATAAATTTCTCGAAGCTTACTAACGAGACACAATGAAAAGTATAACAATTCGAGAGGAAGTACCGACCAAGAGAAAGCAGAAGAGTTATAAGAGCTAGTGTGAGAAGGAAACTTTGAAAATTCCATTAAATGTTGGAACAACAATCGTGTACGGGTTAATGAGGAGTATGAAACAAATCGTTAGCACGCAGTAGGTATTGTGATGACCATTAAAATGGCCCCTGAATCAGATTTGAATAAAGATACTAAAGACAATGTAATACTTTTAGTTACATACTGATAATAAGGGAGTTTGTTTCGTTTGTTACGTGTTGTTGACTTTGTTCAATCGTAGTAGAAACCTCTTGCAGAAGTTATAGTTAGTTAGAACTCAGAATTCAAAGGGTCGTTAAAACTTCCGTAATAGGCAGCAACATTTGAAATTGTAACTTCAGTTCAAGAGGTAACGAGAACTCTAATCTTCATTAGTTTTGTTGTTCTATTGGATATCTTGGAGTACTGTTATCTACAATGTACTGTATGATAATTTAGCAATTGACTGCTTCCGCGTATTCATTTTAATGGAAACAGTAATGCAATTGTATTTTCGACTAGCTTCCGACGGCGTTGAGGTTGGAAATTATCCCACGGGTTGTATTAGTTAATCTGTATGTAACAAAGCGAAAGGTCACCTCTTTACTCACTGACTAAACAGACAAATAAAATTATCATTGCAGTCGGGGGATCTCTTATATTAAGAAGTGTTCCACAGAACGGTCCCCCGAGAGCAATGATAATGTCTTTGGTGGTAGGTGCGCCGGGAATGCTGTTTAACTGCGCTCTCAGTTGGTGGGACGGAGCTGATGTCAGGCTTAATATTTGCCACTGACCTCATGAACGACTGGAAGCGGAACTGGTTGAGGAGGTCAGTCTTGCTGGTGCCCCATACCATTTGAGGAAGCACATCTTCCCAGCCTCTTCAACCTCATTGTGAGTGGAGGAGGGGTTGTAAAAGATAACTGCCGCTTCCTTGATGATTTCTGATTTCAAGTACAATTTTGAGAAACCCACCTTGTTTCTTCTGAAAGTTACAGATGTTGTGTCACAGCCGGTAAATGAATGTAAGTCTTGGGCGGTAGGAGTGGAAGCTATCAAAAGGATAGTGAGGTTCACATCCCCAATTGTTCCACAGCAGTCTTCACGATAAGGACTTCAGCAGCATCAGTGGCCTGGGGACTCTGTATCTCATTCTCCTGATGCTTTGTCTGTAGTAAGGAAATGAACTGACTATTGTTGGTAGCATTGGACAAAAATCTTCTTGTTTCACTGGTATCGATGTGTTCCATGTTTAAAATTGATTTCAGCCGACGTCCTCAGTCTGTATCGTGGCCTCTGTTCTTGTAACTTCGTACTGTAGCATGTGATGGTAAACTCAGCCGTTTACCATCAAATGCTACAGTACGACTCATTCCAGGATAGTGGTAGTTTACGTAGGTGATATATCCACCACAAAAGGTGGCAACACAGGCATCTTTTTGCCAAATTTTTCTGTGCAGTAGGAATCCTCCGTCCACTACTATGTTCTGTCTATCTTGTTCTACTATGTTCTCATCTAAAACAGTTGAACAGCCTTGTCGGTAGGCTTGAACATGGTGTACAGGACAAATTTGGTTTGGTGGGATGAGGAACATCTCACTTTCATTGAACAGTGCCGAGGGAAATGTGGCCAACTCGTACTCCAAGAATTTTATCAAATCGTCCTCTTATCGTTTGCTTATTTATACACATCGCTGAAATAGTAGTGTTGGGTCAACTGCAACCTTTTCATCGTGATCAGCTGATAGAATTAAGTGGGAATGCACAGTCTTTGCGGGATTACTAATGGCAAGTCCACTATCTTATTCATTGCCTCTTTACCAACTCAAACAGCATCGTAGCAATTATCGTGGCATCTTCCACCACCCTATTCGTAATTGACATAATACTCGTATCACTGATTTGTGGGAATGGAGAATCTGCATCAAACCATTGAACTTTTATTTTCACTTTTCCGGAGCGTGTGGCACGAAAACGGTTGGGAATTCGGAAAAAGTGTTAAAAATAAAGTTGTAGTAAATATATGACCTTTCGTCTGCTAAAAGATTTTTTTTTACCTACGACGCACCGGTTTTGAGAAATTAGTGAAACACTAAAAAGTGGGAACTATGTGCTTCCCCCCACTCCGGCTCATCTCCTAGACGTCAGGACTTTTAGTACGTTCACTCCCTAAGCACCTTGAACAAGTTTCTGAAGGAATCGCTTAGGTCCCTGCTCACGCACTCTACACCCCCTTTTGGGCCATTCGTTAACTGAACTAAATATGCTTTTCAAAACAGAAGACTGCTCAGAACTGTGCTGTGCTATGGAACCTCTACAGAGCAGTAAGTAATTTAATCGGTTAAAAGACACTGAACGCGACACAATTGAAGTTTTATTCTTATTACCCCTATGGTCTTGGTCATTCTCTTTTTCTTATCGTGTCGAGGGCAATCTAAATGGACTCGGCTCAAAATTCGGCTACGTGTTTGGCGCCATCACTAGCGTCTATCAGTTCCTGTACCGTGCAGCTGACAGGACACGCAGGATCATCATCATCATCATCACAGTCATTTAGTGTCCCGCAAAGTGTTAATAGCTATTACCATTATTAATAAATTTGTATATCCTTGCCTAAATTACTCGAACTTCTAGCCCCTAGGTCGGGGAACACGATAAATATACAACCAACAATTTAATCGTCTTCATGAAATTAATAGTCACATTGAACTCCAATTAAACGGAAATATTAGGTTTCGAAGTGGGCTCCCAATTATTGAGCTCCGTTATGGAGGTGAAGCAAACATTGGGTTAGTTTCAGTTCATGAATTTTAACCTATTTATTTTTAATTGCTAGGCTCATTCTTTAGCTAAAATTCCTCTCAGTGAGAGGGAGTGGGTACAGCCCACTCCCTCTCACCGAGGGGATTTTTTCCTAATCCACCACGCAGACCCGGTGCGGTAGAGGTCACAAGTCTTCGAATTTTTGGTTCTAGGACGCATGTTTTCATCACGATGTATTCCTTCACCATTTTGAGAGTAGTGGTGATGAAATAATTTATACAAAGTAAAGTGCTTTTTGGGTAATTATCAAATAACTTCTCCCGCTCTGGGTGGAGCGGGAGGGCGTGTCAGACTTTTACTGACTAAAACCCACCCGTATTCCTTCATTTGCCTGTGTGCCAGGGCCACGATATCCCTTTCGGACAAACTCGCAACCCTCGCCTGCCTGGGTTCGAACCTATGACCTACAACTCGTAAGTCACGGCCACCACTGGGCTACCACTGCTCACTGGATTGCCACTGCTCTGATAGTATTTAACCAGTACATTTTCTGTTGTTTGATATTTGGCTTTCCTTATATTTCGTTTTTCTCAACTTGTCTTGTTCAATAACCCTTGACTAAGTCGATAACCCTTCTTATTTAACTAACCTTCTTTACCCGAACGTATGTAGATAGATCTACGCGGCTATGTGTGGCAAATATCAAAGTGGAATATCTAGAGAAATTCATCGACTTAAATCCTTTATGCTATTTTTAAAAACTTTTGTTTATCTTTATATAACGAAGTTAGATATTTATATAACGGCGCAGGATAGCCTTTACCAGAAGTGATTGTCGTTTAGTGGTTCAGCAGCTTCAATATCGTCAGGATTGTGCCGGAATATAGTACTTCGTCGTGAACGTGGTAGGTACGACAGCGGCCACAGAGTACATTTGTATACAATAATAGTTTTAGTATATGCGAAACCCGAAACACGTGTCTAGTATTTTGAAGTAAAGAATCTATGTACAAAATTTCAAATCTGTATCATGGAAAATCACAAAGTTATAAGGTTGTTATTTTACTGGGTTGTCAGAACAAAAACGTGCTAACGGCGCCCCCGCGCCTCCAGGGTCGTCTTGCGCTCATTGATAATAATTAATAATTTGGCAGTATGTACCTAACCGTACGGTGATTGTATTGTAAGTAAATAAATGGTGATAACATTTTCCATCACACTTAAATATTTTTGGGACAAAATATAACATGGTGTAAAATTTATTTCAATCGATTCAGTTCCTTATTCTGAACAAACTATATTCAGGTTTCGCCCATTGAGTTATAATAACTCAATGGTTTCGCCATGGGGTTTCGCATAAACTAAAAATAATGCCCGTTGTACCGTATGCACCACTGACCTGCACCATCAATGGTGCAGAGGAGACTAATTAGTTTCGTTCGCACCATTAATCTTAATACAACTAATTCACCATACTTTTGCCGCAGAGGAGACTAATTTGTTTTAAATAATGTTTTATAATGGTTGTATATGACGGCGGCTCCCCTGTGTTTCTGTCATCAGAAGATTGCCGCCACGCAACCATCAATGCGACGCTCTGCTAGAATGACTGTCAGCAGCCAGTGTCACTCTTATCCGACCTTTGCGGTGATTCCGGTAACTTCGTAACAAAACGAGACGGCGGCGGCCCCACTTGCTCATTGCTGCGCCGCGCGCCGCCAAATATTATCGCCAGTGACTCAGCGACGGCCAAAGAAAACTGCCAACAAATTAAAACTTTTTTCGTAGAAACATTGCCCACGAATTTTATTTGAAAGAAGTTATAAAACAATATCTATGAAACAAAATGTATCGGAAAAATCTGCCTTGTTAGTTGTACCTCGCTTACAAACTTCTTAGCAAGGAACCGGTAACTTTCAGATAAGGTTTTGCGGAGCTTCAAACTTTCTTTAGATTTCAGGTCTACCCTTTGGGCGTGCACGAAGTGGAAGATTGTATTGTCTTTATTAAGTTAGGATACTGATAATGCATCGTTAAAGTTGTGATGTGAGGAAGAAAGTAGTGTTAAAATGGTAGTGAATAAATATACGGGTAACTTTATAGATGGTTACATTTTCATCATCATTTAAATAATTTATTAGTCATGGTTATTTGCAAATTTTGCAATATTCCGTATAGACATATAATAATTATCTAAATATTATTTTCTACCAGCTGCTTGTCTGCGAATTCGTCTTCGTATACATATTAAGTAGTTCATCATTTTTTAATACAAATATCCATGCAGCAAAAAAAATTGCCTATCTTCCTCTCCAGCACCCTTATTGCGTAAGACACTGTCAATCATAATCTGAATGATTTTGAAGTATATTGCTAATCCATTGCTTCATATGTTTGAAAAATGTGTCTGCTTACCTTCGTAAGTAACGCAATGAACGTTGTTGAACTGTCAAAATGAAACTCATTGCTACTGATGGTGTGTTACGCCATTACCCCGCTGCGGGGCGACCACGGCCTACTGTGACATGACTTGAGTCACACATTTTATCACAGTTTGAGCGATAAAATTGTTTTGTCATAAAATGATAGTACAAATAGACATGACATAATTTATCATGTCTTGTCACAAACGTCTTCACACGCCCGTGCTCGACCCGCTAGTCCCAGGCTATCTATCTGTCAAACGGCATCCGTCTGTTCATAACGACGGTTCAGCTGTTTAGGCGTGAAAAGCTGCTGGAGACGCCGGGGGCGTAGGTAGTCGCAGGCCGATTCCCGGGCACCGTAGGCATGGGCTTGCGGACGGTGAGCGATGGGTAGCTCGCCGTCCGATAAGGACCAGGCCCGGGTCGACGGCGCGTTGTGTTCTACGTGCGCCTCAAAGAGCTGTTAGCACGAACTGACGGGGTCCGTTAGGGCCAATGCCTGCCAGGGTTGCGAGTTTGTCCGAAACGGATATCGTGGCCCTGGCACACAGGCAACGGAAGGAACACGGGTGGGTTTTAGTCAGAAAAAGTCTTCTCCCGCTCTGCCCAGAGCGGGAGAAGTTATTTGATAATTTCCCAACCAAAAAAAAAGGCGTGAAAAGGTAATAGACAGACAGACATAGTGACTTTCATATTTATAATAATTAGTATGGCTGAGGTTTTATAATACGTAGGTACATAGTTTGAATTCATAGCGAACACCATTGTCTGAAAGTTTCGTGTAACAATAGTTATGTGTACTTAAATTTACCATTGTCAGAAACTAATCCGTTTCTATACATAAATATTATATTAATATTTTCTCACTTATTTATTTATTAATTTTCACTTACATTTTTATAGGTAAGTACATATGTATACGTTGACGCAACATAAACTCGTTAGAGTTTTACCGTTCACCAAAATCATCGACTACATAATTTTGAGGATTAAACCAAACTTAAGTTCAATAACAAAAATAACTACGAGGGTATTTGGAGAAATATTTATCTATTACTAAACCAACAAGCGAACATTGGTAACCGATTTGACCGTCCTTCAAACAATTTAAAAGTGGTAGAGGAATGTGACTTAGATTGATACACAATATTTTAATGACACTTTTTCACAAAAAGCTCTTCACGTACATTGTGTGGGTGTGCTAAATAGGTTAATGAGTTTATGACGTCATCCGAGCTATTAATACCTACATATAGCCCCGTATTATTATAGCGTGCTCGAATTACGTTGAATAGGAGTGTTTCAGAGTAGATCATCCCATGACACTGTGAATTCTAATTATTGGAAATGGATTCAAATTGTTCACCGGAGTGAAATATAGATTTTAGGGGCCTATTCAAGTCAGTGAAATGGACAGAATTGATAGACAAGAACCAAGCCGCGATGGAGACTGACTGTGAAATGTAGGTAGCCATTTTACAAACTTACTTAGGCCTAGCTCGCACTGTCGTGCGTTTTTTTTACCGCATATCTGTGAAGTATGGAATCTCATAGAAGTGCGCGCATTGCAGTGAAATAAACGCATGCTCTGCGGTAGCAAAAACCCACCGCGTGCGGTAGAATAAACGCACCGCAATCGCAAGCCGATTCCCGGCCACCGTAGGCGCGGGCTTGCGGACGGTGAGCGATGGGTAGCTCGCCGTCCGATAAGAACAAGGCCCGGGTCGACGGCGCGCGGCGTGTTGTGTTCCACGCGCGCTTCAAAGAGACGTCAGCACCAATTGACGGGGTCCGAAAGGGCCAATGCCTGCCAGGGTTACGAGTTTGTCTGAAAGGGATATCGTGGCCCTGGTACACAGGCATTTGAAGCAACACGGTTGGTGGGTTTTAGTCAGTAAAAGTCTGACACGCTCTCCCACTCCGCCCAGAGCGGGAGAACTTATTTGATCATTTCCCATCCAAAAAAAAAAAGGCAGAGCGCGCTAGGCCTTAGTCAATCATTCTACAATATCGACATCAATGATTAGATATTTAGGTACTTAACTTAGTCGAAAGCAGTGGTGGCTCAGTGGTAACAGCCGCGACTTACGAGTTGTAGGTCGTAGGTTCGAACCCTGACAGGCGATTTAGTTTGTGTAAATTATTTCATCACCACTGCTCTCAAAACGGTGAAGGAAAATATCGTGAGGAAACCGGCATGTCCTAGAACTAAAAAATCGAAGACATGTAACATCTACCAACCCGCACACGGCCCGCGTGGTGGATTACGACCCACTCCCTCTCACCGAGAGGAGGCCTGTGCCCCAGCAGTGGGAACATTATAGGCTGATTATGTTATCTTACGTAACGTAGTCAATGAATATAGAGACTATCCATAATTTTAACTGACTTCCAAGAAGGAGGAGGTTATATATGTTCGGCTATTTTTTTTTATTATTATGTTTGTTCACCGTTTTTTTATCTATATCAAGGTGAGGATATCTGTATAGATAGTGGTTGATAGTGGTTAATTCCGGGACATGTTGTATAACATGTCCCGGAATTAACGCACAACCTCTTAAGGGGTCATTGTAGTCATCATTATGAACAACTTTTACTATGGGACCAAACCAGAAATCGCGAAAAAAAAGTCAGTCGTTCCCTACATTTTGACGAGTTATAAGAACATATTCTGGGACATGTTGTATAACGGCAGGGGATAGCCTTTACCAGAAGTGATCATCGCATTAGTGCTTCAGCAGCTTCAATATCATCAGGATTGTACCGGAATATAGCAGTTCGTCGTGGACGTGGTACGACAGCGGCTTCCCTGACATCATCTTCTGCTCTCTGATCTTCTGTCATCAGACGACAGCCGCCACGCAACAACCGGTGGGACGCTCTGGTAGAGTGACTGTCAGCAGCCAGTGTCACTCTTATCCGACCTTTTCAGTAACTTCGTAACAAAACTAGACGGGATCACTGGCTGCGCCGAATATTTTTTTAATAAAGATTTGTAACTCTAAGTTTTCCGCTTCAACAAAGCCTGAATAAATCTGACAGATCCTTACAAGCCCTATAATACTCTGGATTGTGTATTGAAAGTTTTACTTAAAGTTTTGTTATCTCCAACAACAGATACTTGCTGGGGATTTTTGCGGATCCCCGATACGACCTGCAAGATGTAAATGCTGTTATATAATACAGGGCAACGCTCCGTCGCGTGGCTCCCACAAGTCTCAGTCTTCTTACCTACGCTTAATAGAGGTTGACGACACATAATAACCCCCCTGAGTCAGCGACTTTCCGCTGTGATGTGCGAAAGTGTTCGTCATCGGAAAAATTGCGAGCGGGAAGTATTGCTGACTCGAGAATGAATTGAACACGTCCCGCTGCCTCAGCCGCTTGTTCGCTTGCTACACTGTTCATTTGTCGAGGAAAGCTAGAAACTTAACGTTCAACGGCTTTGTAAAATCGCGTGCTTCACACGTTCCAGTTAAGCTCGCGGGTGCCGCGAGTAGCTTCAATTGAACACTTTTTTTGTACAATGAGTCGCAAACCCGCATCGGAGCCGAGAACGGTGTAATCTGATTCAGTTCTCTTTTCTGTTAAGTTCGTCATGGACCCTTTTTTGTTCATCTGAAATCCTTACGTATTCAGGTAGGTTAATTGGGTATTTGATGTTTACATTTCCTGTCGTGCATCAAAAGGAAAGCAAAAAGGCGCAACCTACATCAATAATAATATGTCATTATTTTTATCTTACATCGTGAACACAGCTCAACAGAAATAATGAGTTGACGTCAAACGCAATCCGATACGATGTAGTGGTACACTGCAGATATTTGAGAAAACGAGATCGTACCGTGGCGAGGAAAATTGTGACAAAAATTGGGGAAAGCGGAACGTCGAGGCAATTATCTGTGTCTACAGCGGTAATTACTGGCAACCCGAGGTCACAGCCAGATAACCGACGGAGAAATAATATCTTATTTTATACCTATACTGCTTGTGCGTGGGCCGAGGGTGCGTCCTGGTGTAATTAGTTGTCATTGGTGGGCTAATGTGTTATCTGCCAAAAGTTAATGTAATTCATTACATTAATTAATGCTATATAATAGCTAGATAGGCTAGACGCGACGATTTCTGGTCTGACTATGGCTGGAATTTGCTGGAAATCGATGAACGACAGTGGCCAAGGATTAAAGGTGGTGCAATTAGTGTGGCCTATGTCCAGCACGCGTAGCATGACCAATTCTATCTCTATTCTACCAAGAATAGACAAAGCCCTTTCTATCCAACTCGATATCTCTCCTGCTCGAGCACGGCACGACCCGTAGACTCGCGTTTCTATGAAGGGGAAAGATGTAGATAAAAAATTGTACGATAATTATTACGTTTCGTTTTCGGAAAAAATGTGTCAAACATCAAGTTTCTAATTAATAAAAACCAGCGTAAAATCGTTTTTTTTTAAACTAATAAAAAAAATAGAAATTCAAATATTTCGAAAACGGTGCGTCCGAGGCAAACAATTACAGAAAATTGAAATTGAAAAAACAGAAATTGTTTTTTCTTCAAACCCATTACAGGCAGTTAATCGAGTAAAAAAAGAAAGGACCTTAAAGTAGGTAAGCCCCGTAAATAACGCGTTACGAGAGAATGGACACAAAATGTGAGACGACAGCAGACATCCGTCCCTGTCAGACATGATCCGACGGATTGATGCGCCACATCTTACAGTAAGGGGAGTTTACATGACGATAGCAATAGTGTGACATTGTGCGAGTTTTAATGATCGAATATTGAAGGAGTATCATGATTATATATCATCATTATCATTGCAATGATAATTCAATATTCTATCACGAAAACTCGCACAATGTCACACTATGAGATGACACGTGGAAGTAGGACGGCATTGTTGTAATGTTGTCATTATCGGGAGTGAAAGAGCGCCAAGACGATAATTATGTAACTTGGTTTTGACGTGCTACATGCGGAGCGCGTATAACCTACCTCTTTTTACCCGACTCCTCCAGAAGGAGGGCTATTACTTCTAATATCATTGGACGAAAGGGTAATGGTGTAGTTTGATCTGTAGCCGTGCGTACAACCACGCACGGCTACAGATCAAACTATACATTTACAGTATAAGCTGATCTCGCATTGTATAGGATTTCCTTACAATGAGAAGTCAGCGTAAACTGAAAACGTATAGATTGATGTGTAGCCGTGTGTACTTAAAGCAAAAGTTGGTTGCATTAAGTACCTAAGCTATTTAAGTCTTTGGAACCGCAAACCAGGCTATTAGGTAGTAGGATCATATAATTATTAATTACTAATAAATCTTGTCACCGTACGATGATGAACATCGTTAGTTTATAATCTATCTAGCGAGATTATAAACTATCGAAAAATTGTGAACTGCAACAAAACCATTAACAACTTAACGCGTAATTTTTCGATTGATAAATTTAAATTCACTTTTCAATTTATTTATTTTTTAATTAGGTATATCTATCCATAGCAAACCGACAAATTATAAACTGTTATCAAACTTGCATGCCACGAACGCACCTTGCGCTGATACTAAATGCCAAGTAACTGGGACCAACTTCCGCGGCATGCGGCACCACTCGGTCGGCTCGCGTGCGATTGGTCACAGTACTAACCTTTTTTTTTTTTTTTCACGGGGTGGAAAATCCTCATCAATTTGGCTACCGCCAAGAGCTACCAATCAGGTTCGTTCACAATTTGACGATGTGACATTGATAGATTATAAACTACCGAAAATGAATGCGTTATATTGTAACAGTTAACAATTTTTCGATAGTTTATAATCTTAGTACTTAAATAGATTATATACTAACGGTGCTCGCAATCTTACGGTGACATATATAACAGATCCTTCGTCAATGACATGTGACAGTCTAGATATAGATATTGAAATATCTAGTTATATTGACTGCTGAAGGAATACATACAGATATTATCATCATCATTTCAGCCGAAAGACGTCCACTGCTGGACATAGGCCTACCCCAAAGGTTTGCCATAATCGCCACACTTGGCAGGCGGGTTGGCGATCGCAGTATGGTGTTAAAATGCATATAGAACGCTGAATATATCTGTTATATATGTTATCTTACTAGAGAATAGGCTGTTGTTTATTCTCTAGTAAGAAGAGTTCTCTGGTAGTGAGATATATGTATATATTATAGTAAATATGGGTATTATAAGTTACTATTTATGACGAATTTATGTACCTACTTTGTACACCTATTTAATTTATATTTTTTATTATTATCTTATTATCTCCTCTGAATCAGAGTACCTGGCATCTTATCTCTTCACCACTCTTGGTTGACTGGTAAAGATTGCCTACGGAATTAAGTCCGCCTTTGTACCTTATTATGTGCGAGAAGTTTAAATAAATAAAACATAAATAAATATACAAAAAATATTTTGTAGAAACCCACAATCTCAAAACACGTTTACATTCTTTAGAAGATATTATATTTTTCGACACTATACCTCCATAATGTAAGCCGGGCTTTAGCATTATATCCACATATAGGATTTTATTGTAGTGGGAAATTGCTCTTAGATGTCATATCTAACACCATAAAATGTATACTCAATTGTAATAGTCGATTGGACTCGTTTTTATAAGCACGTAAACAGATGTTTTATTTTATGGTAGATGTACCTAGATGTTTTATTGTGGTTTCGTAATCTAATATAAAATTATTTATTTTTGAGAGTGCCAGTATTTGAAGCATCAATCACTGAAGTGGGGAATGGAAGTTTTTCCCTACTGGGTAAAATTTTATTAATAATTAAAATGAATTAATACCTAATTGTTTTTAATAATAATACCGCCTATTATTGAGCCACTGCATGGAAACGGCCTCTTATCATATCTTCTCATACAGAGAAGGCATGAGCATTGATCCACACTTACTTAGACGGGTTGGCGATTCCAAACTTATATTAAGGCGACTATAACCGACTTTTAATGAATTTATACTGAAGATCACGTTTAAACGAGTCGTGTTAATGATTTGAAAAAAACATATGTTAAATTAGAGAATTTTCTCAATAATTTAATATGTGAATATTTTAGATTATGTTTATATTCCATAGTGAAATTAATTTGTAAAATTATGTCTAACGCGGATAAAAAATTGAGAATGGCGCAAAATCTACCAAGCGTGATTTTCTGAAACCTTCACCAATTTAAAGACAATATAATTATTGATCTTTTAGTATACGCGTGTTATTAAAATCCCCTTGATTTGTGTATAATAAATTAATAATGCGTTAAATTGGAGACAGCTCCCCTTGATGTGCGAGTCCTATTACTGGCTGAACGTACGTCGCGTTGCGTGAGCTCAGTACAGAACACGCAAGCTAACCACTCAAGGTAACTGGCATATATCTGCGTCTTAAGAGCGTTTACACCTTACGGATTTTCATACAAATTTTCAAGCCCTTGTTTTTCGAAATGACTGAACCGATTTTAATGAAACTTCATACTCATAAGCAAGATTTAAAGGTCTAAAAAGTTAGTAAAGAACATTTTCGAAATGTCTTATTTAAAAACAGATAACTGGAAATCTCTGTTTCTATGGAAAATCGGTCTAATTTGGCTGTAACAGAATTTTTCGAAAATGTTCTTTACTAACTTTTTAGAACTTTGTATCCTGCTTATGTGTATGAAGTTTCATTAAAATCAGTTCAGTCATTTCGAAAAACAAGGGCTTGAAAGTTTGTATGAGATGCTGTAAGGTGTAAACGCTCTTAACTTATAAATCCAGGATTCCTTACGATATTTTTCCTTCACCGATTCGCTGTTCCCCAAGATAAACTCAAAAAGTACACATGAATTGAAAAAGTCACATTGGTACTTGCCCGTATTTGAACCCACAACCTCAGGCATGAGACACTAAAAACTCAAGAAACTCAACTCAAAGAATTTATTTCAATTAAACCAATTAAAGGCACTTTTGAACTGTCAAAGAGTCGGTCAGTTAGTCAGAAAGTTGAAGCTATTTGCCCATTCGAAAACGTAGATCTCTATGGAGAAGAACATGCAAGAAACTCCAAGGACACTCGTTTAAATCAAAATATTACAAAATCCTGGCCTCCTGGGTACTGGGGGCCTAAAATGGACGCTTTGGCAGAATCATAATAATATGATCTGCGTACAAGTCATATCCCGCAATTCATCTGTTTGACAGTTTTGTATGGAGTTTCGTAAAATGGTTCACAAATTATGAATTGCTATATTGAAGTCTAATGTCAAATAGCAGCTGTCAAACAGATGAATTGCGGGATGTACGAATTGTACGCAGATCATATTATGATTCAGCCAAAGCGTCAATTTTAGGCCCCCGGGACTATCACACCAAATATTTTTGCCTCAACAAATTTTAAATCAAATCTATTAACTTGTCGCTACAGGCAATACAAATTGATTATTAAAACAATATCTGATTATGATGTAATAATTCAAGCGACAAGATGTCGACACGGTACAAGCTCATAATGTTATTACAGAGTTTATTATTCCTTAATTAAAATCATTAAGATTTTGTCGACATTAATTAAGTTAATTAAACGAAATTCTTAATTATCATCAGGCCTGAGCATTTGTAGAGACAAAAGCGACCCGAATTCTTTAGTTCGGTGAATTTAAAACATTAATAGTACTTAGATAATATATAGAATATAATTTTACGTAATCTCGATAGATGAAAGACGTAGATAAAGGCAATCTCCTACAAATGTTATTTATTCAGACATTTGAGAGCACTTTAGGTATCTCTTTTGATATTTATTCCATTGCTAGCCCACGAGAGATTTTTCCGGCGATTTTTTTGGTAATTTTTGTATGAATGTATTTTTTTCTGACTAAAATCGCCGAGAAAATCGCCGAAAAAATCGCTCGTGGGCACCCTTAAACGGACTTGAATTTTTCTGTGTGGCTTTAATACTCTACATACTCGTATCTCACAAAAGGTCTTGGATTTTTCTGATTGCATCTTTTTTTAGCAGGTAAAGTATATGTAAGGGGGGGAGGGGGGAATTTGTCTGATAGGGATATCGTGGCCTTGCCACACAGGCAAATGTAGGAATACAGGTGGGTTTTACTCAATAAAAGTCAAACACGCCTCCCGCTTCGCCCAGAGCGGGAGAAGTTATTTGATAATTATTTCCCACACAAAAAAAAAAGGGGTGGAGAGGGGCATGTGGCCAGTTATTAACAGCCGGATGGGTTAACCGATCAGGTTAAGCTACACTTGCTGCGGTCGGTCCGTGGACGGGTGACCATCTTTACATACCAAGACCCCTCCGTGCCTCGGAAAGCACGTTAAAAAATATATTTCTTAAATCCTTAAAACAAGCCCTTTCATTTGATGTGTCACACGGTACAGTCAGCAAAACTTTTTTTTTTAATTTTCTCCCCAAAAGTGACCTCCACATTCAAAATTAATTCATTTTTGTATGTGTGTATTTTATGTATTTTTTTTTGTTATTATTATTTATGTATACTTTATTGTACACCAGATTATAAATTACAAAAAGAAAATAATATACACTTCAAAATATACACTGGGCGGCCTCATCTCTTACTGCGACCTTGGCAACCTTGGAGTGGAGAGCGATTTCCTGGACCTAAAAATAACGTAGGTAATGGACGTAATGTGCGTTTCTTTTGTGCAGAATAATCAATTTATATAAGACAATTTTACAACCAATTTACTTGTCGCCTATAGACGAAACATTTATACTAAAGTTAAAGTTATGTATCGATATAATTCACCCGCCTAGGGTCCTTATCTTGGCAGCTAGTTACGTCCAAGTTATTTCCCGAGGGAAATAAATATAAATTTTACAAATATTGAACGTCAATATTATTACGTTGTTTTGTCACTGAAGTCGATAGCTTTACTGGCGTTCTGTGAACGAAAAACCAAAGCGTATTGGGAACGAGTTTTTACGATACTTACCTACGTGTAGTTTTTACAATTAACCATCATATTTTCGTTTTCATAATGGTTTTATCAGCCACACCGCCAATTTATTTCCTCATTAAAAGTAACGCTGTCACTTTCTGATATGTTCCGTTAGCTAAAGACAGAATTAATTTTAATGGACTTACGTGCTACTGGTGGTTAGGCTCCAAAAGGACTTAAGATTTCAAAAATATTGGCTTTTACAATGTTTTCAAATTACAGTGCTAATAGGTATGGGAGGACAGTGTACGCCTGTCAACAAGTACCAGGTAAGTACTAAACAAAATAGAAAATGGTCTACAAATCTACAGTCTATTAAGCCTATAACGTTAATCAAAATATTAAAGAAGATATAGCTAATTGAAATGGATTTGGCAGAACGTTTAAAATTTCACATGTAGCGTCTAGCTCGCATGTGAGCGGCACGATATGGCTCTGAAGGTAGCGTACAATGTCTGTAATAATGACATTTTATAGATGTTATTGTGTGGGATGTATATAGGTATGTCTAGTAATTGTGTATAATTATATGTCTAGTAATTGTGTATAATTATATGTCTAGTAATTGTTTCCTAATATTATTTTTTATGTTAAAAAATATTTTGTACTTTTTGCTGTGCCCAACAGTGTCCATTATTTTACACAAGCTTGTGCTTGTGTTGCTTACAATGAATGACTGAATAAAATGCACCGACCCCAGCGTGGTTTGACCAGACTCGATTGCTCGAATGAACCCAAAGATTCACACTAGCCCCTAGAGCCTCATGTTTCATGGGACTACAGAGACCATTGTATATCAGAGAGTAGACCAGGGGGCGCGATAATGGTAGGGAAGACGTGCCCTTGGGATAGGAGGGATTATTAGAGCCTACCGACTATATAGCCTTGAGCAAGCATTGGATTAGTGGAGAGACGGGTGATATTTATCTATGGGAGGGGCATCTTTTAATAGCATCGCCGCCAGGCTTACTCCGGTCCTCTCGACTCTTGTCTGTGGCACTGCTATGCTGTATTACACGTTGCTGGTTCCAATGTCTTCGTCTGAGATCTCACTATCCGTTGCTGATTCCAATGTCTTCGTCTGAGATCTCACTATTCGTTTCAGATTTCTTGTGAGTCTCGCTAGCAGCGTTGTTGATCTTATCTCGGTCTTCAGCCGTGTCCATCCAAAAGTTGTATTTCCTTGTTGAGATATGTTTTGTGCTGTTTTAAGTTGCCATTCCATGTGCACCTGTGCATGTACCGTAGGTACTGTAATGTTGTTCGCGGCGCCTGTGAACATGTGCACGATAGCACATCCTGTGTTTCTTGATGCGTTTGGCTATGATTTTGCGTCCAAGATTTCATGTATTTTATTTTGACTGGGTTTGTTCTTAACGTGATTAATCAAGTCTCTCGTGATAACTCCCTCATATCTTCTCGGTCTTGACATGTTAGCTTAAGTGAATGTCGATAGTTTCAAACCGTGTATCATACAAGGTACGATCACCATTCGATATATGAGTCTAGCTAGTTTCGAGTCCGAATTTATTGTGGATCGTTTCGAGTGGTCTTTAGTTCACGGCGTTTTTAATTGTGCTTTTCCCGCTTAACGCAGATGTTATGTGTGTGACTATAGGTATTTAATTTTGTCGACTTGTGACTGTCTGTCATATGCTCCCAGCTGGTGACAAGTTAACTTGTTCTACGTTTCTTTTCAAAGTAGGGGCCTCTGACAAACACGTTAACACGCGTATTCATAAATAAGCAAAAGTGTTTACTTCAGTAAAAGTAAATACTCAAGTAATGCTTCTCGTTCTATAGTTTGGTAATTGCTTGAAGTTAGAAATGTCTAAAGCTAGAATTCTTAGCCTTAATAATTAACTTAACCTACTGAATGAGGTACAAAGAAATATGGGAGGGCGTCAAAAATTCCCTACAACACGTTTATTATATTGTCATAAAACTAAAATTCCCTGAAAGATTAACTACTATATATCACACTAATTTAAGTAATATAGGCCCAGAATAGATATTTTGTATTCATGGAGATTAACTTGATTTACTTTATCTATTATTCTTTCATACAAGCAAAGTCCGTTCGGTGCCGGACGCAAAGAACAGCATCATTCCACTTCCTTCCGTGGGTGCCCCAAAAGGCGACCAAGGGAACCACCAGAGAACGGGCAGCAGCGCTCTCCATGCCTTACAACACCATACCGCGACCGCCAACCCGCCCGCCAAGCGTGGCGATTATGGCAACCCCCTTCCCTTTGGGGAGGCCCACGTCCAGCAGCGGGCGTCCCTCGGCTGGAACGATGAATGACAAGCACAATATTTAACATGTGAATCAAAACGGTTGTCGTTGAGTCGTTTTTTGGCAATAGTCCAACGTTTCAGTTGTTTTACAACCACATTATAACTGCTATGTGACATACACGGTCACATTGTGCTTGTGTTGTTTACAATGGCATAAAGTTTAATCCCGGCGCGAAATGCCACGTCGTCGCCCATGAGGCTGCCAGGGCAGTTCCAGGGTAGCGAGTTTGTCCGACAGGGATATCGTGGCCCTGGCACACAGGCAAATGAAGGAATACGGGTGGGTTTTAGTCCGTAATTAGTATTAGTTATTCGATAATTTCCCACCCAAAAAGGGCACTTTAAACCCACGCTACGACATGCTGATCACAATCAGACCAGGACTGGAGTACAACCATCATCACGAATATTTCTTCAGCTAAGCATTTTCAATTAAATTCAAACTATTTTGGCTTTAAATCCTTTTACCTATTCTTTTCATCGTAATTCCGAATAAATTCCTTTTTTCTTTGAATACTTGATGTACTAAAAAAAACTAAACCAATTTCCAATCTTTTTGGATACTTACATAAATAGTGACCCAAATCAAAGGGGAGATTGCAATCTATTCTGGGCACATTTACAAAAAAAATTGATTATGATTAAATCGATCATATTATTAAATAAAAAAAAATTGTTATGTTAGATTTACCGTACAATTTTTTTATCCTTTAAACCCGACTCGACTACGTTATCTTATATATTTTTAGGGTTCCGTAGTCAACCAGGAACCCTTATAGTTTCACCATGTCCGTCTGGCTGTCTGTTTGTCCGCAACTTAGCTCAGAGACTCTTAGTACTAGAAAGCTGTAATTTGGCATGGGTGTACATTAATCATCGCGTGGTATAATAACACCTTGAAAAAAACATTTTTTTTAGGGTAGCCCTTGCATATAAAGTGGAGATGATATATTTTTTCTCGTGTTTCCCGTGGTGTGTGGTATCGTTGGATAGGCCGTTCAAAAATATTTCGGGTTTGTACAAACCATTTTTCGATTCAGGGATGCGTTTGTGTAATATTAAGCTTTAAATTGCTATTTATTGTTAGAGTCAACTGTCCCAGTCCCAGCTAAATGGTTGTTTCTCGATATCTGAAAAATCACAGCTATGTATGCTTTACGAGTACCTAATAGTCGACTAACTTACATTTGCAGTTGGAGAATTGACCGTGACGTATGATGTCATATCTTTTTCAACTACAATATTAAGTTTGTTTTTGATAAATTCATGTCATCCCAACTGCGGAACACTTCATTGTGCATGGTCCGACATGAACTATTTTTTTATAATTCTTATTCTTTTATTTGCGTATTTTTTATTTTAATATCCAATTATACGTGTTCTTGTGGTAATGAGTGTTTGATTTTGCTACATCACGTCGTCGGGGTCCGATCCCCCGGGGTGTGACGGCGCGGCCCTACATTTTACATTGCAACATGTAAATTCGTAACCGCAAAAAAAAGTGATGAAACTACAAATTAACAATTTTCGGACTTTTTTCTTCACTTGTGCTATGAGACCTTGCTTCTTGCCAAATTTCATGAGTCTAGGTCGACGGGAAGTAACCTTATAGATTTTGAATTATTTGCGAGTATCAAAGTACGTCGCTTAAAAGGCCGTATTGTTTAGAGCTTCAAGGGACCGTAGACCTCCGTATTTGATATTAATTTCAACTTGATACCTCCAGGCGTTCCTGAGAAAAAGTGATCCTGTTAAGGTTCGGTTTTTTGCTTTTGAGGTACGGAACCCTAAAAAAACTATAGTCGGTGTAGTGTAGTGTAGTTTATTCTTTGTTTTAAAGTACTTATCTAAAATTCTAAATAATGAAGATAGCTTTATGGTATACCTACCCATATAGATACGTATCATTTAGTAAAACACAACCGGAGATTTTTTTTTTTGTTAAAATCTGCATTCTGAAGGCTACAAAACCCTGTTGTTCCTTTTAGGGACGTATACATTTACCTACAAGCACAACATTGGTGGAATTATAATTTAAAAAAATTAAGCATTGGCTAGTCGAGAAGTCAAAAGCAAAGAATTAAAAAGGTAAGAAATCAGTTAAACGTAGGTAGAAGGAACAATAGGGTTTTTGTTACATATTGTATATAAATCGGCACCTCGAACATCTAAATCAAATCGGTTTATAAATATATCCCCAGACACGGTCCCTGCAAGTGCTTACCATCCACATGCACTTTCCGCTTGTTTCGAAGCCGCATCCGAAGTGTCCTCGGCTCGAGTCGCGACCCACTTCCGAACCGCCCGACAGCGAGTCCGTTTTTCTCCAACCGGAAATGAGATTTCCCGACAGATATAATGGCTTTCCACGGATTACGTCATGCGAGCTTTGAGCTTAGAAAATTCACTTGAATAATTCACTCCATAAGCCAGCTTAAGCACCTTCAATAGCTACTTAATTCCTTGCTTGAGTGTAATAGAATATTATTGTTTTAAGATGTGGAAGTAAACGTTGCAAGAATTTGGTTGAACAAGGCCTCAGGTACACATATCGCTAAATAAGCTATAAAATTATTATTTGCACAATAATACGGCACCAACAGCCCAGATAATCGAGATAAAATTGATCCAACCGATCGGAAATACTGTCAAAATAATTTGTTTGAAGTAATAATTGGATCATTACTATTTATTAGGGTTTAACTGCACGCGTCGATAATGGTGTGGGAGTTACTCTTATCATCGGTATAAAATGGCGCCTATAAAAATCATTCGGCCGTTTTACTTTCCAACTCAGTAAAAAAGTTTAAGACTAAGAGAATTTTGTTATGGAGTCATTATGGGGGATGCGCTAAGGTAGCTCACAAAATTAAAATTTTCTTAAGTTTTTTTTGCAATTTACAGGTCTGTGTCAAGTTGTACTCGTATGTTGATTAAAATATGATTCGCGGCCGTAACAAATATGGCTTTACAGAATTATAATCATTAGAATCAGCAATTCAACTAACTCTCTTCGTAGAATCCTATTGAATGACTATTTCTAGAAATAGTCATTCAATAAAAAAAAATGAAAAAAATTGTATTGCTGATTCTAATTCTAATGAATATAATTCAGTAAAGCTATATTCGTTACGGCCGCGAATCATATTTTAATCAACATAAAATCTGTTACTGACCTGCAAATAGCAAAAAACTTAATACAATTTGAATTTCGCGGGCTACCCTGACGAAGAGGAGTAAAATGCGAGTGGTATGGGAAATAAAGTGAGTTGTGACAAGCTGAGGTCCATTAGTTGCCGGTGACTCCGCGACAAATGGCTTGAATAATGACCATCCCGTTTTAAACGCTTGACTAAGTGCTATTTGCGGTTTTCATGCTGAAATATGGCAGAAGTTTTGATGTTTACTTAATTATCGTCTTATTATCCTAATTTTATAGTGGCTTCTTTAATTTGCGTACTAAATCTGTAGAGCGCTAAATGTGGGCATCCAAGCAAAAAGGGTCCAGTTCTCGGCATTTGTTTAGTGTAAAGTTGGGTGATAAAAATCGTTTCGCGATTTTAATTGATTATTAATTTATTAAGGCGATGATAACACACTTTTAATGATTTTATACTGAAGATCACGTCTAAACGAGTGGTGTTAATGATTTGAAAAAATATATGTTAAATTAGAGCATTTTCGCAATAATTTTATATGTGAATATTTTAGAATATGTATAAATTACATAGTGAAATTAATTTGTGAAGTTATGTCTAACGCGGATAAAAAACTGAGAATGGCGCAAAATCTACCAAGCGTATTTTTCTGAAACCTTCACCAATTTAAAGATAATTTAACTATTGATATTTTAGTCATTTCATTCATTTCATTTTATTCAATAACAATTTACATTGTGTCTGAATGTTTACAAATTTACCTAAGCAAATAATTAAAATAATAACAAGTTAAACACAGAATTAAAATCACACACACAGTCTCATTTACATTAATATCATTTTCATTAACAAAATTCAAAATATATTACAAAGTCAACGAGAAAATAAATAAACACAAATGTCAATAATAATTACCTTTTAAGTTGATTTTAATTTCTAACACGTAATAATAAATAAAAAATTATAAACTTAATTTACAATGACCACTATCCAGGCATATATTTAAAAAAAGACAAATAATATAACTAAAATTCACTTTATGTCAGAACCAGATAATATTGTCAATAACATTAAAATTCAGACATGGATATTATTATCACCAGTATTTAATGTCACAATAAAAATTGTTTGATGTAATAATGGTCTAGCTAAAACACATCAGTGAGAAACTCATCGACCGTATAATAGCATTTGTCTACCAGAAAAGATTTAACTTGCTGCTTAAACTGGTTTATGTTATATATGGACTTCAATTCCATAGGTAGATTATTATACAATTTGATCGATTGAAAACTTGCTACATGACCAACCACTTTCATAAGTGGATGTATGTCATACTGCAAGTCCTTACGCCTAGTAGCTTCTCGCTTATTTCTTTCTTCTGTTGTTTCGAACCTGTTCAGTCTTTTCATAAGGTCAGTGAGTACTACTAGAATATACAAGCACGGCACAGTTAATATCTGGAGATCTTTAAAATACTCCTTGCACGATACCCAGTGTGGAATTCTCACTACTGTTCTTAAGGCTCTTTTTTGAACGACAAAAGCTGTGTTAACATTGTACGCATAGCTGCCTCCCCATAGAGAAATACTGTATCTGAGCCTAGACTCTACAAGCGAATAGTACACTACTTTTAATTGTTCGATAGTGATCTCCTCTCGAAGACTTCTTATGGCATAGCAAGCCGAACTAATTGAACTTTCTATTGCTGACAGTTCCTTTTTCCAGTTTAAACTTTCGTCAATGTAAATACCTAAAAATTGTACGTTATCCACTAACATTATATTATCGTTATTCAAAGTTATGTCAAGTGTATCCTTATTTCTAGTCGTTGTCCTAAATAACATAGCATTTGTTTTACTGGTGTTTAGGTTAAGAGTGTTGATGGTAAACCAGGAATGGAAGAGAGCCAAAGCCATGTTTACTTTATTAGTTAGTGTTTCTATATCATTAGCGGAAATTATAGCATTTGTATCGTCAGCAAAAAGAACAAGTCCAGCATCTATATGGTTTTGCATGTAATTAATTAAATCATTTATGAACAATATAAAAAAGATTGGCCCTAATATTGAACCTTGCGGGACTCCCTTCTTTATTAGTTTAGTACCTGATTTGTATACTTTTTCACATTTTTCTTCAGTCACTTTAATTTCTACGTATTGCTTACGATTTTCCATATAAGATTTAAATAGTTTTAGAACTGTCCCTCGAACTCCATAGTGTTCCATTTTAGCTAATAGTAGCTTGTGATCGACTGTGTCAAAAGCAGAACTTAAATCAAGGAACAAGCCTGCAACTTTTAGTTTCTTATTAATTTTGTCAACTGCTTCCTCCATTAAAGCAGCGATTGCGTCATTTGTTCCCAAATGTTTCTGATAACCGAATTGCCTGAGATTCAGAATTTTATTGCGATTTAAATGCCTTAGGAGCCTAATTTTAAGAATTTTCTCAAAATTTTTAGAAATTATTGGTAATAGCGAAATCGGTCGGTAATTATTGGCATCTAAATGAGAACCTTTTTTATAAATAGGTAAGACTCGGGCTATTTTGAGTTGGTCAGGGAATATACTCAAATCTATACACATATTGACTAAATGTGTTAGTGGTTCTGCCAATAAGGCAATATGCTCTTTTATTAATTTTATTGGTATTTCATCATGACCATACGATTTCTTGTTTGCCATTGCATTGACAATTTTTGTTATTTCAAATGATGTAACTTGTTCGCAGCTCATTTCTACGCTCACTTTGTTGAAATTATCTTGCAAGGTTTTTATAGCTTGTTCAAAAGTGTCAATATCACTAACAAGCTCGGCTTTGTCAAAAATATTCGAAAAAAATGTCTACTATTTCTTGCGGATTTGATATAATTGTATTATTAATTTTAAGCAGCATGGTTTTTTCACCGTCTCGTTTTAATTCTTTATTCCTATGTCTATTTATAACTCGCCATATAGATTTTGATGACATATTTGCTTTTTTAATTTCTGTCCTGACTGCCATCCGCCTTGCTTTTTTCTTTAAGACTAGTCTATATAATGTAATGTATGTTTTTGTATATGTTTTTATACATTCTGTGCAAGATTTATTATTTATGCTTTGAAGAAGGAACCGTTTCATTTTACTGGACACCTTTATTCCCTTTGTTATCCAGGGTAGCTTAGAACACTTTTTGTAACTAACCCTTTTTTGCTTCTTTTTAAAACTAGCGCAGTATGCTTGTCCAAATTTTTTTAAAAACCCGTTTATACCTTCTTCCATCCAGTTAATATTCAGTATACGTTGGCTAAAGTCTTCTGAATTTTTTGCACTGTACTGTCTAATCTCAACATTTAAAAAGTTTTGACTATCATTGAGTGAGTAGTATACGCCTTTTTCTGAAATACCTTTTTTTTGTGTATAATAAATGAATAATGTGTCAAATTGGGGACAGCGCTCCTTGATGGGCGAGTCCTATTACTGGCTGAACGTACGACGCGTTGCGTGAGCTCAGTACAGTCTTAATGCTCAATTATCTACAAGTTCATATAGTAAGTAAATGGCTTTTGTAATAATATGATGTTTCTAAGTAGGTACAAGAAATTTTAAGTGAAAAGTTTAGTAAAACGGTACCAGTGTGGTGGCGGCATGTCTTGAAAATGATTTTCAGAGATTCAACTTCAAATGCGTGTTAAAAAAAATGTGCCAGTATTTTAATATTTTTTTAATCCTTATTATTAACTGACTATTTTAGATACCGAATCAGTCTTAAATCAATACGCCGCTACTGGGCCCTTTTTGCATGGACGCCCACAAATTATTCTGGTTTCCAAATAAATTTTTGGGTTAAAATTTTTCTTTTATCCATAAATACAGATAATATCAGTGCACAACAAAGCTAAGAATAACTTCTGGTTAAATTATGCCGAGAACCTAACCCAACGTCAAGGTTAGCGCCAGGGAAGTTGGGAGTAGCACGAATTTTAGATGTTCCTTGTTTCATCCATCAAACTTGGAACATTTGGTGTTTCGAACATAAGGCGAAAACTTCATTATTAAGGCGAGGAATTAATAATTAATTGCTAAGTTCAGGAATAATTCCATGTTGTTGTTATAATAGTAGGCAGCGTTTGAACTTCAAAGGGTGCTTCGAGCATCTTTGATCTCACTGTAAGTGGAGACCAACGTGATAGATAATTATAATTATACGGCAGTACCTTAATTGCGTAACAAACTATTAAACGCACTAACGCACAATTTAAATACTGTTTTCTTGAAATAATGTAACTTTGTGTCAATTATGTACGTTTTTCACCTGGCGTGTTTGGGCTCCTACACGTACACGTAGTGTCTCCGACACACTACGTCCACCAGCATAAATTTAGGCAATAAATGTGTTTGGAAAAGGAAAAGAAAAAGGTGTGCATTTATGCAGGGGCCCAAGTCTGCTATTTTAATTATAAATTCATTCATTTCAACACGATCCCATTGTCATTTTGCTAAAAGTTCATAATATATATTAAATAAATCACAATCACAATGATTTTGAAGGCTATTGCTAATCCGTTGCTTCATAAAATATAAGAAAGACGTTATTGGACGATTTCTTTATTTTATAGTGAGGTAATGCGCAGTTTAAGTTATATTTAAATTACTTATTAGGTCATACTTGGGCTAGATTGTAATGTGAATAAAGTACCACCAATTGTGATACATTATAAAGGTACAACATTACTTTTAGTTTATGCGAAACCTGAATATAGTTTGTTCAGAATAAGGAACTGAATCGATTTCAATAATTTTACACCATGCACTTCTTCCCCACTGCTCAACTAGATTGCTCAACTAGTTGAGCAGTTGAGCTGTAGGACATAGTTTGTATTACCGAACATGTTCTTCTCTACGGCTCAACTATTTTTGCTCAACTTAGTTGATCAGTAGGTCATCCTGTTATAAAATCGAACATATAACTTACTGTCAACTGCTCTTGAGGCACTGGACTGGAACTACAAAGAGCAGTTTCAATAATATACACGAGGTCAATGTGCCAAAAAAATATCTCGAATTCCTTTTAGCTGATTTTCATGACGATCAAACGCAAATTTTGGTGTTTTGTTCCCTTGGAAATAAAGAACAGTTTAAAAATGTGTCAGAATTTTTTGTTGATGGAACTTTCAGGAGCTGCCCCGATCCTTTTACCCAACTATTTACCATACATGGGGATATGGGCAGTTCTTCGAAATCAATACAAATGTTAAGCCATTTATATTTGCGTTAATATCTGACAAAAAACAGACAAGTTACAGATACTTATTTTATATTTTAAAATCGCATTTACCAGAACTGAATATTGAAAAACTTCACTGCGATTTTGAGATTGGGATGATGAATGCAGTAAAAGAAGTATGGCCTACTATTACTATTAAGGTTGTTACTACCACTGGACTAAAATGATTTGACGAAACGCAAAAAAAATGGGCTGTCAGAAAACAAAACACGAAAAACGGATCGTTCGTCTCTGCTCCGTGTTGCCATAATAAATGAGGAAAAAATAAATAATAGAAGGTTGCAATTACAAGCGAATATGAAAATACAAAACTTGAAATACAGCCGTTTTAAATGACATAAGTGGACAATAAATAATCAGTACGTTAGGAGAGCGACATAGAACCAACAATGTGCTCGAAGGTTGGCATTCAAAAATAAACAAATCTATAAACAAACACACCAAGACATTGTTAAGATTATTAAAAATACTAGCTGACATTGACGTATTGCTTGCTTTAGATAAAACAGCGAACGGGAGAAGAAAGAAGTAAATATAATATATTGTACTTCTTTCTTCTCCTTACATACAAATGCAACTAATTAATTCAGAAATCTGAATTGGCCAAGCTCTCAGGGGCGACGGCTTCACACAACCCCATTCCTACCGGCTTCCCCTCTCGGAACAACTACTAGTAGAGTTTACTATTACTAAATAATATACATATAGATTGTCACATTACAAGTATTTAATAAGTAAATCTTAAGATAAACAACGCGTACCTATCTATAATCTATCCAAAATCGTGAACGCAGTTAACATTTTTTGTTTTAACTAAGAATTCCGACGAATTAAGATGGCGTTAAATTAAGAAAACTAAAGGAATGACTAAAAAATTTTTTGAGGTGTTCAATTTTGATGTTATTTTGAGTTTATGTCAACTGAACAAGTTTTTTTTCGGCTTCCCTCTATTGTAAGTTGTAGCTTCGCTACTGCAAGCTCTACAATCAATAAAAAAGAAGAAATATAAAATTTGTTTTACTTTTAAAATTTCATAGTGTGACGATACGGGTACTTACCTACTTAATTAAATATTTTTTCTACGTTGTAAGTTCTTGTAAGAAGAACTAAAAAATAGTTTTTTTTTAATTTATGTTTTCTTAGTTGTTGGTGAAGTATATTAAATAGGAGATTTGGATTTTTTATCTATAAATATAGTTGTGTAGTTTTAGTTGATCCGCGGGTATTACCCACTGCTCAACTAATCATAGTTGAGCAATTACCAGTTGAGCCGTTGGTATTACCCACTGTTGTGTCTAGTTGAGCAGTGGGGAAGAAGGGACACCATGTTATATTTTGTCCCATAAATATTTAAGTGTGATGGAAAATGTTATCACCATTTAATTACTTACAATACAATCGCCGTACGGTTATGTACTATCGCAGATACTGGCGCCTTACCACTTTTCAACCATAAGCTCCTAGTAATAAGGTCGAAAAGTGGTTAGGCGGCAGTGTCCACGATAATACCTACTGCCAAATTATTATCAATGAGCGCAGGACGAACCTGCAGGCTTAGCACGAGAACCCTCTCTACGCGTTTTGTCGACGGAAGAATAGACAAAAATGACGTTTCAGTGTAGACAACAGAAAGTTTTCTACTGTCTGTAGCACGGCGATTACAAAACCAAATGTGAAGAGACTTGTCTTCTCTACCCTAGACAACCGTCTACAACGTCGAGCACGGCGTACAATCTTTCTCCGATGTTGACAGCTTGGGATAGAAACCTTTCTTCCGAAATAGTCTACATATAAAATGACCTAGACAACGATTCGTTAGTTGTTTTTTCGTTAATTCGAGTAATTTTAGGCAGTGCTTTTTTACTTTTATCATATATTAAGCTGAAATTAACATGTTGGGTTCAAATTGCGCTTTTTATTTAAGTTTTTTTATAGATAAACTTCAGCGAAGATGGGAAAGAAATACTATTAGCGAGCTTGCTTTGCTTGTTTGGGAGCCTTTGATCTCACGGGAAGTGAGTTCTGTAAAATTATAAAATAAGCAAGGAGATAGTGCAATCAATGTTTATGCAAAGAACTCGGCTAGGACCTGTCGCCCAAAATAAATAATAGATTTTTGGAATTAACAATAAAATAAGAACAACAATATAAGTATCCTACAGTTTTTACACTATGTTGTCCCTTAACTTTGATTTATTAGATACCTACATTCACAGGGAATATAAAACATCTGATTATGAGCCAAAATCTCCTCATTGAACACTAAATTATTTATTTATGAAGTACTAGTAGTAGCTGCCGCCCGCGGCCTCGCCCGCGTCCGCATTAAGGCTTCTACATACTGGCGCGACACAAAGGCCCGGCACGTCGCGTGACGAGCGGTGCCTTTGTGTCGCGTCGCGAGTCGCGCTGGTCTGTAGAAGCCTTTACTATGTAGTGATTATTATTTTCATTTACTAAATCTTACACACTCAGTTTTAAATGAAGCATTTACCTACTAATAAATAAAATATCGATAAACAACAATACAATAACAATGTAAGTACCTAGTAAAAACAAGGGCTCCCGCAGACAGGCGCGACGTGATAGCGCGACCCGCCAGTCTGCAGTACCCTTAAAGGAGACTTCTTGCGTGACGCCATCAAAATAGTATAATTATGGCTCTTTATTTAAATAATGCCTGTACATTATATGCAATTACCAATATTATATAGTGACGTCACAAAACTTAGTGGCGCCACAGCCAATGATGTATTACCTATAATACGTCATTGGCTACAGGCATTTAACAATATTTTTAAAAGGGAGATGCGCTAAGGTAGCCCGTGAAATTAAAATTTTATTACCTTTTTTGCAATTTGCAGGTCAGTAACACGTTATAAGTTGATTTAAATATGATTCGCGGCCGTAAAAAATATTGCTTTACAGAAATATAATCATTAGAATCGGCAAAACAACTAACTCTCTTCAAAAAATCCTTAGAATTCAAAAAACGTTCGAAAATTTGAATTTCGCGGCCTACACAGCGCATCCCCCTTGACCATTTGCGTTTTGTAATTGAAGAAATATTCGTTAAAAATACTTTGCTTCATAGATTTGTTTGAGAACAAAACGCAAAAGTACGGTAAAATTGGGTAGTAATACACACCACTAGCGAATACCCCGTTGCTATGGACAAGTCACTGTCTACGAAGAAACCCGAGTCTAGGTGTGTCCTCGTGCTCGCGAAGAAGAGATTACGAGAAGTGTAGACAAGCGATGTCTATTCTATAGTAGAGTAGAGATCGAAAACGCCATGCTAAGCCTGCTGGAGGCGCGGGGGCGCCGTTAGCATGTTTTTGTACAGACAACCCGGTAACTTATCAACCTTATAACTTTGTGATTTTTCATGATACACTTTTGAAATTTTGTACATAGATTCTTTACATAAAAATACTAGACACGTGTTTCGGGTTTCGCATATACTAAAACTAATATTGTGTATACAGTATGTAACAAAAACCCTGTTGTTCCTTTTAGGGACGTATACATTTACCTATAAGCACAACATTGGTGGAATTATAATGAAAAAAAATTAAGTATTGGCTAGCCGAGAAGTCAAAATCAAAGAATGAAAGACGTAAGAAATCAGTTAAACATTACAAATATTAATAATTAAATATTTATTTTAATTATTTTTGCTGAAGAGTTTTTATGAGTTGCTTTATTACGTATGTATACCGATTCTTAAAACGTAGGCAGAAGGAACAACAGGGTTTTTGTTACATATTGTATAGAATAGAAGTAGTAGTATATACAACGTGTTTTTTTTGATATCCCATAACTCTAGGGTATGATTGAGACCATATCAAAGAATCAACTGGCATATGAGTTATGTTCCAATCCTTCGTTATTTTTTTTTTTCATTTTTCATACAAAATAATTCGGCAAAGTCACGATTATTAATGTAAAACACCCTTACGTGAAATATGACAACGTCGACAAGGTAGCTTTCCCTTCACTAGCTGCCGCCGGGAAGCCCCGATACCAACATACCTACATATTTTATTTTACTATTTATTTTACTACACTACTGCGAAGTTTGGCAACCTCGCAAAAGTAAAGATTCGTCATACTGGTGGCAATTTTTGACCTAATTTAATTATGGTTGATAATATCTCCGAAACGATGCATTTTTGGACCACCTATTCTAGGAGTTTTAGTATTATTTTTACCTACAGAATATAACCCTAGAGTTATGGGATATAAAAAAAAACAGGTTGTATAGTGTGTTACGAAATTACCCCGCCGGTAGGTGGTCGTTTTAATTAATTGTTATAGTATTACTAATAAGTGATTAAGGTAACT
Source organism: Tiliacea aurago (assembly GCA_948098905.1). Taxonomy (NCBI): domain Eukaryota; kingdom Metazoa; phylum Arthropoda; class Insecta; order Lepidoptera; family Noctuidae; genus Tiliacea; species Tiliacea aurago. Next base: position 20,689,708 of record OX402581.1, on the reverse strand, counting down.
TCACAATAAAAAATAGAAAAAACCTACCTCCTACATATATAGGTAGTTACAGGCATGAGTTTATTAAAACAGCGCGGACAGCTCAAAAAAAATATTTTGATGAAAACGATGTTCGCGCTGCAAAATGTAGTTCTATTTTGTTTCCGGGTTATTCACTAGTTTAAAATTGGATATTCAATATGGCGGATGTACGAAAACAACTCGGATGTGAAATGTTGATTCGAGAATCGACTTTTCGATTCATCGTGTTTGAATTTTAAATTCTGTGCCTTTTATTGATATGAATAAGTAAATATGTATAATTCGAAATGTTTTGAGGAGGAAATATCGACTAAAATGTAAGTAGTTTTAGTTGACGCTGAATCTATGTAGGAATCGACTATCTCATAGTAGTTAGAGGAGCTATACTCATAATTATGCGATAGAAATTCAACTTTATATTAATCAACTAGATATCCCCATCATTCACGTTTCATAACATTTCCACTAACTACAAGATCAAGAGAGATGAGTGCGTTATGTAAATTTATGAAAAATGTAGGCTAATTAATAACTTCACATTACGTTTTTACTACCTACTGGTAAAGCACTACATTGAAAAGTTTTGTTAATAAGAACTTCTCCCAAAATAGTTTCCTAGAGATATTCAGTGCTTCTAAGATGCAAGTTCTCAACTAAGTATAAGTGGCTGCCAAACTTTGGAGGATTCTGTATCACTAAATATATTTCACATACTTCGCGAGTGGAGCGAAATACCACGGCTGCCTTCTGTACATAATTGTTCAAGAATAGTTGCTTGGAATAGTTGCTCAGAAACGAGATAGCCCTCTTTTGTTTAAGACGTTGTTGAGTTATTTACCAACTATGTTTTAATGGCCAATTATAGTATAACGTTGAAAAGTTTGAAGAATTTTATAATTATCTTCTACAAAGGTTGAGTGGCAGACAAAACTTGGGAGAACGATTTGAGCAAAATTTTGGTAGTGATTAAAAACCACAGAAGGATTCACGTAATGCTTTTTCAATTAGGTAGATAAGATTATTTTTATACAGGGTGTTAAAATAACTGCGTGCCATAGCTTAGGGGTAGGTCCAGTAACGATAAAGAAGCCCAAAAAAAAACATACTTAAACAAAAAATGAAATTAAACATAAAAATAAATAAAAATAAGTCTCTTAGTACTTTAACGGGCTTAAGGCCGTCAAATAAAATAATTTTAATTCTAAACGATTGCTATTTTAAGTTAGTAGGTACTAAATTAGGTTGATCTTGCAATATTTTTTTTGTGTTTTAATTTTTTTAATTTATATTTTATTTTTCTTGGGTTCCTTTATCAATACTGAACCATCCCTAAGCTATGGCACGCAGTTACTTTAACACTGTTTAATGTCGATAATAAAATGTAATCAGTAATGATAAGATTATAATCTGTTTGCTTATCAACTGTTGGTCGTTATTTTCAGATAGATGATTTTCGTGTGACGAAAACAATAAAAGGAAAAGCCAGCGCCTTCCGGATTTCCAATAAAATAATGTAATGTATTTCCAATACACTTTATAAATGCATGCATCTATATTCAATATACATTCGATAGGCGCTTGGAAATCAAGTTCGATCTCTGGCAGGATTTGCTTGATGGCAGATAGCATGAATAAATTGAACATCGATATATTTCAGTGTGGGGCTCTGCCGACCGTGTATGTGCAGTGAGCACCGGGCCCGCATGGGGCATGCACTATCTCAGACTTTACGAGTAAGCATGCTCGAAACGTTCAACAAACGATACAGCTATTCTCAAAACACACGAGACTACGAAATAGGTAGAAACTATTTTTGGCACTGAAAAATTTGTTCTAAGACAAGGGACCAAGATTTCTTAGAATTGTTCTCTATACTCTATATTAGTTTTAGTATATGCGAAACCCGAAACATGTGTCTAGTATTTTTATGTAAAGAATCTATATACAAAATTTCAAAACTGTATCATGAAAAATCACAAAGTTATAAGGTTGTTAAGTTACCGGGTTGTCCGTACAAAAACATCCTAACGTCACCCCCGTGCCTCCAGGGTCGTCTTGCGCTCATTGATAATAATTTGGCAATAGGTACCTAACCGTACGGCGATTGTATTGTAAGTAATTAAATGGCGATAACATTTTCCATCACACTTAAATATTTTTGGGACAAAATAACACACCATGACAACACACGCAATATAACATGGAGTAAAAATTATTGAAATCGATTCAGTTCCTTATTCTGAACAAACTATTTTCAGGTTTCGAATTCATCACTCTTCATCAATAACGGTTTTGTTTCTTCCACGTGTATCGTTTATCAAAAACAAATTTTTCACGTTGTGACAAAAACACAGATTAGTATCAACATATTGTCGTGACAAATCTGCAGACAGAAATGTATATACACCGAGCCGTAATCGTATAGATTCTTAGCGCGTGTTGCCATAAACATCACAAAAATATGAGTGATAAAGTGATAGGCCCCTCTCTAGTTTTATGGGCCTGTCGTCTGACGTATAGAAAGGAGTTGCGCCAAAATTTCGTATTCCACCCAAGCGTTAGATAAATTGTATACGTTGCCTTTTGGTTTAAAATAGTCCATGCTATATAACTTTGGTGAGAGGTCACCTTATCTGACGCTTAAGTCCCGGGTCTATCTGGGTGCTTCGCATGCGTTTATTGTTGTTGCTTTTTTATTAGGGATATATATATATTGCAGATTAGGTTTCTACCATCTAATTAGGTATACATTCTTTTATTCTAATTCTTTGTTTTACGTTCAAATGTCGACTTGTCTTCTGTTTTGACTTTACAGTACTTACAGACACCTGTGCTGCTTTGGAGTTTGTTGCGCCACTTCTTCCCAGCTAAAGCACTAGGAAGTGGTGAACGGTGGGCGTTTTTGAGGGACAGTCTCATGTAATTATTGACGTTCGAAAAGTGCTGATTCTCAGCCTAGTTTGAATATATGACTTTTGATTTGATTTACTACTTAGGCCCGGCAGTGGCCCGGCACCCGGCACCCATTGGCGGCACGGTATGGCAAGGTTTTTTTAGGCGACGAATAAAAATATAACTTAACTGTATGTAAATAAAGTTGAAATTTAATTTTTTTTTTAATGTTAGCATACCGCGCAGTATTGTTTTTCTACTTACGACCGTTGATATTTAAATTTCAACTTTATTTCCATACTATTAACTTAAGTTTCTGTAAACTGAGTTTTTTTAAGTTATTATTGAACCATTAAGTTATTTTTGAACTGTCTAGTAGAATTTTAAACTATTTCGACAATATATTTGAAACTGTAGGGACTATATTTTGAATTTCTTGGAATTTTAATTAATAATTCATGGATCTTATAGTTTTTATGTAAATTCCATGTATATTCAACACAATGTAAATTGTTCACGAATAAATTAAATGAAATGAATGAAGTATATTTAAAAATACCTTGCCATGCCGTGCCGCCAATGGGCGCCGGGCCTTATTTAACTTATCTTATATGTACTTATAAAAGTTTTTTTACTTGTTTAGGACCTACCCACTGTATGATTAAGATATCGCCCCAGTCTGCACGAGCCTTTACGCAAGACGGCCGCTTAAGGGGCCGGCGTAGCATGCGTAGTTCATACAAACGTAATACCAAAATAATTTGTAAATCAAACATATTCTTAAGGTAGTGTGTATTTTGCGCGCCGACCTCCCTAGCGGCGTCAGCGTAGTCTGCTTCGCTGACGACACGCTGGTCCTGGCGCAGGGTAGGTCGCATCAGGCGGCGGCCGAACTGGCGGCACGTGGGGTTGCGACAATCGTCGATAGGATCCGGCAATTGGGACTCGAGGTGGCCTTGCACAAGTCCGAGGCCATGTGTTTTTATGGTCCTCGGAACACGCCACTGTCGGGTTCCCAAATAACGGCAGGAGGGGTTCAGATCGGCGTCGAGTCAACGATGAAGTACCTGGGACTCGTCCTCGACAGCCGGTGGAACTTCGTGGAGCATTTTCGACGTTTGGCTCCCAGACTGGAGCGGGCCGGGGCTGCCTTTTAGCGGCTCCTGCCCAATCTAGGGGGTCCAAACGCCTCCTGCCGGAGGCTCTACGCGGGGATCGTGCGGTCCATGGCCCTTTACGGGGCACCGGTGTGGGCGCGTTCCATAAGGCTGCGACCAGCCCAGCGGTTGAACGCGTCCCAAAGGGTCATGGCCATCAGGCTGGTCCGAGGATACCGCACGGTCTCCCGTGAGGCGGCGAGCCTCCTTGCCGGACTACCGCCATGGGATCTGGAGGCAAAAGTCCTCGCGCACGTCTGGGAGTGGCGCGAGGAGGTGAAACGCCGGGATGAAACTCCGCTGCCGCGAGAAATCACGGCACAGCGGACAGAGCTCCGGCGAGATCTTATGGCGGCATGGAGAGTGCGATTGTCGCAACCCAGCGCTGGGCACGCCACAATTGTGGCGATAAGTCCCCTCTTTGAGGAGTGGCTAGAGAGGCGCCACGGCGTCCTCACCTTCCGCCTGACGCAGGTCCTCACCGGACACGGTTGTTTCGGGAGGTTCCTGTTCAGGATAAAGCGGGAGGAAACGCCCGGGTGTCACCACTGTGTGGATCGCCCGGAGGACACGGTGGAGCATACGGTGGAGGTCTGCCCAGCTTGGGCGGAGCACCGCCGTGTCCTAACGGAGGCGATCGGCGGCGGCGATCTCTCGCGTCCGGCCCTGGTTCAGGCCATGGTTCGGAGCGAGAGTGCATGGGAGGCCGTCACCTCCTTCTGCGAAGCAGTAATGCTTGTGAAGGAGGAGGCGGAACGCGTGAGGGAGTGGCAAGGTTCGCGCCCTCGCGCCCCTAGTCACCGCAGGAGACGCCCCGGGCGTCGGGAGTCGCAAGCCGATTTCCGGCCACCGTAGGCGCGGGCCTGTGGATGGCGGGCCGATGGGTAGCTCACCGTCCGATAAGGACCAGGCCCGGGTCGACGGCGCGTCGTATTCCACGCGCGCCTCAAAGAGTTGTCAGCACCAACTGACGGGGTCCGATAGGGCCAATGCCTGCCAGGGTTGCGAGTTTGTCCAAAAGGGATATCGTGGCCCTGGCACACAGGCAAATGAAGGAATACGGGTGGGTTTTAGTCAGTAAAAGTCTGACACGCCCTCCCGCTCAGCCCAGAGCGGGAGAAGTTATTTGATAATTTCCCACCCAAAAAAAAAAAAAAAAGTTGTGTGTATTTATTTCGATTGGATGTCATAATATCTATGTTCCCAAATATTCCAATCGGAATAAAGACACACTACCTTAACAATATGTTTGATTTGTAAATTATTTTGGTATTACGTTTGTATGACCTACGCATCCATCGCCGGCGTCTTAAGACGCAGATATATGACCTTGAGTAGTTAGCTTGCGAGTTCTGTACTGAGCTCACGCAACGCGTCGTACGTTCAGCCAGTAATAGGACTCGCCCACCAAGGAGCGCTTGGTAGATTTTGCGCCATTCACAGTTTTTTTATCCGCGTTAGACATGACTTTACAAATTAATTTCACTATGTAATATAAATATAATATAAAATATTCACATATTAAGTTATTGAGAAAATGCTCTAATTTATCATATATTTTTTCAAATCATTAACACTACTCGTTTAGACGTGTTCTTCAGTATAAAATCATTAAAAGTCGGTTATCGTCCCCTTAAGTATTTAATCATCTATCTTAGTAAAATAACATTCAAGAAGAGCTTAGACCCAGACGCACACCTCGTAGACGCGACCTTGAAATTAAATCCGTTAAATCCAGCTAATGATTCTCTTGTATACCAGATCTTATACCTCTAATTACCGTTATTCAAAGTTAAGCCTAGCTAAACTCTCCGTGAGTGAAAGTAGGCCATCACGGAGAAACCTCTTAGCCCGTAACTTGCTAAACTCCTTTTAGGGAAAAAATACTTCGAGAAGATACGACTTCCAAGTATATAAGCTTCGAAGTACATAGATTCATGTACTAAGTTATCATCGGTGTAAACGGAAAGGTAGTAAATCTTGTGAAAGTCATAAAAAGTTGTTTGTTTTTTACGAGTACGAATAAAATATTAGGTAATGCTGGAGATGAAATTACTGCAGGTTATTTCAGATAAGCTGTTCCATCATTTAGCTCTGGTGAATAGGATGTTGGTAATATTAGCCTCTAATGTAGGTAGCACAAAGACACTTAAGGAAAATCTTACATAGAAGGAAAATTTTAGTTTTTTATATGACCTGAACATATTGTTTAAAAACATTTGAGTTAGGTACTGGCTAAGCGGGTTATTCCCAAAGTACTCCATTCTTTTATTCTAAAAAGATAAGAATCTCATACATTAATTCCCGAGTTATTCCAAGGAATTATTATTATTTAAAAATACTTATTATTTTGTTCCCATTCTGCTCCATAGGTATCTGGAATTATTCTCAAAGTACTCCACCGATTATTCTTTATCAATTCTCAAACTGCTTCATCTACATAATTACCTATAAAATACATAAATATTTAATTACAATCAGTCACAAAAATTCTTAAAAGAAAGATTATAGTTTATCATTTTGATAAAATGTCTTAAATTAGCTTTTTGATTAAAATGGAGTGGAGTACTTTGAGAACATAATATTAATAATTTATCATGGAGTAGAATGAAACTTAATTAAAAATACTTATTATATTTTTCATGGAGTGGTTTGGGAACTCTTTTTGGAGTACTTTGGGAATAACCCGGCCAAGCAAGCTTATAATTTCGCTTATTTTTTTCTAGTTATGTGAATGGAAATTAAAATAAATAAAATGAAGATATTTATTTAGTCAAATAAGTATACCTACATACTTACGGCTGTGATTGATTTGGTTCTGACTCTAAAACTTGATGAAGATTTGTTTTGAGCCAATGTTTACGGTTAATGGTTGTAATATGAATTAATTAAATATTAAATTTATAAGTAGATTGGGACGCCAGCAGGTCCAGCTACCCGAAACTGTCAAATTTTCCCAATCAACCTTGAACCTTAAGCTTTAACGATTAAGTTGAAATACTTTTAAAGAAATTTTACATATTGTAGAAGCTTGATGTGCTCAAGCTGTACTATGTGTTTTATCATCGATTAAATTAAAACTAACTTAATAAACTGAGAAGTAGGTACAGTCAGTCTCTTCCCCTCTTCTTCTTTATAAGAGGGGTTAGGTAATGCAGAGCACTGACCGTACCTACCATACTTAGATATGTATCTAAGTACATACACAATGGCAACAACATTCATATTTCGTCGAGCGCTTTTATTATAACGCTGACGGATTGACAAAACAATATGCAAGAGTTGAATGTCGGTAAATACATTGCTAATTTTATCAACACTTTTTTACACCTACATAAATTATGTATAAAAAATACATAGGTAGGTACATGCATACGAAGAGGTATGTATTTAACATGTATAATGTTATGTTCTACTTTAAGTCGCTTCACCAAAACTACCGTTACAGTTTGATAAGATTTTTATTAGTTCTGCGTGATGACGTCACATAAACAAACGATGATTTTGTATCGGTGTAACATTTCGATTGGAAATTGTTATTTGATACCTACTCTGCAGGTGGCTCGTTGGTCTAGGGGTATGATTCTCGCTTTGGGTGCGAGAGGTCCCGGGTTCAAATCCCGGACGAGCCCAAATTTTTTATATATATTTTTTATTATTTATTCATTTTTGTCATGTTCTTTATTTATTTATTAAAATAATATCCATTGAATTCTTTTACATATTTTTTATTGCAAAATACCACCACGCCATTGTTTTGCGAGAGTAAGCAGATATTTACTGTCTACTGGTAATTTTAAAACGACGGTAGTCGCTGTTTCGCAGCTATCATAAATATAATTGAAGATACCTACTCGTTGTTTGTAAATTGCTTAGTTTAACTTAGATGTAATCATTTATGTTGGAGGTGTCGTAATTAATCGCAATACATTAGTACCTATCTATTAATTTCAAATGGGTGTATTTATTTATATCGTCTTATGTGTCTTCTTCAACAAACATAATAATTTGGTACACGGATCTGCCTAATTTTGATCATGACCGTAGATCGCAGGTCAAGAGTGGTCAAACACCTTTCACTGACACGTTTACCTCACACATTTTAATGTGATAACAAATTTCGACTTGTCTCACAAGCGGCTCGTTGGTCTAGGGGTATGATTTTCGCTTAGGGTGCGAGAGGTCCCGGGTTCAAATCCCGGACGAGCCCAATCTTTTTTTTAAACAAAGTAGATTTTTTTACAAACTGCGGAAAAGACAGTACGCGAGAATTATGTAAATATTTGAGTGCTTGTTTATTTATACATTTTAACAAGAACAAAAAATTTCTAGGAAGAGTATGGAGGCAACTGTATGTCTCATTGAAATGCAAATTGTTTTGAGGTTCATTATGTACACAATACATTTTTATGAAGAGTGTGAGACAATAGCGAAGGGAAATATGGGTATAGGAAACTGTAGGTGAGCAACGCAAGGCGAAAATGCAAATGCAACTACAGTGGCAAGTGCAGTTATGAAAAATAAATACATAAGGTAAATAGATGCAAAATGTTTTTAAAACATTACTAGAACAAGGTATGTGAGCTTTTTGTCTCCTCTGATATCTTCTTCACAATTCGTAGTGTTGTTTTTTTTTCACTAGATGTCACTAATTTACCATGACGTAAAGCGCCTCTAATGATTAACCAGTCAAATTATAATTTATGGCGTTTCTAAGGCGTATAGATATACGTATATACGGCGTATAGCTATTCCATAAATTGGTGATACAAGTGTTATTAATATAATTTATAACTCTTATCATTAGTTTAGTGGAGTGTATAAAAATGGAACGGATGACGTCATCCTATTCAGTTGTCAAGGCGTTTGTTTCGTTGTTGCTCCAAATATTTATTTTGTACTTAGGTAATAGTTTATAAATTTATGTTTTGGAGACACATTGATAGGTAACAAACGCAATTCAGTGGTAACACTGGCACTATGAAAATCACTCTTACGGCTACGACATAACGGCGCTGTCAATGGAATTTTTTACCACTGATCGATCGGTTGAACTTACCGAATAGAATGGTGAAGTCATGTATGTGTTATTGACTAAATAAATAAAAAATGTTACTTTATAATGTTTTTTATTCGTATTCGTAATCTACAGACTTGGTTACGTCTGCGCCTGCTAGAAGTATATAAATATAATATTTTTTTCATAAATAAATTATGAAAAATTTAGTTTAGTTAAACAAAAAATTTATGTTATTCGATGGAAGCTTTCTTCGAAAATAATGACAATATTTCCATGCATGTTTGAGAAAAATATTTTTCTTTTTTCTTTCTAAATAAACCAAACTGTCAAATTTCTCCAAATGATTTGAAACCTTAAATTGTTGATGGTTAAGTTCAAGATCGAATGAGAAAATTTGACAGTTTGTGGTAACTTGTTGTGCTGGCGACATTGTAGATACATTTTTAAGTCCTGGGAACCTAAAATGGACGCTTTGGCAGAATCATATTATGATCTGCGTTTATTTCATATCCCGCAATTCATCTGTTTGACAGTTTTGTATGGAGTTTCGTAAAATGGTCCATAAATTATGAATTGCTTTATTGAAGTCTAATGTCAAATAGCAGCTGTCAAACAGATGAATTGCGGGATGTATGAATTGTACGCAGATCATATTATGATTCTGCCAAAGTGTCCATTTTAGGCCCCCAGCTATTGTTACAATGTATTAAACCTCTGGCGATTCCTGAATTTATATATTACCTATTCTAAGTTTAACAAAATTCACGCCAATTTTTTTTTTGTTATCAGGCGTCAAGGGTTTAAGCTGAAAACCAGCGCTCAGTAACCCGCTAGGGTACTTAAGAAAAAAAAAATGGTACCTAAGCATAATGCTGACGCTTAAACCTTTTGCTTCGGTATTATAATTATAATAAACCATTTATTATCAGGTTACAAAGACCCGTAGATGAATACCAAAGCATAAATAATATATTAACAATTGCGTTAGTAAATAAAACTTAAAGCTATGTTAGTATCATTTAGATGCACTAAGTCTTCGTGCGTTCTGGTGGCACTTGACCGCGAAAGCGACGGAATACCACATCCTGAGGCCAAAAGTGTTCTTCCATCACCTGATGCAGGTAGCACGTTGTTAAGCGCACGACAAACGCCTTAAAGTTGACGTTGCGATACGACTCCAGCAGCTGCACTCTCAGCGCGTACTTCAGCCTTTGGCGCACGTACCTCACGATGTCTTTCGCGTCGGTAGTGTAAAGGAGTTAAGTGGAGACGGGAAATATACACCGGAGTATTCGGCTTCCCAGCACGCAGTTTTTCGTTCTCCGGCATTATACTCGTAGTTTTGTGTACTTACCTACTTATATACTAATACTACTAGCTGTAATACTGCAGACAACAAACCTTATTCTATTCTATTCTTCTAAAACAGGTACAGACGGCTACACATCAAGCTATACATTTCCAGTATAAGCTGGTCTCGCATTGTATTTGATTTCCGTGCAGTGTGAGATCAGCGTAAACTGGATTTGTATAGCTTGATGTGTAGCCGTGTGTACTTACTAGTTTTCGTAGTTCACATGCTCCTGCTGAATACTACTGAAACTCGCAAGTTACACTCATTACAGACGAGGTCCTTTGATACTAGACGCGTCATCATTCAGAGGCTTGGCCTATCTCATTAATGGCCAAGATATTGAATTTGGATACGACAATGTGTCGCTTATGTATTTTTAGGGGGAGGGTAAACCTTAGCCTTTGGAGGCTTGGACACACAGTATCGTCGTCGACAGAATGGAAGGTGAATATCCAACCTTTTTTTTGGGTGGGATATTATCAAGTAAATTCTCCCGGAGGGAGAGGAGGGCGTGTCAGACTTTTAAAGCCGCGTTTCCACTAGGCAACATTTGGCGCGCGACACGTGACGCTCAACATGTACGGCAACGCTGCACAACAGCGCGCGACGTTGCCAGCTGGCGCGCAACATGACGCGCGGCTTGTTGTTTGTTTAAAGAGCATCGTTAGTTGAGCATCAATTGTTGTCGAGTGGAGACGTGACGCGCAACAATGTCCGTAGTGTGGTATAACGAACGAGTACTCAAATTAATCGAACTGTACCTCTGGCGACATGTTGTCGACGACTGAAGTAAAGTAGTAGATGCGTAGACAGACAACGTTGTTCAACAAAAGTTCCGCGCTGACTTTCAACATGTTGCGCAACTTGTTGTGCATCATGTTGCGCGTGAATTGTTGCCTAGTGGAAACGCGGCTTAAGGCTTGTACATACCGGGGCGGCTTGACGCGCGACGTGACGCGACACAAAGGCACCGCACAAGTCGCCCCGGTATGAAGAAGCCTTTACTGACTAAAACCCACCCGTGTTCCTTCCGTTGCCTGTGTGCCAGCATCTCAATTTGGTTGAACGACAGAGTGCCACATCAAAAATAAAAAAGAACCGACATCTCAGAAATTGGGTTATGGAAGGGCATCGTGAAGCGACGTCGTGGATTCTGACATTGATTTATTATGCAAAATAAAGGCGCGATCGGCCGTCCGGCTGTCCGACGGTCCGGGTGTCCGGCTTTATCTCCGTTGTGGACAGTATTGTAGTAATGTTTTTTCTTCCTTTATTGTTACAAGGGCAACACGATTTGCTACGAGTCACGATTTGCCGATAAACATATTAAAAAAACCGGCCAAGTGCGTGTCGGACCACGCACAATGAAAGGTTTCGTATTAGGGATAAGTTTATCCCAAAAATATAAACTTAACATTGTAGTTGAAACACATGTTCTCTCATACATCGATATACGACACGGTCAATTCTCCAACTGCAAATGTAAGTTGGTCGACTATTGCTCGTTAACTTGTAAAGTCTACTTAGCTGTGATTGTTTTTTTTTTTTTTCGTTGTACATTATATACTACTTCTATGAATATTCTCTTATACCGAAAAACAACCATTTAGCTGACAGGCGGGGCGGGACTGCTTGCTGACTCTAACATAAAATAGCACTTATTACGCAAAGGGATCCCTGAATCGAAAAATTGTGTACTTAGACCCGAAATAATTTTGAACGGCCTATCCAAAAATGCCTCCACCACGGGATAGACGAGAAAAAAATATGTCATCCCCACAATACGTGCAAGGGAGGTCCCTAAAAAAAAACTTACTAAGATTTTATTTTACCAGTTTGTTTAAATGTATATATAATATGTACATTCATGCCAAATTACAGCTTTCTAGTACTAAGAGTCTCTGAGCTAAACTGGGACAGACATACAGACAGACAGACGTTCCTTGTTGAATACGGAAGCCTAAAAATGAATCCTGAAGTATATCATAACATCTTCAACAGAACGATTGCCTTCGATACAATTGTCGTTTTGATAAAGGTATAATAAAACAGGAAAACATTTAAAACAACTGTAACGAGATACATTTGTACCTACTTATCGAGAAAATATTATGCCAATTATCCGCATCGGCATCGTGTTCGAACATATTTTACTTTTAGGTGCCTCCGAGAAGATACTTTTCTCAAACATGCATGGAAATATTGTCATTATTTTCGAAGAAAGAACCCGCGAAGTATCGAATTTACGGTCAAAGAAAATCAAATCCCTTGGAGGAGCGTTTTTCGAATTTGGAACATTACAACGCTCCAGCAATGTTGTATGAAACGGCGTGCTGGGGTTATTAAATACTCTTTTACTCCGAAACATGGCAACCAAGGAAGTAACTTATCAAAGGTTTTATTTAAATTTCGAACTGGCATGCAAATAGAAAGCTGTTTATTGAAAAAAAAAAACAAATGAACACATTGGCGCGTGCAAAATTATCGTTATTCGTCATTGAATGCAGGGAAAGTAAATTATTTTTATATTCCATAACAATAATTTACTTTCCCTGCATTCTTTTGAGAAAAGCACTATATATGCCTCGGCGGAAATGGCAATTGCCTGTCTCGTATTAGTGAAGTCCTCGCCTGCGGCTCGACCTTCAAACTCATACTCGACCTGCAATAGCCTATTTCACGGCCTTTGCAATAATGTACTATTTCTCAAACATGCATGGAAATATTGTAATTATTTTCGAAAAAAAAACACGCGAAGTATCAAATTTACTGTCAAAGACAAATAAATAAATTGCAGCGTGAGAGAGCGTTTTTTGAATTTGGAACATAACAACGCACTGTTGTATGAAACGGCGTGCTGGGGTTATTAAATACTCTTTTCCCAAACATGCTTGGAAATTCGAGCATTATTTTGACAACATTCTTCGAGATAAATCGAAATTGCTGTACTGGCCAAATACATGCGAGCAGCGGCCACCAAAAGTTATAAAATATGAAAATCCATATGTGTCGGGTTTAACGGCCAAGTATAATACATAGTAAACTCTTAACTATCGTGTAATTTAAAAATGGAACGATCTTTTACTCCGAAACATGGCAGCCAAGGAGGTAACTTATAAAAGGTTTTATTTAAATTTCGAACTGGTTTGCAAATAGAAAGCTGTATAATGAAAAACAAAACAAATGAACACATTGGCGCGTGAAAAATTATCGTTGTTCGTCATTGATTCTGGAATTTATAAATAATTTACTTTCCCTGCATTCTTTTGAGAAAAGCACTATAAGCACACTTATATGCCTCGGCGGAAATGGCAATTGCCTGTCTCGTATTAGTGACGTCCTCGCCTAACTCATACTCGACCTGCAATTGCCTATTTCACGGCCTTTGCAATAATGTACTATTAGTCTGAAATCAGAACAGTGAACAATGACACGAATTCCAATCAGACAAAAAACATAACATCACGCCTGTAATCCCCGAAGGGTTAGGTAGAGGTGCAACTATAGTACACCCACATTTCACCGGATAAGTTCAAGTCCCATGCAATAGGGGGGCGAGCCTATTGCCATAAACCGGGCACAAATCCAGACTGCAGGCTGCTACTGAGAAATTCCTAATGGAAAATCCTATAACACTTTGCCCGACCTGGGAATCGAACCCAAGACCTCATGCTAAGCTTGCGCTTGCGACCAACGAGACCAACTAGGCAGCGTCCAATCAGATAATATTGTAATTAATTCTGATTTATTTTAAGTTAATTTAATCACTGTGTAATCTAATTAAATTCCTTCTGTCTGCCGTCGCATCGCAATAGTCGCATCTGTGAGGACGTAGTCCTCAGCAAACAATCCATTTGATTAAATCGTAGAGATGTCTGGGAATTCTATTTATTCTACATAAAGGGTTTTTAATTTTTATTTTTAAAGGGTATGGCAACACTGATTAATTAAAGGAAATAAAATACTATCAGCATGTAACTGATTTTCCTGTTTGTTTGTATCAAAAGCGGTTTATGATAGAAAAATATGTTTCGGATATTAGAAATAAATTCAATCGCCTGTTCCTTTGATACCTCACAACAGACCTAACCTTTCAAAACATCAAAAGCCAAAACAGTATAAAAAGTACCAAAAGTGTAACATGTTTAACGTGACGTGAACGTACGTCTATACAAATTGGAATAAGGCATTGGAAGGGACAGGACATGTCAATTTGTCCGCGTCAGTGTCGGGCCGGTCGGGCCCGGTCAAATAGATGGCGGGCCATGTCGGCCCGGTGACAGCAGCCACATACACAAACACAATTATACAAACGAGCCGGGTCCGTTCCGGAACGAGAACACCACCTAGCAGAAATTCGAGAGAGGAAAATTTTTACCTTCCAGCGAAAATTTTAAATTGCATTCTACTTTTTGCTTGTTTACTCTACCAAACCGAATGCAGCTCGCGGTTTTGTCTACTACTCATATTGTACGGTAAACCACGAATCGGTAGGATCGTTTCGTTGGCCGGCAATTATTTGTTGATAGATCGTTACAAATAAAATGAACTTTTATGAGAATTTTTTCTCTTGACTGCCATGATTTATTATTTATTTTTAACTTTAATTACTTAACACGGTTAAACCAATTACATTAATTATAGGTAGAGATACATACAAATGAAAAATAAAATTATAAAATACTGATAAAAACATAAAACAATAAAAAAATTACAATACTTTCATGAATCCCTCTCACAGTATGTCTGGCATGCCAATAAAATCTTCGTCCATTCATCCGCTTACAGATCGTTTGTTGGATTAGAATTCAAGAGATCTTTAAGTGCGACCAGAGTGCGAGGTACTGGGGACTTAGCACGCGCAATGGTGTGACATGGAGGCACAGCAAACAGCCTGTGGTTTCTGCCGCGGCAGTAATTGTCTGGGACCTAGAAATGAGCCAGCACAGCATGCAGCGGGGCTAGCACGGCCGTACCCAAGACGTTTGTGACAAGATATGATATAATGTATCTTATCTTACAATTTATCTTAAATGCTAGCACGGGTCAACCATGTGATATAATCTAGAGGCGCGACATGCTTTTCTTGTTGCAAGAGCGAGCACGGCCTACTGTGACATGACTTGAGGCACACATTTAATCACAGTTTGGGTTGATACAACCGTTTTGTCTTACATGCTAGCACGGCGGAGTGAGATAATTTCTTGACGTGTGACATAAATTCTTGACGTTTAGTTGGGACTCTATTTATGTCTTATTTGCTAATACGGGCGCACCCATTTTGTCACAAATGTTACATTTTGACAGACGACTAAGAAAAATTTATCACGTTCGTTCGGAGGGGGTGATAAGATTTAAACATTGAAAAAAAAAATATTTTCCTGCTAATTACTGCACTAAATAGCAATAAATTATTATAATTATGTTCTTACCCTAAAGCAAGAGGCCCAAAGTAGAAAAATATTCCGAAAAAAAATTCGGTGTTCCTAAATAACCGTTAAAGCTTAACCGTTCGAGTTGCCAGACGGGAGTTCCAATGGATTTTCAGCCTGAAAAAGTCTATGGTGTTTTATTTGTGTAAAGAATTGAACGTGGACTTGCAGCCTATAAATGAGGTAGTTGGCCCATTCACATGTTTTTATTTTTACCATACTATTATTTTATTATAGTACCACACTATGAAGTCAGCAACAAGAAAAGCATATCACGCCTCTAGATTATATCACATGGTTGACCCGTGCTAGCATTAAGCATTTGTGATAAAACGGTTTTTTTTCACCCAAATTGTGTGATATAAGCCATGTCACAGTAGGCCATGCTAGCCCTGCAGGTCAGGTGCGTCAAAAGTGCCACGGAGCGTCTTGCAGGCTATGGTGAGCTGATCTCGTGATGATGATGTTTCAGTTTCAGTACTTTACACTGGGCCATTTATGTAGCAATTTCATAGTATTCTAGACATATTTACGGCTCATAAAGGCTCTTATAACTCTTTCTACCATATTATTCGCGTTCATATTGTTGGAGTTAGCACCAGGTGGGCCAACTATTGTGCGTGACCTCCGGAGAGCAGGTGCGACGAACGACGACCCGCCCTAAAAGCTGGATTATTCTTGAAATAGATGCGACAGTTGACTTACAACGGACCAGATACAAGTGGGGTCTTTAGATACTGGATATGCTAACAATGCAAATCTATAGGCAGAGTTCTGCGGGGTAATCGTCACCTAATGTGTTCTAATTAGAAATCAGTTTTTTTCTCATATAAGTGAATGATCTTTTTGAGAAATAAAGTTCTAAAACCATTCGTAAACCATAATTACGTGACACACTTACAGTAGCAATGGGTTCATTTTGACAGTATAACAACATTCATTGCATTATTTACGTTGTTGAGCAGACACATTTTTCGAACATATGAAGCAAGGGATTAGCATTATAATGTGTGTTATCTAGCGACTAGAATCAATTATATTGACGTTCAAAAGTGCCATAAATGTGCCTATTTGAAATAAATAATTTGACTTTGACTTTATCAATAAAATAGTCTTTATACTCAAATCAGCACTTTTAATTAAAAATACTTACTACAAATCCAAAGACATTAAGGGCCCCTTTTCCCGAAAGTTTAGGCATGAGACAGCTTGCGCCCGCGTTGCACAGGAGCAGTCGCGATAGCACTATAGCTCTGGCGCGGTGCGCGCGAGCCGTTTTTCACGTATTTATTCATTATAAAAAAAATAAGTGCCATATTATAAATCTGTAGCGGCATCAACATCGCCACATACGAACTACGCGTCACACTGACGTCACGCGAATCCTGCATCGCGCAAGCAGAGTTTACCACGCAACTAGCATATATACAACGTCCCGACATCAACCGTGGGGCAGTTGCCCACCAGACACGACCCCCGTCTGGTCGGAGGATCCTCCCTTTTCTATGGTGGATAAGTGAACTTTACACCCTGTTCCTCATACCCCCAAAAATCTACGTAAATATACTAGTGACCCCGAGTATGAACGCCAGCGCAGTCTTCGTGCAACTACTTCAGCGTGACGTCATCGTCATCATCATCATCACTTCCTCAAGCTTCCGAGCGGCTAGTCACACAGCCAGCCAGCACCCACAGCTTCAACGGGTATTCTGACCACCAGCATGCAGCGGACGCGCATTCCTGGTCATCACCCACAGCCTCATCAGCAACCTTGGCACAGCACACTGCACTTTCGGCCGGTCCACAAGCAGAGAACATGATACCTCTCCTGGTCGACGCCAGCAGTCAGCCACAACCCGGCGCTGTACTACATTCGACGCACTGGAGCACAACGCAGCGCCACCCCGACTCACTGGGGAATCACCGCAGACAGTTCCGACTCACCGAGAACTATGCGGCACCCGGTTCCAACACACTGGAACCCCTCGACTGGCACTGGCAAGCATCGCAAGATACACGACTCAGCTCACTATCGACCTCCGGTCTCCGGAGGGGAGTGATGTAGCGGCATCAACATCGCCACATACGAACTACGCGTCACACTGACGTCACGCGAATCCTGCATCGCGCAAGCAGAGTTTACCACACAACTAGCATATATACAACGTCCCGACATCAACCGTGGGGCAGTTGCCCACCAGACACGACACCCGTCTGGTCGGAGGATCCTCCCTTTTCTATGGTGGATGAGTGAACTTTACACCCTGTTTCTCATACCCCCAAAAATCTATCCAATAATATCCCTGTCAAACCCGATTAGTAAGTTAGCGGTACCTACGCTTGCATGTCAAGTCGCATTCTGCTTGAGTATGATGTTCTGTGATTCGTGTCCACCAAAAAAAAATATTTTCGAAGTATTTATACTGAATAGTGCATTATGGTATTGCAAATCACGTAGTGATTGTTAGTATTTTGTAATTTACCTACGTAGTATTTAGATAAGATAAATCATTTTCTTAGACGTTTCAAACTATTTGACGGTTGGTAATTAAAGGTTGGTGTCGGTAAAAGTGTAACGTGTCAAATTTAGCTATTACCTATGTAATTTTGCTATATTGCGCTAGATGGCGTCACTGAGAAATGGGATCACAAGAGCACAATCATTTTTCTATGACATTACTTCTGATAGCCTCTGTATAGTATCTATCTTAAATCTCTTTGTATAGCACTCAGTTGCAGAAAGCTCACCATTAACACTTCATTACATAAAGCAGCATTATCGCTAATGAATTCATTACTTTAATGAAGTTGCACAAACAAATTTTAGATAGCATTAGACATTTTTAATGCCACTTTAGTTAAAGAAGACTTTAAACAATATTGCCAGGAACAAATTACCATATTGAACGAAAAGAGTGAACATTTGCGTTCTGTTATTATCCGTACGTACAAGTACACCACAATTTTAGCATAAATTATAGTAAATGTAGTTGATTTATGTGTATTCAGTGTACTCTGTGGTTTAATGTAGTTTAAATAATCGGGGGATGCGCTAAGGTAGCCCGCGAAATTCAAATTTACCAACGTTTTTTGCAATTTTTGTACTTCTGATTCATATTCTAATGATTATAATTCTGTAAAGCCTATTGGTTATGGCCGCGAATCATAATTAGATCAACATACGTGTTACTGACCTGCAAATTGCAAAAAACGTAATAAAATTTGAATTTTGCGGGCTACCTTAGCGCATCCCCCTTAATAATAATTTTAACATGTGTGCAGTCTAGAGCTCCTGCCACACGTGGAAATCCATCAATTTCATAAAAACCTTCTGCAACTCTACGTAGTTCCGTCCGGTCTGGCATTTTAATATAGAGGTGGCTTAATTTTGCTAGCTCACGGGATACTTTTTGTATAGACAAACAACCCGACCCAACCTGTTTCCGACAAACTGTTGATTTATTTATGTTTATTAA
The DNA here is from genome assembly GCA_948098905.1 of Tiliacea aurago. Taxonomy (NCBI): domain Eukaryota; kingdom Metazoa; phylum Arthropoda; class Insecta; order Lepidoptera; family Noctuidae; genus Tiliacea; species Tiliacea aurago. The sequence goes on along the minus strand of OX402581.1, from coordinate 20,670,356 downwards.
ATCACCCAATACCTACTTGCTGGAAAGATCCAGTGGCGAAAAATCTCAAACATATTAAAAGCTGTGTCAGGCCATTAATGGATTTATTTCTTTGCGTCACTGGTTCTAAATCTTAATCAAATAGGTCACAAATTTGAAGAAAGTTTATTCTATACCTTACACGAAACTCTTTTCCATCATGTTTTAAAAATGAATTCACTCGGTCTGGGATTCGACAGCGAGGTAAATCTACTAAATAAGAATCAGATAGTAACGAAAGACTGGTTAAAGACATCTTTCAATTACAGAAATGCATTCAAGTACCGTAGAAAACACTAATGTTGCTCTTAATGGATGCTTTTCGGCCCATTAAAAGTAAAAAATCTGAAATGTCAAACTTAAAGTTCACCACCTGCTAATGGGCGCTAATGAAGTTACGTGCAACGTAAAAGTGTTTAAAATGGCCGGTTTCATTAGGTTTGACATTTCATTAGTTAAATTTAATGGAGCATTAAAATAAAATAAAAAATGGTTTTGTGCAATGATTTAATGCTACATTAGTGTTTAATGTAGTCTTTAAAATTTAAAGATCGTTTCTGCAACTGAGTGTAGATCACATAGAACTTGTCCGTCACTCATTGAGTAGGGGGTGAGAACTGTCAGGTCGTGGGCGCACACCGCGCCCTGGGGGTCTACTCCGAACATAAATCCGAAGTATCGGCCGAATATTCGGCCGTTTCTTGACTACGGCTAACTATGGCAAACTACAACGAAAGAAAAAAAAAACGACTGTCAAAGAGACAAGCCAAAGTCAAAAATGTGACATGAAGGGTAAGGATTCAAAGTCAAATAAGAAAACTTTGGAAGTTATAAAACGGTCGAAAATTCGGCCGATACTTCGGATTAACGCTTCGGAGTAGGCCCCCTTCTCTCCCCTGCATGACATCACGAGGCAGCCTGTACGGCTCATGTACTTAAAATCAATCAAATTGTGATTGATAGCGTGTTTTGCAATTAGGGTGCTGTTCATTAGTTAGTTCAAAAAGTACCTACTAAGCTTTGGAATGGGCAACTACCTTCATCTTTATGACTGACCGGTCGGTCAGTCATAAAAATGAAGGTAGTTGCCCATTAAGAATTCAAAAGTGCCAATAAATGGTTTATTTGAAATAAATGCTTTGAGTTTGAGTTAAATTTTTGACCTTCGAAGAGTGCTGATTCTCAGCCTATTTTGAATACTTAAATGACTTTTGATTTTGATTTGATTTTATGTAACTTTTTTAAATATGTTTCAACCACCGCACCGACGCGACGTGACACGAAATCTGTAATCAACGCATTTTTCAAAGCCTGAGACTGGTATTTCCTACCATTAAGTTTTTAATCATCAACTTTTTTTTATTGGGTAGGAAATTATCAAATAAATTCTCCCGCTCTGGGCGGAGCGGGAGGGCTGAGACTTTTACTGACTAAAACCCACCCGTGTTCCTTCCGTTGCCTGTGTGCCAGGGCCACGATTTCCCTTTCGGACAAACTCGCAACCCTGGCAGGATTACCATAGCTGTGAAAGGGTTTTTTTTTTACACCATCTTACGTTGACACGAGGACATTTTACCTTTTACCATAAAGCTGTGAAAGGGAAAATGTCGTCGTGTCAAAGTAAGATGGTGTGATGGAGATGTTTTAATTTATTCGCCTCTTCACTCTGTGTCGCCAAATTCAATGTAGACTGGTATTCAGCCACAAAATTACTCGTGAATATTCATTTGTCGGAAGAGCTAACTGAATAAAAATCGGACTTTTTAAACTGCTACAGTACCTATACTACCTTCTTCAAAAAGATGTATGTTACTGTAAAAGCCCGTATAATGGGAAATCTTAGATTTTACTAATAAATCTTAGGATTTACCAACATGAGTTAGTAAACACAAGGATTTTATAAAAAAAGAGAAACATAAATCGGGCTTTTACCGTACCGTTAGAGTTAGGTACATCATCATCATCATTTTTTGTACAAGAGGCACCTGCCTGCACATGATCCGTTTATTGTCTATTGACAAATAAGCTTAAGATTGAACGAAGTTAGCTAGCTTTGAGGGATAGCTATCCCTTAGGGTTGGTTGATTTCGTTTAATCTATATAAAATAGAATAGAAATCATTTATTTGCTTGTTAGTTACACAAATATGATGTAACTTAGGCGCGTATTGCAGAGCGTCGCTCATCGCTCGGGCATTGCTTGGGGCTAGATTCAAGCCATTTGATTGGTTGAGACTAGTTTTAGGTAGTGCTTGGGTGTTGAGTGACGTTCTGTAATACGGGACTTAGACTATGAGGGAGTACTCATTTTGTTTTTATCTGTGAGGGCTTGTAATTAGCAACTTTGTAAAATATTATTGTTATTATATTGTTATTAGTCTGTAAGCCTTCCAAAAATAAAGAAAATAAAATAAATCATCATTTCAGCCGAAAGACGTCCACTGCTGGACATAGGCCTCCCCTAAAGGGGGTTTGCCATAATCGCCTCGCTTGGCAGGCGGGATCGCAGTATGGTGTTAAAATGCATAGAGAACGCTGCTGCCCATTCCCTAGTAAGTCCCTTAGTCGCCTTTTACGACACCCACAGGAAGAAATGGGATGGTGCTATTCTTTACGTCCGGCACCAAACGGCACCAAACTCGTCATCACCTTTTACAAAATATTTCCCGATGCAATTGTTGAGAAATTCTCCTGGTAACAACCAGGAGAACTGGAGTAGTTAATCCGTTCGCATGTTTTATATTTATCCTAGTTATACAGGTAAACCTATTATTAGCCATACAATACTCTAATACTTACTCTGTAACATACTATAAGTATCGCTGTTGGTTGACTAAATAATGAAATAAAATAAAACCCACGTACATATTTTAAGCTCCTTTTTTGAAGTCGGTTAAAAAGAAGGTGTGTGCTTATCAATCGAGAAGTAAAAATTTACTACTGGAGCCGAGTATAGCTGATTTAGCGTCACCGACCCGAGCGTGACGGTTCAGTTTTGTTCACTGTTTAGAAACAGCCCAAAGAGAAGAAGAAGAAAGAAGAAGAGGAATAAGTATTCACTTCAATAAGGCTGAAAATCAGTCTAAACAGACTGATTTTCAGCCTTATTGAAGTAGAGGTGACCGCAATACGTCATTGGCTTTATGCTAATATATTCACGTAGGATCATAGCAAGAGATATTTTAAGCCGTAACGTGGAACCCTGGACGCGGCTCTTAAATCTTACTTGACCGATTTTTAGAAAGATTTATTGAACAAGAATAAATGCCTTCAGGAGTTTTTTTCTGTAATTTCTCACGTAAAGCCTCGCAGGCCAGGCTAAGTAACAAATGAGGTCACATAATTTTATTAGTTCGAGCTGTCATAATAGCAGCTCGGTGGCGTCAGTTACCACCGCGTAATTTTCATAATATGCAAATGGACTTTCTGTTTAAATGCTTTTGTACATGGTAGTGTAGGAATCTATGAATATTACAGCGTTTATTCTTGCGTACATTTTAATACAATTAATCATGCTGAAATAAAATACGTTGTAGCCTCTACGTACCTAACATTTACAATAAATGTAATCGTGGAGCATGTTACTTTACTAATTTATTGTACATGCGTGTATTCTAATGCCAGTATATTTCTGACATGTGTATAACTAATGCCAGTATGTTTCTGACATGTGTATATCTAATGCCAGTATATTTCTGACATTTGTATATCTAATGCCAGTATATTTCTGACATGATTGTGTATAACTAATGCCAGTAAACGTTAACGGGGTGACGTCCTCGGGATCTCTAGTAAAGATGGGCGTGCCTCAGGGTTTAATACTTGGCCCTTTCCTATTTCTAGTTTATAAAAATGATCTTCCTTACATGATGGCTAACTTATCGGATATAATTCTATTCGCTGATGACACTTCTCTTATTTTTAAAATAGATAGAAAAGATTCGGATGTCTTACACGTCAACGATAGTCTAGCTGTTCTTTCGAAATGGTTCGCAGCTAATAATCTTTTACTTAATGCGAACAAAACAAAATGTCTTTTACCAAATGTACCCCAAGTGGGTCTAAATTTAAAACTTGATGGCAAAAAACTAGATGCTATTACGGAAACTGTATTTCTAGGAATTACTCTAGATTCCAAATTGCAATGGGGTGCCCACATTAGAGCTCTTTTCTCTTTCTTCTTTTCTAAGTTCAGCTGCTTATGCAGTAAGAAAAATAAGGCAGTAGACAGATATAGTCACAGCTAGGTTAGTATACTTTGCTTATTTCCACAGTATTATGTCTTATGGCGTTTTGCTGTGGGGATCGGCAGCCGACGTGGATTCAATTTTCATTTTACAAAAGAGATGAATGGGTCCTCGTGAGTCCCTTAGAATCAAATTCAAAGAAATTGATGTACTAACTCTGCCTGCCTCTTTATATCTTAGAAATCATTTTATATGTTCGCAAAAACTTAGGCCTTTTTAAAATAAGAAGCGATTTCCATAATATAAATACACGTAGTAAACATGAAATTGTGATACCCAAATTTAGATTAACTAAAACAAGCAAGTCATTTCTTATTAACAGTATCCACTTTTATAACAAGTTGCCAAAGTCTGTTACAGAACTTAGCGATGGAAAAGTCAAAACCCACATCAAACGTGTCCTTATCAAAAAAGCATATTATAAGATTAAAGACAACGTTGAAGACAAGGAAGTTTGGCATTAATTCCTTCTGCACATGTGGCTTCCCTGGTACCTCATTATGGGCAAAAATATGTAAATGTCTATTAACTGCTACCAAGTTGCGATGTTTATGTTATTAATTTTTTACATACTTCCTTGACATAATCGATGTTTTTTGATTTCAACAAGGCTCTAACTTTTATTATGTTAATCATATTTTATACAGTTTTTTTGTTAATGTGAGGACGTTGTAGGCTTAATATACTGTAGATCTGTAGACCATTTTCTATTTTGTTAATTACCTGGTACTTTTGACGGGCCTACGCTGTTCTCTCATACTTTGAAAATATTGTAAAAGCCAATTTTTTTTTTTTTTTAAAGAGTGACCGGGGAGTTTCTTGCCGGCTCTTCTCTATAGGAAACGACCAATTGGAACCGTGCACCTAGCTTCTGACGTTTCATAAGTGCCCATGTAGGCTTATGTGAAATAAAAATATTTTTGATTTGATTTTGAATACATTTCTGACATTTGTATATCTAATGCCAGTATATTTCTGACATGTGTTTATTTTATGCCAGTATATTTCTGACCTCATCATCATCATTTCAGCTGAAAGACGTCCACTGCTGGACATAGGCCTCCCCCAAAAAGGGGGGGGTGGGGGATTTGCCATAATCGCCACGCTTGGCAGGCGGTTTGGCGAACGCAGTATGGTTTTAAAAATGCACAGAGAACGCTGCTGCCCATTCTCTAGTAAGTCCCTTAGTCGCCTTTTACGACACCCACGGGAAGAAATGGGATGGTGCAATTCTTTACGTCACAAAACGGAACCACCTATTTCTGACTTGTGTATATCTAATGCCAGTATATTTCTGACATGTGTATATCTAATTCCAGTATATTTCTCTGACAGTGAACGTCACCACATTAGCTAATACTTTGACATGACGGTCGCTTGCATTGCGGAAAACCGCTCAGCACCGGGAGCTTACCAAAGTATTCGGATAATGTCCCTAAATATGTAATAACATCGTCTTGAATGGTCTTCCTTCCCAGTAAACAATCCATAAGTATTTTGCCGCAAATTAGTATTTGAACTGGAAAATTGACTAAATATTGACCCCGATCAAACATACCTAATTATAGATTCCTACTGTGGGAGTTAGCTACCTACCGAGTGTCTATTCATCTTTAATTTAAACCTGTACAATATTTTTTATTTTTTTATTTTGTGGGTATATGGACTGAAAAAGAAACTAATAAAAGTCTAGACAGATAATATCACTTTAGCGGAATACGATAGGGCTTCCTAGAGCCCTACCATGTTGATAAATTAAATTCATCTGTCAGGATCAGCGTCCCTGATTGAATTATAAGAATGTGTATACATTGTGGAGATCGGATTACCGGCAGGATTCGGACGATAAAGTAAAGAGCACTGGCTTATGACCGTTAATATGTATTTAAATATATAAATTATTATTTACGTTGGATTTTTTGTCGACTTCAATTAGGTTATCGAAATTCGAGATATCAATATTGAGCTGTATGCTCTCACAATCTCTACTTGCCCTATGCTTGTCCCATAGCGTAATTATCCGAAACTACCGTGATATTACATGCACAGAAGTTGACAGAAGACATTTCAGTGTTGTCTCCGGGATTATAAAAAACCGGCCAAGTGTGAGTCAGACTCGCGCACGAAGGGTTCCGTACCATTATCTATAAAAATGGCATAAAAAATATTAGGTTGGCGAAAAAGTCTTTTCGCAAAGTATGTATGAACTTGTAATAAAATCTCTTTGGCTACACTATTTTTATCTGGCTGGTTTTGGTATCATTGAAAGTTTAAATTTTAAAGAACATAATTCCAAATTCAAATTAGGAAAAATGTGTGATTTTCATTTGTTTCTCGTACTGTCAAGATGAGTGAATCTAATGAAGAAATTCGATACATTTTAAAATTTTACTACAAAAAAGGTAAAAATGCAACCCAAGTCGCGAAAAAAATTTGCGATGTTTATGGACCTAGTGCAGTGTCTGTGAGAGTAGCACAAATTTGGTTTAAGCGTGTCAAAGATGCACGTCGGTCTGGTCGCCCTATTACGGATAAAATGGATGCCCATGGACGTATTGGATGCCATTTTTAAAAAAATGGAGCAAGATATCAGTATTTACGACGTAGCTGAAGAACTGGGACTTGACTTTGGCACAATTGAAAAAAACTGGGTACACAAAAAAGCTCGATATTTGGGTACCTCACGAGCTCACTGAAAGAAACCTAATGAACCGTGTACTCATTTGTGATTCTTTATTACGACATAATGAAACCGAACCATTTTGAAGAAGCTGATAACTGGTGATGAAAAGTGGATCACGTACGACAAGAACGTGCGAAAAAGGTCGTGGTCAAAGGCCGGTCAGGCTTCACAGACTGTGGCGAAACCCGGGTTAACTCGTAATAAGGTGATGCTGTGTGTGTGGTGGGATTGCAAGGGCATTATTCATTATGAGCTGTTACCACCAGGCAGGACCATCGATTCTGAACTCTACTGCGAACATCTGATGAGATTAAAGCAAGAAGTTGAGAGACAGCGGCCGGAATTAATCAACAGAATGGGTGTGGTTTTTCATCATGATAACGCTAGACCTCACACATTTTTAGCCACTCAGCAAAAATTAAGAGAGTTTGGCTGGGAGGTGTTAATGCATCCGCCATATAGTCCTTTTTTTTTTTTTTTGATGGTTGGAAATTATCAAATAAATTCTCCCGCTCTGGGCGGAGCGGGAGGGCGTGTCAGACTTTTACTGACTAAAACCCACCCGTATTTCTTCATTTGCCTGTGTGCCAGGGCCACGATATCCCTTTCGGACAAACTCGCAACCCTGGCAGGCATTGGCCCTATCGGACCCCGTCAGTTGGTGCTGACATCTCTTTGAGGCGCGCGTGGAATACGACGCGCCGTCGACCCGGGCCTGGTCCTTATCGGACGGTGAGCTACCCATCGCTCACCGTCCGCAGGCCCGTGCCTACGGTGGCCGGAAATCGGCTTGCGACTCCCGACGCCCGGGGCGTCTCCTGCGGCGACTAGGGGCGCGAGGGCGCGAACCTTGCCTCTCCCACACACGTTCCGCCCCCTCCTTCGCAAGCATTACTGCTTCGCAGAAGGAGGTGACGGCCTCCCATGCACTCTCGCTCCAAACTATGGCCTGAACCAGGGCCGGACGCCAGAGATCGCCGCCGCCGATCGCATCCGTGAGGACACGGCGGTGATCCGCCCAAGCCGGGCAGACCTCCATCGTATGCTCCACCGTGTCTTCCGGGCGATCCACACAGTGGTGACACCCGGGCGTTTCCTCCCACTTTATCCTGAACAGGATTCTCCCGAAACAACCGTGTCCGGTGAGGACCTGCGTCAGGCGGAAGGTGAGGACGTCGTGGCGCCTCTCTAGCCACTCCTCAAAGAGGGGACTTATCGCCACAACTGTGGCGTGCCCAGCGCTGGGTTGCGACAATCGCACTCTCCACGCCGCCATAAGATCCCGCCGGAGCTCTGTCCGCTATGCCGTGATTTCTCGCGGCAGCGGAGTTTCAGACGTGCGCGAGCCGCCATATAGTCCTGACCTTGCACCTTCAGATTTCCACCTGTTTCGGTCTCTTCAGAATTCTTTAGGCAGTGTCAGGTTAACATCACGAGAGGACTGCCAAAACCACTTGTCGCGGTATTTTGATCAGATGTCCCAAAATTTCTATAGCAATAGGATCATGTCCCTACCTACAAGATGGCAAAAAGTTATAGAACAAAATGGTACCTACATACTTTAGTTAAATGTAAATAAACTATATTAAAAAATGTTTTGAATTTTCTTAAAATGAAAAAATGCGAAGAAACTTTTTCCCCAACCTATTATTTTTATTGTATTGAGAGCCCCCCTTAAATATTTGTTTTATTTTAATTTAAATATTTATTTTTAAAGTGAATATATAACTAAATATTCTGTGAATATTTCAATTAAGCGTCTACCTGTTACCGTTGTCAATATTGAGCAAAATTGAGCAAAAAAATCACGTTTGTTGTATGGGGGCCTCAGATATTTATTTTATTCTGCTTTTTAGTATTTGTTATAGCGGCAACAGAAATACATCATCTGTGAAAATTTCAACCGTCTAACTATCACGGTTCATGAGATACAGCCTGGTGACAGACGGACAGACAGACAGACGGCGGAGCCTTAGTAATAGGGTTCCCGTTATACCCTTTGGGTATAGAACCCTAAAAAAAACAACCGACTTCCAATAAAACACTTCAAAGTGAAAAATAACTTAAATTTCGGAAATCGGTTTCTTTGGACCTGTATTTTAGTTTTTTGCCACCGACTTCCGAAATTACAGTTACTTTTCCCTTTGTAGTGTGTGTTTGGAAGACGGTTTATTTTTTTAAGTTTTTATTTTTCACTTTTTAGTGATTCAGTATGTAATTTAACTACGTTACAATAGCCTAATGTCAACTTCTCAGCACTTTTTACAAAATATTGATTTTCTCGATGCAGGTACGTTAATTGTAGAGGAGTTCTCCTGGCTTACCAGGATTCTCCTGGATCTTAATCCAGGAGAACAGCCGCTCACCATATTCATTGTGACGAGCATAAATTGGTTAGCAACCATATTAAAGTACCTAATCGAATCGCAACCCGTGAATTAATTAAGTATTATTATTTAGTAGTTTCGGTGGCCATCTGTGGTTTTCATCATGAGTTGCACTTCACCACATTTTAATGGTGCTTTGCGAGAGCTAATGCACGAATTACTATAAAAAAATACTCAAATCGCTACGAGTATAGGTGTGCCATATAAAATTTGAGGATTGCCCTCGATTTCCACGGGATCCCCTCATCAGATTCTGACTTGGTGACAATGAGACCACCTCGGGAGCATACTCTTTAAAAAAAAAAACCTCTATCGGTCCTCAAAGGACGGAGAAATCGATGAATATACGTAAAAAAAAATGGTGGGAAATTATCAAATAACTTCTCCCGCTCTGGGCGGAGCAGGAGGGCGTGTCAGACTTTTACTGACAAAAACCCACCCGTGTTCCTTCCGTTGCCTGTGTGCCAGGGCCACGATATCCCTTTCGGACAAAGTCGCAACCCTGGCACCTATTGGTCCTAACGGACCCTGTCAGTTGGTGCTGACATCTCTTTGAGGCGCGCGTGGAACACAACGCGCCGTCAACCCGGGCCTGGTCCTTATCGGATGGCTACCCATCGCTCACCGTCCGCAAGCCCGCGCCTACGGTGCCGCGGTGGCCGGAAATCGGCTTGCGACCCCGACGCCCGGGGCGTCACCTGCGGCAACTCGGGGCGCGAGGGCGCGAACCTTGCCTCTCCCTTACGCGTTCCACCTCCTCCTACGCCAGCATTACTGCTTCACAGAAGGAGGTGACGGCCTCCCATATGGGACGCCATCTAATAACATACAATATTTTACTAAAAGTTTCGTTTCTCGTTTTTCAACCAACTGGGTAAACCTTTTCGGTTTATAAGTTTTTTTTTTTTGTGACCATGTAAGTAGTTGGTCTAGTGGTCGCAAGCGCTATTGCTAAGCATGAGGTCCTTGGTTCGATTCCCAGGTCGGGCAAAGTGTTGTTGGGTATTTCCATCTGGAACTTCTCAGTGGCAGCCTGGAGTCTGGATTTGTGCCCGGTTGATGACAATATGCTCGTTCCCTATTACATAGGACTTAAACATTACTTCCACATTATTTTTAGTATATGCGAAACCTGAATATAGTTTGTTCAGAATTAGGAACTGAATCGATTTCAATAATGTTTAGACCATGTTATATTTTGTCCCAAAAATATTTAGTGTGATGGAAAATGTTATCACCATTTAATTACTTACAATACAATCGCCGTACCGTTAGGTACCTACTGCCAAATTATTATCAATGAGCGCAAGACGACCCTGGAGGCGCGGGGGCGCCGCCGTTAGCATGTTTTTGTACGGACAACCCGGCAACATAACAAAGTGATTTTTCATGATACATTTTTAAAATTTTGTAGTTATATTCTTTACAAAAAAAAAAATTTACTTCCAAAAAACACTACAAAGTGAAAAATAACTTTTAATTTCGGAAGTCGGTGTCTTTGGATCTGTATTTTGGTTTTTTGCCACCGACTTCCGAAATTAAAAGTTATTTTTCACTTTGTAGTGTTTTTTTGGAAGTCGGTTATTTTTTTTTTACAAAAAGTTTATTACTTTTCACTTTTTAGTGGGTCAGTTTTTAATTTATCTAAGTTACAATAGCCTAAAGTCAACTGCTCATCACCTTTTACAAAATATTGCTTTTCCCGATCGCGATGCTGGGACGTTAATTGTTGAGGAGTTCTCCTGGTAAGAACCAGGAGAACTGGCACTCACCATATGCATTGTGACGAGCATAAATTGCTTAGCAACCATATTAAAGTACCTAATCGATCGCAACCCGTTAAATACTTATTATTATGTTGTTCCAGTGGGCATCTGTGGTCTCCATAATCAGTTCCACTTCACCAAATGGTGATTTTCGGGAGCAAATGCACGAGTTACTACAAAAAATACCCAAATCGCTATAGGTTTGTCTATAAAATTCGAGGGTTGCCCTCGATTTCCATGAGATCCCCTCATCAGATTCTGGTGTGGTGGCAATGGGACCACCTCGGAAGCATATCCTTTGAAACAAAAAAATAATTTTCAAAATCGGTGTTCATGACAACGGTGAAAAACATTAAAAACAAAAAAAAAAATAACCATACAGCCGAACTTATAACCTCCTCCTTTTTGGAAGTCGATTAAAAATACTAAACACGTGTTTCGGGTTTCACATGTACTTAAAATAATGTTGTATTCTCCGTTTGAAATAAGATTAGACGTTTAAATAAACCTTTTTTACAGTCCTTTCAACCGACTTTGACTTCTGTTGCGTTAGTGGCATGACAAATGGCAGCTGTAATAAAGAGTTGGTATTGTAACTACGTTTTTGCTTTTAATGCCATCCTTATGCCTACGAAATAGAAGTCAAAATCGGTTGAACGGACTGTATAAAAGTTTATTTTAATTTATAATCTTATTTCAAATGGAGTATAGGGAAATGTGGGTGTACTATAGGTACCTACACAACAGATAGGAATAGGCAGAGGCCTAACCCGCCGAGAAAATATAGACGAGATGTTATGTTTATACGGAGTCCATATTGACGAGCTATGAACTGAGAACCAACTCGTATGTGACATGTCGCTAGCTGATTGATATTGATAGATGACTGTGGTGAAATAAATTAAACCTTTGTTGAGGATACGAGTCGCGTATGATTAATGGTTTTTTGAAAAAGTTAGGATTAAAATTGATTTTTACAAGTTATGACTTCTGTAACCTGAGGTTTTTTTTTTTTTTTTTTTTCCTTCTGGCTTCGCACGGTTTGTGCATTTAGCCAATGTCACGTTTTAGTTCTTGTATAGTATTGATGAAATGAATTATAAATGCATGATGTTGATATCCCCGCCCACTCCCCTTGAGTTTCAGTAAAGATGTGGCACTTTACTGAGACCTCACGCGGACTTCTTGAGAGAACTTGAAGCGAAGTTGCACTGTTTTGTTTCATTTGCCAACACTAATGCACGTTCACAAACACTTAATGGTTAATAATCCACCATTATTACACATTAATATTCGGCTAAACACAAATTTTGGAAAATTAAACAAACTGCTGAACATGACGCTTCACTTTCCCGCCAAGAAGTCTAACCTGAGGTTATGCAATAGATAAGTGTGCCCGTATCTCCACTATTCCAATGCTTACTCTAGGATGCATATCCGGTAGGCTCTAATAATCCTACCATATCCCATGGGCACGTCTTCCCTACGATTATCGCGCCCCCCGGTCTACTCTTTGATACACAATGGTCTCTGTAATCCCATGAAACATGAGGCTTCAGGGACTAGGGTGAATCCTTGGGTTCATTCGAGCAATCGAGTCTGGTTCAACCATGCTGGGGTTGGTGCATTTCATTCATTCATTCACAACTAGTGAGTAAAGTTGTTTTTTGCTGCGAGTGTTGATTTTGAATCCCGAGTGAGCGTAGCAAGGAATTCAAAGACACAAGATGCAAATAACTTTGGTCTCGTGTAACACGCAACATTTCACCTCAGCAGCGAGAACATATTAGCTAAAGGTAAAAAAATACAACATGTTGAAAATTTAATCACATCGTGATTTATTTGAAAAACAAACAATATCAAAAAATTTAAAGTTTAAATATTATAATAATTACATTAAGTAATTAAAACCTTAACAGATGATTTGCAATTTAGTGTATCCGAACGTTTTATTGTTTGTTTCTTTTTGGGCCTACTAGGTAGTTATGGGTTTTCAAAATCGAACTTCGAATCGACTTGTTTTTATCCCTCGCTTTTTCGTATTGAGTTCTCGGCATTTAAAACAACAACAAAAAAAAGTTACTTTGTCACACGCTCGCAGCAAAATCGAATTTCGCTCACTGTCTTTATGCAGCAAAACCTGCTTGTTTGAGGTGCTGAGGTGCAAAGCAACTTTTGAGTGAACTTCCGTTGTCATTAATAGGTATAGTGATCTAGAAATTGGTGAATTTGCACTTTTTATTTACACCGACCTGAGAATTATTAATTATTTGCGTACGTTGCTACATACCTAAAGGTAAGCTTATCCTTATTTAATGGAAGCCTATCATATTCTAAATAATCCAACTCAGATCAACACTGAATAAGAACGAGCGTAGTCAATTTAAATGACACCATTACGTAAATCTAATTACACAACCAATCCATCACTACAGAAGTCAGAATACATAAATCAAACGTAACTTTAATATTAAATACGTCATCTTGTATGTTAAACTTACACTCAGCCATCTTAATCTCAAGAATGATGTATGAAATGTCAAAGATACTTAAATATTTATGCCAGCGGTTGAAGTCATTCTAAAGTTAGAAGTGAGTTTCAGTAGTGATTTATATTGCTCTTAAATCTTGCTAAGTTACATTCACGCTCGGATACACTCGCGGAATGGCCCTGAACCAGTGTTAAGAATGGAAGCCTCCAAGTTCGTAGTGTTAAGGTCTTTGTCTCTCGCCTGTGGTAATTTTCGAGAACTTTAAATAGGTATGTAATAGAAATAGAGCACATGATACATGTTTGTACTTATGGTAAGAAAATGATTGTATGGATATCGCTAACATAGACTATCAGCATAGATAGTAGATTGTTATGCAAGGGGCTAAAATGACCCAATAAATACGAAGTAGTTAAAATAAACCGAGTTATAATGGGTTTTTAGCGCCGTGTGTTATAGTCTACTTTTCACTACGATTGCGAGAAAATAAAATAGTCCAATACACCTTGACGGTAACAGATTGAAAATTATTTATTTTCTTTCCATCTGCAAATTAGGGTCTCCATTCTCACTAGATGATGACATCTCACTGTTAAGAATAAGAATCATTTATTTGCAGAAAAGATAGGTATTACCAGTTGCAAGAGTTGGTGGTATATGTACAGTCCATATTTTGTCCTGTTTAGGGCAAATTAATTTTACATTATTACCTAATAGTTTCTTATTATAATAAGATATTATACGGAAATACGAGAAAATATCTATTAGGATTTTGTTGTAAAATAAATTACAGTCACTACGGTCTTATTTTGTAAGTAATTAGAGAATGCCTTTTCTTTTATTTGTTCTGTAGCCGCAACGCAATGCACGCCATTCTACCGAAGAGATCGCCGCTTCGAACTCTATTTTCAAAAATAAAATGTTCATCTTTTTTTATGAAACAGTAATTAATAAGTCGAGTCTTTATTGATGATTATTCTACTTACGAATAAAGACTTTTGCGTTTTCGTAGGCACGTTGATAAAAAATTAAAAATTACAAAATACTTTTTTCCCTAGAGGAAAATATGCTATATATCCGCTCTGGTACCCTATAATGACGGACTTTTTGAACAAGAAGAGTGAAAAATATATATCTATGACTATCAGTCACAATAATTTGATAATCTCGATGGTAATTTGATTAACTCCATCAGCTAATCAATTTTCACTCACTAGTGACCATGGAATGATTTCAGTCGGTATTTACGAGGTTGGTATGAAGAGGATATTTGCAGATTTAAACTACAGATTTTAATTAAACCCCGAACTGAAACTAACAGCTTTCAAAATCGAATTCATTTATTCATCGTGTTCTCATTTCGCCGCGTCGTTTACACGCCAATATAAAAGTTGGCTTTGCACTATTCGATTGGTGGGAAAGTACCATTAGTTTCGATTGACCCGAAATCAGCAATTTGGGGCAATTTACATTACAACCGAGTAAGATAAGATATATTTATTTGTCAAAAACACGAGGTTTACAATCAGTTGGAGTGATTGCAAAAAAAAGAAAGTTTCAACATGTTTTGCCTAGAAAGGCGTAAAAATACAATAATAATCAAAGTACAAAAATCATAAAGTTACGTCAAAAAAAAAAAAAAAACAAAAAAAAAAAAAAATGTCTAAGGTATGTAAGTACATCATTTAAATAATCGTCAACATTATAGTACCATTTATTTATTAAAAACTTCTTCATGCTTTTATTAAAGCTATTAATATCCAAATCTTTGTATGCCTTGTTGTATAATTTTGGGGCCATGCAGAATATACTTTATGCATGAGAGCTGTTTTAGCACTAGGTAGACGAAGTCTCCGATTATCGCGTTGACTTCTTTCGGAACCATCTGAAGACTTCGGAAACAGTTGGAAATTCTTTTTAACAAATAATACAGTTTCTAATGTATACAGGGTTATTTTTAATACGTCAATAACCTCTTAAGGGGTCATTGTACTCATCGTTATGAACAACTGTTACTATGGGACCAAAACTGAAATCGAGAAAAAAAAACCAGCTGTTCCCTACATTTATGTTCGAATAATTCGTTGAAATGTAGGGAACATCTGATTTTTTTTCGCGATTTCATGTTTGGTCCCATAGTAAAAGTTGTTCATAATGATAAGTACAATGACCCCTTAAGAGGTTATTGACGTTATAAAAATAACCCTGTATACAAGGAAGGAAGAGAGAGAATTTGATGTTTGAGTACATTTCGACGGCGAAGTGCCAATAACATCTAACTGTCAAAGTCAACACGAGTCCCATGGAATTTGGGAGGTAATGCCCTACACTCGGTGGTTTAGCTAAAAGGTATTTCAACATCTTGATTTAAGCTATTGCATTATATGCAATTAAAAAAGTAGGTAAGAGATTTTGATAGAACATGCGAATTTGACTTTTAAAATTCGAAACCTTAAAAAGTGAATTTCGCGAAAATGTTAGCATAGGAGGTATTGTCATTTCGCCGTCGATTTGTTCCTTGTTCTACATACACATTACACGTGTATCCTGCTGTAAGTTCATAGTTTATTGTATAAACGTGCTCAGGCTCAGAACTTTGTAAGTGTTGTGCATTAAGTTCCTATCCAGTTAGAAACTTTGATAATAGACTTAATAAAGTGATAAAGTTGACAGTGTTGATAACGTGTGTTTCGGAGTTATTTCCTGTCGGATGTTCGAGGAAATTTAGTTTATGATAGTTGTGCGGCCTGGCTTAGAGGGGATCGACTGATCATTTACAGGAAGTGTGTATGCAACGTAGAAATACTCGTAACAGTTATCAATTTTACGTGTCCTTGGTGCGTGTTTGTTAGTTTATGGTTGTTTGTATTGTATAATTGCATAGCACATGTGTGAGCACTATGTACCTACCATTTTCTGAGTACGTCTTTTATTGACCTGAATGTGCCATGGCGGCTGAGAGTGTCATGCTCACTAAAATGTCTAGCTGATGGTGGCGTATGTGTTGGATCATTAAGTTCCCTTCAAAATGGTTGAGCTAAAAATGGTGCTGATCCATGCGTCATGTTCGTGAACGGGCGCCGTCAGTAGGGACTGGTCATTCCTTAGCTGCCACGGCTTATTTTAACTTAGTATTTTAGTTGTTTTTTATATGTTTATTACGGACGCTTTTAACGTGCACGTCTTTCTACATTGTTCTCACATGTATAATTTCAACATAAATTATGTAACCAATACTATGTAACAATATTTTGATTTAAAAGAGTGTCCTTAGTTTCTTGCCCGTTCTTCTCCATAGGAACCTACTACGCTTTGGAATGGGCAACTAGCTTCATCTGACTGACTGACCCCTTGACAATTCAAAAGTGCCTATAATAGGTTTATTTGAAATAAATGCTTTGAGTTTGAGTTTGAGTTTGAGTTTAGCTAGTGGTTGAACATTCTAAAGTTATCAATAAAAAACTTATTACAATAAAATAAAAAAACCGACTCCCAAAAATATAACTACAAAGTGAAAAATAACTTTAATTTCGGAAGTCGGTGTCTTTGGATCTGTATTTTAGTTTATTGCCACCGACTTCCGAAAATAATGTTATTTTTCACTTTGTAGTGTTATTTTTGGGAGTCGGTTATTTTTATTGTAAAAAGTTTTTTATTTTTCACTTTTTAGTGGGTCATTTTTTAATACAATATAACAAAAAACGATCTAGAGGAACATGGCCGCTTTTCTTTAGATCGTATTTTGTTGCTTCGTGTCTCAATAAGGAACTTTATAAAACGTATTAGAAAATTCTAGACACACTTACCGAGGGTCCCTACTAGCCGTTAGTCATAATTCCTTCTCAGTCACGAGATAATATTTTTTTAAAGGACTGGCGCTAGGGGACCGTTAAAATGATAATGATAAATGATAAATTTATTTTCCATAAAAATACAGATGGGAAGGTGTTCATTGTATACATTTGGTTGTACATTAAAATCTGTACTCAAGTATGCCTCCCTGCCTCTTAAACTAGGTAAACCTGTATCTTAAGAGACTGTGATCAGCCACGAGGGTCTTAAACATAGTTAATGACAAAAATAGATGTGTTGATTCATCCCTTTGAATTAAATCTTAGTATTTCATGGAAACAGAAAACAAAACTAATAAAAACTAATAATAATAAATTAATAAAAATAAAAAATAAAACTAGCTTAATTAATAATAGGGATAAAATGATAAAGTTGATGAGCGATGCGCAGTTGTTATATTATTTATTATATATTTCTATAAGTGTAGGTTGTGTCTGCGTGAGTATGTTGTATGTGTGTAAGTGTTTATGAATATATGAATGTGCTGTGAGGGTTATGTTTGTTGAGTGAATGTATTTATGTTATGTAAGTGTGAGCGTATTGCGTGTAAAGTATAAATGAACATTAGGCGATGAAGGAGAGTAAGGACTCTGTAAAAGTTGTGGGCCCTTTTAAGGTCACAGCTCATTAGAGCCACCCGGCACCCACTCCGCACCGCCTCGCCTCCTGCTGCTAGGATTCTTTATATGGACTTGTATGGGTATGCGGTCACTATATCAACTCCGTAGCGTCACCGGATCGCCTCGGTCGTAAGCCCTCCACGCGCGGACTGCGGGTGGACCACTCGGTGACAACTCGCTGCTCGCATGCTTGCCTTGCGTTGACTGCGCGTTGCCAACGCGCGGCTCCCGAGTGGACCGCGCGTTGCAATTGTTAACAGACTACTCGAAAATTCGTCGACCAAGCGATGTCCACTCGTTGAGCACTCGGCGTTCACTGGTTGACGGCGCGACGTTTATTGGTGATAACGCGGCGTCCACCCGACACAACGAGTGGACGCCGTGCGACGAGGCGGTACGGGGTGGGTGCCGGGTGGCTCTAATGAGCTGTGACCTTAAACCTGTCTTAGCATTTAAGCATAAAACCTATAATGTTCCCACTGCTGGGACACAGGCCTCTTCTTTGTGAGAGGTGGTGGGCCGTAATCCACCACTCGGGCCCACTGCGGGTTCGTGGATGTCACATGTCTCTGAACTTTTGGTTCTAGAACATCCTCACGATGTTTTCCTTCACCGTTTTGAGAGCAGTATAGTGATGACTACCTGGCTGGGTTCGAACCTACGACCTACAACTCGTAAGTCGTGGCCGTTTCCACTGAGCCACCACTACTCTCGGCTTAAGGCGACGAAAACCGACTTTTAATGATTTTATACTGAAGATCACGTCTAAACGAGTCGTGTTAATGATTTGAAAAAAATATATGTTAAATTAGAGCATTTTATCAATAACTTAATATGTGAATATTTTAGATTATGTTTATATTACATAGTAAAATTAATTTGTAAAGTTATGTCTAACGTGGATAAAAAACTGAGAATGGTGCAAAATCTACCAAGCGTATTTTTATGAAACCTTCACCAATTTAAAGATAATTTAATTATTGATATTTTATAGTATACGCGTTTTATTAAAATATCTTTTGTTTTGTGTATAATAAATTAATAATGCGTCAAATTGAGGACAGCGCTCCTTGATGGGCGAGTCCTATTACTGGCTGAACGTACGACGCGTTGCGTGAGCTCAGTACAGAACACGCAAGCTAACCACTCAAGGTCACTGGCATAGGAAGCTGCAAAGCTCTGTATTTGACCTAAAAACACAACAAACCGTATACCTTTCCAAAAGCCTAAACAGATCCCAAATAGCCGTACACTCACACAACACAGTAAACAGTTGATTTTATATGTACGTGTTTGTGATGCGGTGTGACAGTGTGAGGGACATTCGGTGTCATTAGCGAGGTGGCTCAGTCTCATCTATTTATGGCACAACCCAACCCACTTCATAAAGAATAGCCCGAACAATGGCTTACGTATTTGGAACCACTCGGATTTGTGACGGTTTTAGGAACTTTGGCCTTTATAGCATTGAAGTTAAAATTGTGAATTTTATTTGGGTTTAAGCGGTCATGAAAAGTAGTACTGTAGAAGTTAAAGTACGTTACATTACTTGAATGAGTCTTTTGTAACCTTATTATTTATAAACGGCCCTCGATTGTCAGATCCCTCTTTTGCGTTAATTTCATGTCAGTTTCATGCTGATTGAAAATAAAAATAAACCCAGCAAGTGCGTGTCGCACTCCGCAAAATGAAGGGTTCCGTAGTTGGGATGAATTTATCCCAAAAACAAACTTACATTGCAGTTGAAGAACCTGTTCTCCCATACATCGATATACGTCCCGGTTGATTCTCTAAATTTTTTAATGATTTTATTTTACTATTTTGTCGGCGTGGTTAATAATTATACAACAAGGCCCAGAATTAAGGCTTCTACAGACCGGCGCGACACGCGACGCGACACAAAGGCGTGTCTAACGCACAAACCAAATCGCAAAAAAAAAATCAGCTGTTCCCTACAATAGATTTTGACGAGTTATTCGAACATAAATGTGGGGAACAGCTGATTTTTTTTCACGATTTCAGGTTTCGACCCATAGTAAAAGTTGTTCATAAATATGAGTACAATGACCCCTTAAGAGGTTGTGCGTTAATTCTGGGACATGTTGTATATACCCATGCTAAATTACAGTTTTTTAGTACTAAGAGTCTTTGAGCTATGCCCAGACAGACAGACAAACCGGACATGGCGAAACTATAAGAATTCCTAGTTGACCATGGAACCCTAAAAAATAATGATGTCATGAAATTGACCTGTCGTTTTAATTTGGAACTCTTGTCTTCCCCTATCAGCCATATCGAGATTGCCTTATTAATTAATACGGCCCTTAGAAATGTTTGTTTCCCGGTTTGAGAAAATAAATTCATATTACATCGAGAAACAAAAGAATTCTTCATTACCCTCATCATTGTTGCTCCAATATGTATTTTCCGCCTTGGGACCGGTCCCAGTTCTCTTAACCAATACAAACGATTTACTACAGACAATTTCTTCGTATTTGTACGCCATTTATTTGCTTCCCATTGTTTACTATGTTCGTTTATGATATAGAAACAATAAAGCTTGCCAGCATACTGTTGTGATGTAGACATGTTGATATTAAACATTTTTCGCGTGCATCAGATGAATGTTCTCGGAGACAGCCTTGCTTTACGTCGTTGACTACCGAGACACTGATAGTATAGTCCAGGCTTTTATTTAAGCAAGCGTTTTGAATTTAAATCTGAAGGGGTTGTAGCTATTTTTTTATTTCATCTGCTAGCGACAACGGTTTTCTGGCGCTAGAAAACGTTGATGGGGGAGCTGTTGGTAAACGTTTATAGTACATACTAATTCCATGCATTTGTGAAATTCTTTCGTGATAATTAAGTCACTTGAAATGAGCCGTCACGGGACGCCTGGCAGATGTGAAACATCGACATCAAAAAAAACAAACATCGAAATAAGGTCAGGGTCGTGTAGCGGGGGGACCGCGCGCGCGGAGTGAGCGGTGAATCGCCACGCGGCATGCGTCGCCCCGCCAGCAATTGGTTTTACGTGCGCCTAGAGATGTTTCACATCAAAAAGGGTGGTTTCAGGTCAAGCGACTATGTAGTAATGAGCAAGGAGCAACAGATTTTTCGTATTAGCTAACAACATAGATCAGATAAAGCCGAGCGTATTGAGAATATCAATATCACAGTGACCATTCACGATTGAGTTTTGCGGTACCTAGGTAGCAAATGGCTCTTCGTAGAATTTGGACTCAAAAACAAAGTTAGACCCAGTTTCAGTATGAAAATATTCACAAATAGGTACGGGCGGTGACACAATTATTGTCCGGGTTTCCGCACTCATGGCCCGATGAGGAGAGCCGTCACCAGCGTATAATGAAGCTGACAGACGATGCGCTTTGTTCGCTCTACCGAAACTAGTCCGGGATTTATGCGTGGCTGAATGTAAAAATGGGTTCCCAGTCAACAAACACGGGAAATAAAGAATAGTGCTGCACCAAAAAGTTTATAAGACACAAGGGAATTGTAAATTGTTTATAAACACAACTCATTTTTCAACACACTTGCTTGTAAAGTGACTCTTATAGCAACGCATTAAGGTTCATAATTCAGCTTAGAAAAAATAAAAAACACTAGTGTATTAATCACTAATGTTTTTTATTTTACACTTTTTTTTGCAATCTCCGCAAAAAAATATTATGTCTAAAAACAATGAATATTTTTTTTAATAAATAAGCTATTTTAGGTTATATTAAGATAAGAAAATCAATTATCAAAATGATCATCATTTCATCAAATTATATATTTTTCACTACACATTAACCTTAATTTGCGTATTCAAAACATTATTTTGTGTTTATTATATTTTTATATTAAAGGCTGTTTAGCGGTATTGCCAGTGCCTTTATTTACACCTGCGCGCGGAAAAAGCAAAACCAGCGCGCCATTTTCCATAAAAGTTAATAACAATACAAGTCTGTTTTTTTCCTCACAAGTGTGTTGAAAACCGTCATATGACACGCGAGTGCATTGTTAATTACACACTCGGCTCCATTTTCGAATAATACCTACAACCTCGAGTGTAATGATCAACATAGCACACTATTATCATAAATATACTAATATATCAGCGCGACTCTGTGACAACATACAAATTTTAAAAATATAGCTTACCCGTTCGATGAATCAGCCAGAGTCTAGCGCCTATAAACCTATAGCATTTTTTCCCAGACATTTAGCAATCAATATTAGAGGAAATTCTTAAAAACGTGCAAACATCAGAAGCCATCATACAGTGCCGCTATTATAAAAGTTATGGTGAAAGTAATATTCCTTCATAGACCAATAATATTTTCGCTGTAGTAAAAATAAAAAGCTTCCCGAATTCACGATGCAAAGCTCTACTTCGTAGGTCCACGACAAAAGGAGGATACCATTCAAAAGGATTACCTTTGTAATAGAATTCCTTTTATTCAGTTACTGCTTCAAATAAATAACGAGTACATGGCAATGCTTTTAGCTCGGGCAATAGCGAACCCGAAATTTTGCATCAAATCACAATACGTAATCAATTATCGGTTTAATAATGGATTTATTGTACATTTACTGGGACAAAGAAATTCCATTATAATTTATTTTGTTGGTTGACAAATGAGGCCTGTTGTCACAAATGATAACTCACATTCATTTTATTTTGACTTGGTATTTGTTTTTCTGACAACTTTTCCCAGCCCGAGAGCCTGCTGAAAAAAAAATGTATGTATAATTATTTTGAAGATATTCTTTGATGGTGAATAAGGCTGTATTCGTAATAAAGTTTTAATGATCTAAGTACTTCTATGAAAACTTCATGGCAACGTGTTGCGCTGCGCGTCGCGCTGTCTGTCGCGCCAGCGATATCGCGCCTTTAAAGAATCGGAAATTAATTAAGAGAATTATTATTTAATACTGCAAAAATTATACGTACTTGTTACCAAGAAAGTACTTACTCCACTAATCAAGTTTATATACACAAAGTGTATTATTTATTAACTTCAAACTGTTTCATTAAAATAAATGCTTTCATATTTAAAAGGAGAAAAACCTTTCAAAATAGCTTTTATTTTAATATAATTTCGCTTTTAATATAAACTTGATGTCACATTACAAAAGCTATTAGGTAAATTGTGTTTAAACCTTACTTGAACTGCCATTTACGGTGTTCATTCATACATTTTATACAACGCCACGTCTTCTTGTTTCTGAGATTTTTTAACAGGAAAACCACTTACGAGTATCCGACTGAAGTATTTTTTAGTTTTCTGGGTAGGTTATGCTGGGTAATAAGTGGAATTTTGGCACAGCTAGTTTTCGCATATTAAAGTCTACAGGGTTATTTTTAAAACGTTAATAATCTCTTAAAGGGTCATTGTACTCATCATTATGAACAACTTTTACTATGGGACCAAACCTGAAATCGAGAAAAAAAAACAGCTGGTCCCTGCATTTTAATGAAGTATTCGAAAATAAATGTAGGGAACAGCTGGGTTTTTTTCGCGATTTCGGTTCTGGTCCCATAATAAAAGTTAACCCTGTATATTGACATTAGTGTCTATTCTGTAACGGCTACAAAGGTCATCCTACTCCCCGGATACATTCGTAGGTAGTTGTTTACTAGTTCTAGAAAATGTGATTGGATGGCTTATTGGTGGTCCATAATATGAAGCACTTCCCATAGTGCAGTAGCATAGTGCATATAGCAATGGTGGCTCAGTGGTAGCGGCCGCGACTTACGAGTTGTACGTCGTAGGTTCAAACCCTGAAAGGCGCTTTACTTTGTGTAAATTATTTCTTCACCACTGCTCTCAAAACGGTGAAGGAAAACATCGCGAGGAACCGACATGTCCTAGAATGAATGAATGAAGTGCACTGATCCCAGCGTGGCTGTACCAGACTCAATTGATCGAATGAACCCAAAGATTCACCCTAGCCCCTGAAGCCTTATGACTACAGAGACCATTGTATCAATCAATCAAATATTTATTTATTGCATAAAAGGTATTTGTAGTACGTACATATTAGAGCTTAATAATTAAGTAAGCGTAGTAGTAAAACTAACAAATATCTGTAGGGGTGAACTACTGTTCTCCTAGCTAGGTAGCAGAGCAACCTGTATTAAGGACAGACAGTTTGCCTCCCTCGATAAAGCTCTTAAAAATAGTGTTGACTCCTAAATCAAGTCATTAGTTAAATTACATGCATTATTATCAATGTTGTACTGTAATTGGTTACAAAGAAACGGTTGCGCGCGGTTGGGTTGATATCAGAGAGTAGACTGGGGGGCGCGATAATGGTAGGTAAGACGTGCCCATGGGATATGGAAGGATTATTTGAGCCTACCGGATATGCATCCTACTGAGGAACCGACATGTCCTAGAACCAAAAAAATCGAAGACTTGTGACATCTACCAACCCGCACTGAGCCCGCGTGGTGGATTACGGCCCACTCTCTCTCACCGAGTGGAGGCCTGTTTCCCAGCAGTGGGAATATTATAAGTAGGCTGATTATTGTGCTACTTTCTATAGTAAAATTATGGTTCACAACATTATTCACTAGTTGGTGCCAGAGAACCACACACAGACCGTTTCACAGGTCACACTGCCGCTAATTTATTTGCCGAACTCGTTCCTTTGACGCATTTGACGCACAAATTGCCAAATCTATTTAGTTTGTGGCAGCGGAAAAAATATATGTTATTCTTGAACATATTGCTATTATTGATTAACTTGGTTGTTACCAAAAATCGTTTAGAAAAAAATCTCGATACAAATTAACGGTAAACTAACCCTTTACTTTGAGTTTCAATCCAAAATATCTGTATTAATAATCAACATACGGTTGGTATTCAATTAATAACAAGAACGTCGTATTTGTATGTATGTTGTTTTTTATTTTCGATTACTCAACTCATTTGAGTAAATAAATATTTGCTTCATATTTTGAAATAAATTACAAGCGTTGTGTCATCGCGCTTCTCTTTCTTTTGTATGCAGTCTGACAGTGACAGCGGTTTACCTGTTGTCAGCGTCTTAAAGGAACTTAATAAATTGCTCTTCGGGCTCCTCGTTCACACCACATACCTACTACTTATCCCAATATTTTCCATAGATAAGGCTGGCTGAATATTTCCTTGATCTCCCATAAGCATTGTGACGAGGGTAAAACATTGTCGTCGAATATAATTTCGTAAGCCGTGTAATCGAATTTTAATCTCATTAGCGCGATAATGGAAACTGGAGAAGCTCCCTATATGAACACATTTATCGGGATATTTAAAATGACCCGATATTTTTGCCAGTTGTAATAAATTATGCAAGTAAATAGCTCACTTACTGCACTATAAAAATAGGGCAATGAAAGTAAATCTGTCTCCGTTTCTCTCGCAAAATGGTCGCACTTTAGCAAAAAATAAATATTTGTGGTTCAAAGAAAGGAAATGGTTGTATTCGTTTTACAGATGAGAAAATGGGATGCATTCGGAGAGTGTGGAGAGGAGGAATTTTTCCGGCTTGACGCCCTCTGACTGGCTGTACCTACAGCGAACGATACTCGTAATAAATATTTGTCGTAACGTAACCCTGCACGTCTCGATGTCTCATAACAATTTAAGTTGCAGTTATTTTTTCTATAACCAACATATTTATAAAATTAAATTAATACGAGTTTGGTTAAGGAACGTAATACTACGCGGTGCAGCGGTGGTTCGAGTTTTTAAGTAATTTTTTTTTTTTTATAAATATTAAAGAAACTTTAACTTTTTATGTAGGTATTTGTATCTCTATTCAATGTATAAAAGAAACAGCTTTTATCAGTATACTTGAGCTAACAACCCACCAATCCCTGAATATTTAATAAACCACTTATAAAACTTTACACATTGAAACTCCGACGATAAGCTGTTTATATTCAAATTAACTTGAGCTGGCGCACACAAAATTGTTTTTAGAATTTTATAAAATATTTTTGTTTATCTGTTCTGTACGAGCACCGCCAGCTGCGGCCTGGAGACGGCGCGCGGCGGTGGCGGACGGACGGACGGACCGTGTTTACATGGAGAAATGGCTGAATTTCAACTGCCACGTCCCACACCCTCTATCTCCCCCCCCTTAACTGCAAGTGAGTCGTTCAAACTCTCCTCTATGAGTTTTTATGACCGCAAACGCTTTAAAATAGACATACCACAACCCATTCAGACTTCAAAAGCGGAAATCCGAGCAATAAAAATAAATGCACTATGAAAGTTGTCGTATTTGGAATAAGCTAGTCGGCGCTTTGCTGGTATATACCCTCGTTTATGGTGTAGGTAGGAGTACGTATACACCTAGGCACTTACCTACAGTAGGTACACGGGCTACGGCTTGTGTCAAAGGCTTCGTAAAATTGGATTCATTCCCATAAAAGTTAATTGAATACTCACGTATAATGTTAGCTTTTGTGCTCGTTGTTTGGTCCTAAGAGCTTTACAAAAAACCGGCCAAGTGCGTGTCAGACCACGCGAAATGAAGGGTTCCGTATAGGGATGGATTTATCTCAAAAACAAACTTGTAGTTGAAAAACATGTTCTCCCGTACATCGATATACCCACGGTCAATGTTCCTACTGCAAATGTAAGTTTGTAATCGCGTTTTAGGGTTCCGTACCCAAAAAGGGTAAAAAGGAACCCTTATGGTGAGACTAAGTCTGTCTATCTGTCTGTCTGTCACACCTGGATATCTCAAGAACTACTAATGCTATCAACTTGAAATTTAAAATACCATTAGATGACGTTTGCCCAACTATTTTGCAAACAAGGAAGAAATAAAAAAAAAATGTTTTTTTTGCAAAAGGGACTGAAAGGTCTTGAAAATTCGAAGTGGGGCTACTAAAGCATGTGGGGTATCATATGAAAGAGCGCTGTTTGCACATTCTCAAACATTTTTATTTGCTTTTTTAGGCAGCATAGTTTCCGACTTTTGATGAAAAATGTAAAAAAAAATACCCCCCCCCCCCCTTATCTCCGAAGTTTGCATAGATTAAAATCTGAAATTATTTTTTTGTGATAGAAGATTATGTAAAGATTACAGGAAAAATAAAACGATGTCTCTAAATAGCACTGTTTTCCAGAAATCATCAACATCATAATAAACGTACAGAACCCTCGGTGCGCGAGTCCGACTCGCTCTTGACCGGTTTTTTATTTAATAGAGCTACTAATTAACGATTCGGACTTTTTTTCTTTACTTGTGCTGTGAGACCTTGCTTCTTGGCAAACATGATTCTAGGTCAACGGGAAAGTGTATTCCCGTTGTCCCTGTTTGCCATATCCCCGTCAAGGGGACAGCGGGACGTGATTAAATTTATTTCCCGTTGTCCCCTTATCGTACGAAGTAAACCTTTTTTAAATCGAAACAGCTAGGTTAGGTTAGGTTAGAACTGTGACCAGAAACATATTTTTGAATGTAAAACGAAACCACGGGGACAAAGGGAAGTATTTTTAAATATTTAAGATTTAAGAAGTACCGCTGTCCCCGTAGGACGGGGACACGGCGTACGGGGACAACGGGAATACACGAACGGGAAGTACCCTATAGGGTTTTGATTTATTTACCAGTATCAAAATATGTCGGAAAAATCGCCGTATTTTTTTATTGCGTTGACTTAGAAGCTTGATTTTTTTAGAGCTCCAAGGGATCATAGACCTACGTTTTTGCGCGTTCCTGAGAAAAAGGGCCTTGACAGACGGACAGACAGACAGACAGACGGACAACGAAGTGATCCTATAAGGGTTCCCTTTTTTTCTTTTTGAGGTACCCTTATAAACCACTTTCTTTCCTGGGGCTAAAGCATAAAGGCCTTTATTCAGTCCAAAACTGGGGAGTCGCGTAGCAAGCGAAGACTTCAAACATAATCTACTTAGTTATACCAAAACAGAAAATTGAATGGATAAGTAAACAAGATATAAGCTACCACTATCCTTCGTTACTTTATGGCATTGGTAACGCGCAGTTGATTCTGACGCATAAGTCGGTGTTTGTGTCAATATTTGTGAGACTCGAGGGCGCAAACACCGGCCCTACCCGGGTAAACACGACTTACTACCAGTACCTTATTGGAACGCGTCACGCGTCTTATGACAACAATCTATTAGGGTTCCGTACCAAAATGGTAAAAAGGAACCCTTAAGGTGAGACTAAGTCTGTCTGTCTGTCTGTCTGTCACACCTGGATATCTCAAGAACTGCTAATGCTATCAACATGAAATTTAGAATAGTTTTAGATGACGTTTGCCCAACTATTTTGCAAGCAAGAAATCAATTAAAACAAATATATCTTTTTTGCAAAAGGGACTGAAAGGGAGTCTTAAAAAATTGAAATGGGGATACTAGGGCATGTGGGGTATCATATGAAAGAACGCCGTTTGCACATTTTCAAATATTTTTTATTTATTTTTGGCAGCATAGTTTCCGACTTTTGATGAAAAATGTAAAAAAAAATACCCCCCCCCCTTATCTCCGAAGTTTGCAGAGATAAAAATCTGAAATTATTCTTTATGATAGAAGCTTATGTAAAGATTATAGGAAAAATAAAACGATGTCTCTAAATAGCACAGTTTTTCAGAAATCATCAAACATCATATATTCGTACGGAACCCTTGGTGCGCGAGTCCGACTCGCTCTTGACCGGTTTTTACTCCAAGATATTACTGGATTATCATTTTGGTATCGAATTTTCGGGAATTATAATCCAGCAAAAATAAATGATTTGATTTGATTTGATTTAATGATTGATTCGGATTTATCGATCGGGTAAACATGACGCTTGACTACATATACGTCTTGATATTGGAGAGTCAATTAAGCGATGTGCTTCAAGTAGTTCCTAGCTGACGCTGCGAGGCTCATGTTAAGTGGAATTCCCAATTTGATTATCTAGCGTAGTGGAAGTTCGTTAAGAAGAACTCAATCGAATTATAATTATCAAAAAACCGGCCAAGTGCGTGTCAGACCACGCAGAATGAAGGGTTCCGTAGTGGAGATTAATTTATCCTAAGAACGAACTTAACATTGTAGTTGAAAAACATGTTCCCTCATACATTCCAACTGCAAATGTAAGTTTGTACGCATAATATTGAGAGATTAACCATGTTATTTTAAGATCATACATAGACTTCATATAATAGGTTTTCCAGTGATCTACTATAGAAAGAAACTAAAGAACTATTTTCTGTATTTTTTTCAAAATTTTAGGCTCAAAAGTTTCGGCGATAATAAATGGAATGGTAAAATCATGTAATTTCCTAAAAAAATTAAAAGTATAAATTTTTTAATTATAAAAAAAATATATCTGAAATCCTTACAACAAGCCCTTTCATTTGATACCTATATGACAGGGTACAGTTTGCAAAACTTTTTATTAATTTTATAATTTGCCCCCCAAAAGTGACCCCCATATTCCATGTACAACCCTGTGTTTGGGTCACAGAAGTTCATAATGTGTACCAAAATTCAACTTAATCGGTTCAGTAGATTTGGTTCAAATCGGCTGTGACAGACGGACAGACAGACACACGAGTGATCGTATAAGGGTTCTGTTTTTTCCTTTTGAGGTACGGATCCCTAAAAAAGTCTATTTTCAAGCTGTATGGGGTCGATACCCTCGGGTCGTGGGATCTGAGTGCTCATCTTATTTTTAAAGAAATTGCCAAACGTTTGGTTGATTGGTTGGTCCCGTGACCCACAGGCTTGGATTTACTTTAATCATGACAAGGACAAAACAAAAAATGCTGGACTAATCAATCACTACCAACTTGTAGACTTCTTTATTACTATTAAGACTATTAAATTCCTACCTAGTAATTATCCTCAAATTGATGTTCAAACTAAAAGTATGAGGATCTTATTTTAAATCAAGGTTTCATTTCAGCAAAATATATAAGTATATGTTAATAAGTTGACATAAGCCAAGGTAAAAATCAAAATATTGCCATAGCCCGTCAAAATTAAATCCCAGCGATGATCCAGACAGGTAAACATATTAACGGTTTACCGATACCGCGGTTCCTGTATTATACCTAGATATAGTTACACAGCGCGGTGGGAGCACTTAATACTCGATAACAAACTTAATTCGCTCCACTCTCATGGTGTTCAAATTTTAATAACATTTTAGACAGTTACAGGGGGGCCTACTCTGAAGCGATAATCCAGAGTAACGGCCGAATGTTCGGCCGTTTCTTGACTTCCAAAGTTTCCTTATTCTAGGCTAGACTTTAAAGCCACGATTTTGACACTGACTCTTTGACCGTCGGTTTTAGGGTTCCGTAGCCAAATTGCAAAGACGGAACCCTTATGGATTCGTCATGTCTGTCTATCTGTCAGTCCGTATGTCACAGCCACTTTTTTCGAAACTATAAGAACTATACTGTTGTTAAAACTTGGTAAGTAGATCTATTCTGTGAACCGCATTAAGATTTTCACACAAAAATAGAAAAAAAACAATACATATTGGGGTTTCCCCATACTTAGAACTGAAACTCCAAAAAATTTTTTCTTCAAACTGTATGGGTATGAAAAAAAAATTTTTGGTGTGGGATATCTATGGATAGGTCTTCAAAAATGCTATGGAGGTTTCTAATATATTTTTTTTCTAAACTGAATAGTTTGCACGAGAGACACTTTCAAAGTGGTAAAATGTGAGTTAATAGTTAGTGAGGTAAAACCTGTAACTTCTGAAATAAGAGAATGATACAACGAAAAAAGTATATGATATACCATGCAAATTTCCGCCGAAAATTGGTTTGAACGAGATCTAGTAAGTAGTTTTTTGTAACTTAAGAAAACTGCTGTAATGATGATCAAAGTTACAACGAACTACAAGAACTTTTATATTATGTTACTTGCTGCTACGGAACCCTTCATGGGCGAGTCCGACTCGCACTTGGCCGCTTTATTTTTCTTTCTCCGTAGTCAGGCATAGTCAGCCGATACTTCGGATTTATCTTCGGTGTAGACCCCTGGTTATTTATTTCGTATTAAAATTATTATTAGAACCCAGAATTTCGCAGCACGTTTTCGTTATAATTTATGCTGAAGTTTAAGAAATAAATCGTTTTATTATACCTATCTGAACAATCAGAGAAGCGTTCTCTTTTCATTGTTTATTTTGCTTCGAACTGGGTCGTATTGATCTTAGTTACTTATTTTGCTCTAGCTACAAACCTCTATGTCACCTAAGTACCTTGGTACTCTGCTTTATTCTTTTTTCGTACCGTTCTCTTGGACCAAAGTGTACCTACATAGTCATCTGTACCAAGATTTGAACACAAAATTATTAAGGGCACATCTGCTTCTCGGTAAATGTGACCAAGTTGATTGAAACCCGACAGCCTAAATATTCAAATTCAGAACTCCAAGGCCACATTGATG
Organism: Tiliacea aurago; assembly: GCA_948098905.1. NCBI lineage: Eukaryota > Metazoa > Arthropoda > Insecta > Lepidoptera > Noctuidae > Tiliacea > Tiliacea aurago. The sequence goes on along the minus strand of OX402581.1, from coordinate 20,638,859 downwards.
TCTTAGCCTCTATAAGTAATGCATGAATGCCTTAGGGACTTGCGAGACTTAGTGAGCAGTTAGGTACTTTTCGATGCATACGTGATATACTCGTAGATAGTGCTATATAATATTCATGTTCACGGTAGAGAGGGCATCGGGTGGCGTTAACGTGGCGTGACGGAGTGGCGCGGGCTAAGTGCTCCGCTAAATTGCTCGCAACGACTAAACACGCTCCTGGAGCTGCCGGAGTTAGAGGTGGGCCATTAAAAATAACCAACACTCCCGTCATTCCTTAATTAATTACTGTCTAATTGTACATTTACTGCAGTACACTTATCGTTACCAAAAAAACCATTAACAAACCACAAGCTGTCGCGGTTAAAATGCTTTTCCACCTTCTCCGCATTCTCGTGTTATTACGTTGTAGGGGCTAACACTGATATAAAAGCAATTCCCGTATTAAGGTAGGGACAAGTTAATAAAATAATCATTGTTGTAATTCCGACGTAATCCCGCTCGTTCCGGAGCCCGGCCGTCAGTCAGTCTAAAAGGTACGGGAATTAATTCATATACAGCCTACCAGTTACGTACCACATAAAATCGAATTTGAAAAGGTCCATTCATAGTTATGTTGATATGGTGGGTAGGAATGTGTACCTTTAGACCCGATAGAGCATTAACACATATATTATGTTTCTCAAAAATGTCCATTCCAGCGGGGCGAGCACGGCCTACTGTGACTTGAGTCACACATTTTATCACAGTTTGAGCGATAAAACTGTTTTGTCATAAAATGCTAGTACAAATTGACATAACAAATTATCATGTCTTGTCACAAACGTCTTGACACGCCCGTGCTCGGCCCGCTATAGTATGTATGACAATGTCAATAGGTTATAGATACAGAAGCTGCATACAGAAGCTGCATAACTACCAACTGTGCCCCGCGGTTTTACCCGTTTAGGTCTAAATCCTTTAGAAATATCGAGAAAAAAGTATCCTATATCCTGATCCAGGTCATGGTCTACCCATGTGCCAAATTTCATCCAAATCCGTTCAGCCGTTTATGCGTGAAAGCGTAACAAACAAAATAATTTTCGCATTTATCATATTACTAGCTGTGCCCCGCGGTTTCACCCGCGTAAGTCTCGATCCCGTGGGAATATTGGGATAAAAAGTAGCCTATGTCTTAATCCAGGGTGTCAGCTACCACCATACAAAATTTTATCAAAATTGGTCTAGCCGTTTGAGCGTGAAGAAGTAACAAACACACACACTCACAAACTATCGCTTTTATAATACTCGTATTAGTGTGATTAAGTTAGGAGGAGTTATGATTACATCAACTTAGTATTCTGCCATTGTATACTTATTAACTAATCTTATCATGTGAGTCGTGAGAGTGACACTTAAATACTAATGACGTTAGTTGACAAGATTATAACGATAGGTACTCATGTTGTTATCAAAATTAATTATCCTCTTAATTCAATCAAGTATAAAGTTGAGGGCGCACTAGCGCAGACGCTTTCACAGCGACAGGTGAGCCGTGAAGCAAACGCGCTCAGACTAAAGCCGAGATAAATTGTCGTCATTACTCAGCTTAAGAAAATGTCAACTTGCCTTACCTCCTTTCAGCTTTTCAAAGTTAAAATCATCCAATTTAGGTCATTCGAGGGTTGGTGGAAGCTGTTGCAGTATAGTATATTATGATACTAGTGTGCTATGTTGGTCATTACACTAGAGGCGGTATTATTGGAGTGAGCGGTTTATAGAGATGATAATCAATGCACACGCGTTTCATACGACGTTGTTTTTTTCTTCGCAACTTTGTTGACTTGTATTGTTATTAACTTTTATGGAAAGTGGCGCGCTGGTTTTGTTCTTTTCCGCGCTAGCGATGCGTGTAAATAATGGCACTGGTAAAACCGCTAAACAGCCTATGTAAAAAATAGAATAAATACAAAATAAGGTTTTGAATACGTAAATTAAGGTTAATATGTAGTGAAAAATATACAATTTGATGAAATGATGATAATCTTGATGATGGATTTATTCACAAAATTATTAATTTTTTTTCGTTACGGAGATTGACAAAAAAAATTAAAGTAATAAACACTAGTGTGGTAAGGGTAAAGTAAAAAACACGAGTGTATAATAAGCTGAATTATGTACCTAAATGCGTTGCCATAAAGAATGAAAGAAAATATTTATTGTGACTCCCACAATTATTTTATCTTATTAGTTAAATATTTTTTTTATTGTTATTATTATTTTAATGAATATTGTAGGAGATCACAAATTAAACTAAAACACACTCTTAGAAACATTAAAAACATAACAAAACAAAAACAAAGTAAAATGAAAAGAGATTCACTTTACAAGCGTGTTGAAAAACATGTTAATGTTCTCATTTTTCTTTAGCATGTGTCAGTTGAAGTACTTGTCGTGTGAAAGCAATGCAGTAACAAGTCTTTATTGAAGTTCACTGCATCCGTAACGTTGTGGGTTCTCATGTGAACTGACTGGTACACAATTCCCGGGGTCTACTCCAAAGCGTTAATCCGAACTATCGGCCGCACGTTCGGTCGTTTAATAACTTCCATAGTTTCCTTTTTTGACTTTGAATACTTACCCGACTAAAAAACATTTTTGAAAGAAACAACAAAAACAACAACTACATACCGGGGCGACTTGTCGCGCGACGCGACACGGCACAAAGGCCCCGCGTGTTGCGGGACGAGCGGTGTCTTTGTGTCGCGTGCGCGCTGTTATGTAGAAGCCTTCATGCCACGGACTCACCTAAAAAAAAAAAAAAACCCCAAAAAATGCCACTAGGGTAATAAAATTAAATAAAACAACACCTACAATAAATAAAAAGAAAACAAAATTAAATATAAAATGTTTTTGACTTTGGCTTATCTCTTTTACTGTTGTTTTTTTTTTCGCCCTAGTCTGCCATAGAGAGCCGGAGTCAAGGAACGGCCGAACATTCGGCCAATACCTCAGATTTATGCTCGGAGTAGACGGGTCCTGGAACTTGCCAGTTGCCGTATGACCCGCTTTGTAACTAATGATAGGTAGGTCAGTGTTATTACCAAAGTCTTCCCTAACTTATTATAGCTACTCTTCACAACTTAAAAGTACTTTATCTATACTTGTACGGTGCGACCGCACATTGCAGAATTGCACTCTCATCAAAATTGAATTATAATAAATTTAGTCATTTTACATAAGTTCAGTTCACGTTCGGACCGCGTCATAGCAACACCTCATTTATCATTAGTTAAGGTCGTGGACTCAATATGGTTTGGTATGGTTTTATTCAATATCAATCAAATCCTTCCAATCAGTAAAAGGCGTAAGGTGAAAGCCGTACAATACTACTATACATAAAAGTTAATCTAATCTAAGCTAATCTCCGGAACTACAAGACGGATTTGAAAAAAATATTCTTTTTGCATTTGATAGCCCAATTGTTGAGGAAGATTATAGGCTATTTAACATCACGCTACGACCATTAGGAGTCGAGCAAAAAGAAAAAAAATCAGGAAAAACGTTAAGCGAAAACGAAGTTATAGTGCGGCCTGGCGATGCAATGCGACGCAGTGGGTTGGGGGAACAAGAAATTTCACGCGGATGAGGTCGCGGGCAGTAGCTAGTTATACTATAAATACGTAGAGCAGACATGCGAAAGTGTGTATGCAACAGTGCAACAATCACTTACAGGCAAACTCCGCATGCAGAAAGAAGTTGTACAAAATAAAAATTAACTAAATTACTTATCTAAAAGTGTAGTTATTGAATATAGCAATATGACATAAAATATTAGTATGATAATATGTAAAAAACACATCTATTTAAATAGGTATTTAAGAAATTTGACCTTCAACTTGCCCAAACTTTCAAAGTGCACATCGATTTGATCGCTGCAGCTATTTACGATCTTGCATAATCTAGCATAGGGGGAATTGGCGCCTAGAACCGTTCTTCTCTGCGGTGGGCAGAGTGGTGTTATGGGACTGCGAGGAATTCTTGAGCACGGAAATTAAAGGTGTGCAATATTTGTGGGCAGTCAATTTTATGTTTCGGGATGGAGGGATGGCGAACTAATGGCACGCGTGCCTTTCGTGGCATGTGAAAAAAATATTTAGGCACTTGAGGAATTTAGACACAGGACCTAAGTCACATTAACAAACATAGAAATATGAGCGCGATATTTTCATCTACCTTTGCCTGTGAGTCGTTATTTTCAGAAACCGTTTGCCAGATGATTCCAGTTCAGCTTGCATTCTGCTAAAAGTAATAAAATATGAACCTGATATAAATTATTTGCCATATAGTTTGCAACAGCAAAAGTTGTTCTTTCAATTACATACCTAATGAAGTGAGATGTTGATTACTGCATAATAGTAAAGGTCTGTTTGCAAATAAAGAGTACGTGATAGTGTGAAAGCATGAAGATGTTTTTTTTTGTAGTTAGGTCAAGTCAGGTCAAGTTTGTTTGTTGGCACGTCCACGTTACATTAGTACTTTTTTGGAAAAAATGGCAAATAGATGTATAAAGTTATTATCTACTCTTTCTTAATGAACATTAAAAAACAAGTAACAACAACGAAGAAACTCATAGAAAGTTGATTGACGAATAAATACATTTTCAACTTATAAAACCTTTTTAACTTATAAAGTTTGCATTAGTTTGACAGTTGCTTGATGCAAAAAGTGCTTAAGACACTTTAATTTATTCCACGCTCCGTAGGGGTTTCACTTTAGAACAAAATAATATTATGAACTAGCTGCTTTTTCTTAAATAAAAGTAGGTGAGGTAGGTCCTTATAACATCAGCTATCTGCCAGTAAAAGTCCCGTCAAAATCGGTTAAGCCGTTTCGGAGATTATCCGGAATAAACAGACAGACATTTTTTTTTTGTTTAAAAGTTATTTTATTTTATAAGTACTCGTACCGTATAAACTTTCATATGCATTTAGTACGCTGTTATTTTGACATCAAAAACAGGGTCTTCAATTTTATTTATTTTTAGATAGTAAACAGTTCACATTTAGTTTGGGAACCCTGCTCCCTAATTGCTACATCTCTAAATAGGTTACATTGAGCAAAAACGTTTGACGTCACTATTTCAGGGTAGTTTAACACTCAGCTAACGATGCTTGAAAGAAGTTTAAGGAGAGGTCATGGTGGCCTTATGTAGAAGCTTCGATTATTGACCGAGCGAACGTAGCGTCCCTGCTTCAATTCGCAAAATTTGCTTTCCTCGTTGATTGCTACTCCTCCACTGGTCGTATTTTACAACCGATCTAGCCGAAACTTGGTATACAAGTTTTACGACTTTAATATGTTTTTTTTGGGATTTTTTGATCGGAGGAATATTACCTCCAAAAAAAAAAAAAAATCAAATAATGATTATGATTACCTCCGAAAAGGGGCAAAAAGGGGGTTACTGGATATCACCGCCTTATGAGATCCGATTTTGATGGTTATTTTTTATTTGAAAGGTAGTAACTTTAAATTGACATCTACCAACCCACACTGGGCTTGCGTGGTCGATAACAGCCCGCTCCCTCTTGAAGAGCGGAGGCCTAGCTGTGTCCCAGCAGTGGGAACAATTACCCATATTTAAAAAAATCTTTTAATTATTTAATGATACACACAAAATCACACATCAATAAGTACCTACAAAAATAATTACAATTTAACGAATAATTACAATATAAATAACATCAACTTACAAATTAGATTGGTAATCAAATTCAATAAAAGATCGTATTCATTACAGTAGTCTCTTACGTGCGACAATATATGAGGCTGATTATTATTGATCGGAAGGCTGTTTATGATGAACTTTAAATTGGTCTCATAGAAATTTGGTGAAGATCTGATGAGGATATTCGGCGTGATGAGCAGAATAGCTCCACAAAATGCAGTATATTTTGCAGGTCTGTGTCAGGTTGTATGTTGATTAAAATATGATTCGCGGCCGTAATAAATATGGTTTTCATAATCATCATCATTTCAGCCGAAAGACGTCCACTGCTGGACATAAGCCTCCCCGGACGCTTGGCAGGCGGGTTGGCGATCGCAGTATGGTGTTAAAATGCATAGAGAACGCTGCTGCCTATTCTCTAGTACGTCCCTTAGTCGCCTTTTACGACACCCACGGGAGGAAATGTGATGATGCTATTCTTTATGTCCGGCACCACACGGAGCGTATATGCACTTAGATTTTCACCAGTGAAATCGGCCCTTTAACTACTAGGTAGGGATTGATGGAGCAAAATTATGAGTGAGAGCATTTAATTGTTGCAAAAAAGTTTCTCCTCGCTAGGTCTACTGTTCCCCGAACTACTAGTTTGTATGTCAAGGGCAAGTCTTCCCGACCATTATTATCACGCCCCTGGTCCACTCTTTGATATACAATAGTCTCAGTAGTCCCATGAAACATGAGGCTCCAGGGGCTAGTGTGAATCTTTGGGATCATTCAAGTAATCGAGTCTAGTTTAACCACGCTGGGGTCGGTTTTTTGATCATTTAATTTTTACCAACCTTGCAGTATTACATTTCGCAAAACATTTCATTTTCCGTAAAGGTAGAGTTTCGTCGAAAATTTCCCACTTGATAAAATTATGACCGTTTCTAATGGTATGATACATACCATTAGAAAGGTCACACACTAGGGATGTTTTGCTAGAATTAGAACTCCTCAATCATTTACTGTTTTTTTTTAATGAAAGATGAAGTTAAGATTTAAGTAAGAGAAAAAATTTACATCTTTTTAGTAAAAGAGGCGAAAGACATAATTATAGTACTAGAAGTAGGGATTTATTAGCTCAACCAGGTTTCAGACTGGCAAAAGTAGACTCGTCTTTCATGGGGTACTGTTTAAAATGTTATAATATAATTCCTCCCCACATACTTCAACTGAATGAGACGAAATTCAAATCTTGTATAAAACGCACACTATGCAAGCAGGCATACTATAATTTGGGGAATTACATCGCTGATAAAAATGCTTGGCTCAATGCTGGTCCAGCTCCACAACCTCAACTAATTGATTAACATTTGAAAATACTGTTGGAGCTGCTGAAGATTTCAAAAACTATCTTTGCTTTGTATAAATTCAATCTCTTAGTATTATATAATTGCATAGCACATGTGTGAGCACTATGTACTTACTATAAAGCTACCATTTACTGAGTACTTCTTTCATTGACTTGAATGTGCCCTGGCGGCTGAGAGTATGTCATGCTCACTGTAATGTCTCGCTGATGGTGGCGGGTGTGTTGGATCATTTAGCTCCCTTCAAAATGGTTGAGTTGAATGGTGCTAATCCATGCGTCATGTTCGTGAACGGGCGCCATCAGTAGGGACTGGTCATCTCTTAGCGGCCTTGGCTTATTTTAATTTAAGTTTTGAATTGTTTTTTTTTAATATTTTTGTTACGGACGCCTTTGACGTTTTGCATCGTTCTCACATGTTTAATTTCAACGAATGATGTAACCAATATTTTGTAACCATATGTTAATTTAAAAGAGTGTCCGTGGAGTTTCTTGCCCGTTCTTCTCCATAGGTACCTACTAAGCTTTGGAATGGGCAACTAGCTTCATCTTGATGACTGACCGACCCCCTTGACAATTCAAAAGTGCCTGTAATTGGTTTATTTGAAATAAATGCTTTGAGTTTGAGTTTGAACTATTTTTTACATCTTTCTCTTTAAGTTCTTTCAATGTGTTAAAAAGGAAAATTAAGCTAGTTCTATTCCAATTAGCAGTATAACAAGCGGAGTGGTTTCAAGTAATTTCCGCAGCTTCCCTAACAATTTTTTGCTTGGTTTGAACAAAGGGGGTGAGTAATATTTTGAGCGTGAATTTTCAACTCGGCCACCCCACGCCGAAGGTAGAGTTTAATAGATTTTCATGCACATGTTATTTTAGCAATTTTAGTGCTTTTAACTTTTATTTGAATTGCTTGCCAAATATCTCTATGTGGGTTATTCATATTATTATTTTAGTTTGTTTTTTTTTTATGATACTGACATGTCCCTTCCGATATTGACTTACTGATGTAGGTAATGATGTTCACGATAAAGAGTTTTCCATCGAATAATGAACTTTATATCTATAAAGTAAAGTCAGGGAAATTAATTGTTAAGAAAGTTGACTACCAAGACCCTTTTTTTTTTTACTGACTAAAACCCACCCGTGTTCCTTCCGTTGCCTGTGTGCCAGGGCCACGATATCCCTTTCGGACACAAACTCGCAACCCTGGCAGGCATTGGTCCTAACGGACCCCGTCAGTTGGTGCTGACATCTCTTTGAGGCGCGCGTGGAACACAATGCGCCGTCGACCTGGGCCTGGTCCTTATCGGACGGCGAGCTACCCATCGCTCACCGTCCGCAAGCCCGCGCCTACGGTGGCCGGAAGTCGGCTTGCGACACCCGACGCCCGGGGCGTCTCCTGCGGCGACTAGGGGCGCGAGGGCGCGAACCTTGCCTCTCCCTCACGCGTTCCGCCTCCTCTTTTGCGAGCATTACTGCTTCACAGAAGGAGGTGCCGGCCTCCCATGCACTCTCGCTCCGAACCATGGCCTGAACCAGGGCCGGACGTGAGAGATCGCCGCCGCCGATCGCCTCTGTGAGGACACGGCGGTGCTCCGCCCAGGCCGGGCAGACCTCCACCGTATGCTCCACCATGTCCTCCAGGCGATCCACACAGTGGTGACACCCGGGCGTTTCCTCCCGCTTTATCCTGAACAGGAACCTCCCGAAACAACCATTTCCGGTGAGGACCTGCGTCAGGCGGAAGGTGAGGACGCCGTGGTGCCTCTGTAGCCACTCCTCAAAGAGGGGACTTATCGCCACAATTGTGGCGTGCCCAACCAAGGCCATCAACTTAAAATGTCCGTATTGTAAATTGACGTAGGGTGTTACATTGCTTAACAATTAATTTTCCTGACGTTACATTCAAAGACAATACTGATAGGTACGAGTATAAAGAGATACAGTCCGTGACCTGATAAAAGTCATTTGTTTTCATAATTTAACTAATTTATAATATGTATAATATTCCTAGCTTATGCCCGCGACTTCGTCCACGTGAAATTTAAAATATATCAAATGTAAAATTATAAATACAGCTCTCTAAGTTCATATAACTCTATTGAATGACTATTTCTAGAAAACATGATATTTAAGGTAAGGTAAGGTGGTTATAATTCTTTATAGCCATATTTGTTACGGTCGCGAATCATATTTTAATTACCATACCAGCAAATTGCAAAAAACGTAAGAAAAATTGAATTTCTCGGGCTATCTTAGAGCATTACCCTTAAATACCGCAATTTTTTTATTTTTAAAACCCTACTGTTAGTTCAGGAGATTAGTGCGTTAAAAACAAACAAATTCTGTAACTGTATTATATTAGTAAGTATTTGTCGGCGGCACCATTGTAAACAGCACGTGCAACGGGCCGAGTTACGCACTGCAATGTGTCACTTAGGCCTCCCCACTCTCCCCACTACTCGAGCCGCTCTACATAAGCGAGCGCGCAGCAAGAAGGGGATCATTCTTGTCGCAGGCTCGGCCCGGTGCACATGTTGTAGCGCTTAGATACTGTAGTCTGAATTAAACTATTATTACAGTGAATTAATAAGTTGTGGAAATAAAGGCTGACTTCTGCTATATCTCTTACCTTCATTTAAGATGTTGGACCCTCTGCCTTCATCAGAAGTGGGATACGTTCCACCGTCCACTAATGATAGCCACAGTAATTTAATACAAGACCAAATTTCATTGCTTGCTGCTGGCATGGACGCAATATTAAAAATAAAAAATAAATTGCGGATGCCATGATTAGTTGTCAAGCTACTCCAAGCATGGGGGTGGCACGAGGAGGCAAATGTCGGGGTGAAACTCCGCTACCGCAAGAAATCACGGCACAGCGGACAGAGCTGCGACGGGATCTCATGGCGACATGGAGAGTGCGATTGTCCCAACCCAGCGCTGGGCACGCCACAATTGTGGCGATAGTCTCCTCTTTGAGGAGTGACTAGAGAAGCGCTACGGTGTCCTTCCCTTCCGCCTGACGCAGGTCCTCACCGGACATGGTTGTTTTGGGAGGTTCCTGTTCAGGATAAAGCGGGAGGAAACGCCCGGGTGTCACAACTGTGTGGATCGCCCGGAGGACACGGTGGAGCATACGGTGGAGGTTCGCCCGGATTGGGCGGGGCACTGCCGTGTCCTCATGGATGCGATTGGCGGCGGCGATCTCTCGCGTCCGGCCCTGGTTCAGGCCATGGTTCGGAGCGAGAGTGCATGGACTTTGTGGCACGAGGATGTTGTCGTGCAAAGGGTGTCGTGTGTTTGATACCAAATTGGCTCTTCCGCTAGAGCTTGCCACCACTCTGCGAACTACTAGTGCCACTATTTCTGCTGAGTTGGTTTTAGGTAACCAGTGATGATCGTCGACGTGACGTTTCATTCAAAGCTGTGTCCACTGATTCTGCATGGGCAGAACGACTCCACACGGGCCACGCGAATTCACCCGCAGATAAAGATAGTACCAGCCAGTGGTCCGCATAATGGTACGCACCTAGGCAAACAACCCCACTTTGATCAGACGAGTCACTGAAGAATACTGTTGGTCGTTGCTGTGCCCGATGGACACACCGTCTCAGACGGTTTTAAGTTTGCGGCACGATTCTCTATTGCGGAGATGAATTAAGTAAGACTGGGTTTGGTTCGGATTGGGCCCGAGTCAGTTAGCGAGGTAATACGGACCTCAACATCCTCAAATTGTGACAAGGTCGCCTGCATAGAGGAAGCGTGATATGTTCGGGCAGGATAACTGGTTGTTGGTATGGATATTAAAAAAAAAAAGAGGAGGTGTCAGGACACTACCTTGAGGTTGGCCGTTTTCCTTTTTTTTGTGAGAGAAACTGGCCCAGAAAACGGTGGTTGTGGAGAAATTCTTGAGGTATTCGAACAAAATTCTGATCACTGATCAATGTCTCTACCTTACACAGCAACCGTGTGAGGTTGACTATATCGTATGAAGCTGACAGTTCTTCAAATACAGCTGTGACCTGTGACCATTCCTTGTCCCGAAACCATCCTCAATGTGTTGAACGAGTTTGAGGGTCTGCAGCAAAATTTGACGGTCTGAAACCAGCTTGCTCCGGGATTAACTTCGGGCCAATAACACTCGTTAGTTGGTCTAGCAACTGGCCCTCAAACAGTTTGTATGTATGGCAGAGCGAGTATGGAAGAATGTGTGATATTGGATGAAAAGTTTTTGGATCGTCTGGTGCTTTACCTGGCTTCGGATTAGCTACGACCTTTAATGTTCTTCAGAGACGGGGTATTGAAGCTGATTCTAGACAGTTGTTGTATAGTTACAGCCATCACAACTCAGCAACTGGGCCAAGCTGTTTGATTTGCTCAACTGAGATGTCGTCTAAGCCAGAGGCTTTACCACACTTAAGACCCCTACCTAATTGCCGCGACGATATCAGATTGGTCCAAAAATTCTATAAACCCATGATGATGCAAGACTATTTTTACCAGGTTATCAAATTTCAGATTGATAATAAGAAAACTGCAGCTGGAGCGGGTATGTGTCTATGGCAACCCATTGAGAAGATTCCAGAAGCAAATTGGTCAGAAAAAATGGTGACGGGATTTACCATTTCAGTTTTGTCTCAATCTCAATGTGATGATAAAATTCGACCCAAAACTGAACAACTGAAACCAGCCGTAACGTGCTATGTTTGCAGTAAGCACGAATATATGGCCAACGCCTGCCCCAAGCGCTGAAAGAACGAAGGCTCTACACCGAGCATCAGCACCAATCAAGTGAATCTGTGCTCCAGAGCAGTGAGCTGGTGGAGTGTGACACATAGGAGGTACAGATTTTCCTGTTATATTTGACTCGGGATCAGAATGCCAAATAGAGGTAATTTGTTAATTGTTAATAAAATCCAGTTCATTTGTTTGGTGTCCCGAAATGAATAATGACTGATCACGGGCGAACGTATGAAAATTCTGCTTTTAAGATTTTTTTTGTACCGTGTAAGAAAATAACCGGCATGTTTTTTTTTTTGAAATATTAATGAGAGAAATAAAGTCTACAAATATTCTGACAAAAATTTACGTAAAGTAAATTGTGGTCAAACAAAATCTGGTAGATATCATATTATGGAAAATTACGATGACGTGACGGCGGGCGGGTAATGATGAAGATCAAGTCACGAGAATAATGCCATGCCTAACAGCAATATAACTTTGGCAATTAGTGATACCATGTCTGTGAATAGCAATCCTGTATCGATAAATAATGTCTGTCTGTGAATAGCAATCCTACATCGATTAATAGTGATATAATGTCAGTGAATAGCAATCCTATGTCGATTATTAGTGATACAATGTCTGTGAATTGCTATTATTACTAAAGCAGTCATAATAATTAGCAAAAGAGGTGATCCTGTGTAATCTTATAAATTCTTATATAAGTAGTTTTGTATAAATTCAAGTATCACATGTGAACAGACAGCTGTGCTGCTGGGGAGTTTGTTGCGCCACTTCTTCTTCCCAGCTAAAGCACTAGGAAGTGGTGACGGGTGGGCGTTTTTGGGGGACTGTCTCATGTAAAAGTGCAGATTCTCAGCCTAGTTTGAATAAAAGACTTGATTTAGTCGGCATTGTCTAATCCAGGGGATAATAGTTTTGCAGGGTCCATAAGTGTTAATGGCCGGACCAATAACAAAAAAAAATTGAATAATTTCTGAAGGCTCAGTAACGAGCGGTCCAGAATAAGTAGCAACCTAAGGGATGAACCGGACCAGTATGCTAGTATAAGTCCTTAAGGCTCAATGTTGAGCGGTTCAGAGTTATGAGCAAACCCTGAAATTATGAACTGGACTAGATTGCTAGTCAGGATGAACGAACATTAATAGCATCGTTGTCTTTTTAGACACTGTTTGATGAGACTATGCGCACGAGGACGTTCGCACGTCAGTATGGCCGTGTCGGTGGCACCATTGTAAACAGCACGTGCAACGGGCCGAGTTACGCACTGCAATGTGTCACTTAGGCCTCCCCACTCTCCCCACTACTCGAGCCGCTCTACATAAGCGAGCGCGCAGCAAGGAGGGGATCATTCTTGTCGCAGGCTCGGCCCGGTGCACATGTTGTAGCGCTTAGATACTGTAGTCTGAATTAAACAATTATTACAGTGAATTAATAAGTTGTGGAAATAAAGGCTGACTTCTGCTATATCTCTTACTTTCATTTAAGATGTTGGACCCTCTGCCTTCATATTTATAACATTTTGTCTTGTCTTATTTAATCTCGCGGTATACTGTTGAGGAATACGGGCTTAATGCAATATTTCTAATCCCCCATAGCAAATAGCGTGATAATATTTAGCCTATTCTGTGACCAACCTTTAAATAATGCAGCAGTTTCTATTCAGTAGTTTTTGCACTAATCCAGAACATACATCCAGATAAATAGACAAAAAAAAAATAACTATAAGTATTTTCCGCGATCAGAATCGGTCCCATAGCTCGTAGCGATTACTTTTTCCAAAAATATTCAATGTATAGTTTTGACTTCGTTACTAGTTTTAACCGACTTTCAAAAAGGAGGAGTTTTCCGTTCACCGATTTCTCCGTCAGTTGTGGACCGATTTTGAAAATTCTTTTTTGTTTGAATTATCTTTGTTTTGATGAAGACCAAAGATGGCCACCGGAACAACATATTAATAAAGTATACAGGGTGTAAGGGACAGCCCTCCGCAAATTAACAGGGTGCATTCAGCTCCTTATTTTAATCATATTCCACTGAAAATTTTCTCAGGAAAATTGTACTTTTTTTATCGTAATTTCAGTTACGATTCCTTTATTTCAATGTAAAATCACATTCTCTGTAGGCAGTACTCCATTAATGTAAATAACACAGCTAAAATAAAAAAATCTGCAATGGATGCTGAAATTCTCTAACGAACGACGCCTGACCGCGGCCGTCCACCCCGCCGCGACAAATCAGGTTCATTGGATTCCCCTAACGTTCCTGAAATAATTTCATGTACCGGTCATCTTAGTACGATATACTGAATTCACCCCATCAGTCTGCGGAGGGCTGTCCCTTACACCCTGTATAACGGATTCCGATTCGATTCGGTACTTTAATATGGTTGCTAAGCAATTTATGCTCGTGACAATGCATATGGTGAGTGGTAGTTCTCCTCGTTCTCACCAGGAGAACTCCTCAACAGTTAACGTCCCTGCATCGGTAAAAGAAATATTTTGTAAAACATGATGGGCAGTTGACATTAGGATATTGTTACAACTGACTAAACTGTAAACTGACCCACTAAAAAGTTATAAAAAACAAAAACTTTTCACAAAAAAAAAAATAACCGACTTCCAAAAAACAACAAAGTGAAAAAAAAATTGTTTTTTGGAAGTTGGTGGCAAAAAACTAAAATACATATCCAAAGACACCGACTTCTGAAATTAAAGTCATTTTTTACTTTGTAGTGTTTTTTTGGAAGTCGGTTATTTTTGAAGTGAAAACTTCGTTGAGTACCTACTTTTTGGGCGAAAAAAATCATGGAACTCGCGTCATCGTCACCGAACGCTTTCCATGAGCTATATGCGTTTTTTGGCAAGGACACTACCAGCCGCACTACCAGTAGTGTCGTTTACAATTAACGACACTACCAAACCTATTTTGGATTAAATTGTACAGTCAACACAGCAAAGTTCAAAAATATAATTCTTAATTTATTACGTAGTAAATCATGAAATATAACTAATAATTAATTCACCTTGATATTACTTGAGCACACTCCGACAGACGAGTAGTCGATGTATTGAGTACGTGGCGGTGCACAGATTATGAGCCTAGACCACAATTTTTTTGGAAATATTTTCAATGTACAGAAACGCCTCTAATAAATAAAGAATTATATTTCTGAACTTTGCTGTGTTGTAAACGACACTACTGGTAGTGCGGCTGGTAGTGTCCTTGCCAAAAAACGCAGATAGCTCATGGAAAGCTTCGGTGACGATGACGCGATTTCCATGATTTTTTTCGCCCAAAAAGTAGGTACTCAACGAAGTTTTCACTTCAAAAATAACCGACTTTCAAAAAAACACTACAAAGTGAAAAATAACTTTAATTTCGGAAGTCGGTGTCTTTGGATAGGTATTTATTTTAGTTTTTTGCCACCGACTTCCGGAAAAAAAGTTAATTTTCACTTTGTTGTTTTTTTGGAAGTCGGTTATTTTTTGCTGTGTTGACTGTACAATTTAATCCAAAATGGGTTTGGTAGTGTCGTTACTTGTAAACAACACTACTGGTAGTGCGGCTGGTAGTGTCGTTGCCAAAAAACGGCTATATGTATACTGTTTTCACTTCTATCGGCAGTCCCCAAAGATTGCCCCGCATGTTTTCACTTCTATCGGCAGTCCCCAAAGATTGCCCCGCATGTTTTCACTTCTATCGGCAGTCCCCGAAGATTGCCCCGCATGTTTTCACTTCTATCGGCAGTCCCCAAAGATTGCCCGCATGTTTTTTTTTGTTAAAAGTCTTGTTATATGTGTAGATAAAGATCATTGCTGCGCCAAATAATTGATGCTGGATCGAATAAATTGTTGGTTTTCATTAACGGGAGCTTGCGGCACTGTGGTCCCATTCGTGCAAACTGTTAGGAGATAAAATTTGCATGCCATTACATGAATTTATGCGCACCGCCGTATCTCGGTCGGCAATTAATGTTATCACGACCAGTACGACCACTGATGTTTTCATATTTTATTCAAAATAATAAATATGACGGCACTACGGCAGGTGGCCGTAGATACGATCTCATTTTTAGGGTTCTGTAGTCAACAAGGAACCCTTGTAGTTAAGATAAGATTAGATCATTTATTTGCATACAACATGTTATACAAGGTGTTATTAAAAATATTAGTTCGGACATCATCATGTCTGTCTGTGGCTTAGTTCAGAGACTAACTACACACTACTGCACACTACACATACATACTACACTACTATAAAACTGTAAAGGCTCGTACAGACTTGCGCGAAATCGCGGGCGCGACTGGCAGCGACAAAGAAATTGTGCTACTAGTGTCGCGTCGCGCCCCCTATTTCGCACCAGTCTGTACGAGCCTTAAATTAGTATGTGTTTACATATAAGTAAGTAAATCACACCGACAAGGGATATTTTTTTTTTTTAGTTTTGGTACTGCTCCTACACGTAAAGGCTTCTACAAACCGGCGCGACACGCGATGCGACACAAATGCCCCACGTGACGCGCGACGAGCGGTGCCTTTGTGTCGCATCGCGAGTCGCGCCGGTCTGTAGAAGCCTTAAAGTGGGGATGATTTAAAAAAAAAAACAATACAATAATGAAGTTAAAAGGAAAACTATCACACCTAAGTAGGCTTTACAAGTTAACGAGTAATAGTCGGCCAACTTACATTTGCAGTTAGAATGTTTGGGAGGACATGTTCTCATGTTTGTTCTCTAAGTTTGTTCTTGGAATAAATTCATCTGAACTAAGGAACCCTTCATTATGCGTGGTTCGACACGCCCCTGGCCGGTTTTTTTTAAACAAAGCAGGTTCCCTCTGATAATAGATAATTAAGATAAAAAGAGAGATAAAGGGCGAGCTGCTCGCTCCAAATTAAGTTAGTCTCTTAATTTTAAAAGTAACCTTTTTACGCCTTGAAAAATTCGAGAAAAGAAATACATTAGAATACGGGTCTCATCAATCTTAAAAGTTGTAATCGTTGTCTCTCCGAGTGGAGAAGTGGAGGTAGAAAGTTCTACGTGCGAACTGCTGTCGTGTCGCAGGACACATAAACCGAATATTTAAATAAAGCTGCTCCACCTTCAGGCAACTTTTAATGAGCAGGTTTCGTAAAGGATTTTAAAACTACCCTCATTTCCCCGTCAATTTTTTTTTGCGTAGTATGATGTTAAAAGAACAAAAAAAAAACGAGTGAGTCTTACAGTAGTCGCATATGATGTGTAACATCTGACATCTCACCTTGGTAATAAGTTCAAAATTGAAAAAGCTATATACTGCAATGAATAATTATTCATTAGTAGTGGTCGCCCACTGGTCGAAATTAGACCCTTTCTACTTACAATCTATATATAGTACTTACTAATTCCATGATATTAAAAAGTACTTACTTATTCCATACTCCAAACATTTCCTGTTACACATTTCCGTCCCTTTTGACGAAATCACTCCCACGGAAAGCGAGTGGAAAGATGTTACATATCAATATGTGGTGGTTTTGTAACGCTTTACTTATAATAATAAAACTACAGAAAGAAAGAAAGAAAGAAAGGAAAAGCATTTATTGATACAAAACAAAAACAAAAAAAAAACTAAGTAAAAATGAAAATAATAACAGAAAGTCCTGTCTCGTACAGGACTTTCTGTTTTAACCGACTTCAGAAAAAGGAGGAGGTTCTCAAGTCAGCTGTATTTTTTACTTTGTTTTTTTTCGTTTTGTTTTTTTGTGTTTCTATGTGTGTTTTATTTTAAGTTGTGATCTGTGCGAGTCCCTAAAAAACAAAGTTTTTTTTTTTGTGGTTATACTGGAACATTATAAACACTTCCCTCGATTTTCCACCTACCAAATAATTATTTTAATCAAAATAATTTATCGAATTTCAGGCATTCAACTGAATTTGAAATAACGAAAGGCTTGTCTAACGAGCGTTCAAAATGCCAACAATTGGAGAGCTCACGGCGATAAATAATTACCAAATAGTTCAAAGACCAGGGCGTTCTCTGACGGACAGACAGACAGATAGATAGTACTTGACGAGGGTTTTTGAAGTCGGATCTAAATTGGCTAATTTTGGTCCACTTTTGGTCTTATTTGATTAGATAACGTTAAAATTTTACGTCACATATTTATGTAGAAGGTTGCTTTCAGAAAAAAAGGAGATAACATTTTTTTTTCGATAAGGAAATCAACTCTTTCTCAATTTTGACAGCGCGGCCACCATTCACCTAAACGTTCACCATGATTCACCTACACATTCAACTCCATTCTCCACCATCCACCCTGTGACTGCTTTTTTTGTGTTATTTTAATTTTAATTTTGTTGTGTTTTTTTAATTTTCCTTTTCATTTATTTATAGGTACTTGAATTGTTTAGTAGAAATACGTATGTTACCTGCCTGTTTATTTGTATGATGCCATTATGTGGGGCTGGTGACCATACAGGTTTTTTTCTAAA
Source organism: Tiliacea aurago (assembly GCA_948098905.1). Classification (NCBI taxonomy): domain Eukaryota; kingdom Metazoa; phylum Arthropoda; class Insecta; order Lepidoptera; family Noctuidae; genus Tiliacea; species Tiliacea aurago. The sequence goes on along the minus strand of OX402581.1, from coordinate 20,620,583 downwards.
ACCTCATCTAGGCACTAGTTCTCACAATGTGAATTTATATAGTTCAAAACTGTTAAGTTCTACAAAACCATTGTGAGAGAAAATAAATAAACTTATTATCATAATTATTATAAATATTGTTTTAAAACCACCAAACCAAAAACTTCAACACTCCCAATTCCTGTCCATTCACGGAAACGATTTCGAAATCATCCAAAACAAAATGTTTTACACAGAAAGGCTAATAACTGCGAAAGAAAATTTACAAAACATTTCGAACATTAAACACTTTGTCCTTTACGTACGAAGAATATTCAATCAGTATTTTTTATCATTCATCGACTGTTTATACATTTGGCAGCGTTTTGTTATTTAAGAGGTTCGTCACATCTTTGGGACAAAGATTTTGGTACAAAGGTACAACAAATAAGAGGGTATTGTCGTCCAAATAATCGAAGCTGACGAAATGACAAAGGGCCCGGAGCAAAGGAAATGGATTTGTGAAAGCCGTCATTCATGGCGCCGCTGGTTTTAATAAATAGAGATTATTAGGTGTTTTTCTCCCGTAATATCTTTTCAATGGCGCCTTTCATTGGATAAAGCTTTGTTCAGTTGTCGTCTTAATACTTTAACAATTTTCAAGGTTTTGGCAAAGAAAATTATTTGCGGGGAACATTTAAGCGCCATTAAAGAAATATTTTCTCATTGATTGAAAAGTTTAACAATACCATTTAACTAAATAAACAAAATGAAACACATTTTGATAGCGTGTCAAGTTACTTCGACAACGCCTGAAACAAAACATTTCATTTATTTAATCAGTTATTTATAACAGAACACAATGAATGAAATGTTTTCAATAAATACTCCATGAAACGCCTTTATAATGATATTGCCACTGAAAAACTGGGACTCCTCTTTAATTAAATCTTTCCGCCTATTATTTTTAATTTCCGTCAGACTGGGTTCGTATTTTAATAGGACTTATTTCAATTGTGAAAATGGACTTTTCAAAATTGAAATACTAATAATCTTGAATTGAAAAAATCAAGTTAAAGGGAACAGAAAACAACACATAGACCGTACCTATATACTACTATGCTAGTAATAAATTGGGTTAACTTTCCGTTTATTAAATGTTTTAATGAAAGATTTTGTTAATTTTGATAATGGTTTTATTGGTTGCCGCTATGCTAAAACTGGCTGTAATGTTTTTTAAAGTAATTTTCATAGTTTTAAAGCTCGTGCAGACAGGCGCGTAGCGACGGCGCAACGCGACACCGGTAGAACAATTTCCGTGAAGTTTTCATAGAAATTGTTCTACCAGATTCGCGTCGCACCTGTCTGTGGGAGCCTTTACAGTTTATCCGTACGGTCTCATCAACCGTACACACTTTGCAAACGCAGCAACCCACTTGGATGTCGCGTGGCACGAATATTTTACTAAGTATAATTAGAGATTATAATGCAATAAATTTCGCGTACGACAACTTCTGTGAAACTAATCACTTGGCAAATACAGAATTGCTACACTATTAAATTTTTACTTGTAAACTTCCAATATACACATACCTTTTAACAGAGCGTTTACGACTTATGGCATTTCATACAAACTTTCAAGCCCTTGTTTTTCGAAATGACTGAACCGATTTTAATGAAACTTCAGACGCATAAGAAGGATACAAAGGTCTAAAAAGAAGAAGAACATTTTCGAAATGTCTCTGTTTCTATGGAAAATTTAAAATCGGTCTAATTTGGCTGTAACACTATTTTTCGAAAATATTCTTAACTAACTTTAGTTAGATTTTTGAATCCTGCTTAGGCGTATGAAGTGTCATTAACATCGGTTCAATCATTTCGAAAAACAAGGGCTTGAAAGTTTGTATGAAATGCCATAAGCCGTAAACGCTCTTAACTTGTGGTTCTTTCTGTGTGCTCCAATAACTTATTTACTTAACCAAGTCCAAGTTTTACTGTATGGTGCCTAGATGCCTACAACCATTGGCCTGTAAATTTTCAGAATCTATACGAGAGCAAAATTCAGCCCTTTCCGAAGCACAGACAAACTACAAAACCAAAGTAATTAATTAAAAATCTTATTCTGATAGTGTCTGTAAAACTCGTCTGAGCATGAATGAGTGCGGCATCGATATCGTCTCGATGCGCCACCGCGCCGCGCCGCTCGCTCCGGAATGCCAAGCCAATTATTGGGCCACTTACTCGATGCATTCCACAACTCGATAAATTCTCGAGTGGGGCTCGCCGCGGCACGGCGACGGGCGTGCATGCTCCGAGCCCGAGCTGAGCGAGCGGAACTCGCAAAGCCCCATGTTGATTGATTTTGTGTTTTCAATATAGCCTGAATTGAAAGCGGATGATGCAAGTTCATGTCTATGCATCTTTATTTAGTTCGTTTTCTAGAGCACATGTGCCACAAAATGGCTTGCTTATGAAACTCGATAATGAAACTTGCTACTTATACAGCGTGCCGTTTTAGTGGCGATATTAGTTTAATACACCTATACGGTTTCGCGTTTTCTTTATGATGATATTTAAATTTAATTTATTGATTTATTAATAATTTTCTAAAATAGCATTTGGGAGCAACCTGTAAAGAACTGTAGCGCAGAGGTCATTTGTCAGGGATAGGATCATAACACCACATCAATAAAATTAAAACGAATGATGTGCAAAGAGTAGGCGAATTGAAGGAAAGAGATAGCTTTATTATCTCGTTTGTTTAAAAAAAAAAAATTACGAATTATTTTATCTTAATAAATAAGGTGTATCTATTCATACGCGAAATCTCTTAAGGGGTCATTTTACTCATCAATATGAACAACTTTTACTATGGGAACAAACCTGAAATCGCGAAAAAAAAATCAGCTGTTTCCTACATTTATCTTCTCACAACTCGTCAAAATGTAGGGAACAGCTGATATTTTTTTTGCGATTTCAGGTTTGGTCCCGTAGTAAAAGTTAATGTTCATAAGAATGAGTACAATGACCCCTTAAGAGATTTCGTGTATGAATAGATACACCTTATATTTTGTATGATTACTGGTCACTAGCCCCATCCGTGTGTTTGTTAAATTAATGTCGCCATTGTAGCGGCACGTTGTATGTATTATATCTTGTAGAGCCCGGCTAGGGGCTGGCTATATTTTTGTGATAATGTTTATGGCGGTCGTCTTCCAAATGGGAAGGCAAGAAGATACAGTTTATGACTTTTACTGGTTGTTCTGAATATAAGGAGTATGTGTTCAGTATACAGTAGGTGCCTATAGGTATCTATGTGTGTAGGTATGTATGCACGTTCGTATACCTATACCGTTCAAGCCATAATTTTTTTTTTTTTTTTTTCCTTCTGGCTTCGCACGGTTTGTGCATTTAGCCAATGTCAAGTTTTAGTTCTTGTTTAAAATATTGATGAAATGAATTATAAATGCATGATGATGATATCCCCGCCCACTCCCCTTGAGTTTCAGTAAAGATGTGGCACTTTACTGAGTCCTCACGCGGACTTCTTGAGAGAACTTGAAGCGAAGTTGCACTGTTTTGTTTCATTTGCCTACACTAATGCACGTTCACAAACACTTAATGGTTAATAATCCACCATTATTACACATTAATATTCGGCTAAACACTAATTTTGGAAAATTAAACAAACTGCTGAACATGACGCTTCACTTTCCCGCCAAGAAGTCCCCAAGCCATAATTGTTCGCTACACTACACGGGGTACAGACGACTGCAGCGAATGATCCTGGGGGGATAATGTCATAGTCACTTGGCAAGCGTGCTCATGCTTACCTACCTACTCGTACATGACACAGGTGGATGTTCTCTGCACGTTAGTGACTCAAGAGGGTGAGGTCACATAGCTACATAATCAGATGTTCTCCTCAGATGACCTTCATATCAACGTTTATTTTACTTTATATGTATTTATATGTGTTATACAAAATATATAAATGATAATAACTAAAATGACTGTGTCCCGTAAAGAATAGCACCATCCCATTTCTTCCCGTGGGTGTCGTAAAAGGCGACTAAGGGAATTACTAGAGAACGGGCAGCAGCGTTCTCTATGCATTAAAACACCATACTGCGATCGCCAACCCACCTGCCAAGCGTGGCGATTATGGCAAGCCCCCCTTTGGGGGCTGCTGGACATAGGCCTCCAGCAGTGGACGTCTTTCGGCTGAAATGATGATGATGAATAACTAAAATTAGGTAGGTACACAAACTAGAAAAAAATAGATTAAAATCATAGTTGGATAAGTATACAGAATAGATATAAGTAACCATAAGTTACATATACATATAGTCTCACTGTTATTTACTTTTTTAGTTTGTAAGAATTAAAAGCATTTTTATTTAAAAAAAACCGGCCAAGAGCGAGTCGGTTTCGCGCACCGAGGGTTCCGTACGTATATATGATGTTGATGATTTCTGAAAAACTGTGCTATTTAGAGACATCGTTTTATTTCTCCTGTAATCTTTATATAAACTTCTATCACATAGAATAATTTCAGATTTTTATCTATGCAAACTTTGGAGATAAGGGGGGAAGAACGGTATTTTTCATCAAAAGTCGGAAACTATGCTGCCTAAAAAAAAAAATGTTTGAGAATATGCAAACAGCGTTTTTTCATATGATACCCCCACATGCCCTAGTAGCCCCACTTCAAATTTTTAAGACCCCCTTTCAGTCCGTTTTGTAAAAAAGATATTTTTTTTTTTTTTTCTTTCTTGTTTGCAAAATAGTTGGGCAAACAACATCTAAAACTATTCTAAATTTCAAGCTGATAGCATTAGTAGTTCTTGAGATATCCAGGTGTGACAGACAGACAGACTTAGTCTCACTATAAGGGTTCCTTTTTACCATTTTGGTACGAAACCCTAAAAAAGATGAATGATGAAAACAAACCTTTTTTTTTAAATACTTAGGTACAGAAAAAGCCTTTTAAAATGTTAATGAGTTTTTAAATGATAAATCGCTCTGAAGATACTGACATCTATTCTATTTATTTTGAATCGCATGACCATTGACCTATTTAATTGCCTATTAAATTTAATATTATTGTTCATTGTATCTTAATTTTGAAATCGTATTGTCTTTCGACCTAAAGGCTTCTACATACCGAGGCGACTTGTCGCGCGACGCGACGCGTCACAAAGGCACCGCTCGTCCCGCGACACGCGGGGCCTTTGTGCCGTGTCGCGTCGCGCGACAAGTCGCGCTGGTATGTAGAAGCCTTAATTTGTACGTGACCAGCCATGGTCAAACATGTTGAGCCAAAAAATACCTTGTTACACCTATAATAAGCATCATACCATGTATAATTATCTACACATGTTTTTGCAAATAAATTAATCTGAATCTGAATTTTATTTTATTTTTATTTATGTATATTATTTTATCTGCTGTTCTAGCAAATGGTTTCGGGAAAACATTTCAATCAAGAGAAAACTTTGAAATTTTCTTGGAAACCTTGCTGCTACTAAATAACCGTCTCTATTCCAGGAATTTAATAAATTGAAATGGATATTTAAAAGTCAGAAGGAAAAATTCGTTAGTTAGAAACTGATTGCCAAATAACTTTACAAAATGAAATACCTTGATGGGATAATCATTTAAATCAAACTGTTTACGGGTACCGTGGTACGTACCTCGGCCCCTCCGGTATTTGCCTAAGGATTAATCCAGTAACAATGTTGGCATAGGTAATCCCCCGGAGAGCTAACGCAAAGTGATTTGTGCTTAACACGGGCTGGGATCACCGAGGTACGCCGGCTGCCAGGTAATCGCAGATATCCACATAATGTGCGTCTCAGCAGCCGGTGAATCATCCTGTATCACCAGCAGCTGTAAGACAATTAACTTCACGATGTTTACCTACATAGAGCAAGATTTAAAACCTTATTTTTATTTTATTTAGGATGGGTTTGCTCTTGACCTTAGTCTTGCGCAGAGATGACACAGACAAAGTCGACGATGGAGTGAGCTTACCCAGAAGAAGCCTGTTCACTCTAACTTTGAAGAGATTAGGGTTGTATGCGTGCGGAAACACAGCTTAGTGCGAATTGGTGGAATAGCAACAAGGAAGGGATGGTAACCTGCAGTGCGTCTAGATGTCCGATAATAGAAAGGAGCCGGTGGAATAAGGTCGTGGAGTTCTTGGGCACACTCACCGAAGTACAATCTGTAGAAGACCGACAAGCACAACCTTACGGCGATGGGCCAAGGTTAAGATTGGCATCCACCAGTTTTACGTCGCCAATGAGCCTCTTGAAAAAACCTCCATGTTATTCAGTAATCTCCTGCAGCTATACCGAAATACGATTTTAAAAATAAATTACGTAACTAATGACGTCAACTTCATTACGTAAAAGCAATTTCATTTACATAAACATCAAATTTAAAGTAAAAGTGTCGCTTCAGTTTACGAGACTCATAATCAAACCTTTTACGTTAGAGATTCTAATAAAATATTCCTTAATCTTGTAGCTTGGTATATCAGATAGTAAGCTACAACTCGTACAAGATTTCAGCAGTCACAGGGGAGCAGGAAATGTCAATAAACACTTAATCTCAATTAAGAGAATCGAGTTGGACGCCGATGGTAGGACGACCGATAACTCTGAATAATGGATGAGACGGGCCCGAGGACCGTGTGACCTCTGTACCTACTATATTTTGGTAGGCACGACACTGGCCGAAAAGAGCGACATCCCGAAGCATTTGGGTCCCACCAAATGTTAACCTTTTTCTGTTTACGCGGTACAAAACGTGCAAATCACCTGTCCCGATAAAAATGTAACGGACAAAGATTCGGGAAATATCTCCTCTTAAAAATACAATGAATCCCTTTCCTTGTAAATGTTATTTCTACTAACATCGCGAGGTTTCGCTTTATATTACTTTCGAGAGTTGATTTTTATGTAACCAAAGTAACTAAAAGTCCACTTTTTGTAACGGTTTTCAATTACAAAATAATACAATTTCTTGAATTTTATTGTTTTTTTACAACAATGTTAATTAGACCTATTAAGAGGGCGAATATATGCTTCTGTTGTTCTAAGGTTCTGAGTAGACAGTTTCGAAGTAATTAGGTAGTCCACAATGCTCACGAAAAAAGAAAATCGTAAAGAGGTCGGACTGACGTGCTGGAAACCTGCGAAAGAAGCTCATATTTTGGCATGTATGTAGGTACGAGTATATACCATGCTTTTTATGGGTACGATGTAAACGTGCCTGGCGAACTAATACGGACGGTGTACCACTAGGGTGTACGTAGAATATACGCATAAATGTAACGGTAATGTTGTGAATTTAAATAATGCAGTTCAAGAGATTCAAATCTTATGATCCCTTGTTTTATCATTATGGTGTTTCCACTTGTTTTCCTTATCCTTGTGTAGTATTTTTCTTGTATAATTCCACTTTCAGTAACTAGGTTTTCCTTTTTAATAAATTACTTATTGCTTGAGTGTGCTCACAGCCCATTACTCTATTATGAGCCCAAACAATTAAATAGAGTAGTCTACGTTAAACTTCCTGGGCGTGGGCGGGGCCAATAAAAAAGTAAAGTTACCCCACCTACTAAGTCTAACACGTAACAACACCCGTAATAGATTGTGTTCGTGTAATATTCTTATATTCATTTCCTGATTCACATATTTCCTCAGAATCTGTATCCGCTGACTACGATATAATGGCACCTTTTTGGATTTTCCTTGTATTTAACTCGTTATTATGTTGGAAATATCCCTATTCTTGTAATTATGAGGCAGGAACACAGAGCAACACAATTAATAGAAAGTATCGTTTTACAAATTTTGTACTTACTGACTTTACTTTTTTTAAGTTTGATTAAGTAGAATCTTGAGTGTAGACAAAATCAAACTGGATGCTATTTTAATTGTATAATTTATTATTTTTATGACTTTGCTGTTACATTCTGTGATTACCTTAACATACAACAATAAAGTATACGCTTTCCTAAAAAAGTCAGTGTGTGATGAACTGATGACTTAATTTTTTTTTTTTTGGAAAACGTATACTTTTACGATGTTTCTAAATCTGTGAGCACCTAGTACCTATTCATCACTTAATTACATTAAATGTCATTTCTTCATTTTTAATTATTTACCTATTGTGGTATAGTAATTTTATTCTAGATGCATCGTCTTCACATATAATTATATAATTAATGTAATGTAAAATATTGTAAAACATCTTTAAAAGAGTAATGGTGAAGTTTCTTGCCCATTCTTCTCCATACGAAACTACCTTTTGGAAGGGGCGACTAGAACCAATACCTTTATTTTGATTTTCAGAAGTGCCTATTTGAAATAAAGAATTTGACTTTGACTGTCAATCAAGTAAAAACTGACCAGCCGTTTTGCTATCCATACCACTTGATTTTACACGCACACTGTCTACTTTATATTTATCTACTGTTATCTTCCTACCATCAAAGCTACAAATTTTTTACTTGCTTCGAATTGGTCAGTCCATCACTGACAAACTGAATTTCACGAGCAAAAATATGTAAGTAATATATAAATATGCATGTTAAAATCATAAATAAAGTACTTTTCTCGTACAAATCGATTCGAAACGAAAATACAGCTATACATGGCTCTGTACTAAAACGAAAACTCGAGCTTTATGTAGTGTTTACATTGATTTATACGCAAATCAATAACAACGTCTATCGTAACACAATGCATAAACCAGGACAGTCAAAGAACGCACATTTCAGCCACAGACTATGCAAAGCTGACCTTTGTCATAGTTAATGGTTGTTTCTCCCCAACCCTTTGTTCAACCAAGCTGTCAAACTCACAGTTAGTGGCGATTGAGTGTCATTATTAGTACGACTCACGCTAATAACCCAGGTATTATAATTAATTACTGAGGGTTTGTTGATAATGGTTTAAGACTACACTAACCTTATTTATTTTTTAGGGTTCCGTACCCAAAGGGTAAATCGGGAACCCTATTACTAAGGCTCCGCCGCCGTCTGTCTGTCTGTCCGTCTGTCACCAGGCTGTATCTCATGAACCGTGATAGCTAGACAGTTGAAATTTTCACAGATGATGTAGGTATTTCTGTTGCCGCTCTAACAACTAAATCAATATTTAAGGGTGCTCCCATACAACAAACGTGAATTTTTTGCCATGTTTATAGATAATGGTACGGAGCCCTTCGTGCGCGAGTCCGACTCGCACTTGGCCGGTTTTTATTTCTTAGTTACAAATATACTTTTTATTATCTTTTCATATTTATCATTAATTTAATTTTATAAGCTTTCTCCCTTTCTCTTTTTCTGCTGGGGAGCTCTTTTTTTGTTGCGCTACTTCTTCTTCCCAGCTAAAGCACTAGGAAGTGATTGCAGAAGAGTAGGCGTTATTGAGGGACTCTCCTATGTCATTTTTGACTCCGAAAAGTGCTGATTCTCAGCCTAGTTTGAATAAATGACTCTGATTTTGATTTTTGAAGTGAAAACTTCGTTAGGCGCGCTGAGCACTTTTTGGGTGAACAAAAATCATGGAACTCGTGTCATCGCCACCAAACGCTTTCCATGAGCTATATGTATACTGTTTTACCACTTCTATCTATTTTGTTTTTAGGGTGGCGTACCTCAAAAAGAAAAACGGAACCCTCACAGGATCACTTCGTTGTCCGTCTGTCCGTCTGTCAAGACTCTTTTTCTCAGGAACGCGTGGAGTTATCAAGTTGAAAATAAAATCAAATACGTAAGTCCCTTGGAGCACTAACAAAATCAGGCGATTTATGCGACATATTTTGATACTCGCAAATAAATCAAAACATAAAGGGTACTTCCCGTTGACCTAGAATCATGAAATTTGGCAAGAAGCAAGGTCTTATGGAACAAATAAAGGAAAAAGTCTGAAAACCGTAAATTTGTAGTTTTACCACAAAATAAAAAAAAATGGGATAAATTCATCCCAACTACAGAACCCTTCATTGTGATTGGTCCGACACGCACTTGGCCGGTTTTTTTCTTAGTCTTTAATTAGCAGGTACTAGAACAAATAACCTCTTCATCCGTCATCATCATCATTCTCCTGCCCTTATCCTAATTTATTTGGGGTCTACTCCTCTTAGTCGTCATCTTAGTAGTCACGCCTTTCTAGCCGTATCATCTTCCACACAACCCATCCATCGTTTCTTTGGTCTTCCCCTACTCGTATAGCCATCCACATGCATACTCAAAACTATCCTGGCGACATTTCCCTCATTCCTCCGCATCACATGCCCATACCATGACAAGCAGTATTATCTTTCACACAATCCATCCATCGTTTCTTTGGTCTTCCCCTACTCGTATAACCATCCACATGCATACTCAAAACTATCCTGGCGACATTTCCCTCATTCCTCCGCATCACATGCCCATACCATGACAAGCAGTATCATATTCCACACAATCCATCCATCGTTTCTTTGGTCTTTCCCTACACGAGTAGGGGAAGACCGGGGGGGGGGGCATATACGAATAGCCGTCCTCATGCATACTCAGAACTATCCTGGCGACATTTCCCTCATTCCTCCGCATCACATGTCCATCATAGGTAGGTACACCTCTGCCTAACCATTCGGGGATTACAGCCGTCATGTTATTTATTACCACAAAATTTAAACTTGTTATCTTTCATCATAACAACATGATCATGTTGATTCTATTTTATTACTTATAAACTTTGATATATTAAATAGGAAGATATGGTACGCGCTCCTTGACGTGGACCGCATAAATTAGGGGAAAGAACACAATCTACCTACATTACTCTCGGTTTGCGAGGAATACCCGCGAATCGTAGTTTGTTTCCGAGTTTTTATAACAGTGACAATTATTGCTATCTGGTTCCCGCTGTAGCCCGCGTAATATGTCTCTCTATTTCGGTTGTCGAGCACATGACGCACGACATCGGGTCCATTTAATATATACGTGATGTTAGAGAGTGGCCTATCTTCCTATTTAATACATCAATGCTTATAAATATAATTTTAGAATGCGGTTCGCAAGGAAAAGTGTAATAGTTTTAGCAGATGGTATTCGCTCCACACGGATGAAGTAAGTAAAATTGACTGAAAAGTTGTGTGGAAAAAGGTTGTCATGGTGACAACCTTTTTCCACCTCTAAAACTATTGCACCTTGCGAACCGCATTCTAAAACTATATTTATAAGTAATAAAATAGAGTCAACATGATCATGTTGTTATGATGAAAGATAACAAGTTTATATTTTGTGGTAATAAATAACATTACGCCCGTAATCCTCGAAGAGTTAGGCAGAGGTGTACATAGTAGTACACCCACATTTCGCCAGTTTTGTTTTAAGTCCCATGTAATAGGGGGTGATCCTATTACCATCAACCGGGCACAAATCCAGACTCCGGGGTGTTTTTTTTATTTTTTTTTATCTAACTCATCCTGGGTTTGCTCTTGACCTTAGTCTAGGGCAGAGGTGACAGAGACAAAGTCGACGATGGAGTGAGCTTACCCAGAAGAAGCCTGTTCACTCTAACTTTGAAGAGATTGCTAGAGCTGATACTGAGAAATTACTACCTACAAAATGCTAAATACCTACCTGGAAATCGAAGTAGCGCTTGCGACTTCTAGACCAATGAGGCGGTCAAAATAAATAATCTTCTTCACATTATTGGTTTGGAAGGAAAATCCTGAGTGAAACAGGTTTCAGTTAGTTTTACAATAGAATCGTTTATATAATATAATGTAAACGTAGGTCTTCGTCTCAATAGGTGACAAAAAGAGGACAGCATAAGCCAATTCATAACAAAGTTTGTATTATAATTCAACTGAATTATTCCTTATCATATTATTTAGCAATTTTTGTCATGAATAGATTTCAGATCCCTGAAAATTAATTACGTTTTCAATTTCACCTGGCGCATAGTATTGATACATGTAGATTGTAGAAAATGTTATTAAACTAGGGTTCCTTCTATTTCGAAAGTCACCTATACGATTTCGAAAAGACAGATTAAATACGATTGGAAAGGGGAGCAATCGAGGTCGGGGTGAAAAACTTATATTGTAGATGACGAAGGAAAATATACCCAAACTGAATTGTGCCGAACCTGAGAATTTTATCGAAGTTGATATAAGTAATATTGATAAGCGGTCTCGAAGAGAAAATTGAGTTGGAGTTGGGCCCTTGAAGAGCGAGCAAGTTGAGTGAGGTGGCGGCAAAGCGCTCCGCAAATATTGACGGCGGTAGAGTGTCTCGAAACTTGCGAATTTTCCCCAGTCTTATATCGAGCTAGAACTTTCATATTAATGCCTTCGGGGAAAGTTAAAACTTTTAATACACTAGCCTTTCGCCTCTCGGATTTACTCATGAAATTAGTTTTTCTTCGGAGCAATCATCTAACTTGATAACCTTTGGGAATTTGGGCGTCGTTACATCATTAAATAATAATTTGAAGTGTGTTCTGTGTACACGTGTTCTCACTTTAGGCTTTACGTTGAATTCTTGAAATTAAAACGCTCATCTATTATTTGATCAATTTTATTCAAAAAACTTATTACATAACCTGGAGACTACATATACAAAAAAATAATACAAAGAGTTACAGCTACATGACTGTTGTTCAAGAAAAAGTAATTTATTGTTAGATCCAATTCCATTCCATGTAGTGCGGACCTTAATCATTGATTGACATGTGCATAATCTTACTAAGTACCTTAAGTTTCATAAAAAATAAATTTCACTAAACTAAGTCTTATTCTAACATGATATGGTTTGTGAATTTCGTTATGCATAATTCCATTACGAACTAACCTACTATGTAAGTACATCGATTGTTTTAATGAGACCCATAAGTCGGGTAGTTCACTAATGACCTGCTCATAGGCTAGTACATAGTAAGTACTTATTATATGTATCATTATGAGGGTTTCGAAATTTGGCAAATCTGAAAATCTATGGGTACCTAATTGTTATTATGAAAACAAATTCATTATGATAAATAGCTATGCTATTAAAACGTGAATTGACTAGATTTTAGACTAGATACATAATTGAATCTATTCTAAACAAAATTTAAGTATATTCCAAATGAAGCGCTACACGTAAACATACATGGTTATGAGTAACTATGATAAGAAACAGTAATGAAACTACGAAGGTATCACTATTGATGTAAATAGGGTAATACCGGAAATCCGAACTAACATTCTTAATGTTCATGGTTGTGATTATGATTTGCATCCGATCCGTCTGTTATATCCCTAAACGTTAAAACATAATAATATAAATCAACTACGTGCACCGTGCCATCACAATTTATAATGTGACCGTGATCCACTATAACTAATTACGTTAGATGTTAAGGTTTTTGTCAGTCATCACCAGTAATTCATTATCATGGTAATTGAAGTGTGATATTGTATATTTAACCTAATATGCGTAATGGATTAAACCTATTTCGGTTCGGCTGTTGTGGTCTTCGAGACCTGTTGGGTCTATGCACAGGTTCATTTGCTCCAGACAGTAATGGTGACTGGAAGTCATCTATGGAATCTGTCGAATTAAAACCATATTCGTCATGAGTTTCGTCGCTGAAAGGTTCAATATTCATGTCATGAGTCAAGTCAACTACAGCAGGAGCAGCTGTCGTTGAAGTCTCTTTCATGTCATTATTCTGGAAAGTCGAATTGTTATTAACTTGGGTTGTAGCTGCTATGGCCACTACTTGTATCGTAGTCGGTGTTTCTTCAGTAGTTGTAGTGTGTACCAGTATTACGGTATTATTTGTAACAGTAGAGACATCAGCGATGCTTGAAATATTAACAACAGGTTCTATTTCTAGATAATGCTGTGTTGTATCAGTATTCGACTGTGTAGTAGACATAACTTCACTTTTGTTGTGGAAGTCATCAGCTAATTCTTTATGAGTTGACGATGACAGTGCGCCTACAGTAGTGTCCTGGAGAATTGGTACTTTAGTAGTAATTTCAAATGTAGTTGGAGATACTGTTGTGTGACCCTCAGAAATTATAGTAATTTTAATAACTTCATGATTTATAGTTATATTTTTAGTGCTCTCATCAAATTTCCTAATAGGATTTTCATGTCTTATTATCTCTTCAGTTGCCTCTACGTCAACTAATTTGATTTCTGTCTCATTATTTAGAGTGCTATTATTTATGACTTCCAATTTAGATACATCACCAGCCGTGTAATTAGTGTAAAACATTTTCTGTTCACGAATTTCTGGTTCATCTTTTAAGAAAACGGTTAGGTCTAGAGCGGAATCCTCATCTATTTTACCTAAATGTGTCATAGGTGTCGTCTCACTTTGTTTTACGGCAGTTGTTGTTTGTGTGGAAGATTGCTCGGCTTTTTCAAATTGCCCTAGTTTGGTTTCTACTACTTTTAGAGATTTATTTTTAGGGTCATCCATTTTCTCATTGTACTTTTTCGGAATTGTAGATTTCACCTTGTCTTTTTTCGAACCGTCTTTATTTTTCATAATGGGCATCAAAAATTCTTTCTCCAGAAGAACTGGTTTAGGATCTTCTGTGGTTGATTTGATTGCATCACTGTGGTAAACATGATCATTTTGTCCGTACTGAACACCGTGTTTGTAGTAATGTTGTTCTGCTAATTGTTGTGCATGTTTCGCTTGTAAAGATAAAACGGTCATATCATCACTAATTTTAGCCTTAGCCATTACTAACGGAGGAACAAAATGATCTGTGGGTTGCGTAAATATATTTTCAAGATTACCAAGTCTAGCAATTTCTTCGTGCAACATTTTATGCTGCATGTGTTTTTCATCTTCTATTTTCTCCAGTTGTTCATTCGTTACGTAGTTGTCTCCGTTAGCGATTTTCGGAATATAATTACTTTGTAAATTATTATTATGGACCAAACCTAAATCAAAGGTCTTATCGATATTAAGTCGGTTGAATTTATTGGCATTTAGGAGAGTAATCGGTAATTTATTACCGGTTACTAGATTGAGATTATGAGCAATAGAAGTGGATGTTATGGTAGGAGACTGATTTATATCATCTTCGTGTTCAGTTGTACTATTTTCTTCAGTAGTGACCTCTGTCGTAGTTGTGTCTTGATCAGTAAATATCGCGTCAGTTGATACCGGCCATGTGTTACCCGAAGATGTTAAGCTGGGACTGCTTGTTATTTCTTCTTCTTCAGCACATGACAAGTCTGTCAGTAAATCATCTCGTTTCTGTGAAAAATCAAGGGAAACCTAAGAAATCAAGCTTTATGGTAGTAGTAAAATAGCTTAATATAAAATTTTGGATATCTTACCACATTGCCTGTACATTGCACTCGTTTTACGCCGGCAAGTCCGCAGTCGGCGGTCAGTTGCACAGCAGCACTTTCTGGCAAATACAGGATCGTCAGTGCTGGCAAAGCACGAACCATACATCCCTCGTTCCCAAGAGCCCATTGCGGTACTGCGAACAAAAGGAAACACATTTAAAATGGTCTTACTATCTCGTAACTAAGGTACCTAACTACTATGTATAACATCGCACAAGATCCTAAGCTATCGTAAAGTTACTTTACGAAGCAACTACTAAACTAAGATGTTTAGCCCCGAGCCTTTATTTGTCTTGAGATTGTAGCAAACTTTCATTTATAGTAATGTATGTATTTATATGCGATCATATATAATGTAGTTTATAGATTCTATTGTAAGCATAAACTTCCGTTTATATGATCAGGATTTAGGTGTACCTACGTTTCTTTTTCTAAACGCCTTTATTGGTCTCATTATTATTCTGGCCTCGAAAAAAATAAGTGTGACCACTTTAAAATAAATGAAGTGAACATAATTATTATATTGATTCTACTGTTTAAACTAAATTGGAACAGAAACGTTTCGTGTGACCCCATTGGAAGTCAATGTGGCTTTGCTTGTTTGCAATGCTCACATAATATTGATGGGAGTTTTAAATATTTAGGACTACCATTTCTTTTATATTGTAAGTATACTAACCAGGCAGTTCACAGATAAAGGAAGCAACGGTGGGTCCTCCACAGGCGCGGGCCTCCCAGCGGTAGTCAGCGGCGGGGTCTGCGGCTGCGCAGAGCGGTGCAGCGCGTGAGTCGGGTGCAGAACTCCAGTATCCATCGCCGCTCAGGCCACGGTAGTCACTGATGTAAGTATACAAAGTGTAATTATTGAAATAACTGAAAACCTTGGTAATTATTCCTATTCATCATTATGAAAAACTTTAACTCTACGGGACCAGTTAAATTAAATCGCAACAAAATAAAAACAGCTGTTCCCTACATTATCTCGAGTTATACGAACATAAATGTGTATCTAACAAATAAACGTATGATTTGATTTGAATTGTTATGAGAATTCATGCATTTGCCAGCAAATTTTAATTATGATAATTATTTAACACATACAACGTGGAGGCGACAATAAAAACAACTGCGTATATCTAATGACGTTCGCAGTCTGCACACGAAAATTTAAGTTTAGCACACGAAGTTTAGTTGCTATAGCTAGTCAAAGATTGGCAAAACCCATAGTCGGCACACCACTGCTATTTAGTTTGTTTGAAAAATCACTTTTTTAATTTCGATGCTAGAATTTATTTGATCGTTCTAAAATACTCTTATGCATTAGTATTGCCAGTGTTTTCATTTATTGTTGTATTGTTGTCTCCAAATTGTATACAACATTAGTTTTTGTTTACCCTAAACCCGAAAAGGGGTCATTGTACTCATCATTTTCAACAATCTATGGGACCAACCTTGAAATCACGAAAAAAAAATCAGCTGTTCCATACATTTTGTCGATTTAAGTGTACACAAATGTATGGAACAGCTGTAGCTGTATTTTAGGGTTGGCCCCATAGAAAAAATTGTTCAAAATGATGAGTACAATGACCCCTTTTCAGGTTTAGGGTAAACAAAAAGTAATGTTGTATAAGTTTTCTAACGTCTTGCAGTTATAAACAAAGCCTTCCTCAATAATTCGATATTCTCTGTATTTTGTGTCAATTTTGAACAGCAGTCGTCATCAACAAAAGATAGGGGCAATTTATTTTTCGTAAATTAATTAAAGATGATTGTGCAACTATTAAACAAGAATTGCCACTTACGTCCAGGTAAAGTCTCCATCTGGATTACTCCGAATCAGTCCAACCCACACGGCGCTGGAAATGTCCAGCTCTTTGAGGTAGGCGCGCACTGCGTCGTACTGCGCCGTCGTATCCACTGCACAATACAAGGATATCAATGACAAAGATTCGTCATATTACACACAGATTAATGGACGCATTGGGACCATTGATGTATTAAATAGGAAGATATGGTACACGCTCCTTGACGTGGACCGCATAAATTAGGGGAAAGAACACAATCGACCTATATTGCTCTCGGTTTGCGAGGAATACCCGAATCGTAGTTTGTTTCCGAGTTGTTATGTAACAGTGACAATTATTGCTATCTCGTTCCCGCTATAGCCCGCCGAATATGTCTCTCTATTTCGGTTTCGGTCGAGCACATGACGGACGACATTGGGTCCATTTAATATTTACGTAATGTTAGAGAGTGGCCTATCTTCCTATTTAATACATCAATGATTGGGACAGTTCAAATAGGCCATTACTTATGTAGTAATTGAGTTGTCAGCACGGTCGCAACGTCAAGATATTATTATCCACTAGCTGACCAGACAGACGTAGTGTTTGTACCTACTTACAGAAATAAAAATCATTTATCATTTGTCCCATACAATAATCCCATAGAAGAATCAATTTCAGTTGTTCCAAAATTTTCCGATATCTGGCGAACTATTCCAATTTTTCTTGACTATATTGATGTAATATTGGCAGCAGTTCCGGAAAAAATAAGTAACGGTTATTTTGACGAATGGAACACGAAACTGGTTCACCTAGGGGAATATTGAATTTAATAACAAACTGATTGTATCTTTCAACCTAAATACATAGCCTACTCACTTATTACTCAGTTCCAGTAAAGTTTAGCATCTATTATAAGCATAAGAAGTTCCTTGAGACTCAGATATATGCCAGTGACCTTGAGTGGTTAGCTTGCGTGTTCTGTACTGAGCTGAACTTCAGCCAGTAATAGGACTAGCCCATTAAGGAGCGCTGTCCCCAATTTGACGCATTATTAATTTATTATACGTAAAAAACGTAATTTAATAAAACGCGTATACTAAAAGATCAATAATTAAATTATCTTTAAATTGGTGTAGGTTTCAGAAAAATACGCTTGGTAGATTTTGCGCCATTCTCAGTTTTTTATCTGCGTTAGACATAACTTTACAAATTAATTTCACTATGTAATATAAACATATGATATAAAATATTCACATATTAAGCTATTGAGAAAATGCTCTAATTTAACATATATTTTTTTCAAATTATTAACACTACTCATTAAAAGTCGGTTATCGTCGCCTTAACTCATGAGCACAACACCAATTTGGAGCAAACGAGCGAATGCTTATTTTGTCCCCACTTTGCCGGATTCTCTCTGTCTAAACGGAGTAGGAGTATTCTTTCGTTGGTTTACCCAAGCCTATAGAAATGTTAGGAATGACAAGAAGGGAATGCTCTTACCCGTGGTCAGGTTCTGTCTTCGTTTGGTCCAAACCTACCTTAACTCACTCATTCATCACACACCCACACCATACACGTGCATTCTACACTACACACGTTTAAATTTAATACCAAAGTTTATCACATACGTTTACCTGAATTTATTGTTTGAGAATAATATTCGATTAATGTCGCCTCACAAATCTTACCAACCGATGTTACGTATGTGCCTACCTACTATGTATAAAGTTGTAAGACGAAGGAACTACTCTCCACGACACATGGAATCCCAGTGTGGAGGCTAGTGCTATTTTGCATTTGTACTGCTCTCTTGAACAATCAAGTTTTATTTTTATTGAAGTAAAACTTCTTTACGCACGCTTGACATAGTTCATAGTTCTTTATTTGCACAGAAAGTAGGTACATGTTACAGGTGTTGAGTTTAAAATTATCCTTATACTAACTACCATAACTAGGCATGCAAACAGTTTAAGCAATAATAACAAAGACTCACTCACTTTATAATATTAACACAATTCAATCAGTAAATAATGACTGACGAGACTTGGGGAGTAAGCTGGTGAATGTGCGACGAGAGCGTTACGGAAGCGAGCGAACGGAAGTTGAGAGGGAGATATAAGTTAGTGAAGATAGACAGAGAGAGAGTTACGTTTCGTATATTACAGTAGGGGCAAGAGAGAGAGGTACGAGCACACATTTTCTTTCTCTATTTCTCTCATAGCCATTGCGTTTCGTATATCTAAAACAGTGCAGGCCTATTGCCGTAAGTATAATTAGTATTACTACGAGTATTTGTAAGTTTTATTTCAGTCGTGTGGTCTTGCACAAAAAGCACACTCGTTTTTTTTACTAAGCATAATCAGCATAAAATATAATATCATATCAT
This sequence comes from Tiliacea aurago, assembly GCA_948098905.1. Taxonomy (NCBI): domain Eukaryota; kingdom Metazoa; phylum Arthropoda; class Insecta; order Lepidoptera; family Noctuidae; genus Tiliacea; species Tiliacea aurago. The sequence goes on along the minus strand of OX402581.1, from coordinate 20,601,070 downwards.
ATTGCCTCCTCTTTGTGAGAGGGTTGTAATCGACCACGCATACCCATTACGAGTAGATTGAACTCACATGTCTTCGAATTATTGGTTCTAAGACATGACGGTGTTTAAGCTTTAAGCTATTATTAGTATCAATATAAATAAAATAATGTTTATTCATTTAAATCCGAAAATCGTTATGAAATACGTTGATGTAGATAATGTACAACTCCAGTGAATACTACTGAAAGTATTACCTTACTTGAAACCTTAATTCTCTCACTGTAGCATAACCTCAACTCCGTTGAGCAAAGAAACAAAGCTACCTAAGAGATCCGCTTAATTATGTACATTAGGAAAACTCAACTAAGTGAATAAAGAATCTTTCTTTTGTACCCACTGAAAACAACGGAACATGAAGTTTGTTGTGGAACTCGAACAAAAACAACTTGTGTCAAAACACGCGGCGGCTAAGTGCCTATATTACGTAACTGAAATAAGTCCAGGAAACGACATGTAAATCAATTATTAGTGTCAACAAAATTTGTAATGATTATTACAACAAAATAAATGTATACAACATGTATATATGGTGAATCTATTCATACACAAAATCTTTCACTATGGGACCAAACATGAAATCGCGAAAATAAATCAGCTGTTCCCTACATTTTGACGAGATATTGTTTTTTTTTGTGTATGAATAGATACACCTTATGTATGTATATTATATTTTTTGTAACATAAGTAATGCACAACCTCTTAAGGGGTCATTGTACCAAATCTGCAATCGAGAAAAATAATCAGACATTTTGACGAGTTATGAGAACATAAATGTAGGGAACATCTGATTTTTTTCGAGATTTCAGGTTTGGTCCCATAGTAATAGTTGTTCATAATGATGAGTACAATGACCCTTTCAGCGGTTGTGCGTTATTTATGTTACATTTTGTATATTATATTATGCAGGGACGAGTATGTGCCCAGCACTAGGTATCGAACTGGGGCACCACTAGCGCCGCCATGTTGATTGTGGGAGGATCAATAGAAAGTAATACTGTAAGCACGTTGTGTTTTATAAATTAAAGAATATTAAAAGTCTGATAATGGTATTAATTTATTACCTTATTATTAGAAGATATAACATATTTTTAAAGGCTTCTACAGACCAGCGCAACTCGCGACGCGACACAAAGGCACCGCTCGTCGCGCGACACGCGGGGCCTTTGTATCGCGTTGCGTGTCGCGCCAGTATGTAGAAGCCTTAACGCCTTTGCGTATTTTTTGTACATTTTCTTTCCATTTTTTCTCTTTTCTTTTCTTTCTTTTTTCTTCCTTTATTTTTTTTTCTTTTTATATCGATATTTATAAAGAAAATGTGTTAAAAATACGCCAAGGCGAAATAGACGAATCTATTTTCTTAGAAATATATTCAAGAAAGCTCGGCTCAGTCTCACGTATTTCAGGTAATCGACTCGGAGGCAGCAAGGCTGCATGAATTACCGCGTTCGTTCATGTTCCATTTAAACGATATCATAAATTTACGTCCGCCGCCTGGCGAGCGCAGCCAGGAGGCGTGCTGCGGTTTATTAGAGAGCTCCCTATTATACAAAAGCTGTCCCGACTTTTCTTAGAAAAGTTCTTGAAGCTGCGCCCGAGCGCGCGGTCACGACACCTATTTACGTAATAGGATTATTTTACACGACTGAAATAAAAAGCAGTCAACAGTATATTTCATAAAGAACCTTTTAGGTTTGTATCTACTATATCCTCCAACAAATTTCCTTTTTTAATGGCCATTTAGCCGCGCTATAAAACTCGATATCTGTAGCGCTATTTACGGCGTATCGCACGTAAGGTTGGGCTGAACGAAAATGTTAGAAATTCTTTCGCAATTTCCGCTAGTATAGCAAGAAAATAATTTTTGTAGTGAGCAAATGGAAAAACGTAATTATAGACCAGCGAATGCTCACGTAGTGCAGGTATGATTCGATTATTTCGCTCTTGTGGCCCACTCTTTTTGTTTACGTCACGTATCTCTTAAACGGGTCTCGTGAGCTTCCTCATATCCGGTAATCTTATCAAATGATCTTTAGTAGTAAGAAGGGCAACATTTATGTTCTAGTAAAAAGGAAACGTAAAAAATGCGTACGTGGTGCCTATGTAGCTTACTTCAGCGTCATCAAAATTGAAATAAAGGAAAGGAAGACCAGTACCTACTATTATACACTACTATACTATACTATAGGTACACACTACATCATACACTATACACATCACACCATACCATATACCTACACACCACACCACAACATATATACCCACATCGTTTATTAATAATAAGTGTACCCCTAATGTCACAGTACACTATTTTTTGTAACTCATAGTTAGTTTAAGTATACTGCAATGTTATGGAAGCGGGGAGTCGCCTAATACAGGCACTGTTTGGCTTAAAAGAAGGCTCGAAACACGTTTAAGGCTTCGACATACCGGGGCGACTTGTCGCGCGACGCGACGCGACAAGTCGCGCTGGTATGTAGAAGCCTTTAAATGTATTATTATGCTAATTATGACAATAAACTATTTTGTATTTGTATTTTGTATTGTACCCCGAGTGTAAGTTTGCAAGTGAGTAAACGTAACTAGCACGTTTGCGTTAAGATTTTTATTCTCACCCTTATATTCTTAGTATTATGATCTATCGGTCAAATTTTAACGCAAACGAAATAGTTACGTTTACGTTCTTGCAAACTTACACTTGGAACTGAATTCTTGAATTTTCTCTTGAATTTTCTGTGATATTGTCTTGACAATGGAACCCTGATGTACAGCTATATGTTAATCGGCCTTTCTATGCAGATCATTCAATACGCACAATTAGTCGGCGGTCAGTGCGGCAGCTAATTAACGGCTGACCTATGAAATTATTATGTAAGACACCTGTTTCAGGGCTCCCACCTCCAAATTTGGCTAAGCTGACAAGCTTGAAGATTTTTTTGCCCTTATACATAACAAGTTGCTGCGGTACTGTCGGTTACAAGCTGTCCGTGTGGTGCCGGACGTTAACCAAGCACTAACACATTTCTTCCCGTGGGTGTCGTAAAAGGCGACTAAGGGACTTACTGAGAACGGGCAGCAGCGTTCTCTATGCATTTGAACACCATACTGCGATTGCCAACCCAGGCTGCTAAGCGTGGCAATTATGGCAACCCCCCCGCTCCTTTGGGGGAAGCCTATGTCCAGCAATGGATATCTTTCGGCTGAAATGATAATGATGAATGACGTAACAAGTGTATTTATTATTTCTATCCATTACTTATAAACTACACTACCTACTTCAGTAATAAATAAGGGTATCACCACGGATTAGTTCCAAAAATAAACAGGCCCTGAAATACAGCTTTATTTTATCAAGTTTAGTAGCATATCTCGTGCAGAAGTAATGCGTTTTAATTTTTACGAAACTTGACAATGAGTCTTAAATCTGGTCATGAAAACTTTATGGGGCTTGTCCTATTTTCCTTATGGACTTTTATACAGAAGCTTTGTAAATGAAAATGAATTTACCTACTTACCTGTCGTTCAAAGAGTTAGGTCAGGTTAAAATTACGATTCATTCATTTCCGGTCATTTTAATCTCATGATTTTCAACAACACGGTTTCCTACATAATATGTAGGTCAAAATAAATCATAATATGTAGGCAATATGTCATCAATTGCTTAGTCTTTTCCCAACAATTTTGGGGTCGGCTTCCGGCCTAACCAGATGCAGCTGAACACCAGTATTTTACATGGCGTGACTGCATAACTGACCTCCACAATCCAGTTTGGGTAATACGATACCCATTGGTAAGACTGGTTCAGACTTTCGGGCTTCTGACGACCCGTAACGACTGTCAAAGATCCACGAATGTCAACCGGGACCAACAACTTAACGTGCTTTCCGAGGACCGGAGGGGTCGGAGTATGTAAAGATGGTCATCCATCCACGGACCAACCGTGGCAAGCGTAGCTTAACTTGATCAATCGATCCGTACGGCTGTTATTAATTAGCCACAATCTCGTCCGAAGTCAAAATCCATAAACAACATACCCCAGAATTAACTTGTACTCATCATTATGAACAACTTTTACTATGGGACCAAAACCGAAATCGCGAAAAAAAAATCTGCTGTTCCCTACATTTTGATGAGGTATGAGAACATAAATGTGGGGAACAACTTGTTTTTTTTTTCGCGATTTCAGGTTTGGTCCCATAGTAAAATCTGAAATCCCAAAAAAAAATCTGCTGTTCCCTACATTTTGACGAGGTATGAGAACATAAATGTAGGGAACAGCAGATTTTTTTTTCGCGGGGTCAGGTTTGGTCCCATAGTAAAAGTTTTTCATAATGATGAGTACAATGACCCTTTAAGAGGTTGTGCGTTAATTCTGGGACATGTTGTATACCTACACGTAAAAAATACAGCTACCTATCTTAACATGAGCATGTAAGTGCCTATAAACCAGTATAATCACGGTCCTGATATAACCACATACCCCCATAGTAATTATGTATGTAACCCAAAGGGGCGTGCCGACCTCGCAAGGCATTCGTGCTATTTTCATATCGAAACATACGTACGATACGCGTTAATTGTCCTGACATTTAAAACCGATATTCAAATAATGTTCATTCCCCAATCGAAATCCCACATCCATTTATCGCTAGGTTACACAGAGCAATACATAAATTAACGCTCAAGTTCCCTGGTCGCCAAATTGCTCATTCGGATCAGTTCGATACAATCGCTCCCTGATTGACAGCCCATTTTCGCTGTCAAACAATACTAGGAAACTACGCCTTTCAGGGGTGACACAAGCGGGAAATTTACATTACCGTGGAGTGGAGTGGAGCCGACAAGTCGGTCGTATTCAAATTGACGTCATTAAGGCGGTTACACGCCGCTAAGAAAGCTTTCACTAATAACATTTACCTGAGCAAGAATAACCTCGTGTGCGGCCTTCGAGCTGAGCCGGTAACTTGTTCATTAGTCAAAGACGACAGAGTAGGTATTTATTTTCAATTTAATTTAAGTTTATTTATTTCAATTGTATTTTCATTTTAATTTGTTTTCAATTAAGTATTAATTTAAATTGTGCTTTAATTTTAATCTGTTTTCAATTATTTATTTGAATTTTATGCAAACAAAATAATTATGGACCAAAATGTGTCTGAATTAAATGTAATTTTTTTTAACGAATTTTAGGAAAAATATATTTTAATTTTCTTGAAGATTTTCACTCAACCTTCAGCCTAGCTACAAAATTCAGATAACAGCAAAGTAATTTCCTAAGGGAAAACTAATTTCCGAGCAGTCTCGATTATTATACCTACTCATCGCATTGATTGACTTTTAGTGGCGGTATTGAGCCGAAGAATGAAAGAAAAGATACAAAGCCCGATAAATCCTTTCAGAACTCATAACAAAAGCGGATTAACTCGGTCTGTAATAACACATTGTGGTATTATCCGTCCGTGAAACCACTTTTTACTTAGAAGTAATTTCTCAACGAGAATGAGAAACGCAACTTTTAATTAATATTCTCTTCGTATTTTATAACCCTTCAACTTTTCTGTTATTCAATAAAGAATATAGTAACTAATTATACCTTTGTAAGGAGAAGCTGAGGCTGGGGGGCTTGTAATAACAGCCGCACGGGTCAATCAATCAGGTTAAGCTACGCTTGCCGCGGTTGGTCCGTGGATGGGTGACCATCTTTACACACCAAGACTCCTCCGTGCCTCGGAAAGCATGTTAAGCCGTTGGTACCGGTCGTCATTTGTAGATATTTAACAAATGTTTCAGGTCGTCAGAAGCCCGAAAGTCTGACAACCAATCTTACCAAGGGGTATCGTGTTCCTGCCAGGGTTGCGAGTCCTGCCAGGGTTGCGAATTTGTCCAAAAGGGATATCGTGGTCCTAGCACAAAGCATCTGAAGGAACACGGGTGGGTTTTAGTCAGTAAAAGTCTGACACGCCGGCTCCGCCCTGAGCGGGAGAAGTTATTTGATAATTTCCCACCCAAAAAATAAAAAAGGTTTATCGTGGGACAAGGCTAGGCAGAATGATGATGAAGGAGAAGCTGAGGATAGTTTTTTTAGCAGGATTTTTTAAATATTCAAAGCATACAGGGAAAATTGTGTTCAGTGACAATCATAAATTAAACGACACCGTGGGGGGGCGTAAGATCTTTACATATAAATTGCCAATGAAGATTAACGGTTGTTCTATCCATGGAACGGTATCTATAGGACTGTGAAATTAAGAAAATTTCCATAACACGTCTCGGGGTTGAGTGTAGTGTAGGTACACAAATGGCGAGGTCGGTTGGCGTCGCGCCAGCCGGCTCCCGCTCCCGACAACTCGGGAAAACTCCCGGGAACCGCCGAGTCAATATTTGTGATGCCATTTAACTGTCCCACCAGTCGTGTCTTGCGATATTTTATTGGTTTCGTATCTTTGATAACTTTTAATTTCACGGTGGACTTATTTGGCAAGGAAATTGATTGGACAGGAAAATAGATACACCATTTATTTATTTTTTTGGGTACATTTGAAGTATCTGGTACTGGGACATAATATATGTATTCGAAATGTGTGATCAAATGTAAGGGTGGGGTACAGACCATCAAACTAAACCACTTGCTCCATGGGACCAACATCGTAACCGCGAAAAAAATATCTACTGTCCTATATAAAACTTCTCGACCTAAATGTTTGGGACGGCTAATTATTTGTGGAGTCCAAGCAAAAAGGGTCCAGTAGTGGGATATTGAGGTAAGACTAGATTCGGTATCCATCATTGTCAATTGATAATAAGGATTAAAAACAATTTTCAAAAACTGGGACATTTTTTTTTAATCAGACAAACAAGATTTTTTTTTTTAAATAGTGTTACAGCCAAATTAGACCGATTTTAAAATTTCTATAGATACAGAGATTTCCAGTTACCTGTTTGTAAATGGGACGATTCGAAAATATTCTTAACTAACCTTTTAGACTTTGTATCCTGTTTATGCGTATAAAGTTTCATTAAAATCGGTTCAGTCATTTCGAAAAACAAGGGCTTAAAAGTTTGTATGAAATGCCGTACGTCGTAAACGCTCTTAACTGAAGTCGCTGTTAAACACAAATCCAGCCAGTTCACTATCAACCTGAACAAATCTACAAATACAGACAGAATAACTAATGATGTAAATATTTTAGGGTACCAGCGTGAAACGAAGACCATTGCTTGGAAACGGTTCAACTAAAACCTGGAAGGTTAACAAAACAAGCACTAATTAAATTAGCTAGGGTATCGATATCAAAGCATGACAAAATAAAATAAAAGAACCGGCCAAGTGCGTGTCGGACCACGCATAATGAAGGGTTCCGTAGTTGGGATAAATTTATGCCAACAACAAACTTAACATTGTAGTTGATGACCGTGACGTATATCGATGTATGGGACTATATACGTCACGGTCAATTCTCCAACTGCAAATGTAAGTTGGTCGACTATTACTCGTTAACTTCTATAGCCTACTTAGCTGTGATAGTTTTCCTTTTAATTTCGTTATAATTATATACTACTGCCATGATTTTTTTCACACATCCTAAAACAACCATATAGCAGGGGGGGGACACTTTACTCTAGCAAAAATAGAACTTTCAAAGCTTAATAAAACGCAAACGGATCGAACGGCCTATCCAACGATACCCCACACCATGTGATAGACGAGCAAGGTTTTTTTTACCACATTGTCGTTGTGATTAATATGTACACCGGGTATGCCAAATTACAGCTTTCTAGTACTAAGAGTCTCTGAGCTATACTGGGGACAGACGAACAGACAGATGGACATGGCGAAACTATAAGGGTTCCTTGTTTACTACGGAACCCTAAAAACATTTTTTTTGGCAGCTGCCCCTGTTTTCTAAAGTGTTGTTACTTGAAGTATGACTTGAGAAGATCTGCTTTCGTTATGGTGTAATCTAATTTCGTATGGTGGTTGGTATGGTTTCGCGTGGTGGTTCTATGAAGAATACACAAAAAAAAACTGATATTTCAAGTGGCTACACTAAATGCGATTGATAACCCCAAAACAAAAACATTTTTTTTTTTTTTGTTTGATCATGTTTGGATATCGATACCATCACGTCTCCGGAGTTTTGCTAGCTGATTTACTTTGACCCTGTATATCCTCAATGAAATCTCAAATACGCTAAAGGGTCGGATCACAAAGCTATAAAGCCGTTTAGTTGAGCCGTATCTAATCCTGCACCCTATCATGTGAATTTAAGGAAATACGGAATCAGGAAATTTATATTAGATTGTCAGGCATCGAGCCCACCGCAATATAGCCTCGGGGAACCCAATAACTACATTTGACGCCATTTGTAGGTACACACGGCTAAACATCAAGCTATACATTTCCAGTTTACGCTGATCTCGCATTGTACGGAAATCCTATACAATGCGAGGTCAACTTTTACTGGAAATATATAGCTTGGATGTGTAGCCGTGTATACACGGAGCAGCCGCCTTGCAGTATCCCCTTGGCTGCGGCCCTACAGGCGATATCACCACCTTTATTGCCAATAACCACTACTTATTTTAGGGTATGAGATTTCGGTACGAGACACGGACGTGTTCTGGGTTTTATTTTGAATAGTACCTACTGGTAACATGTGCTCTAATATAACTTGTTCTAGACACATATTTTTATTTCTTTTTTGAGATTCGATACTGCATTAATTGACCATCTATTGAAACCTTTCCTTTCCTTTCTTTGATATTCAAAAATGCATTTTATGTGCCAAAGAATTAATTTGACTTACAAAACACGTTCGTCACCGCCGCTAAGTAATCGCCAATTTATACCGTAAAAACAATTTTATGTTATACTAGCTTTCGCCCGCGGCTTCGCCCGCGTGGATGTCGAAAAAAAAACAGCTTCTCTATCAGCAGCATTCCCCCAAAACATTATACCATATCTTAGTTGGAACCAACGTAAGCGTGGTAAGCAGATAGGAGTGCAGTTTGATTTACAACTTTACGGAGGATATAGATAGCATATAAATATCAACTTCGTTTTGTACATACTTGTTCAATATACGTGTCCTCCATTTCATGTCTAAGTCTATTTGTAAGAAATTTTGTATTGTTTATTTTTTCTAGGTTTTCTTCTTCTTCATTTTTTCTAGGTCTTAAATAATAATGTTTATATACTTACCAACTTTTGAGTTATTCAAGGTACTCAGTAAAATTGTCCCGAAAACTTAATTACCCCTTTTTCCGATTCTCGAAAACTCCATATTTTTTATCTTTTTTTTTGTCTAAAGTATGAGCATTGAGTTTCGAGTTAATCGGACCTCGCGTAAAGATTCTTAAAAACAAACTGTAACACTCCTTAAACTCCTTTTGAAGGGTAGTTTTGAAAAACGCAACTGTCATGACAAACTTTGTTATTTAAGAACGTATTCTTGCTATGATTCACGTTTATTAACTCAAAAAATATGATTGTTCATACAATCTAAATCCCTTTTCACCCTGATAATACTCGTATTAGATCCAATTTTCAAAAACCGAATCTTAGAGTTCGCCTACAATGTATGGAATGTAAATATATTCTCAAATAAAATTATTATTATAATAATTATAAATTTCTGATGTCAGTCAGTCAGGACTTCGCCCACGACTTGGATTTTGTACTTTCCCGTAAAAATTATTTCAGCAACACAATTATTAAATGGTGTAGTATTCATTATTACGATCTTTATTATTAAATAGTATTCTCTATTTCTATCAAATAACGACTGCCTCGTTAGTCTAGTGGTCACAAGCGCGACTGCTGAGCATGAGGGGTGGGTTTGATTCCCAGGTCGGGCAAAGTGTTATTGGATTTTCCATTACGAATTTCTCAGTAGCAGCCCAAAGTCTGAATTATGCCCGGTTGATGGCAATAGGCTCGCCCCCTATTACATGGGACTTAAACAGAACTGGCGAAATGTGGGTGTACTAAAGGTACACCTCTACCTATCCCTTTGGGGATTGCAGGCGTGATGTTATGTAAATAAGTACTCGGGCCAAATTTCAAGTTTATATATCAAAAGAAATAAGATTCTGTTCATACAAACTATATCGCCTCTTTTTACGCACTCAAAGGGGTAAATTGTTGAAACATCGTTTTTGACGTTTCTATTATTGGACTTATAGGTTATTTATACCAATTTTCAAGTTAATCTAGCCAAGCAGTAAAATCTTTCCTTGTAAATTGACTATCCCTTTTCACACCATTAGGGGCAGATTTTCAAAAAACCTGATACAATTTATTCTTTATTTTTTGTTTTCAGTATAGAAACTCAGTTTCAAGTTAATCGGACCGTGCGTTAAAAATCTTCCATACAAACTTTGATATCCCCCAATCCCCCTTTAGGGGGCAGTTTAAAAAAAACTTAAAATGACAAACTTTATAATTTACTTAGGTTAGTATTTGTGCCAAGTTTCAGGTTTATTAACTCAAGGAATAAGATTTTTCATACAAACAAAATCACCCCTTTTCACCCCTTTAAAGGTCGAATATCAAAAAACCCCTTCTTAGTGATGCCTACGTCATAATTTGGAGTTAATCAAGCCACACAGTAGAATCCTCCCTTGTAAAATTGACTACCCCTTTTCACCCCGTTAGGGATAAATTTTCTTTTCTAAAAACTCAGATCAATTTTATTCTTTATATTTAGTTTACAGTATAAATACTGAGTTTCGAGTTAATCGGACCGCGCTTTAAAATTCTTCAATACAAACTGACATCCACAAATCCCCCTTTAGAGGGTAGTAATAAAAAAATGTCACACTTTATAATTTACTTAGGTTAGTATTCATGCCAAGTTTCAGGTTTGATAACTCAAGGAATAAGATTTATCCCCTTTTTCACCCCTTAAAGGTCGAATTTCGAAAAATCCCTTCTTAGCGGATGCTATTGTTTATATAGCTTTCGCCCGCGGCTTCGCCCGCGTGGATGTCGAAAAAAAAACAGCTTCTCTATCAGCAGCATTCCCCCAAAACATTATACCATATCTTAGTTGGAACCAACGTAAGCGTGGTAAGCAGATAGGAGTGAAGTTTGATTTACAACTTTACGGAGGATATAGATAGCATATAAATATCAACTTCGTTTTGTACATACTTGTTCAATATACGTGTCCTCCATTTCATGTCTAAGTCTATTTGTAAGAAATTTTGTATTGTTTATTTTTTCTACGTTTTTGTTCTTAAATAATAATGTTTATATACCAACTTTTGAGTTATTCAAGATACTCAGTAAAATTGTCCCGAAAACTTAATTACCCCTTTTTCCGATTCTCGAAAACTCCATATATTTTTATCTTTTTTTTTGTAAAGTATGAGCATTGAGTTTCGAGTTAATCGGACCTCGCGTAAAGATTCTTAAAAACAAACTGTAACACTCCCTAAAATCCTTTTGAAGGGTAGTTTTGAAAAACGCAACCGTCATGACAAACTTTGTTATTTAAGAACGTATTCTTGCTATGATTCACGTTTATTAACTCAAAAAATATGATTGTTCATACAATCTAAATCCCTTTTCACCCTCATAATATAGATCCAATTTTCAAAAACCGAATCTTAGAGTTCGCCTACAATGTATGGAATGTAAATAGTATATTCTCAAATGAAATTATTATTATAATAATTAAAAATTTCTGATGTCAGTCAGTCAGGACTTCGCCCACGACTTCGTTCGCTTGGATTTCGTACTTTCCCCAAAAAAATATTTCAGCAACACCTCCACCTCCTTTAAATGATGTGGTATTCATTATTACGATCTTTATTATTAAACAGTATTCTCTATTTCTATCAAGTAACGACTGCCTCGTTAGTCTAATGGTCACAAGCACGACTGCTTAGCATGAGGGGTGGGTTTGATTCCCAGGTCGGGAAAAGTATTATTGGATTTTCCATTACGAATTTCTCAGTAGCAGCCCGAAGTCTGGATTCATGCCCGGTTGATGGCAATAGGCTCGCCCCCTATTACATGGGACTTAAACAGAACTGGCGAAATATGGTTGTACTAAAGGTACACCTCTACCTATCCCTTTGGGGATTGCAGGCGTGATGTTATGTAATAAGTACTCGGGCCGAATTTCAAGTTTATATATCAAAAGAAATAAGATTCTGTTCATACAAACTATATCGCCTCTTTTTACGCACTCAAAGGGGTAAATTGTTGAAACATCGTTTTAGACGTTTCTATTATTGGACTTATAGGTTATTTATACCAATTTTCAACTTAATCTAGCCAAGCAGTAAAATCCTTCCTTGTAAATTCACTAACCCTTTTCACCCCATTAGGGGCAGATTTTCAAAAAACCTGATACAATTTATTCTTTGTTTTCAGTATAGATACTGAGTTTTAAGTTAATCGGACCGTGCGTTAAAAATCTTCCATACAAACTTTGATATCCCCCAATCCCACTAAGGGGCAGTTTAAAAAAACAAAAAATGTCAAACTTTATAATTTACTTAGGTTAGTATTCGGGCCAAGTTTCAGGTTTGATAACTCAAGGAATAAGATTTATCCCCCTTTTTCACCCCTTAAAGGTCAAATTTCGAAAAATCCCTTAGCGGATGCTATAGTTTCCAACCATAAGTCGAAATATTAGTGATTTTAACTTAAAAAGAACTTTAATTAAAAATAATATTTTATCCCGTTTAGTACCCCTTAAGGGTTGAAATTCTATCAACACCGTTGCATTAGCTTCCAATCATAAGCCTAGATAATAAATTTAGTGATTTTTACAGTGAAAATTAAGGACTTTGATACACAACTCATCCCCCTTTTTAACCCTTCGGGGGTAGAATTATCAAAAACGCTGACACATGTATAAATTAATTTTTAATTTTCAGCCTATACACCAAATTTGAAGATCCTAACTTCAAAACTGACGGACTTTTATATAAACTTCCATCCCCTATTTTACCCTCTTAGGGGTGGAATTTCAAAAAACCCTTTCTTAGTGGATACCTACTCGTTACAAAGAACACACCCTCCAAATTTCATGTCTCTAGGACCAGCGGTTTAGGCTGTGCGTTGATATATCAGTCAGTCAGTCAATCAGTCAGTCAGTCAGTCAGTCAGGACTTTGAATTTTATATATATAGATTATAGATTTGACAGCAACTTCGAAATGGCTGTTTACAATATACACAAATTGTTTATATACTCTCAAATCCTTACAATAATCTCCTCTTCCACCTCACCAAAGTCGATCTCCAAATAACGTTTCTCATTAGCATGTGACACGTCGTTAGACTGTGCACAAATTGCTTCAACGACGCAGCATGACTAAGCGCCAGATTACCGTGAGATGAGGACGTCAATCGATTCCGCCAGTCGTCGAAACACATCGAATCACGTACATCGATACATCCAACAAATCGATGCATCGAATCGGGCTAAGCTCGGAGATCAGCGCTCTTTGAACGTCACGTACTCGATTCACCACTATACGCTGGATATTTTATTGCAGGAGATACTTCTTCTTTGTGTATTTAGAAGCGGCACCCTGATGCTTTTCATTGGCAAGTATACCTACTATTGTTATATTTTTAGACAAGGGTATTTTCCCATGGGTGTTACCAGAAACAAGACAGCTACGTGCTACGCTCCTCTGTACCGGAAGCTTTTGTGAATGTATATTATTCTATTTCTGTTTTACTGTAACCACGTTTGTTTGCACTTAAAGATATTGCTTTTCAAATACAATGAAAAATCTAATCAGCTGAAATGTTTTTATCGTGTTACAGGGAAAAAATTTCAGATGGCGTTGTGAGATTGTAAATGCTGCTTCTGTGCTTCAGAATTAAAACGACTTACTTAACTGAATATATTAAAACTTCCTCTTACTCCATGATAAGAATAGATAATCTATTAAAGCCTGTAAAGAACACGAAATACAGGACCGCTGAGAATACATAAGTAGCTGGATCTTATGAATTCGGGATTATCTACAGTATTTTACTCAACGAACTTATTCAAATAAGTGAGTTCATGAAAGAACTGTTTCGTTTACCATGGAGGTCCTAAATGGTTACAAAATATTTTCAGTACCACGAAACAGACGTAATGAGAATATACAACATTATTTTCAGTACGAGTATATGCGAAACCTGATTATAGTTGGTTCAGAATAAGGAACTGAATTGATTTCAATCATTTTTACACCATGTTATATTTTGTCCCAGAAATATTTAAGTGTGATGGAAAATGTTATCACCATTTAATTACTTACAATACAATCGCCGTACAGTTAGGTCGACCCTGGAGGCACGGGGGCGTCGTTAGCATGTTTTTGTACGGACAACCCAGTAACATGACAACCTTATAACTTTGTGATTTTTTATGATATAGTTTTGAAATTTGGTACATAGATTCTTTACATAAAAATACTAGACACGTGTTTCGGGTTTCGCATATACTAAAACTAATATTGTATAGAAGCTTCACCCCATATAAATATTATATCTATGCTTATATCTATGTGCAATTAAATTACCATTACAGGCTTCTGAAAGATTCGGAAAGTCAACACAACTAATCAAAAACTCTGACTTTTTTTCCTTATTACCAACACATTCTACGTTCCATAAATAGCTCCTCACATTCTTTATAAATAAAACCCTGAAATCGCAGTAAACACATGAACAGAAGCCCCCGACCAGCCAAAACAAATTCCTACCAACCGACATTTGCTACGTAGGTATTTAATTAAACAATTCCAAGAATCTGCGTATCCGAGGAGCAAGTTGTGTAACCAGAGGCGTTCGATCCGAAGTGAAATTAGCTGTTAAACAGGCGGTCTTGCCGGAGTCAGCCTTTCATTAATTAAGTGGTAAGTCGAATGGCTCGGATTCCTAGGAGGCACTTAACGTAGCTAGTTACGTTGGCCACTTTATGTGAGTGCGTGCATAATGTACGACGTTTGTCGAATACGTGGAGTGTGGAGCGGTGGACACTGTAGACAGTCCTTATTCTGTAGATCTTGACTGATCTTGTTTGTCGAATACATGGAGTGTTGAGCGATGGACACTGGACAGTCGATCTTGACTGTGATCTTGTTCTGAAGTGATCTGGTTGTACACAGTAAACTCAGTTGAAGTTTGCTTGTTTGTGTTTAGAATTTGTAGGTTTCCGTACATAATTAGCCTATAATGTTCCCACTGCTGGGACACAGGCCTCCTCTCTGAGAGAGTGGGGCATAATCCACCACGAGGGCCCAGTACGAGTTGGTAGGTGTCACATGTCTACGAATTTTTGGTGCTAGGACATGCCGGTTTCGTCACTATGTTTTCCTTCACCGTTTTGAGAGCAGTGCAGGTGATGAAATTATTTACAGAAAGTAAACCGCCTGTCAGGGTTCGATCCTAGGACCTACAACTCGTAAGTCACAGCCGTTATCACTGGGCCACCACTGCTCTTGGTCGTTCGTTCCGTCAATTGTACACTTGGAAAACGATTGAATTTACTGATTTTAAATACACTGGACATACATAATTATGTACTTCGTAATAGATAGGCGCTTAGGTTTGATGATCTTATATTTTTTACAAGAAGCTAGTTCTGGATGACAATCCAAAGAAAAGTAAAATCCATTTACTCATTTTTACGGTCAGTTGAACATTTTCAAACACTTCATTTGAAAAGCCTACCCAGTATTGGAATTGATTTTACGACAGTTTCAAAAAGAAGCCTCTATGTCTTTTTTTTGAAAGCCTGTCATAAAATCCTTGACATAGGCACTTGTACCGGGAATATAGCGAGGGTGTATATAAGGGCATGGACACATAACCGCCACCGTGAAACGGCACGCCGTCGTGCCGCGGATCGGTGCCGTGTACGGTGCGCCGTGTCGCCTCAGGGCGTGGACACATCACCACGGCGCGGCGCCGCCGCCACCGTACGGCACGACCTTGTCATGCCGTGAAACTGTGCCGTGTACGGTGCGCCGCGTTGGCTCACGACAGCAACCATCGGTTCAAAAGACGACCGATGACCTACCCAATATTTTCTTTTGTTCTGTTTCTTCTTTATTCGTTGTGTTAGCAATAACAGGAAAAGAATACGTCTTTCACTGTCCATATCTATACAAAAACTGCAAGTTTGAGCACACGTTTGAATCGATGGTTGCTGCCGTTACCTGGCGCAGAGCGCCGTAGCCGGCGCCGTACACCGGCGCCGTACACCGGCGCCGTGCCGTGGTGATGTGACCGCGCCCTAAGAAACTGATAGTTTCCTCAAGAGACCGATTATGAAGACGACGCAGTAACCGATCTTATACAGGGTCAAATCAAAATAGCTAGAGAATCTCCACGTGTGGGTATCGATATCCAAACATGATAAAATAAAAAAACAAATAATTCAATGAGCATTTTTTTTGAGGCCTTCAACTGTACGCAGTTAGTGTAGGTCACTTGAAATATACTCTTACACAATACGTAAACTCACGCCTTCTTACCATGGGGGTAAGCAGAAACTATAGAACGCCACCTGCTACGCACCTTACATATTTAAAACTTAGTTTAGGCACCAGTCTTCCACAAATTAATTATAAAATTGTGTCTGTAGACTTTGTATCTAACATTCTCTGTAATTTGTGGTAAGAAATAAATAAATAAATTATTATATTGTCGCTGTCATTTCAAAAAGACGTATGTCAATTTTTATAAAACAAAAAATATACATTATGTCGTATTGTTTCAAATATCTATGTTCTAGCTTCACTTTGTTTACAGGGATATTACATTTGGATAGACACAATAAAAATATACCTTTTCACATATATATTTTTTTTACTATTTAAGTAGTATTTTGTTTCCTGAAACAGTCTACTTTTACATGCGACTTTTTGGAATGACAGCGACGATATTCCTTTTGATTCAGCTACGTTCATACATCTGGTCATACATGCACGCCGGTTGCGAGTACTACCCACCTGACCTTTCTGACGAACATAACCAATTAGGTCACTATATGTCCTCCTAGGGCGTCCCCTCTCGCCTTTTCCACTCACCTCTGCTTTGTCTAAATATCAGTTTAAAAAATAAGTTTTTATAAACCTATCTAAACACGATAACCAAAGAAAAAAACTGATTTTCCCAACTAACACTTCAAGTAATTAACACTACCAATATCAAATATTTCAATTTTTATTTTGTCGTGTTTAGTTTAAAGAAAGAAAAAGCCATTTAATGGGACTCGCTCAGATCACAAATGAAAAAGCCATTTAATCGCACAGATCACAAATTAAAATAAAACACACTCCTAGAAACATAAAAAAACAAAACAAAACCAATACAAAGTAAAAACGAAAATAAAAACAAAGTCCTGTACGAGGCCAAAAGGCCGTATCTCAGCATCTGATATCGATACCCATCATGTATGCTGAGTTTCACTAGCAATTTTTTAAATTCACCCTGTTGCATTCACGTTTCTTACCTCAGTTCATCATCATCACCTGTACGAGGCCAAAAGGCCGTATCTCAGCATCTGATATCGATACCCATCATGTATGCTGAGTTTCACTAGCAAATTTTCAAATTCACTGCTGGACTTAGGCCTCCCCCAAGGGAAGTTTGCCATAATCGCCACGCTTGGCAGGCGGGTTGGCGATCGCAGTATGGTGATAAAATGCATAGAGAACGCTGCTGCCCATTCTTTAGTAAGTCCCTTAGTCGCCTTTTACGACACCCACGGGAAGATATAGGATGGTGCTATTCTTTAGGAATCACACGGCACTTCAATTAGGTACTACTAAACTACAGTAATAGGTTTTTGTTTATTTTGCCAGGTAACTGAAACCAAATACCTACATAGCATAAATTTTTTATTGGTCTATAAAACTGGAAGGAAGCACAATATTAACGATACTTTTTATTATAAAGCTCCGCGCTGATTGAGAAACGAGTACCTATAAAATAAAACTACGAACATTTCCAAAGTTAATTAAAATGTTCCAGGGAAAATAAAAAACGAACAAGTCCCTGCAAAAAAGTTATTACTTATTATTAATGATATAATTATTATATACTTACTAGCTGACCCGTGCCCACTCCGTTGGCGGTAAACATTTTTACTCTATGACACTCACAAATAACGTGGCTTTCTATGGGTTAAAGAATAACTACCCTACCTGCCTACCCTACCTACCCTACCTACCTACCCTACCTACCTACCCTACCTACCTACCCTACCTACCTACCCTACCTACCTACCCTACCTACCTACCCTACCTACCTATCCTACCTACCTACCCTACCTACCTACCCAACCTACCTACCCTACCTACCTACCCTACCTACCTACCCTACCTACCTACCCTACCTACCTACCCTACCTACCTACCCTACCTACCTACCCTACCTACCTACCCTACCTACCTACCCTACCTACCTACCCTACCTACCTACCCTACCTACCTACCCTACCTACCTACCCTACCTACCTACCCTACCTACCTACCCTACCTACCTACCCTACCTACCTACCCTACCTACCTACCCTACCTACCTACCCTACCTACCTACCTACCCTACCTACCGACTCTACCTACCTACCCTACCTACCCACCCTACCTACCTACCCTACCTACTTACCCTACCTACCTACCCTACCTACCTACCTAACCTAACCTAAAAAAAAAAAAAAAACTTCACATATACCATCTACTAAATAGTCCGAACAAAGCCTAAACCTTTTTTTTTTTATAGGTGAGCCCGTTCTGGAGTCATAAAATTACAACGAAAAGTGGCATTGATTTTTATAGATATAGATACTAGAGAATTGCTCCAGTTGTCACACTTACCAATTCCTACCAATGGCAACCTGCGAACATTGGGCTTGGCTTAGACAAAATTCCCCTTATTACAAAACAAGGTTTATCTTCAGACCCAGGTTTAAAATATGGAGCCATTATTGAACTTCGAACTTTATTCCGACTATGGTAAAGAACCTAAACACAAAACTGACAACTTAGTACCGAACTAAGTTTTCAGTTTTGTATAAAGAACGGTATTTCATTCTCTGTTACGTTCTTATTACAAAAACTGGCTCCATGGTTTAAGCCATGTCAAACTATAAATCTTGTTTTGTAATAAGGCGGAATAGGTTTAGGTAGGTATCAACTTTCCCAACTATGTTGGGGTCAGCTTCCAGTCTAACCGGATGCAGCTAAATACCAGTATTTTATATGGAGTGACTGCCTATCTGACCTCTACAACCCAGTAACTAGGTAATACAAAACCTCTTGGTAAGACAGGTTGTCGGAATTTCCGACTTCTGACGACCCGTAACTACTGTCAAAGATGGCAGCCACGAATGGCAGCCGAGACCAACGTCTTAATGTGCTTTCCGAGGCACGGATGAGTCTCGGTATGTAAAGATGGTCACCCATCCACGGACCAACCCCGGCAAGCGTAGCTTAACCTGACGGATCGACCCACGTACACGACTGTTATTATACTTGGCCATGACCTCTTCAAGTTTAGGTAGGTATATATCTACCTATTCGTGTAATCTGTACAAATTTTCAGTCGAAACACTGTAACCCACCCATTTCTCTCGGCAGGTAATTTTATTCCGACCACGTGGCTCTTTTATGTGCAAACGCATCCAATAGGAAAGAATAGAATATAAATAAAATTGATCGTAATCATTTACCTCCCGCCGAGTCACACCGCAACCAAAGCGTTGTCTCTTTATTCTCTCATTTAACTTCTAAAATGTAATTAAGAACAACAGCTTCAACTAAGCACATGTAATTATAAACACCCTTGCCTTGAGGAATATTAATAATGTGTTCTTAGTCCTCAAAGTAATAGGTTTGCGTGCGCGACGCACCGCTCTTGAAATTGAATGTAAACATAAGGTCCCATCACGGTATTTTATCACCCCACGTACACACGGGTCCTGGTCCTCACTGCATACTTAAATATGTATGAATTAATTAATTAATATTTGTTTAAGATACGTCTTTAAGCTGAAGAGAACTTCGGAGCCGTTAACATACTCTCCTATCGCAGAAAATTCTGATGAGAACCGAGTTAAAAGCGGCTTTATGGAGTTATATGGATTTTTTATCGAAATTAAGCTTGCTACTCGGAAAAAGCAAACTTTTTAACATAAACTAATTGATGCCTGAACAACTTGTCCCAATTTTAAGTAACAATATCTTTAATGTTATATCGTATCGTAGGTAGGTCTAGAGTATTAAAGTTACCTTAACCCAGCTCCTGCTGAGTTAATGTAAATTGCCAAGATTACCTTTATCGCGTTACATCCTTAAAGCCAAGATCACGCCCAAGGCGATATCGTTAAAGAGGTTATTATAATATTTATAATGGAATACGGTTCACAGCTTTCACAGAATTTACATCTCATCAAATTCTGGCGCACACGTGTCAAAATCTGAATAATATTTCAATTATCACAGTAATGAGAGGATAAACGACGCCAGTTTACGTGAAAATAATAATTTTGATTTGCAGCCTGTGTATTTTTCAGCATTCAAAAACAAATTTATTTCTAGCAATACGCATCCAATTAAAATACGTCCAGTTAGCTGCTAAAATAAATAACGCTCCCATGAAAATACATTGCTGGAAAACCAAAAATAAAACTAAAAGATTTCAATTAATTTTATTTGCGACCACATACGGGCAAAGTGAACCAATATCTGTGTGTGTTTACGGATGACAGCAATTAAGGGGCGCATGTTGTTTGCGTCCGGCGTCCGGTGTCAAGTGTCGGACACGGCGTGGCGTGTCACCCCCGCACCCCGCTCCCCCGCGCCCTTCAAGCTCCGTCCCGACCAACCGCCATTTATCGCCTACCCGCCTTTACGATACATTTTTGAAAATAGTTTCCCTAAATGAAAAGTTAATATTGGATCGGTTTTCAAAATGTATGCAGGCAATTACTACCCGCCATTGATGTATTAAATTAGGAAGATAGGCCACTCTCTAACATCACGTAAATATTAAATGGACTAGAAACACTTTCATGTAAATACACCCACACAACTACATTTCCCGATGTCGTGCGTCATGTGCTCGACAACCGAAATAGAGAGACATTACACGGGGTACGCGGGCTACAGCGGGAACGACAATAATTGTCACTATTACGTGCTACACAAACGCCAATTCTAGGTCGATTGTGTCCTTTTCCCCTAATTTATGCGGTCCACGTCGAGGAGCGCGTACCATATCTTCCTATTTTAATACATCAATGCTGCCCGCGAACGTTTGGACCGTTAGGCTAAGTACTATGAGAGTGCGATTGTCGCAACCCAGGGCGCCCAGCCCTGGGTTGCACGCCACAATTGTGGCGATAAGTCCCCTCTTTGAGGAGTGGCTAGAGAGGCGTCCTCACCTTCCGCTTGACGCAGGTCCTCACCGGAAATGGTTGTTTCGGGAGGTTCCTGATCAGGATAAAGCGGGAGGAAACGCCCGGGTGTCACCACTGTGTGGATCGCCCGGAGGACACTGTGGAGCATAGGGTGGAGGTCTGCCCGGCTTGGGCGGAGCACCGCCGTGTCCTCACGGAGGCGATCGGCGGCGGCGATCTCTCGCATCCGGCCCTGGTTGAGGCCATGGTTCGGAGCGAGTGCATGGGAGGCCGTTACCTCTTTCTGTGAAGCAGTAATGCTCGCGAAGGAGGAGGCGGAATGGGTGAGGGAGAGGCAAGGTTCGCGCCCTCGGACGGTGAGTGATGGGTAGCTCGCCGTCCGATAAAGGCCAGGCCCGGGTCGAAGGCGCGTTGTGTTCCACGCGCGCCGCAAAGAGATGTCAGCACCAACTGACGGGGTCCGTTAGGACCAATGCCTGCCAGGGTTGCGAGTTTGTACGAAAGGGATATCGTGGCCCTGGCACACAGGCAACGGAAGGAACACGGGTAGGTTTTAATCAGTAAAAGTCTGACACGCCCTCCCGCTCCGCCAAGAGCGGGAAAAGTTATTTGATAATATCCTACCCAAAACAAAAAAAAGGCTAAGTACTATCGAATTAACTAGAGTGGAACTAAAAATTCATTTGAGAGTAGAGAATGCTGTTGGAACTGTCTCCAAGCTAATGCACGTTTATGGTTATTTGGCAGTTGAAATTGCACGTAAATATTCCTATTATTCCATAAATTATTATTTTACTATTGGTGTTCGAAACAATGCTTTGAGCAGAATATCGTAATAACCCACGTGTATTTGCCATTCGCTACATTTGCCCGATCACATCGACTCTGATACGCATCTATTGATTTTCAATAAGCCTGGTTTAGTCGTTGTGCACTATTCGCTAAATACTCATGTTTAGTAAGCTTGCTTTTAGGCAATACATCGACATTAATGGGAACGATACAAAAAAGAAAACTTAAATACCTAGTATATTATTATCACCGTGGGAACAACATAAATTGGAATGTGGAACATTAAATTAACGTACTAATGTTTTATTTATTTTATTTTACTATTGGTTCTTAATTAAAATATACAAGCTAACTCTAAAATATGTACAGTATGTACAAGTATAATTATAATAAAATAATAAAAAAGGAGGGAAGTGCTCATTGGGCATCAAAAAAATCGTCCGTTTCGCTATCAACGGGAAAAGTGCCCAAAAGGCTGGCAGCATTGCCACGTTGGATGGCAATACTGATTCTTTGAGCTAAAAATAGGCCAGCCCTCTGGTCATGTGAAGAGTCGACCAACCGCTTGGCGATGTCCCGAAATACTTGATGAGCACTCGGACCCAACCCCAAACGGCTCAAACATATAGCTCCCAATAAGGTTGTTATATTTGCGCCGTTTGAGGTTTTCTGCTCCTCCAGCTGCCGCCCCAGCACAACTCACCGTGCTAGGAAGATGAGATGGCGCGAGGGTGTCGACACAGCTTGCATCCCACACCAAAGGCCTACCCAACTTCCACGGCATTATGGTCATTACGTACTAATTACTTACTTAATTAATTTGCTACGGCTCAAATAAAAATACTTATAAAGTATCTTCAATTAATTAAATGAATCCAGACTGATAGTACAAATATGGCTAAACCTCAAATCGGATCAACAAAAGGGTTGGCCTTAACTGCTATCTTCGCCGCGACTTTTCAAACTGCGAGGAAGGACATTATATTTTAGAGCCGAAATTGTGGGTTTAAGTGCCTCATAAATTTTGATGAATATTAAAGTGATAGGTACTTAAAATCTAAGTATCTAATAGTCGCTTAATTGTATAATATAATTTTGCTTCTAAGTGGACAAGCGTATTTTGAATCGTCGATTTTTCCTTTTTATTATCCTTTTCTTACATCAACACCTTGATATTGGAATCCATACGTTACGGTAACGATTGCGTTAACTGTCGAAATGTGTCACATATTGCACACTCTGTGCGTACATCTAATACGTGTTGGGACCAACGAATACGGGTATTTTTCTGAACCAGAACGTAAGAGAAATGATCGCATAAAATACGAAATTGACAACATTTTTTCGTCAAATCATTTCGATTCCGGACCAAAAAGAATATACATTATGTTGGGGTTTCTGCGTCAGGTCGTCGTCGTGTCAGCGTTTTTTGATTAAATCAGACACAAGGCTCCTTATGATAACATGTAATAATATAGTTTTACAGGTGGTCTTTTTCACAATAGATAAATTTGCTTTCGTCCGTTATAATTTGCGTGAGAACGTTGTCGAGTCACCAAGACAGTGAAAATCCGCAGGGCGTCGCTCGTGTCGCGCCGCTGGGCTTGCTCCTTCCCCGCGCACCGCCTTCATCCCATCGATTGGTGTGGTTAGTCGCCAGTAGATGACGTTGTGCTCGTCAACATGCCCCCGGCCTTGGAAGCACCAGGTTCCAATGGAGCTGCGATGCGGCTGGTTCGATCGTCATCCGGATGCAGGAGCGGGCAAATTTTCGGATAGGATCGCCGAATAACGCCTGTCGCTGTTTTGATGGTTGCCACGCGTGAGATGCCGTCCTTGCCGCGGAATGTCTGCAGCACTCGTCCGAGGCGCCACTTCAACGGTGGTAAGTTGTCGTCTTTGATTAGGACGACGGTTTCAGGGGTAAGTGTGTCCTGGTTGATTTGCCACTTCGTTCTCTTTTGGAGTTCAGATATGTACTCGGTTGACCAGCGTTGCCAGAAGTTCTGCCTCATTTGTTCCACGCGATCGTATCGCGGCAGGCGCTGTGTAGACGTCGCAGTGAGGTCCCGACTGGCGGGTGCGGTGAGCGGTCGGCCAATCAGGAAATGAGCAGGACATAAGGGAAGCAGGTCGTTCGGGTCTGTGGACATTGGGTACATGGGTCGGGAGTTGAGGATAGCTTCAATTTGTGTCAATATCGTACTCAACTCTTCGTACGTAAAATGTGCATTGCCCATAATGCGAGACAAATGAAATTTACAGGACTTGACCCCTGCCTCCCACAAACCACCAAAATGAGGCGAGTACGGCGGAATAAATGTGAATTCTATGGAGTTATTAGTTGTAAAATCTATGATATCTGCTGATGAAGAATCTAAAAATTTTGAAAATTCTTTTAAAGCTCCTACAAAGGTCGTGCCATTGTCAGAGTAAATCTGTAATGGTTTGCCACGTCGAGAGATGAAACGTTTCAACGCCAGCAAATATGCTTTAGTAGTAAGGCTTGTGACCAATTCTAAATGTATTGCGCGCGTAGTAAAACATACAAAGAGACAGATATAACATTTAGTTAACTTTGCCCCCCTCCCGGCACGGTTCAGCATGAACAATGGCCCAGCATAATCCACGCCACTACGTATGAATGGATACCCTGGCTCCAAGCGCTCGGTAGGTAAGTTACCCATTTGTATGTGTAACGGTTTAGGTCGCATACGCTTGCACCTCATACATGTGTGCACCACTTGTTTAGCCAAGTTACGCCCTCTAATAGGCCACCAAGTATCACGAATTGTGGCCAGTAATAGTTGAGCCCCTGCGTGTAATAGTGATTTATGTTGATGCTCAAATATAAGGCGAGTCAATCTGTGTTTACCACACAACAACAAAGGATGTTTTTTGTCATATGAGAACGAGTCTGAATATGATAGTCTGCCCCCTACTCTAATTAAATCGTGTTCATCTAAAAAAACATTTAAACTAGAAATACTGCGTGGACATTTTAATTGACGATTTTGTTTTAATGTTTTATAAACATTTAAGAAAGATTGTTGTTGTGCTATTCGGGTTAAAGTTTTAATTGAAATATCTAATTCATCCATCGATAGGCAACCTGTGAGCCGTTCTGCCTTTAGTTTTTTACGGCTGTTGTTCGTGAAACGCATAATGTACGCCACTACGCGTCGCAAACGATTAAAACATGAGTACCTATCGAATAGAAAGGAATCTGCATTTACTTGAACGAGCAATGAAGTTTTAAGTGATTTTAATTCAGGTAATTCATCGTGAGTAACATTACTGTAAGAATTAATATCTTGTTCCCATTGTGTGTTAGGAACCCGTAAAAATCGCGGTCCGCGCCACCACAAGTCACAAGTTTTAAGTATATCTAGATGCACACCGCGCGATAACAAATCAGCTGGATTTTGTTTACCGGCAACATGAAGCCACGGCTTATCGCCCGTGAGTTCATTAATTTGTACGACGCGGTTCTGCACAAATGTTTTTAATAAATTAGGTGACATTTTAAGCCATCCTAAAACTATTGTTGAGTCTGACCAAAAATATACGTTGTTGAAAGTTAATCTTAATGAGTTACTTATTTTCGTAAACAACTTTGCAGCTACTAGCGCGCCACACAGCTCTAAGCGCGGTACGCTAACCGGTTTAACGGGAGCGACCTTACTTTTCGCACACAACAACGTGACTGATATTACGTGTGCATCTGTATAGCTGCGTATATATGCGCAGGCGCCGTATGCGTCTTGCGAGGCGTCACAAAATATATGTAACTCAATAATGTGTGTATTTTCTCCAATAACATAACGTGGAATGCGTATGTCTTGTAAATTGACTAATTTATGAATGAATTTTTGCCATTCTACTAGTATATGGTTAGGAACTGCGTCATCCCACCCTATCTTACATAGCCACATCTTTTGTAATAGAATTTTAGCTATAATAATATTGGCTGTAAGTAAACCTAAAGGATCATATATCTGCGCGATGACTGAAAGAATATTGCGTTTGGTAGCGTGGGTTACGTCATGATCATATTTTGTGCTAAAATACAATTCATCGGATGAATAAAACCATCCCATGCCTAGTGTTTTGGTATGACAATTTTCTCCTAGTGAGAATTCCTTAGAAGTAGACGGTAACTCTGTTTGTGGAATTGATGAGTTAAATATCCATTTTCTAAGGGAGAAACAACCCGATTCTAATACTTCAGAAACATCTTTGCATATTTCTAGTAACCTGTGCTGATCCTGATGTCCCGTTATTAAATCATCAACGTAAAAGTCGTCATTAATTACTTGTGCGATGACGTCATCTGTACATTCTAACGCGAGTTCTTTTAAACATCTAATACTGAGATACGGCGCGGACGCCGTCCCGTAAGTGACGGTGTTAAGTTGAAATACACCGAGCGGCTCAGAAGGATCTTCCCTCCAAAGTATTAGTTGCAGATTTCTATGATCAGGCTGAACTAATATTTGCCGATACATTTTCTCAACGTCGGCGCATGCTACATATTTGAATTGTCTAAAACGGAGTAAAATTGAAAACAAATCGTTTTGTAACGTAGGCCCAATGTGTTGTATGTCGTTTAATGATTTGCCCGAAGTGGACTTTGCACTTGCATCAAAGACAACTCGAAGTTTGGTTGTTGAACTATGTTCCTTGTAAACACCATGATGTGGTAAAAAATAACAAGGTGAAGAGTATTCTGATATGCGACTCATGTGACCCAGACCTAAATATTCACTCATAAAATCGTTATACATTTTTCTATAGCTAGGCGCGCTCCTAATTAGTTTGCGTTCGAGTGCAAGAAACCTATTTTTTGCCATAGAAAATGTGTCATCTAAAACATCAGCTGATTGGCTGAGTGGAATGCGCACAGAAAAACGACCTTTAACGTCGCGTAAAGTCGTATCTTTGAATAAATCTTCGCATGCACTTTCATCTTTAGTGAGATTGTTATGTGTTGAAGATATTTCTTCCAGTTCCCAAAATCGTTTGAGATCTGAATCTAATGTGTGCGTGATATTACAATGAGTTAGGTTAACGCGTGAAACCTTTTTATGAACAGTCCCCGATATGACCCAACCAAGTTGTGTGTTTTGTAAATATGGACCATTCGGCAACCGTATCAGACCTTCACTAAGAAGGTCCCAAAATTTATCTGCCCCTAACAATAAATTAATTTCACCAGACAGATAGAATTCTGGATCGGCAAGTTGAACATTGCCTGGTATTTCTATGTGGTAATTACCTCCTAGTGATGGTAATTGTGCCGTAATACGAGGCAAAACTAAACAACTAAAGTGCGTGCTATACGTGTTCGTTTTGGATCGCAACTGAATACGACATGATTGCGTGGATTGGGATATGGTATTACCTACCCCTATAACTTGAACAGTGGACTGTATCAATGAAAGATTAAGTTTTTTACAAAGCGATTCAGATATGAAGCAATGTTGGCTCCCATTATCGAGGAGAGCTCGCGTTGTGTGATATTTATGATGTTCGTCCGCTATTTCCACTAATGCGGTCGATAGTAATACCGGATTTAGAAAACATTGCGCTTTGGTATTACTATCTTCCTTATAAATTGTGTGAGATTTGTGAGAAGTGATGAGCGGCATCTGTATGTGTGAAGCACTCGTATCATTTGGTTCAGACTGTGGCACTATTTGCGTGATGTGAGCAACAGCTGATGATGTACGAGCGTCGACAACAGCATCTGTGTGAATTAAACTGTTGTGTTTTTTGTTACAATGTCTGCACGGCCCATACCAACACTCGTTTACTGCGTGATCAGATCGTAAACAATTACGACATAACTTTTTCTCCTCAATGAAATTTAATTTATCTTTAAGAGATAAATTAAGGAAATCTTCACATGAGTAAACCGGGTGATTGGAACCGCACTGAGCGCATTTGTAACGTGGTGAATTTGATGGTTTTTTGTTATTGTTATCTTTGCGTGTAATAACATGACTGTGTGATTTTGTGACCAACTGTTTCTTTGTGTGAGTGTCTACTGATTGTTTGCTTTGAGGCCTAATTGATTCTAAAAAATCAGCACGATCCTTGAGGAATTTCATTAATTCAGACAGCTTTAATTTGCCTACTTTCGGGAGGGTACTTTTGTAACTTTCCCACTCGCGATCGGTCAAGGAATCTAACTTGGAAGTTATTATGTGGATAATTAAAGTATCCCACATATCTGTAGGTTCTTCTAACGTTTTTAGCGCCCGAATGTTTCTTAAAACTGTATCTATTAACTTGCGAATTTGAGAAGCTGATTCTTTATTCATCGATTGAGCATAGAATAAAGCTTTGACGTGATTACTAACTAGCAAATTATCATTGTTATACCTATTCTCTAAGAGACTCCAAGCGACTAAATAGTTGTCGGAAGAGAACTCCAGAGCCTTAACTACTTGTAGTGCGTCACCCGTAAGAACTGAACGCAAGTAGTGGAACTTCTGCACATTGTCTAGATTGTCACTATTGTGTATCATTGATAAGTAAGTATCGCGAAACTCGAGCCATTGATCATATGAACCGTCGAATTTCGGTAATGAAATTGTGGGTAACTTCATGCAATTAAAAGTGCGACTTTGACCACTGACATTTTGGGTGGAAGTATCTTTCAAAATACATTTAGCCTTGCCCACAATAGCATAAAACTGATTTTGAAACGTTTCTCTCTCTAGCATTTCCCCGTCCAACTGACTATCTGACACAATGGAATCTAATTCATCTTGTATAATAGAATATTGATCGATTAGTAATTTAAAGGCATGAAAACGCTCATCTAACTCAGCTTTCTGAGCGTCCGTTATTTGCGAAACATCTAATGAATGCACATATTTAGAGAACAAAGTTAATTTTCGCTTAACGGTACCTCTTTTCTTAACTAAATCGCGAATGATATCTTCAGTACTTTCTATTTCTACAATTGAATGCCTTTTATTGGTGCTCATTTTGGTGGCTTGCAAGAGAAAATGATCAAGTACTTACAGTTGACCGGCGGCGTAAGCCCGAGCAATGTAGGTAGACGCACAACGATAACGATATTAGCACAAACTGAGCACAGGACTTTGGATGGAAATTGGGTGGATTGACCTGACCGTTGCTGAAGATGGTGCTTGCTGCTTCGGATGAACGTTCGGCTCGAAGGTCCAAAATGTTGGGGTTTCTGCGTCAGGTCGTCGTCGTGTCAGCGTTTTTTGATTAAATCAGACACAAGGCTCCTTATGATAACATGTAATAATATAGTTTTACAGGTGGTCTTTTTCACAATAGATAAATTTGCTTTCGTCCGTTATAATTTGCGTGAGAACGTTGTCGAGTCACCAAGACAGTGAAAATCCGCAGGGCGTCGCTCGTGTCGCGCCGCTGGGCTTGCTCCTTCCCCGCGCACCGCCTTCATCCCATCGATTGGTGTGGTTAGTCGCCAGTAGATGACGTTGTGCTCGTCAACACATTATTTGTACCTTTTTCCATTAGGTATACAAACTTACAAAGAGATACAACAGTACGTAAGAACATTATATACATTTTTTAGGCTTAATAGACTGTATTATAGCTTTGTAAAACCATTTTCTATTTTGTAAAGTACTTGGTACTTGTTGACGGGCCTACACTGTCATCCCATACCTATTAACACTGTAACTTGAAAACATTGTAAATGCCCATTATTTTTAAAAGAGTAACCGTAGAGTTTCTTGCCGGCTCTTCTCCATAGGAAACGACCAATTGGAACCGTGCACTTAGATTTTGACGTTTCATAAGCACCCATGTAGGTTTAAGGCTTCTACATACTGGCGATTTTTCATAGAAATTGTTCTACAAGCCTTCATGTGAAATGTATTTTTTTATCACGCATTATTGCATTTTTCCCATGTACCACCTACGCAGTAACTACAGAACGGCAGTGCTACTCGTATGATCCTTAAATAATCCCATTGTCTCGCCCACATTATACTTACATCTTGTTATTGTGTGTGGTTATTTCGTGTAAATAACATAGATCATGTTATTTTTTTTTCACGCTATATTCAACATGAGACACCTATTTCACATTCCATGTATGTACTACATTGTCTACACTATTTTCATTAATTAGAATAATCATTTAAATTGGAATAATATGTCAAAAAAATAAACGGACGATCGCATGAAACTTATTTTAACATAAAATATAATCTACTAGCTGTTGCCCGCGACTTCGTCTGCGATTCAGGTTTAAAAGTAGCCTATGTTCTTCTCCAGGTCATGATCTGACCCATGTGACAAATTTCATCCTAATCCGTTCAGCCGTTTTAACGTGAAACATGCTAACGGCGCCCCCGCCTCCAGGGTCGTCTTGCGCTCATTGATAATAATTTGGCAGTAGGTACCTAACTGTACGGCGATTGTATTGTAAGTAATTAAATGGTGATAACATTTTCCATCACACCTAAATATTTTGGGGACAAAATATAACATGGTGTAAAAATTATTGAAATCGATTCAGTTCCTTATTCTGAACAAACTATAGGTATTCAGGTTTCGCATATACTAAAAATAATGTTTTATATACACAACATGTCCCAGAATTAACGCACAACTTCTTAAGGGGTCAGTGTACTCATTATTATGAACAACTTTTACTATGGGACCAAACCTGAAATGGCGAATAAAAACTCCGCTGTTTCCTATATTTATGTTCGAATAACTCGTCAAAATGTCGGCAACAGCAGTTTTTTTGTTAATGCGAATGTGACTGACCTTTTGGAAGGGGCAACTAGAATCAATTCTATTTTTTTTTTTTGTAATTCTTGACGTTCAAAAGTGCAAAGGAGGCAAGGTTCTTTCCCCTATGGGGGAAACCGATCTAAACACTAATATTAACAGAATTAGGAAAAACTAAATTTTTATCAGCCTGGGGTCTTTTAGGAACAGTCACAGTATTTTCTTTCTTTTCTTTGACTGTCTATATATAGACATATTTATAACTTTGGTTGTAAAGTCACATTATTCCTCGTCTAGCGCGGTTCACTTACTAGCCGAGGTGGGTTAGAGATGATGGATTACACCATTTATATGGAATTCGTATTGGTATTACTCCGTTTAAAGGCTATCATAGCTCAGTGTGTGATGGATTGTTCTTCGTAAACTATAGATTATCGCGGCCATCGCATAAATGTGTTTTGGGAGGCCTCTTGGGGTTTTTTTTGCAATAAATAGGTCTTTTTTGCATTCAATTTCCTATTTTGAGTCATTTAAAACATGGTTGTGCATACTGCCCAATATAACCTCCCCTTTGGGATATATAGGTGCGGTTCTACACAACCGAAATCCAAAAAAACACTACAAAATGAAAAATATCTTTAATTTCGGAACTCAGTGTCGTCTCTGATCTGTATTTTAGTTTTACGCCACCGACTTCCGAAATTAAAGTTATTTTTTACTTTATAGTGTTTTTTATAAGTCGAGTGTTTTTTTTTCACTTTTTAGTCAGTCAGTTTGTAATTTATCTAAGTAAAAATAGCCTAATGTCAACTGCTCATCACGTTTTACAAAATATTGGTTTTCCCGATGCAGGGACGTTAATTGTTGAGGAGTTCTCCTACTATAAAAAATTCCCAAATCGCTAGGTGTGCCTATGAAATTTGAGGATTTCCCTTGATTTCCATGGGATTCCCTAATCAGATTCTGACTTGGTGACAATGGGCCCACCCCGGGAGTATACCGTTTCGAACAAAAAAATATTTTCAAAATCGACGGAGAAATCGTTGAACATACATAAAAAAAAAATCTGCAGACGAACATATTACAACCTCCTTCTTTTTGAATCGTTAAAAATGGAACCTTATCGTTTAATTTTTGGTACGGAACGTGTAAAAATGAATAAAAAACTACGTATGGAAAATGTTCGGTGTATTTTATGCAAATAATTTCCTTTCCCACATTTAAAATTCGGTTTAGCACTGGTAGGTAAAACCATGGAACAACTCATCAATATAATTATTTGAATTTCATCTATACATTGCAAAAAGAGCGCTTCTCATTAAATGGAACCCAAGTTACGTGCACGAATTCAATAGAAATTCCAAATAACGACGAAAATTTCAAATTTCCGGTTCAATGCATGCATGCCATACAATTTTCACGGCAAAGTCTACCAGTCTCTGTGCTCCAATAAAGCAGTGCCGTCCAATAGACACGGGTGTTGTGTCGGCAGACAATGGCTGACAGACACCGTGGGAGCCGTATACCGCACATGACACGAATAAAATGCGAAGGATAGAGTTAAACGAGGGTTAAGTGCTTCAAATATAACTTAGGTAAATGTTATATTTTCGAGGGATATTTAAATAAATAAAAGTATCTGTATGTAAAAACATACAGATACTTAAATTAAATCTATTAAATTTAAGACTCGCAGATGTCTCAATTCGTACTTTTAGCTAACATGTTATATTGCCTACAAAGTCTTGGCACAGCGGCGTAATGGTAAGGTAAGGTTACTTTTTGAGCCAGGGATATAACATAAATCGTATGTGTTTTGCCTATCAATCCGATTCAGAACTTTAACAAACTCAAAAGTTCAGTGCACTCACTTTTTACGGCATAACCGCTTTTCCATATTATAGACAAGTTTTCATTCATAACCTCACATTGTGCCATGCTGCTCTTGTTTATCTGATATCAACTCCGGTAATAGTCGAGAGACCCACTTACCTGGAATCATCTATACGAGTACAACCAAAAATTAAATCTCAAACTAAAAATATACTTTAGCGTTAGCGGAAAATATTTTAATCTAGCACAATCCCACTTTCTAATTTTAGATTGTGACATCAGCCGCTCAACGCGCTGGTCTAGAACACCGTATCAGCGCGTGCTCTGGGTACACAGCAGATCCTGTGAACGCTGTAGGTTTAACAGTGGGGAAAGATGCGTTGGGAACCCATATGAAGCATCGTCAATGAATCTGCCCAGCCTTGTCCCAACTATGTTGTGGTCGGCTTCCAGTATAACCAAATGCAGCAGAATACCAGTATTTTACATGGAGCGACTGCGTATCTGACCTCCACAACCCAGTAGCTGGGTAACATACCCCTTGGTAAGACTGGTTGTCAGACTTTCGGCGCTAGTAACGATTGTCAAAGATCCACGAATGACAGCTGGGACCAACGACTTCACGTGCTTTCCGAGTCACGGAGGAGTCTCGGTATGTGATGGTCAACCATCCACGGACCAACCCATGCGGCTGTTATTACTTTTATTACTTAGCCACGAGCTCCTACCATATGAAGCATCGTAAGAGTTCTAATACCTATATATACGAAACGACCGTATCAGATTCACGAACATACACCTTTAAAGGAATTTATTGTAATAAGGATAAACGATATCTTCCCAAGTTCCTGGTTGTACGGAAGTTTATCTTTAACATAGAGCTGAGGACCTAGACAAAGTAACATTCGATTGGCGATGACGCTAGTAGAAAAGCCACAAAATGTATGGGGTTGACATAAACGAATAGAAATTAGGTAGACAATGCTAATTTCTGTTCGTTGATATACAGTATGTAACAAAAACCCTGCTGTTCCTTTGAGGGACGTATACATTTACCTACAAGCACAACATTGGTGGAACTATAATTAAAAAAAAAAAAATATTGGCTAGTCGAGACGTCAAAATCAAAGAATGAAAGAGGTTAGAAATCAGTTAAACATTACAAATATTAATAATTAAAAATTATTTTAATTATTGTAGTTGAACAGTTTTTATAAATGACTTGCTTTATTACGTATGTACGTATACCGATTCTTAAAACGTAGGTAGAAACAACAACAGGGTTTTTGTTACATATTGTATATGATCACGTGACATTTAATCATTCGATTCCATGAAACGAATCGACAGCGTCGAACTTTATCGTCCATAGAGATGCGTAGCCAAGTGGCACTTTTTAACGCATTATTGCTAGTTTTTGTTTCGTATGAAGGAATTCGAATCGAAAACTAGCGATAACGCTTGTCAAAAAGTGAAATAACGATAGCGATTGTAGAAATAGAATCCTACCGAAGCGAATGCCACTTGTCTAGGCTCTCTGGGCGGTATTCAAAACGATATCAGTGACTCGATTTCTGGTAGATTCTTATGATCTCATTTTCTTCCGAATAGCACCTAAAAGTAATGGCGTATCGTTAAAATTGCTTCCAGCCATTCTCATGTCTTTGAATTAATGAAGTGTAATAAGCCAAGAGATAAGGAAGCTTCTGATCCGCCGATGTGACCTACTTTGTAAACGAAGGGCAAATAGGATAGTAAAAAGAAAACGAGTGAGCCAGTAGTCGCGTATGATGTGTAACATCTGAGATCTCACCTTGGTAATAAGCAACTGAGCAGCGGCAGAAATTAACCATAAAGTTTAATACTGAAATATTTATTCAAATAATTATTCATTACTAGTGGTCGCTGGGCACTGGTCGGAAGTCGACCCGCTCTACTTACAATCTATATAGTACTTACTAATTCCATGAGTACACTAATTCCATGATATTATAAAGTTCTTACTAATTCCATGCTATTAAAAAAACTTAAGTACTAATTCCATGCTCAAGCTGTCACTTCCTGTTACACACTTCCGTCCCTTTTGACGAAAACACTCCCACAGAAAGAGAGGGAACAGATGTTGCACATCAAAAATGTCAGTGCCTGGTATCTTGTACAAAGTGTAACAAAATGTCAGTGTCGACTCCTAAAATATATTGTACAAAGTGTAACAAAATGTTAGTGTCGACTCTTAATATCTTGTAGAAAGTGTAACAAAATGTCTGTATCGACTCCTAAAATATCTTATGCAAAGTGTAACAAAATGTCAGTGTCGACTCCTAAAATATATTGTACAAAGTGTAACAAAATGTTAGTGTCGACTCTTAATATCTTGTAGAAAGTGTAACAAAATGTCAGTGTCGACTCCTAAAATATATTGTACAAAGTGTAACAAAATGTTAGTGTCGACTCTTAATATCTTGTAGAAAGTGTAACAAAATGTCAGTGTCGACTTCTATTATCTTGTATAAAGTGTAACAAAATCAACATAAAGGGACGGTTTACCCGCACAACAACATTACTAACTATTATCTAATCCAATACACCTTAACCTTCATGTAAATTAATCAAACAAGGAGTTCGGCGTCTATTTTGCAGTATACAGGGCCTTAATTGGCTATTAACCCCGTATTGTTCTCCGCTATTAAATAACCTTTAAAATAGGCATGAGGGTCTATAAGATACTCGTTTCGTGAAACTTCACGCCTCGCTTAACTTTAATGAAAGAACCGACTAAAATAGTCGATCGATAGCGGACACACCTTCCAGGCGGGTGGACAGGTAATACATAACGATAATAAAGCCGCACCTCGCCTTATTCTGCTAATAAACCTGATTATGTCCGACCGAGTACCGCAAGTGCCCGTATACCGACACGCTCAGGGTACACAATATAATCATAAATCGCATTCAACGTGATATCTCAGATCATATCTTCCCTTTGAAATGGAAAGTAGAACGAGCCTAGCTGCACAGAACAGAATAATAGATTTTTCATAAAACTACCCTACATACCATGAATGGATATTCGCAACAAAATCCGTGACAGCGCCAGCGCCCGCCCGGCCGCGGGACTAAATTGAAAAGCTTTTGAAAGCCTATTGCCCGAGCCTATTTTCGTATCGGCACTGATCAATGAAATGATTTTTCAGGCAGTGCAAATATTCTTTCACACATGTTTCCAATAAGCGAGAGATCGGTGAAAAACGATGTACCCATGGGAGAAATACGCTGCTTTAAAAATGATCACCTTGCCTCGTCAGTCATTTCAGGGGGAGTTTCGGCGTAATGTATCGGATGAGAGTGTTCTCGAAAATTGCAAGCACATGCAAGTCATGTAGCGAGTAGCTGTGATGTGCTCTGCGTAAAAACCCTTTTAAATATTTAGACGTAATAGTAGATATAAGTGGATTTCCTTGGAAAAAGAAAGTATACATACTTTTTATAGATCATAAAAACCATGCATTCTAAATTTTGCAAGAGTTCGCTCTTGGAGCTTTTCTTATCTCCTTACATAATAGATAAGTTGGTCATATGTGTGTGTGATTTTTGTTAACAATTCTTGCTTTCCTTATTATTACATTGAATATCATGTTAGGCGATGCGTACAGGTCCCTATAGGTATAATAAAATGTGCCCACTCAACAATTTAACGTAAAGCAGAATAAACTAAGAAAACCTGGGGACCTACTCCGAAGCGTTAATACGAAGTATCGGCCGAATGTTCCTTGTTCCTTTTTTAACTTTGGATCCTTACCCGACTTATAGTCACATTTTTGACTTTGGCTTATCTCTTTGACTGTATTTTTTTTTTTCGCCGTTGTCACCCTTAGTTAGCCGTCATCAAACAACGGCCGAACATTCGGCCAATACTTTGGATTTATATTCGGAGTAGACCCCCTGTTCTGTTTCCTGTTTATTAAAATTCTACAAACTACTCCTGTAAGGCGGTCATATCAATATACTTGTCGTCGACGAGAGCGAAATTGTCAATGGTTTATAGTACGAACCCTCAACTACAAAGCGCATTAGCATCGATTTACATAAACGGATTGGAGTTCTTAGTCCAGTCGGATTTAAATAATAAATGGCTGCTATTCGAGACTGTGTGGCGAACTAAGAAGTTTATACAAAAGGCACATCATTTATTAACATCCGACTTCCCCGCGGACATTGCCCGCCTTTTTTGGGGAGATTAATAGATTATGACCTCGATCAGGCACATTGTGTACTCCATCAAGCACATTATGTCCTGTCGATGATAGAAATAAATGACTTGACAAATATTCAGGACGTGTGTATCAGCTTATAGTTTATCGGTAAAATGGAAAAAAATATTACATCTTTTCGGGGTCAAACTAAAACTAAATTATAGATGGTTTTCGTATAGGTACACTTCCATAACCGCTTGAAAGAAATTAGGAAAAAAATAAATATCAAATGAAACTGTTTTATTGTTTCTGAGGTCTCAAAAAGTTGATAGTGAGTTTAGGCAACCTGTTTCTTAACTTTTAGAGAAGAAAAAAGTTATGAATGTAACTTAGTCATTTGTGTAGTGATATTGTTTTGTTTAAGCTGGAGCTAGACTTTTATGATCAGTTTAATATTTTTTATAAAAGAGGTTTATCTAAAAATACCATAAAGACAGCCCGTTTGGATAGTGGCAAGCCCAACGACCAATAGAAAAACAAATAAAAGAAAAAAACTTAATGGCGTCGCCGCGTCGCTAGATTATTTTGACAACTAATGGCCAGCTACGCATAATTTTAGTAATGAGGTTAGAAATGTATTATCAATTAAGTAAGTCCCTACTGGCCGTATAAAGCAAAAGAAAATATGCAAGCCGTTTTATATAAATAAAACCTAATGAAAAAGGAAACATTAATCAGGTAATCATTAAGGTAATCATAAATTAATCATTAAGGCATCACAAAACTATTGAGCATGTCAGTTTTCAGCAGTTTCGAATTGGATGATAAATGTATGAAGGAAAGTAAATATTTCAATAAAATTATTTATAACATTATTTTCAGTTCTTCATGTTTTGATTTAATCTATACATTTTTCCATGACAGATCAAAACAAACGTTGACATATAAGAGCAATCATACTCATCATGATTATCCTACACGTAGTTGTTATCTAATACAATTTTATTATCGCGCAAACTCTTCACGAAATAAATTGGTCCTCCCGTATTCTCTGGAGAAATTACATGAAGAAGTCCAAGGAGTTGTAGTGTTGCCACGCTTGTTAATCAGAAGTACCTAAGGAAACTAATATAGAAAATTCCTGTATTTCGTCTAACCCTGGCCTTAGTTGGGCACTTCAGATAAGTATTATTGCTTATTTCTGTAAAAATGCTTTAGCTGCAAAATAATAATTATGAAAATGAGTGAGAATATTTTTGTAATACAAAGGCATTTTGTCGTCACTAATGTGAAGTAATGTGTCAACGGAATAAGAATGCTATTCGATATATTAGATGGAAACAATACATACAACATTATGATTAAGGTATCCAGGAATTGGATATGTGAGTTCGGTTCAATAATTTGTTATTGTCTCTAACTGCAGTATTTCAGTCCGCTACACGAATAACATAACCACATAGGACCCACATCAATATTATTTGTAACAAATAATATGGCAGCTTTTCAATACGTCGAAAAGTAATATTAAACTTCACAGAATTAATCAAACTTTTTGTTTTACTTTAAAATAATATTAACCTCTGCTTATATTTCATCACAACTTTCAATTACAAACGGAAATGGCCGAAAGAAATATAATTTGGAGTTTTTCCTCGCAGATAAATGGTTGTTTGCAAGTTGCTGAGTTACAACAGTGAGACGGATTTAACTTTCAAGGCTCTGGGAATAAATGAATGTAATTTTGTGAATTTCAAGACGTGAACCGTGGAGCACGTGGTGTTGTGGATTGACATACAAGTAGGTAAGCCTTTTTAAATGTACTTACCCATTGATGTATTAAATAGGACGATATGGTACGCGCTCCTCGATGTGGACCGCATCAATTAGGGGAAAGAACACAATCTACCTACATTACTCTCGGTTTGCGGGGAATACCCGAATCGTAGTTTGCTTCCGAGTTGATATGGATACGTAACAGTGACAATTATTGCTATCTCGTTCCCGCTATAGCCCGCGTAATATGTCTCTCTATTTCGGTTGTTGAGCACATGACGCACGACATCGGGTCCATTTAATATTTACGTGATGTTAGAGAGTGGCGTATCTTCCTATTTAATAATGTACTTACCTAAATAAATCTAAAATCATGATTTAGTTTTTTCGCGTGTTTACTAATGTAATAAGTATATACTTGGTACACATTTGACATGCAAATTTTTTATACGTAGTCAGGGTATCTTCCTTTCCATACTTTTCTAGTTAAATATTATGTAAATAAGGGTCTCAAGCAATGATATTATATTAAACAGATATATTGTGAGCGCGCAATCGTGGAGACTCGAAAACGTCCTAATTGGGACGAACTGACTTTAGTCTGCGACACGCATGGCGACGAGTAATACGGTTAGTTGAAGCAGCAAAAACATTAAAAATGCCATAGTGTGTATTTAGAAAATGTACCAATTATGATACCAAAGTTAATAAAACACAAGGGATCTCATACCACATGTAAGTACGCAATATACTTCGATTTATTAATATATTTCAATTATTTTTCCTTTTTTCTTATATTCGGAGGTTATAAATACAGAAAGAAATGGGAATACATTTTTTTGTCGTGAGGACGACAAGGACGCATGCACTCCATTCACAATTTGCTATTCGGTGATTGGTGGCCAGAATAACGTTTGTTTACATTCACGCGCAATTGACAATACTACTAGCTGTCTCTTTTTTTCTTGTTTTTATCTTTTTATCAAGCCATCTCTTTTCTATCATTTTTACTTGTAGGGAAATGTAAAATGAATGAAAAGTGCTGCCGCTGCTGCGCGGAACAATTTTTTCGGTTGTTTTTGTGAGTGTTTAACATATACATATAATATCATTGGTCTCGAGCTTATTTCTGAAACATTTTAATTCCTATTCATCTATATGTACTTACACACGTACTTACTTTGATTCTCAGTATGAAGCTTATACATAATTTTAAAAAAAAATTGCTGGTCTTCCAGTAATCGCATATGATATGTGACATCTCACCTTGTTAATAGCAACGGAGCAGCGACAGAAATTAACCTCAAAATGAAAAAAAGCTAAATACTAAAATATATATTC
Source organism: Tiliacea aurago (assembly GCA_948098905.1). Taxonomy (NCBI): domain Eukaryota; kingdom Metazoa; phylum Arthropoda; class Insecta; order Lepidoptera; family Noctuidae; genus Tiliacea; species Tiliacea aurago. The sequence continues at coordinate 20,560,957 of OX402581.1, read as the reverse complement.
GAATAATTATTCATTACTAGTGGTCGCCCACTGGTCGAAATTCGACCCCCTCTACTTACAATGTATAAAGTACTTACTAATTCCATGAGTTCACTTATTCCATGCTATTATAAAGTACTTACTTATTCCATGCTCAAGCTGTCACTTCAAAAATAAAACTATACCTACCTATCGATTAACTTAACTAACAATTAAGGCAACAACAGGTCTTATACAGCATCACTAATGTACGCCGGACAACAAATACCAAATCAACAGCTCAAGAAGCTTGATGAGATCAGGCTTACGTATTTGTGGCACTTGTTATTCGAGACACATAACCAGTGGGGTCCGATGTAACCCCGCCCCGGTATGATCGTAGGCCTGGGATCTTGCGGACGTGATGTGCCGTGGCCCCGTGGTTTAAAATACACCCCAAAGTTGAGGCAAGTAGGTTCACCACAAAATTACAACAGGAAAATTACCACATTTAAGGTGTAAAACAAAATAACACTAGGGATTCCCTGAACTTTGGAATGGAACATTTAATATGAATACGTACAACGCTACAAGGTTATTTTGGCACGTCGCCAAAATCGGAACAAACGCTGCCATCTTGTTTTGTTAGTCTATAAAAATATAAAAATCAATTGCCGTGTTATATAAATCCTATCCTAACTATTATAAATGCGAAAGTGTTTGTTACGCTCTCATGCTGAAACGGCTGAACGAATTTGGATGGAATTTGCCACATGGCCTGGATTAGGATACAAAAAAAAAATCATCCCATTATTCTCACGAAATTGAGACTTATGCGAGTGAAACCACAGGGCGCAGCTAGTATTACATATAGAGGGTTATTTTTAAAACGTCAACAACCTCTTAAGGGGTCATTGTACTCATCATTATGAACAACTTTTACTATAGAACCAAAAATTATATCGCGAAAAATAAAACCAGCTGTTCCGTACATTTATGTTCGAATAATTCGTTAAAATGTAGGGAACAGCAGATTTTTTTTTCGCGATTTCAGGTTTGGTCCCATAGTAAAAGTTGTTAATAATGATGAGTACAATGACCCGTTAAGAGGTTATTGACGTTTTTAAAATAACCCTGTGTATGTATAATATAAAAACTAGAAAATGGCTCTACCGATTTGATTTGTTTTTGTTATGTTTGTCTCAATAATGGGGCCGTTTAGGAAAAAATAAAATTTGGGAAAACCCAAAGCAACAGCCGAAAAAACGAAAAATCAATTTATCTCACGTGTTACGACGTTCACTGGGTTTTAGTACACAATAATAATAATGACAGTGAGAATTTCACAAATGTTTCAGGCGCCAAATGATCCTTGTAGGTTGTAGTTATTTTCGACTTTTACCTAAATACTTGAAACTTCTCAAATACTTACGTAGCTTGAGTAGTTTAACATAAGCTTGCACGCAAGTTTTATACCCACTGAAATACTGCCGCAGAATAAAGACTCAGTTGGGCGCGACGCGATTCTAGTACAACAATTTCAAAGAAAACTTTATGGAAATTGTTCTACCAGAATCGCGTCGCACTGTCGCGTCGTGCCTGTCTGCGGGAGCCTTAAGTGACTTTGTGAAGTTAATTGCATGCGGTTTTATCGTGACCTTCGGCAAAAAGCCAAATAACTTTTTTGTGTATTCATCGACAAGTACTTAGGTATTGTTAAGCCACCTGTTTTAGGTTATTAATGGGTATAGAGGAATGAGGAACAGGGTGTAAAGTTCACTCATCCTCCATAGAAAAAGGAGGATCCTCCGACCAGACTGGTGTTGTGTCTGGTGGGCAACTGCCCGACAGTTGATGTCGGGATATTATATACAGGGTTATTTTTAAAACGTCAATAACCTCTTAAGGGGTCATTGTACTCATTATGAGCAACTTTTACTATGGGACCAAACCAGAAATGGCGGAAAAAAAATCTGCTGTTCCCTACATTTTAACGAATTATTCGAACATAAATGTAGGGAACAGCTGGTTTTTTTTTCGCGATTTCAGTTTTGGTCCCATAGTAAAAGTTGTTCCTATTGATGAGTACAATGACCCCTTAAGAGGTTATTGACGTTTTAAAAATAACCCTGTATATGCTAGTTGCACGGTAAACTCTGCTTGCGCGATGCAGCATTTTTGCGTGACGCGAGTGTCATGCGTAGTTTGCATGTGGCGATGTAGATGCCGCCACAAAAGTAACTTGCAATACCCGTTTTCGTATTAAATAAGGCAACCTTTTTGGAGTACAAGGCACATAAAAAATAAATAGTTAAATAAAGGCAGAGCATGAGCCTACTGGACTTTCTATCCATTTGCCATCAGTGCCCGACGCACCTCAGTTTACGACTGTAGCAGTCACTACGAAATACGATTCCATTCTATTTTCGCATTTATGTTCTTAATAAAAAGATGTTAGGGAAACAGTTGTGTTAGTTTATTTGTAGATTTATTTCCTTGTTTAGTTTTTTGGATAGGATTCGCACATAACTATAAGCAATACTAAAAGTACAACGTGACTGCTGATCATATAACGTGACAATACATCAAGAACGAGACAAACAAAGGATACCCACTTCTTTAGCATTTTGACCCAAATATTCACTGACCCTCAAAGAAGCTGATGTCAAAGTCTCCTCCGCTGAAAGGCATCCCTTGCAAAACTTTTTTAATGGGTTAGATATACCTGCAGACATCACGTCAGATTGTGCAGTTAATCATAACTCCCTACTCGAGCCCTGTATAGGAGAAGAGGCGCAATAAACGGTACGCTTTTTACCCGACTGCCTCAGAAGGAGGGTAAAAAGTGTAATGTTTTTCGCGAGTATGTACCTATGTATATTTCTTTAGCACACTCTGTAGTAGACATGGGTAGCTCGTGAGCGAGTGATAGAAAAGAGCAAGCTCTTTTCGATTGACGTCGCTCTCACTCACTTGCTCGTTAGAATAGCTCACTAGCTCAGTTAGCTCATTCGGATTCACTAACCGCAGCGACACACCGATGGCCGCCCGAAGAGGCACGAAGTCACCGGCCGAGCGACCCATTCGGCTCGCTTCGGAATACGTTCGGATCGCATCGTTCGTTCTTCCAACAATACGTCATTGTGAACTTATCATACGACATACATCACTGTAAATCTATCTTTATGATCATTGACTTAAAGTAGAAAATACTTTCCAAACTTCCAAAGAGCTATTGACTATTGAGCGAGCCGAGCCGTCTCCTTCGACGCGCGTGCGGCATGAGTCAAATGAGCTAACAGTCGGTGTCTGATTCACTGAGCTATAGATGAGCTAGTGAGTAACAAAGAGTCCAAACTTCCAAAGAGCTATTTAATTGAACGACCCGAGCCGTCTCCTTCGACGCGCGTGCGGCGTGAGTCAAGTAAGCTAACAGTAGGGGTCTGATTCACTGAGCTATAGAAGAGCTAGTGAGCTAGAAGAGTTATATAGCTCGTTAGAGTGAAAGAGCTAATCACTCTTTTTCTTTTCAGTGAACTATATCGCCCATGTCTACTCTGTAGCCTAAACAGCTTGATGGATTTTAACATAATAATATGAGGTGTCGTTAGATTCTTCTTGATTGTAGAAGTGACTATTTATTTATTTATTTAATGCACAATGTACACAAAATAGTCCTTAGAGTCCTTAGAGCATTAGCTATAAAATATTGATATATTGCATTTGCAAATACAAAACAAAGGAAGGAGGAGGTATTTTTTAAAATAAATCAGAACAATATTGGTAACAAATAAACGCTAGTAATGAATCGATTCCAACGGTTGTCTTTTCAATTATGTGTTTATGTAGTTGTTTTTTTTTTTATATAGCCTTATTATTCATTTAATTTTGCATCGCAAACTTTACTAACAATATCGATTTACTTCTTCATATTTTGCGTCTAACAGTTCCCAAGCCTACGTAAGTACATAAAATAACATAAAACGCTGAACCCAGCAAATGACGTCACAGCGTACCATATTACAAGGAAAATCATAGAAAACCTGTCGCACTATTTGCTTAGCTCATCGACTAAAACCTATTTACCGAAATCCCTTGAGTAGATATTATTTTGCATAGAAATTTGTTTAAGGCGTCGGCAAATCCCCACTTCATCTTATCTCTTTTAGTACGTGATTGTGGGTAATATGGCCCGGGGATAAAGATTTCTCTGTTTTCGTGTTAAAAGGTACAACTTTTGTTAAAATGAGTATTTGATAGCCTTCAATTGTGAACAACATGTCATGTGAGCAGTAGGTATTCATTTTCTGTCTAGAGAAAAAAGTGATAAAAAATTAAGAAAGAAGACTTCAATTGGGTATGGCAGTCATTACAGAAACAGCCGTTCAAAAGTAAATACTGTTGATTGAATGTTACAAAATGAGGTTTTTACCGAATATATCTTTGTACAAAATAATGTACTTACTTGTTTTAAAAAAATAGTCTTATAGCATAAGGGTCGTGCCCGTTTTTTATTCGAGTTTTAGTAAATTTAACAGTGAAAAATGTCTACTAATCTCAGACTAATCTCATACTCGTTGTTTATCAAAACTAAAAAGAAGATAGTACTATGAAGATTGTGTTAACCGTGGAAAACTTTTTGATTTTGGAAGGCATGCAGCAATGCGTCACGAAAGCAGATGATCAAAACGACGAGAAAGTTAAAGCAAAATAATCGGAGTGTGGTCCGTGGACACAGCCGTGTGTTTTACATGAATACGTGTTACGTACACGTATTCATGTAAAACACGTGTAATATTTTCTTTGTACGATTTCTTTGGTGTTTTAGCCGTCGACTGGTGCAATAAAATGTTGGATGTCAACGACAGATATGTAGCTGCAACACCAAACTGTAACCCCCGATTAGGTTATCATCAGTTTTCTGAATTGCCTCCCACTATGGAATTAAAGAATTAAAGAAGAAAATAATTTTGACTATTGATCCCAGTTTATTTGTGCATATCAAAAGTGAAGTTACTGCACAAAGTTAAGAAAGCTGTTTGATGACAATGGCTTCACGTGACTTGCTTGGTAATCTCATATAATATACTAGCTTTCGCCCGCGGCTTCGCCCGCGTGGATGTCGAAATGGGCAAATAGCTTCAACTTTCTGACTAACTGACCGACTCTTTGACAATTCAAAAGTGCCTGTAATTGGTTTAATTGAAATAAATGCTTTGAGTTTGAAAACATTATACCATATCTTAGTTGGAACCAACATAAGCGTGGTAAGCAGATAGGAGTGCAGTTTGATTTACAACTTTACGGAGGATAATAATATAGATAGCATTTTGAATTCGTTTTGTACATACTTGTTCAATATACGTGTCCTCCATTTCATTTGTTTATTTTTTCTACTGTTTTTGTTCTTAAAAAATAATTGATGTATACCTACTTTTGAGTTATTCAAGGTACGCAGTAAAATTTTCCCGAAAACTTATTTACCCAATTATTTCTTATTTATTATTTTATAAGTTATAACCAAATTATTTACCGTAAACCAATCTTGGACCTGAAGAATAGAATTATTCACGTCGTCAAGGTTTTGTTGCCGTCGGTCTATTTTAAAGATCAATGACGTGTCATCTGCAAATAACACCATCTCCGGTTGATTTTGAAGTAATTGGGGTAAATCGTTAATGTAAACTAAAAAGAGGAATGGACCCAATATCGAACCTTGAGAGAAGAGTATTCTATTCTATTCTATTCTATTCCTTGAGGAACGCCCATTGCTTTTTCAGACCCCAAAGAATTCACGCCGTTTACTTGAACTCTAACCTTTCTATCTTTCAGGTATGATCTAAGTAAATCAAGAGCTGTACTCCTAATCCAGTGTTCTAGTTTCAGCAGAAGTGTCTCATGGTTAACGCAATCGAAAGCCTTAGAGAGGTCACAAAAAATTCCAATGGCATCTTGTCCTTCCTCCCAGGCGTTAGAAATGTTCTTTATTAGGGTGACACCGGCGTCAGTGGTACAACGACCTTTAGTGAAACCGTACTGTTGTTCATGAAAGATGGATTTTTTATTGAAGTGACGTAACATTTGATTGAGCATCAACTTTTCAAACACCTTACTGAGAACTGGCAGAATTGACACGGGCCTATAATATTGTTGGGTTCTTTACTATCCCCGGATTTGAACAAAGGAACTACTTAACTGTGTTTCATGAGATCCGGAAAGACTCCTCCAAAGCTAAATAGGGCGCAATGGTTTCGATGACAGATCTACAGACTTTTACAAACATGCCCCATAGATCTTATGTTGATTTAATTTTAAGATATTTAAAAGTTTTTATAACAGCCTGGGGGTTTGTATGCTGAAACCTTAACTCCAAATGGCATACCTTTATATTCTTTCTAAGTAAGGCAGCAGAAAGCGCGGGTGAGGAACTTAAAATGTCAGTAGTTTTAAGGGACATATTAGCAAAAAAGTTTTCAAATTCCTGAGCTATTTCTACCTAGTGTGTAGATGGGTCCATGTGCACTCTCTAAATTAAATTCAGTATTACGCTGTTTTTTCCTACCTAATTCATTATTTATTATTTGCCAGGTAGTTCTTATTTTATCATCTGCTGATTTTATTTTATTGCTAATATAAAAAGGTTTAGCTATTTTGCACACACTTTTAAAAGTTTTAGAATATTTAGCAACATAATGATGAAAGCTTGTATTATTCATAGGCCATAAAGTTCAAAAACATTTTTCTTGCTTTTACGAATACCTGGAGTCGCCCAATCACTAAATACGAACTTTGAGTAAATACGTCTTCAGTGGTAAAGTGTCATTAAATCGCGTGTTTAATAGTGAAAAGAACTCGGCGTAGAACTCTTGGGTCACAAATATTATTAAATTAACTTAGAATTTATTAGATTAACTAGTTAATAAAAATTAATCCATCGCCGGATGCAGTTGGGCATTTGCGATTTTATGGTATACTTATAATTATAACTGTTAACGAAGGTATAAACTGGAATTATTTTGAAAGCCTTTTTTAAGGCTTTCAAAATAATTAAGAGTTGTCTTTGAAGATTTTTTTGAAGTTTTTTTTTTTTTTATATTATGTTTAATTATGTTTTGAGTTCCATGACTTTATGCACAAAGACTTGAAATATCATACTGTTTGTTTTGGAAAAAATATTTACGGTTTAAGAGATACACTCCTTTAAAAACCACATTTTTGTCAATTTTTAGAAATCTCCGGCTTACGTACGGAACCCTCGGTGCGCGAGTCCGACTCGCTCTTGACCGGTTTTTTTTAAACTACTCTGTTTAAAAAAAACTGGTTAAGAGCAAGTTGGACTCGCGCACCGAGGGTTCCGTACGTATATATATGATGTTGATGATTTCTGAAAAACTGCGTAACTTCTATCACATAGAATAATTTCCGATTTTTATCTATGCAAACTTCGGAGATAAGGGGGGGGGGGTATTTTTTTTTACATTTTTTATCCAAAGGCCGAAACTATGCTGCCTAAAAAAGAAAAAAAATGTTTGAGATTGTGCAAATAGTGTTCTTTTATATGATACCTCACATGTCCTAGTAGCCCCACATCAAATATTTAAGACCCCTTTCAGTCCCTTTTGCAAAAAAGAGATATTTTTTTAAATTTCTTTCTTGTTTGCAAAATAGTTAGGCAAACGTCATCTAAAACTATTTTAAATTTCAAGTTGATAGCATTAGTCGTTTTTGAGATATCCAGGTGTGACAGACAGACAGACTTAGTCTCACCATAAGGGTTCCTTTTTACCATTTTGGTACGGAACCCTAAAAACAAAAAATGTCACACTTTATAATTTACTTAGGTTAGTATTCGTGCCAAGTTTCAAGTTTACTAACTCAAGGAATAAGATTTATTCCCCTTTTTCACCCCTTAAAGGTCGAATTTCTTTATGACGACACGGTTGGCGCAGTGGTTAAGCGATTGACTGCTGCGCGGCGTGTTGCGGGTTCGATTCCCGCACGGAACAAATATTTGTATGACCTACAAGTAGTTGTTCCGGGTCTGGCTGTTTGTGTATGTGAGTTTATATGTTTGTAAACGCACCCACAATACAGGAGAAATTTCTAGTGTGGGGCAACGTTTTATAAAAAAAAAAAAACGAAAAATCCTTTCTTAGCGGATCCCTGCCTATAGTTTCCAACCATAAGCCGAAATATTAGTGATGTTAACTTAAAAAGAACTTTCATTAAAAATAAAATTTTATCCCCGTTTTCACCCGTTAAGGGTTGAAATTCTTAACAACCCCATTGCATTAGCTTCCAACCATAACCTTAGATAATATATTTAGTGATTTTTACTTCGAAAATTAAGGACTTTGATACACAACTTAATCCCCCTTTTTAACCCTTCGGGGGTGGAATTATCAAAAACGCTGAGACACGTATAAATTAATTTTTAATCGTCAGCCTATACACCAAATTTGAAGATCCTAACTTCAAAACTGACGGACTTTCATATAAACTTCCATCCCCTATTTCACCCTCTTATGGGTGAAATTTCGAAAAACCCTTTCTTAGTGGATACCTACTCTTTACAAAGAACACACCCTCTAAATTGCATGTCTCTAGGACCAGTGGTTTAGGCTGTGCGTTAATATATCAGTCAGTCAGTCAGTCAGGACTTTGAATTTTATATATATAGATATCTATCGAGAAAATTGTGAATCTTAGTTTCGATACGTGACTTCAATAATATAAACCAGTCAAAGGTTGAATAACACAAGATTCAAGATCAGTGACAAGTGGATTGGCTCATTATTTCTGGCGGGATTGCCTTAAAAAATTCAAACCCTTGATCATTGCGGTTGAACACTCTGGCAATGAATTAACGGCCGACAGACGCCATGAAATCTAAGTTGCTAGTTAAGGAAGACGGAAGAGACATTGCCTCTGGTTCCCGAAAACGCGTTCGCGACGAAAGGTTGGCAACAAAACGAAACAACCAACCACAGAGTATTTATAGCAACCAACCGTTAACTTATTTCAAATCAAATGTCGAATGTTAAATGTTATCAGTTGGGACATTTTATGAATAAATGTGAAATCGTACCAAAAAATAAGGAATCATAATGCAATTAGTGCCGTATTTCTAGGTGGAAACTTTTATCAAACTGACTGGTACGTTGATAGCGGTGCCAGTGGCGAGATCCAAGAAAGACTAGTTATTCAATACCACAAAAAAACAACATGTTGAGGAGATTGTTATCGCTGATGTGCAAATAACTACTGTTGTTGGAGATATCGAGCGAGATTCCAGTTATAGAAGTGTTAATACTAGCCAAACTTGGCAACAAACTTATTGTTCGAGCCAATTGATAAAAAAGTGTTATTTACAACCGGTAAAATCAACCTGTTCGACTGGAGGTGTGTAAAAACTAAAAATCAAGCAAGTAAATTAGATAAATGTATGACATAGAAGATTTGGCCATAGAAACTGCAAAGATCTTAACCTGCTGAGGATAAGGCTCAGATCAGTAAGTCAAACTGTATTGTGTGCTGTGAGGATAACCTGGCCAGGGTACTGTTTACTAATACGGGTAACAGAGGCAAACAGCTACTCCATATTGTTCACGCTGATATGTGTGGGCCTATAGAGGCCTAATCAATTGAAGGAGAGAAATACTTCTTGCTATTTGTAGATGACATGATGATGTTTACTGGCTGAAAACAAAAGATGAAGTTTTTTTTTTTTTTTAGTCTTACATAACACTAGTAGAGAACCAGACAGGCAGAAAGCTAAAAGTATTTAGGACACAATGGAATGGAATTATACACTAAGGAATTTGAGAAATACTTACAAGATGCTGGAATAATTCACCAGAAATCTTGTCCGTACACTCCGGAACAAAACGGTCTACGTGAGCGGCTTAAAAACCGAACTGTTGTTGAAAATGTTGCATGTTTGTTGTATGATGCAGGACTACCAAAACGCTTTTGGGCAGAGGCAGTGAACACTGTTGTTTAACTGAGAAACAGGTCCATAGCATGAGAACTGAACAACAGAACACCCTTTGAGATTTGCATCGGTGCCAAGCCAAATGTCAATGATCTATCTGCATTTGGGAGTAAGACTATGGTACACATCCCAAAAAAAATAACACTTAAATGGGATAAAAAAGCAAGTTAGTGTATTATTTTTGGTTACCCAGAAAATAAAGGGTTATTATACAATCCCAACAATGACAGTGTAACAATAGCCAGAGATAGTTTTGTGGTTGCGGAGGGGATTGAGCAGAAGCAAGGTGCATTACACATGAATATCTGCCCAGGTAGGAAGAGGGGTGGGGGGAGGGGGGGTAGGGAGGGGTGAGGTAGGTAGGTAGGGGGGTCTGCACAAGTGAAAGAGAAGAAACTATTCTAGAAGTGGGAGACATAAATAACACAAGACTGGAAGAGAAGATAGTAGTGCAGAGCACAGAAGAGGAAAAGTTTAAGCACTGTGGAAGAGGACCTGGATTCTTCAGACGTGACTGCGGCAGAGCCGGTGACAAGGACGGAATGTCTAAAAGGAGTTGAGTCTGTGACAAGGCCTGAGGTTTCCCAGGCTGCTCAGAGAGCCTAGATTGAAGTTATCGGCAATTGATCGGTAGTCTTATGCACATCGCAGTACTTACTCGAACTAATATAGTTTGATGTAAATTTCTTGAGCCGGTTTAATAACTGCTACAATGACTAACACTGGACTTATGCAAAAAGAAAACCAAATAACTTTGTTTCATATTTTCTGCAAAAGGTAATAGTCATTTAGAAGCGTGTAGATGCAGCAGTCTGCATCTACGTACGCTTCTAAATGACTCTGATGAGATCTGCGCTTTGAGCTGCGTCATTGACCGCAGATCTTATACTGGATACTTCTTCAAGCTGTCAAATTGTGCTATTTTATGGGAAACCAAGGAGCAGGCTACTGTGGCTTTATCCAGCACAGAAGCAGAGTACTTAAGCATAACAGATTCTTGTAAAGAGGCCGTATACTTACGAAATCTGATGTATGAAATTACTAATTAATTGTATCGAATAACAATTTTCAATGGTAATCAGTCTGCCCATAAGTTGTCTGCTAATCTTGTACACCACAAGAATTCAAAAAATATAGACGTGCAATATCATTTCTGTAGAGAGAAAGTCCCTAGTGAAATTGACCAAATTCGATATCTACCTACTGCTGAAATGCCCTCAGATTTGTAAACTAAGGACTCGTGTGAAGAAAATAAACACTTGCCGTCTCATTACAAAACGAGTACTTACTTTATTCCAAACCCAAACCTTCACGCCAGTTATACTGTATTTTACTTTTTTCCTACAGATGTAAAGTTCTTAATACAAAATTGACAATTAGACTCGGGTTTTAAGACAGTTTTTCTGTAATGAGAAACTTTAACTTCGTCGGAATAAAATTCGAAATTCAAAAAGGGCTCGATGTTTTAAACCTGGGTCTAGAGATAAACCTTGTTCTGTAATAAGGCCGTACAGGTTTTTAACTGTTTGGTTTACAATATGTTCCGTGTGGTGCCAGTACGTAAAGAATAGCACCATCCTATTTCTTCCCGTGGGTGTCGTAAAAGGCGACTAAGGGACGTACTAAAGAATGGGCAGCAGCGTTCTCTATTGTTTTTTAACACCATACTGCGATCTTCAACCCGCCTGCCAAGCGTGGCGATTATGGCAACCCCCCCCCCCCCCGCCATTGGGGGAGGCCTATATCCAGCAGTGGACGTCTGAACGTGATGAACAATATGTTAATTAATTATTTATTGTGTTATTTATGAGTGTTGATTAATGGTAACAAAATGAAGTTGTTATCTAATAAGTTTCGTTCATCTTTAAAAAAAAAAGTAGTCTTTGCCTGAATTCTGCTTTTTCATTATAAATACGATCTCCTATCGCTTCTCCATTTCCTCCTGTTACATAAACTTCATCTTGTTTTCCCTAGCGAGGAAAAATAAGAAAACTTTATGAACGAAATGCGGAAATGTAAACGAATAGGTTTTCAGGAGCGCTGAAATCTGTGCAAGTCGATGTATTCGTTTGATATACGAGCCAGGGTCAACTGTCGCCCGCCTGCCTACTAGGTATAATAACGCTCCGGTAAAATAAAAACCTTTAACTTCGTGCCGCCATTTTTCACGTACATAATAGAATGTATCTGGGGGGGCTATAGGTAGGTGGTCGAACATTTAAAATAGCTGGATTACGTTGGTAATGAAGTTCCACACTTTCGTAATGAAATAACTATATAAATAAAATACCGGTCAAGAGCGAGTCTGACTCGCGCACCGAGGGTTCCGTACGTATATTTATGATGTTGATGATTTCTGAAAAACTGTGCTAGTTAGAGACATAGTTTTATTTTTCCTGTAATCTTTACATAAACTTCTATTACATAGAATAATGTCAGATTTTTATCTATGCAAACTTCGGAGATAAGGGGGGGGGGAACGGTATTTTTTTTGGTTTGAGAATGTGCAAACAGCGTTCTTTCATATGATACCCCACATGCCCTAGTAGCTCCACTTCAAATTTTTAAGACTCCCTTAGAGATAATAAGATATTTTTTTTTTCTTTCTTGTTTGCAAAATAGTTGGGCAAACGTCATCTAAAACTATTCTAAATTTCAAGTTGATAGCATTAGTAGTTCTTGAGATATCTAGGTGTGACAGACAGACAGACAGACATACTTAGTCTCACCATAAGGTTTCCTTTTTACCATTTTGGGTAGGAACCAAAATGGTAAAAATAATTAAAAATTTAAACCAGCCAAGTGCGAGTCGGACTCGAAGTCAAGATGGACGCGAAGGGTTCCGTACCACCGTACAATATACACGTTTCTTGTATGGGGTGGGAACCCCCTTTAATTGTTAACTTTATTTTATTTGTATTATTTTGTTGTTATAGCGACAATAGGAATACACAATCTGTGAAAATTTTAACTGTCTATCTATTAGGTACGGTTCATGAGATACAGCCCGCTGACAGAGACGGACGGACAGCGGAGGCTAAGTAATATTAGGGTTCCGTTTGGCACCCTTCGGGTACGGAACCCTAAAAATGAAATGCTGTTCGTTGGTAAACAAAACACTTAAGAACGGCTGGAACGATTTGGCTATTTTTGGTTTTAAAATGTTCATAATAGTCCAAATAAGGTTTTCATGCAAAAAAAATGGAAAAGTAGCCCGGAAAATTCGGAAAAAACTAAAAGTGCTTTTTTCTACGGGAACATAAATTTGGACAGGGCAACTCAGTCGGGTCAGCTAGTTATGAATAAACCCACAGTAGTTCCGTAGTTAAGATGAATTTATCCCAAGAACAAACTTAACTTTGTAGTTGAAAAAATGTTTTCCCATAGATAAATATACGTCACGGTTAATTCTATAACTGCAATTACTGTAAATAAGTAATAGCAAAAAAAAAAAAAACTACAAATTAAATATATTCGGACCTTTTCTGTACTGGGGCTTATGAGACCTTGCTTCTCGCCAAATTTCATGATTCTAGGTCAACGGGAAGTACCCTATAGGTTTTGATGTATTTGTGAGTATCAAAATATGTCGCATAACTGGCTGTATTTTCTTACTGGGTTGACGTAGTAACTTGAATTTTTTAGAGCTCGAAGGGACCGTAGACTTACGTATTTGATATTAATTTCAACATGATACCTCTACGTGTCCCTGAGAAAAAGGGTCTTAACAAACTGACAGACAGACGGACAATGAAGTGATCTTATAAGAAGGTTCCGTTTTTTCCTTTTGAGGTACGGAACCCTAAAAAATTATCTCGACGGCGGAAATAACAAGTGACTCTCGGCTTCGTTAAACGTCTCTTTACACACGAATTACGAAGGTGGAAGCAGGAGGATTTAAAGGAAACCAAAGATATTTAAATAAAGGTTTTGTTATATAAAAATTGCAATGTTATAAACTATTTATGATTAAATTAAATTTTAAATTATTTAATTAAATTATTATTATATATTGTTTAATTAAATTATTATTACCAATTACTATTCATTATTACTAACACTAGTTTGTAAGCTCGCAGTTGTACTAACAAATGTGGAAGTAATCTTTGATGAATCAGAAATAAATGATGATTTATTTATTTATTTCTAAACTGAAGCTAATCCCTAAGTCTAGATTCGTACGATGCTAATACCGAAGTGCCTAAAATTAGTTATCTCTAACATTAAAATTATAACGATTCCTAGACGTCGATGCTGCTGTAGCTGATTTGGAAGTAGGTGAGCGTTCGGCGACCGGCGACACGAGGCGTCAATTCGTTGATTCAGCAAAATGGTGTATTGCGATTTTATGTGGAATCATCCGACTGACGTAATTAGTTTATCATGTCGCTTTTCAGATTTTACGGTGTAGGCAGGGTACGTAACACACGTTATTATTATTAATTCATTTATTTCAGATAATATAATCCATACAATACATTACATTTAACACAAAATTAAATTAAAATCAATTTACACAATACAAAAAATGACATTAAAACTTAACTTATATAAACAATATGTCAGTGAGCGCCCAAAACAATGCGCATCCATTTGTTTTGAATAGGGCAATCCGCATGAGATACTATCATCTGCAGGATGCCGTTGCTACTGCCTTGCACACGCTGAGACAAGGAAGCTACCCTTTTGCGTACAATCGCATGGAAGCAGTCCGTTCGAACATCGAAGTTCGTTATAGGTAAGTTGTTTGTTTACACAATAGTAAAATAATCCAGATATAGTTGAGTTTTAAAAGTAAACTTTGCTCTATATAATCTCCATACCGCTGTAACTCAGCCCAACGCACACAACACACCGTCATCATCCGTGACGTGTGTGTAGAAGAACTTCAGTTACTTGTTGGTCATGTTCCAAGTATTAACATCATTATGATAAGAGGCGATGCGAAGAGCTAGGGCTGCGGTCTTATCTACTTGAAGTAAGGATGACTTTGAGCGATCAAAGAACATTAACAGAGGATTCTTAACATGACACCTCAGACCTGATCAGCGAAAGAAACTATAAAAGTACATGAATTAACTGTTTTGTTATCTTAGCATCATTTAAAGACTTAAGTAGCATTAAATGACACATAACAATTAACTTTAACAGGTAACTTTATTCCGACTACGGTAAAGTTCCTAAACACAAAACTGACAACTTAGTACCGAACTAAGTTTTCAGTTTTGTATAAAGAACGGTATTTCAATCACTGTTACGTTCTTATTACAAAAACTGGCTCCATGGTTTAAGCCATGTCAAATATAAGTCTTGTTTTGTAATAAGGCGGTAACAGTTTACCACTTCTGTAAGTCCTGTCTAGCCAGAGCTTAAGAACAGCACAGTGTGGATATAATGTGTCCTCTTCAGACAATATGACAATAGTTAACACTTCACCATGAATCGCGGAAGTCGCACAAGATCACATGATCCCCGGTGCAAGCGTGGGAAGGGAAAACCGGAGTGGTTTTTAGTCAGTAAGAGTCTGACAGAACCCTCCGCCTACCCCAGGGCAGAAGACATCCATGAGGACTTCAAACCCCGGTAAAAAAAAAGTCTATGAAAATGTTAATAAAAGTACATACAGAAAAGAATTCTTTTTTAAATTGACTACTAACTTAAATTATCCGTGGGTGTTTCAAATTGCAACTAATATTTATCTGTCGTATGAAATAGCTATAAAAAAAAAATGTTTATTTCATCAACTTAAGTAAATTACATTGTTATGTTTGGAGTCACCTTTTAAGCAAAGATTTGCTTGTATTAGGTGGTTCCGCTCTTCCAGTTTATATTGACTATACATGTATGAGAGAATAAACAATAGATAATTTTGAAAGCATGCCAAAGGTTTTTAACAATACATAATAGAAAAACAAACAAAAAAAAGCAATTAAATAAGGAATAAGGAATGCGCACAGTGTTATGTGTGTGTGTGTGGGGGTCAGTATGTGTGAGGTGGCGGTGTGTGTAGTGTAAGGGTGTGAAGCTATAACATGGCAAAATAACGCAGTTAGCTATATCTACTGTCAAAAAACACATTTCCGTGACTGTATTTTATATAAACTTTTCTTGTTTACTGTCTAACATTATTTTAGGCTTCCATATTCATGGCTTCGTCTGGCCGAACTTGCTCGTAAAGAATTGCAGTAGTAGAAATACATAATGTATGTAGGCCGTTCCGTCGTTCTCCCTCAGTGACTAAAGGAGGTACTAAACTATAAAGTGCCAACGCTGTGACCTGGCCTTTGAAACTACATACAAGTTTAATAACATGTTGAGTTTCAAGAACACTTCAATTTTACGTGCATATTTTTTACTCTGGTATATGTATCACTGAACTTATGAGCATTTTTCATGCTGTTATTGCCACTTTAGGTACTAAGTTAGATAATAAACTATTTTTTCAGTCCTCTTGCTCAAAAAGTCCGTCATCGTAGCGTATCAGAGCGGAGATAAAATAGCATATTTTCCTCTAGGGAAAAAAGTTTAATTTTTTAATTTCAGTCTGTTACCAACGAGCCTACAAAAACGAAAGTCTTTATTCAAGTAGAATAATCATGAATAAAAACTCAACATATATTACTGTTTCATAAAAAAAGAAGAACATTTTATTTTTGAAAATGAACTATGTCCCGTATTACAGAACGTCACTCAATACTCAAGCATTACTTAAAAATAGTTTCAACCAATCAAATGGCTTGAATCTAGTTTTAAGTAATGCTTGAGTATTGAGTGACGTTCTGTAATTCGGGCCTAAGAGCGGCGATCTCTTCGGTAGAATGCGTGCATTGCGTTGTGGCTTTATAAGAAATAAAAAAGAGGCATTGATTGGCGCGAAATCTAGCATTTCTTCTCTAATTACTAATTGAATTCGTGACTGTAATTTATTTTACAACAGTGAAAATGCCATCATCTAGTGAGAATGGAGAATCTAATTTGCAGATGGAAAAAAAAGGAAACTAAATAATTTTCAATCTGTTGCCGTCAAGAGTCAAGATGTATTGGATTATTTTATTTTCTCGCAATCGTAGTGCAAAGTAGAGTGTAACACGGCGTTAAAAACCCATTATAACTCGGTTTAGAGTCATAGAGAACTACCTCGTATATAATGGGTCATTTTAGCCCCTTGTATAACAATCTACATTTTTTTACAGATGTATTCTAAAGTTTATTTTATACTTAACTAGTGACCCGCGTCTGCTTCGCACGGTTTGTACGAGTTGACAAAAAATATACATTTATTTATATTAAGAAAGTTTAATATTAATGTATTAATAATAAACACATATCTAACCTTCCGCAATAAATTTTCTAAATGATGGTGAAAATGAAACCGCATCAAAATCTGTGACTTAGTTTAGAAGAACACAAACACGAAAAGTGATTTTATGATATGTAAAGTTAGAGAATATAGATTTCCTAAATACTCGTGTTCGTTCTCGTGGTTAAGAAAATTTTTCAGACAACTATAACACGACTAGCGTTATGAATATCCTTTCAAAATGAATAACTTCGTCTAAAAAGGTCTCAAATGAAAAGTTATGTGAGTGAATCTCGCCGAACAAGCTGATTCTAAAAGTTAATATTGAATGTCGGAGTGGCAATTTACACAAGAAGGTATTCCTCTGAAAGGCCCAACTGTTAACTAGATGCTTGAATAATAAGTATAAGCAGAGTACGGTTCTGCGGACGACACTTCCCGACTTTTATAAAAAGAATTGATGATAATGAACGATTGTATTTCAACATCTTTTCACTCCGGCCGCCAAGAGTTCCTTTTCAGATTTGAAATTATCAGTCTACTATGGGTTCGTTTAAGTTTCAGATATTTTTACAGATGATTTTTGTGTTCATTAGAAATTGAAACAATTCTTAGGAACACAAAAATAGAAATATTACAGTTTCTGCACCTCATTGTCATCATCATCATCATCATTTCAGCCGAAAGACGTCCACTGCTGGACATAGGCCTCCCCTAAAGCGGGGGTTTGCCATAATCGCCACGCTTGGCAGGCGGGTTGGCAATCGCAGTATGGTGTTAAAATACATAGAGGACGCTGCTGCCCATTCTCTAGTAAGTCCCTTAGTCGCCTTTTACGACACCCACGGGAAGAAATGGGATGGTGCTATTCTTTACGTCCGGCACCAAACGGACAACCTCATTGTCAGAAAAAGCTTAATTTATTTGAATTTAAATAATTAGAAGGCTTATCAAAATCGTCTTAAAATACTCATTACATTTGATATTCACTGAATCATGTTCTGAATTCCCGAGACTTGTAAATCATTTACTGAAGTGTAAAGTGTCTACAAGAAACTAATTTTAAACTAATATATAGGGCTTTAATTAGACCCCTTGAATTTCAAATAACATAGAAGGAATTCTTTCGAGTCGGCATTTCGAAACTAATTAATGTATTCATTTTCAGGATAAAAGCGTCTTGTATTACAAAGGATTTGTTCGACAACATCCGCGAGGCCTACAGGCTCAGCGCGTCACACTCATTGTAGACAAAGACGAATAAGTAGGTATTGTTTTGTTTTCAACTGACGCTTTCGAGGGTATAAATGAGACGCGGCCTGGATAATGGGGACATTTCGTCAGGTCTTATAAAACAATACTCGTAGTACATTTTGATACAAGTGGAGAATGTTTGTTATTGCATTCGAGGTGGAACCCGAGCCGTAGGCGAGGTGGTTTTTGAGCCGAGAACTGCAATAACAAATGTCCACGTGTATCAAACGACGTTTTTCAATACACTTTTGAAAAAATAAAATAACGAAAAATATTTTTGTCATGAAATATTAGGAAACTATGATTTATTTTTCTTTTTTTTCCGCGCTTTGCTTTCGCCAAGTTGAAGGAGAAGCAAAGGTATAAAGCCGATAAACAGCCTAATATGAAAAATAGAAAATTTAAATATTTTTTAATTTAGAACACAAATAAATGTTAATTTGTTCATAAACGTTTTTTTTTATTGTAATAATCACGGTATTCTATTAAATAAACATTTTTTAAGTATTCCAAAAATATTAACGCCGTAAAGAATCATCTTTGCCGAGATAAAAAAAAATCAACTCCGAATAGAGGACCGTCTCTGGCGCAAGACGGTGTGAATAGAGGGATTGAACCAATTTGAACTAAGTATAGGTATAAGTTATCTATGGCAATTTTTATTCCAGCACACGTGTTGGAAAATAAAAAATCACACGCGTGTGAAATACATTGCATTGTAAACCTAATCGTAGTGCGATATGAACCAGTTTTCGAGGAAGAGTATTGAAAAACAACATTACACTGATGTAGTTAAATTTTCTATAAGTACTCCTTTATACTTCACGTTGTCACGTTTTCATTCCCCTCTTTCATGTGGGACAGAGTAGGATCCTCGTCTCCATGACTCGTTTGCCTGTGCGCTAGTACCTCTGAGACGTAAATAGCAGACGTGTCGTTTAGAAAGTGCAGAAGTAGTAACATGTTACTGGGACATTAAGTCACTCGCTTCCCTCCATTTACTCTTACGACTTGCAACGGAAAATAAGCGCATAAACCTGCTATTACATGCCTTGTGCTTCTTTTTATCCTCATAAGCTTGAAATTGCTTGGTATGTTGCAAAATTAGGGCTGCATAATATAAAACAGAACTCAAATACGACGAAATTATAGACAAATCGTTTGCATTTAAAAACAGAAACATCGAAAATTATGATTGCGAATTAATGAAACGAAATGGAAATACATTTTAAATTATCGTTTTCAATTAGGGAGCAATATTGAAATGTTATCAATCGCGGGCCCGAACGTAATCAGGGCAGGAATCAGTCTCGGAAAGGGACCGCGCGGTTCAACTGTCATTTCTGTGAGTTTACCGACCTTCGTAGTTCGTTTATGGAAACCTAATGACTCGTACTTATACTAAGATACTTACTGGCAACAAGAACATACTTATGTAGTACAAATATACTCGTAACAGACAATGAATGAAATACGTTGCAAATTGAATGCCTCATTAAGCTTATTTGGAGTGGATATTGAATCTGAGTCGAACAAAATACCCCGTAGATATTTTGTTACATACAAGTTATTCTGTATCTTTTCTTGGGGCCCTTGCATCCTATATATTTTATGTATGTACTTCCCACATAAATTAGTCCCGTTTAGTTTGCTTATTAGGTAAATCTCGCGCTATGTGATTGTGACTATTTATATTTAAAACGTAAGCATTCCCTTCCCGAAGCTATACTTCCCTAAACAAGTTAATGTCGTGTACAAAACGACATGCCGTATTTTACATTTTCTTATCGGCACGTACATTTATATGTGACGGGGTTGTATCTCGCTAGTGGCAGGGTCGAGGGCACTATCAACGGTAATAGGGGTCTTGGCTGGATTGCCGCCGATTAGACCTAACGGCCCGTGGGAATATTGAAATATATATATCTCTTTTTGTACTCCCACAACTGGCATCTTTAGCGAACAATGTGGGAGCATTTCAAAGATATCGTGATAGCTGATAATAACGAAGCCTTTTTGATGTTTTGTATCTCAGAATGTATGTATTTTACTTATATTTACGAAAGGCTTTGTAAGATAAGCTTCAGATAAGCTTCTTAAGATCTTTTTGGAGAATTTTAGAAATCGTGTTTTTCTTTTTCTCTGGCTGTAATGAGATGGTTGCGTCGCCTGCAGAGAAATAAAAGTTTGCTGAGCTTTGTTTTTCTTTTCGTGACTTTTTCGTGACTGCTAATTGGCAAGTAACTTCTGTCCAAATGTAACTTCGTTTTTAAAAACCTCTGCACCACAAACTCACATTTGTAGGTACAACATACATACCTTCTACCGTATCTACTACATACAATGCGGTATCTACTGCAGAAGTTTTAACTTCCTTTAAAAAAAAAAACACGGATCCTGATTTAAGAGAGTAACTAAGTTGTAAAACCCATTTAAACTTTTCATAAAATTAATCTGTGCTGGCCACTCGTGATGAGCACGAAATTATTTTTAAAAGTTTTTAAGAGAAGTTGGAATAGAATTAACCCAAATTCGAATTTGGAGACTTTTATGGTTGTGTATCTTATAATATTTATTACTGACCTGTGACAAGATTGGCATGATGGAACTGGCAGACCGCATCGGCCTCGTACCATGAGATGCGGTCCCTGAAGTAGCGGTAGAACACCGGGAACCCTTCCTCAGGCAAGACCCAGGTATTGCTGATGTTCACCTGCGCACACACACAAACACATTTGTATTTACAAAAAAAAGAAACCGTTGATAAGTCAATCGCGAACTATGGTCTAAACTATGGTCGGACCAAGGTGAGTGCCGGCAGGCCAAGGAAGCACTCCCTACAATTGATGGGCCTCACGAAACAGGTTCTCCGACTAACTAAGCAACAGCTGCGTACAATGACAGCAGCTATAACTGGCCACGGGTCATTTAATAAACACCTCTCTTTGTCATAGGAGTCACAGACAGTCCGCTGTGCAGGGCCTGCATGGACGATGACGAGACAGCAACCCATCTGCTACTATACTGCCCTGTATTGTCAGTAACACCAAGGCGTTGCTGGCGTTCCTTGAGGGGCTGGGATGGATCGTATAATCGATTTTCCCACCCGTACGCAAAATACGCGCATATTGACGTGGAGTTGCAGACCAGCCGGTATTACCTATTAAGTCAATCGTGAATAACTTAAATTGATTGTCTAATCGCAGAAGACATCATTACAAAAACCTGATAACTTTTGTGCTGCCCCAACTTAGCGATTTGTCACAGCGCCTGTTTGTTGCACTCGTCTAGTGTTGGCAGGACACGACATGAAAAAGAGTTTGTTAGAGTAGACTCTTTTTTGCACTAAGCCGTACTGAAGCTTGGCTATATACATTTAACTTTGAAGTTACGATTAAAATATGACATTTGATGATATTGCAATACAAATGACGTACTATTGTAATTTGTAGCATGCGTCTTGCTTCCTCTCTGTCCTCGTCCTATAGTTTTACGGAAACGGAGAGTGAGTGAGTGATTAATGTCGAGTCGCTCTTAAATTTTGACGTCACTTACGGAGCAAATGCACAACCTGTTGTATGTCCTACCCAGGGACCGTACAACCCCGGTTAAGAGTTAAGCCTTTCGAAGGGGTAACCCATTCAATGGGTTACATGATAACCCATTGAATGGGTTTTATACTTGAAACCCAGTGAAAGGGTTACATGGTAACCCATTCAATGGGTTCTATACCTACTTGAAACCCAGTAACATGAAAAAAACATAATATTTTGTTATTTCAATATCCGCCCAGTACGCGTAGCATGACCAATTGACCATGACCAATTCTATCTCTATTCTACCCAGGGACCATTTTGGTTAACATTTTAGAAAAACCCTATCGAAAACCCTTTCAGTCGAAAGGGATTTTGAAAGGGTTTTTTCTAAGCAGTTGATCAAAAACCCATACGGTGTGGGTAATTTTGAATAGCTTAAATTAAGCCGTCGAAAGGGTTACCCACACCGTATGTGTTTTTATCGAAAACCCTTTCAATGGGTTACCAAAATTTAAGCCGTTCATAAGGGTTACCCATATCGTATTGGTTTTTTTTAACCGCTTAGAAAAACCCTATCGAAAACCCTTTCAATGGGTAACCAAAATGGTCCCTGGTCCTACCCAACGGTACACTCATCAACTATTTATCTTAGGGTCAGTGACACACGTACGATCAGCGGTGAATTTTTTCCAAAATGAATCATTGTTATTCCTTCACAGTCTAAAGTCTCCAGTCTCGAATATAATTCTATCAAACTTTGTTTATGTACAAAAGACAACAGAGCACAGTCAACCATGTCAAAGATTCTCTCCAAGAAGAAAGTTTTAAAAGTCAGTGCACTGCTCCGAATACATTCGAATATTCGGATTGCATGCATATAAACTTGTGCAAATTTTTGTACAAAAAACCAGCCAAGTGCGTGTCGGAACACGCATAATGAAGGGTTCCGTAGTGGGGATTTTATACTACGAACAAACTTAACATTGCAGTTGAAAAACATGTTCCCTCATACATTCCAACTGCAAATGTAATTTTGTACGCTAAGAACTATTTTCTGTATTTTTTTCAAAATATTGAACTCAGTAGTTTCGCAGATAATAAAATATAATTATAAAAGTGTTTATTTTAAAATTATAAAAAAATATATCTGTAATCCTTACAACAAGCCCTTTCATTTGATGTGTCGCACGGTACAGTTTGAAAATCTTTTTTTTTTTTCATTTTCTGATTTGCACCCCAAAAGTGACCCCCATGTTCAAAATTCATTTATTTACGTTACACGTCCGTGTTTGGGTTACAGAAGTCTTTAGGTGTACCAAATTTCAACTTAATCGGTCCAGTAGATTCGGAGCAAATCGGCTGTGGCAGACGGACAGACAGACATACAGACACACGAGTGATCTTATAAGGTTCCGTTTTTTTCTTTCCAGGTGCGGAACCCTAAAAAGCGTCAATTTTTGTGGAGGATTGTGCCGCACGCTGCTCTAATGAACTTTCCCATTCGCTACAATCGTCGCGTGGAAGAAAATCCGCATAACAATAAGGGCAAATAAAAATATACTTTTTCTATTGTTGCAGATGTCGATTGCACGTTATTTAAAGATGTTTGTATAAGACAAAGTAATGTTTACAGTAGAACCCGTAGTAACAAACAGCGAAGATGAGATTTTGGAAACTATGATTGTACTTGTTCAAAGTTGTTGTACATAATTTTGCCATCCGACCGTTCGCGCCGCTGGAGCTGCTACAAATTAGCTAGCCACCTACTATTTAGGCAAATTAACATTTATTTTATGTTCTCTAAATTAGAAGAGCCGCTTATTTTGTAATGAAACCTGAAATCTAACCGCCTTCGCTCGAGCTTGTTTCCGCAGAATCTCTGTAGATTTAAAGGTAATTTCGTCTACAGTCGTCCATGAAATTTCCACAGGTCTTGTTCAATCTTGTTAATGGCAAAAATAAATTGAAACAAAGGGCTACATTATTTTAAAAGGATAGTTTGTTTAATCTCTTTATTTTCAGTTCATAGGTAGACCATTAGCGAAAACGCAACGTTTTTTAGGGTTCCGTACTCAAAGGGTAAAACGGGAACCCTATTACTAAGGCTCCGCCGTCTGTCTATCTGTCTGTCCGTCTGTCACCAGGCTGTATCTCATGAACCGTGATAGTTAGACAGTTGCAATTTTCACAGATGATGTATTTCTGTTACCGCTATAACAACAAATACTAAAAAACAGAATAAAATAAATATTTAAGGGGGCTTCCAGACAGCAACGTGATTTTTTTGCTCGTTTTTGCTCTATATTGATAACTGCAACAGGTGACGCTTGAAATATTCACAGAATATTTAAATATATGTATATTCACTTTAATTTTTTTTTTTATTAAAATAAAACAAATATTTAAGGGGGGCTCCCATACAACAAACGTGATATTTTTGCTTTTTATAGATAATGGTTCGGAACCCTTCGTGCGCGAGTCCGACTCGCACTTGGCTGGTATTTTTTTATTACTTAGGTCTCGACTCATGCTCCAGCTTCATTTAAACCGGAATATTTATATCATTTAACGAAGAACATTCCAATAATTGGTATTCCGGTATAGTTTGGGTGTGCGCAGCGAACTTGCAAAGCAGCCTTCGAACAAGCTGTTCCCGATAACTTAATTAACATGCTGAATTCTCAAGTCTCATCTGACTTCGTAATTCAAACAATCTCATGTTCCCGCTGTGTTTATGCGTACTAATTTTTCAGTTCGATTCAATTGAACAACAACAACAACAATTGTATATAATAAATCTTGATGATACTCCACACAATTCTTTTAAGCTCCTTTGTATCGATAAGTACCATTTTAAGGCACTTTAAGTTCAATTAAGGCATCGAGTGTTCATACTCCGATATCATATTTACATGAGATGAAATAACATCTTGTGGCCAAATGAGTGCCATTGTAAAAGTAAGTACTGTGTCTCCGAAACCTTGACATAAGCTAACTGAACGTCGTGTAATAAAAGAAGGAAAACATCAAAGTACCTGTCGGTCGACGCAAATATTACTTACTAATATTAGAACTTATCAAACCAGACTTTTGATCCTCAATCCAAATTCAAAAGTGCTTACAAATTGTATTGTGTTTATTCGTAGTTCAAAGTCATTCATTATATCAAACATAAAGACGTTTCTTTTGTATTGTGGGTTCAATAAGGAGTACCTATTTGTGCTTTGTTGTCGCGCTTGACATTCTATCTTTCGTCTTTATCACGCTTACAAATAAATCGTGGTTTGTGTTTGATAGGTGGAGCGGTAGCAGATAAATCACAAAGCTTTGACTGTATAACATTGTATTGGCTTGGGGCAAGTCCTTATTTTGTTTATCAAGAGTGAAAAAATCGGCGAGTCAAATCCTTTTTATAATTTTTACAGGGACTTTTTAATTTTAGGGTTTTTGAGCTCACTTTTTAGAAATATCTATGTCCAATGGCTTCATAGTTACCGATTATTCTTTATGAAATATCAGTTGACCAGGGTAGGTACCCTGGTAAACTGAACTGCCTATGCTTGACATGCACCTACCTTTGCTTGACAGACATGCAAAGTTTCAAACTTTTCAGTTTTCACAGAGTTAGACGTCATGTTTACCAGGGTACTTTACGGACAATTATATCATAATAATGGAGTATATGCATCAGATATTAATGTAGAGCAGTTATCCCATTCGAGTACATTTTCTTTGAAAAAACATTAAATCCCAGCTAAAATGAAGCGTTTACGCTAGCTAGAAAGCGCTGAATACGCTCCTTCATTCTGATACAGCCAGCTTCTAATTTTATGCAGAACGACTGGAACTGTTATATGAAAGTCTCTCCCTTTTAAACTCAATAATCTTTTAGAATTTTGAAAAAGTTTTACTACATCTTCCGACGGCTGAAACGTAATGGCTTCTTCTTGCAATATGGTTCCAAGATCTTTAAAATATTTAACACCATAATCGGCAACAATAATTGATCATTAAGTTATTAAATAAAGTTTTATTAAGGTTTATATTTATTTGTTAAGGTTTTTTAAGGTTGACTGGGAAAAAATGCCTCAGGCATTAAGTCCGCCTTTGTAGTCTTTTTTTTTACTTGTGCATAAAGTTTTAATAAATAAACATATCGTAATTCCAGCCGACAGACGTCCACTGCTGGACATAGGCCTCCCCCAAAAGGGGGGGGGGGTTGCCATAATCGCCACGCTTGGCAGGTGGGTTGGCGATCGCAGTATGGTGTTAGAAATACATAGAGAACACTGCTGCCCATTCTCTGGTAACTCTCTTTGTCGCCCATTCTCTGGTAAGTCTCTTTGTCGACACCCACGGAAAGAAATGGGATGATGCTATTATTTACGTCCGGCACCACACGGAGCGTGGATAAATTTGTAAATAATGTGAAATGTAATAGAAAGCAGTATGTTTTGAGTCTACAACAAAGTCCAACAGGATCATTTCGATATCTACTGATACTGTTATGTGCCGATCGGGGCCGACGGAAATCGAACTAGCGTCGCATCGCTCGCTTGAACCTCGACAAACAATAACATATAGGTAGAATTTAAAAATATTATCTATAGATACGTGGATGCACGTTGTTGTTCTTTCATTTCAAACTAGCAGCGAAACGAAACGATTTTTTTTTTAAAGCTCTTTTGTGTAGCATTTATGTATGAATCTCTTTTAATACTCGACATCAATGTTTTTATATTAAACAGATATGTTATACACTCACAAAACAACCGAAATGAGTGTTACGCGTAGCACCGGCGGCACACATACCCACTATTCATTAATTTTACATTTCACTACAAGTGAAAATCCTAGAAAAGAGATGGCTTGATAAAAACAACAAGAAAAAAGAGACAGCCAGTGTTGTCAATTACGCGTGAATGTAAACAAACATTATTCTGGCCACCAATCACCGAATGTTGGCATCACAGACTAACAAATACGTCCCAATTAGGACGTTTTCGAGTCTTCACGATTGCGTGCTCACAATATATCTGTTTAATATAATATCATTGCTCGACGTATTAAAATTCTAAAGTTTAAAGTGAAAATGTGTTGAGTGTTACCTTCACGTTTATCATAGTAAAAATAAAGAGCATTATAAAAAGTAAAGCTACGGAATAGTAAGAAATTGTTTCTGTCTGGCTGTGTTTGTCTTCAAGAACGAATATTTATTTATTTCCCTCGGTTAACTTTAAACTTCGAACGAAACCTTTGCAATTCAAGTTTTAATATGTTTTCGTTCTTCGACTATTTTTGTTTGTAAATTATAAAGGAATCTGTAGTTTATGCTTGTAGGTATTAAGTTACTCGAGTAAGATTTAGTTACAAGGTAGTTTTAAAGTCAAATAATACACCGCATAATAAATTTACATACATATAACGTTTCTCGGAAACTTAAAGGGAATATGAAACTTTTCCACTCCCTCTCTTACTTCTTATATAACGTAAGATACCTCTATAACAGAACAGTTATATCAAATAGCTCAATTTGTATAAAATATTGCCTCCATTAAGGTAATCGTTGAGTCAGAGTCTCCGTGACAGAAGACGCAAGAACATTAGGCACAAAGCGGCCCGCGATAACATTGTGGCTAATGCCCAACTCCAACTTGTTTGTGTATTCGGCCGTTAGTAGTTTAAGATGGTACTTAAGACGGTTATATATGCACCCTCGAAACATAATGACGCACAGACACACATGTGGAGCAATCCTGTACAAATTAACCCCCCGGGTGATACGAGTCCGAGGTGAATTCATTCGAGGGCTATAATGGGTATGAATGTATAATTAATTATATGTTGCATTAATTTAACTTAATGAGTTCATTTCTGTGATAAACGTGATTGTGTGACACGCAGAAATTAGATAAATATTTTATGCTAGAGTTAAAAGTTTTGGTAAATTGATTAAATCGGTTTGTAAAAGCGTAATCTATTAAAACAAGTTTTGGAGCTGTCAATAATCGTTCCGATTGTAAGATATGTGATTATAAAGTAGACTGGATTAAAACACTTTTGTCTATGTAAGTATTTTATTAAGCTGTAGATACTTTTAACAACATGATTTCATTATTAAAATAATACTTAATACTCCATTTTTCAATAAAGTAGAAGTTGCTGCACAAGGTATGACAAAAATATCGATTGTTTTAAAACTTTAAATATAAAAAACGAATAAAAATTATTAAAACAAACTAATATGATCAACGTTCCTCGATTCTAAGTAATGACGTTTGAAGTAAAGAACTGAGACAACTTAAAATTCTGAGACCTATCTTCTGCGTCTTAAATAGCTATCACTGCGGCACCAAACTTTTAAATTAACTACCGAAAGTAATCCGCCCAAGTAAGGGGGGGTTATAAGAATAGAAGCATAAAGTGATTCTTACCGCTCGTCCTTGGACGGAGGCGAACAGAGCCAAGAGCGCGACCGAACACCACAACATTACGTGGCCGCGAACACTCGTAGCGCCGCGTAGCGACCGACTGTAGCTCCCGATCGCCGTAGCGTGACTGCCGCAAGCTACGACTCCGCTACGAGACTACGAGGCTACGCTTGTCGCGTGCCGCGCCATACGGCCTTATGCTCGGACCTTCGTAGTACATTATGTAAACAAAGTATTTGACAATAACATAAAATTAACGATCGACCTGTTTTGTTTACACCCGACTATCTGTTTGTTGTAAAAGAAGGTCAAGTATACTTATCAATAATTAAATCTATGATGTTACTCCCAGATAATACATTCCCTTTCACTTCAAAAGACATTAGTGTCTCGCCGGAATAAAGTAAAGCTAAAACAAAGAGGAAGACCCTCACATTAATAACTACAATAAACAACGGCCAACTTTCAGCACTCAAAGGTTACTCTAAAGGTAACTACGAGACTTTCCTGATTAAACTAATTGTTTTTTAAACTAGATAAAAGTGGGACAATGAGTAATACTCGTACTGTAATACTGGGGAGATACTCGTATTGCGTATTTGTTGATACAAATTGCCAAATTCTTGAACGACTTGAGAGTTATGGCTTGTATTTGCATAACAAATAAAATGCCAAATATAAACCTAACGTTATTGGCAGGGCCGGATTATCCATAAGGCAATGTAGGCAAGTGCCTATGGGCGCCGCATCGGTTGGGGGCCAAGACTTTTTTTTTGTTTGTTAAAAGAAAATTTAGTTTGTTTATTTGTATCCTCAATGACAATATTACTGCCTTGTTTTTTTTAAAATTACATTATTTTATTTCGAATTATTATAGAATGGTATTTGATGTTTTTGCACAGATTTTAACGCCGACTAATCAGACGACGCGCGATGGCACGGCAAGCAAAAGCAAGAGCAGCTTTTTTAAAGGCAAAGCGCATCAAAAATTCTACATTGTGAACGCAAATACTTTTTGGTACTGCGTAGAACCCTAATTACGAGCCATCCCTCTATACCGTCGCAATGTAGTAAAAAAAATGCGTAGTTATGAATATAATTGCATTGTAATGCTGCTCGCCGGTAAATTGCAGACGCTACGTGGCGGCCACCGCTCTTTGCCGTTCGCCGGTAAATTGCGGACGCTACGTGGTGGCCACCACTCTTCAACATTCACCGGTAAATTGCGGACGCTACGTGGCGGCCACCGCTCTTCGACGTTCGCCGGTAAATTGCGGACGCTACGTGGCGGCCACCACTCTTCGTCATTCACCGGTAAATTGCGGACGCTACGTGGCGGCCACCGCTCTTCGCCGTTCGCCGGTAAATTGCGGACGCTACGTGGCGGCCACCACTCTTCGACATTCACCGGTAAATTGCGGACGCTACGTGGCGGCCACCGCTCTTCGACGTTCGCCGGTAAATTGCGGACGCTACGTGGCGGCCACCACTCTTTGACGTTCGCCGGTAAATTGCGGACGCTACGTGGCGGCCACCGCTCTTCGACGTTCGCCGGTAAATTGCGGACGCTACGTGGCGGCCACCGCTCCTCGACGTTCGCCGGTAAATTGCGGACGCTTACGTGGCGGCCACCGCTGTTCGGCATTCGGACGTACAATAAAAGGACGAGTCCCAGGTACTTCATCATCGACTCGACGCCGATGTGAACCCCTCTCGCCGTTATTTGGAAACCCGACAGAGTGATGCGTTCCGAGGACAATTAAAACACATAGCGACCTCGAGTCCAGATTGCCGGATCTTCTCGACGGTTGTCTCAACCCCACGTGTCGCTAATTCGGCCGCCGCCTGGTGCGACCGCCCCTGCACCAGGACCAGTGTATCGTCAGCGTAGCAAACCACGCTGACGCCGCTAGGGAGTTCGGCGCTATAACTCCAGACCTAACCTATATTTAATCAATGTTTAGACAGCGGTACGTTTCCTGGTTTAATGAAACATAGTAAAGTAGTACCAATTTTCAAATCTGGTAGTAAGAGTGATGCTTACGATGCTTATTTTTATTTTTTACATACTTCCTTACGTAATCTTTACATTATTTGACATTTTGTACCTACAAAAGTGCCAATGTATTTTTATGTTATTAAAAATATTTTGATTTTGAGTATGGTAGAAAAAAATGTATTTTAAAAAAGGTTCAAGGGGCGCCGTTTATTGCATTGCTTATCCGGCCCTGGTTTTGGATCATTATCAGAGTAATAGGGTGATGTATTGTACATTTTGCTCAAGCATACACATTACGGTCTATGTATAAATAGTGTGCTTTCGCATAAGTTTATAGCCGTCGTAAAACTATCTCACGACCCATCAACAACTATCGTGTGGGAGTGGACTATACAAGACTCACTACACACACACACCTACAGGGAGCCTAAAATGGACGCTTTGGCAGAATCATGCGTGCAATTCATACAGCCCGCAATTAATCTGTTTGACAGCTGCTATTTAACATTAGACTTCACTATATTAATTCTTAATTTGTGGACCATTTTACGAAACTCCATACACAACTGTCAAACAGATGAATTGCGGGATATGAATTATACGCAGATCATAATATGATTCTGCGAAAGCGTCCATTTTAGGCCCCCTGGACGTTTTATGTTATCATAAACAAGCAATAAACCATGTTACTTAGCTTAATTGAGGAATGTTCACATCAGATAACCCGCCCTTAAATCATAAGTAAATCATTAAAAAGTTATGAAATGCTTTCGTAAACTGTTTCAAAATAATAAACTCTCAATCAAAGTAATTACAAATAAATTCAATTTCGGCTACTGGATTGAGAAGATTAAAACAAGAAAATTAATAATATTTTCAAAAGTTTTTCTAAATTCTTTAAAGGGAACTCAATATTTAATTTGAAGGTTGTTTGATCGTCAGATTAAAGATATATATAGGTACCTAGCAATAGGTAGAAGGCTTAACAAACCGTTTGCATGGCGGAAGGTTAATTTCAAAAGTTTGCGCTTTGCCTTTTTAAGATTTAAAACAAATTTCACTGGATCACGCCTGCCTTCCAATTAAAAAAACTTTGAAGTATTAAAAGGAAAATATAAATGATACTTTGTTGGAATTTGTCGAGTTTGTTTTGATCGAAAGTAAAAAAGTTCATTAACTGGATTTTTTTGGAACTTTAACCTGATGGAACGAACTGAGTTAGCGTTTCTTTGTAATAACTTTGGACTACTAAAATATCAATCTAATCAGCACATTAATACTGTTATCACCAACACACAGACACATATATCAAATCACACCGCCGGGGTCCCACAACACATCTAGGATAAGGCTATTTATCAAAGTACTTCGGCCACGGGTAAAAAAAAACTAATTTTACTTGCGGCTTTTTAGAATCGCACTTCCAGCCCACATTATTTATCAAGGCACGGAGCAGGCAAAAACGAAAACCCAAAAGTAATTCAGAGTTGATAAGCTGAGCAACAAAAGCGTACCTACAGCCATTTGTTTAAAAATCAAATGAAAATTCTAACAAACCTCGTGAATAAAACATCAGCAGTGTAACTGCACGTGAACTTTTTCAATTAATCCTCGTCTCTTGTATAAACAGAACACCTACACGCCAACGTAAAACAATTTTAATTACGATTGCTACAAAATATTCATCAAAACTCGAAAATATTTCAATAAAACCAAATATTTTTTTACTACTTTAGTGTTTTGTATGTCATAGAATATAAAGGGTCGTGTTTTAATTTGCATCGCTGGAATTGGTAGATAAACGTGGTATATCGTTTGTTGCCCCTGTACTGGCCCAGGCTTCTGCGGAAGACATACTATTATGGAGCTGCAACGCTTAGTTGGCAATCTTCTAACACAACAGATTGATGGTTTCCTCTTAAGATGTTACGTAAAGATACGTGCATATTGTCTTCTATTGTATGCCTCTAAATCCTGTTATAGGATTGCTTCCCAAACGCTGTTATTACACGAAAAATCTTTTTACAAAAAAAAACTAACCGACTTCCAAAAAACACTACAAAGTGAAAAATAACTTTAATTTCGGAAGTCGGTGTCTTTGGATCTGTATTTTACTTTTTTGCCACCGACTTCCGAAATTAAAGTTATTTTTCACTTGTAGTGTTTTTTTGGAAGTCGGTTAGTTATTTTTGTAAAAAGATTTTTCGTGTAATAACAGCGTTTGGGAAGCAATCCTATAACAGGATTTAGAGGCATACAATAGAAGACAATTTGCACGTATCTTTACGTACGCATGACTGTATAGATATAAACTACGATAGCATAGCACGCCCCTCCAAAATTAAAAACGTGTAAAAGTATTTGTGAAAGTATTCACAAAGCGCCACTAAGACTCACAACGCATGTGTGTGTACTAAGACGGCCGGCAAACAAAAATAAATCCAACGATTTATTTTTATTCGTAAGGATGTGAGTGACTACACACATTGAAACAGTAATTTGGAGGGGCGCGTTTGCTATCGTAGTTTATCTCAAATTATGATCTACATAATTACACTTACAAAGGAGACATTAGACCATTGATACATCTCTAAATGATGCTGAATAGCTGTCGCTTTAGGTTACGTAAGTTTCTATATATCCATCATCTTGGTCGCGTACTCGATTACTGAAGGTCGTGTCCATGAAAGGCCATCGTGACTTTATGTATGATGTTCTTCCACTTCGTTCGGTTACTCCGCTTCTCTGAGGGCGGTCGTAACAGAGAGTCCAGTAAGGGCGGTTAATTGCTCCGACCAGCAGTTAGGTGACCCACCGCGAGGTCTTTGTCCATTAACCTTGCCCATCACCACGAACTTGTGAGCTAGTTTATATCCAATCGATGTTTAATCATTAATCAAAGCAAAAGGTTTCCTCGACACAACATAAAAATACGAAGGAATTTATCAGTTATATCGACATTAGAAAGTAACATTACGCTTCCTGGGTAAGACCGTTTGAGACATACCAACTAAGCAGTCACTTACACACGAGCGATATCCGCAGAGTTTCCGCAACACATCAACCTCCCTTCCTGAGTCAGCAGTACAGGTAAATGACGAAAAGAGTGGTATTGACGAGACCACAGTAGACATAATATATAATAGTAGACTGTATATATATAGCAGAAATACAGTATTTCAACTAGGAATAAATGGTCTAATCGACTGACTCATACAAGTGTTTACACGAAATCTAAGCATGCTTCAGGTAACAGTTAGTCGGACCTGTCGCTTCGAGACATGCGGTTACCGCGTTTTACACGTGTAGTGAATTTTAATTTAATAAGTTTAGTTGACAACCCCAACACTCGTTGGAGCGTAACTTTTGTTTTCACAAAAAGGGCCTAGTTGAGGCCTACTGGTCATCTTTATACTGTGAGGAAACTGAAGCAGTTCCCGCAACGAACGCATGACCCGGTGAATCCGTTCGAGTTGGTTCAGCACGTGACGACCATGCAAATGTGCCATAATATACCAGCCAGCCCGCCAAGTCTTTTATTGTTCATTTCACAAGCTCGTAGTTCACAAAATATTTGCCTAACAATAAACAATTTCGTGTTAATAATCGAATATGTATTGTTATGGTCGTATTGGATGGAAACCTAATAAAAATCAATTTGTTTGTTGAACATGATATTTGGAATTTTTTGTCTGTGTATGTGTGTAATTTTTTTGTCAACACACGGAATTAAAAGTTTCATAGCGAGCTCGGCACATAATATAAAATAGGTAGGGCACAGCCGACGCGACCGGATACATAAAAAATAACACGTTGTGATTATTTATAGGTATTTTCCACGTAAAAATATACCTTACCAGTGAACCGTGTATTAAAGATTGAACAAACATTTCAGAACGAGTGTATTTTTTATGTGCAACTCATTCGCTGTTTTACGAAAGCGGTAATAACTCAGTATCGGCTATTCGGCTCGACGAACTATGATTGCGAATTTTACTCACAAATACGAGTACGCTTTATCGGTTTGTTACCATTCTCTCTTTGTTTATTGTTGTTCCCGCTTTATTACTTGAGTTTGGAGTCTCGGCGCTAACAAGCGTCGCTCTTGAAAATATTTTCCATTATGCAGGACCCGCGGCCGGATTCGAATTAACTTTCATACTATTCGCACCGAGGCGAGATGATTGTGTGAGTACTCACGGAATTTCCGTCTTCACGGGACAGTGTTTGCATGGCTGAGTCCACGATTGGAATTTTAAATTACTTAAAATATCACTGAGGCAAAAGCGTGCTATGAGAATAAAACGGTTTAAGGTGCTATATTTAGTAAGTACCTACCTATCTATTTTCCTTTGAGCGGTGGATGGAGTATAAGCGACATTTTTACTTAAACTGTTCTGACAAGAGGCAAATAATAGGAAAGTAGGCTTGTCTTAAACAAAAACATTGCCAAATCTATAAAGTTTGTGGTAGCGGAAAAAATATATGTTTTTGTTAAACATATTTCTCAGAACTTGGTTGTTACCAAAACACGTTTAGAAAGAAAACCTCGTTACAAGTTAACGGTAAACTAACCCTTTGAGTTTCAATCCAAAATATGTGTATTAAATATCAACGTACGGTTGGTATTAATTATTTAATAACAAGAACGTCTTATTTGCATGCAGAACTTGGTTGTTTTTTATTTTCGATTACTCAACTCATTTTTGAGTAAATAAATAATTGCTTCAAATTTTGCAATAAATTACAAGCGTTGTGTCATCACGCTTCTATTTCTTTTGTATGCAGTCTGACAGTGACAACAGTTTACCTGTTGTCAGCGTCTTAATAAATGTTCGTTATTGTTAAAGTAATACGAAGTGCGTGAGCAGTGCCACCTATTATAAGTTATTCGCAAGTGTTTGTGTGTTCGGTCCCGCGTTTGCACCGCTAACATCGTTGTAATTAATATCCTTATTAAATATAGTTTATTGCTCTAAAAGGTGCTTTTTTATCCCATACCCCTTCAGGTTATGGGCCCAGGCTTTGCCAGTGAGTGAAATCAAAACTGATTAGTGAACAATTGCAGTGATTTGAACTAAAACAGTTCGTCGTAATTAAAGTAATAAACGCGTCTACGCGAGTTAAGGTTTGACCAAGGTGATTAGTGTAACGTGGACTTGCAAGTTACGTTCGCCGTGTGTTTTTACTATAATTCATTAAGTTGTTACGAAGATTTTGTTACTTGCATTTGTGTTTTATTTGGAGTTGAAGAAACTTTGATATGGCTACATCAATTAAGATTGATCGACTTACTGGTGATAACTACGATACATGGAAGATACACATGCGAGCAATTCTGATCAAGAACGATCTATGGGAATATGTATCGGGAGCTTTTCCAAAACCACATTTAGGTGATACGAAATATGCCGACTGGATAAAAACGGACAGAAAAGCCGAGTCAGACATATTGTTGGCGGTAAGTCCAAGTGAGTTGGCTGCAATAGATGGTTTGGGAAGTTCTAAGGCTATATGGGATAAGCTGAAATCTATGTACCAGTCGAGCGGACCTGCCAGAAAGGCCTCGTTATTGAAAAAGCTGGTGCTTACTCGTATGCAGGAAGATGATGATTTGAAGAAGCACATCGCGGATTTTTTTGATGCAGTTAAAAAACTCAAAGAAATCGGTTTGATTGTTATTGACGAACTACTAGCAATATTATTGTTGTACAGTTTGCCGGATTCGTTTGCCATGTTTAGAACGGCAATGGAATCACGCGATGATTTGCCATCAACGGAAACGTTAAAGGTCAAGATTATCGAGGATTACGAAGCTCGTAAGTCTAAGACGATAGACGAAGGGGCTATGTTCGTCAAACGTATCAATAAAAATAAATATGCCAATCAGAAGAAGAATAATACTGATAATCAAGACCATAAAAATAGTGTTCAATGTTATCGATGTGGTCGTCGCGGGCATTTAGCGAGAGAGTGCAAGACTAAGAACATCAACAAGCATAAGCAAAGCGCACAAAAGTTAGAAGGCAGTAAAGACAACGAGCAAAGGACAACCATGTTATTGAGCACTACCGAAGAGGTTATGCTGGGTGAGAAATTAAATCCTATTTGGTGCATTGACAGTGGATGCACGGGTCATATGTGTAATGAAAAGAAAATGATCGAGGATTTTACGCGGCTGGACTCCGAACTAAATTTAGCTAATAACGGCAAAACACAAATTACCGGCGCTGGTAAGGTAAGGATTTTGGTAGACACTGGCAGTGAAGAACGCCAAATTGACATAGAAAAAGTGTTCTACGTATCCGATTTACGAACAAACTTACTATCAGTGGCCAAAATGACTGATCGCGGGTTCGAGGTTCGTTTCAGAAAGAATGATGCGATTGTGATTGATAATGATGATAAAATTCATATGCGGGCAGACCGTGTGGGGAACCTATACCATGTTCGGACAAGTCAGAATAGTGCCAATAATGTTCAAGCTGTTAATAATTCGCTAGACACGTGGCACCAACGTCTTGGACATGTCAACGAACGCGATTTGAAAGCTATGGCCAAGAATAGTTTGGTACACGGGCTAACATTCAAGGATGATGAAAAGTTGTCTGAATGTGAGATCTGTATAAGTGAGAAACAGACTTGCACGCCGTTTCCAAGGAAAACGGAAGATCGTACCAGCGAATTACTGGAAATAGTGCATAGTGATGTTTGTGGCCCCATGAAACATCAGTCTTATGGCGGTAAACAATATATTGTTACATTCATCGATGACAAGTCCAGATGGTGTGAAGTCTACTTTTTAACAAATAAAAGTGATGTTATAAATGCATTTAAAACCTACAAAGCCTATGCAGAGAATTTAACAGGAAAGACGATAAAGAACCTTCAGACTGATAACGGACGTGAGTACGTAAACAATGAATTTGATGATTTATTGAAAAAAGCTGGAATCCGAAGAAGATTGACAGCCCCGTATACCCCCCAACAGAATGGTATCGCTGAAAGAAAGAACAGGACATTAGTTGAAATGGCACGCTGTATGATGCGCCAAGCGGGCAGTCCTCCTTCTTTCTGGGCAGAAGCAATTAATACTGCCAATTATATAAGAAATCGGTGCCCAAGTACAGCGTTAAATGGTCAAATACCGTTTACGCTATGGAAAGGGAAGAAACCTACTGTAATATATATGCACGTGTTTGGTTCAAAAGTTTATTATAAGGACAAGGGAAAACCAAAAGGAAAATTTGAGTCTCGTTCACAGTTAGGAATATTTGTGGGTTATGATATTCAATCTAAGGCATATAGGATACATGACCCTACGACAAGAAAAATAATAGTGAGTCGTGACGTGAAGTTTATGAATGAGACAGCGTTTAGACATGAATATGAAGAGATATTTGATGACGAAGAAGACACTAATAAAGAACAAATAAGAGTAGAATTGGAGGTGTCTAACGCTAATAATAGAAGAGAAGAAGATAACCGGAAGATATTGAGAACCAGAAGAGATGGTAGTAGACCAAGAAGATCGATTGAAAGAGTTAATGAACCAGAGGAAGAGACAGATAGAAGCCAATTAAATAGAAAGAGGAACTCAACTGTATCGTGGGAAGATTTAATAGAACCTGCTAAAAGAGGAAGAGGAAGAGGAAGACCTCGTTTAATTCGTACTGGTATGGCGGGTAGACCGCGGAAAGAATATCATACAGAAAAAGAGGAAAGTATAGATAGTGAAAATGAATCAGATAAACCGAATGACCAGATAAGTGCAGGGATAGCGTTGATAGAACCAATGATGTGGAAAGATGTAGAGAAGAGAAGCGACGTAAATTTGTGGAAATTTGCTCTAGAAGATGAATATTTGTCACAAATAAAGAATAAAACCTGGGAAATTGTACCACGACCAAAACAACGAAAAGTTATTGGAAGTAGGTTTGTGTTTAGTACGAAAAGTACTGGCAAGAAAGTACGCCTCGTGGCAAAAGGATGTTCACAACGGCCAGGGGAGGATTTTCATGAGACCTCATCCCCGGTTGTGAGATCATCATCTATAAGGCTCATAGCGGCTTTATCGGCTGAATTTGGACTAGAAATCCATCAAATGGATGTGGTAACAGCGTACCTTAATGGTTCACTCGATGAAGAGGTATTTATGGAAGTTCCAGATCAGTTAAGCGATGTTCTAAAGAGAGTACTCGCAAAAGAAAAGATTGGTTCACAAAAGAAAATAATAACGGAAAAGAACATACTACAAACAGCTAAACGTTGGAATGAGGATCTTGATGAATGTGTGGATAGTGTGTGTCTGCTAAGAAAATCTTTATATGGCTTGCGTCAATCAGGGTTGCAGTGGCATAAAAAGTTAGTGAGAAAATTGAGTGACATTGGTTTTGAGGCGTTCCCGCAGGATCCGTGTGTATTTATTGCACAGAAAGGT
This sequence comes from Tiliacea aurago, assembly GCA_948098905.1. Taxonomy (NCBI): domain Eukaryota; kingdom Metazoa; phylum Arthropoda; class Insecta; order Lepidoptera; family Noctuidae; genus Tiliacea; species Tiliacea aurago. The sequence goes on along the minus strand of OX402581.1, from coordinate 20,522,045 downwards.
GAGCGAATGATGTTAATTGGTATCTATGTCGACGATATTATTTTAGCAACAAATGATGATGAATGGATGCAAGATATTAAGAAACAGTTATCGAATGCTTTTGAAATGAAAGATATGGGCAAGATATCAACTTGTTTAGGTATTGAATTTAGTCGTGATGGTGAAAATAGAGTTTACTTAAGTCAAAAATCATATATAGATAAACTGTTAGAACGGTTTAGTATGACCGATTGTAAATCTGTTGTCACACCTATAGATGTTAATGTGAAATTAGAGAAACCTGAGTGTATCAGATGTGATATGATGGAACAGTATCCGTATCAAAGTTTAATAGGTGCCTTGATGCATCTGGCCGTATCAACGAGACCAGACATCACCTATGCCGTCAACTATTTAAGCCAATTCAATACAAATTACGATATTGAACATTGGAAGGCTGCTAAACGTGTGCTGAGATACTTGAAAGGTACATCCGATTACGGATTAGTGTACGAAAGAACAGATTTGCCTCTTTTTGGTGTGGTTGATGCCGACTGGGGAGGGAATGCGACAGATCGTAGATCCTATTCCGGTTTCGCATTTATTTTGGGAGGTGCTCCGATTAGCTGGGAGGCGCGAAAGCAACGGACTGTTGCTTTATCAAGCACCGAAGCTGAATACTTGGCCATTTCCGAAGCTACTAAAGAGGCAATGTATTTACGAGATGTTTTAGGTAACATTGGGATTAAGTGTGAGTGTGTGACGCTATTTAACGACAACCAGGGTGCGATTAAACTGGTTCAAAGTAGGAACTATCATCCACGAACGAAACATATTGATGTGAGGCACCACTTTGTTCGAGATATGTGCGAACAAGGTGTAATTAATCTGAGATATTTGTGTACTGACCGAATGCCTGCCGACGTATTGACCAAAGGCTTGAGTGGAACAAAGCATCATGAATGTCTACGTAATTTAGGTATGATGGATGAATGTATGTGAATGTCGATAAGACATGCTCACTTCTTCGAGGGGAGGTGTTAAAGTAATACGAAGTGCGTGAGCAGTGCCACCTATTATAAGTTATTCGCAAGTGTTTGTGTGTTCGGTCCCGCGTTTGCACCGCTAACATCGTTGTAATTAATATCCTTATTAAATATAGTTTATTGCTCTAAAAGGTGCTTTTTTATCCCATACCCCTTCAGTTATAACTGCATTGACGTGGTTATTTACTTAGATAATTGTCGTGTTAGTGTAGTAAGGTAGGTACTAGCCTTTACTGGCTACTCTGTTGGGTGTAATTAGCGTAAACTTATTCTCTGTGTCTTAACATATTAGCTACTGTATAAAGATAGAACTTGGACTCACTTTTTAGAACACTTAGTAACAAAATAAAAGAAGACAGACCTAAATCAGTTTACTAGTTTCTACGTGATTCGAGTGTAAACTAAGAGAAGGAATGTAAACCCCGCCAATTTCTTCTACACGTAGCTTATTTATGGTCCCTATAAGTTACGTTCACAGACATTCAGAACATGTGTTTGAAAAAAATATCTTAAAATCAGCTAACTGAACAGATACTTATTTATAATTAAGTAATTAGATTTTTTATTTTATGTATGCTTTAATCACGCTATACAGGGTATAACTTTAAACGATTTTTGGCTATCTTGTGTTATTATTAAGTTACTTTGTATGGTTGTCTCATATTCATGAATAAAGAAAGATTTTACTTTTTACTTTAAAGTAACTGCGTCCCATAGCTTCCCCTAAGCTAGGTTCAGTTAAAGGAACCCAGGAAAAAAAAAATTAAAACAACAAAATATTGCAAGATCAACCTAATTTAGTACTTACCTACTAACTTAAAATAGCAATCGTTTAGAATTAAAATTAAAAAAATGTTTATTTTTTATTTTTCTGGGTTCCGTTATAGATACTGAACCTACCCCTAAGCTATAGCACGCAGTTACTTTAACACCCTGTATAGGTATCGCATTTGTTGGAAATAGACATGCCCTTTTCTTTAAAACAACGAATTTATACTGTCACTAACATAATTCTCTTACATTCATTGAGGAAGCAAGTAATCTCATTCACGCTCAAGAAATGGAATTGTCTTGTCATATATCCCATTTATTTCCCAGATCACATCTGATATGGCTACTGAATTCTTTACACCTCGCCGCTTCGTATCGATACCTGCCGAAGAACGAGATTCCTACATACTCGTACGGCGCTAAAACTGCTTATCACAGGTCAGCCACCCTATCAGATATACCGTTCCATGTGCTGATAGTCTATAACAACCTGTACTGTTCTGGGACCCTGGTAAGGAGCAAGATTGTCATCACGGCTGCCAGTTGCTTGCTGACTGCTGAAGTTAAGAGGAGACCCGTTGTCAAAGTTGGTGCTGACAGCATTACTGGTCCTGGGTGAGTATTTTGTGTTTTTCGTTAAATAAATTTTTACTTAGATGTCTACTGGCTTCCGCATTCCTAGTACTTTTTTTCAAGTCGCTTTTTCTTTTTCTGTACAAAAGTCAGTTTATGCGAATATTTTTAAAATAGGCTCTTATTATCTCCTAAAGCCTTTAAATAGAGTAACCAAGATTTATAAATATAACGTCTATAATGGAAGAAGCTCCGAGGCTGTGATATTTTGTTATAATAGCTGAAGAAGCAACGATATTACTCTTAGTTTAAAATACATTATTTATAACTAGCTTCCCATCACAGCGCTGCACTAAGATTTTAATTAATGGCTTTTAATTTTAAGACTCAACCCCATTGAGCTTATAAACTATAGAAGATGAAATATCAATTCATGTAAATTAGAACGACTTATTTTTAAGCCTTTTACAATTTTTTATTTTTGATGTCTTAAGTCGTAAATGACAACAGGCTTTTACGGTAGATTGAAATGGATCGTCTTAGCAAAATAGACACATTTGTATTTAAAAAATATAACAAATTATTTTCAGACAAATAATACCAGTCGTGGACATAAAGATCCACGAGTACTACAAGTATATGAGCCGCATAGACAACGACATCGCCATGCTAGTGCTGCAGGTAGGGTTCATCCACCCATCTACTCATCCGCTCATCCCCAGTCAATTTAATTACAACACGTCGGAGTGTTTGGGATGAGGATGATAATGTATTTACACAGTTACAAGTATCAGTAAGTAATATGAGTAAAATATAGGAAATACATTTATTTAGCACAGACTAAAAGACACACAATATAATATACAGCAGATTAAAAAAAAAAGTGAGGTGTAAGAAATTATCAGGAAAGTGTGCCTCACGGCTGCGCCAAAACGCCCAGTTCAGCAAAAATGCCAGACAACAGTGCCTGACGCTGGTTTTCAACTAGACCTGGAGTAGGCACTGTGTACGGGTCAACCATTGTACAACACGTTTACCTTGGTCATAATAATTGCGGCCGCACACTCTACGGCTCGATTATTTATTTAATTGCTAATTATGTAGCTGTTGACAGTTCACCGGTCGACGTCATACCGTGCGCGTGACTCTAATCCCATCCATTTCACCTCATTTAATCGTAATCTTTAAATTGTGATCCAAGTTTATCTTTATCTCACTCTAACCCCGAACATTGGTCCTTCGAGCCGGATCTGGGGTCTCTTCCAAATCTAATATTATGATGAAAGTGTGAACAAATACTTTTCACGATCAATAAAGGGAATTAGTAACACATTCATCATTATTTAGAAGGTTCTAACTTTATATTTCACTACCTTTTCCAACAATAAATTGTTTAATAATATATTGTAATTCAAAAATCATCGACGAAAATTGAGGTAATAATATTAACCTACATTTTCAAATGAAAAACATCTTTAATATGATATAAAATTAGAATTTAAGGGGAATGCGCTAAGGAAGCCCGCGAATATAAAATTTTCTTACGTTTTTTTGCAATTTACAGGTCAGTAACAGGTTGTATAGATATATAGGTAGATCTACATATGATTCGCGGCCATAACAAGCCATATTTGTTAAGGCCGCGAATCATATGTAGGTACCTACCAATAGTACTAATAAAATAAATCCGTGATATTTAATTTCGAGAAGTATTAACATATATTGTTTTACTGAAAGCATAGTGCATTTTATTCTGCTGTCAAATGTCGTGTCAGCTTATTTAGGTTTTGTCTATGTTCAACAAATTTAAATAGAAATAAAAATATTTTATTGTCCAGGTAATAAGTAAGCAATTGCAACAGCTAATAAGAGATTTTATAGCTAGTTAGTGATCTGATTCTGGAACAAGCTAAGTCAAAGTTAGCTAGCTAGCTAAGCCAGTATAAGAATGTCTAGTTTTCTAACAGTTGATAGGAAACGTTGTGATTTTTGGTATTTTTACTTTTTTAGCTGATACGATGGAGAATAATTTAAAGTAATAAAAAAGGGTAGGTAATCTGGACTTTTATTGAGATATTTTACAATTATTGTAAAAAATATCAGATTTTTGTTATAAAATCACTCTAATTCTCAATTAAGGGCGAGTTTTGTTCTTTAGTTTTTTTTTTTATGAAAACGCCGTATTGTTTCCATTCATTACTGACTTTGTTTAATCGTGATAGGTAGTTCAGTTTAAAAGTTATACCGATTTGTTTGTTATTTGTTGTTTGACTTGCTTGCGACATGTGACGTAGGATCGCACCTTGCGCTAATACTAATTTTCCCAGTTCACAATTTATCGACATTTTATAATCTAACGGAAATAATACCGGTAGATTATAAACTGTTCTCTCAATCTTACGGTGACATATTAATTATTAAGTATAACTATACATTTACCGGTTTCTCGTTACGTGTCTTTGAGCTTAGAATATATCCTCTCTCACTATTCTGGAGGGGATCGTAAGTAGCTCTTAAGGGATTAAATCAAATTGAAAGGTATAGGGTATTATCTACCTGAACACAGCATCTAATGTGATTTTAATATAATTGAATAAGGTCTCAAATTTGGACTTTGTCAGCATAACTGGTTGGTAGCAAGAACGGTCATAAAAAAGACCGCAGTATTTTGTTATTGGCATCAGGCTACCTTATATGGTTATATATGTGAGTACTGTGTACTTACTGTAAAGCTACCATTTACTGGGTACGTCTTTCATTGACTTGAATGTGCCCTGGCGGCTGAGAGTATGTCATGCTCACTGTATAATGTCTCGCTGATGGTGGCGGGTGTGTTTGATCATTTAGCTCCCTTCAAAATGGTTGGGCTGAATGGTGCTAATCCATGCGTCATGTTCGTGAACCGGCTCCATCAGTAGGGACTGCAATGGCCATCCCTTAGCGGCCATGACTTATTTTAATTTGATTTAGTGTTTAATTGTTTTTTTTTTCATCTTTTTATTACCGACGCTTTTGACGTTTTGCATCGTTCTCAATGTACTTTACTTATAATTTCAACATGAATGATGTAACCAATATTTTGTAACAATATATTAATTTAAAAGAGTATCTGTGGAGTTTCTTGCCTGTTCTTGGAGATAGGTACCTACTAAGCTTTGGAATGGGCAACTAACTTCATTTTTATGACTCGACCAATTACAATTCAAAAGTACCTGTAATTGGTTTATTTGAAATAAATGCTTTGAGTTTGAGTTTGATAAATCGGTCAGTAGCAGTATCAAGGCTTCTTCTCAGACAAAGAAGAAACGATCAGAGCGAACTAGAGCATAATCAGCCTTTAATGTCCCCACCGCTGGGACACAGGCCCCATCTCTGTGTGAGGGAGTGGGCCGTAATCCACCACGCGGGCCCAGTGCGGGTTGGTAGATGTCACATGTCTTCAAATTTTAACATACCGGTTTCCTTGACCGTTTTCGAGAGCAGTGGTGATGAAATAAATTACACAAAGTAAAGCGCCTGCTTGGGTTCCAAGTCGGGGCCGATATCACAAAGGAATTAGAATCAGTACAGAACACAAATCAATTCTATAGCATCAGTTTAGTTGGAGGCAAAAACTGAGATGCTTGATTGAACTGAAATGTAATAAAGTGGAAACAATAAAGCGAGCAGTTTGAATGCTTGTTGCAATAGTAGAAATGCACAGGTTACTTATTTCAGAGGTCTTTGCCCCGGGGATTTAGTTTTACGGCCAGCAATAACCATTTCATTTCAACACCAGAGAAAGGAATGAAATGCATTTAATTAATGAATAGATTATTATTACCAAATATATAGCTATAGCATGGTTAGCTTAATGTGAATATATAATACAATATTATTTTTAGTATATGCCAAACCTGAATATAGTTTGTTCAGAATAGGGAACTGAATCGATTTCAATCATTTTTACACTATGTTTATTTTTCCAAAAATATTTAAGTGTGATGAAAAATGTTATCACCATTTAATTACTTACAATACAATCGCCGTACGGTTAGGTACCTACTGCCAAATTATTATCAATGAGCGCAAGACGACCCAGGAGGCGCGGGGGCGCCGTTAGCTTGTTTTTGTACGGACAACCCGGTAACATAACAACCTTATAACTTTGTGATTTTTCATGATACAGTTTTGAAATTTTGTACATAGATTATTTACATAAAAATACTAGATACGTGTTTCGGGTTTCGCATACCTATACTAAAACTAATATTGTATATACCTACTTAGTGTATTCCCAACTAGATTATAAGATTCGGAACATCATCAACCTAACAATTCTCTTAAATTTTATTAACGGTCTGTATTTACAAAACAATCACACACCCTAAAAATCAAAACCAGCCAAGTGCGTGTTGGACCACGCACAATGAAGGGTTCCGTAGTTGGGATGACTTCACCCCAAGAACAAACTTAAAATTGTAGTTGATAAACATGTTCGGGATCATACATTCCAACTGCAAATGTAAGTTTGTACGCACAATATTGAGCGATTTACCATGTTATTTTCAGACTTCTAGGTTTTCAGGTTTTCCTGTAATCTAATAAAGTACAAAGATCTAATTTCTGTTTTTTTTTGCTTAATAGATTCGAAGATGGTCAATTTTCATATCTTCTTAAATAAAATAATTTATTTCAATATTATAAAAAAATATATATCTGAAATCCTTACAATAAGCCCTTTCATTTGATATGTCACTCACACGTATGCAAATCTTTTTTTTTTCTAGAGTGACCCCCTTCCAAATTCTTTCAATTAAGTTGATCGTCCGTTTTTGGGTAACTTATATACATATGTAAGTATACCAAATTTCAACTTAATCAATCCAGTAGATTCGGAGCAAATCGGCTGTGACAGACGAGACGGATAGACAGTCGACAGACACACGAGCGATCCTATAAGGATTCCGTTTTTTCCTTTTGAGGTACGGAACCCTAAAAATTCTCGACAAATCGGCATGGTAAGAGGTCAACAGTACCCCTATAAATTAACGGATCGCCCAGCAGACTGGGTGCGCCACCTACACAGTCAGACATGAAATACAAGCCGTCTATCGCATGCCAATTTCAACCAAACACCAGGGAGTCGAGCCAACTACCAATATCTAACATCCACTTAATCATGGAAATGAATGACCTGGGGGTATTATACTATTCACTTAAAAACGTAAGGGGAAAGATATAGCGACGAAACTTAGCGTAAATTTAATCTTCGATCTGCATAATGCACTGATTTTGTCAGGTCGAAGTGTAGTTTTACGCTAAGTTTCATCTCTGTATCTAACCCTAAGTGACATACGATTTTGTACCATATGTTGACCTGTCCTGCACATCACCTGTCCTGCAAATAATTATACTATAATAGTTTAAGTATTTGCGAAACCCGAAACACGTGTCTAGTATTTTTATGTAAAGAATATATGTACAAAATTTCAAAACTATCATGAAAAATCACAAAGTTATAAGGTTGTTATGTTACCGGGTTGTACAAAACATGCTAACGGCGCCCCCGCGCCTCCAGGGTCGTCTTGCGCTCATTGATAATAATTTGGCAATAGGTACCTAACCGTACGGCGATTTTATTGTCAGTAATTAAATGGTGATAACATTTTCCATCACACTTAAACATTTTTGGCACAAAATATAACATTGTTTAAAAATTATTGAAATCGATTCAACTCCTTATAACAATGCTTTCAGGATGTTGTTGAGGCTGCCTCGATACTGTAGCGCGTCGAATATGTTTGCGCAAGCCCGCACCGACGGCTTCTATGCTATTGTACGCAAAAAAACTGCGTCGCTTCTGAGGAGAGTGAGGGGCAGTCAAAACAGCATCCTGAAAACTGTAGCCGAGAGCTTCGGCTCTCCGATTATACAGCAGTTTGTGCGGAGGTTGATTGTTACTAACACTAGGCAATAAGTTATTTTTTGTATGTTACTAACACCATATGGATAATTGTGTCCGAAATAAAGCGATTCTATTCTATTCTATTCTTATTCTGAAAAAACTATATTCAGGTTTCGCATATACTAAAATATTTTATGCCTTTTTCAGGCACGAGTCTCTCACAATTGTTAACCCTATTTTTTAGATTAAGCATTTTCTATCCAAAACAACATTTTTGATGAGAAAATAAATAAATAAATTATTAGGGCAGGGTGTGTTGACCTCCATAGCGTTGCAGGCCGAATGATGTCTCACTATCATAAGGTTAATGTGGAGTTTCTTGCCCATTCGTCTCCACACGAAACTACATTTTGGAACTACTAGAATCAATTCCATTTATTTGTAAATTTTGACGTTCTTTAAGTGCATGTTATAAATAATTTGACTTTGACTTTAATATAATAATAATTAAAATTCTTTCTTTTTTTTTTTAAATATGACAGGAGCACGTGCAATTCAACAACCATGTCAAAAAGGCGATCGTTGTAGAATCCGACGTGGCGTTGCGAACTGGTGCCTCCATCGAAGTCTCCGGTTTTGGAAGCACGGTAAGGGTTCGCTGTCCTAAGATATTAAAATAAATTACAAATGCCTCACTCATTACTAAGTTATCCTTTTGTGGGTACCTGGGTATTAGTGCCCCTCTCGCATACCTACTAATATCTTTAGACTTAGGATACGAGATAGTAACTAATAAACTAAGGTGTCCGTAGGTACATGTCAATGAAATATCGTGTCGGAATAGTACTGAAACTACCTACCTAGCTTATACAATTTTGATAATAATATCAAAGAGTACTTACCTAATAAAGTTTACGTACAACACTGCATCAATATAATTAATTCAGCCGGTCGCATCGTAGTCTCTCTAGACGTAGGATTTTATAAATTTATAAAAGTATTGGAGTACAGTCGCCACGATGAAAATACACCCACAATAAGGCCCACAGATAAAAAAAATCCTTTGTCCTACCTACCCACCTACTTTTATTATATTAGTGAAGAAGTTTTCCCCAGAAACCGCGGACTGCAACCGGTATTAGATTACTTTTCAAATCTAGAGCTGTAATAATAGTTACGAGTATCATCTCTTAACTTCAGATGTCTACTTACACTGAAAAGTGTACCTATCTAATATTTTAATTCTACGTCACATTTTACGCTGCAAACGCCATCTGTCGTCTGTGCTGCAAACTAAATAAATACGGGCAACACAATATTGGACGGCAGCTACACTCTACTAGGCTCTCGTCGAATTTAAGAACAGTTCTTACGAATGAATATCGGCACGTTTGGGTAGATGGCGTGTGCTTACAGTAAAACTCTGTGAATGTGTCGTTGGCCCATTAACTTTTACATCAATATGTTATACAACCATGTAATCAAACATTAATCATACACTCAAACAGGCCTTGGGGCCACAGAAAATTTTGACACCCGTTCTACGAGAAAGCACCGTAAAAAAATGCCAAGACCATTTTACAATAATATGAATTTCCTTTTTGAATTTCACGTCTCATCCATTTGAATTTCGCGCATATTAGCTATGCAGCTCTGCAATTGAGAACCTGCCTCTATGCTCTTAGCAGTATCCGTCGAGACAGAAAACCTATCACTGTCAGTGTCACAGTTTTGAGCTTTGTCTCAGATTTGATCCGCTTTGCTTATGTTGCGAAAATAAGTATCATCATATTAATTAAATATTTTAAATAATGCCTATTAAAAAGATTTTTTTTCCCTTCCAAGCATTGAAAATTACTGATGAACGAGGCCCCATCTTTTGTCCTGCCCGGGGCCACTTAAGCAAAAGTTACGGCTCTGCACTCAAACTAGGTTTCGCGTTAATAATTTAAATATGACTAGGTAACTGTCACAAATAGTAAACTTTACTAATCTATCCCGGAGAGAATTTCCCGCATAAATAGCTTACGATACTTACGCCCGTTTTCACTAAGACTAGGGGGACACCTAAACGTTAAAAATTGGACTTTATACTCTCGGCGCTGAGTCAAACGTTGAATACTTAACAGCGCGCTTTTTCTTATGCAATAATTTAGGTAGCTTTTGTGTATGCATTCATTTTTACTTACGATAAGATACAACCTCATTTAAAGTGAGTCGTGCTACAGGTTATCAATCAACTTCAAGTCATTATACAACTTAAATCAGTTTAATTAAGCAGTAGTTAAAATCATTTTTGATAGAAAAGTGCTATTACACCCTTGAGGAGTTTCTCTGTGACACATACAACTAGACTTTAATTATTATTATACTATTTTATTGAAATGATATTTTTTATTTTTGACATCGTGTAATGGATGAATCTGATTCAATTTGTTTTTATATTCTTTATTTGACATATCATTTATAACATCACTATTTTTATTGATATTAGATTATATTTTTGACATAATTTTATGTAAATAAATTAAAGATTCAACATCTTTAATATATTTATTTTGATGTTAGTTTTAGTTTTTTTTTCATTTGTCATAATAACAGGGAATCGCAAATGTTTTGCTTTTTAATTTCTTATTTGGTTATAATAAGATTTGTATTGTAATTCTTTAAATTTTTATTTTGTGTAAAATTTTGATACAATGTAAAAATTGTTACAGAAACAAATAAATATTGCCTAGTGCTAGTGAAAACGGGCATTACAAATTAATCATCGTTGGCATACGCTATTGCAATCTTTAGTAAGAATGATTTTGAAGTTAAACTTAACATTTTAAAATAGATCTTTAATTGTTAATGAAGGACTATTTTCAATTACACAAGTGTTATCTTGCTACTAGCTTTCGCCCGCAGCTTCGCCCGCGTGGATGTCGAAAAAAAACAGCTTCTCTATCAAAGGAAAGAAAGAAAACACATTTATTGGGACTCGCACAGATCACAAATAAAATAAAACACACTCATAGAAACAAAAAAAGAACAAAACCAAAAATAAAACAAAGTAAACAAAAAGAAAATAAAAACAAAGTCCTGTACGAGGCCAAAAGGCCTGTATCTCAGCATGATGCTGCGGCACTTAAAAATCAGCAGCATTCCCCCAAAACATTATACCATAACTTAGTTGGAACCAACTGCAACGTAAACGTGGTAAGCAGATAGGAGTGCAGTTTGATTTACAACTTTATGGAGGATATAGATAGCGTATAAATAGCGTATAATATTCGTTTTGTACAATAAACGTGTCTATTTGAAAGAAATTTTGTAGTGTTTATTTTTTGTACGTTTTTGTTCTTAAATAATAATTGATCTATACTAACTATTGAGTTATTCAAGGTACGCAGTAAAATTCTCCCAAAAACTTAATTGCCCCTTTTTCCGATTCTCGAAAACTCAATTTATTTTCTTTTTTTTTCTGCCAAAAGTATGAGCACTGAGGTTCGAGTTAATCGAACCGCGCGTTAAGATTCTTAAATACAAACTGAAATCCCCAAAAACCCAAAAAATACGTACTCAATAGGGTAAATGGTTCAAACATCTTTTTGACGTTTCTATTATTTATAATTATAGGTTATTTATACCAATTTTCAAGTTAATCTAGCCAAGCAGTAAAATCCTCCCTTATATATTGACTATCCCTTTTCACCCCATTATTAGGGGCAGATTTTCAAAAAAACCTGGTACAAGTTAATCTTGATTTTTTGTTATCAGTAAAAATACTGAGTTTCAAGTTAATCGGAGCGCGCGTTTAAATTATTCCATAAAAACTTTGATATCCCCCAATCCCCCTTTAGGGGGTAGTTTAAATATACAAAAAATTACAAACTTTATATTTTACATAGGTTAGTATTCGTGCCAAGTTTCGGGTTTATAAACTCAAGGAATAAGATTTTTCATACTATCAAAATCCCCCTTTCACCCCCTTAAAGGTTGAATTTCCAAAAACCCCTTCTTAGCTGATGCCCACGTCATAATTTGGAGTTAATCAAGCCACACAGTAGAATCCTCCCTTGTAAAATTGACTACTCCTTTTCACCCTGTTAGGGGTAAATTTTCAAAAAACTCTGATAAATGTTATTCTTTATTTTTGGTTTACAGTATAAATACTGAGTTTCGAGTTAATCGGACCACGCGATAAAACTCTTCCATACAAACTTTGACATCCACAAGTAGTAGTTTCAAAAACCTACTACCTACTATCCCTTCAAGTAGTAGTTTAAAAAAAAAACAAAAAATGTCACACTTTATAATTTACTTAGATTAGTATTCGTGCCAAGTTTCAGGTTTATCAACTCAAGGAATAACATTTATTCCCCTTTTTCACCCTGGATGCCTGCCAACTATAAGCCGAAATATTAGTGATTTTAACTTAAAAAGAACTTTCATTAAAAAGAAAATTGTATCTCCTTTTTCACCCCTTAAGGGTTAAAATTCTAACAACACCGTTGCATTAGCTTCTAACCATAACCCTAGATAATATATTTAGTGTTTTTTACTTCGAAAGTTAAGGACTTTGATACACAACTTAATCCCCCTATTTAACCCTTCGGGGGTGGAATTATCAAAAACGCTGAAACACGTATTAATTAATTTTCAATCGTCAGCCTATACACCAAATTTGAAGATCCTAACTTTAAAACTGACGGACTTTCATATAAATTTCCGTCCCCTATTTCACCCGCTTAAGGGTGGAATTTCGAAAAACCCTTTCTTAGTGGATACCTACTCTTTACAAAGAACACACCAGTGAGTCAGGACTTTGAATTTTATATATATTATAGATTATTAAAAAAAAACATATGTCCTTGTTACAGAACTTGGCTCAAGCTTACGTGAACCAGCTGATCTGGACCGAAATGTTGGTCATAGGCAAGGAGGAATGTGATAAAATTCATCAACATCTTAGAACTCCATCCAATTTCTGTGCAAAATATTCACCGGTAAGTTTTATTTAAATTGTTATTCAGTCTGACGATATCACGATGGACTTTTTGTATGTAATTGTAATTGATGCCATCCCTTACATTTTGTACCAAAAAGAAAGTGACAGTATCAATTTAAAGTATCCGTTAAACTAATGTTGGTTTCGTGCAACTCACCGACTATCAGTAGCAATGCGTTTCATTTTGACAGTTCAACAACAATAATTGCGTTATTTACGTTGATGAGTTTCGAACATACTCGTAGGAATGGATTAGCAATATACTTCAAAATCTTTCAGATTGTGATCGATAGTGTGTGTGCCCAATAATGGGGTGCAGGTTTAAGACCTTCTACTTGTAATCTTTTAGCAAACCGGGCGTAATAATTAAGGTTCATTAGCGTGGTGGTCGTGGTGCGTTAGTTTTGTTTTTTCCCCACTTTTCATATAAATGGATAACCAAATATGCGCTTATACAACGTGATGACGACAATATGATAATAAATTCAACTGCGTATGTCTAATGAAGTTCGCAGTCTGCACACGAAAATTCAACCAATATATCCAATAGTCTAGTCGCTATAGCCAGTCAAAGATTGGCAAAACCCATAGTCGGCACACCACTGCTATTTAGTTTGTTTGAAAAAACCACTTTTTTAATTTCGATGCTGAAATTCATTTGATCGTTCTAAAATACTCAATATGCGTTAGTGTTGCCAGTGTTTTCATTTATTGTTGTATCGTTGTCTCCACATTGTATAATTTCGAACGTGACGATATTATCGTGGACGTCCACGTTCATAAAATGTTTAGAAATACGTGCACGTTATAACGTTGTCGTCGACGTAAATTTAAAAGCGTCTTTATATATTTCCATACATTTTACTTCTCTTTATTGCCGTCCACGTCAATATCGTAGCGTTAGAAATAACAAAACCGCACAATAAGATGCAAAATTAAAAGTCAATTTTGTTTGCACTAGATAAAATATGTTTAGAAAAAACTTTGCACATAAAGCTTTTTTTTTGTTGCGAATGTTGATGACATCTTCGATATCGTAGGGCGATGTCTTAAGCCATTTTTGGATCAGGTTAGCGCACAGACTAAAGTAGTGAATATGCTACATCATGGAATAAATAAAAAAATAAGAGTGAAACATTTGCCAAGCGCTCGAGCAGGTCCTTCGTAAGCGGAACTTGGCTGCGGGCCAAGATGACACTAGGATGAAGAAGAGGAATTTACATCAGCAGTTTATAATTGTATATACCTATTTCCGGTGCTTCGATAACCTGCCGGACAAGGTAGATACTTTTAAGGTGTTCTTTTGCTATTTAGTCCACTTTGTCACGAAACTTTGCACTTTGTACCTACATGTTTTAGACCTCATGAAAAGCTGTAATTCTCGTATCTGAAGTCTTAATCGTTACTAATTGCTAAAAACCCAAGCAAAGCATTTCACATCGCATTTTTGTGTCTATTTTTAACTTTGGGTTGTAACTACGTAAAGTTAAAAATAGACACAAAAAAATAGTTTTTAATTTGTGAGAGCTTGGAAATGGCAATTGTAAGCTAAATGCTAATTGTTAATTATTTACCTATGTAGATATTAGACTGTATATACAGGGTTTCGAAACACTATTATAGCTTCATGATACATTTTGTTTTATTTGTGTTAATTTCTGGGCCAAGCTTGTATGGGACAATATACATATATATATAGTTATACATCTTCTTTCCAAAGAATAATAAAATAAATTAATAGCCTAATATTATATTTAGGTATATGATTTTTTTTTTAATTTTGTGTCTTTCTGCTAAGTATTGATAACCTCAACACGTCCAATAACAATCTTATCACAATTTCACAATATCTCTAACCGAACATATTTTGATGTGCACGAAGCGTTACGTAATTAATCCCTATACAGAATTTCCCACAAAGGGTCTCACCGATTAGGCGGATATTCACGTGCCAAACTACCGAAAATTCACATCGGTCTAAGTACCTATTAAACGTAGGTCTCTAACCGCTGTATCCCAGGAGCGTCGCTTGAGCGACAACGGAGGCCCAGCCATGTATAATAGAGAGCTGCTCGTTGGGATCCTGTCCTATGGAGGGACGAGCAGTAATGACCCTCATGTCGCCATCTTCACTAATATCTCCTATTTTCACAGGTTGGTATGTCATTTGTTTTTTTTTATTAACATTTTTGTTAAAGACCAGCCAGTTTATCATCATTCATCATCATCATTTCAGCCGAAAGACGTCCACTGCTGGACTTGGGCCTCCCCCTAAAAGGGGGGGATTTGCCATAATCGCCACACTAGGCAGGCGGGTTGGCGAGCGGAGTCTGGTTTCAAAAATGCATAGAGAACGCTGCTGCTATTCTCTAGTAAGTCCCTTAGTCGCCTTTTACGACACCCATGGGAAGAAATGGGATGGTGCTATTCTTTACGTCGGGCACCAACCGGAACCAAAACGGAACAGAAAGACAGCGAGTTATATGGACGAAAAATTATCCTGAAATATGAATTTTTTCTTATGTCTGCTTTTGCCCTGGCAGTTCAGATGCAAAGTAGGTTATAGTCCCCACCGATAAGTACCTAATCTCCTGAATTTTGTAGAAATTAATTAAGGACTGTCACCAAAATTTAATTAAGCAGTTAAATTAATAGCAGAACAGTTACAAATCTCAATGCCACGTCGTTAGTGCATTAAGTTTGTAATTTTCCGTCCACCTATCGACCGGTTCTTGTAGCATTACATCATTTAAATGCTGGTGCATTCTAAACACTGCGTATGTCGTGAACTCGCGATGATGATAAAGCTAAAAAACGCAAATAACTATACTCCATTGGTTTAGGTAAATAAAGTAAATAAAGATAAACAAATCGTAAAAAGGGTTTTTTATAGATGACACTTTCTTGTATAAAAACACGTTGTAACTTACATCCAAATTAAATGAATTTTTGATTTTTACGATAGTTTCCTCATTTATCTTTTATTATTTAACTACTCTTCGTTGATGTAACTGCTTGAGCACAATTTTTTAATTTACTAATAATAATACTCTAATATTTTGTAATTTGTCTATTGTAAAGAGCCCAAAAATACAGGTTCTCAAAATGTCGACGAATTATAACGTTGCTAAATTGAAGAGCATAACTGTGAAGTAGCATGACATCTGAAGTGACAGATATTACGTTTAGTCGGTTACTTCACAGCTGTCTCGTCACGTGGTTTTTATTGATTACCTTTATTTAACTACCTAAACCAACGGAATATACCTACAAGTTATTTTAATTTAAATAATTGTTTTTTACAATATTTGTACGACATAGTATTTTCCCGTCAACAAGTTTCTCAGTTTTATCTGAGCAGTCACCTTTATCTGTATGACAGATGACAAAAACATTTGCAAATAAGAAAAGAAAACTTATTTTCGGTAGATGTTTTTACAAGCATCATTTTTATCTTCATAATTTTCTTTGTTTTCAGATGGATCTTACTCAACACCAAGAGATTTTTAGAAAAGTACTGCATACCGAAAACAGAATCGTCTGGAGATTCTGGAACGAGCAGTGATGACTCTAACTCTTCGTAATAAAACTTGAATATAATGCTATATTGTGTTATTAACTGTTACAATATTTCCAGCTCGAGATAATTGGTTCTGTTGAATGCAGTAATTATCTATGAAATTCTGCACTTGTTTCTTTATCCAGCTTCTTAGATACCACAGGTTTGTGTACACGCTTGGTTTACCTTTTTTTGCGCATCCGTCGCCGTGTGACGTCAGACCTACCAACTTCCTGTAAATCACATGTTTATAAGTACGATAACAATTATTGCGTAAGTACATAACATATTATATAAAATCATCATCATCATCATTCCAGCCGAAAGACGTCCACTGCTGGACATAGGCCTCCCCCAAAAGGGGGGGTCCATAATCGCCATGCTTGGCAGGCGGGTTAGCGATCGCAGTATGGTGTTAAAATGCGTAGAGAACGCTGCTGCCTATTCTCTAGTAAGTCCCTCAGTTGCCTTTTACGACACCCACGGGAAGAAATGGGATGATGCTATTCTTTACGTCCGGCACCACACGGATATAATAATTAAAATTATGTAAAATACTTAGAGGTAAATGGACACGTGACGAGACAAACGCCAGAAGGGGGGACTTGCTTGTCTAAAGTCTAGACACCCCAGGCTACAGACGTTAGAGAGTAACGCTTCGCTTCCCTAAAGAACAGGTACGGTCAGCGACAAAAGTTGATGAACACTGTTACTTTTATACACATCATGGATGCGGGAGGTGGGGACAGGGTATTGTGGTGCTGTCTAGGAGAGGCCTATGTCCAGCAGTGGACCGCGATAGGGTCAGTTAATATTTGATACATTGTTTGGTTACTTACTAGAGAATGGCCAGCAGCGTTCTCTATGCATTATAACACCATACTGTGATCGCCAACCCGCCTGCCAAGCGTGGCGATTATGGGAAACCCCCCTCTTTGGGGGAGGCCTATGTCTCGCAGTGGACGTCTTTCGGCTGAAATGATGAATGATGATAACATTGTTTGGTACATTGTATTGTTTTTACATTGTTGATATTGTGTGTTATTGTTCATTGTATGTTTTGCATTGTATTGCATTTCATTTCATATAATTGCTAAGACTATTTTAGACACAGCAGACAGCAACAGACACCATCAACAGCAGCAGAGACTATTTTAGATATTGAGCAAAAGCCGAAGCTGATTGAAAAATTGCTGTTTCGTGAACAAAACACGCTACCAAAACAACACACAACAAACCACAAAACAGCAATTTTTCCTATAGTTAAAGCGTAAGCCAGTAGCTACATTAATACCTCTTTAAGTATTCCTATTAACTTATACAAATGAATAACCTAAAATGTAAATGATTGTGCGTGTGTGTGTAATGTGTCATAAAAGTAAGCACCACGTACCCGTGCCAAAGTACTCCACCACCCGAGTCTCCTCTGCAGGTGTCCCGTTCACCGTTACCGTACAGACAGAACATGTCCGCTGACAGTTCTATGCTGTGCAGCCGACTGCACTCCTTGACCGGCACATACGTAAGAGAGGCCATCATCAGACTTAGCTCTGACAGGGAACCTCCGTACTGAAACAAATATGTTTCATCATTCTCCTACCCTCACTCCCATGGGCCTTATCAGAAGGTTTAAAGTCACCCAAAGGGCAATGGAAAGGGCTAAGCTTGGAGTTTCCCTACGTGATCGAATCAGAAATTAACAGATCCGCAGGCAAACCAAGGTAACGACATAGCCCGAAGAATTGCCAAGCTAAAGTGGCAGTGGGCAGGGCACATTGCTCGCAGAACTGATGGTCAATGGGGCCGAAAGGTTCTGGCGTGGCGACTGGAAGACGTAGTGTTGGAAGGCTTCCTACAAGGTGGGCCGATGACCTTGTGAAGGCTGCAGGTATCCGCTGGATGCGGGAAGCACAGAACCGGTCGAAGTGGCGGTGCTTGGGGGAGGCCTATGTCCAGCAGTGGACGTTTTTTGGCTGAAATGATGATGATGATGATTCTCCTACCCTTATCTCAATGTATTTGTGGTTGGCGCAACATGTATTTTTCTTCCAAGTCCAAATCTTGGACGGAAAAACCGTAACCAAACGCATCAAAAATCACAGGATGTCCTATATTGCACAAGTTCACAGGCGCCACTAACCACACCTACATTAAATTACCTAAGGCACATGCACATCTGCACATGGAATGACAACTTAGAACATGACATACTTCAACAGGGTAATTAATTTTGGATGGACACGGCTGAAGACCAAGATAAGATCAAGAAAGTAGCTAGCGAGATTTACAAGAAATGTGAAACGTAAAGTAAGATCTCAGACGAAGACTTCGGAATCAGCAACGTATAATACAGCATAGCAGGGACACAGACAAGAGCCGAGAGAACCTGAGCCAGCCTGGTGGCGACGCTATTAAAAGATGCTCCTCCCATAGATAAATATCACCTGTCTCTCCACTATTCCAATGCTTGCTCAAGGATGCATATCCAGTAGGCTCTAACAATTCTTCAATATCCCATGGGCACGTATTCCCTACCATTATCGCGCCCCCCGGTCTACTCTGATATACAATGGTCTCTGTAGTCCCATGAAACTGAGGCTTCAGGGGTGAATCTTTGGGTTCATTCGAGCAATCGAGTCTGGTACAACCACGCTGGGATCGGTGTACTTCATTCATTAATTCATTCATTCATACTTCTCTATTAAGTCGGCATCTCGGTAAACACACCTTTTCGTCCAACCATCGTTCTTTTGGTCTTCCTCTACTCTTATAGCATCAATGAGGAAAAGGTCGTGAGGACATTTTCTTCATTCCTCCACATCACATGCCCATAATTTCCACACAACTTTTCAGTCACCGGTGTCACTTTCAGATTTCCTCTTATAAACTCATTATTTCTTATTCCATGAGTAAGGTTTTATTTTACAGAAAATTCACGTGTTATTCACCTACCTCTTGTGGCAAATATGATCTCGTACAACGTGCCATAAAAAAAACTACATGAATGATATCACAGCGCGTCCGTTAACCGTACCTAGTGGCATGACGTAGCCTACCACTAACAGTGGGATTTGCAGTTTGTACTGTATGGAGCGCATCCTTTGCAGCGCAAAGTACCACTAAGTCAGAAACCCTAAGTAGAATCTAGAATATTTGACCAAGTAGCAAAGAACAACAACACCTGGTGGGGATTGTTACTTATTTTTCCGAAAATCCCCACTAGGCTGAGTTTATTTATATAGTGGGAATTTCTGGAAAAATAAATAACAATCCCCACTGGTGGGGATTTGTCGGTGGGGATTTCTGGAATAAATCGCTAATGCCGCGCACTCTCAAGGCTTCTACAGACCGGCGCGACACGGGATCCGACACAAAGGCACCGCGCGTCGCGCGACAGCTGGGGCCTTTGTGTCGCGTCACTCGTCGCGCCGGTCTGTAAAAGCCTTCATGCTATCGATTCGAATAGACGCTAACGAAACTTTAGAATGGGTTTGTCTACTTCTAAGCTCCCTTGATACACATGTGTATCATTTAACGTTTAAACACAATATTACAAAGCATTCTAAGTTCCAAGTTCCCACAATATTTTATTATTTAAGGTGGATCCACAGGCTGTAATCCGCGAAATTCTAATTTTCTTACGTTTTTGTTATTTGCAGGTAATGACTTTTTCATGAAATCATGACATTGGGAACAAATACATCTTAGAGAGATGTATTAATAATTCTAATGATTATAATTCTGCAAATACAATATCTGATAGAGTCGCGAATCATATTTTGATCAAGAAGACAGAACCTGACACTGACCTGGAAATTGCAGAGGACCTGGGAGCCTAAAATGGACGCTTTGGCAGAATCATATTAAGATCTGCGTACAATTCATACATCCCGCAATTCATCTGTTTGACAGCTGCTATTTGACATTAGACTTCACTATAGCACTTCTTATTTTGTGGACCATTTTACGAAACTCCATACAAAACTGTCAAAGAGATGAATAAAATTGCGAGATATGAGTTGTACGCAGATCATATTATGATTCTGACTTCATAATTTGTGGACCATTTTACGAAACTCCATACAAAACTGTTAAACAGATGAATAAAGTTGCGAGATATGAATTGTACGCAGATCATATTATGATTCTGACTTCATAATTTGTGGACCATTTTACGAAACTCCATACAAAACTGTTAAACAGATGAATAAAGTTGCGAGATATGAATTGTACGCAGATCATATTATGATTCTGACTTCATAATTTGTGGACCATTTTACGAAACTCCATACAAAACTGTTAAACAGATGAATAAAGTTGCGAGATATGAATTGAACGCAGATCATATTATGTCCATTTTAGGCCCCCAGCATTGCATTGAATTTCACGAGCTGCAGCTGTGGATTAATTAACCTTCAAATAAAAACTAGTCGGGCCCCCTGCCTCGCAGCCCTATTCATTGAAAGAAGTTTAAAACTAGGCATCAAAGTTTCTACGCCCACTTTTCGTATTAATTACAAAGCGCCGCGTCTAATAACAGAGGAACTTTCTACAATGTGTTTCAGTTTTCATGTAAAAGTTACCTTAACGGAAAAACTTTACCGCAGAAGACCTAAGAGTTAAGTACACAAACTTTAGTGTTGGTAGGTTCTACTAGCAAACAATATTCCATCGTGTTCATATCTTAATTACTCTTGTATTACTTTAGATGCATAGATCCTTTGATTATTTATATGTCTAGATAATGTCGCGCTGCAAAAGAATAAAACAAACAGGCCAACTTTGTTATGCTTGTGTTCATCACAACACTTTTACTGCTAAGTACATAGAATGCATACTAATTAGCATGCCATTTATTGTGTTATGTAAATGTATAACAACAAATCAGTACAGTACAACACAGACTGAAGTCATCTATAGCTTTGTATAGCGACGACTCAGCGGGTTGTGGCCACACAAAAGAATTATCTTCCGACCCATATGATGGGTGCTTGGCAGTAAATGTGTTGCTACGTCTTAAACTCACGCCACGTCATTGTGTTATCATTGTGTTATTCTAGTGTGCGTGCATTTTGCGGCCAACAGTTGGACGCAATTTTTTTTTTACGTGTTTCCAGCTTTGACTGTCTATATAGACATATTTATATGTTTGCATAGATCTTACAATGGCTGGCGGATCAGCTAGATTGTGATTATTGCCAAAGTGCTTTATAGGTAGGTAATATACGCTGTGATTAATAGTAGATTGTTGCACCGAGAGCAAAGAGAGTTACGTTGCCCCACACTAGGAATTTCTCCTGTATTGTGGGTGCGTTTACAAACATTTAAACCCACGTACAAACAGCCAGACCCGGAACAACTACTTGTAGGTCAGTTATTAATGCACGAGTGTTATGTTGTTGCCCGAGCGCATGCGACGGCACTAAATAAGCACGAGTGCATTAATTACTCACTTTAGCAAGGTGCGTAATCTACTTTTCTTTCAACTACCAACGATAAAATATACCTACTCAAAATAAAAACTCAAGTTAATGAAAACAAAGTTTTTCACCAAGTCGGTTTTATTCAGCCGATTTTTATTATCAGTCAGTATTTTTTTGATCGAATGCATACATTTTATATTAAATTTAATGGGAGACATTAAACCTCTGTGATAAAATATCTAAATAAAAAATAAAAACAGTGCAGAAATGTTGTATGAAATCTCATTGTTGCACTGAAAAACCGTGCAACAATGAGATTTCATACAACATTACTGCACTGTTTTAGTTCTAAACAAAAAATACGTGCTTTGTGATCGGTTTCGTAGTGACGAATGATAACATTAACTACGTAGTTGAAAGAAAACTTCTTTTTATTCACTACGTATGATTAAGGCCACGAACGATCTTCCAAATACCTTCCAACTTATTTGTGGTTATAGACTCCCTTAAGGAAGCCATATTTCCTTTTACCGCCAGCATTACTTTATTCCTGTTAGGAGGGTATAGTTACCGGTAAAATTACAGACACGTGACACTTTTCAACTTTGTTTCCAAGGTATCGCAAAAACCGGTAAACTGTTTAGATGGTAATTGCCAGCCTGTTTGGGAACCTATTTTATAAAAACAAAATGCTGCTGGATTCACAGCATATATCCTTAGGTAAGTATATAAAACAATGGTTCCCGACATTGATGTATTAAATAGGAAGATAAGGTACGCGCTCCTCGATGTGGACCGCATAAATTAGGTGAAAGAACACAATCAACCTACATTACTCTCGGTTTGCGGGGAATACCCGAATCGTAGTTTGTTTCAGAGTTGTTATGGGTACGTAACCCTATCTTCCTATTTAATACATCAATGAGTCCCATAGTAAATGTTGTTCATAATGATGAGTACAATGACCTATGATAGTGACAATTATTGCTATCTCGTTCCCGCTATAGCCTTCGTAATATGTCTCTCTATTTCGGTTGTCGAGCACATGACGCACGACATCGGGTCTATTTAAAATTTACGTGATGTTAGAGAGTGGCCTATATTCCTATTTAATACATCAATGGTTCCCGAGCTAGAGATACTCACACTCGATCGCAGATTATTATTATTATTATTAATTCATTTATTATGACATTCAACTGCTTTTTTTTAATAATTGTAGCAAAAACAATGAATACGAGATGTATTAATTCATACATAATTAAAGTTACCTTCTGCCATCCCCAGCCAGTGACAATAAAGCGCTTCTCTTTGGCGTTCATCCATTTCTTATGGTTGACAAGTATCGCTTTCTTGGCAACTGCATTGAACTTCATCGGAATCTTAACAAATAAGATAGCTACATCGTTCTCAAACGGGATCTTCTTGTTATAGTCCTCATGTACTACAAATGAATCAAGTTCGTGTTTCTTAGCTCTGAAGTCGTAAATGTATTTTGAGCCTGCGGAATTTAGTGTTCAAACAAAAACATTATTATTTGATATTATATCTGTTTGAATCATAAATACACATCATCATCATTACTCAACGACAACAATGTATTTTTCTTATCATTCTGCATTGGCACAAATGCTTTTGTAAAAATCACATGATTTCGTGACTGAAAGCTAGGACACAAAGTCACACGTCGGCTTAAAAACAGAAAATCTGCGGACACAATCCAGTGGGGGACGCTTTTAGCCGCCGACAATTCTGTTTCACGCTGAACGTTCTATTCTGAAAAAACTACGCTTTTTTGAGAATATATCTTACAAAAACTTTTTACAAAAAAAACAACTGATTTCCAAAAAAACACAACAAAGTGAAAAATAACTCTAATTTCGGAAGTCGGTGTCTTTGGATCTGTATTTTAGTTTTTTTGCCACCGACTTCCGAAATTAAAGTTATTTTTCACTTTGTAGTGTTTTTTTTGGAAGTCGGTTGGTTTTTTGGTTTTTTAAAAAGATTTTTATTAATCGCGTTTTCGGTCAGTTTGGTCAGTTTGTAATTTAGATATCTAATTTACAATAAATAGCTTAACGTCACTGCTCATAACCGTTTTAAAAAAAATCTTTTCCCGATGCATGTTAATTGTTGAGGAGTTCTCTCTCTTCACCTCGAGAGCATACCTACCCTTTCAGATAAAAAAAATATTTGCAAAATCGGTCCACAATTGACGGAGAAATCGGTGAACATAGATACATACAAAAAAAAACATACACACGAACATAATTATTATGTATAACCTCCTCCTTTTTGGAAGTCGATAGGTCGTCATTGTTAAGAAGATGCCTCCAACTGCATGCGATTGTTTATAGTATTAATTTATATAAATCTTGTTTCCATCTTTTTTAATTTTTACGCAGCCGGGTTTTTTATATTGTTTTTTTTTTTTTTTTACACTTTAGTTAGGATTATAAGACGGTAAATTGGGTTATTTACTCACATATAATCGGGTGTTAGCGGCCTCTTACTCACTACAGAAGTTCGGGGTATATTTTTTATAATTTCTCATTTAAATTACATTTAAACTTATGATAAGTATATATTTTTGTAATTTCCTTTTAAAACCTTTCTTTTTGATACCCACTCGATACGCTAGAGAGATTTTTTGTTTTAAAAACAGACCTTTTGGCGCCAAAAATCCGCCATCTTGATTTTCATAATTTTAATATACCTAACTCGCGCAATAAAGACGAATCTAATGACTATATCATTCATCAAAATTGGTTCAGCCGTTTAGTAGTTACGAGGGAACATAGGGACAGACATACATACATACATATCTACATACCATACATACATACAGGTCAAACACATAACCCTCCTTTTTTGGCTTCGATGCAGTCGGGTAAAAAAACATACACATGATACGCTGAAAAATTCTTCCACTAATATGTTTCTAGTACCTTTAACTCCACTTCGTAAAAAAAATTGGCATCTGATAAATTTTATTTTTGCCATAACTTAGTTACGATGTATGAATTGCTGTTGGCCATAAGCTATCTCATGTTATAAACACGCCCTTTTCAACGAGAATCGTTATAGTGGTTTCCATGTTACAGTAAGCAGGCAATTTAAGTTAAAGTTGGTTGAGTACCTTCCCATAACTTTTCCTTCAGGGGTAATAAATCATGAGTATTATGCCTTTCGGGTTAAGTTGAATTTCAATTAGTACCATACTGAAACTGGGTCGTTAAACCTAATGACTGTAGATTTGCAATTAATATACGTTTACTGTAAATTAAGAATTACAATTTAAACTACAAGAAAATTAATTCAAAAGTTGTTTAGGTTATCAACAAATAGAAAGGAAAATGAGGAAATGCCGGCTAACCTTTGTAGCAAGGTGCACAAATACAGTCTCACATTTATCTGAAGGCAAGTAACTGACATTGTAACTAAACTTTTTATACTTATCAATAAACTACTCAATGACTAGAACATACCTAAACTTTTACTTCTTATACTTTTCGGACTAGAGCCCCCGCACATTAAGACACTAGTGGCGACCACATTAGAACGACTAGTGGCCGCCTCAAGTTGCGGAAGCGTTTCTCCATACATTTTGTATATATAGCCTCGGCGCACACCGAGCGTTTGAGTGGCCGCGTCCGAGCCACAAGCTGCGGGTCGACCGCGCTTGCTACTTGTGGCCACGTTTTTCGTTCGACTCGCGCGCACACACGGCCACAGTCGCCGGTAGTGATGGATTAATTAGCATTCGCATTCATTTTTAGCGTGTGAATGATCATTTAGCATTTAGCAAATTAAATGTAGTAGCGAAATTCTGTGAAATTCGAAGCGATGTACTTTTCTAAATAGTCAGAGTGTCGCGCATTTGCGCTTGCGCGTGCAGCGCGGTAGCGTGGTGTGCTATAAATATATTTAATTATCGGCGAGTCGGCGAGTAAGTAAAACGCGAACGCGATTTTTATCGTTATTAGCAAATAGCATAGCAATAGCAATTAACACGCTAAGACTCAAGAGTTCACACGCTAATGAAATTAATCCGAAATCGCATTAATTGCCATTAATAGTCGCCGGCTTCTCCCCGCTCCCGCGTCACAGGTCTAGTCTTGTTGTGACCTGCGACGTTTTCTACGTCTTAGTATAAGCAACAATAAAGAAATCAAGAGTGCGTCCATTTTTGACAAACACACCTCCGCCTCTGTCGAGTACCACTTAAACAACTACCGCAAGTGGCAGCCACTGAAGGCCGCATCCAGCCACCAGTGGCTGCCACTGGTGGCGGCGTGTAGTGGTCTGACTGAACCTTTTTTATTTTTTTGTGTATGGCATCTCGTAGGTGGCCTTGAGAAGCCGTGACTACTTAACCGGACTTTCCTGTGTCTGCCTTAAGGTGTGAGCTTAAAGCCTCCAGCCAGGGCGTAAAATCGTATTATAACTAAACGACTTCGCACTAAGGGCACCCCCTGTGGGGTACGGAATTCGGCTTAGGGCGTCGTTGGGGGGATCACAATTTGGGGACGGGCTGGATCAAAGTTTAGATCATGATTATTAACTTGGGTTACTATTAATGCTACGGCGCACTCAGCCTCGGCGCGGGCGGCTGGCGATTCGACGTGCAAGGGACGGGGGGAAACTGACTGAACCACTGGCGGTCGCGTTTAGTAGCGGCGACTGGTGGCCATAATGTGCGGGGGCTCTAAGAGAGTGGGGGAAGAGAGAGTGCTCCTTTGTCTGCGCACACACTCTTGTGCACTATATTATCTCCCACGTCGATGCTAGTCTCCGCTGAGATTAGTCACCATGGCCGAAACACGGTCTGTAAGAGGACTGGACTACTTCACTTACCGATTTGCACCCTCATTTCGTCGATATCTTTGTTATTTTCTAAGCAGTGAGCCGATGTCAATATACACCAGCTGTTCAAAATAACACCGCCACATAGCGCACCCAAATTAAAAAACTGAATTGCAAATGGATATTTTTCCAAAGCCACTGGCTTTCCTCCAACAACTTTTGGTCCAAATTCTTTATTCTTCAGTCTGTGTTTTGTTTCACTAACCATTATATTCAAATAAACAAACGTGGAAATAATGACAATTTTCATTCCGCTATCCTTTTTCAGTATTTATTTATGAATGATATTGACTCAGTTGTACGTAATGCATAATTAAACGGAACACTAAAGAAAGCAAATGATTAGGTTTTTATGAAGCACATAAAGATTAATAAGTGCTCGTGTGGGATTTTAAGTATGTTTGGTATTTACGAACTCGTGACTATGGTAAGCCCTCGACTTTATCTCGGGCTTACATTCGTCTACTCGTTTGTAAAGACCAACTTACCGCCCTAATATCATAAATAACTATTTATGGAGATTAAAAAAAACCGTAAAGGATACGCACGGCGCTATACAACGGAGGATGCGGTAAAACATGTACTTATGTGAGAGTACCTATTTTACCGCCCGTTCCGTTGTATGGTGTGTAATTTTTAACTTCCGAACAATGTATACAGGCTTCGTAAATGCATTTTTTGAGCAAATGTGTTGAAAAAAATATATAAGAATTCCACCATGTTTCACATTACGAGAATAAATAAGCTGAATGATCACACCTCCTTGGAAGCGCTTTTGCTCAATACGTTTATCTCAGTTTATTATTAAAGAGAAAATGAGACGAAAGAAAATTTTCATCACGCGCACGTGGCGCAATTTGCAAATTCGCGCCATTTTCATATTATAAAATGTCAAAAGTTGGTGCGACATTCCGACTGATATTATTAAACAAAATAATAATATGAGTTCAAGCGAGGAATCCGATATTAATATGGAATCTACTCCATCTGGTATCTAGAATAAGGCGCAAATAGCAGAAAATGGTCTCTTCCCGCCAACATCGCAAGAGCGCTATTTAATGATTTACAATAATGGAAGACTCGGAAGAAATACTCAATCATTCTATGAAAATGTTTTGATCGTTTTCTCGCAAATGTGTTGAAAAACGTTGTATGACACACGTGTGGAAATTGGTATTTACAAACTCGTGACTATGGTAAGCATAAGCACTCGACTTTTGTGAAAACCAAGTTACCGCACTAGTATCATAAATAAATATTTTTTATTTTACACAATCATCAATCAACCTGCCCAGCCTTTTCCTAACTATGTTGCGGTTGGCTTCCAATCTAACTAGATGCAGCTGAATACCAGTATTTTACATGAAGCGACTGCATATCTGACCTCCACAACCCAGTAACTGGGTAATACGAGACCCCTTGGTAAGACTGGTTGTCAGACTTTTGGGCTTCTGAGTATCCGTAACGACTGTCAAAGATCTAAGAATGACAGCCAGGACCAACTAGTTTTCCGAGACACGGAGCGGTCGGATAGTTAATGGATTGTCACCCATCCACGAACTGACCGCCGCAAGCGTAGTTTTACCTTCAATTAACGCGTAGCTTAACCTTGCGGCTGTTATCATTTTAGCCACGAGCCAGCGAGCTCTTTTAAATAATCATATAATCATGCTTAAATGCAAACTTCCCCATTATGTTTCTAAATATTCAAAATAAAATAAAATAATCTTTATCTCGGATAGGCAACATCCATATGGGTTAGTAAACAAAAAGATAACTTATACCTATGTTAGTAAACTTATTTTCTATTTTGACTTAAGTTTGTTGTTCAAAATGCATCTTCGGACAACATCACCTAACAAAGGAGAGTCTTACCTCCCCGCTATTGTCTTCAGGATGGAGTTAGACCCGCACTCTGCAGAGCAAAGAGGCAAATTTCTGTCTGACGATGGCATGGAAGCCACGACGACGTGTGCTTGTGCACTGCAGAAACGGGGCAGCTCCATCAACATCCTGAACCCATTGCTATGTTGGACCCGTAGGGCGCTGATAGCCCGCTGAGTGTAGTTGGTCCACAGGCTGCACGTGTAAAATACTTGGTAATAAGTCTAAAGAGCTTTATTTTGACAGCCGGTTTGCACGATGTAGCAATCATCCTCATCATTTCAGCCGAAAAACGTCCACTGCTGGACATAGCCCTCCAACAAAAAGGGTTTGCCATAATCGCCACGCTTGGCAGGCGGGTGGGCGATTGCAGTATGGTTGTAAAAATGCATAGAGAACGCTGCTGCCCATTCTCTAGTAAGTCCCTTAGTCGCCTTTTACGACACCCACGGGAAGAAATGGGATGGTGCTATTCTTTACGTCCGGCACCAAACGGAACTACGGAACTGCTGTAGCAATACAGCGTGCAAACCTGCGTGCCAACATGTTACATTGGACTGCCAGCGCCCTACGTTCCCTCCCAATATACACTTTGCCATCAAGGTCGTCGGTAACATAATGCCCCAAGTACTTGAACTGGTGCATATTAAGCTGAGTCGCTCTTTCTAATGTTTTTCCGTCAAACATCTAGTTATTTGATCAATAAGTTGTTTCACCGAAGGGCAGGAAATCCTTGTTCGTCGTAGTATTACTTTAGCTATCCATAAAATCATTTACATAAAGCCTCAAACTACGTTGCGCACAAATGTGGTTGGTTTAAAGTTAATAAATTGAAGCACTTTCTACTAGTTGCCCACTGGGAAGCTGGCGCTCTGCCAGCCGTCGCCATCGAGAGTATACAGGCTGGCAGGGATATCGACGCGCAATCTGTTACCATAGATTCAGTACTTTGATGATTCTGAAGCCCCCTGCGTTAAATTTCTACGCTAGAATCATGTGCTGAATTCGTGGTTACAATTTGCGCGTCAATGTTCCTGCCATCCTGTAAGTAAACAATTCGTGGGCGTCCAAGCAAAAAGGGTCCAGTTCTTGGCATTTAGTTTCCGAAATATACGCAGTTTTGTAAAGTGGGGTGATTTTGCATTTCGCTATTTTAATTGATTATTAATTAACTTGTACAAATTATGAATCCGTGTGGTGTCGGATGTAAAGAATAGCATTTTTCCCTTTATTTCTTCCCGTGGGTGTCGTAAAAGGCGACTAAGGGACTTACTAGAGAATGGGCAGCAGCGTTCTCTATGCATTTTAACAGTGTATTCCCGTTGTCCCCGTATGCCATATCCCCGTCACGGGGACAGCGAGACGTGATTTTATTTCCCGTTGTACTTAGCGTACGAAGTAAATCTTTTTTAAATCGAAACAGCTAGGTTAGGTTAGGTTAGAAGTGTGACCACACAACGCCGAACCGAGCGAGCGGAGCGAGCGGTGCCGCGGCAGCGGCCGGCGAGTGCCAGAAACATATTTTTGAATGTAAAACCAAACCACGGGGACAACGGGAAGTATTTTTAAATATTTAATTGAAGTACCGCTGTCCCCGTAAGACGGGGACACGGCGTACGGGGACAACGGGAATACACGATTTTAACACCATACTGCGATTGCCAACCCGCCTGCCAACCGTGGCGATTATGGCAAACCCCCCTTTGCGTGAAGCCTATGTCCAGCAGTGGATGTCTTTTGGCTGAAATGATGATGATGATGATGATTAATTAATGCTCAATTATCTACAAGTTCATATACAGCTTTCCTCAAATCAAGCTTTTTCAGAGTTTCAACTTAAAATGTCTGATAAAAAAAACAGTTTTTGAATATTTTTTTAATCCTTGACTATTGATTTATTAATTGACTATTCTAGATACCGAATCTAGTCTTTACACTTTTCCTGAAAATAAACGTCCAATGCCGAATATTGGATTAACGTATAAACTGCTGGCAAAAGTACTGTAATTATTACTAGATTAGACTATACTTACATACTATTACTTATTCTGTGGTGATACCTATTCATGTTGAAGACAATACGAAAGAGAATATTTAAGCTCATTCATTCATTTATTGTTCGTTTAAAATATCAAGGAACAGATCAAGCCTTGAAAGTGAACTCTTATTCCCTGAATCGGCTTGACCTTTGACATTAATTTTTCATTTGAGAACATAAAAAGCAGTTGATACTAATATTTTGTTTCAGTTGTTAATGATATACATACATTTACAAACACTTTGGTATATAAAGCAGTTTGCAAGCAAAAAGCATCCGCGCGCTGAGCCTAAAAACGTACGTTACGTAAAAGCTTTTAGCTTCAGTATCGTTTCACGCGAACGATAGAAAGAGCTTTCTGAAAATAATATGTAAATATCAGTCAAATACACCTCAAAATAACTGGAGGTTTACCGAAACTTTATGTAGAGTTTTCAGTTTGGGAATGTGTTAAAGTACTGGGGGCCTAAAATGGACGCTTTGGCAGAATCATAATATGATAAAATTATGAATCATTAAAATTCGTAAAATGGTTACAAACTGAAAATTCATAATATGATCTGCGTACAATTCATATCCCGCAATTCATCTGATTGACAGTTTTGTATGGAGATTCGTAAAATGGTCCACAAATTATGAATTGCTATGCTGAAGTCCAATGTCAAATAGCAGCTGTCAGCGCAGATCATATTATGAATTGTCAGTTTGTGGCCATTTTACGAATGTTATTGTGATTCATAATATTATCATAGTATGATTCTGCCAAAGCGTGCATTATAGGCTCAAATAATTGAGGTTGTGCCCATTGCCCACCATTCATAATTTCAACCGAAAGATGTCCACTGCTGGACATAGATTGACTGACTGGATTTGCCATAATCGCCACGCTTGGCAGGCGGGTTGGCGATTGCAGTATGGTTTTAAAAACGCATAGAGAACGCTACTGTCCATTCTCTAGTAAGTCCCTTAGTCGCCTTTTACGACACCCACGGGAAGAAATGGGATGGAGCTATTCTTTACGTCCGGCACCAAACGGAACATTGCCCAGTGCCTTTTAATTCAAGCCAGCCTAGGTGGAATAAGGTTTTCGCTTTAGCAGGGTTAGCACGAGTCCCGTAGAGAAGCGTTTTGTCGACGGAAGATTAGACAAAAATGACGTTTCCGTGTAGACAGTAGAACATTGGTAGACAAGCAATTTCTATTCTATAGTATGGTAAAAATAGAAAGCTTCAATGCCAAGCCTGCTGGAACGGTTTTTAAACTTCAGAAAACCTTTAAGTTAATTACGTTTACTAAATTATTTAACACCGTGATTTATCATTTCATGTGAGATAATCACTCATGTCGTCTGTGTGGTGCCGGACGTAAAGAATAGCACTCCCCTATTTCTTCCCGTGGCCGTGGGTTTCGTAAAAGGCGACTAAGGGACTTACTAGAGGATGGGCAGCAGCGTTCTCTATGCATTTTAACAGCATAATGCGATCGCCAACCCACCTGCCAAGCGTGGTGATTATGGCAAACCCCCCCTTTGGAGAAGGCCTATGTCCAGCAGTGGACGTCTTTTGGCTGAAATGATGATGATGATGAATCACTCATGTGCCTTCAACTCAATCTCAACGTTAGTTACAATTACAATTGTATCAAAAATTAATTCAGCATCGTTTCTTATTATTCACGTAATAAACCTGAAATTCGTGTTCTAATGCGATTAAATATACTGAATAAAAATCTTGATTCTCAATTCAAATTCTATCGTCATCTCGACCACACTGAAGGGCCGACATAATTCAGGAAGGAGACAGACAGTTTTATTTTGGCGAGTTGTAGGCACAGCTCGGGTAGGACGGCGGGCGCCCGCCCTCGCCGCGCTTCAGTCGCCCATCGCCGGCCGCCGAAAGCGCCGCGCGCGGCCTTCCCACGCACTACACATAACCTGCAACACGGCCTACCTACTCACATAAACATCAATCATTACTACAACCAAACAACAAAATGATAATTCTAAACGATATTCTAAACATTAAACTATATGTGATGTGATATAAAACTTAATTCCCCTATGTGTAAGTTATGAATTTTGGCAAATGAAAGAGGGCGACGAAATCAAAACAAAGGTGTATATCGATTGTGTGTATGCGGTTGTTTTAAAGTGATTAGGTATGTACGATGCTTGCTGTATTTAACATCAATCTTAGTTTGATATTGACTAAGTTATGAATAAAATGATTCATGAAAAGTTATTATATGAATATTTCAGATGATAACACCTGTTTGAGTCACTAGTTTATGTTTATAGGTATAAATAATTATTCGATCGCTCATAACTTATAAAAACAGTATATTATATTAACAAAAAGAAATCGAAATGATTTTCTATAGTTAAACACTATTTTCTATAGTGTTTAGCCACGTGGGAAACAAAGTAAAATACAATAGAACAAGTCGACAATGAGCAAATCTTTTACAAGTAAAACCGACAATAGACTGAAAGGTAATGAACAATGAAATAAAATAAAATCCTTAGGTACAATTGTATCTCGGCCACGTTGTGAGCAGATTAAGCGGATAAATAAAATCAGAAACGAGACGAACAGCTGAAAGTATAGGTAATAAATGTCAGTCTGTCTAGTTGTAGGCATACAACTGTACCTATCTACCTACTTCGACATCCATACTGCTATGAAATATGTTTTCAGTGTCCAAGGAATTCTTCACGATATCGCAGCAAATTAGATTAGAAACTTGATCTTTCGCAGCTGACCTACATATTTTAAAATACGCACACTTACACACGCATGCAAACATAGATATATGTAATATCATAGGAGATGTTCATTGACATTCGGATGAATGCTCTTCTATTGTTAGCATTGAACTTTTGTTTTTAGATGTTCTCTATTATTAATTAAGGCGACGATAACCGACTTTTAATGATTGTATACTGAAGATCACGTCTAAACGAGTAGTGTTAATGATTTGAAAAAAGATAAGAGCATTTTCTCAATACCTTAATAAGTGAATATTTTAGATTATGTTTATATTTTACAAATTAATTTCACTTTGCAAGTTTAATTAATTTGTAAAGTTATGTCTAACGCGGATAAAAAACTGAGAATGGCGCAAAATCTACCAAGCGTATTTTTCTGAAACCTTCACCAATTTAAAGATAATTTAATAATTAATCTTATAGTACACGCGTTTTATTAAAATACCTTTTGTTTTGTGTATAATAAATTAATAATGTGTCAAATTGGGGACAGCGCTCCTTGATGGGCGAGTCCTATTACTGGCTGAACGTACGACGCGTTGCGTGAGCTCTGTACAGAACACGCAAGCTAACCACTCAAGGTCACCGGCATATATCTGCGTCTTAATAAAGTTTTCGTTTGTTTGTAGAGTAATGGAGTCGTGTAAGTACTAATACTGGCACGAGCTTTATATTTTGGAATACTTATTCTTTAAAGCAATTTATATGAAGTACGAAGCTTAACTGGCTTATATTCTCTTAAGTGAAATTAATTTACATAAAGACACAATTAACTAAAATTAAACAAGTGTGCCTTTACCAAAATAATTAACTACAAACCAGCACGTCTCTAACCCCGTGAGCTAAGTCTGAGCTATAGCATAAGATTGTTCAATACCGAAGTGGGAAACCTTTGAATAATTCAAGTACCTACGGGCACGTGAGCACGTGTCGCTATGAGCTCAGTGCACGTGCTCTCATGCCCTTACTTTATACCATATCCTCCAAATACAATAAAATATGCTGTTTTACTTTGGTTACAAAGAAAAAGGTTTCAGCATGAAGGGTTAGACTGTCTTCCCTTCTCTCACGAATCTGAAAAAGTTAAAACCTGGCATGTAGGTATATGTTATCTAAACTAATATTATAAAGAGCAAAAGATTTGTTTTTTTATAATGTACTTAGTCGATTTAAAAAAATATTTCAGCTAAGGAAAGCTACATTATCAGCGAGTAACATGGTTATTTTTCAAAAAAATTGTGATTCTACGAAAATTAAAAAGTGTAACCCAAAATATCAAAAATTTGCCAAAAGTCATTATTTGGCTTGCGCTGCAAAAACTATAGATGATACATAAAATAATGTAAGTACTACATGTTTATATTTCTCATCATTATTCACAAAAAAAGTCTGCGAGGCTATGGCGAGGCTATATATATATCTAACTATTTTATTTGTCACAATAACCGTTTTTTTTTCAAATTTATCAATCAAAACACTTACAAACAATCATGATATTAATCCTTACCTAACTATATAGTTTCATAGTCAAGGTTGTTTCTTTACATGTAAATCCCTCTTTAAATTATTCGAATCGGACCTTTCGTTTAGAAGTTACGACTGGTATAAAAATGCTAGAAGTAAGAAAAATGGCGCAGTGGCATTTTTACAACACATCGGATTTACTACTTTTAATCCCGGTAGTACGTTCTCGTGGGACATTTTCCGACATACACGCGGGTGGAGCCGTGGGAAAAAGCTACACTATAATCTGACTTATTAATCGCATAGGTAACCCGCTGTCTAACGAAGTTATAGGAAAAATCATAAGGAAACCCGAACTTAATGATCAGAAAACGAACAACACGCTGTGAGTAATCGTTACTTCTCTGGTCGAGAAAAGGCAGTGAAATAACTCATGGCTCATATTATTTTATCAATACTTTTGAAATGTACAGTCGCCAGCACATCTGCAGCTTATGCCAAACTGTTAAATTTCTCCAAATGATTTTAAACCTTAAAATGTTGAATGTTAAGTTCAAAAACGAAAGAGAAAATTTGACAGTTTGTGGTATCTTTAATTCTTGATGTGCTGGCGACTGTACTTCTATTTTTAATAAATATAACAAAAAAGTAGGACTGCATAGTTAGACTTTATTACTCAGTAGAGTCTATAAAGTTGTTCCTGTTACAAAGACGCAATAGTTCACGAGGAAATTGCCCTTCGAGAGCCATTTTCTTATGTCTAGAGAACGACGTTTTATTTCCTTAGAAATGTTGGTATGTTTCTTTCTTTTTGCAATAAGAGTTAAATAAACTTATGACGTTGAACTTATGATCTTTCTATAGGTGAACCATAGTTCCGGATTCAAAATGATGGTTTTAGAATAGTTCGGCGTTTTTAGGTTCCTCCAATACTTTAACAATTTGTAAAATTAGTTCGTGCTGGATAAGTTTTGATTAGTTAAGTATTCTTTATGACTTACGATTTAGTGTTATTTAGTGTAATACTGACTTCCACGGGGACAAACCCTAAGCCACGTCTATTATTTATTGCATAAATTATGTTTCAAGTTGAAATATATCTCAAAACTTGCCACTAAATAATGTTTTCTGACGCCACGCGGTCGGAGTATACCACGGCTTTATTTACAAAATACTTCGTTTCAAATTATAATTCCTTCAACAGCATATCGTTGTTATCACAAACAACACTAATGTGTGTTGATCCAGCGTGTTAGTACAACAAGTTCCCTTTTCTATTGAGTTGTAAACTCGACGGAGTAGGTACGCAGCTGTATTGTGAGAGAACCCAATCACCCGCCTGTAATCGCGTTACTTGCCGCGTTGCGTCTCTACGCAAGGGTTGAAGCAGCGAATAACAAACGACAGTTTTACTGTGCAGTTTTAACGCCTTTGCTGAATACGGAAAAAACACTTTTGTATCTTATGCTAAACAAATAGCGGTGTGTGTAAGAGCAAGGTTACACGCTCAGTTTGGCGTCATTCTGGTCCATCAGTCTAGTAAGAATGATCGGAGAATGATCGTATAACCCACGGATTGACAGACTGATGGTCCAGACTGATGAAAATTAAATATTTTAAATAATTTTGTCAGTCCGTTTTGAATGATCAAAGACTGATGGGAGAATGATCGTGTAACCCGCTCGTATCATTCTCGCGTCAGTCACCGTCAGCGATGCAATGCAATCATAACAGACTTCTTTCATCCGATAGTAATTTTGCAAGTCTTCTTCTTCCTTTAGATCTCGTATTTCATTCAATAAATTAAGATGAGTGTAATGATCTCTTCTTTGTAGACAGCTTCTCATCCATCGCTCTCTTTTACGCGTTTCTTTAGCAGCAACGCGATAAGTATCATAATAGCACACGCTTTCTTTTTCCTTATAATATTCATGACTAAGCACTGATAAATTGACAACCGACTACGTACTTTTCATCAGCCTGCTGCCAGTCTAGATTGACCGTGTAACCGTGAAAACCATCCATCATTCTGGCTTCAGTCAAGTCAATCCAGACTGATGGACCAGAATGACGCCAACTGAGCTTGTAACCTTGCTCTTAAAGTGTTCTGCGAAACAGTAGCCAGATTACAAGAAATCTTCGCGGCAATGCGGGAAAATTATGACTTTTTCTACGCGTTCCTTCTGTTCGACATTGAGTGATGTTGGTAAAATTACATAAGTTTTCTATTCAGTATTTCATTTTCTATGTGCATGTTTAGTTTATAGAATATTTTGTACCTATCTACTGAATATTAATCCCACTTTCTGCCTAAGTATATCGAGACGAGATTGCAGTTTAATCAGAGGTCGCTGAATTTCAGTCGCAAAGTAAAAGATGCACCTACCTATTTATCTCTAGAAATAATGATTCCCCAGGAGAACAGGCTTCACTCTTTCTGGCTTGCTTTAATATTGCAATCAAAACGCGAAAACGGTGTCTCCATTGCCACAGTCAACCCATCCCATAATGATAATGATTCCTCCATCACCCACAAACGCCTCAAAAGCCATTAGTTGACGCACACACAAATCACAAAGGCGGATATGGAACTAACTTTAAATACTAATAGACGTGGGCTTAAAATCTAAGCTTTTAAAAGGCAAAACAACTCAAAAAGAACAGAGGGGAATATATGACAGCTTGTGGAAAAGCAACAAGAAAAAACCGGCCAAGTGCGTGTCGGACCACGCACAATGAAGGGTTCCGTAGTTGGGATGAATTTATCCCAAGAACAAACTTAACATTGTAGTTGAAAAACATGATCCCCCATACATTCCAACTGCAAATGTAAGTTTGTACGCACAATATTGAGTGATTTACTATGTTATTTTAAGATAACAGTCTTCTTATAGGTTTTCGTGTATTAAAGAACTATTTTCTGTATCTTTCAGTCAGTCAGTAAAACTTTTTTTTTTAATTTTCTAATTTGACCCCCAAAGTGGCCTCCATATTCAAAATTAATTTATTTACGAAACATGTCCGTGTTTGGGTTACAGAAGTTCATGTGTACCAAATTTCAACTTAATCGGTCCAGTACATTCTGAGCAAATTAGCTGTGACAGACGGACAGACAGACAGACACACGAGTGATCCTATAAGGGTTCCTTTTTCCTTTTGAGGTACGGAACTGTAAAAAACTTCTTAAAAATAAAGGATAAGGGAGATTTAGTGTGAGAGACAGAGAGAGTTATATCTTTCGTCTCTTTCATGTAACGAAATGTGCATTTATAAACGTGACGCTTCCTTGAAATTTAACTCTCAATTCTCGTCCAATTAACGAATGGCCGTCTAAAAAGTTTCGGTTCTTCAAAAATATTATTAGGTAGGTTTTCGTGTTCTTTCTCTGTAATATACCTATCTAAGCTTGAATAAACAAGGTGGGTATTCTTTTCTAGGTAAATAACGCAATTTAGTGAGTTTAGCCGACCACTCAAAAAGAACAGAGGGAAATATGACACTTGCAAGCGTGTGGAAAAGCAACAAGAAAAAATTTAATTAGGAAGGCTTTCATATATCTCTGTAACATACGTAAGCAAAAATATACAAGGTGGGTGTTAATTTCTAGGTATAAACCGCAATTCCGTGGGCTTAACCAAGCTTTTAAAGAGAATTAGAGCTTAGAGAGAAGCAGTGGCGAAAGCACTGTATAACACGATTCCTACCGGCTTCCCTTCGGAAATTCGGAACACAGCCACTCTATCGTTATTTAAAAATGGCACACAGTCAGTAGTGTTTAATAATGACAAATAATATAATAATCACATTGTAGGTTTAATACACCATACTATTAAAACATTACAAAACGCCTACATTACATTTTTTGACTTTCTATCCCAACAACAAAACATTTTAAAATATCTCAGTGAGTTCAATTTCTATACAAAATCGACGTCATGACGAGTTCATTTTGTATGGAAAATATATTTTTTGCTCCGGCTTAACTCTCTTATAAAATCACCCTTCGCCACTGCACTGGAGAGAAGAACCGACGAAAGAAAGATAAACATGAACTTATGTATGTTTGTGTACAGTCGACTACAAAGAGATGTTATACATTTGAAAGTTACAAAAATATATATCCTTTGATGAATGTTGTCATTGTTTGTTTAGGGGGTATACATCTCTTTGTAGTAGTAACTTTTTTGTCGAAACTTATTGGGTATACGAGTACCTAAACATGAATAAAAACCGGCCAAGTGCGTGTCGGACCACGCACAATGAAGGGTTCCGTAGTTGGGATAATTTATCCCAAGAACAAACTTAACAATTCAGTTGAAAAACGTTTTCTCCTATACAGTCCAACTGCAAATGTAAGTTGGTCAACTATTACTCGTTAATTTGTAAAGCCTACTTAGCTGTGATAGTTTTCCTTTTAACTTCGTTATATACTATTGCCGTGATTTTTTTCACATATCCAAAAACAACCATTTAGATGGCAGGGGGGACTTGACTCTAACAAAAATTTGCTGTTTAATAACTCGCAAACGGATCCCTGAATCGAAAAATAGTTTTTAGACACTCGCAATATTTTCGAACGACCCTTCCAACGACATACCACATAATGGGATAGACGAGAAATAACCATCCCCACTTTACGTGAGGAGCGCACCCTAAAACAACATCCCCACTTTACGTGAGGAGCGCACCCTAAAAAACCATACCCACTTTACGTGAGGAGCGCACCCTTAAAAACCATCCCCACTTTACGTGAGAAGTGCACCCTAAAAAAAATTTATTTTAGATTTTATTTAACCACTTTGTCGGCGTGATTAATATGTATACATTATCAGCCTACAATGTTCCCACTGCTGGGACACAGGCCTCCTCTCTGTGGGAGGGAGTGGGCCGTAACCACGTGGGCCCAGTGCGGGTTGGTAGATGTCACGTCATGTCTTCGAATTTTTGGTTCTAGGACATGCCGGTTTCCTCACGATGTTTTCTTTCACCGTTTTGAGAGCCATGTATACCCATGCCAAATTATAGCTTTCTAGTACTAAGAATCTCTGAGCTAAGCCGCGGACAGTCAGACAGACAGACGGACATGGCGAAACAAGAAAGGTTCCTTGTGGACTACGGAACCCTATAAAGGTAGGTTCTCGGTTATGTTTAACGTGACCATTCGTCCCGCTTTGGGTGGGACAGTCCCGCTTTCAGGCTGTCTGTCTCATTGTCCCCAACCAGAACAACAATGTCCCGCTTTAAACGTACCCGTACCTACTTACGAGTATATTCGTTGGATTCGAAACGCGCGGGCGACAGGCCGATTTGATGAATAAATTCTGGACAAGTAACAAAACACAGTTAAGTGTTCAACACAGTTCTGAAAGCCATTTTAATGACAAAGACTAACATCGACAAACCGTGTGATAAGATCCATTGCTACTTAGAAACCAGATTCGACATTATAAAACTAATTTGCTCCACCGACAAATACAAAACAAATGGGTCGTCAACCACAATGGAATGTTAAATTCCTAATATATTGTTTTTTCATGTCCTTTTCGTTTTTTAATAAATACCTACCTAGTAAAATAAGTTGTTTTTTTTGTTGAACTGGAAAACTCTCTATAAATGGTCACGTTAGTTGTGTTACACATTTCAGTGGTAAGCTTGTTACGCTGACTTACGAGTACGCTAAGCTTTTAAGACGGAGATATATGCCAGTGACCTTGAGTAGTTAGCTTGCGTGTTCAGTACTGCGCTCTCGCAATGCGTCGTACGTTCAGCCAGTGATAGGACTCGCCCATCAAGGAGCGCTGTCCCCAATTTGACGCATTATTAATTTATTATACACAAACCAAAAGGTATTTTAATAAAACGCGTATACTAAAAGATCATTAATTAAATTATCTTTAAATTGGTGAAGGTTTCAGAAAAATACGCTTGGTAGGTTTTACGCCATTCTCAGTTTTTTATCCGCGTTAGATATAACTTTACAAATTAATTTCACTATGTAATATAAACATAATCTAAAATATTCACATATTAAGTTATTGAGAAAATGCTCTAATTTATCATATATTTTTTTCAAATCATTAACACTACTCGTTTAGACGTGATCTTCAGTATAAAATTATTAAAGGTCGGTTATCGTCGCTTTAACGGAGCTGACAATGTAAACAGGAAGAAAACAGAGTATCTACCTTTGATCTACCTACAAAAGACACTGTCACACCGGTATGAGTGTCAGAAACAACGCTATACAGGGTTATGGCCACACTATTGAATTAGGAAATCCTTGTAATGATAGTGATGATTACTTAATAAATTAAAAAAAAAAAATTGCTAGCGTAACTCCGCATACGTGCGGAGTTACGCGGGTGCTATCAATATCTAGACCAGGACCATTTTGGGTACCCATTGAAATGGTTTTCGATAGGGTTTTTGTAAACAGTTAATAAAAAACCCATACGATGTGGGTTACCCTTTTGAACGACTTAAATTATAAGCCATTCAAACTTTGGTTACCCGTTGACAGGGTTTTTGATAGAAACCCATACAATGTGGGTAACCCTTTTGAACGGCTTAATTTAAGCCATTCAAAAGGGTTACACTGTGAAATCTTAAAAACGATAACAGCGTAAAATTTCGATTCGGAGCAATGTAACATGATCTCTCGATGATCGGCATAGGTTGCAAAATAGAATAGCACGCGCTAAGCGGCCGCGGCGGCAGCGGCGCCTTTGTGGCTACTTACCGAGCGGCTTGTAAACAGGGATCTATAATCAATTGATCTTTATTG
Organism: Tiliacea aurago; assembly: GCA_948098905.1. Classification (NCBI taxonomy): domain Eukaryota; kingdom Metazoa; phylum Arthropoda; class Insecta; order Lepidoptera; family Noctuidae; genus Tiliacea; species Tiliacea aurago. Next base: position 20,480,011 of record OX402581.1, on the reverse strand, counting down.
CATGTAACTTTGGTTACCCGTTGACAGGGTTTTCGATAGAAACCCATACAATGTGGGTAACCCTTTTGAACGGCTTAATTTAAGCCATTCAAAAGGGTTACACTGTGAAATCTTAAAAACGATAACAGCGTAAAATTTCGATTCGGAGCAATGTAACATGATCTCTCGATGATCGGCATAGGTTGCAAAATAGAATAGCACGCGCTAAGCGGCCGCGGCGGCAGCGGCGCCTTTGTGGCTATTTACCGAGCGGCTTGTAAACAGGGATCTATAATCCATTGATCTTTATTGCATGTAATATAGAGTTCATTTTAGCTTTGCTGGGCGGATATCGAAATGACATAATATTATTAATTTTCATGTCATTGGGTTTCAAGTAGGTATATAACTCATTTAATGGGTTATCATGTAACGCTTTCACTGTGTTTCAAGTATAGAACCCATTCAATGGGTTATTCATATTGAAGGGATAACCCTTTTACTGGGTTTCAAGCGCAGAACCCATTCAAGGAGTTATATTATGATAAAGGTAACCTCCTATACGGCTTACCCCTATCGAAAGGCTTAACTCTTAACCCCCCGGGGTTGTACGGTCTCTGATCTAGAGTTCTAGACATGATAAACAAAAATAAAAATTGATTTTATGATATATTTTTTCGGAGTCAGCGACCGTAGGTAGTGTTGTTACCTACTTGAAATATCAGTTAAAAACAAGAGCGAGTCGGACTCGCGCACCGAGGGTTCCGTACGTATATATGTTGTTGATGGTTTCTGAAAAACTGTGCTATTTAGAGACATCGTTTTATTTTTCCTGTAATATTTACATACACTTCTATCACATAGAATAATTTCAGATTTTTATCTATGCAAACTTCGGAGATAAGTGGGGGGACGGTATTTTCTTTTACATTTTTCATCAAAAGTCGCAAACTACGCTAACTAAAAAAAAAAATTGTTTGAGAATGTGCAAATAGTGTTCTTTCATATGATACCCCACATGCCCCAGTAGCCCCACTTAAAATTTTGAAGACCCCCTTTTGAGTCCCTTTTGCAAAAAAGGAAAATTATTTTAAATTTCTTACTTATTTGCAAAATAGTTGGGCAAACGTCATCTAAAACTATTCTAAATTTCAAGTTGATGGCATTAGTAGTTCTTGAGATATCCAGGTGTGACAGACAGACAGACTTAGTCTCACCACAAGTGTTCCTTTTTACCATTTTGGTACGGAACCCTAAAAACGGTTTATTTTTGTGTAAATTTCATAGACGTACTATGTATCGATATCTAAACCAGATAAAACAAGAAAAACTGATTTTCTCATCTCATACTTCAGGTAACAGCGGTCATTGACCCCAAAAAAATATTATCAAATCATGTATTTTATACCCATAACGCCTGCGGAGTTTCGCTAACTAATTTTATTTGACCCTAAATCGCCGAAGTTTTTTTTAAACGCGATGTGTTGTATATTGTATAGTAACACAATAACGGCCGGGTACTGTAGGTCTTTGTACGAGATTACGCCCAAATATCGTGCGTGTGGCAACCCTATGACTCCTAGGGGATGAGCCACGTTGTTCAGCGGTGGCAAATCAATTGTGCGAACATTGTTTCGATGAACGATGTGTTTATTCGCCGATTTTTACGCCTCTCCATTTCATTAACCGTACGTCAGCGCTTCAATGAGATAATCAGTCTTTTCAACTATAACAGAAACTTGGTTTTTCAGATCCACTTTGAAACAACTTTGGTCAAAGAATGTGATATTGTTTATTGTTCTTGTTGATTCGACTGTTCTTTTAGTAAGTATTCAACGAGTCAACGAGGTGGAAAGTTAATTTATTGATAGTTAACAGCTTTCTTGGTAAATTAAATTGAATACGAGAGTAAGTTGTTGCCATGTGAACAAAATTTTAATTAAGACGCCAGTGACCTCGACTGGTTAGCTTGCGTGTTCTGTACTGAGCTCACGCCGCGCGTCGTACGTTCAGCCAGTAATAGGACTCGCCCATCAAGGAGCGCTGTCCCCAATTTGACGTATTATTAATTTATTATACACAAAACAAAAGGTATTTTAATAAAACGCGTATACTAAAAGATCAATAATTAAATTATCTTTAAATTGGTGAACGTTTCAGAAAAATACGCTTGGTAATTTCACTATGTAATATAAACATAATCTAAAATATTCACATATAAGTTAGAGTAGAAAAAAAATATATGATAAATTAGGGCATTTTCTCAATAACTTATATGTGAATATTTTAGATTATGTTTATATTACATAGTGATGATTTTATACTGAACATCACGTCTAAATGAGTACGTTTAGACATGATCTTCAGTATAAAATCATTAAAAGTCGGTTATCGTCCCCTTAAGCGATCGTGGACCTACTATAGCTAAAGCTACTATTGTTAGAGTTTAAGGATAGGTAACTATAATCCCTAATACCGTTAACAGGAACATTGAACCTTTTGCTTTATTAAGAATCTTTAACGAAACAGTTTCTTTACATAATATATTATAAACCAGTTTCTGCCCGCGACTTCGTTCGTGTGGAAAACTCAAAAGAAAACTCAAAGCATTTATTTCAATTAAACCAATTACAGGCACTTTTGAACTGTCAGAGATTGGTCAGTTTGTCAGAAAGTTGAAGCTATTTGCCCATTCCAAAACGTAGATCTCTATGGAGAACAGGAATCTCAGGAACAGGAACAGGAACTCCAAGGACGCTCTTTTAAATCAAGATATTACCAAAATCCTGGGTACATTATTCTATCACAAATGAATTGGTAAACGATTTTTCTACAAATGCAGTCCGAGATGAACTTGATTTTTTATGTAAAAAATAGCTGTACAAACTTGCTTTTAGATGATACATAAGTAAAAATAAAATATATTTTTTATAACAAAGCTCAGTTCAGACTGATGTTAGGTTATGTTACCGCATATAAACTTTTGTTCGTCATATTATTCTGCATCTAATTAATAATGTTTGATGGATGACCGCGAAAAAAATGTAAATAGCACCATTTTTGGTCATTCTCTTTTGTTTTCTTAACGAGACAGAAATTCCTCATTTAGGAATTTTGTACTACAACTCATAATCCCGTTTAGTTCAATGGGTAAGACACGAACACAAGTGGCTACAAAAACGAGCTGCAAGTACCCTACGTCACAGAGAAAATTGGAACCACTTCAATAACTTTCGAACGAGGAACTGCACCGAATTCTGGAATGTTACCAAATGCACACGTAAAAGAGAAATGTCGGAGATACGCTGCTGTATATAGAATTTCAAGACAAAGGAACATTTTTCTTTTTTCAAAGCGAAAAGTAAAATGCATCTAGGTAGGTACTGTTAAATGATTGTTATTTCTGTAAGTACGTTTGTACAAACACTTTACACGTTAATCATATTTTTTTTAAAGACGAGGTCGGCGTTTCTTTTCTGACTACTCTGAGAAGAAAGGCCGAAACAAACTCATAGGTCACAGTTTATTTTAAAGTCCAGACATAATCTTGGTCAGATCATGTGAAGGCCATGTAGGTTAATGTCTCAAATGGTCTTTTGAGGAAAGAACCACACAGATTGAGTGGACTTGTCCAGTGCACGCAATGACTTGTCAGTAGTCGTGCAGCTCAACTCAAACTAAAGGAGCTCAACGATGCGACGAACAATACCAAAGAAAGGACATTTGGGCAGGCCGCATAAATGACTCAAACTGCCAGACCACAATTAAAACTGAGAAAAAAAGAGAATAAAGGTTTTTACATACCGGCGCGACTTGTCGTGCGACGCGACACAGCACAAAGGCCCCGCGTGTCGCAGGACGAGCGGTGCCTTTGTGTCGTGTCGCGTCGCGCGACTAGTCGCGCCGGTATGTAGAAGCCTTAACAATGACCCACATAGTCTTCACATTCACAATAATATAAATACTTTACGAGTAATATAATATGTCATTGTCACTACATAGTATAAAACAAAGTCGCTTCCCGCTGTCTGTCTGTCCCTATGTATGCTGAGACTGCAGAGAGCTTTAAAACTACGCAACGGATTTTGATGCAGTGATTCAAGAGAAAGGTTATGTATAATACATGCATAATATAGTAGAAAAACACTGATTATTTTAGAGGTTTCTAATGTGATGTCGTAAATAAACACATTTGTTTGCGCTTACATCGCAAACGCTGGCTATATCTGGATAAACCACAAACATTCTGTAGTATATTTAGTTTCAGCATTGCCCCCGTGCGAAGCCGGGGCGGGTTGCTAGTATAAAGGCTTCTACAGACCAGCGCGACTCGCGACGTGACACAAAGGCACCGCTCGTCCCGCGACACGCGGGGCCTTTGTGTCGCGTCGCGTGTTGCGTCAGTATGTAGAAGCCTTAATATAAAATTCATCAATGTCAATGTGTTTGTGTATATAAATCCGGAAATAGTCTTGGTCAGATCTTTCGTACGGCACCCTTATATTCGTGACCTTGACGGCCGGTGTCACATTATTGAAACATTTTTAACGCATGGGAAGAGGCACAAGACGCAATAGGCATCTTTTGTGACCTTTCCAAGGCATTTGATTGCGTGAATCACGAAACACTGCTCTTGAAACTTGAGCATTACGGACTGGGTAAACTTGCGCTTAACTTAGTAAAATCATATTTGAATGATAGATTGCAGCAAGTTCAAATAAATGGTGTGAATTAATTGGCTTTAATAGTTAAAATGGGGGTACCGCAGGGCTCAATATTGGGTCCGTTCCTCTTTTTAGTATATATAAATGATTTACCTCATTTACTGAAAAACCGACCACAAATGGTGTTATTTGCTGATGACACATCACTGATTTTTAAAGTAAGCAGACATGCACAGGAGCTTGACGACGTAAATAACGCTATGATTATGGTCCATAATTGGTTTACTGTAAATAATTTGGTATTTAATGAGAAGAAAACTAATTGCATAAGATTCGCGTTACCGAATGTTAGAAGTAGTGAATGTCACGTTGTATTGAACAAAGAGATACTAGAATTCGTCGAAAAAACTGTTTTCCTGGGAATCACGCTTGACTCTAAGCTGCAGTGGAGTCCTCACTTAACATCACTTGCAGGGCGGCTAAGTTCAGCCACCTACGCTGTTTGGAAAATTCGCCAATTAACAGACGTGGATACAGCGAGACTGGTCTATTTTAGTTACTTTCATAGCATCATGTCTTACGGTATTTTGCTGTGGGGACGGGCTGCAGATATTGTTTCTATCTTTGTTCTGCAAAAGAGGGCTATCAGAGCCATCTACAACCTCCGCTGACGCGACTCTCTAAGGGAACTGTTTAAAGAAATTAACATCATGACGGTACCTTGCCAATATATTTATGAAAATATTATGTATGTTAGAAAAAACCTACATCTTTTCAGTAAGATAAGTGACAGGCATAATTTTAATACTAGAAATAGGAACAAATTAGATCAACCACGTTTCAGATTGTCAAAAGTACACACTTCTTTTATGGGGTATTGTGTAAAATGTTATAATAAAATACCACTCGATATTCTTCAACTAAATGAGAAGAAATTTAAAACATGCATTAAACGCACACTATGTAGACAAGCATATTATAGGTTGGATGATTATATCGTAGATAAAAATGCTTGGCTTAATGCTGGTCCTGCTCCACAACCACTTGGGCTCACTTGTTAAAATTATAATATTTGAAAGAGATGCTTCCCCCCTTTTTTATGTTCTGACATTACATCATATTTATTATATAAAATCTACATAATCAAGTTTTAGTTGTTGAATACTTCAATTAATAATTATGTTTATCCTTTTGCTAGTAAAATTTTATTTATCTTTGAAATGCATTGCAAGCTATAGTTTTGTATAATTTAAAAGCATTTTTTCAATTTTTGTAAATGTGAGTACCATGGAGCCGTTTATTATGTTATGATGTATGTTGACTTAAAAAAGTTTGGCAGTTAAGAGTATGTCATGCTCACTTAAATGTCTCGCTGATGGTGGCGCGTGTGTTGGATCATTCGGTTCCCTACAAAATGGTAGAGCTGGATGGTGCTGATCCACGCGTCATGCTCGTGAACGGGCGCCGTCAGTTGTGACTGGTCTTCTCCTATCTGCCAGGGCTTATTTGTAATATTTTATATTGTTTTTTAAATAATTTATATTTTTACATTGTTCTCACATATAGAAGCGACAAGAATAATGTACCCAGGATTTTGTAATATCTTGATTTAAAAGAATGTCCTTGGAGTTCCTTGCCTATTCTTCTATATAGAGATCTACGTTTTGGAATGGGCAAATGGCTTCAACTTTCTGACTAACCGACCGACTCTTTGACAGTTCAAAAGTGCCTGTAATTGGTTTAATTGAAATAAATGCTTTGAGTTTGAGTTTGACTTTACCCATATATTCGTGGGTAAAGTGAACATACCTATTATACCTATGTGATTCATATTATAATAAGGGGAAACTTAATGCTCCATCTATTGATGTGGCATTTCATTGTATCGTTCTTTAAGACGCAGATATATGCCAGTGACCTTGACTGGTTAGCTTGCGTGTTCTATACTGAGCTCATTAAACGCGTCGTACATTCAGCCAGTAATAGGACTCGCCCATCAAGGAGCGCTGTCCCCAATTTGACGCATTATTAATTTATTATACACAAAACAAAAGGTATTTTAATAATGCATCAATAATTCAATTATCTTTAAATTGGTGGTTTCAGAAAAATACGCTTGGTAGATTTTGCGCCATTCTCGGTTTTTATCCGCGTTAGACATAACTTTACAAATTTATTTCACTATGTAATATAAAAAATCTAAAATATTCACATATTAAAGTATTGAGAAAATGCTCTTATTTAACATATATTTTCTTCAAATTATTAACACTACTCGTTTAGACGTGATCGTCAGTATAAAATCATTAAAAGTCGGTTATGGTCGCCTTAATACTCCGTCTATTTATGTGGGTAGGGCATTTCATTGTATCGTTCTTTAAATTGTTTCGGCCAGTGTGATTGTACTCGACACATTCATTAATTTCAATACCTACCTAATGCAATACCTATACTTTGTACTACTCTGTATTTTAAATATAGGATTTATGTTTACATTGTCACGCGTTTTTAGTATCTATATCTATCATCAAAACGAATCAATGAAAACGTGTTCCAAAAATATATGTAGATTAATAACACAATATTCTTCGTGGTCGATAAATGTTTGACATACTGACAGAACTGCGTATTTCAATAACTTTTTCGCTTCCGTTGAATCTGACTTATCTGGGAATGATATGAAGCAGGTACCTACTGATTATCTGGCCCCAAGTCTGCTATTTTTATAAATTCAGTCATTCCAACACGATCCCCATTGTCATTTTGCTAAAAGTTCGTAATCTGCTACATTCATAATGGTCGATCATTGGTCGGTCAATGTTCTCGTAATAGAATTGTGTTACTTATAATGGCATTGTCGTATTGCCATTATTATAAAACCCATTAGTAGAAATGTCATTCATTTGTCATTATGTACGAGATTACCAATAAATGCAACTTCTTTCAATGCAGTGTCAGTGGCCGACCATTGGAAAGTCATAATGACGCCATTTTATGCGTAGATTACCAAACTTGTCAAAATTAACAATTATGAAATCAATGATCGACATTCTGACACTATTGTAATAGCAGACTTGAGGCCGTGGTTCCAGAACGAAAATTAGATTTTATGTAGAATCGATATTGGCAGTAGGTAAACAAAATAAAGCAGAGAGCAGCGGTGTTCAGTGATAACGGCCCCGACTTACGAGTTTGTAGGTCGTGGGTTCGAACCCAGGCAGGCGCTTTACTTTGTGTAAATAATTTCATCACTACTGCTCTCAAAACGGTGAAGGAAAACATCGTGAGGAAACCGACATGTCCTAGAACCAACAATTCGAACACATGTGACTATCTACCAACCCGCACTTGGCCCGCGTGTAGATTACAGCCCACTCCCGCTAGAAGAGAGTAGGCCTGTGTCCCAGCAGTGGGAACATTATGAAACAAAATATGGCTGCTCTGAGGAATACATTACTCATGTAAACGCTGTCGAAACCAACAATATTTTAGGTTTAAAGAATCTTTATTTCTCATAAGAACATGATACAGTTCACTTAAATGAGATTTAATGTTTAAAATAAATAATCGTCATCTAATGACGAAGCATGCAGATGTAGGTAGAATAAGTAAAACAAGAACAACAACGTACGAGATCAACAGCATACAAAGCAAAAGTGTAGGTAGTTACATAAAAAACAAGTTAATACAGCTGGCCAATTTGACACCAAGGTACCTTAATATTTTTGTTAAGATATCTCAGCGCCACCTCACTCTTTATCTCGCTCGCACACTACTGCTGGCGGTCACGCGAGCAAGCGAGACAGGGTGGCAGGGAGAAGACTCCAAGGCACCGATAGTTTAGTTTATTTCTTTTTAAGGTGAAAATATTGTTAATAAAAAAATTACATAAGACCTGCTTTATAGTTAGTTCAGTTAATATGCAAAGTTTTATTATCTAATTTGAAGTATTTTTTTAATACCAGCGGTTTATTGTTTGGTTTGGAGGTAAATTTGGTTTTTTTTTCTATCAAGAAAATTTTATGGAATCGGGTTTTTCGTCAAACACAGTACTTAAAATTAATCCTCCACTGTAAAGTATATTTATTTCAAAATTAATGCTGCAGTAATTTCGACTTATCGGCAGATCATGCTAAGCCATTTGAGGACTTCGGGGGTGCGGTGAATGTACAAGTTTTATCTCCAGGGCCGACAACTCATGGTCCTAGAAGGAACAATGGGGTTTTAGTCGGTAGGACTCCGACATAACCCCGGTTCTTCCCAGACGGAGGGTATCCATGAGGATATACCACGATACGGATATACGGAAAAAAAAGGTATTACTGTTGTCTTGATCACTGTTTTTAATGAGGCATTTTATTACTAAGCTAAACATACGGGAGATGCCCGATGTCCCCAAGTTCCATGTTCCCCAAAATGATTTTTCATACATTCTTTCCCAACGACCCCAAAATATAAAATTAAATCAAACTCAAACTCAAAACTCAAAGCATTTATTTCAAATAAACCTATTATAGGCACTTTTGAATTGTCAAGGGGTCAGTCAGTCAGATGAAGCTAGTTGCCCATTCCAAAGCGTAGTAGGTTCCTATGGAAAAGAACGGGCAAGAAACTCCACGGACACTCTTTTAAATCAAAATATTGTTACATAGTATTGGTTACATAATTTATGTTGAAATTATACATGTGAGAACAATGTAGAAAGACGTGCACGTTAAAAGCGTCCGTAATAAAAGTATAAAAAACAACTAAATTATTTGTAAAGTTCACACTTGACCAATCCTCGTACTGCCGTGTCCAAAAGTGTTAGAATAAAATAAAATCAGTACCTCGCCATGTGGGTTGACAACAAATAGTAAGGACGTTTTCTTACTAATCAAATAATTAAAAACAATTAAAGTCAAGCAGGCTCGACAGTTGGTATGTTTGCCGACCGGTCGACCTCAGCCCGATATGCCGCCGATCTCAACGACAAACTGCATAAGAATGAGGGCATGCTCAATCGTAGTAACGACTCTGCACTCAGATGCATTTAATAAGTCATAACTTACGAATATAACTTATGGGCATAAAATTTTCTATTTAAGTCTTCCATATAGAATCCTGGATGCCGATAATTCTGTGTCAATGTCACACGTGCTACAGAAATGAGCGTTAAAAACTAAAGTACAAGAAGAAGAAAAAAACATTTAAAAAAAACAACGGACTTCCAAAAAAAAAGCACTACAATGCGAAACATAACTTTAATTTCGGAAGTCGGTGGCAAAAAACTAGAATATAGATCCAAAGCCACCGACTTCCAAAATTAAACGAAGTCGGTTGTTTTTTAAAAGATTTCTATTATTCACTTTTTAGTGGGTCAGTTTGTAATTTATTTATTATTCTATAGGTAATAGATAAATTACAAACTGACCCATGTAATAGCCTAATGTCAACTGCTGATCACCTTTTACAAAATATTGCTTTACCCGATGCAGGGGCGTTAATAGTTGAGGAGTTCTCCCGATAAGAACCAAGAGAACTGGAGCTGATGATGACATCACCATATGCATTATGACGAGCATAATGTGCTTAGCAACCATATTAAAGTGCCTAATCGAGTCGCAACCCGTGAAATACTTATTATTAGTAATTCCGGTGGCCATCTGTGCTCTTCAACATCAGTTCCACTACCTACTTCATCATCAGGTACACCACACATAAAAATTACCCAAATCGCTATAGGTGAGCCTATAAAATTTGAGGATTTCCCTCAATTTCCATGGGTTTCCCTCATCAGATTCTGACTTGGTAACAATGGGACTACCTCGAACCATACAAATAAAAAAAAAAAAAGAATTTTAAAATCGGTCTACAGTTGATGGAGAAAGTGAACATAAATAAATAAAAGAATATATTTAAAAAACATAGACACGAACGGCAAAACCTCCTTTTTGGAAGTCAGTTAATGAAATGGCTCGTTTAGCATTCACACGTCTTTATCATAAAATTATTTGTAAATGTTACCCTATTTATAGAAGAAAGTAATATGTGTGAAGGCAGACTGGGAAAAATAAGTTTCGTTTACGATGATCCCAGTGAAGCAACAGCTTACGAATTACGATCCCGGAGATATTCCGCATTAAATGGGATTATCTAAGCACATGGTAACTTTCATAACGGAAATTATGAAGAACCCTTCATATATATTTTCAATAATATACAACATGTAGATTGAAGGATTATTTTGTGTAGGAGCTGCATGCTTATGCTTATCTTAATTCATAAAAGCAAGTTTGTAAACTAATTGACATATTTATTCGGGAGTTGTTAAACAATTTATTGTATTGTACGTAATGTAAAAGATAAGCTTAGTAAACTAAGGAATAGGAAAATGTTTCACTCATAACTACTTAATTATTTTTATAATGATGCGCCTCGCGGTTTCACCCACAAAAGTCTTGATCCCGTGAGAATATCGGGATAAAAAGTACCCTATGTCCTAATGCAGGTCATAGTCCACCCATATGCCAAATTTCATTTAAATCCGTTCACCCGTTTTACCGCGTGCAAGCGTAACAAACAAACTCAATTTCGCATTTATAATATTAGTTAGGAGTTTGCTTAGAAGCCTATCAAGTAGTCAAGTATCTACTCAACTTACCAGCACCCTAATTGCGTAACACAGTTTGAATCGGAATCGGAATGACTTTGAAGTACCTATATTGCTAATCCATGGCTTCATAGGTTAGAAAAATTTGACAGCTCAACGACGTAAATAACGCAATGAATTCTGTTGAACTGTCAAATACAAACCGATTCCTACTGATAGTGTGTTACGCAATTAGCACGCAGGATGACATGAATAGAACCCGAGCAAATTTAGTTACTTACATGTTTTGTTACGTATTTTTAGGAGAGGTTGTTTAATGCTTGCCACCAAAACAATACAGGGTCAATATAAAGTAGCTAGGAAAACTCTCTAGACGTTATGGGTATCATATGTGTATCAATATCTAAAAATTATAAAACAATAAATAATTAATTTAAAGATTTTTTTAGGTCGCGTGTCTTCCGGAGAATTCTCGCACATTCCCGGGAATTACCGCAGCTAGCAGCTCGTATCTAGTTTGTACGTTACACAATTGACACAAAGTTTATTATGCTTTGTACAATTTCGTTCCAAACATTCTCTTCCATTCTGTTCGGTGGCAATGTAAATTGAGCGGGAGTAATACACGTCCGACACACGGGCCCAGTGCGTGTTGGTAACAAAAACAATAGTTATGGTCAATAGCAAATAAGTACCTACGTACCTGACATGTCGAAAAGCAATTCCATTATCAATTAATTCTACCGATACCATTATCAATGACCCTTTCAATAATATAACGAAATTACCCCACATCAACGTAAACCGGTCGAAACACGCGGTCGAAGTGCAATTTACAAACCATTGTTACAAACTTACTTAACCATAAAATTTTCCATCGCCAAACCATGAGAAATTATAAACCATGAAGGTTATGTATTTGTTATAAACTGCCAGCTGTGGTAGGTTTTTCTAGCCCTACAAGAAATCGCTTAGATATTAATTTTATCTGACCTAGTATGTAACTCAGACGAGAGATACCTTTGATGCTGGGACATGCGTCGTTTTATAATATTATCTCAACATTTTTGTCCCCAATACCTGAAGATTTGATTTGTCATTGACAGATACAATAAAACTTGCAACTACTGCAACTAGGTATCGCTGTTTATTCGTGGAGCTGATATTTTTACTAAAATACCACCCTATGGAGATGATCGCATAGGTACTTTTGTTTCTGAAATGCCATTTTAATTGTTAGGTCGTCGCTAGAAGACACAATAATTTATTACAATTAATGGTCGCCTACTGGTCGAAATTCGACCCCCTCTACTTACATCTAATAGATTACTTACTAATTCCATGGTCGAGCTGTCACTTCTGTCACCTGTCTATCTTCAAGTCATGAGGCCCTGGTACTATGTGTGTGTGTGTGTGTGTTTTTTTTATTCATTTAATTTATTTCTAATGCAAATTATATAAAAATCCTGCTTCCTCTTGCTTGCTTGTTTCTTTTGCTGTTTCTTCTTCTTGCTGCTTTCTGCACTCTTCTTCCATACAAACTTTAACAGTAAGTACCAAATTTCACACTTCTCCGTTCGCGTAATTTCCGTAAAATTGCCGGGTACAAATTTTTCGCTTCACGTACACACGGCTACACATCAAGCTATACATTTCCAGTTTAAGCTGACCTCTCATTGTACGGAAATCCTATACAATGCGCAATCAGCTTATACTGGAAATGTATAGCTTGATGTGTAGCCGTGTGTACAAACAATTAAGAACCAAATAAAATTCGAAATTGATTAGTTATATTCACAAAGAAGTTTGTGTTTACATTATTAAGTTTATCTAAGTTAAGTATTCAAAATATAATTTTAATTAGTTTTACCAACGGGAAAGAAGAAAACTTTAAATTCAAGTGAATTTAATAAGTAGGTATATAGGGCAAGAATGTAGAAATTAATAATACCTGTACGATTGGCATTTGTTACAACGATATTTTCCGCGATAAAACTAAATCAATTATTTATGGGTTGGATAATCGTTTCAACAAGTACCTAAGTACACACTGTCTGTTTAAAAATCATTATTCCTATTTCCGTGTCCTTTCCAAGTGACATATTATGACAGTTTGAACAATGTTTCCAAAATGTTATAAACGAATAATAAAGAAATATTTATAAAATAATATTGTGTTTCCTCGATTACATATACTTTGCTATTTTCGTTGTCAGTCAGAGGGCGGGAGCGCGCGCGATTGGACGCTCGGTCAGTCGATACGTCAATTCAGCGACGAATGTGTTTTCTTGGTTATTCTCCGTTCCGTAGTTAACATAAAAAAAGTGTTATAACTTTACAAACATTCATAAACTGCATTTTTATACGGTTTTAATTATCAGACTTTATTCTGTGACAGTAAGTGAGTGTACTTTCAAAATTATGTTTTTGTTTTGATAGTGAATACATTGAATGCTGTTATATGTTGGTATATTCAAGTTTTAAATTAATGTTTATTCAACATGCTTGGCCGTGAAATAGGGTTTCAATAGCAACGCTTGTTTAATTTTATTGAACCACATGCATTAAAATGTAAACACGTGCGCCAAGTGTTATTTTTGGCGCGCATCTGACATGCTGTTTTTTAAAAACAAAGACGGTTATCCGGAAGCATTGCAGTTTGTTCTATGTGTTTTGTCATAATATGTCACATCGGATATTTTAAATGATAATCAATGCCGAGTTTACTACACGATCGTCGATTTAATTAAATACTTCGATACTTACTACAGTTCTTTGTTGTGTCATAATCATAAAACAACGTAAATAATTTTGCTTATCATTTGTGTTACTGTGTTTTGCGCAGTAAGTTGTGTTAAAATAAGCATGCGTAGCTATTTAATATAAGTAGCGATGCACAAAGATTCGTAAACATACATTGTGCACCAAATCCATCCTATTGACTTAATTTGTATCAATTCTTTTGTCTAAAGTTTGTTTGTGTAGACTACTTAATTGACTCGTTACTTAATAGCACACAATATGGCCATTGATGTTATTACTTGTTCCGTAGTACTACGCCTGACACACTGCCTCGCTGCTCTATTTCATGAACATTCGTTGCTAATTGGTTATTTGGGGGCCAGTTGTTACTGTATGGAATCTCTGATACCAGACGCCTATGTTTCAATTCACTTTATGTTCATCAAGATTTATGGTGTCCCTATCACAGGACATGAAGAGTTTGTTATTTTATATTGCTTCGATCGAGTTCGTAAACATTTTACAAAGTTACACTGAATTTACTGGTAAAAATGTTAGTAATTACTTAAATAGTTTTATTCATAAAGAGGTAGTTTTACAGTGTGATAAAATGATAATAATCAATTGTTAACAAAGTCAAAGACAAATTGTTTATTTCAAATAGGCACATATAAGGCACTTTAGAACGTCAATATTTACAAGAAAATAGAACTGATTCTAGTCGCCCTTTCCAAATGGTAGTGTCGTATGGAGAAGAATGAGCAAGAAACTCAACCGTTACTCTTTTAAAATTCTGTACAATATTTTTTATAGGTACATTAATTATACAATTATCAGTATGTGAAAACGATGCACCTAGAATAAAATTACTATACCACAATAAGTAAAAAGAGTTAAGAATGAAGCAATGACAGATAAATTAATTATGTGAAAGATACATGGTGCACACATATTTACAAACATTGTAAAAACAATATATACGTTTTCCTAAAAAATAATAATATCAGTGTGAGTTAAGGTAATCACAGAATTTAAAATAAAATATGTCATAAAAATAATAAATTATACAATTAAAATAGCAACCTGTTTGATTTTGTCTAGCAGTGTATTGATAGCTGTTTGTATCTTGTTCAAATGTGAACTTTTCATCTTACTTAATCTTCTTTGAACTCTAGCATTTTCTCGTTGCTGGGGAGTCGGGATATTGTAAGAGTTGCATGTAGGTAACAATAGTGTCCATTGTATAATATACTTCGTTCTCAGTTGACTATGTAATCTCACATAACAAGATAAATCATTGTAATCTGCATCCCGTACAAAAACAACGTACCTATTTAGTGACATTTCGACTTTATCGGTAAAAAAGAATAAACGGCTTTGCTAGGGATCAAAAATGTTGGAAAATTTTCAAATATCCGGTTGATTCCAACGTACGTTTCATTATCATTAGTCTAAGCTTTTGTTAATTCATTTGGGGTCAGCTACAACTCACTGTCTCTTAAGATACAGGTTTACCTAGTTTAAGAGGCAGGGTTATAATACTTGAGTACAGATTTTAACATAGAACCAGGGTGTATACAATGTACAGTATTTCTTAATGAAGCACCTAGGTTCCGATCTGTATTTTTATGGCAATTAATTTTATCTATTATTATTATAACTATTTATACACGATACGGCTGAATATTATTATATTAGCGCCAAATTCGTTGATGATAATAAAATATCATGATAAAGATAATGTTTTGGTAAATATAACCCACTTTGTTACGTTTAAGGCGACGATAACCGACTTTTAATGATTTTATACTGAAGATCACGTCTAAACGAGTAGTGTTAATGATTTGAAAAAAATATATGTTAAATTAGAGCATTTTCTCAATAACTTAATATGTGAACATTTAGATTATATTTATATTACATAGTGAAATTAATTTGTAAAGTTATGTCTAACGCGGATAAAAACTGAGAATGGCGCAAAATTACCAAGCGTATTTTTCTGAAACCTTCACCAATTTAAAGATGATTTAATTATTGATCTTTTAGTAAAATACCTTTTGTTTTGTGTATAATAAATTAATAATGCGTCAAATTAGGGACAGCGCTCCTTGATGGGCGAGTCCTATAACTGGCTGAACGTACGACGCGTTGCGTGAGCTTAGTACAGAACACGCAAGCTAACCACTCAAGGTCACTGGTATATAATCTGAGTCAAAGATAAAATTCGGCACAATAATGAAATACCTATCTACTTGTAAATGCACACGCAATTTTGTAACACACTAACCTAAAGTCAATCGATCAACCTAGCCTTTTCGCAAAGTTGCGAAAAGGCGACCCCAACGTAGTTCTACATTGGGGTCGGCTTCCAGTCTTACCGGATACAGCTGAATACCAGTATTTTAAATGGAGCGACTGCCTATATGACCTCCACAACTCAGTTACTGGGCAACACGATACCCCTTGGTAAGACGCCAACCTAAAGTAATGACAAGTACATAAATAAAAACCTGAGCCTAAGAGGGGGTAATACATGTCCAACACACGGTCCCAGTGCGTGTGAGTGACAAAAACCGGCCAAGAGCGTGTTGGACCACGCACAATGAAGGGTTCCGTAGTCGGGATGAATTTATCCCAAAAACAAACTTAACGTTGTAGTTCAAAAACATGTTCTCCCATACATCGATATACATACTCGTACGTTACGGTCAATTCTCTAACTGAAAATTTAATTTGGTCGACTATTACTCGTTAACTTGTAAAGCCTACTTAGCTCTGATAGTTTTCCTTTTAATTTCGTTATAAATAAATAATTATAAAAACGCGAGAAAAAAATCAGCTCTTCCTTACATTTTAACGAGTTATTCGAACATAAATGTAGGGAACAGCTGATATTTTTTTCGCGAATAAGGTTTATTCTCATAGTAAAAGTTGTTCTTATTGATGAGTAGAAGTTGTGCGTTAATTCTGGGACATTTTGTATGTATACTACTGCCATGAATTTTTTTACATAACCAAAAGCAACCTTTTAGGTGGCAGGGGGGGACACTTGACTCTAACATAAAATAGCACTTTAAGTTTAAAGCTTAATATTACGCAAACGGATCTTTGAATCGAACAATGGTTTTCACAGACCCGCAATATTTTTGAACGGCCTATCCAACGATATCCCACACCATGGGATAGACGAAAAAAAAAATATCATCCCACGTAGGTAATCCACTTTACGTGCAAGCGAGGTAACCTAAAAAAACGTCGATTCTCTAAGCTTTTTCAAGATTTTATTTAACCACTTTGTCGGCGTGATTTATATGTATACCCATGCGAAATTACAGCTTTCTAGTAAGTACTATGATTCTCTGAGCTAAACCGGGGACAGTCAGATAGACATTTCATTTTTCATTTCATTCGCATATGCGAAACTACATATAAAGATTTCTTGTGTAGACTACAGAACCCTAAAAATAAAGCAGTAGAGATTAGGGTCACTACAACATGTAGTTAACCTACCATCAAAGGGTAGGTATAATATTGTATAACTTTAAGGTCCATCATCTACGCCGGACATTTAACAAAGTCACCTTTTTGTGTCCCTGGTGACTCTTGAAACTGAGAGATAAGCCACAGATACTATGTGGGTTATTGTTTATTTTTGTTTTTTTTAATCAGTTAGTTTTCATCATTGTCAGGCAGTTTGAGTAATTTATGCGGCCTACCCAAATGTCCTTTCTTTGGTATTGTTCGTTGAATCGTTGAGCTCCTCAAGTTCTGAGTTGAGCTGCACGACTACTGTCAAATGCGTGCACAGACTGGACAGGTCCCCTCTATCTGTGTGATTCTTTCATCAAAAGATCATTTCAGGCACCAATCTACATGGTCTTCTCATGGTCTGACCAAGATTATGTCTGGACTTTAAAAGAGACTGTGACCTCTGAGTTTGTTTCGGCCTTTCTTCTCAGAGTAGTCAGATACGAAACACCGACCACATCTATATATTTTTTAATATGATTGACGTGTGAAAGTGTTTGTACACACGGCTACACATCAAGCTATACATTTCCAGTATACGCTGACCTCTCGTTGTACGGAAATCCTACACAATGCAGGATCAGCTTATACTGGGAATGTATAGCTTGATGTGTAGCCGTGTGTACAAACCTACTTACAGAAAATAAATCATTTATCATTTACTGAACTCAAACATTTACATAGTTGTGTTCCAATGACACTTTATAGTTTCACATTAAGTTTATTAACTGTATGGTCGAACTGCTGTGCTATGAATAACCTTTCTTATCTTAGAAGTAGTTAAACCTAACCTATCATAATGATAACATCGAGAAAAAATAGCATGCGAACTAAATAAAAACAGATAACGGCGATAAATAGCATATCATATAACAAAGACTTCACAAAAGCAATCTGAACCAACATACACTATTACACACATTGATTTGACATTCTATGATTACCTTAACTCACACACTGACTTATTATTTGATTTTTTTTAGGAATACATACCTATATTTTTACGTTGTTTGTAAATATATTATGTGAACACCATGTATATATCTCATAATTAAATTATCTGTCAGTGCTTTATTTTTAATTCTTTTTACCTATTGTGGTATAGTAATTTTATTGTAGGTGCACCGTCTTCACCTATAATTATATAAATAAATATCGTAAAAAAAAAGGAAAAAAGAGTATCGGCGTATTTTCTTGTCCATTCTTCTCCATACGAAACTACCGGTTGGAAGGGGCAACTAGAATCAATTTTTTTTTTTTGCAAATTTTTTTGTTCAGAAACAAGTGCCTCAGTTTTGACTTTGACTTTGACATAATAAGTAAAACTAAATCTAACAGGGAAAATAATAAAAGGGACAGCAACAACCTGTGTGTAACCAATTAATACTGATAGGACGGACCCCTGCGAATACGTTTACTTTTCATTTGTCAGAATATTTTCCCCATAATCATTCACTGCTATGATCGATGTGACAGACCCGGACATTGTTGTTCTGGAAAAATCTGTACCAGGCAACCCCTTGTTACACAAGAACTTACAATATTGATGTTTACATAACCATAATAGAGTTCAGAATACGTAACTATCGATACATAATAATAGTGATGTAACAATGTTCAGTTTGGGGCGTATCAGGGGGAACGTAACCGACCTTTTATCAATTGATGATAAGGGACCACCGCGCCACTGACAAGACTCTATCGTCATGTGCGTCATCTTGGTCTTACAACATAACGGAACTTTCAGTCAATAATAATGTAAAATCACGGCTGTAATTCCCGAAAGGTTAGGCAGAAGTGTACCACGGTGTTGTATAGGTGTGTAGAGGTGATAGTACACCCTCATTTTGCCAGTTATGTTTAAGAGGCTTTACAGGAGCTAAACGCAAGTTTTATAATGCCTAAAAGTTTATGATCCACTGCAGTAGGTAAACAAAATTAGAAAAATATAATGATATTCTTCAGGATTTATTAAGCTATTTCGATTGTGTCGCCACATGCGAACTACGCGTCACGCTAACGTCACGCAAAATCCTGTATCGCGCAAGCAGAGTTTACCGCGCGACTAGCATATAGGACATATTATACATCGTCCCGACAGCAATCGTTGGGCAGATGCCCACCACACACAACACCAGTCTGGTCGGAGGATCCTCCCTTTTCTATGGTGGATGAGTGAATTTTACACCCGGTTCTTCATGCCTATATATATACAACTAATTTAATATGATAGAAAAATAATCACGAAGATACCCCTGAAAATGTATTTTTACGATTAAAAACCATACATAATAATTATATTTTCACGCGCACACACACACATAAAGAGAAGTCACACCAGTATCTCTAACTTTTCATTCATTATGTTCTTGTTTGTAATTACTTAAAATAGTTTAGTTATCTAGTTACCTAAAAATATGTTGATCCGAGGGAGGAGCAGAATCACTATATGCAGCATTACTATATGCTTCCTGGGAGGTTCTAGCCACAGAATAATATTGTACAAGAAAGTTACAGAAATAAACTATTATAATTAAAAAAAAAAAAAAATGCAATCATTTAGATATTTTGTCAGATTATTCTACAAGCAAAATACTAACTTATTGCTGTTTTAATTCTAAATCCAATCAATAGATTTTTTGTAAGTCGCATCAACCCTTGAAGGGTTAGACATAGGTGTTCGACCGGGCACAAATCCAAACTCCGGGTTGCTACTGAGAAATTCCTAATGGAAAATCCCAATAACACTTTACCCGACCTGAAAATCGAACCCAGGACCTCATGCTCAGCTGTAGCGCTTGCGACCACTAGACCACTAGACACGATGCAGTTATTAATAAACATGTCAATTCCGAACACACTTGATTCTGTGAAGCACATTAGAATAATTTATTCATGATATCAAATACGTTGCTAGTAGATTTTCCCCGTGACTTCGCACGCGTGGGTGTTTTCTATTTTCGAAAAACCCCTCTTGTTACTGAACGAAAAACAATCGTGTTTTTTTTGTGCTATGTAAACATCTTATATAGCCGCACGTAAAACCGATTGCTGGCGGGGCGACGCATGCCGCGTGGCGACGCCTCCCCACTATGCAGTGAAGTAGTGTGTAAATAATTTCGATGTTTCACATCTGCCAGGTGTCCAGTGACGGCTCAATTTTCTTACTCTTTCAGTATATTCTGTGCTTTGTCTCTCAATCAGTCACGCAAATATTTAAAGATTCTTAAAAAAAACCGCTTGTCTACATTTCTCAGTAGAAAACTGTCAACTGACTACACGGAAATGTCATTTTTGTCTACTCTTCCGTCGACAAAACGCTTTTCTACGGTTATCGTCCTACCTAAGCCTGCAGGTAAATCGATTTCAGAAATCAAAACATATAAGGTACTGTTAGAGCATGGACTATCGGAACTGTTAGAGAGTATGGCTACCTGGCACTTGGAGAAGATTAAAAGGCCTTGAGATAATAGATTAGTTAGATTATATTTTATATAGAAACAAACATACGGGAAGACACTTTTAGACAGAAGTATGTCACAGGGTGTATTACAAACTAAACAATGTTTAAACTTAGAAGTAACAAAGCTGGCAGGTAGAGTGTTATCATTGAAGTTCCAACAGGAACCTTTTTCTAATACCGGTTTCGTTTCGATATTGCTTTTTAATACCGATATTCCGGTATATCGATATTTTTCCATTATTATGGCAAAAAAAAATATCGAATTCTTTTTAACATTGTTGGGTGTTAAGGGAATATGAAATTAGAAATTTTAGAAATATACTATTACCAATCTTAACCAATTGAATCTATCCATCATAGTAAAGACTGATACTCTCCCAAGCTTGGAGCATTTAACTACCCAAGTGTTGTACGTTCGAAACTTAAAAATAAGGTTTCAGATAAAAGTAGGTACCCACTTACTTAGCATGACATATCTGGAAATGGTAAATTAAAAATGACACCGCAACATACATATTGTTAAACAGATAGGTATACTTTACATTGATTAAATAAGTAAATGACTATTGCACCAATCAAAAAGAAAAACAGGTATCAGTGAAATCCAATATCGGTTTTTCAATATTGGAAATTTGGTGCGATAGTCCGGTTTTTCGATATTATCAAAAACCAGTATCCATGCTCTAGTGCTATATGAAATTCAGCGGTGTTCATGCTGTAAGTAATAACACATCTATTATTGAGAGTCATAACAGATTCCTTAGTAAAGGCGGTTCTAACTCGTGTTAGTAGAAACCTTTGAGGTGTGGATAATTCCATATCACCTCATATTACGCGTTAAATGTGCAGTACCCACGGCTACATATCAAGCTATACATTTCTAATATATGCTGAGTTCTCATTGTACGGAAATCCTATATAATGCAAGATCAGCTTATACTGGAAATGTATAGCTTGATGTGTAGCCGTGTGTACCAGTCGACACTTGGCGTGTAATTATTTATTGTTATGATCTTACTTCTGAGAAACTATTTATTTACTTATTATATGTAATAACAGGTTGTTAAACTTAGCATAATTTATTAACACATCTATTATTGATTCATGATTATTATTAAAGACTGCCTCGTTAGCGCTACTGCTGAGGTCGAGTCCTGGGGGTTTACTACGAAGCGTTAATCCGAACTATCGGCCGAAACTTCGGTCGTTTTATAACTTGCATAGTTTCCTTTCTTGACTTTGAATCCTTACCCGACTTAAAGTCACATTTTTGACTTTGGCTTATCTCTTTGACTGTCGTACCCAAAGGGTAAAACGGGAACCCTATTACTAAGGCTCCGCCGCCGCGCCGTCTGTCTGTCTATCTGTCTGTTTGTCTGTCCGTCTGTCACCAGACTGTATCTCATGAACCGTGATAGTTAGACAGTTGAATTTGATGATCACAGATGATGTATTTCTGTTGCCGCTTTAACAACAAATACTAAAAAACAGAATAAAATATTTAAGGGGGCTTCCATACAACAAACGTGATTTTTTTGCTCGTTTTTGCTCGATATTGATAACGGCAACAGGTAGATGGTTGAAATATTCACAGAATCTTTAGTTATATAATATATTCACTTTAAAAATAAAAAAATAAATTAAAATAAAACAAATATTTAAGGGGGGCTCCGATACAACAAACGTGATTTTTTTGCCGTTTTTATAGATAATGGACCGCAACCCTTCGTGCGCGAGTCCGACTCCCACTTGGCCAGATTTATTTATTTTTTCGTCGTAGTCAGCCATAGTTAGCCGTAGTCAAGCAACGGCCGAACATTCGGCCGATACTTCCGATTTATATTCGGAGTAGACCCCCCCTGGGTTCGATTCCCAGATCAGGCAGCGTTATTGGGTTTTTCCTTCAGGAATTTCTCAGTAACAGCCCAGAATCTGGATTTGTGCCCGGTTGATGTCAATAGGCTCACCGTCTATTACATGGGATAAAAAACTGGCGAAACGTGGGTGTACACCTCTGCCTAACCCATCGAGGAATACAAACGTGATGTTATGTCAATGCACCTAATAAAAAAAACGGTCAAGAGCGAGTCGGACTCGCGCACCGAGGGTTCTGTACGTGTACGATGTTGATGATTTCTGAAAAACTGTGCTATTTAGAGACATCGTTTTATTTTTCCTGTAATCATTACATAAACTTCTATCACATAGAATAATTTCAGATTTTTATCTATGCAAACTTCGGAGATAAGGGGGGGACGGTATTTTTTTTTACATTTTTCATCAAACGTCGGAAACTATGCTGCCTAAAAAAAAGAAATGTTTGAGAACGTGCAAACAACGTTCTTTCATATGATACCCCACATCCCCACTATCTAAGCTAGGTAAGCCCACTTCAAATTTTTGAGAATTTTTCAGTCCCTTTTGCAAAAAAGATATATTATTTTTAATTGGCATGTATTTAATACGGCAACTAAGTAAAATGAATATAGGTTTTAAAAAAAAATAGAGTGGGTACCATATATAATGGGTTGGCAGCTAATAAGGAGTATCGTAATAAGTAATAGGTAGCATATTAATATATCAGTAATAAGCTCCGTTTTAATTTAAACTAGCATCAAGTTTTTCTTTTGGGAACAGAATTAATATCTAAGCGGAAACTTAATGGCGAAAATAAAATAGAAAATGGGCATTCATAAATAATATATTATTATTGTATTATTAGGGCAGGTTTAGATTTTCTATATAATCTAGTCGATTCTGGCACTCGCCGGCCGCTATCGCGGCACCGCTTGCTTCGCTCGCTCGGCTCGTGCGTAGGAAAGTCACAGTTTTAACCTAACCTAACCTAACCATTAAAAAAAAAAAATAACCTACTCTAACTAGACTGGTAATATATTATCTTTGCCACCCTACTAACATTATTAGTCGCCAAGTCATTATTTATAGCTCCTCGCCTAATATTTTATTTGACTGGTATAGTTTATTTGCTACCTAAACGCAGCTGCTAGTTTTTAGTTTTTATAACACCTTTAATTTTGAACCTTACATAATATAATAGTCGCGAAAATATTTAATCGCTGGCAAGTTATTTTATTTGTTGCAAACATTTAGTCGACTTTTAAGTTATTAGTCACTCGGAAAATAATAAGCTTTTTTAATTTCTTTCTTGTTTGCAAAACAGTTGGGCAAACGTCATCTAAAACTTTTCTAAATTTCAAGTTGATAGCATTAGTAGTTCTTGAGATATCCAGCCACCATAAGGGTTCCTTTTTACCATTTTGGTACGGAACCCTAAAAAGAAGATAATTTAATCTTTAAACCATTTACAACGATAAAAGGCAGGCCAACGTTTAATTAATATGGTACTCGTAGGGACCAACAAAATATACTAAACAACTGGCTGACGATGTAGGACAACGTGTCGTAAGAAAAACCTGCTGGCTAATTGCGTAACACACTATCAGTAGGAATCGGTTTCAATTTGACAGTTCAACAACATTCATTGCGTTATTTACGTTGTTGAGCTGACAAATTTTTCTAACATTATGAAGCAATGGATTAGCACTATACTTCAAAAACATTCCGATTCTGATTCAAACTGTGTTACACAATTAGGGTGCCGATCTTCTGAATCTAAAATCGCCAACGCGCAGTGAGCAAGCATACTTTAGTGACCAATTCTCGCTCCTTTTCTATAAGTAAAGAGGCCTTTGACCTTCTCTGGAAGAGATACTGGCTGATATTTCTATTTATAACCATTCTATAATATAAACTATTACTCTAAGAGTCAACTTCAACTGTACATTAAGACTCAAGTTTCCTGTTATCAAAATGTCAGTGATTGATTTATCGATAATACGTTATCGATCGTATACAGACGACGTTTTTATGAATAAAGGGCTTACTATCTGTGTAGTCGTATCTCTATCATAACTTCATATGTTACATATTGTATTTATTTTTCAATTCCTGCATCGCGCAAGCAGAGTTTACCGCGCGACTGGCATATACAGCGTGCCCCTTTAGTGGCGACATTAATTTAATACACCTATACGGATTTGCGTTTACTTTATATGAAGATATTTTTAATTCATTAAACGTTATTATTTATTGATTTATTAACAATTTTCTAGTTTGTTCAGAATAAGGAACTGAATTGTTATATTTTGTCCCAAAAATATTTAAGTGTGATTGAAAGTGTTATCTCCATTTAATTACTTACAATACAATCGCCGTACAGTTAGGTACCTACTGCCAAATTATTATCAATGAGTCCAAGACGACCCTGGAGGCGGAGGCGCCGTTAGCATGTTTTGCACGGACAACGCGGTAACATAACAACCTTATAACTTTGTGATTTTTCATGACACAGTTTTGAAATTTTGTACATAGGTTCTTTACATAAAAATAGACACATGTTTCGGGTTTCGTATATACTAAAACTAATATTGTATTCAACATCCCGACATATTTCCGGGTAGTTGCAGACACAACACCCGGCTGGTCGTAGGATCCTCCCTTTTCTATAGAGGGTGAGTGAACTTTACACCTCCTTATAACTCTTAAGGACCATCTTCCACGACGCTACTTAAAAGTAACGTGTTTCTAACTCAATCGCCAATGAGTAGCCACACATGTTTCGGGTTTCGTATACTAAAACTAATATTGTATTCAACATCCCGACATATTGCCGGGTAGTTGCAGACACAACACCCGGCTGGTCGTAGGATCCTCCCTTTTCTATAGAGGATGAGTGAACTTTACACCTCCTTATAACTCTTAAGGACCATCTTCCACGACGCTACTTAAAAGTAACGTGTTTCTAACTCAATCGCCAATGAGTAGCCAGCATATCACAGCAGTTTCAATGGTGGTCTGTAAACACTGCCATTTACTAACTTGTTTGGGATTGGTTGCGTCGTATCGTCGTATTATACCAGGGACCGTACAACCTCGATTAAGAGTTAATTCAATGGGTTACCTTTATCATGGTGTAACCCATTGAATTAGTTTTATAATCCAGTGAAAGGGTTACATGATAACCCATCGAATGGGTTTTATACTTGAAACCCAGTGAAAGGGTTACATGATAACCCATTCAATGGGTTCTATACCCACTTGAAACCCAGTGACATGAAAAAATCATAATATTATGTTATTTCTATATCCGCCCAGCACGCGTAGCTTGACCAATTCTATCTTTACTCTACCCAGGGACCATTTTGTTACCATTTTAGAAAAACCCTATCGACAGCCCTTTCAATGGAAAGGGTTTTCGATAAGGTTTTTCTAAGCAGTTAATTAAACACCCATACGGTGTGGGTAATTTTGAATGAATTAAACTAAGCCGTTCAAAAGGGTTACCCACACCGTATGGGTTTTTATCGAAAACCCTTTAACGGGTAACCAAAATTTTACTTAAGCCGTTCAAAAGGGTTACCCATATCGTATGGGTTTTTGATTAACCGCTTAGAAAAACCCTATCGAAAACCCTTTCAATGGGTAACCAAAATGGTCCCTGCGTATAACTTGTGCTCACAACAGATCACATGCTGACGCTCATCACAGGAACACGTGTATGATACGCAATCATTATATAATATGTAATTGAATCCAACATTTTTGTAGAATTTCACCTTATTAAACAAAACATGATGATTATGCAGAATTGCTATTTCATAAAAAAGCAATATTATCTTTTTGATATTGATACTTACCTACTCATGTATATCAATATCTGTTATCTACAAAAATGGGCTATCTCGTCTCTGCCGGCGGGTGACGTCAAGGGTTTCATAGAAATATTATCACAATGTGGGCAGGAGCTTTGTTTCTAGAAAATGGGTAAGGCAATGATATTATATTAAACAGATATGTTATTAGCGCGCAATCGTGAAGACTCGAAAACGTCCTAATTGGGACGTATTTGTTAGTCTGTGTTGCCAACATTCGGTGATTGGTGAACAGATGGATGAAGAGAGAGGTGAATGTTTGTTTACATTCACGCGCAATTGACAACACTAGCTGTCTCTTTTTTTCTTGTTGTTTTTATCAAGCCATCATTTTACTTGTAGTGAAATTTAAAATGAATGAAAGGTGGGTATATGTGTGTTGCCGCTGCTGCGCGGAACACTTTTTTCGGTTGTTTTGTGAGTGTATTCCCGTTGTCCCCGTTTGCCATATCCCCGTCACGGGGACAGCGGGACGTGATTAAATTTATTTCCCGTTGTCCCCTTATCTTACGAAGTAAACCTTTTTAAATCGAAACAGCTAGGTTAGGTTAGGTTAGAACTGTGACCACACAACGCACGAGCCGAGCGAGCGAAGCGAGCAGTGCCGCGGCAGCGGCCGGCGAGTGCCAGAAACATATTTTTGAATGTAAAACCAAACCACGGGGACAACGGGAAGTATTTTTAAATATTTAATTGAAGTACCGCTGTCCCCGTAGGACGGGAACACGGCGTACGGGGACAACGGGAATACACGGTTTTGTGAGTGTATAACATATCTGTTTAATATAGGTAATATCATCGGGGTACGGCCGTTGCGCCACACAGAGCCAAAAAAATTCATTATCACAGATAAGTAAGAAAGGTAATGATTATTATCTATAGATGTCATCCCATGGGCGTAGACCTCCTCATAATCAAATACCACTAGGTAGGTAGGATACAATGTTTAAAGCCTTAAAATTCTCATTTGCTACCAATGTGACCAAACACCATGGCGAAAACCCTGTATTGCATCGGCTTATTTAAATTCAGGTAACAACATTAAAAGTTAACAAAAACACTTAACAAAAAAACAACCGACTTCCAAAAAAAACAGTACTAAGTGAAAAATTACTTTAATTTTGGGAGTCGGTGGCAAAAAACGCTAAATCAAAACCAAAGACACCGACTTCCGAATTTAAAGTTATTTTTCACTTTGTACTTAGTGTTTTTTTTTGGAAGACGTTTGTTATCTTTTTTCACTTTTTAGCTGCGGTACCTACCTCATACAAATTCGTATAACACTACTTGTTATGTAAAAATATCAGTGACAAGAAGTTATCATAAGATCATCAACTTACACTAAATGGAAAAAAATAAGTATTATTGACGCTAACTCAAAAACTACCCAAGCAAAGTTAATACAATTTTTAAGGGACCATCGCGCAAGCTTCTTCTTCCAAATGAAAGAAGAATTACGTAAATGAAATCAGTAATTACGTAGAAATCGATAAACATACACAAAAAACGAGCCTCACAGTAGTCGCATATGTGTAACATCTCAGTTCTCACCTTGGTATTAAACAACTGAGCAGCGACAGAAATTAACCTCAGAAATTTAAAAAGTAAAATACTTAAATATTTATTCGAATAATTATGAATTACTAGTCGTCACCCACTAGTCGAAATTCGATCACCTCTAATTAGAATCTACATGGTACTCACTAATTCCATGGGTAAACTAATTCCATAAAGTACTTACTATTCCATGCTATTAATAAAAAAGTACTTACTTATTCCATGCTCAAGCTGTCACTTCCTGTTACACACTTCCGTCCCTTTTCACGAAATCACTCCCACAGAAAGCGAGAGAAAAGATGTTACACATCAAAAATACATACAGACGAACATAGAACCTCATCCTTTTTCGAAGTCGGTTAAGATAAATCTTAAATGATTTAAACATGCCTTGTGATTTTGTGAAAACATAATCCCCAGTGACCCTGAACATATCAATCGTTACATGTTAACAGTGAAGTTTATGACAGAACGGTAAATCAACCCGAAATCAATCCCAGGTATCTTATCAACAAATCACTTCATCGACAAGGTGCGATATCATCGATGGAATGAATTGCGTTATAGATACATTTTTCCATCAAGGTACTAATATATTTGTAAAGTATTGAGAAATTGACAAACTTTCTTCATATCCCTGCCTATTTAAACAGGTACTTCTTTTCCCATTCCCCGTAATATTATTTTTATTGACTTCTAAAACAATTTAGTATTTGTTGGAACACGCCAAATTTCATGCTTGTTGCCCTTAAGTCGTGTCTACTTTATAGAGCTTCATTTATTATTGAATGAAAACAAATTGGTACAGGTTGGTTCCTACCCCTCAAATTATGTAACATGATAGAAATAGACTGTTAATTTTACGTAATCGTCCGCCAACAAAACGAGATTAAGATATAAAATCAAAATTACTGAAATCAAATATTTTCGGACTTTATCAAAATAATGTAATATTAATTTATCGCTTCATGCTAATTTCGTTACATTTTTAGAGAGATCTTACGTAATATCAATGTAATATACTTTTATCTTGCACAAATCAAGTTGATTAGATATAATATTACAAAGACAACGTTTGTGTAAGAAAATGTCGTAACTCGAGCCTATCTCTGATCAAGTTGGCACTTGTGATGTTAGTATACCTAATTACGCGCAAAAGATTTCGTATCGATATCGTTCACTAATTTCAAGAAAATCCCGACATTCGAGATCCGAGAAGATTTCCTAATAGTTTCAAATAAAGCTTTGCATAGCTGGAAATCGCAGCCATCACAAACTCTGAACATTCAAGCATAGTCGGAACCATTGAAGGATGAGATGAAAAGGTATTGAGATAGAAGGGGATGAGATGGAAGAGGGTGAGATGGAAGAAAGAGTTGAAAGCAAATCATTGTTATAAATTTCATGTTCCTCGCTTGAAGACCTGATATTGATTTACTGGGCAGGGATGGTAACCAAGATCAGGTGGTAACCATCAACCGATTACGACTAGACACAATTATTCCAAACAAGATTTTCTAAATGCCCCTAATGTTCTAGAAACTATCTGCGTAAGACGAAGCATGAAACACATTATTTATATTGCCTATCTGTTCCAAGAACTGAAATATTTGACTGAATACATTACTATCTTGAGACGTACAGTGATAAGCAGTTTTCTTCTAAAGTAAACATGGCGCCAGACCGCCAGACGTAACCCCTTCAATCGAGAACTTTGGAGGAATGACGTCACTAACTTATAATGGATTCCACCACAATATCAAATCCCAAATACATACTTTTCATCATATAATACCCGTTCTACGCTTATTAGGTAAAAAGATATTACCTTACCTTACATCTGACTTAAAACAAGTTCTGTAAGTTTATGGTCAAGTTATTGCAAAAAATCGCACATAATTTTATGGCCCTTTTTTTACAACGGTATCCGTGCAATGTAAAAAAGTTGATCTGCATCGAATTATTAAAGCTCTCTCTGATGAAATTTTTATTTAAGGATCCTTGCTTATGACTCCAATATATGTTTAAATATTCTGTTTTTATAAACTGTTAAACTGTGTTGCTGATTTTCATCTATCATCCAAAACATCTGTGGTCTCATAATTAATCTACTTTGTATTATTTTGTTTCAGATAAAAAATTGGCAAATAAAGGAAGATGTTTTGCGTATCCTGGAACACATCGATATTTGACACAGAAGTCTTAAACCGCAGATAATTGTAAAAACCATGGTCTATGACCACACGTAGAACTTAATACTTATAATTATTTCTGTCATCTCTTCCTCAATCGCTTCCCCTGGTATTTTAAATAGAAATCTTTTATTTAGGAAATATATTGAGTAGAACCTATATCTCAATCAAGTAATAATAAAAGCACATAATAATTCAATAACATATCTTAGCGACAATATACTAAAATAACGTACAACATATTTTTAATATTAAAGCAGATTTTAACAAGAGAAGCTATATTTAGGGAATTTTAAGAATCCATATCAAGTAATAAAGCCTTAGTGCCAGCAAACTGTAATACAGTGCCAAAGAGAGTTATAAAGCTTGGTACAGAAGATGTCTCACGGCGTGGTGCAGAAGAGCGAGAAAAACGGCAATTATGCGCAGGCTCAGGAGTCGTCCCGGGACAGCACGGACAGCCCGCCCCCGCCGCCTGATGGGGGCTGGGGCTGGATGGTCGTCTTCGCCTCGTTCATGATCCACATTGTCAGTGAGTATTTGCTGGCCTTCTATTATAATAATTACAGTACCCGTCTGTATCAACAGACGATAATTTTTCAAAAACTCTTTGTGTAATCAGTACACAAGGAGTTTTTGAAAATTGTTCTACTTTGATATTATCATCATCATCATTTCAGCCAAAGACGTCCACTGCTGGACAAAGGCCTCCCCCAATAAGTGCGGTTGCCATAATCGCCACGCTTGGCAGGCGGGTTGGCGATCGCAGTATGTTATTAAAATGCATAGAGAACGCTGCTGCCCATGCTTTGTTATAGAGCGTCATAATGTCACTTTTACCTACATGGTACGCGGTTTCGGTGCTCCTAGCTCGATGTGCATATTGATGGCCTAGCTAAATTCAGAGTGCCGGACGCCTGAAAAGATTGTCAATTATCTACGATGAAAATGCGCTATGTACTTTTCCATGTTTCGATTTACCTCAACGCGATGAAATGAAATTAAACTGTTTATTCTGTAAATAGGATATCGGAATCACTTTTACACGTCATATAAAAAAAATAAGCTAGATGGAGCTAGCTAATTTCCTATCTGACGACCCCTGAAAAGAAATGGCGAAACAAACTCAGGGCTCAAAGTCTCGGTCAGATCATGTAAGGACCATGTAGATCCGTGTATAAAATGGTCCTTTGAGGAATAAACAAACTGATGAACTCACTTTTACAAACACTGATTAAGTATATAGAGAAAGCTCTGTCTTCTTTATCGAAGGATCCTTGTACATAGAGCCCTAACAGAGCTCTCTGTGGCACAAACTATTATGAATCATGGACAATGCAATCTATTTCATTTTCCATCAATCTTTAATTCTTTATATAAATACGAACATTAGGTACAGCATTTTCGTAGGTTTGATTTTAGTGTCGTGCGGACTCGTGCGTTCCTGAAAGTCGTATTTTCAGGATCTGTGTAATATTTACTTCAAATCGATTTCAGTCGTGAATATACAACATTAGTTTTTGTTTACCCTAAACCCGAAAAGGGGTCATTGTACTCATCATTTTGAACAACTTTTACTACTACTAAAAAAAAATCAGCTGTTCCATACATTTGTGTTCACTTAAATCGACAAAATGTATGGAACAGCTGATTTTTTTTTCGTAAGTTGAAATTTGATACACTTTGATAAACTTTGATGACTTCTGTGACCGAAACTCGGACGTGTAACATAAATAAATGATTTTTGAACATAAGGGCAAATTAGAAAATTTAAAAAAAAGTTTTGCAAATTGTGCCGTACGTCATATCAAATGGGGCATGTGATAAAGATTTCAGATATATATTTTTTTATAATTTTAAACTTTTAAAATTATTTACGAAAATAGATGAAAATTTACCCCCCATATCTCCGAAACCACTGACCCTGAAATTTTGTATAAAATACAGAAAATTGTTTTTTACTTATAGATTACAGGGAAACCTATGATAAATCACACTTACATTTGCAGTTGGAATGTATGAGGGAACATGTTTTTGAACTACAATGTTAAGTTTGTTCTTGGGATAATGAATCCCCACTATACGGAAACCTTCATTGTGTGTGGTTCGACACGCACTTGCCCAGTTTTTTATGTGATAAAACTACAAAATAACTAAAATTTTCCTTGTGCTGTGAGGCTTTGCTTCTTGCCAATTTTCATGATTGTAGGTCAACGGGAAGTACTCTATAGGTTTTCATTTAATTGCGAATATCAAAATATGTCGCATAAATCGCCGTATTTTTTTATTGCGTTGACTTGATTTTTTTACATCTCCAAGGGACGATAGATCTACGAAGTGATCCCCTATAAGGGTTCCGTTTTTTCCTTTTGAGGCACGGAACCCTAAAAAGCGTTGTTTTATCTAACCGTTAGCAAAACATTAGTAAAGGCGAGGCACAGCCGCATTATGTTTTCGCTAGTAACTGTGACGGGGCAATGCGCCTTTATTATCATTTAAGACAGGAAGGCGAGGTTTCCTGTTGTACTATTAACGCTATTATAAAACCATTAACTGTAAAACGATTGAATCTTCCTGAAGGTCGTGATTTCTAAGCCTTACTGAAATATTCTCTAACAACCAACTTACTTTACTAATAGTTACAGACATAGCATGACGCTTTTAATAAAGGTCTTATAAATATTTAAATAATAAAAAGGTAGTGAAAACGCCATAGGAGGACATATAGACATATAGGTCAGGTGCGTATGACCAGGGCCTCAAGTCTGCTATTATAATAGCGTCAGAATGGCCGATCATTGATTTCATAATTGTTGATTTTGACAAGTTTGGTAATCTACTATTATAATGGCGTCATTATGACTTTCCAATGGTCGGCCACTGACACTACATTGAAAAAAATTGCATTTATTGGTAATCTTATACATAATGTAATGACAAATGAATGACATTCCTACTAATGGGTTTTATAATAATGGCAACACGACAATGCCACTTATAAGTAACACAATTCTATTACGAGAACATTGACCGACCAATGACCGACCATTATGAATTTTGCAGATCACGAACTTTTAGCAAAATGACAATGGGATCGTGTTGGAATGACTGAATTTATAAAAATAGCAGACTTGGGGCCCAGATGTATGAACGTAGGCGAAGCAAAAGAAGTATGTGAGGAGCGTAGCAGGTGGCGTTCTATAGTTTCTGCCTACCCCCATGGGAAAAAGGCGTGATTTTCCTGTGTATAGTACAAAATGTATAATTCTACTTTTCATAGTATCTATCGAGGTGGGGCCTTTCTGAGTTTCTATTATTCTCATTACGGTGGCTCAGGTCCGAGTAAATCTTTGAAGTCGGCACTTGTGACTACTTAAATTATCGGAAAAAATGCCGATCACAAACTCTGATAACACTTGGCACTTGAACTTCAAGTCTTGGCTCCCAGTTTTAGGATCGTTGCCAGTGGTTACTGAAGTACTAAGGAGAAAGAACTAGAACTGAAGATTTGCTTGTTATCTTCGAAATGGATCTAACGCGTAAAGTTTCGAGTGTCTAAACAAGGTGTAACATAAATAACGCACAACCTCTTTAGGGGTCATTGAACTCATCATTATGAACAACTTTTACTATGGGACCAAAACTCAAATCGCGAAAAATAAAACCAGCTGTTCCCTACATTTTGACGAGTTATTCGAACATAAATGTAGGGAACAGCTGATTTTTTTTTAGCGATTCCAGATTTAGTCCCATCATTGATGTATTAAATAGGAAGATATGGTACGCGCTCCTTGATGTGAACCGCATAAATTAGGGGAAAGGACACAATCGACCTACATTACCTACTCCCGGTTTGCGGGGAATACCTGAATCGTAGTTTGTTTGCGAATTGTTATGGGTACGTAACAGTGACAATTATAGCGACCTCGTTCCCGCTATAGCGTCGCGTAATATATATGTCTATCTATTTCGGTTGTCGAGCACATGACGCACGACATGGGGTCCATTTAATATTTACGTGATGTTAGAGAGTGGCCTATCTTCCTATTTAATACATCAATGAGTCCCATAGTAAATGTTGTTCATAATGATGAGTACAATGACCCTTTAAGAGGTTGTGCGTTAATTCTGGGACATGTTGTATAAGGGTCAATTAAAGCCAAAATCCGCAGACCAGACGTGAAGGGTATCAATATTTAAACATGGTAATGCAAAATAGAAATTAATTTGATGAGGTTTTTTTAGGGTCATCTTGAAATATCAGCTTAAAAATCGGTACCCATCTTGTCTGCGAAGTTTCTCTAGCTAATTTAATTTGAACCTGTATAAATTGAGAAATTGCTTTCCAAAACATATGTAACTATACTCCATTTGAAATAAGATTAGACATTTAAATAAACCTTTTTTACAGTCCGTTCAACCGATGTTGACTTCTATTGCGTTGGTGACATGACAAAAGCAGCTGTAATAAACAGTTGGTATTGTAACCACGTTTTTGCTTTTAAGCCATCCTTATGCCTACGGAATAGAAGTCAAAATCAGTTAAATGGACTGTAAAAAAATATATTTAAATATCTAATCTTATTTCAAATCTCAAATCTCTGTCTTATAACAAAATCTAATCTTCTGGAACTATTATTGTATGTAGGTAATTATTTCTTCAAATAGGTACCTATCACAAAATGCATTCATGTCCAGTTAATTCATTACAAAACAATGGAATTTTTTCTGAATAAAAAAACCTGATGTATTATTGACACATAAAAAATACACAAATACTTATTAAAAATGACGTGCGAACTAGGCGTATTGCAACTAAGTTAATGTAAACTTATATAAATAGATCGTATGTAAGTAGGTACCTACCTGTTTAATTTCGCATTACCTACTTAAAAATATCTGGTGTTGACAAAACATTATGATAACAGCTTCTGTGATGTTACTGCAAACATTTATGACTGCGATATAATTTGATGCGCGTGATTACATGGAGACAGCTGTTATCTACAATTACAATACAAATATACTTAAATATAGAATCTTTAGTGCTAAAGTAGGTACTTAAAGTACGTTCACGTAGATACATTTTAGGACAACAAATTATAATATTAAATCGCTCCTAGCTAAATTAAAATGTTCAGAACGGACACCATATTTTCCGAAATAAACATTAAAGCTGACGCCCACACGAGATCACAAGAGTCACGACAGATCCGTTTGTCACGTTCTTTATTTCCCGACCAAGGATATCTGCGTGACATGTCAGCGCTCATATTTATAGTCCCGACACCTACTTCACAGTTCATCCCTTCGCAAATAAATAATCAGACCGTGGCGATGAATGTGACTCATTCATTAACTCTAGGGCTCTTCCACTGTTCTAGTCGTTCGCAAAGGGGATGTGAATAATGGTTTTCTCAATTGCGAGGTTTAGTATGGCATACAGGCTCTTTAATTCACCGCTGTTAGAGGCGTTAATTTATCTTAATTATTACCAGCTGTCCACACAGACATTGTCCTATCCAAATTTCAATAATTCATACAAAATTCTCATAGAAAATGCACTTTTAGTTTTCCAGAATTTTCAAATTTTCCCGGCAGCTTTTCAATTTAAATTCTTAAGAACCTTCCAGCCGTTCTCGAGTTTTGCGCTTAGCAACATATTTAGCCATTCATTTTTATTTATACCTATAGATTTTCTGTTTAAACGCGGTAGTAACCTTCTTAAATCTTATATGTTCAAATTGACCTTAGCGAGGAGACTTATGAATCTAGAATATATTCTAAGATTTCTTCGTCGCCCAGAACGCGTTGGGGGCAAATGTAAAAATAATCCATAGAGATATTTCATTTTGCAGCAGATTTAAAATATGAAATATGAATTAACAACACAATCAATGTGGCGTATATAAACGAATAATACTATGTTTCTGTCTCCTTATTTTGACCTTTATTTACTCTAAATTGCAGCAAACAATTTAGTACATTTCCATGTGTGTACAGAACATATTTGAACATGTAGTACTTATCACGGGGTATTAATTTTGACGTGTTTGAATTTGAGCAATAAATAGACGCTAGTTGCCTAAGCTCTATTTATTTATGGCTCAGAGCGTGTAATTGTTGGTAGAACATTGTGTTTAATCAATAGGTATTGCACAGATATTCTTCAGGTATCGGGCGACCCGGAGCGTGATAAATGCTTTTATCGTGAATGAGTTTCGCGTGACAAAGAGAATAGAATTACTAGGCTCACACGTTGACGTCACTTCCCGTCGGATGACAGATAATTTGAGTTATCAGGAGACCTAAATGAAACCATCTTATAGCTAAGTAGATCTGGACATCTACAATCATTTCTGGACAAAGGCAGAAACTGTTTCAACACGCAATTCTTAGTAAGTACACGTTTAGTCTACTAACTATGATTGACTGTGAGCCTCGAAAAGTTTCAAAATACCTATAAATTAATCTAGTTTTTGTTTATCATTCATTTATTATTACTACCTTTGGCAATTATACTATTCAGGTGCTGTTTTCTAAAGACTAATTTGTTTCACTGGCTTGTTGGTTGATTCACACGAATTTACTTGCCCGAAACGGGTGAATCGATACTTTTAAGCTACTGTAAGGTAGCCCGCGAAATATTAATTTTCCAACGTTTTTTGCAATTTTCAGGTCAGTAACAGGTTTTATGTTGATCTAATTATGATTCGCGGCCATAACCAAAATGGCTTTACAGAATTATAATCATTCGAATCAGCATTACAACTCCCTAAGTTCAAAAAATCCTACTGAATGATTATTTCAGAAATAATCATTCAGTAGGATTCTTTGAAGAGAGTTAGTTGTATTGCCGATTCTTAAAGGCTTCTACATACCAGCGCGACTTGTCGCGCGACGCGACACGGCACAAAGGCCCCGCGTGTTGCGGGACGAGCGGTGCCTTTGTGTCGCGTCGCGTCGCGCGACAAGTCGCCCCGGTATGTAGAAGCCTTAGCCATATTGGTTATGGCCGCGAATCATAATTAGATCCACACACAACGTGTTACTGACCTGCGAATTACAAAAAACGTAATAAAATTTGAATTTCGCGAGCTACCTTAGCGCATTCTCCTTAAATAATATTACTTTGTTCTATAGGCGATTCCCACGAAATTAATTTATTTGTGGGTAATCGACAACTCCAGAAATACGTATTAGGCCATTGGCACACAACATAATCATTTTTTTTCATAAACATTTGCTCAATAAAATATAAACCACCCAAACCCCTACCCTATCTCTTTAAAGTTAGAGTGAACAGGCTACTTCTGTGTAAGTTCACTCCATCGTCGACTTTGTCTCTGTCACTTCTGCCCTAGACTAAGGCCAAGAGCAAACCCATCCTAAATAAATTTAATGTAGTTTGTGTACTTTTGTCAAAGCTTTATTGAATAAAATTCAAAATGTGCCAAATGCCTAATACAATACGTATTAGGCAATTGCCACATTCAAATTTTATATATCCGTACTAATATTACCCTTATTATAATATTATAAATGCAAAAGTGAGTTTATTTGTTACGCTTTCACACTAAACCCGCTGAACGGATTTGGATGAAATTTGGCACA
The DNA here is from genome assembly GCA_948098905.1 of Tiliacea aurago. Taxonomy (NCBI): domain Eukaryota; kingdom Metazoa; phylum Arthropoda; class Insecta; order Lepidoptera; family Noctuidae; genus Tiliacea; species Tiliacea aurago. The sequence continues at coordinate 20,441,948 of OX402581.1, read as the reverse complement.
CAGATAGACCAAGGCCTGGGTAAGGACATAGATAACCTTTTATGCTGGATCGCAGATGACATCGCGGGCAACAGCTAGTTTGTTATATATTTTCTGGAGTAGTCGATTCGCCCACTAATAAATAAAATTCGTGCGAATCGGCTACGGCAAAATCATATTATTTAAAAGTATATTTTCGCCCGTTTCGGGCGAGTAAATTTGTGCGAATCAACCAATAAGCTGTTTTACTACACACAGAGATTGTCCGCTACATAACAACAACCTGTCGTAGGAATTAGTTACTGAAAACATTTTCAGTGGCGACGTAAATGTATTTATTTATTTATTCTCAAGGCAACTACAACGGGTAACAATCACAGTATATCAGTGGGATCACAATATAGGTTTTGACCTGATTGTCACCCAAAGCGTAATCGCACAACATGACCAGCAACAACAATATTATTAATGACGACTAAAATAGTAAAAAGAAAATTAAATAGGTTCACAAAACTACAGCTACAAATTCTGTGCGTCTGCCCTCCGACCCACTACCAGCTTATGTAGGCAGGGATGTATTCATAGTAATTATCAGTATAGTCCGAATATTAAATAGGATGTTGATAACAAAGTATACAGTCACAAAGTTGGCCGATTGCCACCCAGATAGTATCATATCGTGCGTGTACGCCCACTAATCGTTATTTCATAGGTTATTAGTATATAAATAATATTACGCAGTCGATCATTGCAACGACTTAATACTGTTATATCATAGGCTTATATTTATCACAGGATAAGTGCGATTCTATAAAGGTATATAGGTTTGTCACGTGTCAAATCGACGCATGATAAATAATCTCTGACGAATTAAAAACAAATTGAGTATAAAAATCATGAAAAACTAAATCTTTTCACTCACACAACGTTTTAGTAACTTAAATTGGTAACCAAACGAAAATTATGTCAGCATCAAAGATTTAAATAGCTAGATTTGCCCTCACCGTCCTAAGTCAGTATCTACGACATTGTGTGTGTCAGAGGTGTCAAATGAAATAGAAACGCGACCATCTTTTGATACCGTATGGCAAATCTAACATATACAACATTAGTTTTTGTTTATACTAAACCCGAAAAGAGGAACAGAGGTGCGGTGGTTCTGTTCTTCAAAAAAGGCGACAAAACCTTGCTGAAGAACTATAGACCCATCTCACTTCTGAGCCACGTATACAAGCTGTTCTCGAGGGTCGTCATGAACCGTCTCAACAGGTGACTTGACGAGTTCCAGCCACCAGAACAAGCCGGTTTTCGAAAAGGCTTCAGTACCGTAGACCACATCCATACTGTTCGGCAGATTGTGGAGAAGACCGAAGAGTACAATCAGCCGCTGTGTATGGCATTTGTGGACTACGAGAAAGCCTTCGACTCCATCGAAATATGGGCAGTTCCGGCCTCTCTGCAACGATGTCGAATTGACTGGCGCTACATCGAAGTGTTGAGATGTTTGTATGACGCGGCAACGATGACTGTCCAGATCCAGGACAGGGAAACCAGCCCCATCCAACTACTCAAGGGGGTGCGTTGGAGGACGTCTTTAAGACGCTGGACTGGACTGGACAGGGTATCAACGTAAACGGCGAGTACATCTCACACCTTCGTTTTGCCGATGACATCGTCATAATGGCAGAGACGCTGGAACAGTTAGACCAGATGCTGCACAGCCTAAATGGAGCCTCTCGGCGGGTTGGCCTCGGCATGAATTTGGACAAGACGAAAGTCATGTACAATTCGCACGTCTTGCCGAGTCCAATCCACATCGAAGGGTCGCTTCTCGAAGTTTTGAAGGAGTACGTCTACCTAGGGCAAGTTTTCCAGCTTGGTAGGCACAATTTTGAGAAAGAAGCCGACAGAAGGATCCGGTTGGGTTGGGCAGCGTTTGGAAAACTTCGTCAAGTCTTCTCGTCGCCAATCCCGCAGTGTTTGAAGACTAAGGTCTTCAACCAGTGCGTCCTGCCCGTTATGACATACGGTGCCGAAACGTGGACACTGAGACTTGACTAAGATCAGAAATGAAGTTATCCGGGAGAGAACCGGAGTTACCGACATAGCCTGCAGAGTAAGCAAGCTGAAGTGGCAGTGGGCTGGCCATGTTTGTCGAAGGACCGATGGCCGGTAGAGCAGACGAGTCCTGGAGTGGAGACCGCGTAGCGGCAAGCGTAGTGTGGGACGCCCCCCAGCTAGATGGACCGACGACCTTAAAAAGGTGGCTGGGACAGACTGGATGCGGAAGGCGGAGGACAGGGTGTTGTGGCGCAGCCTGGGAGAGGCCTATGTCCAGCAGTGGACTGCTATAGGCTGAGTTGAAACCCGAAAAGGGGTCATTGTACTCATCATTTTTAACATTTTTTTCTATGGTGTCAACCTTGAAATCGCGAAATAAAAATCAGCTGTTGCATACATTTTATCGATTTTCAAACGTAGGGAACAGCTGATTTTTTTTTCGCGATTTCACGGTTGGTCCCATAGACAAAATTGTTCAAAATGAGAGTACAATGACCCCTTTTCGGGTTTCGTATAAACAAAAACGAATGTTGTATAATTGTACAATCTATGAATCTAATGATTGCTTCGCATAACAATGTTTGTTCTAAACAACATTTCAAATGTCATTTGTATTATTCTCAAAAAGTTTCTCATTTGGAAGCAATTTGTAGTTGAAACAAACTCTGATTATTTCATGAAGCACCGGTGGGTTTTCCAATTTGATTTTCTACGCCTTTACTAATGAAGCCTTACATTTAATGAAGTCATCAAGTTATATGGCCAATTAAATGTAGGTATGGTTAACGGGATGCTTGGTTACGACTGCAGCTATTAATCAAATCGTCTTACACTTGTGCAGCTGGTACTTAATTAGGTCTTTAATTAGATTATAGTACAGATCATCAACATCATCATCATTAGCCCATAGCAGTCCACTGCTGGACATAGGCCTCTCCAACTGCACGCCATTCAGCTCGATTCTCGGCAACTCTCATCCAGCTGCCACCAGCCACCCTGCGAAGATCGTCGCTCCACCTAGCCTGAGGGCGTCCTACCTTACGATTGACGATACGCGGTCTCCACTCAAGAACACGTCTACCACAACGGTTATCGGTTCTTCGGCTTATATGACCGGCCCATTGCCACTTCAGCTTGCTTATTCTGTGAGCTATGTGGACCACTTTGGATCTCTGCCGGATCACCTCGTTCCGGATTCGATCCCTCAAAATCAAATTCAAATTAATTTATTTGCTAGAATGTAGGTACAAATGAGACAAACCAAGCATAGCCCGTTCCATAGCTCGCTGAGCGACCTTGAATTCATCGACCAGCCGTACCGTGAGTGTCCACGTTTGGGCTGCATAAATCATAACAGGCAGGACGTACTGATTGAAGACCTTCGTCTTTAGGCTCTGTAGAATACGCGACGAGAAGACTCGACGAAGCTTCCCAAATGCTGCCCATATATGTATATTATAGTACAAGTATATACTCGTATAGTACAGGGCTCTTGTTCTTATCAAACGTTAACTACGCTGTTCCTATGATTCGAAGGACGAATCAAGTTCATGTACAGACGCCAGCAGGTGAAGCTACCCGAAACTGTCAAATTTTCCCAATCAACCTTGAACCTTAAGATGTAGCGATAAAGTTGAAAATATATTAAAGACATTTTACAGATTGTAGTAGCTTGACGTGCTATGTCTGTACTAAAATAACAAAAGAAAACAGCTAAATAGCTTTGCTTAAATAACCTTAGGTGGAACAATAGATAATCAGCTGTGAAGCTACCTTATATTAAATAAAGAAATAGGTATATTAAATTGGATTGGACGAAATAAAGACTTTGTATCGCTGTGCGACTGGCACCGCGACGCGCAGCGTGACTCTTTCCATGAAGTTTCATAGAAATTGTTCTACTAGTCTCGCGTCGCGTCGCGCTGTCGCGTCGAGCTGTCACGTCGGACCTGTTTGCAGGAGCTTTATTGCGACTTTTGCTGAATACCTTTGAACTTACTTAGTCAAAATAAAATTCAAACGCATTAAATGCGTTTACAACGTACGGCATTTCATACAAATTTTCAAGCCCTTGTTTTTCGAAATGACTAAACCGATTTAATGAAACCTCATACGCAGAATACAAAGGTCTAAAAAGTTAGTTAAGAACATTTTCGAAATGTCTTATTTAAAAAAAAGATAACTGAAAATCTGTTTCTATGGAAAATTTAAAATCGGTCTAATTTGGCTGTAACACTATTTTTCGAAAATGTTCTTAACTAACTTTTGAGACCAGTATATGCTTATGTTTCATTACAATCACAACAAAAATCAGTTTTTATTGTGTAAAATTTACAGATGTGATTGATGGGTATCGATATCGAAACACAATAAAACAAAATTAAACAGATGTTCTCAACTCATACTTCAAGTAACAAAACACCAGCGGTCACTGACCCCGGTCGTTGACCTCCAAAAAAAACATCATAATTATCTTCTTTTTAATTATTTTATTGTGTTTACTAATCGATACCCATCAAATCGTTCCGCTAGCTGATTTAATTTCACCCTTTACATGCAGTGTAGTTAAAGGGCTGAAATTATGAAGATAATGGGTATCGAAAAATAATAATTTAATAAAAAATAATAATAAGTATAATTTCGAAAAAAAACCTGCGTTAGTACACCTGTTAGATACAATATTAGTTTTAGTATATAATATGCGAAACCCGAAACACTTGTCTAGTATTTTTATGTAAAGAATCTATGTACAAAATTTCAAAACTGTATCATAAAAAAATCACAAAGTTATAAGGTTGTTATGTTACCGGGTTGTCCGTACAAAAACATATTATGCTAACGGCGGCGGCGCCCCCGCCCCTCCAGGGTCGTCTTGCGCTCATTGATTAATAATTTGCCAGTAGGTACCTAACCGTACGGAGATTGTATTCTATGGTGATAACATTTTCCATCACACTAAATATTTTTGGGACAAAATATAACATGGTGTAAAAATTATTGAAATCGATTCAGTTCCTTATTCTGAACAAACTATGTTCAGGTTTCGCATATTATACTAAACATAATGTTGTATATTAAGTACCTAAGGAATAATTTATTTCCTACATGTTTACTTTTACAATAGGCTCGCCCTTCTAAAGGCTTCTACATACCAGCGCGACTTGTCGCGCGACGCGACACGGCACAAAGGCCCCGCTTGTCGCGGGACGAGCGGTGCCTTTGTGTCGCGTCGCGTCGCGCGACTAGTCGCCCCGGTATGCAGAAGCCTTTATGGTATTCTATGAAGGGCAACCTATTATAAAAGTACTTAAACATAACTGTCGAAATTTGGGTGTACCTACTATAGGTACACCTCTGCCTTACCCTTCGGGGATTATAGGCGTGATGTTTTGTAATGTGTTTACTTTCTTCATTGTCAGTCAATTAGAGAGAACCGAAAGTTATTTTTACTACTTTGGCTAAAATAAACAGGAAAATTGTATGTATTTATTTACTGAGCCCTATTCGGATGTTTACAAAATTAAGAAACATTGTGAGGAAAATCTATTGATCTTTATAAACTCCCACGTGTCAGAGTTTCGCAAAAACTACTTCACGTTTCGTATTTATTTACGTTTTTATCTATCCCGCAGAATCCCGCTTACTTACTATAAATGAAAAGTCAGTTTTCGACGTTAAATAAACCCAGCCATTAAACTAATCAGAGGATCATTAAGATAAATATTGCTTTGTGGGGCGGCCATTGGAACCATAGAAATATTTTAAAAAAACATTGAAACCTAAAGCTCCATTTACACGGTGCAATTTTATTGCCTGTGGCATACCATAAAATTTGTTGCTTCAATTGCCTGGCATCATCTAAACCACACGTACAGTTGTTACACGATACAGGCAAATTCAATAAAATCAATAAAATCGCATTGAATACTTGAATAAAAAAAAACTCTGTGTTTAGGCGAAGCAAAACTCGCAGCAATAATCGCCTTGCAATAATTGCCTTGATGTAAACAGAAGTCGCTATTATTGAATGGCAAAACTTGCGTTCAATTATTGTATGCCATTTCATGGAAATCACACGTGTGCAATTCTTGAATGGCAATAGTTGAACGAGTTTTAGAGCATGCGATTATTGTTCTTGAACGTTCCAAAAACTTGCACCGTGTAAATACTGCTTTAGTCGGAGTAGTTGGATAGAGAAGTTGAATTTCAGATTATTTTAATTGATTAAAATATAATCTGCGGGGTAACTGCGTAACACACTCATAATTGCAATGCCTTTCATTATGATAATTTGACAACATTCATCTACATCGCCACATGCGAGCTACGTATCACGCGCACAAAGTTCTGAATCGCGCAAGCAGAGTTTACCGCACGGCTAGCATAATATACAACGTCCTAACATGTAAACCAAGACACAACACCCGTCGGTCGGGTCGTAAGATTCTCCCTTTTCTATATAGGATGACTGAATTTTACACCCTGTTCCTCATACCTCTATAATTGTATTATTTCCGTCATCGAGCAGATGAATATTTTATAAAATTGTTTATTTGCACCTTCAAGTAAAAAGAACATGATTTATACATGAAATAGGCCTTAAGGTTATTAAAGTTGTAAGTTAGAGTTGCAACCAATACCTAAGCTAAGATAACTTAATATCTTGTATTTATAGGTATCAGCGCCCCACCCTCGTCATCATTATAGCCGTTGTTTTTGTGCCTAGCTTGTGGAATAATATTAAAACGAACGAGAAAAACAAATGCAGCACCAACATAAGTAAAGGTAAGAATAATATGTACTTTAGTTACAGGAATAATTTTGAAATATCTAGATGTGATGAGAGCTATAAGCAAATTGGTTAAAAATTAAATTGAATTTTAGGTTGTTTCTTACTAAGCACATGAATATGGGACAACTTAGGTGCAAAACAAGACTTAGAACTAAATTAAGAAAACAAAATAAAAACAGAAAATAAAAAATAAAAAAGAAGACAAACGGTATATTGTGCTGGTGAGTGTAGACATATGCGTGTATGTGTGTGTGTATGTGTGTGTGTGTATATAGGTGTGTGTGTGTGTATGTGTGTGTGTATGTGTATGGGTGTGTGTGTGTTTTAGAGTGAAAACTTAGGATATCGAATTATAACAAGGAAGTGCTAAACTTAGATGAACAGGCATAATAATATATACAACTCATTTATTGTTATCATTTTAAAAGATTTGAATACTTATTTTTTAATTATACAAAGACATCATGCAAGTATGCTAAAAAGATTTTCAGTTTCTTCATAGGTCAGGGATTGAAGCCAAGTGATTACATTCTGTTTGCACTCTCTTTTTGTCATGGAGAAAATTTGCAACTGTTTATTTGCAATGTTGAATAGTCTTGGGCCTAGGAACAAATTGAATCTTTGAGCAAACGATGTTCTACATGGTACAGATTTTAGTATATCGAAACGTCTTCTCCGTGAAATTTCTTTTTCACTTAACTTGAGACAGGAATGCTGTCTCATAATTAGGGCTAGTACAAAGAGTTGTCGTACAGTTAGTACCTCACATTCCCTGTATAACTCAGTGGTAGAAAAATACCTGGGCTTAAGATAACTAACCTTTAATAATGCTCTTTGAGCTCTTTCAGCAATTAAATTATGTGTTTTACCGGCACCGCCCCAACAAGTAATACAATATTTTATAACTGCTTGACACAAGGAAAAATAAATCATTTTCATAATATTAGCATTGGCTGAGTGTCTTATTTGTTTAAATACATAAATGAGTTTTCTTATTCTGTTTGAGAGATTAATTAAATGATTTTTAAAATTAAAATAATATATTCAATATATTATTTTAATTTTAAATATATTCAACGGCAGATAGGGAAGAACAAGAACAATTTGTAGATTCACCATGGCAGATGTGAGAGGTTATTCGAAGTGTCGATTTTAGAGGTTCACCAGGGTTGCGAATAAAGAATGTGATGTATTAGGTTTTCTCGATATTAAGAGAAAGGTAATTTTGAGCAAGCCATTTCGTGACCATGTTAAAACCATATTGTGCTTTTTGAAAGGTTTCACTCCAAGTATCACCATGGAATGACAGGGTAGTATCATCTGCATACGAGATTATTTTGCAGTTTTCAATGTTAAGTAGTGTAAGATCATTAATATAAACGAGGAACAACGTTGGACCTAGGATATTACCTTGTGGCACACCATGGGTGACAGGTAAGTCATCACTTGTATAATTTCCAATTTTCACCCTTTGTGTTCTTCCAGATAAATAATCAGACAGTAATTTGAGTTGATTTCCACGGATACCGAGGTGATATAGATTGTTAACTAGGATGGAAATAGAAACCGTGTCAAAAGCCTTCGCCAGGTCGAGAAATATAGTAAGGCATTTCTTTTTGTTATCTATAGATTTGACAATGTGTTCAGTAAAGTCATTTAATGCATCTTCCGTGGACTTTCCAGCACGGAACCCAAATTGATTCTTCGAAAGTAGGTTATATTTTTCTAAATAATTTGTAAGTCTTTTATTAATTATCCTTTCAAAAATTTTCGATAGAGAGGTCAGAATTGAAATAGGTCGATAGTTAGTGACACGGTTTCTATCTCCACCCTTAAAAATAGGCCTTACTATAGACCGTTTTAGTGATTCGGGAAAAATGCCCTTCTCTAGGCACATATTAAAGATATGCGTGAGCGGGGCTATTATATTATTTTTTATTAGTTTAAGTATGTCAGATGAGATTCCATCATCACCTACAGCACAGTTACTCTTCAGACCAACGATTAATTGCTCAATTTCCTTTTCGTCAGTGTTAAGGAGCACAAATGAATTGCCAGTTAAGGAAGTGTGACAATGAGTAACCTTTGTAAAAAGATGTGATTCTGCTGGAGGAGTGATTTTATTTGCTAAATTTTCGCCAACTGTGGCAAAGAATCCAATTGTGGCATTCACTGATAGATGAGGGGTTGGCTCTACTGCAAGAAGATCTAATGAGTTATCTTTTTTAACATTTCTATTTGTAATATTATTTATAGCTTTCCATATGTTTTTATTATTATTACCAGCTTCTCTGAGCAACATGTTTTCGTATTCTCGCTTTAACTTATTAATAATCTTATTATAGAAGTTCCGGTAACGTTTATATATGACTTCAAGCACTACGTTATCCGGATTTTGTTTAAATTTTTTGTGCATCCGATCCCTGTGGCGAGTACACCTGACAAGTCCTAGAGTCATCCAAGGTTTTAGTATTCTAAACTTATTTGTTACATTTAAAAACAATGTGTTTTTTTGAATAATGTGAGTTATTTTAGATATAAATATATCCATAGCAGAATTTGGGTTAATCGCATTAAAAAGAGATGTGAAATCAATATGATCACATGCCAACTTTATGGCCTCAAAGTCAAGTTTAACTATTTGTTTTTTTAATTGTTTATTAACGTTTTTAATTTCAGCACAGCAAAGTATGGGTGCATGATCAGTAATACGAGTTTCAATTATAAATGTAGTTATTGGTATTTTAGTCTTCAAGATTACATGATCTAGACAGCTATTTGCACGAGTTGCCGTGTTAAATGCTGGAAGAAGTCCATTAAGGGATAGAAAATCTAGATAATCCGACAATAAGCAATCTGAGCTGTTGGTAGCAATATTTATGTTGATGTCACCCACAATTATAATATTCTTGAAGGATGATAAGCTGTCTAGTATTTTTTGTAGGGACACTAAGAAGTTATTTATGCTTTTGAAACAAAAAGGGCGGTAAATCGCCAAAATAGCCACTTCATTATTAATTTTAATAAGTAAGCAGTTCGCGTCTTGTATAACGGGTTCTTCAAGAGAGGCTTTAATATTACTTTTTATAAATACTACTACACCATCATTCTGGTTATAATGAGACGACGTAGACAAACTTAAATATCCATCTAATACAGGGAGATTTCGAACGCACGACATCCAGCACTCAGAAAGCACTATAACGTCACTGTCAAATTGTAATCGTTGCAGTAGGATATTAAGACTATCAAAGTTAGCATTAAGGCTACGAATATTTTGCGATAAGATTTTTAAGTAGCAGTTAGGTTTTAAAAAAGACGCGCAACATTCAGGTTCACAGCTAATCGTATCGGATATTGAATAGTTATCAATCTCACATAATAAATCTTTATCGAATTTTAAATTTATATTTCACAATGGTGTATAACATTGTCACGTGACGTATGTTTGTAAATATTGTCAAATAGCTAAGCTGTATTTTACATTTTAATAAAGTCATTAGAATAGTGATGTTGCAGTAATTATGAACTATGGCGGAAAATGTTTTAATAAATATAAGTGAGGTCGTCAAATCCTTAGTTTTTATTAGATTTGTAAAGTAAAGTGTTATAGAAGTAAAAAGTGCGCTGTGCATACTTGTGTGTGTTTGTAGTGTTGTGTAATTGTAAGTAATTTTGTGTATGATTTGGAGTGAGTTTACCGTTTTACATGCACAATAAACAATAAAGTAATTCTGATATAAAACTAGCAGTATTTTTAACGAAAAAAACATATGACTAAACAAGAAAAAAGATACAATTAAATTAGTAGCCATTATGGCATGCATGGAACAGTTCCTATGGTAATAATATGAACCCGTTATAAGTCACATTTTCATATTGATTAGTTTTTCGAGTTGGTCCTCGGTTTTAACATGGATAGTCGGTTCCAACTCGCCTTTTTTGACTAAAATTTTTCCATTTGAGGTCCAACAGTATTTCAGTTGATTGGTTTTAATATGTTTTCTCGAAAGAAAGTGTAGTTTTCTTGCATTCGGAGTAAGGTACTCAGTGACATACACGGGGGATGATCCTGCAGCTCCCAGGTTGGCACTGTTAAGTTTAACATCCTTAGTCTGGTTATAGGTTTTAATCGCTTTCAGCACGTTATTTTTTGAGGTATTATTGCAAAATTCTATGAGTATAGAAGGGTTTTTATCCTTCTTTCCCGGTAAACGAAAGGCGTCTTTTATGCATGCGTTAGATACATTGGCATTCATCATTTTAAACAGGTTACCTAGGTATCTGTCTATGTCACTCCTTGATTCGTTTGGAATTTTCGGTAAATTCCTTAACTTCAGAAAATTTATATTTGATATTATTTGCATTTCCTCTATTTTTTCTTCAAATGACAAAAGAAGTGCCCGGTTTTCCCTACACTCCCTTTCTAAGCGGTCACTTTTAAGCTTCATATCATCATATTGCTTTGTAGTAAATGATATGGACTTATCTATTTCCTGGTTAGACTTCTCAATTAACATTAGGGAATCTTCAATTTTAGTGAGTCTCGCATCAGTGTCCATTTTAAACGATGAGAAAAGACTTTTAATTTCGTTCATCGTGTCCGTTTGCAGCTTAATAAACATTTGTTTAATATCATCTTTAAAGCTTAAAAACTCATCTCTGAACGAAACATCTCCAGACGTACTTCTAAAGCGTTTCATTGCCCTACTGTTAGATACATAATATGTAGGAGTATCGGTTATTCCAATTGTAGATAAATTTGGTTCCGAGTTGTTTTCTGGTGTTTGGATCATTATAATTAGTAAGGAATACACGAGAAAAGATCTCAACTATCAATGTCAGAAATCGCTACAGTACCAACTCGTAATGCTGATTATTGAAGTAAGTAGTGGGTACCTTCATTCATACGGAGCGCGGAACGTTGCCGTTCGCGTAACCTTCACACATTCGTTGTTTTGAGGTATCGTGCAGCTAACTCGTCTTGCGGTCTTGCGCTCGCACACTGACACCGATGACAACGACGCACGCAGGGAAGGAGTCAGCCGTCTATCACCTGTCTCTGTCTGGCTCGTCGCCACTCACACAATATTTTTACAAACATGTAAAGCAATGGTTTAGGAATTTCTTCCAAAATCCTTTTGATTGTCAAAAAAAGCGGAAAACTTAGCGGATATACCTAATGAAGATAGCGCCCTTTCTTAGACTGAACTTAATACTAATAAAACTACCTACAGTTTTTAAAAAAACACTGCTAAGTACCTATTTTAATATTATTATTATTAGGGATGCATCCGATACCGATACCGATATATCGGAGATACTTCGGGTTTGCCTTACCTTACCTACTTACCTTTATCGGCATCGGCGATATTTTTATGGCCGATTCAACGATACTTTTCAAATTTCGCGCTTTCAAAATGTAATGTAAACGCGCGTGTTATCTCGACTAGTCGAGAGATACTAAGGTCTCCTAATATATATCGAGCGAGAGAAGCAGATCCGTTCGTTTTCTGGCGCGATGACGTAACCCAAACTTGAAAAAAATGGCGCACAAGTACTTTAGGATCCAAATGAGTTGTCGCATCTGAGAGACTATTTTCCACCGCAGGCAACTTATTTAACACTTTTTACTTATTCAAACAGATTTGCGAAATTGCCTTTCTCCGCAAAACTTAAGAACATTGATAAGATTTTTGTTAAAATAACAAAGTATTTTGTTATTTTAACAAAAATCTTATCAATGTTCATTTCAATTACTAAAACCATTAACTAATCTCAAAGTGTGGCTAGACAGGTCGTTGCGTTGGAGTAAACACATCAACATGATAGCGGAGAAAGTGCAAAGAAGTCTCAATTTACTCAAAGTCTTGGCCGGTACTGCATGGGTTGCACCCTAAACATTTAAGACATATTTATATAGCGTTAATTAGAAGTCGCATAGACTATAGCAGTTTTCTTTATGATGTCAGTGCAAAATGTCACTTAGACAAATTAAATAAGGTTCAAAATCAGGCTCTGAGAATTATAGGAGGTTTTATTAAGACTACACCTATCCATGTTATGGAAAGTGAGCTCTGTGTAGTCCCGCTGTATTTACGGAGAAAATATTTAGGCTATAAGTTCTGTTTAAAATCAAAATCCATGGTAAATAATAACACTAATGCTTTATTAGAGGAACTTAACACTCTTCGACAAAATAGTTATTGGAGAAATAAAAAGATTCCACTACTTGTTTCCTTATACAATGAAGTGAAGGCAGAAAATATAGCATCATCATTTCCCTTGCTGATGTTTACTCTAAGGACATGGATGACCAACATTAATGTTCAAGAAGTAATCATGTGGGACTTAGATGTAGTGAAATTCTCTAAACAATCTTATGATAGTTATTTATTCAAATTTGAAGTTATTAGAGAGTTACATTTAAAATACAATGATTGGTTTAGCATATTTACAGATGGGTCGAAGAGTGTAGAAGGTCGTGGAGCAGCCTTTTATGTACCTAGTGAGCCAATAGGTTGTGAAATTAACTGTTTTAAAGTAGATAAGAATGCGTCCATTATGACGTTGGAGCTTATTGCGATCTCTGAAGCATTGTCTTATTGCAACAGTAGTCAACATAATAATATTGTTATTTGCACAGACAGCAAAAGTTCCTTACAACATTTAGCTAGATGCGCCTCTGGACAAAGAGGTGTATCGCTAGCTTATGTTATTCTATCTAAGATCGATGAATTCATTGTAAAGGGTGTTAAATTGAGACTGCAATGGGTTCCTTCACATATTGGGATACAGGGCAATGAAAAGGCTGACATGCTGGCAAAATATGCAGCTAAAAATGGAAAAGAAACGAATGTAACACTAGATTATGTAGAAGTTTTACCTAAATTTAAAAATAAGTGTTACGATGATTGGAAAGAGTATTTTGATAAACGTTCATTAGAAAAAGGGATCTGGTATAAAACAATGCAGGGTCAGCCTTTTCGTGTGCCCTGGTTCATGAATAGTAATTTAAATAGAAAATTAGTGGTTACAGCTCACAGACTCAGATCTGGACACATTCCATGTAATCAGTTTACCTATATGATGAAAAAAACGAACTCGCCTAATTGTGAGGAGTGTGGAGTTGTGGAAGACCTACATCACTTATTAATGGACTGTCTTCGATATGAGTCTGATATAAATGAAGTGTTTCGGGTGTTGAGGTTGAATCGACTTGATTTAGGCACATTCCATAAAATTTTGTCTCAACCAAATGGTGATGATGGGAAGAGTCTGTTCAGGTTCATGGCCCGAATTTAATCCATAACTGTGTGTATTTTTTGTTATATAATCAGGGTATGATGGGACTGTCATACGCATTGCGATTATAAAAGTCCCTAAATAAATAAGAATAAACAAATTAAAAAAAAAAAATACTTGTATATATATTTTTTATACCCCATAATCAAAAAAAAATACCTGACTTGTGTTTTATTTATTTTACCTTTATTTTTGAATTCAATAAGCGTATCGGTGTCGGTATCGCCGATATATTTATAAGAGTACCTATCGGTATCGTATCAGCAAAAAGGCGTAACGAGGCATCCCTAATTATTATGTTGTTGTTCAAAAACCTTTGATTGCTAGATCCTACAACAATCAGAATTGCTACTGTCGAAGGTTGATCTTTTTTGACGCTCCTTCCAATAAAACAGTGAAAGAGGACATTAAATTTATAGACAACATTTGTATTTCATTTACTTAATCGAGAAACCTGGTTAAATAACCGACTTTGCACAATCATAATATGGCTAAATTACAAAAGGATATAACAAATATTACATTAAGACAATACAATTTCATATGTGTCTGTTTTAGCAAGCTTCGTATGCGGACAATGTGACCTCTTTGTTGATCTATTATTGTTATCACAGCAGACATTGGCCGACGACCTCACACTATAATATTTATCAAAACAATAATATAGTCGTGACATTGCCGTTTGTTACTCATAAATAAATATTTCAGTAGGTCTGTTAAGATATAGTGACATATATTTTATCATCATCATTTCCTTGACCTTATCCCAATTTATTTGGGGTCAGCGCATTATGTGTTCTTCCATACGTAAATTATTTTATTTCATGCATTAAAAATATATCTTTCTTTTTTTTTTTTAACATTTTGTTTTTAACTTTTTAACATGTATTGTGTATGTTAATTGATTTCAAACGAAATTGTTAAGTACATTAGTTATTTTAATAATTTCATAATAATTAATTCATAATTTCCATAACATCTTTTCATTTGTATTTAGTTTCATAAAGTAGTTAAAAACTTAAAATATAATAACAAGAGTTTATAGTACTTAATAGTTAGGTAATTATAATGTAGGTATAAATTAAATTTGAGTTATTGTAATATTTATAAAATTTTTGAATAATAATAAATTTAAAATAAAATAAAAATTTGAATGCATGAACCCCTCAGGTAGTGAGGGTGAAGGTCTCCTCCAGAGCAGACTTCTCTATTAGTCATCAGCTTAGTAGTCACCGCCTTTCTAGCCACATAATTTTTCACACTGTTAAAAAAAAGAAAGACAGAAAGAAAGAAAAAATATTAAATGGGACTCAACACAGGAAATCACCAAATTAAACTAAAAACACTCTTAGAAACATAAAAAACAAAAACAATAATAAAAAAACAAAGTAAAATTAAATAAAAACAAAGTCCTTTATGAGGCCAGAAGGCTCCGTACTTTTATAGCCATCCTGTCAGTCATCAGTTCATCGCTTACATTCATACTCAAAACTTTCCTAAAGACATTTTCCTTATTCCTTCGCATCGTATGCCCATATACCATCACATCACATCATGTTATCAATTTATAATTATCAATTTAATTTATTCGATTTTAATTTTTTGTTTATCATTTATTAATATTGTTTTCATCATTTTAATAATCTTTATGAATTTGCTTGGTTTAATTTTTGATTTATCGATAAATTATATTTTTTTATAATTTTGCGTTGTTTATTTAATTCTTATCAATTTTACCAAAGTTATAATGTCAAAGAATTTTTTTTTTTATTTTACCTTTTTACCAAACTAATAATTTTTAATCAGAATTTCATAAATTTATTTTCATTTAAATGTAACTTTTTACCAATGTTACCAATTTTCTAGTGCGCTTATTACTAAGTAAGTTAGCTTATTTCTCTAATCCATTTTTTTATGCATGTGGTGTTTACCTACAAGTAACTGATGCACTGTTATTTTAATTTTTTAAATGTATTATGTGATTGTATCAGTGTAATCAATTGTTGGTGAACCTAATAAAATAAATAAATAAAATCACCACCGATTTCGACTCAACTTTTCTATAGTATATTATATTATCATAAATTTATAATTTTTTTATCAAATTAATATGTGTGTCTGTTTTAGCAAGCTTCGTTCGACACACATTCTAATTTTCAATACCAAGAGAAAGATATCACATTTTTATTGCGGACCACCTATCGATAAAAATATATTGCTCATTATAATTCTCTCATAAAATGTGTAATCATAAGAACTAGGGAACATCTGCCAGAATGTTTTAAACACTAATACGAGTACTCACATAGTATAGTAATTTAATTCTAGGTGCATCGTCTTCACATATAATTATATAATTAATGTACCTATAAAAATATTGTACAAGATTTTAAAAGAGTACCGGTGGAGTTTCTTGCCCATTCTTCTCCATACGAAACTACATTTTGGAAGGGGCGACTAGAATCAATTCAATTTTTTTTTTTTAAATATTGACGTTCAAAAGTGCCTTTTATGTGCCTATTTGAAATAAACAATTTGACTTTGACTTTGACACATGTTTATTATTCTTTCCATCTCAATTACCTATCTATTGTTAGTTCTGAAAAGTATATTGATTACGCTATGTAGATATAGGTATAAGATGATTATTATTTCACAATAATTAAAAAAAATGCTTCTTTATAGATTATATAAAATTATAAAATATGTCATTGAATACAAAGAAACTAGTCTGTTTCATTTCAATTAACTTCTAATATTGAAGCATTCATACAGCGAGTCTTCTTTCCCTCACGGTAGGCATCTATCCCTAGATGCATATTTACTAAGAGTCTTCTATCCCTCACGGTAGCCATTTATCCTACTTTTGAGAGGGTAAAAAAGACATAATTTCCTCAAAATCTATGAAACTTAAGTACTTACAAACAAAAACTTTTTCCAAAAAAATAATAACCGACTACCAAACATAACACTACAGAGTGAAAAATAACTTTAATTTCGGAAGTCGGTGTCTTTGGATCTGTATTTGAGTTTTTGGCCACCGACTTCCGAAATTAAAGTTATTTTTCACTTTGTAGTGTTATGTTTGGTAGTCGGTTATTATTTTTTTGAAAAAGTTTTTTATTTTTCACTTTTTAGTGGGTCAGTTAACAATTTATCTAAGTTACAATAGCTTAGCTGCTCATCACCTTTTACAAAATATTGCATTTCCCGATGCTGGGACGTTGATTGTTGAGGAGTTCTCCTGGTAAAAACCAGGAGGACTGCCACTCACCAGTATGCATAGTGACGAGCATAAATTGCTTAATCGGAACCCGTTAAATAGGTACTCATTATTATTCCGGTGGCCATCTGTGGTCTCCATCATCAGTTCCACTTCACCAAATGGTGCTTTCGGAGAGCAAATGCACAAGTTACTATAAAAAATACTCAAATCGCTATAGGTTTGCATATAAAATTTGAGGGTTTCCCTTGATTTCCATGGGATTCCCTCATCAGATTCTGATTTGGTGGCAATGGGACCACCTCGGGAGTATACCCTGTCAAACATAATTTACGGTTCATAATTGACGGAGTAATCGCGTAACAAACATACAAAAAAAAACAAAAAAAACATACAGCCGAATTGAGAACCTCCTCCTTTTGGAAGTCGGTTAAAAAGGGGTACAATCATAGATTAAAGTTACCTTATGCAAAAGACGTATTGCCAATATGGCCAATATGTTTTTAATTAATAAGTTATGGCTCCTCATCAAAAAATGGGGCAGATATCCTGGACTTACCCTACATTGCGAATAAAGTCGTCTCGTATCACGTAATCCTTCTATTTAATTAGAAAATACAGCAAGGGTTGAATGTTTTTATAGTTATGAGAATAGCGTGGCAAGGAACGATTCGTACTGATTTCTTCGGTGGGGTTGTGGGGTCAAAGTTTGTAGCATTGGCCTTTTACGATACCGTGCATGATGTGGCACGGAAGAGATTTCAAGGTCCTATCCACAACTACGATAGATATCAAGAACTACATATATTATCTAAATTTATTATCAAGTATGCGATAAGTATTTTCCTAGTTCATCATACCATTTACTTTTCATACTTATTATATCATAAACTAGCTTCTGCCCGGGACTTCGTTCGCGTGGAAGTATTAACTCACCACAATATGTATACTAAAATAACAACTTGTTGTGATTGTTATTTTTTGGTTTTTAGTTTTGGTCTCAGCAGCAAAAATTTGAAGAGAGTCAGGACTGGTGACGCGGGATCAGGCGAAGTACGGTTGTCCGTGTGAGAAGCAGCTTGTCTTGAGGTCGACACCCACAGCCTTCAGTAGCAATTTCCCATTGCTTGCGAAGTTTTTAGTTTTTAGTGAATTAATGAACCCTTGGGTTCCTGCCTAATGGCACACACTGATACACTGACTGATGCATTCTTACAGTTTATTCCTGACGAACAGCTATGACTAAAATAATATATTTAACATTCGGTAGAACATTAGGTTGGGTTGTGGTAGGTTAGGTATTATTTCAAGTATTTTAGTTACATTTTAGTTTAAGACTATATTCATATTATTCTATTCTTGTTCTCACACACTATTGTGTACATTTCTTTTTCATTTCTCCTTTCGCAGGTCTGTTGGAAGAAATTTCTTAAGAAATCAAAAAAGTTAAGGGCAGTCTCCTAAGACGGTTTTCTTGTAGCGACAACGGTTAAGGGGCCTTATTGCCCCGTCTCAAAAATCCACCCTGTACGAGTATAAGTGTATATGTCTTCATTGACTGCTTAGCTTCATAAAGTTAAAGCGTAATGATAATCACTTAAAAGGTTAAATCTGCAACCCCACCCTGCAACCGCCCCCCCGCCGCCCCCGCCCCGCCTTGCATCTGTTACCTGTAATATTCTAACCTTTTGGCTCCTCTTGGTACAGTTTGCGGTAGACTATTGAAAAATTCTAGCAAATTGCAATATTGCTCATCCACCATAGCAAACAGCGTGATCATTTATAGCCTATAGACTGACCAGTCGTGATGCTGCAATATATTAAACAGACAAACAAATAAAAATTCTAGAATCGATCCCAGACCGCGTAGCAATTACTTTTTTTTCAAAAATATTAAATGTACAGTTTTGACTTAGATATTTAATATTCAGAAATTATAATGACCAATCTGTTCTGATTTTGATTCTAAATCATAATCTGGCAAAAGTAATAAACTGTAGTCGTCAATTATAATTTGATGTTTTAAGTAAAAAACGATTCTTGTGTTCCGAAAATTAAATTACCAATACTGTCAAGTTTTTTTATTAAGAAAACCTAGGAGCATTTGTTGTGAGGTGACAGGTAGACAATAGACAATTATAGGTAAATGGTAAAGTCATTATAATCACAGCAGCGTACATAACACATAGGTACCAGGGCCAGCCTTAACCATCTAAGCGCCCCGGGCAACTCATGCATTTGGCGCCCTTTTATATTTCATAAAAAAAAATACTTATTTTAAATTTTGTACCATAATTATTATCGAATGAAGTAATAGAAAAATACAAACATGTAGATATCTATTATCATTAATAATAACATATTTTACCCATTCATTATTGCATAGCGTAGATACCTACCTATATTGTTTGTCAGTTAGTCACGAAACTTACATTGAAAAACAATGTTGCCTGTCGCTCAGTGGTCTCTCTGTCATCCTATAAAAGTTAGTTAGGGATACGAGGATACCACAAGACAAGCAACAAAATTACAGGTCGTGGCAGATAAATGTGAATACTCGTACTCACGCCTACCCTTCCTTTTTTTTTTTTTTTTGGTGGGTAATTATCAAATAACTTCTCCCGCTCCGCCCAGGGCCTGTCAGACTTTTACTGACTAAAACCCACCCGTATTCCTTCATTTGCCTGTGTGCCAGGGCCACGATATCCCTTTCGGACAAACTCGCAACCCTGGCAGGCATTGGCCCTATCGGACCCCGTCAGTTGGTGCTGACAACTCTTTGAGGCACGCGTGGAATACGACGCGCCGTCGACCCGGGCCTGGTCCTTATCGGATGGTGAGCTACCCATCGCTCACCGTCCTCAGGCCCGCGCCTACGGTGGCCGGAAATCGGCTTGCGACTCCCGACGCCCGAGGCGTCTCCTGCGGCGACTAGGGGCGCGAGGGCGCGAACCTTGCCTCTCCCTCACGCGTTCCGCCTCCTCCTTCGCAAGCATTACTAATTTGCTGAAGGAGGTGACGGCCTCCCATGCACTCTCGCTCCGAACCATGGCCTGAACCAGGGCCGGATGCGAGAGATCGCCGCCGCCGATCGCCTCCGTGAGGACACGGCGGTGCTCCGCCCAAGCTAGGCAGACCTCCACCGTATGCTCCACCGTGTCCTCCGGGCGATCCACACAGTGGTGACACCCGGGCGTTTCCTCCCGCTTTATCCTGAATAGGAACCTCCCGAAAAAACCATGTCCAATGAGGACCTGCGTCAGACGGAAGGTGAGGACGCCGTGGCGCCTCTCTAGCCACTCCTCAAAGAGGGGACTTATCGCCACAATTGTGGCGTGCCCAGCGCTGGGTTGCGACAATCGCACTCTCCATGCCGCCATAAGAACCCGCCGGAGCTCTGTCTGCTGTGCCGTGATTTCTCGCGGCAGCGGAGTTTCACCCCGGCGTTTCGCCTCCTCGCGCCACACCCAGACGTGCGCGAAGACTTTTGTCTCCAGATCCCATGGCGGGAGTCCGGCAAGGAGGCGCGCCGCCTCACGGGAGACCGTGCGGTATCCTCGGACCAGCCTGATGGCCATGACCCTTTGGGACGCGTTCAACCGCCGGGCTGGTCGCAGCCTTATAGAACGCGCCCACACCGGTGCCCCCTAAAGGGCCATGGACCGTACGACCCCCGCGTAGAGCCTCCGGCAGGAGGCGTTGGGCCCCCTCACTCCTACCCTACGAGATAAATTCATAAAAGTTAATACGCTGAATTTAGTTTTTCTTTAGATCGATAGAGATAGGTATTCAAATTCGCAGCGCCCCGGGAGGCCGCCTCAGTCTGCCCCCCCCCCCCCTCCCCCCTAAACCTGGCTCTGGTATCCATTATAATTGACAACAATACAATCACTGCATTTATTAATCAGGTAGGTACCAAAAGAATGAATGCAATCATTAAATTAATTGCAGTTTATTTTGAACTTTGAACGTAGATAAGTGCATAATGAAGACTAAATTACCTACATTTTTCATTGTTATCAAAAAGGGTACTTCTTCATCTTTATTTTTAAATGGTGTGGTGTACAAGAATGTAAGCCGTACACGTTAAGGCGACGATAACCAACTTTTAATGATTTTATACTGAAGAACACGTCTAAATGAGTAGTGTTAATGATTTGAAAAAAAAATATGTTAAATTAGTAGAGTATTTTCTCAATCATTTTATAGTAAATATTTTAGATTATGTTTATATTACATAGTGAAATTAATTTGTAAAGTTATGTCTAACGCAGATAAAAAACTGAGAATGGCGCAAAATTTACCAAGCGTATTTTTCTGAAATCTTCACCCATTTAAAGATAATTTAATTATTGATCGTTTAGTATACGCGTTTTATTAAAATACCTTTTGATTTGTGTATAATAAATTAATAATGCGTCAAATTGGGGACAGCGCTCCTTGACGGGCGAGTCCTATTACTGGCTGAACGTACGACGCGTTGCGTGAGCTCAGTACAGAACACGCAAGCTAACCACTCAAGGTCACTGGCATATATCTGCGTCTTAAGGTGGCGTGGTCCCGGCTGTCATTCGTAGATCTTTGACAGTCGTTACTGGTAATCAGTAGCCCGAAAATCTGACAACCACTCTTACCAAGGGGCATCGTGTCACCCAGTAACTGGGTTGTGGAGGACAGATAGGCAGTCGCCTTATGTAAAATACTGGTATTCAGCTGCGTCCGGTTAGACTGGAAGCTGACCCCATCATAGTTGGGAAAAGACTCGGCAGATTTATTGATTGTCTACAAGAATGCAAAGCCTGTAAAGCCTGTAAAGCCCTATGACATAACAAACGTCAAAACGCTCAAGGACCAATCCTTATCTTAATGGCCGCCAGATTTATTGCCCTTTGTTCCCAATGTAAACAAAAAACATCTTAAGTGATTTGTGAGAACATAAACATCCTTTATTTAAGCTGTATGGGTTTTTGAATAGAGTCACTGTAATTCACAATAAAAAAAATGGTTGTGGGAACTGTATTTGTATTTAATAATTACCCCTAATTACAGATAACAGCTGTAATTGTTTTGGTCTTATGTTATGGCTATTTCTGATAAAACTATTGTATCAATTTACACAAAATTTTGCAAGTTACATTATGAATAGATAAGAAATCTAACAACAGCGTTTCTTTGAGAGTTCTATGTAACATTGTTGTAATAATAAATCACAAAGTTCATGGCACTTGAGGCCGGCCTCATGATATCTTTGAAACTTTGAAAATTCACATCGGAGTAACACCGAGTAGTTTCTTATACAAAAATGTTACTAAGATACTACATAAACCTTTATTGACTGATAGCTACCTATATCTTGTAAAAATATACCACCATAATTAATTAATAAAAGATTTTCTTGAAGAAAATGGGGGGGTTAATTGATTTATTAATTAATTAATTAAAAAATAAATTACCTTTTTTTTTTTGAATATTAGTGATAAATGCACAAGTGGGAACTATACTGTCATATTAATTTAACACTTAGTCATTCTTGTGGAAAGAAATAAAGATATTTAACCTCAAAGTTTAACAATTTTGATGCAATTTTTGACATATGATATTTTGAAACTTTTCACAAGTATTTAGTGCAAATATTATCTAAAACGATGTTTCAAGCACTTATTTATGATTATTATTGATTATTTGCAGTCGATAAAACACAAAATAAGTCCAAATTCCAACGATAGAATGGTTCTTTGTCGAAACTTTTCTTTGATCAAAAATTTCGATTTTATGATGCAATTTCGTGTAATTATTATCTACAATGATGTATTAACAACAGATAAATGAAAATGTATCCACTTACCCATATAAAATACACTTATAAAAGCACTTTGCACTATAATTTATTTTCACAACACAAACACGACCACAGAAAAGTAAACTGACATTCAATATTTTTTTTAAATGTTGTCATGCCATATTTTACGTTCGGATACGTTCAGTTTACGAGAATATCTACCAGACAATCGACTAAAACCGCCACAAACAATACTCAACTTTATTTTCAAGTGTAATTTGAGCCCAAAGTAGCGATGACTCACCGTTGCCGGCAACACCAGGGCTTGACGGTTTGGGCGCACTGTTGCCGAATCGGCAACACCGGGGCTTTAGCGGTTGCTCGGAAATAAACCATCTGTTTTCGTATGCATGGCATACATAATTTCTTTCCTTCAGAGAAAATGATAGCCCCTCCGCAGGACCGCCATTTGCAAAAAAATGACAGGTGTAGCTGCTAAGTCGTGGGTGGTCTCGCGTAATCGGACACCTGTGTTAATGAATTACGATATCTCTAAAGTTTTGTATGGGAGCTGTATATAAAACGTACGTCGTTGGAATCTCTATGAAATAAGCTATCACTTAAAAAAATGGATTAGGACAATTTTGTCTTGCAATAAATTATAAAAAATCAGCGGTGTTTCCCCTATACATAATAAGGTTACGGGACCATGGGAACTACGTATAAAACACAAGTCACGTGATTTTCTAGGAAGTTATCGCTAATTGATTTGATTGAACGGGGTTAGTTACAATTATCGATCTCTATTAGCGATAAATGTATTTATTAATACCTAAATGAACAAAACAATGTGATAGGGTTTTATAGTTATTGTGGTAATAGTTG
Source organism: Tiliacea aurago (assembly GCA_948098905.1). NCBI lineage: Eukaryota > Metazoa > Arthropoda > Insecta > Lepidoptera > Noctuidae > Tiliacea > Tiliacea aurago. Next base: position 20,417,924 of record OX402581.1, on the reverse strand, counting down.
TAGGAGTATGTCATAAACGGATTATTTAATTACTGTTGCCGTGACTTCTGTGAAAGATAATAAAATATACTGAGCTACTTGTAATAAACCAGATAATCTCTTTATTATAAACTCTAAGTAATACGTCGTGATTTATAGTAAGTATTTTAATATATTATCTACTTAAAAGATACTTATCGTGTGATGATAATGTAGTAAATACTTTGCCCTTTTGAAAACACGAAGAGATATCATGAACCCCTGCTTTATATTTTTTCAACAAATTCTAAGCAAAGTTGGAATCGAATATTTTCGAACTTTATTCATCAAAGAACAGAAAATTCGAAATTATTCGAATTCGATTCGAGACATTGAATAAAAAAAAAAGATATTGGACGGTGGTACCAAATGAGATCCGTGTCTCCGACAGATGAGGGTGACGATACGTTATACCGGATTACCGTGACCTAGAGTGCGCAATTTTCGTGAAAATGAACAGTTCAAGGAACCCCAACGCGCCCATCAAAATGGCGTTCCAAGCTAATTTGGGACTGGCGATACATTGGAAGTCAAGGTCAAGGTAGCATTTAGAATGGCGCTCCTGTGTTTTATTAAATATCTGCAGAACTATAGTAGATTTATTTGCAACACTGCGGATATTTTGCTGCAATACAAATAAACTGTGTTTGTATATGACACTGTAGTAGCACTCATGCGTTTGTCCATCAATGCCTGGTTGCGGCCAAGGCTTGTATAGTGCTTTTCTCAAATAGTGATTTTTTTTCAACGATTTCAACGATAATTTTTCACGCGCCAATGTGTTAATTTTTTCAATAAACAGCTTTCTATTTTCAAACCAGTTCGAAATTTAAAAAAAAACCTTTGATAGGTTACCTCCTTGGTTGCCATGTTTCAGAGTAAAAGATGGTTCCATTTTTAAATTACACGATAGTTACGAGTTTACTATGTAATTTATTTGGCCGCTAAAACACGACACAGTCATATGGATTTTACATACACTTTTGGTGGCCGCTGCTCGCATGTATTTGGCCAGTACAGCAATTTCGATTTATCTCGAAGAAGGCTGTCAAAATAATGCTTGAATTTCCAAGCATGTTTGAGAAAAATTAAGTAGGGGAAGAAAAATAATAAGTAAGTAATAAGAATACTTCTTCCAGCTACTTTTTTTAGCTCTTCTTTTTTACTCTTAATAGCCATAATGTAACTGTTGGTGCCCAAACGTAACCACGTAGGTACTTTTGAGTAAACAACAGTAAATTTTTAATTTCACTTTTGTCGCATCGCGTGTAACTCGGAAGCCTAACGAAATAACACGGCCGTATCTGGCGTGCGTGGCATTGCGCAGGAATTTAATAAACTTATTTGTATTGGAGCAATCTGTACCAATTGACATTATTTACATGTCGAGGGCCGACGAACTCGGCGTCTAATTAACTACACAGGTCTGCTGGTTCATTTTAATATCGCTATTTACACAAATTGAGGCTTAATAATCTAATACTAGGTACACATAAATAACTTCTTTGAATAGTTGATCGCAAATACGAAAGGAATATGAACGCCATGACATGAAACCTTTCGGAATATTAAATGTCGTAATTGAAAATCATTACATGGTGAATCCGTGACATTGTTATACCATGTAGCAAGGTCAGATGTTCCGTTCATAAGTAATCACGAAAACATAATTAAGTATGTATGCCATCTTCACACATTTTATATGATGCTGGCTGAAAAGTTCTCAAAAATCGACTAAAGCATCCGCAAAAAAAGCACATTTTTTTTCAGGAAAATCGATCAACTTAAAGGCTTCTACATACCCGCGCGACTTGAGGCACCGCTCGTCCTGCGACACGCGGAGCCTTTGTGCCGCGTCGCGTCGCGCGACAAGTCGCGCTGGTATGTAGAAGCCTTAAAAGAAACATCACACACTTTGAGACTAACAATAAAATATTTTATATGGGTTGGATGATATATCATAATTTATTCATTGAACTAGGACAGTCAAAAAGGGATTGTATCAATTCCCAGGAATTTCCACACGAAGAAAAAATAACATTATCAAAGTGTCAATATATCATTTCACATCAAGCTCTATGACATTGTTTCGCTATTCCATTATTTATGTGTTATTTCACTTCAGAGCTCTTTTCCGGGAAGGAAAATATCATATTATGTCCTTTTCTATCACATCATATATTATGGAGTTATAAAAATTCTCCATCACTCAAGTTACTGAGAGATTTATTACACGCATACCTACTCTCTATTCCCCGATAGTGTAACTGACGGCCTATTTCATGATTTGATATGAAAGCTTGAAGATAATTAATACGTGAGGCTTAAGAAAGAATGAGCCCGGATTAGCTCACAAGTTAATCAAAGTAACAACAAAGTTACATCATCTTACAGACTCTTAATGTGATTATTGGCAAAATTAAACAAACTTTGCCAATACCTCGTTATAGCTTCATTATATAGGTACACATATTGGGGGAAAAGTTTGGCCGCTTCAAGCATCTTTTCCATTTCCTTTGAAAAAAGTATATTCCCTCAGACATCGGGACGATGACATCAGACAGGTCGCTAGAACGACATGGGGCAGATTGGCCAGAGAGAGGCAGGAATGGAGAAGGTTGGAGGAGGCCTTAGCCGACTGGCAAACGGATATACAAAACATAACTAAACGCCCAATACGAGACTGAAGACACTCTATGTTTGTCAGACTGAAAAAGCTAATAATAATATAATATTCGTATTCCGCATTTCCGAGACCAACTAATATTTAATAATAATAACTCATGCAGATTTCTATCACAACATCTAAGCTCATACGGTTTTAAATAAAGTTTGCCAAAGCAACGTACATTTAAAGCAAACAAGGACCAAAAAAATGGTAAATAGATCGTAATCTTCACAATCTACAATCTTTTTGACAAGATTATCCGTTATCTTTGAATTTGCTTCTCTTTTCCTTGGATGTCAGATACATTGATTGATAATATAATTGTACCATCACGTGAAGCTTCTGTAGTTTACCGGATATTATCAGATCAGACACATGACATGCCCTTTAAAACGAAACACAACGATATGATATATATGGACTCCGCTCATAACCAGAATGCATATTTTGGTGTAAAATAGCATAGTTATATATATATGCAATACATAGCTCTTCCTCGTTCGTTGCAATACTTAATCAAAAACTCCGGCATGAAGCATCTACCTACTTGAATAATTTGGCTTGAAATTGAAACTGCCAACGTTGAGCGTATTATTAAGTAACATGAAAACTCATTTTCCTCAGCCGTCTCTTGAATCAAAAGCAAAAACACGAACAGCTGATATTTGCGCTTTAATTTTAGCATACAAATAAAATACTTTGCGTGATCTGCTTCTATTTATAAAAAGCAAAATACCAACGACAACATACGACGTCGTATTTTGCATAGCACTCTGGATAATATTCTCTCTTAAACTTGTGAATAACATCATCCATTTGTAGGTTTCAATATCTGAACTTAATCTTCCTCGCAACCGAACCATTTACAGTCAATTTAACCGAAGGTCTATTTGTTAAGAAAATGTATCTCTTTCACATAAACGACGAAATGAAGTATTACTAACAAAACTCTTAACAGTCAGCTAGCGAAAGAAAAAGTATAATTTGCGTTCTTTACGAAGTTAAGCCAATGATGTATAAATATCGTAGCTCCGAAGATTTATCTTCGAAATGTTTTCCACGGCTTTTCCGCACACTAGAGGAGCAAGCCGTCTCAATTTTCGCTATATTAAACTTGCTACGAATCTGCATTGTTTAGATCGTCTCACAGTTCCATCTGAATACCTTAATCACAATTTCATGAGCTACTACTTCAAACACATTTATTTCTATGCCATCATTATGAATTTCATATTATTACAATTTTAGACAGAATTTCGTTTAATACTTCTAAAACTGTAACGAGGCATAACGAGCCACTGGTTTCAGTGTAATCCTTTGCTAAATCTTGTTTCTTTGTTCATCTTTCTGAGAGTGCTGTGTGTACGAGTATTTATAATGTAAGATCCAGAAAGCAATAACCCCAGAGCCGTAGTTGTCAAGCTGCGCAGCATGCTGCTGAGGGATACCATTCTAACCTCAGTGATGAATTACAACAAAGCACACCCCGACAAAAAACTCAACTCGCAACACCTTGGGTACGGCAACTTAGTTAAGCCTGTCTTCGTATCGGAGCACCGGTCACCCTTAAACAAAAAAATTCATGCGGCTGCCAGAAAAGCCGCGAAGGAAAAAGGATACAAATATGTTTGGGTTCGTGACGGCAAAATCTTGATAAGGAAGGAGGATGGACAACAAGCCAAGCATATAAAAAGCCTGGAGGCTGTCTCTTTACTATAAAGGGATCAAAGACGCACAAAGACCGTGATCTTGCTGTCAGAATTCACCATCTATTATCAGAACTTCAGAGGTCTTAAGACTAAATTGCATAATCTTAGGCTAGCCGCCCAACTTAATAACTATGATGTGATCATTGGAACAGAGACATGGCTCGATGACAGCGTAAATGATGGCGAATTATTCGAATCCCGATATATCATTTATCGTAGAGATAGAGCTTCTACTCCTCTTGGAAGCAAAACAGGCGGAGGTGTACTGATCGCTGTTTCTAGGGCGATGGACTCAACACGCGTAACAAAATGGGAATCAGATGCTGAAGATCTGTGGGTCAAGCTCAAAACCGATAGCAGAAAAGGCAACCTATACATCTGTGCGGCCTATTTACCACCACCTGTGCAACTGGCCCCACTTAACTTGATCCTGGACAACGTGGATGCAGTGATTGAATCAACGGGTGGAGATGTAATAATTGCTGGGGACTTCAATCTCGGGTTCATCGACTGGAGCACGGACAATTGTCTCTCCAGCTCACCCTGTACAACTGCTGGGAACTTTGCGAACAGGTTAGGCTATTCACTGGTTGATTTTATGTCGTCAAATAGCATTATGCAAATTAACACTGTTAGGAACTTTTACAACAGAACTTTAGACCTTATTTTATGTAACTTCCACGGTGGATCTGTGAGTGAATGTAAAAATCCAATGTCGCTGGTCGATGTTCATCACCCTCCTCTTGACATCACCATCACGAATATTTCACCCGCAATATTAAAAAGTAAGAGTTCTCTCAAATATAACTTCTGGAAAGCCAACTACGCACTCGTAAATGAGAGGTTGAGGAGCATCGATTGGGCGCGTTTGTTTTCGGATCTGGCGGATGTGGACTTAATGGTAGACACGTTTTACGCACAACTGAATCGAATAGTGGATGAATGTGTTCCTAGACATAATGGACGCAATAACAAATTTCCTATATGGTTTTCAAAATGCTTGATTAGAATCCTCAACGAAAAGGAAAAATTACGACTTCGCTTTAAGAAATACAAAAATCCCAGGGACAAATATGAATACCGTATATTGGAGGAACGTTCTAAAATCATGATCAAAAAGTGCTACAGCACATACGTCAACAACACTGAAGATAACATCAGACTGAATCCGAAGGCATTTTGGTCATTCCTTAAGGCCAAAAAAGCCAAGTCTAATGACATTCCATCTGAGATGTATTGGAGCGGGAAAGTGGCAACTTCTGGAGAAGAAGTGAGTAAACTGTTTGCCTCACACTTTTCTGCCACTTTTGCATCTCCAGCTGGTACAGTCGCGGTACAAACAAAGTCAGAAGAGTACCCTCAGCTTGCGCTAGGAAGCCATTATTTCACAGAGCGAGACGTACTCAAAGAATTAAAAAAACTAAATACCTGCAAAGGTCCAGGGCCTGACGGCCTACCGCCGCATTTCATAAGGCAATTTGCCAAATACTTATCATTACCGCTCAAACTTATTTTTAATAAGTCCCTTATGTCTTCTAAGTTTCCCACGCAGTGGAAAATCGCGCACGTAGTTCCAATATTTAAAAAAGGGGAGCCTAATGATGTTAAAAATTATCAGCCCATATCTCTTCTTTCAATTTTCTCGAAACTGTTCGAATCATTAGTCTATCCTGTACTAACTTCACTCATTAAAACACAATTGGCTACGCAACAGCACGGTTTCTGTACCAATAAATCCACTACCACCAACTTAGTTCACCACATTAATGATATCAGCAGATCCGTGGACTCCGGTGCACAAGTGGACTCAATTTACACTGACTTCAGTAGCGCGTTCGACAAAGTAAATCATGTGCTTCTACTTCAAAAACTTGAGAACTATGGTATGAATGGTCATTTGCTACGCTGGTTTGAATCATATCTTTCAGAACGAAAACAGAGAGTTGTTATAAAGGGTTATAAGTCGCCACTTTATTACTTAACATCTGGGGTGCCACAGGGATCGCATCTTGGTCCTATTCTTTTCCTGGTATTTGTGAACGATATCATACACTCCATTAAAAACTCAAAATGCTCTATGTTTGCGGATGATCTAAAACTATACAAGGAAATTAAATCAAGTACCGACATTGCTTTGCTTCAGAAGGACTTGGACGCAATTCATGAGTGGTGTCATAGTAACATGATGACTCTCAATGCCGTTAAGTGTTATCATATAACATTTACAAGGAAAAAGCTGATTCAGCCTTCAGCATATCACTTAAACGGCATAACTCTTCAGAAAGTCGATACCATTCGTGATTTGGGAGTCCAACTTGATCGTCGACTATCCTTTATCAATCACTTTGACACTATTGTCGCCAAAGCAAATAAAATGTCGGGATTTGTAAAAAGAACTTGCAAGGAATTCCGGTCAATCAGCACCCTTAAGGTTCTTTATATCTCTGTGGTGAGGAGTATACTGGAATTTGCATCTCCTGTATGGAATCCCGCGTATCGTGTCCACATCGACAGAATAGAGTGCATCCAAAAAAAGTTTACGAGATACCTCCGCTACAGATCACAGACATGTGATCGCGAAGCGGATTATCCTCAAAGGCTCTGTCATTTCAGGATGAGCTCCTTGGAGCAACGAAGAAGTTACTCAGACTTAGTTTTCCTTTATAAGACCCTCCACAATTAGGCGAATGTACCGGAGTTGGTTTCAGAGATCGGTCTAAATGTGTCCCGCCGTACCTCATACAGATCCAATTTTAAAACCGAAACATTTCAAATGCCTAAAAATAGAACTAATCTTGGTCGTTCAGCTCCTTTATACCGGTTTTTGTCTAGCTACAATAAGCTGAGCACGCAGTACGCGTGACGGCAATGACTTAAACATATTTTCGAACAGTCTGAATGAATTCAGGCGATACGTTCTTAGTTCTTGATCGATCTGTTTGTTTATTTCTGTTACAAAATGTTAATTGTGTATTTGTGTGACTCCATCCAATGTATTTAATATAATAATTGTGTATGTAATGTAATGTACAATTTAATTTAATTTATCCTATTCTTATTTATAATTAATGTAATAATGATAATGTCCTAATTTATTCGTCATTTTTATGGTTTCAATTTATAATTTAACTAATTTATTTGTATTTTTATAGTTTCAATTTATAATTATTTTATTAATCCAATTTTATTGATGTTTTTTTTTATATTAATTTTTTAATTATACTGTATTTCAATTTAACTACTTGTCATTTTAAATTCAATGTAAACGGTGTAAATTTTTATTATTGATTATACAAGTGCTGTGCACACCTATAAGTGACAAATTCACCGCAAAGCTGTTGATATAGAATTTAATGTAATGATTTAGTGAATAAGTCGTTGGTGTGTCAATAAATAAATACAATTTTAGACAGAATTTCGTTTAATACTTCTAAAACTGTAACGAGGCATAACGAGCCACTGGTTTCAGTGTAATCCTTTGCTAAATCTTGTTTCTTTGTTCATCTTTCTGAGAGTGCTGTGTGTACGAGTATTTATAATGTAAGACAGTGCTCGCAAAGAGAAAAAAAAATCCTCGCTCAAAGCCATTAGATTATCAGTACTTACAAATTACTTTATACATTTTTCATCACAGCAGCTACCTCGCTGTTTCTGAAGCGAGCTCACGCGCCGGTTCTTTAATTTCTCTTATCGTTGTAAAGAATTTTTCTCTCGTGTCATTGAATGGGAAAGGAAGCCTCTTTGACGTCGACTCTCGTCCCATTGTCAGCTCGTGTCTTTGTTTAGTAGTGGTCGTATTCTCCTATTTCCATACTTCATCGATATTGTTCCTGCATATGCCTATCATGTTAACCTACTTTGTTGTAAAATTCTGACGTTATTGTACACACTCGGCGATAGATAGTCGTTGAGAGAGAGTGGCTGTCTATGGAGTCTATAATTGTGAGCTTTAATGACTACTCTTATTACTACTCTATATAATACCTACTTGTTTAAAGGTATGATAACAAAGTTATCGCTGGAATGCATAGTGCACTACGACTATTTCCATAATTTTATTTTTATTGATTAAAATCACAATTATAAGTACAATTTTAATTTTCGATCAGTTATTTCAAGTTTTTTCTATGGACGACTTTGTTTGACGAGTCACTAATGACGTGAATGTTTATCGTTCCAGCCGATGGCATGACCTATTCGTTCGGCGTGTTCTATGCAGAGTTCCTGACCTACTTTGATGAGGGCAAAGGCAAGACCGCGTGGATCGTGTCTATCCTCGTAGGGGTGACACTTAGCTCGGGTAAGTAATCAAGTTAATACAACGCAATTCTGTCTTTGAACATTGAACTCGGCCGAAATAATGATCCCATCAATGGAGTGCTTATGTGTTGGAACCCGCAACCGTGCCCGACCCAAATGATGTAGTGTCGAATCCTAGATTGTATCTTTGCGTATAGTAAAGGTTTTTGAACCTCAAAACCACATTTGCGTTCCAATTGAACATTATAATACATTTTAAAACAGATGAATCATTTTGCAATTATTCATCGATATGGTTTGGACTCTAGTCCTTTGCAGCATGTGCGAGATAACAAAAACAGCATGATACCCACACTAAGTATATTCAAAAGCAAAAATCTACGCTAACACTATAGGTTATAAACCAGAAATTGAGTTTCTAAATTATTAATCATCCAAAAACAGTTACTTTGATTCCCTTATCCCTGAACAAAACTCATTAATATTGTTTTACTCAGGCATTACAGTAGGTAATTTTACAAATTCAGTAGAGTCGGTTTCATATTGCAACAACATTTTAATGATTCCAGGTCCAATATCGAGTTCGTTCGTGAACCGCTGGGGATGTCGCGCGGTGACGGTGGCAGGCGCGCTGCTTGCATCGGTCTGCGTGGTCCTATCGGCCTTCGCCAACAATGTGCTCACGCTCATCGTCACCATTGGCATCGGCACCGGCTTTGGCTTCGGCCTTATCTACCTCCCTGCCATCGTCAGCGTCACTGTATGGTTCGAACGTTACAGAAGTCTTGCCACGGGTAAATATTTTTTGGTATACTTAAAAAAATATATAAAAATGCTAACTTGCCTTCAGATATAACAATTTTTAAGTTTGATGTTTCTATTTTCAGGTATCGCAGTATGTGGTTCAGGCCTTGGAACATTCTTGTTTGCACCACTGACATCAATTTTAATTGAATACTACGGTTGGCGCGGTGCTATGGCTATTATCGGTGCCTTAATACTGAACTGTGTGCCATTAGGCCTTATATTTAAACCCGTTCCTGAAATCCCACAAACACCAGTCACAGAACCAATGCTGCCGAAGAAAAATAAGTCTCCACTAAAAAGATCTCAGAGTACAGAACACGTCCTCAGAGCTAATGGAAAAGTTGATGATAATGATATTGCAAGACTGACACTGTCCCAGCCTGCCTTAAACAAACCTCATGAACAAAAGCCACCTCACTCACGGCATGGTAGTGGGATCATGCAAAGGCCGGACGTTTTATATCAAGGCAGCATGACAAGTCTAGCCAGATTCAGATCAACGTCTCCTGAAAGAGTATTCACCAACGTCGTCAGCACGAAAGAAGAACCAGAAGTGAAATGTGGCTGGTTGCCTTGCTCAACAGAATTCAAAGCAGCGCTCGGAGAGATGCTCGATATGTCACTCCTCGTGGACCCTATTTTTATTTTGTTCGCTGCATCGAACTTTTTAACTAGTATTGGATTTTATATACCTTATGTTTACACTGTGCCAATGAGCGAATCGCTAGGAATTGAGAATCCACCATACCTTATTTCCATAATTGGGGGATCAAACTTGGTGGGAAGAATAATTCTTGGTTACATAAGTGATAAGCCGTGGGTAAACCGCTTGCTGGCTTATAATGTGTGCCTTACAATCGCGGGCATTGGTATGTATATCGAATTGATCTTCTTCGATAACCAAGGATTTAATTGTATTCAAATGATTATAATTATTAAATAACACATTGTTTTTAGGTACAGCAATGGCCATGGTCTGCTGGGAGTTCTGGGGTCTCGCTTTATACGCTACCACATTCGGCTTTTGTATCGGTGCCTATGTAGGACTGACTTCAGTCGTCCTTGTGGATCTACTAGGTATCGAAAAGCTCACAAATGCATTTGGTCTCCTCCTACTATTCCAAGGAATTGCTTCCCTAATAGGACCACCATTTGCAGGTAAACTATCTATGGTGTACATTAGGCATAGCTAATAAGTTCCGTCGCTTTAAATAAATGATTAATTAATATTTTATCATGCAGGGTGGTTGTACGACACGCTCCATTCGTATGCGCCAGGCTTCTACGTGGCAGGCGGTACGATATCACTGAGTGGGTTGATTCTATTCTTCATCCCCGTGATCGAGAGGAGACAGCAGAGGCGCTGGGAGGAGAGCACGGCGCTGGAGCAAATATAGCAGGCCGCGACAGGGGGCGGGGGGGCGCGCGCGTGCCCGCTCATCGTGCTGTGCAGCCCCTCCACGCGCAGCGCCTCCAGCTCCGACTCGTACAGTAACAGGGTATACAAAACTACAATAATAGATGAGAAAAATAATTATTATGTAAATGATGAAGAAGATTGTGTATTTGTAAATATCGATACGATGGATGAATGCGGCGAACGTTTCGATGAAGACCATCGGACCCATTCCAGAGGACGTGTTGTGTGTGCGTGCGAGATGTGTCAGTAGTTAGTGATAAGAAAAAAGGTGCAATATAAATCTATACTTTCATCTTTACATCCATTTGATTAATTTAAAACTTAGAATATATGAAGTGCCGCTATAAAATCTACGTTTCCTATGAAATGCAACCGATCGATTTAAGTAGTTTTAAGTAGTATATAATTAAGTTGTATGATAAATATATCTATGTATAATACAAATACTTATTATATGAATAGGATTACTGTAAAAAAGTACATTGTAGTCCTTACTTTCGTGAAGCGTTGCGATACGTAAAATTTCACTTGGCTGTTATTTGACACTATCAATGGACAAATTTGAATAAATAAGTATCTTGGAAGTGTCAGCTAGTCGTGCTGTATTATGTGCGTGTAACTTTACTCCATAATGTATGGCCTTACCGTGGACCAATCGTGGGTAGTATGTGATGTCATCAAAAGTACCTAGTAAAGGCCAATTGTGCTTTTTGTAAATTTAGAAATAATTAATCAAAAACATGATACGGCGGCTATTTCAATTTCTTGATAGGCTACTGTTATTTTCTTTTAAGTAGGAATATTTTTCCACGTTGTGTTCAGTAGTTAATTTGTTGATTAGGACTTAGGTTGAATTCAGTTTCTTCCTTCACTAAAATATACATGTAATGTACATTTCGACTGAATTAGGTAACCATACAATGTATCATACTATGTAACTGGACTGCGCTGATATTCTTCGTACAAATCTTTTTCTCTTTGTATTATATTGTTGGCAATCTTGTAACCGTATTTAATACGGTTTCATACATTATTTAATGTTAATATTATGTATACTATACATAAATATCTAAAATTATAATATATTTAAACTGTCTATGTCTTTTCTATATAAATCCTGAACTACCTGTTTACAATTTATAATCTTATTTTACACAAACAATAAATTAATAACTGATTTTATACAGTATTATATCAAGGAAATCGTAAGTAGCTACAAAGGCATATAATTTCTACATTAGTCACACGTACAATAAGACCTTCACAGTCAGACCTTCATTAATTCCTATGCGGTAAATGTGCCATGGTGTGTATACGATTTAAAATGAATAATGTAGTCATATAGCTCTCTCACAACAAATAAGCCTTGTAATTGGAAAAGTCCTAATATTTCTTTAGACAGTACAATAAAAGTTAAGGTCTTCTTTGTGGCCAACAATTTATAGTAGGTAGACATAAATTATGACTTACCTACACAAGCGAAAACCAGGAGGCTGCTGATCAGCAACCACACCATCGTTTTAAGGCTTCTACATAGGCGACACAAAGGCCCCGCGTCTCGCGCTACGAGCGGTGACTTTGTGTCGCGCGACTAGTCGCGCCTGTATGTAGAAGCCTTTATTGCATTAGTCTATGAGTAACTTGTCTTATGGCTCCCCCATTATTACAAGAGATGGTCGTACTTTTAGTAACTATCGCCAGGAAGGCTGATTCAATATTTAGTGGGTGTTAGGCCCTCCTCTGATGAGAATGGTGACGGTTTGCCCGCATGCGGCTGGCCAAATTACTATGTATTGCCGCTAGACGAATTATGGTTACAAAAAATTTACAATAACTGTGAAGGCTGATAACTGTAAGGTATTATGATATGAGTAGCACCTGTGTGAATAGTACCTATACAAACTGACGATATTCATCAGCTGGTTCACTAAATATGGCCGCTCAAAGAGACAGCTAGTGTTGTCAATTGCGCGTGAATGTAAACAAACATTATTCTGGCCACCAATCACCGAATGTTGGCATCACAGTCTAACAAAGACGTCCCAATGACGTGTTATGGTTACAAAAAATTTACGATCAGTAGGTAGGCTGATACTTGTATAGTATTAAAGTATGCGCAGTACCTATGTGAACAGTAGTAGAAGCCGGTTCAGGAACTTCTCACCAGAGGAGCCCGGCCGTCTGTTGAGAACCTACACCCACTAAATGCTGAATCAGCCTTCCTGGCGATAGTTACCAAAAGTTCAGCTATATCTTAAACTACATCCTTAATAACACAACTTTTATGATTTACGAAAAAAGTTGTAAATGGAAATTGCTGCCAAGAAGATATAATAATGAGGACCTGCCGTCGGAGAATATATTAAAGAGACAAAATTACAAAAATATCCTACTTTAATCATTGAAAACATGTAGCATTGGTAATCAAGTATAAATATTTAAAAAACAACACTAATAACTAAGTATGTGTTGTTCGGCACATGACAAAAAACGATCAAAATAAGTAACTGCAATGATATCGGTAAGTATTGTTAGTTAGTCTTCCTTGTCATCATTTTCGTCTTCATGTCCCGTCACAGCGTACAAATTGAACATTTTTCCGCGCACGCGATCGTCTACCAGGAACAGTGCTATAGCGGTCGGCGCAGGCGCCACCTGGAAATTAAAGTAAGTAAAGTTAATTACAATCTCAAGTAACCAAAAATATAAGTTTTGAACGAGGTCGAAGTACTTTAAATTAGATCAGATCATCATAGAAGAAATGATCAAATGATGGAATGATCTTATTGAAGAAATGGAGGTCTAACAGACAACTCTGAACAATCTGACTTGTGGTATTATGAATATGAACCTCACATCCCTACAATCCATTTTCTTCAAAATCTAAATATTTTATTATTTATTTTTTTATTTTATTTCAAATAACGTCAGAAGCTAGGTGCACGGTTCCAATTGGTCGTTTCCTATGGAGAAGAGCCGGCAAGAAACTCCACGGTTACTCTTTTAAAAATAATTGGCTTTTACAATGTTTTCAAATTACAGTGTTAATAGGTATGGGAGGACAGTGTAGGTCAACAAGTACCTGGTACTTAACAAAATAGGAAATGGTCATCAAATACAGTGTATCTTGTGGTGCCGGACGTAAAGAATAGCACCACCCTATTTATTCCAGTGGGTGTCGTAAAAGGTGACTAAGGGACTTACTAGAGAATGGGAAGCAGTGTTCTATAATAATATGCATTTAACACCTTACGGCGTTCGCCAATCCGCCTGCCAAGCGTGGCGATTATAGCAACTGCCCCCAGCAGTGAACGTCTTTCGGTTGGAATGATGATGAAGGATGATCTATTAAGCCTACAATGTTCACACATTTCACAAAATATAAAAAAAAAAAACTTTATAAAGTATTATTAAAATAATAAAACAATGATTGATTAATCCTTCAACATTTGAAGGAATCAATAAAATGACTACCTTGTGGATTTTAACTCTAAATGCGTTTGATAAGCTCCTCCATATAAACTTGTGACTTACACTAATACCTAATGAAAATGTAAATCTTTAGTCATGAAATGCCTGTAAATACTAGCTTCTACCCGCGACTTTGTCCACGTGAAATATCTTGTTCCGCCGGACCCACTGCGCTATTACTTCATATTCGCTTAGCTTTTTTTTTTACTCGGCTCCTAAAGGTCTTACCGTGATATTAAACAGCCTTAACCCTTCCTCAATAATTGGGCTATGAAATGCAAAAATATTTTTTCTAATCCGGGTGGGTATTTCCAGAGATTACCCCCTACATCCGCAGACCGCGTATCGGCAAGCGTTGTGTGGGACGCCCCCCCGAGCCTGTCCGAAAGGGATATCGTGACCCTGGCACACAGGCATTTGAAGGAACACGGTGGGTTTTAGTCTGTAAAAGTCTGACACGCCCTCCGCCCAGAGCGGGAGAAGTTATTTGATAATTTCCCACCCACAAAAAAAAAAAAAGCTAGATGGACCGACGACCTTAAAAAGGTGGGTGGCACAGACTGGATGCGGAAGGCGGAGGACAGGGTGTTGTGGCGCAGCCTGGGAGAGGCCTATGTCCAGCAGTGGACTGCTAATAGGCTGAGTTGAGTTTGATTTGACCCCCTACATACAAACTTACAAAAGTTACAAACAAACAAATTTTACCGTTTAATAATAGAAAGAAGAAAGAAAGAAAGAAACTACGTTTATTTGCGGTAAACATAACGCAAAGAAAAAAAAACACAAAAATAAAGAACAAGTTGAGGGAAAATATGCGTCACATTCACGCAAAACGGCCGTCGCTCAGCATAATGCTGCGACCCTATGCGAGCGAGACAGAACCCCAGCGCTGGTTTTCAGCGACAGCCGGCGTTGACGAGATGACGTCAAACCGGTGCAGCATTAGGGCGACTTGCAGCATTTACTTAAATCTCGATTTAAACTCGACTTAGGCTTAAACTTAATTTAACGACTTGCATGTCATCGATTTAGCTTAAATCTCGATTTAAATAAACGTCTAAGTTAAACCGGCCGTCGTCGTCCGGGTCGGTTTAGAGTTGTTAAATCTCGATTTTAGAGACAGTGGTATTTTAAATTATATTTGTGAAAATGGATTTCTTTTCGCTTAATCATGATGATTTGTTACCGGATGATGACGAGGAGATCGTAAAATATTTAGACACTCCGTTTTTCTCTCGTAGAGTGTACATTAAAAGCGATTTATTTAATACATTACGAACTGACGAATTTTTGAAACGGTTCTGTTTAAGTAAACAGAGTACAAAGCTCATTTATGATAAAATGATCCTTAACTTTCCACGTGATTTTAACAGGTAAGCTTTCTTCAGTTATGCACATAGCACAGAGCACTATTTGTTACTGGTACGCCAACGAAAACTAGAAAATAACCCGAGACTACAACCAATTTGATTTCGATGTTTCACATCTGCCAGGCGTCCCGTTACGGTTTACAGTTTTTTTCTTTATATGCAGAACTGAGTTGCCATCACTTTTTATTTAAAAACTGAACGCAAAGAATTAATTGTGAATGTAATATTGACTAATCTCAGTTTAGTTAAATCGAATGTGAAAAGTGACCGTGCAAGACATGCCTAATAAGATTTAAGGTAAGTCGAGTTTAGGGCAAAATCGAGATTTAATTAAACCGAGATTTGTATCATTTTGCTGCAAGTGGCCCGAGGTAAAAATATAAACAAAATAAGAAATAAAATAAATACAATAATTCGTTCTTTACGTTTATATAAATATAATATCTGGATAATATATATAATAATAATAATTATAATATTATTAAGTAAGGAAGACTCATCTCACAGAGAGGATGCCTGTGTCCCAGCTGTGGGAACATTATAGGCTGATTATGTTATGTTAAGGCGCAGATAAATGATTTTAGTGACTTTTAAATCTGTAATTACGCCTTCATATAATGCAAGTAAGTTATGCAAAAAAATATGTTAAACTAGAACGCATACACATCAATTCTATATGTGAATATTTAAGTATTGTAGTAAAATACTTACTGAAATAAATTCTGGAAGTAATGTCTACCCATAAGCTACTTAAGATATATTCATGTTTTATTTTTGTGTGAATAGACTGTTTTATTATCTATAATTCTATCTGTGATTTTTTTCAAATATCACATTTTCGTTACTAAAAATAAATATTTCCTATGAAAGTTAATGGTTGCGCGGCGTGAGCACGACGCGCATTTGTATGGCCGAGGTCAACGGCGATTATCTGACCCTTAAGTATGGAAAACAGTGTTCTTTAAATTATTTCGTGGTTCTCTACAAGTTGTATGGCCAAGGTCAACGACGATTATCTGACCCTTAAGTACGGACAACAGTGTTCTTTAAATTATTTCGTGGTACTCTACAAGTTGTATGGCCCAGGTCAACGGCGATTATATGACCCTGAAGTATGGAAAACAGTGTTCTTTAAATTACTTCGTGGTTCTCTACATGTTAATATTGTTCAGATTAACACATACAAAAATACTGATGTCAGATTGAGTATCATTAAACGCATACACATACCTATAGATATTTCTCATTTTTACGATCAAAGCGTTTAAAGAGTTATAGTGATTTATTTGGCAGACAGCATCGTGTTCGCACTGTGAGTCACTTCTGAATTGGCGTCTGTAGAGTAGTGGTCACTGCATCATGTTGCAATAACGTCACTCTTTATAAACGCTTGAACCACATTCAAGGCGTACGCACTATTTGATGCACCATTAAGTAGGCGTGGGTTCGTAATTATAGCGTAAATGTTACGATACACACGCCTTATTATTTTTCCAGGTCGGAAGTGCCTGAAGAACTTTAGTGACTATCAAATAGACTACGTTAGATTTCTTACCTATCGAAATCTATAGTGCTCAACTGCTCATGGTATGAATTTTAATTATTTCTGTGACCGCTAGGGGCGCTGTCCAATATTTCATATAAATTATTTACGGAGAAGCTAGCGGGTTTTGGCCATGTAAACTCATAGTAGGGCTACAGAATGCGTTTTCAAATCCTCCTCATGTAAGCTTGAAATGTAAATTCAACGGACACTGGGCAAACCACTGCCAACTTGCTGACTAGACTAGCTAATATTTTGACCATAGCATTAGCTATTATAGTTACTTTTAGTTCATATAGTTCATGCCGACATGAAGAAAAGAAGAAGCAGGTAGGATATTCCAGCGAGTGTTCTGTAAAACAAGAACAACCGACCAATAACTGCTGTCAACAGGCTTGGAGGACAAATTATTATAAAAGAAGTAGTTAATGGTGTTATTACCAGACAAGAACACGCTATCCACCCGATGAACGTAAACGCATCGCTTTTATGACACCTACTTATGGAGGGAATTTCCAACGAATGGTTGTCTTAACATTTAACATAATACTAAAATACATAATTCCCAAAGTACATAAAATCTATAGATACTTTTAATTGGTCGCTGACTAAAACATAAACACATAAATCACACCTTCAACACCAACATTCACACCCCTATATCACACACACCGCCACCTCACACATACTCCCCCCCACACACACACATAACACTGTGCGCATTTCTCATTCCATATTTATATAATTTTTTGTATTCTTAAAAACCTTTGGCATACTTTCAAAATTATTTATTGTTTATTCTCTCACACATATATATATTCAATGTAAATTGGAAGAGCGGAACCACCTAATACAAGCAAATCTTTGCTTATTAGGTGACTCCAAACTTAACAATGTAATTTACATAAGTTGATGATATGTAACACATTTTTTTTTTATCATGCATTGACACCGTAAAAGATAGATATATGCCAGTGACTTTGAGTGGTTAGCTTGCGTGTTCTGTACTGAGCTTACGCAACGCGTCGTACGTTCAGCCAGTAATAGGACTCGCCCATCAAGGAGCGCTGTCCCCAATTTGACGCATTATTAATTTATTATACACAAAACAAAAGGTATTTTAATAAAACGCGTATACTAAAAGATCAATAATTAAATGATCTTTAAATTGGTGAAGGTTTCAGAAAAATACGCTTGGTAGATTTTGCGCCATTCTCAGTTTTTTATCAGCGTTAGACATACTTTACTTTACAAATTAATTTCACTATGTACTATAAACATAATCTAAAATATTTACATAATTAAGTTATTGAGAAAATGCCTCTCAAAAATGAATCTCTCTTTTCTAATTTAACATATATTTTTTTCAAATCATTAACACTACTCGTTTAGACGTGATCTTCAGTATAAAATCATTAAAAGCTCACCCAATGGATCCACATAGCCCACATGGTGTAAGCTCCTGGAGGTAGCGGCAGTACGTCGACATACATAAAGTGTGACGTCACCACGCTTCCTCTGATCAGTGCGATGGGGCTCCAGCACAGTAGGTTCACCACCGTTATAACTGTTACACTCTGGAATAATGTAAAAACAAAATATATTTTTATTTTACTTTTCTTTTAATTCCAACTTTTTGTCAGAAAAGAAAGCAAACCCTACGCGGTAATTTCGTAACAAACTAGCTTTTCATTTAGCCTTAGCCTTTCATTTTGACAGTAAAAAAAAACCAGTCAAGAGCGAGTCGGACTCGCGCACCGAGGGTTCCGTACGTATATATGATGTTGATGATTTCTGAAAAGCTGTGCTATTTAGAGACATTGTTTTATTTTTCCTGTAATCTTTACATACACTTCTTTCACATAGAATAATTTCAGATTTTTATCTATGCAAACTTCGGAGATAAGGGGGGGGGACGGTATTTTTTTTTACTTTTTTCTTAAAATTTCCTTCAAAATCTTTCAGATTGTGATAGAAAATGTGTTATTCAAATATCCCGCTGGTTGAAATATTAAATACTTTATCTTATTATTAGTACAGTTTTGACATTAATAATTATGAAGCTACCTTAGAGTAAAGGTATAAAAAAAACTGAAAATAACCTTACAGTGTTCGCATGAACTTCACTACGTTTATGAAATTTATTAATTTATTACGCATTACATATAACCCATCAGCATTCTCGGGTAAAGATTTTCGTTTAAACTCACCCGAGTAAAATTTTGATTCCTCAATGAGCACGGCAATTTTCTCTGCACCATACGAGCCCATAAAAGCATCATCGTCCTGAAACATAAACGTCCATTGGAAAGAGCAATATATAATGTGTTTAGAAACACATGTTGTAACCAGGAATATTTTTCTAACAAATCATTTATGTTTAATAATTTTTCTTTAGTTACACAAATTGACTCAACTTCGAATGAGTACAAATTGTATTGTTGTCAATAGCTCCTGTCAGAGTTAACTAGGTATACGGCATTAATTGTGTGCCACTATACATCGCTATATAAGCTGTCTTCTCCCAATGCGAATTACTATTTAATTAACATGACTAATTTGCATTACCAGTTAAGCCTCTCTGATTTAGTCAGTTAGTTTACTCAAGTCAACTTGATGCAAACGCAAATTGGTTTGATTAATTAATGAATAACGATGGTTATGTAGTTATGTTGACCTACTTTGGAATACGATTAGATTTGATTATAATATGCTTTTGAAAGAAACTTCTAATACTTACATGACGATGGTAGGTTTAACGCTTCGAAGAACAAGAATAGCTATGATGAAATTCCTCTGCCAAGTCTCTGGTAACACCATATCAAAGGTGCATGATGTGCATTGGAAATCAAACCCATACTTTCCAACTCCGAGCAGTGGCGGAATAGAGTAGAGGCAAGAAAAGAACACACACAGACAAACATACAAGTAGTAATGGTTCTTTTGTATCTGCCAACCTTGAACATTTTTAAACAAGGATAATTCAGTAAAATAATAAAAATACAACAGAATTTAATAATGAAACACTTACCGTTATTAATGTATTTTGCAACAACATATCTTTCAATACAGACGTGAGTTAGGCATTCGACCTCGAACACTGCCAAAAACGTCTCCAAGAAAGCAAAAAGTTCACAAGAGAATGTTTCAAATCCGTACAAACTGAAAGGTCAGTACACTTACAGCCATTAAGATTTACAAAGAATTGCAGTTCAGATTAAATATACTTTAATGATGAAACTTTAAAGAATTAAAATAAGTTTTTGTGAGCATAAGAACATTAATACTTTGTTACAAAAGAAAAAAACATAATAAGCTATGTTGCATTATGAATTAACCAAGGCGTAGAGAATATGTAAAGACAATTAATCAGTTACGAACTAATTTGCATTTTTATTGCACAACAAACAACCTTCATGATCTAAATTTATCACAATGACAAAGTGAATAAACAAAAGGTAGTTTAATGCAAATAAAATGCTCCCTTCCTACTCACGTTTCCATGTATTTGACAAGGGGCAGGTGCAAAAACGTCGGTACAATACGTCTGATACAGGCTACCATGGTAAAATTTGCCAGGTTACGATAACTCTCATCAAATCGAAGGTTTGTAAACAGAAGAGTTACGCTTAACCAAAAACTGAATATGACTGATAATAGGCCTGAAAAGATTACATCTTTAAAAAAAAAATAACTCAAATCACATCTCAATCATAAATCAAAATTAAAATGAAGACACTGAAGCGACTGACTTTAATCAATAAAGTAAAGAGTTACCTGTTACCTGTGACAAAAAAACCTTGTTGCAAAACGATTCTCTCGTCATTACCAAATACTTCTTTCCAAACACAAACTTCTGCGTGGTTCTCACTATATCTTTCCAATGTCATCTTTAAACACTGGTGTAGGTATGTATCAAAGATCTTGAAGTAACTACTGATATTTTTGAGATTACTGATGTCTCCAGATTTTCAATGGAGATAAAAGATGTCAATGTTATGCCCTATACGAGTCTAGAAGATGTGTGGCAAGATTCGTTAAGAGCCTGATGTGTGCAGTGTGCGAAACTTGAAGCTCAAATTGCATCTTGGGTCTCTAACCAGTTAATTCATGCTCTGCCTCACCTATTGTTTTGCCAGTAGTACTTAGAAGAATAGTGCGTGAATGTACCTACTGGACAAAAGACAACGCAGTTAAATGCTGGAGTTTTAAATACAAGTAGATCGTGCCTGTGGAGCTTAAACTTTTATTATAAGCGTAGGGATATACATTTCAAATGTGTACACAATTCTTTTATAACTTCATAGACTGCCGCTGATCTTTTCTTGGGAGGGCGTCATTTGAAATACCTCCGGTACCCTATATGCACGTGAAGTATGCTAAGTCTCCATCATTATGCTAAGCTCTGTTGTACCGCTTGGCTCGTTCTGGTTGAAGAAGGGCATAATGTTTACGCATGCGTCCAAGGAGTGCAGCGCGCAGTCTCTCATCGCCGGCAATGAAACATAGTACTGGAACACTTGTTGCCGCCTGCAAAAAAGTTATTCTCAAAAATCGAATTGTAAACTAACTCCTTAGATTGAGATAAATCCATCTTTTCAAACATTGATTTAACAAGTTAAGCATCCTTACCTCTGAAGCAATGGGTGCAATTACCGCCAAAGCAGGTGGCACATGTGGTCTATATCCATATATAAGTAATGGCAGCCACTGCCAACCAGCCAAAATGGCAGCAGGTATCCATAGTGCTAACGTAGCTACACACACGGCGTGAATACTCTGTAATTTATATCAATTAGATAACGTTAAAGTGTACACTAATTATAACTGCTCTACATATTTACGTGGAAAGATTCTCCGAGATTTTCATGGAAATTCCAGTTGGCCCAGAATTCAAATTCTTTGGAATACGAGTATACGTACTTACCAAGTTTGGCTCGTGATGAGTACCTATTAGATGTTGATTTTACTTCTTGAATCAAAAGAGAGAGATTTTATTTATACATATTATTTGGGATAACTAATTTATTTTACTGGAGGTATATCGAAAACCTTATAAAAAATTCTACCATATGTGAAATTTTGTACCTGCGTCAGCCGTGTTTGTTCCTTTTGTTGTTCTCCGTTGTAGAATATTCTTTCCAATCGCACCGCCTTTCCCATATAGTAGAATCTGTGAACAATACTAAACCTGGTTAACTCATCTCATGTCGTAATATTTTCAATGTGTACTAGATATTTAAACAAAATCCACTTACATAGAAATTACCGGTATCACCCCACAAACAAGGATGTAAGGAATGCTAAATCCTATATGTTTAGCTCCAGAAGATATCGACGGCCAGAGAAATGTGCAAGACGTTCCGGTAGAATCACAAGAATATTTTCCATAACCAAACAGTGGAGGAGTGGCGAATATAACTGAATTAAACCAACTGAGGCCAACCAGTGACCAATAGAATCTCGTGTAAAGTGATCTTTCTGAAATATAAACAAACATAAATAGCAATAACAACAGCTGTGAGAAAGCACACTACATTATACATATTAAATTAGCATACGTACCACGTCTGTAGTACTTTGCTAATAAATATCGCTCCAAAACTGCCACAAATAAAGCAGTCATTTGAAAGACACCAAAGAATTGATTCAAAAATGCAAATAGTTGACAGCACGAAGGACCAAAGAGCCATCTAAAACAATATTAATTTTGTAGTGGTATTGGATTTGCTTTCGGATAATATTTAAAATGCACAACATAAGTAGAACATTTACCTTTTTGCTACAGCTGATGATCCCGCAAATGGAAATCCGACGAGATTTCGACCAAGTGACGCTGTGCACAGATTAAGTACCAAAATATGACTCCTAAATACGAGCAGGTGACTGTGGATGAATGTGGCAAAAAGCCAACCGTTGAGCAGCACCCCGAACACACCTATTGAATTATGACCCACGTTAAAATAATATAATGCAAATACACAGACACTTCTCTCGAAATGCGTAGAGTTATGTTTTGGACGGCAATTGAACTAATTAGAAACTAACCGAATACAAAAAGGCAAGCTCCCAGTAGCAGTTTGTAAGAACCATCGAAATAATACCACGGACACTCATCTTCCAGATCCTCAAACAAGGTTTGCATATCTGAGGAACAACCACTTGCTGTAATCACTGCGCGTCAGGCACCGCGGAAATGTTCGGGAGGTGATAGTAGTGTTTATTGGGCATTTAGATATTTTTTCATAAACACATAAACGTCCACGTAGTGCAAGTGGTTACAGAGACTGGTCAGGTTGTCGAACCACCGCGTAGGGACTCGCTACGACAAAGGGAGTGGATCTAGTTTCATTCGCTGACGCCACTTTGTGCGCGCCATCGAGGGCGTGAACGTGCCGCATGTCCTGCTACGGTGAACAAGCTGAAGTAAGTACTTGACGAATCATGGAAATAAGTTGCCTGTTCATATTTCCATCAGCATACTTTTACATTTTCTCATCAACTGTATTGTTAAGATCGAAGATGTCGATATGATTTTTTTTTTACAGAAATGCATAGTCTAGTATTGCTTTGACCATATTGCATGCCAATGCTGAGCACTTCTGTAAGTAAAAGGTGGCTTTACTCCAAAAACTTCAAAATTAGTTACTGTATGTGTACTCGTATAGTGACCAACTACAGTTAAATTAGTTTTAAAGGTATGCTTTCAGGCACATTTTAGCTGTTACATTTGTTTTCATATATACTTAGTCTTCAGCTAAAATAGCTCTTTCTATTTACAGTTATTGGTGTCCGTAAATCTTGAAGAAATATTAAAACAGAGACATAAAAATGTATGTACTTTTGTTGAAATTCTGTTGTATTCAGCAAAAACTAGAACTTTTGATTTGATAATATTGAATGAATATCTACGTCGTAATTCTGTTGTATGTGCCATCTGAGAGCCATAAATAAAATCAGGATCGGAGGAGGAGGGCAATCCGCGCGGTCTATAGAATGGGTCCTCGTGAGTCCCTTAGAATCAAATTCAAAGAAATTGATGTACTAACTCTGCCTTCTCTTTATATCTTAGAAAGTATTATATGTTCGCAAAAACTTAGGCCTTTTTAAAATAAGAAGCGATTTCCATAATATAAATACACGTAGTAAACATGAAATTGTGATACCCAAATTTAGATTAACTAAAACAAGCAAGTCATTTCTTATTAACAGTATCCGCTTTTATAACAAGTTGCCAAAGTTTGTTACAGAACTTAGCGATGGAAAATTCAAAACCCACATCAAACGTGTCCTTATCAAAAAAGCATATTAGATTAAAGACTACGTTGAAGACAAGGAAGTTGAATGCAGCAGAATTTGAAGCATTAATTCCTTCTGCACATGTGGCTTCCCTGGTACCTCATTAACGGCAAAAATATGTAAATGTCTAATAACTGCTCCCAAGTTGCGATGTTTATGTTATTTATTTTTTACATACTTCCTTGACATAATCGATGTATTTTTGATTTCAACAAGGCTCTAACTTTTATTATGTTAATCATAATTTATACAGTTTTTTTTGTTAATGTGAGGACGTTGTAGGCTTAATATACTGTAGATCTGTAGACCATTTTCTATTTTGTTAAGTACCTGGTACTTTTGACGGACCTACGCTGTCCTCTCATACTTTGAAAATATTGTAAAAGCCTATTTTTTTTTTTTTTAAAGAGTATCCTTGGAGTTTCTTGCCGGCTCTTCTCCATAGGAAACGACCAATTGGAACCGTGCACCTAGCTTCTGACGTTTCATAAGTGCCCATGTAGGCTTATGTGAAATAAAAATATTTTTGATTTTGATTTTGATTTGGAAAATAAGTACCTAAACGGCTATTGATGCGTCGTGCTCCATGGTGACGCGTGCGATACGTAGAACGTCTAACGGTTAACTGCGTGGGGGGTGGAGCAGTGTGACAGTGGCGGGTGTGGCGTCTTGTGTGGCCCGTAGCGACCACAAGTGGCGAGTCGCCAACACTGCTGTAGCGTGTGGCCGCCATCGGCTACACGTGTACGGCGCATCTATACAAAATATATGAAAAAGTGCGTTAAGTCGCTGTCGCTGGCCACCAGTGGCTGTGGTCGGTGACCCGTTTGCGCCGAGCCTTAATACTCGGTAAGTCGAGGCCGTTACCACTAGGCCACCACTGCTCGTACTAAACGTTTTATTTTTATTTTTATATTTTACAATGTTTGTAAATATGTGAGCACCATGTATCTATCACATAATTAATTTATCTGTCATTGCTTCATTATTAATTCTTTTTACCTATTGTGGTATAGTAATTTTATTGTAGGTGCATCGTCTTCACATATAATTAAATAATTGATGTACCTATACAAAATATTGTAAAACATTTTAAAAGAGTAACGGTGGAGTTTCTTTCCCATTCTTCTCCATACAAAGCTACCTTTTGGAAGGGGTGACTAGAATCAATTCTATTTTATTTGTACATTTTGACGTTCAAAAGTGCCATATATGTGCCTATTTGAAATAAATAATTTGACTTTGACTTTGACTCGTAGATAGTTATATTCATTCAATTATCAAAACAAAAGTTCTAGTTTCTGCTGAATACAACAGAATTTCAACATAAGTACACAAATTAAACAAAGAAACATATACACAGACACTAATGTCTGTGTATATGTTTCTTAAAGATTTACAGACACCAATAACTGTAAATAGAAAGATCTATTTTAACTCTAAGATTATATATGAAAACAAATGTAACAACTAAAATGTGCCTTAAGCATTAATTTAAAACTAATTCAACTGTAGTTTGTTCATCAGGCAAATTAAATTAATCTACTAGATAAATCTTCCGGTAACTAATGAAACGCCAGCGCAGATGTTTTTGTATATATTTAACCTGAGCACTGAGCTAAAATAGTAATGTACCCCGACCTATATTTATATCATAGACATATGATTTTTTCCCAGATGTCACGTCTTCGTCTTTCACGCGGTTGTAGTAAGTGTTCAGGTAACCGCTGAATAGTATAATAATAATACGAGATCGCCGACTGACGCACAGAACTTGTTCGTAAATTACCTGATAATCTATACGTTATTGGCAACGCCCGGGAGGAATACGTCAGGTTCGTCTGTCTACGTAGTCCACGCGGCCGGCACACTTCTATTGGACTCAGTTAATTGCGGAAAAGATCGCGTACGTTTTTGGCTATGTTATACTTATAACCGATCATTGCCTAGCTGTTATCAAACTCGCTGATTTGTATATTCGCATTGAGCGCGCAGTGCAGTGCCGTCATCGGACGGGTCGCGGCAGGATGTTGTCGTTGGAGCAATTGTCGCAAATGGTGAAGGAACACCTCGGTCTGAGCAACTATA
Source organism: Tiliacea aurago (assembly GCA_948098905.1). NCBI lineage: Eukaryota > Metazoa > Arthropoda > Insecta > Lepidoptera > Noctuidae > Tiliacea > Tiliacea aurago. The sequence continues at coordinate 20,391,271 of OX402581.1, read as the reverse complement.
TCGACGGCATACAATATACGTGTAAATGGACTATCGCCGAATCACCCTTGAGTGGCCGAGGCCTAGTCGCCACTGAAGACATCATGCCTGGAGAAGTACTGTTTGTGGACCGGCCTCTCATCTATGGGCCGCGAGCTGGCGCCGCCGTCGAACAAGGATGTACGGTGTGCGGCAATCTAGACAGTGATACTTTTTATAAGTGTTCAAAGTGTTCATTGTTCTTGTGTTCAGGACAGTGTCAGAATACAAACATTCATTTTAATGACTGTGGTATCATTTCTCGTTGGAATATCAACACGCCCGTCGAGGATATCGATGGCAATGTACTGTCTCGCGCATTAACACCAATAAGAGCTCTGATGTTAAACAAAGACCAAAGGATATTCTTGGCTTCCCTGGAAGCACACGCTTTACCTCAACATGGTATTGAAATTCGAAACTTAAAGCAATATTTCGAGATACCAGAAGAAGAAGAACAGCTAATGTTGTTGGCCTGTTGTGCTCTAGACACTAATGCATATCAAATTGCCACTCCGTATGGTAAAAAGGAAATGAGCATGCGTGGATTGTATCCTGTGTCAGGATTGATGAATCACAGCTGTGTACCAAATACGAGGTACTACTTCAACAGTGACCTTCAAATGACATTAAAAGCTGTGAAACCTATACGAGCGGGGACAGAGATATTTTCTTGCTACTCTGGACTTTTATGGGGAACGCCGGCTCGTCGAACCCACCTGTATAAAACTAAACATTTCTTGTGTAAATGCGAACGTTGTTCCGATCCCACTGAACGAGGGACCCTTCTCGGTGCTCTGAAATGCTTCTCGACAGATTGTCCGGGATATTTACTTCCAATGGACCCATTGAAGTGTTCAACTGCTTGGCGATGTTTGCAATGTGGCATGCGTGTTCCTAATGAGAACGTTCGTGCCATACAGGGGGCCCTCGGAAGTCTCATGGGCTCATTGAATTTTGAAAGTGTGCCAGATTTAGAAAGTTTTTTAGTTAATCGAATAACGAAATATGTCCCGAAGACGAATCAAATCGTAATCGACCTTCAGTGTCGTTTGATATGGGCGCTCGGCGAAGTTGAAGGATATCGCTGGCACGGTAAGCTACATTGTCATAATTAATTTTAACTTTAACTATTTATGTTTAGACCTTCTGATGTTTTTTCAATAACATATTGATTTACAGAATAGTAAAAGATTAAATTATTCGTTTTTAGGCTAAGATCAATCCAAATAATCAGATACAAAGATAGTTTATCGTTATCTCGTCTATGTTTTGAAACACACCGTATTTTGACATTGAAGTGTTCACTGACTTCTATGAAAACGTAACTGAACTGAAAAATATTTTTTAAGCAGTATTTTGTGGGTAATGTGCAATTAATCATTGATCGGGAGTGGGTGACGTCAGAAGCTCTCGATTGTTCCTTCAACTGTGTTGATAAAGGCTGGCGGTACTTATTTTTGTAATAATTATATTCAGCTCAACAGCTAACATTGCAATCTCGTTAGAATGCGTCACTTCCTATAGCACGTCAGACATTGGATGTTATTAATGGTCGCCGACGTTGAGTGCCGGCACCTACCTGTATAGCGGGACTGTACCCCAAGTGTAAGTTTGCAAGAGAGTAAACGTAACTATTTCGTTTGCGTTAAAATTTGAGCGATAGATCATAATGCTAAGAGTATAAGAGTGAGAATAAAAATCTTAACGCAAACGCGCTAGTTACGTTTACTCTCTTCTACTCTTAACTACCGATTAAGAATACATAGTACTACGTGACATATTATGTTATATACGCACGGCTACAGATCAAGCTATACATTTCCAGTATAAGCTGATCTCGCATTGTATAGGATTTCCTTACAATGAGAAGTCAGCGTAAACTGGAAATGTATAGCTTGATGTGTAGCCGTGTGTACAATAATTGTAGGTATAGATACAATTAACGGTACAGGAATTTCGAGATAAGTATAAAGTTTGCTACGTAAGGGCTTTTTGTTTTCGTAAGCTGACGTAGAGTTTGAGAAAATCAAATACCTGTTAAAAGTCTATTTCCTTTTCTGTTTCAAAGACCGGGTGACTAGTAATAAATGTGACAATCTACCTACCTATACCTATTGCTAACCTTGTAGACGTCTTTGCAATATTTCCAACATAATGCATTACATTTGTACGTTCCAAATTAAACGAATTTCACCACATAGAAATGCACTACTATTGGATGTAAATAAGATTAACGAAAAAAAATTACGAATTGAATTTGAGATTTGAAAGAAGAAAGAAAAAAAGAAAAATATTTTATCTGTGACATGCACAGAAAATACAAAAAGTAAATAATTTTTACATTATAAACTTCTATCACATAGAATAATTTCAGATTTTTATCTATGCAAACTTCGGAGATAAGGGGGGGGGGACAGTATTTTATTTTACATTTTTCATCAAAAGTCGGAAACTATGCTGCCTACAAAAAAATATGTTTGAGAATGTGCAAACAGCGTTCTTTCATATGATACCCCACATGCCCAAGTAGCCCCACTTCAAATTTCTAAGACCCCGTTTCAATCCCTTTTGCAAAAACGATATATTTTATAGTTTCTTTCTTGTTTGCAAAATAGTTGGGAAAACGTCATCTAAAACTATTCTAAATTTCAAGTTGATAGCATTAGTAGTTGTTGAGATATCCAAGTGTGACAGACAGGCAGACAGACAGACTTAGTCTCACCATAAGGGTTCCTTTTTACAATTTTGCTAGGGAACCCTAAAAAGGAGTATTTAAAACTAACGAAATTGATAGATGAATGGCGTACAATTATCACAGGTAGACGAAGTACACTAAGTACTTACTAATTTACTCGAATCAGACGGTTCCCACGGCCAGCTGCATGAGAATAGAGCTGAGGGCCTAAAATTGAGCTTTGGCCGAATCATAATATGATCTGCGCACAATTCATACATCCCGCAATTCATCTGTTTAGCATAATCAGCCTATAATGTTCCCACTGCTGGGACACAGGCCTCCTCTCTTCGAGAGGGACTGGGCTGTAATCTACCACGCGGGCCCAGTGCGGGTTGGTAGATGTCACATGTCTTTGAATTGTTGGTTCTAGGACATGCCGGTTTCCTCACTATGTTTTCCTTCACCGTTTTGAGAGCAGTGGTGATTAAATTATTTACACAAAGTAAAGCGCCTGCCTGGGTTCGAACCCACGAGCAACGCGCACGGCAAGTCGGGGCCGTTACCACTGGGCCACCACTGCTCTCCTATTATTCATCTGTTTGACAGGTGATATTTGACATTAGACTTCAATAAAGCAATTCCTAATTTGTGGACCATTTTACGAAACTCCATAAAAAACTGTCAAACAGATGAATTGCGGGATATGAATTGTACGCAGATCATATTATGATTCTGCCAAAGCGTCCATTTTAGGCCCCCTGTAGGATAACAAGGATTCAACCAATTAAGTGATAACTACGTCCCGCGCCATCTTTATAGGGACACTTGTAGATCACTCTGCCTAGCCTTGTTCCAACTATGGTGGGGTTGGCTTCCAGGCTAACCTGCAGCTGACTACCAGTATTTTACATGGAGCGACTGCCTATCTGACCTCTCATTATTTCAGCCGAAAGACGTCCACTGCTGGACATAGGCCTCCCCCAAAGGGGGGGTTCGCAATAATCGCCACGCTTGGCAGGCGGGTTGGCAATCGCAGTATGGTGTTAAAATGCATAGAGAACGCAGCTGCCCATTCTCTAGTAAATCCTCAGTCGCCTTTTGCGGCACCCACGGGATGAAATAGGACGGTGATATTCTTTACGTCCGGCACCACACAGACAATCACAATCTGACCTCTACAACCCCGTAACTGGGTAATACCATACCCCTTGGTAAGACTGGTTGTCAGACTTTCGGACTTCTGACGACCCGTAGCGACTGTCAAAGATCCACGAATGACAGCCGGGTCCAACGGTTTAACGTGTTTTCAGAGGCACGGAGTCTCGGTATGTAAAGATGGTCACCCATCCATGGACCAACCCCGGCAAGCGTAGCTTAACCTGATGGATCGACCCACGCGACTGTTATTATACTTAGCCACGAACTCTTCCTATAGGATACTTCTAGATAATATATATTACGTATATACCTACCTATACTGCTCAACTGCTGCCGAGTGCAGTTGCACTGAAACACTATCCGTTACTCATTTAAATGATTAATTAGGTCCCTACCTAATTCTTTAGGCACATAAATTGTACAGAGGCGGACTTTATTGCCGTAATTTCTCTAAGTCGACCTTTGGATTGTAGAGACAAACAGTAATAGGTGCTCTTTCAGAACTTGAAAGATAATCTTTATTATAATAATAATTCTTTATAATTTAACAAAAAACAAAAAAAGCTTGTGACTTATTTTTATTTAAAAAGGATTTCCAAGGATATGATGCATCAGATGCATGTGATGTTCTTCAGAAAGGTCAGGTGCGTAATACTCGCAACCGGCGTGCGTGTATGACCAGAGGGCTAATTTTGTAACACACTATCAGTAGGAATTAATTTGACATTGTTGAGAAGACATTTTTTTCTACCCTAAGAAGCAATGGATTAGCAATATACTTCAAAATCATTCCGATTCCGATTCAAACTGTGTTACGCAATTAGGGTACAGGATGTATGAACGTAGGCGAAGCAAATGGAGTATGTAAGGAGCGTAACAGGTGGCGTTCTACATGCAGGTTCTGCCTACCCCCATGGGAAGAAGGCGTGAGTTTATGTATGTATGTTATAATAGTACATTAATGTCTGACACAAACGGCAATCATGGACACAAGTCTCAAATATTTAACATCGTAGACATAAAATAATTCATGTAAGTCATACAAATATAATTTTCCGTGTAGCAGCCTAATATGGCATCAATTTACACATAGCTCTGCAATAAATGGCAATAGAGCTGCCAGGTAGCTAAAATTTTTACAGACATTCGAATAATTAGCTCAACTATTATAAATTTTTGATATATTAGCAATGTTTAACTATGTTAACGTTAGGAATACACATCTTAGTAGAAGCGACCTAGTAGAAGCGATGTTATATTTTCCGTTTTTCATAAATCATATAACCAGACACAGAACAAATTTTTTTAACAGGCTTTTCAGCCATGGTAGGTCTGATACCTTCCATGGCTGATAAGTCTGGTAAAAAAATATTAACCTCTAAGGTAATACATCATTGGCTATAGATACTACGTTTTGTACCTTCTTAAAAATAAAAACCCGGCCAACTGCGTGTCGGACCACGCTCAATGAAGGGTTCCGTAGTTGGGATGAATTAATTACAAAAAAAAACTTAACACTAGTTGAAAAACATGTTCTCCCATACATCGATATACGTCACGGTCAATTCTCTAACTGCAAATGTAAGTTGGTCGACTATTACTCGTTAACTTGTAAAGCCTACTGCTGTAGCCTTATAGTTTTCCTTTTAATTTCGTTATAAACTCGGTTAATTTTTTTCGCATATAATAATATGCGAAAATAATAATGGAAGTATATCCAAAAACAACCATTTAGCTGTCAGGGGCATATATGGCTCTAACAAAAAATTGCACTTTTATTGCGCAAATGAATCCCAGAATCGAAAAATGGTATTCACTGACCCTCAATCTTTTTGACCGGCCTATCTAACGATACCCTACATCATGCAATAGATGTGATAAGAGATATACCAATTTTTTTTTTTTCAGTTTTTATTTTACCACTTTGTTGGCGTGATTCATATACCTATGCCAAATTACAGCTTTCTAGTACTAAGAGTCTCTGAGCTAAGCCGGGGACAGACAGACAGATTGACAGTCTGACAGACGGACATGGCGAAACTATAAAAGCTCTTACAGACTCACGCGAAATCGCTGGCGCGACAGGCAGCGACATAGAAATTGTGCTACTAGTGTCGCATCGCGCCCGCGATATCGCACCAGTCTGTACGAGCCTTTTGGGTTCCTTGTTGACTACGGAACCCTAAAAATTTTGATTTATTGAACAGTAATTTAATCGGAACTCATAAACAATATCGTTCAATGTCGGTTAATTATGAAGATAATACATACTAATTTCCAAGTTATATTGTCATTATACAACATTACTTTTAGTATATGCGTAACCTGAATATAGTTTGTTCAGAATAAGGAACTGAATCGATTTCAATAATTTTTACACCTAGATATATTTTGTCAAAAAATATTTAAGCGTGATGGAACATGTTATTACCATTTAATTACTTACAATACAATCGCCGTACGGTTAGGTACCTACTGCCAAATTATTATCAATGAACGCAAGACGACCCTGGAGGCGCGGGGGCGCTGTTAGCATGTTTTTGTACGGACAACCCGGTAACATAACAACCTTATAACTTTGTGATTTTTCATGATACAGTTTAGAAATTTTGTACAGTCGAGTTCATTAATATATTAGCCCTTTCAGGCTTCAAAAATATATGACCGTCAAAAAAAATCATAATATTGTGACAACTATAAGCATCATTAAATTGTGGTCAAGATTTCGATTCATTAATATGTGACTAGTTTTTCTCAGTAACATGTATACAGCCAAAAGCACATTATTATATGAACAACATTAAGATCATATTATCTGAACATTGTAGGATTCACAATTATGTATGCACACATGAATACAATAATATCTAAACAAGTAAATGTAATTCAAATTCAACCTTATTACTTACGTCATAAAGATAATTTTAATAGCAATCTTAAAATTGCATGGTCAAGGAGTTTGCAACATTATTTATCACTGGCTAGATTAACTTCAAATGACGTTATGTTTTTCTAATTACTGGAAGATAGTACTGGAAGCTAGTACTGGGAGCTAGTACTGGAAGATAGCACTGGAAGATAGTACTGGAAGATAGCACTGGAATATAGTACTGGAAGTTCTAACTTCCACTATCTTCCAGTTCTAACTGGAAGATAGTGCTGGAAGATAGTATTGGGAGCTAGTACTGGAAGATAGTACTGGAAGATAGCACTGGAATATAGTACTGGAAGTTAGTACTGGAAGATAGTACTGGAAGATAGTATTGGGAGCTAGTATTGGGAGCTAGTACTGGAAGGTAGCACTGGAAGGTAGCACTGGAAGATAGAACTGGAAGATAGTGCTGGAAGATAGAACTGGAAGATAGTGCTGGACGATAGTGCTGGAATATAGTACTGAAAGTTAGTACTGGAAGCTAGTACTGGGAGCAAGTACTGGAAGCTAGTACTGGGAGCTAGTACTGGAAGATAGTACTGGAAGCTAGTACTGGGAGCTAGTACTGGAAGATAGTACTGGAAGATAGTACTGGAAGCTAGCACTGGAAGATAGTACTGGAAGTTAGTACTGGAAGGTAGTACTGGGAGCTAGTACTGGAAGATAGCACTGGAAGATAGTACTGGAAGATAGCACTGGAATATAGTACTGGAAGTTATAACTGGAAGATAGTACTGGAAGCTAGTACTGGGAGCAAGTACTGGAAGCTAGTACTGGAAGATAGTATTGGGAGGTAGCACTGGAAGGTAGCACTGGAAGATAGCACTGGAAGATAGAACTGGAAGATAGTGCTGGAAGATAGAACTGGAAGATAGTGCTGGACGATAGTGCTGGAAGTTAGTACTGGAAGCTAGTACTACTACTACTACTACTACTTTTTTCTAATTTCTTCCAGTAATTAGAAAAACATAACGTCATTTGAAGTTAATCTAGCCAGTGATAAATAATGTTGCAAACTCCTTGACCATGCAATTTTAAGATTGCTATTAAAATTATCTTTATGACGTAAGTAATAAGGTTGAATTTGAATTACATTTACTTGTTTAGATATTATTGTATTCATGTGTGCATACATAATTGTGAATCCTACAATGTTCAGATAATATTATTATGATCTTAATGTTGTTCATATAATAATGTGCTTTTGGCTGTATACATGTTACTGAGAAAAACCAGTCACATATTAATGAATCGAAATCTTGACCACAATTTAATGATGCTTATAGTTGTCACAATATTATGATTTTTTTTGACGGTCATACATTTTTGAAGCCTGAAAGGGCTAATATATTAATGAACTCGACTGTACATAAATTCTTTACATAAAAAACAAAAGACACGTGTTTCGGGTTTCGCATATACTTACTAAAAATAATGTTGTAGCCCAGCTTAAAAAAAAACAACCCATTGTATTACACCAAGATTTCCAACCAACAGTAAACTCTACCGCTCTGATTAATAAATACCTCATGTCAGTATTAACCGGTCGCTGCTAGCCTGATGTAAACATCCTGGTCTTGAATATCTTACTGTTGACGTAAAACAGTGTAAGTGTAGTGGTAATTATACGTAAGTATAGACAGTACATCGACCCACTTAATTCATGGAAGGATTGCGAAAAAACTCAGCTATTGAAAATTGTTATTAAAACAGATTTATTCGCTGACATGGGAATGAAAAGACAAATGACGCACCCTTTATACAAACAGCTCACGCAATCATGCAAACTGTCACCTAAGGAAATTGTTTGCTATACAGCAATGTGCCTAACTGGAAAACTATGTTGATAATTTGATAATTATGTAAAGTAAACGTAAGCTCAGTATGCTTCAAATACAAAACAAACTTTTAAAAAAAAAAAAAACGGACTTCCAAAAAAAAACACTACTTAACATTCATTTCGAAGTCGGTGTCTTTGGATATATTTTAATTTATTGCCACTGACTTCCGAAATGAAGGTTATTTTTCACATTTTAGTGTTTTTTTTTGGAAGTCGGTTGTTTTTTTTATTTTTCACTTTTTAGTGGGTTAGTTTGCAATTTATCTATGTTACAATAGCCTAATGTCAACTGCTCATCACCTTTTTACATAATATTGCTTTTCCGATTCAGGGGCGTGAGTAGTTGAGGAGTTCTCTTGGTAAGAACCAGGAGAACTGATGCTGACTTCACCATATGCATTGTGACGAGCATAAAATAGCAACCATATGTGTCTAATCGAACTGCAACAGAAAAAAAAAAAAAAAGTACAGCCGAACATATAACCTCCTCCTTTTTGGAAGTCGGTTAAAAATTGAATATTAAACCCACTTATACCTAACACTAAAATAAGAACTTTAGGACAGTGGTGGCCCAGCGGTAACGGCCGTGACTTATTAAAGGTCGTAGGTTCGACGAACCCTAACTGGCGCTTTAACTTTGCGTAAATTATTTCATCACCACTGCTCTCAAAACCGTGAACGAAAACATCGTGAGGAAACCGGCATGTCCTAGAACCAAAAACTCGAAGACATGTGACATCTACACACCCGCACTGGGCCAGCGTGGCCCACTCCCTCTCATCAAGAGAAGGCCTGTGTCCCAGCAGTGGGAACATTATAAGCTGAACAAACAACAGTAACATATACTTTTACGATGTTTGTAAATATATGAGCACCATGTATCTATATCATTATTTAAGTTATTTTTCATTGCTTCATTTTACCTATTGTGGTATAGTAATTTTATTTTATTCTAGGTGCATCGTCTTCACGTATCTTTATAATTAATGTACATAAACAAAATATTGTAAAACATTTTTAAAAGAGTAACGGTGGAGTTTCTTGCCCATTCTTCTCCATACGAAACTACCTTTTGGAAGGGGCGCCTAGAATCAATTCTATTTATTTTGTAAATTTTGACGTTCAAAAGTGCCTCTTATGTGCCTATTTGATATAAATAATTTGACTTTGACTTAAACACGCGTCAGTATGCTTACTGACGTGTGTGTCTAGCAATATGACCTAATTAATACGTCTCAAAACTGGTGTTTTGGGACCTATTATATTAACCTTTGATGGCTCCATTATTTTGTCTGTAATTATCGACCTATATCTACAACACAAACTATTTACTAACAAACTGCACACTGAAAGTTTTCAAATACACACAATCCGTGTTTGTTCTCTAGCTACCAATGTGAACGGTTTTTATTGATAGTTAAACATTCTGACTCGGCTTTTAGGTCGCAACGTGCAATAGTAAACTAAACATAAATCGCTAAACCAACGTACATTACGTCAGATTCGACACGTGAGCTGGCTCCATGGAACAGATGAGATTTATTATTTCCAGTGGCTATTTTCATAGCGGGTCATGTACATTGAAGTCGGTGGATTGGCGGCGTCAGTCAGCCGCGGCGCGCTGCTCCACGCCATGCCTTCCAGCGCACTACCTCTCCAGCGGCAGCCCCGACATGGCGCATCCAGCCACCGACGAAACACCACTGTTGATGGCATACCTTGAAGAGCCTACACAGCCGATCTGGACCATCAAACGATCGAACCTCGGTGGAAGAGGATTATTCGCAACTCAACCAATCGAAAAAGGGACCCTCATCTTCAAGAACAAGCCGCTGGTGGTGGCACCCCGCGCTGACCGTGCCGGTGACACCTACTGCTCCGTTTGTTACCAACACAGTGATTCTTGTTACGCTTGTGACCGATGTTCCCTGATGATCTGCTCCGAAGACTGCAAAACATGTCAAGATCACGACATAGAATGCAAATTTATTACAAACAACTGGAAACTAAAGCCTGATTGCGACGGATATTCAGCAGTTCTAGCGCGAGCGCAGATCTATTTGCGTTTTCTACTTTTATCGGAAGAACACAAGTTGCTGTTATCTATCTTCCAACGCTGCACAATTGTTACAAAATTCGAAGACCTTGAAATATTGTGTACAAAATATGAGATACCGGAGGATCAAATCTCATTTATTAAATTCGTTCACTCTATAATTAAAATGAACTCCTTCAGGATTGCCAACAACCCACACGACAGAAAGATACCTTTACGAGGACTGTTCCCGTTATCAGCATTCCTAAATCACAGCTGTGTGCCAAATACTAGGAATGTGTTCAACAACGACTACACTATGGCTGTGTACGCTACGAGAGACATTGAAGTCGGAGAAGAGATCCTGACGTGCTACACAGGACTTCTGTTGTCCACTCCAGGACGAAGATGTCAACTTTATAAAACCAAACATTTTTGGTGCAAGTGTGAACGGTGTAAAGATTCTACAGAGATGGGAACAAAACTGTCTGCACTGAAATGTTCCAACAAGGAATGTGTGGGGATACTGCTTCCGATGTCGCCTTTAGACCCAAGAGTGGAGTGGTGTTGTGACAATTGTGCTTCCAGAACTCCTCCTGACGAAATATGTACGATTCAGAGTATTTTAGGAAGCTTGGTTGGATCCTTGGACCTGGATGAGCAATTCCGCCTAGAAGCGGCTATCCTGGGAAGACTAGCTAATTTTATCCCTTACTCCAATCATATCTTCATCGATTTGCGATTGAGATTAGCATTGAAAATCGGATTTACAGAAGGACTGAAACTGAACGGTATTTGAATATAAACTTAATTTGCTTTCGATGTACGATAACATCAATTGTACTAACAACTTGATAAATGTAGGCAATAACAAAGCACAGCAAATATTTAACATATAATAACGCTGAAATCCTGAAGGTAATATATTGTCCCTTAGCAATTTATAACATTGGTCATTCTGCAATCTTTTCGGTAGTCGACGTTTCTTGTACTTATACTCCATTTATTATAGCATTAGAAAAATGGGCAAAGTATTGTGACTAAAAATATGAAAATAACTATAAAATATATAATTTGTTTTGGTTTCAATAAACAAAAGATGACCAATGAGACCATGTGCTTTTTATAAAACAAAACCTATAGAATGTCAAAAGTAGTCTTCAAATTTTATCAGTCGCCTAATTAGGTGACCACTGCAGGATGAAAATGTGTCGTTCCGCAAGACCGCTACAATTAACTATCCTGTGAGAAAATCGGTTTTCTAATATCATGCTTGGCAAGTGTCTTTGTGTAAGTAGTTTAGTAGTACACATAATCCTAAACTAATATTATAAATACGAAAGTGAGAGTTTGTTTGTTACGCTTTCACGTTAAAACGGTTGAACGGATTTGGATTAAATTTGGCACATGGGTAGACTATGACCTGTCGGTCTATTCTGTTAAAAATGTCACCGTGATGTTTTAGGTGAAGTGAGCTGTCAGTCCACCAAGTACGTTAGGGGGTGACACTGTTGACAGCTCACTTCAAGGTCACTTCACTTAAGTATTCACGGTGTAATATTTGCAGAATACCACTGCTGGATTAGGGCATATGATACTTTTTATCCCAATATTCCTACGGAATCGAGACTTATGCGGGTAAAACCACGGGGCGCAGCTAGTATTTATGCAATTGCTAATATTGGTCCCGATTTTTTTATAAAAAATTGAGCGGTCACGGAACGCCTGGCAGATGCGAAACATCAAAATTATTTACATACTACTACATATAGACTGTATAGTGGCGAGGCGTCGCCACGGCATGCGTCGCCCCGCCAGCAATCGGTTTTACGTGCGGCTATAGATGTTTCACATCAAAAATGGGGCCGCTTCTATTGCTTCTTGGAGAGACAAGCGGGGTAATTCCGGAAAACCCTAACATTTGCAATACCTTTCATTTTGAAAGTTCACCAACATTAATTGCATTATTTACGCTATCGAACAGACAAAATTTTCAAGGTGAAAGAAAAATTCAACATTTCAGAAACATTAAATAAAATAAATCCTCATCGGAGACCTTTAGTAACTAAAATGTTATGTTTACACACCATATCAAAATTAGCTTTCAATTTCAGTTAAGTACATTCTTAAAATCACACTTGAGGGGTGAATTAAAAATGTAACTGAAATTGAAACTTATAAATCAAAAATCAAAATTAAAAGCCATTTATTCAAACTAGGCTGAGAATCAGCACTTTTCGAACGTTCGAACGTCAAAATTACATAAGACAGTCCCCCAAAAACGTCCGCCCTTCACCACTTCCTAGTGCTTTAGCTGGGAAGAAGTGGCGCAACAAATGATAAATGATAAATCAATGATAAATGATTTATTTTCTGTAAGTAGGTTTGTACAAACACTTTTACACGTCAAACATATTTAAAAAAAACTAGATGAGGTCGGCGTTTCGTAACTGACTACTCTGAGAAGAAAGGCCGAAACAAACTCAGAGGTCACAGTCTCTTTTAAAGTCCAGACATAATCTTGGTCAAATCATGTGAAGACCATGTAGATTGGTGCCTGAAATGATCTTTCGATGAAAGAATCACACAGATTGAGGGGACCTGTCCAGTCAGTGCACGCATTTGTCAGTAGTCGTGCAGCTCAACTCAGAACTTGAGGAGCTCAACGATTCAACGAACAATACCAAAGAAAGGACATTTGGGTAGGCCGCATAAAGTACTCAAACTACCAGACCATCATTAAAACTAAGAGAAAAATAAAACAAAAACAATGACCCACATAGTCCTCACATTCATAATAATTAAAATAATATAATACTTTACGAAGTAAATATTCATGTCATTGTTAATGTAAAATGATATATAAAAAACAAAAAGATAAATATAAGTAAATAGTGGCAAAAAAATGTATATAAATCAAATCAAGATTCACTGTAAATTTATTGGAGCAGCTCAATCCCAAGCCTTTTTTTTTCAAACTCCCTAACAGCTGTCTAAACGTGTAAAAATATAGGAATATGTGTAAAAATAATGGGACTCTATTTGATATTTCTCATGACTTTACTTTTTCATGTCCTTTATCTGAAAGGTAACCTAACACAAGGATTGTTCACTTTAACTCTAACAAAGGACAAACTTTTCACACGCAGGCGAAGTCGCGATCTTGGCTAGTTTCGAGTAACTTTGCAATAGACAGCTTGTAAACCTTTTAACCTAGTAATAAATAGGTACAAGCATTATGACTGAAACCAACTGCGTCCGTATAATGTTTCTAGGACATGTTGCGGTCTGTATTCGTTATAATTCTGTTATAATTAAGTATGTCAAGGTGGACTTTAACAATATGCATATGTCATTAATATTTTAGAATAGCCAATTGTTAATTCTATTTTCACTCGTCTTGCTCAAAAATCCGTCATTTACCAGAGCGGGGCTAAAATACCATATCTTCCTCTAGGGGAAAAAGTTTTATTTTTTTTAGTTTTGTCTGTTAACAACGAGCTTAAAAATACGAAAACGTCATTATTCTTAAGGGAGCTAAGGTAGCCCGCGAAATTCAAATTTCCTTACGTTTTTTGCAATTTGCAGGTCAGTAACAGATGTATGTGGATCTAAATATGATTCGCGGCCGTAATTCGCGGCTTTGCAGAATTATAATCATTAGAATCAGCATTGCAACTCTTTTAGTCCAAAAATCCTACTGAATGATTATTTACTGACTCCTGTAACACAGGTACCACCTAGCTCAGGAGTCAGGGCTTCAAATTAAAATGTAACGCCATAAAACATTTTTTTTTTTCGAAAAAAACATTCAGTAGGATTTATCAAAACTTAACCTAAAAATCCTATGTGGATCCGCAACAGCTGTAGCCCGTGAAATTCAAAATTTTAAACGTTACATTGCTATTTGCAGGTCAGTGTCGGGTTGTATGATCTGGATCTAAATATGATTTGCGACTATGATTATAATTCTGTAAATAGATATCTGATAGAGTCGCGAATCATATAATATTTAAATCAACATACAACCTGTTACTGACCTGCAAATTGCAAAAAACGTAAGAAAATTTGAATTTCGCGGCCTACTTTAGCGCCCTTAAGAATAATAACGTTTCCGTTTTTTTAGGCTCCTTAGTAACAGATTAAACTTTTTCCCCTAGAGGAAGATATGCTATGTTAGCCCCGCTCTGGTACGCTAAAATGACGGACTTTTGAGCAAGAGGAGTGAAAATAGAATTAACAGTTGGCTATTCTAAAATATTAATGACAGATGCATATTGTTGACAGGTTGACACCTCTGACTAACCCTTCGGAGAATACAGGCGTGATATTATGTTATGTAAAAAATATATTTTGTGTAATTATACCTAAGGGCGTTATTAATGGGACTTACTCGAATCCAAAAGTCGTTTTTAGGGTTCCGTATCTCAAAAGGTAACAACTGAGCCCTTAAAGGATCGCTCGTGTGCCTGTCTGTCTATCCGTCTGACTTCCGTCTGTCACAGCCAATTTGTTCCGAATCTGGTGGACTGATTAAGTTGAAATTTGTAACACATATGAATTTCTGTGACCCAAACACGGGCGTGTAACGTAAATAAATGAACTTTGAATATGAGAAATTGAAAAAAAAGTCTTGCAAACTGTACCGTGCGACATATCAAGCCCTTTCTTTTTATGGTGATTTCAGATATATTTATTTATAAGTAATTTTAAAATAAACAGATTTAAAGCTATTTAAGAAAATAGATGAAAATTGAACATCACGGAAACTACTGAGCATTATCTCGGTACCAACAGATTTTTTTTTTTTAAATACAGAAACTAAACTCGCGAGCAATAGTCTGGAAACACTTCATCGCGCGTTGCTCAAGACAATTTTTCACAATTTCTGTGCAATGAGCTGTGGATTGTATAGCACCTGAAAAGTAATTTCTTTAGCTTTCAACCTAATATCATAACCAAAGATTATTCACCTTATGCATGGAACGTACAACAAAAAACATCAATTTGAAACTTTTGAAACAAAAAACATCAATTTTTAAAACAAAACACCTGGTCCTGAAACCCTATAAAACGGGGGCGATGAAAACTGATCATCAGTCCAATATCTCACGTCACTACCATATTCCTGGCTAGTTCTTTACTTATATATTACAGGAAAACCTATAAGAAGTCTATGTTCTTAAAATAACATGGTAAACCTCTCAATATTGTGCGTACAAACTTACCTACATTTGAAGTTGAAATGTATAAGGGTATATTGTTATTTAACTACTTAAGTTTGTTCTTGAGATAAATTCATCCCAACTACGGAACCCGTTATCGTGCGTGGTCCGACACGCACTTGGCCGGATTTTTCGCTAGAAAGCCACATCACCAACTGTCTAAGTAGTAATTGTTCATCAGATACACAAAATGTAAAAAAGAATGGCCTACTTTTCCTTTGAACTACATTTTAACCTTTGGAGCATTGCCAATATTGTAAATCGATTCAATCGCCAAAGTTAAACACGCAACGCAACGAATTATAACATTCTGATCCAACCGTAGTTTACATCAAGGTAGTAATTAACGTTCTAGGAATTGCCTATTGTTTTCTGTAGTTGCTTTAATTAGCTGTTAGCAGCACCTTAGAAGTTAGACAGACAAACAGACAGATCCGATTTACAACACACACACACATATACTATACAATAATTTGACTGTCTAAGTCAATTTATTTTAATTTATTAGTGACAAAATCTACTCATTACAATGTTCTTCTATGAGTTGTATTGCAATAAGTGGTTAGCTAGCGACCTTAATAAATTGATCACTTTATTCTTGCCTGAGCAACCGGCAGCAAGTTCGTCATGCTCCCTTAGATGTCACTGCTTGCGGTAGCGTCGGGGGTCGGGTTGCCTCCTTCCCTAAAATATGGCGAGGGGGGTGATGGCTGATCTTTGCGTTATGCTCGTGAACGGGTGCTGCTTGTGGTGACTGGTCGTCTTGCTGACCATGGTTTTGTTATTGTTATTAATAATTAACTGTTTTTATTTTACTTCGATGGTGCTAGTTTATCATTTGTGACTTCGAGTTATAGCTGTAGCTTTATTTAAGCGGGCACGCCCATTATGCCTGGAGGCTTTTATTTAGATACCTTTTGTTTACGTTATTTCTGCTTGAGTATAGTTTTCGACGATTATTATATATATATATATATTTGTATAATGGTGTGTGCTAGCTAACATAAGGCAAATAATTTAATTTAACGTTTTGTGTTGCGTAATGCAAATTATTTTATATTGTATTGTATAGCTTCAAGTTTTTTATGCGAACAGACAGCTGTGCTGCTGGGGAGTTTGTTGCGCCACTTCTTCTTCCCAGCTAAAGCACTAGGAAGTGGTGAAGGGTGGGCGTTTTTGGGGGACTGTCTCATGTAATTTTTGACGTTCGAAAAGTGCTGATTCTCAGCCTAGTTTGAATAAATGACTTTTGATTTTGATTTTGATAAAACCAAAAAAAAAAAAATATAACTAATAAAAAAATATTTAAAAAACCGGCCAAGTGCGAGTCGGACTCGCGCACGAAGGGTTCCGTACCTTTATCTATAAAAAATGGCAAAAAAAAAAAAAACACATTTGTTGTATGGGAGGCCCCTTCAATATTTGTTTTATTTTTATTTAATTATTTATTTTTAATGTGAATATATAACTCAATATTCTGTGAATATTTCAAGCGTCTACCTGTTTCCGTTATCAATATAAAGCAAAAACGAGCAAAAAAAATCACGTTTGTTGTATGGGAGCCCCCTTAAATATTTATTTTATTCTGGTCTCTGCAAATATAATATTATATTTCTATTTTTCTTAAAGCTGCACGCACCTACCTATTAGAGAATCCTGAAATTCATGGGTGCTTCGACGTGCAGCCGCTTGAAATGTGTGACCAATATTAAATTTGTGGTGAATATAATATTAATATACCTAATATTTTAGTGCCTACGTATGGGCACATCATGAATTAATTTACCTGCCTGAAGTCTGGCCAAGACAGAGACGTAGGTAGTATTTATGTATTTACAGTAATTAAAAACCACTATTTTTATCTTCATTAAAATTCCTTACTCGTACATAAAATAGAAATAAATAAGGAAAGGCACTAATTGGTACGTTAATAAAGAGTTTAAAGAAATGTTATGTCATAATTACATTATATTACATTTCATTCACTACCTGCCGCCTATCCTATCCGGAAATGGAGTTCTTAGATGCTCTACTATACTACTTAAAAGGTGTAATTAAAATAAATGAAAACTTGAAGCCAGCTCGCGCCGCCTAAGCTTGTAGCATTAAATTCGTCGCAAATTAATCTAAATCCGATTTAACCTGTCCCTTGCTGCCCTCCCTCAGCGACGCCCTAATCTGAGGTCCGCAACCCCCAGCGGGTGCCCTCAGCGCGTATTCGCTTAGTTTTTAACCGACTTCCAAAAAGGAGGAGGTTATATGTTCGGCTATATGTTATTTTTTTTATTATTATGTTTGTTCACCTATTTCTCCGTCAATTATAGACCGATTTTGAACTTTTTTTGTTTGAAAGTGTATGCTCCCGATATTGCCACCAAATCAGAATCTGATTAAGGGATCCGATGGAAATCAAGGAAAACCCTCGAATTTTATAGGCAGACCTATAGCGATTTGGGTATTTTTTATAGTAACTCAAGCATTTGCTCTCGAAAAGCACCATTTGGTGAAATGGAACTGATGATGGAGACCACAGATGGCCACCGGAACAACATAATAATAAGTATTTAATTGGTTGCGATTCGATTAGGTAATTTAATATGGTTGCTAAGCAATTTATGCTCGTCACAATGCATATGGTGAGTGGCAGTTCTCCTGGTTCTTACCAGGAGAACTCCTCAACAATTAACGGCCTAGCATCGGGAAAAGCAATATTTCGTAAAAGATGATGAGGAGTTGACATTAGGCTATTGTAATTTAGATAAATTAAAAACTGACCCACGAAAAAGTGCAAAATAACTACGAAACACTAAAAAGACGGTTATTTTTTTTTTTTGGAAAAGGTTTTTAAGTTTTATGCCCTGCCTGGAAACCTTAACTTATTGAGGCACCCACAGGAAAAAAAAACAAAATGGGTCGTTGTACTCATCTTTAAAAACATCTTTTACTATGAGACCAACCCAGAATCGCGTAAAAAAATGAGCTGTTCCCTACATTTTGTCGAATAATATTAAACTATGTAGATAAATTTTACTCACAAATATAGCTCAGCATAGGTAGGTACATTAGAGATCGGATATTCGGATGCATATTCACCTAAAGTTTGAGGGTGGACTAATATGGAGTGCGCTTCGGTACGGGAAAGTGTCGGTTTCCAGGACTGACACGTTTTTAAGAACTACTCTTTTGTACTGTGTATCCCCGAATAAATATATTTCATTTTAGAATGAAAGGTTTTGAACAAATATTAATAGTTTTTTTTAAACGTGTTATATTTTCCACAAAATTCTTGCCTAGTTCTAAATAGATAAGAAATATTTGTTATACTTAGGAATCTACACACTGTTATTGATGAAACCCCGCGATCCCGGAATAACAATATATTTTAAGAAGCCGTTTCCATATTTTGTATCCTTTGCTGGGAAAAAAACGTACTTTAGGTAAATATGCATCCGAATATCCGATCTCTATTAACATAACATACAAAATCAGCCTATAATGTTCTCACTGCTGGGATGCTGGGACACTTGCGAGAACGGCCTACTGTGACATGACTTGAGTCACACATTTTATCACAGTTTGAGCGATAAAACTGTTTTGTCATAAAATGCTAGTACAAGTTTACAAGACATAATTTATCATGTCTTGTCACAAACGTCTTGGCACGCCCGTGCTTGGCCCGCTGGCCTCCTCTCTGTGAGAGGGAGTTGGCCACGCAGGCCCAGTGCGGGTTGGTAGATGTCACAATGTCTTCGAATTTTTAGTTCATGGACATACCGGTTTCCTCACGATGTTTTCTTCACCGTTTTGTGAGCAGTGGTGATAAAATAATTTACACAAAGTAAAGCGCCAGTCTTGGTTCGACCCTACCGACGTACACACGGCGACACATCAAGCTATACATTTCCAGTATCCGCTGAACTCTCATTGCACGGAAATCCTATACAATGCGAGATCAGCTTATACTGGAATCGTATAGCTTGATGTGTTGCCGTGTGTACAACTCTTAAGTAGCGGCCGTTACCACTGGGCCACCACTGCTCTTGTTTGCTCTCCTCTAGCTCAGCATAAAATATAATTAATATAGGACATAATGGTCCCTTGACTCTGAAAGACTTTTGCATTTAAAATAAGTACTTGGATACCTACTTAGGTACTAGCATTTTAAAATACTCCATTTGTACTGAAAATTAAACCGCTGAGTCAATTTTCATGATGTTCGGTAGAGAACATGACAGGACATTTAGGCAAAAGTCAGGGATGAAATGGCAAAATTCGACAAAATTGGGGGCAAAGCGCCAGTAGACGATAAGACCTTTTTTTTATCGGTAAAGGCAAAAATTAAAAAGTACCTAGTGCTTGTACACGTTTCGATATTTATAGGCATGTTAATTGTTTTTTCTATAGATAAACTCTATTGAGAGTAGAGATCTTCTACTCTTAGATACACTCTCTATAAAACTTTAAAAAAAATCGGAAATGTGGGTTTGTCAAACTACCCTCAGGAAAATACAAAATGGAATGAAATGTTTGTTTTTTGTATCTTCTATTTTTGTTTAATAATGTAATACGGCAGCAATGTAAACGCAAACGCAACTCCAAACCAAACGACTCGTAATATCGCGTTTGAGTAAATACGTCACGGATGATGCACATTTAGAGCAGATAGCACTCCTGCACTGTTATGTACCTACATGCTTTGCAAAATATACAACTGCTCAAAAAATTAAGTACCTATAGCTAAATCGGAACAAATTAATTGAGAAAGACTAAAGTAGGTACAGGACCTTTAAACACTTAGGTGTATCTTGGTACCTGATACAGATGACCCCTGTAACACAGGTTTTTCTTAGCATGGGGGACATTGTGTGTTCCAGGCTATTTCCATGCTTTAACTGTCACCCTGTATCAGTGTACTTTCATGACAAATAAAAAAAAAATCTATATATTTATCTGTTGAAACTGTTACTGAAAAACAAACCCTTCTCACTCAGGTTTCCTTTTTACGGCATTAAAATCGCATTTTATATTATGCTCCTCCCGTAACTAGAAATGTGTCA
This sequence comes from Tiliacea aurago, assembly GCA_948098905.1. NCBI lineage: Eukaryota > Metazoa > Arthropoda > Insecta > Lepidoptera > Noctuidae > Tiliacea > Tiliacea aurago. The sequence goes on along the minus strand of OX402581.1, from coordinate 20,370,326 downwards.
AAACGTCCTCGCGTACAGTAACATTTAAGGAATGGCATCTATTTTAAGAGGAACAAGAAGAATTATTATACATAATCATGTTCCTTTATTTTATATTCGCGCAGTTGTAACTGCGTCATTCCGTAAAAGCAAATACGTAAAACTTTAAAGGCTGGTGTCGAATGTAGTTAGTATTGCATTGTGAGTTCAGAGTAACGTGTAGTGTGCGGCATACGACGGGTACTACGCAACAAGTGAATAAAATCGGGGACGATATTATTGTGAGGGGCAGTAGTACGATTGACCGCCGATTGACATGGGCGCCGCGGCTAGGAACGCTCGTCCTCACGTCGTTACCAGGTGGATCTGTCTACCTGTACCGTTAGTACATACCTGTCATTCATAATTATATCGCCCAATTTATTTTATCCGCTAATCACTGCCAAACATGTGAGAAATGTTATTAAAATGTTCTGGCATTGACAATGAACTGCATCTCAACGGTGCACCGGTGGTTGTGGAGACTTGTGCTGTGCATTTGAACGCGTTATTTTATTTATGTGGCGTGAGATGAGACATGATTGATATGAGTGCCCTTAAAACCGCTACTCAGCATTGGCTCTGTGCGTCGGACTTGGCGTTGTGCCGTTACGCCGATATTGTGAAGGTCTGCAATTTCTCTTCTGCCAACTATTTCTATTTCTTCGCCAAGTTTTAATGTATTGAGAATCAATTTGTTAGTTAGTGTTCAAATACTTTTAATTATCTAATAATAAAGACATTGGTTAATTAATTAATTTATAAAACGATTAACATATGCTTTGAGTTCGTTCGTAATTTTTGTCAACAACGGCAATAGCCTAGATCTCCTGGATTTTTATCCTTATGTTATCTTTTGAATATTGCTATCTCTAAATCCCTTACAGAATTTTCAAAGCCAATCCAAAAAGTTTACCTATTCAGTTATATTTTGTGCTCTTTCCGGTTAGCATCTGGTCAAAATCGATGCTTAGATACGCGTGAACTTACTGACTAACTTCTCTCTACTACAAAGACAAGACTTGGATCATTGTCGAGGCATGCCCGAGAAAACCTATTCTTTAGGGTAGGTACCGAGATCCTAATCATCTGAGATCCTATACGGTTATAGATAGGTGATAGTGAACCTCTGCATCACCCTGAAGGAATCACAAGAGTGACGGTTTCACTCTAAATCGGTGCTATGGGTGACATTATAAATGCAAATCACGTGCACAAACATCCCAATTCCCAAACTCTGAACAAATATAATCCTCATAAATATTTGTCCCGATGCGTAAATAAAACCGCAACTACCCACTTCACAACTTCGGTGTTTAGGGCGTTTCGAAATAGGTATCACATTATAACATTAGCGGGGCGAGCACGGCCTACTGTGACGTGACTTGAGTCACATATTTTATCACAGTTTGAACGATAAAACCGCTTTGTCTTAAAATGTTAGTACAAATTGACAAGACATAATTTACCATGTCTTGTCACAAACGTGTTGGCACGCCCGTGCTCAGCCCGCTGGTGGTGCATTTAAAGGGCCTCCACGAGGGACAATACATAAGTAAGATAGGTACCTACCTACCTCTAGCGTTCCAATCAGTCAGTCAGCCTCGCTACCCATTGCTGATGTCTGGTTAACAATGATTCCACCTTCTTCTAGAGCCAATTTGTCGCAGGTGCGACTGCTCACCGTGGGATCCTGGGTTCGATCTCCACCTAGGTCAGGTCAGAATGTCTCAGTATCTACTTCAGCACAGGACTGGCGAAATGTAGGTAGGTAGGACAGTCACACCCAAAATATGTTCGTCACCATAAGGGCAACGTCAGCTCATTGCACGATAGAATCTCCTTTACCGACTCAGCATTATTGTGTCCTGACCTTGAAGATATAAAAGACTTGGGTGTACATTTCAGAGCTGTCGGAGTCCCGGCTGGCGCTGAAAGAGAGCCTGTGCCGCGGCACTCTGCGCACGGTGGCGGCGCTGGGCGTGGGCGACGCGCACCTGCGCGGCCTGCTGCTGTACCACCTGCACGCCGCGCTGGCCGAGCGCGCCCGCCGCTCGCCAGACCTGTATGAGGTAACTCTAACCCCGTGGCCATGATCTCCACGCTCAAACGACACGCGTCTTTGGCACGGCGACTGCGGAGAAAACAAATTGTTTAGAGTGCATCCCACGAGTCACCGCGCCGCGGCCTTCGGAGCGAAGGACGGAAACACGTGTCGTTTGACGCAAGTCGCCTCGCTAGGCCGTGAACGGGGCCTAACCTCTTCTGTAGCACTAGCTAAATCGTTTTTAACTGGGGGTGGTTTGTTTGATAACCAATTAGACCAGAGCTATTTTCATAAAGAAAGATCCACGGCATAAGCAACTGCGCATACGCACCTACGAGACCGACAGACCGTATCGTAACTGGAATATTTACCTACCTACCGCAGTTTGACATAATGACGGTTGTTACGTTGCGCCGACCCCGTATGTAAGTAACAATGAACTATGGGCAGGAAAAAGAAGACTTTTTGACAATCTTTAAAATTTTTACTTACCTATTTAACACTAGCTGTGCCCCGCGGTTTCGCCCGCGTATGTCTCGATCCCGTAGATATATCAGGATAAAAAGTAGCCTATGTCTTAATTCAGGGTGTCAGCTACCTCCATACAAAATTTTATCAAAATTGGTCTTGCCGTTTGAGCGTGAAGAAGTAACAAACATACACACACACACTTTCACTTTTATAATATTAGTGTGATCATAAATGACTTACTTAACCACCTTAATGTTAGTAGGTATGGATCTACCCTTGTTTAGACGCTTACTTTTCTATTTCAGGAAATAAAATCTGAAATCGAGAGCACCATAGAACAAGCCTACATTATTCTCCAAGGCGACATATCCGCGCCACCAGACCTCGAGCTGAGACGCCGTTACCTTGGCCCAGGCTGTGATAAACCACAAGAAGAACGATTCTTCATCCTCGATGCTTAAAAGTGCTGACAATGTGATAGATAATTATTTTTATACTTACGTGACTTACCTTATTATGTCAATATTTTATTTCAGAACCTAAAACTGGTAGTTTAAATGATGGTATAAAAGCTAGCCACGAATGGAACAATGAATACAACGATGTCATACCTATAATCACCATGATTCATTTCTTCGACCTGCTCCTGCTTCACACCGGTGCAATGTATGACATTTCTTGGTGACATTTCTTTGTTGTAACTCAATCAATCTGCCTAGCCTTTTCCTATGTTGGGGTCGGCTTCCAGTCTAACCAGATGTAGCTAAATACCTGTATTTTACATCTCAATTTGACCTCCACAAACAAACAAGAAAATGACTTTTCAATACACTTCCTCGAAAACTGGATCATATCGCACTACGATTAGGTCCACAATACAATGTATTTCACACGCGTGCGATTTTTTATTTTCCAACACGTGTGCGGGAATAAAAATTGCCACAGTTAACTTATACCTATACTTTGTCCAAATTGGTTCAATGCTTCTATTCACACTGTCTCGCGCCAGAGACGGTCCTCTTTATTCGGAGGTGTTTTTTTTTTATATTCTCTGCAATGATGCGTCTTTACGGCCGCGGCGTTAATATTTTTACAATATTTAGGTTAGGTTAGTATAATGTTTATAAATAGAATAACATGATTATTACAATAAAAAAAACGTTTATGAACAAATTAACATTTATTTGTGTTCTAAAACTCAAAAATATTTGAATTTTCTATTTTTCTTAATAGGCTGTATATCGGGTATAAACATTTGCTTCTCCTTCAACCTGGCGAAAGCAAAACGCGGAAAAAAAGAAAATTAAATCATAGTTTCCTAATTCATGACAAAAATATTTATCGTTTATTTTATTTTATTTCTTTAAAAGTGTATTGAATTTTTTTATTTTTATTTTATTTTATTGAAATTTTGAATTTAAAATTGATACACGTGGACATTTGTTATTGCAGTTCTCGGCTCAAAAACAACCTCGCCTACGGCTCGGGTGTTAATTCCGCCTCGAATGCAATAACAAACATTCTCCACTTGTATCAAAATGTACTATAATATGGTAATAAAATGAGCCGTGTGGTGCCGGACGTAAAGAATAGCATCATCCCATTTCTTCCCGTGGGTGTCGTAAAAGGCGACTAAGGGACTTACTAGAGAATGGGCAGCAGCGTCCTCTATGCATTTTAACACCATACTGCGATCGCCAACCCGCCTGCCAAGCGTGGCGTTATGGCAACCCCCTTTCCCTTTTAGGGGAGGCCTCTGTCCAGCAGTGGACGTCTTTCGGCTGGAATGGTGATGATGATGATGATGAATAAAATGATCCGACTCGCACGAAATACTAAAGTTTTTAACAAAGAATATACTACCTACTCTTCTGGTTTTGAAGTTTTAAATTACGCACGTACCTATAGTTGACATAACTCAAGGGATAACGGCTACATATCAAGCTATACATTCCCAGTATAAGCTGCTTTCGCATTGTATAGGATTTCCGTAGAATGAGAGGTCAGCTTATACTGGAAATGTAAAGCTTGATATGTAGCCGTGTGTACCTACACGTAAAGTTTTGATTGTTTCTAATTTCCCTTTTCAGGGCATATCTGCGGTATTTTTAACCGTTATAAATATATTATAATGAAATAACATTTTATCATTTGACTGCCTCGTTGGTCCTAGTGGTCGCAAGCGATACTGTTGAGGATGAGGTCCTGGGTTCGGTTCCCAGGTCGGGTTGAACATAAAGTTGTTGGGAACAGTATGTACACACGGCTACACATCAAGCTAAACATTTCTAGTATAAGCTGATCTCGCATTGACTAAGATTTCCATACAATGAGAAGTCAGCTGATACTGGAAATGTACAGCTTGATTTGTAGCCGTGTGTACATAGTACTGTCCAATACCAGATTGTAGAAATACTTTGTGCGGCAGCCAGGCAGTCTAAAGTGACACACGAGGGGGGACCGAGACAGGGTAGACGCGTGTGTGGGTGGAATGCACGTGTAAGGGACGCTCATCGCGAGACCAGATGTAGTTTTCAGGCCAGGGTCTACTCCGAACATAAATCTGAAGTATCGGCCGAATGTTCGTCCGTTGCTTGACTACGGCTAACTATGGCTGACTACGGCGAAAAAAAAAAACTACAGTCAAAGAGATAAGCCAAAGTCAAAAATGTGACTTTAAGTCGGGTAAGGATTCAAAGTCAAATTATACCTTAACCGTTGTAGCTACAGGAAAACGGTTATATGAGACTTAACTTTTTGAGAAATTTTGATCTGCGTCAGACAGATTTTGAAAAAAAAATACAGTCAGCAGGAAAGTGGGCAATTTATATCAAATCTTTTTTTTATGTTAATCGGTTCAGTTTCTCATAAGGATCGAAAACCTCTTTGTTGGTCCAATATAGATTTGAGTACTAGAAAAGTCTAAAAAAAAATCGCAAAAAACTTTTCGCATACATTTCGTAGGAAATGAGACTCCCACTTAGTTTTTTTTATTTATTTATTTATTTATTGGTATATCTACAATCGTTACACTGTTCAATCAATTAATATAAACCAACATACAAGCCAAGTGCACAATATTAAGCGATAGACACACCATGCAAAAACAATATTATATAAAAAATAAAAACAATTTAAGTACAGAAATGACACAATAATTACACAATTTTAACACGAATGGTTGACAGTAGTTGGGAAATCGTGCGTTACATAATAATGGTTATCTATTTTGATACTTGTCGCTTGAATTCTTGAAGTGACGTGCAACAAATATCAATCCCTACATCACAATTGTTTAGAAGTCTGCAAAGTCTTGGGACTGAAGAGTTAGACCCTGAAACAGTTTTGCGGAATGGGGGACGTAACAGTTTGATAGGTAGGCGCGGATATTTATAGGGAAGGTTGAGATTAAACTTATTTAACAACTGGGGGTGGGCAGTCTATTTTACTGTGTAGAATTTTGAACAGAAAGATTAAATCAATATTATCTCTACGTTTTTCGAGTGAGGTAATTCCAAAGTTTTTGAGACGTTTTGCGTAGCTTGGAACTTTCTTAGCTATTCTCGCAGAGTAGGCAAGATGGTTTAAAAATCTTTTCTGAATGCGCTCTAACCTAAGACTATGTGATGCATAGTGGGGACGCCACACAACCGCGCAGTACTCCAATACGGTACGAACGAGGCAATTGAATAAATATGGTGGTAATAATTTATGATGGATAGATGGACCGGTACAATGACGACTGGCCAAAAATAAACAAAAAAATAAGTTTCAAATTTCTAACTAATTCGCGTCATCATTTAATTTGCTTTGAACAAAGCAAAAAAAGAGAATTTTGATAGTTTGTTGCTTGGTTGCTTGTAATTTCTGAAATTCCGCGCAACAGCCGCACACCGGTTTCTAATTTGAAACGGCAATTTGCAAGGCAGTGCTTATAAACATAATTATATGGTCCTATACCGTTACCGCCTCGCAGTCCTGATATCACGCCTGTTGATTTTTTTTTTGAAGCGTTATTTAAAAAAATAACTTTATAACAAGAAATACGACAGTGTTCAGGAACTCAAAGATTTAGGTACTTACCTACCACGACTCTTTATGGAATGGAATGAATCCTAGCACATTATCAGTTGCACCGCTCTGTAGTAAAGAGAATAAACCTATGCCTACGTCAAAACGGCTATCGTTTTGAACACCTTTATCTTAAAGCACAAAAGTAAAATTTCTAAGCGAGTCCAAAATCAAGTTTATAATGCTAAGGAGAAATAATACCCAAAGTAGAAGTTATTGCTTTTTATTTTTTTTTCGATCAGTCTTTTGTAGCGGCCACTTTATCGATGGTAAAAAATGTAAGTTCGGAGATAGACACCTCTATGGGACCAATTGAAGTTAGAGTACTAGAAAAGTCATAAATCGCAAAAAAACTTTTCCTATACATTTCGTACGAAATGAGACTCCGAACTTACATTTTTTACCATCGATAAAGTGGCCGCTACAAAAGACTGATCGAAAAAAAAATAAAAAGCAATAACTTCTACTTTGGGTATTATTTCTCCTTAGCATTATAAACTTGATTTTGGACTCGCTTAGAAATTTTACTTTTGTGCTTTAAGATAAAGGTGTTCAAAACGGTAGCCGTTTTGACGTAGGCATAGGTTTATTCTCTTTACTACAGAGCGGTGCAACTGATAATGTGCTAGGATTCATCAGGATCCTTTTATGAAAGAGGATCAATTGGCATAAAAAGTATTGCGTAAATTGCCCATTTTCCTGCTGACTGTACATCTTTTTCAAAATCTGTGACTGCAGATCAAAATTTCTTAACAAGTTAGGACAGTCTCTTAAGACAGTTTGCATGTAGCAACAACGGTTAAGGTAGCTGCCTTTACTGCCCCATCTCAAAAATCCATCCTGTATACAGTTCGTCTAAATGTATTTTTTTTTTATGTACGAGTATGTTCACCGATTTCTCCGTCAATTGTGGACCGATTTTGAAAATGCTTTATTTGTTTGAAAGGGTATGGTCCCAAGGTGGCCCATTGTCACAGGTTGTATGTTGATCTAGCTAAGATTCGCGGCCGTAACAACTATGGCTTTACAGAATTATAATAATTAGAATCGGCAATACAACTAACTCTCTTCGAAAAATCCTAATGAATGATTTTTTCTGTAATCATTCAGTAGGATTTTTTGAACTTAGAGAGTTGTAATGCTGATTCTAATGATTATAATTCTGTAAAGCCGTAATTTGTTATGTCAAATACATGCGAGCAGGCGGCCGGCAATGTTAGTATGAAAAGCCGTATCTGTCGTGTTTAGCGGCCGAATAAATTACTATGAAAACTCATATTATATCTGTCGTGTAATTTAAAAATGGAACGAACTTTTTACTTCCATCATGGCAACTAACAGGCATGCACAGGCGTGCATGTACTGGCATGGTAACTTATAGTTATCAAAGGTTTCGTTTAAATTTTGAACTGCTTTGCAAATAAAGCCGAAAAAAATGTGAGCCGTCACGAGTTGATTCACGAGACGACCAAAACAAATGTACTCTGTGGAGACGACTGGCAGACGTGAAACATCGAACAAAAGGTCAGGGTTGCGCAGCGGACCTTTTTTTACGAGGGCTGCACTAAAAGTATCGGGAATGGAATATTTCCACTGTTCCTGTCATATTAAAATCTTTTTAATTGAAAACTCCTTGGTTTTAAAAATCGAATACCATTTATTTATTTAAAAAAAGATTCTCGGTCTTGTCACAAGGTTTTGTCAAACTTGTTTAGTCGTTGAGAAAATGGAATTGACTCGAGAAAATTCAAGAGCGATAATTTATTATGACTTTCAGTGGCGGATTTACCAGCAGGCTGAATAGGCTTGAGCCTAGGGCGGCAGGTTTTTGGGGGGGCAAAATTTGGGGCCATTTTTTATGTACTGAAATTAATAAAAACATATTTATGGCACCTAAATGTTATTAGGTTCACAAACAATTCAACATGTAATAATGTGTGTTGTTTTTTTGTTTTGCTCACACCATAATTTATTATTATAAGTCTATAAGTGAGGATTTGTAATTGGCTTTCTAGTGACTAAGGTTTCTTTATTTTTGTCTGTTTTTAGTAGCTGTAAGTCCTCCATGTTTTAAATAAATAAATGAATATGTTGCACCACGTGTATATAATTTTCTCTAAATGTGCCAACTGCGGCTGCTGAATCTTGCACAGAAGCTTGTCGCTTCTTCATGTTGCTTTAAGAAATCAACTAGACACAACTCTGGCAAAAATTAATAAATTGGGAAAAGAGAAAACGCTAAAGAGAGTAAATTCACACATTGCATTGGTCAGCTAGAGAGGACACCTCGCTGCTTTGCACGAATAACCTTACAATCCAAAAAACACACATTTTACAGGGTAGCTATTTGAAAATAACACAAAATATTTACTGTCATAACTTTTCATGTATTTTATCAATAAAAGAATAGAATGTATAAATCGAAAGGGCATTTATAAAGGTTTAATTAAAATCTAAATATTTAGGTTTTGGACAGCGAATACCTAAATTAATAATTAAAAACTGTATGTTATTCGACTTGTTACAAAATGTGTTTTGGTATATTATCATGAATAGGAACATAAATCAAAATAATATACTTGAGTAGTTCTCAATTTTAGTTTTAGAATGGTATAACTGGTAATATGATCTACAAGATATTTAAAAAAATCTGTAATAGTAACCCAATTACGATTAAGATAATATTAATGAAAAGTATGTTCAAACCCAAATCAATTTATTAGTTTTATGTTGAAGCCGTTGGAACGATTTTTTCTGTAGAATAACACATTTCTGTTTATCATATTAGTGCATTATGCAAATTGACATGAAATTCAGAGATTAAACAAACCTGTAGAAAAGTATTTTTAGAAGAAAATGCTGTCATACAAAATATATTACATAAAAAATTATGGGAACATCAAAATAGTCCACATTTTGTAACAATTTGCATTATGACTATCACCCAGATACCTACCAGTACGCACATTAAAATTACCACCCCTATCATTAAAAATATTAGGAATCACAAACATAAAACAAATCTAACAAACAATTTCTATTATGCTTCTTAAAAGTAATTATGAAAAATAAGAACCATAAACATAAAAAAATATCAACAAACTAAAAATAATTAGGAACATTATGGACCACACAAGACCACACATAAACATAAAAAAAAATCTAACAAACTATTGCTTTAAAAAAATAATTAGGTTCATTATAAACCATAAACATAAAAAAATCTAACGAACTTATCCTCTATTAGGCTTTTTCTTAAAACTATTTGGCAACTACCGCATAATCAGTCTTCTTCAGGTACTTAATAAAAATTAGAGATTCTCAAAAAACGGTTTATAAAATCTTGGTACAATATTTTTCCTAATAAGGTCTAGCAAACCCTTCTTCTTCTTCTCACATATTGGGAATTTTTCTGTGTATGCCTTTTTAACAGTGATATTATTGGCAGTGTTTCTTGTCTTACCAATTTTATCTATCATGACTGTTTTAAACTCTGTCTCCTCGTACGATGTTTTATAAGAAAAACAATAATTAGAGTCATTAGATTCCACCTTTAAAATTTTGACGTCTCCTAGCTTTAACGTTTCTTTGTCCACATTCTCAGAAAAGTTTTTGCCTATCGATGAAGCCAACGCTTTTATATCAAAAAAATCTTTGTGTACTAATTAATTTACTTGATATGCTTTACCAGATTTTTTTGCATTTCTTATAATGTGCACATACTGGTCAGGTGTATATATGGGTCCAGACTTCAGAGCTTTACCTACTCCTCTTTCAATGAGGGAGTGGACATTATCACCCTCATTTTGAGTATGCCCTTTTACTAGGTATTTGTGGGTTATTGAATTAATAAAATCGAGATGGTAAACTGCATATACATAAAGAGCTATTATGTTCTTTTGCTGGCCGCAGCAATTGTCGGAATAAAAAATTATATCTAATTTTGAATCTAGTTCTTCAGCTTTAAGATTTAAATTCTGTATGTATTTGAGCAAACAAGATCCTATTTCTATAGCACCGCGCTTAGCTTCACCTTCATGCCAGACATAACATGCAGTGTCTTTAGATTTGATATCGCATATTGTGAAATTATACGTATTTAATTTTGATACGTAATAAAAGTTTGATGCATTTCCTCTAGGACAAGGCATTGCAGCCTGAAGATCATAAACTGCTACAATACAATTATCAGGAGTAAATTTTTTGTCATCTTCTTTATTTTGCCTTGACAAATCTTTCTCTTTCAAATGCCTATCAAACTTTTCTTTCAGTTCTACCTTATCGTTTTCTGTGGCATTACTGTATGATGTACAATCCTCACACTGATCTTTTTTAGGTTGGAAAAAGGCAATATTGAATTCGTTGCTAAAGATCCTGTAATACATAAGGTAATTGGCACTTGGTAGACTTTTTGACTGACAGTCGAGTTCGGAATCCCTATGTAAGTCTGCTACTGTTTTGCCACCATCAATATAAAGCCTTTTTGTGTCTGCACGACAGTAGTCACTTTCAATTTTTGGAATTGAGTTGATGTGTTGAATAATACCTTCTTTAATAGCCGGATCTAAATGAAAATGTTGGCTGTGTTTGCCACGATTATCCAAATCTAACATGCCACATGAATTCTTCTTCTTTTGAAGAACAGTTCAGATAGAGGCATCAGTTATATCTAGCGTAGCTTTAAAAAACACTTTACACACTCGAATTCTCTCATTATCAATGGTCAAATAAAAAGCATTGTTTTTCCCCCGGTTACTATTATGCATCTTGTATGAATATCGTGGTTCAATGACCGAAAGATGACGTAAAATAAACTCTCGTTGCCTTTGCAGATCTCCCATGCCCCAAAAGCATTCAAAAATTTCTTTGCGCTGTGATTCTGTAATATTTTGAGTACACTTTTGTTTGCATTTATCAGTACACGGTGTTTTTAGAGACTTTGCAGGCACAACGGTTATTCCTTTTTTAGAATTGGATATATAGGACTTACCAGAGTTTCTTAGGATTTTTGCCTTGTTACGCAACCAGTTATTGGGTGTAGATTTTCGTTTTCGTCCTTTATTTGATCTCATATTGTCTACACAATCAAGATATTGTGGAGAATTGGTATTAGAAGTAAGTTCCAAAGAAGTTAGAGGTGTTCTAGCTGTAGAACTTGATGTTGAAGCTACTGGCCCAGTCGAATCATAGCGAGAAGTATCATCTTCGATATAGTTAGCTGTTGTAGGAACTATGTTATTGTCTACCCTAGACTGAACCACTGCTGTTAAACGTTCATTATTCAATTCATCCTCTGATGAACTCTCGGAATCAGATGAACTAGATCCATCAGTTGAGCTGGATGTACTAGATCCATCGCTTGAGCTGCTACTAGATTCTGTTTGCATGGGGGCTATCGGCATAGGTATTGGTGAACTTGTTTGGTTTATGGTGGAAACATCGTTACTGAAATTGTCATATTGTTTTACAATTTCAAATCTGTTCCACTCAAAACTTGGCGTTCATTTCTCAAAAGAGACTTCTTTGTAGAACAGGAAGTATTGATATCTACCTAATCAGGATCCTTCACACTATCATCTGAGCAAAAGTCTTCACTAACATTAGATAAATCATTATTTTCAATGTTATCTTTAGGCTTGAGAGATAAAATGAACTGTTCCTTTTCAGTGAATTGTATGGAAGTTGAAATAGTAGGTATTTCATTTTGTATAATATCTTCATTAACATGTTTGAGGTTCCGGATTATTTGTAGGGTACGGGGATTCGGCACTGTAAATAATAAGAACAATTCATAAAATAACGAACCACACCATATTATGCCGTGTCGTGTCATGCCACGCCCACACCACACCACAACACACCACAACATGCGAAACCACACTACAACACACCACACCACTCCATACCAAACCATACCACACCATGCCACATCATGCCACTCCACACCGTACCTTCATACTACACCACAACACAACATAGCATCATACCTGTAATAACAGAAGGTGTAGGCGAGGTGATAAATTCACCCGCGTTTCGCCGGCTATATTTTTAGGTCTCATGGATACGTTATAAGGGCGAGCCCTTTGCTGTTCATCGGGCACAATTTCAAACCCTGTTGAGTTGCTATTAAGACTTTTCTAAATTAGAAATGACGATTAGCACTTTTGCTGCTCGACTCAGGATTCGAACCCGGGACATCGCGGTTATCTAAGGCTCTATGCAATGAGCCACGAGGCAGCAAAAAAAAATGCAAAACACGTTATAAATAAATTATATCGTTAAAAGTAACTTAACTTGCTTTTGGTTCTAAATTATTGTGCTTTATTTCTAAGCAATAATAACCTATTTCGTAAATATGTTAAAAGATTTTGTTATTTCTATCTTGAATAAACAAATAAAACTTAATAAGTATTATTGTCTCACTTACTCTTTCGTGAAGAATGTTGTAGCACTAAATGCAGCACTTTCCAACAAAAAATTGATCGAAAATTGTCACAATTTTATCTTAAATAATCAAACAACTCAAAATGAATCAATATTGCAGAAAATATTACTAAACTTTACACTTTAAACACACGATTTTTTAGAAATGTGATATTATTCCCGAAAGTTTTAATGTGGTCACGCGATAACAATAATAGCAACTGGCAATCGTCGACTGTTGCACAAATATGGCGTGATAAATCAACCAATCACATAACGACATTTTTACGCGGCCCTACGCCGATTTTGCCGTTATGAACGTGAGTCTTACTGACCATGAAATAAGGACTATTTTGCATTTGGCTGTCATATAAACCAGTATTTTCAAAATTTTGGTTTGTGCGGGTATTCATGCAAAGCAGCGACCTGTAGAAGTAAGAGAGATTTTGGAATCAATGATTGTAGCGATAAACCTGTAACACGAAGCGAAGCGACGGGAATACTTTTGAATTTAAAAACCTGGAAACGTTGGTAATAATTGTTGTGTGGAATGTTTTTTGGAAAGAATAAACAAAGTGAATGTTCACCGTAGACTTGATCACTGTTCCCAATCTTTACAAATCTCTTTGCAAGTTTTTCGTAGCTGAACGAGAAAATCTTAATTTGTAGGTATTTCGAAGAAAAGGCGATGGTTTTAAGCGCGTCGAAGCAGTGTACAAAAGTCATGGGAAAAAGACAATCGTTAAATTTTGGTAAAACCAGATTCTGGATTATTGAAAAGTCTATCTTCGTTCCCGCGAAAACATAATTTGCAAAACGTTTATTCCAAACTTGGATATAGCAGTTCACATGGCTCTATGTACACCAGCGACTTCAGATTCAGGTGAGAGAAGCTTTTCTTGCTCAAAACGAGTGAACAATTATCTAAGATCTACTTTAAGCCAGGAGAAAAGCTAAACGGCTTAGCTATATTGTGCATAGAGTCAGAACTAATGCACAAAAACGCAGCTTGTGTTATCAATTGCGCGTGAATGTAAACAAACATTATTCTGGCCACTAATTACCGAATGTTGGCATCAAAGACTAACAAATACGTCCCAATTAGGACGTTCTCAAGTCTTCACTATTGCGCGCTCACAACATATCATTAATATAATATCATTGATAGTGCACAAATCATAAAATTACAATTTCTATGACCATTTTTTTTTTATTTGTTATTGTGAATTAGGTAGGGTATCAAATTGTAGAGGTCGGTAGGGGCAGCAAAATTTGAATAGCCTACTGGCGGCATATGTGTAAATCCGCCACTGATGACTTTCGAAGTGGTTTAACACAAAAACAGTGTGTTGACCGGATGATTTCTGCATTTGGTGATGAAGCCCCATCCAAAACCACAATTTATCGCTGGTTTGCTGAATTTCAACGTGGACGTGTCAAGCTCAGTGATAATCCCCGTCAAGGTCGTCCAAAAACTGCAGTCACCCAAGAAAACGTTAATGCTGTGCGTAAGCTGATTGATTCGACGATTGAGATCGACATGTGACATACCGCGAAATTCAGGCAACTTTAGACATTGGCATGAGTCAAATACAAATAATCTTGCATGAACAATTAGGTGTAAAAAAGTTGTTTTCCCGATGGATACCGCATTCGCTCTGTGAAGAGCAAAAAGCGGCTCGCGTTACTTGGTGCGTCAGAACTCTCGAAAGATTCCACGCAGGATCCTCAAATGCTGTATACAACATTGTATCAGGTGACGAATCCTGGATATACGCGTACGAACCCGAAACAAAAAAACCAGTCACGAGTTTGGGTGTTCGAAAATGAGTTAAAGCCAACAAAAATTGTTCGTTCACGGAGTGTTGCAAAAAAAATGGTGGCCACGTTTGTCTCCAAAACCGGCCATGTTACGACTATTCCTCTTGAGGGACAAAGAACGGTTAATGCAGAATGGTATGCTAGCATTTGTTTGCCACAGGTCGTTTCTGAACTCCGTAAAGAGAACTGCAACCGCCGCATCATCCTCCATCGTGATGGAGTTCTCACACCGCGCACAGAACAAAAGAGCAAGAAAACATAGAATTATTAGACCATCCGCCGTACAGCCCCGACCTAAGCCCTAATGATTTCTATACTTTCCCTAAAATAAAGAATAAATTGCGTGGACAGAGATTTTCATCACCTGAAGAAGCTGTGGACGCCTACAAAACGGCCATTTTGGAGACCCCAAATTCCGAATGGAATGGTTGCTTCAATGATTGGTTCCATCGTATGGAAAAATGTGTCAAATTTCGCGGAGAATACTTCGAAAAGCAATAAATACATTTTTAAATAGTAATGTTGTGTCACTTCCTTGATTCCCGAAATTTTCAGTGCCGCCCTCGTAGCGGCTTGGGCGGAGCACCGCCGTGTCCTCACGGCGGCGATCTCTCGCGTCCGGCACTGGTTCAGGCCATGGTTCGGAGCGAGAGTGAATGGGAGGCCGTCACCTCCTTCTGCGAAGCAGTAATGCTCGCGAAGGAGGAGGCGGAATGCGTGAGGGAGGGGTTCGCGCCCGCGCGCCCCTAGTCGCCGCAGGAGACGCCCCGGGCGTCGGGAGTTGCAAGCCGATTTCCGGCCACCGTAGGCGCGGGCTTGCGGACGGAGAGCGATGGGTAGCTCACCGTCCGATAAGGACCAGGCCCGGGTCGACGGCGCGTTGTGTTCCACGCGCGTCTCAAAGAGATGTCAGCACCAACTGACGGGGTCCGTTAGGACCAATGCCTGCCAGGGTTGCGAGTTTGTCCGAAAGGGATATCGTGGCACTGGCACACAGGCAAATGAAGGAACACGGGTGGGTTTTAGTCAGTAAAAGTCTGACACGCCCTCCCGCTCCGCCCAGAGCGGGAGAAGTTATTTGATAATTTCCCACCCAAAAAAAAAAAGGGTTGCGTAGCGATGAACCGCGCGTGCGGAGTCAGCTATGAATTGCCGGTTTTACGTGCGCCTTGTTTCACATCAATAATTTACTTAGTTAGAATTTCCGCGCATTATTTGAGAAAGGCACTATACAAGCCTTGGCCGCAACCAGGCATTGATGGACTCACTTCCATCAATGCCCCTTTTGCAGGCCGCTGCAGTAATGTATTAATTCTTCCTAGTAGAATATGCCATCGCCATCTCCATATTTTTGCCTACCTCAATGGTTTACCAACAACGCCTTCCGTGTCAATGTCATTCGGGGGCCAAAAGAAAAAGATCCTTGAAGCACTATACGTCAAAGGCTGCATGCATCCTTTCCTTTGAGTATTTATTACTCAAAGGCTGCATCCGACCATAATCGACCGACTGACCATAATCGCTGTAATCGATTTTAGCGCGCATAAACGCGTTCCCTATTACCGTTTAGCGCGCTAAAATCGATTAGTGATGATGGCTTAATTCGGAATGCAGCATAACTCACAGCTGATATGACCATTGACAACAAAACAACCAATATTTGACAGACTCAGCACCGAAAGTGACTTTTGAGACCTGATTTTTATTTACAAATGTTTTTTTGTTTTTCTTTGTGCTTTGCAAGTCGATTTCCTACACACCGGTTGTTGCTGACAAATAATTTGTTACCAAAGTATAATTTTGTTGCAAACAAATGGGTTAGTTTTATTGTAATAAAGCTAAACGCTGCAGAAACAATATGTTATACTCAAATAATTAAATGTTCTGTTACTGTTGTTTACTACTCTATTAACTGATAAGAACACAATAAATTATTCGTACGTTAACAATAAAAAAAATATCAAGATAATGCACTATTCAAAGTTGTTTTATCTCCTTTTTTAACAGTATCGGCTGGGTATTAATAATCACAGTACTCTATTGAAGACAGTCAAGCAAAGAAACTTCACTACTTCGTACAAAATGCTTCCCCAGCGTCAGGCATTGTTACTTTCTTCATCAAATTGTCATGGTTATTCCATGTTGGAGTTTGCTAAAGAAGAAATATGCAATCTTCTCACTAAGTAAGTACTTATAATCATACAATACTGTGTTTCTATTACTTGTTTTTGTAAATATTGTATGATCTATTATTTCAGAAATAGTATATCTGAGTTAATCTTCATCCCGTATGCTCAAAAGGACTATGATAACTACACAGCTAAAATAAAAGAAGTCATTGAACCATGGGGAATTACAGTAACAGGTTTACATAGCTATCCTAATGTTATTGAAAGAATTAATAGCTCAAAAGCAATTTTTGTTGGTGGAGGAAATACATTTCTCCTTTTAAAAACGCTGTATGAAAATAAGCTTGTAAATTTAATAAGAAAGAAAGTTGATGAAGGCAGTCTCGTATACATTGGTAGCAGCGCTGGAACTAATGTTGCAACGAAAAGCATTCACACCACTAATGATATGCCCATAGTTTATCCTCCAAGTTTTGAAGCAATTGGTGTTGTGCCATTCAACATCAACCCCCATTATATTGACATATTAAGTGAAACACACAAGGGTGAAACAAGAAGCCAGAGAATATGTGAATATTTAACAATGAGTCATGCCACACCAGTGCTGGGACTACAGGAAGGGTCAATGCTGCATGTTGATGGATATCAGCTAAAAATTAAAGGAATTTCTGGTGCTGTTCTATTCAAGAAGTAAGTACTTACCATCAATGCATGCTGCATTGAATGATTCAATGTTGTAAGATTTAATACAGTAGGTACTTACATACCAATTGTTATCAACTGGCCTTTATTTTTATTTGCAGTAGCGTGCATAGTGGTTTGGCCAGCAAGTCATGGCTATATTTCATGTTGCCAGCTGAAGATTTTTTTAATTTGCTGCCATTTTCTTGTGCCATAACTTGCGGGCCAAGCTAGTGAATAAGCATACAATTTGAATGATTACTCAACCTTTAACGGCCGAACCCAATAACTTATTTTCAGTTAAAGACAGATCGCTATTGATGATAGACAGTATAATTATATCTCTGCTCGGATGGCGTCTCACAATCATTGATAAAGGCTATCTATTTAACGAAAACAATAAGTAGGTTTCTCTACTTCGCCCTCCCGTGCATTCCATTACAACCAACACCACTTTAAAAAACAACATGTGTAATTAGGGTTATATTAAAACTTCTTTGTTTCTTACTTCTAAATAAGTTACTGGATTAAGATATAATTCTGTAGAGCCATATTTGTTATGGCCGCGAATCAAAATACAACCCGTTACTGACCTGCAAATTGCAAAAAACGTAATAAAATTTGAATTTCGCGGGCTACCTTAGCGCATTAATGTATTTTTTTTTTTTTACTTAAATTTATTTTGGAATGGTGCTTGCACGGGGGGTATTAGTAAGGGGGGGGTTAAATTTCTGTTATTTTTTTTTTGCCTAGGGCGCACCGTTTTCGAGATATTATTTGAATTTCAATATTTTTTATTACTTTAAATTAAAAAAAACATCTATGATCATTATTGCAAGTACTAAAGAGTTAATTTTAGCTTGGCTACTTTACGTTTATCCCTGCAATTCGGGGAATAGCCAAATCTGCCATCTGTAGTACTGTCCTGTCAAACAAATCGTATATTGGGACGCATACTTTGGCATTTTCATACAAACAGATATCTGTTGTATGCGATACACCCTCCCGTCAGTAGATAGCGTGGGCCGGTATGATTCCTAGATTATTGGGACGTTAAAACCATCGATAGATATATATTTATATCTCCAGTAGGCCGAAACTGGTGATATATAGGTTATTGGGTTCGGCCGTAAGTATATCAAGCATCTCTTTACTGCTTGTTTTTTTTGTTTATGAAAGATACTTAATTTGTTGTAAACCTACTTATATTTAATTTGTTTTTAGGAATTGCATGGTACCAGAATATTATGCATCAGGTTCAGATGTATCATTTTTGTTTGGACAAGACCAAGAACTTTAGGTGCTGCAGATTTTTAAAGGACTTCAAAGAACAACAATAGACTTGTATTTTTTGTAGGATATATTAATGACCAATTGTGTATATTCGCTAATTATTGTTAATAATAAAATATTTTAGATAAATGAAATATATTTGAAGTTAATACAGGAACACAAATAATATGTCAATGCCTTGAAACACTATGCACTTATCCTATATTATCCAAAGTCAGGTCCTAATTGCAGTAGTTCACAAAACTTATGACTGTTTCACTTTGTTGACTGTATAAAGTAGGTATACCACGGAACCACTTAAAATCCACAATTTTCACTACCAGCTGTAATCAAGAGCTGTATCAAATCCACCAGTTTATCTATTAAAGATTTTACATGACCACTTTTACAAACAGCATGTCTGAATAATGCACTTGAAGTTCTTTTCTTATTTATGTAGTCTGAACTCTGGCTAGCCAGGTTTAGACTCTATGTCAACCAGTGACCGGAGCATGCAGTAACAGAGATCTAGCTGCATGAAACAAGGAGGCTTGTGGAGTCACACGGGACTGGCCAGTTCTTTCTGCTGTAGGTAAATGACACAGATATCGCCTTAAAGCTAAATCTCGTCGTGCACTCAAGCCACGAGTGATTTCACAACCAGATCCAAACAATACAGCACGCTGTCTTTTTCTCTTTTGTACAGCCACCTAAAAGAATTAAATCAAAACATTAGTTTTAAATACTAAGAAACCAACGTGTTTACTTAAGACGCTGACAACAGCTAAACCGCGGTCACTCAGACTACATACAAAAGAAAAGCGCGATGACACAACGCTTGTAATTTATTGCAAAATATGAAGCAATTGTCTATTTACTCAAAAATGAGTTGAGTAATCGAAAATAAAAAACAAACAAGTTCTGCATTCAAATAAAACGTCGTTCTTATTCATTAAATACCAACCGTACGTTGATTTAAACTCAAAGTAAAGGTCTAGTTTACCGTTAATTTGTATTGAGTTTTTTTTTTCTAAACGTGTTTTGGTAGCAAACAAGTTCTGAGAAATATGTTCAAGAATCACATATTTTTTTGGGATATGATGACTATTCATCACATTCGCTATTTCATTGCTATCCCTAATATGTCACTTTCACTAATTCGTCACCTTGTGCATCTGGTCAGTTTTCTTAACTCGTTGCTGTATTTCGACCCATTCCCAACTCGTCCGATGCTTAAGTACAAGTCAAGCAAAAAAAATAAACATTGCTTTTTCCGATTTCTTTGGGGAAATTAACTTCTTTTTTACTTTGAAATCTATAAAGTCGCCTCTCTTTTAATGATAAAGGTAAAGTAAATTTTTTTTAGGTGTTGAGTTCATTGGGACCAAATGTGTCCGTCCAGATATTTTTGACGCTGACTGTACATTGTACTATTGCGGACACTGCCGCCTGACCACTTTTAAACCTTATGCTCCTAGTAATAAGGTTGAAAAGTGGTCAGGCGGCAGTGTCCGCGATGGTACATATGCATCGGCCGAGTTGGGAATGAGTCGAAATACAGCATGAAACAAGTTAAGAATTAGTGAAAGTGACCTATTAGGGCTAGCGACGAAATAGCGAATGTCACGAATGGTCATCATAACCATTTTTTCCGCTACCAGCCGTCAGCGCCTGGAATGCATAAATACAAACCTGAATAGCAGCAACTGGATGCAATGTTGAAACATCAGGCACAGATTCAGTTTTAGCATCAATATCATGTGTACCATTTTGTTCAACCTTATCTTCTTTCAAGTCAGAATTATCCAATAAAGTCACTTGTTTTTTCTTATCTGACTGCAAGCTTTCAGCATTTTTCTGTAATACACCTTGTACAATTTCCGTCCCCGCCATATGTAGAGAAAGCCCAAGACGCGCGAGAACTCGCTCGGGTCTCCAGCGATCGCGGGCGCCGCCGGAAGAGACGCTAGTCTGTTCACGCCGACGGACATCTGCCACTAAGCTGGCCCAGTCAACTCCGAGGGCATCGCCTAAACCAGCTGAAAAATAATATTATTATGATTATATTACTTTTTAGGGTTCTGTGTACCTCAAAAGGAAAAAAAACCGGCCAAGTGCGAGTCGGACTCGCGCACGATGGGTTCCGTACCATTATCTATAAAAGCGGCAAAAAATCACGTTTGTTGTATGGGAGCCCCCCTTAAATATTTGTTTTAATTTAATTATTTATTTTTAAAGTTAATATATAACTAAAGATTCTGTGAATATTAAAAGCGTCTACCTGTGGCCGTTATCTATATTGTGCAAAAACGAGCAAAAAAATCACGTTTGTTGTATTTTATTCTGTTTTTTAGTATTTGTTGTTATAGCGGCAACAGAAATACATAATCTGTGAAAATTTCAACTGTCTAACTATCACGGTATTAGATACAGCCTGGTGACAGAAGGACAGACTGACAGCGGAGCCTTAATAGGGTTCTCGTTTTACCCTTTGGGTAAGGAACCCTTATAATTATGATCACTCGTGTGTCTGTTGTGTGTCCATCTGTCACAGCCAATTTGCTCCGAATCTACTGGACTGATTAAGTTGCAATTTCAAACACGGACATGTAATGTGAATAAATAAACTTTGAATATGGGGGTTACTTTTGGGGGCAAATCAGAAAATAGTTCTTTACTTACAGATTATAGGAAAACCTATAAGAAGTCTATGGTCTTAAAATAACATGGTAAATTCTGCATACAAACTTACATCTGCAGTTGGAATATATGATGGACCGTGTTTTTCAACTGCAATGTTAAGTTTGTTCTTGAGATAATTCATCCTAATTATGGAACCCTTCATTGTGCGTGGTCCGACACGCAGTTGGCCGGTTTTTTTTTTCCATTTTAATGTTACAGAATATCCATATTTCAATTTACCTCTTGTACGCTCCTCTTCAAGTTCTCCATCAGATATTTCCTCAAAGTCCAAATTAGTAACATCTTCATCATCCTTAGCTTCTTGTGATTCCTTTTCTTCTCCTGCACCACTTGTATCCTAGAAAATCATTGCATATTTTTGAACATGTTTTATAAAGATAAATAGAGGACCAAGTTTTTTTTTTATTTCAATTAACTCTCATACCTGTGTTGACTCCTTCTCAGAACCTTCTGGCTTGGATACACTTTCATCATTTGGTAAAGCAGTTTGACTGTCTTCATCCATAATTTGATCAGTCATCTAATAAAAAAGTGACGAATTACTAAAAGGTAAGGGAGATAACTAAATGTGTCTTTTGCTTGTCTTTTTTAGTGATGAATTACTACAAGGTAAGGGAGATAACTAAATGTGTCTTTTGCTATTGATTCACTTACATCTTCCCTGTTGAGTATATCATCAGGATCATCACTTATTTCACTGAGATCATCAGGTATTGGTTTATCATCAATTTCCGCCTCCTGACGTGGTGGTGCTGTGGGTGCTGTTTGCGTAGCTGGCGGAGTTTCCTTCGCAGTTTGTTCTGGTTCATTTCTGGGAGCACGGCGCTTATTACCGTCACCTCGAGCTATATCCATTCTCATACCGCGTCCATAATCATCTTAAATAACAAATTTATACCAGTAGGTAAATTATTACATTCATAAAACATGCTGTCTACAAGGAACTAAGTTTCTCAGCTCTGCACTAACATTCGTAAATACACAGGTATAATCTCACCATGCATCCGTCCACGGTGAGGTCCTGTGGGGTGGCCCCTATGGTGCCAAGCGTCTACATCAGGTTCTTTATCACCCCACTCGTTCATCTAAAATCACATAGTTAATTATATAAAAATACAGATTGAGGGAAGAAAATATTAAAAAAAATAAACACATCAACATACCAAAGTGAGAATAAGGACAGCCAAGGAATATGTGGGAGAGAATAAGGCAAGGGTTTTTATTGTCTTTATGATAATCAATTGGTTCATTCCGATACCAAGTCTGATAGTAGTATAAACTCACCTATGGCAATAAAGGAGAAGGATTAGGAATAAAGAACAATTTTATTTGTAATTCAATCAATTAAATTAAATGTTACGTTTAATTGATATAGTAGTTAACCTGTGGGTCATGCATAGGCCAATGACGCTCTCGGCCCCACTGGTCTCCCGGGCGGTAGTCTTCATTATCCCATTCTTTATGCGGATGCATATAGCCACGCTCACGGTCCATGGAACTAGACCGCCCTTCCCAGGAACGATCGCGATGGGGTCGACGGTCATCATAACCTAAAACACACAAGCACACTTAGGATAGAAAGCTCCGGTTTCAGTTCACATGATGAATCAAACTCATCTTACCCATATCAACACCCCTCCGTTCGCCCATATGTTCACCATACAACCTATCATCATCTTCAGGATATCCCCTTGGGGGTCCTGACATGTCATAACCAGTATCATAGTGTCTATCCCTTCCCTGCGTATTGTAACCTGGAGACCTCTCATCTTCTCTAGGACCATCTTCATAACGATCATCCACTCTATCATAATGATCCAAGTTGCGATCATTGTCATACTGACGTTCCATACCCATTTCATAGTCACCTTGATCTCTGTCCATGCTATCCAATCTGTCTCTTTTTGTAGAACGATCCCTTTCAAGCCTGTCCTGCTTACGACCACCTCTTTCTGAATGTGAATCCTGTCGGTCTTTGGATGTTGAAGAATTTTTATCGATATCTAGTGCTCTATTTGAAATAGCAGCTAAAGCAGCTAAACGCTCCTCAGGTCTGGGAAGAAGTCTTTCCATAGGCTTATTAGGCTTTTCTAATCCTTTATCAGCTCCACCTCTTCCACCTAAACCTCTATCTCTGCCTCTTCTCTTACTGTCATCTCTTTTATTATCTTTATTCCTGTCACGCCCACCTCTATCCTTTCTATCATGCCTATCTTTGTCATCATGTTTGTCTTTTCGTCTCTCCAATGATCTGTCTTTGTGATCACGGCCTCTGTCCCTATCTCTGCTTGCAGATCTCTTTCTATGTCTCTCTGCACTTCCGTCTCGACGGGTTTGTTTCTTAGGTGAAACAGGTCTGCTGCGCTCAGAGCTTTCTTTTTTCCTTAAATCTTTTGAATGAGATGCATGCTGACGGGGAGATCTTGATCTTGCTTTCCTTGGAGATCTACTTCGGACTCTGGTTCTTTCCCTTTCTTTGTCACGTTCTTTTTCTCTTTCTTTGTCTCTCTCCTTATCTTTTGGGCGATCTCTATCTTTGTCTTTCTCTCTAAGGCTATGAGGAGAAGCACTTCTGTTTCTATCTCTCCTTGGTGGAGATTTTCCATGTTTGACTGTACTTTTTGCTAGACTTTTTGTTGTAATAGGAGGAGTTCCACCAGATTTTTTACCTGGTGACAATGATTTTTTTCCAATAGTAGTTTTAGTGACAGTTTTCTTTTTAGTGGTATCTAGTTTTTTTAAAAGCCTGTCATCTTTTTTTGCAACAGATGTTTTCTTAGGTTCACTTTTATCCCTTTTCATATTATCAGTTTTAATAAATTTCTTTTTAGATGGTGCATCCCCATCTGATGATGAACTGGAATTTCTTTTCAGCTTTCCTTTCTTTCCTTTTCGTCTTGCTTCTCTGAAATAAAGATACATTTTGAGATGGGCTGAAATGTAATGTGGTTATTTATAGCACAATAGTAATAGTACAATAGGTACCTATATTATGTGAAGCAATATGATTTATACAAAATACATTATTCTATTACCATAAAATTACAGTTACGATTTACATATCAATAATTGAAGATTCTGAACTATCCATACCTGCCAGATGATGAAGATGATGAGCTATTATCTGATGAAGAAGAAGAGACGGTCGAAGAACTAGAACTGCGTGATGAAGATGTGCTTGACATAGTTTTCTTTTTGTCCTTGCGCATATCTTTGTTAGAGTCCATTTTCAATTGCAACTCTAATTCACGTTGCAGTTGTTGTCGCCTTTTTTCAAGGACGTCTGTGTCGGCGTACTCTAGGTCATTTTGATCCCAGTTGTCGATTTCACCATCTGGACTACGTCCTGAGCGCACGACCACGGCCGAATGGAGTCTACTTTTAGGGTCATCTTTCACTGCACGTTTATGTTCAGTATCTTTAATTGCTGCGCGTTGTTTCGATGGACTTATTAATGTATGGGTTGATGCAAATTTACAACTTTTACCGTAAGCGCAACTCCCGTTTTGTGCCCACTGTCTACAATGTTCAGTTGTTTTTTTTGCGCTGGATTTCTTAGTACCAAGACGCTCAAAAACACTAGGCCTATTAGCTAGATCTTTTGACTTCGGTAATTCGACAGTAATTTTTCTTTTTCCTTGTTTTGACATTATAGAGGAAAAACATTGGTCTCGCACAATTAAAAGCGATTAAAAACACACATTTCCACCGGCGCTATTACCGCCGCCATTGTTGTTTATGGCATCGTAATCATAAACAAGAATTTCTTGGCATTTTATTATATCATTGGTTTTCAGAGAAACATAAATCGAAATAGCCAATCGAAAGAGTCTTTGATCTTGATCAACTACTTTCAACCAATGACACTTGGCCATAGACTAGAAAGAAAGGTTTTATTTAGAAGTGTCCAACGTGGTTGGTCTCAACGTGACGCTAGCAAACAGTCGACATCATTTATATGTCAATGGTCGACATCGGCTCAACGAACCCTTGACTCCCCATAACTACTGTACGAACCCTTGTCATTAAGTGAGATAAACATTTACACACTTCGGATTTCTTATTTGCGTAAAAATAACCTGCATTTTTAATACCTACCTGAGTATTTAGCGGTCTTTTCATAGTTTCTTTCCTAGAAATGTTTATGACACACTCTCGCCCCACTTTTAGGCTCAAAATTAAATCACCTAATCGCTTTGAGGCACAATTTTTTAAGTTTCTCATGTTGAAGAAACTGGTGGCCTCCAGTTTCTTCACAATTAGGTACACAACATCTAGGCATTTCCTCAATAACTGTCTCTAATTATGAATTCACTACAAATTCCTTACAAAAACTACTATGATATTAGTCTTTGTGCTACTAGCGCCACTTTGACAGTTGTCGGCCCCACCGAAAAAGAGGGAAAAAAAAAAAAAAAAACGTGGTTGGTGCTTAGAGCGTTTACGTATGGAGCTGCCAAAAACGAATCACCGAAGTACTTTATCTGCCACTTTCTGTGGGAGGCGAGGAAAACACATACAGCACACTACGAAAATTTGACAAATGCACTCAAACTCAAACTCAAAGCAATTATTTCAAATAAACCTAATAAAGGCACTTTTGAATTGTCAAGGGGTCGGTCAGTCAGAGAGATGAAGCTAGTTGCCCATTCCAAAGCTTAGTAGGTTCCTATGGAGAAGAACGGGCAAGAAACTCCACGGACACTCTTTTAAATAAAAATATTGTTACATAGTATTGGTTACATAATAGATGTTGAAATTATACATGTGAAAACAATGTAGAAAGACGTGCACGTTAAAAGCGTCCGTAATAAAAATATAAAAAACAACTAAACTACTAAGTTAAAATAAGCCGTGGCAGCTAAGAATGACCAGTCCCTACTGACGGCGCCCATTCACGAACATGACGCATGGATCAGCACCATTTAGCTCAACCATTTTGAAGGGAACTTAATGATCCAACACATACGCCACCATCAGCTAGACATTTTAGTGAGCATGACACTCAACCGCCATGGCACATTCAAGTCAATAAAAGACGTACCTACTCAGAAAATGGTAGGTACTTGCTCACACATGTGCTATGTACTTATATAATACTAATAGATTGAATTTATACAATATAAAGATAGTATTTACAATCTTCAGCAGCTCCAACAATAGTTTTGAATGCTATCCAATTGGTTTATGCGCCCTTGTGGAGCAGGACCAGCGTTAAGCCAAGCATTTTTGTCAGCAATGTAATCCCCCAACTTATAATATGCTTGGCTAAATAGTGTGCGTTTTATACAAGATTTAAATTTCGTTTCATTTAGTTGGACTATGTGGGGAGGTATTTTATTGTAACATTTTAAACAGTACCCCATGAAGGATGAGTCTACTTTAGCCAGTCTGAAACCTGGTTGAACTAATTGGTCCCTATTTCTAGTCCCATAATTGTGTCTTTCACCTCTTTTACTGAAACTATTTAGATTTTTCCTTACGTACATGATGTTTTCATAGATATATTGACAAGGTACCGTCATGATGTTGATATCTTTAAACAGTTCCCTTATAGAATCGCGCCTGCGGAGGCCATATATTGCTCTGATGGCTCTTTTCTGCAGAATAAAAATAGACTCGATATCTGCAGCCCGTCTCCATAGTAAAATACCGTAAGACATAATACTATGAAAGTAACTGAAATAGACTAGCCTCGCGGTATCTACATTAGTGAATTGACGGATTTTTCTCACAGCATACGCTGCTGAACTTAGCCGTCCTGCAATGGGCACGCCACAATTGTGGCGATAAGTCCCCTCTTTGAGGGGTGGCTAGAGAGGCGCCACGGCGTCCTCACCTTCCACCTGACGCAGGTCCTCAGCGGACATGGTTGTTTCGGGAGGTTCCTGCTCAGGATAAAGCGGGAGGAAACGCCCGGGTGTCACCACTGTGTGGATCGCCCGGAGGACACGGTGGAGCATACGGTGGAGGTCTGCCCGGCTTGGGTGGAGCACCGCCGTGTCCTCACGGAAGCGATCGGCGGCGGCGATCTCTCGCGTCCGGCCCTGGTTCGGGCCATGGTTCGGAGCGAGAGTGCATGGGAGGCCGTCACCTCCTTCTGCGAAGCAGTAATGTTTGCGAAGGAGGAGGCGGAACGCGTGAGGGAGAGGCAAGGTTCGCGCCCTCGCGCCCCTAGTCGCCGCAGGAGACGCCCCGGGCGTCGGGAGTCGCAAGCCGATTTCCGGCCACCGTAGGCGCGGGCTTGCGGACGGTGAGCGATGGGTAGTTCACCGTCCGATAAGGACCAGGCCCGGGTCGACGGCGCGTTGTATTCCACGCACGCCTCAAAGAGTTGTCAGCAGCAACTGACGGGGTCTGTTAGGGCCAATGCCTGCCAGGGTTGCGAGTTTGTCCGAAAGGGATATCGTGGCCCTGGCACACAGGCAAATGAAGGAATACGGGTGGGTTTTAGTCAGTAAAAGTCTGACACGCCCTCCCGCTCCGCCCAGAGCAGGAGAAGTTATTTGATAATTACCCAAAAACAGTTTTATCGACGAATTCAAGTTTCTCTTTATTCAATACTATGTCACAATCACTACTTTTTACATTCGGTAAAGCAAATCTTATGCATTTAATTTTTTTCCCATTTAATACTAAATTATTAGCAGTGAACCAATTTTGGACCTGCAGTATCGAGCCTTGTGGAACACCCATTTTTACTTTTAAACCGAGTGAATTGGGACCATTTATTTGAACTTGCTGTAATAAGATTTTACTAAACTCAGCGCAAGTTTACCTAGTCCGTAATGCTCAAGTTTCAAGAGTAAGGTTTCATGATTTACGCAGTCAAATGCCTTGGAGAGGTCACAAAAGATTCCAATGGTAAGATACCATTGGATTCTTCTGGGCCTTCTCCCACGCTGTAAAAATATGTGTTTTAATAAGGTGACACCGGCGTCAGTCGTAGAACGTCCCCTGGTAAAACCATATTGCTGATCGTGTAAGATTTGTTTGGTGTTAAAATGATTAGGCATCTGATTCAGCATTACCTTTTCGAACACCTTGCTGAATACCGGCAACACGGATAATAATTGTTGGTGTCTTTACTGTCCCCAGATTTAAAATGTGGTATAACCTTACTGTATTTCATTAAATCTGGGAAGACACCTTGATCCACACACAAATTAAATATTATAGCTAAGTATGGTGCTACAGTCTCGATTATGGATGTACAAACTTTGATTGATAATCCCCATAGATCTTCGGTCAATTTGATTTTTATTTGCCGAAAAGCTATAATAACTATCATAGGGTTTATATGTTTAAAATTATCCTCCATTAAAGTCTTTAAAGTCCCATAAATCATAGATGAAGTTTCCAGTCTGGAGTTACACTCATTTGTCATAGTCGAGTCTATGTCGGACTTGTGTGAAAAGTATCTTTATGATTTTTGAAAACGAATCGAAGAAACGAACTTCATAATTGAATTCAACCGAGGAGCTTGGAACGTTCGCTCTTAATAAATCTATTGAGACATCGGGTGAGGAATTTATGGCTTCCGTCGTTTTAGACGGTATATTAGTGAAGAAATGTACGAATTCTTGAGCTGATCCATGCGTCATGTTCGTGAACGGGCGCTGTCAGTTGGGACTGGTCATCTCTTAGCTGCCACGGCTTATTTTTAATTATTTTAGTTTTGAATTGTTATCTTTTTATCACGGACGCTTTTGACGTATTGCATCGTTTTCACATGTTTAACTTCAATATGAATGATGTAACCAATATGTTGTATCAATATTTTAATTTAAAAGAGTGTCCGTGGAGTTTCTTGCCCGTTCTTCTCCATAGGAACCTACTATTTGTAATGGGCAACTAGCTTCATATTTGTAACTGACCGACTTCTTGACAATTCAAAAGTGCCTGTCAATGGTTTAATTGAAATAAATGCTTTGAGTTGGAGTTTGAGTTGAGTCTCCAATGTGTAATCAGTGTTTCGTACTTTATTCCTATTTGTTTCATTATTTATAACTTTCCAAACTGTTTTTATTTTATTTTCTGCCGATTTGATCTTGTTGCTAATGGACAGGGATTTAGCTATCTTGCAGGTATTCCTAAAATTTTTGGAATAAGTAGCAACATACTTACTGAATGTTTCAGTGTTTGTAAGGCTTAAGGCCATACAGCTCGAATAGTCTTTCCCTGCTTATCCTAATACCTCTAGTTGCCCAGTCACTAAATATAAAATTAGGGCAAATATTTTTTGTTTTCTTTTCAAAAGTTTTATTGAATTCAGTGTGCACTACTGAAAAGAAATTCTCATACAATTTATTTGCATCGTCCATATTATGGCCCAGAACATTTAACTTATTATTTAGGCTATTAAATCTATTTAATTTGCCAGTTGTTATTGGTCTAAATTGTATTTGCACTTTTTGCAAAGGCGTTTTAAATTAAAAGTTACCGTTTGTCCACAATGATCAGACGGCAAATAATTTACGATAGCTTTATGTAAATAATCAAAATCGCAGAAGACATTATCGATACAAGTAGCAGAAGTTGGAGTTACTCTAGTTGGTTCCGTGAAAACATTGTATAAATTAAACGATTTAAAAAGGCTTAATAATCTAGTGCTATTTAAATTATTTTCCAGAATATTGGTATTAAAATCACCACAAATAACTGCGGCTTTGTTACTGGATGCAAGTTTCGCTAAAACATCTTCCATTATTGACTCAAATAAAGAAAAGTTCTGATAATTAGGGGGTCTGTACACGCACACTACAACATGCTTATCCAGCTCAACACAGGACAGTTCGATGCAATGTTCAACCGATAAATCAACTATGTCATTACGTTGCTTAGATTTTAAACATTTTTTTATCAAGATTAGAGAACCTCCACGTAGCATCGATTTACGGTGAAAACAACTGCCCACGAAATAGTTCTCATATAATTAACATTTGGTAATCCTCCAATGTTCAGTAAAACAAACAATGTCAAACTTAGTTTTTTCTAAAAACATTTCGATTTCTAATAATTTGGAAGAAAATACCTTGAATATTTTGATGAAATAATTTCTAGGCATTCTGCTGATCTCCTATCTGATAATTACTTATTTTAGAGCAAGAAGACACCTTGTTGCTATTAGGTAAAAGAATATTCTTACTGGTACCTTCTGTTGTCTAAACTAGTTTAAAATGACTATGGAGCCCAAGCCCAAGACTTCAGTGTCGTCACTAGACAGTGAGCTCATAGTGAGCGAGGAACATGGAGCCTCCTTCGTACAATTAGTATAAATATTTATAGCATTTGAGCTACATTTATTCAGGCTTACCACTTTATTATTAGTATTATTACTATACATTGTGGTGACAAGACTTCGACATACTACTTATGTCTGAGCACATGATACATGCTTCCTAATGCTCTATTGCAAACGAAAAAATAATAACCACACAATTACAAAAACACACACACAAATTGATTTTGACAACAAACACAATGGTGCTAGTGATGTCATACAAACAATGAGCGGTATTTTATTCTTAAGCAAATGAAACAAAACAGTGTAACATTATTTTAAGTTCTCTCAAGAAACCCGCGTGAGGTCTCAGTAAAATGCCACATCTTTACTGAAACTCAAGGGGAGCGGGCGGGCGGGGTTATCATCTATCATGCATTGTACAAGTCTGTCAAAAATGAGTTGAAATGTATTCAAAGGAAACTACAATTTCTGCTTGCCTGGCAACACTGATTAAAAAGTATATACTCTGTCAAAGTAGTCAAAACAAGTTGGTGATTTATTTTAGTTTCTTTAGAAAACTTGCGATAATGTGACTTTTAAGAAAAGAAAAGAAATGAGTAGGACATATAAAAGTGGTACAAGGGAAGTGGTTTTTAAAGTTTTTCTCCGTTGTTTAGCAGAATATAATGCCGGAAAATATCTCTCTAAATTAGATGATATTTACGGCCGAACAGCTGAAATGACTGGTATGTACATCCTAACCGTGTGCTTATTTACTTAATGTAAATGTGTTTTGATGACTTATCACGAAATTACTGTAAATCTGGGCTATATTTTGTTGAAATGTTTACGAGTTGTAAAGGTTATAAAATAAACGATGTCTTGTATGTCAACCAAAAAATTTGATACTTACGAAACACTATGCCATTTTATTTACACAAAAAAATTATTTTATAGTTTTCCATTAACCTATATTTACAATTTCAGGAATATCAGAAAGTACGGTTGGCCGTATTGTTGATCAAGGGATGTCAAACGACGGTAAATTCGAAACGCCTGGGAAACATAGAGCTGGTCGACCAAGAAAGGAATTGGATGATTTTGACCTGTGTGCGATCCGGCAAAAAATGCAGTTTTTTTATACAGCACAAAAAGAAGTTCCAAGTCTAAGAAAATTGCTAAGGCTTGTAAAAGCTGATTTAAACTATGATAGAAGTCATGAGCATCTAAGGAAGATATTATTTGCTATTGGTTTTAAATATAAGAAATGTCAATCCAACAGAATGGCTTTAATTGAAAAACCTGTGATAGCTGCTAAAAGAGAATACTACCTCAAGTGCATTTAGGAAAACCGAAATTTACCTGAAGAACTTCAAAAAAACATCATATATTTAGATGAAAGTTACGTGCATTCTTCATATAAAGTAAAAAAATGTTGGCAATCAATTAACATAAAAGGAATAAAGCAGGATGTATCTAAGGGAAAACGGTGGATAATTGTTCATGCAGGAAGTGCAAAGGGGTTTGTACCTAATGCACTATTAATATTCTCCGGTAAGAATAAAAATGAAGACTATCATTCAGAAATGAATGCACACAATTTCAGTAAATGGGTTACTGAAAAATTAATACCCAACTTAACAGAACCATCCATTATTGTTATGGATAATGCACCCTATCACTCAATTGTCACAAACAAGGTATGTTAATTTATTGAAGAAAAAAATCTACTTGTAGAGAATAATGCAGTAAACATCACAGAAAAGTAAATTTTGTTTTATTTCAGGCTCCAACGTCTGCTACGAAAATAGATGACATCAAGCTGTGGTTACTGGAAAATAACATTTCATTTGATGCCACATTACGGAAGCCTTCACTGCTTATGTTGGTGAAGCGACATAAACCAGAGCCTGTGTACTATATTGATGAACTGTTAGGAGAGCATGGGCACACAGTGGTAAGACTTCCACCTTACCACTGTGACCTGAACCCAATCGAACTCATATGGGCGATAGTAAAAAGAAGAATTGCTGAACACAATGTTATGGGACAAAATGTGGAAGAGCTTGCCAAAATTGCATTCCGTACAATCACTCCTGAAGAATGGAAAAATTGTTGCGATCATGTAATCAAAGTAGAAAAAGAATATTATGACCGTGGAACTTCCTTATACCAGGACATAGATAGGCTCGTAATACGTGTCGGAGATGATGACAGCAGCAGTGAAGAGTCTGAACAGGAGGACATCGCTGTGGAGGATGATGAAGGGGATATATCTGGGGTGGAATATTTACAGTCAGATTTTTCATTTTCAGAGTAGTTTTTTTTTTTAAGTATTATATATTTTGTTTATAAAGCTGGAAGGGTTTTATTTCAATATCCAAATGTACATTATTTACTAACTAGCTCACTACTTCCATTTCGATAACTACAGAAAAATGACAATTTCACTAAATAGTAGACTCATTTATTAAAACAGTAAACTCTTTCCATAAAATAAAAGTATCAAACATATTTTTGTGAACTATTCAGGGATACCCTGTAAGCAATAGTAGCGCCCTCACTAATTTTCATAGTTTTTTTGACAGACTTGTATTGTAAGTGCAACTAAGGCTTCTTGGCGGGAAAGTGAAGCGTCATGTTCAGCAGTTTGTTTTATTTTCCAAAATTTGTGTTTAGCCGAATACTAATGTGTAATAATGGTGGATTATTAACCATTAAGTGTTTGTGAACGTGCATTAGTGTAGGCAAATGAAACAAAACAGTGCAACTTCGCTTCAAGTTCTCTCAAGAAGTCCGCGTGAGGACTCAGTAAAGTGCCACATCTTTACTGAAACTCAAGGGGAGTGGGCGGGGATATCATCATCATGCATTTATAATTCATTTCATCAATATTAGACAAGAACTAAAACTTGACATTGGCTAAATGCACAAACCGTGCGAAGCCAGAAGGAAAAGAAAAAAAAAAAAAACTGCAACTAAATAAAGACTTGGCTAAAAGGCCCAAGCAACCAATCCATTAAAACATTATTTAAAAAAAGGTTGCTATCACTTTCCTTTCTGTTTCCTCTGTGTCAGTAGCTTGCTACACATTAGTAATCTGTGGTGTCAGACAGTCAGGTACTTTTCTCTATGGTCATCGGATAACCTAAAACGAATTGTTATTGATTTGATTGCATTTCAGTCGTCACCGTTTTTATATCTTAATTAATATAGAAGCAGTTAAGGCAGTGACACCAAAAGAGAAAAAAAAAAAATAAAATGCCTCTACTCGACGGCAAAGAAATCGATATATTTTTTGTAAGTATACAAACTATTTGTACTTTTAAATTTCATCTTTCGATTTAGGCACAATTACATAAATATTGTTTCTTCAAGAGTTGAACTTCCTTCTATTCTGATGTAGTAATGATGAAAAAAATGGGGTACCTAGTGAGTTTTTCCAAAGAAAAGGAATTCTAACAGCTACACAGTTTATATTCATTCTTAGTTTAGTTCTAGTATTATGCATAGGTCTGAAAATGGGTCTTGGCGACCTAGTTCTCCAAAACACATACACTCCACCTTTTCTAAAGTATTATGCTACATGAAGATCCTATTCTGTAGGTTAACAAATGTATTTTCAGCACACAAACATGTATGGTGAATAATTCACACCCTTCTCATACATGCTGTATGAGTTCCAAGAACAGACTAAAATTAATTATTTTGTTTTATTAGTCCTTTTTGTAATCAACAGAACAGGTATTGCATTTTTGTTTCGGTTATTACAAGGTTTTAGTAAATTTAAAGATGATAACTACCTAACGATTAAGGCGCTGACAAGAGGCAAATGATAAAAGTAGACTTGTTTTAAACAAAAAAATTGCCAAATCCGAATTTTTATTCCATACGAAATTCTTTTCACAGTTATAAAGTACAGACTTTTGTTAATTATGTAGGAACCTAAATGTATCTGAAATATTATTTGATTTCAGAGTGAAGAAGATCTCCCATACGAGGAGGAGATATTGAGAAATCCCTTCTCAGTTAAACACTGGCTAAGATACATTGAACATAAAAAAGCTGCACCTAAACATGAGATAAATATGATCTATGAGAGAGCTCTAAAAGAGTTGCCTGGATCATTTAAACTGTGGTACAACTATCTTAAATTAAGAAGGAATCAAATTCGAGGCAAATGCATCACTGACCCCTGTTTTGAAGATGTTAACAATTGTTTTGAAAGATCTTTGGTGTTTATGCATAAAATGCCTAGAATATGGATGGATTATTGCACTTTTCTAACTGATCAATGTAAGATAACAGGAACAAGGAAAGCCTTTGACAGTGCTTTGAGGGCTTTGCCAATAACACAACATCACAGAATATGGCCCCTATACTTAAACTTTCTGAAGAAACACAATATTTCTGAGACAGCAGTTAGAGTATTTAGAAGATATCTTAAACTATGTCCAGAAGATACAGAAGAATATATTGATTATTTAATTGCAATAAATAAATTGGATGAATCTGCAGTTAAGTTGGCTCAAATAGTAAATAATGAAAATTTTCAATCAAAACATGGCAAATCAAATCATCAGCTTTGGAATGAACTTTGTGAATTAATATCTAAGAACCCAGAACAAATTCATACTCTGAATGTGGATGCTATTATTAGAGGTGGACTAAGGCGCTACACTGATCAGCTAGGACATTTATGGAATTCTCTTGCCGATTACTATGTAAGAAGTGGTTTATTTGAAAGAGCTAGAGACATTTATGAAGAAGCTATACAAACAGTAACCACAGTAAGGGATTTCACTCAAGTATTTGATGCATATGCTCAATTTGAGGAGCTTAGCTTAAGCAAAAAAATGGAAGAAGTTGCTAAAAAGCCTAGCCCAACTGAAGATGATGACATTGATTTAGAGTTAAGACTTGCAAGGTTCGAATACCTCATGGAAAGAAGATTATTGTTGCTTAATTCTGTACTTCTGAGGCAAAACCCTCACAATGTTGCTGAATGGCATAAAAGGGTTAAACTTTATGAAGATAAACCTCATGAGATTATTGATACCTACACTGAGGCTGTTCAAACCGTAGATCCTAAGCTTGCTGTAGGAAAACTATATACTTTGTGGGTCGGATTTGCAAAATTTTATGAAAAAAATGAACAAATAGAAGATGCAAGACTTATTTTTGAAAAAGCAACACAAGTAAACTATGCTAAAGTTGATGATTTAGCTTCAGTGTGGTGTGAATGGGCAGAAATGGAAATACGACATGAAAATTATGAAGAAGCCCTGAAGTTAATGCAAAGAGCCACTGTTTTACCCAGTCGAAAAGTTGCATATCATGATGATACTGAAACAGTACAGATGCGGTTGTATAAGTCTTTGAAAGTATGGTCTATGTATGCAGATTTGGAAGAAAGTTTTGGTACTTATAAATCATGTAAGTCTGTTTATGATCATATTATAGACTTAAAAATTGCTACTCCACAAATCATCATAAACTATGGACTTTTCTTAGAGGAACACAATTACTTTGAAGAAGCTTTTAGAGCATATGAAAAGGGTATTGCATTATTTAAATGGCCCAATGTATATGATATTTGGAATACTTACCTAACCAAGTTTTTAAAAAGGTATGGGGGATCGAAGTTAGAGAGAGCTAGAGATTTATTTGAACAGTGTCTTGAACATTGCCCACCAGAATTTGCAAAATCTATATTTTTACTATATGCAAAATTAGAAGAAGAACATGGTTTGGCAAGGCATGCTATGGCTGTCTATGAACGAGCGACAACTGCTGTTCTAACTGAAGAAATGTTTGAAATGTTTAATATTTACATTAAAAAAGCTGCTGAAATATATGGCGTGCCAAAAACTCGTCAAATATATGAAAAAGCTATTGAAACTCTTCCTGATGAGAAAGCGAGGGAGATGTGTGTACGCTTTTCTGAAATGGAAACACGACTTGGCGAAATTGACAGGGCTCGGGCAATATACGCGCATTGTAGTCAAATGTGTGATCCCAGGATTACAGCCGAGTTTTGGAACACATGGAAGGAGTTTGAAGTAAGACATGGTAATGAAGATACAATGAGAGAAATGCTTAGAATTAAACGCAGTGTTCAAGCTACATATAACACACAAGTAAATATGATGTCTGCTCAAATGTTGAGCTCAGCTGCACAAGCAGCTGGTACTGTTTCAGATCTTGCACCAGGTATGAAGGATGGTATGAGAATGTTGGAAGCCAAAGCTGCTGAAATGGCAGTTCAAAGTAAAGGCAATATTTCATTTGTTCGGGGTGAAACACAAGGTCTTAAGGAAGCTGATAAAGTGGTGAATCCTGATGAAATTGACATTGATGAGGATTCAGAGAACAGTGATGACGAAGAAGCTGCTCCCGTTCAGAAAAAAGAAATCCCAGCTGCTGTATTTGGAGGACTTGTTAAAGACACTGACTAAACCTAATAATATCTTTTGTTATGAGAAATACTTGAATTAAATATTATTTTAGTAATAAATCAACTTTTAATCATAAGCTTAGTTACATTATACAATAAGCCATATTTACAACAGAAATCACAGAACACATTTTCATTCATTATTATTATTAACTTAGAAGATTGCAGTTTTATTAGGTACACATTGAACTGGACTGTAGAAGTGAGACGTTGACAGTTTTATAAAGCTCTAATTTACTATGACACAATTATAACATGATAAACAACAAAAATACTCAATTATTATAACTGAACGATTTTTCAAACTTAATAAGAAGTCATTATTTGTCAGAGAGTCAGCAGGTGTAAATAACGAAAATATTACCTAATAAAATATACACAAATTAAAAAAGGGAAATATAAAGCAATAGTTTAAGTTATACATCAGAAGTTTATATGATATCTCTGGGTGGTGTTATAAAATGCAATGAATTTGAGTACTTATTTTGATGTTCAGAGTAATTTAAAATACTGATATCGTTGTGAACACCACCAAACATAATTAGCTCCCCATTTCCTTTGACTAATGAATACATTACTAATTCCTCTGGTGCCCCAGTCATTTCTCCCAAGCGAGGACAGAGCCATGCCACATAATTCAGTGAATTTCCATCAACAACCGTAGAAATATCCAAAACATGCATTGTCAAAGTGTTTCTTTTAACTTTCTTTACTGCAGGTTGCCTTGGCTGAGGGTTTGGCGGTGAAGGTAATGGTTCTCTTATATTTTCTAAGTGAGCTATCTGTCTTTGATTAATGAGATCATTTTCAGGAGATGAATTATTTTGGGATGTATCACAAGCAAATGCGGCCATCCTGTACTTATTAGCTTCTTGTAACTGTCTTACTATTTTCATCCCCTTATTCTGCAAAAAATATAGCACAAAACAGAATTTTAAATTGAGTCTTTCTTACACACCAATTGAATTGTATAGTTTGTTGCATGTGTTATTGTGGCTTACCTTATTTTTATTCCTTCTCATTGCCAGGTCTTTTTTGCCAGCATCTAGTCCATTGCTTTGTTTTCCATCTGAACTGCTTCCAGCAAGAAGTCCATTCTGATCTGCATTATTTTCAGTCCCTACTTGATTTTGAGACCTCTCCTGTTCATTACTTGGACCAGCAACTGGCTCATCATTAGGGTTCAGTTGTTCTT
Source organism: Tiliacea aurago (assembly GCA_948098905.1). Lineage (NCBI taxonomy): Eukaryota > Metazoa > Arthropoda > Insecta > Lepidoptera > Noctuidae > Tiliacea > Tiliacea aurago. The sequence goes on along the minus strand of OX402581.1, from coordinate 20,331,812 downwards.
GTCTTGGAGGATTCATTGGTCGCCTAGGTAGTACTCCTCTCCTACCATTAATATTTTGATCTCTATCCAGAGGCCTTTGTAAACTTTGCTCTACTCTAACTGACACAGGTGCACCCTCAGGTCTACTTAGTGCAGATAGCCTGACAGCTGATGTGACTAAAGGTTTTGCACTATTCCAACCATTTCTACTTCTACTTAAACTCACAACCTTATCTCCAACCCTACATGCAGGATTACACCATATATTGGCAGAAGCCCACTCTTTATTTTTGACTGCCATTTCTTTCCATGTCCAAGTAGGGCCTTTCATTGTCAATACCCAGCAGTCACTATACACAAAGCGGTTATGTAAAGTTTGAACTCCCCCTAGAAGCATCAATCTGTCAGAGTCCAGACAGATAAGAGATTGTGCATATCTAGGCGATGGTCTTGGCTTAGTGGTTGCTTGTTTTCTCCAAGTAAGTGTAGGGACGTCTAGTACCCACACATCATTAGAACATTGTATTTGATAATTTTGAGCAGCCGACATTATTAGTCCTCCAAACACAACCATTTCATCTCCAACCATGCAAGCTGAATGTCCTGCCATAGGAGGGGGACAATTTGTTGCATTTATTAAGATCCATTTATTTGTATTCACACAGTAAAAGTGTATTTCATTAAACATAGTAACGTTTTGATAATATTGAGAAAGTGAAGGATATGTCCAGCCACCAAAAACTATTAAACAGTCTTTATAATGAACCATTGATGTATATGCTTTTGGAACAGGATATGTGCCAGTAGCAAGGGGTCTTACCCACTGTCTAATGGATAAATCAAACCTCCAGAGATCATTGAATGAAGTAGCATTAGTGGTACACCCGCCAAATATGTACATGTTGTTCTCAAGAACACATGCAGCATGTGAAAATCTTTTAGTAATAGTGGGCACCATATCAGTTGGAGCTACATTTTTCCATAATATATTAAACTCACCAACGGCTTTTATCAATTTTATTGATGTTTTGTGTAAGACATCTGAAAGATAAAATAATGTATACATAATTAAATAAGTCACACTTTCGTAATACATCCACGCGTTATACGAAAAATTCAACTTACTTTGAGAGCAATTATACCATCGTTTGCAAACTATCATACAATTCTGTAAATCTTTATACGGTGGCAGAAACCCTAAAATAAATTCCAAGACTTCATCTGGAAGATCTTCAATAGTGCTTTGCAAAGTTTGCTGACTCAAAGATTGATGTATCACATCCATTTTTTTTTTTAATAATAAGGTGAGTTAGTTACTATATTTTCATCACATTACTTTAATTAAAAAATGTATCGGCAAAATTCTTGAACTGAAAATTGAAAACATTGGAGAATTACAATGAAATATTTGATTGAATTTGATGACAGAATTTGTTTGACAGTTACTTTTGGGTTTGCTTGCTTTGCTTGTTGAGTTGACATTGACACACAGACATGCAATGACATGCATTGACATTACTTGCAATGACACGATGTTCTTGAGCGCGTAACGGCGCGTTCAATTATTTTGCTCGCTCGCTCACGCATGCCCTCGGCCTCGGTTGAACCACAGAACATATGGGTTGAACACTGTAGAGCCATGGGACGCATCCCCGGGCATTATTTTTACAACAACGCGTTCACGTGTGGTTGCGTGACTGGTTGTCCAAGTCCAAAATCTCATTGTGTACTGTCAATCTAGCATAACACGACCAATTTGACATCAATCTAACTGATTACTTATCAGATTACACTGATGCTAGATTGATCTTTAAAGTTATTCTCACGACCAAAATAATAAATATAATGTAAAACGACCTGTGACACAAATAAAAACAAACCCTCTACCCAATATTATGTTGTGAGCGCACAATCGTGAAGACTCGAAAACGTCCTAATTGGTTGTTACTTGTTAGTCTGTGAAGCCAACATTCGGTGATTGGTGAATTGGTGGCCAGAATAATGTTTGTTTACATTCACGCGCAATTGACAGCACTAGCTGTCTCTTTTTAGGGTTCCGTAGTCAAGAAGGAACCCTTATAGTTTCACCATGTCCGTCTGTCTGTCTGTCTGTCCGTCCGTCCGTCTGTCCCCGGCTTAGCTCAGAGACGCTTAGTACTAGAAAGCTGTAATTTGGCACGGGTATTCCGAGGTATTCCGAATTTCCCTTTTGCTGTACTCGTCTTATATTAGTGCTACACTCCAAGTAGCAAACATGTTTACATAGTTTTCATTTAATTTGTGATCGACACAATAGTAAACAAAACAATGGCGGTTGGTTTTTAGACGAGCAGCAGTGATGCCACCTATTATTATTATATTTGTTTCGTAAGAACAAACTTATAGAAAAGTTCATAATATGGAACAAATCTAATTATTCTCTGACGGCATGGTTGGCGCAGTGGTTAAGCGATTGACTGCTGCGCTGCGTGTCGCGGGTTCGATTCCTGCACGGAACAAATATTTGTATGACCTACAAGTTGTTGTTCCGGGTAAACGCACCCACAATACAGGAGAAATTCCTAGTGTGGGGCAAAGTTAAAAAAAAAAATTAGTTAGTTAAGCATGATTATAATACAACCCTGACTTGCAAATTGCAAAAACCGTAAGAAAATTAGAATTTTGCGGGCTAGCACTGCGGATCCATCTATAATTACCAACGACTGTAGATGACAACTTGACTAGTCTCTGCAGCGTCTGCAACTTCTGATGTATGGACAGTCGATTCTGTCCGCTATCATCATCATTACGCTGCCGCGCACCCTGCGCATCAGAGACGAAATGAAATGAGAGACGCGCTCTGCTTACGCATTGTTGCATAGAAGCAGTCGAGGCTAGCTTCTGCAAACATGCCCGAAGCACTACAGTGTCGCAGAAGTCGTATCAGTGGAGCGCTCTGAAGGCCTTGTTATATTGGACGCCGAGGGCTTCGTATGCTTTTTTGGTGTGATTCACTCACAGGCTGCACGTTTAAGTATGTACAATAAGCTTTGAAAAGTGTTTGCTTGACCGACTTGGAACAGCGTGCAAACCTGCGGGCTATCACATTAGCTCTAATTGACAACGCCCTCCACTCCTTCTCGTTATCAGTATCGTCTTGCCCAGGTAGCCCTAGGTATATAAAGTGGTCCGCTTTTAAATGTTACCAACCCATCCGCTCCGCGCAGGCGTCCCTCAGGGCTCTGTGCTAGCACCGCTGATATTCACTATATTCACTAGTGATATCCCCAAATGTAGAAAGGCGCAGTTAGCTCTGTTCGCAGACGACACGGCCATCTACTACACCGGCCTCAGGCAAGACAAGATCGCCCGCAACCTTCAGGCCGAAGTCAACAGACTCGCGGCCTGGTTCAGGAAGTGGAGGATCGAAGTCAACTCTGATAAGAGCCAGGGGGTCTTATTCTGTAGGCCCCGGCAATCACCCGCCCTCCCCCAACCGATCACCATGTTCGGCAAGCCTATCCCTTGGGAGAAGCGAGCCAAATATCTCGGTGTGGTCTTAGACCATCACATATCGTTCGGTGAGCACATAAAACAGGCCCGCGCGCGCGCCTGTTTTGCTCTCGGCAGTCTACACTCCGTACTCAACCCGCGAAGGAAGTTGTCCCTTAAGTGCAAATTGCGTATTTACACCGCGTGCATTCGACCGATCATGACTTACGCCTGCGTAGTCTTCGCTCACGTAAAGCCATATCACATCCATAAGATGCAGACGCTTCAAAACCGATTTCTCCGTAGAATTACGAAGGCTCCTTGGTTCGTTCGGAACGAACAACTTCACGTAGATCTTAAGATGCCTACCATCAAGCAGTTTATGAAGCGCATTGCAAAGCGCTTCTTCGAATCCGCGGAACGTCATCGCAACCCCTTGGTTGTGCAGGCCGCTAGTTACAGGCCTTCTGCAATTAGTCAGACGCGCCGACCGAGACATACTCTCTTAGATCCGGATGACCCCATCACTCTCCTTCAGGAAAGCAATAGGGCCACGAGTACAGTGCACAAAATACACAAACCGACCTTCCGTCCTCGCCGCCGAGGTACCACGCGAACTTCCCGAGTAAATATTAATAAAAGTCCTCCCCCCCGTCCCTTGAATGTCGATGCGCCAGCCGCCCGGTTAGAGGCTGAGAGCGCCGTAGCAATAAAATATATAATATCCCCCTGATAATAATCATGATCTAAATGTTGATCCAGCCCGTCCCCAAACTATTACTAATTTTGTGATCCCCAACGACGCCCTAAGCCGAGGTCCGTACCCCACAGGGGGCGCCCTTAGTGCGCTGTCGTTTAGTTTTAATAAATATATATAATTTACGCCCTGGCTGGCTGGAGGCTTTAAGCTTAAAACCTTAGGGCAGCCACAGGAACGACCTCTCTAGGTCTGCTACGAGATGCCATACATAAAAAAAAAAAAAAAAAAATGTTACCAAGGGAACTCCGTACAGTTTGATGGGTGGTACTGGTATGGGACTGAGCCGGCCTCAAAAACCATGAACTGACTTTTCATCACATTGTATTTCAGACTGTGTCCTTACAAATCTGCAACAATGTTCTAATGCCACAAACCGATGCCGCGATGCGCTCAGCAGCACCATGTTGTCCACATAGCTGGTATTATTCAGGCAAACTCCATCAATATGACAACCGACCCATATATTATTTTTTGCCATTTATCAAAATTATTTATTCATACTCAATATTATTTGTAATAGTATTTATTTTTTTAGTGTGTATTTGCAAACGTATACAACATTGTCACGTCGGACATGGTGCAAGCTTTGAGTATTTAGTTTATTTATCAATCAAAGGGTGCAAGAGCCCGCCAAGCCCACTGCCTGCACGCTGCGCTGGGGTGTTGCCCAATGTCGACCGCATGCATTTAATTTTATTTCAGTTACTTTTTCTTTAGTCTATGCTTTTCGATATATTTTTATCTCGTGTCTAACTAAGGCTGCATTCCGTATTAGACCATAATCGCTGACAGCGCTCACATCAATAATTTCCGTACCAAATTAGCTATTACGATTATGACAGCTGACAACTGTTAACAATCGGAACACTCGTGAACGCGCTCACGGTTGGAGTATTTCTTTGTTAAACTTAAACACCACACACACACATTTGCACACTTCTCTTCTTTGGTTAGATGGCGACTGTAGCCAGAAGCACAATTTCGAAAATGCCATGCTAATTAGATAAGATGAGACTCAAAACTAAACAACCCAACTGTCATTTTTGACAGCGTTCATGGTGATATTATTTAGGGCATGGTCGGCGCGAGATGGCGCATGTCATGACGTCCTCAAAACGTTTCACGTGACATAATTTTCGCGCTACTTACAGCTTTAATCGGAACGCACCGTAACTTCCTTACGTCAATATACCAAATGTCATTTCTTTTACTTTGACAGTTTGACATTATTTATTTGTCATTTGTTAGCGCTGAAGAAAGCGCGAATATTTAAAATTATCTTTAGTTTATTAGAATTTTAGACGTTATTGCTTACTGTGATTGCTCATTTAATTCGAGATATTTGAATAAAATAGTTGAAGTCGTATAGATTACAAATATTGTTAATGTAAAGTACAGAGTAAGTTACAAAAAAAATTAAGACAATAGTGGTGTTTTGACAGATAACCTAAAAGAGCTGATTATATCAGCGTTGTAAATATTAGGATAATAGAGACTTTTAGCCAGTGTATATTTAATTAAATATTGAATAATGCAGCTATTAATACAAGCTAGCCCGTTAATTGATAAATTAAAACATTGGCATCGAGCAATATCTTTTAGTGAAGTGCAGTTATCAACTTCACAGAAGGTCAGTATTTTGCTTTAATATTATATCATAACCAATTGTATCACTTTATTATACTCAAATTAATGGTCTGTCATTGATCGAGATTTTCAATCAGTAAATAAAAGGTTGACTATAGAACGAACAATAATTCTATTCGATTTTTTCTTAAATATAAACTAAACAGAACATGTAAAACAAATTCAAACAAATTGTAATGGTTTAAAGGTCATTCGTGATTGCTTTTAAATTACATGGTCAGATTATTTTAAAATATGTATGTATGTGTAGTTTCCTATAAATGAGTATTAAAGTAAAAAATATCTTGAATTACATTTTTATTTTAATCAATGACCTAATTGCTAATAATACATTTCCAGGTAGTGCTATGGAGTTTAGGAGTTGTGGGTACAAGTGCAGTAGTTGTTGGAGTGCTGTCAAGGTACTTAGCAAGGCGGCGAGCTAAACCCATAATTAATCCCCGGATTCAAAGGGCTATTAACAAGAGAATTTCCCGAATGAGGAGTCCTAACGGAGGTGATACTTAAATCATTTGTTTAATTAATATATATTTTTATGAAGTCCCACTACTGGGCAAAAGCGTCCATAGACTTCTATAGAAGTTTATGGACGCTTTCTCTCTACCACCTACTTTGGCCAATTTGTTGAGAATTAATGCAAATGGTTACACAAGCATTTCTTTAATTTTACTTTTAATTTGTGAATACTCTCAGTATGTTCACAAATAAAACACTAGCATCCACAGCTTTGTACAGTTTTTTTAACTTGTGCTTAGTAAAAGAATACATACATAAAACAATAGTTACTTTGATTAAAATCAGTAATGAACAACAGGAACTGTTTGATGTTACTGACAAATTCTGGGCCGAATCTATCTAGATTGCCATCGACATGCCAAGAAGAGAAGCATCAGTAATTAAAACAAACATAATTCTTTGTTTAGGAATGGGGTCAGTTGCAAGTAGTGGTGGTCGCAGCAGTCCTCTGGGGTTTAGTGAGCGGTTGTCCCTGGCGTCAGGCTCCATCGGCTCAGGAGCTGGAGACGCCGCGCCGCTATCGCCGCAGCAACTGGGCGTCATGGGTAAGTTAAGCGAGTCTTATACCACCGCCATCTATTATCAAATAGCAAAATTAATCACAATAAAAATACATAATTGATTATTATTTTTATGTCTTGAATAATGATGATTTGATATTTTAAGTATTTTTATAATTTTGTGATATATAATATTTTATAAATTTTAGTAACAATATTTTGTATAGTGTTAACTAAATCAATTTTTAACTATAAACTAAATCAATTTTTAACTATTCATGTAGGCGAGGGTACTTACTTCTGGTCGCTCTTTAAATGTTATTCTATTTAGCTAATAAACGTGATTGCTACTAAAGTTGATTTCCTAATATTAGTCGTAAATAATAAAGGTGGGGTGTAACAAAAAATTTAGAGCGCCATCTCTTATCGAGTAGTAAAACTAAGTTGTTAAGTAGTTGTTTATGTTTTATTATTGTTTGATCCATACATCCTAGATGTCGCTGTTCTAACGATATAATGTATATTCCACACAAAAGAGGAAAGTTTGGTCAAAAGATGATTGTAAATCAAGTTCTTTACAATGCAATGTTGGTATCGTTGTTATTTTATGTAAGTCAATCATTACTAACCGCTAACGGAATTTATTTGCAATGTAACAGTCATCAAATTTAATCATGATGTAAAGAAAAGTATTTTAGAAACGTTTTTTTACAGATGACTGTTCACCCTGTTACATTGCAAATAAATTTTGAAGTAGTAGTCACAAACTGAATTCGTTATGTAAAGTAAAAATTTACTTAAGCCGATTCCAAAACCATTTCGAGATTTTAAGGTTCTAAGACTTATTTTTCTAGTAATAGGTCTTAAAATTATAAGATCGTATTTATTTTCACAAAAATACTTAAAATCACACTTTTATTTGACCTCTAATTGACGTCACAAAACAGCCTGAATTTGAAATTTCAGTGCCTCTTGTAATTCAATTGTTCTTTATGTGTCAAGTGTCATGCCAACGTCAAATTTACATGAAGCACTTATTATTATTATATTCAGATAGGTAAATATGTAAATAGTGTAGTTTTTCACCAGCGGCGGACAGTACAAGTCAAATCACATCGATGTATCGCCTCAGGAAAACTTAACTTACGTTAAAATGATCTTCACAATAAAACAGTCGCCGCCGCCCAGACTTGTACTAAACATTTACTTCCTCGCACCATTTCCTTTTTAAAGGTTTCTTTTACTAACAATCAATTTGTGTCGGCTATTTGTTGTGGTGTTTATACTTGACGGTATGAAGCACATAGCAGAAGTAGTCTTTGAATCCGTTCATTTTATTAATATGCCATAACTTTAAACTAAAGTACGGAAATCGCTAAAGTATGAAATGTAAACAAATTAATTGTCATATTTGACAGTTTGACTTTACTGAATTTTGCTTTTAAATAAGTGTTAAACGTGGCAAAGATCCTAAGCTATTCAGCTACTAGTGACGTCAGTACGAACAATACTTTAAAAAAATATATAAAAATAACTACAGCTTGTAAAAACAAAAAGATGAAATTATGTGTTTCAAATACTCTTATCATTAAAATAAAAATATAAAAAACATACCTGAAAAATACTTTACATACCTAATTGGGCAATAGGTAATTAAGCAAGCCGGCCTGCTAGTTTCTTCTTTTATTGGATCTGTCAATGTTGATGATGATACATGTGCATGTCTTGATTTGGTCTTGTAGGTACCTACCTACGTTATGTGTGATGTAATACCAAACTTAAGTAGGTATAAGTTTAAGAAATCAACAGTATTTAAAATGAATATAGGACAAGCTATTTTGTTTTGAAACGCGATGCCGTCTACTTTGAGTAGATTCTATGGTAACTTTCTTGCCTCATATCGACGCAAACTACTTATTTTATTACTAGGGTTTGCCCGCGGCTTCATCCGCGTGGAGGTATTAAGAATAAATGAATGTGGTTAAAAAAAAATCTCCCACCATGACAATGGGAAATAGTCTGACCACGCATTTATAACCCGTCAGTAAATTCAGGGTTGACTGCCCATCGTGTTCCGATCGTCACTTTTGAAACCTATTTTATTGGACTCATTTGCTTCCCCTAGATCTCTTAATTAAAAGATAAAATGGATCTATAGATATCCGCCTTCAGGTTTTTACCTACTTTCATCTATTTATCAATCTATCTCTGATAGTTAAGTACTAGTATAGCTAGGTACTTGTATGATCAGGGCCGGATTTAGGGCAGGGCAACAGGGGCTCTAGCCCTGCGCCTCCACAAAGAAAGGGCCTCCACAATTTGATTTTTTTAGATAAGAAAGAAAATACATCCTTTGTAGGGATGGGTCGTTGACGGTTTTTCCGTTAACGATACGTCAACGTTGATTGTTGTAGTTGATAGACTAGTTGACAAATGTTTCGTCAACTAGTCGATCAACTAGTTAAATTCGTCAACGAGTTAACTTGCATCGTAAACAGTTCCATTCTTTGAATTGTTTTTATTCGATGCTGGGACGTTCAACGAGTCTCCTTGCGTATCAAAGAAAAAAAATCCCAAAAGTCTGACAACCAGTCTTACCAAGGGGTATCGTATTGTGGGGGTCAGATAGGTGGTCGTTCTATGTAAATACTGATATTCAGCTGCATCCGGTTAGACTGGAAGCCGACCCCAACATTGGGGGAAAGGCAGGCAGATTGATTGTGTATCAAAGAAAAAAACGTTCACATTCACAAGGTACTTTTTTAAGTAGTTATTTTTTTGTCTGTTCTAAATACATTTTTGGAACCTCCACTTCTTGGTTGCCCCAGGGCCTCCACACCTCTAAATCCGGCCCTGTGTATGATTATCATTATGTCAAGGGCTTCTTTATCTCCTAGGGTAGACCTCTAGTGAATTTGGCGACTAAAATGTTCAATCTAGCAATACCGGTAACTACCCAAATAATGTTGTCAGCTGACAATATAGTTTAAACTCGTGACTTGCGTGATCTCAGCCAAGAGGAATGAAAAAAACAAAAGTCACAACACGGCACGTAGGTACACACGGCTACACATCAAGCTATACATTTCCAGTATAAGCTGATCTCGCGTTGCGTAGGATTTCCGTACTATAAGAGGTCAGCGTATACTGGAAATGTATAGCTTGATATGTAGTCGTGTGTACAGGTACATACATACGTCATCGCTTAAATCACGTCTAAATCTTGTGGACCTTGACCGGGAAGATCTTTAATTTAATAATAGCTCGTTATGGCTTCAATCAAGTCGTATTCTGTCTCTGACCCCAAATAGGTAGGTACCTACCTAGTACTGACATGTCTTGTCTTGTCTAGAGGCACAACAAGCATGTTGGCTTTTATCTGTAGTTTATAAACTAAATATTAATTTTGTTATCCTTCTCATAGATAAACCGGACCGGATCCATTAAATATTAACCGTGATATTGACAACTGGGTTTATTCCAAATTCCTAGTTGTACTTGTAAACGTCTCTTTGTGCCTATTGGCCTAGCTCTTATACAACATGTCCCAGAGTTAACGCACAACCTCTTAAGGGGTCATTGTACTCATCATTATGAACAACTTTTACAATGGGACCAAACAAGAAATCGCCAAAAAAAAATCAGCTTTTCTCTACATTTTGACGAGCTATTCGAACGTAAATGTAGGGAACAGCTGATTTTTTTTCGCGATTCTGGGACATTTTGTATTTATCCTGCTTGTTATGGAAAGAAGTGGAAGTTATGTTTATTTACTCTGCTGTTCGTTTCATCATACGTGAAGCGAAAACTTTGTACCCATTGATGTATTCAAAGCGTTTGTGGGAGTGCGGAGAGCTAATATTTTTATACACACACACACTCACACATAGTACCAGGGCCTCGTGACTTGAATATAGATAGGTGACAGAAGTGACAGCTTGTACATGGAATAAGTGGAACTTACTTTTTAATAGCATGGAATTAGTAAGTACTTTATAATAAATAGCATGGAATTAGTATACTCATGGAATTAGTATACTCATGGAATTAGTATACTCATGGAATTAGTATACTCATGGAATTAGTATACTCATGGAATTAGTATGTACTATTATATAGATTGTAAGTAGGGGTCCAACTTCGACCAGTGGGCGACCACTGGTCAAGATAGTTGCGTCATTTCTCCGGGACTTTTACGGCGGTTTCTGGTGGTAGCCACTAATTCTGGATCTCAGGCGTTGCAGTGCTTGGGAATAGTATGGTGGCGGGCTAGACTACATCACTTACCATCAGCTGGGCCACCAGCTAACTGCTTGTTTGCCACTCCATGGCATAAAAAAGGCTAGGCCCAAAAAAGAAAAGCCATAAAATAATATACCTAAGTCCGTTGGAATCCGTTCTTAAATTCTTACTATGAGAATTTCGGCCAATACAAACCTTGTTTAGTTGCCATAGAAAGTTCCTAGGTAGTTATTATGACCAGCAAGTTAGGACGCAGGTTAATGACCGCGCACTATTTACGAGTTAACAGTCAGACATTACTGTTCCTCATTAGGTCCACGTTTTACGACTGTGTAGGTACCTAGGTACCATTCCTATAAGTAAATAAATACGACACAATTCTCTTATTAATAAACGTTTACCTACAGGTATTAAATAAATAGTTATGTTTGTCTCAAGGTGGCATTCAGGAATTAATGGAAATATTTGCTGCATTGATAGTTTTATATCTACCTAGGTATTATTAATTCAACCGCGTCGCTGAAGTTGTCCTTGCCCTGATCTATTGGAACTATACGAGCAGGTAAACAAATAAAAATATAATTTTACTGCTGTAGTTAGGGTTACCATATCGAAATTTGAAGTCCTGACAAAAAGCCGGACATTTTGCTTTTTAATCTTTATTTTTTCGGTAAGTAGGTACTTTTATTTTCTTAAAAACTACCCTTATGTCGATAACTCCGAATAAATGACAAAATCAGTACGCGTGCCAAAAAGCCGGACATAATAATTATGTCCGTCCGGACAAATCCGAATGCATCCTAGCTGTGCTGAACTTTTAGTCCCTGTTAGGTAGTTAGAGATAAACGATAACTTGGCGCGCAAGTGTGCAACTACGATAACATGGCGCGCCCCTCCTAATTACAATTTCAATGTTTGTAGTCAAATCCTGACGAATAAATAAATACTTGGATTTATTTTTGTTTGACGGCAGGCTCACTCTCAGCACGCACATGCACAAATTGCACAATGCGTTGTGAGTCTTGGTGGCGCTTTGTAAATACTGTCATAAATAATTTCTAACGTTTTGAATTATGGAGGGGCGCGCCATGTTATCGTAGTTTATCTCTACTAGATTCCTATTCACGATGATTATTTTCTGATAAAAATAACAAAAACATTATACTTATCTACATAGACATAGGTACACACGGCTACACATCAAGCTATATTTTTCTAGTACTAAGCAGCGGCAGCGGTGTGATTGTGTAAAGGCTCGTATAGACTCGCGCGAGCTACACATCAAACTATTTATATTTCCAGTCTATGCAGCGGGGTAGTTGCGTAAAGGCTCGTACAGATTCGCGCGATATCGCGGGCGCGACCGGCATAATTTCAAAAGCATATAACTTCTCCACTTTTCCACCGATTTTATAATTATTTTCACATTTCGTCTTTTTTAGTAACACATTTAAAAATAAAATAAGTATTAATTCATGTATTTTTTTGACAGCAGTCAAATACCCTATTTCTATGAAAACTTCATGGAAAGTAGCGCTGCCTGTCGCGCCCACTATATCGCACCAGTCTGCACGAGCCTTTACACTACAACCAAGTTGAATATCAAGGCTAGCTTAGATAACGCGGCTACCACTTGCTATTTGGAAACAATCGGAATCGTTTGATAATAAACTGGAATATTAGTTACGCTTTATAGACTGTACACTCGCGTTTGAAAGCATCGTTCGAGTCTTCGGGCCTTTCACTAGTCACTAGAGTCCGTTATCGCAAGTGACGTACTCATACGCCGCTTGTACAAGGCCAGGCCCAATCACTAATTTCGACGTCTTTCCATGTGGCTCGTTGGTCTAGGGGTATGATTCTCGCTTTGGGTGCGAGAGGTCCCGGGTTCAAATCCCGGACGAGCCCGTCTTTTGTTAACATTTTGGAGCTTGTAGAAATATTTATGCCAAGTTCTACTGAATAATGTAAGGTTTAAATTGTCATACCGTAATGTTGACCTCGATATTTTTTTTAAATCGAACATGTGGTGAGTAAATAAAACGTCCTTCAGCTAAAAATAACTCATAGCAATGTTGTCAACACACATTATTCATCTTCCTACGCTCAGCTTCAACACCACAGCGTCTTAAATTTTTACGGAGGTACCTCTGTTACCATGTCATTAACCAATACGGATGTTTTAACTTACTAGAGCTACTTACAAAATTGTATCAATAAAAACCGATACAAAAAACCTTTTAAAGTACAGACGCCAGGTCAAACTACCCGAAACTGTCAAATTTTCCCAATCAACCTTGAACCTTATGCTGTACTGATAAAGTTGAAAATCTGTTAAAGAAATTTGACAGATTGTAGTGGCTTGATGTGCTGGCGTCTGTACAAAGACAGGTAGCTCCGTGAACGAAATCGTGCTCCATTCCATTATGTGCATGTACTCGTACTGTATTAGCAATTACGCACACGATATCACATTATAGGCCACTTCGCAGTAACCGTACAAGGTATATAGAACAATAGTTAGCTGTTATCTATTCCCTAGAGACTGAGAACTGAGCTGGTGTGACTGTGTGAGCAAATCTTTATTCCCGACACGCGCCGACCCACTGACACGCGGGATGACGACTGATTGCAAGATAAGACGATCTATATCACCTTCTATTGTGAAAATGTCCTTAGCACGAAGGCTGCCCTATAAACCGAGGATTATTGGCGGTTTAAGCACTTGTTACATCTTTAAGTGTACATTAAAAGCTACTCAAATCACCATCAATGCGAAATGTCGCCAAATATTTGTCCACCGCCAAATGTCGTCAAACAAGTACTCAAAGTACCGACGGAACACCTTTTTTAAATGCCTTCGCTATTATTATAATAAATACGGGCATCAGAGAATATCACTGTCTTGTAACAACATGACGAGAAAAATAATGATTTTAAGAAAAGTAACTATATTCTCACGTCTGGCCCACTGTATCTTTGGAATCCTTAATAGTTATCAGGAAAACCTACCATCAGTTTGTCATTATTCGATACTACGCACAGGCAGTATGATTACAAGACTTATGACATAAATTCGTCGAACTACTGCCCAATAGATGGCGCTGTTTAACAGCATGGTATGGCCTACACACTTCACACCGTTCACTACGAATGCCTTTATTATTTTCGCGTACGGTAGTATTTATCTTATTAGTTAATATAAAAAAATAATCAGTATTTATAAAAAAACTAACATTTCTGTAGCTTTGTTGGTATGATACGGCTATTTCGACTTATTTCTCAGCGGCTCGTTGGTCTAGGGGTATGATTTTCGCTTAGGGTGCGAGAGGTCCCGGGTTCAAATCCCGGACGAGCCCAAATCTTTTTGCTTTTTTAAATTTACATTGAAACCTTCTGTTACTTCGTAATATGGAAACATGGTATTTAGTATCTTATTAACTTTTTTGTGTACTATTTCAAACACCCATTAAACCTATGGTTATTAACATAACACTTACTTATTTAATTTTTAGATAAGTACATGACAAATCAATGAGAATTTTAAATAAAAGGTAAAATATTTTAAATAAACGGTAAAATATTCATGTTCCAAGTTTAAGAAAACATTTGAAACATAAGTCCCTGATCCCGACGATTGCACCCGTTTAGTAAACAAAGGTTTCCTGAAGGGATCTCAAGGGAAAGCTACAGTGATCTCTTTCCTTGTCCCGTACCCTTACATGTGGGGAATAATTAAAGCGCCTCCAACCTACCTTTGAGCGTGGCTCAGCTGAAATGTCTCCGCAAAGGGACGTGAATGCGCCGCGGGTGAAAAGGAACACCCGCTATTTATGCAACGGTTTCTTTTTAGCTTCTGCGTCCGACGTAGTCTTTATTGTTTTCAATGCCTTCGCTCAAACATGTTAGTAAGCGTAGCAATTCATGAATAAGATTGTTTTTCAACGCAATTCATAGAGATGTTTGCGGAAAATCCCGCAATAAACCGCATAGTAGGAAAATAGTTATCATTTTGCATAATCATTAAGTAATTTGTAATTATGCATATACCACAATATTCATGTGGTAGATATTTGAAAAAGCAGCAGATAATAGGTGGCTATTGCCTGCTTATTATATTTTGACAACCTTACCTACCCCATGAGTTAGGCCTAGGAGGACCGAAAGTGCCGGTATGAACTTATGAACATGTCAAAGTTGTGCAAGTAAATTATGCATTACGGTGCGCTGTCGAATTACTTAACCCGTCCATCTGATTTATGTGACATCATAAACATTACATTAAGCAATTCTACGATTTTTTTTAACATGTGTCCATGATCACGGATGGTCCATGATACAATAGAACTGGGTTACCGGGTTTCTCCCGACAACTGTCAGCGGGGTTTCGGGATTAAATAACATGAAGCAATGATTATGATAAATAAAATAGATGTGTGTCTCAGTGTGTGTGACCTACGTTTCATTCACATCGAGTCAGGAGGAAAGTTTTTTTTTTAATTTGTCATTGCTATAGAGTCATTTGAGTCTAGGTAGGGTTGCCATTCGTCCCGATACGTCGGGACTTGTCACCGTTAATAACAGTGGTGTCCCGACATCCCGACAAATACATCAGCATCCCGACTCATACGAATCGACGAATACCTACGCGATTTGGAATTGCGTACGCTGTGATGTGGGTGAAAAATGTGTTTAACACTGAAACGTCACAAGAGCTTACACAATTTAAGAAAATATGTGAATATGTTTTCAGTATTCCCGGCCATAACGCAGCTGTAGAGCGTATTTTCATTGATGTCCTCACAATGGACGGATGAACGTAATCGCTTGGGAGTCGACACGGTGGAAGCTTTTCTTCAATGTAAAATTAATTTTAACATGAGTTGTGAAGAATTTTATAAAATCGTGAAAGTTGACCCACAAATATTATTGTCCCAGGTGAAATCATCTGAAAAATATAGGTACAACCCTAGTCTAGAGTCAATCAAAATCAAAATATTTTATTTCACATAAACCTACATGGTCCATGATACGAAACGTCAGAATCTAGGTGCACGGTTCCTTAGTCGTTTCCTTGGGAGAAGAGCCGGCAAGAAAATTCACGGTTACTCTTTTAAAAATAATGGGCTTTTACAATGTTTTCAAGTTACAGTGTTAATAGGTATGGGAGGACAGTGTAGGCCCGTCAAAAATACCAGGTACTTAACAAAATAGAAAATGGTTTACAAAGCTACAGTCTAATAAGCCTTCAACGTTCTCTCATTCACAAACTAAAAAATTATCTATATAAAAAATACTAAAATAATAAAAATAAAAACATATTATTACATTTATTAACATTTATCTTTGCATAGGTATTAACTGAACTAACTATAAAGGGCAGGTCATATGTTTTTTTTTTTTTTAATTACCATTATTTTCACCGTAAAAAGAATTAAACTAAACTATCGGTGCCTTGGAGTCGTCTCCCTGCCACCCTGTCTCGCTTGCTCGCGTGACCGCCAGCAGTAGTGTGCGAGCGAGATAAAGAGTGAGGTGGCGCTGAGATATTATAGACTCTTAAGGCTTCTACATACTGGCGCGACACAAGGGCCCGCGTGTCGCGCGACGAGCAAAGTCAAAGTATTTATTTCAAATAGGCACAGAGGCACTTTTGAACGTCAAAATGTACAAAAAAAATAGAGTTGATTTTAGTTGCCCCTTCCAAAAGGTAGTTTCGTATGGAGAAGAATGGGCAAGCCTGATGATCGGTGCCTTTGTGTCGCATAGCGTGTCGCGCCAGTATGTAAAAGCCTTTAAAGCTAGGCAACGCTTAAACTCTGATTATTTATATGTTTTTATCTTTGCTTAAATTATTTCAGTCTTATCTCAAAAGATGTGTGAATTTATAAAACTCAACAATATGGGTATTGTTTACGTTTCATGTCGTGTTAGCCTTACGTTCTTATTTTATCTGGGTCAAGTTCTAATACTTCGAGATCCTGCGTATAGAGGACAAAATTCAATCTTTTCACTCTTTAATGAAACCTAATGAGACTTCCTGCTGCAGGCTTAGCATGACTCTTTCTATTTCTACTCTACTGTAGAATAGAAATCGCTTGTCTACCCTTCTCGGTAGAAAACTGTCAACTGTCTACACGGAAACATCATTTTTAGGTTTCCGTACCCAAAGGGTAAAACGGGAACCCTATTACTAAGGCTCCGCCGTCTGTCTGTCTGTCCGTCTGTCACCAGGCTGTATCTCATGAACCGTGATAGTTAGACAGTTGACATTTTCACAGATGATGTATTTCTGTTGCCGCTATAACAACAAATACAAAAAAAAACAGAATACAATAAATATATAAGGGGGCTTCCATACAACAAACGTGTTTTTTTGCTCGTTTTTGCTCGATATTGATAATGGCAACAGGTAGACGCTTGAAATATTCACAGAATCTTTAGTTATATATTCACTTCAAAAATAAAAAATTCAATTAAAATAAATATTTAAGGGGGGCTCCCATACAACAGACGTGATTCTTTTTTGCCATTTTTATAGATAATTGTACGGAACGCTTCGTGCGCGAGTGCGACTCGCACTTGGCAGGTTTTTTGTCTACTCTTCTGTCGACAAAACGCTTCTCTACGGTTCTCGTGATAGTCGATAGCGTCATATCGGTTCACGCTCATGGTTTCCTTGGAAATAATCACGCAACGGTGCCTCAGAGAAATGGTCGTTTTATAGGACTTTGTGGGCGGATGACTACCGTTGCAAAACGTACCCATTCGGTGTTAGGAAGAAATGTCAGTGCCGTGAACTTTTAAACTGACGGCATTTGCAACTATGGACTATGTGGAGATCTTTATTTGAAATGTCAAGGAAAATAATCACCATTGATCATTACATCAATGACATTGGTAATATTGTTTCATTCATCTATTTATTCATTCGTAATTACCTAGGTAACCTAGCACTTTGGTGGCATTGCTTTCTACTGAACGTTTTGTCTCACTATTGCACCCCTGCGTTGGCTGGCATTATATTTATTCTTTTAACCCTTGTCTTGCGTCGATTGTCGAACTTGGCTTGCGTCAGCGAGTTAAAAATAGCTTCTTCAACGTTTGTCCTGATGAGTCATCGGAGCCCATCACAAACTTGAAATTTGGACGACTTTTTGCGATCTGTGCTCCTTAGCTATTGTCATTTATTTTTTGTGCTTGTCTTGCTTACTCCTTAATCGTGCTGACAGATTCGGAAATCTCGAGACAATAATTTAAATATACTTGATTAAATTATTCATATCAATCAATTTATTATTCATAACTTGCTATACTTTTTTATGTTTAAGTCAAGGTTTAGAGCAACTTTAATTGCTATTCAATTTCGTTAAGCTTATTTTATTTTGCAACATTTCAATGTCCTCGCAATTGCAATTTGCTTTCGTGGGAACGAAATCTTTTTTATCCGTCATTAGGTGTATGGATGCAAATCCTAAATAAAAGTTGTGCAATTAATCCTTGTATGTTTAATGTTTTACAAAAAATCAATTACAGCAACTCTAGTTTCAACTTTTTAAACGGTAGGTAAAGTAAGCATTATAAAAATTGATTTCAAAATTTTATTTAAGTAGGTATAACTTTATTTTCACTTTCCTAATGACATATAGGTAGGTACCTAAAGTACGGATAAAGGCTCATACAGACTGGCGCGTAATCGCGGGCACGACAAGTGCCGCGCTGCCTGTCGCGCCCGCAATATCGCGCCAGTCTGCAGGGCCCATAAGACTGTTTACTGACATCGAGGATTTTACTGGTAATGAATACGTAGCTCTAAGTAGATAAGTGCCTATAATTTATTAAAGGCTTCTACAGACCGGCGTGACACGCGACGTGACACAAAAGCCCCGCATCGCCTGCCGAGCGGTGCCTTTGTGTCGCGTCGCGAGTCGCGCCGGTCTGTATAAGTCTTTATTCGGTTCACCAACAATTGTTTACACTAACATCTTGATAAAAATAAGGTCTTAAAAACTTTGAACTGTGTAACAATTACTTAAAGCTTCTTCATACCGGCGCGACTTGTCGCGCGACGCGACGCGGCACAAAGGCCCCGTGTGTCGCGGGACGAGCGGTGCCTTTGTGTCGCGTCGCGGTATGTAGAAGCCTTTAATAAAGGTAAACACCACATGAACTAAAATTATGCTAATTTGTAAGCCTAGGTACATGAACAGTTTACAAGCCAACTTAATACTAAAGAAAACTTAAGTAGCCTAAATAAAGACTAGGCCCGTATTGCAAAACGTCACTCAATACTCAAGCATTACTTAAAACTAGATTCACGCTATTTGATTGGTTGAAACTAGTTTTAAGTAATGCTTGAGTATTGAGTGACGTTCTGTAATACGGGACTTTGTTTTGAATTTGATTGCTAAAGTTATGTAAGTATAATAGACGTAGTTATCCGTAATCGTATAGCTAAATCTTGAACTGTTTATAGACAATCTTGACAGTGTTTATCAATATTTTAACGAACTGCCTTGTTAAATGTTAGCTGTGGGCGGGGAAAGTCAAACTAATTTGATGATATGTTGACGTTAATGAGCTCTATTGAGGTTCGTTTTACTTGCTTAGATCTACTTCATCTTTTATAGAGGAAACAAATTAGGTGTCATTTATTTTTTATTAGGGTTCCGTAGTAAACAAGGAACCCTTATAGTTTCGCCATGTCCGTCTGTCTGTCTGTCTGTCTGTCCGTCCGTCCGTCTGTCCCCAGCTTAGCTCGGAGACGGTTAGTCCTAGAAAGCTGTAATTTTGCATGGGTATACATATTAATCATGCCAAAAAAAATGGTAAAATAAAATTATGAAAAACATTTTTTTTTAGGGTACCTCCCTTACACGTGAAATGGGGATGATATTTTTTTTTCTCGTCTATCCCATGGTGTGGGGTATCGTTGGATAGGCCGTTCAAAAATATTGTGGGTTTGGCAAAACCATTTTTCAATTAAGGGATCCGTTTGCGTAATATTAAGCTTTAAAATGCTATTTTTTGTTAGAGTCAAGTGTCCCCCCCTGCCAGCTAAATGGTTGGTTTTGGATATGTGAAAAAATTCATGGCAAATAGCATATATAACGAAATTAAAAGGAAAACTATCACAGCTAAGTAGGCTTCACAAGTTAACTAGTAATAGTCGACCAACTTAAATTTGCAGTTGGAGAATTGACCGTAACGTATATCGATGTATGGGAGAGCATGTTTTTCAACTACAATGTTAAGTTTGTTTTTGGGATAAATTCATCCCAACTACGGAACCCTTCATTGTGCGTGGTCCGACATGCACTTGGCCGGTTTTTTAATCTTAACAATACCTTCTGCTATGATTTTTCATAAAAATCAACATGTTCTATTCAGACACTGGCCCATTAAGCAAAAGTAATCCCATAAAGGCTCCCACAGACATATTTAAAGCTATTTGGCACACATAACGCTAACCAAATTCATCTAATGTCATAAACACACATTACTTACCGCTGGCACTTAAAGCTCTACTTATTAAGTTATTACTTGATGTAATAAGCGGAAACATACTTTTATATTACCGTTAAAACAATATTAAAAATTATACGCCTTGCACGCAGCAATGTTCAAAATTAGAATTAGAAATTTATAAAATCCTACTGAATGATTAATTATTTATTCTGTAAAGCCATATTTGATGAGGCCGCGAATCATATTTAGATAATTATAACCTGTTACTGACCTGCGAATTGCAAAAAATCACTTAATTTCAATTTCACGTGCTACTTAGCGCATCCCCCTTAAAGTCATAGTCAAATCTTTTATTTCAAATAGGCACATACAGGGCACTTGAACGCCCAAATGTGCAGAAAAAAAAAAAGTCAATCTAGTTGCTCCTTCCAAAATGTAGTTTCGTATGGAATGGGCAAGAAACTCTACCGTAAAGGCTTCTACATACCAGCGCGACTTGTCGCGCGACGCGACACGGCACAAAGGCCCCGCGTGTCGCGGGACGAGCGGTGCCTTTGTGTCGCGTCGCGTCGCAAGACAAGTCGCCCCGGTATGTAGAAGCCTTTACTCTTTTATATTATAATGTTTTACAATATTTCGTATGCATTAATTATTTATATTTATTTTATACTAGCTGACCCGGCGAACTTCGTACCGTAGTACTTACTATTACTTATTCTGTGGTACCGCCTTATACCGACATCAGCGCCACTTTATTTTTTTGTTTTTTTTTGTTTGGGAAATTATTAAATAACTTCTCCCGCACTGGGCGGAGCGGGAGGGCGTGTCAGAATTTTACTGACTAAAACAGCAGCGCCGCCTATCGGGTCAACCGATTGAAATATAAATACAAAATCTCAACCAAATCGGTCCAGCCGTTTAGGAGGAGTTAGGTGACAAACACACGTACTGAAGAATTATATACAAAGTGTAACATAAATAACGCACGACCTCTTAAGGGGTCATACTCATCATTATGAACAACCTTTACTATGGGACCAAAGCCAAAAATCGCGAGAAAAAAAAAAATGCTGTTCCATACATTTTGACGAGTTATAAGTCAGTGTGTGACGTAAAGTAGTCACAGAAAGTAAAAAAACTTTTTTGTAAAATAAAAAATAACCGACTTCCAAAAAGTTTTTTATTTTTCACTTTTTAGTGGGTCAGTTTTTAATTTATCTAAGTTACAATAGCCTAAAGTCAACTGCTCATCACCTTATACAAAATATTGCTTTTCCCTATGCTGGAACGTTGATTGTTGAGGTGTTCTTCTGGTAACAACCAGGAGAACTGCATTGTGACGAGCATAAATTGCTTAGCAACCATATTAAAGTACCTAATCGAATCGCAACCCGTTAAATACTTATTATTTTGTTGTTCCGGTGGCTATCTGTGGTCTCCATCATCAGTTCCACTTCACCAAATGGTGATTTTCGAGAGCAAATGCACGAGTTACTATAAAAAATACCCAAATCGCTATAGGATTGCCTATAAAATTCGAGGGTTTCCCTCGATTTCCATGAGATCCCCTCATCAGATTCTGATTTGGTAATAGGACCACCTCGGGAGCATACCCTTTCAAAAAAAAAATATTTTCAAAATCGGTCCATAATTGACGGAGATATCGGTAAAAAAACATACAGCCGAACATATATTATAACCTCCTCCTTTTTGAATTCGGTTAAAAAATAATAAATTATACAATTATATTAACAACCAGTTTGATTTTGTCTAGACTCTAGATTGTCGCTATGGAGCAGGACCAGTATGTTTACAAGTATTTTATCTTGGTTATAATCCTCTAATTTGTATTACTTAAGTTTGTTTACAAAGTGTACTTTTATTATGAGTTTGAATTTTCTTTCGTTTAATTGCAATATATCACTAGGTGTTGTAATATTTAACACAGCACCCCATTATAAAGATGTTACTTTAGATACTCGTAATCTGAAACATGGTTGATCTATTTTATTTTTATTTCTCGTATAAAATGATGTCTATAACACTTATTGTATTAAAAAAAAGATGTAGATTTTTCCTTACAGACAATATTTTCATAAATTAATTGGCAACTTAAATACCGTCATAATATTAATCTTTTTAAGTAGTTCCCTAAGAGCTGTGCCTAAGAGATTCGCGGCGAAGTAGATTATAAATGGCCTTGACTGCCCCTGACAGCCTGCTTTTGCAAAATTAAGATAGACTCAATGTCAGCAGCCCGATCCCACAGCAAAATGCCATATAAACTAAGCTAATATAGACCAAACGCGCGGTTTCTATGTCTTAACTGTCTTAGGGGTTAAGGCTTCTACATACCGGGGCGACTTGTCGCGCGACGCGACGCGACACAAAGGCACCGCTCGTCCCGCGACACGCGGGGCCTTTGTGCCGTGTCGCGTCGCGCGACAAGTCGCGCTGGTATGTAGAAGCCTTTATACAGAACAGCGCGACTCGCAACGCGACACAAAGGCACCGCTCGTCGCGCGATACGCGGGGCCTTTGTGTCGCGTCGCGTGTCGCGCCAGTATGTAGAAGCCTTTATCTTTCTAACAGCATAAGCGGCCGAGTTTAGCCTCCCCGCAATAGATGATATGAGGTCCCCATTGTAATTTCTCGTCTAGAGTGATTCCTAGGAAAATTAAGGATGAATATCCGGTAGGCTCTAATAATCCTACCATATTCCACGGGCACGTCTTCCCTACCATTATCGCGCCCCCCGGTCTACTCTTTGATACACAATGGTCTCTGTAGTCCCATGAAACATGAGGCTTTAGGGACTAGGGTGAATCCTTGGATTCATTCGAGCAATCGAGTCTGGTACAACCATGCTGGGATTGGTTCATTTCATTCATTCATTCATAGAGTGATTCCTAGGAAAATCGTTTGATTAATACATTCCAGTTTTTCTCCATTCAGTATGTATGATGTATTGATGTCACATTCGCTACATCTTACATTAGGCTATTTTAACAATAGGTTTAGCTTTCTTCTAACATTAGGTTATTGTGACAAATCCGGTAAACCATGGATTATTAATATTGTTTTTTACATTAAATGCCTGACAAAAGAAGGCATTTGTAACCTAGATAATGACGACGTAACGTGTCATACGTGCTCTCCATATACGCATATTTGTGTCACAACAAAGAAGTGTCACACAATGCTTGAAATGCCTACAAGATATTGAATGTCTGGTCCATTATAAATTAACCCGGCACCCCTGCTTTGCAGTTACTTTACTGGGAAATAATAACTGGGTTCTCATTAAATGGTTAGGTAAGTAATGACTCGTGTAGACTCCTGCCTAGGCTCCTGGCGCCGATGACAGATTGTCACCGACAACCGACCTAAATTGGACGTTGGCTGTGTTTGTGTGTAATACGCCATCGCCATTTGCCTCACTATAAATATAAAAAAGTACATTGCATTGGCGTTTGTGGTTGCCAACTCTACGTACCTATAACGGACGATTTACAAAATGAAATTAATTAATTTTCACATAGTTAACGCTAGCCACTAACTACTGAATATACCTACCTATATCTAATGATAATATATTTTATAAATAATTATTTGTTTGTGGTTATTTGTTTTTTTCCTATGCAAATTTTAATATAGAAAAATAATATAATACATTAATTAGTCAAAGTCATGTTGTATTTAATGAATTAGTCATTTTCTAATAAAATATTTATGAATAATTATTATTTGGTTGTAATTTCCTATACAAATTTTAATATTGAAACATAATTTAATAAGTAATTAGACAAAGTCATGTTGTATTAACAAATTAGTAAATTTCTAATAAAAAAACACTTTATCAGCGATTTATGGCCTAATTATGGCACATAATAATACTCGTATTATTTATATTTTATATTATATTATATATTTCGCTATTCGCCTTCAGTTCCTTATCTACGACCAACGAGCGACGTATTGAATTATGCAAGTCAAGTGATGCCTGGGTTGCTAGTTTGTCCGAAAGGGATATCGTGGCCCTGGCACACAAGCAACGGAAGGAACACGGGTGGGTTTTAGTCAGTAAAAGTCTGACACGCCTTCCCGCTCAGCCCAGAGCGGGAGAAGTTACTTATTTGATAATTTCCGACTCAAAAAAAAAAGGAAGTGCATCACTTGAGAACGGCTGAACCGATTTGGTTATTTTTAGGGTTCCGTAGTCAACAAGGAACCCTTATAGTTTCGCCATGTACGAGCGTCCGTCTGTCTTTCTGTCTGTCTGTCTGTCCCAGCTTAGCTCAGAGACTTTAGTACTAGAAAGCTGTAATTTGGCATGGGTATACATGTAAATCACGCGTACAAAGTGGTAAAATAAAATGGTGAAAACATTTCTAGTAAAAATATTGAGGGTCTGTGAAGACTATTTTTCGATTCAGGGATCCGTTTGCGTAATTAAGTTTTAATGTGCTATTTTTTGTTAGAGTCAAGTGTCCCCCCAGCTAAATGGTTGTTTTTGGATATGTGAAAAAATTCATGAGTAGTATGTACATAATGATACCGAAATTATAAGGAAAACTATCACTGACTTAAGCCGGACTAGCATAGTTGTCGAAGAAATATGTGGTCGAAGTTGCATCTTCGCAGGATACAAAGGTCTAAAAAGTTAGCTAAGAACATTTTCGAAAAATAGTGTCACAGCCAAATTAGACCGATTTAATTTCTTCCATAGAAACAGAGATTTCCAGTTATCTGTTTTTAAATAAGACATTTCGAAAATGTTCCTAACTAACTTTTTAGACCTTTGTATCCTGCTTATGCGTATGAAGTTTCATTAAAATCGGTTCAGTCATTTCGAAAAACTAGGGCTTGAATGCCGTACGTCGTAAACGCTCTTAAAATGCATAGTTTTTGTAACAGGCACAGAGCGTGGGGAAGCCCAGACTGTGTTTGAGTATATGCTTACTCAAAAACCCTCTGGGCTTCTTTTTTGGTCCATTTTGGAAATCTGAATGTGGATCCCTGACCTCGGGGCCCGTATCTGAAACTCTTCAAATATATTTTCGGTGTTCTCTCATCCTGCCGCACCTACTCAGCTATCAACTTTTCGCCCTGCATATGCTCGCTTAAATAGCCTCTGGGCTCCCGGAACCCCTACCAAATTAATGTTAGGCAACTATTTTTTTATGTTATCAATGTTGCGGTCGGTCACGATCTAATACAAAAATAAAATTGTGTTATCTTGAATAATTACAAAAAATTGTAATTTCAAAACCTCAAAAGGAGTGATATAATAACACCCATAGAAATTTTGCACAAATTCTCAGCAAATTAAAATATCCGTTTTCGTTCTTACCTTTGCGTAACCCTAATAGTGTATGCACAAACTAAAAATGTATATCTACCTACTTATAGGTAGGAATATTGAGTGCAAGCCCGCCCCAGCCCTTGTGAAGGCCATGAAATACTTCCAGGGGGAAGTTTCCTAGGCCCCGGTATTACAAGGGTACGGACAAATTTACTTTTTATGATCATATCAACGCTATCTCACCATTTTATGTGTTTTGTATACGTATATCCTTTTACATGACGAAATGCGGCCATGTTCATACGATTGTAATATGATTTACATGGATATTTGCTTGCCCTTATCAGATTTTGCAAGCAAATAATTTTTAATTAGCTTAGGATTAAAATATTAATTCTATAGCCCCCTACTTATCCAAGATTCAACACTTGTTTTGAATGAGATCGCCACGTTAACAGCTATCATATAATGCTGCGAAATCTCGTTACTAGTTGATGAAATAATACTGCAAAGAACACATTTTCCAGTAAGTATTAAAAATAACCAGGGTATTGTCATTTGTTTAGTTTTCATGATTAGGTAGCTCATTTTACTTACGCCACATTTACCTATTGGTTTTCTCTTTCGGAGACGGCATCTTGTTGAAAGTTGTTCAACCATAGTTTCACCATCCAATCGGCAGACTTCTTGTGTCCGTCTTTCCTCTATTCTATCAACTAAAGGTACGAGCCTTTGGTTGATGGAACCTACCATCTTCTGGCCCCTCGCCTGTCTACATATCTTCCCTATCTCTTTCACCATAACACCTTCACCTTCCACCTTGGAATTGTGAACATGAGTTATACCTCACCTCTCTCTTGGTTGTTTTGTTTGCCTAAAAGGAGGCTCCAAACACAAATCATTGTATATGAAGCATTTTGTTTAAATAAAAGTATTTCATATTTTTTCATATACATATATACCTAAAATCCTTAATATTCTTATACTCACCATGGTAATTTTATCTTGATATACAACCAGTTATTGAGAATCTACCTAGTCCTACTTATAGATGAGTTAATACCTACTTACTTTTATCACAGGTAAAGCTATCTTCCTGAATCTCTAAAAACATGAACCGGTTCTTGTTATTTGTAAAAAATATGTCTTTGCAATCTCACGGGGAGTTTTTCTTGCATGGCTATTACTAAGTTCATTGCCTTTGCAAGTCGGAGATCAAAAAGAGTTGAATTGTTCTAGTCTCATCATCTAACATCAAATTTGGCTCAACCACTAATGAGATTGAATGATCAGATCTTTTCGACTCTGAAAACAAACGCAGTAAGGTGTGGCCTAACATGACAGAAGGGGTCTAAAATAAATAAAACGGGACGTCTTACGAAATATTAAATCAAAATCAGACTGCTTAAGACGCAAGGTACTACTACTAATCTTTATAACATTTGTTTATAATATGCTTAATATAAACATCTATACTAATTATAAAGAGGTAGTTTGTGAAATTGTAGGGGGTAATCTCTCGATGTACTGAACCGATTTTGAAAATTATTTCACTAATGGGAAGCTAGGAAGCTACAGTATTGCCGAGTATCATAGATTCATAGAATATATTTTATTTTAAGAAATTTAACGCGAACGAAGTCGCGGGCAGAAGCTAGACATAATCCCCCTTATTACAAAACAAGGTTTGTCTTCAGACCCAGGTTTAAAAAATGGAGCCATTATAGAATTTCGAACTTTATTCCGACTATGGTAAAGTTCCTAAACACAAAACTGACAACTTAGTACCGCACTAAGTTTTCAGTTTTGTATAAAGAACGGTATTTCAATCACTGTTACGTTCCTATTACAAAAACTGGCTCCATGGTTTAAGCCATGTCAAAATATAAATCTTGTTTTGTAATAAGGCGGAATAAGTGTGGCTGTCATTCCAGGGGATTATTCCCAAAGTACTCCATTGTTTTGTTCTAAAAAGATAAGAATCTCATACATTAATTCCCGAGTGAGTAACTCGAATTATTATTATTTAAAATTACTTATTATTTTGTTCCCATTCTGCTCCATAGGTATCTGGAATTATTCTCATAGTACTCTCAACGATTATTCGTTATCAATTTTCAAGCTGCTCCATTTACAATATTACTAAAATACATATATTTCATTAAAGTCAGTCACAAAAATTCTTAAATGAAAGAAAGAACCTCTTAAATTAGCTTTTTGATTAAAATGGAGTGGAGTACATTGAGAACATTTTAATATTATCATGGAGTAGAATGAAACCTAATTAAAAATATTATATTTTTCATGGAGTAGTTTGGGAACTCTTTTTGGAGTACTTTGGGAATAACCCATTCCAGGAAACCAGTAGGATTTGGTTTGCATTGACTCTATAGTTTTATCTACTCCGATGAGACATTGTTCGTCATGAAACGACTTAAAGTCAAGTTGAATCGGGCTGCTGACGGTACATAATATCTTTATTTTCTTTCATTATTTTCTTGTAATACTCTCATCAAGATGCCTTGCACCGTATATTTGTTTAAAACTCTTAAACCCTCTAAAAGGAAAGACGAACTGCTGTAGCTTAGCTGTTGTTAATTAATTGCACTCTTGGCTTCTTCAGTCTTGGAATCTTGGCATGTAATTGTTTTTATTTACCTTTGCTTAAGCTCAGCATTTTCCAGCCAATAAAATACCTAAAGTCAACGCCATGAGACGAGATAAATTTCATACTTTGGGATTTAAAACTTTAACTGAAATTGCGTATGGTTCAGTTTCCATTGCAACTAAAATTATTTTATGACGTTTAGCGATAATTTCTTCATTCATAAATCAACTTAGATATCTTGAGTTTAAAGTTGATAGTTGTATAATTTGCAATTTTATGTATTTATAGCTTCTCATGACGGTTACTTTATGAACCACCGGAACGCTTTAAATTGAACGAATACCCAATTTTTTTTGATATTGCTATAGGCACCTAATTCCTTCACGCTCCGTTAAGCCAAATACAATGAGACCCGTAGGCGCCGTGTTCCCCCTGGCTCCGTTGTCGAGACGTCTCACACTAATGCGTCTGCAAATCCTATAACGTTTGCCAACACCCAACAGACAAACATACATTGAAAGAAAACATGCAGGTGCATACAATCAGATAGCGAAAAGTCCAGGCGAGACTTAGCGGTTAATAAGGTTATTCGCTGGAGAAAGTAATAAGGAGATAAAAAATACCGTAATTAATAGCTCAAATGAAAACGCTGACTTTTTGTGAGAAAATCTTATCCGTGAAATAGATTTTTTTTGATAGAATCTGAAATGCGGCTAGTTGCGTCAAAGAGATTCCTTATCAAGGTTCTATTAAAAATATAATGTGAAAAGTTTAATCAAACTCTGAGTGTGTCTAAAAATATATTGAATTTATTAACTTTTTCTTAGATGCCGAAGATGGGGCAATAAGCTCTTTAAGCTTAATTGGTTAGGTTTTGCAACCTTAATTTAGTAATTATGGCTACATATAAAAGGCCGAGAAATTAAATAAATAATAATAAATAAATCATTATTTATTTCAGATTCATCATTATGATTACCATAAGCACCATATTTGTTAGTATATTAAAGATACGGCGTAACTTTTGAAACTAAATTAAAGGTTAATAATAAAATAAATAAATAAAGGTACCAAAAAAAAAGTCAACGAGAGAGAGAGAGTGCGAGCGAGCGAGAGAGAGAGCAGTTTTCGGTTTTTGCAAATATCCAAAAAGCCGTTGGAAATCTAGAGTAACTAACTACCTATGCATTTGCTAGTTGTTGAATATAAAATTTTAAGTGCACTTCTTCAAAGATTATGGAACCTGTAGCTACAGTGGTTGATGTATCTATTTGCCAAATTCAACCGTGTACCTATAAGGTTTAAGGTGTATAGATATGATCTTACCCCTTACTATATTGACAAACTGAGGGTTTTCTGAGTCTTTCACTGAGGCCGAGATTGATAAACGTTACTTAGCACGTAATTTCGCTTAGCATTATTCCTGTCACTGTCGCACAACTGTCAAACTAAAAGTGAAAGATAGTTATGTGAACCTAGTGAACATAATTATGTGAGCCAAATCACGTTATACGAGTAAGTGACGTTTAAAACCGATCATCTACACTAATATTATAAAGAGGAAAGATTTTTTTCTTTGTTATTATGTTTGTAACGAATAGGCTCCGAAACTACTAAAAATCTTTCACCATTAGATAGCTACATTATTACGGAATATCATATTTCCAAAAAATATTGGGATCCGTAAGAAAATTGCAATATTGTAAACCAAGGTAAAAAACCAAAAATTGTTTTTGGCGTGCGCTGCGAAAACTATTCATGATATAACAAAATAATGTATTACAGGTTTATAGGTGTTATTAATGTCTCGACCTCAACGCGGGCAAAGCCGCGGGCATAAGCTAGTAGACAATATAATGATTGTAGCAGGCTTCGAAAGGCCCCAAATGTCTGACAACCAGTCTTACCAAGGGGTACCTAGTTACCCAGTAACTGGGTTGTGGAGGTCAGATAGGCAGTCGCTCCATGTAAAATACTGGTATTTAGTTGCATCCGGTTAGACTGGAAGCCGACCAGAACATAGTTGTGATAACGCTAGGTAGATGATGATGATTGTAGCAGGCTTCGAAGATTGCGGCGACCTAATAGGTGCTTTAGTTTCTACGAGCGGACACGTTTGAGGATGTAGTCGACGAAGTTGGATTTATAAATAGCAGTTGATACAAAGCTAGCCTAATTGCAGATACTGGATAAATTGTATTGTAGGTATAGTCGTGGGAATATGTTGAACAATTCAAATATCACTCAGAGGTGACGTCGCCATCACCACATATTTGCATACGGGCGCGGCAAGATAACCATGCTAATTTAACGCTTAGCTCATTCTTTCTAAGTATAAACTTAACTATCAGGATATTTATGTACTTGTCATTATATACTTTCATAATAAACAGTGTGATGTGTTTCTTCCATCAACAGGATGTGGACGGTTAGAATGGAATAAAATAAAATCACAAAGTCTTTTAGTTACACTTTAATGAATTTAAACAAAGTAAACTTACATGGAACATCACAATTATGCTTCGCAAAACAATTTTGATGTCTTGAGATTCATTGTTATAATATCTACCCAATTAGCAGGGGCTATTCCAATTACATATATTATAGGTATAACAATCGAACATGATGCCTTATTATTATGGAATAGATTTTCTACCCGGAAAGAAGCAATTTCCTTAAATATTAGAAGTTGAACATACAGGCCTTGACTATCTTTTGTAGATATTATTAAATGTTTCGCAATAAGTTCTAACATTAATTTACGACATCAGAGACAAAAATATTTTGAAGCTGAGAAAGTGACCAATAAATATAATTATATTTTTGTTATAATAATATTTTAAGTCTTATCCAATAATGGTACGCTAGGTGGGACGTTGATTTAACGTTAATATAAAAAATATTATCAACCAAGAATATAATGTTAATAAACTTAAAAAAAAATGTATTCCGCGAAGAGGAATACTGACGCATTCGGAAATACATAAATTTTAAAAGATCCATAATAAACTTAAAGACATGAAGACAGTCACTTACAATTAAGGCAAACACTTACAATCGATTTCAATTCATACAAAAATATCATCCATTTTCTTTACACATTGACAAAAGTCCGCTAAGCATATTACTACCAAACGATGCCAAATCTATTAGTCTACTTGTTTCTAAGAACTAACAAGAATGATGAGTTCATTTGACGGAGGGATGCAATTTTAATGGATTTAATGCCTTAACTAACAAAAGTTGGCAAACTTACAATGTATAACTTTGGCTTACGTAACAAAGTCATCTTCAGCTAACTTCACGCATCATGCTGAATTTTTATTTGTATCTGAAGTGTAATTAGAATTTCATCTGAACCTAGGCTTATGTTTTAATTGAAAGAATAAAAACAAAATAAATTATTTGTGAATAAACGCAATTGCTATACGCTTTTAACTAATAATATCTCTTAATTCTGGATTTTTAGACTCTTGTAACTTAAAATTATAAATAACAATTAAAATTAGGAAATACAAAATACTAAAAGGTAAGAGGTATTAACAATGTGCTTACTTACTATTGCGCGAAAAGAAATGAACTGTGTGTCAATTGTCAAACTGTTCATAACCAAAACCTATACAAATGTAGTATTATACTAAAGCATACTCAGGAAAGTGGGAGCGATGAATTTAATGCACAACAATTTGCCGTATTGTACAAAGCAATGTTGGACAAGTTTAATCAATTAATTCTAAAGTGTATTAATATTAGGTAACGGAATACGATAAAAATAAATTACTTAAAACTTTACACATAACTTTTTACGGTGATTATATTTAACAATTATTCAAAAACATGGCTATAGCCTTCAAGCGAAAACAAATGTATCAAACGAAATTAATTATTTAAAATATAAAGATTATCTAAATATTGTGTTTTGTACATTGCAACATTTTAAATATTGACGGTAACGTATTTTCTCTTATAAAAGTGATTTCGAATTTTGAAATTCATTCTGATATCACAAATGTGAGTTTACTGTCCTGTGTATGTCCAAGGTACATTTATTATGTGTGATTTTATTACAGCTTGTCATTGGTAACAGTGTCTTACTTCACTCGCTATCATTATCCCTATCTACGATGTTTCCACTGTCATTACATTTAATGACAACCTCCTCACGCCGCTCTGCGACTTCCATATCAGTTAACTATTTACAGATATATCTATTTACAGTTATGCGATTAATTTTGGCTCCTCAATTTACATATTGGAATGAAATCACATAACAGGAATGTCAAGAACACAAAATATTTATATTTACATAATTTGGCCGAGGATAAAGGTATTATCCGTGCCTCGACTTATAAACAACAGCATCAAGCTCAGTTGCCAAAACGTACATAAATGTATAAACGACCAAGCATCTATAATTTTAATGATATTTTTCTCGCTATTTACAAAGAATATAACTTGTCATTTTAAAGTAAAAGTATAATCGCTGGAATAAATAATGTGAATGTAACAATCCTCATAGTTGCTCCATTGGGGTTGCTGCCGAGTCCACCGACTACAGATTTTTTTATATCTTCTTTTGGTACCGAAGCTTTAACCATGCCTTCACCGCTTTCGTTCATCATATCACCGCTGTCCATCTGAGCAGGCTGGTCCGCCTTCTTCATGGCAGCTACATCATTTTCTTCAGGTGCTGGCGGCGCAGTCTCTGGTGGAGCAGTTGTCGTAGTTGTCGTTGTAGTAGTGGTAGTGGTTGTGGTCGTTGGCACCAAAGTATTATTTGCTAGGAAATATATTTCCCCATAAATTGCTTCTACCTCTAGAGTATTCTCAATTCGCTGCCCTCTCATTTGCCTCGACCGAGGGTCATTATCTTTATAGAAAGTTACTAATTTAGCTGTATACTGTACGTCACTGTCTGTAATGTTACCCCTGAATGTTACATTACATGCTGTGCCTGGTTCTAGATATTTTTCGAGTTTATAAAGCTTCTTCCTCCGGGCTGTGAATGGGTTAGCCCACTGTATGTGCGGAAATAATGTACCATCATCTGATTCAATCGTCGTATTCAGACCAATGGCTATACCATGTCCATGACCCCAAGATAAAGTGTAGTTGAAGTCGTATTCGATTTCTGTAGTGACCGTAGCGGCAACCTCGTCTTCATTACTTAGAATTCGCTCTTCAAATACTTCAGGTTCTGTTTGACGAACGTGTTCCGTAGCTCGATCCAACACAACATTCTCTAACTTGTAACTAATGGGTTCAATTTCTTTTAGGATTTCACCACTGTTTTCTATCATTTGGTTATTCTTGTCATCAAAAGTGATTAACTGTCCGATAACATTTTCGTACGCAATCCTTCCAATATAATGTGAATATCCACTCTGGGCTTTCATTCTTCCAATAAAGACTGAATCAACAGAGGAATCTACTACTACGCCTCCACTAGGTTTGGCAGTAAACCTATACCATGGTATCCAATTGATTAAAGATGCGTTTTCAATATTCTCTAGAACCTCGAATATGTTGTAGCTCTTGCTTGTGGATATAGCGCAGGACGTATAGTCCGGTCTCAGTTGTCCTAGAATCATATCCCCTTCATGACGTGCTCTGCAAAGGTATATCGGACCTGAAAAGAATAAAATGGATGTATCCAAACTCTTTTGTAAAAAGTCTAAATGGTAAAACTTAGGAATTCATCTTATTACCTTGTTCAGATTCAGCTCCAACGACATAGTTGCTCATGGATTCTTTCTTGAGATTTGTCCACTTCAAAGTGCTTGAGGTTGTGACTTGTTTTAGCTTCGAGTTGTACAGTCCAACTCCAGCTTCCGCCGCGACTTGAACCGCCAGAGTGGCAGTTAATAGCACCACCCACCACCCACTTTGACAATTTCTGTTTTTCTTCATATTGGCACTATAACAAAGAAAAGTAGTTTATAGATAAAATGTTTAAATTTTCTATTAAATTTCTGTTTTGCTAAATGATAAATGATTTTATTTCTGTAAGTAGGTTTCTACAAACACTTTTACACGTCAATCATATTTTAAAAACTAGATGAGGTCGGCGTTACCTATCTGACTACTCTGAGAAGAAAGGCCGAAACAAACTCAGAGGTCACAGTCTCTTTTAAAGTCCAGATATAATCTTGGTCAGATCATGTGAAGACCATGTAGATTGGTGTCTGAAATGGTCTTTTGAGGAAAGAACCACACAGGTTGAGTGGACCTGACCAGTCAGTGCACGCATTTGTCAGTAATCGTGCAGCTCTACTCAGAACTTAAGGAGCTCAACAATGCGACGATCAATACCTAAGAAAGGACATTTGGGTAGGCCACTTATATGACTCAAACTGCCAGACCATGATTAACACTAACTGAGAATAAACAGAAAAGGAATAATAATTAAAATAATATAATACTTTACAAGTAAATATTCATGTCATTGTGTATAAAATAATAATTAAATGTCACTGTATATAAAATAATAAAAGTTAGCAAAAAAAACATCAAACAATAAAAATAAAAATAAACCACCACAATATGTAAAAAAATTGGAGCAGCTCAATCCCAAGCCTTTTTGTCCTCAATATAATCTTTAACGGTATAAAAGGCTTTCTGGCACAACTTACGTTTAATGAATGATTTGAATTTATTAAGGCTTAGATCTTGAACGTGGCTTGGAAGTTTATTACTAGCTAACTTTGATATTATTGGGACATGATTTTACGTTACTAACATGATGTAATATTTTGTACAATGAATACCAGTTATCTATTTTTAAACGATGGATAAAGATTATATTCTACTTGACCTCAATATTTACACTGATGGATTTAAATATGTAGATTTTGTTTGAAAGCAACTATTTATAGCGCACAGCATTAGTTACAATATTTCTGATAAAGTAAAAAGCAAAAATAACTGTCGAGTCGTAAAAAAAAAAAAAAAACTTGGCACCATGGGCCGTGGGTAAACAAAGAAAATTGAATGTGGTGCGTCTTGGTTTTCCAACCGATTGTTTTTTGATAGCTATACAAATCAGAGGATAGAAAAGATTATACAAAGGTTACATAAAGCAGAACAAATAAAGATTTGTCTTGTTCTTGTCATTAAAATTTTCCTTTCATTGTCCTTGTGGTTTACATTAAGAATTTTGTGAGCTAACTCCGAAAATAGAATCACATTCGTCCGACCCTCCAGTAATAAATTGCTGCGACCCCTAAATTTTATCTAGATGTACATTCACAAGATATAAAAGCAGTCGTTTTTCCCTGCTTATTGCGTTTTGTAATTGGCAGTAACCATGTTGAAAATGAATGAAAAAATATAGCAATACTTATAGAAAGATAATCTTTATCTGTTGTCACTATGCACCTGTGTCTGTATATCTAGATAAGTACATACACGTATATCGGCTAAAAAGGTTGTGGTGGGTTTCGATCGCCCGGAAACTCAATTTCCTTGACAAGGTTACGTTACTGAAAGCAGATCGCGCTGAGCTCGACGATGTCGCCCCTAGCAAAGTGTTGATGCGGGAGATACGGTTTTGTCTTTGATTTTATTTTACAAATTTTCTCATCTTCCAAGAAGGTACCTTTTTATAGCTAGTACTTAGGTACTGTATCCTACTAACTTCAGAGAAAATGAACAGGTACATTGATAATATGAGTTATATTTAAAAAAATCTGCTCATTGTTCGTTGGTCTAGTGGTCGCAAGTGATACTGGTGAGTATGCGGTCCTGGGTTCGATTCTCAGGTCGGGCAACTATTGGGTTTTTTTATCAGGAATTTCTCAGTAACAGCCCGGAGTCTGGATTTGACTGGCGAAATGTGGGTTATGTCTAAACCTTCGGGGATTATAGGCGTGATGTTACGTGTGGGTACTTAGACGGCTGGAGCAGGTAGTACACATCGATTGAAGAAGCTGCCGTTGAAAACCTTTTGTAAACTTGCATCATTTACTGTGTTCTAATATGAGATTTCGTTTGACTGTGTTTGCAAACATATTTAAAAATGTACTTAACATACCATACTACTGCTTAACATTAACATCATCACCATCATCATCAGCTTAACTTTTTACTTAACATTTATTTCGTGTGTCGTTTGCATTTTCAATTATTTCCGGCAATTTTGAATTCATTATAATTCGACTGTCAAGATCCAAGACATTAACAGCATGAGTATGTCACTTAGAAAAGATTAAAAAAACTGTAGTGGAATGGTGATTAACAGAATATCTAACACTCGTACTTGCTGTAATTATTAATTTCACACGAGTCCTATTCCTAATGATGCTGCCAGCAACGTACATGGTGATTAATAGATCTTAAATTACAAGACAGTTCATATAATTGTTAGTACTTATGATCCAAGGCTAACAAGTTTACTAAACGTTATTTAATCATAAGTTTAGGAATATATAAATAAATAAACCTAACTGCTATGTTGATCGGTCTATCGCCGACAACTGGCAACATACTGTGGTATATATTAGATAGTTTATACTATGATTCGGTTGAATGAAATAGTTATTTAATACCGTTTCCTTTTTTTCCAGGTATGTTGACATTTGACAGCTTCATTATAAAAATGTAAGGTATGTTTGACAATAGCTTTAACTTGAATCTAAAAAATATCTGTAATAAGATGTTCCTACCCAAAAAAAAAGAAGGCAAGAATCGTCCTCGCATGGCCAAACGACATACAGTTTATTCTAGATTTATTATTCAAGATTGGTTTATGGTTTTAGATATTGGGATATTTAAAATCCACATTTTAGAAATTTACCAGGTTCTGCTTTTGTACAATGGTAAGGACTGGACTCCTTTTTATAATAAATCTACTCGAGATTAGGATCCAATAATTCATCGTTAGTGCCGCTACAAATGGAGTAAATTTAATTTAATAAGTTCAATTGGTGATTGACACGGACCATTTTGTGTGGCACAATCCCGACGCCCCGTTCCTTTGTTATTTGATTAACTTGTGATATGTTGCTTTTTGAATAGGGATCTTCCCTCATAAAGTATCTGTATTAGTTACGGTAGCTTTATGTATCCAACATTAATTTTGGACAGTAGGGCTTTATTCCGTATCGCCAGATGTGAAGTAATAATTAAAGTCGGTCATAGGTTACACGTTACACGATAACGCTAAAAAAATATTCGCCTTCCAAGACATTAGACTGTGTAGACATACACGGCATGAAAATTATATAAATTTTAGAGATGATCAAAATAGGATCAAATATTTTGAAAACTATTATTTGGAGCAGGTAAGTAATCAATGAAATAATAGGTACCTTTTTATTATCCCAGTACTTACGCTGAATTAACTTTGGCTAGGACGCATTCCGTCAGCCCGAGTAAATGTGAGTCCCTTTGTGTCGGCGCACATAGCGTGTCCAAACGCAGCTTTTGTGTGCCCGCCAATATGACACCTAGCAGAATCAATTAACTGATTTCACTGAATGTATGTATACGCCCTATATGGTAGCTGTGGCCTAATTTCAACATTTTTATAGTTTATTTCCTGAAATTTAGATTACCTTCTCCTCCTACGCCATGACAGTTTGAGGTTTTATTCCTTATCTGATCATAACATAATATTACGCCTGAATCCCCGAAGGGTTCCGCAGAGGTGCTATAGTACACCCACATTTCGCCAGTTATGTTTAAGTCCGTTTGTTTTTATCTGATCATCAAGTAATTTATACTAAACCACGGTAGCCCTCCTGGAACTAGATGGTGGAATGATAACGTGTATAAAGGAAGCTCAGACAATTACTCAGCGGTGGCTTTAATGAGTCGATTTAAACACCCCGTACGATCCTTCCGACACAATACCTTCTGTCTGCGTATTTTAGAGCAACTCTCGATGCGACGAGGGGAGACAAACTACAAACAAAACAGGGAAATCTTTCGTCTGAGTTACCTCACTTCAGTGAATCATCACCACACCCTCTAGCATTATTTTCTTCACTTCACATTTTTTCAAGTAGATACGAACAGGGGTTTCATTTATTTTTGTGTTCGGTTGGAAGTTTAGAACGTATTTAAACAAAACGACTAGCTAATTTACGTTAGGCTTCATGTTATGCTTTACGGGCAACTTTAAAAATAGCTCTCCTCTATGCTTAATTATTTTACCCGGTCGTATGGACGACCATTGTAAATGAAGAAATCCGAGTAAAACGGGCTATTGGCAATGTCATTGTACATAAACGTTATTTTTCAAACATGACATCATGTTGGTAAAGGCAAACTTGTATTTTGTTACAATATTGTGGCCAATAAAATTTTATGATGTTCAGCGACGTGGCCTGTGGTGACTGCACCATTCGAGGTCACATTTTATGAACAGTGTGCGGTTCCTGTAGTGCCGTAAATAAATTGCAACCATGTATCTCAATGTCTTTATCAATGTCAATATATAAAACATATTTCAAGTAACATGGACTCATATCGTTAGTAACAACTTACTAACAAACTATGTTAGTAATATTTACAAAACATAGCACAAGAACAAAAACAACAAGTTCCTAAACAACTACGTTCCTATTAGCAGGTAGGTTCATGCAGCTGGCTTAAAAAGTAAATGATAGGGCAATCCAGTTTGCTAGCAATGACACTCAGGAGACTGTTGGAGCTGCCACGCACTCTGCGCAACAGTGATGCTGCACGCTTGTGTCTGATCGCAGCGAAGCCGTCAGTTTGCGCGTCCGCGAACATACTCGAGGCACTACAAAAGCGTGGCAGCCCCAACAGCATCCTGAATGCTGTTAATATTTTGCCGGACGAAGGGGATCAGGAGAACACAGTTGTTCTCTTGATCTACTATGTATAGTATAAGCCTATTAATTAAATTCATTATAGGTACGATGAAGTCAGTAGCGTATCTCTTCAACCATCTCTAATATAGAATTAGTTCTCTCGATTTTGGAATTAGTTCAACAAGTAATCTTCCTTGCTTCTGCTATTGCATCCCTGATTACAGCCATAAATAGAAGCAGTGATGTCAATTAGAAATGAGTCCAAAACCGCGTACCGAATGACCTAAAGAAAGTTCATCCAAAAAGTGAACCGAAATGAACCTTTGAATACGATTCATTGAATTGTTGCGCTTATATTATTTATCTCAGCACTGAGTACTTGAGATGGTACTTGTTTATCTTTAGTTCCGACGCTTCATTGTCCCGGCAGTGACCATTAATCTTGTCGTTAACTATGAACTCTTGCTATAACCATATCTCTTAAGTGTGAGTCACATTTTAAAATAGCAAACAAAGATCATTACGATTACAATTTCCATAGATGTATCAATATAAAAAGCTATATTATCTTATGCACATAAACATGCATAATCACCCTATAATGTTCCCACTGCTAAGACACAGGCCTCCTCTCTTTGAGAGGGAAGGGGCTGTCTACCACGCGGGCCCAGTGCGGGTTGGTAGATGGTCACATGTGTTCGAACGTTTGGTTCTAGGACATGTCGGTTTCCTCAAGATGTTTTCCTTCACTGTTTTGAGAGCAGTGGTAATGAAATTATTTACACCAAGTAAAGCGCCCGCTTGGGTTCGTACCCACGACCTACAACTCGTAAGTCGTGGCCGTTACCACTGGGCCACCACTGCTCTAACGCACGCAACGTAAACATGCATGTAAACATATCGCCGTTTAATCATCGATTGAAGTTACTTATTGTAAGGAGGTAAGCTCCCCGAGCAATAGCTCGTACACTAATCGCATTATCCACATGCAATCAATAATACTAGACAGGATTACTGTCCACTGCAACGTACTAACATATCTAGGTAATATGATGCAATGTAATAAAATTTACTCGGAGCTAGAATATGGAATTATATGGTAATTAGTTCTAAGTCTTGTAGTGCGATGCGAAAATCGGAAATACCTACTAGCTATATCAACTGAAAAACTGGGGTAGTATAATATTATGTGCAGCTTCTTGGCAGTGGCTTAACCTTTTGATGGTATATTTAAAGTAAGTACCGTATTCTCTAAAACATGAATAGAACTTGTGAAATGTCACATACACGTGTGTTTTTTGAAGCATATTTAGGGTCACCAGAAGCAAATAAATGTCAGCGTCGCTGAACCGAATACACCTGATGGCTCATGATTAATTTTAGCAAAGTACCTACATACAGTCACGTTTGATCAGCAAACATTCTAATACATTGAAATATCAAAGTTGACATATATGTAGATGATATAGATAACTCGCCCGCTCTACACAAGCTGTATGCATGATTGTTGTCTGATCCGACTCTGCGAAACAGCACTAAGCTTTTAACCCAGTTGTGCTGCTGCTTACAATGCAAATATTCCGTTAACGTTAGCGCAAAGCCTCTGGGGTGAGTCGGACAGTGTGCTAATTTAATAGCAAGCCTTATATATATAGGCTTTAAAAGGAACTATTTGTAATTTCGCTGCCAGCATTGATGAAGCTTTTTCTATAACGGTGCAAAATTAGTAGAACATTCTTCAATAGTTGAACCTCAGTATCGTATCTCGACCGTTATTACACCTCTATTAATGTCTGGGTTTTTTTTTTAATTGAATCGAATCACACTTTCCAACTGGCATGAATTATTGTGAATTCTTCAGTTATGTCAACGTCCTCTTCTGCATTATTGAAGAATAAATAAAACGTTTCTAGTTAATTACGAAGCTAAAACT
Source organism: Tiliacea aurago (assembly GCA_948098905.1). Classification (NCBI taxonomy): domain Eukaryota; kingdom Metazoa; phylum Arthropoda; class Insecta; order Lepidoptera; family Noctuidae; genus Tiliacea; species Tiliacea aurago. Next base: position 20,290,605 of record OX402581.1, on the reverse strand, counting down.
GCCAACCAATTCATTATATTAAGCACGCTGCACAAGATCATGTCCATTTGTCAAGGGGTACCATTGACCTTTCTTCATATCTTACGACAGGATAAAACCATTAAGCATACGCTTTTATTGTATTATATACGAACAATAAAGTTCACTATTGCTTTGCGCAGTTTCCTTCTATATTTAGAACCCCCATTTGTCATGTCAACGTGGTTAAATACATTGCAGTACTCTTGAGTAGTATAGTCTTGCAGTCGGGTGTTAGATGGGCGGTCCTCAATGGGAGGCAATTATCGCAGTAATGGCTTCGTTATCAAACGCTGTTTCATCTCTGTACCTCTAATGAAATGAGTTCGGGTTTCTTTAACCAGTATCTACTTAGTAGGTTTATATCCGTTCATTGTCAGTTCAGTGAAAGCACGGACAAGGTCACATTTATGCCGTAACTGCTTTTTTCTCAATTACTTATATCTCTTCAGAGAAATGCCATGTTCTACATTCACTACAAATCAGTGCCACTTGATTATCGTCGGAAGGTTTGGAACGGAGTACTCACAAAATTGTATTTTGAAGTACCGTAACCAATTTTGTGGTTTTTCTTTAGAGATATATACCATTATCTCAATATAATGAATAAGTTGCAGTTCATTGATCTGAAAGGTTTTTCCATTAAACGCAGTAATGTTTATTCTTGAAGTGTTCTGTGTAGACATTATGTATTTATTAACCTTTCTAGGCAAAACATGTTGAAAATTTTCTTTTTTTTTGTAATCACTCCAACTGATTGTAAACCTAAACGTGTTTTTGACAAATAAATATATCTAACGCGTAATCGTTACAAGTAACTTAGCTGTACACGGGGTACAAATTACAATGCAACATGCGTAAGTCCAGTGAATGCGGTGATATGTTTTTGCGGCGCCGTTAATTGCTCTCCCGGGTGCCATCGTCTCTCGTGTACCGCTGCTAACTGTCAATAAATCATTCTCTTTATTATTAGTAACTGGCTCTTCCCTCGGAGCTGCCAAATTGGCGACCGTAGTTTTTTAATCATATTGTTAAGCTAGCTTCGCCATTTTATTTGATTGTGATTTTATATACTTTTTTTCTACTTTGATTAATTTTTGCTCTCGGTCAGTGCGGTTTGTTATCGGGCAGGCTGGTGACGCTGGTAGTGTCGCGGGCCGTTGCGTGTGCGCGCTGGTGCGTAAACCAGCTGATAGCGTGGGAACAACTTCATGCATGCTTTGCCTGCTTCACATATTGGTACACTATGGCGCTTCATATTCTTATCTTGATCGCGATGGACTTTAAATGGACCGTAAATTCAATGATTCAAACTATTCAGGGAAAAATTGGTAAAATTAACAAACGACTAGGGCAAAAAATGATGTTACTTTATTTATGCATGCGACCTATTCCGACTCCTCTATGAGAATTGTCTGTTAGACAATATATGATTGCACCAAATTACGTTGACCGAGCCGCGAGGGGTGTTGTCGCGACTATCTCTACATAAGGCGTACTTGTGTATCTCTTCAAAGCTTTTAAAACAATAGGATGCGGGCTCTGTGGCTTGTGGACGATGTCGCCTTGAGTAGACGTAGTTGACAACACAATTAAGTGCTCAATGAGAGCCAATCAAATGAATATGAAGTTGTTTTATCGCAGACATCGTATGGTTAAAGGGTACTTTTGAAAATTGTCACAAACAGTTTGCATAAGAACTTACGATTATTGCTTATCGTTTGCGACAGGAAGGGTGGGCTTATCTCGTTGTTATGTTTACTGTCTTATTTTCTCTTTGCATACGAATGCTCTTCAATGAAATCTGCATAATATAGTTCGTATAACGGATGTGAAAGACTGTAATTACACTGGTGGAGTGGTGTAGTAGCAATGGTGAGAACGGTATGTCCACATTTGTCACGCAATGGCCTGTCCGTGCCCCACATGCTATCTACTTACTTTGCTACCTTTTCCATTAGATGCCATAGTAGAGGTCATTGGCAATGTATACTTAATAAAGTATATTTTTTGCTTGTTATAATGGTTTTGTAAAACAGTTAACTTCCGGTAGTTCAAATTATGAATGAGATAGTTCCGTTCGGGCGGGCAGTATTTGTTCGCATTGAGTTCGCAGTGCCATCCGTGAGGCGTGACGGTGTCGGGAGATGTCCCATGATAATAACGGCAAAGCTGTTTTAATCATAATTACAGTTCAGGTTCCTGCAGTAATTTCCGCTCCGAGTTTTTTGTACTGTCTGTAAAAAGTTGGAAAGGGTTCTGTCTGACTCATGTTATCGTCAGATTTTCATCACTCAACTTCAACGTCAACTTTGTTTAATTTGGGTCAATTTTGTCTTCGATTTTTTTCAATCTTATCGTTAATGTGAATTACTACCTATTTGTCTTACTTTACTATGCAGTGCGTGAGTTGATAATTCCGATTTCAATATTTCACGAGGAATAACTGGTTAGTTGAAAGTGCTATCCTAGTAACCTGTTTTCCACAGTTTATTCACACAGATTACGCGGGAGTGTAACCTGCTGCATTGCGTTTATTCTTATCTTAATCAAAGTGAATTGCCTAGAGATATTCTTTAAACACTGCATAATTTATTATATCTAAACGGACGTGCACAATTTTAGCACGTCATCGGCCGTAGACCGGAGTTTGCGCTTAGATTAATTAAGCACGGTTTATCCTAAGACAAAGTTAGGCTATAAATCAACCGGCAAGGGGCTAATTAACACCAGCTCCGATAGAGTCCGTATCATCGCACCTGCCGCCAACGCCGATCTACGGACCGATGCTAGAGGTAGCAATTTTCCATGTCAAACGCGTTAAAATGAGGGAACGAAGGATTTATTAGAAATTATGTAGTTAGATGTAGGCTTACAATTTACTTATTAGATGCTCATGAAGTAGTGATAGCTCTTGTACCGAAAGGGAACAAGTGTTCGCGCCTTGTAAGTGGAACCTGGGAGTGTACGAATAGGAGCATGCGTTTTACACCTGGTTATGACTGCTCACATAAATATTTCAATTTAGCACTAGAAACATCGTGAGGGGCGCTCAGAATACATGATATACAATACCTACATGCATAATTTATATATCAATAATAACATACTCGTATATACATATGTCAGTGTGAATATTGCATAGTTATCAGCATTATATTCATGAATTACATCGTTATACCGTTTATATTCATGTTATACTCGCAAGTAAGTACTTATATAGATTTAAATGATCATGACCGGAAGTTTTACCCTGCATAAAGCAAACATATCGATGAATCTTCATTGTACACCTACAAAACATTACCAACCGAAGTTGTTGGTCCAGTCCAAATAAAGTTTGTTGGACGACAACTTTTTCAACGCTATTATTTATTTGAGTACTGAACCAACCTGTTCCCTAAATGACATGTGGACAACAAAAAAGAAATTACAAACCAGTGTTAGTTATATAAGTAGACGATAGCACTGGCAAATATGACAGCGCTGGGCAAAGTTGTTTCAAGTTTCTGGAGTTTTTTTTTGTTTTCTTGGCCTATCTATGGATTCATGCTGTCTTTCATTTGTTCCATACGGTTGAAATGATTGACGATTCAATAATTTCATAATATAATTAAAGTGGATAAGTATTTCAAAATTTAATGAAGAAAATGTTCATTCAAAACGACTCCAAAAACATGAAACACAACAGTCTGCAACATTATGGACTACAAACATTAGAAAGTTGATGCATTAGATCGGGTGAAAACCGACACCTCAATTGCTGAAGATAAGTCATATTGATTACGGCAATTTGTTGAGCTGCACAGACAAGTCGTTGTCCATTTTAGAACGTGTCGTGTTCGAGCGTCCGCAATATATACGCACACTATTGACAAACGTGTTTTAGAACTTTATTGAGTTGGACAACCGGATAAACATCTAAACCTTTGATAATTTAATGGTTGTCAATGACAAGTTATTACAACATATCGACGTTTTGGGAAAAAAATACCATGCATACTTATTTATCTAGCCCAACGAGTATGAAACACTTGGATCTAGGGTATTATGTAATGAAGTACAAAAAGCGGATGCCGGGTATGGAGAGGACAACAATCTGGGGTCCCCACGATTTGCGCGACAACGAGCAGCAAGGTCGCCGTCTGATTGTCAGTAATAGTGCCACTTATGATTTGCTGACGACACATTGGCCCAATTTTAACTGCACTGCACTTTTTTACTCCCAATTATAGTCGGTTCCACAAACCTCATATAATATAATACACAAACAGATAATTTCATATTACTACTTTCATACTGCTCCAAAAACTAGAATGTAATATGTGCCTATGTACTACGAAATCGACACGTATCCAACCTAACGTTCTCTAAAGTTTTCCAGACGTATTCTGTATTTCCCTATTAGGTCGTTAGGATAATGGTCATTTGCGTAACTCGCGAATTCGCGATGCAGATCCGGCACTTGTTTGATATTGAGAGGCCAATTGTAGTCCGTCCTGACTCCTGACAGGATGATAGTGGGCTACTCTGGAACGTGCTCGTCGTGACTATTTTTAGTTCGTGGATGGCATCACCGAAACATTCCATTGAATTGTCAATTTCGTGTGCTTTTTGCGTCGAGTGCGTCTCGCTTCAGTTGTTGACCATTGGGTATGTTTGGTATGTCTACTATGAAATTGCGCCGTGACTGAGTTACAAATTGTAATTGACTTTGTCAAGTTCAAACTGATTACCATGAAGTACGCGTATTTTAAATGGAAGATCATAATAACAAAGTACAATCCAAATGGTATATAGAAATACCCATATATTTGATATATACACACATATTTTAACTTTTTACTTTTAAGAAAAACAATTACCTTTTTTGGAATGGCTATAAATTTTCCAGGTTTACAACAAATCTTAGCTGGTGCACCAAATCTGAAACAAAAAAAAAATTGTTATCAGCATTTTCTCATGTCTCTCGCTACTCCTAAATGTATAGACAATTGTCATTTAGTTCAATCGATACTATTTTGGTCCAATTCACAAACAAGCAAGACCTTGTCCTTAATTTGTTGTGTAAATTAAAAATATCTTCTAACGTAACTGACGTAACTGTGTAGCTTTATAAAACCTAGTAATGTTATTAACCGGCCAGGATGTAGGAAGAATTTCTTGTAATCGTGTACTTACACTAATGTATTTGATTACTGTGTTCTTCGTATCAGGTATATTATAACAGTATTAACAAGGAAGATAATTATTTAATGGTCGCGAACGCGGAGAATCTTTGCAATAAAAACTAGTTGCAGTAAAGTGGTTGCAGCTGTCTATTATGTTTTGTTAGTCGTTTTTGCAACAGATGTTCGACAATATCAAGTTCAACCAGCTGCTTAGATTAGTCATAACTCATAAGTAAAAGTGCATGAGTGTAAACAAAACATAGGTATGATAGATTTTAATATCTTTGCATAAAGTTTACTGTCGATTACAAACAGAATTTAAATGATAAAATTCAAAACCGCAAAGCAGTCAACAGTAAACATGCGTTTAACCATAACAATGGAATGGAAATAAAAGATATTGTAGGTATGGCGTTAGAATATATTTACATTTAATATTAATACCTATTGATGAAGATAATAGAGTAGGTAATATAATTCTGGAAAAATCCGTGATTATGCAACAAGTCATGAGAATGCGTGTTAAAGTTGATGCAACTGCGTTCTATAATGCAGTCGTTATGCGGCGTTGAGTCGGCCTTCGCCACGGCAACGGTCTCATTGTCTGCGACTGCTACAATGAGCACTTGGAAACCAGATACCCGCGTCTTATGTCTTATGTCTCAGGTTTAATAATTACAGTGTACACGGGAAGTGCTTGGTTCATGCGAGCGCTGAAAATTACAACCCGAATGCACTTAGTTCCGTGAATGACCGAAACATTTTCGATCGATCTGTCCATTACCTAGTACATTCGCCGACCTCCGGATGAAGCGGCTTCGGATTCTTCATTAATAAACAGATCATTATCTGATACAGCTCTGAAGCGAATTAATTTAAACGAGTTCGTATGTAGGTGTGTAGTACCTACTCTTTTTCTCACAATATTAGTTCTGTCAACTTTCGTCTTGCCATATATATAGCAATTGAGATATTAGCGTAAAACATTTCCCAGATCGTGTGTTTTCCTATTGCATTCTTGGTTTGTATCGGCAATATATTAGGAATAAATTCCGCATTGTGTATGTGGTTTGTAGTCCTATTTTGCAGATTGCTCAGTTAACCACAAGAGCGCGCGATGAAGCCGGGATTTCCAATAACGCTAGGGGAAGCCGATGGGCAGGCAATTGTCTTGACAGGGGTCAAATAACCAAAGAGGCAAGGGACTTGGAAAATACAATCAACCTTTGTGTTTTATTATGTGCTTTATTCGCTTTATTTAACGTTTTTTAATGTTGTTTCGTGTTCCTATTTGTAACTATGTTTTCGGCTTTTTAAGTCGGCGATTCGAAGGTTCTGCCACCGACCACAAAACAAAAGAAAACGAATTCTAAAATAGCTGTTGCCTTTAAATTATTTGGACTCTTCTAAATCCAAAAATATTTCATATCTTCAATCAGCAGGCTGTGATATCAAATCTCTTTGTCTAGTATCAGCCCCGCCTAAACAATATGTCGCACGTCTTTTGACGCGAGATATGGCTGTTCATGCAGACCGCCCCCACACTCCCATTCTAAATTGCCTGACAAAATCTCGCATCCCTTTGTGTAATAGAGTTATTATTACGGGCTGCTGATTTGATGAGGATCCCTCAGAAGTATACTATTTATGTACGAATTTACGATACGATACCTTTTATATTCTTGTTATTAGGATTGTACATCTCTACATTGAGTTCGATGATGTAATTTTCCAAAGTTTTCTTATCTAGTTCTAGCTTTTCATACATTAAAAAGGAAAAATCAAGCCCAAAAGGATAAATAATAGCCTTATCCACCCGGCTGACTTGGAAATGCCGGGACTATAGGTCGTTCCCGTAGGGTGGGGGATTGTGGAACTGCGTAGTTTCCTCTGTTGCCATGGCGACGCCCCGCACATGGCCCGTCCTTTTCGCAACCTGTCTCCGAATTAGCAGACGGAAACACGAGCCATCAACTCATAGGTTATCCCATTATGGTGGCCGGTTACACCCAGAATGTCCCATCACATGTAATCGCGCGTGTAATGTAGGCATCAGACAATTTAAAGCCCTTCGCGTAAATTATTCGCTCGCTGTAATGTAATGTAGGCCCGAAAAAGTGGATTGTACAAACATATTACATTTAAATTGATAATCACACCTCCCCCTTTTTGTTGTGCGTTCTATTGAGATATTTCAAACATTTTTTTATGAAATGGTTTCTCTCTGGCAGGCGTCTTACGTGTACTATAAGGCAGCAGCAGCACCCTAGTCTAATTGTATTTTATTTATTCAGGACTCTAGTACCCTTGAACGCTCATAAAACCGACATGAGGGTTGCAGCCCTAGTTGCTCATTAGTTTATGTTTTTGGATAGAATTGAATAATATAAGTCAATTAAGTAATAAGTAGGAACATGGTCTTTAGCAACATCTTTATGTTTATGGCAGACAAAATGACGATAGACTAGGATAGCGGTAGATATTAGATGATGATTGTTTAAAATACAGATTCCTAGGCAATCAATTTTCGCCTCTACTCGAGTGGCAAAAATAGGTTTTCAAACATTGGGGCAAAAGCTATTCTTCCGAGTTTACGACTAATCCCTCTTTTACCCTTGGACACTTTCGACTTTTAATTGAGGATTGCGATCCGCCATCATTTTCCGAAATAAGGTTTCATTAATCGCTTGGTCGGCATCGAGGTTCCCCCACGGATAATGCTCTGATAAACGGTTAGAAAACAATTCGGTTTAAAATTCAAATTGGATTCAATTTTAAGATATCAACGCCAATTTTTACATTTTATTACTTTAAGCTGTTTCCGTTAGACACTTCAATTTTTTTTTTAAGTATAATAAATTGCTTGAAACGCTACAGATTTCTAGGGCAATATTTTTCTAAAATGTATTATGTATATGCTGAATAATTTTTTAAACTAATTACTTCGTAAACAAAATACGTAGCCACGCTTCTGGGAAACGACTAAACACACAAGCTTGGAGTGTTTTCACTAGGGATCGCCATACAATAATGAGTCATATTAATATTCCTGCTGAATCTAGAATATTACAAAAAGTATGTCATGTAACAAATTGTTGCTGATGTCATGCTTGTTCCGTAATAAAAACTCCCCTCTAGTAATGCAATCGATACCGGGTACCTCCATTACATATTTATTGCAAACAGGGTCTCGTGACTGCTGAGGAAAATGGAAATGGCCTCCTTACTTTATACAGCCGCTAAGACCACCTAGCTTCTGACGTTTCATAAGTGCCCATGTAGGCTTATGTGAAATAAAAATATTTTTGATTTGATTGATTTGAAGAGTCTTCTCTAGATTTTATCATAATTGTGGAACATTACACTCCTAACTCTCAACATGGTAGACCTTTTTTCGACCAAGTTACATCGTAGACTTACTTTTTAAATCGCTTTTGTAGTTGCTCACGTACAGTTTACCATAAAATACATGAAATCACAAACTCGCAAATGTTTGAGCTTTTGGCGTTTGTGGGTAATGGAGTGAATTAGGTCGTGATCGATGACTTGCATGAAAATTTCAAAAATGTTGGCGTGATATTAATTTCCCATTTTGATTATAAAACAATACCAGTAAAACGATTACCACAGTTTAAATCGTCTGAATGAAATATTAAAACAGTGTGCAATCATTTTTTTTTATACTCACCCTAAACGTGCGTTGGAAACAAATCGATAGTTCTTTACAAAGAAATAGCCATCCTGAACAGTTCCGGTTATATTTATTTAATACCAACGTCCTTGGGCATTCCATGAATTTATTGTAAATGATTAACATTTTTTTTCATCATTAATGGCTTTATTTCTAAAGATAGCTCTCAACGACAACGCAATTAATTAAACTAAACGAGTTGCTTACCTGTACGATTTGAATTAGCAACTAAAGCCCACAAAAGTAAATTATTCCTCTATATTACAAGTTCACATACGTATAATACTCGATGGCAGTTAACTTTGCGTTTATATGGGCCGAGAGCTTTCCAACTTTGCATTAATTACCGCCGAGCAACTTTGCCCGCTGAACAAACTGTTCGGGCAATAAACATTGTGCAATATCTTACTAATTAAGTTCCCTGTCCTGAAGTTAGTGCAACACGAACGAAGTTTAACGAATGACACTTTTATGTACTTATAAATACAGAAATCCTGTACCATTCACTGGTTATAACTTCAAGGTTTTTCTAGAAAATGTATTGAATCAGAAATAAAATTGTAAACCTTCTAATGTTACTTATCATAGGAAAACTCTAGGTATTTTTTCTGTGACGTGAAATGTATTTTTATGCAGCCTCAAATGATTGAAAATGGGCCAAGTTTTCGCTCCCCTAACGAAAAAGTTTTGCGCTTTGTAAACAGAACGCGGGCAGAGTTTGCCGTTTGCATATGAAATGCTGTTAGTAGTCCGGCCTGGGGATTAAACCACCCCGCACCGGGTACAACATAACTGTAGGGACATGTTGCAGAGAGAAATGAGTCATCATAATAGTGATACTATTCTGACTTATACGCGTAACTTACTACGAATTACTCACAAATTCAATGCGTCACTTTACAATCATTCGATGAGTCACGTGATCTTGGTTTTAAGATGAATGATTCGAGGTCTTTATTGGATTCATAACACTCATTTGAATAAGTACTACGAAATCGAATTCAAGGCTTTAATAGTAATGAGGTTGACTGAGACTATTTAAAACATATCTTAAAGTAAAACCAAAATAAGTCTTATGTAGGAGCGATAACGGGTGCTGTAAGTTACAGGAAGTCAACGAACTAAGAGCAAGAATGAGTCATCGGTCACCGTACCATTTTGAATTCACCATTCGCTTGTAAAAATATGTCTCCAGTTGACGATGAGACGCAAATGAACTCGCTTACTTCTCGGTCACGTATGGATGGTAAAACTCTTGATGCATGTTCCACTCACACGCGAACGCTGCATAGTTATTTTTTGTGACGGTACTTATCACATTCCTCGGAGAATTCCTCTCAAATCTAACAAATAGGAGTTAATTGATGTACTCGAATATACTCTGTGCTCGACGGGAAAGGAACAAAGCATAGGTATTGAATATTCATTAATGAACGCCGTAATAACGGAAGGATTCGAGAGCCCTGCATTCCGCGTGGTGAGAGCCATTAACAATGCTGTGACCTACGGACAGAATGGACCGCGAGGGAACGATAATTTATCGGAGTTTTACTGTTATAAATGAAGTGTAATGGGAGACCGTGTACCTCTCCACGCACAGAATTCATTTGGTTCATGCATTGGTTTGGGTACTCATTTTGTTGTGGTTTGCTTTTTGCCAAAACTTTCGTCCATGAGTGATAACTATTTACTATAATTGTATCTGATACACCCATGTATACCCATGCATGCACTGTAAGTCCTTATAGCCTATACAGACCTACTATTTTTCGTTACAAAACCTTTTCCTGAGCCATCATTGGAAATAAGATTTAATTTCCATCAACAAAAGTCTTCTCTATCTACTTCGATATTTTAGTTAATAGCTTTTCTCTATACAGAAGCCTCATTCACATTTCCTGTTTGTATAAACTTGACCCAGTTACAATATGAGGGCAACTAGGAGAGCATGGCCTTCATCCAGTTTCCAATGCGAGCATGTAGAAAATTCTGCCGAGCGAGAGAATCCGTCAATTATACCGACTACACGACCTGTAGCATGTTTTTTCCCGACGTGAACAGCTCTCGTGAAAATTCATTTCGTAGTTTCGTTTTCAAGCATGTTCCATGTTGTTTGTTTGAATCCAATCAATTTGTTGGTTTTACGTTTTGTTGATCCAATATAGGTTCTTTTTAGTTTGTCTTCCATGGTAGTAACACTAGTAACTAAATCATTGTTTTCCAAAATAAGAATATTCTAAAATAGTCAAACAAGATTAACGTGTTGAATCCCACACTTACAAATTGTGGCTCATAAACACATTAACACCTTTTAAATATCTTGATTTAGGCGCGCAGACCATTACCGTTTTACTGGTTAATGTTTTTTGCCTTCAATAACATTAATTTGGAAAATGACGTGTAAACGATTACGAGGCAAGGTCGTCGATTACTTTCCGCGGTCATATCAAACAATGCGTGACACAGATGACACGAACATAACATGTTTGTTATTACAGAACAAATATACCTATATTTAATATGGTAATGATCTATCAATCAACGCAGCCTATAGCAGTCCACTGCTGGACATAGGCCTCTCCCAGGCTTTCCCACAACACCCTGTCCTCCGCCTTTCGCATCCAGTCTGTCCCAGCCACCTTTTTAAAGGTCGTCGGTCCATCTAGCTGGGGGGCGTCCCACACTACCACTACTACTATGGTAAAGATACTTGTCCTCTAAATACGATTTACTTATCTCAAAACATAACACAAAACAAATGTAATTATACAAAAATCATGTCAGACCTACAATGTATTGACTGGCGTTAATAATTTTCACACTCCGACGATATTAATGATCTAGTATCTGTGCAAAATTAAAAGAATTGATCGACAACCAAATAGCGAAACACAGTTGCAAAAATCCAAAATATCCCAGGTTTAGTAAAGCTCTCATAAAATTACTATCTGAAAAAGAGAAATATAGTAGTAAATTTCGGAAATACAATAACCCTCGAGATAAGTTGTGCTACGATTTACATATAGGTAAGCCGTTGTCAAACAATGATCAACCACAATTACAGTGATTACAAATACCTTTATTGAGACCGAAATATCAAAACATTCTAAAAAGTTTTGTCGCTACATTTAATTTTTAAATGATTTTGAGTTGACATTGAATTATATTGTTTTGATGTGTTATGTTGTTAATTTTTAAATGACCAATGTGTTACGTGTATTTTTTATTATCTAGAATTATATTTCAAACACAATGTAAATTGTTAACGAATAAATTGAATTGAATTGAACAAACAAAATTGTTGCCATCCAGAATGCATGATGTAGTAGCCAATAATGGAACTGACATTGCAAATCTTTTTACTACTAATTTTTCTTAAATTTTAACCGACTCAAATGTCAGTACAACAACAGATGTCCAAGAATTATTTGGAGTGCTAAGTACTATTGAGGTAAATAAAGATTTTGATGTACATGAGAGACTTAATTAAAAAGTATGCATTATTGTAAGATGGTGTAGGTACATATAATCGTTGGGTGAATCGCTGCTCTTAAAAACTTACACCACAAGAAGTTTTAGAAAAAAAAAAACTGGTGGATTAGAATCGGGACGACAACCTTGGTGGTAACCAAGGTTGTCGTCCCGATTCTAATCCACCAGTTTTTGTGAAATCATGTGGGAGAGCGCTTGCAGTGTCTTTTATTTAATCGATCCTTAGAGTCGGGAGTATTTCCCGACGAATGGAAAAAGACCAGTTTCGTGCCTGTGCATAAAAAAGTTGACTCAAGCGACATAAAAAACTACATCCCAATTTCCATCCCATGTTGTTTCTCCAAGCTTTTCGAATGTCTCGTACTTGGATACTAAACTTTCTGACGTAGATCGCCCAACTCGGAATCCGTGTTGGCAACACGGATTCCGAGTTGGACGATCTAGTCAGAAGATTTATCTGATATATCTGAAGCACTCGATGGCAGACACGAAGCGGACGCAATGTAAGTACACGGACTTGAGCAGGTCATTCGACAAGGTGACCCATCGACTCATGGTAGCAAAACTCGAGCTTAGTGGTGTCCACGGATCGCTTTTGAGGTGGTTTCAATTTTCATATTTTTTTGATATCCCTATCCGTAAATCCAACCTTGGTTTCAACGCTTCCTTGCTCCTAATGTGTAGGTAGAAATTACAACAGCTTTTGTAAATCACTAGAATCACCAATTTACACGGTGTTTCACTCAACAAGTTAAAAATATCAGTCTCTGAAATACGGGAGAGCATAAATTCACAATTTTTTGTCAATTCAATTTCAACCACAAATCCATTTTCATAAAACTTATATGTATCATTCACACTCGTAAATGATAATGATAACACACTATACTCATATCACACTTAACGTCATAATTATCATGTTATTAAGTTTATTACAAATATCTACTTTATTTTGTATTCTAATATAATAGCTAAAATTTTTATTTAACTATTATATTTTTTATATTATGTTTTCTTAGATAATTACGTTGTTGTCTTTATGTGAATGCTGCGTATAGACAGACATACCATGATACCAGCACTTTCATTTTGTTTTGTTTTCTATTAATTCTTTATATGTACTGCTGTTGGTGTACCAAACAAAAAAATACATTGTTCAGTTTGACCTTTATCGCATTCGTTGAAATAAGATGTAAATCATCATGGAAAAAATTATGCAATTCAATGCGTTATTCAGACTCTTTATAAAGTAATCCATAGATTTAATCCGTCCGCATCTAACCCTGTTCTGGGGTGGTTGTAGCACATTGCACAGTGATGCAAAACCAGGATGTAATATGTCCTTTCTAGATAATTAATCAATTTAATTATATCTCTTCATACTACTCGCATCGAGTGCAATCCACCACTAGGTACTCCTCGAGCAAGTGTAGTAATGAGAGATGGATAATCAGTGGGCCGTGCACTAACGGGAGTCACACTTCAAGTGCAACGGTCATATGATATATTGAAACGAAATATCTTTAATCTCGTAGTATTAAATTTATTAGGAGTCTAAAGTACTCACATCTACATATACTTATATTGAGAATGCAATTGATATGCAGTAAAAATCTGATGCAAAAATACTAAAATTAATACAAATGTTATAGAAAAACATTTAAAGGTTTGACGTAACAATAACGAGCTTTATTATTACCAGTCATAGCAATAAAATGGTATAGTTTATTGCAACAGACGGTGGACTGCGCGATCAGGCTCTCGAACTTCAAGTGGAGCGATTTTACGATCAAAGCTTAAATAAATAAATCATTTTACTCACTTTGACAAGGGTTTCATAACAATTGTGATTGATATCGTCGTCAGCAGTACGAATAGCCATAAATTAAATGTGCCTGCTAATGCTATAATTACACTTAAATGTCTCTATATCAAAAATAGATTGTTGAATGATTTGGTCGATTCATTGTAAACAAACATTCGCTTGCATGCTTTGTTCTCAAACAAAGAACAAGGTTTACCGTAGACTGGAGCACTCTCTAGTGAAGTTACGTGCGGTAGCTTCAACTACAAGTCGAGTGGAGTGCTTGTTCAACATGTCTCCTGTGAAGATGTCGCAACGCTCTCGCTGCCTGCCACTTCTGTTTAGACTACTATATATCCTCATGCTTACTTACATAGACTTGTATAGCATTCAGTACAATATTTTGAGACCAAACTACTTAAAAATTCTTTTATGACTAGCCCCTGTGTTTATTTGTTTGTAAAAGTCGAAGTTTAAGCTTAAAGCTCTGTGGAATCAATTAATCACAGTCTTAAGTGCTCCTCGTACAGAGAGCTTACATTCTCAAGTAAAATAAACAGCGACTTTTCCATGAAAGCTTTAAGGCAATTATTATTACCTATACGTATACTACAGAATATTCTATAACTATAGGTTGGTAATAGGTTTAAAAGAACAGTGAATACCTACTGAATCGAGATTATTTGTAGAATACGTAGGACGTGCGTGTGTTCCGAGTTCGTGACCAGCTAGTATGATAAACAAATTCTTCGACAGTCTCGGCACGTTCAAACTGAACTACATACGACTTATTATATTAATTCGTTCTCCATATAATAATATCTTGCTGATGTTCTATTACTTGAGGGGAATATAATATTATATTATGCCACTCGTTTTAAAACAACCTACTTTCTTACACTTTTATATTTTCCTCTCTACGAGCATCACATCTCACAATCGGTTCTCGGCGTGCTCGTGACGCTGTGAATTCAAAATCATGTACCGTTATAATTTAGTGTTCGCTGTCTGGAGGCTGACGTTGAATACCAGAAAAGCATTTGGCTAAAAACTTGGAGCACTTTTGGCAAATTAAACTGCTCACTTTTTACATCGGCTACGTGGAATGACTTGTGGTTTTGTCATGTTTTAAAAATGTTTCACATTCAGGTTTTGCCCAGCTCTGTTGAAAAAAATCCATTTATCATTCTGGTCCATGGTTGGTCGGTTTGTTTTATTTGTCTAGCTGTGTCGCGTGTCGTTTGGTTCTTGTTCCCGAGAGACGGTCGTGGTGCAGCGGCGCAGCAGGTAACGGAAGACTTCGGTTCTCGCTTCACAATTAGTGCCTTGTCCCGTTACCAACGCATTGTCCGCTTTAATACTCCACCGGTTATATTCCTTTGTGCATTCGTAATGGAAAGTTTCAGATTGTTTGTTTTGCGTTACTTTTAGTATTTTACTAGCAAACTGCCTATTGTAAGGGTAATAATGTTATGTATACTCCAATGTATTTACATGAAGCTATATAAACCTCATTGTTCCATGCAGTTGAAACTCGAAGTCATTCTAATATTAGCATAAGCATAGCATAGCATAGCATAATCAGCCTATAATGTTCCCACTGCTGGGACACAGGCGTCCTCTTTTTCGAGAGGGAAAGTTCGGGTTGGTAGATGTCACATGTCTTCGAATTTTTGGTTCTAGGACATGCCGGTTTCCTCACGATGTTTTCCTTCACCGTTTTGAGAAAAAAAAAAACAAAAAAAAAACAGGGCTTCTTACCTCACATATTATAATACGCAATTAAACGTAATAATAGAGTTCATGAGCTTATTGCAATCTCACGCAGTAAGTTCCACACTGAATCCCAAATAAGTGAACGTTAAAGTTTATGGAGACATCTACGGCTACTACTTATTCTCAGTCACGGAAATATTCAAAAGTATTCAATCTCACATACAGAACAAACTTTACTAAACTTACAACAAAAAAAAGTTGGCTGCCGTTTTGGCTCTAATGTCGACTCTGTGGACAAATAAAATAAATACTTCATTATAACCGTAAGTTACGATAAGCGAAATAGTAAGTTAAAGTAATATTAATCCTTTACCTCTCACAGTACAACAAATACAACAGCACAACTTAAAGTTGACATCAATTGAGACAAACACAATGTGAGTTTTTTCGCTGTTGATTATTCCTCATTGCTGACTAACAATAGCCAGGAATAGGAATAATAATTATATATAATAGGAATGCTAATTCCTAATAAAGTAACGCTAATGAACAAAAATAAAAAGCACCTACTTAACAAACCAGAATATTTATAACCAGATAATTTATTTATTAAGTAAACCTGAATTATTGCAGACAACTCTAACCATCTACTCTGTTTAATTAATTATATTTCAGATCGCCGTGAAATAAAATTGGGAATCAAACGAGCTTACCTCATGCGAAGTCTTGATTCTAATTTTATGAACGGCGATCTGAAATATAATCACCCACCCGCCACTAGCTAACAACCCCTTTTTTTTTTTTTTGGGTGGGAAATCATCAAATAACTTCTCCCGTTCTGGGCGGAGCGAGAGGGAGTGTCAGACTTTTACTGACTAAAACCCACCGTGTTCCTTCAAATGCCTGTGTGCCAGAGCCACGATATCCCTTTCGGACAGACTCGTAACCCTGGCAGGAGCTAACAACCCCAACGCTGCAATAATCAGTCTACCTAATTCACTATCCTTTCAGGAAACCCTAGTGAATGTAAGTATGCGGGACTACTCTGTACAGAAAACAGAGCCTGTTCCTTACTTAAGGATCTCTAAAATAAGTGAAGTTTCTGTGTTGCCACTTGCCAACGCTAAGATCCAACTTAAAAAAATATACCTATATATTTTATCTCTAAAAATGCGATGTTAATACGCGTGTGTAAGGAACACTAATATTAATCATGAAATTAAAATGTTACTGTGTAAAATGTACTGTAATGTTAGTGGACTGGAGCTGAAGTGGATTTATGAAGGTGCTTCTAACACAAATATTAGTCTGTTTATCTAACCGTAATTAGCAATCTCTCAATCCGATCAGCGCCGAAACGTAGGGAGTCTCTTTCAGTGTTATCTACCGTTCCTACTCCTATCAATTTGTCATTAAGGGCTCAATTACATCCTTCTGTTTGAATATAATTGTAATTCAAATAATGCTCGACTGTTAGCAATGGCGTGCGCCCTCGAAAAGGGACCACCGGAAATGTATCACCGTGAAAGGCAACGGCTTCCTGAATTCTAATTAAACTAATTTTGCATTAATAATAAATTAGAAAGCTATACATATAGAACGTATTAAGAGGCGTTTATATTTTAATTTAAAGTTATTGTTTGTTACAATGACTTATCCTTTGACTAATTGTAAATTTTTCTAATAATTATAACATTATGTATTATCCCAGGTTCAATGAGAGTATATATCGAAACCTTCAATCTGCCTTCATAGGTTAATAATAAATTAGAAAGCTATACATATAGAACGTATAAAGGGGCGTTTATATTTTAATTTAAAGTTATCGTTTGTTACAATGATCTATCCTTTGACAAATTCTCCATTGTTCTAATAAAACATTATGTATTATCCCAGGTTCAATGAGAGTATATATCGAAACCTTCAATCAGCCTTCATAGAAAACCAAGGGCACCAGCCCCCGCCCGGGCGAGACCTTCCTTTTAGCCTTGGACGAGAAATGTGCGTCTGTGCGTCATGCCCTTGAGGCTCACTGGGAATTCATTATGATTGTGATACCTTTGTATTAATGAGATTGTTATGTTAATCCCATAGCAGAGTATATATTTGGGAAAATATCCAATTTCGCTTGAAAATCACACGAAAACGTCAAAAAGCTTACAAATTGTCGTCCCCTGGCCCCTGACTAATGCTTACTATATTCTGCTGCTGCCATAACATTCTGTTAACACGAAAATGTTTATGAATGAGCTTAGTATCCACGTCGATCGACAAACATATCTGTTTCTACTTCATTTGAAGTACTAACGATAACTTCATTTGAAGTAGAAACATATATAACATAACAATATGTTATTTGTACAGTATGTTGTTGAAGACAAATGTCTTCATGTTTTATAATTTATTATTCCACGAGTTCCACGACACACACATTTTAGCACGGTACATTTTTTGGAATATTTTAATTTGCAATATCTACTCTTCTTCATAGAAATATTGTTTAAAACTTTTTGTATGTCAGTTATGTAACCTAGGTATGTAATACTTTTTCGATTGCCCATGCCACATGAAAATGATACTAAGGCCGAATTTCACCAAAGAAACTGAACACGTTCAGTACAGCTAAGCCGCGTTCAAGAGCTGTCAATGTCAATATTCCACTACAAAATATGACAATGACAGCTCTTGAACGCGTTTTAGATGTGCTGATCGCGTTCAGATTCTTTGGTGAAATTCGGCCTTACTCGTTCTTCTCAGGATTAGCGTCGCAAAATCACGTTTAGAAATGGATACAAAACTGAGCCCCGTATCTCAGAATTATTGAGCCCTTTTTCCCTAAAATATACAGTAGGCACAAAATTGTAATATGACTGAATTTGTAACTTTGGTCTTGCTTCCTTTACAATTTTCACTGTCCAGTCCATAAATCATTTGCATTGCATGATCCATCACAAGTCGAACATGGGAACGTTTCATCTCGGATATTTCGACTAGCTTCGGATGCTGACTTGATATCAAACTAATTCCCTACAGCATTTATAATCCATAATTATAATATATCCCATAAGTATATGTTCTCGGAATTTCCCAGCGCTGATCGTTTTCTCCTCCACCAATCGTTATTTCTCCTGACACTTTTTATTTTGTTTAAAAGTATGTATGTATCTATGTATATATTGTTGTTTTTCGAGTTATCTATCCCCAATAATCCCCATATTGCATCTACCATGTTTTGTCTCTGCATCACCCTAAGGTTGACTGGTAGAAAATGCCTCAGGCATTAAGTCCGCCTTTGTACAGTAGTTTTTTTACTTGTACATAAAGTTTTAATAAATAAAATAAATACATATATGTTCATAAATACATACTATATGTATAGGTATTATATCCCATAAATGTACATACCAATATAAAATATTTCACACACTGAATTACAAAGTTCTCGAGTAAGGGAAGAAATAATCCCATTTCCTCGGCATACCTATAAAACTGTATTTCATCAATGTCAAGGACATCAGACATGATACAATACAGCATTAGTGGTATGCCGAGGAAATGGGATTATTTTGAGGGCGGATATTAAATTATAGCCGGTGAGAGCCGGAGTACGTGGTGCGGGTTCCATTGTAGTCAAAACTTTACAACCCAATTATCAATCACGAAGAATAAATCATGGTATCACTAAAAAGGATAGGTTAAAGTGGCTATAAATTATTCTAGAGGCACTCTAACGCCTTTTAGAGATTAACATTTCCTCTAGATGTAATAACATGACAGTAAAAGGCCCATAACATTTATTTGTAATTATGCGTGGACACAATGACACAACACGTGGTTACGCACGCGCCGGAAGCTTAGGATAGTCGATACTTGCGTGACATTGTTTAACTGCCGACACCTGCCGCCTCCGATCATGCGGAGAATTTCAAATAGATGACTCCGAAATAATTAATTGGAAACTAAATTGAACGTAATTACAAACGCAGGTCAGTCTTTTGGTCTACTTAATCAAATACAGATGGTCACAAGAATTAATATGATGAAACGTCAAAAACTCAAAATGCTCTGGAAAAGATCGAGCGACTATATTACCGTACTCATAAGTCACTGATCACTGATGTACCAATTCACAAACCTAACAGAATGCACCGACATTCTAATAAGTAAAGCCCACTAAGAAGCGTCCGCGCGTGTTCATTTAATTTCCTCGCGGTGACCGCGATAACCGCTTGTTGGTTCAATGTAAGTAATTAATTTTACCGAGCTTCGTTAATGCGGTTGGGACAACTTAATAACACCGCTCTTCGCGTTGGCAATAGCAACGAGAATGTTCGTAGTGCACTAAAACACATCATACATTCTGAATTTGTATTGTTCCACAATATTGCTGAATGTTCCCCTGTTGTGTTGCATATTTGTATCTCCATTGTGTTCAGCAACAATGTGAAATTAAGTTTATTTTTAAACATTGTGATGTGATTAAACTGCCGAGCCTTTACCCAAATATGTTGCGGTCGGCTTCCAGTCTAGCCGGAGGCAGCTGAATAACAGTATTTTACATGGAGCGACTGCCTATCTGACCTCCACAACCCAGTAACTGGGTAAAAAGATACCCCTGGGTAAAACTGGTTGTCAGATTTTTGGGCTTCTGACGACCCGTAATGACTGTCAAAGATCCACGAATGACAGCCGGGATCAACGGCTTAACGTGGATTCCGAGGCACGGAGGAGTCTCGGTACCTATGTAAAGATGGTCACCCATCCACGGACCAACCCCGGCAACCGTAGCCTAACCTGATGGATCAATCCGTGCGACTGTTATTATTTAGCCACGAATTTATTATTCTGTGATTATTTTTGTATTGTGAATGCTGCGATTAAACTATACAAAGTCAATATTTCATTGTAGAAAACTATATTACTTATCATTTATTACTTATTACTATAGTTATTTAATTTGGTTTCTCGGGCCTGATAATTAAAAAAAAAAGTGTCATTAAGTTATTTAAATGCTATACTAATGACAGGTAAAAATTATGTAAGTATGTCAAATTATACAAATAATGTAGGTACATTCTATCTGAATTGAATTTAACATTTTCCACAGTAACGGATTGGGTAAATTGAAATTACGCTTCACTTGTATTCGCCGTATTGATTAACATAGAAATAATATAGGTGTATGGCAAATATTAGACTTGTCAAGGTTGGTAGTCGCCACTAAATGCGTTCAGATTGGGCAAATCGAAATTACGCTCCACTTGTATTCACCGTACTGATCAACATAGAAATGATATAGGTGTATGGTAAATATTTGACTTAGTCAAGGTTGGTAGCCGCCACTAAATGCGTCCAGCTACCGGAGCCTGGTACGCACGCAGCTGGCTCACAAATCTTGCCAATCGATTGTTCCAGTGGCCATGAACTCGAACCTCGTCTCCCACTACGCCGGTGTTCACAAAAAAGCACTCGGAACAAGTAAAATAACATCACGTTCCTACATCCGATTCAAGAACAACACCCAATTTTAAAATACCACACGAGCATATTATTATTACAATTCTTCGATATAGGGTAACGTGTAACATACCACAAGTTATGAAGTTAATCGAAGCCGGGAATATTAACACTATTCATGAGGGAGAAACTTAGTGGGACTGTCGTGGCAGCAACATGTCGACACCGTCCGGCGCCTGAGGAAAAAGTTGCACTCTTGCAGAATGGGGACTACATTGCGTTTCACGTTGCGTCATATATATGTTAGAAGCAAACGCATCTCGACCAGTTTTTACGTTGCTGAGAAACTGTCTCAAACAACTTTCAACGCAACTAAGTAGGTAAGCAAAGAAACCCCAGCAAATAAATGCAACTTGCTTTTTTATATGGATGCATAGCAGTCATTGACTTTTTTATCTTCTCCAAGTCACTATACTTTGAAATGCATATTGGCAGCGTTAAATGAAACTAAAGAGTAATCGCATTGTGCAGTTTAATCGGAGAAAATACAATTGGCCTCATTTCGCGACCCAGTTACTTCCTTCAGCGAATATTATTAGAACAACATGTTCTAAAAGAAAAGGAGCAGCTGCATCTCGCTCCCCTCACTCTAATCATTGTTCATCCAAAGGGTCGTCCGAAATGGGGAGCAATAGCCGCGTTACAAAAAAACGAATAAAAGAAACGCATCCAGGTACCCACGCAAGGATCTATTAACGTTATCCTATTTAGCGGCTGATCAACTAGTAACATTATTCCCATATTTGCTGTGCCATATAACATATTTAATCAAATCAAATAGATTATTAAATTTTAAATGGTCTATGCGAGCTTTCCATTCCATCTTTTCACGACTCCGCTGCTACCCTTTTTAACATAACATTATTTGTATCTACCGTCTCTTACATTACGCATAGTTTGCCTACTGTAAGAGACAGTAGATTGAAACGTAGACAAATTGCCAGATAGATATAAGTCATAGTATCTACATCTGTAGGTGAAAGCATGCGGGATGCAATAACAACTAACAGCTCGCAATGCGTACAATGTTTAGTGCATTGCGGACTTGTTCAGTTATGACGATGACGTAGCCGCACTCCTGTTCATCTGCTAATTGAAATTCATTGATTCATACTGACAGCTGTAGTTATGTCTATTAACATTTACTCAATGATTACTAGTGCTAATTACGTACATTAGATGTTTGATTAATTAGACCATCGGCGTTAACTATACACATGTATGGTTGGATTCCAAATTCTTTATATTTTAGCCTACTACAAAAAATATAAAATTCTCAAGAAAATTCTAAAGTAGACTTGTAGCGTAACATTTAAAGTATGCTCATTATATATTCCAGAATTCCGGACTGACATCTAAACTATGCTCACTTATTATACAGAAGCTATGTATAATAAACGCCAGGATCCCTTCATTAATAGCTCCCCTCAATATACATCGGACTGCTATTGGAAGTGCATTAAAGCTGTAAGTAGTTAGCGCATTGCACACAAAAAGGGAGACCCCTTATATGGGAGAGATTCTGAGCTCAAATTCACTATATTGGGTGTCTGTTTACTCGCAAATATTATAATGTAGGTAAGTATGTATAGAAGAATATGGTGTATACAGAAAAACGTGCTATTCTAAACTAAACAACCTCGTGCCTACTCCATGGCACTGAACACCCACGCCGTTTTCTGATGTGAATAATTTAATAAGCTAGCTTCACCATTTACGGCGACAAATAAATCACGATTAAGGTTCGACCTGTTAACAAGTCATAATACGTTATTTTAGTTGGCTGTGACATAAGCGGTCATGAAAACTAGGATTTGGGGAGTTGGTAAATTTATGCTCATGCGTATCTGTTGGCACTTGGCAGTCCACATCTTACACGGTCACGGAAGGTCATCACCGAGCTTGTTCCGTCAAGATCAGGGCCACGCGGTCACCGGCCGAGCGTGTTCTACGCCTCACTGATCAGTTACTTCATGTCAACAGTTTTTTATTCTCTCCCTTGGTCGTTCCCGTTGATGATGTCATTTTCTTATCTTTAGAATACTTAGGCGGTAGGCCGTCGCGCTTTGATGGTTAAATAATTATAATTGCAAATACTCTGTCAAATAAATTTCCATACTTTGTTATCGCTGTCAGACAATTCGTTCACGAAAACGTGGCATTATGTTCATTATTTGAATTCACGAGTTAAACGTAAGTGAATATGTTAGGAAAGTCATGGATTAAGTAGCTGTAAAATAGCTCTTCCAAGATAAAGCAGCACTTAAAAGCAATGATCGCTCTACAATTAAGTACTTTCGTCGCATCTATAAGGAGTGACAACGTAGAGGAAGCCTTGCATTTCCGTTGAACCGAAAGAATTGTTCACTCGCCAGTTATTGATGAGTTGTCTTAAAGGAATTTAATAAGCTCAAGTATATTTGTTGTAGCAGACTTGTGAGTCGTATCGCGGGGAGGCGTCGCGCGGGCGCGTATCGATCGCGCCGCCACCGCGCGGCCTGCATACGAATACCAGAATCGCCCTCCGTTCAGCCCCTTATCAACCACTTCCACCTACTAGACCCAAGCCCTTCGTTAGTGTCGTGACCTCCTTGATTGTTTTGTCAACTCTGCGCTGAGTCGCTGACGTCGCTGACTCGAAACGACTAACGAATCACTAAGTGTGAAAACTGCGATAAAATTCTAAAAGAAGAGTCATTAACAATATTAGCAGTAGCGTGTCTATTCTAGCACAATTTTTGTCTCTGGATGTAATGACGCTAAATTATAAAAAGCTATCCCTGTATACCCTCGGTGCGAAAAATGTGACCTCGTTTCGTGCAAATTAGACGAACAACATTTACCTAGACGTAACGATGAGGTCACGGATACAACTTATACAACTATTATCTCTAAATCATTAGCAAGCACCTATCTATGAGCTAATTGAAAAATATAAATAGCAAAACAAAGCATGATACACCTCTATTCCGATAACGTCGTCTAATTGTTTATAAACATCGTTTCGAACGCAATCCATTTTAGTACATGTTGGCATCATGAATAGTCAGTGATTGTAAATACGACACGCAATCCAAACTTTAGCAAGTGCTATGAAAGGGAACCTGAAACTAAACAAAAAGTTCTCTAGTAAAACGATCCAATTTGCATTTTTTCTCTTTCGTTTTATTTGCTATCTAAAACACCGCAAGGAACCAAACCGTAACTTAACATAATACTCATGTTGTTGCACTTTATGCAAATCTGTATCAATGCTGAATGGTTCTTACAACAAAATTAGTAGACATCTTGTAAAAAATTGGCATATTATTTATATTTTTATCATCATCGCCTGCAATTTAGAAACCTCCTCCTATCCTTGCCTGGGCTATTTAACTGATTATGTTTCAGGGGTGGGTTTCACCCTAAAAATTGGAGCAATTTTCCAGCCGAGAACTCGCCTACTTATTACGTCGCAAAATGTCTCCGTGACGCCTGCACCCGACTAAGTAGGGCAGCCAAGCTGTGGGGTCCATGGATTTATACTCGTGTAAATTTCATAACTGAGGTTTCCAATCCAGAATATTATATTTGAATTAATGTATACGGTGAACATAGTTTAAGTAAAGCTTGCTATATAGGTTCCGGGTAATTGTAATTTAACTGTTCATATACAATCTCTCTGCATGTACCTATTAAACTAATTTGCGACGACAATTTACGATAGTCGATTGTTATTTTCTCATTACATTTTTCTCTTGAAGTGGGTCGAAGTAATGATGAGACGGGGAACACTTAATATTTTCATTTGTGAATTAAACTATCTTTAAATGAATAAACTGCACAGTATCGATGCATAACCAGTAGCAATTTGATCGAGCAAACGGAAATGGTCAACTAGAAGCGGAGGCGACTCGATGAAGGCAATTTAGCTAGACTTCTCCCGGGGCATTGTCTTATTAACAATCGCGTTATGATAAGCGCCGGTTTCTAAAGAACTCACGGTTTATCCCAATAAGGAATAAAACGGTCAGTAGAATTCTTAAATATACTAACATTACGTTTACATAACTTTACCGAAACTCTTTTCAGATTTTGAAGTTTCATCAGGAGATTAAAAAATAGGCGAAGTGAATTTAGATGTTTGTTTTAGTGTGTGGAGAGTGTCCCGATGACGTAGTTGCTAGCTCGCAGATCGATACGACGACGCCAATTGGTCGTTGTCGCGACTCGCGACAACAGAGGGTTCAACAGTCGAAACATTAGAATCTGTTGCTATGTTTACAATTGTTTGCATCGCATGAGCAGTAGATTTGAATTATGAGAATGAAATCTACCAAACGATCTGTGAATTCTATGATAGTGAATACAATGAGAAAACCCAATCAATATCTCTAAGGGCTCGTCCGAAAACGTTGGTACGGTTTTCTGTGAAATCTGTTTGCCGGATTTCGACACAATGTGAATTCCAACAATTGTGTCGACACATTATTTGTATTGACAATATACACGTGAAACCGCAGCTGCAACTTACGTTACGATGTAGAATAACAACAGTTACAATACACCTTCAGTGTCCTCTGCCCCTAGCACATGTTTGCGCGATTTTGCACTTCGATAACAAACGCGTCTTATAAAATGCAATGATGTTATCAAAATGAAACGTACGAAAATAGCGATGAGATCAATTTCTAATAATGCGTTTACATTTATGAACCTACATGTACTTAATTATGTATGTCTTAAACATAGTAATACAAATATATCTTTATGATATTTATTATGTTATAGAATCTCATTGTAATTTGTAATTGAATAGCAATTGGCATTTCTACATATTTTCAGATTGTTATTTTTACTTACGCCGTAATTAGATCACATATTTCTAAGATAAGAACTATCATAAAGTTTATTTTGGGTCCAAAAATGACTTACTGTATGTAACAAATGAATGAAATTGACATCAACCTAACAGGTAGAAACGTACGTACACTTGTATTTAAATTCAAAGTTAAAACTTTTATTACCTTTTCAATTCATAATGACGCCTCTAACCTGAATCTCCGAATATACTTTCGAACATATTTTGGACAATGTTCAGTCGATTAGAGTTACGATTGCATAAGTCGTGTATCCGAGGGAACCGGTTTATAAGAAACGTGTCAGGAGATTCTCTTCTGAGTGCTCACGTTCCAGAGAATGGTTGAAGCGCTTGGGACCTCCTATAGTGTTCCTCGGTTGATAAATCTAACTGTTCAATGTTGATTACGTTAAATCTTGATGTTATATTACCCACGTAAAGATTGGAATTTTTACCAGGCATATCGAACGGCTCATAGAGAAAATAAAGCATAGGAAGGTAGAAACAAAATGGGATAGGGTCCACCAAAACTTAAAAAATAATTTAAGGATAGCTAGTTCTACAAATTAGATTAGGAAAGTACATATTTCAATGTAAATAAATAAAATAAACATTAAAAAAAAACTTCATAATTAAACTTGTAGACATAACACATTGTTACTAAGTAAAGGTTTTATTGAAAGTTCATTTAATTAGACTCTTGTCTTACCTGTCAGAACGATAAAAATCGGCGTCAATATAGCCAGCAAGAGCAGCGAAGCCTCTAAGAAAACGCACAGAATTCGCGGTTTTTCATACACAACACTGTAACAATGTATCAATCACTTTGCAGTTAATATTGGATATGAATCCACAGTTATTTGTAGTTGCTGATTAGAAAAAGAACGCTTCGGATAGATATAGCACGGTGATAGTACGGAGCTTAGCGATAGGGTATACCGCCGCAGTGCGGAGTCTCGGGTAGACTGGCGCGGGCGGAGGCCGGCCGGAGAGACCATGCTCGAATGACGCTCGACGCCCCGCGACCGCGCCGCGCCAGCCGTGCGCTGCTGCACCGAGCGTTTGTAGTGTCCACCATCGCGGCGTCGGCACTGACGCACTTGAACCACTAATCTTTTTACTTATACTTAATTGACCAATATATTTTCATAAACTGCATTGTTGGATGCTACATTTTCAGATTTATTGTTTAATCTGTAAGACGCTTAGTAAAAGGGGTCTTTGAGAATGAGAAAGTTCATGATGTTCAAGGTCCAAGCAGAATAGGCTCTGTCCGCTAGGTAGTCTAGATATTTGCAAAATGTTGATCGGGCAGAGTGCGTTTCATCATAACTCTTTTAAAAAGTTGGTCCAGCTCGGGCTCGGGCTCGGGCTGGGCTCCCAGCTCCAGTTTCTTCCCTATCACTTTCTCCCTTACCTACCTGTGTAACCTTTTGCATACTCTTCAATTAAATAACTGAATTTATGGTTTCCAAAATAGATACCTACACATTTGCAGAAATAGCAGTTGCATTTGCTTTTTATTAACTTGCTTGTTGTGTTCGTATGTGTTTCTGGTTACAAGTTAGTCATTCATTTTTCAAGCACTTCCTGGCATCCCATTAAGCTGAAACTTGGTATACATACTTATTAATTAATTAACAGACTTTGGTCATATTTGAACTTCTTGCCTTCGATACGCTAAGAAGAAGGAGAACTTTGGTCAGTTTGTAAAAACGTAGTAGGTGGGTACGTTGGCGCCAGCTTATGAGCGGACTTGATTTTATTCTAAGCAGGTAGGTACTATAGCTATAATAATATTTAACAAGTGGGCGGAGATTTCCGTTTATTTTTATTTCAAATGTTTCACTCAATGATATTATATTAAACAGATATGTTGTGAGCGCGCAATCGTGAAGACTCGAAAACGTCCTAATTGGGACGTATTTGTTAGTCTGTGATGCCAACATTCGGTGATTGGTGGCCAGAATAATGTTTGTTTACATTCACGCGCAATTGACAACACTAGCTGTCTCTTTTTTCTTGTTGTTTTTATCAAGCCATCATTTTTACTTGTAGTGAAATGAAAAATTGCCGCTGCTGCGCGGAACACTTTTTTAGATAGTTTTGTGAGTGTACACATTAGTTTCACTACTATACTCGTAAGTAGGTAT
This sequence comes from Tiliacea aurago, assembly GCA_948098905.1. NCBI lineage: Eukaryota > Metazoa > Arthropoda > Insecta > Lepidoptera > Noctuidae > Tiliacea > Tiliacea aurago. Next base: position 20,262,203 of record OX402581.1, on the reverse strand, counting down.
TAGGTACTTATTATTAATGTAGCCAATGAAATTGTGATGAAGAACAAAACTTAGTTGACCTGCTAAGGCTTCGCAGAAAAGCGGCTAAGGCCCGGCGCCCATTATCGGCATCGGCAAGGAAAAGGATCCTTAGTGGCAAATAGCAATATACTATAATATAATGGCAATAAAGTAGAAATTTCCGTGATATGTGGTCGTAATAACAAAAATACCGCTTCGGTATGCTTGAGGCTGGTGTATCGGCAGCCTTGAGAATGCTTCGGGATGCTTCGGCATCCTTCGGCAACCTATGGTACGCCGCCGGCGCGCGGCGCCGAGGCAACACTCGGGGGATAGTTTAGTAGTTTGAGTGCGGCATCCTTAAGGACGCTTCGTCATCCCTAAGAATGTTGCAGCATGCCAAAGCATAATTGCCGATAGTGTGCGCTTGCATGTAGCATGCCGAAGGATCCTTTTCCTTGCCGATGCCGATAATGGGCGCCGGGCCTTACCCTTTTTATGTGGAGTGTTCGCTGTCGGAATCCGACAGTTTGGTGTCGGCAACGATAAAATTATTTCAGAATTAAACTACCAAACGTTGGCATCTAGGTACTTCACGCTCATATAATTATAATAATAACTGTATCTTTGAATATACGTATACCAGCTACAGTCAGTTATACATACAATAATTTCATAGTAAAAAAAAATACGTTTAGGAGGTTCCTATGTAGGTACACCGCCAATATATTATTATCAGTTCCGTACCTATAATCAATTAAATAGCAAACTAATTAATCTTGCATGCTGTCGATCGATGTTATCTTAAAGTAATAATAAGAGAGTGTGGTTAGTTAGGTATTATTGATCATGTAACTTCTCGGAACCGGTCGGAGGCTCCGAATTCGCACGTCCACGTGACCATGGCAAATCCATAGTTGTGAAAAAAAGTTACGCACGTATCTAATGATGGTATAGAAAAAGGTTTATAAAAAATGTATTTTAATGTCGTCTACCTATACATATAAGTAGATAATTTAGGTAGGTAGTCGGAAAACCGATTTGGAAACTTATTTATATTAAGAAACGTCCATTCATAAATAAGTGCCGGATTTAATAAATAAATAAATAAATAAATAAATCTTTATTGGAACAAAAACACATTTTACAAATTGATTGCGTACGTAAATAGCCACATTAGTTACGAAACTGTGTCGCAGCTATTAACGCCCACCTCCAAGAGGGAGACACAGCGTTCCAGTACAGAGAAAACAAATAAAATAGTAAAATTTATAAGTAATAAACAATTAAAGTAGTAAATAATAAAAAACTAAATAGGTACCTAAGTGTTAGTTACGTTGTGCATGCGGGAGTGTTGTATGTGAGTGTAGTGCGTGTCTGCGGGGTGTAAGTGTAGAGTGTGTTTGTGGAACCTCCCCACGAGCACACTCCTCGCTACGTGTATATGGTGTGCATGTCTGAGGAAGAAAGATATTTAGGGTTTAACTAGATTCTCCAACTCTTCGTATGTGAGATTATGAAGCCATTGATCAATTTTCCTTTTGCAATCCCGGAGAGTACATGGATAAATTGTTAGAACTTTGTTTATTCTATTATAAAGCACGGGACTGAAGAAAATGAACTGGCGGCGGACAATTTCTAATTTAACGGCTGGTGTCGGGCAAACTCTGTCCGTTCGGCGTTTATGTTTTCTAAACTCTGGGTCAAAAGACAAGTTGGAATGTTTACGCAACATTGTACTTAGCGCAAAGGAGTGCCTTACCGTAGGTAGCCTCCATAGCGTGTACAATTCGCAGGTAGGGAAGCGATAGGGTTTGAAGGCCATAACCTTAAGAACAGCCCTCTGCGCCCTCTCCAAACGCAGCAGAAGACATTTACCAGCACCACCCCAAGCCGAAATACAGTACGTTAAAATGGAATGAGCAAGAGCAAAGTACACAGTTCTCAGGGTAGAGAAATTGGCGGAGGTCCTTAGATTTTTAAAAACAAAAATTAATTTTCTAACCCTAGATACCAGTGATTTGATCTGCTCACTCCACGTCAACCCGCTGTCGACCCAGACTCCAAGATATTTTATTGAGTCCGTGCGCTTAACTTCAGGACAGCCACAGATGTCAGTCCTAGTTGTATGGCACGCATGAGCAGTCAGACGGAAGGGTGGGGCTGGCTGTGACGCTTTCCTTGGACTAAAAGTGATAAATCTGGTTTTATCCAAGTTGAGGGTGAGCAAATTCTGTGTCAGCCATCTCATAGTCACTCGCAAGGCTGACTCTGCCTGAAGCCGAGCTTCGTTCCAGTCACTGCCTCGAACCAGGATAACAGTGTCATCAGCGTAAGCAATTACTTTGGAGTTTCTTAGATCAAGTTTACAGAGCTCGTTTATGTAAACCAAGAAAAGGGTAGGTCCTAAGACACTACCTTGTGGTACTCCATAGGAGAGGAATGCTTCTTTGCTGGTGTGGTTGTTTATCCTGACGATTTGCGAGCGACCACTGAGGTAACTCTTAAATAGATTAAGCGGTAGGCCTCGTATACCAATCTTTTCCAGTTTTTTGAGTAGAAGGGGGACAGAGACAGTGTCAAAGGCTTTAGAAAGATCTAGGAAGATAGCGATAGATTTATCCTTGCTGTTAAGGTTTTGAGCTACTTTTTTTTTTTTTTTTTTTTTTTTTTTTATATTTTACAGAAAGCTTACAGACTAATAACACGATTAAAAATCATTCGTAGGTAATTAATTTGCTAATTACAAGCTTCCACATGTATACATCCAATTACAAGTACTTGCGTTGACTAATGTACGTTAACAGCGATTTGCAATCCAAGTGAAATTAAAAAAAAAAAAAAAAAAAAAAAAAAAAAAAAACATTTTTATTTTGGTAATAAAAGAGAAACGTAAATGAAGAGAAAACACAAATAAAAAACAAAAAAAAAGTAAGCATGGCCTATTAAGAATTAGCCGAGTCGTGCAACATCAAAATAGGTAAAATCATACATATACCCACATAACATTACATAAGATATCACAAACCGAACCATTTGGTAGTTAATCATGAAAATCTCTAAAATATTCCTTGCCTAGGATCTTCCTAATAATGTGTGCGTTGGTGCAAAAAAGATCGATCTCCAGGTGCGATGGTAAACTATTGAAGGCTTTAACACTACGAATGGAAAAGGCGTTGCGCCTGTAGTTAGTCGATGCGCATGGTGCCTGCAGCAGAGGTCTTCTGCGTAGGTTATTTAGATTAGTGCGAAGAAGGATTTTGCTGAGTAGTTCCGGACAATCAATTGAGCTATTTGCTATGCCTGCCAAAAAACATATGTCACTAATATTACGTCTTATGTCCAGCGGTAAGAAATGGTATCGCTTGCAACGGTGTTCGTAGTCCACCGAGAATTGCTTTGCCTTAAAGTCTAAGTAACGCAAAAATTTCTTCTGAACGGATTCAATACGAGATTTGTAAATCTCGTATTGAGGGTTCCAGACTTGAGAAACGTACTCGAGGTTGCTGCGCACGAGGGAACAGTAGAGGACTTTTACTGGCTTTAGAGACCGAAAGCTAGAGCAAGCTCTAATAATAAAGCCCAGGGCCTTGAAAGCTTTCCTGACAATGGTTTCTATGTGATCGTCAAAAAGTAATTTCCTGTCGTGTACTACACCAAGATCCCTGATACTGCTTGTCTTACTTATATACGTACCATCCAGTGTATATCCTGAACCGATAGTCGTTGTCTGGCGCGTGTATACTACGTGAAAACATTTGGATACGTTAAGTTGTAACTTATTGGTTTTGCAGTATGAAAAGAATCTATCAAGGTCTGACTGAAGTAGCTCGGTATCAGATAATGTACGTATAGACTTAAGAACCTTCATATCATCTGCGTATAGTAAAATATGTGAATTAGTAAAGCAGTTCTTTATGTCCGAGATAAATATTGTAAACAATAACGGTCCTAAGATCGAGCCTTGGGGCACTCCAGATGGGACAGTTTTCCAACCGGACGTGTATCCACGTAAGACCACAGCCTGCGTTCGGTTATCTATGTATGAAGAAAACCAACGAAATAGGTCACCGTGTATTCCTGCAGATAAAAGCTTCTGAAGAAGCACACGGTGATCTATTCGGTCAAAACACTTGCTGTAGTCTGTGTAGATAACATCGACCTGGCACCGTTTATCCATCCCAGTGGTTATTAATTCATTGGACAATACCAAGTTGGAAGCAGTCGATCGTTTTCGGAGGAAACCATGTTGTTCATCGCCAAAACAGCGCTGCAAAGCCGAATAAACTTCCGTGTGCACCACTCGCTCCAGAATTTTAGAGAAAAGACATAGTTTAGATATGGGGCGGTAATTGTCTATCTTCGATTTATACTATATATACTGAACCTATTAATTCTAATATGGCATCCTCTGTGTTTTTGCCTGACCTGAATCCATATTGGTTATTTGCGAGTATATTTTGTGAGTTAAGGTAATCCAGCAGACGTTTATTAATTACTTTTTCGAGGAGCTTAGATAGAATTGATAATACAGATATGGGTCTGTAGTTATTGACACTGTCTCTGTCTCCACTCTTGTGAATAGGGTGCACAACAGCCTTTTTGAACACCGTTGGGAATATTCCAGATGTAAGGGCAAGGTTGAACACGTGGCAGATAACTGGGACAAGTGTGTTTCTAACACTATAGATTACATTTGCGGGGATGCCATCCCAACCCGCAGCACTAGTTAGTCGTAGGCCACGAATAAGATAATCTATCTCTTCGTTGTCCGTGCCAAAAATAGCCATCGAGTTAGGGTGGACATCAAAACTGCCAGAGTCAGAGGTGTTGCTAGAGGTATAGTTTGGGGAGTTAAAAATTTTAGCGGCCAGTTTTGGTCCCACATTTGCAAAGAAGTCGTTGACAGAGTCAAGTGATTTAGTTGGATCTGGAGTAAGCGATAATAACTCACTGGCAGAGGACTCACTTTTTTGAAGGTTGGAGATAGTTTTGATGAGATTCCAGGTAGCTTTCGGGTTCTTGCGATGTTTTTCAAATTCATGTCGTTCATATTCTCGTTTTAATTTCTTTAACAGATTGTTGCAAATTTTTTTATATCGATTGTAGGCTACTTTTAAAGTAGTATTTTCAGCATCCCTCCTCATTTTGCGGTACATGTTGTCCCGGTTTCGAATACACCTAAGAAGCCCAGGTGTGATCCATGGCTTAATAATGCGTTTTCGGTTCGGGACAACAGAATCACGACTATTTTCATCTACAATTGAGGAAACAATTTTGACCATGGTGGATGCAGCAGTTTCAGCATCCTGACAACTCATAACGGGAGTAAAGTCAACATTCTCAAGAGCAACTACGCAAGCATTTATCTTATAAATAAAATTCTCGTGTCACAATGTTAGTTACCATACTCCGCCGAAACGGCTTGACCGATTTTGATGAAATTTTATATGTATATTCAGTAGGTCTGAGAATAGGCTACTATTTATTTTTTATACCCTAAGTGTTAAGGGTGGCTTTCCCACGGGATCGAGACTTACGCGGGTGAAACCGCGGGACGCAGCTAGTAACATCTAATATCACCAGCAAACTAGACATAATTTTACAATTATTATAATCAACACGACGTAGTAGGCTACGCTGCATAGACACTCGCTACTGGATTTATACTACAATTGGATATAAGTATTTTTATCTTCTTAGGAAGAGATTAGAGGCCAATTCTCGCGTTTACACTCGTACATGGACGATTTCGTCATTGTCGCTAGTCTCTTATGTCGCATATAAAATGGTGACATTATCCAGATTCTTGTATTTTCACTCGTCTCAAGTCGTTTGTACATCACGAGTCGAAGGACAAAAATGTTGCCACTACGAGTATACGTCTCGCAAAGCAATCCATTCCACTTAGCGATGCTATTTTTTAAACGCAATTGTTAACGTACATTTGACCATTTAAGAAATATTTTTAAGTCAAAAACATGTTTTGATAAGCATTTTATTCGTATTTCATAAACATTTGTCAATATCATCATCATTATTGATTTCAAAACTCCATTTTTATTTTAATATTACCATTAAAATAAGTTCTTCTTAGTACTCGTATTTGCTACAACGTAGTGCATGGCTGATGCTGATTTGTCAATGTCAACGATATTGTCACGTCAAATTAAAGTCATAGTTTTATTGTTAGTTTACATTGGTTATCTACATAGATTAAGTAAGTAATTAAAATAATTCAGAATGAAAAATGCCAGGGATTATTAGTTATTATTAATATTTTTACGTCTCTTGACATCTCTTGACCTTTGGAAGGCGTACAAGGGGCCGAAGCCAACTCGCAGTTTAATGAAATGAGGTTGCGCATAGGCATGACGTAATGGACGTTTCGTCTGGTCCCGAGTTCCCGACCACCCTTCCCATGTCGCATGTAAACTAAGGCATGTCGCGTGATTTTCCTGCGAGAAATGCTGGAATCGACATGCCGAGAATTTTTACTAGGGAAAAGTACGAATCGGACGACGATCACGAATACGAGATGCGCGAGAATTGCCTTCCTGATACCTAAATGATAAAATGATAATACGTTTTTGAACTTATTTATTTGTATTTTATGTTGTAAGATGATAGATAGAATACACCATAGCAAATTGATTACCAAACACTGAATATTTCTGAGTGGTACTCGGAGTAATTATTTCATTGCATAGCAAGGTTTTATTTTAATCGTCCTATATAATGGAAGGCTAAAATGATTGTAGCGTTTACTCGTGAATTTAATAAGTGAAATTCCGGGTAATTTAATTAGTGTGCCGGTCGTAAGCCGGTAAGCTGACACTTGACTGCTTCGGGGCGGAACCCGCAGACACAGATTTGCATGTTGCTACCATTAATTAATGCTATTAAGTTATTGCAGTGTTTAAGTTAAAATCAGAAAAAAAATAACTAATAAATTTATTTAAATAAAAAAAATTGATACTACATAAAAATTATAATGTCAATCATCGAATTGCTATTCGAAATGTTACGATAGGTTACGTTGCTGCAATCACTAGTTCCATCTGTCAAAAAGTGAACAGTGGACAGATTTATAGATTACTTAGTATTTTTTTAAATTGGTGTTGTTTAGCAAAGTTTAGAATCGTATTATTACTAAGGCTGTCCACACGAAGTTACCCATGTTCCTAGAAGATTCTGCTACTCGATACAAGATGGCGCTCTCATAAGTTTTGTTTCAAAATACAAAATAAATGATAGATAAATTGAGTGGAAATATCAAAAGCATTCTTATAACAAAGGCAGAATTGAATTACATGAATTCTGAAACTTATTTTGTAATAAGAATTGTTATTAACGCCATCTGTGCTTGATTAGGTAGGTAGCCTATTGTTTTGGTAAGTGTTTGTTGATTTTAATGTTGCCACATTAAAATGATCAATAATTATCTAACATGCGCCAAAAATGTTCAACACAAATCGTTTAGTTGTTTGTAATAAATTATTTAAAAATATATTTCACAAAATCGATAAAGGAAGGGGTTGTTGAACTCTCGAACGCGCGCTGCGCATACCAGACACCCCAGTCGCCATTACATGTCGCTTGTTATTATTGCTTTTGAGAAGGAGATTGCTTATGTCAAATAAACAGCGCGCGATTTTATTTATCTTGAAACAAACATTCTTGAGTATGTTTTAAAAGTCGATAAGTTCGTTAATCTAGTACGGATTCAAGGTAGGTAAGTAATAACCTGAATAATTTTTTTCTATGAAACGTTAACCTATTTGTTTATTTACAAATAGGTAGGTAATACTTTGACAAATTCTACTTATTTATAAAAAGTTTTATTTACATTTTATTTTTAGATGGCACCGCCTCGTCGGATTCTAAGGCAGCAGTTGGAGATTCTGATGGACTTTCTAGAAGAGAATAGATACATGTCTAAAGGCCTGCTGCCTGGTGCGCCGGTGTCTCATCAGAAGACGCGGCACAAGTGGGCAGTGCTGGCCAAACAACTAAATGCGGTACAGTCGGGGGCACTGAAGACCCCTGATGGCTGGAAGAAGGTACGTTTAATATTTCATTCTAATTTACTTTAATATTATATTACCAAACTAAATACTGATGATGAATCGATAACTACTTTATAAAACATTTTACTATGATACAACACCATAAAAGTAATCATACATTTTACATTTCAGTATTGGTTTGAATGGAGACACAAATGTAGAAAAAAAGCAGCAAATGCACGAAGATTCCGGTCAGGGTCCGAGGGAGGACCAAACAGATGCATACCACTTAATGATTTAGAAGTGAGAGTTCTGGAACTAAGTGGAAAAGGCTCTGTTGCAGCTGGTGACTCATCATCCAACCAACTTGATAATTTTCTGGCAGAAGACTCGGATTCAGAACCTTTGGAAAACCTCAAAGTACGGTGCACACCGGCTAGTGAGAAAATTAGACGGTCTGTCGCTAGTGTTCCTAGATCACCTATAGGTAATATAAACATAATAATCATAATATTATAACTCAATTTCACTATTCTGTTAAGAAAACAGAATTAGTTTAGCTTATTGACATTGACCAAAGTACAGTAAATAATTTTTCTTATATTTCAGATGATGAACCCCATGGTGTTTCTCCACCACCTAAATGGGCGATAGACTTTGAGGAACGAAGAGTAGCAGCTGATGAGAGAATGGCGGACGCACTGGAGTCAATGGCAACCACCATGAGGACTCAGGAGGAAAGACGAGGGTTGCTAGAGGAACGGATAGCAGATGCGCTCACAGCCATCGCAGGGACAGTGCAGGACTTAAACAGTGGCATACAAGAAGCTTTACTACACTTGCATCCACTGCAAGCTAACAGAACAGAATTGAAAGGAGATGTTTTTTATAGACACTAAATTAATCTGGTTAATGTGGTACTGAGAGAGTGTGAAAGTTATATTAGAACATTGTGTAGAGTAGGTTCTAAATATGATTTAGGACACATCACAAAGGATTGTCATCTCAATAGCTCATAATGACTTGTAGGTAGGTGTTTTGACATTGTTGGCAAATTAGGCCCAATTACGGATGAAGAGCTATTTATTCATTCATGTAATGTAATTTTATTTAATAATATTATACAATGCAAGTAAATAAATGTAAAAATCTATATTTTATAAGTAATAATTAAACTATTTATTTCATACGATTATTTTTATTAAGTATACCAAAAACAAAATGTACCAGTTGTTACACCCCATATTAAATTATTATCATTAACACATTTTCTATTAAATAGCAATACTTACATTTTATAGAAGCTAGAAAATAATAATTTACTTAGATTCACATCGTTTCAGCCGAAAGACGTCCACTGCTGGACATAGGCCTCCCCTAAATGGGGGGGGTTTGCATTTTTTTTTGTTTTGTTTAGATACACATAAATCAATATAATTATTGTTCTGTTCCAGGTATGGAGGCGTTAGAGACGAGTATAAACTATTGGGAGGACGCACTGGCTGCGTTCTCGCTGGGCGCACGCGGAGGTGTGTCGGGCACACTCGCGCTCACGTCGCCCGAGGAGGCCGAGTTCTGCCGGGAGATACAGGATCTACTGCAGGACGCCTACCTCTTACAGGTACCTACCTACTGTACCAACACCCCTGTACACAAACGCGATGGCCCATCTATGAAATATCTAAACTGCTGCAGGTCATCATCAATCATCATCCACAGCCCAACTTCATCTACTGCTGGGCAAAGGCCTCTATTTCCTTGTGTCAATCCTCACACTCCAGGGCCAGCAGCATCGAGGTTCTACCCGAGATACCAACACTGTCGTACTTACAACTTAGTCAGATGAGGTTACTCCGATGAGCCGACTGAGGAGCTAGAGCTGCTACACAAACAATGTCTGTACTTTCTGTTCTGCTCTTTGTGCAATTATGAGTACCACACGGCACCCGTGGCAAACCATGCGTAACGTTTGCCTCGCCATTACTGAAACTAAAGCATTTATTTCAATAAAACCATTTACAGTCACTTTTGAATTGTCAAGGAGTCAGTCAGTTAGAAATAGGTATGAAGCTAGTTGCCCATTCCAAAGCGTAGTAGGTTCTTAAGGCGGATGCCTAGACAGGCCTCGCCATACATTTTTCAGGGGTTGTAATCTCCGTAAATAAACGGTTTCTGCAGAATAAAAGCAAGTATAATGAGACTTTATAATGTATTATGTTCGCCTAACGCCAAAATTTTATTAAAAAAACAGTATTTCTAGGAGAATTAGACCCAATAAAAAACGAAAAATCTTTACATGTGTGAGTGACCTGAATCGCGCCATCTAACAGAAATTTGAAGAACCACCAAGAAAGAGTTATTTGCTGTTGTGTTACGAGTTTACGTTCGGTAAACATTTATAATAGATGGCGCTTCGAAATTTCGTTCGAAAATTGGAACAAGCGCCAAGGTTACACGTCGAGTGACCGGCGATGCGACGTTGCCATTCAGACGCACCCCGCGTTGTTGCCAAATTGCTCCAGTCAGTCCATGCGTGATTGTCTTGACAACTTGCGAATCGTTTCCAAAATTGTGTTTCTAGAAAGTTAGCGCCGGCGCGCGGGTTTGCCCGCGGGTTTTACATTTTATGATTGATAAAATGTTTTTTATTAGGGAATGAGAAAGAATGCTAGAAAGTGAAAAAAAATATCTGCGATCTGCATTTGGTTCACACAGATACAATACTAATGTAATTATTGTATTATCTACTTTAAATATAAAGTACCTAAAGATTTAAAAATCTTTCTACTGAATGTAAGTAGGTACTGATAATACATTTTCTGACACGGTTAGGTACTAATTCATTGGTTTGGGTTGAATAAAATCAGAGAATAGAAGTTCATGTAAACTTAGGGTATACCTAAATCAGGCGATCAGCGTAGGCAATTTTACCAATTTTTTTTCTAATTACCTACCTACGCAATGGTGACACGTAGGTACTACTTACATCTATTGATTGAATCATATTTAATTTATGTGAAACCATCAAGATAAGTGAATACACAGACAAACCACATTGATTTTTCATAACAATTGCACATTTTATTATTATTAGCACACGTCAAAGTGCGTCGAGATAAATTGGTCTTGCCATCTAAGAAGTTTACCAAGAAAAAGGGGAAATAAAACATAGGGCAGTATTTTAGTAGTAAGTTGTAGGATGTTCTGATATTTAAAACGATGAATGATATAGGTACACCAGTGGTGGCTCTGACTTACAAGTCAGAGCCACCACTGCTGTACATCATTCATTTATGGTTGTAGCTAAGTAAGTAGTAAGCACCATTCAGGTTTAGAATTGGTGACTGGGGCTACTACTGAGAACCATTCATACGAGTGCCATCCGTGAAAGAGTTTTTATTTAAAAGTGAAGTGTTTTTGTGTTTTATTGACGGTAAGTGTTATTTTTATGTACAAAGGATGCTTTTCTGCTTGAAGGTGATACAGAGTTATATTATAATAGTAATAACCCTTAAAACTTAAAAAAGTGTAAGATTTAGAAGAGGAAATACAAAATCAAACGTTAGCAACACTCGTTGATTGTCATCACATCACATACCTACCTACTCTAAATTTCAAATATTTCCCCCTAATAGGGACGTCAATTCTCTCTAAAAAATGGCTGTATGGTCTCAGCTCACTTTGCCTGTCCCAGAGGGACGAAAGGAACCAAAAAAAAACTCTCCGAAAAAGATCCGTTACTGAATTGATTCGAAAGAAATATGAAAAATCGATTCACAAATAAAGAAATAATTTTCCAAAAATCAATCATTTGTTTTCGATGAAATTCGCAATGTAGGGGTTTACGGGGTGTACGTTACCCTAGCAAGAAAGTGTCTCCTATAGTTATATGAGTGGAACGTATAGTTGGTGCCTAATCTGCTGTAAATGTGCCCCTACATAAAAAATTGGTGCCCCTTGTCGTTTTGAAAAAAAAAACGAAAAATCGATTCCTGCTAGGGTAACGTACACGTTTACGAGGGCGAAAAAACGATCGATGAGCGAAAAGAATTTAACTAGTCTCATATTGGAAAAAAACCGTATTTTTACGCAAAAGGATTTGCACTGGATATGGTTCGTAATTTTCCCGCCACCACAATTCTTAACAATTCAAAAAAACAAAATACTGATGTTCTAGGGTGAAATATCGATTCCCTGTATCGATTCAGTACTAGATATCGATTTGAAAAAACGTTTTTATTTGTTCCAAAAAATCGATTCTTTGCTCAATCGATCTCAGATTGACATCTCTATTTGGTCTGTTCTCATGTTCTGTCAGTTGTTTTGCAAATTTTCACACACAGCTTGACAGCTTGATTGATGGTGACAAATGGTGGTGTTATTTCTGACTAATACAAATTTCTTGAAGCATTTCATAATTACGATACTTTTGCTGTTGTGTTTAATTATTATTTTTGATTACAGATTGAATTGCAACTCTGCCTAAGATGAATCCGACTAATAAACTTGCCTATATACGACATATGTATTCAGGGCCGCGAAAATCACGGAAAAAAGTGCAAGCAACATTGAAAAGATATCATGGAAATTCTTCTAATGATTTTTAGTGAGTCATCAGCCATCAGGTCTATTTATTGATGAAGACTTTGGATTCTTAGCAGCTAGCCCTGATGGTAAGATTATTCAATAATAAAAATATACAAATAACTAGCTTTTGCCTGTGGTTCCTCCCCCATGGATCTTGTGTGTCGCGTGGATTTTTTAATTTGGTTCAGTGGCGTAGGCCTAAAAACTGTTCTTTTTTACAGGTATTATAGAAGCAGAAAATACTATTGTAGAAATAAAATGTTTTCTCTCCTTGAAAAGGAAATCTCAAAATATTAGAGAAGCATCAGAAAATAGAAATTTTCCTATTCATTTGGAAAACGATGTTTTAGTTATGAACAAAAAGCATAATTATTATTATCAAGTAAGTAACAAAGATCATTATTTCTTGGTTCATGTATGTATAAATATAATGTATTTCTTGGATTGTTTCTCAGCTATTATTATTTTGATTCTAGGTCCAGGGTCAATTGCAAATTACCAAAATGAGTAAATGTTACTTCATTTGCTTTATATCTGTCACCCAACCATTGACTGTCATAGAAGTTAACCGGGATGAGGAATTTATCAACGCTATGATGCCAAAGTTGGTAACATTTTTCAAAACATGTGTACTGCCGGAAATTATTTTGAGACGAGTTGAGAAAAATGCTAATGTCTAGACATCAAGGAATTAAAAGGTATGAAAATATAAGTCTTACTCATTTCGTAACTTAATCCTCAGGTTTCTGAGGTGTGGGTTCAATAAGAATAGTCTAACAAAACTGTGTAAATTCATTTGTTGCAGCGAAAACTATGTCTCCCAGCAATTGATTCAGATCGCACGGAAATGATATAAATGGAAGTAAAAAGTGACAAGCAGAAGATTGATACTGCGCGGCGACGGCGGCGCAGCAAAAAGTAGCGTGTAGAAGAGAAGATATTTTATTATAGTATTTTTTATGTATCTTTGTATGGTGGTACGAGTCGATGGTTCGAATCCAAGCAGACACTTTGCTTTGTGTAAATTATTTCATCACCACTGTTCAGAGGAGGCCTGAGTCTCAGCAGTGGGAACATTATAGACTAATTATTATGCTATTTTTTTACGTAGCGATGTATAGTTTATGTTATTTGTTAGTTTATAAGATTTTTCTGTGTACATATGTTTCACTCATGTATTTAGGTACCAGCCAAACAATTCAATTGTAAAAGAATATTTATTGTTCAAAGTTGTATAATAAGTGGGTATTCTTGAAACATAAATGTTATGGTTAGCTAGCAACCACTTTTGTGTTGTGTAAGATACTTACACTTACGTGTGATGTTACATAAATTGTTATCTACGTACATAATTCTTTCTAATACTAAATTCAGAATCATAATTGTAAATATCAAAATATTATAAAAAGGATGTTATCTTTGTGTGGTGGTACGAGTCGATGGTTCGAATCAAACCAGAAAATATTTAGGTAAATGCAGTGAGAGTAAATAAAACGATATTTGTATGAAAATATTAACCATATATAAAGATTATTAATTTATAGTAAGATACAATAAAACGCTTTACAATTGAATACATAATCTTTTATTTATTTAGTACAGGTCACAATTTATTTACACGTTAGGTACTATTTAGGTTCAGTCACATTACAACAACCTATTTATGTACAATATACCTTTATTACCCAAAATAATTTATCTGAATAATTTGATAAGGTGAAAAGGTATCTGATATCGAGCCTAGAAACAAAAGTATGCATAGGTAACCCAATAATTATATTATTAAGAAATAGATTGGAACATAACAATCCTCTAGTAATTTAAAGTATGCTTAATTAGTAAATTAATATTTGTTTTCAGTTTTTGCTATACTGTAAGGATATTCATCATATAAATAATTTGGTCCTCTTTCTTTAAAATTAACACCATCTGGACATTTTAATTTCCAACCATGTTTGAATAAAACGACATCTAGTGGAGTCGGAAGTTACTACTATTTACTTTGCATGTGTGTGTAAAGAGTAAATTCATGCGGCTAAATCATTATTATGTTCTAATCTTTGTATGATACCAGTTAACAAGCACAGTGATGATCTAAAAAAATCAAGTTAATGCCCTAGGTTTCGCTAAGAATAAAGTTGTTTATTAAAAATGTCTATGTTAAGTGTAAAAATTGAAAATGTTCGAAATTGTGGATGTGTCGCCATCTAGCGACAAAATGGCAGTGAGATCATCTATGCTTCCACCTTAAGGTGGAAGCATAGATGATCTCACTGCCATTTACTGCCACTACTAATACAAAGATTAGAACATAATAATGATTTAGCCGCATGAATTTACTCTTTACACACACATGCAAAGTAAATAGTAGTAACTTCCGACTCCACTAGATGTCGTTTTATTCAAACATGGTTGGAAATTAAAATGTCCAGATGGTGTTAATTTTAAAGAAAGAGGACCAAATTATTTATATGATGAATATCCTTACAGTATAGCAAAAACTGAAAACAAATATTAATTTACTAATTAAGCATACTTTAAATTACTAGAGGATTGTTATGTTCCAATCTATTTCTTAATAATATAATTATTGGGTTACCTATGCATACTTTTGTTTCTAGGCTCGATATCAGATACCTTTTCACCTTATCAAATTATTCAGATAAATTATTTTGGGTAATAAAGGTATATTGTACATAAATAGGTTGTTGTAATGTGACTGAACCTAAATAGTACCTAACGTGTAAATAAATTGTGACCTGTACTAAATAAATAAAAGATTATGTATTCAATTGTAAAGCGTTTTATTGTATCTTACTATAAATTAATAATCTTTATATATGGTTAATATTTTCATACAAATATCGTTTTATTTACTCTCACTGCATTTACCTAAATATTTTCTGGTTTGATTCGAACCATCGACTCGTACCACCACACAAAGATAACATCCTTTTTATAATATTTTGATATTTACAATTATGATTCTGAATTTAGTATTAGAAAGAATTATGTACGTAGATAACAATTTATGTAACATCACACGTAAGTGTAAGTATCTTACACAACACAAAAGTGGTTGCTAGCTAACCATAACATTTATGTTTCAAGAATACCCACTTATTATACAACTTTGAACAATAAATATTCTTTTACAATTGAATTGTTTGGCTGGTACCTAAATACATGAGTGAAACATATGTACACAGAAAAATCTTATAAACTAACAAATAACATAAACTATACATCGCTACGTAAAAAAATAGCATAATAATTAGTCTATAATGTTCCCACTGCTGAGACTCAGGCCTCCTCTGAACAGTGGTGATGAAATAATTTACACAAAGCAAAGTGTCTGCTTGGATTCGAACCATCGACTCGTACCACCATACAAAGATACATAAAAAATACTATAATAAAATATCTTCTCTTCTACACGCTACTTTTTGCTGCGCCGCCGTCGCCGCGCAGTATCAATCTTCTGCTTGTCACTTTTTACTTCCATTTATATCATTTCCGTGCGATCTGAATCAATTGCTGGGAGACATAGTTTTCGCTGCAACAAATGAATTTACACAGTTTTGTTAGACTATTCTTACTGAACCCACACCTCAGAAACCTGAGGATTAAGTTACGAAATGAGTAAGACTTATATTTTCATACCTTTTAATTCCTTGATGTCTAGACATTAGCATTTTTCTCAACTCGTCTCAAAATAATTTCCGGCAGTACACATGTTTTGAAAAATGTTACCAACTTTGGCATCATAGCGTTGATAAATTCCTCATCCCGGTTAACTTCTATGACAGTCAATGGTTGGGTGACAGATATAAAGCAAATGAAGTAACATTTACTCATTTTGGTAATTTGCAATTGACCCTGGACCTAGAATCAAAATAATAATAGCTGAGAAACAATCCAAGAAATACATTATATTTATACATACATGAACCAAGAAATAATGATCTTTGTTACTTACTTGATAATAATAATTATGCTTTTTGTTCATAACTAAAACATCGTTTTCCAAATGAATAGGAAAATTTCTATTTTCTGATGCTTCTCTAATATTTTGAGATTTCCTTTTCAAGGAGAGAAAACATTTTATTTCTACAATAGTATTTTCTGCTTCTATAATACCTGTAAAAAAGAACAGTTTTTAGGCCTACGCCACTGAACCAAATTAAAAAATCCACGCGACACACAAGATCCATGGGGGAGGAACCACAGGCAAAAGCTAGTTATTTGTATATTTTTATTATTGAATAATCTTACCATCAGGGCTAGCTGCTAAGAATCCAAAGTCTTCATCAATAAATAGACCTGATGGCTGATGACTCACTAAAAATCATTAGAAGAATTTCCATGATATCTTTTCAATGTTGCTTGCACTTTTTTCCGTGATTTTCGCGGCCCTGAATACATATGTCGTATATAGGCAAGTTTATTAGTCGGATTCATCTTAGGCAGAGTTGCAATTCAATCTGTAATCAAAAATAATAATTAAACACAACAGCAAAAGTATCGTAATTATGAAATGCTTCAAGAAATTTGTATTAGTCAGAAATAACACCACCATTTGTCACCATCAATCAAGCTGTCAAGCTGTGTGTGAAAATTTGCAAAACAACTGACAGAACATGAGAACAGACCAAATAGAGATGTCAATCTGAGATCGATTGAGCAAAGAATCGATTTTTTGGAACAAATAAAAACGTTTTTTCAAATCGATATCTAGTACTGAATCGATACAGGGAATCGATATTTCACCCTAGAACATCAGTATTTTGTTTTTTTGAATTGTTAAGAATTGTGGTGGCGGGAAAATTACGAACCATATCCAGTGCAAATCCTTTTGCGTAAAAATACGGTTTTTTTCCAATATGAGACTAGTTAAATTCTTTTCGCTCATCGATCGTTTTTTCGCCCTCGTAAACGTGTACGTTACCCTAGCAGGAATCGATTTTTCGTTTTTTTTTTCAAAACGACAAGGGGCACCAATTTTTTATGTAGGGGCACATTTACAGCAGATTAGGCACCAACTATACGTTCCACTCATATAACTATAGGAGACACTTTCTTGCTAGGGTAACGTACACCCCGTAAACCCCTACATTGCGAATTTCATCGAAAACAAATGATTGATTTTTGGAAAATTATTTCTTTATTTGTGAATCGATTTTTCATATTTCTTTCGAATCAATTCAGTAACGGATCTTTTTCGGAGAGTTTTTTTTTGGTTCCTTTCGTCCCTCTGGGACAGGCAAAGTGAGCTGAGACCATACAGCCATTTTTTAGAGAGAATTGACGTCCCTATTAGGGGGAAATATTTGAAATTTAGAGTAGGTAGGTATGTGATGTGATGACAATCAACGAGTGTTGCTAACGTTTGATTTTGTATTTCCTCTTCTAAATCTTACACTTTTTTAAGTTTTAAGGGTTATTACTATTATAATATAACTCTGTATCACCTTCAAGCAGAAAAGCATCCTTTGTACATAAAAATAACACTTACCGTCAATAAAACACAAAAACACTTCACTTTTAAATAAAAACTCTTTCACGGATGGCACTCGTATGAATGGTTCTCAGTAGTAGCCCCAGTCACCAATTCTAAACCTGAATGGTGCTTACTACTTACTTAGCTACAACCATAAATGAATGATGTACAGCAGTGGTGGCTCTGACTTGTAAGTCAGAGCCACCACTGGTGTACCTATATCATTCATCGTTTTAAATATCAGAACATCCTACAACTTACTACTAAAATACTGCCCTATGTTTTATTTCCCCTTTTTCTTGGTAAACTTCTTAGATGGCAAGACCAATTTATCTCGACGCACTTTGACGTGTGCTAATAATAATAAAATGTGCAATTGTTATGAAAAATCAATGTGGTTTGTCTGTGTATTCACTTATCTTGATGGTTTCACATAAATTAAATATGATTCAATCAATAGATGTAAGTAGTACCTACGTGTCACCATTGCGTAGGTAGGTAATTAGAAAAAAAATTGGTAAAATTGCCTACGCTGATCGCCTGATTTAGGTATACCCTAAGTTTACATGAACTTCTATTCTCTGATTTTATTCAACCCAAACCAATGAATTAGTACCTAACCGTGTCAGAAAATGTATTATCAGTACCTACTTACATTCAGTAGAAAGATTTTTAAATCTTTAGGTACTTTATATTTAAAGTAGATAATACAATAATTACATTAGTATTGTATCTGTGTGAACCAAATGCAGATCGCAGATATTTTTTTTCACTTTCTAGCATTCTTTCTCATTCCCTAATAAAAAACATTTTATCAATCATAAAATGTAAAACCCGCGGGCAAACCCGCGCGCCGGCGCTAACTTTCTAGAAACACAATTTTGGAAACGATTCGCAAGTTGTCAAGACAATCACGCATGGACTGACTGGAGCAATTTGGCAACAACGCGGGGTGCGTCTGAATGGCAACGTCGCATCGCCGGTCACTCGACGTGTAACCTTGGCGCTTGTTCCAATTTTCGAACGAAATTTCGAAGCGCCATCTATTATAAATGTTTACCGAACGTAAACTCGTAACACAACAGCAAATAACTCTTTCTTGGTGGTTCTTCAAATTTCTGTTAGATGGCGCGATTCAGGTCACTCACACATGTAAAGATTTTTCGTTTTTTATTGGGTCTAATTCTCCTAGAAATACTGTTTTTTTAATAAAATTTTGGCGTTAGGCGAACATAATACATTATAAAGTCTCATTATACTTGCTTTTATTCTGCAGAAACCGTTTATTTACGGAGATTACAACCCCTGAAAAATGTATGGCGAGGCCTGTCTAGGCATCCGCCTTAAGGAGAAGAACGGGCAAGAAATTCCATCGACACTCTTTTAAATTATAATGTTACAAAAATATTGTTACATCTTTAGTGTTGAATTTTTAACTTGATGACGATAATGAGTGTGGACGATATAACAAAAAAAACGCGTCCTTAGTACAGCAAATATAAACAAACAAAAAAAAAAAACAATTCAATAGTAAAATAATTAACAGTTTTTTTTATTACAAATATAAAAAAAAAAAAAATAACTGTATACTGCTGTATGATTATTTTGGAGCGTGACCCAAAATTGGAACTAACGCCGCCATCTTGTTTTGTCAATACACAATGATCAATGATATTTTAAGTAACAAGAGATAGATAGGATAAACAGTTATACACGCTCCGCAAGTGGCACGTCAAAACTTGGCTAATTGGCCACATTTTCTTCGTCTTGTCTCTTTCGCTCCCGATACTTACGACTTGCCGTCCTACTTCCACGTGTCATCTAATAGTGTGACATTGTGGCGTTTTTGAAGATCGAATGTTGAGTAGGTAACCTATCTACGTCTTTTTACTTATCAACAACTCATTGACAATGATGATGGTGAAAATTTCACAAATGTCATTCAGGCTTTTAGGCTGAATGTTTATAGTAAATTTTATAAAAAGTTTATAAAAAGTTTATAATAAAATAGTTAAAGTGGTCACATAACTGTATCTATGTGTAGGTGTTACAGCGTCCTTTCAATCCGTGTTATTGTGCGCTTCAGGAGCGGTGCGAGCTACTGTTCCTGGACCAGCGCTCGGTGCTGTTCCGCTCGGAGAGCGGCGGGGGCGCGGGCGGGGCGGGCGCGGGCGCGGAGGGCGCGGCGGGCGGGCGCGCGCGCCTGCTGTCGGCGCACACGGCATCCTCGCACACGCGCCGCGACCACCACTCCAGCGCAGAGTCCTTCGCCTCCGCAGAGGATCAGGTACGAGCCCATAGGTACTACTTTCTTATTGTATACCTGTATATACAGGGAGGATTTTTCAGACGGGGCAGTAGGGCACCGCGGTAGATAAAATATAAACGCCTTTTTATTTCTTTCTTTCTTTACCGTAATGACTAACGTAGATTGAGGCGGGCTGCAACGCAATGCATTGCAAAAACCCTGCTTTATCGCTTTCGTACATTTTCCATGAACCAACGCATATTATAGGCGGGTCAAATCGCACTTTTTTTTGTATGAAAATACGTTGCGCTGCAGTCTCTTGTGGCTTACATGTACGCTTGGCTTAACAGTTGGTGTTACAGAAAAACGTTCTGAGGAGTCTATCCTTAACTTTTTGAGTTATTGCTAACTGCATTCACAGATTTTGGAAAAATGGTATACAGTCTGATGTAAACATGTAAATTCTCACGTAATTTTTTTATAATGCCAATCCATGCAGTTTCGTTAGGATTAAAAACCTCTTCTGGAAAGCTACAAAACGCAAAAAAAAAAGTTTTTTTATTGTTATTGACAGTCTCCTGATAATGTTTTCCAGTAGCTACAACGGTTCAGATACCAGCTTTTACTGTCCCGTTTCAAAAATCCACCATGTATATACCTACCCTCCTAGCATGAGTGCACGAACATCATGCAAAATAGAATTAGCATTGTCATCGTATCCTTCTCTACAAACTATTATAAATCCATTTACCTATACTGTATTAATCAGAAATTCAGAACAGAATAATGCTTCACGAAAATAGCGTGGCATACCTTAGAGTTAGAATAGTATAATAAAAAAATAATGGCTCATAGAAAAGTTGTGAGCAGGCCAGGGCTCATTATCCAGGGTACTGGCCCGGATTCACTCACTTAACATTTATTTTAATTTCAGGTTGCTGACCTTCGAGACTTTGACGATTTAACAGAAGCATTACCAGAATTAGAAAATCTGGAATTATATCAGGACGCTGTAAAACAGTTTGAAATCGGCATTCCTTACAGGTAAACTTTTTACAGCTTTTTAAAACAATATTTTTTCATATTTAGCTTTACTGACTTGCTGCTATTAGAAAACCCAATTAACACTACTTGGTTAGGAAATCTGAAAGAAGAACCTCAGTTGCTCTTTCAACCACCTAGCTAATGGACTTCTTAGGGTCTGCAGCGGCAAGATGCTCGAGCAGTTTTCATTGGTTAATTGATAATGAACTTAAATTCACCTGAAATAGAGTTGAAAATAGTGTGCAATGTATAATTTAGAGCGGCATGCGCTCCCAGCCACTTGGGCCGTCACGAGCATGTGTAGAGCACATTAATAAATACCCAACAGGCACGCTTCTAAGGAGGGTTTTCAAACCATAACATAACATCACGCCTGTAATCCCCAAAGGGTTAGGCAGAGGTGTACTTATAGTACACCCACGTTTCGCCAGTTATGTTTAGGTCCCATGTAATAGTGAATAGTGTAGTTTGTGTTTTCAAATTGTTCATAATTGAGATTGCGCAAGCTTTGACGCGTGCATCCGCGAGAGCAGCAGCGCGGATGTTCGAACATCCGCTGACCCCGGCGGATTGTGCTCGAGCAGGCTCGTGTAGTTGTCGCTCTTCTGCTGCTGACCCTTAGTTCATACTAAGTTTTATTTTATTTTAAAAAAAATCTTACCAATGCTAGGTATGTCAAAATCTGTGTGGATGTGACATTTTGAACGCCAGCGAGTGGACTGCGATCAAAGTCACTGCGTGTACATTTAGCCGACCAATTTTGCTTTGGCTACATTTACTACTATTGTTGTTTTTTTGGTTGTAAGATTTGTGCAAAAAAAAACAATTTTGTTAGTTAGTAGTAGTAGTTATTTTCTTGACCTATAGTATCGGTTGTCTGGCAGAGATTGCTGATTGCGATAATACCGCCTACCTACTAGCCATTTTTTTTTCTTTATTTGGTGTGCAATGAGTATTCTGACCAGGACGCTGCGCACGGAAGTGGTGCAGTGCAGCTCAGACTCTGAGTTCCTGTGTAAGCTGCACTGCCTGCGCGTGGCCTTCACGCAGGTTTTCAAGGACGCAGCCGTGTGGGCGTGGTTCGTGGACGCGGGCAGGCAGGTGCTCACAGACCTGCTGCTGTTCGCTGATAAGGTAACAAACATACCAGCTAGTGGGAATAAAAACTGCCCCTTGATCACTTCAGATGTCACTACAATAATATTTTGCCATGAATTTGACTATCCATTTTTTTTTGTGAACAATCTACTTCGTTCACGAATAATATTGTTTGTTACGACCCTTTGTGCAGCTGTAAATTGTATAAATACGGGAATCCATTTACTTTACAAATATGTTTTCGAAAGCCAATAATTTTGCTTTTTTACAAATGGTAGACCCTTTTATTTTCGTCAACTTGTCTTTTAATGGATCACTCTTCAAGTCGCGTTCAACGCGCGCGCGGTCACGTTTAATTTTAATTTGTGATTAAAACTAAAAATCTCAGAAACAATAACGACAGCTAAATGTGGGGAAGTAACATTTTAACAGCGCTGCCATCGCACGGACGAGAGCTTTCAGTTTTTAACCCCAAGTGTTTGCTCAGTAATCGATATTTCAGGGCCCATTTACCATAATAATGTTTGTATATATCCTTTCAGTTATTTTACCTATGATTTTGCATCACTGTCAAAATCACATTGATTTTTATTGTCATGTAATAAGGTTGCTGCCGTCGGAGGCGGAGGTAAAATAACTAAAACGGCTGTAGATCTTGAAAACGCTTCTTGTCATGTGTGTTGAATGGAGTGCTAACTAATTAATGTCTCCTCCCCATGAAATTTTTTACTTGACTAGGAACCAAAGGAATTCTTGGTGGCGTACGAAGAAATGGTGTCATGGGCAACAGACGGAGCAAACTGGGCAACGATAGAAAGTGAACTTACAACCAAGGGCGTTAAGGTACAGATTATTTTTTATCATTCCATTTAATAGTACTTAGTACACAACTACTTCTACATTATGTATGCGTATCTATTTACGGTGTGGCAGCTGTTAATATGGCACATTCGGCTTTAGATAGAAACCGTCAACTGTCACTTATACCTGCAACTTGTGCCTTATTAATGCCCAGGAACGTTACGTTAAAGTTTAAAGTCCATTTCACGAAAGAAGTCCCGCAGACGAGGCGCGACGTGGCGCTGCAGGCATTGCTAACTTGTATAATAATAATTAGTTCCACTTAATTCCGCGGGACTTCTTTCGTGAAATGGACTTTACGTTCTACGTTTCTCTTTTTAATTACTACATTAACCTATTCCGTTTGTTCCCGTTGAAATACACCATTTTGTGTTACACTGTTACCCATTGGGAAAAAAATTACCGATTAGTAACACTGTAACTCAAAGCCACATATTTTTTCCCCCTTTGAGTGTCAATAACACCTTCTTGGATAAAAGCATTGTTGAAATACATCTTGACTTAATACAAGGTTATTTATGGAACTAGTTAAAGTAGGTTATTTTTTTTTTTTTAATGGTTAGGTTAGGTTAAAACTGTGACCTCCTACGCCAGTAACGACTAGATTATATATTATTAGGTACTACTGGGTTGCAGTAGTACCTAATAATACGTTGCAGTGTAAATTGATGGAGAAAAAAACGTGGCTTGGAGACAGTTACTAATCAGTAATTTTTTTCCCAATGGGTAACACTATTATAGGTTTCGTATTGCTTCAATACTTTCAGGCCTTGACATTCTACGATGTGGTGCTGGACTACATTCTGTTGGATGCATTTGAAGACCTCGCATCACCGCCGTCCTCGGTCCTTGCCGTTGTACGCAATCGATGGCTGTCAGATGGATTTAAAGAAAGCGTAAGTTGATTCGCAAAAAAAAAGTGTGTGTGAGCCATGAAAGTATTATCCATTTCTTATTAATAAACGATTATTCCAGGCATTGACAACGGCGGTGTGGTCTGTTATAAAGGCTAAGCGGCGGTACCTGCAGTTTCCAGACGGTTTCATGGCGCATTTCTACTCCATATCAGAGCATTTACTGCCAGTTCTCGTGTGGGGATATCTTGGACCTAACGAGCGTCTTCGTGACGTGTGCGAGTCGTTCCAGTCGGAAATAGTAGGATTTATTGCAGACTTATTTAACTTCCAGAAATGTCGTTACACTAATGTAGACGATCTCTCCGCTGACATAATGCAACACGCTAGATTACGTTCTGCTAATATTACTGATAAATTAGCTGAAAGAATTTAAAACTATACCGCGCTATTATTGGAATGTAGTATTTACGATTTGGTTTTTAGGTGCAGCTTGCATGTGTTAAGTATTTGCCTTTTTACCTCAAATTTTCATCATTGAAAGAAATTTGTTGTGTAATAAGTCTCATAACGTTGTTAACGTTATTGTTTATGCTTAAGATTTTAAAGGTATAGTAATTTTATTATTCTAAGAGAAGCTAGTAAAGGTTATGTATAATTTAAGCAAATGTTCACTGCATGTGATAACAAAGCCTAAGTTTTGGTTGATACTAACAAACACATTTCTTTAAAGGAGTTAGTTACATGGAATATAGGTAACATTCCTTTGGACATTTGGTTTTGTTTTATATTGTAAAATGGCGCATTTTAAGAGCTCAAATCAATACGTATAAGTCTATAAATGCTTCTATTATTTAGTCTTAAGCTAAAAGTGTTCATTAATCTGTTTAAAGAAATATGAAAAATATCACTTTTCTGTGCGCTCACTATAACTTGACACGTGACGCGATTGGTAGCACTGAATTTTGCAGTCATGTGGTTAATTGTTCCATCAGGCGCTATTTTGAACTCTATTAGTATTGAAACTAAGACTGTAAAATTCAGGGCGTCACGCGTCAAGTTATAGTGGACCCATTCTGTTACAAAAGCTGCTGACCCATGATCGTCATTGAGAACGTATAGCTGTACAAGGATCTCTTGGCGTGTGGCCAAACTCTCAATACTTTTATAAAAACATACCCCCTTATTACAAAACAAGGTTTATCTTCAGACCCAGGTTTCAAACATGGAGCCATTATTGAATTTCGAACTTTATTCCGAATTTCCGACTATGGTAAAGTTCCTAAACACAAAACTGACAACTTAGTACCGACCTAAGTTTTTAGTTTTGTATAAAGAATGGTATTTCAATCACAGTTACGTTCTTATTACAAAAACTGGCTCGCCATGTCAAAATATAAATCTTGTTTTGTAATAAGGCGGCTACAAATCTTGTTTTGTAATAAGGCGGCAACAGACTAACAAATGACATTGACAGGGGGGGCTGCCCCTGTCAACGTCATTCGAACGCCAAAAGATCCCTGTCTGCAGTCGTGAAATTGTCGCAAATATTTCAGGTACGGACAGCAATTTTTTTTTATTTTTTTTATTTATGGTACGAGGTAGACAAAATAAAAAGTATTCTATAGGTTACAAAAAAAAATTCTTGCGATGATAACGAGTAGGTACAGACGCCAGCAGGTCAAGCTACCCGAAACTAAAATTTTCCCAATCAACCTTGAACCATATGCTTTAACGATAAAGTTGAAAATCTTTTAAAGAAATTTGACAGATTGTAGTAGCTTTATGTGCGGGCCCGTCTGTACTTACATTAATTTTATCATATTTTTTTTCCGCCGTACCCTAAATATTTACGGTTTCTAATCGTATATTTTTTATCGCGGTGATATAAATCCAACCGCACCACAAAATGGACAGCAAAGGCAACTAATGTTCATATTTGAGTAGAGATCGTCTAAGCTTAAATTGCGCGTACGCACCTACCTCCATTACACGTACGCATACGATATGTAACATAAGTGTATAAAGACAAATATCCCTTTGTTCCCGTTGAGTTACACCATTTTGTGTTACACTGTTACCCATTGGGAAAAAAATTACCGATTAGGAACACTAACTCCAACCCACGTTTTTTTTCCCCCTCAATTTACACTGCAACCTAGTAGTACGTAATAAGCTTATACGAGGGCGGCACTGAAAATTTCGGGAATCAAGGAAGTGACACAACATTACTATTTAAAAATGTATTTATTGCTTTTCGAAGTATTCTCCGCGAAATTTGACACATTTTTCCATACGATGGAACCAATCATTGTAGCAACTATTCCATTCGGAAGTTGGGGGTCTCCAAAATGGCCGTTTTGTAGGCGTCCACAGCTTCTTCAGGTGATGAAAATCTCTGTCCACGCAATTTATTCTTTATTTTAGGGAAAGTATAGAAATCATTAGGGCTTAGGTCGGGGCTGTACGGCGGATGGTCTAATAATTCTATGTTTTCTTGCTCTAAAAACTCTTTTGTTCTGTGCGCGGTGTGAGAACTCGCATTGGCGTGATGGAGGATGATGCGGCGGTTGCAGTTCTTTTTACGGAGTTCAGAAACGACCTGTGGCAAACAAATGCTAGCATACCATTCTGCATTAACCGTTCTTTGTCCCTCAAGAGGAATAGTCGTAACATGGCCGGTTTTGGAGACAAACGTGGCCACCATTTTTTTTGCAACACTCCGTGAACGAACAATTTTTGTTGGGTGTTCGAAAATGCGTTAAAGCATTTTCGAACACCCAAACTCGTGACTGGTTTTTTGTTTCGGGTTCGTACGCGTATATCCAGGATTCGTCACCTGATACAATGTTGTATACAGCATTTGAGGATCCTGCGTGGAATCTTTCGAGAGTTCTGACGCACCAAGTAACGCGAGCCGCTTTTTGCTCTTCACAGAGCGAATGCGGTATCCATCGGGAAAACAACTTTTTTACACCTAATTGTTCATGCAAGAAGTCACCCAAGAAAACGTTGATGCTGTGCGTAAGCTGATTGAGGAAGATCGACATGTGACATACCGCGAAATTCAGGCAACTTTAGATATTGGCATGAGTCAAATACAAATAAAGTTGCCTGAATTTCGCGGTATGTCACATGTCGATCTTCCTCAATCAGCTTACGCACAGCATCAACGTTTTCTTGGGTGACTGCAGTTTTTGGACGATCTTGACGGGGATCATCACTGAGCTTGACACGTCCACGTTGAAATTCAGCAAACCAGCGATAAATTGTGGTTTTGGATGGGGCTTCATCACCAAATGCAGAAATCATCCGGTCAACACACTGTTTTTGTGTTAAACCACTTCGAAAGTCATAATAAATCATCGCTCTTGAATTTTCTCGAGTCAATTCCATTTTCTCAACGACTAAACAAGTTTGACAAAACCTTGTGACAAGACAGAGAATCTTTTTTTAAATAAATAAATGGTATTCGATTTTTAAAACCAAGGAGTTTTCAATTAAAAAGATTTTAATATGACAGAACCGTTCGAAGTGGCGGTGCTTGGGGGAGGCCTATGTCCAGCAGTGGACGTCTTTCGGCTGAAATGATGATGATGATGATGATGATGATGACAGGAACAGTGGAAATATTCCATTCCCGATACTTTTAGTGCAGCCCTCGTATATAAAATTCTCGTGTCACAATGTTAGTTACCATACTCCTCCGAAACGGCTTGACCGATTTTGATGAAATTTTATATTTATATTCAGTAGGTCTGAGAATCGGCTACTATCTATTTTTTATACCCTTAAGTGTTAAGGGTGGCTTTCCCACGGGATCGAGACTTACGCGGGTGAAACCGCGGGGCGCAGCTAGTAATAATATATAGAAAGAAAGAAAAATTGTTTATTCTGCACAAACAAAACACACATTACAAAAATAAAATACAAATTGACGAAAAAAAAAAAAAAACACTAATACAAGTAGCCAAATTGCAATCATATTTTAAGACTATGAATAACCAGAAATAAAAATAAGAAAAATAATAAATAATAATTGCTAAAAGCCTAGTATTCAAAACCTTAAAAGTTAAAAGTTTGACAATGTTGTCAATTGCTTGATGTCAGTGTCAGGGCTATATTATATGGGCTATATATATTGTAGTCGTTTCTGGCACTCGCCGGCCGCTGCCGCGGCACCGCTCGCTCGGCTCGTGCGTAGGAGGTCACAGTATTAACCTTTTTTTTTTTTTGTTCACGGGGTGGAAAATCCTCATGGATGTCCTCCGCCCTGGGGCGGGCGGAGGGGTCTGTCAGACTCTTACTGACTAAAAACCACCCCAGTGTTCCCCTCCCACACTTGCACCGGGGATCTTGGGATCTGTTATTCCTTCCGCAATCCCCGGCTAGTGCCGGCCCGCCTCTGCGGGCCACCTCAAGTCTGGGGGGGGTGAGGTGTCTGACCCCCCCGCGACGTCTGCTAGGGGCGCGCGTGGAACACTACGCGCCGCCACCTCGGGTCCAATGTGATAGGGGGCGGCGGACGTGGGCACGTCCGCCGCCCCCTATCACATTGGAGCCGTCCGTCGTCCCTGGACCCATTTATGGGGGCTGGAAGAGGGCGTTATCGGCCCTCCGCCAACGCCCGGTGCGCCTGCTGCGGGCCGGGTGAGCGGACGAGATCTCCCGCTCCCTTTCCGCAGCCTCCTTCTGCGACACGACTGTTTCGCAGAAGGACACCACCGCGTCCCAGGACTCCTCACTGCCGGCCATCGACTCGACCACGGCCGGCAGCGATAAGTCACTGCCTACTCGTGAGATGAGGGCACGGCGTGGCGCCTCCCAAGCGGCACACTCTGCCAGCGTATGCCGCGCCGTGTCCTCCCGGCAGTCGACGCAGTGGTGACACCGGGCGTCCGGCTCCCTGTTTATGCGACACAGGTACTTCCCGAAGCAACCATGCCCCGAGAGCACCTGCGTCACCCGAAACGACAGGGAGCCGTGCCTCCTCCCGAGCACAGTATTAACCTAACCTAACCATTTTTTTTAAATAATTAACCTACTCTAACTAGTTCCATAAATAAACTTGTATTAAGTCAAGATGTATTTCAACAATTTCAATTCAATTATTCTCAACTCAAAGGAAAAAAAATGTGGCTTTGAGTTGGTGTTACTAATCGGTAATTTTTTTCCCAATGGGTAACAGTGTAACACAAAACGGTGTAACTCAACGGGAACAAACTCAAATATCTATTTGATGCGTCTGCATCATTGCTCGCCGGTTAAATATGCACGTGGGAAATTAAGAGATTATTAATTCGCTGCATAAAAATGAAGGCTGGAATACACACGCTATGTAGTAGCACAAAAAAAAATATCTTTCACAGTGATATAATGTGATTTTGATAGACTTGTGAATGACAGCAACCCGCAATAACAACCTTATTGTAACAACGATAAAGCTGTGAAAGGACTGTACTTAGTACACTGACCTCCATATATTTCACATATGGAGGTCAGTGACTAAGGCCCGTATTTATAGAGCGTTACTCAGTACTCAAGCATTACTTAAGACTAAGATTCAAGCCATTGAATTGGTTGAAACTAGTCTTAAGTAATGCTTGAGCACTGAGTAACGCTCTATAAATATGGGCCGCCTTAGTAGCACACAATTAAGGGGACGATAACCGACTTTTAATGATTTTATGCTGAAGATCACGTCTAAACGAGTAGTGTTAATGATTTGAAAAAAATATATGTTAATTTAGAGCATTTTATCAATAACTTAATGATGTCTAACGCGGATAAAAACTGAGAATGGCGCAAAATCTACCGCGTATTTTTCTGAAACCTTCACCAATTTAAAGATAATTTGATTATTGATCTTTTATTATACGCGTTTTATTAAAATACCTTTTGGTTTGTGTATAATAAATTAATAATGCGTCAAATTGGGGACAGCGTTCCTTGATGGGCGAGTCCTATGACTGGCTGAACGTACGACGCGTTGCGTCAGTTGCGTGAGCTCAATACAGAACACGCAAGCTAACCACTCAAGGTCACTGGCATATATCTGCGTCTTAACAAGACTTGTATAAAATGCGTGCATCATACACTTATATATGGCTACAAAGTTGGGACCTATTAGGTACCTAGCTTATTCGTGTTAGTCCCATTACGGCATAGGAACTATTTGATAAAACGCACTCTAGTGAACAAGCACTACCCAATTGACCAGTATTTTGTGGTTGGAGGATGATGTCGACGCTTCATCTCTTTCAGAGTATTCTGTAGTACCATGTGTATTCCGTACCATTGTATGGTGTGCTAGTAATTCTATGTATGCTTCTGACGACTGTCTCTGCATTTTACTTTGCCTGCTTGCTGTATCTTTTTCGGTTGTGAATTATTTAAGATTCTTTGCATTTCGTGCTAATTGCCAGAGCTAATCATGCATTCCACTTTGGAAGTATGTATTAATTTATTTTACAGATAAGTCACTTAATCATTCAATTCTATCGATTTCAATCTTTTTATTCCATACTAAACATTGCTTCCATGGGAACCCATTATGAGAATATACTAAGATTAAAATAAATTATTTTGCATTTGTGGAGACGGTAGTTGTTGTTATAAGTTATTAAATCAAGTGTATTTATTATCATTGTAAATATAGAATAAATTGATTACCTAACACGGTTTTATTTTAAGTTTTATGTCATAAATGCAGGTGTTTTATATTTGGCATGACAGGCCGAAGATGAAAATACCAATTCAAGCATACGTGCAGCAATCAATTTAAACTAGTGCTGTCACTTCAACGTTAGAATTAACTACCAGCAGGCTTAGTACTGCTTAGTTCACCTGGGTGGACCACGGGCACGTTTTCTTGCCGGTGGATCACCTCAGTCCACCTTGTTGGATCACGGGCAATTTTTCTTGCCGGTGGATCACCTCAGTCCACCTAGGTGGACCACGGGCACTTTTTCTTGCCGGTGGTCCACCTTTATAATAATATTGCAATCTCTTTCCTTTTGAACTTCTATGTTTGGTGAAAGACATCGCACAAATAATGTTACGGAATCTTTTCATTCAAAACTGAAAAAAAAGGTAAAGAAAACCAGTACCACCATTTTGCGCCTTCTAACTGAACTGGAGAGTCTTTAATCCAGACCTTCCAATAAAAAGAAAACCAATATATAGCTGATGGTGACGATATAATAGAAATACAATTAGAATTGTTAAACAGAGACATTTCTGTAGGACTCGCTTTGGAAAAGTTACGTTGATTGTCTCAATAATTTTTATTAATTAATAGTAAATTACTGCCGCGGTCTATAATGACTACTTTGCTGGTCGCGCTGATGAGTGTGCGTTACGATTGCTCCGCCAAGTTACCTAAACAGAAAAAAACTTCGCCAAAAAAATTGTCGAAATTTGTCAAAATCGAAGGGAACAAACCAAAAATTTGTCAAAGTAAAAAAGTTATAAGGGTTTTAAGTTGGCCGCGCGAACGTAACGTGGAGGATTGCGCGGCCATGGAGATCTCAGCAACTAGTTGGGTTAGAGATCTAATTCTTTTTGTCAATTAAAGACTGAATTTGTCAAAAATTGTCGAAAAAACAATTATAAGCTCTAGATCAATATTTTACGAAATATTCACCTTGGAAGTTATGGCCGCGCAATCGTGCACTTGTCATTTCTTTAATGTTGATTATTTCCTTAAAACTTAAGACTTATACAGTAAAACTGTTACAAGAAGAATGGTCTTAATTTGTCAAAACTAACGAAAGCAATAAATACTACAAGTGTAGTTCAACAGACGAAATCAGCACAAAACGAAAAGCACGTGGCCGCGCGGTCGAAACGTTACTTTGTACGCAGATATCTCGTTATCTATAATTGCTAGGATTTCGGTGTGAATATCCAATGTTTCGACATATTTACCTCATTAGAATTACATATCGTTTTACCCTCAGAACAGTTTTCAACGCGTGTAATCTCAAAAATGATGTTATCTCATACAATGTTCGAGCACGGTAACCATAATTTCGATTTGAGTCGGGAATAACTTGTAGTGACAGCTACTTACCACATACCACTGAACCTGTTACCTTACCACGTTTTAACATTCCGTAAAGAAACATTGAAGACATCGTCTTGAAAAAGACGGTTTGTAAGAAACAAGAAAGAAACACCGATGCGGTACGAGCATCGTCACAATGCCGCATAAACATGGTTCGCTTCGAAAGAAGCAGTTTTGTAAGCCCAAGCAGAAGCACCAGCACAGATCCTTTCTGCCGGGCGCCGTCGTCAAGTGAACATCGAAGAATCTGAAGACTGTCTGCCGATCCGCGGGACGCGTGTCGTCAGCGTCGTGTATCCTCGTGTCCATCAGTGTGGTTCCGGAGCGTGCAGTGAAGATACGGAGTGTGCTGGTGCTTCTGCTTACGCTTACAAAACCGCTTCTTTCAAAGCGAACCATGTGTGTGCGGCATTGTGATGATGCTCGTGCCGCATCGGTGTTTACTCTATTGTTTCTTACAAACCATCAAACAGTGGAAAACCGGCCGAATGATAGTGAATATTAGTTTTAAGTTTTCGTAAGCTATAGAATTTCAATTCACTAGCTATATACTTAATGAAAAGGGCAGTGGAGTATATTTAAAAATAACGAAAAAATTATGATAAAATTACAGTTTAGTTGCGCGGGCGCTGGGTAAAATAGTCCGTCTGCACAATGAATGTGCACCTCTCCATATGTTTCGCGCCGGAACGTCAACTTCAGAGCGTTCGTCATGCGTGTTCCGAACTGTTATCTGCCCCTCGTCATGGAAGAAGACTTGGCCGCAGGACGTCCACAAGACAGCACAATCTAGTGCAAAGTGCAGTGCTACTAACATAGTCTTAAGCGGTTTTTATTAACACAAGTTTTTGTTTTTAATTGTATAAAAAAAAACTTGTGTTAATAAAAAACGCTCATAGAAAAATACCTTAACCTAAACATACATATTGATGTATGTTTAGGTTAAGGTATTTTTCTATGGGCCTGTGTCGCCTGAAATAAATGGTATTATTATTATTTTATTGGTTCTTTATGTTTCTTCTCATTTAAGAGAGGGTAAGAAACCTTAAACACGGGTTGGGACCAAGTATGTAAGGCAAACTTTAGATACGAGAAGGTGGATGACAGTGTTGAAGAAGTCAGGAACTTTCAGGTGATGCGACAAGTGTTAAGGATGGTGGCTTTTTGGAGCATGTAAAGTGTGTGAGTAGGCATCTGTAAGGTGTGTTAAGGCTGTGTGAGAGAGATTTTGGTATTACACCAGTAGATGAAAGAACAATAGGGACAATGTGAACGGTTTGTGCTTTCCATTGAATTTTAATTTCTATGGCGAGAGTTGATACAGAGTTTTTCGGATATTGTGTGAGTCAGGTATTGTGTGCGTTACGATTGCTCCGCCAAGTTATCCATACAAAAAAAAACTTAGCCCAAAAAATCGTCGAAATTTGTCAAAATCGAACGGAACAAACCAAAAATTTGTCAAAGTAGAAATAAAGAAATTATAAGGGTTTTATGTTGGCCGCGCGAACGTAACGTGGAGGATTGCGCGGCCATGGAGATCTCAGCAACTACTTGGGTTAGAGATCTAATTCTTTTTGTCAATTGAAGACTGAATTTGTCAAAAATTGTCGAAAAAACAATTGTAAGCTCTAGATCAATGTTTTACGAGATATTCACCTTGGAAGTTATGGCCGCGCAATGGTGCACTTGTCATTTCTTTAATGTTGATTATTTCTTTAAAACTTAAGACTTATACAGTAAAACTGTTACAAGAAGAATGGTCTTAATTTGTCAAAACTAACGAAAGCAATAAATACTACAATAGTTTAGTTAAACATACGAAATCAGTCCAAAAAGCACGTGGCCGCGCAGTCGAAACGTTACTTTGTACGCTGATATCTCATTATCTATAATTGCTAGGAGTTCGGTGTGAACATCCAATTTTTCGACATATTTACCTCATTAGAATGACATATCGTTTTACCCTTAGAACAGTTTTCAACGCGTGTAATCTCAAAAATTATGTTATCTCATACAATGTTCGAGCAGGGTAACCATAATTTCGATTTGATTTGGGAATACCTCTAACTGGAGACTAGCAGTTATATTGGATAAGAAATAGCTCAATCTGTACAATTTATTATTAATATTAAGTAAAAAACTTGTATATTTCAAATAATTCGATTTATTCATCAAAGTTTACCAAATTATGCGCTCTCACTCTTTTTCACTCGTATGTACAACTGCTGGCCAGCGCACCACCGGCTGAATGAGCCGGTTGTCGAGAGCAGTCTCGCAGTTTAGCAACAATGATATCTATTATTATAAAAAAAACCGTGTAACAGATTTTGAAAATAATAAGATGGATCACTACATACATAAAAATAGAAAGATTTTTTTATTTTTATTTAGGATGGGTTTGCTCTTGACTTTAGTTTAGGTCAGAGGTGACAGAGACAAAGTCGACGATGGAGTGAGCTTACCCAGAAGAAGCCTCTTCACTCTCACCTTGAAGAGATTAGAAAAATAAGAGGATTTAATTATTACTTTTCTTTTCTAAGAGAATTCACAAAGGAGATTGTTCTGCATCCATACATCTTTCGCCCCAGAACTAACAGCGAAGGAAAATTACTTTGCGTGTTCTAAATAACAAGTATATGCCCATGAAGACAAAGTTTATTGATATATACATAAACCGCCTTATTACAAAACAAGATTTATATTTTGACATGGCATAAACCATGGAGCCAGTTTTTGTAATAAGAACGTAACAGTGATTGAAATACCGTTCTTTGTACAAAACTGAAAACTTAGTTCGGTACTAAGTTGTCAGTTTTGTGTTAAGGAACTTTACCATAGTCGGAATAAAGTTCGAAATTCAATAATGGCTCCATGTTTTGATCCTGGGTCTGAAGATAAACCTTGTTTTGTAATAAGGGGGATAGAGACTTATTATGTAGCATTTTACTCAATGGTAAATCTTCTTGACAGTTGATTTGATTGACTTGACATGACAATGATTAGGGATGACCATACATCAGTATGGTGATGATGATGATGATTATGATCTAATGATCCGTATCGATATACTTATTTTTTTTTTAACTAAATCGATACCGTTCAGTACCCAGCGTGTTATTTGAAATATGCAATTGCATCTTACTTATGTGTAGGAATTGTATAGAAAAAGATCATTAATTATTTAGGAGGGTCGGATTAAGATATGAAAATCTGCGGGTTAATTGCGTAATACACTATCAGTAGGAATCGGATTCAATTTGACTGTTCAAAAACATATTCATTGCGATAATTACGTTTTGAGCAGACAATTTTTTCTAATATTACCAAGCAATGGATTAGCAATATACTTCAAAATCATTCTGATTCTGATTAAAACTGTGTTACGCAATTAGGGTGCTGTTATGTTGTTGAATTCTTTACAAACAAATCGATTATTAATTCAATTATTATAGAAGAAATAATTGATTATTTTCTTACATCCCTAATCTCATTCGTCCCTCGGCTGTGTTGATTTGCATCTCAAGATGTGCCATGTTCTATAATTTATGTGATTCGTTTAACGGACTGTGATATTTTACCGCGTGGATTGGACAGTGTTATTCCGGTAAAAAGAACCTGGCTGTTGACTGCGGCTGGTTACCTACATTTCGTCAAGACCTGGTTTATATTTGGACCTGATATTTGTGAAATTATTCACTATGGCAGAAACGGTGAGTCTTTTTAACTTAAATGTGAAAAACAAATGTGAAAATAAAATAGAAATGTATACCTACTAATGAATATTAGTTTTAAGTTTTCATAAGCTATAGAATTTCAATACACTAGCTACATACTTAATGAAAAGGGCAGTGGAGTAAATTTAAAAATATCGAAAAAATAATGGTAAAATTACTTTTTAGTTGCGCGGGCGCTGGGTAAAATAGTCTGCACAATGAATGTGCACCTCTCCATATATATAATAGGTACTTGCCCGTGGTTCTCCAGTCTAGTCCCCCTTGGGGTACCACGAACAAATAAGTATTTTAGCCCATGAAACCCCCAAGGGGGACAAAGGGATACCATGGGCAAATTATTTGGCGCGCGGTACCCCTGGTAATCGCCAGATAAATAAAATGCAAATACTTTGGATGTAGCGCTCGCCGGCCGCTGCCGCAACACCGCTCGCTGCGCTCGCTCGGCTCGCGCGCGATTTCTCACAGTTCTAACTTGACCTAACCTTATCCTATAAATCCTCATGGATGTCCTCCGCCCTGGGGCGGGCGGCGGGGTCTGTCAGACTCTTACTGACTAAAAAACACCCCAGTGTTCCCCTCCCACACTTGCACCGGGGATCTTGAGATGTATTATTACTTCCGCAATCCCCGGCTAGTGCCGGTCCGCCTTTGCGGGCCACCTCAAGTCTGGGGGGGTGAGGTGTCTGACCCCCCCCCCCCCCCACGCGACGTCTGAAAAGGGCGCGCGTGGAACAATAATTGTTTAATAATTGTCAATAATCCATAGTGTTAATTCCCGTCCAAATTAATAAATTAAAAAATAAAAGCTAAGAAGTTGTAAATAGCGTTTTTTTAATATATTTCCTAACGGAATAGTTTTTTTTTAAATAATGTACGGATTTCTTTTTCAGGTAAAAAGAGGCCGCAAACGAAAGGTCGATAGTGAACATTTAAAAAAGGTGTTCATTAAATACGCGGATGTATGCAAAAACCATTGCATTAAATATAATGATCCAATATTTAAAACGATATCTTTAGAATTAGAGAATATGATGTCACCATACGCATTATACAAAACATTAAAAAGAAACTACGACGAATATTTAAAAAATGATGAAGATGAAAACCATGAAGATATACTACCAGCTCAGAGCAGTTCATCTTCACCGGCGCGTCATAGTATAGCATCCTCACCGTTGACATGCCAAGACAAAGGAGACAAAGTAATGACGTTTACTTTTTTAATGGATGAGCATGAGTGGAAAAAAATACAACCCATCTCGGTACATTACACAAGAAGAGATTTAAGCACCACATCGACACACCAAAAGTACAAAAGTCTGCCAAAGTTTAAGTGGGCGACTTTACTAAGAGAAAAGCTCTGGGAATTCTCTAGGCTTCCATGTACTTGGAACTTTAAAAATAAAAGAGTAGACGGTAAAAATAACATTTGGATCAAAGGAAAGTGCTCACAATGTGATAGAAAAACTATACTCAAAACCGAAGCAGTTACTGAGAAAACTATAACTGTGACACGCGATATACTTTCTTCCAATGAAGTGAATGTACCACACAACCCTAAGAAAAAATCAAAATTAACGCCATATAGAAGAGGTCAGTTAGCAAAAATTTTACAATATAAGCCTGCCGTTGCTGTGCATAAAGAACTTGCGGCGAAATTAATTAAAGACCCAAACAAAGTCTGCCCACCGGTGCTGCCAAGTTTAGGAGCTCTCCGAAAGATCAAGTATGACAAAAGACAAGGCCAGAGACTCCATTCTCACCCAATTTTATCTTTACTTATGATGACACAAATTTTACACAAAAACTTTATTCGTGAAATGTCATTGATACCATATTTCCATTTGTATTACTGGTCTGATCAGCAAATTCAGTACTATGATATGTATTATCGTAGTTTCCCTAAAGTAACCATTACTGTAGATGCAACAGGGTCTTTTTTTAGGGCTATAATGCTTCCAGATGGATCTATACTGACGAAACGATTATTTGTTTATATTGCCATGGTTGCCTCAGAATCGATTCAATCTACACCTATTTTTCAAATGATTACTGATTCCCACAGTAAAGACTCAATTACGGCGTGGTTAAAAAAATGGTTAGTTGAAGTAAGAAGCGCACCACACGAAATTATTACAGATGACTCTTCGGCATTAATTGCGGCTAACGTTTCAGCTTTCACAACTTTTAGCAGCGTAAAAGATTATATTAAACGATCTTTTCTGGTTTTGGAGGCCACAATTACGCATTACCTGAAGTATTCATAAGACTTGACACAAGCCATTTTATAAAAACTCTTTACAACTTACGTTGCTTTGAAAATATCGATACAAATGTTAAAATGTTTTACGTTCGTTGCATTTTATTCATAAAAGAATGTGAATGTTATCAACAAATTAAAATAATCATTTCTGATGTTGTTAAAATATGTCTAACTGAATACGACAATACAGAAAATCCTGCTTGTGAAATTTATATAAAGAAAATAAGATACTTATTAGGTAAAAGCGAATATAAGGAACCTAACCAAGAAACCGATGAAAAGGAAAATATTTATGAAATTATAATCTTTGATGATGATGACGATTTACTTTCATGGTTTGAAGAAATCGTTAAGAGGGAAAGAATCCTGGATAAAACGGAAAAAAGTGCTACAGTATCGCGAAACTCCTTTTACATGCCTCATTTAATAACAACGCTCAAACGATTACTTCTCAAGTTGCCCCTCTGGGGTAATGTTATGTGTCCAATATATAACTCTCAAAATAAAACACCAACATCCTCAGCTATAGAGAGCTATTTCAAAACAATGAAAAATGTATTATTTGGAACAAGATTGAGAAAATACAGCATTGATGAATATCTAAAAATACATTATGATTATTTATTAGGTGAAATAAAACTTGCTTTTAACTGTTTAAATATTGTCTCTGAAATTGACTTCAAAAAAGAGAAAAAAAAACAGAATAAAACAAAGAAAAGAATAAGACTAACACCAAGAAATAAATCTTGCAAAAAACAAAAAACGAATGTTAGGAAAACGTTTTCAAACGACTCAGTGTTCTCAGAAATACCTTCGTATGTTGAAAACTGGAGAGGTCAAGGTGTCTCTAATGAAAATGACGAACCTCTGAATATAATGTTTTTAAAAAATGGTAATTTAACAAATTATTCTTTACAAAATATAATAACAACAAATACATGTGCATTAGATTCCGTATTTTTTTTGCTGGCACTCGGATATAAAGAAAATACTTACATACGCGATATTTTTGACAATTGTGGGAAAAACGAAATAACAGCGTTTTTAAAAACCTTATGCGATTCTGATAACTATGTTGAGGCAAACAGACTGAGAATAAAAATTGCTTCGAAATATTTCAAAAATAATCGATATAGTTGTGACTGTAACGCCGCTTTTATTTATGAACACATCGTAAATGACATTATTTTCAGCGCTAGTTCCATCAGTAAATGTTCCAATAGTACGTGCATGAATTCGGAGCAATCAGAGAGAAAACACATATTTCTACCGTTAAATTTAGATATAATAAACATTTTCACAATTAACAACTTGGAAGATGCTATTATTATTCATGATTGGGAGAATAAGCGATGCAGAACATGCAATGAATTAGTTGAATTTACCTATACCTTATCAAAAATAGTAACATTTGATTTAAATGGAACACAATTGATGTTATTACATGACATACCTCAAAGTATTACAGTTAAACAAAATATTTATAAATTGTTAGGTGCTATTGAATATATTCCTCCAATCTTTGGAACAATAGGTCACTATAAATGTCATTTTATAAGAAATGCCGGAATGCTTTGCTATGACGACAACGGAAGTAAATTACGTGAAAGTACAAAAGACCCTGTTTGCATCCATTTTCTCACATATGGTTTTGTAGAGGTGTAACCAGAATTATTATTTAATTTGTTGTTTTTGTACATAACTAATGATTGATTTTTCATTTTCTTAAAAATGGTTCTGTTGGTTTTTAAAGAATTTTATTTTATTTGTTGATTTTTTGTAATCTTTTTATTTTTGTTAATTTTGCAAGCTATGGTGAATAAACACAAGTATCTAATTACACCTTAAAATAATTAATTATCAATATTATTATTAGTTGCATCTTCCAAGTTGTTAATTGTGAAAATAAAAATTTGTTAAATTACGTACTATGTTTTTCAAACATTATATTCAGAGGTTCGTCATTTTCGGTAGAGGCACCTTCGCCTCTCGACAACCAAGCGGCTATCATTTGGCCGGTGGTCCGCTGGCCAGCAGTTGTACGAGTGAGAGCGCATAATTTGGTAAACTTTGATGAATACACCGAATAAATCAAATTATTTGAAATATACAAGTTTTTTACTTAATATTAATAATAAATTGTACAGATTGAGCTATTTCTTATCCAATATAACTGCTAGTCTCCAGTTAGAGGTATTCCCAAATCAAATCGAAATTATGGTTACCCTGCTCGAACATTGTATGAGATAACATAATTTTTGAGATTACACGCGTTGAAAACTGTTCTAAGGGTAAAACGATATGTCATTCTAATGAGGTAAATA
Organism: Tiliacea aurago; assembly: GCA_948098905.1. Lineage (NCBI taxonomy): Eukaryota > Metazoa > Arthropoda > Insecta > Lepidoptera > Noctuidae > Tiliacea > Tiliacea aurago. The sequence goes on along the minus strand of OX402581.1, from coordinate 20,221,613 downwards.
TGTCGAAAAATTGGATGTTCACACCGAACTCCTAGCAATTATAAATAATGAGATATCAGCGTACAAAGTAACGTTTCGACGCGCGGCCACGTGCTTTTTGTTTTGGACTGATTTCGTATGTTTAACTAAACTTTTGTACTTAAAACCCTTATTTTTTTATTACTTTTTATCTTTACTTAACTTTTTTATTTTTACTTTGACAAATTTTTGGTTTGTTCCCTTCGATTTTGACAAATTTCGACAATGTTTTTGGTGAAGTTTTTTTTTGTTTGGAGTACTTGGCGGAGCAATCGCAACGCACACGCTGATGATGGCCGACAGCGCAGCGTAGCGCAGCTCCAAGCCGACACAGCGCGGTCAGCATGCAGCACTTGATGGACGAGCTGAGATAAAGGCCGAGGCCGTAGGTCGAGGCCTTTACAGCGAGGACAGCAAGGGTTGCAATGATGGGTAAAAGTCTGACACTCCCTCTCGCTCCGCCCAGAGCGGGAGAAGTTATTTGATGATTTCCCACCCAAAAAAAAAAAAAAAGTAGCTACTTTTACAAACGAGAGGCTGAATTTACAATTGTTTGAGAACTTTTACTAAAGGCTGATGCATTCAAAAGCTCAAAATTCAAATGTGGTCCCTCAATCGCCGCAAACCAAATTTATTTTTTACTATGGGACCAAAATAGTAAAAGATGTTCATAATGATGAGCACAATGACCCCTTAAGAGGTTGTGCGTTAATTCTGGGACATGTTGTAGATATAAGTTCCAGGTCAGCGTCAATATCTCGCAGCTCCGGTCGCTTGGATGGCAGGCAGTAGTGGACCAGTACGAGGACGGGGCTGCAGTGTCTCGCGTCGAACTGGATTAGGAGGAGTGTCAGATTTTATCGGATTAAATTGTTTAGGTTTTGAAATAAAACGATTCTATATTAGAAAATTTAGTATATCAATTTTCACAATTATAGCCATACGTCTATGATATAAAAACAAATGTGTAAACATAAATCTTTAATTACAAATTCAACGATAATACTTCCCCAAGGAGCAAGCACCAATTTTAAAGATTTTTTTTTTTTATAGAAGATAAGTAAATTTTGAGGAATCACTCGCTAGCCTCATCAAAGTAAATTAAATTAAATAACATAGTCTTTTAAAATAATACCTGCACTTGAAATTTTTTATAATACTTTCGGTTTACATAAGGTGAGCGAGTGACGATTTATTATTTTACGTCGGTTGAGCCGACGATATTATTACCCCGAATTTTTGCAACACGGAGATAAATTCGTATCCTTTAGGATAGGATACTACGGAATAATTACTCATACTAAGTGTTCGAGATAACTTACTAAAACCGTTTATAGGATAAGAAAGCCTGGCAATCACGAAAATTACGTTAGTGTATAAATATATTTTAGGACTCACTACAATAATTATTTGGTTTAGTGCACAGCAAGTTTATTTAAAAGCTCTAATAGTACAACAAAAATAATATAACAATATTTTAAATAGTTTAATTATATATATTATAAATAATTATATATTGATTGGCAGGCTTCCTCGGACATAAAAGCTTACGATATAGTGAGAATCGACATCTACTCGTCAGGACTAGACACTAGAAAGTCTGAAATGAGTATACAAACACACGAAAGAAATGCATGCATTCTTCTTATAATAATAAATGGAATCACTTTATGATATCCGAAACTAACAGAGTCAATATATACAACAAAATAATTAATGAAAATATCAATGTTGTTTTTATGACGAAATGGACATTGTCAAAAATGTTCTGTTCAGAATGTTCTAAGTGCGTTTCAACAAATAGTTACTATGTTAGAATGTTGGCTGTCAAGATGGTAGATGTCGGAAGACGTTTCTGCAGATTTTATAAGGTTTCTGTGTCAGAATCATGCCCAAAAAATTAAGTGGTGAAAACCAGATGGTGTTGAAAATGAAGAACTTTTTTGAGCGTGAAAAAAAATTGTGAGTCGTCACGGGACGCCTGGCAGATGTGAAACATCGAAATCAAACAAACAAACATCGAAAAAAAGGTCAGGGTCCCGTAGCGGGGGGACCGGGCACGCGGAGTGAGCGGTGAATCGCCACGGGGCATGCGTCGCCCCGCCAGAAATCGGTTTTACGTGCGCCTATAGATGTTTCACATCAAAAACTTAACTAGGCCCCACTTATTCCGTTATGCGTTCAGGCTCGTGTTGCCGCCAAAGGTAGTCTAAGTCTAAAACCCTCCACTGCTTAAATGTGAGATCAGTTTTTGCCTACCATATGTAAGAATGATACATCCTGGAAGCTGATCCCATCATAGGCTAGGCAGATGATGATGTAACACATTTCATTTACAAAAGTAAGTAATTCAGGTAGATTTTTTAGATAGGTACTTCATGAGTAATACTTTGTAAACCTTGGTTTTTATTTTAGGTGTATCTAAACAGTGTCAAAGATAACTAAAGAAGGCGAAACGCACGTCGACAAAAATTTCGAATCCGCGCAAAAAGTGGTTATAGACATTAAAACTATCGAACTGTGTGATTTCGAACGCTGTGTTATAAAAGGCAAAAATACATTGAATTTCATTATTTTAGATCCTAAAAAAGGTACTGATGTAGAGATTTGATATTGTCGCCTGGCGTTATCGGTATCTGGATGAACTAAGAAAGAATCGTCTTAGAATCCAGCGACCGGTTGTGTATTTGGACGAGACTTAAAATACGCGCAACGTATTGCGCAGGCAAATGTTGGCAAAGTGAATAAAATCGATCGACGGTAAAAAAGGATCTCAGTCGCAAGCAGCCGACTATCACGACGATATGAATAAGTAGAGCCAATTTAAAAAAATGCCTTGATGAAAAGCTTTTACCGAATCTGCCCCCTCCCCAGTCAATTGTGGTCGTGGATACTGCCTCCTACCATACCGCAGCGATCAACAAGGCACCAGTGGGTGCCTTGTTGATGCAAGCACAAAGGCTGAAATGCAAAATTGGATTCTAAGTAAAGTTCTTGCTTATTTTACAGACTCTGGTAAAAGGTCAGTCATTTGAAGTCATCAAAGAGCACAAAGAGCCGCCTATACATGAGGCAGACCAGATATTGGAAGAGCATGGTCCCTAAAGTGGCAAGGCTTAAGATTCCGCTATATATGAGGCAGACCAGATATTGGAAAAGCATGGTCATAAAGTAACAAGGCTTTCTGATCTTAGTTATATTATAGTAATCTTAGCTTCACAAAACTAGGGTTTTCAAGATAACTGTAAAATTGATAAGTCATACGACTATCACCATCACATAAAATTCATTGTACATAGATATTATTACGAAATAAAAAAAAACCCTAATTTCAAGGAAACACATTTTGTATACCGTATTGCCGCCAGCTTAACGGCATAGGAACTATTAGCTGAAACGCACTTTAAAATGTTGGAAGTAAATAAAAACATTGAGATGGGAGATCAACGTAGGACCTGTGGATTTGCGCAAATTATAATATTTGCCTATTACTTATTACGTGCATTTTCTAGATTTTATCACATTTTTTTCCATAATTAGATCCACAGCTAATTTACGAAATAAATATTCACAAAAATTAGGTATATTATACCCACCACTATAAAAATAAATATTTTGGTGTGCTAATACTTTTAAGATAAATCAGCTAAATTAGTTTGAAGAGTGAAGTTCGCTAAAATAAGAGTTTTATAGGACGGACACGTCGCGCAGCTCGTAGCATGACGCGCTCACTCGTGACTCGCATCTCCCTCAATAAAGGATCGCCGACGCGTCCGCAGCGGCCTCGGTTCTCACAGCTGCCATATCGTGCGTTTCGACCGGTTCGCTCGCGTGAGTGCGTATCGTGTAAAAGTAGTTCGTGCCTGTCACCTACCTATTTCGTTAGAAACAATTTTTGTAGTGTTGTGTGCGATGTAAAAGTGGCGTGTGAGGCGAGCGAACCTGGCGACGAGAGTTACTCGGGCTCGGGCGAGTCGGGCGCGTCTACGGCGGCCACGGTGGTGCCGCCGGCTGCGCGCACCTTCTTCAAGTAGCTCACGCTGTCGAACTCCAGGCAACTCTGTCGGACACGATAGCACATTTATCGACGGACGCCTTCCATGTTGCACACCGAATGAGTTAGTGCTTGCGAGTGTTTGTGTTAGTTTCTTCTGGAAGCGTACCGCCTCTGTGAGGTTATTTACAAGAAAATCCCGATCACCACAGGGTTAAGAGTTTTATGTGGATTAGTTAGGAGGTAAGCGTAAGAACAGGCAAAAGACGAAGGTATTTTGAATTTTTTATATTTTTAAACCATAAATTGACAATCAATAATTGTAAGGAAATAACACTGGTAATTTTAATGCTTACTCAAATTAAAAAAACAATAACAACAAATGAACACAACAGATAATCAACTGATACAATTTAGATCTTCACTCAAGTTAAAGGTGAACAGTCTACCTGTAGCGATCCCCTCTCGAATACCCATTCTGTCCGAGCAGCATGAACAAAGAGACATCACAAATTTATATTAGCATTGTTAATAAACTCTTAATAAACCTTTCAAAACTGTTTATTCATGTAAATAACTTTGCGTAAAATATTTATCAATATTATTCTGTCAATAAACACCTTTATATATTAGTAATAAAAAATTCTTCCATTAACTCAATAATGAAAAATATTTTTTTTCTAAAACGATAAAGAATTTTCAGTTAATAATGGTCAGATTCTTATCCTCAGTCAGTCTTTACATTAGCATGACGGTAGGGTAGTCTACGGTGAAACGTTAATAAAAATTCTTCCATTAATTCAATAATTAAAAATATTTTCTTTTCTAAAACGATGAAGAATTTCCAGTGCTTTAATGGTCAGATTCTTATCCTCAGTCAGTCTTCACATTGGCATGACGGTTGGGTAGTCTACGGTGAAACGTCAATAGTGGCATTCGAAATGGTGAGCGGCTAACTTTTCGTCGCCACCTCCGAACTCTGTAAAGGCCACTCCCCACATAATTCTAGCGTCAGTCTTATTATTTACTTACAACTTACGTTACTGAGATCAACATTTTTCCTAATTAAGAATCGCTTATAATTTAACCTAGCGTTACGCTTAACCTTTTGAACGCCAATGTCGGCTATAGCCGACATGAGCAAGCGTGCCCTGTGCGCCAACGACGGCTATACTCGACAAAAAACAGGTCGCAGAAAAATACAAAATAAACCTATTAAATCATTACTTTTATGTATTTTATTGATACACCTTGAAAGCTGAATGTCTAAACATTATTTAGTTGCATACAGTAAACAAAAATGCATATTCCTCATTTAAATATTTGATGATAAAAAGTAAAATAATTTATGGTTAAAAAAGTAAGTCCCATGACGCCAATGTCGTGCAGAGCCGACTGCTAGTGATGTAGTATCATGTTGACGTATATTATATTCTTAAATTAATTTAGGTAACTTAAGGTATTGTAATATTTGTCATTACAGTTTTTATTGTTCTAACAAAATATAAACGATTGTAAGCACTGAGAAAAAAGTAGTTTTACTATATTAAAAACTGAAACATAGTTGCGTAAATACATTTTCGATATTCCCTTATCGCCAATCATGCGCATCCCTAGCAAGCTCTCGATAAGCAGTCCCCTCTGCGCCATTGTCGGCAGAAGTCGACTGACTCGTGACGTCGTAAGCGTATAAAGTGAATTTTAGTGCGGGAAATATGGAACAACAAGAAGTATTTACCACTGAACAATTATTACGTATCTTGGAAGGTACTGAAGACGATGAGTTTTCTGAATCTTTAGATGAAGATGATTTAGAGGTAAGTTAATTTTAATTTAAAGTTATGTTTTGCTTTACATGTAAGTATGTACATACTTAATTGGTTATTATATTCTAAAGAGTGCTCTCTTATTTCGCCTACTCGCTTACATTTTGTAAGGGTAACAGTAAAAGTGCCGGCCGCTGCGCTGCCACTTCGGTGTGAATCTGCCGTGTTTCATAAATCAGAAACAATTATGAATAGTTTACATAAATATGCATTTGTAGTTACTAACAAATGAAATGAAACACCATAGATGTCTACAATTTATTTAATTTAACAAACTTTTACAAAATGAGCATACCTAATAATAATATTTTATGTTGACTTACAATATTACCTACAATAACAAGTAATAAATCCCTATTGTATCACGCATGAGCTTCGACGCGAGTTTGCCGGCAAACATGTTCCTACTTGTCGAACCTAACTTAAAAAAAATTGAAAATTGTTTATTTGCATTATGCTAATCAGTCTTGTAAGAATCAAATAGTAACAATACAAAATTATTTGGGAACTTAATCATGAAATAATAATTAAAAACAAATAATCAAACCTTTTGATTGATTGAATCAAACCTTAATTAACCTTAATCAAAATTTAATCAATTTTCTTGTACCGTATATTTAATGGTAAAGGATTTTCATCTTCGTCAGAAGGACATTCTGGTATGAAATCAACACTTTCGGATAAATCGGAATCACCCCGGTATATTCTGATTAAATTAATTATTTGCGCGTACAAATTAGTACGCCTATCTTCTGGTACTCTTTCCATTTCAAATGCGATTAATCTGGAGAAATTTTCGTTCCTCTCATCTGAAGGGCGTTGATTATAGAAGTCCACTCTGGACAATGCGCCTGGTTCAAATAATATATTGTTTTTGTTACGAGCCACGTAAGGCTCATTGACTGTTTGTGTGGCTACTTCTTTTTTTATTGTATCTTCTTTGCAACGAAGCTTTATATACCCAGATAGTATCGACGGAGATCCTGATCGTTTTTGTGACATTGTTTTAATCCTGAAATTAAACAAATGATTCAGATAATAAATGATTATAATAAGTAAATAAATGATAATAGTACTTGATTATACTTACCTACTTGTTATATTTATTGTCAGTGTGAAATCAAACTAATATAAGTACAATATATTTATTTTGCCAAATTATTTAACTGCGACACACAAATATAACTTCACGCAGACGAAATTTTATAAATAATATTCGGCGAATTGTCATTAGCTGGTTTCAGTATTACCAGATTAGATTTTTAATTTACCATCAATTCATATAAAATACAGTATACAAAAATATACAATTAAATACAGTAGACTATAGAAAAATTACTATCAGGATTTTTTGAAATACTTTTTTAGATATTTAGGTGAATTTTTATTTATTATAAATGTTTGATTTTAAACGATTAAACAAACAAACTTCCTAAATTTATATGGTTGTGTTATTTGATCACAAATATTTAATTAGTGGTTTATGCGTTACAGCCGACGATTGCTGGTCACCAAGAACTGTCTGATGAAACGCCCTCAACTTCTGGACATGATCGTCATTACAGAAATCGTGAGACAGAACAGTTTAAGTGGACTACAGAAGGACGGCCACCAGAAGTTGCCGCTTTTGATGACTTTTCATCTGGATTGCATTTTACTCCCTCTGAAAATTTTACTGAACTCGACGTGTTTCAACATTTTATGGACAATGATTTTATGTCATTCATTGTCGAAATGACAAATAAATTTCACAACAATTTTCTGTTGAAAGTAGACTTACGAATGCATTCACGCCTGCATAGATGGTATGATGTTACAGTCCCAGAAATGCAATGTTTTTTAACAATTATGATGCTGATGACCCGAAATCGTCATTTGACTATTGAAGAACATTGGTCGACAGATATTTTATTAAATGCCCCCATTTTTTCTAAATTAATGTCACGAAATAGATTTTGCATGATTTTAGGCATGCTACATTTTTCCCGGCCAAATGAAGAAAATTCAATTCTTTCTAAAATAGAAGCATGTGTCGCTCACGCGAGAGGAAAATTTAAAAGTATCATTACGCCGTATAGAGATGTGTGTATAGATGAAAGTATTGTTCCTTTCAAGGGCCGTTTAACAATTAAACAATACTTACCAAAAAAAAGAAATAGATTTGGGGTAAAATTATTTGTTTTATGCGATGTACATTCCGGTTTAATAATAGACTTTATAGTTTACTGTGGTGCAGCTACAGATATTGACGATCCAGCAAATTTAGGCGTTGGGGGAGCCGTTGTATCGTCTTTACTGAAAGACTTTTTTGGCTCAAACCGTCATTTGTATGTAGATAATTGGTACACAAGTCCACTATTATTTAAATATTTATATGATAACAACATTTATGCTTGCGGTACTGTAAAACAAAATAGAAAGTTTATGGCTAATTTAAGCAGAAAACTAAATCTACATGAAATGGAAACGCAGTATTCTGGATCCCTTATGGCATGTAAATGGAGGGACAAAAAATATATATACATGTTATCAACCATTCATGATAATTCCATGGAACCATCAGCTAGAATAAATAGAAAAACGGGTTTACCAGTCATGAAACCTAAAGCTGTTTTAGACTACTCTAAAAATATGGGTAGTGTTGATACTGCAGACATGTTGTTATCGTCACTTCAGTGCATACGAAAAACAGTAAAATGGTACAAAAAACTATTCTTTCATATATTTGATATGCACCTTTTAAATGCATTTTTTTGTTTTAAAATGATAAAAGGTATACCGAATTTAGCATTTGCCGACTTCCAACTGAGCCTAATTCGGCAAATGATAGATTGTTACAACACTGCTAACGTTTTAGAAAGACCCATAAGAACTGGACGAGGTTTTAACAATCCCCTTAGCATATTACCCGGCAATGCAAAAGACCACATGCCTACTCGCATAGCAAAACATCAAAGATGTAAGTTCTGTGCAATAAAAAAAAAACGAAAGGAGACTCGCTACTGGTGTAAAATATGTAACGTTTATCTTTGTGCTGCACCATGTTTCGAAAAATATCACAATAAATAGATATTTTATTGTTGTATAACATGTTGATTTTTAACAAAATATGTGATTTTAATGTTGATCTGTGATATTTAAAATTATCTATATACAATTGTTGATTATTATAAGAATATTATTATTTTTCTGTGTCATTTTATCGTTACAAGACTGACTATTGAGTACCTATGATAATTAATATAACTGACATTTGTATGTTTTGAATTTTTATAGATTTTTACGAGATTTAGGACTAATTAAAAAAATGGTTTAGTAAATTTTATTTTCAGTATTTCATTTTAAGAGATATTTCTATTATTGCAACACTATTACACTATACCTAATTATGTACTATTGTTGATATTTTATAAGTATTTTTAGTGAGTTTTGTAGTTTTTGAACACTGATCAGTGAGCATTTATAATTGTTGATTGTTGATCCTTTAATGTTTAATTAGGTTAGATACGAGAAACTAAATAATGTATCTATTTTAAGAATATAAATATCGTTATACTTAAAAATCGTTACGTATATACTACGCAATTTCATACGAAAATTTTGATTTATTTTATACATATAATTAATCTGATTAGTGAGAATATTAGAAAGTTCCTGTTATAAAAATTGTTGCTATGTAATAATATCACGTGATAATATTATTCATAAGTGACATGTAAGTAATATGATCTCAAAGTAATTATTAATAATATAACTCAATAATTAAACTAAATGATTGGTAAATAAATAGTTTTATTTGCATTCAATCCATTAACAACCCAAATTGTTGCAATAAGTGTAAATTTCAAGAATAATAAAAACAAACTACTGTGGCCTTTGAATTTAATTAGATACTAACATCGATAAACTGTATGACACTATGGTACAACTCTAATGTACATGCAACGATGTCTTATAAAAGACTCGTCGACGGCGCCAATGTCGGCTATTCCCGACAGTGAGGTACATCAGTACGGAGAATAGTGCTGTACCTAGAGTTATTTTCATTTTAACTGTTGTGTGTCTTAATCATTGTTTTTATGTTATTAACAACTTCGGAACTACTTGAGTGGAACGTTGTAAAATATTTAATATTGGAATGTTCTTTTTAACATATTAATGATCGACCATTTATCTGGCAAGTATTGATAAAAAAAATAATAATAATGGGTATCGATATAATGTTGAAATCCCTATTTTTTTGTAGGTATTTAATTAAGATTTTCGGGCTTGGCGTACAGGGCATAGGAATACCGATATGGCGTGGCGGTGAAAAGGTTAATCGGCTAATGGTGGGCCGGGGCTAGAGCCCGGAGACGGTTGAGAGATGCGCGGGACTAGAAATTTTCGACTAACCTAACTATAAATATGAGGTGATACCTCGAGATACTTGGAACATAGCTTGTTTCATGCACCTTCATGCACCACCATGCACCATCATGCACACGCATTAGAAAAGCGGGTGAAAACAAAAGCAAGCCGGGTGCAGGTCGCAAGCGTCGAGGGAGTGAGGGAGAGAGAGAGATAGAGAGGGGCGGGCTTAGTAGAAGTTGCGGCACAGCAGCGCGGCCAGGTAGTTGGGGTGGTGCAGCGGCGCCCACACACGGAAGGGCAGCACGCGCGCGGGCGGCCGGCGCGCGCTCAGCGTTACCTTGCGCGCCAGCTCGGGCGGGAAGGCGGCCAGGCCGCTGGGCGGCAGCTTGCTGAGCGGCGAGTCGGCGTACTGCACCAGCGTCTCGTACGAGTACGTCTGCCGCGACCCCGCTCCGCCTGTAACGTGCGCACCCAGGTCAGCGCCTGCCACACGAGCCTAGCCGGCGAGACCATATTCCAATTTGTAGGTATTGCTTATTTGTGATCAGTATAAACTAAACACACTAGCGTTTTAGTGTCGGTAAAAGAACAGTCGAACAATTTTTAAGGCAAATTCAATAACTCAGTCTGAGTTTACAATTATATGCAATGCAAGCAAAAAAACACATTCACGTGCAAATCATTTATAAATTGTTGCAAGCCGTCATGAAGTTAAAGCACTTTCGAATGCATTCTTATTATAATTATTAGTAAATGCTTTTTATGCAATAAACGAATAATTATTAGTTACCATTTTTGACTGACTGTTGCATAGATATTTTTATGGAATGATATGGGCATGAACAATATTAGCACAATATGAAATGGCTTAAATGTTATACGACAGAGACTCTTACAAAATAATATCTAGGTCTATGGACATGCAAAACTTGGTCGAATTTATGGAAACAAAATAAATGAATGACACAGATTAACACTGTTTATAAAACGGCGTTTTCGAATCGGAAGGACCAATATATCGAAACTATAAGTGCTTACGCATTGGCACATCGTGAAATGTTAAATCAAAATCGACATAAGTACTAAGCTAATGGTAATATGAATAAATAAATATTATTTCATAGTTATATTTGTATTGATTCGTATGTTCTTCAGTTATTTTTTCCCTAGGCTGAAGATTTCCCATAGGTACTATAATAGCAACATTAAGTATGTAATAAATCATCCCCATTTTTTATAAATTGTTCATATTTCTTGGACGTAAAAGAGCTATGTCGAGCGTAAATTTGCGCCTTGTAAATTGTTTTATGTATTTCTAATTTAATTTCTTATTTGTTCTATGTTGTTTAGTTTCATAAGATCATAAGTTAAGCCAGACTAATAGCCCAGGAAAACGACATATTCTGCGAAAAAAATTCTAGTGCAGAAATTTCACTAGGATTATTTATTCAGACATTCAGTATTTCTAAATACTGTGTGAAAAGTCCATCGAGATAACAATTGCGACAAAAAAAATTGGTATCAAGGACCAGAAGATCAGTTTATTGCAAAAATCTCCTAAACTATTGCTATGTTATGTTAATTTATGCTACCACAAGTTTATTCCTTATTAAATTTTGCACAAAAATGTCACCCAAGATTCATTTAGGACCAGTAGTTCTCGAGATATACAAGCTTCGAGTGTGTGTTTGTGTAGGGATGCATTTGTTTCCGCACCAGCTTTAAAGACGCGTTTTCCTTTGACTTGATATTGTAGGCCTAACCCATGAATTGTGAATTATGACAGCATTTTATTTATAATTAGCTGCTGTCCGCGACTTCTAAAATAAAAGTAGCATAAGTTACTCCTTATAACATCAGCTATCTGCCACTGAATTCCGGCAAAATCAGTCCAGCCGTTTTGGAGATTACCCGAAGCAAACAGACAAAAATATAAGCTCTCGATAAAGTGCAATATGCTTGCGCGCAGATTTTCCCTTTGTAGCACGTGTGTTTCAAATAGACGGTCTGTGCCTTCTGCCTGTTTTTACACTTGCCAGCTATGGACAAAATTTAAGTCTATACTTAGTACCCACCGCATCTCTTAATGAAATTTCCGGGGTTCTGTAGCGCGTCGAGCATGTTCGGTGAAGCGAGACTTTCATGCCGTTATTTGATCGCACATAGGCTCGTTTTTCAGCACTCTTAGTCTCGAGTAGAGTACTCGAGTTTGTATTGTTTTTTTGAGCATAAAAACAACATCTTATTGGCATAACACAACATTCAGAACAGTAATTTGCGCCGTACTTGATTGACATTTTATAAGCCGTATGATTCGGGATTCAAGATCGAGATTGATACTATGAGAATCTTGTCAAGGACTTGTGCAAAAGAAAATTGTTCTAACACAAATTGACGTAAAATCAATATTTTACATGGAGTTTATATGGACTTTTCACACAGTAATTATAATGTCTGAATAAAGATAATCCCGGTGATAAATCATTACTAGGATTAATTTCGCAAATTTGCGTTAAACTTATTTTCCTGGGCTGAAACTTCCAAGTTTCAAAAGATAAAATAGGAAAAAAAAAAGAATGTACACTGCACAATAGCTCGAGATAGTGTGTGTGTGTCTGTAATCATTCAAATAAATAATACAAAAAATATGGTTTTGATCAATTCATAACCATTCCTTGTAATGCTACCAAATGATTCATTCATCAGTTATTATTTACTGTTGCATATTGATTATTATCGCAACAGCAATGAATGGGGTTAAAAACTGAAAACTCGCTTGTGAGATGGCAGCACTGCTGAGTGTTCCTTGACAGCTATTATTGTTTTTCTAATGTTTATACAAATTAATAACTTTCGTGCCCATTGAGGGACCACATTTTAATATATTATGCGATAAAAATATATGCGTCTTGGAGTAATCGTCTACATCTTCTAGTCCGGTCGGCTTCTAGTCCTGGATATGCAGCTGAATACCAGTATTTTACATGGAGCTGCTGCTTATCAGACTTCCACAACCTAGTTACTGGGTAATACGATACCCCTTGGTAAGACTGATTGTCAGACTTTTGGGCTTTTGACGACCTATAACGACTGCCAAAGATCAACGGATGACAGCCGGGACCAACGGCTTAACTTGCTTTCCGAGGCACGGAGGGGTCTTGGTATGTAAAGATAGACCCATCCACGGATCAACCACGGCAAGCGTAGCTTAACCCGATCAATCGACCCGTGCGGCTGTTTCTTCTTAGCCACAACCCCTACTAGTAACCGTCCATTAGTAAAAAAAGACATTTAGTGGAAAATAACTGGCTTTGCCATATTTTCTTTGCAGAGCTTTCTCGCATAGTTTTCTGTCTTCAATGTTTGGAAAATAAGTGTATTCCCGTTTTATTTGCAATCAACAGCTTTGTTAAGGGCAATAGTATTTATTCGTAAAAGAGGTTGCTAGCTGTCAAATCCATGGAACACTCGACAGTAGTGACATCTGGAACAAGCAAGTGGCAGTGGCTTTTATCCCCATTGCTAAGGGGCCGCCTCCAAGAGCGAGAGAATCGCGACGGATTTGCGCTGCTACGTCTGGTAATCTCCACGAACGAGCGACTCGTTACGGAATCGCCGCGTGTCCGCGGCGACAAGTAAGGGTATCGCCGCGTTGGGACGCCTACGTTAAGACAGCGCGCTCACCGTGCTCTCGCAGCGCCACGTTCCACGGCGAGAGCGCGGCAATACGATGACGTTTCGTTAGCACTCAGTCACTCGTCGCATCGCCGCGATTCGTTCGCTCGTGGAGGCGGCCTAATTGATGGTAGACGGGCCAAAATAGTGTGTTGTTGAGTAGGTGTGAGTTACCTTGATTCTTGTCAATGCTGGTGGCGCGCGAGAAGCGCGGGCGGCGCGGCGTGGCGTCCGAGTCCCCGGCCGCTGCACACCACACGTCACAGTCACACGCCACACACGACGCACGGCCGCCTAACTACTCTATACCGCCACAACCACACCCGCAACACGCGCCGCACCATCACCGCACCACGCCTTGTTCGCTAATACCTACTAGTTATTCAATATCTACTTGTTTTATGTTTAAATGAAAAGGTAACTTAAAAACAATTAAAATGTAATAGTTTTTATTTTCAAACAAGGGAGTGGTACAATTTTAATGTGGTGAAGTTGCTTCAGTATAGAATATTTTAGGTTAAGCATTTATGGCAGATAGTAGTGATTACTAATGATTTGTTACGAATGTTCAATGTTGAATGACTTAAAAAAAAATACTCTGCCACGACCGTGAATCGAGGTGGTTTGAAGATAAATATAAAATATCAGTGACATAAATATACATAATAAATATTTACTTTTACAATCCAAAATTAAATACTTGAGAAATGAGTCTAAACACTGAGTCTGAAAGAAATGATTTCAAATTCGATGTAATGAGGATGTTGAATATATATTTTTCTAAATAAAAGTTAACATGCTTCAGTCAGTCTAATCCTGCCTATAGTAGACCTGCCTAACTGTCTTGTTAAAAAACTGCACACCATCACTGTAAGTGCGTTCATGCTTCCAAATTGAATTGAAACTCCTGCACTAACTACCATTTCATGCTCTTTTAAAACATTATAGTACTTATAGAAAATGGCACCTCGTGATCCTTAGTATTTTTGTGAATAGATGGCGGAAAAACATTCAGAAGCCAATTTTTCAAAACAATGTTCTGTGAGTTTCATGCGATCGAGAACATAAACGAAAGACTCGTCGACCATTATGCTTACTGCTGGCAAAAGTTATTAAAGCGCCAGAAACTCCTAGAGCACTCTTTGAAACATTAAACTTTAGCTTTCCAGAAATGAGCAAACTGTAATCGTAGACCGATGCCGTCAACTAGTCGAGTTCCTCCACCGGGCGCGGGCGACAGTGAGAGAGCGAGAGAGCGAGAATGCGGTGTTACCGGCGTGGTCGTGGTCGGCGACGAACACGTCGTCGTCGGCCCCGTTGAGCGCGGCGTCGTCGCGCAGCAGCAGGGCGGCGGCGGGCCGCTGCGACAGCGTGAAGAAGTCTCCCGAGCCCGCGCCCATCGCCTCCAGCGCGCCCGCGCTCTCGAAGTACTCATCTAACACTAACTTCGCAGTCTGCAATTCACCAAAAGTACGAGCTGTAGCCAGGGACCATTTTGGTTTCATTCATTGAAAGGGTTTTCGATAGGGTTTTTCTAAGCTGTTAAACAAACACCCATACGATATGGGTAACCCTTATGAACAGCTTAAATTAAATTTTGGTAACCCATTGAAAGGGTTTTCGATAAAAACCCATACAGTGTGGGTAACCCTTTTGAACGGCTTAATTTAAGCCATTCAAAATTACCCATACCGTATGGATTTTTCTAAAATGGTCCCTGGGTAGAATAGAGATAGAATTGGTCATGCTACGCGTGCTGGGCGGATATCGAAATAACATAATATTATGATTTTTTCATGTTACTGGGTTTCAAGTAGGTATAGAACCCATTGAATGGGTTATCATGTAGCCCTTTCAATGGGTTTCCAGTATAAAACCCTTTCAATGGGTTACATCATGATAAAGGTAACCCATTGAATGGGTTACCCCTTCGAAAGGCTTAACTCTTAACCGGTGTTGTTGTTTAAAAAAGGACTCACCTTTACAAGATCCAAATTTTGGCCCGTGATCTTAATGGAATGTTGCCCGAAAGTCACAGTGTACTTATACTCCCCCAGTGCGGCGTCATTCGTCGAGAAGCTATGAAGCAGAGCCCGGGCATTGTGTGGGGATTTCTAAAATAAATTAAATTATGACAAACTGTAGGCTAACCACGTAAGGCATTAAGCGTGGCGGACTGTTTGATTTGTCCATTGGAACAAGTAAATTTTCTTTGAATTATGAATTTTGAATGGCAATAAATATTACACTTCTGTCACAAACTATGATCGTATCATGTCATGTTGTCATGCATGATTGTTATCTTATGAGCGTTTATACCTTCAGCATTTCATACAAACTTTCAAGCCCTTGTTTTCGAAATGACTGAACCGATTTTAATGAAACTTGCCGTTGCCGTTCCGTAAGGCAAAATAATTTCTTAAGGTATTTGTTCGTTATAATATAAATAAGTATGTTACATGACTTTACCTAAATTAATAAAAATGGTGAATGGTTTCAATTAGCCTATTTAACTTAATTTTTACAGTAATACGTAATCAATGTACGGTATTGTATGGCCCACGTGATCGTGGGTTTAAGCCGATTTAAAACGGGTTTTAAACCATTGATTTCGGTTTAAAACTGTTTATTTACAACTCTAATCAGGATACAAAGGTCTAAAAAGTTAGTAAAGAACATTTTTGAAAAATAGTGTTACAGCCAAATTAGACCAATTTTAAATTTTCCATAGAAACAGATTTGCAGTTATCTGTTTTTAAATAAGACATTTTCGAAAATGTTCTTTACTAACTTTTTAGAACTTTGCATCCTGCTTATGCGTATGAAGTTTCATTAAAATCGGTTCAGTCATTTCGAAAAACAAGGGCTTGAAAGTTTGTATGAAAAGCCCTAAGGTGTAAACGATCTTAAGGACCAAAGTTATGTCTGGACTTAAAAGAGACGAGTTTGTGTCGGTATTTCTTCTCAGAGTTGTCGGATAGGAAACACCGATCAATTAAGACGTGTAAACATTTTTTTTTTAACCAATTTACAGAAATAAATATCATTGATCATTGACCTCTTGCGCGCGCGGCGCGTCGTCGGAGCCGGCGGAGTCGAGCGAGGCGCGCGAGCCGGCCAGCTGCGCCTCCAGCGCGCCCTCCAGGCGCACGGGCGACGCGTTGCGCCGGATCGTGTCTCCGATCAGGTGCTTGGCGTGGCTGCAACACACGACAAATCACACATGAATTCAAAATCGGACAAGTATTAGGTGAAAATCGTGTGGCGAGTTCCTTTTCTATAAAAAAAACCGGCCAAGTGCATGTCGGACCACGCACAATGAAGGGTTCCGTAGTTGGGAT
Organism: Tiliacea aurago; assembly: GCA_948098905.1. Lineage (NCBI taxonomy): Eukaryota > Metazoa > Arthropoda > Insecta > Lepidoptera > Noctuidae > Tiliacea > Tiliacea aurago. The sequence continues at coordinate 20,204,406 of OX402581.1, read as the reverse complement.
GAATTTATCCCAAAAACAAACTTAACATTGTAGTTGAAAAACATGCTCTCCCATACATCGATATACGTTACGGTCAATTCTCCAACTGCAAATTTAAGTTGGTCGACTATTACTCGTTAACTTGTGAAGCCTACTTAGCTGTGATAGTTTTCCTTTTAATTTCGTTATATATACTATTGCCATGAATTTTTTCACATATCCAAAACCAACCATTTAGCTGGCAGGAGGGGGGGACACTTGACTCTAACAAAAAATAGCACTTTAAAGCTTAATATTACGCAAACGGATCCCTGAATTGAAAAATGGTTTTGCCAAACCAACAATATTTTTGAACGGCCTATCCAACGATACCCCACACCATGGAATAGAGGAGAAAAAAAAATATCATCCCTATTTCACGTGTAAGGGAGGCCCTAAAAAAAATGTTTTTCATAATTTTATTTTACCATTTTTTCGGCATGATTAATATGTATACCCATGCCAAATTACAGCTTTCTAGGACTAAGCGTCTCTGAGCTAAGCTGGGGACAGACGGACGGACGGACGGACAGACAGACAGACAGACAGACAGACGGACATGGCGAAACTATAAGGGTTCCTTGTTTACTACGGAACCCTAAAAAGGAAGTCGCTAACAGAGTGGATTTTTTTTTAAACTAAAATTTCTTTACGCACGCTTGACTTGGGGAGTAAGCTGGTGAATGAGTGACGAGAGCGTTACGGAAGCGAGCGAACGGAAGTTGAGAGGGAGATATAAGTTAGTGAAGATAGGAAGAGAGTTACGTTTCGTATATTACTTGTGAGCAAGAGACTAGGGGCAAGAGAGAGGTGCGAGCACACATTTTCTTTCTCTTTCTCTCATAGCCAGTTGCGTGTCGTATATCTAAGACACAGTGCAGGCCTATTGTTGTAAGTATAATTTGTATTACTATTTGTAAGTTTTACTTCAGTTGTGTGGTCTAAAGCACACTCGTTTGTTCTTTCTTAAGGAACTTTCCACTCTGTTCCTCACACCTCAATAATCGAAAGAATTTTCTGCTTATATCTCTTGGGTTCATTTCAGCCGAAAGACGTCCACTGCTGGACATAGGCCTCCCCAAAGGGGGGGGGGGGGGTGTTTCCCATAATCGCCACGCTTGGCAGGCGGATTGGCGATCGCAGTTTGGTGTTAAAATGCATAGAGAACGCTGCTGCCCATTCTCTAGTAAGTCCCTTAGTCGCCTTTTACGACACCCACGGTAAGAAATGAGGTGATGCTATTCTTTACGTCTGGCACCACACGGAACATCTCTTGGGTAAATAAGTATAAACAAAAAATGTGTAAATCAAACTCACTTTACATTCTCCTCGTTCGGCCCAGTGATCTGCACGAGACGCTCCTTTGCACCGGGACTCACTGAAATCATTAACATCCCTGTGACTGACAAGCTCACACAAGTTGACATTATTAGTCTTTATTATTAGTATGGAGTTGATAAGCTCATAGCTAGTTGCGATTAATAGGCGGTGAAATATGACTTTATTTTGAAAATTAATAACTCATGTAAACCATTCCCAAAAAATTATGAATGTTGTAACATTAGTAGGAGATTAAAGTTTCTAAGGGTATATAATTATAACCTAATGTTTAATTTAGTTTCAGACCGATAACAGTACGATGGTTAAGGGGCCGGCGTAGCATGTGTAGTTCATACAAACGTAATACCAAAATAATTTGTAAATCAAACATATTCTTTAGGTGGTGTGTATTTATTTCGATTGGATTACAGAATATCTATGTTCCCAAATATATATTTTCAAACGACAATGATATAAAGACAAGATATGAGGAATTTAAATTTTCTATAGAAAACTTATTTTTCTCATAACTCTTGTTTAAATCAGTGTCCATTCAAAATATATATTTGGGAACCTAGATATTCTGGATTCGAATCGGAATAAAGACACACTACCTTAATTTTTTTTTAATTTACAAATTATTTTGGTATTACGTGTGTATGAACTACGCATCCATCACCGGCCTCTTAAGGTGATTTATGTGTTAAAATAATGGATAGTAAAGATCTTTTGTTAGAGAAAACAGAGGAGATGGGAAGAGCCCGCCACACCATGCGCAAGCGCCTCACAGCACAGCCCGCACCGTGCGTTCATACCTCGCTGAAACGATATAATCGTGTCACTTAGCTCCTCGATCATGTGCACCCTCCTGCCCTTGATACCCATCACTGTAACACCACAACACAACTTCAGATACGCCGCCAGAGGGCTCTCCTGTAGCAACCACCCAAATTCCTTGTTTTCAACTTCACTTTATAATAATCCAATCAAACATTACATTTAGAACTTAATTGGATGCTAAGACATGTTGATAGCAAGATCTAAAGGCACTTTAGAAATTGAAATAAAGCATTTGAATCATTTTTGTATCAGTATACAATACATAATATACAGTTTCGATTCCTTCTTATCGCCATGCACTATCGAAGTACATAATACGAACTAGTCTAAGTAATACAAAACAGATAAGCATAATATCGACCTCAGTCATGCATCGTTTGTCCCCGATTTATCGACAAATAATCGCAAAATGTTCAACATGCAAGTTCCCATTTAGATAATTGTTTTATAATGTAATAGGTATGTATGTCACCTTTCCCGGAATCTGCATTCCTGATGACAACTTCGTCCTTGGAGTAATTCTTGCCAGGGATCTTGGTGGGCTTGGGGAACTTGCCCGACGGCTTGATAATTTCGCCGGGCCCGAGCAGCGAGGGCGGCTCGGCGGGCGCAGCCAGCGTCGGGGACACCGAGCCGCCCGAACCCGAGCCCTCCATCGTAGGCACCAACAGTGGCTGCGCCGCAACAAGTACACACAATAAGCTACCAGTCACTCCATCACGGATGTGTATTATTACTTAACTAGGTCAGCTGTACGTTTATCGGAAGTTGGTTTTAGTATTGCACATAGTATTCCTAATTGTTTGGGTTAAGAGGCAGGATGGATGCGTAGCTCATAAAAACGTAATACCAAAATAATTTGTAAATCAAACATATTCTTAAGGTAGTGTGTCTTTATTCCGATTCGAATACAGAATATCTAGGTTACATAAATATATATTTTGAATGGACACTGATTTACACAAGAGTTATGAGAAAAATATGTTTTCTATAAACATTTTTAATTCCTGTTATCTCGTCTTTATATCATTGTCCTTTCAAAATATATATTTGGGAACATAGATATTCTGTAATCCAATAGAAATAAATACACACTACCTTAAGAATATGTTTGATTTACAATTTATTTTGGTATTACGATTGTATGAACTACGCATGCTACCGGCCCCTTAAGTCACGCCTTCAATATTGGATTATGAATAAATATAACATAAACATTACCTCGGCATGGGTGCCGCGGTGTCTATAATATTGACTCATGTAGTCGGAGCCCTGCCAGAGTTTGGCGCGCAGCTCAATTAGCTCGAGAAGATGAAGTCTAGTTTTCTTATCCAATCGTTCGTCCTGTGAACCATTACGGAACACAACAAAGTATCTGAAATGGTTTCAAACAGTTGTTCATAAAACATAGTCAGCTAAACAACTATGGGTGTTAAAAGAACGACAAGAGTATTCCCACATAACAAGCGAGAAACAAATTTTTAATTTGCACAAACCTATCAAGAAAGTCCTTGTAAAGAGCTTCGAGCTGAGCGCCGTAAAGCTTCAGATTAGAGTACATGGTGGCCACATTGCTTTGAAGCGCACGGTCATAGTTACCCTGCATCATTTGGTACGCCACTGCTTCTGTCAACACTATGAGGTCATCGACTGCAACAAAGGACAAATGATATGAAGATATTTTTAGTGTTGATGCAACTGTATGAATGGGCGCCAAAGTTGGGCGTTTGGCTCTCCACGTCATTATTAGTCACTAGTTTGAGAGTGTGAATAGAATAAAATTAATAAAAAAAAAATTGAGTAAAACGTTTGCTTTTCGGGAATTGCAGTCAAAAATGTAGACTAAAATAATGCTTATCTAAAATCCCAATATCAGCTAGTACATAATATGCTTCGAAAACACAACATTACGATTAAACATTTTGCCTCATCTTCGAACAGTATATAGCCCCGTATTCATTGGGATATATAGTTGCGGAACTTGTTTCAGCAACATGGGAAAATCGTGCTGGTAACATTGTATTCAATTTTTTTTTTACGGCATTGTGCCCATTTCAGCAATTCTGCCAATAAAAAAATGCACGTGCGTGAAACTTGCTAATAATGTTCCGTATTCATGATAAACTGCTTTGTTTTCAATGAGTACGCGGCTTTTAATAATAGATATCTTTATTGGTACAAAAACCTTTGACATTGCTTAAGACTAGGATACATAACTTGGTTAACTAAAGGTCATACGGATAAGGTAAACCCTGACTCCTGATCCTGAGACTTAGGAGTCACAAAAATATAATAAAAAATACCGGTGCATAGGTATAGGTTAGTTTGTGACAATTGTAACGTTTTTTGTGTTGGGCAGACCCGCTGAATACGTTATAATTAAGCGATCATACAAATTATTAGGTTTTGGGAATTCTCCATATTTTATCTAATAGAACACTCGGCGGGGCCAACTCGTACTTGCCTGGAGTTTAACTGCAGTTTGGTCACTCAAGTTTATAGGCTTACAAATAACCAAATACTCGTATATACCATATTATAGTCCGCTTTTTCTAAACTACGCAACAGATTTTCATGCGGTTTTCGCCATCATTTAGAAACATTTTCCGGAAAATTTATGCATTATTAAAGTTACATAAAATAAAAAAAAATTAAGCTCTCGATTTTTTTTCTCAATTCATAAAAACCGGGGCAGGTCGCTAGTTAAATAAATAATGCGGCAATGGCTTACATAAATTGCCGCTAAGAACATAATTTTCACTATTACTTACTTTGTCAAAAGGATCATGACGATGACGATGCTGATAATACTTACATTTCTTATCTGTTGCATGTAATCAAAACGGTCAAATGAATAAGACAACAATAACAAATTTCTCAAGCGGGTACATTGAGAAAGCTGGCAACGTCGCAATGCTTTAGTCAATATTTTAGTACATTTCATTTTTATTTTTTTTACCTCAACGGGGTAGCTCTTGCCCTTCATCTCACCTGATGGTAAATGATGATACGACCGAAGATTGAAGCGAGCTTCACCCGGAATCCTCAACCACAGAGGAACTGGCTATCTTACGTCTAACTGCCGAAACACAACAATGCTGTTTACACGGTTGTTATGGCGACAGACTTAGATAAGATGGTGGGATCTAGCCAGGCGGACTTCATACAAGCCCAAACAGAGCAGAAAATTTTGCCCCCGCTGGGAATCGAACCTCTGGGTCTGATACAAGTGGTCTTAGAGCACTTGACCACAGAGGTGGCTAAAATATTAATTAATAAAGATTTATAAAAACTAAAATATTTTGACAGCTATTCGCGACAATGCCAGCATTCAGAATGCATAGCCTTAATGCCATTCTAAAAGGGGAGTTTTTGGAATGTATGTCAATTGTAGATCTTTGACAGTTGTTACGGGTCGTCAGAACCCCGAAAGTCTGACAACCAGTCCTTACCAAGGGATATTGTGTTACCCAGTAACTGGGTTGTAGAGGTCAGATAGGCAGTCGCTCCATGTAAAGTACTGGTATTCAGCTGCATCCGGTTAGACTGGAGGCCGACCCCAGCGTAGTTGGGAAAAGACTCGGCAGATGACGATTATGTCATTAATTTGACCAACAAGTGTGCGACATGTCATTGGGTCGACAGGTTGTCAGTGTAACAGGCAATGTATGTTTTAAACCCGAGCTCGGGGGAGGCTGGATCGCTCCAACGCGAATGTATACGTACATCCATGGTGGGGCGACCCAGAATACCAGGCACTTCTCATGCAACCGAGCGGGTGGGCAGGTTGAGGAGGAGTTTCTTACCTGTTCTTCTCCATAGAGATCTACGTTTTGGAATGGGCAAATAGCTTCAACTTTCTGACTAACTGATCGACTCTTTGACAATTCAAAAGTGCCTGTAATAGGTTTAATTGAAATAAATGTTTTGAGTTTGAGTTGCGGATAGCAAAACTCCTGCTGCGGGACAGACTGTCAAATGTTGATCCCTTACCCGGAGCATCTCAAAAGAGATCCCGGACAAGAGAAGTTCCTGAAGGCCAAATCCCAGGCTTAGGATAACCCATGTACTCTCTTCCTATGTCTCCATCACCTAATCAAGCCATCCTTCCTTACCCATACATTCACGTGACCTCCAAAGAACGCACACCCTTCACCCACCAAATACTTTCCCTCCCATCCCTATATCCCGTCGGTCCCAGAGGGGTGTACCCTCGATTCCAAAAAAGCCCACCTCCACAATCAAAAAATGAAACAGTCTGAAGAAATTACTTCCCAGGTGGGGACCACCACCGGGCAATCCCACACCGCGGTCAGCCCCCAACGTAATCCGGGTGGGCACCCAATTGTACTTTGGCGCCTCGCTATTTAGCGCGGCCGGCTGCTGATTTAGCGCCCCCACTCAGGCTGCGACTTACGCGCCGATAAACCCGACCCCGGCTACATTTAACGCGTCTTGTAATAGTAATCCGGCTGCGAACCTCGCGCCACCACCCACTAAACAATGCATGCTTCCCATGAGCCTCTGACAACAGAGCATCGTGCGGAACAGCATAACCAACCCAGACAAGAACCAACACAGACACGGACAGAGAGGGATGGGGAAAGATGACGGGCGAAGCAGCTCCAGCACTGTTCCGGTTGATGTTGATGGAGAACACCTGCTGAAAAAGCGCCGAAAGTAGGCGACCGAAAACCCGAAAGCCGCCAAGGTACTAGCCAGCGCGAAGCGCGATCGGACGCCGAAGAGGAAGTACGCGACCAGCCACAGTACGCGAAGGGGTAACCCAGCGCGCAAAACGGCCGAGCGCGAAACCACGCGGGCGCGGAAGAGCAAGTACGCGAAGGGGCAACTCAGCGCGAAAAGCACGCGACAGAGTCCGCCAGGACCGACAGCCGACCCCAAAACACCGATAGCACCCGCGACCGACCTCGACTTAGACAACAGGGGTAAGCGATCTAGAGCCTTGCATCAGGCGTTGCCGGCTAAAAACCATGCATGGCACCTACAAGCCGCAGCCTAGACCAAACGATACAGGGCCGGCAAAGAGGAAGCGCCCTAACGATACAGCATCACTGTGCAAGCTTCAGGGGGACGCCAAACGTGTAAGGATCCACACAGTGCCTCAGTTCTGCAATCCTTAGGGAAAAAATATATATTACCTCGACTGGCACTAGAATGTCACAATGCACTAGAAGTGGTAACGGTATTCGACCGTAACACAGTGACACTGTAATGGATAAAGGACACAGTGGATCACTAGGTAACAACACAGCTGATGAACTAGCTATGAGAGCATCCAGCACGTCAATCTGTGGAGCCGAACTTATCGTCATCCCCATCAATGCAGGCAAAAACCAAACAAAATTTAATTGTTTAGGTACTGAATAACAGAAAAGTTTGTAGTTACAATATCAACATCCCTGTGTAAATTCTAAATTTCAAACATTTTTTCTTGAATACCAAACCAAGTCACATTAACAATACTGGAAGTGATGACTTACATAAAATGTTTAAATGATTTATTTCTGTAAGTAGGTTTGTACAACAAAGTGATGACTTACATAAATCATGTTTAAATGATTTGATTTTATTTCTTTATGTAGGTTTGTACAAACACTATTACACAGCAATCATATTTTAACAACTAGATGAGGTTGATGTTTCCTTACTACTCTGAGAAGAAAGGACGAAACAAACTCATGAGGATCTCTTTCTAAGTCCAGACATAACCTTGGTGAGATCATGTGAAGAGCATGTAGATTGGTGTCTGAAATGGTTTTTTGAAGAAAGAACCACACAGATTGAGTGGACCTATCCAGTGAGTCCAAGCATTTGTCAGTAATTGTGCAACTCAACTCAGAACATAAGCAACAAACAATACCTTGGTATGCCTTGCCTTGGTAGCCTACCCAAATGTGCTTTCTTTGGAAAGAAAGCACATTTGGGTAGGCTGCATAATTTACTCAAAATGCCAGACAAAGATTAAAACTAAGAGATTAAAAAAAAAAACAATACCCACATAGTCTTCACATTCACAATAATTAAAATAATATATAATACTTTACGTCTTACGAAGTAAATATTCATGTCATTGTGTTGCAATTAGAAATTGTATTGTAACTAAATAATGAAAGTTGGCAAACAGAATGGGAAATTCACCAGTCATACGATTCTTACCAGAGTTTATTTTGACATCCAACACAGAGTTGCGGTTGTGTGCGGAACTGGTCGTCGATTTCAAGGGTCTGGGCACCTCCAGTTTTTTAACCGTGCGGGTCATTTTCGTTAGGGTCGACATGGTGCTACAAATAAACAAAACTTACATTACGAATATTTTATTAGTGTAGAATGTTGTGTTGTTGTTGTTTTAGGACACAGAACAATCACGAACAATGATTGTCACATTTTTGCTGGAGGATATGAGTAACCTTGTCATAATTATTCACATTGAAACTACCAAATACAGGGAAAATTATCGGAAAACTCACTCATCCATGGCGACAGCGCCTCGATGCACACTAGAACCACTATTATAGCAAATCGTGTGAAAAGTGAAAGTGATGACAATGAATGATCCTAGCGAATAAATTCGGAACAAATCCAATACGTGTTCATTACTCGTAATATTGGTTTTTCGTGTAATAAAAACGGATTAGCTGGAAAAATTTTGACTTTATATAAGATTAAATATTTTGCTCGATGAAAAACATTTAGACAAAACAATTGAAAGCCATGGAACACTATGAAATAAGATATAAACAAGAAAACTCACCTGGCTACGCCATTAATTCGCAATAAAAATAAATTCAGTTTAGTGGTGGTGAGTATTGTAGCTATGACAAAAATCGAATTTTAGAAATATATTTTACAAAGATAGAACTTTCGTAAACAAAAAATTGTTTAATTTACGTAATAATTATTTCTATGAATTAAACGTTAAGAAATGAAAAATGTAATAAAAACCGATAATTTCCAATAAATAATCGCAACAGTACCACGCAACACTAAAAATCTAAGGATAAACTACTCTATAAAAATTTAAAAAAAAATCTACCAATATGGTAGTAAATTATAGCAACTTTCAACCGAAAATATTCTTCCTAAAAATTTGAACTAAAGCAATAATATGGCAATGGATACGAATGGATGGACGGATGGATGGTATGGGATATGGGTATGGGGTATTTACAGGTAATTCAAATCTTTTCCGCTTGGATACTCTAGTACTTTAAGCTAAAAAAAAAAAATTGGTACGCGAGGGCACGTCGCCGGCTATATATCTATGTATGTGGAATTCTATAAAACGTCCTCAGATTACCTCCTTAGATTATTATTTTAAACTAGGTATTCTATACCCTCGAAGCATCCTAACGGCTATTTAGGTATCTATCGACTCATTCAAGTCATCTGGATAAAACAAAATGGCGGATTTTAGATTCCACTTGTGAGGTGTGGACCCAATAATTAGTTTTATTTTTTTTAATCTTGTAAGTATTATTTTTTATACTAATAGTAGAGCTGAAAAGTACGCGCTAATCTCTGGCGCTAAATTCAAAAAGATTTTTTAAATCCTACTTGTGTAGGATTTAAAAAATCTTTTTGAATTTAGGAGCCCAATTTTTGAGAAGGTATGCTATTTAATTTAATAATAAGCATTACCTTTTATTGAATGTTATAACATAGGAATTAAAGATTAAAACATTTGAAATGTTTAAAAAGTTATTACTATAATTATTAGACTTTATCCGGGCAAGACACAATAAGACTTTTCAATGCATTTGTACTTATCTTGGACATGACTGTTATCGGAGACGGAAAACATCGTGAGGAAACCCAGACTTATAATTAAGTCTGAAATCACCAATCCACTTTGAGCAAGAGTGGTGAACTGTGGTAGTGAACAATGCTTAAGCTTTCTTTGCATAAGTAGAGGCCTTTGATTTGCAGTGGACAAAAAATGGCTGGGTATATTATTTATTTTCAAATTTTATACCCAACTAGCTTGGGCCCACGACTTCGTCAGTGTGAAATTCGTTGTTCCTCCAACCCACCGCGTCGCGTTGCATCGCTCACCCACTCTATTACTTCGTTTTCCCTTAGCTTTCTTTCTGACTTTGTTCATTTTTCTCAGGTCCTAGGGTAGTGCCGTGATGTTAACTATCTTATCTTTCTAACAGCATAAGCGGCCGAGCTTAGCCACCCCGCAAGAGGTGTTCTATGTGGTTTCATATTTGGCATTGTAGCTTCTCGTCTAGAGTGATTCCTAGGAAAACCGTTTGTTTAATAAATTCCAGTTTTTCTACATCTAGTATGATATCACCTTCGCTACTTCTAACATTAGGTAATTTAAATCTAATGCATTTGGTTTATTTTTCTTTTAGTACAGCGCCAGCACATCAAGCTACTACAAATTGTAAAATTTCAAGGTTTTCAACTTTAATAAAAGCATAAGGTTCAAGGTTGATTGGGAAAATTTTACAGTTTCAGGTAGCTTGACCTACTGGCGTCTGCACTAAATTATTTACCGTAATCCAATCTTGGATGAAGAATAGAGTTGTTCACGTCGTCAAGATTTTATGACCGACGGTCTATTTTAAAGATCAATGTAGTTTCATCTGCAAATATCACCATCTTCGGTTGATTTTTAAGTAATTGGGGTAAATCGTTAATGTAAACTAAAAAGAGGAATGGACCCAATATAGAACCTTGAGGAACGCCCATTGCCATTACAGACTCCAGTGAGTTTACGCCGTTTACTTGAACTTTAACCTTTCTATCTTTCAGTTAGGGCATTAGTAAATCAAGAGCTGTATTCCTAATCCAATAGTGCTCTAGTTTCAGCAGAAGTGTCTCATGGTTAACGCAATCGAACGCCTTAGAGAGGTCGCAAAAGATTCCAATGGCATCATGTGCTTCCTCCCATGCGTTAAACATGGTATTTATTAGGGTGACACCGGCGTCAGTGGTACAGTCGCCAGCACATCACGTTACCACAAACTGTCAAATTTTCTTATTCGATTTTGAACTTAACCATCAACATTTTAAGGTTTAAAATCATTTAGAGAAATTTGACAGTTTGGTATAACCTGATGTGCTGGCGACTGTACAACGCCCTTTGGTGAAACCGTACTGTTGGTCATGAAAGATGGAATTTTTATTGAAGTGACGTAACATTTGATTGAGCATTAACTTTTCAAACACTTTACTGAAAACTGGTAGAAATGACACAGGCTTATAATTGTGGGGTTTTTTACTATCTCCTGATTTGAACATAGGAACTACTTTACTGTGTTTCATGACTTTCATGAGATCAGGAAAGACTCCTTGGTCCACACTGGTGTTGAATATGAAAGCTAAATAGGGCGCAATGGTTTTGATGCTAGATCTACCGACTTTTACAGACATGCCCCAGAGATCTTCTGTTGATTTAATTATAAGATCTTTAAAAGTTTTTATAACAGCCTGGGGGTTTGTAATTATGCAGAAATCTAAACTCTAAAGGGCATATCTTTACATTCTTACTAAGTACGGCACGCGGGTGGGGAAATTACAGCTTCAGTAGTTTTATGGGGATTATTAGCAAAAATGTTTTCAAATTCCTGAGCTTTTTCTACCTCTAAACTGATGGGCCCATGAGCAGTCTCTCAATCAAATTCAGTATTACGCTGTCTTAATCTTAGGGCTTCGTTGTACCCAGTTATCGGGTTGTGGAGGTCAAATAAGTCTTCACTCCATGAAATATGCTGGCTTACAGCTTTCACGGAAAAATGCTTATTATACAACTTTCTTCAAATTATTAGAGTGCTACATGGATCTATTGGCCCCTGAATGACATTGACAGGTTGTTGGTAAACATTTGTGAACTAATGGGGCCGGCAAGTTAAAGCTGATCTCAGAGGGCTCCATTACTGCTCATTCAGTGAGATAAACATTTACACATTTCTGATTTTTTATTTGCGTTGATTTTTTGCCAATTTTCCGATTTAGAACATGTATTCCACTTGGAAAATATGTAAGTTAAAAGAAAAGTTAAGAAAAAGAGGCACCTCTTTACGTGGAAGGAAAGCAGACCTAATTGAAAGGTAATTTGTTATTCCTAAATCCCTATATATTTTTAAAATTTTATGGTCTTTATACTTGCTTCATAGTACTTAAATTGAATGTTTACTTAAGATACACTCTAGTTGGGCACGCCACATTTGTGGTGATAAGTCCCCTCTTCTAGGAGTGGCTAGAGAGGCGATACGGCGTCCTCACCTTCCGCCTTACGCAGGTTCTCACCAGACATGGTTGTTTCGGGAGGTCCCTGTTCAGGATAAAGCGGGAGGGAACGCCTGGGTGTCACCACACGTGGATCGCCCGGAGGACACGGTGGAGGTCTGCCCGGCTTGGGTGGAGCACCGCCGTGTCTTCACGGAGGCGACCGGCGCGGCCGGCCCTGGTTCAGGCCCTGATTCGGAGCGAGAGTGCATGGGAGGCCGTCACCTCCTTTTGCGAAGCATTAATGGTTGCGAAGGAGGAGGTGGAACGCGTGAGGGAGAGGCAAGGTTCGCCCCCTTGGGCCCCTAGTCACCGTAGGAGACGCCCCGGGCGTCGGGAGTCGCAAGCCGATTCCCGGCCACCGTAGGCGCAAGCCTGTGGACGGTGAGCGATGGGTAGCTCGCCATCCGATAAGGACCAGGCCCGGGTCAACGGGGTCCGTTAGGGCCAATGCCTGCCAGGGTTGTGAGTTTGTCCGAATGGGATATCGTGGCCCTGGCACACAGGCAAATTAAGGAATACGGATGGATGTTAGACAATAAAAGTCTGACACGCCCTCCCGCTCCGCCCAGAGCGGGAGAAGTTATTTGATAATTACCCACCCAAAAAAAAAAAGGATACACTCTAGTCATCTAGTGTATGATAACATTGTATGATTGTAATAATAACTTTAAACGACGACGGAACTTAACCTTTCCGTCGCAGCGTCGTGTTAGAAACTTAGAAAGTTTGAGGCTATATTTTAAGTCTGAGTGATATTAAAATTAAAAAAATAATTATAGAGACGGAATTTAACCATTAATTTTTATTTTGTTTGTTTTTATATGGGCAGTCTGTTTTCTATTATGGTTTATTAAAATCGCATTATAAAAGTTAACTAAAATTTCTTACATTATAAGTTATGTGATGCAGGTAGGTATAGGTTACGTACAAATAAGAGCAAATAGTTTTTGACGACCTAGTCAAACTGAAAATAATCATATAAAATACATACCGGAGTATTTACCGATCTTATTTTGTTTATTTATGTACACACAGTAAAATACAGAGCGATATGATATAATAATAATTTCGATCTTTTCATAGTTACTTTCCTTGAAATGTTTATGACACACTCTCGCCCTGCTTTTAGGCTCAAACTATACTCGCTGTATCGCTTCAAGCCGCAATTTTTAAGTTTCTCGTCTCGAGGAAACTGGTGGCCTTCCGTTTCTTTACAATTAGGTACACAGTATGTAGGCATGTTCTCAATAATTGTCTTTAATTCTTCACTACTAATTCCTTACAAGAACTGCTCTGTTATTGGTATTTGTGCTACTAGTGCCACTTTGACAGTTGTCGGCCACATTGTCACAGAAATTGTATTGACAAAACAAGTTCCCGATTTTAGCCACATGGCAAAATAACCTTGTATCGTTGTACGTAAAGTATTCGCTAAAATAAAGAGAATGACTAGAGTTACACTGTAGGAAATTAGTATCTTTTTCACACAAAAGTTTGGCAACACTTTTGCTTGAAATTATTTTTCTAGTGTCACTGTCAAATTGTCAATTTATTATTATTGTCAGTCAATTGTTAGTGGAGTATGTGGTCGTGTTTTTGTTTCAAGAAATAAAACGATGTCGTAAAATGTTTGAATGCACGAATTTTACTGTACAAAGAGTATCGAATCTTGACTTACGTTTAAAGTGATGGTGTGTTTTTGAAATGTCATGATAATTTGGTTCTAAACTTATAAAAAATAGGTAAGCAGAAAAAATCCAAGTTCTCGTTAGTCGGTTAACCGAAATTAAGTTGTTATTGATGCAGTAAATCTTTATTTTACTTAACCGTATAAACAAAATGTGTATAAAAAAAATCTGATCATTTTTATCTGCTGTCGAATTGTCGATATTTACTAAGTTTGTTCTAATGTGTGAATGAATTACATTACCTATTTTGTTTTGTTAAATAGATTTTATAAAATAGAAGTATGTACTTGACTTGGCTGTGTAGAATACCTATATTTACTTAAATTGTTTATTGGTTTTAAATTTAATTTCTAATTAATTTACAAGAAGTTATAACCTGCATTAAAGCCTATGTATTGCACATGTCATAATATAGTCCCCATAAATAAATACAGAATCAAGCCAGCAACAGCCTCAACTTTTTAGTTGTTATATAGCAACCCTTTTTACAATGTATTATTAAAATAAGCCAACTATAATATTCTGTGGTCAGAGGGTCATTTGCTTGACCCATGACCCTTTGACCAAAGGATATATTCCTTCTTTTGCAATTCTTTTGCAAAAGAAAGAAAAATAATAAGTATAATTTTATATTTACTATTTTTTTTTGTTTATATGGGTTTAAAATTAATTTATAATTAATTTACAAGATGTTTAAATAACCTGCATTAAAGCTTAAGCATTGCACATATTAAATTCCCTATAAATAAATACAGAATCAAGCCAGCAACAGCCTCATCTTTTTAGTTATAAATAGCATCCCTTTTTACAATGTATTATTAAAATAAGCCAACTATAATATTCTGTGGTCAGAGGGTCATTTGCTTGACCCATGCCCCTCTGACCAAAGGATATATTCCTTCTTTTGCAAAAGAATGAAAAATAAGAAGTAAAATGTATGTTTTACTTATGTAGGTACCATTTTTATTTTTTTTTTTAAAAGAAACAAAATCTGTTTTTTATTAGTTTGTATGTCAATTTATTTAAAAAATCAGAGATGGATTTTTACTCCTTAAAAAAGTATTTGTGTTACCTACCTTTATTATTAATTTATTATGCAAATATGAACTGATTGTTTATGGTTTGCAGTGATCAACATGGCCAAGCAGTACTTAGTTGTAGCACTTGTGCGGCTGCTGCTGCCTCTTAGTCTCCTGCTATGTAAGTATAGGATGATTTTATTCTATATGTAAAGAAACTAAATTAACATTTTAGTAACTTATATTAAATTTCAGATCATCTACAGGATTTTGTACCATAACAGCAGTTTTATTGTTAAAAAGAACCTATCCCCTTTTAGTAATTTGATACTGTCCAATGCAAGATTAAGCCTGAAACTGATCATATTCATATTTGATTAAAGAAGGAATAAAGTTAATTAAATCATGTCTTTTTGGGACAAAGTTGTGTGGTTACAATCTGCAAAGAAAGTTCCATTGAAGTAATCATTAATAGCCTTAATAACAATGAATTTAAGAGTTTTGTATCCACTTAACATAGGCATGTAGTTCAGACTCCGAAAAATAGTATGTACCTTGTTGTAGGCTTGATTTATAAGTCATAATAACTGGAAGTTGTATGATAAGATAGTTTAAATGTTAACATTAGATGCAGGAAGCAGTTTAATTTTAACTTACAGAAATCCTTATTAGAACATTTTCTTTGTGACATAAATATTTCCTACCTACGGGTTTCATAATTTTTAATGGGAAATACGAAAAAAAAACTATCAAACATCAAGCAACATTCTTGTGATGGCACATGTGACGCAATTCTCCGGAACCGGCCGGCCGGCGCGCGGCGTGGCGGCATGCTCCGCGTGTATCGCCGCGCCTTTGATATTATGTATTTTATTCTTTATTCTCATCACTTCACTTCTGCACACTGCCGAAATAAATCTTACGTCACCGTTGCGCCCGATAAATAGTGGATTAGGACTTTTATAACTGCCACAGATACAGCTCATAATGAAAATCGCGTTTCGACTTACAGGGAAATTCCTGGGAATGTTTTCTGACCTAGAATCCAAGTCTGCTAATTTAGAATTCCAATTCCAAAAGTAGGTATTTCTCCGTAGTTAGTTTCGAAACGTAGGTACCTACTCATTGAGGTACGCATCGTCGCATTGCGGGAAGGAGTAACGTCCTCATATCCTCCCTCCCGCTGGCTGGGCGCGCCGGCTAGTTCAGGGTGCGTCCTCACGATTCGTACTATGATGACCCGTTGACCGACTTGTCGTGGCCTTGTCAATGGACCCTTTAATAGGTAGATGTGGCACAATATTTATATGAGATTTGCATCATGCAACGCCGAGAATTGTAAGTAAACCTAAAATCACGCATCGGTGAGTTGTCCTTGTTGAGGTTTGTTGAACTGCGCTCACTAAAAACGTTGGATATTTACTACACGAGGGTTCGTTATTATCATTTTATCAGCCCGCATGTGCAGAGTGGTGCCTGCTTTAAAAGTAGGCCTCCTACTCCCTCCTCACTAATCAGCTATTCCGCTTTCCAAAACTCCAACCCTAGTGCGTTATCATCAAGTGGTAACAAGAGCAAGACTCAACTTTTATAGTGTCAACTTACCACCACACTTAGCTAGGTACAGTTATCAGCACTTAAATTCACGTAGAGGCATAGGAACTGTTGGAAGTTGGCCTGTTTTCTAAGTGCGATACTGATAATTTCTGAGATTTCCTGCTATACCTACTTACGTTGTATCTAACTAGATACTTTCATAGTTAACGCTAGTGTCTTTTCCACTGTTTATGAAAAATCAAGTCGATAATGCGCCCGAAGTCCCGAACTCCCGAAAATTCAAGCTACGCTATAGCTTGAATCTTTCGGGAGTTCGGGAAATAACAATCCCACCAAAAACATTTCATGTAAAATGTTGCCAAGACGACCACTAAGGTTTGCCCTGTGAAAAAGATATCAGATCTCATGTAGAGCCAAGCTTCTGAATCTACACGGCCTAACTCTACCGACCCTAACTTCACAAATTCTACATAATCAGTAAAAGTGTATGGCTTGGCTGTTTCGTTACTTACTTCAGAAACTTAATATTCGGATCACCTCCACGACGGTAGCGAAACGGCGAAGCCATACATTTCTACTGATATGTAGAATTTGTGAAGTTAGGGTCGGTAGAGTTAGGCCGTGTGATTTCAGTTATTTTTGTAAGTTGCTAGGCAGTCTTTTTAGTGTTTATTTTTTTCTTCTTTTTTTGGGGTGTATTTCTTGCACATCAGCAGTGCCGGTTTTCATAGCCCATTCTCTTGTCTCAGTTTACATACCAAATTTCGGCTTTCTAGCACTTCAGAAAGTACCCTAACATTTTGAAGTCTCATACAAACATCCACCCCCCCCCCCCCCCATTTTAGAGGATGGGGGCGAAAGTTATAAGTTTATGATTTTTTTTGTTGGTTGTATACTAAACTTAGATTACATACCAAATTTCAGCTTTCTAGCGCTTCAGGAACATTTTAATGATCATCAGTGTGTCAGTGACGAAATCGGTGTATTTTAGATATCAATAAAATCTAAAGTATTAGAGCTATTCAATTGAGACTTCGTATGTTTAATTAGTCTATTATTGACATCATATCCTGAGAATATGAACTATCTGGTACATCGGAAACCAACTCTATGAGGGTTAAAAAAAACGACGAAACACTTCGAGAAAAGGTAGGTAGTGCCCTTGCGCTTCGCTTGGCTCGTCTCGGTGGGGGCACTACCGTGCCCCTAGATTTATTTTTCTTGGGTTTCTTGTAGACTATTTTGGATAGCTGAACATCGAAATACTGTAATTCTTATTTACGTACCACCTAGGTAGGTACATGCACAATGCAGCCGAAATTATTGGCATCTGGATAACATTTAATTGGACGTGATTAGGAAAAATTGAATGCGATCTGCTTTAGGTACTTGCTCTAATAAAATTTCTCCTTGGCTTGTATTTTTAAATGTAAAACTAACTTTTTAGCTCAACATAGAACTCCATGTGTCCATGAAAATGTGTAAAAGCAAACGCGTGTCATAGTCGTAAAGGACACAAGTCCTGACCCTAATTCCCTCATGGCCTATAAATCCGCCAATGTAGAGCATTACCTGCTCGACCCTCTGTTTGCACCTCCGCCTATTATATCATATTTGCACGCAACAAACACGCGCTTTTCCTCGAAAAAATGTGATTTTATCATTACTTACGTCAAGTAAACGTAAAAGTTGAGTAAACCATTTCAATTGTAAGGGAGTTAATAAAGGTCGTCGGTTTACCATGTTAGTGCTGTTGCGCAAGGGCAGCGTTGCTCTCATTAACACCCGCAATTTACAGACACAGAAATGGTAACATTTAAGGGGACGATAACCGACATTTAATGATTTTATACTGAAGATCAAGTCTAAACGAGTAATATAATATAATAAATAAAAATAATTTGAAAAAAAAATATGTTAAATTAGAGCATTTTCTCAATAACTTAATATGTGAATATTTTAGATTATGTATATATTACATAGTGAAATTAATTTGTAAAGTTATATCTAACGACTGAGAATGGCGCAAAATCTACCAAGCGTATTTTTCTGAAACCTTCACCAATTTAAAGATAATTTAACTATTGATATTTTAGTATACGCGTTTTATTACAATACCTTTTGTTTTGTGTATAATAAATTAATAATGCGTCAAATTGGGGACAGCGCTCCTTGATGGGCGAGTCCTATTACTGGCTGAACGTACGACGCGTTGCGTGAGCTCAGTACAGAACACGCAAGCTAACTATTCAAGGTCACTGGCATATATCGGCGTCTTAAGGGGCGCAGCATGCGTAGTTCATACAAACGTAATACCAAAATAATTTGTAAATCAAACATATTTTTGTGAGTGTGTATTTATTTCGATTGGATTACAGAATATCTATGTTACCAAATATACAGGGTGTTTGGTGCATCGTGTGCCAAATTGAAATGGTCGACTGAAGGAGTCATCCGCTAGCCTTTTAGACCCTTTAACACCCCTCATGCTCTGTGGATTTTTTTTATCGACTTTTTATTGTTTTCCAAAAAAAAGACCCAAATTTTACATTCAAATACAGATTTAAAAAAAAATATAAGGCGTAGACTCTGAATTTTATTTTTATTTCGATGTGTATTGTTTAAGAATACTTTTAAATACAAAACTAGTGATATTAGTCACCTAGTTCTTTTTTAATTCACTCGCAAAGGTAAAACTTAAATTAAAGCTGTACATGTTACAGCTGTTTATAAGGCTACAAAAAAAAATCAAAAGCGACCGGGATCTTCCAACTCCCTCATTAATTCTCCAGTCTATCCTCTTTCTAATGATGTGCCACATGCCATAAAAGTATTTTAACAACTTTGTGAATTCGCTAGAATTGTGAATCGAGTCACCTAAGGCTAATATTCAAAATTATGATTTAAAAAAAAATCTCTTAAATGATACCTGTCAAACCTATAAATCTGCTATCTCATTCTTATGGTTAGGTAAATTCGGTCTCATATCTGTATCTTTCGTGGGATTTACTTGAAATAAAAAAACAAAATTGCATTTTTAACATTTATTTAATCATTGTTACAAATCTTGCTCAAATTGTTGGCCTCTGTTGCGAATGCAGGCCCGACACCTGTTTCGTATTTCAACAGTTGTTGTACGAATTCGTATTTCCTCCTTAATAGTATTGAATGCCGCTTCTATGCGTTGGACTAATACCTCCCTAGTTGGAACCTCCGTGGCATATACCAACTCTTTGGCACGTCCCCAGACATAAAAGTCTAACGGAGTTAGATCTGGGGAACGTGGCGGCCATGGAATAGGGCCATCGCGTCCAATCCATGCATTGGGGAACACATTGTCGAGATATTCCCTCACAGTCAATCGCCAATGCGCGGGACAGCCGTCATTTTGAAATACAATGGGCACACGTTCATTAAATACGGGCACATCGGTCACTAATTCGGGCAGGTCATTTTGTAGGAATTCCAGGTAGTCTTCGCCATTGAGATTATCGGGCAGGTAATGCGGTCCAATTACCTGATTCCCAATCACTCCTGCCCAAACGTTTACACTAAACCTTCTTTGAGAAGATTTCTGTCTTTTAACACGTGGGTTTTGCGTTTTCGTTGTCCAGTGGTGCAAATTGTGTAAATTGAGGATCCCATCCTTGGTAAATTTGGATTCATCCGTCCACAGTATTCTTATTAAAAAATCAGGATCATCCACATCCGTGTGTAAAAGAAACCGACATAAAGCCACTCGTCTCTCAAAGTCGCCACCCTCAAGACCTGCAACAAACAAAAAACTCTTTTAAATTTCTCTTGGGCAATAAGTAATTGCACAAGAAAGGACCCGCTGTTCGTGCTAATAGATTCACTACCTGGAAGTGACGCCATACCATACCCATTACCTGCTAAACAAAGGCAAGGTCAAACAAAGCTTGCACGGGTTTAAAGTTAGTTTAAAATTACGTACCTTGCACCGGAGTGTAGTGGAATGGATGCTTTTTGTTTTGACGAAGTACTTTCCACACTTTCCATATTGAAATATCAAGATGTGATGCCACATTTCTAATGCTTCTTGTAGGGTCTTCCTCAAAAAGTGCCAGTATTCTCTCGTCTACTTCAACATTATGTCGCACAATATGGCCCCTTGGTTCATTAAAAGTAACACTGCCAGTCTCGCGTATGCGTCGGTATGTGTCTTGGAAGACTCTGCGGCCAGGTAATCGTCTACCAGGAAAGCGTTCCTGGTAAAGTCGTTGCGCTGCACGAGCGACGCCATTAGCGGCTCCGTAAGCCATCATGATGTACGCATATTCTTCGTTAGAGAATGTCGCCATTGCAATAACAAAAAACTCAAAGTTTAACAATAACAACAAAAATTAAACAAATGTAACAAGAACCAGCAAAACTTAACGATAACAAAGTAATAAAAGAATCGCGGAGTATGGTGAACTAGCACACACGTTAGGTAGCAGAGGCAGTCATGTCTCGACTAAAAAAATGGCGGGTCGGGCGGCGCGATTTGTTCAAACCGATTTAAGGTATGCAAGAAAGAGATAGAAGATAGATTTTACTGTGAAAGAGTGAGAAAACAAATTTTACCTCTTTCTCAAGTAACAGTTCCGCAATAAATATTTTTTCATTAGAATTTGGAATGTAGTTTTATGTGACTTGATTCACAATTCTAGCGAATTCACAAAGTTGTTAAAATACTTTTATGGCATGTGGCACATCATTAGAAAGAGGATAGACTGGAGAATTAATGAGGGAGTTGGAAGATCCCGGTCGCTTTTGGTTTTTTTTTTGTAGCCTTTTAAATAGCTGTAACATGTACAGCTTTAATTTAAGTTTTACCTTTGCGAGTGAATTAAAAAAAAAACTAGGTGACTAATATCACTAATTTTGTATTTAAAAGTATTCTTAAACAATACACATCGAAATAAAATTAAAATTCAGAGTCTACGCCTTATATTTTTTTTTTAATCTGTATTTGAATGTAAAATTTGGGTCTTTTTTTTGGAAAACAATAAAAAGTCGATAAAAAAAATCCACAGAGCATGAGGGGTGTTAAAGGATCTAAAAGGCTAGCGGATGACTCCTTCAGTCGACCATTTCAATTTGGCACACGATGCACCAAACACCCTGTATATTTTAAAAGGACAATGATATAAAGATGAGATAATTATGAGGAATTTAAAATGTCTATGAAAAACTTATTTTTCTCTTATCTGTTTTTTAAATCAGTGTCCATTCAAAATATACAACATTAGTTTTTGTTTATACTAAAACCGAAAAGGGGTCATTGTACTCATCATTTTGAAAATTTTTTTCTATAGGACCAACCTTGAAATCGCGAAAAAAAACAGCTGTTCCTTACATTTGTGTTCACTTAAATCGGCAAAATGTATGGAACGGCTGATTTTTATTTCGCGATTTCAAGGGTGGTCCCATAATTTTTTTTTCAAAATGATGAATACAATGACCCCTTTTCGGGTTTAGTATAAACAAAAACTAATGTTGTATATTTGGGAACCAATCGGAATAAAGACACACTACCTTAAGAATATGTTTGATTTACAAATTATTTTGGTATTACGTTTGTATGAATATGAACTACGCACCCATCGCCCAGTTGATTGCAATTTCATTAAAGTACGTATGTAGTCATTCATCTTTAGCTAAGGTATAAATTATATTTTTTTCTGTGAGTAGGTTTATAGGTAGAAAGCTACAAACACTTACAAGTCAGCAATTATTTTAAAAACTAGATGAGGTTGGTGTTTCCTATCCGACTACTCTGTGAGGAAACAACGTCCAACGTTAAAGTCCAGACATTGTTTTGGTCAGATGAGATCACACAAGGGCCGTATTAGATTAGTGTCTGAAATGGTCTTTTGAGGAGAGAACCACACAGATTTGAATGATTCTGTTCGGTCAATGCACGCATGTGTCAGTAACCGTTTGACTCAATTCGGAAATTAAGGAGCTCACGAGGTCTACGAATCGACGAACAATATCAAAGAAAGGACATGTGGGTAGGCCGCATTAAGTACTCAAACTGCCAGACCATCTTAAATAACAAAAAAAAACTCTTTTTATGGATATGCAACATCTTCCGATCACCAACGTGCCTAGGTGCCTACTCGTAGATGGGTTAACTTATTTTAATGTCGAACTTATAATCACAGTTAAGGCTTCTACATACCAGCGCGACTTGTCGCGCGACGCGACACGGCACAAAGGCCCCGCGTGTCGCGGGACGGGCGGTGCCTTTGTGTCGCGTCGCGTCGCGCGACAAGTCGCCCCGGTATGTAGAAGCCTTTAACCTCATGAAATAGGTTATCCTTCCTAATTATATTGGGATAGGCATAGGCTTTATATAATTTATATATATTTTTTATTATACAGGGTCAAACTAAATTGGCTAGCGAAACTCTGCAGCCGTGATGGGTATCGATATCTAATCATAATAAAATTAAAAAGATATGATGGATTTCTTTTTCGGGGCAACGACCGTTTTTATTGTTGTTACGAGTTAAAGAAAATCTGTTTTCTTTTGCTTTATCATGTTTAAATATCAATACCCATCACGTCTGTGACGTTAAAAAAAACTGATACTTATTTCAATTAACTACACAAACTACGGTATATGACCCAACAAAAAAATCTTTGAATTAGTTTTTTTTTTGTTGTGACCCTGTATTATAATTCATATAATTATAGCTGAATTTGCCATTCAAAAGGTACAAATCTGGGACAGACGTGAAACTATAATTTTATTGTGTGTGATACAGGCAGCAAGTGCACTGTGCACTGATAAAGTGCTACTAAAATAAAGAGTTAACATAGTAAGCGAGTAGTGTACATAATAGAGGATGTCGTGAGCCAGAAATGTTTGCACAGCTAATGGGCCACTCCCGCTTTCACAAAATGCCATTAATTAAACCTCTCTACCCTTTTGTAAATCAAATTGGTTCCCGGTACCTTTGCAAAGAATACAAGTCGTGATAACCTGCCGTTATCGTGCACGACACGGTTATCAACTGCCGTAGTATGCTGTAAATAGACAATTTATTCTTTCATCGCTCGCTTCTCTAATTTCCGTTGTCGATAAACCATTTATTTTGCCATAAATGGTTACCAAGTGTTAAAGTAATATTTAATAAGTTAAGCTCACCTCTAACCTGCTAAAGTTGTCAAAAAATAATAGGCCCGTTTTGACATTTAACTTGAATCGATTTATCGTGAGTGGTATCGAGTACGAGTAGTATGTTTACTTCATTAGTTACGTCGCGATTGACCATCGCGAGTTAAATGTCAAAACTGCACCCTAATTCCGTAACACAGTTTGAATCACAATCGGAATGAATTTGAAGTATATTTTTAAACCATTGCTTTCGTAGGTATGTTAGAAAAAATTGTCTGCTCAACAACGTATAAAACGCAATGAATGTTGTTGGACCATGTTGAACTGTCAAATTGAAACCGATTCCTACTGATAGTGTGTTACGCAATTAGCCCGCGGGCCTATTATTTTTTGACAACTATAAACACGCCAGACAGTTTATCGCTGACCTCTATTATTAAATGAATCACCATTGCCCTGTACTGTCGTAGTTTTAAATTGTTAATTCAATAAGGTGTGATCAAAGATATAAATATGTCTAGATAGACAGTAAAAGCTGTGAACTCGTCGTAAAACATTGCGTCCAACTGTTGGCCGAAAAATCCACGCACACTAGAATAAATAACACAATGACGTGGTGCGTGTGTAAGACGTAGCTGTAAGTGTAACGCTCCTAGAGCGGGAAAAGCTATTTGATAATTTCCCATCCAAAAAAAAAAATGCCAGCATAACAAAGTTGGCGTGTTTGTTTTCTTCTTTTTTTTTTCGGTGGGAAATTATCAAATAACTTCTCCCGCTCTGGGCTGAGCGGGAGGGCGTGTCAGACTTTTACTGACTAAAACCCACCCGTGTTCCTTCCGTGGCCTGTGTGCCAGGGCCACGATATCCCTTTCGGACAAACTCGCAACCCTGGCAGGAGTGCTGTCAGTGGCTGTCACTAACATTACAGAGATCTATTTCTTTTTTTTTTGACTTGTGAGTTAACTGAAGAAGAGAACTGCTACTGCCGTCGTAGATGTGACGTCGAGATCGGAATCAAAACCGCTGCGGCACAGTCGCTTGCGGTTTATGCCAACCGCAACGCCCGCCGCGGCCGCAGCCGTCTGCGCTCTGTCTGCTGTTAAATCAAATCACAGACACAATCAAATCAAAATGTTTTATTTCTCGCTTAAACCCTACATGGGCACTTATGAAACGTCAGAAGCTAGGTGCACGGCTCCAATGCGTCGTTTCATAAATAGAAGAGCCGAAAGAAACTCCATCGTCGCCACTCTACTTTGGAAGTGTATCTTATATGCCAGTGACCTTGAGTGGTTAGCTTGCGTGTTCTGTACTGCGCTCACGCAACGCGTCGTACGTTCAGCCATCAGCCAGTAATAGGACTCGCCCATCAAGGAGCGCTGTCCCCAATTTGACGCCTTCTTAATTTATTATACACAAAACAAAAGATATTTTAATAAAACGCGTATACTAAAAGATCAATAATTAAATTGTTGAAGGGTTTATCCGCGTTAGACATAACTTTACAAATTAATTTCACTATGTAATATAAATATAATCTTAAATATTCACATATTAAGTTATTGAGAAAATGCTCTAATTTATCGTATATTTTTTTCAAATTAACACTACTCGTTTAGACGTGATCTTCAGTATAAAATCATTAAAAGTCTTATCGTCCCCTTAAGGAAAATTTTAAGAATTATTTGCGAAGTTTCCATAGACCATAGCAACAAGTAGTGCTTATATTTACATTACACGCCCTGATGGATAATCGCGTTTCAGTACACGCACTGGTCGCCCGCCCTGTCATATCCACTGCTCTTTTAATTACACTTGATACAAGCTCACCTCGTACAGCACTTAACCATATTAAAAACAAAATCTAATTCCATGAAACAACAGAACCTAACATTCACAGCATATAATTGTGGTTTGGGCGGTGGCCTCTTTTAATTAACAGAAACACTAATTAACCACTTACTATAAATCTGTCCTGATACACTTTAATTAGCGTGAATGGAGAGGTTATGAGTTTTAGATATTTAGGTAACGTTGAACCCCTATAACCCTGCTGAAATTCAGCACACACACTCACACATGCATAGTCATAATTAACACATTAGTACATGCGTACCTAAATATCATCAGTTATTTACATTGACTTATAATGAGTACTTTATAACTCAATGGTTATTTATGGAAAAGATACCGTGGTTTAAATAATTTTAATATTTCCTCCAATAATGTCCTGTCATAATTATCATCATAGAGGTTGCAAATGGAAATCGTTACACGGGTATGGTGTCGTGTTGGTGCCCGACCTTCGTTCGTTAGTAGCCCGTGCTAAGGAAGGACCAGGTTGAGCACTGAATAATTCATCTAATTCTGATCTTCATAAAAATATGGTCTTCTCATTAAAAAATATTATGATAGAATTTAATACTTTGTCCACTATCTTATACTAAGTAGGTTATTTACTATGTTAACATTTACCTATTATTTATAAACATTTAAATTGAAATAAACAAGACTCTCATAAATTATTGACTAAATTAGCGGATGATGTCATTTGGGGTTATCGTTTGCACGGCATTCATCACCACATCCAAAGCAATTTTATGTTCGACTCGCAGTAGATATTTTAATGAGTTTAGCGCTTACGCATTGCATTAAGGTAAATACATAGTAAAGGTCTGCTTTGTTTATTAACCGGTGTTAGTCAGTAGTCACGTAGTTGAGCAACACATTCGGCGCCCGGCGTCGCGTTGGTAGGTACCTATAGCATAGCCATATCAGAACGTCTGATTCACAAGGTCACGCCACAGTTCAACTGGTTAACTGGCAAGTGCCAACCTACATTAACAGTGATCTCATCGACTTTTAGCAAGTTTTTGGTACTTAATTACAAAATGCGAAATTTAACCTTTTCGGTGGATTGGAACTGGAACCGGCTTTTGGTTCGATGCTATTTCATGACTACAGAAAAAAAAACTAAATAGGTACTCTTGATTGGATATGTCACCGTAAGATTATGAACATCGGTAGTTTATAATCTATCTAGCGAGATTACAAACTATCGAAAAATTGTGAACTGCAACCAACCATTTACAATTTAACAAAAAAAAAATCGATATTTTATAATCTATCCATGGCAATCCGACAAATTGTGAACTGGTATCAAACTTGCATTGGACTAACGCACCTTGCGCTAATACTAGCTAATAGCCAAGTAACTGGGAAGATCAACGACCAAGAAGGACCAACTTGGAAGAAGCATATACAACGTGTCTATATACGGTGTGGCGAAAATAAAGGGTGTGGTTTAGAGTTAGACCATCAAACTGAACCACTTTCTTCCGGGGCCCAAAATCGTAATCATGAAAAAAATATCAGTCGTCCCATACATTTGGTCGAGGAGGCATTGACGTTTGGTATGGAACGACAGATTTATTTTCACGATTATTTATTTATTTACTTAAGGTTCACCCACAGCACATACATACACAAACATATACTTAATCATACGGTAATATTCTAATAATAATAATATGCCAATAAAGATAATATATGCCAATTACAGGTAAACACAAAATTGACAGCAAAGACGCCAGAATACCGCTTAGTTGCTAACTTAAATCTAGGTGTACAATTGATTAAGAAAAGGAATATAAATTTTATTACGAAGAAAAATAAATGGAAACGAGCAACTCATTCATAAACTTTACAGATACATTTTGACTACATTTCATAGATGTGGGCCAAGATTGTTGATTTAAACTTCACCTTACGGTCATTAAATATATCTGCCTCGGGTACGGACTTATTAAATGAATTAAGGTTGTCATGGTTGTCACACAATCGTCTTAACGAGTGGTGAGTTCAGAGTCAGACCTGTGTTTGTAGAGGTAGTAGGGCGCTGGTGAATTGTGGTTATGGGAAAGCGCGGAATTCTAGGCGGAACCTTCAATAGAATGCGCGATAGCAGTTCACTACAATCTATGCGACCGTTCACTAGTTTGTGAAGGAACATAAGGCTATGCATAATTATTACGATGTGGTCTCCGGGAGAAAGTTATTCAGTTTGGTGGTCTGTCTGTACCCTTAATTTTCGCCACACCTTATACAGACACACTGTATAACAGTGCTGAACTGCTGACCATGCACCGCGTGGCACTGGCGCTTGCGCACCATCGGGTAACGGGTAGTCAGTATTTTCCAGTCATTTTAAATGGACATGTAATTAAGCACCCAACTTCTTGAAATTAATTCTATAGTTGTCCTTAATAATTATACAGGATGATAAAAATCATTCTACAGCACCACATTAAGATTAACACTACAACAACATATCCAACTATAGGATAATTCTTGTATAAGTTCATGCAAAACTTTAGACAATAATTATAGCTTACCTATTTGCTTTCATACAAATGCGTACGACTTGGAAAATATTTAAAACACTCCATACATAATATGATAATGAGACTACTTATATACTTACATCGTGCACATAATTGTATTTGCATCTGAAATCTGAATGTTCTTCGTGTTTATATTTCCAGTCTTATTTTTAACTGAGCTTGTACCTATTTGTGTCAGCAAAACTGTACGTACTGTTGCACAAACACAATATCGGAGCTTGAGTTTGATGATTCAATGAAAACACATTTTGACTGATTTCAGTGAATTCGTAGAACAGTGATTTCATAGTCGGAGTGATACACGTTTACATTTATGAACTATTACCATTACTTTGTGAGTAGTAAACTTACAGGTATCGTTTATCTTGTACTTACCAATGTAAACATAGTAAACTTCTTCATCACTGTTTGAGTTATTATTAGAGAAACGCGTTTTTCTCCCATAGCGTCACTCACTAGCCGCGACATCGTTTCCTCCACACCATTGTTCCATGGAAACAAATGAATTGTTTGTTTCATTAAAATAATGTTTGTTATCAAAGTTAGAAATAAGCTTGATTTTTAGGGTTCCGTACCAAAATGGTTAAAAGGAACCCTTATGGTGAGACTAAGTCTGTCTGTCTGTCTGTCTGTCTATCTGTCACACCTGGATATCTCAAGAACTACTAATGCTATCAACTTGAAATTTAGAATAATTTTAGATGACGTTTGCCCAACTATTTTGCAAGCAAGAAATACATTTAAAAAAATATATCTTTTTTGCAAAAGAGACTGAAAGGGGGGTCTTAAAAATTTTAAGTGGAGCTACTAGGGCATGTGGGGTATCATATAAAAGAACGCTGTTTGCACATTCCTAAACATTTTTTTTTGGCAGCATAGTTTCCGACATTAGATAAAAAATTAAAAAAAAAAAAACCGTTTGCAGAGATAAAAATCTGAAATTATTCTATAAAATAGAAGCTTATGTAAAGATTACAGGAAAAATAAAATGATGTCTCTAAATAGCACAGTTTTTCAGAAATCATCAACATCATATATTCGTACGGAACGCTCGGTGCGCGAGTCCGACTCGCTCTTGACCGGTTTTAATTAATTGTTTCATTCTCTGTGGATAAGTGGTTACTAAAATATACATATACATGCGTCAGAAACCAGTTATATAGATGGTTTCACAAAAAATATAGGTAATTAACTTTTTCTACTTGAACAATTTAGAATTTAATTTATAGCCTATAAAATGTAACGTTCTTACTTAAAGACTTAGGTGGGTCCCGTAGTGAGTCCCCAAGATTTGGACCAGGTTATTAAAAATAAAAAATAAACATTTACAAAAATGAACACTTATTATTTTTAATGAACCTCCGCTCACATTCCCACCGCCTTGGCAACGCTATCTCGGCTTTTAACACGGTATAATTAGGCATATTTTATAGGATTTGATGCCCACGTAAAACATAGAGTTCTCAAGGTTATCTGGTTCTTTGTGGGCAACGAACCGCACGTCTGTTGGAAGAAGATGTAGAGAATAACATCCGATTTCTGGAGCGAAAATTAACACAAAAATTAGGTAGAACAAATTGTCAATCGCGCGTCAACTGCTGTGATTGGTTGACTAAGTTATCAACAGCCAATCGCATCACTTGACTTGCGGTTAAATTTCGACACGGCGATAACTTTTGTTCCAGAAACCGGGTTTATGTGTGACTTGTTTAGTGCCAATTTTACCAATGCAACTAAACGTGATCAGCACATCTAAACCGAGTTCAAGAGCTGTCAGTGTCAATATTCCAAAGAAAATAATGACACGGACAGCTTTTAAACGTGGTATATGTGCTGATCGCGTTCACTTTCGTTGGTGAAATTGGCACTAAGGGCGAATTTCAGCAATTAAAACTGAACGCGATCAGCACATAAACTACGTTTAAGAGCTGTCAGTGTCATTATTTTCTTTGTTAGATTGACACTGACAGCTCTTGAACGCGGTTTTTAGGTGCTGATCCCGTTCAGTTTGATTGGTGAAATTCGCGCTTAGACGTCTACATGTGAACTTTGCGTTACAGTTGAATCAAGTAACCCTATACATATACCGCCTTCACTACTGGACATAAGCTTCTCCCAAGTTGCACCGTGGATAATACTCTCCGCCTTCCACATCGAGACAGTCTAGTTTAATGTCGTCAGTCTGTCTAGCCGAGAAGCGTTCCTCCTACGCTGCGTTTGCCGCCAATTTGTGATCTCCACTCAATTATTCGTCTGGTCAATCGACTTGTCTGCTCATGGACAACGGTTCTTCGACATGCCCAGACCCACTGCTAATGCAGCTTCATAGAATCCTAGCTGAGCAAGCTATGCGATGAATCCTGTTCTTTTCGGGATAACTTATTAATATAGATACCTATAGGTCCTACCGGACTTAATCTTCAAATAAATTCTTGCTCCTGAGCTTATATCCGTAGCGCGTGCGCGACCTTGAATTTACGGACATTTCATGAAACCTTTTTAATAATTTTGCCAAAAATTAGAGGGCCAAAATGAAAATGGTAATATTATGTTAATAGGCGACTTTTATGCTACATTAGCCGTTGTTGGGTCAATCGTTATCAAGTGTTTAACAGAAAAGTAAACATTTAGGCGCTATCGACGATACTAATACTAATAGCGGACCCATGATAAGAGTAGGTAGGTACCTATATACAATTATACATATTGTCTAAAGAGTGACTTTTTTTTTATTCAAAGACGAATGCAAAGAACGCGAGCGATGTGTGGGGATTTACGCGAACGGATATATAATGAAAAGCGTGTAAAAGAGGAAGTCTAAAAGTGGCACCGTTGACTGAAAAGTTGTGTGGAAATCGGTATGGGCATGTGATGCGAAGAAATGAGGAAAATGTCGTGAGGAAAGTTTTGGGTAGTTACTAATGTGGATAGCTATACGGCTATACTCAAACTCAAAGCATTTATTTCAATTAAACCAATTACAGGCACTTTTGAATTGCCAAAGAGTCGGTCAGTTAGTCAGAAAGTAGAAGCTATTTGCCCATTCCAAAATGTAGATCTCTATGGAGTAGAACAGGCAAGATCCAAGGACACTCTTTTAAATCAACATATTACAAAATCCTGTACATTATTTTTGTTTTGTCGCTTTTACTTGTAACATGTGAGAACAATAAAAAAATATATTTAAAAACAATACAAAATATATCATTAAAAGATTACAAATAAAACCAGTCTCGACTGACGGCGCGCGGCGCCAGTTCACGAACATGACATATAAGAATAGGGGAAGACCAAAGAAACGATGCACAGTGTGTTATAACTAGAGATCGGATATTCGGATGCAGCATATTCACCTAAAGTTTGAGAGTTGACTAGTATGGAGTGCGGCTTCGGTACGGGAAAAAGTGTCGGTTTCCAGGACTGACGAATTTTTAAGAACTACTCTTTTTAACTGTGTATCCCTGAATACCCCCCCCCCCCCCCTTCCCTTTGGGGGAGGCCTATGTCCAGCAGTGGACGTCTTTCGGCTGAAATGATGATCCCCGACTAAATATATTTCGTTTTAGAATAAAAGGTTTTGAAGAAATATTAAGTGTTTTTTAAATGTGATATATTTTCCACAAAATTCTTGCCTAGTTCTAAATAGATAAGAAATATTTTTTATACTTAGGAATACAAAATTGTTTACCTATACAGTGTTATTACTAAAACCCCGCGATCCCGGAATAAAGATATATTTTAAGAAGCTGTTTCCATACTTTGTACCCTTTGCCGGGAAAAAAACGTACTTTAGGTAAATATGCAACCGAATATCCGATCTCTAGTTATAAACTTATATTATAATTTATAATAGAGACCATTTTTCGTACGTCAAATTTGTTATTACAAATACGGATATAATTAGTTAGTCATTTAAAACGTGAGAGTAGAACTCCCTAGTGACAAATATGCTTGATCAATATATTTTCATCCGGATAAAGTTTAAAAAAAATCTACTTACACCAAAAACTAATTGCAATAAAAAATATTTGTTAGGTAGTTTAGAAGTGTATTTTTAGCTTCATTTTATAGAGCTTTAAATAATTGCGTAAGTTTCTTACAGCAACAGATTTTTTTTTTTTTTTCAAGTAGTACACTGTTTTAGGAAAAGATATTTAACTTCACAGATATGATGGTTACACCAATTAATTTTGAAAGGCCCTTATAGAGCATTTGATTTTTTATTTAATTTATCTTTATTTCAGACATACGTCCATAATTTTTTACAAATATTATAGTTAGTAAGATGGTTAGTAGTACACACAAAAAAAATAAAAAAACAAGATAAAAAGGTGTTAGTTATTTGTTAGTAAACAAAACACAGTAAATGATGCCTATTTCCTATTTCTGTGCAGGTGTACACCTGCCCAGTACAACTGTGTACTGGACAGGTAAGCAAAAGGACTATCTATTTTGCACCCTAACGTTTTGAGGACAGTGTTGGTGCTACCACGAACCCTGCTCATCATCGATGCAGTTCTTTTCCTAATTATGGAAAAGAAATCATCGATGGATGCATCCGCAAACATTGCGGAAGCACTGCAGTACCGAGGTTTTTTTAACACTGCCCTCAGAGCGTCATTATACTGAACTCGCAGGGCGTTGACAGCCCGCCTCGTAAAGTTGATCCACAGACTGCACGTGTAAAATGACTGACAGAAGGCTCTAAAAAGTGACAGTTTCACATCCGTGGTACATCGTGCGAATCTTTTTATGACAGCATCTTCGTTCCATGTTCCCAACACTCAAAGTCGTGGTAGGTACTCCAAAAACTTGAATTATGGACTTTATTAATGAACTGTAACTTGCAAAATATAAAATATACGATTGATGTAGGTACCTACTTGTATAATCTTTCGCTTAGTATGTCGATGACGATTTCGATTAGATAAGATAAGAGCTGCAAACTGCAATATTTACCAACAATATTTTTGTTAATCTGGTGATATAGTTTTCTAATTTACAAAAATCAAATCTTTTTTTTTGCTAAAATAATTTAATTTATTTTGGTGCTTTGTTTCTATGCACGCAGTAATTTAAAACTTAACATCCTGAGCTAGTCCTAAAAATTGTCTAAGAGAAAATGTTTTCCCTTTACTGTTAGAACTATCCATACTATATAAAGCTGTATGCTACTGCGGGGCGACCACGGCCTACTGTGACATGACTTGAGTCACACATTTTATTCCAGTTTGAGCGATATAACTGTTTTGTCATAAAATGCTAGTACAAATAGACATGACATAATTTATCATGTCTTGACACGCCCGTGCTCGTCCCGCAGGTGTTTATTAAAATTTCAGGTATCTAATTACGAAGTGACAAGTACTTAATTACGTTATGTAGGTACTTACTTAATTATCAAAGCATTGTAAATGCAACTCTAATAATTATTATTTGAGCATGCTGCAGATACCTATTAGTTAGGCAATGATTAATGTAAATAATTAATTGGTGTTCATTTACATTTTGTAGCCGTGACAAAACATTTATGTACATGCCATGCATGTCAGTTCGCATTAGAAATTCATTAATAATAGTATTGCATGTAAAAGTTCTGCAGGGTGTGTATCAACTATCAAGTCGTCTAGTTAGGTGCATATTTTTATAGCTGGCTGGTAGGTTGTTAGCTTGTTATTTTTTATTACATCCAGTTGGCGAAATTCTTCTCGCGTAGGCAGTATCAAGAATTCAAGGAAGATTGCACAAGCACAAGTCAAAAGGTCATGCAAAGTTTCTCCATTTTCTACGATTTAGGTACATTAGGAATTGTATCTTTACCTAACTCGCGATACTTACCTTCTCCATCAGATTTTCTTAAATACCATAAAAATACCATATCTATGGCTATTAAGATTATGGATTATGTTAAGTACCTATTATTGTATAGTCTTCATGCTTTGCATTACAACAATGAAGCAATATCGAGATGATAATGTAGGTACCTATTCCAATTTCAGAAAAATATGAGCGTATGTTGAGTGATCCCACAAAGGTCTCATAAAAAATAACGAATCACTTAATTTTTCATGATTTCAATGACGTCCACTGCTGGACACAGGCCTCCGCCGAAGAGGGGGGGGGAGGGTTGCCATAACGCTACGCTTGGCAGGCGGTTCGCAGTATGGTGTTAAAATGCATAGATAATGCTACTGTCCATTCTCTAGTAAGTCCCTTAGTCGCCTTTTACGACACCCACGGGAAGAAATAGGATGGTGCTATTCTACGTCCGGTACATACGGCCATTTATTTTAGTCTTAATAAAAATAACATTATTTCGCTAAATTACTGTCGAATTGAATACCTACCGGCTTCAAAATCTCTAATAAAAAAAACTTTTTATAAAAAAAAAATAACTCCGAAATTAAACTTATTTTTCACTTTGTAGTGTTTTTTTGGAAGGCGGTTATTTTTTTTTATAAAAAGTTTTTAATTTTTTAGAGGGTCAGTTTTTCATTTATCTAAGTTACAATAGCCTTATCTCAACTTCTCATCACCTTTTACAAAATATTGCTTTGCCCGATGCTGGGACGTTAATTGTTGAGGAGTTCTCCTGATGAGAACCAGAAGAACTGTCAATCACCATAATTATGCATTCTGACGAGCATAAATTGCTTGGCAACCTTATTAAAGTTAAACCTAATCGAACCGCAACCCGTTAAATACTTATTATTATATTGTTCCGGTGGCCATCTGTGGTCTCCATCATCAGTTTCATTCACCAAATGGTGATTTCCAAGAGCAAATGCACGAGTTACTATAAAAAATACTTAAATCGCTATAGGTTTGCCTATAAAATTTGAGGGTTTCCCTCGATTTCCATGGGATCCCCTCATCAGATTCTGATTTGGTGGCAATGGGACCACCTCGGGAGCATACCCTTTCAAACAAAATAAGAATTTTAAAAATCGGTCCATAATCGATGGAGCAATCGGTGAACAAACATAAAAAAAAAAAAAACATACAGCCGAACATATAACCTCCTCCTTTTTGGAAGTCGGTTAAAAATACTATTGCATGACAAAAGAAGAACACAAAGAAAATTATTTAAACAGGGTGTTAAAGTAACTACGACATGACTACTGATAAATGCGTGCACTGACTGGACAGGTCCCCTCAATCTGTGTGATTCTTTCATTAAAAGATCATTTCAGGCACCAATCTACATGGTCTTCACATGATTTGACCAAGATTATGTCTGGACTTTAAAAGAGACTGTGACCTCTGAGTTTGTTTCGGCCTTTCTTCTCAGAGTAGTCAGTTACGAAACGCCGATCTCATCTAGCTTGTTTTTTTTTTTTAAATATGTTTGACGTGTAAAAGTGTTTGTACAAACCTACTTACAGAAAATAAATCATTTATCATTTAACTGCGTGCCCATAGCTTAAGGGTAGGTTCAGTATCAATAAAGTAAAAAATAAATAAATGAAAACTCAAAAAAAATTGCAAGATCAACCTAACTTAGTGCCTACTAACTTAAAATAGCAACCGTTTAGAATTACAATTATTTTATTTGACGGTCCTAAGCCCGTTAAAGTACGAAGAGACTTTTTTTTTTTGTTTTTTTTTTCTGTTTTCCTTTATCGATACTGAACCTGTGGCACGCAGGTACTTTAACACCCTGTATTGTTGCAAAGAAATATCGCACAAGCTCTTCATGATACACACTAAAAATACACTGATACTTTCATTAATTAACAAATAGGTACAATTGACATAAGTACTTACCTTGTTTTGGGGTTCCGTAGTCAACAAGGAACCCTTATAGTATCGCCATGTCCGTCTGTCTGTCTGTCTGTCCGGGGGCTTAGCTCAGAGACTTAGTACTATAAAGCTGCCATTAAGCATGGGTTTACTAGTATACATGCCGACAAAGTGGTAAAATAAAATCTTGAAAATAAAAATGTTTTTTAGATTATCTCCCTTACACGTTATAACGAAATGAAAAGGAAAACTATCACAGCTAAGTAGGCTTTACAAGTTAAAGAGTAATAGTCGATCAACTTACAATTGGAGTTGGAGACTTGACCGTGACGTATGGGAGAACATGTTTTTAGGGTTCCGTACCTCAAAAGGAAAAACGGAATGCCTAAAGGATCACTTCGTTGTCCGTCTGTCTCTCAAGACCGTTTTTCTCAGGAACGCGTGGAGGTATCAAGTGTATCAAATTAATATCAAATACGTAGTTCTATGGTCTCTTGAACCTCTAAAAAAATCAAGCTTCCAGGTCAACGTAATAAAAAAATACGGCGATATAAGTGACATTATTGCGACATATTTCGATACTCGCAAATAAATCAAAACCTATAGGGTACTTCCCGTGGACTTGAATCACGAAATTTGGCAAGAAGCAAGGTCTTACAGCACAAGTTTAGGAAAAAGTCCTAAATTTGTAGTTTTATCACATAAAAAAATCTTTTTTTGCTATTACAAACTTACATTTTCAGTTGGACCGTAGCGTATATCGATGTATGGGAGAACATTTTTATCAACTACAATGTTAAGTTTGTTTTAGGGGTAAATTCATCCCAATTACGGAACCCTTTATTGTGCGTGGTCCGACACGCACTTGGCCGGTTTTTATAACTCTCCAATCACCATACATGTTTTTGCGATTGACACACGCATGCTATGCATACTGTAACGTATGCGTGCGTAACATAATTTCAAGTTAAATCAATATTTACTATTATCGAAAGTGATGCATGATTTATCATCAGCATCCATCAGATAACTAATCTTTTTCATCAAACTCGGACGTTTATAGATTGTTTGTTTATATTATATGGATACGGTTTTAGCAACCCCTCCTTTTGCCATTCTATGTTTTGATAGCAGCTAATCCCAGCTTATAGATCTATACATATTAATATAAAATAAAGTCCCTCGCCGCGTCTGTCTCTGTTTGAAGTTCTGAACGCGATAAACTCAAAAAAACCGGCTAATTGCGAGTAGAACTCGCGCACGAAGGGTTCCGTACCATTATCTATAAAAACGGCATAAAAATCACGTTTGTTGTATGGAAGCCCCCTTAAATATTTATTTTATTCTGTTTTTTAATATTTGTTGTTATAGCGGCAACTAAAATACATCATCTGTGAAAATTTCAACTGTCTAACTATCATGGTTCATGAGATACAGCCTGGTGACAGACGGACAGACAGACAGACGGCGGAGCCTTAGTAATAGGGTTCCCGTTTTACCCTTTGGGTACGGAACCCTAAAACCCACTGAACGGATTTTCAAACGGTTTTTATCAATGGACGGAGTGATTCATGATAATATTGTTGAAGATGTCGGAAAAAATCATGCTGACTGGGGAGTTTTACTGGAGTCTGCCGCGTATACCTTACGAGGTACAAACAATTTATGTTCTACAGGATTGTACATCATAAAAAGTTCAACAAAAAGTCCGCGATAGCATTTGTCTATCTTCTAAGGGTGACCCACAATAACCATTGTTATCTTTCAGAAATTGATAAAAATTTAATTGTTATTTCCGAAGCTATTTTAACCGATAAAATATTTATTATTATTGTTTAAATTTAGATTAAAATACGCCCTTACATCATATTTAAATGAATACTATAAAAGATATCACAGATTCAAAATTACAATAAAATATGTTATTTAAATTAGGCATTTAATTTAGATTAAAATACGCCTTTACATCATATTAATTTAAATGAATACTTTGAAAGATATCACAGATTCAAAACTACTATGGTTGACGGCCGCGTCAACCGTAGTAATTTTGAATCGGTGATATCTTTATTAGTAGTAATAGTAGAGGAAAAGGTAATTTACTGCCGAGTAAATTACATTTTCCTCTACTATTACTACGACAGAAAAACGATTAATCGGATTGGGTAAAATTTGGCACACAGTTGGTTAATAACCTGGATTTACCCTATGTCTTAACATAGGATAAATTTATCCCGGTAATACATTTCCGTTGGATAATTTCCGACCTACATGCGGATGAAGCCGCGGGCAAAAGCTAACTAGTAAGAAAATATGAAGCATGGTTTTTATGACAGTGGTAGGACGCGAGAGGAATTAGGGCAGGGTATAAAACGAAGTGGAACAAATTCTAAATGTTACTGTGGCATTTGGGGCCGCCATCGCCATAACCAACGGTTCCCCACAGTATTGTGTTTTCTTCCTTCGATAAAGTTTTATACAACTCTTATCCTGTTTATGTTATAAATTAAATATTTTTTTTTACATTACAACGACAGTCACACGTATAGATATCTCTACAGGGTCAAATTACATTAGTTAGGGTAACTCCGCAGACGTGATTGGTATATCTAAACACAAAAAAAACGATTTTTTTTTGGGGTCGACGATCGCTGCTACTGTAGTGTTGGTTGTTACTGGAAGTATGAGTTGAGAAAATCTGTTTATTTTTATTTTATCGTGTTTAGTTATTGATACCCGTTTACAGAAAAAAAACTGGCGCGGTGGTTGGTAAACCCATAAAAATCCCATCAAATTAATTTCGTTTTTGTTTCATCGCGGAGTTTTTGTTGACTTATTTATGTTTTTAAATAAGACATTTCGAAAATGTTCTTAACTAATTTTTAGGTCTTTGTATCCTGCTTATGGGTTTGTAGTATAATTAAAATCGGTTCAGTCATTTCGAAAAACAAGGGCTTGAAGGTTTGTATGAAATGCCGTAAGGTGTAATTAAACGCTATTAATGCCTGCTATTTAATTAATTACGTAGAGTCATTAGCACCAATCCTGCAACTATACAGGGTCAAATTAAATTAGCTAGCGAAACTCCGCAGACGTGATGGGTATCGATATCTAAGCACGACTTAATAGAAAATAAACAAAATAGTTTTTTTATTGGGGTCTACGACCGCTGTTAGTTTTGTTACTTGAAGTACGAGTTGAGAAAATCTTTTTAAAATGTTATTAAGTATCGTGTTTAGACATCGATACCCATCACGTCTGTGGAGTTTACACAAAGAAAACTGATATTTCAACTTGTATTTCACTTCGAAGATAAATCCGAATTCGGCCGTTTCCTGACTATGGCTGACTACGGCTAAAAAAACGACGGTCAAAGAGATAAGTCAAAGTCAAAAATGTGGCTTGGGTATGGACTCAAAGTCAAAGAAGAAAACTTTGGAAGTCAAGAAACGGCCGAACATTCGACCGATGCTTCGGAGTAGACCCCCAGAATTTTGTAAATAGTAGGTAGGTATGTTCATTCCTACTGTATATGGAACCTAGGTCGATATTTCTAAATTTCCTGTTGACGTAACACGCGAAACAGTTTTTTAAATAAACAACTAAGTGTTAGTGTTACAAACACCAAGGCAGTTCAATGTTATTACTTACTGAAATCTGCCGATCTATTCTGAAAAAACCTCACCGTGTAAACGTAGGTGAAGTGAGCTTGAAGTGAGTAGTTAATAGTGTCAATCCCTCACTGACAGTTCACTCCACGCGCTCAATTCACCTACGTTTTCACGGTGAGATGGTCACAGAATAGCACTGCTGTTCGGATTTTAGAGGTGAAGACGAGTCATGTAATTTCCGCGTTTAATGAAAGGGTGGAGCTCGTAGCTAACCCAGATAGCAATTTAAACTTGCATCAAACTTGCAACAAGTTTGATGTATTAAAAGTGAAGGTTTGCTGCAAGTTTGCCATGGCAAGTATATACACTTGCAGCTAGTTTGAATCAAACTTTCTAGTTTCCCAACAACAAACTTGCATAATGTTTGTTGCTATAAAGTTTAGGCAACTTTGACATTTCAAACTTGCATAGTGTTTGTTTTTACAAAGTTTATGCAACTTTGACATTTCAAACTTGCATAATGTTTGTTTACAAAGTTTATGCAACTTTGACATTTCAAACTTGCATGATGTCTGTTTCTGCAAACTATACAAAGTGGCGCAGACCTCATCACATTAAAAAATACCACGTATACCACCGCGGCACCGGTATACAATACTTTGACCTTATATACAAAAGTTTAATGAAATCCATTCACAAAAAAATCTGCTGTTCCATACATTTTGTTAGGTAGGTACACAAACAGCAGATTTTTGTGAATGGAAATCATTCGATTATGTATAAGGTCAAAGTATAATATACCATGTATACAACTAACTTTTTAGACCTTTGTATCCTGCTTATGCGTATGAAGTTTCATTAAAATCGGTTCAGTCATTTCGAAAAACAAGGGCTTGAAAGTTTGTATGAAATGCCGTAAGGTGTAAACGCTCCTAAGCAAATACTTTATACAAATTCTCGATTCAGGCTAATCTAGTGTCAAATTAAATTAGCTAGAGAAACTGCAGACGTGATGAGTATCGATATTTAAACGCGATGTAATTAAAATAAAAAGATTTGTTTGATTTTTTGGGAGTCAACGACCGATGGTAATGTTGTTATTTGAAGTATTAGTTGAAAAAATCCGTTTTCTTTTGTTTTGTCGTGTTTAGATATCGATACCCATCACGTTTGTGAAGGTCACACAAAAAAAATGATATCTAAAGTGACTACAGAAACTCCGGTCCATGAAAAAATATCCCCACAAAAAAAAACATTAATAAATTAATATTGTTTTTGTTTTATACTGTTTAGATATCGTTCCATAACGTCTCACGTCTCACGACGTCCTGGAATTAACGCACACCACCAAACACCCCAATTAGAATATTATGTTATAATCATACTATTATATAATCAGTTTAAGCGAGTAACGTGGGCTGCATTTCATTTTCAATAAAATTACAGATCCCTACAAAATGTACAATAATGTAACCCAAGGTATCAAAAATTTGCCTATAAAAGTCATTATTTGGCGTGAGCTGCGAAAACTATTGATGATACATAAAATAATGTAGTACATGTTTACTTTATAGCACTCATCATTACCCACCAACAA
Organism: Tiliacea aurago; assembly: GCA_948098905.1. Taxonomy (NCBI): domain Eukaryota; kingdom Metazoa; phylum Arthropoda; class Insecta; order Lepidoptera; family Noctuidae; genus Tiliacea; species Tiliacea aurago. The sequence goes on along the minus strand of OX402581.1, from coordinate 20,163,212 downwards.
GTCCGCAAGGCTATATGTTTAACTATTATAGTAAAGTCACAATAACCGTTTTTTGGTCAAATTATCAATCAAAACACGGGCAGAATCGAAAGATGATGACATTCGTATCTTGATATTAATCCATAATCAATTAAATAGTTTTATAATCAAGTTTGATTGAATTTACATGAAGACATGTAAATTCCTCTTTAAAATATTCGAATTGGACCTTCCGTTTAGAAGTTACGATGAGAAGGGTATAAAAATAAAAGCTAAAAACAAAAAAAATGTCGTGGTGTGAGCGAACATCTCTACGCTTATACTTGTCAAAAAATAATAAGCCCGTTTTGACATTTAGCTTGAATTGATTTATCGTGAGTATCGAGTACCGAGTCGTATGGTTACTTCACTAGTTACGTCTCGATGATTAATCGCGACGTAAAAAACAATAAATCGATTCAAGTTAAATGTCAAAACAGGGCTTTTATTTTTTGACATCTTTAGTCCATTCGTTATACTTTGATTTTTGTAAACTAGAAATACTTAATTGAATAGTAGTTTGTAATAAATAATAAAGTTTGTCATACTCTGTAATAAATAAAAAAATCGCAATCATTAGTTTTTGGAAACTATCTTTTAAACAGGATACAGAGAGTGTTGAACTTTGTAGGCGAAGATACGAAATCCATGCGAATGAAGTCGCGGGCGAAGTACTTATGTATAAACAACACGGGTGTGTAATGTATGATATAATAACAAATGCTCTAATTTCACTTGAAATAACGTTCATATAATATAATTTTCATATGCTATAAAATCATATAACCTAATTTCATATGACCTAATGTTTTATATGATATAATTTTCATTTAATATAAAACATTTAGTATAACGTTCATTTTATATAATTTTCAATATTTATAATATTCTTTTTATATAACATTCATTTGACCTAATGTTCTTTTGACCTAATTTTCATGTTTAATGGTCACAGTTCTAACCTAACTAGAACTCTAATTAGTCTAATATAATAAAACATGCAAGCAAGCATGCAGCATGCAAGCAAGCATGTAGCAAGCAAGCATGCAGCAAGCAAGCATGCAGCAAGCAAGCATGCAGCAAGCCTGCAACATGCAGCAGGCATGTTTTCTGTCACGGCTCCGGTGCTGCAGGGCTACAGCGGTCCCATGCAAGCTTATCGTCACAGATGTGTTTCACGCTCACCACCGTGGCTTTGGCTTGCTTGCGGCCAGCCTCAGCCGCGGCGGCAAGCGTTGAAACCACCTGCTCCACAGCTCGCGGGCCGCCTCGCCCCTACGCACCTACGCGATTTTAAATAACACTCTAGGGGTAGGGCAGACAAGACTACGTGGAGTCGGTTTTGCAGCGATTCGTTTCTGTCACGCCGCTCCCGCAGCACGCTCAATCAAATTAATTGCAATATTATATATTTTAAACGATAGGCCTAATGATTTTCGATTACATAAAGGTTATATCAAACAACGTTATGCTGTTGTAGCGGTATGCTTATGCGATGCATTTTTGCTAGCACTATACTAGCAGGCGTTTAAAATCGTATCAGATTTTCTAAATTATATTAAAAGTTATTAGAGATTATGAATATTATAGTAAATGAATAATATACTACATGAATATTATGTCAAATGTGCATTATAGGAAATGTTTATTATATCATAAGAAATTAGATAAAATGAAATTATATCAACAATTCATTATCTCAACTGATCGTTATATTAAACAAAAGTATATTAACTGAAATTAGGTCAAGTGAACGTTAGAATTTTTGTTATTATATCAACCGTTACACACCCAAACAACACATACATAAACTCACGCCTTCTTCCCATGGGGGTAGGCAAAAACTAAAGCACGCCACTTGCTACGCTCCTTACTTATGTATAAAACATTGTTTATATTTTCTTAAATCAGATTTTAAATCTGAAAATTTTGCTCACATTAATAATCTACGCACACTTTTATGGGTTCTAGCGTAGTACGTGCTTCGTTTATTTTGGTTTGTTTAGACTGTACAGCGGAAGTGTGACTGTAATTTATGTAGATTTAATTATTTTTGGGATACGAAATTACCTAGGTATATTAAAAAAGACAGAAATCGATTCAGTTAACGATTCTGAACAAACTACTTTCACAATGTGCAATAATTCAATTACACATTGTCTATGGTAATATAAAGACGGACTAGCTAGAAGTTAGAGCATGTGAATAAAGGACTAGGCTAAAACAATTCTGGGGGTCTACTCCGAGGATAAATCCGAAGTATCGGGCGAATGTTCGGCCGTTTCCTGACTTCGGCTGACTATGGCTGAATACGGCGAAAGAAAAAAAAACGATAGTCAAGGAGATAACTCAAAGTCAAACATGTGACTTGAAATCGGGTAAGGATTCAAAGTCAAAAAAGGAAACTTTGGAAGTCAAGAAACGGCCGAAGGTTGCGCCGATACCTCGGATTATCGCTTCGGAGTAGACCCCTTTGACGTCCCGTCCTATTGCCAGCCGAAACGGCGCGCGGCGCGGCGCGCGGTGGCGGCGGCGCCTTGTGCCTGTGATTTATAGTGTCTGTGACTTTCCCTTTATTGACTTTCTTTTCGTGTTTCGTTTTTCATGTTTTCTTTTTTAGTGGTTTAATTTTCATCACATTTTATTTATTTCACTATTAAAGTTTGTATTTTTGTTGATGATATATAAATAATTAATGATTTATAAAGGTTATTACCAAAAATATATTAAATAAATACCTTAATTTTTTACGTTAGTAGCGTTATGAGGGGGTTGAGTTATGTTTCAATTATTAAGATCTCTTCTTGTTGTGTGTCGCGTCTTCCCTATAATCTTTTATTTTATTATTGTTTACAGGTATAGCGCTCCGACCGTTCGGCATCTCAATAATATATCTCCTGCTGTTTTTATTAGCACCACTAACAAACGTACCAGACAGCAGAACATTCAGAGGTGAGAACCACAGAACATTATATACTCTGACGATGAGAACCGAGTGCAACTTAGTGCACAAATGAAGTATATACTAAGTACACCGTGTTACACAAAAAGCGCTTGATCTCAGACACCCCAATTGGTATAGCGAGATAAAAGCACAGACAGAAAAAAATTAAATATTAAAGTACTTACCATTTGCATACATAAGACCGTTACCAGATTTACTTCGCGTTTTCAGGGTTCGTCCCAAAGTAAAAGTTTGCCATAACGATGAGTACCCGTTTGAGGATTCAGTTATTTCATATATATACATACACCTTGTATATTAGAAGAAATTTCGTAGAAATAGATACTAATTGGCTTCGAGTTACACGAGTGCCTTATTTTGCCTTAAAGTCTGTAACGTACCGTGCGGAGTCAGCTGGATTGTTGAAAAAATAAATGATAAGTAGATATGCAGTTTCAGGACAAAACTGAAACCGAGTTTTGCACTATTTTACAAATACATAATAATATAAGTATGCAATTTGCGCTAAAGCAGACTAATACATATAATATAGATATACTGTAGGTACGTCCAAATGTGTGTAGGTAATATGTTACACTGAACCGATTTGAAGGGACTGCTATCATAAGATTATGGCTTCATATGGCATGACTTCTATAGGAGATAAGTCTCATCAACTAAAATAAGGGTCATTTAGAAAAAAAATGGCCCTGATGTACCAAGGACAGACACTGTAACAGTTACGTGTAATAAATCGATAAAAAGAACAAAAACCTTAACTTACCATAATAACGGCTAGACGTCAAGCTATACATTTCCAGTATAAGCTGATCTCGCATTGTGTAGGATTTCCGTACAATGAGAGGTCAGCGTTTACTGGAAAACTATAGCTTGATATGTGGCCGTGTGTACCTAGAACAAAATTAAATCAACCACTTCATTTCCAGGATGGCGCGGAAAATTTTTGTTATTGAACGTGGTGCTATCATTCATGCTGCTGTTGATGCACATTGCATGGCACGCGATGCTAGGATCGGTGTTACCTTACGGTTCCTTAATCGCCCAGTACCCTATCCTAAATGTCATAGGCCATAATCTAGGCTTTGTGGCTTATACCACGATAGATCCACTTACGGCCGTGCATTATACGCTTCCCGAGGTAAATATGAATTTTGATGTTAACTAGCAAATAGCTAGGTAATTTGAGTTGTTTTCTCTCCTGGTTGGCACCTTTTTCATTGCGTACAAATCAAGTATGTACCACCTCGAACGTTCCCGGTCGACCAGTCGACCGGGAACTTTCGCGATGGTACATGGCTACACATCAAGCTGTACATTTCCAGTATAAGCTGGCCTCTCATTATACGAAAATCCTATACAATGCGAGATCAACCTAAACTGGATATGTACAGCTTGATGTGTAGCCGTCTGTACAATAAAATTGTTGAAATAAATGCCTACTTAAATTATAAATTCTTACATTTAATTTCAGATTATAAATAGTTTAATGTCGCTGCTAGTATATATGGTGGTCAAAAGATTGTTAATAGGCTCGTCGGCAGACCCAGAATCCTCGAAAGCGGAAACGAAATATCAGAAGTATCCCCTTGTGACAAGTGCAGGTAAAGTTTTAGGCTTTCTCCGGCTTATTTTCGATCTTCACTTAGATCCACCAAAGCACCCAAATGTCTTGCCGATGGTGGTACGTTTGTTGGATCATTCGAAATAATTTAGCAGAACGATAGAGTTTAATGCCCATTCTCCTTTATCCCCACTTTGGAATGAGAAACAAACTTCCTTACTATTTTTTTACCAGACTTACTGATACAAATAGTATGATTTGTCTTTTAACTACATATTTTAAAAACACTTTATCCAGTGTTGGCATAACAAAGCAATACCTATAATCCTACATGCAACTTATCCAATTCTTATTTTTTTTCAAATCCTTGCTAACTTCTCAGCCCTATCTTTTTTTTTTTCAGGGAAGTATTTATGCTTGATGCTGATAATGTTCTCCGGCATAATGCGTCCGAGCGTCACTTCTGGTATCTACTTCCTCGTGTTCATGGGTTCAGCAACTGCGTGGGCGCTGGGTCAACCGCTCAACCGGGGCTTTGCAGTGGTGTGCCGCTGCGTCATGGCCATAATGGCCGTCCACGTCATTGTTGAGTTAGCTTACCAGTGCACGATACTAGAAGAACTCTATCCACCGGATAGGGAATTTGCTAGGTAAGGGCAATTATAATCTTTCGATTGTGTGAGACCAATTTTATGGTAAACGTGACCAATAGCAATAATTGTTGTACAAAAATTGTAACATAATAGCTATTAATTAAGTACCTTAATCTTAACTTACTTTTACACTATACCATTTGAAATAAGATAAAAAAAAAAAAAAAATTTAAAGTCTGTTCAAATGATTTTGACTTCTATTCTGTATGCATAAGGATGGCATTAAAAGCAAAAACATGGTTACAATACCAAGTTTTTATTACAGCTGCCAGTTGTCAATTTGTCATGCCACCAACGCTATAAAACTCAAAATTGGTTGAACGGACTGTAAAAAAGGTTTATTTAAATGTCTAATCTTATTTCAAATGGAGTATAGCAGAACATGAATCCGATCAGCACCCTAATTACGTAACATACTATCAATCACAATCTGAATAATTTTTAAGTATATTTATTGCTAATCCATTGCTTCAATATTCGAAAAGTTTGTCTGCGTAACAACGTAAATAACATAATTAATGTTGTTGAACTGCCAAAATTAAATCCATTGCTACTGATAGTGTGTTAGGGGCTGGTATAATGTTCTACCTTATAGTCTACCTTTGCGAAAAATGTTATTCAAATTCGTTCAGCCATTAAGACGCTGACAACAGCTAAACCGCGGTCACTGTCAGACTGCATACAAAAGAAAGAGAAGCGCGATGACACAATGCTTGTAATGTACTGCAAAATATGAAGCAATTATCTATTTACTCAAAAATTAGTTGAGTAATCGAAAATAAAAACATCCAGGTTCTTCATACAAATAAGAAGTTCTTGCTATTAATTAAATTCCAACCGTACGTTGATATTTAATACATATATTTTGGAATGAAACTCAAAGTAAAATGTTAGTTTACCGTTAATTTGTATCGATTTTTTTTCCTATAAGTACGTGTTTTAGTAACAACCAAGTTCTGAGAAATATGTTCAAGAATAACATTTATTTTTTCCGCTACCACAAACTATATAGATTTGGCAATTTTGGCAAGCCTACTGTTATCATTTGACTCTCGTCAGCGCCTTAATGCGCGATTGGGTAAAAAAAAATTCAAACTTACAAACATTATTAGTAGTTACAAATCTATGAGTAAGAGCGTAAATCAACTTTAATACTTGCAGGTACTTTGGATTAACAAAACTAGTAGTTATCAACGACACAGACCCATCTCTTTTTACGTATGAAGTAACAGATGACCACATGTGGGCAACGTTAGCGAGTCCGTTTGTCGTACTATTAACTTATTTCGTCCTCGCACTTGAAACCCGACAACTGTTCAAACCTAAGGTATGTTGTATGCGTATTATGGTAGTAGTATAGTATAATATTGTGATTTGATAACAATGATTTCTACTTTGACTAACCCAAAGACCACCAGCTTTATGCTTCTTAAAACAACATGAGATTGTTAACTTTGAAATTATGTTTCTTTTAATCCTAAGATAAAGGTAAACTTACTAATTATTGTAAATGCGTCTATGCCTTTTGTAATCCTAATCAACACTAATAATATAATTATTACAAAGCAATGACAGAGTAATATGGGATATTAGTAGAAACAACTATAACTTGCAAGCAAGATAAGTGTAAAAAAAGAATTGGATTGACATTTAATACATATTCTAACAGTTTTCATCGAGCCCTTTTAAAACTAGAGCCATATAAAAGTCCTTAGCAACTAATATTATTTGTGCTATCAAACTGGGAACTTAGGCGAAAAAAAAGATCGCCCTTTCCGGCTTAGAAGAGGGCATGCTGAACGGCTCCCTGACGCGGGGCTTATCCTTCCACCGCGGCAGCCGACGTTTCGCGCGGGATAAGTGGAAAAGTGCTACGAAAAGAGCTCGAGTAAGCTTTCGAGATTTATTCACGGGACCCTATTTATTCATTAATGCACATATTGATTTTTTCGTAGTAATTTGTTGGTTCTCACATCGATTCTGAATACAAGTGTAAAGTATAGTAGCTAGTCTTTCTAACCAGTACAGTTGCTGGTTTCTGTTATCTAAACAGTAGCTATTTGCATCACTTGTATTTAGTTTCAGACATTGATGTTTATATTGAAAGTTTTACGTGATATGTAACATTTTTTACTGTTAAGTAGTGCTTATCACTTTGGTAGAGCACTAAAAACTTTGATTCACATTGTATATTAGCTTCACTGCTCAGTTTGTTTAGTACTTGCATAATGTTTATAACTGCATGGCACGTTCTTGTAGATAATATTTTGTAAATAAAAATTCACCAATTTTTTTTCCCTCTTCGGCTGGAACCAGGACTTGACTTTAATTTTGGTTTAGTTGGGCACTTCAAATATTCATTGTAATTAAATTTTGTTTTTGCAACCAGCTTTCGTTCTTTTATAGGGTGCAATTCCGTACGTAAATTCACAAGCACACCGCAGTGAGGCCAGAGAGACTGATCCTGTAGGTATCTTCTTCTGTTTTTATTTATGTTTTTGTGTTTGTGGGGAAACTTGCGTACGTCCAAGCCAAGAAATGCTGAAGTCTGGAAACCGGTGACACTTAGACTCGTACCTCATTGGGATGCCATGGCGTCATCGCCAGGCCGCGCTGCCAACTGAATGTATACAACTATATGGTGGGTGGCTCACCTGTCGTCCTCATGGTTACGCAGCCAGTCCGTCTTGTTTGCGACGCGACCTGGCTGTGCGGCCATGGCGTCCCGACTCCCGGTGAGATATGGCTTTTATTCCTTTTCGTTTATTTTCTGAAGTTGATAAAAATCAAATCCCGTTGGTATTTCTTGGTTCGGGGTTCAGTTCAGATAGCATGAAAATCCTAAATATGACTGGAAAATTACATGCGTAAGAGAAAAATTCTATGCTTGGTTATCATATTTACCCAGCTCATCGTTCTAACATGCGTCTTGTGCACATCCACTAATACTCTGTGTTGTGTTTTGGCAGTTATCAAGTACCTAGTGTGTGTGTAAGTTATGGTTGAATAACTACCGCTACAAAGTATCTTATTTTCAATAACAGTTTTTTTTTCTAAAGTTAAATTAAAACTTTATTTCAGTTATGCTAATAACAGGCATTTTTGAAAATTACATAGAATGAGATTCGAATATTGAAAGGACATTGGGTAAAAATGTATGGGGGGCGTGGTCCAAATGTCTACCACTAACGCCACTTTTGTCACTAAATAGTCTTTTAAATAAGCAGTAAAAGTTACTCCTTAAACGTTAAAGTTATTCTAAAACACCCATACAAAGTCTGTAAAGATAAGGTAAATAAAAACTACAGATTTGTACATAATATACATAATAAGCCTATGCGGCAAAATTGATTTGAACAAATGAGGTATCATTAGATATGTCTTGACACCACAAGAAGTGACAATTTGGCAATGAGGATTTAAAAAAAAAACTAATGTGGCGGATTTTAGGCACGTCGTATTACATTAAAATACCTTATTTTATGATATAAACCTTTTAGAACTGTTTCTGACACTTTTATTCACGTACAGCTAATACGCGCAAATTCATCGAAACAATGGTCAATTGAAAATCCGCCCGGGTCCACAGCGAGGCAGATGCGACAAGACTCCACGGGTTCCGTCGTTCTTCAGGAAGCAGGTAATCCTCCTTTATTAGGTATTATTTGTAAAAGTAAATACGAAACAAATTGCAATTGAATACTACGTGGCTATTTTAGTCAAATCGACTGTCCAAAATTGTGGCATTATTGCAGTTGCATGTCGATAAGAACGGTAGGTTGTAGTTAGATTAACAGATCTTATCTATACATACTGATGAAATCATAATTTGATATATTATATATTTTTAGTTATTTTATCGGTTTAGTTTTTTGATTTTTCTTGATTTTAATTGTAATGGATTTAATTTATTAATTATTTTTTTCAATTTGATTTTACGTATTTCAGTTATTTAATGTAATTATTATTGTGATATGTATATTCATCTTTGATTACTAACACAATTTTTAAAAATGGATAACTGGCAACTATCCTTTATTCGGCCGACTACCGGATTGTTTGTATATTATACATATCTATATATATCTATTATTTAAATTAAAGTCGCTGTTCGTGTATGTCTGTGTGACCGCGTTGTTCTTCTAAACTGCGCAATGTATTTTGATTCGGTTTTTACTATCATTTAGAGATTTATTCCGGAAAGTTCTCTCGAGTTTCGAGTTTATAGATCACGTTAATATTAAAATTACTTAAAATACAAAAATCTTGATGTTTTATCAAGTCCTAAAAACTGTTAGAAGCAGGGGCGACTCATTGAAAAAGCCTTTATATCCCGAATTAATCGAAACATTCAATGTCTTGGAAAACAATTAAACTGTATTGTTTTGTATTGTATTTTTTAAATACAGTAAAACATATTTTTTACTTATTACAGATTCCGCAGGAGAAGACTCAGAGCCTACCTTGATGGATGACATTATTACAGCGATCATCGACTTCTTTCAAATCCTAGTCAGGTCAGCATCAAAGAACAAACTATTTCCTTGATTATTATTATTTGGTTATAAACACTAGCAGCTGATGCGCGTGTATCAAATAGCTTGGAGATTTTTAATCGATAAAGTGACGCTTAGATGAGTCTTTATCAAGTCTACAACACTTTCAGAAATCTTTAAAAAAAAACGAGCATTGACCTCTACGGCACAATTGATATTTTACCCTGGTCTAGTGATGGCGAGGGCGAAGTGTAGGGGTCTTGGGTTCGATCCCCGGCTCGGGGGAAGTGTTGTTAGGTTTTCCCGAGGAAACTTTGTGGAGTACCCTGGAGTCTGGATTTGTGTTAATATATACAGGCTGGATTTTTGAGATGGGGCAGTAAGAGCAGCTACCTTAACCGTTGTAGCTACAGGAAAACGGTACGGATAAGGGCAGTACCCTGGAGTCTAGATTTGTGTTAATAGATATACAGGGTGGATTTTTGAGATGGGGCAGTAAGGGCAGTAACCTTAACCGTTCTAGCTACAGGAAAACGGTACGGATAAGGGCAGTACCCTGGAGTCTGTATTTGTGTTAATAGATATACAGGGTGGATTTTTGAGATGGGGCAGTAAGGGCAGCTACCTTAACCGTTGTAGCTACAGGAAAACGGTACGAATAAGGTAGCTGCCCTTACTGCCCCATCTCAAAATTCCACCCTGTATAATTATGTGATAAATATCAGATGGTTGATGTCAATAGTTTTCTTCTATTACATGGACATATACAGGGTGATTGGAAGATGGGTGCAAAGCTTTAAGGCGAAGATAGTACAGACAATTTAGAACCATTTAAGCCATGGTTGTCTTAGACGAAGTCTTACCAAATATTTTTAACCAAATTTTTAAGTTTTTTTTCGGAAATTCTCAAAATTTAATGTAAACTGCATAATTATGGCCAAATTGAATGATAAATGAATTCATTTTTTATTTATTTAATTAAAGTAATGTGTAAGCAATCAAGCAAAACATGTTTTAGGCTTCTGTGTCATTAGACATTTTTTTTACAGACATTTAAAGCTCAGAAAAAATAAAAAATTTGTACAATACGTCTTTTAAACCTTATTAAAAAAAAAAACGGAGGGTGCTTTTTTTGTTCAAACCTTTTTGAAGACAAGCTTGATAATCGCTCTTTCTTTTGAGGTATCATTTATGCGGATATCTTACAAATTATTGAAATTAGGGCCTACAAACCAATTTGAGGTAGAAATTTTTTATTTTAGGCAGACTAATTAAAACAACATTTGAATTAAAATTATTTATTTTTCACGTTCAAAATGACGGCCGTGATTCCTAATACAAGCACGGCCCCGTCTTCTAACTTCTGTAGTCGTTATTTTCAACATCATCTCCTGCTTCATTGTCTCAAACGCTGAATTTATTCTTTGTATCAATTCTTCTCTAGTGTTTATTTCTATGTTGTTATACACCAGTTCCTTGGCCCGGCCCCACACGAAAAAGTCCAACGGGGTCAGATCTGGGGAGCGAGCGGGCCAAGGGATGGGTCCATCCCTGCCGATCCAGCTAATTCAGGTCCAGGACAGCAATTGTTGAGGTGTTAAAGTCCAATTTAAAGTCCAATGCGCTGGACAGCCGTCTTGCTGAAAGATGACTGTTCGGTCTCTTTCGAAGATCGGGACACCTGATTCCTCTACCAGCAGTGGTAAATCAATTTGCAGAAATTGCAAATAATTTTCGCCATTCAATGGATCAGGCAAAAAGTGGGGCCCAATCAATGTTCTGCAAATTATTCCAGCCCATACATTCACAGAGAATTTCATCTGAAATGACACCTGCTTCTTAAAATGTGGATTGTTGTCTGCGTCAGCCCATTCATGGATGTTGTGAAAGTTTGTAATACCTTCCCTTGAAAATTTACTTTCATCCGTCCACAAGATTGATTTCAGAAACCACGCATCTTCGATGTCTCTGTTGAGGAGGAAACGGCAGAACTGAATTCTTCTTTGAGGATCTTGCTCTACTAGACCTTGCACACTCCTGCCATGGAACGGATACTTATCATTTTGGTGCATTGTATGCCACACCTTCCATTGAGAAATGTTTAAATTTCGAGCTACTGCTCTAGTACTGGTAGTAGGATCCGCTTGAAATGCTGCTAAAATGTCTTCGTCGACGGCAGTTTCGTGTCTGCCCGGGTTGACTCCAGGTTCCACGCGGTGAAACCCATCTTGGGCAAGACGACGAAACGTGTTGTAAAACACTCGGACATTCGGTATCCTGCGATTCGGATAGCGCTCTTGATACATCCGTCGCGCCAAAGATCCATTGCCGTCTGCTCTACCGTACATAAATACGATATCCGCATATTCTTGATTGGAAAAAGTAGCCATAGTCACTTAACAATTAAGAAAAACGGCGTAGGAGCGCACTAAATGTCAACTCAACACAATTAAGTCAAAAATCAACACGTGCAGGAGCGCGAGGCTCCGACTGGACACGGTGAAACAAAAAAGTTCAAAACTAACGCAAACAACACGTGCAGGAACGCAAAGGGCTACCTACAACTGAACACGGTAAATTGTGAATCAACACGACAACGTCCACTCACAAGGGCAGTAGTTTGACTAATAAGTAAAAGATGTAACGGCTTCATCACAGACCGACTGACCCTGACTAAAGAAAAACGACTTTGTTGCCTCAGTAACTAAGACCATTTTGCTGTAAAAACCAACTCTTATCGCTTTTTGCTATTCATTGGGCGTTCTACCTGGAAATGCCGTCGCACCGCGCTCGGTGGCCATTGTTTAGAGAATCCCCTCAATGGGTTCCCCTCAATTGGTTCCTGCATGTGCCAAAAATTCTTAGAATTGAACAATGTTATCATTTCGAGCACATAAAGTATTCTTTTAAGCAAACATTTTGTGTTTTGTTAGACTGCCTAAAATTTAAAATTTCTCCCTCGAATTGGTTTGTAGGTCCTAATTTCAATAATTTGTAAGATATCCGCATAAATGATACCTCAAAAGAAAGAGCGATTATCAAGCATGTCTTCAAGAAGGTTTGAACAAAAAAAGCACCCTCCGTTTTTTTTTAAAAATAAGGTTTAAAAGACGTATTGTACAATTATTTTATTTTTTCTGAGCTTTAAATATCTGTAAAAAAAAATGTCTAATGACACAGAAGCCTAAAACATGTTTTGCTTGGTTGCTTACACATTACTTTAATTAAATAAATAAAAAATTAATTCATTTATCATTTCATTTGGCCATAATTATGCAGTTTACATTAAATTTTGAGAATTTCCGAAAAAAAACTTAAAAATTTGGTTAAAAAAATTTGGTAAAACTTCGTCTAAGACAACCATGGCTTAAATGGTTCTAAATTGTCTATACTATCTTCACCTTAAAGCTTTGCACCCATCTTCCAATCACCCTGTATAACACAATTAGTAAAATGTGAGTGTATAGATCTTTACCTAGCATACCGCTTTGGGGAAAACAGACAGGATTTAATATTTATTTTTCTATTTGCAGATCATCGTACATAGCTACAACGATCACGATGATGGCTTGGAGTATAATGTTCCATTCGTGGCTGACGTTCGTGTTCTTGATGTGGGCGAACATAGTGTGGCTGTGTCACGACCAGCGCGGGTTCATGCTCAAGACCAGTCCTGTGCTGGTCTGCTACGCCATGCTGCTGCTCATCGCACAGTACATCTACGGCATGAACCTTCTCGAGTCTGAGCTGCCTAGTAATATCACGGTTAGTATAACAGAGACCAAAAAGTAACTAACATAAACCAAATTGTTTATCAAGCACAAGGAATTTTAAAAGGAAACACGTTGTGAGAAACCCCAATTAAAATCGCTCTTATTTTACCGTGTACGTAATTTATAAACAGCAGCTTGGGTTTAAATAATTATATACGCAAGTTTCGCCGCCTAATCAGCAATAGAGGGAGGAAATAAAATGGTTCTATCTATCTACACACATTCACACGCACACACGAATACACACACACACACATTCCTAAATATAAGTTGAATTTATTTTTATGTACACTCCTACATTATTATTGTTTCTAGTTTTAGAAGAGCGGGGTCTCCTAGCACAGGTATTTTTTATACTTAAAAGGAGGGGCGCCTCTATGTAAGATTAAATATTGTAGAAGTTATAAAATTAACTATAATAAAAATTATTATTATTAAGTCTTTGACATATCTCGGGACCCTGGGGTCCCGGGCCTTCGGAAGGCGTACGAGGGGCCAAAGCCAACTCGCAGAGGCCCGTTAGACGTTTTTAATGAAATGAGGTACTGTAGCGGCATCAACATCGCTACATGCGAACTACGCGTCACACTAACGTCACGCAAAATCTTGCATCGCGCAAACAGAGTTTACCGCGCGACTAGCATATACAACGTGTTTTTTTTGATATCCCATAACTCTAGGGTATGATTGAGGCCATATCAAAGAATCAACTGGCATATGAGTTATGTTCCAATACTTCGTTATTTTTTTTTTTCATTTTTCATACAAAATAATTCGGCAAAGTCACGATTATTAATGTAAAACACCCTTACGTGAAATATGACAACGTCGACAAGGTAGCTTTCCCTTCACTAGCTGCCGCCGGGAAGCCCCGATACCAACATACCTACATATTTTATTTTACTATTTATTTTACTACACTACTGCGAAGTTTGGCAACCTCGCAAAAGTAAAGATTCGTCATACTGGTGACAATTTTTGACCTAATTTAATTATGATTGATGATATCTCCGAAACGATGCATTTTTGGACCACCTATTCTAGGAGTTTTAGTATTATTTTTACCTACAAAATATAACCCTAGAGTTATGGGATATCAAAAAAAACAGGTTGTATACAACGTCCCGACATCAACCGTCGGGCAGTTGCCCGACACAACACCCGTCTGGTCGGAGGATTCTCCCTTTTCTATACAGAATGAGTGAACTTTACACCCTGTTCCTCATGCCTCTAAAACTTCATAAAACAGGCCCTGGTCTTCAGTTGATATGATGTTGTTTGTTTTTCAGGAGGTGAATCTCCGACAGATAGGTCTGGGCCGCGTGGAGGGTGAGCCGTGCGTGCCACTGCTGATCAAGTCGCTGTTCACGTGCATGTTCTGGGTGACGCTCAGGCAGTGCGTGCAGGACATACGCCAGCGCCGACAGTCCGCGGTTATCGCCGACATGGCGGCGCCCTTGCAACTCACGGCCTCAACTGCAGCCAGTGGTGAATAAAAAACTTTTTACGATTAAACTTAATGTTTAGTTCTCAAATATAATAATTATACAGGCTGTATTTAGGTACCTTGAAATAGCGAAAAAAAATCAGCTGTTCCATACATTTTTTTCGATTTAAGTGAACACAAATGTATCGAACAGCTGATTTTTTTTTCGCGATTTCATGGTTGGTCCCATAGAATTCAAAAAAAAAAAATATCAGTACAACCTTTCGGCTTTAGGGTAAACAAAAACTAATGTTATAAATACATTCACATTAGTTTACAAAAGTAAGTATTAAGGAAAGTTATTACCTACTACTATAATGAATTAATAATTAAAATATTTCAAGCATTCCAGATATTCAAGCAATCCTACCCAATTGCTTGAATTTCTAGATGTAGCGTTAAAACTTTTGAAAACAAAAAAATATTTTGATTGTTACTATTTTTATGTGCTAATTATCTTAAAATATAATCATCTGTTTTCTATTTTATCTCTACCCTGGGACAGGTCTGGTTAACGGTAATCTTGTTAATAATTCTACACGTTGCCTTATAGAATGGAATTACAAATGGTGACTTAGCTAACTGCCTTGCGACCACCAAGAACTTGTGGTGCGCAATCGAGCCAACCTTTATTAAAAAAAAATCACTGCCATTTTTTTATCCCGTTCTCTAAGGAATAATTTTCCTTATTTGATTCAACTTTCTGATAAATCTTCTTCATTTCAGCGGAAACTCTTAACCTGCTTATCACTCTAATATATCTAAAGTCTAGTTTTGTAATAATTTATATATGTCACATTTTCTTATTAACTATCAAAACTGCAAACTATTTTATTTCGATTCGAGTCTCACTCATGAATACTAATAGACATGGTGTATTATTCCGTATTCTTATGTTGAGTTTTTGAAATGGGAGTTTTTTTTTATATATAAATAAATTGAATTTGTGGTATTTTCATATAAGTTCGGGTTCGATTCTCGGCTTGACCATAACAATTAAGCATAATTATTTGAGTCCTGTCTCCAAAACTCACCGTGTATTCATATTTCCAGATTTTATACTGACAATCACAGTAATTCCTTTTATAATCAGTCTATTTCTAACACAAATATTTGCAAATAATAGTAACATTTTTGTCTAATAATATTTGACATACAATCCAAACATCAAACTGTCAAACTTATTTCCTACACTGGAAGTGACAAGAAAGAGAACTTGAAGAGACGTCAAATAATAGTCACACTCTAGAAGGCCGTTGTTAAGAATATACGTTAGTGAAGTGTAATCATGGAGTCTAGTTTTATCAATAACCTTGCTAACAAAAATGTCGTTAGTTCTGACCGCGCAGCGCGCAGAGGAGAATCGCTCTCGTCTCCTGCGCGCGCTTGGCGATGTGCTGCGAGCGTTGTGCGCGCGCTACTGGATCTACGTCGTGGTCATCATGCTGTTTGTCATCGGCATCACCGGCGAACGCATGACCATCTTTCGGATCATTTACATGTTCCTCTTCCTCGCGTTCATACTCATGTTCCAGGTAAATAATAATGATCCTATAAGACGCTGACAACTACTAAACCGCGGTCACTGTCAGACTGCATACAAAAGAAAGAGAAGCGCGATGACACAACGCTTGTAATTTATTGCAAAGTATGAAGCAATTATCTATTTACTCAAAAATGAGTTGAGTAATCGAAAATTAAAAACAACCAAGTTTACCATACAAATAACACGTTCTTGATATTAATTAAATACCAACCGTACATTTATATTTAATACAGATATGTTAGATTGAAACTCAAAGTAAAGGGTTAGATTACCGTTAATTTGTATCGAGATTTTTTTTTTCTGTACGTGTTTTGGTAACGACCAAGTTCTGAGAAATATGTTCAAGAATAACATATATTTTTTCCGCTACCACAAATTATACAGATTTGGTAAT
Organism: Tiliacea aurago; assembly: GCA_948098905.1. NCBI lineage: Eukaryota > Metazoa > Arthropoda > Insecta > Lepidoptera > Noctuidae > Tiliacea > Tiliacea aurago. The sequence continues at coordinate 20,146,320 of OX402581.1, read as the reverse complement.
TTTTTTTGTTTAAGACAAACCTACTTTTATCGTCTGCCTCTTGTCAGCGCCTTAAGAAAGATTTGTTGTGTACTAACAGTAGTGTACACATTCAGGTGGAATGAAATGGAATCGTTTATTCTGCAAGGATATTAGAATCACTTTTACACGTCATATAAAAAATAAAATCTAGATGTAGCCGACATTTCCTATCTGACTACCTCTGAGAGGTGCAGTTGCTTAAACTAAGATATTTATCATTTATATCACACACACTTCTTACCTACTTTACGGTTGTTTCAGAGATTATTTTTATAAGTCAAGAAACACCTCACACGAATTATCTTTTGTTTCCAGATAAGTTGGTATTGGTGCCGAAAATCAATGTACATGTTTTGGATAGTGGTCATCATATACTCCATGATAAATCTTATTCTATTATACGTTTATCAGTTCGACAACTTTTCAAAGATAATAGAAAAATATTTAATGATCAACGAGAGTTTGTAAGTAAAATCAATCAAGGAATATGTAAGAAAACGAATTTCTCCGATTAAATGTATTTATGACTTGTGATTTTATTTCAGACAACAAGACTTGGGATTGGAGCCATACCACCCAGCGGATCTATTCGTTAAACTATTAACACCCACATTATTCCTAATCATAACTATATTGCAAGTTCATTATTTCCATAAGGATTTTATGGCGTTATCGGACCCAAAGACGAGGTTAGTATGAAGTTAGAAGGGCGCCTTGTATTGTGCTCGCATGCGGACTCTTTTAAGTACGAATATAAATAAAATTGCACTTATATGTTATTTTTTTTTTCTAACAGATCGAATAGTTCAGCAGCTGCTCGACCTGAGTCGGGTAAGCCAAGTCAAGATGGGGCATCCACAATGAGAGATGATGTAAGTATGAAGAAAATTATAAAGCTGTCGATTGACCTGTATCATTTGAACGTAATGTAATATGTTACAAAGTGACATTAGTGAGTGATATAGTGTGTTCACTATAACTTGAAGCGTTTGGTAGCACTGAATTTTGCAGCCTTAGTTTCAATAATAATAGAGTACAAAATGGCGACTAACAGAATAGAACTACCAATAAAAATTCAGTGCTACCAATCGCGTGACGCGTAATACTCGTAACTTCGTCGCGAATGTCATGTTACGATATAATTTCAGCTTTAAAGCTGCTCGAACTGAATGCTCCAGTTTGTACGGTTAAGTCTTTTATTTCTACGTCAGTTTTCAAATTATTTCCTTTATCAAGTCAGGACACATAATACCTCTTCAAGCTACGTCACTAAACAGATTTATGCATAGAAAATTATATTGGAGTACTTGGTAACAAAGGTTAAAATAGCATACACCTTCGACCAATGTTGAGTTCACATCAACCTAAAATATTTTTAATGGCCTAACCAAATTATGTAATAAAATCCTTTTTTTTTTTCTCGAGTTCGTCTTTTTCACATTTTTAATTCAGTCTGACATGTAAAGAAGATGGCTGATTCTCATTCTGCGGTATTTGCATTACGACGCCATATGCTGCGCGTTTGATACTTCGTGTGGTGCCGGACGTAAAGAATAGCACCATCCCATTTCTTCCCGTGGGTGTCGTAAAAGGCGACTAAGGGAATTACTAGAGAATAGGCAGCAGCGTTCTCTATTCATTTTAACACTATACTGCGATCGCCAACCCACCTGCCAAGCGTGGCGATTATGGCAAACTCCCCCACTTTGGGGGAGGCCTATGTCCAGCAGTGGACGTCTCTCGGCTGAAATGATGATGCTGTGCGTTCAGTATAACTTGAAGCATGACGCGATTGATAGCACTGAATTTTGAAGTGTGATTGGTAGTTCTCTTCGTCAGTCGCCATTTTGAACTCTATTAGTATTGAAACTATACTGCTGAGTCGGTAAAGGAGATTCTATCGTGCAATTAGCAGACTAAAATAGCCCATCAGTTGAAGCTCATATTAAGGATGTGACTGGTAAAAGTTTTAAAATACTTTTTAGTTGCCACAGTTGCCGTCTGAAGATACAAACCCACATTCACAAGCCGGTACGGAGCCGGATCCGTCCATTTTGTCTTCAATACGGCCAGCTCTTACTCAAGTACCTTCTCAAAGGTTGGTAAAAAAAAATTGTACTTAAGTTATTAGAAATTCAGAACAACCAGTACAATGCCTTTAAAAAATAAACTCCCACAGACAATTAATTAGAAAATGTGAAATTAATTTAATCCATTTATTGGCGTGCCAATATTGCATTAATTAACTTGTTAAGTAAACAGATTGGTGCCTATGTTTTTTTAACAATTTACAACTATGTATTAGGGTGCCTCAGTTATTGGATTTTTACATTAAAGAAGTTTCTCAGCCATAACTAAAAAATGTGGTTGTACTACTGGTATATCTCTGGCTGACCCTTCGGGGCATACAGATGTGATGTTTTTGAGATTTTTTAAATTTATTCCATTCACATCCTTGTTGATATAATTATCCAGTTCTCGAGGAAAATTCATATTGTATAGGTTTACAGGTCTACAACCCCGGTTGTGTGTTCGCAGACAACTGTCGACGCTGAGCGAGCGGCCGGCGCAGAAGGGCTCGTCCCCGCTGTGGGCGCTGCTGCAGCGCGCATACCGCGCCTCCAAGCACACGGCGCAGGGGATCATAGACTACGTCTTCATTTACCTCGACATACACCTCATCAAGGTCGTTTTCATCTCCTTGATGCTGCTCTGCGTTATGAACGTTAGTAAACAACACTTCATTTTTACGTATAAAAGCGACAACTAATTGAATCCAAAGAGGCCAGAAGTACGGCTTGACCATTTTCGAAGATCAACATCACTATCTATACAAATATTATAAAGAGGTTAAAGTTTGTGAGGTTTTAGAGGCTAATCTTCGGAACTACTGATCCGATTCCCAAAATTCTTTCACTAATTGGTAAAGTCCGGTCGCGAAGCAGAAAGAATTTCGTACAATGACCCCTCATTACTTATCTCGTACAATGACCCCTCATTACTTATCTCTATCTCTCGCGCGCGATTGTATTGCCGTCGCACTCGCACATTAGAAGCAGGGACCATTTTGGTTACCCATTGTAAGGGTTACCCTTATCGTATGGGTTTTTGTTTAACCGCTTAGAAAAACCCTATCGAAAACCCTTTGCATTGAAAGGGTTTTCGATAGGGGTTTTCTAAAATGGTAACCAAAATGGTCCCTGGGTAGAATAGAGATAAAATTGGTCATGCTACGCGTGCTGGGTGGATATCGAAATAACATAATATGATGATTTTTTCATGTTAATGGGTTTCAAGTAGGTATAGAACCCATTGAAATGGGTTATCATGTAACCCTTTCACTGGGTTACAAGCATAAAACCCATTCAATGGGTTATCATATCATGTAACCCATTCAATGAGTTTCTAGTATAAGACCCTTTCAATGGGTTACATCATGATAAAGGTAACCCATTGAATGGGTTACCCCTTCGAAAGGCTTAACTCTTAACCGGGGTTGTACGGTCCCTGATTAGAAGGACCTTAAAATGCGCAAGCGGTAGCGAAAGCTATCTAAAGCAGTCAAAACCACATTACCTATATTTAATCATTTTCGTTCTATGTGTGACAAGATTAATATGTTTCTATCTAGCTGGCCCACCTAAGCCACAGCAACGAAGCCAATGTAGACTGTTACCTTATTGAATGTACTTCTCTAATCTAAAGAAAATATTCAATGTACCTCTGCCACTAAGACAGGAATGGCATTTAATTTCGGTTACTATCCAGCGGGCCCCTCCGGTATACTATTGCTTAGAGACTTGAAAATTTTATTGGAGATACTCCTTCCAATGTACTTTTCAAGTATTTCATTTATTTTCAAAAACCTTGGATAGTATAGCAGAAATTACATTCGTAAGTTTTTTTCTATCCAGCGGGGCCCTTTTTATCATAAGTGAAAATCGCACGCCAAATTAAAGCATTTTCAATGTACTTTCAGGGATTAATGCGTTTTTTGTGATAAACGTCTTATTTTACACTCGTTACCCGTGGTAATGAGTGTAAAATGTAATGGGTCGACCCACCGGGACCACGGGTAACGAGTGTTATTTTACGGCGAAAAAGAATCTGATAACTTATGAAGTTTTGTTAACAAAAAGTAAGGTCAGCATGACAACGTTTCTTTAAGTAGATAAATATTAATACGGAACATACATGCATTTTGATATACTATATTTTTTCATAATATCCAAACTATTGTTTAACATAAACTACGTAATACGGTAGGTTATTTTATTTATTTGGTGAGCTTTTGCTTTAGTATCCAGTTTGTCATGAGTGTCATGACATTCCCAATTGCCATTATGACGTGAACAGTTGGCTTTGTAATGACCAATTTCACCATTACCGGACAGTATTGAATTATAGAAACATCCAACAAATCAATCGCATTGATGCCATTAATATCGAGTGCTACCATATTCTGTAATTCGTATAAAATTTAAATTTCAGTATTCAGGGTAATTTATAGTAACAAAAACAGTAAATTGAATTTACGAAACGAATGCGGCAATAATTACTTTTTTAAGGTTTTTTTTACGCATAACTATGACTTTTTTTTTTAGTGTTGATCCTTATTATGCCTATTGCAAACCTTTTTGTGAATTCTATGTTGATTAAAATATTAGGGTAAATAAAAAAAAATATCCTATATAAATTAATTTTAACTTATTGACAAAAGCATCTAATTTGTATTGGCTTTTATCAACAAGTTACCATTAATTTAGGTAACAAATACATTTTTTTTATTTGATTTTTATTTTGCAGTTTGGCGGTTTTCAGTTTCATAGCAGTTTAATTAGCAAAAGATACCTACCTAGGTACTTAGAAGCAAGTGCTAGCTCTATGATAAATTCTAGTTATGAAACCAAAAATATAGTACATCAATGACAGATTTGATCCACGTGCCACTAAAATTTTATAAGTAGTAATTTTTTATCACATTTTTCTTGACAAAAGAATGCTTTAAAATAACTTTTTTCCTAGTAAAATACAAGTCTACCAATGAGTTCTCAATTCATAGGTTTTACTTGCCGTTGACAATAAAAATAAATTAATAGTGATTCTGATATTATAGTGCAATAACAATAATTTATATGAATTTCATACTTAGATAAAAATAAAAATTATAAAAAACCATTGTTTTCTGCATTTGGTCAAGTCCAAAATTTCAGAATTATGTGCAAATTAGATTCGCTCAACCGCTGATTTTACATTATTTATGGCTTTAATTGCGGCGCGTCATCGTAACAGCTGATCGGCTGCTGTGGTGCGTACCCCTGCTGTAGAATGTTGGATTTGGGCGCCTTATTTACGATAGGAAATCATATTTTTTTATGAATTTGTATGACTTTAGACAAAGTGGTGTATGAAACTCATGCACATAACTAGGTAAGTATTAAAACACTCGTGTGCTACTTCACACTCGTGTATTAATAACACGTGTCATGTAGATATTAGTTCCTTAAACTACTATTTTGCTGACCCTACATGCAATTTACTTTCAATAAGTAAAGTTATTTTTTACATAACCAGCTTACCATCAGCCAGTTGATGCCATCTTTAGGACACAGGCCTGGCGGATGCATTAACTGGAACTCACAATTAGACGGAGCTCGCGCGTAGGTACATTTTCTGAAATAAGTTTATTATTCTAAAATACAAGGTATGTACTTATCGCATCTAAAAAACCGCATTAATCCCCGTAAGTACATTGGAAATACTTTAATTCGGCGTGCGATTTACACTTGTAAATATAAAGGATAAAAAGGGCCCCGCTGGATAGAAAAAAACTTACGAAAATAATTACTGCTTTATTATCCAAGGTTTTTGAAAATAAATGAATAACTTGAAAAGTACATTGGAAGGAGTATCTCCAATAATATTTTCAAGTCTCTAAGCAATAGAATAACGAAGGCACCTGCTGGATAGAAACCGAAATTAAATGCCATTTCTGTCTTAGTGACGGAGGTACATTGAATATTTTTGTTAGATTAGAGAAGTACATTCAATAAGCTAACAATCTACATTGGCTTCGTTGCTGTGGCTCAGGTGAGCCAGCTAGATAGAAACATATACAAGATTATCATCATTGTCATCATTTCAAGTTTATGTTCTCATTGGAAGAGGCTGTATTGGGACATTTGCAGGCTGATTTTCAATACTTTATTATTTTCATTATTACAGGTGTGCGCGATGCATGTCCCTATCATGTTAATGATCGCGCCAGCATTGTGGCTCAGTGCAGGGAAACAACGAGTTTGTGTACTTTTAATATCGACACTAATAAGTGTCTATTTCATGGCTAAGATGGTCTACCAGATAGATTATATCAAACATTCTAGTTTTGATGTCACGTGTTCGGAGGCAGAGGTTGTAAGTACTGAAACAACGAATAAAATATGAAATATTAATGTATTTTTTTTTTGGTATGTTTTATTTTTATTAAATATTTCAGAGTTATGAAAACAGTACCTCGAATAGTACCGTATTTAACAATGCCGAATGGCTGGGATTTGTAAAGGCTACACAAAAAAAACCGCTATTGTCTATACTCAAGGGATACATAGGCCTTTTAGCAGTTTTCACCTTTTATTCTCTGGTGACATATAGACAAGAATCGCTCAGGTTTGAAGACTTCCACTTAAGTACAGTCCCTGGCACGTAAGTTTGCAAGAGTAGTTAGATGCGCAGAAGTCATTTTTTAGGTCCCTTTGGTGGTCAAGCGGGACGCGGGGAATGAGGGAGCACCGTTCCGATCACGCGATTTGTGGGTCAGTCGACACTCGCCTCCCGCACCTCGACCCTCGTTCCGTTCGCTCCCGATTACACTTGCGTGCACTAAAATTATACCCTTTGTTTTTGTTGAGTTTTTTTTACGAATTGTTGTTACTATTTTAAATTAAGTTTATTTTATGAGTGTATTTTTGCGACAGCTACTAATGAAGCTTGTTGACCTTTAGTTCTCGTTAACATTGTTTTTTGAAAGACCACAATAACTAAAATATTTTATTATATATTTTATTTATAACACCTAATAAACTTCACGAAATCCTCTCCTTTCTTTAACTTTCTTCTAAACAGACATGTTTATAATAAATGATGGCAATAATCATAGAATTATGACAAACAATAAAAGTAACCAGTTTTTTGTTGCATTTTTTTATTATTTAGGATGGGTTTGCTCTTGACCTTAGTCTAGGGCAGAGATGACAGAGACAAAGTCGACGATGGAGTGAGCTTACCCAGAAGAAGCCTGTTCACTCTAACTTTGAAGAGATTAGGGTTGTATGCGTTCGGAAACACAGACGCAGGTAGAGAGTTCCACTCTTTTGCTGTGCGCATTATAAAAGACATTTGGAAACGCTTAGTGTGAATTGGTGGAATACCAACAAGGAAGGGATGGTAACCTGCAGTGCGTCTAGATGTCCGATAATAGAAGGGCATTATTGCATAAGTGTACTATGCGCGAACTTACCCCCACTACCCCAAAACCTTGCCAAGTTACGTGCCGGCGATTGTAACAAGATTGAATTTTCTCCTCCTCAATATTTATTGAATGTAATTGTCTGTTAACAGAATGTCCGGGAGGTTACCAAAAGAAAGGACTAAGTTAATGTTTCCTGAGATAACGCGCAAGGAAGCGGACATAGACTTGGTGCACTGTATCAAGTATCTAGTAAATTATGGATTCTATAAGTTTGGCGTGGAGGTTAGTTGTCTAATCTGCAATTTTCAAAACAACACCATTGCAAGTTTGTCCGAAAGGGATACCGTGGCCTTCGCACACAGGCAACTGAATGAACACAAGTGGGTTTAAGTCAGTAAACGTCTGACACGCCCTCCACTCAGCCCAAAAAAAAAAACCAAAAAAAAGAGGGTCTACTCCGACGCATTAATCCGAAGTATCGGCCGAATTTTCGGCCGTTTCTTGACATGCAGTCTCCTTTTTTTACTTTGAGCCCTTATCCGACTTCAAGTCACATTTTTGACATTGACTTATCTCTTTGTCTGTCGATTTTTTTTCTTTCGCCTTAGTCAGCCGTAGTCAGGACACGGCCGAACATTCGACCGATACTTCGGATTTATCTTCGGAGTAGACCCCCCTTTTTTTTGTTCTCTGGATGGATATAGTAGACCCCCTGACCTAACATACTGGCTTTAGGCAGAACTTTTTGTTTTAAATATTAAAAAAAATATTATCCAAAGACAGTTTCGTTGGAAGGTTTTTTACTTGATACTGGTTATAAAAGAACAAAATTTTCCCTTCAACAAAGTTGAATGTGCTGAATGAAAGTTCTCAAATTTTCCATGGCTCTTTTCAACTTAACTATTTATTTATATTATATTCTATAGCATGTTTGTTTTATTACAGATAACAATGATATGTCTAATGGGCGTGATTGGTTCTCGTATGGACATGTACGCGGTGCTGTACGCGGCCTGGCTGCTCATGTTGGTATCAATCAAGCGAGTGGCGCAGGCCAGGCTGTGGCCCGCGTTCACAGCCTGCATCACCGTCCTGGTTCCCGTGCAGTATATGATAGCTGTGGGATTCCTGCCGCAGTTCTGCGTTACTTACCCCTGGGAGGCGGACGATCCGGTAACTATAAGTTCTCGTATTTAATGCCTCGTTAGTTCATCGACTGGAAACGTAGTAACGTTGATTAAGGTAATTTTGATTCATTTTTCCACCATCCATGGTCAACAAGGAACCCTTATAGTTTCGCCATATCCGTCTGTCTGTCTGTCCGCGGCTTAACTCAGAGACTCTTCTAGAAAGCTGTAATTTGGCATGGGTATATACATATTAATTACGCCGACAAAGTGGTAAAATTAAATCTTAAAAATGTTAGTTCTTGGATAAATTCATCCCAACTAAGGAACCCTTCGTTATGCGTGGTCCGACACGCACTTGGCCGGATTTTTAATATAGTTACACTTCCTAACCCGGTTGATAGGACGAATCTACAAGCTTAGTTTTTTTTTACCCTTAACCTCTTAAGGGGTAATTGAACGCAATCATCATTATGAACCCTTGTTCATAATGATGATTACGTACAATTACCCTGGGATGACGCTGAAATCGAAATATAAATCGAAAAAAATCTTTAAAAATGTTGCTACCAGGATTTGGTATGCTTATTTTTATACATGTCTACAAACTAAATATAGGGGTAGCTAACCAGTTACCCATTTATTTAGTTTTATTATTAGGGTTCCGGCTGCTATATAACCATATAGCAGACGGAACCCTAATAATCACTTTACCTAAATGTAAACACGTTTTACTGCCTACACGGAAACGGCTTAACTACGGAAGACAGAGTAAAGTGGAGTTGAGTATGACTTTGTTTCATGTTATTGGAACCATTTTTTTTAAACCATGTTGATTTTTGATTGACACCCCCTTTAATTTTTCCGTCCTTAGGAGCCCTTCAGCAATTTATTCAATTTGGTGAGGATATTTACTATACATGTAGATTTGTATTGTAATATTACTTTAGTTTAACTTCTGTACCTACTCATTCTATAATGCGTGGCTCAATAGTTTTATCGGTAGGCTGTTTGTCAGCGCTTAAGTAATTATTATTGTCCTTTGATATCAAAGACTGTTTAGATAATTTTAATAGTTTTGCAAGCTCTAATTCACCGACAACTGTTTGGAAAATAGATTTAGAGTTTCCTAACATAGAGGGCACGTTACGAAACTCAAACAGCATCATCTGTAGAAGATATTTGATGTAAAAACATATCTTACTAAAGAGCTTGCTGGTAATAACGGCCCACAGACACTTTGTAGAGAATTTTGAAAACGTCGTGCCGTGCCTTGCAGTACACCTATGCTATGCTAGAAACCACCTAAGTATACTACCTATGCTAGAAACTTGAAATCTCACCAAAAACATTAAAAATGTTAAAAGACATAATTCTCAATTTGGTTGGATTTAAAAAGTATTGAGGTTTAAAAACGACAAAATTTCAAACAGGTGCAATTTCAAAGTAAAAGCAAAAAATAAATATCTAGGCACGTTACGAAACTCAAACAGCATCATCTTTAGAAGATATTTGTTAGTAAAGCAATTTAAAACATGTCTTACTAAAAAGCTTGCGGGTAATAACGGACCACAGACACTGTAGGGAATTTTGAAAACGTCGAGGTGTGCCTTGCAGTAGGACCACTTATGCTAGAAACTTGAAATCCCACAAATGTTAAAAGACATCATTCTCAATTCGGTTGGATTTAAAAAGTTTTGAGATTTAAAAAGGGCAACATTTCATACAGGTGCAATTTCAAAGTAAAAGCAAACAATAAATAGTACCGACTCCACTTCTTTTTGTCTATTATCAATTCAAACCTTACGAAATCTAACAAGGAGAAGAGGACATAATGGTCTTCATGACGAACACCGAAGTGATTACAAAGACATTTTTATTGAACTACTATGGCGGCTCATTTCAAGTCTATTATTGCATTATTATTAAAATGCCTGTCTAATGACATAAATGTGTGGTTTTTATTGTCCCTTTTACTCAGTACTCAAGCATTACCTAAGACTAGATTCAAGCCATTGGATTGGTTGAATTTAGTCTTAAGAGACCGGCGATGGATGCGTAGTTCATACAAACGTAATACCAAAATAATTTGTAAATAAAACATATTCTTAAGGTAGTGTGTCTTTATTCGGATTGGAATACAGAATATCTAGGTTCCCAAATATATATTTTGAATGGACACTGATTTAAACAAGAGTTATGAGAAAAATAGATTTACTATAGAAATTTTAAATTCCTCATTATCTCGTCTTTATATCATTGTCCTTTCAAAATATATATTTCGGAACATAGATATTATGTAATCAAATCGAAATAAATACACACTACCTTAAGAATATGTTTGATTTACAAATTATTTTGGTATTACGTTTGTATGAACTACGCAAGCTACGCCGGCCCCTTAAGTAATGCTTGAGTACTGAGTAACGTTCTATAAATACGGGCCTTAAAGCTATTTGTAAGCGTATTTGTTATTGTTTTGTTCTGTTATTGTTGTACAAGTATGCTAAATCTGATTTCAAAATACAAAATCATACTTTTCAGCAAATGAAACATATTCGTACATGGATGTTTCTTCCTTACGCCGAGTCGCCGCCGCACGCGTTCAAGCTCATCTTCGATTTCTTTCTACTAGTGTTCGCCACTCGACAAATGAAAAAGTTCCGTGCAGAAAAGAATGCGGATCCAAATTATCCCGGAGGATCGAACAGCGAAAATATTGGCAATGATTGGGAGACGCCGAACTTCGTTAATCCTGTACCAGATTTCCTTAGTTACGTTGGGTGAGTTAGTTTGAACAATGGTGGTATTCAGGTTGAGCTGAATGGTGCTAATCCATGCGTCATGTTCGTGAACGGCTGCCATTAGTAGGGACTGGTCATATTCTCTTAGCGGCCTTGGCTTATTTAATTGATTTTGAATTGTTTTTTTTTTTTTTACATTTTTATTACGGACGCTTTTGACGTTTTGCATCGATCTCACATGTATACTTTCAACACGAATTATGTAACCAATATTTTGTAACCATATGTTAATTTATAAGAGTGTCCGTGGAGTTTATTGCCCGTTCTTCTCCATAGATACCTACTAAGCTTTGGAATGGGCAACTAGCTTCCTCTTTATGACTGACCGACCCCTTGACAATTCAAAAGTGCGTGTAATTGGTTTATTTGAAATAAATGCTTTGAGTTTGGCCCTTCACTGGTTCAGCCTGTCTTGCAAAAGTATGTGCGCCCCATTTTCTTTGCAGTTTGACACTGAACTGACAAGACATATCGTCGATCTTATAAATAACTAAATAATATTGAGCGAAGACCGTTTAAAGCAGGGATGGGGAAACTACGGCCCGCGGGCCATCTCCGGCCCGCGAACCGTTGAATTCCGGCCCGTGAACATTAAACAAAAATCAAGTGAAGTTTTCGTATTGTTAGAAATTTCCTTCTCATTGGCAGTGCGCAGCTCGCATAAAACAGTTCCACATGTCACAAAGACTAGCGCTCCTCAACCTTTTACTTTGCAGCTAACTTAAGAGCGTTTACACCTTACAGCATTTCATAAAAAATTTCAAGCCCCTGTTTTTCGAAATGACTGTACCGATTTTCATGTAACTTCATACGCATAAGCAGGATACAAAGGTCTAAAAAGTTAGTAAAGAACATTTTCGAAAAATATGTTACAGCCAAATTAGACCGATTTTAAATTTTCTATAGAAACAGAGATTTCCAGTTATCTGAACTGGAAATCTCTGTTTACTGGAAATCTCTGTTTCTATAGAAAATTTGGCTGTAACATATTTTTCGAAAATGTTCTTTACTAACTTTTTAGACCTTTGTATCCTGCTTATGCGTATGAAGTTACATGAAAATCGGTTCAGTCATTTCGAAAAACAAGGGCTTGAAAGTTTGTATGAAATGCCATAAGGTGTAAACGTTCTTAAAAGTTTAATTTAATTGCAATTTCTTTATTATTTCAATAGTTATTTTGTAATAAGTATTGCATTAAATTAGTGTTTCAGAAAAAACAGGTATCAATATTTTTATTTCAGTAAATAACACCTACGAGTATAGCCAAAATTGCAACAACTTGGCCCGCTATATATTTCGTTAGTAAATATTGGCAGGCGAAGGAAAAAGTTTCCCCATCCCTGGTTTAAAGTAAAAAGACCCTATTTTAGTTCATTTTCATGTGCTCCCTGATTTTAGAAGTAACTTCTTAACTGTAATTCCACTAATTTGTCTATTATCATCACCATCTGCCGAGCCTATTCCCAACCATGTCGGGGTCGGCTTCCAGTCTAACCGGAGGCAGCTGAATACCAGTATTTTACATGAAGCGACTGCCTATCTGACCTCCACAACCCAGTTACTGGGTAATACGATACCCCTTGGTAAGACTCGTTGTCAGACTTTCGGGCTTCTGACGATCCGTAACGACTATCAAAGATCCACGAATGACAGCCGGGATCAACGGTTTAACGTGGTTTCCGAGGCACGGATGGGTCTTGGTATGTAAAGATGGTCACCCATCCACTGATCAACTACTATCTGGCCTTCAATATTATACCCACCTCATATTATTGGTAAATCCCACATTTAAGAGGCTGACAATAGCTAAACCGCGGTCACTGTCAGACTGCATACAAAAGAAAGAAAAGCGCGATGACACAATGCTTGTAATTTATTGCAAAATATGAAGCAATTATCTATTTACTCAAAAATGAGTTGAGTAATCGAAAATAAAAAACAACCAAGTTGTGCATATAAATAAGACACTCTTGTTATTAATTAAATAATAACCGTACGTTGATATTTAATACAGATATTTTGGATTGAATCTCAAAGTAAAGGGTTAGTTTACCGTTCATTTGTATCGAGAGTTTTTTTTTCTAAACGTGTTATGGTAACAACCAAGTTCTGAGAAATATGTTCAAGAATAACATATATTTTTTCCGCAACCACAAACTATATAAATTTGGATTTTTTTTTGTTTAAGACAAGGCTATATCATTTGCCTCTTGTCAGCGCCTTATAGATAAAAAATAAACTGTGTCTGTTTCAGGACATGGCTTGACGTGGTCAAGCGCATGGTGTTCTTGGGAATGCTTTGGGTAACGCTTGCGATCATGTTTATGACCGGCACCAACCGAGTGAACCTGTTCTCTATGGGATACCTCATCGGCTCCTTCATATTCCTGTGGCAAGGAACCGACTTCTATTTGCGCCCCAAAAGCGCTATATTAAAATGGTGAGCGAAGTCTTGAAAAGATCTATTTTCATTAACTTCTATTTATTTAATTTTTTTAAATAAGGTTGCTCCACACTAGGAATTTCTCCTGTTTTGTGGGTGCATTTACAAACATTTAAACTCACATACACAAACAGCCAGACCAGGAAAAACTACTTGTAGGTCATACAAATATTTGTTCCGTGCGGGAATCGAACCGAACCCGCGAGACGCAGCGCAGCAGTCAATCGCTTAACCACCGCGCCAACCGTGTCCATATCTTTGGTTGTAACTCATGAGACGTCGTAAGTCGTAACACATGAGTTCGATGTTATGTATGATGTTCGTATATATTATTAAGATTCTAATAAGCTTATAAAACAATAATTATTATTACGTATCTACAGGGGGTTTTAAAATGATTTCTGACAGAGAACTGTTATGACTGGCGCGGTTCAGCATTGTTCTCATAGTCTGTGGCAGGGTTGTTGCTGATGCATATTTTTTTCACATCAGCGGATGCTGATGCTGATTTTTTATCATTGACATCAGCGGAAGCTGATTCTGATTTTAATTATTTTCTTAAAACAGCAGGTTTTCTTGAAAAAGTAGTGACCTTTATGAATTTATAAGTACCTAAAAGTTGCACAGTTTTCCTTGCTATTGAAATAAAATATTGTTTCAATAATTTTGTGACTTTTAATAGAAAATAGAATCAACCTAAGTACCTAGTTTAGTACTAGATTAGTAATTAAGTACCTAGACTAATACATAACAGGTTATGTACAGCCGCCAGCAGGTCAAGCTACCCGAAAGTGTCAAATTTTCCCAATCAACCTTGAACATTATACTTTAACGATAAAGTTGAAAACCTTTTAAAGAAATTTGACAGATTTTAGTAGCTTGATGTGCTGGCGTCTGTACATATCCTGCTATCTATCTTTCATGAAATGAATGAATAATTTCCAAAGAGCAAGTCCATTGCATTATTGGTCGAAACTCGCAAACGAAAACAACACGTGCTATAAGCCCCGCCCCCTTTGTCATGTCACGACTCGAACTTCAGCATTAATAATCAGCATCGATCAATGCGGATGCTGATGTTGATGTTGAAAATGACGCTGAAGCTCCGCGGATGCTGATGCTGATACTGATGTTCGCAACAATCCTGGATTGTAGTCTGTTTTGTAAAATAGTGGAAGACGGGTACGGCCAAAACCGCACACACGTAAAACACCGCCTTTAGCCTTTACAGCTACAAGTAAAGCCACTGTCAGAAGCAAATCTTTTCCGGGCTGATGTATTAACGTTTTACATGGTGTTACATCATAGGTGGTCGTGGCTGGTGCGTTACAACGTAGTAGTGGTGGTAGTGAAGACCCTGCTTCAGATCCCGGGTTGCATCTTTAGCGCGGTGATGCAAGAACATGCGTGTTGGCTGGTCCAGCTCTTAGGTATAGGCTGTGTCGACAAGTTCGCCGGCGGAAGCATTGCGCACTTTCTTAAGATGCAGTATACTAAAGTAAGTAAACCGTTTTTGGTCAAATATGAACCTATGAAATCAGCATTTTGTATGGAGAATTTTAAAGAAGTTGCATTTTTCATACTAACTTTTTCTTAATTAATATAAAAACCATGAACACTAATGTTTTAAAACATTTATGCACTAATGTTTAAACTCTAAGATAACGTAATTACGACTATTTGACAAAAAATATTTTTTGGCTAAGTGTCTAACAAATAGTGGTAATTCCTGCTAACAAAATGAGGAGTAATTTTTAAGGTATTTTTTATGTTTAGAAAACTATAAGTAATAAGGTTTTTTTTAAAGAAGTTGCATTTTTCATACTAACATTTTCTTAATTAATATAACAACCATGAACACTAATGTTTTAAAACATTTATGCACTAATGTTTAAACTCTAAGATAACGTAATTACGACTATTTGACAAAAAATATTTTTTGGCTAAGTGTCTAACAAATAGTGGTAATTCCTGCTAACAAAATGAGGAGTAATTTTTAAGGTATTTTTTATGTTTAGAAAACTATAAGTAATAAGGTTTTTTTACTAATGGTAGTTGTCTATGCTGGTCATTATTCGATATAATACCAAGCAATTGATGAATATTTTAAATCACAGAAGTGACGAGGTTCTCTATTTGTGTGAAAAGGAACGCCAATGTCATAGGTAGGAACCATTGATGTATTAAATAGGAACATAAGCCACTCTCTAACATCACGTAAATATTAAATGGACCTGATGTCATGCGTCATGTGCTCGACAACCGAAATAGAGAGACATTACGCGGGCTATAGCGGGAACGAGATAGCAATAAATGTCACTGTTACGTACCCATAACAACTCGGAAACAAACTACGATTCGGGTATTTCCCGCAAACCGAGAGTAATGTAGCTCGATTGTGTTCTTTCTTCTAATTTATGCAGTCCACGTCGAGGAGCGCTTACCATATCTTCCTATTTAATACATCAATGGTAGGAACCCAATATATGCGAAATAAACGTCGTCGCCGACGCGGCAGTCCGAAATGCAAAGTGAAAAAATCAATGATAGTTTCTTTACCTATCCAATTCGCTTATAGGTGTGGTGTTAATGACTTATTTTTTATTATTTTGTAGGAGGCAGCCTGTTCTGTTCCCCAAGAAGATATAGGATTGGCGTGGGACGGAGTTTGCTTTACTTTCCTTATACTGCAACAAAGGCTCTTCCATAGCTTCTACTTTTACAGAGTCATAGACGAAAGCAAAGCTACAACTGTCCTCGCTTCAAGGTAAACAAATAATAAAATTAATAAAAACTTTACCCCCCCCCCCCCCCTTTCAGTCCCTTTTGCAAAAAAGGTATATATTTTTTTTCTTGTTTGCAAAATAGTTGGACAAACGTCATCTAAAACTATTCTAAATTTCAAGTTGATAGCATTAGTAGTTCTTGAGATATCCAGGTGTGACAGACAGACAGTCTCACCATAATGGTTCCTTTTTACCAGTTTGGTACGGAACCCTAAAAATAGTAACAGGTTACATAGGAGCCATAAGTGCTAAATTTTTACAAATTCCCTGAACCCCACACTAGGATTCCCTGTGTTGTGGGGTCCAGTCTCTTCCCAAGTAAGGCAAACATTTTTATATACGGTGAAGTAATAAAAAAAAAAAAGAAGATAATGCCAATCGTTCTGCAGAACAAAAATTATTCAAGATTATTCTAAAAGGAGGGACATTTTAAAAGATCCAAGTACAGTGGAGCTACTAAATAAGGCATGTGTTTTTTCTTGCAGAGGCGCAGAATTAATAGAGGAGTTCCGTCAGAAACAGATGAATGTACAGGAAGAACAGGAGTCGAAAATCCTAGACAAAATCAAAGTAAAAATGGAAAGAATAAAGGCAAACCAGAAAAAAATACAAGGTGCCTTGACCAAGGAACCGGCCCACCACGATATAGGTATATTGTGTTTTATTTTATATTGAGTATGGCCACGTTCGCGCCAAACGTATGGTCGGCCGCCGACTGTGAAAGTTGTAAGAAAAACATGGTCATACACAACAGTCAGTCGGCGACTGAAGTTGTTTTATTTGTACTGGACGCTCACAGTCGGCGGCCGTCAAAAGTTTATACGAATCTTTGTTTCCAATTAATGTTGACGTTTGTTGTCATTTAACGAATATCAACTTTATGAAAATGTAAATTTAGTTGATTTTATTTTAGTTTTTGAATGACTAGTACAAAAGTCATAAAAATGTTTGAAGTTTTAGCGCAAATTGAAATTAATGTGCGGCATTTATTATGTTGTTTTTCCAAAAACACATATTTGTTACATGTTTGGAAACTTAATCGCAATATTAAGTTAATACATCTCATTAAAAAACCAAATTATCTTCCCTTCATTTTGTTTATGCAAAATAACAATGTCGAATTAATGTGGAAGATCGACACTTCGCTCAATGCGATGCATCGATTATGCTATGAGAAATTGTGGGACAAGAACGCGTAATTAGCCAGACAAAAAGACCAATAGCTCCGTTCATCAGGATCGAGTGAGGTATAATACTTCCGTGACCGTTTCCCTCGCGCACTCTCGGAGCAGACGAGGAGGAGGAGACGATGGCGGGTGAGTCGGAGCAGGTGCCGCTGGTGCGCGGCGACTCGGAGTCGCGCGGGTACCACACGCCCGACAGCCCCGCCTCGCCGCGCGGCTTCCACACGCCGCTCAGCGAGCCGTCCGCGCCGCCCTCGCCCGCGCGCGCCCCGCCGCGCCCCACGCTGCCGGGCCTGCCCGCGCCCAGCCTGCCCGCCTCCCAGGCCGGCCCACCCTCTCCCTCCTCGGCGCTCATGACCGTATCGCTCGACGCTTACTTGGAGCCACGCCGGATCTCGTTCGAGTCGCCGCCGTCGTCAGAGCTGCTGCCGCGCGCGCCCAGCCCGGAGGAGTCGTACCCGGTGTTCTCCCCGCCGCCCATCCGGCGCCGCCACACGGTGGCGAGCCCCAGCGTGCTGCAGCGCCAGTCCATCGTGTCGCAGTCCAGCCGCGCTGAGCCGCAGTCGCACCACACGTGTAACCGCTCCCCCCGCACACCTGACGTGTGTCGCAGCGGGCTTTTCTTGAACCACGCTCAGTTGAACATACACAGACTGTTGCACTTTGTATAAAATGTAAAGCATAACTTTTTCGTTCACATAAACTTATTTTACATATGTTTTTCCCTTACGTTTAGGAATAGGATCAGGTTCTGAGGGACTGCGGAGACGCCGCGTGTATACAAAGAGACACGATGGTAAATATTCGTGGGGTTCTCTCGGGTGTGGGAGGTGTTTGTTATTTCGTTCTATCACACTGTGCGCTGGTCGTTCAAACTAAACGTGAAGGCATAACATTTCTTTTTGTAAATGAATGACTCCAACATAGTCATTTATTTACATATCAAAAATATTTACTCTTTCTCCTTTCGTTTGACTATAGTAAAATGGACGCCAATTATGTTAACTGTGTAACAGGTCTCATGAACTTCGAATTACATCGATATAGTCATATTTACAAGTAGTTATAAATAGACCTATCTTCATGAAGGTCGAATTTGGCCATATTTATTATGTCTTGACCAGCTGTGATATGTCTATAACTACCAAATACAGCTTTATTAATAATTCCAGATTTTGGGTGATTAACTGTTTAAAGTGTTGATATTAATACTCGTTAATGTTAAGTCACTCTCTGATAAAGGTGAATGGTGTGCGAGCTGCTCTTGAGTAATGCTTTTCTCTTGTAGCGCGGGGCAGACCATCGTATAGGCCGCCAGCAAGCCATCAGAAGGGTAAATTTCTTGAACCAGGCTCGCTATGAAATCGTAATGCGTTACTAACCCCCCCTCGGCTTGTCGGTGATGGTATTTAGGCAAATTGCATCGCCATGGCGGGAACTGTCTTAATTGTTTTTAAATGTATAAAACATGTACATTTTGTATAACAGTTGAATGTTGTAAATAAAGAAACCTAAGACAGAATGCGCCGGTTGTCGGCTTACTTGTGTTTGCGCGCCTGATTGTACCATAGTCAAATGTCTGCATGTTACTGCTATGTTATGTTACCTCTCACCTCACGACGTGCATGTTGCGTGGTTATGTCTGCAATAACACTTTGTTTTGTTTCACTAACTTGGTACAGTTAATTAGATACAATCAACTACTGTAGTATTCATTAAGTTTTTTTAGGGTTCCGCACCTTAAAAAAACTGAACCCTTATAGGATCTGTCGTGTGTCTGTCTGTCTGTCCGACGGTCACAGCCGATTTGCTCCGAATCTACTGGGCCGGTTTTTTTGTGACCCAAAGATGAACGTGTAACGTTTGAAGAAAGGCTCTTTGGGAGAAATTTTGAAAATTTGAAAATTTGCAATATTTTATCTACCGTGTGACATAATGAATGAAAGGATTTGTTACGAGGATTTTTTATTTTTTTTATTTATAATTTAAAATAATAAGTTTTAAAGTTATTAATGAAAATAGATGAAATTTACTATTCCCTTATCCTGGAAACTACAGAGCCAATTTTTTTTTTTAATAAGTACAGGGAATAGTTTTATACTTACAGATTACAGGAAAACCTAAAAGAAGTCTATGTCTTAAAATAACATGTTAAATCACTCAATATTGTGCATACAAACAAACGTGCATGTGCAGTTGGAATGTATGAGGGAACATGTTTTTCAACGACAATGTTAAGTTTATTCTTGGGGTAAATTCATCCCAACTATGGAACCCTTCATTGTGCGTGCTCCGACACGCCCTATCGCACGTCATATTTTTACTCTTTCCACTATTTCAAACAGCATGGATTTTATAAGAATATCTAAAAGTGTAATTATACAATATTAGTTTTAGTATATGCGAAACCCGAAACACGTGTCTAGCATTTTTATGTAAAGAATCTATGTACAAAATTTTAAAACTGTATCATGAAAAATCACAAAGATATAAGGTTGTTATGTTACCGGGTTGTCCGTACAAAAACATCCTAACGGCGCGGCGGCGCCCCCGCGCCTCCAGGGTCGTCTTGCGCTCATTGATAACAATTTAGCAGTAGGTACCTAACCGTACGGCGATTGTATTGTAAGTAATTAAATGGTGATAACATTTTCCATCACACTTAAATTTTTTTGGGACCAAATATAACATGGTGTAAAAATGATTGAAATCGATTCAGTTCCTTATTCTGAACAAACTATATTCAGGTTTCGGATATAAGTACTAAAAATAATGTTGTATAAAAAGCTTGCGCTAAATATACGTTAATATGTAGCAGAGCTTATTGCCACTTCTTCAAATAGGCGTAACTAGAGATTGTTGCTGTAATTTGAAAGGTTTTGGTAAATGAATGTGAGTACATTCTTACAAGTATACATAATAAGAACATTTGAACTGTTTTAACATTTTATAAATTACCGCTAAAAGTTACGCCTATTTCGTTCGAAAACTGTGTTTTCATATATTTTTGTACAATTACAGCTGTACGTTCCGGGGACTATTACATGTTCGATGAATTCGATGATACGGACATTCTGAAAGATGACGACTCGAGCTCAGACGAGGATGCGCCCCGACAAATGGGAATTGGCAAGGTCAGTTACTTTGTGACAGTTGGGGTTCATCTTGGGGGTAATCAGCGGGATTATGGAGGGTACCTCTCTTCCACTGGTAAATTCTCATAATTAAAAAGTAACGGGTTTTTCAATAAAACAAACAATTTAGATAAAATGATTCAAATTTTTATTGTAATAGAAAGAGTGAGGTTTGGCAATTATGAATGAAAAATGATATCATCACATCTATCACATCGACATGTCCACCACGACCACGCTCACAGATGTCGATTCTTTTATCAAAGACTTCAATCACTTTTTGGCAATACGGCGGGTCTATTTCGTTAATCGCATTACGGGTTTTGAGTTTTAAGGCTGCAATCGATTCGAGTGGCTCCGTATAGACCCTATCTTTAACATAGGCCCACATAAAATAATCCAGTGGAGTTAAATCACACGATCGGATGAAATTATGCAATTTGTTTGCAATAAATTCATGATGAAAGAATCGACATCTGTGAGCGTGGTCGTGGTGGACATGTCCGATATCATCTCTTTCTATTACAATAAAAAATTTAATCATTTTCATCTAAACTCTTTGTTTTATTTTGTTTTAAAAATCAATGTTCTTGTTGAAAAACGCGTTAAAAGTAAGTAATTTTTTGATAAAGAAATCGGTGATATGGAAATAATTGCTATAGTGAAAGTGCAAAAAAATACAAAGGCATTGATTCCGAAAGTGGTTTTTTTCCCATAGTCCTGCTGGTTACCAATATGAGGGAGTCATATTGGTGAAGGTTACGCGTTGTGATTTGTGGGTAATGCTATATCTAAGAGAACATTGTCATCAGTATTCGTGCTTGCGCCTTTCACAATGCACAAACAAGTGCTTATACTCAACCTTTCGGAATTGCCAGTAGCGTTCTTAGCCACATTAATGACACAAAATTATGGGAACACCAGACAGAATATGAAAATTTAAGGGATACTGAGAAAGACAATGTTTTATAATGATGTGCTGTGTTTTGGTAATAAGCTAAGCATGTTTGATATTAGAAGTATTTATTGGTGACTGTTACTATACATAGTACGTCTTGGGTGTTCCCGCATGTTCGCTTACCCTGGATAGCGGAATGTCAAGCTCTCCGACTCAAGCCCCATCTACACGGGCTAGAGTATCGCGGCTATAGACATGCGGTGACATCAAATTGTAAGAA
This sequence comes from Tiliacea aurago, assembly GCA_948098905.1. Classification (NCBI taxonomy): domain Eukaryota; kingdom Metazoa; phylum Arthropoda; class Insecta; order Lepidoptera; family Noctuidae; genus Tiliacea; species Tiliacea aurago. The sequence goes on along the minus strand of OX402581.1, from coordinate 20,124,175 downwards.
GCAGTCTCATCGCGGCGAGAATTTGATGGCACGGCTAGACTCGCCACTATTCTTTCGCTCGTGGAGATGACGTCCTTAGTATAGAAGTAAAGGGAATATAATTTCGTTGTAGTACAAAGTTACGTCCAGTCTGCTTAGGTCACTAACCATAATGCCCGGTATTAATTATTGCACTACCATGCTACTCGAATCCGCACACGTTGTTACAGTTGTAAATTACAGTATTAACGATCAGTCTCGACGACTCGGATAAGATATCCAATGGCTGTAGCTTCAAAATAAAAAAAGATGGTAGGTAAGGTTAGTTAAGGCAACGTGTACTGGATTCGAGTACGAGTGAGCTCACGATTGTGTCGCGTGGGCCGAGCAGCTGCTGTCCACGATGATCAAGACGGACTGGAAGAACGCCGTGATACTCCGCCGAGCCTCCGCGCCGAACGTTCGCTCCTCACCCAGAGGCTTCTCCCTCAGCGACCCGATCTCCTACCCGCAGGTAATGGCCCCCAATGCAATCACCACACCAATAGAATTCACAGGTTTTACATCCTTGGTATGTATTTAGGGAGTTAACATTAGACACAATGGAACAGCAAGATACAGGTTCAACGGACACAAGCATTTTGCAAGACTCACAAACACGTGTGGCATAGGGAAGCTCCTAAGGCGCAATTAAACTGGGCTGGTCATTTGGATACACCCGAATTCGGGCACCCGACATATTGATTAAACCGGATGCCTTGACGAATTGGGTGTCAATGGAATTGGTTATCGAAGGTAGACAAACTTGCCCGAAGACAAGCATCGTTCATTTACACTTGATCTCTTGCCCGAGTTCGGTTACCAGATCTAGTGTGATTGTGCCACTATTGTTCATTTTGGTGTGATTTATTATAGCTTGCACTTGTTTCGGCTTTTGCATGTAATTCTATGTTTGCATGTATTTTTATGTTTGCATGTATTTTTTGATTTTACTTGTTATTTTTTTAAAATACGAAACTTTTCTAACACGATTTAAATTCTATTTAGTTATAAAATCTAAAATTTGATAATGTATAGTCATTTCATACAACAATTAAAGATTTTATTATTTGATTTTGCTTGTTATTTTACAGACACAAACCTTTTCTAACGCTCTTTAAATTCTGGTTATAAAAGCTAAAATTTCAAAATGTTAACTTACTCTTGTTTTGAAGTATTGTCAGGAAAATTAATAGTTTACCAATTTGACACACTACGTTAATGTGCCTTGCTAAAGTCATTTCATACAACGGTCAAATGATTTGTGATTTGATTTTACTGGCAATTAATTTGGTAGTCAATTTGGTAAATACATTATTTCCGTGACATTACAATTATAATTTCGCATCTTAATTCTTTTAACATTATGCTTTCTTCTATCTAACTTTGTTTCTTATGTTGATATAACAATATAAGCTGCTGTTATTAGATGCATCGTAAGCCGTCCGTGCAAGCAGCTGAAACGCAGATGACAGACCACGATGAGGGACAGTTGACGGAGATGGACGAATTCGCACCGTTACCAGGTCAGTTCAAATAAGTATCTTCACACACTGAATGCAACACTAGCCCACTTTTAAATGAAGCTAATTTTGTACCGAGTTAAATAATTAATTCATCATCATCATTCCATCCCAAAGTCGTCCACTGCTGGACATATATCTCCCCCAATAGGGGGAGGAGGGGGTTGCCATAATCGCCACGCTTGGCAGGCGGGTTGGCGATCGCAGTATGGTGTCAAAATGCATAGAGAAACGCTGCTTCCCATTCTCTAGTAAGTCCTTTAGAGGTATGAGGAACAGGGTGTAAAGTTCACTCATACTCTTTAGAAAAGGGAGGATCCTCCGACCAGACGGGTGTTGTGTCTGGTGGGCAACTGCCCGACGGTTGATGTCGGGACGATGTATATACCTAAGCGCGGTGAACTCTGCTTGCGCGATGCGGGATTTGCGTGACGTCAGTGTGACGCGTAGTTCGCATGTGGCGATGTTGATGTTGATGTTGATGCCGCTACAGTCCCTTAGTCGCCTTTTACGACACCCACGGGAAGAAATAGGATGGTGCTATTCTTTACGTCCGGCACCACACGGAACTAATTAATTATAAGAACTGAATTCGATAGGAATTTGCAACAAAAATATAGGTCACAACCACATTTAAACATTTTACGTATTCCCAACAATGCGTGGAACAGAAACAACGCTTGCCACGGTTGTTCCGTAGATGGGTGACCATCTTTACATACCAATACCCCTCCGTGCCTCGGAAAGCACGTTAAGCCGTTGGTCTCGGCTGTCGTTTGTAGATCATTGACAGTTGTTACGGGTCGTCAGAAGCCCGAAAGTCTGACAACCAGTCTTACCAAGAGGGATCGTGTTACCCAGTAACTGGGCTGTGGAGGTCAGATAGGCAGTTGCTCCATGTAAAATACTGGTATTCTGCTGCATCCGGTTAGACTGGAAGCCGACCCTGACATAGTTGGGTAAAGGCTGGGCAGATGATGATGTGGAACAGAAGCGCAAAAGCTGAGGTGCCATCAATATTAATAATAATAAATAAAATTAAATATCTCGACTTAGCACACGAGGTTGTTGACATGTGGAATGTGAGCTCGGCTATCATTGTGCCGATTGTCGTATCGGCCAAAGGCCTTATGGCCGAGAGCCTCGATCAACATCTCTCGAGGCTCTCGTTAGGTGGTTGGATCAAGGGCCTGATTCAGAAGGCAGTACCCCTCGATACGGCTCGCATCGTGAGGAGGTTCCTATCTCTGGAGCCCTAACCACCGGTAGCTTGGACCCTGCTCCCGCTACCGGCGGACAATTTCTTTAAATATTTTTAAATGTTTTTATATACCTTTTTTATATTCTAATATTTAAAAATATAATTTATACGTAAATCATTAAATAAAGGAAAATAATAAAATTTATTAAAAAATAAAAATGGGTTAAATACAGTATAAATCTATGAAATAATGTAGGTATTACAAGTATGATGCCTGTACTAGGATACACCTGAATCACAGGCGACATGAGTTCTTACAATTACTATTAGGAAATCAGATTTCTTAACAATATTTAACATAAATCTTAAGAATAGTGACAAATTGCTTTGTTTCAGAACACGAGACGATTGTGGACAAACTAAAGACATATATAGAAACGGCGTGGGCGTTCGTCTCGAGTTTCCTAGTGTCGCTAACGCGACACGTGATGAAGTATTCCAGGGATTATCGATACGTATCGAAAACGCTCTCCATGGAAAAGAAAATACTTAAGGTATGACAGCAGGTAGAAACTTCATCATCATTCATCATTTGAGCCGAAAGACGTCCACTGCTGGACATAGGCCTCCCCCAAAAGCCCCCCCCTTTTGGTGGCCATAATCGCCACGCTTGGCAGGCGGGTTGGCAATCGCAGTATGGTGTTAAAATGCATAGATAACGCTGCTGCCCATTCTCTAGTGAGTCCCTTAGTCGCTTTTTACGACACCCACGGGAAGAAATGGGGTGGTGCTATTCTTTACGTCCGGCACCACACAGATTAAACGGTAGAAATTTACGACTATTTATTTGCCACTTTCCGTCCGTTATATCGTGTTTAAATAAATAAAAATCTTTATTGCAGACCACAATATCTATATAAAACACAAAAAAAAAATTGTTATTTAATACAAAAAAAAAAAAATACAATAAAATGGCGTACAAACAAACTCATGCCTTTCTTAATATTTTCGTGGCTATTTCCAACCACCCCCACCGCTTGTAGGTTTTTGTAACATTCATGTAACATTCATTGTAACGGAAACAGTATAGTTCCTCGCTGATAGCGAGGAACTATACTGTTTCCGTTACAATCCGGGATTAACTAACATGTTTAGTGTTACTGCTAATTTCCATGTCACATTTTTTCCACGGCTACATTTTCTGACGCTGACAACAAATAAACCGCTGTCACTGTCAGACTGCATACAAAAGAGAGAGAAGCGCGATGACACAACGCTTGTAATTTATTGCAAAATATGAAGCAATTATTTATTTACTCAAAAATGAGTTGAGTAATCGAAAATAAAAAACAACCAAGTTCTGCATACAAATAAGACGTTCTTGTTATTGATGAAATACCAACCGGACGTTGATACAGATATTTTAAATTGAAAATCAAAGTAAAGGGTTAGTTTACCGTTAATTTGTATCGAGATTTTTTTTATCTAAACGTTTTTTGATAACAACCAAGTTCTGAGAAATATGTTCAAGAATAACATATATTTTTTCTGCTACGACAAACTATATATAGATTTGGCAATTTTTTTGTTTAAGACAAGCCAACTTTTATTATTTGCCTCTTGTCAGCGCCTTAATGTATAAAAGATTCGGCTATCGCCTGAACTCCCTGTCAAAAATTCAATTTGAAGAAATGAAGATCCTTTGCTATGCTCCTGAACTATCGTCAGAAGAGCTCATGCGAAAAGAACGAAATTATTAACATATAAACTGTATTTTTCAGGAAAAAGATGGCTTCGGCATCGGTTTAAGAGAAGGATCGCAAATGATATGGGAACCACTACCAGAGACACTAGCGAGACAGTGAGTTATGGTCTTGCCAACTAAAAACTTTGAACACTTGCAAACAATTTTTTATAACTGGGCTTCCAAGTTATTTATGAGTTTGCCAAATGTTCTCATAGGTTGTATGAGTAGTCGGTAGTAATTGGCATGAGGAACGCCCATGCTTTCTGCATGCTTAGTGTAGATTTAGATAAAATATTTCGTAAGTATGTTGAGTATTTTTCAACGTTGTTTAAAACCGACCATAAGAAAACTACCCGGATAGGGAAAATCTCTTTTCAGGAAACATTGAAGTTGTCTATACTAAGATAAATCGATTCAAGTTAAATGTCAAAACGGGCCTATTATTTTTTGACAACTTTACAGCTTTTTATTTATTGCTGTATTCAACTTTATTGAAATTTATACGTTCATACCAAAAGTTTACCTGCATAAAATGGAAACATGGACATTACCTACATGTCATATCCTTTTTCCTAATCTCTCCCAAATTTATGAACCCTTTTTTTAAGTTTTAGGATCCGCATAAATATCGAAACTATTATAAGTAAATTTTCAAAGTCAAATAGCTTTAAACAACGTTACAAAAACATAATATGCTACTAGATAACTTAATTCTTTACCAAAATACTATCATGTAGTCACCTAGATTCGATTAGTAAGTAGTGTTTTGTTTGCACGCTGCCTAGTACCCGCGAAATGGAATTATTTGACCAAAATCTACTTGCACCACCAGTAGAGATGGGGTTTGTATTGCTTTACTTACATTTAAAATGGTTGAGCCGTTGTAATTCGATGTTAGTAAGTTCCTAGAAAATAGGTACAATATAATTTCATTTGAAAATCCATAAATCAGTTTTAAATTACGATTTGATTATGTTAAAACCTTAGCATTATTAGTACTTACTCAAAGGTTCGATAGACATGGAATATGACCTCGACTGCCGGCACCAGGAACTGTAACACAAAGGTACCGTACGTATGACCGTGGTGGGTGTTTCCAGCCGTAAGTTAAGCGAGATAAGTGTTCCCGAGATCCGGATATTGGCGCCTAGTATGGAGCGCGGGCTGGACGCGTCGCCACCACCGCGCCGCCCGCGCCTGTCGCTGTCCAGCGCGTCTTCGCACCACCAATCCGACGACGAAGATGACACGTCCGAACATGAGAGCGCCTTTTCCTTGCAGTCGTCCCCGAGGTGCAGTGGCCCGCTAACAACGTTCACTTGTACTGTCGATCTTGTCGTACTCACAATAACGTATAGAATCGAATGATGCCCCGTAAGTCTTGCAGAGACAAAAGAAGTCGACCCAATCTGGGGGTCTACTTCGAAGCGATAATCCGAAGTATCAACCGAATGTTCGGCCGTTTATTTACTGCCAAAGTTTTCTTTTTTGACTTTGAGTCCCTACCCGACTTCAAGTCACTTTGACTCAAAGAATAAGTCAAAGTTTGACTTTGACAACAACCACAGTCAAAGACATAAGTTAAAGTTTGACTTTGACTTATGTCTTTGACTGTTTTTTTCTTTCTACGCCGTAGTCATGAAACAGCCGATACTTCGGATTTATCTTCAGAGTAGACCCCCTGGTAATAAATTCTAGATTGTGATGAACGGTTCGCAGTACAAGTCTCGTTGGACATTATCGTCGCTTGCGATGGGCTTTTGCTATACTTTTTGTCGATTTATATATCAACTTATAACTTATGTAACAACTTATTTCTCTCACTTATCAATACATCACGTTGTCGCAGCTTTTATTGTATTTTTATTACGTTTTCATCTTCAAGAACGGTAAGTGTGATTTAAATGGAATTAATATGTTTGTAAAGTGTACGTGTCAATGTAAATATGGAGAGCACGTGAAAACTATGCATATTACGTTGCATGGAATTAAATTTTATAAAGACAAATTATTCCGTATTTTATTTTTTATGAAAGGCTGTAATTTCCTTATAACACTACACGATACATCGTTGCGTTTACGTTGTGACAAGGTCGCATTTCGTTCCGTAAACCAATATGTTTTTGCCTATTTACGTGTATATAATTTTACCTAAGCAATTTTTATAAATAAGTTAATACAGTGTGAGTCTTGATAATGTGCACATATCGAAATGAGGGAAACTAAGCTAAATTTTACCGTCGGAAAAATATGTAAAAAAATCTAAGAAAACAATTAAATTTTTTCTAGCTTTTTTAAATTCTTGTCTGCTGCTGTGACCCCTGTGTAAACAAATCGGTATAACTTTTTAACTGAACCATATAACACGATGATACAAACTCATAATGACTGGAAATAATGGGCGTCTTCATAAAATAAAAACAAAAAAACAACTCTCCCTCAATTGAGAATAAGGGTGATTTTATAACAAAAATCTGATATTTTTTTCATACATTTTTACAATAATTGTAAAATATCTCAATAAAAGTCCCGATTACCTACACTTTTTTATTATTTTAATCTATTCTCCATCGTATTAGCTTGTTAAAAGTAAAAATACCATGTTTATAACTCAATCACAACGTTTCCTATCAACTGTTAAAGAAGGCCTTTCTTTAACAGTTGATAGGAAACGTGAGTGAGTTATAAACATGGTATTTTTACTTTCACTCGGCTACGTACTTTACTAGGTAGACTCTTTTTTTTTCTTTTTTTTTTCTTTGATAAAATTAAGCTTAGATTCCCTCATTTCGATATGCGCTCATTATGAAGACAGACTGTATACAACATTAGTTTTTGTTTACCCTAAACCCGAAAAGGGGCCATTGTACTAATCATTTTGAACAACTTTTTCTATGGGACCAACCAAATCGCGAAATAAAAATCAGCTGTTCCATGTTGTTGTAGTTGTCGATTTAAGTGAACACAAATGTAGGGAACAGCTGATTTTTTTTCGCGATTTCAATGTTGGTCCCATAGAAAAAAATGTTCAAAATGATGAGTACAATGGCCCCTTTTCGGGTTTGGTGTAAACAAAAACGAATGTTGTATATCTTTGCACAGTGTGCACTGTGCACCTACATTTGCTCATGCTATAGAATAATGTCGTGTTCAATAAACGGCAATCTTTGCTTGTTATCGCGCTAGCTAAAATTACCGGATTTCCTCCTTAATCACTATGTACATACTTAAGTCATCTTATTTTTAAATAAAATGACGAGAATATATAATTTTAAAAACAATTTCCAGGAATGAATTCAATTACTTTTCTTAATGACTACAAACTTATATCCAGGATAATCCTATCCTAAATCAACTCAGCCTATAGGAGTCCATTGCTGGATATAGGCCTCTCTTAAGTTGCGCCGCAACACCCTGTCCTCCGCCTTCCCCATCTAGTCTGTCCCAGCCAACTTAAAAAGTCGTGGATCCTGGCGGCGTCCCACACTACGCTTGCCGATACGCGGTCTCCACTCCAGGACTCGTTTGCTCCACCGTTCCTTGGTCTTTCGACAAGCAATTTTTGTTAATTTATTAAAATAATCGTAAAGTACACCATAACAGCTAAAATGTGCCAATGAGACGCTATAACTACTTATACGTATAATAATAAGTGCCACTTTCGTGAACCTCAGCAGGCTGCTTGAAATATATACAATATTAGTTTATGCGAAACCCGAAACATGTGTCTAGTATTTTTATGTAAAGAAACTATGTAGGTACAAAATTTCAAAACTGTATCATGAAAAATAACAAAGTTATAAAGGTTGTTATGTTACCGGGTTGCCCGTACAAAAACATGCTAACGGCGCCCCCGCGCCTCCAGGGTCGTCTTGCGCTCATTGATAAAAATTTGGCAGTAGTTACCTAACCGTACGGCGATTGTATTGTAAGTAATTAAATGGTGACAACATTTTCCATGACACTTTAATATTTTTGGGAAAAAATATAAGATGGTGTAAAAATTAATGAAATCGATTCAGTTCCTTATTCTGAACAAACTATATTCAGGTTTCGCATATACTAAAAATAATGTATAAATTAACAACTAGCTGACCCGACATACGTTGTACTGTCCAAATGTAAGAATCCCATAGAAAATAGGACGTTCAGTTTTTCCCGACTTTGAAATCTTACCGGGAAACTTTTCCAATTTTTCTTTCCACTAAAACCTCATTCGGACTATTACGTATATTTTTTAAAACAAAAATATTGCCAAATCGGTCTAGCCTTTCTCAAGTGATGCGCTTACCAACTTACAGAATTTAATTTTTAGGGTTCCGTAGTAAACAAGGAACCCTTATAGTTTCGCCATGTCCGTCTGTCTGTCTGTCTCTCTGTCTGTCCGTCCGTCCGTCTGTCCCCAGCTTAGCTCAGAGACGCTTAGTCCTAGAAAACTGTAATTTGGCATGGGTATACATATTAATCATGCTGAAAAAATGGTAAAATAAAATTATGAAAAACATTTTTTTTTAGGGTACCTCCCTTACACGTGAAATGGGGATGATATTTTTTTTCTCGTCTATTCCATGGTGGGGGTATCGTTGGATAGGCCGTTCAAAAATATTGTGGGTTTGGCAAAACCATTTTTCAATTAAGGGATCCGTTTGCGTAATATTAAGCTTTAAAGTGCTATTTTTTGTTAGAGTCAAGTGTCCCCCCCCCCTGCCAGCTAAATGGTTGGTTTTGGATATGTGAAAAAATTCATGGCAATAGTATATATAACGAAATTAAAAGGAAAACTATCACAACTAAGTATACTTCACAAGTTAACGAGTAATAGTCGACCAACTTAAATTTGCAGTTGGATAATTGACCGTAACGTATATCGATGTATGGGAGAGCATGTTTTTCAACTACAATGTTAAGTTTGTTTTTGGGATAAATTCATCCCAATTACGGAACCCTTCATTGTGCGTGGTCCGACATGCACTTGGCCGGTTTTTTTTAATTATATAGAACATATGGCCAGCCCACTGTCACTTCAGTTTGCTATCTCTGCAAGCTTAGTAACTCCAGATCTTTTCCGGATAATTTAATTTGGAATCTGATCCCTTAAACTCCGAGCTAGCCCGCTCAGCGACCTTGAATTTGTGGACCTACCCGACTGTCAGTGTCCTTCAAAGTCAGAGTAAACAGGCATCTTCTGGGTAAGCTCACTCCATCGTCGACTTTGTCTCTGTCACCTCTGCCCTAGACTAAGGTCAAGAGCAAACCCATCCTAAAAAAAAAAAAATTACTGGGGCCCTTGTTTTGGCACTTTATTAATGGGAGGTTTAATGCCCGTAGTCACCACGCTGGACAAGTGGATTGGTGACCGCAGAGCCAATCCTTTCGCAACGACAACGCAACCCATCAGTTTATAAAAAATAAAATGTTAATTTCCAGCAATGACGTGACTGCACTGGAGGAGCAGGACGACTCGGTGTTCAAGCAGGATCGCTCGCCATTCGTGCACCTGGGCTACGCGCTGTGGTACGCCGTGCTGGCGCATACAGACATAGTGTGCTATGTTATGGTTTTTATTAATCAGGTAATGTGGAAATACTATTGGTTAATACAGTTGTAGTGTTAAAACTACTGAGGGCAGTTTCTTGTAACACGACAATCACGTGCTGCGCTAGCGAAAACGTTTTTTTCTCCAGCTCTAAGAACTTTTCGGGTTTAACACTGGAGTCCCGTCTCATCTCACCCTGGATTGGTAGCATAATTACTCAATTCAAATTACAGATACAATCAGCAACAATATTATCAATACCTCTCCCTCTGATGGTGTTCATGTGGGGAACGCTCACCATTCCGCGACCTACAAAAACATTTTGGGTAACGCTGATCGCATACACTGAGGTATGTAATACAAAAAAAAAGTATTTATGTATTCGTAAATATAAACTATTTCTAAACGTGTGCTCTTCAACTTATCCGTCATGTTATATTCGCAGGTAATCGTCCTCATTAAGAGTATGTTCCAATTCGAGATTCTGCCGTGGAATCAGAAGGTGACACCTGATAACATGCCGTTTAATGCGCCGCGCATCATTGGTATAGAGAGGAAATTCAATTACGCTCTCTATGACCTTCTTTTGCTGCTCATTATCTTTTTGCATCGGTAACTATCGAGATTCGTTATAAGTTAGGGCAGACTATAGGATTTGCGGCGTACCGCTTTAATGTGAACAAATTCCTTTGCAGCTCGTCCGATGATCTGCCTTGACCCTTATTCGCGGACACAGGCGCCTGACCACTTTTCGACCTTATTACTAGGAGCATAAGGTTGAAAAGTGGTAAGGTGCCTGTGTCCGCAATAGTACCTATAAAATATAAATTGAACGCTAACCCTATCAGGACAATGGAATAATTAAAATAAGAAAATACACAGTGTACTTTTGTATTCAGATTTATGCTGAAATCGCTGGGGCTATGGAAGGAATCGACGCCAGAAATTGAGTTAAGAGAAGACATGGAGTTTCCACTGAATCCTGAAGATACTCAGTTAGTGGCAGAAGGTCACATCAATGAAGTAGGACGGAAGTATGTCAAGTTGCACGACCAGTCAGGCCCGTGAGTTTCCTTTTTTAGCTATTTACTCCCCTGATTCACCTGACCAGACTCGGTCAGGTTAGGTTCGAAGGATCTTCAGACCCCGCCATCTCCTTCGTGGTTATTTTTCTTTAAACCATTGAGTCCCCCTAAAACGTTAGTACCTAAAGAACATTTTCGAAAAATTGTGTTACAGCCAAATTAGACCGATTTTAAATTTTCCATAGAAACAGAGATTTCCAGTTATCTGTTTTTTTAATAAGACATTTCGAAAATGTTCTTTACTAACTTTTTAGACCCTTGTATCCTGCATAAGCGTATGAAGTTTAATTAAAATCGGTTCAGTCATTTCGAAAAACAAGGGCTTGAAAATTTGTATGAAATGCTGTAAGCTGTAAACGCTCTTAATAGTTTTTGCGTAGTCGTTTCGCAAGAAAGTAAGTTCGTAGAACAAACTTAATAAAATGTACAGTTGTGTATAAAATGTCAGTGTTAGAATTAACATATTTTAAACGAAGTACCATTTCGGAACCGCAACGGCCCTGAGCGCGCCGTTTTATACACGACTGCCCAAAAAAAGGAGTGTTATGTTTTCAGTAGAGTTGTTCCGTACTAGCAGAACAGGATTTTCGTTCTGGGTCCACCAAGTACGAGCATCGAAACATACTTAGTCCAAATATTTGTTTACCGAGTACGTATGAAGTATTTACTCCAATTCAGATAGGCTCGCGTACGGTGGGTCGTATTGTACCGTATGCTCCTTTCTTCCGTACCTATATCATACCTAATTATGGTCCATTCCACAGCTTATTAATTACGAGGCAAAATCTTAGTTGAACAATTTAGCTAGTCCAAGATCAACTGTCAAAAAGCGTTCATTCATTTAAATTAAAATTGTACGTGCATGTAATTAGGTTCATTTTTGCATAGTATGAATAGACTGGAACAGGCGGATATTCGATACTTGGTAGCCGTACGGTATGGACGTACTTCGCCAAATACTTTAATGGATTGCGTTGGCTGAACATATCGGAGAAATATTAAATCAGGATAGTTTTTGTTTTAAGGACGAAACTTGTTTGATGTAAAGCGCTAAAATAATAGTCACTATTGATACAATTCTCACTTTGATAGAAAATACTTCATGTACTTCACCCTAGTCCAGAAAAATACTTAGTGCGCAGTTCTGGTAAATACGTCTCATGTTTTTTTTTTCATGGTTCATGTATGTATGTTTATGATTTTTTTTCATGTCTCTTTAACTTCTAAACGCCTATATTTTTTTATTTGTAAATTAGCCTATGTATCAAATCATTGTCTAGAAAGTGTATAGAGTACAGTAACAAATTGTCTCCTTTTTAGGGTTCCGTAGTAAACAAGGAACCCTTATAGTTTCGCCATGTCCGTCTGTCTGTCTGTCTCTCTGTCTGTCTGTCTGTCTGTCTGTCCGTCCGTCCGTCCGTCTGTCCCCAGCTTAGCTCAGAGACGCTTAGTCCTAGAAAACTGTTATTTGGCATGGGTATACATATTAATCATGCTGAAAAAATGGTAAAATAAAATTATGAAAAACATTTTTTTTTAGGATACCTCCCTTACACGTGAAATGGGGATGATATTTTTTTTTCTCGTCTATTCCATGGTGTGGGGTATCGTTGGATAGGCCGTTCAAAAATATTGTGGGTTTGGCAAAACCATTGTTCAATTAAGGGATCCGTTTGCGTAATATTAAGCTTTAAAGCCTGCCCCTGCCAGCTAAATGGTTGGTTTTGGATATGTGAAAAAATTCATGGCAATAATAAATATAACGAAATTAAAAGGAAAACTATCACAGCTAAGTAGGCTTCATAAGTTAACGAGTAATAGTCGACCAACTTAAATTTGCAGTTGGAGAATTGACCGTAACGTATATCGATGTATGGGAGAGCATGTTTTTCAACTACAATGTTAAGTTTGTTTTTGGGATAAATTCATCCCAACTACGGAACCCTTCATTGTGCGTGGTCCGACATGCACTTGGCCGGTTTTTATAAACGTGATGAAAATAAATAGTTATTTTTCTGCTCTATGGGGCATGATTATCAACGAAATACGCTATGAAATTTTCCCGGAAAACTTTGAGTGTTGCCTAGTGTTATGTCTAGACAAGATCTTTAAAATAACTTGAAACAATACTGTCAGATATTTAAGCTGCCAGCGTGATGTCAGATATTTTGGATAACAACAAGATGTCACATTCTTCTTACTGAATTGGGTAGCGAGATATTTATAACGCCATGTTCAATATTTATCCATTCTGAGAGGTGACACATGTTTTGAAGCCTACATCGGCTTCAAAACATGTGTCACCTCTGATCCTATATTTTGGAGTTGCGTGTCTCGTCACATATTTTGGTGTTCCTTCGATGTCACATATTTGTACCGCTACTTTTATAAATACCTTCCACAGATGATCATAATATATATATTTGCTGTCTTCTTGAGATGAATGAATCATGAAATCTGATATTATTGCCGAACTACCTAATAAGTATGTTCGTGCGTGCCTACTATTTTGTTCCACGAACCTACTTTCGTGCGAGTGTAAACCGAAATTTGGGCAAAAAAAATTCGTGCGAAACGACTACTAAGCCAAAAATGTTAATGTAGAAATGTTATGCAACTTTTGCTTTCTAAAACACGGGACATATTGGTGACGATGATGGGGTGAATCATAATGTCATCACTCAGTTTGAATATCTGTGATTTCGAGGGCAGCAGTGTGTAGCAAGCAGGTAGTAGAACATGTAGTAGTGCGCAGTGCGTGTTCGGATAGTACATAGCGGGGTGTGCGGATCAGACAGTCGTCACCGGCTGGTGGACCGGCTGTACCACGTGCAGGCCACCATCACGGAGGCCATGCGCGAGCTGCAGGCCACGCGCTCAGACCCGCGGGTGACGCAGCTTGTGTGGCAGCGCCTGCACTCAGAGCGGTACCTCTCGCGGCCCTCTATGCAGGGCCTCCCACCGCGCCCTCCGCGGCGCCGCCAGAAGCGCCCATCGCGGCGCCAGCGCTCCGTGCTCGTCGCGCTCATGCACAAGATCCGCGTGGTGCGCTCCCAACGCATGCCCACGTTCCAGTACGTCACGTGCTACTGAACTACTATAAAACTTGAGATGTTATATTGGAAATTGTATGTAGTACATTTATAGCGTAATAATATACTTTGTAAAGTAAAAGCAGATCCTTCTAGTAAGAAAATTCATGTATACCTTATCTTTGTTAGTAGGTATTAACTAAATTATAAATTGATATTGTCTCGTTTAATATCACTAAAGTTATAACGCTTTTGGCAGTCAGCCTGCATAGCTAATCGGAATATACAAAAAGCACGTTGCAAAGTATCATAAAGATTTTAGTCTCGACAGTTACCTAAGCTGATAAGCTAATCTGAGCTTCTTATGGTAACAAGATTATTCTCGATTATCGCGTATTTTAGCAGACTGGCTTTCTATTTTTTATTACATTAGCCTACGTAACATCAAATAGGTATTGCTAGCATTGTGAAGTAGAATTAAAACTGTATGAATGTATGTATTTAGGTAATTAGTGTAATTACAATTAAAGGCCTATTCAGATATAAGCGATATCGCTGTCGCGCTGGGTAGCGAAACTGATTCGCAATCTGTGTAGTTTAGTCACTTTGGACCAGTATCGCTACCGAGCGTGATAGCGATATCGCTTATATCTAAATAGGCCTTAATATTTTATGGGACACTAAACGTAATAACAATAAAACTTCTATTGTGTCTTGTTCAGTGTCCTTCAACAGTTAACAATACGTTATAAAATGTATTGTATGTATGAGTATAAATATTAAACATGTTTTTAGAACACAAATTATTAATACTTTTACTATATGGCATACTTATTTTATAGACCTGAGGATGAAACGTCCGATATCGCTCTTAGGAGAGATGGTGGCTACAGCGGCAGACCTCCAGTCCAGTTTGGTGAACACGAGCCGGGGCCCTCGAAAGGGACGGAAGACGATCACTACAAGTATGTACCTAAATCTGAATGGCACCAGATTTTTTTTCCAAGTCCATGTTACATGGAAAAACACATTTCACATAAATCTTTAATCCCACTGGATAAGGGTGTGAGAAATGTGTTCTTAGGAATCACGTCGTCGATTATGACTATGTATATTATTAAGTTATTTTGTCAATATACTCTGGTGACTTGATGCGTATGTCTATATGTACACTCAACGAATTGTAGTTTTAACACATCCACACGGAAGTGATCACTGGCGCGGTAAGATTACTATATGTTGGTATTTATGCTGTTTTCCGACTTCCACGCAGACGGAGTAGCGGTCACAGCTAAATCTGAGCTTTTTCTAATTCCAATAAAACTCTTGATGTGCTTTGGTATTTCCAGCGTAAACGATGACCAAGAACCGATTATTGCCGTGTCAACGACACTAGAGGACACGTACAAGCATTACCCGGAAGTGATGCTTTTGTCGTAAGTACAGGTTCTACTGAACTGCTCAATAAGTTCTTCACCTTCGTCAAACAAATAATTTGATCTGATATTAATGGTAAAACTAGGTAGAATAAAACTGCTAATTTGTAAAATGTTTTATCTTCCGCAGCATTAAGCGTTACTTGCGTCCGATGCACCGTTTCTTCCAGCGCATGTTAGCGCCGGGAGCGAGGGTCACCGCTGACATATATGCTTATATGTTTCTGTGTGACTTCTTCAACTTCCTTGTCGTTATTTTCGGATTCGCCGCGTTTGGGGTAAGCCTATTGGTTCAAATTCGAAGAATAGAATAGAATACTCTTTATTATGTACACCATAAAAGTTAAAGAACAAAGACAAGACGAAGACGACGGACGAAGTATACTTCAATTACTTTACTGTAAAAAGTAAAAACTTCTGGCTTTTTAAAGATTCTAAAATTTCTTTCTTTTGAGCTAACAGTACCTCACAGGTCACATATCTATTAATTTAATTGAGTTATCCATATATATCATATTCGTTCTCCAGACGCATCAAGGGGACGGCGGCGTACAAGCGTACTTGGAAGAGAACAAAGTGCCGATTCCCTTCCTCGTGATGTTGATCCTTCAGTTCGCGCTGATCGTCATCGACCGAGCGCTGTACCTACGCAAGTTCATGCTCGGCAAGATTCTGTTCCAGTATGCGCTTATCATAGGAGTGCATATCTGGATGTTCTTCGTACTCCCTTTCATTACTGAGAGGTAAGACTTGATATCATGATACAAAGTGTACCTACCTATGCAAAAGCGATCGTTAAAATCCGTGCCATTAAAGAAACGAATTACAAATGGCGGTGCTAATCATTCCCTCTCATTCACACATTATACTGTGCGAGTGAAAGGTTCTTTGTTTCGCCACCAGTGGGTTATACCTTGTTTTATAACGCTACGTTATTTTTTTTATATTAAATCAGCACACTAATGTACTTACAAAATACAAATACAAAATGTTTATTTCTGTACCAATCGTTTGTTTTAGTTGTGATTGGAGCCTCCTTTTATGCATGATGACGCCTGTGTTAGGAGACTCCGTACTTCCATCGTTTGAAACTTATTGCCATAATTATTCTATCTATTGGCTTACACTTTTGAAATAACTTATTTCTTCAATTTATAGGCTGCTGTTGCTGTAGGACAAACCCAACACATCGATATTTAAAAATATGCCTCCTTTTCAATAAAAAATGGTTAATGAATTGAATACCTGTCTTTGAAACCATCCAATAATACTCATGTTCAGGACATTCAATGCCCTGCTGCCGCCTCCGATGTGGTACATGCTGAAGTGCATCTACCTGCTGCTGTCGGCGTACCAAATCCGCTGCGGGTACCCGCGCCGCATCATCGGCAACTTCCTCTGCAAGTCCTACCGCTTCCTCAACATGGTCTTCTTTAGAGGGTAAGACAAGCTCGTATTTTGATCAAACTTAAAACAATATTCGGGAATCTATGAAAAATACTAAATACCGAAGTGCTTAGGGTCGGACAGTGCAATTTCAAAGCATTTCCAATAGGAATTTCTCCATAGTAGCCCGAAGTCTTGATTTGTGGGCAATTATTAGCAATAGGGTCACCCCCTTTTATTTTACATGGGACCTAAACAATATACTTTTAGCGAACCCTTCGGGGAATATATGCGTAATGTTATATTATGTTTTTGAGATTAATTTAATTAAAATTCGCAGGTTCATGGTAGTTCCGTTCTTATTCGAGCTCCGGACACTTATGGACTGGATATGGACAGACACGTCCATGACCCTCATGGATTGGCTCAAGATGGAGGATATCTTCGCCAGTGTCTTTCTATTGAAGGTATTTGAACATTAGTTCTAACTTACCACCTACCCGGTCGATAACGGTAGTCAACAAAAGGCTTCCGTTAAAAAAAAAATGCGGCTGGATCCTTGAATATCTCCAGAACTAGTCGATTCCCAGGAATACCATCCAGGACAAAAAAAAATCGTAATGACGGGAAGAAAGAATGAATCTCACTCTTACTCTAGGCTTGATGATTGGTATTTAGTTACCACCCGTTATAACACAGGGACGTTGTTCCAGTGTTCCCGGTACCTAGATGACGAGTTCCCTCAGCCGCGCGGCGCCAAGAAGTCCAACATGGCGAAGTACATGCTGGGCGGAGGAGTGCTCGCCTTCGTCATCGCTATCATATGGTTCCCGCTTGTATTCTTCGCATTCGGGAATTCGGTAATTATTACAGCATCACATTACAGTAAAATTATCGATTAGCACAATATTAAAATATTTATTTCATTTTAGGTCGGACAACCCAACCCTCCCACCGATGTGACAGTTAAGATACGTATCGGTCCTTTCCTGCCTGTTTATCAAATGTCAGCGCAATCACACAATATTTATGTGTAAGTATAATACGCGCTAAACATGAAATTCATGGAAGTTAATAGGTCGTCACTGTTGCTAATCGCTGCCCTACTGCTGAGGATCGTGACTCCGTTCCAATTTGTCAACGGTTTTTATCCGTCTGTTACGTTCTGATCTGCCACTTTGTGGAGAGCGGCGCTGATCTCCCAATCCCTTTCGACCTTTTCTTTTGCTATATAGCCTAAAAGGCATAAATTAAAAGCTGGTTTATTATTTTCCAGTTTCAAGGAACAAGACTACACTCAGCTCAGCAATATGTATGCGCGTGACCGCACCGCGCAGACTTTCCTTTCCAACTACATGTACAACGACGTAGCCGTCATCAGCATCAATCCGAATTCCACACTCAAGTGGGAGATCTCGCCGCCCGAGCTCGACCGGCTCAAGAGAGAGGCGGCATCTAGTGAGTTCCCACAGTACTAACATAATCACAACATGTACGATCATGAGCATAAATATATTACTAAGGAAAGTTTAGCAAAAATCTCTGATTTTATCGTTCATTTATTAAGATTTGTTCTCAAGAATCCCCCGTAAAAAAGTAAAAACGACACTAGCAAATTGTACTATTAGCAAATCATCTTGCAAGCAAATATTAATGGTCCTAAAAACAAAATAATAGAAATGGTACAGTCATACCACACATAATAACGAGATTTTTAGAGAAACTATTTTATTTGTCTTCTGCTCGAGTCTCAAAACTTTAAAATACAATCTTTAGTAATATAATTAATATATTTTTTTGTTTGGACGCTAATCTCTGGAACTAGCAGTCGGATTTGAAAAAAATATTGCTGCATTCGGTAGCCCAATTCTTGAGGAAGGTTATAGGCTATTTGACATCACGCTACGATCCTTTGGATACGAGCAAAAAGAAAAAAGTCAGAAAGGACGAAATTCACGCGAAGGAAGTCGCGGGGGAAATGCTAGTAAACTTTATGAACTAAAAATCTACCTTTATTTTTTTGCATTATTCAGTTCTGAAAATACTTACATTAATACACTATATTTGTAAATCATAAAAACATACCTATTGACAAGTAACTACAGCAGTCGTTGCTGAATTGCTGCCACACATTGTTCCATTTTCTCTCCATGACCGAAGACTTTTTAAAGGAATGCCAGGTTATTCGGGCTCTAAGCTATAAACTTTTGAAACACTACCTCCTCCACCGCGAATTTAGCACGACGTGTTTATACCCTGTAGATACATCTTGAAATATGACTGCCAGATATTTTTGTTGCCAGCCATTTATGAGCGGCACTCATTTTATGTAGAAGAAAACGGCTCGAAACATTATCTTTCAGATATTTATGCTGCCAAAGTGATTTCAGATATTTATGCTTCCAATGGGATGTCACATATTTTAGCAATATGAGCGGCACTGATTGCGATAAAGTAGAAAACTCGAAACATACTGTCAGGTTTTAATGCTGCCAAAGTGATGTCAGATATTTTTAATCACAACGAGGTACAGTCCGCGAGGCCTAAGCTGAGCTTTGCTTTTCTGTCCGTTGCGACGCATTTTTTTTTAATATTAATCCACGTTACGTTGTTAGGTGGTTTTCATACGTCACACCTGCACTATCTTTGTGCACTCACGCAAATGCAAAGCTCAGCTTAGTCCGCCGAAAGAGATATCGTGGCCCTGGAACACAGGCATCTGAAAAGTCTATCACGCCCTCCCGCTCCGCTCAGAGCGGGAGAAGTTATTTGATAATTACCCACCCAAAAAAAAAAAAGGCCTCGCGGACTGTATGACATTCTTCTAAACTGAACTGAGTAGGCAAATATTTATAACGCAAGACATGTCCGATATTTATGCATTATGAGAGGTGACACATCTTTTTGAAGCCGATGCGGTATCCTATGCTTTGGTGTCGCTTGTCTCGTCAGATAGTTTTGGTGTTTCTTCGTTGTCACATATTTGTGCCGCTACTTTTATATGACTTCCACAGATGATCACATATATTTTATGTCTTCTTGAGAAGATGTATTTATAAATTAATCATGGAATCAGATATTATTGTCGAGTTGTCCATGGTAATATATTACATTCAGAGAAATTCATTGTTAAACAAATTGACACCCTTCGTCGATTTGCCGTATTATAACCATTTCAAACAGCTGTTAAAGAATGACCGTTGTGATTTGAATATACAGACAATATAAATTGGTAGCCAATCTGCTTAACAATTCATTTCCCTGACATCATAACGTCATTACCATCAACCCGACTTTACCAAAATACAACATTAGAAAAATGTTTAGCATTATTCACCATGTAATTACTGACATTATTCGTTCAATCGTCAACAGATGCAACATTAGTGGTGAAGTTCACTTACGTGATCACGCACCCGACTAACGCGGTGCCAAACCCGCCGACCATAGAGAAAGATAACGAGGTCCCCATCGAAGCGTTCATAAATGGCCGGCCGAACCCCCAGAGGGAAGTACTCAAGAAGCTGTTAGACGGCACCATCGATCCAAATACCTGGTGAGTTAATAATTCATAGTTTTATACACCAGGGTGGGCCCTGGTACTAACTTCCTACCTTCCATATTCATGTGCAGTTTAAGTAAGACAATAGGCTAGTTGACAGTAAGAAAAATACCATAAGAGACCGGCGATGGATGCGTGGTTCATACAACCGTAATACCAAAATAATTTGTGAATGAAACATATTCTTAAGGTAGTGTGTCTTTATTCCGATTGGAATACAGAATATCTAGGTTCCTAAATATATATTTTGAATGATTTAAATAAGAGTTATGAGAAAAATAAGTTTATTTTTGCAATTTGCAGATCAGTAAAAGGTTGGATGTTGATCTAAATATGTCGTTACAGAACTATAATCATTAGAATCAGCAATACAAATCTCATATATCGTGGAATACCCAGACGCTTTCGCCTTAACGTAGATACGTAGTGGTAGCCCTTGAAATTTAGATTTGTTCCATTAAATGATTTTATCATGACATCGGGGGAACAAATCTAACTTAGAGAGATGTATTCATGATTCTAATGACGATAATTCACACACTACACTATGATTATGATTATAATACCTGTTCTAAAAGATCTCCAATTTCTAAGAATTGGAGATTTTTTAGAACAGTGTCTACATCTTTTAGAGTGCAGTCGTGTAATACCAAACATTAAATTTTGAATTTAGTAGTCAAAAACAAAAATCAAAATATTTTATTTCACATAAACCTTCATGGGCACTTATGAAACGTCAGAAGCCCACGTGGTGCACGGTTCCAATTGGACGTTTCCTATGGAGAAGAGCCGGAAAGAAACTCCACGGTTACTCTTATAAAAAGAATGGAAAAAAATAATGAAAGAATGGCCTTCTACATTTCTACAATGAACTGAAAATTACTAGCCAGACGTCATCGACAGTTTCAAATTGTAAATAGAAACAAACCTTATGTGTCAGACATAAAGTTTCTTTGATATAGACGTACGAAAGGAACGTGTTGTTCCTTTCTGGACTAAAAGTCAACTTTTTCTCAAATAGTTTTTTTTTTTTTAAAGCAATGGCAATAATTTCGTCGGATGTTGCTTTTAAACATTAAAACCGTATTATTATTTCCTTATTAATATACTTTTACAATTAATCGACAGGTTAACCGTACCCGGCTTGTTCCCGAAAATTTTGAAAGTATTCAATAAGGGTACCACAAAACCGGCGTACCAACTAATTCCGCTGTCATTAGACCCACTCGACAAAAGACCAGCAGGTGAGTTCTTGTCTAGTTTGCTTGGCTTCATAATCATCATCATTTCAGCCAAAAGGCGTCCATTGCTGGACATAAACCTCCCCTAAAGGGGGAGGGGGGTTGCCATAATCGCCACGCTTGGCAGGCGGGTTGGCGATCGCAGTATGGTGTTAAAATACATAGAGCTGCTGCCCATTCTCTAGTAAGTCCCTTAGTCGCCTTTTACGACACTCGCGGTAAGAAATGGGATGGTGCCATTCTTTAAGTCCGCACCAAACGGACAATATGCTTTATAATAAGCTCAGTATTTAATTAAACATTGTGTTATTTTAGATGAGGAATCACGTGTGTTTCGGGACGTACTACTGCGATTGGAGAGAGATAAAGGTACAGACGCGATGTACTGGCGCGTTCGAGAGTCTTGTTCTCTACGGGTAAGTTGCAATACTTTTCTTTCATAAGTAACTGGTTGGCAAATAGGCCATCCACCCTCCGGATTGTACCAAGTATAAAAACCGGCCAAGTGCGTGTCGGACCACGCACAGGGAAGGGTTCCGTACTTAGGATGAATATTTACGCATGCACAGTATTGTTTTTACCAACCGCAAAAATAAGTATGAATTTTCATACATTTAATTTCACGAAAAGCTATGAAAAAAAAATGTTATTTCTACGGTCGTAACCGAAAACATCCCTTGACTTCATAAAATTCACTTAAAACACTTAGATCTTTTAATTATCGAATATAACGATACCGCCATCGCAACGCAGTGCATTGAATATTTTTGTTTTCATCACTTGGTTACTGTGTATGTATGGGTAGTGCCACCCCTAATTATGTTTTCGTAATTTAACTAAGTATACCATTGTTCAGCGGTGCACAAAATACACCTTTCCAATTTTCATCGATAAACTGCCTTTGTAGTGTAAAATCCGTGTAAAATGGCTGTTTGACTTCCGGACGGACGGACAGATGGACATGATGAAATTAGGGTTCAAAATCAGGGTTCCTTTTTTACCATTTGGCTACGGAACCGGAAAAATTAACATAATGCAAAACATATGCATTTTAATTTGTAACGGAGCTGAAAACTTGTTTGTTACATAACTGAAGGGTTTTACAAAAAAAGTGGCGAACTAGTCGAAGGCCCGGGTGGCAAAACAAAATGACCCCGGTCTTCTCTCTAGTAAAATTTTGCAAAAGATAAGATAAGATAAGATTTATTTTCTCACCACAATATTACAAGTCAGACAACATTTTAATATTGTGGGAGACTGGTGCCTAAACTAAGCTCTAGGCCTGTATTTCAGATCACCAGTCTCCGCCCTTCTACAAAATTATACATTTTATTTTTTTTATTATGTACTTGTACACTGACAACCTAAAAGAAAACAATATTATAAAAAGATTGGTGGCTCGAGTGGAAATTTTTAAAGTTTACTTATAAACTATACTTTTGTTAAAGGTTATTTGTGTGTGGAAGTGTGTGTATGTATGTGTGTGTGTAGAGTGTCGAACAACGCGTGGTTGTGTCTGTGTTAGGCGCTTTTTTTTTTGCGTACGTCACTGAATGATAGTGTTATTTTTATTATGTGACTTATTATAAGTAACTTGAAGACTTGAGAAAGATGATGTAAATAGGTAAAAAAACACGTATAATGTGCGTAGCCTACCTACTTAATGGGTGTCTTACCCCGAAGGATTAGTATCTTCATGGAGGTGCATTTTCATGCTATTCACGAAAAGCAAGTACTTAGGACGCAAGAGCTAGCGAGGCGAGCTCGAACATTTTTGCACCCCGACTCGAAATTATCGGTTAGATTTCTTGTGAACATTCTTACGATAAAAGTTGTCAACTTATGCAGAAAAATTTGAATGTTCTTTGTGATTCTTATGAATATGTGTAAAACTGAGCGAAGGGAATTCGAAAATGCGCAACCGTGACTTTGCCTAGGAAAGTTTAGGTTTTCTTTGAACATTCAGACTTAAATCATAATCTTTATTTGACCAAAAGAATAACAACCAAACAACAATTTTTACACAAGAACTTATTTTTAAGAATCTAAGATTACATATCCAATTTCCGTTCCTCAGTGCACAATAATAAATTCACGGTTGTTACGAAACCGATTTACCCTGACCCCCGTACTAGTTATAAACTGTATTACGGTGGGACAGCTTCCTCGTTCTCTGTTTACAATAATTAAAATAAGCCGTTTTGAGGGAAAATAATTAGATAATCTCACTTTTAAATTAATACACATTACAAATAGGACTTACATTGTCGAATCGTGCAGAAAAGTTAAAGAATGTAGTAGGGTGCAAGAGTGAGCGCATCGAGATCGAAACTTTTAGCACACCGCCTTGTGTTATGTTTTTGTTTTACAACTTTTTTTTTTTTAAACGTTGACCCACACTAGGAATTTCTCCTGTATTGTGGGTGCGTTTACGAACATTTAAACTCACATACACAAACAGCCAGACCAGGAACAACTACTAGCAGGTCATACAAATATTTGTTCCGTGCGGGAATCGAACCCGCAACACGCAGCGCAGCAGTCAATCGCTTAACCACTGCGCCAACTGTGTCGTCAAAAATTATTAAACAGAAAGAGGAGTTACTTTGTCGACGTATGTAGAAAAGTTTCAGAATGTTGACAAGAGGGAGCGAGGCGAGCTGGCTAATTTAAGCACCCTACTTTTATATTTTGGGCTTCCAACTCCCAAACTGCTTCGTCTGGGGACATGATTAAAAAGTACTTCTCAAGATTTGGGACCTCCCAGGACCGGGCGAACCGCCTCTGCGCCCCTGCCCCCTTAGTCCGCCAGTATACAAAAATTTAATTAGATTTCAAAACGATCTAAAACTACCATTTGACAGTCGTAAACCACTCGGTGTAGGAACAACATCACGCCTGTAATCCCCGAAGAGTTAGGCAGATGTGTATCTATAGTACACCCAGATTTCGCCAGTTATGTTTAAGTCCCATTTAATAGGGGGCGAGCCTATTGCCATCAACCGGGCACAAATCCAGACTCCGGGCTACTACTGAGAAATTCCTAATGGAAAATCCCAATAACACTGCCCGACCTGCGACCACTAGACCAATGAGGCGGTCGTTGTAGGAATAGGCAACCAAAATTCGGTTTCTACAAAACCGATTCTCGAAACGAACTAACATAATTTTATTATATTTCCAGGATCCATTGTTGTCGATCCCGCTCAACAACTGCGACATGCTCGTGATGTACACTTTTAACGATAAACTGTTCCCAGAGACACTTAACTTTATATCTGGCAGTGGGTAAGTTTTAACCCTTCTTCTTTAATTAATTCTTCAACTTCAATTAGTTAATTTTACTTTGGAGTCCGCTCCATAAAATGGCTAAAGGGCAGACTGATCTAAACGTATGGTAGCCGTTATATTAATTCGAAAACATCCTAAAATTGCTGTATTTTAATATTTTATGTGAATGTTTGTAGCATCATTGGATTGTACACCACATTCGTGTTCTTGGCGTCACGAGTGCTGCGAGGATTCTTCTCCGGCATTTACACGAGGATCATGTTCGATGACCTACCGAATGCTGACAGAGTATTGCAACTCTGCCTTGACATTTATCTGGTAAGTTTGGTTGTTTGACGACTGCTCTTGTTTTTTTGGAAAAATATCTGTGCTGATTACATCTAAATATCAAAAGCTACGATTGTATACATGGATGATTTTTACTACTAAATACATTTTTTAATACTAAAATAATATCTACACTAGATTTTTTTGCTGACAAAATATTGTTTTACGTTTTATTATTTTATAGGTACGCGAAGCACTCGAGCTGGCCTTAGAAGAGGATCTATTTGCTAAATTAGTATTCTTGTACCGATCCCCTGAAACCATGATAAAGTGGAGTCGACTCAAGGAAGAAGAAAATGTGGAACAGCAGGCGCTGCCACCATCGCGCTGAGTTCATTGATTACAAGTAACCTTACAGATAAATATTGTAGGATGTGAATTCTACTTCTTTACAAAAGTAAGGCTATACCAATCATGGCATCTGAATTGTCGTCATATGTATAGTCGACAACGTAATTGCTCTACCACCCTAAGGTCAATGTCACTTGCACGGTATTATCACGTCAAGGTCTATTGTTGCTTTACCAATGTGACAGTTAATTTCAACCTCATTGAAATTTTAATTAACTGGGAGTATTTGTCAAAAGCGATAAAGCAATTACGAGATCGACTATACCTATACTTAGCCAACGTTCAGCATAGTTAGTTTGGAAGTAGCTTTATTTTTTATACTCTAGTACATAATTATGCCAATTTCTGGAGTTAATTTTAGGCAGGTAATCTGATAGAGAAGGATTTGTATCAAAAACAATAAAAAAATCATAGATCTAATATGAAAATTTGACAGCAGGAAAGTACAAGGTTTTAGCCGATGTTCTGTTGTTTTTTATTTCTTTTAATACTGTCTTTAACATCCTTAAAATGTAATTAGTTATAATTCAATTACAACTACATACAGTATGCAACACATTACATCGATCATAGATACGTAAGTTGTACAGTAAAATAGTTATAATTTAAGAATAATCATGGTGCATATTTTATTAACTCTATTCAGGAAGTTTATTAAATTGGCGAAATCGTGCTATGATGTTCCTGCGTTACCAATTAAATTAGTCTGATAGACAAGAATATCTTATATTATAGTTTATTATTTACACCCAATAAGTTAAACAGCAATACCTAATGAATTGATTATGGTACAAATAATTTCTTGCACTAAACTAATTTCTATCAAGCACAAACAGGCTGTAGTTGTACTTATATTAATTGTGCGTTCCTAGGTGATCAAGTCAAAAGCTCTCTTATCTAAAATGTTAGAGACAGTTACTGTAGTTAGTTATTAACTGCCTATTGCAAGCTCTGATATTTTATTTGCTGTTTAGAATATAGGTATTTGCTTTAACCAGGTGTTTATGTTAATATTTTACGAGTCTTATGTGAAAGTTACCAGTAAAACAAGGTACAGGGTACCACTTTGTACTGATAATTTTTTTGTAGTGTTTCATGTGCAATGTTTAAGTATATGGATTTCGTTATTTATAATAAATAAAGGGTTGCACTTCACAATGTAATCTATAATAACTGCACAAAATATATGTATTATCTAGTACATTTTATATAATTATGTCTTTCATAAAGTGACATCAAATAAGCGCAAGTTTATTTAAAGGTACCTCAATTTATAAAACCTTATTGCATTTGATATTACTTAATTAAATTATTGGAGTAAGAGAATTATACATATTGTACACTTTTGTATTATGGTTGTTGTGTTTTTAAGCTGCATTTAATGTTGTCTCGATATTTGTGATAATAAAAGTCAAATAAAATGTTGCTTGTATTTTTATTAATTGAATGAATACATTAAACAAATTCAAAATTGAAGTTTACAACCTTCATAGCATTTAATTTTACTTAGATAAAGTGAATTCTTAATTTACTACCATTAACCTTGGTGATATATTCATAGACATCAGTTCCTGGAATAGTAATTTGGCAGCATATGGCAATCGTATTTGCGAAATTTGTGTCTTGTTCTTGCAACCTTTGCATTCAAAAGTATTATTTCGTAAGTTTGCAATTGCTATCAATCCGCAGAAATTGCAAACATGTATACGGTAGGGATCAGATACTTCAAAAAGCCGCTCACGCAAAAATTGTGCAGCACCATGAGCAATTTGGCAATCTCGTTCCATTTCTCCAAAACGTAATCCACCATCTCTAGCCCTGCCCTCCATAGGTTGTCTTACTAAA
Organism: Tiliacea aurago; assembly: GCA_948098905.1. Lineage (NCBI taxonomy): Eukaryota > Metazoa > Arthropoda > Insecta > Lepidoptera > Noctuidae > Tiliacea > Tiliacea aurago. Next base: position 20,096,594 of record OX402581.1, on the reverse strand, counting down.
ATTTGTACAGGTCCTCGAGCCCTAGAGTGAATTTTGTCATCCACCATGTGCTTCAAACGTTGATAATATGTGGGGCCTAAGAAAACTTGGGCATTTATCTTTCGTCCTGTGTGTCCATTATACATGACTTCATTTCCACGAAGATGATAGCCATACTCTTGCAATAGTGAAGAAATTTTCTGCACATTTACAGCATCATTGAATGGTGTAGCATCACCAATTTCTCCTTTGTTAGAAGAGACTTTGCCTTGAATGCACTCAATCAAGTGACCAATTGTCATACGAGATGGGATAGCATGTGGATTAATAATAATGTCAGGAGTTAATCCCTCACAAGTAAATGGCATATCCTCTTGCCTATACTGAATTCCACAAGTTCCTTTTTGTCCATGACGTGAAGCAAACTTGTCTCCAATCTGAGGAATACGCACAGATCTGACGCGAATTTTGCAAAATTTGTATCCTTCACTGTTTAATGTTAACATTACCTGGTCGACGATACCAGTTTCACTGTTACGTAAAAATGTTGACGCATCACGCTTCGAGTAACGTTTTGTTGTGCCTTCTAATTCATCATCATTTTCAGGCAATGTAATTGTTTTTCCAATAACAACATCATCCCCAGATACTCTTATACCAGGTGCGATAATGCCGTCATCATCTAATTTATCATATAAAGCATTTCTCATGCCTTGACATGTTTGTCTGGTTGGTTTCTCAAACTGCTCCTCTTGGTCCCCAATTCTTTTGGACTCAGCATCCTTATAAGACCGATAAAATACAGATCGGAAGAAACCTCTTTCTACTGCAGAAGCATTCAAAATGACACTGTCTTCTTGATTGTAACCAGTATAGCAAAGAATTGCAACTATTGAATTAATACCTGCTGGCAATTCTCGAAACCTTAGATATTCCATAGACCTTGTAGTCACCAATGGTTTGTGTGGATAGTATAAAACATGAGCCAGTGTGTCCATTCTTACATGGAAGTTGGTAATGTAAGTTCCCATAGCTTGTTTACCCATGGCACTTTGATAAGTATTCCTAGGACTCTGGTTGTGATCAGGGAATGGGATAATAGAAGCACACACACCCAGGATCATGGCAGGATGAATTTCACAGTGAGTGTATGTAGTACAGTATGCATATTCTTTTACTTGAGCTAAATCATCTGGGCTCATTGCTATCATTACAGTCTCCTCCTCCAAGGTGTCTATATATTCGACAACCCCACTTGCTACCAAATTTTGCCAACCATAATTATTAAAGTCTCGCTCTTTAAGGTCATCTATATGCTTCTTTTTCAATAGCAATGCACCATTTTCTACAATCAGCAAGGGGCGACATATTCTACCAGCATCTGTGTAAATTCTGATTTCTCTGTCTCTGATATCGCGGATCATGCTCACTTCCGACACAATTATGTCCATTTGGCGCCTGAGTTTCCTTAAGGTAGCCATCAATTGTTCTGGATCTCTATGAATACCAACCCAACAACCATTTACAAATATTTTTGTAGCATCAGCTATAGCTGAAGGTGCAATTTCTTCCAAATTTTCCATGGACCATTCTTCCAAGAATTCTAGAATTGGAGATGGCTGACTGCCCACAGAGATATAGGCCATTAAGGCAAGATTTTTCACCAAACCCACAGCAGCACCTTCAGGAGTTTCAGCTGGACAAATCATACCCCACAAAGTATTGTGTAATTGTCGAGGTTTGGCTAGTTTACCATCACGACCAATTGGAGAGTTAACACGTCTCAAATGTGATAATGTTGACGCAAAAGTTAATCTATTCAATACTTGTGACACACCAGCCCTTGCCTGATGAGCTTTCTTTTGATCTCCCCAATTTCCAGTAGCAAGGGAGTATCTGAGACCATCTGTTATTATTTTAGTCTTAATAGCTAATTCCAAATTAAAGTCCTTTCCTCTGTCTATGAATTTCTGAGCATACATTCTGACTTCTTTCAATAGATTCTTAAATAAACCCCTGAATAAAAATGCAAGTAGAGGGCCAGCTAAATCCAACCGTTTGTTGCCATAGTGATCTCTGTCATCTAGTTCACGACGACCCAAAGCAGCCAGTAACAATCTGTGTACCATATAACCCAAAAAGTATGCTTTTTTAGTTTCACAAAAATCTGACACACCAACATGAGGCAACATTTCTTTTTGTAAAATTTCTCTAGCATATTTGATACGCTTTTCCTTTGTTACACCAGGGCGAGCTCCACGGGCACCAATGAAATTAAGAGCCACATTTTGTTCTTGGATTACAAAGGCTTCATCAAGGGAGGGTTTTACCATTTCCATCATTTCTGGATCATCAAAATCATAAATAATGTGTTCCAGTATATCTCTGTCAGCTACAAAACCAAGAGCTCTGAATACAATCATGATTGGAATTTCTTGTTTGATGTATGGCACAATTGCAATAATTCTTTGCCCAATTGCAGATTTTTTTATGTTTTGCCCTCCACGAGCCATCATATTAACCCACAAAGTGGAAGTAGGCCTAGAACTATGTTCCAGACAAGATCGGATTTCTGTTTTGTAAGCAAATTTACCATCTTTCATACTGAATACGTATACAGTATTTGTTGCCATTTTTTCCTGTGCAATTAATACTTTTTCAGATCCATTGATGATAAAATACCCACCAGGGTCAAGTGGACATTCATTCAATTCAGACAAATCTCTGTCAGTCAAATTATTTAATAGGCAATAAGTGGATCTAAGCATTATAGGAATTTTCCCAATAAATGTTTTTTGATGCTGTGTTTCAACAGGGTCTTCATGTTCTTTTACAATTGTTTTAGTTATATCTACATAAAGTGGTGCAGAATATGTCAAGTTTCGAAGACGGGCTTCGTTAGGCATCATAGGTGACGGAGCACCATCTTTTTCCCAATGCGTAGGTTTAGATAAATAAATTTGATCGAATTTCAGAAGATACCTCGGCGGAGTTTCGATTTCACCTGATGAATGTTGAGCTTCAGCTTGCAATTCTATAGGTGGTGAATCTTCTACGATACGCTGGACAGACATTTGGATGAATTCATCAAAGCTATCCAACTGTTGGCGTACTAAACCTTTTTCATCAAAGTAAGCGTTGATGACAATCCAGCAAGCTTCCTGCCAGAGTTCAGAAGAAATTTCTTCCACGTCAATTTCTTCATATTGATCTTCTTCTGTATCGTACATAATCAAAGAGGAGAACTAGAAGTTCCCCTCAGATATGTTAGATAATCTAACAAAATATGAGCACGCACAAACTTTATTATTTAGAGTTGATTTGCTTGTAGTACTTCGCTACTACATCGCCATTAGGTAGCGTCCACAGACTAAAATAAAATAGTACTGTAGCGTAGGCCGTAGCGTCACAGTCTATTTTTTTTTAAATATTTTAATGGACTGGTTGCTGGGAACTTTTAGCCAAGTCTTTATTTAGTTCAATCTTCGGGGATGCTCTAACCCCGCGAAATTCAAATGTTCTTAAATTTTTTGCAATTTGCAGGTCAGAGGTATGTTGTATGTTGATCTAAATATGATTCTACGAATATGGCTTTACAGAATTATAATAATTAGAATCAGCATTACAACTCTCTCCGCCTTATTACAAAACAAGATTTTATTTTAACATGGCTTAAACCGTGGAGCCAGTTTTTGTAGTAAGAACGTAACTGTGATTGAAATACCGTTCTTTATACAAAACTGAAAACTTAGTTCGGTACTAAGTTGTCAGTTTTGTGTTTAGGAACTTTACCATAGTCGGAATAAAGTTCGAAATTCAATAATGGCTCCAAATTTTAAACCTGGGTCTGAAGATAAGATAAACCTGGTTTTGTAATAAAGTAATGCAGGTACCTTTTGCAGTGAAAGACTTGAATGGAAATATACTATATAATTATGAAAGTCGTAAAGAGAGAGAGTACAAAAGAATAGGAAAAAACAACTTGACGGTTCCACTTGACACACACCAGTGACACAATGTTTTTCTTTATATTAATTATATGTCACTGCAGCTGGTAGCATATCAAACCTTTAACACTTTCCCTCAGCTGCTAGTGGACCTTCTAATCTCTCAGACCCAAGTTCTTACAAAGTTCCTGTAATCTCGGTCTGGGCAAGGCCTTAGTCAGTAGATCTGCCAGCTGTGTAGCAGAGCTAGTCCTTGCGACAACAATGTGATTTTGAAGCACAAGTTCTCTTACATAAAAGTGTCTGACACGAATATGTTTTGTCCTTCGATGAAACTCCGGATTATGTGCTAGTTTCACCGCAGCTTCATTATCGACAAAAAACTGGGATTTCTTTCTGACCATTTAAATCTTTAAATAGTCTTTTTAGCCAAAACACTTCTCTTGCAGCCTCACTCGCTGCCACAAGCTCGGCTTCTGTGGTGCTAATGGCAACTGAAGCTTGTCGTTGACTGGTCCAAGAGATTGCACCTCTGGAAAATAAGCACAGTACTCCTGTCGTTGAACGACCTGTTTTCAAACATCCAGCATGATCAGCACCACTGTAGGCTTCGATTTTGTTACGAGAGTCCACATCATGAACATATAGAATTCCACTTGATAATGTTCCTTTTAGATAGCGCATTATGCGCTTTACCTTAGACCAATCACTTGAAGTTGGCTTTTCTAAGCTCCTCGAAACCACTCCTACAGCATAAGCCAAATCAGGGCGAGTGCCGACCATCAAATAGGCGAGCGAGCCTACTGCTTCTCTGTAAGGAAATGACTGTGACTCATTGTCAGCTTTCCCTGTTTCAATAATTCCTTCTTTTTGTAAAGGAGTCGACACTGGATTACAGTCTCTCATATTGAATCTCTCCAAAACCTTTCTTGCATAATCTTCTTGCTCTATTTGAATCGACGAAGAATAATTTAAAGTCATCCAATTTTTGTGGAGGTCGTAGAGTACTTCTGTCTCTGAGATTATACCTTGGAACGTCCGGTATAGAAACATCGTTCTCTAAGTTCATCGGCATCTCAACATCAGGAGGAATAGCATCTACGAACTCTTCAGTATCACAATCTGAAAGTGCTTGTTCATTTTCTATGATCTCACTTTCTTGTTCTCCCTCTAATTGGACTGACTGTCTTACAGGAGAAGCTACATGTTGTGAAAAATCATCTTCCGGAAGGATCACTCCCTCTGTCTCCTGTCCTATTAGATCAGAATCTCCCTCTATCTCACCGCTCACTGGTAAATTGGCGTCTTCCTGAGGACCATGTCCCAAAGCCGTTGGGATTCTCAATTCCATGGTTGGACAAAAGGTGACATCTCTAGATCTTTCGGTCTGTTTTCCATTCCAGATGCGATATCCGTCGTCGTTAACGTATCCGATAAGTCTGCCTTTAGTAGCTTTCTTATTTAGCTTCTTCCTTTTTTGTTTGGGAATGTGAAAAAAGCATTCACTCCCTATCACACGTAAGTGTGAGATCTTAGGCTTCTTCTTATGCCACAGCTCATACGGTACTTTCCCTTCTTCTCTTGTGGGTCCCGTGCGATTGAGGACGTATGCAGCTGTATTGATAAGCTCTGCCCACAGGGCTTGTGGAAATTCATCTCCTGCGTGCATGTATGAACGAGCTGTTTCCACAAGAGTCCTGTTCTCTCTTTCTGCGCACCCATTTTGTTCGGGCGTGTATGGCATCGTGAGCCGCTGGATTATTCCCTGCCTGTTAAGTACCTCCCGAAGCGCTTTATTATCAAATTCGCCGCCATTATCGCTCAATAACGTTTTGACTGTATGTCCAGCGTTTTTGGCTTCTTTCAGAAATTGAATAATCTTATCTTTTACTTCGCTTTTGTTTCGAATGAAATAAACATGTCGAAACGCGGAGAAGTCATCCTTTAAAAGGACAAAGTAACGAAATTTCGAGTAACTTTCAGGGAATGGTCCGCATACATCGGCGTGAACCAACTCTCCAGGCATAGTAGCTCTTTCTCTTTTGCCAAATTTAAGACGCTGTGCCTTCCCATAAATGCAGCCTTCACACTGTATATCATCTTTATCATCTAGGTTGATCCCCAGTTCCCTCTTGACAAGATCTTTGATATATTTCTTGTTCTGGTGACCAAATCTTTCATGATATAGCTGGAGTAAGCTCGATGGGTTAATAGCATTAATCTCTACAGGTTTGTTTGGTAGAACTGTCTTCATTTGTAACTTATACAGTCCTCCACTCTGCTTCCTGTTTCCAATTACTAAAATCTGACCATTTAATTCCAATCTACACTCTTTCATGGTGGAAATAAAAGTACTATTTTGCAGATTATCTTGTGCAGCTAACATGGATAACAAATTCTTAGTAAGCTTTGGTACATACCAGACATCACTCAAAGTTAAATTCATTAATTTGCCATTAACGCTGGTTTGCACTACCACAGACCCTTTCCCTTTTGCAGGAATTACAGTCCCATCTGCCGTTGTAACGGTGTGGTTCGATCCAAAGTCCTCAAAATTAGTGAATATGTCTCCTCTATTGGTAACGTGAGTTGTGGCACCATTATCTACGTACCAATTTTCTGAATCGCTGTCCTCTGAGCAAGTGTAAACCATTAACGTTATATTCTGCACTAGCTGCTGCTTGGACAAAGACTGTGTAGGTTTCTTCGGTCTGCCATCATTAATCCACTGCTTGCAATTCTTAATGCGGTGACCTATTTTTGAGCAGTACCTGCATCTTATCTTCTCGTCTCTTAGCTGCGATTTATCCTGCACCTTTGAGGTAGAGGCAAGCACTTCCTGAGTCTCCTCAATATGACCACCTAGCGCCCTCTCGTACCCGCACAGTTGAGCTGTCAGTGATTCAATTGTCCTCTCTTGTTTGTTTAGCAACATCCAACTTGATTTGAAACTGAAAAATTTTTCATTAGGGAATCTAAAATTTTACAAATCAAGAACATTTCCGGCAACTTCATGTTAGGATCGGTCTTCAAAATTTCTGCATTCAAATTGTTCCAAATGTTTTTAAGTTTCGACATCATGGTAGATGCGTCATCCGCAGAATTATTTTTGAAACTAAAGAATTGCATGCACAATGTGTATGCTCTGTCTTCTGATTGACCGTCAAACAAGCGGTGAAGTTCCTGCCATACTTCGTTTGCTGTTTCAAATCGCATGACTTTCATTAGATTCTCTTCGGTCATGTTGCTTGTTATGATTAGTAGAGCGTTGCTGTCTGCCTTCCTATATCTTAACAATTCTGCATTATAGGCCATCAGTGCACCATCGCCTAATCCTAAAACTAGTTTCTGAAGTTTTCCTTCTGCCGCCTCCATGGCACCTTCTGTACCCCGCAGCATGATGGACACCTTATACTTCCATGTAGCCCAATTCTGTCTACCTATGAGCTGACCGATCTGAATCTTGGTGGTGGTAAAATTTTCCATTTTTGACAGCAACAAAAAAAAAAAGCTTTTGTTTTTTTTTTTTGCTGTTAGTACTTTCTGAGTCTTATCCTTGGTATCCTAGGTATGCTGTGTATCCTGGGTGTCCTGGAAATTCTGGGTGTTCTGGGCCCATAACCTAATGCAGGTACCTTTTGCAGTGAAAGACTTGAATGGAAATATACTATATAATTATGAAAGTCGTAAAGAGAGAGAGTACAAAAGAATAGGAAAAACCAACTTGACGGTTCCACTTGACACACACCAGTGACACAATGTTTTTCTTTATATTAATTATATGTCACTGCAGCTGGTAGCATATCAAACCTTTAACATAAAGGGGTATGAGTTCAAAAAATCCTACTGAATGATTTTTTCCGAAATAATATATAATATTATAATTTTAAATAATTCGTAATTTTTTTAAATCAAGAATTTATAAACTTTGGCGTGTATTTAATCGGGACTACAGGTTGACCTCAAATGATGCTCTAAATAGTTAAACACTGCGCACGCTTTGCCCTCTATCTCGAAAATGGTTCAAGATATAAAAAAAATGGTTAAACAAAAGTTGTAGAGAATTTAATCCTCTACAATATTTATAACAAATAAAAATTGCATAAAACCTATTTAAACTAAATGACAAGATTGCTATTACAACTGTAACAAATCTGAATTAACCCGTAATCAGGCTTAGGTCATCATGCTCCCACGTCGTTAAATGCTGTTTCGGTTTTACAAAACCCACTAGCTAATAGAATGTCATCCCAAATTTATTATCTATGAAACAAAAGTGAAATAGAGTGGAACGTAAATGTCACAGTGACAGGACAGCCATTTGAATTCGTGAAGTCGTAGAGTGTGTGGATTTTGGCTTAAAGTACATTTCACAAAAGAAGTCCCGCAGACGTGGCGCTGCAGGCATGGGTTATTTTAGGAATGTTGCTAACTTAGCGTATAATAATAATTAGTTCCACTTATTTCCGCGGGACTTCTTTCGTGAAATGGACTTTAAGTGTCAACTAGGTCCAAAATTTGGACCCAGTTAAGTTGACACAGAGTAAATTTTTTAGAGCCAGTTGAGACATTTTTGTAATGTCGAAGTCACAACAGATAAATCTTGATGTTTTTGTATGTTTTAGATTATGAGTTTTTGTTGTAGTGTTGTCATATTTCTGTGCAGATTACTTGATATTTTTTTAATAACAACCTCTAAAAGTATGTGGGAGAACTGTGTCCATTGCCTGACTAGTGGTTATGGTTGGAGATCAGTTAAGTGCCCCCAGCCTGACAATGCTTTTTATTATTACAGGGACCTGTAAAAGACCACTAAATTGAGAACTTACTCCGGCTTACTTTGGCAGTCATCGGAAGAGGAGAGTAGTGACGATGAGGATTATCAAGCGATTTTAGGTTCAAATATTCGACGGCACGGTTGGCGCAGTTAGTTAAGCGATTGACTGCTGCGCTGCGTGTCGCGGGTTCGATTCCCGCACGGAACAAATATTTGTATGACCTACTAGTAGTTGTTTCGGGTCTGGCTGTTTGTGTAAGCGCACCCACGCTATAGGAGAAATTCCTAGTGTGGGGCAACGTTTAAAAAAATATATATATATATTATATAGTCGCAGTAATTTTCTTCATTATCTTGCCAGGCACAGGATTATATTTTCCCACACGACTTAAATTATATCTTGCCAGGCAAAGGGATTATGTTTTCCCAAGTCATTTTATTTACTTTTCCATTCATTTTTCCAGTTTTCACCGACTACACGTCATACAAGACGCAAATAGTAAATTAAATCCATAGAAACCACTTGCCCAGCTTTAGCGGTTTTCTTGGGCCTGTCCACATAAGCCACTAATAAATATTTTAAATTAAAACTGCAGGTATTTAGTGTCAAATAATGAAGAGAAGATGTAAAAAAAATCGTAATCGTAATTTGGGAGCATTTACATAGTTTTACCGATACTAAGGTACCAGGGAAGCCCTATGTGCAGAAGGAATTATTGCCAAACTTCCTTGTCTTCAACGTAGTCTTGTAATATGCTTATTTGATTAGGAGACGTTTGAACTTTCCATCGCTAAGTTGTTTATCCGACTTTGGCAACTTGTTATAAAAGCGCTCTGTTTATGACATTACTTGCTTGTTTGGGTATCACAATTTCATGTTTACTACGTATATTTATATTATGGAAATCGCTTCTTATTTTGAAAAGTCCAAAGTTTTTGCGAACTTACAAAATACTTTCTGCTGCGTGTCGCGGGTTCGATTCCCGCACGGAACAAATATTTGTATAACCTACTAGTAGTTGTTCCGGGTCTGGCTGTTTGTGTATGTGAGTTAAATGTTTGTAAACGCACCCGCAATACAGGTGAAATTCCTAGTATGAGGCAACGTTATAAAAAAAAGGAATAAAGAGGAGGACCCATTCCATAGATCGCGTGGATCTGCCCTCTTTTGTAAAATGAAAATTGAATCTACATCAGCAGCCGATCCCCGCGGCAGAATGTCATAAGACATAATACTGTGGAAATAAGCAAAGTACACTAACCTAGCTGTGGCTATAACAGTTAACTGCCTTATTTTTCTCACTGAATATGCAGCTGAACTGAAAGAATTCTATTGTGGGCACCCCATTATAATTTCGAATCTAGAGTAATTCCTAGAAATAGAGATTCCGTAATAGGATCTAGTGTCTTGCCATCAAGTTTTAAATTTAGACCCACTTGGGGTACATTTGCATTTTGTTTTGTTCGCAAGAGATTATTAGCTGCGAACCATTTAGAAAGAACAGCCAGACTATCGTTGACTTGTAAAACATCCGTATCTTTTCTATTTAAAAAAAAGGGAAGTGTCATCAGCGAATAGAATTAGCGTTAAGTTAGCCATCATGTAAGGAAGATGGTAACTAAAAACTAGAAATAGGAAAGGGCCAAGAATTTAACCTTGAGGCACGCCCATCTTTACTAGAGACCCCTAGGATGTCGCCTCGTTAACGTTAACATTTTGCTGCCTGTTTGTCCATCCCCAGATCCCTGAGACACTGATAGATCACTCAACGCTCACTTCGTCATTTTCATTATTCTGAGACTTCATCTAAGTTTTCACGGTGAGACGGTCACAGCTGATGTATTATTTAGTACTTACTAATTCCATGACTTCAGCCTACCTCCATGAGGGGGTCCGTAGACGATAAAAGCTCAATCCATAATTTTGGATTTTATTGATGATTCATCTCGTCTTGCTTTTCCCAAGAAGCTCCATGGATGCATTGTATCCGTGCTGTCAGGATTTTTTTGTGTTTTTTTTTAGCCCGAGGCCACAGTGCAATCTGCCTCTCGCGGTAATCGCAAAATAGAAGTTTGCCGCCTTAACTGCATTCAGTACAAAAATCAGTTAGTTGCGGCACGAAACCGCCAGTGCGAGCGCTTGTAAATGTTTTGGCTGCGGCCGGATGAGGTTGCGCCACAGTTGCGTGTTTTTTAGCTGCAAGATTTTATGACATACCTTTCTTCTTGTACAAATGAAAGCTCACGCATTGGCGTTATAGATAGACCTATGCGTACAAATAAATAAATTTGAATTAGAATACCGCGTCAGCGGTTTTGCGGATACCGAATGCAGTAAAAACCAGTGTACAGACGGCTACACATCAAACTATACATTTCCAGTATAAGCTGGTCTCTCATTGTATATGATTTCCGTACAGTGCGAGATCAGCGTTAACTGGATTTGTATAGCTTGATGTGTAGCCCTGTGTACTCACTCAATGCAGCTGAATCACAGAATTTAGCTATTCTACTAAAATTAATTCAAATACCATTTTTTTTTTATGTTTACTCTCTGGATGAGGGTAAGCATCGATATCAGACAAGTGGTTTTTAGGTCATTGTTAAAAAAAATACTAATACTATGCTAATAATAATCGAATATCGATCTCTGTATTGTTAGATCATGAGATCATCCCTAGTGGATGTTTTGTTTGAGAACACAATTTGAGATTGAGAGTTCAATTTGACGATTTTTGAGATGATTCATTCGAACTCTGATTGAAGTGCATATAACTAAAGTTTACTTTAATTTTTAGTAATTACATTTATTCCATACCGTTTTATAGTTTCTGATACATAACATGGATTCATCACGCAGAAGTAACTCAGACGAACAACGGTGTATTATTGGTCTTCAAGATTTAAAACTATCCAATAAAGTTGAAGATGTTACTGAGCAAGCGCACGGCGCCGTAACATCGAACACAAGTTCTCTCGCCAAAACCCGGCCTGTGGGCGCAATAGAGAGCTTTGTACTGGATAATAGCCAAAACAGTCGTCAAGATTATAGTTTTTACGAGCGATCAAATGTCATAGCTGCTTCAAAGTTTGCTACGCCTAAACGAGTTGAGACTATTGCGTCGATCAATAAACGTGATATAAACACTGCTGCTCTGCCTTCAAGTCCTACACGTTCCATCGATTCTCTATCGCAAAGGTCACTCAGTTATCAAACTGATGACCTATACGAAATTCCAGCCATTCCGAATGCTCAATATCCACCACCTGTTTATGAAAATATAGATTATTACGGTGAGCAGCGGTCGCCGCAGCCGCCTTACTACCACCAGCTGTACCAGCAGGCGCCGCCGCCGCCGGTGTCTGACGGTTATTACGACACACGCTACAGTAAAGCCCAACCTCAAGTGCCAGTTAATTCCAAGACTAAAGTAAATCCAATAGTGTATGAAAACATGTTGTGTTCAGATAACGATAAGAAAAGTGAATTTAAACCTCAACAAAACCATGATCAGAGATTTATACAACAGGGGTCAGTTCCTGGTCCACAAGTGCCAAACACTGGTGTTACTAGGAATTTGGCGCAAATGATAACAAGTGAGAAAGTAAAAATAGACAAGGCCCTACCTCCACCTCCATACAACACATCTCATGAGAACCCCGGCAGTGACTACACAGTGATGAAGTCCGCCCCTCCCAAGTACACAGATGTGAGTGCTCTCCTGAAGAATGATAACAGTATTAGTTTTGATGATAAAATTGTGACTATACCATCTACAGCAATATATGCATCTATAGCTCCAAGTGCCCAAAGACCTAAAGCCAATATTGCTACTGAAGTACAAATAGCTACAGCAAGTCCTAAATTCTTTCATCCCAAACCAAATATTGGGAATAATATTGGAAAAGAGAAACCATTACTTAATGGAGGGTTTAATTCAAAGTCCACAGTTGGTAGTAGAATGCAGATAGTGGAAGATACTAATGGCTCAGACTATGTGTGCATGACTGGTGGCTCCCCTGCTGCAGCGGTGGCAGCAGCTAACAGAGATAATGTCTCCCTTGCTTCCGAATCTATTGCTTCTAGGAATTTAGTATCAGGACTGACATCATTGTGTTCTCCGGCTCAGTCCCCAGCTCCCAGTCCTACTCCAAGCTCTGTGTCCCAAGTGTCAGGTGGTTCTCGAGGCTCTGGGGGTCGAGGAAAAAGCTTGCTGCCATACAGCATCACACCGCCACGTCCACCTGGCCCCAGTGAGGCTCAACGTAAGATAGAAGAACTTACTAGACAACTTGAAGAGGAAATGGAAAGGCAAGATGAGGAGGGTGAATATTTTGGTAAGACAACATTCATTTTTTCTTAACCAATGAAATCCTAGTAACTTGCTTTAAACCTAGCTACTACCTGTTTAAAATTTTAAAGGAACATGGCTCCAATGACAAATGTTCGATGATTTTGACAATGTCAGGGTATGAGATGATATTGGTGGGTTTTCAATTACTGTACCTGTTAGTTCGTTTTAACATATTGAATTCAGACTTACACTTGTCACCTAGGCATCTGCCATACATGTGGTGCAGGAGTTACGGGAGCTGGCCAAGCTTGCCAAGCAATGGGCAACCTTTACCACACAAATTGTTTCATCTGTTGCTCATGTGGTCGTGCTTTACGAGGCAAGGCTTTCTACAATGTACATGGCAAGGTTTACTGCGAAGAAGACTATTTGGTGCGTACTCAATGTTATAAGTAAATATATGTGTTACATACATACCTATACAGAAAACATTGCATTGTCATTGTTGAAAATAACGAGGTAACCTTTTTGTAACTCTAATGTTACAGTACTCTGGATTCCAACAGACTGCTGAAAAGTGTGCAATATGCGGACACCTTATTATGGAAATGGTAAGGCATGTTTTTGTTGTTGCAGGCCTATCAAGTCTTTTGTGTAAGACACATACTATATTAGTAGTATTGTTTACAGATTTTGCAAGCAATGGGAAAATCATATCACCCAGGGTGTTTCCGTTGCTGTGTGTGTAATGAGTGCCTTGATGGGGTACCCTTCACTGTGGATGTTGACAATAAGATTTACTGTGTCAATGATTATCATCGAATGTTTGCTCCTAAATGTGCTAGCTGTGGAAAGGGTAAGGACCTTCTCTTATTTCCAAAATTGAACTATTAAATCCCAGTAACAATATATCAATCAAAATCTTTGATTCCAGGTATTACACCAGTTGAAGGGACAGATGAGACAGTGAGAGTTGTGTCAATGGACCGGGACTTCCATGTTGACTGTTATATGTGTTGCTTATGTGGAATGCAACTGACTGACGAACCTGACAAACGCTGCTACCCCCTAGCTGGTAAGTTGTGCATTTAAGTTACATGGCCCCAAAACAATTCAGGATGAAGCAGGAGCTGAATATGGCCTTGTGTTTTTCTATTGTTACTGTAGTGTACTGCTTGCCATTAAGTAGCCCTGTAGAGCAATTTCAATAGATAAAAACCAGCCAAAAGCGAATCGGGCTCACAAAATTAAGGTTCCAACTAAACTATACTGAACAGTCTGTGGAATGGTCGCTAGCGGGCCGTAATTACTGTATTACGCTTAATCAATAAACTGCACTAGCTCCCTATTAATTTAAGTGACTAACGGTGAGTTGCACGAACAACGGAGACTTTAAATAGCTGTCACTTTCTTTTTGATACAAAATGTAAGGGTGGCATGAATTTAAAGTCTCCGTTAAACTAATGTTGGTTTTGTGCAACTCAACAATAGTGTCAAGGAAAAAACTAACTTTATGATTTAGGTAGTTAACTAACAATTTTTATTTGTTTAAGTTTAATTAATCCTACATAGGTCAAAACGCATTCGTAAACACCTATTTTTGATATTTTTTAAGCAATTACAGTGTCATAAACTACTATGATTTCTGTAAAATATGGATCAATATTTAATAACTACAACAAAAAAAGAAAAGAAAAAAAAAACCGGCCAAGTGCGAGTCGGACTCGCGCCCGAAGGGTTCCGTACCATTATCTATAAAAACGAGCAAAAAAAAAACAAGTTTGTTGTATGGGAGCCCCCTATTTATTTTATTCTGTTTTTTAGTATTTGTTGTGCCATTTTTAGGGTTCCGTAGTAAACAAGGAACCCTTATAGTTTCGCCATGTCCGTCTGTCTGTCTGTCCGTCCGTCCGTCTGTCCCCAGCTTAGCTCAGAGACGCTTAGTCCTAGAAAGCTGTAATTTGGCATGGGTATACATATTAATCATGCCGAAAAAATGGTAAAATAAAATTATGAAAAACATTTTTTTTTAGGGTACCTCCCTTACACGTGAAATGGGGATGATATTTTTTTTTTCTCGTCTATTCCATGGTGTGGGGTATCGTTGGATAGGCCGTTCAAAAATATTGTGGGTTTGGCAAAACCATTTTTCAATTAAGGGATCCGTTTGCGTAATATTAAGCTTTAAAGTGCTATTTTTTGTTAGAGTCAAGTCCCCCCCCCCCTGCCAGCTAAATGGTTGGTTTTGGATATGTGAAAAAATTCATGGCAATAGTATATATAACGAAATTAAAAGGAAAACTATCACAGCTAAGTAGGCTTCACAAGTTAACGAGTAATAGTCGACCAACTTAAATTTGCAGTTGGAGAATTGACCGTAACGTATATCGATGTATGGGAGAGCATGTTTTTCAACTACAATGTTAAGTTTGTTTTTGGGATAAATTCATCCCAACTGCGGAACCCTTCATTGTGCGTGGTCCGACATGCACTTGGCCGGTTTTTTATAGATAATGGTACAGAACCCTACGTGCGCGAGTCCGACTCGCACTTGGCCGGTTTTTTTTTCTTCTTCCTTTATGGATTTTCCACTAACACGAATAAGAACGAAGAACTCAAATAATGGCAATGGGCCCAATACCATTCTATACTTACTACTACTCGGAACTTATAAGAAATTATTTTTCCAACAAAATTGCCCTAGTGAAAAAGTCACCAGGTTTTTTCACTTTTGCGCCACCCTATATTACTAGCAAAACTGACTACCTTTGAGGAGAATTCAGGCGTGATGTATTGTTAATAATGAAGTGGTTTATAAAATAAAATAAACTTTTATTTTATGCTCAAGTTACTATTTTCAATATTGTATTTAAATATTTGATTACGCTGGTTATACAAAATATAGAATGTGAAATATAAAATATTATGTATACTTATGTTAATAACAATGAAAATATTTCAGGCAAGTTAATGTGTCGCGCTTGTCACTTGGCCACGATCGGAGCGGCGTCGGGGCCAGGCCAGTCGCCAGCGCCTCATCTCTCCCCCGCTTCTTACCAGTACATGGGATGAACTTCATTCTTTCGGCGGCGTCTAGTGTTGAAACAATTACATTACATCAGAATGTGTAGTTGACAGGCTAATATTTCTATTAGGTATCCAAGTATGTGCTCAAAATGATTTTGTATAGCCAATGTTGCATCTATTAGCATTTAATGTAATTAGCTTTAATAAGTGTAACATAAGTGATGATGTTAAACTCAAGGTAAACATTTTTACATGTGTTTTTACTATTAATAAGATACCTATTTCAAGATAATGTGATTAAAAATGCAAAAATGACATGTTACAAAATCTGATGATGAGCATACGAAGAGTTGATTAATGATATTCTGCAGAGGTATTTGTTAGATGTTAGTATGATTTATAAATGGGTACATTTACATTTTGTAAGTAAACTTTATTTTATAGCAACAAATAATAATTACGAAATTAATGAGAAATGTGATTTGTTTTAGCCAAGAGCAGGTTTGCCTAATATATTATGTGATATCTAATTTTTTTTTCATAGTGATAATATAATATTTCAATAATTATGAGAACACTACAAAGGAATTGATTTATGGAAAGTGATAAATACATCTCAGGAATTGGTTTGAATAAATTATTAAGCTTGTCTGGTTTCATAACTGAATTTGAAGTAGCTATATTTCTGTTATTTTGTATGTAACGTTGAACATGCTATTTGGTGTACTGGCAAAAATATTCACGTTTTATTGTGAGGTAAAAGAATTGACTACTCGGCATACTCACAAAATTGTTCAAAAATAATTGCATTAGCTGCCTGTATATCAAATAGCTTGTTCAACTATAAATACACAATGTGTATTGGAAAGGGTTTATTTTGAACTAAACTATGAATAGAGATTGTTTACCACAGCTACTGACCACATTTGTACAGATTTACACTTTCCAATATACATTGTATATGATGCAAGAAAGAATTCATGTTGAAATCCCTAAGTATTATGGCTGCTAGCTGTTTTGCCATCAATATGAAATGCATTTATTAATTTAACTGGACAGCACTTGGTTGGGTGTGTATACTACATAATATTATAATTGTTATACAGCGTGCCGCTACAGTGGCGACATTAACACACGTATACAGTTTCGCCTATACGTTTTATGAAAATATTTTAATTTCATTATACATAATTATTTATTGATTTATTTACAATTTTCTAAAATAGCATCTTGGAGCAACCTGTACTTAAAGAACTGTAGCACAGAGGTAACTAGCCGGGGTCATGGATCATTCATAACATCGAATCAATGAAATTAAAACCAATAACGTGCAAGGAGTAGGCGAATTGAAGTAAAGAGAGAGCTTTTTTTTTTTTTTTTCAATTTATAATTATTTATTTTAATAAATTACGTAAAAAAAAAAAAAAAACTGGCCATGAGCCCTACCAGTGTCGCCACTGTAGCGGCACGCTGTGTAATGTGTAACAAGCTCCCTGATAATAACAATAATAAATATATAATAATAATAACAGTATATTGTTTTCGGTCACAATTTTAGAAATATTTTAGGACGAAAGGCGCAATAAAACATTCCAGTAATGTGCTGTCTTGTTTTGTACTTAATATAATTAGATTAAGCTGTTTTTATATGTAAATTTTGATTAAAAATTATGTTATTATCATGTAGCTAGCTATTATAAATGAAATAAACATGATTTTGTTGTGTAGTTCTTTTTATATTTATGTAAGCAATAAATACTACAAAATTTAGAGCTGTATAATTTAAATTTCAACCAATGGCTTTTTTCATTATAACTAGCAGATGGTTTGTTTTACATCTTGGTAAGACAAAGCCAGCCAATTTTCCATGAAAAAGGCATTTAAGCATCATGTTATAAATTTAACAACCCAACAAGCAGCCCCATCTTTGAAAATGTCACATTTTCTTCACCTTCGTTTTCAAATTCCTCATTTCAGTTTTGTAACGTTTCATTTCCTTCATGACCCGTGTGTGTTTTTCTTTCATCTGTGCTTGACTCTCCTTAAAGGCACCTTGAAAATTATCTTTTTTCTCTTGAAATATTTCTTTCATTCGCTCCCGGGAAGGAACTGGTTTAATGAAACCTATTCCTTTTAATTTTCTAATAGCAACTGTAGTCCCTCCTAGAATGATATAAAATGTTGTAATCATATTTACGCATTATAAAATGCGATTCAACTAAGAAAAGGAACATCAATGACCTCAATGTGTCAACTGAAACCTACAGCTTGTAGATTTTGTTATTATTTGTTTTACTCAAATTTGTTATCTGTTTTTGTTATAACTCATTGACTTTGCTGAAAAATAAGTAAACCAGGCTGGTTTGCTAAAATTTAACAATGTGGTGCACGGTCATTCCTGTTCTTAGTTGACTTCCATTGAGTCCTTGTGTCAGCTTGGAACTGGGAAAATATAACACTGTTTTGCAGAAAGGCTATACAAATAAGTTGAATTCTGTTTTACATATTTAAAATAAGCATTCTACATCATTTTAAATTTATCTTCATCATTCCAGTTCTGGACTTCTGATTATGGCAATTCTCCAGTTGTGTCTCAAGGCAGCATCTTTCCTATGCATTATGTGACTGTATCATTATAACTATTTATTTATTAAACTTCATTTGCAATAGTGGTACATAAGCTATCACTATAGCATGTGACAACTGTTATAATCAATTTGTTTCTTGTAATGTAAACATAAATATTAAATACCTACCATTAAAAAATCATAAATTTAGAACATGATATGCCTAGCAGAGTAATTATATGAATTGGACTTTGAACCCAGTTGATCTGGCCAAGTTTTGTAAAAACTGGTCATTAGTGTATGTTATAATATGCATACATGTACCTA
Organism: Tiliacea aurago; assembly: GCA_948098905.1. NCBI lineage: Eukaryota > Metazoa > Arthropoda > Insecta > Lepidoptera > Noctuidae > Tiliacea > Tiliacea aurago. The sequence continues at coordinate 20,077,675 of OX402581.1, read as the reverse complement.
TTGTGACAGCGTACCGCAGAGGCGTTACTAACTTGTACATTGCCAATGCCAGGGCAAAATATCCTGCTTGTGAATCACGTAGGGGACCAATTATTGATTCACTGACACCTATTGACTGTAATGCAGCTAAAACATCAACACCGCTGCAACAAAGTAAAATTAAATAGAATTAAGGGTCTATTGAAGATGATTAACTAAATATTATCTAAAGTTTAAATTTAATACAAACCTTCTGACCATGTAGTAAAAACTTCCAAACCAAACGATAGATGTAGCGACATGGACAGGTATCAACACATACCAGTAATCCCTGTACATTACTTTAAACGTTTGTATAAGCCCCTGCTTACTCTTCGGTGGATCATCGGGTGGAGCGGCATTTGGCGTACTGCTTGGAGTAGAATATAGTCTAAAGTATTTTGATTGGGAAGTTATCACTTTTGAATCAATCACGGGTCTTTGAGCGTATGGATTTTGATAGCAAATACCACTTGCCAGAGTTCTTATTGGATATTTATCCCCGACACTCCATTTCACCGGTTTGGTTATATTTTGCAAGAAATTATATTTTTTAAACAAAGTCCTATATATAAGAGCCATTTTCATTTATGTTGTTTTTATTGCACAAAAATCTTATGAACTATAACATTTTTAATACTATTCAGAAAAAAATGCGTGTCGGGCTAAGATTGTTGTTGACAGGTTGAGATGACAGGTCACAGGATGACAGTTACAATTTGACAATTATGGCAGGTTCAGTGTTGCCGCTGGCTACATTTGGGGTTACCGTACACAAGTGGGAAAATTACCGTATTTGATAAAAAATTACCGTACACTGTAAAAACAATTATTTGAAAAAAAAAATACTACTTTTTTCGTCCCAATAAATCTACGCCGTTTTTTACAGCATCTTCATTCGCTTCATCCGGCTTATAAGAAGACGGGGTTTTAATCCGCAGGTACAGAGCTTACATTTTGTTTATGGCTGGGTAACAGAAATAATACTAAACTAAAAAATACTACTAGGCGAAAGCGACAAGTCGCCCGCGAATTTTTTTTTTACTTTTTTCCATTTTGCAGGTCAGTAACAGGTTGTATGTTGATTTAATATGATTAGGTAGTAAGTTGAAGTTTCTTTATTACCAAAAGTATGGAAAAAGTTTTTTTGCGATTTACGACTTTTCTAGTCGAATAGTTTTTTGATCCATAGAAGAAACAGGATCGATTGGCATCAAAAAAAGTTTTTGTGAAAACTGCCCATTTTATTTCTGACTGTACATTTTTTTCAAAATCTGTGAATGCAGATCTAAATTTCTCGAAAAGTTAAGGACAGTCTCCTCAGACCATTTTCCTGTAGCTACAACGGTTAAGGAACCTGCCCTTACTGCCCCGACTCAAAAATCCACCCTACTACTGCCATGTTTTTTTTTCAAATATCTAAAAACAACTATTTATCTGGCAGGCCATTCGGAGCTTTTTGTGACAAAGCAGAAACCTGAAAATTGGACTGAAAATTAATTTAGTTAAAACACTAGTGAAAAAATAAAATCCACCACATAGTACGTATAAAAATTTATTAAAAACTTAAAAAAGAATTGCATCAAAAATATAAAGCTATTTGAATAGTCGCAGAACAGGAAATTTGGCCTAAATGAAAAGAGATTACGAGAAAACTTAAGGTAGGTATTTCACTTGTTTTCAAGTTTCTTGTTCCTAAATGACGTGAAGAGAAAATGGCACGCGCAAACCAAATTAAAAAAAAGTAGGTACTACACCAAGAAGGTTCCGAGTCTGAGTTTTTAACAAAAGGTTGTATGATAAATTCGGCTCCATGGAGGGAGAAGTAAATAGGTTTAATTATGTTTTGAATTCACAAACTTAGTGCACACGATGTTCTAAATTCAATTAACTCTATCCTCTAGCTAGCGGATAAAAACGGCTTTTGCACTCAGATATCGAAGAGCAAAAATACTCTTTCCGAGATGGGGGGATGAAAAATGGAATTGCCGGTCTCGAACTCGCAAGGTTTCTATGCGGCTGGTAAAGGCACAACAAAGCTCGTAAACCTGCATGGTGAATAGTCCGGTACCCGGAAAAAGGCCGGAATCCCCGGCCAGCGGTCCCTTTTCAACTGGTTCTACACAAATTCGAGGAATAATATACACCACTTGTGCAAAATTCAACAATGAACTGTTAAGTAACGGTTGACTGCAGATAACAGAACATACCTAATAAGCTGAAACCTTCAGGAATCAAGGCAAAGGATAAACTATAAAATTCACTTGTACACATTAAAAGTCCAAAATTTATGAAAATCGACTCAATCAAATTCCAATTTTTTTGGGACTCGGATTTTTTTTTATAAAAAACTGATAGCCTTGTTTCCGTCTTTTTGAAAACTAGAGACATTAAGAATAAAAAATTGATGAACTAGTAAAAATAAATTGATAGGTTATTGAATTGGTTGAAACCGCAGAGTTCACGCTGCACTACGTACATACAAAAGGATTCAAATAGTTATGGAAAAAAACAATCCAAAGTGCTTTCTTTTTTATTTAAATTTTATTTCCTACTTGATTTAGCCACAGTAACAATACATTTTAACTGAATCGTTAGTAACACAATCACTTTGATTTCGATAAAGATTTAGGCGGCTTACTGTTCCAGAGACCACCCAGTACGACCTGCTACGTATAAGAGTGCCATCAAAAATACCGCCACCCGGTCTTGCTTTCACCGTTACCGTATAAATTCGCCATTGCTTGTTACTTTCCACTAAATAAACATCATAAATATGTCCAAGGCTTAATTTATGACACTGTGGATGATTGTGTAACAACTTGTTGATTTGCTCTACGAGTTTGTGTGCAACTATCGTTTTGACTTTGCTTCCAACCTTAATCTTTTGCCCTCGGTGACACGGGCACCAATGTTCTGCAATACCAACCCATGTGCAATTTCTTATTGCAGATATAGGAAGAAAAAGACTTGATTTACTCATAACAGAACTACGAGTATTACTCCTTTTTCTGATAATATTATCTTCTAGTGCAGCCAGATTCAGTAGGTCTAAAAGTGTCTCATGGATATCAAAAGGCGTGGTTAGCCGATGTACATTTCGTTGGATGTTCTCAAAGGCTAGTTTATAACGGCGTCTAAACTCTTCAGGAAAATGAATTCCCAGTAATGGCAAAACTCCTTCCAGCCGGCCTTGTTCTGTATATGCTATGTCCCCCCATCTCATTCCATGATCACTTAGTAATATAAGTATGGTTTTACTCAAATAATTGTCTTGATCTAAATTAGTTAAAAAGTTGAAATATGACTCATCCATGATGTGTGGGTTATTAAGATTCTCGTGACTTATAGATTCTTCCCAAAACATTCCAAACAATCTATTTAGCTTTACATGTTGCGTTAAACCATATATATATTTTAAAAGAGCTTTGTAATAATATTTAGAGCCCATGCACTGGTGATATTGGTAACTTTGGTTTTTGAATAATTTCCTTGTTTCAAAAATAAATGGCTGTAAATAGTAATCGGTCGGTATCTTGGACAACCGGTACTCGTAATTCCCTAGTAGGCCAGCAATACTGTCGGAGCCGAGTGCTGTGTGGTATCCTGTCTCTTTGAACTTATCCCAGATAAACGAATTGGTACACTTGTCTAAATTAAATATGTTATTACGAATACATTTTTGTTTTACATAATTGAAAGAGAGTCCTGTTAATACGGGAAACAAATTAGGAAATGAATTATCCCCTAATTTACCATAACCGAGAAACTCAACAACACCTATTTCCTTTAAAAAGTGATGTTAAAGGCATAGTACGATGAAAATTAAGTCGTGACATACTTTCCATTCCAAGTATGAGTATATTGTATGATTCTTTGCTATGAGACGTATTGGACGCAATATCTTCATGGTAATTGAATAAAAAGAAATCACTATAAATTACTTCTTCTAAGTGATAACATTCAATATGCACAAATTCGTGTTTCACTTTGATCACTGTTAAAAATTCTTTGCAATCGCTATAAATAATATTCTCAAGGTTTTTGGGAGCTGAAAAAAAATTGTAGCAACAATAAAAAGTATCTTCATGAAATATGTTGTAGGAGTCGAAAGCTTCACGCTTCACCCAGATGTGTGACGTATTGGTTGTGACAAGAGGGTCGACAGAAGAACAGTTACGTATTCCAGGCGCTGCAGCCACTATCTTTTTTATACTTTCACTAACTTCTGACAAACCAGCTATAGAACATCCTTCCGTACGGATCGTGTACAGTTCACTAGCAATAATTGCAAGTACCTACTTCTTTTAAGACGGTTACTGAAATACAACACAAAACTGCTGAAATGTGCATTGCAATTAAAATGCGTACCTAACTAGGATTATCTATTCTTGGTACCTATTTCCCGAACAGGTGAATATTATTGCAATGCACCACCTAAAGCCAGCTAGTCGTGAAAAGTGCGGCACATTTTCAAAATATTTACTCATAGTTTCTAAACATTCTGATAAATTCAGTGGCGTGGATGTTAAAACCGCGTCCACATCTATGAACTCATTATACGTCTTACTTACGTCTACTATTAAATAACTGTAGCCTAGCCTCAGAATAGTTTTCACTAAATGATAACCGCCCTTTCTTTCCTACCATTTCACTCACGGTGCAGCGGTGGCCCCATAATGAAGTACATATTTATTTCGAAATGTGCGGCTCGCGCGTAGCACGGTCTACGTAACGAGCGGCTCGCGCGTAGCACCGAGCACGGTCTACGAAACGAGCGGCTCGCGCGTAGCACGGTCTACGAAGCGTGTGGCTCGCGCGTAGCATGGCCTACGAAACGAGCGACTCGCGCGTAGCATAGTCTACGAAACGAGCGACTCGCGCGTAGCACGGTACCATAACGTGCGGCCTGCATTTGTTTGTAGTCAGCATTCACGGAATTACTTTACCTACCTTTAGGTACCTACCTAAACGTACAGTCACGAGCACAGATATATTGCTATGGACAGTTTGGCAATAATATCTGATGTCATGATTCATTCATTAATTGCCGCTCATATTGCAAAAAAATGTTACATCCCAATGGCAGCATAAATATCTGAAATCACTTTGGCAGCAAACTTAACTGACAGATAGGCAATGAGCATTGAGTGAATGGAGTGCCGCTCTTGTTGCAAAAATATGTGACATCTCACTGGCTATCTGACCTGGGATGCTCGAATACTCGTCACCGTACTTGTATTTGTGCTGGCTGATTTCATATTTTAATTGTGTTATGGCGCTAACATTGCATAGAAAACTTTGTAAAAAAAAATGTTCTATACAGGGTGTTGTCAGGGTGTGTCAGAGACATCGACACGCGAACTGTTGCAATGTATTGAGCAAATGATTCTAATCCGGTTATAAAAAAAAGCTTTTTCATAGAATAGTGAAATACCTACACGCCTACACGGTCAAAATGGTATACAACAGCTATTTTGTTTTTAGAAACATACGAATAGTTTCTACCTACTCCGTCTAGAGTCATATGCTGAATACATGGTACCAGTTTGCGCGTCGATGTCCCTTACATCCTGTATAGTTTCCTGTTGTCTACGCTCAGCAAGAAATTTGGTGTGAGAAGCCGACGTCTACGTGAAGCTAGTCCTGATCGGGAACCACAGAGCATATAACTTTATCGGGAACAATGACTTAACTAATTATTTCTCCATAGAAATAGTCTGTTATTTGTTTTCCAGGTTACTTACACATAGTAGCTAATTAGCTATAGATGTGATATTTGACTTGGTGTATCGAGCACATAGCCGGAATAGGAAGATACAATTATAAACAACAACAATTTTAAATTTATTAAAACAAAAAAAAAACAAACTGCCATTTCTTCTTATTTTAACAATTAATTTAATTATCCATTACACCATACAAATATTTACAGAAATTTAAGATAATAAGTCATATAATATATCTACATATTATGTACACAACAATATGTATTTTTGATATTGTAAACAGTTTACCTTATCGTTTTAAAATCCCATGACCAACATTCTTGCCTCATCGTTTTACGACCAAAACCGTATTAAAATCGACATATTTGGCTATTCTGAATACAAACACAAATACATTTTCGATTATGTAAAAAAAAAAAATACTGAACTGTTTCATAGCAATTTGCCTGATTTTCAGAACGTAGTTGAACGATAGTATTAAGGAGGATGCGCTAAGGTAGCCAGCAAAATTAAAATTTTCTTAAGTTTTTTTGCAGTTTGCAGAGTGAATGTTGATTAAAATATGATTCGCGGCCGTAACAAATACCTATGGTTTTACAGAATTATAATCATTAGAATCAGCAGAATCAGCCTATTTTTTTTTTGACAAAGATAGAAATGTGCTCCCATGAAACTGCGACGTTTCTGACCGCTACTGCACACCCAGTCGGGTTTAGAATCATCTGCACTAACGATTTTATAGGGTTTTGGCTATAAAACGATGCGACGTGGTTTTGGTCGTAGGCTCTCGTAAACGCTTATACGTTTATTGAATATCTCAGCATGTACTTATGTTTTTATAACAAAAATATAAATGTCCTATAATATAAACACAAATTAATATTTTGTGATATGTGATTATTCTCAAATCTACATTAGGTGCAAGTCTGAGCGGCAAATCGCCGTGGAATTTTGCGCACGTAATTTTACTTATCGTAGCAACATCACAGTCCCGCAGCGGCATGTTTTCCACTCAGTTAAGGTACTTTCTGAGCATATTACATAGGTAAGTACTTGAAAGTCATTACTCTCAAGTATTTACCTATGTCCTCGTAGTAGGTATGCTACAAATACGGCGAAACCCGCGGCTCTTAATTCCATTGGATTAAGAGCACGTTTCGCCGCGTTTTTCCGCACACATTTTCCCCTATTAAAGCCCAAATTTCATAAAATTCGCTTTGGCTAATCCACTTAATTGTTTTATTGTTCTGATAAACTTATGAGATAAACTAGCATCTAATATCATTCATTAAGTGTAAACTAATTTAGTTTTAAGATATTCTATTCTCTCTGAGCCTATTCTTATATCATTTCACTATTATATCTACGATATGAAAATTATCTATGTACCTAATTATGATTTGAGACCAATGTAGAGCTTTTAGAAAACATTTAGCGTAGGTAGTACTTTGTGATCGCGCCACAGTCGCAATTTGAGTCGGAGTTAATAAAAAGAAATGTACCTAAAGCATGTTCAATATTGTACAAAATAAAAAAATAAAAATTGAGCCGTCACGGGACGCCTGGCAGATGTGAAACATCGAAATTATAATATTTACACACTACTACATAAAGACTATAGGTAGTAGCGACGCGAAGCCGCGTGCATGCGTCGCCCCGCCAGCAATCGGTTTTACGTGTGGATATAGAATATAGATGTTTCAAAAATCATCATCAAAAAGTACAGGGGGCCTAAAATGGACGCTTTGGCAGAATCATAATATTATGATCTACCATCGAGATATAAGTACTAACGTACTAGAGAAGCTACGTCAAATAACTGAATTGTCCTATTCTTCGTAATTTGAATCTTTAGTTCGCGCAGCGCTAAAATAATAACAATTCGTCTAAACCGTAACTAATTTACCACAGCGCTAGATTTGCTGCGGAAGTGTATTTATTCTATATAATTTATTATTGTCGGAAGTACTAGGGGCGAAAGTGCTAGAGAGCGACTGAGTGAGGTGCGGCGCGATCGCCGCAGTTGAACGAGACAAAGTAGGAATTTACGGTGTCTTCTCTAGTACGTTAGTACTTATATCTCGATGTGATCTGCGTACAATTCATACATCCCGCAATTCATCTGTTTGACAGCTGCTATTTGACATTAGACTTCATTAGAGCAATTCATAATTTGTGGACCATTTTACGAAACTCCATACAAGGGACTTCTTGGCGGGAAAGTGAAGCGTCATGTTCAGCAGTTTGTTTAATTTTCCAAAATTTGTGTTTAGCCGAATATTAATGTGTAATAATGGTGGATTATTAACCATTCAGTGTTTGTGAACGTGCATTAGTGTAGGCAAATGATACAAAACAGTGCAACTTCGCTTCAAGTTCTCTCAAGAAGTCCGCGTGAGGTCTCAGTAAAGTGCCACATCTTTACTGAAACTCAAAGGCAGGGGCGGGGATATCATCATCATGCATTTATAATTCATTTCATCAATACTATACAAGAACTAAAACGTGACATTGGCTAAATGCACAAACCGTGCGAAGCCAGAAGGAAAAAAAAAAAAAAAACTCTATATATAACTGTCAAACAGATGAATTGGGGGCTATGAATTGTACGCAGATCATATTATGATTCTGCCAAAGCGTCAATTTTAGGCCCCTCGTAAAGGTTCGCGAGAAATTTAACAAAATTGGTGGCGCGGCAAGAAAGTATGTCCTAGCCGCGCCACCGCGTACACTGCATTAGATAGTCTAATAATAAACAAACTCATTGGTGAAAAATCTACGTCTATTGTTTGTTCTATTGATACTGAGAAATACTGCAAAAAGCCACTAACTAGTATGATAAATACCAAAACGTCAAAATCTATGTGTAAAAAACGAAATGTCCATTTCACGAAAGAAGTCCCGCGGAAATAAGTGGAACTAATTATTATTATACGCTAAGTTAGCAACATTCCTAAAATAACCCATGCCTGCAGCGCCACGTCTGCGGGACTTCTTTCGTGAAATGGACTTTTACTAGGCTTTCGTAGGTAGGTACTTTAATATCAGTAGTTTATTTTTTGCAATGGTCTACATCATAAAATTGTTTTTTTTTTAATTATATAAGTATTCCACCAAGGAGTTTCACATTACGAGAATAAATAAGCTGAACGATCGAACCTCCTTGGAAAGGCTTTTGCTCAATACGTTGATGTCACTTTATGAAAATAGACATAGTTTTTTTGGTGGAAATGTTATAGAGAGAAGATGAGACGAAATATGTAGTACTAATGTTAACCACGCGCACGTGGCGCCATTTGCAAATTCACGCCCATAGTTATTACACAAATTTTTCTTATTAGAAACGTCAAAGATTGTTGCGACTTTCCGATTGATATTTATAAACAAAATAATAATAAGAATTCAAGCGAGGAATCCGATATTAAATAGAATCTACTCGACCTCCATGGTCTCTTCCGCCAAAATTGCGAGTAGGTACGCTATTTAATGATTTACAAACATTTTATATCATGGAAGACTTGAAGAAATACTCAACCATTCTCTGAAATTGTTTTGATGGCTTCATTTGTTTCATTACTTATTGTAGGTATTGTTTTCACGCAAATGTGTTGAAAAACGTTGTATGACACACTTACGGAAATTGGTATTTACAAATTCATGACTATGGTAAACCCTCGACTTCGTCTCGGGCTTACATTCGTCTACTAGTTTGTAAAAACCAACTTACCAATGAGTAGATTATAAGACCATAATTTATATTAGTTTACGCGGTGGCGCGGTTAGGAGGCATACTATCTGGCCGCGCCACCGATTTTGTAAAATTTCTCGCGAACCTTTAAATTACTATTTTTAAAATTATGTACTATATACATACCTATTATATGTATATTTTTTATAAACTCCGATTCAAATTGAACTGTGGCGGGGTCAGAAAGTACCACGCAACAATTTTCTATTTTACAAGACACATTAAGCCAACCAAGCATAAATATAGATAGATCTACAGTCAAACTTTTAACTTATCCGTTACCAACAAATCAGATTCTGAATGATGAAATATCAAAATGAAAATACAATATTGACGACATAAAACATAAATGAATGACCTTCGCATATCGTGTCAACTCGACACCATCAACTGTAACTCGCAGTTCATCGTCAAAAAGTCGTCAACTCGTCGTTAAGCGTTTTCAAAGAAAGCGGTGAACGGTCACCACAACGGTAACACCAACAAATGTACTCTGTGGGTCACATAATACCGGCTGTCCAAATACAGTCACCTTAATGTCAAATACAGAAAATGAATGTTTGGTCAAAATTACAGATGGCGGTCGACTCAGCGTTTATTAGTTGACCCCGTAATGTCAACTAGTCTACAATATGTCGTCAATTAAGGGCCCTAAGACTTCTTAGTTCCACAATAGCGTGCTGCCCCTAAGTCGCGGGGGCATCAAGAGATATGCGGGCCGGTCTTGAGAAGCCCCAAACTGCGGACCGCCACTGCATCAGCGCCGCGTCGACTTGCAACTGGTCTGAAGTAGTCGAAGAGTCAGTAACGACTGCAACGATACAAACCTAGGTAGGTAGAAAAACTAGGTAGAGACTAGGTAGGTCAAAGCGCCGCCAAATGCTTTCACTTGTTTTTTTATTACCTACTTAGATATAAAAGTTCATGTTTCTACACTTTACTATGAGTCGGGTCGTTATGGTGTGCGATGGCGTTAACACGAACATGACACAAACATTGAAGTTTACCGATGTTCCTTATTTAATGTGGGCGTCCAAGCAAAAAGGATCCGGTACCTATTTAGTTAAGACTACCTATATTCGGTATCTATTCAATGATCAAGATAAGTCAATTGATAATAAGGATTAAATAAATATTCAAAAACTGGCACATTTTTTTTAATCAGACATTTGAAGACTGAAAAGGCTTGATTTGAGAAAAACTTTTTGAACTTGGAGATAACTGAGCATTCATTAATAATCAATTAAAATCACGAAATGCAATTTTTGCACCGCCGATTTTTTAAATGCTGAGAACTGGCCCCTTTATGCTTAGCCCCACATATGAATATAGGTACAAGTACACAAGTAGGCACTGCGTAACTTCAATCTACCTAAATAACATGAATGGTACAACTTCGGAAGGGCGTGATATCGAAATGATATATTGAGAGATATGTTATTGTTACTCGTAGATTATATCAGATATGTAGGTACCTACTACAATAAACCAACGCTGTAGATTTTAAAAGCAAACAATTTCAAAATCTACAACATACCAGGTATATAGATAGTTAGGTATAATGTATATTAATCCGTATATATTCTAGTATTCTAGTGTAACTAGGTAGGTACTACAATCGTCTAAAAAGTATGTAACGTTCCAGGTCAAAGATATTCTTTGCAACATTGGGCCCGGATTTTTCTATCAATCGGATTTTTCTTTGCAAGTAACTAAAATATTTGATCTCATACAGCTAAGTTACCTGTCTATTAACATTTCGTAGAAACAACTCTTGGTAATATCACAGGTTTTTAACAAGATTTGGATTGTGATCACGTTGGTAGAACTACCGACAGTAGCAATACAATTTGAGTTGGTAGTGGTGTACGCAGTGGCTCTGGTCTCCATACAGATTGAGGCGGCTGATAGTGCCAGAAAGCTGCCAGTGCTCGTTGCGCTGGCGCAGAGTGCCTTCGAACACGCCGTCGCCCGGCGTGGTGCGCACCACCGCCATGAACTCGCGCCACCCCACCTCCTTCTGTCTCGGCTCCCCCGCCATCATCTCTGTTACGTCCAACACTTCGGCAAGGGTCAAAACTGCACATTGGGGGTGCTCCTTCAAATATTCATTTACATGCTTCACTAGTTGTCCAGCTGCGTCACGAGCGTCAAAGCTCTTCGGTGATAATTTAATACCTTTGTGGCAAGTACACCAGTGGTCGTCGATCCCAGCCATCTTACATGTTCGATTTCTGGGTATCGGCAGAAACAGACTCATACTTCTACTTTGAGCGTAAGGTGATTCCGTCCGTTGTTTTATATTTTTATTATTTATTAATTCCAAATCTATCAAGTCGGATAGTGTCGCATGTATGTCGTAGGGTGTTGTCAGACGCCTGCTGTTTCCTCGCAAATTGTCATAGGCTAAATTGTAATTGTTTTGAAATGATGGTGGCAGCAATATATGAACAAAAGGCAGACGTTCTTCTAATCGGCCTTGTTTAGTATATCTTATTGCACCCCACCTTATTCCATGATCACTTAATAGTATTAGAATAGTTTTATCTAAATAATTATTACTATCAAGTCTTTTCAAAAATCTTTCGTAACTGTCGTCCATAGCCATGGGGTACGTTAAGTAATCATGACTCATAGACACCTCCCAAAAAAACCCAAACAGTTTGGAAGATTGTAAAGTTGATGTTAAATCTTGAATATAGTCCAGAAGTACCTTGAAAAAGTATTTGTTGCCCATACAGATATATGAATTAAAATCCTTGGTATTACCCACGTTAACTTCTGCTTCATGTATAAAAGTTCTAATGTAGTAATCAGTCGGTGTTTTGATAAACCCGTATTTTTGATAATTAAATGTACCCAATTTTGCACTATCTTCACCTAGAGCTGTATAAAATCCAGCTTCTCTATACCGCTCCCAGATAAACGGACAGTTGTCAAAGTTGGCATCATTACGCGGCCAACATGTTCTCTTCAAGTCGATGTCTTGTATGCCAAGCAGCATAGGAGTTAAGTTAGGAAATGTATTGTCACCCACTTTATTGTAACCTAGTAATTCAATAGCACCTTTCTCTTTAAGGTAAGCCACAGTTTTTGGCATGGTTCTATGAAAATTTAATCTTGAAATGGCGTCAGTACCCATCACAATCACATTATAAGATGTTTCGTTAGACTTATTTTTCGGCTTATGGATTGTTTTTTTCGGTGCAAATAGATAATACTGTTTGTAAACCTCTGTATTATTAAATTCGCAAGTTACCATCACAAATTCATGCTTTACTCTGATAATATGAGAGAAATTCAGACAATCTTCATATTCAACTCTGTCATCTACATGTTCCGAAAAAACATTTTTGATCGCCTTCGGTCTATAAAATGATTTGTAACAACACGAGATATTTACATCTTTAGAGACATTATTATACTGTAAACGTTCAGTATTCACCCAAATATGTGTTTCATTATGTTGTAAAACAGAATTGTTGGCATTGGGGCAACTTTTTAACTTTGTTGGAGGTTGATTGAACTGTTTCACAGTTTCGTCTAAGGCTATCAAGCTGGGTATCGTACAACCTTCTGTTTTGATTGTGAAACTTGTATCAGGCTCATTTTCGGTATGGTGAAAATATAAGGCCGAAATGGGTTGTTCATTGTTGACGAGTAATATCTCTGTGCGATTGGTGATGGATATAATAATGAAACTGCTGCCGAACACCGTTGCGAGTAGGAAGAGATATCTTAACCGCACTGGAATCGAGTGCAGCCTACCGCTGCCCTTCACCAGCTGGGCCATGCTGAAACAAAATAATGATTATTCAAAAAAAGAAGCAAACGAAGCAAAAACATACAATTTGTTTGCCCAAAAGCTTCTTTAGCACAATATCCGTGCATGTGCTGCCAACACTTGTACGAGTATTTATAAACACGTTCTCGTACAAATAGAACGCATTTTCCTCTTCGCCTCAACAAAACTCATGTGTTGTGTTAAAGAAGCCTAAATAGCTTGTATTTATAAAGTGTCTGTCCCAGCCTGCCCAAAAACTTGGCATGAAGATGCATTTGTAAACACGCCTGAAGTCATGGGCGTACCCACGGTGGGGCAAGGTGGGGCATCTGCCCCACCCTGGTCTCTGACTCGAAGCTAAAAATTTAGGTTTATCAAGTACCTAACAAAATTTATTAAAATTAGATAAAATACAAAATTACTCGCGAAACAATGCAGTACTTATTGATCTACAACATTATTTTTAGTATATGCGAAACCCGAATATAATTTGTTCAGAATAAGGAACTGAATCGATTTCAATAATTTTTACACCATGTTATATTTTGTCCCAAAAATATTTAAGTGTGATGGAAAATGTTATCACCATTTAATTACATAGAATACATCCGCCGTACGGTTAGGTACCTACTGCCAAACTATTATCAATGAGCGCAAGACGACCCTGGAGGCGCCGGGGTGCCGTTAGCATGTTTTTGTACGGACAACCCGTTAACATAACAACCTTATAACTTTGTGATTTTTCATGATACAGTTTTGAAAGTAAAAGATTCTTTACTTAAACATACTAGACACGTGTTTCGGGTTTAGCATGTACTAAAACTAATATTGTATATGCGTAGGACGTAAAGTTTGTTTTTTAATCCCAGTTTGTAATTGGACATTTCAAATCTTTGTTGTTTGTTTTTAGAGTTTCGTACCTCAAAAGGAAAATACGGAACCCTTATAGAACCACTCGTGTGTCTGTCTGTTTTTCTGTCACAGCCGATTTGCTCCGAAGTTACTGAACCGATCAAATTGAAATTTGGTACACCCTAACACGGACGTGTACCGTGGATCACGTTTGGGGTGAAATAAGAATATAAAAAAAAATTGCAAACAACTATACCGTGTGACATATCAAATGACAGGGCTTGTTGTGAATATTCTTTTTTATAATGTTTAAATTAAATAGTTTTAAAGTTATTTAAGAAAATAGATGAAAATTAATTCTCCGAAACTACTGCTACTAAAAATACAAAAAATAGTTCTTTACTAATAGATTACAGGAAAACGTGGATATAAAGTGTGTGGTGTTAAAATAACATGGTAAATCTCTCAATAATGTGCGTTCCATTTGCAGTTGGAATGTTTGGGAGAACATGTTTTTCAACTACAATGTTAAGTTTGTTCTTGGGACAAAAAAAAACATTGTAGACAATTTATTCATTGTACGGAACCCTCACCATGCGAGTTTAACTTGCACTTGTCCGGTTTTTCAATTTCGAGTTTGCACCTGTCAAATTACGAACTCGCAGGTTATTATTGAAATAAGGTCAGTAAATTAAAAGCATTTTTAAATTTCTACTACATATCGAGTTCTTCTGCCCCCCCCCCCTTTGGGGGAGGCCTATGTCCAGGAGTGGACGTCTTTCGGCTGAAATAATGATGATGATCCCTAAATTTTTTTTTTCCATTACAACCAACATCACTTTAAAAAACAACATGTGTAATTAGGGTTATATTAAAACTTCTTTGTTTCTTAGTTCTAAATAAGTTACTGGATTAAGATATAATTCTGTAGAGCCATATTTGTTATGGCCGCGAATCAAAATACAACCTGTTACTGACCTGCAAATTGCAAAAAACTTAATAAAATTTGAATTTCGCGGGCTACCTTAGCGCATTAATGTATTTTTTTTTTAACTTAAATTTTGTTGGAATGGTGCTTGCACGGGGGGTGTAAGTAAGGTGGGGTTTAAATTTCTGTTATTTTTTGCCTAAGGCGCACCGTTTTCGAGATATTTGAATTTCTTTTTTTTTTTATTTCTTTAAATTAAAAAAAACATTTATGATCATTATTGCAAGTACTAAAGAGTTCATTTTAGCTTGGCTACTTTACGTTTATCCCTGCAATTCGGGGAATAGCCAAATCTGCCATCTGTAGTACTGTCCTGTCAAACAAATCGTATATTGGGAAGCATACTTTGGCATTTTCATACAAAGAGATATCTGTTGTATGCGATACCCCCTTCCATCAGTAGATAGTGTGGGCCGATATGATTCATAGATTATTGGGACGTTAAAACCATCAATAGATATATTTTTATATCTCCAGTAGGCCGAAACTGGTGATATATAGGTTATTGGGTTCGGCCGTAAGAGAGGCAAGTTTTACTAAACAAGGCCTACGCAAACAAGCAGTTCTACTTTCCATTACTTATATTTTTTACGAATTTTGGTATTTAAAACTTATATTACTTATAAACGGATATTTTAATATTTAATTCGATAATTACGGTAATACCTATAACCTACATATTACACATATTTACAGATCGTCAGAAGTCCGAAAGTCTGACAACCAGTCTTACCAAGGGGTATCGTATTACCCAATTACTGGGTTGTGGAAGTCATATAGGCAGTCACTTCATGTAAAACACTGGTATTCAGCTATTTATATCCGGTGAGACTGGAAGCCTACCCCAATATAGTTGGGAAGAGGCTGGCAGATTGTATCTAATTAATTGTAAATACCTACATATCTAATTAATTGTGAATTAGTTTTTGACTTATACAGTATGTACCAAAAACCCTGTTGTTCCTTTTAGGGACGTATACCTACATTAACCTCCTGTAGGTGGAACACAACATTGGTGGAATTATAATTAAAAAAAAATAAGCATTGGCTAGTCGACAAGTCAAAAACAAAGAACTAAAGAGGTTAGAAATCAGTTAAACATTACAAATATTAATAATTAAATATTTATTTTAATTATTTTTGTTGAACAGTTTTTAAATAAGACTTGCTTTATTACGTCTGTATACCGATTCGTAAAACGTAGGTAGAAGGAACAACAGGGTTTTTGTTACATATTGTATACGTGAATCGCTCTTGTTTGGATAACAATAGTTCTTATTTTTTTTTAAACACGAAAAAAATGTAATTGAAGCCAATAAAATGAAAAATGATGATGCCAATGAAATGTAATTGATTGATTGTTGTTGTTTGATGTGATTGATGTTGTTGATTGTGAGGGCACTAAGACAGTAACAATAAAAAATGAAAGCAAAGCCGCGTTTAATTGTGTCGTAAAAAAAAAAATGCTTTGGGCTGGAAAAGTTTTGCGACCGCATAGAAACTAATTTGAGTTAAGGCATGGATTATCATTTAAATCATTGCACCTATCTCTCTGTGTTGTAACATTACCTAACCAGTTTCGGTTCAAAAGAACTTATTCACTTACCCTGGAGGAAGTTGACTTAACGCCAGATATACACGAAGTGACAAAAACATTGGAAACTGAAGTTACAACAACACAAGAAGTGTAATCGGTTGGTCATTTTTAATTTAAAACAATATTTACGTTTACACTGATTGAATCGAATATGTTTTGACATTAAGCGTCAGCGGGGCCTGTGTAGGTAAGTACATGTTTCATTATAATGTGATTGAGATGTGCACTGGCCGCGTGTGTACGGGAGCGATCTTGCCGTCCGGGTGATGTTGTGCCCGGATTCAATACTGACTGAAAATTTCTCGGTATGAAGTTCGTCCTAATGGTTGCCTTATGAAACATGTAAGCAAGATAGCGCTACTTAGCCGAGTATCGCACAGGGACACGGAATAGAGGGGTCGGGGCGGAGGCTGCGCGCATGCGCCCTCAGGCGTGGTGGAGCTTTGCGACTCTTGACAGTCCAGCAGCACTCGCTATGGCGCTACCCATGTGTACCTACATCAAAAGAGAAGTATTAATAAGTAACGGGTGATTTTTTAAGAGGTATAGGATTTGATTTTCAAAAAAAACACAAAAAATTTGAAAAATTTGATGAAATCTTTATTGGAATCGATAGAACGATCAATATAATTTAATGTTTGAAGATGATTTCATGCAAATGCTGGCCGCGGCTCCGGTTTAGATGGCCCATTCGCAAGGCCCAATTTCGGCACACTCTCTCCAACATATCAGCCTATATCACGAATAAATGCTTCAATATTGGCTCCCAGTGCGTCAATCGTTGCTGGTTTATCCCTGTAGACATGAGCCTTAACATGGCCGCACAAGAAATAGTCCAAAGGCGTTGTTAGATCACACGATCTAGGCGGCCAATTGACGGGCCCAAAACGTGAGATAAACTGTTCACCGAAGGCGGCTCTCAATTGGGCCATTGTTTCGCGTGCCGTGTGGCATGTGGCACCGTCTTGTTGAAACTACATGTCAGGCATGTCCAATTCCTCCATTTTGGGCAAAAAAAAATCGCCAATCATCTCTGCCCATAAATTGAAAGAAGTGCGCGATGCACTCTCTTAACCGAGCATGCATTTTGATAGTGAAATTCAATAATTTGCAAGCGTTGTTCGTTCGTAAGTCCATTCATGGTTAAATTATAGACCAAACTGAACAAGTTTGACAATGACACAAGACACGATTCACGCGTGATCTGTCAAAAACAGTG
This sequence comes from Tiliacea aurago, assembly GCA_948098905.1. Lineage (NCBI taxonomy): Eukaryota > Metazoa > Arthropoda > Insecta > Lepidoptera > Noctuidae > Tiliacea > Tiliacea aurago. The sequence continues at coordinate 20,059,740 of OX402581.1, read as the reverse complement.
TTGCCAAAAAGATACCAGCAAAAAAATCACCCGTTACTAGGCCAGGGATGCACAGACCGCGGCCTCCCGGCATTATGCCAGTGGCCCGCCAGCAAAAATATTCTCTCGTCGTCGCACATTTGAAGGAAAAATATTGCTGAAGTTTACAAATAATATAATATTTGAACCGCGCGCGTTACTAAGTGCGCTCGCTGTGCGGTGCATGATGCGTACTCGGAAACTTTTCCGGTATTGAATAATAATAAAACAAAAAATCGAAACCGCCTTGCAAATGAAAGTTTGGAATAAATTTTACGTGTAGCTACAAGTAAATTCCATTCAAATGTTAAAAAGATTGTAAGCACAATGCAGTGCCACGCTTCAAACTAGTTTAATTTTTTTTAAATTAAATTTTTGGCAATTTTTTTATTTTTAATTTGTGCTGGTTTCCCGCCATTAGTTCATCATTTGTCCAAGTGGCCCATGGTTTCAATAAGTCTGTGCATCCCTGTACTAGGCTGTCTCATTTCAAAATCTAGTAAGGGACACTTTTTTTCGAACATCGTTTTATTGCATCATCTGTTACACTGCGGGGCGAGCACGGCCTACTGTGACATGACTTGAGTCACACTTTTTATCGCAGTTTGAGCGATAAAACTGTTTTGTCATAAAATGCTAGTACAGATTGACATGACATAATTTATCATGTCTTGTCACAAACGTCTTGGCACGCCCGTGCTAGGCCCGCTGCTGATCCAGGTTAGCAAGATTATGCAATAAAACTATGTACGAAAAAAAGTGTCTTTTACTAAAGTCCGGTCGCGAAGCAGAAAGAGTTTTGTACAATGACCCCTCATTACTTATCTCTATCGCTCGCGCACAATTGTATTGCCGTTGCACTTGCACATTAGAAGGACCTTAAAATGCGCGAGCGCGACGGCAATACAATAAATTGTGTGCGAGCGATAGAGATAAGTAATGAGGGGACATTGTACGGAATTCTTTCTGCTTCGCGACCGAACTTTATGTTTTGAAATGGGACAGCCGTAATATACAGGGTCAAATTAAATGAGCTAGTGAAACTCCGCAGTTGTAATGGGTATCGATATCTAAACACGACAAATTAAAATAAAAAAAGATTAGATGATTTAGTTTTTGGGGTCAACGAAGCACTGTCGGTACCCAACCAAACACAAACCCAAAAAAACAGTTTTTTAAAGTGACCACACTAACTGCGGTTGAGTTTTGTACAATGACCCCTCATTACTTATCTCTATCGCTCGCGCACAATTGTATTGCCGTTGCACTTGCACATTAGAAGGACCTTAAAATGCGCGAGCGCGACGGCAATACAATAAATTGTGTGCGAGCGATAGAGATAAGTAATGAGGGGACGTTGTACGGAATTCTTTCTGCTTCGCGACCGAACTTTAGGTTTTGAAATGGGACAGCCGTACACCATACAGGGTCAAATTAAATGAGCTAGTGAAACTCCGCAGTTGTAATGGGTATCGATATCTAAACACGACAAATTCAAATAAAAAAAGATTAGATGATTTATTTTTTGGGGTCAACGAAGCACTGTCGGTACCCAACCAAACACAAACCCAAAAAAACAGTTTTTTAAAGTGACCACGCTAACTGCGGTTGAAAACCTCTATGAAAAAAAACTCATCAAATGAATACCCACATATTTAGAAGAAGAAGAACATTTAATTTATTCATTGAGAAGAAGAAGAAGAACATTTAACACAATACTGTTAAATGTTCTTCGTTTCCTTTTATTTTCGAGAATTCATACAAATATTCAGAGCTCCTAGAGTGACTCGGGTTTGATATCACCCACAAACAATACAGAAACTTTAAATCGGCCAGAAACGAGACATACCACACTACACTGAACCCTCTGTAGAACTGGTCTGCCGTAATTGGTTATGCGCGTAATTAATAAACCTGCGCTAACTCCTATATATACACTATACATCTAAATGATAAGTGTCAAAGAAAAAAAAACAGGTAATGATTAATACTACATACGCCAAAAGGTCATAGTAAGTATTGTGTAGTGGTATTTACCTTTGGTATTTTTTTCAACAACTATTATTAAAAAATGTATACGCTCATTCGATTCTCACCATAGTTTTGGATCACTTGGAGTATTTGACATTGTTTCCGGTGCTCACCCGTCTAGTTCACATTGTGAGAACTCAAGCATAAGGCTGTGAGCACGAAATCAGCAATTTTAAAACCACAATTTCGTTCGTCGCCACCACTAGGCCACCGGTCCACGCCTCTTGGTTTTGTGAGCGCAGCCTTAGTTTAGTTATATCACAGATCTCTTATAATCAGTCACTACAGAGACTTACAAAAGTGATAAGTTAAACATTCCATCCAGTATGGCCCGCTGTGGGGAAGATTTTTGTGGACGCAACCACCTCAAAATCCAAACGCCAAAATAATAGATGATATCTACTGCCATAGCACTGAAATATAAATGGGCGGCAGGTCATTTAATCCTCTACAAATTTATGATAAATGCAAATAGCTTAAACCCATAGGAAACGAGATATTTGCAATAAATGTGTAAAAAAACGACTAGTTGATACCAGAGGCGTAGCGTAGCGTAGTAGGGGTGTAGGGGAGGTCTTACCTATTCTGTGTCGAAATCGGGGGAATCCCCTTTCTTTTAATGAATGTGTAATAATGATTTGACCACGGTTAGTTTAGCGTAGAGTCGTGATTACGTACTAAGCTTGAGTGTTCAGTACAAAAAAAAAACTACAGTTGTTCGAGTGGTAATGCATTTTATTTTTATGAAGGCGTATGTATTGTTACTTACAAGTTTTTTGAGTAACTAACTTACAAACTAACAGAAAATCTAGCTAGGTATTTTTAAGCGGAAGGAATGTGGAAATGAAGGAAGTCAGCAACGTAATTGGAGGTTAGGGAATTTCTATGGAGGAGAATTGGCCCGGCCATTGGCTAATTGGTAATATTGAGCCGGTCAACAGGCAATTTGGAGAGTTGTAGGAGGGGGCCCTTATCAGGGTCCTAGAGGAGCTATGGTGGCCCTCACCATAGCTGCTCTAGGACCCTGATAAGGGCCATAAGACGTGTGACCGGAGTACCGGACTCTGATATCAATCGGATTAGGATAAGTTATTACAGCCTTGTACGAACTTGAGGAAATGATTGGAAACACTTGTAATGAGGAGTGCATTTGATATAGGTATTATATAGTGATGAGCATTAGTCATAGCCTCAATATACACGGATCACTTCTGTTGTACAGAGTGATATATTGAGGCTATAACTAATGATCTTAATTTTACCATCTTAAACGAATAATAATTAAATATCTTTTCTTTTTTAGTTTATAGTAGTAGTATATTTTCTTTACAGAAGTATTGTTTTTAATTATTTTCAATTTAGTATATTATTTTTCAAAGTATTGCTTAAAAGTGTTTCAACATCCGGACAAACCTATTGAGGTTTTTGTGATGCTTCTGTTTACATTTTGTTATGTTCCTTATTTAATAAATAAACAAAAAAGAATTAAAAAAAAGTGTTCTATACCAGATAGATCAATGTAAGTGGCATACGTGCAAGAATGTTTGTAATAAATGTGATTATTATATTGTAAAACATTACGTATAACTTTTTTATTTGTTAACCTCAACAGTTTACAAAAATGATGATTGTTCTTGCGGAACCTATTAAATTGGAATACATATAAAAGGGGGAGGCGAAATTTTCCACTGCCTCGGGCGGCTGACACTCATGCTACGCCACTGGCTGATACCTCTATCATGCGTATAAAATTCTGTTCATTAGTGTATTCTTACATAGTCATTTCAATAAGATCTAATAGTGTTTTATGCACGTCAATGGAGGTCGTGAGGCGTCCCACATTCACCTTTAAATTACATACATAAATCAGCCTTTAAGGTTCCCACTGCTGGGACACAGACCTCCTCTCTTAGAGAGGGAGTGGGCTATTATCCACCACGCGGGCCCAGTGCGGGTTGGTAAATGTCACATGTCTTTAAATTTTTGGTTCTAGGACGTGCCGGTTTCCTCACGATGTTTTCCTTCACCGTTTTGAGAGCAGTGGTGATGAAATAATTTACACAAAGTAAAGCGCCTATCCACCAATCCGCACTGGGCCCGCGTGGTGGATTACGGCCCACTCCCTCTCGGAGAGATGAGGCCTGAGTCCCAGCAGTGAGAACATTAATATAGGCTGATTATATGCTGAAGACAGGCGGTCTTGGTTCGAACCTAGGACCTACAACTCGTAAGTCACGGCCGTTACCACTGGGCCACCACTGCTCTACTGGGCATACATATGCATTATCCATCTTTATAGAATAATTTTAAACTATCACGACCAATGACGTATTATAAATAGACGCGTCATACACGAACATTAGTGCACTCAAAAACAGCGTAAGCCATGAATGTAGCTACATACTTGCGTACAATCATGCAGTGCGCGAAGAAAAGGAAAGACCTGTACCCTTCCTATACCGATAACTGTTGTTAGAAAGAGATAAACATACTTATTTAGTTACGTCACTAGCTGCTGCATGTTTATTGGCGCGTACGCGTTGGTCGCAGGCTCGCAGCAGTCAAGAAAAATGGCTGACTGGCTGTACAAGTACAAAACAAAACAAGTTTTCTTATAATAAAAAAATACAATAAGTACTTATGCATGAAATGAGACGTTTTTCTATATTCCCACAGTAGTTAGTAGTGTAATATGTACATCGTGTATAGACACGGGAAGGCATTTTCTTCACAAATAATTGCTGAGAATTGCGAGTGATTGTGACGTGTAGCCGCGTCACTGGATGGCGCGCCACTATTTCATCTTTGGGCAATTGCCTTGCATTTACTTTGCCATTATTGAGCGCGGGTAACGCATACTAAAGGTAATACCACCATCATTGATCACGAATTATCGATTTTTCTCAAAAAACAGCGAACAACTTAGATTTTTTCAGAGTTGTAGTGAAATCTTGAACATAATTTAGTAGAACTTCAAAATAGTATTTAATTTGTCTCTCATACTCCATGTCATGGCTTCTTATTTTGTTGTCTGATCAAGGTTTCAGATTCATAAACAAATAGGTGTGGAAAAGGAAGTACTTCCATCAATGCCGTGTAATATTCCTCGTCTTTAAACATTTCCCAAATAAAATAGCAGCTGTTCAACGTAGACCATGTTTTCGTCCAACAAGTGGTTCTCGGTTCGGAGCTATTCATGCCAACTAGAACCGGTCAGAATATGATTTCTGAAATAAAAGTTTTAGCGAACATATTATAGTATTTTATACGTTCGCAAAAACTTAGGGCTTTTTAAAATAAGAAGCGATTTCCATAATATAAATACACGTAGTAAACATGAAATTGTGATACCCAAATTTAGATAAACTAAAACAAGCAAGTCATTTCTTATAAACAGTATCCGCTTTTATAACAAGTTGCCAAAGTCTGTAACAGAACTTAGTGATGGAAAATTCAGAACCCACATCAAACGTGTCCTTATCAAAAAAGCATATTATAAGATTAAAGACTACGTTGAAGACAAGGAAGTTTGGCATTAATTCCTTCTGCACATGTGGCTTCCCTGGTACCTCATTAACGGCAAAAATATGTAAATGTCTATTAACTGCTCCCAACTTCAACAAGGTTCTAACTTTTATTATTTTAATCATATTGTATTGTTTTTTTGTTAATGTGACGACGTTGTAGTCTTAATGGACTGTAGATCTGTAGACCATTTTCTATTTTGTTAAGTACTTACCTGGTACTTTTGACGGGCCTACGCTGTCCTCTCATACTTATTAACACTGTAATTTGAAAACATTGTAAAAGACAGTTTTTTTTAAAAGACCGTGGAGGTTCTTGCCGGTTCTTCTCCATAGGAAACGACCAATTGGAACCGTGCACCTAGCTTCTGACGTTTCATAAGTGCCCATGTAGGCTTATGTGAATAAAAATATTTTTGATTTTGATTGAAAGTGTCGTTTTTAGGGTTCCGTAGTAAACAAGGAACCCTTATAGTTTCGCCATGTCCGTCTGTCTGTCTGTCTGTCTGTCTGTCCGTCCGTCCGTCTGTCCCCAGCTTAGCTCAGAGACGCTTAGTCCTAGAAAGCTGTAATTTGCCATGGGTATACATATTAATCATGCCGAAAAAATGGTAAAATAAAATTATGAAATACATTTTTTTTTAGGGTACCTCCCTTACACGTGAAATGGGGATGATATTTTTTTTTCTCGTCTATTTCATAGTGTGGGGTATTGCTGGATAGGCCGTTCAAAAAAAATATTGAGGGTTTGTCAAAACCATTTTCCAATTAAGGGATCCGTTTGCGTAATATTAAGCTTTAAAGTGCTATTTTTTGTTAGAGTCAAGTGTCCCCCCCGCCCTTCCGGCTAAATGGTTGGTTTTGGATATGTGAAGAAATTCATGGCAATAGTATATATAACGAAATTAAAAGGAAAACTATCACAGCTAAGTAGGCTTCACAAGTTAACGAGTAATAGTCGACTAACTTAAATTTGCAGTTGGAGAATTGACCGTAACGTATATCGATGTATGGGAGAGCATGTTTTTCAACTACAATGTTAAGTTTGTTTTTGGGATAAATTCATCCCAACTACGGAAACCTTCATTGTGCGTGGTCCGACATGCACTTGGCCGGTTTTTTATTTACTATTTCTGTCGTGTTCTATTTTTTCATAAATCCTACAGTATTGGGCATAGTTCGATGAAAGTTTTGCCTTGATATAGATCCTATTCCCATTATAATTACGTTGTACACTGATTGATTAGCAGGCGTCTTAAACGGATTATCTCTAATTAAAGCAAATAGCTTTTTCGGTGTAATATAAAATATTGTTTTTATACATCTCGGTTATCTTAGAAACAAGTCACTTTCACGAACTCGTTATGAAATTCACTTCTATGAGATTATGAAAGAATATGCAATCGAGATACTGGATTCTATTGTCCATCATGTTCGAGATGGTAGTGGTCGGTGAAAGGATTCATAACACTCAAAGTTTGACTCGTTATTAATTTTATAACGTTTATAATTAAGTACTTTTTATAATCTTTATGTGTGTTTGGTTGCTTCCTAACAAACGATTGTTATAATATTTTCACAATTTTGTTTGCTTTTTGCATTCATATAATTTGTTTATCGAAAAATCCTGGAATAACATAGCCCTTAGTTTTGATAGTGAAAATTTCATCACTATATTGACTTTCAAAAGCGCATTTTCAAATAGCATAGAAAATAGCTATAGGGGGATGGTGCACAAAGTCAGTTCGCCAAATATTACAACTATTACTAAAACAAGGAAAATTGCTTGTTTCTGTTATGTATCGATGAATCATAGCGATCTCGACAGTAACATCGCTATTGAAGTTAGCTGTCTTTGAAAACTTTTTAAAACAACGTTGCCAGATTTCTTTTCCGATCGTATGTGGTGGGATCAGTATTCAATGTTTAAATAACATTCGAAACTGTTGAAAAACGTAGTATCTAACGGTGGGGATTGGGAACAAAACATTCCTACAGCAACATTATGTTTATATTTTTTTACACTTTGTAATTTGTATTTCAATGAAAATTTAAAATTTCAGTACCTATCAAATGCTAGATTACTTACAAAGCTTGTGTTACATTAGATCTGATTAACATACTAAGTAATAGGTATTGATAAGTTAAATTAAAACGGATGGGTAGTCTATCTTTTTCCCCCAGTTTAGCAGTAGTGCAGCTACGATACCGAGTTTCACTCAATTTTATTTTGTGATATAGATTTTTTGTGTGCAGTAACTTCATAGATGGATGTACGCTTATCACTTACTAACCTGTTTATTATCCCAGGACAATTCGCTTGTAAAGTGTGGGAGGTGTCGGCGTGCAAGGCAGTGGCGGCTTTACGACTGTTATCAAACAAAAACCTGTTAATTGCAACTTTTACGGCTTGTTAGTATGCACAATCGTATACGACTGCTTCTAAAATTAACACAAAACACTTGTGCGAGCTATTGATTGCATCGCAAAAATACAGCGTCAGCAACAAGAGTTTGTTATTTATACGTAGCAGATTATGTACTGATTAGCTGCAGTTCTTAAGTGCCCCCTTCAAGCACACGATAAGGTACTTCTAGCTGGTATGATGGTGGAGCATTAGTCATTATCTAATGGTTACAGTTTTGTAACACTACACCTACCTAGAGTAATTTGACTCGTACCTGGATGGAATTATTAATTAAATTGGTTTTTTTAATACGCATGACCCTACAAGGGTAAACTACGCTTTTAAAGATGGATGTCTGGCTTTTAAGAAATCGTTAAGCTATGAGGACAATTGTGGCGATAAGTCCCCTCTTTGAGTAGTGGCTAGGGAGGCGCCACGGCGTCCTCACCTTCCGCCTGACGCAGGTCCTCACCGGATACGGTTGTTTCGGGAGGTTCCTGTTCAGGATAAAGCGGGAGGAAACGCCCGGGGGTTACCAATGTGTGGATCGCCCGCAGGACACGGTGGATCATACGGTAGAAGTCTGCCCGGCTGGGCACATACATCTCCCGCTCCGCCCAGAGCGGGAAAAGTTATTTGATAATTACCCACCCAAAAAAAAAGGGTCTCCATTCTCACTAGATGAAATTTTCACTGTTGTAAATAAATTACGGTCACCAATTCAATTTGTAAATAGAGAAATATTCTAAAAATTTCGCGGCAAAGTCTTTTTTATAATCTTCTGTAACCGCAACGCAATGCAAGCATTGTACCGAAGAAACCGCCGCGCTTAGTTCCAATTTCAAAAATAAAATGTTCTTTTTTTTGGGAAACAGTAATAGGTGGAGTCTTTATTCATGACTAGCTTCTGCCCGCAACTTCGTTCGCGTGGAAGTCGTAAGAGAAGAAGAGAAGAGAAAATAACAACCACATTTTTATACAAAACTGCCTCGTTAGTCTATTGGTCGCAAGTGCTACTGTTGGGAATAAGGTCCTGGGTTCAATTCCCGGGTCAGGCAAAGTGATATTGGGTTTTCCGTCTGGAATTTCTCAGTTAAAGTCCGAAGTCTGAGTTTGTGGCCGGTTAGTGGCAATAGGCTCGCCCCGTATTCCATGGGAACTAAACATAACTGGCGAAATTAAAGATAGAAAAAGAAAATGTGGGTGTACTATAGGCAGGTACACCTCTGCCTAACCTTTTGGGTAATACAGACGTAATGCTATGTTATTTTTATAAAATATAAATACATACGTAAACTCACGCCTACTTCCCATGGGGGTATAGAACGCCACCTGCTACGCTACTTACATACTCTTTTTGCTTCGTTTACGTTCATAAATCCTGGTCATATACGCACGCCTGTTCCGAGTACTGCGCACCTGTCCTTTCTGAAGAACATCACCAATTAGGTCACTATATTATGTCCTTCTAGGTCTCCCCACCCGGCGTTTCCCCTCACATCTGCCTTGTAAATACCTTTTGTTAGTCGCTTTTTATTACCAAACCATCTAAGCATAATCTTTTAAAATTTGTCACTATATCTTCATTTAAACCGCACCGTTGCCTTATCACATACTTTTTCAGCCTATCATTCATAGTCACGCCACACATGCTTCGCAAGGAACACATTTCCACAACATAGATTCTACTTACATGTTTCTTTTGCCATATCCAACATTCACTTCTATAAACATAAGCGTTACCAGCACACCATTGTGAGCAGCCAGCCTTGCCTTTTATGGCATCGACTGGAGGGTCACAGTCGCATTAAAGCACAATTCACTTTATTTCCCGCATTAGCTCTTTATAATAAAACTTCCCTGTATATTACGTTTGTAATTATGGTCTCAGCAGCCAAAATATACTGAGACTCAGGACTGGTGACGCGTGACCAAGCGACGTACAGTTGCCCGTGTGAGAAGCAGTTAGTCCTGAGGTCCATTCCGCAGTCTTCAGTAGCCATTTCCCATTGCTTGCGAAGTTTTTCGTTTTCATTAAATTAATTAACGCCTGCGTTCCTGTATATACTATCTAATGTCACAAAACTGATACACTGACTGATGCATTCTTACAGATTATTCGTGACGAACGACTATAACTAAAATAGTATAACAGTAGATTATGCAGAACATAGAGCCGAGGTTTCCGGAATGGAGACCGCGTACCTGGAAGACGTATTGCTGAAAGGCCGCAGGAATCCGCTGGATTCGGGAAGCACAGAACCACTCGAAGTGGCGATGCTTGGGGGAGGCCTACGTCCAACAGTGGATGTCTTTCGGTTGAAATGATGATGATGTGATAAAACTACCAATTAACGATTTTCAGACTTTTTCCTTTACTTGTACTGTGAGACTTTGCTTTTTGCCGAACTTTATGATTCTAGGTTAACGGGAAGTACCCTATACCTTTTGATAAATTTGCGAGTATCAAAATATGTCGCATAAATGGCCGTAGTTTTTTTGAGCTCGGAAACCGTAGACCTTATACGTATTTAAAATTAGTTTAAACTTGATACCTCCACGCGTTCCTGAGAAAAAGGGTCTTCACTGACAGATAGACAGATAGTCGGAGGGACGGGCGGACAACGAAGTGAGGTAAATAAGAGTTCTGTTTTTTCCTTTTGAGGTACGGAACCCTAAAAAGTAAGTTGGAGTCATTTCCCACGATATGTATGGGAAAAGTTTTTTACGATTTTTGACTCATCTAGTACTCATACCTAAGTTATTCTCATATGAAACAGGATCTATTGGAACCAATTTTTTTTAATGATAATTTTAGCTGACTAATTTTTTTTCAAAGTCTATGTCTCCAGGTCAAAATGTCTCAAAAACTTAAAGATAGTCTTCTAAGACCGATTTCATGTAGCTACAATGATGATTAAAAGCTTAGCCCTATAAAAATATAGCGTGATGATTAAATCTGTAACTGTATCTGCAATGTTCTAACCGTTCGGCTCGTCTTTTTAAAATTTACTGTAAACTATAGAAGAATACAAATATATTGCAATATTGCAAATCCCCCATAGCAAATAGCGTGATAATGTGTCCACCGACTGACCAGACTTATGGGTATATCTATGAAAAATTTGACCAGAATCTATCTGGTAGACTTGGCGTGATGCTGGAACATGCATTCATAGAGGATCACAAACATAATTCAATATTGCTCATCCCTCATAGCAAATAGCGTGAAAATATATAGCCTATCAATTGACCAGGCATATAGGCAATATTTTAGGTTTCAATTTTTTTTTTTTTGTGTCCCAACACTAGAATTTTCTCCTGTATTGTGGGTGCGTTTACAAACACTTAAACTCACATACACAAACTAAAGTACAAAAGTGCCAAACAAACACAAGAATGAAGTGTATTCGCTGTAAGGCTAGATTGTAATAAGATTCATTCTATTGATGAATCCTAGGACAAGGCAAAAAGAAAAAAAAAATAGAACATACACAAACAGCCAGACCCAGAACAACTGAAAACTTTTTTGTAATAAAATGATGAAAATCTATGTACATTTTTAATATCAGACATATTGTGCTAAAACCTTAGAATAATGGCTGAAACCGTCTGCTATTTTATTTGACATAGCAGAAATGGGTTCCCATAAAAATGCGACGTTTCTGACCGGTACTGCACACCCAGTCGAGTTCAGAATCATCTAAACTAACGATTTTATACGCTTTTGGCCGTAAAACGATGCGACATGGTTTTGGTTGTGGGCTCTCGTACTATTAGCGTTTATTCAATAATTATGATCTCAGCATGTACTTATGGTTTTATAACAATTATTACAAATGTCCTAAAAACACAAATTAATATTTTGTGATATGTGCAAGATGCAAGTCTGAGAGGAAAATCACCGTGATGAGATTTTGCGCACGTAATTTTACTTATTGTAGCAACATCACAGTCCCGCAGCCGCGTGTTTTCCACTCAGTTTAGGCGACGATAACCGACTTTTAATGATTTTATACTGAAGATCACGTCTAAACGAGTAGTATTAATGATTTGAAAAAAATACATGTTAAATTAGAGCATTTTCTCAATAACTTAATATGTGAATATTTTAGATTATGTTTATATTAAGTACACAGTGAAATTAATTTGTAAAGTTATGTCTTACGCGGATAAAAAACTGAGAATGGCGCAAAATGTACCAAGCGTATTTTTCTGAAAGCTTCACCAATCTATATATACATATAAAATTCAAAGTCCTGACTGACTGATTGACTGACTGACTGACTGACTGATATATCAACGCACAGCCTAAACCGCTGGTCCTAGAGACATGAAATTTAGAGGGTGTGTTCTCTGTAAAGAGTAGGTATCCACTAAGAAAGGGTTTTTCGAAATTCCACCCCTAAGAGGGTGAAATAGGGGATGGAAGTTTATATGAAAGTCCGTCAGTTTTGAAGTTAGGATCTTCAAATTTGGTGTATATGCTGACGATTAAAAATTAATTTATACGTGTGTCAGCGTTTTTGATAATTCTACCCCCGAAGGGTTAAAATGGGGGATGAAGTTGTGTATCAATGTCCTTAATTTTCACAGTAAAAATCACTAAATTTATCATCTAGGCTTATGGTTGGAAGCTAATGCAACGGTGTTGATAGAATTTCAACCCTTAAGGGGTAAAAAACGGGATAAAATTTTATTTTTAATGAAAGTTATTGTTAAGTTAAAATCACTAATATTTCGGCTTATGGTTGGAAACTATAGCATCCGCTAATAAGGGATTTTTCGAAATTCAACCTTTAAGGGGTGAAAAAGGGGGATACATCTTATTCCTTGAGTTATCAAACCTGAAACTTGGCACGAATACTAACCTAAGTAAATTATAAAGTGTGACTTTTTTTAACTACCTTCTAAAGGGGGATTTGCGGATCAGTTTGTATGGAAGAATTTTAACGCACGGTCCGATTAACTCGAAACTCAGTATTTATACTGTAAACCAAATTTAGAATAAAATTGATCAGAGTTTTTAGAAAATTTATCCCTAACGGGGTGAAAAGGGGTAGTCAATTTTACAGGGGAGGATTCTACTGTGTGGCTTGATTAACTCCAAATTATGACGTAGGCATCAGCTAAGAAGGGGTTTTTGGAAATTCGACCTTTAAGGGGGTGAAAAGGGGTGATTTTGTTTGTATAAAAAATCTTATTCCTTGAGTTAATAAACCTGAAACTTGGCACAAATACTAACCTAAGTAAATTATAAAGTTTGATTTATTTTTGTTTTTTTAAACTGCCCCCTATCCTCCAATACCCCTTGGATTGGGGGATATCAAAGTTTGTATGGAAGATTTTTAACGCACGGTCCGATTAACTTGAAACTCAGTATCTATACTGAAAACAAAAAAATAAAGAATAAATTGTATCAGGTTTTTTGAAAATCTGCCCCTAATGAGGTGAAAAGGGATAGTCAATTTACAAGGAAGGATTTTACTGCTTGGCTAGATTAACTTGAAAATTGGTATAAATAACCTATAAGTCCAATAATAGAGACGTCAAAAACGATGTTTCAACAATTTACCTCTTTGAGTGCGTAAAAAGAGGCGATATAGTTTGTATGAACAGAATCTTATTTCTTTTGATATATAAACTTGAAATCTGGCCCGAGTACTTATTTACATAACATCACGCTTGCAATCCCCAAAGGGATAGGTAGAGGTGTACCTTTAGTACACCCACTTTCGCCAGTTCTGTTTAAGTCCCATGTAATAGGGGGCGAGCCTATTGCCATCAACCGGGCATAAATCCAGACTCCGGGCTGCTACTGACAAATTCGTAATGGAAAATCCAATAACACTTTGCCCGACCTGGGAATCAAACCCACCCCTCATGCTCAGCAGTCGTGCTTGTGACCATTAGACTAACGAGGCAGTCGTTACTTGATAGAAATAGAGAATACTATTTAATAATAAAGATCGTAATAATTAATACTACACCATTTAAAGGAGGTAGAGGTGTTGCTGAAATAATTTTTAGGGGAAAGTACGAAATCCAAGCGAACGAAGTCCTGGGCGAAGTCCTGACAGACTGACATCAGAAATTTTTAATTATTATAATAATAATTTTATTTGAGAATATAATATATTTACATTCCATATATTGTAGGCGAACTCTAAGATTCGGTTTTTGAAAATTGGATCAATATTATCAGGGTGAAAATGGATTTAGTTTGTATGAACAATCATATTTTTTGAGTTAATAAACGTGAATCATAGCAAGAATACGTTCTTAAATAACAAAGTTTGTCATGACGGTTGCGTTTTTCAAAACTACCCTTCAAAAGGATTTTAGGGAGTGTTACAGTTTGTTTTTTAGAATCTTTACGCGAGGTCCGATTAACTCGAAACTCAATGCTCATACTTTAGACAAAAAAAAAAAAAATATGGAGTGTTCGAGAATCGGAAAAAGGGTAATTAAGTTTTCGGGACAATTTTACTGAGTACCTTGAATAACTCAAAAGTTGGTAAGTATATAAACATTATTATTTAAGAACAAAAACGTAGAAAAAATAAACAATACAAAATTTCTTACAAATAGACTTACGGCTGAAGTTAATATAGGCCGTTTCGGCCTACTGGAGATATAAAAATATATCCATCGATGGTTTTAACGTCCCAATATTCTGTTAATCTACCCGCCCAGGCTATCTACTGATGGGAGGGTGTATCGCCTACAACAGATATATATTTGTATGAAAATGCCAAAGTATGCGTCCCAATATACGATTTGTTTCACAGGACAGTACTACAGATGGCAGATTTGGCTATTCCCCGAATTACAGGGATAAACGTAAAGTAGCCAAGCTAAAATGAACTCTTTAGTACTTGCAATAATGATCATAGATGATTTTTTTATTTAAAGTAATAAGAAAAAATTGAAATTCAAATATCTCGAAAACCGTGCGCCCTAGGCAAAAAATAACAGAAATTTAACCTCCCCCCTTACTAACACCCCCCGTGCAAGCACCATTCCAACATGAATTTAAGTTAAAAAAAAATAACATTAATGCGCTAAGGTAGCCCGCGAAATTCAAATTTTATTACGTTTTTTGCAATTTGCAGGTCAGTAACACGTTGTATTTTGATTCGCGGCCATAACAAATATGGCTCTACATTATATCTTAATCCAGTAACTTATTTAGAAGTAAAAAACAAAGAAGTTTTAATATAATCCTAATTACACATGTTGTTTTTTAAAGTGATGTTGGTTGTAATGGAACGCACGGGAGGGCGAAGTAGAGAAACCTACTTATTGTTTTCGTTAGATAGATAGCCTTTATCAATGATTGTGAGACGCCATCCGAGCATAGATATAATTATACTGTCTATCATCAATAGCGATCTGTCTTTAAATGAAAATAAGTAATTGGGTTCGGCCGTTAGACATGAAATGGAGGACACGTATATTGAACAAGTATGTACAAAACGAAGTTGATATTTATATGCTATCTATATCCTCCGTAAAGTTGTAAATCAAACTGCACTCCTATCTGCTTACCACGCTTACGTTGGTTCCAACTAAGATATGGTACTTATAATGTTTTGGGGGAATGCTGCTGATAGAGAAGCTGTTTTTTTTTCGACATCCACGCGGGCGAAGCCGCGGGCGAAAGCTAGTTTAAATATATTTTAATTATTGATCTTTTAGTATACCTACGCGTTTTATTAAAATACCTTTTGTTAAGTGTATAATAAATTAATAATGCGTCAAATTGGGGACAGCGCTCTTTGAAGGGCGGGTCCTATCACTGGCTGAACGTACGACGCGTTGCGTGAGGTCAGTACAGAACACGCAAGCTAACCACTCAAGGTCACTAGCATATATCTGCGTCTTAAGGTACTTTCAGAGCATATTAGGTAGGTAAGTATACTTGAAAGTCATTACTTTCAAGTACGTATGTATGTACGTAAGTACTATGTAGTACGCGCTCTTAATTCCATTGAATTAAGAGCGCGTTTCACCGCGTTTTTCCGCACACATTTTCCCCTAAACTAACATTCGGAACTACAAGACATATCACACGATGCACCCCGATGGCTGCGCACACGCTGGAAGTGCGGTGCTAATAAAAACTAGCATAAAACATCATGAAACATACATAATATTGCACAGAGCAAATTCAAGCAACGAATGTCGTCATTGAAGATTGGGCAGGACCATTTACAATATCTGCTGTTTACAGTCCACCTAAACATAAACTTAAGCTAAAAGACTACGAAAAGTTCCTTTCCACACTAGGTCACAGATTCATAGCTGGAGGAGATTATAATGCCAAGCATCACCACTGGGGCTCACGTACAATAACTACGAAAGGTAGACAGCTACTAATGGCCATAGAGCAATTAAAGCTTAATGTTGTTTCCTCTGGGGAGCCCACCTACTGGCCTACAGACAGGAGCATCCAAACATCCTAGCAGTAAACCTGATGAACACCCAAACAGTCGCTAGAAGACTAAAGAGAAAGATTCCCCAAGACCTTATTTAAGAGGCTGTAAGAATAAACAGGGCAGTCACTGGACAACTTCCGTACAAACCCGTTACTAATTAACAAACATATTGCTGAATATCTGTTTCATACTGTTCATACTTTATGGGGCTTAGGACCGTCATGGGTAGTTCTTCGAAATTTGAAAACTTCGACTGATTCATATGTACAGAATTTAATTTCACTTTCAGCTCTGTAACACATGTTCATTTGAAAATATGTATACCACATAACATATATTTGAATGAGGGACTCGTTTTTATAAAGTGATTTTCAAGATATCGACGTTCAAATATTTTGTGCCCTGATGAATCAGAATTTGTTAGAGATGAATCAGAAAAAGAAATAAAAATAAGACTAGAACTACTGATTTGTATCGACGGTCAAAAATTGGACAACGAGAATTACGCAACAAAAGCGCCTGAAGAGGGTAAAAACTAATTTATTTTATTATTCATATGGGGTTTTGACCCTATGAATCAGGATTTTACCTGCAATCATGCATAACTCATCATACATACAGACTTCAGTATTGTTATTTTTCTACACGAATCTATAACCCAAAAGCAGCACACAGCATCACTAGAAACTCTGATTGAAGTTTTAAAACATAAAAAAAAAAAAAAAGTAGGCATTGTAATCAGAATGCCACCTAAACCAAGCACAAATGATTCACATGTTACCTTCGTAACACCGGGATCTAAGCCAACCAGCCGCACGTCCGCCTTCTAGCTCATTCGTTGCACGACTGCCTCCCCCCCCCGCGCGGGAAGAATACTCTCATTATTATTACCCGATCAAGTACGGTCAAGCGCAGCTTACGCCATATAAATCAGTATTATACGCCGGACACTTCTTATTTCATCATTTCAGCCGAAAGACGTCCACTGCTGGACATAGGCCTCCCCCAAGCACCGCCACTTCGACCGGTTCTGTGCTTCCCGCATCCAGCGGATACCTGCGGCCTTCACAAGGTCATCGGTCCACCTTGTAGGAGTAATTTGGGAGCTGATAATAGATATTTACATAGTTTTGCCGTTAATGAGGTACCAGGGAAGCCACATGTACAGAAGGAATTAATGCCAAACTTCCTTGTCTTCAACGTAGTCCTTAATCTTATAATATGCTTTTTTGATAAGGGCACGTTTAATGTGCGTTTTGAATTTTCCATCACTAAGTTCTGTAACCGATTGTGGCAACTTGTTATACGGATACTGTTTACATGATATGACTTGCTTGTTTTAGTTAATCTTTTGGGTATAACAATTTCATGTTTACTACGTGTATGTATATTATGGAAATCACTTCTTATTTTGAAAAGTCCTAAGTTTTTGCGCCCATATAAAATACTTTCTAAGATATAAAGAGAAGGCAGAGTTAGTACATCAATTTCTTTGAATTTGTTTCTAAGGGACTCACGAGGACCCATTCCATAGATCGCGCGGATTGCCCTCTTTTGTAAAATGAAAATTGAATCTACGTCGGCTGCCGATCCCCAAAGTTGAAAACTAATCCCCGTATTGTTAAATAAAAAACTTGGATAAATAGTTACAAAATGTTTATCCAAAAGGGAAATTATAATAATTCATCAATTTATTTATGACCTTACTTTGAATGATGAAATATCAAAATGAAAATACAATATTGACGGCATAAAACAAACAAATGAATGACCTTCGCATATCATGTCAACTCGACACCATTGTAACATCATCTCAACTGTAGGTACTCGCAGTTCATCGTCAAAGAGTCGTCAACTCGACGTAAAGCATGTGAACGGTCACCACAAAGTCACACAATACCGGCTGTCCAAATACAGACACCACTGCACTGCTGAAAATTACAGATGGCGGTCGACTCAGCATTTATTAGTTGACCCCGTAACTTCAACTAGTGTACAATGCGTCGTCAACTATGGGCCCTACGACTTCATATTTCCACAACAGCGCGCTGCCCGTGAGTCGCGCGGGCAACAAGAGATATGCGGGCATATACTTAGTTGGTCTTGAGAGGCCCCCCAGAAGTGCGAACCGCCACTGCATCAGCGCTGCGTTGACTTGCAACTGGTTTGAAGTAGGCGACGAGTCAGTAACGACAGCAACGCATGCCTACCTAGTCAAAGCGCCGCCGCCAAATTCTTTCACTTTTTTTTTGATTGCCTATACATATATTAAAGCTGATTTTTCTACACTTTACTATGAATCAAGTCGTTATGGTGTGCGATGGCCTTAACACGAACAAACATTGAAGTTTACCGATGTTCCATATTATGTGAGTACATATTTATAATTATTTCCAAGCAAAAAAGGACCAGTAGTGGGGTATTGAGTTAAATTCGGTATCTAGAATAGTCAATATTATAGTCAATACTAAGGATTAAAAAAAAAAACAAAAACTGGCACATTTTGTTAATCAGACATTTGAAGACTGTGAAAAAGCTTGATTTGAGAAAAACTATAAGAACTTGGAGATAATTGAGCATTAATTAATAATAAATTAAAATCGCGAAATGCAATTTTTTCACCCAACTTTAATAAACTACGTTTTATCCCGGAAACTAAATGCCGAGAACTAGACCCTGTGTGCTTGGACGCCCACATATGAATATAGGTACAAGTACACAATTTAAGTAGGCACTGCGGTATAACTTCAATCTGCCTAAACAACATGAATAGAATTATTATTGTTACTCGTAGACATCAGATAAGTACTACAATAGAGCAACGCTGAAGATTTTAAAAGCAAACAATTTAAAAATCTATAACATACCAGGTATATAGATAGGTATAATAACATTTCGTAGAAACAACTATTGGTAATATCACAGGTTTTTAACATGATTTGGATCGTGATCACGTTGGTAGAACTACCGACAGTAGCAATACAATTTGAGTTGGTAGTGGTGTACGCAGCGGCTCTGGTCTCCATACAGATTGAGGCGGCTGATAGTGCCGGTCAGCTGCCAGTGCTCGTTGCGCTGGCGCAGGGTGCCCTCGAACACGCCGTCACCCGGCGTGGTGCGCACCACCGCCATGTACTCGCGCCACCCCTCCTCGTTTTCTTCCGGCTCCCCCGCTATCATCTCTGTTACGTCCAGCACTTCGGCAAGGGTCAAAACTGCACATTGGGGGTGCTCCTTCAAATATTCATTTAGATGCTTCACTAGTTGTCCGGCTGCGTCACGAGCGTCAAAGCTCTTTGGTGATATTTTTATACCTTTGTGGCAAGTACACCAGTGGTCATCGATCTCAGCCATCTTACAAGTTCGATTTCTGGGTATCGGCAGAAACAGACTCATACTTCTACTTTGAGTGTAAGGTGATTCTGTCCGTTGTTTTATATTTTTATTATTTATTAATTCCAAATCTATCAAGTCGGATAGCGTCGCATGTATGTCGTAGGGTGTTGTCAGACGCCTGCTGTTTTCTTGCATGTTGTCATAGGCTAAATTGTAATTGTTTTGAAATGATGGTGGCAGCAATATATGAACAAAAGGCAAACGTTCTTCTAATCGGCCTTGTTTAGTATATCTTATTGCACCCCACCTTATTCCATGATCACTTAATAGTATTAGAATAGTTTTATCTAAATAATTATTACTATCAAGTCTTTTCAAAAATCTTTCGTAACTGTCGTCCATGGCCATCGGGTACGTTAAGTAATCATGACTCATTGAGACCTCCCAAAAAAACCCAAACAGTTTGGAAGATTGTAAAGTTGATGTTAAATCTTGAATATAGTCCAGAAGTACCTTGTAAAAGTATTTGTCGCCCATACAGATATATGAATTAAAATCCTTGTTATTACCCACTTTAACTTCTGCTTCATGTATAAAAGTTCTAATGTAGTAATCAGTAGGTGTTTTGATAAACCCGAATTTTTGATAATTAAAAGTACCAAGAAAAGCACTATCTTCACCCAGAGCTGTATAAAATCCAGCTTCTCTAAACCTCTCCCAAATAAACGGACAGTTGTCAAAATTGGCATCATTACGCGGCCAACAAGTTCTCTTCAACTCGATGTCTTTTATGCCGAGCAGCATAGGAATTAAGTTAGGGAATGTATTGTCACCCACTTTGTTGTAACCTAGTAATTCAATAGCACCTTTCTCTTTAAGGTAAGCCACAGTTTTTGGCATGGTTCTATGAAAATTTAATCTTGAAATGGCGTCAATACCCATCACAATCACATTATAAGATGTTTCGTTAGACTTCTTTTTCGGCTTATGGATTGTTTTTTTCTGTGTAAATAGATAATACTGTTTGTAAACCTCTGTATTATTAAATTCGCAAGTTACCATCACAAATTCATGCTTTACTCTGATAATATAAGAGAAATTCAGACAATCTTCGTATTCAACTCTGTCATCTACATGTTCCGAAAAAACGTTTTTGATCGCCTTTGGTCTATAAAATGATTTGTAACAACACGAGATATTTACATCTTTAGAGACATTATTACTCGTATACTGCAAAAGTTCAGTATTCACCCAAATATGTGTTTCATTACGTTTTAGAACAGAATTGTTGGCACTGGGGCAACTTTTTAACTTTGTTGGAGGTTGATTGAACTGTTTCACAGTTTCGTCTATGGCTATCAAGCTGGGTATCGTACAACCTTCTGTTTTGATTGTAAAACTTATATCGGGCTCATTTTCGGTATGGTGAAAATCTAAGGGCGAAATGGGCTGTTCATTGTTGACGAGTAATATCTCTGTGCGATTGGTGATGGATATAATAATGAAACTGCTGCCGAACACCGTTGCGAGTAGGAAGAGATATCTTAACCGCACCGGAATCGACTGCAGCCTACCGCTGCCCTTCACCAGCTGGGCCATGCTGAAACAAAATATTGATTATTCAAAAAAAGAAGCAAACGAAGCTTATACTGTATACAATTTGTCTGCCCAAAAGCTTCTTTAGCACAATACCCGTGCAAGTGCTGCCAACACTTGTAGAACTATTTGTAAACACGTTCACGTACAAATAGAACGCATTTTCCTCTTCGCCTCAACAAAGCTCATGTGTTGTGTTAAAGAAGCACAGATGGCTTGTATTATAATTTGTTTGTCCCAGCCTGCCCAAAAACTTCTTTAGCACAATCCAGAAGAAGGTGTTGGCATGAAGATGCATTTGTAAACACGCTGGACGAACCACTCATAATATGTGTGTCTATTACTTGTACATTAGCAACATGATTAAATCAGCCGATAATAAAATAAAGACGGTTTGGAGAATTATCAATGACGAAACTATCAGGAATAAAAAACATAATAATGATTTCACTCTAGAAACTTCACGTGGTCTCATAAGCATAAACAAAGAAGTTGCGCAAGAATTTGTAATTTTAGTTACCAATATCCCACTTAAAACTACTGAAACCGTAAATTCCTCGCCCTCGCTTTCTATTGATTTATTAAGAGCAAACGTTTCATACTGCCCGATTGAACTTAAATTCAAGCATATAAGCCCTGTAAGAGTAGTAAAAGCTTTCAAGCAAATCAAGATCAAATTAACAGAAGATCTATGGGGAATGTCTGTCAAAGTTTGTAGCTCCACTATTGAGACTATAGCGCCTTACTTGGCCTTAATATTTAATTTCTGTGTTGATCAAGGAGTCTTCCCGGATATAATGAAATATAGTAAGGTAATACCAATTTTTTAAAATCCGGGGATAGTAAAGACACCAATAATTATCAACCCGTATCCGTGTTGCCGGTCTTCAGCAAAGTGTTTTAAAAGGTGTTGCTTAATCAAATGCTCAATCATTTTAACACCAATAAAATCTTACACGATCAACAGTGTAGTTTCACGAAGGGACGTTGTACGACTGACGCCGGTGTCACCTTATTAAAACACATATTTGCGGCGTAGGAGGAGGCCCAAGACGCCACAGGAATCTTTTGTGGCCTCTCTAAGGCATCTGATTGCGTTGATCACGAAAGCTTACTCTTGAAACTTGGGCATTACGGCCTCACTAGCGCTCAGTTTAGTAAAAACTTATTTAAATGATAGACAGCAGCAAGTCCAAATAAATGAGTCAATTCACTCGGCTTAAAAGTAAAAATGGGTGTACCACAAGGCTCGATATTGGGTTCTTTCCTCTTTTTAGTATATATTAATGATCTACCCCATTTGTTAAAAACTAAACCACAAATGGCAATATTTGCTGACGATACTTCATTAATTTTTAATATTAACAGATGTGCATCAAATCTTGACGACGTAAATAATGCCCTATTGCAGGTCCAAAATTGGTTCACTGTTATTAATGTATTAAATGGGAAAAAAAACTAAGTGCATAAGATTTTCTTTAGCAAATGTTAAAAATAGTAATTGTGAGATAGTATTGAATCAAGAGAAACTAGAATTCGTTGATAAATCTGTTTTCCTGGGGATCACGCTCGACTCAAGGCTTCAATGGGGTCCTCATATAACATCACTTGCAGGACGGCAAAGTTCAGCAGCTTATGCTGTGAGAAAAATCCGTCAATTTTCTGATGTAGATACCGCGAGGCTAGTCTATTTTAGTTACTTTTATAGTATTACGTCATAAGCTATTTTACTATGGGGGCGGGCTGCAGACATCGAGTTTATGTTTATTCTGCAGAAAAGAGCCATCAGAGCCATATATCGGGTCCACAGGCGCGACTCTCTAAGCCACTCTAAGGGAACTGTTCAAAGATATTAACATCATGACGGTACCTTGTCAATATGTCTATGAAAACATCATGTAGGTACGTTAGGAAAAATCGATATATTTTTAGTAAAGGAGGCGAAAGACACAATTATAGGACTAGAAATAGGGACCAATTAGTTCAACCAGGTTTCAGGCTGGCTAAATTAGACTCATCTTTCATGGGGTACTGTTTAAAATGTTACAATAAAATACTTCCGCACATACTTCAACTGAATGAAACGAAATTTTAATCTTGTTTAAAACGCACACTATGCAGCCAGGCATATTATAAATTGGGGGATTACATCGCTGATAAAAATGCTTGGCTCAACGCTGGTCCTGCTCCACAAGGGCGCAAAAACCAATTGATTAGCTTTTGGAAATATTGTTGGAGCTGTTGAAGATTTCAAAAACTATCTTTGCATTGAATTCAATCTCATATTATTATATATATGCATAGCACATGTAGGAGTACTATGTACTTACTATAATAAAGCTACTGGGTACGTCTTTCGTTGGCTTGAATGTGCTCTGGCAGCAGAGAGTATGTCATGCTCACTGTAATGTCTCGCTGATGGTGGCGGGTGTGTTGGATCATTTAGCTCCCTTCAAAATAGTTGAGCTGAATGGTGCCTTATCCATGCGCCATGTTCGTGAACGGGTGACATCAGTAGAGACTGGTCATCTCTTAGCTGCCATGGCTTATTTTAATTTAATTTAATTTTTTAATTGTTTTTTTATCTTTTTATTACGGACGGTTTTGACGATTTGCTTCGTTATCACATGTATAATTTCAACACGAATGATGTTACCAATATTTTGTAACCACGCGTTAATTTAAAAGAGTGTCCGTGGAGTTTCTTGTCCGTTCTTCTATGGAGGTACCTACTAAGCTTTGGAATGGGCAATTAGCTTCATCTTTATGACTGACCGACCCCTTGAAAATTCAAAAGTGCCTGTAATTGGTTTATTTGAAATAAACGCTTTGAGTTTCAGTTTGAATTATGGGACAAACCGTGAAATTGCGAAAAAACAATAGCTTCTTTATAGATTTACATAAGATAAACATTTATGATTTTACATAACTCGGCTAAATGTATGCGGCAGATTTTTTTATGTGTAACATGTGAAAAGGGACGGAAGTGTGTAACAGGAAGTGACAGCTTAAGCATGGAATAAGTAAGTACTTTTTAATAGCATGGAATTAGTATCTAAGTAGGTACATTATAAGTGTGCTCATGGAATTTGCAAGTACTATACAGGGTTATTTTTAAAATGTCAATAACCTCTTAAGGGGTCATTGTACTCATCATTATGAACAACTTTTACTATGGGACCAAACCTGAAATCTGAAAAAAAATCAGCTGTTCCCTACATTTTAACAAATTATTCGAACATAAATGTATGGAACAGCTGGTTTTTTTTTGCGATTTTAGTTTTGGTCCCATAGTAAAAGTTGTACCAAGGTGAGATGGCAGATGTTACGCATCATATGCGACTACTGTAAGGCTCACACGTTTTTTTTTATCATCATGATGTGTTCAATAACTTTTTTCGGGTTTTGAGTTATTTCAATTACAACTTTAGGTACAAGTTGCAATTGAAATAGGTACGTCTAATCCCTTAGGGCCCAGTTTATTTTCTATGGTAGGTACGTAACCCCAAAAAAGTTGTTTTTATAGGGTTCCGTACCTCAAAAAGAAAAAGCGGAACCCTTATAGGATCACTCGTGTGTCTGTCTGTCTGTCTCTCTGTCCGTCTGTCACAGCCAATTTGCTCCGAATCTACTAGACCGATTAAGTTGAAATTTGGTACACATATGAACTTCTGTGACCCAAACACTTGTAGACAGACACTACACTATAATGAATTATGTCACCCAGAGGTCTTAAAGAACTTTTAGGGTCCCGTATCCGATGTATGAGACCCGAAACTATAGAAAAGGCTCTGGAATTTGTACAGCAGGAATTGAATGTCATGTACCTACAGCAACGTAACCTTCGTACGTAACGTGACGTCGCTCGGTAATGCTTTATTACCGAGCGACGTCACTCGACACAGCAAGTGCATTCAACCCATAGAATGCCACCCGCGGTCCTTATGACCACACCCAAACCTTTTAGCTTTACGAGTGCAGGCACGAGCTGGCATAGGCCTATGTCCATGCAGCTGCAGCAGCAACAATGGAGGCCACCTTTCCAGCATAATCAGGTACCTCACCGTGCCCCTAACATGTATTGTCGTACCCAGCAAATGTTTCGTGCACCCTCGCCAAACTACCATCCCCAGAGTAACGTGAATAAATTACCGAACGCAAATTCCCCAGCTTAAAATACAGGTCCAAACCCAATTAGCGGTGTTAGTCACTTCATATCAAAACCATTTGGGTCACCAAGGGGTATCGGCCGAATGTTCGGCCGTTGCTTGACTACGGCTAACTATGGCTGAATACGGCGAAAGAAAAAAAAAAAAACCGGTCAAGATCGAGTCGGACTCGCGCACCGAGGGTTCCGTACGTATATATTGCACTACTCCTCAAATAGTGTCGTAAGTCAAAAAAATCTGTCATAATTATGACACTATTTGAGATAAGATTTTGAAGTTTTCTGAAACGAATGCAACATTACAAGTTTTTAAATTTTTTGAGTTGTGACACTGTTTGAGTGGAGGTGCGATATGATGTTGATGATTTCTGAAAAACCGTGCTATTTAGAGACATCGTTGTATTTTTCCTGTAGTCTTTACATAAACTTCTATCACATTGAATAATTTCAGATTTTTTATCTATGCAAACTTCGGAGATAAGGGGGAGGGGGGATGGTAATGTTTCAGAATGTGCAAACAGCGCTCTTTCCTAAGATGACCCCACATGCCCTAGTAGCCCCACTTCAAATTATCAAATAGTCCATTTTGCAAAAAAGATATCTTTTTTTAAATTTCTTTCTTGTTTGCAAAATAGTTGGACAAACGTCATCTAAAACTATTCTAAATTTCAAGTTGATAGCATTAGTAGCTCTTGAGATATCCAGGTGTGACAGACAGACAGACTTAGTCTCACCATAAGGGTTCTTTTACCATTTTGGTACGGAACCCTAAAAAGGGTTAAAAAAGAATTAAACATGCATCTAAAAGGGAATTAAGTTACATTCAGAAGTTGTTAGTAGATACTGGGGCTAATGTAGCGGCATCAACATCGCCACATGCGAACTACGCGTCACACCGACGTCACGCAAATCCTGCATCGCGCAAGCTGAGTTTACCACGCAATTAGCGTATATACAACGTCCCGACATCAACCGTCGGGCAGTTGCCCACCAGACACGACACTCGTCTGGTCGGAGGATCCTCCCTTTTCTATGGTGGATGAGTGAACTTTACACCCTGTTCCTCATACCGCCAAACTGGTGACCCCGAGTATGAACGTCAGCGCAGCCGTCGTGCAACTACTTCAGCGTGACGTCATCATCATCAGTATCATCATCATCATCATCACTTCCTCAAGCTTTCGAGCGGCGAGTCACACAGCCAGCCAGTACCCACGGCTTCAACGGGTATCTTGACCACCAGCATGCAGCGGACGCGCATTCCTGGTCATCACCCACAACCTCATCAGCAACCTTGGCACAGCACACTGCACTTTCGGCCGGTCCACAAGTAGAGAACATGCCTCTCCTGGTCGACGCCAGCAGTCAGCCACAACCCGGCGCTGTACTACATCCGACGCACTGGAGCATAACGCAGCGCCACCCCGACTCACTGGGGAATCACCGCAGACAGTTCCGACTCACCAAGAACTATGCGGCACCCGGTTCCGACTCAATGGAACCGTCTACTGGCACTGGCAAGCATCGCAAGATACATGACTCAGCCCACTATCGACCTCCGGTCTCCGGAGGGGAGTGATGTAGCGGCATCAACATCGCCACATGCAAACTACGCGTCACACCGACGTCACGCAAATCCTGCATCGCGCAAGCAGAGTTTACCACGCAACTAGCATATATACAACGTCCCGACATCAACCGTCGGCCAGTTGCCCACCAGACACGACACCCGTCTGGTCGGAGGATCCTCCCTTTTCTATGGTGGATGAGTGAACTTTACACCCTGTTCCTCATACCGCCAAACTAACTAGTCTTTTATTAGTGCCAAGGCAGTCGAACAATACTTTTCACATATACCTTTGAACATTGATCCCTTTGAAGTATCAAATGCCCGTATAACTGGTACGCATGAACAATTCTATTCTTTTAAGTTTCAATTCCGAACTTTTCTGAATTTAATAATCCTAAGAATGTTAAGTTTTTCATCTTTATGTTCCATAATTACTTTGACGGTCTTTTAGGTTTAGGCCTAGAATTACTTGACGGAGCACAGAATGATCTTAAAAATAATTATTTAATTACGGATTTTACAACCTATTGGTTTTTATCTATGTAAAAAGTCCAGTTATCAAGAAGAAACCATTCCCGCGAACTCATTAACATTATTAAATATTCCTATCTTTAGTCTAGACGGTGACGTTTCTACTCAGCAAATACATTGTAATTGCATTATTCATGAATGCATTACTCGCGTTACCTGCTATACCGGTATTGTAGAAACTGAAAACCCGACCGATTATGACTTAATTGTTACATTTGAACGCCCTTTACAAGCAGAGCATTTTAGCACTAAACAAGATCCTAGGCGCGTTAAAGAGGTTGTATCTCGATTGCGTACAGACCATTTATATATTAAGGAAAAAACTAATTTAGAAACTTTATGTAGCCGTTTGTCTGATTTATTCTATGTAGAGGAGAACATTTGACTTTTACAAATATAATAAAACAACATGTTAGAAAGACTGACGAACTTCCCGTGTATACAAAAAGTTATCGCTACCCTTTTGTTCACCGACAAGAAGTTAGAGACCAGATCACTAAGATGCTGGACCAAGGTATCATAAGACCTTCGGAATCAGCTTGGAGCTCACCTATCTGGGTAGTTCCTAAGAAGGCCGACGCATCAGGCAAACAAAAGTGGAGAATTGTAGTGAACTTTCGTAAACTGAATGACAAGATCATAGACGACAAATACCCTATTCCTAATATAAATGACATACTCGACAAGCTGGTAAATGCCAGTATTTCACTACCCCAGACGTGGCATCTGGGTGTTATCAATGAGAGATGCACGCTGACATTCCGAAGACAGCCTTTAATGTAACGGCGAACTACGTGTCGGATCACGCACAATAAAGGTTTCCGTAGCTGGGATGAATTTCTTAAACAAAAATTTAACATTGTAGTTGAAAAAGATGTTCTTCCATACATTCTAACTGTAAATGTATGTTGGTCGACTATTACTCGTTAACTTGTAAAGCCTAGTTAGCTGTGATAGTTTTCCTTTTAACTTCGTTATAATATATACATATATACTACTGCCATGAACTTTTTCACATATCCAAAAACAACCATTTAGCTGGCAGGTCTGGTGGTCTAACAAAAATCTTAGCACTTTAAAGCTGTTTGAATGATGTTTTTTACAGACCCGCAATATTTTTGAACGGCCTATCTAACGATACCCTACACCATGGAATAGACGATATAAAAAATATCATCTCCATTTTACGTGCAAGAGAGGTACCCTACAAAAATGTTTTTTTTCAAGATTTTACCAAGTCGGCATGATTAATATGTATACCCATGCCAAATTACAGCTTTCTAGTATTAAGAGTCTCTGAGCTAAGCCGCGGACAGACAGACAAACGGACATGGCGAAACTATAAGGGTTCCTTGTTGACTACGGAACCCTCAAATCGACCAAAAAATTACTTAAATATTATTTAAAATAGAAAGTAGAAACCAAGCAATCTGTTTCATAATAAAGTTGTGAACGCATGTAGGAAACAGTCGTAGCAGGCTACGAAAATAGGCCTACGGGTCTCGTAGCGGGCTACGAAAATAGGCCTACGGGTCTCGTAGCGGGCTACGGGCTACAGACTACGAGCACATGTTTGTCCCGAGGGCGAGGGACTCGGACATGGGTACGACTTCTGCTAAATTTGGGTTCAGGAAGTATTTTGATTTTAGATTTATATGACAAGACATTCTAATATAATTATATTGGATATTCATCTATATTTGCAAAATTATATTATGTTCTAATTAAAAAAAAAAAAAAAAAAAAAATCTACAATATTAACTCGAACCATTTATTAGGTATTGAATGAAATGCATCGAAAGTAACAAACACAAGGTCATCAAATAACTTTTTAAAGGTCGCCGTAATTAGAATTGTAAGTTTTGTCGAGAGGGGAGACCGGGCATTCAGTACGCATGCGCGGAAGAACCGGTTATGGCAACGCATGTAGAGGCTCTTGTACTTTATGTCACAAACTAGCACATTTCACGATTCATGTAAACAGTTTCCTTGACCATCTGCCGTATAAGAGATATGAATGAGGACCACTTCGTTTTCCCTCGAGGTAAGCCTGTTTCTTTGGAGATAAGGTTAACTCCGATGTTGAAAATCGATAGTTAAATAACACAAGCATAACCTTAATTCTCATTGTGACTTTAAAGTTCTGCGGGTATCGTGTACTATTCAGTGAAATTGTGTTTCATGATGTGTTTCCGGAAGTGTTAAAGAAGATAAATATTAATTTGTGAAGTGTCAAATGAGTTTTATACTTTGAATGCGATTCTCAGAATGTCAGGGTGAAATTATGAATTCAGGAAGTCTTGGTCACACTCGCTTCGTATATACGTTGGTAGAATCCGTTTTACAAAGTCATTATGTGATCATTAAAAATTGTGTTTAACAGAAAAACAAAAGGAAGATTATTCCAAATTTCAGGTAAACCTGGCCTAATTTTACGGGTATAGGGATGCTCGTTTAGAATGCCAGTACTGGCAATATGGGAGTACACTTATCATGTCAAAAATTAAATATTGCCCACATATATATGCGTTAGAACCGCAGAAACTGCATCGCTACTAAACCATTTTTATTTTCTGTAAGAAAACTTAGATCCCGTGGTAATCCACGGGTAACCTCATCATCACCATTTCAGCCGAAAGATGTACACTGCTGGACATAGGCCTCCCCTAAAGGCGTTTGCCGTAATCGCCACGCTTGGCAGGCGGGTTGGCGATCGCAGTATGGTGTTGAAATGCATAGAGAACGCTGCTGCCCATTCTCTAGTAAGTCCCTTAGTCGCCTTTTACGACACCCGCGGGATGTAATGGGATGGCAACCTAGCCTAAATGTTAGGTTAGGTTCCGTACATTATCACCATATAATTAATATACTTCATATATTCTCTTTCAGCAGTACAGCATTGAAACATGATGATATAATGTGATAATAAGCGACGCAGGAGTACCGGGAGTCTCGCAACATAGATTTGTGTCTCATTAGTCTAAGCTTGAATAATTAAATATATAAATTGTTTTGTTCACAGGACCATATAATTAATATACTTCATACATTCTCTTTCAGCAGTACAGCTTTGAAACATGATGATATAATGTGATAATAAGCGACGCAGGAGTACCGGGAGTCTCCCAACATAGATTTGTGTTTCATTAGTCTACGCTTGAGTAATTAAAAATATCAATTCTTTTGTTCACAGGTCCTGGCCTTACTCTTTCTCACACTGATCCCTTGGCCGGGGCCATCAGTCTTCAAAATAACTTGCTCTCGTGACAACTCGAAAATAGTAAGAAAAGTTATAGAGAACAAATGGCTCCCAGTGTTGGAGAGATTTCAGGTAAGCTACTTCTTTTTTTTTCATTAAAATAACTTCTTAGCAATAAAGTATGACACCCTCATGCTCGTTTTCACTAACACTACGCGAAATCTAAAAGTTATGCCAAGTAAAAGCGCGCTGTTGGTGACGGCACGGTTGGCGCAGTGGTTAAGCAATTGACTGCTGCGCTGAGTGTCGCGGGTTCGATTCCCGCACGGAACAAATATTTGTATGACCTACAAGTAGGTGTTCCGGGTCTGGCTGTTTGTGTATGTGAGTTTAAATGTTTGTAAACGCACCTACAATACAAAAGAAATTCCTAGTGTAGGGCAACGTTTTTTTAAGAAAAAAAAACAAAACAAACAAACAAAAACTGTTGGATTATAATATTATCAGCTCTTAGCGCTAAGCCCTTCTTTTTTTTTTGTTGGGATATTATCAAATAACTTCTCCGGCTCTGGGCGGATCGACCCATGCGGCTGTTATAACCTACTTAGCCACGAGCTATAATAAGTTAAAACAGCCAACTCAAATTAATTCCCTGCAAGTCATGAAACCAAAAAACAAGTAAAGATCTGGCGTGTAAGTTTGCAAGTGAGTAAACGTAATTAGCGCGTTTGCGTTAAGATTTTTATTCTCACTCTTATACTTTTAGCATTATGATCTATCAGTCAAATTTTAACGCAAACGAAATAGTTAGGTTTACTCTCTTGCAAACTTACACTTGGGGTACTGGACCGCACCAGAAAACTTACTGTGAGTCGTGCTACGCACTTATTCGGCTCAGCACATTCGATTCAGCAGTTTTTGTTGAACAACAAAGCCGACTTGTAGCAATTACTATGTTTATTCGATTTTGCCGCCCGGCTGTGCCGATTAATTCACTCGAACAAGTGTGTTAAAATGAATATTACAACACAGGTATATTGATTTTGGTGTTCATTTAGGTACACATACACACCCCTCACTTAGAACTGCAAACAAGTAAGTAATTTAACTTCCTTATCTTTGTTGCATAAAACCTGCAAAATGTACACCTAAAATACAGGTATTCTAAATTCTAATCTTACCTACTCGGAAATTAAGGGGTTCATTGTTTCCGTTACACATCGTAGACACGGCAAGGGCAACGGCATGCATTTCAATAAAAATATTTGAAAATATAAAAACTAGTAGCCACCCGTAGTCAGTTTCAGAGAGAGGGGCTCCTCTTTCCGGTAGGTTATGGTGAACATCAGAATGACTGGTCAAAATGACCGATCAGCTTTAAAATATTACTAAAATGTAATACTTACGTATTTGATACTATTTGATATCTTTGTTTAAATAATTGGTACCAAATTAATAACTGAGAAAATAAATAAAATAAAAAAACCGGCCAAGTGCGAGTCGGACTTGCGCACACAGGGTTCCGTACCATTATCTATAAAAACGGCAAAAAAATCACGTTTGTTGTATGGGTATTCTATATATTTATTTTATTCTGTATTTTAGTACACAGAAATACATCATCTGTGAAAATTTCAACTGTCTAACTATCACGGTTCATGAGATACAGCCTGGTGACAGACGGACAGACAGACAGACGGACGGACAGCGGAGCCTTAGTAATAGTGTTCCCGTTTTACCCTTTGGGTACGGAACCCAAATTTTTTGAATTTTATATGTATAAGACTTTCTGTATTAGTTCACCTCAGCCCATTATAAACGTTAACATAGTAAACAAAAAATCTCTTATAAGTTTAGGTATCAAATAGGTAGGTATTACATATTTGTAAAGACGAATTGAAATTTTGGAGCCCTTACGTGGAGATTCTAAATGTGGGCAGTTATCCTGACGTCAGAATGACTGCCCATTTTTAGGGTTCCGTACTCTACAAATAACCCTTATAGTTTCGCCATGTTCATCTGTCGGTCTGTCCCCAGCTTAGCTTAGAAACTCTTAGTACTACAAAGCTGTAATTTGGCATGGGTACACATATTAATCACGCCGACAGTCATAAAAAAACATAGAAAAAAAAATTGTGTACTTCCTATGCACGCAAAGTAGGGATGGTATTTTGTTTTCTCGTCTATCCCATGGTGTGGGGTATCGTTGGATAGGCCGTTCAAAAATATTGTGGGTCTGAGAAAACCATTTTTCAATTTATGGATCCGTTTGCGTAATATTAGGTAAGCTATTTTAGCTTTTAGGTATTGTAGGTATTAAGGCTTCTACATACCAGCGCGACTTGTCGCGCGACGCGACGCAACACAAAGGCACCGCTAGTCCCGCAACACGCGGGGCCTTTGTGCCGTGTCGCGTCGCGCGACAAGTCGCGCTGGTATGTAGAAGCCTTTAGTATGTTTGATTCCGTTTTTCTTAGCAACTGTTGGAACTCTTTAGAGGTAAAACTGGTGCCTCTATCAGAAATTAAAATTTTAGGTGTACCAAAGAGAGAAGATATACCTACATCTTATAAAACATTTATAGATGTTCTACTTTTTGTATTTATAACCAAATGAAGGATCTTTGACAAACTATCTATTATTCCCAAAATGTCATCATAATTTCAGCCGAAAGACGTCCACTGCTGGACATAAGCCTCTCCCAAAATGTATGTGTTGCTTTTTACGATAGAAAGGCTAAAGGACTATGGAAAGGGATATCAGGTTTGGTATTCGGATGAAGCAAATCTGGTTTCTTACCACCCGATTGCTTAAAATAAGCACATGGGATACATCCCTCACATATTTTTTAACAAATGGTGCCATTCGTGGAAACCAATAATCGCGTTTGACCTTTTCTATAGTCTTCTCATACAACGACATAAACATATTAAGTACGGACCAACGTAATTCGCTCCCTATATGCATCGTTCTCACATGTTTAATTTCAACACGAGTGATGTAACCAATATTTTGTAACCATATGTTAATTTAAAAGAGTGTCCGTGGAGTTTCTTGCCCGTTCTTCTCCATAGGTACCTACTAAGCTTTGGAATGGGCAACTAGCTTCATCTTTATGACTGACCGACCCCTTGACAATTCAAAAGTGCCTGTAATTGGTTTATTTGAAATAAATGCTTTGAGTTTGAGTATTTTTCTAAACATTTTACAGTCTTTCAAGCCAAAATCTCTACGAACATCTTTGGCTTCTTCTGAATTTGTATATAAAATAACTTTAACGTAGTTTGTCGCGAGTCAGTAGCAGTTCCCAAAACCTTATCTGCACAATTTTTCTCCTCATGACCGTATTGACGACATTTCCTACACATGAGTATAGGCTTTGAACACCGTGACACTGTATGCCCTTGTTCTTTACAGTTGTAGGTAACAGGTAATATCTGATCTTGGTTCTCGCCTTGACTGTGAGTTTGTTGCCTTAGCGGCATCAGGGGTCAGGTCTTCACTAACACGCACGTTAGGCGTAACCAGTCTAGGATAATTATTTAGTTTTTAAGATAGGTATATTCGAAAAGTATTTTTAAAGTTCTTCTGGATTATGACTAGCAACCTTTTTTTTTTTTGGATGGGAAATTATCAAATAACTTCTCCCGCTCTGGGCGGAGCGGGAGGGAGTGTCAGACTTTTACTGACTAAAACCCACCGTGTTCCTTCAAATGCCTGTGTGCCAGGGCCACGATATCCCTTTCGGACAGACTCGTAACCCTGGACGTTCGTTCGAATATTGTTATCGTAAATACCATGGGTGAGTCAGTCGACTGCCTGCTGTCCCCTAAGTTCGCATCTATCTATTAACATAATTTAAGAAACCGAATCTTTGGCCGAAACATGATTTTTAGGCCGAAACCGAAACTTTGGTAGGACACTAGTTTTGATTTATTTGCTAGTATCAAAATATGTCGCATAGTTCGCCGTATTTTTTATTCCGTTGACATAGAATGTTGATTTTTTTAGAACACTGAGGGACCGCAAACCTTCGTATTTATTATTAATTTCAACTTGATACCTCCACGCGTTCCTGAGAAAATGGGTCTTGTCAGACTGACAGACAGACAGACAGACGGACCACGAAGTGATCCTATATGGGATCCGTTTTTTTCTTTTGAGGTACGGAACCCTAAAAAGTAGCAAATAGTTATTAGATTTTAGTAACATTTTAAATCTGATCGGTCATTTTGGCCAGTAATTCAGATGTTCACCTAGTCGTGGACACAGCGCATAGAGTTAGCAGTCTTAACTAATATGCAATTAATAAGCTGTACCTAATGACTGTCGGCACAATGATCGCTGAGTCTACCTACATGCCACATGTCGACAACCTCGCGAGAAAAGTCAAGGTATTTTATCTCCATATAAGCATTATATGGCTTTCACGAGGTTTTCACTGGTTCCATCACCAGCAGCTTATTGGCTACAATATTTCCGTCAGAGATGAAAGATCTTATAAATTTAATATAAAGTAAACTGTTTATATGTAACTGTAATATTGAGTAGGTATGTAATTTGTTTTTCTTCTTATATTCTATAACCATTTAAATTGCAATGCCATAACAGGCAATTAAGTTTTAGAACCTACCTATTTTTAACATCTTCAAAATCCTGTACCCTTAGTTCGCAATAAAGAATTTGAATTTATAATGACATTGCCATTTTCAAAAACTGTTGCACTTACCTACCTACCTACCTGAATTATAGGACTTCCGATTTATCAAAACGGTATTGTATTTTTATCTATTTAGACGGTTAACTAAAAACACACACTTACCATTAGACATAAATCCTCCTATGCGTTTTTTTTGTACTTTAGTTGTTGATGGAAACCGGCTACAAGGTTGTGCCTATGCAAGTACTCTCCGTTAGCTAGACGAGAACACTGAGATAATCGGTCGGCGCAACGGATTGATTCCACCGGATCGGTAGAATGCCGGACAGAATCATTCTTCATATTTTTTTTATTTAGGATGGGTTTGCTCTTGACCTTAGTCTAGGTCTAGGGCATAGGTGACAAAGACAAAGTCGACAATGGAGTGAGCTTACCCAAAATTATTATATTTATTAAAAAAAAAATATATATTATTATATTTTCATAGAAAAAAATTGTTTCAAATTAACAGTACGCCGATATGTACACAAAAATGTACTGAAAACATATTAAACTTCTTTTTCATTGCTCTGACTTAACATTCAACGTGACGAGCCTATTAGGCAGGTAATCATCTAATTTTCAAAGTATGCCAACAGAGAGGAAAAATATTGATTTACGTACGTAGAATACGCACTTGAACGTGGAGTTGCGGACGCCATCGCCAGCTCAATCAATGTACCTACTCGTACAGTACAATATTGATTTACAATACAATACAATATTTTTTTTTATTTTTATATTGTACTTGTATTTAAAATCCGAAAATTGTAATTAGACGAATATTTTGTTGTCCACCTCTTTCTGTGTGTACAGAAAGAGGTGGAATTTACCAGTAATGAAAAACCGGTAAAGAGTTCCGGTCAAAACTTGCAAAATACTTACATCTTATCATTCATATTAATTAACAATAACTAAAAGATAAGAAAAGTTTGTAAAAATGAACTAAATAATTGTTACGAACGAATACGCGATCATATAACACTCATTTGTTCGAAAAATGTATTACCTACTTATCGGCAGGTTGCTTCATAGACAACTCAGTTCACATTATTTGAGTAGCATTCCAGTCCAGTGATCGAAACCAGTCTGGACTGCTACTGGAATAATGTGAACCGGCATTGGAATGCACTGGAATATATGTACCCATTCCTGTGAACAATCCAGTCCAATGACTGGATTGACAGTCTACTTTTTCATTCCAGCTCGCCTATCCCACTGAAATAGTGTAGACGGCCAATCCAGTGCTGGATTAAACGTTAAACAGTGAACACGCATTGTTATTTTTTGGAGTGAATGACTGGAATAATGTAGACGATATGATTCAGTCAAGCACTGGACTAGATTGACTCGTTGGATTACTGGACTGTATGAACCGAAATTACAGGTGAAACTACCATTGGAGTGTCCATTCCACCCGGCGCGCGACATATTCGCACCACAACATGCGGCCAAGTTGCAACACCGGCCGTCGCAGTGGACATGCGCATTCTGTGGCAAGTCCTTCTACGAGGAACGACACCTCGAC
Source organism: Tiliacea aurago (assembly GCA_948098905.1). Taxonomy (NCBI): domain Eukaryota; kingdom Metazoa; phylum Arthropoda; class Insecta; order Lepidoptera; family Noctuidae; genus Tiliacea; species Tiliacea aurago. Next base: position 20,022,692 of record OX402581.1, on the reverse strand, counting down.
ACGCACTTCGACCAGCGACACAAGAACCAGATTAATAAGGTAAAGTAGCAAATGGCGTTAGGACTATAAAGCGCATTATTCACGAATCACGATTAAATTTGAATGACGTTAAACCATTAATTGGGAAGTAGCAATGTGATTCATAACTCAATGTTATAAAGTATACATTATAATGATTGAGTAAGTACTTATACATTATGTGATAGACCGAGAGTTTTATCAAACTCACGACAATCATTCTAATTTGTACGAGTAGGTACCTTACCTTACCGAGATAAGAGTTACATTGCAATTACTTAGGTACTAATGGTTTTACGTCGATCATGAATGGCCTACCTGTGAATAGTGCAGGGCAAGTGTCGCGACGTTTGCTGCATGATGAGGCCATGTCTTGTAAGGTCATGGACCATACCAACTGAAATTGCCCGTATAGTCAAATCACAAATGTAATTCTTTGAAATACCTTACCTTACCGAGATAAGAGTTAAGTACATTGCAATTATTTAGGTACTAATGGTTTTACGTCGATCATGAATGGCCTACCTGTGAATAGTGCAGGGCAAGTGTCGCGACGTTTGCTGCATGATGAGGCCATGTCTTGTAAAGTCATGGACCATACCAACTGAAATTGCCCGTATAGTCAAATCACAAATGTCATTCTTTGAAAGTTGCATGAAATGGCTGTATCGAGGCTAATTGACGTTGGGTTTCAATTTGCTTAACAATTAATATCCCTGATTGTATTTGCCCGATGTCTCTGGGGTCTGGAGACATATTGTGTCGCGGGATATTTGTCCCGTGAGAATACAAGGCTTTGAGTACGTACGAGTATGTAAAAGGTTCTCATACAATATCATTCGTGAAGATTTCGTTTTAAACGTGTTTGTCATTTTTGTTATAACTCGTACAGCGTTTAATAAATAATTAATAAATGCAGGCAGAGGATGCAGTGTGCCTGGCAGACTACTGCGACATCATGCGGTGCCAGGTGCTGGTCGCTCACGGTCTGCTCAGCGGCGCGGGCGGCCCGAGCACAGATATTGAAGTGAGCGAAAAAATCCATGTGTTTTCCTCAACTATCTAACAGTACATAGTTGTAATAAATTAGGTAAACAATTTCAAGAAAAATAAGGCTTACCGGTTTACCGAACCCGTATTTTTCTTATATTTGTTTGTTCTTTGTGTGAAAGTTTCGAAACTTTCGTTAAAACGAAAGCTTCCGAAATGCATGCGACATAATTATAGAATTAATTTGTCCAGAAGGCGGATTGACCACAAGATCAGCACGTTTCGCGCTGCTTCCACAAGGGAAACATCCACCTTATACATACGTTAACGTAACTCACTTATATTAATCATCCCAGGTATGGCAAGACGTAGAAGCAGTGAAAAAAGCGCTAGCGCCAGCGGCGACGCGGAGCGTGGCGCGCGTGGCGACGCGCAGACGGCATCGCCCGCGCACCGCGCCCCCTCCGCCCATCGCAGACTGTCCCCGAACAGATGCCGATGCAAGAGAGGACGAAGCAGGTACGAACTTTTTACCGAGAAGAATAAAACATCCCTTACTCACCATGACTATACCTTATCCAGTGCTTGCAGTTTCCACATTCCATCTTAACAACAATTATTTGAAGGGCCCGATCCACCAGCGAGCTTAACCCCAATCTTTGTGGCTCTTCGGTAAAGCTCGGTGGTGTACCATCGCAAAAATGCGGTATTGTGAGCTGATGAGCCAGGCTCGTCAGCGTTGTTTGAAATCGCTATAATACCCACCACACCTACTTTACAGAACAACTGTTTGGCTCGCTCATGTAACAGGAAAGACGAGCTGCGACGAAAACTCCGGTATTAAGCTTACTCGTCGATGACGTTTAGGTTTGAGACACGTAAACGGACTGTCAATATGGAACAATGGGACACTTGAAGTGTTCTTGCGTTGTTTGTTTAAAAACGCCGGACGCATAATCAGCTGGTGAACTTGGAAAAATCATGGAAATGACTGTAAACCTATAATTTCAGAGCCAGAAGAGAAAAGAACAGAAGACAGTGACGGGGACGCAAATCAGACGGCAGAGCTTTGCGACGCAGACACAGTAGAGTCGTCACTTCCTCCCGACAGCCGACAGAAGAGGCTGGCAGACCTGCAGGCCGAGCGAGCGGCTTGTGACCCCACCCGCCTTCAGACACTCAAGGTTATTTGCTTTTATTAAGCTCCTTTTTGGGCTTTGGAAATCATGACCATCATGTAGTGGTGGTGTATCTTTAGTATGCCCTCCAAGAAGCCATTTCTTATGTTAAAAAATTGAGCCGTTACGGGACGCCTGGCAGATGTGAACATCGAAATTATTTACACACTAAATTCATATAGACTGTATAGTGGCGAGGCGTCGCCACGCGACATGCGTGCCGCATGCATGCGCCCCGCCAGCAATCGGTTTTACGTGCGGCTATTGATGTTTCACATCAAAAACTTTTATTTCTATCAATATTTTACAGATATTGGGTATATATTTTAGTTTTCTATTAATCACAACACACACACATGTATGTCACAACATTTAATTTTATTTTGTATGAGCTTTTTTATATTATCACCTTTAATTTATTCTCTTAAGGCGACGACTTTTAATGATTTTATACTGAAGATCACGTCTAAACGAGTAGTGTTAATGATTTGAAAAAAATATATGTTAAATTAGAGCATTTTCTCAATAACTTAATATGTGAATATTTTAGATTTTGTTTATTAATATAACACTACCACTACCACACACCACTACTACTAACACAATTTGTTTATATATAAATTAATTTCACTATGTAATCATAGTGAAATTAATTTGTAAAGTTATGTCTAATGCGGATAAAAAACTGAGAATAACGCAAAATCCAACCATACGTATTTTTCTGAAACCTTGACCAATTTAAAGATAATTTAATTATTAATCTTTTAGTATACGCGTTTTATTAAAATTCCTTTTGTTTTGTGTATAATAAATGAATAATGCGTCAAATTGGGGACAGCGCTCCTTGATGGGCGAGTCCTATTACTGGCTGAACGTACGACGCATTGCGGACCTCACACAGAACACGCAACCTAACCACTCAAGGTCACTGGCATATATCTGAGTCTTAATTAATTAAAAACGGACACACTTCTCTATGTTTTTATTATTCTAGCGTATGGCACTCGTGGGTTGCAGTTGAAAATCAGCGTCAGGTGGTACACCTTGTGCTGTGATCTGACATTATGCTGAGCTGAAGCCCTTTTGGCATTATAATAATTGTTTTCTGTTTTTTATAGTTTTATGGTGTATTTTTTGCTGTAATGACAATATACGCATTTTTCTTTCTTTCAATGTGTATTTGTGTTTTTCAGGTTCGCTGCGAAAGGATCGTGCACTCTTGCATAGCGACGCTTTTGCTACACCTTACACAACATCAGTTCTCCGAGCTTGAAGGTTTTATACATTTTATTTTATATTATCGTTGGGTATGCAATGATTAACATCGTTCTGTACAGAAGGGATAGAGTGAAAAATTCTATTAGCTTTCACAATTCCCGCATTTTTAGGGTTACGTACCCAAAGGGTAAAACGGGAACCCTATTACTAAGGCTCCGCCGTCTGTCTGTCTGTCCGTCTGTCACCAGGCTGTAGCTCATGAACCGTGATAGTTAGACAGTTGAAATTTTCACAGATGATGTATTTCTGTTGCCGCTATACCAACAAATACTAAAAAACAGAATAAAATAAATATTTAAGGGGGCTTCCATACAACAAACGTGATTTTTTTGCTCGTTTTTGCTCGATATTGAGAACGGCAACAGGTGGCAAGCGAAATGTATGGGAAAAGTTTTTTGCGATTTCTGACTTTTCTAGTACTCAAACCTCAGTTGGTCCAATAGAAGTTTTTGATCCTTATAAGAAACAGGATCGAATGGCATAAAAAAAAGTTTTTGTGAAAACTGCCCATTTTACTGCTGACTGTAATTTTTTTTCAAAAGCTGTAAATGCAGATCGAAATTTCTCAAAAAGTTAAGGACAGTCTCCTAAGACCGTTTTCCTGTAGCTAAGACGGTTAACGTAGCTGCCCTTACTGCCCCATCTCAAAAATCCACCCTATTCACTTTAAAAATTTATAATAAAATTAAAATTAAACAAATATTGTAGGGGGCTCCCATACAACAAACGTGATTTTTTGCCGTTTTTATAGATAATGGTACGGAACCCTTCGAGCGCGAGTCCAACTCGCACTTGGCCGGTTTTTATTGTACTTGCCGGCAGGATTGTTTGCAATGCGCGACCTAGCGTGTTTTTAGGTTTGCCGTTTAGATTATTATTAAATTAGTAGGCAGTGCTCGTAGAATGATGGCGATGTTGATGTTCGATGCAGCTGGATGTAAAGGTGCATCAGATTGACATCGACCAGTCGATATTGAGCATCTCAACATATGACACCATAATGAATGTCCCCATTTGTGTACAACACTACAAAGTTATTTTGGCGCGTGGCCAAAAGCTGAACTAACGTCTTGTTTTTAGGGTTCCGTACCTAAAAAGGAAAAAAATCGGAACCCCTATTTAGGATCACTCGTGTGTCTGTCCGTCTGTCACAGCCAATTTGCTCCGAATCTACTGGACCGATTAAGTAGAAATTTGGTACATATGAAGAATTTCTGTGACCCAAACACGGACGTTTAACGTAAATCAGTGAATTTTGAATATAGGGGTAACGTATGGGGGCCAAATTAGAAAAAAAAACGTTTTGTTAACTGTACCGTGTGACATATCAAATGAAAGGGCTTGTTGTAAGGATTTCAGATACATATTTATTTTATAATTTTAAAATAAATACTTTTAGAATTATTTAAAAAAAAATGATGAAAATAAACTACTGAGACTAAAATTAAAAAAAAATATATAGAAAATAGTTCTCTACTTATAGATTACAGGAAAACCTTAAAGAAGTTTATGGTCTTAAAATAACATAGTAAATGTTTCAATATTGTACGTACAAACTTACATTTTCAGTTGGAATAAATCAGGGAACATGCTTTTCAACTACAAATGTTAAGTTTTTTCTTAGGATAAATTCATGCTAACTACAGAACCCTTCATTGTGTGTGGTCCGACACTCACTTAGCTGATTTTTTTAATACAATAATAGTATTAAAAAAACCGGCCAAGTGCGTGTAACCAAAATTATTTCTGTGACACAATTTCACAAATGTTAAGCAACAACGCCCCCCTGTCAGTCATTCAGGCGCCAAAATATCCTTGTAGCACTCTAGACTAGACAATTGTCTAACGATCTCGGTGACGTTGCTTGTCAGAGGAGATGCAGCGCGCCGTGTGCTGGTATCTGAGCTGCGACCGCTACTGGGAGGACACGGCGCCCTCGGCCCGAGCCTTCCCCTGGCCCCTACTACTGGCCCTCGCCACCGGCCTCGCGCTAGCACTCTGCATGTGCTATTACATCATCTGGATTGTGTTTGAGTAAGTGTTCTCCGGCAGCGAGATAGGCGGACGACATTGTTGCCGCCAGCGCGTGGAGATTGGCACAAGAAAAGAGAGGATTATGCCCAGGAGTGGGTGGTGATATTGGTGATGGATGATGATGAAGTTGTACATTGATTTTAATATAAAACAGATGTCAAATTGTTCTTCGTCGTCGGTTTCAAACAATGTCTTCCTACAATTGGTGACGTAATTTAAGAGAATATTGAGGCTCAAGTATCCTAGAACAGTGTAGCGGCCCTGGTTATTCAGAAGCCGCGTCTCTAGCGGTACAGTAAGCAACGAAAGTCGGTTACACTTGAGTTTCAGGTCAAACTGAATACAAATATATAAAAAAAAAAAAAAAACAGACGTATCTCCTTACCAAACATAGCATAACAACTGTTGTCTCACGAGTGCTAAAATACAATCATAATTTTGTGTCAATTAGAAGTAAGTATTAACACTGTAAAGTGTAAACCAACTTTCGTTGCTAACCGTACTCAGATGCTCATAGATGACCTATTTTTGTTTTGGGAAAGGTTGCCTTCTGTACAGACGTTTCTGATTAATTCAATGGTTCAACATCTTTACCGTCAAGACGTCGAGGATGAAGACTTCGACGAGCCCATCATACCGCAAAGAATTAGGTACAGACGTTACTTTACTATCCTATCTCCTTTCTTTTCCAAAATTGAACTTATCAACAACTGTATAGTTCGGAGGAAGGCAGCGTAGCGGGCAGCGCATCGGTGTCGATGACCACGCATTCGTCGCCGACGCGTGGCGAGCGCTTGGCGGCCGAGGAAGCCCTGTTAGACGACCCCGACCACGAGGACCACTACATATACGTCACCTACCCGCCTGAGCTCAAGCGCAGGCTGCTCGAGAGGTACGAAGCGAATAAAGTCACCCTTATCATATTGTCGCCGTTTATAAGACAAACGCGAGTAGATTAGTAATTCTATGTATACATTCAGTTCTCACGAAAATGATTTATGACATTCTTTGAGGTTTCATATGTATTACAGAAGTTTAATTTAGGGCCATTTCCATATTATTAATCTAGATTAAAATATAACGGGTAGTATTTAAACGAGCGACTGTAAATTAAAGTTTTAAGTGACAAAAATAATTAATTTACGTTAAAGTATTACTAAGTGAGCGACTGATTGCGAGTGACGAGAAATCAACAGAACAGCAACTTACAAACATTAATTTGAGTTACATAAACTACAAAATGAGAAGCCTTTATTTATATTTATAACGTTCAGTTGACCTAATTTTCATATTTATAACCTCATCCAACCCAAATGATTCACCAAGAACAGAGGGAAACTGGCGTTAATGGTCACTGTTCTAACCTAACCTAACCCAAATGATTCAATAACAACACCTTCTCTGTATTTCTAGTCGCTCACTTAGTCATTTAGTCGCACGGCTAGAATTTTGATATCTGAAATGGATTAATCACAACCCACTTTTAGTTAAAGTTAAGTTATTAAAACAGTATCTCATCATCAGTCGCTAAGTTTAGTTTTATTCGTTCGTTTTATAATTCCCCAAAAAAAACTCCATATTATCTACTTTAATTTCTAATCTCTCTTTTATCGGGAATGGACCAGTTAACGTTAAATATAAACCAATAGCAGTTTGATGGATTCGTGACATTTTACTTTATACGTAATTATCATGAAATAACATTATAATCATTTTCGTAATTGCCCCTACCACTATTTGTCTCTGCATCACCCAAAGGTTGACTGGTAGAAAATGCCTATGGCGTTAAGTCCGCCCCTGTACATTTGTGTAAAATGTAAAATAATAAATAAATAGGCACGATTTTTAGACTTATAGCAAGATTTTAAATTGCACAGGATGGTTTTTAAAGTAGTGGGTAATTGATTTTTTTAATGTGAATTAATTGAGCGGTGGCATTCCATTCTCACCTGCGTTTTTATTGTCTGTATGTTCATTCAAGGGAATAAGTTGTTTACCAAATTGACTACCAACTAACTATTCGTATTTTCAAATCACAACTGTCATTTTATTGTCTCAACTGTTTTTTTATCAGTCATATGACATAGCTATGTCATAGCAAGTTAATGTAGTGTTTTAATATGGTAAACAATACATTTCCCTGACTGTACATATATATATCGTATAATACGCCCGATTCATAAAGGACGATGGGCAATCTACTATGGACTCCGTCCCCACTTTCTTTTTTGATCCAACAGACTTCATTTTTGTCTCATATTTTTCGTTACGGCCTACAAAATAATAAACCATTTGTTTCAAGACTTAAATATATGGGGTTTCCTGAAAAAATCATCTATAAGTTTCATTTATCTGACGAAAATATAGATGATTGTTTTCTATTTTTCATCGCACTATTAGAGATAAAGCATAATAATTGCCGACTTATATAATATGGAACATAAAACAATAAAACATCACGCCTATATTTCACGAAGGAGTAGGCAGAAGTGCGTGGAACATCCACTTATCGCAATTTATGTTATATGTCGCGATGATCATTTTACTTACATGACATCACAATATTATTCCTCGTAGGGAGGGGTAGGCACGGGTGCACTTCTCTATTAGGTAGCTACATAATATATGTATGTACTGGTACTGTATAGTATTTTTCGTCAACATGAAAGAAATCAAACACAATGCTTGCTAACTAAAGGCGGTTCCGCAGCGCCATGTTAGATGTTTTTAGCGTAATGATATGTTATGTTTTAAGTTTAATATTATATTATATTAAACTTAAAACATAACATTATCATTACGCTCGTAATGATAATGTTATGTTTTAAGTTTTTTATAATCACACTTATTGTCTACTTACTACAGAATATGACCACATTAACACCCGTGCACTTTCATTGTTTTGTCAACACTAACCCGACCGGTCTAATTTAAGGATAGGAAAGGGAGAGAATGTCAGGTAAACCAATAGGATTTACGCAAATAACACAATGTTATCGGCACTCTTTTGTTAACTACCAGAATCGCCGGCGCTTCCCGTCAGAGTTGCTATATTTAGTGTAGGTAAACATAATGAAACAATGATAAACTTAGGATACGTTTTATAATTCATAAAAAAATAGAGAAGAATTTTGTAAAATAATGATTAAATCTAACGAAGAAACTAATTTAAAAGTAAACTACGAAACATCGAATAAACATATTTTCTGCACAAATCTTTTTAGTGGGACGAATGGCACTAATCGAAGAACATATTCCCATTCGTCCTCTCTTGAATTAGGATTGGGACGATCGGGAACAAATTAAATATTATTTTTGTAAATTCCCGTTCGTCCCCCTCGGGGGACGAAGTCGAGGGGACGAACGGGAATACACGTTAAAACCCCATACAATAGACGGTCGTCACTATAGTAAAAAATGATCAGTAAGCCAGGACCTTTTAAACGAGATACGTCTCAAGTATGTTGACTAAGTTTTGATATCGTGTTGTAGCTACGCTGGGTAGGTACACATTATCTACCTACACCTATGGGGTATAAAAGCGTTAATATGTTGTCATGGAAAATAAATACAATATGAAGTATCTTAAGTAAAAACCAATACGATTTTCACTTATTTTTTCATAATCAAACATATTTTCCACTTCAGTAGTACCATTACATTTCCTTCTTTTCCCTGGAAACCCCATACTTTTGATGGTCGTCGCCATAGTAAAGAATGATCAGTAAGGCAAGCCCTTTTAAATGAGATATGTCTCAAGTCTGTTGACTAAGTTTCAATTTTGGGGACGCCAGTTCCCATCGTCCTTTATTTAAAACTTAATGACATCGCTCAAGTGATTACTACCAATAGGTAGGTAGGTAGGTTATAGGTACAGTAGTCCAGGCACCCTATTATTAAAATAGAAGGTCCGATAGTAGATTTAATAGTCGGTAAATATCAAATTTTTACCGGGTTCTTATAAATTGTTTTTAGTCCCAATCAGTCGAGCTTTTATGATACATTATTATTATGTAAAGCTGTATACAAACAGTTCTAAGCAAATAACTAAAAAATTGCCACATTAATTAATTTAATTTAATTTATTATGTATCTGTAATCAGCCTTTCGGCTATAAGGAAATGTACTTTTTGGGTCATGGCGTGGTTATGCAGGGCTCCAGTGAGGACAGTATATATGGTAATTATTTATTTAGCTCGAGGATGTGGTGCCTTTTGTCAAATAGCACAAAGCGCCTTGGGTTAAGTTTACGGTCGACCGATTTGGATGGTTTTTAAGTCTGTCCTTGTATGAATTTTCTGTCATCATTAGCTTTATTATTCTACTTAAATTTTAATTGCTCGTGGATTTCTGCATTGGTGATGAACCATGGGGCATTGGAAATTGACTTCAGAATTAAGTTTTGTAATCGTTGCACTATGTTGATGTTTGAATCGGAGGCCCATCGCTATATCCGTAGGTCCATATTGGTTTTATCACAGCTTTGTTAACCAGTAACTGGTTCTCGGGTGAGAGTTTATACTTTCTTCTCAGCAACCAGTACAAATTCCTAAAAGTGATATTGGTCTCTCTTGGCTTAGATGTGGGTTTTCCAAGTTATTCGCCTGTCCAAGCGCATACCCAGGTACTTCACAACGTCTTTGTGTGGCAAGTCATGGCTTCCCAGCTTAACCGCACCTTTCCAGAGTGTGAATGTTACTTGCGTGGATTTTAATAAGCTTGCAGCAATTCTCCACTTCTCAAGCCAGTCATCTATTAAGTATAGTGCCTCTTGCAGCTTTCTCGAGGCTTCTATTAAAAAAAAAAAAAAAAAAAATTTATTCAAAAATATAAGATACAACGTTTACAGTTTTCCTTAAATCTACGTCAAGTTCACGATGATTTGTGCCTGAACTAGGAAGTCCTGTGTTTCAGGCGATTGGAGGTAACTTTGGTTGACATAATAATCACATAGCTTAATAATATATTTGGTAACAAGGTATATAAAAAAAATATAGTATCTTAACCTAGCTAACTAAAATAAAATAAAAATAAAAAAATAACAATATGAACAATATTTACTTTAGCACAAGTAATAACTTCTCTGTATCTTCATAGGACATAGTTTGAAGAGCTTCCTTAAGGATTTTCTTGCAGTTACTGTGGTTTAAGGAGTAGATGTTTCCTTTTTCATTTAGCCTGTTATAGAGTAGCGGTCCGAGGTACATATAAAACTTGGCTGTGAAAGCATGTTTTGTACTTTTTTGAGGGCAAACTATATCTTTCCGTCTTTTTTTAGTAAAATCAGTGCTGTATGGAAGTGCTGCGTGTTGTTTTAGTACAGTGCTCATAATAAATAACTGTCGAACTGTTAGTACTTCACAAGATTTATACAGGAGGTTAGTGGGGAAAAGGAAAAGGCGGCAAGTAGCCACCTTGAGAATAGCTCTTTGAGGTCTTTCAATGGGCAATAACAGACCTTTACTCACCCCACCCCATGAGGTAATACAGTAAGTCAGAATTGACTGACAAAGAGCAAAATATACTTGCCTCAGCATTTTTGGATCTGTAATAAATCGTAACTTTTTGAATACGAATATCAGCTTACGAATTCTATTATTTAGAGCTTCCATATGTGGTTTAAAGGAAAGGGTTTCATCTATTATAATACCTAGGTATTTTATTTTATCAGTCTTTTTAATATTGGGACACTTACACCTGTCATCTGCTGGTTCTGGGCAACAATGAGCATGCAACGCTGTGGGGATATTCGATATATGCTTGCGCATCGAAAACTTAATGTATTTTGTCTTTTCTGCATTTAGAGTTAGTAAGTTATTTTTAAGCCATTTATTTACAATATTAAATCCGTGTTGTGCAAGATTGTAGACTTCGTTTTCTGAGTCAGCCGAAAAAAGTAAAGCAGTGTCATCAGCGTAAGCTATGATAGTGCCATGCTCTAGCTTTAGATTGCAAAGGTCATTTATGTAGATCAAAAACAAAGTGGGCCCTAGAACACTTCCTTGGGGAACACCAAAAAATGTGTTTTTTTGAACCTCGCTTAGAACATCGCCAATCTTTACGCACTGGGATCGATCTTCTAAATAACTTTTGAATATTTTCAGCTGGGTGCCTAATGCCTGGTGCCTATTGGGTCTTTGTTGCTGGTTAAATTGGCCATCGGGAGTCATCGGCAAAAGTAGCAATTGTAACATTTGGAATTTGTAGTATATCTGCTGTGAAGATAGTGTAGAGAACGGGACCCAGAGCAGAGCCTTGTGGAACTCCTGCTCTTATTTCATGAAACTCAGAGTAGCTATCCTCTTCTCTTATTTGGAACAGGCGATGTGTTAGGTAGGACTCGGGAATCCTATAGATACTGTGAGGTAAGTTTGTTTTAATTTTGAAGAGTAGGCCCTTATGTCATACGCGGTCAAATGCCTGTTGCTCATTTAAGAATGCAGAAACGCAACATTCTCCTAGCTCAAGTGATTGTCGTATTTTGTTGCATACTCGATGGACCTGCTCTATTGTGGAATGCCTCTCACAGAACCTAAACTGATGATCAGGTATCACATTTCTCTTTGCTATTAGTCAAGCCGCGGTAGGATTAGCTTTTCCAACAATTTTGAGTTGATGGGCAACAGGCTGATTGATCTGTACGAAGTGACCTAATTCTCTGGTTTTTCATGATTGTATATTTTAATTTGTGATACTTTCTACTGCGAAGGGAAATAGCCCACTCTTAGGATTGCATTAAAAACACTGTTAGAAAAATAATAGCCGGTCTTGGCAACTCAATTAATACTTTTTGTAATAAGATCTTTTTATCTGTGTTATCACTTTCTGAAGTGTTACTGGTTTGGGTGGCTCCATTTGAAAGGCTTGTTTTAGAGTTTCATCTATAACTGAGTCTATGTCACTAGTCTGGTTCCTCGGTTCATTTGGGACAAGTACAGCAGCCAGATGTTTAGCGAACGCGTTTGATTTTTGCTCACCCGTTCTCGCCCATTGATTATTGTTAAATTTTAGTGAAGGTTTCACTTCTTTGGGTTTGGTCATATTTTACATTATATTTCCATAAGGAATAATTCGTGGCAGACGGGGCTGTTAGGCTTTCTAATTGTGGTTCCAGAGATTAGTCAGTAAAAGTCTGACACTCCCTCCCGCTCCGCCCAGAGCGGGAGAAGTTATTTGATAATTTCCCACCAAAAAAAAAATGGTAAGGTCCTCTGCTTCTTTGAGTGCCGATTTAAGCTATTTTGTAATTTTATTGGACTTTTTCTTGTCATCGGGGTGTTTTTGCTTGTGTGTCTGAAAGTGTGCCATGAATAAAGTTGAGTGCAGTTTTTTTTTAAATATTTAAGTATGAAACATTAATTTTACTAATAACAGTTTATTGTTTTAGCTGCTACAATAGAACGACTCGCCTCTGAGATCCGCATCCATGCCATTGCGCCGCGCATGCGTACTTTGTACCACTACAGTAGATTTAATACTTAGATTTAGTGGCAACTTTAAGATTTTGTTATATAGAAATCGCGTACGTGTTCTGCTCCTTATATCGATAAAAACAAACTTAATTCTGAACACTGCTTTATTTAAAATGATTGGAGACACATTGGTGATCTGAAGGACTTATTGAAACTAGTTTACACCTAACATTGTGTTCAGAAAATACAATAATATAAGGTACAGAATCACATGAAAATTTTTTACAAAATTTTCACCAGTTTTCAACGTAGATATTAGAAATCAATCATGAAAGAATCTCTCGTTTGATATTGTTGTAATATTATTTTATTTCAATTTAGTTGAAAGTATTATTCTTCCTTTAGATGTAGTTCGCTTGAAACAATTGGTGCCTAAACCTTTCCGTTTTATATTATGCCTACTTATATGTATTTTTGTTCTCTTATAGATAGTTACTGATAATACAATAAGAAATAATAATGTACATACTAATGATGTCGACATATTATCATGTAATAATACTAGAAACCAGCTAATCAAGAGAAATATTTTTATCCTAAAAAACACATTTTAACCCCCCGGTTGCTCACTACACCCAATATACATATTTAAAATACGTATATATTTTTATGTTTAATCTTATAAGCTTTTTCTTATAAAAAACTAGCCTGTAAATAGTTTGATTTCCGTGTATATTTCTGTAAAGGAAATACAAAACTTATTTATTTATTCACCTATTATGACTGTCCTATGCTAACTTACATAATTTAGATTTTATTACTTTTTTGGTGATACTAGCTGTATTATTAAGTGTTTTTTTTTAAATTATAATTATTACTTTTATTATTATAATAATTTAAATGATCTCGCCACTCCTAGATATTCCACATACATATTTTTTTAATTATGTTATGTATAATCGTAAAGTAACTTATACATTTACCTACCTTAAACTTGCTACCTGTATAATATTAACCGCTTCTAAACTTCGCCTAAGCAAATGCTTGAAAGAGACTGAAGTAAAGCATTTTAATTATACTTTTGAATATTACTCACTCATTTTAAGATAATCAAGAGCACACTTTTGTTTATTTGTTTTAAAATATTTGTAATATAAAAAGTTTGTTAAATAAAATTCTTGATAAAAATTGTGTAATTATTTATTACAATGGATTGTATAAAATTGCCAGTCTTTATATTTAATTACTTACATAAATATTTTATACAAATATGTGTAGGTACTTAACGCATATTGTCGTTACGTTATTCGAATTGGTTTATGAGTGTATACGGGGTTTCCCGATTCTTAAAAGGCTCAACCAAGCCTTTGCACAATGGTGTCACAAGCCTTAAGCGTATCGTACATACTCATAAGCACAAACCTTACATTACACCCGAAATTCACAGTATAAACATTATCAAAAAGCCAGCAAATAGGTAAATGCTTCCGCCGACTTTCAAAATCTACTGTACTCTACCCAATAGAAATATAATTTAACTGAGATATTTACAAAACGCTTATATAGGTGTTACAGGACGATTGACATTCCATAAACCACGTAAAGAGTATCATGTTTTTTACCCGTATACAAAAAATTTATCAAATCCAATGAATACTTTAGCCACAGGAAATTATTTTCCATTTTGTTATTTTTCAACATGATGTAGATCTGAGTCCGTTATAATAGGTAAACATTATGCATTAGTGGTGCCTATGCACCACTAATGCATAATTTGCGTAAGTTCATTGGATTTTATTTATTTTTTGTATATGGGTGGAGAACATGATACTCTTTACGTGGTTTATAGGATGTCGGTCGTCCTGTAACACCTTGTATAAGGTGTTTAAAAATTCACCTTAACAACTTTTAGGAGTGCTTTAGATTATCGAACTGAATAACTTTTACAATGGGACCATCTTTGAAATCCCAAAAAAAGAATCAGCTGTTCCATACTAAAGTTTATACCTACTATTTTAAACTGTATGGAACAGCTGTTTATTTTTCGTGATTTCAAAGTTGGTCCCATAGTAAAAGTTATTTGGTTCGATGGTCTAAAGCACTCCTTAAAGTTTGTCGGGTTAATTTTTAAATACCAAGTACAGTTTGCGTCAAATAACTTTGCCGCTCTGAAGTAGGTACAAATCATTGCGCAGTAGTCAATCTTACGAATAAAACAGCAGCGCGCATGTGCAGCTAGCGGAGCAAATGGCGGGCAACAGCATTGTATTTCTGTCTTTGTCGTTCGTATACGTCCGATGCTTGCTTGTGTTCCGCTCGCACAGTACGGTAGGCTGTCGATACCAAAAGTGTTACGCGTTTACATTGTTTTTAGTTTGATGTTTTTTGTTATTTCTTATTGTGTTTGTTATGGTTGCCTTTGCTTTGTTATTGTTACTGGTTTACGTTGTACTCTGAGTTTTGTGAAAGAAATGCCAAAACGGAACACTGTTTTACGCCGTCAGACGAGAAAAATAATTCATAATGGTAGGCGAACACTTTTTTACGCGATGGTATTTGCGCGGTCGTGCGGAAAGCCTAGCTTCAGAGCGGCAAAGTTATTTGACGCGAACTGTATATTATTTAGTTACATACATTGTTCGTGGCTTACAGTCTCACACGTACTTGACGCCTTTCCACACGGAGTTGCCTTCCATGACGCACTTGCACCCGCAGCCGGTTGGACACGTGTCGTGTTGGGAGAACCTGAGGAGGTACACACTGGTGAGAAGTTGATCTTGTAAAAATTGGTCACAGTTTCTCTTTTTTTGTATATTAGTTGTAAGTCCGTGGTTTCGAATACATCCTAAGGGCGTTATCATACTAGCGGATTGCGAGCGTTTTCAAAGCGGAGCGGGCGCAACAAGATCGCCGTGAATACAGTCTTGTACAAACGCCAGCCCGGCCGCCCCACCTCACTTTCTTCTTCCTCACATCCGAGATGTCCTCGCTGCGCAGCCGCGGCGTGTTCGCGACGCATGCACTGCGCGTCCGCTCCGCCCCGCAGCCGCTTCCAAACCACTAGTATGATAAGGCCTTTAGTCGTGATGATGTTTATTTACTAAACTATTGATCAATTATTTACATATAAAAATATTACATATAGGTCCACGAGTATTACGTCATTAGACCCGTTTTATCTAAGCGTAAAACGTGTTTTAAATTTAAACCGTATTTACTGCAACCCGAAATGGCATCTTTGCCACCTACTCCGTTGATGCCAAATAAGGTATTTTTTAACGTCGGAGTCGACCTCGCGGGTCCATTTTTAATTAAAGAAAGCTCTTAATGCTAAAGTGACAAAAGCGTATTTAGCACTGTTTGTCTGCTTTTCAACAAAAGCAGTACATCTGGAAGTAGTATCTTCACTCTCTGGCGACTGTTTCCTTGCGTGCTTAGACAGATTCGTAGCTCGTAGAGGTCTATGCGCTGTTCTCTATTCTGACTGTGGTAAGTACTAGTTTGCTTGGCAAGTAATCATCTTTCTGAAATCCAAAGGTTCCTGCGTGAGAGTCAAGATGACATTTGGGATGACTGCTCTAAAAGGCAGATTGATTTGAAATTTTATGTCCCCAGTGCCATATACCCATAGGGCTCTGGGAATCTGGCATAAAGTCAGAAAAATATCACTTAGTACGAAGTGTAGGGAAAAGTCCTTAACGTTTGAGGAGCTTTCCACGATATTTTGTACGGCAGAAGCCATTTTAAATTCGCGTCACTTGTGTCGCTAGCAATACCCAACGAATTTAACGTCTTAACCGTCAGACACTTTCTCATTGGTCGAAGCTTGACCTCTATACCCGAATATGACGTTTAAGAGGTAAATATTAACAGATTGTCACGTTGGCAGTATATTCAGTGGTGTTCTCAACTTTTCTGGAAACGTTGGAGTCACGAATATTTAAACACTCTTCAGCAGAAAGCTGAAGACTGGTTTGTCTTCCTCTGTTAGGGCGCCGGGCGCGTCGATTAGCCCCGCGAGTATCGCGATCTATAAAATGGCGGTTTGGCTTCCCCTTTTCTTAAACTCATATTTATTTATGCGACAAGTGTGTGGAGTGTATGGAAAATGAATAACGGCTTTATACTGTAGTTACAAAACTATATTATAAGACTAACAATATTTTTGGAAGAATAGTTCTGATACAATTAGTTCCACCGTTCCGTCCACCACGATTTTGTCACAGTGTTCTCACTCAAACTAACTTCACTTCACATACATTCTCTTTGCCTGGCGACACCGTCCGCTGAGGAGGCGCCACAGTCCGCGCGGCCCTCGCTAGATGGCGTTCGCAGATCAAAAAACATCCTCTAACACTTTTTTTTTTTGGGTGGGAAATTTTCAAATAACTTCTCCCGCTCTGGGCGGAGCGGAAGGGCGTGTCAGACTGTTACTGACTAAAACCTACCCGCGTTCCTTCCATTGCCTGTGTGCCAGGGCCACGATATCCCTTTCGTACAAACTCGCAACCCTGGCAGGCATTGGCCCTAACGGACTCCATCAGTTGTTGCTGACATCTCTTTGAGGAGCGCGTGGAACACAACGCGCCGTCGACCCGGGCCTGGTCCTTATCGAACGGCGAGCTACCCATCGCTCAGAGTCCGCAAGTCCGCGTCTACGGTGACCGGAAATCAGCTTGCGACTCCCGACGCCCATGGCGTCTCCTGCGGCGACTAGGGGCGCGAGGGCGCGAACCTTGCTTCTCCCTCACGCGTTCCGCCACCTCCTTCGCGAGCATTACTGCTTCGCAGAAGGAGGTGACTGCCTCCCATGCATCTCGCTCCGAACCATGGCCTGAAGAACCAGGGCCGGACGCGAGAGATCGCCGCCGCCGATCGCCTCCGTGAGGACACGGCGGCCCAAGCCTGGCATACCACCACCGTATGCTCCACCATGTCCTCCGGGCGATCCACACAGTGGTGGAACCGGGGCGTTTCCTCCTGCTTTATCCTTAACAGGAACCTCCCAAAACATCCGTGTCCGGTGCGTCATGCGGAAGGTGAGGACGCCGTGGCGCCTCTCTAGCCACTCCTCAAAGTGGGGACTTAATGCCACAATTTTGGCGTGCCCAGCGCTGGGTTGCGACAATCGCACTCTTCATACCGCCATGAGATCCCGCCGGAGCTCTGTCCGCTGTACCGTGATTTCTCGCGGCAGCGGAAGTTCGCCTTCTCGCGCCACTCCCAGATGTGCGCGAAGACTTTTGTCTCCAGATCCCATGGCGGTAGTCCGGCAAGAAGGCTCGCTGCCTCACGGAAGACCGTGCGGTATCCTCGGACTAGCCTTACGGTACGCAGTCCATTTGGGACGCGTTCAAACGGCGGGCTGGTCGCAGCCTTAAAGATCGCGCCCACACCGGTGCCCCGTAAAGGGCCATGGACCGCACGATCCCTGCGTAGAGCCTCACGCAATGGTTTGAAATTTAGTGATAATAAAAACTAATGTTAATATTCCCCACTGTGGTTGGCCTGTCGGCAAAATAGAAAAATTACACCCAGGTCCCGATGGAATAGTTCGGTGTGTGACGCTGCGCACCGAGAAAAGTGTCTTACAAAAACCAACCAATAAACTCTGCCTATTACCTTATACCAACTAGATTCAAACAAAACGTTTTTAGCTTTGTGTTTATTTTAGGGCTCAATCCCAAAACCTGCGTAGTTTTTCAATCGATAAATTAAGATTTTGCGAACTATCACACTAATATTATAAAGGCGAAAGTTTGTGAGTGTGTTTGTTACTTATTCACGCTCAAACAGCTGGGCCAATTATGATAACATTTTAGTATGGAGTTATAGAGTATTAGTATGGAGGTAGCTGACACCCTGGATTAACATATAGGCTACTTTTTAACCCGACATTCCTACGGGATCGAGACATAAGCGTGTGAAACCGCGGGGCGCAGCCAGTTATTATTATAATTTCGTCTTTGCCATATCTCGGCAGCCTGGGGTCCCGGAGCTTTGGAAGCCGTACGAGGGGCCAAAGCCAACTCGCAGAGGCCCGTTAGAGGTTTTTAATGAAATGAGGCACTATTATTAAGTGGATATAGTTTTTCGCTAATAACATAACCAAAAACTGTTTAAATAATACTCGGAATACCATTCTTGATTACTAACGGTTTATCTCTAATGATATCTGGAATTATGTCGTTACCTAACAAAATATCTATTCGCGAACGCTTAAAAAAAATTGCATCCGCTAACATAAAAGTGTCATACTCGTTAAAGACATTATCTGTGAATATATTAGGCATATCAGCGGTTAAGGAAATCCGCCGTCGTACTGGTATGACCAAAAGTGCAATGACCAGTCTGGGGTAATTTTTTAACAACCGTGGCATCCGTCGGAATAACAAAATACGACTTATCTTTATATACGATATATCTTTCGAGATGTGGTGTTGGCGTAGGCTACTTCGTATACTAAAGACCACCATGAGAACTAATGAATCCATACTGGAGAAACTCAACATCAACAGGCGGCTGTGATCTGTAATATGCAAGGAGCGTGCCCTCAGCTTTTTCGGACATATTATGCGTACACCTAAGCATGGTCTGGAAGGGCTTATGATACTGGGCTGAGTGGAATGAAAATACGCTCAAGGCAGAGCACCGGCAAGATGGTCAAACACGATCAAGAAGGCTACTGGAGGCAGCATTTACCGAGCGGGCCACACTGCAGAAGACCGCATTACTTGGAGACGCGTCATAATTATGTGGTCGCAATCCCCAGCAATGAGGGAACGAAGAAGAACCATGCCTTGATTTTTGACTATTCCCGCACCTTTACCGTGAATGGTAAAAGGATTTTTTATACGTTGTAATCTTAGTTTCTGAGCACATTCAGTAGTTACAAAATAACTCTAACCGCCGGAATCGATGACTGCACGGCAGTATATTGACCAACACAGTCAATTACACGCGTGTGTATTACCTAACACTACTCTGTATTCGCAGTTACTACTGTCTACTTATTAATGCTTTTCATTCTGTTGGCTATTTAGCCAAAAACACTAAGTTATGACGACGACGAAAAAAGAACGGCTTCCTCTAATAATAATTTTTTGTGCCTAAATAGCTAATGACGCGGTCAAATCCTGAGGGATATTATTATCACGCACTACTTGAATTTGTGTTTTAAAAATGTTTTCGTTGTTAAGATCGCAGCGCAATGCAAACCCGTCAAATTCAAGTAAGTATCTCACCAGTGCAGCATGTGCATGGCGTGTCCGGCGTGCGCGCAGTAGTGGCAGGCGGCTGCCAGGCCGCGCACGGGGCGCGCGCACACGGCACAGCGCAGCGCCAGGCGCGCGCACAGCGTGCACACCGCGCCGCGCGCCGCCGCGCCGCAGCGGAAGCACTCCGCCGCTAGCTCCGGCCCGCGCCCTGGGGAGTTGCCGCTCCCGTCCACTACTAGCTTCAGCACCTACGGCAATGAATCGAGATGAGTTTCAATACTCAGGGCTGTTTGAACGCAATCAGCACATCTACCCTGCATTCAAGAGCTTTCAGTATCAATACGTATCCCCACAATGATGACACTGACAGCTCATAAGCGCGGTTTAGATGTGCTGTCAGTTTCATTGGCGAAATTCAACCTCAATCATATAATGCATTCCACAATGTATACTTACTATATAAAAAAATAACTTATCAGAAAGAAAGAAAGAATAACGTTTATTTGGGCACAATTTGTGTCAGTATCAGTCTTCTTTACTGTAATAATAATAAGCCTTTATTTACCGATAAACTAAAATGAATTACAAAATAAAATAAATTAAGCAAAACATAACTAAGTATTGCATACTATTGAGTATCCATCTGTTATAGTCTCGTGTGTCTCTAGCCCACAGAGCACCAGCTGTCTCCACTATGTCGTCGTCCCAGCGTGACCCCCTTCTTTTCGATACATCTCTAATTTGCCATTCCGCCGTCACAGCTTTAGACCACTTATTGTTCCTATCGCGGAGCATATGACCAACCCATTTCCATTTCAGTTTTTTTGTATAAATGGTCACCTTGTCATACTACTCTAAGAATCGGAAATTCTTCTCCTATAGTTTCGAGTTCTATCTGAGCAGAATTTGTGTACATATTTTTAATGATTCGGATATACTTCTGTTCTATCCCTTGGTGTTTTAATGCTTTCCAAATGCTTTTGTGGTCTAATGAATCAAAAGCTTTACAAATCTATACATGTATAATAGATTTGGTTTGGTTTTTGTGTATGTATAATAGATTTGTTGTATTCTTGTACTTTTTCTATTAGTTGTTTAATTATATGTACATAATTATGTGATCTGTCGTTGAAAAGCTGAAACCTGCCTGTTCCTCGGGTTGCTGTTCGTCGAGTTTCACTGTTACTCAAATATGAATGTTTTTTGAAGAAAACACTTTGTACAGGTTCGACATTAAACTTATAGGTTTGTAATTTCCGAATCAATTTTTTTCGTCTTTTTTGTGTATTACTCGTAGTACTAAAGTTGTCAAAAAATAATAGGCCCGTTTTGACATTTAACTTGAATCGATTTATCGTGGGTATCTTCACTAGTTACGTCGCGATGGTCAATAGCGACGTAACTAGTGAAGTAACACATAAAACATACGACTCGCCTCAGCCTATCATTGCCTGCCCATTGTTATTTCTGTTACTTACACCAAACTTGCCATTGATTCTATCCTCATAAGGTTTCCTATTTTACCGTTGAAGTCTCCCATGACTATAACGTTTTTGTGTGTGTTTTATTTATTTTATATTATATTTTTTATTTATATTTCTTATTATTAGAAGTTTATTTCCATGGGGTGGTGGTCACAAGTCTCCACGGTGACCGGCCGGTATGGGGATTTTTTTGTTGTTGTGTGTTTGCTATTTTATCGTTTTTATCTTATGTTCTGATACCGAAGTGCGCTAATTCCAAATTTTCTTTAATTTCAGTTACCTAGTGACTTTGATCATGCTCTGTACATATTTTCAAAATCAAAAACATTTCTAAAGTTAGGCTTTATGGAGGCATTGTTTCTTGTATAGAAACAATGCCTCCATAAAGCCGTTTTGTCTTGTTTTAACAAGTTTATCTTCCATATGGTAAGATATAGGAACTATATCTAATGATATTAGGGTTCCGTAGGATTATCGACTAAGACTGTGCAGTTGGCGTCAAAAATATGGGAAGAAACATACTGGAAGTAAAAATGTATGCCATTGACAAAAAGGGCAGACTGGATATTGCACAACCCTCAGACGACTAACCATAATAGCGGCACGATTCTCATCGCCTATTTATCAAAAATAACAAGACTTTTTGGCAGATAACATTAATAATAAAATTCTCTTGTCGTAAAAATGATCTCTAAAATGAACCCTACAAAGCATTTGCCATCGTACTCACCTCAGTCTTCTTATAAATCAACTGCCAGCGGTGTAAGATGTCCGCGTAGACTCGTTTAAAGCAATGATACAGATGTACTGTTGCTTCATCGAGCACGCACGACGAGGCTCGTTCAGACTTGGAGACGGTTGAGTCCGTATAGAAGTTCTCGGCTTCTGAACATGAGTTGCTGCGGACGATCGGAAGCGTCCAGCCGTCCGCACTGATCTCGCTGTATTGATTCACTGTACTGTATGGGGATGTGCCGTTACCCTACAATAGAGAATACTTTTTTATACAGGTGTAATTTTAATACAGGCTGATTTTGTAATCTGTAATTATTAAGGGGTGATTCTACCCGAAGACTTTATAAATAAATAATAAATAAACGTTTAAATAAATAAACTACGATATAATTATGAACAATGTATACGCCGTTGGTCAATGACGTATTATAAATAGACGCGTCATACACGAACCTTAGTGCAGTCAAAAATAGCGTAAGCCATGATTGTACTTGCATACAATCATACAGCGCGTGAAGAAAAGGAAAGACCTATAAAGATATCTGTTGTTAGAAAGAGATGACCCTACATATTTAGTTACGTCACTAGCTGCTGCATGTTCATTGGCGCGTACGTAATAATAATAAATATTATTGTAAATGCCAGGCAATTGCCTGCCACTATGGCAACTATGGCAATTACTTTGCCATTATTAAGCGCAGGTAACGCATCTAAAAGTAATACATCATAGCTGTTGGTGTATTTATTTTAAATAAACAACTTTCACAATGATGGAAAAAAAAATATTAATTATATCACACACAAATCATAACCCATATATGATGTTGTGCAGAGATAACCCGCAATACACAATAGTTCTATTGCCTAGAATACTTACATAACTAGATGTGCTGATAGTGGACTGTGAACTAGAATTGCTGGTATCATTGAATACAGAGAAGGCACATGCTAACATTGCCGCCATCTGCAGGTTCGACGCTTTGGCATAGTGAGATATTCTGTAACAAAGATGACAACGTTTATTAAGAGCCAACTAGTCGCGGGCTCGAACTCACTGGCGGGCGCGGCCAAAAAGCACGCTGTCTCGCCTAGCATCGTGTCCGACAGAGATAGCACCAGTGATGAGCAGTTAGAAGCTAGTCTACACGCATAACGTCTAGTCGCACGCACACAAACAGAGTGCACGACGATTCATACTAAACCGCGCGCGTAAAAATCTACGAAAACTCCTTTGGAAGGTGGGGTTTTAGGAAAAAACTACTGCATAAATCAATTACGAATAAAGTTTATTATAATCTTCGACAATTGAGCTTTGTCGGAACGAGCTTTATTTTTGAGATTTTATACTTCTTTTATTACTTATTTACGCCCAAAGTTGCGTTAAAATTACCAGGAAAAACGAATCTTTGTTGGCTCATAACTTTTTAATGCCTTTGTTTTTTACTATTCTGCTTCTGTACAGACAAAATTAATAATAAGACAAAACGATATCATGTTTTACTTTAGATGTACAATGTGTAACAGTGGAGTAAAACTCCCCCGAAATTTGTATGGAAAAAGTATCGACTAGTTGCGCCATAAGATGTAAACTAAAAGTTTTGAAAGAATTACGTACTCAATTAATCTTAAAATGAATGTAAAACATCGTTCTGTCTCTGTCATCTTCAAACGATTAACAGAAACAGATCGTTTTAACGTGCTATGTTCATCAGTCGTGCTTGCTATCAAGCCTATGTTAACCTAACAAGCCTGAACCAATGAGGTGATAATAATAATACATTATGATACAAGTGTGAAATGATCAATTCACGCGTTGCATACGATGATATTTTTCGACACACTTGCGAGGAAAAAGCAGACTTTTTGATAATAATTAAACACACCATGAAAACGTTAACAAATATTTATGGAAAAAGGCGCGCTGGTTTTGCTTTTTGCGCGCATCGTTCTAGCGATGCGGGCGCAGGTGAAAATAAAGGCACTGGCAAAACCACTAAACAGCCTATATAAAAAAAAAACAAAATATTCTTTTGAATACCTACGCAAATTATCCAATTATTACATATTAACCTTATGTAGTGAAACATTAATTTGATGAAATGATATTTTTTATGTTTTTTTTGTCGTATGACATATCTAACTTAAAATAGTTTATTTATTCACAAAGATATTAATTGCTTTTAGACATAAAAACTCTTTGCGGAGATTAAAAAAATATGTAAGTACTTAAAGTAAAAAACACTAAAGTTGTAATTAAAAGTAAAAAACATGTGTATAATAAGCTGAAATATAGACCTAAATGCGTTGACATAAGAGTCACTTTACAAAAAAGTGTATTGAAGAATTAATGATCTATTTTTGGTGGCTCTTTTATGAGTCGTAGGTCTCGAATGGTTAATGCAGTGGCGTATTTAAAGATTTGGCGATCCGGACCAATTTTAGCACCCTGGTTCGGTTTTTTTTAGATTTAGTTTAGTTAGGTTTTCTTTTTACCATTCATGCAGATGATATTGAAGTTACTTTGTCGACTTATATATAAAATCTTCAGAATGATTAAGAGATTACTAGGATGCGGAGCGAAGCGAAATAAAATTTCAGCATCCATTTCAGTTAGTTTTTGTTTTTCCATTCCTACATATAATATAGAGGTAACGGGGCGGCAGGCCAGAAAATGCTTGTATCAAGAAAATCGGCACTGGGTTAATTAATGAGTAAACTCACAGTGACTGCAGCAGGTTGCAGCACAGCGGGTGGCCGACCCAGCCCATGCTCTCCTCGCTGGACGCCAGGTGGTCACACATGCGTGCACGCAGCGACCGCGCGGTCAACGCAGCGAGGTTCCACGCGTGCGCTATCTCGGTCTCATCTTCTTCTGTTGCCAACTTCGCGTTTTTTTCGCACATTTCTGTTAAATATGTAATTTTTAGAGAGGTACATATAAGGGTAGATTCGGTACAGGCCGAGCAGCAAAGACGAATGTTATTTTGCTGAATTGTGCCTAATCATACCGACCGGAACAAGTGTGTAGCACGAACGACGTCGGGACCCAAAAAATAACGCAATTGGGAGCCGGCGCTGTCAGCGAACTTCTTTCTGTAAATTGACCCTTAGGAATCAGTTTAATAATTAAGATAGGTGGTACATACCAACAGGATTGTCAGCGTTGATGACATATTTCTCAGCGAGGTTCCGACTCAGCGGGAACAAGTTAGGGGCGGCGTACATGACGACGCGCGGCGCCACGCAGCCAGATATACTGCCGCGGCTACGCATACTTCCCGCACGGCGACCTTGCGCTTTCTACCGACAGAAAATTTTATATGAATGGTTTTTAGGGTTCCGTACCCAAACGGTAAAATGGGACCCTATTACTAAGACTCCGCGCTGTCCGTCTGTCACCAGGCTGTATCTCATGAACCGTGATATTTAGACAGTTGAAATTTTCACAGATGATGTATTTCTGTTGCCGCTATAACAACAAATACTAAAAAAACAGAACAAAATAAATATTTAAGGGTGCTCCCATACAACAGACATGATTTTTTTTTCCGTTTTTATAGATAATGGTACGGAACCCTTCGTGCGCGAGTCCGACTCGCACTCAGCCGGTTTTTAAGTTACCTACGCTACCTCTGCGACAAAGTAGGTATGGCGAAAGAGCGGCACCTACAATTATTATTAAATAACGGACGTAGTCGTAGTCGGTAACGTTTTCCAGAGAAATGGCCGCGTGAGGATAAAGAAAGCATGTAATATCTTGGAGATTCCTCCTTCTTCCAAAGTGCCAGTAGATGTTCGATAAAACCCTCCAAAAGAAGGATTTTCACACAAGTTAGCACTAATAAGCCACCACCACATGGCCACCGGGAGCTTTTACCATAACAAACTTACCCATCTATCTTGAAAATAGAACGTAGTAATTGAATTCGACGGATGACGATGATGCAGCTGCGGAAAACCGGACGCGTTCGTCGGGGACGGCGTCGTGGTCGCGTGGGGCGACACAGAGTTGTACCCAGTGGTGCCAAATAGTCCCGGAGTTAACGACAACGATGACATCGACCGCGGGGTCCCGGTCTCGTGTTTCAGGGACAATCGCCGCGCGTTCGGGGGACGGTTGAAGACAACTAGTGTGCTAACTCCGCACCACTTGGCCCCACAAGTTCTAGGGAATGGTATGCACGAGTCACCAGCGTTTTCACTCTCCGATTGACTTCTTTGACTTGATTTCATTGAGTCGGTATCGTCACTGGATTTCACTGGTATCTAGAATGTTATAATTATGTGATGCTTTTCTAATATTTGCAATGTTGTGCATTTTTGTAATAATAAATAAGTATTTAAATGTTAAACTAACTAAAGAATGTAGCTGTTATTAACATTTTAGGCATGCATATTTTATGGTTTTTCTATTCAAAATTGTAGAATTTATTGCAAGAAACGTAAGTAAATACCTCGTCAATAGATGTAGCTAACGTTTTCAAACAGTGCAACAGACATCTGTGCCCTTCTTTCTTCTTGCGGTAAGCAGTTCTATTGATAGACTGTAGAATTTTGATAGTAGTTGGGCTATCAACATTTGTTCCTGATAGCCAGGAGAACTTTGGTATAGTTTGTTCGGTAACGTTTCTAGGGAATGTGACTTGTAGGTTGGCGACGTAGCAGTTCCGTTCGGAGTGTATCTGGCACGTTCGCGTCTCAATGTTCATGTCCGTTACTTCTATGTTCGCCATCTCACGAATAGATTCGAACTCCTCGTCGATTGAAGTGTTTGTTTTATGCGGGAGTTTGTTCTGAAAAAATATGTTATGATTTTTGTATCTTTGAGGTTTTGGTAACTCTAAAGAATGTTGCATAGTCTACTCTGAATGAGCAGTAAAGCCTATGAATCAAAGTTTATGCATCATTATGCGTGACTCACTAGGCAACACGACACTGCTTACCAATGCAATATCTTGACCTTTGTTATCTCCCATAGACATATCGTTTGTAGACTCTGCTGTAGAAGCATAGCTAACATCTGAAATATAACCATTATGCTTTATAAATAAATTCAATTCAAGTTATGATTGCGATAACAATAAAGAAACTAAATTACTTACTGTCACTATTATTGTCTTCATCATTTTCACCATCATCAGGAAGATAATGGTTGCACATCTTTAATAAAGATGGGTGCATCGTCCACACTCTTAGTGACTGATCTCGTGCCCATGTCACCAGTTGATAGTTGGATGGGGACGTGTTTGGTCTCCAAACCATGGTCTGGACTGTGTCAGTGTGACCTACCAGCCTGTGTGTTAGTGCCCCTCCTACCCAGATGCCAATGACTCCTGCCTGTTCTACTCTGGGCATCCCTCCCCAACCTACTCCTATAGTTAGTAACCCACTTCCAAACGGAGTGTATATTGCCCGCCATACAGGGAAGTTCGTCATTATCACATTCTCAGGTCTTCTTGCATTATTAATGTCAAAATATTTGATGCTACCATCATGGCTTGAAGTAACCAGTTGATATTCATGGTGGGGACTCCAATCAACTCCATGGATTTTGCACAGATGAGCAGAAATGTAGTGAATAGGTGCAGAATGTTTGCGGTAATCCCAAATTTTGATGTCTCCATCATGGGCAGTGGCTACTATATGGGTTGCTACCTTGTTCCATTGCACTTGTGAAGCACCAGCTGGAACCATGAAAAGTTACATAATATATTTAATCATAATGTTATAACATTCCAAATTGAAATAAAAACAATCTATACTTGACTATTTGTTAATAAATTAGCCTTGTTGTAGTAACCCATAATGACATCAAGCATAGTACAATATAACACACTTACCAACAGCACACAATGAGACCACAGGTTTCCTGGCATCTCTTAAATCCCACAAATGAGTGAATGTATCAATAGAGCATGTGGCAATCAAGTTATGATCTTGTCTATGGAAGTGTGTATCACTGACCACTCTAGTGTGTCCACGGAGGGAACAGATGCAAGTAAGGTCATTCCCTCCGCGCCATTCATACACATCCACTCTTTGGTTACTCTGAAATTTTGTTACACAATTATTTACATTAGTATCAACTTTAGCTTTACAACATTAGGATGGTCTTATTAGAACACTACAGTAACATTATCTATGCATTATGTTAGCATCTCTGTTTGGTTCTCATAAAAGAGATTACCAAGATCAAGAAAAAAAAGATGCAATAAATATTATTTTTTTCTATTACAGAAAGCTCAATTCTCAATTATTTATTGCGTACCATAATTTGTATAGTTGGTAGGGAAATAATTATATTACACACAATTTATGGACCCTGTTGGGCACAGCATAGATCAAGTAGGAGAGAGGAGGAAGAACCTTGTTTAATGTGATAAATTGTATTATTAGTTAAGTAGTAAGTTATACTGTTAGCTGATCAGAACATTTATGTTTTATTTTTGTACATACCGCGATTGCGCAAAGTTTCTGACCATGGTACGACTGGCACCACTCGGCGCCGGCCGCATCATACTTGCTGTGACGAGGGTACTTCTTCACAATATCTCCCGAGTCGTCATCTTGCGTGAGCTGTTTGATCGCTAGCCATCGTCGCCCCGCTAATAGCACGTTGTTGCCCGAATAATCCACGGACATAGCCGTGGCTTGCAAGTCGCGATACTCCCATTTCATTATTTCTGAACTCCAGTGTATAGACATAATTAAGAACTATTTAATCAAAGTTGTTATACTTATCCACCTATTAAAGTTATTGTAATAGTGAAAACATTGTTTATTTATTTTTAACTTTTTCTTCCAAATCCCGACACTATTGACAATTTGATTTGACATTTTGACAATCAGCTGGAGATACGTTTCGTTTTATTTTGAGGATATTTTTGTTTCTGTAGATTTTGAGAGTTTTGAGACTGACAAAATAATTATTTCGATAAGCCGGAAAATTACGGAAAATTATTATTTTTTGAAGTGAAGTCTTCTCTATGCGCGTTGAGCGTTTTTTGGTAGAGGGAAAAGTTACGGGTTCGCGTCACCGACATGCCCGCGCCAACATGCTGTAGTAGTGAAGTTTGATGGGTTTAGGTAGTGAAAACAACGTAGATAAGCACATAGAATTTTTAATTTTGGTTTTTCTTGACACTATAGAAAATAACAGATAAAATGACACACATCATGTTCCTAACAAACATATTCAAAACATCCGTCATCTCCCATACCAGCCAGTCTGAGTAACGCTTGCAAACCTCTTCTTAACACTCCTCCTCAAGCGTTTCCCTCTGACTCACTCTTGCACACCCATCTCCTTACGACAAAACTCATGCTTACTCTTAGGCACAGGTTTTGTCATAATGTCAGCGACCATCACATTTGTTGCGAGATATTTCAATTTAATAATCTCCTTCTCTAAGGCCTCTCTAACAAAATGATATCGTAAATCGATATGCTTAGTCTGCTGATGGTGCACTGGGTTTTGTGCTATGGCCATTGCTGACTGACTATCCGTGTATACTGTGATAGCCTTTTCTTGGGTGTCCACCAGTTCCCCCAAGAACCTTCTCAAAAATATGGCATCTTTAGCAGCTTCCGATAAGCTGACATATTCAGCCTCTGCTGTTGATATGGCTATGCTTCTCTGCTTAGCACTCTGCCATGACACTGCTCCTCTTGCCAATGTGAAAACATTTCCGGAATAAGACTTTCTATCTATTATATTCCCTCCATGATCAGCATCAGAGAAACCTTGAATCTCTGTACTACAGGCATCATTTGAGTACACGAGTCCCATGTTCTTAGTACCTTTAAGGTACCTTAGAATCCTCTTGGCAGCACTCCAATGGATCTCTTCATAGCAGTTACAGAACTGACTCATAATATTCACAGCATGAGCTATGTCTGGTCGCGTACACACAGCTAAATACATCAGTGATCCTATCAACTCTCTGTAAGGTATTTTGTCACTCGGTATGTGTGAGCCCTCTGGCTTCTTGAAATGTTGACCAGGTACTGCAGGTGTGGCAACTGTCTTGCAGTCTTCCATGCCAAATCTGCGTAGAAGCTTCTCTATATACTCTTCTTGGTCAATCTTTATGTGGCCATTCTCTTGCTTTAGCCGCATCCCTAAAAATAATTCAGCTTTTCCTAAATCTTTCATCTCGAATTTGGACATAAGCTCTTTCTTGACCTTATGCATTTCTCTTGCATTGTTATAAAAGATTAGGATATCATCAACATAAACTGCAAGTATTGTCATATCATTCTCGATTCGCCTGGTGTAGACACATGGTTCATTCTTGCAACGGTGGAAATTCAGACTCTCTAGCTCTGAATGAAGTTTAGAATTCCATGAACGTGGCGCCTGTTTCAGTCCATAAAGAGATCTCTTCAATAAGCATACATGATCTTCCTTGCCTTTCTCTTCAAAATATGGTGGTTGTCGCATGTAAACCTCTTCATTTAAGTTCCCATTTAGAAACGCTGTCTTCACGTCCATGTGATTTATATGCAGATTCATCTGCGCTGCTAGTGCTATTAACAGCCTCAAAGAGCTATGACGCACAACCGGGGAAAACGTCTCATCGTAATCAATACCTTTTCTCTGTCTGAAGCCTCTTGCAACCAAACGAGCTTTATACCGAGTCTTATTTCCCGCCTCCTTTTTGATTCGGAACAACCATTTCGAATCAATAATGTTGCTCGCTTGGTTTGGCTCTACCAACACCCAGGTTTGATTTTTCTTTAATGCATCCAGCTCCTCCTGAATAGCAAGTTTCCACAGTTTTGCATCTTTTCTCGTCAGTGCCTCTTTAACTGTTATTGGATCTCTTTCTTCCACTATCGCTTCATAGGTGATATGATCCTTAAACTCCACAGGCTTTCTGTTCCTGAGTGGGTATCTTCTCTCTTCTACTACAGGTATTATTTCAACAGGTTGCTCTTCCTCCGGCCTCTCTTCAAATGATGTCCACTGTTCATCTTCCTCTTCCATAAATTCAGCGTCTCTAACATCATCTGTGTAATCTCTATCACGTTGAAGGTCGGTCTCTTCTTGATAAACGACTTTTCTCTCTTCATCATTCTCTAGATGAATTGTTGCAGTATTTCTTTTCTCTTCAGTCTTAGTCAAATTATGGTTCATCTGGTTTTCGAAAAATGCCACATCTCTCGCTCTATGAAGCTCTCCGTTCATAGGGTTGACTAATCTGTAACCTTTCGATTCTTCACAGTATCCTACAAATACTAGCTCTTTACTCCTTGCATCCCATTTGGTTCTCTTTTCATCTGGGATATGCATAAAGGCTCTGCAACCAAACACACGAAGATTAGACAAATCTATTTTATGGTCACTCCAAACCTCCTCGGGTGTCTTGTTCTTCACTGCGATGGTGGGACTCCTGTTTTTCAAATACACCGCTGTATTTACAGCTTCAGCCCAGAATCGAACGGGAAGACCTGCTTCTTGAAGCATTGTTCGTGCTTTTTCCCCTATGGTACGATTGGCTCTCTCCGCTACACCATTTTGTTGAGGTGTGTAAGCAATCGTAAGCTGGTGCTTAACACCGTGTTCTCTCAAGAACTCATCAAACCTTTTATTACAATATTCGCGCCCATTGTCGGTTCTTAGAACCTTCAGCTTCTTACCTGTTTGTGTCTCAGCAAAACTCTTGAACTCCTTCATCTTCTCAAAGGCTTCACTCTTTTGCTTTATAAAGAATACGAAAGTTTTACGCGAAAAGTCATCGATAAAAGTAATATAATATCTAAAACCTCCAAAAGAATTCTCACTCATTGGTCCACTAATATCCGAATGTACCAATTCTAATAAACTTTTGGCTCGCGTCGCTTTATTCCTCTCAAACGGTTGCCGCGTTTGTTTTCCCATTAGACAAGCTACACAGTCTAATTTATCGTTATGTTCAAACTTTACCCCAGTTGCCATTTTATCTCTCAATAGTGTCAAATTCCGTATACCCAAGTGTGCCATTCTCTTATGCCATAGCTCCATTGATGCTGTAGTCGCTATTGCACAGACCTGCTGAGAAGGAGATTTAATTTTATACACACCCTTATCAAGCAAACCTGTCACACATGGTTGTCCTCTCGACGTATACTCACACTCATTGAATATCTCACAACCTCTGTTGGTAAAAACAATAACATTACCTTTTTTAACAATACTACTAACACTCAGTAGGTTCGATGTCAGTTCTGGTACGTACAACACATTCTCAATGTTCAGATGCTCATCTGTTACATTACCATATCCCTTTCCATACATCTTACCTCCATTTGCACAAAACACTTCAACCTCACGACTTGCCGCCGCAAATTTACTCATCCAGTCTTTTCTGCTACTCATATGCATCGACGCTCCTGAATCAATAACCCATGCATCATCTGCTTGCTTCTCTTGACTTCTCGTATCAAGCGCTATCGCCGTCGCTGTTGCTGTCTCCGTCGCCGTCTCAGTCGGTGTTGCAGTTACCATATTAACCGCCTTCGCCTTCCGCTTCGGATTATCCGGACAGTCACGAGCTTTATGCGATCCATCGCAAATGAAACATCTTATTTTCTTTTCTTTGTCTTTATTCCTCTGAACAAACTTTATCTGATTCTGATTCTTCATCTTAGCCGTAAGTGCAGCACTCGTCGAATTACTGGAACTTGCGCAAGATGTGCCTTGGTCCAATTGCAACAGTTTCGTTTTAACATAGTCTGTTGTCAGCTCAACATTAGTGTTCTCCAACGCTAATCTCATCGGATTATACTCCTCCGGTAGTCCTTGCAACATCAGCGCCGCTAACAGCTCATCGTCAACTTCTTTTCCGATATCCCTCAGCTGCTGTGCTACTGACATTAGCGCAGTCACATAGTCTCTCATAGATGTGAACTGCTCAAGTTTTAGGCTTACTAGCTTTGATAAAAGTCTGCATCGGTTATTTAGTCCTTTATCCTCAAAAGCTGACCTTAAAGACTCCCACGCCTCCTTTGCCGTTTTCGCATGTCTCACGTGAATCAGGCAATGCGGTTGTATCATCATACATATCCTGGCTCTCGCTTTTTGGTCTCTCTTTAAGCCAAATACATCTGTACTCTCTGGTGTCTCCTGAGTATATTCCCACAGATCATCATGGATTAAATACAACTCTACCATAAACTTCCATGTACTATAATTCGAGTTTCCATCAAGTTTCTCTATTGACATTAAACTCATACCTGTATCTCGTACCGGCTGCGATCTCTCTAGTCCGCCGCCCATAGTCGTGTTTACAACATCTTTCGTTTCCATATTACCTACTCTCTACTACGTGTCTGGGCCCATAAGCTGATGGGTTTAGGTTGAAATAAATAAATAAACCACGTGAAAAGTTTAATTTGTTTATACTGTGCATTGTTTTAGATAATCAATCATTTATTGAAGTGAAAACTTCAAGTGCGTTGAGCCTTAAACAAATGTACTCTGTGCGTTGAGCGCTATGGTTTCACTTCTGCACAGATTAAGTAGTACCACTTCTATCTCGGACTCATGACAGTTTTTAACCGACTTCCAAAAAGGGGGAGGTTATATGCTCGGCTGTATGTTTTTGTTTTTTTTTTTTTTATATTTGTTCACCGATATCTCCGTCAATTATAATTATTATAAAAATAACTTTAATTTCGGAAGTCGGTGGCAAAAAACTAAAATACAGATCCAAAGACACCGACTTCCAAAATTAAAGTTATTTTTCACTTTTTTTTTGGAAGTTGGTTATGTTTTTTTACAAAAAGTTTTTTATATTTCACTTTTTAGTGGGTCAGTTTTTAATTTATCTAAGTTACAATAGCCTAAAGTCAACTGCTCATCACCTTTTACAAAATATTGCTTTTCCCTATGCTGGAACGTTGATTGTTGAGGTGTTCTTCTGGTAACAACCAGGAGAACTGCATTGTGACGAGCATAAATTGCTTAGCAACCATATTAAAGTATCTAATCGAATCGCAACCCGTTAAATACTTATTATTATGTTGTTCCGGTGGCCATCTGTGGTCTCCATCATGGGTTCCACTTCACCAAATGGTGATTTTCGGGAGCAAATGCATGAGTTACTATAAAAAATAACCAAATCGCTATAGGTTTGCCTATAAAATTCGAGGGTTTCCCTCGATTTCCATGAGATCCCCTCATCAGATTCTGATTTGTCAATCAAAAAAATAATTTTCTAAATCGGCTCATAATTGACGGAGATATCGGTGAACAAATATAAAAAAAAAAAAAACAAAAACATACAGCCGAGCATATAACCTCCCCCTTTTTGGAAGTCGGTTAAAAACTGTCATGAGTCCGAGATAGAAGTGGTACTACTTAATCTGTGCAGAAGTGAAACCATAGCGCTCAACGCACAGAGTACATTTGTTTAAGGCTTTTTATATTTCACTTTTTAGTGGGTCAGTTTTTAATTTATCTAAGTTACAATAGCCTAAAGTCAACTGCTCATCACCTTTTACAAAATATTGCGTTTCTCTTGGATACAAGCTACATTACAAAACTTTTTAAAATTTGGCTTACTCACCAACATTCATAACTAAGCCAACTATGTTGGGGTCGGATTTCAGTATAGTATGTACTCTGCAGGGTCGGCTTGACTTCCGTTTGAAAATTTTGCGTAGCATGAAATGTTAAATATTGCCACTTTGAAGAAGATTCTTCTAAATAATAATAAATTTCATGGTGAAATATTGTAAACCTTTTTAAAAATGTGTCATCAATCTTCGATATCACAACTTATTAGCTACCTTTGACCTACGCGTAATAATCTTATTTTTTTAAAGATTTTCCCAAATTCTAATAAACCGCCCGCGCCCGCGCCGCCGGCCGCGGCCGACGCAATATTGTTTTTTGATAATTTAATACAATAAAAATTTTATGCTCTGTAATACAATATTTAATCTTTGTATGCAACACCCGTGTACAAGTGTCATTCATTCGTTACTGATGAAATTGATTGTTTGCATACAAACCGGCTAATTTTGTGAATGGCTTCTTCATTTTAAGAAACTCTGATTTTCTGAATTGAAACTATATTTTTGTGCTAATAAGTGAGAAACAATCAACTTTATGGTTGATTAAGAAAACTAAAGCACCATGGCATTAATGTTACGAAGATTGCGACGAACATTTCTTAGTAAT
This sequence comes from Tiliacea aurago, assembly GCA_948098905.1. NCBI lineage: Eukaryota > Metazoa > Arthropoda > Insecta > Lepidoptera > Noctuidae > Tiliacea > Tiliacea aurago. Next base: position 19,987,178 of record OX402581.1, on the reverse strand, counting down.
TTAATTCCGCGCTTGTTTATCGGTTTAGTTGTGATTTACGTTTATTGTGAATACTTAATTTATTATGTTACTCAAATTCAGGTAACTCTCTTACATTGAAAATACTTAAATAAATATTTGACTAACAAATAACACGTGTATAATATTAATTCCAGTGCGGCTGGTCAACGTTAAGTAAAGAGCCAACTGACGGTGTGGAGCCCGTGTATGCGATGGTTATAGCTGATACTCACCTCCTTGGCTCCCGGAATGGACACTGGTTTGATAAATGGCGACGAGAGTGGCAGATGCATCGTGCATTTCAGTCAGCTATGACTCTTCATAGTCCAGATGTTGTCTTTGTTTTAGGTAAGTATTTTTATTTAATTTTGCTTACTCAACTATATACAATAACACGGCATAATATAAATACTTAGGATGGGCTTCGTGCCATTATCAAATGACTCGCATAGCTTAGTTTTATTTAGCTCTTTATTGTAATCTTGTAACAGTAAGGCCACACAGGGCAGGGCAGGGGCAGGGGCATTACTTAAGACTAGTTTCAACCAATCCAATGGCTTGAATCTAGTCTTAAGTAATGCTTGAGTACTGAGTAACGGTCTATAAATACGGGCCTAAGTCTCTGTGAACAATTTTGGGCTGGCTGGTCATCCTATTATAGTTATTATATCTTATTTTTTGAAAAGACTACAGCATAACAGGGTCATCAATGAAAATCTTTTGAATCTTGCCCCTGGATAATTTCAAGAAACTAAATAAAGTATTTCAAGCAACTTTCAGGTCAGTGGGTCATCTTAGGGGCACATATTTTCTATTTTTGTGCTAAATTACAATTTCCCTTTATAAATCATCTATTGTCAAATATATAAAAATGGCTTGACCGATTGTGATGAAACTTTGTTAAGTTGTTGTGTGCGCCAGAGGTACCTCACCGTAAAAAAAAATTGTGAGCCATCACAAGATGTCTGGCAGATGTGAAACATCGAAATCAAACAAACAAACATGGAAAACAAACATACACACGACTTGAGAACCTCCTCCTTTTTGTGAAGTCGGTTAAAAAAGGTCAGGGTCGCGTAGCGGGCGGACCGCGCGCGCGGAGTGAGCGGTGAATCACCACGTTGCATGCGTCGCCCCGCCAGCAATCAGCTTTACGTGTGCCTGCGATTTTTCACATCAATAATATACAACATGTCCCAGAATTAATGCACAACCGCCAGGCCTGGTTCACTCCGCAGTTTAGGTATAAAACTACAAGTACGTGCGGCGGCCGGTCCGGACCGGTCAATCAGTGGGTTGCCGCGCTGCTTAGTTCGCACGCGTTAATACGAGTAGGTACTTTATTTTCGCGCTTCCGAGTTCTCGCGTTACAAAAATGAAACCAAAAAAATATTCTATAGCCTTTAGGCTTCTACATACCAGCGCGACTTGTCGCGCGACGCGACACGGCACAAAGGCCCCGCGTGTCGCGGGACGAGCGGTGCCCTTTGTGTCGCGTCGCGTCGCGCGACAAGTCGCTCCGGTATGCGCTTCAACTAGAATCAATTCAATTTTTTTTTGTAATTTTTGACGTTCAAAAATCAAAAGTGCCTTTTTATGTGCCTATTTGAAATAAATAATTTGACTTTGACTTTATTTCTATATAGTAATTTGAGTTCTTTTTAAGAATCACTAAATTTTATTTCCTTTAATTGCAAAAATAATGATCAATATTTGTAATGTTTGTAAGAATAATTTAATAAATATAATACAAAGTCTCTATTCATTTATATAAATGTGTTCTTATTTCATTCAACACACCTATTATTCATGTACCTATTTCAATAATACTTTTCACTTCTTCTTTCCTCTTCGTTGTAGCCGCTACAGTACAAAAAATATAATTCGTAAGTCGCAACCCTAATAAGTACGCGGTGACGTCGAGAACGGCCATGATTGAAACGGTTAAACTAAAAGAAGCGCTCTCGCGTAGTAACACGGTTTATTTTTGCATGAATGCTTTGCGGGAAATGGGCTGTAGGCTATTATCGCTGTAGGTAAATATAACAGGAGCCGGCTAGACTGTGCTTTATGTGTACGGGTCTAGAGTTTTTATCTATTTAATCGACTCCAGAGAGTGACCCTTCTGTACGTAGTACTATTACTTATTCTGTGCAACCGCCTGAGGGGTCATTGTACTCATCATTATGAACAACTTTTACTATGGGGCCAAACTGAAATTGCGAAAAAAAATCTGCTGTTCCCTACATTTATGTTCGAATAAGTCATCAAAATGTAGAGATTATTTTTTTATGGGTAATTTTATTGTTGGAATAAATTTTATGGTTGGGCACCTAACCACTTTCTATTAAATTTTGTGAATGTGTATGGTTGGTTCCAGCTTGAAAAATAGGATAGTTTAGGACACGATAGGTGGCACTCTGTGTGAAGCAGGGGTGGGTCGCCAGTACTTTTATACTTAAAACTTGTTATAGAAAACTGTAGACTTGTAGAGGCTCTTTGTCTAGTCTAATGTCTATGGTCTAATGTATCATATTATGTTATTTCCAGGTGATCTCTTTGATGAGGGTCTATGGTGTCCCGAAAAAGAATTCAATGATTATGTTGAAAGATTTTATCAACTATTCAAAGTCCCTGATGGTACGGCGATGTACTCTGTTGTTGGCAATCATGACATTGGCTTCCATTACAGGTAATATTTTTATTATTATAAATAATTTAAATTATTATTTCCTTTATTTAATTAACTATGATTATTATAAATTATATTTTTAAATATTAGAATATAAAATAATTATAAAAACATTTAAAAAAATAAAAAATTGTGGTTCGCTGGTATCGGGAGCAGGGTCCAGGCTACCGGTGGTTAGGGCTCCGGAGATAGGAAGCTCCTCACGATGCGAGCCGTATCGAGGAGTACTGCCTTCTTGATTCAGAAGGCAGTACTCCTCGATACGGCTCGGCCCTTGATCCAACCACCTAACGAGAGCCTCGAGAGATGTTGATCGAGGCTTTCGGCCATCAGGCCATTGGGTGATACGACAATCGGCCGACAGCCAGCCGAGCTGACATTCCACATGTCAACAACCTCGTGTGCTAAGTCGAGATATTTAATTTGTTTCTCTTTCTCAGCTTTCACGAGGTTCTCGTCATGTGGAATGGTAATATCGTTATTTAAATTATTATTATTATATATAAAATCTTAGATTATAATTCATTACCTTATCAACAGTCAAATAAGTTTTTGTTTGAAAGAAAGAAATATAAAAGAGAAGTTGGGATAGGTGCAATAAGAAACTGTGGCATAAAAGAGCTGCAGTCTTCGGTAGTATCACGTATCCATTCGAAATATTATGTAAACCAACCCATATTCCTAAACCCTGATGTCATAGACAAAAGAAATGATAATTTAATATATTTTATTACCAGTATAATCAATTAAATTATGAATACTGTGATAGAAGTACTTATAAAAAAATATACAGAATGTTAAGTACCTGCTTATTGATAGTTTTTGGATTTCACTATACTATTTATACCTTATGTCATTGACATAAACATCACCTTTGTACATATCATCTTTTCTTTTCTTCTTGTTTGTTTATAAAGATGTGTTAACTTAAATAAATAAATAAGAGTCACATGACGCGCTCTCAGTCATTGCAATTTAAACCATAAGTCTTTGACTTGAAAGTCGTATGACGCGTGCTCGTGATTTGCCATGACCATACCTCATGCGACCCTGTGTTGTTTTGTTTTTGTTGTGGATGAAGGTGATGATTATTCCATTAGTCCACTCATTAGCCCTTGTACTCGCTCATACCTGGCGACTTACCGTTATAAATTAACTGCAGTATGTTCAAAGGATAACGCCGCAGCTGGTCAAAAGGTTCGAGACTCGGCTGAAGTCGCCCCCCGTGCAGTTAGTCAGCATCCGGGGGAATCACTTTGTCCTTATCAACTCTATGGCGATGGAAGGAGATGGGTGCACATTATGTGCGCGCACTGTTGCCCAAATAGCCAACATATCAAGTGAGTTATGATTTTACGACCTTTTCAGTTACGGTTCCTACAGCTTTTTTGAAGTGAGGATGAAAACAGTTTTTTTGTTGTGGCATGCTTGCTTTTGTTATTAAACGCACGAAAGGATATTCGGCATTTCAGACGTGCAAATATTTAGATTTTACACCTTGGTTATACTTATAGCATGCAGTACACATTTAGTAATTAGCAATAACATTAAAATACTATAATCATTTCATAATTTAAATTTAGATTACAATGCAATAAATAAAAATAAAACTTTATACAATTATATTCATTTTAAATAATATTTTTTATTAAAAATAGCGATCAGTAATGATGATGACTAATAAGTGGTCAACCCGCTGCGTGCCGAAACCGTCCTGTTCATATCCTTTTATTTTTACGTTCAAATGCTTTGTACCTAAACTTTTTGAAACTATTAAAAATAATTTTAAACGTCTTAACAGATATATTGAAGTGCAGTAGTGGATCAAGTTTATGCAAAGGCAAGAAGAAATTGGAAAGATATAGCCGGCCAATTATTATGCAGGTGAGTGTTTAAGAATAAATAACAAGTAGGCAATTACACAATATCACAATATCGCAGATAACGCAGATATTCGCCATTTCTATGTTATCTAGGAAAATATTATAAATGATGAGCTTGGTTTGTTGGACAGACTAAGTGCCAATTTCACCAATCAAACTAAACAGGGCGAACGTCTGTATTTGGACAGCCGGTATTGTGTGACTTTGTGGTGACCGTTCACATGCTTTACGTCGAGTTGAAGACTCTTTGACGATGAACTGCGAGTACCTACAGTTGAGATGATGTTACAATGGTGTCGAGTTGACATGATATGCGAAGGTCATTCATTTGTTTGTTTTATGCCGTCAATATTGTATTTTCATTTTGATATTTCATCATTCAAAGTAAGGTCATAAATAAATTGATGAATTATTATAATTTCCCTTTTGGATAAACATTTTGTAACTATTTATCCAAGTTTTTTATTTAACAATACGGGGATTAGTTTTCAACTTTGGGGATCGGCAGCCGACGTAGATTCAATTTTCATTTTACAAAAGAGGGCAATCCGCGCGATCTATGGAATGGGTCCTCGTGAGTCCCTTAGAAACAAATTCAAAGAAATTGATGTACTAACTCTGCCTTCTCTTTATATCTTAGAAAGTATTTTATATGTTCGCAAAAAATTAGGACTTTTCAAAATAAGAAGTGATTTCCATAATATAAATAAACGTAGTAAACATGAAATTGTGTTACCTAAATTTAGATTAACTAAAACAAGCAAGTCGTTTCTTGTAAACAGTATCCGCTTTTATAACAAGTTGTCACAACCGGTTACAGAACTTAGTGATGGAAAATTCAAAACGCGCATTAAACGTGCCCTTATCAAAAAAGCATATTATAAGATTAAGGACTACGTTGAAGACAAGGAAGTTTGGCATTAATTCCTTCTGTACATGTGGCCTCCCTGGTACCTCATTAACGGCAAAACTATGTAAATGTCTATTAACAGCTCCCAAATTACGAAGTTATTTTTTAATTTAATTTTATCTTTTTTTACAAACTACACTGACATAATGTTTTTCTTATTTGACATTATTATACCTACAATTTAAATTTCCACAAGGTTCTAACTTTTATTATTTTAATCATATTTTATATTGTTATTTTTTTTGTCAATGCGAGGACGTTGTAGGCTTATTAGACTGTAGGTCTGTAGACCATTTTCTATTTTGTTAAGTACCTGGTACTTTTGATGGGCCTACGCTGTCCTCTCATACCTATTAACACTGTAATTTGAAAACATTGTACAAGCCTATTTTATTTTTTTTAAAGAGTGACCATGGAGTTTCTTGCCGGCTCTTCTCCATAGGAAACGACCTATTGGAACCGTGCACCTAGCTTCTGACGTTTCATAAGTGCCCATGTAGGCTTATGTGAAATAAAAATATTTTTGATTTTGATTTTGAACGCGATCAGCACATCTAAACCGAGTTCAAGAGCTGTCAGTGTCCATATTACAAAGAAAATAATGACACTAACAGCTCTTAAACGTAGTTTATGTGCTGATCGCGTTCAGTTTTCATTGGTGAAATTCGCCCTAAGTGCTAATTTCACCCATCAAACTGAACGCGATCAACACATCTAAACCGAGTTCATGAGCTGTCAGTATCAATATTACAAAGAAAATAATTACACTGACAGCTCTTAAACGTAGTTTATGTGCTGATCGCGTTCAGTTTTCATTGGTGAAATTCGCCCTAAGGCACAATTTCACAAATAAACCTGAACACGAACAGCACATCTACCGAGTTCAAGAGCTGTCAGTGTCATTATTGTTATGGAATATTGACACTGACAGATCTTGAACTCGGTTTAAACGTGCTAATCGTGTTCACTTTTATTGGTGAAACCAGCACTTATTAGTTACCCAAAGGAATTTCGTAGTTCACAAACAGAAATGTAATAAAAAATAACAATTAGTAAACTTTTCAGCACTATCCTCTGTACAGAGAATCAGATAGCGGTTGCACGGAGCCAGACGCGGCCCCTTTGCCAGAAAGGAACAGTTTGTTCGAGGAGCGGTGGGATTGCCTCTCCAAAGAGTCCACAGAGTATTTAGTAGAAAGCCTGCGCCCACGCACCGCGTTCGGCGCGCACACACATCACAGCTGCGTTGTCAGACATAGCTTCGTGCCCACTCCTGATCATAAGATCGAGTTTGTTGAGTACACGGTACCTTCCTTCTCGTGGAGAAATAGACTGGACCCTAAGTATTATCTGGTAAGTGTTGTTTTTATCAAGTTAGTCTTTCGACGTTTTTCTGTATAGTTCGAAATCCTTCAATCTAAACAATTTTTGAATATACAAATTACGCGCGGAAATTGAAACTTCGGCACTTATTTTCTCTTTGAGTGGCCGATGATATTACCAGAATTCATTTTTAGGGTTCCGTACCCAAAGGGTAAAACGGGAACCCTATTACTAAGGCTCCGCCGTCTGTCTGTCTGTCGGTCCGTCTGTCTGTCCGTCTGTCACCAGGCTATATCTCATGAACCGTGATAGCTAGACAGTTGAAATTTTCACAAATACTAAAAAATTTAATAAAATAAATATTTAAGGTGGCTCCCATACAACAAACGTGATTTTTTTTCCTCGTTTTTGGTCTATATTGATAACGGCAACAGGTAGACGCTTGAAATATTCACAGAATATGTAGATATATATTGACTTTAAAAATAAATAATTAAATTAAAATAAAACAAATATTTAAGGGGGGCTCCCATACAACAAACGTGTTTTTTTGCCATTTTTATAGATAATGGTATGGAACCCTTCGTGCGCGAGTCCGACTCGCACTTGGCCGGTTTTTTTTTCCACTAGTTTGCGCGGTCCCTCACCTGGGCGAAGGCGTTCCTCCAGTCTGTCCAGAATTAGATTGGACTTTGATAATTTCTATGTCCAACTGTTGCCGTCTTTCAGCTGAATCGTGATGCACAATACAGCCGCCTAAACAGCCGCGTGCGGACTTATTCTACATAACCCGGCAGTTACAATATCACTTCACTTTAAAAAAATACCGGCCAAGTGCCATTATGCGTGGTCCACACGAAGAGTTCCGTAGTCGGGATGCATTTATCCCTAGACCAAACTGTTCCAACTGCAAATGTGAGTTTGTAGGCACAACATTGATTGATTTACCATGTTATTTTAAAACCATAGACTTCTTATAGGTTTTGTTGTAGTCTACCTATAGGTATTTAGTTTCGGAGATAAGGGTATGTAATGTAAATAATGGTCAATTTTCATCTGTTTTCTTTAATAACTTTAAAACGAATTGTTTTGAAATTATAAAAAAAAATATATTCGAAATCCTTTTATTTCATATAAGACGGTACCGACAGTTTTAAAAACTTAAAAAGAAAATTCTCCCAACAGTCAATATTAATTTATTTACGTTACACGTTCGTGTTTGAGTCACAGACACTCATATTTGTACCAAATTTCAATTTAAGCGGTCCAGTAGATTCGGAGCAAATCGGCAGTGACAGACGGACATACAGACACACGAGTGACCCTATAAGGGTTCCGTTTTTAGGGTTCCGTACCCAAAGGGTGAAACGGGAACTCTATTACTAAGGCTCCGCCGTCTGTCTGTTTGTCCGTCTGTCACCAGGCTGTATCTCATGAACCGTGATAGTTAGACAGTTGAAATTTTCACAGATGATGTATTTCTGTTGCCGCTGTATCAACAATTACTAAAAACAGAATAAAATAAATATTTAAGGGGGCTCCCATACAACAAACGTGACTTTTGTGCAATTTTTATAGATAATGGTATCCTTCGTGCGCGAGTCCGACTCGCAGTTGGCCGGTTTTTTTTTCTTTTTGAGGTACGGAACCCAAAAGAAGTTAGGCTCTTTCGTATCCTCATCTCCAGCTCTGCTCAGGAACTTGTGACTGCTGTCTGCTACTCTCAGTATAAGATTATTTTTGTTGTTAAACTCGTGTTAACTTTCAGTTGACGATAACGCCGGAAGAAGTGAAGGTGTCTAAATGCGGCATGCCTCGGGAGTGGACGCTGCAGATTACGGCGATACTGATGACCCTCGCGCTCCTGGTCTACTTGAGATACTACGCCAGTGTCAACACGCTTAGCTACAAACAATTGTGAGTATAATCAGTCTTATCCTACGTGACTTCAGTTCATTGGTCGAGCATTCGGTTCATGGGGTCTCATTGGTTCATAATCACGTTTGGCGCACTCTGAGTAACCAGCTGTGCCAAACTTTCTGTCTGGCGAAATGCTGGCTAATCCTTTTCATCATCATAATTCCGTCAAAAAACGACCCATTAGCAAAATGAATAATCAGCACGACATCCGTACCCAAAGGAAGAAGTCTCATGCCCATGATGGAATTTATTGTTTTATTTTTACACTTCTGTGCATATATTATGCCCAACCAAAAAAGGTCTAGTTCGGAGGCATTTCCTACCAGTTCAGTTAGGTGTACCTCAAGGCTCAATACTGGGTCCATTCTTATTCTTGGTATATATCAACGACTTACCATTCTATATAAAGGGTATCTGTGACGTTGTACTGTTTGCAGATGATACCTCTCTAATTTTTAAAGTAGAAAGGAATAGACAAGATTTTGACGACGTAAACATTGCACTCTCAATGGTTACGGATTGGTTTACGACAAATAACTTAGTACTCAATGCCAGGAAAACGCAATGTATAAAGTTCGCCTTACCGAGTGTTAGTAATTTAGGTCCCAACATCGTCTTAGATAAAGAGGTGCTTGAAACTGTAGACTCGGTAGTGTATCTGGGTATAACAGTAGATGCCAAACTTCAGTGGGGACCACATATATCAAGCCTAGCGGGAAGGCTCAGTTCGGCTGCATACGCCGTCAGGAAAGCAAGACAATACACTGACGTTGATACAGCCCGTTTAGTCTATTTTAGTTATTTTCATAGCGTTATGTCCTACTGTATTCTGCTGTGGGGTAAAGCCGCTGACATTCAAAATATATTTGTACTTCAAAAACGAGCTGTTCGAGCAATTTACCAGCTGGGTGCCAGAGTTTCTCTAAGAGATTTTTTTAAAGATATTGGTATTCTCACGGTGGCATCACAATTCATCTTCGCCAACATCTTATATGTTAGGCAAAATATACACTTATACACTAAAAACAGTGATCTCCACAATATTAATACCAGAAATAAGGACAAATTACGTGCTCCATTTCACCGGCTTCATAAGGTTCATAACTCATTTGTTGGACTTGGTATAACTTTTTATAACAAGCTACCCTCTTCCTTGCTAGATTTGCCTTTTAATGCGTTTAAAGTTAAATCAAATCTTCGTTCAAAGGCATACTATTCTATCAACGACTACTTAAACGATAAGAATAGTTGGTCGCTGTGATTAACTCAAGACAATGTTCATGTTCTTTCTCCAGATATAGATTACCTACTGACAGGTTATATGAGTTCCTATATTTGTTTATTTTATTTGACTGTCTAAGTCAATTTATTTTAATTTATTAGTGGCAAAATCTACTCATTACGTGTTCTTTTATGAGTTGCATTGCAATAAGTGGTTAGCTAGCGACCTCAACAAATTGATCACTTTATTCTTGCCTGAGCAACCGGCAGCAAGTTCGTCATGCTCCCTTAGATGTCACTGCTTGCGGTAGCGTTGGGGGTCGGGTTGCCTCCTTCCCTCAAATATGGCGAGGGGGGTGATGGCTGATCTTTGCGTTATGCTCGTGAACGGGTGCTGCTTGTGGTGACTGGTCGTCTTGCTGACCATGGTTTTGTTATTGTTATTAATAATTAACTGTTTTTTTATTTTACTTCGATGGTGCTAGTTTATCATGAGTTATAGATATAGCTTTATTTAAGCGGGCACGCCCATTATGCCTGGAGGATTTTATTTAGATACGTTTTGTTTACGTTATTTGTGCTTGAGTATAATTTTAGACGATTATTATATAAATTATATTTTTTTGTATAGTGGTGTGTGCTAGCTAACATAAGGCAAATAATTTAATTTAATGTTTTGTGTTGCATTTTACATTTTATTGTATAGATTCAAGTTTTTAAATGAACAGACAGCTGTGCTGCTGGGTAGTTTGTTGCGCCACTTCTTCTTCCCAGCTAAAGCACTAGGAAGTGGTGAAGGGTGGGCGCTTTTGGGGGACTGTCTCATGTAATTTTGACATTCGAAAAGTGCTGATTCTCAGCCTAGTATGAATAAATGACTTGATTTTGATTTTGATTTAGTTTCCGAGATATACGCAGTCTTGTAAAGTTGGGTGAACAAAATTGCATTTCGCGATTATAATTGATTACCTATTAATTAATGCTCACACACAAGTAATTATAGTTTTTCTCAAATCAAGCTTTTTCAGAGTTTCAACTTCAAACAAAAGTATGATTAAAAAAATAAGTGCCAGTTTTTGAATATGTTTTTACCTTATTATCAATTGAATATTCTAGATTGGCACTTAGGGCCGAAACACATAACCACATTGCGCTGCCGCAACGCTAAAATCGGCAGTTTGCGTTGCGGCGTTGCGGCGTCGCGAAAAAGAGCGTTTTATTGTTGTATAGTAGGGTAACCAGTTCCTCGTGATTTTTGATTGTGGATAGACGAGGCTCTGCCATGGATCTTCGTAATAAACTTATTGCTTATTTGTTATTAAAAAGACATTACTCTGTTTTAAATATACGAAAAAGAAGATACTGGGTACATCCATTTAATAAGGCTATGAATCCCGATGGTGAGTACATTCCTGAACCAAAGATACAAATAAATCGATGTCAACGTCAGACATTTTAATTTTAAAACTGCTTCCGGGTTGACGCGTGTTGTTTGCAAGAGTGATAGAAACAAACTGAATCATAGTCAACAAGTATGACGTCATAACGCTGGAATTTGCGCTGCGGTGCGGCGCCGCGCCGCTGAAATCGGCGCTGAGGCCACTGCCAATTTTAGCATTGCGGCGTCGCAACGCGGTTGTGTTTCGGCACTTATATTATATGATGTTCGAAATTATAGACGGATGTTTTTGGTTCTGTTGTGATTGTGAGAACTAGTTTCATCAAGAAAATGTAATTCGATAACAAACGTAATGGACGGAGCAAATATGATAAACTATTAGAAGCAGTTGAGTGGAGTTTAGATTCATTAATGATTTTAAATAGTGAGAAAAGCATTTTAGATACTAAAGCGAGATAATGAAGCGAGTTTGTGGTTTTGTACATATTTGTATTCGTGACTTGAGTCCAACGACCACTGTATGGTCGTTGCGTGAGTCAGACAGATAACTGGTATTATTTGCAGTTTCAGAGTATCTAGTCAGACATGTAGGGATACACTTACATTGCGGATTTCCCGTACAATAAAAAACCATTATACAAAATAAAAAACAACCGACTTCCAAAAAAACAATACAAAGTGAAAAATAACTTTAATTTCCGAAGTTGGTGTCTTTGTATCTGTATTAGGTTTTTGCCACCGACTTACGAAATTAAACTTATTTTTCACTTGGTAGTGTTTTTTTGTAAATAGCTTTTTTGTTTTCACTTTTTGGTGGGTCAGTTTTATAAGTTACAATAGATAGCCTAATGTCAACTGCTCATCACTTTTTACAAAATATTGCTTTTCCCGATGCTGGGACGTTAATTCTTACCAGGCTGCCACTCACCATATGTATTGTGACAAGTATAAATTGCTTACCAACCATATTAAAGTACCTAATCGAATTGCTACTCGTTAAATACTTATTATTAAGTAGTTCCGGTGGCCATCTGTGGTCTTCATCATCAGTTCCACTTCACCAAATGGTGCTTTTCGAGAGCAAATGCACGAGTTACTATAAAAAATACCCAAATCGCTATAGGTGTGCCTATAAAATTTGAGGATTTCCCTCGATTTCCATGGAATTATCTCATCAGATTCTGGCTTGGTGACAATGGCACCACCCGAGGTGGTGCCATCGTGTCAATGCGTGAAATTGGGGACAGCGCTCCTTGATGGGCGAGTCCTATTACTGGCTGAACGTACGACGCGTGGCGTGAGCTCAGTACAGAACACGCAAGCTAACCACTCAAGGTCACTGGCATATAATTATCTGAGTCTTAGGTTCTGTTTACTTAAAGTCCGCACAAAATAGCGGACCGCGTTCCGCCATTTGGTGACTGGATATGGACAGGTACCTAGACATTAGGATTTATAAAATGTAAGGAGTATCTTAAAAAAATGCATTTTTTTTGTTTCAGATCGGGAAAGAAAGTGTGAGGCTGCAGAAAAGGTACTTACTTATTACTAAATGTTGTTGTATTATAAATTTGCTAAGTAATTATTGTTTATAACTATACTAATTATTTATTAAAATGCGACTTTATTTACTAGCTATTTCAATTCAATATCCGATTTAACTAGTCGTCGGAAGCGAGGTCGATAGTTCGAGACCCTTACTGGTAATTATCAGGGCTTGCGATAGAGGTGATCGTACATATAAATAATACTAGCCGTGCCTCAAAGATTTGCGTGTATAAATAATAATAATATTTTAAAGGCCTCTTCTCGCGGAGAGTAGGAATAACTCAAACTCAAAGCATTTATTTCAAATAAACCAATTACAGGCACTTTTGAATTGTCAAGGTGTCGTTCAGTCAGAAAAATGAAGCTAGTTGCCCATTCCAAAGCGCAGTAGGTTCATATGGAGAAGAACGGGCAAGTAACTCCACGGACACGGTTTTAAATTAAAATATTGTTGCAAACTATTGGTTATATCATTCATATTGAAATTGATGGCCACCACTCACTGCGGTTTATGTTGACTATTGCAAACCAAGTTTCCTCACAATGTTTTCCTTGATCAACCAAGTGTCATGTCAGTAGCGCTTGCTTCGTAAGGATTCAAATCCTTACGAAGCAAGCTTTTGACCTCCCGTCACCAGAACATGTCCACAACCAAACAAACAAACAAAGTCTATTATTTTCTGGGGATAAATAGTAGGTCAATCAGTTGGCAACAAAAGTTGTTGGTTTTTTATTATCATTGAGGCAAATGATTGTTTTAAATAAATCGTAATATTCTTTATACATACATAACATTCTGCCTTGTTTCCCCGAAGGGTTGGGCAGAGGTTTACCTGTACTACACCCACATTTCGCCAGTTATGTTTAAGTCCCATGTAATAGGGGGCGAGCCTATTGCCATCAACCGGGCACAAATGCAGACTCTGGGCTGCTACTGAGAAATTCCATATAGAAAAACCCAATATCACTTTGCCCGACCCTGGAATTGAACCCAGGACCTCATGCTCAGCAGTAGCGCTTGCGACCACTAGACCACCGAGGCAATTAGAGGGGTGGGGGGGGTTTGTTTTTAAAATGGGTCGGGGCTTTCTTGGACCCATATACTTTAGGGTGCGGGGTGACACAGTGGGGGTTACCCTCCTCCACTTCTTTTTAAGCTGTCTGCGGAGCTTAATCTGATAGATGGACTCAACAAGAGGCCTTTCGGATGCCATGTTTGAATAAATGTTGGTGCTGCTGGCTCCATCTCCATAAGTGCTGTCAGAGAACTGTTGCAAATGTGTGAGACGTATGCTGCCAGCCATGGCTTGAAGTATTGCGTGAAAAAGAGGGAGTTCTTGGTTTTTGTTGCTAGATGCAGGAGATTGGATAAGGTTCCACCTGTTATTCTATGTAAGACTGAACTTCGAAGAGCCTGTGAATTCAATTATCTGGGGGATATAGTCACGGACTCTTTGAACGGCGAATGTGGTATGGAAAGGGAACGCAGAGCGTTTACGGACAGGCTTAATGAGATAAGAGGTAAAGATTTTGATAAATTTAAGTCCTTTTGTAAGACGTTTTACTCCAGCAGCCTGTGCACAGCATTATATACGCAGAGGGCTGTCAATGCTCTGCGGGTCCAATACAAGAACGCATTCAGGATGCTGCTGAGGCTCCCTCCGTTTTGCAGCGCGTCGTGACAATTTTACGCAAGAAAGCGGCAACATTACTGCACAGATAAGATAAGATAAGATATTTATTTCGCACATATGGGTACAAAAACACGGTGACATAAAAAATATAATTAACAACAGCTTTATTTAGCCAGAAGGCATGCAAAAGTACAAAAGGAATACCTACAATAGAGATGGCAAGTACCTACATAATAATAAAGTTATACAATGTCAATTATTATAATTTAATTATGATTGAATTATGAAGTAGTTCAGTAGTTATTTATACATAATTCTTCTGCAGTCAAAATAAAAATTAAATGAAATAAAAATTAAATGTCTTTAAGTTTATATTTTCTAATTTGTAAACATTATAAAAAGCAGGTAAGTAATCAAGATATTAGTCCTTTGTCCATTAAAAATTCCGTCACACTATAATACGCTTTGTCTACTAAAAAATTCGAAGCTTTTTTTTAAATAAAGTCAAGTTTAATTCTTTCCAACTCCTCGGTAATTTATTATAAATGACTGGCGCCATGTAGCACACACTCTTGCGCATTAAAGTCTTAAGTGTTCTGACAGAGTGCGTGAGTAGCAACAGCATCCTGAGTGTCATAGCGGAAAGGTATGACTCCGTTCTTCAAACATTGTATGCGTTTATGTGTGAACTGACATAATTTTAAGTACTATTTTACAAAATGGATCATGTTGTCTGAATAGGTCAGTCAATCTGCCAGCCTTTTCCCAACTATGTCGGGGTCGGCTTCCAGTCTTTTTACATGGAGCGACTGCCTACCTGACTTCCACAACCCACAGTAAGACTGGTTGTCAGACTTTCGGGCTTCTGACGACCCCTAACGACTGTCAAAGATCCACGAATGACAGCCGGGACCAACGACTTAACGTGCTTTCCGAGGCACAGAGGAGTCTCGGTATGTAAAGATGGTTACCTATCCACGGACCAACCGCGGCAAACGTGGCTTAACCTGCAGGCTAATTCACGTAACTAAATAAGTGCGGTAGCAGTGCAGTTGCAATTAAGTTTCGATCAAAACAACGCATTTCGTATTCTACTATTCTCTACGGCTGTCAGATACTATATATATTCAGCTATCACTCAAACTTAAACTTCATTGCACCTGCACTGCAACTTGATCGGCGCGTCATGAAATTACGTGAATTAGCCCTCTGATCGATCGCCCCGTGTTGCTGTTATTAGCGACGAGCTCCTCCAAATAATATAAAATAGGTACCTACCAATATGACTCGAAATATTGACCTATGTTACGAACATTTTGTCACAAACAAATAATTTGGTGTTATCAAAGAGGAAAACTGTTATCGACCATAGTATGTTTTGCCAGGAGGGTAAATCCACTTTTTCACTACTTAGATGAACTATTCAAGAAATCAAAAATAATAGTGGTGAGATGTGGTTGGTGGGTGTGCATCTTTACATACGAGACTCCTCCATGCATCTGAGAGCACGTTAAGTTGTTGGTCCCGGCTGTTATTCGTGGAGTTTTTGTAATACAAATGTTGTTGTTGTGTTTTTATATTGTAGAGTTTTTAAGTTTTTTTATGTCTATAGTCTTAAGTGTTTTGTATTGTAAAATAGAGTAAAAGTAGTTTAGAAGTTAGGTTTTATGCCTATGCGCAATATTTAATATTCGTATGCCGCTTGCAGCGGTGGATGTGTCCTGAATATAACCCAAATTATCCAACTCTGTACCTACCATATCCGACGAATAAATGTCTGTCTTTGATCTTTGACAGTCGTTACGGGTCGTCAGAAGCCCGAAATTCTAACAAGCAGCCTTACCAACGGGTATCGTATTACCCAATTACTGGTGGAGGTCAGATAGGCAGTCGCTCCATGTAAAATACTGGTATTTAGCTGCATCCGGTTGGACTGCAAGCCGACCCCAACATTGTTGGGAAAAGGCGGGCAGATTAATTTTGGTTGATGTGGTGGGTGTGGTGTTTTTTTGTTTTTATTTAGGATGGGTTTACTCTTGACCAGTTAGTCTAGGGCAGAGATGACGTCGAGTCGATGGCCGGTAGTCGAGTCGATGGCCGGCAGTGCGGAGTCCTGGGACGCGGTGGTGTCCTTCTGCGAAACAGTCGTGTCGCAGAAGGAGGCTGCGGAACGGGAGCGGGAGATCTGGTCTGCTCACCCGGCCCGCAGCAGGCGCACCGGGCGTCGGAGGGCCGATAACGCCCTCTTCCAGCCCCCATAAATGGGTCCAGGGACGGCGGACTTGGGGACGTCCGCCGCCCCCTATCACATTGGACCCGAGGTGGCGGCGCGTTCCACGCGCGCCCCTATCAGACGTCGCGGGGGGGGGTCAGACACTTCAGACCCCCCCCCAGACTTCAGGTGGCCCGCAGAGGCGGGCCGGCACTAGCCGGGGATTGCGGAAGTAATAACAGATCCCAAGATCCCCGGTGCAAGTGTGGGAAGGGAACACTGGGGTGGTTTTTAGTCAGTAAGAGTCTGACTGACCCCTCCGCCCGCCCCAGGGCGGAGGACATCCATGAGGATTTTCCACCCCGTGAACAAAAAAAAAGTGCAGAGATGACAGAGACACCCAGAAGAAGCCTGTTCACTCTAACTTTGAAGAGATTAGGGATTATACAACCCTTATATGCGTTCGGAAACAAAGACGCAGGTAGAGAGTTCCACTTTTTTGCTGTGCGCATTATAAAAGACATTTGGGAACGCTTAGTGCGAATTGGTGGAAAAGCAACAAGGAAGGGATGGTAACCTGCAGTGCGTCTTGATGTCCGATAATAGAAGGGGGCCGGTGGAATGAGGTTGTGGAGTTCTTGGGCACACTCACCGAAGTACAATCTGTAGAAGACCGAAAAGCAGGCAACCTTGCGGCGATGGGCCAAGCTGTGAAGATTGGCATTCACCAGTTTTACGTCGCCAATGGCCTCTAAGCTCTGCGTGTGCGGTGTAATGTTGGGGTGTGATGTGTTTATAAAAATGTGGGTGTACTATAGCCTACACCTCTGCCTAACCCTTCGGGGATTACAGGTGTGATGTTATGTTAAGTATGTGTGGACTTTTCACTTGGTTTGTGAGATTTAAACCATCTTAAGAAACATGATTAAGGTATCAATGGGTAAAATAAAGACATTAACTACTGATTAATGCAATTTTTTATTTTCTAATTAAAAATATTAGGAACATAAGAGAAAGGACTTATTGCTAGATTTAAGCGAACAATTACAATACATCTCTTTTCGAATTAATACTGAGTTAGATCTAAAGTAACAATACAAACAAAGGACGTAAGTTTAGCTTTCTAACGTATAATAATATTGTTCTCATTCGGGAACAAATTTGGCCAACAAGATAATGTTATCATTAGCCAGAAAATATGACGCACAACAAAGAAAATAAATTATTATTAAGAACTCTCAACTACTGCCCTGCAATGTTAATAAACTTAATAATAATATCTAAGTACATAAATAAATGCAAATATTGTACAATACTAAGAGACACCCACCACTTGGCAACAGAATGATGGACAGTGGTAAAAGTACACTTGGCAAGTTCGTTTTCACAAGACTGCGCTTATCAAAGTTCTGACATCACGGCCTGAGGTTAACAGTAACAATAATTATCATAAAGTACAAATTCCTGGATAAGCAAGTCATGGTTAGCGAAATAAATTATCAATTTATCGTACATACCTACATACAATGCCTACTCTTGCTATCTCGGTTTAAGAAACTGTTAATGTTCTAACATATTCCTATCATACCTATTTACTTCCAAAATAAAGCTGGTGGTTTGTTAAAACTAAACTAAATCCTAACTATAGAAAAAAAAACACACGTACCTACAATGCCGTGTTGCTATAATTTCTTTCAACCACTCTAGTCGACAAACTAGTGGTTGAAAGAAACTATAGCATTTTAAGGGCCCCACTTTTCCTCTTTTGCCCACGCATAATGGACCTCCAAAACTGGTCTCTATCAGAGGCTATTGGAACATAACAGATACGGGAGGATAACAAACAAGTTTAGTGGGTGGGTCTTAAACGTAATACCTCTTCATCTTAATTACTTTGGCAGTGCAATGTGCTGGTGTTATTGGCTGTCTCATTCTGGTATGTCACTGAGACGGATTCCCCCGGGTCGTCGGTACATGCGCTCTTGCATGGGTAGTTCTCCGACGAGGAATCGCTCCAGGGCTTTGTTAGCCATGCGCGAGTGGCCGGAGCTACGGAACGCGGTGCTGGCGTCGTGGCCGGCGTACTCGAACATAATGTCCGCTCCACCAGGATGCTGTAACAACAGGAAATACCATTATAGCTACATGTTTATTTTACAAAGTGGGAGTAGTAGATGTAAGGGGACAAATATTTTGTTTGAGAATGTTTAATTACAAGGGAATTATTAATTGCTCACTGATGAATGAACTCACCTCATCAAAGAAAGTAGTGATGTCATATACTCGATCGTAGATGACGACCCAGCAATCTTGCGGTGAGTCGTGATGCCTCACTTCCGCGAGGGTGATCGTGCGATCTTTTGCCTCGGGTGCTCCCGGGACTATCTGTTCTTCCCATTGGCTCGGCTTTGCTTCCACCGACCAAGGGTTGACGAAGCGCAGCGCAGCCATGGTTAGCGCCATCAGATCTATTTCTGATTGCTCCTGCTGTACCGGCAGAGATGCCGAAAGGCTCATCTCAGGAGCGGTCTGTACAGTCGCCATCTTAATTCTTCTCAAAATTGATTCTTCTCAATAAATTCGTCTTCTTGTCTCCTATCGGCTAACAGACACGTTAGCTCGTTCAGGTGATCTAGACTCGATTGATTGATCGACCGCTTGTCACTCTGTAAAGTAATTATGAAACCATATTAGTGCCCGCATTTCATTCACTGTTAGGGATGTCAAACATACCGCGTAATTTCTAAATTGATGTTAGTTTTAGTTAAATAAAAAAAATAAGGTGAGGGAGGTGTTATGTGTTTGTAAATATCTATACAATTATTTATATATTTTTATCGTATTTTGGATGTCAAACTAAACTATTGTTGGGCTTGTGCCAGCCCTGAGCGAAAGCAGCAGAGCGTGAATAGTTAAAATACGATACCGTTAACTCGGATCGTTTTACACGTCTAGACAACCCACCACGAAAGGATTTGCAACACTTTCCTATATAAAGGAAACTAAAGGCTGCTGCATTGACATTTGACAATATCTTAGAACGAGATATCTAGACATTGAGGTGACCCCGAATTATTAAAGCAGCCGATAAAGAAGGCTTTTATCAAGAGAAGTTTTAACAATAACGGTCGTCAGCGGCAAGTTATCTCTCGCATTTGACGCAAACGTATCTAAAAGTTCATTGATAAAAAACTGACTGTCGTTAACCTCTACAATATTTAAAAGTTATTAACAAACAACTATTGAAAATATTAGTACTAGAAAGGCATTAAAACTTTTATTTTTACAGTGAAATATTTATTTTAAAAACTTTTTAATTTTATTTCAGAATTTATTTTCTGACCACTGATTTATGCTTGGAAACGTAAACTGCATTATTGTCAAAACAAATAATATTTACCTTTTAATCACTGCACTGGATTGGAAGGACTCTGGGTTATCTCTGTTGATGCTCGAATCGCGGGGAATGACTGTCACACCAATTGTCACTATGCCACTGTTGTTCGTAGTTCAGGTTTATAATAATCACGATAGTAGGATAATGCATGAGAGCGTAGAACATTGCCACAAAACTAATATACTCTTGTCATCTATTACTTGCGATTAGTGAATGAGTAGCTTCTCGCGGCACCGTAACTTATATAGCGGTCGCGCACGCGCCACGGTTGCTCGATCTGATGTAACTCGGCGCTATCTTGCGCGTGCGCCGGGCACGGGCCGCGCTCCGCACGCCTCCATTTTCTGGTGCTGCCAACAGCTCTGCACAAGTTATCAGTACCAACGGACGGTCTCGAGATTGCTCAGATATTATTGTGAGCTTAAGTTATGATTGAAATTGTACACAAATATTGACTTAAGTATTAGGTAATTTCTGGGATGATTCGTTTTTATTGTTTACATAATTATTATTACAAATGATTTTACTTTGCCATAATAATCCTTTCAGTTATTTCAGTAAATAGCAGCATACCTTACTTGTGCTAAGAAGAGTCTATTAGGTAAATACAGGGTCAACTTTTAATATCCTTATTCATTCGGGATCTTCTATTTGGGATCTAAGTACATACTTAAGTACTTATGTTATTACCAGTTCGATGACAGATGACGTAGGTGCAGGGCGATGAACGAACCTTCGTCATTCATCGTACGACACCCACAAACAACCGAATTCACGTCATTCCGATAACAATCGTTAGATACTCGTATTGCAGCGTATTTCTTTGACCAAACAAACGTGTGACCCAATTTCCGTGAAATGTTATTATTATGATACACTTAATTCATGACGCGAGCGCTTCTTCCCGCACACTCCCCTCGGGCGTCTTTACATTAATCATATGCATATAATGTATTTAGGCATTAACTGATAAGCTAGAGTTACATTTGGAGTGACACTATAGTGACTTCCATCTGCTCATGGCAATGACTTTCTAAGTATTGTCGTTGATATGTTTGGTTTGGTAAATAATAATAGGTACCTATTCATCCCTTCTCTGAAATAAATTTTTTATTGGCTCTTTTCATAAATGAACAATAATAATAATAAATAAACATTTTATTTCTCTTTCACAAAGGCGCCTTAAAAATATGAATAATATATCCTCACAATAATTCCTTTGTGGGAGACTGGTATCTGCACTAGGAAACCCTGTCACACAGATTACCAGCCCAGCCCCCCCCCCCCCCCCCAAAACAGCGTTTGAGTATTATAACTTAAAGATAATATTGACAAAATATTTTAACCTGTGGTAGAAGAATTTAAAATAATTGAAAAATAAAAAATTATACAAAATTAAAAGTTATTGTTGAAGATTGCTTAAGTATTTTACAGATACAGACAGAATCAATAAAAAGTACGTGACGATGACGCTTTATTGGATTATAAATAATCTAGGGATCCAATGTTGCATTCCAGTGAATCAAAAATTATCCTCATCGTTATTTGATGCAATATTCACCGAAAGTCCGGTTCATAATTTATGGAGATTTTTGTCTTATTCAATTAAGATAATAGGTATTAAAAGAATAGGTTTCATTTTTATTCTAGTGTTTATTTTTTGCTATTTAAGTACCCAAAGTGACGTACACGACGACTATCTATGAGAATATAAAGAAATTATGTAACACTAATGCATATAGGTGAGTTCGATAAAAAACCGGCAAGTGCATGTCGGACCACGCACAATGAAGGGTTCCGTAGTTGGGATGAATTTACCCACAAACTTAACTTTGTAGCCGAAAAACATGTTCTCCCATACATCGATATACGTCACGGTCAATTCTCCAACTAAAAATATAAATTTGCAATCACAAAAAAAAATAAAAATTTGGATGATAAAACTTTACCTAAATTAACGATTTTCGGACCTTTTCCTTTACTTGTGCTGTGAGACCTTGCTTCTTGCCAAATTGCATGATTCTAGGTCAATGGGAAGTACCTACCCTGTAGGTTTTGATTTATTTGCGAGTATCAAAATATGTCGTATAAATCGCCGTATTTTTTATTGCGTGGACATAGAAGCTTGAGCGCCTAGGGACCGCAGACCTACGTATTTGGTATTAATTTCAACTTGATACCTCCACGCGTTCCAGAGAAAAAGGGTCTTGACCGACTGACAGACAGACGGACAATGAAGTGGTCCTATATTTTTTATTTTATTAAATTTTATTATTATTAAAAACGTTGCCCCACACTAGGAATTTCTCCTGTATTGTGGGTGCGTTTACAAACATTTAAATTCACATACACAAACAGCCAGACCCGAAACAACTACTTGTAGGTCATACAAATATTTGTTCCGTGCGGGAATCGAACCCGCGACACGCAGCGCAGCAGTCAATCGCTTAACTAACTGCGCCAACCGTGCCGTCGAATTTTATTTATTGTTGATTATTTTAATGATATGTTTTATTGAATGGTTTTTTTTTTATAATAATGTATGGACTATGTCTGAAATAAATGAATGAATTAATTAATATAAAAGTTTTTTTCCTGTTGAGGTACGGAACCCTAAAAACGACCTTTTAAAAATTACAGGTGATTAATAATATTATAATAACTAAAACCAGAATGAAATCAATCTAGTCCTTGAATAAAAACTACTTACATATTATTATACCTATTTGTTGAATAACATAATCATCATCTGATGAAAACCGTTTTCGCGATTGCGTCTGCGCCTGCGTTGACAAAAACATCACCTTACCATCAATATGTAATTAATTATGTTCTTTGTGAATGACGAAATATTTCTTAGTTGTTGCTTATTTACGCTCTTTCAGCATTATGTCGTTAGAGCCAGGTGAAAAGTTATAAATACCTAGATTGAATCATGCATACATCATATTATTATTTATTTATTTTTTGCATTTCCATGAGTTGGGGTATCGGTAACGTGACTATTCGTCCTGCTTTGGGCGGGACAGTCCCGCATTCAGGCTGTCTGTCCTGTTGTCCTCAACCAGTGGCTTTTACAAAGGGATCAAACGATAAATTCATTAAACGGACCTCATCCTTCATTAATCTACCTACGAGTAAGATGTATTCATTCTGCCTGGAAGTAACGCAACTGTCGACAGAGTTTTTTCCTTGGTGAATAAAATATGGACAATAAGTGACAAAATACAGTAAAGTATCCCAGTTCTGAAAGCCATTTTAATTACAAAGACTAACATTGACAAATCATGTGATAAGCTCCATTCCTACTTAAAAACTAACTGATTTGCTCCACCGACAAATACACTGTACACATGTTATAAATTAAATCGCTTTGCGTGTCTGTCTGTGTGGCCGCGTTGTTCTTCTAAACTACGCAACGTATTTCAATTGGGTTTTCAACATCATTTAAAGAATTTATTCCGGAGGGTTGATGTGCGTGTGTGTTGTGTGCGTATACAATGTGGAGAAAACAATACGACAATAAATGAAAACACTGGCAGCTAATGCATAAGAGTATTTTGGAACAATCAAATACGATATTCTAGCATCGAAATTAAAAAAGTGATTTTGTCTGAAATAAAACCACGGCACACCACAGCTGCTAGTATAGCAGTGGTGTGCCGACTATGGGTTTTGCCAATCTTTGACTAGCTATAGCGACTAAACTATTGGATATATTTGATTGAATTTTCGTGTGCAGACTGCGAACGTCATTAGATAAACGCAGTTGAGTTTATTTTCATATTGTCGTCTCCACGTTGTATAATAAAGATATCTCGATGTTTTGGCCGTGTGGTGCCGGACGTAAAGAATAGCACCATCCTATTTCTTCCCGTGATTGTCGTAAAAGGTGACTAAGGGACTTAATAGAGAATGGGCAGCAGCGTTCTCTATGCATTTTAACACCATACTGCGGTCGCCAACCCGCCTGCCAAGCGTGGCGATTATGGCAAACTAGCGACGCGCCCCTGCTTCACTCGGGTTTTACAACTTGACAAAACACCCCCACAAGACAAGCCCCCCCCCCTTTGGGGGAGGCCTATGTCCAGCAGTGAACGTCTTTCGGCTGAAATGATGAAATGATGATCTCGGTGTTTTGTCAAGTTGTAAAACCCGAGTGAAGCAGGGGCGCGTCGCTAGTCTAAAATAAATAGGTGTAAATGGTGATCCTTAGTTGTAAAAGATAATTCCTTCTAGTTCATGATTAACAGTAAAATTCTCTATTTTTTGCGACATTAAGAAAATAATGCCAAAGAATGGATACCTAACCTACTAAAAATCAAGTGGTACGGCTAGCAAAAAATGGCGATTAACCCTCAATTTCGATATTGACGTATTCTAATTCACACAAAATCATCCTCTCTTCAGCATTGTACTACATCTGTAGGTACCTATTAATGTATTTTTTTCATTTTATTTAGTTTTCTTTGAGTGATCTAAAAAAAATATGATTGAGACAAAATGTTTCCCTATTACATGGGATTGAAAGAACTAGACATGTGGATGCACTATAGGTACACCTCTGCCTCACCCTTCGGGGAATACGGGCGTGATGTTTTAAGGTAGTAAAGTTATTTACAAAAAAAAATATAAATCTACTTTGGTGACTGTACATTGCCTAAGTGGTTTGGTGCGTCTTTTCCGATGATTTCATAACAATGGACATAATTAAAGTTTTGATTGGCTTTAAATTTTATTTCTTTTCTTTTATGGTGATGATACCTGCCTGTGTACCTTTAACTACATAATTGTTGTATTCAATTACGATTCTGAGGAAATAATTAAAATAAAAGTATTCGAGAAACCTTAATTGTTACAGTATTAGACAAAAGTGGCTCATCAAGGTAAGATTTTTTTTAACAATTTCTGTACTTAAGTAGTTTCAGGTAATTTTGATTGATCGTCCAGTTTTTTTAAATACTACTACTCCGTTGTCAAATAAAGTGATTTGCGTTTTGCGTAACACACCTTCTTTCACAAACCGCATTTTGTATGTTTGAAAAATTCGTTTGCTCGACAACGTAAATAACGCAATGAATGATGTCGAATTGTCAAAATGAAAGGCATTGTAATTTTACCCCGAAGTTTGTTTATTTCTATAGATTTCGTCACTAAATAGGGGCCTATCTATACCTATTTGTCGACTGTTATAAGTTTATAACTTATAAAAGCTTCTACATACCAGCGCGACTTGTCGCGTGACGCGACACGGCACAAAGGCCCCGCGTGTCGCGGGACGAGCGGTGCCTTTGTGTCGCGTCGCGTCGCGCGACAAGTCGCCCCGGTATGTAGAAGCCTTAATACACAGAGCAAAAGTATGGCCTTCTCCTCCTTTAGAAGAAAATGTAAACTAAGATCGCTTATGGGTAGGTTAATACAGTTTTTGACCGCGACTTCGTCCGCGTGTTTTGATATAGGTATGTACTTAAAACATATCCTATGTCACTCTGCAATAGCGTAGCTTTCAATCAGTGAAATAAGTTTTGAAATCTGATAATAAGTTCCGGAGATTATCTTTATAATATTTATAAAGATAATCTTGTTTTTTTTTTTCTATACAAACAAGTAATGGTGTGATGTGGGCTGTGGCCTCTTGTCTGTTTTCGTTCAACTTTAAAACAATCACGGCTATCATTTTGTTTTGAACTGGGTATCAACCCAAGTAGGATAATATACCTATACCAAATAATAGCATGACCAGCAATATTTTATAAGCACATAAATATAATGCTAGCGACCCGTCCCTGCTTCACACGGGTGCAATTGCGACATGTAAAAACCTCGAGATTCCTGAGCTATATCTTAATAAATCATCATCATTGTAGCCGAAAGACGTCCACTGCTGGACATAGACCTCCCCCAAAGGGGGGTTTGCCATAATCGCCACGCTTGGCCGGAGGGTTGGCGATCGCAGTATGGTGTTAGTCGAAGTGGCGGTGCTTGGGGGAGGCCTATGTCCAGCAGTGGACGTCTTTCGGCTTAAAATTATGACGATGAGAGCAGTAGTGATAAAATGAATTGCAAGCAAAGTGCAGGGCACTCCATGCTCCTGCTTCATCTTGTAGTGTAGTGACATTATGAAAGATAGTTCGATATACAGGGTGGAAGGGACATCGACGCGAATCCGTTTACCATGGATTCAGTATATCATTCATGACCCCCCTGCGCTAAAATTTCTCGTCGGTAATTTAAAAAAAACAGCTGTTTCCTACATAAGTGCAATATCTACTCGGTCAAAATGTATGGAACACCAAATTTTTTTTTTTTTACCGATGAAAAATTTTAACGCAGGGGGGTCAAGAATGTTGTACTGAATCCATGGTAAACGGATTCGCGTCGATGTCCCTTCCACCCTGCGATAAAGGAGGCCAATGCTCAATACTGGACGTTCACTGGCTATCCAACTATGACAACAATACTGAAGGTACGAAGCTAAAATTAGAACCAATAGATTACTTAGTGACGCTCATATCTCTACATTATCTCAATTGTGCCAACGGATAATATGTTGTGATAGTTCGTAAATTGATGATACATTATGCGTACGTCGAACCGTCATCCTTTAACTTGAATAACATAACTTGATCAAAATATTATGTGACGTGTCAATATAGGCACAACCTACATAGACTGACGTCACAAATGTTTTTCATTTTATATATAAATAGATCTTGTGATAATGGTTTCGTACGTGCGGAACGACCCGTTTTTTCGCTAGAATAGCAATATTAGGCGATAACAGTATGGCGGTTAAGTAGGTACTTAAATGCAAAAATATTCATGAATCTTAAACATGATCAGGATTTTATGATTCAAATTATGTCGCTCACACCACGGTGCTAAATTAACATTTTAGAATGATAGGTTAGGTTAGATGGCCCGGATGGCCGTATGGTTCTGGAAAATATGCTTTGCCCCTATATCTATGTGTAGAATCGGCAATAATAGGTACTTTGTTGTGTGCTAAGCCTAAATCTATAGCATAATGATGAATGTATCATCGATAGATAGATATCATCATCATCATTTCATCCGAAAAGACGTCCACTGCTGGACATAGGCCTCCCCTTTAGGGGGGGTGGGGTTGCCGTAATCGCCACGCTTGGCAGGCGGGTTGGCGATCGCAGTATGGTGTTAAAATGCATAGAGAACGCTGCTGCCCACTCTCTAGTAAGTCCCTTAGTCGCCTTTTACAACACCCATGGGAAGAAATGGGATGGTGCTATTCTTTACGTCCGGCACCAAACGGACAAATGTAGATATATATTTTTATGTAAATCAAGTCCAATTAAACTAATTTGTTCAACCTCCACCCATGCACTCCCTTTAGTTTCTATTCTAAAAGACTTATTAGACTGCCAAGTAACAACCGAGACGTTTCACAAACTGACTATCCATTGATCTCAAAGTGTCGAGCCTACTCGAAGACGTTGAACTGTGGGGGATAATATTTTCTTGACATTCTTACGCAAGATCAAGGCTAGTATAAATGTTTATACTTTTAAGACCGTTCATAACATGCCTTTGCGTGTGTTATCTCTTGATTATGACGGAGGAGAAAAAATTTGATTGCATCATAAAACAAAAGATTTCGCTGGGTTTTGATTTTTTTTTAATAGTCGACGCCTCGAAAACTTGACTACACCTAAGATGACCCTAAGGGCCTGTGCACACCACGTTTTTTAAACGCGCCATTGACGCGCGTTTGTAGCGATACAGACGCGATACGCACGCGAGGCAGTCTGTTCTGTAGGATAAAAGCGCGCCGTCGACGCACTTTATAAAACGCGCGTAAACGGCGCGTTTAAAAAACGTGGTGTGCACAGGCCCTAAGGCCCAGTGCCTATTGGCGTCACGGCATGGCAAGGTATTTTAGGCGACGAATAAAAAGTTGCAATTTAAATTTTAAGGGTCGTAAGTACAAAAACAATACCGCGGTATGCCTACGACCGTTAACATTGAAATTTCATCGTTGACCATGCATTGTGCACCATCAGTGTTTTAAAATGCATAGAGAACGCTGCTGCCCATTCTCTAGTAAGTCTCTTATACATTTATTCGCCCAGCAAATCTCAGTTCGGTCGCTATATATCCCAGCGATAAAACCAAAACCAGTGACGACACCAAATCATTGGTACAAAAAATTATTTCGCCTGAGGAATTAAAACTCCATGTTCGTGGTCTAAGGAAAATTAGAAATGGAGGTGTCATCATTCGGACGGATAACAAAGACGACATTAATAAATTAAAAAGCTCACAAAAGCTGGTTGCCTCAGGCCTTACAGTTGAAGAACCATCCAAACGCCGTCCTAGGATTGCTGTCGTTGGTGTCCCCGTAGCCCTAACTGAAAAAGAGGTATTTGATTGCATTTACGTCCAAAACTTGACAGATAAATTGCCGAACATTACTCGTGAGTCCTTTTTAGAAAGTATCAAATTGAGCCATAAGTCAGGAAAGAAAGATCGTCCGACTTGTAATTATATATTGGAAGTGCCTGCTAATATCAGGAAAATTATGATGGACCAAGGCCGAATTTTTATTAATTGGACATCATGTCCAGTGAGAGATTTCACTATTGTGACCAGGTGTTTTAACTGCCAGCAGTTCGGACACGCAGCCAAATTTTGCAGAGAAACGAACCCTACCTGCAACCTCTGTGGCGAAACAGGACACTCTTTCAAGGACTGCAATAATAAAGGTTCTCTGCCTCAATGTGCGACCTGTAAACGTTTTAAGAGGAAAGATGATCATCCTACTGGTGATGTAAATTGCCCAGCACGTAAATATGCAGAAGACAATTACATTAATTCCATTGACTATGAAGGCGCCTAGGAGCGCCACCGACTACCTTTTCAACTAAGCACATAGATAGTAGGTAAACTTCTACATATATTTTTACTTTTTATAATGACCAATCAGCTAATCTGTGATCTGGATGGGTTTTCCGTGTCTGAAGCTAAAATCTGAAATGTTGAGGAGTGCAAAAACATAGTCTTTACTGGAGATAAAACATTGACCCTACTTACACAAAATATACGCAGTATAACTCGCAATATTAACGGTTTCCAAGTTTTGTTACAAAATCTTGATATAGGCTGCGACATTATCGTTCTAACAGAATGTTGGTTATCCAAACAAACGGCCATTATACCATCTCTCGATGGATATAATCTTCACAAAAGCGTTAGAACATTCAACCAGAATGATGGCATAGTGGTTTATATTAAAAATAATTTAAGAACATTAGTAGTCGAACCCCTTTTTCAAGACTGCAACTGCTTAGTAATTAAAATTATTCCTGATACAGTAATTATGGCTATTTATAGGCCTCCATCCCAAAGTATTGATGGGTTTTTGGATTCGCTTAACAGTAACTTAGGAACATTATCTTCGTTTAAAAATATCATAGTGACAGGTGATATCAACATAAACAT
The DNA here is from genome assembly GCA_948098905.1 of Tiliacea aurago. Taxonomy (NCBI): domain Eukaryota; kingdom Metazoa; phylum Arthropoda; class Insecta; order Lepidoptera; family Noctuidae; genus Tiliacea; species Tiliacea aurago. Next base: position 19,957,562 of record OX402581.1, on the reverse strand, counting down.
TGCTGCTGAAAAAATCGATACTCATTCTCATAATTACCTCAATATCTGCTCATTTCATGGACTATTACCAGCTCATTATCACCCAACCCACCAGAGCGGCTCTTGTCTAGACCATATCCTTATAAAATCGAAATGTCCATCCAAAACATTGGTTACTAATTCATCACTAACCGATCATCAAGCTGTTTTACTAACATTACAAATATCCTCACCTAGAAATAATTGCATGCGCAGCTATACTAAACTCAATATGACGAGTCTCGAAACTGACTTACGCGGTATTAATTTTGACCCCTTTTACAATACACATGATCCAAATATTTCTATACAATATTTTGTCGATTTGTTACAATCTGCGATAAGGAAAAATACATTTACTAAAGTAATTCCTAGAAAGTATAGTAATATTAAACCATGGATTACACCAGGACTTGTTCGCTGTATCAGACATAGAGACAAACTTCACAAAAAATCAAAAAACGCTCCGGATAATGAACTATTGTCAATTACTTACAAACGATATAGGAATTTTTGTAATAACCTGTTGAAAAAGCTGAAAAACCAATATGATCAAAGTCAACTTCAGAAAGCAGGTAAAAACAGTAAACTTATATGGAAATTCATAAAAACTAACACTTTTAGGTCCAAAAATCCCGAAACTCCGCTTGATCTTTTAGCTTCTGAGTTAATCCCTACCGAAGCAGCAAATAAAGCTAACAACTTCTTCATTAACGTAGGAAAAAACTTAGCAGAAAAAAACTTATTATCTAATAGATGTTTTTCCTTTCAAAGCCATACCATGACAAATGCAGCTCGAAACTCTTTTGTCTTATTAGATACTGATGTTAATGAGGTTGTAAGTATAATAGATGGATTAAAGGAAATGTGTGCCGTAGGATGTGACGACATACCTAATAGCATACTCAAAAGATTTAAATACGTCATTGCCCTTCCCTTGACTCACATTTTTCAGTTATGTTTAACAAAAGGAATATTTCCTAAATTGCTTAAAAAAGCCGTAGTCACCCCTGTGTTTAAAGCTGGAGACAAAAGTTGTTTAAATAACTACAGGCCAATTTCAATTTTAACAGGTCTCTCAAAGATTTTGGAAAAAATTATAAACAGTAGATTAGTAAACTATCTTGAAAGTAGTAAATTACTCTCTGAGCATCAATTTGGTTTTAGGCCTAAAAGATCAACAAGCCAAGCTGTTCACCATCTGACAAATTTTATAAGCACAAACTTGGATAACGGCATGCATACCATAGGGATATTTTTAGACCTTGCCAAGGCTTTTGACACAATTTCTTGTAATTTGCTCTTATACAAGCTGGAAATGCTGGGAATACGGGGAATACAATTGCAACTATTATCTGATTACCTCACCGACCGCCATCAGTGTGTAAAAATAGGTCAATACATGAGTTCTGAACTTAAAAATAGCTGTTATGGAATCCCACAAGGCAGTATTTTGGGTCCTACATTGTTTTTAGTCTATATAAATGACCTTTGCAATTTGACACTCCAAAAGGGTGTAATAATGTCATATGCGGATGACACTTCGCTACTGTTCACAGCTAAATCAATGGCCGAGGTCTTTGAGGTAGCACAGAATGGTTTTAATACTGTGTCTAGTTGGCTTCATAAAAATCTCTTAACTTTAAATACAGATAAAACCAACTACCTAATATTTGCAATGAGAAACACTAATCCAACGCTTACTAATCTAAACATTCAAGCGCATAACAATTGTAATTTACATTATGCTGACATTGCATGCACTTGTCCCACTTTAGCTAAAACCGATCATATCAAATATTTAGGCGTCACGATTGACACAAACCTGAATTTCCGCAAACAAATCGATTTGTTATGCACCAGAGTGCGTAAACTAATATACATTTTTAAAAATTTACGTAACATTGCCGACTTTAAATTAATTAGACAGGTTTATTTGGCGTTATGTCAATCTATTATCACCTACTGCATAACGTCCTGGGGTGGTGCCGCTAAATCAATTTTACTGCACCTAGAACGCGCCCAAAGAGCAGTTTTAAAGGTTGCTACTTTTCGTCCATTTAGATTTCCTACAGACCAGCTTTATATGGCATGTAAGGTGCTAACAGTACGTCAATTATTTGTTTCTAATGTAGTTTTATACCAACACACTGAACTCTACTTTAACCCAGTACCTTCAGATAGGAGAAGAAAAGATTTGGTATGTGCTAACTCTCAGACTAAACATGCTTTTACTAATCGATTTTATTTATTTTTAGGGCCCTACTTGTATAACAAGTTTAACAGAGTGCTTAAGATTTATAGTTTAAGTTATAATAGGTGTAACTTACTAGTACAGGAATATTTGTCAAAATTGAATTACGCAGACACGGAAAAACTACTAGAAATTTTAAAATAATAGCTCTCTCGACCTACTCTAATATAAGTCTATTCCTTTAGCTAATTAATAATAGTGTCTACTTTATCTACTTTAATATTATTTGTTAATTTATTTAAACATAATATTATCTTACATAATCTAGTTTTAAAAATAATATACCCAAAGAGTTACTCTTTAAGTCATTGAAAATATTATGTCTCCTTTTTAATTTAACTTAGTAATAAACCTATTGTTGTCTTCATTTTAAATGTTTGATGTAAATCGATGGCCTGAAACACAGGTTTTTCATAAACCTAGTTCAGGCAGGTCTACATTACAGTTAGAATTACATTTTTCCCTGGTTGTAATTAATCTAAATTATAATTTTACTTTACTTTATACTTGAATAAATTTTATTTTATTTATTTTTTATCTTAGTCGCCTTTTACGACACCCACGCGAAGAAATAGAATAGTGCTATTCTTTACGTCCGGCACCACGCGGAACTGTGTAGAATAATACCTACTTATAATACAGGTAAAATGTTTGACCAAATGTTGGCGAACAGTCAGACTCATTTCCAATTTTGCTGAGTAACCAAGATTTTTACCAGTTAGTAGTTAGTTAGGTACGACATTTTCAGCTTTATTTGCAAATAAAAACCGACAAGAGAAATCTTATGGTTATGTTAGGTACACACGGCTACATATCAAGCTATACATTTCCAGTATACGCTGACCTCTCATTATACAGAAATCCTACACAATGCGAGATCAGCTTATACTGGAAATGCATAGCTTCCTGTATAGCCGTGTGTACCTACGTAAATAATATTGCTTCATTGGTTACAATCATTATTTTTCTTGTATGCATGACGTGCAAGTAAATTCCCACTCTGTTTTATTTTGTTCAATGAGTCTTTATCTTTTTGTTTACATAAATATCGTTACGGGTTACAACATGATGTTTTTTTACGTAATCGCTTGTTATCAAAATTTTCCTCAAATGCACAATGATCATGAAGCTTAAACAAAAATAATTTTCACAATAAAAGAGCGTCAGTCATTTAGTTTTTTTCTTGCGTAAGCTAATCTTACTAGGATGTGGAAAATGTGGAGTTACATACACATAAACTCACGCCTTCTTCCCATGGGGGTAGGCAGAAACTATAGAACGCCACTTGCAACGCTCCTTACATACTCCTTTTGCTTCGCCTACGTTCATACATCTAGTCATACACGCACGCCGGTTGAGAGTACTACGGTGGAGTTTCCCCAAGAAAAATATGTAATTAGACCGCATGTTTATGTTGCTATGAAGTTTTTAGGGTTCCGTACCAAAATGGTAAAAAGGAACCTTATGGTGAGACTCTGAGGAGAGAGAGGAGAGGTCTGTCTGTCTGTCACACCTGGATATCTCAAGAACTACTAATGCTATCAACTATTTTACAAACAAGAAAGAAATAAAAAAAAAATATCTTTTTTGCAAAAGGGATTGAAAGGGGTTCTTAAAAATTTTAAGTGGGGCTACTAGGGCATGTAGGGTAATTAGGGTATCATATAAAAGAACGCTGTTTGCATATACTCAAACATTTTAATTTAGGCAGCGTAGTTTTTTTTAAACTTTTGATGAAAAATGTAAAAAAATACCCTCGGAGATGAGGGCATTTCCGAAGTTTGCATAGATAAAAATCTGAAATTATTCTATGTGATAGAAGTTTATGTAAAGATTACAGGAAAAATAAAACGATGTCTCTAAATAGCACAGTTTTTCAGAAATCATCAACATCATATATGCGTACAGAACCCTCGGTGCGCGAGTCCGACTCGCTCTTGACCGGTTTTTTTATATAATAATATGTTAACAAAATTTACTCATAGAAAATATGAATGAGACGAGAGATTATACTTACTTACCTACCTATTACCTTCATTAAGGTAGGTAACTTTCTGAAATTTTTACAAGATATTTCTTTATGATCAATTAGATAGAGGTTGTAGGTACATCGTTGAAAAGTCTACGTCAAGTAACTAGGTCTTTTTGGTAGAACGTGTAATGCAAAGTTAGGCTAGTTTAAACGTAATAAATATAAATATGCCATCGAAGGCAGAGAAGAACTAGGTACGTTTACATCAGTGTATGTCTTATCGATGCTGCGCCAATTTTGTTCAATGGCAGACGAGGCGATACGCAATTGATAAGGCACGTGTAATTTTTTAGTACTATTCTACTAAATAAGTATCACGGTTTCTTAAGATAGTAAATGTTGAGTAATATGAAACTGGTTACGATACCTAGTTATTATCAAGGGTATTAATTAAAACTTGATTCGCAAGAAAAAATATTTTTCTGACGTAGATCTATAATTTACGATCGACTTTTTAGTAGGGATGCATCCGATACCTACCGATATATCGGCGATACTTCGGGTTTGCCGGTATAACGGTATCGGCGATATTTTTATAGCCGATTCAACGATACTTTTAAAGTTTCGTGCTTTAAAAATGTAATGTAAACGCGCGTGTTGTCTCGTCTTGTCGAGAGATACCTAAAGTAATAAGGGGGGGGGGGGAGGTTCCTAATATATCGAGAGACGCAGATCCGTTCGTTTTCTGGCGCAATGACGTCTTATACCCAAACTTGAATACTTTTGTTTTTTTAACAAAAATCTAATCAAAGTTAATTTTAATTAAGTACTAAATCTATTAGATAACTAATCTCAACCTCTCTATATTTTTTATACCAAATAATTAAAAAAAATAACCTGACTTGTGTTTTATTTATTTTACCTTCATTTTTGAATGCAATAAGCGTATCGGTATCGATATCACCGATATATTTATAAGAGTATCGGTATCGGTATCTTATCGGCAAAAAGGCGTATCGATATTAATAATAATAATAGCTGGCAACACCAACGTCAACAAACGTCTCCAAACTGGATCTTATAATTTTCATATTTTTTAGCAGTTTTAATAATTTTCGACTCAATATTATAGTTTATATGTGCTTTAAAAAAAAACCCGAAAGAAGTCTGAAACCAATTTATCCCAAAAAAACACCATATTCTATTTAAGACATGAATAAAAAACTGCCGATTAAGAGATGACATCTGTCATACCATGCCACTGAAAAACAGAAAATAATAATGAAAATTTTATCGAGATGTTGACGAGATCAGCCGTAAGAAGTGCACGCCCACCACCTCCGGACTCTTCGCTCAGCTCCGCCTCGCCGCCGCCGGTACCCAGCCCCACTGTGACGACACCGGCCGCGGTAGTTGCGTCGAGCTCGAGCGACGAGTATTTCTCCCCGCCCACGACGCCACCACCTGCTCGTCGACGGGGAGGACGCCGGCCGCCGGATGGTTTAGGACCTCGAGGCCCACCAGCCTCTGATAGGGTCCCAGCTCCCGGCGGAAGTGTGCAGCGCGTGAGATGGACACGAACCATCAATGAGAACGTCATGCGCTCATACTATGGGGCTACAGAGGGGGGAAACAATCTGACCGCGTACCGTGTTCGGATGCTCTCTCTTTTTCAGGTGCTTGAACCAGCTGTCAACGTTTGGCACAACGACTATCGGATCAGGTGCGGGTTATCCAACGTAATCATATGTTGGATGACACTGTACTTGATCGCCTGCGAACTGAAATGCGGAATAGCCATGTCATCGCCCCCCTGTCGCAGACTGTTGTGGTACCACCGCAGTCCCACACAGTCCAAGCTGACGAGGGGAATGATGACAGGGCTACAAACGTAAGTACCCAGTGCAATGAGAAATTGAGGAGTGCTTTGGAGGGTGCGATTCGGGAATATCGGTTTATGTCACCCGAACTTAGACCACGCTTACCTCGTTTGCCCATGCATAACAAAAATAGGGCGCTGGTGGCAGCTCTGGATTCGCAGTTGTCAAACTATTTTGATGACTGCGAAGACCTCACTGATACTCATTCGATTCTGTAATGCGCGGCTGTAGCGGCATGTCGTGTAGCTCACGTAAAATTTCAAAATGACTTTATAGCTACACGACCGAAACCAGCCGTACCAGCCTGGCAGTGCAGAATTGAGCGTCGTATTGGTGGGGCCAGAGCGCTCATCGGTAAACTAATCTGCTTCAGGGAGGGCAATACTCGCCCAAGAGTTATGCGCTTTGTGAGGCGGGCGTTCTCAGGGACTGATACCAGCCCTGAGGACTATTTATCTCGTGTCACAGAGCGCATAGACTTCCTGAAGCAGAAAGTGTATGCTTGGGCAAACCGTATTCGTAGGTATAAGCGGCGTGTGGACCGATACACTCAGAATCGCACCTTCCAGAGCAATGAAAGGTGGGTTTATAGGGCTTGGGAGCGACCGAATCAAGGTGTGACTGACACGCACCTGCCGGATAATGATGCCATGTCTTCTTTCTGGCACAGTATCTGGTCGGTGCCTGTCGGTCACACTGAAGGTGATTGGACTCGAAAACTTGAGCGAGCCTGCGATCCAATACCAGAAATGGGGGCTATTACCATCTGCCCCCAAGATGTAGCTCGTGCGGTCCGTCCGTTGCCTAACTGGAAGTCTCCAGGACCGGACGGACTGCACAACTTCTGGATCAAATGGTTTGTTGGGTCGCACGCTCGCTTGGCGGCTCAGTACCAGACTTCTTTGGAGTCTGGTTCGCTACCCCAGTTCCTAACGACAGGAATAACCCACCTGCTCCATAAATCAGGTAGCACCGCGGAACCCAAAAATTATAGACCGATCACGTGTTTACCGACGGTCTATAAAGTTCTTACATCCATTTTGAGAGCTAAAATTAACAAACATATAGACACTAACTCCATCATGTCTGCCTCTCAAAATGGATGTAGGAACGGGTCTCGCGGTACTAAGGAGTTACTCCTCATTGATATGGCCATTAGCCAACAGGTTCGACGTTCCCGAAAGGATCTGTCGACATGTTGGATAGATTATAAGAAGGCCTATGACTCGGTGCCACATACATGGCTCATGAGGGTGCTGGAGCTGTATAAAGTAGATCCAACTCTGCGCACCTTCCTGATGTCATGTATGAGGCAATGGAGGACAGTCCTTCGCTATCCAGGATGTCGAAATATCCAGAGGAATAGCGAACCGATAAGGATCGAGCGAGGCATATTTCAGGGCGATAGTTTGAGTCCGCTTTGGTTCTGCTTAGCCTTGAATCCTCTAAGCACACTGCTGGAGGATTCAGGTCTAGGCTATCGGTTGAGGAGAGGTGGTCAGGTTATATCTCACCTCCTCTACATGGATGACCTAAAACTCTTTGCCCCCAACAATTTGCATCTGATGGAGCTACTGAAAGTAACTGAAACTTTCAGTAGTGCCATCAGGATGGAATTTGGTGTGGACAAATGTGCGGTCATGCATGTAAAGCGAGGGAAGATTGTGGAATCCGTGGGAACCCAACTTTCGGATTCCATAAACCTTAGAGCCCTCTCCGCATCCGAAACCTATAAATATTTGGGTATGTCGGAAGCGTTGGGCATCAATGTTACTGACATTAAGCAATCGTTGAAGGAGCGCTTCTTTGCCCGCCTGAAGAAAGTATTTAATAGTCTTCTATCAGGCGGGAACAAAGTGCGCGCCTTCAACGGTTGGGTCATGCCGGTTTTGATGTACTCTTTCGGCATACTCAAATGGACTCAGACCGAACTTGACGCCCTTGATAGGAGGGTTCGTACGCTGCTGACTGCATATCGAATGCATCACCCACGGTCCTCGGTAATGAGACTGTATATCCCGCGAAAGTGTGGAGGTCGTGGCTTTTTAAACGCTAAGACACTCCACAATCGCGAGATATGCAGTCTCAGGGAATATTTCCTAGAAGCCGACGTGGGGATGCATCGAGATGTGGTCGTGGTGGACAAGGGCCTCACCCCGCTCTCCTTGGCTACAGAGAACTGGCGCAAACCTGTAGTGCTTGACACTAATGATCGCAGGGAGGTATGGCAAAGTAAGGAGCTTCACGGACGCTTTTTCCGGGCCCTACATGAACCCGAAGTAGACTTTTTAGCGTCCGTAGCCTGGCTGCGTTTCGGTGATCTCTTTGGGGAAACCGAAGGCTTTGTCTGTGCAATTATGGACGTAGTTATCATGACTAAGAATTATCGGAGATTTATTGTGAAGGACGGCACGGTTGACGTGTGTCGGGCATGCCACCGTCCGGGAGAATCAATCCGACACATTATCTCCGGGTGTTCTCGTCTAGCTAACGAAGAGTACTTGCATAGACACAACCTTGTAGCCAGGATTATCCATCAGCAACTTGCTCTGAAATACAACCTTGTGGAATCGGAGGTGCTGTACTTCAGGTATGTGCCCGACCCAGTTCTCGAGAGTGGAAATATCACATTGTACTGGGACCGATCCATCATCACTGACAGGACTATTGTTGCCAATAAGCCTGATATAGTGGTGGTGGATCGAATAGAGCGGCGCACAATGATTGTTGACATAACGGTCCCTCATGACGGGAACCTCGTGAAAGCCGAGAAAGATAAAGAAATCAAGTATCTTGACTTGGCTCGCGAGGTTGTCGACATGTGGGATGTGGACTCAGCAATCATTGTGCCGATAGTTGTATCAGCCAATGGCTTAATTGCCAAGAGCCTCGACCAACACCTAAAGAGGCTCTCGTTGGGCAGCTGGATTAAGGGCCTGATTCAGAGAGCGGTACTTCTGGACACGGCTCGCATTGTTAGGAGGTTCCTCTCTCTGGAGCCCTGACCGCCGGTAGCTTGGACCTTGTTCCCGATACCGGTGGGCTACTATTTTTTATATTTTTAAATGTTTTTATATTTTGTTTATATTCTAATATTTAAAAATATAATTTATATGTATATTTAATGAAATAAAGGAATAATAATAATAAATAATAATTTTTTTATTTGACATAAAAGTACATATAGACAGGTGACACTTAATTTAAGCATGGAAATAGCGTGGTACAAAATAAACGATCAATGACCCCCATGCTAGGAAAAACCTGTGTTACAGGGGTCATCCATCCGTCCAATATGGATCTATAAGTTACTTACAAATTAGCAAAGTGCACTTTTGAAAAAAAAAAATTTTTAACTAGCCTAATACAAGTAATTGTGGGGATAAGAAACGGGGGGAAGAAAGTAAAAAGGGGTATCAAATGCATTAATAATATGGAAAAGGGAGTAGGTATGTATTAATATTTGTTGTTGGTGTGAGTATAACTGTGTATGCGTGAGTGAAGATATGTGTGAGTGAGTGAAGATGTGTATGTGTGAGTGGGTGCCTAATTTGTTTAAGTTATGGTTTGAGTAATTCTTCCGTATCTTCATAATTAAGAGTGAGTAGATACTCCTTTATTTTTTGTTTGCATTGGAATTTGTTCAAACAATGGATATTTAATGTGTTGTGCAGTTTATTGTAGAGTAATGTACTTAAATAACGGTTATGCCGTCGTGCAAAGGTGGTATTTGTACAAACTTTGGGACAAACGGGTTTGGGTCTTCTTCTGAGCGTAGGGTTTTTGCATTTATTGAGGGGGGTCATTTTATGTGTCCGTGTGATAGCGCAAAGCATATACATTTGGCGGACTGTCGGTACTTTAAAGTCTGAATAAACTTGCTGAGTGGGATACCTAAATGGTTTGCTTAATAGGACTTTGATTACTGCGCTGCGATGCATCCCTACTTTTTAGATTGCAGTTAAAATATTAACTGGATACTTTTATTGCAAATAAAGGTACAATATCCGACAAAGAATAACTAGAACTAGTTAGATTAGTGAATAGTATTTTTTTTATGTTTTCCTTTCGTATACACGTTGTCTACATCTCTTTGTCTACTTTCCTATCGCAGGTATGATGGAAGAGATTTCTTTAGAAATAAGCATCACCTTTGTACGTAGTTTTTTGTTCCTTTCTTCTTGTCTGTGTTAAATAAATAAGATTTGTATCTAAATGTAAATATAGCTTGTCCAGCGTTTCTTAGGTAGCGTCACGTCACCGCGTCGTGACGTATGGTCATAAACGCAACGTTTCAGTTTCACTGGATCACCTGTATCTGCGTATCCTGTTACCAAGTTTTAGTATTACATAAAATTCTTAAACAAGTATTGCACATACAAGCTGTCTGATACGTTCTGTCCCAAAGATCAGGCGCGATCCGGATGAAATTGGAGCAAATATCATTGGGTGATCTTAGGTCAGGAGTCAGATGATGACCATACACTGAGGCCGTGACAATGCGGGAGATATCGACATTTTTATGCGTCATAATAAAACTGAAATAATGACCTATTGCAACAAGTTGATCACCAGTAAGGGCGAAACTCACCAATGAAACTGACAGCTCTTAAACGTGGTATATGTGCTGATCGCGTTATGTTTCATTGGTGAAGTTGGCACTTAGTCTTACTTATATTACACAGAATTTATAAAATTTATTTATTTTATCAAATTTATTATGACAGAATAAGTAATAGTACTAACGTAATTAAAAAAATAATTAATATAGGTAAGAGCTGTCTTGAAACTGCGGCTTTTAGGTTCCACGTAAGAAGATGAAGATTTATTTATTTATTTATTTTATTATTTATGTACACACAGAAAAATACAAAGCGATATGACATGAAGATTTTGAAATAACGACAAAAATATAATAATATCACATCATTCTGTCAGCTCTAAAAGTTTGTTCTCAAATGTGACGCGGGCTATTAATTAATTTAGATCTAGAAATGATAAAACAGTATAGAATAATTGTGTATTGGGAATTACTGGTTTCTACGCTGTCCTCTTTCTGGGTGTTTCGGTCGTCAATCCCGTTAGACCTTCGCAAAGGTGATTGTGTATCACATAAGTGGACTCGTGAAATCTTTCTTACAAACGGTGTCTATTAAGAGCGTTTACACCTTACGGCATTTCATACAAACTTTCAAGCCCTTGTTTTTCGAAATGGCAACCGATTTTAATGAAACTTCATATGCATAAGCAAAGGTCTAAAAAGTTAGTAAAGAAAATTTTTGAAATGTCTTATTTAAAAACAGGTATCTGGAAATCACTGTTTCTATGGGAAATTAAAAAAACGGTCTAATTGGGCTGTAACACTATTTTTCGAAAATGTTCTTTACTAACTTTTTAGACCTTTGTATCCTGCTTATCCGTATGAAGTTTCATTAAAATCGGTTCAGTCATTTCGAAAAACAAGGGCTTGAAAGTTTGTATGAAATGCCGTAAGGTGGAAACTCTCTTAAAATCGTCTGTCTGTTTGGTCCGAGTCAAAGAAACGAATTTTAACTCAAACAGAAACGGGTTTTGTTTTATTCTCAGAAAGAGGCACTATATTTTTCACAAATTAAAATACATGCGAATTCCATTATAAACAGGTATTTAATTTCCATTTAGGTTTGAAGTTCGTTTGCTTCTCTCCTTGTTGCATAAACATCATTTATTCCGAAAGATGTCCGCTAGACACTTTAGTCTTTCCCAAGCTCCATGCATGCTTCCAGAGAATTACCGCGGCCTTCGCCAGGTCATCAGTCCACCTTCTGAGAGGGGAATATACCTCCTAGGTAGGTATAGGCCCCAAGCCTTTCTCGATATACATTTTAATGACAACATTTAATTTTTGAAGCCTTTTTTGGAGGGCTTAAGAAGAATAACAAAACTAAAACCCAAAAAATAAACAGTTGAAGGGACACTGGCTTCTAAGATACAGGTACATAAACCTAGTTTAGAAGTCAGGGTTATACACTCTGGAACACTAGCTTCATTAAGGGGACGATAACCGACTTTAATGATTTTATACTGAAGATCACGTCTAAACGAGTAGTGTTAATGATTTGAAAAAAATATATGATAAATTAGAGAATTTTCTCAATAACTTAATATGTGAATATTTTAGATTACGGTTATATAACATAGTGAAATTAATTTCTAAAGTTATGTCTAACGCGGATAAAAACTGAAAATGGCGCAAAATCTACCAAGCGTATTTTTCTGAAACCTTCACCAATTTTAAGATAATTTAAGTATTGATCTTTTAGTATACGCGTTTTATTAAAATACCTTTTGTTTTGTGTGTTATAAATTAATAATGCGTCAAATTGGGGTCAGCGCTCCTTGATGGGCGAGTCCTATTACTGGCTGGACGTGCGACGCGTTGCGTGAGCTCAGTACAGAACACGCAAGCTAACTACTCAAGTCACTAGTCACTGGCATATATCTGCGTCTTAAGCCATATTTTTAGATCTAAACAATGTAAATGATTATTATTATTAGTTATGTTCTCCCTTCTGTGTACAATAAGTTTGTACTTAGGGATTTAAAAAATAACGAGGTAATAAAAAGGTCTACGTTTGCTGCGTAGACATTTGTTTGGCTTAGCAATCGTTTGTAAAAGTTACAACTGTTCTAAATTTCCAAGGTGTGAACCGAAGACCTCGTGCGCCTCGTGTGGCGGCTGATGTAATGTTTTCGTTGCATGTCGTGCACTCGTGCCCCGCGGCTACGGCTTGCCGGGTGGCCGGTGCTTCCGATCTGATGACAACAAACAAATCGATTGCGGTTCTACAATTTCAACAAAATTGCCCTTTTATCGGAATTTCGACGTTTTGCTTAGTGGATATTGAAAGTTAATAGATTGTGAAACTGTTAAGTACTAAAATCTAATTATAACGATTTATTGGTCAGAATATGGTACATTTTATGGTCTTATGATAAGACAATGGTATCATCACATTCTGCTCAGTGTGGCGTGCAAATATTAGGTACATACAATTATTAGGGTAGTATTAAAATGAAAATTTTATGAAATCTCTAATGAGATTAGAGGTTTTTAGAGTTCCGTAGTAAACAAGGAACCCTTATAGTTTCGCCATGTCCGTCTGTCTGTCTGTCTGTCTGTCCGTCCGTCCGTCTGTCCCCAGCTTAGCTCAGAGACGCTTAGTCCTAGATAGCTGTTATTTGGCATGGGTATACATATTAATCATGCCGAAAAAATGGTAAAATAAAATTATGAAAAACATTTTTTTTTAGGGTACCTCCCTTACACGTGAAATGGGGATGATATATTTTTTTCTCGTCTATTCCATAGTGTGGGGTATCGTTGGATAGGCCGTTCAAAAATATTGAGGGTTTGTCATAACCATTTTTCAATTAAGGGATCTGTTTGCGTAATATTAAGCTTTAAAGTGCTATTTTTTGTTAGAGTCAAGTACCCGTCCCCCCTCTGCCAGCTAAATGGTTGGTTTTGGATATGTGAAAAAATTCATGGCAATAGTATATATAACGAAATTAAAAGGGAAACTATCACAGCTAAGTAGGCTTCACAAGTTAACGAGTAATAATCGACCAACTTAAATTTGCAGTTGGAGAATTGACCATAACGTATATCAATGTATGGGAGAGCATGTTTTTCAACTACAATGTTAAGTTTGTTTTTGGGATAAATTCATCCCAACTACGGAACCCTTCATTGTGCGTGGTCCGACATGCACTTGGCCGGTTTATAATAATAGCTGCACGCGTGTGCGATGAGATGATTGATGTTTCATGGTCATTTCTGCAAAATGAAACGAAACATCAAACGTCTCCTCATACACGCGTGCAGCAACCAACGCGAACACAGTCTCATGGACAGACACAATCGCCACCACAAAACCCGAACACACCATACAATCGCCACCCCAAAACTCGAACACACCATCATCTCATCATAATATAACCAATTTCCAGGGGTAGCACTTGGCTTCGGCCCTTACTACCCCATAAGGGCTCGTACAGACTGACGCGATATCGCGTGCGCGACAAGCGTCCCGCTGCCTGTCGCGCCCGCGATATCGCGTCAGTCTGCACGAGCCTTAACTCCGGCGCAACGCCAAGATACGTAAATGTATGAAAAGGAATAATGATAATCCTTTTATTTCAGAAAAAACATCCATCATTTGTTTGTAAACATTAGTAACCTTAACAACTATCATAATTAAACTATTATATGTTAGTAAACATTTCCAGTTCAACAAATAACGGACAAGCGGGCAATAAAATTTTTCCGCAATGACCTACAGGAGACTGTTCTAGCTGCCCCTGACCCTCAGCAGCAGCGACGCGGCACGCTTACGTCTGATCGCTGCGAAGCCATCAGTGTGCGCATCACCAAACATTCCCGACGCACTGCAGAAGCGTGGCAGGCCCAGCAGCATCAAAAAAACTAAACTCAAAAAAAAAAACAAATTCGTTCAATAGAACGCGAAGAACATTGGTCATATGACAATATGCTTTAACAAGCGTCACTTTCACTTCACACGTGGAACGAGCAAACGTGTTGCATCGAATCGCCAATGCTCTTTGTTCCCTTTCTACATCCACAAGCTTAGCTCGGCTTCCAGTCTAACCGGATGCAGTTGAATACCAGAATTTTAGATGGAGGTACTGCCTATCCTAGAGAGCAGTGGTTGCCCAGTAGTAACGGCCCCGGCTTACGAGTTGATGGTCGTGAGTTCGAACCCAGCCAAGCGCTTTACTATGTGTAAATAATTTCATCACCACTGCTCTCCAAACGGTGAAGGAAAACATCGTGACGAAACCGGCATGTCCTAGAACCAAAAATTCGAAGACATGTGACATCTACCAACCCGCACTGGGCCCGCGTGCCAACCTATTACAGGCACTTTTGAATTGTCAAGGGGTCGGCAGTCATAAAGATACCTATGGAGAAGAACAAGTAAGAAACTCCACGGACACTCTTTTAAATTAACGTAGGGTTACAAAATATTGGTTACATCATTCGTGTTGAAATTAAACATGTGAGAACGATGCAAAACGTCAAAAGCATCCGTAACAAAAAGATAAAGAAAACAATCCAAAAATTAAATTAAAATAAGCCAAGGCCGCTAAGAGATGACCACTCCACTCCCTACTGATGGCGACCGTTCACGAACATGACGCATGGATTAGCACCATTCAGCTTAACCATTTTGAAGGGAGCTAAATGATCCAACACACCCGCCACCATCAGCGAGACATTACAGTGAGCATGACATACTCTCAGCCGCCAGGGCACATTCAAGTCAATGAAAGAGGTACCCAGTAAATGGTAGCTTTATAGTAAGTACATAGTACTCACATATGTTACATACATATGCTATGCAATTATATAAAACCTAGAAAGGGTAGCCCTCTTTGCCCAACTATGGGCAACGATAAGCCAATTAGATGAAGGTTTTTAACAGCCAACTGCTATCAAACAGTGACTAACCCTGAGATCTTAGAGCATTTCTATGCTCTAAGCCTCAGATAGGCCAGCCGTGGCAATAATATTAATATAATTGTTTATCTACGTTTATTATTTACATTTAGAGCGTTTACAGATCACCTTATTAGATGCTGTAAATAGTTTGTAAACACATCAATTGATGTGTATTGAACGCTGATATCATCATACGTTTCGATTCAGACGGTCAATTAATTTTATTTAACATAGAATCACTGATGCTATGCATGATTCCTCTTTCTATACCTAAAGATATGTTTTTATAGTTATTCTGGGAAAAACAAATGCAAGTAATCTGTCTTCATAAAACGACCTTAAAAATAACGGCAGGATGACGTAGCCAGCAATACGTGCCTGCCAGGGTTGCGAGTTTGTCCGAAAGGGATATCGTGGCCCTGGCACACAGGCAAATGAAGGAATACGGGTGGGTTTTAGTCAGTAAAATTCTGACACGCTCAGCCCAGAGCGGGAGAAGTTATTTGATAATTTCCCACCCAAAAAAAAAAATAAGCAATACGTGCCCACGTATTGCTGGCTTCAGCCATCGGTGAAGGCGATACTCCCCCGAGATCAGACGCTGCGCACGATTCACCGACGCGTTCAGTACCCCAAGTGTAAGTTTGCAAGAGAGTAAACGTAACTATTTCGTTTGCGTTAAAATTTGACCGATAGATCATAATGCTAAGAATATACGGGTGAGAATAAAAATCTTGACGCAAACGCGCTAGTTACGTTTACTCATTTGCAAACTTAACACTCGGGGTACTGCTAGAACTCTTGGAGAAATTCTTTCGTGTCAACAGTTTGCATTAAAAGTTTTAAGGTCTGTATTACAGATCGTCTCTCAATAGCTACTCAAGTATTACTTCAAAACTCGTTTCAACCAATCAAATGGCTTGAATCTAGTTCAAAGTAATGAAAAAAAAATTCTGCAGTTCCCTACATTTATGTTCGACTCGTCAAAATGCAGGGAACAGCAGATTTTTTTTCGTGGTTTCAGGTTTGGTCCCATAGTAAAATAAAAGTAGTTCATAATGATGAGTACAATAACCCCTTAAAAGGTTGTGCGTTAATTCTGGGACATGTTGTATATTATAATCTTTAGACTAATTTTATTTTATTTATTGGGGAAAATAAACAGTTACACATTACATCTACCTTCTTCTATCTATCTATATATATAAACTTATAACAAAAAATTATAACGTGACATACAATGGAATAATCTAAATCGTCTTCTATAAGTATTCTTTCATGCTTCGGATGAGCCCTATTGATTTTCGTTATCAAACTCATAACCGTTCAAAAGATATTAACAAGAATCGATGAATTTTCTTAGATTATTTCTGCGTCCACATGTTTCTGTCTGTGAGGCGAGCAGTTTTGGATTTTCAATTTCCTCCTGTCCTTTTTCTTTAGAAAAACCTACTGAAATACTATTTGAAAATAACTCAGCCATGTTGTATTAGAATAACACATCTGAATTAGTGATAGTGTCGACCCGTATACCGACACATTATAACTTGTTCCGTCATTAAGCTTGCGATAATGAATAGCACGATATACACCTCTTGTGACCTATTTCTATGCACACGCGAATTATAATAATAGGCGTGATCGTCTGTTATTATTGAGATACAATTATACGAGAGGAAAGTACTTTAGGTACTTTACATTTGTACCTTAGTTCTAAGAGCTTAGTCCCATCTCTTACCCTTCCCATCTCTTCCCCTATACATTTATACCTTGAAAAGGAATTTTTTGTTGGTATAAACGCCTAGGGGAAGAGATGGGAAGGGAAGAGATGGGACTAAACCGTTCTAAGTCAATTTGCCTAGCCTTTTCCCAACTATCCTGGCGTCGGCTTCCAGTCTAACCGGATCCAGCTGCAATACCACTATTTTACATGGAGCGACTCCTATCTGACCTCCTCAACCCATTAACTCGGTAATACGATACCCCTTGGTAAGACTGGTTGTCAGACTTTCGGGCTTCTGAAGACCCGTAACGACCGTCAAACATCCACGAATGACAGCCAGGACCAACGGCTTAACGTGCTTTCCGACGCATGGAGGAGTCTTGGTATGTAAATTTTTAAAAATAAATATTAATTCACGAATTCTTTCATATAGGAGTTTTATATGTTATTTATAGTTAAGACTGCTAGATATTTAACCATCTGCACACGTTCTAGTGAAGAGCACGAGCAGATAGATCTCGATTGACATTCGCGTGAGATGATTTTCTGGCTCCTAGTGACTCCACTTACATTCCTAATGCCAAAACTGATAAATTACGTCTTATCTACATTTAAAGTAAAAATATTTCTCTGCAGCTACTTTCCAACCATATCAAAGCCAAGCTGAGCAGCACTTAAAGCCTCATCCCAGGCAGGTATCGGCTGCAAAACAGAGGGCAGTATCACCTGCGAAGGAGATTATTTCACCTTGGGAGAGCTTAAGATTTGTGTGTGTTTGTTGGTTAATGTACACAAGAAATAAAGTAGGCCCCAAGAGGCAGCCCTGCGGAACTCCATGCGCGTTATTTTTTTAATGAAGTTGTGAACAGTTTGAGAATCAGTGAATTGTGTATTAGAACAGTCTATTACGTAGTTCATCATCTGCTTAGCCTTTTCCCAACTATGTCGGGGTCAGCTTCCAGCCTAACTGGATTCAGTTGAATACCAGTATTTTAAACAGAGCGACTGCCTACCTGACTTCCACAACCCAGTTACTGGGTAATACGATACCCCTTGGTAAGACTGGGTTGTCAGACTTTCGGGCTTCCGACGACCCGTAACGACTCTCAAACATCCACGAATGACAGCCAGGACCAACGGCTTAACGTGCTTTCCGACGCATGGAGGAGTCTTGGTATGTAAAGATGGTCGCCCATCCACGGACCAACCCCGGCAAGCGTAGCTTAACATGATGAATCGACCTGTGCGGCTGTTACCTATTACTTAGTCACGAGCTCCGCCAATCTTAGTTCTAAGTATACCTATAAAATAGTTCCATAATTGAGTGTCAGCCTCAAACGCTGAAGATAGGAACATGAAGTTAGGAAGATATTTTTTTTAAAGGTATACACTAGTGGTTGGCACTGGCAGGGGGCATCTTCATTCATCCTCGGCCTCCTTGAGTCGTTTTTATCAATATTTTGTTTGTATGTTGACCTAAAAGTTCAGCAACAATCAAAAAATTTGAACTTACGCAATTTTTATAAACAATTAAATGTTTACGGAAACAACTTTTGTATGTAAGTCAAAGTGCACGCTGAAGCACCGCTAAAGTGTGCACCGCTACATATCAAGCTAAGTATACATATCCAGTTTAGGCTGATCTCGCATTATATTGGATTTCAGTACAATCAGAAGTCAAGCTTATACTGGAAATGTATTGCTTTATGTGTACAGCTACTGATTGTATAACTAATGCAACAGTAAACACGAATGTGGCCGGCTGATGCAAGTTACTACGCTTGTATCGTGAGCTTGGATACAAACCACGCGGCCTTGCGCGTACCTGCGCGTGCGTCTGGCGTTGCCGGCGCGGGCGCTGGCCAACCGTGGCTAATGCCCTGACGCGATCGGCGACACTCGCGGGGGGCTAGCACGCGGCTGCGCTGTAACCATTCTGACGTTTCAAAACAACACGCTGCGTTTATGATATCCGTCCACAAATTGTTGCATCAGAAATAATATATTTAGATTCCTCCACGGGCAAGCCGAACCTATAACTATGGCTGATATATATTATATATAAATTATTTAAAAGAGTTCTTAATCTTAGCAGGTGTTGAGAATTAATAAAGTGCAGCGCATGTCATAAAATGTGATTTTATCATGTCATCTTCATCTTTTTTGGATAGATTGACTGGCTGTCCCAAGGTTGTAGTCGCACTTATAATTTTTATCATAGGCGATAAAAATGTTTAATTTAAAACAGTAATTGGCGGCTTCTAAACTTCCTACATTATTTGAACTGTAGAAGTAGTTTGATAGACAATCATCAATTCATATTTTAGAATTATTAATATTATTAATCTAATTCAATTATTTTTTTTGTTCATTAAGTTTTTGTCTTTTTTTATTCTGTAATTTTTGCATTTTTTTTAAATAAGTAAGTATATTTTGTTTTGATTTTATTTTCATTATTGTATTAGTAGTTGGATTTAGTCTAAGCCTTCTCATGCTACGGGCCGAGCACGGGCGTGCCCGAGACGTTTGTGACAAGACATGATAAATGATGTCTTGTCAATTTGTAGTAGCATTTTCAGACTTTATTTATTTAACGTGCATGTGTATTTTATATTTGAATGTGTATTGTTTTTATATAATTTGTTGTAAGTAACACAGACTATTTTTGATAATAAAGTTTATATTTTTATTTATTTTTGTGTTTACATATCTCTGGACCATGGGGTCCCAGTCCTTTGGAAGGAGGGGCCGAAGCCAACTCGCAGAGGCCCCTTAGACAACTTTAAATGGAATGAGGCACCAATCGACAATTATCCCTGTTCGCACTTTGCAAGTGCATCCAAGGACAACCCCCGGTTGGCGTAGGACTACAAAGATATTGGGTGGTGAAAGTGAACTGGTTATCTAGGATTATGGAAAGACTATGGCTCCTGCCCGACCAATATTTTATATAAAATACACAGATAAAATGGCAGGGGGTGACTTGCACACTCATTAATGGGCCCCTGAAAACGGTCGCTAGCACACAGTGTCCTAGCGACAAGGGGGCAACATGTCCTGATGTGCTAACCACGGTTAACAGGACAATCTCGGAAGGGAAGTACGGTCAAGATCCCTACCAGCATCTTACTGGAATAGGAAGTATCCTCCGAGCACGTTGGCTTTTGCGAATCTCCAGTCCAGCCGGCCAATAAACGCAAGAGATGAGTAACAAGACTTTTCCGGGGAGATAGGGTCCGTGGGATCGCTACTGCCCAAAAGCTCTCTTTGTCTGGCTCCTTACCCTTGACTTGTCCCGGCAAAGTAAACTCTACCGGCACAGACCCAGAGTTTATGGCGCGCAAGCCCCACCATGATGCCGACGGCAACGTAGAGATACGGCGTTGGGGTTATAATATACCTACTTCTAGTTTTATCGGTCTAAAGTCTTAGAAATGTCAGAGAGAGATACATTCTCAATTAAATACATGTTTTTTTGTTTTAAATTACTACATTAGAGTTTCGAGATTACGTCGTTAGGATTAAACTTCTTTGACAATATAAAACTTTGCTTTTGGTCTATTTGGTGACAAGATGTACTCATGGAACTGTTTTACCAAATTATAGAAAGAAAAAAAGAAAAGAAAGAAAATACGTTTATTTGCGGTAAACATGACGCAAAGAAAGAACATAGATACAAAAAGAACAAGTAGGGGAAAAATATGCGTCACATCCACGCAAAACGGCCACCGCTCAGCATAATGCTGCGACCCTATTCGAGACAGAGCCCCAGCGCTGGCTGGTGGCGCTGGCGCTGGCTATAGCGTTAGGCTCTAATAAAAGGGGGTGCCATAATCGCACCGCTTGGCAGGTGGGTTGACGATCGCAGTATGGTGTTAAAATGCGAGATAACGCTGCTGCCCATTCTCTAGTAAGTCCCTTAGTCGTTTTTTACGACACCCACGGGAAGAAATGGGGTAGTGCTATTCTTTACGTCCGGCACCACACGGATAAGAATATATGATTTACCTAATACGTTAAAATAGGTAAAGTTAAAACACGTTTTCAACGTTGAAGACACGTTCAAGAACGTTGAAACTGTACTAAAACTTGTAAGTATCAACCTGTTGCTTGAAATATACTACAATACGTTACAAAAAATCTTCAATCAAAGATGCAATGTGGAATAATGAATGTGCACTTACTTACTTAGATATGTAAGTGCACATTTTGTACGATAAATAATTACATTAATTTATTGTAGATCTGTTTTATAGGTATTGAATACAGCTTTCCTTGGGTTGGTTCAAATTATAGAATAACATTATATTTATATATTTCGAAACAAACATTCCACCATAAGACATCAAAGATACTGTCTAGAAATTACTTAAAATATTTTGTACTTGCTTGAATTGAATGCTTGAATTCTTTATTATGTTTTTAATTACACACTGGCTAAATCTGTGACTTGGCGACAAATTGCGACTAATTAGCGACAAAATTTGGGAGAAAACAGATCTTCGCTAGGTGCCTAATAGTTTTTGAGACATAAAAATGTGGCCAAGCTGGGGAGATTCTTCCCAGGTCGGCTACCAAGAAACGATTATAACTTTTGAACCAGTGACCGACAGATTCTGATATTTGGCGACTGACTCCGACTAATTAGCGACAACATTTGGGATAAAACAGGCCTTCGCTAGGTGCCCTAGCTTTTGAGATTCAAATCAGGCCAAGCTGGGGAGATGCTCCCCAGATCGGCAACCTATAAACCCTTATAACTTTTTAACCCAGTGACCAACAAATTCTGATATTTGGCGACAAATTTCGAATAATTAGCGACAAAATTTAGGAGTAAACAGATCTCCGCTAGGTGCCCTAGCTTTAGAGATTCAAATTGGGCCAAGCTGGGGAGATGCTCCCCAGATCGTCCACCTATAAACCCTTATAACTTTTGAGCCAGTGACCGACAAATTCTGATATTTGGCGACATATTACGACTAATTAGCGACAATTTTTTTGTGTTAACAAAATTAAATTATCCTGATGGTGGCCATGCCAGTGTCAGTCACACCATTTAGCCAACAGTAGTAATTATCCTAGACAATTATACAAAAATCCTTCCTTTGTTACATTCGAACTCTAGGTTGCGCAAAATTTCATGCTTCAATAGACCCAGCAGTTTCGGCTGTTCGTTGTCTGTCAAAATATTATTAAGTTACGAAGTAATACCTACTTAATAAAACTCTAGTAGTAGTATAGGTAGGTAAGCATCCAATTTAACGTTACTACGAGCAGAGAAAATAAGAATTTAAATGAAATACACATTAATTGGTATCTTGATTTGGATTAATTAGAAACAGAGCAGTATCATCCGGTTTTTAATCTGTGCAAGTTTATTTGAATTAATTTACTGCTGTTTTATTTTTATCTCGCAAATATTTTTATCTCAAAACATGATCGATTTTTGAACTTCAAGCTGCCTCATGCGTTCCATGTTTTCATACATCTATATTACATACAAAACTACTTAAGACTGTAATGAATAAGAGAATACACGAAAGTCTGATAAACGACGTAGGTATGCGTTATATAGAATCATCACACGAGATAGTTGAGTTCCTAAAGTTAAATACGCGAGATACCTACTTAAGACGCTGACAACAGCTAAACCGCGGTCTCTATCAGACTGCATACAAAAGAAAGAGAAGCGCGATGACACAACGCTTGTAATTTTTGCAAAATATGAAGTACCTAATTATCTATTTACTCAAAAATGAGTTGAGTAATCGAAAATAAAAAAACAACCAAATTCTGCATACAAATAAGACGTTCTTGTTATTAATTAAATACCAACTGTACGTTGATATTTAATACAGATATTTTAGATTGAGACTCAAAGTAAAGGGTTAGTTTACCGTTAATTTGTATCGAGTTTTTTTTTTCTAAACGTGTTCTGGTTACAACCAAGTTCTGAGAAATATGTTCAAGAATAATATATATTTTTTCCGCTACCACAAACTATTATATATAGATTTGGCCATTTTTTTTGTTTAAGACCTGTAAAGCCTATTTTTATCATTTGCCTCTTATCAGCTCTTGCTCTTTTCTTTGCTTCTTATATTATATTCTTGATGCTGGGTAGGTACGGTTAGCCCGCTCATCACTGGTAACAAATCAGCGGGGTAATTGCATAACACACTATCATTAGCATTGGTAAGGCATTCAAGCGACAATTAAAAATGTTTCTTTCGCAAAAGGAATATTATCGTGTCTCCGAATTTTTGGCCGAAAAAGTTTTTTTTTTGTGATTAACTTTATCTTTTTCCTGACACTAATAATACTACTTACTAAAATATGCCACTAATATTAAATTTATATGAATAAGGAATTTTGACATTACAACATAAAAATAATTTCTAATTTATAATGACATTTGTTTCTAAATTATAAACTTTGTAAGTGCCTATTCTAGGTAATTTTTCGATCTTTGTTAATGATAATTATTTTAAATGATAAGGAAATATTTGTACGCCGATATTTACGGCTAAAAATGATTGGCCTCAAACGATGACTGTAATATCTTGCATGCTCTTGTATGTATACAATGTTTAAACATATAAAGAAATCTTATCTTATCAATGGGTTTCATTTTGAAAGTTCAACAACATTAATTTACAGCGTTATTTACGTTGTTGAGCACATTTTTCGAACATATGAAGCAATGGATTAGCAATAGGTATACTTCAAAATCATTCAGATTGTGATTCAAACTGTGTTACGCAATTAGGGTGCAGTAAAAATATAACTTAATAGTATTTAAATCAAATTGAAATTTCAATATAAATAGAATGCTAGCATACTGCGGTACTGTTTTTGTACTTACGATCGTTAACATTGAAATTTCAACTTTATTTCCATTCGGTTAAGTTGCATTTTTATTTGTCGCCTAAAAATACCTTACCATGCCGAGCCGCCAATGGGCGCTGGGCCTAAGCTGGCCTCTTATTCTATTGGAATTTCGTACTACGCTAGGCCAGCTCAAGCTCAAAGTATTGCTAGTGAGGTGCGGCCTACTGTCCATGCAATGTGAAAAACTGCGTTGATGATAAAACATAAGAAAATCATAAATCCGTATTCCATAAATCAGGGTGAACATGGTAACAACACTATAGGTACCTTAATATTATAAAGATTTAGTGAAGATAGATAAAGAAAGAAAGAATATCTGAAATATCTGGTTATTTCCACTTGTAAGCTAACCGCTATCTCATTAATTATCTATTTCCTTAAAATGTGCTCACTTCAATATCTACACAGATAAATTGATGATTCTTGTAACGTTATACGTAGAGCCAACGTCATCAAAACCATTTTACTGGGTCGCCTATTATAATAAAAACGTGACAGGCCACGTTATACATTTTGTCTGATTTTGTAAAAAAATCCTTTGTGTACGATAGGTATACGGGCCCGCGTGGTAGATTTACAGGCCACTCCCTCTCGAAAAGAGGAGGCCTAGTGTCCCAGCAGTGGGAACATTAAAGGCTGATTATGTGTGTGTGTGCGTGTGTGTGTACGCGTATTCGTTCGAAATTCAGTTTTTTTTTTTGTTATTTTTGGCCAGTCTTCATTGTAGCGGTCCATCTATCTATCCATCATAAAAAAACTAAGTTTGAGCCTCATTTCCTAGGAAATGTATGGGAAAAGTTTTTGTGCGATTTATGACTTTTCTAATACTCAAACCTCAACTGTTCCGACAGAGGTTTTTGATTCCTATAGAAAAGAGGATCGATTGGCATAAAAAAAAGTTTTTGTGAAAATTTATTAAAAGAAGGTAGATTCAATGCAGCAGAAGGACTGTCTCTTAAGACCGTTTTCCTGTAGCTACAACGGTTAAGGTATCTGCCCTTACTGCCCCATCTCAATAATCCACCCTGTTTATAGTTTTTTTTTGTTTTTTATTTTTTGTACAAACAATTATGTATCATTTTAGTATATAGCTAAGTACCACTATGCTCAACCTGTGTCTATGTATTACTTTTGATAAATAAACATGATTTATTTATTATTATTTTAATTCGTAGGTAGGTAGGTATGGTAGGTAACCATTCGCAGAGCAGACGAGTCCTGGAGTGGAGACCGCGTATCGGCAAGCGTAGTTTGGGACGCCCCCCAGCTAGATGGACCGACGACCTTAAGAAGATGGCTGGGTCAGACTGGATACGGAAGGCGGAGGACAGGGTGTTGTGGCGCATCCTGGGAGAGGCCTATGTCCAGCCGTGGACTGCGATAGGCTGAGTTGATTGTTTGAGTACCTACCATTTGCTACTATTAGGCCGAGATCTGTCCGTGTGATGCCGGACGTAAAGAATAGCACCGCCCTATTTCTTCCCGTGGGTGTCGTAACGGCGACCAAGGGGTTTACTAGAGAATGGGCAGCAGCGTTCTCAATGCATTTTAACATCATACTGCGATCGCCAACCCGCCTGCCAAGCGCGGCCATTATGGCAAACCTCCCCTTTGGGGAAGGCCCAGCAGTGGACTGATATGATGATGATGTGGCCGAGATCTATAAATATTACCTAGCACGTAGATACGTTGGCTTAGCGTTATACCTGTCACTGTCGCACTACTAACAAACTAATAAGCAAGATACAGACGGGAACAGTCAAAGCACGTCCCCGTGCTAAGTAACGTTTATAGATCTCAACCTTATTCTCCTGTACGCTATCCACATTCTTCTATCCTAACGACATCTTCGGCCATACATAACGGCCGATGACTCATGCAGCCTAGCTAAAGCATCTGATATTAAAGTAGGCACTCGTACGTTTTGTAGAGATTATATCATATTTTTTGTTATGACAGCCAAAACATTGTTATAGTAACAACAGATACGTGATGTTTTTATTCGATGAACTCTGAAGTTGTATGTTTTAGGTAGCTAGTGGCTACGTGGATAACTCTCTTCAGTAAATACACATACCTACTTTATCGCATATTCACCCAGAAACAAAATACTGAAACACTGTTGCCGGCGATTTCATCTGCGTGTATTTTGTATTTCGTAATTTTTAGGGTTCCGTAGCCAACAAGGAACCCTAGTTTCGCCATGTAGTAGTTGTTCCGGGTCTGGCTGTTTGTGTAGGTATGTGAGTTTATTAAATGTTTGTAAACGCACCCACAACACAGGAGCAATTCCTAGTGTGGGGCAACGTTTTTAAAAAAAAAAAAACAAATAATGAAAGAAAGGAGGATGTCTGTCTGTCTGTTTGTCCGCCTGTCCGTCTGTCACTGGCTTATCTCAGAGACGCTTGGTAGAAAAATGGGGATGATATGTTTTTTTCTCATCTATTCCATGGTGTGGGGTATCGTTGGATAGGCCGCTTAAAAATAGTGGGTTTGTCAAAACCATTTTTATTTATTTATTTATTTAAACTACTCGCACACAATATGGTACAAAGGCGGACTTAATGCCTTAGGCATTTTCTACCAGTCAACCAAGGGTGGTGAAGAGATAAGATGGCGGGTGCTCTGATGGAGAGAAAATAATAATATTAAAAAATATTAAATTCTAACCTATTTATATTACTATTAATAAAATAGGTGCTCAAGTACATAAATAGATTATACAGTTCAGGGATCCGTTTGCGTAATATTAAGCTTTAAAGTGCTATTTCTTGTTAGAGTCAAGTGTCCCCCCCCCTGCCAGCGTGGTTTTGGATATGTGAAAAAATTAATGGCCGTAGTATATAACGAAATTAAAATGAAAATTATCACAGCTAAGTAGACTTTACAAGTCAACGAGTAATAGTCGACCAACTTAAATTTGCAGTTGGAGAATTGACCATAACGTATACCGATGTATGGGAGAGCATGTTTTTCAACTACCTACAATGTCAAGTTTGTTTTTGGGTTAAATTCATCCCAACTACGGAACCCTTCATTGTGCGTGGTCCGACATGCACTTGGCCGGTTTTTATACAATTTTCCAGGATGAAAAGTAGCCAATGTCCTTCTCCAGGTTCCAGGTCGCCAATCTGTAAAATTTTACAACGATCGGTTCAGTGGTTTAGGCGAGAAAAGATAACAGGCCGACAAACAGACATTTCCAAGACTTTCCCATAGGTATAATATTAGTATAGAAGTATGGATTCCTTTTACAGAAACAAAAATGTTTGTAGTTGCACACCTACCTGGATTAAGTAATTACTTATTTAGGTAGGTATATTATGCCAATATTTTTAGTCCGGTAACATTTGACAGAATAAAAGAGTTTAGTGAGTTCACTAAGATTCAAGACTTAGTTAGGTCTAGTACATCCATGCCTATGTATCTGCAATCAGCGGAGACAACACACAATAACTTATAGGCAATAATAACCAATTGTAATACTTACATATTACAGTAACTATCCGTACGATAGCAAAACCAAACTAAAATTGGAGGTCATTTAGGCACAATTAGCCAAGTGCGAAATTTGCGGGTAGACTTAGAATTAGTAAACAAAACGGAAATTTATCTGCAATAAAGTCCGGGTTAGAAGCAATAAATTGACGTTATCTCAGTTACATAGGTCAATACCTATAAAATTCAAAGACAATTTTTCAAAAGTATTCTTTTAAATATAGTCTCAGTAAAAGAGATAGAATACACTAGCTGTCTCAATTATAGAGCCAATCATCATGATTATCCCAGATGTAGAGGTTTGTTTTGTCCCACTAACAGAGGTAATTCAGTGCTAAAGTGTCGGGACCTCAGCATGAGTTCCAGCTTCCAGGTTTCTCACTTATCCTTTTCCATGTTTTACTGTTTCATCGATAACGGGGGTATTATGGTTTGATACTGGCAGTCTTTCAATAATAGTAGACTACCTACTTATGTAAGAGGCTTGTGGCTAAGTAATAACAGCCCCACGAGTCGATAGATTAGGTTAAGCTACGCTTGCTGCGGTTGGTCCGTGGATGGGTTACCATCTTTACAAACCAAGAACCCTCCGTGCCTCGGACAGCACGTTAAGTCGTTGGTCCCGGCAGTCATTCGTGGATCTTTGATAGTCGTTACGGGTCGTCAGAAGCCCGAAAGTCTGACAACCCAGTCTTACCAAGGGGTATCGTATTACCCAGTAACTAGGTTGTGGAGGTCAGATAGGCAATCGCTTCATTTAAAATACTGATATTCAATTGAATCCAGTTAGGCTGGAAGCTGACCCCGACATAGTTGGCAAAAGGCTAAGCAAATGATGAACTACGTAATAGACTGTTCTAATACACAATTCACTTATTCTCAAACTGTTCACAACTTCATTAAAAAAATAACGCGCATGGAGTTCCGCAGGGCTGCCTCTTGGGGCCTACTTTATTTCTTGTGTACATTAACCAACAAACACACACAAATCTTAAGCTCTCCCAAGGTGAAATAATCTCCTTCGCAGGTGATACTGCCCTCTGTTTTGCAGCCGATACCTGGGATGAGGCTTTAAGTTATGCTCAGCTTGGCTTTGATATGGTTGGAAAGTGGCTGCAGAGAAATATATTTACTTTATTTAAAGTAAATATATCAGATCAGATCAGATTTTAGATAAGACGTAATTTATCAGTTTTGGCATTAGGAATGTAAGTGGAGTCACTAGGAGCCAGAAAATCATCTCACGCGAGTGTCAATCGAGATCTATCTGCTCGTGCTCTTCACTAGAACGTGTGCAGATGATTAAATGTCTAGGTGTAACAATTGCCAGCAGTCTTAACTTTAAATAACATATAAAACTCCTATATGAAAGAATTAGTGAATTAATATTTATTTTTAAAAATTTACGGCATTTGACTGATCCACAACTGCTAAAACAGATCTTTTATCCTCTCTGTCAGTCGCTTTTATCTTTGTGTATTTCCTCCTGGCGAGGAGCCTTAAAAACAACGTAAAGAGTCTTGACATCGTCCAAACGTGCAGTACTCAAAGTTAGTAATTTTAAACGTATTGTGTCCTCATCGCACAACTGTAAAAGAACTGTGAGGTTAAGACAGATATATATCTGCTTAATGTTATTCTCCTACAACACAGTAAACAAACATAATAATCCGCTAAATCAACAAAAACGAAGAAAAGATAAGGTATGCGTCAGAAACGAGCTTCATTGGACCTTATCTATAATAAGATAAACAGAGCAATTAACCTTTACCATTTAACGAAAACACAATGTTCTTAAAAAGGTAACCAAATATTTACAAAAACTAACTTACGAAAAGACTGAATTGATACTACATAATTATACCACAGTGATTAACTACTTACAACAAACACACACCCTCTTACATTCGCGCACACATATTATCATATAACACAAAGAGAGGACACACACACACTATCCAGATTTTACTTTAGTTTTGATTTTGTTTATGAGTTTAATTTTGATTAGAATTTTTTATTTTTGGCATATTCTGAAAATAATGCCTTAATGATTATATTATTTTATTGTATCAAATTATTATGTTATATATCATATATTTTTTTATATCTAAGTACATTATGTTAACATCTCTACTTGATGGCTATTTTTAAGTGTTTATTATTTGAGGGGTTTGGCGATGATAGCCGAAATACAGACTTTCGCCTAGTTCGGCTTCAGACGTCTAATGCATTTGTAACAAGAAAATATAGCCTATAAGACAAGTGCATCATTGTAAACAATTATTATTGAAATAAACTCCTAAACTCTTGGTCTGTACTGGTAGAGTTTACTTTGCCTAAACAGGTCTAGGATAAGGAGCCAGACCAAGAGCGATACAGAAACCCTCAGGGCAGCATGTGGCGAGCTATTGGACAGTAGCGACCCGACGGATGATATCTCTCGGGAGAAGTCTTGCTCCTCATCTCTGGCTTGCCTTTATTGGCCGGATGGAGTGAACAATGACAAGGAACAGAGCTCCCACCTCATTCTTGCCTTTATTGGCCGGTTTGAGTGGAGATTCGCAAGAGCAAGAGCAAACGTGCTCGGAGCAAGGAAGTATTCCAGTAAGATGCTGGTAGGGATCTTGACCGTACTTCCGGGATTGTCCTGATAGCCGTGGAATACCTCTCCACTCTTCATAAGCACCTTAGGACATGTTGCTCCCTTGTCGCTACGACACTATGTACTAGCGACCGTTTTCGGGGGCCCATTATTGAGTGTGCAAGTCACTCCCTACTATTTCATCTGTGTATTTTTTAAAAACATTGGTCAGGCTGGGGCTATTGTCTTTCCATAGTCCTAGATAAACAGTTCACTTTAGCCACCCAAACCCATAATCCAATATCTTTGTTTCCATATCCTGCAATAGTCCTACGCCAATCGGGGGTTGTCCTTGGATGCACTTGCATAGTGCGAACAGGGATAATTGTCGGTTGGTGCCTCATTCCATTTAAAATTGTCTAAGAGGCCTCTGCGAGTTCGCTTCAGCCCCTCGTAGGCCTTCCAAAGAACCGGGATCCCATGGCCGCGAGATACGTAAACAGATAAAAACAATAATACCCTTTATTAACAATCTTACAAGTTACATTTCATCTTATTTTTATTAATACAGGAATGTTTAGGTTTCCGGTTTACCGGTTCCTTAATTATCTTGCTTTTCAGCATAGGCCACCCCAAGTATTCTCCACAAGAATCGATCTCTTGCTTTCCTCATCCAAGTCGTCCCTGCCGCCTTTTTGATGTCATCTTTCCATCTACGACACTGTCTGCCTTTTCTTCTTGTTTTATATTTAGGACACCATTCTGTCCCGGGATTCTTTCACCCACTTTTCTCTATCTTAATTCTGATTATTTGACCTACCCATTTCCATTTCAATTGTTTAGTTTGGTTTTTACATCTATAATTTTGGTTTGTTTCCATATTGTTGTTAATCGTACTTTGTCTTTTAATTTTATGTTGATTATACTTCTTTCCATTCTTTGTTTGGCAGGTTTCTAGCGCTATTATATCTTTTTTTGTGCAGCTCCATGTCTGACACGCATATATACCTATCCAAGATAAGAATGCTTGGAAACATGCTGGTCCAGCTCCATAGGACAATCTAGAGTCTAGACAAAATCAAACAGGCTTTTTTTTTTTTTTTTTGGGTGGGAAATTATCAAATAACTTCTCCCGCTCTGGGCAGAGCGGGAGGGCGTGTCAGACTTTTACTGACTAAAACCCACCCGTGTTCCTTCATTTGCCTGTGTGCCAGGGCCACGATATCCCTTTCGGACAAACTCGCAACCCTGGCAGGCATTGGTCCTGACGGACCCCGTCAGTTGGTGCTGACATCTCTTTGAGGCGCGCGTGGAACACAACGCGCCGTCGACCCGGGCCTGGTCCTTATCGGACGGCGAGCTACCCATCGCTCGCCGTCCGCAGGCCCGCGCCTACGGTGGCCGGAAATCGGCTTGCAACTCCCGACGCCCGGGGCGTCTCCTGCGGCGACTAGAGGCGCGAACCTTGCCTCTCCCTCACGCGTTCCGCCTCCTCCTTCGCGAGCATTACTGCTTCGCAGAAGGAGGTGACGGCCTCCCATGCACTCTCGCTCCGAACCATGGCCTGAACCAGTGCTGGACGCGAGAGATCGTCGCCGCCG
This sequence comes from Tiliacea aurago, assembly GCA_948098905.1. Lineage (NCBI taxonomy): Eukaryota > Metazoa > Arthropoda > Insecta > Lepidoptera > Noctuidae > Tiliacea > Tiliacea aurago. The sequence goes on along the minus strand of OX402581.1, from coordinate 19,925,639 downwards.
ATCGCCTCCGTGAGGACACGGCGGTGCTCCGCCCAAGCCGGGCAGATCTCCACCGTATGCTCCACCATGTCCTCCGGGCGATCCACACAGTGGTGACACCCGGGCGTTTCCTCCCGCTTTATCCTGAACAGGAACCTCCCGAAACAACCGTGTCCGGTGAGGACCTGCGTCAGGCGGAAGGTGAGGACGCCGTGGCGCCTCTCCAGCCACTCCTCAAAGAGGGGACTTATCGCCACAATTGTAGCGTGCCCAGCGCTAGGTTGCGACAATCGCACTCTCCATGCCGCCGTGAGATCTCGCCGGAGTTCCGTCCGCTGTACCGCGATTTCTCGCGGCAGCGGAGTTTCACCCCGGCGTTTCGCCTCCTCGCGCCACTCCCAGATGTGCGCGAGGACTTTTGCCTCCAGATCCCACGGCGGCAGTCCGGCTAGGAGGCTCGCCACCTCACGGGAGACCGTGCGGTAACCCCGTACCAGCCTGATGGCCATGACCCTTTGGGACGCGTTCAACCGCTGGGCTGGTCGCAGCCTCAGAGAACGCGCCCACACCGGTGCCCCGTAAAGGGTCATGGACCGCACGATCCCCGCGTAGAGCCTCCGGCAGGAGGCGTTTGGGCCCCCTAGATTGGGCAGAAGCCGCTTCAAAGCAGCCCCAGTCCTCTCCAGTCTGGGAGCCAAACGTCGGAAGTGCTCCACGAAGTTCCACCGGCTATCGAGGACGAGTCCCAAGTACTTCATCGTCGACTCGACACCGATGTGAACTCCTCCCGCCGTTATCTGGGAACTCGACAGTGGCGCGTTCCGAGGACCATAAAAACACATGGCCTCGGACTTGTGCAAGGCCACCTCGAGTCCCAATTGCCGGATCCTATCGACGATTGTCGCAACCCCACGTGCCGCCAGTTCGGCCGCCGCCTCATGCGACCTCCCCTGCGCCAGGACCAGCGTGTCGTCAGCGTAGCAGACTACGCTGACGCCGCTAGGGAGGTCGGCGCGCAGCACCCAGTCGTAGCCGATGTCCCACAGATGCGGCCCCAGGACCGATCCCTGTGGGACACCGCACGACATCTCTCGCCGGTTCCACTCTCCTTGGTGACCAGGGTAGATGACGGCCCTGTCCATCAGGTAGGCCTCGACCACGCGACAGAGGTAGGTCGGCATCCGGTGGTACCGAAATGCCTCCCTAATGCAACTCCAGGGCAGGGTATTGAAGGCATTGGCGATGTCAAGAGACACCGCCAAGACGACCCCACCCCGGGCCACAGCATCCCCCGTCGTGAGGGCTCGAACGCGCATGATGGCATCCACCGTAGAGCGCCCCTTGCGGAAACCAAATTGGCTCTCCGCCAAATCCGGCCCCAAAATCAAACAGGCTGCTCTTTAATATTATTTTTATGACATTTATTTTAAATTCTGTGATTACCTTAACTCACACTGATATTGTTATTTTTTAGGAAACCGTATAATTATGTTTTTTTTTTTACAATTTTTGTAAATATGTGAGTACCATGCATCTATTACATAATTAATTTATCTGTCATTGCTTCATTCTTAACTCTTTTTATATTATTACCTATTGTGGTATAGTAATTTTATTCTAGGTGCATCGTCTTCACATATAATTATATAATTAATGTACCTATATAAAATATTGTACAAGATTTTAAAAGAGTAACGGTGGAGTTTCTTGCCCATTCTTCTCCATACGAAACTACCTTTTGGAAGGGGCGACTAGAATCAATTCTATTTTTTGTAAATATTGACGTTCAAAAGTGCCTTATATGGGCCTATTTGAAATTAACAATTTGACTTTGACTTTATGTGATGCTCGGCAGAATACTGTATTAAATACTTTCTTTGTGATTTTATTTGTAGGTACAATCGAGTTTTTCATGACTTTTTTCTATTCAAATCAAATCAAAATATTTATTTGCGTAAAACATGGTATAAAATGGTGTTAAATACAAAATATGGCACAAACATGTTTAGCTAGGATAAAAACATAGCATGCAAAATTATAAAGTTAGGAGAAAAAGGCATCAACCATCAGCATTTTTAAAACATTACATTTTTTTATCTAAAAACTCCTTTAAACTATAAAAACTACATTCAAGTAACCAATTATAAAACTTAATTTTAAATAATCTTGTATTTAGTGTTTTGAAATGTCTTGGTATTTTGTTATAAATGCGCACACACATTGCTAGGCAGTTATTATTGTACTTAGCTAGTCTAGGTAAATCATTCAACACTAGTTTATGAGGATCTCGTCTGTTCCTAGGATTAACATCATTTGCAGACTTAAATAATTGTTTATTTTTAATTACAAACACACATATTTCGTAAATATAAAGTGAGGGTAACGGTAACAAACCAAGTTTCTTAAATATAAGTTGACATGAGGCGTCAGGTTTAAGACCACAATTTTTTATTTTTTTTTATTTTAAAAAAACGTTGCCCCACACTAGGAATTTCTCCTGTATTGTGGGTGCGTTTACAAACATTTAAATTCACATACACAAACAGCCAGACCCGAAACAACTACTTGTAGGTCATACAAATATTTGACCTACAAGTAGTTGTTTCGGGTCTGGCTGTTTGACCTTATGCATTTTTTTTGAGCGATGAATGCCCTACAGAAGTCGGTGCTATTACCCCACATTACAAGGCCATAGCGTAGTAACGATTCGACGTACACGTGGTATTACGTTACAGCAGTTTTTATGTTAGTTACATTTTTTACTTGTTTTAGTGGGTATACAAATTTATTAATTTTAGTGCTAACATTGCCTACGTGTTCCTTCCAATTAATGTCTTTATCTATTATTACGCCTAAAAATCTTGTATGCGTTACTTCTTTGATTTTATTAATATTGAGTTTAATGTTATTTTTATAATTATTTGATTGATTGAATTGGATATATACGAATTTATCTAAATTTATCTTCAAATGGTTAATGTCAAGCCAATGCAGTAATTTGTCAATTGTATCATTAATGTCAAGCTAGATAGATTTATCGTCGGCAAATAAAATGCATTTATGTTTAGTTATTTTTATAATGTCATTTATGTAAATGAGGAATAGTATTGGGCCCAGTACGCTACTTTGTGGAACGCCATATTTATGATGTCTATATTCTGATGCGTAAGATATAATGTCATTATTTTGGTTTTTTTTATTGATAATTACACGTTGTTTTCTATTACTTAAATAGGACGATAACCACTGAAGTACTGGTCCTCTAATCCCAATAGCTTCTAACTTTTCTAGCAATATGCCGTGTGACACCAGATCGAAGGCTTTCGATAGATCAAAAATAGGGCCAGTAGTTATATAATTATTATTAATATTTTGAAGTACAGCTTGCATAAGTGAAAAAATTGCCAACGATGTGGATTTGTTCTTTGGAATCCAAACTGCTCTTCACCTATTACGAGTATTTGAAATTTATTGCAGAAATCAGTTAATCTTTTGTACATACATTTTTCATAAATTTTAGACAAGATGGGTATTAAAGTTATAGGCCTGTAATTATTAATGTCACATTTATCTCCCTTTTTGAATAAAGGCTTTATTAAGCACAGTTTTAATTTTTCAGGGAAGGTTCCATGTGAAAAAGACATGTTTATTAAATGCTTGAGAATAATTTAACTTTTATGATTTTTGTATTCATTTCATCATAGCCCTCCGACCTGCTGTTGGACAGAGACATTATTTCCTGTCTTACCTCGTTTGTCAGCATTGGTGTGAGAAACATTGAGTTGACAGATGTACTTTTATAGAGGTCTTGCTTAGTGCTTTTTTCCTCTGGAATGTGTGTCAAATTTACATAATAGTTATTAAATATAGTAGCTATTTGTACGGGGTCTGTAATTATAATATCATTAAATTGTATAAATTCTATGTTGTCTTTTTGAGTGTTATTATTTATTTCGTTTTTAATGACAGTCCATGTGGCTTTACATTTATTATCCTGAGTATTAATATATTTTATGTTAGAATTCTTTTTGGAATTACAAAATACATTTCCTTAATAGATTTGAGTAATTATTATAATTAGTTTTATTAATTACATTTTTATTTTTATAGTACCCATATTGTAGCTTCCGTTTAGTTTTGCAACTTTGTCTCAAACCTTTACTAATCCACTTTTGCGTGTTTTTATTATTCCTATTGATTTTAACTGTTACTTTGGGAAAACAGAGATCATAAAAAAGACACCCAGTTCATGAAAATCATTGAATGCGCAGTTTTTAGATAAATATCGGACCAAGAAAGATTTTGTAAGCATTCCTTAAATTTTCGGATGTTGTCTAAGTTATAGTCCCTTTTCTGAATGTAGTATATTGCTGACTTTTGTGTTTTCTGTTTAGTTGGGAAGCTTAACATTTGTGCCGTGTAATAATCTGAGAGACACAGGGGTAGTACAGTGGCGGTTGCGTTGGCAATGTTGCTTAAGATATGGTCAATACAAGTAAATTTGCGAGTAGGAACATTAATGTGGATTTTTAAATTATAATTATTAGCTAAGTCTTGCAACCCATTTGTGATGTTCCCTTTTTTATTTCATCCATCCTAATTGTATTCTATTGTTAATTTCTTTTGTTGTAAGGCATAAGCTACGACCAAATAAATTCAGCTTATTCCAAGACTAGGGAAAAAAAACGCAAAGCTTGTTTTCTACTTTTATTCAATAGTTTATGGTTATTCAGCATTCGAAACTCAAATTCAAAGCATTTATTTCAATTAAACCCATCTACAGGCACTTTTAAATTATCAAGGAGTCAGTCAGTCAGAAATATGAAGCTAGTTGCCCATTCCAAACCGTAGTAGATAGCATGATTATGTACCTACATTTTGGGGCTATGTAGGTATCTATAGTGATTAGGTATCTATAGGTAGGTATACTTTGTACAAAAAAGGTCGTCTTTCGTGTCGATTGGTTGTGTCAAGTTTTAATAGGGCACGAATTCATTCACCATTTCCCCGACAGTTTTCATAGAACAAAAAAATATTCTTTAGTTTTTTTGCTGTCGAGATCAAGACAGCATGAGTGTCCTGTTTGCTATCCATGGATATTTCTATAGAGAGTCAAGAATTTTGGGCAATCAACTAGCGTGTCTGTAATTAGGTACATGCATAAACGAAAAATCTGCAAATATAAATTCAATGCCTTGAACTTGTACCATCTCTGCAGGTGAACCGATGATAGCATTAATTTAAAAAAAATGTTTGCAAATAATAACAATAAAAAAAAAACCCTAAACCTCATAATCCCTATTATCATAAAATTATGTAATATATTTATGATGATAAATCTACATTATTGTAAACATTTCTTAACTTATGGAACTTTATGGAGTAATTTTAAAATATTGGGGTCACTTCAGGCCCGTGCCGTGATTAGATAATAATGGTCATTAACGTTTGAGACGTGGATGCTTGATATACAGATGTTTTATTTCAGCATTTTTCTAACCTACCTATCAGCGATTCTAAATATATTAAGTTTATAAACAAATGGTAGGTGCTGGAACTTCATTCGGTTACTAAAATATCTTTATATAATGAAGTATTGAATGAAAGTTTTCGTATTTTCTTCAATAATTCATCCATCAGTGTTCATCAGACATTCATACAATTTCTAGTGCCTCATTACACAAATAAACGAGCTTATAAAAAATCCACATATTGTACCTAGTCATTAGGCAGTCTTGGAACTTGGCTGAAAGTCATAACATCACGCCTAGTGTCCCCGAAGGGTAGGGCAGAGGTGTACCTATAGTGTGTCATGCTCACTTAAATGTCTCACTGATGGTAGCGTGTGTTTTGGATCATTAAGTTCCCTTCAAAATAGTTGATGTCCTCAACATCAACCATTTTCATCCATGCGTCATGTTCGTGAACGGGCGCCGTCAGTAGGGACTGGTCCTTTTTTAACTGCCACGGCTTATTTTAACTTATTTTTTTTTTGTTTTGGTCCCATGTAATAGGAGGCGAACCTATTGCCATCAACCGCTATTTGTATTGCTGAAATTCAGTAGGAACAAACAGCATGCAGTTGCACCTCTATCACTAGACATCTATTCCGGGATGTATTGCTCTGTATCGAAACAGAGACAGAAATCCACATATTGTACTCATTACAGTCCTTGGGACTAACATCATAACATCACGCCTCATTCTTATCATACATCCCGGAATAGATGTCTAACGATAGAGGTGCATCTATCGTTAGACAAATGTATTGGTATGTATCGAAACAGAGACAGATGCCCCATCTGCCCCCGCCTAGCTACGCCCGTGACAGTATTTAAGTACGTGTAATATCGGCACAATCTGTACCCTTATCGGATGGCAATAATTCTAGGCGGAGTCAATAAGATCTGCAAATCGTAAACTAGATCGTATCTACACGTAGCGAGGCATACGTCGTCAAGAAGATATCAGATTTAAGCATTGCCTACCCGGATTATTAAAGCAGACAGTAGTACCTAGCAACAATTACCTATCTGGAGCTATTGTTTGTAACTTACTCATTTTTAACACGATAAGAAAGAGATAAAAGTTTTCATCTGAAATCACCATATCAACTGAATAGTTGTTATTTAGTTTTTATCTTAATTTTATACAAAAAAAATAAAAATATGTTTCTTACCTATACATATTGATGTAGGTAACTTAATTATCAGCAGCATGTTTCGTTTTTATTACTAACTAGCTGACCCGACAGACGTTATCCTCTCCAAGTTAATTATTATTAATTTATTTATTTCTGACAAGTTCATACATTATATAAAAATTAAAATCCAATAAAACACATTAGGTACATTAAAATAATTAACAATAAATACAATTACACATACACATGAGAATTATATAACCAATGTTACAATAAAATAAAATATATAATTTAAAATATTACACATTAAAACAATCAATAACAACATTAGACATACACAATACAGTCATAAACGTATGTCAAATAATACGAGGAGAGGCGTTATGAAGCTGCATCCACTTCTGTATCAGGGACAGGTCCCACCGCTTGGACAACACCCTCAGGATACTGTCCGAGCTGTTTCGTACCTTCTTAATAGTCAAGCGCTCCGCTTCCTTAGGATCGCAAAAACATCATTGGTCCGCGCCTCAGCAAACATAATCGAAGCACTACATAACCAAGTTATGGTCATGAGTTCATACGAAAATCCCATAGAAAAATAAACGTGACGTTTTTCCCGAATTTGTAAATTTTCCGGAAAACTTTCAAATTTTTCTTTCCATAAAAACCAAATTCGGACTATTGCGAACATTTTGAAAACAAAATAGCCAAATCGGTCCAGCCCAGTCCAGCCAATCGGTTAAGGATGCGTTTACCAACGAACAGCATTTCATTCAGACATGATGGGTATCAATACCTAAAGTGATTAAATGTAGATCTGTTTTGTGTATGCACGTATTTCTGTGACAAATTTTTTTTTTTCTTTATTTTCTTACTAAAAAAACTAAAAAAAAATTATTATTTTGGGGGTCAATGACAGCTAGCAGTGTTTACTTGTTTACTTGAAGTATTAACGTTTAAGAAAATCTGTTTTCTTTTGTTTTATCGTGTTTAGGTATCGATACCAATCACGTCTGTGAAGTTTACACAAAAAAATCTTATATTTCAACTGACTACATTAAATGCGGTCGATGACCCCACAAAAAGTCATAAAATTAATTATATTTTGTATTATCGTGTTTAGATATAGACCCACGACGTCTGCGGAGTTCGTTCGCTAGCTAATTTAACTAGACCCTGTATATTTAAGAGCATTTACGACGTACGGCATTTCATACAAACTTACAAGCCCTTGTTTTTCGAAATGACTGAAACGATTTTAATGAAACTTCATACACTTAAGCAGGATACAAAGGTCTAAAAAGTTAATTAAGAACATTTTCGAAACATCTTATTTAAAAACAGATAACTGGAAATCTCTGTTTCTATGGGAAATTTAAAATCGGTTTAATTTGGCTGTGACACTATTTTTCGAAAATGTTCTTAACTTAGTATTTAGACCTTTGTATCGTGCTTATGCGTATGAAGTTTGTCAAACCATATCATATTATATTTAATCATTTTTGGTTACAGTAAGTAAGATTGTGCAAACCTAGTACCAGCTTTCTAACTAGATGGCGTTGGCGTCGAGTTAGATCGCGGTATGGTTTCGTTACCGATGAAAGCATAAGTAGTTTAGAAATTTTGTACTTTGTTGTTGAAATTCTGTATTCAAGTGGACCTATATTATATTGTTCTATAGCGATATACATGAGTTTTATTGAAGACCTTGGGTTGAGTTTTAAACATGGTCCTTCGAAACCGGGTCAGTGCGTAATATTACGCACCGAGTTTTTGTGTATCAGCACAGAAAGCAGTGGTGGATCGCCACTGAAGTGCTTTAGCGTCGCCTGCAGAGGGCGCGACCGCGGAGACTGAGTGTTTCCGAGGACGTCGCCTGCAGAGGGCGCCACCGCAGTAATTTCTGCGGGCTTCCGGACATACATCCCGAGTGTGGGCAACCGGATCAAGAGCGAGGGAAGTGGCACCCCAAGTAGCTGAGCGTACTGCGCGCCCCCTGGCGGGCGTTAGCAACTGAAGTAATAGTGAGTGACGTGTTGTGGACTTAGAAAATAAAACCGTGAGTACAATTTTATTTGTGAAGTTGTCAAGATTTGGAACCTTTTAACGTTATCAAGACTTAGAATAATTTAAAGTAGTTTAGACTTAGAATAGTTAAGAAAAAAGTGAACCAACGGGGAACCTATGTCCGATTTGCTAAAAAGTTAAAGTTAAAAACACTTGTAAAATTTCTGTGTTCTTGTGCATCTTGTTTTTTGTTTGTGAATTGATTCTATAGTTTGATACCACTTTATAGTCATGGATTCATTAGTTAACTTGCAACTAGATAACAGGAGAAATATTGAAAAAGGTAGAATAAATTATAAAAAGTCTCCTAAAGAACGGATAACATTGTCTTATTTAGAAACCAGGTTGGAAGCATTAGAACAACTGTGGTCTAATTTCATAAAAACGCACAGGAACATAGTAGAAAAACTAGATTTGAAACATAATTACTTCACGTCAGAGACATATGACGGTACTGAGGAGATTTACATAACTTATAAATCCGAGTTGAAAGAGTCTATTAAACAACTACAAAAGGCAAGTGTACATAAAGAGTCATCTTCAAATACGTATACGAATGTGAAATTACCTAAGGTTGTTATTCCCACTTTCTCTGGCAAGTATACGGAGTGGACTTCATTCCGTGATTTGTTTTTATCACTAATCCACAAAAATGATTCAATTGACGATGTACAAAAATTGCATTACCTGAAAGGTCATTTATCGGGTGAACCAGAACAATTATTGCGTCACACTCCTGTGACAGCCGCAAATTATCAGGAATGTTGGCTTATGTTAAATAAAAGATATAATAATAAACGATATTTGTCTAAAGAGATTGATAAATCAATCAAATGTAACAGAGTCATCAACTGCGGTTAAAGAATTATTGGATACCACTGTGGACTGTTTGCATGGTTTAAGTACTCTCGGAATTGATGTTAAATCATGGGACGCCATAGTCATCTATATAATAAGCTCTAAGCTAGATAGTGAATCGCGAAAGTTGTGGGAATTGAAAATTAGTGCAGATGAACAATTACCAACCTTTGAAGAATTTCAAACATTTTTAGAGTCAAGGTTTCGCTCTTTGGAGTACTTAGACACATCCAAGTCAAAGCAGAAGTCTACAGATAGTAAACCAAAGGTTTTTCACGCAGTCAAATCAAATAATAACAGCTCAGTACAAATTACATGTCCATTCTGTAAACAAGATCATTATATAAGTAATTGTAAACAGTTTAGTAAAGAAGGTTACCAAACTCGAAGTGAGTTTGTCCGAACTCACAATTTGTGTTACAATTGTCTAGGCGCGAATCATTCAATTAAGTATTGTCGTGCTAAAACATCATGTCACGTTTGCAAGCGCAGACACCACTCATTATTACACCCCAAGGCATCTTCAAGATCATCGTCACCCAATAGCCATCCGGTAGAGGCAGCAGCTGTCAAATCAGCAGTGTCCTCATTGCAAACTGCTTCCGGTACGGCAAAAGAATCAGAGTCTTCAACCATAGCAACACACTTTTCTACAAAGGTTGTGCCAAATCGAGTTTTATTAGCGACCGCTCTCGTCGAAGCACAGACGCGGAATGGTCGTAAACAATTGCTGAGGGCGTTATTGGATCAAGGATCCCAGGCCTCTTTCATAACCGAGTCAGCAGTCCAATTGCTCGGACTAAAGAAAATACCAAATAGCAGTATTGTCTCAGGCATAGGAGGTGACGAAGGCGCTTTTGTCTCTAGATTCATGGTTTGCGTAACCATCCATTCACGTCACGATCCTAATGCAATTATTCAAGTTCGAGCATATGTGTTAAGTAAAATTACAACGTTGATTCCCTCAACTAAACTATGTATATCAACTTGGCCTCAACTAGAAGATATAACTCTGGCGGATCCAGAGTACCACACTCCAAACAAAATCGACGTTTTGTTTGGAGCAGAAGTTTACAGCCAAGTTCTTAAAGAGGGTTTAGTCAAACACTCTCCAGGGCCCATAATTGCTCAAAACACAACCCTGGGATGGATTTTGTCTGGACTAACACCCACAGATTGCGATCTCAACTCAGCAAATTGTCACAAAGTTATAGTTAGTATGCATTCACACCTCAGTGACAATGATATTCTCAAACAGTTTTGGGAAATTGAATCTGATGTTACTAATAAGAAAAAGATACTTACCCAAGAAGAACAGCTGTGCGAAGAATTCTTTACTCGTACTACTCGACGAGACGCTACCGGGCGATACGTAGTCAAGCTTCCATTTCGTGAATCAGATCCACGAAGTAAAATCGGTTACACCAAAGACATGGCACTGAAACGATTTCATCATCTTGAACAGCGTTTCAAGAAAAATCATGAGATCAAAAGGAAATACACCGAAGTAATTCAAGAATACCTTGACCTTGGACACATGAAAATCGTGTCTAGCGAAACTGATACTAAGCAGTTAGAAGCAGTCTATCTGCCTCACCACGCAGTGGTTCGCGATGATAAGACCTCTACCAAGGTCAGAGTTGTGTTCGACGCTTCTTATAAAGGTTCTTATGGTGAATCCCTTAATGAAATGTTGATGGTAGGACCTACCATACAACCGGAATTACGTCACATCATCATGAGATGGCGTACGTATCCAATTGTATTATGTGCAGATATAGTAAAAATGTATCGGCAGATCAAAGTCGCTCCTGAAGATACACACTTCCAGAGACTACTTTGGCGCAGTGAACCTGCATCTGAAATAAAAGAGTATGAGTTGCTGAGACTTACCTTTGGCACTGCATCCGCACCTTACCTGGCCGTGAAGTCGTTGCAGCAGCTGGCACACGATGAGGGAGCAGAGTTTCCGCTGGTATCTGAAACACTAAAAAGCGAATTTTATGTAGATGATTATATGTCAGGATGTCAAACGGTAGAGGATGGAAAAAGGATTCACAGGGAAATGAAAAACCTACTAGAGAAAGGTGGGTTTCCGTTACAGAAGTGGATGACAAACAACAAGAAATTAGCAGAGGAAATATTGGGAGAAAGTACAAATCAGGAAGGAATAGTAGAGATAAAACTAAACGACGTGGTGAAAATACTAGGACTTTTTTGGGATAGAGAATCTGACAGTTTCAGATATTCAATAACATTTCCGCAACCTGCATCTGTAACAAAACGAAAAGTAATATCAGATATATCACGACTGTTCGACCCCTTAGGGTGGGTAGCGCCGTGTGTTATACCGGCGAAAATAATGATTCAAAAGATATGGCTTGCCGGGATCGATTGGGATGATCGATTACCTGAAAACTTATTAAAAGAATGGCAAACATATCAGAAGGAACTACAAAATTTACCGGAGTTTCATGTACCAAGATGGGTTGATTCCAGAGAAGACGATGTAGTTGTAGAACTACATGGTTTTTGTGACGCATCTAATGTAGCGTATGCAGCTGCTATGTATTTAAGGATAATTGGTGCTGACGGAAATATTAAAATAAATTTAATAGCGGCAAAAACCAAGGTTGCTCCGATAAAGCAATTGTCAATTCCTCGTCTCGAGTTGATGGGTGCTGTTCTGTTGGCCAAATTGATTGTAGAGGTAGCTGAGATACTAGCAATACATAAAGACAGTATACACTGTTGGACAGACTCGACTGTGGTTCTGGCTTGGCTCAGTAGTCATCCCAGCCGCTGGACCACATTTGTTGGTAATAGGGTGTCTGAAATTCTGAGTTATTTGGATAATCATCAATGGGGACATGTGAAATCTACTCACAACCCTGCAGATATCGCGTCAAGAGGTATGACACCTTCAGCACTTTCACAGTCATCTCTGTGGAAGCACGGTCCGTTGTGGTTAAATAAAGAACCCATTGACTACGTCAAACCAAACTCGACGTCAACTAAACTCGAAGAAAGATCATTGAAAGGTGTTAAAGCTCATGTGACAACAAATGTAGAGGATGGGCTGTGGACAAAATATTCATCATTTCAAAAATTGATCAGAGTAGTGGCATATTGTAGACGATTCTTAAGATATAAGCAACATAAAGAAACTTACCTGACAAGTGAGGAATTGACAGTCGCGCTGGAAATCTGTATAAAAAAATGTCAAGAACAAGAATTTAAGGAAGACATAGACAACATTAAAAAGACAGGAAGTGTAAGTAAGAAGAGCAAATTACGACCTTTATGTCCTATATTAGATGAGCAAGGAATTTTAAGAGTAGGAGGAAGAATTGACAAGTCTCAACAGTCAGTAAGCATGAGGCATCCTATTATAATACCACAGCGCCATCACTTCGCTACTCTGCTTGTCAGCGAAGCTCACAAAACCACTCTTCACGGAGGTCCAACATTGATGTTAAACTATTTGCGCACACAATATTGGATACTATCTGCAAAAAATATAGTAAAGGCTTACGTTCGTAAATGTACAGTATGTGTTCGGCATTCAGCGACATTTAAAAATCAAGTCATGGGTCAATTGCCGACCTGTAGAGTGTCTCCAGCCAGGGCGTTTTTACATACAGGTGTTGATTTCGCCGGTCCGATTAACATTAGGGTTTCTAAGGGTCGTGGCAATAAGGCTTACAAGGGGTACATCTGCCTATTTGTGTGCATGGTCACTCGAGCAGTGCACATCGAGGCCATTAGTGACCTTACTTCTGAAGGTTTTATAGCCGGTTTTAAGAGATTTGTCGCTAGAAGAGGCCATTGCAGTGATATTTGGAGCGACAATGGTAAAAATTTTGTAGGTGCAGCCAAGGAACTGCAGATATTAGTCGCTGCTGAACAGTCAGCGATCGCTAACGAAATTAAGAGTTGGCTCAGTTGTAAAGGTGTCAAGTGGCATTTTATCCCTCCCCATGCCCCAAATTTTGGTGGACTTTGGGAAGCCGGCATCAAGTCAACCAAATTTCACATGAAACGCGTCATTGGTGATTCCACTCTTACCTACGAGGAAATGGCCACGTTACTTGTGCAGATTGAGGCTTGCCTCAATTCAAGACCAATTTCTCATATTCCCCAAACCCCTGATGATCCAATGCCGCTTACACCCGGTCATTTTTTAATCGGGGAACCTCTGGTTCTTGTGCCGGAACGTAATTACGAGCACAGCTCTGTGGGCTCGTTGAAGCGATGGCAACTCTTACAAAAAATGACCCAAGATTTCTGGCGACGATGGTCTATAGAATTTTTAAATTCGATGCTACAGCGTTATAAATGGTCGCAAAAAGAAATAGAGCCGATTATTGGCGATATTGTCCTTGTAAAAGAGGACAATCTACCTCCAGGCAAATGGTTACTGGGTCGGATTTTAGAAAAGCATCCTGGTTCGGACGGACTCACACGAGTGGTAACATTAAAGTGTAATGGTTCCGTATTTAAAAGACCAATTTGCAAACTCTGCGTATTGCCAACCAGTGATTGATATGGTTTTATTTGTTATTTTAATTTGTTTTTCTTTATTATTTTAATTTGTTTTTCTTTATTATTTTATAGCCCCCTTGACCTCATGGTGGGCGGCTTTAATTTAAAGGACAGCTCATTCGAGTATGTCCTTGGTGGGCGGAATGTCAAACCATATCATATTATATTTAATCATTTTTGGTTACAGTAAGTAAGATTGTGCAAACTTAGTACCAGCTTTCTAACTAGATGGCGTTGGCGTCGAGTTAGATCGCGGTATGGTTTCGTTACCGATGAAAGCATAAGTAGTTTAGAAATTTTGTACTTTGTTGTTGAAATTCTGTATTCAAGTGGACCTATATTATATTGTTCTATAGCGATATACATGAGTTTTATTGAAGACCTTGGGTTGAGTTTTAAACAAAGTTTCATTAAAATCGGTTCAGTCATTTCGAAAAACAAGGGCTAGAAAGTTTGTATGAAATGCCGTAAGTCGTAAACGCTCTTAATAATGTAGGTACATGTTAATGTCATTTGTAGATCTTTGACAGTTGTTACGGGTCGTCAGAAGCCCGAAAGTCTGACAACCAGTTTTACCATGGGTATTGTGTTACCCAGTAACTGGGTTGTGGAGGTCAGATAGGCAGTCGCTCCATGTAAAATACTGGTATTCAGCTGCATCCGGTTGGGAAAAGGCTAGGTAGATGATAATGATACTTAAGAATGTACGATTTATATGATGCGTCTATTTCCAGCCAAGGTATTTCTGCCTTTTGCCAAGATTATTTTACAAAACCTCATAAAATGATAAATGATTTTTATTTCTGTAAGTTGGTTTGTGTCGGTGTTTCCTATCCGACTACTCTGAGAAGAAAGGCCGAAACAAACTCAGAGGTCACAGTCAGATCATGTGAAGGCCATGTAGATTAGTGTCTGAAATGGTCTTTTGAGGAAAGAACCACACAAATTGAGTGGACCTGACCGATCAGTGCACGCATTTGTCAGTAATCGTGCAGCTCTACTCAGAACCTAAGGAGCTGAACGATGCGGCGATCAATACCAAAGAAAGGACATTTGGGCATATTTATCAAACATGAAAGAAACAGTAAACGGAAATCGGATATTTTGAAAAATCTACTAAGTTGAGATCTATAATTTCTCTTAATAAAGCTAAATATCGATTCTAGAGCACAAAGGAGATTGCATAACCCAGAAACAACATTTCAATCATTCAAATAAATTACCATATTTACTTGATAATTACAACAATAATTAACTTATCTGAGTAATTTAATATCAATAAAACGTTTGATGCCGTTTTATCGACTAATAATAGTGAGCGACGCAAGTGTTTGCTCAGCTCTAGACGTCAGGCGTACGTCAGACGGGTTTAATAACACAGCTCAACATAGCTACAAAACATCACTCTTATAATTTGTATAGGAGTTTATAATAGTATATTCTTACGGTATTTTGGTTTTAAATCAATCATTAATTTGATGTTTTTTTTTTGATGTTTTTTTTTGTCTAAGGTAGTTTTTATCAAGGTCTGAGTAACTTATGGGGCCTACCCAAATACCCTTTCTTTGGTATTGTTCGTTGAACCGTTGAGCTCCTTAAGTTCTGAGTTGAGCTGCATGATTATTGACAAATGCATGCACTGTCTGGACAGGTCCACTCAATCTGTGTGGTTCTTACATCAAAACACCACTTCAGACATCAATCTACATGGTCTTCACATGATCTGACTAAGATTATGTCTGGATAGGCTGTGACCTCTGAGTTTGTTTCAGCCTTTCTTCTCAGAGTAGTCAGATTATGATTGACGTGTAGAAGTTTTTCTATAAACATATTTACAGAAATAAAATCATTTATCATTCATGCAAAATAGGGTATCTTTGTATTTCATGTCTATCTACTCGTCGATGTAAACAATTTTTTTGAGATCGGAGGTGTACCTTTCAATCCTCATTAGGATAAACAATATCTGGAAAACATACATTTATACAATGTGAAATACTTGCCCTGGGGTTATAATAGTTTCAAACCCTGCTACGGCGTAGCGCTACGCCGTAGGCCTTGAAACAAAAAATTGGTTAATTAATAGTGACAGATGATGGTGTAAAAATAAGGTTTATGGTTTACAGGGCTGAAGACTTGCGTTCTCATTCCGAATACATTCATCTTATTGGTATTATAGTGAATAGAAATACTGTTGTCTACGGCGAGAATTTTACGTAATATAAAGGCAAAGCGTTTATGAATAGATGTAAACGGGATTAATTATAAATATAATCAACATTCACTACCAAGGCATTCAAAGAAAGAAACAGTGGGCCCTCGTTGATGTGATGGATAGCAGAATACAGAGCTGGAATGAAAACATAATCCGATCATCATTCTGAGCTGATTGATGATTATACGAATTATATCAACAGCACGATCGCTATAAACACAGTGGATTGTCAGGTCCATGTGCAGCTGATTACGTGTAGCCAGGCCCAGGTGTAACCGATCAGGAGTCAAATAAAACAATATATAATTATCTAGATAACAATATATTTTTGTCATCAACGACAAACTTAACAACAGACTACAACATAGATCTTCTCAACGAAACATCTGCGCAAAGTTTAAACATCACCTAAACACCTGTGAAATGTTTACCAACACATTGAGATTAGCTAAGGTCCATTATACAGATATAAATCCACGTTGACCGTATCCGAGGACGAAATAAATGCAACATAAATGGACGGCTTACAATATTTAGGATAAATAGTTTGCCAATAACGAGAGGCACTGCGGGATTCAAAGGCGTAGTGCTGGAGACGCATCTAAATAAATGACTGCAAGCTGTTGGTAAACAAATCTACGAACAAAACAATCTGCAGGTTTGCGAACACGTTAAGTCATTACCACAAAAACACATTAGGTAACCTAAAATAGTTTGTTGTTAAAATAATCTCTTATTCCTACTTACATTGCTTTTGGTTTGACGTGTTTAATACGTACGTAAAGATGAATTGACTCAAATAGAAGGCTGGCCGGTCAGACGAGCCTGCCTTTACATACGAGCCTGAAAAGGAAGAACATCGTAAGCGACATAAATTAAAATTTACAGGAGAGGTTTTTTATTGATTACTTTATTGATTTTATTTAATTATTTATTGAAAAAGTGAAATACCTACATTATGTCGCTTACGATGTTCTTCCTTTTCAGGCTCGATATATGAACGCTTAAGTGTAATCATAAAAACTTATAGGTACTTTAAATACAATTAGGTATAACTTTAAAATTAACTATAATTACTCGTACAAAATATATTTGTTTCAGTGCACTTCTGCTCATTGTTATTTTTGTGGATAAAACAGTAATCAGGAAAGGCGGATGGCTATAATATGTGACACATTTGAACTAATCACAAGTGTTCTCAAATGGAACTGAAGCACGCATGCCGCCATATCGTGTACAACGTGAAAATATACAATTTTAATAGATATTTACTTGAATACGCAATGTATTGTAATGATACAATCAAAGTATATATCAATCATGATCAAATCCTAATATTAGAAGCGTATTGAGTGAGATTAGCAATCGATAAACTGTATTAAGTATACCTGGATGTCAGCAGAGGACTGCCGCAGTTACTTGTACTGTACACGCCTAGTGGGGGAATGTAAAATGCTTTTGGCACTAACTTCAATAAATATTTATATTAATAATTTATATTACAATACATTCAAATTGATATTTACAGCTTATGAGTAGATACAGATATATATATTTACAACGGTCGCTTGTAGAGATAATAAGGGGTAATGAGGTTCAGTTATAGCATGTTACATTTATACAAATACAAGTTATTATTGTGGGAACGTGTACAATATCTACAGCGTAGCTGTACGTTATAGTAGAAGCTCTAGCAACACTCACTTCGATACGGGCTCGGCCACAGAGCGGCTGCCCGCGGCGCGCACACGACGCCGAGCCCACGCCGCGTGATCACCGATTACATCGACGCCGAACACTGTTTATTGATTCTAACATCTAACATTTGATTATATTGCACACATTCACTTATTTCTACGTAAATATCCATAAAGAGTGGGCTAAAATCCCTCTCCGCCATATTTTCGTAAACTCACCGCTTAACTACCTGATGGAATGACATGTTTGACGCACCTTCTATGTGACACTCTCTAAGCAAACTAAACGAAGCGATACCGAGGACGAACCGAATGTACAACTTTTTGCGTTTCAATCAAGAGACAGCTGAACGTATTTAGAACATGGGTTTTACGAAATGGTACTTAATTTTGATTTGAAACGAATGGTTTCTAATTGGAACTAAACTGTCGGTCTCATTTCTATTAGAAAATGTATGAATAGTTTAAAGCACAAAATGGTAGTACAAGCAATGATGGAACCGACAAAACCATAAGTGAGCTTGCTTAGGAGCGCGCCGACTAGGCCGCGCTGCGGGCCGAACTTGCGATCCTTGCGATGTGCCGACCGGAAGCACTCTACACGAACACTAGTGACAACTACTGATGGGAACATGACTCTGAACTTGAGGACGATACTTTACTTGAAACATGATATCTTCTCGTAGCACCGTTGCCGATCCATTGAATTTTAGCACGATTCAAAATGAAATTCGAAAGATCTATGTTATCGTCATCTTTTTACAACTCTAGTTCTATTAAATTAGTCGCGGAATTGATCGATCTCTCTAATTTTTAAAAATTGTGATTTTAAAATTTTGTGATTTTTAAGATGAACTTATAGTAAACGGTAAAAGTAGGAGATTCTTTTTATAAAATTCAGTCGCCGCCTACTGTTAAAATCGGATTAATAGCTAATCTCCTAGAAAACTTTTTAAAAAATTTCATCACTCCCGTAGCGTCCATCGTCAGACGGTCGCATCACGGTCTCGAGAGATTTAATCCAAAACCCGTCGGGCGGTGCATGTAAGGTTCGTAGTGTTGTTCCGTCGCTCCGGACGGCTCGTCGTCAGCGCGTGTTACATCGCCTCCCTGTGCCATGTGGGACAGCCCTCGTCCTGCGGCCGGTCACGTCACGTCACGTGTCACGCCGGCACTGCCGCGTCGCTCAGAAGAGCATGTGGCAGCGCAGGTTGGAGTTGGCTATTCCGTGGTGTGCGCGGTGAGGGCGACCCGCGCCGCCGCGCTGCCCTGCGCGGCCGGCGGGTCGCTGGCGGGGAGGGACAGTAGATGTTAGGCCTCCAAAAAAATCAGCGCGGTTGGCTTCGGCTCCAAGTTGGACTTCTTTGCTTCCACAACTAGGAACTCGATCTCCTGCAGACGTTCAACGGTACGTTGCTTACACGAGTTTGTTACATATAGTCAGTAGGTACATGAGATTTAACTTCGGCAAACATGATTATCAAATGATCATAATCTTTGTGTCGATTTTGGTTCAGTCGTGGCTAATTGAAAACAATTTGTTATGCAATTGTGCTATTTGTGCTCTTCTACCTTGGAGTACGACTAATGTCTATTAACTGGTAATGTGCTATTCATTTATCTTAATTGAGTTGTTATTTTATTCATTGTGTAATATGACAATACGTAGATTGCTCACCGGTTTGTCCCTCTGCGCGAAGGACTCGGCTATCAACCGCGCCACATCTTGGTGCTGCAGGCCCTCCACGCGGTGCCCGTCCACCGCGAGGATCAACTGGCCCACCTCCAACCCGCCAGCTTCATAAGCAGCCCCGTGCTCCTGGAATCATAATTTTATGACTAAAGCAACAGTAAAACAATAGAAGAGTGAGATGGTGTGTTGAGTGGTAGCCTAGTGACTTACATGAATATTGATGATCCTGGGCAGCGGGTGCTTGGTGTTGGCGCCGCCCTCGATGGCGATGCCGAGGATAGGCTTGGTCTTCTTGACGGTGATGTGCAGGTTGCCGTGGTGGTCAGACACGACGCGCGCGGCGCGTGCGTCGTCGGGCGCGTCGTGCTGCAGCCGCTGCATGGACTGGTGCCGCCGGATACCGCCCCGCTCCTCCAACAACGCACCACTATCCTCTTTCATGTCGAAACTTCGTGACAAATTGTGTGCTAACTCCTATAAAAAGTTACCACTTTTCCATAATGTTTGCTTTTATTTTATTGCTAGCTAAACAATAAGTCACTTTCGATTCTCGTGTGTAAAATTGACATCATAAATACAGATCCAAATTACTGATATGCCTCCAATTCCTAAGTCCTAGTAACTAATTATACACATCCACACTAAAATTGTTACTCTACTATGCTAATAAATAGCAAATTCAATTCAGCCTCTAAGTACAAGTTAGTGCTCTAAGAATATTGAGGAGACGTGTAGCTGGGCGGCAGAGGGCAGTAACTCAGCGACGTGCTACAGCCGCGGCGGCGGCGACTGGTGGCTACAGATACAGGTAGACTTGATTTACGACCTTGTGCCTCTCAGTTACAAAATGTACAGTGAGTATAATACGTCGAATGTATTGAGAAGCTGTAAGTGAGATGTGTGCTAGAGGCTTGGATTCATGCGTTTCGATCACTCGGTGGCGTGGTTCAAAGTGGGTATATTTTACAAGTGTTACAATGTATTATGGAGAGAGTTCTTATCCCGTTTACCTACCTGAGTAGGCGAATTTAGTTACAGCAAGAAATGTAGCAGACACGAACTGAATAAGAAAACAACGGAAATGCAACAAATAAATGAAGAAAATCTAGAAACCAAATATTTTTGAACGCATTTTTGTCCTGATATGCTTTTACGCCACCATGCTCTAATTTTAAATAAATAAAAAATTATTTCCATACTAAATAAATGAATTAGAAATTTAATTTATAATACACTAAGTATTCAGGTACTGAAGTTTATTACATTGAGGATTTGTGACATGATCATCAGTTTATACTAAATTTTCATGCAGCACGTTAGCTCGATCCATTCAAGACAATAGTACCTCTACAGGCTAATGAAACAACCGGAATGATAAATTAAATCACTGAGATGTGCGTCACTACTTCGAAATAAACTTATGGGTCAAATAAAATGTTTTACTAACAAAATAAACACCGAAATGAAGTGCAACGATAAGAGAAGTGAAAACATACAATAATTGAATAATTCACTAACACCAAGCAATCGTTTTGAATTCGAAGCAAGAACTTCCAATAAAAAAATCAAGTTTTTTTTAAATTTCGTGCAAATGTAAGAATCGTTAATGTGCTAGGACAGTTCGCTGGTCATTCCGGCGGCGAGAGGCCGGGCCACTTACTAGAGGTCGTCCCCAGTACCATGATTTTACTTTCTGCGTCCAGCCACCGAGTGATGAGCGCAGCCCCTCGAGATAGCCGCACTGAAACATCACACTCACTCAGGACCAGATCGTTCTCCCGCCGATACTCAAACTATCTCGCGACTCCTAACACCCTGAGTTTTGCCACACAGCACCCGCTTGTGTTCTTTGTCATGTTCAATGTTCAAGTGACTGTTAAGCATCTAGCATAAATCTAGCTGAAGACAGGTAAACTATAGGATTCAATAGGATATATCCTACTTAATAGATTTAAAATTCAGTCCGATGCGATTATGCTACGAAGTAGGTTCACAAAACACGTAATCTGTATACTCGAACAAAGTGTAAGGTAACATCATAACATCTATATTGAGCAAGTAGTTGTTCTATCAAAAACTTTATAAGATGCTAGAAAATTAGCAAATACTACAAATTGCTAGCTATCTACAAAACATTACTTAGGTTATGTAAAGGTGAAATTATTTGCCAAGCCTTAATTAACATTACTTACAAACCCTTTACTCTGTTTTGTTTAGACTGTTACAGGGTCTTTTACGCCGCACGCTGTCGTAATAAAAAAATAATCTTAACAAGTCTTGGATATAAATAAAAATACATACCTGATCCTACATGTGAAATTTGTCAGATAGCATGAAACAAAAATGTTAAGATTTTATCACGTTCCTCTAGCGCCAGCCAAGCTAGAACGTAGTTGGTAACTTTCAAGTCATGCAACAATTTTGTCCTATTGTGTTTATATTGTGTACCTCGTCGACGCGCTAACTTTCCATCAATTGTGCTGTGTTTTGGATCTGTTAGCAAATTCAGCGTTTGTTCAAAGAAAAACTTCACATTATTCGGAAAAGAATACTTCTTTTGTTTGCATTTCGGGGGACAATCGTCAGTTAAGTAAGATCTTTGTATGAAGATAATCATTTTTTTTCACCGAACTACAGGTACCTACATAGGTATTTTCACATACCTCGTCGTTATATGTTACGATAATGCCTTTTAGTTTTGCTAAGTGACCAAAATCAATAACTATAAAATAAAAATAAACTTCTAATTCATGACTTTGCACTAAACCTGGCTTTTTATAATGTTGTGCTGGGACGATACGATGGTTTAGAAATCTTTTAAAAACAGGGGTTGGGAGAAAAATACAAAGCGTTTGGTTTGTCATAACGAGATTGTTTGTTACGTGTATCTAGGGGCCGTATCTAGAAGCAGGCGCGACATGCTGCGTCTCGTTACCGTCTTTTATAAATAATGAGATAACATCGGCAGATGTCGTCCGACACGCGCCGAACCAATGCGATGTACGACGCGCGCCGGCCGCCGATACAAGCACCCGAACCACTGCTATCTGTATTTTACTATCAGCGACTCACAACCCCATTCTACATAGTTAAATATATATCGCTATATGTTTTTCGTTATATTTATATTATAAGTTGGGGGATTACAAACTGGAAACTGGACTGAATGGTGTTACTTTGTATCAATATTTTAATTTAAAAGAGTGTCCGTGGAGTTTCTTGCCCGTTATTCTCCATAGGAACCTACTACTCTGGAATGGGCAACTTCATATTTCTAACTGACCGACTACTTGAAAATTTAAAAGTGCCTGTAAATGGTTTAATTGAAATAAATGTTATGAGTTCGAGTTTATAGTTGGTATAAATAAATATTTTATAGATTAATTGGAAGTGAAAGCTTTCGCTGACAGTAGACCTGACATTTGAGCTTTTTAAAGCGTATCGCCTATAACTATGTGGAAGGTTTTGATAGAGATCTTAAAATATATGTAAGCATAATCAGCCTATAATGTTCCCACTGCTGGGACACAGGCCTCCTCTCTTCGAGAGGGAGGGAGGGAGTGGGCCGTAATCCAACACGCGGGTCCAGTGCGGGTTGGTAGATGTCAAATGTCTTCGTGTTTTTGGTTCTAGGACATGCCAGTTTACTTACGATGTTTTCCTTCACCAAACTCAAACTCAAAGCATTTTTTTTCAATTAAACCAATTACAGGCACTTTTGAATTGTCAAAGAGTCGGTCAGTTAGTCAGAAAGTTGAAGCTATTTGCCCATTCCAAAACGTAGATCTCTATGGAGAAGAACAGGCAAGAAACTCCAAGGACACTCTTTTAATGCTGGTCCAGCTCCACAACCTCAACTAATTGATTAACATTTGAAAATACTGTTGGAGCTGCTGAAGATTTCAAAAACTATCTTTGCTTTGTATAAATTCAATCTCTTAGTATTATATAATTGCATAGAACATGTGTGAGCACTATGTACTTACTATAAAGCTACCATTTACTGAGTACTTCTTTCATTGACTTGAATGTGCAATGGCGGCTGAGAGTATGTCATGCTCACTGTAATGTCTCGCTGATGGTGGCGGGTGTGTTGGATCATTTAGCTCCCTTCAAAATGGTTGAGTTGAATGGTGCTAATCCATGCGTCATGTTCGTGAACGGGCGCCATCAGTAGGGACTGGTCATCTCTTAGCGGCCTTGGCTTATTTTAATTTAAGTTTTGAATTGTTTTTTTTTTATATTTTTGTTACGGACGCCTTTGACGTTTTGCATCGTTCTCACATGTTTAATTTCAACACGAATGATGTAACCAATATTTTGTAACCATATGTTAATTTAAAAGAGTGTCCGTGGAGTTTCTTGCCCGTTCTTCTCCATAGGTACCTACTAAGCTTTGGAATGGGCAACTAGCTTCATTTTGATGACTGACCGACCCCCTTGACAATTCAAAAGTGCCTGTAATTGGTTTATTTGAAATAAATGCTTTGAGTTTGAGTTTGAGTTTGAGTTTAACTCAACATATTACAAAATCCTGGGTACATTATTCTTGTTGCTTCTATATGTGAGAACAATGTAAAAAAATAAATTATTTAAAAACATATAAAAGATTACATATAAGCCCTGACAGATAGGAGATGACCAGTCTCGATTGACGGCGCCCGTTCAAACTCAAACGATAAACGAAAAGAAAGAAAAACCCAAAAGATATGTACATAATTACAATTTACAAAACTACCTCTTAGTTTTAAAGAAACTTGATAAACTTTACTTTGCCTTAAGGATTTTTTGATTAAGAATCAGATATAAACTGCCTTGTTAAGCGTGCCTGGCTTCACATAATATATTCGCCTTGTATATTATGTATAATGATTAGCGCTTGTTTCAGTTGTCGTGACTGCACGAATATTTTTTAAATACTTTTGTACCTAGTTAACGTTGACCTTTCCCATAGTTTTATTGTAAATGCACGCTTACGTACAATCTTAATTCGTAATCATACGTAACACATATACGGAGTAAGTGTATGAAGTCCGTTACAATGGAGGCTACACACATTACGAGTTGAAAGTTTTTAGGACGTCCGTTTACGGCTCTTTTAGAGTTATTAAGTAAATACGTGTTATCTGACAGCTCTTACCATTAGTTTAGAGTTCTCATACTCAAGCTGTATAAGTAATTCATGCGTCGTAGACATTATAACCTGAAGCAAGAACAGATACGCGTTTTAACCACTACCGTCACAATGGAGGATTATTGTGTGTTATTATAAACTTCAAACACCGTTAGCTTATAAATTGTAAAGATAACCTGGTATCGTCTCATCGAATAACGATGCGCAGTCATTGTCAGTCGTGATTACAAACGAAACTTCTCCATTATCTATGTTCCAAATCTCAATATCCGTTAGATTCTTTATAATTTCAGCAAAATTTAATTTAGACATTAGATAACGTATTGTACGAACGGCAATGTATGAAGGCTTGGTGTTACCGTTGGATGTGTGCCAGATTAAACTCACAGCTCTATACTTGGTAAACTCTTTATCTACTAACATGTATAGTAATTGCCAATTAGATCGCAGTTACACGTGCTTGCCTTGTAGTTATGTACTATTATAAAGCACTATTTGTAATATTTGTATACTTATTACAAATATTACTTTATAATAAAACTAAGTACCTATCTATCATTTATTATTTAAGTAAGTAAACCTGATGTTGTATTTTATTTTAAATTGTCTTTAATTTGTCTTCCTATAGTAAAGTAGCTCATATTTATCTTAAATTATTAAAAAATAAGATAAGTAGTTCATTTAATCACATTTATTTAATTCTTATAATTGGTATGTGTTCTTTATCTATGTCTAAGCTGTGTACTTCTGTAAGTGACAAATTCACCATAATAATAGATGTATAAGTTAATTTATGTAGTGTAAATAGTGAATAAGTCGTTGGAGTACCTATATTTAAATAAATAAATAATAGTACATAATCAGCCCATAATGTTCCCACTGCTGGGACACAGGCCTCCTCTCTGTGAGGGACTGGACCGTAACCCACCACGCGAGCCCCGTGCGGGTTGGTAGATGTCACATGTCTCAATTTTTTTTGATTCTAGGACATGCCGGTTTCCTCACGGTGTTTTCCTTCACCGTTTTGAGACCAGTGGTGTTGAAATAATGTATAATTTACACAAAGTAATGCTCCTACCTGGGATCGAACCTACGACCTACAACTCGTCGGTTATAAGCAGTACCTGTATTTTGGGTAATCTTGCTAATTCCGAACACAGCTTCAACCAAGTTCCTTAGTACTTGTTTATTATTAAATTATGTGGGTATTGTGAATTGTTTTATAATTTATAATTAACACAAACTAAAGCGCCTAGCTGGGTTCAAACCTAGGACCTATATACAACTTGTCGTTACCACTGAAGCCTCCACAGTTCTGCTCTGCTACACACTGCTTATAATATAGTCTATAAGATCCCACTATACACAACTCGTCGTTACCACTGGGGCCTCTACTGCTCTGCTCTGCTCCGCACTGCTTATAATATAGTCTATAAGATCCCACTTTATAGCGACTTTTAACCGACCGGAATTCAGGACTGATTTTTTGCAGCCATATATTTTAATTTAACTTTAATTCATTAACCAGACCGGTGCAAGTTACTAGTATCGATTTACCTGTTTATACCTGCCTGTCCAAGAGCTATGACGGGAAAAAAATAGTCAACCTAACGTTTGCATATTCTATGGGCTTCATACTTTCGATTGTTATGGAATTTGTCTATTAACCAAACAAGTGAAATATTTCAAACATTTTTTTTAAATTGTTAATTAATCATAATAAACAACCCATTTGCAATATATTTATTGACATATAGGTTGGGGAAAAAGTCTTTTCGCATTATAGTATGTATGAACTTGTAATAAAATCTCTTTGGCTATACTATTAATTTGTATCTGGCTGGTTTTGGTATCATTGAAAGTTTAAATTTTAAAGAACATAATTCCAAATTCTAATTAGGAAAATGTGTGATTTTCATTTGTTTTTCGTACTGTCAAGATGAGTGAATCTAATGAAGAAATTCGATACATTTTAAAATTTTACTACAAAAAAGGTAAAAATGCAAGGCAAGCGCGAAAAAAAATTGCGATGTTTATGGACCTAGTGCAGTGTCTGTGAGAGTAGCACAAATTTGGTTTAAGCGTTTTCAATCCGGAAATTTTGATGTCAAAGATGCACGTCGCTCTGGTCGCCCTATTACGGATAAAATGGATGCTATTTTTGAAAAAGTAGAGTAAGATCATATCAGTAGTTACGACGTAGCTGAAGAACTGGGAATTGACCACAAAACAGTTTTGGCACATTTGAAAAAAACTGGGTACACAAAAAAGCTCGATATTTGGGTACCTCACGAGCTCACTGAAAGAAACCTAATGAACCGTGTACTCATTTGTGATTCTTTATTACGACGTAATGAAACCGAACCATTTTTGAAGAAGCTGATAACTGGTGATGAAAAGTGGATCACGTACGACAAGAACGTGCGAAAAAGGTCGTGGTCAAAGGCCGGTCAGGCTTCACAGACTGTGGCGAAACCCGGGTTAACTCGCAACAAGGTGATGCTGTGTGTGTGGTTGGATTTGAAGGGCATTATTCATTATGAGCTGTTACCACCAGACAGGACCATCGATTCTGAACTCTACTGCGAACAACTGATGAGATTAAAGCAAGAAGTTCAGAGAAAGCGGCCGGAATTAATCAACAGAAGGGGTGTGGTTTTTCATCATGATAACGCTAGAGCTCACACATCTTTAGCCACTCAGCAAAAATTAAGAGAAAGGGCTGGGAGGTGTTAATGCATCCGCCGTATAGTCCTGACCTTGCACCTTCAGATTTCCACCTGTTTCGGTCTCTTCAGAATTCTTTAGACAGTGTCAGGTTAACATAACGAGAGGTTTGCCAAAACCACTTGTCGCGGTATTTTGATCAGAAGTCCCAAAATTTCTATAGCAATGGGAGCATGTCCTTTATCCTCTTCCAGTTATCGAACAAAATGGTACCTACATACTTTAGTTAAATGTAAATAAACTATATTAACAAAATGTTTTGAATGTTCTTAAAAAATGCGAAGAAACTTTTTCCCCAACCTATTATTTAATTGAATATAAAATACTTTTCATCCATTAACAAGCTCGGTAAAGGTCGTTTTATGGTGGGATCCTATACTAATAGTAATAAATTCGAATCGGTGTTGGATTTAGATACCTAAGTATCAAAATAACAATCTAAACTGAAATCTCTAGTTCGTTTGGCAGACAAGCTTTAGATAAAAGAAAACGTATTTATCGTTTTCTTTCATCTGTTTTCATATCTATGTTAGTTTCAACACTTTAAACTCTATTGAAACATTAAATTACGTACCTACCAATAGACCAGGGGGCCTAACATGGACGCTTTGGCAGAATCATAATATGATCTGCGTACAATTCATAGGTATCCCGCAATTAGGTATGTAAAGTATTTTTCAGGTATGTTTTTTATATTTTTATTTTAATGATAAGTGTATTTGAAACACATAATTTCATCTTTTTGTTTTTACAAGCTGTAGTTATTTTTATATATTTTTTTAAAGTATTGTTCGTAGTGACGTCTCTAGTAGCTGAATAGCTTAGGATCTTTGCCACGTTTAACACTTATTTAAAACCAAAATTCAGTAAAGTCAAACTGTCAAATTTGACAATTAATTTGTTTACATTTCATACTTTAGCGATATCCGTACTTTATTAGTTTAAAGTTATGGCATACCTATTAATAAAATGAATGGATTCAAAGACTACTTCTGCTAAGTACTTCATACCGTCAAGTATAAACACCACAACAAATAGCCGACACAAATTGATTGTTAGTAAAAGAAAACTTAAAAAGGAAATAGTGCGAGGAAGTAAATGTTTAGTACAAGTACAAGTCTCGGCGGCGACTGTTTTATTGTGAAGATCATTTTAACGTAAGTTAAGTTTTCCTGAGGCGATACATCGATGTGATACGACTTGTACTGTCCGCCGCTGGTGAAAAACTACACTATTTACACTATTTATTTCAGAATAGATTAATAATAAGTGCTTCATGTAAATTTGACGTTGACATGACACTTGACACATAAAGAACAACTTAATTACAAGAGGCACTGAAAGTTTCCAATTCAGGCTGCTTTGTGACGTCATTTAGAGGTCAAATAAAAGTCAAGTGATTTTAAGTATTTTTGTGAAAATAAATACGATCTTATAATTTTTAGACCTATTAATAGAAAAATAAGTCTTAGAAGCTTAAAATCTGGAAATGGTTTTGGAACAGATGAATTCGATATGTAAAGTAAAAATATTAACCTATGCCGAAGGTTAATTTTTACTTTACATACCGAATTTATCTGTTTGACAGATTTGTATGGAGTTTCACAAAATGGTCCACAAATTACGAATTGTTTTAATGAAGTCTAATGTCAAATAGTAGCTGCCAAACAGATGAATTGCGGGATGTATGAATTGTACGCAGATGATATTATGATTCTGTCAAAGCGTTCATTTTAGGCCCCCTGCACTGCTTAACGTGGGGGGGGGGGTTGAATAATAATAAATCCGAGTCGGTGTTGGATTTAGATAAGTACTCGTATCAAAATAACAATCTAAACTGAAATCTCTAGTTCGTTTGGCAGACAAGCTTTAGATAAAAGAAAACGTATTTATCGTTTTCTTTCATCTGTTTTCATGTATAAGTTGGTTTCAACACTTTCAACTCTATCGAAACATTATTACCTATTATTAGACCTGAGAGCGTTGAACAAACCAACGTAAAAATATCATGAGACGTTAAGTTTACACAAAAGTTGAGTGAAATTCTGAGACTGAGCTCGGTCGCTTATAAATCATCTATTATGTGTTAAGAAAGCCAATAATATTGTTGATGAATGAACTGTAATCAGGGAGATGAATAGCAGCGTCTATCTTTTGAACAAAATAATCCTATTAAGATTGTTAATAATAATTGGATTCTCAAGAAAGTGTGCTATAATCTAAATTACGAGTATGTAGCATCATAATCTATACAAATAAATAAAATGGAAGTGTCTATGTGTAATATCAAAATAACAGCTTTTTATTAATGCATATGAAAGTATATCAAAGCTATACCTACCAGTAGCTATAACATTTTTTTTTTTAATTGTCTGTCTGTTCCGGCTAGTCTCCGAAACGGCTTTCCCGATTTTGACGGGACTATCACTGGCAGATACCTAATGTTATAAAGATTAACTTTGACTAAATACTTTTATTTTAGAAAAACCCGGGCAGCAGTTAGTTTTATTATACAGGGTGTTAAAGAAATTGCGTGCCATAGCTTAGGGGTAGGTTCAGTATCAATAAAGGAACCCAGGAAAAAAGAAACAAAAAAAAGGTAAACAAAAAAATAAAACTCTTCGTACTTTAACGGGCTTAGGACCGTCAAATAAAATAATTTTAATTCGAAATTATTGCTATTTTAAGTTAGTAGGTACTAAATTAGGTTGATCGTGCAATATTTTTTTGTTTTAATTTTTTCCTGGTTTCCTTTATCGAAACTGGGCCTACCACTTTTTTTTTTTTTTTTGTGTGGGAAATTATCAAATAACTTCTCCCGCTCTGGGCAGAGCGGGAGGGCGTGTCAGACTTTTACTGACTAAAACCCACCCGTGTTCCTACATTTGCCTGTGTGCCAGGGCCACGATATCCCTTTCGGACAACCTCGCAACCCTGGCAGGCATTGGTCCTGACGGACCCTGTCAGTTGGTGCTGACATCTCTTTGAGGCGCGCGTGGAACACAACGCGCCGTCGACCCGGGCCTGGTCCTTATCGGACGGCGAGCTACCCATCGCTCGCCGTCCGCAAGCCCGCGCCTACGGTGGCCGGAAATCGGCTTGCAACTCCCGACGCCCGGGGCGTCTCCTGCGGCGACTAGAGGCGCGAGGGCGCGAACCTTGCCTCTCCCTCACGCGTTCCGCCTCCTCCTTCGGGTGCATTACTGCTTCGCAGAAGGACGTGACGGCCTCCCATGCACTCTCGCTCCGAACCATGGCCTGAACTAGTGCTGGACGCGAGAGATCGTCGCCGCCGATCGCCTCCGTGAGGACACGGCGGTGCTCCGCCCAAGCCGGGCAGATCTCCACCGTATGCTCCACCGTGTCCTCCGGGCGATCCACACAGTGGTGACACCGGGCGTTTCCTCCCGCTTTATCCTGAACAGGAACCTCCCGAAACAACCGTGTCCGGTGAGGACCTGCGTCAGGCGGAAGGTGAGGACGCCGTGGCGCCTCTCCAGCCACTCCTCAAAGAGGGGACTTATCGCCACAATTGTAGCGTGACTGGGCCTACCCCTAAGCTATGGCACGCAGTTTCTTTAACACCCTGTATAGTTTTATAGGACTGATCATTGTGTGGGTCAGAATATATTATATTTACTGGATACCATGATGATAATTTTAAGACTTGTTTAGTAGATTCGTGTTATTAATACCAAATATCACTTGTTTAAAATAGCTACAACTTATTTACATATTCTCAACGCCAACACTAAAAACACAGCCCCAAACATCGCTATTAAAGTACACCGCATCGAAGTACATATATAAAATATAATAATAAGTGTAAGTAAATAAACAGTTATACGTTTACACTATTTCCAA
Organism: Tiliacea aurago; assembly: GCA_948098905.1. Lineage (NCBI taxonomy): Eukaryota > Metazoa > Arthropoda > Insecta > Lepidoptera > Noctuidae > Tiliacea > Tiliacea aurago. Next base: position 19,894,217 of record OX402581.1, on the reverse strand, counting down.
ATAAAAAAATCCTTACATACATAGTAACAGGACCTTTTCGCATTTATTGATTTCGATTCCACCATATCAGACGAGAAATTTATTTTGTTCGGTTCTCTATTTATATAGCAGGAATAAGCCGCGTTATACTACGGGTTTAACTCTTGTGTAATACCCTTATGAGCGTTTACACCTTACAGCATTTCATACAAACTTTCAAGCCCTTGTTTTTCGAAATGAATGAACCGATTTTAATTAAACTTCATACGCATACGCAGGATACAAAGGTCTAAAAATGTAGTTAAGAACATTTTCGAACTTACAGCCCAATTAGACCGATTTAAAATTTTACATAGAAACAGAGATTTCCAGTTATCTGTTTTTAAATAAGACATTTCGAAAATGTTCTTTACTAACTTTTTAGACCTTTGTATCCTGCGTATGCGTATGAAGTTTAATTAAAATCGGTTTAGTCATTTCGAAAAACAAGGGCTTGAAAGTATGTATGAAATGCCGTAAGGTGTAAACGCTCTTAACTCAACATACAACTATTGGTAGGCTATGCATAGTGAACCGTGAAAGTTTCTGGAGACAAAACCACGCCCTGTTAGCGAAAGCCGCTCTAATACTGTATTAGTATCGAACAAAGCCGCCATTAATTTCACTTTTGCTAACCACCGAGAGAGTACGCTTCACTAATCGGTGTAAACACCTCGATTGATTGAATTACAAACTTTCTTTGCGTGAAATATGATAAGTATGTGTCAGACACGTGTGTGGTCAGTAGAGAGGTGTCCCATGACCACGCGACTCGAAGTCAGAAAGTTTTAAGTACCTACTAAAAATACCATGTCAATTTTATGATAATGTGTCAGTGTTTTTCGTCTAATAGCGGTACTTTAAATTACATTCGCAGGGATTGTACTTGACTGCACAGAAAATTCTTTCATTGAAAACGTAATCGTGTTTGGAAATAAGTGATTTGATACAATGGACAAAAGAAGAAATCCGTGTCAATTGTATTAGAAACTCGAACTCGTAGATTCGGCAATGCATTCGTAGAGCGTAAATCTGTAAAAAAAAACAACTTTTTATAGAAAAGAAGATGGTTTATTAATCTCACTGGCTATGTGAGTAGGTTTGTTATCTTGTACAGCCTGAACTACTGAACTGATTTTCAGGAAATTCAATATTGAGAATACTCGAAGAATAAATCGTATATACTGTGAATTTCATACTAAACAAATTGACTTGAATAAGAAGAACGATAGATACGTCATCATAATTTCAGCCGAAAGACGTCCACTGCTGGACATAGGCCTCCCCCAAGCACCGCCACTTCGACCGGTTCTATGCTTCCGCATCCAGCGGATAACTACGACCAGCGCGCGGCGGATAGATACGGTTACCTATTCGGTGATCATTTCTTTATTGTTTATTTATTCTTTTATTTCTTCTTAACTGCTAATTCATTTTACAAAACAAATACGTAATTAATGGAGTGTATAACAAAGATGTTTAATTAACGTCGCTTTGTTATACATTTCCTGATTAATTTTCAAAGGATTTGTTATTTTTCGGCGCTTTACCGTATGTATGACCGTATCATGCCATGATAATATTTAAAAGTGAAGACGGATAAAATATTTGAATGATTACAGTCCAGAAGAAGTATGGGATATAGCGAGAAATAATATAGTGCAAGAAGCCACAAAAGGATGTGGTCTGGTGAAGAGGAAATGTGGTAGTAGAACGAATGATCCTTGGGTAGATGGTGAAGTTTTTTTTGTTATCTTTTAAGCGATGCCCTCCCTCCCCCACACTAGGAATTTCTCCTGTATTGTGGGCAGGGACCGTACAACCCCGGTTAAGGGTTTAGCCTTTTGAAAGGGTAACCCATTCAATGGGTTACCTTTATCATGGTGTAACCCATTGATAGGGTTTTATACTAGAAACCCATTGAAAGGGTTACATAATAACCCATTGAATGGGTTTTATACTTGAAACCCAGTCACAGGGTTACATGATAACCCAAACCCATTTCAATGGGTTCTATACCTACTTGAAACCCAATAACATGAAAAAATCATAATATTATGTTATTTCGATATCCGCCCAGCACGCGTAGCATGACAAATTCTATCTATATTCTACCCAGGGTCCATTTTGGTTACCATTTTAGAAAAACCCTATCGAAAACCCTTTCCATTGAAAGGGTTTTTGATAGAGTTTTTTTAAGCAGTTAATCAAAAACCCATACGGTGTGGGTAATTTTGAATGGCTTAAATTAAGCCGTTCAAAAGGGTTACCCACACCGTATGGGTTTTATGGAAAACCCTATCAATGGGTTACCAAAACTTAATTTAAGCCGTTCATATGGGTTTTTGTTTAACCGCTTGGAAAAACCCTATCGAAAACCCTTTCAATGGGTAACCAAAATAGTCCCAGATTGTGGGTGCGTTGCGTTTCCAAAAATTTAATAAACTCACATACACAAACAGTCAGACCAGAGTTAAAGAGGTTGTGAGGAAGATGAAAAGGCCTGGTATAATGTGTTAGCCTTTATTGCCCAAAATAGGATGAATCAGGCAACGAATGTGACAGATGATTTGGAAAGAGTGATGAAGAAATAGTCCGAAATGAAAACGAAAGAGATGGTAAAAATTAAAAAGGAAGAAAAGTGTAACAATAGGTCCTTTGATAACTTCAGGGCCAATGTTAAGCTGCTCTGACGGTGTGCGTGTATGGCATGATGTATGAACGTAACCGAGGCAAAAAGAATATGTACCTAAGGATCGTAGCAGGTGACGTTCTGTAGTTTCTGCCTACCCCTTATGGGAAGATGTGACTTTAAATCACGTACAAAGCGTTTAAATAGGTAAGGTTTTCGATACGTGGCAAAGGACAGTTGGCTAACGGCCGAACCCAATAACTTATTTTCAGTTAAAGACAGATCGCTATTGATGATAGACAGTATAATTATATCTATGCTCGGATGGCGTCTCACAATTATTGATAAAGGGTATCTATCTAACGAAAACAATAAGTAGGTTTCTCTACTTCGCTCTCCCGTGCGTTCCATTACAACCAACATCACTTTAAAAAACAACATGTGTAATTAGGGTTATATTAAAACTTCTTTGTTTCTTACTTTTAAATAGGTTACTGGGTGGAATCAAAATACAACCTGCTACTGACCTGCAAATTGCAATAAACGTAACAAAATTTGAATTTCGCGGGCTACCTTAGCGCATTAATGTTATTTTTTTTTTAACTTAAATTCATGTTGATTTTTTGCCTAGGGCGCATCGTTTTCGAGATATTTGAATTTATATTTTTTTTTATTACGTTAAATAAAAAAAACATCTATGATCATTATTGCAAGTACTAAAGAGTTCATTTTAGCTTGGGTAGTTTACGTTTATCCCTGTAATTCGGGGTATAGCCAAATCTGCCATCTGTAGTACTGACCTGTCAAACAAATCGTATATTAGGACGTATACTTGCGCGGCGTGGTCCGGTATGATTCCTAGATTATTGGGACGTTAAATCATCGATATATTTTTATATCTCCAGTAGGCCGAAACTGGTGATATATAGGTTATTGGGTTCGGCCATTAGTCGTAAAATTCTGCAAATTACTAAGTCAAAACGGGCGAGTAAAAATAATGTAGGTAGGTAATACGTGTTTCAGTGAATCATAGAGTATTTGAGCGCGTAAATTATTCAAGCATCCAAATTATACGAATATCTTTTAAATTAAACAAGATTAATAGTCCACTGAGCTGCGTAATTACGCCTTATTCTAATTATTACAATAACAGCGAATATGTATGTTAATCTTAACTGTAATTAGGTTTTATCGGGCGGCGTGATTGAAGTGGTAAAAAAATAAATAGTGTTCACGAGACATGGGAATCGCAGGTGGTCGGCTCGGTTATTTCCGGTTTGTCCAGTTTTGGATGATGTCCGCGTGGGAACTAACGGTGCGGCTGGCAAGACGATTTGTTCATAAGCATTGTGTTTGATTAACACAAGAACGTGAATCTTTTAGTTATGCCTCGACACGGACACGACGCTGCCGCTGTTAGTGATTGGTATCTCAAGCGTCAACTGATACATGTTAAAAAAAAAACTCAGCTTCCATTACTATATTATGCGTAGTATGACTTAGAATTGTAGTTTTTGTATAATTTTTATTTTTTATAATTTAAAAAAGAAACATTAAGCTGGTACCTATTATATTTTTACTTTTTTTGCCTTCAGCAATTAGATAATTAATTATACTAAAATCTACTTTTGCGACCACGTTGTTTACGTAACGCTCGCTTTCACACCGAACGTCGCGTCATTCATAAATCCATCTCGAAAATTTTCGCCTTGACTGGTTGAGTAGTTGAGTACCAACACAATTTATTTTTAGTACATTTCCTACATGATGTTCGATTATTCTGTCGGGATGTTATTGACTACAAATCGACAATGGTGTGCGTGGGTGGCCGTAGCCCTTGCCTGTGGCATACACAACCAATTCTACCTCAAAGCGACGCGACGCTTGCGACGCTTGCGTAGCCAGTTGTGTATCAAGTGAACTCGATTCGCACACCGGCCGCGCCAGGCGTTCGCTTTGCTCTCGCGGTCAGTTTCGCTCCAAGCGCCGACGCATGTGCACGTTTAACTAACTTCACAATAACTGGTTGTTTACAAATAGAAGGTAGTGCAATCTCGCTGTCAACAGGATAACCGTGACAGGTAAGTTAAATATTAAATCGAGGCCAGTGTGCCAAATACAGTTTTATACGTCAGTACTCGAGAAAGATCCGCTTACAACATCGCAGTTAGTTTACTAGGGTGTAAACAAAACAATACGATTGTGTACCTTTTGTTTTTGGACATATAATGTGATGTGTGCAAGTATAGTGTGAAGATGTGGATCGAATTTATTTTTGTGTAGTTTGCCTACATCTTAATTCTGGTGACTTAAGACAAGACAGTTTAGTAGGTCAACATTGATTTTTATATAATGAATGTAGATTTCAAATAATATTGGTTTTGGCACTTGCTTCTAAGTTTTCATACAAGTACCTACCTACTCGTATAGTCCATATCTGTTGAAATTTACCATAAAGTAGGTACGGTCATGTGGTTTTACTTAGTTCGTTATCCAGAACACATTCATCAAAGCAAGTTTAGCTTGCATTCGGCCGGATCTGTTCGGGTCATGGACAGAAAAAATGGTCCTTGTCTCACTTCGTTGTACCTATAATATTGTGAGCCGCACTATCTGCTTCAGATTCAGTTTTTTCTAAAAAAAATTAGCATAGTCTTAGTAATAAAAACTGAATCATTTGTATGCTCATTGTGTTTTTATCTTGTTTTATTATAATTTTGGTTACCGAGCAGGTCACGACTCGAGTTCCTTGACATATACCCAGTGTAATACAAATGCATTTAACTTATTTTCATGAAATATTAATTTTACCAAAGGTTACGTCTATCTATCAATTATCCACTGATAACTATTACTTTACAATGTTAAAAAAGTAATTAATTTACAATTCCTGCTTGACTGCATAGACTAAAACTTGATATTTGCATGCTTATTAATTTGTTTACTTATTGGTTTCGATGGGATATTGAGATTGACAGTCGTGGAGAAAGTGGATTGTATAATTAGTTTTGTCTCAATTGATGCAATAAAGCAATGGAACCAAAAACCAACCCAACCTAAACCGTTTAGCTTTCGACGCTCAGCAACTTACTTGTTTCTGTCTTTTTCGCGTTTGGGTACCTACTAAATATAGGTAGGTATGTACCTGCCTGCTTTTTTAACTGCGGTGGACAAAGTAGCAGGGGGCCTAAAATGGACGCTTTGGCTGAATCATATTATGATCTGCGTACAATTCATACATCCCGCAATTCACCTGTTTGACAGCTGCTATTTGACATTAGACGTCATTAAAGCAATTCATAATTTGTGGACCATTTTACGAAACTCCATACAAAACTGTCAAACAGATGAATTGCGGGATATGAATTGTACGCAGATCATATTATGATTCTGCAAATGGGTCCATTTTAGGCCCCCAGATCCCAATTTGGCAATATAACTAATATGAAATTTTGCAGCTTTCATTGCATTTCGTAAAATATATTTTTCCTGCGTTTTATGGCGCCACGCGTGACTGACTTGTTGAATGCAACAAGGACAGCACAGCTCGACAGAAGGCCTTCAAGAGATGTCTGTATTGCTATTGTGTTATCGTAAATTATGCACTTTTTTATCTATCCACAACACAGCCGGCGAAGCTCCATGACACGCTTTCTACGATTGGAATGGAATGGTAGACTATTACTTTACATCATTTGCTAGGAGAGATTCAGAACCAGTGGTATAGGCATCTGATAGCTGGCGAGGTGGCGAGCACTACTGAGATTGGGTTAAGTGCATTAGACTATCAAAAATATCAACGCTGCTATGTTTTAGCAAAACATTTCTATTTCTGAATGTAATACTCTTAACAATATGAATCATGCATTGGATTTAGGCACTTTTAAGGTTAAGTATGGTAACAAAAGTGCATTGCTTAATTTCAGTTTTTATCGTTTTCTTGAATTAGTATAATATTGTTATCTGCTTGCCGCTTTTGATCGAGTTTTGTCTGATACAACATCGTGTATCTTAATGGTAGGATAAAGAAACGATGTTTCTACATAATTTTATGTTATCGTGCTGAATCGACAAGTCTTTATTTTCTATTGTACCGCTCACGAGATAAAACTACACGAGAAATATTGTTGAGATCACGAACCGGAGCCGTGCCGTGCAAAGGGGTTAATGTTACAGCACACCTTCCTTATACAGTTTGTTGGGACGACGACAGACCGATAGCTTTCCGGCCCTATGAAAAGAACCGTTCTCTCGTTTACTTGATTTATATTAGCAAATTACTGACGAAGTGGTTTACGTAAATGCGTTATTATTATAGTAAAGTACGGAAACATTTTCCACGACACAGCCCCATTATGAATGCAGTGTACGAATAGGGAGAGAGGCATTGATTGGGCTAATGTATTAGGTTTACGGTACGCGAAAGCTGTGTAGGTAGAGATTAATGCCGACCCGCAGGTCACAATAGCGCACGACCAACATGGAGAGATTGCAGCGAGCCCTAGAAACTACAACTCGGTTATTTAATACACGTATCACTTGGTAGACCGTTTGGTGTTCAACAACGGAGGAATAAAATGGCTTTGTTTTGTAAAACAATATCATTAGCTAGTGAATACACGGAACGCTAAAACTTAATTTGACAATCCAAATATTGGTATGATTTTCAGCGCATCATCGTTTAAACTTAGGTTCAAACCGAACGCGTCCCATTTCATTTAAATGCACAATACTGATACTCTTATTACCAGCCAACAACAGTCAAATAGGGCAAACCTTGTCATTGCAATTATATTTCCGTGGACAGAATTAATGAATCAGGCGATATATAGTGGATAAATATAGGTAGTATAGTATGAGCATGCACCGATGAGACTTGTGAGCACTTGAGCAGGTTTCTATGGACAAACAAGACTGGCAATTAGTGAGGAGGCGTGGGAGAGCGCTCGTGATAGCATAACGTCGCAGTCCCGCTAGCCAAACAAAGCCGACGTTCATGAACTGATGAGGCCATGGGGCCGTCTTAAAACCCTTGCACAATTTTACCATCGAACGGCACATAAACATATGATTTTCAATAGGTACCTCCTTTCTCCATCACTAACATACTTATGCAAATTCGTCTTCGTGAACTCGCTACATGAGCCACAAGCGCTCGTACTAAAATACATTCTCTAGCTTAAATATGTTTGATACTGTGATCGATTATTCGTTCCTTTTTGTGCAAATATGTAGAAAATTCAACTATATTTCACTGAAAGTTTTCATATTACCGTATACGGTAATATGTCAGTTTCGTGTCCAATTTTATGAGTGACAGTATCCACTATATCATTCATATTTAGGCACTTATGTTTTGCGTGATATATAAGAACTTCTTCAAAGTCTAGACTAGAGTGTAGGTACACGTCAACGATGAGATAAAAAGAAACTGTTTTTATTTTGATTAATTAACTGTCACTTACGATTACTTTCTAATAGATTGAATTCTTGCACGAAATACAATAATCTGTGAATCCACTATTTTAACAAACTATCAGGTTTTAATATGTGGCCATCCACGCCATGCACTAGGGGTAGGGGTTCTATAATAGGTTACTTTTTTTTAAATCATGTTTTGTATGTTTGGTTTCGAAAGATTAATCGGAAGTAATAACCGCCTGTTCAGAAGTAGCTGGCACGTTTTGAAACCAGTTAATCTCCTTTTTACAAAAAAGTTAACCAAAGTGAATAAAGTAACAACCTTTTATGCTCAGTTTCTTTATACAACTTGTTTGACTCAAGTGAAGTAAAAATAAACACTTAAATATAAGTCGATACCTTATAAAACATTTCGAGAAACACGAAGTAGAAAGTGGCACGACGATTTTACGGGAAACGGCAGGTAATTGCTGGAAATATTGGGTCAGACCATACAAGTACCCCTGCTCTTCCTGTTTAGACGGTCAATCTTTTCAGTTTCCTGCGTTTAATTGGTCAACATAATGCAAATAACGTTTACAATGTTCTTAATTCTTCCGCTATAACAACCGTTTTATTGGTTCATTTAAATTTATACGAATCGTGAAGTCGCTGCGTTTTTGGTTATATAATTTATTTTTAGCAGACGGCATTGTGGTATATCTGGTATATGTCACGCGATATGCAACTAACCGGTGCACGGTATGCATTCAGAAATGATAAGATTATCAAATTCTCCGCACAAGTCGTTTCTGAGGAACATAAAAAAAGAATAAAGTACTGTGTCAATCTAAAATGCGTTTGTGATGAATAAATGAAATTCAGTCTTGCAAGAGCAATTCCTAATTGAAAGAAGCGATTGACATGGACATGCCAAAGCCCACTTGCACAGATGCGGTGACCGGGCGACGCAAAGGAATTGCTAAGTGGAACGACGGTGTATTATCACTAATATCGCCAAAGTAACGGTATCAAATTGTCATGACAAGTACATTACGTACAATTGCCGTATACTATCTAACACACTCACCTAAATGTGCGACACTATACAATAATCTTGTTTTTGTAGCGAAAGTATCTTACTTGTTGGCACCTTACGATTTACTGGTCTACTGGCCTCAACAAAGTGAGAATCTAAAAATGTTAATCACTTATTTATTGACTCGTTGAATATTTTATTATAATTGGACAAGAATTATTTAGATATGTACCGTTTTAGTTATTATATATTTTTCTTAATTCAAGGTTGATTCATATTGCAATTCATGTATATATTTTGAACCCTAAAAAATTTAGAAGGCACCTACGACGTTGATTTGTTATTATAACTCGCCTTTCAGGAATCATAATATAATCAAGCAACTTCAACATAATGCTTCCAATTCTTCCAATTTAAATTCTGCACCATATTGAAATCCAATACCAACCTTATCCGAAACCTATCAGCTACACTTGTAAGAGAAAGTACCATATAGTTATAGGCCCCATGAGTTACTTACGATGTCACGTACCAAAGCAATTTAGAGCATCGTAAAAGTGTCACTATCTCCCCATTACACCATGGTTAACTTAAAATTCCTTGGAGACATTATGACATACTTTCGTAATGAGTGATAAAACGTCTGAGTAGAAATATGGTTGAGTTACCAAGTCAGCTGCAGAATGATATCCATAGTCATAATGTTTCAGTATTGACGTACTTTCCTTTATTTACATGCACAAATTAATACGGGCAAACGACAAAAGGCGTGGGCGATGCGCACGCGACGTCCCACTTCCGGCAAGTCTGAGCTCCTCTCAAGCGCAACATGTACAGTATTGTTATTAATACAGTTTGTTTATATTCAACAATGTATTATGGATATTATTGCCTTGTTTCTCACAGGAAAGATTGATAAGCACTGCATGAAGTTTTTAATCCAGTTATAGAAAACTAAAAAGTTAAATTTTCTACAATATTTTGGTGCAATTCATTAAACTTACTTTCCAATAAAATTGGTGATTGCATTTATTGCTTTTATTGTTGACAAATAATTGCATAAAACTATTATATCAGTATCAATCGTTTTCGCAATCATGCAATGTTTTCTTATCTTATCTTATTTTTACCGATATCACTATCATCGTTGCTGAGTCAGAAGTTTCCGAGAATTTGTTCTCAGTGCTTCCTTTGGGTGTCCGCTTGTCGTGTCGGATCTCACCCACGGTAGGTGGCAGTGAGTCACGATTTGTACCAACTACCGGACCTGTAAATGCATTTGATTCTGTCGGCCCGCTTTCTCGGATATTACGTATATTACGACACCGTCTCACATTCAGTTCCACATGACGAAAATGTAATACTCAATATCCTATAAGATAGCGATTCTATTCGATAACTTACTTCCTATTTATGTAATTATTGTAAAATTATATTAGTAATCACAGATCTTAAGAACACATAATTTGAATCTGTTCTCACGAAGTACCTCTTTACCAAATTGTTTTGATGTGACAATCTTTGAATGCCACAACGTAGAGCCCATAAATCAAGTGCCTATTAATAACGAATCAAATTGTATTTGAAAGCGTCACAGAGAAATAATGCCACCGCGTTTAGCAACACTTTCGCTAGAGAAAGCTATTCGTGCAATAAAATATCTTTGTCTTTACGCTTAAGATGCGCGGAACGACTGACTAGTTATTAATCACTTTTTATGCACCCCAGCGAGCGAGCACGATGAAGATGCGATTACCATACAATACGATATCAGTTAACGAGGCCTTCTTACAGTAATATCTATATGAAGATACTTGTTTATCCAAGACAAGCTAAAGTTGCTAATAATTTAGTTTTACTGAAATTAATGTTTTGTTCGTTTGTAATAAAATTAGCATTATATCTCTTATAGAACGTACCCAAACATAAATACGATTAGAGACTAATATTTGCGTCAAATGCCCATAATGTATTGGCCTCAACTTATAATTAATGTTAGCCTCTTATATTAACTGATCTGTCTTCCGGGACCTTCGATTGGTCCCCTAGGGACCCTTAATCAATACGAAGGGCAGGGATAGTTGTGATTGATAAGGTCATTGGATGTTGAGATATTTTTGGATTGAATCAATCTATAAGAAATCCTGGACGTACCAAATGAACCTACTTTACTTTTTGCTTATTATAACAGACCCCGTTTTCTCTTGGATCAACTAAGATTACTTGTGTAATCGTTTCAAAATGGTTCTGTGTTGCTTTACCATAAATGTCTCGACACTACCTGACGGCGGCACCCACACCTGGCGCCGAGATGAAACCGCGCTTATTTAGGATTTCACCGCTCCCCAATGACCATCGTTACTTACACAACTATTGACCAACGGTGCTGCGCCAAAGTAGTGCGTGTTGCCACTTTTTGCAAGGCCTGTACTTACTCGATCAGATATGATTGAATCTGTTTCAATTAATGACTACTGACAGTTTCCTAGTTGGTGCAATAGATCTTGTATCAGGCAGGCTATGCAACTACTAAACTGTTCCGTTGTTCATGAATTTTATTGTTTTAGGATACATTGTTATTGCGTAAATTATATTTTAGGTATCGAATAAGAACTACACTGATAATAAGTATCTTAAGCTGCCAGACTTGATCATGATTAATATAAATAAAAATATATTTTGTTTTTTTTTCAGAGTCGACCATTCAACTATCGAAAATGGAGAGCTGGTTGGGCGATGTCAAACGCGTCAGAATCCCGCGGCCGAAATTTGGGAGCAAATATCCCGTAGAACCGCCGAAGGATTACCTAGAAGATTGTGGAGGGGATCTTGGAAAGCAACGCCGCCACGACAAAGACCTGACTAAGGCGACAGAAGAGCTACGTCGGTCACTGCAAGAGAAACTATGACCTCCTAACATAGCATTAGGCCTAATTTAGCTTTAAACCTAGCCACAGCAATGGCATAGTGACCCCATACGCACCCGTTTAAGCGATTACACAAGCACTTTGACGGACATTGTTCGATACAAATGAACGTAATTTGCTAAATTTACGAAGTGTTCCGGACACGTGTTACGCGTGTTAATCGGACGGGTTATTGTTATCATAGCTACTAGTTATAGTGTTATTATTTTGTTAAACATTCAATTTAGTGATGGACTTTAAATGTTTTCATTATCGGTGGGACAAAATCAAATGGTAATGTTGATAAAACAGAAATTCAAATCACACAATGAGACCACTTCATGGTATGAATTATTAAACCACAAATCGTACCCATGTCATTATATAAGGCCAGATTTAAAAGTGAGTGGATATGTTTGAATGCCAAATGCCCCCGGTACCTGCCCTGGTACGAGTACCTATTTTAACAGAAATGGCAGCTGGTGACGTGTTTGATTACAATATAAAATTACAATTTCGTGTTACATAGTTACAATGATCGGAAAGACATTAGTATTCTTACGTAAAAAAGGCTGTCAGTATTAATTTGCATAGGTTTGTTCTTTTGTTTAACTAAAAACAATTTTAAAATTTGCTTTACTTGCCATAAAGCAAAAAAAAAAACATGGTTTATTCTCGTGTTACTGAATCACGTTTAGCTAAGAAACCAGTAATATTGTTAGTTACGATTAGACATAGTTATTTAGACTGACATTATTTTAGAATAAGTTTATTGAATCTCGATAAGTATTAAAACACTTTTATAAATAAATATTGATGTATCGTTTATTGTAGTTTTATGTATCAGTAATGGTGTTAAGGGGATTATAGAGGGGTTGGGGGGTTAAAAATGTTCTTAAGGTGCTAAGCTATCTATGTATCTATCACACCGAAGCAATGCTGATTTAGAACAATTTATTTATCTAGTAAGAAAGAGGGGGGAAAACAAACATTGCTCTGAAAGAAATATTCCTAAAATACTCGTACTGCTTAGGCGTCCTTCCTTTTTATATAGAATATCTAAGCTACGCTAGTAATATTTCATACAACGTTTTAGATGGACCTGTGAGATCAAGATGGCCATGTCAGAGGGTTGGCGCGGTGCCAAACTATTCAGTTACAAATGAGTTTTGGTGGGTATCCACTGTATTCCAACAAACATACATATAAACAAGAGCTTCTACTTATTCCGACGAAATTGTTCGATAACATAGTTATAGCTACCTACATTTATGAGAACGTCGATCTATACTTTTTCTTGCTATAAATGAGAATGGGCATTGATGTGATATTTAAAGGTAAGTAGTACCTACATAAAAAGTTACTGTTAAATGTTAACAGCATGATTGGTATGAAATGTCACAACGTTTACTGTTTTAAATACCATCGCAAGTTTTTCCTGTGTTATTGTTACCCAGCGTATAATCAGCTTTAGTTAATGTACATAAAGCATATTTTTAATCTATCGTAAATATCTGTAATTTCACGAAACAAAATGATTTTCCTCCAGAGTAACAAGAATATTGTACGATATTGTTGTCCGAAGTTTCAAAACTTCGTGATTGGATAACACAAAATGCTTCGATGTAACAACGTAACCAGACCCAATTTTCTGAATCACAATTTGTTTTTTTATGTTTAAACGTCTTAAGGCTCCCGCAGACAGGCGCGACGCGACACTAGTAGCACAATTTCTATGAAAATTTCTTGGACAGTATCATGCAGACTACACGAGCCTTTATACGTGGAAATCAAGGTGCGGGTTAGCTGGTTTTTCCTCAGAACTAGCTATGTTCGAGTCATATGAAAACCACCTGTGTCCTAAAGTATCTTGGATCGTGTATCCCAATATTGCTAAGAAACAAAATGTTAGGGATTACCAAAAGTTTAGCACGCAATTTTACTAACTTATATACTGTGGGACGGAGTAAAAATTAATAAATTACTTACGGAATCATCGTAATGTTGCGTGTGTAGCGCGGTGGTGCTGCCCTCTCGCGAGTTGCACGGGGACGAGTGTCGCCGAGAGCGCCGCCCCTCCTCCTCGTACTCCTGCACATGTACGTACGTTATATCCTTACATGTCGAACAATATGCAAGTTTACATTACACGTCACAGACTAACCAATGTGAAACGCAGTAGGACTACAAATACAAAACACTAGACAGCACCGTGTCACAAATCATAACATGCATCACACTTTACACGCAAGAAAGTAATACAAGCAAACTACGTAACTATGTAGCACACGATAAATTTCCGTCTAGACTTCAACCTACATAGAAAGTTGTTTATTAGTTATAAAAAATGTCTAAGACATAAGGAGTAAGGAGTAAAGTTAGAGGGATGTGAAACAGCGAAGACTCGCGGTTAAACTGCAGGCCGAGGGATGACCAACTAAGTGTCTCGACGATTCAATTGATTTTTCACGCTATTTTTGCATGTTGGCACAGTTTCGGCAAGCGCCAACGCCGCGCGGAAGTGCTAGGTTGTTAAGTATTGTTATCGGTCTCGTAGCACCTAAACTATGCTAAAAATAACAAACAGTCACACAACGCAAATACATATGGTAATTTTACAGGCGTTATATGCTAGACCTATAATTCTGCAAATAAAACTTAAGTTACAAACAATATTATGGGTAATATTTATGATGGACAAGAGTTTTATCTAATCCTAACTATACTCGCCTATGACTTGAAATCACAATGCGACTAGAATCAATTCTATTTTTTTGTAAATATTGACGTTCATAAGTGCCTTATAACCGGAGTCGTAACATGTCGAATTACACTATAGATTTAATACATATAAAAAGGAAACAGTGACTGACTTACTGACTGTTATATTAACACAAAGCTCAATCACTGAATGGATTGGGCAACCCTTGGTGAGTCACGCGTCTTTTGCCGCGCCAATAGGCATTTGGTAAAAGCATTTTTAGGTCGCGCCGCGGTTTTTGCCGCGTCTGAGATCATCGCCGATATCTCAAAAGATACTTATGGGATCTGGCTAAATGATGTGTTGTTAGAATCTTTATGAAATGGGCTAACATATTATGTATAGATTAATCCTGTCGTGCCTTGTAAAAAAAAGCAATAAATCGGCAAAGTCAGCCTAAGCGTTTTTTCGTCTATAGGTCATTCTAAAATAATAAATAACCATTATTTCATTATGTTTTGAGTTATTTAACATGCCAATAGCCTTCCTTACACATATCATTAAAAAAAACACAGCTGCCAGAACATTATTTTTAAGGCCGCTGTGTTTTAAAAAAATGACCCGCAAACCTTAAGTTTGTATTCGATGTAACTGTCCAATGTTACGTTTATTAATTACGGTATATGTTTTTGACTTTGACTTTGACAACATGCCCCAAATGCCCAATAAAAAAAAAAAAATTTCATGAGCAAATCAACCGTGTTGGTTTTTCCCCTTAACAATCGCATAAAATTGCAGACCGAGTGTGCGATTTAAGACTGGTTTTGTTTTCAGAAACAAAAACATAACTCCTTTTATTAAAAAACGAAAATATTCTCACGAAATGTAATAATGTATTGTTTACTTTTAATTTCTGTTGCGTAACAAAAGTTTAACATAATGGCTGTTTGTTAAAGGATTTACTTCCGTGTAGACGCAGAACATACACGCAGATATCTGAAAATTTGCAACTTAATTTCGGTACCTTTATCGAGAACCCGTAATGGAAAGAAGATAGTACCTAACAGTACTTGCTTATCAAAGCCGGATTTACATTCTATACTCCGTTGGCTTAGTTAGTTATATAAAGGTAAACAAAAAAAAAACCACGCGACGAAAGAGCTGTCAAGTAACCGACTAAACGTAATACCTGTCACTTCAATTGTCATGCAACGTCACAGTTGTACTGTTCAATTTAGCGACGTTATAATTCGTTGTCGTATTTCGGCTGAAATGATGATGATGATAATTCGTTGACGTTTAGAGAACCCGCCTTTACAATAGACAGTTTACAAAATATTAAAGTATTATTATAAATCTAACAAAAAAACATGTGCTCAAGCGGTTACATCTACAAAGAGTATTTTAAGAATAAATGATAAAGTTTAACATACAATTAATAAACGAGGAAACTATCGTAAAAATCTAAAATCAATTAAATTTGGATAAAAGTTACAAAGTATTTTTAAACAGGAAGATGTCACCTAGAAAACCCTTATTACGATTTGTTTACCTTTATTTAAATACTTAAACCAATGAACTACAGTGATAGTTTTGATAGTTTCACGTGTAAATAATTATCAATTTACACGTGAAAATAGCAACGAATAAATAAGTTTGCGCAACTAGTTTCATTTATAATACTTCTACACCAACTGTAACTAGATATTTAAAAAAAAAAATGATAATTTAAAACTGTAAGTGAAACCGAAAGCAGGTGTGAGCTTACAGTTTAACACTTGCGTGTTTAATATCGAATTGAACTCGTTCGCTATTATCGCTTAGCCGGAGCCATTGAACGCAATAGTTTTATGTGTAACTACAATAAATAGTCACGCAACGTATAAATGAGAACCCTATAATATGAAATAAAGTCGACCTAAATCCTAGTTCAATTTCTGAAGTAAACAACCTTATTGTATTTTCGTTTTTATATAAAAGTAGGTACTTAGTCTGATTGGTTCTGTATGTGGTGAATTTTGGTACCTATTTAGGGTTCCGTACCTCAAAAGGAAAAAACGGAACCCTTATAGGATCACTTGTGTGTCTGTCTGTCTGTCTATCTGTCCGTCTGTCGCAGCCGATTTGCTCCGAACCTACTGGACTAATTAAGTCAAAATTTGGTACACATATGAACTTCTGTGACCCAAACACGGAAGTGTAACTTAAATAAATTAATTTTAAATATGGGGTCACTTTTGGCGGGCAAATTAGAAAATTATAAAAGAAAATTTTGCAAACTGTACCGTGTGCCATATCAAATGAAAGGGCTTTTTGTAAGGATTTCAGATATTTTTATTTTATAATTTTATTTAAATACTTTTTTTATTTTTTATTATTGTTCAAAACAAATATATATCGCAGAGTTAATAAATATGCTAAAAGCCACAGAAGCCTTTAATGGCTTATACATGGCTAGTGAGTTCGGAAATTATATTTATACTTATTATCTATAATATAGGTACTACAAAGTAACAATTTAAGAAAATAGATAAAAATTGACCATTTTCTCCCCTCCCCTTTTGTCCGAAACTACTGAGCCTAAAATGTTGAAAAAAAAATACAGAAAATAGTTCTTTACTAATAGATTACAGGACAACCTGTAACAAGTCTATGATCTTAAAATAACAATGGTAAATCTCTCAATATTGTGCGTACAAACTTACATGTTTTTCAACTGCAATGCTAGGTATGTTCTTAGCATAACTTAATCCCCACTACGGAACCCTTCATTGCGTGGGATCAGACACGCACTTGGCCGGGTTTTTACATATATATACTTATCTAAAACAGCATACACCTAATTCACCTAATTAAGTAAGACTTTAAATACCCCCAGCTTCATATTGCCTAAGAAAAACACACACAAAGGCACAGTTTATGCAATATCTACCTGTTCATAAATCAAAGTACGCAGTGTGTACGTAACTTATCACCGGCATGTTCCCGCGTAAATCCTAAGTGTCAACAAAAGAAAATAGGTCATTCCGGTTCTCGTAGCAGTCGTAGCCCGCTGACTCAACTGGTACTTTTAAAAGACGACTTTATCGTAGCACCTGACTACTACAGATCCTAGATAATGTCAGGGTTTTGTTCGACCGTTTACAAAAAGAGATCCTGGAGACTACGCGACTACGAGTCTACGAAATGCTACGCGTGCTACGTGCTACGAAAATTATATTTCAAGACAGTATGAAATTGAATTACGTATTATTACAGTAGGTACCACTTCGGTTATCTCTGTTACATTTGCGTTATTTAATTAAAACGCCATAGATTACGCTGTCAACGGTTGAATGTACTGCAACAATGATTCCCCAAAGAGAAGACATCAACGACCTGGTTAGCATATTGCTAATTTAATTAACTCTATTGATCGGTCGTATGTTGTTGTGTTTATTACTTTTGATTAGAAATACACAAGAGATATGAAATTAATGTACCAGCGTCGCTGTAAGCTTTAAACTACTGATCAAAAATGTAGTAATGTATTGACGTTTTAGGTCTCCTTATTCAACGTAGTATCGGTTAGGGAGAGGGTTGTGAACAACAACCCTGTTAATTATGCAGGACAATCCGTGGTTTACGTAGAACTTGCTCACGCCTTTCTATCTAGAACCACACGGGAATTTATGCATAATGTTTAAATTTTAAGCGCACAGGGAACCTCTTTGAACAATGAAGTACAGCTGTATTAAAAAAATATTATCTAAAAAAACAACTACTTTTTAAGCTTCAAGTTGAATGTTAATCTCACCGCGAAATGTACGTTCAGTTACTGTTGCAGCTTAAAAAAATCAGGCGCTTAACATTAGCTCATTTTATTAAATCACAAAAGTAATAGGTACTGTGTACACCCAGATACTAATAGAATATTAATTACTGTTTTAACGGGCTCTCTAATTAGATATTAATAACGTCCATTACATTCCTGCTAGATTATAATTACATTGCATTTAGGTACAAGCAAATTCCATTAAAGAGCGGGTACCTACAGTCTACACAATGAATCAGACATAAATGAACGAACAATATTATGAGATTGCTTTTTGATATGAAGCTCGAAAAAGTCATTCAAATATTATTTAAATATTTCAAACGTTTGAACTGCCTATATAACAAAATCTTGAAATCACGAAACTGTAAGTACTAGCCCTGAAACTTCTTACCGAAAATAGAAAGCAATCAAATTACATGTCTAGTGTTATATCACGGAGAGGGTGAGCATGTTACCGAATTGAATATGAAAGAAAGTAGAGAGTACCTTGGCCATGGCGCGGACGTCCATAGGTACGTAGTCGCGGAAGGCGACGCGGCGCCGCCGCCGCGACGTCATGCCGAGCGGCCGGCGCGCCGCGCACTGATAATGTCAACCGGCTGAAGCCACCCTTGCCGCCATTACCGCCCTTACCGCCCCCTCACCGCCCTTACCGCCCTTGGGAAGCGCCCGTCCCACGGTTTGCCTAAGAGGCTCCCTGTTAACTTTACATTTTACGGCACACCCGCCACAAGTTCGCGCCAGAAATATTTTTAATTTTTCTACCCTCTCAGTAAAATACTGTGCGGTCAATAACTGTCGCTTTAAACCCGCGAAATGTATTGCATTTAAGAGCTATTTTAACAATTATTGCTCGTATTCAAAACGTTTTATATAGAACAAAGGATTGCGCCTTAGTTTGTAGATTCCCACTAGAAGATTAGTTAGGTAGTTGTTACTGACTAAAAGTACACAAAACCCTAACCCTAATCAACTTTTGCTTAAACATTTTGTTGTGAACAAGTAGCTTGGGGGCCTAAAATGGACGCTTTGGCAGAATCATAATTTGATCTGCGTACAATTCATACATCCCCCAATTCATCTGTTTGACAGCTGCTATTTGACATTAGTCTTCACTGTATCAATTCATAATTTGTGGGCCATTTTACAGATGAATCGTAAGCAGATCATATTAAGATTCTGCCAAAGCGTTCATTTTAGGCCCTCTGGTCCATTTATCTTTGTCTATTTCGAACACAAAGGTAAATACAATGATACCTGCGCCTGAAGGTTGACAAACAAGATAAGCTTACATAACAGGCTTCTATTGGACTCATTTCGTTTAGGAAGTACAACTACTCTATGTATAGCTACTTAAATTAGCTAATTAATTACACTGGGGGAGGATAAAGCACATTGCCGACAAAGAGGCCCTCGTTGCTCGCTCTTATTGAGCTTCATTTATAAAAGATGTCCTATATTTATTAATGAATGCTTTCTTGATTAATGCGATAACTTGGAATAAGATTTCTCAAGCGATCCGCGGTTAACCGTTGATTCAGCAACACTCATATAATATCTCATTTTTTTTTTTATAGTCGCAATTTTTTTATGTCTTTCAAAGATAATTTTTAAGAAAGAGAACTGGTGGCCTAAAATGGACGCTTTCGCAGAATCATAATATGATCTGCGTACAATTCATATCCCGCAATTCATCTGTTTCACAGTTGTGTAAGGAGTTTCGTAAAATGGTCCACAAATTAAGAATTAATATAGTGAAGTCTAATGTCAAATAGCAGCTGTCTAACAGATGAATTGCGGGCTGTATGAATTGCACGCATGATTCTGCCAAAGCGTCCATTTTAGGCTCCCTGGGGGCCTAAAATGGAAGCTTTGGCAGAATCATAATATGATCTGCGTACAATTCATATCCCGCAATTCATCTGTTTGACAGTTTTGTATGGAGTTTCGTAAAATCCACCACAAATTATGAATTGCTGTATTTGCTTTAATGAAGTCTAATGTCAAATAGCAGCTGTCAAACAGATGAATTGCGGGATGTATGAATTGTACGCAGATCATATTATGATTCTGCCAAAGCGTTCATTTACGCCCCCTGATTAGAGCCAAGTTCGTTATCCTACGTATAAGCTCTCCATATCTTTATGACGTATCAAAATGGCGCTTGCCGCGACTTACTGACGTCACAATATTAGATGGTTTAGCGTTTAGCCTTTAGCACTCATTAATTTTAACAAGAGAAGGCGCGATGAAAAGTACACCTTTAATTAAATCGATACTAGCCTCACCGAAGGTTAATTAAGGTTATGGAAACAGCTATTCTTTAAAGAATAATTTTTCATCGAAACAGTTACTTAGCTTGCTCTTGGCATTATCCTTAATTACTCTTTATAAAAAAACCACTCTGAACATACGGTATGGCGTATATTTTTGTAATTCAATACGTCATCTGAATTTCATAACAAACAGCATCCCAAGAGATATGAAAGCGACACTGAAAAGAGAATTCTCAAATAGGGGCGATTTATTAATACGTGAATATAATGAAACACGTCGTACAGTCAGCACAAGAGATAAGTATGTATAATAGGCAGATAGCTACAAGTCCCTTTTATGTAAACTCATTGTGCGAGTGCGGAGTCGTAAAATCTTTGACATTGTACGTCTGAGTGTGTTTATGCATAAAAAGTTACAACTTTTTCTACATAAACACACTCAAGACGTGATATTATAAAAGGTATGAATATAACCTGCCTAGTGACATAGGGAAACGATGTCTGTTTCTTAAGGGGACGATAACCAACTTTTAATGATTTTATACTGAAGATCACGTATAAACGACAAGTGTTAATGATTTGAAAAAAAAAATATGTTAAATTAAAGCATTTTCTCAATAACATAATATGTGAATATTTTAGATTATATTTATATTACATAGTGAAATTTATTTGTAAAGTTATGTCTAACGCAGATAAAAAACTGAGAATGGCGCAAAATCTACCAAGCGTATCTTTCTGAAACCTTCACCAATTTAAAGATAATTTAACTATTGATATTTTAGTATACGCGTTTTATTAAAATACCTTTTGTTTTGTGTATAATAAATTAATAATGCGTCAAATTGGGGACAGCGCTCTTTGATGGGCGAGTCCTATTACTGGCTGAACGTACGACGCGCAAGGTCACTGGGATATATCTGCGTCTTAAGGAAGCATTCGCAAATTTGACAAAAAATAGCAGTTTTTCGGTACTTTGCGGCAAAATTAAACTAAACCAAAAGTAACTAATAATTACCACAGATAGACACTTTCTTTTTATGTAAGCAGACATGTTCAACTCAAAAAGATAATAAAAAGAACTATCAAAGTGTTACAAACAGTCTCAGAAAATAATGTTGAACAAACCTATATTTTTTTTAAAAACACTGTCACTAACGTTTTTTTTCCTATTATTTAACAAACCTTATTCAAGAAATTTAAAAATCACACACTAGGCTTCAGCTATTCGAGTGATAAAAACAAGATTTTATTTTATGGTTATACAATATCTTCATTAAGTAAATCAACGGCGAAAAAAGCCATATTTTCGAGAGCGCAGAAGTGATTAAACTATTAACTAGGTGCTGAGACTGACACGAATGGTTTATCACCATGAAAACTGTACTTTTATAGTTACACAGACTTAATGTTTCAATTATTTCAAGCTTTCTCACAATTATATAAGAAATTGACGATAAACGTTTTTTTTTGTGATAGCACCCTTTTTTGTGATACAACACTATTGTTGACTGTGCAACCGGATCTTTAGTACGTAGGTATCTAATAGGTTCAGTTAGTGCTCTGCATAACCCGACCCGTCTTCCCCTTATATCCTTTTGAGGGATCTGGTAATGCAGAGCACTGACCGTGCTATTATCTAGTCTATGCGTTTAGTCAGAGTATTAACCTGCAGTAGTACTTAAGAGCGTTTACACCTTACGGCATTCCATACAAACTTTCAAGCCCTTGTTTTTTGAAATGACTGTACCGATTTTAATGAAACTTCATACGCATAAGCAAGATACAAAGGTCTAAAAAGTTAGTAAAGAATATTTTCGAAATAAGTTATCTGGAAATCCTGTTTCTATGTAAAATTTAAAATCGATCTAATTTGGCTGTAACACTATGCTAATGTATGTGTAATGCTATGCTACCTACGCTTTTTTTTTTTTTTTTTTTGGGTGGGAAATTATCAAATAACTTCTCCCGCTCTGGGCCGAGCGGGAGGGCGTGTCAGACTTTTACTGACTAAAACCCACCCGTGTTCCTTCCATTGCCTGTGTGCCGGGGCCACGATATCCCTTTCGGACAAACTCGCAACCCTGGCAGGCATTGGCCCTAACGGACCCCGTCAGTTGGTGCTGACATCTCTTTGAGGCGCGCGTGAAACACAACGCGCCGTCGACCCGGGCCTGGTCCTTATCGGACGGCGAGCTACCCATCGCTCACCGTCCGCAGGCCCATGCTACCTACGCATGCGTGTGAATTTTCATTAAAATCGGTTCAGTCATTTCGAAAAACAAGGGCTTGAAAGTTTGTATGAAATGCTGTAAGGTGTAAAAGCTCTTAAACCAAAACCAAGCCATACATTGGATGCGAAACTGTAATGTCTAATGAAGCTTTCATGACTTCTTTAGGTAAAGAACTAACCTCAAAATCCTGTTATTTTGTTAACTTTGATTTCATCGGAAATGTGATTATAGATTTCAGTAAACCCTTTTATTAATTTCTGTTTTGTGAATTTAAATTACGATAAGTAGTTGTGGATACGTTTACACTTCTCATCTAAAAACTTCAGCGCTGTGACATATTGACAAACTTAATAACAGACAATTTGACAGAGCGACCGACGGACATGACGTATGTATATTTCCGTTTCTGACAATCGGCCAGAATGTAGTACCTACCTGAAAATAGCTTTAGTAAAGATTGGAGACCTTTTAAAATAGCGTGGTTATTAAAGGGTTAGATGTTTTACAGACAGGTAGACGGACGGACAAAGGCCGAGTCACTCCGATAGGATTCTATTGGTACCTTTTTGGCACGGAGCCATAATTTCCCAAAACTATATCAAACAAGTTTATTAATTTATGTAATTACTTGGTTAATGGCTGACTGTATAGTCAGATAACTTTTATCTAAAGAATAATTAATAAGTATGACAGTTTCACATATTTTCTATGCAAAAGTTGTCAAACCGCGATATTTATTGTTCAGATAAAAGGAATCTGACTATTGAAAGATCAGCCTTAAGTAGGGGTAAGTGACGTATAGCAAATTAGTTTTGATGACTTCATTAGAGAAAGTACAAAGTAGCTTAAAATTAAGTTCCCAGGTAACCTTTTTTTTACTACATTTTGTCTCAAAATGACACAGATATAGTCAACAAAAAAATGTGCGTGGGTATGACTTTCGTTTAAAATTTTTGCAATATAAAAAAACCGGCCTAGTGCGTGTCGGACCACGCACAATGAAGGGTTCCGTAGTTGGGATGAATTTATCCCAAAAATAGACTTAACATCGTAGTTGAAAAACTAGTTATCCCATACATCGATATAATATACGTCACGGTCAATTCTCCAACTGTAAATGTAAGTTGGTCGACTATTAGGTACCTACTCGTTAACTTGTAAAGCCTTAATATTACGTAAACGGATCCCTGAATCGAAAAATGGTATTTACAGACCCGCAAAATTTTGAACGTCCTATCCAACATATACCTCCCCCTCTCCTCCTCTCCCAACAGATACCCCACACCATGGGATAGACGAGAAAAAAAATATCATCCCCACAATACGTGCAAGGGATAGGTACCTCCCTTGCACGTACACTGGGGATAATATTTTTCCCTGCAAACACTCACTGCGGACACACGGACATGGCAAAACTTTAACCACCTTATTACAAAATAAGATCTATATTTTGACATGGCTTAAACCATGGAGCCAGTTTTTGTAATAAGAACGTAACAGTGATTGAAATACAATTCTTTATACAAAACTGAAAACTTAGTTCGGTACTAAGTTGTCAGTTTTGTGTTTAGGAACTTTACCATATACGGAATAAAGTTCGAAATTCAATAATGGCTCCATGTTTTAAACCTGGGTCTGAAGATAAAACTTGTTTTCTAATAAGGGGGTAAGGGTTCCTTGTTGACTTCGGAACCCTAAAAATTAATATTGCGGGCCGATTCCAAGAATTTTATGCCTGTCTACCAAATTATTTTATTTGGCTGAACTTCTGTCCTATGAAATCTACGTACGTCTTCTACGTTATTTCATATACATAACTCCTGTCCCATCAAATACCTATTAACTATACCACGCACGCGCTCGCCGCGTGAGTATAGACACTTAATTTTTTTTTAATCGTTTCTGACCAAGGTAAAGGTAAATAATTAGAAAGAAAATACGTTTATTTGGGGTAAACACGAAAACAAGTTAAGGGAAAATATGCGTCACATTCACGCAAAACGGCCATCGCTCAGCCTACAGCTGCGCTGTGTGTGCTGCGCTGTGTAATAAAATACTTTTTAATATTATTTAATATTCAAAAAATATATTGGAACATCCCACGGTTGTAAATGGTGTTGATACCATAATTTTATCTTTATGCTTGATTTTGTTGACTTAATTATTTTCATTAATTTTCAAATAAATTAATTTACTAATGAATGACGCTTAAAAAAGCAGCCAAATAAATAAAAAGAATATTAGCAAAATTTACTTTGGGCTCGTCCGGGATTTGAACCCGGGACCTCTCGCACCCGAAGCGAGAATCATACCCCTAGACCAACGAGCCGATATTTCACTGAGCTAAAATTGTACTCTAAACAAACGCCCTATATAACTACGTTATCAATGACGTCATAATGTTTTAAATTACATTAGTCATCTAGATTTTATACAAGATGTATCGAATTAGTAACATAAACTATTTTCTTTCATGAATCACGTGTCAGGTTTATTTAATGGTGATCGCCCTAACTGGGATATTTTAAGTTACATAAGCATCGCAAACACATTGGCAGATAAATGAAAACATTTTCCAAGAGAATAATGCTACTTGAATCTATTCTATACTAATAGAGTCAAAAGAAAACACTGTTACTGGCCGCTATTGCCGAATAGGTATTTTCACATAGGTAGTTAAATTGCCAATGTTCCCCTTAGATCTCTTTACGAGGTGAAAATTGAATAGGTAACCGAATTTTGCCAGATTTACCCATTGAATGCAATATACAGGAAATAACGGCCATAATTGTGAGCTGTTTTAGTTCTACTCGCTAGCCGTTATCGACTCATGCAAGAAAATGTGAGATACATAGTTATATAGTGGTAGTGCCGAGGTGCCACTCCAGCTAAGCTACTCAATTAATTAGCAAATTTCAAAGTAATGCAAAAAATATTTTTATTTTTGCTATGAAAAGAACAAATGCGATGAAAGCGATGCAGCATCACCTGCTTCCGTAATCGTTCAGTGTTTTACTTATTATGACTATAGTAATATTAGATCAAGCTTATAGTAGAACTTGAGCATGAGCTAGAACAGCTGTTGGTAACGATCAGTAGAAAATATGTATAGTAAGTGTGAATGGTCGGTGATGAGAACGCGAGTGACACCCAGGACACTGCTATAGACAAGGCGCAGAGAAGTGAATGTGGTCGACAAGATAAGTGTAGAAGGTAATTCTGGCAAAATCACCTCGTGCGGGGGCTCCAGTTCGTCGTCCGGGGCCGCCGCGTCGCTGGGCCGCCACGCGCGCCCGCTCCTGCCCCAGACAACACCACCGTCACATAACGCCAACACAGAGCTACACCAACTAGTTCACACATAACACCATACGTAACACACAAACTCAACCATCAACCGATTTGAACGATCAAAAATTTTACAGGGACGCACTGGCGAGTCCGGAGGGCCTCATTGAAATGTTTGTGTTTTAATCGGTCAATGTTGCTTTCCTACTCCTAATGGATTTTTTTATTTTATTTACAGCCACACAATAAATAATTTATGTTGCAAAAGTTTCAGTACTAAACGGAGTTTACTGTTTATGTATTCATTCATAGTACTCGTAGGTCGGTATTCGCGAATTTCACATTGCCCTGAATAGTGCAACGTCAAGTTTAGTTACTCTTGTGCAGGTGTAACTAATGAATTATTCGAGCCTTCTTTGTTATATAGGAAATGGATTGTTTGATCTTCTTTTTATTATCATAATAACACCATGCAACATAACCGTATAATAACTTTTCTAAGTGAATATATGAACCGCGACAATAATAAATCTGAATTGTTTATTTTAAAACCATTTGACAAAATTGATCTTCAATAAAAGTTTAAACGTCGCTTTCGCATCGATTTTATTGCCAGTAAATTTAAAGCAACCCTTACTTACGGATGCAGGACAATGGCACTAAACCGCCGGTGACAATAAATGGGAACGTTTATGCCGTCATAAAACAATCGATTCCAATACTGAATAAAAGTGGAAGTGTTTGGCGACCAGCCAATGAGATGCTCGGTTCGCAAGAGTGAGCGCTGACAAGGGCTAGTGGAAAACTGTGGGTTATTTTCGCTGTGCGATGTAAAAGAGCGGACGAAAGCGAACGCTCGACGAGGACTCAGCCTTTGCTTTCGCACTTTAATGGTACTTTAGCATTTAAGCGCCTTTATAAGAGGCCCCGCCGGCGATGAGAGATTTACGCCTCGCTCATTAGAGAGGTGCGGGCTCTTGCGTTTGCGGCTCTCTGATCTCGCACGGCCTCAGCTGAATGACAAATATTTTTATATCCTTCCGCTTTTCATGAAAACCGCTACATCGTATTTAATCCTAGTGTAAAGAGCTCTAACTATGTTAATGTAAGTGTGGTCAGTCATATAATGAGGTCACCTGTAAGCATGGTCATGCGGTGGCAGGCCCAGGCCGGAGTCCTCGGAGGGCGAGCGATGGTCGGCTACGAGAGGTGCCTCCGCCGGTCCCTCCTATAACAATAACCCGCAACCTGACCCGAAAGCCCCAACACTCAACCACTTCTCACGTAACTTTACTTACGTGGAAGAGTTACTAACTTTCAGTTGATTTGGGACTTTGAACTCTAAAGTACTCTATAAAGTCCATAAAATGAGTTAAACAGATTTACGAAAGACATTGAAGACGTTGTGGTTGACATAGTGTTCCGAAAAATACGAGTAAATTCATGGGTCACATTCAGTTTGCCACGATGGGAGTCTTACATTTGTCAGGCCTGACCTTATGGGTGTATCAATGATGTATCATGATGCCTACGTGTTATTAAAATAATACATTTATGAACCATTTAGAAACAAGCTCAATCTACTATAGAAAGCAATCAAACTATGACATCGATGGAACATGCAGAGACAGGGGCGTACTCGGCGATCCTTAATCCTTTGAATTATTGAATTTGAATGCTGAGATCTTTTGTATTATGATAGAAGATGGGACTATTGTTTGGAGCAGCTGTGTACGTCCTTGTGTACAGTCAAGTGAATAAGTAAAGCGTGTGCACTTACCGGGTCGTGCAACTCATGCATCGTCGAGGAGGGTAGCATGTGTCGCTCGGAACCCCGCTACCAACAAATCGTAAGCATCAACTAAGTTTTGTGCAAATGATTTTGCACTGTCGTGTGTTCTATGTATGAAGATTTATGCATTGAACCTGGAAGTTATGCGCACTTTTCGCAGACCAGCTGTATAATTTCCAGTACTCTAGTGATTTGGATGTACTATCTTGTACCTTAAGCATGTAGGTACTACATAATTACTAAACAAAAGTCGA
The DNA here is from genome assembly GCA_948098905.1 of Tiliacea aurago. Classification (NCBI taxonomy): domain Eukaryota; kingdom Metazoa; phylum Arthropoda; class Insecta; order Lepidoptera; family Noctuidae; genus Tiliacea; species Tiliacea aurago. The sequence goes on along the minus strand of OX402581.1, from coordinate 19,865,860 downwards.
GTCTTCTCTTCAACTGAAGTAATAACAACATGTTTCTTTCGTTTGTTAAAATGAATGAAAAGCATTGTTTATCAAACCAACCTAGTTATCTTATAGAGACACAAAACCATCGTTTAAAGTAAGTTAGTCCAAGCAATCTTGCAAAGAGGGCGGAAGCCTAATTAGGTACTGCAGGTGGAGCACAGATTACAACTTTGTAAGACGAAAGGCTGCCTAATAAACTCAAGAGAAAATACGCCTTTTACCACTATTTTTCGCTGAAGACGAGATTAATTGTGAAAACGTTGCGAATTACTTTGTATTTACATGATCATTTTACTCTACAATTTGGAAAGCTTCTTTTATGTTTGTGGTAGGTAGGTACTCAGGCCCGTATTTATAGAACTTTACTCAACCATTACTTAAGACTAGATTCAAGCCATTGGATTGATTGAATTTAGTGTTAAGTAATGCTTGAGTACTGAGTAACGTTCTATAAATACGGGCCTAAGTGTGCAGTTGTGTTTTTGGTTTAGTGATAGGTACAAGAGTCATACCTAAAATATCAACTTACTAAACCCAGAAATCGAATTCGAGATCAAAAATGTAAACAAAGGTGTTGCCAATTTTAAATAATAACCTCAATTGTGCAGTTTGCCGAAAAGCACTATAACATACTTAGTGCTAAAATTAAACAGTTAAAATATAATATTGCACTCAGTTTAGACTTTAAAGTCACTCACTTTAAATTGAAAACTGTGTGCAATATTATAAAATTAATACGTAAACTACGATCAAGAAAAAATATAACATTTGGACTTCATTTGGTGTTTTCAACTAGCGAAACGCATCGGCTTCGCATGGGTGCTTTTTACCTACTAATGAAATAAATGATAATTTCCTTACACACAAACCTTGTCCTGACCATTAAGATCTCGATCACATTATACACAATGTGACAGATTAGTTCATAATTAGTGTAACTGATTCGGACTCTTCATCAAGCTCATCAGAGTCCGAACCACAAAGTGAATAAATCATAATATTATACATAGCTATAAATCCTAATTTCAAATAAACTTGAGTAATTTGTGTATATAAGAATATATATCTTTTATTTTCATTTCGTTTACCTTACCTATAATATTAGGACTTACCTTAGGCTATCATATTTTTAATTTTGACACGCTGCCATAGCGTTCTTCCAAAGACAATGAATAAAAAAAAAAACTTAATTTGAATTACTAGGGAAATGGTCACTACTCCTGAACTGTCACTTTGACAATTACATTTTTGATCTCGAATTCTATTTCTGGGTTTAGTTTCATGTAGATGTGTTTTTCAGGAGATCGAAAGCGCTGGTTTGTTTTCCCACAATGAGGATGCTTGACGAGCATTTAAATTCTGTGCTCATACAAATTCCGGGGCGAAAATTTTAACGTTAACAAAATACATCCGCCCATCGGAAGTAGTCTTCGTGGTATGGTTGAAGCACTAAATTGCGCTTTTATTTTTGTTTAAACTTTTACAAAAGTTGTGTTATTTTAATTATTAAAACGTCATTTACCTTAATGTGATGGTCGCCGGGCTCCTCTCCTCTCCTATACACCAGCTCGTCGAACCTCGCCCTGTCTTCCGGTACCATGAACTCTCGTATCTCCGTCAGAAGCGTGTACTGCAAATGAAACACTCATTTATTATTTGTATAAAGAAATAACACTGCAAAACTAGCACTGGACCGAAATTGTCGAGGTAACGAGCGGAATGTAGGTTAAACAGGTATATAGGGAAACAAAGGATACGCTCATATATGGAAGATATGCTATACGGAATAATTTAACAGCATCATGCATACATTATAAGTAGATCCCTGAAGCCGAAATTCAATTAAATGAAAGTACCTAGATTGAATAATGAAAAAAAAAACCGGCCTAGTGCGAGTCGGACTCGCGCACGAAGGGTTCCGTATCATTATCCATAAAAAAAACTAGTTACTAGATCTCGTTCAAACTAATTTTCGGTGGAATTTTACATGGTAATGTACATCATATATTTTTTTTAGTTTTATCATTCTCTTATTTTAGAAGTTACAGGGTTTCAACAGTATAGTTCTTATAGTTTCGGAAAAAAGTGGCTGTGACATACGGACGGACGGTCAGACAGACAGACAGACATGACGAATCCATAAGGGTTCCGTTGTTTGCCATTTGGCTACGGAACCCTAAAAATAACATAGGAGAGCAGTAGTGGCCTAGTGGTAACGGCCGCGACTTACGAGTTGTAGGTTTGAACCCAGACAGGCGCTTTACTTTGTGTAAATTATTTCATCACCACTGCTCTCAAAATGATGAAGCAAAACATCGTGAGAAAAATGTCCTAGAACTAAAAATTCGAAGACATGTGACATCTACCAACCACTGGGCCCGCGTGGAGGATTACGGCCCACTCCCTCTCACAGAGAGGAGGCTTGTGTCCCAGCAGTGGGAACATTATAAGCTGATTATGCTATGCTAACATAGGTTTACGAAAATACTCATTATGTACCTACACATAGTTAATTGAACGTAACCAATTCATATCCCGCAATTCATCTGTTTGACAGTTTTGTAAGGAGATTCTTAAAATGGTCCACAAATTATGAATTGCTTTATTTGCTTTAATGTCAAATAGCAGCTGTCAAACAGATGAATTGCGGGTTATGAATTGTACGCAGATCATATTATGAATTGTCAGTTTGTGACCATTTTACGAATTTTAATATGATTCATTATGATTCTGCCAAAGCATCCATTTTTAGGCCCCAGGTCTCGTGCACACTGGCTGCTCCAAAAGATAAATTGCTGTTTGGTAATGTGACGAGCGTGCCTGCACAAGACATAAGTTATGCCGTGTATGATTGATGATAATGTATTGATATAGAATCTACACGCGCACATCATGACATCCCACTAATTACTTTCATTCTATAAATAAAATTTAAAAAAAAAACCGTTAGCGAGACGAAAAATGCGATTGAAAGAGATGTCTTGGTGAACTAAATTCGGGATGTAGGTATTGAATAACGCAACATGAGACGGTGAATTAAAGACGTGTCTACGTGCTCGCTCGCAATCAAATACCAAGTGTATATTATGATCATAATCATGTGAAGGACAGAACATTTCTGAAAATAGTCTTACTCAGTTCGAATATACTAAAACAAAAGCTTAGCAGCCTTACTAATAAACTTATAAGCACGACGTACACCGGGGTTATAATATCAACGTTACCAATAAACGATATTTGACTTTCAGTTGTATACATAAGTATATCTTGTATATCAGATGTTTTTAAACAACAAGATAATGTACAACCGTTATTCAGCCCTCGCCTATAATAAGTAGTTGCTTTTGTCGTATTGAGTGGATTTTATACAATATTTTTGATGAACTTGTCATTGAAGAACCACCAAAAAAAGAAAATGTAAAAATTTGTGTTTAAATTAGACTTTATGAATGTGTATTTCATGAAGATAGTCAATTGAGCTAATTATATTTACTCAGTAGGCATTCTTAATCAACTGAGTGGCCTATTTTCGAACCCTATAACCCTATCTGCTATCGGGAGATTGGAATCGAAATAAATTGGATTTCTATTTATCAATAAAAACTACTTTCAGGTAGAGCTAAAGTTAGCGAAGAACCTGAGCTATCGCGATAAAATTGAATAAGTTTTCATGGAAAGTAAAACGATTATGCCGCGGTAAAAGAAAATACTTAACTAACTAAACGAAACGAAACAATACGTACAGAACCATGATATGCAACGGTTTCATTTAGAATCATTTGAAGGCATTAAACAAAGTACATACTTACTATGCTGAAGCGCTGAAACTTAGCAATGATTGAACATTAATTAGCCAGTTGTAGTGCTTGTAATCCGACACATTATCTCGAGTATGCAGCCTAGAGTTTTCCGTATTTCTAACACGAGAAAAGCCGAGCTACACACACAAACACTTTTATTAGTAGATGTAGGTAAGTATTAGTGCGGAATGTCCCAAAATAGGGATCAAAGGGGCCAAGATAATAGGGTCGATAGAGCACAATCTGGAATTCGGCAAAAGTAGAAAGAAATCTTTGAAAGTATCCGAAATTGGTTAACATACATTACACTTGTATGAGGTTCTTTAGATGGTTTGGTATATGATGGGGTGTATATTTTTTGTGTTACATATATTTGTATAAACGGGAAATCCTCACGCGTCTGGAATAGTAACAAGCCTTTTCAAATTGATAATCAAACCGTCAAACTGCGATCATAACCTAGACTACTACTTCATAGTACTCTAAATCCAATTCTAATAGGGAACATTGCCTATTACCTAATTATCTGTATAAGCTGTCATGTGGTATATTCGTGTGATGTGACCTAAATGCCGCGGATGGCGGAGTCACCGCACCGCCTGCACTACAGGGATTGGGATCGATTCTTGCAATGGCACAAGTTGGTATATGGGTAGATATTAGTTTACAATCGTAGCTCAGTTCTGGGCTGACATAATCTAGATTTATCTCGATACGCTCAAAAGTAGAAGAAGTTTATTAAGTCTAGACGTGTACTGTGACCCTATAATTTACATATGCTACAGTAAAAATCTTTGGTAGATATTCAAATCTACCGTGGAATGAATGTACTTTATCTTCATTTTTTTGGGCACAGATGGTTCAAATAATTACGACGTACCTTCTGCGGCGTATCGAGCAGGTCCCTGACGACGGTCAGGAAGGAGTCGGGCGTGAGTCTCCTCGCAGCATACTCCTCCATGTAGTAGGCGATGGCCGGCAGGTCGCACTGCGGCAGCAGCGAGCGCGCTTTCTGCTCGACCGCCGTGGACGCCGCGCCGCGACGTTTGCCCCAGCCGCTTATTCTATAGCAAATATTATTTATCATCATTCAGCCGAAACATGTCCAATGAACTATAGCCAAAAGGATCGGTCCTGTGGGCTTCGCATCCAGAGGCGTCCCATGAACTACTACCTTATGGGGGACCTACACACGCTACGCCTTCCGGAATATTAGCTTTTGCTCTTTTGCTTTGGTTGATGTCGGAAAAATCTCACGGGGAACTACAGAGATTAAAAGAGATTAAAGTAGTAACCCTATGTGTTAATACAGGTTATAAACTATATTTGTGCTAGTTTTCATCCAAATCCGTTCATCCGTTTTTGCGTTAATCCGGAACATACTCGATTGTCGCCCCCCCCCCCATTTACTCGTACAACGTTTTTTTTTGTCAAATGTATGAGCGCCGAGTTTCTAGGGGGGGGAACGGTATTTTTTTTTACATTTTTCATCATAAGTCGGAAACTATGCTGCCTAAAAAAAAATATGTTTGAGAATGTGCAAACAGCGCTCTTTCATATGACCTACCACATGCCCTAGTTGCCCCACTTAAAATTTTTAAAACCCCCTTTCAGTCCCTTTTGCAAAAAAGTTTTTTTTTTTATTTCTTTGTTGTTTGTGAAATAGTTGGGCAAACGTCATCTAAAACTATTCTAAATTTCAAGTTGATAGCATTAGTAGTTCTTGAAATATCCAGCTGTGACAGACAGACAGAATTAGTCTCACCATAAGGGTTCCTTTTTACGATTTTGGTACGGAACCCTAAAAATGGACAAATCATTGACTGTCTTACTATTTAACGGCTTTGCAAATACAGTAAATTTGTCAAAATGCCTTGCAATATCACTGCGTGGGTCCAGTAGAATTATAATGTCACTGAAATGAGCCCGTGAAATTGTAAGAAATGGAGGCATTTGACAAAGTTTCCTAGTGAAATTATAATATCACTGGTTTGACAATATCCCTACGACATATGTATAGATTCCACCATAATTAAAGGGAAAAGATCCCCTTTATTGCATAGCCTTCATATCTAAACTAAAACAGGGCTGAAGAGCTAAGATGTACTGAAACGCTGAGAAAACTGCAAATAAAGTAACTGCGTGACATTGAGGAATTTCTCAATGTCTAATCCAGACATTGAGAAATTCCTCAATGTCTGTCTTATACCTATTATAATACTACACTAAATAAAAATAATCCCTATTTAACCACCTGCATATTCAGATGATAATGAGACTCCGTTACTCGTGGTTCCTCATTATAAATAAGGGCCCCGAATAGAGTCTAGGTCGTCGTATGATAACGAGCGAGAGAATCCGGTTGAATAAAGTTACACAAAGTCGTATTCGTGGGTACTTCCCGTGTATAATACTCTGTTATCTGTATTAATGTACATGATATTTGTTCACACAGACCTAAATCTGACCCTGAACTTGTAAAGGGCTCATAACCAAAGTACGGGGTAATTCCTTAACACACACTGACTTATTATTTTAATTTCTTTATGAAAACATACACTTTCACGATGTTTGTAAATATGTGAGCACCATGTATCTATCTCATAATTAAATTATTTGTCATTGCTTCATTTTTAATTCTTTTTACATATTGTGGTATAGTAATTTTATTTTAGGTGCATCGTCTTCACCAATCATCAAGAATTAATCTACTAAAACAAAATATTGTAAAACATTTTTAAAAGAGTAACGGTGGAGTTTCTTGCCCATTCTTCACCATAAGAAACTACCCTTTGGAAGGGGCTACTAGAATCAATTCTATTTTTAACCGACTTCAATAAAGGAGGAGGTTATGTTCGGCTGTACCTGTTTGTTTTTTTTTATTTTTATGTTTGTTCACCGATTGCTCCGTCAATTGTGGACCGATATTGAAACTATTATTTTTTTTTGTTTGAAAGGGTATGCTCCCGAGATGGTCAAATTGTAGAGGCATACCGATAGCGAGTTCGGTATTCTTTTTAGTACCTAACTCATGCATTTGCACTTGGAAAGCTCCATTTGGTGAAGTGGAACTGATGATGAAAACCACAAATGGCACCGAAACTACTTAATAATAAGTAGTGAAATACTAGTAGTTTCGGTGCCATTTTTGTTTTAGTTTCAGTGTTGCGATTCAATATGTTTGCGAAGCAAAAGTCGGCAGACATGTCCCAGTCCCATTTAAGTTGGGCAGCCTTTTGAGCCACGTCAGCTATCTTAGTTTTGGAGCGCAGTATTGTGTTTCGAACACGATCAGTTAATTTAACGCCTAGTATACCGCGCTCCATTGCTCGTCGGCACACCTTGAGTTTGGACTTCTGGATGTTAGTCAAAGACCAAGTCTGTGCACCATAGGTAAGACGGGAAGAATACATAAATGTCCATGAGCCTGAGTTTCAGCGCCTTAAGTAACTCACCCATGAATAGTTCCTTCATGGACCAGTAGTGCTATTCTGTAAAACATCTCACCGTGAAAAATTACGTGAAGTGAGCTGTCAATAGTATCCCTAGCCCTAGCATCGGATGGGATGACAGTTCACTAGAACCTCACTTCACCCTAGTTTTCACGGTGAAATTTTTACAAGAATACGCCGGCTGTAGCTCTTCCAGGCGTTTTCCGTTCGTCTTGTGATTTCTTTATCTTGCCTCGCCTGGAAAGAGACTACTTGGCCCAAGTAAAGGTATTCCTGGAGATGTTGTATTGTCTCCTCGTCTACTTGTATGCTTCCAGTTCTTTCGTTGCACATTACTTTGGTCTTCGACATATTCATCTTCAGTCTAATCTCAAGGCTTGCATTACTAAGCTCTTGGAGCATCCGTTCAAGTTCAGTGGCTGAGGATAAAAAGAGAACGATGTCGTCGGCGAAACGTAGATTTGTCAATCTCGCTTCGCCAAGGACAATGCCTCTTTCCCTCCATTCGGCTGCCAACTTCCTAAAGATTTGTTCGAGGGTACTGGTAAACAGTATAAGAGATAGCGGGTCGCCGTGTTTGACTCCTCCTTATGGTACGGTGCTACGGTGCTCCTCGCTACGGTGCTTATTTGAAATAAAAATTTGACTTTGGCACATACAAATGGCTTTCGATTTGACAATTCAACAACATTCATTGCGTTATGTACGCTGTTGGGTAGACATTTTTTTTTAATAAATAAAGCAATGGATTAGAAATATCCTTATCAAACTCATTCAGATTGTGATTGAAAGAGTGTAACGCAAATAGGATGGTGGAGACAAGATTTAGTTTATGTTATAAGTTCAACTGAAAACTTGCTGCCATTTCCCGTAAATTAAAAAACATATCCGAGGTTATCAGGTTACCAGAAATTCCTGTGACAACTACTATTCCTCTAACAAACTGATTGTCTAATCCGAAAAGGAAATCGAATGCATCATTCGATTAATCTATATGCCTTGGGCTGACAGGTGTTCCCCTTACGTGGTCGTGCCTAAACAATTTTATAATGGTTTTCGAGAAAGCAGTCAGATTCAATCTATTAGATTAGTTTTTAACCCTATTTACGAGTTACAAGTCATGTAATTTCATTTAATATCATAGGGAAACTATGTGTCTACATTGTTCCAGAAACAAAGTTAAATGAAAATTATATCACGCGAACGGAATGGCTTTGTTTTTCTACTCGAATGAGAAACATTTTAATTAACATTAGTGAAAACTATGAACATTAAGCTATCCAAGCTAAGCATTACCTAAGGGTTTATCGTGGTATGACATAACTTGGGTCAGCGATTTCTTTAGGTTATCGAGCGGCCATCTGCCGCTCCCACGCTGAGACAGCCTCTGCTAATTTGTGGTCAAACTAAATTTGTTTCCGATACACCTTACAAAATACGAGGTCATTCGTGATATTTGACCTACTTGCTCCTAAACACAATATAAATACTATTGTTACCTGGGTGTCGCGTCCCGTTCTCCGTACGCGGTACACGCGTGAGGAACCTTCCCGACGTCCTTTACAACCAAAGACATTCGTTTGTGGTACTTTAGCTGTGCGACCGCTTCGTCGTGCGTCACGTCGATGAACGATTGGTTGTTCACCTCCATGATCTGGTCTCCAACCTAACAGACAAATGAGAACAGTTAGTGATGCTGATGACTTAGCTCAAAAGTATTATACTTTTGTAAAAAAAGATGAGCTATAGTAGATAATAACAACAAAAAAAAACAATAATCAGCAATTAATAATAAACAATAATCATTTATAACTTATTAAAGTTATAAATTATTGTTTCAATCATAAATCCATAATTTCATCTTTAAATCGATACCTTTCATAATACTAATAGGTTAGAGGTGGTAGTGTGACCGGGCAATAATTTTGAAGTGCGGTTTATTTAATGAAAATTCTTGGAAAATTGTTAGTGGTAGTAGTTTCAAATCTAAGTTACGAGGCTCGGATGTAGCTAGGTAGCGTGCAGAAAACGTGGGAGGGGCGAGAATCAAGCTCCAACGCTATAAATTTGCCAACACACCTCGCACCGTTAGCTGCGACACGAAAATTTTATAATATTTGTTGTTTAATATTATTTTTTTTTTAATAATATTTAGTATAATCAGCCTATAACATTCCCACTGCTGGGACACAGGTCTCATGTGTCTGTGAGAGGGAGTGGGCCGTAATCCACCACGCGGGCCCATTGCGGGTTGGTAGATGTCACATGTTTTCAAATTTTTGATTCTATGACATGCCGGTTTTCTCACGATGTTTGCCTTCACGGTTTTGAGAGCAGTGGTGATGAAATAATTTACCCAAAGTAAAATGCCTATCGGGGTTCGAACCTACGACCTACAAACTCGTAGGTCGCGATCGTTACCACTGGGCTACCACACAATATTTGTTTAATAATATTTAATAATAATTCGGTAAACAAAAACATTAAATTGTTGTTATGTAAAGTCAACCTACTCGTAGAATAATTGCTGAATACACAGCTTCCAGAACTAGGACTTCATTTAATAGCAGCTATGCAAAATGTCATTTCCATAGCGCTGCAAGTTTAATGGGAAACAAACCAGTAATTTAGCCGACTATGAAGCGCCCTCGGCACAAACTTCGATGCAATTCCGTCTCGAAGGCCTCTTGCCTGCCGCCTCCGCAAGTTTCCCAAAGTTGGGTGTCGCGTTAATTGACAACGAATTGCAGCAAACTAAGCGCACTAAATTGAGATTTATATTCACAGTAAACTTTCTCCGCATTCCTTTCACATCGCGTGGAAATGATTTTAAGTGGATTTTATTGAAACTAAGTTCTCATTTATTTAAATCTGTAAGTAGAAAACTACATTCCCCATCTTTTGGTAAAAACATTCTTAATCAATCTATGTATCTAACATTATCTCATTTATCCAATACGAATGGCCTGACACACCCAATTCATGTTATAAAACCAATAAATACGTCATCCTAATTGCCTCATAAACTTTTAACGTGATAAATAAAAATACTTGTGAGATACAATAACGCACCTTACATTAATATAAGTACCTAATTTCATCGAGTGTTAAGTATTCTTCCTCTAAGTATTTAGCTCTCCTATAATTTTTCAAAAGTCAAAAGATTCAATAGGTTCATAGGAAAAGTCATCACTTCATTAGAATTTCCAATATTATCTTCCATCCTGAACGTCATTAGTTGCCCAAACGGTTGAACTTATTAAATAAGTTGAACATGGAAGCATAATTACCATAAGTCCAGCTCTATCTGCAACGGAATCCTTGTCGACCCCAGTGATATAGATTCCAAGGTTGTACTCCAGCCCTCCTCTTATCATTAGTCCTAATGACTGTCCCGGCTCTATACAAAGGTCAACCTGCACACAAATTCATAAGATTAGCTATTTATTACGGTACATTAAGTCCTTCGCAACATTAAATGAAAATGCGTTGTATATTACATACGAAAATTCATGGCATTCCGGATAGAACATTACGGAAATTGCTATTAGGGAAAAGCGTTACGTGATTATAATACATAAATGCCCATAAACACGTAATCTGTGCTCACAACGGCTTAAGAATGGCTTCATTCTCCAAAATGTACTTTATTATGATCGGGCTCATCGCGCAGTGATGTCACAGAGATCGATGCGCGCTGCGGCCCGACGTCATTACAACCGCTAACGACAGAATTCTGTGGTTAGTTGACTGCGATTAGCATACCAGTATACCACAAAGCGCTCCGACCTCTAACCCCAATATGCAATGACATCAAATATTTACGAGTAACGGAATTGACCATAAAAATTTATGACGTCATAAATTAATTTACGTGTTTCTAAGTAACTGGCATCATTAGTGCAGTAGGTACTTTCAGCATATGACTTTTGAGTAGGTCGTGGATAGGGTTATAATACATTACATACTGGGCCTGCCGTCTCGACATAGATAGCGATCGCTTTACGAACGAATTCGGTAGCAAAGTCCTAATGGGATCTCTAGACGGTCAAAATTGCTTGACGAGATTGTGATTTTTTCCTGCTTATCTCTATCTATGTCGCGACTGCAGGGCTTGGACTAGGTACTATAGCGTTAATATTGGCAGTCGTTCAACAACAGTAGCCGCTGTTTTGTTAACTCACCCTCCGTACGGAGCGGTCTTTGCTGTTGGATCGCGAGGAGCGCTGCGGCGGCGGCGACGCGGGCCGGCCGTAGCGGTCCATCCATGAGCACGACGCGCGGCCCACCAGCGCGCCCGCCGTCCGCACCGTCATCGTCAGCTGACGACATGACTTCAACATCTAACAAAACAGGTAGCTTTCGTTTAGATACTTCGATGACTTGGTGACCATTTTCTATTCCGTTAAGTTTAAGTACCTGGTACTTGTTGACAGGCCTACATTGTCTTCCCATACCTATTAGCACTATAATTTGAAAATATTGTAAAAGCCAAGCATTTAAATAAGTAGCCGTGGAGTTCCTTGCCGGCCCTTCTCCGTAGGAATCGACCATTTGCACCTAGCTTCTGACGTTTCATAAGTGCCCCTGTAGGTTTAAGTAAAACATTTTTTTTTTAAATTTAAACAACGACCAATGGTTGCGAAGCAGGTGGAGGAGCTCGTGGCTAAGTAATAACAACCACACAGGTCTATCCATCAGGTTAAGAAATGCTTACCGGGGTTGGTCCGTGGATGGGTGACCATCTTTACAGATCGAGACTCCTCCCTGCCTCGGAAAGCACGTTAAGCCGTTGGTTCCGGCTGTCATAAGTGGATCTTTGACAGTCATTGGAGGTCGCCAGAAGCCCAAAAGTCTGACAACCGGGGTCTACTCCGAAGCGTTAATCCGAACTATCGGCCGAATGTTCGATCGTTTTATAACTTGCATTGTTTCCTTTGTCACATTCACATTTTGGATTTTGGCTTATCTCTTTGACAGTCTTTTCTTTTTTCGGCCTAGTCAGCCATAGTTAGCCGTGGTCAAGCAACGGCCGAACATTCGGCCGATACTTCCGATTTATGTTCGGAGTAGACCCCCAGTCTCCTAGTCTTCAGGAGTATCGTATTATCAAGTTACTGGGTTGTGGAGGTCAGATAAGCAGTCGCTCCGTTTAAAATACTGGTATTCAGCTGCATTTGGTTGGACTGGAAGCTTACCCCACCATAGTTGGGAAAAGGCAAGAAATCCAAAGACATTACATTATTTACTTAACAATAGACGGAACATAGCGAACAAAATCGTAATCCAATACATTTCTCCTAGTGGGTAAAAGTCGCTCAGTCTAGTGTGGTACAGGCATTCGCATTCATGTCCACCAAAAGAAAATTATTTTCGAAGTATAATGCCTAATTGTGCAGTATGGTAGAATTGCAAATCTCGTAGTGATAAAACGACTAGACGACTTATCCACGGTTTATTTTCGCTGAGACATGGATCAATTTTTCTATGACATTACTTCTAATAGCCTCTCTATAGTATCTATCTTAAATCTCTTTGAAGAAATCTAAGGTAATCTATCTAAATTAAATTCAGTTTTCAATAACCGTCCACTGTTTTCAATTATTTAAAGACACAACTCATGTATTGGGCATTCACGCCAAAATAAAATTCAATATCAATACATAATGAGTTTTCCTTCATGCTCAAGGTATTCAAGAAGAGAATTTTATTTTCTGCTGCATAAAAGTTTATGTTTCATATAAATGTAAGTATTTATGCTACCCAATACTCGTAAAACTAACTTAATGTGACGTAAATCGTAATGGCACACACATTAGAAACATATTCGTGTTCTAGTTCTGAAATTGGGCCAGGTACAAGCCAGGAAGTTATTATTTTGTATTTAAACCAAATTAATTTACCTGCACTGACTGACATTGCCAGGGATATTAAAAGCTCTCTCTTTCAAATTCACTGGAATATAGTGTAGAATCACATTCACTAAGGTGCGATATGAAATCAGCGACTTAACCAAAAGACAGGAAGTAGGAATCTTCATAACATAATGTATAGTTCGGTAGTCCCCTTTCGTATTTATTGTGTTAGAAGGCGAGGGTTTGGAATTTTGGACGCTCGGCTGAGCAAAAATGACGGAACTACATCAAGGGCCAAGGGTACCTTAAGAGTCGGGTAAACGCCGTTGACCTTGGTCATAAATATGCGCGTCGCGCTGCGGCGCTGGCACCGCGCCGTTCGGTTTCAAAGGGAATGTTTCTTTTTTGTAACAAAAATATTTGAAAAAATCTCAGATATTATTTATCACAAAAAAAATTGTCTGCTCATACAAAAAAAAAACATGAAAATATCTTATGTAGTTTGAAAGCAATAGCGTTATTTTTGCTTTGGGTAGACATAACTTCCTGAATTTATTTCATAAAGTATTTTACTGGAATACTTAAATATTCACATAGAGAATTAATGTTTACACATTTTTTGCAAAACTTAATTGCATTGTTTGAAGGCGTAATAACAGATATAAAAGTCACTAAAATCATATAATTATCTGCGTCTAAGTTGAATACGCAGTTGTATACCTCGAAATTTAAAAATTTCTTACGTTTTTTGTAATTTTGCAGGCCGGTGTCAGGTTTGATCTTGATCAAAATATGATTCGTGACTATTACAGAATCATTATCATTAGAATGATTAATAGGTACAACTCTCTAAGTTAGTCATTCGATGGAACAAATCTAACTTAGAGAGATGTGTTCATTATTCTAATAATTCATAATCATCATCATCATTTCAGCCGAAAGACGTCCACTGCTGGACTTCGGTTCTGTGCTTCCCGCATCCAGCGGATACCTGCGGCCTTCACAAGGTCATCGGTCCACCTTGTAGGAGGCCTTCCAACGCTACGTCTTCCGGTACGCGGTCGCCACTCCAGAACCTTTCGGCCCCATCGGCCATCAGTTCTGCGAGCAATGTGCCCTGCCCACTGCCACTTAAGCTTGACAATTCTTCGGACTATGTCGGTTACCTTGGTTCGCCCGCGGATCTCTTAATTTCTGATTCGATCACGTAGGGAAACTCCAAGCATAGCCCTCTCCATTTCCCTTTGGGTGACTTCTAATAATTATAATTCTGTAAATACATATCTGATATAGTCGCGGGTCATATTTTGCTCAAGATACAACCTGACAAAATGCAAAAAACGTAAGAAATTTTGAGTTTCTCGGGCTACAGCTGCGGATTCACCTTAAAGGAAAGGCAAAGGCCTGACTATCGACGCGGAATATCGTGGGAAATAGTCTGCATTCCCGTAATCGACAACGGCGCCTGTCTATATATATAAAGGTAGGAACGACTGTGCTCTACATTTCCCTCCTATATTCTCGTGAACCAATGGTAAATGCTAATCCATGAGTAAGTAGCAAATGAAGTTATGGATAGATAGACCATGCTCAATAATTTTTACGGCAAAAGTTATCCTATAGCAACTAAAATAACTTGGCTCCATTTCTACGTACATTTTAAGTTACAAAGTAGGTAAATATCTAGTTTGAGAGGAATTTATTTTATAAAAGGAATGAAAACGGCTATCTGCGCGACTACTTTTATTTGTGTGTGATAAAATCACGTCAGCTGATGGCCAGGGATGGTCGGGAGATTGGGACAACCCGGCGACACGCGGCCAGCCGGCGCGGCGCTACTGTCCACCCCATCTGACATACCTATAGATACATTTGTTTATCTGACACATGCTTTTACGTAATAAAACCATTGAACAAATTAGATATTTGAGTAGGAACTATAAATATTTTTTCAAATTAATCTTTTCTTCTTGAATAAAAGCTTTTTCATGCAAAGCTTCTGTTACAAGTTTAAAATGTATGCAGCTATATTACACAAACGGAACAGTTCTGAAGATAAAAGTTAATAATATAACACAATGTCTTTGTGGCGGAACAACTATAAAGTCGTGTTTTACAAAAAGGTCTCAGTAAATGTCAGGAAGCGACATCGTAAATCAAGCCATATCGTCAAGTGCGGAAGGAAAAGTCCAACAACGTCTGCAAAAATAGTACCGCTTACCTGACCCACCCACTATACTACCTAACCGATACAAAAAGAATATGTTTGCTACATATACCTATGTAGCACACATATTTGTTTTGTATCCTTTCTTTTTTTTGGGTGGAAAATTATCAAATAAGTTCTCCCGCCCTGGGCGGAGAGGGAGGGCGTGTCAGACTTTTACTGACTAAAACCCACCCGTGTTCCTTCAGTTGCCTGTGTGCCATACATAGTATTTGCAATATACCTATACTCCATTTATAATAAAATTAGACAAATAACGGTTATCATTACCCTCTCGTTATTTCGATATAAACGTTTAATAAACTCCGTTACTTAAATAAAAAAACGAGAAATACAAAGCAATGTAATCTATTTACCATTAACATAAAAAAATACTCTAAAGTGCATTAATTTCAACAATATTACACAATATTGAATTTGTAATTAACTGTTGTTATTTTGCCGATAAATTTTACTAATGCTATAATAAAATTACAGTTATTTTTTATACCCACTCGTAAAGGAGTTTACGTAATTCCTTTGTATAATCTCTACACTGTTTATCTAAGTATTGAAAAAGAACACAAATATAGAAACTTTCGTTCAAGGCTTTCGATACAAACACACAGGTGCTTACATAGATAATAAGTACCTATAGAAGATTGGTTCTTACTAAATGAGCGCCATAAAAACTTGGGAACAACTGAAATGTATCTGCCATAACCAATATCATTCCAAGCCTAATACTGACTTGTAGGTACCTTCAGAGAAAACAAAAGGAAAACAAACTTTCCCGAAAAGAAAACAAAACTTGATGTAGACTTAGGAACTTCCACCTCGCGTCTCTTAGAAATGTATACGAGCTACCTTTATTTCACAAAGTCAATATTGTTTACTTATCGAAGTTTATACCCAGGCAATTTGAATATAAAGTTGGATGTTATTCTGGGAATCGCTTGAAACACTGCTTCTGATACATTTCAGGCATATTTCATCCACATTGGTCCCTTTGGAAAATAATCGTCCAATCAATTATTCTCAAAGTTCAAAACAATTATGTAAAAGTAACAAAAGAAAAGCGTAATTAAATCGTGTATACCTACCTACACACGGAAATACTGTGCGTTCACTATATCTTAAAGGCTTCTACATACTGGCGCGAAATGTCGCGCGACGCGACACCGATAGAAAAATATCCTTGAATTTTTCATAGATATTGTTCTAACGGTGTCGCGTCGCGCGACAAGTCGCGCCAGTATGTAGAAGACTTAACGCGAGATAGCACTGAATTTTGCAATCATGTGATTGGTATTTCTGTTCGTCAGTCGCTATTTTGAACTCTATTAAAACGAACAAAATGCAGTGCTATACCAATCACGTCACATGTCACTTTATAGTAACCGGCGTAACCGTGACATGTTTGCGTTTCAAACAAAAAACAATCTAACACGCCAATAAATGCATAAGGAGTGCCAGCTGTAATTAGCGTTCCAATAAAAATAAAATACCAAACGCAAAAGCGCCTTCCGATTCTTGTTAGCTTTAAACGCTTTCAGTCACGATACACTGAATGCAAGATTAACGAGCAAATAGGTATTTCCTCTTCTAAACAGAAACGGTACCTATACGTGATTACGATTTGTTATTTCCAAAAGGGTAAAAAGTTTCGGTAATCTTTAACTTTTATAAGAAAAATATGTAGAATAAAATCATAATAACAGAAAACTCATCGATTCCTATATATAATTCAGAATAGCTGAAGTCATAAAAGTGCTTTCGATATGTTGGTCAAGCAATAAAACCAAAGAAATATGGATTTCCATACACGAAGCAGAGTAACGCAGCAATAAAATATTTGTTTAGCTATTAAGGTTGGGAAATTTCTGGATTATTTGTTGCGTAGGTGCCTGCGGTCGGGATTAACACGGAAATAGAAAACGTCTCCCTGTCGTGTCCGCCTGTCATTTCCAAACCCACAGTAATGCCGTTTGCATGTCGAATATTCAGGTTAAGGTAAAATGTAAATAATGTACTTGAATGAAACCAGAATATTGTGAATTTACGATCATTTTAATTAAAATCGGTGTTCGTTTTTATAATGTAAGAACTGGAAATATGAAACTAACTAACCTAAGTCTCTAAAACCTAACTAACCTTTTGATTTAAGGCGCAGATATATGATTTTAGTGACTTTTAAATTTTATCTGTTATTACGCCTTCATATAATGCAAGTAAATTATGAAACGCATACACATCAATTATATGTGTGAATATTTAAGTGTTGTAGTAAAATACTTTATGAAATAAATTCAGGAAGTAATGTCTGCAATGATAATGCATACAAAACGATATTACTTTCAAACTACTTAAGATATTTTCATGCTTTTTTTGTGTATGAATCGACTGTTTTGTTAACTATAATTCTGTTTTTTCTTCAAATATTCATATTTTCGTTACCAAAAATAGATATTCCCTATGAAAGTTAATGGTTGCGCGGCGTGAGCACGATGCGAATTTGTATGGCCAAGGTCAACGGCGATTATCGGATCCTTAAATAAAAGATTTAGTTTTCAAGTTTTATTTAGCTTGTTACATAACGTAACATCACGCCTGTATTCCACGAAGGGTTAGACAGAGGTGTACCGTGTACCTCTTATCCATCCACATTTCACTAGTTATATAAATGTTGTAGACCCATGTAATAGAAGGCGAGCCTATTATCATCAACCGGTCACAAATCCAGACTCAGGGCTCCTATTGAGAAATTCCACATGGAAAAATCCAATAACACATTGCCCGACCCGGAAATTGAACCCAGGACCTCATGTTAACTTGTTACCTCTACATTAAATAAAGGATCTAAAAGAACACCAAGCAATCATTTACACTTTAATTTTATTCCATATAATTGCAGGTTTTACGATCCCATTGTGACAAGTAGCGTAAGTAGTGTTTATTATACTCGGACAAGATCAAAAGAAAAAGGGATATGGTATCGAACTATCCAGCCAGAGATTTCTCGGGTTCCGTGGATTGATTGTGACCTTAATAAAAACCTAATTACTATAGGCCTAAGACATCGTTCCGGACATATTCCATCAAATAAGTTTTATTACTTAATGAGGAAGACGTTGTCCCCAAATTGTGATGACTGTGGTATGGTTGATTATGTCTTTCATATTCTGATGGAGTGTGTTCGGAATGAAAATACTAGAATTCATGTTTTTGGACAATATAAAACGTACGATATTGGCTGTTGTAATGCCATCCTTGCTTCTCCAGTGTCCGATAAGGCTAAACAATTGTACAAGTTAGTTATAAGGTAGATCATAATTATCAAAAAAATTGTGTTTTTCTGCACTGGGCGATGTGGTCGCTAAGCGACAAAGCCCTTTAAATAAAAAAAAATATACTCGGACAGTTTTAAAATTCTTGTTTGTGTTTCGTGTTACTCCCAATTGGGCAATCAGCGCTTTTACGTACAAAATAGTCGACAGCTCGGTGAGGCCGTTAAAATCAGGGACCATTTTGGTTACCCATTGAAAGGGTTTTCGATTGGGTTTTTCTAAGCGGTTAAACAAAAACCCATACGATATAGGTAACCCTTTTGAACGGCTTAATTTAAGCCATTCAAAATTACCCACACCGTATGGGTTTTTCTAAAATGGTAACCAAAATGGTCCCTGTTCTATCAACTTGGTTCGTTACGTACACAAAAATATTAATTGATTTTGATTTATATCTGTAACTATAATTACCTAATCTAAACTATTTAGGTAAGTAGGTACATTTGTTTTACAATTTAGATACCTTGATATTTCATGCATTATTCATCTGTAATTAAGGTCTTTAGTTGTCAGTTTAGATAAATAAATCAGTCTCCAAAATCCTCAATCTGGCACTTGGCCCATTTTGTAAACGTTTGGGAGTCAAACACCTCGTAAGCTAGGAATCTTGATTTACATAATGATCGGACGTTGATATTTGTGAATTACTCGGTGATTACCTACATATATGTCGAGGGCTGAAGTCGGACCTGTTGCTGTCGTAGTCGCTGGCAACCTATCCTGATGGTAAGCCAAATGACCCTAAGTGACGCGCGGCAAATGCCTTCACTACCAAACAGTTTCACTGTTAAGAATATTTTAAACAGTTAACTTCGGCGTACCTGCCAAAACACAAAAGACATTCAGTTTCGTTTTATGATTTACTTGTCAGGACACTTATTGTCAATGAAAACACTTATTCTGACATGGTTTTATCTAGCTTTGGGTTCCTGCCATTCATTTTTGCATTAATTTCTAATCTTTGGTAGAGATTAAACTATAAACGTACCGACTTGAAATTAAAGAACAAACAGTTATGACAAAATAATTGTTCTATAATAAAGTTACAATAATCTGGGACAAAACCAATTATAAACTGTAAATGCAAAGGCTGGAAAACTCAAATGACGTAATTAGCATTAAACAAAGTGTTCGTAAGTTCAGACGAGCTCGTCGGCTCATACTCGGTAGCACCACTTAACGGATGATAATCATGTGATTTATATGGGAGACTGGTCTAGGAAGCTATCATTATGCATATTTCATGTACTGGGTGTTGAGCGTTAAAAGCTTTTTAACATCTTTATCTTTCTATTTTTAATCAAATACTTTGTGATAACGTTTTAAAACTTTGTAGTGCAATTTAAAGAGTTGACAAGACTTTAGGATTGTAAGGCTTTACTCATAGCAATTCTGTGAAAGAAATGTCTCCCGCGAGATGTACTATCCTAGGTTGTTTATTATCCAACTGTCACAACCAACTCGGGGCGGACGTGTTTAATATCGACTCTGCAGTGTGTGACATCGGGAAATAGAGACCGTATTTCTATCTAAAGTTGCTATAAGGAGTGAAAAGTATTGCAAGATCTAATCCATTTACAGATATAAATCAAAATCAATTAATATTTTTGTGTACGTAACGAACCAAGTTGATAGAACAGGGACCATTTTGGTTACCATTTTAGAAAAACCCATACGGTGTGGGTAATGGCTTAAATTAAGCCGTTCAAAAGGGTTACCGATATCGTATGGGTTTTTGTTTAACCGCTTAAAAAAACCCAATCGAAAACCCTTTCAATGGGTTACCAAAATGGTCCCTGTTCTATCAACTTGGTTCGTTACGTACACAAAAATATTAATTCATTTTGATTTATATCTGTAAATGGATTAGATCTTGCAATACTTTTCACTCCATATAGCAACTTTAGATAGAAATACGGTCTCTATTTCCTGATGTCACACACTGCAGAGTCGATATTAAACACGTCCGCCCCGAGTTGGTTGTGACAGTTGGATAATAAACAACCTAGGATAGTACATCTCGCGGGAGACATTTCTTTCACAGAAATGCTATGAGTAAAGCCTTACAATCCTAAAGTCTTGTCAACTCTTTAAATTGCACTACAAAGTTTTAAAACGTTATCACAAAGTATTTGATTAAAAATAGAAAGATAAAGATGTTAAAAAGCTTTTAACGCTCAACACCATTAGTACATGAAATATGCATAATGTTAGCTTCCTAGACCAGTCTGCCATATAAATCACATGATTATCATCCGTTAAGTGGTGCTACCGAGTATGAGCCGACGAGCTCGTCTGAACTTACGAACACTTTGTTTATTGCTAATTACGTCACTTGAGTTTTCCAGCCTTTGCATTTACAGTTTATAATTGGTTTTGCCCCAGATTATTGTAACTTTATTATAAAACAATTATTTTGTCATAACTGTTTGTTCTTTAATTTCAAGTCGGTACGTTTATAGTTTAATCTCTACCAAAGATTAGAAATTAATGCAAAAATGAATGGCAGGAACCCAAAGCTAGATAAAACCATGTCAGAATAAGTGTTTTCATTGACAATAAGTGTCCTGACAAGTAAATCATAAAACGAAACTGAATGTCTTTTGTGTTTTGGCAGGTACGCCGAAGTTAACTGTTTAAAATATTCTTAACAGTGAAACTGTTTGGTAGTGAAGGCATTTGCCGCGCGTCACTTAGGGTCATTTGGCTTACCATCAGGATAGGTTGCCAGCGACTACGACAGCAACAGGTCCGACTTCAGCCCTCGACATATATGTAGGTAATCACCGAGTAATTCACAAATATCAACGTCCGATCATTATGTAAATCAAGATTCCTAGCTTACGAGGTGTTTGACTCCCAAACGTTTACAAAATGGGCCAAGTGCCAGATTGAGGATTTTGGAGACTGATTTATTTATCTAAACTGACAACTAAAGACCTTAATTACAGATGAATAATGCATGAAATATCAAGGTATCTAAATTGTAAAACAAATGTACCTACTTACCTAAATAGTTTAGATTAGGTAATTATAATTAAACGAAATAAAATAGTCCGTACCTACAGTAGAACTATCACATAGCCCTAATAGCAGCACATAGGCATAGTAGGTATAGGTATGCCATGTGCATAGTACCTACGTATAACGTTACCCAACCTTAATTTCTTCCATTACGTGCCCTACATAAATACTCCCTACATGAATATCAGAGCCATCTTACGAGGCAAAATATCTTACCTTAAGAGCATCTTCGTGAGAGATCCCGGAGAACGGAGTGCCATTGACTTGCAGAATGGAGTCCCCAGGGCGAAGGCCAGCACGCTCTGCCACCGAGCCCTCCTCCACTCTCGATATGTACACACCTACGCCTAAATATTATTACATTAACTAAAATTTATACACCTACAGTACAACTAGCCAACGTAATAAAATGCAAAATAAAATTTGAAAATTAATAAAAAGCATTTTGAAGTCCGTTCTTCAAGTTTGGCGCCGAAAAAAATCCATAGACAAGTTCGTTGGATTTTTCCACATCTTCTCGCTTACCGTGTATTAGGCTACTGAAAAAAGTTTTATTAATTTGACATATTATTAAATTAAAGTAACAGTTTTTTGACAGACCGTTCTTACAAGACCAAGAAAACTTTTCTTTTATTTTGGCGATTCTCCGAATATTGCTTTTGTTTTAACTAATCTTATAATGCATGAATGCACCCCCATAATCAAGAGGTTCTATTCGTCCAAACTTTTACAGCAAATTTAGCCTGAGCAAATTCAGATATGAAACTTGCATAATTTGAAAACGTGGCTACAATGTAACCTTCACAATTGGGGCTTTATGCAATATAAACCGAGGAGGATCTTATCTTGTCTTTGTGGCTGAATATTAAACGTTACCTACTACCTGGTAGACTTACTTTAAAAAATGTATACTTAGATGTACACGATCTTAGCTACATTGGCTACACTTTAATGCCGCTTCATTCACGTGCTTCCGAAGTAGACCTTTTTTGATCCGTGCATTGCTATCTGAGTAATATAATAAAATTAATAATCTCTTGTCAACCCTAGGCTTTATTATTTTTTACGTCGCAAACAGTCTGAAAATGTATTTTCTTTTTTCCCGTCAACGTATTGTATTCTCTGGCTTTGTGTATTGCAACGTATTTTCCTGTGTGGCTCATGGATAATAGGCGTACTTTCTCGTAAGAGATTTTATGCAATTTAAATAACCCACCGCGCCGTGCCGTCTGCCGGGTTCACTCGAGCGGGATTAAAAGTTGCCACAAGCGCCTGCCTACCCGACTGAACAGGACAGAATATTTTATTTTTCTTTCAAAATTATAAAAAAGGTTCTAATGCTTGCGCACGCCTACAAACTAAATAAAATGGTAATTGGACTATTGATTGGCCACTTTAAATAAAATCATCTACTATTATCTTGAAAACACGTTTCTCTTTTGTTAAAAATAACATCATTTTCATATATACTTATAGGTAAGTGAGTAAAGGCTTCTACATACCGGCGCGACTTGTTGCGCGACACGACACCGGTAGAACAATTTTCTTGAATTTTTGTTCTACCGGTTTCGTGTCGCGCGACAAGTCGCGCCAGTATGTAGAAGCCTTAAAGTAAAAACCTATTAAGTAATAATTGGAAACCTGGGCGTAAGTACCTGTTTTAAAAGTGGTTTTCCATCCCATATTATTTCCCAAACGAGTAATTAATTACATATTAACGGTTACGCAAAAAACCCCTATTCATCACGATACACACGATTTGTTTTCGACACACAAAGGGTTGCCAATACAGAAAATTGTTATGATACAAATAGAACACGTAAAGCGTGTTTCACAAATAGCATCGGGTCATTGTTAAGGTACTGACCGCTCTCGGCGCTATTTGCGTGCCTCCCACGCTATATTGCTCATAATCGATAGGACAGCTTCGTTTGCTGTGTAGCTTACGGCTATCGGCTAATGGTAATGCGTACCTACTAACTTTAGCTATTTACTGCGAGGTAATGGTGGTGTTTTTAAGAAAATAATTTATAGTATTTCTAGACTATCTCTCTAGATTTGTCTAGGGCGCCGGTTGAATAGTAAAAAAAGCTCTACAATGAGTTTACACAACATGGAAATGGTGAAACGACATTTAATGATTCCATGTATTCTAATATGTACCTATGTTAATGTTTTAAATAAATAAATGAACAGACAGCGGACCTAGACGTGGGGGGGTCTTTTAGGTAACAAATGAAAAGTTAGGGTGGCTATCTTAGGATTTGGCCTATTTTTGAACGAATTCAAAGACAAATGTAACAAATGACCATAATGTTGGTAGGGTTTTGTATGATCTAACTAGATATTAGTTTTCTATACTTCTCCACCAGCAAAACTACACTTACCGTCACAACTAAGTACCCAGAGCAACATTTTCATACAAACGAGGTTATTTCGAAGCCTTGGTTCTCCATCAGGTAACGATTCGGATTAGATCTGATGCAGCTCTCCAGACTACGATGGAGGAGACCCAGAGCGTCTAAGGACCCCAAATGATCAGACAAGCCATTTACACCAGAGAGTGTGTAGCGTTTTGAGTGTCAAGTCAAGTCAAGTCAAATTATTTATTTCAATTAGGCACTTATACTCGTATGGCACTTTTGAACGTCAAAAATTACAAATAAAATAGAATTGATTCTAGTCGCCCCTTCCAAAAGGTAGCTTCGTATGGAGAAGAATGGGCAAGAAACTCCACTGTTACTCTTTTAAAATGTTTTACAATATTTTGTATAGGTACATCAATTATATAATCATATGTGAAGACCTAGAATAAAATTACTATACCACAATAGGTAAAAAGAATTAATAATGAAGCAATGACAGATAAATTAATTATGTGATGGATACATGGTGCTCACATATTTACAAACATCGTAAAAAAAATAAAACGTTTTCCTAAATAAAATAAAAAATAATATCAGTGTGTGAGTTTAATCACAGAATGTAAAATAAATGTCATAAAAGTAATAAATTATACAGTTAAAATAGCAATCAGTTAGATTTTGTCTAGACTCTAGATTAGAGTGTTCAGATTTCTATACATTTTGATGCTATTTTTGAGGTTTTTGTTTCATGGACAACTCCGGTATGAAATGTCGGTTTGATCAGTTGGGTGCCTTAGGCCCTCTAAACCTCCTTCATCCGTACTCTGGAGAGCTGCTATCAGATCTTATCCGCATCGTTACCTGACGGAGAACTGAGACTTCGAAATGATTTCGTTTGTATGAAAATGTTGCTCTGGGTACTTAGTTTTGACGGTAAGTGAAGACTACTGTTAGTCGTGGGAAACTGCAGTGCTATTCTGCGGGGCGAGCACGGCCTACTGTGACATGACTTGAGTCACACATTTTATCACAGTTTGAGCGATAAACCGTTTTGTCTTAAAATGCTAGCACAAATTGACAAGACATAATTTATCATGTCTTGTCACAAACGTCTTGGCACGCCCGTGCTCGGCCCGCTGTAACCATCTCACCGTGAAACCTTATGTGAAGTGAGCGTGCCAGCGTGGAGTGAACTGTCAGTGTCAACCCACCTGATGCTAGGGATGGACCAAGACATATAGGTAGCTACAATCATAATATAAAATAATAAATAATGTTTATAATAATCATATTCTGAAATAATATGTATAAAATTATCAATAGAATTAGCATAATAATATTATTCAAATCTCGAATATGATTGTAATTGTAATCCTTGGTCAATCCCTAGCGTCAGTGGAATGACACTGACAGCTCGCTCTACGCAAGAATTCACGGTGAGATTTTTACAGAACCGACACGCTGATAACTAGTTTTTTTACTGGATAGTATAGAGAGCACACTTCGCTATCACTACTCTGTTCACGTGTTGTGCTTAGCAATTTAGAAACGTACCGTCACGTATTCGCTGTCTGTGTGACAAGGGTTAACGTAAAAGTAACTACAGTAAGATGTTCTTAGTTATATACAAGGAAGGTTCCCACCTGCCTCCTTCCCGCCTTTGACACAGATGCCAAAGCCATGCGAGTCGGCGGGATCCCGGCTCATGGTGACGGTGCGCGTGGCGGGCTCCGCCGGTGGCGGCGGCGCCCCGCCCGACGAATACGGCCTCTCCCGCTCACCCCCACGGTATATTGCCTGCCAACAAATAATACAGTTAATAGAGAAAATGAAGCATTAATCATTCCAACGTGGACATTTGTCAGTTTAAAAATAGAGATAGTAAACTCTTTCGAAGTAAAGCTACCTATATCTATCGATCGCATTCTTACCTATGTCATGAAAATTATCGTATTGGTGAATGGTAACTATTTAAATACAATAGTTCTGGTGGCTGAAGAGCGCGGCTAATGCACTACTGAATAGCTTAGAGTACCTACACATAGGTATTTTAAGAGCAGGATCAATACGACGCCAGTTCGGCTTTAGTAATTGCCGTACAATTTTGGTGGCCGAATCATGGCTATTTTAGAAAGCGGAGCAGGGGTTCTACTCTCTAAGTCTTTCATTGAAAATACGGGCCCGTCCGAAAGTAGTTGATCCGTCAAAACAAATGACAAATTATTTTTTCTAACGGGTAAATATCACTGGGCCCTGAACTAATCTTATGTCGTAAGTGATACGGAGTAGAAAACGCCCAAAAGTTCACTCAACATCAGGTAGTAGATCCCCTGAACCAGACTTATGTAAACTTTTACTTGCCATCTCGTCATATGAAGGGAACGTAATTTTTGTAAAGATTATCCCTAATGTATGCACGATGACTGTGCAAAAGTTAAGAAGTTAAACAAAGCGGCAGAATGTAGAGATTGTATCTATTAACATTTATTTATTTATTGGCTTCAGTCTCTTTGAACTATGACGCTGCTTAATTAAATTATTTTAAGTAAAATTCTTCAACGTTATTTATACTTATAATAAAAATATTTTCGGTGTCGTACATTTTAAAAACCTCTGTCTATATTTAAGCTATGAAAGGCGTGAGCGATGTGCCTGTTAGCTCCTTAAACAAAATGGGGTTTGTCAAAAAAAATTATGGCGCTTCCCCTTTGTTGTTCAACAGAAGCTTGTCAAATTATGCTCGTTGAAATATCGTCGTGCTCCTTATTGTTTGTCCTGTAAACTGTTTAGGCGGTTTAGAGACTCGATCTAAAATCTCTCATTAAATTATGATGTGTTTGCCGAGGTGAACGAATATAAACAACATCAGATTTAATGAGAAAGCAATCAAGTATACTTAGTATATTTTGCCTATGAAAAATATTTAATGTAAGTCATTGATGTATTAAATAGGAAGATAGGCCACTCTCTAACATCACGTAAATATTAAATGGACCCGATGTCGTGCGTCATGTGCTCGACAACCGAAATAGAGAGACATTTTACTCGGGCTATAGCGGGAACGAGACAGCAATAATTGTCTCTGTTACGTACCCATAACAACTCGGAAACAAACTTCGATTCTGGTATTCCCCGCAAACCGAGAGTAACGTAGGTCGATTGTGTCCTTTCCCCTACTTTATGCTGTCCACGTCGAGGAGCGCGTACCATATCTTCCTATTTAATATATCAATGATGTAAGTACCTTAATTTTCTTTGTAGATAAAATAAATAGCCTCATTGTTGAAATTTAACTTCAGGTTAATCAGGTAGCCATTGCTTCGAAAAGAGTTCCTGTACAAATATATTCCTAAATTTATTCCACGAGGCATAACGTCATATCCGCTACTTGCTCGGAGGCTTTAAAAAATACATGTATATAGGTAGCAAGCTTTATTGGGTAAGGAACATCGCCTTCCGCATTTATAAATGTTTCAGTAAGTGACGTGTTTCCTTTACATTACTGCGTGACCTGGCATGTTTGGCGGCGTTTTCCAAAATAATAATACAAACACATACCTACCCTCTGCGTGCTAGCATGTAGTAAAATTCTAATCCTTTATACTTCAATAAAAGGTGCAATACAAAAGGGAAGTTTGATCCAAATATAGCGAAAGTAAATGAATTCTAGAAACGCGAGTGACTGCTCAAACAATTGTTTCCCTCAATATTGTACTCGACGCACCGTTCATAAGCAATAAAACCCGCGCCCCTCTTTTGCGTAAACAATGTTTCTCGAGGCGAACGTTTAACATCTCAAAGAACAAGAAGTTGTATTCGCCGGCCGGCCTCGCGCGACGGGCCGGCCGCCCCACGCTCGCCCGCCCGCGCCAGCCTGCAAGCGATCCGAGCCGCGAATACTTTCATCCTATCTCGCCCGAGATTTACTTGAAAACTATGTTTTCGCTTGCATTGTACAATGTTCAAGCATATTTTATTCCACGTCTATTTAAGTGTCAGTTACAGAACATAAATTGTCAAAGGCTTGGCTGAGATGGAATAACTTGCGCTTTTTTTGCTTTATTCTTGTGTAGTTTTACAAAACAATACCTAATTATTTTAAGGTTTTTTCAGCAGATGCTTTTGGGGATTAGATGTTATCAATATTTGTAAAAGTACTCTCCTAACCCTTCATATTATATAACCTCGTGGAATGTATATTAGACCACTTCTTCAGTAGTTGGCGAGTGTTGAAAAGGCGAGTCTGGTCCGAATTTAAAACAATGGCTATAAAAATGTTTTGAAAATTTTTAAAGCTATAGAAAAACATTTCCAGCAATATTTTCATCATATTTACGGTAATAACCGCGCACATATGCAGATTTACATCAACAAGTGTATCCCAGCTGTAACCGCTCGTGAGCTCAGCGGGGAATACGCCGCTCATACAACTTTACTGAAGATACCTTACACTTTCCAACAGTGATTAACTGCTCGCTTTCAGTTTGCGTTGTTAATAGCCCTAAGTACAATTTAATTGATTAAAACCGAAAGTTTAAAAACAGCTATTATTGCACACAAGTTTTCAACTTTAACTTCTACGTTTGAACAAAGTAATTTCTAAAGTCTACTGAATGTTAACGTAGTAAGTTACATAATGTTTATCAGTCTTTGGTAATCTAGCAAACAAATTATATTAGAATTGTATGAAATTCTAAATTACCTCATTATTCTCGGTGGAATCCAATTTGGAACGTCGGATATGAATATGTTGTCACTAAACCAGCTTACACTGAGACACATCACGCACTGTTTGAAGACTATTTAAGAACTCATTTTTCAGCTTTCTTTATGTTTCAGGTAGGTACTACAACAACGAAATATTTGGGAATTACTTCTATGGATAACTTTACAGCACATGTGTTTAAACTAAATACGGCTGAAAGATAACACAATTTACGTTCAACTGTTTCAATCTATTTACTGTGATTAAATTTGATGTCTCTCGACTAACCACATCGGTTACGAGGAAATGAGACCTTCGCCATCGTCAGCGAGTCGTCCGTCGTTCACAAATTGAAATATTTATCGTTACCGCCTTGGAAAAAAAAAACTGTGTAATTGGGTCAAATGGCACGACACCGCCTAACGATTTTACGATAAAGTTAGGAAAAGTTTGCGTAAAATCAAGATTTGTTGTGTTTTACTTTTACAATCAATAACAGTATAAGCACTATAAGCTGGGCTGTCGGGGCTGTCTCCTGACAGCGACTGAACGTGACGATGACAGCCGCGCCGCCGGTGACCATGACACCATAAGCTTTGTATGGACACTCCCACACCAGCCGATACCAACAATTTTCATTGTACACGTGAGTTATTTTTAGACATTCTGTCCAGTAGACGGGTCAAGCTTATCCGGGATGACAAATATTTAACTTGGTTCAGTAATTTATTAGACAAGCATCCTATGTGTACATGCGAATCAAGCAAAACCCATTCTTTTCTGGATAATCATGGCCATACTGTCGGCGACTAAACGGTCGACGCTGTGGTCATGAATAAAGTAGTGGTATCGACTGGTGTGCGCGGCCTCACCCTGGAATAATTTACACACATGACACCCACTGCCCCGCTGCCGCCGTACCTCATATTTAGCTATTTTTGGAACTTTAATTCACCCACTGACATCCTTGACGATACTAGGTATTGATTCAATAAATGCTGCAACGCAAATTCAACAGCTGTTGAAATTCAAGGTTCCATCACTAAGAATATGAAATATGGAGGGTTAGTCGGTATTGTTGTTTTACTTTAGCGTAGTTTTCTCCCTATAAATAACTGGCTGTTCTGTTTGTTACATCTGAAGTAAACAGGTGCAAGTTATGAATAACTGAGCAGAGAGTTATACAACGATTGAACTCTAATTAATTACGAACGTTCTCGGAATTAACCTGAATTCTAGCGCGGTAGCAGGCTAATTTATTAGTGCTCCAGTTAGGTCGTGGAGTCGTGGCAGCTTCTAAATAATGCAATTAGTGTTGCATTCAGAGCACTTACATGATGCGTAGTGCTGCTGGGGCTGCTGGCGGGCGAGTGCCTGCGCGCGGGCAGAGGGGCGGGCAGCGGCGCAGGCGGGTGCGAGGGAGGCAGCGCCTTGCCCAGCGCGGCCGCCCCGCCCTGCCCAAACAGCCGCAGCACCTGCTCCGGCGAGATCGGCCGCTTCTTGCCGTTCGCCGCGCTCAGGTGGTTCGTACTGTTCCTCAAGCTCGTTGCTCCGGCTACACACAAAATAATACAGTTTAAACAGTCCTGAATTTCATATTTACAGTTAGGTATAGTATAAGAAGCTAGCAAGTTCAAGTTATCTGTTTGCTGACCAGATCAGACCTCTACAGAAAAGGCACCCATTGGGTATCATAATGGCTTCTAATCAATATCATAAGAATCACCTGCACTATTAGCAATGGTAGTGGAGCCGAGGTAGGGCGCCCGGGACAGCTTGCCCGCGTAGTGGTGCGAGTACGAGGTGTGGTGGCCGTGCGAGGAGGCCGGGCGCTCCACGATGGTGTACGAGGTGCCTGGCGGCGAGTAGTACACCCCGCCCCGCGCCCTCCCCCGCGCGTCCTCCGCCTCGTAGCTTGTGTGTCGGTTGTCCTGCAACCACTGCTTGCTTACAACAGAACCCAAGACTATAGAAAGACTGGATCAGTTTGATCACCTTCACAGCAAGTGAATAGACAAGTCCCCAAAAGGGTCCAAAGGTCGATCGATAACATCAACCATGCATCCACCGATCAGATCGATCCAGTTTCGTTAATGGCAGCCGGATTACGTTCATCAATCGATCGATAACTAATTATCAATCGCAATATTCAATCTAGTTGCATTTGAACTCAACGTAAAACAAACAAGAACTTAAAACATGTTCAAAAATATTTGAAAAGTCAACTACGTAAACTGAATTAGAAATTACAACAACACATTGTTAAATTGAAATATTTTCAGACATAGTTACTCTAAAAAGTTAAAAGAACAATTCGTTTAACTTTTTAGAGCAACTATGCAGTTTTAAAGTTGAATTGTTACTGCAATTATTGGTACCCATTTTAACGCTGGACTTCATGTTAAAGTAGTATTTAAATATTGAAATGGTGGCAAGGAGCCAAGAGTCTGCCTCAGAAAGTAAAGTTGGGCAAAAAGTTCACAAGCTAGGTATTGGCTGCGTTCGCCACTGCGTAAGATTTAGAATTATGCACTTTTCTAAGTTGAGTTGCGAGACTTTCCAGAAATACAAGTGGAAATTCAAGAATTTCTTTTCAGTCAAGCACTGAAGGAAGTGGCAAAAATCTTAAAGTAGTATAGAGGTATGAGGAACAAGGTGTAAAGTTCACCCCATTGCATCCTCTATAGAAAAGGGTGGATCCTCCAACCAGACGGTTGTTGTGTCTGGTGGGCTACTGCCCGACGGTTGATGTCAGGATGTTGTATATATGCCAGTCGCGCGGTAAACTCTGCTTGCGCGGTGCAGGATTTGTGTGACATCAGGTATTTGATGCGTAGTTCGCGTGTGGCGTTATAGATAGTAAAAGTTACGCACAGTAATAATACCTAAACGTTTTACAATACTGTTCACACAATTTTTTTGAGACTGTACTAAATGAAATGTTAGTGTTACATAGCTGCAGGTAATAAAAACAGTGTCCAACCCAATTGAGAGGTTTCGGACAAAAGCAGTGCAATAAAGAGCAACCGCTCGCGACCGACATACAGTGACCTGTTTAGACTTATTTATCTGAAGCCACGTCCATTTGTAGTATTTTATAGGTACCTACTACATAATATAATGGCGAAATACCGTAAATTGGACGACATTTATCTTTATGGGGGTTGCGCTAAGGTAACCCACGAAATTAAAATTTTCTTGAGTTTTTTGCAATTTGCAGGTCTGTGTCAGGTTGTATGTTGATTAAAATATGATTCGCGGCCGTAACAGATATGGCTTTCGAATCAACAATACCACTAACTCACTTCGTAGAATTCTATGAAGGATTCTATGAACTTAGAGAGTTGTATTCGTAGGATTCTATGAACTTAGAGAGTTGTATTCGTAGGATTCTATGAACTTAGAGAGTTGTATTGCTGATTCTAATTATTATAATTTTGTAAAATCATAGTTGTTACGGCTGCGAATCATATTTTAATCAACATACAACCTGACACAGACCTGCAAATTGCAAAAAACTGAAGAATATTTTAATTTCGCGGGCTACCTTAGCGCATCCCCCTTAAGGTAAAGGGGGATGTAATAACTCAATATATTGAAGGGAACTTGGAAAACTGTAGTTGTTACACATACATGGAAAAAAGGCCATCCGATTGCATCCCTTCCTTCTTTTTTAACGTAGTTGCGTCGTCGGTTGAAAATTGTTCCATTCAGCCATGGAAGTAATGGAAGCTACATATCTCATTTGTCTTATTATGTACATTGTTCAGGGTATAATTAAATTAGCTAGAGAAACTCCGCAGACGAGATAGGTTCTGATATCTAAACATTATAAAACGAACTAAACTACCAGCGGTCAAACCCCAAAAAAATAATCATGAAATCATATTTTTATGGGTTATCGTTAAATTCAGGGTGTATTTTTAAGATGGGGCAGTAAGGGCAGCTACCTTAACCGTGTAGTTCATTTTTGGCCAGTCTTCATTGTAGCGGTCTATCTATCCATCATAAAAAACTAAGTTGGAGTATACTTTCTTACGAAATGTATGGGAAAAGATTTTTTTCCGATTTATGACTTTTCTAGTACTCAAACCTCAGATAACCCAATAGAGGTTTGACCCTTATAAGAAAGAGGATCGAATGGTATAAAAAAAGATTTTGTAAAAATTGCTAATTTTCCTGCTGACTCTACATTTTTTTCAAAATTTGTGAATGTCGATCAAAATTTCTCAAAAAGTTAAGGACAGTCTCTTAAGATCGTTTTCTTGTAGATACAACGGTTAGGGTAGCTGCCCTTACTGCCCCATCTCAAAAATCCACCCCGTATATCCATCACAACTGTAGAGTTTTGCTAGTTAATTTAATTGAACCCTGTATTAGTTGACAACTATCTCGTGACACATAGCAACTAGCTATGTGTCACGAGATAGTTGTGTACCTGATGGCTCCTGGAGTGCCGGGCGAGGTGATGCGCGGGCGGGTGCTGCGGCGTGGCGGAGCGTGTCCAGCCGTAGCCCTGGTTGTAGGGCGGGGGCCAGCGCGCGCCGAACTCGGCCAGCTCCGAGCCCTCGCCCGCCTCCCCCGACCTCATGCCGGGGGTCACGATGCTTTCTAGAACAACGACAACAGAAAATTACGTATGTCGCTTAAGGAAAACGTGCACAAGAAAAATAATCAAGATTTCGTTACGACAATTTATTTAGTTTACCACCAAAGGTCTCAAGATACAGTAAAAATTGCAAATCATACAAACAAGATGTCAAACCCACGACGGTTTGCTTATAAGTTTCGTAAAATGAAACTTTCTAAAGTGTATTAAAATATTGCTTATGAAAACAACCAACAGAATCCTTAGAAACTTTAAAGAAATATACCGGACTATAAAGCTCAGCACTGCGAGCTATACAGTATAGTCCGGTATATTTATTTTCCTTCCGTTATAAAATATTACTGTTCACTTCGCGGACAGAATTCACTAGAAGAGTTGCTAAATTTGGAGCTAGGTTCTCGGAAGGTGAAAAAATTGTTGGTAGGAAGCCTAATTCGCAGTACTACCGTTCTAGGTAATTTAGCGAAGGAAGTAGTGAGCGTAACACCTGGGCGCGGTCCAATTTATGAGACCGTCGACTCGAGCTTCGATCGTGAACCACGACATACATTTTTCATGGACACTTTTGTAGGTTCATTCATTGTGTGTGTTCAATTATTTACAAGCCGTTGCCAAGAGTAGTTTTGCATTTTAGAGACACAAATGTCTTAAATGAACTAAATTCTTTGACGGCTTTTTTACCCTGAGCTGGAGTCAAAGAAACTGTATAGGTTCTTTATTTTTAGTATGTACATAGTTCTATACCTAGGCACTTAGTTCTGAAACTCGGTACGGTAGCTATATTAAGAAAGAAAGAAAACTCGTTTATTTGCGGGAAAAATGACGCAAAGATTTTTTCTTTGCGTCATTTTCGTCACAGGAACTAGAAAAAAAAATGGCCAAGTGCGTGTCGGATCACGCACAATGAAGGGTTCCGTAGTTAGGATGCATTTATCCCAAAATCAAACTTAATATTGTAGTTGGAAAACACGTTCTCCCATACGATACGATACGATATACGCCACGATCAATTTTCCAAATACTATCGATTTTTGGACTTTTTTGCTTTACTTGTGCTGTGAGGCCTTGCTTTTTACCAAATTTCATGATTATAGGTCAACGGGAAAGTACCCTATAGGTTTTGATTTGTTTGCCTACCTATCAAAATATGTTGCATAAATTGCCGTATTTTTTTTATTGCGTTGACTTAGAAGCTTGATTTTTTTAGACCTCCAAGGGACCGTAGATCTACGTATTTCATATTAATTTCAACTTGATACCTTCTCGCGTTCCTAAGAAAAAGTTTCTGGACAGACTGACAGACAGACACATGGACAACGAAGTGATCCTATAAGTGTTCCGTTTTTTTCTTTTTGCGGTACGGAACCCTAAAAACAAGAACATGTTGGGAGAAAATGTGCGTCACATCCTCGCAAAACGGCCATCGCACAGCATAATGCTGTGACCCTATGCGAAATAGAGCCACATCGCTTATCTTCTTGTATATCACGTCATTGCAGTACCAGTAAACTTTCAGAACTGCCATTAGTTTCTCATTTTCAGGACGCTTTCTTCAGCCATCAAGTGAGCGAAACATAAAGCTTTATGTGGCTCTTAAAGTTTGCCACACCATAATGAGTTGCGGCGGCAGTTTTTACTTGAAAGCGATTGCGGTAACAACCCTTTGATGAGGAGACGTGGTCTGCTGTCGTGTTTTATTACTGTGAGTTTAAAGAGTAGATTACCATTATGTTTTTATGTTGACATGACATTCATGTTGACACGATCGGGGTAATGGTCCACGTTTGAGGACTGACTCCAAAATACAAGCCCATAAATCAAAAATAAATAAATACTTTAACTATGTAACAAATTCTTGTGAATGCTGTCATTTGTGACAATAAACTATTTTACATATTACTTACTTTACTTTATGTATCATCCAGTGTTTGGAATGATTTAAAATTAATCATCTTGGATTACATAATTATCATAGGTAATATTAGTCTATGATTCATAGATTTAATACTCAATACATAATTTAAAAACTAACAGACTTAAAATTAAAATAATAATATGTACAGATGGCTACACATCAAGCTATACATTTCCAGTATAAGCTGATCTGGCATTGTGTAGGATTTCCGTACAATGGAAAGGTCCGCGTATACTGGAAATGTATCAAAAGGCTGTTAGCATTGCCACGTTGTATGCTGATTCTTTGGCCAAAAAATAGGCCGGCCCTCAGGTCACGTGAGGAGTCGATCAACCGCTTGGCAAAGTCTCTAAAAACGTCTTTCAACCCAGCTCGAATACTCAATACTCAATATATTTATTGCTTCCACATGTGAACTTGGTTTTACAAATATGATCATTGTGGACCCTGTCGGGCACAGCAAAAGTATGAAAGAGGAAGAGGGCGTTTATTTCACTACTCAGTAGTTAAATATCAAGTAATAATTAACTGAGCTTTTAAAATACAAATAAAAGTTATGAATTAAGTTGCACGGTTCCATTGGTTCTATCGTGACCTGTGAAGAGAAGTCGCAAGAAACTCTAATTATATTTAATAATAATATACTTAATCAGCGTCGTTTGCTTCATCTCTTCGTAGGCCGCTATAACGATCCGTCGTTGGAGATAATTGCTCTTATCACACACACGAGAAGGTATTATCAATGTGTAATTGCCACTTCCATGGTCTACCTAATAAATGCTTCTAACGCCATGATGTTGGAAATTATTGCAGATTAGCTTCTGCCCGTGACTTCTTGTCGTGAAATTTCTTGTTTTCATATACAAAATTATTTTTAGTATATGCGAAACCTGAATATAAATGCCTATGGCATTAAGTCCGCCTCTGTACATTTGTGAGCTTGAAGTATTAAATAAATAAATAAATATTATAGTTTGTTCAGAATAAGTAACTGAATCGATGTCAATATATTTTACACCATGTTATATTTTGTCCCAAAAATATTTAAGTGTGATGGAAAATTTTATTACCATTTAATTACTTACAATACAATCGCCGTACAGTTAGGTACCTACTGCCAAATTATTATCAATGCGCGCAAGACGACCCTGGGGACGCGGGGGCGCCGTTAGCATGTTTTTGTACGGACAACCCGGTAACATAACGACCTTATAACTTTGTGATTTATCATGATACAGTTTTGAAATTTTGTACATAGATTCTTTACATAAACATATACTAAAAACTCATATATTACGCGTATATACACGCATATCCTAAAAATAACGTTGTATAATAATCTTATGACACTCGGCGATACTGTAGCTTCCAATTTGTGAAATCATTTTTAGAATCCGATCAGTATTTCTAAAGATTACCGCCTTCAACCAAACTCAAAATTTTTGCCTCTATAATATTAACAAGATAAACAAGTATAATGTACAGTTAGGTATACCCAGGTAGTACGGTCAAAAACAAAAGTCCATTAACAACGACCCTTTTACATACGTGTCGTAACATTTACATAAAATATTTGATAAGCTGCTTTTTAGCTTTTCGTAAAAGAGTGAATATTCTTTAAATTTTACTTCAGTTCCGATTTTAATTTAAAAAACCGGACTAGTGCGTGTCGGTCCATGCACAATGAAGGGTTTCGTAGTTGGGGTGAATTTATCCCAAGAACTAACTTAACTTTGTAGTTGAAAAAATGTTCTCCCATACATCGATATAGATCACGGTTAATTCTACTACTGCAAATGAAAATTTGTATCGCAAAAAAAGTTTTTATGTGATTCAACTATAAATTTACGATTTTCGGACTTTTTCCTTTAGTGTTGCTGTGCGTCCTTGCATCTTGTGAAAATTTCATGATTCTAGGTCAACGGGAAGCACCCTATAGGTTTTGATTTATTTGTGAGTATCAAAATATGTCGCATATTTTTTAATTGCGTTGACTTAGAAGCTTTATTTTTTTAGAACTCCAAGGGACCGTAGACCTACGTATTTGATATTAACTTCAACTTAATACATATACATGTTCCTTAGAAAAAGGGTATTGACAGACAGACGGACAACGAAGTGATCCTAAAAATCTCAATAAATCAAAATAAAAAATAAACTTTTTTGTTATCCGATATTTGTGGCTGACCGACAAAATACACTCATGAATGAGTAAAATACCATAGGTACTTAAAAACATCGGAGCAACAATAACTACTTTATCTTTGTCAAACTTCTGTCATGAGACCGAAAGTCCTTTAACGGGGAATACCTACAGTACATCTATATCGTAAACTGTCATAAAGTCGGTAATGAGGGCTTAAGTACAAAATAAGCTTCCGACCATTGGGCGCGATGTCCGGTGGAGTGGCGGTCCACTTCCGGTCACCCCAGCCGCGGCCCTTTGGACGCACGCTTGTTTATTCGCCATTTATACACCAAATCTAACTAAACACCCTCCGAATTACATGTAACGCGATAAACCGCTTACGATGTAATTTATAACCTTTAATTAGAGTATATTTCTGGGTGGTGGTGTGGCGCGAATGGATAGAATAAGAAATAAGTATAAAAGAGGAAGTTTGAAAGTGGCAGTGACTGAAAAGTTGTGTGGAAATCGGTTGTCATGGTATGGGCATGTGATGTGGAGGAACGAGGAAAATGTAGTGAGGAAAATTTTGAATATGAATGTGGATGGCTATAAGAGTAGGTGAAGGCCAAAGAAAAAAAGAAAGATGATATGGCTAGAAACTTCTTATATTCTCGCCCCCTGTTACATGAGAGTTGAACGAACATAGCTGGTAAAATGTGGGTGTATACTGTAGGTAAAAAAGAAAAGAAAAGAAAGAAAGAAAAATTGTTTATTCTGCACAAACAAAACGCACATTTCAAAAATATAAACATAATTAAAATACACACATACAAAGTAGCCAAAACCCTCGTATCCAATACACTAAAAATTTTGACAATCATTACCGTTGGTTGCGATTGGTTGATGTCAGGGCCAGGGACCAAAGACAATTTATATTGCGTTTACTAATACAACACACACCACAACACACACAACAGGTACAACTCTGCCTAACCCTTTGGGGAGTATAGGCGTGATATTCTGTTATATTATCCGTACTAATCCTTACTTCCTTCCTAACCAATATTATAAATGCGAAAGTAAGTTTGTTTGTTACCTTTTCACGCCTAAACCACTAAACCCATCATCCTGAAATTTTGCATATACGCTGTCAGGTGTACAGAAACGCACACAGGGTACATTTCATCCTGAAAAAAAGTACTGTTCTCGAGGAAAACAACATTATCGTTCTTATGAGAATAGACGGCGCCACGTGTCTTTCGAATCATGATTGAATTATATTATCGGGCAAGCAGAGTACAACCCGAAATGATTGTCAAATTCTAAATTACCGCGAGCGAAACCGCGGGCAAAAGCTAGTATATTATAAATGCGAAAGTGAGTTTGTTTGTTTGTTACGCCTTCGCGCTAAAACGGCTGAACGGATTTAGTCGAAATTTGGCACATGGGTAGACCTTGATCTGGATTAGGACTAAGATTACTTTTTATCCCGATATGCGATCGAGACTTATGCGGGTCAAATGGCGCAGCTAGCATACTTATTATTCGACAGGCCTCGTTGGTCATCTAGTGATTGCAAACGCGACTGCTGAGCGCGGCATGTCTTTCTGTCAGGAATTTCTCAGTAGCGACCTGTATTTGCGTCCTAGGACCTAAACATATAACTGGTGAAATGTGTGTGTTCGAGGCATACGAGTACAGGCTTACTAAATACAGTTGTGTGGCCTTAGCAAGTCTGATAAATGTGATGGTCACTCGAGGCGCAGATTAATAGAGGTGTATCTGACCGCGTTACTATAGTTTATGCAGTTGACACTGCATCATGGGCTGGCATTTATTATCAGGGCTTTTTTTTTGGGTAGGAATTTATCAAATAACTTCTGAGCCCACGCCCAGAGCGAGAGAAGTTATTTGAGATCGCAGACTTTTACTGACTAAAACCCACCCGTGTTCCTTCCGTTGCCTATGTGCCAGGGCCACGATATCCCTGTCGCACAAACTCGCAACCCTGGCAGGGTCAGGGTTCCCTGAGAAAGTAAATTTTAAGTTAACAAAGTAGGTTTCCTTCGGAAATAACATGTGTTAGGTAAGCTATGACAAGAACAAAAATGTTTTTTTTATTGGTAGGTAACTTACGTATACGCGACATTATGCTGACCATAACAAGAGATGGAATTTCTCATTTATATGGTCATTGAATGTCAGACTAGTCTACCGTGGCATGATTCTCGTTAACTTATTATATTTCTGACATAAGTGTAGTAAGATCCAATAAATATTCCAGTCGTGTGCTTGCGGAGCTAATTATTGCGGGTTTTTTTTATTGTTCCCAGCACAATGTTCTCTGCCATTTCCTCTGTCATCAGCCAAACGGCAGCTAATTATACGTAAACTACATCTCCAAAAGGAAGAAGCTCGCTGCCATTTTAATTACAATATTATTACAAAATTATAAGCTTTACATTAAAATACTGGCCAGTCCCAGTCACAAAAAAAAATACAAAGCCATATTATCATGAAAAAGAAATAAAGAAAAAGAAATATTTTATGGCCTTTCATAATTAATTTGACTGAAAACAGCCAGTATTTATCACATAATTCGCAATTTACTGAAAAGGTTTCACTAAAATTGAACCTACTTTGTTTCCCCAAAATTAAATACTTCCACCTAAGAATTGGCAACTCACACGGCTCCTATTTACAATTGCCCACTTTGGCCCATTTTCAATTGCACCTATCAGCTGAATTATAAACGACTTTCTGGTTAGTAAACAAGAAATGAATAAATACATGTGAAATTCTACGTAATTATTCTTTTGTTCGTTGTTATGAACACACGGATATTTTACAGTATGTATTTACATATATTTCTATACTAACACATTCTGTACCTATGCCATAAAATAATAAGATTCTAGATCTAGGGAATCGAATGGATATAATAATTAAAGTATGTTCGATTTTGATAATTAAACAGTTCATAAAATTCCTGTCATCGAATCACTTTTTTATCAAAAAAAAATACTCTCTCCTGTTTGACCAATATGGAGAGCATTGCAGTGGCAAACATAACATGACGTCGTCAGTTGATGAACCGGTAACCAAACGCTGGTCCGTTGCATAATGTCTGCACTGCAGTCACATGATACATATCTAATTGAATAATATAAAATGCATGATACGATAAAATGGACGTAACTTGTGCCCATACCTTTTGTACGAATTTAATAAACAATAACTAAAGAAATCTATTTGATTTTATTTTTATAATTTTATTTTTCTTTAATGGCCAACCAACAACTGTCAATAGTTGAATCTAAGGTGAGTGGAACAATTTCCTACAGGTTAGAGTGTATTCCCGTTGTCCCCGTTTGCCATATCCCCGTCACGGGGACAGCGGGACTTGATTTTTTTTTTCCCGTTGTCCCCTTATCGTACGAAGTAAACCTTTTTTTAATCGAAATAGCTAGGTTAGGTTAGGTTAGAACTGTGACCACACAACGCACGAGCCGAGCGAGCGAAGCGGGCGGTGCCGCGGCAGCGGCCGGTGAGTGCCAGAAACATATTTTTGAATGTAAAACCAAACCACGGGGACAACGGGAAGTATTTTTAAATATTTAATTAAAGCACCGCTGTCCCCGTAGGACGTGGACAACAGGAATACACGCAGGTTAGCACCATATAAACATATTAGGTGTTCCACAAGCACTAAACTATAAAATTAATATTTATTAACTAAAATTAGCAAGTTTAAATTAAAATTACGTAATGGAATATAATTGAGGAATTATATTTGAGTGAAAGAATGTTCTATGTATTGTCCACTCCGTC
This sequence comes from Tiliacea aurago, assembly GCA_948098905.1. Classification (NCBI taxonomy): domain Eukaryota; kingdom Metazoa; phylum Arthropoda; class Insecta; order Lepidoptera; family Noctuidae; genus Tiliacea; species Tiliacea aurago. The sequence continues at coordinate 19,824,595 of OX402581.1, read as the reverse complement.
CGTTCTCTAAGACTCAAATAGAAAATAAAACTAGCCTTCCTTATGCGTGACCTTTTGCCTTATATATTATCACATTGTGTCTACTACATTATAAAAAGAACCTTGAGGAACCTAAGAATGACCCGTAAATATAGCCGAGTTACGAATAATCGAGGCTACGGCTAAGGCTTTGACTGCCTATACAAAGGTTGTGAGTTCAAAACCCCATTGAACTTGTAGTGAACTTGAACATTTTGTTCGTAGAGGGTGCTACGACTGCTACGGTGGCTACGAAAGCTACGAGTAATTGTGTTATTTGATTTATGAAAATATCTACATAAAAAACGGAAATAAATGTATCTAGATGATTAGGAGTTAATTGATTAAATCAATAATTACTCCAGCTTACAAAACCAATACAATTTTATTCTGTCCACGTTATTTCCTCATCTGGAACTAAAAACCCTTCCAAAACAATTCAACAGTTGAAAACAATAAAACTACTTAGTCTTAAATATTATTGAAAGAGATTGGCCAAACGGATGCAATTTGTTTCTGATAATTTATCTCGGCAAGTTCCAAGGATAGACGGATGAGTCCCTGGCTCGGGGCCAACCCCGCGCGACCGCCAACTGACTCGCATCCTACAACTTTATATCAGTTTTATGTCGTGCCACTTCATGTCTAATACATTTTTACTGCCGGTGGAACATTTCAAGATACCCATACAACAGAATTCATTATACTTTATAACCTTTTCCGAAGAATTCTTGATAAGAATTTGCATATTCTTTTCAGGTACGACGAATGATGTTTCCACTATTGCGGGAAATTCCGCTAAGTACGTTCAAACTACAATAGTTTATCATGTAATCTAATATAAAATTCCTTTATGCATTCTCAATATTTTTTTAGGATTTATTTAATAACAACTGTCAATACCCAACAAGGCGGCTTTCTTTGCAACATTGGACAAAATCATATTAAGGAAACTATATCTGTATGATTTAAGAGATAAATATGGTATCTACATCGATCTACTCGCAAAACCCACAAACATATTTGTTCATCCATAAAACATTCACACACTCGTATCGTAAACAAAACTGCTGAGCATCGCACCCTAATTACGCCTATGCGTAAAAAACCTTTTAGACCTGCCGAAAGTACTCGTACTACCGTGAAATTCACTTTTTTAAAGAACGAAGTTCACCCGCTCTTTTGGGAGTTAAGCACTGTGTGCCTTATAAATTCAATTCTGCAGTAGCTCTCGCGAAAATAGCCTCGCAGATTTTTTACAATTTGCCTACTACAGTGAAAATATAAGACTTTATCTGGTGTTAAAGTAACTGCGTGCCATAGCTTAGGGGTAGGTTCAGTATCGATAAACCTCCCAGGAAAAATAAAATAATTAAAACATAAACAAAAAATGTTATTACTTAAATATGAAAAAAAAAATAAGTCTCTTCGTACTTTTAAAACGGGCTTAGGACCTGGAAATAAAATAATTTTAAATCTAAAAGATTGCTATTTTAAGTTAGTAGGTACTAAATTAGGTTGATCTTGCAATATTTTTTTTGTGTTATCATTTTTGTTTTTTTTTTATTATTTTTTTCCTGGGTTACTTTATCGATACTGAACCTACACCTAAGCTATGGTACGCAGTTACTTTAACACCTTCTATAATTCACCTAGAAAAGAAAAACAAAATACAATAGGCATTTATTTCTTTTCAGCCGAGAATAAGGAATTACCTTATTCGAAAACTTTTTACTTTGGACTGTTGTGTCATGAGAACTTTTTAACCAACCTACTTGCGTTGAGTCACTTGGGTAAGTTGAAAGTCTCTTGCCAGCTACAAGTAGCTAAAATAAATTCACTAAGAATCGTACTGAACCATTGCTTTAGGTACCTACTCTATTATTAGGTTAACAAGAAAAAGCTTGATACATATAAGCTTTTGCCCGCGGCGTGCCGGATATTATCCCACGGTAAAGTACCACCGGGATATAAAGTATCCTATAATAATAATAATAAATCCATTTATTTTCAGGCAACACAGGCCTATAGACAAATCTTCTTCTTCTTCTTCTTCTTAGCCGTTAACTTCATTTCTGCTTAATCTTAACTGTTGACCACTCGATGCACTATGCTCTTTCAAGTGATTCTGTCCTCAGCGGTCTTAATAGCCTTGGATACTGGTTGGCCAGTGAGCTTCTTTACCAGGTCAGTGGTCTTTTCCCGTCGACCTGGCCAACAACCATCAGCTTCTCTAAGCTGTCAGGGTTACGCCGAGCGATGTGACCAAAATATTTAAGGATTCGCTGAAAACAGGTAGCGGACCGCCTTGTGGTTATTCCGAGCTCCTCTAGGATGGATATGTTAGTACGTCGTGCGGTCCATGGTTCATGGATAAATAATACCTTAACCTAAACATATATATTTTTATTGTAAACAAAACAAAACGAAACAACCACCACACCACAACAACAGATTAGGACAACTATGTCCTAAGCTAGATCATAGTCTACCAATATGACAAATTTATCCAAAACTGTTCAGCTGTTTTAGTGTGAAAGCGTAACAAACAAACGAAAAAACTCACTTTCGCGTTTATAATTTAATATTAGTAGGATTGAATAAGGCCAAATGAGGCCAAACACTTTTGTTACTCCTAATTTTATAAGCTTAGAATGTGAAACGTTTACTTTTCTGAAGTGAGCATCGTAATGATTATATCTCTCGAAGCCTTACGAGAGGCACCCTGAAACTTTGCCGAAAAAAGGCAACGAATATTATCCTAGAAACTTTTATCTTAAAGTTATGTACTTATAAAAAAGAAAGTCTTAAGGATTTTTTATTTTTATGAGTCCCTACTTTGAATGCTGTTTTACTAGTAGGTACTTTTACTCTTAAACTGATCAACTTTTACATAGACACATGTTTCTAAAAGTAGGTGACACCTACCCTTGCACTTTTACGTTCAGTTATCTTATATTTACTTACCTCTTTCATTGACTTGAATGTACCCTGGCGGCTGAAAAATGTCATGCTCCCATCAAAATGGTTGAGCTGAATGGTGCTGATCTATGCGTCATGTTCGTGAACGGCTGCCGTCAGTAGGGACTGGTCGTCTCTTAGCTGCCACGGCTTATTTTAATTTTTCATTTGTTATCTTTTTCTTACGAACGCTTTTAATGTGCACGTCTTTCTACATCGTTCACTTATGTATAATTTCAACATGAATGATGTAACCAATTTTTTTTTTTTTTTTAGTTTCTTTGCCAGTTCTTCTCCATCTCCATAGTAACCTACGACGCTTTGGAATGGGAATCTAGCTTCATATTTCTGACTGACCGACCCCTTGGCAATTTAAAAGCGCCTGTAATTGGTTTATTTGAAATAAATGCTTTGAGTTTGAGTTTGACTGCGTGTCCTAGTTACAAACCTACAGGTGCCCTTGGGAGTCGTACAGGACAACTAACGGATTGTACCGAAGGGACAGAGAGCAGTGTCCAGATGTAATGTAATAATACCACACTGCAATAAACGACCCGAACCGTGCCAAGCATGTGATTATGACAATAAGTAGCTCTCTCGGGGAAAGACTTATGGCAGAAACGTTATTACGAGAACACACGTTAAACGTTTAAGGTTTTTCATAAGAGGTAATTAATTATAGCTTTGTTTGGGTATCGTGGATCGAATTTCGCACCAACTCCTCTGTACGCTAAGGCAACAAAAAGCATCTGTCTGTTCTGGTCCACAACGCGCATCCTCAAATACTTTGGGCAAGTCTCGAGGCGTGAGGGTAAATCTTTAAAGCGCTTTATCGTGCAGGGAGTGGAGGGCGCTAGACCACGCGGACGCTCACCCATGAGATGGACTTACCAAAACCGCATTGGCCGATCCCTTGTATGAGTGCCCTAAAAACATCTAAAATCGGAGTAGATGGCGAAAAACCATGAGGCGAATCACAACAGCTCCTGGACATGAAACTACATGAAGACCACGACCGCTCTGACAAAAGAGCGAAGAAGAAGAAGATTTAATTGTAGAGCAATATTGTGCGGTATGTCTAATTAAACACAATATCACGCCTGTATTTCCCAAAGGGTTAGGTAGAAGTAAACCTATTATTATATTATTTATTTATTTATACGTTTACAAAAAAACTTTACATACGGACTTTGCCCCGCAAAACCGTTTTAACGGTTTGTCTGTGGGAATAGAACAAAGTTTTACAATTTTTGTTTATTATTATTACTGCACTTAAATTTCACTAACTGCACCTATAAAGTTACTAACAATTATCTAATCTAATGAATTATATCTTTTAAAACATACCTAATCACTTATCTGCTCTTCCCCAACAATTTGCAAACCATTTACCTAAGAACTTTACTTCCTGACTTCTTATATTACACCTACAACAACACTAGGTAATTTCTATGACACAAAGATTACAATCGGCGCACAAATGAAATAGGCAATTCTATATTTCTCCAATTTTTAACCCACCTATATAAGTCTTATTTTATTATATATATATAAATATATATATAAAGGCTTACGCCTTACAATATTGCTCTACAATTAAATTGTGGACACTGCTCTCTGTCCCTTCGGTACAATCCGTTAGTTGTCCTGTACGACTCCCAAGGGCACCTGTAGGTTTGTAACTAGGACACGCAGTCAAACTCAAACTCAAAGCATTTATTTCAAATAAACCAATTACAGGCGCTTTTAAATTGCCAAGGGGTCGGTCAGTCAGAAATATGAAGCTAGATTCCCATTCCAAAGCGTCGTAGGTTACTATGGAGATGGAGAAGAACTGGCAAAAAAACTCAAAAAAAAAAAAAAAATTGGTTACATCATTCATGTTGAAATTATACATAAGTGAACGATGTAGAAAGACGTGCACATTAAAAGCGTAAATAAATAAGACTTATATAGGTGGTCGGTATTAATGCTGTCTATGTGTTTAGTTAGTAATAACTAAACACATAGACAGCATTAATACCCAGTCTTTAAATCAAAAAAATCTTGCATGTATCTCAATTATAGGATAGCACAGCACTAAGTCTTGTTTAAAGTCAATAAGACCCAAAATAGTTTAATTGAATTTTAGAAGACGTTTAGGTCTAAACGAGCGAATTTCCAGTCTTATCGCTGAACACAGAAATAACCGCCGAACGGTTCCGAAATAATTGTAAAAATGGGACCACTGAAAGCACCCTAATAACAGCCAAGTGAAAATACGCTGTTCATGTAATGTGAATAACTAAAGCACTTATGTACAATACAATTATAACAGCTTATTGGTTGTTATTGTACATTTGGAGTCCGTCACTCCAATATTGTTTTACTTTATCGACTCTAGTCATTTAAAAAAACCGGTCAAGAGCGAGTCGGACTCGCGCACCGAGGGTTCCGTGCGAATATATGATGTTGATGATTTCTGAAAAACTGTGCTATTTAGAGACATCGTTTTATTTTTCCTGTAATCTTTACATTAACTTCTATCACATAGAATAATTTTAGATTTTCATCTATGCAAACTTCGGAGATAAGGGGGGGGACGGTATTTTTTTTTACATTTTTCATGAAAAGTCGGATATTATGTTGCCTAAAACAATATGTTTGAAAATGTGCAAACAACGTTCTTTCATATGATACCCCACATACCCTAGTAGCCCCACTTCAAATTTTTAAGACCCTCTTTCAGTCCCTTTTGCAATAAAGTTTTTTTTTTTTTTCTTTCTTGTTTGCAAAATAGTTGGGCAAATGTCATCTAAAACTATTCTAAATTTTAAGTTGATAGCTTTAGTAGTTCTTGAGATATCCAGGTGTGACAGACAGACAGACAGACAGACTTAGTCTCACCATTAGGGTTCCTTTTTACCATTTTGATACGGAACCCTAAAAACCCAACTAAACTCCAGAAGGTAAGCTATCTTAGCACTTTACCGATCGCACTTGAAAACATATCTACAGATTATATACTAAACCTTTACCTTACGTTACCTGCACATACGAGTACATACTTTTTGTAACGTAAAAACGTGTTTACAGCAATAGATTTGAGCGAGCCACTGACTCGGAAAACAAGCTGGAACAGACAACCAAATGGAAAATTTGCCTACAACCGCCACCAGACACCAGTGAACTGAACTGAGCCACTAGCCGGATTTGCCACTAAATTATTCCGTTGTTTTCAAACTATAGAGATTTATTATATCCACAAAAAATATCGAATGGATATTCGGCTTTCATATGACAATATATTTTTGGCAAATACAAAGAGTATATATGTAACATCCATTGTTCTATTTATACCTGAAACCCATTCAACAAAACCATTTCCTAATGGACCGGATATAGCCAATAAAAGAGCGTTTGAATTTGCGTAAGTTGTTTTCCAGAGACGCAACATGTAACAAAAGGGTACGCGTCTCGGTATCGTAAATTAAGTATCTGCGTATCGATAATTTCTTCCAAGGATCCGCCCTTGGAAGCTTTCGTAAGATATCTTGAATTATGGTATTTCTTATGTCTATTGGGGACAAACTCGCAACCCTGGCCGTCTCCTTAATATGTAAATTAAGGAGACGGCCAGGGTTGCAAGTTTGTCCGAAAGGGATATCGTGGCCCTGGCACACAGGCAACGGAAGGAACACGGGTGGGTTTTAGTCAGTCAAAGTCTGACACCTAAATAATGACACCGAAATAACTACTCCCGCTCTGGGTGACCCACCCAGAGCGGGAGAAGTTTTGATAATTTCAAACACAAAAAAAAAAAAGGGGACGATAATGGACTTTTAATGATGTTATACTGAAGATCACGTCTAAACGAGTAGTTTTAATGATTTGAAAAAAAAATATGATAAATTAGAGCATTTTCTCAATAATTTAATATGTGAATATTTTAGATTATGTTTATATTACATGTTATGTCTAACGCGATAAAAAACTGAGAATGGTGCAAAATCTACCAAGCGTATTTTTCTGAAACCTTCACCAATTTAAAGATAATTTAATTATTGATCTTTTAGTATACGCGTTTTATTAAAATACCTTTTGTTTTGTGTATAATAAATTAATAATGCGTCAAATTGGGGACAGCGCTCCTTGATGGGCGAGTCCCATTACTGGCTGAACGTACGACGCGTGGCGTGAGCTCAGTACAGAACACGCAAGCTAACCACTCAAGGTCACTGGCATATATCTGCGTCTTAAGTATAAGTCTTACTTCCCCGTCCCCGTCCTCCGTAAAGCAGCGAAACAAATGAATTCCTTTAGAGCAAACAACATTTTTCTATATCTCCTCTATAATAAGTAAGGTTATTCATCATAGTAGGTAACTTTTTATAATGAAGTAATTATACAATATATAAGTAGGCAAGTTAAGCACTTAACACTGCTGTAAAGTGTGAACCTGCATTCAATAAATTGCAATCATTCGTTGAAGTGCAAACATCAAACATGCAATTTACTTGGCTTTAAACTTTATTCGTTGATTGGCATTGTTGTACATATTTACTAGGCACAAACAAGCATTCATTAATACTGCAGAAAGGTACTGCAGCATTCTGAAAATATCATGAACGATTTTTTATATTTTCTGTTTTTCTCTCATTGAAGAAGATGTCTTTTCTTCAGTCCATATATGTTCTTCAACAGCCTGATGTTAAGGTCTTTGGCAAAACTCCAACTTTCAGAACCTATCTGGTCTTTCACATATTCGATAAGGAAGTCTTGTTCAATTTTATTTGTTATCTTCCATATGTTGTAGATGTAGTGGCTTCTACGTGTTTAGATGGTAAGTTTGGTATGGTCGCAAGAATACAGAATTCTTCATATGGATATACAAAAACGTGCAAACCTGCAAACCTTAAAAATCTTATAAATTCTATACTTTATCAGCTGCTGTTATCTATCATCCATGTGACCTATTCAAAGAGAAGCCTAAAATCAATAATATCCAGTTCGAACAACAAGCAGATGAAGATAACGTAGCACTTTGTTTCTTAATGTCATACTCCAAACAATTAATAGCTTTGTTGACATACAGTGGAGCTATCTTTTTTTAGAACAAAACAATATACTTAAAAGACAATGCTTGCGGAGGGCATTTATGACGTCACGGGAGCGGGTGGGTGTCAGGGCGGAGGGTCGGGGGGTCGGGGTTCAAGGGCGCGAATCTAGGTCAATGGGACACGGACGAAGTTGGGCTACCGGATTTACTACGAACACTGGCTCACGGATGACTTACTTCCTGATTGGTTCTGTCATAATATTGCATGCCTATAAATGTCCCTTTAGATTGTCTGTCGAAGATATTGTCTTACTATTTATTGCCCTCAAAGCTAAACTACATAATATTTATCATATCTACTGTATAATATATCAATTCCTTTGTGTCTTACCTACATCAACCCTAAAAATTAGGTATATTCAGGGTTAATTATAAAGGAGCCTATACTTTACGGTCCAGCGGCGTCTATAGAAATTATCCGGTTCAAAGCACAATCTGTGAATATTTTCCACCTGGCCGATAACTGGCCGAAACCCGACACATCAAAAGAACCATTCAATTAGATCAAGAATGCTTTGTAAAAGAATTTACTTTTAATTTAACAAGAATAACTCAGTCATGAAGCTAATCTTGGAAAGGCAAAAGAAAGGAAAGGGAGTCCTTGAAGAACAAAGCGTCCTTCGATCTGATAAAGAAATAACTCACCGGTAATGTAATCATTTGATACGAACTTTTATTAGACGGAAAAATAATTATAGAAATAAACATACTTAGGCCGATAATGGAATGAAAACGGCTAAACGGTTGATAAAAATCTACAAAATTTAAGCCAAGCGAAATAAAACAAAACATTAGTCTCTAAAAGCAAGTAAACTTTAACATGGAACCATTGTTATGTGGCTAATCGACGCGTGATCTTCCGCTAGCGTGTCCGATATTTCCACAAAGCATGTTATTATTTGAGGGAAGGCGCGACCCACCCTTTTCATGCAATTCCACCAATCACAATAAAGCTGATGAAAACACTTCGTAAAGGACTATGAACTGTAGAAAAATATTCTAATCAACTGTTTAGTATTCAGCATTTCCACAATAACAAGAAACTATCTAGACGATAAGACGCAACATCATGTTTAATTATATACCTAATATTAAAATGTTTAAATGTAAAATACTACTCGACTTAGGCGCCGGAAGCAAAAGGGTGCATTTGCACCTCCCTGGCTTCAAAATAAAATAAAAATGTAAAAACACAAAAACCGAAACCGAGACGCCTAGGCCTAATACAATAATAAAGAACTTAGCCTAATTCGAGGCGAAATCATAAAATGTTCCTCTCAATTCTAAAGCTTCTGTGCATTAGTCGACGAAGTACCGAACTCCTATTTCCGAAAATCTAATCGACCCTAAGGCGGTGCTAACATTATCGAACTTGCTTCGCTCACTCTTGTATCCTACTCTATCTTAATTATTTTTTAAGCGTCTTTGTATAAATCGACACAGTTAGTCTTCCTTCTATATGAATCGACAAATTAAGTAAATCCTATCGAATAAATCCATTAGAGGCGGATGCAAAAATTATCGAGCTCGCTTCGCTCGCTCTTGCATCTTTCCTACGTAAATCGCAGGACAAACGATAATCTAAGATATCCGAGGTGAACTGCAAAGATGATCGAGCTTCGTGGAGCTGATGATGCACCCCCCTGAAAATAAACTTGCGGGGCGCCCATGTGACTCGATACAAAATGAGAATAGAGTAAAAACAATTTCCACAAAACAAAACAATCCAGAATAGAATCCAGTCTTCAATCATCACAACAAAATTATAACTCATTTGCTCTAAAAATATTCTCCCTCATAATGTTTCTGTGTATAATAATGCTGTGGATGGCATCATTTTTCATATGAAGTAGACCCAGCCTTGCGACCGGCTGAGAAGCCTTTTATTACGGATAGTGTTCGGTTATTTATAGTTTCAAGGTTTTATATTTTTTCCTTTAGATTCCAGCTACTTTCATCTACCTATTAGATAAAGTAGTAGTTCCAGAACGTAAATAGGACTGCAGAATGTGCAAATTGCGAGTTTCGCACAAGTTATTACAGCCAACTAGGGAGAAATTAAAACTTTGACGTATTTATTAGCAAACTCTTACTGTGAAGTGAGAACCGTATTCGGAATGGTTGTTTTAGCTCAGTGAAAATATAACGTCGCAAACAACCAGCTTGTTTATTGCCATGTGTAAGTTGTGCTTATAGTGCACCTACAAACCTACTCACCAACTCCTACCCCCCCCCATACCTACCCTAGGTAAACCTATAAAACTAAACTATAGCATTTCTTAGCACTACAATGTACACTGGTGTAATCTCTTAGTAGTACATTACGATACAAGTGTACTAGTCACACACTCGGCTCCCATAACGTAATAATACCGGTTCGGGTATAATGATCACTGTATCACTGCGTTTCATACGATTTTTTTCAACACAGTTACGAGGTAAAAAACAGAAGAAATGCCGTAAAGTTAAAGTAGGTTTTGATATCAATATAACTTTTGGCCTAACAGTGCTTTTTAACATGGAATAGATACACCAAAGCGAGCTGGGCTTGTATTTATTTACCAGTTCATTGAAATAAGCCAAAAACACGTGGTACTTCGAAAATGACTGGGCATTTTTGCTATTTTTCCACTGTATGAAAGTTTCGTGGGCCGCTAGGTATTTCTCTACAGATTTTGGTAGCAACAGGCTATATCACTCGGAGTTTCGTGCCTTGATTAGTATTAGTATTTACGGCGGGGTCAAATCTACTTAATGGTCGCGCTAGCGATGCGCGCGCAGGTGTAAATAAAGGCACTAGCAAAACCGCTAAACAGCCTATAAATAAAAAATATAATAAACACAAAATAATGTTTTGAATTCGCAAATTAAGGTTAATATGTAGTGAAAAATATATAATTTCAAATATTTGTTGAAATAATGATAATTTTAACGATTGATTTATCATAATTATGTAACCTAAAAGGTTCTAACTTTTATTATTTTAATAATATTTTTTAAAGTTTTTTTTAAATATTTTGTTAATGTGAGAACGTTATAGGCTTAATAGACTGTACATTTGTAGACCATACCACCGGTACTTTTGACGGGCCTACACTGTACTCTCATATTAACACTGTAATTTGAAAACATTGTAAAAGCCAATAAATTTTTAAAAGAGTAACCGTGGAGTTTCTTGCCGGCTCTTCTCCATAGGAAACGACCAATCGGAACCGTGCACCTAGCTTTTGACGTTACATAAGTGCCCTTAAAGGCATATTTTTTTTTTGTTTATTTATTCACAAAAATATTAATTGTTTTTAGACGACATAAAAAGTCTTTGGGGAGATTGAAAAAATAAATAAAGTAATAAACACTAGTGTGGTAATGTAAAGTAAAAACACGAGTGTATAATAAGCTGAATTATTAACTTAAATGCGTTGCCATAAGAGTCACTTTATAAGCAAGTGTGTTGAAAAATATAATAACAGACAGGATGTACAGTCGTCAGCACATCAAGTTACCACAAACTGTTAAATTTTCTCATTCTATTTTGAACTTAACTATCAACATTTTGAGCTTTAAAATCATTTGGAGAAATTTGACAGTTCGGTATAACCTGATGTGATGGTACTACTCTAGAGACAGCGTTCTCTATGCATTTTAATACCATACTGCAATCGCCAACCCGCCTGCCAAGCGTGGTGATTATGGCAACCCCCCCTCCGTCTTTTGGGGGAGGCCTATGTCCAGCAGTGGACGTCATTCGGCTGACATGATGATGTGCTGGCGACTGTATTACCTACACTTCGCAAATAATGCTGGCTTGGACTAACGACTTGGAATCTTTAACACAGCACATCAATCGTGCCACAAACTACCTACACCGTGTAACGTGCAACATACATTTTATTTTAACATTACGTGTCATACATATTCCGGAAAAAATTACACTCTGTGACAGTAATGGCTGCACGAAAAGGGCATGCCGTTTCGCGATTAAAAAAACAAAAATCCGGTAGCAATAAATACTCTTTTACCCATATTCACATCCGAATCGGAAAGTCCGTTAGCATACAAATGGACTAATTTGCTTCGAGCCGATGAAACAGCCGAAAATAATCGAACAATTCTGTTCCACAGAGGTAGGACGTGACACAGACAACGGACGGCTCGGCACGGCGCCGGCGGGCGGCACGCCCGCGAAATACTGACATGAAAATGAAAATAGCTCTCTACCGCATCTCATTATTTTAATAGGTACTACGAAAAATATTCATTAAAATACTGGAAAGAATACATTCTTCTACCTTTTAGGGTTCCAACAAGAGGACCAGGCCCGGGTCGACGGCGCGTCGTATTCCACGCGCGCTTCAAAGAGTTGTCAGCACCAACTGACGGGGTCCGATAGGGCCAATGCCTGCCAGGGTTGCGAGTTTGTCCGAAAGGGATATCGTGGCCCTGGCACACAGGCAAATGAAGGAATACGGGTGGGTTTTAGTCAGTAAAAGTCTGACACGCCCTCCCGCTCAGCCCAGAGCGGGACAAGTTATTTGATAATTTTCCACCAAAAAAAAAAAAAACTATAGTTTCGCCATGTCCGTCTGTCTGTTTGTTTGTCCCCGGCTTAGCTCAGATACTAAGTACGAGAAAGCTGTGTAATTTGGCATGGGTATACTAATCATGCCAACAAAGAGGTAAAATAAAATTTTGTTGGTTACCTCCTTTGCACGTAAACTGGGGATGATATTTTTTCTCGTCTATGCCATGGTGTGGGGTATCGTTGGATAGACCGTTCAAAAATATTTCGGGTCTGTGTAAATCATTTTTCGATTCAGGGATCCGTGTATGGCAGTAGTATATAGATATAACGAAATTAAAAGGAAACTATCTATAGTACACAGCTAAGTAGGCTTTACAAGTTAACGAATAATAGTGAACCAACTTAAATTGCAGTTGGAGAATTAACCGCGTGACGTATATAGATATAAGGGAAAACATGTTTTTCAACTACAATGTTAAGTATGTTTTTGGGATAAATTCATCCCAACTACGGAACCCTACATTGTGCGTGCTCCGACACGCACTTGACCGGTTTTTAGAAACCGTGTTCACACTGGCATTTTTCTTAAATAATTATTACCGTCTGTCACATATTTTGATCTTAAGAGTTCAAAGCGCTGTATTGCATGCTTAGCAACGGGACCACCACTGCAGTATTTTTGCATGAAATAAAAAAATGTTCATTTAAACAGTTTATACCCGTTGTCCCCGTATGCCATATCCCCGTCACGGGGACAGTGGGACGTGATTAAATTTATTTCCCGTTGTCCCCATAATGTACATTCGGCTAACGGGGACAAATCGAAACAGCTAGGTTAGGTTAGGTTAGAACTTAGAGGACACGGCGCGGCATACGCTGGCAGAGTGTGCCGCTTGGGAGGAGCCACGCCGTGCCCTCATCTCAGGAGTAGGCAGTGACCTATCGCTGCCGGCCGTGGTCGAGTCGATGGCCGGCAGTGAGGAGTCCTGGGACGCGGTGGTGTCTTTCTGCGAAACAGTCGTGTCGCAGAAGGAGGCTGCGGAAAGGGAGCGGGAGATCTCGTCCGCTCACCCGGCCCGCAGCTGGCGCACCGGGCGTCGGCGGAGGGCCGATAACGCCCTCTTCCAGCCCCCATAAATGGGTCCAGGGACGGCGGACTTGGGGACGTCCGCCGCCCCCTATCACATTGGACCCGAGGTGGCGGCGCGTAGTGTTCCATGCGCGCCCCTAGCAGACGTCGCGGGGGGGGTCAGACACCTCACCCCCCCCAGACTTGAGGTGGCCCGCAGAGGCGGGCCGGCACTAGCCGGGGATTGCGGAAGGAATAACAGATCCCAAGATCCCCGGTGCAAGTGTGGGAGGGGAACACTGGGGTGGTTTTTAGTCAGTAAGAGTCTGACAGACCCCTCCGCCCGCCCCAGGGCGGAGGACATCCATGAGGATTTTCCACCCCGTGAACAAAAAAAAAAAAAAAGTTAGAACTGTGACCACACAACGCCGAGCCGAGAGAGCGAAGCGAGCGGTGCCGCGGCAGGGGCCGGCGAGTGCCAGAAACATATTTTTGAATGTAAAACCAAACCACGGGGACAACGGGAAGTATTTTTAAATATTTAATTGAAGTACGGGGACAACGGGAATAAACGATTTAATCGATGTGGCAATAAGAACAGAATACAGTAACGACCCATCATCGTTTGAACAGCTCCCGAGTGCTGTGCAAACAACTAGGTCCTTCAATTTAGTTTATAGTTGAAGAGTGAAAAACAACCTCTCAATGAGAACTGGAGCAGAGTGGGCGGAAACTGACAGCAAACGAGTCAAGTTGAGCGAGAATTTCCTTTAAGCGGGCGCGCAGGCATTGTCTGTGGGCGCTAAACGCTCCCCGCCACCTAACACATTCGTCAAGAGAGCGTTCAGCATACAAAAATATAAAACTATAGAAATACACACGTGGCACACATACACACATTACATTTTTAAATTAGACTTGGGAGTGTTATTTAACTTAATTTTATTAATATTTGCATGCCATTGTATAAGGCAAACGTGATGATCAGTTTTATTCCTCTACTTTTCACATCTCTTGCATGCTGACAATTTGTGTTGCATGTATTGTACTCATGTTTGTGCAAATAAATGATTATCTTATCTTATTATTCAAACTTATTTTTTTTTTTGTCTTAACAATCAAACTTTTTTGTCTCTTTAAAATTTAAACTTTACTTTATGCAATGCCTAAACTTTTGTATTTAAATTTCTTAGTAGGTAGTCCGTTCGCATGTTTTTTATTTATCCTAGTTATACAGGGAAACCTATTATTAGCCATACAATACTGTAATACTTACTCTGTAACATACTGTATGTATCGCTGTTGGTTGCCTAAATAAATAAATAAATAAAGAATAATTTCGCACTGGAAATGATATAATACGGTATTTGACTTGTATCAAAAATATATATGAATTAATGCTTATTTAGACAGGTGTTACTAATAAAGATGATTTGTGAAAAATATTATAAAATCGGTGGAGAAATGTAGAAGTTACGCGCTTTTGAAATTATTCTACTATCCTTGTCACGCAAAACGATCATTGTGCTGAATGCCGCGAAGATACTATGACGTTCCTGTGTTGTGACGACATATCGCAGCAGTGCTGTCTCTGTCTATTCGACTTTGAAACGCATGCAACTTCGGCATTTTTTGTTATATTAAAACATTTTTTTTTACTGAGGCTTATTTTTTATTGGTTTCGAAAAAACTAAATTAAAAAAAATAGTCAAATACCCTATTACTTATTAAGTTCATGATTTTTTGTTTTTTGTTTCAGTGTCGAATTTTCTGCCAGCAGCGTCAAGTTGAGTTCCTGTGTTAGGTATTGAATAACATCAGACGTGCCAACTAGACAGTTAAACCTAGGTAGGTACATACCACTATACATACCTCAGAATAAAGGTGCAATTCCAAGATGGACCGCAGGCCGCAAACTGCAGCTGCAGGTTCAAGCGACACTACTGGTTTCTATGTATCTCTATGAAAATCCTATGTCAACCGCAGCCGCTAGCCGCATTGTCGCCTGCGGTTGCAGTCTGCAGCCCATCTCGGAATTGTACCTTAAGGAATACATACACAGACCATAGACGGCTATCGTGGCCCTGGCACACAGGCAACGGAAAAAACACGGGTGGGCTTTAGTCAGTAAAAGTCTGATACTTCTCCCGCTCCGCCCAGAGCGGGAGAAGTTATTTGACCATTTAATTTCCCACAAAAAAAATCATAGACAACCAAAACAGTAGACAGAAAATTTTCAGCCGATGTTCATCATCATCATCATTTCAGCCGAAAGACGTCCACTGCTGAACATAGGCCTCCCCCAAAGGGGGGGGGGGTTTGCCATAATCACCACGCTTGGCAGGCGGGTTGGCAATCGCAGTATGGTGTTGAGAGAATGCTGCTGCCCATTCTCTAGTCTCTTAGTCGCGTCGTCAGCCGACGTTACCTCTACAAAATAGTATCTTTTCTAGGACACAAATATTACGTGGATAGTTAGGATGGTTTCCACCTACAACAATAGCAGAATTATAACCAAAACTGTTTCAGTTAAAAGTAAATAATAAAAACCGACAATGAAGGGTTCCGTAGTTGAGATAAGTTTATGCCAAGTACAAGATTCTGTAATCTAGAAGTATAGAACTATTTTCTGACTTTTTTTTTCATAATTTTAGGCTCAGTAGTTTCGGAGATAAGGGTGGGGAATGGTCAATTTTGATCTATTTAAATAACTTTTAAAATATGTATGGTCTGCTAGAGTGACAGACGTACAGACAGACACACGAATGATCGTATAAGGGTTCCGTTTTTTCAATCGGACATACGGAACACCAAAAAAACAGACTGAATTATTGATTGAACCGTTTTGCTACTTGAAAGTATCGTGACGGCGTACAAAAGTTATTCCAATGCTTTTCGATGCAAACTGAATGTAGGTTATTGTTCGTTTATGGAAGGCACAAAGACTTTCGTTCAAGTAAGCGTGTTTCCTGTGATTTACGAGCCCGAACTCTCCAATGAAAAGCTATTGTTTATTCAATTAAATGCGCGTTACAGGTTTAACGGCACTCATTGTCGGAATAGAAGTGGTTCTGTACATCTAAGTTTAAATTCTATTTCAACCTTAAAAAATATCTCACTGTTCTTAACATTCCATCATTCAACATTCAGTATTTAACCGTGACATGGTTGCGGTCACGGTTGAAATACACTTATAGCCTTATAAGCTAAATACATAGGTATACTTTCACTCCTCTTGCTCAAAAGTCAGTCATTTTAGCGTACTAGAGCGGGGCTAAAATAGCATATCTTCCTCCTCCTCGTATATAATGGGTAATTTTAGCCCCTTGTACAAAAATCTATTATAACACATTTAATCATAACTGGCGAAATGTGGGTGTTGTTGGTACACCTCTGCCTTACCATTTAGGTATTACAGGCGTGATATTACTTATGTTATAAAGTACAATAACATAAATCTATTATCTACTAAATGTTATAATCCCTCATGATAACATCGTACGATAACGTTCACACACAACGCTCATTTACAACTTAGCAATCGAAAATTGAACTTGCATTATCATCTTCGGGGAAACTCATTGGTATTCCTTCCACAATCAAATATTCCATCTACGCGCTGAATTCACTTACAGGCACATAGGAACACTGAGGAATGCAAAATACCTTCTATCCTCTTACTCTACACTTAGCTGCAGGTTCGCGGAA
This sequence comes from Tiliacea aurago, assembly GCA_948098905.1. Lineage (NCBI taxonomy): Eukaryota > Metazoa > Arthropoda > Insecta > Lepidoptera > Noctuidae > Tiliacea > Tiliacea aurago. The sequence goes on along the minus strand of OX402581.1, from coordinate 19,807,219 downwards.
AATCGATGAGATAGTTCAGGAACAAAGAAATTCTTCGAATATAATAATTAAGTAGTTCCTAATACTCGTATGTGCGGACTTGCCTGTCATGTCGTGTCATGAACACTTGGCAGGGTCTTTGCGGCTTTTTTGGGGAAATAATGTACAGTGAGAGTATGTTGCTCTTTACATCTTTGGAAGTAAAACAAATAAATTTACGTTTTTTATGCTACGTCGTCTATTTTTTGTTCAAGCCAATTCAAATTAAAAACACTTGAAGAATCCGAATGAGACTAATTGAATAAAATAATTCTTAAAAAGTGGCTTTAGTTAGTAATACTTAAGGACTGGTTAATCACACTAATATTATAAAGGCGGAAGTTTGTGACGGTGTGTGTTTGTTACTTATTCACGCTCAAACGGCTGGACCAATTTTGATAAAATTTTGTATGGAGGTAGCTGACGCCCTGGATTAACAGATAGGCTAATTTTTATCCCGATATTCCTACGAGATCGAAACTTACGCGGGTGAAACCGCGGGGTGCAGCTAGTTTTACATATAATACACATAAGATTTAGCACCGACGTGAACCTGAATACGAAACGAGTTCGCGTGTCAAAAGACCTTTAAATATTTCCGTTTAAAGTTATGTTTTTATTGCTTGGGTGTATACTTAAATATTTTAGTAAATGTAAAATTGCTCAATATTTTCAAGTACCTAAGTAACTGTTAAACGCTAATATTAATATAATTATCCTAGAATTTATAAAGGTTCGCTCATCGATCATTGCGCGGCCATATTTTATTATGATAGCAGACTCTTACCAAACTTTTCACTTTATCTTTACATTAATTTCAATTTTTTTTTTCAGAAATTAACGTAACTATTTTTAGCTTACATTAGCAGCTGGTTTTATACATACATCTTTTATTATAATAGCAGAGTCTTAATAACAATCAAACTTTTCACTTTAACTTTTACATTAATATATTGTTTTCTAGAAATAATCGTAATTATGTTCAGATTACATTAGCAGCCGGTTTTATAAATATATCTTTTATTATGTTAGCCGACTCTTAATAACAACCAAACTTTTCACTTATCATTTTTTTTTTGAAACTTAACTATTTTTAGGTTACATTAGCAACCGATTTTATACATAAATCTTTTATTATGATAGCAGACTCTTAATAACAACCAAACTTTTCACTTTAACTTTACATTAATTTCTATTTTTTTTTTTTTTACAGAATTTAACGTACCTAACTATTTTTAGATTACATTAGCAGCCGGTTTTATACATAAATACTTCTTTTTTTTTTTTGTCTGTATTCGAAGTAACACGACTGCCTCGTTGGTCTAGTAATCGTGTTGTGGGTCCTGGGTTCGATTCCCGGGTCGGGCAAACTGTCATTAGCGTTTTCCATCTGAAATTTCTCAGTAGGAGCCCAGAGTCTGGATTTGTGCCCGATTAATGGCAATAGGCTCGCCCCCTATCACATGGCACTTAAACATAACTGGTGAAATATGGGTTTACTATTAGCACACCTCAGCCTAACCCTTTGGGGAATTCGGGCGTGATGTTATGTTATGTTATTCAAATAATATCTGTAGTATATCTAGTGGTACGTGGAGGTGGAGAGCCCTTGAGCAAACATGAAAATCCTCTTTGGCTCGCTCAGCGGGCGAGTGTGTCGGGGTTTACAACGGGTGCACATTCCACGGGCATCGTAAAAGAGCCTGAAGGTAAGGGCTAGTAAATTTTTACTACTCGAACACAAATCGCATAAAAAAGTCAAATAAGCCTGTCTAGAGAGTTTATGGCATAAGAAACGACACTAGAAAACTAATTTAGTTTCGATTAAACAATTACAGCATTCCTTTTATTGTTTTTCATTTAGTTTTCCCATAATTCATAGGTTATATGGCTCGGATATTCTTTAGGAACGCTGACAAGCTAAATTGTCGAAAAAATTTGTCGTTCTGTTGTTCAATTAGCCCAAATGAATAGTAATCCCATAACGTCTCTTATAACGCTCTCTTTCGTCATTGGTTTACTATCAATAATCTCAAATTGAATGTCAGTAAAACAAATGCCATTTTATTTAGGATGACGTCGTCGGGAAACAAAAAATTGACATAGTATTGAATGAAAATACGATAACATTGGTAGACAGCGTATTTATTGTATTGTGTTTTTATAAGTTTTTACAAAATTTATGTTATGTACCTATCTACTAATTAATGTAACTCAACAGAAAACCAACATTATGTTTTGCAGTGCCCTGACAGGGTTCATGAACTAAAGCCGACAGTAATTTATTGTAAAACGTGTGATGTGCATGAGGTCAAATTAATAAATAATAAATTCTTAGGTATTGACATTGACGAAAGCCTAAAAGGGAAAAAAGAATTGACAGCTATAGAAAGTTCAATAAGCTCGGCTTGCTATGCCCTAAGAAGTCTTCAAGATGTGATCGCTATTAAGCAATTAAAAGTGGTACTATAATATATATAGTAGTAATACTCGCATAGAGTCAAAGCTTAGGTACAGTATCACTCTATGGGGAGATAGCGTACAATATAAATACAGCTTTCATTATACAAAAAAGGCCAATAAGAACCATGGTGAGAATTCCACAGTGGGTATCGTGTAAGGAGTACTTTAAAGAACTTCAGATACAGATTTGTTTGTATATTTTAGTTCTAATCAGGAATCTTATGAAACAGCTGCAGAATTTCGAAAACCAGAAGAAAGAAGTAAGCGGGAAGCTACTAGGCGAAGGGACTTACAAAATAAGATAGGTACAACCTCATTTAAAAGTAGTGAGTCATGCTGCAGGTTATCAACCAATTAAACTGTTTAATAAACTACCGTTCAAGTCATTATACAACTTAAATCAATTTAAGCAGCAGTTAAAATCATTTTTGATAGAATAGTGCTATTACACCCTTGATGAGTTTATCTGTGATACATACAACTAGACTTTAATTATTATTATACTATTTTCATTGACATTATATTTTTTATTTTTCACATTGTGTAGTGGGTGAATCTGATTGAATTTGTTTTATATTCTTTATCTGTGACATATTATTCATAACATCGCTATTTTTATTGACATTAGATTATATTTTTGACATAATATGTAATGGTGGAATCTTTAGTTTATTTGTTTTGATGTCATTTTTAGATTTATTTTTTGACCTTTAGCATAATAACAGCGAATTTCAAATGTTTTACTTTTTAATTTCTTATTTGGTTACTGTTATAATAATGATTTATATTGTAATTACTATTTTTTATAATATTTTATATAATTTATAATATAATGTAAAAATTGTTACAGAAATAAATAAACTTCTCTCTGTACCTACGTCCGAATTTTTAAGTAAAGCCAAAGGCTATGTTAGTCAATTTGATTTCTGAGACTGGACCCTATTAAGCAGATCCAACCAGCAATTTATCGAAAACCGAGTTATAATAATAGTAAGAATCTACACATCGAACTTTATATACGCAGTAAAGATCCAAGCAGTCTCATCACTTTCACCAAACAAACCTCTAAAACACTACATGTACCAAAACACATTTAGCGTTTAATAAAAAAAACAAAAAAGATACATGACTCTTGGATCTCAAAAAAATGAAATGTATTTTTTTTTTTAAACCTAAACAGATTTAAACCTTTCCGCAAAATATTTTTCTCAATCACTTTTAATGTGAAGTAAACCAAGCGCCAAATACTTACGTATATTAATATGACCACCCAACGTTGCAGCAAATAAGCATGAAGTTTTTAGAATCGGGACATAGCTTTTTGCCGAACGATACAGATTTCGGTGAAGTGGAAAATGCGTTGAAGTACCAACAAAGAGTGTATTCGCCTAGGACTACATAAATGTCATGAGAACCAGCAAAAAACGTATGCCTCTTCAAGTTCACCGCATGGAACCAACAGGTTTTCTTAGTTCACGTCCTCTGGAGAATATTGTAACTAACAGAAAAAAAACATTCTGGAGAAAAAGTAAAAGAAATTTTGCTAAAAAGGAGGCGATGTTTTCTTTCTTTATGCGGTACAGTCAAGATGATTCTTTTGTCGAAGTAGATTTGAAAAAAAATCCGTGGTAGAGCACGCTTCATATCAAAAAATCTTTTGGCCTCATGGTAAGATGATACCACAAGCTAAGTTGAACGACATCAGAAGCATTTGATACCGACTTCCCGAGCAATGATCAACCGTTCTACAAAAAAATTACTGGTGACAGTAGTCTAGAATATGATGTAGACGGATTTTCGGGGGAACCTGATTTTGAACTTGAAGACAACTTCAAAATCAGGTTCCCCCGAAAATCCGCCCCGAAGATCCGTCGATCTTAGGATCGCAATCTACTTCCACAGTAGATTGCGATCCTAAGATCGATGTAGATTTAGATCTTGATTAATTGTACGGACTTTTACTTTATTATGTAGGTTTCAACTAAAATTAAAACTTACGGATTCTCGCGTTTTATTTGCTTTCACAATGATCTATTTAAGCTGAAATTTCGGACACTATTTACGATCCTTTGTCGCGGGGCAAGTGTCCGAAAACTCCCGGGCTACATAATAAAGTAAAAGTAACTAAAAATAGTAGATTGTTATACAAGGGACTAAAATGACCCATTATAAACGAGGTAGTTTACCGAGTTATAATGGGTTTTTAGCGCCGTGCGCACTATACTTTTCACTACGATTGCGAGAAAATAAAATATGGATTATTGACATAAACACCTTGACGGCAATAGATTGAACATTATTTATTTTCCTTTTTCTTCCATCTGCAAATACGGATGTCCATTCTCACTAGATGATATTTTCACTGTTGTAAAATAAATTACGGTCACCAATTCAATTTGTAATTAGAGAAAAAAAATCTAAAGATTTCGCGCCAATGCCTTTTTAGGGTTCCGTAGTAAACAAGGAACCCTTATAGATTCGCCATGTCCGTCTGTCTGTCTGTCTGTCCGTCTGTCCCCAGCTTAGCTCAGAGACGCTTAGTCCTAGAAAACTGTAATTTGGCATGGGTATACATATTAATTATGCCAAAAAAATGGTAAAATAAAATTATGAAAAACATTTTTTTTTAGGGTACCTCCCTTACACGTGAAATGGGGATGATATTTTTTTTTCTCGTCTATTCCATGGTGTGGGGTATCGTTGGATAGGCCGTTCAAAAATATTGTGGGTTTGCCAAAACCATTTTTCAATTAAGGGATCCGTTTGCGTAATATTAAGCTTTAAAGTGCTAGTTTTTGTTAGAGTCAAGTGTCCCCCCCCCCTGCCAGCTAAATGGTTGGTTTTAAATATGTGAAAAATTTTATGGCAATAGTATATATAACGAAATTAAAAGGAAAACTATCACAGCTAAGTAGGCTTCACAAGTTAACGAGTAATAGTCGACCAACTTAAATTTGCAGTTGGAGAATTGACCGTAACGTATATCGATGTATGGGAGAGCATGTTTTTCAACTACAATGTTAAGTTTGTTTTTGGGATAAATTCATCCCAATACGGAACCCTTCATTGTGCGTGCTCCGACATGCACTTGGCCGGTTTTTTTTATTTAACCAAGCACGCAATCATGGAACATTTATACTCCTACACCTACGGCGAGGCCGCAACACAACGCACGCATTCTACCCAAGAGTACGCCGCTTATAGTACCATTTTCAAAAATAAAATGTTCTTCTTTTTTACGAAATAGTAATAAGTCGAGTCTTTATTCATGATTATTTTACTTAAGAGGGCGTACAACGGTCCACTAGCGCCACTCCTTTAAAAAAATATTAGGTCGTGACTGAGAAGGAATTATGAATAACGGCTAGTAGGGACCCTCGGTAAGTGTGTCTAGAATTTTCTAATACCTTTTATAAAGTTTCATAATGAGACACGGAGCAACAAAATACGATCTAGAGAAAGTGGCCGTTTTTCTTTAGATCGTATCGATCGATCGAAAAGTAACACAATGTTGGTTGGATCTTGTCTGCTTAACACGGTCCTTCAGAAGCTTCTTTACCTTACATCTGGAATCGTAGAACTTGTGACAATAAAAGCTAGTTTATTTATATTTATTTATTTAGACTTCTCGCACACAATAAGACAGAGATTTATTTATAAACGTTACTTAAAGTTAAGTAATGATTAGCGACTGTTTAACCATACATTTTTGACGTTTAAACGTCTCTTAACTTTAAACAATGTTTATAAATAAAGGGCTTAATGCCTTAGGCATTCTCTACCCGTCAACCTAGTTACAGATCTAGTTTCTAAAACAACAACAAGTAACATTTTAATATGCTGTATAGAAATGTTATGTCAACTTTAGTTTGCAGGTATACGATCAAGGATACATGCTATTGTTATAGCTTCACCTTAAATCAACTTGTTTTCAAATAAGTGTTTGTGTGTGTAGCAACTGTGAAATAAAACTGTTTCTTACGAAATAAACAGTCGCCACATTCGAGCCATTAGCGAAGTTCCATTTTATACGACATTATTTTCAGCCATATATCCTGCACAAAGATATAAATATGTCTAGATAGACAGTCAAAGCTGTGAACTCATCGAAAAAAATTGCGTCCAACTGTTGGCCGCAAAATGGACGCACACAAGAATAACACAATGACATGGCGCGAGTGTAAGACGTAGCTGTCACGCACACCAGCATAACAAAGTTGACCTGTTTGTTTTAGTTCTTTTGCAGCGCGACACTCTATCTAGATATATAAATAACAAGTAACAATACATTTGTACATAAGTACAGAAATGTGAGTAAATCATAACAATTCGGAAACATTTACTGCTGAACAAGGTTTCCTAATAGACCGTAAGAACGAGCGGTCGTCGCAGGGAATATTGCCATAATCAGCACGCTTGACAAACATTGTGCGCGCAATATATTGTTATTAGTGTTTAGGGGAAAGCTGCTACCCATCGTCTCACCATTATTATTATAGTCACCTTTTACGACACCCACGGGAGCCATATTCTTTGTCAGAAAAGACGCGACAAATGAAATAAAAACGAAATTATTTGAGTCTTCATTTGCCAAAATAAAAGGAATACTAATGATTTCTTCTTCAAATCTTCATTTCTCATTCTTGGAAAGTACACTTGAAGTTACCTGATCAAAGATATGAAAACGATTTTCCCTGCTGTCAAAATATTTAAAAACTATGCAAGCCATGTCCCAACTTTTTATACAGTCACTCTGTTAAATCGCAGCGTAAAATCGTAATTGAAAAATATTATCAACAATTTTGTAATATGACTTTAAACTTAAAATTTACTTTTCATTTCTCATACTCGGAAAGTAGTGCTAGTTTGATCCGAGTAGCGGGTGGAAGACGCCTTGGGCGGGAAAGACTCGTAGTAATTGCTTCACTCTATAGGGGGGGAATGAATTTTCAAAACTGAACTTTATTTGGTTAGGTAGGCTACGAAAAATTTGACATACCTAATTAAAAAAAAATATCGATAAAAATAAAATTCTGCGGTCTTGTGAGTGTTGTTTATACAGCCAGTGTGAATTAAAAAAAAAAAAAATTGTGGGACGACCCGCGGCGGTGACGCGGTGTGTTCCATATTTAAAATTTTAAAAAGACTATAATATCATTTGGCGGGCGGCATACAACTCTGTAAGCTGCACCGAAATTCAAATTCTCGGTTTTATACTTAGACTACCTAATATTTGATTATTAATAAAAATTTGTTCAAGCGTTTCTGAAATATTGACCCCAGATTCGGTTAATGACGAGGCAAATACAGTAATCGAAAATCTTTTGCCAGAAATTTCTAAGGAAAGATATTTAAATACATGCAATGATTTTATGAAATGGCGAGCAAACGAGACGATAAAATATTATATTTTAGAAAAACAATTTTTTTTTACTTTACGTATATTCGAAATGAAAAGTAGAGTGTAAAGCACGGGTGGAAGTCACCAATTCCTTTCGACCCTTGTATAACAATCTACTATTTCACAAAATTATTATTTAATGTACAGTTTGTTTTTGTTTGAGCTAAATATTTACCATCATCAATGATAAATAACATAATACTGGCTGGTAGAATGCCACGAAAAAGAAACAAAAAAGGCGGGAAAGCGGCAATTTGATATTCAGTTGTTTTGTCGAGTGCTCAAGATATTTGTATAAAACGAGTTCATCAGATTCAGATAAAGATTTAACGCCTGATTTCCTTAGAGAAGAGGCTAAAACAGTAGTGGAAATCCTTTTACCACCAAAATCAAAAGAAAGATAGGTACTTAAAATTTTACGATGTTTTTGGCGCGCTCAAAATATTTGATTTTCAATTTTTTTTTTTATGACTTTAAATAAAAAAAAACATCTATGATCATTATTGCATGTACGAAGAGTTCATTTTAGCTTGGCTACTTTACGTTTATCCCTGCAATTCGGGGAATAGACTAATCTGCCATCTGTAGTACTGTCCTGTCAAACAAATCGTTTATTGGGACGCATACTTTGGCATTTTCATACAAATAGCTATCTGTTGTAGGTGATACACCCTCCCATCAGTAGATAGCGTGGGCCGGTAAGATTCCATAATGTCTCATAGATTATTGGGACGTTAAAACCATCGATAGATATATTTTTCTATCTCCAGTAAGCCAAAACTGGTGATAATCAGGTTATTGGGTTCGGCCGTTAGTGAATAATCTACTATTAACGCGATAATGCTATAATTTCCTAATTTTGAATTGTTATAATTTCCTAACCTATTGCTATTAATACACCATACGGAAAATAAATAAGCTTATTACACAGCTACACTTACGAAAAATATACTCTTGTCCCGTATTTTAGGTTCTAGTAAGAAGGAAAGCGTTTATTCCGAAATTTACCTAAGCCTTAACTATAAGTTTTGGTGACCTGCCAATTTTCTCAGGTGAGCGTATCCAACTTCATTAATTTTAATAACATGTAATTTAATAAACAACAGTTAATTGAAATGTTCACAAGCTCATACCCGGGATTTCACTCACGTAGCTGTGAGTCAAAACAGAGGATAATTTATATCCCTGTTTAATTAACATGGCTCACAGAGTTACGATGATGAAATTAAATAAATCCGCAAGATATTTTACTGCTACCGTTTTTTTATATAAAAACGTAGTAAAACGGAAAGCGTTTTCTCATTTTCTGGTGAAGTATCGTTGTGGGTGCAGTATCGTTAATGAAAATGTAGCTAGCAAGCGATTTCAATGAGCCCGCATCTGACGCAACTACGCAAGTTCTCAAGGAGGATCAACTTGACATGTATAGGTACCTACCTAGATATTATGCTGGCACTTGTGCTAGTTGATAAAACGGTACGAAATATTTGACTATATTCCGTTGGTTTAGGTAGATAAATAAAGGTAAACAAAAAAAACCACGTGACGTGACAGCTGTGAAGTAACCGACTAAACGTAATAACTGTCACTTCAGTTGTCATGCTACTTCATAGATATGCTTTTCAATTTAGCAACGTTATAGTTCGTCGACATTTTGAGAACCTGTATTTTTGGGGTCTTTACAATAGACAGATTACAAAATATTATAGTATTATTATTAATAAATTAAAAAATGGTGCTCAAGCAGTTACATCAACGAAGAGTAAGTAGGTACGCCCTCCCCCCCCCCTCCCCCTTTTTACGATTTGTTTACCTTTATTTAACTACCTAAACCAATGGAGTATAGGTAGTTAGACCGATACTAAGTCTTTCTATTTATTTATTTATTTTATTATAATCGGGAAACTTACAGCTAACGTAGGTATACAGTGTGCTACGAGTATTTGCAGATATCTATTGTAACATCTTACGAAACCGAAATGAAGAAGCACAGCAAACGTCTTGTAATATTTTGCTGAGTGAGGTGTACATGTCCAAAACCATTTAATAACTATTTCTTTTTTGCTTTAGCATTGTTATTTATTCCATAGAAGTAAAAAATCATAATAATAATAATTATGATGTTTGCATAAACAATTTATCAATTCCTAGACAATATTAATTTTACAAGATGTATCAATACCTAGACGCTGCTAGTTTTGCTTGTAACACATAACTTTTTATAACGTGTTCTGAAAGAATGTATCCACATATTTGAACGAGGATCTTTTATAATGTAAATATTGGTCCGACACACGACTGCTTTACAATTCTTAGAATAACACTAAGCAGTTGACAAAAAGGCTAAAGAAAATAAATAAGAATGCTAACTTCAAGAATGCTGACAGAATATTTTCTTTTTACATTATTCATCATCATTTCAGCCGAAAGACGTCCATTGCTGGACATCAGTGGCGAATGCACCATATAACACGATTCCTACCGGCTTCCCTTTGGAAGTTCGCATCAACAAATCTACCGCTATTGAAAAATGACACAGTCGATAGTGTCTACTATTCCCAAAAAATATAATTACACTACGGGTATTTAATTCACCATAACATTCAAACAGCAAAAACGCCTATTTTATTAGCTTTGAATTGAAATTGAAATAACAAACACGAAAGTTTTGTCTGTGTAGTGATGTCTCTTTGGTTCTGCTACTTGACGATAGATGGTGTTAAATTCAGTAAAGGAAAGACTTACTTTTAAGTAAATTAATTAATTTTACTATATGTATAAATGAAAGTAAGTTAAAATCGGCTACACTTCGGCTTCTCTCATACAAAAATTGACACCTCGCCGCTGCTGGACATACGAGTAGTTTGCCATAATCGCCACGCTTGGCAGGCGGGTTGGCGATCGCAGTATGGATGCATAGAGAACGCTGCTGCCCATTCTCTAATAAGCTACACACACACACACGTAGCTACATTATTCAAGATGGCGAAATAACTATACTTACTTTGCATGCCTTTGAAGCTAATCGCAGATAAAAATGGCACTCTAAAATAAATTTTAACGGTATCTGCACAGTTAAAATTTACTAATTGTACCATGTTCGGCACGTAACACTATGGTTTCCAAAAACTTGAAAAGATTTGAGTATGTAAGTAAGTAGTTTGAGTGTGTGTATGTTCAATTGGTTAGCGTGATAAGTGTGTAGAGTTGGCTGACAATGAACTGCTTGCCTATGATGACAAGCTACTGCTAAGATAGCTGGTTCGGGATATACCATTATTGAACATAGACCATTGAACATATTAGGTAAAATCACTGCAGTAAGTACCAAACAAGAAATAAAAACAGTAAAGGACCATTATTATTTGTAAGTTCGTCTACTACTATCTCTGCAACTATTCCTTCGGAAGTTTTCCAGTGTTCAGAGAATGTAAGAAAATTACAGACTATTATAGCCCACCTTCCGGTAAAACTCGTTGGAATCGTCTCGGAGACTGCATTTCATATGTATGCACGGTCGTAAGCGATGAGCACTCGGTCTGTTATTACCGAGGGCACAATTGCAAAATTCTTGCTCTTGCAATCTTATTATATTTCCACGCTATTTCTTCACTAATAAAAGGCGTGACCCCATAACCTTTACGTGGGTAGGTATTACCGGAAATAGAAAATGTTGGTACGTACCGGTAAGATCTTCATTTCCGAATCAAAACTGATGTTTGTGACGGTATTCCATAGAGGTACTTTTTATCTGTAAGTATATTCTCATATCTTAGCACGAAAACCGTAGAGAAGCGTTTTATCGACGGAAGAGTAGACAAAAATGACGTTTCCGTGTAGACATAATGCGCACAGCAAAAGAGTGGAACTCTCTACCTGCGTCTGTGTTTCCGAAATCTCTTCAAAGTTACAGTGGACAGGCTTCTTCTGGGTAAGCTCACTCCATCGTCGACTTTGTCTGTGTCATCTCTGCCCTAGACTAAAGTCAAGAGCAAACCTATCCTAAATAAAAAAAAATCAAAAAAGACAATAGAAGGTAGACAAGCGATTTCTATTTAACAGTAGAATAGAAATAAAAACCGTCATGCTAAACCTGCAGTAGGTAAATGAGAGAAACTGTATTTTTCTTTGCTATTGATGTCATACAAATAGAACCTATTATGTAAATAAAGGCACTGAATGAATGTTCTTTGCTGTACCCAAATAAATAACTCTGTACCTACGCTCGACTGCGAACATCTCGGGGGTGTCGTAATATACGACTCTAAGATTGCTTCAGATAGAGAGTAGGTACCCAGCTTACTTACAATATCCCAGTGCCAGCACCAGCCTTCTATTTAAATCAGGGACCGTACAACCCCGGTTAAGAGTTAAGCCTTTCGAAGGGGTAACCCATTCAATGGGTTACCTTTATCATGATGTAACCCATTGAAATGGTTTTATACTAGAAACCCATTGAAAGGGTTACATGATAACCCATTGAATGGGTTTTATACTTGAAACCCAGTGAAAGGGTTACATGATAACCCATTCAATGGGTTCTATACCTACTTGAAACTCAATGAAAAAATCATAATATTATGTTATTTCGATATCCGCCCAGCACGCGTAGCATGATCAATTCTATCTCTATTCTACCCAGGGACCATTTTGGTTACCATTTTAGAAAAACCCTATCGAAAACCCTTTCAATAGAAAGGGTTTTCGATAGGGTTTTTCTAAGCAGTTAATAAAAAAACACTTACGGTGTGGGTAATTTTTAATGGCTTAAATCAAGCCGTTCAAAAGGGTTACCCACACCGTATGGGTTTTTATCGAAAACACTTTCAATAGGTTATAATTAAGCCGTTCTTAAGCCATATCGTATGGGTTTTTGTTTAACCGCTTAGAAAAACCCTATCGAAAACCTTTTCAATGGGTAACCAAAATGGTACCTGATTTAAATCCGTGTGATGATTATCTTAACGACTAGTATCAATCAATCTGCATAGCCTTTTTGCAAAAAATGCGGAGAAATAACTAAGATACATTTTCTCTTAGTTGGCATTAAAATGTTTGGAATCATTATTTATTTATTTACTATAAACAAGATTGCATAAATATATATTTGCCAGAACAAATTTATTTTATTTATATCAACAATGCGACATGTACAGAATAATCACCGGTCTTTGTTACATCATACATGTTTGATTTTACTTCTTCACTTTTTTCTATCAAATAATAATTTAAGTTGATGGTAACAAGCAACTTGTTAGCAATAAACAACTACTGCAAATACTCGACGTACTCTTACGCTCCTCAACTCGATCATACTGGCTCAATATGTGGACCTGTTTACTGATAGACTGAACAAAATTATTGTAAATGTTCACCTCACGCACTGTCATAGAAGTTAAATCATGACATCGACGTAACTAGGCTAGTATTATTAGTATTACTACTATCTAGTATTCAGCACAAGTTAGTGATTATGCAATAATGTTAAGAAATTAAAAAAAAAATTGTAACTTTACGTATATATTACAAAAATGTAACTTCATTGTAGACGCCTTGGGGTGACCTGATACGTCTACAAAATGTTTAAATAAATAATAAAATAACATTCTTAAACTGGCCAACATTTGAGTTAAATTAAATAAGTACCCGTAATTAAATTAATTAATTACTTAGTTGACGGAACTATGATAATTTAACAAAGTTCTCCTAGCTTCAGAAGTCAAGATCTTGTTAGGCTCGTATGGAGTCAAGATGCGTGATCACATTAAACAAGATTTTTGTTAAAGCAAACACGGTTTTTTTCAATGGTGTGGTCGGCTTCCAGTGTAACCGGATGCAGCCGAAGACCCGTATTTTACATGGACCGACTGCCTATCTATCAGTACCCAATTGGGTAATACAATACCATTTGGTAAGACTGGTTGTCAGACTTTGGGGCTTCTGACAACCCGAAACGACTATCAAAGATCCATGAATGACAGCCGGGACCAACGGCTTAATATGCTTTCCGAGGCACGGAGGAGTCTCGGTATGTAAAAATTGTTACCCATCCACGGACCAACCCCGGCAAGCGTAGCTTAACCTGATGGATCGACCCGTGCGGCTACTTATCGACGAGCTCCCCTTAAAGGCTCGTACACACTGGTGCGATATCGCGAGCGCGACAGGCACTGACAAAGAAATTGTGCTACTAGTGTCGCGTTGCGCCTGCGATAGCGCACCAGTCTGTACGAGCCTTAACGATCACCAAACACAAAAAAAAACTTTCAGTTTCAGTCAACTTCAGGCAGCTGAATTGAAGATATTAGAATAGAATAGAATAGAATACTCTTTATTATGTACACCATAAAAGTTACAGATATAAATGTTATGTTGTGTTGTGTTATGTTGTTGTTGTTGTTATTAATTAGTACTTAATAGAAAAATGAAGATGAGCTGGAAAGTTTATGTCTTCAACATGTCTTATTTAGATGAAATTGAAAAACTGTTGTTTCCTGTATTTAAATAATAATTACCTAAAGTATATTCTTTTAAATGATAAATGATTTTTATTTCTGTAAGTAGGTTTGTACAAACACTTTTACACGCGTCAATAATATTTTAAAAACTAGATGAGGTCGGCGTTTCATATCTGACTACTCTGAGAAGAAAGGCCGAAACCAACTCAGAGGTCACAGTCTCTTTTAAAGTCCAGACATAATCTTGGTCAGATCATGTGAAGGCCATGTAGATTGCTGTCTGAAATGGTCTTTTGAGGAAAGAACCACACAGATTGAGTGGACCTGACCAGTCAGTGCACGCATTTGTCAGTAGTCGTGCAGCTCTACTCAGAACTTAAGAGGAGCTTAAATTAACAATTTCAAGTTTTTGCTAACAATGTTCGATAGGTATGAGCCTAAAGTAGGTCGCTGCCTTTACTTAAACACAAAATTATCTAACTACAAGAATATTTCATATTTCAGAGAGCAGGAACTCACAAGTAAATTACACAAGTTTCAAATATTCCGTTAATCTACTTACTTGCACCGCGTAAGCTTGGATCCGCAAGTAAATAGCACATTGTAAGATGCTTGGCGCTCCAAATAGCATAATTACAGTCTGCGTGAATGAGATAATTGTATAATTAGCTGATAACTTGCTGATTAGAGTTTCGTTATGATGATTCGATGCAGGATGTTAATTTGTTGTTTTTGAAGCTAACGATTTTATCAATAAAGCCAATTTCCCATAGTCTTTATTGTAAAGTTGTATAGATGATGATAGAGATGTATAGACTTACTAGAGAATGGGTAGCAGCGTTCTCTATGTATTTTTTAAAACCATTCTGCGATCGCCAATCCGCCTGCCAAGCGTGGCGATTATGGCAAATCCCCGCCTTTTTGGGGAAGGCCTATGTCCAGCAGTGGACGTCTTTCGTCTGAAATGATGATGATGAAGTTCGGAACACCACCTGCTAAACATGGCTATCAATCAGATGGATCAAACAGAGAAATTAACTCTTATCAATGCTTGACACAATGAATGATAGGTGATCACAATGGTTGAAATAAGCAGACACAAGAAGACACTGCTTTCGATATTATTCTTTTTTCACGCCTCTACGGCTATGGTGGGCTTTTTCTCTTTCAGGAACCAGACGAAACAATAAAAGAACCGTTATTTTTACTAATTAGCAGTCCTATTTTATGTCCAAACCCTGATTACCAGGATCGATGAGAACAAAACGTGAGGGGACTGAGTTATTGCACCGTTTTGAGCGACTTGCGTGCACGCCGCGCCCCCGACACGCGAGCCAGCGGCACGCCAAACTATGTCTAATAATGCAGATAAAATAATAAGCTTATTAAAAACGAATATTCATGATTCATTATATATATATATATATGATATCATTGATGAACTAATTATCGGATTCAAAAGTGTAGGGTAAGTTGACCTATTGCCATTTGCCCTCCGCTTTGTACAAACATTCAAAACCTCGTACAGATATCTTCATATTATCATAAACGTAATAAAACCTATAGTAGTAGTAAGATTCATGTAAAACCTCCAAATAAATATCTATAAGTATACCATTTGTATGGTAAACTTACTGAACCCAGAATCCAGCTAACTTAATAAACAAAACACTGGTACGAGCTGCTACGAAAGTGCTACGAAAACACATGTTTGCTAAGAATAGTCAACTAAAGTGTAAGTAATAGGTCATGTACATCTTTTCTGTACGACAGTCTTTAATATCTATGTTATTACTAAAAATATCTTGTAGCTTAGTGGGTGTGCCATAATCAGATTGCGGCAGTCGTAGAGCTTCGCTGTACGGACGGACTTCGGCCGCTCCCACCACACAACTAGCTCAGCAGTATAAATTTGAAGCTACGTCCTAGGGCAATAATCTGGACAATTATGACATAAATGAACTCTGACCTTGATCATGCAATATGGTACATACACGTAGGTTTAAGTACGTCTTTGACCTATTGAACACTTTAGGCTTAAAAGAAAGTTACGTCAAAAAATTAAGATTCAAATTGTTATTTATTTTATAGTGTCACCAAGTTCTCAGTCACGAAAGCAAGAGATGAACTGGCTACATCGAATAGGGATTTAAGTCAAAATAACGCTGGTTCAGCTCACCTTATTATTTCATTTTGTGCGTAACTCTGGCACACCACATGCCGCTGGCCGGTGCTGTCACAAAGGCTTTGTTTTTCACATAACGGGCCGCGGGGCCCTGGAGCTGGTCACGTGGCACGACCACTGCACACCCGGCACTGGAGGAATCGACGCTCGTGTTAAGACGGTAGTGTGGAGGTCGCGCGTGTTGTTGTTGTGAGCCGGGGTCGGCACGGCAAGGTTGTCACAGAGCGAGTGTCGGGGAGCAGCGTGCGAGGCGCACGGGCGGGCGGCGCGGCGCGACTGCGCGGCCGGAGCGCGCGTGTCCGCTCGATACGCTGGCCATGAAATTTTCAGCCGAGCCGCTGTCAACCGGTGGCGGCACGCAGGTGCGCCACCATCACCATGCCCAGATCTTCTCCTACACAGGCCTGGGTTCCTTCGAACTAGTGATTGTCCCTCTAAAACGCATAAAGCAATATAACTTACATTCCTCCCTATGACCTGCCAGCATTTACAACATATTCAAACCCACATGCTAAACGCTTACTTTTTATAATTTCAGTCTAGAACAGTATCAAAGAAATTCTTTGCTAATACCAATAATATTCCAGAAAGTAATATATCCATCCAATCCGATTGAGAAAATCGAAGGTTAGTCAGCAGCCTACATTTTTACGCTGACAATATTTGCCAAGTGCGAATATTATGGCAATATTTCCTAACCATTGCAGGTCAACATTCAAAGAGGCAGAAGAGAATATGAAGACGCTATCTGGCAGAACACCCTCTAATTACAAAGTGCAAGAAACCTCAGAGTAGTAGCGAAGCACTGTATTCCACAAACTCATGTCTGGACGAATTTTTGAACACCCCTCATAGGTGGCACCACTAGGCTTGCCATACGCACGATCAATACCTCGTAGGTACTATCACGCACGCCATCCCATAGGTGTGTAACTTCAACTTTACTAGGCGATTATCACACTGCACCGTGTTCCGTCGCATAGCGCGGGGCGGCCATAGCAAAAAATCACCGTGCGGGACCGCGTCCCGCGCGCAGCGGGCCGAGCACGGGCGTGTCAAGACGTTTGTGACAAGACATGATAAATTATGTCATGTCAATTTGTACTAGCATTTTATGACAAAACAGTTTTATCGCTCAAACTGTGATAAAATGTGTGACTCAAGTCATGTCACAGTAGGCCGTGCTCGCCCCGCAGATTGTGTTTTCTATACAAACTGATAGAATGTTAAATTGCCGCCCCACGCTACGAGACGGAGCGCGGTGCAGTGTGATAATCGCCTAAACTGATCACCAGCTGATCTTACTCACCTACACTTAGACAAATGGCATTCGCTTCGGAGCGATTCTATTACTACAACAGCTATCGTTATTTCACTTTTTGACAACCGTCATCACAATTTTTTTAATTCGAATTCCTTCATACGAGTCGAAAACTAGCGATAACGCTTGTTCAAAAGTGCGACTTGGCTACGCATCTCTATGGAAGTTATCGTTCGACGGTTGCGATTCGTTTCATGGAATCGAATGATGATAACATTGTCTAGCTAATTTCTATTCGTTGACCTATGATCACGTGACATTTCGATAGCTTATGTCAACCCCATACATTTTGTGGCTTTTCTAATAGCGTCATCGCTAATCGAATGTTACTTTGTCTAGGCCCTCTGATATAATTTGCACGCACTCTACACTAATCGTCACTAAATAGGTAACGTTAAATTTAGTTTGGGAACCATCAATAGGCTAGCCCCCTATTACATGGGACTCAAACATAACTGGCGAAATTTAATATGGGTGTACTATAGATACAATTCTGCCTAAAGTCAACGCCATGAGACGAGATAAATTTCATACTTTGGGATTTAAAACTTTAACTGAAATTGCGTATGGTTCAGTTTCCATTGCAACTAAAATTATTTTATGACGTTTAGCGATAATTTCTTCATTCATAAATCAACTTAGATATCTTGAGTTTAAAGTTGATAGTTGTATAATTTGCAATTTTATGTATTTATAGCTTCTCATGACGGTTACTTTAGCCTGCACACCTGCCTGTGGTGATGTAAATTAAAACGATTCATAAAAGGTTTCGTTAACTTTTATTATACGAATATAAACATGTTACAGCGACACTGGTGGAAAACTACAAAATTACACAATACACTTTAATTAGATACAGATATTTACAAAAAAAAATACTACGAATGTCATTCTGAGCTTAAAGGCTTCTACAGACCGGCGCGACTCGCGACGCGACACAAAGGCACCGCTCGTCGCGCGACACGCGGGACCTTGTGTCGCGTCGCGTGTCGCGCCGGTCTTTAGAAGTCTTAATACATAGGGTAGGTAATATAAATACAGTTACAATATAATGCAGTGTAATGAGTTAAATACATTACGAACGATAATATTTAAATAATAATTTATATTAGGCACACCGTGAATCTTATGTTTACCGTATGCGTATGGTCACGTCAAAAGAATTAGTATTCAATACCACGGCGTATAATATAGTAGATATAATATATTGTCTTTAATTAAACGACACCTACTCGTGAATATCGGTACATTTGATCTATGTATGGCTGTAAGTAGGTAGAGCTTAAGATCTACACATTAACTTGTGTGCAAATAATGGAGTTGACACATTGATGTATTAAAATAGGAAGATATTATGGTACGCGCTCCACAACGTGGACCGCATACATTAGGGGAAAAGGACACAATCGACCTTAGTCACAATCGAACTGGCGTTTGTGTAGAACGTAATAGTACAATTATTGATATCTCTTTCCCGCTATAGCCCGCGTAATATGTCTCTCTATTTCGGTTGTCGAGCACATGACGACATCGGGAAATGTAGTTGTGTGGGTGTGTTTACATGAGTCCATTTAATATTTACGTGATGTTAGAGAGTGGCCTATATTCCTATTTTAATATATCAATGAGTTGACATAATGATTATTTTTATAAAATGGCCTTTGATTTGATGCCATTTGCAACAATGAACACATACCTAAAGCGACATTTATTTCTACTGAAACTACAAGACCACTTCAAGGTGATATATTTCAGGGATAAAACAGTTAAGTACCTACAATAAATCGTTCTGTCAGGTAAGGAGATCAGAAATGGAAAATAAAAATCTGTAATTTTTAAAATGGATCCTAATCTGAAAATTTTCTGTAGGTATATTTATCAAAAACATGACTTAATAACGACTGGCGCAGTGAAAGTCTTTTGAATCACTTTGATCCCGATTTTTTACCCTTCTTTACTTTTAAACTCACTCTATAAGTATGAAATACAATACGAAATTCAATTTAAGTATATAAAACATGTTCATATTAAAGCTTCTAAAACGTTATACAAAAGTGGTACAGCACCTTGCTATTAGACGTATATTGCCTTTGGCTCAGTATTATACTACAATATTAATTCATGAGATTCTTATTTACAAAACATTATATACAAACAACAATCCACATATACATAAACAGTTAAATTCACAATACTATGCTAGAGGTGGCATTACAATAAGTTATTTACATGAGTATACAATACAAATATTACATCGTAGACACCGTGAAATGCACGTTAGGAATACTTGGGGACACAGTAAGTTGTAAGTAACGCGTCAACGTTAGGTAGTCGCAAAATGACCAAAGGAACTTCCGAATACAAAGCTATAAGTGTAGCTTCGAAGCGATATGTGATTACATTATGCGTGGGACTTTGGTTGAGTAACCAAGCTGAAATGGAAAGATCCATGAAGCAGAAGTCAAAGATATATAAATATGTCTTGATAGACAGACAAAGCTGTGAACTCGTCGAAAAAAAATGCGTCAAATTGTTGGCCGCAAAATGCACGCATACTAGAATAACACAATGAAGTAGCGCGAGTGTAAGACGTAGCTGTCACGTACACCAGCCTATCAAAGTTGGCCTGTTTGTTATAGTTCTTTTGCAGCGCGACTCTCTATCTAGACATAAATAACCAAAGGCAGAAGTATTATATTTGTCATTTAACAAAAACTTACTTCGTAGATCTACCAAAAATTTTGGAAATTACGGTACAATATTTTTTAACAATAAATGCGAAATTCTTGAAGTCTATTTTATTCCCTGTGTATTAGAGTCCACTCTAGCACCGAACCGTCGCGTCGTCGCTCACCATAGTATAATTACCTGTAGGAGTCCTACAAGCACAACTGTCAAGGGCGCTTGCCGCGAAATTTTCCGTTCACCACCGGTTCTAGCTGCTGCGTCTTGCGCGGGCGCAGTATAAAGTTCAGGTTGTAGGCAGTATTTACTGCATAGTACACGTTCGCGTTAGCAGGCAGCAGCATTTCTGTAACAATGATATTGTTTTATTTATTGTAACAGCAATAAACTACAATTTATACCACGATCTGACTTTAGTGCATGTAATAGTAAGGTTGAACATAAGCATCCTTTACGAAAAAACCGGTCAAGAGCGAGTCGGACTCGCGTACCGAGGGTTCCGTACGTATGACATGACTAGCTTTCGCCCGCGGCTTCGCCCGCGTGGATGTCGTAAAAAAAACAGCTTCTCTATCAGCAGTATTCTCCCAAAACATTTTACCATATCTTAGTTGGAACCAACGTAAGCGTGGTAAGCAGATAGGAGTGCAGTTTGATTTACAACTTTACGGAGCATAATAATATAGATAGCATATAAATACCAACTTCGTTTTGTACATACTTGTTCAATATACGTGTCCTCCATTTCATTTCTTTATTTTTTCTACTGTTTTTGTTCTTAAATAATAATTGATGTATACCAACTTTTGAGTTATTCAAGGTACGCAGTAAAATTCTCAAGAAAACTTATTTACCCGATTATTTCTTATTTATTATTTTATAAGTTATAACCAAATTATTCACCGTAAATCAATCTTGGACCTGAAGAATAGAATTATTCACGTCGTTAAGGTTTTACCGTCGCCGCGTCGGTCTATTTTAAAGATCAATGACGTGTCATCTGCAAATAACACCATATCCGGTTGATTTTGAAGTAATCGGGGTAAATCGTTAATGTAAACTAAAAGGAGGAATGGACCCAATATCGAACCTTGAGGAATGCCCATTGCTTTTTCAGACCCCATAGAGTTCGCTGTTTACTTGAACTCTAACCTTTCTATCTTTCTGGTATGATCTAAGTAAATCAAGAGCTGTATTCCTAATCCCATAGTGTTCTAGTTTCAGCATAAGTGTCTCATGGTTAACGCAATCGAAAGCCTTAGAGAGGTCACAAAAAAAATCCAATGGCATCTTGTGCTTCCTCCCAGGCGTTAGAAATGTTCTTTATTAGGGTGACACCGGCGTCAGTGGTACAACGACCTTTAGTGAAACCGTACTGTTGTTCATGAAAAATGGATTTTTTATTGAAGTGACGTAAAATTTGATTGAGCGTCAACTTTTCAAACACCTTACTGAGAACTGGCAGAATTGACACGGGCCTATAATATTGTTGGGTTCTTTACTATCTCCGGATTTGAACAAAGGAACTACTTTACTGTGTTTCATGAGATCCGGAAAGACTCCTTGGTCCACACTGGTGTTAAATATGAAAGCTAAATAGGGCGCAATGGTTTCGACGACAGATCTACAGACTTTTACAGACATGCCCCATAGATCTTCTGTTGATTTAAAATTAAGATCTTTAAAAGTTTTTATAACAGCCTGGGGGTTTGTATGCTGAAACCTTAGCTCCAAAGGGCGGCGGCATACCTTTACATTCTTTCTAAGTAAGGCAACAGAAAGCGCGGGTGAGGAACTTAAAGTTTCGGGGGGAATATTAGCAAAAAAGTTTTCAAATTCCTGAGCTATTTCTACCTCTGAAGTGATGGGCCCATGTGCAAGTCTCTAAATTAAATTCAGTATTACGCTGTTTTTACCTACCTAATTCATTATTTATTATTTGCCAGGTAGTTTTTATTATATCATCAGCTGATTTTATTTTATTGCTAATATAAACAGGTTTAGCTATTTTGCACACACTTTTAAAGTTTTAGAATATTTTGCAACATATTGATGAAAGCTTATATTATTACCCTGCTTTTACGAATACCTGGAGTCACCCAATCACTAAATACGAACTTTGAGTAAATACTTTTAGTCTTCATTAAATTGCGTGTTTAATAGTGAAAATAACTCGGCGTAGAATTCATGGGTCACAAATATTATTAAATTAACTTAGAATTTATTAAACTAATTAATTTAAATTTATCCATCACCGAATGCAGTTGCAATTTTATGGTATACTTTTATTATAACTGTTAACGAAAGTATAAACTCGAATAAAAAGGCTTTCAAAATAATTAAGAGTTGTCTTTGAAGACTTTTTTGAAGTATTAAATTATGTTCAATTATGTTTTGAGTTCCATCACAAAAGACAACACAAAAGACTTCAACATATCATACTGTTTTTGTTTTAGAAAAAATATTTACGGTTTAAGAGATACACTGCTTTAAAAACCACATTTTTGACCATTTTTAGAAATCTCCGCCTTAAAGAGTAGCCCCACTTCAAATATTTAAGACCCCCTTTCAGTCCCTTTTGCAAAAAAGGGATATTTATTTTTAAATTTTTTCTTGTTTGTAAAATAGTTGGGCAAACGTCGTCTAAAACTTCTTGAGATATCCAGGTGTGACAGACAGACAGACTCAGTCTCACCATATGGGTTCCTTTTTACCATTTTGGTACGGAACCCTAAAAACAAAAAATGTCACACTTTATAATTTACTTAGGTTAGTATTCGTGCCAAGTTTCAGGTTTATTAACTCAAGGAATAAGATTTATTCCCCCTTTTCACCCCTTAAATGTCGAATTTCGAAGAATCCTTTCTTGGCGGATGCCTGCCTATAGTTTCCAACCATAAGCCGAAATATTAGTGATTTTAACTTAAAAAGAACTTTCATTTAAAATAAAAATTTATCCCCTTTTTTACCCCTTAAGGGTTGAAATTCTAACAACACTGTTGCATTAGCTTCCAACCATAACCCTAGATAATATATTTAGTGTTTTTTACTTCGAAAATTAAGGACTTTGATACACAACTTAATCCCCCTTTTTAACCCTTCGGGGTGGAATTATCAAAAACGCTGAGACACGTATAAATTAATTTTCAATCGTCAGCCTATACACTAAATTTGAAAATCCTAACTTCAAAGCTGACGGACTTTCATATAAACTTCCATCCCCTATTTCACCCTCTTAGGGGTAGAATTTCGAAAAACACTTTCTTAGTGGATACCTACTCTTTACAAAGAACACACCCTCCAAATTTCATGTCTCTAGGACCAGCGGTTTAGGCTGTGCGTATATCAGTCAGTCAGTCAGTCAGTCAGTCAGGACTTTGAATTTTATATATATAGATAGATAGATGTTGATGATTTCTGAAAAACTGTGCTATTAGAGACATCATTTTATTTTTCTTGTAATCTTTACATAAACTTCTATCACATTTTTCAGATTTTTATCTATGCAAACTTCGGAGATAAGGGGGGGAACGGTATTTTTTTTTTAATTTTCATCAAAAGTCGGAAACTGTGCTGCCTAAAAAGTAAAAAAAATATTTGAGAATGTGCAAACAGCGCTCTTTCATATGATACCCCACATGCCCTAGTAGCCCCATTTCAATTTTTTAAGACCCCGTTTCAGTCCCTTTTGTAAAAAAGATATATTTTTTTAAATTTCTTTCTTGTTTGCAAAATAGTTGGGCAAACGTCATCTAAAACTATTCTAAATTCAAGTTGATAGCATTAGTAGTTCTTGAGATATCCAGGTGTGACAGACAGAAAGACAGACAGACAGACAGACTTAGTTTCACCACAAGGGTTCCTTTTTACAATTTTAGTACGGAACCCTAAAAACAACAGGGCAATTTAATGAATTAAATAGGTGAGTGTTGAGTAGAACTTATTGTTTATACTCGTAGCATTAAATTATATAAATCTTGTTTCCCTATATTTAAAGTTCACTTTTTACGCAATCGGGTTTTTTTATGTAAGTACTTTTTTTTATATTTTACAATTTTTAGTTACGATTAAATGACGGTAAATTAGGTTATTTACCCACTTATAATCGGGTGATAACGGCCTCTTACTCACTTACTCCAAAAGTTCGTTATAGTTTTTTTATCATTTCTAATTCCAAATTATATTTAAACATAATTTGGAATGTATATATTTTTGTAATCACCTTTTAAAACCCTTCAGTTTGATACGATAGTCTTGGGGTTTTTTTTTTGTAAATACACATTTTTTGGCGCCAAAGATCTCATCATCTCAGATCATTTAGATTTTTTTTATAATTTTAATAGACCAGAGCCTTTTTTGGCTTCGCCGCAGTCGAGTAAAAAGAAGACGCATGTACACAATCAGATAGTGTACACTTTATGAGCCACTGGTCACCAGCTATTACCTACCAACCTTACAAAAAAAAAAGAAAACTTAAAAAGATCTCTTATGAAAAATTAAGAATACAAGTTTATTTGACATAGTTGTATAAAATGTTTACCTTTCTCAGGGAGAACTTGCGCCAAGGTGTATCCATCGGGATCGCCATCGAGGTTAAGCTTGAGCATCGCGTTGCGAATGACCTGCGGCGTGCGCTCGTTGTTGCAGAGCATGATGGACTTGTACATCACCACGCCCTCGGTCTCCGCGCAGTCAGACTCATACGTCACGCGGATGATGTAGAAGTCTGGGCCCGAGCGCACGCCTGGGGCTGCCGGCCCTCCCGCCTTGCCGTTGGCGGGCTTCTGACCGCTGTTGGCGCTCGACAGTGATATATCCAACGAAGGGAGCGACGACGATGATGATCCATGTGACAGACGCGTCGGCGACACCCGCCTCTCTAGACTGTCTCTCTTCCACGCTGTTGCCGTTCCGTCCGTCTCACAATAGAACTGCGAGCTGTTACTCGAACTGGTGCTGGCGATCGAGTCGTTCTTTCTGTGACCGTGACTATTTGAATCGTTTATTTTCTTCGGTCGCCTCTCTTTAGGAGGATTTGTAGGCGGTTCGATCTGGCAAGATAGCTGGTACGACTCCCGGTCATCCAACACAATGACAGAGTCAAACCACCTATCAAACATCGAGTCCTGAGGCAAGTGGTAGGCGTTGGCAGCACCTTGCAATAACTTAATCTGCGCGAGAACTTCGAATTCTTTCCGTCGCTTATCGAAATTAATTAAGCCATCAGCTACCGTGTCCGGAATGGCGGTATCGATCATAGTGAGATCGGTTAAAAAAGTTCCAAGGTAAGGAATGGTCCCGTGACTGACCCCCGGGGAACCCCGTTCGTGTAAAAGTTTTTGTAGCTGACGATCATTTTCACCCACTGTGTCTGCAAACTTCGCAGTACCTTCGCGCATCAGTAGCTCTCGCTGAGCCCACCGATTATTGTCTTCACTAAAAATACGCGCAAGTTCATCGAATAACTCAGCTTTTTCTTTGGCTAGTATCGCCCACGTCTTTCTCAGTCTATAAACAGGATTGCTCTGTAGTCCGGAGATGATCGCTTTTAACGAAGAAAAGTTTTTAAGCACTCTAAGTTCCCGGGCAATATCGAGCCAGGCCGCTAAGATTTCGGCGCGCTCTAGCGGCCTAAGGTTTGGTTCAACCAGGACCGTCGAAATGACTCGAAACGATACGGCGTTGAATTGGTTAACGGTTGCTAGTACGGTAGCTGCGTCGTGGTTGCGGTCCTTGTCCCGGCGCGACCAGACGGCGCCGAGGCACTGGTGCGGCACGAGCTTCTTGAACAGCTCCATATCCATGCGCGTGAGCTGCTCGGCGAAGTGCCGGTGCGGCACGTGCGGCAGGCGGTAGGCGCTGGTGTGGTGCGACGGCACGCGCATACCGGCCGCCAGGCACAGCCCTCCCACTCCGCACCCGCCATTGCGCTCTGCACTGAATACAGCTAACTTCTGTAATACCTGGAAATAATCACATCCAAGATTGGACATTAATACAAAATAATTAACTTTATCAACTAGCAAATTCTAGTTTAGTATTACAAGAGTTTTCAAGGTATACCTTCGTGTGTAGTTCCGTCCCAGGCAGATGAACCTGTGTGAAGGCGAGTAGCTGTTGCAGTGCGGGGTGGTGCGGGGGCTGGCGGAAGTCTTCCGGATACGTGTCTAGCCACACGTGGAGACACGCAACCAGAGTCCTGAAATATTTTACAACATATTTAGCACATGAAAGTGACCCAGCGAAGGCCTACTAGTCCATGGACGTATAAAAAAAGTCGGACGGAACTCCCGCTAAGACAAAACTGTGTCCCGTAATGGCGGCAACAGTCATACGTGTGAGTGAATTTAGGGTTGCATGTTAGCCAAATTTACCCATTTATTATTGTTTTATTTTCACAAATACAGGTCGGCAGATAAGTTTCTTGGAAATGTCGGCAGAATTATACTGTGTCATTTGAACAGGTTAATGGTAAGAACCAAATCTCCCTATGAAAATATATGCAATTAAAAACATAGTTAATAATTGAAAATATTTAAATGGTCATTTTATTATATAACGACACAAAAATAGTGTTTTTTTCGTAATTTCAAAATAAATACTACCATGTTAGCTTAGATTTTTAATTTACATTTTGAGGTACTGCATAACACTGTAGGTATTTGTTCGGAACCCACTCATTTTGACAGTTACAATTTCGAATTATATTAATCCAATAATTTCGCCGAACTTCATTTCCTTTAGGAAATCTTGTAAAAAGAATATAAAATAACTAGTAATAAATAACCTAAATAAATTTAATTGATTAAAAAAATATAAATTTCCCATATATTTAGGGTAATTTGCACACGTGAATATTGGCAACACTGGCCTTGAGATGAATTATTTTGTTCTGGTGAATGAAGATTGATTGTAATTTATAAAATCGGGAACTAAGTTGTTGAATTATTCATTTACCTATGAAACGTGATTCCTGGATTTTTTAACTTCCGATCGTTACGGTTTTTACAACATTTCACCACACAAGACATGCTGTATTTCAATACTTTTTTGCCGCATAAACGTATCGACTGTGTTGACGTTTGCGCGCGTAATGGCTGAGGAATGTGTGAATGTGTGCGTGGCGCCTGTACGTACAGCGAGCTGGCTGACTCTGAGTGACACAGTTTTCTGTCAGCGAGAATCCGTCCGACTTTTTTTATACGTCCATGTACTAGTCGTACAACTTTGAAAAATTTTAAGTGCTGTGATTTTATCTGCTTTTCATAAAGTAACAACGGGTATATATAGACGCTAAACGAAGCCGCGGTGAGCGTCACTTATTCTTCCCATCATCATAATATTTTTTATGTAAGTTACCATAACATACCTGGCAATTACCTATACCTTCCACTATGGTTACAGAGATATTGAATGTCAAAGTATCATTTTTTTTAAGTTTTTTTACGGAAACTTGTTTTAAATGTTATCAACATTGATTGATAAATGTCATCATTTCAACCCAAAGACGACCACTGCTGGACATAAACCTGCCACAAAGGAGGTTTTACCATAATTGCCACGCTTGGCACTTAGTATGGTGTAAAAATGCATAGAGAACGCTGCTACCCATTCTCTAGCTCTAAATGTTTAACTTTAAATACTCCCAAGATCCCTACTGTACCACTGTATGCCCCCTACGCACAACGTTCTGCGTGCGTTACAACGCGTACACAAAAGAGCGAATTTTTGTACCAAAAAAAAAAAACGTTTCCCAGCAATTTTTTTTGCACAAAGTTACTTAGTTTGATGTACAGAATGTGTAGATGACGGCCCGATATCTTTTCACACCCTATATTTATGTAACTAACACCAGCTTCAAAACAAAATGAAGGGGTTTCAGTACTTATATATTTGACCATAAGACTCACTTTCGGTGTTGCAGCGACGTGTCGACTGCTGTTTGATGTACGTCCTCCGCAGCCAATGCTTCATATCGTCGCAGGAGGAGGTCCAGTACTCGGCTGCACTCCGCGAACGAACTGAAAACGTTTATTTATTTATAGGAGAACCAACAGCTATAACAGATGGGTATCAGTTTTATATGTAACATACTCGTAGAGCCAATTACATTATTACAGGTACCATAACTATATATATAAAAGAGAACTAGCATACATACAGTCTTACAAAATGTATGGGAAAAGGTTTATGCTATTTCAGAGTTTCTAGTACTCAAAACCTCAGTTGGTTCCATAGGGCCTTATTACAAAACAAGATTTATTTTTTGACATGGCTTAAACCATGGAGGTAGTTTTTGTAATTAGAACGTAACTGTGATTGAAATACCGTTCTTTATACAAAACTGAAAACTTAGTTCGGTACTAAGTTGTCAGTTTAGTGTTTAGGAACTTTACCATAGTCGGAATAAAGTTCGAAATTCAATAATGGCGCCTTGTTTAAACCTGGGTCTGAAGATAAACCTTGTTTTGTAATAAGGGGGATAGAGTTTTTTGATTCTTATAAGAAACAAAATCGATCGGTATCAAAAAAAGTTTCTGTAAAAAAAATAAGTAAGCACCGTTTTCTTGCTAACTGCACATTTTTATTAAAAATCTGAGGATGCACCAAAATATCTTAAAAAGTTAAGGACAGTCTTCTAAGACCGTTTTCATGTAGCCAATGGTTAAGGGCCCCGTGTCAAAAATCCACCCTGTAAGTGTATCTACCTCTGCAGCGCTGTCGCGAAAAAGCTCGGTGAAAGTAAAAATAACTTTAACTCTTTCATTTAGCTCGAACACGAGGTATGTTTGATGATAAATCTGAAAATGGAATTAGTATTCCATTTTCAGATTCCTTCTGTGTTAATTGTGTCCTGTGACTAGTTGTGTCGCAACGTGCTATTATTGATCGAAGGTCGCAACCAACCCTTCTCATTTATCTTTTGCCGACGTAAGAAAATAATAACAAAAAAACTTAACATCACGCCTGTAATCCACGAAGGGCTTAGCAGAGGTGTACCTATAGTACACCCACATTTCGCCAGTTATGTTTAAGTCCCATGTAATAGGGGGCGAGCCTATTGCCACCAACCGGGTACAAATATAAGACTCCGGGCTACTACTGAGAAATTCCTAATGGAAAATCCCAATAACACTTTGCCCGACCTGGGAATCGAACCCAGGACCTCAAAAAAGACCCTAAGAAAATAATAATTGTTCTCGTTCTCACCGATATGTAGCCAGGAATACGTTGACGTATGTAGACTCAAGTTCACCATCGTCAGTGGCGAGCGCCTCCACCAGTCGCTCGACGGTGCCCGCCTTCACGAAGCGCACGCGCACCGTCTCCCATTCCAGATGGGAGATCTCGTCATCTGACTCCTGGAAAACGCACGAATAAATAATAGTATCATCTTCAAATTGGCCCGTAGTTAACTTCGGAACATTAGCCTCCTTATAAACAAACGAAGTATTTCAATAACATCTTTCAGCTTTTATTATTATTTCAACATTCATCAGTCCCATTACCCGTTATACTATAGAGTTTTTTCTCGCTTTTGACTTAATAAAATATACGGGTAACCTTTTAAGGGTTCCGTGACTTTAAAGGAAAAAACGGAACCCTTATAAGATCACTTCTTTGTCCGTCTGTCTGTCAGTCTGTCAAGACCCCTTTTTCTAAGGAACGCATAGAGGTATCAAGTTGAAATTAATATCATATTCGTAGGTCTACAGTCCTTTGGAGCTCTAAAAAACTAAAGCTTCTAAGTCAACGCAATAAAAAAATGCGGCGATTTATGCGACATATTTTGTACTAGCAAATAAATCAAAAGGGTGGGGTACTTCTATCACATAAAAAAAAATGCGATTGCAAACTTACATTTGCAATTGGAAAATTGACCGTGACGTATATCGATGTATGGGAGAACATGATTTTCAACTACAATGTTAAGTTTGCGAGTTAGGTTTAACCACACATTTTATTACCTACAATTCGAGTTTACTTTAGTTCCATAATACTAAATTACCTTTTTGTTAATTGCCTAAAATACATTTGTGTTACTGTCGACGTGCATTCAGATGTGCATGAGATGCCTAAATGTGAAATGTTTTTGTGAATAAGGATAAACCGCAGATATACCGACGTCATAGTAATGTCCCGATGAGTAACAAAATCCAGTTTATAAGTCAATATCGCTCAATTGTGCTTCGTTGTGGTTTTATAACAAAATGAGAAAAATCAGTCCACAAGCCAAATGCCTATGCAAGGAAAGTATGCGTACACAGCCCTTTTGCGTCATTCACAAAGCTCCCACGATACACATACAACAACAGTTAGATTATGGTAAATAACCTATAATTTTTATTTTGTTCATACCATCGTGTGACAGTTTTACCATCACAAAGGTAAATGTAAGTTATGCTATCCCTTAAAACTAAAGGGATCCCCCAACTGAGTGCTATTTTTTTTATAATGTTGACAAACTAAACTTGCAATGTAGTTTGCTTACTAGTCATTATGACTTTTACTAAAATAGATACCTACAATCTCATTAAAAACAGCATACTCAATTCCATTTAGATCGTCCGCACAAGTGTAAATTGGCTATTATGTAACTTAAATATCTACTGAGGAAAATTCTCTAAAAACAACATACGACAACAACTTGTTTTCCTAAAAAAAAAAAAATCTATTCACAAAACAGACCAAAGTATTTCGTTCGAAAAATTAATAAATACTTAACCTAACCTTGGTTGGGTTTGTAAACCAAACTCAATTCTGTCCAAGTTTAAACAGTGCTGTGAGTCTTTTGAGAGAACCCTACTGAATAGTTAAGAAAGCTACTTGAACACAGAACAAAACCAGCTTCAGACATAATAACACACTGTACCTGGTCTATCAAGTAACTATGTACCTACATGTAGTGAAGTAATTTTATGCAATTTAATCGTCAAGCTATTGTGAGATCAACGAACAAAACTAAAGTTACTAATGATTGCGGGTTCCCACATCTCGCACTACTATAATAATTATACTCTTGTGTTTCGTTCATTGTATCCCGATGTGTATATTGTCTTAAAACATGTTTTGTGATGAGGAAAATAATGCATATTGGATTAATAGGTATCTACAACTATCTTGGCGCTTGTGGCTAAGTAACAACCGCACGGCTCGAACGATCAGGTTAAGCTACGCTTGCCGCGGTTAGTCCGTGGATGGGTGACCATCTTTATATACCAAGACCCCTATACGTCTCAGAAAGAACGTTAAGACCCAGATCTATGCCAGTGACCTTGAGTGGTTAGCTTGCTTGTTCTGTACTGAGCTCACGCAACGCGTCGTACGTTCAGCCAGTAATACGACTAGCCCATAAAGGAGCGCTGTCCCCAATTTGACGCATTATTAATTTATTATACACAAAAAACAAGGTATTTTAAAAAAACGCGTATACTAAAAGATCAATAATTAAATTGGTGAAGGTTTCAGAAAAATACGCTTGGTAGACTTTGCGCCAACCTCAGTTTTTTATCCGCGTTAGACATAAGTTTACAAATTAATTTCACCATGTAATATAAATGTAATCTAAAATATTCACATATTAAATTATTGAAAAAATGCTCTAATTTACCATTTTTTTTTAAATCATTAACACTACTCGTTTAGACGTGATCTTCAGTATAAAATTATTAAAAGTCGGTTATCATCGCCTTAATCGCCTTTTACAACACCCATGGGAAGAAATAGGATGGTGTTATTCTTTACGTCCGGCACCACACGGAACATTCACACGTTTTCTACAGTACTCATTCATAAATCGCGGATTACGCCACTGATTCACGTATGTTTTAATTTGGTAGGTACTTAAGTACCTACACAAAAAAGATTTCAGCATTTCTTACATCAACGAGATTTTCGACAATACTTTTACTTATGTCAATCATCATATAAAGTATTTTTCCCATAATTCTATAAGTAAGCAAAATGAAGAATGGAATAATTATAATGAAAGGAAAACATTTTGTCATTCATTCATTCCGCCATTGTTTTCATAATATGTTTCGTGTAAACGCATTAATTCTTATCTCAAGTAAGTAATGATTATAAATTATTTCGCAAGCATAACTATAACTTCTTGGGGATGTTAGCAAGAGTATAAATTAGTGCCGAATGGCAACAATGTAAATGATTCATGATATTTACACTGCATGCCATCAGCCATAGTCTCTGTCATCAGCTTGTACCTGCACTGTATTGATTGCTATCTTAACGACATTGGAATAGCGTGGCCTCGCAGTACTGAAAATCAATATTATTGCAAGGCGTAAAATTGAAGATTCAATATGATTTTTTTACAGTTTCTACAGCTATAGGTATGTGTTTTTGTGGTCAGAAACAAGCTCAGTGCTTCGCACAGTTTTTGTCAAAGTATCTAAATTTATTTATTAAGTATTAACGCTAGTACATACTGCTGCGATATCGCGGGCGCGACGCAACTTTAGTAGCACAATTTCTTTGTCGCTGACTGTCGCACCCGCGATATCACACCAGTCTGTACGAAGCTTTATGCACATAAACCTTCCGGAATAAATCCTCTTAATGATACTGAAAACCACATCAAAATCTGTTGTGCAGTTTAGAAGAACAACGCGGTCATACAGACCAGACACGAAAACCGACTTCAATTTATATTATGTGTAGAAGAAGTATTCTCTATTGCTTAAATAAGGGATCCCTTCTTTTCGCGCAATGTGTTTTTTACTAATATATTTTGGCATAACTGTTTTGATATTTTTTTTTTTGGTACATGGTTGATGTAGACATAATTATCTTGTTGGATATTTTTTTTGGGCATAATGTAATTCGCATAATGTTACTTGCCGTAATGACTGCATAATAGTGTTATGGCATAAAAAATACGGGAATAACGGAAACCAATAATATGTAGGTTAAGGTGCGTAAATATAGTTTGGATAAACAAAATTATGTCATGGGGACCCTTAAATATTGCTTTGTATATCATGTCAGTCTATCGCAGTCCAAATATGGGGACTTGTAAAGTGGCGTGTAATTTAGTGACTTCTTAAAAACCAAGCCTAAAAATCTGTAGAAAAATACGTACTCATTGCTGATGTCATTGAACATGTCATGAGTATGACACAATTTTAAGCACAATAATAAATAGACGTAAGTTTATTTAGTTATAGTGAAATAAAATAAGGAATGAATAACATGGAATTCAAATACCTATAACTCAGCTGACATCGCCGCTTTGTCAGAAATCAGAAATCAGAAATCAGAAATCATTTATTTGCTAATAATGTAGGTATACAGATATGATGGTAATTTCAATTAGAGTCCCGATACATTTTGCCATACGGCATGCAAAATTATTAAACATAAAACATTAATTATACAAACAAAAGCCTTCAATTCATTAAGCAGCAATAATCATAGCACTAATAATCATAATAAGACAAACATAAATGAAAAACAAATAAAAATGTCAATAACTTAAACTCCAAATGTATGTTGATCAATTGAATTAAAAATGTCAGAAAATTAAATTACATACCTAAACATAAGTTATCAATTGTGCCTCAAATTAATATTTGATCAATCAGCGGTCAGCTCACATAAATTCCGTACTCGAAAATCATTTTCCTCAAACTGAACCAATCAAAATAATAATACGCAGAACTTCAATAGAATGACAGAGAATATGTTGTTTATCGCATTGTTATGAGTTTATGACCATAGTAGTGTTTGCAAGGCAATAAGTACAACCTTCCAAGTCCCAAGTACCTACTGACTTGGTTACTTTCCTAAAGTTTGTGTGCATGGTTCATGCGTTTTAATTGTGCTCGTGCATTGTATTCGTTCCCACCGCTCTATATAACTGCATATTGAGCTGCATGGTGCTAATCCATGCGTCATGTTCGTGAACGGGCGCCATCAGTAGGGACTGGTCATCTCTTAATGGCTTTTCAATTTAATTTAACTTTTGTTTTTTTTTTGTGACGGACGCTTATTGGCGTTTTACATCGTTCTCACATGTTTAATTTCAACATGAATGATGTAACCAATATCTTGTGAAAAAAGTGTCCGTGGTAGTTCTTACCCGTTCTTTTCCATAGGTACCTACTAAGCTTTGGGATGGGCAACTAGCTTCATCTCTCTGACTGACCGACCCCTTGACAATTCAAAAGTGCCTGTAATTGGTTTATTTGAAATAAATGCTTCGAGTTTGATTTACAGCACCCTAATTGCGTAACATACTTTCAATCACAATTCAAGAGTTTTGAAGGAAATTGCTAATCCATTGCTTCATAGGTAATAGTAACGCAATGAACGTAGGTGAGTTGTCAACATGAAACCGATTGCGATCAATTGGCATATTACATGTGTTACCCAATTACCCCGCAGAGCGGACTAATTAAAAGATACACGGTAATAAAGAATTAAAATTATATTGTACACGCCAAAATTACATTCAGTAATTGTCATGTACAACCTTGTACACCATTGTCGGTCATCCGGGAAGTCAACAGTATATAGTAAATAAATATAAACATGAATATAGCTCTGTCAGATTGTGACTGAATCGCGATGTTTTATAGCCATTTTGTATTCTACAAAATGTTATCGCATACCGTAAATCGGAACTGTAACGTACTGCACAAACGAACACAATAGAAAAAATACTGAACTAAGTAATAATATCACAAATGTTTGGAGACATAAAAACAAAACAAAGTTTTCACGGTGGAATCAGCAAAAACTGCAAACTGCTGTAGTCGTATATTACATATTATTATCTATAAAAGTATTAAACATTACTTACTGAATTACACTAGTGTAATCAAAACATAGCTACGAAATTGAGTAATAAACTAGAACGAGTTAGTATAATTAGTTTATCGACAACGTTTATAGTTTACCGTCTCATTATTATGTAAGAAGGCATTGCAGTATTGTAAGTAAATTGGAGCTAAGTAGGTATGCTTATTTTACATAATTATACTCTTTTCACGCTGTGAAAACTGAAAGTTAGACCAAGTGGGAATGTTCCAAAGATTTTAGTTATCTACATAATTATGTATTTAGTCCCGTTTTAACATAATCAATTTATTGATTATGTAACAATATGTTAGTTTTTTGTAACATTAGAAATTATAATTTAAAAGAGTGTCCACGGAGTTTCTTGCCCGTTCTTCTCCATATGTACTAACTGCGCTTTGAAATGGGCAACTATATAGCTTCATATTTCTGACTGACTCCTTGACAATTTAAAAGTGGTATTCAAGCCTGTAAATGGTTTAATTAAAATAAATGCTTTGAGTTTGAGTTTGAGTATTTGCTTACTGATACTTATGTGTGCTGTAAGCAAGTGCCAACATAAGTGATTCCTCATAGGTCATCAAAGTCAAAGTCAAATTATTTATTTCAAATAGACACATAAATGGCACTTTTGAACGTCAAAATTTACAAATAAAATAGAATTGATTCTAGTCGCCCCTTCCAAAAGGTAGCTTCGTATGGAGAAGTCATCAAGTCACGGCACTGAGTATGAAATAAGCATACTTAATTATAATTGCATTGTCTTAGTTACGTATATTGTGTAAATGTTCATTGTAACATGCAATTCCAAATTAATATTTAAAACCTTTTTGATTAAATATTTATTCACACCTCGGACGTATTCGCGTGAAACAAAAAAATTGCGATGGTTTTGGAATACTGGCATAAGTTCCTTGTATAGGATGATGGGACTATGGGACCAAATAGGTACTATTATTCGCGAACTAATATATTTCCGTCTTATTACAAAACAAGTTTATATTTTGACATGGCTTAAACCATCGAGCTAGTTTTTGTAATGAGAACGTAACTCTGATTGAAATACCGTTCTTTATACAAAACTGAAAACTTAGTTCGGTATTACGTTGTCAGTTTTGTATTAGGAACTGCACCTTAGACGGAATAAAGTTCGAAATTCAGTAATGGCTCCATGGCTTAAACTTGGGTCTGAAGATAAAACTTGTTTTGTAATAAGGCCCTTTGTGTTGATGCACCTGTGGTCCATCCACAACGCAACATGCAAACTACGCATCAAAGACCTGACGTTACACAAATCCTCCATCGCGCAAGCAAAGTTTACCGCGCGACTGGCATATATCCTATACATCCCGCCATCAACCTTCGGGCTGTACCCCACCAGACACAACACCCGTCTGGTCTTGAGGACAAATAAACGTTACACCCTGTTCCGCATACCGCTATATACAACTATATTTTACTGTATAATCTATACAGCTCTGCCTGATCCGGAGAATTTCTCAATAGTAGGTAACTGTGCTGGTAACCATACTAAGGTATACTCGTACTTCGTAAGTAACATGATCAAACTCAAACTCAAAGCATTTATTTCAAATAAACCAATTACAGGCACTTTTGAATTGTCAAGGAGTCGGTCAGTCATAAAGATAAAGCTAGTTAATATGTGCTGGTAACCATACTAAGGTATACTCGTACATAATAAGTAACATGCTCAAACTCAAACTCAAAGCATTTATTTCAAATAAACCAATTACAGGCACTTTTGAATTGTCAAGGAGTCGGTCAGTCATAAAGATAAAGCTAGTTAATATGTGCTGGTAACCATACTAAGGTATACTCGTACATAATAAGTAACATGCTCAAACTCAAACTCAAAGCATTTATTTCAAATAAACCAATTACAGGCACTTTTGAATTGTCAAGGAGTCGGTCAGTCATAAAGATAAAGCTAGTTAATATGTGCTGGTAACCATACTAAGGTATACTCGTACATAATAAGTAACATGCTCAAACTCAAACTCAAAGCATTTATTTCAAATAAACCGTCAGGTCAGTCATAAAGATAAATCTAGTTAATACTCACACTATTGGAAGAGCATATATCTTTAGTCTTAGGCAATGTATGACGTAGCTCGTAAGTTAATTCTAAGTCATCTCAACCTCTGTTTACAACATCAGTCGTTCAGTAAACCTTCAACCGAGAATACGCTCTTTCATTTGCCGAACCTTCTGATAACTCACACCATCAAAATCCTTATCGGCAAAGTAGGTAACTGTGTAGGGGGTCTACTCCGAACATAAATTGGAAGTATCGGCGAAAGAAAAAAACAACCGGTCAAGAGCGAGTCGGACTCGCGCACCGAGGGTTCCGTACTAATATATGATGTTTATGATTTCGGAAAAACTATGCTATTTAGAGAGATCGTTTTATTTTTCCTGTAATCTTTACTTAGACTTCTATCATATAGAATAATTTCAGATTTTTATCTGTGCAAACTTCGGAGATAAGGGGTACGGTACGGTACGGGAACGGTATTTTTTTTTACATTTTTCATCACAAGTCTGAGATTATGCTGCCTAAAAAAAAAAATATGTTAGAGAATGTGCAAAAGATTTTTCATCAGAAATAATGATTCTAGATTGGTATTTCTATGAATAAAAAACAAACAATACAATTTCATATACCTAGCACCATATACTTTTTAGAAAATTTCACCGATATATCGATAGTTTTTTTTCGATATATTGAAATCGATATCAATATTTTTTTTAAATATCGATACTATATATATCGATACTTTTTGGCACTTCTTGCATCCCTACTGGTAACCATACTTATACTCGTACTTATTATGTAACATGTGTTAATACTCACACTATTAGAAGCACTCCGTGTCGGTCGATGGTAGCGAACTTTCTTGAGGTAGACGGTGTAGATGGCGCCGTCGACGCGCTCCTCGCCCCACAACCGCCATGTCGGCTGCTGGAACACACCACCAATAGGTCAACATAAAAGTTCAACACCAACATTTACTCATATAACATTCTCAAAGTAAAACACAGTTCTTTTCACCCTACTTCATGATGATGGTTCAAGGGAGAAAGATAACTTATTCCACTTATATTGTCTGCTTCAGCGAAGGTATCCAATGACACAAGTGAAGAATGCATAGATTTTTTTAGAACCGAATATTTTGAGGTAGAATACATTTTATTGTTTATCACGTCAAATGCATATGACACGTATGTGTAGGTGCCTACTTACAGGTTCAAGTTATAGTTATTAAAGGTACATTACAAAAACGTGTTTAGCTGTGAAGATAAGGAACATGTCATAACAGTGTTGTTGATTGTAGGTATGTGTTGTTTGCAACACGGCTGCTTACATAATCATCGTCTAGGTTACGAGCGAACAGCGCGGGCTCGGCTTTACTGACGCCGCAAATCCTCCACATGGCCCATGTCCGCGACGTCACGCGACGTCACCTCAGCTGAGCGCTTCCCGCATCACGCTCACTTTCACTACCGACTGCACACCGCGTCGCTACGATACATCCACATGCAAATCCAGTAATTCAGTAATTGGATCAATCAGCTACGAGAGGCGCGCGAGTATGCGAGCAGTGCGGACGTGCGTGACGCGGGAGAAATCGCAGCGGACGCGGACAACGGCACACTTGTCCAGTTGTCCACCGCATCCGGCTCCAGAGCCAGAGACACTACACAACTTTTAATCGATTCACGCATTTAAGCTCCACTGTCACCTCTTAATCACTGGCACTCGGTAAATGATCCAAAACGAACTCTCCCTCGATAACAACAAGTTTTCTACTATTAAGTACTGCGTTACAGTCTAATAAACTGTGTAATTATCGTCACATTTTACTACGTTGATATTATGAAATCGTGAATTTGCATATTAAATGGACGTCGCATAACTAACACAATCTATAAAAACTTTCACACATTTATTATTATTGAGAATGTTACCTACTGATTTCTACTGGATTTTTATGAAAATGAATTGCATAACTTGTACGATACACGTAACAACCACAATCAATATTGAAATAATAATAAAAAGTTAGCAAAATATGTAATGTAGGTTGTAATATAGAAGCGCTGGCGCTGCAGCGCGGGCGCACGACGACTGCTCTCTTCGTGGAGAGATCGCGTGAAAAACACCGATAGAGCACGTCAATGACGCGCCCGCGCCGGCCCGCTGCTGCCCCTGTACCCAGGTGTTAGCTTCATAACATGACAACACGTGCCGCCACATATGTGTGAGTCGAATCAAACAAGCTTAAAAATACGCAGCATGACCGCTTGTCATTTTATTACAATCCTATTAGCGCAAACAAGTACACGCAAATCCAATATATCTTTCAGTACCTAATTGCTTATGAAATATTCCTGTACACATTTTGCGTGGTATTAGTTTCAACTATTACATGCCTTTGCGGTCTCATCAGCAACAGAGTACACCTCGTACAGCAGAGCACGGGAACGTCGGGAACCGTAGAGAAGCGTTTTGTCGACGGAAGAGTAGACAAATATGATGTTTCCGTGTTGAAAGTAGAATTGAAACATTTTCGGTAGACAAGCGATTCCTATTACAGTAGAGTAGAAATAGAAAGCGTCATGGTAAGCCTGCAGATGTTGTCAATGTTTATGGAAATTTCTGATTCTGCACTTCCCCTTAACATTAGACATTGCATTAAATTCACACCCTAAAGTTTCATCCTTACGCTGAAGTTGTAACGTATCGCAATTCCTTACTCTCTCGGCATTTACGACATGACCTATTAATTTTAATAGAGATCCGTAACCTTACCACATAATACTAAACTGAACCTTTCAGAGTAAGTAGCTACGCATCTGTCTCACAGACACAAGAAAGTGTGTACGCAGACATTTAGACCAAGGAGAACAAGCAGAGAGATTTGGGATAGTATTTTCGTACCAAGTATATACCTAGTAGTTATTTAACGACTTATATGTACTTATGTCTTATTGTTGTATTGCTGTTAATTAGTCAGTCTAGTTATTGTAATTCAATATATTTGAAATGTAGATTGAATAATATAAATTTATTTATGCCAACGTTTGACATAAGACATAACATACGTTTGGCATAAATAAATTAAAGATCCTGTAATAAATTATCTGGGCCACAAAACCACAAAGATTGTAGAAAAGTACTAACGATTTGGAAAGTTTTACCGTTAAATAAACTATGTAGGCTAGTATTTTTCTAATCTTTCAAGATGAACAATAAAGAAAATACTGTTCGAGCATCATAACTACGTATACCTACTCATGTTTCAAGCACGAACAGACTAAATAGTATACCGCTAAGTATATCAAATAATCTGATACTGCCAAGCCTAATTCTAAAATCAACATTTACCTGTCGATAACATTTCTTTTAAATCGTTTACGAACAAACATTAACATAGTTTATGAAAAGTAAATAAGTTTTGTCGCAAGTATTGGTCGGAATGAGTCGTAAGTCGTGAAGCGATATGCTCGCGCGCATGCAATGAAGCGATTAATAACTTGCTTGATCAACTACGAAGTTGTGCAATTTTCAATTGATTGAAAATTGAAATGAACACCTAACTAACTACACATTATGTTGTACACATCACTTTTTGCGAGCTATGTAAGTAGAATATACTTCAAAACGATATCAACGAATTGAATGTACTTGGACTAATATAAATTATTTTTAAGTTGCAGAAACTTACTTCAGCTACAGTAAGTACTGTCCTCAACTGAGTCCTACGAGGGCTGGAGTTTCTCAAACATGCGAAGGTTCGATAAGCTCTACTTAATTATGCTTCGCTCCACTTAGAGTCAGCTAAATCGGACAGCCAACATAATTTTAGTGTAATTTTACTCTGAAATTCAACATAATATTTATTTATAGCTGAGCTCTAGTGCAGGTAAATTTAAGATAATTAGCAGGTGTTAAAGGGACTGACAACTGAAATGTAATTCCAAAACATAGTTACATGATATGTACAAATTGTGCGGTTTTACGAGAGTTGACAACGCGCCAGCAGCCCAGTCGGCGCCGGCTGACCTCGCCTGACCTTTCTTTTCAAATGTAACAATATACTACGAACTACTACTTTGATGGTTATCTCCTGAAAAAGAAATTTTCCGAAATGCCGTCCTTTCAAATATAAACTGACGTACCTACTAAATTAAATAGTCGCCATGAGAAAAGTAAAGAAACTTGTTAAAATTCAGTGATGCCCAAGACCGACAGAATCTGTGCGATTGATTGCACAGATTCTGTTGGTCTACTGAAGCAGCAATATGAAGCCGGTGGGATCTTTACATAGGTATTAGCAGTGGCGTAGCTAGACGTGGGCAAAGTGGGCCCCCGCCCACAGCCTCGCACTTAAAGGGGCCTCGCGAGTCCCCTTTAAGTGCGATGCCCCCAGACTTTACCACAGATGACAAATTAATTTGATCACTTTTACGCTCAAATAAGAACGTCACAAATTTAAAAGCGTTTGTTTGGGGCCTCACAAGAAGCCCCTCTTAAGGCGAAAGCGTCAGGGTTGTATTGCTGATTTTAATGATTATAATTCTGTAAAACCATATTTGTTACGGCCGGGAATTATAATAATCAGTATACAGACCTGCAAATTGCATAAAACTTAAGAAAATGTGAATTTCGCGGGCTACCTTAGCGCATCCCCCTTAAACGCGACTGCGAGGCCGTTGTAACTACCTTCAAAGACCGCAACCGTTAGTTTGACGGAATACGAGAGTTGTCAGGAATTAGTAGCTATGAGTAAGCGTTTTTCGCATCATAGAAAGTTTTAAGTAAGGAAAAGTGCAAAGGAATGCCAATGCTAATGGCATTTTTCATTTTCATTCATATTTTTTCACTATCATAAGTAGGTATGTCGTGTCAAAGCATTTTTGGTAGGATAGATCTATTGATCTTGGGAACGAAAGAAAAGGGGCCTCGCTGATGCGACTTCGCCTACGTCTGTATTAGTCCTCGCTACGCCTCTGGGTATTAGATACTTTAATAAGAACTGGATCTCGTTCTAAAAACTAACAACAAACGATCACGTATTTATTGACCAATTCTTTGTAGAACGTTTCAGCGACCGATGGCAGATAGGAGGACAAGCAACAGTACTCAATTGATTCCGTAGATTGCCG
Organism: Tiliacea aurago; assembly: GCA_948098905.1. Taxonomy (NCBI): domain Eukaryota; kingdom Metazoa; phylum Arthropoda; class Insecta; order Lepidoptera; family Noctuidae; genus Tiliacea; species Tiliacea aurago. The sequence goes on along the minus strand of OX402581.1, from coordinate 19,764,677 downwards.
TCCCACGCATTTAACCATCTGGACCCCTTCACAAATGCGCAATCGCTTGAAAAATCTCTCATGACTAAACATTGGACCGAATGGACCCTTCTAACAAAGCCTTTTAAGGATGACGAAGAATTTTGGACTCAAGCCGATTTACGTCCGTTCAATCCAATTGTTACTCGTATTTCTACTTTATTATACAGATTTAGACTAACGAAACCTTAGAAAACAAAATAAATCTATTGATTTAACGAAGTTATACCTGTCAAAATAGAACAAGTAAGACGGATTTAATCGAAATTAGTATTCAAGGTAAAAATTTAATTGTAAATTTCAAATTACAGTGAAGAACTAGCACGCTATCCACTGCGGGATGTCAAGGCATTTGTTTTACTGCATAGTCATCGTGATGAATAGTCGGCATTCGATGTATTTACACTACAACGTATAATGTGAATCGCATTTACGAATATAGGTCGCGGGGTAAACGTCGATTTGATTGTAATTTAACCTGTAGTAGAAAGTTAGCAGTAAATATCGATCGGGCATGCAATTTACAGCAACGCAGTCTAAATATAGCAGATGATCCAAGTCGGGTGACTTCCTTGCCACCCGAGTCCCTCCCTAGCCCCATGCTAGTCCAATTACCGCCAACTGTCTGTGCCGTCATATTGAAATAATTGACCTTATCAAAATGAATATTGGAAATTTTCTCCTCAGGGAAATAAAATACCTACTATGTATGCCTCGAAAGTATTTTTTTTTGTAGCTTGTGCGAGGCTTAGGTCTCAGGTCCTGATTTACAGCCGGATATTCTTTTTATATAAAAAAGGAATATCCGGCGAAAAGTTCATAAACTTTTTTTAAATAAATAAAAACTCGAGACAAATGTTATGCCTTTTCATTTTGTCTGCCTCCCTTATCAGTTGCAAGGAATAGATACGGCGGGTGTTGCTGAGGCCCTTGAAGTATCATCAACAATAACAAACAACATTTAATGTAAGTACGAGTACTAACACTATAGTTTCTAAGTCGTGTGTAGACTAACGAAACGGACTCAAGTCTGAAATAAAAGCTTTTTTTTATATTTTCGTTTTTTTACTTACCTATCTGTGTTTATAGCTAAAACAAATATACAATCTGCAATTGAAAAAAATTAAGTGTTTGCTACGAATTTCGTAGCGATGCTACGAAAATATAATTTCTTGGAGCAATCGAACAAAACGAATATTTCTGAAAATGACAAAGACATTATCATTTTATCTCATAACATTGGCATTCCGCATCACCTGTATCGGTTTGATAAGACTATTGACCTCGAGAAAGTACTAACAAGCTGAAGATATTTGTATCTCCCTACGTTTATGACGTAGGTTGTTATGTGAACGCAATAAAACGTGAAGAGGCTGAGATGGTAATAGCGTCGGAACCTGAAATAGAACGGCAGTTGGAGCTGGCAGCAGACGTGACGGCCGTGACGGGCGAGCGACTCTCCCGAGTGACGCACTCCCACTGTCCCACAACACCATCGCCTAGCGCCTGTATAATGAAGAGGCGTCTGCAACCCTTATGCACATACGTACGTCACTACCCCACACAGAGATATTTTTACATATTGATTTGGTTATGGGTTGTTGACACTAATTTATTTATTTAATGCACAATGAACACAACATAGTTACACCTTAGACCAGTTACACGCTAGGCTTAAACTAGTGAGTACATGACCCTGTTAAGGCTTCTACATACCAGCGCGACTTGTCGCGCGACGCGACACGGCACAATGGCCCCGCGTGTCGCGGGACGAGTGGTGCCTTTGTGTCGCGTCGCGTCGCGCGACAAGTCGCCCCGGTATGTAGAAGCCTTTAGGGCGCAGCAAGATAACTTAAAACTAGTACTGAGTATCATGTAGGTTAGGAACTTTTACAATTTAAAATATTATAGTAATATCTATATCTAGTTTTATAGACTTTTATTCATTATATACTTATATCTAGTTTTATAAATAAAATATTATATATTTTATTTATATAAATAAAACAAAATAAAATTTTATATGAACTATATAAATAAAATATTATATATTTTATTTATATAGTTCAAAATATATATTTGGGAACCTAGATATTCTAGGCTGTATTCCAAACGGAATAAAGACACACTAGTTTAAGAATATGTTTGATTTACAAATTATTTTGGTATTACGATTGTATGAACCGCCTCCATCGCCGGCCTCTTAATGTAGTATTCAAGAGGTCCTTTGTACCGTCCTCCCACGCAGACGTACGACACGTTGACACGTTCGCGCCCTTTCGACACCTTTCAATAAACCCGAAAGAGTGCACTCACTCTGATTCAAAGTCATACATAACGACTGCTCTTTGACTTGGTTAACTTGTGACTTTTTACATAACTTTTCTTTATTTCATAAAGGTCCTTTATCGACGTTGGAAATTTTTTATAAAGAAAATACACGTAGTACCTAACCACAAACTATATTAATAAGGAATAACTATATTGAATCGATTATGTATTATCTTTATGTCTAGAAAATAGCTGCCCGGGTTGCGAGTTTGTCCGAAATATCGTGGCACAGGCAAATGAAGGAATACGGGTGGGTTTTTGTCAGTAAAATTCTGACACGCCCTCGCTCCACCCAGAGCGGGAGAAGTTATTTGATAATTTCCCACCCAAAAAAAAAAACAATGCCTAGAAAATAGAAGTGGCTAAGAAGCAATGTTCAACTTATAACTCAAGCTTAAAACATTGAACCGTGTCTTCAGGCAAAAAGTGGTCGGTTATTAGAAAACTGTTGTTAAACAAAGGACAGCGGTGAAGTCGGAGGGCATTGTGCGACGCGGGGCAGCCGTGTGGCGTGACGGACGCGCTTGGCCGGCGGCGCGCCCTGGCCGCGACTGATGCTACCCGGAACAAACACCCACCAACTATTGGGCAAGACGGTGCCATCGTTGGCAACCTTATGCAAACTACAAATACTCTACATCGCACTTAGCTTTCGAACTTGGCACCGAGTAACCGACGTTACATGACTATTCATTTGAATGCCGCAAGAAACATCCCTTTGCATTCAGCTAGCAAAAGCTGACACCGATGTTAAGAAATGTCGGTCTTCCTTTAGAGAGGCAGCTCATAAAGGCGAGTGCTCGCACCATTCCTTATTTGAAAAACAACACTGCACACATTTTCTTACTTTCCACACTCGTGTCGACCTTAACACCACAGTTTACATACTAAGCAGTAAGAAGCAACTACTTTTATGGTGAAATCTTTAAGAAACCGTTTAAGCACGTACTTTGAACTGACTCTCTCTATGTTTATGACAATATTATTCAAATAACGTTAAAAGAATATTCATATAATTGAATACCGAAAACAAGGCAAGTACCTACATACCTACTCAGTTTTCCTAAAATCAGGGACCATACAACCCCGGTTAACAGTAAAGCCTTTCGAAGGGGTAACCCATTCAATGGGTTACCTTTATCATGTTGTAATAAATTCTAGCATAAAACCCATTCAATAGAATGGGTTTTATGCTAGAAACCCAATGAAAGGGTTACATGATAACCCATTGAATGGGTTCTATACCTACTTGAAATCTAGTGACATGAAAAAATCAAAATATTATTATGTTATTTCGATATCCGCCCAGCACGCGTAGCATGACCAATTCTATCTCTATTCTACCCAGGAACCATTTTGGTTACCATTTTAGAAAAACCCTATCGAAAACCCTTTCAATGGAAAAGTTTTTCGATAGGGTTTTTCTAAGCAGTTTATCAAAAACCCATACGGCGCCGCGGCGTGGGTAATTTTGACTGGCTTAAACTAAGCCGTTCAAAAGGGTTACCCACACCGTATGGATTTTTATCGAAAACCCTTTCAACGGGTAACCAAAATTTAATTTAAGCCGTTCAAAAAGGTTACCCATATCGTATGGGTTTTTGATTAACCGCTTAGAAAAACCCTATCGAAAACGTTTACAATGGGTAACCAAAATGGTCCCTGCCTAAAAGTAATGAATACGATGTACCCTCGGTCGTGTACGAATGGTAATCATAACGGCCGCGTGAGCATTCAACATCGTTATAATCATGCGTCCTGCGTCGATCACAATCAGAATACAAATACATAGCACTTCAGTTCAGTGTAACATTATCACGGCTGCTAAGTAATTTCATTTCAGAACTATGATTCTTTACTACGCTTTAAAAGGGGAGAAAATTAACTATAGTTCAAAGTACTCGTCGTCATAAAAATAAGCAAGTCTGAGGTCGTCGGCACCTCTGCAATCGATACGTATCGAGCATCGGACCGAATAGTCACGGTGACAACGACCTTAGGCCACCTCAGACACTGGGTGACCCACTAGGTACTTACTATAACCATGCAATACGCAGTGATTAGCATCCGACTAATGATCTTAACAACTTGCTGAAATTCACGTAGGTACCTACGGACCTATGTAGGTACTCTTACTTTTTCATACGTTGATAATCAAATTGAGAAGGAAATTACCGGAAGTCAGCTAGAGATCACTAAATCTGCTGATCCTAGGCAAACTCCTCAAGCTCACTTTTATCAATCTCAGATTCTCAAAATATCATCGCTATGGGGTTTCTGGTAACAAACCAACAAAGAAGAATAACCACTGTTTTTTACTTGTATAAAAGTAACAATAGCACGCAATTAGAAGCCCGGTGGCTGTTAGTTGGAACTAGGGTTGCCAACTTATTTTATATCAAATATACTATTTTCGAAGCCATTGCAAAAAAAAAATATATAACTGCGTACTATGTGTTTCAAAAACATTTTTTCTACTATGAACCCTTACTAACAGGTTTTTTTTTATGGTCTTGTCTATATTTTTACACTCTAAATTAACGTTACAAAACACCATTAATTCAGCTTTTAGAAGATTAATACTGGCCCTATTTCAATCCTCTCGCCATTTTGTATTGAAAATTGAAATAAAAATATAGTATATTATCCTAGTCCTAATATAATAAATAGTATAATACCCTAGTATAATATAGAAGGACACCATATTATACAGTAGGGTTGGCAACCCTAGCTAGAACTGAAGCATCCTCCATGCATGGAGCATCATGCTGACCTATTTTAGTTCTCTCACCGCTAAACCAGAAAATACCACTAGGTATAGTATACACGGCATCCTGTTACAAGCAGGTATATTAGAAAACAGTAGGTTATTATCAGAATAGGATTTATTAAAAAGCCGATATAATCCTAATAAAACCATTATTTGCTAATACATTTTAGATAGAGGAACAAGGCTAGCCTGGAACTAAAGTGGTATAAGATACAAAATAAACATCTTGAGATGACAAACGAAAATAAAAAAAAAAGGAGAAAATATCAATAAATTCTTAAGTGGTATTTTGGTGACAAAATTTCACCGTAGATCAATTTTGCCCGGATTTATTTATTGTTTTATGTTCAAAAATTCTCATAGACTGATTTAGACAAAAATTTTACATAGACCACTTTAGTTCCAGGCTAGCCGACATGATAAACATGATAAGCGGTCGGGAAAATGGTTATGTAGGCCATTTCATTTCTTTGTTATCATACAATAGAAATGTGCTGTGTCAATGTTTGAGTCAGTTTATTTGTTATGAGTTCATAATGATGCGTTCATTCATAATACCTGCTGTTACTGATCGTTGTTTGTAAAACTAATGTTTGGGATTTTATAGCCGACATGTTTACCATACAACACTTTAAGGCTCACGCAGACAGGTGCGACGCGATTCTGGTAGAACCATTTCTAGTGTAGCGCCGCGCCTGTCTGCGGGACCCTGTATGGTTCTGAAATATTATGTCCACTGCTCTACTGAAGCAGTGATACAGTCGTGTTAATTCGCTATTAGGGAACAGGCATAAGGTCGTAGATTGGATCTAGGGCTATGAGCCTCCATATTATCAGGTATCAGTAATATAATTATAATATAAGGCCGTTAGTACTATTGCTTATTCTGTGATAAGGCTTACGGCACAGAATAAGTACTTACGGCTTAAACTAATCTGTGATATTGACAAAATAACAGCTTGTTGTGGTGACAGTTTAAGGCTTCTACAGACTGGTGCGATATCAAGGGTCGCACTACCTGGCGCACCCGCGATATTGCATCAGTTTGTAGGAGCTTTAAGACGACACTCTATATGTTGCCACACACAAACTAAGTACCTTTATGTAGTACCACATAGAACAGTATGTGGATAGGCCTTCTTATTTAGTTACATCCCAGTGTCAAAATACAATTATTTTTAGACGAATCAAGAAAAATTTTTTTTCATCTTGCCGGTCAATAGGATGTTGTCGTCTGCTTAACTGGACTTTCCTGTGGGTACCTCAATAAATTAAGGGCCAAGTCCAGGCAGGGCATAAACTTATAAGACTACACGTTAAGTGACTACACGCTGTGGGGTACGGACCTTGGCCTATCGCTGGCGGCTGTAGTCGAGTCGATGGTCGGCAGTGAGGAGTCCTGGGACGCAGTGGTGTCCTTCTGTTAAACAGTCGTGTCGCAGAAGGAGGCTGCGGAAAGGGAGCGGAAGAACTCATCCGCTCACCCGGCCCGCAGCAGGCGCACTGGGCGTCGGTGGAGAGCCGATAACGCCCTCTTCCAGCCCCCCTAAATGGGTCCAGGGACGGCGGACTTGGGGACGTCCGTTGCCCCTATCACATTGGACTCGAGGTAGCGGCGCGTAGTGTTCTACGCGCGCCCCTTTCAGACATTGCGGGGGGGGGTCAGTAACCTCACCCCCCCCCCCAGACTTATGGTGGCCCGCAGAGGCGGGCCGGCACTGGGATTGCGGAAGTAATAATAGATCCCAAGACCCCGGTGCAAGTGTGGGAGGGGAACACTGGGGTGGTTTTTAGTCAGTAAGAGTCTGACAGACCCTCCGCCCGCCCCAGGGTGGAGGACATCCATCCAAAATAAAAATAAAAGCGTGCCGCTGGGGTAGGGCAGCCAGGCAGCACCGGATTAATATTATTAGTACGAATTTAAAGCTACAGGCTCAGCGGCGCGGGCTGGCTCGAGCAAGGATCGGGGAATTAATCAAAGGAAGCTAGCTTATGGAGTTTTTATAGTTATTACGAGTATCATATTTGCCACAAAATTCTACGAAACCGTAGAATTACTTGATACAGCGGGTACCTATTATAATTCGATCACCTTTGTACGCCCACAAACAATTCGTCACTTACGAAGTTATGATTCATACGAACTCAGAGCTACAGTACTTGTGCTACAAACAACTCAGTCACAAATACGCTCTTGTTCAGGCAATTATCACAACACTAAACAAATATTCAAGATTATTTGAGCTTTGGAGCCTACTCAATTGTGCCCAAAATAATTCATACCGCAAAATAAGACTACTTTTCTATTACTCAAATATTTCGAGTCACAAAGTGACAAAGCTGTTATCTCAAGGACGTCCTTCATGTCGCTTAATTTGTGAGCCCAAAGCCCACCCTATGACCTATTTCACTCCACGTCCCGATTCTTCTTTTATAATAACAGATTAGCCCCTATGATCAGGTCGCTATAATGCCTCTGTAATAGTCCCCAACCAAATAACATTTCCAGCAAGAATTTCAGGCATTTATAGGGTCAAATTAAATTAGCTAGCGAAACTCTGCAGACGTGGTCTATAGGTATCGGTATCTAAACACGAAAAAATAAAAGTGATAAAGATTAGATGTTTTTTTTTTTATCAACGACCGCTTTTTTGTTGTTATTTGAAGTATGAGTTGAGAAAATCTGTTTATTTTTATTTTATCATATTTAGTTATCAATAACCATCACGTCTGTGTAGTTTACACAAAAAAAAACAGTTTTTTTTTATCTTATATTTCTAGTGACTACTACCGGCGGTTGATGACCCCAAAAAAACTCAGTATTTTTTATTTTTTATTATATTTAAATATAGAAAGCCATCACGTCTGCTGAGTTTCGCTAGCTAATTTAATTTGACCCTGTATACCTTAGACTCTGCATAAACACACAGACAGCTAAACATAACCTGCGGGTAATTGTGGGATTACTTACAGTAAACAACATTTATTATAGTTGTTGAGCAGACAATTTTATTCCAACAATATGAAGCAATGGATTACCGCAGTATCCTTCAAAATCATTCAGATTGTATTTGATAGGGTTTTATGCAATTAAGGTGCTGAATTTAATAATGAATCTACATCTAAAGCCCAGCTGGGTTTATTGTAAAGTTGCTTTATGTCATTTAGGTAAAAGAGAATAAGTGTTAAACAATTTTCATTCAGTATCGTTCATAAAACCGAGCAGCGATATAACGCTGTTACTGGGAGAATGCCATCAATATGCATAGGGTACTAGGAAAAATGTTATAGGATAAGATAGGCTTTTTAGGCAGCTTTTCAGGTAGTTTTATTTACCAAATAACTGAGTACTTGTATCCAGGGCCCGCATAGCAGCCTGCCGCATTCTCGAGCACAAACCGCGTGCATTCCTATGTGCGTGCGCCGCCACTGACGCTCACATAACTCAAGCCTTGACCTGCATTGCTAACGAAGCCTGCAGACGTACCCGATAAGACGATTCACTGACACTGATTGCAAAATTAACTAAACTTTTAAACACTGTTGCTATTGCACTCGTAGTTAACACAAATGCTTCTGAAAAATAATTATTGGCAGAATGAAAATAACACAAAAAATTTAAAAAAAAACGAACCGTAATTACCAGTGTTCGACCGACTTCCTAAGGAAGTAAGTATTTACTGAAAAGCGTTCAGATTCGTAATAGCATGAATCAATAATCTAAATAACAATGACGTCAGAACTTAGTAACGCATACAAAATCAATACATGTTTAGTAAATCATTCATCTACGCATTCTACTACATCAAAACCGGCCTATTAGCATATGGAATCCAGGCGAAAAGTTATATTAGCATATCAATTTTCCGCTTTTCATTTTCAAATGTTACAAGGACGGGTTATAAGTATGATTATAACATTGCAACTTCGTGTAGGTACGCGAAGGACTGTGTAGATACACGTTATATACATATACCTAATATGACTTGTAAATTGAGTTGGTATGATTCATTCACAGAGATGTGTAAATTGACAAATCTTTTAATATTTTACAACTTTGTAGGTGCTTGATCATAGACTCCTGAATATGTTAATATTATTTCGTCATAGGTATTCTTTAATTCACTAGTTTACAAACGCTTTTAAATTGTACATAATAACTGGAAATAACTGGTTACAATTATCTAAAACTGACCAAGTGAGAGCCATCAGCTATAGGAAAACTTTGGTTGAGAACAAAAGAGAGATTACATTTTTTTTTAAACTACTACTTACTACGGTGTGATACGCACTTTTCTACTGCCTAGAGAATTTAAATTATTTCTATGTAACGGTTTAAGTGCCTTACCTAAATGTAATCGTTTTTTCGTATGTATTACATTATAATACTCGTATTCATGACGGACAATGAATGAGTCAACGCACGGCAGAAGATCGTCATTTTGTCATGTAAATATCATAGAAACCATTGATTCATCCATTGAGATGATTTATTACAAACATCAATATCCGGTGTGTAATACCTACATCCTGAGGTATTATCGTTGTAGCTTATCAATAAAAAAAACGATAAGTGTAGATGAAGCTGATTAAGAAGATGTGACTCGTGTTCTCAGAATTTGACTCCTGCGGTGCATCACTCATTTATCTTTTAGTGTGTTTTTTGTACCAAATACCTTTTATCAAATTTTGTTCAACACGTCATCTTCTAAACTCAACAGAACCCTTAATTCCTATTACAATATTTATCTGAATAATCAAGAAATACATTACACCAAACGAGAGCCTATTGTGTTTTCAGTTAATTTCTTCTGTTTTCAGGAATACCATATTAATATTTCTTCATCATAACCGTTCACCATGTTCTGACGAAAGTGCATGTCATGAGGTCCTGATGCATATTCCTAACTGAACATGGCAGAATTGAAGACTTGGAATCCCAAACCAAATAAAAGTCACAGATTCAAGTCCTTGAACCAAACTTACTTTGACATACCACCGCGTTTGAGACTTTCGGTGCCTGGTCCGACGGCGCTCACAGCTTCGCTCAGCGCGCGCCGGCGAGCGCAGCGCGTGACACTGCGCCGCCAGCGCCTTGGTGCGCTCGGCCAGCGAGTGCCGCAGCTCGCCCCCCACACACCCCCGCACCAGCATCTCAACCGACCTCCACTTGCTCCACCGAAATACAGTCGTCATCTACGATATCACTCATCGCGACTCCGTCACTCTACTCCCGCCAGTTTGTGCTGCAGCGGTGCCTAACACAAAGAGATAGTGCTATAGAAACCCAGGATTTATCCATTAAAATCCATTCAACTAAACGGTAATGTAATTAATGCCAAGATAAGATGTCAACTGTAGTCATCAATGTTTACAGAGATAAATGAAAACAATTACATTCTGTAGCTAAAAATAAATAGATTGTAGTCAACTGTTTTAGATTAAATGAATGAGACGAAGCATCAAGGTCTAGGTCGGATGACAAGGTCGCGCAAGCAACGAGCTATTTATCATCATTTGATAACATAACCTAAACGTATTCCGCCGGGGGACGACTTGTAATCACAAACATGTGTCATTGTATATTTTCATTGAATGATTAACATAAAATCCCTTTTCAAGCGGGGATAAACTAATTGTACCCGTTACATACAATACGTAAAGTAACAAAAAGATAAACACTGCAATAATGCTCTGTTTACGAGTTATTCGTACCTACGTTGGAATGATTCATGTTCTCTGAAAGCTAAACAAAACTGAGTAGTCTATTAAGGCGACGATAACCGACTTTTAATGATTTTATACTGAAGATCACGTCTAAACGAGTAGTGTAAATGATTTGAAAAAAATATATGTTAAGTTAGAACATTTTCTCAATAACTTAATGTATGAATATTTTAGATTATGTTTATATTACATAGTGAAATTAATTTGTTATGTCTAACGCGGATAAAAAACTGAGAATGGCGCAAAATCTACTAAGCGTATTTTTCTGAAACCTTCATCAATTTAAAGATAATTTACTTATTGATGTTTTAGTATACGCGTTTTATTAAAATACCTTTTGTTTTTTGGTATTTACGCATTATTAATGCGCATTGACGCATTATTAATTATAATAAATTAATAATGCGTCAAAATGGAGACAGCGCTCCTTGATGGGCGAGACCTATTACTGGCTGAACGTACGACGCGTTGCGTGAGCTCAGTACAGAACACGCAAGCTAACCACTCAAGGTCACTGGCATATATCTGCGTCTTAAACGATTTAAATTAGCTGTTATTGTAGGATTTGTAGGGAAAAGTGCGATGGCAACGCTCGAAGACAGATAAAGCACATCCTCATTGTCACGCCCGCGACGCCATCCACCGGTGACAGGTTGTGACCGACATTCGTATTCACTGCTACGTATTTACTACCTATTTGTTTAAGTACTTAGGTTACACGCTGTTACCGTAAATTACAATAATAGATACAAGCAATTATATTAATATAATATCATTGGGTACAAGATTCTCAATACTTTAAAAGTCAACGTGAAGATTATTGATGTGTTTGAAATAGCGTTTCACGATATTTTATATGTTGTATTGCGAGTTTTTGCGAGTTACTGAAGTGTTTATTAACCGTAAATGTAGCTTCAATGCGATTATTTTGCTCTACCTCCTTTGCGCACTGATCACAAGATTTACACTATCTACTCTGCTCTCAAATTATAAAATTATATTATGAACTCTAGTTAAAAATGGAAAAAATCACGAAATTGGTTTAATTTTAAGTAAATTATTACGTTAAACACATCTTAACATGGCACTGTAATAAATTATTTTTATACCAATATCAAAATTGCGATTTATTGTACAATAACAAATGACAATCGATTGACTTGTATAAAGACTGATTACAGACATTTGCTCAAAGATATAAAAACATTCTTCTCCTTGTGATATTATTTTATTACAACTGTAAAAACGAATACTAAGTGCTAAATAACCCGCCTATGTTGTTCAAAAGTGTTGAATCCCAGGACCCAGTTCAAAACAATATTAAAATTTTCAGGAAACTACTAATTTCGGAGAAAAACAAAATCCTCTCTAAAACGGGAGCGAAGCTTTGATTTTATCGATTTTCCACAGGAACCATTCAATTTCGAAGAATAGCCGTTCCACAAATAGAAATTGTATAAGGACTTTAGTTTCAGTAGATAGAGGGAGTATCGTGGAAACATTAATTTAATACGACATCCATATAAATGTGTTTTTACATTCGCACAGTGCACAGGCGTTGAAACCGCGTAACCGCTGTGTGTAGGCCCTGCGTAGGCCCAGACTAGACACTTCGTAGGCCTTGCGTAGACGTGTAGACGTAACCACTTTAGTTTGGGTACAATCACAACAAAATTTATTTCAACTTAGGAACACTACTCTTGACTTGGTCGTTTCCAAAAACATTATTTGAAAAACGACATAAGAAGCTAGTTACCTTTCATTTCAACTGGCAGAAATGATTGCCAATTTTAAGCTCAATTTTAAATACTTTTTATGTCCCAATCGTTTCTCTCACGATTGCGAAAGGTGCAAAAACGTTGCATACCCACTGCGTTTACGCGGCTCTAAAGCACCCAAGATTAATTTATTGTTTTATTGCAAAAACACGATCTATTGTGAATAACTATTGCAAGTTGAGTAGCTAAGCCGTAGAATACATGTCTGTAGAGTAGTAGGTCGATATCTGACGAGGAAATTGGATAATTGAGGAAGGGAGCGGCCGCCGCCGACGAGAACTAGGTACCTACATTAACGTCTTTTTACTATGAATATCACATGTTGCACAATAACAACGCTGGTACTTTGGCATGTTTTAAAAAACCCGTATACATACAGTACCTAAATCGCGTTTAGTACTTGTTTAGTACCTACAAGACTTGTGACTGACTTGGGGACAGGATATTAATTCCGATTTATTGCAGTTATAATTGCAATCACGTTACTTGGTTTAAATAAGTTTTTTACTTTTATTATTTTTTATAGATTATTTTATATTTTGCGAATGTGATATAATAGACTGTAGATTGGTTGACCATTTTCTATTTTGTTCAGTACCTGGTACTTGTTGACAGGCCCACACTGTCCTTCCATATCTATTAACACTGTAATTTGAAAACAATGTAAAAGCCAATAAATTTTAAGAGTAACCGTCGAGTTTCTTGCCGGCTCTTTTCCATAGGAAACGACCAATTGGAGCCGTGCACCTAGCTTCTGACGATTCACAAGTGCACATGTAGGTTTATGTAAAAAAAAATACCTATTTTGATTTAATTTGGAATATTTTGCATTAAATGTACATTATCTTCGATATTCTGTAAAATGCGAAGGTTATTCTAAGTACTTCAAAAGATTTACTTTCCTTCTAACCTAAATAGTGATTTGAACAAGCATGAAAACGATAAAAATGCAATAAATTGCAACATAACTAGTGGTCCGCGGAGAACGTTTTCTGAGGAATTCTAGAGAACTCCTTACTGGGTCAGTGCGAGTGTATTTTGAGATATTTCGCTCGTAAACTAGCATTAATTGCTGCTCAGCTTGTGAATTACGTTTTATAATAATAATTGTGTTTATCAAAGATAAAGCAGACTTAACTAAAGGATATTAATAAGTAATGTCAACAATCGAATGAATACAATTGACTGAAGATGTTGGTAATTTCAGACAAAAAAGATGAAAAGATTGGTTTGTGTTTTGTTTGTGTAGATTTGTGCTGATTTGTACTTTTAATCAAAAAGCTAAGGGAGAATAACCAATTTATTCTTCAAAAGTTTAAAGCCTAATTAATTCAACTTTTTAAACTACCACTGAGCACAAGCCGTGCCTTCGCCAGGTGCGCTTCCATATTTTATTTAATGCCCCGAAATTTCGCCCTTAACGCTTGTAAGGCAACAGTACCGAATCCGAGTGAAAACGACAGGTGGCCGATAACGGCCGTCAGGTGCACATCGTACAAAGAACCGAAAAGGTTTTTAAAATCCTACCTGGGCCTGCAGTCTCGATATAGATAGCGATCGCTTTACGACCGAATTCGGTCACAAAGTCCTAACGGAATCCCTAGACGGTCAGAATTGCTTGACAAGATTGTGATTTTTTCGTGCTTGTCAAGCAATTTTGACTGTCTAGGGACCCCATTACCCCTATCTATTTCGAGACAACAGCCCCCGGCTTCCATACGTCCCTTACTAATTTATTCATCTACTCATATGAATCGTGACTTTTTGCGTGTGCGCAATATGTATGGCTTTGTGTTCATAGGCCATACAGTCATGCTCATTATATAGGCAGTAGGCTAGCTTATTATCAGTGAATGGCAGAATTACTTTAAACAAAACCACTAAACACTTTGTTTATGTAGGTACCTACTTCAATGCGTTTAGACCGTTATCACACTGGCGATTTTCTAGCGTGTTCTCCGCGTTTTTAAATGATTGACACTCGCTTGTCTCGCCCTCTTTTTACCCTCACGTCAATCGTTTTCGTTCTGCAAACGCGGTGAACACGTTGCGCACACGTGGCGTGCTCGCTACGCTCACGCTGAGTGCATTAAACAATCGCCTCGCTGGAAATACGTTCGCAAATCGCCAGTGTGATAAGACCCTTTCACTTGAATATTTTACTAGCGGCTGTCAACTTTTCTGCGTTACTCATTTATTTAGATATGATTAGATAAAAGTGTATCCTTGATAGGAATGATTACATAAAGTTATGTACCAAATTATTCAATAGTAACAGCAGTTGCATTTAAAATAAGGCACACCACGACAGATTTTATGTTATAAGCTTGATAACTTGACTTTAACTTATTGATGTCTCGGGCCTGAGACTGATGATATTTTTGTCGTCGATACCATTAATGTATTATATTTTAAACGCATATGCAAGTGCATAATTCAACCGTCAAAATCAATTCCGTTTTTACCCTTTTGTACCTAACTACTCTACCTTAGTTAACTCTACAGGTCAAACTATGAAACTGGGTTTTAAGAATAGCTTTCTAGCTGACTATATATAATTATAACTCAAGAATACACTTTAATTAAATAACAAATATAACTACATAGTAATTAACGAATACATTAAGTCAAAAATACGCGCAAAAAGTGTCATCAACCTTAGAAACTTATCATAACGAAGATTGTCGCGCATTTATGACTGATTATAGGTACACACATGAATCTTTGTTAGTCATACCCAGACTAATGAACATCTTTGTACCTTCTCAGGACTCATGGTAACATTGAGTAAATTATGTAGTTTGTGCGAAACTCTCAGCTGATAAAACAAGTTTACAGATGACAAATAACATCCACTTCTGGATGAATTTTATTACAATAAACCAGAGCCTTGGCATTAACTACATACCCGTTATCGAGCTAATTCGTATAGCAACTAATTACCATGCAAATTACATTTGAAAAACACGTTTATAAAGACAAAAATGTTGTCTCACTGTTCACAATCACATAAATCTTTAACACACAAGAGAGATAAACAAAGTGATAATTTGAAACTTTTGAGTTCACTGAGAGACACTTCACTATAAGTATTGAATCGAGATTTTTCGGAAGTGTTCGGTGTCACTGAATGTAAAGTAAAGACATCAAACGTTGACAAGTAATGGCCTTCCGCACTCGACGCGGGGCGCGCGTCGTCTGAGCCTCAGCCGCGACGAGTTCTATCGCACTACACCATCCACCGAATAACGAGGACTGACGCGACAAGGAAACCACGCATGTGCAGGATTCTCTCGGGTTTTCCGACACGGCACAATCATGACGTCGCAAAGAGCTACGTCATTAAATCATATAGATCATATTCCTGTAGTATTCGACCGCAGACAAAATTGTAAATGAATTCAATACTATATCAGATACGTACCCATGCACATAAAGCACATCTAATAGGTCTGTAATTTTAATTAAATATCTATTAATTTTGATGATTTAATAGTACATTACTGAGGCGGCCTGCAATACCCCGGCATCGATGGACGAACGTGAAAATGTGGGCCGAGGCGCCATGCCTGGCGCAATGACTGGTTGCGGCCAAGGCTTGTATAGGTAGTGCTTTTCTCAAATAATGCGCGGAAATTCAAACAAAGTAAATTATTTATAAATTCCAGATTCAATGATGAACGACGATAATTTTTCACGCGTCAATGTGTAGATTTTTTTTTTTTCAATAAACAGCTTTATATTTGCAAGCCAGTTCGAAAAAATAAAAAACCTTAGACTTATCTAAGGTCTTATTTTTTTTTACCTTAGTACCTCCTTGGTTGCCATGTCTCGGAGTAAAAGGTCGTTCCATTTTTAAATTACACGATACTTTAACCCCCTTATTACAAAACAAAATTTATCTTCAGACCAAGGTTTAAAACATGGAGCCATTATTGAATTTCGAACTTTATTCCGACTATGGTAAAGTTCCTAAACACAAAACTGACAACTTAGTACCGAACTAAGTTTTCGGTTTTGTATAAAGAACGGTATTTCAATCACTGTTACGTTCCTATTACAAAAACTGGCTCCATGGTTAAAGCCATGTCAAAATATAAACCTTGTTTTGTAATAAGGCGGTAAGAGTTTACTATGTAATTTATTTGGCCGCTAAACCACTACTGATATGGATTTTCATACAACTTTTGGTGGCCGCTGCTCGCATGTATTTGGCCAGAACAGCAATTTCGATTTATATCGAAGAAGGTTGTCAAAATAATGCTCGAATTTCCAAGCATGTTTGAGAAAAGTAACTCTAAGTAATGAAGAGTTCCGTAGTTGGGATGTATTTATTCCAAAAACAAACTCAACATTGTAGCTGAAAAACATGTTCTCCAATACATCGAAATACGTCATGGTCAATTCTCCAACTGTTATGTAAGTTGGTCGACTATTACGCGATAACTTGTAGAGCCTACTTAGCTGTGACAGTTTTCGTTTTATTTTATTAATAAGTTTTAAAATAATTCAAGTTTTCACAGAAACCACACCATGGGGTAGACGAGAAAAAAGAATGTCATTCCCACTTTACGTGCAAGGGAGGTAACTACCCAAAAAAAAATTGTTTTCGAGCTTTTATTTCCTAAAAATATTTATAACGTGATACAGCGCTATAACAAAATACAAGAATTTCAATAAATCTTACGACATAGCAAGAACAAAATGTGATGAATGTTATTCCAAAATTCGGTCAATGTGAGGTTCATCAAGTACAGCGCCTTGAGGAACTGATCTTGGTTACTGAGATACTGTTTTCATGTGTTTATTAATTAGTAATGATTTTGAGATGCTGAAATCGTAATAATGGCGTATCAAATAATTACGCACTTGAGTACGTCGTTAGGGAACGTTTATTAATACGGGCCCTAAATCCTTCGCTTGCTTAGGTTTGAATAAGTAATCGCGTCAAAAAGCAACTTTGCAAACTTGCATTTTCATTTCACGGCGCCCGCCGCCGCGTCGCACGTCGGCGCGCAGCGGCGTGCCAAAGAATCAGCAAAATAAAATCATTAATTTGCGATTCCAAAAATTGTATGACATTTGCATCAACATCTATTATACGTTGGGCTGCAGCGTCTCCGCTCCTGCTGCAACAGCCTGTAACAGTTGGAGAAAATTGACCATCTAAGGGTGCACATTTTAAAATCCGGGTAATATTTTAACATTATATGCTCTCAGCGGT
This sequence comes from Tiliacea aurago, assembly GCA_948098905.1. NCBI lineage: Eukaryota > Metazoa > Arthropoda > Insecta > Lepidoptera > Noctuidae > Tiliacea > Tiliacea aurago. The sequence continues at coordinate 19,746,829 of OX402581.1, read as the reverse complement.
TATGTTCAAAACCGATTCCGAATTCGGTGCATCAGCGAAATTGTAGAAACCAACAACACCGCGTGGTACTGCACCTTGCATGTTGCTTTTAATGCATATTGAACAATAGTTATTGTGCCCAGATTTACTTAGATATTACATAATCACAAAAATATTTATGTGTATTTATATATGACCAAGCGAGCGATACGTCTCTGCTTCAAGCCGCAAAATTGGCTTTCCTCTGTCAGTTTGTTGCTATCCCTCTACTGGTCTAATTTTACAACCGATTTAGATGAAACTGTCCGTTTGGTGCCGGACGTAAAGAATAACACTCTTCCATTCCTTCCCGTGGGTGTCGTAAAAGGCGACTAACGGACTTACTAGAGAATGGGCAGCAGCGTTCTCTATGGATTTTAACACCATACTGCGAACGCCAACCCGCCTGCCAAGCGTGGCGATTATGGCAAACCCCCCTTAGGGGAGGCCTATATCCAGCAGTGGACGTCTTTCAGCTGAAATGATGAAATGAGACGAAACTTGGTATATGTATAGGTATATAGTACCTATATGTATACAGGCTTTACGACATTATAGATTTTTTTTTCGAGGATTTTTGATTCGATTACTTCCGCCAAAAAGGGACAAAAGGATACCTACATCCGATTTCGATGGTTTTTTTTATTTGAAAGGTAGTGACTTTAAGTTGGTCTCATAGAAATTTGGTGAAGATCTGATGAGGATCTTCGGCGTGATGAGCAGAATAGCTCTTCAAAATGCAGTAAATTACCAGTGGAATCGGCCCTTTAACTACTAGGTAGGGATTGATGGAGCCCCTGGGACCACCTTCTCATCACAAAACTAGGCTGCAGCGTTTCCTCTGCCGATTAAAACGGGTTATTCCCAAAGTACTCCAAAAAGACTTCCCAAACTACTCCATGAAAAATACAATATTTTTATTTAGGTTTCATTCTACTCCATGATAATATTAAAATGTTCTCAAAGTACTCCACTCCAATTTAATAAAAAAAACTAATTTAAATTATGTACCGGATTTCTTTTAAGATTTTTTGTGATTGACTGTAATGTATGTGACTGTATATAAGTAATTATGTAGATGGAGCAGTTTGAGAATTGATAACGAATAATCGGTGGAGTACTTTGAGATTAATTCCAGATACCTATGGAGCAGAATGGGAACAAAATAATAATTATTATTAAATAATAATAATCCCTTGGAGTAACTCGTTAATTAATGTATGAGATTCTTATCTTTGTAGAACAAAAGAATGGAGTACTTTGGGAATAACCCATTAAAACCTATAGTTATTTATTCTAGCTGGCCTACAAATTTTTACTCATAATTTTTCTTTACCATGATTTAAATAAAAATATGGTACAAAGATTTTGCTCGCTAAGTCTACTGTTGTACTGCAGAACTACTAGTTCTATTATCCCAGATCTATTGCTTTTATATACATAGACTATACTATTGTAAGTAGGTAAGTAATTTTTAGGGTTCCGTACCCAAAGGGTAAAACGGGAACCCTATTTCTAAGGCACAAACGTGATTTTTTGGCATTTCTATAGATAATAGTACGGAACCCTTCGTGCGGGAGTCCGACTCGAACTTGGTCGTTTTTTCTTACAAGACAAGTATGGTAATAATGTGGTAATTAGGATTTTAAGATTAAATCTGTTCAGGAGTACGAGTTTTAGGTCACGGATTCTTTACCACTGGTGTCAAAACGGTGAAGAAAGATATCATGATTCAACATGCATATCCTAGAACCAAAGATTGAAGGGCATGGTATCATCCAACCAACCAAAGAACCAACCAGAACCAATAAGTATTTGACCCCTACACTGTACAATAGTATCGACTGGTTGAGAAGGGATAATGGTGTAATTAGCAGGCGAACAGTGGGGAATAAATTAAAGGCTGAACTGCTGAATGAAATAGTCGCAACATGTGGCAGTAATTAATCGATCACTGAACCAGTTAAAAACTACTTGTATCTACCTTCTTAGATGAGGAAGTTATACTATTTTATTGTTTAAACCAAATATTTTAAGACGAGCGCTAATCCTGCCGACAAACTGTCACGCAATTTGGCAGGTTTATAAAATGTGTACAAGTATTTGGTCGACTTGTTGGCGGGAAAGTGAAGCGTCATTTCAAGCGGCAGTTTGTTTAATTTTCCAAAATTAGTGTTTAGCCGAATATAAATGTGTAATAATGGTGGATTATTAACCATTAAGTGTTTGTAAACGTGCATTAGTGTAGGCAAATGAAACAAAACAGTGCAACTTCGCTTCATGTTCTCTCAAGAAGTCCGCGTGAGGTCTCAGTAAAGTGCCACATCTTTACTGAAACTCAAGGGGAGTGGGCGGGGATATCATCATCATGCATTTATAATTCATTTCATCAATACTATACAAGAACTAAAACGTGACATTGGCTAAATGCACAAACCGTGCGAAACCAAGGAAGGAAAAAAAAGTATTTTGTCCAAAATATATATTTTTTTTTTTATCCGCCAACCCGCACTGAGGCCTGTGTCTCAGCAGTGGGAACGTTATAATAAGTTTGCTATTCAGGAGAAGAAGAATTTAGGTATTATCACTGGGATACACATGGTTAGCTGACGCTAAGAAAAATATCTTATGAATTATGTTTTGTAGATTGATACTGAGCAAAAACATCAAAACACAACTTAAATAGTAAATGATTTTATATTAATTAGTATTTTTGAGAAATAATTGCGTAAAAATAAAGATGTTGGTCCCGTGACCTTGTAATTAACTAACTGTGTTTTAATTGTAACAAACTTTATTCGTCAGACGTAAAGTTTATTTTGTAGTACCAAAGTACGAAAATAATGGTCTTGAAAGGAACCACACTGATTTGTAGTTTGGGTAGTGTATCCCTCTCGCACAATGTGGCATTTTATTTCATTATTCTACTAAATTAGTAGTAATCAGTCTCATTTTCAGGTAACTACATTAACATTAGGAAATGGAAATCGTCTAACACAAGACTGTAAAAGTAAACATTAACACAAATAATTATTTGTCTGCATTGAATACATTGTGTTAATGTTTTAAAACCTATTTAATTAAGACTACCGAATATTATAATGGTCCGACAGAAGTACTATAATACAGTACTTCATATTATGAAGTTTGTTTGCAGACAAGACTATCAAAAAAACCGACCACACCCACAGTGAAGGGCTCCGTAGATAATATACTTAAGTATTCACGCATGTACAATATTGATTTTATCGACCGCAAAAATAAGTTTATGTTACATAGTATTTCTCGAAAAAACTATGAAAAACAAATTTATTACAAGATAATATCCCGTATCACAAAAACTATTCACTTAAAAAAAAACATCATATTTTTTCTTCCCTCAGATAAATGTAGGTATGAGAAGAAAAATTTAATAGAGAAATTACGAAAAAACAACAATTATTAGTGGTACCACTAATAATTGTTGTGTTTTTTCGTAATTTCACTACACACAAAATACACCTTTCCAATTTTCATCGATATAGTGCAAATAGACTCTTAGTAAAATGGCTGTGTAACATCCGGACGTATTATGGACAGCCTGACACACGGACAGACGGACATGACGCCATTATAAGGGCGAATTTCACCAATGAAAACTGAACGCGATCAGCACATAAACTAAGTTTAAGAGCTGTCAGTGTCATTATTTTCTTTGTAATATTGACACTGACAGCTCATGAACTCGGTTTAGATGTGCTGATCGCGTTCAGTTTGATTGGTGAAATTGGCACTAAGGGTTCCGTTTTTGCCATTAGGCTACAGAACCCTAAAAACCGAAATATGACGGAAAAAAGTATGACAACACTCGAGACGCTGATGATGACAGCTAAATGCCCCGTTTTCACAATCAAAATAATATTGCGTTATAATGTTATTATTAATATTTCGCTGAAATAGTCTTGTTTTGCGGAAAACAAACTACAAGGAACATTACTAACTGTTTTCTCAAAAACTGTCAAATAGCCAACGTGGAGAAAAAATACCTACTAATTTTAAATACGTTTGGTGTGAACACGGCCTAAAATATAAATATAGTCAGTAAGTACATGAAAAGTTGATTCTTTTCGATACAATCTATATGAAATTCATGAAGACGGTACCTACTATTGCAGTAGAATAGACACGAATAGACGAAACATTACATAATCATAGCTTGGTGTGTAAAAGATCTCAACGCGCGATACTAAACAGACTTTTGTTATGTTGTACACTTTTCCATTGACTTATTTATTGTTTATAACATCGTTACATTCATGAGGAGGGGACACCTAAACAGTAACAGAATAAGCTAGGGTTAAAAAAATATATATTATTTATGTTTGCTAAGCATGTTTAAAAAATGTGTTTATAGCTCGGGTACCTAACTAATATAGTTTCTTGGGTAATAATTCTTCACAAAAAAAAGAATAATGATAATTACGTGAGCTGTTACTTAAAGTTCTATGAAACTCAATGTAACGTGAAAGTGTTAGTCGAAGGTCCGGGCTCCGGCCGTTTCACTTTCTACAGAAAAATGCGATTGTCGAAATGTTCGCGTCAGACGTCAACTATCCAAATGTTAAAACAACTATCTTATCTTATTAGCATAGAAATTTTAAATGGGAGATATTGTAACTCAAGACCTTTTCAACAACATAAATGTCTTACAAAATATAGTTCCAAGGGCGGAACCAGGATTTCATTTTGGGGAGGCCATTCTGACAAGGTTCGGAGGTATAGAAATTCGACAATATTCGGCTTAACTTTTCGATTTAACTTCAAGTTGCATAAAAATAACAAAATTATATATTATATCCTAACTAAAACTATTCACAAACTAAAATATGGCATCGAAAAATTCATCCACATAACTGTCGACTGGTAATGTACCTACCCAAGAGACTGGCGGCATTGCCACGTTGTATGGCAATGCTTAGCCTCTGGCCAAGGTAAAAGCCAGCCCTTTTGTCACGGGAAGTGTCAAACAGCCGTTTCGAGATTTCATTTAAAAGACCAAGAGGACTCGGACCCCACGGCCCGAGAGTTTCAACCCCAAACGGCTCGAAAATATAATTGCCAACAAGGTAATTATACTTACGCCGCTTGAGGTTCTTCGCAGCCGCAGCAGCAGTGCCAGCACAGCACGCAGATCCAGGAAGATGGGATGGCGCAAGAATATCAACACACGTTGCATCCCACACTAAAGGCCTAGGTACCTTCCATGAAAATAAAGACATGCCATCCGGATTGCCGGAAAGCAACATTTATGACAGGTGCAGGTTGCTTCAATTACATCGTACCTTTACGCTGTCGATGGTGGCTCGTGGCTAAGTAATAAGTAAGTAAGTATTGACGTACAAAAGTGTTTGTACAAACCTACTTACAGAATTAAAATAATTTATCAGTTGCGTGGGTCGATCCATCAGGTTAAGCTACGCTTACCGGGGTTTGTCCCGGCTGTCATTCGTGGATCTTTGACAGCCGTTACGGGTCGTCAGAAGTCCGAAAATCTGACAACCAGTCTTACCCAGGGGCAATTGATTGTAATACTGGCCAAATGCGAGTCTATCGTTATAATGCCTAAGATATCCGATGTCGATGTCAATTTCTCGTTTCACCATCCACATTACTCTATTTATCATAGAACAGAAGGAAATCTGAAAGTTAACAATGGTGCAGAAACTGGAGCAAGCGCGCGTGTGGCAAGCCATTGCCACCAGTCCCACGAACACTTTCAACATTCTGCGTTATTGCTAGAATAACAAAACAAATATCGCAATCAACATCTGTGCCGTACTTTTTATGCAATTGAGAATGTATGACTTCATGTTCATGTTTTATAAAAGTCAAGTCAATTAATTGAAGCTATTCAAGTAGCCCAAACACCCATAAAATAACCAAGGCTAAGGCAGGCTACGATGGTGATGACGGGCATTATACTAACTACTTACCCTATAATTTGATGATATTTTATTACTGACATTTCTGAGTTGTAGCCTGCAAATCTTGCTATGGAAGCAGCAAAAAAGTCAATAAACTTTCCGATAAGTCGAGACCAGATATGGGTTCTATGTTGATCTATACACCTATGTGGGCGAGAAATAGCACCCACGAGTCGTGGATGCTATTCGTGGGCCACGACGCATTGAATCATCGCCCAACGAAATCATATTCCCAATGAGCGTATCGACCTATCAAACATGCAGACTGCTAAGATTTAACCAATAACTATTCAAAGAGCAGTGATTCAAAGAGGCCTTCATTTTTATTCTACTGGATGATGTTTGCAGTCCGATACGGGTTCCAGTTTTCCTATTGTGTACTACGCACCAGTACTATTTCTGTTTATAACAGGAAAATATCTATGTACTTCATTATCTGTAACAGCATTTTTATCATATATTACATTTATAATAACTAATAATCCATTATCTAAGCAGAATGTATGTAGCCAGCCTTGAATGTAGCCAGTTCAAGTAAATGCAACGTTTACTGTCTATAATATCATCATTAAAAATAGCCAAACTGAAATCGCCTCTGCAGTTTTCTCAACAGTGATCTAATAGCACTTGTCAGTAGTCGTGAGTATTCGTAAGCCAACTCATCGAGCTAATCGCTCTTGTAGAATAGGCTCGATGAAACTTGGCAATCAGTGTTAGTAGTGTTAAGTGGATCTACAAAAATGATATTACCAAGCTCTCAGCATCCTGGCTCATCTTTTTCTACGCATGGTTCCCGTGGAGGAACCGCGCTGTGGCGGCGTTGCGGCTAGAATCCAGGTAATCCAAGACACTGCACCATCGAACGTCACCATAACAACACGCCACATTCCATCACTGCATCCGCGTCCAACATATGATCGCGGTGGCCGGTGTCTCTGACGTCACTCGCTTTCTCACTACTTCACAAGGTTGTAACAACGCATTAGGTGCCTGTAGATCCTGTGCACCCGATCACTAAAATTCAAACAATGATACTCTTGGCGGATGAGTTGATTCGTTTCGCTTTGGCTTGCTGTAGAAATAGTGTTCGCGTGTGGGCAAGTGCTATCGTGTGACGCAGGTAACGACTTTCGCGCACGAACTGAGTGAAGCACGTCCGCGTCGTGGCACCGCTGCCGTCGCGCGCGCACCACGTAACGGCACAGCGCCCCCGCGCCCCGCCGCCGCGCGCGCCTCCCCTCGGGCTGGCTCCTCCAGACCTGCCCTGTCTCACTATCGCCTTCATAGCCGTTTTCATGTGTAGGTAATCACCATAATATTATAACCTGAGATTATACTAACACCAATACGCATGCGTTTCGTATCGTATCGATGTCTGTCTTCCATTATTGAAACAAAGTCTAACAAAATGTATGTACCTAGGTATGCTGCTCGATCACATAGACTTTTAATAGTGAAGTATTAGTAATGGGGCTGTTCGCTCTGTCACAATCAAAGATCATATAAAATTGATGCTACCTAGCTAAGTTGGTATATACCTAATATTGCATTTCATGATGATAGTGAGGTAGCGGTGATATCTACGTACCTTCCTAATTGACCGTTCAATCTGCCTAGCCTGTTCCCAACTGTGTTGGGGGGTTAGCTCCCAGTCTAACCGGATGCAGCTGAATACCAGTATTTTACATGGAGCGACTGCCTATCTGACCTCCACAACCCAGTTACTGGATAACACGATACCCTCTGGTTGTCAGACTTTCGGGATTCTGCCGATCCGGAACAACTGTCAAAGATCTACAAATAACAGCCGGGACCAACAGCTTAACGTGCTTTCCAAGGCACGGAGGGATCTTGGTATGTAAAGATGGTCACCATCCACGGACCAACCGCGGCAAGCGTAGATTAACCTGATCGATCGACCCGTGCGGCTGTAGCTAGCCACAAGCATAAAATCATTTGGAAAAATTACCCAGTTTGGTATAAACTAATGAGCTGGCGAGACCTGTACCTTCATACATGTCATGTTTGTGAACGGGTCAGTAGGGACTGGTCATCTCTTAGCGGCCTTGGCTTATTTTAATTTAATTTTTTAATTGTTTTTTTTTTATCTTTTTGTTACGGACGGTTTTGACGTTTTGCATCATTCTCACGTGTTTAATTTCAACACGAATGATGTAACCAATATTTTGTAACCATATGTTAATTTATTATTTATTTATTTATTAACTCATCATCACTATCATAATTTAAAAAAGTGTCCGTGGAGTTTCTTTCCCGTTCTTCTCCATAGGTACTAAGCTTTGGAATGGGCTCATCAGCTTCAACTTTATGACTGACCGACCCCTTGACAATTCAAAAGTGCCTGTAATTGGTTTATTTGAAATAAATGCTTTGAGTTGAGTTGTCGGCAAACCAGTCATGTAGGTACCTAGTAGGTAGCACTAGAAGCCTAATTACTGCCTCACACTTTTATAATAACCCGAATGTATGAAACAAATTATGATAACATAACAAGCAAACCAAGCAAGTCGTGATCCAGGTTACCTAGGTACCTCTAATTTAATTTTAGATGATACTTTCGGAAGAAAAGAAGTTGGCAAGCCCACGCGTTGAAATTTGTGGTTGATTAAGTAATAAGTAGTCAAAGTATTCATCACCATATCTACTGTTATGAGTCTGTGACATATTAATTCCGGTGATAGTTGAGCTAAATGAAGCAGCTTTGTTCCTTAACACTCGAATGAATGAATGAATAAAATGCACCGACCCAGCATGGTTGAACCAGACTCGATTGCTCGAATGAACCCAAAGATTTACCCTAGTCCCTGAAGCCTCATGTTTCATGGGACTACAGAGCCCATTGTGTATCAAAGAGTAGACCGGGGGGCGCGATAATGGTAGGGAAGACGTGCCTATGGGATATGGTAGGATTATTAGAGCTTACCGGATATGCATCCTAGAGTAAGCATTGGAATAGTGGAGAGACGGGTGATATTTATCTATGGGAGGGGCATCTTTTAATAGCTTCGCCACCAGGTTGGCTCCGGTCCTCTCTGTTCTTGACTGTGTCACTGCTATGCTGTATTAAACGTTGCTGATTCCAGAGTCTTACCAAGAAAGCCACCTAATAGGTACAGAAGACAGGCGCGAAGTGACTCTAGTTACTTGTTCACAACAATTTCTACTAGTGACTCTAGTAGAAAACTTTATGGAAGTTGTTCCAATAATCGCCCGAATCGCTCCACTACCCTGTAAATCATGAAATGGATAGGAAGTTTTTGGAGATTTGTTGCTTATTAGGGTTTCGTACGTATGAATGAAAAACGGTACAGGATACAGGTATCTTACAGGATCACTCGGTCTGTCCGTCCATCTGTCACAGCCAATTTACTGCGAATCTAATGGACCGACTAATTTGAAATTCAGTATATGTACATATGAATTTCTGTGACGTGTAACACACACGCACTATGAATTTTGATTATGGGGGTCCCTTTTGGGGGACAAATTAGAAAATTTAAAAAAGTTTTACAAACTGTAGGTACCGTATGACACATTGAATGAAACCGCGGCGGCACGGCGCGGCGTACTGCAAATAAAAAATAAAAAAAAATTTAATTGAAAACTTCTTTAGGCACGTTGAGTACTTTTTGGGTGAACAAAAATCATGGAAGTCGCGTCATCGTCCCCGAACGCTTTACATGAGCTATATGTATACTTTTTTCACTTCTATCGGCAGTCCCCAAAGATTGCTGCGCATGTTTTTTGAAGTGAAAACTTCTTTAGGCGCGTTGAGCACTTTTTGGGTGAACAAAAATCATGGAAGTCGCGTCATCGTCACCGAACGCTTTACATGAGCTATATGTATACTTTTTTCACTTCTATCGGCAGTCCCCAAAGATTGCTGCGCATGTTTTTTGAAGTGAAAACTTCTTTAGGCGCGTTGAGCACTTTTTGGGTGAACAAAAATCATGGAAGTCGCGTCATCGTCACCGAACGCTTTACATGAGCTATATGTATACTTTTTCACTTCTATCGGCAGTCCCCAAAGATTGCTGCGCATGTTTTTTGAAGTGAAAACTTCTTTAGGCGCGTTGAGCACTTTTTGGGTGAACAAAAATCATGGAAGTCGCGTCATCGTCACCGAACGCTTTACATGAGCTATATGTATACTTTTTTCACTTCTATCGGCAGTCCCCAAAGATTGCTGCGCATGTTTTTTGAAGTGAAAACTTCTTTAGGTGCGTTGAGCACTTTTTGGGTGAACAAAAATCATGGAAGTCGCGTCATCGTCACCGAACGCTTTACATGAGCTATATGTATACTTTTTTCACTTCTATCGGCAGTCCCCAAAGATTGCTGCGCATGTTTTTTGAAGTGAAAACTTCTTTAGGCGCGTTGAGCACTTTTTGGGTGAACAAAAATCATGGAAGTCGCGTCATCGTCCCCGAACGCTTTACATGAGCTATATGTATACTTTTTTCACTTCTATCGGCAGTCCCCAAAGATTGCTCCGCATGTTTTTTGAAGTGAAAACTTCTTTAGGCGCGTTGAGCACTTTTTGGGTGAACAAAAATCATGGAAGTCGCGTCATCGTCACCGAACGCTTTCCATGAGCTATACGTTTACTGTTTTCACTTCTATCGGCAGTCCCGAAGGCTGCCCCGCATTTTTTAAATTATTTTAATACATGTAGGTATGTAAATAGTTTTTAAGAGGAAAACCTCTATGAATGCTATGCTCTTCAAATAACATGGTAAATTTCTCAATACATAATTTGGGAGAACATGTTTTTCAAACAATGTTAAGTTTGTTCTTGGGATAAATTCATCCCAACTACAAACCTTTCATTGTGCGTGGTCCGACACACACTTGGGCGGTTTTTTTATGATGGACTGGCTGCAAAAACTATCTAATATTTTGTTCTCAAAGCAAAGAAAACTATAACGCGTAGGTATTCGTTTGATATAAAATTCGTTTAGAACCCTAAAAACCATTGGATTGGACGGTTTTGAGGGTTCCGTAGTCAACAAAGAGCGGCTTAACTCGGAGACTCTTAGGGCCGCCATACACGGACTGCTTGAAACAGTCAGGATGGACTGCTTCAAGCTGCGACTACATAGTGAACTATATTCTTCTGCGTACACACATACACGAAACCGCTCGAGCAGTTGCAACGGCTTCGGGCGGTCGTGCGGTCAATGGCGGTCAATGTTGACTATGACTGCTCGAGCAGTCCGTGTATGGCGGCCCTTAGTACTAGAAAGCTGTAATTTGGCATGGGTATACATACATACCTAAATCACGCCGACACGACAGTGGTAAAATAAAAAAATTTAGGGTACCACGCCTGCACGTCAAGTGTGGATGATTTGTGTATAAAAACCAATTTTCGATTCAGGGATCCGTGTGCGAAATATTAAGCTAAAGTGCAAATTTTTGTTAGAGTCAAGTGTCAGCTGCCAGCCAAATGGTTGTTTTCGGATAATTATTTGAAAAAATTCACGACGATAGCTTATTAGGTATATCGATGTTAAACGAAAAGGAAAACTATCACAGCTAAGTAGGCTTTACAAGTTAACGAGTAATAGTCGATCAACTTACATATGCAGTTAGAAAGTATGGGAGAACACACAGTATATTTTTCAACTACAATGTTAAGTTTGTTTTTGGGATAAATTCATTTCAACTACGGAACCCATCATTGTGCATGGTCCGACACGCACTTGGCTGGTTTTTCAGTACTACTTTAACCTCTTTCAAGAGTCTTTGAATTCTTATACGAAATTGCATCGATTGGCATCATAAAAATATAACGTGAGCTGACTGTTGGTACAGACGGCTACACATCAAGCTATACATTTCTACTATAAGCTGGCCTCTCATTGTACGAAAATCCTATACAATGCGAGATCAGCCTAAACTGGATAAGTATGTATAGCTTGATGTGTAGCCGTGTGTACCTACCGCTTTTTCAGTCTGTGAATGCAGTTAGCAAGAACCTACTCTAAAAGCTAAGGACCTAAGAATGTTTTCCTACCTTCTTTCTTACTAACTACAACGGTTAAAATACCCGCCCATTCTAGCCTATCTCAAAATTTCCTGTATAAATATTTATATTATACACGCAGGGACTAGTCACGGGCGCCCCGACTCGCTGGTAATCTCATAACCTGACATCTAGGTACACATACAGATTTCACGAATGCCGATTTGTCGCTAGCGCTGTCAAAATCTGTGTGTGGACGTCACGGACGTGGATTTAGGTTATTCTAATAAACGATATTATGAATAATATAAGATACCTTAATCAATATCCTATATATTAAGACCTAAGTTAAAAAAGTCCGGCCAAGTGCGTGTCGGACCACGCACAATGAAGGGTTCCATTGTGGAGATTAATTTATCTTAAGAACAAAAATATTGTAGTTGAGAAACAGGTTCCCTCATACATTCCAACTGCAAATGTAACCTTGTACGTACAATATTGAGAGATTTACCATGTTGTTTTAAGATCATACTTAGGCTTCTTATATGTTTTCCTGTAATCTACAAGTAAAGAACTATTGTCTATATGTTTTTCATAATTTTAGGCTCGGTAGTTTCGGAGTTATACAGGTACAGCTATGGGGGGAATGGTAAATTTTAATTTATTTTCTTAAATAATTAAAAAAAATATATACGAGTATCTGAAATCCTTACAACAAGCCCGTTCGTTTGATATGTCAACTTATGTCACACGGTACAGTTTATAAGACTTTTTTTTCTACAGACAGACACGAGTGATCGGGTTCCATTTATTTTTCCTTTTGTGATATGGAACCCTAAAAAAAACTTAGAGAGTTGTATTGATGATTTAATGATTATAATTCCGTAAATACATATTTATTACGGTCGCGAACCATATTTTGATCAACATAATAATATAACCTAATACTGACCTGCAAAAAACAAAAGGAAAATTGAATTCCGCGGGCTACCCTGGCGCCTCCTTAAAAGGCTGGGTTTCTAATCTCAGAAAACATGGATTACTGAAATAAAAGTGCCGTCCGCACTTCAGCAGCAGGAGTATTATGTGTTCTGTGGTGCACAGAAAATCAGAAATCGTGACGACTTCTTGGCGGGAAAGTGAAGCGTCATGTTCAGCAGTTTGTTTAATTTTCCAAAATTTGTGTTTATCCGAATATTAATGTGTAATAATGGTGGATTATTAACCATTAAGTGTTTGTGAACGTGCATTTGTGTTGGCAAATGAAACAAAACAGTGCAACTTCGCTTCAAGTTCTCTCAAGTCAAGAAGTCCGCGTGAGGTCTCAGTAAAGTGCCACATCTTTACTGAAACTCAAGGGAAGCGGGCGGGGATATCATCATCATGCATTCATTTCATCAATAATAACAAGTTTTGTAACTAAATAAAGACTTGGGCAAAAGGTCCCAGCAACCAGGCCATTAAAATATTAAAAAAAAAAATCGTGACGTGCACGTGCGTCATCTGCGTCAATTCAATCCGTGTATTTTATTATAAAAAATCACGATTTTTACGAGTTTACGATTCATACTAGTACAAACAAGTGAACACGCTAATTAAAAACGAATGATCATTTAACATTCACAAATAACCAATTAAATCACAGAACATGTCGTGTACTTCTCCTGTCTCAGAAGAAAAGAACGGCGATCCTAAAGTTGACGAAGAGCAGACTAATGTTGTAAGAAAACTTCATGCTGATGAAGATGACGATAGTAATATTCCGACAAAAAAGAAAGCTGTTACTGAAGAACACAGTTCAGTGGTGGCAGCACACTATAACCATTTAGAAGAGAAAGGCTTGAAGGAAAGATTCAATTCGCCCATATATTACCTCAGAAATTTTAATAATTGGGTCAAAAGTGTACTGATACAAGAGTACACGGACAAAATTCGCGAAAAGGATTATGGTAGATCCTTGAGAATACTTGATATATGCTGTGGAAAGGGCGGCGACTTAAGTAAATGGCAAAAGGCCAGAGTTGAACATGTTGTTTTTGCTGATATTGCTGAGGTATCAGTGAAGCAGTGTCAGACAAGATATGACGACCTTCGTTCTCGTTCACGGGGTGGTCGACTTTTTTCTGCTGAATTCATTGCAGCAGATTGCTCTAAAGACACACTGAGAGATAAATATAGAGACCCCTCTATCAGTTTCGACATTGTAAGCTGCCAATTTGGCTTGCATTATAGCTTTGAAAGCTTACCGCAGGCAAAGCGGATGCTTACCAACATATCTGAATGTTTAAAACCAGGTGGCTATTTTTTTGGAACTATTCCTGATGCAAATGAAATAGTGTCGAGAGGACAAAAATCACCTGACAGCTCATTTGGAAATAGAATTTATAACATTAAATTGCTGTTTGATGTTGAGAAAGGCTATCCACTTTTTGGTGGAAAGTATGATTTTCATCTAGAGGGAGTTGTAGATTGTCCTGAATTTTTAATGAATTTTAAATTATTTACTAAGCTTGCTTCTGACTTTGGTTTGGAATTAGTATACAAAGCAAGATTTGCAGACTTCTTCAAAGATCACTCAGAAAAGTACAGACAACTATTGCAAAGAATTGTATGCTTTGAAAGTTATCCTCCACCTCCGGGGAAAGAGCTTATTGCTGATGAGGCAGAGTATGAACATGCTAAACAGTTCTGGGAGACCAAGGATAACAAGAGTGAGCGAGATAGAGTTGGCACAATGAGTTCATGTGAATGGGAAGTTGCCAGTAAGTATTAATTTAATCAAATGAATTTAATAAATGAACTTTGTCATGACATGCTAATATTATATTCCCTTTTTATTTTTTTTAGCTGTCTACATGGCTTTTGCCTTTAGAAAACTGAAAAGCACCTGGGATTCAAATGGAAAGCCTGTGTATTCAAAACCAAAAGAAGAAAGTCAATCAACAAACAAAAATTAGCTACATTTATTAGAAGTTCTAAATAAAAATGTAATGGATAGATAGGGACATGTAGAAAGCAAACTTGGTACATTATGCAAACAGCTAAAGCTTATTTACCCATATTATGCAAATGCAAATCAACTATGAATGGATAAGATATGAAACTTGAAATGATATCCTTAAATCAATATTGGTTTAGGGATGTAATTTTTAGCTTCAGGCTTCTGATTGACAGAGACATTTCATTTCAAGAACCCTAAATTACTAAGTTGTTTTTCTATAATACATAATAATTTTGTGCTAGTACTAAGTAGTGTTAATAATTTACATTAATAATGAATTATGTAAGAATATTGTTATATTTTTTAAATAGCCCAGGAAAATATGAACAGTTAATTATAGTCAAATCTGCGTAAAAAAGCGTAGTTCAGAGTTTCACGGATAATTTTTATTACGATAATGGCAATGCTGTGTTGCCTTCAAGATAAAAAGTGCGAAGAAAAAATTGCTGTAAAAGGACCCGAGAATCAGTTATATGCTAAAATCTCGTTGGTTTTACGTACATTTATGCTTCAACAAGTTTATTCCATAGTAAATTCTGCCCCAAAATATCTTTTCAATCATTCACTCAGAACCAATAAGTTCTGGAGATATGGCTGGTATTAAATTTGAGCGTGTATGCTAATAAAATGATGTTTCTACTCTCAAGAGAGCCATTTTCTATGCACACTCATACTTTTTAGGGTTCCATAGTCAACAAGGAACCCTTATAGTTTCGCCATGTCCGTCTGTCTATCCGTCCTTCTGTCCCCAACTTCGCTCTCAGACTATTATTTGTACAAGAAAGCTGTAATTTGGCATGGACATACATACTACTCACGCCGACAGTCGATAATCAAAAAATCATGAAAAAGAAATCTCGTCTATCCCGTGATGTGGGGAGTCAAGTATGTGTCCGTCCCCCCCCCCCCCTGCCAGCTAAATGGTTGTTTCTGGATCATCATCATCATCGTTTCAGCCGAAAGACGTCCGGACATAGGCCTCCCCCAAGCACCGCCTCTGTGCTTCCAGCGGATACCTGCGGCCTCTTCTGGATATGTGAAAAAATTAATGGCAGTAGTTTAAAACGAAATTAAAAAGAAAACTATCACAGCTAGGTAGGCTTTACAAGTTAACGAGTAATAGTCGAGCTACATTTGCAGTTGGAGAATTGACCGTGACGTAGGTATATCGATTTTTGAGAGAACATGTTTTAATACTATACTTAATGTTAAGTATGTTTTTGGGATAAATTTATATCAACTACGGAACCCTTCATTGTGCGTGGTCAATCATGCACTTGGCCGGTTTTTTTTGGTATGTTAGTAGACATTTTATAAGTCCTAAGACTGTTGAAAACTTACAATACTTTTATAGGAACCAGGAATAATCTATAGGTACTGAAATAAACTCAACTTTCACTTTTTAATCTATTTATTCTTTTCTTTTTATTTTATACTCAACAGTATAAAATAAAAAGAAAGAGAATTGTACTACCGGGATAAATGTATCCTGTGTTAATCCAGGTTATTAGCTATCTGTGTGCCAAATTTCACCCAAATCCGTTTCGGCCGTTTTTCTGTCGTAGTAATAGCAGACGAAAAGGTCATTGACTGCCGCGCCACCGTCAACCATAATTATTTTGTTACGCTTATTAATGATTCTGTGATATCTTCAATAGTATGATATGATATTATGGCAAATTTTATTCTAAATTAAATGCCCAATTTAAATAACATATTTTATTGGATATGGATGTAGTATCGTACCGGTTAAAATAGTTTCGGAAATAACAAAAATTATCAAATTCTGAATGATGCAATTTGAGATCTATTATGTCCGTGACTACCGCAGGACCACAACGCCAATCTCTTCCATATTTGGTAAATAATTAGTGCTCAATTGGTGCTAATTAGTGCTCGAACAACAGAATTGGTGCCTTAGTAGTTTTCGAGATAATCGACTTTGAAGGTGGTCCTGCGGTAGTCACGCTCCGTTCAGCAGGACCACCATGAGCGCCTAAAAAGGGGGCATGCTACAGCAATTCTAATTATACAAATAATTAGTGCTCTTAAATTTGATTCATTTCGTAACAAAAAAAGAACTGAAACATTTGTATATACCGAGAAATCAACGATGAAAACTTTCGCGCGCTCGTTCAGCAGGACCACGACTTTGAGTGTTGATTCTAAGTTTCAGGAGCTAGTCGCTTTCCTCAAACCTACATAGAAAATTAGTGCTCGGCGAGATAAAATTGATACCCAAAATTCAAAATTACTACTCCAGTAGTTTACGAGATATACCATACCATTGGTGGGGTGGCGGTAGTCACGGTGTTAAATTTTCATTTGATGATTTACCTATTAAAACCTCTGTGATTTCTTCCCAAATTTATACAAAAATTAGTGCTCCTAAAGAAGTTATAGTGACCAAAAATTCAGATTCCCAAGTGTTGTATTTTAAGAGAAATTAGCTTTCATTACTTTTCCATACTAAACGTTTGCATTTATCCCGACCAAATTAAGTTGTCAATGGTATTGAGCTGTTTATGAGATGTACACTCGTGCACATAAATTGATGGATGTCGGAATAGTAATAACAACAGTTCAATATCTATAATTTTTATACAAACTGTGTACTTGGGTACATATTTATAAAAAAAAATAACCTATCGTTGCCCATGCCCTTTTTTTTTTTGGGTGGGAAACTATCAAATAACTTCTCCCGCTCTGGGCGGAGCGGGAGGGCGTGTCAGACTTTTACTGACTAAAACCCTTCCGTATTCCTTCATTTGCCTGTGAGCCAGGGCCACGATATCCCTTTCTGACAACCTCGCAACCCTGGCAGGCATTGGCCCTAACGGACCCCGTCAGTTGCTGCTGACAACTCTTTGAGGCGCGCGTGGAATACGACGCGCCGTTGACCCGGGCCTGGTCCTTATCGGACGGTGAGCTACCCATCGCTCACCGTCCGCAAGCCCGCGACTACGGTGGCCGGAAATCGGCTTGCGACTCCCGACGCCCGAGGCGTCTCCTGCGATGACTACGGGCGCGAGGGCGCGAACCTTGCCTCTCCCTCACGCGTTCCGCCTCCTCCTTCGCAAGCATATTTTGCCATTCGGCATGCAAATATTTAGAAAGAAAGAAAAATAATTTTATTTGTCACTGAAACACGTGCATACGAAAACATAAACTCGAATAAGTAAACATTACACAAAACACATCTACAAAAAACAAACAAACATCATTTCATTTACGTCAAATTATTATCTATTGTTAGTAAGTTATTTATTATTAAATTATATACCATTAAATTAATCATTATTAAATTATATACTATTAAATTAATCATTATTAAATTATATACCATTAAATTAATCATTATTAAAAATACTTCAAAAATACAGATTTTTTTAATGCAATAAATTAGGTTTTTAATACTTAGGTACTGCTTGCAGCAACGGTAAATTAGTAGAAAAGAGATAAATAAGGAATACCTATCGCTGTCGCTGACAAAAGGTAGGTACTTACAATACAGAAAAATCATTATTCTAGTACCTACCTACCCACGTCATTAACAAAGGTACCATATTACACGTTATTTGTTTTCTTAATATGTACTTACCTTACTCCATTTGATATAAGATTAGAAAATTTAAATAATTTTTTACAGTCCGTTCAACCAGTTTTGACTTGTATTCCGTAGGCATAAGGATGGCATTAAAAGCAAAAACGTGGTTACAATACCAACTGTTTATTACAGCTGCCAGTTGTCATGCCACCAAAGGCATAGAAGTCAACATCGGCTGAACGGACTGTAAAAAATGTTTATTTAAATGTCTAATCTTATTTCAATTTGAGTAAAGGTACACAGTTGGTATAAAAATTATAGATAATTATATATAATAATTGATGGATGTCGGAATAGTAATAACAACAGTTCAATACTGTTGTTATTACTATTCCGACATCCATCAATTTATGTGCACGAGTGTACATCTCATAAACAGTTCAATACCATTGACAACTTAATTTGGTCGGGTTATATGCGGACATTTAGTATGGAAAAGTAATGAAAGCTAATTTCTCTTAAAATACAACACTTGGGAATCTGAATTTTTGGTCACTATAACTTCTTTAGGAGCACTAATTTTTGTATAAATTTGGGAAGAAATCATAGAGTTTTTAAGAGCACTTATTATTTCTATACTTTGAATTGCTGTAGCGCATGCCCCCTTTTTCGGCGCTCATTGTGGTCCTGCTGAAGGGAGCGTGACTACCGCAGGACCACCTTCAAAGTCGATTATCTCAAAAACTTCTAAGGCACCAATTCTGTTGTTCGAGCACTAATTAGCACCAATTGAGCACTAATTATTTGCCAAATATGGAAGCGATTGGCGTTGGTGGGGCGGCGGTAGTCACGGACATGATCTATTCATGGGTGTCTTAGGACTCAAATTATATTATACAACTTTCAAAACGAGCGGAGCGGGCGCGTGTCGTCTAAACGCAGCCTCTGTGGGTCCTTAGTGTGCATCCCAGTGCATCCTTAGAAGATATACATAAAATATGCCATCGCGGACTTTTTTTTGTCCCTGTAGAACATAAATTGTACATATCTCGTACGGTTTACGCGGCACACACCAGTAAATCTCCCAGTGAGCATGATTTTTTTCAGACATCTTCAACAATAATCGTCTTATTTCAGCCAATTAACACAAAACCTTAATAAAATATACACCTAAACCTTCCTCATGAATCACTCCGTCTATTGGTGAAAACCGTTTGAAAAGCCGTTCAGTAGTTTTTGAGTTTATCACGTTCAGACAGACAGACGCGGCGGGCGACTTTATAAAGATACCTTAAAGAAGACCGAACGAGAAATAGGAATAAGCAAATGAACTGTAATTCATAAAATGCTGCCCTAATTCAAAATCCATGGGTTAGGCGTACGTTATCAAACAGAAAAACGCGTCTTTTTTTCTCCTTTAAAGAGGTGGTGTAGAAACAAACATCATTACCCTAAATTTTGCTCAGACGTATGTACCTTTATCTCGAGATATATTACTATAGCATAACATCACGCCTGTATTTTCCGACATGTTAGGCAGAGCTAGGTGTACCTACCTACAGTACACCCACATTTCGCCAGATATGTTTCACTTCCCATGTAGTAGGAGACGAGCCTATTGCCATCAAACAGGCACAAATCAAGAGTCCGGGCTGCTACTGCAAAACATTTCCGACAGCAAACCCAATAAGCCTTTGCCTAACCTTGGGATCGAACCCGAGAGGCTTTAGAATCGTTTAAACCGCAGCTATAGCCCGCGAAATTCAGATTTTCTTAATTATTTGTAGTAGGGTGGAGAGCCGAGTTCAGCTGAGTGTGAAATGGGCGGCGAAAACCCGCAGACGGGTTATTAGCCTTCGAAATTGAAATTTGCACAGATTTTTTGAAATTTGCAGGACGCTCCCAGGAAAAATATGTATTTACCGAAGTTTTCATTATCAAATGGGGTTATAAATTCGAAGCAGCCATAGGTGGCGCCACTGTTGCCCGTCTACAAACCGCTATTGTTTTGTTTATGTTTGCCAAATTTCATCCAAATCATTAATACATATTATTATCTCTCTAAGTTAGATTTGTTCCCCGATAACATGATTTCATGAAAAAGTCTTGAGAGAGAGAATTTTAGTACGTATTAATAAAATACATTCCACGCATATTTTCCACTTCTGTCTGAACAACGCTTAATAAAACAATTAGCAAGACGTCTTTCGTGAAAAAGTTCTATTTATTTATTATATAAGTAGTATTTTCGTCTTGAATGTGTGGCCCCAGGGCCCCACACATTCAAGACGAAAATACCTACAACCGTAACTACAAAAAATAGAACCAATTTTTTTTTTTTTTTGAACTCGGCAACACTACAAAGTAGTCTGAACAACGTTCAATTAGGCACGTTGAACCGATTCACCTGAAGCTATCAACAATCTTGGGAGGAACGGCGCATGCGCATTCGTCACTTCTCAGCACTTAGAATTTTGCGTTCGCTTGACCGGCCTCATGTAATCGTACATCGTACTTTTTGTACTAACGTCGGTCGGTAATACGTAGGCAAAATGAGTGTCGAAAATCCCGCTAGCGACAATGATTGTGAATCAGTAAGTGATTAAATAGATTCGTTTAATCAATATCTATGAGTTATTATTACATTATTGCCATAGGATAATCTGAATTGTGCTGTTCACTGGCGAACACAAGTCTCCACGAAGCGAAAATTTTCTAAGTCCCAATATGGCGTCAACTACAGTGTTCGAACAAACCGAAGCTAAGCGTCGGTTTGGAAAGTTTCGAGAATAAAAATCGACACAATTATAGTGTTTCATAGCGCTTTAAATATTTTACTACTTATTGACAATTTGGTGTCAATTATTTTGATAATGTTAAAATGTCGTAAATTGTTCTCAGGGAAAGGTAAATGGTAATAAAAATGAACACGTGAACGG
The DNA here is from genome assembly GCA_948098905.1 of Tiliacea aurago. Classification (NCBI taxonomy): domain Eukaryota; kingdom Metazoa; phylum Arthropoda; class Insecta; order Lepidoptera; family Noctuidae; genus Tiliacea; species Tiliacea aurago. Next base: position 19,725,372 of record OX402581.1, on the reverse strand, counting down.
TGTTCACAATGGATACAGTAGCTCCGAGAAGCACAGATCCAGCCACAAGTCATCAAGTAAGGACAAGCACCGAGACAAAGATCGGAACCACAAGAGCTCGTCCAAACACAGCAGGTTAGTTTTTCCAGAAGGTTCTGTATTAACATGCCTTCTGCATTGTTGATCTGATGAAATTTGTAATTAAAGTGTTTAATTTATAGCGATAAAGACAAGCACTCATCTAGTAAAAATCACAGCAGCTCACACAAGTCCTCCAGCAAAGACAAAGACCGCAGCGAAAAAGATAAAGAGCGCGGTGATCGAGAGCACAGCACCAAGGATAAAGATCGCGACAAGGACAAGCACCGCAGTGAGAGAGACAAGCACAAGGACAAGGAGAGAAGTGACCGTGAAAGGGACAAACACAAGAGCAGCACTAGTGATAAAAAATCATCGTCGTCGTCGTCTAAGGAAAAAGACCAAAAGAGTTCATCAAAAGATCACAAGTCAAAGGACAAGGATAAAGAGCGTGAAAAAGATCGCCACAGAAGTGACAAACACCGCAGTGATAAAGACAAACATTCAAGCTCTAAAGATAAACACAGGTTGGTTGCAAATAATGTATTTATTAAATTCATAATTTATATTTCTCTCATATTACATAGGTTCTATCAGCAAGCTCTTTTTTTCATTTTCATTCTAAGGTTATGCAAAAAAACTTAAATCAAATTATAAAAAAATTGGTATGTCATTTTTATGTCAACTTTGTCAAAATTGTTCTGTGTATATTTATGTGTTATTGGCAAAAATTGTGGTGGCTGTTCCACAAATGCCATCATTGAAGAGTTGAATTTCTTCTGGTTAATGTTCAGCTAGCAATGAATTGCTCTAGAAATTTTCTGAAGTTAATATCTTATCAAACTTAAGAATATGTATGTCTTTGTGATTCTGATTACCAAGAGGTTAAGCTTCATTTACATACCTGCAATCAAAAAGCATTACTTCTATGTAGAGAATAACAAGTTAAAAATCATAGCTTAATTTGCATAAAATGTAGAGTAAATGTGTTTATTAAAGAGGTTATAAAGCTTTTAGAAAATACAACTTATTGACAAACTACAATGTGTATACCTAAGGTTAGTATCTACATGATCCATATTTAATGACCAAATTACAATAAATTCATTTTCTATAGCTCCAGTAAAAGCAAAGACAAAAGCAGTAGTGAAAAACATGATAAAATCAAATCTGAACCAGATGATCAAGATTCTCATGTCAAGGAGGAGCCCATGCAGGTAATTACTTTAAAATATTTGAAATGGGACATACTTTAAGGGAATTTAATTTGAAAAACCAATACTTTTGTTTTTCCAAAGTTCAGTTTATTATAACAATTTTTTATTTCATTATATTAGATACATCAAGTTGATGTCAAGCGAGTAATGAATGATGAAAGCAATGATTTTGGAGGACTCAACACAACAGCTTCATCATGTGATTATTCTTTATCACAGTTTAAGGATGAGCCATTGTCAGAACTCCCACCTGAAGATGAAAGTGATGACGATTCACCATCGGTAATCATTTGATTTTTACTATTTATACCCTCAAGTTATTGACTACTGCCACCAAATTAATCTTATTCTTCGTTAAACAGTCTGAGCCTATTGGTAAAAAACGACGTGCGCCCAGTGAGAGTGAAGAAGACATTCCATTACTTCAGCGTAAGAAATCTAAAAAGAAAATCAAGAAAGGTTTGTAATTTATTCATGTTGTCATTCATTTTTTATTCTTGTCATCTTCAAAATGATGTACTGGATATATCTACAATAATAATATTAATTCAGAACCTGTTTACGACGATATGGATGAGGAAGAGGATGAAAAGCCAAAAAAGAAGAAATCAAAACCAGCAATAACTAAACCAAGCAAAGTGAAGCATGAGCCAAATGATGGCCCCAGTCCAAACAAACGCAAGAAGAAACAAGAAGATGAACAAGAAGTCTGGAAGTGGTAAGTTTAAATTCAGAAATAAGGTCATTAGACACCAATAAGCTAAAATAGCACACTAAACCTCATCACCTTAGTTACCTAGGAAAAAAATAGATGGCGCTTTCCTACAACAATGTCACATTACAGTTTTGAGGTTATGTTACTTGAAGATGTTCTTTAGAAATGTATCAATAAAATTTTTCGAAGTAAAATCGGTTTTTAGGGTAATTCCTATAGTTATTGTGAGGAAAGTGCGTTATCGAAGCCCGAAGTGTGTGTAGGTTTTTTAATATTAAGATTCTTACTACCTAACCTACACCATGCAGGTAGTATCTTGATGTAAATTATATTAAACTTAAAATGCTTGACATTATCATTAAATTTCTTTCTTAAGGTGGGAGGAAGAAAAAAAGGACGATGGAACTAAATGGAAATTTTTGGAGCACAAAGGACCTGTATTTGCGCCAGATTATGAACCTTTGCCTGAAAATGTTAGATTCTTTTATGATGGTAAAGAGATGAGACTTTCTCAGGATGCTGAGGAAGTGGCGGGATTCTACGCTCGAATGTTAGACCATGATTATACAACCAAATCAACATTTAACACGAATTTTTTTACTGACTGGCGCAAAGTAATGACACATGAGGAAACAAAAAAAATAAAGGATCTCTCAAAATGTAATTTTAAAGAAATGCAAGCTTATTTCGCTAGCGTTTCAGAAAAAAACAGGAATCGAACGAAAGAAGAAAAAGCATCACTTAAAGCCAAGAATGAGGAAATTCAAAAAGAGTATGGTTTCTGTACCATAGATGGCCATAAAGAGAAAATAGGGAACTTTAGAATAGAACCCCCTGGTTTATTCAGAGGGCGTGGTGAACACCCGAAAATGGGAATGTTGAAAAGACGTGTAATGCCTGAGGATGTGCTTATTAACTGCTCTAAAGATGGTAAAGTACCTAAACCACCCCCAGGCCATAGATGGAAAGAAGTTCGTCATGACAACACGGTTACTTGGTTAGCGTCATGGACAGAAAATGTCCAAGGGCAAGCTAAGTATGTCATGTTAAATCCTAGTTCTAAATTAAAAGGTGAGAAAGATTGGCAAAAGTATGAAATTGCCAGAAAACTTCACAAATGTATTGATGTAATCAGAGAAAACTATAAAAATGATTGGAAGGCTAAAGAAATGCGTGTTCGTCAACGTGCAGTTGCTCTATACTTTATTGATAAACTAGCATTGAGAGCAGGTAATGAAAAGGATGATGATCAAGCAGACACAGTAGGTTGTTGCTCATTGCGTGTTGAACACATTGCTTTGCATAAAGAAAAAGATGGTAAAGAATATGTGGTTGTTTTTGATTTTCTTGGTAAAGATTCTATCAGATACTACAATGAAGTCCCAGTTGAAAAACGTGTATTCAAGAATCTCGAGTTGTTCATGGAGAATAAAAAAGATAGTGATGATCTCTTTGACAGACTTAATACACAGACTCTAAATGAACATTTAAAAGATTTAATGCCTGGACTAACTGCGAAGGTTTTCCGTACATACAATGCATCTATTACACTGCAAAGACAATTAGATGAGCTTACTGATGCTGATGCATCAATACCAGAGAAAATATTGGCTTACAACCGTGCAAACCGTGCAGTTGCTGTCCTTTGCAACCATCAACGTGCTGTCCCCAAAGGTAATTTATTTTTTATTTTATAGATTTGACAAAACCCTTTTAGGTGGTTGCCACTCCTTAGCTGACATATTCAACATGCGAAAGTTCTCAATTTACTACATAACATATTCCATGCTATAAAACCATTATTTTCAGGTCATTCAAAATCTATGGAAGCTTTGAAGGAAAAAATTCAAGCTAAACGCGATCAAGTTGATGAAGCAGAAGAAGACTTGCGAGAATCAACAAAGGCGGCCAAACGAGGTTCTGTGAAAGAGAAGCTTGCTTGTGATAAGAAAAAGAAAGCACTAGAACGTCTGAGAGACCAACTGAAAAAACTAGAACTCCAGGAGACAGACCGTGACGAAAATAAAACAATTTCACTTGGCACTTCCAAACTGAATTATCTTGATCCACGTATCTCAGTAGCTTGGTAAGTGCAGAACAATTTGTTAAAATTTTACATATTATTATAAATTTTTACCATAATCACGAAATTTCGTTAATTTTATCTTTGCAGGTGCAAAAAACATGGTGTACCAATTGAAAAAATCTACAACAAAACTCAACGTGATAAATTCCGTTGGGCGATCGATATGGCCGGTCCGGAATATATCTTCTAAGGTCAATATTAGCATTAGCTATTACTATTTTATTATTTTCGTTAAATCTGAAAACTTTCCACTTCCTACATTGTTCGTTACATGGAATTTATTTTATGGATTTCTGACGTAAAATTTTTATTCAGTGATTTAATATTGATATGATAAAACATTTGGACCCAAATGGAATACTGTTCCTCCCAAGATTAGGATCCAAATTAGAAGTCTGATTCTAATTTATTTTATTAATTTAGTTACAATGTTCTCTTTAGCTTAATTAGTTGTAGGCTAAGACTAGTGTTAAAAAGGGAATTTAAGAGTTTCTTGTATAGATTTGCGAACTTTTTGATGTTAAAAGTAGTTTTTTTTTTTCTAAATAACTATTTACAGCCTCTTAACAACAATCTACCATTCATACAATTGTATCAAAATTTACGAAGAGAGTGATTTCCTTTGAACATTATTTTCTATTTATGAATAGTGGCTTATTTAATGGTTTCCAGCACCTATTGAAGCATAATTATGGTGTATGCAGTTTTAACAGTTCAAGTGATTTGTATATAAAATGAGGCTCTTATGTTTACATTTTTAAACAGTGAAGCTCCACCTACTTAATGCCACATATGATTTACTAATGATCACAAGATTATTCTTAGAAGTATTCATTAACAAACTTGAGAACCCGCAAGAATAAAGCCGCATCAGATTTAATGTAAATTGTGCACAATGTGTGCAGTAGCAAATGTTGTAAAGTAAGAAATAATGTTATTTTATTTTTATAAAATTAGGATCGGAAATCGTGGCAAGCGCCAGTTCATCTTACGAAAGGTACAATGCTCTAGGTAAATTTGTAATATTACATACATTTATGTGTGCGTCTTGTATATAGTAAATTTTTACCATGTCAAACAATTGTGTAATGAGATTATCCCAAATAAATAAAACATTGACACTAGTAATTCAGTGATTTTATTTAGTTAACATTTGGTTCACTAAAACCTAATCATCACCATCATGGAAGAAATCATTATCCTCCATTCCCTCGGGCATGTAGCTTAATCCAGACTGGTCTTTATGTGACATATTATAACCACTTCCATAACCTGAAAAAGCAGTAAATCATTTATTAATTAGCTATTATAGTAGGAGCAGTGGTGGCCCAGTGGTAACGGCCCCGACTTACGAGTCATAGGTCGTGGGTTCGAACCCAGGGAGGCGCTTTACTTTGTATAAATAATTTCATCACCACTGCTCTCAAAACGGTGAAGGAAAACATCGTGAGGAAACCGGCATGTCCTAGAACCAACAATTCGAAGACATGTGACATCTACCAACCTGCACTGGGCCCGCGTGGTGGATTACAGCCCAGACCCTGTCGAAGAGAGGAGGCCTGTGTCCCAGCAGTGGGAACATTATAGGCTGATTATGCTTATGCTATAGTAGGCGAGGTACTGCTCGATTTTTGATTATACAGTAGCAACCCGCCCCGTCTTCGCACGAGTAGCGGAGCATAGATGCCTACATTTATTTTTAGGGTTCCGTACCTCAAGAGGAAAAAACGGAAACCTTATAGGATTACCTTCGTTGTCCGTTTGTCAGTCTGTCAAGACCCTTTCTCTCAGGAACGCGTGTAGGTATCAAGTTGAAATTAATATCAAATACGTAAATCCATGGTCCCTTGGAGCTCTAAAAAAATTAAGCTTCTAAGGCAACGCAATAAAAAAATACGGCGATTTAAGCGACATAATATATTTCGATATTCGCAAATAAGTCAAAACCTACAGGGTACTTCCCGTTGACCTAGAATCATGAAATTTGGCAAGAAGCAAGGTCTTACAGCACAAGTATAGGAAAAAGTCCTAAAATTGTAAATTTGTCTGTCTGTCAATACCCTTTTTCTCAGGAACGCGTGTATGTATCAAGTTTAATATCAAATACGTAGGTCCACGGTCCCTTGGAGCTCTAAAAATCTAAGTTAACGCAATAAACAATACGGCGATCTATGCGACATATCGATACTCGCAAATAAATAAAAACCTCTAAGGTACTTTCCGTTGACCTAGAATCATGAAATTTGGCAAAAAGCAAGGTCTCACAGCACAAGTATAGGAAAAAGTCTGTTAAGTTTGTTTTTAGGATAAATCCTAACTACGTAAAGGCTTCTACATACCAGCGCGACTTGTCGCGCGACGCGACACGGCACAAAGGCCCCGCGTTTTGCGGGACGAGCGGTGCCTTTGTGTCGTTTCGCGTCGCGCGACAAGTCGCCCCGGTATGTAGAAGCCTTAACCCTTCATTGTGCGTGGTCCGACGCGCAATTGGCCGGATTTTTTTTTCAGTCGTAGTGTCTTATCAGCCTGTTGCGTCAAGCATGTGGGGTTAGATTAAAATATATATGTTCATCCTACTTGGAGTATTTTACATCGTCATATTTTAGCCAATTTACACAAAATCTTAATGATACATCTAAACTTAACCGGGTTGAACGACATTGGTCAAGTCTGATATTCGTCAATTCGTCAAATTTGATATTGGTCAAAGCTGTAGTTCGTCAAATCGTCTGTTTGTCGAATTATGAATTTTGCCAAATACGATATTGGTCAAGTAATTTAAGTACAATGAACTGTAAAAATTAAAGTACCTCATGATATTTTTTTATGAACACATTTAAGTAGATATTCAATTCATCATTAACATAGAATTCATACCCAACACAACTGTTTTTTCCACTCAATTAGTTTTCTATATTTTTTTCTATTATGGCACCTTTTATGATTTTGGATGTTTTCCTCTGCTTCTCATCTTCTCGTTTAACTTTATTTATATAATATTTCGCTTATTTTTTTTAAATACTAAGGGAGAGGAGGTAACAATCGAAAGAAATTAAACCTCAGAATACTCAATTACTATTTAAGCACTACATTTTAATGATGTAAACAGGAACCTACAGCAGGCGGCTTTTCCTTTTGTAAGTTCCTTTATGTAAGTAAAGTACTTATTGTGTAGGTATTTCACACTGAGATATTACTACTTATAATAGTTTATGGAATTAGTCGTTCTTACTAGAAAAAGTGTCCTTGAATACCTACGTTCGTATTTTAATTTTATTGTTCAGTATCTTTGGTTTAGGCTGGTGTTGTTGCTGTTTTAAAAACGTTACATACTGGAGTCGTGAGCATTGTTTAATTAAAATGGATAGTCTAAATTATTATCACTTCTAATGGAGTGAAAATTCTTTGCCAAATAGTAAATATCCCTGGCGATGGCGCATGCTTATTTTCATCTCTATTCTATTTGGTGATCAGTAACGTGGCCATGGCTTCTCAAATTCGAGACAGCATTGTGCGCCACATGTCTAACAACTGGGAAAGATTCCAACCTTTCATCCAGGATCGGTCAAGAGCTGTTTATGGTTCAAAGCGTGAATACGTTGCTGAAATGTCTTGTAATGGCACCTACGGAACCACCTTTGAACTCATGGCAGCGGGAGAACTATGCCTATTTGAGTTCCAGGTGTTTCAAGATGGTATTTTTATTGCTGGTTTTGGGGAAGCACAACATTAAAAATAATCTGATTCTCAGGAAAACTTCAATGAAGGTAATTTTGATGTTTTAATTCCGTTAGCCAATTTAAATAATCAAAATGATCTTTTGACCTCTCATGCCGGCAAAATTGAAGAATCAGCAACTTTCACTGAATCAGCGGAATGTGTGCAGTTGAATTCACAATCCCAGTCCCAATTCACTGCCATTGATTGTGTGGAGAAGTCGCAAATTATCACTTACATGTATAACGGAGCGCAAATTCTTTGCAAAATAGTAAAAATACCTGGTGATGGCGCATGCTTATTTTCATCATTATTTAATTTGTTGAACGGTAACGTGGCCATGGCTTCTCAAATTCGAGCTAGCATTGTGCGCCACGTGTCTTGGGAAAGGTTTCAACCTTTCACACAGGAGCGGTCAGGAGCTGTTTATGGTTCGAAGCGTAAATACGTTGCCGGAATGGCTTGTAATGGCACCTACGGAACCACCTGTGAACTCATGGCAGCGGGAGAACTATTCCCATTTGAGTTCCAGGTGTTTCAAGATGGTATTTTTATTGCTGGTTTTGGGAAAGCACAACAGGGATTAAAAATAATCCGATTCGCAGGAAACTTTAATGAAGGTCATTTTGATGTTTTAATTCCGTTGGCTAATTTAAGTAATAAAAAAGATCTTTTGACCCCTCACGCCGCCAAAATGGAGGAATCACAGACCGTCCCCGACTCAGCGGTAAATGTGCAGTTGAATTCACAATCCCAGTCCCAATTCACTGCTATTGATTTTGTAGAGAAGTCGCTTGCTTACAGTGAGCAAACGGAATGAGAGTAATTTTTTTCTGGCATACAACCCCAGCACCAAATTAGTGTCTTCGTTGACGAATCACCGACTTACGCTCAGTGTGCACCATTTTCTAACGTGTTCCTTAACCAAACTTCTTTTGGTTCCGAACAATCGTCAACTTTTACTGAGCCAGAGAATTATGACCCTGATTTGGCTAGAGTCGCCAACCGAACATACTCCTGAACTAAGTCCACACGAATCGGTTATTGTAAGTAAAGGAAAAAATAGGGAAGTTCCTGCGTTTAGCAGGAAAAGATTCACAGATGGGATTAGGAAAAACAATTAAGAAAATCTGCTTCAAAGTATGCAAAAAATAAATTCGACGTTAATAAATCAGCTGTAAAAATATATGCGGATGCTCACGTCGAAGCTCACCGTGACGCTGTAAGTAAGTACTCACAAAGTTATCCTGAAGTAAACCGTGAAGCTGTGAGGCATTATGCATCTAATAATCCTCAGATTAACCAGACAGCAGCAGCAAAATATTACGCAAATAAATTATTGCCTTGGACAAATAAGCATTTATTTGGTTTTAAATATGAGCCTGAAATTGATTATTCCAAGGATATGGTGGTTGAACTTGGATCTTATCATTCTTAGGTTATTTTAAAAATTTCCTCATTTTACTATTACAACAAACTTAATTTTGCGTATGGATTAACTAAGCTTATACAATTTATAACTTCTACATTTGGTACGGAATCCTAAATGCGCAAGTTCCGAAGTGCACTATTATAAATCTCATAAACACCAACGTAAGAAACACGCGAGTGAAACCGCGCGGGTACAGCTAGTACTTTCATATGCATTTAGTAAAAAGCTGTTATTTTTACATTACAAAAAGACACTTTTTTATTTTATTTGTATAGATGAAAATTGCAAAGACTGGCACTTCCTTTAATTTTATACAAATTATTCCTTTGCAGCATTTGATCCTTACAGCATCACCTTATCACTCAGTATAATACAGGATGCTTTTCAGGGTTCCGTAGTCAACAAGGAACCCATAAAGGTTCGTCATGTCCGCGGGTTAGCTCAGAGACTCCTTAGTAGTAAAAAACTGTAATTTGGCATGGGGGAACATGTTTTTCAACTACAATGTTGAGTTTGTTTTTGGGATAAATTCATTCCACCTACGGAACCATTCATTGTGCGTGAGCCTACACGAACTTGGCCGGTTTTTTATAAAAATCGGGTTCGGTTCCTAGTTCAGGTTGCTTTAAAAAAAAAAGCAAAACATGCAGTTTTATTTTCTTTTAAAATTGAGGTCATGGTTCCTTTGCACTACCAGCCATAGTTTCGAATTTAGCCCTGATGCGCCTTCGCAACAATCATGTCCAACTGCGCGACTGCGCGACTGACATAATATATTCCGCTCACTTCCATGCAGCAGACTTTTTTTTAGGGTTGAACATCCCAAAAACCGTCGTCGCATAAGCCGCTTGCTCTCATAAAACGACAGATTCTCAAAAAACCGAAAATGGTACTGGTGCACACACATTAATAGGAGGAAATATCTCGAAATTTTCTACAGTAGATATAAATTAGTACTTTTCCTAAACTAACCTACCAGCTTGTACCTAGGTACTATGGATAACTTAAAACCTACAACCAATCTACTAAAGTAATTTTTACTATATATTCTAGTAATTCGTAGGGGGTCAGTTTTAACCTAACCTAACCATTTATTTTTTTAAATACTTATCCTAAACGAAATAGTTCGGTTCCGAGCAAGGGTGTCGCCGGGGGGGCTGCAGCTGGGAGGAGCAGCTGCCCTAGAGATTCTAATGACTTGTTTCAATGAATCTAAACAGTACTTGCTGAGTCCACATCATCAATATGGACATCCGAAAGAAATAAGTTTTATGCATTGTACAGTCAAGAACTCGTGAAGCTTTACACGTTGGACTGTGTACCGTTATTATTACAATCGCTGTAGGTGTAAGGCTCGTACTACAAGTGAAAAGCTCATGTGCTCTCGACTTTACCTACAATTAATACTTTTCTCATTCTCAATATCAACTTGCTCCCCCCCTGGGCCAACGGCTGGCGATACGCCCATGGCTCCGGTTGGCCCACTAAAAATAATGAATACAATTCGACTAAATGTTTATTGTCTAAAGATTCTTTGCTGTAATTAAATCATTTGTCATTTATCTGCTTACGTGTACTCCTGTCCATTTGAGAATATGTCCATATGAGAATCAAAGTTTTGGCGCGGTATGAAATTACTTTTTCATGCTCTAACTTTGGACTCCCCCACTACTGGCTGACGCTCAGATCTCATAAGCACTTAGGAGAAAATCCGTTCAGTGGTTTAGGCGTGAAAAGGACATACAGAGTTACTTTCGAATTTATAATACCCCTAGTATGGTTAAAATGCATTCAGTAAAAAGTTGTTATTTTGACATTACAAACAGACACTCCAATTGTATTTATTTGCATAGATTTTTATGAACCACTAAGATTCTGTGACCTACTTACTAATTCATACAAAGATGCAGGAGACAAAAACCTTCAGTGAATAAAATCAATGTAGATAAAAGTACCTAAAGTTTCACCATACATTATTCCAACTGCCAACTTACAACTACTAGGTACTGCTAACCACTGTTACTATTCGAACTTAGAACTCGAATTTTCTGGAACGAAAATCAACACAAAAATCTGCAAAAAAATGTGCTAACCAGCCTGTGATTAGTTGCATGAATTATCAACAGCCAATCAAATCATTTGACATGCGTTTAATTTAGACGCGTCGATCATTTTTGTTCCAGAAACCGGGCCTAAGTCTGTGATATTCACTTCAGAAAAAAAAAAGAAGTACCAAAGTGAGCAAAGCTTCCCCGACTTTGGTACTTTTTACACTATTATTTACCTAGTTGCTTCATAAGCTTCGTAGGAGCATTACGCAAATGGAGTGGAATTGGTGGCAGAGGGCCCTTTGCTTCCACCAGCGATTTTCGACATCTTTTCATAGCACAGTATACTTCTCTGCTTTTAGGTGCTCTTGCAAGTCTAACAGCACATTGTGCCAGCAAAACGTCGCATTCCGGCATTCCAATATGCTGACAACCTTGTAAACATGCAACAGCTTCAACGACGGCAGTCTGGTCTGCTAAACCTGTTTAATAGACACGAAAAATACACGAATAACAATATATATTTATACCTACTAACATTATAAAGAGGTAAAGTTTGTGAGGTTGTAGGGGGTAATATCTGGATCTACTGAACCGATTTTGAAAATTCTTTCACTAATGGGAAGCTACAGTATTGCCGATTGTCATAGGATATATTTCATGATAAAACAAGAAACACGCGGACGAATTTGCGGGCAGAGGCTAGTATTATAATAAAATCCTTCTTTTTCCGTCAGTCTACAGAAAAAGAAGGATAATGACACTATCAGGCCGTGTTCAGATCAGGGACCATTTTCGTTACCCATTGAAAGGATTTTCGATAGGGTTTTTCTAAGCGGTTAAACAAAAACCCATACAATAAGGGTAACCCTTATGAACGGCTTAAATTAAATTTTGGTTACCCTTTGAAAGGGTTTCGATAAAAACCCATACGGTGTGGGTAACCCTTTTGAACGGCTTAGATTAAGCCATTCAAAGTTACCCACGCCATATGGAGTTTTGATTAACTGCTTAGAAAAACCCTATCGAAAGCCCTTTCCAATGAAACGGTTTTCGATAGGGTTTTTCTAAAATAGTAACCAAAATGGTCCCTGGGTAGAATAAAGATGGTCAGGTGGTGGTCATGGTCTTCCCTGGTCACGCTACGCGTGCTGGGCGGATATCGAAATAACATAATATTATGATTTTTTCATGTCAGTGAGTGAAAAATAGGTTATAGTTTCAAATAGGTATAGAACCCATTGAATGGGTTATCATGTACTTAACTCTTTCACTGGGTTTCAAGTATAAAACCTATTCAATGGGTTATCATGTAACCCTTTCACTGGGTTTCAAGTATAAAACCCATTCAATGGGTTACATCATGATAAAGGTAACCCATTGAATGGGTTACCCCTTCGAAAGGCTTAACTCTTAACCGGGGTTGTACGGCCCCTAATTATAACTACCTATTTTAGGTAAACATCGCCCATGGACAAACACCTACAAATTTTGTGTTACCATGGACTTCTATAAATACTTTTTGTGAGCGTTTTTGTCTGTGCTTGTTATTTTGTCTGTGCTTGTTATCCTGTCTGTATCCTTTTTATGTAGCAATTTTTTTTTTAATGTAAACTTATGAGTCTTGTTACTTGAAATAAAGTTTTTTTTTTTTTTATAAAAAGTGAGTTACCTATATCTTCACAAGCTGCCCTCACCAGGCGTCGTGCAATATACAAAGGATCCTCGCCACCGTGCAATGCTCGCGTAGTCCAGTACAGAGCGGCGTTATCGTCGCTCGCTCGAATTGACTTGTGGATAGCCGACACGGTATTATAGTGCTCCTCACCTTTTCGATCATAAATCATGTGTGATCTCTGTAATAAACACACAATCACACTCACTCAACTTAGTAAACAAAAAAACGGCCAAGTGCGAGTCGGACCACGCACAATGAAGGGTTCCGGGGAAGGGGTAAGAAACATAATTATTACGACAATTAAAGAAAAACTGGGCTACTTAGAGACATCGTTTCAGTTTTCCTGTAATATTTAAATCTAGTTAATGGAGGATATTATAGATTTTAACAGATTTTTCGTTGTGCAAGCTTCGGAGATGATGGAGGCAATGTAAAAATATTTTTTTATAGCCCACTTTTAAAACCCAACACCCATTTCGAACCCTGTCATAATCATATATAAAAAAAAAATGTTCAATACTTGGAAGCCAGTAAGCTTGTAATATAACTAGATGTGCAAGTATTATTTATAGCTACTATTTATTTAGTATTTCAAGTTGATGGCATTAGTAGTTGCTGAAATAAGCTGTGACAGACTGACAATTTCGTTCCTTACCTATGGGTTTCTACTTTACCATTCTAATAAGGAAACCATAAGAAAAGTTAAGAAAAAAAAAATTATGTGGCACACCTTTATACCGTCTTTAATGTCTTCAAGACTAATTATTGCTGGCCTTGTGTTCAGCAGAGCAATCCCAGGAGCTCTTGCTGCAAGTGCCAGTTCCAGGGCACCAAGTGCAACCCGTGCATCCCCATCGCACACTTCTGCTAGCCACTGCAGTGATACTTCTTCTACAATGCATCTTGAAAAAGAAGTTCTTGGTACTTTGTGTTTTTAAATATTATTATTGATTTGGATTGTGTGAGTTAAAGCCGATAGAGCTAGGTAGCTGATTAGATGCTAGGAAAAAAAATATGTATGTGCACATTCCAAATAAATGAGCAATACAAAGCTGGATGTAAATTGTTTAGATTACCCTATGGTAATCTAAACAATTTTTATTTTTAATAGCCTATGCTATATCAGTTGTCATTGCAATTCAGCATCAATTTAAAGCAGGGACCATTTTGGTTACCCATTGAAAGGGTTTTCGATAGGGTTTTTCTAAGCGGTTAAACAAAAACCCATACGATAAGGGTAACCCTTATGAACGGCGTAAATTAAATTGGCATGTATTTAATGCGGCAACTTAGTAAAATGAATATAGGTTTTAAAAAAAAATAGAGTGGGTACCATATATAATGGGTTGGCAGCTAATAAGGAGTATCGTAATAAGTAATAGGTAGCATATTAATATATCAGTAATAAGCTCCGTTTTAATTTAAACTAGCATCAAGTTTTTCTTTTGGGAACAGAATTAATATCTAAGCAGAAACTTAATGGCGAAAATAAAATAGAAAATGGGCATTCATTAATAATATATTATTATTGTATTATTAGGGCAGGTTTAGATTTTCTATATAATCTAGTCGTTTCTGGCACTCGCCGGCCGCTGCCGCGGCACCGCTCGCTTCGCTCGCTCAGCTCGTGCGTAGGAAGTCACAGTTTTAACCTAACCTAACCATTAAAAAAAAAATAATAACCTACTCTAACTAGACTGGTAATATATTATCTTTGCCACCCTACTAACATTATTAGTCGCCAAGTTATTTTTTATAGCACCTCGCCTAATATTTTATTTGACTGGTATAGTTTATTTGCTACCTAAACGCAGCTGCTAGTTTTTAGTTTTTATAACACCTTTAATTTTGAACCTTACATAATATAATAGTCGCGAAAATATTTAATCGCTGGCAAGTTATTTTATTTGTTGCAAACATTTAGTCGACTTTTAAGTTATTAGTCACTCGGAAAATAATAAGCTAATTAAATTTTGGTAACCCATTGAAAGGGTTTTCGATAAAAACCCATACGGTGTGGGTAACCCTTTTGAATAGCTTAATTTAAGCCATTCAAAACTACCCACACCGTATGGGTTTTTGATTAACTGCTTAGAAAAACCCTATCGAAAACCCTTTCCATTGAAAGGGTTTTCCATAGGGTTTTTCTAAAATGGTAACCAAAATAGTCCCTGGGTAGAAGAAATAGAATTGGTCCTGCTACGCGTGCTGGGCGGATATCGAAATAACATAATATTATGATTTTTTCATGTTACTGGGTTTCAAGTAGGTATAGAACCCATTGAAATGGGTTATCATGTAACCCTTTCACTGGGTTTCAAGTATAAAACCCATTCAATGGGTTATCATGTAACCCTTTCAATGGGTTTCTAGTATAAAACCCTTTCAATGGGTTACATCACAATGGTCCACATGAAGGACTAAGTGCGGAAACCAAACCCTATAACATACATGGGTTACATCATGATAAAGCTAACCCATTTAATAGGTTACCCCTTCGAAAGGCTTAACCCTTAACCGGGGTTGTACAGTCCCTGATTTAAAGTAGAAAATATTCGTTTACAAAACTTACTCCGGAAGATCAGTTTCAGATGATGCTTCAGAGTCATCTGTGAGGTTTTCAATAATTGCCTTCCCATTATTTTTAAGAGCGTGCTTTAAAATTATTAATATATCATCTGCACTTAATTTTTCCATAACAACCACCCGACATCGGCTCAGCAATGCATTATTTAAACTGAATGAAGGATTCTCAGTAGTAGCACCAACAAGAATGATTGTACCATTTTCTACATGAGGTAAAAATGTGTCCTGCTGTAGTTTATTGAACCTAAAATGATAAGTATTAGTACAATGAAATTGAGCCCACATAATAATTTGTTCACTTTATATTATTTTATCATCATGCGTATAACTAAGTTTCAAGTACTTATTTTATTAGTTTAAAAACACGTCCTTGGTTTAATAATAGGTACAATTATTATTAGTTAGGCCTTTAGAATTGAAAGTGCATCAGCTTCAAACTAAATCGAAATATATTTCATATACCTGTGTATTTCATCCATGAACAGTACAGTCTGCCTTTTGAACTGGGTTTCATTTTTGGCAACTTTGACTACTTCTTTAACATCATTTATTCCTGCCATTGTAGCAGATAACTTGACAAATCTCATGTTGTTTTGTTCTTTACAAATATTAGCTATTACATTAGCCAATGATGTCTGAAATACATTTTTTGGATATTATAACAGTTGACGGATCGAACCATCATTATCCACATAAAGGAGATTTCTATGCTGCTCTATCATGATTTGAAAAATTATTTGTATTACTTGCCAATCTTCTTTCAGCTGCATCCAGTTCAACTGAGACCAAATCCGACATAGTTGGTAAAATGCTACATAAACAATTGATTAAATTTAACAGTAGTAAACAAAGTTCAGGAATACCTTCCCACAACCAGGTGGTCCCCAAAGAATCATGTTGGGTATTATTTTCCGTTCGATTGAAGACCTTAACATTGACCCAGCACCAAATGCTTGCGTCTGCCCAACAATGTCTTCCAGATGTAGGGGTCTCATGCGTTCAGCCAGAGGTATACTTTTAACTTCCTTTATTTGTGGTTTTAAGCTAGTTTCGGGCAATTGTTGTTTCTACGGAAAATTACATTTCTTGAATATTTTATAGCAAATATACCGATCCGGTTGCATAAATCTACTCATGTTACTCACCATATTTTTGGCAGAACTTGGGCTGGTGCTTATTCGTGCACGTTTTTCATGTACAGAAGTATAGTTGTGTGAACTACTTCTTTTGTAATTTGGTTGGTCTAGTTTATTTTGTTTTAATTTATTTTCTTCTGATGTATTCAGAAATAAACATTTATTAGCATGTTCTTCTATCACGGTTTTCATAAAATCTTTATTACAAATGGGACATGAAATTGTAACTTCCTTAGAATCTGGATCCTTTTCAACATCAACCGAAGACATTGTTTGATTAATATATATATATATACGGCGCTTAAATTAAACTTCACAAGTTTTCCTGACGAGTTACAAGGGTTACAAGCTATTCACAACTCGATAATTTTTAACTAGTTCCACAGTTCCACTTGCTTGACACTGACAAAATTTTATTTTCCCGCGTCTGTTTTTTTGTTTGTTTTACTTTTTATTTAGCATAGACTAGACTAGAAATAACGGCCATGGAATTATAAAGTACATTATCCAAAGTATTACAGATCATAGAACATTGGGGGGAAAAAAATTGTCTCACAAAGATGACACAGATTGTGTTTAGTCAGTGTTAGGTATCTCAGTTTTTACCTGCAGCCCTGCAGGCTTAGCACGTAGAGAAGAGTTTTGTCGACGGAAGAGTAGACAAAAATGACGTGTCCGTGTATACAGTTGACAGTTTTCTACCGAGAAATGTAGACAAGCGTAAAGCGATTCTATTTTAAAGTAGAATAGAAACTAGAAATAGAAAGCGTCATGCTATGCCTGCTAAACAAATGGCTCACGCTCACCTCTGGAATGGAAGACGCGTAGAACAAAACCCGGTCAAGTGCGTGTCGGACCACGCAGAATGAGGGGTTCCGAAGTTGGGATGAATCTTTCTGAGTATAAGTATTCTGTGGGATGAATTTATCCTAAGAACAAACTGTTGTATTTTAGTTGAAAAACATTTTCCCATACATTACAACTGCAATAATTGTGAATGGTCGATTAGTACTCGTTATCTTGTAAAGCCTTCTTAGCTGTGATATTTTTCCTTATAATTTCGATATAGATAAAACAACATTATTTTTATTAAATGTGAAACCTGTAGTTTGTTCAGACTAGGGAACTGAATTTTTACACCATGTTATATTTTGTCCCAAACATATTTATGTGTGATGGAAAATGTTATCACAATTTAATTACTTACTTACATTACAATCGCCGCGCCATACAGTTAGGTACACACGGCTACACATCAAGCTATACAGTTCCAGTTTACGCTGATCTCGCACTGTACAGAAATCCTACACAATGCGAGATAAATTATGATCAATGAGCGCAAGACGACCCTGGAGGCGCGGGTGCGGGGGCGCCACGGCTCCGTTAGCATGTTTTATACAGACAACCCGGTAACATAACAACCTTATAACTTTGTGATCTTTCATGATACAGTTTTGAAATTTTGTCATAGATTCTTTACATAAAAATACTAGACACATGTTTCGGGTTTCGCTTAAACTAAAACTAATATTGTATACTACTGCCATGAACTTTTTTTACATAATAATATCCAAAAACAACTATTTAGCTGCATGGATGGAGACATTTGACTCTAACAAAAAACATCACGTAAATCAGCTTAACGTAAAGCTTTAATACGCAAACGGATCCCTGAAGCGAAAAATGATTTTTCACAGACCCTCAATATTTTTGAAAAGCATATCCAACGATACTCCATGGGATAGACGAGAATAAAAAATTGCAAGGGAGTTTTTTTTTGTACAATACATTGTGTTTTTGTTTAGGATAGATGAGTTGTACCCACATTTGTTAATAAAAAAATAAAATAAAAATTAATATCTACCAATAATACAGATTGATTCCTTTTTCGGCACATTCCTTTTTGGACATATTCCATTTTTAAAGTTGAAAGTTTTTTTTTTAAATCGCTGTTTCATACATTTTGACCGAGTGCACTTGTGTAGCACTGTATGCACTTCTGTAGCAAACAGCTGTTTTTTTCCGCAGATAGACTTATGGGTTCCGTGTTAACCACGAAACCCTAAAAATGTACTACACTGTCGGTGCTCATTAGTTGTTAAGTTATTGCAGATTCTAAAATATGTAGTTTATATACTTATCAAGCTATATGGTGATCTCGGATTGTATAGGATTTCTGTACAACGAGAGGTCAGCATAAACAGTCAGGGTCCTAAGTCCTTAGAATAATAACTAAAGCATAGTTATTATTATACAGGAAAAGTTTTTATCCACTGCGCAAATTTTGACAAATTAAACTTAACGAATTTTATTAAACATATATTTTTTATTTTGATACGTCTTAGTACAAAAAACAAAAAATATCGTTAACGAAAGATGTTTATTTTAAAAGTGGTTGTATGGCTACCCGGTGGCGCGCGGCAAAGCGTAACGCGCTAAAGTACATACCTATCAGCTGTGCGCTCGCTCGATTCGCCGGCGTAGGTATTTACGTGGGTTACAATGTACTGATCGCTAATTTTATCAGGTTCGAACTAGACTTTTTTATGTTTAGATCGTGACCTGAAGTTATTTGCAGAGTAATTCCAAATTTTCCTTCATACTTTAACGGGCTTAGGATGGCTTCTTCGATTTCGATCGCCAGTCGGGGTCTGCCAGACCCTCGTGCATGATTCGGGGTTCTGAACTGTCCGTGATCAAGCAGCCTTTGAGTGGCCGCTAAAATAGTCCTTTCATTAGGGACCGCGGGTTAAGGATTCCATGGGCTCGCATTCGAGGTATGCCCCCCGTCGCATACATTCGGCGAGCTGCTCGCAAACTTTCACCACTCAGTACATACACTCGCACCATCTCGGTTACTGAAGTCCGACATCGTGACCGGTAGGTACAAGCACGACACACGTGCAGCGCGGCGCTTGCGTGGGAAAGCGATTAGACGCGACATCACACGACAGCGCGTGCGATGAGTGAACTGGTGGTGAACTGACTGTCGGCCACAGCGCCCGGCGCGCCCTGCCGCCCCCTGCCGCCCGGGAGCCGTGTAACACCGCCGCTTGCGCCGCCCATTGATATTATTACGAATAGATTGTGTCCATATTTTGCTGATTTAAAGTAGGATAAAAAAAAAAAAAGTATTGAATAAATAATGGAAATGTGTTCTGTTACTGATATTGAACCACCAAAAAAAATTTGCGCACTGGTTAAAAACTTTTCCTGTATATAGACCTAATACCCTGACCTCAGAAAAATTAAACCACTGACACTAGGGCCGCTTTCCGAATTAGAACATAATCGCTGACAGCGCTCACATCAAATAATTCCGTTCCGATTTAATATCACGATTATGACAGCTGAGAGCAGTCAACAATTCGGAACGCTCGTGAACGCGCTGAGACGGTTGGATTACAGTATTTCTTTGTTTGTACACCAGACACCACACATATTTATACACTTCTTTTTCTTTGGTAAGATGGTGGCTGTAGACAGAAGCACAATAAACGATAATGCCACGCTAATTACATACGATGCGACTCAAAACAAAACAACGCAACTGAATTTTTGACAGCGCTCACGGTGATAATAATATACGGCATGGTCAGCATTATCCCAATTGTCGCATGTCATGACCTCATCTATGACGATTCGCGCGAAATCGTTTTCGCGCTCATGCTAATATGGTACGGATTTTAGCACGCTCAAATTTATTACAGCCTATCTCGGAACGCACCGGTAGTAGGGTAATATAATTTATGTTCTGTGATTAGGGCTGCATTCCGAATTAAGACCATAATCACTGTAATCGATTTTAGCGCGCGTTCCCTATTACCGTTTAGCGCGCAAAAAACTATTGCAGGGATTATGGTCTTAATTCGGAATGCAGCCGGTGAACTGTGACGTTAAACGTCATTGATACATACATGTCAAACAAATCACTGAAGAGTACTACTTAATCTGTGCACTGAAGTGAAATCGCCAGTTTCTGCTTTAGGAAAAGATGCGGTTGCGAAAATAAGTTATAAAAATTAATTTATTAGGTATTCATGAATGGAATTGAATCAATAACAGTGGAAAAAGTTAAAACTTAATTATGGATTTATCTACAAGTGTCAAAACACGATTGATCAAAAAGAAAATTAAGGAGGTCAGCGAACTTGAGGCAGACAGTTACTTAGAAGCGCCCATAAATACCGAAACAGAAGTCGTAAGTGCCTATCATAATATTAGCGATACCCTTCCTTTCATCATGGTCATCAAACAATACGTTTGATGTCTTGCAAGTTTTCTTCAAGCTTTAGGTGCCTGTTTTAAAATTTATTCCCGACTGAAATTCTTTGTATGAAACATACATACATAAACTCACGCCTTCTTTCCATGGGGGTAGGCAGAAACTACAGAACGCCACCTGATACAATCCTTACATACTCCTTTTGTATAATGTCTGTAAATAATACTCATTAGGTAACTTTCAAGAGGATGTGATAAATAGATTATATTAATGTTTCCTTTTTTTCATATTTACACTCATTACACTTATATTTACATTTTTAATATTCAATAGATAGAATTATTATTATTACAAGTTCTACTGTGTTGTACATTTATTTAAATGTCCAATCCAAGCAAAACGGGTCCAGTAGTGGGGTATTGAGTTAAGACTAGATTCGGTATCTAGAATAGTCAATTCATAGTAAGGACTAAAAAAATATAAAAAAACTGGCAATTTTTTTTTTTATCAGACATTTGAAGTTGAAACTGAAAAAGCTTGATTAGAGAAAAACTATAAGAACATATATAGATAATTGAGCATTCATAAAAATCTCGAAATGCAATTATTTCACCCAACTTTCGGAAACTAAATGGCGAGACCTGGACCCTTTTTGCTTGGCCAACCACAAATAATGTGAACAGAACACAAAGTACTGTTTTTCTTAGTATCACATCTCCCTCATTAATGAGACTTTTATTTATTCCAGCCAAAAGATGGTGCAACAGCCGAAGATGTAAGAGAGCCAAGAAAAGAAACAGCACTATCTAAAAATATAGGCCAGTCACCATTAGGTGTGTACTTACATTTGGAAATAAATCTGGTGTTTCTTGGCCTACTAGCATTAGCACTATGTACTAGACTCCCTAACCTTGATGACCCTCACTATATTGTGTAAGTAACTTTATATTTATAACTCTATCTATGTTCTATCTATCTATGATATGTTAGAGGGTTTGGTTTCTGCACTTAGTCCTTCAGGTGGACCATTGTGTGTGAATTCTTTATTATAATAAACTAGCTGCTGCCCGCATTTTCTAAACAAACAAACCTTCATCTTGAATCACTCTATCTATAAAAAAAAACCGCATCAAAATCCGTTGCGGAGTTTTAAAGATCTAAGCATACATAGGGACAGACAGGAAGCGAGAAGCGACTTTGTTTTATACTGTGTAGTGAAGATCAAACATTTATTTGTGTAATATGCCGTGTGTGTATTAACACACCGGCTGGCGAAAAAAGCTAACATTTAATCAAATTCGGTTTAATTGTAAAATCTAGTATGTATTCTTCTTTATATGTGAAACATTGTATGTAAAACCGATTGCTGGCTTGGCGACGGCGACGCATGCTGCGTGGTGTCGCGTCGCTACTATACAGTCTGTAAAATGTAGTAGTGTGTAGGTAAATAATTTCGATGTTTCACATCTGCCAAGCGTCCCGTGACAGCTCAATTTTTTTAAATTTATAATTACACCTTTTGAAATTAAAATGATATCATATTTAATATTAATTTTTGAATGAAAAATCCTTTTTTTTTTAATGTACACACGGCTACACAACTAGCTATACATTTCCAGTATACGCTGACCTCGTATTGTGTAGGATTTCCGTACAATGAGAGGTCAGCGTATACTGGAAATGTATAGCTTAATGTGTAGCCGTGTGTACATTCTTGATTTTTTATGGTAACCAAAAAAAGTAGAAATTCCGCAGGTATATTTTTTTTTTCAGGTATAGCTTTAATTATCCTTTTTGGAAGTCGGTTAAAAACAATATTTAAAATAAAAATAATACTAATTAATATCGCGTGTGGTCCTATTAAACTTTCCACCCGCCTAGACATGCTGAGAATGTCTATTGTTTCCTGTGTCAGTTTCTGCCAATCTTCAACTACGGCGATTCGCAGTTCACCCACATTGACTGAACTAAACTGTGTTATTCACATTATTAAGATATGCTTGAGTTGAACGAGCAGCAAGGGGCACACGGTATCACATTTTCTTCTAAACTTTCTCTTATATGACGGCTGCAGTCAGGCTTCCTCCATCGATCACCACCAGGTCCGTACGAGCTCCCAAACATATCCGCCCCCCAAACCATTTTTGAACAATCACAAAATGTTGTCTAATTATATCGTTCTCCTTTGCGACTATATTACCTATATTCTTTGCCTTTCGTCAACATGATTTAAAAGAATTCTGCACTCATCACTAAACAATATTTTACCCCATTGGTCCCTGGTCCAAATTCTACTATTGAAGGGTGGGCCCAGACCCCATACATTTAATTCCCACTCTCCTTTGAGGATCACCTTCGATTTCCGTGGGATCCACAGATTCTGACTTGGTGACAATGGGACCACCCATTGTACCCACCAGCAGCTCGGGAGCATACTCTTTCTAAATTTTTTTTTTCCAAGTCGATCCACAATCGACGGAGAAATCGGTAAACATACAAAAAAAAAACATACAGACAAACATAATTATAACCTCCTACTTTATCGAAGTCAGTTTAAAAAAAATATCCAAATCGCTATAGGTGTGCCTATAAAGTTTGAGGATTTCTATGGGATCCCCCCATAGAAATCGAGGGAAATCCTCCATAAAACCTCCTACTTTTTGGAAGTCGGTTAAAAACAAGTTTGATTTGATGTGCTTATATCTTAATTAGAACCAAGGTAACCGACAGCCCAAAGAATTGCCAAACTTACGAGGCAGTGGGCAGGGCATTGCTCGCAGATGAACTGATGGCCGATGGGGCCGAAAGGTTCTGGAGTGGTGACTGCTTACCGGAAGACGCAGTGTTTTAAGGCCTCCCACAAGGTCGACCGATGAATTGGTAAAGGCCACAAGAATCCGCTGGCTGCGAGAAGCACAGAACCAGTGGAAGTGGCGGTGCTTGGTGCCGGTGGACGTCTTTCGGCTGAAATGATGACGATATCTTAATTTATATATTTATGTACCACTTTGATTTGTGAGCTTTCTTTTATAATGTTATTACTTGAATGTTTATAATTCTGACAAAATAGATTAATGCATAATCTATTTTGTCAGATTTTCCTAATACTGTACCTAATACTGTTTGAAATTTTTTGAAATGAAAACAATTTTTTAAATATATCTTTTGGAGCTCTGGTATTAAATATAATATTTCTTAATATAAATATTTATTTTTTCAATTTAACATTTTTTTTTTGCAGGTTTGATGAATTACATTATGGCCGTTACGTGTCGTTGTATACAAAGGGAGTTTTCTTTTTTGATGCCCATCCACCTCTTGGGAAACAGCTGTTGTACTTAGCTGGCCGCGCTGCTGGCTATGATGGAAACTTTACTTTTGACAGAATAGGGACACCTTATACAGAGAATGTGCCAGTAAAGGCTCTGCGGTTAATTCCCGCTCTAGCAGGCAGTATGTTGGTAGCAGTTACATATCAATTAATGTTGGAGTTAACTTTTTATCACTGGACTGCTATTCTGGCTGGTCTTCTTGTCCTTTTTGGTGAGTAATAAATGCCATTATGATGTGTTAAATGCTAATAATTTATACATTTACCGGACTCTTAAAATATTAAGCATAAAATCTAAATTAGTGTTCTGCAAAGTGAGCATTATAGTACAAATGATCATACTTTGTGTATTTGGGAACTGCTTTGTAGTTAGAAAGCGATTGTCTGGCCAGGCTACACATTTTGTAGTTATGAATACAAGTCATGAGTGTCATGAACTCATGACCTTACTCATACAGTTTTGAAGGTTTCAAAACTTAAAGTAAAGGTGCAAAGTTCAATACTCTGCTTGAAAAGTGGCAAGTTCTTAACAGTTACTTATGTTTATTGCATGTTTTCAGAAAATTGTTTTTTAGCTCAGTCAAGGTTTATGTTACTAGAAAGTATACAGATACTGTTTGGACTGTGTGGAGTTTTGTGTGCCATTAAAAGTACTCGCCGCACGGGCCTTGCGAGCGTTGTTTGGCTTTGCATAGCTGCGCTCTCACTTGGTTGTTGCTTCTCGTGAGTATAAATTTGTAAACCTCAGTGACCTTGAGTGGTTAGCTTTCGTGTTCTGTACTGAGCTCACGCAACGCGTCGTACTTTCAGCCAGTAATCAAGGAGCGCTGTCCCCAATTTGACGCATTATTAATTTATTATACACAAAACAAAAGGTATTTTAATAAAACGCTATACTAAAAGATCAATAATTAAATTATCTTTAAATTGGTGAAGGTTTCAGAAAAATACGCTTGGTAGATTTTGCGCCATTCTCAGTTTTTTATCCGCGTTAGACATAACTTTACAAATTAATTTCACTATGTAATATTAAACATAATCTAAAACATTCACATATTAAATTATTGAAAAATGCTCTAATTTAACATATGTTTTTTCAAATCATTAACACTACTCGTTTAGACGTGATCTTCAGTATAAAATCATTAAAAGCCGGTTATTGTCGCCTTAAGCATCGCGTAGACGTAGAAAACTTCGCGCTTATGCCACGTACCATCGAACGCTATCGAAATGCAAGGATCATTTTCCTCAAGTCTCGCCGTTCTATTTGATATCCTGCTCAGTGGCGGATTTACCAGCAGTCTGAGTAGGCTTGATCCTAAGGCGGCACATTTTAGGGGCGACAAATTTGGAGCCGTTTTTTTTCCTCTGATTTCTGATGTCTTGCAGAAAGAAGTCTACAAGACACCTTTCCGATGACTTTTCCCTCTATCCTTTTATTGTACATTCAACATCAACGGTATTAGATCAGAAATATTACCAAAAACTATTTCTTTTGCAATTTTAACCAAATTGTTGGATTGTAAAAATAATCTAGGAACTGACTATTGTGGAGGTAGGAAAAGGCGGCAAAAATCTCCCCCCAGCAGTCACCCTTTTAGCAAGAAATTTAACTTCAAAAATTGTACAGCCACCGTTTACATTTAAAAAAAACCGGCCAAGTGCATGTCGGACCACGCACAATGAAGGGTTCCGTGGTTGGGATGAATTTATCCCAAAAACAAACTTAACATTGTAGTTGAAAAACTTGCTCTCCCATACATCGATATACGTTACGGTCAATTCTCCAACTGCAAATTTAAGTTGGTCGACTATTACTCGTTAACTTGTGAAGCCTACTTAGCTGTGATAGTTTTCCTTTTAATTTCGTTATATATACTATTGCCATGAATTTTTTCACATATCCAAAACCAACCATTTAGCTGGCAGGGGGGGGGGACACTTGACTCTAACAAAAACTAGCACTTTAAAGCTTAATATTACCCAAACGGATCCCTTAATTGAAAAATGGTTTTCCCAAACCCACAATATTTTTGAACGGCCTATCCAACAATACCCCACACCATGGAATAGACGAGAAAAAAAAAATCATCCCCATTTCACGTGTAAGGGAGGTACCCTAAAAAAAAGGTTTTTCATAATTTTATTTTACCATTTTTTTGGCGTGATTAATATGTATACCCATGCCAAATTACAGCTTTCTAGGACTAAGCGTCTCTGAGCTAAGCTGGCGACAGACGGACGGACGGACAGACAGACAGACAGACGGACATGGCGAAACTATAAGGGTTCCTTGTTTACTACGGAACCCTAAAAATTAAGAGATAGGTAGGTAATCAATAATTCCTTGACCAAAGTTTCTGGCAATAAAATAGTTTCTGATGAACTTTTATACGTGTCAATGACGTGGCGGTGGTCGAAACAATCGTGCGTAGTTCGGTTTTCCGTGAAGCTATTATTTTGGAAGTTCGACAATAAAGAAATTAGTAAAAACTTGGTTAATACTTAAAGCACTATTATCTGTACTAAATAAAGTTTGAAAAGGCTGACTACTAGCGCAGGGCTGTCTACTGGATGTTTTACCCTACATAGCACAGAACGAAAACGAAAGTGTCCCCAGACCCACACAAACGCATAGGCATTGTTTGATAGAATCATGCACTTACCGTTAATTTTATCGTTACAGGGTCAAATACTCAGGCGTGTATTCGTACTTGCTAGCCGTTTTCCTAGTTGGAAGACAGATTTGGCAATGGATTGGTCGTACGGAATCCGGACTTCGCCTTGCTTTGTCAGGATTATGGAGACTGCTTGTACTCACCATTATTCCGTTTGCTGTGTATGTGGGTGTATTTTATGCTCATTTGACGATGCTGCCAAAAGCTGGCCCGCACGATAGCGTCATGACAAGCGCTTTCCAAGCGTCGCTACAGGGTGGACTCGCAAGTATTACCCGTGGACAACCGTTACATGTGGCGCACGGCTCTCAAATAACTCTTCGGTAATCATTTAATTTTATTAAATGCTGTATCTTATTCGCAGTTGAATAAGTAATGAAAACAATTAAGGCGCAACTAGTCGATACTTTTTCCATACAAATTTCGGGGGGTGTTTTACTCCACTGTTACACATTGTACATCTAAAGTAAAACATGATATCGTTTTGTCTTATTATTAATTTTGTCTGTACAGAAGCAGAATAGTAAAAAAAAAGGCATTAAAAAGTTATGAGCCAACAAAGATTCGTTTTTCCTGCTAATTTTAACGCAACTTTGGGCGTAAATAAGTAATAAAAGAAGTATAAAATCTCGAAAACAAAGCTCGTTCCGACAAAGCTCAATTGTCGAAGATTATAATAAACTTTATTCGTAAATGATTTATGCAGTAGTTTTTTCATAAAACCCCACCTTCCAAAGGAGTTTTCGTATGTTTTTACACGCGCGGTTTAGTATAAATCATTGTGCACTGTGTTTGTGTGTGTGCGACTAGACGTTATTCGTGTAGACTAGCTTCTAACTGCTCATCACTGGTGCTATCTCTGTCGAACATGATGCTAGGTGAGACAGCGTGCTTTTTGGCCGCGCCCGCCAGTGAGTTCGAGCCCGCGACTAGTTGGCTCTTAAGAGCGTTTACGACATACGGCGTTGTATACAAACATTCAAGCCCTTGTTTTTCGAAATGACTGAACCGATTTTAATGAAACTTCATACATTTGCAGGATACAAAGGTCTAAAATTTTTGTAAAGAACATTTTTGAAAAATAGTGTATAGACAAATTAAATTTTCCATAGAAACAAAGATTTCCAGTTATCTGTTTTTAAATAAGACATTTCGAAACTAACTTTTTAGACCTTTGTATCCTGCTTATGCGTATGAAGTTTCATTAAAATCGGTTCAGTCATTTCGAAAAACAAGGGCTTGAATGTTTGTATACAATGCCGTACGTCGTAAACGCTCTGCACTGGATTATAATATATTTTTACTTGTTTTAGACATACTCATGGTCGGACATGCTGGCTCCACTCCCACGCCCACGTGTACCCGGTGCGGTACACGGACGGGCGCGGCTCGTCTCACCAGCAGCAGGTCACTTGCTACAGCTTCAAGGACGTCAACAACTGGTGGATAGTGAAGCGCCCGGATCAGGCGTCGCTGACCGTGTCGCGGCCGCCGGACGCTATACGACACGGAGATGTTGTACAGTTGCTTCACGGAATTACTAGTCGTGCTTTGAACTCGCATGATGTGGCTGCACCTGTGTCACCACAGTCTCAGGTATGGCAAAACGAGAATCAACAAAAACAGCATCCTAATTGCGTAACACAGTTGGAATCGCAATCGGAACGGTTTTGCAGTATATTGGCTTGTGTTGGACTGTGGTGGTACTGCGACAGGGGGGCGATGACATGGCTACTCTGCATTTCACTTCGCAGGCGATTAATACTAATTTCTTTAAGTATATATATATACACACATCAACAGAATCTAGGGATACCTTAATAATAAATTATTTATGAACGTATAGTTTAAAATCTTTTTAGTTTCCATAAAAAGTTTATATACAGATTTAAACCTCTTTTATTCTATTTTCAAAATTTAAAAATGTAAATAAAAAATTTTAATTTAGCGTGCCGTGTGAGCTTTAAGAGTCATGTTACATCGTCATTAGAGTCGAGATGAAATGTTACGAGCCGTGGGCATGTTAGAAAATGGTGCTATTCAACGCGTCGTTGCTGAGGCCCTACACATCAGCCAAAACGTGATATCCAGGTTGAGGTCACGTTATCGCAGTACTGGGGATGTGGCTGAACGGCACACGTGTGTACGTATCGTACTACGCAGAGACAGGATCGATTTCTCTAAATGACCGCCATAAGACAACCCAAAACCAAATATCACAGCGATGCAACTAGTATAAAGGCTCCAGGAGGATCACCCGCTGCTGGTAAGCGACCAAACCGTTCGAAGGAACACACACATGAAGTTGGTCATCATGCTCGAAGACCACTACGTGCTCCAGCATTGCAACGTGGCAATCGCGGTCGGCGGCTTTCGTGGGCTCGGAAGCATTTAGCATGGAGTGACGAACAATGGTCTTTGGTGCTGTTCACCGATGAGTCCCGGTTTGGGTTTCATTCGGATTCACCAAGAACATGCGTTTGGAGAACTCCAGGGAGAGTTAGGCGTCTTCGGCACCCTCCGGAGGTCCACTAATACCGAGGCGGGACAATCATGGTGTGGCCAGGAATTCGTCTTAGCGGACGAACCCAGCGCGTTTGGATCCAAGGCAGCATGACTGCACAAAAATACTACGAGGAGGTAGTAGAGCCTGTTATTGTCCCACACAGAATCCAAATGTGCCAGGAATTTCTACTCATGTACGATAATGCTCCTTCCCATACGGCGCGGCTGGTGTCGGCCACTCTCCGAGACCACGATATTCAAGTTTTGGATTGTCCTGCATAGTCGACCGACTTAAATCCTATCGAGCATGCTTGGGACATGTTACAACGAAAAGCTTTAAGAGATTTCCCGCCAAATTTTACCACGGAACAACAACTTTACGAACACTTGCAAAGAACATGGGACCTCATACCGCAGCAAGACATTGGCAATTTAATTATAAATATGAACAATCGATATCGATGTGTAATTAATGTAAGAGGTGGCAACACTGATTATTAATAATTAGATTTAAGATTTTTTCAATTTTAATTAAAATTAATAGTTTTTTTAAAAGAAATGAATTTTTGTATCATACTGATTTTCTATGGCGATTTAAAAATGATTATTTTTATTAAAAAAAACAAAAAAATCATTGAATGTTTTTTTTTTAAATTAAAGACCTTAAAATAACCTATCATTCTTCTATTTACTATATTAGAAAATGCTTCATACATTTTTAGATATTTGATGAAATATAAAATATTCCTAGATTCTGTTGATGTGTGTATATCCATTGCTTCATCATCATCATCATCATTTCAGCCGAAAGACGTCCACTGCTGGACATAGACCTCCCC
Source organism: Tiliacea aurago (assembly GCA_948098905.1). Classification (NCBI taxonomy): domain Eukaryota; kingdom Metazoa; phylum Arthropoda; class Insecta; order Lepidoptera; family Noctuidae; genus Tiliacea; species Tiliacea aurago. Next base: position 19,695,122 of record OX402581.1, on the reverse strand, counting down.
CAAAGGGGGGGGGGGGTGCCATAATTAGTAAATCCCTTAGTCGCCTTTTAGGACACCCACGGGAAGAAATGGGATGGTGCTATTCTTTACGTCCGGCACCAAACGGAATACTGCTTCATATTGAACATTAATACAAAATAATAATAATATGTTTGAAAAAATTGTCTGCTCAACTCAAACTCAAATGAAAATTAGCCCGCAGGTTGCACTTTATTATTCTGAAGTATGTAATCCTAAAATATTATAAAACGAAGCCCCCTCCCCCCCCAGCCGCGTCTGTCTGTCAAAATACATACTCAAAATCTACGGAACGGATTTTAAACGGTTTTCACAAATGGACGGAGTGATTCATGAAGAAGGTTTAGGTGTATAATTCATTAAAGTTTTGTATAAATTGGCTGAAATATGACGATTATTGTTGAAGATGAAAAATCAGGCCGACTGGGAGCTTTACTGGTGTGTGCCGCGTAAACCGCACGAGATACATAAAATGTATGTTCTACAGAATTGTTCAATAAAAAAGTCCCATAGCAATTGTCTATCATCTAAGGATTAACCGCAGTAACCATTTTTATATTTCGGAATTTGATAAAAAATTATTTGTTAATTCCGAAGCTATTTTATTTAACCGATAATAAGTTAATCTTTGTCCAATAAAATATGTTATTTAAATTGGCCATTTAATTTAGACTAAAATATGCCTTTACACATCAAAACATTTAAATTAATACTATGTAAGATATCACAGATTCAAAATTACGCGTAACAAAATAATTATGGTTGACGGCGGCGCAGGCTCAGCGCCAGGAGTACCTCGTTTCCTCGGCTATGAGGTATGCGATCGCTTCGTTTTCTTTTTAATCCCCGTAGTACGTTCCCGTGGAATATTTTCTGACATCCACGCGGGTGAAGCCGCGTACAAAAGCTAGTACTTAATAATATTAATTACTATAATATTCATTTCATAATCTTTTTTCAGGAAGTTACTTGCTACATCGACTATAACGTATCGATGTCAGCACAGAATCTCTGGCGAGTTGATATCGTGAACCGTGACAGCGAAGACGCCACATGGGACAGCATCCGGTCTATGGTCCGCTTGGTGCACGTAGTCTCTGGCTCTGCACTACGTTTCAGTGGTCGCCAACTACCTTCGTGGGGTTTCCATCAACATGAAGTGGTTGCTGATAAAGTGCTGACACATCAAGATACAGTATGGAATGTTGAAGAACATCGATATACGAAAGGTAACTGTTATGTGACCAAGATCGTCATTATCATCAGCCAGGTAGTCTACTTTTGGACCCCATATGGCGTCTAGAATCGCTCGCCATGTAACTAAGACCACACATCATACGAATTAACATTGTTTCCATAACAACTGCAAACTTAATTTTATTATTTTAGCTGAAGACAGAAAAGAAAGGGAACGCGAACTTGTGTCTGCTGAAATGATCCCGACTGCTGTGACTCAGTTAACGTTCTGGGAGAAGTTTGCAGAGTTACAATACAAAATGATAGCACACGCGCCCGACGCGCCTCATGGTCACATGTTCGCAAGTGAGCCTTCCGAGTGGCCGCTGCTCGTCCGGTCCATCGCATATTGGCTGTCACCCAATTCAAACGTACGTACTTTGGGAAATCTGTTCTTAGAATCAAACTATGATTTTTTTGCTAATAATTAACCAAAACTTTATTTTCAGGCTCAAGTACATTTAATCGGAAATCTAATAACTTGGTACACCGGGTCTATTTGCGTTCTTCTATACAGTGTTTTCCTTGCACTATATGCCGTTCGACAGCGCCGTGCCTGCACCGACATACCACCGCTGGCATTGCAAAAGTTTTATGACGCCGGCTATATTCTCTTTTTGGGCTACTGGATCCACTACTTACCATATTTCTTCATGGACCGTACACTGTTTCTTCATCATTACTTGCCCGCATATACGTTTAAAATCTTACTCTTATCATTCGTCATGGATCACATATACTACATTCTTCAGTCGCAAGAAAAAACTCGCCCACTGACAAACATATTTATTTTATGCATTGCAGTATGGTTAGGATATGTCGTAATTACTTTCAAAAAATTTAGTGTTCTCAACTATGGGAACATTGACCTGACTGAGCATGACCTTTTGAATCTCAGATGGAAAGATACTTGGGATTTTATAATCCATAAAAAAGGATGATAGACATTATCAACCTGAATTTCTACTTCAGCTGCCATTTCAAAGATCTTGTCACTTTATCTTGTGTAATATCAATAGGTATACCTAATTAGAAAGGATAATCAAAATTAATGTAAGTATTAAATAGGGACTAAATTAATTACCGGTAACACAATCGTGTTAGTTACCTACCTACCATTTAAGTGTGTTAACATCAAACCTGTGGTTATTCTGAACAACTGATAGGCTTGACCCCATCACTATCCTTCTATTGAGGTCACTCTTCTGGACCTTGTTTCCTTACAATTATGAGCATAATGCTATTCCTTAATGTTTAGTTGTAAACGTTTAGTACATTTCCGCGCGTTTTAATTAAAGTTGATATCTTTTTGGTAATGGTGTTTCAACTTCAAATTACAAATGAATATGCAAGGGAAAGTATTTTCTTTCTTTCATGCAATTAATGTGCATAACAAATAACAGTGTGAGTAGTTTGCTTATGCCAAAAGAATTAGTTAACACAAAATAAGGGTTGCTCTATTTAAAAATTCTCTTAGGTGTCCAGAAGATGTACAGGGTCAAATGAAATAAGCTACCGAAACTTTGTAGACGTTATGGGATGCTATAACAAAAAATAAAATATTAATTTAAAGATTTTTATTGTGGGTGGTCATGGGACTGCAGTTTGTATAGTCACTTGATATATCAGCTTTTTTTTGTGGTCAACCTCACAGACGTGATGGGAATCGATATCTAAAACACAATAAAACAAAAGGAAACAGATTTTCTCAACTCCTACTTCACAACACCAGCGGTCATTAACATCAATTTTTATTTTATTTTAATAATCTTGTTTAGATATCGATACCCATCACGACTGTAGTTTCGCTAGCTAATTTAATTTGACCCTGTACAAATTGTAATTTAAGTACAATAATTATAGAGACTGAAAGGAGTATAATACTCAGATTAAAAAAAACAGTGGCACTATTGAAGCATCTATACTTCATTTGAAATAAGATTAGAAATTTAAATAAACTTTTCTTACAGTCCTGTCAAACGATTTTGACTTCTTCTCCATAGGTATAAGGATGTCATTAAAAGCAAAAACGTGGTTACAATACCAACTGTTTCATTCGGCTGCCATTTGTCATGCCACCAATGCAATAGAAGTCAAAAACGGTTGAACGGACTGTATAAATTTTATTTAAATGTCTAATCTTATTTCAAATGGGATATAGACTAGATGATATTATTTGGTTAGCCACCTGTTGAAGTCATCCCGTCCATAAATATGTTTATTTTGTATTGAGAATTTATTAAATTATAATTTTATATTATTATAGTAGTTTTTATTTAAATAAACATAAATTTTGTAAGAAAAAATGACATTTATTTTTTAAGCATTATAATGCAAAATTTTATAAAGTTAACGACGACTGTGGGTAGGTTCCACTTCCATTGGCTGGGGGCTGCTGATGTTAACAGATGTAACCTCCAGAGGAATGACACGCTGCTTCAGCACAGCTGTAGTGCCCAGGGCATATCTGTAAGACCCTTGCTTCTTGCCCTGAAAAAAAAATATTGTTTAAACAGTTATAGTCAATAATGATATAATTAGCAGTGATAAACTGCTTATTTCTGCCAATAGTTACCTTAACATTAGCCTCTTCATAAGTTCTGAGGTACTGAGCAGGCCCTGTGTTGCGAATAACGCAAAGGTCAACATTGGAACCTGATCCCAAGTCATTGAAGATACCAGCAGCAATAGCATCACGAACAAGCTTTTTTCCTTCCTCCTCACTCATGTTTGGTTTCCAACCAGATTCAAACACTGCCATGGCAGCTAAGGAGCCAGAACCTAGTTTATAAAAAATCATTAGAATGCATAGTCAAAAACTGGCCAAGTGCAAGGCAGACCATGCACATAAAGGGTTCTGTGACTATCTCAAGAACAAACTTAACATTGTAGTTGAAAAACATGGTCCAGCCCTTTCATTTGATATGCCACACAGTAGTTTTCAAAAGTTATTTTTTTAATTTTCTAATTTGCCGAAAACTGACTCGTATTAATTTTATTTACATTACACATCTGTTTGGGTAACAGAAATTCATATGTGTAACATATTTCAACTTAGTTGGTCCAGTAGATTCGGAGTAAATCGGCTGTGACAGACAGACACATGAATGATCCTACAAGGGTTCGGTTTTTTTCTCTTGAGGTACAAAACCCTAAAAATATGTTGAACTATAAGATTATGAAAAAAATCTTACCCATAGTTGCATAGGGCAATTTGTCTACAGACCCATGAGGGTAAATGCAATAGATATGAGGCCCAGTTCTATCAACACCACCGAGAACCAGAGCAGCACCGATGTGCCCCTGGTAGCGGAACAGCATACGCTTCAATAGGGTGGCAGCAGTCTCAACGGGTACCGTGCGGCCTGTGTGCAGTCTCTGTAACTCCAACTGCGATGCAACTGTTTGCGTAGTCATTTCAGTATCAGCAGCAGTGCCGGCACCGCAACAATACATGTTGCCAGCTAGGTAATGTATTTTTTGACAGTTTTTATCAGACACGACAGTATTTTCAGTCGCTCTGGTATCAGCGCCCAGAATGACCCCGTCAGCGTATATTATGCCCACGATGGTGGTACCGGTTTTAGTAGCTTTAGGGGCCGGAAATCCTTTCTGAGCTAAGAAAGCATTCCTGTAAAAAAAGAAAAAGTTATTGGAATTGTACAACAAGGAATGATTATTGGGTTGTGCCATGGACGTAAAATTTGTACGTCCATGGTTTGTAGTCTGCTTACCGTTGGCAGTTCTCAAATGAGAATCCTGGAGTTGGGACTTCTGGTACAAGAATAGAGGCCATGTTTATTTACTTATTATTAGTTAAATTCAACGACTCAGTTTTATTTGTGTTGTTAGGATTTTGTGAGAAAGCCGAATTGTATTTCTGCAAGCAATGCTGCGAAACGTCACTGTCAAGCGATCAATTTCAGAATCACACACAATGACTTTTCAAAAACGCAACTATGCCACAGATAAAAAGGTACATTTTCAAGGGGTTTCAACTTCAAACTCGACTAAAATAATTGATTCCTTTTAGAGAGAGTAGTGTTATTTTTATTTATTAATCCATAGGTTTATAAGTCAATGGTCTGGCCAAAGCATTGAGGTAGGAATACTATGGGGAGGGCATATTCTACTATATGAAGGATAGCTATAAAAATATCTATCATCATGTCAAAAAGTGTTTTGTCTCTTTCTAACTCATCAAGAGCTACATATGAAAAAAAAGATATCTATATGTTTGTCAGGGACTAAGTTTGGCAAGACTTTTGTGTGACGTCAAAATCTGTCTATGCGTGACTGGTCGCCATGTCTAATGCCAAGTTTTGTGGTACAAAACTCGGCAATGTGCTGTCAACGGTTGCTTGCTTTCTCTCTCGCACTCGCAGTAACAACCCTATAGTCAACCCATAGGTCAATGGGCCAAAGAGTATCACAGATAACTAGTTATAGGGGGACTTCTTGGCGGGAAAATAAAGCGTCATGTTCAGCAGTTTGTTTAATTTTCCAAAATTTGTGTTTAGCCGAATTTTTAATGTGTAATAATGGTGGATTATTAACCATTAAGTGTTTGTGAACGTGCATTAGTGTAGGCAAATGAAACAAAACAGTGCAACTTCGCTTCAAGTTCTCTCAAGAAGTCCGCGTGAGGTCTCAGTAAAGTGCCACATCTTTACTCAAACTCAAACTCAAACTCAACGCATTTATTTCAAATAAACCAATTACAGGCACTTTTGAATTGTCAAGGGGGTCGGTCAGTCATCAAGATGAAGCTAGTTGCCCATTCCAAAGCTTAGTAGGTACCTATGGAGAAGAACGGGCAAGAAACTCCACGGACACTCTTTTAAATTAACATATGGTTACAAAATATTGGTTACATCATTCGTGTTGAAATTAAACATGTGAGAACGATGCAAAACGTCAAAGGCGTCCGTAACAAAAATATAAAAAAAAAACAATTCAAAACTTAAATTAAAATAAGTCAAGGCCGCTAAGAGATGACCAGTCCCTACTGATGGCGCCCGTTCACGAACATGACGCATGGATTAGCACCATTCAACTACTGAAACTCAAGGGGAGTGGGCGGGGATATCATCATCATGCATTTATAATTCATTTCATCAATACTATACAAGAACTAAAACGTGACATTGGCTAAATGCACAAACCGTGCGAAGCCAGAAGAGAAAAAAAAAAAAAAAAAAAAACTAGTTATAGGCTTACGGGAATCGATCGATTCCTTTCGACCCTTGTCTATTGCTCTTTGCTTGTAAGTTTTTTTTTTTTTTTTTTCCTTCTGGCTTCGCACGGTTTTTGTAAGTTGTATTTATTGAGGTAGGTAGTTTCATTGAGGTAGGAATACTATAGAGAGGGCTTATTCTCTTATTCTACTATAAGAAGAATAGTTATACAAATATCTATCATATCGACACAGTCATATCTGTATAAGCGTGACCGGTCGCCATGTTTAATGCCAAGTTTTGGTACAAAACTCGGCAATGTGCTGTCAAACGATTGCTTGCGTTCTCCCTCGCACTCGCAGTAACAACGCTATAAAAGGCAGCCATTTTAAGTACTCGATTTTTGTAAGTAGTCACGCTAGTTTTGTAGGTATGGCAAGTATTGGCAAGTCCATAGGTTTTAGTAGGTATATAGGTCAATGTATTTAACAATCTACTATTTCCCTCCGGTCGAAGACCCTGATTGTCCTCTGGCTCCCGTCACCCCAGACGAAGTGCACGACATTATCAAGGTTCTGAAAACCCGTAAATCTCCCGGATCAGACGGAATCACCAACAGGGTGCTCCAGCTGTTCCCCGCTCACCTGATCATGCTAATGACCACCATCTTCAATGGCGCTCTTAGCAACAACATTTTTCCTCAAGCTTGGAAAAGTGCCACGGTCATCGGTATCCCGAAGCCCGGCAAACCTAAGACCGAACCTTCCAGTTACCGACCCATCAGTCTGCTCAACGTCTTCGGCAAAGTCTATGAGAGGCTTATTTATAAGCGTCTCAGAGACTATGCCGAGACGAAGGGCCTCATCCCAAACGAACAGTTCGGGTTCAGATCCCAACATTCGTGCGTACAACAGGTCCACCGTATCGTCGAGCATATAAGCGCTGGCTTCCAGCGCGGGCTCATGACGGGTGCTGTGTTCTTCGACATTGCGAAAGCGTTCGACAAAGTCTGGCACAACGGCTTAATATATAAGCTCTACAAACTCGGTGTGCCCGATCGTCTCGTGCTCATCTTACGAGACTTTTTGTCGGACCGCACCATCCGCTATCGCATCGAGGGTGCGCTATCCTCCCCCCATCCGCTCCGCGCAGGCGTCCCTCAGGGCGCTGTGCTGGCACCGCTGATATTCACTATATTCACTAGTGATAACCCCAAATGTAGAAAGGCGCAGTTAGCTCTGTTCGCAGACGACACGGCCAACTACTACTCCGGCCTCAGGCAAGACAATATCGCCCGCATCCTTCAGGCCGAAGTCAACAGACTCGCGGCCTGGTTCAGGAAGTGGAGGATCGAAGTCAACCCTGATAAGAGCCAGGGGGTCCTATTCTGTAGGCCCCGGCGATCACCCGCCCTGCCCCAACCGATCACCATGTTCGGCAAGCCTATCCCTTGGGAGAAGCGAGCCAAATATCTCGGTGTGGTCTTAGACCATCACATGACGTTCGGCGAGCACATAAAACAGGTGCGCTCGCGCGCCAGTTTTGCTCTCGGCCGACTACACTCCGTACTCAACCCGCGCAGCAAGTTGTCCCTTAAGTGCAAATTGCGTATTTACACCGCGTGCATTCGACCGATCATGACTTACGCCTGCGTAGTCTTCGCTCACGCAAAGTCGTATCACATCCATAAGATGCAGACGCTTCAAAACCGATTTCTCCGTAGAATTACGAAGGCTCCTTGGTTCGTTCGGAACGAACAACTTCACGTAGACCTTAAGATGCCTACCATCAAGCAGTTTATGAAGCGCCTTGCAAAGCGCTTTTTCGAATCCGCGGAACGTCATCGCAACCCCTTGGTTGTGCAGGCCGCTAGTTACAGGCCTTCTGCCATTAGTCAGACTCGCCGACCGAGGCATACTCTCTTAGATCCGGATGACCCCGTCACTCTCCTTCAGGAAAGCAATAGGGCCACGAGTACAGTGCACAAAATACACAAACCGACCTTCCGTCCTCGCCGCCGAGGTACCACGCGAACTTCCCGAGTAAATGGTAATAAAAGTCCTCCCCCCCGTCCCTTGAATGTCGATGCGCCAGCCGCCCGGTTAGAGGCTGAGAGCGCCGTAGCAATAAATATAATATCCCCTGATAATAATCATGATCAAAATGTTGATCCAGCCCGTCCCCAAATTGTTACTAATTGTGTGATCCCCCAACGACGCCCTAAGCCGAGGTCCGTACCCCACAGGGGGTGCCCTTAGTGCGCTGTCGTTTAGTTTTAATATATATAATTTGCGCCCTGGCTGGAGGCTTTAAGATTAAAAACCTTAGGGCAGCCACAGGAATATCCGGTTAAGTAGCAACGACCTCTCTAGGTCTGCTACGAGATGCCATTCATAAAAAAAAAAAAAAAAAAAAACAATCTACTATTTTACATTCTAGTAACATTAAGAATACGAGTCCTCAGATGATTGGATAATATTTTACCAAATCTCTAAGCTATTATAAACTGTATGCAATGACGTTACACGCTAGGTTATTGATTTATCAATGTACTTACGACTCTTTCGCTTTATAAGCTCTCGGACCAATTGGAAGTGGACGAATTTGTCTTCGTATGCCATTTGTCAAACTAAAATCTAGTACCAGTACAGTTGTCAAAAGACGAAATGTGTTGAGGATTAAATTCCAGATTTTTACTTGAATTTTAAGCTATTTTAGCTTCTAAATTAGTTCCTAGGTGTAAAGTTAACAAAATGCTTAGTAACACTGCCTATTTATGTTTAATTTATCTGACGTCTGCGTTAGTGCTGACTTTGGCCGGTCGGGACTTCTATCAAATTCTTGGTGTAACTCGTTCTGCAACCACAAATGAAATAAAAAAAGCTTACAGAAAATTAGCAAAAGCTCTGCATCCAGATAAGAATCAAGATGATCCTGACGCGTCCCAAAAGTTCCAAGATCTTGGTGCAGCGTATGAAGCCCTTTCGGATCCCGAAAAGCGAGAGCTGTTTGATCGTTGCGGTGAGGACTGTCTTAAGAAAGACGGTATGATGAATAACAATGATCCGTTTGCGAGTTTCTTCGGCGATTTCGGTTTTCACTTTGGTGGCGAGCCACAACAGCACGAAACACCACGGGGGGCGGATATTGTTATGGATCTCACGGTCACCCTTGAAGAGCTCTATAATGGAAATTTCATCGAGGTTAGTAACAATAATTAAAGGTGAGAGAAGTATAGCATTAAAAGTGCAAGAAATATGTTCTTAATGAATATTAATTCTTTATTTGTAGATAACTAGAAACAAGCCTGTAATCAAACCAGCGTCAGGTACACGAAAGTGTAACTGCAGACAGGAGATGGTAACCAGGAACCTTGGTCCTGGCCGGTTCCAGATGATGCAACAGACGGTGTGCGATGAATGTCCTAATGTCAAGTTTGTCAATGAAGAGAGGCTGCTCGAAATTGAGGTAACTGATGATTATCTCTAGTATGTGGATCAGTTTTTTGAGTTGTTTTTTTTTATGACAAGTAGTGTGTCTGTGGACTATTCATTGACTATAATTTATAGTATTGGCCTTGGTTTGTACATGTATTTTAATGCTAAAGAAAGTTGCTTTAGATATTTAATTTCTATCATGAATAAGGAGTTATAGGAATAAGTCACCACCTTTCCCCTTGTTTATTTATGTTAATGCTAAAGCTCTAGGGCAGTCCGTTGTTTTGCAATTTGCAGCTTCTGAACGTCAAAGTCAGATAATTTATTTCAAATAACCACATATTCGTAAAAAGGCAGTTTTTGTGTGCCAAAGTTAACAAGAAAATAGAATTGATAGTAGTTGCTCTTTCCAAAAGGTAGTTTGTATGGAGAAGAATGGGTAAGAAACTGCAGTTACTTCTTTTAATATTTACAATAGGACTTATAAATCAGGTCAAGAGCAAATCCATCCTAAATAAAAAAACAAAAGAAGCAATGACATTTAGATAAATAAGTGATTTTTAATTGGTACTCACTTATTTACAAAATTGTAACTGTAGACGATAATCCTAAACTTTTAACAATAAAAATAATAATTAATCAGCTTGGTTTCAGGTTGTATGGTAATAAAAAGTTAGATGTGCCTGTAAAAAATATCTATTTTCTGAAGGACCATCATTAAAACTTTTTTATGAAATCAACTATTGATGATTTTAATTCTGTAAATACCATAGTAAATACATATTTACTATGGGCGCATCTATCTTTTTATTACAATACAACCTGATGCTGATCTGCAAGTTGCAAAAAACAAGAAAAATAATTGCTACTAGTTTTCTATGAACATATTAATGAAAATAATGCACATAATGAAAATTGTTACATACTCAACACAAATGTAATATAATTATGATAGTACTAGCAGCGCCCCACGGTTTCACCCGCACAAAACTCGATCCCTTGGGAATATCGTGATAAAAAGTAACCTTTTTACTAATCCAGGTCATGGTCTACCCGTTAGTGTATCCTAATCCATTCACCGTTGTAGTGTGAAAACATAAAAAAAAAAACTCACTTTCGCATTTATATAAGTAGTTCGGATTATTTCATTGTACATTTTTACAACAGAAAGATGATAGAGATAAGGATAACTAATCCAAACATGTTGTTAACAGCTTGTTTCATTTGTATCACCAGTACTTACCTGTTTTTTAGTACTATTTTGATGAAAAAGTAGAAAATAAGCTAAGACAACTTGAATAGTTCTACCAATTTCTCATACTTGCTGACAAGATGTTGATGACACATGACAATATAATTATATGATTTTTCCAGGTAGAAGTAGGTGCACCAGATGGTCATAAGTCCAGATTACGAGGAGAGGGTGAACCACACATGGATGGAGATCCTGGAGACCTGATCATTGTGTTCACAACTGAGAGACACCCACAGTACACACGTAAAGGAGATGACCTCTACACCAATGTGACCATAACTCTACAGGTAGGTTGAAGTCTCAGCTATGTGTGTAAATATAATTTTGTGGTAAAATATCACACCTCTATATCCTTAGATATATGACAGATTTCATCTAATTTAACTGATAACCAACTCCATACCAACCAATCGGTAAACAAGGGCAAAATAGATAGAAGGGTGAACCCTCTATGGAGGAGTAAAGGTTTATATTTTTTCTATTGCTGTTAAAAGCTACATTTTTTATCTCAAGTGATCATGAACCATTGCAGGTGAATTGAACGATCCAATTGTTATAGTCCACTGTATGAGTAATATACTCGACAAAATAGTTTTTATTATGTGTAGATTAAATTCTTATCGTGAATAGCCAATCATTACATCGTTCCACACGTTCATGGTACGGTAGTTAACCATGTGCATGATATGATTGAAATTCTTATTAACATTATTCTATTTCCTTTATTTCATTGAAGTACAACATATAAATTACATTTTTAAATATTAGAATATAAAAATGATATATAAAAACATTTAAAAATACAAAAAATAGTAGCCCACCTGTATTGGGAGCAGGGTCCAAGCTACGGTCAGGGCTCCAGAGAGAGGAACCTCCTAACAATGCGAGCCGTGTCCAGAAGTACCGCACTCCGCTACGGTCAGGGCTCCAGAGAGAGGAACCTCCTAACAATGCGAGCCGTGTCCAGAAGGCCAATTCTCGTAATATAAAACGTTAAAAATCTAGTCGCAATCTCATCTTGGCGACAAACAAACGTCAAAAAATTGTCAAAATGTAGGGAAATAAGAGGTATTTTTGACAGATTGAGACTGAGATCAGACTGTGAACGTTCTTAAAATTTGTAGAATTGCCCCTCTGAAGTACCGCACTCCGAATCAGGCCCTTAATCCAGTTGCCCAACAAGAGCCTCCTTAGGTGTTGGTCTAGGCACTTGGCAATTAACACATTGGCTGATACAACTATCGGCACAATGATTGCTGAGTCCACATCCCACATGTCGACAACCTCGCGAGCCAAGTCAAGATACTTGATTTGTTTATCTTTCTCGGCTTTCACGAGGTTCCCGTCATGAGGGACCGTTATGTCAATAATCATTGCGCGCCGCTCTAGGCGATCCAACACCACTTTAACAGGCTTATTGGCAACAATAGTCCTGTCAGTGATGATGGATCGAAGCCCAGTAAAATGTGATATTTCCATTTTCGAGAACTGAGTCGGGCACATACATGTAGTACGGCACTTCCGATTCCACAAGGCTGTATTTCAGAGCAAATTGCCGGTGGATAATCCTGGCTACAAGGTTGTGTCTATGCAAGTACTCTTCGTTAGCTAGACGAGAACATCTGGAGATAATGTGTCGGATTGATTCTCCCGGACGGTGGCATGCCTGACACTTGTCAACCGTGCCGTCCTTCACAATAACTCTCCGGTAATTGTTCCGTCATGATAACTTCGTCCATAATTGCACAGACAAAACCTTCGGTTTCCCCAAAGAGGTCACCGAAACGCAGCCAGGCTACGGACGCTAACAAGTCTACATCGGGTTCATGTAGGGCCCGGAAAAAGCGTCCGTGAAGCTCCTTACTTTGCCATACCTCCCTGCGATCGTTAGTGTCAAGTACTACAGGCTTGCGCCAGTTCTCTGTAGCCAAGGAGAGCGGGGTGAGGCCCTTGTCCACCGCGACCGCATCCCCATGTCGGCTTCTAGGAAATATTCCCTGAGACTGCACATCTCGCGATTGTGGAGGGTCTTAGCGTTTCTTATCTTATTCTATTTCCTTTATTTAACGATATATTTATTATATTTTTAAATATTAGAATATAAAAAACAATATAAAACATTTAAAAATATAAAAAATAGTTGTCCGCTGGTAGCGGGAGCAGGGTCCAAGCTACCGGTGGTTAGGGCTCCAGAGATAGGAACCTCCTCACGATACGAGCCGTATCGAGGAGTACTGCCTTCTGAATCAGGCCCTTGATTCAACCACCTAACGAGAGCCTCGAGAGATGTTGATCGAGGCTCTCGGCCATCAGGCCATTGGCCGATACGACAATCGGCACAATGATAGCCGAGCTCACATTCCACATGTCAACAACCTCGTGTGCTAAGTCGAGATACTTAATTTGTTTCTCTTTCTCAGTTTTCACGAGGTTCTCGTCATGTGGAATGGTAAGATCGATAATCATTGCGCGGGGCACTAATCGATCTATCACCACTATATCAGGCTTATTGGCGACAATAGTCCTGTCAGTGATGATAGACCGATCACAGTACAACGTGACATGGTCTTTTTCGAGAACTGGGTCGGGCACATACTTGTAATACGGTACCTCAGAATCCACAAGTTTATGTTTCAAAGCAAGTTGCTGGTGAATAATCCTGGCTACTTGGTTATGCCTGTGCAAGTACTCCCCGTTAGCCAGACGAGAACAACCAGAGATAATATGTCTGATGGATTCACCCGGACGGTGGCATGCCAGACACACGTCAACCGTCCCATCCTTCATAATATGTCTCCGGTAGTTATTCGTCAAGATAACTTCGTCCATAATTGCACAGACAAAACCTTCGGTTTTTATTCTATTTATTATTAAAGTGTTGGTATTTTTTTTCAATGGCATAACTTTCCTTAATTACAGACTTTACTTAATAAGCATAGAAAACAACATTGCCCAGTTAATTTTCATTTATTATTTTACAGTAATATTTATTTTTTCAGGATGCATTAGCTGGTTTCACAATGGAATTAGTGCATTTAGATGGTCACAAAGTGTCTGTATCCCGTGACAAGGTGACTTGGGCTGGCGCCCGCGTCCGCAAGAAGGGTGAAGGCATGCCCAACTTTGAAAACAATAACCTACATGGAAATCTCTATATCACTTTCGATATTGATTTTCCAAAACAGGACTTCACTGATGAAGATAAAGAAGGTATTTATTATTACTTATACTCCATTTGAAATAAGATTAGACATTTAATAAACCTTTTTTTATAGTCCGTTCAACCGATTTTGAGTAGGCATATGGATGGCATTAAAAGCAAAAACGTGGTTACAATACCAACTGTTTATTACAGCTGCCGTTAGTCATGCCACCAACGTAATAAATGCCAAAATCGGTTGAACGGACTGTAAAAAAGGTTTATTTAAATTGATAATCTTATTTCTAATGGAGTATAGTATAGATTTACTTGAACAAAGGACAACCTTTGATCTTAATTTTATAACTAACCCTTTAATTTTTTTTTTGTTTCAGCACTACGGAAAATACTTAAACAAACACCAAATAATAAAGTATACAATGGACTATAATAGCCATACTGCCAATTTAATTTATTTAAGTAGTGAAATGAGTGCTATGGTATGAACAAAGTCTGTTTCGTGTGAAGGATTTTTCGTTACCTGTGAATACATGTGATTGTTTTTATATAATAAAACATCCTAATTGTAGAAAAGAGTTTATATTTTATTTTTGTTTTCCATATGTTTTGATTTTTTTATAATTTCGTAAACATCAGATTAGAAATAACGAAGTTCTACTACCACTGTGATCTCTTAGTCACATACAGGGGCTGCATACAATGAAGCCCCTGTATGTGACCAAGGAACCAGTCTGGTATATTTTAAGCGTTTTTGGTTAAATAAACCTTTTATCCTTATTAGATATAATGTAGTTACAATAAAACAAAAATAATAAATTATCATAACTTTTATTTTCATAAAAATATATTTAACGTATTGTAATGTCACTTATTGACATGGATTAAATCCTGTTATAGGACTTTCACAGCAAAATACAATTTAAAACAAAATAAATAGGATTTTTTATTAAGAAGGGTTGGTAGAGCGAGTCTTAAGGGGGATGCGCTAAGATAACCCGCGAAATTAAAATTTTCTTAAGTTTTTTGCAATTTGCAGATTTGTTTGTATCTTGATTAAAATATGATTCGCGGCCGTAACAAATATGGCTTTACAGAATTATAATCATTAGAATCAGCAATACAACTAACTCTCTTCGTAGAATCCTTTTGATTGACGATTTCATTATGAAATAGTCATTCAATAGGATTCTATGAACTTAAACTCCATTTGAAATATGATCAGATATTTAAATAAACTTGTTTACAGTCCGTTCAACCAATATTGAGTTCTATTCCTTAGGCATAAGGATGGCATTAAAAGCAAAAACGTAGTTACTATACCAACTGTTTATTACAGCTGCAATTTATCATGCCAACAACGCAATAGAAGTCAAAATCGGTTGAACGGACTGTAAAAAAGGTTTATTTAAATGTATAATCTTATTTAAAAACCGAGTATAGAGAGTTGTGTTGCTGATTCTAAAGATTGTTATTTAGAAGATATAATTGTAGATTTGATTTTTAGGAAGATATTTAGATCAATTTAGAACCTGTTACTGACACGCAAACAATTTCGTGGGCTACCCTGACGCTTTGGAACCATGGCGGCGATAATAAGTTCAATCTAGTTTCTGCGAAACTAATCCCCCTAGCTCTAATAGTTTAAAAGAGACTACTCCAAACCGACTCATCTCAAGAATATCTCTGTATAAAAATATTTTAACATCTGTTGACAAAACGATTGCTTATAAAAGATGACATAAGTAGAGGCGTCTCATAACTGCTTCATAGAAAATAATATTGTTTAGATATAATCTCAGCCTTTACTAGCGAAGTGACGCTATGACGATAGTAGGTGCGTTCGGCGCATTCGTTATACACGCAGTCAGTTAGATGTTATGACTTTAAGAGACTAGCAAATGAAGCAAAAACTAGTAAAAGAAACAAACACACATTAACAGTTTGTCTTGCTTGTTGTGTATGAACAATAATATGCAACAGCTTAATTATTATTGACATTTGAACAATATTATTTTGTATGCTGCGCACCATCGAAATGCGGCCCTTTAGCGCTGATACAAACTTGGCCAAAAGTGGTCGGACCGAGCGTTTACCGGTGCCACTCGCAGCCAATACAGAAATGCATGTGTTTTTTTGATGCCCTAGATTTACAATAAGAATATAACAATGAGAACCTGTGTGGACACCCTCCATCTCATATTCCAAGCACGGCTGGCTGTGCTGGCACCACTGCTGCGGCTAATGAGCCCGTCGACGGCGCAAATACTGTAAACCTTATGTGCAACTACAGTTTTGAGCCATTTGGGGTCGAAACGGTCGGATCATGGGGCCGAGTGCACCGTCTTTTTAAGGAGTACCTAGTGTAAATAGTTGCGTCTTCTATTGTTTATATTTTTTGTTGTTCAGATATTGTAAATAAACAATTTTTTTCACAATGAGACTAAATAACAAATATGTGAGGAATATACTCTCATTTAGTTTCATGTTTCTGCAGTTATAAACATACTGATTTTATTTATTTCAACATGGTCTATACACAAAAGATGGAACGCCTAGACTTAACGCAACTATATTTATTCAATATAACAACTTTGTAAACTAAGGGCCGCTTGCAACACAAATCACTAAATGCATTTAGCGCAAAACGAAAGCAAAATATCGTTCTTTAGAAGTCAAGCGTTTGGAGATGGCAGGGACAGACTGATATACTCAATACTTTTATTGCATTCCACATGTAGGTATTCTTAGGTGGTAAACTTATAATTAGATCATATAGACCTTGTCGGGCACAGCAAATAAGTGATTTAGAAGAGAGGAAGCATTTGCATTGTTTTTTTTTTTAGGAGATATTTATTTAAAGTACTTAGGTTCTTTTAATTAGCATTAAATGCATTTAGTGATTTGTGGTGCAAGGGGGCTTAAATATCAGTCGCGGTCAAAATATCTTTAACTTACATCTAATTATGGCTGTAACATTATTTATCGCTGAGAAAACTGTGATACTCTGTGAACTGTTAAAAGTATGATAAAAATATAAACGAGCGAGCCTTACAGTAGTCGCTTATGATGTGTAACATCTGACATCTCACTTTATATAGTACTTACATATTCCATGAGTAGGTACATTAATTCCATCCTATTATATAGTATTTACTAATTCCATGCTATTAAAAAGTACTTACATAATACATGTTCAAGCTGACACTTCCTGTTAGACACTTCCGTCCCTTTTCAACGAAATCACTCCCACAGAAAGCGAGAGAAAAGACGTTACACATCAAAACTATTCGGTAATATTGCTTTCTAAAGCTCACGAGTTTGAGATGAAGTAAGGAAAGAAGAATAAGCTAACTAGACAAGGCAGGATTTGCCTGGTCTAGTGAGCTTGATTATAATTAATTTAAAATTGCTTTTATCATATATCTGTAGCCGGCAAGTATAGATTGCCTTATAAGTGAGCCACTGGCTTTGAAATTGGTCACCGCGAAACTTAGCAACATTGCGTGATTCTGAGTAGAAATGTAACCTTGGCCTTTGATTTGAGATATGAGTGTTCATCATTGGTCGCGGCGGGTTCTTCGGTTGACGGCAGGAGCCGGCAGCGCGGTCACGCCACGAGGCAGGAGGGCTGCGCGGCGGGCTCCAGGTGCGCGGCGGCGCCCTGAAGCACGCTGTTGACGACGGCGCGCGCCAGGTAGCCCACCGACACTCCTGGCGCCGCGGAGCCCAGCGCGTTGCTATCCGTCGATCCGCCGTCCTGAAAGCCAGAACGATACAACACTTCATACGTCGCCTCATACACTTCTAAAGCTCAACTCAACACATAAAGAAGGCGGGTTCGGGTCGTTTTCTTCGCGTGAGACGCGCTGTTCATTGCTTTTCACACAAAACGCGGGCGCGGGTCAGCGGCGGGTCGTGCGCGGTTGCAGTGTGATTAAAAATGTCGGGTGATTCGGACACGGACGAAGAGTTATTATTTCTACTTATTTTGAAAAGAAAAGCACGAAAAAGGAAAAGAATGTGGGTTTATGAAATTAATTAAAAAAAACTTGAATATGGAGAATATCATCGCCTGTGTGTTTACGACCACATTTCGCACTCAACAAGAGAGTTGCCAGAGACTTCAACTGGCATTTGGTGATTAAGCCCCATGTCGCAGCTCTGTGTATTCGATGGTTCGGAGAATTTAGATGTGGACGTGATCATCTCCATGCCGAACGTATACGTGAAGGTTGGCCGGTGACGGCGGTTACGGAATTCAATATCGATACCGTACGTCAACTAATAGAAAAAGAAAAAAAAAATTGAAGAAAAAGAAAATTCGTACTGTAAGTATTAGGCATTGGAATGAGCTAATCTGAAGATTCGGAAGCTTTGCACTCGATGGATACCGCATGATTTAACGGATGACCAGAATTGACTGTGTGTCGAGTGGTGCCGTAAATGATAAAAAAGTTTAATGGAGGACAGTCATGGCTGACTATAATATCGTGGCAGGTGACGAAACCTGGTTGTCCTGGTTTGAACCGGAAAAAAAAGTAAAGGGTTCAGAAACTGTTAAGGTATTTAAAATAACAATGCAGTATTATTTAAAAAAAGAAATGCGTACTGGGCCCGCTCCTGCCTTCGATCTCGCCTGATCCAAAGCAACAACTTAACAAGTCTAAACGTTCTAAATTATTTGAGGTCATTTTTGTCACAGAATATGAAAATCACAAGCAACAAAATAATGTGTTTCTATCTAGCTGGCCCAACTGACCCACAGCAATGAAGCCAATGTAGACTGTTAGCTTATTGAATGTACTTGTCTAATCTAACGAAAATATTAAATGTACCTCCGCCACTAAAACAGAACGCCAAATCGCACGCCAAATTAAAGCATTTTCAATGTACTTACAGGGTTTCTTGTGTATTAGTGCGTTTTTTGTGAAAAATGTCATAATTTACGGTGAAAAAGGATCTGTTAACTTTGTAGTTTTGTTGACAAAAAGTAAGGTCAGCATGACAACGTTTCGTTTAAGGCAAGTAGATAAATATTAATACGCACATACATACATTTTGACATATAATAGTACATTTTTTCATTGAATGATTACCTACCTATACCCACACACTGACTTATTGTTATTTTTTATTTTTTTAGGAAAACAGACTTTTACGATGTTTGTAAATATGTGACCACCATGTGTCTATTTCATAATTAAGTTATTTTTATTGCTTAATTTTTAATTATTTTTACCATTTATGGTATAGTAATTTTATTCTAGGTGCATCGTCTTCACATATAATCATATAATTAATGTACTCAAACAAAATATTGTAAAACATTTATAAAAGAGTAACGATGGAGTTTCTTGCCCATTCTTCTCCACACGGAACTACCTTTTGGAAGGGGCAACTAGAATCAATTCTATTTAATGTAAATTTTGACATTTAAAAGTGCCTATTTGAAATAAATAATTTTCTTTGATTATAGACACTAACTTGTAAACTTTTTGATTCAGAAGCAAATGTTTTGGAGCATCCGATAAATCTATCTGATTTTCTCTAAGTAAACGAAGTTATGATTATGACCCTTGCTCGATTGATTGTTTTAATTTTCGCCCAGCCTTCGTTTTAGGGCCAGTCTATCATCATAAAAAAGTAAGTTGAGAGTCTCATTGCCTACTAAAGGTATCGTTTTTTTAATTGCTAATTAGGCCACTTTTGTGCTTACTGTACCTACATTCTTTTCAGAATCGATGCCGATCTAAATTTCTCAAACAGTTAAGGACAGTATCCTAAGACCGTTGTCCTGTAGCTATAGCGGTTAAGGTACCTGCCCTGTGACGGTGCACCCCATCCTAAAAATCAACATTATCTGTCAGATATTTATCCTGCCAAAGTGATTTCAGATAGTTATGCTGCTAGTGGTATGTCACATTTTTTTTCAATATGAGCGGCACTGATTGTGAAAGAAAATAAGAAAACGGTTCCAAAGATTTTTTGGTCAGATTTATATGCCGCCAAAGTGATGTCAGATATTTTTGATCACAACGAGGTAAAACATTCTTGTGAACTGAACTGAATACGCAGATATTTATAACGCAAGACATGTCCCATATTTATTAATTTTGAAGCCGATGCGGAAGCCTATATTTTGGCGTCGCGCGTCGCTTGTCTCGTCAGATGGTTTTGATGTTTCTTCGAAGTCACAATGTATTTGTCCCGCTACTTGTATATGCCTTCCATAGTTGATCACATATGTTTGCTGTTTTATTGAGAAGAGATATTTATCAATGAATCATTAAATCAAATATTATTGCAGATCTGTTCATAGTTTTTTGGGTATTCTTTTCACTTGGTAGAAGAAGCTCACGTGGTGGTCCCATATATAGTTTATTTACTTTGCTTTGGTAGCTTTTGAGCAAGTTTCAATAATACATATTTCATTCCACTTTGTGTATGTTGATGTTATAAAACTTCCTGTCAGTTTTGTTTACATAGCAAGTAGTGGTATGTAATTTGTGTGGGGTAGACACAACTAAAAAGTGAAAAAAAATTGACTTCCAAACAAAACACTACAAAATGAAAAATTACTTTTATATACCGACTTCCAAAATTTTTGATAAATAAAACAGTAGAAAAACGATTGTGTTGGAAATCTGGGACTATTTTAACGCACCTCTGGTTGTAAATAAATAAAACCCCATTTATACGATGCGAATTTCTTGTCTGTGGCATACAATTAAATTAAGCAACAAACGACTTGCATCCTCTAAACACTGTTAAGATGGTGCAACTTTTATTGTTGATTCACTTTACAATATGCCATAGGGAATTTAATCCACCAATCCCCAGAGATGAGAGAGAGACAGAGATATTCACTGACCTTGGCGAAGGTGAGCTGCGCGTCGTCGACGAGGCGGTCGACATGCAGCGGCTGCTGCAGGTACAGCTCGGGGTTGCGGCGCAGGATGGTCGCCAGCACACACAGCAGCTCCACGCACAGCTGGCGCCGCGCCGGCGCCTCCACGCGCACCAGCGCCTCCTCCACCAGCAGCGCGAACGCCAGCTCCGAGCGCGACATGTTCACCAGCGTCGGCTCCGCCGGTATCGAGTGGCCCTGTGGACGTGCACGATGAGTCACCCGAGGTTTCATGACAACATACAAACGTGCACACAGCTTTATCAACTAGGTACCCCAGCAAAAGACACGCAAGTCCAAATCGGACAAAGCTGCATAATAGCTTATTGTATTCTTACAAAACATTATTTTCAAGATAAGTATATCGACAAGCAACGATACGGTAGCACATTTAAGTGATGTTAGTATCTGTATAATTAAATCGGAGGTGGGTGACTTGCTTATAGCGCATAATGATTAGAGACTCAATTCCCAGACACGTACTTTTCTTTTTGACATTACAAACTAAATATTTTTAATGTATGGTCTTCTTTTCTACTTAATTTTTCGTTATGTATGACATAAATTTCACAATCTTTTAAATTAAAATAGCCTTTGCTTAACCCTTCGGGGATTACAGGCATGATGTTATATTTCTATGTGTTGTTAAAGAAATAAGTTTATGAGAATCGTTAGTTTACTTAACTCAGGTAATAAAATGAATGCCTAGGGTAGGCATTCATTTTATTACCCGAGTTAAATTAAACAACCATCAATTAGACAGAGACCGAATAATAAAGTAGATCGGACACTAGTATATTACAAATTCATCGCAATCGCAACAAGCTCGTTGGATAGTCGCAAAAATTCATTGTTACAGCAGTTTAATATTTTAAAACTTGAGGGGTGTCCAGTCCACATAGTGACGTTGTCTGTATCTACTACATCAACCGACCCCGGCTTGCTAGGCATTAGCCTGCGCACTCAAAAGCGCGTGATACATAAATCGTGATTCGCGCGTGAGTTTAAAAAGGAAGGGAAAGCCTACATTGCAGCGCGATTGCGGTGCAAGGCTTTGTCGTGCACAATCCTGTACGCTTAACAAGTTGTGACAGAGCGTCCTATTGAATCAGAGAAACATTGCAATACGTTCCTTCACACGAAAAATTATTAAACGAACATAATGATAACATGAGAGATAACAGATATTGCAGTATCTATGTATCAGTGTTTAAAAAAAAAATTAAATCGTGCTACGAAATGCGTCCTAGCTGAATTTCTGCTGTGACAAAAGTTTTGTCTTCAAGATTAAACTTAATTTTACTGATAAATCAATCGGCACTGCCAAACTGTTCTTGGCTGCAAAGTTCAATCGACGTCACGGTAATTTCACGAACAAACCAATTAAATCAGCTGACCTTATTATCAAGATACACAAGTACTAACCTGAATTATAATTCCTTTCGGTGTTCGCAGCAATATATCCCAGACTTGTATGTAGAAGTGTTTTGGCACGCGACACAGGCAGCCTTCTAATTGTCGCCGTTGTAACGGTGTCAACCTGTTAAAAAACACTAGGTTTAAAAAAAGTTAAAGTTCGCACGTTTCGAACATCAAGATTAAATTATACATCCCTCAATAAGGTCAATCTATATCTATAAAAATCAATGCCTCTTTTCGTTGTAATTTTATAACTCAAGAACGGGCTCACTTATAAAAAAAAAGGTTTAGGCTTTGTTCGGACTATTTAGTAGATGGTTTATGTGAAGTTTTTTTTAAATTATTTTTAGCTAGGTTGGTAGGGTAGGTAGGTAGGGTGGGTAGGTAGGTAGGGTAGGTAGGTAGGGCAGGTAGGTAGGGTAGGTATTCTTTTACCCACAGAAAGCCACGTTATTTGTGAGTGTCATAGAGTAAAAATGTTTACCGCCCAACGGAGTGGGCACGGGTGAGCTAGTCTTCAATAATATAAAAAAAAAATGCGTGATAGACGCGTGAATAAAGCCGCACGTTGAATAAGCGGAGAAATATTAAAAACATGAAACAAGCACGAATCCAGACTCATATGTCATAATACACACATGGATATGGGACTTAAACATAACTGGCGAAATATGGGTGTACGATAGAGTCACTCCATATATTTCACACTGGACAGGCTGTCTCCATACAAATGACAGCTAATTTTGTGTGGCATTTTGAAGCGCTACTACGATTGTCCCGAGAACTAATTTTGACGTACACTGCAAATTCACTAGTGATTGACAAATTCTTATCGATAAAATGTCGATATTCAATACCAAAAGTGAATACAACTCAGGCTGATTCAGTAGTTGTTTTTCGGCAGTGTGGAAGTATTATCTAATCTTAAAACTAAACTACTTCTTTCAATAAATATGGGTAGATTTAAAAAAAAACCCGGGTCGCATCCAGCGTCGAACGCGGCGTAACGATAGTGTTTCCTATCAAGCGAAGGATTTAGAAATAATTTTTCCGAAACATTATGCAAATGTACACACATCATCTATAGTTTAATAAGATTCTTAAAATCGGAAGTTATTAAGAAAAGGTAGGTACTTATTCATATCATCGATATGTATTATTATTTCACAGTCGACATAAGAACATCACTAATTTTAGTTCCATGGACAATCGTATCTGCCTACAGCGCCAAAATGGCGATACTCAAATAGGCGCAAAAAATTTATGACAGCAGCCAGTCCAGTGTAAATTTATGGAGGTCAGTGTATAGAGTCCACTTCTGCCGAACCCTTCGGGGATTACAGGCGTGTTGTACATCACGCCTGTAATTTGTTTTGATTGTGTCCTGTGTTATTTAAAACAAACAAAAACAATAAAAATATACCCTCTCTCCTCCGCCCAGTCGGACACAGTGAGCACTCTCTGTAGCAGCGTGCGCAGCTTGTAGGGCGAGAGCGCCTCCAGCGTGCCGTCGGCGCGCTGCTCGTCGGGGAACAGCTGCAGGTAGATGCGGATGGCCTGCAGCACCCAGCCCACGCGGATCTTCAGGATGCCGCGGAACATGTCCGGGTTGGTGCCGATTAGGCGCCCCGTGTACAGTACGATTTCCTGATGAGGTAAGGTGGCTGTTTATTTGATCTTTCTGCTTCTCAGGTTGAAGTTATTTAAAAGGCTTATAACAGCCGCATCGCATCACATTGCGATACAGAAAGAACGGTGAGACCCGCACGCACAGTCACGAGGATAAATATCCTATTACTTCGGTAATAATATCTCATTTCATCATTCATTCATAAATATCCGTTCTCAGGAAGACACCAAATATATATGTGATCATTTGTGGAATGCATACACAACGGCACAAATATGTGACATCGAAGAAACACCAAAACTATCTGACGAGACGAGCGATGCCAAAATATAGGAAACCGCATCGGCTTCATAAATATGTGTCACCTCTCAAATATCTTTTCTCAAGAAGACAGCAGATATTATATGTACATGAGTTCACCTGTGGAAGGCATATGCAAGTAGCAAGTAGTAGTTGAAACGCCAAAACTATCTGACGAGAAAAGCGCCGCCAAAATATGAAAGATGTGTCACCTCTCATAATGGAAAAATATCGAACATTTATCTTGCATTATAAATATCTGCCTACTCAGTTCAGTTTAGAAGAATGTGTCAACTGTTTTTGTGTAGTGGTCAGTGGTCTACAGAAAAATGAATTAAAACCAACTTAAACAAAAAGAGAAATTCATTCGTCTTGCTTAAATTAAATTGAAAAAAAAAAGAATGAATTAAAGCCTCACCGTACGTCTTCCAAAGGTCCAGAGGTACAAGGTCCCGAGAAATGTCAAAAACGTAATAAATAATAATGTTGTTGGCTTATATCCGGATTCCGATGTCGGATTTCCTATTAATCAAGTCTCGTCAGAATCTTTAAAATAACTTGAAACATTACTGTCAGATATTTTTGTTGCCAGTGGGATGCCACATATTTTTGCAACAAGAGCGGCAAAATAGAGGAATACGACTCAAAACATTATCTGTCAGATATTTATGCTGCCAAAGTGATTTCTGATATTTATACTTCCAGTGGGATGTCACATATTTTTGCAATATGATCGGCACTGATTGCGATATTGAAGAAAACTCAAAACATTATACAGTCAGGTTTTTATGCTGCTAAAGTGATGTCACATGCTTTTGATCTCATTGAGGCATCACATTCTTTTCAACGGAACTAAGTACGCAGATATTTATAACGCAAGACATGTTCGGTATGTAAGTATTCTGAGAGGTGACACATCTTTTTGAAGCCGACGCGGTATCGTATTTTGACGTCACTTGTTTCGTCAGATAGTTTTGGTGTTTCGTCGATGGCACATATTTGTGCCGCTACTTGTATTTTACTTTCCACATAAGATCGTATAATGTTAGATGTCTTTCTGAAAACAGATATTAAAGAATGAATCATGAAATCGGATATTATTGCTGATTTGTCCATAGTAATATATTTATTCTCGCGACTGTACAGTCTTTTCGCAGTTACTTTACCTCTGATTTTGCATCACTGTCAAAATTGTAAGTGGTCTTTATACCGCTTGTAATAAGATTGCGGCCACTGACAAGTCTGTCAAAATCACAATGATATTTATTCTCGTTAAAATAAGCATAGATTTAGTATATACTACTAGCGTTAGATTCGTAATGCAAAAGAGAAATGGCATAGTCTAAGCGTACGTTAGAGCGAGATAGATAGACGAGACCATTTACTTACACGCTATCGGCCTGTTTTCCTGGCTTTTCCTTTTACAAAAAAGTTTTTTCTTAAAAGACCATGGTCGTGCATGGTTACAATAAATAGACTTTTACAGCTCCTTTATTTCGTACCGCTAAGGGCGATTTTAGTAGTTCAAGTGGTACTACTGACGTGCGCTTGACCGTGCAGATAATCTCAATTTTCTTATTTATTTCGTTTTGCTACCTTATTTGCGAATATCTAATTGTGATTTTTGCACTTAATGTATATTTTTTTACTTTATTGTTTCACTTTATTATTGATCAATTTAATGTTATTGCTAATAATGTTACGACTTATTAAGTTAATCGATGATTTTTTGCTTTTTAATAAGAATGTTATGCACGGCTATAATTAAGTGACGCATTTACACGGTAATGAAGATTCGTGATTACCTATTGTTACAATCCTTGTAAATATGTCGTTGGTGTGCCTTGCTTAATAAATAAATAAAGATGCTCTAATATAAATACTAACCTGTTGTAACACTGCACCAATAACATCGTAAGGTTGTATGGTAGAGTACATGACAGACTGAATCTCGCCGGGCGTCATGGGCTTATCGAACACGGTCTCCTTCTGGCCAATCACGCCCACTGTTAGCTGTTTATAAAAACAAAATATTTTTAAAATTAGCTGAGAATTAAATAATAAGTAAATAAATATTATGATGGTATTGAATTCTATTCTATTTGATAGTATGAAACTTGAATAGATGCGTATTAACTGAGCTTCTCATTTTTCTGCATTTATATCTCTAATTTGAATGTACCATCGCGTTAAATGATAAATGATAAATGATAAATGATTTTATTTCTGTAAGTAGGTTTGTACAAACACTTTTACACGTCAATCATATTTTAAAAACTAGATGAGGTCGGCGTTTCCTATCTGACTACTCTGAGAAGAAAGGCCGAAACAAACTCAGAGGTCATAGTCTCTTTTAAAGTCCAGACATAATCTTGGTCAGATCATGTGAAGACCATGTAGATTGGTGTCTGAAATGGTCTTTTGAGGAAAGAACCACACAGGTTGAGTGGACCTGACCAGTTTCCGGTCGACCACTTTTCGCCCTTATTACTATGGGCATAAGGGCGAAAAGTGGTCGACCGGGAACTAACGCGATGGTACATAAGGAGTATTCTATCTGAATCTATTTATATTTTTGTGTAAGAAATGCAAAAGTATTCAAGAACAACTGTAGTAAATAATAATAAATAATAAAATTTATTTATGTAGTAATTTCAAATATGTAGTACTCTGTAGTTCATAACTCTTTGGTGAAATGACATTGCTTTTTTTTTTTAAGGATTCATATTGTATGATTCAGACTGTCGCATGTCGTATCGTTGCTAAATGTCACGTGCTCGCTGAAATCATTGCATTTTAAACCTTACGTAAATAACTAAGAAAAATTTCGTCGGGAGGAATATTATTATTATTATTATGAGGAAATACTTGGGCGGTGTAATGACCTGCTTCCCGTTGACCAGCACCGTGGTGATGAAGGGGCTGATGGAGTCCACGGTGTGGTTGAGCAGCGACGAGCAGTAGCGCACGGCGCGCCAGTGTCGCAGCACGCCCGCGCTGTGGTACAGGCTCTTCAGCGACTCCAGCGCGGTACTACCGCTCACCTGCGAAAGAAAGTAGAAAATAAATTTATTTGACCCAGGTTCAGGATCACAATATACACACAAAAAAAAAACAGAAAATACTTAGTTATAACAGTATTGTGTGCCTCTTGTCTGCGCCATATAGGCCCAGTTCAGTTCACCATAAATGCCAGACAAATAGTGCCTGACGCTGGTTTTCAACTGGACTTGTTACATGGACGTTTTATGGACGTAAATCAGTTTTATAGTGTGTGTGTGTGTATATCTATCTATCTTATACAGGGTGGATTTTTGAGACGGGGCAGTAAGGGCAGCTAAAATGTAGTTTCAAGTATTTTTTAATTTTAAGATGAAATAATACCCAAAGTAGAAGTTGTTGTTTTTTATTAGTTTTTCGATCAGTTTTTTTTTTGTAGCGGGCAGTTTATCGATGGTAAAAAAATTAAGCTCGAGTCTCATTTCCTACGAATAGTATGGGAAAAGTTTTTTGCGATTTATGACTTTTCTAGTACTCAAACCTCAATTGGTCCAATAGAGATTTTTGTTCCTGATAAGAAAGAGGATCGAATGGCATAAAAAAAAGTTTTTGTAAAAATTGCCAATTTTCCTGCTGACTGTACATTTCCTCAAAATCTGTGAATGCAGATCCTAATTTCTCAAAAAGTTAAGGACAGACTGTGCTTAACTTTTTGAGAAATTTTGACTTAAGAATGTTTTCCTGTAGCTAGAACGGTTAAGGTAGCTGCCCTTACTTCCCCATCTCAAAAATCCACTCTGTATATAAATAAAAATGAAATGCTGTTCGTTGGTAAGCGCATCACTTGAGAACGGCTGGACCGATTTGGCAATTTTTTATTTTAAAATGTTCGTATTATCCGAATTAGGTTTTTATGGAAATAAAAATTGGAAAAGGCTCTAAGATAAGATACAACACAACAGAACAACACACAGCACCAAACAGCTGAGATAGATAAGTCCAGGGTTTGAATAACGTTTGTATTTGTTTACCAAATAGAACAACAAGTAAAGACAAACACACTGTAAATTCCGTTCCGGCATTTACTAATAAATGAGGTTCTAATAGTATGCCTGTGCTTGCTTGTATGTATGTAGAAGCCTTCTTGTCCCAGTCACGCACGACGTGCAGCTGCCGACTATTTCTGTTCTGTGTAAACTTTTAATCCTAATAATTTTTAGGGTTCCGTACCAAAATGGTAAAAAGGAACCCTTATGGTGAGACTAAGTCTGTCTGTCTGTCACACCTGGATATCTCAAACTACTAATGCTATCAACTTGAAATTTAGAATAGTTTTAGATGACGTTTGCCCAACTATTTTGCAAACAAGAATGAAATTTAAAAAATATACCTTTTTTGCAAAAGGGACTGAAACGGGGTCTTAAAAATTTGAAGTGGGGCTACTAGGGCATGTGGAGTATCATATGAAAGAAAACTGTTTACACATTTGAATTTTTTTTTTAGGCTGCATAGTTTCGAACTTTTCGACGAAAAATGTAAAAAAAATACCGATTCAGAAACTTCGGAGATAAGGCCCCCCCACCCTTATCTCCGAAGTTTGCATAGATAAAAATCTGAAATTATTCTGTGATAGAAATATACGAGTATGTAAAGATTACAGGAAAAATAAAACGATGTCTCTAAATAGCACAGTTTATCAGAAATCATCAACATCATATATACGTACGGAGCCCTTGGTGCGCGAGTCTGACTCGCTCTTGAACGGTTTTTATTTGTGTACAGTAACCGGCACGAGTCGTGAGCACAAACTGACACCTGCGCAGTAGTTAATTTTTCGGTCTCTTTGGCGGAATGAAGAAGCCAGGGGGGCGCCGAGCTGCGGGCCGGGGCTGCCTTAAAGCGGCTCCTGCCCAATCTATGGGGTCCAAACGCCTCCTGCCGGAGGCTCTACGAGGGGGTCGTGCGGTCCATGGCCCTTTACGGGGCACCGGTGTGGGCGCGTTCTATAAGGCTACGACCAGCCCGGCGGTTGAACGCGTCCCAAAGGGTCATGGCCATCAGGCTGGTCCGAGGATACCGCACGGTCTCCCGTGAGGCGGCGAGCCTCCTTGCCGGACTACCGCCATGGGATCTGGAGGCAAAAGTCCTCGAGCACGTCTGGGAGTGGCGCGAGGAGGCGAAACGCCGGGGTGAAACTCCGCTGCCGCGAGAAATCACGGCACAGCGGACAGAGCTCCGGCGGGATCTTATGGCGGCATGGAGAGTGCGATTGTCGCAACCCAGCGCTGGGCACGCCACAATTGTGGCGATAAGTCCCCTCTTTGAGGAGTGGCTAGAGAGGCGCCACGGCGTCCTCACCTTCCGCCTGACGCAGGTCCTCACCGGACACGGTTGTTTCGGGAGGTTCCTGTTCAGGATAAAGCGGGAGGAAACGCCCGGGTGTCACCACTGTGTGGATCGCCCGGAGGACACGGTGGAGCATACGGTGGAGGTCCCCAGCTTGGGCGGAGCACCGCCGTGTCCTCACGGAGGCGATCGGCGGCGCCGATCTCTCGCGTCCGGCCCTGGTTCAGGCCATGGTTCGGAGCGAGAGTGCATGGGAGGCCGTTACCTCCTTGTGCGAAGCAGTAAATCTTGCGAAGGAGGAGGCGGAACGCGTGAGGGAGAGGCAAGGTTCGCGCCCTCGCGCCCCTAGTCGCCGCAGGAGACGCCCCGGGCGTCGGGAGTCACAAGCTGATTTCCGGCCACCGTAGGCGCGGGTCTGCGGACGGTGAGCGATGGGTAGCTCGCCGTCCGATAAGGACCAGGCCCGGGTCGACGGCGCGTCGTATTCCACGCGCAGAGAAAGAGCAAAGAGTTGTCAGCACCAATTGACGGGGTCCGATAGGGCCAATGCCTGCCAGGGTTGCGAGTTTGTCCGAAAGGGATATCGTAGCCCTGGCACACAGGCAAATGAAGGAATACGGGTGGGTTTTAGTCAGTAAAAGTCTGACACGCCCTCCCGCTCAGCCCAGAGCGGGAGAAGTTATTTGATAATTTCCCACCCAAAAAAAAAAAAAAAGGGGGCGCCGAGCTGCACGCGATTGGTTCATCAGTCGATGCTCGTCGTCTATTGGACTCTCGCTTGTCATTCGGCTACTTTACACTTTCGTGCTATTTTAGTGACCTTACGTTTTAGATTTTAAATAGTTTATTTTTGTTATTTCGTATTTGTTTTAATATTATAGTTTATTTTTATTATCTCGCTTTAGACAATTGTTGTGTTTTTGAAGTAAAACTTCTATAATGCACGCTTGACTCCGGGAGTAAGCTGGTGAATGCGTGACGAGAGCGTTACGGAAGCGAGCGAACGAAAGTTGAGAGGGAGATATAAGTTAGTGAAGATAGAAAGAGAGAAAGATATGTTTCGTATATTACTGTAGGGGCAAGAAAGAGAGGTGCGAGCACACATTTTCTTTCTCCCTTTCTCTCATAGCCAGTTGCGTTTCGTATATCTAAGACACAGTGCAGGCCTATTGTTGTAAGTAAGTATAATTAGTATTACTATTTGTAAGTTTTACTTCAGTCGTGTGGTCTAAAGCACACTCGATTTTTTTTTTTAAATTTTGGTTTTAAAATCGTAAGTCACGAACTCTTCAAAATGCCAAGGAGAAAAAATAGTTTTAAATAGACAGGCAAGGCAAATGGTGTATTCAGTGTACTGTTTCATAAAGAACAACGCTGTTAACAACGAGTTAGGTATTGACAAAAGTATGCTGGAAATTTATAAAGACACAGCGGAGGAGACTAACACCTCAGTAGCAACTGTGCGGCGGATCGTTAAAAAAGCCAATGGTTCAGAATTTCTGATTTGAATTTGTGTAAGTACCTATATATCATTTTAATAAAGAATGGTACTGAATAAATTTGGCCGAAAGTGTACATGCGCGTGCCACTACTGTCAATCTGTGCTCACGACTCGTGCCGGGCATTATAACAGGTTGTGAATACATTATCTTTTTATTATTTATTTATTAAAACTTTATGCACAAGTAAAAAATACACTGTACAAAGGCGGACTTAATGCCTGAGGCATTTTCAACCAGTCAACCTTAGGGTGATGCAGAGACAAAACATGGCAGGTGCAACGTACGGGATAGATAGCTCGGAAATAACTATAAAATCTATAATTATCTATTATCTTTTTGTATGCAAATTTTCTGTGACAAATAAACCTATGTATTTTTCTTTTGTTTCTTTTTACCTCAAACATAGGTCCCTCCCTTTCTATCAAGATGCCCCACAGCTGGCACTGGGCGAAGATATTGTCGAGTGACCTCAGAGCGGCGACCACGTCGGGAGTGGAGCGGTGCTTGAAGGCTTCGTAGGACATGTTCTCTTCGCGGTACGTGAGCGTGCGCGGCACGTCCGTCAACGACTGGTAGCCGATGTACTCGTGCTCCAGCTGCCGGAACTGAGTGAACATCTCCGCCGGGAATTCGCCTTGACTCATGAAGTCCAGATGTTCTGTGGGAAATTTATACTTTTGTTAAACAGCACAAGATTAAGAGGGCGTCCATTAATTACGTGAGGCGTTTAGGGGGGGGGGGGAGGGGTCAAGCCAAATCTCACCCAATCTCACCAAGGGGGAGAGGGGTCGAAAAATCACCAAAATCGCCTCAAGTAATTAATGGACGCCCCCTAACCTGCTGAGTTAATTTGTGTGTCTAGGTTGGGTCATGGTGCGCCAGAAAGATACCAGTTCTATACATTTATGTATTTAGTATGGTCAGATTGGTGGGGTCTATGTTCTATGTTATAGGATTTGGTTTCCGCACTTAGTCCTTCATGTGGACCATTGTGCGTGGGCCAAGGCGGCCGTCAGTTGTTTGGTGGGGTCAATACAAATATATTGATACCTCATTTGTTAAAACCAATTAAGCCGTTTAGTTTAAAATATTTCAGACTTCTAAACACACAACATATCTAAGTTTTGTATATGTGTGTGTTGAGTTCTGTAAACTGTAGCTGTAGCTCGGTATAACGACGCAAGTTTATACTACCTGGTAAAAATACTGGGGTATACGAGTGTTTATTGTAGCTGCTATTATTTGATAATTTCGTGAAGGTGTGAGAAAAAGAATAAGATTACTTGCCCATGCAAGAGCTAGAGATCAAGTTCTGGAGCCGCCCGAGACGCACTTTGACGCCGTCGCAGTGGCCCTTCTTGAGCATCGCGAACAGGTCCAGCATGTGCGTGAAGTGCGGGTCGCGCATGTGCTCCTCCCGCACCAGCAGGCAAACCGTCGGCCGCCCCGACAGACGCCAGTATCTACGAACATGTTAGTGACACCAGTCGCATTGTGTACTTGTTTATTTATTTAGGATCTCCAACAAAAGATACATTGTCCGTTTGGTACCGGACGTAAAGAATAGCACCATCCAATTTCTTCCCGTGGGTGTCGTAAAAGGCGACTAAGGGACTTACTAGAGAATGGGCAGCAGCGTTCTCTATGCATTTTAACACCATACTGCGATCGCCAACCCACCTGCCAAGCGTGGCGATTATGGCAACCCCTCCTCCTCCCTTTAGGGGAGGCCTATGTCCAGCAGTGGACGTCTTTCGGCTGAAATGATGATGATGAACAAAAGATACACACAATACATGACACTGACGTAGATATAGGGATCCTCAAATTTGAGGGAATAGGGGCTCAATTCAGAGAAAAATAAATTTTAGAATATTTTAAAACTGAGTGCAGTATTGTGAATAAACTACAATAAAAAAATAAAAAAAATAAAACATCTTAAGTAAAAAATTCGTCTCTATTACGTCTTTCTTCCCGTCGTTCAAATCAATTGACAATGTATTGAGGATGAGGTACAAAGTCAAATTATTTATTTCAAATTGACACGTAAAGGCACTTTTGAACGTCAAAATTAAAAAAAAAATGAATTATTGATTCTAGTCGCTTCTTCCAAAAAGTAGTTTCGTATGGAGAAGAATGGGCAAGAAACTACGTCGTTACTATTTTTAAAATGTTTTCCAATATTGTGTATAGATAGGTACATTAATTATATAATTATATGTGAAGTTTAATTTTTTTTTTACCTAATATACCAGTAGGTAAAAAGAATTTAAAATGAACCAGATATATTAATTATGTGATAGATACATGGTGCTCACATAATATTTACAAACATTGTAAAAGTATAGGTTTTCCTAAAAAAAATAAAGTAATCAGGTCAGTGTGTGAGTTAAGGTAATCACAGAATGTAAAATAAATGTCATAAAAATAATAAATTATGCAATTAAAATAGCAAACAGTTTGATTTTATCTAGACTCTAGATTCTCCTATGGAGCTGGACCAGCATATTATGTCCAAACATTCTTATCTTGGATTCCTCTCATTTGTAATATTATGCTTGTTTACAAAGTTTACTTTTAATATCAATTCTAAGTCTTCCATTTAATTGCAATATTCACAAGGTATTTTGTTGTAACATTTTTTTTTTTAAAACGTTGCCCCACAGTAGGAATTTCTCCTGTATTGTGGGTGCGTTTACAAACATTTACACTCACATACACAAACAGCCAACATTTAACACAGTACTCCATAAAAAATGTATGTACTTTAGATATCTAAAAAATGTTTGATCTATTTTATCTTTATTTCTAGTATTAAAATTATATCAATTATTTTATTTAAAAAAAAATGTTTTTTTCTTACACACATTATATTTTTTTTTTTTTCATTTAATACCAAATTATTCACCGTAAACCAATCTTGGCCCTGAAGAATATAGTTATTCTCGTCGTCAAGATTTTGTGACTGTCGATCTATTTTAAATATCATTGATGTGTCATCTGCAAATAACACCATCTTTGGTTGATTTTGAAGTAATTTGGATAAATCATTAATGTAAACTAAAGATAGGAACGGACCCAATATAGAACCTTGAGGAACACCCACTGCCATTTCAGACCTTAATGAGTATACGCCGTTCTTATTAATTTTAATAAATTTCGATATTTTTCGTCTTTATTCTCTTGCCATCGTCTCAGGTCTTCTTTTTGTCACCTGTACATGTCGTTATTCTAGTCAGCCAGTCAGGGCGTCGTCACTATGGAGGTTGGACAATGGACAGCCCCGACAGTAGGACCCGATCGGATTTTATCAACAAAAAGAAAAGAAAAATGTAGATAAAATACTGAACGACTATGGGGATCTTTTATAATAACTTGGTGCAATTTGTTACGTATTTTTTGATAGTCAAAGACTTACTTGCCAACGAACTGCAGCTCAGTCTTGATGTCGTCGATGAGCAAAGCCATATCTCTGTACAGATAGAACTCCGACACTTCGAATATGAGCGGGTAGCACAGCACGGTCATGCCGCACACCCTGTATATCTAAAGCAAAGTTTGATTTCTTAGCATGTTGATGGCATTCTTAACTGTGTCCACGCATAACGTATCTACGAGTTTAACACTATTGTAAGTTCCTTCAACGTACTACAAATATCAGGAACAGGAAACAATATTTATTCATTAGAACGAGTTATGAGATAGAAACAGAACCAGCGCATAAGGATGTGAACTGTTGTACAAAATAGACTTTAGACTTGCTTTTACGCTATTAATGAGGGGATGCGCTAAGATGCCCCGCGAAATTCAAATTTTCTTACGTTTTTTTTACAATTTGCCTGTCATTGCAGTTTCAGGCTGTTTGTTGATCAAATTATGAATCGCGACCGTAACAAATATCTATTAACAGAAATATAATACTCGTAATTATAATTGTCTATACAAAATACAACTATCTATTATAAGTTAGAATTGGCCTCAAATGTAATGATTTCATGAAATAATAGTTGAATAGGGTAATTTGAACTTCGAGTGTTGCATTGATGATTTTAACAGTCGTCTATAATACCTCAGCGCCACCTTACTCTATCTCGCTCGCACTACTGCTGGCGGTCACGCGAGCAAGCGAGACAGGGTGGCAAGGAGAAGACTCCAAGGCACCGATAGTTTAGTTTATTTCTTTTTACGGTAAAAATAATGGTAATTTAAAGAAAAATATGTAAGACCTGCTTTATAGTTAGTTCAGTTAATATGCAAAGTTTCATTATTACCGTATATTTATTTCAAAATTAATGCAGCAGTATTTTCGACATAACGGAGGATTATAACTGACTAAGCCATTTGAGGTAGTATAGGCTCTTAATGATTATAATTTTCCAGATACATATTTGTTACGATCGCGAATCAAATTTTGATCAACATACAACCTGATATAGACAAAAAAAACCTAAGAAAAATAAAGTTTTGCGGGCTACCCTGGCGCTTTCGCCATAGGCGAAAGTTAAATTCTGCCGAGCCTTTTCCCAACCATGTCGGGGTCGGCTTCCAGTCCAACCGGATGCTACTGAATACCAGTATTTTACATGGAGCGACTGCCTATCTGACCTCCACAACTTAGGCCCGTATTAATAGAGCGTTACTCAGTACTCAAGCATGACTTAGGACTAGTTTCAACCAATCCAATGGCTTGAATCTAGTCTTAAGTAATGCTTGAGTACTGAGTAACGCTCTATTAATACGGGCCTTAGTAACTGGGTAATACGATACCGTTTTTATGACACGTTGTCAAACTTTCGGACTGCTGACGACCTGTAACGACTGTCAAAGATCTACGAATAACATCCGGGACCAACGGCTTAACGTGCTTTCCGAGGCACAGAGGATTCTCGGTATGTAAAAATGGTCACCCATCCACTGACCAGCCCCGGCAAGAGTAGCTTAACTTGATGGATGGACCCACGCGGCTGTTATGACTTAGCCACGAGCTCCTCGTAAGTTAAATTATGACTACGTAACTCTGCTTAATTTCGTAAAAGAAGAATATCAGACATACCTTGCTCGTGCCGAGAGAGCCCACGGGTCTTATGGGACGTCCGGTGAGCTTCAACTTCGGGCAGACTCCTAGCTCTCGGTACACGTGCACCAGCTGCGTTGAACTGCACACCTTCAGGAATAAGTTATTTATGCATTATGCTTAAACTAATATTTTTTGTTTCTTTATAAATTAAATGTCTCAAAACAGTCTGAGAACTTTTTAAATCTAAGTATAAATTTTCAGTCTATTGTCACTTTTTACGAAACGCGAGTGGAAGTTAATTTTATTGCGGGTGTTTAAGGTGTGTTACATAACTGTATGGCGGCATTTACATCGCCACATGCAAACTATACGCATCACACTGACGTCACGCAAAATGCAAGCCGAGTTTACCGCGCGACGGGCATTTAAAAAACATCCTGACATAAACCGTCGAGCATTCGCCCACCACACACGACACCCTTCTGGTCGGAGAATCGTCCCTTTTCTATAGAGGATGACTAAACTTTACACCCTGTTCCTCGTACCTCTATACTGGATGAGTGAACTTTACACCCTGTTCCTCATGCCTCTATAACTGTTACTTACAGTACTCGATCGTTAATTTCGACTTTGTAGAACGTCGTCTGTCCCACTCGTATTCGCGCATTTACGTACGACTATCGCTTTTTAAAAGTCGATGTACTAACTTAAAGCCCGGCTACATAATTATTATGTTACTCTAACCTGGACAGGTTCAACTTCGTGCGGCGTCTGAGTCTGTATGCCGTACGTGCCCATCATGGCCTGCAGCCGCATAGACTCTGCTATTAACACCACTTGGACGACCAGATCTGTTGCTATGCCCTGCGACAAAGAACATCATGAATTTTATATGTGTGTTCAATATTAATTATTATTTCTATGTGTATTGCTTAAGTTTGAAAAAGCACGATTTAGGTGCGAGGATAATTTAATATCCTAAATGCAGCATGTAGTGTGAAATATAATTTCCGATCAGAGGGCATTATCCAAAATTGAAATGCAATTTACGTAAACAAATAACATTTAAAAAAAAGACTGTTATTTCCTTTTACTATAAAAGGGAATTTAATAAGGTCATATCTGCTCCATGCAAGTATAAGTAATGCAAATTTCACAGAATGCAGTGCAGTTGCAGCAGTTTTTGTAGCTCATGCCGACATACTTTTAATCCAAATACTTACACAAGTGGGTTTGCCCTGCATGTTATACATGAAAGTAAAATAATTTTGATTTTTATACCAATTAAATAAATACAAAAGAGGGAATTTGGCGATGACTTTGATTAGAACGACGAACATAATTAGCATCATTATTTTAGTCTTAAGACTACCTCTGCTGGCCATTGGCCTCTCGCATCCAGAGGGATCCTGCGAACTTCGCCAGTGGCCTTAGTGCGACTTTTTATACCTATTCGATCGCGTTAACGTACACCCCAATTTGTGTTTAACCTTGTACTATTCTGTGGCTCAACCTGATCGAGCGCCGTCTGGTGACAATAATGGGAAAAATAATTATTTCAAACAAATTGACGTAAGTGAACGTTAACGCGCCCGAGTAAGTATGAAAACTCGTACTAAGGCTGACGTCGTCAACGTCACTCTATGCGGCGCCTACCGGTAGGCCTAAAAAGATACAGGATTAATGAATTATAATAAAATATGTATAAACTTAGATCTTTCTGATGACATGAGCGTACCTGAAAAGCAGAATACCGTCCGGCGCGACGAGGTCGATTGTACGAAGGCAGGTACCTCCTGATGGGGTCCAGTTCGTTGACGTGCAGCAGTCCGCCGGTCAGCAGCTGAGCCAACACGAACAACGACTGCGCCCAGAGGAACAGACCACCTGTGTCTAATACATCACGTTAACATAACAATCATTAAATGTACGTACTTTAGTCTATACTCTGTAGGGTTCCGTACCAAAATGGTAAAAAGGAACCCTTATGGTGAGACTAAGTCTGTCTGTCACACCTGGATATCCCAAGAACTACAAATGCTATCAACTTGAAATTTAGAATAGTTTTAGATGACGTTTGCCCAACTATTTTGCAAACAAGAAAGAAATAAAAAAAAAATCTTTTTTGCAAAAGGGACTGAAAGGGGGTATCATATGAAAGAACGCTGATTGTATGTGCATTCTCAAACACTTTTTTTTACTTTTGATGAAAAATGTAAAAAAAATACCCCCCCCCCCCGCTCATCTCCGAAGTTTTCATAGATAAAAATCTGAAATTATTCTATGTGATAGAAGTGTATGTAAAGATTACAGGAAAAATAAAACGATGACTCTAAATAGCACAGTTTTTCAGAAATCATCAACATCATACATACGTACGGAACCCTCGGTGCACGAGTCCGACTCGCTCTTGACCGGTTTTTTCTTATTTATTCAGACAATGTGTGTTTTGTTCTATTTAAATATATAAGCAGTCGTTTTCTGTCACCCGTTCTCCAAAGCATCGCAGCGTTTTTAAAGCCCACCTCGATCCTAAACCGTGATCCACCCTCAACCATTAAGCTTTATACATGATGATGAGCTTTTGAACATTGACCATTGATCGGGGGGTGGGGGGCATTGGCCATGAAATACCGACTTTATACAGTGTTCGTAGTGTTCGTAATGTTTAGGGCACTTAAGGCGCTGACAAGAGGAAAATGATAAAAGTAGGCTTGTCTTAAACAAAAAAATAGCCAAATCTACATAGGAAAATATTAATGTTATTCTTAAACATATTTATCAGAACTTGGTTGTTACCAAAACAAAAAAATCTCGATACAAATTAACGGTAAACTAACCCTTTACTTTCGAGTTTCAATCCAAAATATCTGTATTAAATATCGGTATTTAATTAATAACAAGAACGTCTTATTTGTATGCAGAACTTAGTTGTTTTTTATTTTCGATTACTCAACTCATTTTAGAGTAAATAAATAATTACTTCGTATTTCGCAATAAATTACAAGCGTTGTGTCATCGCGCTTCTCTTTCTTTTTTAAGCAGTCTGACAGTGACAGCGGTTTACCTGTTTTCAGCGTCTTAACCTTGTAGATAAAGGCCCGTATTTATAGAACGTTACTCAGTACTGAAGCATTACTTAAGACTAAATTCAACCAATCCAATGGCTTGAATCTAGTCCTAAGTAATGCTTGAGTACTGAGTAACGTTCTATAAATACGGGCCATAGAGTAATTTACAGAATTGACACAAATGATAGCGGTACAGGTAATAAACTTATCCGATCTAACTGTTGAGGGCTGAATTCATTCAAAATCATGTGTTAAAAAATGCAATAGGTATACCGACTATAGTTTAGTTTAATTTCAGGAAAGCATGGAAATTGTTTTGCATAACGAAGCTGCTGCTGCATAGATTGATTTAACAATGAAAACGTGTTAATCGTTAAAAAAGCGTATTAGTTACCGTGGACACTTAAATACTCCTGACCAGAAATAGAAAAAAGTTAGTACAATGTGCAAGGTTCATCGTAAATAACGATTTACTCTAGTGAGAAAAAGCGAAATACACAAAAACATAGAATATGTTGGTATTCAAGAAAAACTAAATCAAGCTTAATAAATCACCGAATAGGTACTCGAGAAATATAAATAAGTTGATGTGGTTAATTACAAAAGAAAACACTAATTATAGTTAAACAAGAAGAAAACAGTCATTCTTAATGTAGTTTTTACATTTTTACCTTTTTCATTACCGTCACTGGGGTGATCTGGAATTGTTGAATTGATTTTTAAATATCGATATTTACACACATTCTTTATTTAATAATTTTCCCGTACTCATGCGCCGTTCATAAAAGTTATGTTTTTTTTTTTTATAACCCATCAATCTATGTAAATAAAAATGAAATGCTGTTTATTGGTAAGCGCATAACTTGGGAACCGATTTCGCTACTTATTGTTTTCAAATGTGGGTAATAGCTCGAATAAGGATTTTATGGAAAGAAAAATTTGACAAGTTTTGTAATTAGGGACAAACAGCAAGTCCTTTTTTCTATGGGGTTTTTTTATGAACTCAAGACAGAACACAGAACAACGCCTGTCGGAGCAGCTAGTACTTAAGTAGTAAAATACATCGTTGTGTATCGTTGCATAGTGGAACAAATAACAATAAATGATTTTATTGTGTTTTTTTAGCGTCCTATTAGATCTGTAGGTACAAATTTGAATTTATAATTATATTAGAACTTACTTGCAGGCAATCTTCGGACTGAATTTGGATCACTGCGCTCATTTTCTATACTCTCGCGGGGAACGTAATAATACCAAGGAATAACTGGATCTGAAATAATATACACATTATCATTAAGGAAGGAGTAACAACAGTGTATTTATTTTTACCAAAATACGAGTTAGCAGTAAGGCTCTGGTCAAACTGATGCGGATGCGAACGCGGGACGCAACTGCGCTCGTCTGTTGTTTTAATTATTAAGAAGTCACGCGACTATTCGCGCCAGTTTGAACACATATACAAGTCTGTTGACACAATCGGCGCAAGCGAATTTCGTCCCACTATTCACGCAGGATTCGCCTCAGTTTGAAAAGAGCTTAAAAAAGGGTAACACACCTCCAAATTCGTCCATATATATCCTAGCTTTCAGTAATTTCTGGTACTCTTCAACTTGATCAGGTAGGGTGCGGAACACGCCGTCAATAATCATCATTACATAGAACAGAGGCCACTCTGACTCTATACCATCAAACTCCTTAAGTTCTCCTTCATGGTAGTACCTCCTGTGCGGATCTTCTAGCACGCACTTGTACCCATCACGGCTGAATCTTTTGAACCCACATTTGCCTTGCAAACGTTTTAAAATATTATTTTTTGTTAACTGAACTAGGTGTTCCTCATGCGTGGCAAAAGCCGGGAATGATACTGTTGGTAATAATGCGGCATCAACACCCTAAAATACAAATCTTAAGTTTCATAAGTCATTTCAATTAAGTTAGCAAAAAGTGCATAAGTTATCGCTTTTGGCATTGCAGATTTATAGCAAGACGCTGACAACAGGTAAACCGCTGTCACTGGCAGACTGCATACAAAAGAAAGAGAAGCGCGATGACAACGCTTGTAATTTATTGCAAAATATGAAGCAATTATTTATTTACTTAAAAATGAGTTGAGTAATCGAAAATAAAAAACAACCAAGTTCTGCATACAAATAAGACGTTCTTGTTATTAATTAAATACCAACCTTACGTTGATATTTAATACAGATACATTGGATGGAAACTCCAAGTAAAGGGCTAACCCTTTACTTTGAGTTTTAATCCAAAATATCTGTTTACCGTTAATTTGTATTGAGATTTTTCTAAACGCGTTTTGGTAACCACCGTTCTGAGAAATATGTTCAAGAATAACATATCGTTATTCCGCTACCGTAAACTATATAGATTTGGCAATTTTTTTGTTTAAGACAAGCTTACTTTTATCATTTGCCTCTTGTCAGCGCCTTAAGGTTTAAATAACTCTTTTCAGTTGTATGAGGCTGTTGCTGTCACTATACTCCATTTATTATAACGATAGAAAAATAACGGTAGTCACCCTTTCGTTATTTCTAAAACTTATAAGAAACTCCGTTATTCACGATAAATGCAAAGCAATGTAATCTATTTAAGATTTACATTTAAAAAATAACTATAAAGTGGAGTAATTTCAACAGTATTATTCAATAACTGTTATTTTAAACAACAGTTATTGAGTATCCACACAATTCTACTTAGTAAATTGTAATAAAGGTGTATTGTGGGGTTGATGTCTTTGTATGTGTGTATATGAATTTGTAACATAAAACACTACACTATTTAAATAAAAATTGAGCCATCACGGGATGACTGGCAGATGTGAAACATCGCACTACACACATTTATACACTAACTTATAGACTGTATAGTGGCCGATCGCCACGCCGCAT
Source organism: Tiliacea aurago (assembly GCA_948098905.1). Taxonomy (NCBI): domain Eukaryota; kingdom Metazoa; phylum Arthropoda; class Insecta; order Lepidoptera; family Noctuidae; genus Tiliacea; species Tiliacea aurago. The sequence goes on along the minus strand of OX402581.1, from coordinate 19,652,744 downwards.
GCGTCGCCCCGCCAGCAATCGGTTTACGTGCGCTTATATATGTTTGACATCAAAAACACTATCACTACTTTCCACTTTGTCATAGGAGCATATTTATTATTCTATATTTATATATATTTTAGTGATATTTATTTTAGAAGTATGTATGTAAGTATATTCTCGTTTATATTTAAATTAGTTTTATATTATTTTAAGTTTTCTCTTCTACTCATACACACATTGTCTACATCTCTTTGTTGACTTTCCTATCGCAGGTATGATGGAATAATTTCTTTAGAAATAAGCATCACCTTTTTACGTGTTTTTCTGTTCCTTTCTTCTTGTCTGTTTATATAAACTGTTAAATAAATAAATCAAGTGTAAATTGGGTAAGCTGCATATTAATGCGTGCAAGTGGTGTATAGGCTCCTTGCAGGCTCTAGCTCCATATTCACAAATATACCTGCGTTTACGAAGCCCGACGTCATTTAGAAGTTGAACCTCATTTACCTTGGAACTTGATTCCCGCGGCAGCATAGTTTCGAAAATACTTCTGTTGCGATTATGAGCATCAATATCTACATAAACTACACTCCATGATGCTCCTTTGTCTCCGAAAAGATTGCATCCATTGATGGCTTCAAGAGCCGCCTTAGCCATGCCTGAAATATATTTTTATGTATGACATCAGTTGTCCAAATACCTGCCACCCCCTGCCCTGCTACCGGCTATGTTGTTTTCATGCATAACATACCAATTGAAGATGCATGGATTTCAGGCTTTCCATCATTATATTTAGATCCTCTTTCCCACATGCCATAATCTGGCGTTCTGTACGCACGCTCCACATAATATACTAAATTTTGGACAAATGCCACCTCATCCTGTAAAAAAATCAAATGGTTTGATTATGGATTTTAACATTAATTTAAAACTAACTTCTGCCATTTGGGGCCATCCATAAATTACGTCACACGTGAAGGGTGAGGGAGGGGGTCGTCGAAGTGTGATTGTGGGACAAGGAGTGGGAGCGGTTCTAAATTTTGGGACGTCACATTTCAAAATCGAATTTATCTAAGTACAGTAAAACCCCGCTTTACGCGAAGTGAAATTCGCGTATAAAGGGGGTTGCGTTTAAGCATAAGCGAAAGTCAGTACAAAATGCATACCAATACTTTAATTCTAAAACACATTGTGAAGCGTTACATTATGCATTTGTTTTACGGGAAAATGAATCTATTGTCATAAAAATAAAAATATGTACGTAAGACAATTTCGGAACTGCTGTTTTAATTGAATAATTTCTAGATGCGAAATATGTGACGTCCCACTAGGGAGTCTCACAAATGTGACCAGCTGTGACAAGGAAAGGTCAAAAAATCATGAAATTCGTGTGACGTAATTTATGGATGGCCTCTTAAATAAAGATTTTTTCGGAATCGGATCAGTGGTTTCGAAGATTACACTACATACAAACTCGCAATTTTGCCCTCTTTATAATACTATTATAGATATTCTTATGTAACTGAATGACCAATTCTTAAGTCCTTTTACCTGGGTATAAATAATCTGTAGTCCAGATGTTATCATTTGTACAAGAAACAGTAAATATAGGGAGACAACATCTATCTGCAGATGATGGTACTGTTCATCAGTCAGGACAGGTTCCCCAGTAGTGAGGTGGAACTTGACGTGTAGTGCGTGAGCAGTGCTCTGGCGCGTTTTAAAGGCCTCCACCCGCGCCGACTGCTTCACCCAGCACTCCAGGATGCCACGCATGCACTTAACAGTGCTCTGACCCAGCTCGTACGATTTCCCTCGGTCATCATCAATTCGTCTGAAATATTTTATAATTCTGTTTTTAAGTGATGTCGAAAGTATATTACTAATTATGTTTTTGGACATTAAATCTTGATCAGATCACAGATATTTGTCTAAAATGGACTATATTAGCCATAAAAGGAAGCGGTACAGTTTTTAAATATTAATTATGAAATACTGATAACCTGTATGCCTGATATAAGCCCCATACTGCTGATGCACAGTAAATACTATCCCTCACACTGCCTATGTGGAGGTCTGATGACAAAACTGGAAATAGGCCAGTGATAGGGCTTTGAAACCTTAATAACTGTCTTTTAACTGTAAAAAAGAAGGGCTCATTAGAAAAACACTACAAACAATCAACTTTAATATAAGTATAAGCTGCCCGTTTTAGGCTGCTGAATGTGTTTGTATGCACTGAAGTTAGTATTTGCAAAGATTACATTTTAGATATTTGTTGTGAAAGTTTTAAGTATTCAAAAGTTAATATGAAAAAAAAAGATGATAAATTTTTTGCCTTTTTTGAAAAATTACTTCTCCTTTTTATATTAATATTTGTAAGTATTTGGTTTTTGTACCAAGGTTTTAATATTCCAGTTTAGGTAATACCCCATTATTAACTAAACTGGAATATATTATAACCTCGGTGGTCAGTGGGTCGTGGTGATTTTTCTGTGGTAATAATCATACCTATGGCATAATATATATCCAGTTGGCGGACCGTATCTTCATAATTAGATATCTTTAAAAATTGTTGAGAATTGATGTCATCAATACTTCCTTGACGGATCATTATTTCTGGGATGGGCTGTAATTATAAGAAAATAGTTCATTTAGTTAAAATACATTTTTTTACAAAATTTTAAACTAATTGTTTATTGTTGCTTAACTTACAAGTAACAATGTGAAACGTGTAAGTTTAGGCAAGTTTATAATAAATAAGAAATATTAGTCGGAGTACATGTAAATAGAAACGAGATTACCTAGAAGTAGAATCTTTGAAAAAAAAAATACCTGTTATCCCTAAACTATAAAGTCAGAAACTGAAATATTTAAAAGTTCTACAGAAACAACGTTCGGTCTCATAACATCTTATCTAAGTTATATTACTTTAGTTCTTCAATTGAAACACAATTATTCCAATAGTATTCGATAATTAAATTGTTATTTACACTAATACCTTTGTATTTATTTTTTTGACCACTATTTGACATTGGTTGGTGGGTTGTTTTTTTTTTTAATAATTATGGCCTGGCTGCTGGAACCTTTTAGCCAAGCCTTTATTCAGTTACAAACTTTGTTATCTATTGATGAAATGAATCCTAATGCATGATAAATTATATCCCCACCCGCCCGCTCCCCTTGAGTTTCACGTGGACTTCTCGAGACAACTTGAAATGATGGCTGCATTCTGAATTAAGACCATAATCGCTGTAATCGATTTTAGTGCGCTTAAAAACGGTAATAGGGAGCGCCCCTATTACCGTTTAGCGCGCTAAAATCTTAAGTCTTAATTCGGAATGCGGCCCTGGTTCTGTCTGTCAGTTCTGTGCCAATGCTAATTGCATAGAGGAAATGCACAAACCGTGCGAAGCAGGAAAAAAAAAAAAATGTAATATATTGGGTAGCTAATTGGCTAATGTCAACGTCAGTCACAAAGTAAAGAAGAAAGCTTTGAAATTTTCTGAAGAACAGATAGACAGTGGATCAGACAGAGAATCTGAGATAGTCAAAAACAAAACCTGGCTATACATTTTATCTGATGTGGATGATAAATAGATCTCATTTATGTCTTGATTGTCTGATAAACAGGTTGGTTGTTTTCTGCTTTTAACTTCCAAATAAATATGCAATGGTCGATATAACTTAATGTGTATTAGGCATTTTATTCTTTAGTAGAACGTAGAAGTTTGTAGATTGTGAATACACTTCGTCAACGAGTATGAATAATGACACGAGTGAAATATCTTCAGAAAGTGATAACAATCACAGCAGAGACACCCAACAGGTTTTGATCAACAATATTTTTATTTATGGATATTATCACACTAATGTCACAAAACCATTAAGTGTTATGGGCACCTCTATACTTTAACTTATAAAAAACAGCTAACCTTTGTTGTGGTCTAACATGTACATGTGTAATGTTATAAATTTATAATAGGTACTTGGTACTCTTTTTATTTTATTGCTAAGTTCAAATAATATTTATTTGGGAGCCTTATCCAACTTATTAAACTTGGGATTCATTTTGTTTTTAATTGTTTTTTTTAAATACTTATAATTATAAATATTTATTACTGGCGAAATGTGGATGTTCTATACCTTTGCCCAACTCTTCGGGGATTACAGGCGTAATGATATGTCATATTGTATGAGAAATCAAGTTAGGCATTATTAGTTCAATTATAAGGGCAAAGTTACACATTATTAAAACCATATTTTTTTGTAACTAACAACTGAATGAATAAAGCAAACTTGCATGTACTTATTATATACTTGCAGAGAATATTTTATCAGTTTGTTTCATTAAAATGAATAATAATGATTGCATGATCAACTTTAAGAACATAGTCTTTAGCACAATAGAACATCAAGCATATCACAAGATACAATAATCATATAATATATTGCATGATTTCAGGTAGACTTATTTAATTTGATTGGAGGTAGCTGGCCACCAGCACCTCGTGAGCCAGTGCACACTGACTATGGAACATTGCAGCATAACTACAAACACACTATGCAGCGAACTTCACACAATGAGCGAGTCAAGTCTGTAAATTTACTGGCTCATTTAGCACCAGATCGCCGACGCAACAAAACAAGTACTCATCTACTGCCGTCAACAGTTAGTGAAGACTCACAACAAAAAATGGTTCATGAACCTAAAAAGATTGAGACTGGAATTTTAGTTGGTGGGTATTTTGATATTTTATCACACTAAAATTATTAATTTTTATTGCAGTAGTCTTAAACTTTTCTATTGCTTAAGTGGCAGAGATTTTGTCACATTCCTAAGCCACCTACAAAGTAACTAAAGCAATTCAGATGATTGGAATATTCTTGTAAGTTACATAAGCTAGGAATTTACTGCTGAACATTCAAAAGTAGATGCTTATGACCCTCTGCTAGTGGTTGCTCTTTATTAACCTAATTCTTTGCAGCCTCAAAGAATTAGCAAATTAAAGAGGAACCATTTGACCACATTTGACAAACAGTATGCTAGATTATCTAATTATTATGTTGTCAATAGTAAATGGTTGATGGCAATAGGCTCACCCCCTATTACATGGGCCTTAAACACAACTGGCAAAATGTGGGTGTACTGTAGGTACACCTCTGCCTCTGCCTTTCAGGGGGTATGCGCATGATGTTATGTTTGTGTGTTATGATTTATGAATTATGATTATAAACCAGTTACAAAGCTACCACAGTTTTTTTTTTTTTTTAATACTTAAGACGCAAATATATGCCAGTGACCTTGAATGTTTAGCTTGCGTGTTTTGTACTGAGCTCACGCAACGCGTCGTACGTTCAGCCAGTAATAGGACTCGCCCATCAAGGAGCGCTGTCCCCAATTTTACGCATTATTAATTTATTATACACAAACCAAAAGGTATTTTAATAAAACGCGTTTACTAAAAGATCAATAATTAAATTATCTTTCAATTGGTGAATGTTTCTGAAAAATACGCTTGGTAGATTTTGCGCCATTCTCAGTTTTTTATCCGCGTTAGACAACTTTACAAATTAATTTCACTATGTAATATTAAACAAAATCTAAAATATTCACATATTAAATTATTGAAAAATGCTCTAATTTAACATATGGTTTCTCAAATCATTAACACTACTCGATTAGACGTGATCTTCAGCATAAAATCATTAAAAGTCGGTTATTGTCGCCTTAAGCATCGCGTAGACGTAGAAAACTTTTTGCGCTTACGCCACGTACCATCGAACGCTATCGAAATGCAAAGAACATTTTCCTGATTAACACTACTCGTTTAGACGTGATCTTCAGTATAAAATCATTAAAAGTCGGTTATCGTCGCCTTAAAAAAAAAGATTATTTCAATAACTTACAATTAGTTACATTAATACTTTTAGGAATGTCCTTTTAAGCAAAATAGATGCTTGTGTTAGGACATTCCGCCCTTCCAATGGTTACAGTTTTAATTGTACGAGTATTTAGGTTATTGAACTATAGAACATAATTAATTAGAACTCAATTTCAAAGAATGATACAAGCTAAACAAAACAAAAAGCAAAATGAAAAGAGGGTAATTTAAGTGAGCGCGCGCACTCGTGTGTGTTTGCGTGTGTGAGTGAGTGTGGGGGTGTGTGTGTGTGTGTGTAAGGGCTATGGTGTGAGTGGGAGGAGAGGATTGGTGTGACAGGGGAGGCAGGTGTTGAGGGGATTTCAGTGTGTTTGTACTTTGGGGGTGTGAGTGAGATATGAGATTGAAGTATCAGTTTGTAGTTAAAAAGAAATACTTTATAACAATTTATCGCCTAGGCAAGGCACACATAGTTGTATGTATTTTTGCCAAAACTTTGTCCTCCTGCATTTGAAAACACTCATCTCACAACAATAATTTTTTGCAAAAAAAAATGCATGTTACAAGAATCTCTGGATTTAATCTCAAAGAGGGCTTATTTATAAATGGTGCTTATAGTTAAGTAATGAAAAGCGGCTGTTTAACCATACATTTTTGATGTTTAAACATCTCTTAACTTTAATCATCGTTTATAAATAAACCCCTAACTGTTGTCTTCTGAATCTTAAGTGATTAATGTATTTGATGACAACATATTATGTATCTATTTATACCCATAACTTTGTACTAATGAATCATTATCTTATTGCTAGAACAATCTCAAGCACCAATTACAAAATTATCTTGGTTTTAAAGGCTAACAAATTTTGAAATAGACATTTTTTCTTTTTAATAGGTACCAATTACCATCATTTTAGATAAGACCAAGAAAACAATAAGGTGACTTTGTAAGATGTCAATGTTATCAATTTCATCACTCTATACATTTATTATACCATTAATTTAATACTTTCATTGTTAATATTATTACTATGGCAATCAGATACAGCACTATACTTTACCGGTTTATTCATGGTTGTGGAGTAAATCAATTATAATATAACAGATTACTTCTTTATTTTATTTACAAACACCACAATATTTTGCTAGAGCACTGAGCGTAGAAGTCGCGTCTATCTATCGGTCAATTATAGCTTTTCAGGATCTAATTTTAGGCATTAGTGCGGCAGGGGGGGGGCGACCGGCCGGCTGGCACGCTCGCGCAGTGCATCGCCCGCCAACATGTCGTATTTACGTGACTTATCTATTGATGAAATACCGCTCTGTGTGCTTGAATGTGAACAGTGTATGGCCTAAACTATTTCAAATTTAAATAAAAAGTATTTTTAATTTTTGCTAAGCAGGAACTTATTGTGGGACATTAAGTACAATAGTTTCCTGGTAATGAAGTAGTGTCCTAAATTCAAAGTTTAGTTATTAGTTAATAATATTGTTTAGTTTGGGATTTCAGTTTCTATTTAATTTATTGTAATTCTATTGGCCTTTTTATTTACAATACAGTAAACCTTTTTATTGTATGATTTTTAGACATATGTAACGCAGAAGTTGTCCCCGAAGAGTTATATGATTCGCCGACGCTGGGGTCGCCTCGTGCGGCTGCACCGGCCTGCAGACCTTCACCCGTACACGTCGCGGAAGACATCGGAGTCGGATCACTGGTAGAAGTCGCTACAGACGTCGACCAACATTACTATGGCGTAGTCAGATGGATAGGAGTCATTGATGGTAAGTCGTACCTAAGATTAGCAAGCTTTACCACAGTCATAAAACTCTCTGGTAGACCATCACAAGACTGTGGGTGTGACACCGCAAGCTTATGTCTGGCGCGTTTATCAGCGATTACTGCGAACAGGAAAATAGATGTAAGTCCCCTTTTTCTTTTTTTGGGGTTGGAAATTATTAAGTAACTTCTCCCGCTCTGGGCGGAGCGGGAGGGCGTGTCAGACTTTTACTGACCAAAACCCACCGTGTTCCTTCAAATGCCTGTGTGCCAGGGCCACGATATCCCTTTCGGACAGACTTGTAACCCTGGCAGGCATTGGCCCTTTCGGACCCCGTCAGTAGATTTAAGTCCCCTGGATCTTATATTTACATGACAATGGTCGAAAACTAAATGAATGTGTAAAATGTAACATAGACACAGCGACAGCTGGCGTGGAGCTAGAGCAGAGCGTGTGCGGGCTGGGCGACGGGTCGCGCGGCGGCGCGCGCCTGTTCTCGTGCGCGGCCGGCCGCGCGCTGTTCGTGCCGCTGCCGCTGTGCCGCCGAGACGCGCGCTTCCGCGACACGCCGCCGCCCGACCGGAGCGACCTACACGACGCCGACCGCTTCGACCAGGTAAGATATGAAGCCGCTTTTTCGACCTACTTTCATTAATACCGAGGTCGTTTTTATATTGTTCAACTCAACAGCTAACTGCCAATACTGACCCTCGCAATTTTTTGACTAAAAATCCCAAAAAATCTACACCACCGAAATAGCAACAAGTGATCACACAATACAGCACATAAACTGCCTTTAATTTCTGCATAAAATACGAAAAAACTTTTTCCTCGTCTTATAATGATAATGACAGCTATGTTGGCATTTTTGTATGACGACATAAATAACTTAAAATGTAGTGGCGGCGATAGAGTAACTCTATGAGTAAAAAAAAATTGTGAGCTGTCACGGGACGCCTGGCAGATGTGAAACATCGACAAAAAGGTCAGGGTCGCGTAGCGGGGGGACTGCGGATAAGCGGTGAATCGCCACGCGGCATGCCTCGCCCCGCCAACAATCGGTTTTAAGTGCGCTTATAGATGTTTCACATCAAAAAATTGAGCCGTCACGGGACGCTTGGCAGATGTGAAACAACGAAATTATTTACACACTACGACATATCGCCCCGCCAGCAATCGGTTTTACGTGCGGCTATACCTAGATATTTCCCATCAAAAATGTTTCAGCCGGACTGTCCCGTTGTCCCTGGAGTGGTGGCGCCGCTGAGTTCGCTCGGAGAGCTGGCAGGCAAGAACCGCGGCATTCAAGGACATCACAACTCTTGTTACCTTGATGCCACACTGTTTGCCATGTTCACCTTCACAAGCGTCTTCGATGCTCTTTTGTATCGTCCGCCTGAGCCTGAGGTAAAAAATATCCTAATAATTTTAGCGCAAAATTCCTCGTTAAAAACGAATACTTACATACATTTAAGTATTGAAAAAAAGGACTGGTTGCAAGTCTTTGTGTCATAATTGTGTGTTCTGTATGTTAGTACAATACCCTTACGCTATACTTTAGGCTATATGTTTACGCAATTATCTGAAAAGAATCTGTTCTTGCCTCTGCAAAAAGCCTGATGCGCTACAGAAACATGGCAGTCCCAGCACCATCATAAAACCATTAAGAGCGTTTACACCTTAGGGCCTGTGCACACCACGTTTTTGAAACGCGCCGTTGAGGCGCCTTTCTAAAACGACGCGCGTTTTAGAAACGTGCGTCGACGGCGCGCTTTTATCCAACAAAACGTCTACAGGCTGCGTCTGACTCGCGTCTGTATCGCTACAAACGCACCGTTGACGCGCGTTTGTAGATAGATACAGACGCGAGTCAGACGCAGCCTGTAGACTTTTTGTTGGATTTAAGCGCGCCGTTGGATATAATTTTTCGAGTATTACACACGACCGGGGGGGTCGCAGCTTGGGGTCCCGTATGATTGGTAACGTCTGATACGCCGGTAGCTATGGCCCTGCTGACAGCTAATCTATACCATACTCTATCTACGGTTCTCAGATTTGTTTGCCGGTTTGACGTTACCATCTACATCGCTTTATACGATAAGGTAATTTTCCTACCTTGATTGTATTAACGCTGCGCTCAAGAGAACTAGGTCGCCTATGCTGTGCTGTTGAATGGAAGATTCTTTTACAGGACTCACCGCATTATTCCGAAGTCCAGCGGGTTCTTCGAGAAGAAATTGTGAACCCACTAAGAAAGCATGGTTATGTGCGCGCTGACCGAGTCATGAAGTTACGTACTTTGCTTGAAAGACTCTCTGACGTGCCTGGTCTGACATCCGAAGAAAAGGTATAAATTACTGCTGGTGGTAAACTTTTACCGCCATATTACAAAACAAGGTTTATCTTCAGACCCAGGCTTAAAACATGGAGCCATTATTGAATTTCGAACTTTATTCCGACTATGGTAAAGTTCCTAAACACAAAACTGACAACTTAGTACCGAACAAAGTTTTCAGTTTTGTATAAAGAACGGTATTTCAATCACTGTTACGTTCTTATTACAAAAACTGGCTCCATGGTTTAAGCCATGTTAAAATATAAATCTTGTTTTGTAATAAGGCGGATAATGTTTTACACACTACCTATTTTTATAATTAATTATGTATGTAATTAATCATTATAAATATTTTTCCTTCATTTTCTTTATTAAAATGGGGATGAACATGATTTGGATAAATTCAATACCAGTGTTTCTCGCTTTAAGCATTTTTTGTTGAAAAGCTTCTTCACGGAAAAGTAATTGTTAGCGTCTAATCGATTTAAGTTTGTATTAGTCGATCGTGTGCTATTTATTTCCTAATTTATGTTATAGGTATTTATTGTACCAATCTTTTTAGGGTTCCGTAGTAGACAAGGAACACTTATAGTTTCGCCATGTCCGTCTGTCTGTCTGTCCGTCTGTCTGTCCGTCCGTCCGTCTGTCCCCAGCTTAGCTCAAAGACGCTTAGTCCTACAAAGCTGTAATTTGGCATGGGTATACATATTAATCATGCCGAAAAAATGGTAAAATAAAATTATGAAAAACATTTTTTTTAGGGTACCCTTACACGTGAAATGGGGATGATATTTTTTTTCTCGTCTATTCCATTGTGTGGGGTATCGTTGGATAGGCCGTTCAAAAATATTGTGGGTTTGGCAAAACCATTTTTCAATTAAGGGATCCGTTTGTGTAATATTAAGCTTTAAAGTGCTATTTTTTGTTAGAGTCAAGTGTCCCCCACCCCCTGCCAGCTAAATGGTTGGTTTTGGATATGTGAAAAAATTCATGGCAATAGTATATATAACGAAATTAAAAGGAAAACTATCACAGCTAAGTAGGCTTCACAAGTTAACGAGTAATAGTCGACCAACTTAAATTTGTAGTTGGAGAATTGACCGTAACATATATCGATGTATGGGAGAGCATGTTTTTCAACTACAATGTTAAGTTTGTTTTTGGGAGAAATTCATCCCAACTACGGAACCCTTCATTGTGCGTGGTCCGACATGCACTTGGCCGGTTTTTTTTTTTTTTCGTTTTTAGTTTAGTGTTTATGAGTGGAAACTTTTGAATGCCTTTCCATATGGTTTAAGAACACTGTATAATTTAGCTGTAAGTTTCCCGAATAAAATAAATAAATAAAAATGATGTTTCCAAGTTCCTTTATTTATACTACTGTCATTATTATTTCAGGATCCAGAAGAATTTTTAAATGGTTTAGTAGCGCAGTTATTGCGAGCTGAGCCATTTCTGAAGTTGTCTTCGGGACAAGAAGCGTACTGTTATCAACTGTTTGTAGAGAAAGATGAACATGTTTCTTTACCCACCGTACAGCAGCTTCTGGAACAGTCGTTTACCACATCTGGTGTGAAATTAAGTGAGGTAGGATTTTAATAAACTAGAATTTATATAAAACAGTATTGAATATGAAGAGAAAATCCTAATATTACTTGATAATAAAAATTGTCCACTACCTTTACAGGTTCCAGCAGCTTTCATCATTCAAATGCCACGGTTTGGCAAGCAATACAAGTTATACCAAAGAGTATTGCCTTCTCCTCTTTTGGACGTCACTGATTTAATAGAGGGCTGTGAGTATTGTGATTGAATCCTTCCTACTAATATTATAAACGCGAAAGTTTGTAAGTATGGATGGATGTTTCTTTGTTTGTTACTCTTTCACGAAAAACGGCTGAACCAATTTTGATTAAATGTTGTATCGAGGTAGCTGACACCCTGGATTAACATATAGGCTACTTTTTGTACCTATATTCCCACGGGATCGAGACTTACGCGGGTGAAACCGCGGGGCGCAGCTAGTAGTCAATAATCCGATTAGTTTGAATTAGGTTTTTCAATGTAAGCAAGAAAGCATATACGTATAGTTAGCCGCCGCTTATTCCTTGGGATTTGGGAAACAAAGTTTCGCAACATTTTTTTCTGTCGCGGAAAATATGTTGCTGGCAACATTTAATTTAGAAATGTTGCTTGCAACATACTAACGTTCCGCATTCATAGTAAAATTTAATTTCATAGTACAGTCATTTCCCCTCTTCTTCGTTGTGAGAGGGATCAGGTAATGCAGAGCACTGACCGTACTATTCTAAAGTCCCTTGACTTCGAAGCGGTAGAAAATCTACTACGAAGTGGTGACTTAACCTACATAATTACCTGTCTACTGTTCCCTAAGTGCAACTTCGTGCCGCTGGCATGGGTGAATTTAGAATTGGCAATATTCATTTTCGTGGTTTCATAGTTTTTGTGATGGGACAGTGATCAGGACTAAGTTAGTACCTCTTCCTAACACATAATTCAAGCATGCAAACACTCACACTATACAATACTGTGTGTATTGTATATACACTGTAATAGATTAATTTAGTACTTAGTCTATGGTTCAAGCAATAATGTAAGTTGTCTGTGGTACGCCATCTCTTGTCTCTGCATCCTGGAAGAGTAGCAATGTCGGTAGCTTACCTATTAAAATAAAAGTGATTATCATAATACAGAAGTCCTTTTAGTAATACATATTAACACACACACACAAATACATAACAAACATACATTCGCGCTAAAGAAGAAGTAGGTCATATAAATGTTTGTTCCGTGCGGGAATCCCCCCGCCTCCTCGCGTCTCCTTTCTCTTTCCTAATTGTTGCTGTGCCCGACAGGGTCCATATTGATCTTTTACTTTTTTATACCATCTATTTATACATATGGAATGCAATAAAGAATTGAGAATTGAATCGAACCCGCGACACGCAGCGCAGCAGTCAATCGCTTAACCACTGCGCCAACCGTGCCGTCAATGCCGTTGTGCTGGCAATTTGTTGTCTTATAACAAAAAAACTTGTCTTTTTATTAAGAGGACACTGGCTCCTGCACACAGTTATAATTAGCGCAGGAGTCAGAGAATTCTAACATTTGTTGACTTACGTATTTTATGTCAATAAATAATGTTTGTATTTGTATTTTGTGTAGTGCCTCGGCAGTGCACGGTGTGCGGCTCGCTGGCGCGCTGGGAGTGCGGCGCGTGCGCCGGCGCGGCGCTGGAGGCGGGCGCGCTGTGCGACAACTGTCGCCGCATCGCGCACGCCACGCGCCCGCACCATAAGGTAATGTGCATGTGCATACACCACTAACCAGAAAACTGCTGCCTATATTTACAGGGTAATTGTTAATTAGGTGCATTCCTTGAAATGGGTGATACTAGATCTAGTTTGCAACATTTTTGATAACGATATCTTGTGGTCCAAATTGGATTGTTTTGGAACTATTGAACTTTTTAAGTTTTTTAGGAAATTTCCCACGTTTCGGCGATAAACTGCTGTGAGAAATCGTCTCCGCTTTGGACGTTAAACTGATAATTTTCTGATAGCTTATGAACGAATGCATCCCTGGAAAACCAACTGTTGTTAACAGTATGTGATGTTGGCTGATTGACTTAATGCGACTGGTCCTGGTCAATCAAATCAGGCGAGATCTGTCTCTATTAGGTGTATTTTTATAAGACTACCCAAAAAAGGAGTGTAATTTTTTCAGGGTTCATGTATGTATACCTATGCTTTCAGACAGTAAAAGCAGTAACTTTCTTCCGTCGTAGTTTCATCGTTCAATCAGTGACCTGCATAACCATAACGGAACAACCAGACGTATGGAAGAGGGGTCGCCCTCTTCCATTGCCTGAAACAACTTTTGTTTATAGTCGTTAGGGGTGTTTTTTTACAGAGACTGTGCCCTCTGTGGCACGTGCGACGCTTTCAAATCGGAAAACAGCAACGCTACTTGTCGAGTAGGTATTGTCGTGCGCACCTCTGTACACCCGCGAATATAAATACCAGCCACTTTTAATATGCTGCCTAGCTGTTTTTTTATGATTATCTCTCTACAATTTTTTTTTATAAAACTGCCCCACACTAGGTATTTCTCCTGTGTGTGTGCGTTTACAAACATTTAAACTCACATACACAAACAGCCAGACCCGGAACAACTACAAATATTTGTTCCGTGCGGGAACCAAACCCGCGACACGCAGCGCAGCAGTCAATCGCTTAACAACTGCGCCAACCGTGCCGTCAAACAACAATAACTGGTAATAATATTTTTTCAGGCCACACCGCTTACTGTGTGCGAGGAGTTTGCTAACATTCTGGAATCCTGTCCTGTTCCACGAGTGTATATGGAACTGTTTGCAGTCCTGTGCATTGAGACAAGTCACTACGTGGCCTTCGTCAAGGCAGGGGTCGGCCATGACGCGCCCTGGTGCTTCTTTGATTCTATGGCTGATAGAAAAGGTAAATTCGTTATTAGTATTCAATCATTCATCATCATTTCAGCCGAAAGACGGCCACTACTGGAATAGGCCTGCCCCAATATTTGGGGGGGGGGGGGGGTGTTGCCGTAATCGCCACGCTTGGCAGGCGGGCGGCTTGGCAGGGGGCGGGGATTGGTTATTTACTATTACTGAATTCGAATTAATTAAAGACTTTTCTGATTCTAGGTGATTGTATTTTACAGTAAAATAAGACTTGCCTTGACTTGGAATAACATAGTATAAATATATATGGTGAGAAGCGGCTATTCGAAAACTGTCGGTCTCGCTTCATTATGGTACTGTAACATTAGCTTAATTTCCGAAGCTGATTGAAAACGCCTTTGCTCTCTCTTCAGGAGTACTAGTTGAATTATTTGAAGCTAAAAAAGCTTAAACTTCCTTGCCGACGACTACGAATACACCAAATTTGCATGCCCGCTTAAGTACTGACCACCTTTACCTTACCGAGAACCGCGCAGCGCTTCCTGCTTAAAAAAAATAATTGATCCACTTTTTTCTATCTATATCGTCTAAAGGCACTATACAAGGCACGCCATATATCACAAGATTCCTTATAAAATGACCTATCTACTGAAGCATTATACTAACTGTATTTATTCCCGCTGAAAATATATTTCAGTGTAATTGGGATTGTCGTTTTCAATTAAAAACTGTTTTACAAGTTCAATTACTCGAGAGTTCTGAATCGATTCCCAAGTTACACGAGGAAACCTCAGGCCGATCTATTATCTTAATCTAGTATTTACCTACACTAAACTTTACATCTATATTTTTCAGCACGTGCCCTTGATTAAATGCCAGTTGCCAAAACCATATTTACAAAAATAACGAACTTGTAATTTTACAACATAATAAACTCAATTAAATAGTATTTTCTGAAGGACTAGATATCTGAAAGTTAGGTCCAGGGCTAGATGTCGCTCTAGGGTACCTAGACGCACTAAAAACACTATAAATTAAGGATTCACTTTACTTTAGATGTACATAATACTATTCTATTCTTTATAGCCGACTTAATTGAGATTATAAATACTTGTACTTACGATTTATCCCATAAATGAGCTAATATGTGGGCGTCCAAGCAAAAAGGGTCCGGTTCTCGGCATTTAGTTTCCGAGATATACGCAGATTGTAAAGTTGGGTGAAAAAATTGTATTTCGTGATTTTATTTGATTATTAATTAATGATCAATTATCTACAAGTTCATACAGTAAATGACTTTAAATTATGTTTCAAAGTACCAGATATTTTAAGAGAAAAGTTTAGTAAACAGGTACCAGTCGAATTTGAAAATGCTTTTTTTTTCAAATAAAGCTTTTTCAGAGTTACAACTTCAAATGTCTGATAAAAAAAATGTGCCAGTTTTTGAATATTTTTTTAATCCTTATTATCAATAGACTGTCCTAGATACCGAATCTAGTCTTAACTCAATACCCCACTACTGGAGTTTTACATCCGTAAGACGTCCTCTTAACATAAGGTCCAGTTGAAAACCAGCGTCAGGCACTAGTTGTCTGGCATTAATGCTGTACTGGGCCTATTTGGCGCAGCCAAAAACAGAACAACAGCAACAAAAAACAGAACAACAGCAACAAAAAACAGAACAACAGCAACAAAAAACAGAACAACAGCAACAAAAAACAGAACAACAGCAACAAAAAACAGAACAACAGCAACAAAAAACAGAACAACAGCAACAAAAAACAGAACAACAGCAACAAAAAACAGAACAAATGCTTAAAATAGTATTGAGTGCCTCACGCACTCAATACTATTTTAAGCATTTGTCCTGTTTTTTGTTTTTTGTGTGAATATTGTGTGCCTTCCTGTGTCAAATAAATTTATTTTCTTTCTTTCTTTCACATAAAAAAACACTAAATTTAAACTGGTGACGCATCGTCGCGAAAATTTCAACTTCAACAGTCTTGGTGAATATTAAGCGCTAACAGCAATGATGACTGGTGGTTGTGATTTTAGGCGAACGCAACGGGTACAACATCCCGGAGATCGTGTGCATCTCGGAGCTGGGCGCGTGGCTGAGCGAGGAGGGCGCGCGCGGCCTGCACGCGGCCGCGCAGGACCGCGCGCTGCCCGCGCACGCTAAGCGCCTGCTCTCCGACGCCTACATGTGCTTCTACCGCAGCCCCGACGTCGCCATGTACCGATAGCTCGCTGATATAAGCTGTTTGTAAATTGACTGTTTAAGTAATGTGACAAACCTGCTGTAAATTACGTCGCGTTATTCGGCGCAGAAATTTACGGTTTGACGTATTCATTGGCCATGACGAAAATTACGCGGCGAAATGCAAAGGCTGAAGTTCCACCCGACCGTTTACGCCTACGCTGAAATGCCGTCAATAAATAAATTATCCGCCTAATGTGTTGCTGGTTATTAAAGGCATAGCAGGCGTAAGCACGCGGAACCTTCGTCACGTAATTTCGGCAGGCGTAACATAACATTCAAAATAGCTATTTAAAACTTGATAAAGGTTATGAGACTATTGAATTTTTTTATATGGATCGTGCTGATGTAATCCTAAAAGGTTATTTATTTTAAAGATTTCAGGACTAAAAAGCACTAAATAATTCCCAGCACCCTAATTCCGTAACACACCTTCAATCACAATCCGAGAGTTTTGAAGGATATTGCTAATCCGTTGCTTCATAGGTTTGAAAAATTCGTCTGCTCAACAACGTAAATAACGGACAATGGACGTGGGTGAACTGTCAAAATTAAACGTATTGCCATCAATTGTCATTTTATGTGTGTTACGCCATTACCCCGCTGATCTATACTGATAATAAAATGAATGCGAATGTAACTCGTCTGTCTGTTACCTTTTCACTCTTTTACTCATAAAAAAATCCAAATAGGTTTAGCAGTATTCGTTTATTTACAAATTCGCATTTAGGGATTGGGCCAAATTTTTCCTATTCCCTAAAAATATACAGAAAAAACGGCCTCGAAGTATGTTTTAAAGAAGAATAATTGGCACAGCTTATCAAATTAAAACTATACTGAAACGTAGATAGTTTACACTAAAATAAAAAATCTTAAATAATTCCCAATTTTTTATACAGTAGGGACCAACGTAGAAGACGTAGGACGGATTATGAATGAAAATCAAAACTGGTTATTGTTTTTAACCGACTTCTAAAAAAGGAGGTTACTCAATTCGACCGTATATATGCTTTTTTTTAACCGACTTCTAAAAAAGGAGGAGGTTCTCAATTCGGATGTTTGTATTTTTTTTTTTTTATGTTTGTTCGCGCATAACTCCATCGCTTGCCAACCGATTTGAAAAATTCTTTTTTTGTTGGAAAGGGTATATTTCCCAAATGGTCCCATGAAAATTTTATCGAAATCGGACAAGCGGTTTTTGAAAAATCAACAAAAATCTAAAAATGTGTCTACATTGTCTACAATGTTGTTTAGTTTTTTTTTGGAAGACTGTTATTTTTTTTTTGTAAAGTTTTTTATTTTATGTTTGTTCGCGCCTAACTTCTTCGTTTATGAAGCGATTTTAGTGATTCTTTTTTTGTTGGAAAGTGTATACTCCCGAGGTGGTCCCATTACCACAAAATTAGAATCTGATGAAGGGATCCCATGGAAATCGAGGGGAACCCTCAAATTTTATAGGCAAACCTATAGCGGTTTGGATATTTTTTATAGGAGCTCGTGCATTTGCTCTCGGAAAGCACCATTTGGTGAAGTGGAACTGATGATGGAGACCACAGATGGCCACCGGAACAATATGATAATAAGTATTTAACGGTTTGCGACTCAATTAGGTACGTTAATGTGGTTGCTAATCAATTTATGCCTATCACTATGCATATGGTGAGTGGCAGTTCTCCTGGTTCTCACCAGGAGAACTCCTCAACAATCAACGTCCCAGCATCGGGAAAAGCAATATTTTGTAAAAGGTGACGAGTAGTTAACTTTAGGCTATTGTAAATTAGATAAATTAAAAACTGACCCACTAAAAAGGGAAAAATAAAAAACTTTTTACAAAAAAATAACCCATTTTTTTTTTGTAAAAAGAGTTTTATAAATAATAACGCTTTTCGATATAAATTAATCGAAAACAAAATAGATTAATTCATTTAGGTCGATTGGCTGAATAAGGGCCAAAACACATACACACGATACGACGTCGCGCGTCGCATCATGGCACGTTGCGACCGGCTTTGTTACTTAACAATTTTTTATTGATAACTATCTACTATTTTCGTGTCCCATTTACACCTAAAACGAGTTGTAAAGACTAGTTATCAATAAAAAAATTGTTATTTAAACATTGTAACAATTGAAAACTTTGAACTGACAGATTATGCTTCCATACAGAAATTCTTAGTTTGCAATAGTTACGTTTTATCCTATAGCTGTCCTAGTTTTATCTTAGTAACACGTCTACATACTACAATCGCGAGCAATAAACTGGAATCACTTCATCGCGCGTTGCTCAAGACAATTTTTTACAATTTCTATGCAATGAGCTGTGGATTGTGGTATATCACCTGAAAGGTAGCTTTTAGGTTAGCTTTCAAATGATATCAAAAAGATTTAAAATTAATTAAATTTTCTACCTAAATTTTGATAATTATTGCAGTAGGTCGAAGTTGTGGACGTGTAAATGAATAGGAAGTAATATGAAAAGATAAAAAAAATATTTACAATTTATGTTATTTACCCCTTAATATTTTGTGTTATTTATTTATTTAACACTTTGCACACTGCACACAAAATGTACAGAGGCGGACTTAATGCCATAGGCCCCTGGCCCTAAGACTGCCTATAAACGATTTTTCATTGACCGAATGAGTTTCCTGATGGAATCCCGTGGGATTTCCTGCCACTCTACGACTAAAGCAGTTTTCAGGTCTTCTATTGACGCTGGAGCTGGACATGTTCCTCGTACCCGCATTTTCAGCTTGTCCCATACATATTCAAACGGATTAAATCAGGTCTGAGGGCTGGCCAGTGTAGTGTGGGTGTCCCGACTTCTATAAGGTACTGTCTAGTCACTGCAGCAGCGGGCATTATCGTGCATTAGCTAGAAATGTTCGCCAATAAACCCAGCGTAGGGGAGCACATGGCCTAGCAGAATGTCGTTGATGTATCTTTATGCGGTTAGCCCCCCTCCCCGACCTACACCAGGTACGAATATCAACTCCGTTTTTGCTTAAATAGATATCCCCGCCCACATCATACAGGACCCACCCCCGTATGCCACTGTTTCCGCAAATTGCGAATTGTGCGAATCACTCCACTCACTGTCGACGGTCGCTACCATGCAGGCACGTCCTGGATTCGTCCGAGAACAGGACTCGCCTCCATTGCTCGATATCTCAATCTAAATGATCGCAAGCAAACTGAAGCCTAGTTTGTCGGTGGGCTGGAGAAAATTTAGATCCCGTGGCTTGCCTTTTCGGGGTCAAGTTCCCTTCTTTGAGTCTTCGCCACACTGTCCACTCGCTGACAGCCCTCCCTCGAACCACGCCGGTCAGTTGTCGATTTCGGAGAGAAGAGGTGACAATCGGTCATCTCTCACCGAAGTGCATCGCTGTCGTCCAGATCCTGGTCTCTGGATTAAGTTTCCAGTCTCTCTGAACCTCTTGTATACCTTCGAGACACAAGACTGGCTCAAATGAAGCTGTTGAGCGATAGCACGCTGAGACAATCCTTGCTGGATTAGGATGCCGACTTGAGCGGCTTCTATTGATGAGTTTTCTATTTTCTTTTAGCTTCAGTATTCCCAGTGACGTGAAATATTGGACTGATGATCAATTTTCATAAACGCCCCCTTTTTATAGGGTTTCAGGACTACCAAACAATATGGTGAATTGTTTTAAAAATAGATTTTTTGTGATTTACGTTCCATGACACAAGGTAAATAATCTTTGGTTATGATGTTGAAATAGGTAGAAAGCTTTCAAATGATATGCCACAATCCATAGTTTTTGTTTCGAGCATCGGACAATGAAGTGATTCCAGTTTACTGCTCGCGAGTGTATATAAAGGGGATTTTTGAGATTGTATTTTTTATTCTGGAATTCCCTGTAATTTTAACAATAGGTAGTTATTTTGTTTATGGGAGTACCTAGTTTTATTTTGTAAAAAAACGACAGTTACAGAAAATACCACAGAAAACATTTTGAAACAGGGCCTTTTTAGAACTAGCTACGCCACTGCAAAAGAAAGCCAAGATTCGAGATGGTTTTGAATTATTCTTTTAAATAAATAAATTGAATAAAAGATAGATCGAATTTTATTATACACTATAACTGTAACAAAAATACATACTTGCATAATGCTTATACAATACGGTGCTATTGCTCACCAGACACCCTAGCATTTATGTGGTAGAACCAAGCGATTGTTGCTAATAATGATCAAATCTTGCAGTTAGCAGAAAATATGGTGATTAAATACCTACTTATTTAGAGCGACAAAAATAACTTTTATATTAGTTGTACTTATTTTAAGATAACATTTGTTAAAAAAAAAAACATGTTACTTTTACTATCTACATTATGACGAGATTCGTTTATGATCTTTTGTTAATTTCAATAGGTATTATTATTATTATAAGTAATATCACAGATCTTCACGGTTATATGGCGTTGGGGATTTGCAATCGCAAGCATTCTTAAGCTGTTCTACGTGGGTCATGCCTTCTTCTATATTCACTTCGCTTTTTACAACTTTACTCCATTCCTGAAAAAAAAAACAATTTATTGTGAACTTGATCTCAACCAGCAGTCGTGCTCAATACTTAAACAATCATTCGTAATTAAATTGAATGATTGATTATTTTATTTTCAAGTAACGACCTTGTGTTCGGCAGTTTATTCAAATCCTTGTTCCAACACATGTTTATTCACTTATCTGAGTACCTGAAGCGGCCGACAATCTCACAGGTTCAACCTATGAGGTTGTCGGCAGCTAAGAGCGGGTATAAACCTCACGAAATAGGCAAGACCAACTTAATTATATAAATTGTATGAGGCAATAAAGCTAATAAGGCAAAAACATAAAATAATAAAATGTCTTCGATAGAAAATCATCACAAAGTTATGTCTAATTTAATGCTTGATTTCTTTTTATCATGTAAGATTAATATAGGTACTTATTACACACATAAAATATAAATAAAATAAATTCTCAAATGATGGTGAAAACCGCATCAACATCCGTTGCGTAGATTAGAAGAACAATGCGGTCACACAGACATACAGGAAAAGCGACTTTAATTTATAATGTGATATTAATTTTAGATTATGTCGAAAAGTAAGATAATAACAAGGATAATGTTGGTTAAACGTGGTAATATATTAGGTACAGTGGATCAGCACCCTAATTGCGTAACACAGTTTGAATCGGAATTATTTTGAAGTATATATTGCTAATCCATTGCTTCATATGTTAGAAAAATTTGTCTGCTCAACAAAGTAAATAACGCAATTAATTTTGTTGAACTGTCAAATTGAAACAGATTCCTACTGATAGTGTGTTACGCAATTAGCCCGCAGTTCCATGATGAAAAAAACAAGATCTTACTGACGTTTGCGAAAATTTAAATTATGGCTCTATGTAGGTGAGATCACAGCAATATGAAAATAAATAACAGTAACAGCAGTATTAAAAAAAACGGTATAGTGCGGCATACGGCGTGTTTTCCTGCTGACTGTACATTTTTTCCAAAATCTGTGAAGGCAGATCAAAATTTCTCAAAAAGTTAAGGAAAGTCTCTTAAGACCGTTTTCCTGTAGCTACAACGGTTAAGAGAGCTGCCCTTACTGCCCCATCTCAAAAATCCACCCTGTATACAACATTAGTTTTTGTTTATACGAGGGCTGCACTAAAAGTATCGGGAATGGAATATTTCCACTGTTCCTGTCATATTAAAATCTTTTTAATTGAAAACTCCTTGGTTTTAAAAATCGAATACCATTTATTTATTTAAAAAAAGATTCTCGGTCTTGTCACAAGGTTTTGTCAAACTTGTTTAGTCGTTGAGAAAATGGAATTGACTCGAGAAAATTCAAGAGCGATGATTTATGACTTTCGAAGTGGTTTAACACAAAAACAGTGTGTTGACCGGATGATTTCTGCATTTGGTGATGAAGCCCCATCCAAAACCACAATTTATCGCTGGTTTGCTGAATTTCAACGTGGACGTGTCAAGCTCAGTGATGGTCCCCGTCAAGGTCGTCCAAAAACTGCAGTCACCCAAGAAAACGTTGATGCTGTGCGTAAGCTGATTGAGGAAGATCGACATGTGACATACCGCGAAATTCAGGCAACTTTAGACATTGGCATGAGTCAAATACAAATAATCTTGCATGAACAATTAGGTGTAAAAAAGTTGTTTTCCCGATGGATACCGCATTCGCTCTGTGAAGAGCAAAAAGCGGCTCGCGTTACTTGGTGCGTCAGAACTCTCGAAAGATTCCACACAGGATCCTCAAATGCTGTATACAACATTGTATCAGGTGACGGATCCTGGATATACGCGTACGAACCCGAAACAAAAAACCAGTCACGAGTTTGGGTGTTCGAAAATGAGTTAAAGCCAACAAAAATTGTTCGTTCACGGAGTGTTGCAAAAAAAATGGTGGCCACGTTTGTCTCCAAAACCGGCCATGTTACGACTATTCCTCTTGAGGGACAAAGAACGTTTAATGCAGAATGGTATGCTAGCATTTGTTTGCCACAGGTCGTTTCTGAACTCCGTAAAGAGAACTGCAACCGCCGCATCATCCTCCATCACGACAATGCGAGTTCTCACACCGCGCACAGAACAAAAGAGTTTTTAGAGCAAGAAAACATAGAATTATTAGACCATCCGCAATAAATACATTTTTAAATAGTAATGTTGTATCACTTCCTTGATTCCCGAAATTTTCAGTGCCGCCCTCGTACTAAACCCGAAAAGGGGTCATTGTAATCATCATTTTGAAAAAAAAATTCTATGGGATCCTTGAAATCGCGAAATAAAAATCCGCTGTTCCATACATTTTGTCGATTTAAGTGAACACAAATGTAGGGAACAGCTGTTTTTTTTTTTGCTATTTCAAGGTTGGTCCCATAGATTTTTTTTTTCAAAATGATGAGTACAATGGCCCCTTTTCGGGTTTAGTATAAACAAAAACTAATGTTGTATATGAATAACGTAGGTAAAAAAAAAAAGGAGGTCCAGTTGAAAACCAGCGTCAACACTAATTTGCTGAACTTTGTCTATTCGACGCAGCCGTGAAACACAATTTTTTTGTTGTTTTTAGAATTAAGTCCCTGAGAAGTTTTCCAGAAACCAGTCATAATAGTTTAGTTACTTAGCTAGACTAATTTAAATTTAGAATTTGTCGTTAGTTCGTTACCTACTTATGGAGAGGAACCGGCAAAAAAACTCCATAGTTACGTGTTCGCTGCTAAAACGTATGTTGATGCATTTTTTACCTCTAGCGAATATGAGGCCGGGTCTTAATTTAAGCGATCGTCGCGGGAATACATGACGTCTTTCGGGGAACACGAAGGCATCGTCGCGCCTTTAGGTTATCCGAACAAGAGTTGGCAGATGATTGTGACGATAGCGTATTCGTGCTTCGCGACGATCGCTTATATTAATTAGGAAATGGGGTAATGTATGGGTAAATATTTATGATAATATTAACATACCCAAAATAATGCCGCATGATAACAAATAACATGCTGCGGCAATAAGTGTTCATTTCCGAAATTCTTTGCATTCATCGCAATTTGTTGTGCCTTCTGATCGTTTTCCCGCGCCCATTTCACACGATCGACTAAATCGGACAAATCTCGTTTTACGGGTATAAAATGTTCCCAAGCGGTGAGTTGCTTGTAAAAATGTTCGTGATAAGGGGAATTCTGTTTAAGAACCAAGCCTCCACCAGCTAACAGGTACGGCATACGATACGCGGCGACCGTACCATCAACATTGATTTGATATTTAAACTGAAAAACACAACACACTGTTAAGGTCCTCACTCCTCGTAAAATGTAACTAATAACTTAATTTTAAAAATTGTCTTTTGAAATAGAAGCTGTTCTGGATATACCTGAACAGGCCTTCGTCATCATCAGCCTACAGCAGTCCACTGCTGGACGTGGCCTCTCCAATCACATGCCATTTATCTCGATCCCTCCAGAGACTCCGAAGCATGGCCCTTTCCATAGCTCGCTGAGCGACCTTGAACTTGAGGACCAGCCGTACCGTGAGTGTCTAGTAAGGGCTTGTATACAGTATAACATTTATAACAGTTAGGTAGTCACTGGTTTTAAACGAAAATAAAAAACACTTACGTCGAAAAATTTAAAGAATGATATATGCGGCAGTTTTGGTCCATATTGAGCCTCTTTATCTCTAAAGAAAAAGAAATTCGTAAGAGAAACGTTAAACAAGTCTGGATTGGCGCGTGCGATATCAACAAGTTTCAAACGTTCAGCACGCGAATCCCGACCACGCCAAATAGCTCGCGGGTCGCGCTCTTCCCATGCAAGTTCTGCACCACTTTGAACCGATAATGTATCTAAAGTCACTCTGTAATCATAGAAAAACAATATTAGTCATCATCATATAAATACATGCATAAACATAAATTTTAGTATGTGGATATTATTAATACCAACTTATTAATTACTGATCAAAGTATTGCGCCTCGTCTAAGTTAAATAGTAAATGGTATTATTACATATTTAACTATAGCCCGCGATTAGTTTTTCTCCTAGTAACTAAGCCAAAGGACTACAATCTTTTCACCCGAACCCCCAACCCTATTTTCCCTTTGCACCGCGACTGGGGTGGATTTCTGAAGAAAAATATTTTTTTGCATTTCCCAACATACATCATAACATAATAAACGGCTCCATCCTTCCTGGTTTTAAAACAAAAAGACATCGGTGTACTGTTTGAATACGGAACCCGTTACTAACATGATGTTCAGAAAACTTATTATGTATTGGAGCTTCTGCACACTGGTGACAAATAAAATATACAGTAGCGAAATATAATAATACTATAATAAAGATTTATTGTTAAAATTAGGCCCAGAGTACATGGCAACATGATTGCCCTAATTTTACTTTATGGTGTTTTTTTACTTTATGATTATTTATAACAGTTTTTCAGTTAAACGAAGCAAGCAGTAAACCTTGAGTATCCTATTCCCAGGGGTTTTCGAAAAATCAAAAAACATTCATTTATTCTTTTTGTTTTGTCGATTTTTCCAAACAAACTTACTACTCCCTGAACCCCTTCTTTGGGGGGTTTAAAGGTTTGAAAAATAATAATGTCAAACTTTATTAGTTACTTAAGAGTGTGCCAAGTTTCATGTTTAATAATCCAAGGAATACAAAGGAAATAACCTCTTTTCACACTCATTTATGAAACGGCATCGATTGACTGATTTTTCACAGACAGAAATATTTTATGGCAAAAATATGGATCGAAGTCAGTTTCAAAGTAAGATACCTACATGAAATAAAATATCAAAGTTTTTGGTTTGAAATAAACAACCTGTAAAGGGATTAAAAGTGGCGTTGAAATTTTTAATTGAAAGCCGGAATAAGAAATTCATGCTATGAAGTCGCGCGCAAAATTCTAGTAAAAGTACATTTATAAACAAAGAAATAGACGAAGATATAATTAATGTCAAAATGATTTAGTGCTTTACCTTCCCATATTTTCTAAAGTAGACTCTGTCAAATCATATGTTGGCATTACAATGTCATAAGTTTCATCACTGCCACACCATGAAAAAACAGGTAATGGTTTGTCACGGTTGTTAACCAAGGGCCAATCACCAAGATTAATTATCAGTTCCATATCCGGTAGTTTTACTTTCCGCATTAAAGATAATAAAATATTATCGGAAAACATATTAAAACCAACATGTTTCCCATAACAATTACGATACATTTCGTTTTGTTTTATGGCATAGTGGCAAAAACTGGTGCTTTCCGGCTGATGATACTTTTGTATTATCTTTTGTACTTGCTCTTTCATATCTAAATTATGAAATGGCCTAAGATCTTTCGTAATTTGTTCATATGTTTGCATGCACCCATAATTATGGAACCATTTTTCAAACTCTTCTTCTGGACAATCACACTGATCCGGATAAATTGGGCCTGCAAAAAATTGTATTTGTGTTATTTTCATATTAATAAATAATAGGTATAAGTACTTAAAACTGGTGTACCTACATTGACTGTATTAGTATTATTAGTTGAGGTTACAGTACACGTATAAGCTCTGCACAGTATCGGCACCACCTCACCTGATCGGCACGTCGCGCGTCGCCCGCGTCGTCGTCCACCAGGCGTCAACTATTGACGCAAGCGGGTGGTCAGCCCGCCGCCGTAAGCTCGGCAACTGATGTCTACAAGATGATACCTAGCCGAGGCGATGCCGTTAAAATGCTTTTAAGTGTGCGTTGCAGTATGGAGTTTCATAGAAATAATCCTGAAAGGCTTGAGTTTAGGCGATGCTGACCCTGTGCAGTGCTTAGAACTGTGCGTTGACCTTTAATCACATAACATAACTTGAATTCAGAATTTAAGTTTGGAACCACAAACTATAGTCATCAATCAAGTCATACATAACAAAGCTCAAATTCAATTGCAATCAAATTTTTTGGACCTTTTAATACAAATGATCACTCATCTAAGATAATAAAATATTTATAGAATAGAATAGAAACTTTATTTTCAGACACATAGTCCATAAATTACAAAACATTACAATATAAAAACACAAAACACATCAAATAAAATAAACACAAATATAAATAAAATTATTTAAGGCACTGGAATGACGCTCTGAGTCGTTATCCAATGCCACATTATGGGGCTGTCCATCCTGCTGGCCACAGTAGCCAAAAGACTGTATTATTATTCTAATATTTATACTATTGCCATCGACTAGAAAATATCACTCAAAATTCAACTGAGTCGTGTCATGCTACACACATGTTCGGTTCGGCACATTCGATTTGGCAGTATTTGTTGAACAACAAGCCGAAGCAATTACTACACATAGGTATTTGGCTCGTTCCGATCGGCAAACTTCGTCCAGCATCTACCCTCGGTGAATCATGTTCAGGTCGGCTCAGGGTTCGGCTTGATCCCGAACATAAAGTTTACATATTTTATATTCGATTAGGCCGTCCGGCTTTGAAGAATCAAGCTTAACCGAACATGTGAGACCCCTAAGACTACATGTAGCCCTGGAAAATAATAATTTGTCTGCGAAAAAATCCTTGTGAAGATTTATTTAGACATTACAAATACTGTGAGAAAGTCCATAGCAAAACCGTGCCCGAAAAAAACAAAATTACTGACAGAAGTCCCAAAAATCAGTGTTTTGCTAATATTTCGTAAAATATTAATTTTCTGTGTGTAACAGGGGCGACGCCTTCATACAACCCCATTCCTACCGGCTTCCCCTCGGAGCAACGACTAGTAGAGTTTACTATTACTAAATAATATACATATACATTGTCACATTACAAGCATTTGATAAGTAAATCATAAGATAAACAACGAACGCGTCATCATTTCAGCCGGAAGACGTCTTCTGCTGGACATAGGCCTCCCCTAATATTTGGGGGGGGGGGGGGTTGCAATAATTGCCACGCTTAGCAGGCGGGTTGGCGATCGCAGTTTGGTGTTAAAATGCATAGAGAACGCTGCTGGGCATTCTCTAGTAAGTCCCTTAGTCGCCTTTTACGACACCCGCGGGAAGAAATAGGGAGGTGCTATTCTTTACGTCCGACACCACACGGAACAACGAAACAACACATACCTATCTATAATCTATCCTAAATCGTGAACGCAGTTAACATTTTTTGTTTTAACTAAGAATTCCGACGAATTAAGATGGCGTTAAATTAATAAAAGTAAAGGAATGACTAAAAAAATGTTTGAGTTAATCAATTATATATATATAGATAGTGTTATTTTGAGTTTATGTGAACTGAACAATTTTTTTCTTCGGCTTCCCTTTAATGTAAGTTGTAGCTTCGCTACTGGTGTGTAATCCTTACTTAATTTTGAACAAAATATATCATAGCAAGATTTAGGTACAGACGGCTACACATCAAGCTATACATTTCATGTATAAGCTGATCTCGCATTGTATAGGACTTCCGTACAATGAGAGGTCAGTGTAATAGTATACTGGAAATGTATAGCTTGATATGTAGCCTTGTGTACGTGGGATCAATATTTCTCGAGATAAACGGCTGAGAAAAGTTGAGAGTAAAGATTCTTTTGTTTCCGCACCACGTTTAGAATAGAATAGAAGTCGTGTTATTCTTTGCTTGATATCGTAGGCCTAGCAAATTAATTAAAAATGGTTTTTGAGACCTTTAATAGCTATTTTTATCTTCGCACATTCTTTCTTTAGGGACTTTTCACACTGCATTGCTACCATCGTAATAAACATCATTCCAGTGAAAAACTGTCTAAGTATTTTTTTCGTAGATTTGGTACAGGGAAAACATATTAGAGATTTATTTATATATTCATATTCATTTATTGCATTTCATGTTGTTTACAGGTTGTTACATTATGATAGTTCCAAACAATGAACCCTGCTAGGGCACAGCAATGTATAGGCGACAGGTTTTAATTAATTTAACCTGCTATCATTATTCATTATTGATACAATTTGTTGATATAGATTAATTTAAAAATTATTAATTATTATTATACATTATGTCATTCTTACAAACTAAATAAATAAATTATCATTTTCTGACTGATGTCTTGTACAGTACCTAGTTATGTATGAGTAATGTGTTCGAGTCGATAGTAATTTATTTATTTCTCAGTTAAAAATTCTTTTAGGCTATAATATGATTTTAAGTTTAAGTAGTTTTGTAGGTCATTTTTGAATTTGTTGTCGTACTCTGTATCCTTAACTGAATTCGGGAGTTTATTATAGATTTTTAAAGATGCTTAATTGTTGCAAAGTGCTCATACGTCCTAAAAGTAATACGTCGAATTACAAGGCACTTTATATGTAGGTACAT
Organism: Tiliacea aurago; assembly: GCA_948098905.1. Taxonomy (NCBI): domain Eukaryota; kingdom Metazoa; phylum Arthropoda; class Insecta; order Lepidoptera; family Noctuidae; genus Tiliacea; species Tiliacea aurago. The sequence goes on along the minus strand of OX402581.1, from coordinate 19,623,158 downwards.
CTGGTAGATAGATACTCAGACCTAATAAAAACCAAGACATAGCGCTGCGATCAATAGAATGAAGAATGCCAAAACTACACCTCGCTCTGTGCAGACACTCTTGCACACACATATTTACAACCAAACTACACCTCACCGTGCACCGGAACACTCGCTAAGTGCACACATGTTTCAGCCTCACGTCACTGTTGACAGCGTCATGTATTGGTTTTTATTTAGTCTGAGAATAAGTAACAAAAAAACAAAATAAAAAATCAGGACCATGGCAGTCCATGTTTCTGTTGTTTTTTTCCTTAAATGCCTAAATACTGAAAAAAATATAAATTAGTTTAAGAAATTCAAAAAGTCTTATTACGCCAGACTGCAGAAAATATACCAACCTTTAAACTTATACGGTGACTTTCCCAAATGTTTTCCATCATAGTGCACACGAATAGACAAATCTAAGCATGTTTCATATATCTTATAGCGCACAATGAAAGTACCATCTTTCCTGTCTAATTTGTTAACCCAGGCACGACAATGTTTGCTTGTACTAGATTTACCATCTATTTCAACAACCAATTTTTTATTTATTTCCGGAGTATACCTGAAAACGATATTTTAATAATATAGTATTTATGTTTAAGGTATGTTCCTTTTAAGCTATTAAAAAATACCGGCCGAGTGGGTATCGGACCACGCACAGTGTAGGATTCCGTAGTTGGGATAAATATTTAGGTACCTACGAGCACAGTATTGATTTTATCGACCATAAAAATTAAGTTTTATTTCACAGTATTTTCTAAATCTATGAATAACAAGTTATTTCTGCGGTTGTAACGAAAATATCTCAAAAACTATTGAGCGAAAATATCACTACAACTATTGGCTTAATTCAGCAAAGTCGATTCTAAAATTTGGCGCATTTAATAAGGATTCCAAAATGGTATATCAATTGCAAGAATATTTGTTAAATTATGTAAATAAAAATTGTTTTTTAAAGAAACTTAGTTGTTAATTAATTTTCCTTACCTGTCTAAAATTATTTTTGGGTACCCCAATGCTTTCAGTATTCGGAAACATTATTTAGGATTACTTAGTAAAAAGAAATAAAAAAAAAAAGTTATTATTTGTAGCAACAGGAGTTAAAATACCGTCACAGAGAATAAGTAGATCTTCGCGATTTTTTAATAAATGCCCGTAAGTTTTAAAAATAGCAAAGTTTTTTTTTAAATATTTTTATGTTAACTATTATAACTTGTCCTAATACCCGATTCCGGTTTGACGTCGACTTCTGGGGCACCCTGTCTAAATATATTAATTTGAGACTCTCACAACAAGCCCTTTTCATTTGATATGTTGCACGGTACAGTTTGCATTTTTTTTTTAATTTTCTAATTTGCCCCAAAAGTGACCCTCATCTAAAAAAACCGGTCAAGAGCGAGTCGGACTCGCGCACCGAGCAGGGTTCCGTACGTATATTATGATGTTGATGATTTCTGAAAAACTGTGCTATTTAGAGACATCGTTTTATTTTTCCTGTAATCTTTACATAAACTTCTATCACATAGAATAATTTCAGATTTTTATCTATGCAAACTTCGGAGATAACGGGGGGGAACGGTATTTTTTTTTACATTTTTCATCAAAAGTCGGAAACTATGTTGCCTAAAAAAATAAGAATAAATGTTTGAGAATGTGCAAACAGCGCTCTTTCGTATACCCCACATGCCCTAGTAGCTCCACTTAAAATTTTTAAGTTCAGTCCCTTTTGCAAAGACATTATATATTTTTTTTTTAATTCTTTCTTTTTGCAAAATAGTTGGGCAAACGTCATCTAAAACTATTCAAAATTTCAAGTTGATAGCATTAGTAGTTCTTGAGATATTCAGGTGTGACAGACAGACAGACTTAGTCTCACCATAAGGGTTCCTTTTACCATTTTGGTACGGAACCCTAAAAAGGGCGCCGCGGTGCAGTTTGGCGGCACGGCGTGGCAAGGTATTTTAGGCGACGAATAAAAATTAAGAAAAACAAAACAAAATAAAGTTGAAATTTCAATGTTAACGGTCGTATGTACAAAAACAATACTGCGGTATGCTTGACATTGAAATTTGAACTTTATTTCCATACTATTAAGATATATTTTTATTCGTCGCCTAAAAATACCTTGCCATGCCGTTCCGCCAATGGACGCTGGGCCTTAATCTATACATACAGAATGGCCGCAACATTAACGTCCAAAAATAAAATTTAGGTCCCTCGTCTCGTGGGGTATCCGAATCACCCCGAATGTATGTCTCGCGACTTTTTTTTAAATTGGTCAGTTCGAAAATTCTCAAAAATTCAGAAAAAAAATCATAACTCAAAACCAACGAAAAGTCGCGGAACATGCATGTGGGTTCGTTCGTGGAACGTTCCGGCCAGCTGTAAAATAAAATCGTAAACTTCCTGTATAATAAAATCGTAAACCTTTCCGGCAAAAAAACGTACTGGAAGACGTGAGAAATAGAACAACAGATTGTAAAAAAAACTTTTTTTATATTTTGTCTGTCGGTTTGTTTGTGCGAGCATGACGTAAAAGCCACTCAATGGATTCAAAATCGTTTTACTGGAAGTTAAGAATAAGAAGCTTTAAGCTCAACACACACAGAACGCGGGTGCGGGTCGGGCACGGGACGGGCCTGGTTCAGGACGGCAGTACGGCGGCTGAATTCTGTGTATTTATATATTTTATTATATGAACGACACCACACGAAACGCGAACGCGGGTTGGGCACGCAGCGGATCGGTGGCGCGGACGGGAGCCGCACACGCGTTTCGTGTGGTGTCGTTCATATATACACAGATAATTCAGCCGCCGTACTGCCGTCCTGAACCGCTCCCGTCCCGCGCCCGATGCGCACCCGCTGCCTGTGTGTGTTGAGCTTTATTGTGAGTAATATTTAGCGTTTATTTCATCAAAATCAACCTACAGATTCAAAAATATTATTTATTTAAATGTAGGTACAAATCTCATAGTGCCATTTTATGTGTAAAAAAAGCGGATGGAGCTCCGGCGGGATCTCATAGCGACATGGAGAGTGCGATTGTCGCAACCCAGCGCTGGGCACGCCACAATTGTGGTGATAAGTCCCCTCTTTGACTCTTTGAGGAGTGGCTAGAGAGGCGCGACGGCGTCCTCACCTTCCGTCTGACGCAGGTCCTCATCGGACACGGTTGTTTCGGGAGGTTCCTGTTCAGGATAAAGCGGGAGAAAACGCCCGGGTGTCACCACTGTGTGGATCGCCCGGAGGACACGGTGGAGCATACGGTGGTGGTCTGCCCGGCTTGGGCGGAGGACCGCCGTGTCCTCACGGAGGCGATCTGCGGCGGGATCTCTCGCGTCCGGCCCTGGTTCTGGCCATGGATCGGAGCGAGAGTGCATGGGAGAGGCCGTCACCTCCTTCTGTGAAGCAGTAATGCTCGCGAAAGAGGCGGACGCGTGAGAGAGAGAGGCAAAATTCGCGCCCTCACGCCCCTTGTCGCTGCAGGAGACGCCCCGGGCGTCGGGAGTCGCAGGCCTCTTCCCGGCCACCGTAGGCGCGGGCTTGCGGACCGATAAGGACCAGGCCCGGGTCGACGGCGCGTTGTGTTCCACGCGCGCCTCAAAGACATGTCAGCACAAACTGACGGGGTCCGTTAGGGCCAATGCCTGCCAGGGTTGCGAGTTTGTCCTAAAGGGATAACGTCGCTCTGGAACACAGGCAACGGAAGAAATACGGGTGGGTTTTAGTCAGTAAAAGTCTGCCATGCCCCTCCCTCCCCCATGCGGGAGAAGTTATTTGATCATTTCCCAATCAAAAAAAAAGGGGCGGATCGCTAGTTTGATTAAAAAGAGGTATTTGAACTCCGCCCCTAAGACGACCCAATATTACATGTTAGAACAAGAAATTTCACTACCTAAACAAATTTTAGCAACCTTTTTTTATACCAAATATGCAATATTTGGAATGATTTTAGTAAGTACGCACATTTTGATTTGGTCAAATTTTTACTTGGCAGATTATTACAAAGGATAATGTTTTATTAAGGCAATTGGTCTTTAAATCAAATGATTTATTACAGCAAACAATCGTTAGACATTGTCTGAAACAAGTCAAATTAATGGTTAAGTACTAGTTATTAGGTTATATTATGGAACTAGTTAGAAGTTAACTATTTAAAAAAAAACTGTGACCTCCTACGCACGAGCCGAGCGAGCAAAGTGAGCGGTGCCGTGGTAGCGGCCGGCGACTCGGCGAGTGCCAGAAACTCGTATAAGTGTTATGTGGCCAGAAACGACTAGATTAAGTATTATTTAAAGAAAAAAAATATGGAAAAAGAGATTTTTAGCAGGCTATCGAGAACCAAACTGGTTAGACGAGGTTAATTATTTTAAAAACATGGTTAGGTTAGGTTAAAACCGTGACCTACGCTCGAGCCGAGCGAGCGGTGCCGCGGCAGCGGCAGCGGCCAGCTAATGCCAGAAACGACTAGATTATGTAAAATGTGTTGAAATATTTGAGTACATAAAAATTGGGTAAAGTTAAAGTACTAGTAGCTAAACATGTTTAAACGTTCACTTGCGAAACATTAGGTTTGCGTTACAATTATTTGTGAAGCGATTTTTTGATAAGTAATAATTTGACAAATGGAATGAGTAAAATTGTTTGGGAAGTCATAATTTGTCAATTTCGTTTCGATGAAACAAGGGTAACCCAAGTTGCGGACATGGTCATGGACATACCATGGTTTTGGTATAGGTCTAGGGACATTGTAGGTAAGTATTCACTTTAGGAAATCCTGTAATACTCTTAGTACCAATTTTGATCCAATAGTAATTATGATAATGTGCATACTGCATAGTGTACTAGTATAGTAATAAATTGCTAATTTACTCACGTTTCGGCACTAACATGTGTAAAGTTAATAAAAAAGTATCTTGCCGGCATTATTATTTCTACTGGTTGGAGTCCTGGGCCTAATATAATTACATCATCGCTTTGCGATTGTGTTAGAACACATAAAAATAATAAATATAACATTTTTTCAGATACTATTTGGGTTGACAAAAACGAACGTAACCTTACTTCACTCAACAAAACAAACAAAGAGTTTTTTTTTTTATATTTTAATGGCCTGGTTGCTGGGAGCCTGGGACCTTTTAGCAAGTCTTCAAAGAAGAACGTCTAGTCTAGTCCACAGAGCATATAACTGTCTAGTAGGGTAGACCGGGGACAATTGAAACAGGTCATGATTACAACAACTGCAATTTCTCAAAAACCATGATACCTACGTGTGTGACGCGTCGTTCATTGCTTCGTCGGCCATGTTCGGTTTTGTGTTTAGTACGGCTCCAGCGAGCGAGCGACGCAGTGGTGCACAGGACGCCTCGACGAATTTCGCGCCAAAAAGTAAGTATTCACGATTTTATAATTTTTGTTATTTACCTATTTAAATCTTGTTATTTGACAGTTTTTCTTATTTTGGAGTTTTGTTTATCTATTTAAGAGTGTTTTTATTACTGTTGATTAATGTTAAAGTCAATATAAAACGAAATATTGAGTATTAAAGTAGAAGATGTGAGATGGGTACGTTTGAAACAACTGGCCTGTGGACGTTTGAAACGTTTCAAACGTCCCCGCATATTCCGCATTTTTACTCGACTGCAAAGAAGAAAGTTGTGTTTTCTAAAGTGTTAATAATTAATAGAATATAAAAATGCACCGATTTAAAAAAAAAAGGATATTACGTTGAAAAAATTACCATTTAAACCACTTTTACCACGTGTCGATTTCTTACAGGGTTTTTATGACTCTTGAAGAATAGTCAAGCGGAATAGCTCCGAAATTAAATTTCACAAGAAGAGTTAGACCTATACGGGAACACGGGTTGGTTTTAGTCAGTAAAAATCTGACACGCCCTTCCGCTCCGCCCAGGGTGGCAGAAGTCATTGGATGACTTTCCACCCTCAAAAAAAAAAAGGGTATAGTTTCCCAAAAATATATTTTAAGTTTTAAAAGTGCCAAATATAGTTGATTGATCTTCTCTGAAATTAAATTTCACAAGAATAGTTAGACCTATACGGGTCAATAAACGATTGTTATGATTGAAACAAGCTGTTTTGTATGAGACTGGATTATCTTTTTTTCTTCCCCATGGAAGGGCCATTATAGCGTAATAGGATATTAAGTCTTTCAATAATGTGAAATAGTATTCATTAGCACAAATTAGAGCACAAGAATTATATAAATAAGAGATATTTTGAGTTGTTTATGTTGAAGGTTGTTTTTACATTTGTAATTTTCGAAATATTAATGTTACGTTGACGGACTTGTCACGATCTCAATAAATAGTTTAGAGGTAAGTTAAATTGTGAAGACTGATTAAAAGCCTAACGTAGTTCCTGAAATATTTTCAGTGTTTCAATTATCCCTACATATTGTTTCAACCGTCCTTGGAATGGGGTCAATAGAACCACTGTGCCCGATCCACTTTAAAAGGTGATTGTAGGTTAACTATTCCGAATTGAGATATAGATTATGTTTAATTTAGGAACTGGATAACGACCCTTTGAACGGTATAAATATGAGGGATGTGGGTATTATAGATACTTCACTGCATACGTTTTAAGTAAAATTGTTTCAATTGTCCCCGGTCTACCCTATAACTATTGCTGTGTTGTTAACCAGTGCTGATTGCTGTGTGTGCAAGGATATTTTAGCGCGTGGTCAAAATCCTTACAAACGCCGCCACAGAACACATATTATACTCCTAAGTTCTTAATGGAGAACGCCGCGCCGCTGATTTGTTTTTTCAATACATGTCACAAAAAGTTTACCAATAGCGCCACCCTGTCAACGTCATTTGAGCGACTAAATGATACAATTACAATGCAGCTAGGCTGGGGGATGCGCTAAGGCAGCCGAAGCAAAATCAGCAATACAGCTAACTCACTTCGTATATGAACTTACAGAGTTGTATTGCTGGTTCTAATAATTGTAATTCTGTAGAGCCATATTTGTTACGGCTGCGAATCATATTTACAGCAACATACAACCTGTTACAGACCTGCAAATTGCAAAAAACGTAAAAAAAAATAAAGTTCGTGGGCTACCCTAACGCTTTCGTGCAGCGGTGTATGTAAACACGGCTACACATCAAGCTATAAATATCCAGTATACACTGACCTCTCATTGGACGGAAATCCTACACAATGTGAGATCAGCTTAAACTCGATATGTATAGCTTGATGTGTAGCCGTGTGTACGCCTCTGTGTAGTTAGCCCTTCGATTTAATTATTCGCAACTTTTTTTAATGCTAATCGTATCAGAATCGTTAGAAAAAGTTTGAGAGAAAAGCAAAATTATTTGAGAGTAAGTAATTAGTTTTTTAACAAACGATTTCTTTTTTTTGTGTGAAGTTGGCCCCCCGATTTATACAGCATATTCCTTCTCCGATTTATAGATCCTGCCTCGGATTTAAAAGAATAGGAATTCAAATGTAAGGAATTATTTCATTTGTTTTCGCTGTCAATCGGCTTCATATAAGATACATTTAGAAAAAAATAAAATAAGATTGTCACTGGCAGCTACTAGGAAAATACTACGACAGCCCTTTCTGCTAGGATACACGCAGCGACTTTTGTCACTGGTAATTGCTGGTCATTTCAAAACCTCACGTTGGCAGACGTTTTTTCGCTAGTTATTTTGAAATCACCAGCAAGCCGCTGCGTGTGTAGCTGCATTATACAATCTTAGGTCGTCACGTGCTTTTAGTGTTTCTCGTCGGAGTGAGTGACGGAGGGCCTGCCTTGAAGAACACTACTTACTAATTCCATTGCTGCAGCTGACCGCAAAAGGCGGCCATCTTAGAGCATTTAGTATGTAAATGCTCTAAGGCGGCCATAAACGTCGAAAATGTATATAAACCACAGAAATCTTTTAAACTATTCAGAGAAATACTCACTTGACGGCGCAGACTACTAAGTGCTCACTGACTACTCTATTAGTTCCAGTTCACTCTGAGGCTCTGAGAGAGTTCACTTACTTGGTTTTACTAAGGTAAACTACTACTACTACTTAATTAAGTCTGTGCTTGGTTCACTTCATCACTTGAGTTCATTCATAGTAGGTCTAAAGGTCAATGTCGTATAGTACTACTTAATCTGTGGTTCATTAGCATTACTTCACATTCATATTTCATAGTCTGTGCTTGAGTTTTTTTGTGTTGTCCGACGTGAGCGTGAGATTTTAAATAAAATCCTTTTATTGTTTCATGAGCTGAAGCATACATTTTATTATTTTCACATGTACAAGTATTAAATGATGGCTTCTGGAAATTTAAACCTTTTATGCAATACTTTAAGCAAATTGAGGTTATAAAATAATACTTTTCAATTCCATGTTTTTTTCATGTTTTAAGACCCAAGTAACGAACATTTTTTACATTTTATTCCAGAATTGATCATATCTTTACTCGGTCTTACCAAAAACCTAGATTTCGACCTCCGTATTGGTATGCACCGAAAGAAAGGGTGGTATGTATATTCATGTTTGAATATTGATTTATTTATTGAGGATCTCTAAAAACTGATGATCAAGTACCTAAAAATAAACAAAATATTTGGTTTGTTTATTCTTTCAGTCTCTATTCATGAATGTGAATGTCTAAAAAAAATTTCAGGCATCTGAGGAATTTATAACTCAAGAAAATAAACATTTTATTGAAGAGGTAATGCAGGATAAACTACTACGTCAAACCTCATTCCACTCACCTCTGGAAAATATTGACTTAAACAAAGCAGCTGAGTGGAACCCACAAACCCGCAGAGTAGGGCTTATAGCTCGTAAAATAGGCAATTATCCTCTTTGGTCCAAGGATGGAAAGAAAATGCAAACTACATTATTACAGGTACAGTGCAACATACCTTTTTGTGAATAAGACATCTAAAGGGCTTTTATACATACATTATATCCATACCTTATTAATTTGTAGAGCTAAGAAATATCCAAAAAATTAAGGTTATTAATAAGGAGTTACTGTTATTTATTTTATGTAATCACAAAGTTACTGTGTATTAATTTAAGGTTGTGGACAACCATGTCATCAAATATATCCCTCCAGAAGAATTTAACCCAATGAAAACCTCCGAGTCTATGTGGAAAGAAAAAAAAAAATTGGGTTGTATGTTAGTCGGGTCTGAAACCATAGATCCTAGCACAGTCACGAAAGAGTACTGCGGTTTATTCAATAATGCTGGCATGCTGCCTAAGAGACACTTATGCAGATTTATGGTATCACCAGAATCTTATATACCACCTGGTACACCATTGCTTGCTACTCACTTTAGAGTTGGCAACTACATTGATGTTCGAGCAAAGACGTAAGTGAAATGGAAATTATATACAGGATGATTTTGTTTTAACCAAAAAACCATGATGCTATGGGCTAAAGAACATTGGGAAAACAGGTATGGAGCTTGTTTCACATCTCCACCACTAACTAGACCTATGTCACTGAATAGTTTTAATATTAAATAAGGAGTAAAATTTACTACAGATGACAGGGTCATGTACAGGTGTGATGTTATTATAAGTAACATGTAGACACCAAACCGTCTGTGGAGAGTTAAAGATAGAGAGATGGAGAGTTAGAGAAGAGAAGATAAAATTAAACTAAGTTTCCTTAATTTCAATATGTGCACATTATCAAGACACACTGTATAAAAGGGCGCCAGATACATGATTCGCCCGGGGCGTTCAGATGGTTAAGGCCGGCCCTGTGTACGACGAAAACAGTATTGATTACTCCATATCTCAAAAAAGTTATTAACATAAATAGCAAAAAACTTTTTACAAAACAAAAAAAACAACCAACTTCAAAAAAAAACGATCTATTTTAATTTTTTGCCACCGACTTCCAAAATGGTTATTTTTCACTTTGTAGTGTTTTTTTTTAAAGTCGGTTGTTTTTTTTTTTTTGTAAAAAGTTTTTTGCGATTTAAAAGTTTTTTTTATTTTTCACTTTTTAGTGGGTCAGTTTGCAAATTATCTAAGTTACAATAGCCCAATGTCAACTGTTCATCACCTTTTACAAAATATTGCTTTTCCCGATGCAGGGGCGTTAAAAGTTAAGGAGTTCTCCTGGTAAGAACCAGGAGAACTGATGGTGACTTCACCATATGCATTATGACGAGCATAAATTGCTTAGCAACCATATTAAATTATCTAATCGAATTGCAACAGTGAAATACTTATTATTAAGTAGTTCTGGTGGCCATCTGTGGTCTTCATCATCAGTTCCACTTCACCAAATGGTGCTTTCCGAGTGCAAATGCATGATTTACTATAAAAAATACTGAAATCGACATAGGTGTGCCTATAAAATTTGAGGATTGCCCTCGATTTCCGTGGGGTCCCCTCATCCGATTCTGACTTGGCGACAATGGGAACACCTCGGGGGCTTACCCTTTCAAACAAAAACAGAATTGTCAAAATAAGTCCACAATTGACGGATCACTCGACACAAAAAAAAAAAAAACTGGCGAACATATAACATCCTCCTTTTTGGAAGTCGGTTAAAATCAATAAACATCATATTTTTTCATTATGGAATCTATCAATACCCCACACCCTTGTGTGCATTAATTTAGCCCAAACACTTAAGTAGGTACATGAATTAAGCTGTGCCAAGAACATGAAATGATGGCCGTTCGAAAATACACCTTATTAGGTTCCGTACCTAAAAGAAAAAACGGAACCCTTATAGGATCGCTTTGTTGTCTGTCTGTCGAGACACTCTTTCTGAAAAACGCGTGGAGATATCAAGTTGAAATTAATATCCAGTACTTAGGTCTACGGACCCTTGGAGCTGTAAAAAATCAAGCATAAGCAACGCAATAAAAAAATGTGGCCACATATGTCACATAATGTTGCTCACTCGCAAGTAGATCAAAACCTACAGGGTACTTCCCGCTGACCTAGAATCTTGAGATTTGGCAAGACGCAAGCTTACTTTGAGACGGAATCATCAGGGTGCGAGTCCCGAACTCTTACCCGGTTTTTTATTTAAATATATTTTAATGTCCGATAATTTCTTTAAAATTACCTCATGGTTCCAGCGTTTTTTCTATGACCTGCAGTTTGAACTTACATACCGGCTAAATTCACTCTGTGTTAATGATGTCGAGACTCGAGAATAGTTATTTAGAAGTCGGTTAAAAAGAATATTATGTCCACTAAGGATGAATTCAGATCGCTATCAATCGTCGACATTGTGACAAGAAATATTAAAAACAGGTACAACCAGAAAGCCGTAGTTCGACGTCATCGACACAAGCAAAACGTCCTGCTACGAGTAGTAGTATGGGTATTATGATGCCATATGATGGGTATACTACTCGCAGGAAGTTTTATTATCAGACAGAACATTCCATTTGTTAAGAACAGTTATGATGAAAATATTTTTTTTTCGTTTTTAGGGAAAAAACTTCAAAAGGAAAAAACGGAATCCTTACAGGATCACTCGTGCATCTGTCTGTCTGTCACAGCTGATTTGCTCGGAATCTGCTGAACCGATTAAGTTGAAATTTGGTACACATATGAAGGGTTTTAAAGATGGGGTCACTTTAGGGGGGCAATTTGAAAATTAAAAACCGGCCAAGAGCGAGTCGGACTCGCGCACCGAGGGTACCGTACGTTTATATGATGCTGATGATTTCTGAAAAACTGTGCTATATTATTTAGAGAAATCGTTTTATTTTTCCTGCAATCTTTACATAAACTTCTATCCCATAGAATAATTTCAGATTTTTATCTATGCAAACTGCGGAGATAAGGGGGGGGGGGAGGGTGGTATTTTTTTTTTACTGTTTTCTTCAAAAGTCGGCACTATGTCGCCTAAAAAAATGTTTGAGAATGTGCAAACAGCGTTCTTTCATATGATACCCGACATGACCTAGTAGCCCCACTTAACATTTTTAAGACCTCCTTTCAGTCCCTTTTGCAAAAAAGATATATTTTTTTAAATTTATTTGTTGTTTGCAAAATAGTTGGGCAAACGTCATCTAAAACTATTCTAAATTTCAAGTTGATAGCATTAGTAAAAGAGTAACCGTGGAGTTTCTTGCCGGCTCTTCTCCATAGGAAACGACCAATTGGAACCGTGCACCTAGCTTCTGACGTTTCATAAGTGCCCATGTAGGCTTATGTGAAATAAAAATATTTTTGTTTTTTTTTTTTAATTTGATTTGAGTAGTTCTTGAGATATCCAGGTGTGACAGACAGACTTAGTCTCACCATAAGAACATGGTAAATCTCTCAATATTGTGAGTACAAACTTACATTTGCAGTTGGAATGTAAGGCGGAACATGTTTTTAACTACAATGTTAAGTTTGTTCTTAGGATAAATTAATCCCCACTACGGAACTTGTCGGAGTTTATTGTGAGTTGTCGGACACGCACTTGGCCGGTTTTCTTCTAAATAATGTTTCTTTGTAAAGGAGACTGGGCGAATTTGTATGGGAAGTGATCTAAGGACGAATACGCGATACGGTTTTGATATTTGTAAAGGGATACCTCGTCTATGCACCTTGTGGAAAGGGGCATCAAAATTACGACCTTGCAATTTTAAGAAAAATATAGGTATTTACTTTTAAGGAAAAGAGGAGGGGTCTTTTTTATACCTACCTTTTCAGTTTGCGTTTTTGTTGTTAACTTTCTTCAGTTTTAGATATTAATCATCTTTTTTGTTGAGATTTGCATGTAATAACTGAGTTTTTAAAATTTACTTTGAGAAATTCTATGAAATAGAAACTTAGTTTTGCTGTAGATAAATACACTATTGTGCACGACTAAATATTCATCCCGGAACGGAACCTATAACTATGCTTGGTTAGTCTGACAAGCACTTGGCTGGTGATTTTAACCGACTTCCAAAAAGGAGGTACACTATTGTGCACGACTAAATATTCATCCCGGAACGGAACCTATAACTATGCTTGGTTAGTCTGACACGCACTTGGCTGGTGTTTTTAACCGACTTCCAAAAAGGAGGAGGTTATATGTTCGGCTGTATGTTGATAAGTCCAGATGGTCCGAGATGGTTCCATTGAATTAGAATCTGATGAGGGGATCCCATGGAAATCGAGGAAAACCCTCAAATTTTATAGGCAAACCTGTGATTTGGATATTTTTGTAATAACTCCTGCATTTGCTTTCGAAAAGCACCATTTGGTGAAGTGGAACTGATGATGGAGACTACCGGAATAACGGGCTGCGATTGGGTTAGGTACTTTAATTTGGTTGTTAAGTAATTGTACACTCATACGCAATCACACACACTCACTACTCTCTGTTCTTTCTTTGCGTCATGTTTACCGCAAAAAAACGTATTTTCTTTCTTTTTTTTCGTTCTATACCAACTTTCTCACAACACACCTACATAACACACTTACACAACCCACCTACACAGCCCACTTACACCTACAGTTACTTTCTTTTAATTACCAACTTGTTCCTACTTTTTCATGTATCCTATATGACCTATTAGCTTTTTCCAACAAACAACGGCTTACATAATTTTATATTATCAATACGCTGATCTATTTTAAACGGAAGGCCCTGTCTCCTGTGATACAGTTTTATTTAACTAGTACAGGATACAGGTGATCTTTTCCACTAAAGTTAAAGTACCTACTGAATTGTATTGCATAGTTTTTGCTTATCAATAACTGGTGGAAAAATAATCTGTAACACTGTTTTTGGAACAATAAAAAATATTATTATTATTAATTTATGCTCGTCACAATGCATATGGTGAGTGGCAGTTCTCCTGGTTCTTACCAGGAGAACTCCTCAACCATTAACGTCCCAGCATCAGGAAAAGCAATATTTTGTAAAAGATGATGATCTGTTGACATTAGGCTATTGTAACTTAGATAAATTAAAAACTGACCCACTAAAAACTGAAAAATAACAAACTTTTTACAAAAAAAAATTACCGACTTCTAAAAAAACACTACAAAGTGAAAAATTACTTTAATTTCGGAAGTCGGTGGCAAAAAACTAAAATACAGATCCAAAGACACCGACTCCGAAATTAAAGTTATTTTTCACTTTGTTTTTTTAATAAATTCGTTGCCATGCTAAAAGCTGTGTTCGATTTTGGTCATCGGACGCTGACTTGACGCGTCAAGCCAACGTGTCGACGAATAATAAATTAACTTTTTCTCAAAACGCAATTTTAAAGGAGCTAAAAAAATATATTTCAGTATGGATCGTGGTTTCCAAGGAGTAATGAAGCGTTGGGGCTTTAAAGGAATGCCAGCGTCCCATGGTGTCACCAAAACTCATAGAAGGCCAGGAAATATTGGCGCTGGAGGTGAAAAAGCACGAGTGTGGCCTGGTACTAAGATGCCTGGGCACATGGGAAATAGGTATGTAGGTACATTTTATCGCAGGAAAATAAGAATAAACTCTTTGCTTTAAAATTAAAACTTAAGTAGGTACACATATGTACTGTGAGAGTTTCATAAGTCGAGAAATTTTCTAAAATTTTATTCCCTTATCTCAGCAACACGGTACGTTTATGAAACTGTAAAAGAAATGCGGTAAAGTAGTCCGCGAAGTTCAAATTTCTTTCAGTTTTTTTAAATTTTGTCGTCAGTGCCAGGTTGTATGTTGATAAAAATATGATTCGCGATCGTAACAACGTAAACGGAACGTATTTAGTATTTAAAGTACTTAGGTATTTTATTCATTAGAATCATGAATACTTTTTTGAACTTTATATTCTCTTGATCCATTGAGTTTGTATTCTCAAAACTTGTTGTATTCGAGATTCTGAATTCAAATATAGGTACAGTCGACCGCACGTCGCCGTCGGTGGTAATACTTTCACCTTGAGCCGGGCCTAGCTTATGGAGTTTCACTAGAATAAGAGACCAGCACCCTAATTGCGTAAAACAGTTTCAGTCACAACCCGAGTAAAGGCTTCTACATACCGGCGCGACACAAAGGCACCGCTTGTCCTGCGACACGCGGGGCCTTTGTGCCGCGTAGCGCCGGTATGTAGAAGCCTCTATGAAGGATATAATCCATTAGGTACTTACTTCAAGTTTAATAAATTCGTCTGCTCAACAACGCACCAAAAACAGATATTTTTTGTATGTGAAACATCTTTAAGCGCACGTAAACCCGATTGCTGACGGGGCGACGCATGCCGCGTGGGGATCGACAGCCTCGCCACATATATAATCTATTTGGTTGGGGAAAAAGTCTTTTCGCATTATAGTATGTATGAACTTGTAATAAAATCTCTTTGGCTATACTATTTGTATCTGGCTGGTTTTGGTATCATTGAAAGTTTAAATTTTAAAGAACATAATTCCAAATTCAAATTAGGAAAATGTGTGATTTTCATTTGTTTTTCGTACTGTCAAGATGAGTGAATCTAATGAAGAAATTCGATACATTTTAAAATTTTACTACAAAAAAAGTAAAAATGGAACGCAAGCCGCGAAAAAAAATTGCGATGTTTATGGACCTAGTGCAGTGTCTGTGAGAGTAGCACAAATTTGGTTTAAGCGTTTTCAATCCGGAAATTTTGATGTCTAAGATGCACGTCGCTCTGGTCGCCCTATTACGGATAAAATGTATGCCATTTTTGAAAAAGTGGAGCAAGATCGGCATATCAGTAGTTACGACGTAGCTGAAGAACTGGTAATTGACCACAAAACAGTTTTGGCACATTTGAAAAAAACTGGGTACACAAAATGCTCGATATTTGGGTACCTCACGAGCTCACTGAAAGAAACCTAATGAACCGTGTATTCATTTGTGATTCTTTATTACGACGTAATGAAACCGAACCATTTTTGAAGAAGCTGATAACTGGTGATGAAAAGTGGATCACGTACGACAAGAACGTGCGAAAAAGGTCGTGGTCAAAGGCCGGTCAGGCTTCACAGACTGTGGCGAAACCCAGGTTAACTCGCAACAAGGTGCTGCTGTGTGTGTGGTGGGATTGGAAGGGTATTATTCATTATGAGCTGTTACCACCAGGCAGGTCCATCGATTCTGAACTCTACTGCGAACAACTGATGAGATTAAAGCAAGAAGTTGAGAGAAAGCGGCCGGAATTAATCAACAGAAGGGGTGTGGTTTTTTATCATGATAACGCTAGAGCTCACACATCTTTAGACACTCAGCAAAAATTAAGAGTTTGGCTGGGACGTGTTAATGCATCCGCCGTATAGTCCTGACCTTGCACCTTCAGATTTCCACCTGTTTCGGTCTCTTCAGAATTCTTTAGGCAGTGTCAGGTTAACATCACGAGAGGACTGCCAAAACCACTTGTCGCTGTATTTTGATCAGAAGTCCCAAAATTTCTATATCAATGGGATCATGTCCCTACCTATAAAGTTATCGAACAAAATGGTACCTACATACTTTAGTTAAATGTAAATAAACTATATTAAAACATGTTTTGAATATGAAACTTTTTCCCCAACCTATTTTAGGTAGTAGTGTGTAAATGTGTGTAGTGCGATGTTTCACATCTGCTCGTCGTCCCGTGACGGCTCAATTTTTGTTTCACCACTGACGGGCGCCTTATACTATAGTTTTTTAAAGATAAGTGCCACGATGCGTTGTGGACGTGATGTGAACGTTTTCGTTGTTTAACACAAAAACGGTATAAAGTATGCTAGATCCTAACCCAGGACATGGTGTACTTACCAAATTAAATTTCATCAAAATCCGTGCAGCCGCTTTACCGTGAAAGCGTAACAAACAAACTAAACTTACTTTTGCATTTACTTATAATATTAGTTAAGACTTCACACGTCCCCACCTCACTGTTAGCTAAGTACTTGAAATTACCCTCAGGCCAGACCCCTGAAAAACACGTATTTTACTACGTTTTAGTGTTAAGACGGTTAAAACCCAAATACCGGCCAGCCTCGTCGATTGTTAAAATGATTTGTCTTAATTATTGATATTTATTTTTAGATGGCGGATACTACGTGGCGTGAAAATTCTACGTATAAACACAAAGCACAATGTAATCTGGACATTAGGCGTAGCTATACCCGGCGAAACGGGCGCAATGTGCTATTTATTTGACACAGTGCTTCCATTGAAGAAACACACGACATCACCCGCTTTTCCTACCCAACCATTTATTGACGACTTACCATTGGAATATTATGATGATTCCATCCAACCCTTTGAGGATCAGTCAGTTTCTTTCGAGGAAAATTAAAATTCGAAATTTAATCATAGTAAAAGAAATAATACTATAGGTACACAAATAGAAGCTAAACTAGGCGTATAATACGCCCTGAAGTCGTAGGCTAATAGAGAGAATGTGATCGCGTTCGGATCGTATGCTAACACGCCACGGAACGTTTATAACTGCCATGAAAATAAGTATCATTTCTTTTTTATGGTCTGAATTTTAATGCTAAGTGAACATTTCTAGGTACTCTGTTTGTGTGTTAGGTTTTTTGACAAAACCAACCAAGTGATCATTTAGGATAATATAATAATGAAATACATTTTGACGGAAATATTTTTTATTGAATTCATTATTTTCTAAGTTTAGTCTTAATTAAGCGAATCACTTATATATACTTAAACTAGCACAAATGTTTATCATACATAACACTAATTGTGTTTACTGAAGCCTTAATTTATTAGTTGGGAGGATGCATGCAGCACAGTGACCAGTTCCTTTCACTCACGCACGAGGACCTTTCTTGCTCTCAAAGAGATGAGACAATTTAAATGTGGTACACACCATTTCATATTAAATCGAGCTATACATTTCAAATATACTGCTAGGTACAAACGCAGCGACTTTAGTCGCAGTTTGGTATGCGTCTGAATGGCTGGTTGTCTGTATCGGTTCGCAACAGGCTGGTGACCAAAAATTGCTACTTTTTACTACTTATAGTCAATTAATTGCTACCCAACTTTGAAACAAAATAAAGGGACTTCAAAATGACCAGCCATTCTGATATCAAGATTGCTGGTTAGAGTTCTCAGTTTGTGTAAACTATTCAAATTCGTATTATTATTTTTACTTGAGTAATAACTACCTGATTGCTACCCACGGCTTTCAATGTCCACCTTGTAGCTTTAACAAGTAAAAACTTATGATCAATTGAAATTTTAAATGTTATCCTTTAATGTTTCTTTTTCCACCTACAGCCTGTAGGTTTTTATACATTTTATTTTCAAATGAATGGGTAGGTGTATTCCAATAAAAAGAAATATTGTTGTAATCATTTTAAATTGATTTTTATTTCAATAACCGTAATCCCCCTGTAAAAAATTCAATTGATCATAAGTTTTTAGGGTTCCGTAGTAAACAAGGAACCCTTATAGATTCGCCATGTCCGTCTGTCTGTCTGTCTGTCCTTTCGTCCGTCTGTCGCCAGCTTAGCTCAGAGACGCTTAGTCCTAGAAAGCTGTAATTTGGCATGGGTATACATATTAATCATGCTAAAAAAATGGTAAAATAAAATTATGAAAAACATTTTTTTTAGGGTACCTCCCTTACACGTGAAATGGAGATGATATTTTTTTTCTCGTCTATTCCATGGTGTGGGGTATCGTTGGATACGCCGTTCAAAAATATTGTGGGTTTGGCAAAACCATTTTTCAATTAAGGGATCCGTTTGCGTAATATTAAGCTTTAAAGTGCTAGTTTTTGTTAGAGTCAAGTGTCCCCCCCCCCCTGCCAGCTAAATGGTTGGTTTTGGATATGTGAAAAAATTCATGGCAATAGTATATATAACGAAATTAAAAGGAAAACTATCACAGCTAAGTAGGCTTCACAAGTTAACGAGTAATAGTCGACCAACTTAAATTTGCAGTTGGAGAATTGACCGTAACGTATATCAATGTATGGGAGAGCATGTTTTTCAACTACAATGTTAAGTTTGTTTTTGGGATAAATTCATCCCAACTACGGAACCCTTCATTGTGCGTGGTCCGACATGCACTTGGCCGGTTTTTTACTTGTTAAAGCTACAAGGTGGACATTGAAAGCCGTGAGGGTAGCAATCAGATACTTATTACTCAAGTAAAAATAATAACACGAATTTGAATAGTTGCCACAAACGGAGAGTTGACCAGCTATCATGATATCAAAATGGCTGGTCATTTTGAAGTCCCTTTATTTTGTTTCAAAGTTAGGTAGGAATAATTGACTATAAGTAAAAAGTAGCAATAGGTACCAATTTTAGGTCACCAGCCTGTTGCGAACCGATACAGACAACCAGCCATTCAGACGCACACGCCGTTTGACATCGCTAGCGACAAATCCGATGTCAAAATCAATGCCGTGAGATTTTGAAATCGCCGGAGACTAAAAGCGCTGCGTGTTGTGTACCTAGCGTAGGTTGTTAAGTAGCCATGTATACCTAGCTTTTGTTTGAATGGTTCGAGATTGTTCATAGTATGTTGATATAATATAAATAACTTAGCGATTTAACAACAGAATTCATTGTGTAGGAGGACCTCTGCAACACTTAAGCGCAGGACATACTTCGGTTCACACCGCGAGCTACCGACTAACCATGTAAAGAGGTGAAACGATGTTAGTTAGTTTAGCCCGCCCGCCCGCTAGCTGGCGGTGTGGCCTGCTCTTTAATGATAACGTCTGAACCAAACTGCGCCTTAACTATGGGATTATTCCACTTTCCTCCACCAATCTGTCCCATCAGTGGGACAAAGTGGATAGTTCACAATTTTGTCGTCCACTGTGTCTCACTAATCGATTTTGGTGGGGAAAATTACACTCGTATAAACTCTTTCCCCCTTATTACAAAATAAGGTTTTTCTTCAGACCCAGGTTTAAAACATGGAGCCATTATTGAATTTCGAACTTTATTCTGACTATGGTAAAGTTCCTAAACACAAAACTGACAACTAAGTACCGAACTACGTTTTCAGTTTTGTGTATAGAACGGTATTTCAATCACTGTTACGTTCTTATTACAAAAACTAGCTCCATGGTTTATGCCATGTCAAAATATAAATCTTGTTTTGTAATAAGGCGGTTAGAGTTCACTTTTTCCCACTAGGGCTGGCACTGTTGGATTTAATAAAATATCATGGCGAAAATAAACAGGTTTACAACGAATCAACTTAGTAAATTGAAATTCTAATATAATCTTACCAACTACCTAATTAGTGGCACACAGTGGACGACGAAATTGTGAACAGTCCCAAGTGGAGTAATCCTAACTTATGGCGTTAAAATTTTAACGGGTGTATTCCCATTCGTCCCACTGACTTCGTCCCCGTAGTGGGACGATCGGGAATTTACAAAAATAATATTAAATTTGTTCCCGATCGTCCCATTCATGATTTTAGGGGGACGAACGGGAATAATTTATTAATTATCTTTTAGGCCTCTTGGTCCCACCAATTAATTTCAGACTGGTTGTTCTCATGGTAAAAAAAAAACAAATTTTAAAATAAAAATCAGTCATTTATTAAGGAATAAAAATCACAGTTAATATCACAGAATCAACTTTACGTACCTAGGTATCAAAATACACATACACTGAAACATTAAAACAAAATAAAATTCTCCATAAAACTAAAAAATATGATTAAAAAAACAGTCGGCTTCTTAAATCAGCTTCTTTTTGAAAAAAGAAAACGTCCTAATTATTACAAAGTCACACAGTTTGCTTATGTAGGTATACAGTGGCACATTTTTGCGTTAAACATTATATAAGTGAGCAGGACAGTGAACTCGTTAATTTTACACATAAATAGCGTCAATAAACAATAAACTATAACAAAATCATAATAAAAATACCCAAAATATCACAAAATCAAGAAGAATATAAAACATCATAAAGAGTAACAATAATAAAAAATTTACATGGATTTAAGAAAGTAGTTGAGACCATAAAATAAAAAATAAGGCGATAATAATTATTGCACACAAAGATTAAATCAACGTACAACCATCGAGCACTTTGCTTATGATTAATATATATGTAAGTTTTTCTAGAAAATGTCCTATGGTTATTTCTGAATTTAGAAGTTGCATTTGGCAATTCATAACATATTGGTCTGTCAACATTGAATGTAGCTTACGCCGTTTCGGCAATACATGCTGTCGCAGTGGCTTCAACCAAATTTCGTAAAAGTGTGGTGCAGTTTTGGTAAACGACACCGTACCAATAACTTTGCCGAAGGGTGGCATTTTAAATTAAATAGTGCTATAGGCAAAAAAAAAACAAATATTTTAAAATTGCTTTCGGTGTTACATCAAGACTCCAACTTATACAGCGTGAAAATAAAACAAAGTTCAAAACGGCGTAAGCTATATTCAATGTTGACAGACCAATATGTTATGAATTGCCAAATGCAACTTCTAAATTCAGAAATAACCATAGGACATTTTCTAGAAAAACTTACGTAAATATTAATCATAAGCAAAGTGCTCGATGATTTGTTGCTCGTTGATTAAATCTTTGTGTGCAATAATTCTTATCGCCTTATTTTTTGTTTTATGGTCTCAACTACTTTCTTAAATCCATGTAAATTTTTTATTATTGTTACTCTTTATGATGTTTTATATTCTTCTTGATTTTGTGATATTTTGGGTATTTTTATTATGATTTTGTTATAGTTTATTGTTTATTGACGCTATTTATGTGTAAAATTAACGAGTTCACTGTCCTGCTCACTTATATAATGTTTAACGCAAAAATGTGCCACTGTATACCTACATAAGCAAACTGTGTGACTTTGTAATAATTAGGACGTTTTCTTTTTTCAAAAAGAAGCTGATTTAAGAAGCTGACTGTTTTTTTAATCATATTTTTTAGTTTTATGGAGAATTTTATTTTGTTTTAATGTTTCAGTGTATGTGTATTTTGATATACCTAGGTACGTAAAGTTGATTCTGTGATATTAACTGTGATTTTTATTCCTTAATAAATGACTGATTTTTATTTTAAAATTTGTTTTTTTTTACCATGAAAACAACCAGTCTGAAATTAATTGGTGGGACCAAGAGGCCTAAAAGATAATTAATAAATTATTCCCGTTCGTCCCCCTAAAATCATGAATGGCACGATCGGGAACAAATTTAATATTATTTTTGTAAATTCCCGATCGTCCCACTACGGGGACGAAGTCAGTGGGACGAACGGGAATACACCAAAATTTTGTACGTGTTAAATGATTAATGTGGTTCAGCACGAATTAACGAGACTAGATGATTTGTACAAAATATCTTTCAGACCCGAGTCTAGACGTCCCGTTACATAATTTATACTTAATTATTTCGCCGTTCTGACTATAGAACCCTACACTGCGTGTGGTACGGCAATTATGGTTTACTGCACTGAGGTTGCTGCCGACAATAGGAAATTTTAACGCATTTGCTAAAGCACGAAATAAAAGAAATTAATACAGACAAACAGTAAAGTTAAAGTTCGACGAACGGCACGGTTGGCGCAGTAGTTAAGCGACTGACTGCTGCGCTGCGTTTCGCGGGTTCGATTCCCGCACGGAACAAATATTTGTATGACCTACAAGTAGTTGTTCCGGGTCAGGCTGTTTGTTTATGTGAGTTTAATGTTTGTAAACGCACCCACGATACAGGAGAAAAAGTACGAGGTACAGACGCCAGCACATCAAGCTACTAAAATCTGTCAAATTTCTTTAAAAGATTTTAAACTTTATTGTTAAAGCATAAGGTTCAAGGTTGATTGGAAACATTTTTACAGCTTCAGGTAGCTTGACCTGGTGGCGTCTGTACTTCCCAAGTACGTGGGACCCGGTCGTCTGTTTTTTGTGAGGAGATCATGGTCGGAAAGGGAGCGGGAGGACACAACCTTATCCGCAGCAGACGCACTGGACGCCGCCGCGCTAGAGGGCGTGCAGGGATCTCCGGCCACCATACGGTGACAGACTTGGGGATTCTGTCTGTCACCTGAACAGACATACACCAGAGACGGCGTACCGTGCTCCACCAAAACCGCCAACACAAAATAATTCATGATTAAATAAGTAAAGAAGTTTTTTTGACTCCCCCATACATTGTATATTTTGTGACAATATTTTTTATTTAATAGTGTCCATGGAGTTTCTTGCCCGTTCTTCCTTTATGAACCTACTACGCTTTGGAATGGGCAACGAGCTTCACCTTAACAAGTTTTGAATTAAGTACTTGCATATTCGCTACTTGAGTGCAATAAATGAAAAATATGCTGCGACTAGCGTCTCAGGTTTTGAGACATTATAATAAAATCGCATATATCATTATTTTCTTGATCTCAAACGTGGTGGCATATCGGATAGATAGGCTCAAAGATTTTCGGAAATGAATTCCGGAGTATGGAGCTTATCGCGTTGAGAAGTTACTACTCTCGAGTCCTTGACTCGCATGACAAGATGAAACTCGCAACTTATTAAAAACTTAGTCGTGTCGCGTAGTGCTCGGGCCTGGTACAAGGTAAATACTATCAAGCGCCCCAAGTTTTTGGGCGCCCAGGGCAATTCTGATCGTCGCTATGACTATTTTTAGATTTACAGATCCTTGGCCTATCAGTACAGAACCGTTTTTATATCGTATTAAAGTAATGAAATCATTAGCGATAATGCTGCTTTATGTAATGAAGTGTTAATGGTGAGCTTTCTGCAACTGAGTGTTAACCTTGTTAAAATTAGTAGTAAGTCAGCTTTACCATTGTTACGGACACTGCAAAGGACTCCGCAGATTAAAAAAAATGGGATGCCCGGAAGGCTGACACAATTTCGCTAAGAAAAAAAATTTGCGTTCGTTCAGTCACGTGGGAACCGCGAGGCAGTAAACCAAGTAAGTAAGTACGTACTTCTATCGGAAAAATATATTTGATTTCATAAAAAGGTAATAATTATGCCTTTATGCCAAGTAGGTATATATTTTTTATAATAAAATAATTTGTATTTTTTTAATTAAGAAATAGACTTGCATAACTTTACAGTAGACTTATCTTTTACTGTTGAGTGGGCGGTTGAAACCCATATCCAGGATAAGGTTGTGGAGCACCGGGAGGAGGGGCTCCAGGTGTTGGTGCACGAGCATATGGGTACGGAGACGGAGGATATTGAGCTGGGGGATATCCTTGCTGATAAGCATGTGGGGGATAACCACCTCCTGCTGGAGGATAGTTTTGCGGATTTTGTTGGTATGACGCTTGAGGAGGTGGCGCTGTAGACACAGATGGCGCAGGGCTTCCAGGTTGAGACGATGGGTTAGAGTAAGCAGGCTGAGTCGCTGGAGGGTAAGGTGACGCCTGTCCAGGAGGGGGGTATTGTTGGCCAGGTGGGCCGCTCGATGATGGTGCCCCAGACGCCACGGAAGTAGGAGGTGCATTATTTCCATGAGAACTAGAGTTATATGTTGGGGATTGCGCAGATGGAGATCCATAACCTGAAGTGGGCGGATTTTGAGATGAATATCCAGTAGGCGGAGGTTGAGGAGAACGATTTGGCTGTGATGTGGGAGTCGTACTATATGCTGATGTAGGTGTAGTATTGGGGAAAGGTTGCGATTGGTAGGGTTGAGGTTGCGATCCAGTAGAATTGTTATAAGTATTAGCCCCAACATTAGAGTAATTTGAGCCAGTTTGCGATGGTGGATAAGCAGAATTACCAGTATAAGCTGGTTGTGTTGCTCCACGAACGGGGTAAGGGGTTCCAGCAGCAGCAGGACTGCCAGGAGGTGGGGCGTAGGGCTGTTGTGCCGACGATGGAGGATAACCTGGGCCTGGGTGTGTTGATGGTGGATAGTTACTAGGTGAAGTTGTTATAGGGGGTCCATAGTTTGAGTTTGGAGGGTAACCCTGTGGTTGTTGAGGAGGATTAGGAGGCCCATATCCTTGACTAGGTGGTCCGTAACCTGGTTGTGGAGGGTAGCCACCTGGTGCGCCTTGATACTGTCCCTGATACTGATTCTGTGGGTATGGTCGTTGACCATAAGATTGTGTTGGTCTTGTTGGTGTGGTTGAGACTCCAGGCGGCCTGTAGGATGGTTGAGCTCCCCCAGAAACCTCACCACCACTTGGAGATGGTGAATTGATAGGAGGTGCTTGCGAGTTACCAGCAGCTAGCTGATGAGGAGGCTGTAAAAAGCAATTTTATTTTAGTGTTAACAAATTAGTATTGGCAGCAGATACGAGGGCTGCACTAAAAGTATCGGGAATGGAATATTTCCACTGTTCCTGTCATATTAAAATCTTATTAATTGAAAACTCCTTGGTTTTAAAAATCGAATACCATTTATTTATTTCAAAAAAGATTCTCGGTCTTGTCACAAGGTTTTGTCAAACTTGTTTAGTCGTTGAGAAAATGGAATTGACTCGAGAAAATTCAAGAGCGATGATTTATTATGACTTTCGAAGTGGTTTAACACAAAAACAGTGTGTTGACCGGATGATTTCTGTATTTGGTGAGGAAGCCCCATCCAAAACCACAATTTATCGCTGGTTTGCTGAATTTCAACGTGGACGTGTCAAGCTCAGTGATGATCCCCGTCAAGGTCGTCCAAAAACTGCAGTCACCCAAGAAAACGTTGATGCTGTGCGTAAGCTGATTGAGGAAGATCGACATGTGACATACCGCGAAATTCAGGCAACTTTAGACATTGGCATGAGTCAAAATACAAATAATCTTGCATGAACAATTAGGTGTAAAAAAGTTGTTTTCCCGATGGATACCGCATTCGCTCTGTGAAGAGCAAAAAGCGGCTCGCGTTACTTGGTGCGTCAGAACTCTCGAAAGATTCCACGCAGTATCCTCAAATGCTGTATACAACATTGTATCAGGTGACGAATCCTGGATATACGCGTACAAACCCGAAACAAAAAACCAGTCACGAGTTTGGGTGTTCGAAAATGAGTTAAAGCCAACAAAAATTGTTCGTTCACGGAGTGTTGCAAAAAAATGGTGGCCACGTTTGTCTCCAAAACCGGCCATGTTACGACTATTCCTCTTGAGGGACAAAGAACGGTTAATGCAGAATGGTATGCTAGCATTTGTTTGCCACAGGTCGTTTCTGAACTCCGTAAAGAGAACTGCAACCGCCGCATCATCCTCCATCACGACAATGCGAGTTCTCACACCGCGCACAGAACAAAAGAGTTTTTAGAGCAAGAAAACATAGAATTATTAGACCATCCGCCGTACAGCCCCGACCTAAGCCCTAATGATTTTTATACTTTCCCTAAAATAAAGAATAAATTGCGTGGACAGAGATTTTCATCACCTGAAGAAGCTGTGGACGCCTACAAAACGGCCATTTTGGAGACCCCAACTTCCGAATGGAATGGTTGCTTCAATGATTGGTTCCATCGTATGGAAAAATGTGTCAATTTTCGCGGAGAATACTTGGAAAAGCAATAAATACATTTTTAAATAGTAATGTTGTGTCACTTGATTGATTCCCGAAATTTTCAGTGCCGCCCTCGTATGTATCAAGAAAGATATAGGTTAAGCATCATACTAATTAATCAAAGATATAAATATGTCTAGATAGACAGTCAAAGCTGTGAACCCGACGAAAAAGATTGCGTCTCTAACCGTTGACCGCAAAATGCACGACAATGACAGCACAATGTCGTGACGCGAGCGTACGACGTGCCTGGCACACACACCAGCCTATCAAAGTTAGCCTGTTTGATTTAGTTCTTTTGCAGCGCGACACTATCTAGACATATAAATAATCAAAGTAACTAATACTATAAATGCAATAGTGAGTTTGTTTGTTTGTTACACTTTCAAGCTACAACAGCTGAACGGATTTGCATGAAATTTAGCACATGGGTAGACCATGACTTGAATTAGGACATAGGATACTTTTTATCCTGATATTCCCACGGGATCGAGACTTATGCGGGTGAAACCGCAGGGTGCAGCTAGTCAGCCTATAAACGTTCTCACTACTAGGATGCACTACTAGCTAAATAAAACTAGTCTTTCTTTCAATTCACCTACTCTTTGCATGTTATTTGTTTTATTTCATCAATGCGATGTTATGATTCGTGACCAAATTACCTCTGCTCTATATTTCTTTAAGTACAGGTTGCTCCAAAAGGCTATTTTAGAAAATTATAAAATATCTTCATTAAAAAAAACGCGAAACTTTAAAGGTGTATTAAATTAATGACGCCATTAAAGTGGCACACTGTAGAATACCAAAAACCCCACACACATATGTGCATTCAATTATTTGTTGCAATTGTTTGTTGTGTGGGGAGTTACACCTACAATATGAATACACAATTGTTTAGAGGTGCACAGAATACACCTACTTGCCAATTTTTATTAATAACATGCTGAGTCTCAAAGTAAAATGGAAATATGACAAAATTATATGGATTCCATTTTTGCCATTTGGCTATGGTACCCTGAAAAAGAGACATTGTACATACTATGTCGTGCTTTTGGAATTTAGGGTTGCATCGCTCCACCATACATTTCGAGAAAACGGCAAAATACTTAGAAATGGCTTTCACTTGGAACCTTTACTGTAGGCTAGTTTAAAAATAATGCATCGGATGGCACAGAGTGTTTGAAATAAATAACATATTTGGCAAATATAACATTTTTGCACCATAATTTAAATTTTATTATGCTCCAATTGTTAGATGGAACCATTTTATTCCAAATGCATGATGTACCTACACTCACAAACATTGATATACTAGGTACTTTTGTATATCAATGCTCACACAGCACATTTTCTTTGTATGACCATGGAACCGTATTTAGGTTTAGCTATTAAAAGTATAAAATAAATAGTTAAGTAAAGCTTACAGAATAGTACCAATCTTCTGTCAGCTTTGACTATTTACTATTCTTTGGAGACTTCCAAGTCAACACTATCATCCGAAATAAGTTGTTAATTCATATAATTACCGGAAGTATGCTTTGAATATTTTGGTTGACATCTGCAACCGAGGCCAAATAGACCAAATTCCTGTGTAGTACTTGTTGATACTGATGGCACTCCATCAGTTGACCTTTGGCTTGATATTCTTGGATGGTTTGAATGAGATGAGCATTTTCATCTAACATCTTTTGGATTTGTGCCGGGCTCAAAGGAGGCCGATTGCCGCGTGCTGCAAATGCTACAGACATATTGCTCTAGTTTCCACACAAATATTTCAATGATGAAAAAGATAATTTCGAAACTACTTAAAATTGTCTGAATGTACAAGATTTCGGCAGACACGAAGGAAACACTTTACCGATCAGCGCATTATACAAAACAACGCGGAATAAGTTTGTCGTTATTAAACACAAAACCAAATTATCACAAGCAATCTGGCTAGACTGTGGAGTTTTCTATGTCACAGATTACTTTAAAACTATATTTTATCTTCTATTACATTCTTGCGGCACAAATCCTTTATTACTACCACAGACTCCACAGATCATTTTTTTTTTAAATAATATTTTAATGGCCTGGTTGCTGGGACCTTTTAGCCAAGTCTTTATTTAGTTACAAAACTTGTTTAATTGATGAAATGAATTATATTCAATGCATGATGATGATATCCCCACCGATATACTGAAACTCAAGGGGCGCGCCCCTTGAGTGCCTCGAGATTCGATGGCTATTCTAAAGTTCTCAAAAGTTGTCGGCTAACTGTAGAGAAGCAGTTCTGGGGGGACCTTTATATTCATATGTGCGAGTTTGTCCACGATGTCCATGAAGTTATTTATATGGTCACGTATATCTTCCCCTGTGGTCATTCGCTTTAGAACCAACTGTTTTAATAAGGTAGCTTTCCTCGCAGGCCCAGTGCTTTGTAAGTAGCCTTTAACTTGTCCCATACAGCTTTAGATTTCGCGCAGACTTTAATTTGTTTTAATTCAGACGGTGATCTCGCCACCGCATCCGTAACTGGTGGTAACGTTTCGCCGCTTACGATATCCCAAAAGTCATTTTTAATTAGGACCGCTTGATCTTGCATGCACCATGTATCATAATTTGATTTTGTCAAGGGTTCTATATTTCTATAACTCGTATTTGCCATTTTTCATACTTGCAAAATACAACCACGCTCTGCCCCTTAAAATATTTATTTTTATTTTTTTTATTATAATATAAATAATTAATTTTTCCCCTCAAATTAATTAATTTTTAATATCCAATTTTGTGAGGGTTTTAATTATGAACTATACGTATGATCAAGGATATCGCTTTTTATTTGACACAACCATCATAAGTAAAACAAAAGTAATTACAAACGTAGAAAATCAAACGACGTGCAGTGTCATTTGGTACTGGGCTGCCAGTACTCACAAAATATGATTCGCGGCCATAGCAAATATGGCTTTACAAGGCTTTACAGAATTATATTCATTAGATTCAGCATTACAACTATCTAAGTTCAAAAAATCCTACTGAATGATAATTTCTGAAAAAAATCATTTTACTAAATTTATGTTCATACCTAATTAGATTCCTCTATTTTTGAAAAAACTGATATAGAAAAGCGACTAATAAACAAATGCCGAAGAAACTTACGCAAAATTTGCAGCCTATAAAAGAAAATACGGACATTATGGTTTCCTTCATAAATATTTAATTAAGTTATAAACTGTGCTTTTATTTAATTCTGATTTTGAACTTCAACTTGAAGTCTTCAAGTAACATGAGCACGTTCTAAATAAATTGCTGATTCCTATTATTAACGAAAACTCGTTAATAATGTGAATTAGTAATGTGTTTTAGAGCGAGCTTTTCCTGATAACCAACAAATTCAAATCACCAAAGAGCATTTTCAAATTTCGCGCGACACTTGTAGTCATACTGTGGTCATACTTTTATACCAACATTTTTGTATGAAGTTGGCGTTCTTCTCCGCTAGGAGTAATAGTGTTCTGTGAACTGCAAGCACTGCCACACCACAACTCTAAGAGTGCTACTTCTATCTCTACAACAAGAATCTGTAAGTGCCTGAATGACATTGACAGGAGCATTGTTGATAGGTTGCGGAATTGACATATAAACCTATTCCTACCTCAATGGGTTGCGGCTGTGGGTTGCGGTGCCGGTGGCAGCTAAGAATTTATGGTGGCAGTGATCTTTTGACGCGAACATTGATTTGATTGCGGAGCGTTGTTGGTAAACAAACACTCTTATTTCCATGGTAATTTTAAAATTGTCACCTTATTGTCAGTCTTATTGTATTGAAAAAACAAGATGGCGGCGTTAGTTTCGATTTTGGCCACGCCCCAGAACGTTGTTGTACTGTTTTATACATTTCTGAAAATTTACAGTATTGAAAAAAAAATAACAAGATGGCGGCGGCGGCGTTAGTTCCCGAATGTTCCTATTTTGGGCACGCGCCATAGATCCGTAGATCTTTGTAATGTTGAACACGTGTCATTTGTATGAACTTCTATAATTATACAAAAAACTCCGATTTGAGAAACAACATCTGAACAGTTTTTCAAGGCTTCTACATACCAGCGCGACACGGCACAAAGGCCCCGCGTGTTGCGGGACGAGCGGTGCCTTTGTGTCGCGTCGCGTCGCGCGATAAGTCGCCCCGGTATGTAGAAGCCTTTAGTCTCCACCTAGTACGTTTTAGAGCAACTAACTGTTTTAGTATACACCGATTGTAAGAGATGTCGCTTCATTAACGATAATGAGTCAAATGACTGATTATAATTAATTCGTTTGCTCGTTCCGCATTTTGTCGACTTTAACCCTGAGGCATTAATTTGGAAGTGCAATGTTTTATCGTAGATTTAAAATCAATAGGTAGGTACACTTTTCGTGGAGAACAACAAAACCTTGATGATAAGTCTGGGTAAGTAACTTTATTATTCTGTGTAGACATTCTGTCCAGGGAATACATTCTTGAATCATATAAATAAAATCTGGAATATGTATGCTTACTTACAAACAAGATTCATACAGCCTAACCACAGAACACTATAAAATATTGGTATTAGATAAGTTGATTGTTCTAGGGCTTCTAGTTGTGAACACCATACTGTGATCGCCAACCTCGCCAACCCGCAACCCGCCTGCCAAGCGTGGCGATTATGGCACCACCCCCCCTTTTGGTGGAGGCCTATATCCAGCAGTGGACGTCTTTCGGCTGAAATGATGATGATGACCTGGCTGTTGCACACGACTTCGTCTGCGTGTATAGTACTAGATTTAGCCCGCAGCTTCGCCTGCGTGGATTTCGGAATAATCCCACGGGAACGTACTACCGACTTACCGAGATTAAAAATGTGTTAATCCAGGTTATTAAGGCGCTGACAAGAGGCAAATGATAAAAGTAGGCTTGTCATAAACAAGAAAATTGCCAAATCTATATAGTTTGCGGTAGCGAAAAAAATATATGTTATTTTTGAACATATTTCTCGGAGTTTGGTTATTACCAAAACACGCTGAAAAAAAAAACTCGATACAAATTAACGGTAAACTAACCCTTTACTTTGAGTTTCAATCCAAAATATCTGTATTAATATCTACGTACGGTTGGTGTTTAATTAATAACAAGAACGTCATAGTTGTATGCCGAACTTGGTTGTTTTATATTTTCGATTACTCAACTCATTTTTGAGTAAAGTAATCACATCATCGCGCGTTGCTCAAGACAATTTTTCACAATTTCTATGCAATGAGCTGTGGATTGTGGTATATCACTACTGAAAGGTAGCTTTCAGGTTAGCTTTCAAATGATATCAAAAAGATTTAAATGGTGAAGGTTTCAGAAAAATACCTTGGTAGATTTTGCGCCATTCTCATGTTTTTATCCGCGTTAACAAAACTTTACAAATTAATTTCACTATGTAATTTAAACATAATCTAAAATATTCACATATTAAGTTATTAAGAGAATGCTCTAATTTATCATATATTTTTTTCAAATCATTAACACTACTCGTTTAGACGTGATCTTCAGTATAAAATCATTAAAAGTCGGTTAACGTCCCCTTAAGTTCCCGTGGTATAATTT
The DNA here is from genome assembly GCA_948098905.1 of Tiliacea aurago. Lineage (NCBI taxonomy): Eukaryota > Metazoa > Arthropoda > Insecta > Lepidoptera > Noctuidae > Tiliacea > Tiliacea aurago. Next base: position 19,591,139 of record OX402581.1, on the reverse strand, counting down.
TCGAGTTACACGCGGATGAAGCCGCTGGCAATAGCTAAAAGGTATTTTATATTAAGTACCTAGTAGTAGGCTCCATAATTAAATTAAATAATTGTTTAATTAAATCAAAATATGTTCGAGTTTTCTTTTTTCTGTAATTTTTGAGCACAGTGGTAGATATACAAAAAAATATACATAATTGTTTCTACAAAATTTAAAAGGCTACAAAAAATCTATATAAACAAAACATAAACTCTGTCTCTTAAACTAGGAGACCTGTGTCTTAAGAGACAGTGTTCGGCCAGATAGTTGCGTAAATTAAGTTGTACTCCGTATGAGTGAAATAGTGTCGATCTATCTATTATTGTATGGTGAACAACATTATCATATTATCTATAAATTTTATAAAATAAACTTAATTTACGCAACTATCTGGCCGAACACTGTCTCTTAAGACACAGGTCTCCTAGTTTAAGAGACAGAGTTTATGTTTTGTTTATATAGATTTTTTGTAGCCTTTTAAATTTTGTAGAAACAATTATGTATATTTTTTAGTATATCTACCACTGTGCTCAACCTGTGTCTATGTATTATTTTGGATAAATAAACATTATTATTATTATTTGTTTTGTTCCAGTATAAGCATTTTTATAAAATGGCACTTAAAGACGTACCTAGTAATAGGCTCCATAATTAAATTAAATAATTGTTTAAATCAAAATATGTTCGAGTTTTCTTTTTTCTGTAACTTTTATGTTTTGTTCCAGTTTTTATAAAATGGCACTTAAAGGCGTAAGAGTCGTAGAAATGATGGGGTTAGCTCCAGGCCCATTATGCGGAACCTTATTAGCGGACTTCGGGGCGAGTGTCACTGTCGTTCAAAAGGTTAGTACCTATAGCTTATTTGCATAGACTGCCTCATTGGTCTAGTGGTAGCAAGCGCTACTTTTGAGCATGAGGTCCTGGGTTCGATGCCCAGGTAGGGTAGTGTTATTGGGATTTTCCATTAGGAATTTCTCATTAGCAGCCCGGAGTCTGGAATTGTGCCCGGTTGATGGCAATAGGCTCGCCCCCTATTAAATGGGACTTAAACAATAACTTGCGAAACTTGGGTGTACTATAGGTAGGTACACCTCTGCCTAACCCTTCGGGGATTACATGCGTGATGTTATGATATGTATTTTCTTCAAAATCATGGGCATGCATGATTATTTAGATAATTTTACTCTACCTACCTACTTCTCATAGTTTCGGATTTCGCCCTGAAGGCCCATCTCAAAAAATCCTGGATAGAAGGCTAATATACAGGGTGTTTGGCAGAACGTTGAACATACGAAAATGGTGGATAAGTGGGGTCATCTGCTACTTACTCAGCCCTAATTTATTTGGCCCTGGCCCCCTGGATAATTTTTAAAACATTTTTTTTGCTTTCTTCTAGTTTCACCACTTTCTTAACTTGAAAGTGTATTTTTTATTAAAATGGGTAAAACAGGCAATATTTTTGTTTTATCGTATGTTCAACGTCCTGCCAAACACCCTGTATAACGTCAGGAATGCAAGTATCTTTGCAACCGTTGTACAGAACAGTCATACTCATAAGTCAAGCAATCTTAACTTTACGTATTAAAATTAAAGTATTTCTTTTACAGATGAATCCAAGTCCATTCGACGTAATGTCTAACGGAAAAAGAATGATATCAGTGAATTTAAAAACAGAGGACGGAGTCAATGTGTTAAAAAAGCTTTGTGCTGATTCGGATGTTCTTTTGGATACTTTTCGACCAGGCGTTATGGAAAAACTGGGCCTAGGACCTGAACATTTGATTATAGGAAACTCTCGCCTCATCTATGCAAGGTTAACTGGATACGGCCAAAATGGATTCTACAAAAACAAAGCTGGACATGATATAAACTATGTTGCCATGTCTGGTATACTTTCACTACTTAGCAAAAATAAACAACCACCAACACCACCTCTTAATCTTTTGAGCGATTTTGCTGGAGGTGGAGTACTATGTGCTTTAGGTATATTATTAGCCTTATTTGAAAGAACCAAATCAGGGAAAGGGCAAATTATAGATACGAGTATGACGGAAGGAGCTGCTTACATCGGTAAGTGGTTATTTAAATCGAGACAATTGCCAATCTGGTCAGGTGAGCCAGGAACAAATCCTTTAGATGGGGGATTTGCATGTTATCAAACATACAAAACTAAAGATGGCAAATTTATGGCCGTTGGAGCACTTGAACCACAATTTTATTCAAATTTTTTGCAAGGGTTACAGCTTCCTGAAGATGATTATATTCAAGTAGGTAATAATGAACATTGTAAGACAAAATTTCAAGAAGTTTTTTTGAAGAAAACCCAAGATGAATGGTGTCAGATATTTGAAAAGCTTGATGCATGTGTCACTCCCGTGTTAAATATCGACGATGTTGATAAACATAAATTTCGCGTGTCTGATTCGGCTTTTCATAGAGATATATATAATATGGTTGTACCTGAACCGGCTCCGAAAATGTCCCGCACTCCAGGAATATCCAGTGGTCATAGGCCTTTACCAGTGCCAGGACAGCATACAATAGAAATATTATATGAATTGGGATACAGCAAGCTTGAAATTGAAGAACTTATTAAAAATGAGCATGTGTATGGAATTATAAAGTCAAATTTGTAGCAACTTTTTAATTAAATAAAGAGAAAACATCTCTCAGGTCCTTTCTTATTTGTAAAAATTCATCCTGTTTTGAGGACAATATATCTGTATTTAAGAATACTGGATGTACATAGATTAAGTTCAAAACTTTTAATATATTTTTTAAATCAAACTTGATTATACTTATTCCAAGAGAGTATTGGTTACAACATACTTGTTTATTCCCTTGTAATTGTGATAGCCTTTTCTTGGCAATATAACACAGAAATGTCACAAAAGACTCAAAATCCATTCCGAAGTGTGATTTTAGTATTAGCTGGCATTCAGCAGGAAATTCAGGTGTGTCTTTGCACTCTTCTATTTGATGTTCTACTATTAACAATGATTTTTCCAATGCTTTCCATACTATTTCTACATTACAAGCATTTATCCAATTATGATTAACCGAAATTGTCTGAGTTTCATTCATTACTTGGTGATGCCAACCAGATGGGACAAATAGAGCATCTCCTGCTTCTTGTGTGATCTCGCAGTATTTGATATTTTGATACTTTTCTGGTTCAAATACTAAAGGGAGATTACCAAATCGATCTTTTAGTTTGTTCTCTTCGCCAGGAGGAAACAAAACCCATTTTTTTCTTCCAACAACATTAACTGACCAACTATAAGAACAGTACACATCTTCATGCAAAGGGGTCCTGGAACAATTCATAAATCTTTATAATAATATGCATTTTAATAGTAATATTAATAAAACACCACATTCCTAAATACAGAAAACGTTGAAACCAGTGTGAGACCTAGAAAACCCCGTGATTCTCTAGTTTCCGCAGCCAAGTGACAAAAATTTAACACTTATAATTTCGTCCTATACCTACAACTAGCTTGGCAGAAAAAATAAATAACAAAAAAAACACCATGTAGAATGCTGGCACTTCGGCTGCATCCAGTTAGACTGAAAGCTGACCTCAAAATACTTGGGAAAATGCTGGGCAGATGATGTTGACAACTAGCTGTCCATAACTACCGTATATAACACATTTTGCTTGGAGGCGTTTGGCACTATTCATATTCAGTATAACTTAGTCTCTCTACTCAATACAGGGACTGAATCACAAACGAGAATAAGAATGGTTTAGTTGTTTTGCCAGTGACTCACTGGTGTTTCATTGAAACACTGCAATATTGTGAGTTGATAGCCAGGCTTGGGGCTCGTCAGAGAGCTGTAGTTAATAATGTGAAGCATCACACAAATTAAAGTAATATGTATATTATAATTTCTTACCATGACCCTTTAGGACCAATGTACACAAACATAAAATCGTCTTCTTGATTATCTATTGCAAATTCATTAAGCCAGTCCAATATAAAATACTGTGGGACTTCATAAAATTTGTCACCTGGTCTACTTCTTCTTAGGTGCCAGTCTTTTAAATATAAAATTCTGCAATCTGTTGTGCTCTGCAAATACTCTATGTACTGATGTACCTTCATATCAGATTTGCATTGAGAATTAAACTGTATGTTCTTACAATCGGCAACAGGAGCAATTAGATCACCATATTCTTCAATTAAATTATCATAATTGATTTGCTCACCTTTTACCCACTGACTGGCACATTTCCAATTGTCTGTTACATTTTTAATCAGACAAGGTACATTTTTTAACATATAATTATTAAAAAAGTCTATGAAATCCAAGCTACACTGCTGAAAGTTTGCACCATCAATACTCCAGTCACTATAATCGTTCTCTGGAATTTCAGTATCTAATGGACACTGAATTTCAATTTTACTCTGCGTCATTATTGTTTTGCTTGAAGTTCTAATGATGATAATACTACAGCTTTCATTGTTTCTTGTACAGCTTAGGCAAAACAATGTTCTTTCTATGTATTTTATTATCTATAGATCTAGCTTCTGATGAAAAACTTTGTTTATTAGGTGGATGCATTGTAGAGTTTGAAATTTTGATTTCAAGAAAAGATAATCTGCCGCAGTCGACTCTTGTGCAAAAGAATTAGGCGGTCAAATAGTGAACACAGGACAACATTAATTATCAAAAATCTGAAATTAGGAATATTTCGGAGTTTGGCTGGCTAAAGTAAGCCGTAATCAAATAATGAAATAATACACTACTCTTCTACCGAGAGGTCGTATGGGTATGGAAAGGAATTCACTCAATCTGCATCTCGCCTGTGAATCTATTTCCATCGAGCTAGGATTATTTATGTCTATGTCTATTTGTTTAATTCACAGAGCACTTTAGAATATGGTTTATTTCCTTCGGATTCGGACTTAGGAATCCTGAGTATAAGTGTTCTGTGCGTAGGAAGTTCGGAGGTTCGGAGTTTCAGTTCATACAATTTTACCAAGGAATATACTACTCTCTATGTCTCTAACGAGAGAATTTTACTGACAATGACAATTTAAAATAATGACAGTACTTGACAGTAGTGACAAGTGTGACAACTGACAGCAGATGTTTCTTTTTTTTGTGAATTTAATGACCTGGCTATTGAGACATGTAAGCACTGACCTCTATTTATTTATAAGGAGGTCAGTCCTTGTAAGTGAAAACTCAAGACAGAACATGACAGCGAAGCAAAGAGGATAGTAGCGTGTGTGATTTTAACGTAGTATTTTACGCGGTACGTGGTCTGCATGTTCGAGCGCCCGGAGCGCCGTGATCAACGTGTTATCGGCAAGCTGAGGCTGGGGCGGAACACTCAGCACTCAATATTCGTTTCCACGGACTCTACCTCGACGGACCTATACTACAAACTTGAAATAGTTGGCCATGACCCTTTGGGACGCGTTCAACTGCCGTGCGCCGGGCTGGTCGCAGCCTTATAGAACGCGCCCACACCGGTGCCCCGTAAAGGGCCGTGGAGCGCACGATCCCTGCGTAGAGCCTCCGGCAGGAGGCGTTTGGACTCCCTAGATTGGGCAGGAGCCGCTTTAAGGCAGCCCCAGCCCGCTCCAGTCTGGGAGCCAAACGTTGAAAATGCTCCACGAAGTTCCACCGTGATTATAATACCTGAAGTTGTGTTTTTGTTTTATTTCATACTAGTTCCTGCCTGTTACTTCATCTGCATGTTTTAGCTTATGGCACTCGACAATAGGCTTTTTATAAGTGAAATAACTTTTGAAATCGGATAGTAGTTTCGAAAATGACCTCTTGCATACAAACAAACAAACTTTAACTCTATATGATATTAGTACAGAAAAGCCGATAGTGAAATGTAACCTATATTATTTACCATATTCTTTTCATCTCTAATTTTCACAAGATAAACTGCCAAGATTCAATAAATGTAACTATAATGAAGTAATATTCTTAACTTTTCCATTGTGTCCAACTTTTGCGTGGTTACCATCATAGACTGTTCTTTCACGAGTTTAGATACTCAAAGTTCACGCGCCGTTTCGGTGCTTGATGCAAGCAAGTTGTACTAAAATGTACTTATTGATTCCATGCGCATTAGGTTCACTTATTTCGGCAGTATTGAATAATAAAGCTGATACTAAAAATTATTCGGTTTCATTTGGCTCCTGCCGATCGTCATCTAACTTTGCTAAACTAAAGCCGGGTCTGCTGCGCCATATTTGCGTGTATGCGTACATGTTTCGGAACATGTTCTATGCATCTCAGCTTTGTGCAGCCCGTCCGCTGCGACTACAGAGTGTTTTTGTTTGATGTTATGTTTTTGCTACTAAAATCTCATTTCAACAATGAGTTCCGACGAGGAAGACGTGTCTGCTGTTCTAGCAATAATAAACTTAGATTTACAAATAAATAATATAAATTATAGATTCCGTGTTCTACCGTACCTGCGACCACGTTCGTTCAATATAAAATTTATCAAGAGTTGAAAATTGAACACAAATTCAGTAAAAAAAATGAATACTTTCATTTTTAGGGTTCCGTATTCAACAAGGAACCCTTATAGTTTCGCCATGTCCGTCTGTCTGTCTCCAGCTTAGCTCAGAGGCTCTTAGTACTAGAAAGCTATAATTCGGCATGGTATGTACACACGGCTACATACTCGTATCAAGCTATACATTTCCAGTATAAGCTCACTTCTCATTGTACGGAAATCCTATACAATGCGAGATCAGCTTATACTGGAAATGTATAGCTTGATATATTATGTAGCCGTGTGTACAAATTAATCACGCCGACAAAGCGGTAAAATAAAATCACAGCAGTAGTTTATAACGAAATTAAAAGGAAATCTATCACGCGTTACAAGTTAACGATCAATAGTCGACCAACTTACATTTGCATTTGGAGAATTGACCGTGACGTACTTATATCGATATATAGGATGTTTTGCAACTACAACGTTAAGTTTGATTTTGGGATATATTCATCCCAACTACGGAACCCTTCATTGTGCGTGGTTCGATACGCAGTTGGCCGGTTTTTGAAATTCCAATCGTTTTTGATAATAATTATCTCCAAAAAGGCATCTTGCCTTTTATATTTATTTTAGTATTTTCATTATTCCACTCCGTCATTAAACAAACTTTAAAAATGTTACGAAGCGTCGTCGTCTGGAGAGCACTAAACACGAAATGAGTAAATTCGGGTGATGTTATCCGTTCATCGCGGCAAATATGTTTAGGTGCAGCGCAGACAACAGACTTTTTGTGCGAAGAAGTGAAGTGAAGGCTTGTGAGCTAAGAAAATGTAATCACATTGGTGTGTGCCGCAGACTCCTTCGCACAAAAAGTCTGTCGTCTGCGCTGCGCCTTAGGCTATGGTTACGATTTTGATTTAAGCCACGCCCCCAAATCGTGTGACATGTTTATATCTGATAAAAACACGCAAACATGGCGCAGCAGACGCGGCTTAACACGTTGTAATTAATTTTTACCGTCCGGCTCAGGCTCAGCCACATAACACTTAGGGCCTTATCATACTAGCGAATTGCGAGCGTCCTCAAAGCAGAGCGAGCGCGCAACGATTAGGTTACGGGCGCGCAACGAACACGCCGCGCATGCGCAGCGAATTCGTTGCGGACGCGCAGCAAGATCGCCGTGAATACTGTCTCGTACACACGCCAGCCCGGCCGCCCCGCTTCACTTTCTTCTTCCTCACATCCGCGACGTCCTCGCTGTGCAGCCGCGACGTGTTCGTTGCGCGCCCGTAACCTATTCGTTGCGCGCCCGCTCCGCTTTGAGGACGCTCGCAATTCGCTAGTATGTTAACGCCCTTATACTCAGAGAGGGCTCAGCTTAGCCGCTGTGTACTGTTGTCGATATTACAACCGGCAGTGTCGATTAAATGCTAACTCAACCCTTGTTCTTGTTCATGTCGGCACACAATACACATTGTGTAGCATGTCTAAGATTCCGTGCGAATCAAGATTGGTTTTCATTGCTACAAACTATTGGTTATTTTCAAAGATAATTTCAGGTCCTAGATTTTGACATATTATCGATAGTTTGCAACTGAGTACAACATACTAACAAGGAAGCAAGGTTATTAAGGTACAACCCTAGCGCCAAATTCAGTTCAGTTGTCATTTTGTGATGGCGGCGCTTGGGGAGTTACGCTACGGTTCATAATCTTAAGCCGCGGTGTTTTCTTAGTTTTGATAATGAGATTTTTGTTTATTTTGAATTATTTTGTATAAGCGATTTTTAAATATGTGTTATCATGTGCGCCGTTTGAGTCAACAGCATTTTTCTGTGTACATTACTTGGTGGTATCAATACTGTGTTTCCAAATAAAAAGTATACTTACCTATTGGAACCTTATTGGCCTCTATTTGGTTTTCTACTTATTACTTTAATTAATATAATAAGAAGAGATATAATATATTAATTTACAATTGAGTTGAAGACAGTACCTACATTGTCGTACAAATAAACAGCCAACATGAATGATGTTCGTGACAAAGTAGTCGCTGGAACCTCGACGTGGGAGAGTAATACAACTCAGAGTGACTCCTCACCAGAACTCCAATCGTCGCCGAGTGGAAGTGGTGAGACGCCCCATACACCAGGAGCACCAGTACCATTGGCCCCACATCTAGCTGCTGACTTGCATCCAGATCTATTACAACAAGGTTGGCGGAAGTACTGGTCCAAAAGAGAGAACAGACCATATTTTTGGAACAAGCTGTCGGGTGAATCGATGTGGGAATTACCAGCAGTTAAGAGAGATTTTGATCCTATAACTGACCCATTAGGTATTTGTCACACTGGGCCATCAAATGCAGGTAATATGACTCCTGGAGCAAATAAACGTCGTCCATCTGAGGATAATGGACCTCCACCAAAGAAATTTGTTCTGGCTGGACCATGGGACATAGAAGTGCCAACTAATGTTGTAATATACGAGAGGCCTCCTACTATTTGTCCACATCCTCATCCAGAAATAGAGGGATTTAGATTTACTTTGGCTAATAAATTAAGACAGTGCTACCAAGAGCTTTGTCATACAAGAGAAGGTATTGATGCGCCTAAAGATTCTTTTAATAGATGGTTGATGGAGAGAAAAGTAAATGATCAGGGTGGTTCAGACCCGCTGCTTCCTAGTCATTGCTTTCCAGAAATTTCACATTCAATGTATGAGGAAATTATGAATGACATTCCAATTAAGCTGACTCATCCAAAGTTCACGGGCGATGCAAGAAAACAGTTATCAAGATATGCGGAAGCAGCAAAGAAAATGATTGAATCAAGAAATGCGTCACCAGAAAGTCGCAAGGTAGTAAAATGGAATGCTGAAGACACATTTCAATGGTTGAGGCGAACTGTAGGAGCTACATACGATGATTTCCAAGATAGACTGGCACACTTGAGAGTAAGTAATTATCCTAGTTTTATTCATAGTACTAACCTATCGCCTTTGTGTATATTGGAAATTGGAAATAAAGTTTATTCTATTCTTTATTTATTATTGCTAAGGTTTTTGAAAATATAACAACACCTACACACAAGCTTTAATAGGATAAGATTTGTGCCCGGTTGATGGCAATAGGCATTACATGGGACTTAGACATAACTGGTGAAACATGGGTGTACTAAGTTACACCTCTGCCTAACCCTTCGGGGATTACAGGAGTGAAGTTATGTGTATATAGATATACAAGCTTTTGATATTTTTTTGTTAATTAATTTCAGAGACAGTGTCAACCTCACCTTGCCGAGACTGTGAAGGCATCTGTTGAAGGAATCTGCCTCAAAATCTACCATCTGTCGGCTGAATATGCTCGGAAAATAAGGGAAAAACATAGTGGTTTACTCAAAGAAAACGGAATACAGGTATAAATGTTATAATAATATGTTCTATAGAACAATTTAAAATAGTTTGAACTGTCAAAATGATGGCTTAAAAACATTATCTACAAATATAAATAATAAGTTTTTTTTTATCAATTTAAAATACACATGTCAAAAGTGTCTAGGGATCTAGTACATTTTTAACTATAAAAAATAATAATCTGTGTTTCCACCATTGCAGCATTGACACGAATCACACAGTGATTTGGCATGCTTAAAATCAGTTCATAAAAATCACTTTGAGGAATGGCCGCCTACATTCATTCTAATAAGTCAAAAAGTTGTTATCCACGGCATCCATACTCGGGAGAGCTCTTCTTTTGAGCATATCTCAAGCGTGCTCAATTGGTTTGAGGTCTGGCGATTGAGCAGGCCACAGCAGAACATTGATGCGAGCATCGGTAAGAGTGCCTGTCACGATTCTAGCCGTGTGTGGAATTGTATTTTCGTGCATTTGTCGAAAACGAATCACCCAACTGGTTTCGCAAAGGGAAGATCACGTCTGAAATAATCCTCTCCGTTTAAATCTGATCATTGAGGTTGCCCCTGATCCAAATGAGATTGGTTCTTCCACCGATCCAATTACCAGCCCAAACCATTATTGTCCCCCCACCATTATGAATTAACTTTCTGGCAAAATTTCAAACGTTCTTGACGTCCAGAGGTCCTCCAAACTCTAGTACGTCTTATATCCAGCGTTATACCGAAACGAGATTCATCGGAAAACCAAACACAACGCCAGTCTTCTTCCTCCCAATTTCTGTGTTCGAGAGCCCATTGTAAACGGGCCCTACGATTGCGGGGTGCTATAGGTGAAACTCTCAGCGGCCTTCGGGAACGCAGACGCACTTCACGTAAATGATTTCGGATGGTTTGGTCGCTTATCAGCAAGCTTGAGGATCTGTGGAGCCTCTTAGCCAAAATCATGGCGGCCATGGTACGATTCCGTCGAGCAGTATTTTGGATGTACCGGTCCTGTCTGCGAGTGGTGATGCGAGATCGTCCTCCATGTCGCTCGGCCACGCTACCCGTTATACGATAGCGTATCCGGAGGCGGCTTATGAAGCTCAGTGTAGTGCCAAGAGCGACAGCCGCAGTACGTTGCCTGGAACTAGCAACATTCCGACGGCTCTCATCATCTCTTTTCGTGCCAAATGATGTCGTCGCTCCATATCGATGCAATTTTTTTTACTTCCGATGCAGAAAGTGAAAAAAGGTTTTGTAAAAACGCTATTAAGCACTTTTATTAGAATCCTGATTGACAGTTGATTTTCTATTTTTAAACAAAATTTAAAGAAAGAAAGTTCTTAATCAAATAGCGAAATACACTAAAAATAATCAAAAACTATCCCAAAAAGTTAAAATAATATATATATCTTAATTGCGGCGATACTCTAAAACGTACTCGATCCCTAGACACTTGATATGTGTATTTTGAATTGATAAAAAATGTGTGTAGTTTGAACTGTCAAAATGGCTTAAAAACGTTATCTACCCTCCTTTTGGCCTTGCCACAGTCAGGTAAACAGCATTGCGCCATTAAAATTATTGTTTTGATTTTTTTTTTTTTTTACTGAGTGCTATGTGATTTAGGTACAAAGAAACCGGACTAGTGCGGAACTCGCGACGTGAGCGTTCCGTACAATGAATATGATATCTACTGTTTTTTATCCCAATAAAATGTATCCCAAAAACAAACTTAACATTGTAATTGAAAAACATGTTCTCCCATACATCGGTATACGCCACGGTCAAATTTCCAACTGCAAATGTAAGTTTGTGTCTACGTGTTCATGAGAAAAAGGGTCTTGACAGACTGACAGACAGACAGCTAACGAAGTGATCCAATAAAGGTTCCGTTTTTCCTTTTGAGGTACGGAACCCTAAAAATTATATTTTTCAACCCCGTTACTAAACTTGGTCAAGTAAGATTTGATTGTGGTGTTTCGTGACACGACTTTACGTCAGCTATTCGGCATACGCAGTCCGGTCTTTTATAAATGTAGGTACTAGCGACCTGCCCCTACTTAGTACGGTTCTTACGACTTGACAAAACATATTATGTTAAGTGTACACATAAATCTTTCGGAAATAAACTTCTCTAAATAATTGTGAAACCGCATCAAAATTCGTTGCCAAGTTTGGACGAACAACGCGGTCACGCAGACAGACACGCGAAAAGCAACTTTAATGTATAGATTTGATTAGTTGTTTTTCCGGACATAAAGAATAGCACCATCATATTTCTTCCCGTGGGTGTTGTAAAAGGCGACTAAGGGACTTACTAGAGAATGGGCAGCAGCGTTCTCTATGCATTTTAACACCATACTGCGATCGCCAACCCGTCTGCCAAGCGTGACGTTATTGCACTATTGCACCCCCCCCCCCCCGGGTGGAGGTGGGGGCTATGTCCAGCAGTGGACGTCTTTCGGCTGAAATGTTGATAGATTTGTAATGACTGTAGGAACTTCAAGCACCGTTGCAGCAGGCAGCCCTACGCAAGGTGTGGTGTTACCCAGTGCAGTTCGCGGTGCCGGCGCCCCGGCCTCCGCTCGTCGAGCACTTTCTCGACCGCGATCAGACGCTGTTGCGCTATCTTGGCGAAACACAGGTTCTCAATGCCGTGTATTTACAGAAGCTGGTAAGCCTTTAAATGATTTTGTTTGCTATTATGATTAACTAGCTGACCCGACAGAAGTTGTCCCTTCCAAATTTCAATAATTCATACAAAAATCCCATAGAACCAAAGGAAGTTCAGGTTTTTCCGAATTTTGGAAATTTCCGATAAACTTTTCCTATAATTCTTGCCATAAAAACCTAATTGGGCCTATTACGAACACTTAAAAACAAAATATAGCCAAACTGGTCCAGCCTCTCTCAAGTGATGTGCTTACCAACAAACAGTATTTTATAATCGAGAATAGTATGTTATAATCATAATACATACACAAAATGTTTACTATTATACTGATTGTGGGAGAAAATTGTGGTCACATTACAAAATCTACGCACGCACACAGTCGCACACGTATAAGGGTCTAGCGTAGTTAGGTACTTCGTCCATTTTGGTTTGTTTTGACCTTTTCAGCGGAAATGTGACTGTAATTTACAAAGTTTTAATTTTTTTTGGGATATAAATTACCTGTACTACAAATAACTTAAACCGATTCGGTGAACATTTTAAAACAAAAAAAAACCAAATCGGTCCAGCCGTTCTGAAGCAGCTTTTACCGCATTTCATTTGTATTTTAAAGATATAGATTTAAACATAAACATTGTCAAGGAACACATACGTTTAACATTTTAAATATTAACTTTTTCTGCGATTTGTGGCTTTTCTAGTGCTCTATCTTACCAGAGTTGGTCCAGAAGTCTTTTAAACCTTATACGAGACTGTATCGATTGGCAATTGGCATCAAAGTCAAATTATTTATTTCAAATAGGCACTTATGAGGCACCTTTGAACGTCAAAATTTACAAAAAAATAGAATTGATTCTAGTTGCCCCTTCCAAAAAGTAGTTTCGTATGGAGAAGAATGGGCAAGAAACTCCACCGTTAGGCTGCTTGTACACCGGAGCGGAGCGAGACTGCGGAGCGGAGAAACTGATAAATATTAATCAATGGGATTACAAATACCTGTCCACTTGCAATCCTTTTGGTTAATATTTCTCCGTTTCTCCGCTCCGCAACCTCGCTCCGCTCCGGTGGACCGGCAGCTTTACTCTTTTAAAAATGTTTTACAATATTTTGTACATAAATTATATGATTATATGTGAAGATGATGCACCTAAAATAAAATTACTCTATCACAATAGGTAAAAAGAATTAAAAAAGAAAGCAATGAAAAATAACTTAATTATGAGATAGAAGATACATGGTGCTCACATATTTACAAACATCGTAAAAATATGTTTTTCTAAAAAAAAAAAAATCAGTGTGTGTGTTTAGGTAATCACAGAATGAAAAATCAATATCATAAAAATAACAGATTATACAATATTAAAATAGCAACCAGTTTGATTTTGTCTAGACTCTAGATGGTCCTATGGAGCTGCACCATGTTTCCAAGCATTTCTATCCTGGATATAATCCTCTAACTTGTAATATTCTTGTTTACAAAGTGTACTTTTAATATGTGTTTTAAAATTTCTTTCATTTAATTGCAATATATCACAAGGTATTTTGTTTGTTGTAACATTTAACACAGTACCCCATAAAAGATGTATGTACTACAGATAAACTGAAAAATGGTTGATCTATTTTATCTTTATTTCTAGTATTAAAATTATGTCTATCACTTATCTTATTCAAAAGATCTAGATTTTTCCTTCATACATAATTATTTTCATAAATTAATTGGCAAGGTACCGTCATAATATTAATATTTTTAAATAGTTCCCTGCGAGATTCGCTCAGACAGCTCTCTTTTGCAAAATAAAGATGGACTCAATTTCAGCAGGTGGTCGACCCCACACTAAAATGCCATAAGACATAATGCTGTAGAAGTAGCTAAATAAACCAAACGCGCAGCTTCTTTATCAGTTAGCTGTCTTATCTTTCTAACAGCATAGGCGGCCGAGCTTAGCCGCCCCGCAAGAGAGGTTATATGTGGTCCCCATTGCAGTTTCTCGTCTAGAGTGATTCCTAGGAAAACCGTTTGATTAATAAATTCCAGTTTTTCTCCGTTCAATATGATATCACACTCGCTACTTCTAATATTAGGTATATATCGAATACATTTGTTTTGAAGTACCAAATTATTTACCGTAAACCAATCTTGGAGCTGAAGAATAGAGTTATTCACGTCGTCAAGATTTTGTGATCGTCGGTATATTTTCAAGATCAATGATATGTCATCACTTCATCAGCAAATAACACCATCTTCGGTTAATTTTGAAGTAATTGGGGTAAATCATTAATGTAAACTGAAAAGAGGAATGGACCCAAAATAGAACTTGAGGAACGCCCATTGCCATTTCAGACCCTAATGACCCTAATTAGACCAGAGTTTACGCTGTTTACTTGATCTTTAACCTTTCTATCTTTAAATCAAGTGCTGTATTCCTAATCCCATAGTCTCTAGTTTCAGCAAAAGCGTCTCATGGTTTACGCATTCGACACCTTAGAGAGGTCACAAAAGATTCCAATGGCATCTTGTGCTTCCTCCCAGGCGCAAAGTGCAGCATCATATGGTACAACGGGCTGGTGTCCGTAACTCCTCGGTCAAGCGCGTTTTTTGCGTTCGTTAGTTATAAATTTCAATTAAAAAAAATGTAATTTTTAAATTTAAATTTTAAAAGTTTTTGATTGATAAAAATAAGCAAACAACAAAAATATTTTTTATAAAAAAAAAAAAAATATGACACTGCTATCATTACGGGAAAAAATCCCAATGCGGTAGTGTGGTCCTTAGTTGAACTATCTTGTATAACTATCTTAAATAACATAACGCATACAATATTATTTTTGTGAATTCATTCAGAGAGTAGGAAAATAAATCGATTCTATCAGCCGCGTCATTTAGTGTGTGCAAGGCGCGCGTCAGTGGCGCTTTCTGAGCAAGTTGGTTCGTGCGTGAGGCACTGCTAGTAACCGTGGCTTCTGGCGCCGCGATATGTAATTGTCAGGCACATTCAGACAAATTCCTTCAAAACACCGGAATTATAGGTCTTACCACGTAATAGTTTCAATACATATGTAGTCATAGCTAAGTCCCTCCTTGTCTCGAGTTTGTTGTACCCGACCATACCGATAACGAATAAGGTTGGGAACATCAACGGATAGAAGGGATAGACACCGTATAGTTTCATGTACAAAAATCTGGTGAATTTGTTTTGTATGTCCGCATACAAAACAAATTCAATTGAACTCAGCTTGAGTATTATGCTGTTATTTGGGCTCCGGCCCAAATAACAGCATAATACTCAAGCTGAGTTCTTAACAGCGCATTACATAATGCTGCAACTGCTTTTATATTTGAATAACCTGATGCCCGTCGAAGAACAAAACCCAGACTTCTGTATGATTTCTTACAAACGTTTACAATTCACGAAATGTTAACTCAGTGTTCAGGCCCACACCCAAGTCGAGTACCTTTTCTACCCGCTCAATTGATGTGCCCTCAATCTTGTACTCGTGATGATGTGTTTCTTTCATTCTGCTAAAAGTTATGACTGAGCATTTTTTACGTTAAACTGCAGTTTATTTTTCCTACTCCACTCAGCTACTTATTCTATATCTTGCTGCAATCGTGCACAGTCACTTTTATCTTTTATGGCCATGAGCAACTTCAGATCATCCGCGAATAATAGAATAAAAAACTTTATTCCCAAAAAATACTACAAACTGAAAAATAAAAACATCCGACTTCAAGTAGTACTTACTTACCTATTTTTATTTAGTTTTTTTTTAGTTCTGAACTCACAATCACTTTTAAACTAGAAATTAAATCCAAGTAGATATATATAAAATTAAAACTTACAATATTTGCATTAATGTGTTTTAATGAAAAGATTATAAATGATAATTTAAAATAGCAATACCAAATAAGTAGTTAACCCAAGAAACACAGTCAGTGGGCAGCCCTAGTGCGTGTTTCTACCGGGGGGTCGGCCGTAGTTAATTATTTCAAGGACACTGCCGAGCCAAAATACTGCTTCCAGGTTTCCTCACGGTGTTTTCACATTTGGATTGAATCATCAAGTCGTACTGGTACTTGCTCGGTTTCCAGCCCACAATATCTTGCATGAGAGGCTTAACCATTGGGCCGTCACGATTTCTAATCACGAATCTGTTGCATCAAAACAAGTATTGTATAAAAAAAAATGCAAACTAGACTATGTTAAAGTTTCTTTTATGATTCATAACTCCTGACTATATTTTATTCACTTAAAAGATTTAGATCTCTCCTTTTCCTCTTCATCATCGTTATCATTGGCAGCCTTGCACCCTCTACTGAGTCTAAACCTCCTTCCTTTTTTTCCTTTCTTTGCGAAATAACAACCGACATGTGACCAAGATTATGTCTGGACATTAAAAGAGACTGACCTCTGAGTTTGTTTCGGCCTTTCTTCTCAGAGTAGTCAGATAGGAAACGCCGACACCTCATCTAGTTTTTAAAATATGATTGAGACGTGTAAAAGAGTTTGTACAAACCTAGGTACTTACAGAAAATAAATCATTTCATTTCAACCAAAAATAATCAATTCTATTTCTGTACCTCGAGTACAAAATAATACCGACACCGCAGTATCAGCACTTTCTTGACGTGCGTGCACAGTGTACGTGGATATGTGTGCACGGTGTGCGAGGTTGTGCGTCGTGTGCTCTGAGTCGGTGTTTCGGTGAATAATCCACCGCGGACTTAATGTACGCCTCGCAAACTTTTTGTGCACCGCTTGCCGCTTCCCAATAATGTCAGCTGATCAAACCACACAAAATAAAAAAGTTATTAAAA
Source organism: Tiliacea aurago (assembly GCA_948098905.1). Classification (NCBI taxonomy): domain Eukaryota; kingdom Metazoa; phylum Arthropoda; class Insecta; order Lepidoptera; family Noctuidae; genus Tiliacea; species Tiliacea aurago. The sequence continues at coordinate 19,573,747 of OX402581.1, read as the reverse complement.
AAAAAAACAAAAACTCGACTGCGTAAAAAGTGAATTAAAAAAAAAAAATTAAGAACCCGACTGCGTAAATAGTAAACTTATAAAAAGATGGAAACAAGATTTATAGAAATTAATACTATAAACAATCTCATGCAGTCGGAGGCATCTTCTTAACAATAACGACCTATTGCCAATAGGTCGTTATTGTTAAGAAGATGACGACGATGAAGAAGATGAAATGAGAAGATATCGTGTTGGAGATGTTGTTGGGTGGTAGATTTTTTAATCAACTTTTTTTATTATATACATTTTAGTTAGGATTATATGACGGTAAATTAGGTTATATACTCACTTATAATCGGATGATAACGACTTCACTCACTCACCGCAAAAGTTCGGGATAATTTTTTTATCATTTCTCATTTAAATTACTTTTAAACATATAATAAGTATATATTTTTGTAATCACCTTTTAAAACCCTTCATTTTGATACCCCACTCGATAGGCTTGAAAGATGTTTTTCGAAAACACATCTTTTGGCGCCAAAAATCCGCCATTTTGATTTTTAATATACTCTATGACACTCGCGCAATAAAGATGAATCTAACGACATATCATTAATCAAAATCGGTTCAGCCGTTTAGTAGTTACGAGGGAACATAGAGACAGACATACGTACATACAGGTCAAACACAAAACCCTCCTTAATCAAAATCGGTTCAGCCGTTTAGTAGTTACGAGGAAACATAGGGACAGACACACGTACATACAGGTCAAACACATAACCCTCCTTTTTTGGCTTCGCCGCAGTCGAGTAATAAACAGTAATCACGATGATTGCTCGTGTCGCAGGAGTGTCTGTACCGCTACAGCTGCTTCGACGACAAGAAGTTCGAGCAGTTCCTGTCACGCGTGTGGTGCCTGCTGCGGCGCTACGCGGCGTGGGTGAGCGCGGGTGGCGAGGCGCAGCTCACACAGATGTCGCTGCCCGTACCCGTGCTCGAGTGCCTGCACCGCTGCTTTGGCGTCACCTTCGAGTGCTTCGCCAGTCCGCTCGACTGCTACTTCAGACAGTATTGTTCAGCTTTCGCCGATACTGACTCCTACTTTGGATCTCGAGGGTATGTATTTTTATTTTATTTATTTATTAGGAACAATTTTAGGTATAACTTAACAAAAGACACGAAGATAGCTACAAAAGTAAAATACTGTGGCGCAGCTATCAACGCCCCATACAACATACATGAAAGACATTTGTTCCAGACACACAGCTTTAGGAAGTCTTATTATAAAATTAACAATTACAAAAGACAAATTCACTCAAAAGTTTGTATGTAATGATGTAGAGTGGAAGTGAGGGCGAGAGTGTTTGTGAGTGAGTAAGATGTGCAATTAGTCTATTATGATAGGATGCTAGTATGAGGGTTTATTTATGATACTAAAAGTTGCTCAGTTGCATCATAGTACATAGATTTAAGCCAGTCTGTCAATTTTTTCAGTAAGTTCCTTGTTAAAGGGTAGATTTTGACTCTCCTATTTATATTATTATAAAGCCTAGAGCTAATGTGGTTGAAATGGCGACCTACCAACGCAAACCTGCAGAGCTCAGTTTTACAGATTCTGTCAGAGCGTCGCTTTATAGTAAGGTACTGAGGGTCGTAAAGCAAAAGGCGGTGTTTCTTAAGCACTGTGTGTAGTACGTACAGCTGTCTTACTGCGAGGACCTCACAAAGTGAATATAATTCGGTAGTCGGAAATCGAATAGGTTTCCTCGCGAGTACTTTTAACACAGCTCTTTGAGCCCTCTCTAAACGCAATATTGTAGTCTTGTGGGTTCCCCCCCACGTAGTTATGCAGTAACCGAGAACTGATTGAGCGAATTGATTTCATAATCTAATCCTTGGCGTGGTGATTTTGAGGAATCACTATTAAGGTGAATGCGCTAAGGTAGCCCGCGAAATCCCAATTTTCTTACGTTTTATGCACAGGTCAGTCCGGTAGGAATCGTGTTATATGGTGCTTTCGCGACTGGTAGCTGTATGATATTAATTCTGTAAAGCCATATTTGTTACGTTACAGAATTAATATCATACAGCTACCAGTGGCGAAAGCACCATATAACACGATTTCTACCGGCTTCCCTTATGGCACAGTCCATAGGGGTATTTAATTCACCATAACATTCAAACATCAAAAACGCCTACTTTATTAGGTTTGAATTGAAATAACAAACAAAAAAGTTTTGTCTGTGTAGTGATGCGTCTTTTTGGTTCTGCTACTTGAGGATAGATGGTGTTAAATTCAGTAAAGGAAAGACTTACTTTTAAGTTAATTAATTAATTTTTACTTTACTGATAAAAAAGTAAGTTAAAATCGGCTTTGCTTCGGCTTCTCTCATACAAAAATTGACACCTCGCCGCTGACAGCTACCTTAGTATTTAATCGAATAATAATGGATACTTAATATAAATGCGCCTCTTTTTGTGAGCCTTGAATAATTCCTATTTTGGTGTCCTAAAAATACTAAATAGTCAAGTTACGCGCGTGGTCGTTCGCAGTTCTAACCTAACCCATTTGATCGGGGTGCCCATGCCCTAGTTTAGTTAACATAATCAGCGTATAATATTCCCACTGCTGGGACACAGGCCTCCTCTCTTCGAGAGGGACTGGGCTGTTACCTACCACGCGGGCCCAGTGCGGGTTGGTAGATGACACATGTCTTTGAATTTGGTTCTAGAGGTTTTCTCACGATGTTTTCCTTCACCGTTTTGAGAGCAGCGGTGATGAAATAATTTACACAAAGTAAAGCGCCTGTCGGGTTCGAACCCACGACCTACACTCGTAAGTCGGGGCCGTTACCACTGGGCCACCACAGCGGGATGACCGCGGCCTACTGTGACATGACTTGAGTCACACATTTGATCACAGTTTGAGCGATAAAACTGTTTTGTCATAAAATGCTAGTACAAATTGACATGACATAATTTATCATGTCTTGTCACAAACGTCTTGACACGCCCGTGCTCGGCCCGCTGCTCTCGTTTAGTTTAGTTACTGCGCCCAATTTTGAGAAAAGACCGGAAAGTAAGGACCAGGCGCATTAAAAAGAAAGCGTACATCATTAGATGACCACTAATTTGTTAGAGGCACATTTATTAAAAAGAAGCGTACATCATTAGAAGTTCAATATGTTTTTAGAGGATCAAAAGTAAAGATTTCCTTTATATCGCCCTGAGGGTCATAGATAACCTCCCATAAGATGTCCCAGGTAGAGGCCAGGTCTAGGGTCTGTATTTATAGAACATTACTCAGTACTCAAGCATTACTTAAGACTGAATTCAACCAAGCCAATGGCTTGAATCTAGTCTTAAGTAATGCTTGAGTACTGAGTAAAGTTCTATAAATACGGGCCTAAGTGTCTTTTCCCAAGTCTGGCAAAGTGTTATTGGGTCTGGAATTTCTCAGTAGCAGCCCGAAGTCCAGATTTGTGTCCGGTCGATGGTAATAGGCCCTATTGCTTATTACCATACTCGCGAAACATAACTTAATACGCAGATATATGCCAGTGACCTTGAGTGGTTAGCTTGCGTATTCTGTACTGAACTCACTCAACGCGTCGTACGTTCAGCCAGTAATAGGACTCGCCCATCGAGGAGCGCTGTCCCCAATTTGACGCATTATTAATTTATTATACACAAAACCAAAGGTATTTTAATAAAACGCGTATACTAAAGATCAATAGTTAAATTATCTTTAAATTGGTGAAGGTTTCAGAAAAATACGCTTGGTAGATTTTGCGCCATTCTCAGTTTTTTATCCGCGTTAGACGTATCTTTAGAAATTAATTTTACTATGTAATATAAACATAATCTAAAATATTCACATATTAAGTTATTGAGAAAATGCTCTAATTTAACATATATTTTTTTCAAATCATTAACACTACTCGTTTAGACGTGATCTTTAGTATAAAATCATTAAAAGTCGGTTATCGTCGCCTTAAACATAACTCGCGAAATGTTGTCGCACTATAGATCAGATACACCTCAACCTTTCGGGCTAATACAGGCGTGATGTTAGTATCAAAATTAGTAAATATTTTTAAAATACTTCTTAGGTACACACGGCTACACATCAAGCTATACATTTCCAGTTTATACTGACCTCTCATTGTACGGAAATCCTATACAATGCGAGATCAGCCTAAACTGGATTAGTATAGCTTGATGTGTAGCCGTGTGAACTATCATTTTATTTAACCATTTGTCTTTTAATTTAATGTTAAAAGATTTTTTTTTAAGATTTAAATTAATTTAAATTTTACACCCGTAAACAACAGACATTGATATTAAAAAGATTTAATTTTGGCCAACAATAAATAAGCGTTCCACCAAAAATGCGTCGCATCGTAAAAAAATACGTTGCGCTGAATTTAGGGGGGGGGGGGGGTAGCGTTTCTAATGCCAGCAGGCCTGAATAAGCCAGCCTGAAATTGAAGACTTAATTATTAATATCTATGGATGATAAAAATTGTGCTTGTCGCATGAAATGAAACTTGGATTGTTGATTTTGGTTGGAGGATTGTTGTATTTTCGTTTAAAACATACTTGCATTAAGTTACATTACTCATTCGTGCTAGGCCTACTTTACTCGCATTCGTAAAGCAGTTTTCGTTGCATCTCATTAATCATAAAATATTTGCTTAGGCCATTTCTAGAACTGCGTCCAGTGTCCGGGTCGATGGTGGCGCACCCGCCGTATTGCGAGGAACTGCTGGAAGCGGCGCTGCGGCACATGGAGCGCCTACTGCAGGACTCAGCCGAGCCGCTGAGCTTCGTAGTCATCCTGCCCGAGTGGCCCGACAGGCAGACGCACGCCTTACACAAACTTCAAGCCAGCCACTTCAAAAGAAAACAGGTTCCTACTTAACATAATTACTGCTTATTCATAATTTATCACATTAACACCATAAAATCGCAAAAAAAGCTGCTCCTCTATACGTACATTTTGTAGATTTATCTGAATACAAATTAGAGTGTAGCCCGCGTATAGCCCGCATCCGAGTAGACGCAGTTCGAGCGCCCTCGTACTGTCAATACTTTTTGAAAAGTCAATAAATAACTGTGTGAACGTAGCATGACGCAGCAGTTCGCTAGATGGCCCTATATTCGGAAAGCGAAGGGACCAGACGGACATGTTTGAATTGCTGCTGAAAGAGATCAGCAGCCTGTCAAATAAAGATAAAATATCTCTATTGCATTGGTATTAAGATGACCGGACCAACATTAAGGGGCGGCCTCCACGAGCGACAGAATCGCAACGGATCCGCGCTTTTACGTCGGGTAATCTCCATGAACAGCGATTATTCCGCCAGCGTATCGTTGCGACTCGTAACGGAATCGCCGCGTGTCCGCGACGACTCGTAACGGAATCGTCGCGTTGGAACGTAGGGACGCCTGCGTTATGACAGCGCGCTCGCCGCGCTCTCGCTGCGAGAGCGCCACGTTCCGCGGCGAGAGTACGGCGGGCGCGCCGCCAGTAGCGTAGACGACGAGCGCGCGGCGATATGATGACGTTACGCTCGCACTCAGCCAAAAAAAAAAATATATCGCCGCGATTCTCTCGCTCGTGGAGACGGCCCCTTAGGTGAAAAATATTTTTATTATTATAGTATTTTTTTTATTTTAGGTGGTTATTCCAGCTTTTGAGCACGAGTACCGCCACGGATTTCAACATGTCCTTACCAAGTGAGTCATTTAAATCTGCGTACACGTAACATACAATATGCATTCAGCGGCAGTAATTGTGACCCAAGACCTAAACGCGAATTTGTGAGCAAACTAAACCTATTCTATGCTATTTTTTTATGAAAACAGATACCAAGTAGCAATTCTCGTTTAGGTCTTAGGCCACGTTTATTACCGCTGAGTGTATTTACGCATGTTGGCACCTTAATCTTAATTAGATTATTACATAATCAGATATTAAATATCTTATGCCCGTTTTCATTAAAATTAGGCTACACTTAAATGTAATTTATTAAATATCTACTAATACGGTGAGCACCCTCCATAAGTTGGTTGAAGATTATTCACTTCAGCTATAATCTCACAAAATCCTAGTTTAATAATTTAGAACTGCAATACACTATAACGTTTATATTGACGAATGCAATTATCTATGTTATGGGATTACCTGGTATATAATTATTTTTTTTCCAACGGCTTTTGGTTGTCAAATACTGGAAAACTAGCCGCCAAAAGTCAGTTGAAGTTAATTACTTCTGCGGTTTTATTAATTAAATTTGGTGCACTACAAAGGTAGACTAATGCCTTATGATGATTATTAAATATAACTGTGCGTGGTCCGAAACGCACTTGGCCGATTTTTATTATTTGGGCAGATAGACTTCGGCCTGGGTATACTTGAGTTACAACTTTACTTGATAACTGACAAATAGTGCACCAGTTGGGGGGGGTTTTTGGTAACCGGAAATTATTCGACACGTTTCGTTCAGGGCAATGTTGTCTTGAATTGTATGTGTGGAGCGGTGTCACACTGGGCACGCTGAGGTAATAATAGAGACATGCCGGTTGTGCGAAAAACATCGGGTTCTGCTCCCCGGTTGGTAGAAATAAGAATCAGTAGCAGGTTATTTCGAGTAGCGACTTGCTATTTGGTTTTATAGCAGATATATGCCAGTGACCTTGAGTGGTTAGCTGGCGTTGTCTGTACTGAGCTCACGCAACGCGTCGTACGTTCAGCCAGTAATAGGACTCGCCCATCAAGGAGCGCCCAATTTGACGCATTATTAATTTATTATACACAAAACAAACGGAATTTTAATAAAACGCGTATACTAAAAGCTCAGTAATTAAATAATCTTTAAATTGGTGAAAGTTTCAGAAAAATACGCTTAGTGGATTTTGCGCCCTTCTAAGTTTTTTATCCGCGTTAGACAAACATAATCTAAAATATTCACATATTATGTTATTGAGATAATGCTCTAATTTATCACATATTTTTTTCAAATCATTAACACTATACTCGTTTAGACGTGATCATCAGTATAAAATCATTAAAAGACGGTTATCGTCGCCTTAAGAGCCAACTAGTCGCGGGCTCGAACTCACTGGCGGGCGCGGCCAAAAAGCACGCTGTCTCACCTAGCATCGTGTCCGACAGAGATATCACCAGTGATGAGCAGTTAGAAGTCTACACGCATAACGTCTAGTCGCACGCACACAAACACAGTGCACGACGATTCATAAAAAACCGCGCGCGTAAAAATATACGAAAACTACTTTGGAAGGTGGGGTTTTATGAAAAAACTACTGCATAAATCAATTACGAATAAAGTTTATTATAATCTTCGACAATTGAGCTTTGTCGGAACGAGCTTTGTTTTTGAGATTTTATACTTCTTTTATTACTTATTTACGCCCAAAGTTGCGTTAAAACTAGCAGGAAAAACGAATCTTTGTTGGCTCATAACTTTTTAATGCCTTTGTTTTTTACTATTCTGCTTCTGTTCTGACAAAATTAATAATAAGACAAAACGATATCATGTTTTACTTTAGATGTACAATGTGTAACAGTGGAGTAAAACCCCCCGAATTTTTTATGGAAAAAGTATCGACTAGTTGCGCCTTAAGGTGGATCTGCAGCTGTAGCCCGCAAACTTTAAATTTTTCTTACGTTTTTTTGCTATTTGCCAGTCAGTGTCAGGTTGTATCTTGATTAAAATATGATTCGCGACTATCAGATTCAACTGTGTTTACAGAATTATGATCATCAGAATCATTAATACAATCTCTCTAAGTTAGATTTGTTCCCGAATGGCGTGATTGTCATCCATTTAGGGTTTGATTTATTTGCGAGTGTCAAAATATGTCTGATAAATCGCCGTATTTTTTTATTCCGTTGACTTAGCTTGATTTTTTTAGAGCACCAAGGGATCGTAGACATATTTCAACTTGATACATTATTATTATTATAATCATAATTATCATCATTTTAATTTTCATTTATTACTTAAACATACATATTGATTATATTTTTAAATATTTTTTATAAAAAACATTAAAAAAGAAAAACATTTAAAAATACAAAAAACAGTAGTCCATCGGCATCAGGAACAAGGTCCAAGCTGCCGGTGGTTAGGGCTCTAGAGAGAGGAACCTCCTCACTATGCGTGCCGTGTCGAGGAGTACTGCTTTCTGAATCAAGCTCTTGACCCAGCCGCGTAATGAGAGCCTCCTGAGGTGTTGGTCGAGGCTCTTCGCTATTAGGCCATTGACCGTAATGATTATCGGTACAATGATTGCAGAGTCCACATCCCACATGTCGACAACCTCGTGTGCTAAGTCAAGATACTTTATCTTTTTATCATTCTCAGCTTTCACGAGATTCTCGTCATGAGGGACAGCGATATCAACAATCATTGCACGGCGCTCTCGTCGATCTATCACCACAATATCAGGTTTATTGGCTACAATAGTCCTGTCAGTGATGATAGATCGATCCCAGTACAATGTGGCATGCCCATTCTCGAGAACTGGGTCGGGCACATACCTGTAGTATGGTACTTCGATTTCCACAAGGTTGTACTGCAAGGCAAGTTGCTGGTGGATAATCCTAGCCACTAGATTGTGTCTGTGCAAGTACTCGCCGTTAGCAAGACGAGAACAACCGGAAACAATATGTCGGATTGATTCACCGGGACGGTGGCATGCCCGACAGATGTCAACCGTACCGTCCTTAACAATGTATTTCCGATAATTATTCGTCATAATAACTTCATCCATAATTGCACAGACAAAACCTTCGGTTTCCCCGAAGAGGTCGCCGAAACGTAGCCAGGATACAGACGCCAAAAAGTCTACATCAGGCCCATGGAGGGCCCGGAAAAAGCGTCCGTGAAGCTCTTTGCCTTGCCATACTTCCTGACGATCGTTGGTATCAAGTACTGCAGGTTTGCGCCAGTTCTCTTTCGCCAAGGAGAGTGGGGTAAGGCCCTTGTCCACTGCGACCACATCTCGATGCATCTCCACGTCAGTTTGAAGAAAATATTCTCTGAGACTGCAAATCTCGCGGTTGTGGAGGGTTTTAGCATTTAAGAAGCCGCGACCCCCACACTTCCGCGAGAGGTACAGTCTCATTACTGACGACCGTGGGTGATGCATCCGATATGCCGTCAGCAATGTACGGACCTTCCTATCCAGAGCGTCAAGTTCCGTCTGAGTCCATTTGAGTATGCCGAAAGAATACATTAAAACCGGCATGACCCAACCGTTGAAGGCACGCACCTTGTTTCCGCCTGATAAAAGACTATTTAACACTTTATTCAGGCGGCCAAAGAAGCGCTCCCTCAACGATTGCTTCATATCGGCAGTATTGATGCCTAATGCTTCCGACATACCCAAATACTTGTAGGTTTCGGTTGAAGAGAGGGATCTAAGGTGTATGGAATCCGAGAGTTGGATTCCCACGGATTCCGTAATCCCCCCTCTCTTTACATGCATGACCGCACATTTGTCCACACCAAATTCCATCCTGATGGCGCTACTGAACGTTTCTGTTACTCTCAGTAGCTCCATCAGTCGCAAATTGTTGGGGGCAAAGAGTTTCAAGTCATCCATGTAAAGGAGGTGAGATATCACCTGACCACCTCTTTTCAACCGATAGCCTAGACCTGAATCCTCCAGCAATGTGCTAAGAGGATTCAAGGCTAAGCAAAACCAAAGTGGACTCAAACTATCGCCCTGAAATATTCCCCGCTCAATCCTGATCGGTTCATCGGTCCCCTGGATCCGTCGACATCCTGGATAGAGAAGGACCGTCCTCCATTGCCCCATACACGACATCAAGAAGGTGCGTAGAGTTGCGTCTATCTTGTACAACTCCAGCACCCTAATGAGCCATGTATGTGGCACCGAGTCATAGGCCTTCTTATAATCTATCCAACATGTCGACAAATCCTTACGGGATCTACGAACCAGTTGGCTTATGGCCATGTCTATAAGGAGTAGCTCCTTAGTACCACGGGACCTATTCTTACATCCATTCTGAGACACAGACATAATTGAGTTACAATCAATGTGATGTGCAATTTTAGCTCTAAGAATGGATGTAAGGACTTTATAGACCGTTGGCAAACACGTGATTGGTCTATAGTTTTTAGGTTCCGCAGTACTACCTGATTTATGGAGCAGGTTGGTAACTCCTGTCGTAAAGAACAGTGGAAGCGACCCAGTCTCTAAAGATGATTGGAATTGGGAGGCTAAACAGGCGTGTGACATTTGTAGCCATTTAATCCAAAAATTGTGCAGTCCGTCCGGTCCTGGAGATTTCCAGTTAGGCAACGGACGGACTGCACGGGCCACATCCAGAGGACTAATTGTAATAGCCTCCATGTCTGGTATTGAATCACACGTCTGTTCAACAACTCGCATCCAATCACCTTCAGTGTGACTAACGGGCACCGACCAAATGCTTCGCCAAAAAGCACTCATGGCTTCTTTATCCGGCAGACGTACGTCAGTCACACCTTGAGTGGTAATGGGCCGCTCCCATGCTCTGTATACCCACCTTTCATCGCTCTGGAACATGCGGTTCTGAGTGTACCGATCCACTCTTCGCTTATACCGACGGATACGGTTTGCCCATGCATAAACTTTCTGCTTCAGGAAGTCGATGCGCTCTGTGACACGGGATACATATTCTAGAGGACTAATACTAGTTCCCGAGAACGCCCGCCTCACAAAGCGCATCACCCTTGGGCGTGTATTGCCCTCCCTGAAGCAGATAAGCTTCCCGATGAGGCCTTCTGGCCTCATTAATACGACGCTCAATCCTGCACTGCCAGGCTGGTGCGGCGGGTTTCGGTTGTACAGCTTGGTCAGTATTTGGAAATTTGACACGAGCTATACGACATGCCGCAACAGCCGTACAATACAAGATTGAGTGTGTATCGCAAAGGTCTGCGCTACTTTCAATGAAATTTGGTAACAGCGCATCCAGGGCACACACCAGTGCTCTGTTTTTTTTATTCATGGGCAAACGTGGTAGCCGTGGTCTAAGGTCAGGTAATGTGAACCGGTACTCACGGATTGCATCCTCCAGTACGCTCCTTAATTCCACATTGCATAGGTTATCTGCAGATATAGCCCTGGTGTCCTCCTCCACAGCATGCTGATTTTCCCGCAGTGGAACTTCAGCAGGCGCATGCACGACATTCTGGGATGGGGGAGGGTTACTAGCAGAGCTACTCTGCATTTCCGAGCGTAGCCGATCAAGTGTAGCGTCATCCAATCTATGATTGTGTTGAATGACGCGCACTTGATCCGACAATCGTTGGGCCGTGACGTTGATGGCTGGTTCAAGTACCTGAAACAGAGAGAGCATCCGACCCCGGTACGCTGTAAGATTAATTCCTCCCTCTGTAGCCCCATAATATGCGCGCATCACATTTTCATTCATGGACTGGGTCCATCGTATGCGCGACACATTTCCACCGGCAGCGGGGACCCTGTTCGGGGCCTGATTGCCTCGAGGTCCCAAGCTCGCTGGTGGCCGGCCTCTCCCCTGCCGACGTACAGGTGTTGGCGACGTCGGCGAGGAAAAATACTCATCGCTCGAGCTCGACGCAACTACCACGGCCGGTGTCGTCACAGCGCTCACGGTGGGGCTGGGTACCGGCGGCGGCGAGGCGGAGCTGAGCGAAGAGTCCGGAGGTGGTGGGCGTGCTCGTCGTTTAGCTGCTCTCGTCAACATTTTTCCGTTTTCTTAATCCTTGTTTTATCGGAGGTGACATGACAGATGTCACCTCGGCAGTTTTTGATGAAAGTCTAGATAATGGTTCATTTTGCTATTTTTTCATGTTGTGGTTATTTTGGGGGTGAAGGTAGTGTAGAGTTCCAAATAAAATAAAATAAACTGCGTCTAAAATTAAAAGAACTGAAAATAATATGAAAACGAAATTTGTGACTTTTGTTGACGTTGGTGTTGCCAGCTTATTTTATATATCTTATCATCATAATTATTATAAATTTCAACTTGATACCTCCACGCGTTCCTGAGAAAAAGATGTTTGACAGACTGACAGTTGATTTTTTTTAGAGCGCCAAGGGATGGTAGACTTACGTATTTGATATAAATTTCAACTTGATACCTCCACACGTTCTTGAGAAAAAGGGCCTTGACACCCTCACAGTTGATTTTTTTTAGAGCACCAAGGGATGGTAGACTTACGTATTTGATATAAATTTCAACTTGATACCTCCACGCGTTCTTGAGAAAAAGGGGCTTGACACCCTGACAGTTGATTTTTTTTAGAGCACCAAGGGATCGTAGACTTACGTATTTAATTTAAAAACAACTTGATACCTCAACGCGTTCCTGAGAAAAAAGGGCTTGACACCCTGACAGTTGATTTTTTTAGAGCACCAAGGGATCGTAGACTTACGTATTTAATATAAAAACAACTTGATACCTCAACGCGTTCCTGAGAAAAAAGGGCTTGACACCCTGACTGTTGATTTTTTTAGAGCACCAAGGGATTGTAGACTTAGGTATTTAATATAAAAACAACTTGATACCTCAACGCGTTCCTGAGAAAAAAGGGCTTGACACCCTGACAGTTGATTTTTTTAGAGCACCAAGGGATCGTAGACTTACGTATTTAATATAAAAACAACTTGATACCTCAACGCGTTCCTGAGAAAAAAGGGCTTGACACCCTGACTGTTGATTTTTTTAGAGCACCAAGGGATTGTAGACTTAGGTATTTAACCGGTTGAGCCCGGGTGTCTCTCAAAGAGAGACACCTGTCAAAGTGTCAAATACCGTCAAGCCCGGGTGACTCTCTTTGAGAGACGGTGACTCACCCTACTAGACGCTCAAAATATAATTGAAATAAAGTTTAGTATTATTTGTGGTGGTTTTAGTCGATTTTCTAATAGACATTCTTGGATTTGGAACGCGCCCGAACGTAAAATATAGCATGACAACATTTTAAAAAAATATTGAATGTCAGTTACGTTTTCTGTGATTGTGTTTTGATGTGTTGTGTTTTTAGGTTAAAAGTGTAGTTTTAGTGATAAAAACACGGGTAAGTGGATACATTTTCATTTATCTGTTGTTAATACATCATTGTAGATAATAATTACACGAAATTGCATCATAAAATCGAAATTTTTGAACAAAGAAAAGTTTCGACAAAGAACCGTTCTATCGTTGGAATTTGGACTTATTTTGTGTTTTATCGACTGCAAATAATCAATAATAATCATAAATAAGTGCTTGAAACATCGTTTTAGATAATATTTGCACTAAATACTTGTGAAAAGTTTCAAAATATCATATGTCAAAAACTGCATCAAAATTGTTAAACTTTGAGGTTAAATATCATTATTTCTTTCCACAAGAATGACTAAGTGTTAAATTAATATGACAGTATAGTTCCCACTTGTGCATTTATCACTAATATTCAAAAAAAAAAAAAAGGAAATTTATTTTTTAATTAATTAATAAATAAATCAATTAACCCCCCCATTTAATTCAAGAAAATCTTTTATTAATTAATTATGGTGGTATATTTTACAAGATATAGGTAGCTATCAGTCAATAAAGGTTTATGTAGTATCTTAGTAACATTTTTGTATAAGAAACTACTCGGTGTTACTCCGATGTGAATTTTCAAAGTTTCAAAGATATCATGAGGCCGGCCTCAAGTGCCATGAACTTTGTGATTTATTATTACAACAATGTTACATAGAACTCTCAAAGAAACGCTGTTGTCAGATTTCTTATCTATTCATAATGTAACTTGCAAAATTTTGTGTAAATTGATACAATAGTTTTATCAGAAATAGCCATAACATAAGACCAAAACAATTACAGCTGTTATCTGTAATTAAGGGTAATTATTAAATACAAATACAGTTCCCACAACCATTTTTTTTATTGTTAATTACAGTGACTCTATTCATTAACCCATACAGCTTAAATAAAGGATGTTTATGTTCTCACAAATCACTTAAGATGTTTTTGTTTACATTGGGAACAAAGGGCAATAAATCTGGCGGCCATTTTAAGATAAGGATTGGTCCTTGTGAGTTTTGACGTTTGTTATGAGTGTTATGACATAGGGTCTGACAGGTTAATATAAAAACAACTTGATACCTCAACGCGTTCCTGAGAAAAAAGGGCTTGACACCCTGACAGTTGATTTTTTTAGAGCACCAAGGGATCGTAGACTTACGTATTTAATATAAAAACAACTTGATACCTCAACGCGTTCCTGAGAAAAAAGGGCTTGACACCCTGACTGTTGATTTTTTTAGAGCACCAAGGGATCGTAGACTTACGTATTTAATATAAAAACAACTTGATACCTCAACGCGTTCCTGAGAAAAAAGGGCTTGACACCCTGACAGTTGATTTTTTTAGAGCACCAAGGGATCGTAGACTTACGTATTTAATATAAAAACAACTTGATACCTCAACGCGTTCCTGAGAAAAAAGGGCTTGACACCCTGACAGTTGATTTTTTTAGAGCACCAAGGGATCGTAGACTTACGTATTTAATATAAAAACAACTTGATACCTCAACGCGTTCCTGAGAAAAAAGGGCTTGACACCCTGACTGTTGATTTTTTTAGAGCACCAAGGGATTGTAGACTTAGGTATTTGATATAAATTTTAACTTGATACCTCCACGCGTTCCTGAGAAAAGAGTCTTTCTTGACAGACTGACAGATTGACAACGAAGTGATAATGTAAGGGTTCCGTTTTTTCCATGTTTCTTTCACTATATTTTTTTTTCCTTTTGAGGTACGGAAACAAAAAAAAAAACTTGATATTTATATACTCTGTCATAGTCTATGATTACCCTAGCGAAGCTGAGGCGGGCCGCTAGGGCCTAAATAAAAGCGCACTGTTCGGTTGTCACCGCTCGGTTCAACACTAGGCCCCGTATTTAGAGAGCGTTGCTCAGTACTCAAGCATTACTTAATACTAGTTTCCACCAATCCAATGGCTTGAATCTAGTCTTAAGTAATGCTTGAGTACTGAGTAACGCTCTATAAATACGGGCGCTAGTGTTGAAATTCCAACAGTGCAATAATATTAATGTAGGGATTACATTTAGGTGTCGTCTAGTGTTAGTGAAAATGGGCAATAAAGATTTAAATGTAGTTGACCCCTTGAAGAAGAACCGAACGTGAAACTAAGCGTCTAAGATGACAACCTAGTAAATTTGCCGCTTAATAATTTTTAAGTACGATTGTTTGTTTTACGCGAACTGTATAAACTAGTAAAATACTTATAATTACAGGTCTATACTTAGTTTTGTTGTGTACCTACGTGGAATATAATGATCTTACGAAAACAGATCCAATCGATTGAACCGGATACTCGCTGTGAAGCGAAGACAATAGAACATGTAATTATTACGTATTACTATTGTAAATTGTAGTCCTTGCTAAGTATCGCATCGCTTATCATTAGCTTATCCTTTGAGAACATTAGGTACCTTTTTGACCAAAGTAATCATAACCATGTTCATTTCGATAGGTACCTAATTGCTTATTTCGGATTAAAGCAAAAGCAACAATCAACATAATTATTATTTAGAATGGCAGAAAATACCACAGTGTAGGTAGTGCTCTTACAGCTCTTACAGTGGTGCATCGTCCACCATTATTCTTGGACTTTTATAAATAACTTGACAGTTTTAGAGATACCAGTTTGTGACAAAAAACTACTCTATTGCGCGAATATGATTAAAAGTTTGTATACCTATAGTTATAATTTATGGTATCTGTATTAGGTGCACAATTTAAGTTTATTTTCGGCATACATGCCATAAAACCATGCCTACCTACTAATGACAATTTAATTAACTAGTTCTTTTTTTATTGCCGCCAGTTATTTTACTAATCTAACTATCGGCATCAGCACTCCCAAAAACTGATGCTTTTGAGGCTGGAAAGTGGAATTCCCATAAGAATATCTTAGATTTGTAAACGAACCTCTGCCATTCTGTCTTATTTATGAATCAGTAAGAACTTAAAATTATGACCAACTGCGGTATTTAAGCTGAGGCGGGCACTTCTGCAAGATTTCTCTTCGAAAACCACGAAGTAAATATACCATTTTATCCTACATTTTCCTAAACCATTAAATAAAAATCGTCGTAAGCTATCTTTGGTCCCCCCTTAAACAATGAGTTAATCCCTAACAGTGGCAACATTGGTAAGAACAGCAAATAACTGAATGGCTGTTGTCAATGACAATAAGTGACACTAGTGACGAGATTTAACTAGCATTATATTCGATAGCAGGTGTGCCTACATCCAGCAGTCCCCAAGCCATAATAGAGTACGGGTTTAGTTCCAGGCATTAATTCTAGATTTGTTCCATCGGTACTCACCTGAAATTAAATTGAACAAATTTAATTTTGCGTCATTTCTTGCAATACAAGCTTTTGATGTCGACCTCCAGCCAACAGACTACTTCTTTAATAGGCGGCTGTTATTTACCAGATTAGTCTCAAACTTTAGATCTATTTTTGTGCTTCTCGTTTTACTATAAACCTATTTTCTATTACAATCTCGCACGTAACTTGGCAAGGTTTTGGGGTAGTGGGGGTAAGTTCGTGCATAGTACACTTACGCAACAAAAAAATGGTCACTTATTGTTTCCCATTATACTATGGTTATTGCCATCATTTATTTAAACATGTCTGTTTAGAAGAAAGTTAAAGAAAGGAGAGGAATTCGTGAAGTTTATTAGGTGTTATAAATAAAATATATAATAAAATATTTTTAGTTATAGTGGCCTTTCAAAAAATAATGTTAAAGAGAACTAAAGGTCAACAAGCTTCATTAGTAGCTGCCACAAAAATACAGTCGTAAAATAACTTAATTTAAAATAGTAACAACAATTCGTAACAAAAAGTTAACAAAAACTCAACCAAAACAAAAAGTATAATTTTAGTGCACGCAAGTGTAACCGGGTCGGGAGCGAAAAAACGCGGGACGAGGTGCGGGAGGCGGGTGTCGACTGACGCACGGTGCTCCCTCATTCCCCGCGTCCCGATTGACCACCAAAGAGACCTAAAAAATGACTTCTGCGCATCTAACTACTCTTGCCAACTTACGTGCAGGGAACTGTACACTTAATTTTCTTAAAATATTGGACCAAAATGGAACTTTCAGCCAGCTGACTCATTTTATCCTAGAACGGACCAGGCTAAGTTTATGGAGGGGATATCAACACGAAAATTAGCTAACAAATTGTCAAACGCGTAACCTGCTGTGATTGGTTGACTGAATTATCAAAAGCACAACAGCCAATGGCATCACTTACCTCGTGTTTAATTTTAACGCGTCGATATTACGTACGTAATATTTGATCACCGTAAATTCAACCTTTTTACACATGACATGCCACGTCAAAAAAAAAACAGGCATGTCATGCATCCGTATGGGTACATGCCTTAGAGTAAGAAAACTATACAGATTCGGGTAGCGTGGCCAGGTGAGACAGCATATTATATATAGGACCCAATGATACCATAAACCTAATCCTTTACCCTGGGTTTTAAAACAAAAAGAAATCAGCAAATTGATGAATAATGATGTAGAAAAGTGCCAATATAAACTTCACAATTTCATAAAACGCCATGAAAGTCGAAGCTACATATGTTGCTGACCTTGAAAAAACTGACACGCACTGAGAGACGGAAATAGTATAGCTTTGTCCTTTTCCTTTATGTATAATAACTTAATACTATATCCCTTTCGTGTGATAATGAAATGGAGCTACCCGCTGTCTATACATTTCTTTGTCTAAGGTACCATCGCGAAAGTTCCCGGTCGATCACTTTTCAACCTTATTACTATGGGCATAAGGGCGAAAAGTGGTCGACCGGGAACGTTTGCGGTGGTACATGCAGACAGAAGTGAAAACTTATCGCTCAACGGGTCTAAAGAAGTTTTCACTTCAATAAAAAAATGATTATTTAAAACACAATCTAAACAATGTCAGTATACACAAATTAAACATTTCGCGTGGTCAAAATTGAACTTCACTTACTGCTACTTCTGCATGTCGGCGGCGTGGGCATGTCGGTGACGCGAATCCATAGGTTTTTCCCCTACGAAAAATCGCTCAACGCGCCTATAAAAGTGTGCACTTCAAAAATAACGTAACTAACGCGAAGAAAAAAAAAAGTAAAAAAAAAATTAGAACTACTTTGATCGAGCGCCGAACGAGCCTAAGTTTTCTAAACATGACAATTAAATTTTATGGAAAGTAGACAAAGTATCTTTAAGTTACAATATAATTTCTGTTCAACTGAATAGATACTAAATCTAGTCTTTATTAGTGTGCTTGCTGGGCGTTTAATTTTGATTTAATATTTAAGAAATTAAGCGTAATAGACAATAGGTTTATAGTAAAACGAAAAGCACACAAGTGGAACTAAAGTTTGAAACAATCTGATGACTATCAGGCGCCTATTAAAAAAGTAGTGCCCTGGCTGGAGATCGACATCAAAAGCATTTATTGACGCGGAACACATTAAATTACAGGTGAGCACCTTTACCGATGAACAAATCTAGAACTAATGCCTGGAACCCGCACTCTGGTGTGGCTTGGGGGCCGCTGGATGTAGGCACACCGAGCTTTTAACTTTTCCTATTCAGTGCTAAACCGCGCCGCGCAAATTGGCAGGGCTTGGCCAAAAGTGGGTGGAACTTGGCTGAAAGTGAGCAGAACTTAGGCTTGTAAAGTGTCACGCACGGTTCCATAGGAAAATTCGCCTACGCCATCTCCTCTGGCATATTTACTTCGCGAAATTGGTCATATTGACCGACCGTTAGGTGTTTCATATATTTTATTTAGACTGTGGTAATAATTTGATAATTCGTTTGTTGTTTTCGGCTTCATCACGATACGATTCTTTAATTCGTAAATTAGCTTTCCTTCCGAAATATTTGTAGCCCAACACGAAATATAATTTTCATAGTAACATGTATTAGTAATATCAAGTCTCAGTTTGATACTTTAAACTATTCAATTTCTTATCAAAATAATTTGAATCAGGCGGCAGACGTGTAATTTAACGGCAATAACTTATTAAGTATAGCGACACTACGGAAAAATGTCCCGAGAAAGTTCGGCGTGCTTACGCCTGCAAATCTTGTTGAATTACGTACCCACTATTTATAGCCCGAAATCACTCGCAATGTAGGCGTCGTCAACTCAGCACGCCGAACTTTCGTCACGACATTTTCCGTAGATGTGTCGCTAGACTAAAAGAGGTCATTAAGGAGAGGCGGGAGATACGCATATGGCCCACGTAACACGTGACATGTCACAGGAACGAGGTGTACTTCAGATGGGGCGGCGGCACGGTGGTGGTGTGGCTGCAGAACGCGGCCGGCCACGCGCGCTGGGGGCCCACCGAGGAGCGCGTGGAGGCGCTGCTAGACGCGTGGCGGCCGCGCGCCAAGCTGAGAGACCCCGCGCCGGCCCCGCAGGCCCCGCCCGACCCCGAGCCCGCGCCGCCGCCTGCCGCCGACAAGCGCTAGCTTCTCGCTCTGTAAATATTCATCGTGTACATATATTTTATACATAACTAGATTATATTATTGTATGGACGATACGGATGGTATCTTTTTATTTTTAAATCTCCCATCTCTGTTGTATAGTTCGATAAAAGTTTATTATGTTTTGATTGTTTATTATATTTTCTGAAAAAAATTGAGTTTTTTTACCGTGGTTTTCCTTTCGGACTGAAATAGTATGCAAGAATGAATGAATGAAATACACCGAGCCCAGCATGGTTTGACCAGACTCGATCACTCGAATGAACCCAAAGATTTGCACTGGCCCCTAGACTCCTAGAGCCTCATGTTTCATGGGGCTACAGAGACCACGAACGCCTCGAAAATGGTAGGGAACACGTGCCTTTAGGATATGGAAGAATTATTAGAGCCGTACCGGTTATGTATGCTAGAGTAGGCATTGAAATAGTGGAGACTGGTGATATTTATTTATGCATCTTTTAATGACATCGCCGCCAGGTTGGTTCAGGTCCAGTTTCACGGCTCGGGAGGAGGCACGGCTCCCTGTCGTTTCGGGTGACGCAGCTGTGCTCTCGGGCCATGGTTGCTTCGGGAAGTACCTGTGTCGCATAAACAGGGAGCCGGTCGCCCGGTGTCACCACTGCGTCGACTGCCGGGAGGACACGGCGCGGCATACGCTAGCAGAGTGTGCCGCTTGGGAGGAGCCACGCCGTGCCCTCATTTCAGGAGTAGGCAGGGACCTATCGCTGCCGGCCGTGGTCGAGTCGATGGTCGGCAGTGAGGAGACCTGGGACGCGGTGGTGTCTTTCTGTGAAGCAGTCGTGTCGCAGAAGGAGGCTGCGAAAAGGGAGCGGGAGATCTGGTCCGCTCACCCGGCCCGCAGCAGGCGCACTGGGCGTCGGCAGAGGGCTGATTTCGCCCTCTTCCGGTCCCCCTAAATGGGTCCAGGGACGGTGGACTTGGGGACGTCCGCCGCCCCCTATCACACTGGACCCGAGGTGGGGGCGCGTAGTGTTCCACGCGCGCCCCTTTTAGACGTCGCGGAGGGGGTCAAACACCTCACCCCCAGACTTGAGGTAGCCCGCAGAGGCGGGCCGGCACTAGCCGGGGATTGCGGAAGTAATAACAGATCCTAAGATCCCCGGTGCAAATTTGGGAAAGGAACACTGGGGTGGTTTTTAGTCAGTAAGAGTCTGACAGACCCCTCCGCCCGCCCCAGGGCGGAGGACATCCGTAAGGATTTTCCACCCCGTGAAAAAATCACCGAATGTTGAATGTTTTGGCGGGGTTAAAATTCTTTCTCGACGTTAATACAATACAATGACGTCCCATTTGGAACCTCCAATCCAAAAGCAACAAATCTAAAAGGAAGGAAATGGAAAATGGAGAAGAGAGAGGAAATGTTGGGTTGGGTTACAGCTACCTGAGTCCAACACTTGAGTCACGAAATATCTAAAAATATAATGCGTACTCACAAAAAATAATAATTTTGGAACACTAGCACTGCACTGCACATAATATTTTTATAATTGACACACACGTACAGTAGTACCCAATTGATATGGCTTACCGATGTACCTGCGCAGAAGGTGAATTTTAAAAGTGCGGGAAATGCTATGGACCAATCGGCACGCTCCACGCACCGCGGTTCTTTTTCCTGTACCGCTATTGGTCGGCAGCTGCTGCCATGTTAGCGCGCGCCGCGTGGCATGTTTGTCAGCCGCCATACTTCTGATCGAGTGCACGCTAGCAGCTCCAGTGTATTACGAACCTTATAATAGTGACCTAAGGTGGATTTTAAGTGTTATTCTTTCGTTAATCTTCGGGGCCAAATTTACTTTTCTGTGCGAACGAAGATTTACGACGCGCCGACGCGCCTTATCAATTGGGTACCACTGTATTATAGTTTAAGCGGACCTCTTCAGCAAATCCCTGAAAGATAGGGAAAGATCTCACTAGGTTAGCTTGGACGGGGACTCAAGGTCCTTCGGCAGACAATTAGTCCCTCGTATGCACTGGTTCGCTCACCTGAGATCAGGAGCGCACATAGACCTAGTCCACCACACCTCTGCATAGCTCTAACGAATTTTATTTGGCGATACAAAGGTACAACAAATTAAACACTGATCGATTTTGATGTCCGACAAGAGGTGCAAACCCGCAACATGTGTTGAGCACGCTGCAGTAGACGCACAGTAAAAAAAAAAATGTTTGAAAACGGAGAACACTTTCAACACGACCGTTCACTACAACGTCCAACGACTCTATCGTGGTTTTCCTTTTGGACTGAAACAGTATACAGCGTGCCGCTACAGTGGCTACATTAACTTAACACTTATACAGTTTCGCCTTTACCTTTACATACATACATACATAAACTCACGCCTTCTTCCAATGGGGGTAGGCAGAAACTATAGAACGCCACTTGCCCTTTACCTTTACGTTTTATGAAAATATTTTAATTTCATTAAACATTATTATTTATTGATTTATGTACAATTTTCTAAAATAGTATCTTGGAGCAACCTGTACTCAAAGAACTGTAGCACAGAGGTAATTAGCCGGGATCATGGATCATAACATCGAATCAATGCAATTAAAAACAAATAACGTGCAAGGAGTAGGCGAATTGAGGAAAGAGATCTTATATTTTTTTTTAATTTTTCATTTTATAATAAATTATTTATGTTAATATTTTTTTTTTTTACATAATTTATTTAAGTATTTAAAAAAATTGTATGATTACTGGCCACTAGCTCTACCAGTGTGTCAAATTAATGTCGCCACTGTAGCGGCACGCTGTATATAATTTATTTTTATTATAGCTGTTATCCAAATTTTCCGAAGATGTAAACAACAATGGCCGCTCAAATTTGTCTATAGTTTAGTGATGCTGTGGTGGAATGTATTAAGCTGTTATAAAACTATAATTATGATCGACAATATCTCAATCGAGATTGACAAACTTGGCAACTTTGTCAATCGAAAATGAAATTGCAGAAAACATACTTCGATGCCTTACTATTATATGTATACTTGTCAAAAAATAAAAGGCCCGTTTTGACATTAACTTGAATCGATTTATCGTGAGTATCGAGTAGGTACAGTCGAGTTCTTTAATATATGAGCATGTTCATTAATCAAAAATATATAAGCAATGGTAAGCTTCATAAAACACTAAACAGCTTTGCCTTACAATAAATTGTAAACAATCTGTGACATAATAAATATGTGACTACAATAAATCAATAATATTGCTACAGACAAAGACTCTCAAAATTGTGCGCAATCCCTTGTTCATATTATTTAGCGCAAAATTAGGATTACAAATATCTATGCAATTTTTTGATGAAAAATATCTTGACAATTTGACATGACTCGAATTGCTGTCTTAAATTCTTTGAACAATCTCTTTACAAAAGTATATCCTATTGTAATCTTGTATCCTATTGTAAGTGGCCACATTTACTCGCCGCTAGCGGGGGGCGCAGGACAATACCTTCCAGTACGGAAAACCGGCTGTTAAAAACAGGCAGCTCCTGCCGCACCAGGGTCAAAACCCGGTCCTCCGCCGTTAAGGGCAGCCCCTGCCCATGCTGCGCTCCCCCCTGGGGCCAGCTCCTCGAAGCCGGGCCAGGTCCGCCCGGAACTCTACATTCTCCTTTCGGAAAAGCTCCATGGCGGCTGTCAAGCGGCCGTCCTCCGCCCGCATCTTGGATATTGCGTCCGACGGAGGCCCGTCCTGAAGGGCCCTCGCTGCCGCCATAATGGAGGCCGTGGCAGCGGGTACGACCTTGTCTTTAGAGGACTGAATTCTCTTCAAAGCCATACCCCTGATTGCGGCTACCACGACCTCCTCAAAGCTGCTGGCCACTCCTTTCGCCTTGGACCTGCCAGCGACGTCCGGCTCACCACCCGATGACTCAGAGGGAGCCGCCCTTTTTTTTTTTTTTTTTGGTTGGGAAATTATCAAATACTTTCTCCCGCTCTGGGCGGAGCGGGAGGGCGTGTCAGACTTTAACTGACTAAAACCCACCCGTGTTCTTTCATTTGCCTGTGTGCCAGGGCCACGGGCCAGGGCAAAGGGATATCCTTTCGGACAAACTTGCAACTCTGGCAGGCATTGGTCCTGACGGACCCCGTCAGTTGGTAATGACATCTCTTTGAGGCGCGCGTGGAACACAACGCGCCGTCGACCCGGGCCTGGTCCTAATCGGACGGTGAGCTACCCATCGCTCTCCGTCCGCAAGCCCGCGCCTACGGTGGCCGGAAATCGGCTTGCAACTCTCGACGCCCGGGGCGTCTCCTGCGGCGACCAGAGGCGCGAGGGCGCGAACCTTGCCTCTCCCTCACGCGTTCCGACTCCTCCTTGCGAGCATTACTGCTTCGCAGAAGGAGGTGACGGTCTCCCATGCACTCTCGCTCCGAACCATAGCCTGAACCAGTGCCGGATGCGAGAGATCGCCGCCGCCGCCGATCGCCTCCGTGAGGACACGGCGGTGCTCCGCCTAAGCCGGGCAGATCTCCACCGTATGCTCCACCGTGTCCTCCAAGCGATCCACACAGTGGTGACACCCGGGCGTTTCCTCCCGTTTTATCCTGAACAGGAACCTCCCGAAACAACCGTGTCCGGTGAGGACCTGCGTCAGGCGGAAGGTGAGGACGCCGTGGCGCCTCTCCAGCCACTCCTCAAAGAGGAGCTTATCGCCACAATTGTAGCGTGCCCAGCGCTGGGTTGCAACAATCGCACTCTCCATGCCGCCATGAGATCCCACCGGAGAGAGGGAGCCGCCCTGCGGCTATAAGTCTCCGAGATGGAGCCCCTCCGTGACGAGCCTCTCGGCTCGCTGGGCCAGTTCGGCTGGGCTGGCTCGGCTGGGCTCGCTGGCCTACTGAGTGGTGCCCTCTACCCACACCCCGTCCTTGAACCCCCCCAGCAAGTTTTCTCCGGGCCGAGCATAAACCGGTCATCAGAGGAACCTGGCCGTCCCCTGGCGTGGGGCGCTTCCTCAACTTTTTGGAGTTCTTCCCAGCGCCCACTTCTACGGACTCCGGGCTCTTAAATAAGACCTTCGCACCAGATGCGGCGTGGGACTCCGACCCCGCATCACTCCCTTCCTCTTCGCTTTGTTGTTTGTTATTAGGTTTTTCCATATTTAATCCCAAAAGTGTGGAGGATATAAAAAGTAATCCTAGGCCAGCAAAAAGGCTAGTATGTCCTTACCCCCTGTACCTAGGTAATCAATTATTACAGTTAAGTACTACGCAACGTTGTCAGATTGATTTAGTCCTATTACGAACGGCAACATTGCATTATTACTCGTACTACTGCTCCGGTAAGCAAAAATAAATTTAATAGTAAAGGCCATTTAGTTGAATATTCAAAGCTGCATGGATATTTACGAATCCTAGGTTGCACCAAATATATTGAAATCTAGAGTATTTAGATATTTATGTTCCGAAGCACTGCATGACTGACGAATGACGAATGCACTAACGTAACATACATAAGAACAGTTTATATGATAACATTTTATTGATGCCTAAGTTTGTATAGAACTATAGGATCATTTTAACGCTTACAATATTTTGAA
Source organism: Tiliacea aurago (assembly GCA_948098905.1). Taxonomy (NCBI): domain Eukaryota; kingdom Metazoa; phylum Arthropoda; class Insecta; order Lepidoptera; family Noctuidae; genus Tiliacea; species Tiliacea aurago. The sequence continues at coordinate 19,548,575 of OX402581.1, read as the reverse complement.
ACATTTTCACTGCCAATATATTAGTGAACTCGACTGTACCGAGTCGTATGGTTAATTCACTAGTTACGTCGCGATGGTCAATTATTTTTTGACAATTTAAACCGTCTTATTACAAAACAAGGTTTATCTTCAGACCCAGGTTTAAACCATGCAGCCATTTTTAAATTTCGAACTTTATTCCGTCTATGGTAAAGTTCATAATACAAAACTAACAAGTTAGTACTTTTCTCTTTCCGGTACGGTTCTTTATAGAACGGTATTTCAATCACAGTTACGTTCTTATTTCAAAAACTGGCTCCATGGTTTAAGCCATGTCAAAATATAAATCTTGTTTTGAAATAAGACGGTAAGGGTTTGCCGATGGAAAGTTTAGAAAAGTAAAAAAAAAAAAGTTTTATTGAATTAAAGTTGTTTTTTTCTGTCCTTGATTTTTTTTACATGACGTCAATTGGAGAGTAGAAAGGGGGTGCCATAGATATCTCGCCCAAGGCGCCGCGCGCCGGGGTAATACTAAAACCGGCACTAATTTTACCTAGGTACTTTATTTTTTTACCTCATTATTTAAGATAGTTCGTAGAACATATTATTATACAGAAAAGCTATTGTGTCACACATGGTTATAAAAATAGGCAATCATGGAAACTGCCGACAGAAGTGAAAACATATCGCTCAACGCGCCTACAATTTAACTTCATTTACTGCTACTACAGCATGTCGGTGATGAGAAGTGAGAACCCATAAATTTTTCTATTACCAAAAATCGCTCAACGCGCCTAACGAAGTTTTCACTTCGAGAACACGTTTCTTGTATAAGAGTACGACAAGAGTTATTTTCGGCATTTATTGCAATTTTTTTTTACTAATCGAATGAAAGAAATGCTACAATCCCAGTGTGGTTGTACCAGACTCAATTGCTTGAATGAACCCAAAGATTCACCCCAGCCCCTAAAGCCTCAAGACCATTGTACAGTCGCCGTCAGATATATTTTAGCAGACAAGGTGACCTAATACTTCTGAACAATTTAAAATGTCAATAAGTTCCATACTCCACAAGTTACCATTAATATCTGAACATTCATTACTTCATCAGTATCTGAGCAGATGCTTGTCAATAATTTCTATACACACAAGTAACCAAAAATATCTGAACGCTTACAACGTCAAGTGTATCTACGCAGATGGGGCAGTCTTAGATATCTGAGCAGTTGAGGAAAAATTGCAGTAGGAAGTGCTTCCAACTTTAATATAAATACAACATTTAGTAGAATGAGAAAACGCATAAAAACCGTGATTCAGCTGCGATTTTTCGAACAATTTTAGGGTTCCGTAGTTATAGTATCTACATACTTCACCACACTGCACCACTGCATCACTTGACGTTGTAAACTTGTAAGTGTTCAGATATTTTTGGTTAGTTGTGTGTATAGAAATTATTGACAAGCATCTGCTCAGATATTAATGAAGTAATGAATGATTAGTTATTAATGGTAACTTGTAGTGGAACATAATTATTGACATTTTAAATTGTTCAGAAGTATTTGGTCACCTTGTCTGCTACAATATATCTGACGGCGACTGTATATCAGAGAGTAGACCGGGGGGCGCGGTAATGGTAGGGAAGACGTGCCCTTGGGATATGGAAGGATTATTTCAGCCTACCGGATATGCATCCTTTAGCAAGCATTGGAGTAGTGGAGGGACGGGTTATTTTTATCTATGGATGGGCATCTTTTAATGACTTCGCCGCCAGGTTGCTTTCAGGTACAGCTTCGCCGAATCTTTAATAAAAAAAATGAAGCAGTGTTATATTGTACGGTGGTACACACGGCTACACATAAAGCTATAATTTTCCTGTATAAGCTGATCTCGCATTGTATAGGGTTTCCGTGGAATGAGAGGTCGCCGTATACTGGATATGTATAGCTTGATGTGTAGGCGTAGCCATATGTACGTAACCCTTTGTGTGCTATCTGACTCGCACTTAACCGCTTTAGTTGTATTATTCATAAAGATACACTACCTTAAGAATATGTTTGATTTACAAATTATTTTGGTATTACGTTTGTATGAACTACGCATCAATCACCTCTTAATAATTTATTAAATAGTTTCTGTACCTACTAAAAGGTTGGCGCAGTTATTTAAGCGATTGACTGCTGCGCTGCGTGTCGCGGGTTCGATTCCCGCACGGAACAAATATTTGTATGACCTACAAGTAGTTGTTCCGGGTCTGGCTGTTTGTGTATGTGAATTTAAATGTTTGTAAACGCACCCACAATACAGGAGAAATTCCTAGTGTGGGGCAACGTTTTTAGAAAAAAAAAAAAAAAAGTAATTTTTAAAATCTCAATATTAGGCGCCTGTTTAAATTTTCTATGCAATGTCTACAACTATCTATCTGTAACTATCTTCTAACTGTTTGAACATCATGTACTTATGTTGTAAGTGTAGCAGAGCACATCTACCGGAACAAGCCAGCACCCAAGGCCGCACCTTATAAAGTGCAAAAAATCCTATCCTACTAATATTATAAACGCGAAAGTGTGTAAGTATGGATGGATGGATGTTTATACTCTTTCACGTAAAAACGGCTGGACCAATTTTGATAAAATTTTGTATCGAGGTAGCTGACACCCTGGATTAACATATAGGCTACTTTTTATCCCTATATTCCTACGGGATCGAGACTTACGCGGGTGAAACCGCGGGGCGCAGCTAGTCCATAATAATATTATAAACTAGCTGTGCCCGCGACTTCGTTCGGGTGCATGTCGGAAAACAATAATGTGCCTAGAGAAGCTGTAGGTAGAGGTACCACTCCTCTATTGAAAAGGAAAAATCTTCCGATCTTGCCTGGTGGGTAGCGCTACCTGGGGTTCTCTACTACAACCCTTTTGAAAGCAGACACTGCGTTTTCAGGTTCCAACATGGCAAATATGTCAATGCGACGAAGTATCACTTTTGAGAATAAATAACTAGCCTAGTCGGGGCTCATTATCAGTGTGCACCTGCCGCCGTACTCAATAAATCAACTGCCCCTCTGCCGTAGTGTGCTGAAAAAAGGTGGTGGGGGGGATTTAGTAAATGGGTTGCTTTCACACGGGCTATCCCGTGTGAAAGCAATCCATTTACTAAATCCACCTCTGGCTATGGCCGCCATTTTGGCTTTAGATTTCCTGATTTTCGGCACTAGCGCCCTCAAAAACTATGAGAAAATCACACCCATAACGACAATTTTGCACATTATTTTGATTTAGACCTCTTTTCACCTACTCGCGAAAATCATAAAAATTACACCCTGCCCTAGACTCAGACCAAATAGGCTTTAGGATGAATACCTACAGTAGATACCTATAAATATAACTGACGGTCTTTTGCACTTTGAAGTGTTTTGTTTTTAAAGTCGCACAGTGTTTTATGAAGCCTGATTTTCGGACATCCCATTTTTATTAAAAAACCTGACAGAAATGATAATTTAATGCAAGATTTCGTATCCCCATTTAGCTACCAAGTCTATTATCTGAGTTTAAATTTTTTGAAAATCGTAATTTTTCCATCCGGATATTAAGAAAAAAATTAATTACGCTTAAACTAAGCGTGATACGAAATAATGATGTTAGGTACATTGATGGTGCATCTTATGCCGAGTATTTTAGTCCATAAATAAACCTCGCACCATTGTTAAATCGAGATTTATATGAGTTTTTCGGTTTTCTTAATTTTCTCGAAAATTCCGCCGTTTCGGGAAAAGTTATCTATACAGAAATAATTCTATTTACTGCCCCAATACACCACATAAATAAGACATCCCAAATCTATGGAACTCAGAAGTTATTCTAATTTAACTATTTTTGTTAGGGTTGTCAATTTTTTTATCCTTATTTTGTGGATCAAATTTTTCGTAAAAATAAAAGTTCCGTAGTCAGAATGACAAACAGAACGTGAACCAATTTACTGTCAGACTACTGAGACCTTTCAAAACTATATATTTATTTATTATTTATTTTTTTAAACTCTATACACAAAAAAAAAACCTTGTACAAAGGCGGACTTAATGCCTTACGCATTTTCTACCAGTTGACCTTATGGTAGTCCAGAAACAACATGGCGGGTGCAACTTAAAAGAGAGAAACAGAGAGGAATATAATATAATTGTTAAATACATACATATAAATATTATTGTTAAGACCATCGATTTTACTACAAGGTAGATAAGTACATTTTTTGGCAAAGTTATATAAAATCCGGTTATAAATAAAAATCTGAGATTTTGACAGCCCTAACGACGTAAAATCCGGATAAAACTTAAAATCGTTGTGGTTTCCAAGTTCCACGGAATTGGGGTGTGAAATTTATGTGGTGTGTTGCAGAAGTTATCGAATTAATTTCAGTATAAATAACTTTTCCGTTACTCCGTTACTAACATCGTTATTTCTATGACGCTTAGTTTAAATGTAATTATTTTTTTTTCTGAAAATCGAAATGAAATTTGGTCGATTTTCAAATAATTATAACTCGGTAACTAGACGTGGTAGCTAAATGGGGATACAAAATCTTGCATTTAAATGATCATTTCTGTCAGGTTTTTCAATAAAAATGGGATGTCCGAAAATCGGGCTTCATAAAACACTGTGAGTCGGTAGTGTTTATTTTTTTAATTGTGGTAGTGTGGAGACGGGTGATATTTATCTATCTTTTAACAGCGTTGCCGCCAGGTTGGCTCCGCGGCGCGTAGTGTTCCACGAGCGCCCTTTTCAGACGTCGCGGGGATATCTAGATCCCAAGATCCCCGGTGCAAGTGTGGGAAAGGAACACTGGAGTGGTTTTTAGTCAGTAAGATTCTGACAGACCCTTCCGCCCGCCCTAGGGCGGAGGACATCCATGAGGATTTTCCACCCCGAAAAAAAATATTGTCCAGCTGCTTTCTAGACTCTTTTCTGTGCCACTGATATGCTGTGTTACATGTTGCTGATTCCAGTCTTCGTCTGAAGTCTCACTACTAATAAAATATATTTGTTAGATGTTGTAGGTGCAAAAAAAAAAGAATGAAAAAAAAAAAATTGCAGGGCAAATGAAAATACTTTATTTTCAGATGTTGTGCTTTATTTTTTTACCTTTGAAAAGTATAGGTATTTGCTTAAAAAAAAGTGACAACCCTAGTCGCTAGTTACCTTTATAGTAGGTAGCTAGCGCTTGCTGCAGGTGAGGATCAATTCCTGGAAAGGAATGATAAGTGGAAAATCATAAGACGGCTCTTTTTCGCAATTTATCTTTATTTTTTACAACCTTTGTCCAGGGTAGGTACTTTTATTAAAAATACATAAAAAATTCAAACATGAAGCACAAATAATAATTATGTTTCTCACGATTCGAAACTAATAGACGCGAGCTGAGTGTATTTATAAGAATTAAGTAACTATAATATGTAGGTAGGTAAGTTAAAATTGTAAAAACTACGTAAATAAAATCACGGTTCTATGTCTACATTTTTTAATAATCATGGTTTCAGTGTTAAACGCTCATTAGTCTTGGGCCGTCAAGACCGTCTTAGACGACATATTAATGGCGACTAAAGAACCTAGTCGTTTGGCCGCCAAAGGACGACGATGTCGTACCTTTAAGCGATTTGTATCGCCCACTCCTAGTTTGGCGACACTAAAGTACGGTTTCACCGGCTGGATCGCGCCTGAACGCGGCGGCCGCGGCAGCCGACTGCGCTCGCCCGACTGCTTAAACCAGCTGGAACCTAAGCGCGTGCGCGCGCATCCTATTGCACGCTATCATGACTAGAGCGATCAATAGCGATTTGAATGATTCAACTTGCCGGCAGGCGATAACTCCCGAACGCACGCGGCCATAGCTGAGCGGAACGGACCAAAAGCGATGGCAGCCGAACGCCGCGCGGGGTGGTTACCGGAGCGTGTGCACAGATCGGACCGGGTTCCAACCTGTGTAAATTGAAATATGACATTTAACTACTTCATTAACGCTTCAATGTCTTATAACACCTTGTAAATGCGCTCCGATGCAGCCCGAAGCGCGCCGGTCGGTGTAAATCGTACATTATGCTTATTCGTAGTCATTAAAACATTTAAGTATTATATTCTATGGGTTAGTTAATATGTGCAAAATAGTCGGCAAATGCCCGTAGTGCAGATAATGCGCATAAAATAATAATCAAACTGTTACTTTCTATTTTACATTCTTAGAATAGGTACATAAATTATGTCGATTGATACAAGAGGACATTATGTAAAGATACTACTACACATCTTTTTCCATATCTAATAAAATAAAAATAGTACTTACTTAACTACTCTAAGTCGTCTCAGTTCAGACGAATATTGATTGTTGTAATTTTATAATGTACCTTATAAGGAGGCCAGCGATTGGTGTTCTTTCGTTTGAGCATATGAATACCAACGACGAACACGAGGTCGAGATAATATATCTACGAGATACTGCACACCAAAACAAAAACAAGTCGCGTAAGGGACATTAACTAATTATACAATTTTAATTTTCTGCGGAATTTATCATAGTAGGGCAATGCACATCGGAATAGGTCCTGCGCCCGCACCGCACTGCGTTTGGTGCAAAGTTTCTCAAAACGCTGCTATCGTGTGGACTTGTATAAATCATATTAGCAATACGTTTTGAAATGCACTGTCTCAAAGATAGACAACTTCAACATTCACATCATAAAACTACCCTGAATGGCGAGTAGTTACCTACCTACAATTATTTCACATGCCTATTATAAAAAGTGTTGATCTGTATCGTCGTCGTACATGTCATTTTGACCTTGACCTGACCTCGCGTTGTAGGGAGTTTCAGTTTTTTAACCACGGAGCGGCCTGTGTCGTCATCCTACTTTGTATGTACTTGCAGCGGGCTGGATTAACGGAATCCATACACATGGATGGAGGACAAGTTTAGGGTGAGATTCAGGGACCGCTTTATGACTTTACTTTGCTAAGTGTTTGTTTGTTGTGTTTCATAAGAATATGAACCTTTTTTGTATACAAATGATCTTTATATTCGAATTAAACACTAACTTTAGAAATCAGTTAAACATTACAAATATTAATAATTAAATACTTATTTTTGTTGAACTGTTTTTATAAATGACTCTCTTTATTACGTCTGTATACCGATTCTTAAAACGTAGGTAAAAGGAACAACAGGGTTTTTGTTACATATTGTATAACAAAGTGCGGTCTGTGAATCTTGCCCTTAGTATCCAAGTTTGTAAATTTGTCCAGTGCAGAATTTACTTTTAAAATTAAGAAGAAGTGCATTTAGTTGTTTTTGTGAAACCTGACTGTATGAGTTACAGTTTAGACGTTTGAAAAGTGTTGATTCTCAGCCTAGTTTGAATAAATGACTTATGATTTTGATTGCTGGTTTTCCACATAAATACAGACATAAAATATTTACATGTTTTCTTCTACATAAAAAACATGGATAGTATACATAAAAAAAAAAAAATGTGTTACAAAGTAGGAAAACCAATAAAATAATTTTCATTATTCTCAATAAGCTTCACAAAATTTGTCGATATCTATTGTGGATATTTCATGTCTCTGTTCCATCACTACCGTAGTGAAGCAGAATGTTCTTTGAAAATATTTGATATGGCCAATCATAGTGCACCTGAGTACGTCCCCGCACTCATTTTGCAACTTGGAACAGAACCAAACTTTCAAGAAATAAATCTGTGTTTGAGCTACATTTGCTTTCTTTAAGCTTTGAGAAAGGTTTCCGTGGGGTTTTCGTTTTTTACAACCGGTATCATTAATCAGGCTTTAGTTTTATAACAAACTATAAGAATACATGGATACATTCTATATATACTATTTAAGTATAATCTGTTAAAGGCCGAACCCAATAACCTATCCATCACCAGTTTTGGCATACTGGAGATATAAAAAGCCTATATATCTATGGTTTTAACGTCTCAATAATCTATCAGAGATTAAGGAATCTTACCGACCCATTCTATCTATTGATGGGAGGGTCATAGCAATTTGTGTGAAAAAGCCAATGTACGCGTCCCATTATCGTGTTGACTTGTTTGACAGGACAGTTACTAAAGATGTCAGATTGGTCTATTCCCCGAATCGCAGGGTTAAACGAATGTAAGCATTGTTTACTTAAAAAAAAAAAACACTATAAATACCTAATCATAAAAAAACAGGTCCTATTCAAGTGAAGGTACGTTAACCGAAAGTGATTTTGAAATGGTAACAGAAGTTAGCGACTTCGGAAAGTGATTTTGGGATCCAATCAGTTCACAGAGAACTTACCTATAAATGCTGCATCGACCATATGAACAAAATGTTGTGTATTAATCTAAATAAAACAGCAGTAAGTAATCAATAATCAGTGAGTAATTTAATCACCGAAATATATCCTCATCTACAAGTAACCTAGACAAGTTGTGTTTCTTATGTCAAACTGTCAATTACGTTTCATTACTCTTCTCGAGCGTTACCTATTTGTTCAGCAAAATGCAGTAAAATCTTGTATAATGTACTACCTCCTTACTTACAGATTTTTAATTTAGTATAAATTATAACTTGATCCAGTCATTTATTTAGAATTAAGTTATAGTAATAATACAACTTATTTTAAAGTTAAAGTGATATTGGTTGTAACGGTACGCACGAGAGGGCCAAGTAGAGAACCCCATCTATTATTTTCGTTAAATAAATAGCCTGTATCAATGATTGTGAGACGTCAATCAAGGATACAATCAATAGCAATCTATCTTTCTCTGAAGATAGGTTATTGGGTTCGGCCCTAATTAGTTCTAGATAGGAGCGGTATGTTTGTGATGAACATGACACTCAATGAAAGGTATTATCATATTATATAAAACCAACAACCAAAACTTTTTGATTTGTTCTCTCATCATCATTTCGAATGTTTGCTAGAGCTTAATAATTATATTAATTAATTTTCCTCCAATTATTTGAATTATACTCTTCTATTTAACATCATCTCAATAGTGGACGAATTATAGAACATTCTTTGATGTAAGTATATCAACATAGTGAACACATTAATAAAAATAAAAATACGTAAGTAATATAACACTATAATTATAATCGAACAGTATATTTAAAATTTAATAAATTATTTATGACAAGTGGACTGTTTTCGCAATACCAAGATTTATCTTCTCTGTTTAAAAATAAACTTTGCAAGTTTTTTTATTTTTTATTTACTGGTTGTCAAGCAATGGGGAAGAAAACTAACAGCTTTTGCCATGGGTGTTGCTAGTGTCTATTGACTCACAGAAAATGTAATTAGCAGTCAAATAACATACAAAACTTGTTTACAAGAATCTTTGGGCGGCATTTGACAAATACATTTTTGAAAGGTTGTGTTGTTATCGGTTGAAATAACTACGGAAATCATTCATTTCCTAGACTTGCGATTTAAAAAACGGTGGGAATGAATGAGCGACAAAAATACGCAATTTACAGCCTCCAAAAATTCTAGGATATATATGTAGGTATGAAAGCTATTGATAAAATAGGTTACTTGGCTTCTATTATTAATAAGCAAATAGGCTGTAAATACCAGCTGACCAATCCGCTTTTCGGCCTCATAATGAGCTTTAGTTAAGCTTTAAACTGAGGTACAGTACACGTTGAATACATTGTTCGTTAACATAACGAAAACACATGTGTTCCTGCTATATAATTAATGAAAACCTGATAAATATTGAGACATAAAACTGACAGTGCGATATTATAGTCAAGACAATGCTGCCACAGACACCTGATCGATCATAGCTTTGCGTTTCCTTCCCCATTTGGCGTACCCCCTGATGGTAAGTAGTTACCAAGTCATCCCAAGCTGGCATTGAGATAGGACTTGAAAAAAAAAACGACGGCAACCAAAAACATTAAAAAAAACTTTATCCCTGACATTATATTTTCTATATTTGAAAAGTTAAGTTGATTTTTAAACAATTAAGTATAGGCATTATAATTGTTTCAGCAAACTTATTCACAACCATTCCATACGCTGCCGAATTGACATTGTAACGTTTTTATATAACATTACCAATGGTTTCCTTTTCTAATTAATCATTGAATGTATATTTTCGCTCGGTCGCGCGACAGTGGAGAGGCACTTAAGTTATGTTGCGAAATACATAATAATAATTTATTTTCGACTTAAACAGTTTTTACCATAAAAGTTACCATTTTGTAATTAACCTTACAATGTCGATTCTGCAGCCTATCAAATAATAATTGTAAATAGGTATGCAGATTTACTGTGCTAGATGGTTTTAAAACCTAAATATGTTTGAGTGTCTTACGATTATTATGGAAATATACTTTTTCCTTCATCTAGTTGTATTCGTCATCTTCATCCATAGCAAAATCGACGCCGGAGTCGACAGCACACACAGGGCTGAAAAACCAGATTAGTATCAAATTAAGTGCTGATTTAATCAGTTTTATGCTAATGATAATGCTTGATTTAATACAAATTACTTAGGTACCTCATCGCTCTACATGTGAAAAAGACAATCCGTTTCAACTTTCTGTTGTAGAAGAAATAGTTGAATGCCCACAGACAGCCTGGTTCTCCAAAAGGGTCACTGGCAAGATCCGGGTTGTAGCTGTATATGCGACACTCAGGCAACACCACCTCTTCATCGACGGCAGTCCACAGCGTCGGCCGCAGCTGGCGCCAGCGCACGCCGCCTACTGCCGACAAGGCCGCATCCACTGCGCTTTGTACCCAACTAAGTGATGGCTCCGCACTGAATTCACTGCTCTGTGAAATTCAACAAAGTTATTCATTGATGGTTTCTAGAATCATCATCTGCCTGCCTAGCCTTGTCCCAACTACATAATTATGTTGGGTTCGGTATCCAGTCTAATCGGCCTACCTATCTGACCTCCACAACCCAGATGGTTTCTAGAATGTGGGTGTTTATTAGAATCATAGATATAAGACAGAAGGAGACATGCCCTGCAGTTGAAATTTTATCGGTGTCTCCAGTTTGTCCCTACCACTCGCCACAATTAAACATGTAGTTCAGTAAAAGCAATAGATACGAAGTCGCGCACACACTCGCAATTAATAAATCAGAACGTACTACACAACAATTATAAACCTTAACCCATCAAACACATGTGCATTTATCATGCAGTATGCACCGTAGAACTAACACGAAAACATCGGTCGCTATCGTTGTACTGTGCAAAAGCCATTTAGTTAACATATAGCTAGTGATTGACTAAATTAGAAAGTTATCGATTCTTCCCTTCGTAATTTAGCTTTGTATTTTTTGTAAATTTTATAAATTTGTACGACTTAGGGCCTATGCACACCACGTTTTTTAAACGCGCCGTCGACGCGCGTTTGTAGCGATACAGACGCGATATGCACGCAAGTCAGTCTATTCTGTAGGATAAAAGCGCGCCGTCACCGCACTTTTTCAAAACGCGCGTCAACGGTGCGTTTTAAAAACGTGGTGTGCACAGGCCCTTACTGTTGAAATCCGAATATGTGAATATGTGTATCGTTTTGTGATTGTAACATTGATTGTCCAGTCACTTGGGGACATATGGGTGTTATAATTTAAATTAAATAAATACTTAGGCATATTTTACAACTTTGACATGCTGAAACTTTGGATTGGCCATTGGGTGTGTGCGGTGACTGATTCTCATTTCTCATCTGGTTTTCACCAAGGGTCGGTCAGCCCTTACCTCTTCGTGGCTAATGATAATGGTCGCTCTTACGTCGGATATCCAGGAAGAGGCAGACTTTTTTTTTTCCCGCCCTGGGGTCTGTCAGATTCTTACTGACTAAAAATCTCCCTGATGTTTTCCTCCCACACTTGCACCGGGGATCATGGCATCAAGTGCGACTTCCGCGATCCCCGGCTGGTTCCGGCCCGCCTCTGCTCAAGTTTGGAGGGGTGAGATGTTTGACGCGCGACGTCTGAAAGGGGCGCGCAACACTACGCGCAGCCACTTCGGGTATTGTATGATAGGGAGCGGCGGAAGTCCCCAAGTCCGCCGTCCCTGGACCCATTTAGGGGGGCCGGAAGAGGGCATTGTCTGCCCTCTGCCGGCACCCGGTGCGCCTGCTGCGGGCCGGGTGAGCACAAGAAATCTCCTGCTCCCTTTCCGCAGCCTCCTGTAACACGACTGTTTCGCAGAAGTATACCACTGCGTCCCAGAACTCCTCGCTGCCGACCATCGACTCGACGACGGCCGAGATTTTCCTGAGATAAGGACACGGCATGGCTCCTCCCAAGGGGCACACTCTGCCAGCGTATGCCGCGCCGTGTCCTCCCGGCAGTCGTGACGCCGGGCGTCCAGTTCCCTGTTTATGCAACACAGGTACTTCCCGACGCAACCGTGCCCCGAGAGCACCTGCGTCACCCGAAACGACAGGGAGCCGTGCCTCCTCCCGAGCCAGAGCTCGAGTACGGACGGACCGCCCCGATGGTGACGGGTAGGGCGTGAAAACCTGTCCCGCCATTCCGCCACCAGGGCTGCGCGAAGCTGCGACCGACGTAACTCCTCATGTTGCTGCTTCAGCCATTCGCCCCGCGCTCTCGCTTCCTCGCACCACCGATACAGTGACGCAAAGAGGCTCCCTGGTGTGTGCTGTTCGCCGATGAAATTGTGCTGGTTGCCGAGAGCGGTTTACGGCCGAACCCAATAACTTATTTTCAGTGAAAGACAGATCGCTATTGATGATAGACAGTATAATTATATCTATCCTCGGATGGCGTCTCACAATCATTGATAAAGGCTATCTATCTAACGAAAACAATAAGTAGGTTTCTCTACTTCGGCCTCCCGTGCGTTCCATTACAACCAACATCACTTTAAAAAACAACATGTGTAATTAGGGTTACATTAAAACTTCTTTGTTTCTTACTTCTAAATAAGTTACTGGATTAAGATATAATTCAGTAGAGCCATATTTGTTATAGCCGCGAATCAAAATACAACCTGTTACTGACCTGCAAATTGCAAAAACTTAATAAAATTTGAATTTCGCGGGCTACCTTAGCGCATTAATGTTGTTTTTTTTTAACTTAAATTCATGTTGGCATGGTACTTGCACGGGGAGGGGGGGGGGGGGGGTAAAATTTCTGTTATTTTTTGCCTAGGGCGCACCGATTTCGAGATATTAGAATTTAATTTTTTTTTATTACTTTAAATAAAAAAAAACATCATTGATCATTATTGCTAGCAATAAAGAGTTCATTTTAGCTTGGCTACTTTACGTTTATCCCTGCAATTCGGGGAATAGCCAAATCTGCCATCTGTAGTACTGTCCTGTCAAACAAATCGTATAATAGGACGCCTACTTTGGCATTTTCATACAAATAGATTTCTGTTGTAGGCGATACACCCTCCCATCAGTAGATAGCGTGGGCCGGTAAGATTCCATAATGTCTCATAGATTATTGGGAAGTTAAAACCATCGATAGATATATTTTTTATCTCCAGTAGGCCGAAACTGATGATATATAAGTTATTGGGTTCGGCCGTTAGAGGTGCAGAGAGGAAAGACTGGCGACCGTTAGCCTAAGATTAAGTCGGACCAAAACAGAGTATTTTTTTTGTTGTTTTGGAGGTCTCCCCAGTCCTGTGCCCACATCTCTCGCCGGAACGCTTACCGATCTGCTACGACTTTCGGTACCTCGGGTAGCTTGTCCAAGGGGATGGCGAAGCAGACCGAGACGTAACGCACCAGATCAACTAAGGATGGATGAAATGGCGACAGGTCACAGGAACAACTTGCGACCCACGAATGCCAACGTGACAGGTCACGGACCCAAGTTAAAGGGAAAAGTTTACAAGTCCGCGATTGTCGTTCTGTTTGGTTCGGAATGCTAGGCCGTGAAAAAGACGGATGAAAAAAGATTGCATGCAGCGGAGATAAGAATGTTTTAAGATGGATGTGTCGAGTAACGAAAATAGATAAAGTAAGAAATATAAGGGGAAGTTTGAAAGTGGTGCCAGCGACAGAAACGTTGAAAGGAAATTGTTTAGTTAATTTAATTGGTATAGGCATGTGATGAGGAGGGAGGAAACGTCTGTGACTATAGGCGTGATGAATATAAATGTCGATGGATGGACAGGTAGGGGAAGGCCCAAAGAAAAGATGGATGGATTGTGTGAGGAATGGTATATTATTATTTTTTTTATTTAGGAACAACAAACAGCTACATTATGAAATATTATAAAACAGAAAAACATAAATAACTTAAGTAATAATGTAGCCCACAGCGTTGTTCACAGATTATCATTAATAAATAAAACCTTAAAATCACTAGGTGGTGAACTGTTCATGCATGACAATTACACTAATATTATAAAAACAAAAAAAAAACAAAATAGAAATTAAATTTGAAATAAAACAATTCCAACTAGTCTATGAGTTTAAGTGTCTCATACAAAAGGCTGCGAAACCTTTTCAAAGAGCAAGTAAATATGTCGATGTGTTCGTATGAAAGAGAAGGGAGTGAATGATAGCGTGACGGTTGACAGGGGAGAATAGAAAAAGAAAACGTTGCGCTGACCCCAAGTAACATGGGACAAGGGCAGGAAGATGATATAGAAGCAACAAGAATAATGAACCCAGGATTTTGTAATATCTTGATTTAAAAGAGTGTCCTTGTAGTTTCTTGCCCATTCTTCTCCATAGAGATCTACGTTTTGGAACGGGCAACTAGCTTCGTCTTTTTGCCAGACAGACCCCTTAACAATTGAAAAGCGCTTTGAGTTTGACTATGATAACCAAAGAAGTATAAAAAAACAGGAGAAGTGGCAAGGGGGTGTGTCTGTGTTCGTGCGACATGATCATAACGGTCATGTCACAAGCAAATGGCGGTTTCTGTGAGCTAGTGCGCTTTGGACCGCGATCGTGACATCTAAGAATGCCGTGTTGTTCAGTGGTTTCTGGTAAAAACGGAAGCCAAACTAAAAACTTTTTAAAACATGGAATCACTTATCTTTTAAGTATACGTAAAAGTATTTTACTAAAGTTGTCTTTAAAATCATGAAAAACAACAAATCGTAAGATATTTCTTGCTTTCACTACGTTACTTTTGTTTTCATATATCACAGCTATTGTACTGGATACGCAGTAAATACATTACTTCCTAACCACTACCGAAAATAAGCCGCTAAGTGACTGGACAATCAATGTAAACATCACAAAACGATACTTTATTCATGCGGATGCATCGCATAGTACGGCCGCTGTATCCTGCGACGAGTTAGTGATATCGACAATAATGTCGATTGCCTAATAAATAATTGCGATTATAGTTATTCTTCAATTTGTCAACCGTTTTAACGATTTTCTTATGTTTTATTTTCATTTACTTAATCATATATTTTTAGCTACATTATTGTTTATTTATATTTTATTAGTATCTGTATAACGTTTATTATTTGTTTTATTTTTAATACCCCACAACAATCTACAATATTAAATGGAAGATTTGATAACTTTCCGATTTAGTCAATCACTAGCGTATAGGTAACATATAAATGGCTTTTGCGTAGTATATCGATAGCGCCCTTTGTTTTCGTGTTAGTAAGTTGTACGCTGCATGGTAAATACACGCTGTGTTTGATGGGATAAGGTTTATAATTGATTGTGTAGTACGTTGATTTATTAATTGCAGTGTGCGCGACTTCGTATCTATTGCTTTTACTGAACTGAATGTGCAGTTGTGGCGAGTGGTAGGGACAAACTGGAGACACCTGATTCCGATACATTTTCAACTACCGGGCATATCACCTTGTTTCTTATATCTATGATGATAACAGTACCAAATTTTTATTTTTCGTATAATGCACAAGTACAATAATATTGAGTGATTTGCTTGTTATCCTAATGACCTATTGACCACGACATACATGCAATACTGTCTAGCTCTGACATGTCGGGATTGCAGTAGCCCTTGACTCATACTTAAATCAGTTCCCTGTAACTGTCAGGTGAGACTGATAGATACAACTTGCAAAATAACTTTAAATTACAATAAAGATATTTAGTAAAATTGGGACTTGGAGGAGGCCTGTGCCCAGCAGTGGGACAGAATAGGTCAGGTGGATTTTTGAGAGGGGGGCAATAAGAGCAGGTACCTTACCCGTTGTAGCAGGAAAACGGTCTTAGGAGACTGTCCTTAACTTTTTGAGACATTTTGATCTGGATTCACAGATTTGGAAAAAAAATTACAGTCAGCAAGAAAATGGGCAGTTTTTACGAAAACTCTTTTTGATGCCCTTTCCATACAATTCGTAGGAAAGAAACTCCAACTTACTTTAACTATAAGTATAATGTCTCTAAAACACAGTTTTCCTGTAGCTACAACGGTTAAGGTACCTGCCCTTGCTGCCCTGTCTCAAAAATCGACCCTGTAGATATTAAGGAGTTGGGGGAGGCCTGTTCCCAGCGCCGGGAGGACAAGGCGCGGCATACGCTGGCAGAGTGTGCCGCTTGGGAGGAGCCACGCCGTGCCCTCATCTCAGGAGTAGGCAGTGACCTATCGCTGCCGGCCGTGGTCGAGTCGATGGCCGGCAGCGAGGAGTCCTGGGACGCGGTGGTGTCCTTCTGCGACACGACTGTTTCGCAGAAGGACACAGGCTGCGGAAAGGGAGCGGGATATCTCGTCCGCTCACCCAGCCCGCAGCAGGCGCACCGGGCGTCGGCGGAGGGCCGATAACGCCCTCTTCCAGCCCCCATAAATGGGTCCAGGGACGGCGGACTTGGGGACGTCCGCCGCCCCCTATCACATTGGACCCGAGGTGGCGCGCCCCTAGCAGACGTCGCGGGGGGGGGTCAGACACCTCACCCCCCCCCCCCCAGACTTGAGGTGGCCCGGCACTAGCCGGGGATTGCGGAAGGAATAACAGATCCCAAGAACCCCGGTGCAAGTGTGGGAGGGGAACACTGGGGTGGTTTTTAGTCAGTAAGAGTCTGACAGACCCCTCCGCCCGCCCCAGGGAGGAGGACATCCATGAGAATTTTCCACCCCGTGAAAAAAAAAAAAAAAAGGCCTGTTCCCAGCAGTGGGACAGAAGACGCCAAGTAAAAAATGAAAATCTGGTGTTCATTGATTGATTTTGCATCAATTCTAATAATTACATACAATACAAGTCATGATAGTCGAGTTTTTTTAATTGAGGGTCACTCCCACTGCCTTTCACTAAATAATTGTTGTATCCTATAAATATTTTTAGTGCTAAACAAATGCTAATCATTTTCCTGTTTCTGTCAATTGTGTGGAGATGACAGATACAGATTGAAGTTTTCAATTAGTTTAGCACTAAATGCATTTAACTACTTACTATTTGTGGTGCAAGCAGGCCTTAGTATTACTGCACTCAAATCAAATTTCTTCACTTACCTTTGCCATTGAAAAATCATAATCTGGAAAAGCAGCATTCAGTGTAGCAATCAAGTAAAACAAAGTTTTACGAGATATGGTATCGCAGAGCACACCATCTTCATCACCGGACAAACTTCGGCTGTAGATTAAAAAAAAAGAAATTAATATGTTTGTCCACCTAATAGCTGTAGGAAAAAAAAAACATGGTTTTACCTGTACATAACACTCTCTGGTGGTGACAATGCTTCGAGTGTTGTTTCTCCAATAGCTGTAAATCTCTTATAGAAAGACTTCTCAGCCCCAGCCATTTTGCAGCTGTAGCTTTCCACACGACCCTGTACGGCACTATCTCCATTCAAGATCGAGAGAGCTCTGCTCAATGCCTCTAAGCGGCCACTCTCTAGAAGTTTCATTTTCTCTAATGATATGTCTCCCTCAGTTTACCCACAAAAATTATTTGTGGTAAGCGGTGCCTGTATTATAGTGCAGCACGTAACACTATTTCTGTACATAGCCGAGGGGTGTATGAATATTCCTTTTCTCTTTGAGTGTAGCAAGTTTACACTCGGAATCAGTTTCGTCTTCTGTTCTTCTTCCGCGCTGATGGAATGCGGGAACATCACAAATAAGAAGAAAAAATAGATCTACCAAATTGCTGAACGGATGCAAATTATTTATAGCTTGTTTTGCCCTAATACAAGGGGATCGCGTCACTTCACTTGTCGTCCCACAAAAATGTATGTATTAAACACCAAAGCAATGTACAATTACAGATCAATATCCATAGAAGACATGGTCACGAAAAACAGTAAACCAGAAGTCACAATTTACTAACACAGATCGATAGGCGAAATTAAATATCTCAAAACTAAATAAGATTAGGTACACAACCACAACAATATTTTACTTCAACAATCGTCAATGGCGGATCACCACAGAATACATAAAATACTCATAGGGAGCGGATCACTCACGCACGGCGGCACAGACTGCACGGCGGCGTAGACTCATAGCAGTGTTACCAGATAAAATAATATATAATCATCTAAAATAAGAACTTCTTGTTACGGCCGAACCCAATAACTTATATATCATAAGTTTCGGCCTACTGGAGATATAAAAATCTATCGATGGTTTTAACGTCCCAATAATCTAGGAATCATACCGGCCCACGCTATCTACTGATGGGAAGGTGTATCGCCTACAACAGATATCTCTTTGTATGAAAATGCCAAAAGTATGCGTCCCATTAACCGATTTGTTTGACAGGACAGTACTACAGATGGCAGATTTGGCTATTCCCCGAATTGCAGGGATAAACGTAAAGTAGCCAAGCTAAAATGAACTCTTTAGTTCTTGCAATAATGATCATAAATGTTTTTTTTAATTTAAAGTAATAAAAAAAAATTAAATTCAAATATCTCGAAAACGGTGCACCCTAGGCAAAAAATAACAGAAATGTAACCCCCCCTTACTGCCACTCCCCGTGCAAGCACCATTCCAACATGAATTTAAGTTAAAAAAAAAAAAACATTAATGCGCTAAGGTAGCCCGCGAAATTCAAATTTTATTACGTTTTTTGCAATTTGCAGGTCAGTAACAGGTTGTATTTTGATTCGCGGCCATAACAAATATGGCTCTACAGAATTATATCTTAATCCAGTAATTTATTTAGAAGTAAGAAACAAAGAAGTTACTTCTAAGTTAGTACTAGTACGACCTTAGTTTATGACACATGTAGTGATAATAGCATTGACATAATAAACCTAATAGTTAACTGTATTCTGTTCAATGTGACTCCTATAAACAAATGTACTCTGTGATGCGGCCTGACATGTTACATTTTTGGTCTTTGACATTTGGCATTGACAAATTGACAGTTTGACAGCATGCATCTAAAAATGCTCTGTGAATAATTCTGTGATCTCTCTCCAACAAATAGTACTACTGTGATCCAAACTGGAAGCTCAGGGAAGCACCTGATAACGAATTTGAACGTTAAGGTTACGCCTGTAATCCCCGAAGGGTTAGGCAGAGGTGTACCTATTGTACACCCACAAAAAAAGATTAGAAAAATTCAAATAATAATACATTATGTTACTTTTATCGCCCACTGTTACAGGATTATTAAGAACTAGCTGTACTAGGTGCTTTAGGTATCAAAATTATGGTAAGCTATAACATAGTTTTTAAAGTCAACAAGTACGTTTATTATTGTGTTCTATAATTTTATTGTCTTGTCCTTACAGCTACACGTAAGAGATTTTACCGTGGTACGGGTATTGTACAAAGTGACAAGAAATGGGAGGTCACTTTGGATCATCGTCGCCTGAAAACACCCAATGGCCATGTATTGGCAGTAAACAGTGAGCCGCTAGCTCGTGCTATAGCCGCTGAGTGGGATGCTCAAACTGAAATAATAACACAGCCGACTATGCACCTGGTTTGTATTTTTGAAGTGAAAACTTTTTTAGGCATGTTGAGCGTATTTTGGTAGGGGAAAAACTCAAGGGTTCGCGTCACCGACATGCCCGCGCCGACATGCTGTAGTAGCATTAAGTGAGTTAAATTAAATTGACCACATGAAAAGTTTAATTTGTGTATACTGTGCATTGTTTAAATTGTGTTATATAATCATTATTTTATTGAAGTGAAAACTTCGGTAGGCGTGTTGGGCGATAAGTTTTCACTTTTGTCGGCAATCCTGCCTATATTTTTTTTTGTATAAAACCTTTCTGTCTCACTGCCGGGAAAGGCCTCCCTTCTCTCCGTCTACCTCTCTCTGCCCAGAGCAGTGGAGGACAAGTGTTCAAGGTGTCCCAGCTCTCTGTATTATTATCATGTCAATCATCTAACTTGTCAAGGAATTTTAATATAATTTGATTTGTAAGTAAAGAAATTGACTTTACATGCAGATACTTTTTACAAAGATAAAATGTATGTTATCCCGCACCAACTTACATGTATGTTATCCCGCACCAACTTACAAGCTGATTTTAACAATATTATTGCACAAGAAGAATAATATTTTCTTTTGTTTTTAGACTGCACTATGCAACACTGCTTTGGACAACCCAGGGAAGTTGACTTCACATGATATTGCTATTTATTTCCTAGAGTACATCTCTACAGACACTCTTCTTTTTTATTCTGAGGTAAATATTCTATGCAACATGAATGTATGAATGTTTAATTACATTAATTGATTACCTCGTCATGACTAGTAGCCTTAAGTTACCTTTTGGAAGGGGCGACTAGAATCAATTCCATTTGTAAATTTTGATGTTCAAAAGTGCCTAATATGTGCCTTTTTGAAATAAATACTTTGACTTTGATACTAACAAAATATTTACAAAAATCTGATATATACAAATTTTATTTTATTTATAGGGTGGTTGCGCCGGGTAAATTGGTCCTAAATATAGTCTAGTTGTGAAACAAAATATAAAATATATCACACTGCATTCATAAATTATGGGAAAAGTGCAAAAATAGCCTAAATGCTAGATAATGACCACTTTGTTTAGTTAATGACCACTAGTAGGCTAGATTAGGTCACAATTTAAAAAATAAAGTAAAATATATTTTTTTATTGATAAAAAATATGTTGTATTTTTCATTTTAAATTAAACATAATTAAATATCAAATAATCATCAACAATTAATATAAATATTTAGTAGGAATCATTTTTTTTTCTTTTAGTTTAATTATAATCTGTAAAACATACAACGAATCATATTCTGTATTTGGAAGGATTCACGTTATTTATTTTAGTTTGTGGCAATCGTTATTTTCGTACAAAATCTTGGTGGTCGCAACTGTCGCAAATTACCATCGTAATTTTCCAACTATATCAGTTAGCAACCAATATTTGGACCATTCTCATTTTTGCAACATATTTTTGTGCATTTGTTTAAAAAAATTAAATACTTGTATTATTTCTAGAATTCCTATCTACAACTAACCGAAGTAGGTTATATTAATAGATGATTAATTAAAAATTGAACAATTTATTTAGTATTTTTAATCATCGTTAGGAAAGTGACGAAAAAGTCACCTCCATGTCGTGTGCAATATCAGTTTATGATATTACAGACTAAAATAAAATAAGGTTATCAATAAATTCATTCATTCAAATTATTTTACGACAAAACATAAAATAAGCTTTAAAAAAACACCAAATACATAAAATACAAATAAAATAATAGATGATAAAAAATTCATAACTTTTGTGCATGGAAGAAGTATCACCTCCAAGGATAAACTTATCGAACGCTGCCATAATTCAATAAATCAGTACACACCGTTTCTGAATGAATACAGACAACCAACATAACGCCATCTTGAACATTTTTGACAGTCTGTCATTGCTGGGATAATCATTTTTGGAGTAGACCTATACAGGTTGATTTTTTCTATATTAGCATGCTATTCCCGTAACTTTCGTGGATTACTTATCAAAAAGTAATTATTTAATTAAAGTCTATCGGATATCGTAAAATGATGGGCCATTGTAGCCGTTATCTTGGTATTTCGTCGTTTTTTGTAAAAAGAATTTGAGATAATGAAAAAACGGTATCTAAGTTGTGGGAGCTGTGTCACTTCCGTGAAGAGGTGTTTTAATTTTTTTTTTTTTTGTGATATCTACAGTGAAAATAACTAGGCTCTGTTGTGCTTCATAATGTAAGATATGATACCTTTCATTTGAGACTACTTTGATTCATTAAAAAAAAAAAAAAAAATTAAATTTTAATTCCGTTTTTGATAATGGCCCATTTGTGAACAAGTTTTATAAAGAAAACGTGTGGTGCTTTACTGAAGAATTGCATCATTAGGCTTTTACAACACCAAACCCTAAATTGTTTAACCATTAATAAAACATTGAGAACATAAGAAGCAAAACAAAATAAAACCGTGAGTCACAAAACGACCACTGGTCGTTTTCTAACGTATTAATAAAATATGCATTTGAGTAACCGACCACTGGGTTTTAGTATAATATAAGGTAAAAATGTACTTCAATGCAATTAAACAATTGAAATCACTTCATAATTGAAGTACCCACGCTTCTAATTTGAGTAAATAACTTATACTTAGTAACAAAACGTAACATCGAACGCCGCGCGCCTTGCTATTGTTTTGCTATTGCGCAGCACATCCACACCACTGAGTCAAGATCAAGACGTGAAGTTCACGTCCTTTTTCTTTGCTCTGGGTCAAGCAGTTGGTATACAATTTTGTAAATTCTTATTACGTAACTATTCAAATAATATTTAAAGCATCCTCTTTATTTTTATTTCCTAAAAAGGTTATTATATTTAATTAAAGAAACCTCGTCAGACAAGTGGTCGCTTACCGAAGGTGGTCGCGAAACCGGCGCACTGCCTAGATTTTACAATTTTCGATTTGCGAAATCTGAAAAACATATTATTATATGATTTTATAAAATTACCACTACTTTCCTTTTTTAATTAATCACTGAATGTTTATTTTATATTAGTACTTATGATATGTTACAAAATACCTAATAATATTAACAAGTTCACCATGTAAACAGTTTCTACCTTATCAGTTACCATTTTGTAGTGTTCCCCCTAAAAAAACCATACAATTTAATCCAATAGTGAATCAAATGGTTATGAATAGTTCTGCAGATCATAAGTTTAGTACCTATTGTGCCTAGTTTCAGTAAGTGTGGCCATTTATATAAGTGGCTAGGGAGACCACATCAAAGCATACGATTTTTTATTTTAGTTGTTATACGGAAGAACAATAATTGAACATTTTTGATTTCGAACATGTTTTTATTTTATTTAGGAAGACGAAGAGTTAAGGATCCTACAGGAACAGGAATGGGGCCCTATACTGGAATGGTTCCAGAAGAGGTTCAATATTATTCAAGAGGTAGCCAAAGGACTAGAACCACCGCCGGTAACTGCCGACACTAGAGCAGTTTTAGCGAGATACTATTTATCGTATGACTTCCCTGCACTGAGTGGTATGTATCTCACATAACTTTGCAAAACATTGAAATAAACTTTCGTAAATCGTGCATACGCTAAGGAGAGTAACTGAGTAAGCATTTCATAAATATCATAAACAATACGAACCTTATTTGTAAGCAAATAAGATTCATATTCGTTTAGAACGCCTGCTCACATTATTTATTTATTGTAGTATGGAAGACTTACAGCTAATAAAAAACGTAACAAATAAGAAAATCGGTTAAAAACATAATCAATGGGAAGCCAATAAAAAGTCTTTACGTTTAGAGAAAGAGTATTGGAATGTGAGCAAACAAGAGCATACTAGCTAAATTAAAACAAAGATTAGGAAATGCTAACTTTACTTAGCAAAGTAAAGCCAAAGTGCGATCTGTGAGTCTGGCCCTGACAGACGCGATTTGTGCAGTCAGCACTACGCCAGTGATAAACTAACTGTCGGGTCTTGTGTTTTTCAATTAGAAAATAAAAAATATCTACAAACCCTGCGTAGTTAATATTTTCGGTGAAAGTAGCTGTTTCTCGTTTAATTTATCATCAACACGAGATTAATTAGAGATTGCGGAAATGCATTGCTATAAACACGGTTAAATTTTGATCGTTTTAATACCTTGGATATTCGCAAATTTCGCGTCGTGCGCGCAGCTAATACCTACCCGCCCGCAGTAGGTATCAACTTGGTTATTGACTCGCTTAGCTGATGTTCATGTATAAATAAATTAAATGATTCAGAAATTTCCTTAATACTTTTACGGGTTTAGGGCCGTCATAATTGCTTTGTGCCTTGGTTTCGGGACATAATAACATTTAAAGAATTATGCGCCTGCTAGTTAAGGCGTATTTAAATATGTGGAATCAAAATTATTTATAACGATTTGAAAAGAAAAATGTTCTAGTTACTAATTAGATAGGGTACACGATTTAATAAAAATAGTTCTGTTACAAACGTTATGGAGAGTGTGGAAGGGTGTTCACGGGTGTTGTGGCGCAGCCCGGGAGAGGCCTATGTCCAGCAGTAGACTGCTAATAGGCTGAGTTGATTGATTGATTGACAAACCTAACAATTAATCACCTCTGAATTTATCACTTAGAGTTAGACTTCGCGATCGCGTAAAATTGCACCATGGCAACGAACTCCGAACACGTAATTACGATACGTTATTACTTTCGCTAGTCAAAGATCGTAAACAACAGTCTTAGAGAAACTGAATTGTTTAGATATGCTGCGGTGCGGTGCTGCCCCTAGCGCGCGGGGTGCGGGGGAGGGGGTTGCATTGTCAATCAGATGGGATTTGGGGGCGGAGCTTCTCTAGCATTAGCTAATTTTTATAAATCCATGACTCAGCGCATACGCGAACTTTGTGAACTTGTGTTGTTCACTTTGAATGTTATCTACCACACACACACACATCGTATGGTAAGAAATGAGTTTCGAATACAAATACAAGTACCTACAAATGGTTTGCATTGGTTTTTCACTAATGCGAGAATAGATTCGAGTTTAAACGCGTTTTGTTATACGATCGGTGAAATCGGCCCTTATTCAGCTCTGTTTACTTTTGTCCATAGCAAACAACGATTTTGTATGGAGATGAGTACGCATACGTTCAGTTTTCGCGGCAAACAGGTATAAAATGAGGACAAATGTGTTTTTATCATGCGAATGTTATAGATAGTTCAGCGCTGTTCTGCCGCGTTCAGCGCTGTCCCGCGCCGCGTTCATCGCTGTTCCGCCGAGTTCAGGGCTGTACGCGGTCGCAACTTGTGGACGAGGAGTCGGGAACAGTCCAAATTCAACGCCGAACGTGGCGGAACAGTGCTCTACACGGATGGTGTGATGATATCCATGTTGAGGACACAAGAGTAGTTTACCGTTTTCGCAGCAAAGAGTATGTAATCGCTACTCAATTATCAAACGCCGCCCGTAGCGATAGAAGCGCTTCAGCGGAGATAACAAGCGAAACGCGAATGGAGCAGAATAAATGTAGTTAGCCCCCTTGAACATTATTTCGAGGCGGGCTAAATCAGTAAGGGTGATTTTTGAAATGGGTATTCAGGGCATAATCCGAAATCATGAGTAGTGGAGTAAAGTGGCAACCATGACCTCAATTTTGGGGAAAAATATAACTGTATTTTTAGATGTTTGAAAAAGCTTCTGCCTGTCCCAGGAATCGAACCTGATTCTTTTTATAAAACAGCACTCTTTATTTTTATACTGAGTGGTGGTCTTGCTGATAAATATCAAATAGTGCAAAGGCACATTATTTGTAAAATATAATCACTCTGTATAAAATGAAATTACTCAGTTCTGACTACTTCTGACTGGTTTTCATGATTTACCGTACTAAAATATTTCGATAGTAATGTTATACTATTCCTAATTTTTTATGTTTTATTAATGGCTTTTAAGCAAAAAAAGGCACCATTGCTCCATACATTTTGGTCATTGACTTTTTACAAGTGGGGTAACTAGGTCTAGTGGCATTATGGGGTATCATATAAAAGGTCTTCATTTACACATTGTAAAATGTCCCCCTATCATACGTTAACAAACCCGTCGTCTTAAATCTTACCACTAGCAGTGTTATTATAACATATTATATTATACTTTAATGTAAATGATTATGATTTACTAAATCCTGCCAGGATAATCTTAACCTGATCCAGCTCACGCCCCGGCACGGACTGATGCAGTGCGCAAGCAGTGTAGGTAGTGTTAAATGCATGTAATGATTGTTTTTATGTATTGTTAAACAGCAATGACGTTCGGCGTAGATGCTCTCAAATCGCCACTGCTAATGTTGGCCTGCGTGGAGCGACGTCTAGAACCAAAGCAAGCTGTTTTATTGGCACGACTAGAGGAAGAATACCAGGTTGGTAGATACTTCGCACTAAGGGTTTCCAAATGTCTTTTATAATGCGCACAGCAAAAGAGTGGAACTCTCTGCCTGCGTCTGTGTTTCCGAACGCATACAACCCTAATCTCTTCAAAGTTAGGGTAAACAGGCTTCTTCTGGGTAAGCTCACTCCATCGTCGACTTTGTCTCTGTCACCTCTGCCCTAGACTAAGGCCAAGAGAAAACCCATCCTAAATAATAAAAAACTTGCAAAATATGAGAATACAAATAAAAAATAATTGTAATATGCGTGGTATAGGTACCTAACTGCGATGTGTCTTTATGATCCAAACACTGATAGGTAGCTATTAATTTTTTACATGGCTAACTTGGTACTCAACAGTTGTGACTTGAAAAGTTGAAGTAAATCAATGATTAACTTTAATTGACAAATTGAGGGTGTAAAAAGACTCATTAAGCCGTCATTTACGCATTCTCCACATCAAACTAAATTGCTGGGAAATGACTTATAATTTATAATAATTATAATAAAATCCAAATAATAATAATATTAATAATTCCCATTACACCACATCCCGCGCTTACTCACTCACTAGTGCTGCTGTTACACGTTTTAGCTTCCCTAATTTTGTAAAATAATCTTAGAGGACGAATGGATGGCCCCTATAACACAGGATTTTCCTAGCATCGGGGTCATTATTCACAAAAATTGAGCACAAATGTAATATCATATTAACGTACCTAACATGCATTGTATTTCTTCTTTTTGCTAAAATAAATTATTTTTATTCTTAATATGTGCAAAAACGTTGTTTACGGTAGCGTACAATGTAACTCAGGCAAAACATTGTGCTTATGTGTGCTCGCAGCGGTAGGTACAGGAGTAGGGCATGCAATTATCTGGCCTATTTTACTATCCGGATAATTCGGATACTTCCAGAACACTATCCGGATAAATCCGGATAGTACGGATATTTTGGATACCACTGTAAAAAAAGGTAAATTACAAAAAAAAAAACAACAATAATTATTAAGTATGCATGTTACTAACCAATCTTTAAATTTAAAAACTTTTTTATAACTATAAGACTGGAAGCTGACCCCGACTTCTGTAGTTACGAAAAGGCTAAACAGATGGAATGTTCAAAGGTACACCTTATATAATATAACAAATTACTAATTAGGTATTAAAAAAGTTCCAAATGTACCTACTTATTGAATGAAAACAATGAAATAGAATTTTACAAGTTAGTAATACCTACTTATTCTATTTCATTGATTTCATTAGATAAGTACAGTGAATTTATTATGAAAGTATCTAAAGTATACATTCATAATAAATTCAAATAAATTATTTTATTTCAGTATCAGAATATTTTTTTTATTTATTTATTTAATTCGAACACATGATTCATATTGTTGTTAGTAACACTTATAAAACTATGTTAGTAACATTTCTCCATAAAACAAAAGTAATAATAATAATAATACATCTAATTTAAATATTTAAAACTATGTCCGTTCCCTGCTGCACCAGACCTGCAGCTGTGCATACGGGTCCAGTGCCCCAGGAACGGGCAATCACGTTTATTCACAATTACCTTTAAAATGCTGTTGGTGCTCCCCCGAATTCTTCGCATCAGGGATGCTGTTCGTTTTCGCATAATAGCTTGAAAGCTATCTGTGTGTGCTTCAGCAAACATGCCCGATGCGCTACAGAACCGCGGGAGCCCCAACAGCACCCTAAAGGCGTTATTGTACTGAACTCGAAGAACGTTGTAGGCCCTCTGCGTATGTCTAACCCACAGGCTGCACGTGTAGAAGGACTGACAAAATGCGTTGAACAGCGTGAGTTTCACTTCTCTAGTACATCGTGCAAACCTACGGGCCAGCCTATTACATCGGACCGACAACGCTCCTCGCTCCCTTTCTATGTCACTGTCATCATTCAAGTCCTCATTCACTATGTGGCCGAGGTACCTAAAATGCGACACTCAGTTTAGTGGCACACCATAGAGAAACACTGGAGGAAACTTATAAACCATAAGTTTGTATGTATTATATAATATGTTCTAAAACCGTTTCGTCATAAATTAATTATGTATGTCACCGTATTATTATGAACTTTGTTAGTTTATAATCGATCGGTATTATTTCCGTTAGATTAAAATTTTGTCGAAAAATTGTGTGAAATAACGCACAAGAAGGACAAATAGAATGCCAGGATTTCCATACGTTCTATTGTTGCCAAAAAACTGTTCGCGGACAAAATAACCATCCATCGTCTGCTCAGCGCTTTCGACTCTTTTCATAGTCCTACTTTTGTCTTATGGTGAATTTACAGAATTATAATCATTAAAATCATTAATACATCTCTCTAAGTTAGATTTGTTCCATTGAATGACTTTTTCATGAAATCATTACACTGGGGAACAAATCTAACATACGAGTATAGAGATGTATTAATGATGATAAAATCTGTAAATACATATCTGATAAAGTCACGACTCACGAATCATGTTTAATTTGATCAAGATAGAACCTGACACTGACCTGCAAACTGCAAAAAAGTAAGAAAATTTGAATTTCGCAGGCAACCACTGCGGATCCACCGGTCTATTCTTTAGATCTATACAGGGTGTTAAAGTAACTGCGTGCCATAGCTTAAGGGTAGGTTCAATATCTATAAAGGAACCCAGGAAAAATAAAATAAAAAATCAAAAAATGAAAACACAAAAAAAATATTGCAAGATCAACCTAATTTAGTAGGTACCTACTAACTTAAAATAGCAATCGTTTAGAATTGAAATTATTTTATTTGACGGTCCTAAGCCCGCGTTAAAGTACGAAGAGACTTGTTTTAACTTTTTTTTGTTTTGTTTTTTTTTCTGGTTTCTTTTATCCATACTGAATCTACCCCTAAGCTTATGGCACGCAGTTACTTTAACACCCGGTATAGTATAAGTACTCCATTTGAAATAATTTAAATAAACTTTTTTACGGTCCGTGGATGGAATTAAAAGCAAAAACGTGTTTACAATACCAACTGTTTATTACGGCTTTTTCATGCCACCAACGAAATAGAAGTCAAAATCGGTTGAACGGACTGTAAAAAAGGTTTGTTTAAATGTATAATCTTATTTCAAATCAATAAACGCTTATAATTTCAATCAATACCTATACTCCATAGGTATTGATTGAAATTATAAGCGTTTGTGAATTAGTAGGTAAAAAGTACCTACTTACGTAAATACAGGATTATTTTTTAATTACTATCCAAAGGTTTTCTAGGCATTAGGTACTATTCAAAGACTCCATAAAAATAATTAATACTTAGGTAAATATTTACAATAAATATTTATCCCGAAAGTATTATTTATCAATTTAGCGTGGTTAACAATTTAAACTTCTATGCTTGCCGTTTTCCTAAGCTGAATGAGAGAAATGGGTGAAGCGCGGATGTGTATCGTCGGGTGATACTCGTATCCATAAAAGTAGCTTTTTTGTAGACAACGTTGTGATGCCAATAGAGTGATCTCAATATTTTAGTACTAAGTGATTCTAAAAGGTAAAACAGGTATTTTATTATTTTCACCAAAGATGTTATCATTTAAAGGACATCATTCGTTTTGTACCTAAAACCAGCCAAGTGCGTGTCCGACCAAGCACAATGAAGGGTTCCATAGTTGGGATGATTTTATCCAAAATCAAACATAACATTGTAGTTGAAAAAAATGTTCTCCCATACATCGATCTTCTATACGCCACGGTCAATTATCCAAATGCAAATGTAAGTTTGTAATTGCATACTTTTTTTTGCTTGTGATTACTTAAATCACAAATCAAGGATTTTCGGACTTTTTCCTTTATTTGTGCTGTAAGACCTTGCTTCTTGCCAAATTACATGATTCTAGGTCAACGGGAAGTACCCTATAGATTTTAATAAATTTACGAGTATCAAAATATGTCGCATAAATAGCCGTATTTTTTATTGCGTTGACATAAAAGCTTAATTTTTCTAGAGCTCCAAGAGACCGTAAACCTACGTATTTCATATAAATTTCAACTTTATACCTCCACGCGTTATTGAGAAAAAGAGTCTTGACAGACTGACTGACAGACAAACAGACGGACAACGAATTGCTCTTTTATGGGTTCCGTTTTTTTCTTTTGAGGTACGCAACCCTAAAAACTAAAGTGATGGCCAAAAAAAATGCTGTTTTCTATGGGAAATAACAACTTTAACATGTTTTAATATTACAACGAAAGACAATTAACCCCCTGGCTGCTATTTGAATTTGAAAGTACAAAAAAAAAACATATTTTTGTCAACAATATTTTGTACATTCGTATACTTATAGACGCAAACAGTTATTGCTCATGGTAGAAATGGACATGAGCGTTAGAGGTATGATAATATAATAGGAAATTGAAAAATAACAGATGGTGCTTAAAAAATCTTCCTGTAGGTAGGAAGAATATGACTACTTACTTGTGTGAATTTCATAATATTTCAACATGAATCTACACTACAAGAAAGACGGTGTTAAATTTTCCTAAATGAGCATCATTTCGCATGTGAATTCTCAGTACCCCTACCCACTACGTTGTTGAGATACAAAATATAATTAAATTTTTTGTTATAGTTAAGGCAGTGGGGGCGCGTCGAGTGGGCTCACGAGTTAAATCAAGCGGAGCTAACTGCACGTGTGGCCGCATCTTTGTTAGTCATACATAGTTCTGTCGAAAGACACTCTGCGAAAGCAAAAGCGGCGCCTGAAGAAATAAGTCAATAAATATCGTAAACCACGTTTGGGTATCAGTTTTATTTTAGTCGAAGAATAAGCCCTGGTTATTATAGGCAGGGCATGAAACCGGTTTATTTTTATTTCCGAAGATACAAAATATTTTTGATACAATTGATATTAGCTTCAAAGATTGCTTCTTCACATTAAGTTTAGCATTGATTTTGTAACAAAATATTAAATAATTAATGAAATTTGTTCGAAAACTTATATCATAAATTCATAACCGTTAAAGCTACATAGAAAATTAACTGGTTTCCGAGCCCTGAATAAAGGTAGGTACCTAATAAATCTGTTTCCGCAACGGAAGGAGAAATAAAATTATTTCAACAACATTTCGATAATTTCTCTAGGTACAAATAATATAATATAATCAATCGAATTTTGTAGACAGTCAATCCATGTTTGATGTACTTATACATAAAGAATAAAAAGCGTTTATGTGAGGATGTTTCTTTAATTGATAATATTTTGTTTGATTGTATAAAACTCCCTACATCGTGTGTATGCGCTGTGCGTGGGTAGTAGGACATACATACCTACTCGTACTTATATCTTACCGATGATGATGCATACGATGTATTATAGGTCACGACCTGTATTGATTTGATCTATTAAGAACTTGATATTACAATAAAATAGTTCCAATAAGATAATTGATCAAATAACGCCAGGAAGTTCACATTTAAAAGAAGTGAGGTCGGAGCACCTTTAGTGTAAGAATGAAATGAAAATAGCAAAAACGAAGTCGCGAAGTTCCTCTAAATATAGCTGGGCGGGCGGAGTGCGGCGCAGGCGCAGCTAATCGCCAGTGCCCGAGTGCGACCTCGCTTTGTTCACAGTCGCGAACCGAGTGCGATCACTGTTTATCCATTTAGTCCACAAATCAACGTTCAGTTCCATTTATTGATAATCTATGTTGATACATAGAAGAAGATTCTTACTGATTTTTACCAAATCACCTATGGATATTTTCGGGAAAAAAAACATAAAGTGAATTACTGAATACCTAAGTCTACTTTTTGCTCAATAAAATGCTGAAATGAGGTTAATATGTTCTAGTTAGCAGTAGACACGAAGCTTATGAACCCGAATTGATTCACCACTACGTAAGTACCCACTGTATCTAATTGGTGTTGATGCATAGTTAACCTATCTAGCAGTGTCGTCATGTAGACAGACTAGTCATTATACTGCGGTAGATAATCTTAGAAAAAGTTATGTACTTAGTCCAGAAATATCAAATATAAGCTTATAGCTTCTTTTATTTGATAAGTTCGTTTTGAGAATTAAGTATGTATTTTGTTTTAAATCGAAAGCACCAGGGTAGCTCGCGAAATATACATTTTCTTACGTTTTTGCAATTTACAGGTCAGTAACAGGTTGTATACTTACCTATTGATCAAATTATGATTCGCGACCGTATCATATAGGTAAGTACTTATGTATTTACAGAATGATGAAGTGAAGTGATTAAAATCATCAATACAACTTCTAAGTTCAATATTACCCTATTGTAGACTACCGGCCAATTCTAACTTAGAGAGTTAACATTCTATTTATTTGTGCAATTGCGTCTGTGCATCTGGTTCCCCAAACAGTACCCTTGTTTGGGGAACCAGATGCACAGACGCAATTAGTTACACGGAAACTTACCGACCTGACCATCTCAGGTCTTGAGGTGCCTTGAGTTTATTAATCCATCCATGCCATACCTTAGCTTATTTTTGGGACATAGTATTTACCTACTACTCAATTACTCCCTTGAGGCGGAAGGGTAAAATGAAGTAAAAGATTCGCCTGGTGATTCTAAAACTGACCAGTGAAGATTTATTTACTGTGACCCTGAAAATAAATAAGTATACCTAATATTACAAAACCGATTGAAACAGGATAAAACGTTTATTTTCGAATGTATTCCATTTCAGGGGTGATGAACAACGACGTAGAGGTAGAGGGTCGCCCTCGTCCACTGTCTACGGGCTTGTGGACGTTATTCTCTTGGCTTCGTCGCGACGACCGATCCGTTTCCAGCGAGAGCCTCTCCAGTGCCGGCTCTGACAGAACGGTGGCGAGCATCGCGTTTCTGACGCCAGCGCGCTATCAACCTGCGAGAGAACCACTAGTTGTACCACCGCCGGGTCCTCCCACTGACTCATACAAAAAAAGAGTGCATGATAGAAACCTACGACGTCACCACGACCGTGATATTACGCTTCACCGCAAATACGGTTTATTCAAGAGTGAAGGAAATTGCGGTTACGACGCTTTTAGTTTACCGCCAGTACGAAGAATAAACGCTGATTCTGGCAGTAGATGGGATCGCGACAGGAGGGCTACGAGTGAGTGTTATCAACGTCGATTAGCACACGTTCCTGGTAAGCGGCGCGCACCTTTGCCCCCCGTATCCGCCGTGGGCACATCTGCATCTCTACCGCGCCGTTATACAAGAAAACGACCTGCACCACAACCACCAGTAAGGCTATTGGAAAAGAACAAAGACATCTTGAAAAACGTCGGAGTAACCACTAGTGCTGCTCAAATGAGTTCTAACGCTTATCAAAATAAATCCAAAACAAGGAATAACGATGTAACGATGGGTTGTAAATCAGAGAAGTATAGTAAGAAAGATGCAAGTACTAAAGACACAAAAACGAAACCTGAAAAAAGTTTTTTGAAACAAATTTTTGACGGTAAGAAAAGAAATTCATATATAGATACTTCTGCTGTAAAACTACTTCCCAGCATCAGTGAATTAGATAAACAAGCAGCTGAAATAATAGAAACATGTAAATTAAAGGCAGCGGAACAAAATAACAATACTGCATTTCACAAGGTTGGTGCACACACTTCTAATCAAGCCGAGTGTTGGTTTTGTATTCGTTGTTTACGAAAATATGACTCAACAGTAGTTACTTGCGTCTATTGCGTATCAAAACATAAAGTGCAGTCTTCTGAAATAGTTAAAAATAACAAAGAAGCACTAGCGAAAACTTCTAATAAAGCTGACACACAAACGGGAAAAGACTTGTTACCGAACAGAAACTATGATGCAGAAGACAAACAAAAACTCAAAGAAATGTTAAAAGAAATGAAAGATTCACTTCCTAAGCGACCGAAACATGATTTAATCAACAAACCAGAAAAACAAACTTCTGTGGAACCAAGAAGCTCAGGAAAGAAATCTTATTCTACAGAAACTCCTACTCTTCGAGTCGGATCAACAACGCGAGATGAAAAGAAAACAAATTCTGTTTCTCAGCCATTTACGTCAAATGTGGATTTAAAATCTGTGCCAGAATCGACGTGTTCCCCAAAAAACCCGTATCCAGCCTCTGCACAAGCTGCATTAGTAGCACAAGTGATATCAGCGTATAAGAAAAATACGAACAATAATTTGAACCTGGCAGCCAAGCTTACAACTGAGCATGAAAGTGTCGCGCAAGCTGAAGTTGTAGAAAGTCGTGTTAAGGTTAGAGAACCTGAAAAAGCGCTACAAAAACAAACACAAGCTATGAAGATTTTAAATACGCCATTAAAAATATCATCGCTATTGAATCCAATGTATGTACCTAAGAGTTCTCTCTTGGATAAACCGCAGTCAACAAATATTGCGCAAAAAGAATTAAAAAATGAAATATTACATCCTGTTAAAATAAGTTCAGACAAGGTACACCGAATTTCCCAAAGCACAAGCGTTTCAACTGCGTCATCTGATGTACTGGCTGTTCCTTCTACATCTCAAACATGTGTATCCTTAGAAAATATTATCAAAATTGAAAACACGCCTAAAACCAATACAGAGAAATGCACCAAAGGACGCCTAAATTCATCACAAAAAGACAAACCACCAATTATATTATCAGAAGCTAGAAAAGTCATCGAGTCAAATAAACCTCAAGAAATAATATCAAAATTGCCGTCGTTAGCAAAAGACCATAATTCGACGAACAGCACGGAGACACAAGATCAGCATTCTAGACGTAGAGATCTAATTAATCAACTTGAAAAATCGATAGCTCGAGGAGACGAGCGCGCAGCAGCAGACGCAGCTGCTAAACTAGCGCAATTACGTTTATCATGTTCAGTTCTGTCATTTTCGTCTCAAATATTATCTCAACCATCGACATCATCAACCAATAACGAAGAGTTAAAGGGAAGTAATGGTGAATCAAATATTAGCATATCTACTAAAAATAGCCCTAACCAAAAAGAACATAATGCGCCTCAAGGCCCAACATCAAACTCGGTTAATGAAAGATCGTCGCCAAGAGTTCCAGTTATTAAAGTGAACTCAAATGCTGTTGTCGTACCAAATAAGGAAACTACATCGTTAGTTTCTAAAGCAGAAACCTCTAAATTGACACCTGTTCAAAATAAAAAGGATGGGGACATAAAGCGCACAGAAAATAATCCCGTAAAAGAAACCCCTAACAAGCTCGATGACAATAAAGTTACGTAAGTATAACACTAATTATTACTTTCTATAATTTGCTTCCAAGATCGAATACGAACTAAGAACAGTAACCGGCCGCTAATATGGTCCATAAGCTTCAGAGAGAGAGAGAAATGTATGAGCACAAATATTATTAGTGACAGGCACAATGATCTACAACGTCCAACTATTTTTTTAATTAAACTCGCTATACCATAGGCATAGAACGTTATCCCCTTAGCCCCGTATATAAAGAGCGTTACTCAGTACTCAAGCATTACTTAAGACTAGTTTCCACCAATCCAATGGCTTGAATCTAGTCTTAAGTAATGCTTGAGTACTGAGCGACGCTCTATAAATACGGGCCTTAGATTATATACTAAGGTTATCCCGGTGATAACACAGACGTTTTTTCTAGAGAATAAGTACGCAGGAATAAAAAATGCCTGATTAGATACTATACGAGTATAACTTCAAAAGAAAGAGCCTTTTGTTATAAGAAAAGGAATAATTGCTTACTTTCACACGTTGCTCATTGTGCGATTTAAAAATTTAAGACTAATCTCTGTCTTGTATCGTAATCTACATTTTCAAACAATATTTCCCTTTTCGCTGATTCTGTTCCCGCTACCCCTATAATTTATTGTAGCTATAACTGAAAAATATATTTTAGAATAGCAGTATTGGTCGAGGACCGAGAAGCGACAAGGGGCCCTGTACACCTGCGTATAAACCGCCAAGCGTGTATACGAGACCTTCACCGAGAAGCCGAGACATCACTTGGCCTAGCAACCAATCTGCAACGCTGGATTGTTGGTCGTGCTCTGTGTGTTAACGACACCACACCCATCATATCGCTCGCTGGCCCGGACTTCAGCGCACCATTTTATTTATGTGTAGTAGAATCAGGTAGGTACATAATTTAGTTGTTGTCATACAGAATAGCTACTTAGGCATGGGCGTGCCCAGCTTTTGGCCCAGGGGGGGGGGGGGGACAAGTCAGAAATTTGTTTGCCTATCCTCGCCTCTAATGAGGATGATAACGAATCCAAATAGGTCACGTATAGCGAGCGAGAAATACAAGGGGGGGCACCTGCCCCGCCCCCCCTTGTACGTGTTTACGCCAATGTACTTAGGCCAGTAGGTAAATAGTCTTAGTTCCTAACTTACACTTATTTGCAGTTTTTCTAGACGCTTTTTATTTACCGGGTGTGAACTCTTGTTCACACCCGGTAAATAAAAGGCTTTAAAGTCTAAAATTAAATAAACTCCTCCTTTTTGGAAGTCGGTTAAAAATAACTGTCCATTCATGTGTTTTAAGCTACAATTGTATATTAGGTAATATCATTGTTAATATTATTAGGCTACACTTAAGGCGACGATAACAGACTTTTAACAGATATGTTAAATTAGAGCATTTTCTCAATCATTTAATATATGAATATTTTAGATTATGTTTATATTACATAGTGAAATTAATTTGTAAAGTTATGTCTAACGCGGATAAAAATCTGAGAATGACGCAAAATCTACTGAGCATATTTTTCTGAAACCTTGACCAATTTAAAGATAATTTAATTATTGATCTTTTAGTATACGCGTTTTATTAAAATACTTTTTGTTTTGTGTATAATAAATTAATAATGCGCCAAATTGAATCGAGTGCGATTACTGGCTGAACGTACGACGCGTTGCGTGAGCTCAGTACAGAACACGCAAGCTAACTACTCAAGGCCACTGGCATATATCTCCGTCTTAATACTAACTCATTTAATCCTTGAGTTAGAGTCTTCGCTTCGCACTAAGTTTATAGGTTGAAATAATTAACCAAATTCATTTGCCTTGTTTGTAATTTCAGAAACTAAATTAGAAACAAATTCACAAATGCAGAATGAAATAGCGAGTAAGGACAAAGAAGACCATCAGCAAAAAACAGGCGACGTTTATACAGAACTTGTGCAGTTGGAGCAACAAGCACTAGTTCCTAATGCAGAAAACTTTGAGTGTGGAGTTTGTATGGAAGAGTATCCACCCGGTCAAGGAATAGTGTTGCGCGAATGCGTACACATTTTCTGCAAAGATTGTTTGTCCGATGTGGTGCGACATTGTGAAGATCCAGATGTCCCCTGCCCGGCTATGGGTTGTCGGGGAATGCTGCAAGAACGAGAAATCCGCGCCCTCGTTCCTGCGCAGGACTACGAGCGCTGGTTGGCGCGGGGACTAGCTGCGGCAGAAAGCGGAACTCGAAATGCCTTTCATTGTCGTACTCGAGATTGTAAAGGTTGGGCCCTTTGCGAACCGGGCGTCCAACGTTTTCCGTGCCCCGTGTGCAAATGCATCAATTGTGTGCCATGCCAGGTAAATTATATTATATTAATTTAATCCGATAAACATAATATTCTAATATTAATACTTCACAGCTAAATAGTGTAGCCTATGCTAGGCAATAACATTCATAACATACACACACAGCGTGGTGATCAATGCTCGTGCCTTCTCTGTATGAGAAGAGGCCTTTTCCTTGCAGTGCACAGACGCCAGCAGGTCAAGCTACCCGAAACTGTCAAATTTTCCCAATCAACCTTGAACCTTATGCTTTAACGATAAAGTTGAAAATATTTTAAAGAAATTTGACAGATTGTAGTAGCTTGATATGCCGTCTGTACAATAATAGGCTGGTAATATTATTACAATTTAACCCTATTTAACCAGAAAAGGTATGCACTTCGGTAATCTTCGTGTTTCCGAATTAGCACGAACGTCCTTCCCCAGAGTAACCCCTCACAGAAGCAAAGCTTCTAAGTAGGTACCTGTACTACTGCCGCTCTTTGTAGTAGTGCATCAATCTGAATCAATCATTGCGCGTTTGTATAGAGTTTCTCTCTGTCGGATTACCTACTCCGGTCGCAGATCGAAAGTTTTGTAAAGATTTGTGGAATTGCATAGAAATGTTATTCTATAATTTTGTAATCATGGTAATATAGTGCCTTGGTATTGTGTGTACAGTGTAATTCAGGCCTTGATTTCAGATTAGCCAGTAGTATTTACTAGTTTTTTTATTTTATTTAAGGCTATTCACGATGGACACACTTGTGAGCAACATCGCGCTGAACTTAAGCAAGCGGCGAGTAAGAGCACCAATGCAAACGAAACTGACGATGGTACACGAACACTACTCAATTCCTTAATTAGCAAGGGAGAAGCTCTTGAATGTCCTCAATGTAGTGCCATCATAACAAAAAAATGGGGCTGTGATTGGGTGAAGTGCTCAGCGTGCAAAACGGAGATATGTTGGGTGACACGCGGACGGCGCTGGGGGCCGGGCGGAAAAGGTGACACCAGCGGCGGTTGTCGTTGTGGCGTTGATGGGAAACGGTGCCATCCATCTTGCGGTTATTGTCATTAGGGAAACTCATCTTACTTCAGACCTCTTTTACTGGTGCTGAAGCCATGAATATTTACACAACAGCACACATTACAATCCATTAAAACTTAAAGTTTTACCAAAGC
Organism: Tiliacea aurago; assembly: GCA_948098905.1. Classification (NCBI taxonomy): domain Eukaryota; kingdom Metazoa; phylum Arthropoda; class Insecta; order Lepidoptera; family Noctuidae; genus Tiliacea; species Tiliacea aurago. The sequence goes on along the minus strand of OX402581.1, from coordinate 19,509,557 downwards.
AAATGTATATGACGTAGAGATAAACAACGATAACATGGCGCGCACCTCCAAAATTCAAAACATTTGAAAGTATTTACAAAGCGCTACGAAGACTCACAACGCATTGTGTGCGTACTGAGACAGCCTTCAAATAATATTAAATCCAATTATTTATTGTAAGGATTTGAGTACATTGAAACAGTAATTAGGAGGGGCGCGCCATGTTATAGCAGTTTATCTCTCGATTCGATCTAGTCGATTTGTTAGTGATTGTATTGTAATGTATTTATTACCTACTAGTGAGCCGCCTTTGATTCGCACGGGTGCAACAATGTACCTACTAATGTGGCATCATGTCAAAACATCGAGATTACCATACTGTAAGTTTTAATACATAGAGTACATTATATATAGGGGTTTAATATATGAATTAATTGCCTTAATGATAGTGAAAACCGCATCATAATCCGTCGCATTTTAGAGGAACACGAAAAGCGACTTTGTATATAGATAGCAGATGTAAAGATTGTTAATTTATTGTCTTTGTAAGCTTTTGTTGTTAGCTTACAGGTACCTAAGTAATGTTAATATACGCATTTGAATTAGATACCTACTGTAATTTTTAACCGACTTCCAAAAAGGAGGAGGTTATAAACTTACAATAAACCTGAAATCGCGAAAAAAAAAATGAGCTGTTCCCTACATTTTAACAAATTATTCGAACATAAATCTAGGGAATAGCTGGTTTTTTTTTCACGATTTCAGTTTTGGTCCCATAGTAAAACTTGTTCATAATGATGAGTACAATGACCCCTTAAGAGGTTATTGACGTTTTAAAAATAACCTTGTATAAGTACCAAACCTACTAATCCACGAAACTGCCGATTCACTTACAAGTAGATGTAGGTACATCAACGGTAGTAGGTCTGTTGATGTACATTATTGTTTTATTAAATAACTAGTTCTAATTAGCTAGGTTTGTAAAAATAGTCAAAAGCACAAAAAAAAAACAATCAAAATGTGGAGTGACATCCTAGAGGTGAGCCTAGTAAAAGTAGGTACCTATGAAACACAGGATTTTTTTTCGTTTGTCTTTGCTTAGTAACTTGTATTTCGACGAATTCATGTTATAGCGTAATACCTGTGTGCAACCACCACCTATTTGGTCTGTCTGCTGGTCCATAGGCTTAACCGTTTCACCGCCCACGGACACAAAACGCAATGCCTCGCCAGGCGCCAAGCTATAAATGTATAACGAAATATATAGTAAACACTAGTGATGAGAGTATCGTCATATCGATGAATGAAATTTATAGTTTTAATCATAATTTTACGGATATAAATAACAACTGATTAAATATTTCTATATTTCTTATATTTCACAGTATCCCTAGTAAGAAAAAACCAAAGAACAAAGAACCAAATACATAACTCAATTAGAGCTTTAGGACTTGAGGTACATCTCTATTTGTTTCATGAACAAGTCAAAGAATGACTCTTTGACTTCATTTCAAGCAATTCTGATTAGGGATGTGGTCTATGGTCTTTCTTCTATTTTTGTCTACTTCCATGTTTGTGGCTTACCAAACATTTCACTTATTAAATTCTTACTTTTTGATGAATAAGCGTTATTATTATTATCTAGTTGGACATATCTCAGAATCTTCTTCTGGTTCTACGTTCTCCACTCGGAGTCCGATGTTTAATAGCTGATCAGAATCCAGTTCTTCATTCATCTTCTCACCTACTTGTTTACTCCGATAACGAATCCGATTAGTGCCTGCAGCCTGCACTATGCCAAAGTGACCTTGACAGCCTTACGTACGTTTATGACGTCACAGAACGACTTCTATAGTAGTCCGTGGCCCCCAGGGCACAGACAAACTTAAGACTTATAATATTGTTTTGTAGAGATGGGAATATAATTATAGACAAGGATTGCTAACCACTATTTAATTCCGAGTCGGCACCCATCTGAATGTCGAAATTAGTTAACTAAGTTCATATTTTACTGAGCTCAAATTGTTTTCGATAATAATATTTATAAATATTTCAATGGGTGAAATCAAACAGTAATAACTTTCGCGTCACATCACTGGCCGACTTTATATAATATAAAGTCCTTGGCGTTCTGGGGACATTAAAAATGTTTGGAGTTTTTGTTTTTGCTAATTTTAAGACAAATAACGGCATCTATTGTGTGAAAAAATAAACAGGGTATTAGATTGCTATATTACCTGATTCCCAATCACTCCTGCCCAAAGGTTTACACTAAACCTTCTTTGAGAAGATTTCTCTTTTTTTTTTTTTTGTCCTTCTGGCTTCGCACGGTTTGTGCATTTAGCCAATGTCAAGTTTTAGTTCTTGTGTGTGTTCTTGTGTATTGATGAAATGAATTATAAATGCATGATGATGATATCCCCGCCCACTCCCCTTGAGTTTCAGTAAAGATGTGGCACTTTACTGAGTCCTCACGCGGACTTCTTGAGAGAACTTGAAGCGTAGTTGCACTGTTTTGTTTCATTTGCCTACACTAATGCACGTTCACAAACACTTAATGGTTAATAATCCACCATTATTACACATTAATATTCGGCTAAACACTAATTTTGGAAAATTAAACAAACTGCTGAACATGACGCTTCACTTTCCCGCCAAGAAGTCCCGATTTCTGTCTTTTAAATAATAAAATGAAAAAAAAAAAAAAAAAAAACCTGTTAAATACTGGGGGCCTAAAATGGACGCTTTGGCAGAATCATAATATAATCTGCGTACAATTCTTATCGCCCAATTCATCTGTTTGAGAGTTTTGTATGGAGTTTCGTAAAATGATCCACAAATTATTAATTGCTTTATTGAAGTCTAATGTCAAATAGCAGCTGTCAAACAGATGAATTGCGGGATGTATGAATTGTTCGCAGATTATATTATGATTCTGCCAAAGCGTCCATTTTAGGCCCCCAGTACTAATGTTATTTTTATAACATAGTTAAAATGAAGAGCTTCTAATGAAGTCGTGGCGCTGGTGGCACGAACATCTGGAACTTCTATTGAAGTCCGTGGCGGTTAAAAGAATTACTATTTTCTGTTTTTTTTATCTCTTTCTTTCATCTTATCAATAATTAGAGTTCTTTAATTAATAAAGCCGTAGGCCGAGATCTATCTTAGCTTCAATTATTAATCCCGAATACGAAACCCTTCACTGTGCGTGGGGCGACACCCAGTTGGCCAGTTTTTATAGGCTACCTAGTTGCACTCGACTAGAAGATTACGTAAGTATAATGGGAACTTAGGTAAGTATTAGATAAACATTTGTAATAAATAAGTTAAACATTTTATTTTACAACATTAATTACTTATTGTTTTTTTTTTCACCTCGACATAATCAAGAAGCGTCGGCAGCGGGTCATACAATTAAAAATAGGCAGTCATGTGGACTGCCAACAGAAGTGGAAACTAAACTGTGAAATAACAGTTTATTATTAAATTGTAGTAAGTATTAAAAATAACATTTTAATAATTTATACTAACTCTCTTCGTGTAATCCTATTGAATGACTAGGTATTTCATGAGTTTGAGTTGTTACGTCCGCGAATCATAATTATTTAGATCAACATACAAAACTGTGTACCTACTGACCTGCAAATTGTAAAAAACGAAAGAAAATTTGAGTTTTTCGGACAAACACACACCACACCACATGAAAATTATGCGCAACACGTCATACTCGGTATCTACAAATAAATAGACGTCTGTTACGGTAGGCAATGTAGCTGTATTCTCCTTAGAAATCGAGGTCAAGGTTCCTTTGACGTCTTTGCTATATCTAGGGAATTTCGCCTTTTGCTTGAACTCCCATCCTCGGCTTGGAGTAATAGTGTATCTACTGTGTGTTGGTGTCGCAAACCGATGATTTTCCTCTACCAAAAATCGGTCAACGCGCCATAGGAAGAATACCTACAGTTAAAAAAAAAAAACAAGTTGACGCGCCGCCCATTAATTTACAGGAACCATCTCATGCGATATTCCTCCCCTACCCATATCTTCTTACCCAATAAGGCGCCATCATCTCCACGGGCGAGAAAATCGCGGCGACAGCCATGTCAGATTGTCCGTGACTACCGCCGAACCACCAACGCCAATCGCTTCCTTATTTGGTAAATCATTATTAGTACCTAGGTACTCAATTAGTGCTCGAACAAAAAAATTGGTACCTTAGCAGTTTTTGAGATAATCGACTTTGAAGGTGGTCCGGCGGTAGTCACGCTCCCTTGCAGGACCACCATGAGCGCCGAAAAGAGGGTATGCTAAGTAGGTATACAAATAATTATTAATTACCCTTAAATGTTTAGTGATCCATTTCTTAAAAAAAAACAGAACGGAAACATTACTTAATTGTATTTACCGAGGAATCAACAATGATAACTTTCGCGCGCTCGTTCAGTCAGCAAGACCTTGAGGAGCTTGTCGCTTTCCTCAAACTTACATAGAAAATTAATAGGTAGGTACCCTGCAAGATAAAATATTCAAAATTACGACTTCAGTAGGGAGATATACCATTCCATTGGTGGGGTGGCGGTAGTCACGGTGTTAAATTTTCATGTCAAGAGTTAGGGAAATCTTGAAATGAAAATTTACCACCATTTTCATTTTACTTTTTTTTTTGTCAATGTCATGTCTCTTTTTCGATGAGAACACTGCTTGCAATGAAAAAATAAATACGCAGTTTGTGTGTGGTGGTAGGTATACCACCTAAATGAAAAATAAAAAACTTATCCTCTTGTGCGAGTCTGAGAGAGATATAATTATCTTGTTTGAGTATCATTAAATTGGTTTCGATGAGTAGTTTACTATAGATGGTGAACAAGTAAATAGTCTGATGATGGAGCAGGCAGAGGCAGGTGTTCACAGGCCCTCATGAGCAAGTCACCAGATTCTCAACTAACCAGATTCGCAGCTCACCAGATTCGCAACTCTGCATAAAATGTACAGTCATCAATCATCATACATCATGTTGTAAGGAAGTGTCATATTTCTCTAAATGATTTTAAATAAACCTTAAAATGTTGACAGTTAAGTTAAAATTTTTATAACTTTGCACCCAGGTGAATTTGGGTGATAAAGTTTTCTTTTGGTATACATAATGCATGGTGAATAATATTTACGAAAAGTATTGTTGTGTGAATTTAGTAAGTAAACTACATCAAGAACTCCGTATTATTTTGGTTTGGTTTCGATTTACATTTGTTTTTTTTTTTTTGGTGAATAAAGTAGGTACTTGTTCTGTTATTTTTTGTTTCATTGTACATTTGTTGAGTTGCGAATCTGGTGAGTTACGAAACTGGTTACTTGAAAATCTGGTGACTTGCTCATAAGCCAAAGGGTTTTTCAAAGCGGTTAATCAAAAACCGATACGACATGGTAAGGTAACCCTTTTGAACGGCTTAAATTAAATTTTGGTTATCCGTTGAAAGGGTTTTCGATAAAAACCCATACGGTGTGGGTAATCCTTCTGAACGGCTTCAAAATTACCCACACCGTATGGGTTTTTGATTAACTGTTTAGACAAACCCAATCGCAACCCCTTTCCATTGAAAGGGTTTTTCTAAAATGGTCCCTGGGTAGAATAGAGATAGAATTGGTCATGCTACACGTGCTGGGCGAATATCGAAATAACATAATATTATGATTTTTCAATGTCACTAGGTTTCAAGTAGGTATAGAACCCATTGAATGGGTTATCAACTTATCATGTAACCCTTTCACTGGGTTTCAAATATAAAACCCATGGAATGGGTTATCATGTAACCCTTTCACTGGGTTTCTAGTATAAAACCCATTTAATGGGTTACATCATGATAAAGGTAACTCATTCAATGGGTTACCATTTCGAAAGGCTTAACTCTTAACCGGGGTTGTACGGTCCCTGGTTTAGACGAGTAATTGGCAGACAATGGTGTGGTTGGATACAGGATCCTAATCAATTCCTCAGCAATTTACAGAAGATAATTTGATGATTGAGCAGAAAAGTGTTTACAGAAACTTGCCTTTACTTGTTGTAGACCAACAGAGTTTGGATTTGTTAGATTGGTATACTTAGATGAGTTGTAGACAGACCGTGAAGAGAAGGCAAGAGGGTGGTCAGTCAAAGAATGTCAGCTTTTTGAATCATAGACCATACTTCCACTTGGTCAAAGCTGGGAACTTATACACTGTATAATTTTTTATTTTGAGATTTTATTGTCACATTGCTGAACCACTTTGCTTCCTCTTGCAGCCTAGATTGCTTTTTAACTGTTTCTGCTTATGTTGACAGTCACTTGTTTCTGTATGAACAGGAAAAACAATGACGGCAAATGACGACACGGTTGGCGTAGTGGTTAAGCGATTGACTACTGCGCTGCGTGTCACGGGTTCGATTCGCGCACGGAACAAATATTTGTATGACCTACAAGTAGTTGTTCCGGGTCTGGCTGTTTGTGTATGTGAGTTTGTTTAAATGTTTGTAAACGCACCCACAATACAGGGGAAATTCCTAGTGTGGGGCAACGTTAAAAAAAAAAAAAAAAAATATATGTGACCAATCTGAGGCAGTATGCTAAAAGCTTGAACAAAGCCTGCAGGCCCCAATAGTTTAGGATCAAATAAAAACAAATTGAATTGCTTAAAAACTATAATAAGTGTTAATGAATTTGAAGTTAGCTCAGACCATCTTTACGTGTGGTATGGTTGTCCATTAGACATTAAAGACTACATACATTAATTGATTATAGTTACATTATCTAGCTACCAGAGCTTTTTAGTTTTAACCGGTTGAATGCCATAGTTACAGAAAAAATTAAAAAGCTATTGTGTCTTGCGTGGATCCACATTCCGGTGGCACGAAGGGTTACAAGATTGTTTAGCTTTTAATCTTATGTCATATTTAGGAGGCAATCTGATCAGGACTGGATATGTGCACATATGCAATAAAATCAGTCTCATTAGTCACAGGGTTGTCTTAGGGTTTGAATGATTTGCTCCAACAGCCGACTGCGCATGGTCTTAGGCATTGGCATTCATTTCCACTCTACATTGATTTTTAAGTGGTGAAGTGGCTTTGAATTTTAACCAATAATGTTTAGGGTAGCCTTTAGTTTAATGTGAAATGTTATCACAAATGAACAACACATAGGATACAGTTTTCATACAGCGATTATTTCACTTGTTTGTGGTATCACACATCACTGCACTGATTTTAATAGCGTCGCATTCCGGGAGGCCCACGGCCACCAGGCCCACCACGGCCCATTCCCGGTGGTGCTCCCATCATACCTGGAGGTGGTCCGCCCATCATGGGCCCTCCACGCATTTGTGGTGGGGCAGACAACTGCCCTCGAGAGCCAGGGGCCATATGTTGTTGTGACGGACCACCAACGCCTCTGGCAGGTCCTTGTAAGCCAGGCGGAGCACCCGCAGGCCCAGCCCCACGCCCTGCCGCACGGCCACCACCGGGCCCTCCAATAGCACCCGGAATTGGCACACGAGGCAAACCTTCTTCAGGTGGAGGCGGACCTTCAATTGTTAATGACACAATATTTTCACCGCGTAGCAAAACAAATCCTAATGTTCTTTTCTCCTCTCTATCTGCAGTTTTGCTATTCTTGGATTTAATTTTTCTAAATTCTTCGCAGTCTCCCAAAATTAAATTCATGTGTTTATCAAACGCCTTGAAAGTCCCAATGAATGTTCGAGAATCTTGTAGTATTACTCTAACCCTATAGTTAATATGCTGTTGCATTTTATTATTCTTCCCGATCGTCTGAAAACAAACATTGCTATTGTTATTTTTATTACACTTGAATAGATTCATACATTTCATAATACAAAATTCTTGTCATCTTGTACACTATATTTTGCCGGCTTTCCCGGCAATTCCCGGTATCAAGCACAAGCTTGGAAAAATAAACGGTAACAACAATTTCTAATCTTAAAAATAACATTGATGAAATAATCAGAAGAAATCAAACAATAAAAAGCAATGTTTACATACCATTTTGGAGGATTGATTATGAAACAAATCCTTGATTAAAAACAACGAAATCCTTTTCAAAATACACAAGACACCTCACTCAGACAAACTATCAAGCAAACCACATTACCACAGATTATTCATGGAGCGTATTCTCCATTTTGTAAACATTACCACAGATAAACTAATAGCTAATAGGTATCAAGATAAAAAAAAAAACATTCAAACGAAAGACTAAACAGACCACAGACAAAGTAGAAACAGACATTCTACTTTTCTACAAAACGGCTACAAGGATATTTTGGCGCCTGAATGCTTTGAGTTTAAATACCAAATACTCAAAGCCTGAATGACATTGACAGGGGTGCGTCGTTCCTGTTTGTAAACCGTTGACAGCATCTCATTTTGACTAAAATATTTGTGAAAACAAGGGTCACAGAAATGGAGCCTATAATACCACTTGCTCACTTCAGATGTCGCCACTATCCCTTATCCAAGAATTTGACAGCGACCTGTTATTATCCTTAAATTTTTGTAAACAAAACAAGCGACTTACTAAAAGCATAATTATTTTTTTTTGCAAACCAAAATTTGAATTTCGCGGGCTACCTTAACGCATCCCGCGTTAAGGTAGCCCGCGAAATTCAAATTTTCTTAAGTGTTTCGCAATTTGCAGGTCAGTAACAGGTATGTATGTTGTACTAATTATGATTCGCGGCCATAACAAATATGGCTTTACAGAATTAAAATGATTAGAATCAGCATTACAACTCTCTAAGTAAAAAATATCCTACTGAACGATTATTTCTGAAATATTCATTCAATCAACAAACACAAAGTAACCTATAAAATAGAAAATTGAAAATAATCATAGTTTATTGACTTTTCCACTACACTACAGCTGCTTTTTAGGGTTCCATACCTCAAAAGGAAAAAAGGAACCCTTATAGGATCACTCGTATGTCTGTCTGTCTGTCCGTCTGTCACAGTGGATTTGCTCCGAATCAACTGGACCGATTAAGTTGAAATTTAGTACACATATGAACTTCTGTGACCCAAACACGGACGTGTTACGTAAATTAATTAATTTTAAATATGGAGGTCACTTTTGGGGGACAAATTAGAAAATAAAAGAAACTACTGAGCCTAAAATTTTGATAAAAATACAGAAAATAGTTCTTTACTTATAGATTACAGGAAAACCTTTATGAAGTCTGTGATCAAATAACATGGTAATTTATGTTTACATTCCATAGGGGGATCATGTTTTCCAACTACAATGTTAAGTTTGTTCTTGGGATAAATTCATCCCAACTACGGAACCTTTCATGGTGCGTGGTCCAACACGCACTTGGCCGGTTTTTTTACCAGTAGTAGACTGCTGCCCCTGTCCTTAGCTCATATTTTAATAGTGGTTCACTCCAAACTCAAAGTCACTTAACGAACTGCATTACACTTCCGCATATTATAGATTACACAAACAACTGAATATTTAGATTACATTACTTACTTTATCGAGTAAAATTGAATAACAATTATTAACAAAGAAATAAATTAATTAAAGTATATAAATCAATCCCATTTATTCCCGTGGGTGTCGTAAAAGGCGACTAAGGGACTTACTAGAGAATGGGCATGGGCAGCAGCGTTCACTATGCATTTTTAAAACCATCCTGCGATCGCCAACCCTCCTGCCAAGCGTGGCGATTATGGCAACCCCCCCCCCCCTCTTTTTTTGGGGTGGCCTATGTCCAGCAGTTGACGTCTTTTGGCTGAAATGATGATGAAAATCAATAGCATCCATCAATTTAAACTTAATACTTGGCGCGCCGGAAGCTGACAAGCTGAAGGCGCCATATTATATAAACATAGATCTAGATTACAAATGCGATCAAATTTTGCCACAGACATTCATGCCAATTTGATCAAACTGTTTGAACCAGCCTGTTCGATAAAATTACTTGAACTTCTATGGCGGCCATTATTGGGTATTCAACATTTCTGATTATTACCTACCATGAATAGATCAAACATTTTAGCTATACAATTTCATAACAATTAACTAATAAAATACTTTATTATTGATTTTAAGAATAATTGAATGATGTTACAAAGTCGAACTGCTAGTTTATGCAGGACCGGAAGTCGATATTACACTAGCGAAAATCCGCAGACGTGATGGATATCGATATCTAAATATAATAAACCAAAAAAATAATAATTTGATGAGTTATTTTTGTGGCCATGAACCGCTGGTAGTGTAGTCACTCAATATCATTTTTTTTTGTGTAAACTTCACAGATGCGATGGGTATTGATAACTAAACTCGGATCGATAAAATAAAACAGATTTCTCAACTCTTACTTCCAGTAACAACACTACCAGCGTTCGTTGACCCCAAAAACAAAAATCATCAAATCTTTTTAATTTTTTCGTGTTTGTTAACGATACCAATCACATCTGCGGAGTTTCGCTAGTTTATTTAATTTGACGCTGTGTACTAATAGTTGACCTCAGACTGATCACGCCGCCGCGCGCCGCCGCCGGCGAGTACCCAATAGTTGGGCGCAGAGACAAGAGCTATCAAAGAGTTCATTATTAAAAAAGAGAGTAGGTATACTCGCTTGGCGTGCTTTCTGCACGCCAAGCGAGTATACCTACTCTCTTTGCTGAGAGACTCACGGTTCGAATCATAAACGTCATAATGGCGGGACCAACTCTTGTAATTGAAAGATTCTACCACGTATATTTGGTACCCATTTAGTACTATTTTGTACCTGTCCGGAAATGTTTGTACCTCACACGGCATAAATGGAATTTCACAATAACACCGGTCCCGCCATTATGATGCGTCATAATGACGAGACCAATGCAATGGTACTGTACTCTCAAAACTACAACGAATTACATCATTCTGATCCAACTTGTATTTAGTACCTGATTTATTACCAACAAAAATCAACAGTGGGTGACGGAGATTTTAGTAGTTTCTTTACAAAATGATTTTTTTTATTTTTGAAATTTTTGCGCCTGAATAATTTAACGAGCAAAAATACTTCAAATGCAAATTTTAAGCTATATTTCGTGCAGCCGCGATATTATTATCTATAATATTAGATAGCACCATGTTATTAATTAATATCGGTTAGGCCAAACAGGAAAATTATTAATGTCCGTGACTACCGCCGCCCCACCAACGCCAATCGCTTCCATATTTGGCAAATAATTAGTGCTCAATTGGTGCTAATTAGTGCTCGAACAACAGAATTGGTGCCTTAGTAGTTTTCGAGATAATCGACTTTGAAGGTGGTCCTGCGGTAGTCACGCTCCCTTCAGCAGGACCACCATGAGCGCAGAAAAAGGGGGCATGCTACAGCTATTCTAAGTATACAAATAATTAGTGCTCTTAAATGTGATTCATTTCGTAACAAAAAAAGAACTGAAACATTTGTATATACCGAGAAATCAACGATGATAACTTTCGCGCGCTCGTTCAGCAGGACCACGACTTTGAGTGTTGATTCCAAGTTTCAGGAGCTAGTCGCTTTCCTCAAACCTACATAGAAAATTAGTGCTCGGCGAGACAAAATTGATACCCAAAATTCAAAATTACTACTCCAGTAGTTTACGAGATATACCATACCATTGGTGGGGTGGCGGTAGTCACGGTGTAAAATTTTCATTTGAAGATTTCTCTATTAAAAACTCTGTGATATCTTCCCAAATTTATACAAAAATTAGTGCTCCTAAAGAATTTATAGTGACCAAAAATTCAGATTCCCAAGTGTTGTATTTTACGAGAAATTAGCTTTCATTACTTTTCCATACTAAATGTCCGCATATAACCCGACCAAATTAAGTTGTCAATGGTATTGAGCTGTATATGAGATGTACACTCGTGCACATAAATTGATGGATGTCGGAATAGTAATAACAACAGTTCAATATCTATAATTTTTATACAAACTGTGTACCTGTACTCAAATTGAAATAAGATTAGACATTTAAATAAACATGTTTTACAGTCCGTTCAGCCGATGTTGACTTCTATTGCTTTGGTGGCATGACAACTGGCAGCTGTAATAAACAGTTGGTATTGTAACCACGTTTTTGCTTTTAATGCCATCCTTATGCCTACGGAATAGAAGTCAAAATTGGTTGAACGGACTGTAAAAAAGTTTATTTAAATTTCTAATCTTATATCAAATGGAGTAAGGTAAGTACATATTAAGAAAACAAATAACGTGTAATGTGATACCTTTGTTAATGACGTGGGTAGGTAGGTACTCCAATAATGATTTTTCTGTATTGTAAGTACCTACCTTTTGTCAGCGACAGCGATAGGTATTTCTTATTTATCTCTTTCCTACTAATTTACCGTTGCTGCAAGCAGTACCTAAGTATTAAGAACCAAATTTATTGCATTAAAAAAATCTGTAATTTTGAAGTAGTTTTAATAATGATTAATTTAATGGTATATAATTTAATAATGATTAATTTAATAGTATATAATTTAATAATGATTAATTTAATGGTATATAATTTAATAATAAATAACTTACTACCAATAGATAATAATTTGATGTAAATGAAATGATGTTTGTTTGTTTTTTGTAGATGTGTTTTGTGTAATGTTTACTTACTCGAGTTTATGTTTTCGTATGCACGTGTTTCTGTGACAAATAAAATTATTTTTCTTTCTTTCTAAATATTTGCATGCCGAATGGCAAAATATGGCTGATCTTTGTACAGTACTAACACCTATTGATGTATCATCTACCCATATTTGCGAAAATAAAGTTATTCTTATTCTTCTTATTCTTAAAACAAATTTTCATTCTATACATAATTGTTGTAACTATGCATGAATATTCAAGCTTTTTCTATTCTGTTCTATCAAACCTTTTTGTTAGATATACAACATATTTCTACTTTTGTTTATGGTTCTACCTAGTTACCTACTAGTCGGCCTATCTTAATAGTCTAATCGAGTTGATTGATTTGTGTTAATAAATTTAAGTGCACATTTTATATTGTTGATTTTTAAGTACCTATTTAAAATTCTACTGATTTTACAAACTGTGATCTATAATCAATGAAACTTATTCGATTTATAAATGTATTTTCCGTTAAAAATACACCTACTAATTTATAAATCTTAACCTAGCTTTAATAAATAATAAAGTAGGTATTGAATTGGTAACTAAAAATACACCCAAGGTCCATACACAAATTTCCACTGACATACATATGTCAGTGGAAATTTGATAAAATCGACTTCAGGTACTGAAAAATACATAACTATTACTTATGCAATACTTTTATACTAACGTTATTGGCAACATATTATTAATGCAATAAATTAGGTTTTTAATACTTAGGTACCTACTGCTTGCAGCAACGTTAAATTAGTAGGAAAGAAATAAATAAGAAATACCTATCGCTCTTATATCCATATAACAACACAAAAGGTAGGTACTTACAATACAGAAAAATAATTATTCGAGTACCTACCTACCCATGTCATTAACAAAGGTATCTCAGGCCATGGGTAACGTGGTTCGGAGCGAGAGTGCATGGGAGGCCGTCACCTCCTTCTGCGAAGCAGTAATGCTTGCGAAGGAGGAGGCGGAACGCGTGAGGGAGAGGCAAGGTTCGCGCCCTCGCGCCCTTAGTCGCCGCAGGAGACGCCTCAGGCGTCGGGAGTAGCAAGCCGATTTTCGGCCACCGTAGGCGCGGGCTTGCGGACGGTGAGCGATGGGTAGCTCACCGTCCGATAAGGACCAGGCCCGGATCGACGGCGCGTTGTATTCCACGCGCGCCTTAAAGAGTTGTCAGCAGCAACTGACGGGGTCCGTTACGGCCAATGCCTGCGGGTGGGTTTTAGTCAGTAAAAGTCTGATACCCAGAGCGGGAGAAGTTATTTGATAATTTCCCACCCAAAAAAAAAAGGCCATGGGTAACGATAGGTTATTTTTTTTTTTATAAATATGTACCCAAGTACACAGTTTGTATAAAAAGTATAGATATTCTATTCTATTCTATTTTTGAATATGGCAAGCAAAGCCGATGTCGGCTATTCTGCCAATGTCTAAAGTGAATTGGAAAAGCAAGTGTGCATTGTTGGAGTAAAAAAATACAAAAAAAAAAAAAAAAATCTTTGATACAACTGTTGAACTTTTACGCGACGTCCTGCGTGAGCGATCTAGACGCGAACGTGTAGATCTTGTGGGGTTAGTACTGGGCTGAAACAAACAAATTATAGATATTGAACTGTTGTTATTACTTTTCCGACATCCATCAATTTATGTGCACGAGTGTACATCTCATAAACAGCTCAATACCATTGACAACTTAATTTAGTCGGGTTATATGCGGACATTTAGTATGGAAAAGTAATGAAAGCTAATTTCTCTTAAAATACAACACTTGGGAATCTGAATTTTTGGTCACTATAACTTCTTTAGGAGCCCTAATTTTTGTATAAATTTGGGAAGAAATCACAGAGGTTTTAATAGGGAAATCATCAAATGAAAATTTAATACCGTGACTACCGCCACCCCACCAATGGTATGGTATATCTCGTAAACTACTGGAGTAGTAATTTTGAATTTTGGGTATCAATTTTATCTCACCGAGCACTAATTTTCTATGTAGGTTTGAGGAAAGCGACTAGCTCCTGAAACTTGGAATCAACACTCAAAGTCGGGGTCCTGCTGAACGAGCGCGCGAAAGTTATCATCGTTGATTTCTCGATATATAAAAATGTTTCAGTTCTTTTTTTGTTACGAAATGAATCACATTTAAGAGCACTAATTATTTGTATACTTAGAATAGCTGTAGCATGCCCCCTTTTTCTGCGCTCATGGTGGTCCTGCTGAAGGGAGCGTGACTACCGCAGGACCACCTTCAAAGTCGATTATCTCAAAAACTACTAAGGCACCAATTCTGTTATTCGAGCACTAATTAGCACCAATTGAGCACTAATTATTTACCAAATATGGAAGCGATTGGCGTTGTGGTCCTGCGGTAGTCACGGACATAAATTATTATTACACGTTCTTTAACATATCATATAAAGGTATTACTATAAATAATCAGTATTATTTATAGTAATACCACCTACTTTGAACCACTTTGAACTTCTCTGTTACTTGGATGAGCATCATCATCTTCAAACTTTATTGGCACGGGTTAAACTGTCATAAGAAAGAACGATTTTTTATTAGTTTTTTAAGAGATACAACAAAAAAGGTTATGGTGCAAATAAGTAAGTCTTCATACTCGACTACTAGTACTAACAGCTGAACTTCACTCGGACTGTAAAAAAACGACTATAGGGCGTAATAGTCCTATAAACTGCGCCCAAATGCGGTTCTATAAACATTTGTAGGATTTCTATAGGACTAAAAAATACATGGTCCTAGGATACTTACAGAACCACATCTTGCTACTTGGGAGTGGGGATGATATTGTTTTTTCTCGTCTGTCCCATTGTGTGGGGTATCGTTGGATAGGTCTTTCAAAAATATGGGTCAGTCAAGACCATTTTTCGATTCAGGGATCCGTTTTCGTAATATTAAACTTTAAAGAGCAAATTTTTGTTAGAGGCCAGTGTACACCCCCGCGCCTGCCAACTAACTGGTTGTTTTTGGATATGACAAAAAAACATGGCAGTAGTAGGTATATATACTAAATTAAAGTGAAAACTATCACAGCTAAGTAGGCTTTACAAGTTAACGAGTAATAGTTGACCAACTTACATTCGCAGTTGCAGAATTGACTGTGACGTATATCGATGTAAAGGAGATCACGTTTTTCAACTACAATGTTAAGTTTGTTTTTGTGATAAATTCATCCCAACTACGGAACCCTTCATGGTGCGAGGTCCGTCACGCACTTGGCCCGTTTTTTTTTTGTTGCATGCTTTACATGCTTCTTGTATTGTTTCTCGGATCCCATAGATCAAACAAAAAATATTTTACGTACCTATGTAAAATATTTTTCAGGTATCTTTTTTATATTTTTATTTTAATGATAAGAGTATTTGAAACACATAATTTCATCTTTTTGTTTTTACAAGCTGTAGTTATTTTTATATATTTTTTTAAAGTATTGTTCGTACTGACGTCATTAGTAGCTGAATAGCTTAGGATCTTTGCCACGTTTAACACTCATTTAAAACCAAAATTCAGTAAAGTCAAACTGTCAAATTTGACAATTAATTTGTTTACATTTCATACTTTAGCGATTTCCGTACTTTAGTTTAAAGTTATGGCATATTAATAAAATGAATGGATTCGAAGACTACTTCTGCTAAGTTCTTCATACCGTCAAGTATAAACACCACAACAAATAGCCGACACAAATTGATTGTTAGTAAAAGAAACCTTATATAGGAAATGGTGCGAAGAAGTAAATGTTTAGTACAAGTCTGGGCGGTGACTGTTTTACTGTGAAGATCATTTTAACGTAAGTTAAGTTTTCCTGAGGCGATATATCGATGTGATTCGACTTGTACTGTCCGCCGCTGGTGAAAAACTACACTATTTACATAGCTGAATAGAATAATAATAAGTGCTTCATGTAAATTTGACGTTGACATGACACTTGACACATAAAGAATAACTTAATTACAAGAGGCACTGAAAGTTTCCAATTCAGGCTGCTTTGTGACGTCATTTAGAGGTCAAATAAAAGTCAAGTGATTTTAAGTATTTTTGTGAAAATAAATACGATCTTATAATTTTAAGACCTATTAATAGAAAAATAAGTCTTAGAAGCTTAAAATCTCGAAAATGGTTTTGGAATCGGCATAGGTTAATTTTTACTTTATACCCAATTCCCTAACACAGTACATTGACTTATTTTTTTCGTCCCTCGTTTACATGTAGGTATAAGGAAGGAGTCCCTTTTTTCGTAATTTCGCTACACCATCGTTTCGCAGTGCACTTAGCACACCTTTCCGATTTTCATCGTTATAGTGCAAATAGTCTGCAAGTAAAATGGCTATGTGACATCCGGAGTCCGGAGGCGGACCGATGTAGGTACAGACGAGACGAGATGGGTAATTGGGTATGACGAAATCATAATAGGGTAAAATGTTTGTTTGGAAAAATAAATAAATATTCGATATAATTAAATTCATTATTGTACTTTATTGTAACTTATATAATAATCTTAAAAAATACCTACAAGATTAAATACAAAAACTTATATAGGTACCAATAACAGCACAAATGCACTTACCTACCTATTAAGTAGCTTTTAGTCTTTTCCTCAACTATTAAATATTAAAATTTCCTCATTCCATTGGTTACAGATATTCTTGTTTCAATAGAGAACTGTCTCCACTGTAGGTGTACACTACACTCTACAGGCCATATTCAATTACTTACACAACACAATTTACCTTAAACTAGCGCTACAATCTCATTCAGAGACAACAAACAGCCAATGAATCAAATTGAAAGAAGCCTTGGAAAATTACACTAAGAAAATACTACATTCAGGGTTTAATGCGCTACATTTCGTTAGGATTAAATTAGGTACCTAATTATAGTACATTATATACTACATTGCCTATTATGAATCAGATGCGGCAGCTGGAGCAAATTGTATTACCGAAGTGTGCCGGACAGCTGGCACCTCAGCATCAGGTTGGGGAATAAGTTTCCGTTTCCGTGGCGGCAACGAGGATGGCGCAAAGGTATATTGGACTGAGGATGTGAGTACCGGCGAGGGAAGTGACGGCGAGGGAGGTGACGGGGAGACAGACGGTGACGGAGAGGCCGCCAAGGCGGTGGGGGCAGCCGGGGCTGCAGGACACTGTGGAGACGGTGGAGAACTAGGAGGAGTCGGAGGTAATTGTTGCAAAGCAGCTTCTACCAAATCACACATAACATTACCATTAACCACTAGTGAATCCGTAGATGACATTTGTTGAGTGCGCGGTGTGTCTGCGCCATGTTCTTTATAAATATGGGCTTCCATTTGTTTTTTGGTGTTGAAGGTGCCATCGCAAACAGTACAACGATAACACCGCTCGCCATAATGTTGAAAACGGTGTAATTTTAACACATGATTGTAGCCAAAATCGCGGAGACATATGTCACAAGTGTACGGACGTTCACCGGTGTGTGTACGCGAGTGTACTTTGAGTTGTTTAGAGCAGGTGAACCCTTTCCCGCAGCCCGGCGCCGGACATCGATATGGTTTTTCACCAGTGTGGGTCCGGAGATGAATGACCAGCTGTCCTGATTGGATAAAGGTCTTGTGGCAATGGGGGCAGGCATGGGGTCGTTCTCCGGTATGTATGCGAGCATGGCGGTGCAATTTTCCCGAGTGCTCGAAAGCCGCGTCGCACACTCCGCATCGGTACGGTCGTTCTTTAGTATGGATCCGACGATGCACTTGCAGGTTCTCCTTCACACTAAACATCTTGTGGCAATATTCACATTCAAAAGGCCGTTCACCAGTATGGGTCCGATAATGACGCACTAGTCTTGCGGGAACAGCGAAAGTCTTGTGGCAAACGTCGCAACGATGAGCATCGGCAGTGGCACGGTGAGAGCGCGCGTGAGCTGTTAGCGCACTGCGAGTGGACAGCGTTAGTCCACATTCGCCACATTGATGGACCCGTTCCTCGTCACCTGTCAAACGATATTGGTTTATATTAATAGACGTTAAAGATTCCATTACTGTATGTCGACCGCAATTCGTTTAGCGCCCCGATGAAAACGCGACGACCGTTCACAGTACAGTGTCTGTTGTGTATGGCATGCAGCGACCAGGAATATCAGGATGCACCAACATAATATGGCCACGCAGGGGTACGAGCGGTAAGAGGCGAACGGAGCATAAGCCGAGTGAATGTCCTCTAACAGCACGTGGAGGCCTGCACCGCGGCACTATCGCGTCGAAACCGCGGTGCAGGCCTCCACGTGTTTGGGCCGCCGACCCCGCTGTTCACACTCACTCAAGAAGATATCCCTCTCTCGCTCGCCCCACCCCGCCCCATTTACTAGCATAATATTTTATAGGTACATGGTACTTACATAGGTAGGTATTTCTTGGTAATTTTTCAGAAGATTGCGTTTTATGTTACATACAAAGATTCGAAAGAACTAAGTATTTTTATAATAGGTAAGTACCATAACCATAAAAAAATAGACTTCAAAATCTTTAAAGATTAGAATCATCAATACGGATGTAAAAGACAAATGTTAACACTCAGGTACTATTTTTAATATTGTGTACAATTAAAAAGACCTTGATTACCGATAGGTAAAAGAAAAGTCAGGAAATGTTTTGGGGCACAAGACAGTCTGTGGTAAGTAGGCGATACTGAGTCTGACACGACACTCCGTGAGCGTAAAGGAAATTGAGGAGATTCACGTATAATAATAATTTAGATATTGTTACTGTCCTGCCCCTGATATTTTCATGCAACAATTCGGTTTATATAGGTTACAAAGAACAGGAACAAAAAAAAAAAAAAAATTTGTTTACAGTTTTACTACATTTAGTGTTTCGATTAATAACTGAAATTATACCAATCTATATATGAATAATAATAAATATTATACAAAAAATAATTTGTACTAGGTAAGTACTTAAATAGGTAAACAGAATGTAAAATTGTACAGTAATTATAAATGTTATAAATAAAATCCTTACCTATCATTGTTATGAGCGATGATGATTTTTCTAGCACGGTCAATGTTGTTAATGTTGGCGTAGGTTGTGTACAAAGGTCTTACAGCGAGTAACTCAGTAACTATAACGACACACTCAGTCGACCGACAGCAGCCGAATGAGCCGAATGCCGCGCTGCGGAGCTGGCCGGATCGTAATAGGTCGCGTTATAAGACATGAGCGCGAGCGGGGACAATAAACAAACGCTATCCTACATTCCTACGCTTCATTATTACATCACTAAGTCGGACTTTTAATAGCTGCAGTAAAATGACACGTCTAACTGTCATTTCGTTTAAAACAAATCTAAGTTATTGACGAAATAACAGCAAGAAGTGGCATTTTACTGCAGTTCATTAAAAGTCCTAGTGTAAGTAACAACTTGGGATTTTTTCTAATCTTCCTGTGATATGCCTTTTCTCTGGTGCAGGCAGGTTTATGTCACTGACAGCTTCAGTATAAGTATTACGATATCATACCTGTTTGAATTCAATATTCATGAAAATAAAAATTGGTATTGAAGTAGGTACTTACCTAATTACCTATGCTCCATTTATTATAGCTTTAGAACAATCAAGACAAACTAACAACAATTATTGTGTAATATTGTTGAAATTAATGCACTTATCATTCTCAGTGGAGTATTTTTTTTAAATGTAAATGGTAAATAGATTACAGTGCTATATATTTATCGTGAAATAACGGAGTTTTTTACACGTTTATACCGAAATAACGTGAGCATTAACAACCAACTAAACTAGACGACATTACACAACATACATGCAATAGAAACACGTTATTTTTCTAATGTTAAGTACCTAAATGGAGGATAGTCTGTTAAACACTTAAAACCTGCGGGGTGATTGTCAATTCGACAACATTCATTACGTTACGAGTATTTACGTTGTCGAGCTACTCGAGCAGGCAAATTTTTCAAACGTATGAAGTAATGGATTAGGAATCGCTTTCAAAATCTTTCGGATTGTGAAAGAAAGTATATTCTGCAATTGGGGTGCTGTATACCCAGCCTATTCTTACGGCAAGAAATAAGGTCTTTCATCATGAAAATCTTCTCCCTAGTTAATCAGCACGGATTCATGTAGTAATACTCTGGGGTACCTACGGGCTTTAATTTCTGCTAACCTAACACATACAATTCCAAAAGTAGGATACCCGCGACTAGGTTGTTACTTGGGACTAAGTTCCCACCCAGCCTAAACTGAGGTCTACACTTCGCGAGCGCAGTTTTTTTTAAAGGTTAAGAACCTTTGCTGGATTAGGTAGGCAGGCAGGCTCGTACATATACACTACCCAGTACCCACACAATGAGTAAAAACAAATTGTTTTTATACCTAAGTATATTCAGTAGAAATAGGTACCTACATCTGTGTAGGTATCGGTGTATCTCCGTTGTGCCTATATTTTTTAGGTTCATTATGCATTTTTAACTATACGTCAATATTTTGGATTATCAATTGTTGTCATACCTGCATAGTTTATGGTATTTGTAATTGTTACACAAGCATAACGCTATTATAACGTATACTTATACCTACCACGCGATAGAGTGTGCGCGTTTGTTGAAGGTTGGTTGGAATGTCCGACTCCGAACGAACCGCGCGCGGGACGCGGTGAGCGGGGGAAGGAGGGCAACGCTAGCGTACACGTGGAGGCCCACCGCGGTTTCGAAGCGCGCGTGTGAACTCTCGACAACACTGCGCGTGCGTAACTCCCTTACCCCGCGGTCCTCTCTGCCTTCCGCACTCTCCCTCTCGCCGACGATATCTGTCTGTCTAGGTAGGACAACAACATAACGCGAACTATGTTAGGTGGGTCTGGTGACCCGTGAAATTATTTTCGTAATGTAGTTATTTCCTTGAGTGAAGATAAAAATATTTACTTCTAATTTTAGTATCGTAAGTAGGTAGATAGGTTTCTTCTAGTAATACGGGTAGAATTTTTAATAAGTAGTCAAAGGTGTCACCAGACGATGGCCCAGGGGGTTGTTGATAAATTATGGAGGATGGGAAAAGTATGAATAGTAGGTACAGTCAAGAGCACATGAATCTTTACTCGTCTTGTAGTGCGAGTGTTACCTCTACGGGCGCGGGCGGGCGGTTATAATAAGAACGGTACACACGGCTACATAGGTATCAAGCTATACATTTCCAGCTGATCTCGCATTGTGTAGGATTTTCGTACTATACGAGATCAGCCAGGTATAGCTTGATGTAGCCACGTGTACAAGGTCCAATGTGTAAAGGCTTCTACAGACCGGCGCGATTCGCGATGCGATTCAAAGGCACCGCTCATCGCGCGACACGCGGGGCCTTTGTGTCGCGTTGCGTGTCGCGCCAGTATGTAGAAGCCTTAAAACTCCACAGCTGTTGACTGTACATACAATCAATAAAACTTGTAAACAAAGTGGTTTCTATATTTAGTAGAATAAAAACTTTTTACAAAAAAAAAACAACTGACTTCCAATAAAAAACATTACAAAGTGATAAATAACTTTAATTTCGGAAGTCTGTGTCTTTGGATCTGTATTTTAGTTTTTCGGCCCCGACTTTCGAAATTTAAGTTATTTTGCATTTAAATGTGCTGATACGGAACCCTTCTCATTTCCCTCACTCTCAGCTTGAGCTCTATTACTTTGTATTAAAGTACGTGCTTGAAGCGAATGACAGTTGTTTTTAACTTTTCTTTTGAATGCACCACTTCTACATACATACATACATACTACATACATACTTCTGCATACATTTCCACCTTTTTCGATCCATGTTGTACCAAACAGTAAATAAATATAAGTATAGATTTCAAAATGGTGGAAGTTGTATACGAGGTTATTATAAACCTTTAATATGAGTATTAATTAAATAGCGGTCGTATTATCATGTTTGTAAAACTTTAGGATGTATACAGGTTGCACTCGTAATACTTATTCGACTTATTTAAAATGGTTACAAACACTACCTGTAATTAATTATTATCCGTTTAGCCGATGTTTAAAAGGTTAATATATCAAAATTGACAGTATTATAACGTCTATACTACGAAAACGTTTACATGACGAAAAGTTGTATAAGTAAGTCTTATAGATGTCGTCGTAGGCGCTATTATATGACGAATGTAAACAAATTTCGAAATTACGTCTATACGAGTATGACATTATTATACGACCAAAAATGTATATGACTATTCGGACACATAATGCACCAGTACATGACGAAGAGTTAAAAAAAATACTGTAAAATAACTTTAATGAGACTCGAGATCATATAGATGTTTGATTATATGACAAAAATGTTTATTGGGCGGTAATTTTATTTTTGTAATAGGTTTTTTATTTTTCACTTTTTAGAGGGTCAGTTTTTAATTTATCTAAGTTACAATAGCCTAATGTTAACTGCTCATTACCTTTTACAAAATATGGGGTTTTCCGATGCTGGGACGTTGATTGTTGAGGAATTCTCCTGGTAAGTAACATAAAAGTTCGTAAAGGTCGTAAAAGGACCGTCAGCAGATGATATGTTAAATAAAAATTTTTAACTTACTAAAATAATAATACTTTAAACTCCTTAATATTATAATTAGAGAATATAATACAGAGTCGCCTAGAGCAATCACAGGTTCTAATTATTATCACAATAGTTCCTTTTTCAATAAGTACATAAAATTGAATACACAATTTCGATTTTCTACGTGGAATATGAAAATAATTAAAAAAATACGCAAAAACATTCTCACTTTCAGGAATTATTTATTATAATGTAACATAGTAAATAGTTAACTCTAAAATAATATTTTAATGCAAAATCAGTTTCACTGTCATTATTGAAGTGAAAACTCGTGTTGAGCACTTTTTCGGTGAACAAAAATCATGGAATATAAAAATATAGTCTCAAAATATGAAAATATCAGTCTTTTCAATTATAAATAATCAACTTTAGTAATAAACGTTTTAAAAATCTAAATATAAACATATTCAATCAGTCTTTTCACAACATACATAATCAGTGTAATATCAAATCATTCTTCTCACAGTAATTTGATAATTATAAATAATTTAACTAAGTAAAAAAAAAAAAAAAAAACACTAAATATTAACACTTGTAATCAGTTTTTTTAAGGCTTTATGAGCACGATTTTACTAAGGTCTTCTTTTAGAAGTTAATGAAATTATATGTCTTTCTTCATAGTCCTTAGTCAGTTTTGCGATAGTTTTTCGTTGAGAATACTTCTGCGCTTCTTTTTGGTGATGGGTTTCGCTTTGAACGGCAAACTGGCTTGTGCCGTATCTTAGCTTGCTTTATCAATCATTATCATTTGTAAAAATAATAACAAAGTGGGGTTTGAACTGAAGTGGCATTGCAATCTGTTATGTTATTCCATGCATCTACTAAATTGATGCTCCTGTCATTTAAGCACTTTTTATGTCTACCGTACAAGTTAAAAACAATAGAAAAAAAAAATGTTATCATATTAATCGTATTCGGGGTCCTCCGGGACGGGGGCCTCGGGGATCGGGGTACTTAGGGAATAACCCATTAAACTGCCTAATCGAATCGCAAACGTGAAATACTTATTATTAAGTGGTTGCGGTGGCCATCTGTGGTCTTCATCATCAGTTTCACTTCATCAAATGGTGCTTTTAGAGTGCAAATGCATGAGTTAATAAATACCCAAAGCTTGTATGTGTGCCTATACAATTTGAGGAATTCCCTCGATTTCCATGGGATCCCCTCATCAGAATCTGACTTGGCAACAATGGGACCACCTTGAGAGCATACCCTTTCGAACAAAAAAAGAATTTTGCAAATCCGTCTATAGCTACATATATTTTATTATGACGGAGTTATGCCCGAACATAAAATAAAAAATATAAACATCCGAATTGATAACCCCTTCTTTTTAGAAGTCGGTTAAAAAAATATTAAACAGAATTTGGGACGATACTGCTTAAATGGTCTGGCCATGATGAATGAGTACAACTGTAGATACAGATTATTTTTTGAAATATTCAAGATTTTTATAATAAAGTGTTCGAGCGAGACTCTTGTTAGGGTTCCTTAGTCAACAAGGAACCCTTATAGTTGCCATGTCCATCTGTCTGTCTGTCCGCGGCTTAGCTCAGAGACTGATAACATAATACAAGAAAGCTGTAATTTGTCATGGGTGTACTTACATATTAATCACGCCGATAGTGGTAAAAATTGTAGGGTAAGTACGAGTATACGTAAAGTAGGGATGATAATTTTTTGTGTCGTCGATCCCATTGTGTGGGAAGGGGGGACTGTGGGGTATCGTTGGATAGGCCGATCAAAAATATTTCGGGTCTTTGATGACCATTTTTCGATTCAGAGATCCGTTTGCGTAATATCAAGCTTAGTGCTAATTTTTGTTAGGAGTCAACATTTAGCTGGCAGCGGGGGCGGGCCAGCTAAATGGTTGTTTTAGGATAGGTGAAAAAGTTCAGGGCAGTAGTATATAATAATATAACGAAGTTAAAAGGAAAACTATCACAGCTAAGTAGACTTTACAAGTTATCGAGTAATTATATTCGACCAACTTTTCGCAGTTGGAATGTATGGGAGAACATATTGTTTTTCAACTAGGTAAGTACAATGGATAAATTCATCCCAACTACGGAACCCTTCGTTATGCGTGGTCCGACACGCACTTGGCCAGTTTTTAAGCTTAGTTATTATTAGTAATATTAGTACCTATGTATGGGTACTATTACTTATTCTGTGGTATGGGTCAACTTGCAAGGTGAATTAAAACCACTTCCTGAGATTACTTACTTGAAATTTTACATGTACTTATATTCAGTTTCAAAGACAACGCATTTTTATGATGCATGACCTGATTCTACACCCAGGAACTCCAGACCTAGGAACACCTCAACAGTCAACAGTACAGACAAGAAAGTTAAGTATGATAATCCGTTCTAAAGTCCATCATGACCTGGTTGCTGCACTCAGGATTGTCTCCAGACGAGGAGACTCCTCAGTGGTCAGCTGCACAGGCACGAAATGTTGTACTTATACGCATTAAAATATGATAGCCCGTTCTAAAGACTGCCATGATTTGGATAGTGCAACTCGGTTGGCTTCACACCATGACGTGTGAAAAGGCGTGTTTGGGTTCCTTGGGTTTGTCTTTACAAGTAGGTACCTTTCAAGTGAAGATGATAGAAAAGATATTTAAACAAATTCTAATGCTAAAAAGTACAAAATATTGTTGCTCAAAAAGTCCGTCCTTTTAGCGTACCAGAGCATATCATAACATCATTTTAGCCGAAAGACGTCCACTGCTGGACATAGGCCTCCCCCAAAAAGATGGGGGGGTGAATTTGCCATAATCGCCACGCTTGGCAGGCGGGTTGGCGATCGCAGTATTGTTTTAAAAATGCATAGAGAATGCTGCTGCCCATTCTCTAGTAAGTACCTTAAGTCGCCTTTTACGACACCCACGGGAAGAAATGGGATGGTGCTATTCTTTACGTTCGGCACCAAACGGAACGGAACGGAGCATATCTTAAAAAATAGCATATTAATTATCTATCCACTAGGGGAAAAGTATTTTTGTTTTAATTTTTGTCTGTTATCAACTTATCAACGAGCCTACAAAAACGAAAAAGTCATTATTCAGTTGTAGCTGTAGCTGTATTAATGATTATAATTATGTAAATACATTATATGATAGAGTCGCCGAATCATGTTGTGATTAAGATACAACCTGACACTGACCTGCAAATAGTAAAAAAAGTAAGAAAATTAGAGTTTCGCAGGCTACAATTGCGGATTCAGACAGACGGACATCCTGCCGGAGGCTCTACGCGGGGATCGTGCGGTCCATGGCCCTTTACGGGACACCGGTGTGGGCGCGTTCACTGAGGCTGCGACCAGCCCAGCGGCTGAACGCGTCCCAAAGGGTCATGGCCATCAGGCTGGTACGGGGTTACCGCACGGTCTCCCGTGAGGCGGCGAGCCTCCTTGCCGGACTGCCGCCATGGGATCTGGAGGCGAAAGTCCTCGCGCACACGTGGGTGTGGCGCGAAGAGGCGAAACGCCGGGGTGTAACTCCGCTGCCGCAAGAAATCGCGGCACAGCGGACGGAGCTCCGGCAGGATCTCATGGCGACATGGAAAGTGCGATTATCGCAACCCAGTGCTGGGCACGCCACAATTGCGGCGGTAAGTCCCCTCTTTGAGGAGTGGCTAGAGAGGCGCCACGGCGTCCTCACCTTCCGCCTGACGCAGGCCCTCACCGGACACGGTTGTTTCGGGAGGTTCCTGTTTAGGATAAAGCGGGAGGAAACGCCCGGGTGTCACCACTGTGTGGATCGCCCGGAGGACACGGTGGAGCATATGGTGGAGGTCTGCCCTGCTTGGGCGGAGCACCGCCGTGTCCTCACGGAGGCGATCGGCGGCGACGATCTCTCGCGTCCGTCCTGGTTCAGGCCATGGTTCGGAGCGAGAGTGCATGGGAGACCGTCACCTCCTTCTGCGAAACAGTAATGCACGCGAAGGAGGAGGCGGAACGCGTGAGGGTGAGGCAGGGTGCCGGCCCTTCCGCCCTTAGTCGCCGAAGGAGACGCCCTGGGCGTCGGGAATCGCAGGCCGATTCCCGGCCACCGTAGGCGCGGGCTTGCGGACGGTGAGCGATGGGTAGCTCGCCGTCCGATAAGGACCAGGCCCGGGTCGACGGCGCGTTGTGTTCCACGCGCGCCTCAAAGAGACGTCAGCACCAATTGACGGGGTCCGAAAGGGCCAATGCCTGCCAGGGTTACGAGCTTGTCCGAAAGGGATATCGTGGCCCTGGCACACAGGCATTTGAAGGAACACGGTGGGTTTTAGTCAGTAAAAATCTGACACTCCCTCCCGCTCCGCCTAGAGCGGGAGAAGTTATTTGATGATTACCCACCCAAAAAAAAAAAGAAAAAAAGACAGACGGACCCCAACTCCCAATACCAATACTCTCTATTTCCAAAACTGGCAACATAAATATCTCCCCAAATACTTGAATCAAAATAATAGTCTTTTAAATTGAAATATTTCCTGCAGTTTTGCCAAGTTTACAATAAAGCTGTGGTGGGATTTAAAATATTATCAGTTATTTTTTAAACATTATCCTTTTGTCTGTGCCAGGCCAAACTTTATCCATGTCCTTTACATTTGAGAACGATGTAGAAACTAGAAAGACGTGTTCGTTAAAACTAAAAGCGTCCGCATTATATAGATATAAGCTAAAAACAATTTAAAAATTAAAATAAATTAAGGCGAGGTTACTTCCCTAAACGTCGTTTTGTAATACTTATGTTTTATTTGGAGATTCAAATTTTGAAAAAATCTTTTTATATATTTCACACTTCGATCTAGATTTCAGCCGCCGTGCGAGATACGATTATTTGCACTTTACTGCATCCAGTTAAATCGCAAAGACAAGTCTAAATTATGGTCTAATTAAATATTATATCGTTTGAGTTATTTGAACAATAAAACTTATACTTACCATCGTCGTAAAAAATGTGATATAAATCAGCCGACATAATGTAAAATATGAAAATACCTATACCACTAATTCCAAAATCAAGTGTTTTCATCTTTTCATGCGCTCGCGCTCGATTCGTGTCCATAATAGTCCCATGCGGAACGTGTTGGAGGTCGGACCGGTCGGACGTGTGCCAATTTTTACGAACCCGCCACCCCCGCTAAGTTCTGTTACCGGCTGAGCCAAAAATAGCTTGAAAATATAGATAAATAATACCTGTTTATAGTTTAGTTTTTAAATAGACGTAATAGAGTTATTTTTTATTAGGTACCTAGATAAAATTTTGTAAAACAAAATAGGCAAAACAAAAAAAGAAAATAGTTGTTGTCGCTGGCTCTACGAAGGCTGAATAAACAAAAAATAATAATGTTCTCGATACAGAGACAATGTGTGAATTTGGTCAATAGGAAAATTCAAGATGGCGGCTGCAAAAAAAAATCAAAATTGGTGTTATTTTCATGGTTTTCGATGGTGTTAAAGCCGATAGTGAATTTTAACGTCACTATTAATTATTGTCGTCGTTTATTAATTGGCGGCTACGAAAATTTTAAAATTTTTCATCATGGTTATCGTTTTCTTAGTTTTCGAGGGTGCTAAAGCAGATAGTGAGGTCAAAATGTAAATGCAAAATGGCGGTGGCGAGCATTTTGTATTTCTTTTAAATCATACGTTAGAAGGAACTTTGTTCCTGACGCGGGTCCCCCGACCGCACGCGTTTTTCGATGAGTAACATCACCTGCGCTTTCTGTGGGAGTGATTTCGTGAAAAGGGACGGAAGTGTGTAACAGAAAGTGACAGCTTGACACTGACCTGCAAATAGCAAATATCGATGTTCAAAACATCGAAATTGGAAATATCGAACGACCATAAAACCGAAAATTAAATTAACGAAAGTTTATAGTATCGAATGGTTAAATATCCTACGTCCAATATATCTAAAATCTAAATATCTACAAAAGTTACATCGAAAGATCCAAATATCGAAATACAGATTATCGAATGTCCTGAATATCGAAGTACAAACTACCGAACGTCCTAAATATCGATGGGTACATATATTATTGGAACATCGAAAATTAATATACCTACGTGTAAAAATGGGTTAATTTTCAACATTTAATACATTCATTAATTCACCCTAAAAATACGTACAAGTTAAAATATCGAACAAATTTTGATATAAGTAGTATGAGTGGAAAAAGGTTGCTTCTGCAACGTCTCCGGCGCTACAGTGCAACCCCTTCGCCCTTGCGTAACAAAGGATAGGCACCCGTGGGAGCCGTAGCGGCTGAGGCTACTCCGGCGACCAGCAAGCCGAAGCTGCGGAGGTGAACACGGGTGCCTATGCTTTGTTACAGCGGGCGGGGGTTGCCCTTGCTTCGCGCCTCCGGATTTTTATGTACACTCTAGGGATAACAGCCAAAAGACTACGTAAATTCGGGGTGCCCCAATTCGGTTTTGGAACAATTTCGACCTATTTTATCCATGAAAATCAGTGTCTAGTGTACAATCATAGGTCAATCGTGAAGGTATTATGTAGGTCTTTAAATTAAAATATTTTTTTTGAAAGTCAATACGTTGTGCTACTAAAGTTAGTGACAGAAACGTATCACTGCAAAACCGACTCCACGTAGTCTTCTCTGCCCTACCCCTAGAGTGTAATTTAGAATCGCGTAGGCGCGGAGGGGCGAGGCAGCCCGCGAGCTGAGGAGCAGGTGGTTTTAACACCCGCGTGAGCATTTAGACCATCTGCGACGTTAAGCTCACGTGGGACTGCTGGAGCCCCGCAGCGCCGGAGCCGTGACAGAAACCATGCTTGCTTGCATGTTGCATGCTTGTTTGCTAGATGGTAATCAGTTACTAGGTGGGTTACAAAAAAAACAAGGAAAACCTCATGTAATGTACCTACCTTACCTGCCTATATAATTTTTTTTCGGTATTTCAACTAGTAGGTATTTTTAACGTAGATATTATGAACTTGATGTATTAAATGTTGATATTTTGAACTTAGGCATAATGTCATTCGATAATTTGAATCATTAAAAATTTTAATCACTCGGCATTTTAATCTTCGACGTTTTAAGCGTAGGTATTTTCGACATTTTGATATAATCGATATTTAAATTTTCGATGTTTTGAACATTGGTATTTTAAGCGTAGGTATTTTAAACTTCGATATTCTAATAAAACCATTCAAGTCTCGTTCATTTCCGTCACATTTGTATATGGGGATTGGATAATATCGAGGCTCTATAGTGTTAGAAGTGTTAGAAATATGGGGTTGTGGTTGTGGAAATGGGTTGTGGAATACTCATGGGTTGTAGAATACTCATGATGGATGATTTAATGAGAGGTTTCCCTGTGGCCAATTTCCTTGTAGAGTTTTTAAACAAGTGTACTCACGTGCTAATGTAGATCGACACTAGTATGTTCTTCCAGTTCATGGGGATATCTTTGGAGCCCATTGAGTCTTCACGTTGCTGCTGAATAATTTTTGTGCGTCCTCTTTTTTTTTTTTTTCTTGATTAATAAGAACAAAATTTCTTAATAATTTATTACAATCTAGCCTAATAGGCTAATAAGCAATTTAACTCTAACTTATTATTTTACGATTACGTTATAAGTTATAACTAAGAATAGTGTCAATTTTCACTTTTACACAATTACGTAGCACTTTCTTAGGGTCTGATAATTAATAAAAACACTTTGTATATGTATAGTACAACTATTATTATTTCACTATTTGTACACTACACTAACTCAAATGGTTTAGTTCTCTTTAGCTTACGCACTATGTCCGTGTTGTCTAGCAGCTGAGTTGCCTCAACATTCACATGTCGGTGAAGTCTGTGTTCGAATTTTCGTGCGTCCTCTTAATCCCAATGAGCTACGTGCTGGTTGCGTACTAGTCAGGCTGGTTACTGTTCAGTCGCGTGTGAACGCGTAGTCTTATTGACAATTGTCTTAACCAGTTTGTAGGTTCTAGGCAGATTCGATCCTTCAAAATGCAGGAGTTTTGATGGTCAAAATTGCCCGCCACTTGGGCGCCAGTTACGACTTATCAAACTGGATTTAAAATAAAAAATATTTTTATTTTATTACTAAATTGAGTACATGTTAACTCATATTTAATACAAGGAAAGAGTGCGTTTAATACATTGGTCTTAGGTGTATTTATACTCTAAGATAAAATAATGATATGTGGGATCGTTAGTGGAATGACTGTTTGTTATCTGGCTTCGACTTGGATTCTTCCATTGTTATTGTGGTAGGTTCATAATATTGACACGTAACTTGTTAAATTGTTACGCATCGCTACTCGTTGCGGGGTTTGAGGTAAGCGTTAAATGCCTACGGCGCGGCGGCGCGGCGCTCGGAACACCAACCTTAAGAGCGCTGATGAACACTTTCCAATAAAACGGGCAAAAACTACTATGTAATTAAGTGTCAATATAATATTATTGTGATTTCTATTGTATCTGTGCGTGTATCCTTTGTTTGATCTCAAATAAATATCCTAAAACATTGTTTTAATTAAGAAAATGTTTCTCTGTAAACGATGTTAGAGAGGTTGCTTGCCCCTCGAAAGAGCTCCTACATACAGTTGCCCCTGTAAAAGCATCTCATTTAATAAATCCACCTCTGGTTATGGCCGCCATTTTGAGCTCACTATCGGCTTTAGAATTCTCGAAAACTATGAAGACGACACCCATGAAGAACAATTTTAACATTTTCGCAGCCGCCATTTCGGATTTACATTTTGACCTCACTATCGGCTTTAGCACCCCCGAAAACCATTAAAACGACACCCATGTCGAAAAATTTTAGGGTCTCCATCTTGGATTTTTTTTGGACCAAATTCACAATCTCTCTCTCTAATCGAGAACATTATTATTTTATCTTTATTAAGCCATCGACAACCACTTTTTTTTTTAATTTAAGTACCCAATTTTTTTTAACAAAGTTTTATCGACCTAATAAAAAATAACTCTATTACAACTATTTAAAAACTAAACTATACACAGGTATTATTATTTACAAGCTATTTTTGGCTCAGCCGGCAACAGAACTTAACGGGTGTGGCGGGTTCGAAAAAATTGGCACATGTCCGATTTCCAACACGTTCCGCTTGGGACTAGGACACGAAGCAAAAGGCATGAAAACACTTGATTTTGGAATTAGTGGAGTTTAGAATGTGAAATATACACACAGGTGTTTTCATATTTCACATTATGTCGTATTATGTCACATTAAGAGTCACATTTTTTACGACCTTAATAAGTTTTATTGTCAAAGCCTAATATAACTCAAATGAATTAATGATAATTAGATCATAATAGACTTGTCTTTGCGATTTAATAGGATGCAGTAAAGTGCAAGTAATCGTGTAAGTACCTATCGCACGGCCGACATCAATCTAGATTGAAGCGTGAAATATAATATATATTATTTTAACATTTCAATCCGTGTTATCTCCAAGATTCCAAATAAAACACAATTCAAGATGTTGTTTACCCGAGCAACCTCGCCTTAAATCGTGATCCTTCTTCACCATGATAACGCTTCA
The DNA here is from genome assembly GCA_948098905.1 of Tiliacea aurago. NCBI lineage: Eukaryota > Metazoa > Arthropoda > Insecta > Lepidoptera > Noctuidae > Tiliacea > Tiliacea aurago. Next base: position 19,476,745 of record OX402581.1, on the reverse strand, counting down.
GTACACTCCGCCAGAGGGGCAGTTTATTTTTATTAAATACATATGGCAGGTGCACAGATAATTAATGAGCCCCGACCAGGCGCCTTGATTTTTATTTAAGTACTTACCTATTCTCAAAAAAAAAGTGACACTTCGTCGCATTGCTATTACGGACCCTAAAAACGCAGTGACTGCATTCGAAAGGGCAATACTAGAGAACCCCAGGAAACGCTTCTCACCAGGCAAGATCTGACGATTCACCCTTTTTTCAATAGAGGAGTGGTACTACACCTTCTCTAAGCGACACTTTATTGTTTTCCGACATGCATGCGAACGAAGTCGCGGGCACAGCTAGTTATACATAAACACAAAATAAGTAATACTTAGTACTAAACATAAATAAGTAAGTTTGTTGTTCATAATAAAGTACCTATACACATCAAAATCCGTTGCGTAGTTTAGACAAACAACGCGGTCACACAGACACACGAATACGCGATAAGCGACTTTAATTTATAATAATTTATTTATAGATATAGATGATAGGTACCTAACTACCTACTTTTGTTTGACTCTAAATACGTACAGTCACGAGCACTAATATGTAAACACTTAGCAAAATTCAAAACCGATTTTCTCGTGGAATAACGATTGCAACTTTGAGAAAAGAACTAAATATTTAATAATAGTTTGGGTTCCAAAATACTATGTTCGTAGTAAAATAAAATTACAATCAATATAGTTGGCGGAAATCACTTTTAAAATTTGTTAAGTATATAAATATTGGTGTTCGTGACTGTACCCACTTTATCACAACAAATTCTCAATGTGTTTATGAATTTTCCGATTATTTATACAACATTATTTTTGGTGCTACAGAAACAAAGCAGTTTTTTCTGTCAAAGGCTGTGGTGGAGGTGTACCTGTTTGTAGTACACCCACATTTAATATAATATTTAATTTAATTTCGGAAGTCGGTGTCTTTGGTTTTGTATTTTCGTTTATGGCCACCGACTTCCGAAATTAAATTAAATATAATATTAAATGTGGGTGTACTACAGGTACACCTCTGCCCTACCCTTCGAGGAAACAAGGCGTGATGTTATGTTATGTGCTTCCGAAATTAAAGTTATTTTTCACTTTTTAGTGTTTTTGTTGGAAGTCGGTTGTTTTTTTTGTAAAAAAAGTTTTTTATTTTTCACTTTTTAGTGGTACCTACCCCACACCAATTCGTATACTAATACTTGCTATGAAAACAACAGAGACAGGAAGTTTTATTTTACACCCCTTAAAGGGTTAAATCTTCAAAAATCTGTTTTTAGCGGTTACCTACGTCATAATAACTATTGTGCCAGTTTATTAACCCTAGGAATAAGATTTTTCATGCAAACAAAACCCCCCGTTTTCCACCCTTAAAGGTCAAATTTCCAAAAACCCCTTCTTAGCGGATGTCTACCTGCCTAATTTCAGGCCAATCTGTTCAGTGGTTTGAGCTGTGTTGATAGACCAATCAGTCACGGTTTCCTTTTATATGTGCATATGGCTAGATATATATATATATATTGAGAACCTCCTCCTTTTTTGTAGTCGGTTAAAAATCATTTATAGCCAGAGTGCATCTCATGACAATTCCAATAAGACCAAACACGGGTAGGTTACATTGTTTTTTAACGGAGTTCCAGTGCCTACCATCCGGCTTCATCATCAGATCAGTTTGATGGTACCATTTTGATCAGAACTATTTCCCTCAATTACTCATGGATCCCAACATCAGAACTGGATTTTGAAATTGGACCAATCTGGAAGTATATCCTTTCCATAAAAAAAATAATTTTCCAAATCGGTTCATAAACGACGGAGTTCTGAGGTATCACACATTAAAAAAAAAAAAAAAAAAAACTGACGACTTGAGAACCTCCTCCTTTTTGTGAAGTCGGTTAAAAAGGTACTTACCTAAGTTTCCTACATAGTACCTACCTACTTAAATTGTGCTTTCATCAGCGTGCACCTGGTATTCTATTTTACATAACATAACATCACGTCAGTAATCCCCGAAGGGTTAGGCAGACGTGTATCTATAGTACACACGGCTACACATAAAGCTATACATTTCCAGTATACGCGGACCTCTCATTGTTCGGAAATCCTTCAAAATGCGAGATCAGCTTATACTTGATCTGTAGCCGTCTGTACCTACACCCACATTTCCCCAGTTATGTTTAAGTCCCATGTAATAGGGGGTGAGCCTATTGCCATCATAAGGGCACAAATCAGCCTCCCGACTGCTAGGTAAGTACTGAGAAGTTCCAGATGGAAAAACCCAATAACACTTTGCCCGACCCGGGAATCGAACCCATTGCAAGACTTCTTGCTCAGAAGTAGCGCCTGCGACCACTACACTACACCAACGAAGCAGTAGGTACACACGGCTACACATCAAGCTATACATTTCCAATATAAGCTGATCTCGCATTGTATATAATTTCCGTACAGTGCGAGATCAGCGTAAACTGGAAATATATAGCTTGATGTGTAGCCGTCTGTACCTATTCTTTTTTTAACCGACGTCCAAAAAGGAGGAGGTTATAAATGTTGTGCACAAAAGAGGAATTCCCCACAAAATAAAAACATAGGTAGTCTGCAGACAGTAGGACTGCAGACACAAGAAAAAAATTAAATCGCTAAGAAGTTGTCACTTCAATAAAATAGGTACACACGGACACATCAAACTATACATTCCCAGCATACGCTGACCTCTCATTGTAGAGAAATCCTACACAATGCGAGATCAGCTTATACTGGAAATTTATAGCTTGATGTGTAGCCGTGTGTAACTATCTATAACAAAATTTAAACAATGCACAGTAGGTAATAAATTAATAATACACAAATTTAACTTGTGACGAGGTCAATTTAACTTACTGCTACTACGTACGGTGCCGCGAACCCATAAGTTATTCCTCTAACAAAAATCTCTCAACGCGCCTGACGAAGTTTTCACTTAAAAAATAAAACAGGAAATGACCTAAGGTCAAGGTCAACGACGTGCTTTAATAGCTATCTAATTACATAGCACAACAACACAATGTAAAGTACTAATAAAGTTTTGCGCGTACAGAGGTACACACGGCTACACATCAAGCTATACATTTCCAGTATCAGCTGACCTCTCATTGTACGGAAACCTTATACAATGTGAGATCAGCTTATACTGGAAATGTATAGCTTGATGTGTAGCCGTGTGTACATCTATATTTAATAAACTCAGGCTATATTTTTAACCTAAGACGACGATAACCGACTTCTAATGATTTTATACTGAAGATCAGGTCTAAACGAGTAGTGATAATGATTTGAAAAAAATATTATGATAAATTACAGCATTTTCTTAATAACTTATTAAGTGAATATTTTAGATTATGTTTATATTACATAGTGAAATTAATTTGTAAAGTTATGTCTAACGCGGATAAAAAACCGAGAATGGCGCAAAATCTACAAAGCGTATTTTTCTGAAACCATCACCAATTTAAAGATAATTTAATTATTGGTCTTTTAGTATACTTACGCGTTTTATTAAAATACCTTTTGTTTTGTGTATAATAAATTAATAATGCGTCAAAATGGGTGTCCCCATTTCGCTCTTTGATGAGCGAGTCCTATTACTGGCTAAACACTCAAGGTCACTGGCATATAACTGCGTCTTAAGGGGGATGCGATAAGGTAGCCCGCGAAATTCAAATTTTCTTACGTTTTTAGCAATTTGCAGGTCAGAACAAGTTGTAGGTATGTTGATCTAAATATGATTCGCTCTTCGTAGAACTATTTCATGAAGTAGTCATTTCATTCAATAGGATTCTACGAACTTAGAGAGTAGTATTGCTGATTCTGATGATAATAAAGCCAATATTTGTTACGGCCGCAAATTGCAAAAAAAGTAAGAAAATTTGATTTTCGCGGGCTAGGTACCTTAGCGCACATAAAGGCCTGGATAGAGTTTAATAAATATAGGTACCTCTGTACGCGCAACGCAAAACTTTATTAGTACCTACACCCTCAGATTATAGAAAGAAGTACTTACCTAGCGGTGCCTTTGTGTCGCGTCGCGTCGCGCGACAAAGGCACCGCTCGTCCCACGACACGCGGGGCCTTTGTGCCGTGTCGCGTCGCGCGACAAGTCGCGCTGGTATGTAGAAGCCTTTAAAGCACGTCGTTGACCTTGAGCGGGCCTAGCGTAGGCTAGCATATTGGTGGTTTTTAGGGTTCCGTACCCAAAGGGTAAAACGGGAACACTATTACTAAGGCTCCGCCGTCTGTCTGTCTGTCTGTCCGTCTGTCACCAGGCTGTATCTCATGAACCGTGATAGTTAGACAGTTGAAATGTTCACAGATGATCTATTTCTGTTGCCGCTATAACAACAAATACTAAAAAACAGAATAAAATAAATATTTAAGGGGGCTCCTATACAACAAACGTGATTTTTTTGCTCGTTTTTGCTCTATATTGATAACGGCAACAGGTAGACGCTTGAAATATTCACAGAATATTATTTTAGTTACTGTGTATTCACTTTAAAAATAAATAATTAAATTTAAATTAAACAAATATTTAAGGGGGGCTCCCATACAACAATTGTGATTTTTTTGCCATTTTTATAGATAGGTAATGGTACGGAACCCGTCGTGCGCGAGTCCCGACTCTCACTTTGGCCGGTTTTTTTTGTTATTGGCGTGCGGCCGTACCTACCTAACTAAAGTAGATAGGTAGGTACCTCAAAAAACAAACAGGTAGGTATGTACTTAAAAAAAACAGGTAGGTAGGTTACTTTGGAATTCCGTTGATTGAAAATTATTGAAACTTGGAAGTTACCTAGGTAGGTAGCTACCTACCTACTGAATATCAAGATCATTGTCACAACATAGACTGATAACTGATAGGTACGTATAACGTAGGTACTTATATCTTATTTACCAATGAGTAGGTATTTGTAAATTATTCTAACACGTGTAAACGGAACGAATATTTTTAATAATATGTAGAACATTCGCAAGGTGACCCATTTCAATTAGGTACTTAGTTATGTACCTACATTTCCATTTTCTACTTAGTAATTAGTACCTAGGTACCTATCAAAGACTGATGTAGGTAGAATGTAGAAACCTAATGTATTTTTAGTAAGTAGGTACCTACTTAGATAAAAGTACACAATATCGTACTGTGTCAGAGGATAGGAAAGGTTCGTAGTTCACAAAGTGTACAGTGAGGCGGGCGAGCGCAAGCATTAGGTAAGTGAGGCGGGCGCGCGGGGAGGAGTACCGACACGCGCTGCACGGTCACCGAACGTTTGAAACCGCGGTACTGAGGCCACACAGCTCGTGCGCCCGATTCAACCTTCCTCAACCGACCGCAGCTGACCCGCGCCACGGGCCGCACCGCGCCTCCCTCGCCCCGCCACCACCACCGTCGTGGCCTGCCGCCGCCGCCTCACCGCCCGTTGAACCTCGCTCAAAGCAAAGAAGCAAACCCGATTCTATCGTAGGTATAAATTATTATATTGTTATGTTTTATTAAGTACTTTATCCGTATTGTAGAGTCGTATATTTTGTACCTGATGAATAAATCTTATAGATAACCCTCAGAAGTAACCTGTATATAAACATGCTATGGTTTCAATTAAATACCTACTTAACATTTGAATTGAAACCATAGCATGTTTATATATAGGTTACTTCTTCCATAGGGTGAGACTAAGTCTGTCTGTCTGTCAACCTGGATATCTGAAGAACTACTAATGCTATCAACTTGAAATTTAGAATAGTTTTAGATGACGTGTGCCCAACTACTTATTTTGCAAACAAGAAAGAAATAAATTTAAAAAAATACTTTTTGCAAAAGGGACTGAAAGGGGGTCTTAAAAATTTTAAGTGGGGCACTAGGGCATGTGGGGTACCTATCATATGAAAGAACGCTATTTGCACATTCTCAAACATTTTTTTTTGGCATCATAGTTTCCGACTTTTGATGAAAAATATAAAAAAAAATACCATTCCCCCCCCATTATCTCCGAAGTTTGCATAAATAAAAATCTGAAATTATTCTATGTGATAGAAGTGTAAGTAAAGATTACAGGAAAAATAAAACGATCTAAATAGCACAGTTTTTCAGAAATCATCAACATCATAAATATACGTACGGTACCATAGATATATTATTTCTATATACGGAGCCCTCGGTGCGCGAGTCCGACTCGCTCTTGACCGGTTTTTTCTCTTGAGAGTAACTAGGTAGGTACTTATATTTCTATGGTAGGTAGGTAGGTACCTACCTACCTACCATAGAAATATAAATTATGTCTATGAAATATGATTATGAAACGCCAATTCTGCTAATATTGCTACAGGTAGGTTGGTACTTATGTTGGTACGAGTAGGTACTAGTATTAAGAACCATAAACAATGTGTAAATAAATACCTACAATATTTATTTACGTAATAACAAGGTAGGTAATAGTTTAACAAAAATAAATATTGTGAATGTGAGTGAATGATAGCGTGACGGCAAAGATATAGGTAAATATAATATCTAGATCTCTTGTCTGTGTGGTGCCGGACGTAAATAATAGCACTCCCCTATTTCTTCCCGTGGGTGTCGTAAAAGGCGACTAAGGGACTTACTAGAGAATGGGCAGCAGCGTTCTCTATGCATTTTAACACCATACTGCGATCGCCAACCCGCCTGCCAAGAGTGGCGATTATGGCAAACCCCCCCTTTGGGGGAGGCCTATGTCCAGCAGTGGACGTCTTTCGGCTGAAATGATGATGATGATTTTTTTTTTCCCTTGTCCTGGGGTTCATCAATAGAATGAACCCTAATCTTATTACAATCTAGCCTTTAAAATAGACTAATAAGTAATTAAATTATAACCTAAACTACTAAATTGTCTTTATTATAGGGCGAACCCAATAACTTATATATCACCAGTTTCGGTCTACTGGAGATATAAAAATATATCTATCCATGGTTTTAACGTCCCAATAATCTAGGAATCATACCGGCCCACGCTATCTACTGATGGGAGGGTTTATCGCCTACAACAGATATCTCTTTGTATGAAAATGCTAAAAGTATGCGTCCCATTAAACGATTTGTTTGACAGATGGCAGATTTGGCTATTCCCCGAATAGCAGGGATAAACGTAAAGTAGCCAAGCTAAAATGAACTCTTTAGTACTTGCAATAATGATCATATTATATTATTACATTGATGTTTTTTTTTATTTAAAATAATAAAAAAGAATTGAAATTCAAATATCTCGAAAACGATGCGCCCTAGGCAAAAAATAACAGAAATTTAACCCCCCCCTTACTGACACCCCCCGTGCAAGCACCATTCCAACATGTTAAAAAAAAATAACATTAATGCGCTAAGGTAGCCCGCGAAATAAAAAAAATTATTACGTTTATGCAATTTGTAGGTCAGTAACAGGTTGTATTTTGATTCGCGGCCATAACAAATATGGCTATATAGAATTTTATTTCACGGCGATCTGAAATATAATTAATTAAACAGAGTAGTGTTCCTTACACACACGTATTAACATCGCATTTTTAGAGATAAAATATATATATTTTTTTTAAGTTGGATTATTATCTCAGCGTTGGCAAGTGGCAACACAGATATGTCACTTTTTCTTTCAATTGATGTAAGAACATTATTTTAAGTATCTCTCACTATTGTTTTAAATCTAAGCATTTTTATGTATTCGACTGAAAGACTTGAATCTATGGTCATGAATAAATATTATTAAAAAAAACTTTTTCTTTCGCGCGCTGACATGACATCGCAAGAAAAAATTCGCTCTCATCAAATCGTTAATTTCTATTATGTTTACAGTGCTCTTTACTGAAATTATGATCTTTGACAAAGTGTCAATTATGCCAAGTGATAGAAAGTGTAATGAGTCCATTGTTAGTGGAGACCTGAGACGGCCACGAGTCCACGACGTTCATGAACGACATCAACAGAAAGCAGATAAATACATCAGAGGCAGACTCCTAAACCTGACCCAAGATCCGGAGGCATCCCACAACATTAATGTGCGAGAGTGCCTGGCTTTAACTGACCACCTTGTACGTGATACTGATAGCGCTTTAAATAAGCACTATGGTGGACATTAACACTGCCTATTGCCAGTTGCTGCAAATTTTATAAAGCATTATCTCTCCAGAGACACGAGATGTCACCAGTATTGTTATCTCAACGATACTAGCTGGATGAGGAGCTGCCAGAGAGGCTCGTGAAGCCCTTACGATGTTACTGTGCATAGCTAACTGGTATGCGTTTATCAACATTCAGTGCGTGCGAGACACGCCAGTAACGTGTGACCTTCCCGTTACTAGCTACCTCTGTACCTGGATTGTTATCATTGAGTATAAAATACTCTTAACGACACTGACTCTTGTCATAAAGGGGGTTTGATATGCTTTTAACTTACAGTATGAAAGCTGCGTGACAGCTTAGTCAACCCTGCACACTGCCTGTGCGTTTATACACTCGCAAAGCATTCGTTATTATTGAATATAAAATACTCTTAATATGCTCATAGCATGTTATCCCACCACTATGTGACCTAGCTCTCGCATCAAGGACAATACTATGGAAGCACACCTCGCCTCAACAGGTTATTTTTTATCAGCTACCTAGGTGGCTTAACTATCCTGAGCTACAAATGATACCTATTTTGTAAAGTATATAAAGCAAAATTGTGTAACTTTTACACTCATACATTCAAATACTATAAGTACAGGATATGTTAAAATGATTCTGTGATGCAATGGCTGACGGTACAAGATACTTTGCAAAAATGATTATGTGATACAACGGCAGACAACAAATGCTTCAGATATCTATGAAAATTTCCCTAAATGTAACTGAAATGAACCAAAACCATACAAAGTATTATTCAATGCTCCCCTTAATTATCTATAAGGTAATAGGTGTACTTTCAGATTCCTCTAAACTGAGGGAACAAGGGATTGACATAAACAGGGGGACTGGTTACCTCTATCATAGGGACAGCAATGACTGACCTTATGCTCATGAAGAACATAATACAAACACAAACTGCGGATTGACTCGGCTGATGCAACAAAAAACACCTGCCAACATAAAAAAATATTAAAATATAAATAAATAATAATATAATACTACCAAATTAAAACCAGAATAAAACTAATATTGCTTCAAAAATTGACATGATTGCTAACTTACTCTATTTGAAAAAAAAACAGATACAATAACAAACTTGGGTATATAATTTTATAGCCACAAACAATAATAATTAATTAATACATATTAAACCCACAAGACATTCACTCTTGCTATCTAACGCTATCAATCTGGTTTTTTTTATATTATCTATTTAGAATGATTTCTTTGACATTATTATTATGATAATAGAGAAACTTACCAGTCCTTTTGAAAAAATGTACCTAAATAGCACAACAGGAGTTGACTTGTTATAGTAAATAAGAAATAAATAAATCCTACAACTGGGTACAGAAATCAATCAATATGGAAAACAAAGATGAATGTTGTTGGTGGACCTTAATAACAATCCGGCTTATATCTACACTCCTGAATGACAACTTATCAAGATTGATACTGGAATGCAACAACCATATGCTATGCCGAAAAAACAGCTGCAGACCACTGACCCTGTTATCGGCCGTGGGTACAAAGATACAATAAACTATTTGATACCTATCAAAATTCAATACCTCAACTTCTGAATACCATTTCAGCTAGTAAAAACCGAGATGAATTAAAAATGCATTAAGTACAGATTTACAATGAATTTGTACATTTTAGACCCAAACAAAATAGAAAATTCAGCTTCATTCTGAACCTAAAACTGGTACTTAACCCCTCCTAGGGCAGTGAGAATTCCATTATTGGTACTTAATTGACAGAAAATTACAAAGCTCCCAGATATAACCCTATTACTTTATACTGCTAACTTGTACACTATTCAATTATTTTTCAACCTATCAAAATAGATAGGTATCTACTTATATGATTTTATTCTATAGGTACCCGCAGCATTCTTCCTATGACCAGATAGGTTAAAAATAAGGGTTCATTATAAATACATTGTCTAATAACTTCTTTAATAGAATTCTCATACTTCAACTGTATCTTATAGCTCTGCTGTATTGACCTATAATAAATGTCCGACCTATAATCAGTGGTCTTGACTAAATTACCAGTAGTGAGTGACACTTAGGTACCGAAACAAGATTTCCTACCAACCCACCCTGATTATTTATTCGTCAAAATATCAAGACCGACATAATAAGCATCTTTATAGACAGACACCAATTTACGTGTACAAATCGAAAATCGCCCGAAAATCAACCATGGAGATCTTAACACCTTGAAACAAGTGCCTTGAAATAACTATATTAAAACAAAATTAAGAGTTTATTTACATAACATTACGCCCGCATTCCCAGAAGGGCCGGACAGAGATGGGTGATCTTATTCAAAGGCTATAAAATCAAAATGTCTAATTAAACATTTAATCATTCCAACCAAGTACTAGACTACACATTTAGCAGTACCTAGATAACAATGATAATCACAACACTAAGTAAAATTGTCAAGGAAACAAAGGGGGGGGCAGTGCATTGTGAGGATAAAGTATTGATGGAATGTGATTAGAACATGAACAAGGCCAGGCATACCATACAATCAATGCAGGCACCATGAACAAAAGTACCTAAAAATTTCTTCGTTCTTAAGCACATTGTACAGTGAACATAACTAATTATACAACTTCCTCACCTAAGGCATATAACTCAATTTAATGCCCCATAGATGAAACTAATCTTTTCGATTAGCTCTCAACTTGTCAAGTAATAATTGTTTTTGACTATTTGCTAGCAGAACGTATGAAAATCATGTGGAAGTTAGGATCCCTTTGATCATAAGTACTTGAAGTAAATGGTTTCACTATAAATTAAGAAATATATTTTCTTCTTTTTTAAATTCTATTAAGTAAATGGTGCTCACAAAACTTAAAAGTGATCAAGTCAAAAGCTTCATCTTTTCAGCCAAAAAACATCCACTGTTGGGTTTCCCATAATTGCCACGCTTTTGCCACCTCAGTGACTAAAACACATTATAATACGCAATTAAACGTAATAATAGAGTTCATGAGCTTAGTGCAATCTCACGCAGTAAGTTCCACACTGAATCCCAAATAAGTGAACGTTAAAGCTTATACTTATATAACATATAAGGCTGCTATTCCCAGTCACGAAAATATTCAAAAGTATTCAATCTCACATACAGAACAAACTTTACTAAACAAGTTGGCTGCCGTTTTGGCTCTAATGTTGACTCTGTGGACTAATAAAACAAATACTTCATTATAACCGTAAGTTACGATAAGCGAAATAGTAAGCTAAAGTAATATTAATCCTTTACCTCTCACAGTACAACAAATACAACAGCTCAACTTAAAGTTGACATCAATTGAGACAAACACAATGTGGGTTTTCTCGATGTTGATTATGCCTCATTGCTGACTAACAATAGCCAGGAATAGGAATAATAATTATATATAATAGGAATTCTAATTCCTAACAGAGTAACGGTAATGAACAAAAATAAAAAGTACCTACTTAACAAACCAGAATATTTATAACCAGATATTGCAGACAACTCTAAACATCTACTCTGTTTAATTAATTATATTTCAGATCGCCGTGAAATAAAATTGGGAATCAAACGAGCTTACCTCTTAAGCGAAGTCTTGATTCTAATTTTATGAACGGCGATCTGAAATATAATCACCCACCCGCCACTAGCTAACAACCCCAATGCTGCAATAATCAGTCTACCTAATTCACTTATCCTTTCAGGAAACCCTAGTGAATGTAAGTATGCGGAACTACTCTGTACAGAAAACAGAGCTTGTTCCTTACTTAAGGATCTCTAAAATAAGTGACATATCTGTGTGGCCACTTGCCAACGCTGAGATAATAATCCAACTTAAAAAAATATATATATTTTATCTCTAAAAATGCGATGTTAATACGTGTGTGTAAGGAACACTACTCTGTTTAATTAATTATATTACTGCTCATCACCTTTTACAAAATATTGCTTTTCCTTATGCTGGGACGCTGATTGTTGAGGAGTTCCAGAGTGCGTGGGCGCTCCCACGCACTCTGGAACTCCAACGAAATTCTGAAGGTCATCAGTGATAAGCCGTGTTGCACCATTACGCATTGGCGCATTGGGTGCATGTACCCGGTGCGTCAAGTGAGTGCAACAGGTATTTGAATTAAAAATTTGAGTTGCATTTGTTTCTAACATAGCATAAGTTTTGTGTATTACTAACATTATATGGATCAAGGTCCGAATTAAAGTAAGTATTTTTATTTATTATAACTTCGCCATGCCTGTCTGTCCGCCTAGGCCAATCCGTCCGTCCCGTTACACAGCCATCTTTACTCGGAGACTATTTGCGTTATCAACTTATCAATCTACCTAACCTTTTCCCAACTATGTTCGGGTCGGCTTAAGGCTTCTACGTACTGGCGCGACTTGTCGCGCGACGCGACACCGGTAGAACAGTTTCCTTGAATTTTTCATAGAAATTGTTCTACTGGTGTCGCGTCGCGCGACAAGTTGCGCCAGTATGTAGAAGCCTTTAAGTCGGATGCAGCTGAATACCAGAATTTCACATGAAGCGACTGTCTATCTGACTTCCACAACCCAGTAACTGGGTAATACGATACCTACCCCTTGGTAAGACTGGTTGTCAGACTTTCGGGCTTCTGGGCGACCCGTAACAACTGTCAAAGATTCGCGAATGACAGTAGACCAACGGCTTAACGTGCTTTCCGAGGCACGGAAGAGTCACGTTATGTAAAGATGGTCACCCATCCACGGACCAAGCCCGGGAAGCGTAGCTTAACCTGGTGGATCGACACGTGCGGCTGTTTGTACTTAGCCACGACGAGCTCCTCAGACTATTTGCGCCAACGACCATACAGGCGCTATGTCCATCAAAATTGGAAAAGGGTGTAGGTATTTTGTGCACCGCTAAGCAGGTGAACTGACCTCGCACCTCCCTCTGGCTACCAAAATAATATAAAGGTGTAAAAACATTAAATCCGAAACCGCCTACCTAATACAATAATAGATAAATTAACCTACTCAAGACGAGATCCTAAAATAGTAAAATGTTCCTCTTGTAACAGTTGTAGCTTCTGTGTATCTGTGTATTAGTCGACAAAGTACCGAACTGCTATTTCCGAAAATCTAATCGACTCCTCTCGAATGCAGTTGGGAAATACAGTTCCCAAAAAAATAAACGACACTTAGCGGCCATGTTTGTTTATTCTAAGTGGATAGCGGGGTGCTAACCTGCTAACATTATCGAGCTTGCTTCGCTCGCTTTTGCATCCTACTCTATTGTATAAATCCGTTAAATCGACACAGTAAGTCCTCTTTCTGTATGAATGGACAAAATAAAACCTATCCCTTTCGAGGCGGATGCAAAAATTATCAAGAACTCTACGCTCCTCTTGCATCCTACATTTTCTTAATCGTTAAGGCGAGGTTACCCGAGCGCCGCGCACTTACCTCTGGCCCCGCAACGAGTAGCGAACTAGCGATACGTAACAGGGGAAACGCGCGCCAAGCGCCCCGGAGAAGTTCACGAATTCGAGTAGGTACCAAGTTGCGTACCAGACTATAGCATTGCAGTAGATCAACTTGAATTTTCTTCTTCTTATTGTGTCAATTGGCAATTATAATTTAATTCCTGTTTGGCCCAGAACAGAATTGAATAATATAAGTTTTTCTAGTAAACTGTATTTTTGAAACAGAGTAAACTGGCAGAAATCGTCATGCGAGAAAGCGTAGGTACATACTTTCTCCCTCTCGATAGAAAGAGAGTGAGAAAGAGAAAGAAACTTTTATGGCAATTCAGATTGAAACCTAACCGTGAAAATAAAAGAAAATTCGCTACTTATTCTAAACTCTATAATAAAATTATTAATCTTACTCAAAAAGCACAGAATAATTACAAAATACAACAATCTAAAAATAAATCAAAGACTACGTGGCAAGTAATAAATCAGACTAAAACAATAACCCCAAACAACAAATTGAAAAACTTAAAGCTGATAATCAAATTATATACAAACCTTTGGATATTGCTAATGCTTTTAATGACTTTCGTAGACAAAATACATCCAAAAATAGATGCTGAATTTAAGCCAAAGTCATGCATGTCATCTGTAGCACAAAAATCAATGTTTATGGCCCCTAGCACACCACACGATATATTTAAAATTATAATGTCCTTAAAAAATACTAGCAGTGTAGGTATTGATGGAATCGCTACAAAGATACTGAAGTCAGTGTCAACTGAGATATGCGATCATTTATGTCACTTAATTAACCTAAGTATTTGTGCGGGTATATATCCAGAAGCTCTAAAAACATCTCTAATTAAACCATTATTTAAGAAAGAAGATAAGGAAATGATGGAATGTTACAGACCCATTTCACTTATTCCGGTTATATCAAAGATATTTCAGAAATACATCTACAAAGAATTATATAACTACATTGAAAAAAATAATATACTTTGTGAAGAACAAAAAGGATTTAGACAGCACAGAAACATTAACATGGCAATTTATGACTTTTTGTATACCATTATTAGAAATGTGGATAAACGATCACCCGTATGTGCCATATTTTGTGATATGACTCAGGCGCTTGATTATGTACATTATAATACATTGCTAAATAAATTAGAAGCATACGGCATTAGAGGTAACGTGCTCGCATTCATAAAGTCGTATTTAGAAAACAGAACGCAAATAACCGAAATTAGATATAGTTAATAAACATGAAGAGATATCAAGATCACGAGAACGTAAAATCGCATTCGGTGTACCACAGGGAACGGTTCTGGGCCCCTTTTTCTTTATATTATATGTAAATGACATGCCTGTGTCCATTGAACAACCTTTGACTATGTTTGCTGATGATAGCACAATAACGATCCCCTGTAAAAATGCAATTACCTATGAAAATGACATAAATGACTCCCTTGACTGTATAATTAAATGGCTAGACAGAAATAATTTGAATATAAATTTAAGTAAGCCAAAAATAATGCACTTCAGACAACGTACTCCTGGCGTAACTAATTTTGACATACATTATAAAAACTGCAATATTGACGAAGCAAATGATACTAAATTTTTGGGACTACAGATTAAATTGGAAAGGACATATAGATATATTGTGTAAAAAATTAAGTTCATCTGCATACGTTTTATATAAATTATCCTACATAGTAGATGCCAAAACACTTCTTATGGCTTACCACGGTATAGTTGAATCGCAATTACGATATGGCGTAATTTTCTGGGCGAATTCAACAAATAAAGACACAGCATTTAAGGCCCAAAAAAGATGTCTCCGATCAATGTTTAACCTTAAAACCACAGACAGTTGCAAACCTTATTTTAAGCAATACAATATCCTGACTCTTCCTTGTATCTATATTTTCGAAGTAGCTATGTTTGTTAAGCAAAGTCCAAGTCGTTTTGAACGTCTAGCTGATGTATTCCCTAGAAATAGACGTGACAATAGTAAATTATGCCATTAACGTGTCAAACTACTTTGGTGCGCAAAAGTGTCTACTGTATGGCCCCAATTATATATAATAAATTACCAAGTAGTTGGAGAGAATTTAACAACAGTGCAGTTCAAGAGTAGACTACGTAAATTTTTAATGGATAAGACGTACTACAGTGTGACTGAGTTTTTATCGGAAAATGATTTTTGCTGAATTACTTTTATAATGGATTTGCCTTTGGTTATACTTATGTAAATGTTTGCATGCCGAATGGTGAAATATGGCTGACCTTTAATGTATCTTGTCACCTATTATGTATTACCCATATTTGCAAAATAAATGTCTATTCTATTCTGTCTAAAGTGTGAATTTGGTCAGAATGAAAATCCAAGATGGCGGCTGTGAAAATTTTCTCATTTTTCGGCATGGGTTTCGTTTTTATAGTTTTCGAGGGAGCTACAGCCGATCTTGAAGTCACTTGAACTGATTTGACAATCAAAATTACTTTATATTTAGTTCTGTGCTAATATTTCGCTGAAATATTCATAATTCCAGTTAAAATTTTTTTTCGTAATCCGTCAAATACAACCAAAGAAGTCTGGCACTTTCTTCTCAGATTCCGGAGCGACAACTACGTATCCTCTGAATACGCACGTTGATAACGCTGATTTATCAACGAGTATAAATACTCAAAGACAAGAATACTTATATCAGCTAAAACAGCGAATTCGGAGAAAAGCAAATAAACTTCAAATAAAGCCCGCCGTAAGTTTCCTACGTTTATTCGCTTTTCTCAGAATTCGCATTTAGTTTTCTCGTTTTATATCTACAATATTGAAAATCTTCTATAGTACTTACTAATTCCACAATAAATTCTGCATCTAATGCATCATGATCTAATGCTAGGTACATACTATAGTATCTACATACTACAGAGTACAGACACTACATCATATACTTACACTTTGCATTCATTAATATTATGTATCATACTCTTTTATTGATTTTGCATTATTATTTTGCGAATCGTTCTAAAACGATTAGTTTTCTTTAATTTTCATATTTTTCAATGTTATGACACTTACGTCAGGCTGTCAAGCTGTCATTTTTTTTTTTTTTTTTTCTTCTGGCTTTGCACGGTTTGTGCATTTAGCCAATGTCACGTTTTAGTTTTATTAAAAAGGTAGGGAAACAAAATTAATATAAATATAAATTTTGACGGGATTTAGGATAGACGGGATAGGATCAGTATAATTATAAGTAACAAGGAAATCTTATGGATAAATGAGCAAATTACACAAAAAAAAAAATTACAACTTAATATTATTTAGAGTAATGAATGAGACTATACATTTATATACAATTGAGCTATTTGTACAAAGTAAAGAAAGTATTGAGGTAGGAAAAGGAGTATGGAGGGATAAGAGGTTACTAAGAAAGGAAGAACGGTCATATAAGGGACAGGAGAAAAAAATGTGATCTAAGTCGCCTACATCTGTGCCACACAAGCATAAGGGATCGTCGATGATATGAAGTTTGGCAAGATGAGCTGGAGAACAAATATGACCCAGTCTCATCCGTATTAGAATGGAGGTCTCCATCTTGCCAAACTTGGCCCTGCCAAACCACGGTTTTTCTGGAACGTCGGGTTGAATATGTGAAAAATAACGTCCCTTCGATTTGCTTCCGATATCCCAAGCCACCTTCCAGGTTTCCCGAAGAAAAGTCTTTGGTAACGATACGAGGTCATAAGTAAAATTTGTATAAGGAACTACAAGCTGTCATTACTTTTTCTTCTAATTTTCTCTCTTAATTTTCTTACTGGCATGAAGGTTACTTTTGATTTATATAATTTAAATTATTTTTATCAATATGTTTAGCTCAAATATTGTATTTTATAGATAATTATAATTGTTTACTGTATAATATTTGTATCCTAACTTACATTTATAATAATAATTGAAACGCTCTCAGAATTCATCAAAGAGGTTTTTGGTACGAATATGTCTGGCCTTTTCGAACACTGAATTTGAAATTAAATTCTGTAAAGAACAGAAAAACAGATGATGTGAAAAAAAACCCACCATCTGATCTGGAAGCGCTCAAGGAATCATCTCCTCTACAAAAGTCTTGCAATGGGTCTATATTCATTTCACCTTGACAACATACTCCGTCTTCTCGGTACTACGTTCTTGCCAAGAGGTTCATCCACATCCTAAGAGACCTGGACTGGACTGCCTGTGATGCTGGGAAGCGGATTTTCAGGCTAACGAGGCCTGACGTCTCCTACACTGCCTGTGATCCTATCAAAATAACTGGGAAGCGGATCTGGATGCTTCAGAGCTGACGAGGCCTGACGTGTCGAACCTGAACGCCGTATCATACCATCTTTATAAAACCTCCCACCTTTTTCTTTCTGAGAGTGCTAGGTAGGTTAGTTATCTTTTTAATTATTTTTTCTGTATTTTTTAAATTAACTCCAACAAAATATATATTTAACTTGTCTACTTACCCTTTTATTTTTAATAGGCTAGTAGATCTGTTACAGTACATACGGGTACACATCAAGCTATAATTCCAGTATAAGCTGATCTCGCATTGTATAAGATTTCCGTACAATGAGAGGTCAGCGTATACTGGAACGTATAGCTATGCTTAAATAACGAACGATATAGAATGTATAAATATGTATAGCATAAACACTGGTGATTTCAAAATCTCACTGCTTTTCATTGTTCTGAGTCTCACGTTCACACAGGTTTTGACAGTCGAATTTTCTTCAAGCATTGTAAAAAAAAAAACTGTAAGAGAGATTTTGAAATCGCCAGCAAGTCGCTTCGTGTGTACCTAGCATAATTAACTGTGGTTGGAACAAGGAGCATGGAATTAGCACGTACACACGGCTACACATCAAGCTATACATTTCCAGTATACGCTGACCTCTCATTGTACGGAAATCCTACACAATGCAAGATCACCTTATACTGGATACGTATAGCTTGATGTGTAGCCGTGTGTACTAAGGAGCGATCATGGTTTGGGGGTTTGTACCAAACTGTCAAATTTCTCCAAATGATTTTAAACCTGAAAATGTTGATGATTAATATAATGTCATTGATATAACACGCAGTACGGTCTACTACTAACATTCGATTTTAAGTTGTTTTATAATACTAACATAATATGGATCACTGTTGTCTGAAATAAATTAATTTTAATTATGCAAATGGACGGCACGGTTGGCGCAGTTATTTAAGCGATTGACTGCTGCGCTGCGTGTCGCGGGTTCGATTCCCGCACGGAACAAATATTTGTATGACCTACAAGTAGTTGTTCCGGATCTGGCTGTTTGTGTATGTGAATTTAAATGTTTGTAAACGCATCCGCAATACAGGAGAAATTCCTAGTGCGGGGCAACGTTAAAAAGAAAAAAAGAAAAAATAATATTACCATACGGTACTCGAATAGAACAGAACGTTACGTTATTGTCAAAAATAAGACAATGCTGGTTACTCTTAGATAACCTACTAAGTAGGAGTAACCAGCATTGTCTTATTTTTAACACATTAGAATCCATGGTTTACTCCACGGTTACTCTGACTGATTTCATTTTGCTTGTTGTCAGCTAGCAGTCAGTTAAATAAATACCACAGACGTATAAAGTATAAGTCTGTGTTAAAGACTTGGCTAAAAGATCCCAGCAACCAGGCCATTAAAATATTATAAAAAAAAGATGCATCTGTGCCATCTGTGGAGTAATAATAGTCTGTGCAATTGTGCATCTGTGTCACAGATTCTCCTGAGTATTAGTGTTCTGTGCACAGATTACTAATAAGTAGCAAGCTAATATGTGTGATTTTCAGCGTTCAGTCAGGCAAAAGTCATGGAAAAAATATAATTTTTATTATTGTAAAGTAGATTTAGCTTAATTCCTATCTCATAGGAAACTTAGCGGACTTTGCCTAAGTACTTAATTTAGTTCAATTCAGAGAGTTTATGTAAATAAAAACGTTGTTAGGTGTGTGGTTTTGTTGTAAACAAACGTATTATTTACATAATCCTGTGTAATACGGGGAAGATAAATCTAGTATTGCAGTATTTACTGACTCTCTCTCTTGAGTTCGACTTTAATCATCCCTATATTTCTAATAGGCAAAACTTCAGAATGGGAGGTGGAGATTTGGTAAGGTTTTTTATTTATTTGATCTCTATAGGTCATAATGTTATTGTACAAATGTTATGCTAGGTACTAACTAAAGTTACAAATTATTCATACCAGAACCATTTTATATGCTACTTACATTTCACTAAGTCCTGATGTGACTTGAGTAGCACTTTGTTAGTAGCTAATAATTTCTGTGTTACTTTTCTAGAATTCTAAGAAATCATGGCATCCAAATACAATGAAGAATCAGGAGCGTGTGTGGAAGGCGGAACAGGCTGTGGCCGAGGAGAAAAAGCGGATGGTGGAGTTACAACGTGAACGTGCAGAAGAACGGGATCGTGCTGAATTGAACAGTCTCATGAAACACAGCAGTAATTCCCCTGCAAATGATAACCGTTTGTCTTGGATGTATGATGTAGGCAACTTCGTTTTTTAGCAGTTCATAACTTGATATTGTCATGTTACAATATAAAAACTATTCTGGAGATTTCTATCTGTGTTGAATATCTGATTTTATTTACTTTAATTTCTGCTTATCTTGACTAACAAGGAGAACATAAGATAATTATTTATTTTATTTCAAATTATGTAATAACTGCCTAACTGGTTTATTAAAACATAAAAAAAATTGTTTCAGAAACCTGATAAGAAAGTTGATCATGAAGCATATTTGCTTGGTAAATCTATAGATAAAAATGCTGAACAATCAGATAAACTGGAGCAAGATGTGATCCCAGCTGTATCAAGAAGAGTAGTTGGCTCCAGTATGTTAACATCAGGTAGCGACACACAAGTAGATATGTCTCGGAAGATTCGTGAAGATCCCTTACTTTTGATTAAAGAACGGGAGCGGGCTGCTCGTGCTGCCTTGTTGAACAATCCCTTACAACGTCGCCGGCTAGCAGAGTTACTTAGAAAAGAACAGGTAGATGCTTTCAATCAATCAATCAATAGCTTTCTTATGTTTTGTCTTATCTGTTCATCCAACTAATGAAATGAATTTTCAAATAATAAGAATGGATTTATAATTCGCTTTATTTTATAAATTATTGTTATAATATAGTACTTTTGCTGGTCTAAAGTTAATGGCAAACATTTAAAATGTTTGACATAAATTTAGAGAAAAAAAGAAAAAACAAACAACTTCCAAAAACAACACTACAAATTGAAAAATAACCTTGAAATCGGAAGTCGGTGTCTGTATCTATTTTCACTTTTGCCACCGACTTCCGAAATGAAGGTTATTTTCAATCTATTGGCCATCGGTAAAGAAAAAAAAAAAAACAGCCAAACATAATATAACCTCCTCCTTTTTGGTAGTCGCTTAAAAAATCTCTATTAAAATACTTGTATTTTTAAAGCATAATCAGCTTAGAATGTTCCCACTGCTGGGACACAGGCCTCCTCTCTCCAAGAGGTAGTGGATCATAATATACCACGCAGGCCCAGTGCGGGTTGGTAGATGTCTCTTGGAATTTTTTGGTTCTAGTACATGCTGGTTTCCTCACAATGTTTTCCTTCACCGTTGTTAAGAGCAGTGGTGATGAAATTATTTATATGAAGTAAACTACCTGCTTGGGTTCGAACCCATGACCTACAACTCGTACGTTGGGGCCATTACCAGTGGGTCACCACTGCTCTAATTGATACAATTTATAAATGATGTGATGTGTGTTATGGTGATGGTTTACATTATAGATTTTTATTTATTTTATTTGCTTGCGCTTATTACAAAACATGCTTTGCTAATCAAAAAAAATTGTTTTGTTTATGAGATGGGTCTATGGTCTTCTAAAATAGTGAACAACTGACAACGTAATTTAACAAATTTTGGCATTCTATGAACAACATTAAAGATGTCATCTTAAAAAAAAAGACAGATTTTAGAATAATGTCATAGACAAGACATGATTGCACCGTCTATCTTAATAATTAGATTCAAGGTGTGCAATATTGATCTTAGTTTCTACACTCGACTCTACTTTCTTTTATTTATACCTATCCTTACTTTACCTACCTACATACATACAAAAAGTAACTAAATTATTATGTTTAATTTTTAGGATTTAAGAAAAGAAAGCAAGTCCAAGAAATCGCCCAAAAAGAAAGACAAAAATCTTGATAATCTACTTGCAGCTAAACTCAATGCTCTAGGGGGACAGCAAAGTATAGATTTGGCTACTCTTCTAAACTCTGATGATTCCTCACCTGATTCATCCCCAGATGACAAAAAACAAAATAAAAAGAAGAAAAAGAAATCAAAACAGAAAAAGAAGAAAAAAGAACGTAAACATTCATCAGATAGTGATAATGACAAATCAACAAAATATAAAAAAAAAGAAGGCAGGATTGACGATACAAAAAGCAGTAAAAGATCGTCCGAGCATCGAGCTGACAAAAAGGAATCCCGAAAAAGGAAGAGTCCTGAAAATGAAAAATCTTCAGACGGTGAAGTTACGCCTAAGAGATATAAAGGAGATACTCCAGAACGGCATGTTCATGTTCCGAGGCGTGAATATGAGACAGATTATAAGAAAACGCGTCACAATGATAAGAAAAATTATGGGAGTGGACATTATTTTGGACGGCAGTACACTAGAGATGAAGAAAGGCAAAGTAAAGATGTAGAAAAAAGGGAAAATAGAAAACGTGGGGGCATGACTGGGGACGAGAGAGCTGCTAGATTAGCAGAGATGGCGGCAGCGGGAGCGGAGCGGGAGGTCCAGCGTGGGCGCCGCGTGGCCTCGCAGCGCGCCGCCGAAGCCGCGGCAGAGCGTGCTGTGCCCGCACCCCGCTCCGCGCAGCCGCGCGCGCTGCCCGACTCACTCGAGAGCCGCCTGCACTCCACCAGGCATTACATTCAACGGGACAAGCGCCATATGAATGAACATTTCGCTCGACGATAACAATGTTAAGTATAGATAAGGACAATTATATTCTAAGTAAAAAGAGGTAGATACTGAAACAGTTGAAAACGTGTTTCAAACACGATTTCGGGGCCAAATCGTGTTTGAAACATGTTTATAACTGTTTGGGACACGCAAACATGACGCAGCAGACCCGGCTTTAGTGTGGCGTTTTTGAGTACCTAACGAATGTAGTATAGTATGTAACCTCCTTTTACTTGTAATATCATTGGTGGAAAATAAATGTAAGCTTTCAAAAACATAATATTATTGTGTTTAATTATTTTAATGATAATATCAATATTTATATAATTTGTATTGGCTCAGTAATGTTAATCCATTACATTTTGAAGCAACCGACACTTCGTCATTTCTTGTCAATCCAGTGGAATCTTCTCTTTTACAATCTGTAACAATTTATTGGATATTTTAGTAACTTTGAACTCTTAATACAAAAAAAGTAAAATGACTATGACACTTGCAGTTGTTTTACAGGACTTTTTTGTAGCTTGTTCAGTTGTACTTTTTACAGTTATTGTAAAGAAAGGAAAACTTAAAGGCATCTCATATTGGTCTTTTCAAATATCCTAAATTTCCTACAGAAAAGTTCCAATGGTAGTATTACAATTTCATTGTTACCATATTATGATATTCCCAAAATATGCCTTTTCCAAAACTCTCAGAATTCTCAAACTAGAGAAGTACAGTAAACACAATATTTTTTAAATTGAATAAATATGAAAGAAAAATATTTTTATTATTTCTCCCTTTTTAGAGTTCGTAGCCAAATTAGTAAGAGAGCCTAGGCTACGACCAAAACATGTCGCATCGTTTTACGTCCAAAAACGTATAAGATCGTTAGTTTAGACGACTGAACCCGACTCTGTGAGCAGTACCAGTCAAAGACGTCGCGGTTTAGGAGCCCATTTCTGCTATGTCAAAAAAAAATAGGCAGACGGTTTTAAATGTCTGATATTAAAAATGTACATAAGTTTCTTCATTCTATTACGAACAAGTTTGTTGTTTTTAGACATTTGTCGCGTCACTGAAGGCCTGAGCGCATTTAAAAAAATTACGAATCACGAAAATCATGGAACGATCGTTGGTTCTATACCTACTGTTTTTAAAGAACCAACGATCGTTCCATGATAAACGATGAAATTCTTTTAATTTCAATAAACAGTATTTGTCAAACGATATCCTAGTTTTCTTTTGTACAATATAATATAACACTCCTAATGGTTTCGGGTAAGCTCTTACGATTGTGAAATTTCTTTAGGTACGGTGGGCACTTTTGGTATGGGGAAAAGCACTAGAACTCGTGCTAATTACCGTCACGCTCAGATACATAAGTATATACAGATGTACAAGTTTGTGGAGCCAGGAACTTTTCACTTCTGACGTGTAGTCCTACGATTAACAGATTTTTTATAACTTCTGAATAGAGAAAAGTTGTCTGATTAGTAAATTGCTACACTAAATTCGTCTGTTAGGTACTTATATATTTTTTTTCATTTAGGCAACTTTTTTCATAATGTCCAACAGTTTTCAGACAGAATGTTGTTACACTACAAACAGTCATTTTACTTTTGTTAAAAATTTTCAACGCGTCAAAGTGTTTGCTCACGCTTTCTTCTGAAAAAATATTTATTTGCATCAACTGACCGATGTTCACTTGAAAACAAGATTTTTAGGCGGTTTGCTATGGTTTTTTTTTTGGCTGATTTATGATTATCTTAAATGGTCTCCTGCGTAGGTAAGTACTTACGTGTGACGCTACTGGTGTCTGAAAATTGCTTTTTCGGTAGGTATCTAAAACCTATCGTTCAACTACATTCTAAAAATCAGACAGATTGAACAGTTCGGTATACCCATAAATAAAGTGTACCTATTATTTAAGGGTATACCTACCGAACTGTGTCATAGCAATCTGTCTGATTTGGTATTTGAAAATACAGTCAGGGGGGGGGCCTAAAATGGACGCTTTGGCAGAATCATAATATGTTTTGCGTACAATCCTTTTATTATTATTACCGTCACGCTCAGATACATAAGTATATACAGATGTACAAGTTTGTGGAGCCAGGAACTTTTCACTTCTGACGTGTAGTCCTACGATTAACAGATTTTTTATAACTTCTGAATAGAGAAAAGTTGTCTGATTAGTAAATTGCTACAATTCATACAATAATAATAATACAACAATTCATCTGTTTACGCTCATTCCTTCATTTATTCAATAATACAGTTACATTTTAAGTTGGCGCAAACCTGTTTTTAATATTTCTATGGCGCAAACCTAAACTCATTAGAGTTTTACCGTGCACCAAAATCATCGACCACATTATTTAGAGAATAAACCAAACTTAACTTCTTAATTAAAATTAAACATCAATAAAAATAACAGCGAGGATAATTAGCAGTTGTTTGACAGCTGCTATTTGACATTAGACGTCAGCAATTCGTATTTTGTGGACCATTTTACGAAACTCCATAAAAAACTTCCATTTTAGGCCCCTGACTGTATTTTCAAATACCAAATCAGAGAGATTGCTTTATCACAGTTCGGTAGGTATACCGAACTGTTCAATCTGTCTGATTGTCAGAATGTAGTTGAACGATAGATTTTAGATAGGTACCTACCGAAAAAGCAATTTTCAGACACCAGCAGTAGCCCCCAGGTCAGACGTGAGGCGGAAAATTTCTGAAAGTGATTTTATTAGATAGAATAACCAAAACTATTGATTTATACGGTTTTGGTCGTAAAACGATACGGCAATAATTATGGTCTTGGGCTCTCGTACTAAATGGCAAAAACGGAACCCTTACCCAAAACAATCTTACACAAAAGCGATCGTCGTGTTCATGTCACTGTTCGGAAAACCGGAAGGCGCCCTCTGTCAGGGCGACCACGCGTTCACGCGTTTGCACAAGAATACCTAATACTTATTTTTTTTTGTCCTGGGGAATCAGTAAAACTGTACCTACCTGAGTATAACCTGAGGGATATGACAGACATTCATGATTTGATGTGAACAATCTTTTTGCCACAATGCGGAATTAAAAGATTAGATTCGTTGAGGGGTAGGTACTTTCTATCTTGTAGGTAAGTAATTAGCTGTCCATGGTTAGGTAACGAAGGCACTCGGTGCCTGTACCTCCGCGCACATCCCGGCATAGATGGGGTCAGTGTCCCAGGGCCCGCGCTCGGGCAGCGGCAGCGCGCGGCGCCGCAGCTCGGCCACGAGCTCGCTCACGTCCATGATGGGGATGGGGTCGAGCCCGCGTGCCAGCCCCGCCAGGTACTCCACGTAGTGCGCCCTGCAAGTACAGCCGTGGTCAACACACCTCGACGAGGCCCCGCTTGTAGAGGCCTTCTAGCGTGCCGTAGGGCCGAGGCGGCGGCCGTAGAGCGGCGCGCTTCACCAGCGTCTCGAGGTCGTCCACCCCCAGGATCGGAAGCGGGTCGATGCTGCAACGACGAACCAACCGACTCAGGTATTCCAGGTAATGGTTCCTGCAAGCACATGCCTCACTCACCGCCTCGCTCGCCTCGACCGACATAGCGACGTTGAAATCACCTTAGCTCAGCCTAGGTGTCTGTTAACATCATCATTCAGCCGAAAGACGTCCACTGTTTGACATAGGCCTTCCATCGTCACATGTGTCTGCAACGATGGCTTAATTAAAACGTCAACCTTGAGGTTTTGGTTTGCGATTAGCAAGTTTTGATTTAAACCTAGTAACTTAGTTACATAAAGGTACGTAATTCAGATAATTCATTGATTATTATCACGAAGTAGGTAAGATGGACAAACCTACATCTACAAGGGGTCATCTGCGGTTCCCCGAACATAAATGTATGGAACAACTGATTTTATTTTCGTGATTTCAGGGTTAGTTACCTAAAGAACCTACATTTTTTATTGCAAATAGATATAAAAGGAAACAAAAGTACCTACGTACCTAAAAGTTATTCATATTGATGAGTACAATAAATTACGCCCTAAGAGTTTTTCCGTTATTTCAATTAGTACACCTTCAGTAGCGGAGTCGGTATAAAATGTTCAATCAATGAATCTACAATATTTTTTTTCCCAACTATGTTAGCGTCGGCTTCCAGTATATCAATGTTACATACAAATAATGTTATCTACACTGTACATAGGTAGTCGCTCCATAAACCGATAGGTAGTCGCTCCATAAAAAATACAAGTAGTATTCAGCTGCATCCGGTAAATGTGTGATAGGTCAGTCACGAGCATAATTAAATTACTACGAAAAGCTCGGCAATAATAAGTGATTTCTTGATTCATCCATTATTAATATCTTTCGTCAAGATGACGGCAAATATATGTGATCATTTGTGGAAGGCATTACAAGTCGCAGCACAAATATGTGACATCGAAGGAATATTATAGCTATCTGACGACCAAACGACGTCAAAATGTAGGATCCTGCATCGGTTTCAAAAATATGTGTCAACTACCTGCCTAAGTGCCTACTCAGATAAATTCAGAAGAATGTGATAAGTACCTCGTTGTGATCAAAAATATCTACCATTACTTACATAACAGCATAAAAATCTGACTGTAGAATGTATCAAGTTTTCTTTTAAAATGCAATCAGTGCAGACTGCAGCTCACATAGCAAAATAATGTGACATCCCACTGGCAGCATAATCAATGACTTGCCGTCATTGAGATAGGTTTATATGTCAATGCTTGCCGTACCTACCTACAAAATTAGCGTGTATACCTACAAAAATTGGGCACTTAAGATGGCCGCCTTTCGTAGGGTTGTAACCTCTGTAACTGCGACTGCATGCAAGAGAGAGAGCAAGCAATCGTTTGACAGCACATCTACTTGTATGCCGAATTTAGTACTACGTCGACTTTCGTTGTGCCGCAGCCGGTGTATGCAGAATAAGAGGTGACACATATTTTTTTAAGCCGATACAGCATTCTATATTTTGGCATCGCTTGTCTCGTCAGATAGTTTTGGTGTTCCTGAGATGACACGTTTTGACTTGTGCTGCCACTTGTAGATGCCTTCCACAAATGATCACATAGGTACCTAATTATGTTTGCCGCTTTCAAGTCTCCATTAAACTAATGTTGGTTTCGTGAAACTCAATGTATGACAGAAATTGTTTCATTAATTTACTTGGATCAGATAAAGGTGAATTTTAACATAATTATACACGGTAATTCTATAACTCATAAGGCCGGTCCGCTGCGCCTTGTTCCCTTGTTATAAAAACACCTAACATCATTAAAGCCGGGTCTGCTGCGCCCATAGTTGCGTGTTTCAAACATGTTTCAAACACGATCTGTATGATTTTGATATAGGCCACGCCCCCAAATCGTGTTTGAAACACGCAATTATGGGTGCAGCAGACCCGACTTAACTAACCGATTTGGGGGCGCCAATTCGCCAAATCGGTTCGCTCACGATGTTAGGTGTTTTTTTATCACGAAAACATGGTCCGCTGTAGATTCAGCGATTTGTAGTTAAGTGAATGTAAACACACGCCAGTATTTGTACCAAAAACAAGATTGATGTGTACTGCTGATTTTTTCAATAAACAATTAATGACATTTAAGTAGGTAGTATGTACCTAATGGGTCGCCAAATAATTCCCATTTATTAGCCGGTATTGTCCCACTGCTGAGCAAAGGCTTCCCTACTCTTCCACCTCTGCAAAATATTAATTAATTTATTTATTGAAATTTTATGATCAATTAAAAAATTAAGTAGGTACTGTAAAATTCAATATCTGCAACGATACTTTGCAAACCCGTTATGTAGGTAGGTTCGTTTCTACTTATTACCAAGGCTGGGTATACCTACCTAGTCCCATTATACGTTATACTCACTTGCAGAGCCCTGCGTAATTGTTGGGTGCTTCAGTGCCACACGTGCCGTCTACGAGCCCTGTCGGTGTTTCACGTTGCAACTGCACGGGGCATCGCCCTGCACTGCCTTCCGCTGCGTTTATTTCAAATGAGACGTTGTTCATCTAAAAAAAAAAAGTACGTATGTGGCGTACAACGAATCTGTGAAAACTTGTCAGTCTCAATTCGACTGTTAGGTTTGTATGTTTGTTATGAATTGATTTTGATGATTCTTTTTTGACTGGTACGTCATACTTCAGAGGTGGTCCCATAAAAATTAAATCGAAATTGATTCAGCGCTTTTTTATGTTTGTTACCATCAGTATTCCGTCGTATATAAACTGATTTGGAAAATATATATTTTATTCGAAAGGATATACCTCCAGATTGGTTCCATTTTTATCAAAATCCAGATCTGATGGTAAAATCCATGAGCAATTAAGGGAACTCCTTAAATATTATAGATATACATACCTATAGCGTTTGTATTTTCATCAACATGTCAGACTCAGAAAGTATCATTTGGTGAAGTGGAACTGATGAAGAAGAACACAGAAGGCCACCAGAACTCTAGCTAGTTAAGAGACTGCCGAATAGGTATGAAGAATAATATAAAATATAAATAAATGC
The DNA here is from genome assembly GCA_948098905.1 of Tiliacea aurago. NCBI lineage: Eukaryota > Metazoa > Arthropoda > Insecta > Lepidoptera > Noctuidae > Tiliacea > Tiliacea aurago. Next base: position 19,447,491 of record OX402581.1, on the reverse strand, counting down.
TTCTGATCAAAATGTTACCATCAAACTGATCTGATGATGAAGCCGTAGGTAGGCCGTATTTATACGGATACGGAACTCCGTAATAAAACAATGTATCGTAGCGTAGCCGAGTTTGGGGTTATTGGAATTGTCATGAGATGCACTCTGACTATAAATGATTTCAAAATAAGGATGATGGTGATGTTCTTCAGAAAGGTCTGGTGCGTAGTACTCGCAACCGGCGTGCGTGTATGACCAGATGTATGAACGTAGGCGAAGCAAAGGAGTATGTAAGGAGCGTAGCAGGTGGCGTTCTATAGTTTCTGCCTACCCCCATGGGAAGAAGGCGTAAGTTTATGTATATTCAAAATAAGGAGGAGGTTCTCAATTTGTCTATACATACACATTCTTAATTATTATATAAGTATTCGGGCATAAACTATTTGTTTATGAACCGATTTTTATAATTCTTTCTTTCTTTACGACTTTGTTGGCGTCATTAATATGTATACCCATGCCAAATTACAGCTTTCTAGTACTAGTCATCTCCGACCTAAGCCGGGGACAGACGGACGGACGGACAGACAGACAGACAGACGGACATGGCGAAGCTATAAGGGTTCCTTGTTGACTACGGAACCCTAAAAACGGTCAAGAGCGAGTCGGACTCGCGCACCGAGGGTTCCGTACGTATATAAGATGTTGAAGATTTCTGAAAAACTGTGCTATTTAGAGACATCGTTTTATTTTTCCTGTATCTAATCTTTACACACACTTCTATCACATAGAATAATTTCAGGCAATGTTTCCACTGTAAGGCTTATTCGTTTTTAGGGTTCCGTACCTCAAAAGGAAAAAAACGGAACCCATAAAGGATCACTTAATTGTCCGTCTGTCTGCCTGTCTGTCACTATGTCAATACCCGTTTTCTCAGGAACACGTGGAGGTATTAAGTTGAAATTAAAAAATACGTACATCTACGGTCCCTTGACTCTAAAAAAGCTCTAAAAAATCAAGAATCTAAGTCAACGCTATAAAAAAATACGGCGATTTATGCGACATATTTTGATACTCGCAAGTAAATCAAAACCTATTGGGTACTTCCCGTTGACCTAGAATCTTGAAATTTGGCAAGGAGCAAGGTCTCACAGTACAAGTAAAGGAAAAAGTGCGAAAATCGTTAGTTAGTAGTTTTATCGCATAAAAAAAAATTGTTTATCGATTACAAACTTACATTTTCAGTTGGAAAATTGACCGTGGCGTATATCAATGTATGGGAGAACATGTTTTTCAACTACAATGTTAAGTTTGTTTTTGGGATAAATAATTTATCCCAAAAACAAACTTCATCCCAGCTACGGAACCCTTCATTGTGCGTGGTCCGACACGCACTCGGCCGGTTTTTTTTTAATTCTGATATCTGCAGTATTTTCAGTAGTTTACAAAATGTCTCTTAGTTCAGTGTGCCTTTTGGCAAAGACCAACAAGTACCTACCTGAAGTAAAGTCTGCAACTCATGCGGTTCTTTGTCTCTTAAATAAAACAGACAGTTTCGGGGGTGATGCGCATGTAGTCCCAACTTTGCGCAGTATTCACTCAGCCCACACCGTGCGCCCATTGTGAACGTCTTTCCGCAGCCATAGCAGAACTCGTATTTGCATTGAGTGCATGTGAAATGCATGCAGCCTCCCCTGAAATTAATTTAATTTTCAAATATACAGGGTTATTTTTAAAACCATGAAATCACGAAAAAAAATCAGCTGTTCCCTACATTTTAACGAATTATTCGAACATAAATGTAGGGAACAGCTGGTTTTTTTTTGCGATTTCAGTTTTCGTCCCACAGTAAAAGTTCTTCATAATGATGATGAGTATAATGACCCCTTAAGAGGTTATTGACGTTTTAAAAATAACCCTGTAGTTAATAAACTATCGGCTGTCGCTGAAAACCAGGGGGCTCTGTCTTGCGTAGGGACGCAGCATTATGCTGTGCGATGGCCGTTTTGCGTGGATGTGATGCCACCATTGCATACCATTTTCCTCCAACTTGTTCTTTCGTACTTGTTTTTGCATTATTTTTACCGCAAATTAACGTATTTTCTTTCTTTTCACTATCTACTCGCAAAATGGGTAATATTTTAAGAAGCTCAAATTGAAAAAGAAAAATTAATTTATCAGTACCTGGAGAGGGAGTACTTAAAATGACACCGTGGACACTCGAGTCCATTGTCTCGTAAATGTTGCTGTATTGCAGTGACCGACCGCTCAGGGTCGTTGTCCTCTAGCCACGCAGTATATTGTTCACAATTCAGTCCTTCGTGATTAGTATTCCACTGAAAAAGTATATGAATATACAGTATAGTTGTTACAGGTAGTTTTTAATAAAATCACAGGTTGTAAAAACGATGAAAACGGATTTTATGAAGCTTACCGGTTTCCTACATGAAGCGCAACTTATAGATCGACATTCCGGGCAGCGTATTTTCTTTTGTTTCGGATGAACAAAAAATCCTGAAGAACATTCCATACACCACCTGAAGTTTGGATCTCGAGCTAAGGTTCGGTCTCGTAACTGTCAACAAGTAAAATTTTTATTATCATTTCCTTCCAAGTCTAAGCTTACATATGTACCTAGACCTATAGGTCCACCTTAAACTTCCTTAGACTCCACATTTGTCCATCTGATGCCTAAAAACAAAGTGGAAAGTAGTACAACAGGACCAATGCATGCCGCACATTGAACTCAGTCTTCAATTAGAGAGAAAGCCCGTCTTTACCTTCTGCGTTTATTGTTAAATACCTACTCTGTTTGCATTTGTAATGGTCAGCGTTCGGGGTATTTAAGAAATCACTGAGAACTTCGTATGCCGCATTCATTCAACGCTCAACGCCGCGCGCCGAGCGTAGAAAATCTAATAGTTCGTGGTAAAAAAGCGCTCTCGGGCAAGCGAACAGATAAACAACTGTCCATTTTTGTTCCATTCGAGTGTTTTTTTTACGCGCGGGTTAGAAAAGTTTACGAGGCGAAGCGGAGGCACTCATAAGTGAGTCCATTAATGCTTGGTTGCGGCCAAGGCTTGTATAGTGCTTTTCTCAAATAATGCGCGGAAATTCAAACTAAGTAAATTATTTATAAACTCCAGATTCAATGACGAACAACCAATGATATTATATTAAAACAGATATGATATACACTCACAAAACAACCGAAAAAGTGTGCCGCGCAGCAGCGGCAGCACACCCCCACTTTTCATACATTTTACATTTCACTACACGTAAAAAACGTCCCAATTAGGACGTTTTCGAGTCTTCACAATTGCACGCTCACAACTTATCTGTTTAATCATTGCGAACTACGATAATTTTTCACGCGGTAAATTATGTTCATTTGTTTCTTTTTTACTTTAAACAGCTCTATTTGCAAGCCAGTTCTAAATGTAAATAATATCTTTGATAAGCTACCTCCTTGGTTGTCATGTGTAGACGTAAAAAGTTCGTTCTATTTTTAAATTATACGACAGATATGATCATAATTATGAGTTTTCATAGTCATTTATTCGGCCGCTAAACACGACAGATAGGGATTTTCATACTAAGATGACATTGCCGGCCGCCTGCTCGCATGTATTTGACCATTAGGTATCTTTGATAAGCTACCTCCTTGGTTGCCATGTGTAGACGTAAAAAGTTCGTTCCATTTTTAAATTATACGACAGATATGATCATAATTATGAGTTTTCATAGTCATTTATTCGGCCGCTGAACACGACAGATAGGGATTTTCATACTAAGATGACATTGCCGGCCGCCTGCTCGCATGTATTTGACCATTAGGTACCTACAGCATTTCGATTTATCTCGAAGAAGGTTGTCAAAATAATGCTCGAATTACCAAGAATGTTTGAGAAAATATTATAAAAGCAAAAAAACCGGCCAAGTGCGAGTCGGACTCACGCACGAAGGGTTCCGTACCATTATCTATAAAAGTGGCAAACAAATCACGTTTTTTGTATGGGATTAAATATTTGTTTTATTTTAATTTAATTATTTATTTTTAAAGTGATTAAATAACTAAATATTCTCTGAGTATTTCAAGGGTCTACCTGTTGCCGTTATCAATATAGAGCAAAAACGAGCAAAAAAATCACGTTTATTGTATGGGAGCCCCCTTAAATATTTATTTTATTCTGTTTTTTAGTATTTTTTGTGATAGCGGCAACAGAAATACATCATCTGTGAAAATTTCAACTGTCTAACTATCACGGTTCATGAGATACAGCCTGGTGACAGACGGACAGACGGACAGATAGACAGACAGTCAGACAGACAGACAGACCGACAGACAGACAGACAGACGGCGGAGCCTTAGTAATAGGGTTCCCGTTTTTTACCCTTTGGGTACGGAACCCTAAAAAAAGCAGGAAGCAGTACCTTTGTACTCAAAATTATAATTATGTCTTATCTCTGACTCTGTGTATTTTACTGTGAATGTGTATAAATAGTAAAAATTAGGTTTTGTCGACAGACAGCAATATATATTAGGTAGATAACTTTCTCTTCGTCCTACGAATTAATAAAAAAAAGAGGTTACTTTACTACACTAAGATATTGATTTCTATACCTAGGTACCATTTAAAATCTATACAAATCAATAAAATTTAAGTGTCTGTTTGTAATATCAAGTTTTAAATAACAGCTGTTGGTGTAATACCTACTACAACAAACTAAATGATTATGAAAGTATATACGGTACTTATTTATAACAAAAAAAAAAACAATTTTTAAAGTTTTTGTCTGTCTGTCTGTTCGTTCCGGCTAATCTCCAAAACGGCTGGACTCATTTTGACAGGACTTTCAGTAGTAGATAGCTGATGTTATAAGGAGTAACTTATTTTACATTTTAGAAAAAGCCACGGGGTTATCTGCCGGCAGCAGATAGTACCTACTTAATTGTAAAATAGTTAGGTACATAATTTACCTTTCTTTGAAACAACTCGTGCACTTCTATTTCAACCAGAGTTTTTAAAAGTATGTCCAAATGAGCAAAATATTCAAGCCAGGCATCTTCAGGTAGACTTTCCAATTCTGGTAGTTTACAATAGGGACATACGCAGTCAGCGATACTTCTCTCCGTTATTTGTACAGTGAAATAATGGTGTGCGCATTCCCGACAGCATCGATGAGTGCATCGCAACATTGACACCATCTGTAAAATAATCAAGTAAGCATTTTTATATGACTGAACTCCGATTAAGATTAAAATAGTATTTTACTTTCTCACCTCATGCTCCGGTAGTCGAGATGCACAGAGTTCGCAGTCTTGATATAAATAAGCTAGAGCAGACGATAGGTCAACACATTCAAGCGCAGCGAGCAGCGCAGCCGGCGGATCTGCTCCTTGGGTAATCAACTCTACTGCGAGCTGCGCTTGCTCCCATGTTTCTGTTGCACCCTCTGCGAGCAGCATTCGCGCTTGCCTCTAAAACATGATTTCTGTATCAATATTTTTAAAGGCTTCTACAGACCGGCACGACACGCGACGCGACACTTAGGCCCCGCGTATCGCGCGACGAGCGGTGCCTTTGTGTCGCGTCGCGAGTCGTGCCCGGATGTAGAAGCCTTAATGGTTTTTAATTAAGAGGAGGCTCCCTATTTTTATGTTAATTTGTAGAATATTCTGAAACAGTCACACATACAATCAAAATAAAACTTTAGTCTAGGATTTATTGGATCTTTTTCTTTCCATGTTTAAAGACAGTTAGGTACGTAATTGTAATATTTTCGCTTAATACATTTTTCATTCGAAAATCACGTCTTTTTTAAGGATAATAAAATTATAAAAACAAACAAGATTGTTCGGCTTTTATGTCTAAAATAAATATTCACAGCAGGAAAATACAGTTTTACCAGCCACCAGATATTTTTTCTCTAGATCTTTTATATATATTTTATAGATATTACTTTAGATAAAAACGAAATAAGAATTGAGACACGATCAAAGACCACACGCGATATTCAACTTTATTACTGATGTGTTTAGCACATAAGGCCTTCGCCATACTTGCTTCGCGCGTCGGAAAGCCAATACGTGTTTACTAATAACGGATCTTCCGCGTAGTGTGTCCGTTATTAGTCATTTTAAATATGCAAAATAAACATGTATTGGCGTTCCGACGCGGAAGATCCGCGACGGAATTTCCGCCAAGTGTGGCGAAGGCCTTATGTGCTAATGCCAATACATGTTTATTTTGCATATAAATGACTAATAACGGACACATTACGCAGAAGATCCGTTATTAGTCATTTATATGCAATAAATAACATGTATTGGCGTTCCGACGCAGAAGATCCGCGACGGAATTTCCGCCAAGTGTGGCCTAACGGAGTGGCGGGGAGCATGGGACGGAGCTTGCGTGGAAATTTGATTCAGACTGCCTGGTCTTAATATTAACTTGTGAGTATTATGTAACTGAACTTACCTCTGGTGAACCTTCTGGAAGACGGACTTTAGCCAAATCTATGATTTGACCAGACACCCTTCGGAGAGTAACAGGTGGAGGTGGCGATGGCGCCGAATTTATTGGTTCTTCAGTTGGCTTTATGATTAGTAACTGTGAATCTTCCGAATCACTATCGGTCCATTCGTCTTCTGTACGACAGGTTTCGCGGAAAAATGGCTTCTTTTCCTTCGGTGGCGTAGTTGTTTTAGGAGGCGAGAGCTGTTTTTCCTCTTTATGTTTTAAAGGTGGGGGAGGAGCTGGTTTTTTCTTATTCAACGTTGAAGTGGTTGCTTTTACCTCGGGCATCTCAGATGTTGTAGGGATAGGTTGGGAAGGAATTGCCTTGCTATTGAAAAGTCTAGTTTGTAATTGCTTTACATGACCACTTCGAATGTTACCAAAGTGAGATTTAGGAGGAGCAGGGGCAGGATATTGTTTAATTGATGTTCGACGTACTGGGACCTTTGAAACAATTAGTTTTGGGGAATTATCATTCTTTGACTTGGAATTATTATTAGGTATGATTCTTATCAGTTTAGGTATGTTAGACTTATTGGCAATAGAGTTTCTAATACTGCTGTTATCACTTGGCGAAACAACTGAAAACTGATCAGCTATGTTTTTTTTATCATTATTGGAACTATCTGCTTGTTCTGAATCTGAAGGGATCTCTCCTACAGAGTTATCATTGCTTCTGATGTTTTCTTCAATTTTTAATATTACTAGTGGAGCGTTTTGACTATCGGCTGGAAGTGGTTGTTGAGGTTCTTCAACAAGTAATATTTGCTTAGAATCGTTATCTGAATAATCACTTTCATCAAGTTCTCCTTGATCTAAACCTGGTTGTGTATTTATGTTTATTGTAACAGATTCAGGTGTTACGTCTTCTTGTGATTCAATATCGTTAGCACTAATAGAATTATCGTTCTGTTTTTGCTCTACGGTTTCTAGTATAGCATTCAAAATAGGGTGTATATTTTCAGAAAACACTAATTTAGTGGGCGACACAGTTTTCATTGCGGATAAAATTATTGCCTCTCTTGCAAATAATTCGAGATTTTTAGGAGTGAAATTGTCTTCTGCGTTATTTTTTACTATTGGTTCATTATTAACAACTCTTATTCGATCAACATCGACATTATTTTGAGTATTAAGCTCTTCATAAATTTCTTCAAAACTGTTAACGCTTCTAAACACATTGTTATTCACATCTTCTTTTCTTGAGGACCTTAAAACATCTTGTGTCTCTGGTTTGTTTACTTCCACTGTAAAAGTATGTTCTTCTTGTAATGTACGTGCTATAGAATCGAGCATTTCAATGTTTGCGTGTTTGAAATCTTCTAACTGATTTTCTACATGGTCTAAAGCTTCTTCAAAATTCTCATTTTCCTCTGAACTTGTAGTATACTGTAACACCTGCGGTTTTTCAGATGGATCCTCATCTTCTGAACTTGTAACTTCCTTTTCATCTGATGTAAGGTTGTCCGTTCTTTCTTCAGTGTCGCTATAGCTCGACTCTTGTTCATCATTTGTTTCATCACTGCTAGATTCAGCTTCACTTTGTGATACAGTTCTGCCATCAATGGAATTTATATCAGAATTAATTTCTTCTTTCATCTGTTGTATAAGTCTTTGCGTGTTATCCACAATATCTGTTAGATTATTGGATTTTTCTTCTATTTGTCTGTGATTTCTACTGTCTGAAATATTTTCTTCAGATTTATTCAAATTTTTAGGAAGATGGTTACCATTACTTTTTAAATTACTTTCATTAAAATGATTTTGATCTTCTAAATTTAAAACGAGGCTGTCAGTTTGTGTGTTTATTGGTTGACCGCGTTTATTGCTCGAATCAACTTTATCTTTATAATAATAATTATCTGTTTGTTCATTTTCAAGAGGCATATTATTTACTTGTTTAACTTCAGGTGATTGTTCAATTTTAACGGTCTGACGATTTTCGTTTTGGTTTTGGGATTCTGGCTTATGATTATTAGATTTATTCGCTTTTATAATAAGCTTTTTCTTTGAGTCATTCTGCAAGGCTAATTGATTTTCATTTAAAATGCCAGTGTTGTTGTTTTTTTCATTAATATTAGGTAATGGACTTGACCTTGTTAAGGCATTGTAGGCATCTATGAAATCATTTTCAGATTGGATTAAATCAATCGGTTGTGTCTTTACATTAAGATTTGCGTCTGGTTCGAAAGAAGTATTGCCAGATAGCAGTCCTTGTAATAGCAAGTTTTCATCAATTGAAGGAACTCCGGCTTCTTGGAGAAGCATTTTTAATTTTTTTGCTACATCACCAGTTTTCTCAACAATTTTCCGGTTGGTGAATTTATTTTCTGAAACGTTAGCTTCTCTTTCGTAATCATTCACATTTATGTTTAGTGGTAAATACATCCAGTCGTCGTCTTGAAATCGTGGCGGTGTCGGTGCTTCAAATTCATCTGAACTATCTTCTGCTGAAATGTAAAGTGAAGGTTATGACGTGGTACGATGATGATGTGATCTTGTAATGCAACGAAATTTTTATTGGTTTGTTGTTCGTTTGAGATTACCGCGCATGCGGTGAGAGTGGCGGGATGAGGAGCGAGGAGGAGCTGCGTCGTCATCTGCACCAACAGGGGAGCCCCAAACATGCCCGCGTAGCCTTATTTCCTCTCCGACGCCCATAAGCTCCGTCTGAAAAGAAACTTTGTGCTTGAACTTGAACTCGGTGGTGGCTAAAGCGCATGCTGTCTCGCCCAAAGTCCTGTGAGATCGTGCTTCTCGATTAAGAAGCACGATTATTTATACCGAAAAACGTAATAAACAGACCTTTGGGTGTGGGGTTAACGTTAACGTTCGGGTTATTGTGATAAAACTACTGAATGCAGAATGTATTCATTCAAAATAAAGTTATTTGAACTCTTGAATAAATAAACTTAAGTACATACTTTTGACTTATGATGTCAACAGTGGAGTCACGCCTCGCAAAGTGCGTATGAAGACAAAAGCGACCAAGTGCGAGTCAGACTCACACGATGGGTTCCGTCCCGCCGTACAGTATTTAATAAAACATTTTTTTTTAAAACAGAGGAAAACACGTTTCTTGTATGGGCACCCTCCCTTTATGTTTTTACTTTATTTTATTTGTATTATTTGTTGTTAGAGCGACCTTAGTAGTATTATACTCTGTGAAATTTCAAGTGTCTGCCTATTACGGTTCAAACTGACTAATCAACGAAACTGGTGAATTAAATACATTGACGAGTGAGGGAAACTGAGCAGAGTTGTATCGAGTCGGCGTATGGACTCGATACAACTCTGTGACAGACGGACGGATAGACGGACAGCGGAGCCTTAATAATAGGATCCCGTTGTCACTCTTTGGGTACAGAACCCTAAAATGGCCGACAAGCACTGCCTAAGGGTGCGTAGGTATTCGTAAATGTTATGAGTCAATGAAAATGTTTAGAATATATTTCTGGTATAAGTACCTGTCGTTTGTGTCTATCGACGCATTCTGTCACAGCGGGCCACATAGCTCCTCTATGTCTAGCAAGAGCGGCTCTTGCTTCCAACTCTGTGATGGCCGCGGTGGGCGCGAGTCGTGCGGCAGCAGCGCGCACACCGGCGCAGAGGCTTGGCCAGCGTTCTCGCAACCAAGCTAATGGTGATGCCGGACTTTGTGTTAGTGCTGCTTGCACTTCGGCGGCGCTAAAGCCCAGCCTTTCAGCTTCACCCATCAATTGAGCTAACTCCATTCCTCTTTCTGCTTCTCGCATAGCACCAGCTCCAGCTAGGGCTTCAAGTGAAATCGCCCGAGTGGACGGTCGTTCTGGAGATGCCGCCTGAGAAGAAAAATAATAATCGGGCGAGTTCATAATACTACGGTCTATGTATAACATGCTGTTCGTCATGTTATTGTTTAAGAACGAATTTGGATATATGGTATAAGATTTGTACCTCAGAGCCATAATACGTAGATCGGCGATTAGGGCGAGTACGACGTAAATCTAAATGTGATGCACGACGAGACAGCCGAGTGTGATTTTCTCCCCATTCACCTCCGGGGCTGCTATCACGTTCGCGCCACTCCCATCTGTTGGACCCACTTGGACCAGCTGTACGGACGCTTCGATCGCTTTCCTGTGGATGATATTTTAAACGTTTAGTTTTGTTAAGAAACTGGACTAAAAACTTTTGAATAGTTCACAAGCGACGGAAGGAATTATTCTGAGCGACTTACACGGGTATCACTGGACATTGAATGTCTGCTTTGAGATCTGTCTCTTCTTCCATCGTCTCGAAATCGTCTCCGCGGCCGTGATCGTGAAACGGATGGTGCGCGTTCGCGTTCCCATGCTTTGGAGTTCGGAACTTCATAAGTCTGCAAATGTTTAATTAAAGCGATAACATAGGTATGGTATACAGACGGAGTAATACCTACAGAAGTGTCGAAAAAAACGACTCCAAGATTATACATAATTGTACCAATTCAATTCTGAATTGAAATTAATCAAACTTTTGTAACTTATATTATTTTGCGTTTAACGTAAAAGCAAGTAGAAGTTTACGTTGCTGAAATTTAAAGTGTGATGAACACATGAGTGAATTCGCGATTCGCGAGTCTGACGTGTCTAAAATGCAAATGTGCATGTACGACGTAGTTTGCTTTGAGAGCTCAGCTTCCTCAGAAAAGCAGCTAAAACAGCACTAACAGTACTGAGCCGCTTTCTGCTGCTGCTGTTCTACACCCATAATTAGAGGAGTCACATATACAAAAGTGCACATGGCCTGTAAGGAGAAGATATCTGCTTCATAGTACTTTTTCCCATGATATATGGCCTAAATATAAAATTCTTATAATCTTATTCTGAGCATATTAGAATGATAGAGTGTGATACAACGAAGGCTCACCTGTGTAGAGATACTTTGAGGAGGTGGAGATGTACCGGTATTGGACACGTTAGTCTTATTGTTCATTATCGATGAGGAGTGCCGCTCAACAACGGCGTCTCGAGGTGGAGATGTCCCAGCGGACTTTTTTTGGACATTGGCCGATTGATTTTTCAGCGGTGCATTAACATCAGCATTGTCTCGAGGCGGTGAAGGTCCTACAGATATACTGTGCCGCTTTGGAATTTCACGCCGTGGCAGTTCTTTGCTGTCGCGAAAGGGGGAAACTCGCATTGTTTTATTAGTATCTCGTGACGGAGATATCTCTGTACTCATGTCCGATATAGTGTCATTTCGAACCTCTCGAGGTGGTGAAGGGCCAACGGCCATATCATGCCTTCTATGTAACATGTCGTTGTGATTATTGGTATTTGATTCTCTAGTCGGCGTAATGAGACGGTTTATTGTTTTCTTAGAAATATTTCCTTCTCGAGGAGGTGATGGCCCGCATCCAGTTGATTTGCGTTCTTTTTTAAAATTCTTTTTCGGTTTTTCGACCTCTGAAAATAATATAATTTTAACCAGTTCGAAGGATTGTTGTATAAATTATGTAGGAGAATTATTATTATTCTCTCTTGGAGTATCTACACTACAATACGGAGTGCGACTGTATCTACAAACAAACAAAGGTAAATAATAAATAAAATCAAATTAACCTCGTTCAAAACGGGGCTCCTCCGTAACACGTGCAGGGGACGGAGATTGTTTATGAGTGATTTTCAGTCTCTCAAAATTCTCACTAATATCCTTTGTAATTGGCTTAGGAACAGTTACGGGTGTACGGCAGCAGATGGCACACACTCGAACTCCAGCCTCGTTCACAAAGGTGCAGTGTTCGCACTGCCATGTCGAGCTCGGTGGTGGAGGGGCAGGTCCAAGAGAATCTTCCTCTTTTTCTTGTGGTTTTCTAGGAGGACTATGATCACTTTCGCTTTCGCTCTCCGAATCAGCATCACTTGATGGAAGTGGCGGCGGTGATGGAGTGCGGTGCTTCATTCGCCTAGACGTACGGGATCGCACGCTCATAGCCGGAGACGCTGCCCGTGAACCAGCACGCGATCCAGCACGAGAAACTGTACGACTTTCAGCTGAAAATACAATTTCAATGTCTTACTAATTCATAGGTCGTAGTAGTTACTTAACTGTTTTGTTAGTAATTATATTATTAAATAAAATACATAGTGCTTACCTCTCCTGTAAGGTTGTGGTGTTTGTGGTGGATGCATATGTGGATGAGATTGCATGTGAGTGGGGTGTCCAGGCGTACAGCACGTGGGTGCCCATCCTGGATTTGTATTGGCCCAGGGGTGGTCGAGGCTGGCGCAGCTGCCGTAGCGCCATGGCATTGGGGCGCAGTGCGCACATCCGGGGCAACCAGTGGCTGCGCCACCGCTTAGTTCGAGTACCGACGCACCTCGACGCATAGGTCGGCCCCAACCTTGCATCGTGGGAGCCATATTGTCAGAATTTTCCCATTGTTCGGCTGGTACAGCCTAAAAATAAATGAGCGTGTAATCTTGAGTTTGTTTACAAGTTATAAAAATATTGATATAAATATAAACTCAGATTTACCATGTTGGGATGTAGTCCAAAACCGTGTAGTGTTCCCCGATTCCAAGCTGCATTCATGTGCGACAGAGTATTAGACTGTCCCTGGGCAGGTACATGCTGAGCCGGGGTAACATGCATGTTTGTTGGTAGAAATGGCATACTGCCGAGGCGGTTTGGTGTGGGTGTCGTAGTCATTTTAGTTTGAAGATGTAGGGGCATCTGTTGATGCATGCCGTGCTGGGCGCGTTGAGGTGGTATATGATTGCCGGCTGGCAGAGTAGGGCTCTGGCCATGTGTGCCCATCATCATAGCCACATGATGCGGTGAGCTGAGAGTAGCTCGTCGTTGGTCCATTAGGGGTGGTTTGGGACTAGCGCTCATTCTGTCGCCGCTCATCTATAACACGACAATTTTGAGTATTAAAAATACTGTTTAGAATACCTACACAAGCCTACACGACAAGTAACGCCATACCTTATGTTTTCGTGGCGGCGGCACAGGTGGCGCTGCTTTTGGCGGAAGTGGCGGCCGTTCTTCGCGTAACTGAGATGGGGATAATGCCTGGAACATGAAAATTCATCATCATCATTTCAGCCGAGAGACGTCCACTGCTGGACATAGGCCTCCCCCAAAGGGGCTTTGCCATAATCGCCACGCTTGACAGCCGGTATCGCAGTATGGTGTTAAAATACATAGAGAACGCGGCTGCCCATTCTCTAGTAGGTCCCTTAGTCGCCTTTTAGGACACCCACGGGAAGAAATAGGATGATACTATTATTTACGTCCGGCACCACACGGTACGCGAAAATTATTAACCATGGCTTGTCAAAGTATATCGTCTCTCGTCATCGATACAATGTGAACATGCGGATCGTTATAGGTAAGATGGAATTGTTTGAGGTCCGGAACGTCAGCAGTAGATACACGTCTTCCAGCTGATCTGAATTTTTATAAGAATTATTTCTGACCTGCCGTTGATGGTGTCTGCGTTTGGGGTGTCGGTGGTACATGTCGTCGCAGGAGGCGCACAGCGCTCGCCGGCCGCACTCGGCACACCGCACGTGTGCGCCGCCTCCTCCGCAAAGCCCGCATGATGCGCCTGCGTCGACCGGGTGACCTAGGAGCAACCATTACACTCTTAACTCTAGTAGCAGCAGGTTGCGATTTTGTACAATGTGCCGTGCAGTTACCAACAGTCGCCTAGTTTATTTATTTATTGAGCAAGGCACACCAACGACATATTTACATTTGGTTGTTGTGAATTGCAGGACAGATGACTAGGTATGGTAGCGGAGCCCCTGTACACTGAAGCACAGCTTTTGTAAGGAGAATATCGGGGATACAATCGAGTAGGTATCTTTTCTCAACCACAGAGAGAACCGATTTCATAATAAATTATGATGAAACTTGTTGATTGTGAGTGTCATGGTGTCAATCTTAAGTGAGTAAAGGAGTGTTTGTCTTCGAAAATCATATTTCAAAAGAGAGCTTACAAAAATGTAACCAATCTAAAGCCATAAAAATACCGTCATTATCGTCCTATTTCGATAAATACCAAAACAGGCCAAAGCATACAGACAGGTACATTTGCCAACCTACAACACACCCGCTGATAAAAACCTGTTAGAATTTCCTCTGGATAATCTAATGTTAATTACAATTAAATTAAGTACACTGTACTCAATACTTAATTCTTTATTGCATTCCATATATATAACATAAGTATAACAAAGTAGAAGATTAATATGGACCCTGTCCAACACAGCAGAATTAGGAGAGAGGATGAGGGCTGTGTGAAGTACCTGTAGGTACCTATATATTACACAAAAACCAAAAATGTATTTATCAGTTTCGATCGAACACGAGCACACACATTTACGCTGTAGAAGCCTTCAGATAATTAAAAACTGGTAGGGTTCCGTTCCGATTATGTTTGTTTGTAATTTGTAATGTATTTGAAATTAACATAACATCGCGCCAGTCTTCCCCAAAGGGGCTGAAGTGTACTTATACCTATAAGACACCCACATATCGCCATATGAAATAGGGGGCGTGCCTATTGTCATCAACCGGGCTCGAACCCAGACTTGATGAGGGTTGCGATCTACCAGGGTTGCGAGTTTGTCCGAAAGGGATATCGTGGCCCTGGCACACAAGCAAATAAAGGAACACGGGTGGGTTTTAGTCAGTAAAAGTCAGACACGTCCTCCCGCTCCGCCCAAAGCGGGACAAGTTACTTGATAATTTCCCACCCAAAAAAAAAAGACTTGATGTTGAGTGGAGTCGAATAATTTTTGAGGCAATGAGCAATGACTTTGAATAGGGACGGAGTTTTACAGAATCACTATTGCTGCTCCGGTCCCAAGGCAAGGCGTTCCCATAGTTTTAACAAAACTTTAGATTTTACAAACCTGTTGGAGGTCGCGGCGGCGGCGGTGGTGGCGGCTGTATCTTAGCATTGACGTATTGATCACTTGGGAACTCCACGACCTCATAGTCAGGCTCAGGCCTGGCGAGAGGTGCGCGGTGCATCGATGGCGTGGCGGGGCGCAGCGCGGTCGCACGCACGCCTGCCGGCGCCGGCGCCCGCCCGATGTGCGCGAGGTGCGCCGGCGTCGGCGACGTCACGCTGCGCGAATCTCGACCGCGACCCTTCAGCATCTCTGTAAATGCAGGGTATAGATGTACCCTATCTACGGCAGCAGGCTTAGCATGATGATTTCTATTTCTACTTTACTGTAGAATTGAAATCGCTTGTCTACCGAAAATGTTCTACTGTCTACACGGAATCGTCATTTTTGTCTACTTTTCCGTCGACAAAACGCTTCTCTACGGTTTTCGTGCTAAGCCTGCTGGTTTAGCAGGTACACAGCGCTAGGTGTGACTGGTTTAAACGAAAAAATAATAGAATAGAATAGTCTTTATTATGTACACCATAAAAGTGAATATGTGTTTATGTTTTACCTTATTGTAGTTTATTTCGTTTCTTCGTATGGAATTGACTAAATTAATGGATGGAGCTCTAGGTTCTCACTGCATTGTAAGCGTTGATTAGAAGCCAATGCAGTTACTGCTATTAATGAGGTACTTATACGTAGTTTGCGGCAAAAATAGTATTTTAGCTTTACAAAACGTTTACAGTGCAACATACCTACCACTTATATAAATTTTCTTGGCTAGCTACACCAAATATTTGTTCCAGTAACCGCTTAAACTATACAACGATTTCTTACAATATTAAAGTGATATTTAGGAATTAAGTTTATGATATTATAATGCCGATATTATTAACATTTGCAAACGGCAGCTGTGACCGGGATAGAGCGGGCGTTGCCGCGTCGTCGACGCCTTGCCGACCTATATTCTGCCACTCATATCCCAAAATATCGAAAGTGTGTTCACTATATGTAAATAACAATTAGTAAGTGTATATTTGTGAACATTATCCTGGTATTGTCTTCATATAAGAGCTCACCGTTCTAATAACATCCGTGTATAGATAACTTTTGCATCTTACCTCACCCGTTGTCTTGCTTTAATATATTAAACAGAGTTTGATGCAACAACACTTTAATTATTCACTAAATTAGGTTCCACAATTCATTTTTTTTACAATTATGCAACTGCGCACTGTTCCTCATCACTACACTCGCGGCGGCTGGTCGGCAGGTCGGCGGCGGCTCCACGCTACACTTTCCTCGCGGCTCGAGTGGCCGGTGGCTGCTAATCGTGCTCCCTATGCGGACGAAATTGACAGCGGGAAGACGCGTGTGCCGCCGCCTCTATTTCTGTCCGCGGCCGCGTTGCCCCGATTCTACTAAAATTACGACGCGCTGCTATTTCCGCACTCATCCCAATGCCCCCTCTAGCCGGAGTCAAATACCTTGCGAAATTGTTTCTCAATATTTAACTCTTATGTATGTTGATTAAAGAAGTCTTTAGGATTGGTCGGTAAATATTATCTATAGTTCAATAATCTGGTGATGTTGGTTGTGTCATATGGTAGGTATCCACATAATTATTTGTCCTATTGCAGGGCACCTCCCCTCGCTACATGACCCTGTATTTTGTTAATACTTGCTTGCGTTACAGCTACGTTTTGTTAAAATACTGATAGCTTATACAACGTGTAACGGTAATGCGCAAAACCTCTTAAGTGGTCATTGTACTCATCATTATGAACAACTTTTAATATGGTACCAATCCTAAACACGCAAAAAAAAAATCATGTGTTCGACGAGTTATGAGAACATAAATGTAGGGAACAGCAGATTCTTTTTTCGCGATTTCAGGTTTGGTCCCGTAGTAAAAGTTGTTCATAATGATGAGTACAGTGACCCCTTAAGAGGTTTTGAGCATTTAACGTTACACGTTGTATAATGTATTTTGAATAAATAAATTATGCAGGTCCCCGGCCTATTATTAGCGAAACAAAACAACTGTTCCCTACAATTTGACGAGTTATGAGAACAAATGAATGTAGGGAACAGCTGATTTTTTTTTCGCGATTTTAGTGTTGGTCCCATAGTAAAAGTTGTTCATAATGATGAGTACAATGACCCCTTAAGAGGTTGTGCGTTAATTCTGGGACATGTTGTATATACATACAAATTCAAGGAAAAGACATAATTGAGATGACTACGCTCTCGCTCTCTCTAAGTTTGTTTGTTTGTTACGTTTTCAAGCTAAAACGGCCGAACAGATTTGGTTGAAATTTGGAAGATGGGTAGAACATGACCTGGATTAGGACATAAAATACTTGTATCATCATCATTATTCATAATTTCAGCCGATAGACGTCCAGTGATGGACATAGGCCTCCCCCAAACTGATGGAAATAGGCCTACCCCAAACTGATGGACTTAGGCCTCCCCCAAACTGCTGGATATAGGCCTCCCCCAAACTGCTGGACATAGCCTCCTCCTGTATCATCGTAAGACATATTTTGCAACCATGTTCTATTTAGATTTTTGCAATCTAGTTTATACAGGATCTGTAACATAAATAACACACAACCTCTTAAGGGATCATTGTAATCATCATTACGAACAACTTTTACTATGGGATCAAACCAGAAATCGCGAAAAAGAAATGTACTGTTCAATACATTTATGTTCTCATAATTCGTCAAAGTAGGGAACAGCAGATTTTTTTTCGAGATATCCGGTTTGGTTTGTAAAAGTTGTATAAATAACATTATTTACTACATTATATGGTATAAATAACATTATATTTAGTATCCTTGAAAACATTCAACCATATAGCAATCAACAGACAGACAGCTGCAGCTGCCAGTTAGCAGCGAGAGTGGCGTCATCTGTAATTAGCTTTGCCTGTCCCTACCCATTGTTAGAGCGTTTTCAGATTATCCGATCCGATATCGATATCGGACACCGATACGTATCGGGGCAAGTAACATGTATGAAACATGACCTGTCTTTCACATTATCCGCTCCGATATCGGATATCGGATCCGACACCGATATGTTGACGGCACTATCGGACGTCCGTGGGCTGTCAGACGATAAAGTTTGTATGTGTACTATACGTGTATATAAATTTAAATTGTCTCTGTGTGCGCAGAGCCCGATGCGCGGCAGTCATTTTGCCCGTTTACTGTTTGGTTGTGATCAATTCATCATCCTAATCATCAACTTTCTAGGTGCGTTTTCTGGCTTGCTAAAAAGAGTATAAAATGGTCCCACTGAATATCTAGCTTCCACAATGTATCCAATACTGTCTGTGGACCGATTTTCTTTTGCGTCTCATATATAATACATACTTACAGTAAAACAAAAAAACAATTATGGTCTGCCATGATGACCTGCCCGCACTAAAGCTATCGAGCAAAGGCCGTATCGGAATGAGTTAGTCGGAAATATGTGAAAACAGCACATGGTGTATCTGGCTATCGGTTCTGATACCGATATCGGTGTGGATAATCTAAAAACGCTCTAAGTTGAGCACTAAACTCGTGTCGTGGCATGAATTATGGTGTTGATGCTAGGAGTTTATTGTTTATTCTAATGAGTTTCAAGGTTTCAAGTTTGTATGGCCCCCATTTGATCCAACCTCTGTGGTTTGAGCGTTCGAACTTATTTCAAATAATATCAAAAACCACCGTTTTTATGTAATCATTGTTGTGTCATTGTAATGTGTAGTTTGAATATTGCATTATGGAAATATTGCATAATTTTAAACAAAATGGTTATTTTACTTCGGAACTGTACCACTTACTTGCTAAAAAGAAGTTGGTTGATGCTGCAACAGAGGTACCTTACCATCGTATCTATAGGATGTAGATATACAGTGCCTACTCGTAAACTGAAAACTTCGATCAGACTTCGATTATCAAATACTGCAAATCACAACATATTACTTATTAGTACGCCCGTTTTCCACAAAGAGTTAGGCACAGGTTGACCTCTAGTACATTGGTGTATATCGCCAGTTATGTTTTTAAATCCCATGTAATATGGGGCGAGCCTACTGCGATGAGCGAGCAGACTCCGGGCTGCTACTGAGAAATCCTGATGGAAAAACCCAATAACATTTTGCCCAACCTGGGAATCAAACCCAGGACCTCCTGCTCAGTGGTAGCGCACGTATTGCTTCAAACCCTGTATTATTTCTCTAGATCATTATCTTCCTTGGCAGATTACTCCATCGGAATATGAGAGAGAATTGAAAATGTCTACGCAGCAGCGACTGCAGAATTTGAATAATATGGAAATAGACAACATTATAAGCATTGCCGGCAAGAAACCAAACAAGATTGTGCTATCTTTCACGCCCAAGCTACTTGTGTTTCAAAACTATAAGCCGAATGATAAAATAGTCGCTAAATTCTCAGTTAAAAATATAAGCAAGGTTACAAACTTGTTATTTTTGTGCTATTTTAGTTTAGAAAGATTCAATTCTGTTCTGTCTGGTAAATGTTTTTTTCAACAGAGTCCAACATACCTTAACATGGTATTCAAAGAGTCTTCCTACTTCTTCATCAAGCCTTGTGGAGGACAATTACTATCTAGATTAGCTCCAGGAATCAGCTTCACCTTCGCCATTACCTTTGCGCCTGTTCAGCTTGAGGATTATACGCACAGAGTAACGTTTTTTACTGACATGGACCAATACGTTGTACCATTGATTGGTAAGCTCCTGATTTTAGTTTTTTTTTTTTTTCTAAATAATTGCAAACACATAATATAAAACTTTTTTTAAAGCTATGGGGCCGAGACCAATTTTTGATTTTCCCGATAAACTAGAGATTCCAAAGATTCCTCTGAAAGTCGAAAACCATGTGTTGGTGACAATCCGCAACATTGGCCAGGTGCCTGCTGGCTTTACACTCAATTGTAAATGGTACGTCAACGTATATTATAATTATCAGTGAATTCCTGAATGCAATTAAATATACAAATACTTAATTTTTTGTTTGCAGCCCGTTTTCAGCGCAACCAAAGTCAGCTTATTTAAATAAAAGTCAAAAAATTGTTATCACTGTAGCGTTTAAAACGATGCATTTGGGTGATACGAACGGTTTTTTATATGCAACTTTTGAAACTGGTAATTAGACCTACTGCCTGCTAAAAAACCTTTGCGTTAATTGATGATTTTACTTTAAGGCGTCCCCCGCATTAGGCGTGCGACTACTAAGGTAGATCCGCAGTGGTAGCCCGAGATTTTCAATTTTCTTACGTTTATTGCAACGTGCACGTCACCTAAGTAGTCCGTGTGGTGCCGGACGTAAAGAATAGCACAATTTCTTCTCGTGGGTGCCGTAAAACGCGACTGAGGGACTTTTTAGAGAATGGGCAGCAGCGTTCTCTATGCATTTAAACACCATACTGATGTTATCAATTTATACTTTTCATTTTACCTTTTAGTTTTACAGATGTTATCAATTTATAATTATCAATTTAATTTATTCGATTTAAATTTTTTGTTTACATTTATTAATTAATATTGTTTTCATCATGTTAATAACCTTTATGAATTTACTTGGTTTAATTTTTGATTTATCAATCATTTATCAATTTTTATCATTTTAAATTTTGTCAAAGAATATTATTTTTTTTCAATTTTACCTTTTTACCAAATTAATCATTTTTAATCAGAATTTCTTAAATTTATTTTCATTTAAATGTAACTTTTTACCAAAATTACCAATTTTCTAGTGCGCTTATTACTAAGTAAGTTAGCTTATTTCTCTAATCCATTGTTTTATGCATGTGGTGTTTACCTATAAGTGACTGATGCACTGTTATTTTGATTTTTAAAAGTGTTATGTGATTGTATCAGTGTAATCAATATGTTGGTGAACCTAATATAAAAAAAATACTGCAATCCCCAACCCGCCTGCCAAGCGTAGCGATTTTTTTTTTGATTATGTCAACTCCCCCCTTTAGGGAGGCCTATGTCTAGCAGTGGACGTATTTTGGCTGAAATGATGATGATGGGGCCAGTGTCAGGTTGTATCTTGATCAAAATATGACTCGTGACTTTATCAAACATGTATTTACATAATTATAAATTATTATTAGAATCATTAAACCATCTCTCTTGTTCCATAAGAACAAATCTCATAAGGAAAAGTTCGTATGGAACAAATCTAACTTGCAAAATTGCAAAGTAAATAGCATAAAACGTAAGAAAATTTGAAACTACGGGGTTAACACAGCGGAGCCACTTTAAGAGGGATTCCATATTGAGACACGAAGCAATAAAATACGATCTCTATGGGCCTTATTACAAAACAAGACCCAAGACTCACACAAGACTCTTCAGACCCAAGTTTAAACCATAGAGCCATTATTGAATTTCGAACTTTATTCCGTCTACGGTAAAGTTCCTAATACAAAACTGACAACCACCGAACTAAGTATTCAGTTTTGTATAAAGAACGGTATTTCAATCAAAATTACGTCTTCATTACAAAAACTAGCTCCATGGTTTAAGCCATGTCAAAATATAAATCTTGTTTTGTAATAAGACGGTATTGGTTTAGGTAGTTAGATACTCCATTGGTTTAGGTAGTTAAATAAAGGTAAACAAATCGTAAAAAGGGTTTTTATAGATGACACTTTCTTGTTTAAAAACACGTTGTAACTTCCAAATTAAATGGATTTTCGATTTTTACGCTAGTTTCCTCTTTTATTAATGTATGGTATACTTTATCTTTTATTCTTAAACTACTCTTCGTTGATGTAACTGCTTGAGCACAATTTTTTAATTAGATTAATAATAATACTATAATATTTTGTAATCTGTCTATTGTAAAGAGCCCAAAAATACAGGTTCTCAAAACGTCCACGAATTATAACGTTGCTAAATTGAAGAGCATAACTGTGAAGTAGCATGACAACTGAAGTGACAGGTATTATATTTCACAGCTGTCTCGTCACGTGGTTTTTGTTTGTTTACCTTTATGTAACTACCTAAACCAACGGAATATAGAGAAATGTGGCCGCTTTTCTTTAGATCGTATTTTGTTGCTTCGTGTCTCAATATGAACCTTATTTAAGGTATTAGAAAATTCTAGACACACTTACCGAGGGTCCTTATTAGCCGTTATTCATAATTCATTCTCAGTCACGAGATAATACGTTTTTAAAGGAGTGGCGCTAGTGTACCATTGTACGCCCCCCTTAAGGGGGATGCGCTAAGGTAGCCCGCGAAATTCAATTTTTCCAACGTTTTTTGCAATTTGCAGGTCAGTTACAGGTTTTATGTTGATCTAATTATGATTCGCGGCCATAACCAATATGGCTTTACAGAATTATAATCATTCGAATCAGCATTACAACTCCCTAAGTTCAAAAAACCTGCAAATTGCAAAAAACCTAATAAAATTTGAATTTCGCGGGCTACCTTAGCGCATCGCCCTGAAAGCAACTTACATGTGTGATTATTATTGTCAGGAGAAAACTTTAGAATAACAATGTCAGGAAGTACGCACACTGTCAGCGTAGCACTGGAGAAACAAGTAGTGAGGTTCTTGGACACTTACAACACCATGTCGCGGCAGCAGACTTACCGAGTAATCAATCAGTCTGATCATGTACTCGCATACATGTGTATGAAGAACGAGTGCGTGTATTACGGTACGTATTATTTGAAGTAAGTGCTTTGAACTTTAATTTTCCAGACCACTTTTCGATTGGGTATTTTTAATGGGCCTGACTTTATAGTCCAAGAAAATTTGTCAAATGAGGGCAATTAGTATCTCGGAATGAGAGATAGTCGGCTATAAACTTGTATAAACCTTTATTTTGGCACCTCTATCTCGAAAATGGTTCAAGATATATATATATTTTTTTTTTTTTTTTATACGTTGCCCCACACTAGGAATTTCTCCTGTATTGTGGGTGCGTTAAACAAAAGTTGCAGAGAATTGAATCCTCTATAATATGTATAATAAATACAAATAGCATACACGTTTCTTAGGGGAAACGAGATATTTGCAATAAATGTGTAAAAAATCGTTTTTTAGACCTAAGACCTTGGAATATCTGTAGTCGCGGACACCCTACGATAAGTAGGTTTTGAGACAAGTTTTAGGGTGTCAAAATAAAGGTTTATACAAGTTTATAGCTGACTAACTCTCATTCGGAGGTGAAACCCCTAATATTCCTGGACTATTACTCAGATTTTGAAGAGAAAGTGAAGTTAGCCACGTTATTATACAATATAAAAGATATGGAATCTGCAAAGTCTATGAAGTTGGTGCAATACGATGTGTTGAGCAGCAACGAGCACGAACGAGTGTACACGCGGATCTTCTATGATGAAATCCAGGCGCTCGTGGCGGACGAATCGTTACATTACCAAAATACACACTTCTCAATAGAACCAATTGTGAGTGATAGATACCATTGAAGATACAAAAATCATGAGTGGATCTGTTTAAATACTTAATAAACTTTGTTCTACAGAAAGGACAACTATGGCCTAATAAAGCGACAGAATTGACAATAACGTTTTGTCCGAAACAAATAGGACAATTCCACACAACTGCTTACCTTGACATCGACGGGTTCGTGGACCGCGTGCCGCTGGAGCTGGTGGGCGTGGCGCTGCCGCCGTCCATCTGCCTCAACGTCGAGACGCTGGACATGGATCGCGTTTATATTAACAAGCCTTATCATTATGAGATCGTTGCAATCAATAAAGGTATTTGTAGACCTTAACTTCAAAGTTGTATTGCCGTGTAGTACCGGACGAAAGAATAGCACCATCCTATTTCTTCCCGTGGGTGTCGTAAAAGGCGACTAAGGGACTTACTAGAGAATGAGCAGCAGCGTTCTCTAGGAACTTTGACACCACGCTGCGATCACCAACCCGCCTGCCAAGCGTGGCGATTATGGCAAACCCCCCTCCCCTTGAGGGAGGCCTATGTCCAGCAGTGGACGCCTCTCAGCTGATGATGGTGATGATGAAGTTAATAGTTTATGAAAAAAAAACCATTTCTAATTTTAATTTATTTTAGGTCACATAAATGGGGTCATACTATATAAAGACTTACCTCCGTTGTTTGGTAGCATAATATCATGTACTCCAGAAAAGCACTGCTTAAAACCTGGAGATAAAGAAATTTTCGTAATCTCGTTCTGTAATTCCAATCAAGGACCGTATTTTGAAGAAATAAACTTTAGCATTGGCGACACGGATGTTGTTTTAAAGCTTTATTTGAAGTAAGTTTACTTACGTTTACTAAACTTGGTGCATTTCTGTGATTATTTGAATTAAAATATTATTTTTATTATTTCCAGAGGCGAAGTAATATATCCATCACTTACGTTTAGCATTCCGTGTTTAGATTTTGGAATGATTAGTTTAGGTAAGATCCGTAATGGTGCAATAACAAGGTAATACATATCATAAAAATAACAGCGCATGCTACAGAAGATTACAAAACAACATGACATTTCAGGGACAAATTTATACTTTCGTAACCGATGGTTTACAATCGCAGGATATTCCGTCGAATGCTACTACGTTCGTAGAGGGATGTAGACCATGCTACGAAAGTAACAATTTGTTTGTAGCAAGGTCTACAGCTTTTACGGGAGCGCGCTACGATCGTAGCAATGTAGCAAGATTTTATTATCATCGCTACGTTCGTAGAAAAGCATTTATAGACCTTGCTACGAACATTATGTAGCAGTTTTTTTTTGTAGCAAGGTCTACAGATTCTACAAGCGCGCGCTATGATCGTAGCGGAGTGCGTTACGATCGTAGCAAGGTCTACAGATTCTACGGCGCGCGCTACGATCGTAGCGGAGAGCGTTACGATCGTAGCAAGGTCTACAATTACTACAAGAGTGAGCTACGATCGTAGCGTGAACTCATTATTGTTCGGATTCCGTAGTCATCATGCCGTGTCCGTCTATCTGTCCGCGGCTTAGCTCAGAGAATATTAGTACTCCCGGCCCCCCGCGTTGTCCGTTCAACCAATTTAGACTTCGATTGCATTGGTGGCATGACAAAATATGCCAGCTGTAATAAACTAATAAACAGTTGGTATTGTAACCACGTTTTTGCTTTTAATGCCATCCTTATACCTACGGAATAGAAGTCAAAATCGGTTGAACGGACTGTAGAAAGGTTTATTTAAATTTCCAATCTTATTTCAAATGGAGTATAGAAGTGCGAGCGTAAACAATTGCTTTCTTTGCGCTTTAAGAACATACAAATATCAATAATTATGTTATTATTACGGACATATTGAACAGCAGAATATTTCTTCTGATGTAATGACGCATACGTTACATCTCAAGTTAGCTTTTTCTTCAATATCGACAAGATTTGTATAAAACTACTAAATAAATCTTAATATGTGTGTGGGAATAGGTGTTCCTAAAACTATGGAGTTGGATG
Source organism: Tiliacea aurago (assembly GCA_948098905.1). Taxonomy (NCBI): domain Eukaryota; kingdom Metazoa; phylum Arthropoda; class Insecta; order Lepidoptera; family Noctuidae; genus Tiliacea; species Tiliacea aurago. The sequence continues at coordinate 19,421,635 of OX402581.1, read as the reverse complement.
TTATCAATGAGTCGGTAGTGCATGTCAGCGGATCTTTAAAAATCTCGTCGGACGGCCCTGAAATCAGCAGCATAACACTAACCGACTATGCAGTCGCTGATTATCCTAAACCGGAAATACCTCAATGGCCAAGAGAGTTCAATATTGAACCTTGTAAAGTTGACATAGACCCCGAGTCGAGGATAGCAATCATGGTAATTCAACATTTGACGTTTTAAACACTTACCGCCTTATACAAAACAAGGTTTATATTTTCACATGGCTTAAACCATGGAACCAGTTTTTGTAATAAGAACGTAACAGTGATTGAAATACCGTTCTCTATACAAAACTGAAAATTTAGTTCGGTACTAAGTTGTCAGTTTTGTGTTTAGGAACTTTACCATATTCGGAATAAAGTTCGAAATTCAATAATGGCTCCATGTTTTAAACCTGGGTCTGAAGATAAACCTTGTTTTGTAATAAGGGGTTACTATGCATGTATGTTACTATGCCGGTGTAATAAGAGCTTTTAACTTTGTTATTGCTAATAACAAAGTTAAAAGCTCTTATTACACCGGAAAACACTGTTCAGGTCTTCATTGGTTTCCATGTTCACTATAGTGTCACAATTTTATCTGACCCGGTGGCTGAAAGTGGCAGCTAACGGAACTACAATTAATGTCACATGGTCTTTTGGGGGGGATGCGATAAGGTAGCCCGCGAAATTCAAATTTTATGGCTTTACAGAATTAGTGGGTAATCGACGTACGACTATACACAACTGACATCGCAAAAAAAAACAGCTGTTCCCTACATTTATGTTCGAATACACAGCTTGGACATGGACAGCTTTTTTCGCGATTTTAGGTTTGGTCCCATAGTAAAAGTTGTTCATAATGATGAGTACAATGACCCCTTAAGAGGTTATTGACGACTTAGAAATAACCCTGTATATGTACGCCTATACCGCGGCTTTAAAGAACGTCGGTTTTACTCGCGGCTCGTTGGTGCTGATCGACTAGCGAGTGAAACAGTAGTATCGTAGTCGAATTGAGGTTTTAAATTTAATTGAGGAGACGAGCCGAATAAAAAATGAAGCAAACATGACGAGCCGCGAGCCTGGCTCGTCAACTCACAAAACCGCGGTATTGCAATGATACACGCACCGGCGAGCTTTACCGACGAGCCATAAGACCGCGGTTTTACTCGTTCGTCGATCTGGGCCTTTAGAATCAGCAATACAACTAACTCGTAGAATCCTATAATCCTTATTGTATGACTATTTCATGAAATAGTCATACAATAAGGATTATAAAAACTTAGACCCCCTTATTACAAAACAAGGTTTATCTTCAGACCCAGGTTTAAAACATGGAGCCATAACTGAATTTCGAACTTTATTCCGACCATGGTAAAGTTCCTAAACACAAAACTGACAACTGAGTACCGAACTGAGTTTTCAGTTTTGTATAAAGAACGGTATTTCAATCACTGTTACAATACTTATTACAAAAACTGGCTCCATGGTTTAAGCCATGTCAAAATATAAATCTTGTTTTGTAATAAGGCGGAGAGAGTTTGCTAGCTGATTCTGATGATTATAATTCTGTAAAGCCATAATTGTTACGGCCGCGAATCATATTTAGATCAACATACAACCTGTTACTGACCTGAATATTACAAAAAACGTAAGATAATTTGAATTTCGTGGGCTAACCTGACGCTTTCACCCTAATAACGTATTCAGGGTGCTGATGGGGTTGCCTCGATACTGCAGCGCATCAGGGATGTTTGCTGAAACTAGCATTGATTGCTTCTACACTGTGATGCGGAAGCGGTGCGCATCCCTGGTTAGTAGGGTGCGGGGCAGCACCAACAGCATCCTGTCTATGGTAGCAAGCAGCATAGATTGTGAGCCACTGCTGCAAGGTATCGGCTGGGCCTGTCATCTTGCAGCAGTGATGTCACAAATTGTTACTTTGTTATTGTTTTACTAACATAGTTTGTAAGTATTTTGATACTCAGTCTTGTTGCTTGAATTAAATTTAAATTAAATTTATTTAATGTTTTGATTATCGCCCGTCGTGCAATTAATAATCGCGATACATTGTTTCTTACGTTCGTGTGTTAATACGGAACATTAGAATGTTGCTAGCAACACTGCTACATTCCATTCAGCATGCAACAACATTGTTTCCTGCAATACATAAACATGTTGCTGAAACATTGTTGCACAACATGATTTCCGCTTTGTATTCATGGTTTTATTTTTTGTAGGGTGGGAAATTATCAAATAACTTCTCTGGAGGGCTTGTCTGACTTATACTGACTAAAACCCACCCGTGTTCCTTCATTTGCCTGTGTGCCAGGGCCACGATATCCCTTTCGAACAAACCTGCAACCCTGGCAGGCATTGGCCCAAACGAACCCCGTCAGTTTGTGCTGGCATCTTCATGATGGTAAACATTTGTTTATAAACAAAGTTTAATCTACTGACAAATGCGTGCACTGACTGGACAGGTGGGCTCAATCTGTGTGATTCTTTCATCAAAAGATTATTTCAAGCACCAATCTACATGATCTCACCAAGATTATGTCTGGACTTTAAAAGAGACTGTGACCTCTGAGTTTGTTTCGGCCTTTCTTCTCGAGTAGTTAGATACGAAACGCCGACCTCATCTAGTTTTTTTTTTTTAAATTTAATATGATTGACGTGTAAAAGTGTTTGTACAAACCTACTTACAGAAATAAATCATTTATCATTTCATCAACATGTTGCTGACTTGCTGTCAAAATGTTGCTGGCAATACTGCGTGTTTCAGAGTTAATCATGGCATGTTGACAATTTCTCACTCGACGAGACAACATCTGTTTATCAACAATTGTTGACGTGTGTGGACGTGTTTGCAACCAGTGTATACATTAGATACAGAGAACACAACACCACTACTTCCTCGGGCAACAATTTCACGCAGACTGGCGTTTGGAAAAGACACATTGCCATAAACTTTGTTTCCTGCAACTTTGTCGTTGCTCATCAACGATGTTGATCAACTGTTGCTCAACAGAAGTTTACCATGAATACGGGGCTGCGGCTTAATTTTTCTTGATTCTTTGGATTTAAACATAGTACACCAAACTTGGCCTTCAATTTAACATAAAAATGCTTAATATCACAGGTCACTTTAACGGCGAACTTAATGAGAGCCAATCAAACCTCACTTGAACTGGAACTGGAGAAGTCCGATAGTCCTCCGATTGTCCTTCCCGTGATGTACAACGCCATGGTGCCTGAGATAGCGCCGGCGCCGGATATCAAACAACGAGCCTGTTTCTTAGACTTCTGTTATTATAGTGAAATAATTATTACCTCGAATGCTTTTCGGGGTTATTTCACATTGGAAGAATCAATGGTAAGCGAGAACGCAGTCGACCGCTTTTTCTCGGTCACCGGTTTTCGACCCACTTAAATTATTGCTATGACTTCTGTGTTGAACGGATTTTTTTTTGTGTGATTTATTAAAAAGAACCAGATTCTTAATTCATTAATTACAATCTAGCCTTTAAGACTCAGCTAGATAAGCAATTTTAATCTAACCTAATTTTTTACGTGATAATTATTTTAAAACATAGAATAGTGTTTATTGCACTTTACACAGGTCCGTTCCACTTTCTTAGGACTCTGATATTATAATAAAAACACTTTGTTCATGTGTTATGTGTGTCATTGTTACTATTATTTCTACACTTTTTACACTACACTAACCGAAATGGTTTTGTTCGTTTTAGTCTTCGCACTATACCTATTTGTGTTGTCTAACAGCTGAATTGCCTCGACGAATGTCAAATATTATGTATATCTTATTGTGTTCTATTCGCAGCGACCGTTTACTTCTTCTCCCTAGTAAAGTTTTTTAGGGCTTAATTTTGGTAAATTAAACCCTTAATTATGATAAAACAAAAACTTACATCTGTCGGGTATCTGTTGTGTCTGTCTGTTGTATCTGTCTTGTATCTTACGAGTATATCTGTCGAAGTATCCAGTAGTACCTATTCGAAAATTGTTCTTCGAATAGGTACTACTGGACACTTCAACAGATATGTTGGTAGGTAGGAACTTTAAAATATAACTTTTTTTGAAATAACAGGCTATTAAATAACAGGCCATAAAACAGGCTGCTCTAACTTAAAATATCTCAGATCGATCAGTATGGACTATAGATCAGTAACGCTTTGAGTATATGATAAGAAGGCCTACCATAATATTTTAGTGGGAAGTCCGGTCGGGCCAGCGAAGCCAGAGTATTTTTTTTTTTTGTATTGTATTCAAACATCGGCTGTAGAAATTGGGAAAACTGGCATAGTAGTAAATAAAACTACTGTAGATGTAGAGACTGTTGAGTGTACAGGAGAGGAGAGTAGCTCTCCAGTCTTAGAGAAATAAAGATGGATATTGTCACTAAAAAACATACAATATTATGCGTATGCTTCATAAATTATGCACTTATTATTATAAATATGCTACTGACTACTTAGTCCTTCTCCATATCTAACTTCACCTTTACGTCTTCGTTTGGCTCCTGATTCTGACTAAGGTAGTCAGAACAGGACTGAGGAACTAACCATTCCTAATTTCTTTAATAAAACTTTATTAGTTTTATTTTATCATAAAAACTGGATTAAAATCCACTGGTAGACCCACATGCAACCTCGATCTGCGGGGCGAGTACGGCCTACTGTGACATGACTTGAGTCACACATTTTATCACAGTTTGAGCGATAAAACTGTTTTGTCATAAAATGCTAGTATAAATTGACATGACATAATTTATCATGTCTTGTCACAAACGTCTTGGCACGCCCGTGCTCGGCCCGCTGGTGTCTACAAATGTTTCATAAGGGAAAAAGTTCTCTATACTGTTGCTGAAGTTCTCGAAATGCATAAAATAAACTCTACAATCTTTTGTAAATTTTGCGGGGTGTAATTTAATCGATGCATGCAAATATTAAAAATCCGGATGTAATTACGTGGTTGCCCAATCCGGACAATCCGGACGTATGACAAGCCTAATTAAAAGACACTTTAGTATTTTGTTTCATGAATTATTTAGTTATAACAGTTCAGCACAGTAGTAAACCATAATATAACCATAATAATAGTATTAATTATTCATTGGTTTTTAGGATGAAAACACTTTAGAAGTCAATGTTGGGGTAAAAGAAGGTTTCATCGAACCGAACAGTACGATGTGCTTCCCAGTCAGTATAAAAACAAGTGTGCTCGGCGTCCAGGAATATAGTGTGAGGTATGCAAGTAAATAGTAATCGTAGTTTCTTGTTCATGGCTGGTTCTTGCCTGCCTGTGACTATCTCTATTTTCATTATTTTGGTATCCATAGTTAAGGATTCCCGTTCTTCAGTAACACAGACAGGTTTTTTAAATCTTCTCATTGTTTCAATAGGATGAATTTATTTGGGCAGTCCAAACCACATGAGATTTGTCACATCACGGGCTGCGGTGTCCGACCAATCGTGACGTGCACTCCTATGGCACTACATTGGGGTCAAAGCAAATTACTGACGAAATCGGAGAAAGTTCTAACTCTGTTCAATGATTCTCCAGTCAATGTTAACTTCACCGCGTCGCTGGTAAGTCATTGTTTACAATGTAATAATACCTCATTACATTAAAAACGTCTAACGGGCCTCTGAGAGTTGGCTTATTCGGCCCCTCGGACGCCGTCCCAAGGTCCGGGACCCCAGGGTCCCGAAAAATATCAAGAGATAAAAATAATAAGAAATTGTGCCGTAACGGGACACCTGGCAGAAGTGAAACATCGAAATTATTTACACACTACTACATATAGACTGTATAGTGGCGACGCGTCGCCACGGCATGCGTCGCCACGACATGCGTCGCCACGCCAGCAATCGGTTTTACGTGCCTCGTACCTCAGCGGAGACTAGCCAACGTGGAGAGATAATATAGTGCACAAGTATGTGTACAGACACAACAGCACTCTTTCTTCCCTCTTTCTCATACTCCAATGAACGGCAATCCGACACGATCGGAGAGAGATCAGGCGTTTTTTGGCAAGGACACTACCAGCTGCACTACCAGTAGTGTCGTTTACAATTGACGACACTACCAAACCTATTTTGGATTAAATTGTACAATCAACACAGCAAAGTTCAGAAATATAATTATTTATTTATTACTAAGTAAATCATGAAATAAAAGTAATAATTAAGTCACCTTGGTAATACTTGACCACACTCCGACAGACGAGTAGTCAATTTATTGAGTACGTGGCGGTGCACAGATAATAAGCCTCGGCCAGGTACCATTATTTTTTTGGAAATATTTTCAATGTCCAGAAACGCCTCGTCTACAATTTTATTATAAGTATAGAAGAAGGTATAGATATAGAAGATTAAATAAAAACAAACTTATTTGGAAAAAACATCCACTATTGCTGTTATTTAATGATTTACTTAGTAATAAATAAATAATTTTTCTGAACTTTGCTGTGTTGACTGTACAATTTAATCCAAAATAGGTTTGGTAGTGTCGTTAATTGTAAACGACACTACTGGTAGTGCGGCTGGTAGTGTCCTTGCCAAAAAACGAGATCAGGCGCAGGACCAACTCAACGTGTTTACAATGTAACAATCGAACAACACACGGCGTAATTTCATTACACACTATCTATTATGTAGTAAAACATTAAGTTTGACAGTTCAACAACATTACGTTGTTAAGAAGACAAGTTTTTCCAACATATGAAACAATGGATTAGCAATATACTTCAAAATCATTCAGATTGTGATTGATAGTTGTGTTACGCTATTAGTTAGGGTGCCGCTATGTAGCAGGTGCAAATTTTTCCAAACAAAGTACAACTGTTGTTTTTCCACATGATACTGTTGTTTTTCCACATGATACTGCTGGTCGTTTTATATGATACTTACAGTAATAAGAACATAAAACATCGTATTTTTTAAATTTTCTAGTTGAGTAAAGACGGAAGATGGCAAATATCACCATCGGAAGGCTACGTAGAGCCTCAATCAGAAAAAGATTTAACGTTAACTTTGTACTTGATCGACGCCGCCACCTATACTAATAAAGTGGTGCTACATTTAGAGAAAGTAAAGGATATCGTAAGTCAAATGTCTTCCTATTAGTAAAACTTTAACCCCCTTATTACAAAACAAGATTTATCTTCAGACCCAGGTTTAAAACATGAAGCCATTATTGAATTTCGAACTTTATTCCGACTATGGTAAAGCTCCTAAACACAAAACTGACAACTTAGTACCGAACTAAGTTTTTAGTTTTGTATAAAGAACGGTATTTCAATCACTGTTAAGTTCTTATTACAAAAACTGGCTGCATGGTTTAAGCCATATCAAAATATAAATCTTGTTTTGTAATAAGGCGGTAAGTATTTAACTGAAAGGAAATAAAAGGATCAACAAGAACAACTAGAGTTAGATGATGAGTTAATAGTTAAGAATGACACACGCAATTCAAATGATCACGTGTGACTAATCTCTTTTGTGTTCGTATACCTCAGATTGTCACGAGACATCAGTCACGAGTATAAATATATTACTATTATCCATAGTAATTATATGAAACCTACCCCAAGGAAACTCTTATCGCAGATTATACTAAAGATACTCGCATATTGCCGCTGGACGCCCCAAGGTTCCATTATGGAATAAACCTTAATTTAAAAACAACACAACCACACAAACAACCTACTTCTGCAACAAATCAATACCCTAATGGGCTTAATGACTACAGTCATTACTAAACTAACACCATATATGATTCCTCTACGAATCACAATCTGGAACATCAATAGATTAGTTCTCAATATCCATGAGTTGGAGGCGATCACGGCACTTGTAGTACCGAATAAGTACGAACGGCTAAAAAGTGAGTTAGTGAAGAGATTATCTGCTTCAAGAGACCCGCAGTTCTTGCGACACCTGCGTCATCTGGTGGGACCGCGCGTACCTGAGGAGTTTTTACAAACTCTCTGGACCAGCCGTCTGCCGAGCAGTACGCAGACTTTTGCCTTTGTCTCGCAAGCTAAGGCAAGCCTAGTGCAAGTGGCCAAGCTGGCTGGCCGTATACAGTATACAGGATGTAGTGCCAGCTACCCCGCAAGTAGCAGCGACAACAAGTCAGATGGTGACACCTGACTATTACGAACAACATCTGGGCCACCCGTATCGGTTGGCTCCAGACAATTATAAATTGCTAAGGAGGAGTTTGAATCTATGCTTTCGAACGGCACAGCCAGACTTTGCGACGTATCTTGGGTTTCACCCTTGCACCTGGCACCTAAGAAGGATAATGGATGACGCCCATGTGGTGATTTTAGGATGCTAAACGCACGAACAATATCCGGTAGATACCCAATTCGCCACATCAATGACTTCGCTCAACCTCTCTGGATGTCAAGTATTCTCGAAGTTCGACCTGGTCAAAGCATAATATGCTGAAACTCATATAGCCCGGGATTAACGGGTATGTGATTATATTATAATCAGATACCCGTTAATTCCAAGGATATACCGAAGACAGCCATCACCACACCATTCGGGCTATATGAGTTTCAACCTCTCTGGATGTCAAAGTATTTTCGAAGATCAACCTGGTTAAAGCATATAACCAGATACCCGTTAATCCCAAGGATATACCTAAGACAGCCATCACTAAACCATTCGGGCTATATGAGTTTCCTTACATGACGTTTGGCCTTCGCAATGAAGGGCAAACTTTCTAACGTTTTGTCGACGAAATGCTGCGAGGCCTGGACTTCTGTTTTGGTTATTTGGATGACCTTTTCGTCTACTCAAATGACCAAAAACAACACGAAGACCACCTACGGCAGCTGTTCTCCAGATTGCAAGCAATAATATGGGATGGTGATAAACACATCAAAATGCGTATTTGGAGTCTCTCAGGTATCATTTTTAGGCAATTTAATTACATCGAGCGACACTAAACCATTGCCAGAAAAGGTTTCCTAACGCTGAAAACAGTGCGAGAACAGATAAGGTTTTTAGGATTGGTCAACTTTTACAGGCGGCTCAACACTGCCTTTCAACAGGTAAAGGATGAGGAATGGCAACCCTTAGCTTTCTTTTCTCGGAAGCTAAGCACAAGTCAGCAAAATTACTCACCTTATGACCGTGTACTACTCGCGATATATGAAGCGTTTAAGTACTTACGACTAATGGTCGAGCGCAGAGAGTTTGTTATCTACACAGATCACCAGCCCATCTGTTACGCGTTTTATACACGAAAGGAGAATTGCTCACTACGATAGTTTAATCACCTGGGTTTTATCTCACAGTTTACCACAGACATCCGACACATTGCGGGCAAGGAGTCCTAGAGTACGTCCACGTACGTTCGTGAGTAGATTCAGAGTTCAAACCGTCTCCAGCATCGATCCATAGCATTTTTTTGAAACATTTAGCCATTGCCACCATATTTTATTTTTTTATCATGAATCGAACTAATGTGGCTATTAAGCTTGAGCAGTAATTTTGAACTCTCTACTCAATTTATGTCATGTTCCATAAGACCCAGGTAAACCACAATTTTTAAAGTGGTACTTCACACTATGGTGATGAATTATAACAAAAAAAAAAACATACACAACTTTCAGTATGTTGTTGTTTCTTAAGTACTTACATGACACTCAATACCAGTTATATGCCGTTATATCTGGGGGAACATTGACTCCTAAAACACAGGCTTTTTGCCTAGTTTAGGAGGCATCAGATCGCCCTTTAATGTGACTCTATTGTACAACATTTATTTAATCCTTGTGTATGTTTTCGAAGTGTACAAATACACATTTTATTATTATTTTTTATATTATTAATAGAAAAAGAAAACTGATGAAAATAAAAATTTGGTGAAAATTATCTCAAAAGTCATAAAAAAAATCTATCTCCTAAACTACTAATTATCGCGGAACATACCTCGAGGTGATTCGGATGCTTCGCAATAAAAGGCATGTAAATTTTAGACGTCACTTCTCTGGCCATCCTGTAAATATATGGATGAAACACGAAATCAGATATTATTGCCGAGTAAGAGTTTGTCCAGAAAGGGCAAATTCGCAGCGATTAACGCGTGTTACGCGCGACCGTTGCGTCCAGAAGGAGCGTACCAACGCGCGTCTTGAAACATTTCCGTATCAAAATTTTGGCGGCCCATTCCCCTCGATACGTGCCCTCGTTCTGGAGTTCGCGCGTTAACTGGACGCAACAAGGCGTTTCTAGTATCTTGACTCGCGCGCAATACGCGCGAATCAACCGCGAGTCGAGAGTCTGGCGAAGTGCTCGCGATTTACGTGCGTATTTTGAACTCGCGCGATGCTTGTGGACACAATGTACTGGCGCCTAGTATCTCGCTAACGCGCGAATGAATTCGCGCGAAACGTTTCGCGGCGAATTCGCCCTTTCTGGACAAGGTCTTAGACATAATAATAAGATATTAATATTTACGCTCGTGACTAGTTTCTGGACAAGGTCTTAGACATAATAATAAGATATTCATATTTACGCTCGTGACTAGTCAAACCAATCTTAATAACGATTACTATCATGAAACTTTCGCATGCAACTACTAATAAACATTTGTTTTGACAATCTAGCTAGTACCTCTATCGGCAACCGGTTTTGGCACGAGCATATTGGTTGGTGAGGTACGGGATCAAATAGTTCTCGGACGACATTTTACTAAAATACCGCTGGAATCTAAAGTTATTGTGGAAAACTGTGGAACACGGATGCATGCGCTAGAGTGGAGTGAATATTACAAACCACCTAAAACTAAACAAGCAACAACGTATGTATGGTTGATTAAGGTTAATTCTAAATAGGGTTGCCAACCCTACTATAATATAATATAGTATCCTGCTATGTTAGAAGCCTAAATAATATTATATTTAAAAAAAAATATGGTAGGCGAAATTACTATATTTACTAATAAATAAACTTTATAACAAAATGTATAGTTATGGTATTGATTATACAAAATGGCGGGATGACCGCGATACGGCCAGTATTTATTTCATAAAAGCTGAATGGTATTTTGTTAGCCTAATTTAGAGTGTAGTAGTAACTAGCTTTTGCCCGCGGCTTCACCCGCGTGGATGTCGGAAAATATCCCACGGGAACGTACTACCGGGATTTAAAGTTTGTGTTCATTCCATGTGTTAATCCGTGTGTCAAATGTGTGCCAAATTTCATCCAAATCCGTTCAGCCGTTTTAGCGTCAATCCAGACAAACCGAGAAACGCACAAAAATTCTCGGCATCTAATGATCAGACTCATTCACACACAACTCGTTTCCACAACTCGTAGCAATTATTAAAAAAAATATTCAATGTACAGTCTTTTCAGTACGTACCTATAGATGAGACATTTATGAAAAAATTTAAACCCGTTAGATAATAAAGGCTCAAAGTAGCAAACAATATGCATTATAAAATAGTAGTAGATTGTTATACAAGGGGCTAAAATTTATATAATATAATTATGATACTAATAAATAAATATAATTAATTTACTATTATAAATCGGTTTCTATTTACTCCCTCGCCAAAGCTCGGGAGTAAAACTACCTCTTTTATAATGGGTTTTTAGCGCCGTGTGTTACACTCTACTTTTCGTAACGGCAACAGATTGAAAATTATTTATTTTCTCTTTTCTTCCATCTGCAAATTAGGGTCTCCATTCTCACTAGATGATAACATTTTCATTGTTGTAAAATAAATTACGGTCACCAATTCAACTTGTAATTAGAGAAAAAATCTTCTCAGCCTAGTCAGATAGGAAACGCCGACGTCATCTAGTTCTTATTTAAAATATGATTGACGTGTAAAGGCTCGTACAGACTGGTGCAATACCGCGGGCGTGACGCGACACTAGTAGCACAATTTCTTTGTCGCTGCCTGTCGCGCCCGCGATATCCCACCAGTCTGTACGAGCCTTAAAAAGTGTTTGTACAAACCTACATAAAGAAATAAAAATCATTTATTATTTAAGATTTCGCGCCAATGCTTTTTAAAATTTCTTCTGTAGCCACGCATTCTATCGAAGAGATCGCCACTTTAGTTCCATTTTCAAAAATAAAATGTTCTTCTTTTTTAAGAAACGGTAATAAGTCGAGTCTTTATTCATGATTATTCTACTTATGAATAAATACTTTTTCTTTATTGTGGGCTCGTTTTAGGCTGTATCTGCTCTTGTCTACTCTTTGATATGCAATAGTCTCTGTGGTCCCATGAAACATGAGGCTCCAGGGAAGCTCCAGGGGCTAGTGTGAATCTTTGGGTTCATTCGAGCAATCGAGTCTGGTAAAACCACGCTGGGGTTAGTGCATTTCATTAAATCATTCATTCATTTCGTTTTTGTGGGCTCGTTGGTAACAGACAAAAATTTAAAGAAATATTACTATTTCGTCTAGAGGAAAATGCAATTTTTCCCCCGCTTTGGTACGCTACAATGACGGACTTATTGAGCAAGAGGAGTGAAAAATATTTTTAAACTACATCCCACCCATCACCCCCTACCATCTTTTTTTTCGCCGTCTACTATATTTTTACAGGCGATGCCTTCGAAAATACTATAGTTGGTATAAAAAAGTTGGCACCCCTAATTCTAAATGAAACCATAAAAAATGACCGTGTCGTGGTTGGATCGAAGTTCCTTTCGCTTTTGCAAAGTGTCACGACACACGACATTTTTAACAAAAATTTTTTTGTTCCTCGATTTTTTATCTAATGGGGACCGATAAAAAAAAAATCAGTAAAGCAAAATGCTCAGTGGTCCCATATATATTTTATTAACTTTGCTTGGGTAGTTTTTGAGTTAGCTTCAATAATACATATTTTTCTGGATGATGTTATAATAACTTTCTGTCACTGTTATTTACCTACCCTCTCTTTCGCCGAGCGACCTTAATAAGGCGGATGATACCGATTTCATTTATGCGGGATTCGCCAATCGGTCTGATTCAGTCCGACTGATTCAGTTCGTTCGTGGCGCACACCCATTTTCGCGCCAAATAGGCTGGTTCAGAAGAGGATAACAGATGGCATTCGAATTTGAGTGGGATAGGACAAAAACTTAAAAAAAATACATTCGACTTCCAAAAAAACACAAGTGAAAAATATTAATAAAATATTCTTCTTATACTTATTCTAACAACTTTAATTTCGGAAGTCTGTGGCAAAAAATAAAAAAAAATATCCTTAGACACCGACTTCCGAAATTAAAGTAATTTTTCACTATGGTGTTTTTTTTTTGTAAAAATTGGTTACGTAATTAAAGTGTTGTGACGGTCCTCTAAATGTACACATTTTTCGGACTAGCTCTCATTCGCCAAGTGTGCAACATATAACGTGTGATAAGGAACTTCGTTCCAATATTAAATCATTACTCCGCTTTCAGAGGCTTCTTCAATTTGGATCCACGGTCATTTAAAATTTCTGCGGGCGAAAAATTTGAATTAACAGTAACGGGCTGTTCTTATAAAGTGACCACTATAAAGGAAACGTGGTATTTAATTGGCAGTGTAGAAGGCATAAATAAAAAAGAGCTGTTATTGGAGTGCCCGATCATAGCGGAGTTCGTCGATCCGAAAATAGAAGTGTCTTCTTCAGTTGTAGAATTACAATATGACTACGGGCCTTACAGTGAATTCTATAAGTTAACAGGTGTGAAAGTTTGTAATTAAAAACTATTTGGTAGTGAAATCAATTGCAAAGCAAAGTTCAGACTTCAAAGTCAAGATGACACAATAGTATTTACATTTCTATGCAAGTGTGTTCTTTTTCAACATACTTGTGAAGTTGAATTTTATTCAGCCTATCATACACGTGCGTGCGCCTCTGTCTTTTCATTTTAAAGGAGATGGCACGGAATCGTAAGAAATCGTAGTCGCCCAACAGCCTAGTATTAAAAATATAAAAACTGAATAAGTAATGATATTTACAGAACACTACCATGTTAATTTGTTCAGAAAAACAAATATATTTATGAAATAATTATAATGTTTATTTATCTTAATCTATTTATCCAAACCATCCAAACAGTTTTTTTTATTCACAAACCGGCATTAAAGAAATCAAGGCTCTTTGCCGAGTTTAAAAAATCGCACAGTTGATGAAAACACACATGATAATTATATACACTGCCTTACGCTTATACACTTCGCGGTGCCACTTTTCGATCAAGTATATTGAAAAAAAATAACGATGAACTTACAGCACCAATGACTACTGTTCGAGAGAATTGGAAAACCCTTTTATTAATAAAACTGCTCAATACTCTTGCAGATATTATCACTATTAAAAATGTTTCTAAACTACCATTGGACTTCGAAATTTGTGTTAAACCTCCGTTTGCCATCATTCAGAAGCAAAAAACATATAAAGTACCACATGACGAAGAAAGTATGACGTGTTGTTGTATACAATACAGGAAGTCGGATTTAAATCTTCAAAATATACAAAAGAAAATAGGTCCGCATCAGTCACGAACGTTTATTGACTACCTAACATCACAACCCGTGGCACCATTACGAAATGGATCATTAGATTTTTTTCAAGACATTCGCAAAATTAAAATGGCATTCAATCTCACACACATGGTGGAGGAGCGACTAGAAGACCAGGAGGTTATGAAACTGCAGATACTATTTGATACTACTAAACACTTAAATCTCAAGTCTAGAGTTTATTGTGATTTAATGAGAATCAAGTTTAAAGGACACAAAAATAAAGTAATTACTTTAACATATAATTATTAGTTACAAGTACCCTTTTAACGCTATTTATAGAACGTTTTAATTAAGAGTTTATTTTTGTTTTTAGGATACCATAAAACTAATCGGAAAAATTAACTTCCCAAATATATTCGTCTTATCACCGAGACTCGATTTTCAATGTATTTTGAATGGTAGCATACACAGCAAAACCATAAAAATACAAAATGTAACTCCAGTCATAGTTTGCTATAGATTTCAATGGAAAAAATGTTTAATTACAAATCTTGCCGTAGTAAGTACTTAACTTCAATTTACCTTGAAGATAATAATTATGTCAATAACCTGGGTATTGAGCGTGTACGACGGACGGCAATTCATACAAACTTTCAAGCCCTTGTTTTTCGAAATGACTGAACCGATTTTAATGAAACTTCATACGCATAAACAGGATACAAAGGTATACAAGTTAGAACATTTTCGAAATGTCTTATTTAAAAACAGATAACTGGGAATCTCTGATTTAAACACACAACACTATTTTTCGAAAATGTTCTTAACTAACTTTTTAGACCTTTGTATCCTGCTTATGCGTGTGAAGTTTCATTAAAATCGGTTCAGTCATTTCGAAAAACAAGGGCTTGAAAGTTTGTACGAAATGCCGTACGTCGTAAACGCTAATTCAGTATTTTGATGAGAAAAGAGTCAGGCTGAAACACATAATCAAACTTTTACAATTACATCATGCATTTTTGAACACAGTCTGAGATTCCAGTCGGTTTCCTGTGTAGTCGAGACCGGACCCCTACTGGAGACACTGTAAACAAAGGTGCGTATTTATGTATTTAATAAATGATTCATTTTATGCATCTTGTAAAAGTGCCTTCTTAGAATTAGACGTACATAATTATGTGTTTAGAATTGATTTAATGATGTACACACGGCTACATGTCAAGCTATATATTTCCAGTATAAGCTGATCTTGCACTGTATAGAATATCTAATGTACAATCAGCGGTCAGCTTGTACTGGAAATGTATAGGTTGATATGTAACCGTGTGTACAAAATTCTTCCAGTACCAATTTTATATTCTAGGAAGCTGCCTGCGTGATGTTTTAACTAACTATACATCAGGCGGATCAGTGCATGATAAATCCAGTAGTAATGATGTACTGGATAAGGTTTTGTTCAATGATGATTCAGAAGGAATGAGAATCCAAACGATTAAAAAAGTAACACCCATGATAGACAGTGATTGTGACACAGATTTTGAGTGGATACACAAGTTTGCTAGACTTTCTAAGCCTTCAAATAAAACCGATATTAACGACGTATTGCAATTGGTATTACATCGAGGACTACTTAAACCCGGCGAGGTTCAGTACGTGCACGTCATATTTAGACCGAAATTTAATATTAGCGTCCGCGCCGTCCTGGAATGTGAAGTTCTGGGTGGGCCACCTGAGTCAGTCATTGTAACCGGTCAAAGCTGTGATTTAAGATATAACATAAGTGCCGAAAGAATAAATTTCAAAATTAGGTCTTTTCATGAAAATGCCATTGAAACGTTAAAAATATATAATACTGCGCTGCTACATTTTGAATATAAAACTTACCTAAATGAGCCAGTATTCGAAAATGAACTAGATGGGACTATTCTTGAATTATTGCCTCCTGAGAAATCATTAGAGCCTGAGGAAGAAATCGAAATGAAAATCATAATGCGACCTGGCGTGGTGGGCTACTTCCATAGAGTATTTTTATTAGAAATAGGGCATCTTCCTCACATTCCTATAGAAGTATTTGGTTGGGGTGTGATACCTCAAATATATATAACGTTGCTTAAACCCGCTGCGGAAGAAGTAAGTTTCTTTTTATAGTCATATTTCTGTAGAAAAAATTTAACAGAAATAAACGATCGGTGCCTTTCATCGTCGGTCGGTGTAAATACAGCCATTGACTTCTATCTGACGACGTTTGTTTGTTGCGTATGACGACCGATCGACTTAGTATATCCTGTATACATAGTACTGTTTTCCTCGAAGAGTTAAGCAATGCTCTACGTATCTATAAGTATAGTACACACGGCTACTTAACAAGCTATACATTTCCAGTTTAAGCTGATCTCGCATTGTATTAGGATTTCCAATGAATAAAATTTACAATGAGACGTCAGCTTAAACCACAGATCACTTACACTCAAGAGAGGCTTAAACTGGAAATGTATAGCTTGATATGTAGCCGTGTGTACCTACACCCACATTTCGCCAGTTATGTTCCCATGGAATAAAGGGCGAGCCTATTGTCAACAACCGGGCACATATTCAGACTCCGGGTTGGTGCTGTGAAATTCCTGATGGGAAAACGCAATCAACACTATACCTACCTAGGAATCGACCCCCGAGCCTCTAGCACGAACGTGCGATGTAAACGTAGGTAGGTAAACTGTAATTTCGAACGATTTTTCGTTTCGAATTTCGATCGCCACATGCGAACTACGCGTCACACTGAGGTCACGCAAAATCCTGGATCGCCCAAGCAGAGTTTACCGCGCGACTAGCATACCTATATACAACGTCCCGACATCAACCGTCGGGCAGTTGCCCACCAGATATAGTTCACCCGTCTAGTTGGAGGATCCTCCCTTTTCTATGTAGGATGAGTGAACTTTACACCCTGTTCCTCATGCTACTAAACTGATGACCCCCAATATGTACATCAGCGCAGCCTTCATGCAACTACTTCAGCGTGACGTCATCATCATCATCACTTCCTCAAGCTTTCGAGCGGTGAGTCACACAGCCAGCCAGCACCCACGGCTTCAAAGGGTATCCTGACCACCAGCATGCAGCGGACGCGCATTCCTGGTCATCACCCACAGCCTCATCAGCAACCTTGGCACAGCACACTGCACTTTCGGCCGGTCTACAAGCAGAGGACATGGTCCTGCTCCTGGTCGACGCCAGCAGTCAGAAATTTAACTATGGCCATTTTGGTTCAAAGAATGTTTGCGACAAGCACAATAAGTAGGTATACCCATAGATATGAATAGGCTCTTAAAACTTTAAGTCAATATTATGTGCTTTAAGCGTATTTTCAATTTAAAAAATATTAATTGAAGAATTTACGTTACATTTTCTCCGCGCGTTCGTGCTAGGTCCACTGGAAGTCATGCGAGCTACTAGTGCTTGCGACCACTAAACCAACGACGACAACGTTCCTTCCTGGTGGTCAAACTTGACGATCGACTTGCTATGGTGTAAAGCGCTGTTTTTACACCGAGTGTAATATTGTATTGTTGTTGTGTGTATTGTGTTGTAATATTTATCAATTGTTTGATCAATTGGCGTATTATTAAATCGAACTAAATATGTAAATTGATTGGGTGGGTGGGTCTGTTAAAACTGCGAATTGACGTGGGCTGATCGCTCTTTTATCGATAATTGAAATAATCGAAGTTGGTGGTGAGTGTGGTTACACCATAATGTACCTATGTCGTGTAACTGACTTTTAGAAATCCACTAGCTGCGCCTCGCGGTTTCACCTGCGTAAGTCTCGGGATAAAAAGTAGCCTATATGTTAATCCAGGGTGTCAGCTACCTCCATACAAAATGTTATCAAAATTGGTCCAGCCGTTTGAGCGTGAAGAAGTAACAAACACACTCACAAACTTTCGCCTTTTTAATATTAGTGTGCTTAAATCAGCGGGGTGATTGCGTAACACACTATCAGTAGCAATGGGTTTAATTTTGACAGTTCAACAACATTCAACATTCATGCGTTATTTACGTTTTTGAGCAGACAAATTTTTCGAACATGTGAAGCAATGGACTAGCAATATCTTTCAAAATCATTCAGATTGTCATTGATTATTTGATGGTGTGTTATGTAATTAGAGTGCTGGCCAGTTTTTTTATTTTGAACATTATTCCGGCTAAGGTAAAGGTCTTAATACAAAACTGACACCTTAGGCTGAGATCTATAGACCGGACTTTATTCAAACAATTACATACAGATTTACAGCAAACGTTTCATACGAATATGAACATTTCGGAGGAGATCACATTCGCCTATAAGAATCTACACATTAACTTCATGCAATTAAAGTTCAAATTCAAAGGAAACGCTTACTGTACTCGGCTTTCTATACGTACGCTCAATCCTAAAGTCAATTTTTTAATTAGGAATTTTAGTTTTGGAACGGAATTTGTTTAGTGCTTAAGGCTTCTACATACCGGGGCGACTTGTCGCGCGACGCGACGCGACACAAAGGCACCGCTCGTCCCGCGACACGCGGGGCTTTTGTGCCGTGTCGCGGGCTTCTACATACCAGCGCGACTTGTCGCGCTGGTATGTAGAAGCCTTTAGGTTTAGTGTTTAATAAATTATAGACATGAAGATATCGCCATGCTATAACTATAAACAATTTAGTATTGTGGGTATTGCGAACTATTATTAAAACTATGATAATTTTATTTGGCGATGATAATATCACGACTATGCCAAAAGACATTCTTATATGGTGTAACATGTTCATAAAATATCTACCTACCTAGTCTGTATTCTTTTTAGGTATTCTATTTAGAAATGAAAATGAAATGAAATCGTTTATTCTGTAAATAGGATATTAAAATCACTTTTACACGTCATATAAAAAAAAAACTAGATGTAGCCGACATTTCCTATCTGACTACCCCTGAGAAGAAATGGCGAAACAAACTCAGGGGTCAAAGTCTCTTTTAAAGTCCAGACATAATCTTGGTCAGATCATGTGAGGACCATGTAGATCCCGTGTCTGAAATGGTCTTTTGAGGAAAGAACCACGCAAATTTGAGCGGACCTGTCCAATCAGTGTAAGCATTTGTCAGTAATCGTGCAGCTCAACTCAAAATTTAAGGAGCTCAACGACTCGACGAACAGTACCAAAAAAAGGACATTTGGGTAGGCCGCATAAAGTGCTCAAAATGTCAGACCATCATTAAAACTTAACTGAGAAAAGAAAAGAAAGGAAAACATTTAAAGAAAGAAAAAAAAAATACCCACATAGTGCTCACATTCACAATAAATTAAAGCAGTAAATATAATACTTTTCAAAGTAAACATTCATGTAAAATTGTATACAATATTCTGCAATGTCAATATGTATATAAAATCATGCATAATAATTAAAATGTCAAGTTTTACAATTTTATCACAAGGCTAGCAGAGCGAGCAGCTCAATCCCAAGCTTTTTTGTCTTCTAAATAATCAGAAATCTTATAGTACCCTTTTTTACAAAGTTTCGTTTTAATACAGATTTTAAATCGTTTAATGGGTAAGTTCCGAATGTCAGTAGGAAGTTGGTTGTAAAAGCGTATACATTGACCCATGAACGAGTTGCCTACTCTGTGGAGGCGAGTGCGATGTACAGCAAGATTGTGTTTATTCCTGGTATTTAAACTATGAATATCGGACATTATCTTAAAATTTGATTTATTTTTGTGTACATATAATAGATTTTCAAGTATATATTGAGAGGCTACAGTCAGAATATCTATTTCTTTGAATATTTCACGAAGTGAATCTCTTGGACCTAGATTGTAAATGGCTCGAACAGCCCTTTTCTGTAAAACAAAGATATTATTAATGTCCGCACATGTTCCCCAGAGAAGTATCCCATACGACATAAGACTATGAAAATAACTAAAATAAACAATTCTGGCAGTATCTACATCAGTAATCTGTCTAATTTTTTTAACAGCTTAGGCGGCTGAACTTTGCCTTCCTGACAATTTTTCTACGTGTGGGCCCGATTGTAATTTACCGTCAATAGTTATTCCAAGAAAAACTGTCGACTCAACAGGGTCCAACTCTATTCCATTAAGTTGAACATTAGTAGTTAGCTGCCTGACATTTGGCATTGAAAATTTAATGAGTTTAGTAAATAATCTTCTCCGGAACGAGAAAAATCTCGTTCCGGAGAAGATTATTTACATTAAACCAATGGACAACTTTAGAGAGTGCATCGTTAACATGTTCAAAATTGACTAGCTGACGTTTGATTTTAATGTAACCTTTGTGAATTTTTTAGGTAACCTTTGTGCCTCGGCCCTTATTAAAAAACAAGGTTTAACTTAAGATCAGTCTTCCAAGTAATTTTTGTATTAAGAACCTTGCTGTGATCGAAATATAGTTCTTAATACAAACCTAACAACTTAGTCCGGTATACTAAGTACGTTGTCAGTTTTGTGATAAAAACTTTACCTTAGCTAATCGGCACAAATACTGGCTCGAAAGCTGGTCTGGTAGATCTGGTTTTGTAATAATAAGGTTGATCTCCCGGCTTTATATCTTCTAATACTCGTACTCCCAAATTGCGCATTAAATATTTAGAAAAATACAGTCAATACAGTGCCACTTTAGGTACTTTAAGGTACTTTTTTGGGTACCCAAAACATTATTGTACATAGATATTGATAGCCTTTCGATAGCTTTTCTTTTCAAAATCGGCGTTCTATCAAAGTATAAATTCCACCTCAGCGAGACCATCCTCGATTGCTTTCTGCTAATAAATCAAAATCAAAAGTCATTTATTCAAACTAGGCTGAGAATCAGCACTTTTCGAACGTCAAAATTACATGAGACAGTCCCCCAAAAACGCCCACCCTTCACCACTTCCTAGTGCTTTAGCTGGGAAGAAGTGGCGCAACAAACTCCCCAGCAGCACAGCTGTCTGTTCATTTACAAAACTTGAATCTATACAATAAAATGTAAAATGCAACACAAAAATAAAATAACAAAACCTGTTATTTATGATGGCACTAAATGTAAAATTCTTTCAGTTGAATCCGGAAATAGGGTACAGGGCCATTCCAGATTTGACGCCAGAATATTTGGCAGCGATCAGTGAAATGTTTAATAAAGGCAAAGAAGAACATTTAAACTCACCTTTGATCGAGAAATGTTTCGAAGATCCTGATTTTCAAGAAGATTGGCATATTTGCTCATCTTGGGTAAGTACTAATATTTCCATGCCGCCGTAGCTACTTATAATAATTAATGAATGCTTATAAAACTGAAAGAAATATAATTTAAATATTTCCAGGATGGATATCCTTCTACTATAGATATTGAGTTAGCAATAGAACGACAAATGGTTATAGATCATATAAAGAACCGTCCAGAAATATTGACCGCATACTCTACAACGCCAAAAGTTGGTCCAATATCCGGATTTGAAACTGTACCCTACGTCATAGACTACGGAGTAGTTATTACTGGAAGCACGGTAAGGAGAAAGCTTCTGCGCTGTCAGCTGTACGCGTTGTGAAGCATTCGAACGTGCATTTCAATTAATTAAAATCAACAGGTGCAATGCCAGGCTGAAGTGATTAATTATGGCCCAATTGCGACAAAGATACATTTTGCAAAAGGTACAAATGTTCCCTCGTGGCTAGGAATGAAACTATGTGGAAAATTAGGTCCCGGTGAGGCCGGGAAAATGGAAGTTACATTCATGCCTACATCTGTCGACTTTACCGAACTGGAACAGAACGTGGAAACATCTTTCAACCTAGAGGTTAACTATACCTACCTATTTAAAAGTAACGTTAGCTCGAATAACATTTGCTTGGAAACGTTACCTCGGTAGTTCTATTTGAAATCGATACAATCATGTTGTACGCGTCAGATCAATGCCTTATAGGTAAATCCGAATCATGGAATCAGTACTTATGTACTAAATAAAATTGCTATGAAACAGTTCGTATTTTTTTTTGACATATTTGAAAATGCGGTCAGGTCAGACGTGACGCGGAAAATTTCTGAATTTATAATTGGATTTTTGGATTCAGAATAACCAAAATCGATTCTATACGGTTTGGGTCGTAAAACGATAAGGCAAATATTTTGGTCATGGGCTCTGGTACGCCTTACTTATTTTTTTTTATATGCTCATATTTTTTTATTTGACCTTGACCTTCGATACGTTTGTCGTAGTCTGTGAAAATGTCCATAACCTCAGAGCTTATTACATGGTAATATTTCAAGATTTGAGCATTTTTGGTTTGACCTTGACTTATGCGGTGTTCGACCTTGAGTTTGATGATATCATCGACCTCATTATTGTTTTGGAAACCAATTAGACCTACCACGTGAACTTTCCCACCCGTAATACTCCCATTATCCCACCAATCCCGAAATAAACTTTTAGCGATTTTTTATCGGCACCTGTGGTTTTGATAGTTTCGGGAGGTTTCAAAAATTCACAAAAAATGGTATATTCTAACAAAAAAAAAACTATAAAAAAAATCGCCAGTCCATAAAGTACAGTGCTTCCTTATTGTGATGTAACAATCATCATCGACAATAAGTACAAAGAGTATATGAAACTGATAACAGGTAAAACCGTTGTCACTGTCAGACATACAAAAGAAAGAGAAGCGCGATGACACAACGATTGTAATTTATTGCAAAATATGAAGCAATTATTTATTTACTCAAAAATTAGTTGAGTAATCGAAAATAAAAAAACAACCAAGTTCTGCATACAAATAAGACGTTCTTGTTATTAATTAAATACCAACCGTACGTTGATATTTAACACTGATATTTTGGATTGAAACTCAAAGTAAAAAGTTGTTTTACCGTTAATTTGTATCGAGATTTTTTTTCTTAACGTGTTTTGGTAACAACCAAGTTCTGAGGAATATGTTCAAGAATAACATATATTTTTTCCGCTACCACAGATTTGGCAACTTTTTTGTTTAAGACAAGCCTACTTTTATCATTTGCCTCTTGTCAGCGCCTTAATACACGTTTACTGAAAAAAATATTATGTGTTGGTGTATAACTAATCGTCTGGAAAAAATTGTTACGCTTTTGACGTAGAATTAAGCATTTTCGTTATACTTGTACTTATAAAATATTTTATTTTACTTAGGTATAAATTAAATTATCAATAAAACTACTCACTTGAAATTAAAGTTTTCATACTGAAATGAAAAGCAGACGGAAAAAATCGAAATTCTTAGATTCAATCGATTTTATGAGCGGATTTTTTTTTGTAACATTTATGCATCGATATCTGCCACCAAAACTTAAAATTCATACTACCGCATCACTAAACCATTGACAATTTCGAGCGACTATATTGCGCTTTCGGGCTGCCGATGATTCCAGCTAGAGTCCATTTCACGAAAGAAGTCCCGCGGAATTAAGTGGAACTAATTATTATTATACAAGTTAGCAATGCCTGCAGCGCCACGTCGCGCCTCGTCTGCGGGACTTCTTTCGTGAAATGGACTTTAATAGATAATCGAGACTTTGATGCATCGAGGCATTGAACTGTCACGCTCATAATTTATCGATTTGAATCGATAAATTACGATAGATAACATTTTTAAAATTTCTTTAAATTTTGATTAAAAATAGAAAATCAACCGTCAATCGGGATTCCTAAAAGTGTGTAATAGCCTCTGAAAAAAATTGCATCGATATGTAGCGACGACATCATTTGACACGAGAAGAGATGATGAGAGAGCCGTCGGAATGTTGCAATCTGGTTCCAGGCACCGTACTGTCGTTGTCACTCTTGGCACTACACAGAGCTTCATAAGCCGCCTCTGGGCACGCCATCGTATCACGGGCACCGTGGCCGAGTGACATGGAGGACGATCTCGCATCACCAATCGCAGACAGGACCGGTACATCCAAAATACTGCTCGACGGAATCGCACCATGACCGCCATGATGTTGGCTACGAGGCTCCACAGCTCTTCAGGCTTGCTGATGAGCGACTAAACCTTCCGAAATCATTCACGTGAAGTGGGTCTGCGTTCCCGAAGGCCGCTTAGAGTTCCACCTATAGCACACCACAATCATAGGGTCCGTTTATAATGGGCTCTCGAACACGGGAGGAAGAAGACTGGCGTTGTGTTTGCTTTTCCGATGAATCTCGTTTCGGTATGAGGCCGGATAAAAGATGTACTCAAGTTTGGAGGACCTCTGGACGTCAATAACGTTTAAATTTTTGTCAGGAAGTTAATTTATATGGAGGGGGAACAATAATGGTTTGGCTGGTATTTGGATCGGTGGAAGAACCGATCTCATTTAGATCAGGGGCAAGCTCAATGCTCAGATTTATGCGGAGAGGATTGTTTCAGACGTGATCATCCCCTTGCAAAGCCGGTTGGGTGATACGTTTCGACTAAAGCACGACAATGCACGTCCACACACGGCTAGAGTCGTGTTATGCACTCCTGCCGATGCTCGCATCAACGTTCTGCCGTGGCCTGCTCAATCGCCAGACCTCAACCCAATTGAGCACGCATATATACTTCAAAGAAGAGCTCTGCCGAGTAGGAATGCCGTGCATACCCCACAACAACTTTTTGACTTGTTTCTCTTGTTAGAAAGAGCGTGGGCGGCCATTCCTCAATGTGATTTTGATGAACTGATTTTAAGCATGCCAAATGGCTGTGATTGTTTGATTCGTGTGAATAATGGTGGAAACACAGATTATATTTTTTATTCTTTAAAATAAAAAAAATAAAAATCTATATTTTTGCCTTTTATGCCATTTAATTGACGACATTAACTTAGGTTAATTTCCAACAAATTGCAAAAATTTAAATTTTTCTTAATTTTTACAAATTAAAAGGATAAGTTTTTAACTTAAACATAGGAATTAAATTAAGAAGCCATGTCTGGAAGACTAGATTTGGTAAATATGAATTAGATATGTTTTATAGTTAAAAATGTACTTGATCCCTAGACACTTTTGATGTGTGTATTGTACCCATAGTATTTTTCTAATAATGTGGTCTTTGTTAATTAGGTACCCTATGGGGTGACTATTCCAATCCAAATCCATGCTCTCTGCGCGGTGCCTTACTTAGCCTCCAACGTTACATCTATTGATTTTGGATCTGTGAGGTGTGGGGATAAAATTATATGTTCAATTCCATTAAAAAACGTGTAAGTATTTTTAAACATTCATTATGTATAAATAGTAACAAAACAAAATTATATTAGTATCAATATACGGGTGAGTTTCCGTCCGTCCGGATGTTACACAGCCATTTTACTTGAGAATTATCTGCACTATAATGATGAAAATGGAAAAGAGCGTAGACAAGTTACATATTAATCAATCAATCAATCTATAATGTTTACACTGCTGGGACACAGGCCTCCTCTCTTCTCTCTCAGAGGGAGTGGGCCGTAATCTACCACGCTGGCCCAGTACGGCTTGACAGATGTGTCTTAAAATTTTTGGTTCTAGGACATACCGGTTTCCTCCAGATAGGGTGATGAAGTTATTTACACAAACTAAAGCGCCTGGCTGGGTTCGAAACCATCTCAGTACCACTGGGCCACCATTGCTCTCGCGTCGTGGTTGCATCAAAAAAGGTTCAGAACGCGTCATGACTTTTCTTCATTGCCAAAACGCGTTTAGCGCCACAACTAGAATTTCGGGTCTTAATTATGACGTTAACCGCAGAGTGTAACATAGAGCTTCTTTTTAGGGGTAAACCTACATGTATTTGGTATGTTACTTTGAGGCTGAAGGCACCAGGTACTCTTCCTATGATGGTGCTCGACAGTTCAGGAAAATACGAACCAGGGGAAGGAGGGTGGCTCAGCGTCGCTTTTAAACCGACAACGGAGGTTGGTCATTCTGTTATTTTACCCCCAATTGTGAGTTTCGTATCTTGTTCTCACGATGCAGTTGAGAATATGGGAAAATATATGTATGTCGGAATGAACTTCAAAGTGACCTTAATTAGAAGCCAATTACCAAACCGAGCGCCTTTTTTTCCTTAAGGCAAAAGTCTCAGGGTAGCCTGCGAAAATATAATCTTACGTTTTTTTATATTTTAAAATAACCTGCTTTCAAAAAACGTAAGAAAATTTTAATTTTGCGGGCTACCAATTTTTTGTTCTTATTTCATGTTATGAAAGAGAATTTTCAGTATCGGATTAGTAGTTCCGAAGATTACCGCCTACATACAAACTCACAAATTTTCCGTCTTATCTTTCTTTATAATATTGATATATATATATATGAGGTACAAACGCGACTTGATTGAGCGCTCGAGTACGTCACATTTATACAAACGAGCGTATCGATCGCGTGCGTGCACGACAGTCGCATCCGACTAGAACACGGCCTAGCAACCAATTCCAAAGGACCCCCTTTGGAATTGGTAGTAGGTAATAAATAGAAAATTTGGGCTCTCGCGAATTGATTGTACTATATTATACAATTTAACTTCAGGGTAACGTTAAAACCTAACCTGTTTTTCATTAAACAGATGTTGTACGAAGGCGTACTGATATTCAGATTTCACATGAACCCCAATAAAATGACGATTCCAGTGACGGGACAAGGCATAGTCCCTCACGTGCATATAATCGGTCCCAACGTCAATTTCCCGCCAACACTGCCGTGGGCAGAAACAACCGACATTTACTTCGGACTAACGAATCCTTGTCCCTTTCCTATAGAGCTCATTATAGCTCATACTGATGAGTAAGTGTAATACATAATATAATTTATTTCCTACAACCATCTTCATGATGATACAGGCTCGGTAATTCGACCTATTCCTTGAAAGGGATTATACTAGAGGTTATTTCCAACAAATTAAGCCCACCAACTAGGGGTCGAAAATTACCTAATGGTTTCCGAGTTACGGAGGTTTTTAGATTATTGTTCAAATTTTCAGACTGGAAAAACAAATAATTTAAAAATAACTACTTGTCTCTCAACACTTATTTGTTATGTTTCTGACTAAAGATAAACGAGGGCTCAAATATAAAAAAATACATGCCCTAAATTCCCATATTTTCAGAAATAAAAGGTCTTGGAGTGCAAAGGAAACATTCTTTGTTTTATAATTTTTGAAATTTAGACGGCTTTTACTAAAAAACGTGGGAGTTGGCGAGGCTTAATTTGTCGGAAATGTCCTCTAGCATAACCCCTTTCAAGGAATAGGTCGAATAATCGAGTAGGGTGCTCGGTAATTCCACCTATTACGTTAATAGTACTTCGAATTCATTTTATTGTTTTGTTTTGTGCAAAATCCTAATTGTATGGACGAAAATGTTTAATTCTGAAAATTTATACTTATTGGTTTTAACATTAGGTTGGGTACATATTGTAACCAAAATTTTCCTGTTAACTATTCTGCTTCAATTTTTATTCACAAAAATGCGTTTTCGTTTTTAGGGTCCCGTACCTGAAAAGGAAAAAACGGAACCCTTATAGGATCACTTCGTTGTCCGTATGTCTGTCTGTCAGTCTGTCAAGACCCCTTTTCTCAGTGACGCGTGGATGTATCAAGTTGAAATTAATATTAAATACGAAAGTCTACAGTCCCTTGGTGCTTTAAAAATCAAGCTTCTATGTCAACGTAATAAAAAAATACGGCGTTTTATGCGACATATTTAGTTACTCGCAAACAAATCAAAACCTATACTACTATAGGGTACTTCCCGTTGGCCTAGAATCATGAAATTTAGCTTTGACTTTGCTGTGACAGTTTTCCTTTCTATAAATACAACATTAGTTTTTGTTTATACTAAACCCGAAATGGGGTCATTGTACTCATCATTTTGATTAACTTTTTATATGGGACCCACCTTGGAATCGCGAAAAAAAAATCTGCTGTTCCCTTGTTCCCTACATATGTGTTCACTTAAATCGACAAAATGTATGGAACAGCTGATTTTTAACCAACTTCCAAAAAGGAGGACGTTATATGTTCGTCTGTATTCGTCCCATAGAATTTTTTTTTCAAAATGATGAGTACAATGACCCCTTTTCTGATTTAGTGTAAACAAAAACGAATGTTGTATGCCATGAGTTTTTTCACATATCTAAAAACAACCATTTAGCTGGCAGGGGGGGGGACACACACTTGCTAACAAAAAATTGCAACTTAATATTACGCAAACGGATCACTTAATATTACGCAAACGGATCCCTGAATCGAAAAATGATCTTGACAGACCCCCAATATTTTTGAACGGCCTATACAACGATGCCCCACATCATGAGATAGACGAGAGAAAAAATATCATCCCCACTTTACGTGTAAGGGAGGTAAGATATTTTTTTTTATTTACGACTTTGTCGGCGTGATTAATATGTATACCCATGCCAAATTACAGCTAAGAGTATCTGAGCAAAGTCAGGGACATCCAAACAGACGGGAATGGTGAAACTATAAGGGTTCCTTGTTGAATACAGAACCCTAAAAAGACAGAGACCTCTAAACAAAAATATTATTAATCATCAAAATCCCGAAATATCGGTTTTACTAATTTCATCCCGGTATTAAGATACGGTAAAAAATTACTGGTATCCCGTTTTTTCGGTAATAACGAATACCGGTATCTCTGCTCTAGCACACACGACAATGAGAAGTTGATTAAATTTATATACTATGTACTTTTATGTTAGTATAAGTACACATGCTGTTCTAAAAATATACGCTTCCCTGTTATAGCAAATGGAAAGAAGAGGAGGAAATGTTTCAGTTACTTTATAAATACTACAACAGGCCTGAAGAAATGTTAGTTCCAGCTATTACACCAGGAGTTGGACTGCCACACGAAATTGTGAACTTTTACTATAATTTTCAGGAACAAGTCAAGAAGTACGTAACATTTTTACTAGCTGCAGAACATTATTTTTTTTGTTTCTGGGGTGGATAATCGTCATGGATGTCCTCCGTCCTAGGGCGCTAGGAGGGGTCTGTCAGACTCTTACTGACTAAAAAAAAAACCACCCTTGTGTTCCCTTCCTACATTTGCACCGGGGATCTCGGGATCTAACTGTGCGACTTCCGCGATCCCCAGCTAGTGCCCCCTCTGCGGGTCACCTCAGGTCTGGGGGTGAGGTGAGCTGTTTGACCTCCCCCGCGACGTGTAAAAAGGGGCGCGCGTGGAACACTACGCGCCGCCACCTCGGGTCCAGTATGATAGAGAGGCGCTAGTATACTGATCATCTAAGGCTCTTAAAAATAGAAGTGCATTTCTATAAAGATATCGCACGTTTCATCTAAAAGTCTTCTACTAATTCTTTTTCAGGACTAAAGAGACAGAATTGGCCCTTAGCAAAGTGACTGCAAAAGCTGCATCAGTTGCAACAAAGTATGTATTATGTTGATAACATGCTGTACTGGCTTAGCCCGCGTGGAGGCCGAACAATAAATAACCTATAAAAACCATATTTACTTTTAGAAGTCATCTCATAAAAAGCAGCTAAACATATCCTACGTATAGCATATTAGAAGACCAGGTTTGGATATCACACCCCAATTTGCTGTCTAATATTTTTTTTGTTGCCTTATTTTAATTTGTAATTTTTTTTCTTGTTTAAAGGCATGGGGAACAGGGTTTAAAGTTCACTCATCCTCTATAGAAAAGAGAGGATTTTTCGACCAGACGGGTGTTGTGTCTGGTCGGCAACTGCCCGACGATTGATGTCGGGACGTTGTATTATACAACATTAGTTTTTGTTTACCCTAAACCTGAAAAGGGGTCATTGTACTCATCATTATGGACAACTTTTACTATGGGACCAAATGTGATATCTCGAAAAAAAAATCAGCCGTTCCCTAAATTTATGTTCTCCTATTTCGTCGAAATGTAGAGAACAGCAGATTTTTTTTCGCGAGTACAATGACCCCTTAGTTTTCTAGGTTTTGCATTTATACATGTAGTTATCTAATTTGGATTTATTACTGGTGCAACTTTTACACTAATTTAAAATTATTTGTTTTAGAAAATCAAAGAGCCCTAAATCTACTCAGAAAGCGAACGTACAAACCAAAACTCAAGCACTTGCATCTCCTACAAAGTCACGTACTGATGCTGAAATTATTGCAGGTATGTTACCGCTGCCGCTGCTTGACTATTTATTTAATACTCGGGACCGGGTGGTTGCGTCAGAACAAATATTCCGATACTGATCTAAACACCCGCGGGGGAACCGCGCAAATCTGGAACCGCTTGATTATCGCCGTGGCGTGATAATATGGACGCACACTAAGGCCCACTTGTACGTTCATGGGCTATCATAAATAACTCGGAGTTAACAACTTCTTAAGTTTAATGAAGTGAATGAATATGAATAATACAAGCTTTTATCAGTATATTGCAAAATATTCTACAACTTTTAAAAGTGTGTGCAAATTAACTAAAAGCTTAGCAATAAAATAAAATCAGCTGATGATAAAATAAAAACTACCTGGCAAATAATAAATAATGAAACAGGTAGAAAAAAAACAGCGTATAAATTTAATTTAGAGACTGCACATGGGCCCAGAGCCAGAGAGCATGGGCTCAGGGGTAGAAATAGCTCAGGAATTCGAAAACTTTTTTTGTTAATATGGGGAATATTAGCAAAAAAGTTTTTTAACCCTACTGAAACTTTAAATTCCTCACCCGCGCTTTTTGCTGCCTTACTCAGAAATAATGTAAAGGTATGCATGCCCTTTGGAGTTTAGGTTTCAGCATACAAACCCCCAAAGCTTCTAAAGATCTTAAAATTAAATCAACAGAAAATCTCTGGGGAATGTCTTTAAAAGTCTGTAGATCTATCTATCATTGAAACTATTGCGTCTTATTTAGCTTTCATATTTAACACCAGTGTGAACCAAGGAGTCTTTCCAGATCTTTTTTAAGGAGTCTTCCTGCAGTATTGTCACTCCTGCTCCCTTTAATCCATCCAAAGGTTGTCTGTAAAAGATCGCTTTGAGCGATAAGACCGCCCATTGTGTCACCCTATGTAAAATTTAAACATTTATATCTGTAACTTTTATGGTGTACATAATAAAGAGTATTCTATTCTATTCTATTCTATTCTTACGAAACAGTAAAGTAGTGCCTTTGTTCAAATCCGGAGATAGTAATAAAGAAACCAACAACTATAGGCCTGCGTCAATTCTGGTAGTTCTCAGTAAAGTGTTTGAAAAGTTGATGCTCAATCAAAACTAAAGATTCACTATAACTACAGATTTTAAGCCAAAACTGCTTTTGACCAACGTGTTCAGTCAAAATTACTTTTGCCAGATTTTTTCAGTTGAAAGTACTTTTGCCGGATTTTTTTTCAGTTGAAAGTACCTTTGACCGATTAAGACCTTTGACTGTAACATATATCTACTGCCATGAATTATTTCATATCCCAAAAACAACCATTTAGCTGGGGGGCAACACTTTAAAGCTTAATACTACGCAAACCGATCCCTGATTCGAAAAATGCTTTTCACGACCCTGCAATTTTTTTGAACGGCGCGCGGCCTATCCAACGATACCCCACAATAACGGGATAGACGAGAAAATAAAACACATCCCCACTTTACGTACAAGGGATACCTCCCTTGTACGTAAAGTGGGGATGTGTTTTATACAATTTTTGTTTTCATGATTTTGTTTGACCTATTGTTGGCGTGAATAATATGTATACCCCTGCCAAATTACAACTTTCTTGTACTAACATGAGTCTCTGAGCTGAGCTGGGGACAGACAGACGAACATGGCAAAACTATAAGGGTTCCTTGTTTACTACGGAACCCTAAAAGTATAGGTACTTATACAAGTTCCGTTCAGTTTATTCATTTTGTTCGGAATACATATCAGGGCACAGACATTGCAATTCTGTTTCTTGATCTGTATGTGTTTGTTTCGTCGATTAAACTGCAATGTTTCCAACAAAAAAACAGAAATGTCAGGATAACTAACCCGGTGTTACTTTTTAGTGGTGCAACGCGTAATAATAGTTAAAATGTTACTTAACTCCGAGTTTACGAATTCTACATTTATTTAATGAATCCGACTAAACGTGCAAGTGGGCCTTAGTCCGTGTAGAACGTCTCTAAGGTGTAGAAACATAAAAGCGTTAATACATCAATGAAAATGCTTCGATCATGAAAACGTATTAAAATGGACGTTTATGAATGACGTTGCGTAATTTACCTACCTATTTACTTACATACCTAATCATTCAGTCTTTCGCAAATCGTGTTATCGGTTCTGATTAAAGGTTTCCACCCACTATACCTAACCGTAACTAGACCGTACCGTATCGACACATGTAAGACACTTACCTACCGTCAAAACTAAGTACCCAGAGCAACATTTCCATACAAATGTGGTAATTTCGAAGCCTCGGTTCGTCGCACGCATCGCATCGCAGACGCAGTTGCGGGCAACGCAACGGCTAGTGGTTAAATGATAAATGATTTTATTTCTGTAAGTAGGTTTGTACAAACACTTTTACACGTCAATCATATTTTAAAAACTAGATGAGGTCGGCGTTTCCTATCTGACTACTCTGAGAAGAAATGCCGAAACAAACTCAGAGGTCACAGTCTCTTTTAAAGTCCAGACATAATCTTGGTAAGATCATGTGAAGACCATGTAGACATGATACCACTTAAAAATAAATACATCCTACCTAAATTTAATAATGTGTACGAGATGAGGGTTGCAGATTATTTAGTACCTTTTTTTCTTAATAAACTTCCAGACGACTTGCAAACGTTATACAAAACGAGTTCGAAAAGTTATAAGTACAAATCAAAGCGTTTCCTTACACAAAATGACTCCTAATGTATTATGTAATAGAGTATGTTTAAATTATTATCATCATTATATAATAATATATCATTGTAGTAATTAACATTTAAATTAACATGTTAAACATAAAATGAACGGCTTGCCGGCACACAGATAAACCCTGTGAGGTTTTCGTTGTGCGGCTATAAAAAATTTGTAAAATAGGCTAAGTGTTTTAGAAATAAATAAAAAGATTGGTGTCTGAAATGGTCTTTTGAGGAAAGAACCACACAGGTTGAGTGGACCTGACCAGTCAGTGCACGCATTTGTCAGTAATCGTGCAGCTCTACTCAGAACTTAAAGAGCTCAACGATGCGACGATCAATATCTAAGAAAAGACATTTGGGTATGCCACTTATACTCGTATGACTCAAACTGCCAGACCATGATTAACACTAACTGAGAATAAACAGAAAAGGAAACAAAAAATTGCAATAACCCACATAGTCTTCACATTCACAATAATTAAAAAAACTTTTTACAAAAAAATAGTAACCGACTACCAAAAATAACACTACAAAATGAAAAATAACTTTTAATTTCGGAAGTCGGTGGCAAAAAACTCAAATACAGATCCAAAGACACCGACTTCCGAAATTAAAGTTATTTTTCATTTTGTAGTGTTATTTTTGGTAGTCGGTTACTATTTTTTTGTAAAAAGTTTTTTTATTTTTCACTTTTTAGTGGCTCAGTTTTGATTTTATCTAAATTACAATAGCCTAATGTTAACTGCTCATCATCTTTTATAAAATATTGCTTTTCCCGATGCTGGGACGTTGATTGTTGAGGAGTTCTCCTGCTAAGAACCAAGAGAAATGCCACTCACCATATGCATAGTGACGAGCATAAATTGCTTAATCGCAACCCGTTAAATAGGTACTCATTATTTTATTGTTCCGGTGGCCATCTGTGGTCTCCTTCATCAGTTCCACTTCTCCAAATGGTGCTTTCCGAGAGCAAATGCACGCGTTACTATAAAAAGTTCCCAAATCGCTATAAGTTTGCATATAAAATTTGAGGGTTTCCCTCGATTTCCATGGGATTCCCTCATCAGATTCTGATTTGGTGGCAATGGAACCACCTCGGGAGTATACCCTTTTAAACAAAAAAATAATTTTCGAAATCGGTTCATAATTGACGGAGTAATCGCGTATTATACATACAACAAAAAAAAAACATACAGACGAATTGAGAACCTCCTCCTTTTTGGAAGTCGGTTAAAAATAATATAATACTTTACAAGTAAATATTCAGGTCATTGTGTATAAAATAATAATTAAATGTCACTGTATATAAAATAATAAAAGTTAGCAAAAAAAACACCAAAACAATAAAAATTAAAATAAACCACCTCAATATGTAAAACAAATTAGAGCAGCTCAATCCCAAGCCTTTTTGTCCTCAATATAATCTTTAACGGTATAAAAGGCTTTCTGGCACAACTTACGTTTAATGAATGATTTGAATTTATTAAGGCTTAGATCTTGAAAGTGGCTTGGAAGTTTATTATAAAAGCGTATACATTGACATCGAAACGAGCCACCTATTTTCTTGAGCCTTGTTGTAGGTACAACAAATTTGTGTTTGTTCCTAGTATTTATATTATGGATATCACTGTATTTTTTAAATAATTTTATAATTTTAGGGGCATATAGTAGATTTTCAAAAATATACTGAGAAGGCACAGTCATTACATTGATCTCCTTAAATTTCTATCTGAGAGAGTGTCTTGGACTTAATTTATAAATTGATCGAACAGCTCTTTTCTGCAAAACAAAGATAATCTGAATGTCGGCGGCATTTCCCCATAACAGAATACCGTACGACATTACACTATGAAAATAGCTAAAGTACACTAAACGGGCTGTCTCTATGTCAGTTAAATTACGAATTTTTCTAACAGCATAAGCTGCGGGGCTTAGCTTTTTTGACAGTTTATCTACATAATAAAAGGTTAATAAACTTCTTTCTGTAACTTTTAACTGTTTGATGTTTTAGAAAATTATATTACATCCATATTATATTACCTTAATGTAATAGGTACCCAATGGAATAGCAGTTAAGGCTATTAATTTTGAGCGTTTAGAGAAATGTGATATGTAGTGACGAATACTGGAATTTTTTAAAAAATACTTACATAAGAATTGGGTTTTCTCGAATCCCATGCATTTTTGCCAAGGCTTTATGGGGTGCTTAATTGTTGCAAATGGGTCACACTATCACGTCCGGAAGGAATATGTCAAACTATAAGTCGGCCTGTATAGAGTACAGTGTACCAGCGTGTTTCATGCGCGGTTCGACGATGTACACACGGCTACACATCAAGCTATACAATTCCAGTATAAGCTGATCTCGCATTGTATAGGATTTCCGTACAATGAGAGGTCAGCGTATGCTGGAAATATGCTTATGACGTCATGGGCCTCAGACGGCAACTTCTTCACTTCGTTCTGTACGTTACGATCCGGTTACGGGTTAGGGGGTGGAGACCTTAAATTTAATTCTTCCAGATGAAATGAAAGATATGAAGGCTAAAGGTGTGGACCCGTTAAAAGAATGCTTACACGAATTTAGTAATAGCTATTACTCGGAATCGTCCTGCGAGAAACAGTCGAAAGGCATTCTCATATTTTTTCATGGCTCTCCGTGTGAAGGTAGAGAGAGCACTTCCGATTCGCGTAATATTGTAAATTATGTAGATCGTATTAGAAATAGAAATATAAATAATACTTATTTGCATATAACATTTTTTTTTCACATTAGTTCTGTAATGATTGAATCAAATTGATTGATTTGAATTATTTTATACTCACTGGTCGTCTTTTTGTGATGTGACCGTGGTTAGTTACGATTTGAACGAAGGATTCATAAAATAATTAAGAATTCAAAGATTATCTAGAAAGTGGAATAAAATACGCTTAGTCTTTTTGTAGTTTGTTAGAGGTCATGTGAATTTACGCCCTCGCTACATACATCGTTGAAATGTCTAATTGTTTTAGAAATGCATGGTCAAGAAATATCTTATTCAGTAGCTAAACATCTAAAACTACCCACAGTAAATGTGGATCACAGTATAGTTCAAGCGTTATGTGACACTAAGATCCCAGCAAGAGAAACACTTGTTAACGCCATTGTTGAGAACTATGATATGATGAAGAAAAATATGAAAGTCGATTCAGATCCCAGTCCTGAACACGATGAAGGTAAAACGCAGTTTGTGCTCAACCTGCCTTGAACTCGACCCTATAGAATTTATACATAAAAAAAACTATTTAATTATTAAGGCAAACCAACTAAATACAAAGTAGTACACATCATTTACAAATACTGTAGCATTGCATCTAAATTATAGGTAAGCACAGCATTTAATTAAGATCTCAGTATACAATAATAATTAATATAAAGATAGATAACAATGTAATTATAACTAATATCAATAATCTATATTAGTATTGACTTTCGACAGATGAATTCAACGAAGATAAAGATGAGTTTGAAATTCTTTTGAAGAAAATTAACTATTTAGCCACGACAAGAAACGTGGCTACGCCTCGTTCCAGAGGCAGTGATAAGAAGAAAAAGAAGTCTCCTTCCTCGTCGGTCGTATCACACACAGCAATGGAAGCTATGGGGTCGACTACATTATTTCAGATGGTTATATACACATTATATTATGTGGGCGGGCGTCCAAGCAAAAAGGGTCCAGTTTTCGACATTTAGTTTCGGAGATCGATCGATCGATTTTAATTGATTAGGTACTAATTAATGCTCAATTACTCGTATCTACATGTTCATATAGTAAATGACTATACAATATGATGTTTCTAAGTACCAGAAATTTTAAGAGAAATGTTTAGTATTCAGGTGGTTTTCAACTTGAAATCTCTGATTAAAAAAAATGTGCCAGTTTTTTATATTTTTTTAATCCTTATTATCAATTGACTATTCTAGATACTGCATCTAGTCAATAATAATATTAATACCCCAATACTGAACCCTTTTCGCTTGGACACCCACATATTATTATAACTTGTCATAACGTACAGACGGCTATAAAATTAAATAAGTATGTTACGTTTGGTAGATTGATATATCCACAGAAAATACAATTGTATCTATATTTCCTTGTTGACAGGATTTAGTTGAACAACTGCTTACCGAGTTATTTCTTCAGCCCAAATACCACCGTGGTTTTGTGGTGGACACATTGACAAGTATCGTAGTAAAGAATCCGCCTTTAGTACTGACCACGTTGATAAAATGTAAACGTAGTATTCGGAACCTGCATCTCGTACTCTGTCATTCGGATTTCTCTAAATGGGTCAACACATATTACGACGAAGCCCAACGAGAAGCTGATATCCTACTTGTCGAGTTAGTACTTTTGATTGTTACACAATATGCCGTCGAACACTATTCTTCTGGCTTGTCCGTGTCCGTCACAAGTGGCGGTCGAAACATGTTTCATACATTTTGCATGAATTCGTGTAGGAAACATTCGGGCCGCTTGTTCGCCAGCTTGTCGCTTGTGTTGTACTCGCCTTCGCACGCTCGACTCTTGAATGCCTTTATACCCAAATCCGTCAGTTATTGGAAATAACTTTTGAATTGAAAAAGTTAGTAAATTAAAAAAAAAAATAAACACGTTTTCCTAAAATTTGTAAATATCTACAGATCCCAATCAAAAGTGTATGATGAGACGGAAATACAGGGGATCATAAATTCATTGGATGACATGGATGCAGAAGAGTATGATAACGTTTCTCCTGAATTAAAGGCAATATATATTACTAACGGATTAGAACAAAGAAGGAATAAATATTTAGAAAATCTAGGATTGTAAGTTTTCCTTGTTAAAACATTCAGTTTAACTCAAATTGGGCAAGCCCGACACTGCTTCACACATGAATGGTTTCTGGGAAAACATGTTAGAAAACGAAAAAGATGTCAACTTCCGACTATCTTCAGTGGAGCATGTTTTAAAGTTATATAATGCATGTTACATATTAATATTCGCGCTAAATCAAAGCAGGTATTTGACATACTGCTGTCATTCAACGTATTGAAGGAGTGCTGGATGTTTACCGCAATGCGCTGTTTGTCCTTATGTAGTACCTACTACTTACGCACGAGCAGTAAAACTTGTTTTTTTCTTTTCAAAAAAAACATTGCCCCACACTAGTAATTTCTCCTGTATTGTGGGTGCGTTTACAAACATTTAAACTCATATACGCAAACAGCCAGACCTGGAACAACTACTTTTAGGTCATACAAATTTTTGTGCCGTGCGGGAATCGAACCCGCGACACGCAGCGCAGTAATGCAAGCAGTCAATTGCTTAACCACTGCGCCAACCGTGCCGTATTATAACTTAAGTACCCATTATGGCACAACTCAAAGACAAGTGAATAAAATTAACATAGTGTCGATTTCAGACCATCATCAACAGAAGGCGCTAAGAAAGAAAAGACGGGAAAAGGTAGGTCTGTACGGAAACCGGACGATATTAAGACACATCAATTTTAAAAAATCTTTTGGACGCTCTAGTCTGTTCAAAAACAAACTTTTTCTAAGGCCCGTATTTATAGAGCGTTACTAAAGACTAGTTTCAACCAATCCAATGGCTTGAATCTAGTCTTAAGTAATGCTTGAGTACTGAATAACGCTCTATAAATACGGGCCAAAGACCCGATGTACCATTTCAAAGAACTGGCCGAAGTTGGTTATCTTATTACCAACTTTGTTCTCTTTCTCGAAGTAAAAGTTGTTTACATTTATGTGTATAATTTTTTTCCATTAAATGTCATAAGTATTTGTTAAGATATGTCAGATAAATAAATAAAAAAACAGAGAGACTGTAAACGACCAGTTATAAATAAGCTGTTAACAAATTAACCCGACAAACTTTAAGGAGTGCTTTACCACCGAACCACCATCGACCATCGAACTGAATAACTTTTACTATGCGACCAACTTTGACGTCGCGAAAAGAAATCTGCTGTGAAGCCACAGCTGATTGTTTTTTACACCATAAATAAAACTTACTCTTCTTTATTTGAGCATCACAAATTGAGTAGGTACAGTGCAAAAATCCATCGTCACAAAAATCTGTTACAGTTATCTCGAAGTGTCCGTTTTACGTGAGTTTAAGTACCTATTGTATTAGCTAAAGTTAGTCGACCTTATAATTTATTGCTTAACCAATTTCGACAAAAGATCCCATGCAGTTAATTAAAACTTCACTCAGGTTAAAACTATCTAAATGTCACATTGTTCTTAACCCGGAGCAAATGACGTGAATATAATTACACCAACGATGACTCCAGCATAGCTATTCACAATCGATTCACGTTCGATACGCATAAAAATCAATGTTATGAAAGGAGTCCTCTAGAGGCGGTTCACAAATCCAAAACACTTAAATTTTGTCAGTTCGGCCTCCATTCTTCCAACAACTCATCATGCATGACCCAGATTTTAACGAGTAATTGTCATGAAATTAAATAATTGTCTAAATTTTTATAATAATTTATTTGTAAAATTGTATATATCGGGGTAATCTCTGGAACCACCAGTCGGATTGGAAAAATCGACAATGTTTCTTTGGGAATTGGTGGAATAGTGGGAGTATTAATGGTGGGGAGTTTCACGTGGCGGGTCTAAATTGGTTCCAAGCAATAATGAGGTCAATGACATCATCAAAGTCAAGGTCAACACCCCAAAAGTCAAGGTCGAACACCCCAAAATAGAATATTACCTTC
Organism: Tiliacea aurago; assembly: GCA_948098905.1. Classification (NCBI taxonomy): domain Eukaryota; kingdom Metazoa; phylum Arthropoda; class Insecta; order Lepidoptera; family Noctuidae; genus Tiliacea; species Tiliacea aurago. The sequence continues at coordinate 19,381,473 of OX402581.1, read as the reverse complement.
TAGCAAGCTCTGAGTTCAGGGATATTTTCAAATTCAATGACAAACGTCTCGAAGGTCAAGGTAATTTTTTTTTTTTTTTTTTAAGTAAACCGTAATCGACGGAGCCACTTCGCGGAGTTCCTATTCCTGTCTATAGGGTTTAAAGAAACTTAACACTTGCTCGGTCACTTGGCCCCCGTCATCCCCTTCGAACCTAACCTGTCTGAGTCGGGGTGCCCCCAGCCCCGATTTCACTTCGCTTGCTCTTGCATCCTAAGTTCTCATTGCCTTATTTAAATTACTAAGTCGAGTATGGATGGCAGGGTTTTTGTCGCCATCCCATTCGAACCTAACCTGTCCGAGGCTGGGTGCCCCAAGTCCCGACACATCTCATTGCACCTTCTGTTCTCGTTGCGTTTTTACTTCACTTTAAATGAGATTAGATTAAGGTGGTAAAGCGATTACGAGATCGAGCATACAAGTTATAAATCTGCAAAAAATTATGTGGGGATAAATCTTCACCACTTTTTTTTTGTTTTTTTTTTCGCAGACTAATTCTTGTTTTATTTTGTTATATTTTAAGAGGACATAATAATCTCTGGTAATAATCTAATTAAAGTCGTTAATATTTCAAATAACAACTATGTTTTATTTATTAGAAATGCGCAGTTTAAATTCATTGCCAGCAGAAATAGGGGACTCTAAAGACCCAAAGAAAAAAGTAAAAAAGGACGAAACTAGAGGTACCGATAGTACATAATGTTTTATTTTAATTTGGTATAAGTATTGTCAACATATTCTTGGCGATAATTATGTTAGTTATAATAATGTGACCAGAATGACTTTCTAAATTTAAGGAAGACCAACCAGTGAATATGCAGCAATGAATACAAAATATGCCGAATATAATAAAACTACTTATGAGAATCTCATAAATATCGCAAATAATTGGATCATAGATGAATGTGACGTGGGGAACCCTTTATACACCTTTACCGGTCAGATCGTAGGCGCAGCTCAAAAGAAAAGCAAGAAAAAATCTGATTTACAACTTCAGGTTTGTTTTCATTCATTAATTTCAGGGGGGGTGCGCCATAATCGCCACGCTTGGCAGGCGGGTTGGCGATCGCAGTATGGTGGTAAAAATGCATAGAGAATGCTGCTGTCCATTCTCTAGTAAGGCCTGAAATGTTTGTATCGTTATCGTATCGAAAATATGAGTAATCTTTTTATTATTTCAGATGTCTATGTGCTTTGAGGACAGAGGCTTCCCACTGACACTAATTATGTGCCCTTGTTTGCGTTACAAGGAAGGTTTAAAATATATGTTTGAGCATTCGGTTGTTGTTAATAACGCTTTAAAAGAAGAAGTGGAAAATGATATACTTAAAAGTCCTGTGAATAGAAAAGAATTCACTGTTTTGCTGCCTAAAACTTTCCCCACGATAAATCATGAGCTGCCACTTCAATGGTGGTACCTAGACGAAATGCCGGTAAACTTCTTAGTTCAATAAGCTTATTAGTAAAATGCATAGCAATAATAGCTACATTTTGATGCAAGTGTGGAAAGTTTATACACGCGAGTAACAAACGACGTTTTTAACCGACTGCCAAAATGGAGGGGGTTATATGTTCGTCTGTATGTTTGACTTTTTTTAGGGTTCCGTACCAAAAGGGTAAACCGGGAACCCTATTACTAAGGCTCCGCCGTCTGCCTGTCTGTCTGTCCGTCTGTCTGTCCGTCTGTCACCAGGCTGTATCTCATGAACCGTGATAGTTACAGTTCAAATTTTCACAGATGATGTATTTCTGTTGCCGCTATAACAACAATAAAAAACAGAATAAAATAAATATATAAGGGGGCTCCCATACAACAAACGTAATTTTTTTGCTCGTTTTTGCTCTATAATGATAACGGAAACAGGTTGCTCTATAATGTTAACTAAATATTCACAGAATATTTAGTTAAATATTCACTTTAAAAATAAATAATTAAATTAAAATAAAACAAATATTCAAGGGGCTCCCATACAACAAACGTGATTTTTTGCTATTTTTGTAGATAATGGTACGGAACCCTTCGTGCGCGAGTCCGACTCGCACTTGGCTGGTTTTTTAATGTATGCTCAACGATTTCTCCTTCAAGTGTGGACCAATTTTGTAATTTATTTCTATTATGTTTGAAAGGGTAATATACATATTTTATATTACCCTTTCCACCCTCTCGAGATGGTTCCATTCTCAGCAAAACAGAATTTAATGAGGGGAATCCCATAGAAATCGAGGGAAATCTACAAATTTTATGGGCACACCTACAGTGATTTGGGTATTTTTTATAGTAACTCGTGCATTTGTTCTCCGAAAGCACCATTTGGTGAGTTGTAAATGATGATAAAGACCACAGATGGCCACCGGAACTACTTTTTAATGAGTATTTCACGGGTTGCGATTCGATTAGGTACTTTAATATGGTTGCTACGCAATTTATGCTCGTCACAATGCATATTATGGCGCATGCAAATTTTTTATCTATTTTCTTAAATAACTTTAATTTTTTTTTTTCAAATTATAATTTATTTGAGACCCACACAGTAAACCCTTTGTAAAGTAAAGATTTGATATCACACGGTACAGTGTGTAATTTTACTTTTAATTTTCTTTTTTTTCCCAATAGTAGGTAACCCTCATATTCTAAATTCATTTATCGGAACACGTCCGTGTTTGGGTCATAAAAAATTATATGTGTACCAAAGTCAGAGTCCTTAGACCGTTTTCCTGTAGCTATATAATATATAATGGTTAAGGTACCTGTCCGTATCGCCCCATCTTAAACATCCCCTCTGTATGGTTATCTGTGGCGTTCTTTAGAGCCTAGAGCGGGAATGCAAAGTAAAAGGCACGCATGTTCAATACACTGCATTGTGAACCTAAAAGAGGTGCCACTTTTCCAGCAAGTGTTTAAAAAAAAAGTTATGTGTATGATTTTTCTACTCACTTATTATTTGTTATCACCATAAAAAATTGACAATTTTATTCCAGATAAAAAAATGCGAATGTAACCAACTAACCGATCTTAATTTGTTGGATGACTCCAACCAAGATAATGTGTTAAACATTCTTTCGAAGTGGCATTGCATTTGTGGCAAAAAGGTACTTACATTTATGATAATTTGTCAAGTTTTATTTGATTTTATTGGAGTTAATTGAGGTTCGTGGTGGTAGCGTTCCGGAAAAAGAGTAGGGCTTGGGGCAGGTACATTTATGACCTCGAAGCGAAAGTACCCGCGTCACTGTATCGGTAGCGCGAGGAAGCGAGGGCGCGAGGCGAGTGGCTGATGCAGCGACATGGTGGAGTTGCGTCGGTCACAGCTCCGCGCAGCCCTGGTGGCGGAATGGCGGGACAGCTCGTCACCATCGAGGTGGTCCGGCTGATACTCGAACCCTGGCTCGGGAGGAGGCATGGCTCCCTGTCATTTTGGGTGACGCAGCTGCTCTCGGGCATGGCTGCTTCGGGAAGTACCTGTGTCGCATAAACAGAGAGCCGGACGTCCGGTGTCACCACTGCGTCGACTGCCGGGAGGACACGACGCGGCATACGCTGGCAGAGCGTGCCTCTTGGGAGGAGCCACGCCGTGTCCTCATCTCAGGAGTAGGCAGTGACCTATAGCTGCCGGCCGTGGTCAAGTCGATGGTCGGCAGTGAGGAGTTCTGGGACGCGGTGGTGTCCTTCAGCGAAACAGACGTGTCGCAGAAGGAGGCTGCGGAAAGGGAGCGGGAGATCTCGTACGCTCACCCGGCCCGCAGCAGGTGCACTGGGCGTCGGCAGAGGGCTGACAACGCCCTCTTCCGGCCCCCCTAAACGTTCTTACCGTTCTATATACAAAACTGAAAACTTAGTTCGGTACTAAATTGTCAGTTTTGTGTTTAGGAACTTTACCGTACTCGGAATAAAGTTCGAAATTCAATAATGGCTCCATGTTTTAAACCTGGGTCTGAAGATAAACCTTATTTTGTAATAAAGGGATAAGAGTCTTACAGACCCCTCCGTCCACCTCAGGGCGGAGGACATCCATGAGGATTTTCCACCCCATGAACAAAAAAAAAAGGACATTTATTATTTATTTATTATTATTTTTTACCTGGAAAAAATAACAATTAATCGCGTATTTCCAGGTGACTTCGTCGCAGACATCGACAGGTGATATTCCCTCAGTGTCTATTGAGATGAGTCGCGACGAGGTCACTGTCAAAGAAAAGGAGTTACTTCCACTTCCGCTACGCAGCGTCAAACCTATTCAAAGTAAATATTTGTTTTTATTATGCATAACAGTTTTAGTAAGTATTTTGTGTCTGGCAGTGATTTCTTGCAGCCCTACAGGTAGTAGTCATTAAAGTCCACGAATATTGCAGTAACGACAGATTATTGTATGATGGCCCCAAAATATCGTAGTTTGTGGATCGTCGGAGGCACAAAAGTTTGATGATCTCTCAGTGGTGTTGATTGCAATAAAAAAGAGAAAATCTGTTATGTTATCTAAACGTTTAAATCCTATTTTATAGCGCCGATAACTGTTCCAAGAACATAAGTTTATGTTATGTGCAACGGCCAAACGGCACCCTATTACTAAGCCAAGCTAAAACAGTCCCTGTCTGCCTGTCAGTATGTCTGTCATAGGCAGTTGAAATTGGCTTAGCATTCCGTACCACGAAAACCATAAGTTTATCTTCTAATATAGGTACAGGGTGTTAAAGTAACTGCGTGCCATAGCTTAGGGGTAGGTTCAGTAGGTATCGATAAAGAACCCAGGAAAAATAAAACTAAAATAAAAAAAATTATAACAATAATGAAAACACAAAAAAAATATTGAAAGAGAAGAAAGAAAGAAAAGAAAGAAAATTTATTTTAATTGTCACAGAAAAAACGTGCGTACGAAAACATAATACTTAAGTAATAATACCCGAAGGTTACACAAGACAGATCTAAGTACTATCACAAACAAACAAATACCCAGAAGCTGCACATCATGACTGTGACAAGAAGGTTTGCACTCAGCATGATGCTATGCTACGGGGGACCCACAGCACAACGCTGATTTTCAGTGGTCACCCGAAAAATACGTACGGAACCCAAGTCAGGCTTGATAAGTTGTACATAAGTAAATAGGTAACAAAATAAAATAAAATAAACAGTACTTAGAATATAATGCTTATACAACCAATTATAAGAATAAATATTATTAAATAACATAAAAAATAATCCGCAGGCATCACCATCCACATTAATATTATTACACGAAAATATCCAGTGTTTTGTCTCGCTTCAACCCTCACCTCCGCGTCGCCTGCGCGCCCGCTCATAATTTAAACAAAAAAGTACAGACTACAGTAATACAGTTGCATTTCTCGATTGCGTCTATGAGCGTGATGAACTGATGACGTATTGCAAGATCAACCTAATATAGTATACCTACTAACTTAAAATAGCAATCGTTTAGAATTAAAATTATTTTATTTGACGGTCCTAAGCCCGTTAAAGTACGAAGAGACTTATTTTATTTTATTTTTTTCCTGGGTTCCTTTATCTATACTGAATCTACCCCTAAGCTATGGCACGCAGTTACTTTAACATCCTGTATATACCTATGTGTAATAATAGAAGATAAACTTATGGTTTTGGTGGTACGGAACGCTAAGTGCGCAATTCTGACTCGCATTTATCATTGCTCAACATATGCGATGCTCATTTATCTTTGCTCAACATAAGCGATGCTCATTTGTCTTTGCTCAACATAAGCGATGCTCATTTATCTTTGCTCAACATAAGCGATGCTCATTTCAGCGACTGGATCACGTTTAGTACTACAACCTGGTGAGCTAGTGAGGTGCAAATATTCTTTTAGTCCTCAAGACGAAGGAAACTATAGCGTCAAACGGTTTATCGAAGTTAGTGGATGGCCTGAATCACGAGTTGATGTTAACGTTAACGGGATTTGTGATTTACCGAGGTATACTCTTATATAATATTTTTGTCTGTGTGGTGCCGGACGTAAAGAATAGCACTCCCCTATTTATTCCCGTGGGTGTCGTAAAAGGCGATTAATGGACTTACTAGAGAATGGGCAGCAGTGTTCTCTATGCGTTTCAACACCATACTGCGATCGCCAACCCGCCTGCCAAGCGTGGCGATTATGGCAAATCCCCCCCATATTGGGGAGGCCTATGTCCAGCAGAGGACGTTTTCCGGCTGAAATGGAGATATACTCAACATTTGCCAATCAATCTGCCAGCCTTTTGCCAACTATGTTGAGGTCAGCTACCAGTCTAACCGGATGCAGCTGAATACCAGTATTTTATATACATGAAGCGACTGCCTATCTGACCTCTAAAACCCAATAACTGGGTAATACGATAACCCTTAGTAAGACTGGTTGACATACTCAACATATACCAATGGTTTTAAATACTTGACGCTTCTCTTGAAGGGCTTTTTATTCTTGAATCTATGGATATACGTTATTATTCCAGATTGGATAGCCGCCCAAAAAAGATGTTCGAAAATTTTGTAAGGAGAACTCAAGAAGAGAACCTCTATAAGCTAACATATTTAGATGATCGTAAAGTGTTTGAATTTGGACCAATATTTGTAGGAATTAACAGGTATCGTGGTAAATGAATATAAAATTACTTAACTTGTTATTAATTAACCCGTATTCAACTATTTCATGAAAATTTATTTTTAGAATTTATGAAGAAGAATATACGATCGATTTAAAGAATTCCTCCCTTGTGACTGCAGATGTTGTAATCGAGTTTCTAGAAGAGACTGAAGTATTTGAAATAGACAAAACGTTTATAAAATTGGAAGTAAGAATCTAAAAATGTACACATTCGTATCAAATTCGCTGTATTTCGATTTCATTGATGTTCCAAGTTTCATGCTGCATCAGCAATTCAGCATGGTCCTTATTAAATACAATTTTCTTCTCTTCATAGCCCGGATGTCGAGACAAACTGGCAATTTCTGCGGCTCCTGCAGTAGTGGGTGTGCACACGAGTGTGTTATTGTTCTGCGTCAAAGACAATCCTGAAATAGTAACGGTCAACATCGCTTGTAGCGGAATTTTGCCAGTTGTTGAAATATTACCGCTGACCAAGGCGATTGGTAAGATTTAGAGAGCTCGCCCACGAGCGACCATCGCTGAGCGATTATTTTGGCTAATTTATGACATTCAGAGTTCAATACTTTAACGCCCACGTGCTACAAAAAGTCGCTCATAAACGCGACGCCATAAAACTCGCTGCGACTATCGAAGCTACAAAAAGTAATTGGTGGGCGAGCTCCATTAAATATAGGTATTAATGTAGTTTCATCATTTTGAATGAAAAGTTTTCTTCAAATCGTTCAATCTTTTCTGTCTTAACTACTTCTTCCCTCTGTACGAGCTATTCTTACTTAAATTAACGTATTTCATTTGATACGTCCTATTTATTACCTATATTATAATTATACCTGTGTGTTGCTATAGTGTAGACGGACTTGACGATTTATAATAAACTAGCTGTTGCACGCGTTGCATTTCGTCTGCTATCCAGGATACAATGTAGCGTGTGCAAATTTTATCCAAATCCGTTCAGTCGTTTTGCGTGAAAGCGTAACAAACAAATAATTAAACAAACTCTCTTTCGCATTTATAATTTTAGTTAGAATAGTTAGGATTAGGATGGAACCATGTTTCAAAAGATTCAAGATCATTTTAACATTCATTTGACTTTATTTTCATACCTAACTATGCAGAATACGGAAAGCTTCTACTTTATCGTCGAGAAGATGATAGATTTATTGTAAAGAACGATTCTGCTCTACCAATAATGTGGAAGATACGCAACGCCGAAGAGTTCATCGAAGACTTTATAATAGCTCAGACATCGGGCATCGTGCTGAGACATGACAATCAAGTAGTTCCTGTTACTTATATCGCGTGCCGAGTTGGTGTCATATCACAAAAAGTCCTAATGATCGACGTATGTTTCACCTTTCCTTAACTAATATTTATTGTATAGTATATTTTATTTTATTGTGTTCGAGAAACTTTCAGCTAACTTAGACAGTGTTCTTATACAATATAAAATTGAAGGCCATTTACAAATTTCCACTGATAAAAGCAAGCAAGTAACAAAGCAGTGCGTAAAAGTGTGTTTTGATGAACAAAATGAAAATGATGAAAATTTCATAAACATAATATTTTGTAACAAATAATTGTGAAAAATGGCTCGAAGATTTTTTTTTTCGTGCGCTCTTATTTCGCGTTTTGAAGGAGACACTCAAAGAACTCGAAGCCGCCAAACAGATTATTATTAAAAAATAGAAACTGTATATTTTTATTTAAAGAACATTAACTAGTTAGTTTTTGTAATGTGGTATTTATAATATTTAATTGATTAAACACAGTTTATTTCTTTACAAAGGAGAATGCCGTTGTGCAGTACCAACTTGCGGGGGAGCGTGTCACAACCAAATTTAGTTCATAAAATTACTACTATTTTTTAAATCAGATTTACGTTTTTGTTATGAAAAAGATTCCCGGTTTTCGGAGATCAAAAATTAAACAATTTTTTTACTTTGTACGTATTTTCCGTTTATTGTCTTATATGTCACTGCCATTGCACTTCATTTCCGAATGTTGCTACTACCACAGAATACTACAGAATAAGTAACACTACTACGTAGGTACTACTACGTAAAAAAAAAACCATATTTATGTACCTGCCAGCAAACATATAAATGAAGAAGATAATTATGTATCGTACCGATTCGCTTTTTAGAATACGTGATATTAGGTATTGAATGATATGTGTGATAAAAATAAAATCTTTACTTAGGTCACGCGTTGCGTCATAATAATTTAAATTATTATTTTGGAATACTTACACATGTATTTAATGAAAAGAGGCCCGATTCAAAACAGAAAATGTCGTGATTATTGTGACGTATTGCATTTGTTTTTTTGGCTTATTTAAATTATTATCTGTAGTTTTTTGGCGCCGTCACGAATGACGTTACTTTCAATCTTTCAATGTTGGTTTCATATTGATCGAAGGTTTCATATGAACTATTCGATTATAATTAAAATAACGAGAACGGGCATTCAAGTGCTTTCTCTTAACGTAATGTTTGTGTGATAATCCTTAGCGATGTCCCCATCTAGGGTAAGACATCGGCCAGCAAGTCGTCGTCGCCGATATGTAAACTGTTCACTGGTATTGTAAGAACAATTTAGAGTACATGACACAGAAAATATATCCATGGCTATGATTCGTGTTTTAAGATCATGGATTGCACCGACGCGTGTTAGTATTACCGCATTAACTAACTAACGCATTACTCCACCATTTCGAATCAGTAATTTTTACGAAACTAACCTCAAAATGTTAAGTAAGTAAATGGCAAATAAATACAAATTGCGGAAATCCATGTGAAAAACAGTTAACAATATAGGCAGAACATTGAATTCTCCTCCAAATACACTGGGTTTGGTTGTGACAGCGGAATTTTCGTTTGGTACAGGGCGCCCTTTATTTGTCGGCATTCTCCTTTAGGCATAAAAGACACGAAAGCCTAAAATTAAAAAAAAAATCGCTCATCTTTGACGAGTATATTTTTCAACACATTTCCTCAAAAAATGCATTTACGAAGCCTGTATACATTGTTCGAAAGTTAAAAATTACGCACCATACAACGAAATGTGCGGTAAAATAGGTAGGTACTCTCCCCTAATTACATGTTGTACCGCATACTCCGTTGTATAGCACCGTGCGTATCTTTCACGGATCTTTTTTTAATTTCCATAAAAAATATGTAAGAATTCCACCAAGGAGTTTCACATTACGAGAATAAATAAGCTGAATGACCGAACCTCCTTGGAAGCGCTTTTGCTCAATACGTTTATCTCACTTTATTATTACATAGAAAATGAGACGAAAGATGTAGTACTAATTTTCACCACGCGCACGTGGCGCCATTTGCAAGTTCGCGTCTTTTTCATGTTAGAAAGGTCAAAGATTGTTGCGACTTTCCGACTGATACTATTTTATAAACAAAATATTAATGTGAGTTCAAGCGACGAATCCGATATTAATATGGAATCTACTCCAGCTCCATGGTCTCTTGCCGGAAAAATCGCGGAGAGTGCTACAATAATTTTATATCATGACAGACTCGAAGAAATACTCCATCATTCTCTGAACATGCCTTTACGGCTTGTTTCATTACCTATTTACTGTTTTCTCGCAAATGTGTTGAAGAACGTTTGTATGACACATGTGCGGAAAATGGTATTTACAAACTCGTGACTATGGTAAGCCCTCGACAAAACCAACTTACCGCACTAATATCATAAATAACTAATCTTTGTGGGGCTCTTTCCCGCACTAGTGCGGAAAGCAAACTAAAAAGCACGCGTGTTGAATACACTGCATTGTGAACCTAAAAGCGGTTCAATAAGAGCCACTTTTGAGAAATTTTGTTGAAAAACCACTTTTAGCAGCTTGATCTCTATATCTAATTAAGTATCTGATTTGATCTAATAGATAATTTACAGATATTTGACGCAGAAGGACGTGGAGAGCCAATGTTGGTAGACAATTTGTCGTTATCCGCGGAATGCTACGATGTTATGGTTGAATGCGCTTATGAAAATCCACACGAGAACTATCTTAATTATGGCAACGTCAAAGTTAACTCTACAGTTGTCCGAGAATTGTACTTGCTCAATCGAGGCAAATATAACATTTATTACAAGTTAGTCGATATATTATTCATAAGATATAAGGATTGTTAAAATTCTGCCTCGTTGTTCTAGCGGTCGCAAGCGCTACTGCTGAGCAAGGGGTCCTGGGTTCGATTCCTAGGTCAGGAAAAGTGTTATTGGGATTTTCCATTAGGAATTTCTCAGTAACAGCCCGGAGCCTGGATTTATGCCCGGTTGATGGCATTAGGCTCGCCCCCTTTATTACATGGGACTTAAAACATAACTGGCGAAATGTGGGTGTTACTATAGGTACACCTCTGCCTAACCTTCGGGGATTACAGGGGTGATGTTATGTGATGTGCGAAATTCCATGATCTATTGTTTTCTTATTTAATTCCCTTAAAAGCCGGGCTATACGCTACGACTTGGATGCGCAAACAGTTTTTACAAAAGTTTGTGCAAACAGCACACGATAGCAGAACTGTATTTATAGGCGACCAACAAAAGGTATTTACTTGGCACGAGAAGGGAATTTGACTGCCTGGCGAAAGCCCTAGAAGGACATACACTGACATTATTGATGACGTTCTTGAGAAAGGTCAGATGCGTAGTAGGTATCTATACGCAACCAGCGAGCGTGTTCTATGTAATAACCAGAATACCAGATAGTATGAACGTGGACGAATTAAAGGAGTATGTAAGGCTATTATTGATCGAAGGTAAGGATCGAAGCAATTACACACAAGGAAGATAAGGTAATTATAATAATAGGAGTGAACGAGCTTTAAAATAAATTATCTTTTGACTTAAACACTGTGCTCATCACTAGGACCTTGATGAAGTGACATTGAATTTAATATTATACCTGCTATTCATTTGACATAACATTTATTTGTTGACATATTTTAAATTATTTGACTCTAACTAAACATTTCACATCAATTTTAATCAGGCTTTTAAATGTATTACTTCTGCATGTGATAATTTTATTAAAGTAATACGTAATGTGCAACACAATGTTAATTGTTAATGTATAAATAAATGAAATTATTACATAACGCCGTGACGTTCTAAAGTTTCTGCCTAACCCCATGGGAAAATTTTGGCGTGAGTTTATGTATGTATGTATGTATTAATACCGTTTTGTCGGGTGAAATTACGGTTATGTTATAGCAATTTATTTCTCAAAATTAACCATTGATATATAAATGGTCTTAACACTGTAACATGCTTGCTTATGCAAAGTACAATTAACGCATGTAAGATTGAGCGTGTAGCCAGGCCAATAAATTACGGTTATGTTATAGCAATTTATTTCTCAAAATTAACCATTGATATACAAATGGTCTTAACACTACATGCTTGCTTATGCAAAGTATAATTAACGCATGTAAGATTGAGCGTCTAGCCGGGCCAATAAATTACGGTTATTTTATAGCAATTGATTTCTCAAAATTAACCATTGATATATAAATGGTCTTAACACTACATGCTTGCTTATGCAAAGTACAATGAACGCATGTAAGATTGAGCGTGTAGCCGGGCCAATAAATTACGGTTATTTTATAGCAATTTATTTCTCTAAGTACATCTACCCAGAAATTGTAGTAAATTAATTAATTATTAAAGTCTAGCGCAAGAATCATCATCTACGTAGCCTTTTCCCCACGATCTTGGGGTCGGCTCCCAGTCTAACCGGAGGCAGCTGAATACTAGTATTTTACATGGAGCGACTGCCTATCTGACCTCCACAACCCAGTGACGGGTAATACGATACCCCTTGGTAAGACTGGTTGTCAGACTTTGGGGCTACTGACGACCCGTAACGACTGTCAAAGATCTACGAATGACAGCCGGAACTAACGGCTTAACGTGCTTTACGAGGCACGGAGGAGTCTTCGTATGTAAAGATGGTCACCCATCCATGGACCAACCGCGGCAAGCGTAGCTTAACCTGATTGATCGAGCCGTGCGGCTATTATTACTTAGCCCCAAAGTAGCGCAATAATTTCCATCAATATTATGATTACAGAAAATTTAATAACATATAATTCTAACATTCAGGTTAAAAAAAGTGAAGAACTTTCCGGAGCCGACACTGCTGCGGTCGTTCGAGTGCATGCCGGAGTGCGGGGTGATCCCCTCCACGCTGAAGCTCATCGCCATCGAGTTCGAGTGTACGCCCACCACCTCCATGAACTTGGTCAACGTGCCCGCGTACATCTGCTCTCTGCTCGACGGCAGCAAGAACCAGGTCGTCGTCGCCAAGTTCCCAGTGTGCATTACCATTGCTTCGTTTTACAACACGTAAGTGTTGAGTATATCTTGTACACTACTAACAACGGTGAAGGAAAACATCGTAAGAAAACTTGGACTAATAAATAGTTAATACAACGTGCCGCTACATTGGCGACATTAAATTAACACACGGGTGGCTAGTGGCCAGTAATCATATAAAATAAATAAATAAAAATCGTTTAATTCAGGTAGTAAATCTACAAAATTAAAAAAAATTACAATCCATTATAAATTTAAATTAAATAACTAAAAATGTATAATAAACGTAACGTAACGTGTGTATGTGTGTGTGTCTTATAACATGTAATATGATAAAATAGTTCGTACATTGAAAAAATAATAATTTTCGAACAAACTGAATAATAAAGCTCTCTCTGTCCTTCAGTTTGCCTACTCTTTGCACGTTATTCGTTTTAATTATATTGATGCGATGATAATTATGATCACGGGGCAAGGGGCAACTAGAATCAATTCTATTGTTTTTTTTGTCATTTTTGACGTTCAAAAGTGCCTCTTATGTGCCTATTTGAAATAAATAATTTGACTTTGACTTTGATCCGTGACCCTGGCAAATGACCTCCGCGCTACAGTTCCTTAAGTACAGGCTGCTCCAAAATGCTATTGTTATTAAACACTGAGCCTCGAGGGCGGGGCTTAGGTAATTTAGCTGTGTTTGTGTCCTTACTAACAATACTAATATATACTATAAGTACTTTCTGTTACTAACCCATCACTAAACAACTTATGGAATGTTCATCTATAACCCTAAGTCATCAATTCAGATAATTTATGTAAACAAAGGTGATAACAGATCAAAAAAATATCGTCATAATGGTAATTCACATAAAATGGCGGAAAACAAGGCTATATTGGCTTTTATGTACTGATTTTAGAAATAATAATTAAACAATTATCATACCGTGTTAATTTTTATAAGTTTTCGGTTTTAAACAAAGTTATTAAAAAAAGAAAATTTTGTGGTATAAAAAATATTATGATACTGGTAACACTACAGGAGTTCCCAACATTCTCAAATTTCATTTGACATAATTTGCAAACTCGCGTCTTTTCAATACGTTCGTTTTCTTTTCTCCAGGCAAGACATTTCCACATGTAGGATGAAAACGGCGATTTTGGGAGCCCTAAGTCCACTGCTAGGCGTAGGCCACGCCTGGCAGTGGACTTAAAAGGGCTGATTATAATAATAATAAGCCGCGACTCCGACACAGAACAAACACTGATCGGCTACGGTATTTTGTTTGCATAGCTCATCTAAATAGTTAATTAACTGTAATTAAAAGATAGAATTTTTTTATGATAAATTGTTTTGCAGCACTGTCCTGTCATTTTGACAGTGACATTTCTTTGTTTACTAAACTTATCTGAATTGATGACTTAGGGTATATATGTGTTCATGTCTGAAATAAAGATTTTTATTTATTTTATTTTATTTATTTAAATTAATAAATAATAACGTTTAATGAAATTAAAAATCTCCATTAAAAAAACGCGAAACCGTATTAGGTGTAGTAAATTAATGTCGCCATTAAAGCGGCATGCTGTATAAGTCTGAAACCGTCAACCCATCTTGAACTAGAGCGTGGTGATCAATGCTCGTGCCTTGTCTGTACAGCGTGTTACGGAAAGGGTATAACCATACAAACCGGGTGAAGACTGCATCTGGTTAAGAATCTCTGTACAAAATTTCAGCTCAAAAAGAATAACTTTAAAAATGTTTTTTTTTTAGTTTCTATAGTTTATTAAATTTAAATCATAGCAAACGTGTCACCGCACTACATGAGTCATTATCCATTATCGGTGTCTGTGCGCCTAACATACACACACACCTGCCACAGCTCTGCGACACGGCGCCGCACTGACACGCGGCGGCGCGGGCGGCACGATTGGCGGCGGGATCAAACGAATGGATTAAAATGTGTACCGATCAGCTGACTTGGTCTAGTGATGTGTAGAATTCAATTGGAAAAATTTGATTTTGATTAGTTAAATGTTTCTTAACTTTATAATTATGTAGGTATTATAAAAAAAATGTTGCCATGTACTTTGTTATCACCAAAAGAATCCGTGCCTGATCACAAAAAGATGCAATAACTGGTTATTTATTTATTCACTGCGTCTTATATGTGTCTATTGTACAATCGCCACAAACTGTCAAATTTTCTCATTCGATTTTGAACTTAACCGTCAACATTTTAAGGTTTAAAATGACAGTTTGGTATAATTTAATGTGCTGGCGACTGTACCATCATTCATTCATCATTTCAGCCCAAAGACGTCCACTGCTGGACATAGGCCTCCCCCAAAGGGGGGAGGGGGGTTTCCATAATCGCCACGCTTGGCAGGCGGGTCGGCAATCGCAGTATGGTGTTAAAATGCATAGAGAATGCTGCTGCCCATTCTCTAGTAAGTCCCGGGAAGTCACGGGAAGAAATAGTATGGTGCTATTCTTTATGTCTGGTACCACACGGTACGGGCGACTGTACCATAATATGATATTTTTTTCCCATGCAACCCATTACAAGATTCTCATAGACGTTTTTCACGAATTACGTAAAAACCCATTTTTTACTGATTTCATGTCTCATACAGCCCTGCATAATTTTTTTTAATAGGCAGAATAAAAAAAAATGCTTAAAAATTAAAAGGTAGATATAATTATAATTATAGTATATATTATAAGGTTATATTTCAAGGTTTACCTTATTCCCGTTGGGCGAATTGAATTTCCATATAATAGCAGTCGGAACCGGAATAATGAGGGAAGTTATTTTGAACAATACAAGCAAGTGCCCCGTAACCTACGAGATAGTGTTACCTGTTGCATACCAGGTGACGCGTGAGGTCACTCTCCCTTCACCTCCAGCAAAAGAGAAAAATACCAAGTAAGTATGACTGACAAATATCAATCAATCTACCTAGCCTTTTCCTCACTATGTCCAGGCTAAACGAATGTAGCTGAATACCAGTATTTTAAATGGAGCGACTGCTTATCTGATCTCCACAACCCAGTAACTGGGTAATACGATATCCCTTGGTAAGACTGCTTGTCAGACTTTCGGGCTTCTGACGACCCGTAACGACTGTCAAAGATCCACGAATGACAGCCGGGATCAACGGGTTAACGTGTTTTCCGAGACACGGAGGAGTCTTGGCATGATAAGACTAGTCACCCATCCACTGACCAACCCCGGTAAGCGTAGCTTACCCTGATGGATCGACCCATGCAGCTGATATTATTTAGCTACGAGCTCTTCCTAAATAAGTATGACTGAAATATTATTTAGGTAAATAAGAAGTAATAAGGATCGTTTTTAGGTTTCCCTAGTCAACAAGGAATCTTTATAGTTTCGGCATGTTCGTCTGTCTGTCTGGCTGTCTGTCTGTGCCGTGGTCGTATGCCACCTACCCTAACAAAATAATACATTTTAACAGTATTAACCGATCATAAGGTTTAGGGCAAAGTGAATACGACCAGGCTATCCTCTGAGCATCACAATGAATATGTATTAGATACATTAAAATATATTACGTGTGGTTGTTTATTTAATACAACATGATGAGTATTGAATAGTTTGTTGTACATAACAATTTCAGATAAGAATATTTTATTGTTTCATACTTTTTAGAGCGTGATTTTTCAGTACTTAGTGCGAATTTCACCAATCAAACTGAACGCGATCAGCACATCTAAAACCAAATTCAAGAGTTGTCAGTGTCAATGATCCAAAGAAAATTATGACACTGACAGCTCTTGAACGTGGTTTATGGGCTGATTGCGTTTAGTTTCATTGGTGAAATTCGCCCTTAATCGGGTTTTAGTTATTGAACTTACTTTTTTTACTTAACATAACATCACGTTTGTAATCCCCGAAGGGTTAGGCAGAGGTGTACCTATAGTACACTCACGTTTCGAGTTTTGTTTAAGTCCCATGTAACAGGGGGCGAGCTTATTACCATCAACCGGGCACAAATCTAGACTCCGGGCTGCTACTGAGAACTCCGGGTGGAAAAACCCAATAACACTTTGCCTGACCTGGGAATCGAACCCCGGAGCTAGTGCCCGACAGTAGCGCTTACGACCTCTAGACCAAGGAGGCAGTCGAAGTAAAATTTATTTATTAAAAATCAATAATCTTTATGAATATTCAACAGAATTAAAAACCCTCCGTTAAAATGTGGCAACTTCCTTATAATGAACGAAGACAACCTCCTTCCTCCTGGAACCAGCCGGACCATACAGATACAATTCTTCGCCACTGAAGCGCGCAAGTTTGAGGAAACCATTAACTTTATTATAAGTGACACGTGCCCTGCTGAGGCCCAAGGAGTGCCACTGAGGCTGGTGGGCACAGGAGCTATGCCAACTTTAGATCTGTGGAATATTGAGACCACGTTTAGAGAACATTTGATTGTTAAAAATCTATCAGAGTATAAAGTACCAGAGGTAACGTTTACAACTGACAACATGTTTATCACGTAACTTACAAAGTTAGATATACCATGCATTGAAAAAAAAGTGTTTCCATTTACAAAACTCTTGTTTAATATGATCACGCATCTTGACTCCATACCAGCCTAACAAGATCTTGACTTCTGAAGCTAGGAGAGCTTTGTTAAATTATCTAAGTAATAAATTCGTTTAATTACGGGTAGTTATTTAATTTAGCTCAAATTTTGGCCAGTTTAAGAATGATATAGGTAATGCTAACAAGTTGTTTGTTACCATGAACTTAAATTATTATTTAATATACAAAAGTGAAGAAGTAAAATCAAACAAAGCATGTATGATGTAACAAAGACCGGTTATTATTCTGTACATTTGTACATTGGTCGATATATATAAAATATTTTTTTACTGGCAAATATGATAATGATTCCAAACATTTTAATGCCAACTAAGAGAAAATGTATCTTAGTTAGTCAGCATTTTTGCAGTGTGTGTGCTTCTAATTTTTTTCTTGTTTACAGTCATCGCCACATTGTGTTTTTGCGGAGAATTCGGTGACATTGCATTTTTTCTGCATCACAGTCCATTCCAGTCACACGGGATCAATTGATCTTTATAATAATGGACTTGTTGCGAGTGCACTCACCATGAAACTTCATCATCAATCTAATTCCAATCCAAAGATATTCTCTTTGGACAAGTTTGACACACATATAGAACCTTTGTTGCATAAGAATCTGGGAATCATTTTCAGTCCAGCTGCGCTACAGGTACGTGCGATGATTCCTACAATCGTCAATACGCACTGTTAGACTATCAGTACAGTAAATTTTACTAAGTTATTGGACGACTGAATACATATACACGTGTAATTGAAATACTCGTAACTGAAAACCTTTTAAGGTAGATGCAGTTATATGATTTTAGTGACTTTATTTTTTTTTATTATGCCTTCAAATAATTGCAAGTAACATATGCAAAATGTATGTTAAACTAGAACGCGTACACATCAATTATATATGTGAATATTTAAGTATTGTAGTAAAATACTTCATGAAATAAATTCAGAAAGTAATGTCTACCCAAAGTACTTACTTACGAGTACTTATGTACTTTTTTTTTATTTGTTTATTTATACTTAATTAAAATAATATGTACATAAATAACAACTTATACCTAATTAATTTATAAAAATAACAAATTTATATCCTAACTAAACTAAAACTAATATCAAACTAAAATATGGCGTCAAAAAATTCCTCCGCATCGCTGTCGACTCGTAATGTACCCAAGGGACTGACGGCATTGCCACGTTGTATGGCAATGCTTAGCGTCTGACCAAGGTAAAAGTCAGCCCTTGGGTCTCGGGAAGTGTCAACCAGCCGTTTAGAGAATTCTTAGAACAAAAAAAATACTAAAAATAAATAATTATTTTAATTACTAAAAATAAATATTCCCTTTGAAACCGAAAGGCAGTGCGGCGTGAGCACGACGCGCATTTGTATGGCCAAGGTCAACGGCGTTTACTCGACCCTTAAAGGGTCATAATATTTTACTCATATTAGGAAATCTATTGAAATCAAGAGGCTATTTTGGGTAGAAAACATTTATTAACTCCACAATTAACGACTTTTTGTCCTTAACGGAACAGTTTGTAGGTAGTGACGAGATTCTAAACAGTTTTATTCGAATCTTAAAACACTGTCATGTAGGTATACAACCTCCATCAAAAACAACTTATAATATGGGACCAAACCTGAAGACGAAAGAAATCAAATGCTCCATACATTTATGTTGGCATACATCGACGATGGTTCTGTTCCATGTTAGTTTTAACAACGCAAAATTAAATTAAATTGAATCAAATGTTACACAAAAATATGTAATTTTTTTTTTTTTATGCTTCTATGTTAATTAATGTAATTGGTGTTGTACCGTTTTAATTACATAATTATAAATAGGTTATGGGCCGGGACCTAAAGAGGGATTCAGTTATTTCAATTACACTATGTAATACATACACACACATACTATGCCAACAAATGGAGTTACCGGTCCTGTTCGGGTTTTTTAAATCATTTATGTAATTACTCAAAATCAAATCAAAAGTCATTTATTCAAACTAGGCTGAGAATCAGCACTTCTCGAACGTCAAAAATTACATGAGACAGTCCCCCAAAAACGCCCACCCTTCACCACTTCCTAGTGCTTTAGGTGGGAAGAAGAAGTGGCGCAACAAACTCCCCAGCAGTACTATTTTTAGTAAGTGTATGCCTGTATTAAAAACTACAGTAAACGAAATAAAAATGTTCTTACTTTTACAATATTGATGGGTGGTTAAACCAAGAATTCAACGGCGAATTAAATAAACAACTTTGTCAAAATATATTTTCAGGAATATCGTGCAGTGTTGGAAATAAAATTAAAATTACTAGACAACCAAGAAAAGTCATTCAAGATATGTCTTATAGGTGAAGGTGTTATTCCTAGAATAGAATTGGTATCACCACGGCTGCGAAAGAAAAGGGTTGCTTTGCTCCGCTTTGCAGTTACTTGTCTAGGTTCCATCAGCAACAAAGCTATTCTCTTTAAAAATATATGTTCTGTGAATAGTGAAGTTGTTTTAGAAGTTGAACAATCAATGGATGAAGTGAGACCTATATTCTGGTTGGCTCCAGCGCCAGACAAAGGACAGGCAGTTCAAGATGGCCATAATGGTAACAGAAACAGCATCTAGTATAAATTTTTAAAAGTTTTTACAAAAAAAAAAGAACCTACTTAAAAAAAATATATTTTTTTGTTTGTTTTTGTTTTTTTTAAAAACGTTGCTTCACACTAGGAATTTCTCCCGTATTGTGGGTGCGTTGCTTTGGTTCTGTATTTTAGTTTTTTGCTACCGACTTCCGAAATTAAAGTTATCTTTCAATTGTAATGTTTTTTTCTGGAAGTCTGTTGTTTTTTTTTGTAAAACGATTTTTTTTTTCACTTTTTAGTATGTCTATTTGTAGGTATATTACTAAGTTATAATAGCCTAATCAACTGCTCATCACCTTTTTACAAAATGTTGGTTTTCTAGATCTATCGACGTGGTGAGAACCAGGAGAACTTCAGCATATGCATTGTGACGAGCATAAATTGCTTAGCAACCATATTAAAGTAGATAGGTACCTAATGGAATCGCAACGCGTGAAATACTTATTTTTTTATGTAGTTCCGGTGACCATATGTGGTCTTCATCATCAGTTCCATTTCACCAAATGGTGCTTTCCAAGAGCAAATACACGAGTTACTATAAAAAAATACCCAAATCGCTAAAGGTGTGCCTATAAAATTTGAAGATTGCCCTCAATTTCCATAGGATCCCCTCATCACATTCTGACTTGATGACAATGGGACCACCTCCAAAGTACACACTTTCAAACATAAAAATAATTTTAAAATCGGGCCTATATTGACGGAGAAATTAGTGAACATACATTAAAAAAAATATATATATAAATTATATTATTTAAATAAATGAAGTATACGCATCTAAGTATTATATACGACCATGTGTGACCCAGTGGTAACGGCCGCAACTTATGAGTTGTTTTACTTTATTAATTATTTCATCACCACTGCTCTCAAAACGGTGAAGGAAAACATCGTGAGGAAACTGGCATGTCCTTTAGGAAATTTTTGGTTCTAACCAAAAATTTTAAGACATGTAACATCTACCAACCCACACTGGGCCAGCGTGGTGGATTACAGCCCAGTCCCTTTCACTGATAGGAGGCCTGTGTCCGAGCAGTGCAGTGGGAACATTATAGGCTGATTATGCTTTAATAATCTCAACTTTTCAGTTGAAACCCATTTAAGAATGAAAGTTATTCTGAAACCAAATGAGACAATTGCATTAAATGTTTATTACAATCCAATAAATAAGGGCCGAACTAAGTGTGAAGTAAATATGACGATTAAAAACAATCCATATGAATATTTTACCGTAAGTGTACTAACCTATTTATGTTCATAATTACTTGTTACCTTAAAAGCGTTTACGACGTACGGCATTTCATACAAACTTTCGAGCCCTTGTTTTTCGAAATGACTGAACCGATTTTAATGAAACTTCATACGCATAAGCAGGATACAAAGAACTAAAAAGTTAGTTAAGAACATTTTCGAAATGTCTTATTTAAAAACAGACAGAACAGAGAAAATTTAAAATCGGTCTACGAGTAATTTGGCTGTACAATTAATTTTCGAAAATGTTCTCAACTAACTTTTTAGAACTATGTACCCTGCTTATGCGTATGAAGTTCCATTAAAATCGGTTCGGTCATTTCGAAAAACAAGGGCTTGAAAGTTTGTATGAAATGCCGTAAGTCGTAAACGCTCTTGTGCATTCGGGAAACTATATTCGAAGGTTAACATTATCCGCCTTATTGCAAAACAAGATTTATATTTTGACATGTCATAAACCATGGAACCAGTTTTTGTAATAAGAACGTAACAGTGATTGAAATACCGTTCTTTATACAAAACTGAAAACTTAGTTCGGTACTAAGTTGTCAGTTTTGTGTTTAGGAACTTTACCATAGCGGGAATAAAGTTCGAAATTCAATACTGGCTCCATGTTTTAAACCTGGGTCTGAAGATAAACCTTGTTTTTTAATAAGGGGGAATATGTTTGTGATCATATCATTTTGAATTATTTTAAACAGTCTAGATAATTCATATCAATCCCCAGCCTTTTCCCAACTATGTTGGGGTCAGTTCCCAGTCTAACCGGATGCAGCTGAAGACCAGTATTTTACATGGAGCTACTGCCTTTCTGACCTCCACAACCAAGTTACTGGGTAACGACTGTCAAAGATTTACGAATGACAGGCTAGATAACTATTCGTTTTATTTTGAAACCTATCTTTTTATTTCCTTTTCATTTATTCCTTTAGGTATTGTGTGAAGGTGAATCGTTTATGGAAGACGTCATATTAATGGGTCTAGAAATGCTCTCCATGGATACAGACCTTGATGTATATAGGGCATCCGCAGAAGGGTTAGTTTTCTACAGAATCAAAAGTTTTTTTTTTTATTTAGTTAGAAATAGGGCATCCTCATAGGGCCATATTTTTGATGTGAAACATATGTCCTCTCGTTCTGTGAGAGTGATTTCGTGAAACGGAATGGAAGTGACAGCTTGAGCATGGAATAAGCAAGTACTTTTTAATAGCATGGAATTAGTAAGTACTTTATAATAAATAGCATGGAATTAGTGAATTCATGGAATTAGTAAGTACTATATAGATTGTAAGTAGAAGGGATCGAATTTTGTCGACCAGTGGGCGACCACATAATGAATAAATTATTCGAATTAATATTTCAGTATTTAGCTTTTTTAAATTTTGAGATTAATTTCTGTCGCTGCTCAGTTGCTTATTTCCAAGGTGAGATGTCAGATGTTAAACATCATATGCGACTTTTTTGAATCCTACTAGTTTTATAAAATAAAATGACACGTTGTGCACATTTTCTGAGCCTAACAAAAAGTACCTAACAACCTAGTTACCTAGTAACCTAACAAAAAGTACTAGGCTTGCATGAATTCAAGATATACTATCTTGAATGCAAGCCTAGTACTTTTTGTTAGGTTCAATCAATAATAGTACTATCCCACTAGGATAGGATATAGATGAAATATCTCATACAGATACTTTATAACCTGGATTTAACACATACGATACTTTTCATCCCGGTAGTAGGTACGTTGCATGCATACAAAATGGTATTCTTTCACGATACGACACGTTGAACACAATATCTGAGCATTAAACAAAAAGTACTAGGCTTGCATGAATTCACCATAGTATTTCTATCAAATTACTACGTATGTTTCCTGAAGCGCTTCCTGTGTTTTGATTTAAAAAAAATGTTATTTAATTTGGATCTTTTCCACATTCATACCAAATCGCCGGTTATTGAGTTTATTTTTCTGTAAACAGGACCATGTCTACGGTGTCTACAGTTGAGAAAAAAAGTAAAAGCTCTAGTATCGAAAAGAGAAAATCAAAACTAGACACCAAGAAGCCGAAACGGATGTCCTCCAGCTCAATCAGGGACCGTGATTCATCAAGTTTGGAAACCTCTCTATTAAAATACGTATTAAATTTTGGTAAAATAATTTTTTTCATAAGTACAGTCAACCGCACGTCCATGGTATCAATTTAACTTTGACAGCGCCCTTTTTTCGTAGCAAAGGTTTTCATAGGTCAAGTGTAACTACTGACGTGTGGTTCTCTGTACATTTAGTATCCAGAAATTGCATCTACAAATGCAAGTATATGCTGTATTTTTAATAATTCCAGGTGGTTGTGAGCTATGTTCTTTACAAAGGAGATCAGTTGTGATGGTCAATAATTCTGAAAAGGTATACAAGTTTACCTGGACCGAAGTAGAGTATATAGTCATAAAACCGTCTATGGGGTACATTTCCCCAGGTGAAGAGAAGGACCTAGAAATTATTTTCTTCTCTGCCCATCCTATTACGTTACGAAAGGTAAGAATCTCTCTCTCTCTCTCTTTTCCTAAGAAATACGCAGTACCTTTGTACTAAATTATAAATATACTAGCTGACCCGTGCCCACTCCGTTGGGCGGCTCCGTGGCTTTCTATGGGTAAAAGAATACCTACCCTACCTACCTACCCTACATACCTTACTACTCTACCTACCTACCCTACCTACCTACCCTACCTACCTACCCTACCTACCTACCCTACCTACCTACCCTACCTACCTACCCTACCTACCTACCCTACCTACCTACCTACCCTACCTACCTACCCTACCTACCTACCCTACCTATCTACCCTACCTACCTACCCTACCTACCTACTCTACCTACCTACCCTACCTACCTACCCTACCTACCTACCCTACCTACCTACCCTACCTACCTACCCTACCTACCTACCCTACCTACCTACCCTACCTACCTACCCTACCTACCTACCCTACCTACCTACCCTACCTACCTACCCTACCTACCTACCTAAAAAAAAAAAAATTACTTATCATAAACCATCTACTAAATAGTCCGAACAAAGCCTAAACCTTTTTTTTTTTGATAGGTGAGCCCGTTCTTGAGTTATAAAATTACAACGAAAAGTGGCATTGATTTTTATACATATAGATTATATGTCGTATCTCTCTGTATTTTACTGTGTACATAAATAATAAAATTAATAAATAAGAATTATTGGTGGCTACATTTCTTTTTAACATAATTGCAAATTATTTTACTTAAAACATTTTATTTAAAGGAATTCCTATCTTGTGCCTTAGTGGCAATTAGTGATGATTCTCTCACACTTGATGTCAAAGGAACTACTTGGGACAATCGTCAAACTGTCACCCTGTTTGATCACAATACGTAAGTTATATTAATACAGCGAACATTTAGGTTCTTGTTCATCAGGTACTCCTGTTCATGTTGTCTTGCCTGCCTACCCTAGGCAGGCAAGACAACATGAGAATATATCCTCCATCAATCATCGACATAGACTTGTGTAATATACCTAAATATTATAATAATATTATGTATGTTAGGTGGAGCCCGTGGGATAAGTGACATACTTAATAAGTGACTTACTTTGGTAATCAGCGCCGCTTTGGACGACGAGCGTCGTAGAATCTGAGGCTATACAGCGTGCCGCTACAGTGGCGACAATAATTTGACACACTAGTAGGGCTAGTGGCCACTAATCATAAAAAAGTATATTGTTTTAAATATTTTTTTTTCTGAATATATTATATTAAGTTAAATAATTATAAACAGAAAAATCAAACAAACTAAATAATAAAGCTCTCTCTTTCCTTCAATTCGCCTACTCCTTGCACGTTATTTGTTTTCATTGCATTGAATCGATGTTATTTATTATCCATGACCCCGGCTAATTACCTCTTGCTACACAGTTCTTTAAGTCAGGTTGCTCCAAGATGTTTTTTTAGAAAATCGTAAATAAATCAATAAATAATAATGTTTACTGAAATTAAAATATTTTCATAACACGTAAAGCCGAAACTGTTTAAGTGTGTTAAATTAATGTCACCACTGTAGCGGCACGCTGTATAAAAACAGATGAAACGTTCTTTTCGAGGCACGGAGGCGTCTCGGTATGTAAAGTTGGTCACCCATCTACGAACCAACCCCGGCAAGCGTAGCTTAACCTGATGGATCGACCCGTGCGGCTGACATTACTTAGCCATGAGCTCCTCTCACAATAAACACAATAGCTAACCAATGGTTATAGGTCATCATCATAATCATCATCATCCCATAGCAGTCCACTGCTGGACATAGGCCTCTCCAATTGCACGCCATTCAGCTCGATTTTCGGCAACTCTCATCCAGCTGCCACCAGCCACCCTGCGAAGATCGTCGCTCCACCTAGTCTGAGGGCGTCGTACTTTACGTTTGCCGATTCGCGGTCTCCACTCAAGAACACCGCCTACCCCAGCGGTCATCGGTTCTACGGCTAATATGGCCGGCCCATTGCCACTTCAGCTTGCTTATTCTGTGGGCTATGTCGACAACTTTGGTTCTCTGCCGGATCACCTCATTCCGGATTCGATCCCTCAGAGAGACTTCAAGCATAGCCCGTTCCATAGCTAGCTGAGTGACCTTGAATTTATGGACCAGCCGTACCGTGGATGTCTACGTTTCGGCTCCGTAAGTCATAACAGGTAGGACGCACTGATTGAAGACCTTCGTCTTTAGGTACCTACAACAAAAGAAAATATTCTTACGGTGACTAACATTATTTTCCTTATTAAATCTTTTCAGTGAGTTAAGCCTTAATCAAAGATGCGAAACTATTATTGACGAACAAGCTATTCCACCATCAGATTATTTCATAGGAAAAATAAACATGGTTATAGTTTATTCAGCACAAACGGAATACACAAAATACGTTTGTACATTGCCTGAGAATAAACAATTACGCGACACGTTTATATATCAGGTGAACTATTACCGCCTTATTACAAAACAAGTTTTCAGTTTTTGTAATGAGAACGTAACTGTGGTTGAAATTACCGTTCTTTATACAAAACTGAAAACTTAGTTCGGTACTAAGTTGTCAGTTTTGTATTACTTTACCACGGACGGAATAAAGTTCGAAATACAATAATGGCTCCATGTTTTAAACCTGGGTCTGAAGATGAACCTTGTTTTGTAATAAGGGGGTTTGTCTTTTTAATAATAACATAAGCCTGTAATCCCCCAAAGGGTTAGGCAGAGGTATTCCCATAGTACACCCACATTTCACCGGTTATGTTTAAGTCCCATGTAATCCCAATAACATTCTGCCCGACCCGGGAATCGGCTCCCTCATGCTCAGCAGTAGCGCCCACTCGACCAACGAGGCAGTCTTTTTAATAATTACCTCTTCTACAACATGTCCCAGAATGAACACACAACCTCTTAAGGGGTCATTGTACTCATAATTATGAACAACTTTTACTGTAGGACCGAAATTGAAATCGCGAAAAAAAAATCTGCTGTTCCCTACATTTTGACGAGTTATTCGAACGTAAATGTAGGGACAGGTGATTTTTTTTTGCCATTTCAGGTTTGGTCCCATAGTAAAAGTTCTTCATAATGATGAGTACAATGACCCCTTAAGAGGTTGTGCGTTAATTCTGGGACATGTTGTATATAAAGTAGTTATCTTAGAATTTTTGTTTTTAATATTCAGACAAGACATTTCGACTTCACTGTGGAAAACGTTGGTCGTGTCCCGATGAAAATAACGTGGAGTTTTCAAATTGACGATGAATTTCCAGCCAGAATAGACAAATACGAACTTAAACAGGCACAGGTATTGTCCCTTTTTAGATCAATTTTCTCACACTGCCACTGTATGTATAGGTAACTTAGTAATAAACTTTGAATGGTTAAAAATTTTGGATACAAAGAATATGAGAAAGTCTCATTCTCATTTTCTTTAATATAATATTATTTTCAGCCGAAAGACGTCCACTGCTGGACATAAGCCTCCCCGAAAGGGGGGTTTTGCCATAATCGCCACGCTTGGCAGGTGGGCGATCGCAGTATGGTGTTTAAATGCATAGAGAACGCTGCTGCCCATTCTCTAGTAAGTCCCTTAGTCGCCTTTTACGACACCCACGGGAAGAAATGGGATGGTGCTATTCTTTACGTCCGGCACCAAACGAAAATATACTATTAATGAGAATGAATTTAACAGTCTCGTTTTCTTTGTATGCAAATTTTTTTCCTTAGGGTTTGAATTAAGATTTTTCGATTGCATTAAAGCAACAAATACTTAAAAAGTAGTTTAGGGTAGCACATGCGATTTACTCATGTATGAAGAGAGTTTAAGGGAAAAGAACGCAAGTACAATTACGTCAAAAATATTTGACACAATTGCACATTGCATTGCATTTATGCATTTGCATATTTGCGCTATTTGTTATTTTTGGGTTTTTCATTATAATAACTTCGTTTTTACGAAAATAAAATGAGGTGAAATCATCTAAAAATATATTAGTATAATATTAGATTATGTTTCAAGATAGAAAAGGAAATCTAGCCATTTATTTTGTATCTTTATCACCATTTATATCTTTACAAAAAATATCATAAGTACATAACACCTTGCACTGTTACGTTACAAACGAATGCTTCCGGGGGCGTAAATTACTCTCAATGGCGTAGACGCGTAGCGGACCTGTGGCTACGCGCGGAATCTCTGCTACGACTGCTACGAGGTTTCAACACGACTCGCACCGCGCGCGGCCGCGTAGCTACAAGTCTACGGCGTAGTTGTACTAGTTTGATTACATACACCCCATTTTTAACAATGTTTCGTAAATTGACATGAAATTATTAGGTAATGCCGGAGGACCACAATGACTTGGACCCAAATAATGAGTGCACAGGTACTACAACAAATGGAAATGAGCTCACATCTAACGTTCCGGTTGAAAAAGGTAAAGTATAATTATTATACAAAATACCTATAATGAAATACAAAAGTATTTTTTTGCATTTCTAAGAGTTTCTAAATAAATAAATAATTGATTATTTCATAAACTTTATTATGTTGAAATAAAACAAAGTAGGCTTTTTTATTCACACAGGAAAGAAAAATAACCAGTGCGCAATTTTTTTTTGGTGGCTCTGTATCTGTAATAGAACACATTTCCGTTATTTGGCAAAAATACATATTTTTCTAACTTTAAATACTAATAAAATACCTTAAACCTACAAATCGCAAATCTGCGAGCGCACAGCAGTTTAGGTACCTTCGCACTTTCCGCTAACCGCGCACACTCGCACAGCACGCGCCGGCCGGGAAGTCACCATAAAACCAGTTCGAATGTAAACATCATTCGTTAACGATAACTTTATTATTTTGTACTAAGAAATATAAATTCATAATAAAAAATATATTTTTAATGTTTAATTTGTCAAAATTTGCACACTGGATGTTTTTTTTCCTGTATATGTACCTGAATTTCTCATTATTAGATCCTAGCAATGTGACACTGTTCAGTAACAGTCAGGGCAGAGACAGCGTCGACACATGGTTTGAGGTTGACTTGCCGTTCTCAATAGAGCCTGTTAAAGATTGCTTGAAGCCTGATGAAAGCAGAGTTTTCAGAGTCACGTTTGCGCCTCTTGATGCATTTGACTACAGAGTGAGACTTAAAAGTACTATAGGTAACTGAATATCTAGAACGATTATTAAATGTAAATCTTTTTAATAGTGATTTATATATTGGACATAATAATTTTCCCCCAACTTTTTCGTGTTTGTGTTTTTTCTTTGCGTCATCTACTAATAACACTTTTACTTTTATTCAGATAATCTAGATCCGTACGATCAAAACATAGCGTCCAAACTAACGGTACGCTCAGTGATACCTTACGTCCACTTAGACATCGAGGAGAGCAGTTATTTAACTTCAGGCAGAAGAAGGATCACAGGAGTTGTTTTACCTCCACATTTAACTGTTTTGGAGTTCAATGTATTGGGATCCGGATGTTACAAAAAGTTTGTATTACTATCCTACTTTGTAGACAGTTAGAAAAATAACGTGGATAAGGTACTGGCTGCACGTGTACAGTGGCAGTGCCGTGCGGGTTGCCCGTAGTAGGTACCTATCTAATTGAACAAATTCCTTTCATTGAGTAATCTACGAGTGCCAAAGCACTCCTTTGACTCCTAAGTGCACATTGACCAAATTTGTTTTTAAGGGGGATGCGCTAAGATGGCGAAATTAAAGACGCGAAATTAAAATGTCCTTACTTTTTTTGCAATTTTTTATGTTGATTTATATTTATTACATTTAATATGATCCGCGGCCGTAACAAATATTTATGAATGACTATTAACAAACTTTATGAATGACTATTTTAGAAATAGTCATTCAATAGGATTCTACGAAGAGAGTTTGTTGTATTGCTGATTCTAATGATTATATTTCTGTAAAGCCATATTTGTTACGGCCGTCATATTTATATCAACACTAGCTGACCCGTGCCCACTTCGTTGGGCGATAAACATTTTACCGTCTTTTCATTTTTAGGATTAAATTATGGCCTTATGTTATGACACTCACAAAATAATAACGTGGCTTTCAATGGGTAAAAGATTTTTCAAAATCGGTTCAGTAGATCCAGAGATTACCCCTACAACCTCACAAACTATAAAATATTAATATAAGTAGATGAAGCAACGGTTTAGCAATATCCTTAAAAAAAATGACTCGCATTCCGTTTGCTCACTATAGGCAAGCGACTTCTCGACAAAATCAATAGCAGTGAATTGGGACTGGGATTGTGAATTCAACTGCACATTTACCGCTCTGAGTCGGTGACGGTCGGTGATTCTTCAATTTTGCCGGCGTGAGGGGGGGGGTCAAAAGATATTTTTAGAGTTCCTTACCCAAAGGGTAAAACGGGAACCCTATTACTAAGGCTCCGCCGTTTGTCCGTCTGTCACCAGGCTGTATTTCATGAACCGTGATAGTTAGACAGTTGAAATTTTCACAGATGATGTATTTCTGTTGCCGGTATGACAACTAATACTAAAAAACAGAATAAAGTAAATATTTAAGGGGGCTCCCATACAACAAACGTGATTTTTTTTGCTCGTTTTTGCTAGATATTGATAACGGCAACAGGTAGACGCTTGAAATATTCACAGAATATTAAGTTATATATTCACTTTAAAAAAAAAAAAATTTAAATAAACCAAATATTTAAGGGGGGCTCCCATACAACATACGTGATTTTTTTGCCATTTTTATAGATAATGGTACGGAACCCTTCGTGGGCGAGTCCGACTCGCACTTGGCCGGTTTATTATTTAAATTAGCCAACGGAATTAAAATTATTTTGACTCCCTGCCGTGCTTCCCCAAAACCAGCAATAAAAATACCATCTTGAAACACCTGGAACTCAAATGAGAATAGTTCTGCCGCTGCCATTTTTTTTTTTTTGGGTGGTAAATTATCAAATAACTTCTCCCTCTCTGGCCGGAGCGGGGAGGTCGTGTCAGACTGTTACTGACTAAAACCCACCCGTGTTCCTTCAAATGCCTGTGTGCCAGGGCCACGATATCCCTTTCGGACAGGCTCGTAACCCTGGCAGGCATTGGCCCTTTCGGACCCCGTCAATTGGTGCTGACATCTCTTTGAGGCGCGCGTGGAATACAACCCGCCGTCGACCCGGGCCTGGTCCATATCGGACGGCGAGCTACCCATCGCTCACCGTCCGCAAGCCCGCGCCCACGGTGGCCGGGAATCGGCCTGCGATTCCCGACGCCCGGGGCGTCTCCTGCGGTGACTAAGGGCGTGAGGGCGCGAACCCTGCCTCACACCCACGGGTTCCACCTCCTCCTTCGCATGTATTACTGCTTTGCCGCCGCCGATCGCCTCCGTGAGGACATGGCGGTGCTCCACCCAAGCAGGGCAGACCTCAATCGTATGCTCCACCGTGTCCTCCGGGCGATCCACACAGTGGTGACACCCGCGTGTTTCCTCCCGCTTTATTCTGAATAAGAACCTCCCGAAACAACTGTGTCCGGTGAGGACGTGCGTCAGGCGGAAGGTGAGGAAGCCGTGGCGCCTCTCAAGCCACTCCTCATAGAGGGGACTTATCGCCACAATTGTGGCATGCAAATTCTTTGCCAAATAGTAAATATCCCTGGCGATGGCACATGCTTATTTTCATCTCTCTCCTATTTGGTGAACAGTAACGTGGCCATGTCATTGTCTTCTCAAATTCGAGACAGATTCGAAAAACTGGGAAATATTCCAACCTTTCACCCAGGATCGGTCAGGAGGAGCTGTTTATGGTTCAAAGCGTGAATACGTCGCTGAAATGTCTTGTAATGACACCTACGGAACCACCTGTGAACTCATGGCAGCGGGAGAACTATTCCCATTTGAGTTCCAGGTGTTTCAAGATGGTATTTTTATTGCTGGTTTTGGGGACGCACAACAGGGAGTAAAAATAATCTGATTCTCAGGAAATTTCAATGAAGGTCATTTTGATGCGTGTCAGACTTTTACTGACTAAAACCCACCCGTGTTCCTTCAAATGCCTGTGTGTGCCAGGGCCACGATATCCCTTTCGGACAGGCTCATAACCCTGGCAGGCATTGGCCCTTTCGGACCCCGTCAGTTGGTGCTGACATCCATTTAAAATGGGAATAGTTCTCCCGCCTTTTTCCAACCCTTACAACACCAGCCTAAACCAAAGATACTAAGCAATAAAATTAAAATACGAACGTAGGTATTCAAGGACACTTTTTCTAGTAAGAACGACTAATACTAAAAACTATTATAGTAATACCACAGTGTGAAATACCTACACAATAAGTAATTCGCAAAGAAATAGAAATAACAAAATTCCAACCCGGCAATAGGTAAAAACACATTTATTATCCTCCAATTTGGAAGCGAAACAAATCAAAACGAAAACCAAACAACGACGATTTTCACATTTCAAAGCAAATTAGTAGTAAGTAATAACAAAATATCGCAGAACAGAAATTTCGGTAACTATAGCTTGAACGTGTATCGCTTAGGTTTGTATTCTGTGATTGATACATGACTTCGTTTTTTGATACGATCGGCATTGGCATTCTCGACTTTAATGCTATAAATGCAACGTTCAAATTACCTGAATACCAATTAGAACCTCATTTCATTATCTTTTAGCAGATGCCTGCATACTGAAAAATACTGGCCACCTAGAACTGGCATAAAAACTTTTGAACGTTATCACGCCTGCACTGAAACATACTGGCCACCTAGAAAAAAAACTAAATATAAACCTCAAGAAACTTCCAAAATTTCTTATTTCAATGTAAAATATGCATTAACGCGTTGTCGTAAAATTCAATTTAGATCTTTATCGGCCTCCGAATTCTAATTTCAATGTAAAGTATGCAATAACTCGTTGCCGTAAGATTCAATTTGGATCTTAACTGCATTTGGTACATTTTTCATACAAACATTAAAAATCCTTATTTTCACCCTTAAACGCCGAATTTCGTAAAATCCTTTCTTAGTGAGCACCTAGAAGTCGAAAGGAACAATCAGGCCAACATTCATGTCTCCAACTTTAAAAACATAGGAGTTTCATACAAACTTTGACACCCCTTTTCAACCGCTTAAGGTGCGAATTTAGTGCGCGCCTGCACCCCATAGAGAGTGCTTGTGCCCAATTTTAGACCTCACGGCCCAGTAGTTTCCGAGATTTCGTGATGAGTGGTCAGTGAGTGGACTTCTCTTTTATATATATAGATACAACCTGTTACTGACCAACAAATTGCAAATTACGTAAAAAAAAACACGGGCTACCTTAGCGCATCCCCCTTAAGGAGATTTACTGTAACCCATTCTTCTAGTAATAAAGATAGTATTATTATTTCTTTTATTTCATTAAATATACATATAAATTATATTTTTAAATATTAGAATATAAAAAAATATAAAAACATTTAAAAATATAAAAAATAGTAGCCCACCGGTATCGGGAACAAGGTCCAAGCTACCGGCGGTCAGGGCTCCAGAGAGAGGAACCTCCTAACAATGCGAGCCGTGTCCAGAAGTACCGCTCTCTGAATCAGGCCCTTAATCCAGCTGCCCAACGAGAGCCTCCTTAGGTGTTGGTCGAGGCTCTTGGCAATTAAGCCATTGGCTGATACAACTATCGGCACAATGATTGCTGAATCCACATCCCACATGTCGACAACCTCGCGAGCCAAGTCAAGATACTTGATTTGTTTATCTTTCTCAGCTTTCACGAGGTTCCCGTCATGAGGGACCGTTATGTCAATAATCATTGTGCGCCGCTCTATTCGATCCACCACCACTATATCAGGCTTATTGGCAACAATAGTCCTGTCAGTGATGATGGACCGGTCCCAGTACAATGTGATATTTCCACTTTCGAGAACTGGGTCGGGCACATACCTGTAGTACGGCACCTCCGATTCCACAAGGCTGTATTTCAGAGCAAGTTGCTGATGGATAATCCTGGCTACAAGGTTGTGTCTATGCAAGTACTCTTCGTTAGCTAGACGAGAATACCCGGAGATAATGTGTCGGATTGATTCTCCCGGACGGTGACATGCCCGACACACGTCAACCGTGCCGTCCTTCACAATAAATCTCCGATAATTCTTCGTCATGATAACTTCGTCCATAATTGCACAGACAAAATCTTCGGTTTCCCCAAAGAGGTCACCGAAACGCAGCCAGGCTACGGACGCTAAAAAGTCTACATCGGGTTCATGTAGGGCCCGGAAAAAGCGTCCGTGAAGCTCCTTACTTTGCCATACCTCCCTGCGATCATTAGTGTCAAGCACTACAGGTTTGCGCCAGTTCTCTGTAGCCAAGGAGAGCGGGGTGAGGCCTTTGTCCACCACGACCACATCTCGATGCATCCCCACGTCGGCTTCTAGAAAATATTCCCTGAGACTGCATATCTCGCGATTGTGGAGGGTCTTAGCGTCTTATTATTATTATTAATTATTGTGCACACGGTGAACACAGTTTTAAATCATGATCACCATTTTTTATTTTACACAACTTTAGAACATTCAATGTGATAAACCCCACGAGCGAAGCGTATGAATTCATATTCGAAATGATATTGTCTGATAAGCCGGAGCTCATACCAGTTCACTGCAACAAGTTGAAGGGGTACGTCGAAGGAGGCACGTCCACCGAAGTTACCTTTACGTTTTCTCCTACTGCCCCTGGGGTACGTAATCAATTTATTTATGGCTTGTTCTTGTTGTAAATATTAAGGTGGATCAGGTAGCCCAGTGCTAGCCCGCGAAATTAAAATTTTCCTTGTTTTTTTGCAATTGCAGATCAGTGTAGAACTTTTCCATAAGAGATTTGTTATTATGGTTCAATTCTGTCTAGACTAATTAAAAGACACTGACATCTGAGTTTGTTTCGGCCTTTCTTTTCAGAGATAGGAAACGCCGACCTCATCTAGTTTTTAAAATATTGACGTGAAAAAGTGTTTCCACAAACCTACTTACAGAAATAAAACCATTTATAATTAATGCTTATAATTATACAAATACATATTTTTTATGGTCGCGAATTATATTTTATATCAAGATAAAGGCCCGACCCTTTTTTTTTTGTGTGGGAAATTATCAAATAACTGCTCCCACTCTGGGCGGAGCGGGAGGGCGTGTCAGACTTTTACTGATTAAAACACACCCGCGTTCCGCCTCCTCCTTCGCAAGCATTACTGCTTCGCAGGAGGTGACGGCCTCCCATGCACTCTCGCTCCGAACCATGGCCTGAACCAGGGCCGGACGCGAGAGATCGCCGCCATCGATCGCCTCCGTGACGACACGGCGGTGCTCCACCCAAGCTGGGCAGACTTCCACCGTATGTTCCACCGTGTCCTCCAGGCGATCCTCCTGACCCTGACCTGCAAATTGCATAATAAGTAAGAAAATTTGAATATCGCGGGCTACTACTGCGGATCCACGTTAAGATAAACCTATAAGTATTTAACTTTGTAGGATTACGAGTCGCAATGGAAATTCGAAATACCAACCCATAGCCTACTCATTAATATATTAGTTGTTGGTTTGGTAAGAGAGCCTGAAGTTATATTTGTTCCGACAATTCTTATCATAAGGAACTCTCTAGTTGGCTTCACGACGACGAACGTTGTTTTATTGAAGAACAATGAGACCGAAGATCTAAAGTTTGAATTCAAGGGCAATTCGTTGTGTAACGAATCTGGGAAGACACCTGTTATTTGCCTGCCAAATCATGGAACGTTGAAATCAAGAACCGAAACACCAATTAAGTAAGAATTTTTCCTTAAAATTTGCTTAAATTATTTTGTCGTTTTATTTCTAAACTACTTCGGTGTTAATTTTTCTTTTTCTAGAATAATATACACTCCAATCCAGGATGGCCCACTGTCGTTTAAAATATTCTGTAATGTAACTTATTTGACCAAGTTTTTGACGCTGTGCGTCAATGCGCTTAGCTTTTCCATTAAACCTAAAGTGATCTACTATTTAATTGGCCATGAGCATATACTTAACAGTGAAGCTATTACCAATATACATTTAGATCAGGTTTGTTTTGATATTTCTATAATACCTACCATCTAAAGATAAAACCAGATATTTTAATAAATCGTATAGCAGCACTTTGCCAGCGACTTCGTCTGCCCATTATTCTCAATCTTGTGGGAATTTTGAATATTCCGGCCGTATTCGTTCTCAACGTCTTAAAAACGTCTGTGCAAAATTTAAAGTTCAAAGGTTCGGTCTGGGAGTCAGACAGTGAGGATTGCAATTAATTTATGCCACTTTACAATGTATTTTAGACTGCTTCAACATATGAAAGAACAATACCGTTTATTATAAATAACGATGGTTCTGCAACGTTTTTCTTCGAATGGAGTTACAACGGCTCTAACGTCAAAAAGTACATGCAGCTGCGAGTGGAGCCGAAGAGCGGGCACGTCACCCCCGGTAACAAAGTGGAGTGTACTCTGTACTTTACTGTCACGCAAGTGCCGGTCCAAGCTTTTCCTGTCACTCTATCTGTACGTACGAGGTTTTTTTTTTATAATTTCTTGTAAGTACTTGCAACCGTTATCATCATCATTTCAGCCGAAAGACGACCACTGGTGGACATAGGCCTCTCCCAAAGGGGGGGTTTGCCATAATCGCCACGAATGGCACGCGGGTTGGCGATCGCAGTATGGTTTTAAAATGCATAGAGAACGCTGCTGCCCATTCTCAAGTAATTTTTCCCTTAGTCGCCTTTTACGACACCCACGGGAAGAAATGGGTTAGTGCTATTCTACGTCTGGCACCACACGGACAGCACAGGACACAACCGTTATCATTTGAGGCAGATATTTTCGTGCCATAAAGGCTGATTTACATTTTGCAATAGACAAAACATGACGAATAAACATTAAGTTATTTATAATAAAAAACACTTTACAATGAAAAACTGACACAGCCAATCGGATCACTTAACATACGTTTAATTTGGACACGTCGTTGATTTCCGTTTCGGAATCCGGGAATAAGAATGATATAATAAATTATGATTTAAAAATGTACAATATGTGTAATAATGACTGGTGGCAATTTTATTCTTTGTTTAGATTTCAGATGGACCGGAATACAGTATTTTCATTCATGCAGAAATTGAAAAGCCTTTATATAATTTTTCGTGCATGGAATTTAATTTTTCGAGATGCTTTATCAATGCACCGGATCCTACCTACAAGAAAAACATTTCATTTACTAACGCTGATAAAGTGCCCATAATGTAAGGAAGTCCTTTATTTTATTCTTTGCTTTTTGCCAAACTCATTTTCCATAACCGTTTTGTTGATTGCTCGCTGTTTTAATAATAGGTATGAGGAGATACTCGTACATTAGTACATGTTTTTCTTAATTACAGTATCGACTTAAACTTTCCAAGTATACCGGAACTGTTCGTAGATTACGAAAAAGTATCGAATGTCAAACCTGGGAAGCGTCTGAAAATAGCGATCTACTTCCGACCGAAGCAAGTAAAAAAATATGAATTCACCTTACAATTTTGGGTGAACTCGCTTTGCGAAGAAAATGTTGTTATTAAAGGAGAAGGTCCGTCTTATTCATATTAATAGTAGATTCGTGCACTGAGCGCAAAGTGAGTAATTATTAATGCACGAGTGTTATGTTGGGGCCCGAGCGCGTGTGAGGGCACAAAATTAGCACGAAGTGCATTAATTACTTCTTTTTTTTTCTTTTCCTTCCCAATGTCAAGTTTTAGTTATGTCTAATATTGATGAAATTAATTATAAATGCATGATGATGATATCCCCGCCCACTCCCCTTGAGTTTCAGTAAAGATGTGGCACTTTACTGAGTCCTCACGCGGACTTCTTGAGAGAACTTGAAGCGAAGTTGCACTGTTTTATTTCATTTGCCTACACTAATGCACGTTCACAAACACTTAATGGTTAATAATCCACCATTATTACACATTAGTATTCGGCTAAACACAAATTTTGGAAAATAAAACAAACTGCTGAACATGACGCTTCATTTTCCCGCCAAGAAGTCCATTAATTACTTACTCACTGATGAAAATAAAGTTTTTCACCAAGTCGGTTTTATTCAGCCGGTTTTTATTTTCAGCCAGTATCTTTTTGATCTAATGCATACATTTTATATTAAACTTAATGGGAGACATTCAACCTCTGTGGTAAATTTATATCTACATAAAAACAGTGCAGAATTTTATATAAAATCTCATTGTTGCACTGAAAACAGTGCAACAATGAGATTTCATACAACATTTCTGCACTGTTTTGTTTCTAAGCTAAAAATACGTGCTTTGTGATCGGTTTTGTAGTGATTAATGATAACATTACTACATAGTTGATAGAAAAGAATATTTACCATTCATGGGAAATAATATCATTATTTTTTTGTTGCTTGTTTTCCAGGAGTACCTCTTCTGTTTGATCTTTACGAGGGTTGCCAAAAGAGCTTTGACTTAGGGCACGTAAAAGTGGGAGAAAAGTTTATTCGCACAATAGAAGTGATGAATCATAGTAAAATACCAATTGAAGCCACATACATATTTAGAGAAATGTACCCAGTTGTAGAAGATACGACCAAGTCTGACGCTACCAGTGTTTGTCTTAGTCCTGTGGCGGCAGTTCAGCAGTCTCACAGTGGGCGATCGAGGTATAGGGCTGCATTTTTATTAGTAAATAAGTAATTCTATTATTAATGAAATTATCTAGTTTTCTGAAACTATTGTAACGAGGTTGAGGGTTAAAATTTGGACACCAATGTAACTTTTTCTAGTCATATACTTACTCAAGGTTAAACCAGCTTTAAACATCTCAGACAGAATTAGGTTCGAAATTAAAAAAAGACACGGTGGTTTAAACTTGGGTCTAAAGATAAACCTTGTGTAATAAAGCCGACTGAGTTTATCTCGGATATTACTGACATCGCTGAAGAAAAAACTTCGTGTGAGGAAACCTGTACTTATAGTTAATATATAACGTCTCATAAGATTGTGTTTTCTATACAAACTACAAAACTATAAATCTGCCGCCCCGCGCATCACGACGCTCGCGCCGCCGCGCCACCGCGCTGGCCGGATAAGATAGACAATTTATTATGTATTCTAAGTAGTATATAGTATGGACATAATACGCAGTTAATATCATAATTTTTCAGAGTACAAATGTTGCAAACATACAAAAATGATAAAATTCGGAATCAAATATCCATGGACATACAAAACGCGTTGTCCTCATTGAAGGTGATACCGAATAAAAGCTTTATACAGCCGTACGGAAAAGTGCCTGTGAAGATACAATTCAAGCCGGTTGGCTTGATAAGCACGCTCAACGTTCAGGTATATCGACTTTCGATGTTCTTCTAAGTACTTATTGTAACTTTCAGTACTTACCTATAATTCTCGGCAAAAATGATTGATACCTACCCAAATGGCAAAAATATCATACAATGCATTTAAATTGTACCTACAGCGGGGCGCACGTCAGTCAATGGTAATAAAACCAGTAGGTATAAGCTCGCCTCTCATAACAAAACCAGTAGGTATAAGCTGGACTCTCAAGTAACAAAACCTGTAGCTATATAAGCTAACCTCTCATAACGAAACCAGTAGGTATAAGCTGGCCTCTCAAGTAACAAAACCAGTAGGTATAAGCTGGACTCTCAAGCAACAAAATCAGTAGGTATAAGCTGGACTCTCAAGCAACAAAACCAGTAGGTATAAGCTGGCCTCTCATTACAAAACCAGTAGCTATAAGATGGCCTTTCAAGTATCAAACCAGTACGTATAAGCTGGCCTCTCATTACAAAACCAGTGGATATAAGCTGGCCTCTCAAGTAACAAAACTAGTAGGTATAAACTGGCCTCTCAATTAAGTAACAAAACCAGTAGGTATAAGCTGGCCTCTCAAGGTCAGTGTTACCACCGAAGTCGACGTGCGTTTGCCTGTAGCTATTTGGTTTTCAATCAGCGAGGTAATTACGTAACACACTATCAGTAGCAATGGGTTTAATTTTGACAGTTCAACAACATTTATTGCGTTATTTACGTTGTTGAGCAGACATATTTTTCGAACATATGAAGCAATCGATTAGCAATATACTTCAAAATCATTCAGATTGTGATTGATAGTGTGTTACTTAATTCAGGATTCAGGCAGGATCCTAAGAAAATTGTTGTACAGACGCCAGCAGGTCAAGCTACCCGAAACTGTAAAATTTTCACAATCAACCATGAACCTTATGCTGTAGGGATAAAGTTGAAAATCTATTAAAGAAATTTGACAAATTGTAGTAGCTTGATGTGCTGTACCTTTTTATGCGCGATGCAAACTACAAGTTTTGTTGTGCTAGCACTGCATCTTAATTTTTTACAAGCTTTTATTGTACTTATTGACAGATGATTATTAGGAAACAATGTTTCAAGGACACGCTGTGTGAGTTGCGTGAACTTGCTTTTTTCTACTTAACACTGTGGAAAAACAAAATTGCTGGCGAAGAGAACAGAGGGCCTATATAGACAAACGGCATTTGCTTCGGATCGATTCTATTTCTACAGTCGCTATCGTTATATCACTTTTTGACAAGCGTTATTGCTAGTTTTCAATTCGAACTCCTTCATACGAATCGAAAACTAGCGATAAAGCTCGTCACATAGTGCAACTTGGCTACGCATCTGTATGGAAGTTATCGTTCGACGCTGTCGATTCGTTTCATGGAATCGAATGATGATAACATTGTCTAGCTAATTTCTATTCATTGGCCTATGATCACGTGACATTTCGATAGCTTATGTCAACCTCTTACATTTCGATAGCTTATGTCAACCCCTTACATTTTGTGGCTTTTCTACTAACGTAGTCGCTAATCGAATGTTAACTTTCTCTAGGCCATCAGGGTACGATTGATTGCTTTGAGTTTTAACTCATCTGACAGCACTCTAATTTGAAACAATTTGGTTGACTTGAAACATAGATCTATACATGAAACTTAGGTCTTGTACAGTGCTTCTATTTTCTTAGGCTGACCCCACATTAGGCGTGCGCGTTCCTCGGGCGTGGAGCGTCGCGTTTTGCTGTCCTGCGGCGTGTGTTGCACGCGGCGTTCGCGAGTTTCACGAGTCGCTCACACGCCCGAGGAACGCGCACGCCTAATGTGGGGGTCGAATTAATGTCTCTCGGTATTTCCGAATACAAATACGAATGCTAATTTCAATGTCCATCAATTATTACATTAAAGCTGGGCATTCACAGTCAGTCCATCGCGCCAAATGGCGTGATGTACATCCGTACTTAATTAAGGTTCATTAAACATCGTTGTTCAATTTTAGTTAAATATGAAAGTGTTAGACTTTGAGCGGCCTCTGGTCAGTCTGAGCGGTTGTGCCACGGGTATGAATCTGGTCTTCAGTCAGAACTCTCTTCAATTTGGCCGCGTGCGCAAAAGTGGATGCAAGAAACTCAAAGTAATGCTACTGAATAAAGGCGATTTTGGGACAAGGTAAACAATATTTCAATATTAGATAGAGTAACTAGATTAGGTGTTTTATTTTTCCTACTAACGTATTGCCAGTACCTAGGTTCATTCGAGCAATCGAGTCTAGTTTAACCACGCAGATCGGTGCATTTCATTAATTCATTCATAACGTAAATACCAGTACCTAGGTAGGTAAAACATATGTGCATATACAGGGTATATGTTTTGTTCCTGTATCCTGCAATAGTCCTGCATTAACCGGGGGTTGTCATTGGATGTACTTGCGTAGTGCATAAAGGGATATACGTCGGTTCGTGCCTCCTCATCATTTAAAATTGTCTAAGAGGTCTCTGCGAGTTGGCTTCGTCGTGGCTTCGGCCCCTCGTTTGCCTTCCAAGGGTCCGGGACCCCAAAGTCCCGAGATATGACAAAGGCCATTTTAAAAATAAAATAAAACACTCAGATGATAATCTTCCCCTTTTTGGAATTCAGTTAAAAATGTCAAAACAAACCCAGAGGCCTCTTTTTACTCGACTGCGTGACGCAAAGGAGGTTAATCTGTTTTAAATTGTCCCTTTAAAGTCCAAAGATTATTATTATTAACATTTTATGTGAGGCTTACAATGCAGGGCCATGTCTGGAAGAGTCTTTGATGAAAGAGCCATTGCAGCTTTGAGTTGACCAGTGCCGACGGACGGCCTGCATGCATCAGTCATCGTGTAGCTCAACCCTGTTTAAGGGAGCTCAACGACGTTACACGACGCTACCCGATCTGCAGGACATTTTAAGGCCACATAAAAAATAATCAAAACCGCCAGTCCTACAAAGCCATCTATTCTATCTAGCCTGCATTTATGGCACTCATATTTAGTCACTTTTCTCTTTAAATGTCATACAAAATATCATAAGTTATTGTCATTATAATACAATGTCAACATTCATTCTAAAACACTTGGTATATAATAGTTTGTTGCTTCGTACAGGGGAAGTCGGTGGTTTTATTATTTCATTATGTATGTGAATTCCTGGTCCATATTTAGCTTATTTTAATAAATCTCTGATATAACAATTTGTCCAGGTTTTGGTGGCAACCATTGATATCGGATGAGTTCACGATAAGCCCACAGTACGGCACCATCACTGCTCACACCAACGTAACCTTTACCATAACATTCAGGCCGCTCAATCATAACCCATTCATTAAAGTATGGGTACGTATTATAATAAATCCTACACGTAGTCCTGGGGGCCTACTCCGAAGCGTTAATCCGAAGTATCGGCCGAATGTTCGGGCGTTTTATAACTTCCATAGTTTCCTTTTTTCACTTTGAATCCTTATCCGACTTAAAGTCACATTTTTGACTTTGGCTTATCTCTTTGACTGTCGTTTTTTTTTGTCGTAATCAGCCATAATTAGCCGTCGTCACGCAACAGCTGAACATTCGGCCGATAGACGGAATTATGTTCGGAATAGACCCCTGTAAACTATGTTCTTTCTTCTCTTTAATACCTAATATATTTTTCAACAAATGGTTGAACGAGCTCGCGATTTTTTCTTAGTTGGTAAAGTCATCCTCCAGGCGAGCTAAGCCGCGGGCAAAAGCTAGTTATAAATAAGTAAAACTCACGTCGTTATACATAACAACGTGTTTGATGTGATTGTGTAACAT
The DNA here is from genome assembly GCA_948098905.1 of Tiliacea aurago. NCBI lineage: Eukaryota > Metazoa > Arthropoda > Insecta > Lepidoptera > Noctuidae > Tiliacea > Tiliacea aurago. The sequence goes on along the minus strand of OX402581.1, from coordinate 19,338,214 downwards.
CTTTCATCTCGCTTTCTGTGGGAATGATTTCGAGAAAAGGGACGGAAGTGAGTAACAGGAAGTGACAGCTTGAGCGAGGAATAAATAAGTACTTTTTAATATCACCCTCTCACAGAAAGAGGAGGCCTGTGTGCCTGCAGTGGGAACATTATAGGCTGATTATGTAATAGCATGAATTTTTAAGTACTTTATAATAGCATGGAATTAGTGTACCTACTGTAACGTTACGATTGGCCGGAACGCCAGTCGTAGGCCCCACGTTGGGCGCCAAACTTGTGACCTACGACTGGCCCTCCGGCCAAGAAACGTAACGATTGGCTGGCCGTCGTAGGTTACACTATTCATGGAATTTGTAAGTACTTTATTATACAAGCTTAGGCTATCGATTTCAATATTTTTTACGCCATGTTTTTTTTTCCCAAAAATATTTAAGTGTGATGGAAAATGTTATCACCATTTCATTACTTACAATACAATCGCCGTACGGTTAGGTACCTACTGCCAAATTATTATCAATGAGCGCAAGACGCCGCGCCTCCAGGGTTGGAGGCGCGGTGGCGCCGTTAGCATGATTTGGTACGGACAACCCGCTAACAACCTTATAACTTTGTGATTTAATAGTTAGTAATTGGACGATGGAAACATGTAATTTTCCCCATAGACCAACTGGTCAAATTTCAATTGGTCCATGGAGCACCGACGAATTTTTGTCGCTGCTCAGTTGCATATTACCAAGGTGAGCTGACAGATGTTACACATTATACGCGACTAATTTAAGGCTCGCTCCTTTTTTTATTTCTATTTACCTATATTTTTTGTTGACTGAACCTACACATGTTCCAGGCAAGTTGTAATTTAGAAAACTACATGCCTCTTGAATTAGCCCTTTATGGAACATGCATCGATATGGGCAACATTGAAAATAAAACTCTATTTATGGAATGTCCTGTCCGTGACCAACACACCGACTATATTGTCATCACCAATCCGTAAGTATGAATGCATGATGAGTGATTAAAGCCGGTTCCCACTTTGCCGTGATGAGTCAACAGAATAGTCGTGCTGTTCAAAATATGTAGAGATAAACTGCGATAACATGGCGCGCCCCTCCAAATTACTCTTTCAATGTGTGTAGTCATATCTGCATCCTTACGAATAAATAAATCCTTGGATTTGTTTTTGTTTGCCGGCCGGCTTAGTACGCAGTGTACCTACGCACACATGCCTTCTGAATGTTAGTGGCGCTTTGTACTTTCACAAATACTTATAAACGTTTTAAATTTTGGAGGGGCGCGCCATGTTATCGTAGTTTATCTCTAACTATGTATATTTTGTACCGTGTGGTGCCGGATGTAAAGAATAGCACCATCCTATTTCTTCCCGTGGGTGTCGTAAAGGGCGACTAAGGGACTTACTAGAGAATGGGCAGCAGCGTTCTCTATGCATTTTAACACCATACTGTGATCGCCAACCCGCCTGCCAGGCGTGGCGATTATGGCAAAACCTCCCCTTTTGTGGGAGACCTATGTCCAGCAGTGGACTTCTTTCGGCTGAAATAACGATTATGATGAACTATATTTTATGGAGCTGATCACATAGGTAAATATTATGGCATCGTGTGATATTTATTATTATTATAAGTGTGATCTCTAGTTTTTCTTTTTTCCTATTTTCAGCCACAAGTTCTCGACCCAGTAAACCTAAAAAAAAAGTATATAAACGACAGTAGTTAATTATAACAAATCGTCACTACACAATACACAGTGGGAATGCGCTCTAAGATAAAAAAATATGTTGTGGATAACTTAGCTTTAACTAACTAAACTTAACTTTAACTAAGTAAACTTAGCATTAACTAACTAAACTTTGCTTTAACTAACTAAACTTAGCTTTAACTAACTTGTATGTTTATTACCGTTTCCAGAACTGACGATCTCTGGCTAATTATTTCTGAAATATCGGGTGGACCATTCGAAACTTGGAAAGAATTTCATGTTGAACCCAATTCTACGTTGGATGTTCCTGTCACTTTCAAACCGAAACATATCGGCAAGCATGATGTAACCTTTTGCCGATCTTAATTTATAAATGTGGCTACATAATGTAGATATTCTTTTTTTTTATTGATATAATCTTGTTTCCGTTTCATAGAGTCAAGTTTTGTACTCACCTCTTGGTGAAACTGCATTAATCGTCGCATTAGCCGGATATGCTGTAGCACCTAACCCTAATGGCACTATTAAAATAAGTGTACCCGCCAAGGATGTCCATACTGAACCATTACTCGTTTATAACATTACTGAGGTATTTATCTTCTACATACTACGACTATGTACATAACCTTACTTTTAAATTTTAATAAAAACATTTAGGTAGGTACAATGATATTATATTAAACAGATATGTTATGAGCGCGCAATCGTGAAGACTCGAAAACGTCCTAATTGGGACGTATTTGTTAGTCTGTCATGCCAACATTCGGTGATTGGTGACCAGAATAATGTTTGTTTACACGCAATTGTCAACACTAGCTGTCTTTTTTTTTCTTGATGTTTTTATCAAGCCATCTCTTTTCTATCATTTTTACTTGTAGTGAAGTGTACAATTAATGAAAAGTGAGTATGTGTGCTGCCGCTGCTACGCGGAACACTTTTTTCGGTTGTTTTGTGAGTGTATAACATATCTGTATAATATAATATCATTGGGTAGGTACCTACCTACGTATTGCAAAATTATTTCTAAGTAGATTTAAGAAATAACTTTGGAGTTCGGAATAAATGCATTCTGGTAAACAGTGATGTACTTAGAGTATATTTATTACCTCTCAGGTGATGAAAATGCATAACACACTTACAATGACAATCCCTTTCATTTTGATACATAATTAACCCTTTAACCGCCATGTCATAATTCGCGTAGAGTGCATCTAGCGTCAGCAACCTTTAGGTACAATTTTGCATAATGTTGTAAAATATAGTTATCGATAAACAAACTAATGAAATACATTTTTAATCAAAGGTTTATTTCTTTTCTTTTTTCAAACATACGTTAATCAGTCTTAAAATAACTAAATGAACTTTATTTTTTCTTTACAACAAAATAAATAGGTAAATACACATATTATTATTATCTAGCTATCTTTTTGATTGTAGGATAAATAAACAGACTAGAAAAACAAAAGAATGTTACGGCGATGGCGGTTAAAGGGTTAAACCTATAAAGCAATGGATTCGTAATTTCCTTCAGAATCCTTCGGATTATTATTGAAAGTGTAATTGGGGTGCTGGTTAATTGATACTGATTGATTGAGTCACTCAATAATCCTTATAAAGGCTCCCACAGACAGGCGCAAAATTGGGGGCATGACAGGCAGCGCGACACTTTCCATGAAGTTTTCATAGAAATTGTTCTACTAGTGTCGCGTCGCACCTGTCCGCGGGAGCCTTTGAAAAAAAAAATAAAGAACGCAAAATGTTTTATTGTCACAGATATAAAACGCAAAAGCTATCGCCAATAGGTACCTACCTATAGTTTCTCCTAAAACCTAGGAGAACTTAGAGGAGGTTCTCCTAAAAAAGATAACTGTTTTCAGCACCCCGAGTCGTACATAGTCTCAACGGAGGTGGTAAAGGTAATTCCAGAAAAATTCGATGGGTATTTCGAAATCAAATGCCCAGAAACTATCAAAACATGGGGCGAGGCGGCTGCGACGTGCCGGTGGAACTTCGTCGGTTATGAGGAGTGCCAAATGACATTCAAAGTCAGTACAATTATTATTATTACAACCTTTTATTTAACTTTTTCCATTCGTATGTCATGTGTATCCGGTTAGACATTTATCATACATTTTTTAAGCACTTGCTGGCATCCGATTGAGCTGAAAGGCTATTCAAAAGGCAACTTCGGTGCCAATGCAGTAATATGTGGTACCACTACCATGGAGCTGGTCTGATGATGCAGCCGGAAGGTGGCCATAAGAACTCGTGAATTAAACTGATAGCTCCGTTTGTATTCATAAAAGTGCAAAATGTACCTATTAAATATAAAAAAAAGCTTTATAAAAAGATTTCAATCTATACTTACATCTATTATTCATACCATTTTTAGAGTTCCGAACCAAAATGGTAAAAAGGAACCCTTATGGTGAGACTAAGTCTGTCTGTCTGTCTGTCACACCTGGATATCTCAAGAACCGCTAATGCTATCAACTTGAAATTTAGAATAGTTTTAGATGACGTTTTCCCAACTATTTTGCAAGCAAGAAAGAAATTTAAAAAAAAATATATTTTTTGCAAAAGGGATTGAAAGGGTCTTACAAATTTGAAGTGGGGCTACTAGAACATGTGGGGTATCATATGAAAGAACGGTGTTTGCACATTCTCAAACATTTTTTTTATTCAGTATAGTTTCCGACTTCTGATAAAAAATGTGAAAAAAAAATACCGTTCTTATCTCCGAAGTTTGCAGAGATAAAAGTCTGAAATTATTCTATATGATAGAAGCATATGTAAAGATTACAGGAAAAATAAAACGATTTCTCTAAATAGCACAGTTTTTCAGAAATCATCAACATCATATATTCGTACGGAACCCTCGGTGCGCGAGTCCGACTCGCTCTTGACCGGTTTTTTTTTTTAATTTATTCATCAATAACACAAAACGTACCTATTGTTATAAAACATTTTTTTTATATTTATGTCTGTCCATCTGCCTGTTTGTCTGTTTGTTCCGGCTAATCTCCGAAACGGCTGGACCGATTTTGCATTTGGAATAGGCTATAAATCTGTAAGTTTGCGTTTATCTTGTTGTACAAATATGGACCAAGGTAAAAAAGAATCCTATAGATTCACCAAACGATTCTTTTTTTAACTTACAGATTTATAGCCTACCATATTCCAAATGCAAAACTGCCGTCCGTTCGTTTCTTCTTTTGAAAACCTACGATGAGACTGAGGATCTCTTAAAATCACTCTCATAACTTCTTGGCTCAACATAACCGTTTAATAGCCCAATAGTAATTTCTCAAACACATACACACTTACCCACACCCCCACGCGCTTATAAACCCGCACTTACGAACACCAAACACTCACACACGCAGTACACAAACAACAAACACTCACACATACATCACGTCTCACTTAAAACATTCTCTTTTTTACTATGATTTTATACTTTTTTTTTTATAAAAAAATGTTTTTTTTGCACCAATTACAGTATTAAATTAATTAGTATTATTCTAGTTAACAAGATTGATAATAATGTATGTAATGTAACTAATGACTTGATTTAGGAGTCAACACGTAGCATTCTTTTTACACGACTGCCCAAGAAAAGGAGTGTTATGTTTTTTAAGATTTTTATCGAGGGAGGCAAACTGTCTCTCCTTAACACAGGTTGCTTTGCTACCTAGCTAGGAGAACAGTAGTTCACCCCTACAGATATTTTTTAGTTTTACTTCTACGCTTACTTAATTATTAAGCTCTATTATGTACGTACTACAAATACCTTTTATTCAATAAATAAATATTTGATTTGATTTGATTTTGACGGGACTTTCACTGGCAGATATTTTTAGGATATTATTTTAGAAAAAGCTACGTGGGCGAAGTCGCTGGCAGTAGCTAGTCTATTTCAATATCATCATCAATACATAATATAAAAAATCTGTTGACAAGGCGTTTCTGTACATTGAAAATATTTCCAAAACCATAGTTAGTGTGCTAAATAATAACCAACAGAAGTCATTTTATGAATTTTTGTCTGTTTGTATGTGAGAGCATAAGCATTGCGTTGCTTTAATGAGTCACAGATTTTAATAAACCGCGTAAGCACGTTATGTTATACCATCAAATTCCGTGACAAGGCGAAGGGCCTTGAAAATAGTGTCTGGGTCGTGCTGAGCCATATCTAAACTAAATAAGTTACCTAACTCCAAATTATCTATAACTATATCTCTATTAATACCTATCTACAGTTTGTCGGCTGGCCTGGGGATGGTAAATCTTGAAGGTTAGGATTTCGAAGGGAGCAACACGAGAATAATTCTAATATTTCTAATGTATTTACAGATACTTCATTTCTGGTCTCTCTCCGTGAATCGATTTCCAGATTCTCTCCTCTCGGTCAGCAGCAGGTCCGTATGTTCAGGATATCCGGAACGGTGCTCGATAGCCACCCGGGTGACATGCGATGTGGTTATCAATGTGAGATGCGAGTCTCAACGTCTCCCGCAAATATCCAACCGACTGCGCCAATTACGTTTACGACAGCCGAAGGATCGTAAAACACCGAAATGATTTTTATAAGTTTTAATTGCTAAAAAAAATTACAATTAATAAATTAACTTACGAATATTCATTCCACGTCGAAGTAGGAATATGGAATTCGTAGGTATTCTAATATTCTTACAAAAATAGTCATTAAAATTAGGTTGTACTAAAAATTATTGTATGGTGCCGGACGTAAAGAATAGCACCATCTTATTTCTGAAGGGATTTACTAGAGAATGGGCAGCAGCGTTCTCTATGCATTTTAAAAACATACTGCGATCTCCAACCCAGGCCAAGCGTGGCGATTATGGCAACCCCCCCCCATTTCGGCTGAAATAATCATGATGATGATGACCATTGGCGTAACTGCAACGTCGGCGATCTTCCTTTAGTAGCGCTACGTAATTCACAAGTCATTCTGCGTGTCGAACCACGCACAATGAAGGGTTCCGTAGTTGGAATAAATTTATCCCATAGAACAAACTTAACATTATAGTTGAAAAACATGTTCTCCCCATAAATTCCAACTCCAAATATAAGTTTGTACGCACAATATTGGGAGATTTACATGTTATTTTAAGACCATAGACTTCTTATAGGTTTTCTTGTAATCTATAAGCATAGAAGTATTTAATAAAGAGTACAGCAATTCTATATTATTCTATTTTCTCTATTTTTTCAAAAAATTTGGCTCAGTAGTTTCGGTACCTATAGTTTATTATCAACTTCAAAACAATAAAATAAAAATACTCGAGACCATATGCCCGCCCTTTCGTTTGATATGTCACACGGTACAAAGTGCAAAACTTTTCTTTTAATCTTCATATTTGTCTCCCAAAAGCGACACCATAATTCAAAATTAATTTATTTTGTAACATGTCCATGTTTGGGTCATAGAAGTTGATATGTGTACCAAATTTCAACAAATTAAACCCTTATTGGATCACTCGTGTGTCTGTCTGTTCGTCTGTCACAGCCAATTTCCTCCGAATCTAATGGACCGATTATTAAAGGGGTTGCGCTAAGGTAGCCCGATATAAATTCAAATAATCGTACGTTTTTTGCAATTTGCAGGTCAGTAACAGGTTTTAGGTTGATCTAAATGTGATTCGCGGCCATAACAAATATGGCTTTACAGAATCATTAGAATCAGCATTACAACTCTCTAACTTAAAAAAATCCTACGACTGATTTTTTCTGAAATAATAATCATTCAGTAGGATTTAGTTACTGACCTGCAAATTGCAAATTCGTAAGAAAATTTGAATTTCGCGGGCTACCTTAGCGCAACCCCTTTAATAATCGGTCCATTAGATTCGGAGGAAATTGGCTGTGACAGACGAACAGACAGACACACGAGTGATCCAATAAGGGTTCAATTTTTTCATTCCGACATATGGAACCCTAAAAATTACATAAACATAGAACTACCTACCAAATACTATACGTACTTAATAATTTTTAGTGAGCTAAAAAGTAGTAAATACGTAGTATTTAGACGTAGGTTTCAATTACTGAGATATAGATTTAAAAAAAAAAACTAGGTAACTACTTAAGTAAAAATACGTACGTAAAGCTAAAATATTTGATTGTAGGTATTGTTCACAAACGAAATAAGTCGTGAGTATCAATACTACAACATCATCGTGTCTGTAACTCCGAGTCCAGTGGTAGACACCTTGACTTTCAAATGTCGTGCGCGGGAGATGGCTCAAAATGAACTAATCATTAAAAATCCGCTTGCCGAAGATTCTGATTTTTACATCAGTTGTCAGAAACTACAATGTCCTGAAGTTTTACAAGTCAATGGAAATTCAGAGGTAGGTACCTAATAAATATTCATAAACTTTTTTATTCTATTCTACCTATAATTTCTTCTTTAATAGTTATGATTGATATCAGTAGAATGTATCAATATATATACTATAACTCTGGGTACGGGGGTACCCCCGTACCCAGAGTTCATTTTTAAATTATAAATGTGAAAGTAACTTTGTCTGTCTGTAACCTTTCCACGCCTTAACGACTGAACAGATTTCAATGAAATTTGTCACACAGGGAGACCATGACCTGATTTAGGACATAGGACTTTTTATGCCGGTCGTACATTCCCCTGGCATAATACCTATCCGACCTCACGGGCGGAACACGGGCGAAGCCGCGGGCAAATGCAATTTTTGTATGAATGAACAAAATAAAACATACGAGGCGAATGCAAAATCGAGCTCGCTTCGCTCGTTCTTGTTAAGCTTTCCTGCATAAGTCGACAAAGTCCTTGTATGAATGGACAAACGATAACCTAAGATATCCGAGGTGAACTGCAAACATTATCGAGCTCGCTTTGTGGAGCTGAAGATGCATCCCCCTGAAAATAAACTTACCGGCGCCGATGTACATGTTTGAAATAAGTCTCATAATAAATAACCGCATATTATTTCAGGCTACATTAACTATGACATATTCACCTTTAGTGGTTGGCGAAACTGAGGACTTTTTAGAGGTGTATAATTTTTTAGTCGGCACTTTTGTCTACAAAGTTATATTGAAATGTCAGCCTGCTAAAGAGAAGAATGTGGAACACGAAACTGCACTGGGAACTAATATTCCGATCCGTCTCAGAGTGCAGAATAAGACTGACACCAGGGCTGATTTCATTTGCACAGTTATGATCTAATTTTTATTAAATACTGACCCATACATTTTTTTTTTTTTACTTAATATGTTCTGCCGCCGCCAGCCAGGCCTCGCAATCGCAACCTTTGAGGGCAAGGAGGTATGTATACATATAAGTAGGTACCTACCTCCCTACAGTTCGCCGGTAACATTGTGATTTGGGACACCAAGTTCAAACAACTGGCGCCGTAGATACCTGATACCTGTCGTTTTCCAGCTAACTATACCTACTGATTACAAGTAGGTAATTTTTAATTTTACTGTATATTCGCATAGGCTGTGTGAATTTTAAGTTATTTTATTTTACAGGTGTCTCATCCGTCAGTAATAGCAGAAGGGGAGTTCGTGCTAGGACCCTTGGAGAAAGGGAAGTTCTTAGTAAGGTTCGAACCAACCGAGCTCGGTGTTCAACATTGTACAGTTTCTTTTAATTCTCCTGTTGCTGGTGAATTTATGTAAGTAATACTTATATTGGAAGTAGGTAATAACGACCAAGCACGGGCAGCTTGAAGCAGTCGCGATAACCGCCTCAAAATAGCGGCTACATCCTACCTACAGTACCTATAGGTAGTGTGGCGTAATTAAATAAAAAAAATCTCTTACTTCACGTCTAAAAATCGTACAATTTTTGAGAATTTTAAAATACCTACAATTGCGGAATAAATTAATTTCATAATAAAAAAAAGGTAATACCTAGAGGTATGAGTAGATTACGATGCGTTTAAGGTTTCGAACTATTACGACCTCTATGGATTGGCTGCAGCCAGCCCGCAGGTGATAGACCTGTGCGTGTGCGTAGATAAACGGTGATAAAAGTTCAATTTGTACAAGAAAACTGGAAAAATATTGTTTACGCGCTAGCAACTATTGAGTTAGAATAGAAAATTGAAATATCTGGTAGTAATTCCGAAGGAGTAGGTACAGCATGGACAAGTCGCGTACCATGAAGCGCTGCGATGGTACCGCCTTCTTCTGCTGGCGAGTTTGACGCCAAAAAAGGGAGTTTTGAGTGGAAAATGTAAATCGTTGTCTCTGGATCCACCACAAGACACGGAACATATAAGAATTGTCTAAAACTAGGCATTCGTTTTTAGTAAAAATAAGAATTGTCTAAAACGAATGCCTAGTTTTAGACAATTCTTACTTTTTATGTTCCGTGTCTTGTGGTGGATCCAGAGACACCAATTAGGTACTTTCAACTCATTCATGGAAAACAATGTGTAACTTTTGTTTCCCATGAATGAGTTGAAAATATACATTGATTAAGTAGGTACCTACCTGTACCTACTTAGCATAGTTACGATAGCCGATAGTGATTGGACATAAGTATCTGCGGGTACCTACATGTTGTCATGGCGCGAAACTTCGTCGATCATTTATACTTCCTTGCCGGTTCAACAATGGCCTTTACTTTGACCATCACTGTTCGGCCTACTTACTATGTCACTTTACAGATATAATATAACAGGAACTGGAACAGAACCAAAACCTCGGGGGCCATTCGAAATAAAAGCCGGCGGGTTCACGTATATCCAGTTCAAAAACGTTTTCGATGATGCGAGAATGTTCAAAGTATACGTAGACAGAGATGAATTCTATGTTAAAGCTCAATATGAATCGATTAGACCTAAGAAGGTAAGTAATTAATAACCAATAAGTTGACATTCAATCCTATCAGTGTAGGTCATTGAGGTAGGAAAACTATGGAGATGGCATATTCTACTATGGGAAGAATAGTTATACAATTATCTACGCTATCGACACAGACATAACATAACACAAACATAGCGTTTTGTTTCTTTTTAACTAATCAAGAGTTGCATATGAAAAGAGACATAAATGTTTTTGAAGACTACATTTTTAAACACTTTTGTGTGACGTCAAAATCATGTCTATGCGTGACCGGTCGTCATGTTTAATGCCAAATTTTGTGGTACAAAACTCGATAATGTGCTGTCAAACAGTAGTTTGCTATCTCTCTTGCACTCGCAGTTACAACGCGCGGCCATTTTAAGACGCTGACAACAGGTAAACCGCTGTCACTGTCAGACTGCCTGTACAAGAAAGAGAAGCGCGATGACAGAACGCTTGTAATTGAAGCAATTATTTATTTACTCAAAACGAGTTGAGTAATCGAAAATAACAAAACAACAAAGTTCTGCATACAAATAAGACGTTCTTGTTATTAATTAAATACCAACCGTACGTTATACACAGATATTTTGGATTGCAACTCAAAAACTCAAAGTAAAGGGTTACTTTACCGTTCATTTGTGTCGAGTATTTTTTATTCTAAACGTGTTTTGGTAACATCCAAATTCTGAGAAATATGTTCAAGAATAACATTTATTTTTTCCGCTACCACAAACTATATAGATTTGGCAATTTTATTGTTTAAGACAAGCCTACTTTTATCATTTGTCTCTTGTCAGCGCCTTAAGTACCCGATCTTTGTAGGTATGCACGCTAATTTTGTAGATAAGGCAAGTCCATAGGTTTATACGTCATTGGTGTAGGTAACAAGTACAGACGCCAGCACATCAAGCTACTACAATCTGTCAAATTTCTTTAATTGATTTTCAACTTTATCCCTACAATATAAGGTTCAAGGTTGATTGGGAAAATTTGACAGTTTCGGGTAGCTTGACCTGCTGGCGTATGTACTTACAACTTATTTCCGCAGAATGGGGATGCTGTGGTAGAACTTATTTTTTACTAACGTGATGCGGTAAGGTAGCCCGCGAAATACAAATTTTCTTGAGTTTTTTGCAATTTGCAGGTCAGGTGATAATGATTCGCGAGCGAGAGAACAATACGTATTATATTTACAGAATTATAATCATTAGAATCATCAATTCAACTCTCTCTTATCTGCCCTCCCCCAGCGACGCCCTAAGCCGAGGTCCGTAGCCCATAGGGGGTGCCCTTAGCATGTAGTTGCTTAGTTTTATTGATTTGTTTGCTCTAAATCCTCATAAACAATTTACTCTACAGGAAATCAAGATACAAGTGTGTCTGGCAGAAAGGCCTTCAGCAGGATGGAAAGAAATGCCCACTGGTACTCTCACTATTGAGAACTACGAGCCATCAACACCAAAGGTGCACTGGACTTGCTTTCTGCAGGGGATACTTGATCCATCACCTTGATCTGTTTTATGTTTTATCTCGTGTTTCATTATTTTATTGTTTATAAAATAAAGAATTTACTTGCTATTGTATTGTATAGTATACACAGATTTATTAAGACAATATTTTAATAAAATGATTATGGTTTATTAAATTATTACCAGTCACTTACACTAAATTCTTGTACAATATCATCTTTATCGTCAACTGTGTTGTCATTGATTTCTACTGTTCTCTTCTTGGCTGGCTTTTTCTTATCATTTTTCTTTACCTTCTTCTTTGATATTTTTACTTTTGGAGCAGGTGTTTCATCGTCTTCCATATTGAAGGGATCGTCCTCTTCCTCGTCGTCAGATGGGAACAGTTCCACTGGCCCTTTATCTTCTGCTTGAGCATTCTGCGTTATATCGTCAGACAGCTTAGCCCTTTTTATCTTTGGCAGCTCACCAGCAATCTCGTCATTCTTGGTAATCTTCTTACGTTTTTGTATCCTGTTTATCTTACTCCAGTTCTCGAAGAATGTTTGGAGAGGTGTTCCTTTCGTCCTTATACTGGTTTCCCAGGCTGCAACCATTTTATCTTCACTCAAAGAGAAACTAATTTTAGCTCTATCACGTTCTATAAATTTAGAGTTTTCCTCGATTTTTTCAAGCAACTGGCGCATTTTTTTCGTGTAATTTGACACAGAACATGATTTCAAGAACTGTTTTATCTGCAACAATAAATAAATTATGAAATATAAATATGCTTTTTATATTAGCACCACAAGTTTAACATTATCTATTAATTTAACATTATCTATATAAATTAAAACATTCTCAGTTGTCTGATCAAGTTGTAATTTTTTTTATACAAACGAGTTGTTTATACAAAATACGGGCTAAGTGCTGAAGGACTGACATATCTGACATTTTGCACAAGGGTTTCTTTTATAGTGTAGGCATAGGCAAGCTATAGGAAGGGGTTTTTGGAAAATCGAAATTTAAAGGGGGTGAAAAGGAAGGATTTAGAGGGTGTTAAAGTTTGTATGGAAGAATTTTAAAGCGCTGTCCGGTTACCTCGAATAACGGTATTATTACTTTTGATAAAAAATATAGACATAAGTTTTAGAGTTTTTCGAAATCTACCCGCAAATGGGCGTAACTAATGACGAATCACAACATTGAAGATTCTTCAAAAATCAACCCCTTTAGGGGGGAAAAAAGGAAGCAACGGTTTACATTTAATAATAAGTAAAAGGGTCTTTATCATTAATTTTCCAAAACTCCCGGTTATAAGGGATGGAGGAGGGGGTGTTAAATTTTGTAAGAAAAAATACCAATGCCACATGGACGAAGTCACGGGAAAAGTGTTAGTACAAAATATAGCAAAACATACCTGTACAACAGCTAACAGTGTTACATCTGGGAAGGCTATTGTGTGTGACTCATTGGCTGTATACTCTAACATGAGACTATACAGACGTTCTATAACTGAGTCTTTGAACCCATTCTCCATCAGTTGAGACTTTGCTAGTCTAAGAATGCAAGAAAAATCTAATGGCTTCATTGAAACTTTCTTATGCTTCTTATTAAAGTCGAAAGTTGTTAAAACCTAGAAATAAAAGTACAATAATATACCATTCATTCAAAAGTTAGTTATAAATGAGGAGGGTTTTTTCAAAAGAGATTTAGGAGATTTCATTTAGTCACTGGTTTTATCATTTAAGCAAAAATATATCTATCTAATAATTACTAACAAATAAAGTTTGTTCCCGTTGAGTTACACCATTTTGTGTTACCACTGTTACCCTTGGGCAAAAAATTACCGATTAGTAACACTGTAACTCAGAGCCAATTTTTTTTTCCCCTTTGAGTGACAACAGAACGCTGTGTTCCCGTTAAGTAACACCTTCTTGGGTAAAAGCATTGTTGAAATACATCTTGACTTAATACAAGGTTGTTTATGGAAATAGTTAAGACTAGGTTAATTATAAAAAAAATAAGGTTAGGTTAAAACTGTGACCTCCTACGCACGAGCCGAGCGAGCGAAGCGAGCGGTGCCGCGGCAGAGGCGAGTTCCAGAAACGACTAGTACATAGAAAAAAAGTATGGAAAAAAAGAGATTATTTTTAGCAGGCTATCAAGACCCGAACTAGTTACACAAGGTTAATTATAAAAAAAAAATATGGTTAGGTTAGGCTCTGTTCTGTAACTCTTTGGGACATTTTGTTCCCGATATGTTACCCTAACATACTACTAGGTTGCAGTGTAAATTGATGGGAAAAAATCGGAGTTAAAGTGTTACTGAACGCTAATTTTTTTCCCAATGGGTCACAGTGTAACACAAAATGGTGTAACTCAATGGGAACAAAGGACAAATAATTGAATACAATAAGTGAAATTATTCCTGTTTAAATGAAATTCGATTATTGAGGCACCTTTTGTCATAGGAAACGGAATGTTCTCATTTCTCACGTTTCTGTTGCCCATTTCAAGCTTGATTTTGCCTTGACTGTCCGATTTCGACGAAATCTCCAATCAGGTGGAAAATAGAAATAAGACCTCTTTTGAAAAATCCCTCCTCTAATATTAAAAATATTTACCTCAACAAGGAATGGTAGAATAGGCATGAAAGTATTCGATTCTTTGGAAAGATTTACCAATATCTCAACACAGTGGAATCTCAGAGGATAGTATTGGTGTGTTGGCACAAGTTTAATTGTATTAGTAATGATCATTACCAGAGGGTAGATCAATGGCTGTAATTGTGCTTTATTTGAAGTGGCTCCCAACAAGTCTGCCCATAAATGCAATGAATTCACAAACTGCCAATTGTAAACAGCTTGACGGTTTTCAATTTTTTGTACAACAATAGCATTTCTCAAGTGAATAGCCAGCTGCCGAATGTAAAGGAAAACATGCTGATATGACACATTCAGATCCAGTGAAAACATTTCCACAAGTGACCTTCTCATGAAATTTATTCCTGGCCAAGTAGAAGGGCTGACAAATTTACAGTTTTTAACATAGGTCAAGTACATGGCCTTCAACACCTGATCAAGTAATGCTGGTTGTTGGTTTCTGGTTATCCTCAAAATACATAGAAAGGCTAACACTCTCACAGTCTCTTCACCTGTACTCCAGAATGTTAACAGTTTTTTCAGTGCTTGTTTCGCTATTCTTATGAAGCAAGCTACATAAATAGACATTTGATGCAGATGTTTGAGTAACACCGTCAATATATTCTCTGAAGTTACTCCTCCAAGCAACTTTAGTAAATCACCAAGATATGAAATCAAGTGAGTTTTAATTTTAATGAAGTGTTTGCATTTCTGAGGGTCTTTACCAGACTGTTCCATGCCTAAATATTTTCGAATGCCAGCTGGTAAATATAGGACACACATCTGTATGACGGCATTGAAAACAGATGATCCTGTAAACAAAAAAGTAGTATAATTTACTAAACATGATACCACCTATAAAATGTCAAGCAATGTATTCCAAAAAAAGATTCCAGAAATAGATTGCTTCCTTTCCAGTACTTCTCCTTAATATATTCTAGTACAACACCAACTAAACATGTAACAACTTTTATCAGCATTCAAATATTTGTTCCTAGCAAGGATCAAACAGCAACCCAATGTACAGCAACAAATCATTCAGCCACTGCATAAACTGTGTTATCTGATACAAAAAAGGCAATTATAGCTAGAATTGCATATTTACGAAAAATATATCATACCTTCAACTTTATATTCTCCCTCCGAGGTTCCATCTTCACTGGTGGCCCTGATCATGGCTGCATTGAAAGCCTTTATGACAGTAGTCAGTGTTGTTAGTTTTACTTTAACTTCACTTTGCAGTTCTGCTTGCCATTGTGCAACCATTTTCAGGGTGATTTTTCCTTGAACTGGTTTTGCATCTTCATCCTGAAAGGGAAGGCGAAGAATAAATTAGTATAATTTAAGGCCCAGAAGGAGATGGCATGACAAGTTAAAAGCCTATAAAAACAATTGGGCCCAATACGCAACCCCGTACGCAAAATACGCACATATTGACGTAGAGTTGCGGACACCTGCATATTACCTATTACCTAATTGGGCCCAATTTGTAAAAGAGAGCGAAAAATGGAAAGACGGAATCCCAGGCTTTGGCCTGCAGTGGGACACAATAAGCTCATAATAATAATAAAAATTAGGCCCATGAATGTCACACAATAAAATGAAATTCTTTACAAAACATTATGAAAACTCTTGCCTCAAAGTCACTTTCATCACTGTCTCCCCTGAGTGGGCCTGGTTTGTGAACTCTGTCATCATCATCCTCATTACCATCCTCTTTATCTGATGCATCATCACCAGAATCCACATCAAAATTTAATAGATTTTCATCATTTTCTTCCAAGAAGTTGTAAAAGTCAGGATCTGTTTTTTTAAGCTTTTCCAAGGATTTCTTGTGAATTTCAGGGCTAAGCTCTTCTTCAGAATCTGAAACAATTTTATAAACACATTATCATGCTCCACTTTAACCATACCTCATCATAAACATGTGTCTTGAATCAGTAGTTCAAGACCTACAAGTTGATTATAACCATGTTAAAGAATTATAACAACAAGTCGCACATTAATTATACGATACCCATTATATTAAAACAGCAGCGGTCAGTCTTCAGGTTAGCAGGATGTTCGATGGTAAACAAACACGTTATGACTTATATAAACTAACCTGAGTTTTCAGTAGTTTTTACTGGGGCTTTGACTTTCTTCATGCTTTCTATTCACACTCACGATGTGTATAAAGAAGATTTTTTTTCTTTATTTTTTCCACGTGCTCTCCGATCAATTTTGACTGTATGTGTTTGATTTGACCAATTGACCATGAGTCCATGAGTGTTTGACTGACTGACAGTGACAAGTGCACACTGTGCACAGAACACTTACCACAGAGTATATTATTACTCCTAGCCGTCTCCAAGCGGAGGACAAGCGCCAAGTGGTAGGGCCAAAGACTACCTAAACAACAGGTTATGGCTAAAAAACTGGATCATACTGGAGTGTTTGTATGTGTGATTCAATCTAAACCAGCTATATGGAAAAGTGAACATCCACACCATAGTAATCGTACAAAATAAGAAAATTATGGAGCGAAATAAACATTTTACAAGGGACAATTTCAATTCTCCTTAGAAATTAAAAAAAATATTGCAAATGGGATATGACATATGAATATTAACTATAGACTATGGCAATGGAGCCATACCCGCATCGTTTCATAACTAAGATAGCAAACACATCATTTTTGTTTTGTTTCGTAATTTAGCAAGGAGAAATGAGGCAAGTGCACAAGAAAATAAACGATACCGATATTTCGCAAACCAGCCAACTCCACATTTCGTCAAACACATAGAAGATGTTGATGTTGATTTTTTTTTTAGATTTTTGTTGTTTAACATTTTAACAGCAGACATAACTAATAAAATAATAAACATTTATTTCAGAACAAATCCACCAACGTTATTTTAGATTTTTTCATAATTAGTCTAAACAAAGTAATTAACCTGTCAGACCCTATGACATAACAAACGTCAAAACGCTCAAGGACCAATAGGTATCGTAAAACGAATTAAAATTGTGTTCATGCATTATCATTATCAATGAAATACCGCTCATTGTTTGTATCACATCACTAGCACCTTTGTGTTTGTGGTCATACACACAAAGTCATTTTTTTTTTTTTTTATGTATGGCATCTCGTAGCAGATCTAGAGAGGTCGTTGCTACTTAACCGGATATACCTGTGGCTGCCCTAACAACAAAAAAACAACATTCTGCGCTCGAAGCTCACTGCGGAAGGACGTGTGTTGCGCTGCTCTCGCTGTGCCCCGCTCTCCCGCTGCTGCTCTTTCGTGCCCGGTACGTTACGCTTGCGTAACGCTCTCGTAGTCGCCCCGACTACAACCGATCGTCAATTGATTAGATTGTTTAATTTATTAATTAATTTAATCGAAAGACACCAGATCAAAAAAAGTGCCTTTTTCAAGGCAAGCGTTTCTTAACAGTTTGTTCAGAGAGTAGCTTCATTAGGCCCCTTCTGGGCAAAACCACAGTTTCGTGGTCCTCGGTGGAAACCTTACGGTGTTAACGAAACCGAGTGGGGTGTTGACCCAAACGCACCCGCCGAACCCCTTCAGGGGGAGGCAGTAAATTGGACGGGTCCCAGAGTTAACCGGCCTTGGGGGATCTCCTAGTCGGCTCTGGTGGCAGTTTTCCTTCCACAGCTACTCACCTAGTGTCTCTAGGGTGTGTCTACACCCTTCGCGCTAGACTGGAAAGGGCCCCCTTGCACAATAAGATTGGCAACGGGATCACAAGCTTAGGGCTCACCAATAGGATACACATCCTCCCTGTCTGCACCCGACAGGGAGGGAAACATCCCCGGGCCAATCCACCCGGGGAGCTAGGTATAGGGAACGATAGGCAGAAATTTAGTGGAGACGGCTCCAAAATTCCTCCCTACTAGGAACCCCCCTTAATCGCTATGGAGGACGCCATTATTTTGGCGTTCTTCAGAGAGGTCCTTTTTAAGGACCCAGCCTTTTTAGATAAATATGGAGTACAACTCGCTAAACTAAAGAGCCAGCCTTCTGCTGGCATCGATAAGTTCAGCGATGTCACGCGAACAAACAGGCGGAAGAGGACTTCCAGAGTCCCTCCCCTAGCCCGATCGTGTCAATGGACACTTCCGCACCTGCGGACAATCGCGCGCCAAGTCCGAGCAGCTCAGACTCCGAAAAGTCCAGCTCTTCCTCTTCGTCTTCTTCTTCTTCCTCTGCCAAGCCAGGGGTCCTAACCTCTGGACCTGGCAAGAGGAAGAAGTCGAAGAGTAAGTCGGGCCAGGCAACCAAGATATGGCGTACGAGCCTCCCTCGACCCCTATCCCTTCTGCCCCCGTGGCATCCACCTCAGTGGCCCCTACCGCGGCCCCCCCTACCGTGACTCCGTCACCGGTCCCGGCGTCTTCCACGCAAGACCAAGACGGTTTTACTGTCGTTTCTGCCTCTAAGAAGGCTTCCCGTCCTCCGCCCATTGTCATCCAGGACAAGGGTAAATGGACGGAAATCTCGAAATGGTGTGTTGATCAGCGGATCAACTTCACCAGCGCGGTCAGTACCCAACCGGGTATAAAAGTCACCGTTCCCACGGCTAACGATTTCAGGGAACTAACCAGGACACTTCGGGTGAGAGGCATCTCATACCACTCATATACCCTCCCCGAAGAGCGTCAGACGCGTGTGGTGATCCGTAGGATCCCCAGTGAGATTGCCACCGCAGACATTAAGTCGGACTTAGAGCGACAGGCTAATCCTGTCCTCGAAGTCCACAGAATGCACCGCTCTAGAGGCGGTGCACCATACGACATGATTCTTGTCGTATGCTCTCAGGTTGACGGGCATCACCCTATTTTCAAGATCGCTTCGATCTGTAGCCTTAAAGGCTTTGATATTCAGAAACCGCACAAGTCCAGCATTATCGGACAGTGCCACCGATGTCAACTTTACGGTCACGCGCAGAAGAACTGCTTCGCGAAACCCAGGTGCGTCAAGTGCCTGGGTGAGCATGGCACTTCTGAATGCTCGCGACCGAAAGACCGTGCCCTCTGCACCGAACCTCCCAGTTGCGTTCTTTGCGGCCAACAAGGCCACCCAGCCAATTACCGTGGCTGCCCTAAGGCACCAAAATCATCTTCCTCGAAATTGACCAAGCGTTACGAGTGTTACGACGCGAGGCAACAGAGAGACAACCAGGGGGGATTCTCCTCCTCTCTGACCCAACCTCCGCAACGACTGAGCCCTCAAAGGTCCAGTCCGTGGAATCATTTCAACCACCAGCAGGCCTTCCCTGCCTTCGGCCAATACATGGCTCCTCCCCCCCCTCAACCTCAACCTATCCCACGGTTGATGGACCCTCGCCTTCGCGCTCATAGCGCTCAGCAACATCACCAATCTACCGCCGCCGGTAGGAGCGCGCCTCTCGCGCCCCCAGTGGCCCGCGTGCCAGAGCCTGCTTCCAAAGCCGCTCCCCCTCTCAACACTCGCGCGCCTCCTCAACCCGCGGCCACTCCAGTGGTCGCATCACCTAACACCTTCGATGCGTTTAATGTGATCTCGAGCACATTTCTTTCGCCCCGCGCCAAGAAAATGGCCAGCGAAATAATTGTAGCCCGTAACTCCTGCGATCTATCGGAGATCCAGCGAATTTATCACGCGTATCCCGAGATCACGCAAGCCCTAGAGTCCATCGCGTATAGGAAACCATAATGTATAATACGGCCCCCGCGAGAACTAAACTCAGATCACTAAAGTTAGGCTTTTTCAATGCCAACGGCATTAGAGAACAACGCGACGAAATCGCTGTGTTCCTCCGCGACCATCGGTTAGATATTCTCCTAGTACAGGAAACTTTCCTCAAGCCTTGTCATCGAGATCCGTCAATTGCGAACTATCGCGTAGTTCGCAATGACAGGACTCGATGCCACAGGGGCGGCACCCTGATTTACTATAGGACTCCTCTCCATTGCATCCCGCTCGATGCTCCGACAACTCTCTCGTGTCTTGAAGTGTCTGCATGCAAATTAGCAATGTCAGGTCATCAACCGATTACGATAGTTTCGGCTTACATGCCGGGCACCGCGACCACGAACCTAAACGGTCTTCAACTGCTGTCTCGCGATCTTTCGATTCTTTTCGGCCTGAGTGAATCCGTTATCGTAGCGGGTGATCTCAACGCCAAACATCCGTCCTGGAACTGTAATACCACCACGTTTCGAGGCCAACATCTGTTTGACCTCACCACCGTTTTAAATTTCGATATCATCGGTCCGATGAATCCTACTCATTACCCCCATATCCCCAGTCAATCCCCGGACATATTGGACATAGCGCTCCTAAAGAATATCAACCTACGGTTGGATTCGATAGAGGCGATGGACGAACTGACTTCTGACCACCGGCCAGTCGTCTTAAGACTGGCCCCTCGCGACGGACTCCTTGACCCTGACCAACCCCCCCTCACGAAAGTAGTCACGGACTGGCGGAAAGTAAGCGACCGTCTGAAATCCACCACATCCCCGATACTGGATTCTATCCCCGATCAGTTTGACTCGATCGCCGACACAACGGCCGCGATCGACTCACTCACGGAACACGTACAATCAGTCCTGAGCGATTGCTCGAGGCAGGTTCCGGCGATGGACCCCCATCGCCGAAAGCTGCCGGACGATGTGCGTGAACTGCTGACTGAGAAGAACGCGGCCACTCGTGCATACAGTGTCTTTCCCTGTGACGCTAACAAAGTCTTCATGCGCCAATTACAGAAATCTGTAAGGAAGCGTATGAAAGAACTGCGTGAGGCTCACTGGGACAAGATGCTGGGCGAACTAGAGCCCACTCATCTTGCCTTCTGGGAGCTTCAGAGGAAACTCAGATCCCCGCAAGTAGCTTCTATGCCCCCTCTGACACGACCTGACAGTACGATAGCATTCGACGACACCGACAAGGCTGAATGCCTGGCTGACACTCTCGAGACTCAGTGTTCGCCCAGCTCTCAACCAGTAGACCAAGCTCACCTCGCTGAGGTGGACGCTGAAGTCGAACGTAGGGCGAATCTCCCTCCGGTCGAAGACCCTGATTGTCCTCAGGCTCCCGTCACCCCAGACGAAGTGCACGACATTATCAAGGGTCTGAAAACCCGTAAATCTCCCGGATCAGACGGAATCACCAACAGGGTGCTCCAGCTGTTCCCCGCTCACCTGATCATGCTAATGACCACCATCTTCAATGGCGCTCTTAGTAACAACATTTTTCCTCAAGCTTGGAAAAGTGCCACGGTCATCGGTATCCCGAAGCCCGGCAAGCCTAAGACCGAACCTTCCAGTTACCGACCCATCAGTCTGCTCAACGTCTTCGGCAAAGTCTATGAGAGGCTTATTTATAAGCGTCTCAGAGACTATGCCGAGACGAAGGGCCTCATCCCAAACAAACAGTTCGGGTTCAGATCCCAACATTCGTGCGTACAACAGGTCCACCGTATCGTCGAGCATATAAGCGCTGGCTTCCAGCGCGGGCTCATGACGGGTGCTGTGTTCTTCGACATTGCGAAAGCGTTCGACAAAGTCTGGCACAACGGCTTAATATATAAGCTCTACAAACTCGGTGTGCCCGATCGTCTCGTGCTCATCTTACGAGACTTTTTGTCGGACCGCACCTTCCGCTATCGCCTCGAGGGTGCGCTATCCTCCCCCCATCCGCTCCGCGCAGGCGTCCCTCAGGGCGCTGTGCTGGCACCGCTGATATTCACTATATTCACTAGTGATATCCCCAAATGTAGAAAGGCGCAATTAGCTCTGTTCGCAGGCGACACGGCCATCTACTACTCCGGCCTCAGGCAAGACAATATCGCCCGCATCCTTCAGGCCGAATTCAACAGACTCGCGGCCTGGTTCAGGAAGTGGAGGATCGAAGTCAACCCTGATAAGAGCCAGGGGGTCCTATTCTGTAGGCCCCGGCGATCACCCGCCCTGCCCCAACCGATCACCATGTTCGGCAAGCCTATCCCTTGGGAGAAGCGAGCCAAATATCTCGGTGTGGTCTTAGACCATCACATGACGTTCGGCGAGCACATAAAACAGGTGCGCTCACGCGCCAGTTTTGCTCTCGGCCGACTACACTCCGTACTCAACCCGCGCAGCAAGTTGTCCCTTAAGTGCAAATTGCGTATTTACACCGCGTGCATTCGACCGATCATGACTTACGCCTGCGTAGTCTTCGCTCACGCAAAGCCGTATCACATCCATAAGATGCAGACGCTTCAAAACCGATTTCTCCGTAGAATTACGAAGGCTCCTTGGTTCGTTCGGAACGAACAACTTCACGTAGACCTTAAGATGCCTACCATCAAACAGTTTATGAAGCGCCTTGCAAAGCGCTTTTTCGAATCCGCGGAACGTCATCGCAACCCCTTGGTTGTGCAGGCCGCTAGTTACAGGCCTTCTGCCATTAGTCAGACTCGCCGACCGAGGCACACTCTCTTAGATCCGGATGACCCCGTCACTCTCCTTCAGGAAAGCAATAGGGCCACGAGTACAGTGCACAAAATACACAAACCGACCTTCCGTGCTCGCCGCCGAGGTACCACGCGAACTTCCCGAGTAAATGGTAATAAAAGTCCTCCCCCCCGTCTCTTGAATGTCGATGCGCCAGCCGCCCGGTTAGAGGCTGAGAGCGCCGTAGCAATAAATATAATATCCCCTGATAATAATCATGATCAAAATGTTGATCCAGCCCGTCCCCAAATTGTTAGTAATTTTGTGATCCCCCAACGACGCCCTGAGCCGAGGTCCGTACCCCACAGGGGGTGCCCTTATTGCGCTGTCGTTTAGTTTTAATATATATAATTTGCGCCCTGGCTGGAGGCTTTAAGATTAAAAACCTTAGGGCAGCCTTTTTTTTTTATGAATTGCCATTCATAAAAAAAAAAAAAAACCTACCTACAAAATTTGCGTGCATACCTACAAAAATTGGTTGCTTAAGATGGCCGCCTTTATTAATAGGGTTGTAACTGCGTGCAACATGCGTAGGTGATATCGACATTTATAAAACATACATGAATTTGTGTTGTTTTGTATTGGTTTACATTTTTCGATTAGCCTTGTAAATGTAATGCAGGTGAAATGATAAGAATTTTAGAAGTTGTGGGTGTTTTATGTTTCATCATAGCCTGTTCTTACACTGGCTTTCTTTCCCTTTAAACCGATACACGATACTGGATGCATTGCTGCTTTGCGGCTGAAATAAGAAAGTTAGGCTTTTGTAATTATTCAAATGACTACTTATCATTCATGAAGTGGGCTGCCATTGTAAGACGATTTGTAAACAAGAATATTACAAATTAAGGATTATATCCATGACACTTGGCTTGGAAACATGCTGGTCCAGCTCCATAGGACAATCTAGAGTGTAGACAAAATCAAACAGGTTGCTATTTTAATTGTATAATTTATTATTTTTATTACATTTATTTTAAATTCTGTGATATCTTAAACTCACACTGATATTGTTATTTTTTAGAAAATCGTATATATTTTTTACAATTTTTGTAAATATGTGAACATCATGTATCTATCACATAATTAATTTATCTGTCATTGCTTCATTCTTAACTCTTTTTATTACCTATTGTGGTATAGTAATTTTATTCTAGGAGCATCGTCTTCAAATATAATTATATAAATAAAGTACCTATAAAAAATATTGTACAAGATTTTAAAAGAGTAGGTACCGGTGGAGTTTCTTGCCCATTCTTCTCCATCAAAGTCAAAGTGCATGGAGCAGATATGCGACATTTTATGTATAGGGTTTATATTTTCAGAAGCAATAGCTTCTATCCATTTCTTCTTTAAAATTTCGTTTTTAGGAAATCTGTGGATTTTGTATCATTGCAATGTATTTTACACACTAAACAAATATTATCGATACTTCAAATCGCATGCGAGCATCACACATCACTAACCTTACATACCAATTTAAATACAGAATGTAAACAATGCAAAGAATTAAAGAAAATAACAAACGTTTTTTAAGCAAATTAAACATGACACAGGTTTCAACAATTATCAAAAACATCATCTTGTAACAGTGTAATAAACAAAATTGTACAATATTCGACTGGATTAGTGAAAACTAGTTACTAACCTGTGCAAAGACAAATTAGGCTGATTTTGGTTTTTCTCGCACACCCCCTGTTTTATGCAACACGAAGGCATGGTTTTCCTATTAATAGCAAAACTCAGAACACCAAAATACTTAGTTTCTAGACGTATTTCTCTCGAAAATAATAAAAATATTTTGAGTAAGCAATCGTTTGACAGCACATCTACCACAAAACTTGGCAAGAAACATGGCGATGGCGACCGGTCACGCATAAACATGATTTTGACGTCACAAAGATTTAGACGTCTCTCTTTTCTTACGCAGTTCTTGACTAGTTAGAAAGAAACAAAACGCTTTATGACATGTGTGTGTCGATATGATAGATATTTGTATAACTATTCTTCATATAGTAGAATGGGGCATCTCCATAGTTTTCCTATCTCAATGGCCAGTCCATAGGTTTATAGGTCAATGCGTTTTTTGGCTGGCAAGCACAGAACACAACTCAGAGAACGTTTTTTGGCTGGCAAGTCTCATGTTTTTCTAAATTTCACTTTTGCGACACTGAGTATTAGCGATGCGCAAAGAACCATAGACTACATATCAAAGTTTTACGCAAGTGGCCATGTCATAGAATTGCATAGAATACAAATATTTTTCCAGAATGTTATGGAAAACTCTACCTAATTTTCCATTGTTTTCGATCATCGCATCGTGTTGTGTTTGTTTGTTGTACGGTACGAAACTACGAACTGTTACTGACGTGATTGTAACAAGCCGGCTGATCCAGTGAGTGATCCAGTGACTGCCAAGGAGTATTTGGTGTTCTGTGAATCAAACGCAGATAACATAAATTGTCACTGTTTTGACATTTTGATAAAATAGCAGACAAATCAATCTCAGCCATAAAAAAAATGTGAGTTTACTTCTATTTTACAAATCATTGGTCAGCAAAGACATTAAATTATTGACATAACAATCTATCATATAGCTCTTTGTTGGTCAGGCAATTTTTTGGCTTTGTAGTAGATTTTTAATTGTGTTTATATTTTTTATTATAGATTGCATCATGTTGTCGCGTATGTGCCTTGCGCGTTCGGCGTTAAACGTAGGCCATACCCTTAAAACTCCAGTACCAAAGAACTTTGTTCCCAAAAACTATGTCATCCGGAACTATGCCCGAGAACCCCGTTCCAGAGTAGCTTCTCCAGCCTCAAGCCCCTCATTATGGGCGAAACTGATGGCTCCTGCTAGTCCCAATGGTAATTATTACTTTTTATATGGTTGAATATATGTTAGGCTGACACAATAATCAATTTTGGCTTGTTTGATTGAATCTAGAAATCATATAAAAATCTAGTTAATTTCCATAAAAGATGGTGAAATGACAACTGTATTAAAGTTTGTAAGTAGGTACTAAGCTAATACACATCCAATCAAGTTTGTGTTATCCCAGTGAAAGGGTTGTCTTAGGGGCCTAATTTATATGGGTTGCTCTGAAATTCCATCTTCATTATTTTCAGCCTTCAGCTTAGGAAAAGGTGCTCTTGCAGGAGCTTCCGCCATGAGCCTGGCAGCACTCTGTTATTATGGTTCAGGAGTGAAGCCCGGCGTGTGCACCGAAGCACAGTAAGTTTCAACACTTTACATACTTATTTATTTTTATTTATGATTTATGACTAAAGATAAGAGACCAATACTAAAAAGCCCTACATTGTTTACTCATAATAATTATGTCACCTAACCCATCATACTAAATTATGTTATTGGATATAAATACCGTTTATTTAATTAGCTTTGGTTTATAAAAAAATATCATATTATTAGAAGCCTCTATGTCAAATTTTAAGTTGCGGAGATAATGGCTTACGAGAAAAAAAAAAACCTAATTTTGCAATATTTTGTCACTTATGACATTTTGTTTCGCCAATTTTACGTAAGGTCAATGAACTAAAATGTTTTACTTCATATTAATCATAAAATAAATACGTATATTTAGTGATTTGGATAGTTTGTATCCATATTTCATTATACTTCGCTTCATTTGGGTTAGGTTAGAACAGTGACCAATAAAATATACTAACACAAACGTTATAGCATGTTATGTATTCTTAGGTTAAGGTATGCGTATTTGGGTTTTGTTACCTGAGAATAAATGGATTATTATTATTATAACGCGGGAAGGCGAGCGAGCGAAGCGATCGTTTCGCGTGAGCGGCCGCCGAGCGCCAGATCCTCTCTATTGTTGGTAAATTCAGTTACCAAAACAATATCCTACTCTTCATCAATATCCAATCTAAGTAAAATCATCTGGTTATACTTTGCGCTCAATGACATGGCTAGTTGTCCTTCAGTTAATTAATTGGATGCCGCCGGCGTTTAATGAGCAGCCTAGGCGTCCAATTAGCTGGCTAATTTAACCAGATGGCTGCGAAATCAATACAAGAAAATTCGAAACTCTTAGGTTTGAATATTAAAAATCTGATCTCAAAAAGAGGGGGGCTCCGCAACATTTTCCTTCACAAGGGCAGTTCTACAACACCTTTCCTAGGAATATGGAAATTGTTACTTATTTATTTGTTTACTCTATTTGCAGTCTGTGGCCGAAATATGTTAAAGACCGCATCAGGGCAACATATGGATACATTGCTGGTTCCATTTTATTGACTGCTGGCAGTGCCTACACAGTATTTAGAACACCTGCATTGTTAAACTTAGTTGCAAGAAGTGGGTGGATGGTAAGTTGACAGTCAAAAAAACGATGTACCTTTGCAGACTTGCAGTTAACCAGTTTTCAAACCTTATCAGTAACCCTCAACCACAGTATAAACTTATGATGTTAAGCCTTTTTTTTTTTGTTCCGGTGTGAAAAATCCTCATGGATGTCCTCCGCCCTGGGGCGGGCGGAGCGGTCTGTCAGACTTACTGACTAAAATCCCCCTAGTGTTCCCTTCCACACTTGCACCGGGGATCGTGGGATCTTGTGCGACTTCCGTGATCCCCGCCCCGCCCGGCCACCTCTCAAGTCTGGGGAGGGCGAAGTCAAAAAGATGATGTTGTGTCTAGATTATGGAAGATTTATATTTACCTTTTATTTCAGTCAATAATAATGACAATGGGCTTAATGATCGGCTCCGGCATGGTGGTACGAGGAATGGAGTACACGCCAGGATTTGGTACTAAACAGCTAGCATGGGTAGTCCACACTGGCATTATGGGGGCTGTCATTGCACCCATGTGCTTCCTCGGCGGCGCGGTGCTGATTAGAGCTGCTTGGTAAAAACATTTTGTTAAGTGTTCTGTGGTTGAATAAAAAAAAAAAACAAACAATGCTAAGTTCAGAAGCGAAGAACGCGTTCTGAGTTGCGATAATAGCCTTCATATTTGGCCTGGGGCATATCACACGTCCAGTTTTGTTTTCATACAAAGAAGTATTTATACCATATTATGATAATAGTTATATACTTACTTTTAAACGACTTTAAAGGTGTCTTTTGAACTTTCATTTATGAGAATTTGCATATAAATTGACTCGATTTTCTTAACAGGTACACGGCTGGAGTCGTGGGCGGTCTAAGCACTATTGCGGTCTGCGCGCCGTCGGGTGAGTTCCTGAACATGCGCGCGCCGCTTGCGATGGGTCTGGGCGCCGTGTTCGCCGCCTCGCTGGCCAGCATGTTCGTACCACAAACTACTGCACTTGGAGCAGGTACTTGAGCTGCCATTTTTATTTTATATCTATACTAATACTAGCTGACCCGTGCCCACTCCATTGGGTGGTAAACATTTTTACTCTATGACACTTACAAATAACGTGGCTTTCTATGGGTAAAAGAATACCTACCCAACCTACCAAAAAAAAAAAAAAATTCATATAAACCATCTACTAAATAGTCCGAACAAAGCCTAAACCTTTTTTTTTTTTATAGGTGAGCCCGTTCTTGAGTTATAAAATTACAACGAAAAGTGGCATTGATTTTTATAGATATAGATTATAAAGAGAAAAGATATGATTTTTGGTTTGTTTGTTTGTTTGTAATTGGATAAACTCAAAAACTTGTTAACTGATTTTAAAAATTCTTTCACCTAGCGAATAACATGGGCTTTATTTTATTTCCAAAAAATATAAGAGATCCCTACGAAAATTACAATATTGTAACCCAAGGTATCAAAAATTTGCCTATAAAAGTCATTATTTGGCGTGCGCTGCGAAAACTATTGATGATACATAAAATAATGTACGGTCAGCATCAAAAGTCGATGACCACATTCAAATTCTCAAAATCACTGTACATTATATATTATTATTTATATTATTGATTTTGAAAATCTAAATGTGTCATCAACTTTTGATGCTGACCGTACTACATGTTTATAGTACTCATCATTACCCACGAAAAAGTCAGCGATGCTATAAGTCTAACTATTATAGTTAAGTCACAACAACTGTTTTTGTTCAAATTAGTCAATCAAAACAAGAGCAGAATAAAAAAAAATATGTCGCGTTGTGAGCGAACAGCCCTACGCTGGGTCTATAAGTACACATTTAATTTTTTGTAATGAAATTAAATCGTTTAATCTGTAAATAGGATATTAGAATTACTTTTACACGTCATATAAAAAAATAAAAAATCTAGATGTAGCCGACATTTCCTATCTGACTACCCCTGAGAAGAAATGGCGAAACAAACTCAGGGGTCAAAGTCTCTTTTAAAGTCCAGACATAATCTTGGTCAGATCATGTGAGGACCATGTAGATCCGTGTCTGAAATGGTCTTTTGAGGAAAGAACCACACAAATTTCAGAGTGGACCTGTCCAATCAGTGCAAGCATTTGTCAGTACTCGTGCAGCTCAACTCAAGACTTAGGAGCTCAACGACTCGACGAACAATACCAAAGAAAGGACATTTGGGTAGGCCGAATAAAGCGCTCAAAATGCCAGACCATCATTAAAACTAACTGAGAAAAAGAAAAAAAATACCCACATAGTGCTCACATACACAATAATTAAAGCAGTCAATATAATACTTTTCAAAGTAAACATTCATGTAATATTGTATATAATATGCTGGAATGTCAATATGTATATAAAATCATGCATACTAATTAAAATGTAAATTTTTCCGGTTTTATCACAAGGCTAGCAGAGCGAGCAGCTCAATCCCAAGCTTTTTTGTCTTCTAAATAATCAGAAATTTTATAGTACCCTTTTTTACAAAGTTTGGTTTTAATATATATTTTAAATCGTTTAATGGGTAAGTTTCGAATGTCAGTGGGAAGTTTATTGTAAAAGCGTATACATTGACCCATGAACGAGATTGTGTTTATTCCTGGTATTTAAACTGTGAACATTTTCTTAAAATTTGATTTATTTTTGTGTACATACAATAAATTTTCAAATATATATTGAGAGGCTACAGTCAGAATATCTATTTCTTTGAATATTTCACGAAGTGAATCTCTTGGACCTAGATTGTAAATGGCTCGAACAGCCCTTTTCTGTAAAACAAAGATATTATTAATGTCCGCACAGGTTCCCCAGAGAAGAATCCTATATGACATAAGACTTTGAAAATAACTAAAATAAACAATTCTGGAAGTATCTACATCAGTTATCTGTCGATTTTTTTTAACGGCATAGGCGGCCGAACTAAGCCTTCCTGACAATTTTTCTACGTGTAATTTACCGTCAATAGTTATTCCAAGAAACACTGTCGACTCAACAGGGTCCAACTCTATTCCATTAAGTTGAACATTGGTAGATAGCTGCCTGACATTTGGCATTGAAAATTTAATAAGTTTAGTCTTTTTCTCGTTCAGGAGAAGATTATTTACATTAAACCAATGGACAACTTTAGAGAGTGCATCGTTAATATGTTCAAAATTTACTAGCTGACGTTTGATTTTAAAAATGAGGGAAGTGTCATCTGCGAATAATACAATCTTGTGATTATCCCTTATGTGATAAGGTAAGTCATTTATATAAATTAGAAACAAGAAAGGACCTAGAATTGAACCCTGCGGAACGCCCATAGTGATCGCAGATCCTGCAGATCTCTTGCCATTAACATCAACCCTCTGAATTCTGTTGTTCAGATAAGAAGTCAGAAGGTCGAGTGCACTGTCCCTCACACCATAGTGGTGCAGTTTTCTGATGAGTGTTTCATGATGAACGCAATCGAAGGCCTTAGATAAGTCACAGAAAATGCCA
Organism: Tiliacea aurago; assembly: GCA_948098905.1. NCBI lineage: Eukaryota > Metazoa > Arthropoda > Insecta > Lepidoptera > Noctuidae > Tiliacea > Tiliacea aurago. The sequence goes on along the minus strand of OX402581.1, from coordinate 19,307,245 downwards.
AGAGCATCCTGTGACTCCTCCCAGGCCTCGAATATGCTTTCCAGTAATTCCACGCCCGCATATGTAGTTGAACGACCGATGTAAACTCGGAACAATTGAGTAGTAGTTTGTAACAAATTATAAAGTTTGTCATCTATAGTATAATAAAGAGATAATTATAAAGAGGTAAAGTTTGTGAGGTTGTAAGTGTGTAATCTTCGGAACTACTGATCCGATTTTGAAAATTCTTTCAATGGGAAGCTACAGACTTGCCGAGTGTCATAGGATATATGTTATGTTAAGAATTTTACGCGGACGAAGTCGCGGGCAGTAGCTAATAATATAATAAATAAAAAGATCGCAACGATCAGTTTTCGGAAACTATCTTTTAAACGGGATGGAGAGTGTTGAACTTTGTAGGCGAAGATATGAAATCCACGCGGACGAAGTCGCGGGCGAAGTGCTAGTGATGAGAATAATCATTGAATCTTAGCCAACAAATATTTGTTAGATGAGACTGATCATTTAATGAACATTTGTACAGTATCTGGGCGTTACTATGGTACATCGAGCTTTAGAAAGATACCTAAGTATGAGTGGCAGACGACGCTCTACAAAGCCAAATCTGGATGTGCCATCAAAATGCAGCATAGAACGGGCTTTTGACATTACAAAAGTGCTCAATGTATTATTTTGGAATGTACATACTACTTGTCTCATTTTTTTTTTCTCTAGCCTACGCTGTCTCACTGCTGGTCAAAGGCCTCCCTCCACTCCTTCATTCTCCTTGTCTCTATTATCAATAAACAATATTAATGTTTGTTTCAGGATTGTATTCACTCAGTTTATACGGAGGTCTGATAGTATTCGGCGGTTTCCTGTTATATGACACACAGAATATCATAAAACGAGCTGAGGCACATCCGATGTATGCATTACAGCCTTATGACCCGATAAACTCGTAAGTACCTTTGAAAATATTTACTTCATTGAGCCAACAGTCCACAGTTGATTGATTAGGGGGCTCTCCACCTACAAGTTTTGCGCAATATCATTCAATCAGCCCTTGCACTTATACGAGTACACTCAATTATTATTGCGCAATAATATTGACGGCTCATACGCATAACGTTCATAACGTTTTCACGTGAGCAAGACCTGCCAACAGTTTAGTAAAATATCGTGCAATACTGATCCTACGCGATGCATTGAAATTATTATGCAATTAAATTTTAAACTTGTTTAATCATTGCGTTTGTTTTTGTTTTGGTTGTCTAAAAGTTATCGTAGATTTAAGAATGGTATTATGATACGATGATTTAATAATGGTAGTAGATTATTTATTATCTTTCGGCCGATAAACTGATTGTATTCATGATGATTAAGCAGTAGAATTGTTCTTTATTGAATTTAAAACATACGTATGGTTTTTTTTTTTTGCAATCTTTGAGGCATAGTAACAGACATCGTGCTTCGTCTAGAAGCTAAACTGGACGTATAATACATAGCTGTAGGTTAGTAGTGCTATTCAGGTTTGGAATGGCTTTTTGCTAATTATACGTTCTTTGGTTTAGTATTACTTCTATGATGTACATAATAAAGAGTATTCTATTCATTGATGTATTAAAAGTAACAGCGCCTGGTCATATCAAACTAAGTGATGCCTGTAGTGGCACTCTGTCGCGCACGGGATATCGTTGATCAAACATTCGGCAGCTAACTCGATTTCGCCCGCACGACAGCGCTGTCTTCTATCTCTGTTCTTGTCTATCGGTAACCATGTAGTCGTGCGCCGAGCCCAGGTTTTTTTTTTTTTCCCTTCTGGCTTCGCACGGTTTGTGCATTTAGCCAATGTCACGTTTTAGTTCTTGTATAGTATTGATGAAATTAATTATAAATGCATGATGATGATATCCCCGCCCACTCCCCTTGAGTTTCAGTAAAGATGTGGCACTTTACTGAGACCTCACGCGGACTTCTTGAGAGAACTTGAAGCGAAGTTGCACTGTTTTGTTTCATTTGCCAACACTAATGCACGTTCACAAACACTTAATGGTTAATAATCCACCATTATTACACATTAATATTCGGCTAAACACAAATTTTGGAAAATTAAACAAACTGCTGAACATGACGCTTCACTTTCCCGCCAAGAAGTCGAGCCCAGGTTTACTGATTGCGATGTTAGCGCGTAACATATCTTCCTCCTTTTAATATATCAATAATTCTATTCTATATTCTTCTCAGTATCTACAGCATTTTTTTTTAAAATAATATTTTAGTAGCCTGGTTGCTGCGACCTTTTAGCCAAGTCTTTATTTCGTTACAAAACTTGTTTAAATATTGATGAAATGAATTTTATTCAATGCATGATGATGATATTCCCGCCCGCTCCCCGGTTTCAGTAAAGATGTGGCACTTTACTGGGACCTCACGCGGACTTCTTGAGAGAACTTGAAGCGATGTTGCACTGTTTGGTTTCATTTGCCTACACTAATGCACGTTCACAAACACTTAATGGTTAATAATCCACCATTATTACACATTATTATTCGGCTAAACGCAGATTTTAGAAAATAAAACAAAACTTCTGAATATGACGCTTCACTTTCCCGCCAAGAAGTCCTATCTACAGCATAATTATACTTTAACTGTGTCTAAGGACATGTCCAGTTTCTGCCCTCTGGTTACGGGTAATGTTCAGAATTGCGGGTTTTACAGTCTTCATCTGCCTAAAACCTTTTCCCATCTATATTGGGGTCGGCTTCCAGTCTAACTGGATGCAAATGAATACCAGTAACTACTGGTTGTCAGACTTTCGGGCTTCTGATGACCCGTAACGACTGTCAAAGAACGCGACTGACAGCCGAGACCAACGGCATAACGTGCTTGCCGAGGCACGGAGGAGTCTCGGTATGTCAAGATGGTCGCCCATCCACGGACCAACCGCGGCCAATATAGCTTAACCTGATCAATCGACCCGTGCTGTTGTTATTACTTAGGTTGCGTTCAGACAACACGTGCACGCCACACGGCCGCCCCGCTTGCTTTGAAATTTTGAGTCTTATGACACATCAATAGATCTCAAATTGCATTTATCGAAGTCGAACCGCACACGCCACGCGCCCGCTCCGCACTCACCACGCACACGTGCCTCTGCCCGTGCTTCGGCTAGTGCCGTATTGACTGGGATCAAGGGCGTTTTTTGATTAAATAATAAGTAGTATCAGCGGCAAGCAAGCGGCGCGTGGCGTGCGCGGATTTTGCGCGTGGCGAACGCGGGTGCAAGGCAGGTCCAACGCGTGTGCGGGGCGTGCGCATGGTCAGCGCGGGTTATCTGAACACGGCCTAAGTCGCAAGACCGTTTACGGTTTTACAGTATGATTTAAAATTATTATTTTGTTACAGTGCTATTTCGGTATACTTGGACATCCTGAATATCTTTATGCGCATTGCTATCATCCTGTCTGGAGGCGGCGGCAACAAGAGGAAGTAAACAAAAAAAGGAACAGGTTTAGTGCTTTCACTTTATTATTTTGCTGTATTAGAATCGAACAACAAAAATTGATTGTGGGCAGCAGAAAAAAAAATGGAAAACATGTCGACTGAATAAGAAGGAACATTGAATGTGATATTACTGTTCTGTAGTCAGTAAGTTAGTGAATGTCGTGTTCAGGATTTGGCGTAAATAAAATTAACGAGTATTGTAGAAGACTATGGCTTTTTTTGTCCCTATGGAAAAAAATGTAAACTTTTCTAAATGCTTTACGAAAACATAAGAACGAGAAACAGACTTGGCAGTTAAAAATGTAAAGCGAAATTTACATTAGCAACAAAACATCGCTTATGGATAATTTATAATACGATAGTGAACGGACGACATATTCACAAAGGATGAGTGAATATGTCGCCTTACCTACGGTTTGCACTAATTATACTGATTACACAACTGGAATTTCAAGCTATAGCATAGTAATCATATATGTATAATAGAGTTCACAATACCAAACCTGTACAAGTTTTAATTTCATGCCCTAATAATAAAACTGCGATATCAAAAGGAAACAAAACCTATTATTTCTTGGTGAAACCTAACCGTCAACGAGACGAACGGGAACGCGTACATTTACTATGGCCGAGTGTCCACCGCTCACCACAGGGACGTAACTTCGATTCGAATCTCGTTTCTGGTTGACGTTGTGCGGTGAACAAACACGAGGGCTGATCAAGCCGTGTATTCCCGTTCGTCCCCCTGACTTTGTCCAGTTAGGGGGACGAACGGGAATTTACAAAAATAATATTAAATTTGTTCCCGATCGTCCCCCTCTGGATTTTAGGGGGACGAATGGGAATATTTTCTTAGATAAGTGCCATTCTTCCCCCTAAATAATATTGTGCATGAAATATTAATATGTCCGTGACTACCGCCGGACCACAACGCTTCCATATTTGGCAAATAATTAGTGCTCAATTGGTGCTAATTAGTGCTCGAACAACAGATTTGGTGCCTTAGTAGTAGTAGTTTTTGAGATAATCGACTTTGAAAGTGGTCCGGCGGTAGTCACGCTTCCTTCAGCAGAACCACCATGAGCGCCGAAAAAGGGGGCATGCTACAGCTGTTCTAAGTATACAAATAATTAGTGCCCTTAAATGTGATTCATTTCATTTCTCATTTACCGAGAAATCAACGATGATAACTATCGCGCGCTCGTTCAGCAGGACCATGACTTTGAATGTTGATTCCAAGTTTCAGGAGCTAGTCGCTTTCCTCAAACCTACATAGAAAATTAGTGATCTGCGAGATAAAATTGATACCCAAAATTCAAAATTACTACTCCAGTAGTTTACGAGATATACCATACCATCGGTGGGGTGGCGGTAGTCACGGTGTTAAATTTTCATTTGAAGATTTCCCTATTAAAAACTATGATTTCTTCCCAAATTTATACAAGTCAGTGCTCCTAAAGAAGTTATAGTGACCAAAAATTCAGTTTCCCAAGTGTTGTATTTAGCTTTCATTACTTTTCCATACTAAATCTCCGCGTATCATCATCATCATCAGCCCATAGCAGTCCACTGCTGGACATAGGGCTCTCCAATTGCACGGCATTCAGCTCGATTCTCGGCAACTCTCATCCCGCTGCCACCAGCCACCCTGCGAAGATCGTCGCTCCACCTAGCCTGAGGGCGTCCTACCTTACGTTTGCCGATTCCCAGTCTACACTCAAGAACACGTCTACCCTAACGGTCATCGGTTCTCTGGCTAATATGGCCGGCCCATTGCCACTTCAGCTTGCTTATTCTGTGGGCTATGACAACTTTGGTTCTCTGCCGGATTACCTCGTCCCGGATTCGATCCCTCAGAGAGACTCCAAGCATAGCCCGTTCCATAGCTCGCTGAGCGACCTCGACTTTATGGACCAGCCATACCGTGAGTGTCCACGTTTCGGCTCCGTAAGTCATAACAGGTAGGACGCACTGATTGAAGACCTTCGTCTTTAGGCTCTGTGGAATACGCGACGAGAAGACTCGACGAAGCTTCCCAAATGCTGCCCAGCCCAGCTGAATTCTTCTGTTAACCTCCCTCTCAAAGTTGTTTTTACCAAATTGCAAAATTTGCCCGAGGTAAACGTATTCTCGAACAACCTCGAGAGCACCTCCATTAATAGCAATCGGTCCCGATGTGGCGTGTTCGTTGAACATAACCTTGGTTTTGTCCAAGTTCATTCGGTGACCCATGCGTACAGAAAAATCAACTAGGCCGTACAGCATCTACTGCAAGTCTTGCAGCGATTCAGCCATTACGACGATGTCATCTGCAAATCTCTAAGTGTGAGATGTACTCGCCGTTGATGTTGATGCCTTGTCCTTCCCAGTTTAGCGTCTTAAACACATCCTCCAATGCGTTAGAGAACAATTTCGGGGAAATTACGTTCCCTTGTCTCACCCCTCGACGCAGGGGGATATGCTCAGTTCGCCGATCCTGAGTTTGGACGGTCATAGTCGCGTTGTCATAAAGGCTAAAATTATTTAGGGGGACCAATGGGACTCAAACAAAAATTAATATATCATTCCCGTTCGTCCCCACCAACAAAATGAGGGGGACAATCGGGGAAAAAAAAATTACGAATTCCCGTTCGTCCCCCTAGGTGGACAAAGTCGGGGGGACGAACGGGAATACACGGATCAAGCCTACGAGTCGGGGTCCAGTCAGGACAGGCTCCAATCAGTGGCGGACAAAACCTGTACCCCGACCCGGGGCGGCGAACTAAAATGAGGCCACCCTGTCTTCACAGTTTATGTAGGTATTACTAGTAACATTTTTCAAAGAATATATTGCACCTCGTCGCGGAGAGTTCTCGGTTAGATTTATATTGAAAATTCTTACGAAAAAAAAAAAAGAATACAGACGACTTGAGAACCTCCTCCTTTTTGTGAAGTCGGTTAAAAAGGAGTTGCTGTGTCGACGACATACGCAGAAAGTTTGAGAGTCGGAAGAATATAGAAGCAAGAGCAAACTAGAAAATTTTTGCACACCGCCTTGCGTAGGTAAAGTTAGAAAAGTTTAAAGTTTAGAAAATTCATACATATTAAAGAGAGTTCCTTTGTCGACTTTGCAGAAAGGTTGAGAATGTTGTACCTAGCAAGCTCGAAAATTTTAGCACCCTACATTTATATTTTGCATACGTACGGGGCGGCCTCCCAACTCTAAACTGCTTCTAACTGAATATATTTTGACCTTGTTTGGGATTTCATTACCTACAAAGTAACTCTTAAGATTTCGGGGGCTGCCAGCTTCCTGTATATAATCTATGGCTGCCAGGTCCGAAGGCCCGGGGCGGTTTGTCTTGACACTATTCTGGGGATTTAATTTCTTCGTCTTCTTTAGCCTCTTCAAAAAGCTGTCGGGAAAGCTATGGCCGCCTGTTCCCTTTTCGTCGTAGTAGGTACACTCGATTGTATCATTTACCTATAGCGTCTATAAAGTGCATAATAATTCCATGGGTGTCACCGTCAAAACCGCGGCCGCGAACGAATAGGGCGGCGGGCGGCGCGGTACGGCAAAATCAAACTTGGAATAAATTGGAAACAAGGAACTAACTTGGACAGTCTCTTACTTGCCAAAAATGACGCGACGGACATTCCTTTCCATTCGCTTTAGCATTCTCTTAGTAAAATCACAATATTGAGGATTCTCCAGTTTTCTAGCTCGCTACGCTCGCTCTTGCGTTCTCTTAGAAAATTCACAATGACAGCTTAAACTTAAGTCAAAATGCTTTAGCCGTTTTTTTGCAAACAGTACCCTCCTTTAGAACTAATCGGGTAAAACGGGCCCCCCAAAACTTTTTGATACAGGGCCCTTTTACGTCTGGCTAAGCCACTGGTTCGTTGCATATCATGATGTCATTAGATACCTACCTAAATAGGTGATTTTATAAAAAAATATTTTATGTCAAATATGCTATCTGCAGGCCATAGACGGCAGGCATAGCACGAGAACCGTAGAGAAGCGATTTGTAGACGGAAGAGTAGACAAAAATGACGTTTCCGTGTAGACAGTATGAACATTTTTCGGTAAAACAGCGATTTCTATTCTACAGTAGAGTAGAAAGGATCATGCGAAGCCTGCTGTTGGATAATCACTAATAATCAGTAATCACAGCGAGAGCAACGACGTTTGACAAGACATGATAAATTATGTCATGTCAATTTGTACTAGCATTTTATGACAAAACAGTTTTATCGCTCAAACTGTGATAAAATGTGTGACTAAAGTCATGTCACAGTAGGCCGTGCTCGCCCCGCTGTTGGTCATAAGTTGGGAGAGTTGTTGGCGTGTTTATTGCAAGTGGGGACGCAGCTCAAGGCATACATTGCAAATAATACAAGTAGGCGTTTTCTTTAGATTGTTTATTTACATGACTAAATTGTTGCAGCATTTTACAATCAGTATTCATTTAAAATGGAATATGCACTTGGAATTTAATGGTTTGATTAATTTTAAGTACAAATAATATAATGCATAGGCCAGCAAAGCAACTTTTCTGAAGAGCATTTGCATAATATTGAAAAAGGACTAGAATTCTGTCATAATAATATCCGATTCGTTTGAAGATTAAAAAATATAATAAAAAATAATACTTTTTAGGATCTTAAATTATAATTATCCAATACATAAAATAAAGATTATGCATCACGGAATGCAATTAAACATAGAACTACATAATAACGCAAAAGCTTTTGTTTATTGTCGTAAAGTACATAAGAAAAATAAAATATCACAATTATTTATCAAATAAAGGCTCTTTGGAATTATCATTAACATACATAATTATTATGGTAAGACTAAAAACTACAGATTCAATAATAATATTGCTGCTCTCTTGATACATTAAAATGCAGAGTGAATTGATTTTAAATGCACATTATTTTGGTAAAGTAATTGTATTGCCGTCGCGCTCGCGCATTTTAAGGTCCTTCTAATGTGCGAGTGCGACGGCAATACAATTGTGCGTGAGCGATAGAGATAAGTAATGAGGGGTTATTGTACAAAATTCTGCTTCGCGACCGGACTTTAGGCAATGTATACAACATGTCCCGGAATTAACGCACAACCTCTTAAGGGATCATTGTACTCATCATTATGAACCACTATGGGACAAACCTGAAATCGCGAAAAAGAAATCACCTGTTCCCTACATTTATGTTCTCGTAACTCGTCAAAATTTTGGGTACAGCAGTTTTTTTTTTCGCGATTTCAAGTTCGGTCTAATAGTAAAATTTGTTCTTAAGGGGCCGGCGTAGCATGCGTAGTTCATACAAACGTAATACCAAAATAATTTGTGAATCAAACATATTCTTAAGGTAGTGTGTATTTATTTCGATTGGATTACAGAATATCTATGTATGTATGTTGTATCTATGCGAAACCCGAAACACGTGTCTAGTATTTTATGTAAAGAATCTATTGTACAACATTTCAAAACTGTATCATGAAAAATCACAAAGTAATAAGGTTGTTATGTTACCGGGCTGTCCGTACAAAAACATGCTAACGGCGCCTCCCGCCCCTCCAGGGTCGTCTTGCGCTCATTGATTATAATTTGGCAGTAGATACCTAACCGTACTTCGATTGTATTGTAAGTAATTAAATGGTGATAACATTTTCCATCATACTTAAATATTTTTGGGACAAAATATAACATGGTGTAAAAATTATTGAAATTGATTCAGTTCCTGATTCTAAACAAACTATATTCAGCTTTCGCATATTATTATACTAAAAATAATGTTGTATATTTTGAAAGGACAATGATATAAAGACGAGATATGAGGAATTAAAAATTTCTATAGAAAACTTATTTTTCTCATATTCAAAATATATATTTGGGAACCTAAATATTCTGTATTCCAATCGGAATAAAGAATGTTTGATTTACAAATTATTTTGGTATTACGTTTGTATGAACTACGCATCCATCGCCGGTCTCATAATGATGAATGATGAGTACAATGACCGACCGCTTTAGAGGTTGTGCGTTAATTCCGGGACATCTTGTATAATGACTACCAAAATGACGAAAAGCTAGGTATATAAAAGGTGTTTAAAAATTAACCTTACAAACATTAAGGAGTGCTTTAGTTAGATCATCGAACTGAATAACTTTTACTATGTAGTCCCGATATGGGACCAACTTTGGAATCGCAAAATAATTAAAAAAACAGCTGTTACATACAGTTTAGAACAGTGGGTAAAAGTTATTCAGTTCGATGGTCTATAAAGCACTCCTTACAGTTGGTAAGGTACATTTTAAACACTTTATTTAAAGAAACGTTATTGATCAGGGGGCCTAAAATGGACGCTGTAGCAGAATCATAATATGATCTGCGTACAATTCATATCCCGCAATTCATCTGTTTGACAGTTTTGTATGGAGTTTCGTAAAATGGTCCACAAATTATGAATTGCTATAGTGAAGTCCAATGTTAAATAGCAGCTGTCAAACAGATGAATTGCGGGATGTATGAATTGTACGCAATAATTATTATGATTCTGCCAAAGCGTCCATTTTTGGCCCCCTGGACAATAGAGATGGTAGGACACAATAGAATAATAACATGAGCTAGCTGCTTTTTCTTTCTTCTTCTGACTTATACGTGGTGGTCCAACTTTATTATAGTTTCTACCAAAGGACCCGTGAATTAAAATGTAATTGCCATATTTTACAGAAAATTGGGATTACATAGGTCGTTACTAACAATGTCATACTTACCCTAATGGTGTTTTAATACATACATAATTATAATGACCAAAATTATATCTTATGAGCAATAAAATTATTACAAGAGATCTTCCCATCCTTATATTAAGTAGTTATATCGCCAGTCTTAAGTGCTTGCTGTTTCAAATAAATAGCATACATTTGTCGTGCCTGGTTCAGTACCCTGTTTACGTTGTGTTTACGAACCATTTTGTCGAAATGCATCGCGAGCTCGTTGTAATCCATACGATTCCTCATAATGTAATCTCTGTGTTGTAACAAGACGGTTAAACAAAGGAACATCAAAAATGGATTCCCACCTCCAAACACGGTTGGCGGTGGAAGACTGCTTATACTTGTTTTAGCTGAACCTTCACTCGTTACTGATGAAACGCTAGCGGTTTTTTGAATCGGAGGCTTAAATACCTCGTATTTCTTCTGAAAGCTATTAATAGTTGAAGCAACACTGTGTAGATTAGTTTGTTTGGCATTTAAAAGGGACTCGCAGTTCTTTTTCGCGTTTTCCAATTCTTGCGACATACTTGAGAAGAACTTTTGCGACCTCGATGTGTTGGAATTATGTGGTTGATTATTTTTAATGGTGTCTACGTTTGTCGATTCACCACAGTCTTTCTCTGAAGATTCTGATCCACTGGATTGGGTGTTAGATTTCGTATCTCGGCCTAAGTCTTGGGGCTCTAATGACTGGTTTTTTCTTAACAATCTTATTGGTGTAATAGATTTTTTACCCGAATGTTCTTCAAATATTTCGCCAGTGTCTCCATCGAAATCCAGTTCCGCCTGTTCGTCGGGTGTCTGCGGGCAGCTCGCTGTCGTTCGTGTCGTCGGCGTATTTCTGTGCAATGGATTTTCCCATAAATAAATATCTTCAGCGCTTCTGGCATTCGACCTAACAGTTTCAAGTAAGGGCGACTTTTTCATGGTTTCTAATAACTTTTGTCGAGTTTCTGTAGGTTCAATGATTTTAAGGTCTTGTTTTATTTCAGTACAATCATGTGTCGGTTTGTCGTCAGTACTAGTTGAGTCTGAAGGAGAGTCGTACATCATGCTACACCTGTTTATATATGAAGGGCCAAAAACTTGACGGTCCAAATGTTCTAATTCAAGTCGTAATTCTCTAGTCATAGATGTTGTCATGGGGTAGTATTCTTGTGAGTCATCGGGACTGCTGCCATCGTTTGTATCTGAATAAATATTCTTATTTAATTTAGTAGCTTTTTCTGTTTTATTATGCACCCTCACATCGTCAAGAGATGTTTTAGTAAGAGTTATTCTTGGACATTCCTTAGAACTTCTCTCTATTACCGAATGTGTTCTTTGTAATTTCTCTTGTGTGACAGCGCCCACTTTACTTCCGGTCGCAAAATTAAGAAACTCGTTTAAATTTTTAATCATTTTTACTTTCGGTTTACTAGAGGAGGAGTCTATGTTGACAACTGAGTCCGAGTCAAGCTTGTCGAGTGAAGAAAAAAATTTGTTATTATGTACGGATATTTTATCCCGTAATAATCTGATTTGGTTTCCCAGTGGTGTGTCTTTCACGTCTCCGTGCGAGGTTCCGTTCATCAAGTTCCCAGTACTGGACCACGCGGGAGCATGAGTCTCTTGTATCGATGGAGATTTCTCGTGCTCTGGAACACTTTTCATACTTCTTCTAGTGTGTGGCTTGGAGTCTTTTGGTGATAAATTGTTTTCTTTATTTGTCTCTGTCTCATATCTATCTAACTTCGGTTTCTGCATTTGTATCGTGGCATCATCTAAACTTTGAAACTCCTTTGCGTGTCGAAGTGACGAATTGGTTACTACTTTACGTGTTGCGTTTTCGTCTAAGCTGTGATTCATTTGCTTGCAAGTGGCAAGTTTTGGCGCTTTCACATTTGCGAGGCTAAAGCTTGAGCTCTGTCTTCGCATAGCACATACTTTAGTGTAAGCATTTTCTCTGGGAGCTTTTATCAGTGGACTCAAAGGTGGCGGATCGTCGTCTATTTCCATCGCGGGATCAAATTCTTTTTCTTTAAGGCATAATTCAGCTGTTGGGGTTTTTTGAGGCAAGGACGCCCATAATACTTCGAGCATTCTGAGAGCGTCATCAAAGGCGAATTCTCGTTTCATTTCTAAGAGTAACCATCGATAGCAAAACAGTAAGTCGTCAGCCTGTTGGGATTTTAAGTAGTTGTAGAAATCAGGGTCGTAAACTTGTAGGGACTCCGTCAAGTGTGTGAACTTTACAGTCATGGCTTCTCCGTCTAGTAGGAAATTGGGGTACAACCGTGTCATGAGCGCACACAGACATATATACGCATGCGCCTCGTCGCCCATCGTCACAAGTAATGGCGATGCTAGGTCGGACATGCCTTGACAATAACTTACCGTGGGATGGTTCAGAGCGTACCTGCAGAAGCAAAGAGTTTATTAGTCAGAATCGGACTATAGCCTCAACAGAATAGTGCTATTCTGATAAACAACTTACGTAGTTAATATATTGAAGAGAGAAGCTATATTTTGGTTATCATCACTGCCAGCATAGAAGTTATGATGTCTGTCAGTTCTTAAGACGTCTTTTCGAACCATACCAGTCACATAAGCTAAATCAGCATTTACCTGTAAATAAACATAATTTACTTCGATTCTAATGAAATAATAGGGCATTATAGTCATTACATTCATTGTATATTTTCTACTGACCATTCCTTTTTGAATACAGTCTTTCCATCTGGTTCTTAGTGCATAATACTCATTTGCTTTCCGTTTAATGTAGTCCATTCTCTCTTTGCCAGTCATACCCTCAGGATAAACATTGAGGATATGTTTCCATACAACTTTTCTGAAATAAATTACCTCACCGTTATTTATATTGAATACACAATGGTATATTTAAGGAGGGACTATGATTATAAACAACTATTAACTTTCAGAAGATAATTTATTTATATACAGGTCGTCCCACGGATATTCCACATGGAGGGAAAGTACCTTGAATATTGTAGATGGAACAATGTCTAAAAGAAGACATTATTTGAATTTAAAAATCAATTTAAACTGCATTCATAGATATTTAAATAATTACACGGTTGAACCGGAAATCGAACGCGTTACACGAGAAAAGTAATCACCCTGTATCTTTATCATACTGATCGAAAGGCTTCATCATAAGGATTATTTTTTGCTAAATAACATAGTGGCACAAATAAAAGGAAGGCCATGCATTTTAAAGCTACAGAGTGATTATTTTTCTTGTGTAACGGGTTCGATTTCCGGTTCAACTATGTAATTATTTAAATATCTATGAATGCAGTTTAAATAGTTTTTTTTTATTCAAATAATGTATTCTTTCAGTAAAATGTTCCATCTACAATATTCAAGGTACTTTCCCTCCATGTGGCATATCCGTGGGATGCCCTGCAGCGGCGAGGTGTCAATTTTTGTATGAGAGAAGCCGAAGCGAAGCCGATTTTCACTTACTTTCTTGTCAGTAAAGTAAAAATTAATTAATTTACTTAAAAGTAAGTCTTTCCTTTACTGAATTTTACGCTATATATCGTCAAGTAGCAGAACCAAAAAGACGCATCACTACACAGACAAAACCTTCTTGTTTGTTATTTCAATTCAGCTCAATTGGCGTTTGCGGCGTTTTTGCTGTTTGAATATTATGGTGAATTAAATACCTGTAGTGTAACTAAATTTTTTAGCAATAGTAGTAACTATTGACTGTGCCATTTTTCAATAGCGGTAGAATTGTTGATGCGAACTTCCGAAGGAAAGCCAGTAGGAATCGTGTTATATGGTGCTTTCGCCACTGATGCCCTGTATACTCTATTGTACACCACATAAATACATAATAAAAAAAACCACTACAAAATAGCGGCCTTATCGCTTTCTACGATTCCTTCCAGGCAACCTTGGAATGGACAGTGATTAGCCTGGACATAAAATGGGTGGATGGAAATAGCTTGCGGCTAACTTCTTGTAGCTGGTCAGTCCAAGAGAAGTTCTTATCAATGAATATCCTCAAGTTTAAATTTAACTTTCTCACTGCAGGGAACAACTGAGTTGTCAAAAAAAACTTGGGGAAGAGTCATCCAGACGATCCTTGAGACCTTCCTCAATCGATTGTGGTGGTAGGCACTTCTAACTGCCTACCACCACAATCTGAGTCTATGGGGTTAACCATAAGGCCATCTCTTGCTCCAGTCGTATATACGGGCCAGATCACGATTAATCGTTAAGATAGCCTTGGACAGATTTCCAAGAGGAGCTCACGAGCAAATTTTGTAAATAGTCTACATAAAGATATTAGTTTGTCGGACATTGAGTTGATAAAAACTGCGAAAAGTAAAGGGGATAGAACGCCACCCTGAGGTACACCGGCAGAAGTAGTATACCAAGCTAAGCCTGCGGTAAGACAATGTCTCTCCAATGCAAATACATTGCCGGCGACCGAACAGGTAAGTACGAAACCAGTCAATACCGATTGAGATATGTTAAGAGAGCATAGAATGCCAAGCAAAACATCAAAATCAACTAATAGGTATATAACGGGCATTGATGTATTAAATAGGAAGATATGGTACGCGGTCCTCGATATGGACCGCATAAATTAGGGGAAAGAACACAATCGACCTACATTACGATAGCGGGGAATACTCGAATCGTAGTTTGTTTCCGAGTTGTTATGGATACGTAACAATGACAATTCTTGCTATCTCGTTCCCGCTATAGCCCGCGTAATATGTCTCTGTATTTCGGTTGTCGAGTACAGTAGTACCCAATTGATATGGCTTACCGATGTACCTGCGCAGAAGGTGAATTTTAAAAGTGCGGGAAATGCTATTGACCAATCGGCACGCTCCACGCACCGCGGTTCTTTTTCCTGTACCGCTATTGGTCGGCAGCTGCCGCCATGTTAGCGCGCGCCGCGTGGCATGTTTGTCAGCCGCCATACTTCTGATCGAGTGCACGCTAGCAGCTCCAGTGTATTATGAACCTTATAATAGTGACCTAAGGTTGATTGTAAGTTTTAAGCATTCCTTCGTTAATCTTCGGGGCCATACTTTCTTTTCTGTGCGAACGAAGATTCACGACGCGCCTTATCGTGACGTGACGCACTACATCGGGTCCATTTAATATTTACGTGATGTTAGAGAGTGGCCTATCTTCCTATTAAATACATCAATGATTACGGGTGATACAGTCACAGTAAAATCGATAGTATGCTCTTCGTAATATCACATGCGGAGAACTGACAAAAACAAATTGAGAATAACTGGGAGTCGGAAGTGAAGAAAGGTAATTCAGTGAATTAAATTTTATTGTCCTATCATATTTGGACGAAGCAATAAAATGAGTATTCATTGCATCAATGTCTACCTATGTCTTTTAGGATTGACTCTTGTCGTGTTTTACCGACCTCCAACGAAATAAAAAAAATCTAAGAAATTTTCAAACTTTGGATGCGGATAATGTGTTATTAGAGTATTTTCTAAAAGTTAATAGATAATATTAGGACACAAATAAGTTTCATACCAACCTGAGGCTAGGATCGATGCCCCCACAGTATATGACTTCCCTTAGCTTGGAGGTATTAGTTATCTGTCCAACAGCATCCAGGAATGCTCTGAACTCGATGTCACTCAGTGGCGGCCGCGGTGCGTTGTTCGGGTCATCATACAGGTTCAGAGCTCTTGTCACCATGTTGAATGTTTTTTCAACCTGACAATGAAATAATTTGTCAAAAAGGTAACAAGCAGGTGCAATTTAATTTTTATAATTTGTAATGTCCTAAGTCAGAGATGGGGACACTGCGGCCCGCGACGCGTTCATATCCGGCCCGCGACCATCAAACAAAAATTATGTGAAGTTTTCGTATTTTTTTAGAAATTTCATTCTCATTGGCAGGGCGCACATACGTTTTCAATAATGAAACTAAGAAAAAATTGTATTCGTAGCCTTTCATAGCCTTTCAGATGACTACTTTTTTTCACTGCAAAAAAATTCAGCATCACAAATGGAGCCGGTCTAAGATCTCATGGAGAGAAAAAAAACAGTTCCACATGTCAGGTGTCCCCAACTCCCCACGAAGTCCAGCGCTCCTCAACCTTCTACTTCACAGTTAACTTAAAAGTTAAATTTAATTGCAATTTCTTTCTTATTTTAATAGTTACGAGGGCTGCACTAAAAGTATCGGGAATGGAATATTTCCACTGTTCCTGTCATATTAATTTTTTTTTAATTGAAAACTCCTTGGTTTTAAAAATCGAATACCCTTTATTTATTTAAAAAAAGATTCTCGGTCTTGTCACAAGGTTTTGTCAAACTTGTTTAGTGGTTGAGAAAATGGAACTGGCTCGAGAAAATTCAAGAGCGATGATTTATTATGACTTTCGAAGTGGTTTAACACAAAAACAGAGTGTTGACCGGATGATTTCTGCATTTGGTGATGAAGCCCCATCCAAAACCACAATTTATCGCTGGTTTGCTGAATTTCAACGTGGACGTGTCAAGCTCAGTGATGATCCCCGTCAAGGTCGTCCAAAAACTGCAGTCACCCAAGAAAACGTTGATGCTGTGCCTAAGCTGATTGAGGAAGATCGACATGTGACATTCCGCGAAATTCAGACAACTTTAGACATTGGCATGAGTCAAATACAAATAATCTTGCATGAACAATTAGGTATAAAAAAGTTGTTTTCCCGATGGATACCGCATTCGCTCTGTGAAGAGCAAAAAGCGGCTCGCGTTACTTGGTGCGTCAGAACTCTCGAAAAATTCCACGCAGGACCCTCAAATGCTTTATACAACATTGTATCAGGTGACGAATCCTGGATATACGCGTACGAACCCGAAACAAAAAACCAGTCACGAGTTTGGGTGTTCGAAAATGAGTTAAAGCCAACAAAAATTGTTCGTTCACGGAGTGTCGCAAAAGAAATGGTGGCCACGTTTGTCTCCAAAACCGGCCATGTTACGACTATTCCTCTTGAGGGACAAAGAACGGTTAATGCAGAATGGTATGCTAGCATTTGTTTGCCACAGGTCGTTTCTGAACTCCGTAAAGAGAACTGCAACCGCTGCATCTTAGACCATCCGCCGTACAGCCCCGACCTAAGCCCTAATGATTTCTATACTTTCCCTAAAATAAAGAATAAATTGCGTGGACAGAGATTTTCATCACCTGAAGAAGCTGTGGACGCCTACAAAACGGCCATTTTGGAGACCCCAACTTCCGAATGGAATGGTTGCTTCAATGATTGGTTCCATCGTATGGAAAAATGTGTCAAATTTCGCGGAGAATACTTCGAAAAGCAATACATACATTTTTAAATAGTAATGTTGTGTCACTTCCTTGATTCCCGAAATTTTCATTGCTGCCCTCGTATTTTGTAATATTGCACAAAAAATTTGTGTCTTTCAGTAAATATAGCCAAAAATGCAACTTGGCCCGCCATATATTTTGTTAGTAAATATTGGCACGCAAAGGAAAAAGTTTCCCCATCCCTGTCCTAAGTGAACAACCCATTAACACTTTGTACAACCTAGGTAGGTAACTAAACTTGGTAGTTATCCTAGCATGCACTACTAGACCAATAAAAATCATTAGTGCCACCAATTTTAGGTGGTCAAGGCTACCTTCTGCTTTTTTGTGTGAGTATGCCAAGGCGAAGGTGAAGATGTGGCAGTGCTAATTGCGTTAACTAGCTATGTAGGCCTTTCACTAACCAGCAGAATAAATAAGTGGCCTGGGTCTTGTTTGTGTACCACAACTCAACTCAAGGAATGATCAGTACTGACTCTGCCACTAATGGAGAATGAGACAGTCAATATGATTTAATTACTGATAGTGTTATCAGTAATTAAATCATATTGACTCATTCTCATACTATTTTCAGTAAGTGCCCTTGATATTATAACCACAATCAAAAACAGATATCAGCCAGGATACAAAACATTATCATCCATCCTTTAATTTATTTAAGTATGATTGCAAACTGCCTGTTGCAAAATGGATATGCATGCATTTAAACACACTGACAAGAGCCTTATTTAGTTTCCCTAATATGGAATTTTCAAATCCTACAATGTGTGTTTTGCAATGTTTACAAAAATTATACCAGTTCAGTGGGACATAGTAAAATGTAAAAAAATTGCATTTCTACTTCCCACTGACCTTCTGACTTACTTGTAACGACTAATGAGCAACCTAAATTGCTATATTAAAAAAAAATTAAAGAAATGATGAATGAAAAAAAATCTGTAACAAATATACCTGGTTTATGATCATTCCCTGGAAGCCTGTTTGTATTTCCTGTTTCTCAGTCTGATGCTGTGTCGGAGTCACGGTAGGTTGCTCCTTATAGTTCTGGCTAACCATTGGAGCAGCCTGGCTCACACTTGGTGGCTCCCAGTCCTCTGAAGCCTCCGCAAATGGTCTCATATCCACTTTTAGCTGCACACATGGTTCTGACCTTTGATTGAGGGCTATATTATGTGCCCTGAAAATGGTAGCAAAAGAATTGTTGATTGTTTAAAATATTTCGCAGTCAAGCAAATATTTATCATTATTCTCTAGCATTAATAAGAAAAATATAGTTATTCTGCAATACTCAGTTTTCTTTTAACATATTTTTTACCATACCACTGGTAGCTACCAGTCTTACTACCCAAGCTTACAGTGGTTAGGGATTCAGAGTGAGGTTCCTCCTCATAATGCGTGCCATATACAAATGACCACCTTCTGCATCTTACCTATTATGGATTTAACCACTATGGAGAAAATTCATTATTGCTGTCCAACATTTATATAAGTATTCATAATTACTAATGTATGCAATATAACTTAATTCCTATAAATACAATTTAAATTTAAATAATATTTATATAATTGTATATCTGTTGTATAATTAAAATGTTGCTTCCATATGATAATGATATTCTGTATTGACATTTTTTGTTTAATTTTATTGTTGTAGATTATTATTGTAAGTATACCAAATTGTGACTATACTACTTATTTGTTGTTGTACATTTATTATTAATTTTGACTATTAGTGTTGGGCATGAAATTGTGACAGGTAGAATACTTACTTTGACTTTATTTTATTTTACATTATCGTTTTGTTAAAATGTGACATTTGATTACGCAAACAATTTTGTACGCCTTCTGGCGGGACGTAGTAGATCAAAATTTTATTTTAAACATCTATATAATTTTTTACCCTATGTTCACATAATGAATGAACTTACTTAAGAAAAGCTGCATCCAGATCCCAGTCAGAAAGAAGAGGTAAATATATTTCTTGCCCATAATCATCAGCAGTTCGGTAAGATAGTGTAAAATCTGACTTGATATCAAATGCTTTCACCAAAATGCTTTGTAACACTTCCAGAGATGTTATTTGAGGGTCAACTGAAAACTTCCTTAACTCAGGCTGAAGCTTACCCTCACATTTCTATGAAAAAATTAATTATTAATTCACATAAATAATGGGGAGACTTTTTCCTAGAAGTGGGACAACTCACATAAATAATATAAAAACACAGACACGCAAAACAATTTGTAGAGTAAGCAACATACACAGACTCACTTTAATAAAAACTTTCATAATTTTGTTCCAAACAATGGGTTCTTCTGACATACTTTTACTAGTGGAATTCCCAGATATTGATTACAGATACTCAAGTTGTATAGAAACAATGAACCTGCATGTGTAGTAAACGGAGTAGTAATATTTGTATTTAAATGATGAATAGTATTGAACGAAACAGATGTTCCACTTTTAATTTATTAAAAGTAATTGATCAACACAATACAAACCTTGACTTTCACTCTTACTGCCTCTTTACTGTATCCAAACATGATTTCACATTACTCTATTGCGAAAGCAAAGTTAAGAAATATACTAAATAATTGTAAAACATCTTGGGCACAAACACAGATCACAGAAACCTAAAGTAAAACACTTTTTTTTACCAAAAAACCTTATCGACAAATCTGACAAGAGTGGCATTTACTACTGACCCACAGAACACATATACTCGGAGGTACTAACCACAGACAACGCCACAGAGCACTATAAAGACAACGCCTTTGACCCTACTAACCATGATTCTCACACCCAGGTGACCTTTTGAGTATTAAGTATAAATACTCAAAGAGATGATCCCATTACCCTCCTCCAGGAAAGCAATAGGGCCACCAGTACAGTGCACAAATTACACAGACCGTCATTCCGTCCTTGCCACCGAGGTACCACGTAAAGTTCCCGACTAAATTGTCCCCCCCGTCCCTTGCACATCGAATCGCCAGCCAGCAAGGCTGAGTGAGCTGTAGCATTAATAGTAACCCCTGATAATAATCATGACCTATACTTTGATCCAGCCCGTCCCTAATTTGTGATCCCACAACGACGCCCTCAGCCGAGGTCCGTACCCCACAGTGGGTGCTCTTAGTGCACAGTCGTTTAGTTTATAACATATATTTACGCCCTGGCTGGAGGCTTTAAGCTCAAACTTAAGGCAGACACAGGAAAGCTCGGTTAAGTGGTCACTGCCTCTCAAGGCCAACTACGAGATGCCATACACAAAAAAAAAAAAACCTCAGAATATGGAATCTGAGCTACTAATCTTTGAGTAAAGTCCATTTCACGAAAGAAGTCCCGCGGAAATAAGTGGAACTAATTATTATTATACGCTAAGTTAGCAACATTCCTAAAATAACCCATGCCTGCAGCGCCACGTCTGCGGGACTTCTTTCGTGAAATGGACTTTATTTATATCTGGAGACGCCATAGCTGAGCTTTCCCCTCTGCCAAAGTCAAGCCATGGCCATGCACCATTGACCTATAAACCTAAAACCTATGGATTTGCCATACCTACAAAATTAGCGTGACTACCTACAAAAATCGAGTAAAATGGCTGCCTTTTATAGGGTTGTTACTGCGAGTACGAGAGAGAAAGCAAGCAACCGTTGACAGCACATTGCCGAGTTTTGTACCACAAAACTTGGCAATAAACATGGCGACCGGTCTCGCATAGACAGATTTTGACGTCACAAGTCTTAACAAATTTAGTCCTTGACAAACTTATAGACTCAGATTATAGAAAAAAGCAGATAGACCGCGCGGAACAATAAAGTGAGGCCCGTTTGTAGACATGTGTGCGTTACAGCCACGTGACAGCACTATAAGAACAGGTGCCTCTATGTGTGTGTCCGGTTGCCAGAAGAATGAAAAAATTAGCCATAATTTTTCATTAGGTACCTACATGTAGTACATGAAAAAAAAAAGTTTTTTTTTCTTAAATCAGTTGTTTTTATTAACAATATAATTATGTCAAATTAACAATATACCCATATAAACCGCACCCCAACCGTCAGACTCTTTTTGACTAAAAACCACCCCAGTGTTCCCCTCCCACACTTGCACCGGGGCTCTTGAGATCTATTATTACTTCCGCAATCCCCGGCTAGTGCCAGCCCGCCTCTGCGGGTCACCTCAAGTCTGGGGGGGTGAGGTGTTTGACCCCCCCCTCCCGTGACGTCTAAAAGGGGCGCGCGTGGAACACTACGCGCCGCCACCTATAGACTAGAAACCTACCCCAACATAGCATAGTTGGATAAAACGCCAGGCAGATGATAGGTTTGAGAGACTTCTAAATACTCTGCGATATATTTTTATTTTGAGACACCAACATTTTATTGTTTTTGGTAGCTATATTTACTTTATGGTGACGTCATATAACCCAAGATATAGCAAATCGACTGATGTAATAAGTATTATAAAATCCATTAACTAGTTACACTTACGAAGACACATACATACTTATTTATTTATAAACATACTAACCAGAAAAGGCGATAAATAAAACACTATTATCGACATAAACATTTTTGTAAATCGATACTCCTGTATCCTATACTTATTTCCTAACTTAGGGGTAAATGTTTCAATATAAACTAGCAACACCGAATGACTTTTGTTAAGGTTTTGTGTTTCAAGATGTCACTAACAATAAAATAAATCCAAATAGACAAATAATCAATATTTTACGTATGAAAGATACTCCATCTTATTCCTTTTGTTTTTGGGAACAGTTTTTACAATGTTTAAAAATACAAGACGGCATTATTCTGAAATTATCTGTTAGAGCCCGTGACGTACTAACGATGCGACGCTTCGTGCTGTACTGAATCGAGAGTGTATTCGCTTTTGAATTTGTATTTGCTTTGTTGGCCGCACTCTCGGTGTTCCGCGCGGTCTATCTGCTTCTTTTCTATAATCTGAGCTTAAAGATATCTCTTTTTTCATATGTAGCTCTTGATGAGGTAGAAAGAAACAAAACGCTTTTTGACATGACTGTGTCGATATGATAGATATTTGTTGATTCTTCATATAGTAGAATATGCCCTCTCCATAGTATTCCTACCTCAATGCCATGCACGATAAATAAAACTAGTTCATTCGCTGACAGCCGATATCATAGATTAAACACGTTTAAACACTTACCGCCTTATTACAAAACAAGATTTATATTTTGACATGGCTTAAACCATGGAGCCAGTTTTTGTAATAAGAACGTAACAGTGATTGAAATACCGTTCTTTTTACAAAACTGAAAACTTAGTTTGTAATAAGGGGGTTAGTATTTATATTCTGGGGACGCCATAGCTGAGCGTTCCCCTCTGCCAAAGTCAATTGGCCATAGGGCCTACACGATAAATAAAACTAGTTCATTCGCTGACAGCCGACATTGTGATTGTGAATCGTATTGTGTCGCAAGTAAGTCCTCCCGAAAAATGGTAAATTGTGCAGTTTTCTGTTCCAAAAAGCGATCTGCCACTTCTAATTTACGAAACCATAGTGTTTCCTACCACATGTGGGTATATATTATACATCAACATGGTTTTATGCGCAATGTCGAAATAATCATTATGATATTTACGATAGAAAAATACAGTGGTACGTTGGTAGCACAAACGCAGTACAGGTGCTGGGACAACGTGATTGAATGATTGATACTCAGATTATAGAAAAGAAGCAGATAGACCGCGCGGAACACCGAGAGTGCGGCCAACAAAGCAAATACAAATTCAAAAGCGAATACACTCTCGATTCAGTACAGCACGTACAGCACGAAGCGTCGCATCGTTCGTACGTCACGGGCTCTAACAGATAATTTCAGAATAATGCCGTCTTGTATTTTTAAACATTGTAAAAACTGTTCCCAAAAACAAAAGGAATAAGATGGAGTATCTTTCATACGTAAAATATTGATTATTTGTCTATTTGGATTTATTTTATTGTTAGTGACATCTTGAAACACAAAACCTTAACAAAAGTCATTCGGTGTTGCTAGTTTATATTGAAACATTTACCCCTAAGTTAGGAAATAAGTATAGTATACAGGAGTATCGATTTACAAAAATGTTTATGTCGATAATAGTCTTTTATTTATCGCCTTTTCTGGTTAGTATGTTTATAAATAAATAAGTATGTATGTGTCTTCGTAAGTGTAACTAGTTAATGGATTTTATAATACTTATTACATCAGTCGATTTGCTATATCTTGGGTTATATGACGTCACCATAAAGTAAATATAGCTACCAAAAACAATAAAATGTTGGTGTCTCAAAATAAAAATATGTCGCAAATGTATCGTTTATATGGGTATATTGTTAATTTGACATAATTATATTGTTAATAAAAACAACTGATTTAAGAAAAAAAAACTTTTTTTTTTCATGTACCTAATGAAAAATTATGGCAAATTTTTTCATTCTTCTGGCAACCGGATACACACATAGAGGCACCTGTTCTTATAGTGCTGTCACGTGGCTGTAACGCACACATATCTACAAACGGGCCTCACTTTATTGTTCCGCGCGGTCTATCTGCTTCTTTCTATAATCTGAGGATTGATAAAACAAATGTTTTTTTAAGTCAGTGTGTTCAGTAACTATTTTTTTTTTGTTGTGTATGTATCTGGACAAGTCAGCACCCTAATTGCGTAACACACACTAATCACAATCTAAATAATTTTGAAGGATATTGCTAAGCCATTGCTTCATAAATTATGTTCGAAAAATTTGTCTGCTCAACAACGTAAATAACCCAATGAGCGGTTGGGCCACAGGGTTGGGCTCGTCTTTTATAAACGGGATCTGCAGTAGACTCTTGATTTTTTTTTTGTGGACAGTGCTTATTATCTTGACCAATCCCACGAAGTTTCAAGTCTAGGAAATAAATACTTTTGGAAATAAAAAATATCAAACTTTGATAAATATAACCTCAACTTTTGCATTATTTTATTGCTTTAGACGTAATTTTGACAGAAGGTGTTGCTATTTTAGGGAGTTTTATGCCTTTTGATTTTGCAAATATTAATTAGACGCGCACTTTATTCTTTATGCCTTTTGATTTTGCAAATAATAATTAGACGCGCACTTTATTCTTTTTTGAAAATTCACATTATGTTGAATGTGAATTTGACGCGTGTAATTTAACGGATGCCAGAGCGAGCGAAGCGAGCTCGGGACTTAGGCCACCCCGACTCGGACAGGTTAGGTTAGAAGGGGATGGCGGGGTCGAGAGATCGAGCGAAGCGAGCGAACAGACCCCGCCATCCCCTTCGTGGTTTTTTTTTTTAACTATTCAGAAGTAGGAGCCTCGCAAAGCGGGGCTCCGGCGACCTGGTCTCCGTCGACTATGACCACGACGAGTGGTACAGGGGGTCTCCTTCCTCCCCTCATAAATCAAGTAGATGATTTATCAAAAAATCTAACAAAACATAACTTCAAAATAAGAATTTAAAAAAACGTAAAAAAAAAAAATATGCATTTCCTAAACTTTTCCGATGCGAGGGGGAGATCTTGTTTGTATGGATCACCGAGGAATACTATGTGTTGTTTACTCTGAATAACAATTTTTCTCATTTCTATTTCATATAAGTAATTATTAATAAATAAACAACTTTTAAAAGTTCAATGTATTTTATTGTTTTTTATATAACTAAAATCCTTGAGAAAAATGTATTGTATACGTCTGAGAGGCAAATGTTTATGAATAGTGTATCTACCAAGTATGTTTATGAATCTAGTGTTAACCAAAAAAGTAGATCTGCAGAAATGTGTTCGACATGTATACAATAAACTGGTACATTTTTAAAATAAGTGATTTCCTCTAGTCGTCATCATTCAGACATAATTATGACTATGAACTATGGACTATGGCAATTGAGCCATACCCGCATCGTTTCATAACTAAGATAGCAAACACTCATTTTTCCTTTGTTTCGTAATTTAGCAAGGAGAAATTAGGCAAGTGCACAAGAAAATAAACGATTCCGATATTTTGCAAACCAGCCAACTCCACATTTCGTCAAACACTTAAAAGATTTAACATTTTAACAGCAGATATTATCCACCAACGGTATTTTAGATTTTTTCATAAGTAGTCTAAACAAAATATTATAATTTTTTTTAGCTGGTTTGCGGATTTTAAGGTATCGTAAAACGAATTAAATTATTTTTTATTCGTTCATGCATAATTAATGAAATATCGCTCATTGTTTGTATCACATCACTAGCACATTTGTGTTTGATGTCATAGAACAATTAGGTATGTAAAGTATTTTTCAGGTATGTTTTTTATATTTTAATTTTAATGATAAGAGTATTTGAAACACATAATTTCATCTTCTTGTTTTTAAAAGCTGTAGTTATTTTAATATATGTTTTTAAAGTATTGTGCGTACTGACGTCACTAGTAGAACTGAATAGCTTAGGATCTTTGCCACGTTTAACACTTATTTAAAACCAAAATTCAGTAAAGTCAAACTGTCAAATTTGACAATTAATTTGTTTACATTTCATACTTTAGCGATTTCCGTACTTTAGTTTAAAAAATTAATGGATTCAAAGACTACTTCTGCTAATTGCTTCATACCGTCAAGTATAAGAAACACCACAACAAATAGCCGACACAAATTGATTGTTAATAAAAGAAACCAAAAAGGAAATGGTGCGAGGAAGTAAATGTTGAGTACAAATCTAGGCGGCGTCTGTTTTATTGTGAAGATCATTTGAACGTAAGTTAAGTTTGCCTGAGGGGATACATCGATGTGATTCGACTTGTACTGTCCGCCGCTGGTGAAAAACTACACTAATTACGTATATAAATATCTGAATAGAATAGTATTATGTGCTTCATGTAAATTTGACGTTGACATGAAACTTGACACATAAAGAACAACTTAATTACAAGAGGCACTGAAAGTTTCCAATTCAGGCTGCTTTGTGACGGCATTTAGAGGTCAAATAAAAGTCAAGTGATTTTAAGTATTTTTGTGAAAATAAATACGATCTTATAATTTTTAAGACCTATTAATAGAAAAATAAGTCTTAGAAGCTTAAAATCTCGAAATGGTTTTGGAATCGGCATAGGTTAATTTTTACTTTACATAAATACACACAATGTCAACTGTGTGTGTGTTTTTGAAATAGTGTGGTTATTATTTTTTCGTTTGCGTTTATAGCAATATGAAGC
Source organism: Tiliacea aurago (assembly GCA_948098905.1). Taxonomy (NCBI): domain Eukaryota; kingdom Metazoa; phylum Arthropoda; class Insecta; order Lepidoptera; family Noctuidae; genus Tiliacea; species Tiliacea aurago. The sequence continues at coordinate 19,280,444 of OX402581.1, read as the reverse complement.
ATGTATCTGTGTGCAATTGTCAGATTTTCGTAGTGTGCTGCATGTGTTGTCATCGCCCCCCGCAGAAAATGGCAGAAAGAGTTGTTCGGTGATTTGCTTTTTGGCATCTCCTTAGTATAAAACTCAAAGCTATTATTAGATAAAGTACTTTTAAATGACAAATTTTGAATCACATGTTTTTATAAAATAATTACAATATTTATTATAATAACTAAGTAGTCAAATAGAAGCCCTCTTCCTCTCTCCTACATTTGCTGTGCCCGACAGGGCCCACAAATGATCATAATTCTGTAAAAGCTACCACCTAAGTTCACATGTGGAAGTAATAATTATATTGAGTATTGAATGTGCAAACCTCACGAAGCCTCAACAAAAAAAAAGGTCCTGTCCACCCCAATCTAATGTCTAAGTCATTGAAAAATGCTATAAGACATGACTGTGTCGATAAGATTTTCTATTCTTCTTAGTAGAATAGACCATCTCCATAGCATTCCTACCTCAACATTGACCTTTCCTCTACAATGTTGTACCTCTATCTCAATGTACACACGGCTACAGATCAAGCTACACATTTCCAGTTTATGCTGACCTCTCATTGTACGGATATCCTAAACAATGCGAGATCAGCTTATACTGGAAAATTATAGCTTGTGTTGTAGCCGTCTGTACCACAATGGTCAATGGCCGCATTCCGAATTAAGACCATATTCGCTGTAATCGATTTTAGCGCGCTAAACGTTAATAGGGAACGCGTTTGAGGGCGCTAAAATCGATTATAGCGATTATGGTCTTAATTCGGAATGCAGCCAATGTTAAGTCAAGCTGTCACGTAAAAACAAGTGTCAAGGAAAAAATTGCAAACAGCAAAACTTGTCAAAATAGGTTAAAATTTGAACTGAATTCTTTTAATTTTTTTATCAGGAAAGTAAAAGGTGCAAAATTAAAATGACTACTCCACCTGCTGTTCCCCATATAGACCGTGAATTGGATTTATCAAACACAGGCCGGGGAGTTTGGCTCGTTAAAGTGCCTAAATACATTGCCAACAAATGGGAAAAAGCAACAGGAAATATTGAAGTGGGCAAGTTGAAGATCTCACGAGCCCCAGGACAGAGAGCTCAGGTGCAATTATCACTCTCTGAGGCTGTACTTTGCCTCAAGGAGCCTGGAGAACAAAACATACCAAAGGAACATCGTCTTGACGTGTCGAATGTAACAAGACAATCCCTAGGAGTATTCTCTCATGCAATTCGTACGTATACTTGGCAAAACTACTACATACACACTACTACTACTACCTACTACTACATACATTTTTTATTGTTATGTTTGCATTTGTGTAAAACTACAGAAAGATGTTAAATCTAAGAACTTTTATCAAACTAGCTAATGATTAACAAAGAATAGACATCCTCTAAACTTGATGACGTTTTTTTTTCAGCATCTAACACAGATGCAGTGGTACCTGAATCAGAAAAGCTTTACATGGAGGGCAGAATTGTACAGAAATTAGAATGTAGGCCATATGCTGACAATACTTATTACAAGCTGAAATCAGAGTCTATAAGGAAGGCATCTATGCCTCAGCGGCAGGTGCAACAATTAGACAGGATAGTGCAGAACTTCAAGCCAATTTCTGACCACAAACACAATGTAAGAAAAAACCTGTTTATAATCTAGGTATATTGTTATAGATTGCAAGTCAGAAGCTTGTACATGTGGCTTGTGTCATGATATATATTGTTTAAATTTCAATTATTGACCTCATGCGAATATGTCATAGTAATATTTATTTATTCTCATGTTAAAGTCATATATTAATTAATCGAAGCTGCTGTCATCATTTCAGCCGAAAGACGTCCACTGCTGGACATAGGCCTCCAACAAAAGGGGGTTTGCCATAATCGCCATGCTTGTCAGGCGGGTTGGCGATCGCAGTATGGTGTTAAAATGCATAGAGAATGCTGCTGCCCATTCTCTAGTAAGTCCCTTAGTCGCCTTTTACGACACCCTCGGGAAGAAATAGGGGAGTGCTATTCTTTCTGTCCGGCACCACACAGATATGAAGCTGCTGTACATCATGTTAATCCATTGTTCAACATAAGCCTCTCCAATTGCATGCTACCAAACTTGGACCTTGTCTATGTGGTGCCGGACATAAGGAATAGCACCACCCTATTTCTTCCTGTGGGTATTGTAAAAGGCGACTAAGGGGCTAGAGAATGGGCAGCAGCATTCTGTATGCGATTTAACACCATACTGCGATCGCCAACATGCCTGTCAAGCATGGCGATTATGGCAAACCCCGCCTTTGGGGGAAGTCTATGTCCAGCAGTGGACGTCATTCACCTGAAATGATGATGATGAATAAGCTTGGACCTTAGTCTTTCTGTATCATAAATGGTACATTCACTGTGGCCGGGAATGGTGGACGAGAATTCTATTGAGAGACTTGATGGTTTTCTTGAGAATTGTTTATTCCTGTAAAGCCTCAGCTAAAGTAAGACTTCCTATTGGTCGGAAAATCAGTTACAAATATTTTTTAACAAAAAGTTTACACATCAAGCTATACATTTCCAGTATAAGCTGATCTCGCATTGTGTAAGATTTCCATGCAATAAGAGGTCAGAGGATACTGAAAATGTATATCTTGATGTGTAGCCGTGTGTACAACAAATTATACACTAATAAGACATAATTTAATTTTATGTTAGGTACCACTGTACGGTCAGCATCAAAAGTTGATGATACATTTAGATTTTCAAAATCAATAATATAAATAATAATATATAATGTACAGTGATTTTGAAAATTTGAATGTGGTAATCGACTTTTGATGCTGACTGTACTATTCAATCACACTTTCTCAGTCCACTGGTACCACCTTGCGGTACTCCATGCTGGTGATCAAAATCAATCAAAATCAAAAATAATTTTATTTCACATAAGCCTACATGGGCACTTATGAAACGTCAGAAGCTAGGTGCACGGTTCCAGTTGGTCGTTTCCTATGGAGAAGAGCCGGCAAGAAACTCCACGGTCCCTCTTTTAAAAAAATAAATTTGGCTTTTACAATGATTTCAAATTACAGTGTTAATAGGTATGAGAGGACAGCGTAGGCCCATCAAAAGTACCAGGAACTTAACAAAATAGAAAATGGTTTAAAGATCTACAGTCTAATAAGCCTACAACGTCTTCACATTGACAAAAAAAAACAATATAAATATGATTAAAATAATAAAAGTTAGAACCTTGTTGAAAAATTTTTAGGTATAATAATGTCAAATAAGAAAAACAGTGTGTCAGTAAAGTTTGTAAAAAAAAAGATAAAATTAAATTAAAAAATAACTTCGTAATTTGGGAGCTGTTAATAGACATTTACATAGTTTTGCCGTTTATGAGGTACCAGGGAGGCCATATGTACAGAAGGAATTAATGCCAAACTTCCTTGTCTTCAACATAGTCCTTAATCTTACAATATGCTTTTTTGATAAGGGCACGTTTAATGTGCGTTTTGAATTTTCCATCACTAAGTTCTGTAACCGATTGTGGCAACTTGTTATAAAAGCGGATACTGTTCTGCAAGTACTTAATCACAGATGTAATATTTAATACAGATTGACTACATGAAGAAGAAGACAGCTGAAGGAAAGAAAGCCAGAGATGACAAAGATGCAGTTCTCAACATGCTGTTTGCTGCATTTGAGAAGCATCAGTATTACAACATTAAAGACTTACAGAAGGTATGTTGCAGTGGCAAAATATATTCATAACAAAGTTTTGTTTGTCTTGTTATTAAGACTCAGATATAAGCCAGTGACCATGAGTGGTTAGCTTGCGTGTTCTGTACTGAGCTCACGCAACGCGTCGAACGTTCAGCCAGTAATAGGACTCGCCCATCAAGGAGCGTGTCCCCATTTTGACGTATTATTAATTTATTATACACAAAACAAAAGGTATTATAAAAAAAATCCGTATACTAAAAGATCAATAATTAAATTATCTTTAAAATTGGTGAAGGTTTCGGAAAAATACGCTTGGTACATTTTGCGCCATTCTCAGTGTTTTATCCGCGTTAGACATAACTTTACAAATTAATTTCATTATGTAATATAGACATAATCTAAAAGATTCACATAGTAAGTTATTGAGAAAATGCTCTAATTTAACATATATTTTTTTCAAATCACTACACATTGAGACGTGATTTTCAGTATAAAATCATTAAAAATCGGTTATCGTCGCCTTATGTGACCCAACCACTCAAACAATAGGCATTAAATATAATATGCTTACAAATGCAAGATAAGTAACCCAGCTTGCTACATTTTAAGAGTATGTCTTACGTGAAAATTAAAAAAAGAGTTATTTTAATAATTGTTATGCAGTATTGTGCAATGAAAAGCTGTGAACTCTTTTTCTGTTTCAGATTACTAGGCAACCCATTGTGTACCTAAAAGAGATTTTGAAAGAAGTATGTAACTATAACTTGAAGAATCCACACAAGAACATGTGGGAGTTGAAGCCAGAATACCGGCATTATAAGCAAGAACAGACTGCTGAAACCAAGGATGATAAAAATAGCTCAGATAGTGACTAAAATGACAAAATTGTAGTTAGATCAATGAATAACTTACTAGATACCACATTGTTGTCTGCATTATGCACACTAGTTATTATGTTCTAAACTTGTTCCTAGTTTTGTAACAGTTTATTAATAATTTTATTGTTTCTTGTTTTGTCAGGTACCCACTACCAAGTGTACATATTTATCATAAGACTGTATACTCTGATAGATATATGATCATCGGAAAATAAATATTTTCGTATTGATCCTTTCGGTTTTTATTGAATAGTTAGAAATAAAACAATGAAATGCTTTGCTTCAAGTTTAATAACGTTTAAAAATTGACTTAGCTTATAATATTTGTAGAATACATCGACTTTAAATACAATATAGATGTAAACATAAATTCTAATAAATACTTATTTTAAATATTAATAAAAATGCAAATATGTCCAACATGGATAGCGTCAGTCGAGAAGAGATTAGAAAAATTGAGATTCGGGTACAAGTCGTAATTCTTGAGTATTCAAGTCATTAGTTGACCACGTCGTATTTAGATTTCTTGATGTAACTGGCTAGGAAACACGACAGTAATGTGCCGACGAGCGGGAGGAGTGCGGTGCCGATGGCGACACCTATCACTAGGTCGATGTTGTTTTCCAAGTATTCCGAGATCACCGCGTAACAGCCCTGACACACAAAGTAAGTATTATAAACAACACATTAGGTACCTATAGAAATCATTAAGTAGCACTTTGCAAGCGTTTTTGCTTACATATAAGCCATATTTAAAGTGCAGTGACAGTGAAGAAATAGGGACAGCAATCGCAGTGAAACGTGGTAATCATAGTTCTTTATTTCCAATTAAAAAGTATTTGGCCTAGTGGGAAGTGGGATATCTATCTATGTACAAGCCGGTGGTGATATTTTAACGTACCTAATTTTTTTAGCAACAATTCTCAAAAAATTCGAACATAAGGGTGCCTATAGGTAACTGGTATACTGATTCGGCTTGGTATTGAGTCAAATGAAAGCCGGTCACGATAATTTCCCATAACATCGGGTCATGACATCGAGAAGCTGTGAAGTTATGGGCATTCTCGTGTACCTACACCTCTGTCTAACTCATCAGAGTAAACTAGCGTGATATTATAAGTACCTTAGTAATACAAAACTACAGTTATTTGGTATAGAACATTTTCAAACGTTGCTTACTTGTTGGAAGACGTCGCTGTAATTAGCCGTGATGCAGTCGTTGGGGTCGAGGCAGCACGAGATAGGGATCACCTTCTGTGGTGACAGTCTTATCCAGTCCGTGTAGTTAGATACGCCACAGCAGCGCAACTGTTAGACACGCGCACGTATTTGTTAATTAGCCGCTGAATACAAGAGAGAGGCGATTAACTAAGGATGAGGAGAGAGGTGATAAAAATAACGTTAGCGATCAATGTAACATTATAGAAAATTGAGCCTATGTAGAATACTTTTTACCGTAATGAGGGTATTTACAGGAGTAGCTAAATGGACTTATTTGATCCGATCCCCTAAATCTGATCCACAGTCGGATTATAATTAGCCATGGATGATGGATCCGATTTGGGCATCAAACTGGAATAATCCGCAAAATAATAATAAAAAATTATTTGACATAAAAGTACATTTATACAGGGTGACACTTAATTTAAGCATGGATATAGCCTGGTATAAAATAAATGATCAATGACCCCCGTGACCCCCATGCTAGGAAAAACCTGTGTTACAGGGGTCATCCATCCGTCCATTATGGATAGCGAGTTACTTACAAAATTAGCAAAGTGCACTTTTGAAAAAAAAAATTAAAAACAATAATTTAAAGTAGCCTAATACAATTAATTGTGGGGATAAGAAACGGGGGGAAGAAAGTAAAATGTCACACTCACGTTCTTTTGTGCGAAGTCGAAATTGGGTTTGTGCGGATAATTGTTGGTGATCGTTTGAGTGAGGCCATCGTGGAGACTCTTGGCGAAGGTGTCCCGGTAGCACGCCGCTGCGGCGCCAACGCCCGCGTCCATCATGAAGATACACGCCAAAAATCCGCCATACTGGAAAAATACGAGATTTTCAAAGTAACCAATTAGAGGATGTCTGATTGTACCTACTCCAGGCAGATTGACTGCAAAATAGAGGAGTTTGGTACATAAATATGGTCACTCCTCTATTACCATGTCTGGCCAAAAATCCAGAAATAGAAAATAACGCTTACAATGTAAAGCAGAACTGGTTGGCCCTTGATGATGCAGGAGAATGCGATCGAGCTAACGAGGACGATGAGGCAGGCGATACCGATCAATACGTGAGGAGCAGTCCCCGAAAACTCTGGCGACAGTTCCATGTACTTGTGCAGGTCGAACTCGGCCCATAGCCCCACCAGTAGCAGCAGGAGCCCTGTGAACTGAAAAGCACATGTTTTGTCAAGCAATACTCAACGGATTAAATATTTCATGCACGTTCTAATTTCACTTTGGATTTCTATCAAACACATTGGCGTCTTTTAAATTTCTTTTTGGTTAAGTATTACATAATAATGTCTCTAAGGTGAGTAACTTTTTTTTAAGAAAAAAAGGTAGGTACCTACCTACTTATACATATTATACCTAAAACTTTCGAACGTCAAAGGACCGTAGCAGGTGACGTTCTGTAGTTATTGCGCCTACCCCCGTGGCAAGGAGAGAGTTTATGTATTTAAGTGAATAATTACAAAAATAAATGTGCTCAACTTGAATGAAATACTTACGTACTGGGGGTAAGGGTAGGGCAACACGGAAAACTGAGCCTCGTATTATTAAATTAGAATAATTAAAATTTTAGATACCTACCTATAACTAGCTCAAACTATAGATAGATATTTACATGAGGTAGACTTCAATAAACTCTTTTTTATTACGATACTTAGATAAACTCATCGGACGGTACACAAGAAATAACATCTCCAAGAATTTGTTAACAGCTGGATGCAAAAATCTTAAAATCATCATACCTAATGAGATGAATGCATAGAATAATTTTAATGGCATGCACGACATAATAGTTATGTAGAGTTAAACTTAAAAAAAGTATTGTTTTTGGATATGGAATAAATCTGATAGGGAATTTATACTTACCCAAAACACGACGTTGAAAACAAAAAGAAATGTTTTCAGGCAAGCAATGACCGCCACGTTTTTGAACTGGTTACCCATTTCCTATTTATTTTTGAGCTTTTTATTCACGATTTCCTGTTTGTTTATCCATAAGTTACTAAAGATCTTGCTTGCTGAGCATTGAATGTCAGAGGGGAACTACTACGCATGCGCAAAATAATCGGCGTCTCTTCATCAGACTTGTTAGTAAATATAGCTTCATTCGGAAGCTTCATTCAATATAATTTTTATCCTCCATGTTGTAGAAACCAAGTTTATGTAATACCTACTAAAGTAACCGTCATGAGAAGCTATAAATACATAAAATTGCAAATTATACAACTATCAACTTTAAACTCAAGATATCTAAGTTGATTTATGAATGAAGAAATTATCGCTAAACGTCATAAAATAATTTTAGTTGCAATGGAAACTGAACCGAGGGTTCCGTACGTAAATATGATGTTGATGATTTCGGAAAAACTGTGCTATTTAGAGACATCATTTTATTTTTCCTGTAATCTTTACATACACTTCTATCACATAGAATAATTTCAGATTTTTATCTATGCAAACTTCGGAGATAAGGGGGGAACAGTTTTTTTTTTTACATTTTTCGTCAAAAGTCGGAAACTGTGCTGCCAAAAAAAAAAGAAAAAAATGTTTGAGAATGTGCAAACAGCGTTCTTTCATATGATACCCCACATGCCCTAGTAGCCCCACTTCAAATTTTTAAGATCCCCTTTCAGTCCCTTTTGCAAATTTATTTTTTTCTTGTTTGCAAAGTAGTTGGGCTAACGTCCTCTAAAACTATTCTAAATTTCAAGTTGCTAGCATTAGTAGTTCTCGAGATATTCAGGTGTGACAGGCCGACAGACAGACTTAGTCTCACCATAAGGGTTCCTTTTTACCATTTTGGTACGGAACCCTAAAAATAAATTAATGTGATGAGTTTTTTTTGGGGTCATCAGCCGCATGCAGTGTAGTCACTTGAAATATCAGTTTTATTTTGAGTAAATTTCACAGATGTGATGGGTATCGATAACTAAACACGATACTTAAATAAAAAAAAAAACAGAATTCCTCAATTCATAGGTACTTTGAGTAACAACACCACCAGCGCTCGATGACCCAAAAAAAAATATCATTTATCTTTTTCATTTTATTTTTACGTGTTTATCTTTAGATATCGATACTTACCCATCACGTATGCGGAGTTTCGCTAGCTAATTAAATTTGACCCTGTATATTTCGTAGTCACGCACGATTTTGAGGGTTCAGTAATTTGTTGAAAAATTACTGTCTGTTTTTTAGGGTTCATGTAAACAAGGAACCCTTATAGTTTCGCCATGTCTGTCTGTCTGTCCGTCCGTCCGTCCGTCTGTCCCCGGCTTAGCTCAGATACGCTAAGTCCTAGAAAGCTGTAATTTGGCATGGGTGTACATATTAATCACGCCGAGAAAGTCGTAAAATAAAACCATAAAAAACATTTTTTTTAGGGTACTTCCCTTGCACGTAAAACGGGGATGTATTTTTTTTTCCTCTCTAATACATAGTGTGGGGTATCGTTGGATAGGCCGTTCAAAAATAATGTGGGTCTGTGAAAAACATTTTTCTATTCTGAGACCCGTTTGCGTAGTGTGCGTTACCCAGGCCAGATGTTGTCGAAAATGGTCATTTGAATCTAATAGATAATTAGTTTTGCGGCTTCTGTAATTGTTGCGCACATTTTTAAATTTGTTGCGCTTATAGTTTTTTAATTATTTCACAAAAACATTTCCTGCTGGGGTAACGTTATCCCAGCCAGACCTTTTTCTTTCTAATGGGAATATTTAAATAAATACTAGCTATAAAATTAGTTGTCTAGGTGAAGTAAATGTTGTGCCTTATTTTGTATTTGTTCTTTCATCGGTTGCGAAGTTATTCGAGATTTTGCTGGGGTAACGTTTTTGGTTTTGCTAGATCTTTGAAACGGTTAAGCGGATTCTTATCATATTTTGTACATGACTTCTTAGGAATTAGTTTAAATTTGTTCTGCAATAAAAAAACCAAAATAATGCACAGTTTAAAGGTTATTTCATTAAATAGAAAAACACTTCAATTGGTTCCAGCACTCTCAATAAGAGGTCTAAAGCCTTACTTTAATGTAATTTTAATCTGTGATTGTTTTTAAGTATAAGTTTATTAATACTTTAAAAGTTCAGTTGAAATGATTATTTTACCTGTTAATAAAAATTCTTTAATAAACATGTAGTTTTTTTTTAAACTTGTGTACATGTCTGTACTAAATTTGTAACACTATCCTACATATTTTAGAAGGTACCATAATGTTCTGCGATTTCGCTTTTTCGTAACCACCTAAACTTGGTCGGGTTACCTCGGTCATTCACTTCCTAATGACTTTAATCGTATTATCTCATTAATTATCCAATGTACTACGCTGAAATTTTACTGATATACAACTGAACTAAACAACTAATAATTGACATAACATTCAGTGCATATATACAATCCAGTGGCCAAATAACACCGCGCGCATCAAGACCGTGCTCGTGAAGAACTGAATATCATCATAACTTGTTAAATACTTACAGGATACTAATGAAACTTCACATACATTTGAAGGCATTTACAAGCTTTAAAATAACGTTTAAAGTAAGTCTTTAGACCTCTTATTGAGAGTGCTGGAACCAATTGAAGTGTTTTTCTATTTAATGAAATAACCTTTAAACTATGCATTATTTTGGTTTTTTTATTGCAGAACAAATTTAAACTAATTCCTAAGAAGTCATGTACAAAATATGATAAGAATCCGCTTAACCGTTTTAAAGATTTAGCAAAACCAAAAACGTTACCCCAGCAAAATCTCGAATAACTTCGCAACCGACGAAAGAACAAATACAAAATAAGGCACAACATTTACTTCATCTAGACAACTAATTTTATAGCTAGTATTTATTTAAATATTCCCATTAGAAAGAAAAAGGTCTGGCTGGGATAACGTTACCCCAGCAGGAAATGTTTTTGTGAAATAATTAAAAAACTATAAGCGCAACAAATTTAAAAATGTGCGCAACAATTACAGAAGCCGCAAAACTAATTGTCTATTAGATTCAAATGACCATTTTCGACAACATCTGGCCTGGGTAACGCACACGTTTGCGTAATATTAAGCTATAAAGTGCTATTTTTTGTTAGACTCAAGTGTGTCCCCCCCCCTGCCAGCTAAATGGTTGGTGTTGGATATGTGAAAAATTCCTGGCAGTAGTATATAATTATAACGAAATTAAAAGGAAAACTATCACAGCTAAATAGGGTTTGCAAGTTAACGAGTAATCGTCGACCAACTTAAATTTGCAGTTGAAGAATTGGCCGTAGCGTATATAAATGTATGGGAGAGCATGTTTTTCAACTACAATGTTAAGTTTGTTTTTGGGATCAATTCATCCTAACTACGGAACCCTTCATTGTGCGTGGGCCGACACGTACCTGTCCGGTTTTTATTAGAACATTATCTATATGGCCGTGTGTTTATTTTTTAGCTAAACAACTTACTCAAGGGCCTGAAACATGTAAACTTACCTTCGCACCTCGTAGTCCCCTTCTCTACTACGACCGTAGTTTTGTTTGTACCGTGTGACATATCAAATGAAAGGGCTTGTTTGGATTTCAGATATTTTTTTAATATTTTTTAAATAAATATACTTTTAAAGTTATTTTAGAAAATTTATGAAAATTGACCATTCCCCCTTATCTCCGAAACTACTGAGCCTCAAATAAAAAAAAAATACAGAAAGTAGTTTTTAAAGATTACAAGAAAACCTATTGGTAAATCTATCAATATTATGCATACAAACTTACATTTGCAGTTGGAATTTATGAGGGAACGTGTTTTTCAACTAAGTATCATGTTTTTGTTCTTGGGATAAATTCATCCCAACTGCGAAACCCTTCTTTGTGCGTGGTCTGTCACGCACTTGGCCGGTTTTTTTTTAATAGTTTTTTCGTAGCTTCGCACATACTCAGGCACTCCAAATATGTAATGAAAGTAGGTAGGTATCTTCTACTTAGGGTTTGCTGATGAATAAACAAATCATGCTATCCATTGTTGTAGCTGCGCAAATCTAAGCATTTTATTTCCAAAACGAACAAACCAAACCATTATTAAAAGCCAGTATTGTTCACAGGACCTGTATATTTTTCAGTTTTTCAGTAAAACCATGATAAAAGTTGTTTAGAACTTCAAATCGTTTCAAGCACGGAGGTCGCAAGCGCAACGAGTAACTGTGCCCATCCAAAAGCGTAGCTTGTCTCGACGATGTTATTGGTTAGTCGCTCGGTGGCCACTGCAGCGCAAACGCATGTACGCTCATAGCGCCGGCGCCTGCACAACCGCGAAAGTCTACACGTAAACGTGAACTTTTTTTATACCGGTCTTTATTCATTATAAATTAATGTGTTGCTTTATTTTTATAATCGGGACATGATGGTTTGCCGTACACATTTATTTTTGATTGGAATTATTTTTAGAATTTCTTTTGTGTCTCCAATCGATGAAATTGATGCAAATGAAGGTGAGATGTATTTTTAAACTATTATTTTATAATGAAATCCCTTTAAAAAATCATAACAGCAGAAGTGTATTTTAGGGCCTGATCTTGGGAGCTCGGGTATAAATTCTAAAACTCGGCTGTAGCCTCTCATCTGAATATTCAGTCCTTTAATGATTCGTCTCTGCCCCTTTATTATTTGGGCCCTATATACTCGTACTATTAAATATTGCTGCCATGCTTAGAAATCTGCTTTAATCTTCGAATTGATGTCCAATTTATTTCGCGGCAGGACCGCCTGAGGATTACCGTAGATACTAGCTGTTATTTTATTCTACAATTGCGTACATGTATATATCAAATCAATTCATTTATTTGCATACCATAATGTGTATAAAAGATGTTACTTATGGCTTAAAGCTAAAGTACAGTTATGGTCCCTGTTAAGGCACAGCGACATATTAATAACTAACAATTATAATTTAAAAAAAAATGATAAAGGCAAACCATAGAAACGGTGGATAAATGTATGAAAGATGGATATGGCTAGGAAAGTAGGAAGGAAGCGAGCTCTGAGATGACGGCCGAAAGAGATACCAAATTTTCTTCCATAACTACATATCGAATAATGAAGGAAAATTTGTTATAGGAGCAGGAGAAAAAAGAAAGGCTTGTTTATCCTTCACATCTCAAAATACCTGCAGAATGGGTGTCAATTGCCTTGCATTGGCTAGTTCTATCAATATGTAGCGGCATCAAAATCGCCACATGCGAACTACGCGTCACGCTGACGTCACGCAAAATCCTGCATCGCGCAAGCAGAGTTTACCGCGCGACTAGCATTTATACAACATCCCGACATCAATCGTTGGGCTAGGGCAGTTCCCCACCAGACACAATACCCGTCTGGTCGGAGGACGAGGAGGAGGAGGAGGCCTCCCTTTTCTGTAGAGAATGAGTGAACTTTACACCCTGTGCCTCATGCCTCTAAAAATACATTAGACTCTGAGAGTAGATAAACAATATTAGTATTAATAGTATTTATATGCGAAACCCGAAACACGTGTCTAGACACGTGTTTCGGGTTTATTTTTATGTAATGAATCTATGTACAAATATTCAAAACTGAATCATGAAAAATCACAAAGTTATAAGGTTGTTATGTTACCGGGTTGTCCGTACAAAAACATGCTAACGGCGCGCGGCGCCCCCGCGCCTCCAGGGTCGTCTTGCGCTCATTGATAAAAATTTGGCAGTAGATACCTAACCGTACGGCGATTGTATTGTAAGTAATTAAATGGTGATAACATTTTCCATCACACTTAAATATTTTTGGGACAAAATATAACATGATGTAAAAATTATTGAAATCGTTTTAGTTCCTTATTCTGAACAAACTATATTATATTATATTCAGGTTTCGCTTAGTATACTTACTAAAATAATGTTGTAGATAGAATTCCAAAAAATTCAGCCAAGGGCGAAATAAAAAAAAGACGACAGTCAAAAAGATAAGTCAAAGATGTGACTATTGAAGTCGGGTAAGGACTTTAAAGTCAAAAAGGAAACTTTGGAAGTCAAGAAAGGGCAAACATTCGCGGATTATCGCTTCGGAGTCGCCCTTTTCACTTTATTCAAAAGGCTGGACCAGACTGTGGCGTAAGTGAACAGAAACTAAGCGGTATTTATTCCTATCATTGGCTTGTTGCTCAGGAGTTTTCAAGCTACGCGACCTATCTTTCATTTAAAATCACTACGCGGCGAGTTGCTTTGTCAACTTATGTAGAAAAGCTTTAGAATGTAATTATGAGTAAGTAAAGCTAGGTCGAATTTTTTACACCTTCTCGGATAGTTTAGATTTTCTTTTAATAATTCAAACAGAAATAGGAGTAACTTTGTCGATTTATAGCAGAAAAACTGAAGAATTTTAAGAGAATGTCTGGTCACTATATCCCCCAAATGCGACACGCTCAAATGGTTGGGTACCCAAGCTCTGGCTGCAACCCCAGCACTGAGCACATCTCCAGCATTGTGCATGGCAAGTCTTCTCATCTTGCTGACGCTGCTTCTCGACCTTAACTGTAAAAACATGTTAAGAGCCCTTCTTTCACGAAACTACAGACAGAAAAAAAAATGCGTTCCGTATTCAAGCGGTAACGAGCGAATGCGTGAATTTATTTTTTTAAGTAGAAAAGTAGAAGCATTTATAAAAAAAAATACAAGTGACCTTGAAGTGAATTGCACTTCCTAATTTCTATACTCAGATTGCTTAAATGCTGTTGATGTTGATCTACACTATGTTTCTTTTAAACTATTCATACCTATCTTCATCTGCTTAGCGTTTTTTTGGGGTTTGTATCCACCCCAACTTTGTTGGGGTCGGTATCCAGTTTAACCGGCACCCTAATTGCGTAACGCAGTTCGAATCGGAATCATTTTGAAGTATATTGCTAATTTATTGCTTCATAACCTTTGCACTTCTGGTCTTTACAAATAACATCTCATATTATAACCCTATCGTTAGAATGTGTCGACTTTACAATGAAATTTCAAAAGACAATAACATTATTGATATCTTCGATTCTCGTGCCGCTGCTTTCAAAAGACATGTATGTACTCTTTCCTTTTAGCTTTGTTACGCTTTATAAATTGTTTTCTTTAAATAATGTAACTTGTGTCAATTATGTATTTAGATTACCTGGCGTGTTTGGTCTCCTACACATTCCCTGCCTACATAAGCTGGTAGTGGGTCGGAGGGCAGACGCACAGAATTTGTAGCTGTAGTTTTGTGAACTGTGTAATTTTCTTTTTACTATTTTAGTTGTCATTAATAATATTGTTGTTGCTGGTTATGTTGTGCGATTACGCTTTGGCTGACAAGCAGGTCAAAACCTATATTGTGATCCCACTGATATACTGTGATTGTTACCCGTTGTAGTTTCCTTGAGAATAAATAAATAATGTTAGAAAAAATTGTCTGCTCAACAAAGTAAATAACGCAATGAATGTTGTCGAACTGTCAAATTGAAACCGATTCCTACTGATAGTATCACGATAGTATGTTACGCAATTAGCCCGCAGATCTAGCTGAATGCCAGTATCAAATTTCTAATCATACAGTCTCACGTACCAAATTTTTCCTAAATAAGTAGTTAATTTTTATCACTTCGAGCTAGTAGGTAGTGATTGCTGTGCCAAACTCTGTAGGAGAACAAATTGTCGAAAAATCTAAGTTCGCGTGTCGGTCGGTGCTGCCGGCCTGTACAACGTACAACCTACCTACCTACTTTTAATTTGCATTCTCATTTCATCACACTCCATTTAAACAATTTGAATTGAAATAGATGTTAGAATGTAAGAAATAAATAAGTACCGTTCATAATACACTGTAGGCAGCGTAATGTCATTGAAACAAAAATGTTGCATTTGGCACTTGTTAGACTAGTACCTACATTTGAAGAAGGAACAGACTCATGTACAGACGGTTCAGTACACCGCCATTAATAATGTCAGGTTCACACTTCAGGCTTAACGTGTCGTTTCGTGCACGTGACTCATGCATGATGCATCAGAAGATAGGTAGGTACGTCAGAAGCCTATCGGAGTAAGACATTTTGCATAAAGGCGTCAGAATCAGGTGGTCTACTCCGAACATAAAGCCGAAGCATCGGCCGAATGTTCGCCCGTTGCTTGACTACGGCGAAAGAAAAAAAAACAACAGTCAAAGAGATAAGTCAAAGTCAAAAAAGTGACTTTACGTCGGGTACCTAAGGATTCGTCATGTTCGTGAACGGGCGCCGTCAGTTGAGACTGGTCTTCTCTTAACTGCCAGGGCTTATTTGTAATCTTTTAATCTTATATTTTGAATTGTTTTTTAAATTATCAATTTAATTTTTTTGTTCTCACATATAGAAGCAACAAGAATAATGTACCCAGGATTTTGTAATATCTTGCTTTAAAAGAGTGTCCTTTGAGTTTCTTGCCTATTCTTCTCCATAGAGATCTACGTTTTGGAATGGGCAAATAGCTTCAACTTTCTGACTAACTGACCGACTCTTTGACAATTCAAAAGTGCCTGTAATAGGTTTAACTGAAATAAATGTTTTGAGTTTGAGTTTGATTCAAAGTTAAAAAGGAAACTATGGAAGTTATAAAATGGCCGAACATTTGGCCGATACTTCGTATTAACGCTTCGGAGTAGACCCCCTGAATAGTGGACGTTTGTGCACACTCTCCTGAAGACGCTCTACAGAGCTAAACTCTGAAAACCCAATACCTAGGGAATCGAAGCCAGGACCTCATGCTCTTGCAGTGCTTGCGACCACTAGATACCTCTGCCTAACCCTTCGAGAAAAACAGGTGAGATGTTATGATACTTTATGTTTAGATGTTTGTAACTACTTACAAAATATTCCTTGCCGTACATTGAAAGTTTTCTTCGCATGCATTCGACTTTAGCTAACATTGCAACTGTCGCCGCGCCGTCCGCCGTAAATAATTTCAGAGTTCGACGACCAAAAAAGAAAACACCATATTTGTCGAATCGCAACGCGCCGATTTGATGCAGACGACACAGAATTGAACCAGAACTGATCGCTTTGAAAATCTGTGGACCAGCCAGATCTGTATCATTCGCAGCCTTAGTTAGCGGAATTATACTTAATTGATGGAAAAATCAGAGACCATCCAGAAAAAAAAAATACTTACTTATAGACGATCATAATTATAACCTCCTCCTTTTTAGTATTATCATCTTTGATAACAAGAATGTGATTGATACGTACGTACCTACCTACCTTAATCTAAATAGATCACATCAGATCGAGCCAACAAAAAACGTACTGCAATGAGGACGCAGCTGTGTGTCGAGTTAGGAGACTATTATAATAATACACAAGTTTACGCAACGTTGGTCCAATGCAGCTCATGCGGGTAGAAAAATGTTCACTTACCGCAAACTATCGATGTTTCACACTTTTCCCACATTATGGCAGCCATAACCTTAACGGCACTCATGTAATTCACGTCAGCCGCGAAGATGAACGTGTGATAACCCTCTGTCGATATTCTTTGTGGAGCTAACGAACGAGACTACACAAGTATACCATAATATACACGGCTAGAAAGGTAAAGGGTTTATCGTAACGGTTTAGCAACATCCTACATAATTACCATGTAACCGTATCCCAGTGTGGTGCGACATATTCAAACCTGGCAGGAAACGTTCGTCTAATGTTATCTATGTCACGGATCGCAGCCGCAGCGGGAACGCGGCCCATCTGCATCGGCTTATCTCACCATCTCCGAGATTGCCTCGTTCAAATTAACTGCACAACAGAACAATTGTAGTAACAACCAGCACAATATTGTAGTACTCGGCTATTTCTGATTATGCCTCTATAATCGGCAATCTACATTATTTCGATTGTTTACATGCCAGTCCATTGATTACCAAAATCTTCGAGCAAATCTATCTAGGCCGCGGACAATGACTGATGACTCGTAACGAATTGAATTCTTCTATTTTATTATTGTTAGGCAGGGACGCTATGGAACAGAAAGGTCGGCAGTAGAGCTAACTTCGACTACGACTAGCAACAAAGTGCTCTACGATAACAAGAGACAATCGCCGCGGGCTGACCGACCGCGCTCAGCCAAATCACAAATACCGTCAGCTCGGCTCCAGCTAATGCTTGCTGCTCGCCAACTTGCATTATGATGGATTACCCGTGTCCAGTGCAAACTATGGCAAAAACCATGCGCCAACTAGCTGTGATTCACATCACATTTATTCTGCCCTTATTTGTAGAATTTAATAGACGACGCAATACCCTCAGATTATAGTATAGGCAATACCTATAAAAACACTAAGACTTTTTTTGTGGCGAAATTCAAATTTTCTTACGTTTTTTAGGGTTCCGTACCTCAAGAGGAAAAAACGGAACCCTTATAGGATCACTTTGTTGTCCGTCTGTCTGTCTGTCTGTCAAGACCATTTTTCTCAGGAACGCGTGTAGGTATCAAGTTGAAATTAATATCAAATACGTAAGTCCATGGTCACTTGGAGCTCTAAAAAAATCAAGCTTTTAGGTCAACGCAATAAAAAAATACGGCGATTTAAGCGCCATTATTGCGACATATTTCGATACTCGCAAATAAATCAAAACCTACAGGGTACTTCCCATTGACCTAGAATAATGAAATTTGGCAAGAAGCAAGGTCATACAGCACAAGTTTAGGAAAAAGTCCTAAAATAGTAAAGTGTATCTGTCTGTCTGTCAGTCTGTCAAGAACCTTTTTCTCAGGAACACGTGTAGGTATCAAGTTGAAATTAATATCAAATACATAAGTCTATGGTCCCTTGGAGCTCTAAAAAAATCAAGCTTCTAAGTCAACGCATTAAGAAAATACGGCGATTTGTGCGACATTATTGCGACATATATTATTTCGATACTCGCAAATAAATCAAAACCTACAGGGTACCTACTTCCCGTTGACCTAGAATCATGAAATTTGGCAAGAAGCAAGGTCTCACAGCACAAGTATCGGAAAAAGTCCTAAAATTGTAAATTTGTAGTTTTATCACATAAAACAAATGTTTTTTGCGATTACAAACTTATATTTGCAGTTGGAGAATTGACTGTGCCGTATATCGATGTATGGGAGAACTTGTTTTTCAACTACAATGTTAAGTTTGTTTTTTGGATAAGTTCATCCTAACTATGGAACCCTTCATTGTGCGTGGTCCGACACGCACTTGGCCGGTTTTTTACAATTTGCAGGTCTTTGTCAGCTTGTATTTTGATCAACATATGATTCGCGACCATAACAAATATAAAATGACACTGACCTTAAATTGCAAAAAACGTAAGAAATTTTTTAAGTATTTTGCGGGATACCACGGCGGATCCACCGTAGTATTTAAATTCAAAATATACCTATACCTACCTATTTCTTTTTACCAAAATAATATAAATCATATGCACGGCATACATAAACCTACATTTTACTGTTTATTTCGTGGTCTATAAAAGTTGTACCGGTAGGTTACAATATGGTGTAGCCGCAAAACATTTGATCCATTCCATAACACATTCTATCGCGGAAATACCGAAGATGCCCATCAAAAATTTGGCCAGAGCAATTTTAACCGGTCAATCAATTTTGGCGTATCTATCGTTATGGCTTGGTAACGCTATACGTGTATTGGGTGAGCAGGCGCGGTTCCATACTGTGCATGTCATTAGATACATCGGTGTGGAACATTTCGCGGTCGGCATTAGCATGCGATAACGGTAGCGTGTGAGTCGCGAACTCGCGGCGACAACTCCGACCCGACGTGATGCCGCTCTAATAACCTCTCCGTCACATTCGATGTAATCCTCCATGTAACGAGCTCTTTAGATCTCTATGGTCTAACGAGAAAAACGTCGCGCCGAAACGCGTGATTGGATTGTTTTGCTCTTGTTTTGTGACGGTGAACCGCTAAATGGGCCAAGTGTGAAACTGCTTTCACTGAACGTGTTTGACTGCACGTCACGTTAATTAGCTGATAATTTCATTTTAGATGTGTCGATAACATTTGTCGTAATATTAAAATTAGAAGTGCCGGTTTCGTTCTTCAAACGTGCTAAGTCATTGAATAGTTCTATCTAGTTAACAGAAGTGTTCTAACACAGCTACTTACTTATCATAATATGTATTAAATAAGTTTTCGATTTCTCATGTGAGCTAAATGTCACAAAAGTCGGTCAAATTATTCAGATTTTTAAGAATACCTACTTATAGTAACGTTGCACTGAGGCTGACAACATCTTTAATAATAGGTAAAATAGTTATGTAGCTATCCCAAAGCGATCTGAGATTTTTTCAAATTAGATTCAAGGACTACTAACATTTCGACTCGCATTGACATTCTACCACAAAGGCTTTTCCAGTTATTCAATTTTACGAAATCGTGCGCGACACCGTCTGTTTCCCTGAAGCCATTGCCCTATGTTCACGTATAAATCGTTGTTTACGTACCTACATCTTATTAATTTCTGGAAGATAAATTAAATTAGCTGCAAACTTTTATTTAAAACGTAAGTAATGGAACAGTAAATCTAATAATAGATAATGATAGGCTACAGTTTGGCTATCAATAGAACCTAGTCATTAGCGGACACAGAATGGAGGACGTAATGTGCTGACCGGCGGATAAGGTCCCAATCCCAACCAAAGTGAACGTCTGCGAAGCCACGATGCAATAGAAAATATTTCCAAGTCTAGCGCATTTCTTAGACAGATGAACTGACTTTCTTTAATCTTATTTGAATCATTTGGTTTTCTTTGCCCTAGCCTATAATATATTTCATTAAGGTTGTTGAATTTCATCATACCCAGTGCCGGATTAAGCAAGCGCGGGGCCCTTAGCAAATTCTATGGAGGGTCCCTTGATCTGCTAGGTCGGGTTGAACGGGTTCAGTGGTAAAACAAAATTTGGGTAAAATAAATATTTTTTTGGTATAAGATGGATACTTAATTATAATAAGAATAATGTAGACTTATGTCTTACAAATAAATAGACAATTTCAACATTTCGAATCGAGCCATTTCAATTCTGCTACGCATAGATCTACAATTCTACACTGAGTATCTAGTTAGGGTGGTCGCACACGTTGCATCGGACTTTTTGTAGAGCCGATTATTGGGCCGATTCAAATTCTATAATTTATACAAGCAACTTTTTGTAGAACTTGTGCGTTTACTTTGTTTCGTTTACCTACGAAATAATCGGTTAACGATTGTCTGACGTGGATTGTCTTAGTCGGAAAAGGTGATGCGTTTCACGTTTTTGTGACATCAAGTAAATTCAATATACCACGTCATAAATAAATTTCACTCAAAAAATTACGCTTAGGCGGAGGTTTTGCATACCTACGCGGGGCCCCCTTTTGCGTGGGGCCCATACCAATTGCTACTCTTGCTACGTGGTTAATCCGGCACTGCTCATCCATGTTACTTGTGGTCCGCGCAATGTTTTTCTTCCATTCTGTCGTCAATCGTCACATTTTTCTTTTCTTACCCCCTTTTAGTGATGAGTTTATGTCCAGACATATTGGGCATATTCTAAACAATTCACGTACGCTCTGGAATTCCACAAGGCTCCCATCTTGGCCTAGTTTTGTTTTTACTTTTTGTAATTGAGAATTAATTCAAAGAAAAAAAAATTGCTTACCACGGTATTTTTTATGTTTTCATAAGTTTAAGTTGGCTGTATGGTAAAAGCTGCGTATAAAAGACTCCCCCATACCAACACTCTTATTTTATTTTGTTTTATGATTTTTAGGGTTCCTTAGTAAACAAGGAACCCTTATACATTCGCCATATCCGTCTGTCCGTCCGTCCGTCTGTCCCCGGCTTGGCTCAGAGACGCTAAGTCCTAGAAAGCTGTAATTTGGCATAGGTGTACATATTAATCACGCCGAAAAAGTCGTAAAATAAAACCATGAAAAACATTTTTTTTGGGGGTTGTCTTGCGCGTAAAACGGGGATGTTTTTTTCTCATCTATTACATGGTGTGGGATAGGCCGTTCAAAAATATTGTGGGTCTGTAAAAAAACATTTTTCAATTCAGAGATCCGTTTGCGTGCAATTTTTTTGTTAGAGTTAAGTGTATCCCCCCCCCCCCCCCGCCAGCTAATTGGTTGGTTTTGGATATGTGAAAAAATTCATGGCAGTAGTATATATAACGAAATTAAAAGGAAAAGTATCACAGCTAAGTAGGGTTTACAAGTTAACGAGTAGTCGTCGACCAACTTAAATTTGCAGTTGAAGAATTGACCGTAACGTATAAAGATGTATGTTTTTAAACTACAATGTTAAGTTTGTTTTTGGGATGAATTCATCCTAACTACGGAACCCTTCATTGTGCGTGGTCCGACACTTTTTTGCTGTATTCTGTAGGTACAAAGGTACTGCTGTGGGAGAAGCTAGCAATAAATTAAGTTAAAAAAATATTGCCGTCGTAAATAACATCCATTCTTGGGGTCCTTCTTCGGCTTCTTCCATCAGCATTAATCAGCGCATTTTTAGTTTCTTCAGATTCTCTCTTTACGGAACCTAAATTCGGTTGACCGGTTTTCTCATATAGTGCATCATCATTAGAATAATCGAGTCTGGTCAAACCACGCTGGAGTCTGTGCATTTCATTAATTCATTCAATTCAACAAATGGGCAGTTGTAGAAACTGTCATTGGTTTTTTCATTGCGCACCTTCTGTCTGAATTTATCAAAACTATTATGTAATAAACCAAACCATCGGCGTCATCTCAATGTTCTGGCAAAAGTCAATAAATAATTTCATAGAGAGGTGTTCGATGTCCGTGTACAGTACTTACTATTTATAATGTAAATATACCGTTGCACACGGATGCATGTATGCCTCTAACATAAATCTGGTGGGTGCAGCGTGGCTTGGTAACTTGCATGTAGGTCTGAGTCCTGAGCGTTCGTTGGTCGCCGACCAAGCCTTCTGCGGATACTCGCTCAGCCAAAACAGAAAATCACCACCCACATTCATCTACCACATTAAGTAATTTAGGTTCCTCCTAGTCATCGCGTGGAATACCGATTTGAAATCGATAACGGCTCTTCGGCCTTATTAAAGTTAGCCATTTTCGATTAGGTACCTTACCCACTTAAATTGCCTTTTGCAGACAGTGAATCAACGTTTAGATCTTATTAATTAGATATTTATTCCGTGTATAAAAACTCTTATAGTCGTGTAATGGCTGGCACTGGCTTAACAACAGGTCCGTTACCTACTACGTTGTGGCTTTTCAATACCACAGGGATTTAAGTACCTTCAGTATCTCAGTGGTTATCCGTAAAAGTTCTTGGGAACGGTAGGTAACCACTTCGCCTCTTCCAGTTGCACAACCATAAACGGTTATTCGTTTTATTGGCGATCGAGCTGGCCGTTACCCGTGGCTATTTCACGATGGCGCCCGCACATAGCTTACGTGCAAATCTACATAATTCTTGCAATATGTCTTTAACCTTTATTTAAAGTCTTGCAGCTTTAAGTTTACGCAATAGCGTATAAATTTTATGATTCTTAGATAAGCATGATCTAACTAAAGCTTCAATCATGTTCTTTTTCAGGACCGGCTATCTACCTTCTTATATTTTATGCTGATAACCGGTTCTTTTAAAACTAATTTACAAACATGTACAGACTGGCCAGCACATCAAGCTACTACAATCTGTCAAATTTCTTTAATTGATTTTCAACTTTACCTCTACAGCTTAAGGATCAAGATTGATTGGAAAAACAATGACAGTTTCGGTTAGCTTGACCTGCTGGCGTCTGTACCAACAGATTTGTTGTTTTCAAGTTAATTTCTCGAAGATGGTTGAGCTTTTCATAATCACTAGTTTTAGAGGTAAATATCTAATTGTGTACCAACCACAATATAATGCAATCTCAGTTCTACCAAAGTGAAAACCCGCGTAAGTTGGTAGTCTATAACTACCAACGATATTACACTCTTCCTATACATTAAGGCCACATTAGCAGGTAGGTAAGCTTAGTGCCAATTTCACCAATGAAACTGAACGCAAGCAACACATGACACTGACAGCTCTTGAACAACGCTTAGACTATGCGCATATCATTGTTATTGAATCAGTATTTGTAGATAGATACCTACTAAGTTAACTATTTCCTTACTAATTATAAATAAGTGCCTAGCTAGCACTCTCATGTCTAAGATAATTTGGTCTTTGGTAATATTTAATAGAACTTATAAGCTAATCGGAGATACCATACATGGCATGCCCTCAAATATATACCTACCTACTAAAAGAGCATTGTATATGTGTTGTCACGTTTGTCTTGGAAGTAGACTATCGGTATGTTACGCAGGGTCAACAAAGGGCACGAATCGCAGCGGTCGCATTCAGTAATTGTGCAAACATAACGGACACTGCTGCTCAAATGCCAACTGCCAAGTGTTGACCCTTCGCTAGACTTTACAATGTTCAACGAATAAAAAACATTCAAGTAGGTTATAGGTATAACTACATCTTGTAAGCAGACCTAAAACATGTTATCCGAAGACGGCGCCATTGCATCAGTGCTGCCGCTGCCGGCTATGGCAACTATTTTTCAAAGTATTCCAGACACTTCAAGATCCTTCTCGCTCTAATGCCCATACAATTAAATCATTACAAAAGCTTTACTTTGAGTAAACAAGTAATTAGACGATTAAGATAAAAAAGAAAAATGAATACGCTACGCCCCGCTACTTAAGTCTGACCAAATTTCTAAGCAACGACATTAAAGATATCGTCACCCCAATTTCTAGCAATTTAAGTAGCGTGAGCACTTAGAGCATTAGATACAATTAAAATAAATATAAACTTTTGAGCGGCTACAATACATGCATACAAATTACAAGAAAGCACCTAATGCAGCTGCAGTTAGATAACTGGCTTTAAAAAAAAAACTTGGCGTGTGTTTCCATTTCATCTGCCCTCGATTTCGTCAGTAGCTAAGCCCCATTGTGACAAAGTTTTGGACTTGTTATGTTGTGTTTTGTCCGAGAAGTACCAAGTAGGTAGACTGTTTTGTTCTGTTCGCGCGTCTTCGCCAGTGGGTCACTTTTAATTGAATTCGGTAAAAACGGTGTTTATACACGCACGCCTAACAATGGAATGGTTTACATCGTTACTCTGAGTTTGAAGGGTCTCGAGACTCTCGTTAGACATGCCGCCAGCCAGACGAGTCTCGAGTCCCTTCAAAGTTTCTTGTAACAAGCAAGTAAGCCATTACTATGTTCTACTGTTGATTAATATGGAAGAAATTCTTTTCTGTGCTCTACAAATCTCAAATTACCTATGCAGATGCTTGTTGACGGTGGAACGCAACAGAGTAATGTCAGAGATCCTTCAGATTGCTGGCATATTTACAGGCTACTTAAATAACGCCCGGCGGCTGCTGGACTCTCAGTGGACGCACTAGGTACTACAATGTCATCAAGATAACTTGTTTTATGTCCAGGCTGTGATTTATTTCTAAGTATTCTCAGCAGTAAATTTATACGTAGGTACTTGAACTCATAAAATACCGATAGAATTTTTTACTAGTCGAATAAAAAGTATGCGTCTGTCTTCAGCCCTAAACAGTGGCAGTTGAATAGTCGCTATTCTTGTCGTTGCATCTCGAATCAAAAACAATCGGATATCGGAATTCTTGAACGTGCGCGCAACGATGCATATCATTGACCATGGTGTATTTTTATTGCTTTTGTATGCATGGCAGACATAATAGTCTACACTGAATTGAATTAAGGGTCATTTAGTTTACTCCGTTATGCTATGTGGAACACCTTGGCAGAAAAATATCGATTATGCGTTCTGTATTTTAGTGGAGTGGCGTGTTGTTTTGTGTTGTCTGAAAAACATAATAGTAGCTTAAGACGACAATAACCGACTTTTAATGATTTTATACTGAAGATCACGTCTAAACGAGTAGTGTTCATGATTTGAAAAAAATATATGTTAAATTCTTCGATCAATAGCACTATTATTGATCGAAGGTTAAATTAGAGCATTTTCTCAATAATTTAATACTTACTTATGTGAATATTTTAGATTATGTTTATAATATTACTTATTGAAATCAGTTGCCATAGCGGCCGACAGGAAATTAATTTGTAAAGTTACGTCTAACGTGGATAAAAAACTGAGAATGGCGCAAAAACTACCAAGCGTATTTTTCAAAACCTTCACCAATTTAAAGATAATTTAATTATTGATCTTTTAATATACGCGTTTTATTAAAATACCTTTTTTTGCGTTTAATAAATTAATAATGCGACAGAGCATCTTGATGGGCGAGTCCTATTACTGGCTGAACGTACGACGCGTGGCGTGAGCTCAGTACAGAACACGCAAGCTAAGCACTCAAGGTCACTGGCATATATCTGCGTCTTAAGTCGCTGCAGTTTGATGTAAAATCTTTCCGTTTGTACCGGACTGTCCTTCGGATATTATGGTTCTTGAGATCTCTCCACTGAGAAGTCGGAATAAGGCAGGCAGTCGCACTAACTGCGTGTAAAATAGGTAGACCTTATGAACTTCAGCCGGATGGAAAAAATCTCGAATGATCATGATTTCGTACAGTTTCCATTTGTTCCGATGTGTATTCACGTTTGTGTTAGCGGTGCCGCATTGACACCATGAAATCTGATGGCCCCATAAAGCTTGGCAGGAAGAGCATCACGCGTGAAACGCGTTATTGTTTGGATAGAGCCGTCTCGCGCTACTCGCTCGTCACAATGACGATTCACTGTTACGAATTCACCATCATGTAAAACCACTCGAAAGCAATATAGATTTTTCTGGATGTGATAATTTTAATTACATTAAAAAAAAATGACAATTCAAAAGTG
The DNA here is from genome assembly GCA_948098905.1 of Tiliacea aurago. Classification (NCBI taxonomy): domain Eukaryota; kingdom Metazoa; phylum Arthropoda; class Insecta; order Lepidoptera; family Noctuidae; genus Tiliacea; species Tiliacea aurago. The sequence goes on along the minus strand of OX402581.1, from coordinate 19,253,728 downwards.
CTTTGAGTTTGACTGCCTCGTTGGTCTAGTGGTTGCAAGCGCTATTGCTGAGCAAGATGTCCTGGATGGGTTCGATTCCCGAGTTGGGCAAAGTGTTATTGAGTTTTTCCATCTGTAATTCCTCAGTAGTTGCCCGGAGTCTGGATTTGCACCCGGTTGATGACAATATACAACATGTCCCGGAATTAACGCACAACCTCTTAAGGGGTCATTGTACTCATAATTATGAACAACTTTTACTATGGGACCAAACCTCGCGAAAAAAAATCAGCTGTTCCCTACATTTATGTTCGAATAACTCGTTAAAATGTAGGGAACAGCTGATTTTTTTTTCGCGATTTTGGGTTTGGTCACATAGCGACAAATGGTGGAAAAAAAGAAAAAAAAAAACAATGAATGGTGCAATGGTGGTGGTGGTGGTGGTTTTGGTTTGGTAAAAGTTCTTCATAATGATGAGTACAATGACCTCTTAAGAGGTTGTGCGTTAGTTCTGGGACAAGTTGTATAGGGTCGCCCCCTATTACTTATTGGGACTTAAACATAACTGGCGAAAAGTGGGTGTCTTATAAACACACCTCTGCTTAACTCTTCGAGGAATACGGCTGTGATGTTGTAAAATAAAACACACAGTCGGTGTCGTTTAGCTCGTAAGAGTTAAGTTCGCGGAAACAGACTGTGGCAAAAACTGCCATCAATTTCAAACTATTGTTAAAGAGCGTTGAAGACATAACATCAACTTCAAGAGCTTACATAATGAACAAGTCCCTCACGCATTTCCTATACTGTACCATAATACAGAAGCGTGTAAAAATAGACCTAGAAGATGCTTCGTTCGCTCATTCTACTTGTACAGTACACATGATAAAAAGTCGCAAAGTATTATGCATTGAATAGGAGTCGCAAAAAACGCGGTGATGATTACAACCGCTTTCTGAAGAAAGCTGAGACGTTTCGCTAATTACTAGCATAACTGCATTTTTACTTTCGATTCTTTACACTTGCTACTTATAAATTACGTCGTTAGACAAATACCATCCGAGTTGGTATACCTATGCATGATGCGTTGGTTTTATTGTTGATCATAATTCCTTAAGACGCAGCTATATGCCAGTGACCTTAAGTGGTTAGCTTACGTGTTCTGTACTGAGCTCACGCAACGCGTCGTACGATCAGCCAGTAATAGGACTCGCCCATCAAGGAGCGCTGTCCCCAATTTGACGTATTATTAATTTATTTTACACAAAACAAAAGGTATTTTAATAAAACGCGTATACTAAAAGATCAATAATTAAATTATATTTAAATTGGTGAAGGTTTCAGAAAAATACGCTTTTGCGCCATTCTCAGGTTTTTATCACAAATTAATTTCACCATGTAATATAAACATAATCTAAAATATTCACATAATAAGTTATTGAGAAAATGCTCTAATTTATCATTTATTTTTTTCAAATCATTAACACTACTCGTTTAGACGTGATCTTCAGTATAAAATCATTAAAAGTCGGTTATCGTCCCCTTAACTACGTTATTAAATACTGTTAGGTAGGTATCGGTAAATGAAGGGCAATAATAAAAATTTTAAAACTACCTACTTGATTGTTTGAAAACTGAGTTGATTCCATTGGAGGTAGGTAGATCGGTATTGTACCGTCCGGCAGTCACAATGGTCGTTCTGGTCCAGTCGTTGGGTCATGCTTGCCGCCTGCGCATCCGTCATACCATCAAATCTGTGCCATTATGCTCACCACATAACATTATTTTATATAATGATGTAGGTATCACGATTATCACGACACGCAGATTTATGTAATGTAGGCAATTACACATATTTGGTACATACATAATGTTCTTCGTAAAGAAATATTGTCAATCAGTTCATCGATTCATTCAGGGTTCTGGCAAAGTTTCTGGTCCTGCTTTTCGCCCTTTCTCACCTTTTAACAAGTAATTCTATCGATTTCCATTATTTCACTGAATCCTTCGTTAGCAAATGATGATGATGATGATGATTATATTTATTTTCGTTACCTTCTAGGTTTTTACCAACACTTTTAAACACTTCAATATTTTATTCTTTAACTTGATGAGGTCGGAGTTTCATATCGACTACTCTGAGAAGATACACCAAAACAAACTCAGAGGTCACTGTCTCTTTTTAAGTCCAGACATTGTCTTCGTCTTTTGAGGAAAGAATCACACAGATTTGAGTGGACGTGGCCAGTCAGTACATGCATAAGTCTGTAATCGTGTAGCTGAACTCATCAGTAGTCATCAGTCATCAATTCATCATACACGTATGAATATCAGATTATGTTTTTACCTACTGGCGCTTCCTCTCAGTGTCGCGAGGCCACATCCGTTTTCAAATATTGTGGTAAAATTATAATGTTAATAACATTGCAATTCCATTTAGAGGCCTGAACTTCTGGTGTTATTGCGATCGAGGGCGATGCGTCCATTTATGTTAAAAACGTTATTTTACACATTATTTGGACCACTTTGTTTCGTTGCTCGAAAGTTTTTCCTTGTATGGCTATAGATGCTTCCGATAAAGTAAAATCAACCAACTAAATATACGATATGATTTTGGCTTCATATTAGGACTTGTATCTCAAACACTTTATCACCGGAGGGAACCGGCCTCGTTTCTTTTTGTGCGTTTTCGTAGTTTAAAATGAGGTTAATTAAGACGTTGACAACAGCTAAAGCGCAGTCACTTTCAGACTGCATACAAAAGAAAGAGAAGCGCGATGACACAACGCAACGCTTGTAATTTATTGCAAAATAAAAAACAACCAAGTTCTGCATACAAATAAGACGTTTTAAATACCAACCGTACGTTGATACTTATTCGGGATTGGAACTCAAAGTAAAGGGTTAAGTATAGTTTAACGTTAATTTGTATCAAGATTTTTTTTCTAAACGTGTTTTTGGTAACAACAAAGTTCTGAGAAATATGTTCCAGAATAACATATTTTTTTTCCGCTGCCACAAACTAAGAATTGGCAATTTTTTTTTAAGACAAGACCTGAGATCATTTGCCTCTTGTCAGCGCCTCAATGAATCGTCATAAATCCGCGAAGGGTTAAGCAGTGGTGGCCATAATGAATAGGTACCCGCTGCCTGTGTGTGTTGAGCTTTAGATAAGGGTCTATACTACCTCAGCGCCACCTCACTCTTTATCTCGCTAGCAGAAGTACCTGGCGGTCACGCGAGCTGAGATATAGTTTATTTCTTTTTACGGTGAAAATAATGGTAATAAAAAAATTTAAATAACATAAGACCTGCTTTATAGTTCAGTTAATATGCAAAGTTTCATTATTTAATTTGAAGTATTTTTGAATACCAGCGGTTTATTGTTCGGTTTGGAGGTAACTTTGGAATTTTTTTCAATGAATAAAATTTTATGGAATCGTGTTTTCGTCAAACATAGTACTTAAAATTAATGCTGCAGTATTTTCAACATAACGGTGGATCCTGCTAAGCCATTTGAGGTAGCATAGGCTCTTAAGAATCAAGAAACTGCACTCATCACAGCATCAATCATAATCTGAATGATTTTGAAGTATATTGCTAATCCATTGACTCGCATATCATTGATGTATTAAATTGTCGTGCGTCATGTGCTCGACAACCGAAATAGAGACATATTACGCGGGCTATAGCGGGAACGAGATAGCATTAATTATCACCCATAACAACTCGGAAACATACCACAATTCGGGTATTCCCCGTAAACCGAGAGTAATGTTGATCGATTGTGTTCTTTCCCCTAATTTATGCGGTCCACGTCGAGGAGCGCATACCATATCTTCCTTCTTAATACATCAATGACTCATATGTTCGAAAAAATGTCTGTTCCACAACGTACATAACGCAATGAATGTTCTTGAACTGTCAAAATGAAACCTATTGCTACTGATGGTGTGTTATGCAATTATCCCGCTGGTCTTCATGTACGGAAAAGCACTACTATAGGATAGGGAAAATAACTGTATCGCTAGTTATACAGGGTCAGGTTAAATCAACTAGCGAAACTTCGCAGTCGCGATGGGTTACGATATCTAAATCTAAACACGATAAAATAAACATAAAAAAGTTTTCTTTTTGTGGTCAACGACCGCTTATTATAGTGATGTTCCTTGAGATGATACATGGGTTTCGATATTATTGATGATATATCCCATCTCGTATGTGAAGTTTACACAATTTTTTTTTTATTTGAAACATCTATAGCCGCACCTAAAACCGATTGCTGGCGGGGCGACGCATGCTGCGTGGCGACGCGTCGCTACTATACTTACAGTCTATATGTAGTAGTGTCACATCTGCCAGGTGTCTCGTGACGGCTCATTTTTTTATATTACCGTGCTTATAACAAAATATAAACTTCTCCGGACAAACAGCAAAAGGGAAGGTACTTCAATAGTGTTGAAAACCCAAATAAAAAAAATCCTCATTTATTTTTTTGTTGCTGATACCCATCACGTTTGCGGAGTTCCGCTAGCTAATTTAATTTGACCCTGTATAGACCGTGTGTTTTTGTACCTATTAATTCGTTTATTTTAATTGTATTGATATTTTATTATATTCTGTTGCAGTATTGTGAAGTTTTATTTTGTGTTACGGGTTTTGCCTAAATTACATGAATTTTATTTATTTTATAGAGGTGAACCCTCGCTAGTGGAGGAATGCGATTGTTGAGCGATTCGCTTAACAGTCGCTATAAATGCTATAATTGTATTATATACAAGTACCAACAATTATAACTTTTATAGCGCCACTTTTATCTTGAGAACTCTTGTTACCAAGGCAAAATATATTTTTTTATTAAGTATTCTCAATCTGTACCTCATCGTCGCGTATTCCACAGAGCCTAAAGACGAAGGTCTTCAATCAGTGCGTCCTGCCTGTTATGACTTACGGAGCCGGAACGTGGACACACGGTACGGCTGGTCCATAAATTCAAGGTCGCTCAGCGAGCTAAGGAACAAGCTATGCTTGGAGTCTCTCTGAGGGATCGAATCCGGGATGAGGTAATCCGGCAGAGAACCAAAGTTGTCATAGCCCACAGAATAAGCAAGCTGAAGTGGCAATGGGCCGGCCATATTAGCCGGAGAACCGATGACCGTTAGGGTAGACGTGTTCTTGAGTGGAGACCGCGAATCAGCAAACGTAAGGTAGGACGCTCTCATGCTAGGTGGAGCGACGATCTTCGTAGGGTGGCTGGTGGCAGCTGGATGAGAGTTGCCGAGAATCGAGCTGAATCGCGTGAAATTGGAGAGGCCTATGTCCAGCAGTGGACTGCTATGGGCTGATGATGATGATGATAAATCTGTACCTGTAACATCTAGCCAACTAAATACACAGGTATACTTTCCAGCTTGGTGCACTTCATAAAGTCATTATAACACAGACCTATTAACCTGTATTTTAGAATCACTCTAAACTTGTTCCTGCGTTGATTGATAGGTCCTCGATCATAGCGATTCGATGATAATAACACTCATTAATTATTTTGACTAACATTAAGTAACGATGTCGAGTTACAACAAAAAAAAAACCCGCCCAAGTGCGTGTTGGACCACGCACAATGAAGGGTTCCGTAGTTGGGATGAATTTATCCCAAAAACAAACTTAACATTGTAGTTGAAAAACATGTTCTCCCATACATAGATATACGCCACGGTCAATTTTCCAACTGCAAATGTAAGTTTGTAATCGCAAAAAAAACTTTGTTTATGTGATAAAATTAAAAATGTACAATTTTCTGTCTTTTTCGGACCTTGCGAAAATTTGGCCAGAAGCCAAATTTCATGATTCTAGGTCAACGGGAGGTACCCTATAGGTTTTGATTCATTGGGGAGTATCAAAATATGTCGCATATCAGTCGCCGTATTTTTTTATTGCGTTGACTCCGTTTTTAGGGTTCCGTACCCAAAGGGTTAAACGGGAACTCTATTACTAAGGCTCCGCTGTCCGTCCGTCCGTCTGTCTGTCCGTCTGTCACCAGGATGTATCTCATGAACCGTGATAGTTAGACAGTTGAAATTTTCACTGATGATGTATTTTTGATGCCGCTATAACAACAAATTTAAGGGGGCTTCCATACAACAAACTTGATTTTTTTGCCGTTTTTATAGATAATAGTACGGAACCCTTCGTGCGCGAGTCCGAGTCGCACTTGCCCGGATTTTAAATTTTTGCCTTTTGAGGTACGGAACCCTAAAAACCCGTATAAGATTGTACACTTCGTCATAATAATTTTTATGTAAATAGACATTATTTGCGAATGTTTAAATATATCTACCTACATAAAATACTGTCTGTTTATTCAAGTTCGAAGATTTACATGTAGTCACTTCTCCAATTAGTAGTAGGTACTTATACCGAAGCATTGTTTATTTAATAATCATAGGTGGAGAGGCGTGGTTTCCTTCAAGTAGAAATTATTTACTTAGTCGCCTAGTGCCTACTTACTCTTTCACTAGATGACGAGTGAACTAATTCCATATATTATGATGCGCCACATGCCCGGGGCCTGAATATGATTGAACTATCCGTAATGTGAGTAAAAATTTCGCTATGCACGCACTGGTTTCAAGTCGGCTTGTAAAACTAGCGCAAGGGAGATCCCATTACATCGATGATACTATAATTATTGGAAGCAACAACGGCTCAGTGAGCAAGTCATTGGGTTAATGGCACGCCCGGATCGCTGCATTGCTGATCCATCCGAGCGTAACGTTAAACACCCCTATATTTGTTATCGCAACGGAATGTCTAGATTTTTTATGATTTCGGTTTACAGAAGTGCTGCATCTGATTGGTGAGCCTGACTTTCGCGACGTCAGACTACGATGGGAGTACGGCAAGCCTGATGAAGAAGACAGGCCGAAAGTGTTGGCATTTCAAGTGCATTACTGCGAATTGCAAGCATGGGGACAATATCGCTGCAGGACCAAGGTATTTATAAATTGTTCTCATAATCATTTATTTGTCAGAATATGGTACATTTTATGGTCTTAAGATTAGAACCTCTCTGTCGAATATTCCCGATAAGTAACACCTCGTCCACAACACTGTTGACGATCGGGAAAAAAAGTCCCGTTCGTTCACAGTGTTGACGAACGGGAATATTTTTCGACTATTCCCGATGAGTAATACCCCTGCCGTTAATGGGACTTTTTTTCCCGATCGTCAACAGTGGTGACGGCGAGGTGTTACTCATCGGGAATATTCGCGAATGAACTTATAATAATCATGGCACAGTAGTGTGCAATATAAGTCGTTAAAAACTATGAAATTCTACAATGGTATATGTTGGCAATGAGTTGGCACTCCGAAACGGGAGATAATGGACCGGGGTTTGCGCGCCGAGCGTGACTGCGGCGTGACTGTGACAAGGAACATGCCCGCCAGTCATTACTGTATTTACGTGTTAATATAGCACCGCTGCCAGTGTTTGTAGCCTTTCTCTTTTATTGAATCAGATTATATTTAAACATTGAGCTTAACGTTGACATCATTATTCGCACTGCTAAGCTACAATAAACATTATTGCAGGCAATCTTGCCATAAAAAGGACCGACGCTTGGCAAAGCGGTTTCTTGGTCGTAGTAAATTGTCTGGAAAGGGCTGCTTTTGATTCTCCTAGCATTATCCCTGCGAATAATTGTCCTCGTAAATTAATCATATTAATTTGGTCTTTAAGGTGATCGACACAGCAGAAGAAGAAAAATATACCAAACTCTCGCCCAGTACTACAGAACCGTCAACAACCACGAGCCAGCCGTCCGGAATAAGGCGCGGACGCATATACAGCACGCGTATCATCGGCTTGAGAATGGCTACAACATATTCCTTCGAAGTGAGGCCAGTCCGGCGAGACGCCCGAGATTTGGCTGACCCGCAATCGATTAGCTCGAAAATTATCATCGTACCTACGAAAGGATGTAAGGGATCTTTTAATTTTTTTCCTTGGTAACCACTGTTGACTACAAAGACCTGACAATCAATATTTATGAATGCCCAGGATTTCAAATAACCGCCACCCCAACCGCACACACTTTGTTTCACAATCCGAAGGACTTTAAAAAGGAAATTCCTAATTTATTGGCTTATATTTTTGAAAAATTGGTCTGCTCGACAACCGGAAGACCTCATGGCTAAGTTATAACAGCCGCACGGGTCGATCTATCAGGTTAAGCTACGCTTGCGGGGTTCGTCCGTAGATGGGTGACCATCTTTACATACCGAGACTATTCCGTGCCTCGGAAAGCACGTTAAGCCGATGGTCCCAGCTGTCATTCGTTGATCAGGACACGTTACGGGTCGTTAGAAGCCCGAAAGTCTGACAACTAGTCTTAACAAGGGGTATCGTATTACCTAGCTACTGGGTTGTGGAGGTCAGATAGGCATTCGCTCTATGTAAAATACTGGTATTCAGCTGCATCCGGTTAGACTGGAAGCCGACCCCCCCCCCCGCAATTAATGTTGTCGAACTGTCAAAATGAAAGACATTGCAACTGTTAGTTACGCGATTACCCCACTGAATGAATTAGTCACAATAGTCAAAGCGCCCATGCACTTAACTCAGATGCTAGGTTCAGGTCCTATTGCAAGGACATACCCTCATGACAAAACGCTAAACAATATTCCTTTTATAGTCTCAGCTCGCGCCACACAATGCCTGCCACACGCGAGCGAAGTTGAAGTATCTACGGGTCCGTTCTTCGGAGGTCGCATCGCTGTGGAAGCAGCCGATGGCGGCCCGGAGCGTTGTTCAATCCAGGGCAATCCGAATAGCGCCCAAGATGCGTACATCTTGCGGATACACCACGACGAGTGCGGGTCCGAAGTAAACGACACTACAGTCGCTACCTACGTCATTGTGCAAGAGAATCTACCCATTCTTACGCACAGCACAAGACGGTAAGTTACAAGAGTTTCAGAGGCAAAACATTACAAAAAAAAAACCTCTGCAAAAACACAACTGAAAAGAGAAAAACAAGCATCAAAATCAATAGATATAATGCTTGTTTGTCTCTTTTTCAGTTAGTTATGTGTTTTTGCAGTCGGGTTATTTGTTTTTTTTTAATAATTTGCTTTATTTCAAGCTTTTTAGTTTATTTTTGTATTTGGAATTGACTTATTACTAGCTTTTATTTTATACAAATATTTTTGTAATCTATTCTAAAAAACCTTCCCCACCCTTTTTTTTTATTTGCAGATGCAATTTATACAACATTAGTTTTTGTTTATACTAAACCCGAAAAGGGGTCATTGTACTCATCATTTTGAACAATTTTTTCTATGGGACCAACCTTGAAATCACGAAATAAAATCAGCTGTTCCATACATTTTGTCGATTTAAGTGAACACAAATGATATCAAGGTTGGTCCCATAGAAAAAAATGTTCAAAATGATGAGTTTAATGACCCCTTTTCGGGTTTAGTATAAACAAAAACGAATGTTGTATATTCATATATTTATTTGCATTCCATAATGTATAGGTAAAGGTATAAATATTATATAGCCTATGTCACTCCCACAATTAAGGCGAAGCTAACGACACGATCTGTTTAAATCCATCAAGCTTTTTAGGCTATAGAGCCTGCCAAAGAAATAAACATACATACTCACGAAAAATATTACTCTCATTCTGGGTCAGTCGGGTAAAAAAAGGCCGTATTTCACAACTCAGCCATAGGTGCTGTTTCTATTATATTTAATTATGTTCTATTCTTCCAGGTTTTTGGTCCTCTGTACATACAAACCCGAGACACTGACAGTCAGAGCCGGCATCAACTTGCCAAAATCCAACCCTGGGGACGTGCTGCATCAGAATAAACATTCGAGTGGATCTGTCGAACCCTACGAGAACCAGGACATGGACTACAACGAGCTACAACCTGCCAGACTCGAAGCGAGAAAAGAGGAGTCGCAGCAAAGTATGTATTGTAGTCTAAACGGTTCTTATTGATTCGGTTATGATTTATTACCGTTTTCCTTACATTTGATTTATTATTCCAGGCGCGTTCGGTGAGGTCACATTGGTTATGTTCTTAGTAGTGGCTGCGTTTGGCGGCATCGCGCTATTAATATGGAAGGTGGTACCGCAAGCTGACAGGGACAACATTTCTATCGGGACGGTCTCGTCGCTGGCGCGCAGCGGGATCTTCAGCAGACGGAATAGAGACAGATTCTCTGACAAAAGCTCTGTATATTCAATTTCGCTGTCGGAAAAAGACGAAGGAACTCCGAAAAAGCCTAATGACGGCGATAATACGTCGGAAGCGTGATTATTTTGAAGTACTATTGTGATTGATCTAATTTAATTCATAGGTGTTAAGTGCACGTTTTATCTGAACTGAAAATATCGTACGGTTGGTCAAGTTGAATTTGACTAAACTTTTATACATCGTAGGACTATGTACTGATCTGCGAATAATTTTTGAGTTGTTGACAGTTTTTCCATACAAATTCGTCAAGATGTCAATTTTATTTCACGGATAATAGATTTCTGACTGGTAAAATCAGTTCTATGTAATGTAAATAAAAATAAGGCGACCCCAGACTAGATGTGAAAACTTCGTGTGAGAAATTCGGGGCCTATTACCTACTGGTTTCCATAATTAGGTATAAAACATAAAAATTTTTATTAAATGTATTGATAAGTTTATTTCGAAGAAACTATTGGCATTTTAATTCAACGTGGCCAGTATTTGCTTCGCACTTGGGTCACTAACATCAATGCTATGATTGCCATAGATATTATTGATTATACTTTATTTAAGACTTGTGCGGAGCGGGCATACGGAATCCTATGAATTTGGAATTAATTTCGGTACATATTTACGTTCAATTACTTGTTAATGGCAGTAAAAGTATGTAGTCAAACAAAATTCCATGTTTTTCGTATGTCCGCTTGTGTTGAATTTAATTTTAAGTTAATACAAATAGAAAAATGAGTGTGAATAAAACGAATAATGTAAACCTTACGGTTTTTTATTTGAACACATCTTGTGGTTCGTCCAGTACAAATATTTGTTTTTCCATCTTCACTTCTGGGCAAAGGAACTGGTTGACAATTTCGTTAAGTTCTTCTAAAGCTATTTGTGCGTGAAGACGAACAGTAGTGTCCTCATTATTGTCTCTATAGAGGTTTTTTAGTGTTCTGTAGATAGGGAGTAGATTATCTTTTAGTTGGAGTAAGGTCTCCTTGCCTAAACCTTTTATTAAGCTTGATATGACCATGACAGCTGCTCGTCGACACTCTATTGCTTTATCAGTTTCTATTATACTCCAAATACAATACAGCACCTAAAACAAAATTGTAACAAATTGTTTAAAAGCTCTCTAATTGCCACATACATGGGTTTCAGGCTTCGTGAAGAGCAGAGAATTTTATAATGATATTGAGCAATACACTTTATACTTTGCCATAAAGTTAAAAGTTCTACGAACATCGGCGCGGCCATCAAACACCTCTTTGAGCGGGCTCGAGCGCGCATACGCGGTGTTTTTTGCACTTTATACCACTTATAATAAGGTTTTCTTTTGAATAGCTAAAACAGTTCTCTGCTCTGAGGTTGTCTTTGTTTTGCATTGGGCCTTCTAACAATTTTTTAAAAGATTTTTACCTCATAAATAATACTTCCTATTCTGTAGTGCAGCACCAATGCGATTTCAGCCAGGTTTGACAAAGCTGATGTCCTTATCAGAGGATCTCCATCATTTACTCCACAAAGCATAGTGTTCAATAGGATAGTCTTGTGGACTACTGCCATTTCACCTGTAACAATAATAATGAATTATATTTTGAAACATTGTGAATGGAATGATTTTATGAATGTCTTCCCCTAATTTCAGAGTTTTTAAAGAATAACACATATAGAATCAGATCTCCATTAGCTCACAAATAAGGTCTGCATTTAAATGTTGCCTATGAATAAGTAAACTTACGTTGAAGAGGGTGGAGGGGATGAAAACTCAGTTATGGATGGAAAGGGACTCTCACATAATTTGAAATAATGATAACTAGTATATATTTACCTAATCTCTTTGTAACTTTTACAACAACATCGCCAATCTTCATCCTCAACTCTGCATCTTTATTGCGACTCTCATTTGTTTCAATATTTGTCTGTTCCATAGTTCTCTGCTCTTGTAAGAACTCTTTACATAATATTTGCAATACATCTTCAGTACAGTGAGTGCAGAGCGATGCAAGACCATTGACAGCTGATAGATAGATATAGGAGTCTGGATCTTTTAGCTGTTCCTGCAAAAATATCGAAAATGAAATATTAAGTAGAATCTATCTAAGCCACCTATCCCACCGCAGATGAGGAAACTACTAGCTATCGACGATTTTCTCGCTCAAGAAACGTACAGTATCTTATTATGAATAGTTGATTGCTTACTGTTCTTACCGGCGCCTGTTCCTAAATCACCCCAGGCTGATAATAATTTCTTTTTTCCTAATTCTGTTAATAATTAGTGTTTAGGTTGGTTTCTCCCTTAGGGGAAAATGCCGCACCGCGCCCCGTACGACCCTGTAGAGCTCGTCCGCCAGAGAGTAGGTACCTACTCGTGTGTCGCAGCGACAAGAGCTATCAAAGACAATACTCGCTCAGCAACGCTCGCTTAGCAGGCAGAACACTCGCTCTTGGTACATATATGTATATGCATACTAGCGAGAAATCGCTCGTCGCCATCGCTCGCCAACTGGTTTTCAGTTGCTAGCTCTACACGCTTCTTATTAGTCGCCGGCTGTGGGACACGTCCCTTAACCTATCAAGAACTTAGTTTGCATTGCAAAGGAAAGAATCTTAATTAAAGCAGACGTTAATCAGTTGCATAATACACAATAAACTTTAAACATATAATATTTACCTGGAAGATGCAAAATATATAATGTTTCTTAGAAATAGTTTCAGCATCTCCAGCATCAATGAGTTTCGTTAGATCAATGATTCCATGTGCTCTAACAGGCAGCAATTCATCAAATATATCAGATATTGCCTTCTCACACGCCGTATCCTTCTTCTGAGGTGCTTCTTCAGATATCAGTGACATTGCTTCTTTACACAGTATACTGTTCAAGCTTGAATCATTTTCACCAATTTTTCTCAAAACCGGTATTAAATTTGTAAATCTTACAGCTATTTTATTTGAATTTGTCAGAATAGTGTTCAGTAATACCAGAGCAATAGTGACACATTCATCAAGCTTATCTGAATTTTGTTTCAAAATAAAATGTTCAATAAAATCAGACACAATCATGGGGTTTGTTTTTAAAGCATTCACTATTTTGGGTGATGTGGATATTTCCGAGAGTAATTGAAGAATGATTGCATACTGTTGATCAGTTTCATTAATTAAAACAGGATCATCTTCACTGAATAGTAATTCTTTATTTCTTATTTTTCGTCTTCTATCATTTAGCTCTAATAATATTTTTAAAGCTATTGAAAATATATTTGTAACAAGTGCATCATCCGTTGCACTTTTGAATAAGTCCATAAAGTATAATATCACAGCTTCATCTTTTACATAATGTTCACAACTTGCCACTGATTTGATAGCAACACCAGCATCAAACTCTTCAACAAGGATTCCTGAAGTAGATGAAACTTCTTTACCAAATAAAAATGTTTTAACCATATCAAATAATTCTTCTTTTCTTAGTTTCTCTAAACTTTTTAATATAATATCTTTCAATTTGATTTTCAATTCATCATTCTTTGTACACTTAACTCCAATGTTATAAATTAAATATAAGTTTGGTATCAAAAGTTGAATAGGCCAGTTTAACTTTGTAGAACACACACATGTATGCAAAACATTAATCTTTTGTTCAACTTCTTGAGGAGATAGTATGACAGTACCAGGCAAATTACAATTTGTGGTTAAATAATTGTAATCAAAGGACTGGAATACCTTATTGACTAAGAAAACCACAGGATCCGCCTGAGGGAATGTATCATTTAAGTTCAAAACACATGCTACCGCTGCTGCTAAGTAATGTGTGTTATTTACAGACAGTATCTCTTGCAACTGAGAACAAATGTTGGCAAGATATTCGCTTTCTGAACTGCTTCCATGTCTTGCTGCTATGATTCTGCAAATCATGTCAATTTTCTTCCATTCAAATCCTGTATCTATATCATAGCTTTCTATAAAACATCTGATCAAACTGAGTAAACCGCCTGGAGTTATTAACCTTTGGCTCAACTCCTTTGCTATGACTCTTTTAGCAAATGCTGGGGTAGATGGTTCTGCACCACTCTGTAGCACCAATAGCTCCTTCATAAGAATAGGTTGAAAACAATTATTTACAAGATGGTTATAGACACTTACATACTTTTTTCTGTCTTCACTGAGCTTATCATATATTTCTTGAGTCATAGTAAAATTATTGTATGTGCCGGGTTTTTTGAATGGTGCAAATGACAACTGTATCAATGCTGCCAAATAATCCGAGAGATGCAGAGTTAAGATTATAGTTTTAAGGGCTGATACACCGTAACTTCTTGTGATAAAATCTGTGCAGTCTACAAGCACCTCATACTTTTGTTCGTCACTTAAGGAAATTGTTGGAAGTATGGCCCCGGTGACACATCTCTTTGACAACTTTATTCCAAGCCCTGATATCAGACATGGTGAAATACCGAGAGATGTTATTAATTGGAAACTGGTTCGTATAAGTTTTTGGTTCTTCACACTGATTAGAATAGTTTCGTCGTGTTTTAGCTCATTCGCAAGTTCGTCTACAGCACTGAATATCTTTTGCAAAAATGATTTTAATATTCGAAAAGAGTCATTTGATATTAATTGATTTTCATTTATGGCGGTATCTTTGAGTATCGAAACAAATTCACTTTGTCCTTCTGAAATAGACAAGAAAAGGGAATATATAATAATTATTTAATGAAAAAAGTCAGAAACAACATCGAACTAACAACATAACAATGTGACAACAAATTACCTGTATGGGTAAGTTTTTCTATTCGGTTAAATATTGGCTGGAGCTGAGACATATTTTTACGGTACCGTGGTTTGTTACTTTTGCTAAGCAATGCAAGGACAAAATTATTTCATTTCCTTTGTAAACAATACGAAACAAATAGTGGTCAGTGAAACCATTGACCGTCATTGACTTAAAAACCTCAGTGGAGCCGATTGAGATTGACAATTTGACATTATACTATGACAGATGACATAACTTTAGACGAGTCAAAGGCTGCATTCCGAATTAAGACAATAATCGCTGTAATCGATTTTAGCGCGCGTTCCCTATTACCCTTTAGCGCTCTAAAATCGATTATGATCGATATTCGGAATGCAGTCAAAGTATCCGAAAAATCACGCAAAATAGTTGGCGACCATAAATATTGGAGCTTTTTTTTTTATGTATGGCATCTCGTAGGTGGCCTTGAGAGGCCGTGACTACTTAACCGGATTTGCCTGTGTCTGCCTTTAAGGAGCCAGGGCATAAAATATATATAACTAAACGACAG
The DNA here is from genome assembly GCA_948098905.1 of Tiliacea aurago. Lineage (NCBI taxonomy): Eukaryota > Metazoa > Arthropoda > Insecta > Lepidoptera > Noctuidae > Tiliacea > Tiliacea aurago. Next base: position 19,238,197 of record OX402581.1, on the reverse strand, counting down.
CGCACTAAGGGCACCCCCTGTGGGGTATGGACCTTGGATTAGGGCGTCGTTGGGGATCACAAATTTTTGGGGACAAGCTGGATCTAAGTTTAGATCATGATTATTATCAGGGGTTACTATTAATGCTACGGCGCATTCAGCCTCGGTCCGGGCGGCTGGCAATTTGACGTGCAAGGGACGGGGGGGACATTTTAGTCGGGAAGTTTGCGTGGTACCTCAGCGGCGAGGACGGAATGACGGTTTGTGTAATTTGAGCACTGTACTCGTGGCCCTATTGCTTTCCTGGAGGAGAGTAATGGGGTCATCTGGATCTGAGAGAGTATGCCTCGGTCGGCGAGTCTGACTAATATTGAAGCTGCAGCCTTTGAGTATTTATACTCTGCAGCCGTCAAACACGAATACGGCAAGTTGGAGTTTCACTTCTAGTCTTCTACTCTTCGATCATAACTTCACCTTCTTAAACGTAAGAGGAGACATGTAGAATACCCTCCACCTATGTCCCCAAATACTTATACATACATAAACATACACAAAACATACACCTACATATACATATACATACACAAAACATACACCTTTAAAATAATTTACATCATAAGTGCCTGTAGGTAAAGAAAACAGATAGTTCTCTTGGGAGCATCACCTTTAAATGAATTTCTCACGGTTAAGTCTTCAGGTTGCAAAAGGATAGCACATATTTTAGTCTCGACGAAATATCGGGTTTCTGTTTTTTTTCCGAGATCTTTCTGCTACAGTTTTTGTCTATTATCATCTTTTACAAATACATGGGTCAATTATCATGGGTTAACTACCCCATATTTTTACAGTCAACAGCTGCGCAACGGTACTAATTATGCGTAAAAGAAAAGAAGTCACTTGTGTACAAAAAATGTATGGCTAGAGACAGCTAGCTGCAAAATTCTTCTAGACGTTGGATAGTAGCGACATCTGAAGTGAGCAAGTGGTAGTTTTTATCCTTGAGGTAGGAAAACTCAATCCACCTTATTACAAAACAAGATTTATATTTTGACATGGCTTAAACCATGGAGCCAGTTTTTGAAATAAGAACTTAACAGTGATTGAAATACCGTTCTTTATACAAAAGTGAAAACTTAGTACGGTAAGTACTAATAAAAAGACAAATGTTGATGTCTTGTGTATTACGGAGCACTTTATCATGGAAGGGTATCAACATTTATTATTTTTACCTAACTATAATCTGGCTGCACATTATTGTAGAATAGAACAAAAAAGGGGTGGTGCATGTATCCTTGTTAAAAATGGGCTACAATGTAAAGAATTGCCAAAAGTAGCAAAGTTGTCAACTCCAGGCATATTTGAGTGCTGTGGCGTGGAACTGACTAGTTACAAAATAATAATTGTGTGTTTATATAGAATCCCAAACTCAAATAATTTAAATTATTGCTTGGACAGACTTGAATTGCTCTTGCAGGAAATTTTACGTACTTGCTGTAAGAAAATTGTTATCTGCGGAGATTTTAACATTGATATACTCAAGCAAAATAGAGCAACTAATGACTTTGAATGTCTTTTAATGAGTTACAATATGAAACTTGCTTTGAAACAACCAACCCGCATGGCCAGTTTATCGTGCATTGACAACTTTGCACATAACTTTAACGCATGTAGGACTGAAGTACTAGAATGGGCATTATCGGATCATACAGCACAGCTGCTTCAGTGTCCAGTACAAAAAATATGCTGCATTAAGTATTGGTACGCAACTAGAAGGGACTATAGTGCGGAAAATATAGTAAAATTTAAAAACCATCTAATGAATCTTACCTTTTCAGAACTTTACGACACGGATGATCCAAACGTAGCTTATAATCATTTCATTGAGATTTTCAAGTTATTATACGATTTGTGTTTTTCCATTAAAAGTGGTTAAAATAAATACAATAAGAAGAACTAAGTGGCTGTCAAAAGGGATCAAATTATGCAGTAAAAAGAAAAGAAAACTTCTGTGGCAGTTTAGATTTAATCGTAGTAATATTAATAAAACCATGTTATATAATTATTCTAAAATATACAAAAAAATTATCCACTTAACACAAAAAGCACAAAACATTTACAATATAAGAATATCTAAAAACAAATCGAAAACTGCGTGGCAAATTATCAATCGTGCAAAATATAATGTACAGACGCCAGCAGGTCAAGCTACCCGAAACTGTCAAATTTCCCTAATCAACCTTGAATCTTATGCTGTAGGGATAAAGTTGAAAATCTATTAAAGAAATTTGACAGATTGTAGTAGGTTGATGTGCTGGCGTCTGTACCAAAAATCTAACATAAATAAAATTAAAATGGGTGGCTGCGTCATATCACACCACAAGACTATTGCAGAAGCATTTAATGATTTTTTTATTGATAAAATACAGCCAAAACTGGATGTTGACTGCAGACCTGGGGCGTGTCCATTGGATTTCAATAACAAGACTATGTTTATGGCCCCTAGTATACCAGACGATAAAAAGATAATAATTTCCTTAAACAATACAAGCAGTGTAGGATATGACGGTATTGCTACTTACATACTAAAACATGTTGCGGATGAGATCTGCGGTCACTTGAGTCATGTCATCAACCTCAGCATGAGTGCAGGCGTTAACCCTGATGCTCTAAAAGTTTCTATCGTCAAGCCACTATTTAAGAAAGCAGATAGGGAGTTAATGGAGAACTAACGGCCTATAGCACTAATTCCTATAATATCTAAAATATTTGAGAAATACATTTACAAGGAACTAAATTCATTTATAGAAAGACATAATAAGACATAATATTATATATAAACCACATTAATATGAAAAGTAAACATGAAATTGTTTCTCAATCCTCGGAACGTGTAGTTTCGTTTGGTGTGCCACAGGGGAGTGTTCTAGGGCCCCCTTTATTTATATTATACATTAATGATCTACCGAATGGCATCCCTCACCCTCTGACGCTATTTGCCGATGATAGCACCATAACTATACCTTGTACAAGTGTTGATACTTATGAGAGTGACATAAATGATTCTATAAATCGAATGGTAAAGTGGCTAGATACCAATAACTTAAAAATTAACCTGACAAAAACTAAAGTAATACATTTTAGTCAACGGATCAATAGTAAGAGTGATTTAAGTATACACTACGATAACCAGCCTATAGAAGAGGTAGAAACAACAAAAATTTTAGGGCTCCACATTGACAAAAAACTGAATTGGAAATCCCATATCGAAATCTTGTGCAAGAAAATCAGTAAATCTGCCTATGCCCTACACACATTGTCGTCAATAATAAGTGTGGAGGCATTACTTACAGCCTACTATGGCTTAACAGAATCTCATCTACGCTATGGTGTCATTTTCTGGGGCAATTCAACAGAAAAAGACACGGTGTTCAAAGCTCAAAAGAGATGCGTTCGATCAATATTTAAAATGAAACCGACTGATAGTTGCGTGCCTTACTTTAAAAAATGTAAAATACTTACTTTGCCATGTCTGTACATTTTAGGAGTGGCTGTTTTTGTCAAAACAAATCCACATCGATTTAAACGATTAGATGAAGTAGTCTCACGTAATAGGCGAGACAACAGCAGGATATGCTCTCATACTGCGAGAACAACCCTCATGCGCAAAAGTGTCTTCTGTATGGCTCCTATTATATTTAATAAAGTACCTAAAACTTGGAGAGAACTGCCCGTGTCACTTTTTAAAAATAAGCTTAGAATTTTTTTAGTTAGTAAAGTGTATTACAGTGTTACAGATTTTTTAAATGAGAAGGACTTTTCTCTTCCGACTTCTAATTTACATAGATATCAATTGGCTTTTGTACGATTCCATTTACTGCATTAATGAATATTTTGTACATAATTTAATTTATTTTGACTATATTATTATACGTAAACTTTAATATCCTGACATCAATTATTATCTATTTGTAATGAAATTTAGAATCATATAATATGTAAAAAGCAATTAAATGTTTTTTTTTTTTTTTATACCTACAAAATTTGTACGCCGTTTATTGGCAAAACATGGACGTACACAACATCTATGAATTAAATACCTTGCATGTCTGATTAAGGTAGTTTATGTATACGCATGTTTGACAAATAAAGTATCTTTATCTTTATCTAAGTTGTCAGTTTTTGTGTTTAGGAACTTTACCACAGTCGGAATAAAGTTCAAAATTCAATAATGGCTCCATGTTTTAAACCTGGGTCTGAAGATAAATCTGGTTTTGTAATAAGGAGGAATGGTTTTAGCCTCGATTCTTTACTTTCCTCGCACGACTCTAAACTGGACTTCTTCACGGGAAAGTGAAGCGTCATGTTTAGCCTTCGATTGTTTAGCGTTTAACGTTTTATTTTCTATAATTTGTGTTTAGCCGAATATGTGTATTAATGGTGGATTATTAACCATTAATTAAGTGTTCGTAAACATGCATTAGTGTAACCAAATGAAACAAAACAGTGCAACATCATCACTTCAAGTTCTCTCAAGAAGTCAGCGTGAGGTCTCAGTAAAGTGCCACATCTTTACTGAAACTCAAGGGGGTGGATGGTTGGGGATATCATCTATCATACATTGTATATCATTCATTTCATCATTTTATCTAACAAAGTTTGTAACTAAATAAAGACTTACTAAAAAGTTCCAGCAACCAGACCATTAAAATACGATTTAAAAAAAAAAACTTCAAACTAAACAGTCAATTTTGACAGTGTCAAATGTGCCAATGCCAAACAAAAGGATTAGCAAGCAAAAAGTGATTAATTATTTCACCGTACCGAAATAAAGCGCATTATTTGCAAAGAACATTGATTTTAGTGGTTTAGTTATTAATATTAATTAAATAACTCCATCAATATGTTGATTAAAGTGAAGGTAAGACAAATTACAGACGTTATAATTGGTTGAAGGTATTCTTATTTACATTTCATAACCTCGTTTCTTTCTCAGACGCTTACGGGAAAGGAGATTGAGATAGACATAGAACCTACAGATAAAGTAGAAAGGATCAAAGAGAGAGTGGAAGAAAAAGAAGGCATTCCACCACAGCAACAACGTCTTATATTTTCCGGAAAACAAATGTAAGTATTCTTGTAATCTTGTTTCTTTGTTACCCATTTGGGCATTACATCGTTTCGTCAGTTAAGGTCTGAAATTACAATACTCCTTTCACTCGGCGTATAGTTACTTAGTTCTGATCCCAGTTATCAGTGTTTATAGAATATCATCATGTTTTCTTGTCTACTGTAATCGTAGCAGCCAAGAAAACAAGTGGGATGCGCGAGACTACGTTAATGATTTATGTTTGCTATATACCTACCACTTATTTTAAAATCAGATTTACTTATAGTTCAAAGTCAAAGTCAAATGATTTATTTCAAATAGGCACATGGGATGCACTTTTAAATGTCACAATATAAAAAAATAAAAATAGAATGAATTGATTCTAGTTGCCCCTTCCAAAAGGTAGTTTCGTATGGAGAAGAATGGCCAAGAACCTGCATTGTTACTCTTTTAAAAATGTTTTACAATATTTTGTTTAAGTACATTAAATAAATTATTATAAAGTGAAGACGATGCACCTAGAATAAAATTACTTTACCACAATAGGTAAAAAGAATTCATGACTATGTCGTTTATAGCAGAAGCAACAATATTACTTTCTGGAGTCATTCTGAATAAAGTCAGCTTCATTTAGAATTACTCACCCTTTTGCGTACTCATCATACCCATAAGACCATACTCCAAGTTCACCCACTGATAGGCCTCTCTTTGTTCTTGCCAATTTCCACTTTACTGTGCCAGTCTTATCCAGGTGCTCTTGTGGCAATATTAGCAACCATGTTGACCATACAAACAATGTTTTTAATTTATTATGTATGTTTGTTTCTTTTTCCAGGAATGATGAGAAGACAGCACAAGACTACAAAGTTCAAGGAGGGTCAGTCCTCCACTTAGTGCTGGCACTGCGAGGGGGGCTCTGATCTGGCTAGTGATAGTTTCCATCTTGTATTTATATCTAATAATTTTATTTTTCATTTCTTGTATAAAGTGATTACACTGTACAACATTTCTTTCAATTGTGGTCTGCGGTTGTTCCTGTAAATGATGCCTATTTATTTATTTATTTTAACATAAAATGGCCAAGGCCAATTACATTAGATAATTAAAGACACAAACACATTAGTTAAGTACAATAACAAAGTATACAACTACTTGACAGACATATGCTCATCTCACCATGCTCCAGACATACTGACAAGACCTTCTTTCATTCATATGCGAACACATCAAAGTCAGGCTTAACATCCAACAGTTCAGGAGCATCTGTTTTACTGTGAAGGATCATACATATTATATTAATAATTTGGTAATTTTTTCTTCTAACCTCGAGAGAAATGTTCCCTAAACAGCCTAAAAGAAAATTTGAAGGGTACATAAATGGATAATATCCATTCAAACATTTATATAGTTATGTACCTAAGATAAACTTTTCGTACCTTTTCTAAGAGACACTTAAAAAAAGTACAAACAGATTATCTTAGTACTTCTTTTTGAACGGGTTCTAGACGTATGCACTGGACTCCAGTTTGCTGCGAACAAGTACTTACATTAAAACTAGATTTGATAGCACTGATGTTGCTGAAATCTTTAGCATTTCGCAGTATGAAACCTAATCGCCTAAATGAATATTTTGCTACCAATACCATGTGATCATGATCCGTCATTCCAGTGGTTCTAGTAATAGTGCTGTCAATAATTTTATAAGTAAAGGATAAAGGGTTTAAAACTTATGACGAAGCATTTGGAAGAATTAAATTCCATTTTGTTCTTAATACTCCACTCCAATATCGCCTCAATATCATTCTGCAAAACATACAATCGGCTTCAGAATGAATTTTGGAAAAGAGTTCTAAATCACCTGCATACAATAGACTTCTGGCGTGATGAATAACTGAAGATCGTGGATCATTACCAAGAAAAGTTGCGGTCCCAGTATTGATCCTTGATTGACGCCGCAACGCGTGTAATAAGGCTGGGATTCATAAAGGCGCAGTCTGATAAACTGCGGACGATAGTGGAGGTAGTCAGCGAGGAGCCGTAAGAGACCTGGCGTAAACCCGATGGCACATAGTTTTGCAAGCAAAATACCATTACTGACCCTATCAATTGCTTTCCGGAAGTCAAAGTACAAGACATCGACCTGCACCCTAGTTGCGTAACACACTATCACAATCTGAATGATTTTGAAGTATTCTCCATTCCTTCATTATGTTCGAAAAATTTGTTTAACATCGTAAATAACGCAATGAATGATGTTGAACTGTCAAAATTAAAACCATTTCTACTGATAGTGTGTTACCCCGCTGGCCTTTAGGGTCCAAACGTTTTGATATAGATATAAGTCTATTAGGGTAAGAAGGTTAGTATCTGATCATTTTGCTCTGTCTGAAACCATGTTCGACCCTTGAAATATTCCATTGTGGTGGATATATTCCAGTTTATAAAGATAGATAAAAAAAAATTACCTACCTATAGGTAGGTAACAAGTGTTATAGACAACTTTTCAAATGGAGGAATGTTGTCAGCCCCTACCAAACTACTAAGTTAGAGTTTACCCTGTTATGAAAAGTACAGTCTGCATTGAGGATAATGGGTACATTATAAGAAATTCCTTTTAGGCCGAGTGATTTAATATTTATTTGTTGTAATAGGTACTTACTTATTACAAGTACATAAGATAATTGCATTTATAATGGACCGATTGCGGCGAAGCCAAAAAAAAAAACCGGCCAAGTGCATGTCGGACCACGCACAATGAAGGGTTCCGTAGTTGGGATGAATTTATCCCAAAAACAAACTTAACATTGTAGTTGAAATAGCACTTTAAAGCTTAATATTACGCAAACGGATCCCTTAATTCAAAAATGGTTTTGCCAAACCCAAAATATTTTTGAACGGCCTATCCAACGATACCCCACACCATGGAATAGACGAGAAAAAAAAAAAAAATCATCCCCATTTCACGTGTAAGGGAGGTACCCTAAAAAAAAATGTTTATCATAATTTTATTTTACCATTTTGTCAGCCAAATTACAGCTTTCTAGGACTAAGCGTCTCTGAGCTAAGCTGGGGACAGACGGACGGACGGACAGACAGACAGACAGACAGACAGACGGACATGGCGAAACTATAAGGGTTCCTGGTTTACTACGGAACCCTAAAAAGGAGGGTTATGTGTTTGACCTGTATGTATGTATGTCCGTCCCTATGTTCCCGTGTAACTACTAAACGGCTGAACCGATTTTGATGAATGATATTTCGTTAGATTCGTCTTTATTGCGCGAGTGTCACTGGGTATATTAAAAATTTATAAAAAAAATTAGGCGCCATCAGGTGTGTTTTCGAAAATAAAATATTTCCGAGCCTATCGAGTGGGGTATCAAAATGAAGGGTTATAAAAGGGGATTACAAAAATATTATATGTTGGATCGTCAGGATTTACTCAGTTAGATTCGGACATCATGTGGGCGGAAGTTGGGATTCGTGCAATGAAAACACACTGGATGCGATACACGGCGTTTATTGAAATCACAAAATAATAAATTTTTGGCTTCGCCGCAGTCTGGTAAAAAAATATCCCGAACTTTTGGAGTGAGTGAGTAAGAGGCCGGTATCACTTAATTATTATACGTGAATAAATAACCTAATCTACCGTCATATACTCCTAACTAAAAAGTGATAAATAAAAAACTAAATTATTAAAATAAATTCCGACTGTGTAAAAAAATTAACTTAAAATAGATGGAGACAAGATTTATTTAAACTTTGTACAATCTCATGCAGTCGGAGGCAATAAGTCGTTATTGTTAAGAAGATGCCTCCGACTGCATCCGCCTTATTACAAAACAAGATTTATATTTTGACATGGCTTAATAAACCATGGAGTCAGTTTTTGTAATAGGAACGTAACTGTGATTGAAATACCGTTCTTTATACAAATCTGAAATCTTAGTTCTGTACTAAGTTGTCAGTTTTGTATTAGGAACTTAACCTTAGACGGAATAAAGTTCGAAATTCAATAATGGCTCCATGGTTTAAACCTGGGTCTGAAGATAAACCTTGTTTTTGTAATAAGGCCGCATGACATTGTACAAAGTTTAAATAAATCTTGTCTCGCATCTTTGTTAAGTTCATTTTTTTTACACAGTCGGGTGTTTACTTTTATTTTTATATATTTCTTTTTTTTTTTGTACATTATGAAATACATTACAAAGGTCTATAAATTAAAACAAAGTCATCATTTGAGCAGGTATTTATTATTACACCTATAATAATAAATACAACAATACAATACATTGTACATTAAAGTCAAAGTATAATTTACACATATTTGCGCTGAATGAAGTTTACATAAAAATAAAACATCTTTGGTTCACCACACAAATTAACAACATCAATTTTCTATATTTTTTTTTCCTAATTTACATTAATTTTACCACAAGCCTTTCATTTCATATTTTAAAATTATTAACTAATTTGAGCATTTCACTACTCATGAAATTGCTGCAGTGTACAACTACAGACTTTACAAAGCATGCAGAGCCTAAACTGTTTCATTAGGTATTATAAACAACAAATACTCTTAATTAATTCTGGTATTGTATAGGATAATACAAAGAATAGATCAAAGATGAAATGACAAACTACCGTACTTTAGAATCGTTTTGATGGATTTTAAAAACTACAAATTTCTAATATTATCAAAATTATTAAATGACTTTGGGACGGAAACATTTCCTTTAAAACATCAATATTTTTGATCTGCAAAATATTTTATTTTCAATTTTAATTTAAGATTTAGAGCACTTATGGAATTGAATATTTTTAAATTTTTATGGGAACATTCTGGAAATATTGAGCTTTACAAAGTAGGCAATGAGCATTCGAGTTTGGCACAACATAATAAGTTACACACATAGACGGGAAATGCATGAAGAGACCACATTTATTATCTAAAGATTGTTTTCAAACATTGTCTGTAACCGCATCATTCCCAGACTCCTTGCACTGCTGTTGGCTCCAAGTCTGCTTTATGATCTGTCACGAACAACGCGGCAGTCGTGACCTTGCTTATAAGAAGTGTTTCACCATACATTTAGAGAATACCGTTGATGGTTGGCGTGTTTAGGTGCTTGTGTAACCAGTATAACATGCACTTTGTGACAATGTTGTGTTAGTATGTACCTATTATAATAAACTTCTTTTTTGAAGATTGAATTGCATCGCCCCCATTTACCACTAGACTTACATTGAATGTATTTTTTTTCGAGTTTCGAATAAAACACTCCACTGATTTTAGACAAGATGATATAGACTAATTACACAGAGCAGAGCAATATCAAAATTTGCACTAGTTAGGACTAAAAAATGTTCTTGAAAAATAACTAAAGGAGATCCGTTCTGCATTAAAGTTGATCAGCTCAAACTGCGAAAAGAAAATATTAATGTTAAAGTATGAATTAAACTTTAACCCCTTATTACAAAACGAGGTTTATCTTCAGACCCAGGTTTAAAACATGGGAGCCATCATTGAATTTCGAACTTTATTTCGACTATGGTAAAGTTCCTAAACACAAAACAAGTTAGTACCGAACTAAGTTTTCAGTTTTGTTTAAAGAACGGTATTTCAATCACTGTTACGTTCTTATTACAAAAACTGGCTCCATGGTTTAAGCCATGTCAAATATAAATCTTGTTTTGTAATAAGGCGGAATAGCTTTTAACACTAGTTATGTGTGTAGTAGGTAATCCTATCAAGAGCTCTCCAATTCGTCTACGTCGTCTTCTAAATTGATAAATGATCCTCTTACGAAATGTAGATCGTGGTCGGTCGTGAGGACTCCTATTTGGGTCGATGTTACGAACCACTGCACTTATAGTAGTATCTAATAATGGTGTGAATGGACATAAAGAATAAATGTGTAGGTACTATATGTATATATGTTTAAGGGGAAGATAAGGATCGAGTACCTTAGCAGCTTAACCATCGGAGAGTGCCGGCGTGACCCAACCGTATTTGTCATGTGTTTTGACGACCGAGCGGAATGCTTCTTCGGCGCGGCGACGCGTGAACTCGCAGGAAGGTCTCGGCGGCGCTCGCGCCACTCGGCCCTGCCCCTTCACCACAGATGCAGCGAACTGCATCACCACAGCTTCTACTGTGTACGCGGAAGCCCAGCCGCGTGGGGTTAGCAGTTCCATACAAATTGCACCACCTTAACAAACGAATAAAATATAATGAATAGACGAAAGCAATTAGGCTAGAAGAGAGAGGTTCCGAGCTCGAACCTATTAGTTGTGAAGGTATAGCTCGGAGTTTACCTTCATTGGAGTCCTATAAATGGCGAGAATCTTGACTTGGGCCTGATATATTGGTGAAGGTAGCCTGCTGCCATTAAAAGATAAGAACCCTCACCTTCCATGACGAAACCCTTCTCTATCCTGGGTTCGATAACCCGCATGAAAGGCGGTGCGAAGGGGAAGTTTTCTGGGAATATCAGATGCAGTAGTATGTTGGGAATGTGAAGCTCGCGGAGGTCGTTCGACAGTTCGCTCTCCGGGTCGATCTGGTGCAGGCGCACGTGCCATTCGAACAGGTTATCGTTTACCAATTCCACCTGGAACAAATATTGATATTAGACTTATAATTATTATTCTCCACAGCCCGACTTCACCCATTGCTGGGCTTGACACAAGCAAACAGAGCCCTATATTATTATAGGGCTCTCGTTTGCTTGTGCCAATCCCCACGTTCATCTAGGTTTTATCCCCGATGGCAACAATTTCGTCTAACCATCTAGCTTCCTAGATTTTAACTAGATCTAATATACAATGTGTCCGTATACGGTGTGGCGAAAATGAAGGGTGTGGTACAGACCATCAAACTGAACAACTTTCCCCGGGGACCAACATCGTAATGGTGAAAAAATTATCAGTCGTCCCATACATTCTGTCGAGTAGGTATTGAAGTTTTGTAAGGGACGAGTGTTTTTTTTCCCGATTACAATGTTGGTCCCCGGGAGAAAGTTGTTCAGTTTTGGTCTGTACAACACCCTTCATTTTCGCCACACCGTCTACAGACATCCTGTATATTACATTATAATTATACTACTTATTATTAGATCATGCTAGTTATTTCAACAGATCTGCAGGCTAATTGCGTAACACACTATCAGTAGGAATCGGTTTCATTTTGACAGTTCAACAAAATTCATTGCGTTATTTAAGTTGTTGAGCACACAGAATTTTCTAACTTAAGAAGAAATGGATTAGCAATATACTTCAAAATCATTCCTATTCAGATTCAAACTGTGTTACGCAATTAGGGTACAGGTCATCCTATCGTGGTAATGTCAAGCGGGGCAAAGGGTAACATTTCTTAACCACTATCATTAAGTGAATGCAGAGGCTGAGCGCTAACTTAGCTGGCTTTTCACAAGCCTTCCATAATAATATTATAACAGAAGGTAAAACCTCTTTTAATTTGTGATGGTCTAATTCTTAGTACCTACTACGTGCTAAACCGTACGTGCATGACATTTTGGAAAAGAACTGAACATACGTACCTACCTACTACACTAGTAGTTCTGCGAACAGTAGACCTTCGCAAGCACAAAGTTTTTTGCAACAATTAATATACCAGCCGATTCCACTGGTAAAAATCTAAAAGTGAGCAATTTACTGCATCTTTTGCACTTTGAGGAGCTATTCTGCTCATCATGCCGAAGATTATCATCAGATCTTCACCAAATTTCTATGAGACCAACTTAAAGTACTACCCTTTCAAATAAAAAAAACCGGCCAAGTGCGAGTACTCTCGCGCACGAAGGGTTCCGTATCATTATCTATAAAAATGGCAAAAAAACACGTTTGTTGTATGGGAGCCCCCCTTAAATATTGTTTTATTTTAATTTATATATTTATTTTTAAAGTCAATATATATCTGCATATTCTGTGAAGCTATATTTCAAGCGTCTACCTGTTGCCGTTATCAATATAGAGCAAAAACGAGCAAAATAATCACGTTTGTTGTATGGGAGCCCCCTTAAATATTTATTTTATTCTATTTTTTAGTATTTGTTGTTATAGCGGCAACAGAAATACATCATCTGTGAACATTTCAACTGTCTAGCTATCACGGTTCATGAGATACAGCCTGGGGACAGACGGCCAGACAGACAGTCAAACGGCGGAGCCTTAGTAATAGGGTTCCCGTTTTACCCTTTGGGTACGGAACCCTAAAAATACCATCGAAATCGGATCTAGTAGTCCCCTTTTTGAAGGAAACTAACAGAGGAAAGCAAATTTTGCCAGACTTGAAGCAGAGACGCTTGACTAAAACAAAACAGCACAGACGGCCCCGGTCAGTACCGTAAAACGGGGTGGATAGAAATGCAGGGGTGAATCGAGACGCAACTTTAAAATGGATTTTAACCTTGAAATAATATAGTTTGTTGCCAACAAGGACACTTAATCGTTAAGTATAGTTCAGGTAACACATTATAGTCCTTGTTGGCAACAAACTATATTATTTCAAGGTTAAAATCCATTTTAAAGTTTCGTCTCGATTCACCCCTGCATTTCTATTCACCCCGTTTTACCCGGTACCTAACTGTCGTTGGTACCTATCAATCCTACCAGGGTAAATAAGCCCAAACGAAGTTATCAACGATGGTTGATATTATTACTTATTACATATACTGCTCTTCAATGAAATAGTGAGAAGATACTAACTGCTAAAATATGGGTGATACCTACTATAGGTAGGTATATCTCTGCCCAGCCCTTCGGGGACACAAAGTGTAATGTTATGTAGGAGTAGGAGTAACTTCCCGGTAAACTAAGATATACAAGTCATACGTAAAAAATGAATCATAGCGAACTGGGCGGGCAAAAGAAAGTGACAGAGTCAATTACTTCCCCATGCAAAAAAAAGAGAGCACAATACGAGTAAAGCGCTGGAACCAAAATATTATATAACAACGTAAGAGCGCCAAACCAAATAAAAATTGTTTAAAAATAAATTAAGCTATGTATCAAAAATATGTTCAGCAAGAGTTTTCAATTACCTAATACGCACATTTTGAATGCAATTTTGCAATGATATTACTTAGGATTTTGGAATTACAGAAAAAATTATAAAAAAGTAGAGGTCTTTTCGGAATTAAATTCTATCGAGGAAATTGAATCCATTGCATTTTCCTGCAGTCAGAGTATTAATCAAATAGTCAATAAACATAATACATATATCCAAAAATTAAATCCTTACTTACATGCTGTAATAGTGAAATAAATGGTTACGAGAAAAAGTCCCCAATTTATTTTGGTATCGCCTTAATTTTCGTAATAAATGTGCGTTTGGAGTCTAAAGAATCTATGCGTGCCGTGTTACGGTAGATAATCCTTGTGTTTTATTTGATTGAAGTGAAGGCACCCAGCAAAATGTAAACGAAACGGTTGAGTAACTTAACCTTAGAGAATATAACACTTATCCATTTAACGAGGAGAAACAATTTTTTTTTTTAATGTTGTGCATAATCTTAATCAGTAAGTAACGGAGATACGACTCGCGATATCATAAAAATTAAGAGTCATAACGTCGTGCACCCCTTAAGCCGTGAAAGCCATTAAGCCGTTGGTCCCAGCTGTCATTTGTAGATTTGAAGATGATGATGAACGTCGTGCACTCCTTACGGCTTTTTTTTACAATAAATTGCATTTTAAACATAGGTACTACACATTGTGCGTGTTGCGTGATTTTTTTACACTTGATAATTGAAAAGGGGAATGTATTTTTCTGCAAAAAAATATAAGGATAAGGGCTGCTAAACATTTGTTCGGGTCGGCACATTCGATTCAGCAGTACCTACCTATTTGTTGAACAACAAAGCCGATACACATTTATTTGACTGTCATTCTGCTCGTGGATCAGCAAACTCCGTTCGGCACCCTATTGCGTAACACACCATCAATCACAATAGGTTTCAATTTGACAGCTCAACAACATTCATTGCATTATTTACTTTGTTGAGCAGACATATTTTTGGAACTTACGAAGCAATGAATAAGCAATATACTTCAAAATGATTCATATTGTGATCGATCGTGTTACGCAATTAGGATGCTGTGGGCTAATTGCGTAACACTATCAGTAGGAATCGGTTTCATTTTGACAGTTCAACAACATACATTGCGTTATTAACGTTGTTGAGCAGACACATTTTTCTAACTTATCCACTTAGAATAAACAAACATGGCCGCTAAGTGTCATCATCAAATCAAGATGGCGTCCGAGTGCCAGGTCAGATTACATAATCAACACGTGGGTGGTCCCCGAGCGCCAGATATTTGAAAACTAGGTCCGAAACAGTATTAAACGGCATTTAAAAAAAAAACACCTTAAAGTGCTGTTGGGAACTATAGTTCCCAAAAAAAATGACATCGTAAAATGACGTCTGGGAACCAGAGTTCCCAGGAACTGTAGTTCCCAAATGCATTCGAGCGGGAAGCAATGGATTAGCAATATACTTCAAAATCATTCTGATTCAAACTGTGTTACGCAATTAGCTTTTGTTACGCTTTTAACTAATAAAATATAGGTAAGTATTCGATTTTGATTTTCTGCTGTGCCGAATCATGCCGACCCGAACATGTGTGTAGCGCGCCTAATGATCTTAGTAGTAGGACACAGGACTTTATAGCACCGGGTTTCTGAGATTTAAAACTAACGTGTTTTGCAAAGATTATTCGCGGGTAGGTGTTCTCACCGTGAATACAGGATCAGGCCGGCTGTTCTGTATCCGCTGGATCTCTTTCAATTCTTTCATAAGCCTGCGTGTACGCACGGCTGCAGCGCGCTCGCGCACCTCATTGGCTCCGCCTGCCTTCTTCTTCACAAGTGTTGTGGCCGACGGACTGGCTGGCAGACTTGCAGCTGCCGATTCTGCTGGACTTACACCGTCTCTGGGAATTAAGATAATAATTTATTTTAAAAATGTAGAACAGTAGGTGGCAATGAACTATCATTAAGTATGTTTATTTCGCTTTTTGGCACAGTACGGAAAACGAAAAACAATGTTGAATAGGTATCTAATTAGTGGGCCGTCAAACGTTTTTAGTGGGTGTGTAGGTAATAAGTAGGTTCAGATTTCAATGAACTCATTCGTCAATCAGTGCAAGAGATGTGAACGCGTTCTTCGGTAAACAAGTCGTGATTGTGGTCACGCGTGATTCCGCGTGAACCTGCGTCGTTTACGTAGGTACACGCTTCAGTTTATTTATATCATTGACCTACATGCATTCCCATGTATTCTTTAGATATTAGTAGGTACCTAACCAACATAAAGGCTTCTACATACCAGCGCGACTTGTCGCGCGACGCGACACGGCACAAAGGCCCCGCGTGTCGCGGGACGAGCGGTGCCTTTGCGTCGCGTCGCGTCGCGCGACAAGTCGCCCCGGTATGAAGAAGCCTTAACTCTACACAAACAGTACCTCAATCGTTTCAAAATGCCGATGAAAATTGTCCCTGCCACGACAACACCGTACAAAGTCTAGACCACCTCCTCAGGGGTTGCCCCAGATTCGCCATGGATCGCATGCAGTATGAGGCAATCTCTGAGAGATTTGGTATCACGGCATATGACATCGGGATGCTAACGCGAAAAGAGGAAGTCTTAAGACGCTTAAACTACATATTATAATAAAAATACTGAGCCAACTCAAGAGCTTCAACGGCACATAAAAAAAAACCGGCCAAGTGCATGTCGGACCACGCACAATGAAGGGTTCCGTGGTTGGGATGAATTTATCCCAAAAACAAACTTAACATTGTAGTTGAAAAACATGCTCTCCCATACATCGATATACGTTACGGTCAATTCTCCAACTGCAAATTTAAGTTGGTCGACTATTACTCGTTAACTTGTGAAGCCTACTTAGCTGTGATAGTTTTCCTTTTAATTTCGTTATATATACTATTGCCATGAATTTTTTCACATATCCAAAACCAACCATTTAGCTGGCAGGGGGGGGACACACTTGACTCTAACAAAAACTAGCACTTTAAAGCTTAATATTACCCAAACGGATCCCTTAATTGAAAAATGGTTTTTCCAAACCCACAATATTTTTAAACGGCCTATCCAACGATACCCCACACCATGGAATAGACGAGAAAAAAAAATATCATCCCCATTTCACGTGTAAGGGAGGTACCCTAAAAAAAAATGTTTTTCATAATTTTATTTTACCATTTTTTTGGCATGATTAATATGTATACCCATGCCAAATTACAGCTTTCTAGGACTAAGCGTCTCTGAGCTAAGCTGGCGACAGACGGACGGACGGACAGACAGACAGACAGACAGACAGACAGACATGGCGAAACTATAAGGGTTCCTTGTTTACTACGGAACCCTAAAAAAACGTTCTACTTCATTTATTTATTTATTCTAGATATAGTAAACATGTATCACTTAGTTATACAGCGTGTTACGGAAAGGGTATATAAGTAGTACATATCAATTCTTTTGGTGATATCAAAGTACATGGCAACATTTTTTTTTATAATACTTACATAATTATAAACTTAAGAAACATTTAACTAATAAAAAAAAATGTTTCCAATTAAATTCTACACATCACTATACCAAGTCAGCTGATCGGTGCACGTTTTAATGCATTTGCTTGATCCCGCCGCCGCACGGTGGATCGAAAATCGGCTGTAGAAGACATAGGATCTCGATTTCTTAAATGTTATTTTTTTTGCTGGAAATGACTTCTGCTGATCATTACTGTTCTATAAAATGTCATATGAAGTAATTGTGTGCACAAATGGAAGAGTTATAATTTTTATAAGAAAAAAATGTATGGAGCTGACATGAAAAATGAGGATATCTCTGGAATCGCAAGGTTGGCCGTTATATCCTTGCACACTGTTATAGTACTATTTATTTGTGAATTTTTGACATACTTAATATCGCGGCATCACTTGCGATTTTTTTGTTAAAAATCATCAAAATTAAAAAAAAAAAAAAGTATATGATACATTTTAATGCTTAAATATGGCTATACCAAGTGTAATTTACAATATTTTTTATGCTTAGACCAAGCCGCCGCCGATAGTGCCGCCCGCGCCGCCGCGTGTCGGTGCGACGCCGTGTCGCAGAGCCGTGGCAGGTGTGTGTGTGTGCTAGGCGCTCAGACACAGATAATGGATGATGACCCTCGTAGTGCGGTGACACGTTTGCTAAGATTTAAATTTACTAACTATAGAAATAAAAAAAATAACAAAAAATTTCAAAGTATTCTTTTTGAGCTGAAATTTTGTACAGAGATTGAGATTCTGAACCAGATGCACTCTTCATCCAGTTTGTATGGATATACCCTTTCCGTAACATGCTGTATATTATAAAAACACCATCGTGAGAAACAAAAACTCCAACAAGACAGTATCCGTATCAAATCGCAGATAATGTCGAGTACGACAACATTTCTAAATACAATACGAAAATGTTTGCATGGATGAAATGTCAGAAACACGTCAAACACCTTTCTGTGTAATTTAATTAATTAATAATATAATGATCCGGTCTAAGTAACAAAAAAGTACATAAATACATTCGGAATAAGTTGTGATATCAGTAACAGTGTTATCCAAGCCTTAAACTACAGATATAAAGATAACCAGGCAAAAAACGTGGAAGTGCATATTCATTAAAAATCTATCAACTTTGAATTGCAAAAAAATAAAAGTATAACAAAAGTGACTAGCAGGCTCAGGTCACTTAAAATATTTATTTCTAAGCCAGTTTAATCTCCTGACGGCTCAGACCTGCATATAAAAATCTATCAAGATATTTTTCATTTACGCGGTCGCTAAGGCCGCCATCGGTTGTCCTAGCGACGACATGCGCCGCTAGGTCTCCTCCACTCATCCTGTGACGCACCTACGTAACGACGCATGCGTTTTGTTACCAAAACAAGCAGCCGTCATATTTTGACTTTGACTTTTTTCATGTTTTTAGTGTTACTTTATTGTGTTTTTAAATTTGTTTTAAGTAATTTTTAATTTTTGTGAATGTATTTAACTGTTGTGAATGCAGTCCGTAACCCAATCTTGTGATGGCACGTCGAACGCGACCAATACATGGACACAGTGCAACAAGCAATGATTTCAAAAGGAAGGATACGCCCATCAGAACATTTTACTTACAACTTTTTCATACAAGCAAAAAGTAGCGCCATCTGTGACAACTCACATGAACTACGTGAGTGTCACGTTGCATAGGTCGACGACGTAACCTTGTACGTACTACGACATGTACGTGCGTAAATGTTATTTTAATCACATTTTATCGGAAATAAGTTAACCACTGAGGCGTCCATACTTTGACAGAAAACGTAATAAAACAAATTAATCTCGATCAGTTTCTTATTTGAAATTGAAAACAATTTAATAATTATTATTATTAATTTATTAATTATTAAATAAAACACAAATATAAAATGACGTCCGTACAAGGTTACTTCGTTACCGTCGCGGGCGCTGCCGGCAGCGCGAGACATTGCCGCCATTGTGGATTTCGAATGTGGATTCAAATGTGTTTATTGAATAATTTTATTGGAACAAAGGCAATTTAAGGTTACTTAACGATGTTATGATATCCCATGTTCCTTTTTAACCTTTGTATTATAATTTTTGCGGCCTTTTACTACGCAACTAGGCATTTTAATGACTGAACTGTACTGATTAACTCCTCCGCGCGTGGACCGCGTTCGACTGAGTCGCATTGGCCCTTAACTGTCATTTTAGGGCCAGCGCGCTGGTGCCATTTCGTCGCGCGGTTAGCCTGGTCCTTACTATCTATGTCAATGGCAACAAGTCATTCAAATCTTTGAAAGGCCTCAACATACACACTACAAAAACACAGGAAATGTATTAGCCAAAACAGTTAACCTTTAGACATCCATCCCATTATTCCGAGTGCGCCTACTTATGTAGCGAACGATCCAACTTCTTTCCACACATATCTTAGCCAATTGAAAAATAGTATACCTATAGTTAAAAGAATCCCTCGAGGAGCTCGAATAACCGTTGCTACACATTTGTCACAATTAATCCAGAAATGTTACATAAGCAATTGTACTCAAGACTGGCAGAACCTATTTTTATTTTCATACAGCACACTACATATAATAAAAACTGATGAACCGAATTTATCCTTGACACAAAAAATTAAGAATAACTGTGCTGTAAGCTCCTCGCCTTCTCCCGCACCTCTAATCAAACATGATGCCCCTCGTAATCGCAACAAACTCATCGAAAACAAAATCTGTGTCGGAGATCTCAAAGGTGCCGCTCGCCTTTTGTTCTCCAACGACGTGCTATCACCAGATACCCCTGACACCCTTCAGGCCTTACGGACAAAACATCCTCCAGCTCCAGTAAACCCATATTTTCTCGACCCACCAACAGCAGGGCAAGCATGCCTTCAAATTCAAAACAAAGATGTTACGGATGCCATTTTATCTTTTAAACCAGGTTCGGCTGCAGGTTTGGATGGAATCTCACCCCAACATTTGAAAGACTTAACATCGCATTCTGTGGGCGATGCAGGCGAGCAACTTGTAAATTCGATCACTAAATTAATCAACTTTATGTATTCCGGTAATGTCAATCCAGAAATTGTTCCCATTCTTTTCGGCGCGAACCTCATTGCCCTCACCAAAAAGGACGGAGGGGTGAGACCAATTGCTGTTGGATCAACACTTCGACGTCTGGCCTCCAAAATTGCTGTTCGACATATTTTACCAAAATTAAATTCGGAATTTGAACCCGTACAGTTAGGTTTCGGTGTAAAAGGAGGGTGTGAGGCAGCCGTCCATGCCCTACGCTCTTTCCTAACTTACGGACTGCCTGACGTGTTGCTCAAAATAGACGTCAAAAATGCATTCAATTCGGTAAATAGGGATACCCTGCTGACGGAAATAAAACAACATATACCGGAAATATACAATTATCTTCTTCTCAGTTACGCTGACCCAACAAAATTGTTATATCGTTCTAATGAACTGTCCTCGGAAGTAGGTTGTCAACAGGGTGATCCCCTTGGGCCTGCAATTTTTAGTTTGGCTATAAATCCGATAATCAACAATTTAAATTCTAAATTCAACGTTTGGTATTTGGACGACGGAACCCTAGGAGGTGATGTGGATACTGTGTTTTCGTACCTTTTTTTAATCATAAATAAATTTAAAGCCATTGGTTTGGAGCTTAATTTTAGCAAATGCGAACTTTTTATAAATAACTGCGACTTAAATTTAAATGACGTAAAACAAAAATTTAATATTTTGGCTCCAAATATTAAAATAGTTAACAGTAATTCCCTTTACCTTTTAGGTTCTCCAATTTTTGATGAATCTATTTCTGAATATTTTAATAATTCAATTACTAAATTTCAAAATTCTGCTGACCGTCTCCTTGAAATTAGTCCATATTACGCACTTTGCATTTTAAAATTCTGTCTTTTCGTCCCAAAATTTACGTATGTGCTCCGTTGCTGCTCCTTTTGGAATCACCCAGATCTTTTGACACAAATAGACGACTTAATCAAAATTGCCTTAGAATCGGTTCTTAATATGCAGCTGAACGAGCAATCTTGGACCCAAGCTTCCCTACCCATCCGTTATGGTGGTTTAGGGATTCGCAAAATTTCCAGTGTCGCTTTACCAGCCTTTCTATCTTCTGTCCATAGTTCAGCAAATCTCATAAGTAAAATTTTAAGGGCATCACCTTCAAACTTTGAGATTGCTGGCTTGGAAGAAGCTAGAAACGTTTTCTTAATTGCATGCCCAAGTCAAAATTTTCCAGTTTCTTCAAATTCACAGAGGAGCTGGGACGACATAAACTGCAAATTGACTTACGACAATATTTTGAGCTTTAGTACAGGTTCGGCGCGTGCTAGGCTTTTGGCCGTGGGTACGCATGAGGCCGGCTACTGGCTTCACGCGTACCCTTCGTCAAATACAGGAACATTTCTTGAGCCTGACACGCTCCGAATCGTCTACGGCTTGGGGTTCCGGTCTGCGCTCCTCATAAATGTCCCTGTGGCAGTGATGTCGACAAGCTAGGACATCACGGACTGTCATGCCAAAAAAGTGCAGGCCGCTTCTCGAGACATGCCGCACTTAACGATATCATACGCCGGTCCCTTGCCACCGTCAACGTGCCAAGTCTACTTGAGCCGGCTGGTATTGCAAGAGACGATGGCAAGAGACCGGATGGTATGAGTTTGATTCCATGGAAGATGGGCCGGGTGCTGGTATGGGATGCAACCTGTTCAGACACGCTGGCCCCTTCCCATCTGCATGGAACCAGCAACAGAGCTGGTGCGGCTTGTGAAGCGGCTGAAAAAGCTAAAGCTTCCAAATACAGGGGTCTAGGCTCCGAATATGATTTTGTCCCATTCGTTGTCGAGACCCTTGGTCCGTGGGGTCCTAGCGCTATAAGGCTTTTTAACGAAATAACAAAAAGGTTAGTCGACATCACAGGAGACCGAAGAGCTGGCAGCTACCTCGGACAAAGAATTAGTCTAGCTATTCAAAGGGGGAACGCTGCCAGTATCTTCGGAACCTTGCCTAAAGGGACTCCTTTTAATAATATATTTTAGTTATTAAAAAAAAAAACTATATTTTTTTAGTTATAGATAATGTAAATAGTTAAATAATAATTAATTAATACATATTAAACCCACAACACATCCACTCTTGTTATACGAAAATCAAAGTAGCAAAATCATAAAAGCGAATCAAAAAATATCACAAAAAAAAAACAACATAACACTATCAAACTTGAGTAAGCTAATTTAATTATTATCATTTGTAACCGGTTAAATAACCTATTTTGTTAAATAGGCAAGGAGTCGAATTTTGTAATTATTATTACCATTATGTGCGTGGCCATGTTTAAAGTTAGGTACATTAATGCCATGTGTTATGCTAAATTAGAAAAAATTGGGTATTTATTTATTGATTGTATTGAAGGAACTACGAGTGACACACCAGGCATGGAAAGTTTTATTGAAAATAAATTATAATGTGGGTTGCCATTGCCACAATACGTGTGAAAGTTAGGTAGGTATACCTACTGTACACGCCTGTACCCTGCCTATAGAAACCCGGTATTTGGCAATATATTCACAGCCTTGGGTAATGAACTAATGACCGCCACGCGGTGATAAATGTCATGTAAATTGCCAACAGTTGGAATGAGTTACTTCTAGCAAATACGGAGCAGGCAGCCAGGTAACAGTCGCCAACACGTTGTTCTGTGAGTGCTATGACGTTCATAAACGCCTTGGATATCTCAACCATGGATTTCACTCAAAGAGCTGTGGCAGACAGTATTTTGAGATTTGGCGCCCTGGGCCAATAGGGTTTGCCGCCCCGTAAATTACCGAAATAGTACATTGTAAGACTTTCTTTTATTAATTTAATAAACTATTCTAATTTGCAAGTGTGTTGAAAATCTTCGTTTGATACACGTGAGCATTTGCCATTGCACTCTTGGCTCGACTCGGGATGCAGTCGTGCCTCGACTGTAATGACTTTCCAAATTGGTTCAAAGTACCCTGTTTTACGGTAGTCAAATTTAATGTCAAATTACACGATTTTTCAAAAATGCACCCCTACCGGATATGTTAGTTTAACGTACAGTTTTTTTTTATTAGTAATTTCTTAAACTACTCCTTTAAGGTGTTTTTAATATCGTGCGGATTTAATCCCGCATGCGGGATCGCCCCGCAAATGTCCTTTTCATACAAGTATTTATTGTAAGGACACGGGGTGTGAACCTGGGCAGCAGTTACGCGTGCGGGGCAATCCCGCATGCGTGATGAAATCCGCATGATATAAAAACACCCTTAGGGTGAACCCGCAGCTGTAGCCCGCGAAATTAAAATTAACTTAAGTTTTTTGCTATTTCCAGGTTAGTGTCAGGTTGTATCTTGATAAAAACATGATTCGCGACTATAAGCTAAGTATTTACAGAATTATAATCATTAGAATAATAAATACATATCTCTGAATTAGATTTGTTCCCCAATGTCATGATTTCATGAAAAAGTCATTCAATGGAACAAATCTACCTTAGATAGATGTATTAATGATTCTAATTCTGTAAATACATAAAGATCTCATATAGTCGCGGATGATATTTAGATCAACATACAACTTGTTACTGACCTGCAAATTGCAAAACACTTAAGAAATTTTTAATTTACCTAGGGTAGGTACCTATTCTTATTGGACTTTCGACCTCATTCCAGTCACTAACCACCTTTTGCATCCATTCATTGTGTAATTTTACTCAAGTCTGTCTACCCTTCTGTGTTATTGCCAAAGTTTATATTTTTAGACTGTCTTAAGCGACAGTTGGGGTCAAGTCGTAGGCAGGATCGGCGGTTGGGTCTCCAGGTGGCATTGCATAAATCGGAAGCCATTTGTTTCCACGGGCCCCGGCATGCGCCACCTTCGGGATCCAACATCATGGTAGAGGTGTCCACATCGGTATCGAGTCGATGATGAAGTACCTGGGACTCGTCCTCGATAGCCGGTGAAACTTCGGGCCGCATTTTCAGCGGTTGACTCCCCGATTGATGGGCACCGCCCATAAAAAAAACCGACCAAGTGCGAGTCCATTATCTATAAAATGGCAAAAAATCACGTTTGTTGTATGGGAGACCCCTTAAATATTTATTTTATTCTGTTTTTTAGTATTTGTTGTTATAACGGCAACAGAAATACATCATTTGTGAAAATCTCAACTGTCTAACTATCACGGTTCATGAGATACAGCCTGGTGACAGACGGACAGACTGACAAACAGACGGCGGAGCCTTAGTAATAGGGTTCTCGTTTTACCCTTTGGGTACGGAACCCTAAAAAGGACATGGAACTGTAGTACTTACCTCTATGATAATGTTGCCTTTGCCACCGTATCCCAAACCTACTGTAGGTACTACCTATACCTTCTTGGCTTTGAGGTAGACTGGTAGGGATCTCGATTCTGATATCATTACTTTACAGGTACCTATTGTCTGATAAACAACGCAGACTTGAAGCAGTTGAAGTTAATGAATTAAATATCACTTAGGCAGTTAGGGGATGTCCATTAATAACGTAAGGTGATTTTTAAATTTTGGACCCCCACCCTCTTGCTTGGTGAGATGTGGTGGTAAGATCACGTAAGATTTACCCATCATTTTTAACAGAACATGACGTCTGTGTGTATGCCCCGAAGGGTTAGGCAGAGGTACTTACACCCGCGTTTCGCCAGTTATGTTTAAGTCCCAAGTAATAGGGGCGAGCCTATTGCCATCTCCCGGGCAAAAGTGCAGACTCTAGGCTGCTACTGAGAAATTCCTGGTGGAAAAACCCAATAACACTTTTCCCGACCTGGGAATCGAACCCCGGACCTCGTGCTCAGCAGTATAGCGCTTGGGACCACTAGACCAACGAGGCAGTCTCAGATTAGTTAGATTTTTATTTTGATGAGTAGTCAGTAAAATGTATTTAAGGGGCAAGAAATCGACTGATTTGGTCAATTTTGTTAATTGTTTGTGAGAAAGGGAAAAAGAATTTAAACAAAATTATTTGTCATTTGTAAATTCGAGTTCTTTGTTTTGTAAAATACGCAACAGGTTTTCCAAAAAATGACGCGAGACTGACGTTTGATCATCTTTTTACGAAAAAATACTTTTAATTTTGAACATTAAAAATATAATCAACATTACTATATGGTCTGCTTGCATGTGGCGGAAGCATTTATTCAACTTCCATACAAAAAATAGCAGAAAAATAATTTTGATAAAAACTATTCTTTTTTTAAACCCAGTTTGTAATGTATTTTTTGTTATTATTCAGCAAACCATATCAAGAAATTTAAAAATCACACACTGGGCTTCAGCTATCCTTGAGATAAAACCAACATTTTATTTTATGATTATACATTACCTTCATTAAGTAAACCAAAGGCGAAATAAACTATATTTTCGAGAGCGTAAAAGTGATGAAACTATTGCTGTGATTGACACGAATGGTTTAGCACCACAAAAAATGTATTTCACGCTTTCTCACAACTATACTCCATTTGAAATAAGATTAGACATTTAGATGAACTTGTTTACAGTCCGTTCAACCGATTTTGACTTCTAATGCGTTGGTGGCATGACAAATGGCAGCTGTAATAAACAGTTGGTATTGTAACTACGTTTTTGCTTTTAATGCCATCCATTATGTCTACGGAATAGAAGTCAAAATCGGTTGAACGCACTGTAAACAAGTTTATCTAAATGTCTAATCTTATTTCAAATGGAGTTTAGATAAGAAATTTGCGAAAAAGGGTTTTTTTCGTGCACGGAGCCTTAATATTTTCATGTATTTTGTTTCATACCACTTTGAAATACCTACGACCTTAGCCACGCACAAGCACATAAAGGTATAGCGCTTATTATAATAAGTACCTTTATGTATATCTAAGTACCAAAGTAATAACAACAAAGAGCTACGGGAATCATGCAAATTCAATTCATTGAATGCCCTAGATAGTTAGTATGCGAGCCAGTACCTAAGAGTAAGGTATTCTCGCTGCGAATACGTTGTGTGCAGAATGCCGTCTGCTTGCAATTCTCATAAAGAACGCTGTCAATGCCTCAAGTAATCACAAGTTCACAACACTACCTAGTACCTATGCAGGGCTTGAAACCGGTTAATTTTTATTTCCGAAGATACAAATTATTTTTGATACAATTGATATTAGCTTCAAAGATTGATCGATTGATTTTTTTTTCATTGATTTTGTAACAAAATATTAAATAATTAACGAAATATGTTTGAAAACCTTTAAGGCTTCTACATACCGGGGCGACTTATCGCGCGACGCGACACGACACAAAGGCACCGCTCATCCCGCGACACGCGGGGCCTTTGTGCCGTGTCGCGTCGCACGACAAGTCGCGCTGGTATGTAGAAGCCTTTATAATAACGGTTAAGGTACCGGTTCCGGTACCTTAACCGTTATTATAAAGGTTTAGTATGAAACCACGTGGTTTCATACTAAACCTTTATAATAACGGTATGTAAATAAACCTTCATTTGTTCATTTCAATAATACTGACATCAAAAGAAGACTGACACATTTATAATTTATTCCATGCACTATTTAGACATAACGTCCTCATACCAGGAAAACGCTGAAATGAAGAAGATTTATTATTTACACGGACTCATTTTAAGATAATCCTATTTTTTGTACGAAGCGGCAGAATTATTTTGCGCTACTTGCGGTTTTTATTAATGAGTTCTTTTAACTTACTCATTAATCATTAGTGGGACGCTATTAGTTTCAACTTGCAACCTACATAAAAACTTGCCAAAAAGGTTACCTACTTAGTCAAGAAATGTCTTAGTTAATCATGTTTTTGTGGAAGTAGCTAATTGAAAAACAGCAAAACAGTGAATGGTTAAAACGAAACTGGGGCGACCGCATACCTACCATTAGGTACTGGTTTTGATTAATCACCGGGGTTTAGTACTTATACTTCAACGGTTAAGGCGACGATAACAGACTTTTAATGATTTTATACTGAAGATCACGTCTAAACGAGTAGTGTTAATGATTTGAAAACAAAAAAAGTTAAATTAGAGCATTTTCTTAATACCTGCCTTAATATGAAAATATTTTAGATTATGTTTATATTACATAGTGAAATTAATTTGTAAAATTATGTCTAACGCAGATAAAAAACTGAGAATGGCGCAAAATCTACCAAGCGTATTTTTCAGAAACCTAAAAATACCTTTTGTTTTGTGTATAATAAATTAATAATGCGTCAAATTGGGGACAGCGCTCCGTGATGGGCGAGTCCTTTATCCTATTACTGGCTGAACTGCGTCTTAAGACTGAAATATATGCCAGTGACCTTGAGTGGTTAGCTTGCGTGTTCTATACTGAGCTCACGCAACGCGTCGTACGTTCAGCCAGTAATAGGACTCGCCGATCAAGTAGCGCTGTCCCCAATTTGACGCATTATTAATTTATTATACACAAAACAAAAGGTATTTTAATAAAACGCGTATACTAAAAGTTCAATAATTAAATTATCTTTAAATTGGTGAAGGTTTCAGAAAAAAACGCTTGGTAGATTTTGCGCCATTCTCAGTTTTTTATCCGCGTTAGACATAACTTTACAAATTCATTTCACTATGTAATATAAACATAATCTAAAGTATTCACGTATTAAGTTATTGAGGAAATGCTCTAATTTATAATATATTGTTTTTAAATCATTAACACTACTCGTTTAGACGTGATCTTCAGTATAAAATCATTAAGAGTCGGTTATCGTCGCCTTAAGGAAATTATTTAAGTATTATGTAGAGATCGTCCAGTTTAAAACTGCACGCCCCTCCATTACTTGTTGCATACTCGTACACATCTGAAATGTTTCTTTATAAATTTTTGTGGAGGGGCGTGCAGTTTTAACCTGGACGATCTCTACAATACACAATTATTGAAACCAGTCTTGCCAAGGCGTATCGTGTTACCCAGCAACTGGGTTGTGGAGAACAGATAGGCAGTCGCTCCATGTAATATACTGGTTTTTAGCTGCATCTGGTAAGACTGGAAGCCGACCCTAACATAGTTGGGATATGGCTAGTCAGATGATGACACATTTATTGCACCAATAAAATTTATTCAAATAATGCCTTGTGGTTTTGGATTGACTCCAATGATGCGCCTCGGACAGGTCAATGTAATGCGCCTCAGACAGGTCAATGACTTCCAGGAGATTTATTCAAAGTATATACATTAGTTTATAGGCACCTACGGCACAGATTACGTAAACAACTTCCAGCCCAGCGATAAGCTGCACTTTCGATCTAAAAATAGTTTCTGCATAACTTATTAGCTCCTACATTAATATAGTGTTATTGAAACAATAAAAGATCGGCACCCTAATTGCTTAACTTTTAACCCCATCTGAATGATTTTGAAGGATATTTTTAATTTATTGATTCATGTACCACTATCCTATCACCATGCCATTTTAATGGCACCTGCGAATAATATCGATAGGTGCCGTATGTGGAATAACTCAGATGCCATTTGCTCAGGTGCCGTTTAAACGGGTGCCCAAGGTGGAATACGTCCATCTCCTATAAACATAACACACATTCCAGCGCATTTTTTTTTTTTTTTAATAAGTACTGCGTCTCCATTTCTTTCTTTGTATAAGTTTATTTATCTTAAACAGGCGCAATAACTTAATAGCAATTATACAATATGCCTCAGAATTAACGCACAACATCTAAAGGGTTCATTGTACTCATCATTGTGAACAAATTTTATTATGGGACCAAACCTGAAATCGCGAAAAAAAAAATCGGCTGTTCCCTACATTTATGTTCGAATAACTCGTCAAAATGTAGGGAACAGCTGATTTATTTCGCGATTCAGGTTTGGTGCCATAGTAAAAGTTGTTCATAATGATGACTACATCTACAGTGACCCTTTAAGATGTTGTGCGTTAATTCTGGGACATGTTGTATAACCTGGGGAAGGGCGGAGCATCCTAACACAAGCAAACTATTTGCTAAAAAGGATTCTCCCCATGTACGAGTAAATAGAATAAGTTAAGTTGATGCAATAAACATGTTTTTTTACGAAACAAAATTGTTGTTGAACTGTCAAAATGAAAGCCATAGCATTTACTGTCTGTTACGCAATTACCCCGCAGGACTTTATTTATTACACTGGATAACTACTTACATACCCAGTTATTTATAATATACATAACTGGATATGTAAGTAATTACTTATTATTTATAAAATAATTATTACTATAAGACGCTGACAACAGGTAAACCGCTGTCACTGTCAGACTGTATACAAAAGAAAGAGAAACGAGATGACACAACGCTTGTAATTTATTGCAAAATATGAAGCAAAATTTATTTACTCAAAAATGAGTTGAGTAAACAAAAATAAAAAACAACCAAGTTCTGCATACAAATAAGACGTTCTTGTTATTAATTAAATACCAACAGTACCTACATTGATATTTAATACAGATATTTTGGATTGAAACTCAAAGTAAAGAGTTTTGTATCGAGATTTTTTTCTTTTATCATTTGCCTCTTGTCAGCGCCTTAATACATCACCGTCATCGAGCAATGATCATTTAGGTATGTAGGTACTTTGAGGATTTGCTAGTATGTTCTCTCGTTGTAATGTATTAGGTATCATGTTGTCACAAGCTTTACTTATACAAGTACCTATAACTTAAAAAAAAACTAAGCAAAATAGGTAATGAACACACAATGTACTCGTAAAATAATTTTCATACTGAAAACCAAGTTTAATTGTAAAGCCCAAATATGGGAGATAAAAATATTGAAAGAGCCTGTACTGAACTACGGTTCTAACTTCTAAATGTTAACGATAACATAAATAAGTAGGAATATCGACCTTGCACGACTAACATTTATTAACAATTCATATAAAATCCATAGACTAGATAGTCAACATAATCCATAATGACATAAACGGCTCAGAGAAATTCTAACTATTATAAAAGCGAAAGTGAGTTTGTTTGTTTGTTACGCTTTCACGGCTGAACGGATTGGGATGACATTTGGCGCATGGGTACACCATGACCTGGCTTAGGATATAGGATACTTCTTATCTCGATATTCCCGCAGGATTGAGACTTGTGAAACCGCAAGGCGCAGCATGTTTTCTATAAACTGGCCGTATTTTTTTTAGATTTGAAAGTGAAGTTGTGGACGGGCATGCTTGTCTGGTTCAACCGGAGTCTGTGCTAGTTAGTTGATACCGCTACTGAGAATAACTAATGTTTTCATCCTAGACCTACCGACTAGTACCTGTTTAGCAGTTTCCTTGGAAATAAAATACTTGTCGCAGACTTGGAAAAGGCGTTTGACCTGGCGCCGAGGTACACTACACAGTAAAATATGGCGGAACTTTAGAAAAAAAGAGCAAGAGAACAACATCAATGAATTATCAAAAAATGCCAGGTTCGCACACATACGGAATTAGGTACCTACAGCTGGGGAGTTCACCAAGGAACTATTTTAGGGCCTTCTTGAATCTAGAAGGTCTTTATCAAGCATCTTGATTTTTGTTTGTGTTGAGTGCACTGACCGAAGGCGAAGACCGAGCGTGCAGGGCATGATCCAGAATATATATCCGAACAGTTTTTTTAAAGAACTCTCTTAACAAGAGAATAGCTAAAGTTGATAATTATGTATTTGAATTGTTAACGTTGCCGCCGCGCCGATGAACTCACCAGTGACCCCTGCGGGATCGTTTCAAATACATGGATACCGCTCTCTGTCGATCCAAAGCAGAAAATTTAGCAGCTACTGTGCAAGAACTCTTTACATAATGTATTGTTAAGACACCATCAGACTGAAGAGAGAGATTGTTCACTCCAGATACGACCATGCCAGATGAATGGCAGGGCCATTCCGTTAAAGACGCAGAATAAAGGATGGTTACACTATTTGCAGTCGCACCAGATATGATTAAGTCCACAGCGAGTAAGTAGTTTCGAGTTCTAACTTATAGAGAAAAGGAGTGTGATACGAGTACCAGCTAGAAAATTTAAAAACGAGTGATGTGATTCGAGGACCAGGAGGAGTAAGAGCCATACCTCACCATAGCCTCAGCCATAGCTACTTTGTATGTGTGTATTTTAATTATGTTTATATTTGTTGAAATGTGCGTTTTGTTTGTGCAGAATAAACAATTTTTCTTTCTTTTCTTTTTTTTTCTTTCTCACCGGGATGCCATGGCGGCGCAGCCAGGTCGAGTCGCCAACAAAATGTATGGTTGGCTGCTGTATGGCTCTAAGATGCACTGGCATAAAATACCAGCGCCATTTACCACATTTTATGCGTTACTATACTTACCCTTATATTGCTTGGTACATTACATTGAGAACCTCTTTAATGTCGATGCCCATATAAAATACCTACGTACTAACAGGATGCTATGAGTCAATTTGATCGTCATCAGTAACATGTTATTGCCCATTTCCGCAGTAATTTAAATGTTATTTAATTCACCATTAATAATCATACGTAATTAGCGGAGACCATTAAGTATATAAGTAAGAAAGACTATTTCACTAGGTGTTATGCATTAACTAAATACATTTTATGCTGATATTGGAGCGATTAATCTAGTATTTGGTAGAGAACAATTTTTTAGAGCAACTCATGACAGTTAAACACCGTGAGTGACAGAGTTAATTAATCTAATGACCGGTACCGAGTAAGTATCGGCCGATCGATTAAATCCATAACAATGCTCATGTCAAGTAAAGTCTACACGACTGTGTTTACTTATACATATGTCATTCAAATGATTGATTACAGCTAAAAATAAAGTCCATAAGTAATGATAATTTAACAAAATATTCAAAGGTTCGCGGTTAGTCGTTTGATTAAAGGCTTCTACATACCGGCGCGACTAGTCGCGCGACGCGACACGACACAAAGGCACCGCTCGTCCTGCGACACGCGGGGCCTTTGTGCCGTGTCGCGCCGGTATGTAGAAGCCTTAACTGTGTATGTTCATAATTATGTTGACCTATTAAGAGCGTTTACGACGTACGGCATTTCATACAAACTTTCAAGCCCTTGTTTTTCGAAATAACTGAACCGATTTTAATGAAACTTCATACGCATGAGCAGGACACAAAGGTCTAAAAAGTTAGTCGAAATGTCTTATTTAAAAACAGATAACTGAAAATCTCTGTTTCCATGGCAAATTTAAAATCGGTCTAATTTGGGTGTAACACTATTTTTCGAAAATGTTCTCAACTAACTTTTTAGACCTTTGTATCCTGCTTATGCGTATGAAGTTTCATTAAAATCGGTTCAGTCATTTCGGAAAACAAGGACTTGAAAGTTTGTATGAAATGCCGTACGTCGTCAAACGCTCTTAATAAAATATCAAGCTCTATCTAATCAGATGACATGCACCTAATGGATCGCTAATGTTTTGTTTATTCTTCCATCACTGTTTATTTTGGTGTGTCATATTTAACAATGGTTGGATAAACAAACGGTGCGTTGCAGTTGCGTGTGGCCTTTTTGCTTGAGACTCCTTTGTTGCGATATTCCGCATTGATACGTCAGTCATTGTAGCTGTAGCGTCAATAACTGGTACAATATATCGCGGTGCCCGTGAGCTTCTGTATGTCAACAATGCCTTTGTTTGTCAGCCACTGGACACGGAATATGACGTAGAATCTGATCCGCAATAATATTTCCAAGTGGTGGCCAACTAATTAGCTATTGTTACTTGAATGAAAGTAAAAGTAAGATATGCGCGTTTGATGCTTTACTTTCAATGCTTGACAGATTGTGTTATCGTTGAGTTTGATGAGTATTCTGTCGTTCTTGATACGTTACTCATCCCTGACCTTATCTAACATATATTTAAAAGTAGAAACCGAATCAATGTTATGATGGACAATATTATCGACCTTCCCTCTACAGACCTTTCAAATATTTATTGAACAAGTGCAGCTTGCCAAGTCTATGCGGCATTGACATGTGTTATAATTATTTGTTTTAACATTTGGTCGTCACTCAAGCGTGTAGTAGGTACCCAGTTAGTTAGTATTGACCTTAAATGAATGTGTTAGTAACGCTTGCGTGTTTAAAATAAATGCCTTGATCTTAAAACACTGTATAATTTATAGGAAACCTTATAACGGTTTTTTCTGGACTATGATTGTACTTATATGTCTATTTAGATGATTTGTAGCATACTTAGCTGTAGCAGGCTTTGCAATATTTACGGAATTATCTAGCTAGTCCCAAGTAACAAAATTTGGTACTATAAAAGTCCTGAGAACGTTTTAGAACGTGCTAGTTAGTGTTCAAGATTAGTACTATAATGGTGTTGTAAACGTTTACAAAACCCCGAAAAGGCCCTAGTTTTATCACTGATTTATTATAAAAACATTACATAAAGGCTCTTACGGTGATAAATCAGCTCTATAGTTGAAATGTAAAAGTGTCGAGAAACGCTTTTTAGTACTAAAATAGTGCTGTCTGCAACTTTTATATCACAAATTTGCACTATTAAAGTAACCAAAACACGTTTATAGTGCTATATTACACCGTAAACGATTCCAGTGATCTTTATTATCACACTTGTATACTAAACACATAATATATTATACAGAGAGTCGTGAGTGTTCCCCAAGAAAATAAAATAAATCGGTAAGTTATTCTTTATGTCATTTGCCATGTTTGCTTAGCGTAATATGTAATAAGGACATACTAAAAAATGTAACTCTGCCATAAATTGCACTTGCGAAAATAATTGTATCGATAAAATCATTATGCTGATTTAAAATTTGACGATGCGCCCTCATATTTTTTATGTTTTAATAAAATTTTAATTAATAAAATAAGGACTTGTCCCGACTATGGCTGCTATAGTACATATTGGCTCCAGCCGTGCTGCTAATGTGTTATCAAGGCAGAAAACAGCAGCCATCTTATTTTCACCACAAGCGAATTAGGGTTCGTTGTCCAAATGTAAAATAGTGTATTCAAAATACATTTATTTGTATGGAGTTACATTAAATGCACACGGACATAATTTGGAATATATATATGTACCTAGAAAACTTAAGTAGGTATAACTTTTTTAACTGTTAAAAAATATTATTTTGTGTACACAAAATACAATCAATAATATAATATAATACTAAACACATAAAATTAAACTTTGCACTCATAGTCATTGCGAAGGATTTTATAATTGCCGGCTAGCTTATCATTTAACTGTAGTTAAATGAAATATATTGGCAAATAAAAATAACTTTTTATATTAACCTACACATGATTAATACTAAAACAAAAACACAACAAATCATAACACAATAATTCAAAATTGCATCGACAAAGTTGTTGTTGTATTTTTGTGTTTTTTTTAACAATAAACGGAAACAGGACTACATGTCGGTTACTTATGTTTTATACCCCAGGGGCAGACGAACAGTTGTGTCGATGAATCGTTCGCTGGTTCTATCGATGAAAAAATGAAAAGTGAATCGTTCTATCGACGAATCGTTCGTCATTGAAACGTTCTATCGGTGAAAAAATTAATAGTGAATCGTTCTGTCGGCGAACCGTTAAACGGCAAAACGATTGTCGGAGAAATGTTTCAGAATCAAAATATTTTGTGCAGAACCATGTGCTATATTTTCTGGACCCGCTTGACCAGTATTTACATTTTGGGCATGAGCCTTTTGTATTGATTGTGTATATCGACTTTTCACCTTTTTTTATAACTGCCACTCACTTTATACCGACGCAAAGATTTCAAATCCATTATTAAACCTTTAGCTACTTAAAGTTTTAAGCAGATCTGTCGACAGTGTGCCACCATTTATAAAATACTAGTGATATAATTGACACTGAAAATCTAGTATAGAGCTAATTAGCCCTTTAATTATTGATTTTAGTACATTTACATTACGGTTTAGTTTCGTAGCAGTAACAAAAACTCACCAATAGAGCTATTTAGAATTTAAATTATTTAGCAACTGCACCAGGAGTCGCTATGGTGCTATTTAGTACTATAGAAGAGTGTTCATTACTTTTACATATCTACCCCATAGCGATGTTGAAGGAGCTCTTAAGAAGCTTACAGGTTACGTAATGGTTTTGCAAGGTACTTTTATATTGCAGATTGATCCTGTAATAGTATTTTCGATACTGCTACAATACTAGCACTGTAAAAGTTATTTTGACGTATTATTAGTGCAAAATAGATACATACAAGTGTCAGTAAGATCATCTATAGTACTAAATAGTACCATCATGGCTTTTTTCATATCTATTACAGTGCAACACTTTAAAGATTCTTTTGTATGGTCCTGTAAGCGTTTTAAGAGCTAACTTATAGAACTTAAATGCTCTTTAATCTTATAGAATCTAAACGCTCTGTTAAAAACCTTTATAGTACAAGCAGTCACAATGGTTACCATTATAGGGTTACTATATCACTGTTTGGTGATAAAATGCCTTGGTTATAGAAGCTTTTGCTACTTGGGGTGTAATGAAAGTAGGTCAATGCATCGTAGGTACCTAAAATAATTTTTGTTTAAAGCTTATTTGACCTGAATCTGTTTATCAGCATAAAAGTTATTCAAAGGCCGGCTGTATGATTGGGGGCATAATTTTGTGTGTAAACTTGTAAAGTAGATAAAACGAATTGAGTTTAAACATTTCGACACGAGCAACATGAAATTATTATGATGATGCCTATTACAGATTTAGGTAATGAATGATATATTTGATATATGAATGACATATATAGATACACACAAAAGCTCCCACTTCAGAGAGAAGATGTTTGTTTGCTTAGAAATTAACAAGCATTGGGTGATAAAACTGATAGAATTCTCCTCTATCGGAGCGTCGTTATAGATAGCTGAACACGTAACCTCGTCGTGCCCTGTAAACTCCCGCAGGGCAAGGTTATGGTCAGGAAGGTTCATAGATAGAGGCAGATAACTGCCCATAACTGCATAATATATTATATCCATTCTATAATTCTAAATATTTGAATAATAGAATGGATTTGTGGGGTTCATGTTTGTGGAAACGTACTTAGAGCAACTCTACCTACCTAATCATCATCAAGTATACGAAACGATGGAATTATTAACTTATTAAACAACTAACAAGCGAAATCGATGTATATACGATCATTATACTTATCTACCCACAGTCTAGCGCTAAAATCACTTTAATGTAATTAACGTGTATATTGTAATTAACGTTGTTTACAAATTGTTAAGCTTGTTTGAGTTGAGCCTATGATTATGCAAATGGAGAAGAATACGATGTTTTCCTGAATGCATAACCGTGCGTATGTGCTTCATGAGTATTATTTATCAATTGATTTTGTTATGAAATAACTGAACAGCTTACGAAGAAGTGATTGTGTGAATGTTCGACGTGGTAATGATCCTCTGGCGATGGCGGTGGGTAACGCGAATGAGGGACTACGTGACCAGCCGTCACTTGTGTTATCAAACATCTACCTCAGAATGATGTTACAACAGTTCGCAACATCGGTGTCGCTGACTCATTTGCACATTTAATGCTGTTTGTTTATGAAATTCTTCACTTTCGAATATTTGATTGATTTCGACCTATTGTGCTCTACAGATGCTAGTAACAATTTGAATGATGAATGATGTGTATTTAATGTACCTGTGTCGCCGCAGCAGACCTCGTCGTGCTGGTGAGCCACTCGGTCCTGCGCCATCATTGTCCAGCTTCTCGGGAGAGCGGAACAGCTTGCGGAAGGCGGCTGCCACCTTCTCCTTTGACCGGGACGTCATGTTTCACTAATTGAACTACACTTCTAATAGCTGCACTCAATTCTCCGAAACGATAATTTAACTTTCACACGATGTTTATTTTATTTCCGCACGTCTGTTGTGACGTCCACGCGGCATGTCACAAAAACGTCAAAATATTTTATTCCTATTTGGAGTCCGTGGAGATGTATGCAGGCAGTAATCGTTCAAGTGTTCGGCATGTGTTACATCACTCGAGGCGTCTCGCACGGCGAGGGTCCGTGATGTGCGGCGTCTGCTGGAACGCACGTGCGACTACGAAGCGAGAGCGTCGATGAAATCGAAACTTGGCACGGTGGAGGAGGTCGGTTATCGCACCTCGGCGGATGCGTAGCGGAGCGCGCGCATGTGTGTCACAGTGCGTCGCTGCGTGAGTCGCATGTCCGTATGCCCGCACGACCGCCGGCCGACGCTGCACACCCACAATGACCGTATGACGCCGTACCTGGGCCAGCTGCGCTGGCACAACACGAACTTTTGTAGTGCCCAAAGTTCGCTGATCCAGTGCCCCACCTTTAATTCCTCAAAAGTTCGTCATCGCTTTGTGTCGTCACTCACTGTAAAAGAAGGAAACAAGTTGAGCTTTGAATGACTCGTCAGATAAATATTTTTGTACCTTTGGCAAATTTTTATTACTCATTATTTCTTAGATTTCTCTGTTTAGTTAAAGGAAAACAAAAAAAAACATAGTTTTCGCGGATAACCCACAATATGTTAAGACCCAGATATATGCCAGTGACCTTGGGTGGTTAGCTTGCGTATTCTGTACTGAGCTCACGCAACGCATCGTGCGTTCAGCCAATAATAGGACTCGCCCATCAAGGAGCGCTGTCCCCAATTTGACGCATTATTAATTTATTATACACAAAACAAAAGGTATTTAAAAAAAACGCATATACTAAAAGATAAATAATTAAATTATCTTTAAATTGGTGAAGGTTTCAGAAAAATACGCTTAGTAGATTTTGCGCCATTGTCAGTTTTCCGCGTTAGACATAACTTTACAAATTAATTTCCTGTCGGCCGCTATGGCAACTGAATTTTCACTATGTAATATAAACATAATCTAAAATATTAAATCGTATAAAATTATTGAAAAATGCTCTAATTTAAAATATTAGTTTTTCAAATCATTAACACTACCTACTCGTTTAGACGTGATCTTCAGTATAAAATCATTAAAAGTCGGTTATCGTCGCCTTAAGTATCTCATTATTTTGTGAAACAAGTCGTGATTTTTCCGTATAGAAAACGGAAACTTTAAATAAGATCACTTTCTTTTGGGTATCATTAAATATTCACTTTTTTTTGGGTATCGTTCGGTCCCGTCATTAGGGACCGAACGATTAGAAATTATGACTACTTTTGTTAGCTTGGGTATTATATTACCTGTTAAAACAAATGTATGTGATGTTGAATAAATAAATAAATATTCGGTATCATTAGTAGTTATCATTACCAACAACTCTATCAAATAACTACAGCTACTGCAAAATGATTTCAGAGAGACATTTTACATGCAGCCAAGTATGGCCCTGCGTGATTTATAGCTCTATCACTTTGATCTCCACTGAACACTCAGCAGCTGCTAAATCAATTAAGATGCTTTTCTTTACAAGTTAATCTTATTTGATTTGGCATCAGTATCTAATAGCCTATATTCTCCTGCAGATTTTATACATCACAACGAATTGTATTCGCTCGGAGGTTGGAGCTTTCAATAAATCTGAAAGGCCATTTATCTTTATCGACCTGAAAATGCCTGAAATGTATCATTTATCATGCCTATTCTACTACGGATTGTACGTCGATTACTCAGATTATAGAAAGAAGGTCGATTATAACATGTATACACAACGCTTGTTATTTATTGTAAAATATGAAGCAATTATTTATTTACTCAAAAATGAGTTGAGTAATCGAAAATAAAAAACAACCAAGTTCTGCATTAAAATAAGACGGTCTTGTTATTAATTAAATATCAATCGTAAATTGATATTTAATACAGATATTTTGGATTAGAACTCAAAGTAAAAAATATTTATCCTAAGCATGATTTCAAGTCGTTTAGACTGTGTTTTCGTGGGTCGCTGTTGTGCCATCTCACATGGGTTGCAACAACGGTGATCCACTACCATTTGTTTTTTTTGTGAAGTGTCAGTTCTTACTAATATAGTTTTAAGTCTTACTAATCATTTTTGAGTCTAAGATACTTGATTAAAGATAATTCTAATTCTATGCTTATTATTTTCCAGTTTTAGAGCGATATCGAGCGATAAGCAACTACCTAGACCACAAAAATATGGATGATGGGTAGCAGTGTCCAAGGGTGACTTTATGAGAAATGTAAGCTGGAGCAAAAAAAAACCTTTTTATATAAAATAAACTCGTCATGACGTCGAAGAAATTGAACTCACGGCAAGCCGGACACGCGTATGAGTTATTTTATAGCAAAATGTTTTGTTGTTGGGATATAAAGACAAAAAAAATAATGTATTCGTTTTGTAATATTTGATTTTACGGCGTATTAAATACCTATAGTGTGATCATATTATTTGGCATTATTAACCCATCAAGATTTCGACTATGCCATTTTTCAATGACGATAGAATGGTTGTGTTCCGTATTTCCGAAGGGAAGCCGGTAGGAATCGTGTTATACGGTGCTTTCGCCCCTGGTTGGGATATAAAGACAAAAAAATTAATGTATTCGTTTTGTAATATTTTAATTTTACGGCGTATTAAATACCTATAGTGTGATGATATTATTTGGCATTATTAACCCATCTAGATTTTGACTATGCCATTTTTCAATGACGATAGAATGGTTGAGTTCCGAATTTCCGAAGGGAAGCCGGTAAGAATCGTGTTATACGGTGTTTTCGCCCCTGATGGGTAGTAGGTAAACTATTATCATCTGCCCAGTCTTTTCCCAACTATTTTGGGGTCGGCTTCTAGTCTAACCAGATGCAGCTGAATACCAGTATTTAACATGGAGCGACTGCCTATCTGACCTCCACAACCCAGCTACTGTAACACGATACCCCTTGGTAAGATTGGTTGTCAGACTCTCGGGCTTCTAATGACCCGTAAGAAATGTCAAAGATCTACAAATAACAGCCGGGACCAACGGATTAACGTGCTTTCCGAGGCACGGAAGGGTCTTGGTATGTAAAAAAAACTGGTCAAGGGCGAGTCGGACTCGCGCACCGAGGGTTCCGTACGTATATATGATGTTGATGATTTCTGAAAAGCTGTGCTATTTAGAGACATCGTTTTATTTTTCCTGTAATCTTTACATGAACTTCTATCACATACAATAATTTCAGATTTTTATCTATGCAAACTTTTTACATTTTTCATCAAAAGTCGGAAACTGTGCTGCCTAAAAAAAATAAAAAAATGTTTGAGAATGTGCAAACAGCGTTCTTTCATAATTATGATACCCCATGTAGCGGCATCAACATCGCCACATACAAACTACGCGTCACACTGACGTCACGCGAATCCTGCATCGCTCAAGCAGAGTTTACCACGCAACTAGCATATTATATACAACGTCCCGACATCAACCGTCGGGCAGTTGCCCACCAGACACGACACCCGTCTGGTCGGAGGATCCTCCCTTTTCTATGGTGGATGAGCGAACTTTACACCCTGTTTCTCATACCACCAAACCCCACATGCCCTAGTAGCCCCACTTCAAGTTTTTAAGACCACTCAGTCCCTTTTGCAAAAAAGATATATTTTTTTAAATTTCTTTCTTGTATGCTAAGTAGTTGGGCTAACGTCATCTAAAGCTATTCTAAATTTCAAGTTGCTAGCATTAGTAGTTCTCGAGATATTCAGGTGTTACAGACAGACAGACAGACAGACTAGTCTCACCATAAGGGTTCCTTTTTACCATTTTGGTACGGAACCCTAAAAAGATGGTTACCCATCTATGGACCAACCGTGGCAAGAGTAGCTTAACCTGATCGATTGAGCCGTGCGATTATTATCACGTTTTAGCCACAAGCATAAAATAATGAACGATAATAAACTAATGACATTTGTTAATTTGAAAACGTACTTACACGTACATATAAATTCTTATATTTATGGTACGAGTATGTACCTAGGGTTGTTGCGAACATTGACCAATAACGCAATGGACTTGCTCTTTGGAAGTTTTCCATTCATTTAACATTGTCTCGTATTTCCCGGCAATAAGATCACATTGCCCGGAAAACTGTGCAACTTTTAGGTATAAATTCATAATGGTCACTACTTTTTCGCTGCTTTTTTAAGAAAATAATTAAAATCAGCATCAGCATCAGCATCCGCTGATGTGAAACAAATATGCATCAGCAACAACCCTGGTACCTATGACCTATGTATAGAATTAATAATGTGTACTTTAGCATTTGATATAGTTGACTGGTATTTTTAGACTGTGGTGTCCTCGATCTGACCTTGGCCCTGGGTGAGGATGAGGACGTCCAACCGTAGCATTCCAAGCCTACTCGTTGTTGGCAAGTTGCCCGATATGATTATGTCCCTCAGGACAAAAAGGCTCATTGTGGAGGCGGCTCATAAATTCACCCGATCAATACGCGCTCAAAATACATGACACTATTTATAACATCGCTGATTTATAGATAGAACATTACTAAGGGCCCCTGATTTTTGTAATTAATCACAATTATTTATAAAATATTTAAAGCTCCTGCAGACAGGCGTGACGCGACACTAGTAGCACAATTTCTATAAAAACTTCATGGAAAGTGTCGCGGTGCCTGTCTACACGTGTCTTTATTCAACTGACCAATGTAAGTTTTTTCGGAGGAAAACATATTATTTAATTCTAAAGTTCTATTTCACTAGGTATTACGTATGGCACATGGTACACTAGGTATTACGTATAAAACTGAACCCCTTATTACAAAACAAGGTTTATCTTCAGACCCAGGTTTAAAACATGGAGCCATTATTGAATTTCGAACGTTTTGCTGACTATGGTAAACTTCCTAAACACAAAACTGACAACTTACTACCGAACTAAGTTTTCAGTTTTGTATAAAGAACGGTATTTCAATCACTGTTACGTTCTCATTACAAAAACTGTGTCCATGGTTTAAGCCATGTCAAAATATAAATCTTTTTTTGTAATAAGGCGGTATTAGTTTAATGGAAACCACTTTACTATGTCAATTAGATTGTTTCTAGTCTTTGAGCTCGTACCATAATTCGATCTAATCATCACTTTGTCGAATGCTACTTGCTACCACACTACCCACTTTACTAGAGGGAATTCCTAAAATAAAATAGTTCTCTAGGGTGCGTACCATAGATATTTTTATATTTCTATGGTAGGTACTCTGCGAAGGTGTCCTAGAGTCCTAGGGTATGCGTAGACTCGTCACAGTCGTAAAACTAAAGTCTTACATAATCAACAGTCCCGATAATGTTTTGTTGTACGTAGTTACCAGCCATCCGGACATGTCCGGCTTTTGGCTCCCCGTCCGGACAAAGCCTTGTCATTAATTTGTCCGGACTTTTTGGACTCAGAAGATTTTTTTAGAAAACAAGAAAAGTTTATTGGCTCGATGTCGCGGGCGCGACCGGCAGCGCAACGCGCGTCGAACGCGCGATTGAGTTTCTGCTTCAAAGTTTTAAGGTTTAAAATCAATTGGAGAAATTTGACAGTTTGGTAAAACCTAATATGCTGGCGACTCTACAACTAGTTCCCGCACCCCACGGTTTCACCCGCATAAGTCTCGATCCCGAGGGAATACCGGGATAAAAAGCATCCTTTGATCCAGGTCATGGTCTACCCATGTGCCTAGTTTCATCCAAATCCGTTGATCCGTTTTAGCGTGAAAGCGTAACAAATAAACAAACAAACTCACTTTCACATTTATAATATTAGGTAGTGTTAGGATAATATTAGGTATAATCACCAAGTCTGGCAGAACAGCACCCTAATTGCACAGTTAACACAGTTTGAATCGGAATGATTTTGAAGTATATTGCTAATCCACTTCATAAGTTAGAAAAAAAATCGGCT
Organism: Tiliacea aurago; assembly: GCA_948098905.1. NCBI lineage: Eukaryota > Metazoa > Arthropoda > Insecta > Lepidoptera > Noctuidae > Tiliacea > Tiliacea aurago. The sequence continues at coordinate 19,194,577 of OX402581.1, read as the reverse complement.
CAACAACGTTACTAATGCAATGAATGTTGTTGAACTTGCAAAATGAAACCGATTCCTACTGATAGTGTGTTACGCAATTAGCCCACGGGTCTACTGACCGACTCAATCCTTCATGTTATTATTAACTGACCAGACAGCCGTTGTCCTATCAAAATTTTAATATGGTCGTGAGTTCTACCAAATATCCCATAGAAAAAAGCAGTAGTTTTTCCTGAATTTTTCATTTTTCCGGGCAATTTTTCCAATGTTGCTTTACATGAAAACCTTGTGCGCTTGTTACGAACATTTTAAAACAAAAAATTGCAAAATCGGTCCAGCAGCTCAAATGCTGTGTACTTACGAAGTTACGAACTAACAACTAGCTTCATTATTTCTGACCCTTAGCAATTCAAAAGTGCCTGTGAAATAAATGCTTTGAGTTTGAGTTTATAAAAGCTTTGTTTATTTTGGAAGCGCAAAAGTTACTGCTTTTAAAATCTTACGTGGACAGGTATTAGGTAGGTACATAAGTTCTCAAACTGGTGATTTAGTTTAATTAATTTCGAATTATTTTTAGAGGGCAATAATAATTACGTAATGATAGTGCAATGAATGCGGTAGCGACTATAGCGACTAAAAAAACTTGTTACTAAAGCAGTTTTCAATATGGCGCTCTAAACTCATTTTGATAATGTTATGTAGGATATACATAGAAGCAGGGACCATTTTGGTTACCCATTGAAAGGGTTTTCGATAGGGTTTTTCTAAGCGGTTAAACCAAAACACATACGATAAGGGTAACCCTTATGAACGGCTTAAATGAAATATTGGTAACCCATTGAAAGGGTTTTCAATAAAAACCCATACGGCAGCGGTAACCCTTTCGAACGGCTTAAGGCGACGATAACCGACTTTTAATGATTTTATACTGAAGATCACGTCTAAACGAGTAGTGTTAATGATTTGAAAAAAAAAAAAAAAAATAAGAGGATTTTCTCAATAATTTAATATGTGAATATTTTAGATTATGTTTATATTACATAGTGAAATTAATTTGTAAACTTATGTCTAACGCGAATAAAAAACTGAGAATGGCGCAAAATCTACCAAGCGTATTTTTCTGAAACCTTCTCCAATTTAAAGATAATTTAGCTATTGATCTTTTAATATACGCGTTTTATTAAATTACCTTTTGTTTTGTGTATAATAAATTAATAATGCGTCAAATTGGGGACAGCGCTCCTTGATGGGCGAGTCCTATTACTGGCGAACGTACGACGCGTTGCGTGAGCTCAGTACAGAACACGCAAGCTAACTACTCAAGGTCACTGGCATATATCTCCGTCTTAATTTAAGCCATTCAAAATTACCCACACCGTATGGGTTTTTGATTAACTGCTTAGAAAAACCCTATCGAAAACCCCTTTCCATTGAAACGGTTTTCGGTAGGGTTTTTCTAAAATGGTCCCTGGGTAGAATAGAGATTGAATTGGTCATGCTACGCGTGCGTGGCGGCTATCTAAATAACATAATATTATGATTTTTTCATGTTACTGGGTTTCAAGTAGGTATAGAACCCATTGAATGGGTTATCATGTAACCCTTTCAGTATAAAACCCATTCAATGGGTTACATCATGATAAAGGTAACCCATTGAATGGGTTTTTTTTATTTTTTATTTTTAAAACATTTAGCCTATTTTACATTTTTTTTATAGCCGCACAACGAAAACCTCACAGGGTTTATCTGTGTGCCGGCGAGCTGTTCATTTTATGTTTAGCATGTTATTTTTAAATGTTAATTACTACAATTATATATTATTTTATAATGATGATAATAATTTAAACATACTCTATTACATACATACATTAGGAGTCATTTTGTGTAAGGAAACGCTTTGATTTGTACTTATAACTTTTCGAACTCGTTTTGTATAACGTTTGCAAGTCGTCTGGAAGTTTATTAAGAAAAAAAGGTACTAAATAATCTGCAACCCTCATCCCGTACACATTATTAAATTTAGGTAGAATGTATTTATTTTTAAGTGGTATCATTCTCAAAAAGTCAGGTCTTGTTTTTTCGATTATCAGCTCAGGTCTATTGACTTCCGCAAGAGTAAAAAATTCAACTTTATTGAAAACATTCGTATCATTACAGTATTTAAAGAGATCGTCGTCACTGTTTTTGAATTTCTTGTTTAAATGTTTTGGCGTAATTACTTTTAATATTCTTAGTTGTAGCTTATAATTATGTTCTCCCATAGCTGCTGAGTCCGTAGTTGATAACCGAGTCTGCGCTGCGGGGTTACCCCTTCGAAAGGCTTAACTCTTAACCGGGGTTGTACGGTCCCTGTATTGAAGGCATGGCTATTGGCCAGTATTAAAGGCCGTCTATGACAGCAAAAAGACGCTTGATTGGGACACCACAAAGCGGTTCGCTGATAATTTGATTCTGAAATGCCAAATCTCGCGTCAATGCTGCAAAATCTTTATAAATCCTCACTAAAGGTGGGCCTTAAGATGAACATGTCCAAGACCAAGGTGCATACCTATACTTAGCAGTGGGTTGACCAAGGCTGCCAATGAATGTCAACAAAGACAAACTTACATAAACATAGAATCCAAGGATAGAAAAAATATTTTTGGTCTGGTGGAAGCCTTCCAATAGACGGTGTCTATATTAATAGATACAGGGCATGTAGGTAGCTGTACACCCTACCCCCTCTAATGAATCTCAATAAAATCGTTTGATTAGACGCGTTCTCAAGCGTGCGACCCCTTGAAGAATTTAATAACTTCGCTCCCCTCGTGTTCTAACTACTGAAACTATGACCAGACTACTTGTTTCGTTCCGGAGCCATATCTCGTAATTCGAATGCTTTGCCAATAGTAGAAAGGTATCTACGACGGTTCAACAATAGTTACCTACATCAAAAAACTGATTCGATTCGACAAAACTCAGCTTAGCAACAATTTTGACGACACGGTTGGCGCAGTGGTTAAGCAATTGACTGCTGCGCTGCGTGTCGCGGGTTCGATTCCCACATGGAACAAATATTTGTATGACCTACAAGTAGTTGTTCCGGGTCTGGCTGTTTGTGTATGTGAGTTTAAATGTTTGTAAACGCACCCACGATACAGGAGAAATTCCTAGTGTGGGGCAACGTTATTAAAGAAACAAAAAAAAAAAAAATATTGAGCAAAAAAGATAATTGAAGCTTTGCAGGGAAGTTATATGGTTTCATAAAATTTTAATAATTATAGCGATGCGAAAGTAATGCAAAATTAAATCTAAAAGTTTAAACATTTTGGCATAATAATCAATCAGCTTATAATGTTCCCACTGCTGGGACACAGGCCTCCATGGGAGCGGGCCGTAATCCACCACGCGTGCCCAGTGCGGGTTGGTAGATGTCACATTCACATGTCTTAGAATTTTTCGATTCTAGGACATGCCGGTTTCTTTACGATGTTTTCCTTCACCGTTTTGTGAGAAGTGGTGATGAAATAATTTAAATGTCGCAGCCGTTACATCTACGCCACCACTGTTCTAGAAAAACTGTTTTTTAACACCTTGCTGCTCATAAAATGTTGTTGTTGGTGACCGGACGAAAACTCGGGAACCGTTTATGAATTGAGAAGAATCATATTTTATTATTTGAATCATATTTTGAATTGTTTTTTTTTGTCAATGTGATGACGTTGTAGGCTTACTAGACTGTAGATCTGTAGACCATTTTCTATTTTGTTAAGTACCTGGTACTTTTGACGGGCCTACGCTGTTCTTTATTAACACTGGAATTTGAAAACATTGTAAACCTCATTTTTTTTTTAAAGATTAACCGTGGAGTTTCTTGCCGGCTCTTCTCCATAGGAAACGGCCAATTGGAACCGTGCACCTAGCTTCTGACGTTTCATAAGTGCCCATGTAGGCTTATGTGAAATAACAATATTTTTGTATTTGTATTAGTATTTGAAGTAAGTAGTTGATGTTGAACTCCAGCTACACTTACTTGAAGAAGCCTTGTGTATGCTTGTAAACAATGTTGAAATAATATAGGGAGGGTTAATGCTCGTGTAGAAGTTTTGCGCAAATTCCTAATCTTCCGTAACATTCTTAGAGCTTGTGATGCGCCGTCGTAGTATACCCATTCGACGTAAAATGTAATTTAAATATGAATCAAAAGTTGTTTGTGGAAACAGGCATTATAAATTAAACTGAAATGTCAAGCTTGTTCTTGCTTGTGTGCAGTGGAAATGATATGCAGTCGTCCGATGAACTGGGATCTGAAGCCAGCGGCTCGCCTTGACTTGACATTCAGTAGGTATATTACACAGTAAACTGAATGTCAATTACCTACTTAAACAATACTTATTTTATCTACGGATTTATATTTTATCTACGGATTTAATATTATGTTTTTGCTTCAGTGAAACACCACAGATTACATTTAATAAAGTCAAACACCGATTAAGAATAGGCTGCGGTGGAAACAATAACCCATTCAATAAATCGCGAATCATAAGGCTATATTCATCACAAAACCTTAACCGTATTAGCTGAAGTCGTAGAAAGGTAACTCGTTTCAAATCGAATTCTAAATGCCAGAGGACTTTCAATAATTGGAAACAGCACCAGCAATTAATGCGAATTCATTAACGGAACTCCGATAACAGCACTACGTTCAAGAGATGCCAGGGTAGTTAGGGGTGGCAGGGTGCAAGAGGGAGAGGGAGAGACAACCGGCGACCTCCACCTCCACAGATGACGTCAACAGACCCCTATCGCGCACGTATAGCACTCAGATGAATTCAGATGGCTTTGCTTTTGAAGATAATAAGCTGTATAAAACAGCACTTTACAATTATAATGAATGATACAATATAAATTTATAGGCTCCATAGGAAATACTGTGATGAAAATAACTTGTTGTATTGCGTAAGATAAGAGTCAGATTTAAATGCGTGCGACAATTAGGACCTCCTACAACATCATATTACTTAACATGGACATATTGCGTTAGACTACTCTCGCAGTTATTTCCTGGTTGATGAGAATAACATTATTATGTACTTACATACCTACAGTTCTAGATGATAATTGGTCTGCTAAACTAACAGCTTGCAACAAAGTGTAGGAACAGTAGCACCTAATTAAAACAAATTTTATTTTTGTGTTTGCAACGCAACTGCAACGTTGGTGTCAGTGCAGTGAATTGCATCTGGCTGTTTACATTATTTTACGTTCTTAATTATTTATTTATTGAAACTTCTCACACACAATAAGGTACAAAGGATTAATTAATTATGTTCATAATTAGCTTGGACGAGTTATCAACATAACACAAGAGAAGCCATCTTTTGAACCTTTTCCTATTTGCCATTGTCGGCGATGTCGAGGACAACAGACTATTGATTGGAGACTAAACAGACTCTATTGATTACATTAGTAAATCTTCTTGGTTCTAATTTAAATTGCCTGTTCATGATTTAAGTCTTTAATTCAACAAGCGATCCTAGAAACTTAGGCGTTGCGACCTTCGTGTTTTTCAAAGGACTTTTCTTTGATTGAAAACTACATAGATTTTACTCAGATTTAGGATATGCGCGATATCGCCGGCGCGATATCACGGGCGCGACAGGCAGCGCGACGCGTGTTTCGCCCGCGATATTAATGCGACTGATTTAAATCACCGAAATGAAATTGTATGAAAGTCAAGTAGTCAAGTATTCGAATGAAACTTTTTAGTAATTGTATCTTCAGTTTCTAAGTAATTCCTAAAAAGTTTCATTCGAATACTTCACGTTCAGTGCCGGGAGCCCTCCTGGAGGGTTCACTCAAGTCGCAAATTCGCAATGGGATGCCGGAAGCCCTCGCGGAGTGCTGATTTTAAATATCCGTTTTTCTTAGCGAATACAGCATTATAAACTGTGAAAATAAAATCAGTTGTATATTTTAGCAAGATTTAATAGTAGATATAAGTACTCGTTGGTTTTCAAATACTTACAAGCATTTTAATTTATATTTATTTTATATTCATATTTTTATTCTTTTTTTTTTTTTTCGTTATAACTAGCTATATAGATAGATTCATTTATTTGCGTGAAATATGGTATTTTACAGATTTTATAACACACAATAGTTCTTCATATTCCGCCTACTACATTCGGCATACAAATTTTTGTGACAGTTATAATGATTCTAATACATAAACAAAATAATTAAATTTCAATATGTATGGCGGTATGGCGTATGAGCTCTACGAAAAGTGGGTGTAGTCGAAAGTGTTAGCAAAGATGCTGGAAACTGTTTCTGTTTTCAATTGTTAATGCTACCTATAATGCAACAGCTTCACATACTTAGATCCCACATTACGAGTATGTACTTCACACAACCGTCATGTAGAGGGTATTCGCAAATATAGACGATTTTATGTTCCGTTTGTGACCGCCGAGAGCTTTTACGACTTGCACAGGAGCAGGATGAGAAACGCGACACTTGAGGAAAATTTACACCACCCGAGGAAGCTCCGGATCTTGCTCAAAGCTCTTTGTTGCCTTGTTTATAAGATAGTAACACTGAGACGAGTATATTTCAACGTCGCGGCGAGAATTTGGAAAGCAGGTACGTACTAAACCTCTGTCAGGAAGTTTTATTATCTTCCGCGGAAGTTTTGTTCAGTTCAACTCATAACATTTTGTTCTTATGATAATTTAAAACATGCTACATTTTTCTCGTGTTTACAGTACAACAAGAGTTTAATAATAAATAGGTATCTACCATTGATGTATTAAATAGGAAGATATGGTACGCGCTCCTCGATGTGGACCGCATAAATTAGGGGAAAGGACACAATCGACCTACATTACTCTCGGTTTGCGGGGAATACCCGAATCGTAGTTTTTTTCCGAGTTGTTAACAGTGACAATTATTGCTATCTCGTTCCCGCTATAGCCCGCGTAATATGTCTCTCTATTTCGGTTGTCGAGCACATGACGCACTACATCGGGTCCATTTAATATTTACGTGATGTTAGAGAGTGGCCTATCTTCCTATTTAATACATCAATGACATCTACCTAAATAGTTTGTTTATTATGCAACTGAAGATGCAATAAAAAATAAAGCTTTTGTTAGGATATGAATATTTTTCACTTTTAAAAACTAAGTTCGTAAGTAGGTAACTTTGAGTAAATACTCAAAGGGTAAGCATACACAATCAGCCAAATTAAAGATAAGTATAAAAGTGAGAATCATTCTTAAAATTGTGACACCGTATGCTTATGTGGGTTGACTGTACAAAAGTGATAGAGATACCGGTATCGTGTTTATACATTCAGTTCTCCAATAGGCGGCCACACGTGTCATACACATAATATAGGAAAATATTTTTCTGGAACGCTCATATAAGATATGATTGTGGGTATAAAATATGCGTTCATCGGAAAATCCTGTCGAGACGTGGCCACGTGGTCACACAAATGGCGGTAGAGGAGGGTCACCCTGTTCGATGTTATGAGCTGTCGGTGACGCGCCACGTTGCAAGGCCTCGGGAACCGTGGGGAATAACACCCTTACACCCCCCGCCACTTATGCCCTCCACAACACAGACAGAATGAGTTACGATTTTACATTTACTTTTAGTAAGTGTCATCTCGTTCATTTGCATATTAATTGGTTTTTTGAAGAGACAATTTACAAAATACTTGCCTCAATACGAAATTGGGGCGGAAAAACATCGAACTCATTCTAGTCGGAAAATAGAATGTCTTTTTTGCGGTACATAAGTAAAGAAAATTCTACGTTCATATAAAATTGACTTTTTTTGGAAAAAGAAAAAAGCACCTGCCTCCCTCTATAATGAAATGCGGTGGACCCTCCTGTCCAACCGAGCTTTTAACCTCATGCGTCAGGGCGAATATTGAAAGTGATTTCCATACAGACGTAACACCTCAAGTTAAATTATAGCAGCCAAGTGTAAAAACTTTACCGAGTTCTTGTGATGATAACAACACGTAAGCAAGTATGCGAACCAGTTTTGCAGGTAGGCACAGGCTCAGAGGTCCTAGCACCATTAAACGTAACTATTGGTTCAAATATGAGTACCGCAGATAGGTAGGTAGCTAAATAATTTGTTAAACTACTTAATGAAACACATTAACTTTTCGGTTTCAGTCATATCGAGCCTGATAAGGAAGAACATCGTAAGCGACAAAAATTAAAATGTACTGTAGAGGTATTTTATTGATGATTTTGTATAGTTTACATAAAGAACTCCGGTTTTTTGTATATATTGCAAAATACGTTAGGTTTTACTTATAATTAATTAAGTCTAAGGACCTTTGCATTAGGGCCTAAATTACTTTACGTCACAGTGAAAAAGTGAAAAACCTACATTGTGTCGCTTACAATGTTCTTCCATATCCGGCTCGATATCTCTGAAACCCACGACTACAAAAATGAGAAAAGACTAAATTTGCAGATAGAAATTACATGGGCTTGTACGCACATATTGGATGAGATGTAGTGTGCTCTACTTATACGAAAATGTGCGGTCGTCGTGAGATCTGCACCACTGGAATGACAACCCTCTTCATAATAATGGGCGTTCCAGCGCCATTATAGCTTGTAGACATGTAAAATATGGCGCAGATACGTGCCGTCAAAATATAGTGCTTGCAGGATTCACTGAAGTTCATTGTTCGTTTACAGTATTTTATACACATTCTCGTAACGAGAACCAGTGTTCTTTGTTTTTGGAAAGATTTGATTACTGAAGAAATTCGAGATTGGAGGCATACCTACTTAGTTATCAATTCATATTGCAACCTCAGCACGAACTGATGGGGTCCGTTAGGGCCAATGCCTGCCAGGGTTGAGAGTTTGTCCGAAAGGGATATCGTGGCCCTGGCACACAGGCAAATGAAGGAACACGGGTGGGTTTTAGTCAGTAAAAGTCTGATACGCCCTCCCGCTCCGCCCAGAGCGGGAGAAGTTATTTTATAATTACCCACAAAAAAAAAACAATGCTGCTGTGAGTACCAAATTGAAAACCTCGTATTACAACAACGCTCCCATTGGACGCTCCTTCTCAATTGCTTTAAATATCTTAGGTGCTTTTTACAAAATCTTGGGATATGTTTCAAAGACAATGATTTCAAAGGCCTTTGTATAGACTAAACTTTATCCCTATTCGCCAGCCTTCGCATTCCTCGGCGAAATGAGAGTTTCGAGATAATGTGTCTCAGTTTCGCTTAATGATAGGTATCAATTACTATTACTAAACAAAGTGGCGCTTCCTGAAGACTGTTGTTCGAATACAATATAACTTGAGTAGACGAAATTCACCTCAGCTAAATGCTACTGTTTACATCCTGTTGCCTACTCGATTGTATTCAAGATTGACGTGATATTATTACTTTTAAAATCCACGAGCCGACTTTTAATCGAATTAAATAATTCCACTATGTCAGCTTTATCGATTCGATATTTTTCAACAGAATAAATAGTCAAGACTTGGTCAGTAAAACTAATATAAGTAGTCTCGCTCGACTCAATTTCGGGTTCAATCTTTTAGAATTGTTTACGATCCCACCATGCTTGGTACATTTTATTTTCTTTTGCGTACCTACTGATATACAATATTCATCTTGAAAGGTCACCCTTACACGCAAGTTGACGCAAGGGACTAGTTTATAAATCAAAGGGATAGTCTCATGTTATCATAGCGTGGCCTTGCTGGGCAAAGTTCAGAAGTTGTTATTAGAATATTTAACTACCAGACCATTTACTAGATTTCAAATTAAACTGATTTTGTAGGGACAGTACAGTTCAACACAATATTCTTACCTAATTTTAACACTAAACCAATGTTTAGTGTTAATAATTACTATTTTAGACAGAGCATTATTTACATCGTCAGTAATTAATAATTATTGTCTGTTGTCGTTTAAGCTTAAATAGAAGTGATGTATCATCTGCAAATAACACTATTTCATGACTGTTCTTTACTTGGTAGGTCATTAAAACATATATACGAGAAATTAAAAAGGGCCCAGGATCTAGCCCTGCGGAACTCCCATAGTGACAATAGAACCCGGGCATCGCTTGCCGTTAACGTCCACTCTTTGGATCCTAATAATCCAAATAAGAAGATCTAAGGCAGTGTTTATTTTATTTTGACTATTTTAAATTTAACTACTGTGCCTAAGCTGTAGGAAGTGACTTCCGAAATAAGAGTTATTTTTCACTTTGTAGTGTTTTTTTTTATTTTTTCCTTTTTAGTTGGTCGGTTTGTAATTTATATACTTAAGTTTCAATAGCCTTAGACTTAGGTGCTTATATTAACACAATTCTATGATCTTAACTTAACTGTCTGCGGCATTAGTATTGTATTGCCACAGAAGCCACTGTTATTATTTAATGGCTCATCGCATAATGCTTTCGTTAGGTACTTGTAAATATGTATATCTACTAAGATGCAGGTTTAATAGGCATGTAGGTAAGTAGGTAAGTTTTTTTTTTGGGTGGGAAATCATCAAATAACTTCTCCCGCTCTGGGCGGAGCGAGAGGGAGTGTCAGACTTTTACTGACTAAAACCCACCGTGTTCCTTCAAACGCCTATGTGCCAGAGCCACGATATCCCTTTCGGACAGGCTCGTAACCCTGGCAGATGTGCAGTACCCTGGTAATAGCAATACGTTGTGCTACCTGTCTCGTTGAGCATAAATTACTATTACGATTACAATGCGAATTTATCGTGTAACTAACATTTTCACGATTTAGCTTAGCTATCTTGATTTAGTGAAGTTGGTCGTCCCGGAACAACTGCTAGCACGCAATAATGTTCGTTAAAATAGTACTTTTAATATTGTCACGTGGGCACGTAATGCGAATAAAAAGTAATGTCACTTTTTATACCGACTGTGCTTTTATGCAAATCAGCCGATAAGCCTGAGCTAGGCCTCTACATATATTTAGAAGGACGAGTGACGAATTCCTTACATTCCACTTTTCTGATTAAACAAGTCTACTCATTATCTGTTTTGTGTTTTTATAGAATCTGCATTGGGTCTCACGACTGCCAGCCGAGCTTACTTAATTTATGAATGAAAATATAATTAATAAAGATGTCGAAAATTGAATTTGTTTTCTACTTATTTAGATTTTAATAAAAATCTTGGAATCCCGTTTTATTTTTTTTACAGCAGGTAAAGATGGTACCTACCTAAATAAAGGACTGAATTCCACATTCGTGCTGTCGTGAATGGTTGCGACTTGCGATCACCTCGAGATCTTGAGAAGTTGCATCGTTCGTTGGCGCAGTGGTTAAGCGCTGCGTGTTGCGGGTTCGATTCCCGCACGAAACAAATATTTGTATGACCTACAAGTAGTTGTTTCGGGTCTGGCTGTTTGTGTATGTGAGTTTAAATGTATGTCAACGCACCCACAATACAGGAGAAATTCCTAGTGTGGGGCAACGTTTTTAAAAAAAAAAAAGGAATAGAAAAAAAGAAGTTGCTTTAAAAGATGCAACTTGAAACTGCACTTCCACCACCAACTAAGCCAACCATATACCCAGCTACGTCCAACTAGGTACATGGATGGACGTAGATACTGATTCCCTCTATGGCAAGCTAACCTTTATTTATTTTTGTAATGACTATGAGACAAACTGTGTATAACAAATAATAGGTATTGGAACAACCAATACTGTTATGTCATGTGATTTAACTTTTAAGCACGAGTGCCGTAAATAAATAATTGTTCAAGGAACAAATCTAACTAAGAGATATTATGAATTAATGATTCTAATTCTGTAAATACATATTTGTCATGGTCGCGAATCATATTTCGATACAACATACAATGATACAACCCGACACTGACCTGCAAATTGCAAAAACGTATGATTTGAATTTCGCGGGCTACAGCTGCGGTTTCATCCTAAACATAGGTACAACAAACAACAACAGACACACACACACACACATAGCGGTCAAACTTATTACACCCCTCTTTTTTCGTCGGGGGTTAATGAGTTTAACTAATGACAAACAACAAATAAATTGGTCAGTGTGACCTTAAACAAATTTCTACATAATTATACCTATTATGTAAATTCAACCAATATTTTTGATACGAGTTGTATCGCGTTGCAAAGAAGTTAAATACCTACCTACTGTAACGATTTATTCCGTTCTTTATTACCAATTACTAATACCACTGATAAATTGTTTCAACTCATAACTATTTTCTATTCCGAACGGATACCATTGTTTAAAACTAATACCAAAACAAGTTCAAAGGCATAATATGGTACAGTCAGTAAAAAATATTTGTATGTAATCAAGACCTTTTTATGAAAAAATAATTACCTAGCTATAACATCAAAATACATAAAAATATCAGAAAACAAATTTAATTTGACTAGTTTTGACTGAGCTGACTGTACCAAATTCAAGTTGTTAGTATTCGTTCGCACATTACATTTAATTATTTAAAGAGTGGTATCCGTTCGGAATAGAAAATAAATATAGTTAAAACAAATACCAGGGTATTAGCTGTTGGTATTAGAACGGAATAAATCACTGTAACATTTATTTGACACCTATCGTGACTATTCGTGACGACTGTAGGTAGGTAACACCTGTTCAATATGTTGGAATATTAAAGGAAGGTCTTTACGTGTTTGGAATATGAGTGCGGCCATACAATAGCTACACTATCCGAAATCAATTCGGCGAAGAATATAAAATCCTCGCTCCGATAAAATCATTCCTATCATATCATCGCTGCAAGAAACGAGAGCTCATAAACTCCCCACGGTTTGGTTACTACAATAGGGCGCAGGGAATATAAACCTACTTATCGCGATTTATGGCGGCTTACGGACTTTGTAGAAAGTTGAAACGAACCGTTCAAGTGATTGGTAATAACAAATTGAAGAAAATCGCAGGAAAAAATGGATGTGACTCGCAGGGAAGCATGGCACAAAAGGGAAGAGGCCCATACCTAACATTGGGCGAAACTAGGCTGCCACTGATGATGATGAGGATGAAAACTATTTTATTATAAAAAACCATTTTATTATTTAAATATTAAGTATATTTATTTACAATTTACAATAATATTGTAAGGTTAGGACCTACCTCTTGCTACTCTCATGCTTAAAATAGTTAATACCTACCTATCCAATTACTAATTACGTTTAAGTATGAAACTAACTACCCTACAGCTTGGGAGTCAAATTTTAATTAGGCCGTTTGAGATTTCACCCGCAGTGTTATTTACTTAGCGCGACCAACGGGCTTTCTCGGAATGAGCACTAGTATACCTAAGCTTGTTACATTCTGTCTATTCCCAGGAGCTTTATAACGGTATGAGTAGGTACCGAGTAGATAGATGCCTATAACATTGTTGATTACTTATAAAAGTCGAATTACTTAAGTGTCTGCCGGGGTATAGTACCTACCAAAAGACCAAAAGTAGTAAAGGTAGTATAAAATACCTATCTCTATCCTATCCAGCTTTATCCGCACAATCTTAAACTTTACATCAAAAATAAGTTCAGGCACTTGATCACATAATGTTAAATCAATATGATGCGCAAACTAGGTGTTAGCTGGGTATGTTTAAGCTAGTGATTTGGGTGATCGACGTTATCAAGTGGTGCACTGTCCTCACCTCGAGTGTCGGAGGCTGCACCCGGAGCACAGAGAACACGGCCGCGCGCCGCCTGCCTGCCGGCACACTGCCGCCGCCGCGCCGCGCCGCCAGAGGGCGCGCTACGCACTACTGCCTCCCATTCCCATCGATCCACCCTTCGCTACACCCCGTAGCTCTCTATCCCCCACAAAATAGAGCTCCAATTACTCGCAGTTTAGGGTTAGCTGCTGTCGGCAACCTTCGATGACGTGGGTGAGCTCCGATATGATGATTGCAGAGCATTCTTCCTTGACAATACTTGACCTTGTATTTATAATAGCGCATAAAAAATTCGGTAACTCGTTTAGCTACCGAATTACTAACTTAATCCTTTGATTGTTCGAGGCGTCTTGGATCATCTATTATAAGATTTTGCTGAGTATAATTCGAGACCAGGGGGCCTAAAAACTGCCGCTTTGGCAGAATCATAATAAGATCTGCGTACTATTCATGTCCCGCAATTTCTGTTTGACAGTTTTGTATGGAATTTCGTAAAATGGTTTACAAAATATGAATTGCTGTCGAGAAGTCTAATGTCAAATAGCAGCTGTAAAACAGATGAATTGTACGCAGATCTCCGTAATAGTGTTCTGTGACGCAGATCATATTATGATTCTGCCAAAGCGTCCATTTCAGGCCCCCTGTAAAATACATTAAATCAATTGCATGCACCATTTAACTGACCAAGATTATGTCTGGACTTTAAAAGAGACTGTGGCCTCTGAGTTGGTTTCGACCTTTCTTCTCAGAGTAGATAGACAGGAAACGCTGACCTCATCTAGTTTTTAAAATATGATTGATGTGTAAAAGTGTTTGTACAAATCTACTTAAGTATAGAAATAAAATCATTTATCACCATGGAAAACAAGTAAAGAAGTATCTCTATGGGGCAGGTACGATAGTTAACATGAAATAAATACAAAGGTTTTAACAAATAATATAACTTTATTTCATTTAAGAAAATGTAACTCATAAAATCACAACAAATATGTACATTTGTCATCACAACATACGATGGTTACTTTACATTTCATTCATTTACAATGTCTACTTAATATTAATTGACAAATATATTCATATATTTTTATACAACAGAAATTATTATACATGTATATCATTATAAATATGATATGTTCCATCACATTTATATACTTATCTCTCTCTCTCAACTTCATGTTTTATAGGTTGTTTTATACCTTCATAATATACTGTATATTTATTTAGCGAGACCCAGACAATTTTTTTTCTATTCTTTCGTGACCTCTCTGATGACTAGCAAAACCAAATTTGGTCTTGAAACCCGGTTTACACCGTGTAAAGAAAAGCTGATCAGGAGGTCTACACCCTAAACACGAAAACCGTAGTTTCGGCCGAAGTTACGGTAGATTCCTACTCTGTATCACCTACGGACCTATGATTAGTTTGGGGCCCGACCTAAAAATGAATGACACCCCGATTTGACATTTGTCCCTATTCATGTGTTTCAATTACATATCTACTTTCGGACGGGCCCGTATCTTCGTTGACGGACTTTGAGAACAAGCCCCCAGCATTGTTGAACGTGTAGGTAGGTACAGGAAGGCTTTGGCCGACTTTTGCTTATTTGGCGCTTCTTGTTTAGGTCTTCAAGACAATTTGTTTCAAAGCATTCAGTTACTTTGTGGAGATTGAAGTGCGCCACCTTCGGGGCCATTCAAGCATTACATAAGCAGAACTTCAGTAATTTTACCCCCGCCCTATCAGCAAGGTAATCAAAGCTCTTACTTACCGGAGGGGGTAACTGCTTACGTAAACATTGTTTTTTTTTTATCCGTTATTGTTTCTTTATTCATGAGTCTAGAAATAAGGAATTTATAGACTATATAGGAGTTTAATGCCCATATAAGTAATTTCCTTGCGCAGTAACAAACTCACGTGTCAGCGCTGCGGGGGTGAGGGGTGCGGTCAGTACCGCACCCCTCACCCCCGCAGCGCACTTCGGAGCCGCTATCAAGTTTGACTCAAGCTGTAAGCAATATCAACTATTTTGGGGAATCCCTGAACATGCTTTTCGCTTTTGACCATAGGCAAGTAGGGTTGCCATATTTGTTCAAAGCAGAAAAATCAGAAAAAAAAAACAATATTGCTGAAGTAATCACCATCTAGATCACCCCGTCCCCATGTCATCAAAAATAAGCAAAACAAAGACCCCCCCACCCCCCATTTGTACTTACGTAATACGGTGATATTTGAGGACATCTTTGTAACGCAGGTATTGCCAATTTAGTAGTTGTATAAAGTCACTCTCACTTTAAATCTTTTAACCAAGAAGACGTAATACAAAGATTAAATAAGGGCGCTTTTCATGTCATGCGTATTATCGCCCACGTGCGGGTGATTAGACGCTCCTGGCCACACGCAGGACAAAGATTGCGTTTGTTGCTGCAGTGTCGTGCGTGTCGCACTCTTTCTGTATCAACGACTAGAATCAATTCTATTGTTTTTTGTAATTTTTGAGGTTCAAAAGTGCCTCTTATTTGCCTATTTGAAATCAATAGTTTGACTTTGACTTTCAACTTTCATTTTTGTTTGCGATTATATGCGTGCGACCCGCGTCACAGTAAAAATAACACTGGCTGAAGGCAGAAGAACGCCGCCCGCATCCGGTTAGCACGCACGCGTCCGCAACGAATCCGAGTTCCGCGCGCGTGCCACCCGCATGATAACAAGAAAAACATGTATGAAATGGTAGGATGCGGACAGCCTGCACGCGGAACAAATCTACGCGCGGGCGAAAATACGCATGACAGGAAAAGCGCCCTTAGTATACAAGGTCAAATCAAAATTAGCTAGAAATACTCCGCAGAAGTGATGGGTGTCGATATCTAAACAATAAAATAAATTAAATTGATGATGTTTTTTTTGGGTCATCAACCGTCGTTAGTGTATTCACATAAAATATCAGCTAAAAATCTGTTTTTTTTTTTTGTGTAAACTTCACAAATCGGACGTAATGGATATCTATATCTTAACACGATAAAACCGATATTATCAACTCACACTTCAAGTAACAAACAACTACCAGAGCTCATTGACTCAAAAAAAAAACTTTTTTTTGTCTTGTTTAGATATCGATCACGACCGCGGAGGTTCGCTAGCTAATTTAATTTGACCTTGTATAAAAATAAATAGGTACGATGTTTTAACAATTGGCGGAAGCATTAGTATTAATATTTGAACAATTTGAATACAATAATATTTACAATTACTATGTTGATGTGTTGAAATCATTATAAAAGAGGGAACACAATATATTAGTGTCGTTGTACTGTAGTGAAACAACTCCTGTTATTAAAAATAACAATTAAACATATTTTAGGAATAAGCTAAGTTCTTTGTTAATCAAGACCTTTTTGCTTTGTAGGCAAAATCACTTCAAACAATGGTTAACATTCGAAGATTCAAATACATACATTACCAGAACTTCGAAGTTTCATGGAAAGGAATTATTTTACGATTATTTTATTCCTTAAACAGACTTACTTTTTTCTCTGTGGTTTTTGAACGAATCGAGTTATAAGCTACCGTTTTTTTAACGATAGAAAATGGCTAATTAGTGCTGACGTAAATAAAATATGTGTTTTAAAAAGATATATATAAGAGCTAAGTAAAAAAGAAAAAAATATGTCTTCTTAATAACATTGTATGCAGTAGATAACTATATTATTATTAAATACAGAATGGATTTACAATAATCATAAATGAAGAGCGATTAATTTTATTTTAGTAAAACAGAGCACCCTTCAATTTATATCTCCTTACACAATACGTATTAAATACTCAGGAATATGTTCCCACAAAAACTCTATGCACTTTGTTTTTTCTACTACATTTAGCTAAATATAAACACATTTGTACATAACGGTGACTTCAATGACTGTCAACACTTAACAATCGGTTTCTGAAAGGCTTAAGATAACACAAAAATTTGCTGACAGTCAAGCTAATGACTGCTGTGACTGGGGCCATAAATAACGTCACACGTTATGGTGCGGGAGGGGGTCGACGAAGTCTGAAATTGTGTGGCAAGGGGTGGTACTAAATTTCGTGACGTCACATTTCAAAATCTAGTATATTTAAATACAGTAATAGGCCTTACGCGAGGGATAAGTTCCGCAAAAACTCGCGTTAAATGAAATTCGCTTACCTAGGGGGTTGCGTTTAAGCATAGCCAAAATTCAATACAAAATGTCAATCAACTTTAATTCTAAAAACACATTGTGCAGCGTAACATTTTGCATTTATTTTACGGAAAAATATAAGTATCTATTGTCTTAAAAATAAAAATATGTAAGTACGTAAGACAATTTCGGAACTGCTGTTTTGATTTAATAATTTTTTGATGTAAAATTGAGCTCACACTAGGGATTGCAAAATTACACCAGAGTGGGGGGAGTCTCACAAATGTCACCAGCTGTGACAAAGACGTAGGGGGGAGGGGGTAAAAATCATGAAATTCGTGGTACGTAATTTATGGATGCAATAACAACAGCGAATCAAACCATTTGACAGTCTCAGCAAAATTTTGTGTTAGAAGTTTGTTTAGTGGAAGAAACTTGTAAGACATTTTATGTTTGCATCGAGAATAATACTTTTTATTTTACTTATATAAACATAATGCATTGCTATTCTTAAATGAATGAGAGTATAGTTTCATTTCGACACTAATGTCGAGATGAAACTCACTAATGTCGATATTGTTATGGCTAACCACAATTTTTAAGATATACAAGTGCATTAACACTAGAACTCATAATTAATAATAAATAATCTGTCTATTTACTTACATACAACCCTTCAAGTAGTAGGTACACGTGTACAAGAGAAAAACTGAGTAATAGCCATTTACCTATATTTAAATTCTATTTTTTTAAATCATCTAATAAGAACTCAGAGTTCTTTTTAATAAATTGATTTAATATTAGATGAGTAATAAAAGCACATCCAAGCAAAAAAAATGGGATTTACTATACACAAACACTTAACACAATAATTTAGGAAGAAACTTTACAGTCATGGCTATTTCTATAAGTTATAAAATAGTAAGTTTTTAGAAGCACTATCAGAAGATTTTTTGGAACACTTTCTTATTGAAACAGTCTGAATTATCATTGTTACAAAACTTTCGTGTACATGTACCAAAAAAGGTTAAATGGAATAAAATATCGAGGAATGTAAATATTTAATAATACTTCATTATCAAAGCAGAAATTGTAGATTTAAATTGATGAGGCAAAGCACTCAAACTATTTATAATTTTTTTTTTGAAAATATTTCTATAAATATTTTATTCACTGCATTTTATGTCAGTAGTAATCCCCGATTTTTATAATACAGACGTGAAACCTATACTCAAATATTTTGGTTCTTTGGGGATACATTAATAAATTGCCTAAATAATATGTATATTATATTGTATAGTAGGTATAGTTTATAATATTATACATAATAATAAATAGTGTATAATTAAAATATGTACTTTTATCTAAATTGGCATTTTTACGGAAGTTTCCTAACCACTATTGTACCCCATAACTCTCAAAGCTATGAAATGCAGTACTGACTGTTTGACTTCTTGGAATAAACAATTATATTATAATATGTATATTATTTACAAGTTATTGTATAAACTAGTATATTGATAAAGCCCATGGGAAGTTAAGAACAATGCTCATTTAAGTTCTTTCATTGGGACAGTTTCACCTGTTTAATATTTACTTGAATTAGAAGACATGTGTTTAATAAAAGCAATTCATAAAGTCAAACATATTTAAAAAAATAACATAGATAATATTGTACTTTTCTATTAACAGCAACACATTAAGAATTATTGCTGTAGTCGACAACCCGTCTTGCTACTCTAAAAATGCTTGCTTGTACTATATTTGTGATAATTATTAGCAAGTTCTGATTATTTTTTCTAGGTTTGTTTTTTTTTTGTGGCGTGAATAACATATTAATTATTATTCATACCATTTACAACCTACCAAGCATTTTTAGTCTTACAATGCGCCTATTTGTTAGGACTAGTTAAATCACCTTAAAAAGACAGGAATTTTTGGTCACTAATTTTAAATCAGCTATCGATGACTATTTTCACTTTTATAATAACGATAGATCAAACATCATCATTAGACTTCTTCATGAACGTCGTTGATGAACATTTAGGCACAAACCTATAGCACCGTCTACCTAAGGAATTATTGCAACCACTAAAACGTAATAAAAATGTCCAATCTCGATTTACAGGGGGCCTACTCCGAAGTACTTGGCTTCGAATCCTTACCCGACTTCAAGTCAAGTTTTTGACTTTGACTTATCTCTTTGACTGTCGTTTTTTTTTCTTTCGCCATAGTCAGGAAACGGCCGAAACTTTCGGCCGATACTTTAGATTTGTCTTCGTAGTAGACCCCCAGGTTTCGTTTCAAATGTCAATTCGTTTCGCACCATAGATAATTTGGTCATCGTTTGGGTTAAATACGTCTCAACGTTCTTGAATTTCAGATGTTATAGAATTTAATTTGCACACAACCCACAGCCATGTCGTAGAAAAATTATCGTCATAATATGTAGGGAAGGCAAATTAGTTGTACCGTGTAAGGTGTACAGAACGCAATGGTAGCGCTGATCGTGATGGAGGCACCGCGTGCGCTCGGGGGCGGCGCCTCGGCCGGTGCGTGCTATAACTCTGTCTCTATCCATTGCTAGTCGCCCCGACGCACCCGCCTCGCCGCCGCGGTGTTGAGGCGGTACAGCCACACCTGCAATAACAAACGAATAGTATTACAGAATTATACATTACAAAATACTACTAATTTCGTTTGCATCTATTGTAACTGTAATCGGCAAAATCCCTTTTTTTCCTCTATTCACGTGACTGATAAAGCTTCAGCTACACTGCGGCGGTTATTTTAGACGCCAGGCGCACGTGTTGCATTTGAGCATAATTTAATTATCGATAACACGTCACTACTGTTTATGTTTATCGCAGCGCGACACATCTATGTGACGCGTTTCACATAAAGACCATATCGCTGGTTATCGACACACCCGGCGTCGTTATCGATTACTCACACACACGGTGTGTGTAATCGTAATCATAGTGCAGTGTGTTTACACTAAAAAAGAGTGTAGTTAGGGTTGCCAACTTTATTAAAGAATAAATAAATAAAATAAAAACTTTTTGTACAAGAAATACAATGGTTAGAGACGGAAAATAAACAGTATTTTATGTACTTAGGTATTATTTTAAAGTAATGAAATTAAGGCTGGCTAAAACACCGCGCCCATGCCCCGTTCCATGGACCATGTTCTACGCAGTAAATGGAACTATTTATTTGTAGCTTTGGTGAACTGTGAAAACAGTTTATTATTTGTGTACTTAATTTTTGTTGAACAGTAAACAGTATTTTAGAGTAAAAAACAGTATAATATTGTTTTTAACCGTATGGTTGGCAACCCTAAGTATAATCTGCAGTGGCTGGAAAACACTATCAACGATGAATAGGCTAGACAGCCACCGCTATACGACTTATTAGAACATTAGAAAGATGCTGTATGCATAGTTCAAGGAAGAGGGCTGAGTGTTGTGTGGTGAACTGAGGAGAGTTCTATTATTCAGTTGAATCGATGGTTGATGTCATTCATTGATGCCACTAATTTCTTTGTCTTTTCTAGATGAGTATGTTCAGATTGTGTGAGGCCCTTGGTTAATGAAAACGTGATTGGCGAACGATCATTATTGTTATTAAAGGTGCTCCCACGCAAAATGTGTTGTAGGTAGATAACATTTTTTCCGCTACGGTAAACGCGGTGGCTGACCGATTGATTTCTACGCTACTGGTCACAGATTTGATTTCCTCACGGAACAAATATTTATACTGTTATATATATTATACAACATTCGTTTTTGTTTACACTAAACCCGCAAAGGGGACATTGTACTCGCGAAAAAAAAATCTGCCGTTCCATACATTTGTGTTCACTTAAATCGACAAAATGTATGGAACAGCTGATTTTTTTTCGTGATTTCAAGGTTGATACAATAGAAAAAGTTGTTCAAAATGATGAGTACAATGACCCCTTTTCGGGTTTAGTATAAACAAAAAGTAATGTTGTATATCTGGCTGTATGTGCATGTAAGATTTGAGTTTGTAAACCCACAATGCAGGAGAAATTCCAAGTGGCAACGTTAAGAAAATAAAAACATGCACCTTAAATGGGGCTTAATGTTAAAAACTTAACAAGACCTATAAAATAAAATTTTGCAAATAAAATAAAGAAGCAGCACAAAAGCGATAGGATGACATTCAAAAAATCCCGCTGACTACACCCGTTTGCAAATGTATGGAAGTTGTCTAGTGATCGTCGATCCCGTTTCGTTGTACGTCACTCACCCCTTACAGGTAGGTAACCCGGTGTTAAAGCGAGGACTGAATATCGGAAGGCTGGGCACCCACATGCGAACCGATATCGTCAGAGTGTCATCACCTGACCATCTGTAAGCCAACCGTGGGTATTACGGCTAGTTCGCCCTTCGTGCAACGTAGTTAGGTATATCATCTTAGGCGACATGACCACATAATCCCTGCGTTTCCTGTACGCAAGCCAGCCATAAAAACATCGTTTGGTGTATTACAAAGTATAAAATTTATTTGGTCAAGTGTTACAATTCCTTTGTCAAGGCACGAGTGTGGCTGAAGGATACGTCATCGGTGTATTGACGCGGATGCCAAATTATAATTTTAGTAGTATAAAATAACCCGAGACAAAGTCTTGAGCCTGGCGGAAAGCTTGTTTTAAGACGTCATAGTGTATTTCGAAAATGATACTCACTTGGAAGAGAATAACGACGTCTAATGAGACTTGAAGGCTGCCACATAACCAAAATTGCGGAGGCGCCTCTCTTAGAACGAAGTATGCAGTCTTGAATACGTCACCACACGTCCACATTATGACCATGCTTACGCTGAAATATTGTTTTTATTTAAAAAAAAACGTTGCTCTACACTAGTAATTTCTCCTGTATCGTGGGTGTGTTTACAAACAGCCAGACCCGGAACAACTACTTGTAGGTCATACAAATATTTGTTCCGTGCGGGAATCGAACCCGCGACACGCAGCACAGCAGTCAATCGCTTAACCACTGCGCCTACCGTGTCGTCAAATATTATAAACAAAT
The DNA here is from genome assembly GCA_948098905.1 of Tiliacea aurago. Lineage (NCBI taxonomy): Eukaryota > Metazoa > Arthropoda > Insecta > Lepidoptera > Noctuidae > Tiliacea > Tiliacea aurago. Next base: position 19,171,671 of record OX402581.1, on the reverse strand, counting down.
AAGCTTGATTCAAAGGTACATTAAAAAGATGAGGTTGTTTTTAGGGTTCCGTACCCAAAGGGTGAAACGGGAACCCTATTACTAAGGCTCCGCCGTCTGTCTGTCTGTCCGTCTGTCACCAGGCTGTATCTCATGAACCGTGATAGCTAGATAGTAGAAATTTTCACAGATGATGTACTTCTGTTGCCGCTATAACAACAAATACTAAAAAATAGAATAAAATAAATATTTAAGGGGGCTCCCATACAACAAACGTGTTTTTTTCTCTCGTTATTGCTGTATATTGATAACGGCAATAGGTAGACGCTTGAAATATTCACAGAATATGTAGATCCTACCAAAAACATTTCATGTAAAATGTTGCCAAGACGACCACATAAGGTTTGCCCTGTGAAAAAGATATCAGATCTCATGTAGAGCCAAGCTTCTGAATCTACACGACCTAATCTACCGACTAGCTTCACAAATTCTACATATCAGTAAAAATATATGGCTTCGCTGTTTTTCGGCTTTCTAGCACTTCAGGAAGTACCCTAACATTTTGAAGTCTCATACAAACTTCCACCCCCCCATTTTAGGGGATGGGGGGCGAAAGTTATAAGTTTATGAATTTTTTTGTTGGTTGTATACTAAACTTATATTACATACCAAATTTCAGCTTTCTACCACTTCAGGAAGTAGCCAAACATGTTGATGATCATCAGTGTGTCAGTGACGACATCGGTGTATTTTAGATATCAATAAAATCTAAAGTATTAGAGCTATTCAATTGAGACTTTGTATGTTTAATTAGTCTATTATTGACATCATATCCTGAGAATATGAACTATCTGGTACATCCGAAACCAACTCTATGAGGGTTCAAAAAAACGACGAAACACTTCGAGAAAAGGTAGATAGTGCCCTTGCGCTTCGCTTGGCTCGTCTTGGCGGGGGCACTACCGCGCCCCCAGATAGATATTGACTTTAAAAATAAATAATTAAACTAAAATAAAACACATATTTAAGGGGGGCTCCCATACAACAAACGTGTTTTTTTTGCCATTTTTATAGATAATGGTTACGGAACCCTTCGTGCGCGAGTCCGACTCGCATTTGGCCGGTTCTTTTTTTGTCTTGATGGTGGATAGCAACAATGATTATTCTATACATTGTTAAAGGTCTGAAATGTCTGCAGTAAGATGCAAAACTTGGATCTTTTGGCTGTCATTTTAAATGGCAGTTCGCATGATTTCTATGGACTTCTAAGAACGGAGAGAGAGGAAAGAGTAAGCAGCGCTAGTTATTACTGCGTTTTCCAAACCATTTGCCTTTCTATATTTAGTCACAGACTCTTAAGAGGCCTAGGAGCATCAGTGGACACGCAATGGAGGCTGATGTTATGAAGTTAGTGATGTTTACCTCATGCCCTCAGTACTTTTGTTTTTGTGATTTTTGGCTATCTGAGGTGCACCAAGCATGGCCTCAGTGAACAGAGCGAGGAACCCTATCATTTCCACGAACGGCGCGAACTCTATCAACAAGTAGGTGATCGCCGCGCCCAGCACCGAGAACACCAACATACAGTCTACATAGCTCTGGAAGTCTGTCCAGGCCCAGAAATACTTTCTTTCCATATCTGAAACAGATACAACATCAATGTTATTGAGGGCTTACATTAAATGATGGTAAATATAATTTGTATTTCAACCACACCATATTCACAATGCACAAAGTACAATTATTTTAATCTTGTTAGTAGTGTAATTTGTTAATACATTTATAAATACCACGATGCTTACATTGAAGTAGGAAATCATGCCGAAGTAAATGACATCAATAAATAGATAAGATATCTGACATGAATTTGACCCAGTCGTGACTTCTTAGATACCAAATAACTTGTATAATCATAAGAGCAATGAACCGAGGTTAGCTACACATTTGTATAATGTAAAAATATATTATTACTTATTATGGTATGACATTTGACCTTAATGATAAAAAGCTGCTATAATGGTTACTGCAACTACATAATTGACTTGATTATTACATACATACGCTGTTTCCATTCATTATAAGTAACACTGAAAACATGCAAAATTGAAAGATGAAAGCATATAAAAGCAAGATGATAATCAAAAAGAAATTAAATATCCCAGATCATGTAACAAATACACTGTAAACTCCAAATAATATTGTCAAAGCATGGGGTTGCTGAAACAAAAACAGTAATGGTGACTTGCACATGGAACAAACTGCAGCAATCCTTATGACATGGAGGAGAGAGCTGGCACTCACCATAGAAGCGATGAGGCTTCTCGCCGGCGATGCTGCTGCGCTGGTCCAGCCAGCATGCCGTTTGATCCGGCTGGGCTGAGCCGTTCACACAACATAACAGTATATATAACATGAAAATTGCACCTAATTTCACCATCAATCACACCAACCACCAAACAGGACATAAAATAATGTTAAAATAAAATTATCCATAGCAAATAAAAATAATATACAGGGAAGTTAATAGGTTATCAGATCTTTCACATCTTGATATGATTGAGGAGAAATAAAAAGAAAGCAAATATATACCAAGAAAAAAAACTAAAAAAGGGTTAAAATATACTGTTTTTTAACTAAAGGGTTTGTAAAACATATGTTTAATTAGCAATAAATAATAGGTTGCATATAGTTTACAGTGCAATTTTTTATCACAGATTACTATAATAATATTGAAAATAAAACCATAATCACACTTTTTGGGGTCACTTATAAATACCAACCTGTGAATATTCTCTCCCTTGCCCTTATGATTTGGTTCTTTTTTCGTACATTTACACACAAGTGTATCATGACAAACATTGTGATATTCATTACTATGCTTTGGATCAATAGAGGTAATTCATAGCGTTTACCAAACCTGAAAAATAATTAGATACATATTATTACAATATTAGTGAGTCATGTAATAGTTCTTCTTTGATGTTTTGTTATTGGTTAGAGCAGAAGTGAATCATTATGACTGGTTATTCCTTAAGGACCTTTTAAATCTTAGGATTTGCTATTAGGGGCAAATTTTTCAATCAAAGGAAACAGCGATCTTATCATCCCTACTTTAGTGTCAGCAATAAACTTGTATCTTGATATCAATATTTATCTGTTACAATTTAAACATAATGATACCACATAAATAGAGCTAGCGTATTAGTTTGGTACTTTAGAAGAGAACCAGTGTGGGTGATAATGATAGTAACAAACACACATAAAGTAAATATGAAAATAAAAGACAGATATCACTTATGGGATAGGTAGCATTGCAGCAGCATCCTTCTTAGGGCAACAGGAGTAGCAACACAATTTAATAACCCGTAAAAAAAAAAATAGTGAAACCACACAATAATACTACCAACTGGCCAAACATGATGGTAGGGGTGACATTATATTATTTGTGATGGTGAAGGCATAAAGGATGATATGATGATAATAATGAAACATACCAAAACAATATCCTTAGAGTATTTGCAATGAGCAATGCTAAACAAACGTATAAAGAGAACCCTTCAGCATCTTGTGTCCTCTTGATTTGTCTATACTGTGGGATGTATGGGGCGACGCCACCAATTATCATAGCACCAGCTGCTCCCCATCCCACCAGATGGCCCACAGTAAGCCCTAACTCGTCCGAAATTATCCAATCCATTGTTTCGTAGATATTATAAACAGTCGAATATCAAACTATCACGTTAATATTCTCTGATAAATATTGCAAGTGTACCACAAACTTCATATTTATTATTAATTTACATTACATCCGACGAATTTATCGGAGCAATCATAAATCGTCCAACCAAGTTAGCGATTGCAAGATTGCAACGCAAATCGATCGATAAAAATGAGTAGCGTTTCGGGTAATTCTAGTCTATATTATTTACATGATGTGGCTTCTCTTTTTTTAACAAGAGTAGAAAGAGATCAAGTCCCTCATAAAGCTTCAAGTTGTACTTTGTTTCTGATTGGAACGCGACACGAATTGTCAATGCCTCTATGACACAAAAAGTTCCGTCCAAAAATAATGGCGCAAGCTCAGTCTCAGGCACAGAACATATATACCCTAAAGGGGTCTCATCTCAGGTCTCTACTATTGTGTTTGATCAAGCCCTGTACATTTTGCACAATAAGAATTAATCGTGTGGGTGCGAATTATTATAGCATGAGCAGTAAAGTAAAATAAAATGAGAATAAACGTAAAAAAAGTAACGATGAAATCCATGAAATCTTATCAGCTGATACTGACATTAGCTGTCACGATGACATTGTCTGACCATTTTATTTTTGCAAAAATATTTACAACCTCCAAGTCCTCTAAGGATTTTTTTCCCGTAAACAAACCTAGTAGTGTGGAGTGTAAACTATGACTATAATATCCAAATTGTTAACAGTTTTGCGTACTACTAACACAGTCGAATGTGTTCCCGCAATTTTACAATCATCGAAGATTAGATATGTCCGCTGTTATTCAACCCGAAGGGAAAGCGGCTTGGCTAGGAGTCAAGAGAGAAGTGAAGTGACTACAGATGTCCGACCTCTAGGGGAGAAAATCAAAGAGACGACTAAGACTGCTACATACACTGGAATCATTTTATTGGGCGCCGGTGTCACTAGCGTCATCTTTTATTATGTGTTCCGAGAGTTGTTTTCAAGTAATAGCCCCAACAGCATTTACTCAGAGGCACTAGCTAAGTGTAAAAATGTGAGTAGAACACAAATCATTTCACCTCTACACTGTCATTCATTACCTACCATTTTAATTTTGTTTATATTGGTAAATTTGTAAGTGTAATATTTATACAATGAGATGATATTTGGACAGTATTGCTGAACCTTTTTACACTGGAATGTTTTATACTTTATAATTTCAGGACCCTAGAGTGGAAGATGCTTTAGGATCTCCAATTAAAGGTTATGGAGAAGAAACCACCAGGAGGAGACGCACACATGTCAGTCATGCTGTGTATGAGAAGGAAGGGGTTAAACACATGAGGATGAGGTTTTACATCAAAGGAATTAGGAACAAAGCTATTGTTGAACTTGATATGAAGCAGGTGAGTGTCCGTTTGGTGCCGGACGTAAAGAATATCACCATCCCATTTCTTCCTGCGGGTGTCATAAAAGGCGACTAAGGGACTTACTAGAGAATGGGAAGCAGCATTCTCTATGCATTTTAACACCATACTGCGATCGCCAACCCACCTGCCAAACGTGGCGATTATGGCAAACTGGGTTTTACGGGAGGCGTATGTCCAGCAGTGGACGTCTTTTGGCTGAAATTATGAGTGCACAAAAATCCTTCCTAGACACATCTTCTGTCTGACCTTGTGCAAAGTAATTGTGGAAAAACATTGTCAGCTGGACAATGTTTTTCGAGACATTCTCCCCTGTTAGCTATTCCTTTCAAATATTATGGACTTATTCATTAAATGGTAACATATATATCTACATAATATGCCATGCACACATAAACCTGACATACATTTATTTTTGTTTTTATTGCAGAATGATTATGGAAATTATTTATGCCGTTACTTGCTAGTGCAACTAGATGACTACTCTGCCAAGACCTTTATTATTGAAGATAATAGGGCAGAACTAGACAGCAAACAAGACTTTGGAAGCGCCTTTTCAACACTCTCATTAAACCAGTGAAAACCTAGGCTAAAGTTGTAAATTGTAAAATAAACTTAGAGATTTAAGTAGTATTTGTTAAAGGTTTAAATTGAATAAAAGTAGCATATTTTAGAAAAATCTTTAATTTATATTTTATGGAACTTTGACTATCATTCAACATTGGGGGTAAACTGGACATTTATGAATTGAGCAAAACTTGAAATTGTCAGTAACCAATAGCAGCTGCCATAATACAGTAATTACAACACTCATGCATTTTTTACAGGAAGACAATTGATTACTTCTGCTTTAATTGTTCCACTATCAGGCAGAATAATTATAAAAATTACTTTCTTTTCATTGCTGATTTCTCTTTTTTCCAAGGTTGTATTTCCCAGGCCATAACTAAACGGTTATTGAATACAAACATTTTGATTTGATTAAATATCCAATAGAAGACAACAACCAGGGAAAGATATTGAGGCCATGCCCATTTAAGTTCTTGAATCAAACTTGGAATATATTTGATTTCCATTTCCGGCACTCTGAGACTTATCTGTATGTACATTGAGCCAGTATGCCCATTTTGACTTCTTGAATATAGTGTTTTGGTATGTGTTGTAACTGCAAAATTAATATAAATATATTATTTGGTTATCATCATTGTCTTCATAGTTCTATACAGGGTGTTTGGCAGAACGTTCAACATACGAAAATGTTGGATAGGTGGGGTCATCTGCTACTTACTCAGCCCTAATTTATTTGGCCCTAGCCCCCTGGATATTTTATTAAATTTTTTTTTTGCTTTCTTCTAGTTCACCAATTTCTTAACTTTAAAGTGTAATTTTTATTAAAAATGGGTAAAACAGGCAATATTTTTAGATCATTTAATTTTTACCAACCTTGCAGTATTAAATTTCGCAAAACATTTCACTTTACGTAAAGGTAGTTTCGTCGAAAATTTCCTACTTGAAAAATTATGAAATAACTCGGAAAACATGAGTCTATCCCACGTGACTGTAAAGTCATGTGGGATACACTCATGTTTAAAGGTTTTTTTTAATAAAAGCAAATTACATACCATTAGAAAGGTCACACACTAGGGATGTTTTGCTAGAATTGGAAGTCCTCAATAATTTTTTGTTTTTTTTTTTAATGCGGGATGGAATTAAGATTTAAGTAAGTATTTTTTACATCTTTCTGTAAGTTTGAGGACCCATATCTTTTTTCTAGCTAACATCTGAATAAAGCAATATTTTATAAGAATCTGCTAACAACAAAGATAAAAAAAAAATTTGCCTGTTTTACCCATTTTTAATAAAAATTACACTTTAAAGTTACGAAAGTGGTGAAACTAGAAGAAAGCAAACAAAACTTTTAAAAAAATATCCAGGGGGCCAGGGCTGAGTAAGTAGCAGATGACCCCAATCTATCCACCATTTTCGTATGTTCAACGTTCTGCCAAACACGCTGTATATTATCTAGAATTAACACTTTCGCGGACACTGAACGAGACTTTCTAGTAAGTTTTGTTGTTATGTCATCTATGGGCATAAGTGTTAATATTAATTAATCTTACCATCTCTCATGAAATAGTTCTCCATTAAGTGATCAATTGCATTCTCATGAGTGTTTTTATCCAAATTAAATAGGGAATAGTTATATTTAGTATGTATTAGGTTTTGTTTGCAGGGCAAATGAGATGTTTGGTAGAACTGAAGATCAGCAAAATATTTGAACCCTGAAGGTGGTGTTGCAAACTCTTTGTTAATTACAGCCAAACTTTGCATGTGCATGGGACAAATTGACTGAAACAAGAAAATAAGATAAGTTTTGTAGGTAGTTGACATTGTTGGTTGCAGTAAAATTAAATCACAAAGTAATTGTTCTTTGGGTGAATAACATGACAAAAGATAATACCTTTAATTGAAAGTCTAGATTTAAGATTAACATTAAAGATGTTACTGTCTTCTCCTGTGGCAAATTGAGGTTGAATTTGAAATCTAATAAATCAATCTTGCCATTGCCACTCATATCATATTCTTGCACCTAAAAAAGAAGGTATTTTAATTTACTTACGAATATTTTAATGGTACCTAGGTACCTAACTAGGTACTTAAAAATAAAATGTTAATGCACATTTCACATTACTTGGAATTCCGCACAGTTCTCTTCATTTTTCATAACATTTGCATACTTTCCATTAGTTTCACCACATGCAATAAGTCCACTGGGGTCGTCAGATTCAGCTTCGAGCAGGTACTCATACGAGAAGTGTATTACCGGCTGCTCATAAAAGCTGTGTGATCGTAGCCAAAACCCTAAAAAAACCCACAGGAATAAAAAAATCCGTCAAGCAACGAAGACCCTTAGAACTAATATTGCATAAACGCTTACCTCTGCCTCTGTAAGCTATTATAAAAGGTAAAATGAGGTTTAGTACTGTGGTAGTCAAAGTAAAAAACGTTGCTATAGAAAAAAAGCAACTCACGTATTGCACTTTGATATTATAACTAAACAGTTTATAGAAACCCATTCTCGATCCATTTATGAGCTAGAAAATTTACCAAACATTACAAACATTTAGGGGAATCTTAAAATATTGAAATTACAATGAGATTACATCACAAGCATTTGACATTTTGGTATATTGATCAACAACAAACTGTTGCTAAGCAACACAAGTGCTGCTTGACACCAAATATTTTGTGGTTTTGAACGACGCCGGTTTTGAAAAAGATTGAACCATGGGATTAGTAAGTACTGTATATTACAGTCAATAGCACATCAGCGGTAGCAATTTAACATTAATAGCGCTCTAAGAGCGTTTACGACGTGCGGCATTTCTTACAAATTTTCAAGCCCTTGTTTTTCGAAATGACTAACCGATTTTAATTAAACTTCAGCATAAGCAGGATACAAAGGTCTAAAAAGTTAGTATAAGAACATTTTCGAAAAATAGTGTTACAGCTAAATTAGACCGATTTTAAATTTTCCATATATTTCCAGCTAAGTATCTGTTTTTAAATAAGACATTTCGAAAATGTTCTGAACTAATTTTTTAGACCTTTGTAGCGTATGATTAAAATTACCACTGTTGTGCGGTCGACTGTACAACATTAAACTCAATTCCCAGGAAGTTTTATTTACAATGATCAATTTATTGGTTGACTCCTTTTTTTTTTTTTTGGGTGAAAATTATCAAATAACTTCTCCCACTCTGGGCGGAGCGGGAGGGCGTGTCAGACTTTTATTGACTAAAACCCACCCCTGTTCCTGCCGTTGACTACCTGTGTTGCAAATAAGATCTACAGTCCTTTCGCAGTTATTTTATCTCTGATATATATTGCATCACAGTCAAAATAACAGTGATTTCTATTATCGAAACAATAATGTTGCTGTTGGTTTGTCTGAGGGGTAAAATTACTGAAAGGACAATACATTTCTAGAAGAAATGTGCACTTTTCTGATTTCTAACGTGGCGATATTATCGTTGAGGTCCACGGCATGACGATAACACTAGCAGGGAAGTAAAATGTATGGAAATATTATGACGACGCTTTTAGTTTTCCATCCACGATAGCGATATACGTGCACGTATTTCGATACATCGGACGTGGACGTCCACGATAATATCACCGTTTCTGAAATAGCATTCACTAGGTGGCAGCACTGAGACGTCAGGTCCAGGCACGTGTCAATAGTGTCAAAGTGCCTATTTTCTTTAGTCCTGAACTCCTGACTCCTGACTGAATGATGAACGTTATGAACGTGATAGTGTCGAAATGGAAGACCTCTTGTCAAGGTGGCGCCAACTGATGGCATGAATTTTCATGAAAACCCTCATCGATCAAAATCTCCTAAACCCGAGTACAAATTGCAAAATTATGTATGGGGAATACGGGAGTACTTATGACATATTACTGGGCATAGTTTACTTTATTTAAGGAAGAACCTACCTATTGCCGTTTTGTACATGCCATCCGCTATTACAATCATGCCAACTGCAGTGCAATACGACAGCTGATCTTCAGCGTTTTATTGAGTTACGATATGCTGGATGTTACCATAACAGGGTGTCATACTCATGACTTATGAAATTGAGTAGGTACCTATAGTATTCTGGAATCATAAAATACAACAAACAAAATATCCAGCTCGATCTGCTCTAGAGTAAAAATATACCCCATACTAGGTATACGTTACGAATATTGTAGGTTGGTATAAACAGTCAACTGCACGTCAGTTGTAACACTTCAACGAAAACCGATTTTACTGCTACGGAATAAAGCGCTGTCAATGTTACATTGATGCCACCTACCGCGACGTTCGGTTGACTTACCATGATACACGGAATTGTAGGTAAGTAGATATATGTCATGAATTCATGATATTATTGAGACAATATACATAGTGGTTATTGGTAGATGAGTAGGTAGGTACCTACCTACTCATCATCATCATCTTCCTGCCCTTGTCACATGTTACTTGGGGTCGGCGCAAAAAGTTTTCTGCTTCCATTCGGCCTGCTACTCAGAATCAGGATCAGAATCAGAACTTTATTTGCTATGATTGTAGCCTAGGTACAGCCGGTACAGGTTTATGATATTGTAAATAAATTAATGAGATCAGCTACAGTCTACCTTACAGCGTGCAAATTAATGCATATATTTAAATAAAATAATGTCAACAAAACAAAACAGAAATTAAAGCGAAGTCAATAATAATAATATAGTAAGGTACACAGGTCTTACATGGTCAAAATTGCAATTAATATAATAATAAATAATAATATATATATAGAATTCTATTAACTGCAACTTATTACTACACAAAAAAAACAGAAACCTTGGATGAAGACATTGGGCAATTTCAACGTGTAACACAGCATAGCAGTGACATAGAAAAGCATCGAGGAAGCAGTTTAACCCCGCCAAAAGATTCACCACTGAAGACTCTGGAATCAGCAACGTGTAATACAACATAGCAGTGACACAGTCAAAAACAGAGAGGGCCTGAGCCAACCTGGTGGCGAAGCTATTAAAAGATGCCCCTCCCATAAATAAATATCACCCATCTCTCCACTATTCCAATGCTTACTTTAGGATGCATATCCGGTAGGCTCTAATAATCCTACCATATCCCATGCAATGGGCACGTCTTCCCTACCATTATCGCGCCCCCTGGTCTACTCTTTGATACACAATGGTGTCTGTAGTCCCATGAAACATGAGGCTTCAGGGACTAGGGTGAATCTTTGGGTTCAACCATGCTGGGGTCGGTGCATTTCATTCATTCATAATAATAATATAGGTATTTATTATTCACTCCCTTCTCTTCCATATCATTCCTTACACAATCCACCCATCTTTGCTTTGGCGAATGCCATTCACTATCTCTCTCTATGATACTCTCCCTCTCCATCCATCAATAATTAAAATCATCACTCTTTTAGTCACATGCGTTTCCTCCCTCCTCATAGGTACCTACTCAGTACTCATTCTCAATATTTTTTTCCAGATAGGTTATTCTTCCAAAAATAGAAGTAGGATTATCCCGAACACCCTCCAAGATGCCTCCAAGACAACTGTTATAATAGAACACTTAGCTTACGTACTCCTAGTTGTTAACTGGTCAAGTCAAACTGAACACAAAAGGCAACTCGTGCATTTGGTCGCAGTGTCCGTTACCTTGTTTTATGTAAAACAATAGTTGAACATAGAATAGCGCGTGTTGTATTTTAAAACGTGTTGTCTGAATAAAATACCAGAGATGTCCTATAGTTAAGCACAAAAGTGTTCCAACTATAGCTAGGTAATACCTACAAGACAACGGGACAAATTATTACATTTTCCCGCTGTCTGACGATCTAAAGAGCCTTTAATTTGCCGTTATAGCCGACTTGGCGGCCAATGCATTTGAATGGTCGTCAAACTACGCGATCTCCGACGGCCGACATTCAAATGTATGGGCCGCCCTATCGGACCGACCCGTGTCAGTTGTCGTCGTCGGTTGTGGTGGACAAACGACCTAAGTCTAGGAATGCAGTAATATTACGATTTACGGTCATCCCACACGTTACACGGTGGTAACTTCAAAGGTTTCGCCATAAAACGGTATAGGTACCTACGTGGTGTAGGTATGTTTTGAAACCGTGAAGTTAAAAAATACATATTTTGGGATTTTGCCGGTTAACAAATACTGAGAACTGACGATGGTGTTCGGATTTGTACGGGGAGACAGATTACTCCATAAAATAGTTAGAACGGCAGAAAAAGATAAAACGTGTAAGTATATTGGTAAGAAAAAAAAAGGTTTTTTGTAGGTAATAAAGTAGGTATTCCTATTTATAGGTACAACAAATAAATAATCAGCAAACCTACTGCTAAAGTGTTAACGATTAAGCTCTTGCATAATACTTTTATCTGGTACCTAATACATATAAATAAATTATAGTAGGTAAACAATTCTCTACAGGAGTGTACATCGTAACGCCCCGTGTGTTAGTTAGCGTAGTAACTAGTTCTATGTAAGAGAGGTGTACTTGTTTTAACTACGAGTCAGTGAACATAGACAATAACACTCCCAGAAGCTAGTGACTCCGGCGCCTGCGATGTCAACTGACACCTAAGGGCGGTGAACGATCCTTTATGCCTACTAGCACTATAAAAAGGTCCCGAATGTTTCCAACGACATCATTCGCTCTGGTGTCATCCCGGAGCACAGTGAGGTCCTGAATCGGGACTTGGAATATTTGGATACACGTATAGCTTCTACGCAAGGATGTCTATGGTCAGAAGATCTAGTATGGACCGAATGTCCTCAAGCATGACATCCAGCATGACTGGAATGGGTTTGGGTGGAATAACTGGACTGACATCGGGTATGAGCACGCTGAGCTGCATGAGGGATCAGCAGATGACGATCGGTGGAATGCCCTCGAACTATGTTCCTGGGCTGTCTGCCTATTACAATATCTCCAGCTTCTGCCAGCGCCCTGGACAAACTCGTCGTTGGCCGATGCAGCGCGCTGGGCCTACTGCTCAGCATCGCCCGGGCCGCTCCCACAGCACCGGCTCACTGCACCGCATGAAGTACTCGATGAGGAACAGTCCTAACACGCAGTACACTCACAACTTGATTTGCAAGATGGCTGATCAAAATGAACGCCGCCGCCGCCAGGACACCATGGAAATGATTCCTCAAAGTTATTATTCTCAGCAGCCACTGAAGGTGGAGCTCACTGAATTCTATTCCCGTGACAACTCCAAAGACCACCACACAGAACAATATGATTTGGTGAACGATAATATCCTCCCAAACCCAGTTCTAAGGAGGGGCCAGAACTTCTTCTTTGCGGTTCGCTTCGACAGAACCTACGACAAGCAACAAGACATGATTCGCATCGTCTTTTGCTTTGGTAAGATAAACTTAAACATTTTGAATTTCTGTCACGAACTTTGTATTCTAAAATATGGCACAAAATTCGAAAAATTCTAGAGCATTAAATTAAACTCTTTTCTCAGGTCCTAAGCCCAGCGTTACCAAAGGAACACGAGTAGTTCTGCCCGTGAACTGGAGCAACCAGCAGGGAGTCTTCCAACATTCCCGTGACATGATGGGAATGGGCATGGGAATGGGAATGTCTCGCATGCAGGATACAAGTACTAGTATGGCTCCTATGGGATCTATGGCGCCTATGGGATCTATGGGAACTATGGGTACTATGGGCACCATGGGTTCTATGGGGCCAATGGGAACCATGAGCACCATGGGAACCATGGGAACAATGGGCTCGATGGGTCCAATGAGTGGAATGAGAGAGACTACGACTTATGGAGTCCGCCGCAGTTCGTTCAGCAACGAGCCATTACCCTTGCAACACAGCCCTCTCAGCCCGCACGGACCTATGGACCGTCCGATGATGGATCGCTATGGAGGCACAGCTCAGCATTCTACATTTGGTCGTGGATACGGCTCGCGCCATGGCTCCATGCAGAACTTGGCGTCTCTTGCTCATGATATGGACAGATGGGACATTAGCATTCAGCGTCAAGATGGCAACACAATCACATTCCAAGTACACGTACCGGCTACTGCTCCGGTTGGCGTATGGAACTGCTGGGTACAGACCAACCGCTTTGGCCAGCGCGATAACCGCCACGACTACAAATGCGATGAAGACGTCTACATGCTATTCAATCCTTGGTGCCGTGAGGACCCCGTTTACATGGATAATGAATCATCCAGGAAGGAATATGTGCTCAATGAGCAAGGAAAGATCTGGTGTGGCACTTGGCGTCAACCGAAGGGTCGCAAATGGATTTATGGGCAGTTTGATGATGTGGTATTACCTGCTTGCATGTACTTGTTGGAGCGAAGTGGCCTCGAGCATTCTGAACGCGGTAACCCAGTTCGCGTTTGCAGGGCGATTTCGTCGATGGTAAGTTGATCAATAAGAATTCTACTTTATTATGAAATCTACTTTATTATTTAGATGACTACGAGTACTATGATGAATAAAAGTATCATTTCACTAAACTTTTGACGCGTTATTTTGTGTTTTAGATAAATGCGAACCACGACGATGACGGGCTTATGGTTGGCCGTTACGACGGCGAATATAAAGACGGCGTCGCGCCTCATGCCTGGACCGGCTCTGTGGCTATCATGGAACGTTACCTCACCGATGGAGGCAGGCCGGTCGAATACGGCCAGTGCTGGGTATACTCCGGGCTTGTGGTTTCGATTTGCCGTGCTCTTGGTACTGAAATTTTACATGCTTTGTTCATGATTAGGTACTTCAAGTGTAACAGGCAGTTCGTTACATAACTCAAACTTGCTTTTAGGTATTCCTTGCCGTTCGGTCACCAACTACGTGTCAGCCCACGATACGAACCGAACATTCACTGTGGACAAATATTTCGATCGCGATGGCAACGAAGTACCAAATGGACCTGATGAAGATTGCTACGATTCCTGCTGGAACTTCCACGTATGGAATGATGTATGGATGCAGCGACCGGATTTGCCTCAAGGTATCAAGAATACAAATTTTACAAAAAAAAAAACATAAAATAATCGCGAAGGTTACTTTACTTATACATTTTTTCTACTTTTACTTCAGGCTACAGTGGCTGGCAGATTATTGATTCCACGCCTCAAGAGGAAGCTGAAGCTGTATACCACTGCGGACCAGCTAGCGTTGAGGCTGTCCGCCGCGGTGAGGTTGGCTTCCAATATGATACGCCCTTCATGTATTGTCAGCTCAACGCAGAACTCTGCCACTTCCAAGAAGAGGAGAATTCTGAATGGGGTTTCATTAGGATGGCTTCAAACCAGTATCAGTGAGTACATTACCACTGAAACTCTTTTACATTAGTATTTACGTAACTATGGTATTTGTCACTAAATGCTACCTCAAATTTTATAGAGTTGGCCGCAAGATTCTTACGAAGAACCCGAACCGTGACGATGATGAAGGCGACAGTGACATGTTGGAGATTACCCACGAGTACAAGACGGTCGACAGTTCATCTCCCGAGCGCCTGGCTGTTATTGCCTCGTGTCGCGGCTACCAGCGCCTGCAGCAATATTATGAATACCCTGATCGCAATTTCGAAGACGTTTACTTCGATCTTATGGACATTGACCTTGTGCCGTATGGACAGCCGTTTGACTGCACGATGAATATTCAGGTATTTTTAGTTAAACACTCAATGCAATGAATTGATGTGCCTTCTGAATTTAAATGTCATCTATGAAACTATTTACAATTTGGCGATTTTCAACAGAACAAATCGCATGAAGACCGCACCATCTGGTGCGTTCTGACGGCTTCGTCATGCTACTACACCGGCGCCATCGCCTCGCGTCTGCGAAGGGCTCAGGGAGAGTTCGTAGTACGGGCTGGGCAGCGTGAAGTGCTGAAACTACACGTCACACCTCAGGAATATATGGACAAGATAGTGGACCACTCTATGGTGAAGGTGCACGCCATGGCCTACGTGAAGCAGACTCGTCAGGCTTGGTCCGATGAGGATGACTTCCCACTACACAAGCCAAGGATGCAAGTGCAGGTGGTTATATGTAATTTACAATCGGTTGTATTCTATATTTTTACACATACCATTTCTAATCACCGATGATTATGTCCGGTAGGTAAGGGGCCAGCCATGCATAGGACAAGAATGCGCTGTGACATTCAGCTTCCAGAACCCACTGAATGTCCACCTGACCGACTGCTACTTCACGTTCGAGGGACCTGGTGTGCAGAGGCCAAGACAGGTAAAATACAAGTTGCCCCGCAACTTTGAGATATGAAAGAAAAAGAACGGGGCTCACGAATGCATTTCTTCTTCCAGATAAGATTCCGCGACGTGAAGCCGGGTGAGTTCGTGAATTACCAGGACAAGTTCGTGCCGCGGCGACATGGTGAGCGCCGCATCGTGGTGACCTTTTCGTCGCGGCAGCTGGACGAGATCTTCGGCTGCACCACGGTGAATGTGCGCGGCTAGCTAGCCCCCGGGCCCCGCGCACCCTCGCCGCGCACCTCGCCGGGGCCTGCCTCTCCTCCCGCGCTGCAGATGGACCGATCCTACGTATCTTACGTAGCGCCAGAACAGCATTTGTATGTTCAAGAAGAAGAGGTCGTCATCATCAAGACCACCTCTTAAACGTCCACTCGACGCCATGCTTTCTTGGCTATTATAGTTATTCCTTATTTATGACAAAACTATTTTTTGTGAGTTTTTTAATTGAATGTACGAATGTTGCATCTAGAATACTTTTGTTTACTAACGAACAACTCGATAACGATGACTTGGCAAGTTTTAATGGAATTATTAATTTAGTATTATGTACTGATGTATATCGTTTGTATCACCAGCACATTTCAAATGAAAAATAACAAAAAAAGTAATTTTATAATCATTCACGTTTTTCACTGTGTGATAATAATTTTATTTTATTAATGTATTCTTAATTTTAAGGAAACCGATGCTTCAAGTGCCATTGTTTTGATATGTATGAATTACTCTGTACGAAAGAGTATAGTGTTAAGAAATAATTATGATCTTTAGTATAACTTTTTATATATTTGCCTATTGCATAATTTTTTAAGTTTTTATAAAACTATTGTAATCATTAAAAACAAAAACTTTATAACACTTAATTATAATAATTTGCACGGTGTTTGTGTGTTTTTGGGATCTCAAAAATAAAGAGCATTCGCTGCAAATGATAAGATTTCATTCAAAGTTCCGACCTACCTATCTAAATCTCAATAAATATTGCGCAAATTTTCATCTTTAGTGATTAATATTGCACAAAGTACCTACGTAGTATGAAGTCCAATTGAATGACTAATGTGGTTAGCACAAAAACATAGCTGCAGCCATAAATAAATAGCTGGGAGGGAATTATCACCATTCGGTAGGTACTCTAACTACTAAAGTCCGTACATTACAGTTCATTGACCTTATATCTAACACGGGGACAAGGGTATTCCCGTTACGAATATTTCAAATGACTTCAACCACAGAAAAAAAAGAAGCTGCTCTTTTTGTTGCCTTTAGTACCTAATTAATACAGTTAAGTACTTGATTATGCTAACTTGTACTGTTTTGTGTTAATGAAATAACTACATTATAGTATGTGCCCCGTCCAAACAAAAAAAATCGGTATCTAGAGTCAATTGATAATAATTATAAAAACATATTCAAAACTGGTTGAAGTTAATATTGAAAAAGCATAAGTTGATTTGAGAAAAAGCATTTTCAAATTTGACACTGGTACCTTTTTACTAAACTTTCTCTTAAAATTTTTCGAACTTCGAAACATGATATAAAGTCATTTACCAGGGCCGGATTTAGGGGAGGGCAACCGGGGTGACAGCCCCGGGGCCTCCACAAACGGGGGGCCCCCACAATAGACTTCGGAATAAAAATCTTTCAAATTCCAACTAGTAAACACTAGTAAACATCTTTTCCTTTGATATTTTTTTTTTGCTCTTTTAACTTTACCTACAGTACTTTTGTACATACATGATTATTTGATTATATTAATCTTAAATATTAACAGAAATCATTGATCTATATTTGTTCACTCCAATCAGGCAATCAGTTAAATATCAAAATCTCAAATGGCCCTGATAAGCACTTGCAAATTACTACTCATCTTGAGGGAGTACCCCAATGGCTCAATGGCTGAGTGGGATGGTACTTTAATTTCAGATAATTCTTGTATCCGATTATATTTATATGTGTTTGTTAAATACTAAGAGAATCTACTTGGTTTCACAATAAATTATTTATTGAAAAAGTCGACTGAAAAAAATTGTTCATTTTATTTGGAAAATAATTTGGGGCGAGGGGGCCTCCGTCCTTTGTTGTCCCGAGGCCTCTGGACCTCTAAATCCGGCCCTGTCATTTACTATAAGAACCTGTAGATAATTGAGCATTAAGTATTACATTTTTTCACACAACTTTACAAAACTGCGTACTTATATACCGAGACCCCTAAGTGAAAGTTTGCAAGAGAGTAAACGTAACTAGCGCGTTTGCGTTAAGATTTTTATTCTCACTCTTAGCATAATTTTTTATTATTATTTTTTTATTTCGGACAGAATCCTTAAAGTGTTAGTAACAATTTTCTTAAGATCTATGTTAGTAGGTACATACTATAATAAAGTTAACAATATTTCACAATTTCCCCGTAACTATTATACCCACCCAGTCCGCCTGTATGGGACAGTCCTTTCGGGATGCAATCATTTGCAAAATGCTGCTGGTGCTACCGCGCAGTCTTTGGGATAATGACGCCACTTTCTTACGCACTTTAACGTGAAAACCATCCACGCGCGCGTTTGCGAACATTTGCGACGCACTCCAATGTCGCGGCAACCATTAAAAGGCTCGTTGCGTATACCGAACCAATAGGGCGCTCGAGTAAAAAGATTGGCAATATGCTCTAAAAAGCGTTAACTTTACTTCTTTGTTACATCGAGCGAACCTACGGGCCAGCATATTGCTCCTTACCGCCAACGCCCTGCGTTCTCTTTCAATGTCTGAGTCATCTGTTAAGTCCTCCGTGATCCGATGACCCAGATATCTAAAGTTCTGCACAATTTTTAGTTCCGTTCCATTGACCATGATCGGAGGCACCGTACTAGGTCTCTGTTTTCCGGCCCTAAAAATCAGAACCTCACTTTTCTGTGTAGCGTTTACAAATCTTAACCAGTGTCCTCAGGGCGTTGATCGAGGGGGCCAGCAGAACCATATCATCAGCATAGCTTGTGTTGTTGGCACATGTTCCGTCAATGTAGCATCCGACATGTGTCCTGCTGAGCTCCTCGATCAACTGGTTTACTTATAGGCTGAAGAGGCCGGTAGATGTGAGGCCACCCTGCCTTACACCGCATTCTAACCTATATTCATCAGATAGTGTATCTACCCATCTCACCTGGTTAGTTTGGTTTTTATGCCAGAATTTAAGGATACTGTTATATTCCGTTGGCATACCCGTCTCCAGTAGCTTTCTCCACAGTATGTCATATGCAACTGTGTCAAAGGCTTTTGACAAATCGAGGAAACAGGCATATACTGGTGTCTTACTCTCCGTGTAATACCGGACAGTATGCTTGAGGCACAAAATAGCACTCTCAGTGGATAATCCCGCCCTGGAACCGAATTGTGCGTCATGTAAATGTAAGTACCCACTGAGACTCTGATTAAGCAGACCGTCAAGTATCTTAGCTGTTGTTGTAGCAAGTAAGATGAGTCGATAATTGGTCCCATCCGATACATCCCCTGTCCTGTTTTTAAGAATGGGTACAACCAAGGTCTTCATAAGCGATTTAGGTAAGTATGAGTGACCGATACACAGCGTAAAAAACATAGCCAGTACACGTGGCAGATGCACACCTGCATGCCTGAAATGCTCGATGCTGAGACCGTCATACCCTGGAGACTTACCCCTTTTCATCCTTTGAATTGCCGCGACAACTTCTTTTGCTGAAAAGCGTGTTTTTCTCCCGGGCACGCCGGCCCCAGCACCGCCTGCATCGGTCATCGCTGGCCCCAGGGGAGATCTTACCATAAAGTGATCTCTAAAATTATTGGCAATACCTTTAGGATCACTGATGCCGCCGACGCTCACAGGTATACTTGGCGTAGGGTTCATCCTGTTAGTATTCTTCCAGAAGGCTGAAAAATTCCCCACTGAAAGATTTGAGGCAAGAATATCCATTTTAATTTGTTCTTGCCTGCTCTGGCACCATTTCAGCTTGGACTTAAAATCACCCCGACTATCACACATTTGTTCATAAACAGTACCGCTTGATGGTCTACCAGCTAACACCCATAGCTGAAACCCCAGCCTAGCCTTCCTGTGAACGCCTGCGACATGCCTGTTCCACCCTGTGAAATACTCACCCTTTCTGAAACATTTACGGTTGTAGGATCCTACAGACGCATGCGTTAAAATATTTGTAATCCTAGTAATACATATTATCCAACAAGGCCGTATGTGCCGGGGTCAGGACAGAGTGTCCGTATGGATTGAGGAGCCATGTCTCATATTTGAACGAGGGTACTACCAATATTTAGTAGTAAATTAGCTGATTTTGTAGGCCCGATCCTGGAATTTGTAGTAAAACCGTTAAAAAGTTATAGGACGTTTAAGGTGGCTCCTCAATCCAGACATCTGGATTGAGGAGCCACCTTAGAACTCGAAAACTAGCCAACAGATGTTTTTGAAAATATGGTAGGATTTAGTAGTGTTTATGCGTAATCTGTACAAAAAAAATGGGTTTTGTACAGCTAAATTTGAGGTGGCTACAATGCTTTGATTTTTCTTAAAAATCCATAAATTTCACCACGCTGTTTCTCGAAAAGTCATCAACCAATTAAAACTTATTTTTAGTATAATTTAGTAGTAAATGAGTTCTAATTTGTAATATACAAATAAAATGGAAAGACTATACCATTTCGGTGATACAACACATTTTATGTGGCTCCTCAATCCTGACGGTCTATAAAAAATATATGTTCGTAGCTACTAAAGCAGTTGATCAAATTGGATAAAAATAGCACCAATATTTAGTAGAAATTTCTACTAAATATTGGCATCATCAAACATCTTACACACTCAGTATTTCAAAAGATATTAATTTAAATTAAAATTAAACATTCCTTAACAATTTTGTGTATAGGGTGACCATAAATAATTCAAACTATGAATACATAATTTTATTTGCTTATGACATTCTACGAGTACGAGTGAGATGTAACCTAATTGTTGTTTTAGATTAAATGAGATAACTAGCTTTTGCCCGCGGCTTCGCCCACGTGAGTGTCAGAAAATATCTCACGGGAACGTACTACCGGGAATAAAAGTACCCTGTGTGTTAGTCAGGACTTTTCTTTTTATTTATATAGAATAGATAATATAATATATAAGATATATATTATTACGTACAACAAAAATCAATTTAACCAATGAAATTAAATTCAGTACCCGGTGATGAATCGAATGATAATTATTTTATGATTCTAAATTTATTATTGTTTCGCTGTTATTTTTCACAACATTATTGCTATGGTAATGTAAAGAATGTAATAGACAAACATTAGATGAGGAAAGTGAGAGCAGTGGAGGCCCAGTGGTAACGGCCCCAACTTACGAGTTGTAGGTCGTGGGTTCGAACTCAGACAGGCGCTTTACTTTGTGTAAATCATTTCATCACCACTGCTCTCAAAACGGTGAAGGAAAACATCGTGAGGAAACCATATCCTAGAATCAAAAATTCGAAGACATGTTACGTCCACTGACGAGCACTGGGCCCGCGTGGTGGATTACGGCCCACTCCCTCACGAAGAGAGGAGGCCTGTGTCCCAGCAGTGGGACATTATAGGCTGATTATGATTATGATATGAGGAAAAAAATCGGTTAGACATAAAAGATAAAAACTCCGTTATGGAATGTCACTTCCTTATGGATAGTCAGTTTTTTTGCTAACGGCCGAACCCAATAACCTATACAACGTGTTTTTTTTGATATCCCATAACTCTAGGGTATGATTGAGGCCATATTAAAGAATCAACTGGCATATGAGTTATGTTCCAATCCTTCGTTATTTTTTTTTTTTCATTTTTCATACAAAATAATTCTATTATTAATGTAAAACACCCTTACGTGAAATATGACAACGTCGACAAGGTGGCTTTCCCTTCACTAGCTGCCGCCGGGAAGCCCCGATACCAACATACCTACATATTTTATTTTACTATTTATTTTACTACACTACTGCGAAGTTTGGCAACCTCGCAAAAGTAAAGATTCGTCATACTGGTGACAATTTTTGACCTAATTTAATTATGATTGATGATATCTCCGAAACGATGCATTTTTGGACCACCTATTCTAGGAGTTTTAGTATTATTTTTACTTAGAATATAACCCTAGAGTTATGGGATATCAAAAAAAACAGGTTGTATATCACCAGTTTTGGCCTACTGGAGATATAAAAATATATCTATCGATGGTTTTAACGTCCCAATAATCTAGGAATCATACCGGCCCACGCTATCTACTGATGGGAGGGTGTATCGCCTACAACAGATATCTCTTTGTATGAAAATGCCAAAGTATGCGTCCCAATATACGATTTGTTTGACAGGACAGTACTACAGATGGCAGATATGGTTATTCCCCGAATTGCAGGGATAAACGTAAAGTAGCCAAGCTAAAACGAACTCTTTAGTACTTGGAATAATGATCATAGATGTTTATTTTTTATTTAAAGTAATAAAAAAAACTTAAATTCAAATATCTAGAAAACGGTGCGCCCTAGGCAAAAAATAACAGAAATTGAACCCTTACTGACACCCCTCGTGCAAGCACCATTCCAACATGAATTTAAGTTAAAAAAACAAATAACATTATTGCGCTAAGGTAGCCCGCGAAATTCAAATTTTATTACGTTTATTGCAATTTGCAGGTCAGTAACAGGTTGTATTTTGATTTGCGTCCATAACAAATATGGCTCTACAGAATTATATCTTAATCCAGTAACTTATTTAGAAGTAAGAAACAAAGAAGTTTTAATATAACCCTAATTACACATGCTGTTTTTTAAAGTGATGTTGGTTGTAATGGAACGCACGGGAGGGCGAAGTAGAGAAACCTACTTATTGTTTTCGTTAGATAGATAGCCTTTATCAATGATTGTGAGACGCCATCCGCGCATAGATATAATTATACAATAGCGATCTGTCTTTAACTGAAAATAAGTTATTGGGTTCGGCCGTAAGACGATTATGATACCAAAGTTCGCAATAGTACAAGACAGCCAAAATATGTTCATATAATTACTTATGGTTCAAAGTTGTAAGGGAGAACATATTTTTCAACTACAATGTTTAGTTTTTTCTTGGGATAAATTCATCCCAACTACGGAACTCTTCATTGTGCACTTAGCTGGTATTTTGTGTCTCATTATATGCTGCGCCAGTTTATGTTGTATGTTCTTTCATTGCGTCATGTTTACTGGGCATTCTGTATCACATCTCTCTAGTTTGTTGCACGTACCAGTGACAAGAACCATCTATACAAAACTCTTCAGATTAAGCGAGCCGTGTACAGTACACAATTAGACTTGCCAGGAAGGAAGTTAAATACGTTAAAATCGATAGTTAAAAGACAATTTAAGAATTCCACTTTTCGTTTTTTTTGTTTGTTTGTTTGTATTCATTATTGTACTGATTGGTTTAGAATCATTCACGTGTAAATAAAACTCTGTTAATGATCATAGTTTGAATTATTTATGGTCACCCAATTCACAAAACTGTTAAGGAATGTTTAAATTATTAATATCTTTTGAAATACTGAGTGTGTAAGATGTTTGATGATGCCAATATTTAGTAGAAATTTCTACTATATATTGGTGCTATTTTTATCCAATTTGATCAACTGCTTTAGTAGCTACGAACATATATTTTTTATAGACCGTCAGGATTGAGGAGCCACATAAAATGTGTTGTATCACCGAAATGGTATAGTCTTTCCATTTTATTTGTATACTACAAATTAGAACTCATTTACTACTAAATTATACTAAAAATAAGTTTTAATTGGTTGATGACTTTTCGAGAAACAGTGTGGTGAAATTTATGGATTTTTAAGAAAAATCAAAGCATTGTAGCCACCTCAAATTCAGCTGTACAAAACCATTTTTTTTTGTACAGATTACGCATAAACACTACTAAATCCTACCAAATTTTCAAAAACATCTGTTGGCTAGTTTTCGAGTTCTAAGGTGGCTCCTCAATCCAGATGTCTGGATTGAGGAGCCACCTTAAACGTCCTATAACTTTTTAACTGTTTTACTACAAATTCCAGGATCGGGCCTACAAAATCGGCTAATTTACTACTAAATATTGGTAGTACCCTCGTTCAAATATGAGACATGGCTCCTCAGTCCATACGGACACAGGACAGAATGTATCAGCGCATGAACTGAAATCCATTGGGAAATCCAGCCCTTTGAGCTTCTCGTGGCATAGGCTATGATATAAATCAATCTGCTCAACCTCTCTTCTGCCCCAGATCACACCGTCACATACTAGCTTACTATCAATAGCATGCTTAACAGCGATCTTATCAATATCGATAAGGTGTCGGACCATTCTCCACATAAAGTGGAGAATGGTCAGACCAATACACGTCATGCTGCACCCACACATTATGGACAGTCTCTTGAGCGGCTTTAGTGACAATCCAGTGGTCCAACCACCTCGTACATCCATGCGCCTCACTCATAAAAGTGTATGTACTGGACTGAATACCCAGCCTCTCCATAACAATGCAGAATCTATCGGTCAAATTTTAACGCAAACGAAATATAGTAGTTACGTTTACTCTCCTGAAAACTTACACGTATGGTAAACCCTTTTTGCTTGGTCGTATAAACTAGGTACTATACGTAATTAGGTACATAAATAACTGCTTTTCATATTCTGCTGTAGGTAGGTAATTTCTGGGCATCGCCACATTGATGAAAGCTTGGCAAAATAATCTTATTATTAATTATTGTTCTACTCGGTAGCTTAATATCTCTTAATAAGTATATTCAGCGGCAGTAAATGTGGCCCAAGCACTAAACGCGAATCTGTGAACATATTAAACTTATTATTTGGGATTGTTTAATGATAATACATGCCAAATAGCTTCTCTAGTTGGTATAAGTGAATAAGTTTAAAATTGATTTGTGTAAATAACTAAGTCAAAGCTCTTTTTAAAGTCCCGCAGGAATGTAGGTAAGTTAAAAGTTTTTTTGAAATTTCAGGCAGTATTTTTTTCGTTTCTACGACTTTTAATGGATCTGCAGGTTATTTTGATATCAGAAAAAGATAGAACATGTCACATAGCGCTTGGGCCTGCTTGTTAGGTATCTAATCACCTTATGTTATGGTGGTTTTATGAATAGTTGTGATTATAAGCTCAAGAGATCAGTAGCTACTTATAAGAAAAATAAAATGATGTGCTCTTCATGTAGGTACGAAGACTTCATAAGTTTGCCAACATGTTATCACTGGAGAACGGGAATCCCCGCAAGCTGTGAAATTGCTCTTCACAGAATTTAAGACAGCATTATGCGTTGTTCAGCCTCTGTTAGACACACACGATGGCACACACCTACCAGTGAAATATCATCAAGTTATGAAATACTAAATGATGCATCGTTACAAGTGCAGTGCAGTCACCTGGAAAAGCCCTCACCTACGCAATTTACGACAGGTTAGCATAATTTCCTTATTTACCTAGCACAGATAGTGCTCATCTCTGTAAGCCTTTCTAAAGGTAGATAAAATAATGATCTTGCTTTGTTTGGCCATCCTGATGAAAGTTTTTGTTTCCCAACTCTACATTATACATCAGATTCGAATCTTCATTAAAACTTCATTGTCATTGCCTATTAGTAGTAGTAGTTATTATTTGAAAAGTACTAGCTCGATTCGATCATTCTCCGAGTATCATTCATTAATTTCTCTTGCAACCGTCATAAGACACCAGGAACACAAGACCTTCATTATACATCAATATAAGGTAGAAATGTCCACACAACAGAAGAACTAATGAAATCTTGATGATGAACTAATGTATGTTACCATGTTATTGTATGTTACCATCAAGGTTTGTAATTATAAGTAAGCAAACTCTTAAAGGTTTTATCTTGGTAGATATGATAACCGATGAGAAAATAAACTCATATTCTGGGGTTGTTTGCTCATGTTGCAATACAGATCTTTGTCTGTATGAAAGCATCGTATTTTATTTTTAATATGTTTATCATAAACATTGGTCTCTAGCATTTCTATTTTTTGCCTGGTTATTGAATGTTAGCTGTTTTACTTTGTAGCATCGGAACGTGCTTTGGCGAATGTTGCTCGGTTTGGATTCCGATGCATGTTTTAATAACCTGAAAACTGTTACGGTTTATGTATTTTCACGGTTAGTAACATCGTCGTAAAATAACAAGAATGTAAGTCTGTAATTGGACAGCTCAACTTTTTGCAAAATGCGTTTTTTCAAAACTTAGTAACGAAGTAGCAAGTCATACATATTTCGTCAAAGTACAACCAAGTATTTCATGACTATTGACTAATAGTTACCTGAAATATAAGGAGGAATTTTGCCTTCAAAAAGGAGGAAAATTACAAATTACAAATTCCTAGTTTGGATTTAAACCTTGTCTGGATACATTTGTAAAGTTCTTACAGATCAGTGTTATTAAAGCACCTAATAAGTTACAATTTTATTAATTAATTTAACTTTAATAGGTGCTTCGATCACATTTATTGACGGCAACCTGCATGATGCTACATGCTTCTCGTAACAGTAAGTAACTCATATGGGATTCAACAACGTCATCTTATCTCGGTGACTCAGAAGCCGTTTTTAGATAACGTTAAACCTGACTTTTTACCTTAAATACTTCTTAAATTGTTGATATAAGATGTTTTTTTTTGTGCTCTCAAGCTCGAGCTTAATCATATATTGTTCTCTGACATTTATAATATTTCTTGCGTAAAAAATAGGTCAAAGTTAACTAGTACAGTACAGATGCGTCAATGTCTGGGCTCTCAGAAGGACAATGTAAGTATGATATAATAACGGATTCTTGGAAAATTACTAACAATACTGAATAATAAGATTCATTGTATGTATTCATTCATATAGAAAAAGGAAAAATCTGATTGATTTAATTGAAGACGGCCTTCATCAGCCAAGTACAGACGGCTACCCATCAAGCTATACATTTCCAGTATAAGCTGATCTCGCATTGTGTAGGATTTCGGTACAATGAGAGGTCAGCGTATACTGGAAATGTATAGCTTGATGTGTAGCCGTGTGTACAAGGAAGATCTCGAGTGTCGAGATGTGGGTGATGATGTCATCTATGTAGTAAATTAACATAATCGTGTGTAACTTTATTTTCTCATACGTTTACTATCTATTATGTTTGTTCACGGTATGATGTACAAACAAGGCGAGTCTGTAAAACACACTGCCTATTACAAGATCAAGTTCATTTCCATAACTATATCTATGTGAATGATAAATATATTGTATATGAAGGTAATGTAATCAGTTTATCGATAATAAAATAAGAGGAAAAGTCATTAATTTTCCTCCATCGATTATTTCCCTAGTATATTCCATTATTATATACTAGGAAAATAATCGATCGATTTTACGCGATTGCGACAGCTGTTTGGCTAAACTGGAAACATACTACCTTACGGAACTCGTAAAGTCGTAATAGTCTTACGGGCCCATATTTCTTTATGAAAAATTAATAGTAAAAATGTTAATGCAACCTTTTTAGTAACTTAAGACAGTTGGATAGCTGAAAACTGGCCACTGTGGAATGTGGATCAAAATCTCAAAATCTCTATCGATGCCATTAGAGTTTTTTTTGTAATTATTTTTTATAAACTTCGATCAATAATCCCAATAATCATTGATCGAAGACCATAAAGCTTTCTCTCTTATTTTTCATGTAAAACACCCCGCCTGTACCTACTTTTAATAGGGCAATGCAACCTTTTCGATCTTTTTGTACTTATTCTACTGCATCATTTTAGCATCAGACTAGTTGA
This sequence comes from Tiliacea aurago, assembly GCA_948098905.1. Taxonomy (NCBI): domain Eukaryota; kingdom Metazoa; phylum Arthropoda; class Insecta; order Lepidoptera; family Noctuidae; genus Tiliacea; species Tiliacea aurago. The sequence goes on along the minus strand of OX402581.1, from coordinate 19,143,868 downwards.
CCCATAGTTGACCCGACAGACATCCTGTCCAAACAATAGTTCATTCAAAAATCCCATAAAAAAGGACGTTCAGTTTTTCCCGAATTTGAAACTTTTCCGATTTTTCTTTCCATACAAACCTAATTCGGACTAATAAACATTAGATATTATTATTTAAAACAAAAAATAGCCAAATCCGTCCAGCCGTTCTCAAGTGATGCGCTTACCACCGAACAGGATTAAATTTCATTTTTGATGTGAAACATCTTGATTGCTGGCGCCGCGACGCGCGACGCACGCCGCGTGGCGATTCACCGCTCACTCCGCGCGCGCGGTTCGCCCGCTACACGACCTTTTTTCGATGTTTGTTTGTTTGATTTCGATGTTTCACATCTGGCGTCCCGTGACGTAAAATGTACTCTGTGCCGTCACGCACGACGGCTCACAATTTTTTAGAGAGAAATAATAGATGGATAGAACTGCATGATAATTTTTCAGTAAATCGGACCATCACATCAAGTTTTATTGGACCATTATAAAACAACATTTATTTTTATTTTCAAATATTTCTCTTTTAAAGTACCTAAGTAAAATCAGGCGCATTTACCTACTTCGTGTACTGTCCAAATGTCTTGATTGCTGACTGTGAAGAATAGTGACTAAAAAGTTTCAGCTAAACAAGTAGCTGCAAAGTGTATGTGCCGTAGTGTAGGTTACAAGTGGTACTTTCCATATTTTGTTACTCATTGAAACTCATGGGGATTTTTTTACTACCCGTGCGTAGTTATGATTAATTGTGATTCAGTAGTAATGATTCCTGTGAAAGATTGACGTTGACGTGACGTGACCCTACATTCCGCGGTTGTGATAAGAGGTCACGCGTGCGAAGGTAGCGAGGATGCCCAGCAGAGTCTGAGCACAGATCAACTGATCCCGCGCCGAGGAGCGCACGCGCAAGACAACGTTCAAGCTTTTAATTTCATTAGAGCTACGCAAGTGACTGTTTAAATCCGATCGATAAGCCAGATTATTAAAATAACAGCTGATAATTTGTTTACATTGTGGCAAACTGTGAAAACTACGTACTAAGGATTGTTTTAAACGGTTATGATCTAATCGCGTTTTTTGTGCGTTAATTGATATTAGAGTGGTCTATAAAAACGAGTTAAAAGAGATTATAGTTCATTGTGTATGTGGTTCTTAGTGAGTGATTGGTTATAGTGAAATGGGTGCTGTGAAGAGCAAGTTGGCCCACTTTTGCCCGCCACAGTGTTCGTGCTGCGGGTTCCTCAAATCGGACTCTTATGACCTCAAAGAGTTGCCGCGACCTCCTCAATGGGACACCTCTAACGCAAACGGTAGGTCAAGGTCACCTTAAATAAATAGCGGCTAAAATCTGAGTGATGATATAAACTCTAAATATAAATTCAATATATTCAGATGATGATAAAAATTCTTCCATTTATGATAATGCGTTTACCTACGTATACATTGTGTTTTGGTTAACTTGCACGACATAGTCTTACCTCATGTTTTTTAATAGATAACACGTGTTGATAACTAATTATTAACATAATAATTTTAATAAAATATGATTGGTTACGAAATCGAAAGGTAGAGGCATTGACTTTACCAGCTGAGACAACAACAGGCATATTTACCTACTTAAACACTCGTATTTCGGAGTAATGTCCGGCTAAAAGCATCTCTATAACTCGTGAAAATGTATGAAAGTGAGCTTGAAGTAAACTGTCAATACCTAGCCATCCCTGTTCTTAACTAACTTTTTAGACATTTTTTTTTTTTTTTTTTAACGTTGCCCCACACTAGGCCTGTAGGCACTATCAGTAGGAATCGGTTTCAATTTGACAGTTCAACAACATTCATTGTGTTAGTTACGTTGTTGAGTAGACAAAGTTTTCGAACATAATAATTATGAAGCAATGGATTAACAATATACTTCAAAATCATTCCGATTCCGATTCAAACTGTGTTACGCAATTAGGGTGCTGCTTATGCGTATGAAGTTTCATGAAATCGGTTCAGTCATTTCGAAAAACAAGGGCTTGAAAGTTTGTATGAAATGCCGTACGTCGTAATCGCTCTTAAGACGCAGATATATGTCAGTGACCTTGAGTGGTTAGCTTGCGTGTTCTGTACTGAGCTCACGCAACGCGTCGTACGTTCAGCCAGTAATAGGACTCGCCCATCAAGGAGCGCTGTCCCGAATTTGACGCATTATTAATATATTATACACAAAACAAAAAGTATTTTAATAAAACGCGTATACTAAAAGATCAATAATTAAATTATCTTTAAATTGGTGAAGGTTTCAGAAAAATACGCTTCGTAAATTTTGCGCCATTCTCAGTTTTTTATCCGCGTTAGACAGAAATTTACTAATTAATTTCACCATGTAATATAAACATAATCTAAAATATTTACATATTAAGTTATTAAGAAAAGGCTCTAATTTAACATATATTTTTTTCAAATCATTAACACTACTCGTTTAGACGTGATCTTCAGTATAAAATCATTCAAAGTCGGTTATCGTCGCCTTACGATGAAACACTGAAAACATTAAACAATATAAAAAACTTAATCGTATTGCAACTTCCAAGTACAACATTACTCATGCATGTGCAATTGTAAGGTATATTGTTCAAGTTCTTTGTAAAAAAGGATACTAGTAAAATAGTGTAGGTGTGGTACACACGGCTACAAATCAAGCTATAGATACATATCCAGTTTAGGCTGATGTCACATTGTATGGGATTTTCGTACAATACGAGGCCAGCTTATACTGGAAATGTATAGCTTGATGTGTAGCCGTGTGTACAAATTAACTTGTCAAGATTTTAGGAGTAGACTTGTTGTTAATTCATATTTTGTTTGATTCTTATGAATCACTGTTTAGGTGTAGTTATGCTGCGATTCCTTCCTAACTGCAGTAAGTACTATACCTAGTGGTTAACAGATATATTGTAAGGAATTCACACTTTTTCTCGAGTAGAAGTAGGTAAAGATGTTTTCTAATTAAAAATATTAGACAAAAGTAATTTCACTACATAGTATAAAACAAAGTCGCTTGTCGCTTCCCGCTTCCTGTCTGTCCCTATGTATGCTTAGATCTTAAAAACTACGCAACGGATTTTGATGCGGTTTTTAGGGTTCCGTACCAAAATGGTAAAAAGGAACCCTTATGGTGAGACTAAGTCTGTCTGTCTGTCACACCTGGATATCTCAAGAACTACTAATGCTATCAACTTGAAATTTAGAATAATTTTAGATGACATTTGCCCAACTATTTTGCAACCAAGAAAGAAATTAAAATGGAATATCTTTTTTGCAAAAGGGACTGAAAAGGAGTCTTCAAAATTTGAAGTGGGGCTACTAGGGCATGTGGGGTATCATATTATGAAAGTGCGCGGTTTACACATTCTCAAACAATTTTTTTCTTTTAGGCAGCATAGGTTTTTTTAGTTTTGATGGAAAGTGTAAAAAAAAATACCGTTCCCCCCCCTTATCTCCAAAGTTTGCATAGATAAAAATCAGAAATTATTCTATGTGATAGAAGTTTATGTAACGTTTACAGGAAAAATAAAACGATGTCTCTAAATAGCACAGTTTTTCAGAAATCATCAACATCATATATACGTACGGAACCCTCGGTGCGCAAGTCCGACTCGCTCTTGACCGGTTTTTTAAATAGATAGAGTGATTCGAGAGGAAGGATTCGGAGGTTTAAATGTTTAGAAAAGCCACGCGGGCGAAGCCGCGGGCAGCAGCTAGTATACTTATAAAAACAGGATTATCTTATCAATTTTAACGAAATTAGGTTTTGGTAGTCTATATTCCACCTTTTCCCACTCATCACCTACGTAATTACTATGTAAACGTTTAATCCGGTTCTTTTTACCCGAAGGCGGGGAAGCCAAAAAAGGAATTATGTGTTTTCGCTAACTTTTCAGTCCCGATACGTAGTTCTAACTTTTCTCACTTAAGTAATAAGAAAATTAAGCTTTTTTTAATTAAGTAGCAATTGTGTTTACATAGCCTCCCTATTCGAGCTAATGCGATCGTCAATAGTACAAGAATAAAAAAAAAAGTGCAAGTAAATTTTTTGAACACGGTCCTATTTTCGTTTGTAAACTTAATGTGACCTATATTTTCTTGTCAGATAAATAATTTGTCAGTAAATAAAATTCGGAATTTAAATATGACAGAAACAAACAAGGCTGATTACAAACACAGTTTAATTTATGGCTTTCCATCGTTTTGAAGTGAGTTAAAAATAAAACTTGTGGCTTTTAGCACAGCGGTCGTGGATCGTGGCGATGACTGAACCAAGATTGTTGGTATATTTGTGAGAAAACGACAACATTGAAAATTGAAATGCATATAAATATAGTCACGCTCTTCCAATCAAAGATGCACTGAAAAAAATGCGAGCTAACTAAGACATTTTCTCTTAGTTGGCATTAAAATGTTTGGAATCATTATTTATATATTTACTAAAACAAGATAGCATATTTGCCAGAACAAATTCATTTTATTTATATCGACAATGTGACAAGTACAGAATAATTACCGGTCTCTTTTACATCATACATGCTTTGTTTGATTTTTCTTCTTCACTTTTGTATATCAAATAATAATTTAAGTTGATGATAACAAGCAACTTGTTAGTATTATATCATTCTTAAACTGGCCAACATTTGATTTAAATTAAATAACTACCCGTAATTAAGCTAACTAATTACTTAGTTGACGGAACTATGATAATTTAACAAAGTTCTCCTAGCTTCAGAAGTCAAGATCTTGTTAGGCTCGTATGGAGTCAAGATGCGTGATCACATTAAACAAGATTTTTGTTAAAGCAAACACTTTTTTTTCAGTGTGTACTTAGGTATATTCTAATTCAAAATATTTAAGCCTGATTTTTCTTACGAGGTGTTTCAGTTCAACCAGCTGTCAAAAATATGGAGCATTTACATAATTTGGGATAAAAATAACAGATTTGTGATGCTTATTCCAAAAATATTTTTTATCACGGATAAAATAAGTTTTTTTTCGCTATATAGAAACACATTTTGCGTTCCAAACATCGCGACTTCACTACCTTGATGTCAGTAGAGCGACTATTAGTTTTACCATTTATCACTTTGCGCCGAACCTGTTCTGTCCCTCGAGGTCTCTCGATATTCGAACTCTACTGTTTGTGAACGGGTTTACACTTCACGTAGGTACCTATTGGTATGTCAGTACTTGTACAGCTGTGCTGCTGGGGAGTTTGTTGCGCCACTTTTTCTTCCCAGCTAAAGCACTAAGAAGTGGTGCAGGGCAGGCGTTATTGGGGGACTGTCTTATGTAATTTTGAGGTTCGAAAAGTGCTGATTCTCGGCCTAGTTTGAATAAATGACTTTTGATTTTTGATTTTCAAGGTTGATAGTACCACATCTGCTACACATCAAGCTATACATTTCCAGTATAAGCTGATCTCGCATTGTGTAGGATTTCCGTACAATGAGAGGTCGGTCGGTCGGAGGCGTATACTGGAAAGATAGCTTGATGTGTAGCCGTGTGTACTATCAACCTTGAAAATCAAAAATCAAAAGTCATTTATTCAAACTAGGCCGAGAATCAGCACTTTTAGGGAAGGTATATTGTAGGTGTTTTGTACTGATCTTTTTGTTTTCTCGTTTTTAGGGTTACGTACCCAAAGGGTAAAACGGGAACCCTATTACTAAGGCTCCGCTGTCTGTCTGTCGGTCTGTCTGTCAGTCTGTCCGTCAGTCACCAGGCTGTATCTCATGAACCGTGATAGTTAGACAGTTGAAATTTTCGCAGATGATGTATTTCTGTTGCCGCTATAACAATAATAAACAGAATAAAATAAATATTTAAGGGTGCTCCCATACAACAAACGTGATTTTTTTGCTCGTTTTAGCTCTATATTGACAACCGCAACAGTTAGACGCTTCAAATATTCACAGAATATTTAGTTATATATTCACTTTAAAAATAAATAGTTAAATAAAAATAAAACAAATATTTAAGAGGGGCTCCCATACAACAAACGTGATTTTTTTATAGATAATGGTACGGAACCCTTCGTGCGCGAGTCCGACTCGCACTTGGCCGGGTTTTGTTATTTTTAGTGTTTATCAGTGGAAATTTGTAAATGGCCTTGAATTTAATTGTTGAAGAATACTGTATATGTTAGCTGTAAGTTTCCCGAATTGAATAAAATAAATAAATATGATGTTATTGTACGACATACTTAATAATAAATTTGACTGCTCAGCAGAATTAACTGTAACGTCCCACTCAGTACACTAGTAACGTACCTACCAGACATACCACTGTATTATCAGTACCATCGGCCTCCACTAATTACCTCAAGATGTCACCATTCTTGCGTCTACCTGCATTATATAATGATAAATTCCCAACATTGGGCGCCTTCAATACCACACGGAACAGATAAAAAACCGGCCAAGTGCGAGTCGGACTCGCGCACGATAGGTTCCGTACGATCTATAAAAACGGCAAAAAAATCACGTTTGTGTCCCCCTTAAATATTTATTTTATTCTGCTTTTTAGTATTTTTTCAGAAATACATCATCTGTGAAAATTTCAACTGTCTAACTCTCACGGTTCATGAGATACAGCCTGGTTACAGACGGACGGACAGCGGAGTCTTAGTAATAGGGTTCCGTTTTACCCTTCGGGTACGGAACCCTAAAAAAGGGATTATCCAAATCCTCCATCAAACCCTGGAAACTCAGCTAAGATCAGTAGTGTCAGTTTAGTCATATAATACTTATATACACATACACACATCATCACACACATTTACAGTACCTACACCGCACAGATACGCGCACACACACACTTTAAATATTAATAATTATGTCAATCTCTGTATTCCTTATTTTTTTGTGTACTTCGTAATTGGCGTTATGTTTTGAATAATAATAATAATTTTACTTACTGTCAGCTGTAAAGCTACCTTATATTAAATAAATAAAATATTATTCAAGTTTTAATTTTTAGTCAGCTTGCATTTAGAAATGACTCTATTTGCACAAGGTCATCAAGGCACAGCAAAACATAATATTGTTCTAGTACCTACTACTTAGATGACTCTCCATATTATTATTTACGGACTTTTGCCAGAGTTTTGATGTTTTTTTTTATAGTCTAAGGTTTCCTAGGTATTCTGCTGTTTGTGAGGTAATTAAACAATAAACATACCTATACCTTGACACTGCAATGACAAAAACTGGAAAATTTCTGAAATGTAGCAAATAAAACAGACACAGTAATTGGTAGCTATTAAAAATGCATATTTAGGAATATTTCTTTAAATGGATGGGACATACGTACTTACGTCATTGCATTGGCGCCTACGCTTATAGCTACGCTTAATAGTAGTGTATCTACCTATTAATTGCCTACAAGTAGTTACGATAAGACAAGTTATGTTGTGTTTTATCATAATAAGTTTTGTTCTCTTATAATTGATTAAGAACTTAGCCTTAATTCTATAAGCCTTATTTTTTTGGAAACTATTCGGAACTGTTTGATTTAAGTACCAACTCAGGCGTAAGTTTGTAACTACTATAAACTGTTACAATGATGCGTAATACATCTGGTGCTAATGTTAGCATTCATAAAACAGGAATTTGGATTCAGGAAATACCTGTGATTTCATAATCACATTATCCTCTACATTTATCGCCTGATAAGTATAGGAACAATAGTTACGGGTCGCCAGAAGCCCTAAAATCTGACAATCAGTCTTACCAAGGGGTATCGTATTACCCAGCAACTGGGTTGTGGAGGTCAGATAGGCAGTCGCTCCATGTAAAATACTGGTATTCAGCTACATCCGGTTAGACTGGAAGCCGAACTCAATATAGTTGGGAAAAGGCTGGGCTGATAGGCTGATGATGAAGTATAGGAACAATAAGCAAACAATAAAAAAAAGAAAGAAAAAAAATACGTTTATTTGCGGTAAACATGACGCAAAGAAAGAACATAGATACAAAAAGAACACGTAGGGGGAAAATATGCGTCACATCCACGCAAAACGGCCACCGCTCAGCATAATGCTGCGACCCTATTCGAGACAGAGCTCCAGCGCTGGTTTTCAGCGGCGTTGACGCGATGACGTCGACCGGTGCCAATAAGTCATGGGAAATTGTAGTTTAGGTAGGTAACTTTTTCCGTCCTACTGAATTTATATAGGAATGTTACCTACGTGTGCGTAATTAAATATGAACCAAATAGAGTGGTCATAGTCCTTAAACTCATGGATTTTTCCCCATTACGACCTACCTAATATTAATAAACAAATTACCCTCCTTTGCGCCACGCAGTCGGGTAATAAAATAGGTATGATTATTCATTCATGTGTTTATTTTATTTTTTTATTCATGTGTTTCTCAGTTAAACCTACGGTCTGTGGTCCTTCCTACCTACCTACTTGTTACTAATTTTATTATAGTAGGTAATTACCGTCATCCGTACCGCAATAAGACTCTATTGTCTTGCATAAGGATAATGCAGTCAACGTCTCCAAACATTCAATAAAAATCACCTTGCATAAAAAATACATAACACTTTGTTGTATACTATGTACTTAGATTACTATTGTCTAATGTCTATAATTACTATAATATTAGAATAATATTATGTTATATAAAGTGGTAAAATGCGGATAATGCAGTCAAAGTCTAAGAACATTCAATAAAAATCACCTGTCATAAAAAAAATACATAATACTTTGTTGTACAGTCATGAGCACTAATATGTGAACGCTTAGCAGAATTATAAACCGATTTTCTCGTGGAATAACGATTGCATCTTTGAGAAAAGATCTATTTCATAACAGTTTGGGTTCCAAAACACTATGTTCGTAGTAAAATAAATTTCAATCAAGTTGGAGGAAATCACTTTTAAAAGTTGCTGAGTGTATACATATTGATGCTCGTGCCTGTAAACTATGTACTTAGATTACTATTGTCTTATGTCTATGCTTACTATAATATTATTTTATTTATAGAGGTAAAATTTGTGAGTTTCTAAGTAGGGTAATTCAAATTATTGATCTGATTCCGAAAATACTTTAATTAATTACTTAGCTACGGTATTGAGTGGTATATACCTGGAGATACCGACCGTAAAGGAGGAAGTCTGTAAAATAAGCAAGAGATACAAAGAAAGACTCAATAAACACACAAATGAATTGGCTAAGAACCCATTAACTCGACAGGAAGATGTAACTCGCATAAAAAGATGGCAAATTCTAGACATAGACAGAGAAACTAACTATTTAGTGCCAATTTCACCAGTCAAACTGAACGCGATCAGCACATCTTAACCGAGTTCAAGAGCTGTCAATATTACAAAGAAAATAATTACACTGACAGCTCTTAAACGTAGTTTAAGTGCTGATCGCGTTCAGTTTTCATTGGTGAAATCCGCCCTTAGTCTCTACCAAGTCATACGGTGCCGCTTAATGGACTCAAAGCCGTTAAAGCCGATTGCAGATTAAAAACAAAACAAAAAAGAAATCATATACAACATGTCCCATAATGAACGCACAACCTTTTAAGGGGTCATTGAACTCATCATTATGAACAACTTTTACTATGGGACCAAACCTGAAATCGCGTAAAAAATCAGCTGTTCCGTACATTTTGACAAGTTATTCGAACATAAATGTAGGGAACAGCTGATTTTTTTGTCGCATTCACATGCAAAGTTGTTTAGAGGAATGTTTCTTAAACAAGTTGACGAATAATAAATAGAGGCTGTACGCTTATGTCATGACATGCAATTCCAAGGTGAACTGGCGAGCGCCGATCCGTCCTACAATTTTGCTTCGTCCATACATTGGATAACTTTAAAGGTTCGGTCATGAATTCTTGATTGACAGTTGTAAACATCCAAACATAAAATATCATCACATAATACCAGGTTAATTAGTTTCTTGATTACTAATACTAAAGACAAGCAATTAACGTACCTACTTACATATGCATGAAACCGGTTCCCGTTTGGTCACACACGAATTCCTAATATGCCACTGCATCTTATATATGTGAACGACAGTACCTAATTGTCATTCGTAATATTAATGTCGACCTGAAAATGAAAACCATCGCTTTATCACCGTCAAGTTTTTCACGGTGACCTAAGTCCGGGTAAATCCGTCGAAAAACTTGTTCAGACACCAAAAACCCTCCCCTTTTGCTGTGCCTTACAGGGTCCATAATGATCTGAATTTTATAGTTACCACCTATACTCAATTTGAAATAAGATTAGACATTTAAATAAACTTGTTTACCGTCGGTTCAACCGATTTGACTTCTATTCCGTAAACATATTCTTTTTTCTTTTCTTTTTTAAAAACGTTGCCCCACACTAGGAATTTCTCCTGTATTGTGGGTGCGTTTACAAACATTTAAACTCACATACACAAACAGCCAGACCCGGAACAACTACTTGTAGGTCATACAAATATTTGTTCCGAGCGGGAATTGAACCCGCGACACGCAGCGCAGCAGTCAATCGCTTAACTACCTGCGCCAACCGTGTCGTCATATCACACACACGCCACACATCACACGCACGTCACATATGGATGGCATTTAAAGCAAAAATGTGGTTACAATACCAACTGTTTATTACAGCTGCAATTTGTCATGCCACCAACGCAATAGAAGTCAAAATCGGTTGAACGGACTGTAAAAAAGGTTTATTTAAATGTCTAATCTTATTTCAAACGGAGTATAAGTACACATTATGGTAAAGCAATAAAGATATTGAGTACCTATCAGATTTAATCAAATGCAAAATATCCTCGAGGAGTAAGTAAACGAATAACTTAGGTACTTACAGAAATCGATTCCTTCATACAATTTTAAGCCTTGTAGATAGACTAAGTATTAAGTAATTAGTAAAATGGCAATAATAGCTGTATGGTTACCTACCAAGAACATGAATGTTAGCATACAATAAGCAACTTACGTGTTTCTCTAGAGACGGTTCCTACTGACCTATACTAAAGGGTGGACAGGAATCTTCCCAAAAATCCTTATAAATTTATGTAAACGACTAAACTAGCTGATTCCAAAGAGAGCATTACTCAGCGGGAACTTAAGACCTTCAAAAAGGTTGAGGATGTGCGATATTTTCCACATTTGTCAAAGTCAACACTTAGTTGCCAAAATATCCGGACATCGCGGCTTTATCTTAACTAAGTAGGTAAATAAAATTACCTAAATTTCGTAGACCATCGTCTTCCGTTCTTACGTAATTCTCTGGTATAGCAAGTGAGTCACTGAAACTGAGATTCGTTCCTGAAATAGACTGAAATAATTAAAAAGTTCGTGTTTCGTGCGCGCGATCATAATTCTAGATCGTAATGGAGTTATTGTCGGCAAGTGTTGATGCAGCAGTCAAATAAAACTAGGACAGGTTGAAAAATACTAATTCGATTTTCGGCAGACCATAGTTCCAGGGATCATAGTTTCTTTTAGAGCTGAAAAATAGATTTAGACTTGTCAAAAAATAAAAGGCCCGTTTTGACATTTAACTTGAATCGATTTAGCGTGAGTATCGAGTACCGAGACTTTTTATCATTACATTTTTTTTTTTACTACAACAATGCACACTTGCTTTTCCAATTTACTTTAGACATTGGCAGAATAGTCGACATCGGCTTTGAGAGTACCGCGTCGTATGGTTACTGCACTAGTTACGTCCCTATACTTGGTAAAATTCAGATTTTTTGGCTGGAAGTACCTACAGTATTAGCAACGATGACTTCTAAATGATTACAACACTCCTATTATGGATCTCAAAGGAAGAATAGAGCAAGAATTAATTAAGATACAAATTTGTGAAGCTCTAAAAAAAAAGCTTTAGCGCACAATTTTCGTTAAAAGATTATCCTCCAAAAAAGTTTCCGCGAAAACTGAAAAAAATCTGACATGAAGCAAAATGCGCGAATTTCCTTTGTATGTTTAACTCTGTGAACTATTGCTTTTATGTTTATAACGCAAATATTCCCCTATCTTGAGTAATTAGTAGTAAATTATTGATTCATATATTATTCTTGTTTACTTCTGGAGTAGAATGCTCTCATAAAATAACTGACTATCTGGGAATGAAGGAGCAATACAAATAATGATGTCACAAACCGTAGCAAAGATAACGCTCTTCATTTGTGAAGAGGTTTGGGTGAATTAAGTCCACTTTGATGTGCTGGCTCTAATTTATGAGATCAATATAAAAGTGCGATGAGTGTTTAAAAATAGCGATCGAGTTTGAATTCTTTCGCTCATCAATTTGGCATTGAAAAATGTATTGTTCACCTTCTTTAATTAGCTGATGAAGATGAGCCCGAAGAAGAAAATTTAAATTGAATAGATGGAAAAAAAGAGGAGTCATTAAAACTATTATATAGCAGGAGCTTTTGTCAGTTGTCTGTTCGACCAACCATGGATCGGAGGCGATATAGGATGGTAGTGAATCTGATAAATGTAAAGCACTGATCAAGAAATCACACGTGCACATACCATTTGAATACTCGTAATCTGTAGGATAAGATCTCATTCATAGATTCAAATCAAGTGTTCATCTTAATATGGTCTCAATTAATAGTTATCTAAGCGCATCTTACATCGCTTCCTAATCGCGAGCCTACGCGATTGCCGTGTGCGAAGTGTGTGGGACCAAGTATTATTCGCTGATTATTCCGAAGGCCGACATAATATCCCGGTATAGCAGATCTAGCATCCCACGTGGTAATTAATACCAAATAAGTTATTTACCAGACGGGCGATGAAAGGAGTCGACCGGCCTTGTTTAGTGTTTAGTATGCTCAAGTTGTTGCTTAGCGACCCAGCTCTAAAACTTTGTGAGGTCAATGGTATTGAGCTATCCTAACTAGAATTTAGATAATACGTTGGCTCCATTTAGAACAATTTGTGTGATCTTTTTGACGGACGAGGCTTAACCAGATGTGTCCCAGTATAAATTGCTAGTCAAGCATGCACAAAAATCGCTGAACCACTAAAATATCTATCAACTTCCATTAAATTTAAAGATCTACTATAAATTTTGACCTTCACAGGCAATCAAATTATTTTCTTTAAATATACACTCGTAATGAATTACTCACTGGTTATCAAATTATAGAGACGCACGACATCAATTGACCCGCATTAAAGGGTCAAATGTTAGTGTTAGTTAATAGATATGTACTATTTAAACTGATAGGGAGTAACAATTTATAGGCTCTGCATAGGGTACTTTTGTAAATCATTAATAAGTGCAAAGTACCAAAAATATAAGTATGCGATTTCATATACGACATAAATAGCGCAGCAGCTGAGTGGGTATATTTAGATAACTACCTATACGATAATCTCAAGATTTATACTTGAACCATCTAGTTTCCTCAAGTAGGTAACTATTACCTATATTTAATTACTTGGTGACTCCATAGTACATAGCAATTGAATAAATGGATATTAAATTCTTATAGACATTATATTAACGTAATATCTATGTCGTTAATTCTTCGAATCACTAATCATTGATTTAGTACCCGAGTAATAACCCGCTAATATTACTACTTTATTAAAAGAAAATTGTTTAGCAATTAATTCATAGTTCAGTTAAGTTGTTATTCATGATATCACCTCTCTATTAAAGGTATGATTTTGTCAGATACTATATAATGTTATGAGTAACACTGACTAGCCTTGGTTTTGTCAATGAACAAAATCGGTTACTCAGTACTTGGATGAAGCTTTTCATTGCTTGTTGACTATGACATCACCGTCCGTCTTGGATGTAGGAGTAGATGCTGAGTTTCACACTGCTGCTCGCACCTCGCAGTCCATGGCGGCATGCAAAAAGAACTACACGTTTGTTCTAATAATTAGCAGCGTACGAACTGTGCCGGATTGTGAACGAGCCTTGCGGATGTTTATGTGTGGATACTAGTGAATCTGTAATGTTTAAATTAGTTGAGAGTTTAATGTGATCGTAAAATAATGGAGTATCTTAAAAATTTGTGGCGGCAATATTTTGGGAGGCGGGAAAGACATGTTATTGTGAATGTGCCGTTTCAACCAGGTATAATAAACGATAAGCCAGATATACAGTTGGAATTATAAATATAGTAATCATCATAAACATTAAGCTCCGTATTTAGGTACACTAGAAGCAATGAATTTGGCTGTCATGATAGTGAGTGATCAAGTTCAACGAGAGTTACAATATTTTTTAAGAATTTTTCAAATAAAATCCAACAACAAAATCAAAATGTTAGTCCAGTAATACACTACGAGTATGCACATATTATCGTAATTCTGTATATAATAGATTAACAAAATTACGAAGTAGTGTGTTACTGTAAGATTGACATATTGGCTAGTAGCCAATTATTAAGCGCGAAAATTTTTGGCCATGACGAATTTTCATTCATAATGATCCATTAGCATTCAGTTTTATATTTACGATATGGGCATTAAAAAATTAATGAATTTGGTGTGGTTGTACCACTGCAGTGGTATCCACAGCAAATGTTAGTACTAAGTTACTAAGAAAAAGAAGAAAAAGAATAATAGGTACCTTTATTTTTTGGATGATGCCTTTTTGTCATTCGGAGGAGTTCGTGGCTAAGTATAACAGCCTCACGGGTCGATCACGGGTTGGTCCGTCGATGGGTGACCATGTTTACATAACGAGACTCTTCCATGCCTCGGAAAGCACGCTAAGCCGTAGTTCCCGGCTGTCATTGGTGAATCTTTGACAGTCGGTCGTCAGAAGCCCGAAAGTCTGACAACCAGTCTTACCAAGGGGTATCGTATTACCCAGTTACTGGGTTATGGAGGTCAGATAGGCAGTTGCTCCATGTAAAATACTGGTATTCAGCTGCATCTAATTAGACTGGAAGCCGACCCCGACAAAACTGGGAAAAGGTTAGGCAGATTAATTGTCTTTTTGTCATTAATATAAAGCTTTAATAACTAAGTTTGGTTTGATGTAGGCAAAAAAATAACCTAATTTTTGCAAGGTCTTAAATGAGTCAATCTCAATTACTATCTTACTTTTATTACTTTCTTATTATTATCTTTATTATTGTGTTTCGAGTGTCGGGCGCTTAGGTCGGGCGTGAGCACAGACCACAGACTATTTAGTACATAGCTACGTTTTATATTTAATTAATTTTGTTTTCTTTTTATTTATTGTAGGTGTTGTTTTATTTATTTGTATTACCCTAGTGGCATTTATGCGTATCCGTAGGTGAGTCCGTGGCATCACTGCGGGCCCTATCAGAATACCAGCGCTGCGGTATTTATTTTTTAAATATCGCGGCATTATGCTGAGATAGGGACCTTTTTGGCATCGCACAAGTTTTGGTTGTTTTTATTGTTTAAGTTAGTTTTAAATGCTATATTTGTATTTTTTGTGCGTGTCCCGAATAAAATATTTTTCTTTCTTTCTTTCTTTAATTATTCTGCAACAGGTCCACACTCGTGAGATATTATTCAATATGTATTTGAATGCATTGTAACATAGTTTCTGTTTGTTTATTCAGATGTCGTCGACGCGACGCGCCAGGGCGTGCTTGCGGTGCAGGGAATTGATTTCTGTGTCGACACTAATGGCGAGAACCACCACACGAACAAGTTTAACCTGATGACAAGGAGCGTCGACAGATGCCTGGTCGTGCGAAGAGGACAGGCCTTCAAACTAGATATATTACTAAACCGGCCGTACGATGCCAGCAGAGATGCCGTCTCCTTTATTTTCCACGTTGCAGGTTTGTATATTTATTGCATAAGCAGTGGGTAGGTCCACAACAGGTTTGGCCTGACCTAAAGTTATGTCTTGTGTTTACGAATTGACCAAAGTCGACCTAAATGTTACACACACAGTTTTTTCATCTTAAAATAAACAGGGTTTTTTAGATAAGCCATCTTTGTCTGTTGATGATTATGACCACGCAAAAAAAGGATTCCTTAAGAGGATGTCCATTCAGCTTGTTAGGATTATATGATCGCAAATACCGATAAGTACTAGCATTGAACATGTTAATGTTCAAGGTCCCATTTTTAGGGTTCCGTAGTCAACAAGGATCCCTTATAGTTTCGCCATGTCCGTCTGTCTGTCTGTCTGTCCGTCCGTCACCGGCTTAGCTCAAAGACACTTAGTACTAGAAAGCTGTAATTTGGCATGGGTATACGTATTAATCACGCCGAGAAAGTCGTTAAATAAAACCATGAAAAACATTTTTTTAGGTTGACGTTGCATGTAAAATGGGGATGATATTTTTTTTCTCGTCTATTCCATAGTGTGGGGTATCGTTAGATAGGCTGTTTAAAAATATGGTAGGTTTGTGGAAACCATTTTTCAATTAAGGGATCCGTTTGCGTAATATTAAGCTTTAAAGTGCTATATTTTGTTAGAGTCAAGTCCCCCCCCCCCTGCCAGCTAAATGGTTGGTTTTGGATATGTGAAAAAAATCATGGCAATAGTATGTATGTTACCGGCCAAACCCGATTTCAGGCAGGCTAGGCTAAACTAGTTCTTCCTATACGCGATAGGACAAACTAGTTTAGCCTAGGCTATACTAGTTAATCCTATCGCGTATAGGAAGAACTAGTTTAGCCTAGGCTAAACTAGTTTGTCCGTCCGAAACGATTCGCAGCAAAACCGACTCCACGTAGTCTTGTCTGCCCTACCCCTAGAGTGTTATTTAAAATCGCGTAGACGCGTAGGGGCGAGGCGGCCCGCGAGCTGAGGAGCAGGTGGTTTCAACGCTTCCTTCGGCTTCGGCTTGCCGCGGTGGTGAGCGTGAAACACATCTGTGACGATAAGCTCGCATGGGACCGCTGGAGCCCTGCAGCGCCGGAGCCGTGACAGAAAACATGCCTGCTGCATGCTTGCTTGCACGTTTATCATATTAGACTAAATAGGTTTTATGTCTTTTGAGTGGTATATCAAACGATTCGACCTAGGCTAAACTGGTTTATCCTATCGGGCTTAGGACAAACTAGTTTAGCCTAGGCTATACTAGTTAATCCTATCGCGTATAGGAAGAACTAGTTTAGCCTAGGCTAAACTAGTTTGTCCTGAAATCGGGTTTGGCCGGTAACATATACAGTGTGAGTCTTCATAATGTGCACATATCGAATTGAGGGAAACTTAGCTTAATTTTATCGACGGAAAAAATAGTTTAAAAAAATCTAAAAATTTAATTTAATTTTTATAGCAGTTTTTAAATTTTGTTCGCTGCTGTGACCCCTGTGTAAACAAATCGGTATAACTTTTAAACTAAACAATCTGTCACGATGAAACAAACTCAGTAATGACTGGAAATAATAGGGCGTCTTCGTAAAATAAAAACTAACGAAAAACTCGCCCTCAATTGAGTATTAGGGTGATTTTATAACAAACATCTGATATTTTTTCATAAATTTTTATAATAATTGTAAAATTTCTCAGTAAAAGTCCTGATTACCTACCCTTTTTTATTACTTTAAATTATTTTCCATCGTATCAGCTTTCCAAAAGTAAAAATACCATGTTTATAACTCAATCACAACGTTTCCTATCAACTGTTAAAGAAAGGCCTTGCACTCGACTACGTACTTTACTTTAGCAGGTAGAGACCCTTTTTTGTAAAAAAAAAATTGTTTAATATTTTTTTATATTTTTTCCGTCGATAAAATTAAGCTTAGTTTCACTCTTTTCGATATGTGCACATTATGAAGACTCACACTGTATAACGAAATTAAAAGGAAAACTATCACAGCTAAGTAGGCTTCACAAGTTAACGAGTAATAGTCGACCAACTTACATTTGCAGTTGGAGAATTGACCGTAACGTATATCGATGTATGGGAGAGCATGTTTTTCAACTACAATGTTAAGTTTGTTTTTGGGATAAATTCATCCCAACAACGGAACCCTTCATTGTGCGTGGTCCGACATGCACTTGGCCGGTTTTAAAATATTTGGCACCTGATATTTATCTTGCCAATTAATTACGTGTTAGAACACCGATATAAATGGTTATGTAAACCTTCGCATTAGGGCGCCACGACGTAAGTGATAAAAATAATACCATGACAAGACCATAATTCTGTTGCGCAGATGTTGAAACAAGAGGACCATCAGACGAAACATCCGCAGCTGTTCCTTTACTGGAGAAGGGTTCCGAGACCTTCGGAGCATGGAGTGCGACGTACGAGGGTCAGATGGACTCTCACCTCATGGTAGCTGTGACTCCTGCAGCAGACTGCATTGTGGCCGCCTGGAAGCTCGATGTGGACACAAGACTTAGTGGGGGCAGCTCTCTCAGCTATAGACACCCTTTGCCGATCTACGTACTCTTCAACCCTTGGTGCTTGACTGATACTGTTTATATGCCAGGTACGAACATTTTCCGATTGATCATAAGAATAATAGTTGTAAAATAGTAATTCGCTTAGGATGATGTAGGCCCAGAACAACTCTTGTGATTGCATGGTGCCCGCTTGCAGTACCGGAAACTTCAAATCAACTGCTTCTCTAATAAGTCTAAATAAACCATAAATGTGTCTACTGTTACAAACGCATTTATGACTACTAACAGGAAAGTATCAACTATAAATGTCTGTCATTTTTTCAGGTCACAGCCATCGTGACGAATACGTGCTAGAAGATGGAGGACTGATGTTCAGAGGAGTATACAACCGCATCAAACCGACACCTTGGAATTACGCACAATATGAAAAAGATATATTGGATTGTGCACTTTATCTAGTCAGAGAAATTGGAAAGGTATTTGTTTTTAGATTTCCACTTAGAAACTAGTTTTGTCTCAACTTTCTAGATAAGAAAAGCGGAGAGATCCGTCATCTTAACTTTTACAAGTTATCATGATTTTACGTTGGTTTCCTAGAATTCATAATCGAGTCTTTGTTTTTAGGTAAAAGGCCGCGCCAGAAGTGATCCTATCCGGACATGCAGAGCGTTGTCAGCTGCCGTGAACGCACAAGACGACAACGGTGTTATAATCGGCAACTGGGCCGCCGAGGTGTCGGACTACAGCGGAGGTACACATCCACTCAAGTGGGTCGGTTCTTTGGCCATCCTGCAGAAGTATTATGAGAAGAAGAAGCCCGTCAAATATGGACAGTGTTGGGTGTACGCCGGTGTACTGACTACGAGTAAGTGAGGTTACAATATTCAGCAAAATAAGCAATACGAGTAGATGTCAAATTGTTCACCAAAGGGAAGTAGATGTCCAATTGTTCACCAAAGCGAAGTAGATGTCCAATTGTTCACCAAATAATTAAAAATATTACTCATACAACTAAAATTATATGTAGGTATATAGTTTCATTTATTTCAAGAAAAAAGACCCGGAGATACGGATTTTTTGTAACGTTGATTTTAATGGCTTAATGAAATGGTTTAAAAAAATGATGACATAATGTTTTACAGTTTGCCGAGCTCTTGGCATTCCTTGCCGACCTGTGTCAGGATACGATGCAGCTCACGACAGTCAAGGAAGTCTCACCATTGATATCATCAAGGACGATGAAGGAAATACTCTGGAGGAGTTCACCAGGGACTCCGTGTGGAACTACCACGTTTGGAATGAGGTGAGGAGAAAAACTATGTAGAGTTTTTTTGCTGATTGTCGTACTTTGGTGTAGTTTTTCTTACTTTACACGATATTTAGTGTATTTTCATGTGTTTTTCACGATTGGGATTTTTATGATGCTACAAATCGTGGGTTACTGTACTTCGAGCATTATTATCGACGCTTAAAATAGTCTCAGTGTATGCGTTTCCATCCTACGCGCAACCAGATCGATTGATGACTCATTTCGTTAATGGTATAAATAACTTAACCCAGATAACCTTTGAATGTTTTAAGCTATTAACTTTCAATCTTTATTATGGTTTTCGTACTTAGGCCGTAGCCTTTTATTGCGGAATATATATTCTGTGATTCTCTCGCTATAGCAGATGCCACTTACTTTTGAATATTGCTTCTAGATCTCAAGATAGGAATAAAATACCATAATTATTTCCTTAGAAATGATTTTTAACATGATTATAATGCCATTTTACAGGTATGGATGGACCGTCCAGATTTGGGCCCAGAGTACGGCGGCTGGCAAGCCTTGGACTCGACGCCACAAGAAACATCTGAGGACATGTTCCGTTGTGGACCAGCTTCACTGCGAGCAGTCAGGGACGGAGAATTGCAGAGACCTTACGACGCCGCCTACGTTTTCGCTGAAGTCAATGCTGATAAGGTACTCTAATATACATCCTTCAATGGCTAGGCCGAGATAGAAGGCATTATTCTTAGACCTAAGCGCAGATTGCTAGACGTGAGAATAACCAAGACAGTTCTTAGCTGACTTTGATGTTTGTAATATATAATTTTCAGGTATTATGGAAATATTCCGGCGAGATCCAACCACTGAAACTGATGGCTCGTGACACAGTCTCGATTGGACAGAACATTTCAACAAAAACCATTGGCAAAATGGAACGTGAGGTATGTGGGATTTTTTCTAACAATGCCAACTATTCCAACGAAATTTTTGGTCTACAAGAAAGTTTTACCCTAGTTACTGTCTTGACTCGGTTTCAAAAAACATCAATAGAGCAGGAGTTGAATAAAATAAATATTAATGATTTGACAAAACTTTATCAAAATTTCAGGACATTACAAACACATACAAGTACCCAGAGCGATCACGTGAAGAACGTATGACGATGGAAAAGGCGCTGCGCAAGTCGGAGAGCATCTTTGCGCGGTACTACCTCAACGACGCCTTCAATGACGTCACATTTGAGTTCGAGCTACACGACGACATCAAGATTGGACAGGACTTCAATGTGGTATGTTTAGATTTTGAAAACTATTTTGTTTCAGAAATGATACTTAAACCATACCAAATAAATCCTAAGTAGTAGGTACTTATGTCACCTGGTCATTGGCACCAGAGAAATACTATTTAAATAATATAATAAAACCTTCTATAAACACTAGTACCCAGTCTAATGAACGGCGAAGCGGTGAGGAAACCGGCATGTTCTAGAACCTAAAATTCAAAGACATGTGATATCTACCAACACCCACACTGGGCCCGCGTGGTGGATTACGGCCCACTCCCTCTCACCGAGTGGAGGCCTGTGCCCCAGCTGTGGTAACATTATAGGCTGATTGTGTATGTTAATCAAGAGAAACACCAAGTCATTAAGTTGGAACTATTGGAAGTAACAATATATTTAACAGCTGGACTATCAAAGGTAGGCATACAGTGTAAAGTGTAAATATTAAAGGGCCATCAAAATTTGAAGCACTGTCGTGCCGGAGACACGAAGAAGAAGAATCGAAAATATATAGGATAGGATTCTGTATACGGTAGTTGCTTAAAATAGGATTTGGCTTTACATATTATTATTCCTTTACATTT
Organism: Tiliacea aurago; assembly: GCA_948098905.1. Taxonomy (NCBI): domain Eukaryota; kingdom Metazoa; phylum Arthropoda; class Insecta; order Lepidoptera; family Noctuidae; genus Tiliacea; species Tiliacea aurago. The sequence goes on along the minus strand of OX402581.1, from coordinate 19,122,363 downwards.
TAACAGTCTGGCTATAACAAGTAAAGATTTCTTACCCGAAATTTAAAAAAATTCCAGGTCCTACATATCAGGAATCGTTCAAGTACGAACTCACATCAAGTGAAGGGTATCCTTCGTGTAGACACAGTAACGTACACGGGAGTGACCGGTGAAGGTGTGAAGAGGACCGAGTTTGATCTCAATATGGGACCTGAAGGCAAAGAGCTCATCAAGATGCTGGTCACCTTCGATGACTATTATAAGAAGCTGGTTGATCAGGTAATTTAATAATTTTATCATTATGGGAAACGTAAGGATTGTAGAACGTGGCGTTCTGTATTTTCTACCTAAGGCCCAAGTAGTTAAAAGTCTACGTAAAGCAATACCTAATTAATAATTATGATACAATTTCTTGTAATGGAATTTACCGCACCGTTTAATGTAATCACACATTTCTGGTGCATGCTTATAATTAATTCCTTGTTCATAGATATAATGGTAAACTGTTTTTTGTCTGTGAAGATTTTCTAACTACAAAGTATTGCATGAATTAACTAGTATCCTATACCTATCTACTTTACTTAAATCTTACGCTGTATTAACATTAACCTTACAATCTTACAGGCTTCCTTCAACATCGCCTGCTTAGCATCAATCGTGGATAGAAAGTTCGACTTCTTCGCTCAAGATGACTTCAGAGTCCGCAACCCTGATATCAAGATCAGCATTGATGGAAAACCGGTGTCACGCCAGGAGTTCACCGTCTCTGTTAAAGTGGAGAACCCACTGCCCATCCCACTTACCAAGGGCAAGTTTTACATTCAAGGACCTGGTCTTGAGGAGCAGCTTAAGATTCAATTAGATCAGGTAAGAAATTTTATGGATAGTTAGGCCATACACCATTTCACGTTTTCCTTTTGTTCTACCACAGAATAATATGTGAAAGTGAACAAGATTGAAACTATATTCGTAAATCACTAAACTCTACTTTGTTATACCTACCTTAAATTCAATTTAAAATTCGGTTTTACATAATCATACTGGAATTATTACTGTAAAATGGTGTCCAATATAGGTATAATAATATAATATATTATTATACCTCTATTGGCGCTGGTATAGTACCTACTACCAGCGCCATCTGTCTTAAAATAAGTGAACTACTACGCGTACGAGTAGGGCTAACGAGAATGCCGCAAGGCCTCAACTTTGGATTCATACGAAGCTTACTTACCGACGTAACTTTCCGTTTTCCCAGAATGTGGCGCCAGGACAGTTTGCGACAGCTCAGTATAAACTGACGCCACCGTGGGCTGGTCGCCACCAGATTTCTGCCAAGTTCACGTCCAAGGAAATGCGAGACGTGGATGGGTTCCTGTCGTTCATGGTCGCGCCACCTGCTGCGACCAACGGCCTGCCACCGGATGCTATTGAGAGCCATCAAATCTAGATAGATACTTAGATAATTAATTATTTAATGAGAAGTATTTTTATGAGTTGCGACAAGTTCACGGCTGTATTTTACATTTATGGCAAATTATCTGTTTTGTGTTTGTCAGGTCATTCTAAACTGAATAATATAATTGAATGACTAATCCCTTAAAAAGTAATTATGTTAAGCATTCAAGTGCAGCTTTAACTTTTTTACTAAGCTTTGCATTAATCTCATGGTTTCTTTGCAAAATAGAGATATTGATCAATATTTTACTCGATGAATTTCTTCATTGACCGACTTCAATAGTCAACAATTAATTTGTGCAGTCTCAATGATGTTCTTATTTAAGTTATTTATTCTGTTCCTAACGTAAGATATCTAAGGAATCTACTTAAATTATAAAAATAAGTTACATGTGCTAATATTAAACCTTATTTTATTTCCCAAAATATTATTATTCCGGTACAACTAAAGTACAACACTATATTATTAAGGTTATCTAGATATTTATGTATAATTACGACTGCATCATTTGGTGCTCTAATAAATTACAAAAATTAAAAAAACAAAATATTATCCAAGCAAAACTGTCTTGTTTTTCAACCCCACTGTTTTTGCAACCACAAGTTTTTTTTCCATGAATGAGTTAACCTTTAAATGAGTTCTGGCACCTCTGGGTTATCAACAAAATCTGGTGAAGGCTGTTTTCCAACTAATTTCATTCTAGGATCAATGTAATCAGGCGTCGGCCTTGGCTGGGTTATTTTACTAAAATCTAGAACATTATCTAGTGGACCTATTTCCAAATATTCTCTCGTTGTTTGGCCACTGTGACCATGACAATCTTTTGCTGCATGTTCTGAGAGAAGCTGGACTTCTTTCTTACTATCTGTTTTAAGATTAGGAGGCTTTTTAACAACAGCGTTACATCTTGGCATCGTTACAAGCAAGTGTCCTGTGATCTGTGAACGCTTGGCGGTAGAGTTCGTAGTGTCGACCTCCGTCGGTAGATGGAGTTGGAATATCTTATCTTTTATCATAACTCTTACATAGTTAGGCTGGACATCAACATCAACAAGATTTGAATCCATGTGTTTATACACTGCTAAGTCCAAAACATAGTTTTCAGGATCGTGGTCACTAAAGGCAAAGTCTATTTTTGCTTGATTTATATTGTATGGTCTACCGTCCGGAGCAAAAAACTTGTAGACTCGTTTTTCCTCCTTCTTTTCCACTGTTTTATAACTCTTTAGTTTTAATTGACGCATTTTTTCTATTTCGTAGCGCACTTCAGGGGCATTTTCACATTTTTCTGCGTAAAATTTCTTGTTTCGTTCATCCGGATCCATATATTTGTATTCATTATCCCATTTCTCTTGTATATCCCGTTCGAGGCGGGATTTCTGCTTTTGTCTCTGATGCTTATATATTTCTTGTTCAAACAGTATGTCTGACCTTATAATTGGAAGGTTCTGTAATGCTTTAATTCGGTCAGATCTGTCGATATCATGGCCATCAAGGTGATTGAGTTGGGGTAAAGTACCAATTACAAAATCACGGTAATTTTCATAATCAGTGCAAGGATTCCCTGTTAGATACAAGTTGCATAGGTTATAGTTACCTGTGAGACTTTCCACGCTTACGATTTCACCGATAAAGTTGAGAGTAAGATCTAATTTTTCTAACGATTCACATCTTTCCAAGTTTTCAATGACTTCTATGTTGTTGATAGCCAAGTTCAAGTAAACGAGATATTTCAACTTATTAAAATTTTCTATCTTGGCGATGAGGTTACTTTGCATTAACAGTATCTTGAGTTTCGGACACCAGTCCTGTATGTATTCTATTTTCTCAATGTTCTCCTGATGCAGTGCGATCTCTTCCAGCGGGGCTAGCAAACAGTCATGATGCTCAGCCTTTTTACGCACCATGTCTACAGTGATTCGTACCATTATTTATAACAATACCTTTCATAAAATATGCAACATATAACTTTGCTTCAGTTGGTAAAAGACAGACTTCAACTAGTCATGACTACCGTTGCCAAGTAACGCGTAGTTACATGCTGATTGATACAGATAAAATAAGTTAAGTAGGTACTCGTAGAATGTGTTGTTTATTATGTAAAGGAAGGTTAGAATCGCCTAACTCAAAAGCACAGCTTAAAAGCTTTACCAGTAGTCTAGTAGTATTGTATTATAGTATTGTATTATACTGTATTATATCAATAAGATCTTGGGCATTAAGTATTCGTCTATTTTAACTTTTTCATGTTTGTTTTCAGTTTGATTAAGTATGACATCTAGGTATACCTAAACGTCAGGTATTGTAGAGTAGAAGAAAGCTTACGAGATGTGGCAATGATAGAATCTCCAACATTTCGTGAGGTTATCTTACAATCTCGGCGGTCGGTAATCCGTCATTTAACATTCCATCGGTGGCACCGCGACCGCTCAACTCAAGCGTACTAAATTAATATCGTTGTGATGTAGAGGGTATTAAAATATTTTAAACGACGCCATTTATAATATGACGTTCAGATATCAAGTCGCGAGAGCACAACATATATTATTCCACGAAACTGCCAAAAGACAATGAGGATGAAGGATTACTATCATCAGGAACTCGTTTTATTGTTAATGTTCCAAGTGGGCTCACAGTTCGAAAAAACGACAATATGGAAAAAACAAGAGATGGTTGGATGAAATAAGGCATGACACAGGGAAAGACGGTGTTATTAGTGTGCAGGGCGCGGGCAGGGTGCGGCGCCCCGCGGTCTGTGTATGTTTAGGGGACTCCGCGGGGCGCCAGCACGGCGTGCCCACTTATTGAAAGCAGTCAATTTAACATTTTGTTGTTCAAACAAACACAGTGGTCCTAAGTGCAAGTGCAAAACAAAAATGCCTTGTCAATTTATTAATTTTAAACGTTTATGAAAACAATATCATGTGTGAGATTCATAGCACACGGGCCTGCCTCAACATCTAGTCATTTAGGTAGCCACTAGCCACATATCTTTTTAGTTTCTATTTATATCACCAGATGGCATTGAACGTAGGTACTTTAAGACCATGCCCGTGTATCGCGAGCTACGTCATTATGAATACCTACCTGCATAATTTAATGATACAAGATATGTACAACTTACTTATAATTTCAATTTAATCGCTGGGCGTTGGTTTGTAATATGTTTATGCTCTTGTTTGTTAATTTTATGACTCTTAATATTGTTCTCTTCAGTTGAATTTTCTGCATCAACTTTATAATAGTGTTCTTAATAATAATAATATGGAAATTGAATGTATCGTGTTACCTACTGTAACGTTAAAGAGATCAACACAGGTAGTCGTTTCTCAAATTAATTTAGGTTACATTTTAGTCGGTCGAGTGGGCCTGGGCCAGTATCGTCGGAGCCTGCATGGGACTCGAACACGCAAATGTCAGGACAAGTCAAAACAACCGTCATCACTCCGACGCGAGGTTTCTCGAAAAAATGAAAAAATACTCGTTATGAGATCGGTGTTCCGCTTATATTGTCGTCTCGTGCTAAATTGCCGTGCTAATGTGATGTGATTTATCCTAAGATTTATCTGTTTTAAATGAGACATTTTTGATACACCAACGAGTTTTTCTTTTAGCTTCGTGTGGGAACATGCCTATGGTATTCAGTATTTATTTCGTATAGAGCTTGTTGATTTAACACCCCCTTTTATGCTAGCTGTGTGGTTCAGGCAGTCCAGTAACCAGTAGAGTGTGTCATTCATAACGGTTGTATATTTTTGCAATGAAGCTGGTTTTTTGCTTGTCGTAGCCTGTACGTTGAGTGTTGCGTATCAGGTATAGCCACATAACAAGTGAGGCTCTGTTGGAGCGGGCAGTCGTCGCGTCTGCGAAGGCACAGCGCTGGCCACCGGAGCGTGAGCAGCAATCTGGCGGCGGCATCTCAACTCGCGCGCAATCAACGATTCGTTCCGGTGAGCGGGGTGACTCGCGGGGCGGCGGCGGGGGCTCCAGCCCGGGCCCATTCTCACGTAAATAATTACCGGCGAGTCTCAAATTACAAGGCGCCGCTACAGCCTGCCGATACATATTCATCACGTGTTCGCGCCGCGCGTGACAGCTTCCTCAGGGCAGCGGCCAGCGCAGTCCGTGATCCAGTCTCCCGCGCGAGCCTTCTACTCTACCTACTGCACGAATGAAACATGTGATTTCATATCAATCAAAAATGTGTAATATAGTTTTAGCGATAAAAGGACCCAATATTTTATTTAGAAAATTCACAAGGATTCTATTTATATTACTGCTTCCGGCTTTTCAAATTGTAAAGCATTTTTTTCTGAACTTAACCAGTAACTTGATATCATCAAAACCTCAGCGATAATTTACAGTTCGTTACCATAAGCCGCTTGACGCTTTATCGAGATATGGATCGTTAGGAAATTATTGAGCTTATACAAAGTGGTGATTAAAATTAACCGGATTCTGGAATTTAATTTGAATTCTAATACTTCATAACTCAGTAGTTACAATCATAAATCACATAATTATCGTAAGTGACGGCTACTCTACTGTGGCTATCTATAGTGAACTAGCGCCAATAAGTAAGTTAATAATAAAGTGACTGGGAATCCATTTAGGTTCCACTATGACGTTAGGAGCTCGAGATCATCAACGTCAATGAATTTCTAATTAGAAATATCGCGCTCGCGCCGGATGCGGCCTAAGCGATAAATTATGCACTTTGAGAGGAGTACTAATTTCGATGCCGACAAATTTTCCACAACCGCGATTTTAATGCGTTTCAAATAATGTCTGTAGGCAACGCTAAATGATAAATTGTCAGAGGTACGCCCCGAGTCAAGTTTAGTATAAACGAGCGGAGCTCTCGCTCGGCCGGCGAGGGAACGAAGAAGATGGAGGCGTCTGTTAAAAAAGGAATGGGTGAGGTGAGAGCGCGATGGTGTTGAGATAATAACAGTGCAGGCACCGCGGCCTGCTCGCCTTTGAGTCGCCCGCTGCCGAATATCACCATTAGCCGCAATTTGAATATTATCCTTGAGCGAAATAGTTTTCAATTTCACTAAGGGCCGCCATCGATGAGATCGCTTCAAAGCGAACCGAAAAGGTTGGCTTGTTTTGGATTTTGATATGGAATGTGACGGTCGCCGGAAGGTCAGGTCACCAGGCAGGGGCGCGAGGGCTGAATAAAACAAACAAGTTAATTGTATTTATTCAAATGCGGTGGGGAGAACACCGAGCACAGCGCAGCCGTCGCCTCATGAATAAGCATGCGGCGTGCGCCCGGCCTTCCTCGCTATGTGCAACGTCATCGGCCGGAGCCGACGATGCTTTCCTAAAATTAGATTAGGCTCCGATATATTATGCAAACTCCATGTTCTCTGGATAGGTACCCTAACCCCCATACCACCTGTACATAGGGGATTGGATTATCATTATTGATTTGATACATGCTATAGATTCTATCAGGAATGTGTTTATTATAGCGTAAGTATTGTTAAGATTGGGATACTATTTATACCAAAGGAAACATATAATAAGTCGACTGGCTAATCTTTTCTATTCTGATTAAGTATGAAAATAATGTTTATCTCAAAATATGGCATTAAATTATTATACATTCGTGGAATATGTAAGGCTCGAAGCGGGTGGCGTTCTGTAATTTCTGCCTCCCCCATGGGAAAAGCTGTTCCAAAACTATTTGATGAAAGTCTAAACACCCATGGGAAAAGCTGTTCCAAAACTATTTGATGAAAGTCTAAACAAATCCTGTTCAGGTATAGAAGAATGAGGACCAGGGTGTCAAGTTCACCCATCCTCCATAGAAAAGGGAGGATCCTCCGAGCAGACGGGTGTTGTGTCTGATGGGCAACTGCCCGACGACGGTTGATTTCGGGATGTTGTATACAACATTAGTTTTTGTTTATACTAAACCCGAAAAGGGGTCATTGTACTGTAGAAAAAAATGTTCAAAATGATGACTTTGCTTGCGCGATGCAGGATTTGTGTGACGTCACGTCTTTGATGCGTAGTTGACAAATGGCGATTTAGATGTCACGCTGAAGTAGTTGTACGAAGGCTGCGCTGATTTTCATACTCGGAGTCACCAGTATAAGGGAATGAGGAACAGGTTTTCAAGTTCACTCATCCTCCATAGAAAAGCAAGGATCTTCCTACCAGACGCGGTGTTGTGTTTGGTGGGCTACTGCCCAACGGTTGATATCGGGATGTTGTATATATACAGGGTGTAAGGGACAGCCCTCCGCAGACTGATGGGGTGAATTCAGTATATCGTACTAAGATGACCGCTACATGAAATTATTTCAGGAACGTTATGGGAATCCAATGAACCTGATTTGTCGCGGCGGGGTGGACGGCCGCGTTCTTTGATTTCAGGCGTCGTTCATTAGAGAATTTCAACATCCATTGCAGATTTTTTTATTTTAGCTGTGTTATTTACATTAATGGAGTACTGCGTACAGAGAATGTGATTTTACATTGAAATAAAGGAATAGTAACTGAAACTACGATAAAAAAAATTACAATTTTCCTGAGAAATTTTTTAGTGGAATACGATTCAAAATAAGGAGCTGAATGCACCCTGTTGATTTGCGGAGGACTGTCCCTTACACCCTGTATATGCCAGTCGAGCGGTAAACTCTGCTTGCTCGATGCAGGATTTGTTTGACGTCGGTTCTTTGATGCGTAATTGACATGTGGCTATGTAGTGCCGCCACAAATTCAACCACTCACTACAGGAAATTAATAAAACATTCATCAGTATGTAGAAGGTTTCAACTTTGTACCTCATCACTTTTTCCAACAATTATTGTATTATTAAATTGTAATGGAAAAATCATCGACGAACATTGAGGTTATAAAACTCACCTCAATAATTGCCAAATGAAAAACAACTGGTGATTTAAATTAGAATTTCGGGTTTAAGTATTCATAACCAAATCATAGCACTCAATTCGTAAGTCTTGTGACACTGCAAATTGGCTCCCACAGGCACATTTTCTGATTTTATTTGTTTAGGTTTTTAATCAGAAACTTTTGGAACTGACTATAAGTATTCACATTTCTCTAAGAACAGCAAAACAACAGACAGTCGATGTTAAGTGAATACAAGTATTTAGGCGTGTTTTATAAGAGAACATTTACAAAATTATGTCCAAGGACATAATTTAGAAAATGTTTCACAGCGGTAAAAAATCTGGTGTCTAATGAGACAGCTCTTTGTAAATGTCGTGTAGGGAGCATAACTAAACATAGTCACTGGATATATTTCCATATTGCTCGTTGGTACGGAGTGGCAGGCTGGCACCGTTGGGCGGAGACCTGTCTGCTGTTGCACTCACTATGATAATCCTTACCATTGTTACCTCACGTCAAGCGGGCACTATTGTTTGTTTTCGGTAGTAGATTCTATTACGTATAACAATCTCCTTGTATCGAATAAGAACAAAACTAATAGGAATGTTGGTCTTCGAACTTCTTCACTTCAGTTAATGTTTATTTATAACTAGCAACCCGCTCCTGCTTCACATAGTTTTTACGCCTCATGTTTACTATTAAGGTATTATACCTTCCGGAATAAATTCTCTAAATCAGCCATACTCAAAGTGTGCTTCATGGAGCCCTATGGCTCCGTAAAGCCTCTGTGGAGAGTCCGCGGAAAAACTGGTCATAATGATAAAATAAAATACTAAAGAGGTACTATTATTTTATTTTACTCTGCAACCTGAGTAAAATAAAATCTATCTAAATTCCAACATAAAGTAAAAAAAAAAACTTTTTGTAAAAAAAAATAACCGACTTCCAAAAAAACACTATAAAGTGAAAAATAACTTTAATTTGGGAAGTCGGTGTCTTTGGATCTGTATTTGAGTTTTTTGCAACCGATTTCCGAAATTAAAATTATTTTTCACTTTGTAGTGTTTTTTTGGAAGTCGGTTATTTTTTTTTTACAAAAAGTTTTTTATTTGTATCTTTTTAGTGGGTTAGTTTTTAATTTGTTTAAGTTAAAATAGCCTAAAGTCAACTACTCATCACCTTTACAAGTTATTGCTTTTCCCGATGCTGGGACGTTCATTGTTGAGGAGTTCTTCTGGTAAGAACCAGGAGAACTGCCACTCACCATATGCATTGTGACGAGCATAAATTGCTTAGCAACCATATTAAAGTATCTAATCGAATCGCAACCCTTTATTAAATACTTATTATTATGTTGTTCCGGTGGCCATCTGTGGTTTCCATCATCAGTTCCACTTCACCAAATGGTGATTTTCGGGAGCAAATGCACGAGTTACTATAAAAAATACCCAAATCGCTATAGGTTTGCCTATAATATTCGAGGGTTCCCTCGATTTCCATGAGATCCCCTCATGAGATTCTGATTTGGTGGGAATGGGACTACCTCGGGAGCATACCCTTTCAAACAAAAACATAATTTTCAAAATCGGTCCATAATTGACGGAGATATACGTGAACAAACATAAAAAAAAAACAAACCTACAGCCGAACATATAACCTCCTCCTTTTTGGAAGTCGGTTAACAAAGGGAAATGTTAACGTCAAGTACCTAATATGATTTTTATTCATCATCATCATTCCAGCCGAAAGACGTCCACTGCTGAACATAGGACATAACCCCCAAAGGGGGGGTTTACCATAATCGCCACGCTTGGCAGGCTGGTTGGCGATCGCAGTATGGTGTTAAAATGCTTATAGAACGCTGCTGCCCATTCTCTAGTAAGTCCCATAATCGCCCTTTTACGACACCCACGGGATAAGAAATAAGGGTGCTATTTTTTACGTCTGGCACCACGTGGTATAGATTATTATTATTAATAAAGATTACACATAGAATCATTTTTGATTATTTTAGGGCTTCGTCAAATACTTATTTCGTTTTCCAAAAGGGTTCCGTCGCCAAAAAACTTTGAGAAGCACTGCTCTAAATGATGGCGAAAGCCGTATCAAAATCCGTTGCGGAGTTTAGAAGAACAACGCGGTACACAGACAGACAGGAAAAGCGACTTATTTATAATGGTATACATAAATAACTATAGATATAAATGTAGATGAAGCTAATTCTTCATACCCGATGATATGTTACGTTTGCCAGTTCTGATTCATATTGCGGAATGTTTCTTCGACCATCAAATTGCTTTTCCCGAACAGACATTGATTTATTTTGTAATTTAAGAAACAAACATTTCGCTTCACTTGTGGTGAGATTTTGAAATATCGTTTAATATGGAATAATTCCTGGAAATACTTAGGAGGATGGAAGAAATAGGATCGAGATTAGTAGCGTAGAATAAAAATAATAATAATAATAAAAATAAAGCATTTATTTCATGCTACAATGGCCCATAGACATATACCTTACAAACTAACATATATAAAGTACAAAACAAAAACTTGAACTTGAACACTTGTGTTAATAAATATAGCTTAAAACTATGTTAGTTGCACTTCACTTCACTAGCTTGTCAGCTTGTCATTGTGCTATCCTGTGGTACTTGTCCACAGAACCGACGGAACACGGCACCTGACGGACAAAAGTCTTCTTCCATGACGACCGACAGAAAACAATTCGGTACTCGCGCAATGACGTGCGAGTGTGTGTTGCAGAATAGTAATTTTAAATAAATGCATAAACTCTAATTTGTTATACGAACAAAACATCAAATCCAACCGGTGCAACCCCCACAATCAAAACAGATCAGCACAACAAACAATAAATCCTGCTTTAGTTCGAACTAATTACGGAGTATGATACCGTCACCTTACGCCGCATAATCCGATTCGTTGCAGCGCTCATCCCCTGACAATGGTACAGGCGAAATGTTTATTTACACAAGATATTTAGCCACTTCCCCGGCGGATTAGCGGCGGACAAAGACGAGGGGAAGCAGAGATAGATAAAGTGAGGCTAATAGCAGGGGCGGAGCGCTCCCCAATAGACGACCAATCTTTGTGTAATACACACAGATTACGTTCAATGTTTCCTGGACTGATCACTTCACTTGTTTTGAGATTGTTTTGTTTGAGATTAGCTTTTGACGATCTACAGTTAGATGAGTATGGATATTACTGATCGATTTCATACTATTATTTCTTTGAGTAAGGAGAGAGATGATTTTTATTGTTTGTATGAGGACAATTCAAGATCACATGTAAAAGAACCCTAAGAAAAAAACCACAATGCAAAAATAACAATAAATCTTAACCAAAACACTTGGAACCTGATTTGTTTTTGTGTCCGGATATGAAACAGCTTAAAAAGAATTTAAGACGAGGCTCTCATTGTGGGCGCACAACATGGCCATAAATAAAACGGTTTGTTTAGCCATTGAATATTCCCTAAATAACATTAGAGGTGAATAGTTAAATTGTCAGTTTGTCACCAGGCTCTGTGCGCGGCAGGAGAGCGGGCAGGGTGACTGACCACGGGGGGCGAAACATGGCTCGTATACTCATTTGCTCATTTTAAACTTATGTTTTCTCTCAAACTGTCGTCTCGAATTCTTGTATAACTTGAATGGGATTTAGTTAAGTCTTAAGAAATATTTAATATGGAGATTTAACAGTGCATATTTGGTAATTATTACATACCGATCGTAGTGAAGCTTCTTTGGTCATCTCTTTTCATATTGTTGGATTTCACTTAGCGCTGTTTACCGAAGTTGGCGATCAGTTTTCACATCGATTTATGGAGTTTTTCCGCAGCTTAGCGTATGTGTAGCACATTGCGTAGCGGCTGCCTAGCGCTACGCTATTTAGGTATGTAATTTCGACTCAATCATTAACAAAATCGATTCTAATGAGGAAATACTGCTATCAGCATTGTTGTTAAAAAACAAAATTATAACGAAAACGTTTCGATAAAATGGAAGTAAAAAACATTTGTATGACTATGTTAACTTATGTCAAGATGTTAAGCTATAAAGGGGACGATAACCGACTTTTAATGATTTTATAAGTACTGAAGATCACGTCTAAAGGAGTAGTGTTCATGATTTGAGAAAAATATATGATAAATTAGAGCATTTTCTTAATAACTTATTATGTGAATATTTTAAATTATGTTTATATTACATAGTGAAATTAATTTGTAAATTTATTTCTAACGCGGATAAAAATCTGAGAATGGCGCAAAATCTACCAAGCGTATTTTTCTGAAATGTTCACCAATTTAAAGATAATTTAATTATTGATCTTTTAGTATACGCATTTTATTAGAATATCTTTTGTTTTGTGTATAATAAATTAATAATGCGTCAAATTGGGGACAGCGGTCCTTGATGGGCGAGTCCTATTACTGCCTGAACGTACGACACGTTGCGTGAGAAGAACACGATATATAGAACACGCAAGCTAACCACTCAAGGTCACTGGCATATATCTGCGTCTTAAAAACTTAATGATTTCCGACTGTAAATCGATTCTAATGAGGAAATACTGCTATCAGCATTGCTGTTAAAAAACAAAATTATAACGAAAACGTTTCGATAAAATGGAAGTAAATAACATTTGTATGACTATGTTAACTTATGTTAAAATGTTAAGCTATTTATAAACTTCTCCTGTTTTTCGGTTTGAAGTCTAGTTCTACAAGTAACACGATATGTCTACTATTCTTTTCATGTCTGCGTTGACGTCAATAATCATCAAAAACGTTTGCAACAAAACGGCAGCTGTGCGCGGTAAACTTTTCTATATTATTCTATTATTTAATTTGTCGTTACATTGTGCGCGTCAAGCAAGCGGGTAATGTTTCCGTATTTACGATTTACATGCGGAATCCGGACAGAAGTCAAGTTTGACAATGTCAACATGTCAGCGTGACAATGGCCGTCACACGTCCCGGCCTGTCAATCGAAGCATGAGAAGCGGGCGGCCCTGGGACGCGGGACGCGCGCCTCGTGGGACCAACAGTACAAAAGAATATTCATATAGCAACAAATTCTTTTCCTTGTTTAGCGGATGAGCAAACGGTCCCTCGGTGCAATGTGGTCGGAAATTAGAAGAAGCGTTTGAAGTACAAATAAATTGTTATCACTTTGCAAATGCCGACAAATTACACGTTATATGTAACTCATACTACGAGTATCTCTACCCTGTAATCGAGACTGGTCGCATCACGCAACTTTTAACCTGTATCAGTTGCTCAAACGGGCCGATAGTATCAAAGGATATACAGTGCATTTCTATTGCAACACATCATTTAATTTACGACTTATGTACATAGTTATGATGTATAGACAGTTATTTTCGCCCCATTTGTAAAGTTCATTGTGTCTGATCACACCCAGTCGGTTTAAGGACAATGGCAAACTGTAAACGAGTGATGTTCGTATAAATCGGGACCAGTCCGCAAACAAAACGGGACGTTTCACGGACGTCACACAATGAGAGATTAATGGCGCTCTTTTTGTTATCGTTCGATGGTCTTTACGCGTTTTGTGGCCTCGTTTCACGGTTTATTTAGCTGTTTAAACACCAATAAGCGTTAAATTACAACGATATGCACACTAAAGTCAAACAAAAACCGCATTTCGAAAATTTAATTGCTGTTTACTGCTGAAAAAAGTTCAGTTATTTTAAAGCGCGGTCGTGTTATGGTCGCGAGTTGAAATCCATAAGGATCTAGAAAATGAAGTTAGAAATTAGGCTTATAGGTATTTTAAAATTATTATCGTCTTCTAACTTCAAGTTGAGCTTTATAGGTTTTTAGAGCTTTTTAGACTCGTAAAACTGAAGTGTGTCGCGATGTAGGAATAAACATAAAAGTGTGTCTATGTGGTGATGTGGTCGCACCAGGTTGAACTGTTGTGAGTTGCGCGAGAGTCGGTTTTTTGGCCATTAAACGTGCGTTTTTTGTGTGTCGGGTTAACTGTCGCCTTATCATCGTGTCGAGTTGTCGACGCCTCCAGCCGGCCGCAATCAAAACACCATTCGAGTTGGTCATTAAAAATGATATAAAGTTTAATTTATAACTGTGGCACGTCTCCGGATTAACGGTTATTGGGAATGTAATGTCCACATTGAACTCGGTGTGAAAATTGTTTTCTTTGTCAAAATAATATTAAATCATTTTATGGCTTAATATTATGCGAGCTACTTCTTTGTGTATTTTTAGGATCCAAACTTCTCTTTTTATTAAGTTCAACCACGGATATCAATAAATTCAACTGATTTCTTGGTGTCTATTTGTAAGTTCTTTCATTTATGACTTACGCATTTAGAGAACAATGATTATGATTGCTCAGATTGCAAAAACGAATGAAAACAATAATTAGCGAGTCTAGATAATTAGGCTTGATTGTCGTCGCCTGGGGCCGAGGTGCTGGCGCGTCGACCGCCCGCGCCATCTCGCCCCGCGGGAAACGTTATTGTTTACGATTGTACACCACTTCTACTACAATGATTTACGAACCGCCTGCACCCATAAAAGCGGGGACACAAGGCACTAAAAGATACAAAAGGTGCTAAAGAAAAAGTAATATATTTTAAGTTGGAGCGAACGAATATAAAAGTTTGGTGAAATATATCAGTTTTAGTGTTGAGCGCGAGTGTTTGTTTATAAGGGCGATTACGCACGCCTTTTGACGCGCATTCTGTTCGGCGATCAATGGCGAACATTCGTCACGACCTTTCTCACGCCTTGTCGTGCTTACGGAGCTTGCTTGCTGAACATGTGGTAACCTTCTACCCTGGCACACTCCAAATAATTTGGTCGATGTTTGACAGGAAGTAAGGCTCACACGAATTTTGAGATTAAAATTGGGCGAACCGAATTTATGTGTGCAATGTGTCATTTAAACCCAAGTGTCTTTTGAATCATGTAGATTTAAGACAAAACTGTATGTTTTCTTTTACCTACACTTTTTGTGATATATAGGTCCCAATTTCGAAGCTGAATGTTAGCAGTCAGGTTGAACGCTGTTTAATAATGAAATTATAAGTTACTATGTGATTTCCTAGGAGTGAACTGAAAACTGCGACTAAGTAGGTATGATAAAGCAAACACGACACCCTTGAGCTTTTTGCATAATCAAAATTCCTAACCTGTGATAACATCGTCACTCGTAAGACTGAGATGACACAGATTTATCTTTAGGTCTTCGAATAAATCACCATTTGAGAGGATATTTTATTTAAAAAAAAATACAATTTACGACTGCCTTTATCAAATATCCTTGAAGATTTAGTCATTAGAAGCTGTTTTACGGTTATTGACGAGATCGTTAAAGTTGAGGTGTCTGTGGGCTGACACGTCGTCGCCACGTTATCACCGTGCGCCCGCGCCGCTCGGTCAACGTTTGTTTTTTCAGGGACCCTTTCACCGGCTGCGGAGCTTCGGATGTCAACGCAGACTACCGCCTTGCACACAAAAAATCATTTAAACGCATTCGTATGCAATAATCTGTGGGGATTTATTCCGACCGCGGCGGCCACCCACGTGGTGCCCGTATTTCTTCCCCAACGAGCTAACTTCATTATTGTGGCGTGAGATACAATAGTTAAGAGCACGATTTATAAGTCCAACACGTTGACTTCTGTTTATAGCTACCGGCGGGTTGCGGGCGCAGCGGGGGCGGGGATTACAGCGTCTGCGCACCGATTTATGGCCGCACCTCGATAAAAGCTTAAATACTCTCAAGTGAGAATTATTCAATAGGTTTAGTTGCGAGCGTAGAGCTGCCATTGTGGCGGCCGGCGCGGGCGCATTGTCGCTCTCACACGCGCTACACGCGGGCCCCGGACACACCATTACCGGATTTACGTCACACCGCCTCTCACTAGCCTTTGCTGTTAAATTTATTACTTTATGTACTGAATCACATCAAGCATCCCGTAACTAGATACCCATTAGAAGACCTCTACCATCATTAACTCACCCAAATAGGGATAGAGATTACATACTAAAAATAGTAGACGAGCTATTTACGTGTTGCTCTCTTAATGATCATGAAGGCATAACATTGATAAATGTTACTTAACTGCCTATTATCCGCCTATCCGCAAACCCACCAACAAAAGTACCTATAAAGCCTCATAAAGATTTTTGAAAACATGTTTTCCAAGAAAATAACATACGGCAAAAAGCTCTATAAATTGAAAATCCTGTCTATTTATATTTTTGTCATTAAATGAGTCTAGTGCAGGATCAGTGTAGTATTGATATCAGTATGTCAGACGTCAAGGGCAGAGGGCGAGTGCTATTTCGGTGCAGGGCAGGGAGCGGAGCGGAAAGTAAGCTGAAACTAATCCGGCGCGCGGGTGGGCGAAACCCTACACCGCGTGCGCGCAGCTTACATTTGTCATTTATAATGCGCGCGATTTGTTGCTCCTCACCTCGCTCGGCGCGCTCCCCACCAACAGCCTTTTTATGTTCTGTTATTCTTTTTACCGAGCGATGTGCGCAATATTTTTTATGACATTTTATGGCATCAGTTTGTCGTATACCTAAACGAACAGTTTTTCTGAGCTGTCACGGGTGAATCTTCAGTTTATTTTGCGAGGTAACATGAAAATGCTGAATGTATTTTTCATTACACAACACATCATATTGACAACGGCACTATATCAAAGTTATATCACGCTGTATTCTTCAGTTCTTAGAATTCATGTTTTTGGACAATATAAGAGGTATAGTATTAGCTTTTGTAATACCATCCTTGCTTTTCCAGTGTCCGATATGGCTAAACAATTGTACAAGTTAGTTATAAGGTAGATTAACAATTTTGTGTTTTTGTGCACAGGGCGATGTGATAAAGCGCTTTAATAAATAAAAAAAATAAAAAACTTCAGTTTTGTGTCAAATATCGACTACCCGTGATATGCAATGATGTTATATAATACGTCATTGGTGATATGTGTGAATCTATTCATTTTCGGACACAAAACGTACTAATATTAAGTATCTACATTCGTCTCTAATCAGTGAAATCACAGCAATTTCATAGGTAGGTCAAGGTATAGTATCTACATGAATTTCAGTACGAGTACCTAGTAGGTCATCATCTGTGGTCATCATCATCATTTCAGCCGAAAGACGTCCACTGCTGGACATAGGCCTCCCCCCAAAAAAAAGGGGGGGGACTTGCCATAATCGCCACGTTTGGCAGGCGGGTTGGCGATCGCACTATGGTTTTAAAAATGCATAGAAAACGCTGCTGCCCATTCTCTAGTAAATCCCTTAGTCGCCTTTTACGACACCCACGGGAAGAAATGGGATGGTGCTATTCTTTACGTCCGGCACCAAACGGAACGGAGTAGTAGGTACCTAATGAATAATGATGATACAGGAAAGAGACAGAATCTAAGTTAAATCTTCTCTTTTGATTGTAAGTACATGTTGTGATAACGATCTCAATTCCAGTCAATTGAAAACAGCTAAAACAAATAAGTTACGTTACAAACCTGAATGTAAAAGTGGTTTTCCTGCATTACGACATTTTTAACGTCGGCTACCTCCTACTCATTTTTCACGATGCAACATTGTATTTCTGTGGGTAAAAGAAACATTACCTAATAGAATCGGAACATCATTTCAACACGCATTCAAAACCAATTTCCAGGCGAGCGGCCGTCGGCTGAACACTTAATTTCACGGTTGACGTGTGACCGATATGTCGTTGATTTGATTGTGTTAACTTTTTGCGTGAAAACTCATAACTTACGGTCGTTTTCTAATGTTGCAATATGGCGTCTTGTGTGGCCACAGCCGCGTGTGTGTTCGCAACACTTTTACTAATATTTGGTTGCTTTCATAGGCTCACTGACGTTTTGACATTCGATTTTCGAATTGAAAAAAAAGGGCGCCGAGAGTGGTCTTGTACCTCGCCGTTTGGTTTTACGCAATATAATACAATGGTGTGCATTGTGTTTCGCTCTACGCAGATTATTTTTACACTATTTTCATTTTTTTTTACAATATCTACTTGTCAATGGTGTTGATTTTGAGAATGAATTATGAGTTCCTCTGCAACACAGTGTTGTGTTGTGACGGCTGTAGTAGGATTAGTTAGTTTACAAAATAGCAAATATTTTTATTGCAATGATGGATATACAGCCAACACAATACTTCAGTTTTATGCTACCTACTTACTTTAACTTTAGTATTGGCAAACAAAAGTTTAGTTAACGCCTGTAGAGAAATAGTTGCTTTACGAATGCTCTACAGTTTACTTCGTTCCTAACAATGTGCAATCAACTGAATTCGCTAATTTGAAATGCATAAACCCGAGGTAGCATTATGTTTGTGTGCGAGCTGGTCCATTTGAGTAGTGGCGAGACATTCGCGTGTTTGTCAGTAGAATAAACAGAGAGTGTGCACTTGGTGGAGAGTGTGGAGACAGATGCACTGTGTTGAAGCGCTGTCGAAGCATTCAAGTTAGGTACACATTGCCATAAAGATGAACACCGCAGACGCCATTCCACTAAATTGAAAAACATCCGAGTGGTTCATAATGCCTCTTAATGCCTCACCCAGAGAGTTATTGCCTCTTAAGTACGTAGTATTTTTCATATTTTCACAAATAACGCGAGTGTTTGGAACGAGGCGTAGGTACCTACGTACTTACTTTGCGACGGAGCTTTATACTTTGTGGTGCTGTTTTGTTCCCTATCTGACGAGGGGTGTCGAAACCTATGAAGTCCTCGGTGCATGTTGTAAATATTTTTAAGTAGAGTTTATGTAAGTGCTCTCTGCATGTACCTACTGCAATAAAATAGTTATAAAATGATGAGTAAGTATAGGCAGCGAATATTAGTGATAATCTCTAAAGAGTGTTTTCGAAAGTTTACACTCAGATATATGCCAGTGATCTTGAGTGGTTAGCTTGCGTGTTCTGTACTGAGCTCACGCAACGCGTCGTATGTTCAGCCAGTAATAGGACTCGCCCATCAAGTAGCGCTGTCCCCAATTTGACGCATTATTAATTTATTATACACAAAACAAAAGGTATTTTAATAAAATGCGTACTCGTAAAAGATCAATAATTAAATTACCTTTAAATTGGTAAAGGTTTCAGAAAAATACGCTTGGTAGATTTTGCGCTATTCTCAGTTTTTTATCCGCGTTTAAGTTTGTTCTTGGGATAATTTCATCCCAACTATTCCGTAGTTAGGATGAAATTATCCCAAGAACAAACCCTTCAATGTGCGTGGTCTGACACGCACTTGGCCATAGTCATAGTCATAGTCATTTATTCATGATCAATTATTTGTATCTGAATTTACACATTTTAAATAATAATAATAATCATAAGTACAGATGCAAAATAAAAATAAATTATAATTATAAATTCATTAATAATAAAATAGATTAGGCCGGATTTTTTATATGTTTTTTTTTCTTTCTCTGTTAGTTTTAATGATGATCTGTCAGTTTGAGAATTTTTGTGCATAACCTAAAATATTCACATATTAAATTATTGAAAAAATGCTCTAATTTAACATTTTTTTTTCAAATCATTAACACTACTCGTTTAGACGTGATTGTTCAACGCTACCTTTGGACATTGACTCAGCACTCGGCCCGGCTGACGCGCGGCCCAGTTAAAAATATTGATTTGGTTGCATCTCACACGCATAGGACACAAAGATTTTATGTAATAGTGGGTGTGAAGAAAAAGTAGTATATAAGCTGTATAGTTTTGTAAATAAATCAGATTTGAATTTTATATTCTTGTCTCATTACCCCTCACTGTGGCCAAGACACCTTTAGCCATCTCTGATCTGTAGGAATACCAGATCCGATAGAAAACATTAATACTGACCTATTAAACAGATGGAAACAGATACATATGAAAAAAGATTTTCGGAACAGTTGGACAAAAGACTACCTCCATCAAATTCAGCAAAGATACAAATGGAAGCAAACACATGAAAATGCTAAAATAGGAACTATAGTACTAATAAAAGATGACAACATAAAACCAAGCAAATGGCCGTTGGCAAAAATCACAGCAATACACCCGGGAGCTGATGGTGTAGTTAGAGTAGTAACTCTTCAAAAATCAACAGGCGCTTGTCAGAGAAGATCAATTCATACATTGATTCCGCTCCCTGTAAACGAAAACAAAGAAATTGCTACAACGAGCAAAGAAAGACAAACGTCCACGCAATGTAACATAACATCAACAGCCACAATAAAGAAAAAAGGTATACGATCACCGAAAAATTGGATAAAGGGCTTACTGTTACATACAATAATAATTCTACTAATTGGCACCGTCTCCAGTACCTACACATTAAAGAGTATAAAACCAGGACTATATATTGAAAAAATTGGAACCACAACTATTAATCGAGGAACGTTTAGAATTGAAACAGATTACGAGAGAGGAAGTCTGGAACTAGACCAAAAAAAGATAGAACATAACAGGAAGAAACGAGGTATCCTGGGGCAACTTTTAACATCAGTGTTTGGAGTTAATGATGAAGTATACAAAGACATAGACACATATAAAAATCAACAGACGCTCATAGACGCTGCCAATCATCAAACAAAGATAATGATAACTACTATCGCAGGTGTAAACCAAACTGAAGAGCAAATCCAGAAAAAGTTAGAGAAGTTCCAAGCGAAACTAAATGAAGCAATATCATTCATGAATGGAAACAATATTTGGTACAAATCTATTGACAAAAATCATATTAAGATACAAGTAATGCAAACCTACGAGTTAGCAAGCAATTATATAAATGTAATTATGGACTACTATACAGGGTTACTTGAAATTTATGTACAAAAAGCAACTGTAGACAGTATATTAACACCAAGACACATCAGCAACATAATAAAAATGGCGAATCAAAAGCTACCATCAAACTTAAAAATTATACAGGGACAAATAATACAGACTGATATGGATGTAAATGCTACGCACATAAGAGTGTACGCTTACTTCCCAATACACGACATTACAAAATATACTCTGATACACGTAACGCCTATTCCAGATAGGAAAACAGATGGATCGTTCAGATGCTTGACTATTCAGCAGACATTCATGGGTTTTGATTACAACAACGAGCGTTACTTTGAACTAAGTCAAGAAGAATTTAAAGACTGTCTTCGTAGTAATACAGAGTTTGTCTGCTATCCTGTAGCTGTCAAGAACATGCAATTAAATAAAAATTGCATAGTTGAACAACTCTTTAGAACTGAGAACTACACCCAAACCCAATGCACGTCAAATACCTACAAAATATCGACAGATGTTGTATGGAAGCAATTATTCATGCAAAACACTTGGCTTTTCATTACAACAAAATCGATTGCCATATCGATTGTGTGTGACGGTCAACGAAAAGAAATTACGATTCAAGATGTCGGAGTTCTACATATCTCCGAGAATTGCGTCATTAAAACACTTAAAAACATACTTGCTGCAAAAAGAACAACAACTATGACAGTGCTAGCTTCTTATTCTAAAACAACGAACTTTACTCTTAACACGCAGATTTTACCAACAAATATAAAAGATATATCCAAAGAGGAATTAGTATTAGACAGGTCAAAAGGAGTTTTCGACCATTTAGTCACATCCGAAACCAATTTAAAAAGTCAGCTAGACAACACAATTTGGAGACAATTAGAGTCTCATACATACATAGTTAGCATCAGTACTTCACTTATAATTATAACTTTAGCATGTATTTTAATTTATTTCGGCCCACAGGTGTTCAATCAACTTCGAGCCATTATTGCAGCCAGAAGAAACACTGTGCCAACTGTGCGGCAACCAACGACCGTCAGCAGAACAGCACACATGCAACAAACACCGCAGCCGTACGGCATACCTCGCAGCGTACCCATTCAGTCACAACAAACTGAACAAGGCCAGGCCAGACCATACGAGACCATCGAGCTGTACCAATTAGGGTCCTGTTCCTGAGAGTCGCCAGGATGTTCAACGCTACCTTTGGACATTAACTCAGCACTCGGCCCGGCTGACGCGCGGCCCAGTTAAAAATATTGATTTGGTTGCATCTCACACGCATAGGACACAAAGATTTTATGTAATAGTGTGTGTGAAGAAAAAGTAGTATATAAGCTGTATAGTTTTGTAAATAAATCAGATTTGAATTTTATATTCTTGTCTCAGTACCCCTCACTGTGGCCAAGACACCTTTAGCCATCTCTGATCAGTCTCGTGAGTCTGCGCGACTGCCAGTGAGTTTACCCTTCCCAAAACCTGGAAATCCTGTCTACCATCCGTCTGTAACCTTAGGTCTCATGGTGCAGACATCCTGAACTTATTTATATATTTATTTATCACATACTAGGTATATGGTAGGTTAGGGCTGTAGGGCTTATAGGGCTTAGGGTCGTAGGGCTGTTAGGCTTGTAGGTCTTTTTTTTTTTTTTTTTTTTTTTTTTTGGTGGGAAATCATCAAATAACTTCTCCCGCTCTGGGCGGAGCGAGAGGGAGTGTCAGACTTTTACTGACTAAAACCCACCGTGTTCCTTCAGATGCGTGTGTGCCAGAGTCACGATATCCCTTTCGGACAGGCTCGTAACCCTGGCAGGCATTGGCCCTTTCGGACCCCGTCAATTGGTGCTGACGTCTCTTTGAGGCGCGCGTGGAACACAACGCGCCGTCGACCCGGGCCTGGTCCTTATCGGACGGCGAGCTACCCATCGCTCACCGTCCGCAAGCCCGCGCCTACGGTGGCCGGGAATCGGCCTGCGATTCCCGACGCCCAGGGCGTCTCCTGCGGCGACTTAGGGCGGAAGGGCGGGCACCCTGCCTCACCCTCATGCGTTCCGCCTCCTCCTTCGCGAGCATTACTGTTTCGCAGAAGGAGGTGACGGCCTCCCATGCACTCTCGCTCCGAACCATGGCCTGAACCAGGGCCGGACGCGAGAGATCGTCGCCGCCGATCGCCTCCGTGAGGACACGGCGGTGCTCCGCCCAAGCAGGGCAGACCTCCACCGTATGCTCCACCGTGTCCTCCGGGCGATCCACACAGTGGTGACACCCGGGCGTTTCCTCCCGCTTTATCCTGAACAGGAACCTCCCGAAACAACCGTGTCCGGTGAGGACCTGCGTCAGGCGGAAGGTGAGGACGCCGTGGCGCCTCTCTAGCCACTCCTCAAAGAGGGGACTTACCGCCGCAATTGTGGCGTGCCCAGGCTTGTAGGTCTGTGTAGGTTCCCTTAACTTATCATACTTATATTTTCATGTACTGTCACTCCCTTACCAATATTGCGGCCTTACGTGACGTTTGTTAAGGGTGGACGTACAGTGATCTTCAGTATAAAATCATTAAAAGTCGGTTATCGTCGCCTTAAGAGGAAATGCGGGCGGAGAGACTTTTAGAGTAAAAAGTTATAAATTGAGGTTCGGCTCTCGCCTATTTCCTCCTCCAATATTGGACCAATTTAAAAGATATTTCATATACTGAATAAAAAGGATATATACTGTGTCCCTATGTTTTTCTTTTTTTTATTAATAGTTGGCAAATTTGTACAATAGCCCTCTGTTGTCAGCGGTCTAAACAGGCAATTTTGAGCATTTTCAGAGGTTTCCAGCTCTTATAAAGATAATGTATCATCAAAAAGGAAAACATAGGAACACAGTATATATCCTTCTTATTCAGTATAAGAAATATCTTTTAAATTTGTCCAATATTGGAGGAGGAAATAGGCGAGAGCCGAACCTCGATTTATGACTTTTTACTCTAAAAGTCTCTCCGCCCGCATTTCCTCTTAAGGTGAATCCGCAACTGTAGCCCGTGAAATTCAAATTCTCTTACGTCTTTTGCAATTTACAGGTCAGTGTCAGGTTATATCATTATCAAAATATGATTCGCGACCATAACAGATGAAATCGAGACACATGAAATCATGACATTGGGGAACAAATCTAACCCAGAGAGATGTACTAATGATTCTATTGATAATAATTATGTAAATACATACCTATCTGTTATAGTCGCGAATCATATTGTGGTTAAGGTACAAACTGATACTGACCTGCAAATAGCAAAAAATTTAAGAAAATTAGATTTTTGCGGGCTACCGTTTGTCATACACAATGCAATCACTGAAGAAACATCGTGTGGTTGGCAACCCTACAACTTGCTGTAGGTACTCAACATCGTCCGCTGACGTCATATCATACGCAATGAGGAAAACGATGCCTCACTCTTCATTCCTCACACGAGGAGAACAAACGTCTGAGACGTCCTCATTTCACAGAGCGTTTGCATTATTTAATGTTATGAGGCCCACTCCATCAAATGCTTTCATGTTATGTATGAAGAGTAACTCGTAAGCAAATAGGGAAGTAGTGAATCTATTGCGAAGGTAATCTACAGTCTTTGCTCTGGGTGATGTATTCATGTAATAGGTAGGTATCTCGAAGGGAAAAGACGACTCAAGTTAATCGAATGTCTATTTTCAGCAGTGGGGTAAGTCATGAAAAATTGGTTTTCTCGAAACTTGTAATAAAATAAAAATTATAAGTAAATTATTTAAAGAAAAAAAATATATATTTCAGATAAACAAAAAATACAAACAATTAAAAAAAACGGTCAAGAGCGAGTCGGACTCGCGCACCGAGGGTTCCGTACGAATATATGATGTTGATGATTTCTGAAAAACTGTGCTATTTAGAGACATTATTTTATTTTTCCTGTAATTTTTACTTAGGCTTCTATCATATAGAGTAATTTCAGATTTTATCTCTGCTAACTTCGGAGATAAGGGGGGGGAACGATATTTTTTTTTCATTTTTCATCACAAGTCGGAGACTATGCTGCCTAAGAAAAAAAAATTTGAGAATGTGCAAACAACGTTCTTTCATATGATACCCCACATGCCCTAGTAGCCCCACTTAAAATTTTTAAGACCCCTTTCAGTCCCTTCTGCAAAACATATATTTTTTTTTTAGTTTCTTTCTTGCTTGCAAAATAGTTGGGCAAACGTCATCTAAAACTATTCTAAATTTCAAGTTGATAGCCTCTGTCTGTCTGCCCCGTACCTAATTTTGTTTTCACCAGATTAAAGGGGTCCTACGTAAGGACCACTTACATAGTGACAGTTTTTTTTAAATCACTGAGTCCGACGTTGATTAATGTAAAATAGTACGATTTTCTGGGGTTTTTTTACATCACCTCATGGTTTTCGACTAGAGCAACATTTTTTTACCAGAAAAGATTTTCATGCGAGGCTACCATTTTGGAAATATACATCGTTTTGTATAAAATAAAATAAAAAGTGTAAGGCCCATATCTCGGAAACGGTGCGTCGTAGGACCATGCAACTCGGAACCTAAATGGTTTCTATGGTCCATGTTAACCCGATACTGCAATAAAATTGGTAGAATTTTGAAAAAAGTCCTCGCGCCGTAGCGCCCCTAAGGCTACACTCCAACCCATATCGGAGGTACTGACTTATTCCTGCAAATATTAAATACATAAAAATTTGGTATTGCGAGTCGTAATATTAATAATCACCAGTGTATCATGTAAGTGTGTTTAAAACACAAAATTTTAAAAACAAATAGAAGTAAACAAGTAAATACTTTGTAGGTAGATATTAGGTAGCTAACAAAATCATCTGTCATCTGTGTATTCTAAATAGTGTTCTATTTTTTCTAACAAAAATAACTGGCCCTGCAGTGGCCTTGAATAACCTAAATCTTTTGAAGAAGTCCTCATTGTCATTTTTCGTGAAAAAATCCGGTCTTTCGCGATAAATATGTGGCCGTCTGAATAAACTTTGATTCGTAACTAAATCCACAGTTTCGATAGCTTCTAAACTGTCAATAAAATCTTCCATTTCGTCTCAACTATTCTCGTTCAACAACAAATAAACTGTCACTTAGCGCTAAGATGCCAAGTATCGGGCCCCTATTTTTAAGGGACCCCTTAGGACCATAGGTGTCCCTTATGTGATGGTGAAAACGAAACTAACACTTAAAATTTCTTAGGTGCCTCCCTAAATTTAAGGAACGATGGTGAAAACGGCCATTAGTCTCACCATAAGGGTTCCTTTTTACCATTTTGGTACGGAACCCTAAAAAGAGAACACGTTAAGCGTGTGTTCTCTTTTTTGAATTGGTTGTATTTTTTGTTATTTCAGATAAACAAAAATAAAACAAATAAAAAAAAAAGAACACGTTATGCGTGTGTTCTGTTTTCTGAATTGGTTGTATTTTTTGTTTATCTAGTTAGTAGGTTAGTAGTGTAAATAGTTAGTTGTGTGATCTATTCTGATCTGTTGTGTATAATGATTTTAATGTAGGTACCTATTTGTAATAAATTATTTCATAATTCCAGAAGATAAGATAATCTATAATGACATAAGTTATGCATACATTTTTGCGGATTCCCTAACTCCTGCGCTAGTATACACTGTATTACAGGAGCTAGTGTCAACCCCTAGTTACATGATACATGTTCTTTATGGCAACCAAAGATTACAAGCATATTAAAAGACACAGAAATAATAAAATTAAAATTAAAAGTAATCCAACATGCACAATTAAAAAAAAGGAAAAAGAAAAGAATACAAATAAAATTGTTTCTATATGGGCGGGCAGTATGTGCTCGCTCATGTTAGTTGAGTTGTGTATGGGTGTGAGTGTGTAAGGGGTAAGGGAAGTGGTGTGTGTGTGTGTGCGTGTGAGGGGTAGTATGAGTGAGGGTGGAAGTGTGTGTGTTGGCGAGTGTAGTACTCTTCATAATGACTTAATGAGTTTTCTGTGGCATCATAGTCAAAAAAACTTTTTAGCTAAGGCAGTATAATCTGTTTAGACTGATTTAGGTTCAGTTTCCTACTCGTAATTTTGAATTTTTTATTAACAATGTTATAGATGCGAGGAGCCAATACAATAAAATGTCTTTGTGCAACTGATGTTTTATGACGGGGTACAGGGCACCATTCTACTCTTTTGGACAGTACAGGAAGAGTAGGAACGATTCTTTTGTGATATCTATTAATTATTTCGTAAATGTACAGTTTCCTAACCGATAGCACATTAGCCTTCTCGTACACCGACGTAGTTGCATGCCGGAATGGCAGATACATAAGAACTTTAAGTACAGCCCGTTGAGCACGTTCGGCAGCAATAAGAACAGATTCCGGCACCAAGGAAGGACTTTGTTCTTGTATTGCATGATTGTAATATAAATAATACCAGCCTATTATTTTCCCACTGCAGGGCAATGGCCTGTTTTCATACAGAGAAAGCGTGGTTACCACCACGCTTGCTCAAGACGGGTTGGCGATTTCAGACTCCCAAAGACTGTCTAGACTTTTTCTGACCAGTCTCAGAGCCTAGGCTCTCAAAAAACAATTGCTTTTGAGAGCACGAGCTCTAAAAGATTTTCTATATGTAGAGATTTGAAATTCTTAGCTGCCAGTAAAATTGTATCAATTTAGTTACCCGCATATGTAGAAATTGTTGTCCGTGTGGTGCCGGACGTAAAGCATAGCACCATCCTATTTCTTCCCGTGTGTGTCGCAGAAGGCGTCTAAGGGACTTACTAGAGAATGGGCAGCAGCATTCTTTATGCATTTTAACGCCATACTGCGACCCCCAACCCGCGTGCCAAGCGTGGCGATTATGGTAGACGCCCTTTGGGGAGGCCTATGTCCAGCAGTGGACGTTTTTCGACTGAAATGATGGTGATGAATGATATGTAGAAAGCTCTGCTGCCACCTGAATCTATATCAGTTTTTTTTTTTCTGTTTGCATTGCTGTATACCTAGTTGCTTGATTTCTAGTATGGACAAGGTACGATAATGACTATTTTGGTGATACGACCAAGGACTTAACTACTTGCTTGCTTCTAGTTGATTATTCACATCAAAGTAAACCCCATAAACTCATCTTGAAACAGTTTTAAGACATGCAACTTTCATAAAATAAATATTAGAAACTCGATCATTATTAATGCAATACAATTCTAAGTTGCTATTTTCCAGTAGCTAAGGATTTAACTTAATAAATACATAAAACATTAGCATTCAATTCAATTCTCAATAAACAAACACATAGATGACATAACAAGTCACAACATCATTTTTAGCTCCAAACGGCAAAAAAGCTCCATAATAGGAGCTTTTGCCATTCATTTTGTTAGTTTTGTTTTGTTTAAATAGGTAGGTATTAGGTAAAAGACACAGGAAGCTAGACCGTTCAAAAAATAAAAGAAGATTTTTTATACAAAATTACCAAAAAATTTGTAAATAAACAATATTTTACAATTAAAATTATTCCTACCTACGTATTAAAATATAAAATAATAATACTTATCTGATTATTCATAAATTATCGTAGGTACCTACTTATCCTTTGTAGGATAACTATGATAATACATAATTCTAAGTTTAAGGTCGTAAACAAATAATTGTTTCTTACTTTGTCACCATGAGTACCTACTAGTAGGTGGTGAGATAAGATAAGATATATTTATCTGTCAAAAACACTCGTGTAAGTTTACAATCAGTTGGAGTGATTACAAAGTTTCAACATGTTTTGCCTAGAAAGGCGTACAAATGCAATAATAATCAAAGTACAAAAATCTTAAAGTGGCGTCAAATTAATATATAAAAATAATATTAAAAAAAATGTCTAAAGTACATCATTTAAATAATCGTCAACATTATAGTAGCATTTATTTATTAAAAACTTCTTCATGCTTTTATTAAAACTATTAATATCCAAATCTAATACAGTAAATACCTACCGATTGTACCCATATTTGCAAAATAGATATTAGGTACAAAGATCATATACCGACAACAGACAGATCCTGTTGCAAATAGGGATAATAACAATTATGTAGGTGCTTACTGCGACAGGATATAAGTAATTAAAATAGGTTTATTGTGATTATAAGTGATTATCACTTTAAAATTAATAATAATATTGTGCATGTTATTTTGGGTACTTATACATTAGGTATTTAATATTGTCAGCAACTTAACATTGGGGCTGAATCTTGACTAACCGATTTTCTATAAATACATGTTTATATTCCTTAGAAACTGTTTAATTTTGTATTCTTAACCTAAAAACTAAAATAATAAATAGGTATAAAACTACCCACTCTACATTATTCTATATTTTAAAAGGTTCTGGTCTGCCATGAAAAGTGATTGAAGTCAGTTTGAAGAAAAGTAACAAGAAACGTGTTAAAAATGTATCACTCTGCACATTAGGTGAAACAAACAACGTTTTTAATAAAAATATACAAATTATTTGGAATTATAGTAATTTTGGGATTATAGTACAGTTTCACGTAAAGTATTGGTAAAGTTACATCTCTGAACATACTTTGTTGCACGTTATAAATCCTTACAACTCTTTCTAACGCATGCGCACGTTCACTGTAATCTATATCTGTCTCGCTCTAATCTACTGATCTGTTTTTATGGGCGGCGCGCCCGCGCTGTAAATGCGCGCGCGTTTTCACTTGACACAATTTTCATGAAAATTCATTCGCATACAAAGCGGATATATTTTAAATGTATCTGTAGGAACAATAAACTTATTGTTTAAGAACGGATAGATTGCCGTTTCATAAAATATAAAAAGGTCAGCTGTGGGATGGTGATTAATTGTTTTATTGATAGATAGAGTCAACGACTATAAAAGCTGAAATTTATTTTCTATGATGACACACACACAATGGCGGTGAGCAAATATGGAATTAATATTATTATTTTTATTGTTATTGAAAAGCTTAGTGGTCGGGGTGTTCGGAGTGGGGAGGGAAGGGAGGTATCGGTGACAGCGGGTAGCGCGACCAGTGGTTGCCTGGGGAGGCGGCCCCGCCTGCCCGCCCCGCCCCGCACGCCGCGCCCGCGCCGCGCTCAGTCCGCGCTCAGCCGCCGTACCGCTTTCGCTTGTGTACCACGACGGACAATTTCAACAGCTATTTAAATACGCGTTTAACGGTCGTCCGACGAGTTAATTGATTCGGTAATTGTGCATTAACACGGTTTAAACTCGAAAAGTGTTTTTAGTTTAAAAAATAAAAAAGTATTGCCCAAATTAAAAATGAAAATAATTTCGTAACGGTCAAAATTTAAATAAAAATTAATTAGGTGTAAAATATTTTTCTTTCAAAGAAAATGCATAAACGAAAACAATGTACGGGCCGGTATCGGTGAGATGTTGGGTGAAGATTAGTGTTGGACTGAGGTATTGAGAGTTGTTTCATGGATGTGGAAAGCGCGGAGTGTTGGAGGGCCGGAGGCGAGAGGATGGTGGCCGAGGAAGGCAAGACGAGGGCGACTGACTTCTCCATCGCGGCGATCATGGCCCGCAGCGGCGTCGAGCCGCGCAGCCCCGTCGCGCAAACACCGCCACACACCGGTACTATAGGCCTAATTAAACACTTACTTATTGATACTAACCAGCTTGCTAAAATTAATTTCTCTACAAATCTATCGATCTATCAGATAATGTGAAAGACAATAGTCCTAAATACGAGAAATTAAATCTAGTGCAATCGCCTAGTCATTAAAAACAGTAAAAAATAAGATTCTTTAGAATACAATTTATTTAGGCGTAAAAATAGGAAAATCTTGTACAATCGGTGGTGCAGTTTTCAAAGAGGCCTATTTGCACAATCGTTATCAATAACTATCGTATCATGAACAGTGTTTGTCCGAATTTATGCCAATAGACCCTAATTTTGGAAATCTTGCTTTGTTTTAATACTGCTATGTCAATTGCTTAATTCCTTATTCTGATCGTTTTACAATCGTTGTGAAGAAAATTCGCTGAGTAGATGTAGTTACCAACACAAAACTAGTTAAAGTACCTATTATTTTTGCTGCATTATATGTGTCGGTAAGTATTTTGACTTGGTTTTAACTTACTATTACTATTAGATAATCTTATAAAACATAATCCTGCTGTGTTCAAATAATGGTTAGTTCTAGCAGACTTTTATGCAATTAGCTCTTTTATGAGAACGTTTTTAAAATATTCTACCTAGTTTTTATTTTCATTTGGCAACTCTTTAACAATACAAAGTAATCCGCTAAAAGTTATCGTATTAATTTCATATAATATTATTATGGGCAATTTATTAATCAGTCCGAAAAAAGAGCATTTTGCAAAAATAATGCTATCATCCATGTATAACAAGCAACTGTAACAACTTACGGCCATATTAGATGGTTTGGTCTAACTGTATCCATTATTTTAGCTTTATGGAGTATTTTAAGTACTTATTCTGTAATTGGCACAATCGATACTAACTAGTATTCGGTTTTAAACAAATATTTGAATCTGAACATAGGCTTTACGTTAAGCTTTACGAATTTTACTGCACTTTAACGAGTTGTGCAAGTCTGATTAAAAGAAGGTAAAAGAGAGGGAAAATAGATTTTGCATTTGATTTAAAGATATTCAGTTCAACAAATACAAATAAGTTATAAATCACAATAAAGAATTCGCATGAAATTTTCAAGTGGAACTAGCGAAAACATATAAAATTTAACAAAATATTGTAACAGTTGATACAGATTTTTGTTTAATTATAAAACGATACGTTGTTTAGATATTTAATATCTTTCAACCGGACCATCAATTGGATTTGGCATGAGTATTATTTTTGCAATGATGAGTAATTTTGATGATCCTTATAGATTAATTAGATCTGTAGGCAGTCCTCCCATTTTAATAATTGTAAATATGTACCTATGTCATGCATTGTAAAGCATTTGTTGTGAAAAAGTGGTGTTGCTATTTGGTTTAGGTATATTAGATGTGTAACGACTATACATATATTGACGCATTGCACTCTTTTGGGGTAGTTTTGGTTGGTCAAAAGTGAAAACCAGTTTTCGGTTAATTATGCTTTCAAAAAGTCGAATCTGAGTCAATCTGTTTATATTTAGGTAATTATGAGTCCAAATCAAACCATGCAGCTAGAAAAAATCGACATTACACTAAAACCCAGCTATAAAGTTGGAGACGTATTTAAAAAGGGTTTAATGCTAATTGGTGTGGTGGGAGCAGGCGCACATGCGCAGGAGTCGTGTTACGGGTCAGTTCGTTATTTCAGATTAATTGTGTGGAACCGAACGCGCCCGACACCGCCCGAAGTGTACCGACACGCAACTTACTACAAATATTCACCATTATTATTTTTATTTCGCATTTATCTACCCGTATGGACACATATAGCCAGTAATCTTTATTGGCGATCAAGGGTAGAATCAAGACTTGTTAAATTAACTATATCTAATAATCATCATTAAATGTATCGATTAGTTATTATGGAAAGTTTTGTAGCTCTTGCCATCTTTCTAAACGTGGTTAGAGATGTTATTTGGGTAGTTTAAACTGGCTTTAAAGTGTAGAAATTGAAATGAATACTATCAATGTATTATAAAATGTAAGTTAAATATCGCTTCAAAACCTTTTGCATGTTTGGTTTTAGTGCTATCTAAAAGGATAGCTTTTGTAGCAATTTTTTAATACTTATGTACATTTATCTACTGAGCACATATATACCTACGTTTTAAAATTTTGCTGTAATTAACCAATTTATGGTTAAATTTTGATTATAATTTCATCTGTTACTGATATTCATCAAACACTCAAGGAATGTTAATATACTTGTAATCTATTGTTTTTCTACAAATAATACAAGTTGAGTAGAATTATTAAAATTCCAACAATTAATTTATAACTCAAATTAGAACGGAATGAAAATAAAATGACATGCAAGAATGACTTCATTTTATTATGGCTTAATCAAGGAACCACCATGATACAACTCATACAACCCAGCCATATAAGGTACTAATTGTAAGATATTAAAACTGTAACTATTATTTTAATCTTATCATTTATCCATTTTACAAAACTGTCTTATTTCTGACATAGAAGTGGGCCGTTAATTTTAATCTATACATCTTACTAGAGAACTATATATACATTACTTTTAAACTATCTAAATATTTCTACATTTGAAGAGTATTTGAAATAAAATAACAAAAGACCGTCATTTGTTATTTTGTTTTGACAGCATGAATGATTTAATCGTACATCAATAACTGTTAGGTTGTTCAGAAGCGCCTTGGTCACAATGATTAGGGTGAAAAAAAAAGACAACACATTATGGCACGCCAAATTATATGGTGCGCTTGGAGGGTGAATTAAAAAGCTAAAAGATAACGCAACTGCTCTCAATTTTGTTTTCTTTTTACTGCTTGGATAACGGTGGCCCACCCAGCGCCCTTATTGCTATTTAATTGCAAAAGCAACGTTTGTGCTAAAAGTAGGTAGTTTACTTTTACTTGTGTGTCGTGTTTTTGGTATTTTGTGAGAAACCATTAATTTTTCCCTTAGTTTTTGTAAGCTATCGAGGTCTCATTACTTTTTCCTTTCAATTTCGCTCAGACATACTTGCTATTTTAAATAAGGTTCTATGTAATTATGTCATATTGTTGTTATGACCTATCTAAATCAATATAATTTTCCCTTTTGTATACTAAAAATTGCAGTTACATTAACAGTTTCAAGAAAAAATATAGATTGTTGAAAAATTTTTTGTTGCCAAATCTGTATTATATTATATATATATATATATATAGATAAATCAATTGCCGTGGGTTAGTGTCACAAAAATTCGAAAATAGCTTGACCGATTGTGATGAAACTGATATGTTGTTGTGTGCGCGCCGCAGAAGGTCCCTAATAAAAAAATAAAACGAAAAAGGCATTGCAACGCATTAGCAAGTCTTCAATAAAAATATTAATTTCCTACGTGTAATATTTTTGTGTAATCGCCAAGGGGTTAGCTCTGATAATATTTTAATCGTGAGATAGCCTATTGGTGAATTATATACAATATGTCCCAGAATTAACGCACAACCTCTTAAGGGGTCATTGTACTCATCATTATGAACAACTTTTACTATGGGACCAAACCTGAAATCCATTTCAGGTTTGGTCCCATAATTTGGTCCCGGAATTAACGATTTCGGGACATGTTGTCTAGGTTGTCATGGTATGAGCATGTGATGCGGAGGAATGAGGAAAATGTCGTGTGGATAGTTTTGAGAATGATGGCTATAACAGTGGGGAAGACCAAAGATGATATGGTTGGTGAGGGGGTGACTACCGAGATGATGACTAATATAGAAGTATGGAAGAAAATGATATGTTGTGCCGACCCCAATAAATTGGTACATGAGCAGGAGAATGATGATATCCTATTGGTGGATTACAACCCTAGTTAATTTCACTGGGATGATAAATAACTGCTGGTGGAGATGTTGAACTAGTCGCTATTTTGTATCACTCAGTCAAAGTCAAATTTTTTATTCCAATCTAGGTTTTGCCCGCGGCTTCGCTCGCGTTACTTTATAATTTGACAATCAATTCGGGTTGTACTCTGCTTTTAATAATACAGGGTGGAAGGAACTTCGACGTGAATCCGTTTACCATGGAGGTACATCATTCTTGACCCCCCTGCGTCAAAATTTTTCACGCAGCTTTTTTAATAACCGATGAAAAATTTTGACGCAGGGGTGTCAAGAATGATGTACTGAATCCATGGTAAACGGATTCGCGTCGATGTCCCTTCCACCCTGTATAATTCAATCATGATTCGAAAGACACGTGGCGCCATCTATTATCATAAGAGCGTTATTGTTGTTTTCCTCGAGAATAGTATTTTTTTTCGGGATGACAGGTACCCTATGTCCATTTCTGTGTACGAGACAACATATACGCAAAATTTCAGGATGATCGGTCCTGTGGTTTAGGCGTGAAAAGGTTACAAACGAACAAACTTATTTTCGCATTTATAATATTACTTAGGAAGTTAGGATAGGCACATAAGAGGCGCCGGGAGGACACGGCGCGGCATACGCTGGCAGAGTGTGCCGCTTGGGAGGAGCCACGCCATGCCCTCATCTCAGGAGTAGGCAGTGACCTATCGCTGCCGGCCGTGGTCGAGTCGATGGCCGGCAGTGAGGAGTCCTGGGACGCGGTGGTGCCTTCTGCGAAACAGTCGTGTCGCAGAAGGAGGCTGCGGAAAAGGAGCGGGAAATCTCGTCCGCTCACCCGGCCCGCAGCAGGCGCACCGGGCGTCGGCGGAAGGCCGATAACGCCCTCTTCCAGCCCCCATAAATGGGTCCAGGGACGGCGGACTTGGGGACGTCCGCCGCCCCCTATAACATTGGACCCGAGGTGGTGGCGCGTAGTGTTCCACGCGCGCCCCTATCAGACGTCGCGGGGGGGGTCAGACACCTCACCCCCCCCCAGCAGACTTGAGGTGGCACTAGCCGGGGATCGCGGAAGTAATAATAGATCCCAAGATCCCCGGTGCAAGTGTGGGAGGGGAACACTGGGGTGGTTTTTAGTCAGTAAGAGTCTGACAGACCCCTCCGCCCGCCCCAGGGCGGAGGACATCCATGAGGATTTTCCACCCTGTGAACAAAAAAAAAAAAGAGGCACATAGAGGCAGTTTTGGACATCAAAATTTACAAAAAAATAGAATTGATTCTAGTTATCCCCCTCCAAAAGGTAGTTTTGTATGGAGAAGAATGGGGAAGAACTCCACCGTTACTCTTTTGAAAAAGTTTTATAATATTTTGATTAAGATAATTATATGTCAAGACAAAAAAAAGGTAAAAAAAAAAGAACCAGTGACAGATAATTTAATTATGAGATAGATACATGGTGCTCACATATTTGCAAACATATTTAGTAAAAGTATATGTTTTCCTAAAAAAAATAAAATGATAAGTCTGTGTGTGAGTGAAGGTAATTACAGAATGTAAAATCAATGTCATATCACTACATAGTATAAAACAAAGTCGCTTCCTGCGTCTGTCTGTCCCTATGTATGCTAAGATCTTTAAAATTACGCAGCGGATTTTGATGCGGTTTTTTTAATAGATATAGTGATTCAAGAGGAAGGTTTAATATGTTTAGTTTTAGCAGCTAGTAAATAATAAATTTTACAATAGCAACCAGTATGATTTTGTCTAGCCTCTAGATTGCCTTATTAAACCGATACTTAGTTTTACCTGGCTAACACCTCGTTTCATTGGGTTTAATGTTGCAGTTAGTTAACAAAGTTAAATTCGCGGCTTTGGTTTTCAGTCCAGGGTTCATAAGGTTTTAAACCTCTGCCGCCTTATTACAAAACAAGATTTATATTTTGACATGACTTAAACCATGGAGCCAGTTTTTGTAATAAGAACGTAACAGTGATTGAAATACCGTTCTTTATACAAAACTGAAAACTTAGTTCGGTACTAAGTTGTCAGTTTTGTGTTTAGAAACTTTACCATAGTCGGAATAAAATTCGAAATTCAATAATGGCTCCATGTTTAAAACCTGGGTCTGAAGATAAACCTTGTTTTGTAATAAAGGGGCTGAAGTTTTATTTACTCGTGCTGTAAAGTAAAGTCAGGGAAATTAATTGTTAGCAAATTAACTACCATTGAGGTAGGAATACTATGGAGAGGGCATATTCTACTATATGAAAAATAGTTATACAAATATCTATCATATCGACACAGTCATGTCAAAAAGCGTTTTGTTTCTTTCTAACTCATCAAGAGCTACATATGAAAAAAGAGATATCTATATGTTTGTCAAGGACTAAATTTGGCAACACTTCTGTGTGACGTCAAAATCTGTCTATGCGTGGCCGGTCGCCATGTTTAGTGCCAAGTTTTGTGGAACAAAAATCTGCTACGTGCTGTCAAAAGGTTGCTTGCTTTCTCTCTCGCACTCGCAGTAACAACCCTACGATAGGCGGCCATTTTAAGTGCTCGATTTTTGTAGGTAGTCACGCTAATTTTGTAGGTATGGCAAGTCCATAGGTTTATATGTCAATGTTAACTACCAACTTAAATTGTATGTATAAGTAAATCACAACTGTCATTTTCTGACAGTTGTATGAAATGGCAAAATTTCAAGTAGGTACCTATCTACTTATATACTAATTCCATGAATGGGTGTAATACGAAAATTGGCGTAGGGTGTCAATTTACTAAACAATATTCACATTTACCTAGTTATAAATTTATTTGCGTCTTTGGGGGAAGGTTGGAGCTTGACTTGTTACTTCAGATCATTTTTATTGATTGACATAAAAAACTGTCCCCAAGGATAGCAGACGGACGGGCATTAAAAACTTAGTCACAATGTCAAGTAATAAAATAAGAAGTTCTTATGTATAGGGCTGTAGCGTAAAAAGAGGGTAAATGTATTAGATGCTGGCTAATACAGATGTAGGAACGAAGAAGACATGAAATGAATTTAGGTTTCTTTGAAAAGTAAAGTAATTTTCATCGTTGCCCAAGTTACCGACTTCTATCATCATTCATCATTTCAGCCGTAAGACGTCCACTGCTGGACATAGGCCAAAACGCGTATATCAAAAGATCAATAATTAAATTATTATCTTTAAATTGGTGAAGGTTTCAGAAAAATACGCTTGGTAGATTTGGCGCCATTCTCAGTTTTTTATACGCGTTAGACATAACTTTACAAATTAATTTCACTATGTAATATAAACATAATCTAAAATATTCACATACTAAGTTATTGAGAAAATGCTCTAATTTATTATATATTTTTTTTCAAATCATTAACACTACTCGTTTAGACGTGATCTTTATTATAAAATCATTAAAAGTCGGTTATCGTCCCCTTAAGAAGTTGAATGAGTTTTAAAATTAGTGGTTATGTTAAGGCTTGTAATTACACCAATGTCCTTGAGCATTTGGGCGGAGCTAACGACCTATCTCCGCGCCACTCCTCTACCCGCATCGGACGCATTTTTAATTTATTATAATAAAAATAGTACATATTTAAAAAAAGTAACAAAACCAAATAATTTTTCTTTGCATCATAAAGCAGTGGATATATTATGTATTTTTGAGTATTTTTTTTATAATCTTTTGATAAAAAATGAAGGAGTAAAATGGTTTCATCTCAACGATTTGGAAGTGATTTGGTGGTTTTTTTCTTAATATGTGATACCGATAGAAAAATTATGGCAAACTTAATTATGTATCATATCATGCAGATTACAACTATTTTTTGCAGATGTAATTTCTCTTTAAATGTCGACGAAAAGTTGCTTCATCTGCATGCTTTTTTCAAGCTTTTTTCGAGAGAGCAGCCTTAACTCAAACCGCTAATTTTGAAACACATGGTCAGCTCTTACAGCTAAAAACTAGCTAACTAGGAGATTATCGTCGTCATTATCATTCACAGCTTTTTCTCTCACGTTGTTCTGTCATTTAGATACGCCATGTTTCCTGTTGTTCAACTTCTAGCTAATATTACTGATATTTTCAAACACTGAACCTTGCATTTAGAATTTATCTAATTTCTTCATGGCTATGATGATGTTATGTTCCATCGCTTAAGAGAGGCATTCGTTTAGCAGTGGATGCCTTTCGGTGGTAATGATAATTATGGTGGAGATGGGTCGTTTTCAAATTTGGGGCCAAAAAAGTAGAAATTTTATGAATTTTAAATGCCGTTTTTTTAGTAGTAGTAGGTGCGTTCAGTAATTAAAAACCACATGACAATCAATGATTGCACGGGGTGAGAGGCAGGGTACAGTAGGGTATTAATCCCAGGTGTTTATGATGCGTTTAAATACAGTTACACAAATGAAATGACCTATAGA
Organism: Tiliacea aurago; assembly: GCA_948098905.1. Lineage (NCBI taxonomy): Eukaryota > Metazoa > Arthropoda > Insecta > Lepidoptera > Noctuidae > Tiliacea > Tiliacea aurago. The sequence goes on along the minus strand of OX402581.1, from coordinate 19,083,254 downwards.
AACACTTTTGAAAAGCTATTAAATGTTATTTTATTGTTACTCAAGATTGTCTCAACAGTTAATTATACTTTCTTAAGATTAAACTGTGTAAAAATAAAAATCCAGTTTCCTGCACATGTTTTTGTTTCATATAGCAATCTAGAAAAAATAAGCCCTTAGAACTAGTAACACTAATGAGAAATGGGTTAGGTTTCTAGGCCTATCTCCTTAATTTACAATGATATGAAAGTTGTTGTAATAGGTCCTTAGGAGTCTCAAAGAAGTCGTCGATTTAAAGTAATTTAAGTTACGTTAACATTAACTCCACAAGAACTAAATCAAATACTTAGCCTGTTTTTGGCCCCATATTTGAAAACGACCCAGATGATGTTTTATCAAACAAACAATATAATATGTATTAATAAACTTTACTATGATTAAATTTGTATGATCCGTTCTCACAGACAAACCCGTGAAAACGGATTTGTGGGATAATTTAAAGCAAAGTGTAAGCCTACTGTAAACTCTTTGTAAATAAATATTAATAATCAGCTCTAACCCCTTCTTCTGTATAGGTTCGGTATCCCGGCAGAGTTCCCCGGCGTCGCTCAGCTCACCAGCGTCGAGCTGCCGGTCGCCGCTGCCGGACGAAGATGTTGAGGTGGACGTGGAACAATGCTCGGACGGCGAGCGGGACGCGTCCGACCACGCCGTGCCTTCACCTGCTCCTTCCTCGGGTCAGTACTGACAGGAATAGTTTTTTTTAATAACCACATGGATGGAACCACATGGTCCATAAAAAACAAAATAAAACAAAAAAATAGTTACATAATACAAAAAAAAATACAATAAAATTACATACACACATAAACTTACGCCTTTCTTAATATTTACGCGGCTATTTCCAACCACCGTTTGTAGGTCTTGCTACAGACGCCAGCAGGTCAAGCTACCAGAAACTAAAATTTTCCCAATCAACCTTGAACTTTATGTTGTAGGGATAAAGTTGAAAATGTATTGAAGAAATTTGACAGATTGTAGTAGCTTGATGTGCTGGCGTCTGTACATACGTCCTTCTGCTTCTCTGAATGGCATTGAACGCGTAAAATGTAGATCAAAGCTGTAGTGGTAGAAAACATTTGGTAAGTATACCGCATTGTTTGAGGAGACATGTGTTGAAATCAACATCTTAAAGATTTAGTAGCTAAATAAATAAAACATAGGTAAGTATTAAATAAGATATACAGAGATAAACAATGTGATTGAATTTTGAACATAATAATGTTAATACAATAAAATACACAGAGTCGATTGCAAAGAACATTTCGTCGCCTGACAGGGAAAACCGATTATCTACTACTGATTAACTTTACAATTTTAATTTATTTATGATACTAGTGCGGTAATTTGGTTTTTATAAACCAACGAGAAGCCCGAGACGAAGTCGATGACTTACCATGGTCACGAGTTTGTTAATACCAATTTCCGCACGTGTGTCATACAACGTTTAACAACACATTTGCGGGAAAACAGTACAATACACATTTTCAGAGAATGAGAGAGTCTTCCATGATATCAAATTATTTTAAATAATTAAATACCGCTCTCGCGATTTTGGTGGCGAGAGATCATTTTCTGCAATTTGCGCCTCATTCAAAATATCAGGTGGAGTATTCCATATTAATATCGGATTCCTCGTTTGAACTTATATTATTATTTTATTTATTAACCGTCGTAATATCAGTAATATAAGTCAGAAAGTCGCAACAATCTTTGACGTTTCTAATATGAAAATGGCGCGAATTTGCAAATGGCGCCACGTGCGCGTGGTGAAAATGTACTTAATACATCTTTCGTCTCATTTTCCCTTTAATAATAAAGTAAGATAAACGTATTGTATTGAGCAAAAGCGCTTCCAAGGAGGTTCAATCATTCAGCTTATTTATTCTCGTAATGTGAAACTCCTTGGTGAAATTCTTATATATATTTTTATGGAAATAAAAAAAAGCCGCAAAGGATACGCACGGCGCTATACAATGAAGTATGCGGTAAAACATGTCCCTTAGTACATGTTTTACCGCATACTACGTTGTATGGTGCGTAATTTTTAACTTTCGAACAATGTTTATAAGCTTCGTAAATGCATTTTTTGAGCAAATGTGTTGAAAAAGTATTTAACGTCTTTAAATAAGTATTCAAATTACTAATCCTTGTGATTGAAGTTTTAACAATTAATGATTACTAAATTTTAATTATTTAAAGTCGTCAATCTTTTGCGTTATGGCAAAGAGGTTTATGTTCGATAATCGGTTTTCCCTGTAAGGCGACGATTTGGGATGAGAAAATAGGTACTATAGAGTTTTTTTTAAGTCATCTGCCGTCATGAGCAGGTAGTAGTTAGTAATAGTTTTATTTTATTAGCAAACCTAGGTGCTGTCGATCCGCGAAATTATCTGCACCAATGCATCCTTCTCCGCGAGATATAATTTCTTATCCTAAAGACAATTTATTTATAAACGTGATATCTCAGCGCAATTTACTGGTTTACTGCTGCATTTTGCGGCGGCGCCATTATTGTACAACAAAAAGTAATTGAAGTTGTTATAAGACAAGTGTTATTAACATTATAAACAAACTTTCTCAGCCCGACACAATTCGGTTCTCACACTGCTGCTCTGGCTTCTTGGTTTAATGCGTGTAGAAAACTATGATGTACTCACAGAAGTGGCTAGGTAACAAGCTCTGACTTCTAAATATGCAGTTAATAATTTTATTGTATGTAATTGTGGTTTATTATACCAAGTTTTAGGTAGTGTAACAATATTGTCAATTAAGAATTGTGTTAAGAATTTTTCTCAATTAAAAATAATTGTCTGAGGTAATTTGTTTAACTATCCAGCCTCGTTGGTTTAGTGGTCGCAAGTAGACATGGGTCAGATTAGGTAAAAACGATACCTAATCCACCTAATATTAGTATTTAAAAATACCTAATCCATTTACCTAATCCGAATATTTATTCAATACAGCCGCTGGCCTGTTACCGATATTATGTATCGTATGTGGATTGGCTAAGAAATATGTATTTGGCATGGAGTATGGACGTTCCGTTTCTAATATATTGTGGAACGATGGATTAAATTTCATTTTTTATGGGCAAACGGTACTTAAAGTCAACGTGATTCACTCTTGTTTTTAACGTATAATAAGAGATCAAAATTACCCTTCATGTCAAATTTTCTTACGTTCTTTGCATTTTGCAGGTCTGTGTCAGGTTGTTATGTTAATCTAAATATGATACGTCCGCGAATCATACTTAAATCAACATACAACCTATTACTTACCTGCAAATTGCAAAAAACGTAAAAAAAATTGAATTTTGCGGGCTACTTTTAGCGCAAGCGTGCGGCTGCACAACTAGTCCAGTGGTATTCTACATAGATGGTGCTGGCGGCAGTGCTAATTAAACTTGAAACTTAACCCCCACATTTTAAGGTACGAAATATCTTCTGTGTAGATTGTGTACGAATATTTTGTGCCATACCTAATCCTCGACGCTTCGGATTAGGTCGGACTCGCATCGAAAAATACCTAATCCACATACCTAATCCAATATTTATGCCTCACGTCTAGTCGCAAGTACTACTGCCGAGCTCGAGGTCTGGGGTTCGATTCCCAGGTCGGGCAAAGTGTTATTGGGTTTTTCCACCAGGAATTTCTCAGTAGCAGCCCAGAGACTGGATTTGTGGCCGGTTGATGGCAATAGCCTATTAGGTACATAGCCCCCTATTACGTCAGACTTAAAATAAAACATAACTGGCAAAACGTGAGTGTACTATACAGGGTGTTAAAGTAACTGCGTGCCATAGCTTAGGGGTAGGTTCAGTATCGATAAAGGAACCTAGGAAAAAAAAAATCAAAGAAAACAAAAAAGATAAAAAAAAACATAAAAAATAAATAAAAATAAGTCTCTTCGTACATTAACGGGCTTAGGACCGTCAAATGAAATAATTTTAAATCTAAACGATTGCTATTTTAAGTTAGTAGGTACTAAATTAGGTTGATCTTGCATTTTTTTTTGTGTTAACATTTTTTTTTTGTTTTGAATTTTTTTATTATTTTTCCTGGGTTCCTTTATTGAAACTGAACCTACCCTTTAGCTATGGCACGCAGTTACTTTAACACCCTGTATAGAGTACATCACTGCCTAACCCTTCGGGGATTACAGGCGTGATGTTGTGTAACTATTCTGCATATCATTTATGAAATTAAATTCTCATATTAGTGGCGAATAAGTATTAATTAACAACTTTGCCCATGGGTTACAATTGTATCATTAGACTTTGGTTTATCAATCTAAACTCAAATAAAATAAATCACGAATTACAAATTAAAATTCATGGCAGTTTTCTTTTAATTAAATGAAAGCACAAAACTTCAAATCTATATTTTTTTTTTCATAAATTTTTCGTCTATTGAGAAGGATCAGTCAAAAAAAAAACTGTAATTAACTACAGCATAATCACGACTAACATCAAAGAAATAACTTTAGCATAATCAGCGTCAGACACAGCCCTCCTCTCTGTGAGAGGAACTGGGCCGTAATCCACCACGCGGGCCCAGTGTGGTTTGGTGGATGTCACATGTCTTCGAATTGTTGGTTCTAGGACATGCCGGTTTCCTCACGATGTTTTCCTTCACCGTTTTGAGAGCAGTTTTAATGAAATAATTTACACAAAGTAAACCCTCGAGCCCTCGAGGGCGGGCTTAGGCAATTTAGCTGTGTTTGTGTCCTTACTAACAATACTAATATAGACTATAAGTACTTTCTGTTACTAACCCATCACTAAACAACCTATGGACTGTTCATGTAGGTATATGTGTTCATGTCTAAAATATTTTATTTTTTATTTTTAATACGCCTGTCACGGTTCAAACCTTCGACCTACAACTCGTAAGTCGTGACCGTTACCACTGGGCCACCACTGCTCGGGGCGAGCCTATTGCAATCAAACGGGCACAAATCCAGACTCCGGAGGCTGCTACTGAGAAATTCTTGATGGAAAACCCAATAACACTCGGGAATCGAACCCAGGACGTCGTGCTCAGCTGGCTGTAGCGCGTGCCACCACTAGACCAACGAGGCAAAAAGATTTATAGTCCATTTGAAATAAGATTAGACATTTAAATAAACCTTTTTTTCAGTCCGTTCCACCGATTTTGACTTCTATTGCGTACTTACGAAATGTATGGGAAATGTTTTTTGCGATTTATGACTTTTCTAGTACTCAAACCTCAGTTGTCCCAATAGAGGTTTTTGATCCTTATAAGAAACAGGATCGAATGGCATAAAAAATATTTTGTGAAAATTGGCCATTTTCCTGCTGACTGTACTTACATTTTTTCCAAAATTTGTGAAAGTAGATCAAAATTTCTCAAAAAGTTAAGTACAGTCTCTTAAGACCGTTTTCCTGTAGACACAACGACGGTTAGGGTAACTGCACCCTTACTGCCCCGTCTCAAAAATCCACACTGTATATGCCAGGCGCGCGGTAATTTCTGTTTGCGCGATGCGGGATTTAATGTGTGACGTCAGGTCTTTTGGTAGTTCGCACGTGGCGTTATAGATGTGGTCACAATTAAACCCTCGATTGTTGGTATTTCCAGTTCACCTTAGGCCTACAATATTAGCCAGGTTCAAGTTTAGAACTTCATAAAACTGATCATAGCCAATAACCGCTAACTATAGCTTGTTATTTTGAGCCATATCCATATAAACTGAGCCTTAACTTAGGTCACATTGTTGCTATATTTTTACAACATGCAATAATTGTTTCGTCCTATGACAGTCGTGTTAAGGCGTGTAGTCATATGACATCCATATTCATTAAACAATCTTATGGGTTTTATTACAACGGTCGTGGTAACTACATGTACCTACTCGTATAATGTTTATGGCATTTTTTATATCGTAGACTTAGTATCTACCTACAAGTAGAAATCTACTAATAGTCCGGTCAATTTAGACATCCGAGGGTACAAAAATTCGCACCCAGCTCTTGGTTGGTAGGATTGTTCAAAACACCATCATACATGAAATCTAATATAATATACTTACATAAAAAAAAATATATATATAAACGGTAGCTCTTAGGAAAAAAAGTATTTAGACATTTTTTATAGATTCTGATCTACAATTTTTGTCTGAACTAATTTAATGATTGAATTTACCTTTTGCTGAAAATCGCGAAAAGCCTGTATTAGTGATCTGTGACCCCGAGTAAATTTTTCCCAGGTATCGGATCGATGAGGATTTTTTAGATTTCATATATGATAGTGTTTTGAACAATCCTACCAATTTTGAGCTGGGTGCGAATTTGCTGTACTATTTATTGGTTTAATTTGACCGGAGCGTTTCTCACGATGTTTTCCTTCACAGTTTTGAGAGCAGTGGTGATGAAATAATTTACTCACACTAAAGCGCCTGTCTGGGTTCGAATTTACGACCTACAACTCGTAAGTCACCACCGTTACCACTGGGCCACCACTGCTCTCAACCTTCACCAATGACGATATTAAAATGTACGCGTGGTCGCACTTATGGCAATCAGCTCCGTTACCATCTTTTTCACAGAAATAACCAAGGTACGACCTATTCTCATGTTGTTAATGCCGAGAAGAAGTTGAAGAGAAAAACTATCCCTGACTATATTTCTAACATGGCTTCTTTATGAACAGAGCTAGGCGAGCGGGACACGCCGTCGCCCGCACGGCCGCTACCTCCTGCAACCTCCTGCAACTGTGAGGAGTTGCTCTCTGTGGACTGCCAGCTGGAAACCAAGGAGCTATGGGACAAGTTCCACGATCTTGGCACCGAGATGATCATAACTAAGACTGGCAGGTAAACTATTTGCTATATTACCTATACAAGGTGTTAAAGAAATTGCGTGCCATAGCTTAGGGGTAGGTTCAGTATCGATAAAGGAACCCAAGAAAAAAAAAATCATAAAAAAAATCAAAATAAAAACATAAAAAAAATATTGCAAGATCAACTTAATTTAGTACCTACGCCTAAGCAAACACGCAATTTCTTTAACACCCTGTATATATATAACTAGTATCTGGGTATATGTGGGCGTCCAAGTAAAAAGGGTCGAGTTCTCGGCATTTAGTTTCCGAGATATACGCAGTTTTGTAAAGTTGGGTGTATAAATTGCATTTCGTGATTTTAATTAATTATTAATTAATGCTCAATTATCTACAAGTTCTTATAGTAAATGACTATAAATGATGTTTCTAAATACCAGAAGTTTTAAGTGAAATGTTTAGTAAAAAGTTACCAGTGGTCAAATTCAATTCATGTCAAATTTGAAAATGCTTTTTCTCAAATCAAACTTCTTCAGAGTTTCAACATCAAATGTCTTGTGTGTCTATTAACATGTTTAATTTCGAAATTCTTTGCTTAGAAAAGTTAGTCTCTCGCTCAAGAAGTTAAGAAATCATTTGATACCAATCCTGAAATTGTTTCTGTATATTTTAATTTCTGTCTCATCCTTTCTTAACACTGACGTTGATTGTTGTTCCACGTTTTATTTATCGCGATTTAAGTTTTTGTCTTTGTTTTGAGTTTGTTTTATGGAGATTTCCCTTTTTTAGGGTTCCGTACCTCAAAAGGAAAAAATGGAACCCTTATAGGATCATCGTTGTCCGTCTGTCTGTCTGTCAGTTATCAAATTGAAATTAATATCAAATACGGAGGTCTATGGTCCCTTGGAGGTCTAAAAAATCAAGCTTCTAAGTAAACGCAATGCAAAAATACGGCTTTTTATGCGACATATTTTGATACACGCAAACAAATCAAAACCTACAGGGTACTTCCCATTGACCTAGAATCATTAAAATTGGCAAGAAGCAAAATCTCACAGAACAAGTACAGGAAAAAGTAGAAAATTAAAAAAATAATACAAACTTAGATTTTCAGTTGGAAAATTGACCGTGACGTACTACATCGATGTATGGGAGAACATGTTTCTCAACTACAATGTTAAGTTTGTTTTTGAGTTAAATTCATCCTAGCTACGGAAGCCTTCATTGTGCTGGGTTTGAAGTCATTTACTATATGAACTTGGCCGGTTTTCTTTTAATAATAATAATGGCTTTAAATCCAGCCATTATTATTATTAAAGATTCAGGCAATAAACACAATGTGACTCTGCGACCAACTGTTGCCCTGATAGGTTTTATAATTATGCCGATACGAGCACTTGTGAAATTATCTTTAGATTAGCTTTTCTAAGCTTCAAAACTACCAGGAGTTCAGAAAATAATTAATTCAATAATTGTTGTAGGCACTCATCAACATAATGTAATCTTTCACTCTGTTGCGATCAGAGTCAAAAACAAATTAATTCACTCCACAATCACCCCCCAATAAAGGGTACAGCGGAATGGATTCATCAGCTAAAGTGGCCAATTCCGGAATAATTACTTCGCGAACCCGGCCGTCCTTCAACCCTTTAACGAGATAAATTAAAAGTACATTTTTTCCTAACCGTCGGCGTAATGCCGGGCTATAAATTCACAAAGCCCCAAAGACAACAAACAGCGTTGCGTGGGGGAGGGGAAGATGTTTTTATAGTCACGCCGAGAGGTTTATCTAAATAATTGCGTAGTCGGTGGCGGTGAGCGGAAAATTGGCATTGTGTACGGAGCCTGCCGGCCCGGCCGCCCCGGGAACACTGTCGCGTCTGACATACTACCCTCCAGAGGCGCGCGCGCAATATTGACACGTAAAACAACATACAAATAAAAACCTTAGTAAGGTGCTTGACAAATTTTAACAAGCTCTATAAAACATGCTTTAAAAATTTTATTCGCCTCCAGGAATTTTGTTTATGACCATATTTTTATTCAATAATGGCACTATTTATTACCTGCGAGGCGCAGTTATAGTTAACGATAAAATATCTTATTTCCATGGTAGGAGCTGTGAACAGGTTCGAAACATAAGTGTCGCGGCAAAATAAGATCTACCTAGTAACTTAGCGGAATGACTGTAGTTTTGTGTCATTAGCTGCTCTGATGCAGGCTTATAACTCGGCGTTCTGGCGCAGTTACGGTAAAATAGCTTGTCGGAACAAGTGTGTGGAATGAGTATAATCCTCGTATTAGCCGCCTGTCATATGTTATCTGCAATGGGGAGGGTCCCCCGTATCGCAACAAGTGCAGTTAGTCTAAATCACTGTAACCGGCAGTAGCCCGGAGAGCGTTTCAATCTCCGGGGAAGGGATCCTATTGTTACTCTCACTGCGAACACTATTGATATACAGGACAAGCAAGTTTTGATACTTGAGATACTTAAATACAATTAAAAAAATAAAAATACCGACAGTGTTATGTATTCGATGAGCAAAATGATATTTTACGTGCTCATTTTTAATAAAAGTTCAAACAATGTGTTCATAATACATCGACAAAAGTATTTTTAAACAAAAATAATCCATTCTGCGTCATTTGCCATTTTATTTTTGTTATTAGCTTTTATAAAAAAAATATTTTAAAATATAAAAGGATCAACAATGGGTAATCTTCACTGTACACCCAAACAAGAGATAAATCAAGCCGTCCAATCAAAACGGGATATCGGGGACAAATTTTACAAGGGGAGGGTGGCGGAGCGTGTTTTCAAATTGCTTTACAATGCGTAATGCGTTGTCTATTAATTTCTTTTAGAGATGTCCTGATATCTTATTGTTACAAGTATCGTGGAAAATATCAAAATAATAGTCACATTAAAAGCCAACTTGATAAAATCTATTCAGCAAACGTAGTGTAATTGATTTATAGCATAGCTATCAAAACAGTAATCGTTTGACTAGAATTGAAATCGAGTTCGGTTTTATTAGAAATCTAGTATCTCAATTTCAAGAAACAGATTTCAATTACCATGAAACTTGTTTCAATTCATGCACAAACTATTTTTATATTATTGAACCTTTTAGTCTAGAATGTGAAACAGTAGTAAGAACAGCTTGGTAAGACGAGCGTTAAACTAACAAAGGCAGCCAATAGCAGTAAAATGTGTTACTGCGTTCATTTTTATGTCAAACTTAATATGAAAACATAAAGTGGCCCTTATCTCCGGACATCCCGTAATACGCTTTATCTTTTTTTATTGCGATGCACAATCCGTTCCTTTCCACATCGATACGGTCTGCCCAGAACTACCAAATATCGTACTTTATTATCGAAATTTTCCTAATTCTACTATAAGGTTTATAAGCTTATAAATATTTGGAATGGATATGCGTAATGTTATTGACTTTAAGATAGAGGTTTTGTATTTCGTTTTCTATTTATTATTGTCAAGGAAAATAAACTAGGTAAAAATGATTTGTTTCTTATAAACGTGCTTTTATCGGATTACGGAAGTTTCGCATCAGAGAGGTTTTATTACGGTACACGCAGAGGATATTTTATCGACAGTGCCCTCGTACAACTAAGTAGCGCGTCACTAGTGTTGCGTGGCTCACGAGAAACGTCGGCTCCGTCTCGATTTATTTACTTTTTTCATTTTTTCGATTCGTCGTTTTGATTTACAAGCGGCCACTTTACTGCCGAGTGGACTTTGTTAGAGGGAGCTAACTGGAGGACGATTTATGTCCACTGGACCTTTCTTGACAATGAGTTGTCCAAAATATTTGAATTTTAGGTCATAACGTGCCCTTTTTATGACAGACGCTTATCGTTAACCACGTTATTGCAATATCGGTTTGCGGTTGACTTCAACATCGTACGTCATCGGAGAATCCATACAATAAAACAGTGTTGAAATTATGTCTGAGCGCTCTACCGCGAAATTTAAAACGTGCAGACAACCTTTCGCTTACAAATAAATCCGTAATGATTAGTTCTTTATGGCTTGCTTACCTTGAAATTCAGAAAATAATATTCAAGTGCAGCTTCTTGTAAAATCAATTAATATATTCATATGTTTTCTCTTTCAAGTACCGGAATCGATAAATATATGTCAATTAGTAAGAGTCAATAATTGCGCGCTTTGATAATTACGAGCTCTCATTCATAACTTTGGTTTACCTATATAATTAAAATATAACAACTCATTAGTAAGTAGGAGTACATCGCACTCGTAGTTCATTTAATTATCAGTTGGAGTGCATCTCGTGGACGTCGGAGGGGCGTCTCTTACGTAAATTATCTGTATCCGCAATTTGACCGATCGCCCGTCGTATTAATGGTTTTTATCGGTTTTTAATGCTTCGACAATTACCCGCCGGTGTGTCGGCGGACGTGATGCCCATGCATTATAAGATGTGCGTGTCTAAACCAGGTAGACTATGTTTTCTACTGATTGAAACTTTATCATGACCTTTCGGCCACGATTACAGGTTGTAGTTTCACTTTTAGTAACGAACTCTGGAAACAAAGAAGATTCCTTACGATCAATTTACTGCAAAAATATGTTTTGCATAATGAATTAGACTTTATTCGTTCCAATATGTCCAGAAATTATTTATAATTAGGGCTATTAGCACTCAGAACTCTAAAATTGGCTATCTAAGTACGTATGCTGTACGTCGGGCTATCATTAGATTAGAAAATAAACACTTACAACTTATAAGGTGCGTGGTTATTCATTTGAATATTAAAGAGGAAACATAAGCAAGTATACTCGTATTAATGTTAACCTTTAGCACCTGGCAGGCTGGCACTGTTGGTCTGTTGATCCACACTTACTCCTTTGTGCCGGCTCAGTCCGTTCGAAGCTCCAAGGTGCGGACCGTTAAAAAAAATAAAAAAGTTATGGAATTTAACAAACAATATTTAGTGCCGTTTTGACAGTTATTGTAGTCAATGATTACTGTTGATTATGAGTGGTTATAATACAGTTTTTGCCGGCCGAGGACGGCTCTAACAGGTGCCTCCGTATTGAGAATATTAAACTTTATTCAACTGTATTTTAGGGTTTAATGGCTCTCTGTTGTCTGTTGATATGTTTGAGATATCGATCACTTTTGAGGAAGTCTTGTTCTGTTTGTGTGATTGCTACGAGTTTTTTAGCTTTATAAACATTAGTGGTTTGATATTATCTAATCGTAGGTACAAGTAGGACATTTTGGAAAACCAACCTGATGTCGTATTTTGAGAAAATGTATTGTCCCTACCTATTTTATTAAATTAATAATATTTTATATACTTAGATATTTTTTTATATTTTGTGAAAATGAGCACGTTGTAGGCTTCACGGACTGTACATTTGTAGAATATCTTCTAATTTGTTAAGTACCTGGTACGTGTTGACGAGCTAACACTGTCCTCACATACCAATTAACAGTGTAATTTGAAAACATTGTAAAAGCCAATTATTTTTTAAAGAGTAACTGTGGAGCTTCTTGCCGGCACACCAAAAGAAACGACCAATTGGAACTAGCTTGTGACGTTTTCGTTTTGCGATATTTTGTTTTTGATTTTACTGTTTTTGTAATTTAATCTTTACCGAAATGAAAGTAACTGTTTGACTTACATTAAAAAAACACAACATTTATAAGAAATAGAATTTCCTTATGTAGGTAACTAAATTAAAACATTTTATCAGAGCACATTTACAAGACATTAAAATAAAACGAACACTTAAATCACCTGTTTTGTGTAATAAAGCCGTTGATGGGGATTATGTTATCATATTTTAGGGAATCAAATGTATCGGCATCGATAAAGTGCAAGTGCAAAGTCAATCGAGCGTCGGTTTAGTTCGCTTCGTAATCGGTTTTTAATAAATCGTGTTGGGGGCTAAGGGGGAATGGGGTAAGAGGAGGGGAAGGACGCCGACATGTGCATTAAACTTAATTGAAATTTTTGTGGCTACGTGTTATTTTGCACTAATGCACCTTTCAACTTGACACGTCCGCGCACTCCCGCGCAACCGCTTAAGAAAAGAGTTCAACGCACGCATTTTATCAATTTTTTTAAAAGATTTCTTTGTTTTTTGACCGACTTTAAAATAAGGAGGAGGTTTTCAATTCAGTTGTATTTTTTAATGTTTGTTACCCCGCATATTTATAAACCGATTTGGAAAATTATTTTCTTTTTTAAACGGTAGGTATACATACTCATAGGGTGGTCCCATATAAATTTGGTCGAAGTTCTGATGAGTAGTTTTTGAGTTACTTTCATTAATAGGTACGTATTTTTCCACTTTCTCTATGTTGATGATGTTATAATAAGTTTCTGTCACTGTTATTTACTTAGAAAGTGGTGGTATGAAAATTTTGGTGGGGGTACCACAGGTAGGTAACACAACAAAAAAGTGAAAAATAAAAACCGTCTGTAAAGTGTTAAGTCAGTGTCTTCGGTTTTGTATTTTCGTTGTTTGCCACTGACTTCAAAAATTAAAGTTATTTCTCATTTTGTAGTGTTTTTTTTGGAACTTTTTATTGGAATATTGTTTAATCAGGTTTTATCAAATACTGATCTCAGAATCCTAAATATCAAATATATTGAAGCAAAAAGTTAGTTATATGCAGTTTCACTGTATATAAGCACCAATTAAGTAACTTTACTACTCAAGGCAGCAAAGGTTAGCAGTTTGTGGGAAGAATGTAGTCTCAATATAATACTTTTTTATAATACTACAACCTAGCAATTTAGAACCAGCCGAGGAAGAATGTATTGGCTGTTTGCACGTAAATTTGTCATATTTTCATCAATGTAAGTCGTAGTTAGTACCTAATTGGTAAGGTGATGAGGTAGGCGCGTTCGTGTCCGCTCGGCGGCCGGCGCACGCGCACCGATCGCGCGATAACTCGATCAAGCCGCGCCGCCAACGTGTTGCAATAAAACGCAATTATGTTCATCACACGAATTAATTAATACTCAAAGCGAAATTAGTTCGTGGAAATACTTCACATAGAATACAATGTTGAAGTTGCGTTGCGTTTATATGACTGTAGGATGCAATAGGTACTTAGGTACAGTGAATATTTAATTAATATTTTGCTTTGTATAGATTATATTGATATAATTTGTTATTGTAGCTACATTTGCATACAGACACTGCTGTAAAGACGATTAAACATTTATCGCTCAGAATCACACGAATACCCTGTGTATTCGTGTGTTTATGAGCGATAAATGATTAAATTATCATTAGTTGGCGTTACTTGCAGCCAACAGATTTAATAAATAATCAAAATAATAAATATAAACAGATCACAATAAACTTATTGCGATTTCACAATGATTAATGTTGAAAGTATTAGCTACTGGTTGCTGTGACTTCAATGCGAGAAAATGAGATGTGCGCACAATGAGGCTGCGCCCACGCACCCGGTGTGAACTGTCAGCTACCGGGCGATTGTGCAACCGACAGCTCCGGGAGACGCTCGCGAATACATTCCCGTATCACGTATTTATCTTCAAACTTTACATCGTCAAGAATTCATGATTTATGCTCCAAGAACCTCCTTAAGTATTTCGACGAAAATTATGTAATTTTTCATCATAACACCTGCTTTAAAATCGATTTGACCATAAAGTACCAAGGGCCTTACTTAAAATGAGATCGAGAGACTAAGAGGAGGAACATCATTAAGAGGGTGGTCATTTAACAGGCATTAACGCCTAAAACATAATAAGCGACTTTAAATAATTACGAAAAAAGGTGTAAAAAGCGCTTGAATACAGGGGAGAGTGATGCGCCTGCGCAGCTCGATGAAAGGCTGACGGCAGACGCCGACGGAGATTGATTACGTAATCATGGACAGCGGCCGGCGATTTCGGGAATCTCATAGAGAGTAATCATCATTCATCTCACGGCTCGTTGACGTTGCATTGAAGATATGTTCTTGATGTTTTTGACTGTACACTCATAATCGAATTTGGAAGTTAATTTTACGCGTCGATTAACGTAGTCAGAGGTCGATAGAGCTGTTTGGAAAGCTTCGTGATTGCACGGAACCGACCCGGAAACTAGTAGGAACATAATAACAACATTGGGTTTTAGTTCTTGGCGTGAGTAACAATGAGGTGGTATCTGTCTGTCGTCGCACAATTAGCCCTCCATTGTGAGCTCGGTATTGTGCTGGGTGCGCGGGCGCGTGTTGGTTTTACTCCTACGCCCATTGTGATCGCTTCAATCGCGCGCATTGCCATTCCACTCACACCGCTCAATGAGATATTATCTCGGCTATTATTAGCCGAACATTCGATGCTTAAATAGATAATGATTTAATATTCTAGCGCTGTGGCGTATTACACGTCGATTCATTGTGATTGATTGCTTTAATTCGCTGATTAATACCGACGTAACGCCAGGAGTCTCTTAGTAAATTATCAATGTATTATGATATGTAGTATATGTTAAGAATTTATGATGTTATTGTTATAATGATTTGTTTAATAGAGTTTAATTGTTTTGTACTTAGTGGTGCCTGCGATTGAAGTAATTACAGGATAATGATTTTAATTAATGGGACCGGGCTTGAAAACCAAATATGAAATGCTTTGGCAGGCCACCGGCGGCGGTGGGTCACAGGAGTCACACAGCACGGCACTAGGTGCGGTGGCCGTGTGTGGCACAATACACGCGTAATGAAGTGGGCCGCGAGGGGGCGGCATTGTGCACCAAACGAGCCATTGTGAGGTGTCCGCGACCGCGACTGCGACCCCCGACCCGCTTCTCGTTACCACACGAACCACTGCCTGCGCGACCTTACTCGCAGCGCTCCGGAACTGATGACGCTCTTTTTTGGTCGCTTACAGTAAAGTGGCCTTATTATCGCATCAGAATTTGATCATTGAGCGAGCTGCCCCATCTATCTTTGTATTGATTTGTATCACACATACTTGGTAACGGTCAACGTCAGTTGCCCAAAGTATCATTAGTAAATGTTCAATATTCGAGTATCAATGCCAGTTAACTGTTTTCTTACGACAGAATTATCGCATGTAAATAGCAATTAAGTTGACTGTTGATTGAGAGCAACAGACGCGAGCCTAGCAGGAGTTCTGTGTGTCATCTGTCGAGTTACTAATTAAGTGAGGTCGTTAGTGTCGCGTCGATCAGCACTCCGCACACGGAAGCGATACCATTCACGCGGCAGTTGCGCCGTGAACTTTTTGAATCATAAACGTCGCTTCAGGCTGTAAGCTAAAAAACGGGGTTGCATGCTGTCACTCTCACACATAGCTAGAAAGTAAAGGATAGACGTCGAATTAGACATCGTCATGTGGTGTCACATTTTTCAAGTAGAGCGTTAAATTTTCACAGCTACCCCTCGGTAGAATAAATTATTTTTATGTGGATTCAGGGTGGCCGAGCCCGTCGATGTTACAAAAACGTAATCATAGCTCATGTCACGGAAGTAAGGGTTGGTTCCAACGTGTCGGTGTCATTGACTACCTCGCAGATGCTACTTAAGATTTTAAAGGCTTCTTGAGTCACGTACATCGGATAAGTGACGGTAAATCATAAACGAATAACTGTAATATTGCTAAAACTACTTTATGTGCAATTGCAGCAATCGAGTAATTTATTCTATTTCACAGAGTGCAATTGCGAGCGAAATTCAGATTTATGGATTTAATACAGTTGTGAAATCAGAAAATGTTGTTCTATAAAATTGTGCATTACTTGCTTAATCCATAATGATGCATAAAGTAGTAAAGCAGAAAAAAATATTGCGCGTGCAGCAGCGTACACGTGATAAACATGAAGTAAAAATACAAAGAATACGAGAGATTTAGTCTGAGAGACAGGGAGAGATATCTTTCTACTCTCTTATGTGACAAAATGTGCTTAAAAGTGACGCGTCTTTGAAACCCTCTCAATTCTCGTCCAACTATCTAATCGGCGCCTAAGAAGATTCACTACAAAAACAGATCCACTTTGCCTTTGTGTTAGGGCCGAAGGAACGTAACAAAATAACAATAAAATAATGAGTTAGTCGCGCACTATGGCGCAAGTTTTCGTACAAGCGACGTCTAATGTGCCCAAATTATATCCGTACGTGTCGCCGCCCAGCGATGAAGTTATTATTTTACATTTCCGCGGCAGTGTTAAGTCGATAACTCGAAAATGACTGCCATTTGTATGAACAAGCCACAATCTGACGGCACGTGCTCATTACCGAATCATGGAACTGGAGGTTCCATTTGTGACGCCGCCGATGTTTGACTTGTAATTTGGAACACGTCACGGTTAGTGGTGACATGCTCTTGGATACTATAATTTGAGTAGTTAAATCAATGGACTCAGTTTTGGGTTGTCTTTGATTATGGAGACGCCAATGGACGGTAAATCTTCTTAAAACACCACCTTGGAGGCTGAAAAGGGGGCTATTTGTGATGTGCCGAAAATTACGGAGCTACTACTACTACAATTCAACTACTTATCATTAATCACAGCTTCGGAACATCGTCAGTGATTCTTTACTCAGACAGTCTATTCTCATGCGCTAGACTGTGGGTTTAATGACATTATTGGTCGATGAAGCCTCTGAGTTGATCACGGGAGCCCCTGTGCATACAATATAAAAGGTCTGACGTCACGCGAGCCGCTCGTCAGCTTTGTCGCCACCATGTTTAAGGCCCGTGTACAACGACTCACTCAGGGAGTCAGGGGCTGACAGCCTGCGCTCTTGTGTTCCTGCCTGAAAATAATAACCGCTTTATTATTTTGACGTTGATGTATTCGATATAAAAATTGAGTTCAAAAGTATTTTCGGTCTGACCTCTATTAGCTGGATTTTGGGATGTTTTAACATACGATATACACATAGTATGCTGGTCTTAGTAAGATTATATTTTCTCATCCAAGATTATTTTTTAAGTTATTTAGGTAATTTCGTAATTTTAACCGAGTTTTATTTAATTTTATTTATTTAACACTTTAAGCACACAAAATGTACAGAGGCAGACTTAATGCCATAGGCATTTTCTACCAGTCAACCTTTGGGTGATGCAAAAACAAGCAGTGGTAGGTGCAATAACGAAAATTGTGGAATAAATATTTATTTAAATTTATGGATATACATACATATATACCTATTAAAAACTTTAAATATAATATATATACCTAATTATAAATAAATATAAGACCTTATAGAGGATTGAGATTCAAAGCTTTTCTTCCACCCGTTCCTGGTCTTATTCAGTCAGCAGTTCGCGCAATGTGTAGGTAGTTATAGGTACTTAATTAAATATTCACTAGTGTAAGACCTTAACCATTATTGACACTTGACAGTGTGCATGAGTACTTATCTTTATTGAAATGATGATTGACATAATAATGTTCTTGAATAAAAAAGTGTTCGTGACTATCGACCGCAATTTAATAAGTTATTAGTTAGATATTTAATTTAATATGTAAGTGCATTGCCACCAGGCTTATTAATTTAATAAACAAATACCTAAAATATTTGTTTACTGGTTAGGCAGGATGACCAGGTAATTGAAAACACCTGCTCTTGATCAGACACGGAATAAGCGCCATTTTCTATCACATTCTAATCGCAAAAGAATGTGCGCTATTTACGTGCCAATAAATATTTTTATCATTAACTTACTGTTCAAAGCGTTCGATAGGTCATATGCTTGTTTTTAAATTCGCCGCCAACATATTTATCTTCAGACGTGTTATTTCCTGAGTAGTTGCAAAAAGCTATCGATATTTAGATGCAAGTAGCTGTACGTGGGTTGTGTTGTAGTAGCATGATAGATACGAGTATAAACATATGACGTGAAAGTTCACGTAGTCGACCCCTGTTTTCCCGAGGAGCACGGAAATATGTGTGTCGGCGAGGGAAAGCGGGACGCAGCAGGCACGGCCGCGGCGGTTTCGTACATCGCCACCCGTCCGCGCCCGTAAGCTCGTAATTTGCCTTTCTATTAGAGCGAGGGCGTGAAAAAAGGAAAGCGTTTACGGCGTGTTTAATGGGAGCGAGAGGGAAGAAATATGACCGCCCGTCGGGAGAAGGGAAAATTTTGGTTTTCAGAGAGTTTTTGCGGAGATGTGCATCGGCTCGCAGAGTGCGAGGGGGATGGCGACGTTTGCCGAGCCGCTCCCCCGAATAATTAGCGGAAGTCGTGGCTTAGTTTACCCCCGAGAGGGAGGGTTGCGGGAAGGGAGTTCCTCTATTTGTCGTTTAAGAGTTAATCGTACAAGCAATTCGTCACCCTCGAGAGAGTGCGCTGATATTATATCTTTATTATGAGTCCGTTGTACGGAACTCGTCGTCCGCCCCGGGCCATTAACCATATCGTGATTATTGATAACTTTGTTTGCGGCAGTTCCTCACTCCGAGGGTTAAGTTAATTTGTTATTATGGGATTACTTATCACTTGTTTCGTTTATCTGTGACTTGGCAAACTTGGTAATAATTTCAGGTAAATTGTTTAACATAAACAAGTTAGTGCTTGAACTAACTTGGAAAGTAGGTTCTTTGTAAAAAACTACCCATTTAAATTCCATTGTTGATAGTTCGGCATGAGGCGAGTCATGCCGCTGTTCGCGCACTCGTGGCACTCATCAATGTACTTATTTGTTTATTTTCTAAACGTCCTCCGCCGTAGGTTCGTACCATGTCATTAGCAGAGGGGAAGTGACAAATACGTAGTAAACACAGCTCGTGTGCGGACTGTCAATTAGCTGTAATAGCAGACTCCGCGCCACAACATGTGCTCAACGATCAAGTTTTATATTTTTTACCCTTTTTACGATACAAAATTATACAATGCGTCAGAGACCACATTGTTTTGTGTTTTGGAAGCATTCGCCTAGAAAGTCAATTGAAGACCAGACAGCACTATAAACATACGCTGCGTCCTCATTAAGTACTGCGAAGCGAGTATACCTTGAGAATATACAATGTGCGCAAAAAGATGAACGAAAGAATGCAAATAACCCGTAATTCTGCTTTGTCGTATTCATAACTACCAGTGGAATTTATTTGCTGGCAATTCTTGTCAATATTGAGTTAAAATTGCTGGCGTTAATAGTCTCCTTAATTAAAACAGTTAAGCGAATAAAGTGAAAAGGCGTGGCGATTCTGATTGCAGTTTCATTTGCAAGAGATCTTGAAATTGGCCGGGTTTCATTAGAAACTAGTGCACTAGTATATTGAGGTATGTTGGGAGCCAATCAGCGGCAAATGAGCGATGGCGGTAATTAAAACGGATCGCCTTACCGAATCAATAAACTCACGATAAGCCAATTAATTGCACATGCGGCCCATACATTCCCCGAGGTGAACTGAGGCCGATTAAATCGGACGTTATGAATATGTGCGCCTACCTAGGTGAAATTGCTACTTGTAGCTGTAGCAGTTACGACTGTCATTGGAGCCATTCATTTCCGTAGCAGTGATTGCGTAGCAGTGATTGCGTAGCAGGAAGCTACGAACTTGTCTACGAACTGATTTATCTCCATATTAGTCAACTTCACTGAGTAACATGGGCCCTAATGACCGTTACGGTAAACGGCCATGTTACTATTTTATTACTGACCTGGCAAACCGATTGTTGATCGACTCTTTGTAGCTTTTAGGCTTCTACAGACTGGCGCGACACGCGACGCGACACAAAGGCCCCGTGTGTCGCGCGATGAGCGGTGCCTTTGTGTCGCCATAGCAAAAGCAAAAGACCACTTCAGACACGGATCTACATGGTCCTCACATGATCTGACCAAGATTATGTCTGGACTTTAAAAGAGACTTTGACCCCTGAGTTGGTTTCGCCATTTCTTCTCAGAGGTAGTCAGATAGGAAATGTCGGCTACATCTAGATTATTTTTTAATTTTTTTATATGACGTGTAAAATTGATTCTAATATCCTATTTACGGAATACACGATTTCTTTTCAATACGCATCGCGAGTCGCGCTGGTCTGTAGAAGCCTTTATTTGCTGCCAGGATTAATTAAATTAGTCAAACCAAAATTAAGCATTCCTGAGAACACTTTAATACATAACTTATGAACAGTGTTTATTTCTGAATAAATATTAATCCATTATAAACATACCACCACGTGTGTGGTAGGATCCAGTGAATAATATCGGCCATTTACAACATAGTTGATAGTGGTCACGACGGGGGTGTTCTACGAAGGCACTTCCGCATAAGGTGTACCATTAATATACCAACATTGTATTGTACTACTATGTCCAAAGATTGTGTCAATGAGCACTCACAATACATTTTTTCGCAATAGACGAAATTGTATGGTTTTAGGGTTCCATACAAAAAAAAAACGAATTTTGTCTAGTGAGGCAACCTATCGATTTTTATGAAATTCAGTTAAAGTAAACGGTAAAAGCTCTGAATCTAGTCTTGAAAGTTATAGGCAAACATAATTAAATGAATTAAACTAAGGGTCGCAAACAGTTTTTAACGATCTTCCTTGTACTTATAGAAATAAATTATAGGTAGGTTGAATTGTTTTAAATCGTAGCCTGACTTAATTAAATGTCACTTCAAGTATCAATATCGCATTATGTACCCAAATTTCATGTAAGTAACGAGTTACGGAACCCGTAAATATAGTGACGTCACTAGATGCATTCGCGACAGTCCCGCGTGTGGGTGGCATCGGTCACAATGGTGTTTGGCTTGGCATTCGTCACGGGGCGGCCCTGTGCATGATTGATGACTCCTCGCCGGGGCCAGCTCTCCATGCAACCCCCACTTGCTCATCATTATGCACCTTTTTGCTACACTTTAAAATATTACTAGTCGATACACGTATTCATACTTTATATCCTAAGTAGTAACTGCACGCAATAAGACCTAAAATTGCATGCATTTAATTTCACACCTTAAAGCAATTTTACAATCATATAGATAGGTTTATTACCAATAAAAACGCACACATATTCAATAAATTAAAGGCAGTGTGTAGTATCATGTTATTTTTTGTTTTGTTGGTGTACGGAACCCTAAACGGCACGGTGTGCATGATTTATTGGTCGGTGCGGAACCTTGTGGCTCTCACTATGTGATTTTAATAATTAAGACTAGTTAAATTAAAAGTGTTTTTTTGGATTTATGAAGTTGTAGAAATATTACGTCCTTCAAGATTTAGTATTTTCCTAGTTTAAATGATTGAAACAAAATAATTATATTATATTACAATATTACCTATCCCTTATTGAAACAAAACTGATGTTACCTTTTAATTTTTTTTTTTTTGTTCACGGGGTGGAAAATCCTCATGGATGTCCTCCGCCCTGGGGCGGGTGGAGGGGTCTGTCAGACTCTTACTGACTAAAAACCACCCCAGTGTTCCCCTCCCACACTTGCACCGGGGGTCTTGGGATCTGTTATTCCTTCCGCAATCCCCGGCTAGTGCCGGCCCGCCTCTGCGGGCCACCTCAAGTCTGGGGGGGGTGAGGTGTCTGACCCCCCCCACGACGTCTGCTAGGGGCGCGCGTGGAACACTACGCGCCGCCACCTCGGGTCCAATGTGATAGGGGGCGGCGGACGTCCCTAAGTCCGCCGTCCCTGGACCCATTTATGGGGGCTGGAAGAGGGCGTTATCGGCCTTCCGCCGACGCCCGGTGCGCCTGCTGCGGGCCGGATGAGCGGACGAGATTTCCCGCTCCTTTTCCGCAGCCTCCTTCTGCGACACGACTGTTTCGCAGAAGGACACCACCGCGTCCCAGGACTCCTCACTGCCGGCCATCGACTCGACCACGGCCGGCAGCGATAGGTCACTGCCTACTCCTGAGATGAGGGCACGGCGTGGCTCCTCCCAAGCGGCACACTCTGCCAGCGTATGCCACGCCGTGTCCTCCCGGCAAAAACTGACTGATGTTACCTAGGCTAACTTTTTGGTATATAAATTATTACTTACTTGTTACGTATAAAAAAAATTCATGCGTTCCTGGGCCAAAACAAGCGTAGCATTTAAATCTGAGTAGCGCTCCGTAGCACGCGATAATAATTACGTAAAAATACATACTTACATCATAATATCAGTAACACAATTCTTTAAGTGTCAATTTGACATTCCATTAACATTGTTAATATTTCAGTGGTTATTGGAAGCTTCTTGCTCAACAATGTAACTACTTATAAATTCCTATTGAAATATTAACATAATACATTTTCATTTTACGACCGTCTATGTTTCAATGGATTCTAACAAAAAACTCTATAACACTGTCAAACGACTACTAGGGAAGGTGTCAAGTTAAAATATTATTTACCAAAATGTAAGGACAGCGCGGGCGAGCGGCCGGCACGTAAATTACGGATCGCCATAGGTTACTCTGCGATGTAACATAATATGCGGTCCGATGTCGGACGCGATATCACTATATTCATAATCTCCGGAGGGCTCTGTAAATAAAAATTATTTCATATCGGGACAGGTGTGGCGTCAGGTTACGCATCGAGGCGCGGGCGCAGCGCGGACCGCGCTCATTAACATTCGGACGAATTAGATCGCCGCACATACAGGTGCAAGCTGTCACGTCAATCTGCACCAACATGCCGTGACACTATCTTATAAACAATCACGCTGTTTCAGAGCTCAATGACAACTAAACATTTGTAATACCGTTGCTTTTAAAATTGGTAATTTCAATATTTAACTTCAACGGTCAGGTCATGGTTCAAAAATATATATGAAGTCGTATACGTCGTCGATTATATCCAACAATGCTAATAGGCTCGAAGCCTATGAATATATTTGTAGTATTTTCGTGCTGTCATGAACTCTGTGACACCGCTGACTTGTAAATACCTATCGTGCGGTGTATAAATAACAATAAGCGTTCGCCTAATTAGCTATAAGAGGCTTGATAAGTTTTTATTATCTTGCTGTCGCGTGACTTACTACAGTTTGTGAGCAAATCCGGCCATGTCCTCATCAGCTATAACTTGGTGTACGGTGATGCTTTATTGTCGGCTATGCGTAGGAAGATAATATGTACATACTAGATACATGCTTCTGTCATGATTTTCAAATATTAATGAGATTCTGTAGTGGATTTTAAATGCTAAATATTTGGTGTGTGAAAGTATGTGATTTGCCTCAAATGATTTCTGTATCAGTGTAGTCATGAAGTTTAAAAGTATCTCATTTGACAGTTGTATTAAAGGGTACGGGTTTTTTTTAACGGAACGGGAGGGAAACAAGACGTTTGGAGTGTCGCCTAGTTTCTAAGATTATTCTCATCGAGCTCGGATCCTAAAGGTTGTCTTCCCTAAAGCCTATACTTATGATTATATAGAGTACCTGGTTAAATAGTTCGTTGAATATTGCTGTGTACCAGGTTTGTATGTGTTCAAGATGTTTAATACAGAAATGTTCGTAATGAAAAGGTGTTTCTTTTCACTTCTACTTCGTAAATAAACACAAGTAGGATGCGGGATCCGCAGAACAGGTAGTTTGGCCTAAATGAAAGAGATTACGAGAAACCTTAAGGGGAATGCCCTAAGATAGCCCGCGAAATTCAAATTTTCTTAAGTTTTTTCCAATTTGCAGGTCTGTGTCAGGCTATTTCATTAAATAGTCATTCAATAGGATTCTACGAACTTAGAGAGTTGTATTGCTGATTCTAATGGTAATAATTCTGTAAAGCCATATTTGTTAAGTCCACGAATCATATTTAGATCAACATACAACCTGTTACTGACCAGTAAATTCCAAAAAAACGTAAGAAAATTTGAATTTTGCGGACTACCTTAGCGCATCCCCCTTAAGATACTTCGGATGGTAAATCTTTGGTACCCATTTGGTTTCCGAACTAGCGAATCAATTGCAATCGGTTCGTGACCACTAAATTACGTAAACTTTCAAATCAATATTATCACAAAGATGAACCTAAATTATCCCGATAGAAACAGTGTACTCTGAACATAAATCCGAAATATCGGCCGTTGCTTGACTAAGGCTATAACTATGGCTGAATACGGCGAAAGAAAACAAAAACGACAGTCAAAGAGATAAGCCAAAGTCAAAAATGTGACTTTAATCCGGGTAAGGATTCAAAGTCAAAAAAGGAAACTATGGAAGTTATAGAACGGCCGAACATTCGGCCGATACTTTGGATTAACGCTTCGGAGTAGACCCCTTGGTTTAAAGATCAACTAGTATAGTTTGTGCAGCGCCATGTCCATATCCTCAACAGCTGTATAACTAGGTTCACGGCGATGCTTTATTGTCGGCTATACGTAGGAAGATAATATGTCTAGATACATGCTTCCGACTTCGTAAATAAACACAAGCAGGATGCGGGATCCCAGGCATTCTTGTACCTGTTGTTGCACACATGAGTCGCGGCGCGTACCGACGACCTCACCAACACACGGGCACGCACGCCCTCGCTCGGAACAGCCCTTGTTGCCAACTCAACTGGAAACTTACATAGGACTAATAAATGTAAGTATATATAGGTACTCATATTTGAGCATTTGGAGCAGTTGTTTACGCTTACTTTAGTGGTGTTCTACAAAGCGTGGTAATTTTGACTGATGCCTCATTAAACCTGCTTAACTCTCGCAGTTATTATTTTATGGTGATAAATTATGGAGGAGCGGCCCGAAGATAAAAGAATTTATAGATATAATGTTCATAATTTGCTTCCGTTAGAGTATTATGGCAAAATTAACGGCGTATTATTAGGCACATAAAGCAATTAGATGTGTGTTAAGCGCAATTTAAATACTTGTCGGTTTCATTACAAAGTCAAAGGCGCTCGGGACGGACTGTTAGTGGAGATGTCTTTAATCTCACGGATTACAAGTGCACAACTGACTTGTCACCAAACGATGCTAGAGTGTTTTATCGGTGACGGATCAGTGTCCTGAGGAATTCAAATTGATCGTCACTCACAAAATTGTAATCTTAAAGTTTGTATTGGTACTCACACAGGAATATGGATCTTATTCTAGGTGAGATTTAAGTTTATTTCAGCTTGGTGTATAGGGTGCGGGTAAAGTCGCTCGCGGCGGTCGGTTACACGTCACCCGTTTTGTACTCGTCGCCTGATCGCGCGCTTAACTAACCGTTTTGACAAGATTCCAGATGTACCGACCGATAACCGAGTTTAGTTTTTGTGTCCTTTTAGAAGACTTTTTGTATTAGAAATGAACAATAATAATTAGTTAGACTATGTTAATTTGTATGCACGAAGATTATCAGCGCTATGGAACCCAGAATACTAATGTAGTCATTGTAATCAAATCGAGGTAAAGATGTTAATTGTTTCAGATTTTGTAGCGGTAAATACGTTTTTTGTAGCACTAAACACGTTTTTATGCTACAAAATGTATTTTAGAGACTTATTTCTTCTTCAACCGTAAATAATCTCTGCTATTGAAAAGGATTTCTAAAAATCATTTGATGTCAGATTAAGTTGTTTTATTTTTGTGTTCCCGCTGATGTTAGTAGGACCGAGTGGCTTCCTAGTCCGTGAGGCGAGATAATATCGACGTGGCGAGGGTTTGGGGCAAAGGCACCGGCCGCAGCAGTGACAGCGCATCACAATACAGTCGTTTAACACGCTCATCGCATTTGGAACATGTCTTGACAGCTCACATGCATTATAAAATATAAAACGAGATTCGATTCACTTCGGGCGTCCGGAGACGTTCTGTCGTTGGGCTAGGACTGCCCGAATAAGGTCACTCGTTTACAGATGATGAATGTTCATCCAGAAAGTTCATACGAGTGAACTGCGGGTGAACTCAGTGGCATCGTGTACGAAGTTGTACTCGTATAATAGTAGAAGAAGGAGCGGCGGCTGAATCAACAATGAGTGTCGGCTGCGGGCTGCGGTGGCGTGCGCGAGGCGTGTCCGCGCTTCATCGATCGCAGCCTCCGACGCTCCTCGACGACGTCTGCTCCCCAGCACCCTGCCGCCCCTCCCCCGCCCTGTGCCCCGCACCCGTTAGCGCCCCGACCGACTGCATTTACCACCCGCCTCCCCGTCATACACATACATACTCCACGAGCTACCTGTCTACCGCCGCTGTCTGCTCCACCGTCAACATCTCGTGTTTTGGCAAGCGCCGCACATTTTTACTCATTATTATTTCAATAAACTAAAAGTCCGCAGTAAAGCGCCGGCTCCCGTTTATAGCGCTGTGTTTATGTACCAATTTGGATGTAAGGTGTTGATTCGACGCTCGTAGCGACCAAGGTGCTCGACTGCTAAAGGTGCAATTAAAGCAGTTTACATCTCTTCGCGAGCGACCTGTAAATGTTATTTTGTGCTCATTAAAACGGAATTACGTTATAAAATTTATGTGCGTAATACGTTGTAGCCACGTTAACGTGCTTGAGAAATTATCGAAACTTTGTAATGCCTACATTGATGCAAACACTTACGATACAAAACTTTATTACAACTGATGATAAGCATTAGATATGTAAATCCGGCTGAATAATAGATATGTAAATCCGGTTTAATTAATACATACATACTTACATAAACTCACGCCTTCTTCCCATGGGGGTAGGCAGAAACTAAAGAAAGCCACCTGCTACGGTCCTTACATACTCCTTTTGCTTCGCATACGTTCATATTCATACATTTAGTCATACACGCACGCCGGTTTCGAGTACGACGCACCTGACCTTTCTGAAGAACATCCCCAATTTGGTCACCATAAATGTCCTCCTAGGGCGTCCACTCCCAGCGTTTCCACTAACCTCTGCTTTATAAATACCTTTTGTTAGTCGCCTTTCACTCATCTTCGCCACATGACCAAACCATCTAAGCATACTCTTTTCAATTTTTGTTACTACATCTTCTTTTAAACTGCACCGTTGCCTTATCACCTCATTTTTAGGGTTCCGTACCTCAAAAGGAAAAAGGAACCCTTATAGGATCACTCGTGTGTCTGTCTGTCCGTCTGTCACAGCTGATTTGCTCCGAACCTACTGGACCGATTAAGTTGAAATTTGGTACACATATGAATTTCTGTGACTCTAACAGGGCCATGTTACGTAAATAAATTATTTTTGAATATGGAGGTCACTTTGGGGGGGGGGGGGGGGGCAAATTTAAAAATTTTAAAAAAAGATTTGCTTACTGTATCGTGTCACATATCAAATGAAAGGGCTTGTGTTAAGGATTTTATGTATATTTTTCTTATATATAATTTTAAAATAAGTATATACTTTTGAATTTATTTAAGAAAATAGGTGAAAAATGACCATCCCCCCCGATACGTTATCTCCGAAACTACTGAGTCTAAAATGTTTATAAAAACACAGAAAATAGTTCTTTACTTATAGATTACAGGAAAACCTAAGTCTGTGATCTTAAAATAACATGGTAAATCACTCAATATTGTGCGCACAAACTTACATTTGCAGTTGGAATGTATGGGGATCATGTGTTTCAACTACAATGTTAAGTTTGTTTGGATAAATTCATCCCAACTACGGAACCCTTCATTGTGCGTGGTCCGACACGCACTTGGCCGGTTTTTCAGCCTATCATTCATAGTCACGCCAGACATGCTTCGCAAGGAACGCATTTCCACAGCATTTATTCTACTTTCATGCTTCTTCTTTTGGTTTAACTAATACCCTATCATAAACTGTTTAACGATTGATCCTTCAGGTGATTACGTCCATAACATTATTTGATATTAGATAGTTCACGTTGACGCCATAATCGCTTTATCTATAAGTAACAGCACACAACATTAGTGGTCTAAATTAAATTTGTCGGGTGTCGGTATGGCGCCGGCGGTGGTCATCCATCATCGATAATGGTGCGGTCACACTAACGAGCGTGCCCTCTGTCCGTCACGCCACCTCCACGGCCGCGCCACTTCGATTGCCACACTCCAGACTCGAAGTGCATTAACAGCGATTTGACACCTCGCATCAATATGTTATATACCTACTGCCTATTCTACAAGTATCACATTGTGCAAGCCTCCTTTACGCCACATAAATCTGCAAACAATCAATTCTCGTTTCACAAGAAAACATAAAGGTTTCGTTTGAAACCGGCAAGTAAAACATCTCGGCACAATTACCAGCTCGTGATATTTATCTGTCTTCATACAAACATCAATAAGGACGTCTCGTTCATTACGAATGTTGTTTTAAAGACGTTAGTTTATTGTGGCCGGCCGAGTTATGGTTATTAAGGGTCCGCCGAGCATTAACGATTAAAAGTAAACATTGCATCGTTTGAATTACATTCGTACGTACCTGGAGGCAACGACATTAAATTGCTCGGTATGTGGTCGCAATTTTTCACCAGTTTCAATTAGCTTAAGCAAGTAAAACCAACCCGTTGAGATATAAGGAGTGTAAGATAAATTCGCGGACTGGGTCGCGAGTCGCATCGCTAATTACATCAGCAGCTGACTTCGGTTAAGTGGCGATATCAATCTTGAGCGAGCATATGTGGGAACATGGTTACACTGCTTGAACAAAATACTCGTTTTATGCATGTAATTGGCGGAAAGAGCTTGGAGACCTCATACAATGCAGTGATGTCATTAACATAATGTTATTAAGCATGTTTCAGTAAGTTATTATTAAAAATTAAGCGCTTGAAACTGTAATTATTTGCGGCAGTATTCAGGTATTATAGTTATCAACAAAGAATTACGATGTTCATGTTCTTACGATCATTAAGTTTATAGTATTTGCTATATTACTTAATTTGCGTAGTCATTTAAAAATGCTTAGGTAGCTAGCTAACAGGCTCAGACTATTGTCCATGGCCCTTTACGGGGCACCGGTGTGGGCGCGTTATCTGAGGCTGCGACCAGCCCAGCGGTTGAACGCGTCCCAAAGGGTCATGGCCATCAGGCTGGTACGGGGTTACCGCACGGTCTCCCGTGAGGCAGCGAGCCTCCTTGCCGGACTGCCGCCGTGGGATCTGGAGGCAAAAGTCCTCGCGCACATCTGGGAGTGGCGCGAGGAGGCGAAAAGCCGGGGTGAAACTCCGCTGCCGCGAGAAATCACGGCACAGCGGAAGAAGCTCCGGCGGGATCTCATGGCGGCATGGAGAGTGCGATTGTCGCAACCCAGCGCTGGGCACGCCACAATTGT
The DNA here is from genome assembly GCA_948098905.1 of Tiliacea aurago. Taxonomy (NCBI): domain Eukaryota; kingdom Metazoa; phylum Arthropoda; class Insecta; order Lepidoptera; family Noctuidae; genus Tiliacea; species Tiliacea aurago. The sequence goes on along the minus strand of OX402581.1, from coordinate 19,053,230 downwards.
GGCGATAAGTACCCTCTTTGAGGAGTGGCTAGAGCGGCGCCACGGCGTTTGCACCTTCCGCCTGACGCAGGTCCTCACCTGACACGGTTGTTTCGGGAGGTTCCTGTTCAGGATAAAGCGGGAGGAATCGCCACTGTGTGGATCGCCCGGAGGACACGGTGGAGGTCTGCCCGGCTTGGGTGGAGCACCGTCGTGTCCTCACGGAGGCGATCGGTGGCAGCGATCTCTCGCGTCCGGCCCTGGTTCAAGCAATGGTTCGGAGCGAGAGTGCATCGGAGGCCGTCACCTCCTTCTGCGAAGCAGTAATGCTCGCAAAGGAGGAGGCGGAACGCGTGAGGGTGAGGCAGGGTTCGCGCCCTCACGCCCTTAGCCGCCGCAGGAGCTGCCCCGGGTATCGGGAGTCGCAAGCTGGTTTCCGGCCACCGTATGCGCGGGCCTGCGGACGGTGAGTGATGGGTAGCTTGCCGTCCGATAAGGACCAGGCCCGAGTCGACGGCGCGTTGTGTTTCACGCGTGCCTCAAAGAGATGTCAGCACCAACTGACGGGGTTCGTTAGGGCCAATGCCTGCCAGGGTTGCGAGTTTGTCCGAAAGAGATATCGTGACCCTGGCAAACAGGCAACGGAAGGAACACGGGTGGGTTTTAGTCAGTAAATGTCTGACACTCCCTCCGGCTCAGCCCAGAGCGGGAGAAGTTATATGATAAATCCCAACCAAAAAAAAAAAAAAGCTAGCTAACAAAGGCTTCTCAGTAGGTATATTTCTCACCATCCTTGCATCTCCAGGTTTTCAAAACTGTTTAACAGTTATCATTATCACTTCATTTCTAATGAGATATTAAATAACATTTATGGCTTAGATTACACACATTCAGTCAAGTTTATATGAGATAAGGGGCTGCTTAAGTAATTATATCGGAGATAGGTTTGACTTTATAGCTGGTAAAGAAACAGAATGCGTACACGTGGGTTCAATCTAAAGATATCTGTACCGGTCTCGTGTGGCACCTGCGTTACGCCTTATTGACTTTTATAGACGTTCAACGGTTCATTTAACTTGGATGAGGCATCGCATCTATCAGTGTGACTTCGTCTTTACAACGTGTACAGTTACCCGTAGAAAGTTCTCCATCTGAACCCGGCTTTGAGGTAGGATGACAGCTGAACATTATTTGCAATTTAAACTGCTTTGAGTTTGATGGATTTCATGAAAGAATGACTTAATAAATGTTGGTTGATAATGAAAGCGTGGTTTTTAAGGTAGAGTTATTGCATCATTTGTGTTGTCGATGCTGTAAATAATATTTAAAAAAAAAACCGATAGGTACCTAGTTAACTTCGGAGTAATTTTTGGTATGTTAGGTACATCATACAAAATAGTTAAATCAATGAATTTAAAAATAACTTCTTCCGTACATAACATATTTTCGTTTTTAGCAACTAAGCCATCAGAAGCCATCGCTGATGTTTTCTTATCATATTTTGTAAATGATTACACCAAAACAATCAGCGTTTCCGCAGCGTATGCGTTGCCTTTAAGTGCTACGCAGCTACTACGCGCCTACGTGGTGCACGATATGCGCCTACGCACCTGCTACGCGCGTATTACGCGCACACGCTACTGCTACGTGACGTCTTAGTTATATTTTTACGCTTCACAAGCGCTCTCATTCTAAATAATTAAAATAAATAACTTTGCGGATAAAACAGGTGACATAAGTGCAGTAAAAATTGTATTTGATATTAATTTGTAAGATACTGGAAATGTTGTAATAAAAGCATCTTGGCATAAAGTTAATAACGTAGCATTATGTAACTAGTGAGTTAACGGGAGTGACGTGTAATTGTTGTTATTTCATACCAACCGGTCCGCCATATTCATGTCATTTACACCTCAAGACACTCGTTATAAAACAATATGTACAGTTTTATTACAAACTGCATGCGTTACCGCAACCATCCACACGGTTCATTATGAAAGAAAGCATTCATTAACTGTGCATATAATATTTTTTATGATAACAAACTGCAATGCAATAATATAATAGATAAATATATCAGAGCACACATTAGTATTTTATTAATTAGTCATATAAAGAATACAAATCAGGGAAAAAATCGTTGGTTCTACGTTCTTCACAGTCAGTTTATAATAAAGGCAGTAAAAGTCTTCCAAGCGCAAAGTCGTTATGAAAACATCGTAAAAGAATGGTGTGCATGATCCCTTATGATGAGATAGGAGTGGAGTGTGGTTCAATCCGAATATTATGATCTCGTTTATATTCAAATGTGCTAGACGCGAGCACAATTTACGACACAGAAAGCCAACAGATTAGCAGTTTATAAATATGAATACAATTATTAAGATATTATGTAGTTATTTTAAAATCACTCTATATCGTTACGATACTGACATTATAATAAATACGCGTGTAATATTTGATGTGAGTAGTTAATATTATCTTTTAAATGGAAAGTGTACAACTTGTGTTGTTTGCATGGCAATTTGTTTAATAAACAGGTAACGTTTAATGTGAATAGTTTCAACAAACCATGGTCTATGTTTTTACGTTATTCTGCAAATTATTAGAGGTAATTTTGAAGATTCACTCGGAAATTCTCAAACACATTTTCAATTTAAGCATGCTTAATTAATTTAACGATACTATCACAAAATTTCTTGCACTAGATCCTTGAATCCGCATTAATAAAAAAAAATGCAATCCTAATTTATAAGAGTAAGCCCCTACTTAGTGCAATCGTATCACATTTAATGTGGGTATGATTGTGCAAGATATCAGCGACTACTTTACGTTACGTTGATGAGATAATTGCAGCCCTGTTGACAGCAAGAAGGCCACTTTAGCACTGCAAGAGCCATTAGGCACTCATAAGCACATTTGCATTGGCAGAGTACCTACGTATGTACAAATTATATGTGGAGGACACGATTAAGGCTAGTAGGTAAGTAAGTACATCTGGCTTGAAGTGCAGTTGTATATTTATGGTAATTACACGGGGTAACATAATGCGATCCTATGATAAATGTTCTGTTAACAAGACCGCGATGCAGGCTGACGGAATTAAAATTGTGTCTGGTAATTGATGCAGTTGATTGAATGCATGCTAATAGCGTACCTATTTACTTTTGCAAGCCTGTTTTGCAACTACAAAGTGTAATAGATTTCTAACGTCTTCTACGAAGGTATGATTTAATATTTGAAAAGTAAAAGAGCTTATCCGAGATACAAGTTTAAATTAAATGGAAACACGGCTATTATCGTTATCGCAGTTTTAAATGACTAAGAATAAATAAATGTAAAGGTCTAGATTTCGATGAGTATGATTATATCACATTATAGTCCTGATAACGTTCTTTAAATTTATTTTTAGTTTCGATTCTCAGCGGTAAGAAAAGTTTTTATTGGAAAATTATTTTATTAAATTGTTACAAGATGATGTAAATACAAAAATCGCTATATAGCGATTTCAATGGTGAGTTCATATATATATATGGCTATAATATTTGAGGAATTCTCTCAATTTCTCATGGACACCATCATCAGAACTAATGACATGACATGTATGAAATCCAGTTCTAATGATAATCTGGAAGTACTTCCTTTCAAATAAAAATAGAGATTTCCAAATCAACGACGGAGGTCTGACGTAACAAACATTAAAAAAAATTGAGAACCTCCTCCTTTTTTGAAGTCGGTTAAAAATAGACCAGCAGTATCGATAGTTGTGTGAATAACTTTATTAAATTCAATAAAATCAACACCGTCATTATAAGCCGTAAAACAGCAATCAATAAAACAAGATTTTTATTTAAAACGGATGTCATCTTATCACGGCTGATGATAAACTACAGAATCATAAAACTAACATACAAAATATAATGTTATAGCTTCATTAGTTTTAGCTGTAAAGTCTAAGTGAAATTTGATTATACTATTGCAAATAAACAGACACGATGTTTCCTCAATAAATGATGCTAAATTGAGCTTATCAAGAATGAATGAAAATCTATCTTAAAATCTTGCTTGAAAGGTACAAATTGGCTTGTAGATTGGAGTTGTGTAGATAGAAGGACGAGTCGAGGTGGTCATTAGCGAAATGAAGCCATTGGGAGCGTGTAAAACAGTTAATTACGACGTAATCTCGAGTCAAGGTGGCGCTCGAGATACTTCCCCAAGATTATAATGAACACGGATAATGACGAAATGTCTACCCTCTCTCGACTAATGACGGAGCGGGATTGAGTTTCGAACACTCAAATATAACTCTATTTAAATATCATAATTACTATAGAATTGCAGGGCTAAGTTAGTTCATGTAACCTTGTGTAAATGAACAAAGAGACGCGTTAAATTGGTGTGTGTTCTCTCTGTTCTATATAACTGTGTTTACTTGTCGTACTTTGCTGGTAATAGTAACGCTTTACAAATTTATTTATTTATAAAGGTAGGTACACCAATAGCTTCTGTATACAAAATATCAAATAAAAGTAGATAACAGTCATGAGCTTATACAGTTGCCAATAACAGGTGAACCAGCATTCTCAAATACAGTGATAAACTATGGTAAGAACGAAATTAAACAAAACTTAAAAATTTAAAATTATGCGGTTTAAACTATATGAACAGAAGTACAATATGACACTAATGAACACATGATATGTGACATGTATGTACTAATGAATTGATTAAGGTGAATACGCTGCTGTAGGCGGTGAAATTAAAAATTTCTGTGTTTTATAATGTGTTTTATGTGTTTATTTTAATGTGTTTTATGCAATTTGCAGGTACGGTTGTATCTTTATTTATTTGCTCTCATGCACATCACACATTTTATAATAAATTACTGTCGGCTTTAGTACATGAACCCTGTCAGGGCACTGCAAAACATAATATTGGTTTGCTGTTGAGTTACATTAATTAGTAGGTAGGTAGGTAGGTACATAATATAAATTTAGTAAAAACTTATAAAAACACAATACAATACAATCAATTAATTACAAACTGTCTTTAAGTCAGATAGTATTAGTAGGTAGGTAGTCAAAAAAGATAAGAGATAGAATCATGTCATGTGAAGTTATTCTTAGCAATAACATTGAATTGATCGCAATATGATTCGTACGACTATAACAGATATTTATTTACAGAATTATAATCATTAGAAGCATTCATACATCTCTTTAGGTCAGGTTTTTGTTCCCCAATGTCTTGTAATGATTGCATGAAAAAGTCATTCAATGGAACAAATCTAACTTAAAGAGATGTATGAATGATTCTAATGATTATAATTCTGTAAAGACATATCTGTTATAGTCACGAATCATAATATGATCGAAATAAGATCCAACCTTACCTGCAAATTGCATAAGACTTAAGAAAATTTGAATTTGCAGGCTACAGCTGCGGAACTCCCTTAAGGAGGTGCGAGGCAAGATATGTTTCCAGAAAAATAAAATGATCTTAGCTTTAAGCGTTATGGTTCATTACGAGTATAAGCTGTTGCATAGCTAGGCAGTCGTCTCATTTGTCAAAATAAAAATCAAGAATATTTTTATTTTACATAAGCCTACATGGGCACTTATGAAACGCCAGTATCTAGGTGCACGGTTCCAATTGGTAGTTTCCTATGGAGAAGAGCCGGCAAGAAACCCACGAATACTCTTTAAAAAAAATTGGCATAAACAATGCTTTAGGTGTGAGAGGACAGCGTAGGCCCGTCAAAAGTACCAGGAACTTAACAAAATAGAAAATGGTCTACATATCTACAGCCTACAACGTCCTCACATTTAACAAAAAAAAACCATATAAAATATGATAAAAAAAAATAAAAGTTAGAACCTTGTTGAAATTAAAATTGTAGGTATATTAATGTCAAATAAGAAAAACATTATGTCAGTGAAGTTTGTCAAACTAGAAAAATTAAATTAAAAAAAAACATCGTAATTAGGGAGCAGTTAATAGAGGTACCAGGTAAGCCACATGTACCTACAGAAGGAAGAATGCCAAACTTCCTTGTCTTCAACGTAGTCCTTAATCTTTTATGGCTATGCAATGCTATGTATTAACACAGAAAGGACGATAGCTATTTGGGGTCCAATTTTAATATAAAAAAACACATCATATAGTAATATTAATAGGTAGGTAAGTCGGTGTTCGTGTCGATTTCATTACACTTAATAACGTTAACGTTAAAGTTTCATGTAAATTGGTCCTGAACATGGTTTGGTAACAAATACCGACTTTCGACCTATCACGTAGTGATGGTCAGTTCGGTTGTAGGATATAATCGGCGCCGGCGACGCCCTGTCTACGGTGCGCTCACGCATTTAAGTACTATAGTTTTTTATAATTGCCACAGAAATCGCAGCAAAACACATCTAAACAGATCAACAATTATAGAATGCTACACAACACATCTGTACGCGACACGCAAGTCGATCGTGTTAAGCATGAGAAATTGTTTAATTGTACTACATTAACCGTTGATTTATCCACAATAGTTAGTTCATCTCGATGAATTTCCCATTGGTTATGTCTTGATTACAATTTCACGTTTTTGCTTATGTGAAATTCATTTGATGTAGCTTAGAAATTGCTTATTGCATCGTTTATCATAACACGTACCATGTCGTTACGACTGCCAAGATTGGTTTATGAAGTTATGGATTATCTCACCTTACACTGTTATAAAAATATAAATCTATGGTTTGTTATGTGTTGCTGCATACCGAATAACACTAACCTATTTCAAGTTTTATGAAGATTGTAAAGTTATATTGGGTCATTCGGTGTTTTAATATTCAGTCGGGAGTCACACTGTTGGATTTGTGTTGTAGTGCCGTTGTGTACGGGGGCGAATGTTGCACATCGAGCATTGTGTAGTCAGCTTTATGGCCAGTCAGGGGTTCCGGCGGAAGTGTCGTAAACTCGACGTCATAGTCAGATTACAACGATAATAATTAAAGGGCACCTTGTTAATGTTAACTGGTCTATAATTGCCGACCGATATTAAGTTTTCTATTGGCACATGACTTAAACTCGTATAACGTTAAAAGAGCGCGAGGGCGATTCGCTTGACAAACTATTTTATTATTGAAGTGTTTTTAAGGGTTCCGTGCCAAAATGGTCAAAAGGAACCCTTATGGTGAGACTAAGTCTGTCTGTCTGTCTGTCTGTCACACCTGGATGTCTAAAGAACTACTAATGCTATCAACTTGAAAATAATAGTTTTAGATGACGTTTGCCCAACTATTTTGCAAACAAGAAAGATTTTTTTTTTTTTTGCAAAAGGGACTGAAAGGGGGTCTTAAAAATTTGAAGCGGGGCATTAAGGGTCACTAGGGCATTTAGGGTATCATATGACTGAACGCTGTTTGCACATTCTCAAACATTTTTTTTTAGGCAGCGTGTTTCCGACTTTTGATGAAAAATGTAAAAAAAATACCGTTCCCCCCCACCCTTATCTCCGAAGTTTGCATAGATAAAAATCTGCAATTATTCTATGTGATAGAAGTTTATGTAAAGATTAATGGAAAAATAAAACGATGTCTCTAAATAGCACAGTTTTTCAGAAATCATCAACATCATATATGCGTACGGAACCCTCAGTGCGCGAGTCCGACTCGCTCGTGACCGTTTTTTTTATATTTCGTTTCTCACTCAAATACCTACTCGTAGACATAAGCTATTTTTAGGACGAGCTTTCTTTAAAGAACAAATCTATAATAAGTTCACTTTATTTCTTAAATAAATAGTTTAAACCACTAAGCACATAACGTAAATAGTGGATAACTCTAACATAGGTAGGTATAGTCGCCAGCACATCAGGGTACCAGAAACTGTCAAATTTTCTCATTCGATTTTGAACTTAACCCATCAACGTTTTAATGTTTATTAAATTCTTTTGGAGATATTTGACAGTTTGGTATAATGTCCCAGCGAGTATACGACATTATCATAAGAAAGTTTTATTTCATTGTTAATATTACACATCAGGTTTTACTTACTTTCATGCTAGTTATCACTTAGATTTATAAAAATAAATGAAATTATAGGCATCAAAACAACATCCTGTTTATGAAATTATTTGTAAGATACAAAAGTTCGTTGGGCACTATAAAAATATTATTTAATAGGATAATACACAACCCTTAATTCTTCAAAACTAAATTCGGTTGTATGGTGTTATATTTAAGGGTCTCTCGATAAAATAACGCGTAGCCAGCTGAACAGGCCATGGTGTAGGTAATAAAAGTTTAATGTGGCCTCTTAAATCATTGCTTACGTCATTTACGTACACCTTAGCACCTTGCACTCTCTTGAAATAACTCAGATATTGAACATGATGTAGAACAAGGAGTAGACTTCAGATAAGTTGTAGATTCATTAGTTTATGTTTTTGTATTTTGATTTAAATAATTTATAATGTTGAAATAAAAAACATACTCCCCGAATGAACAACCACCTCCTTTTTTTGAAGTCGGTAGGTATTAACCGAAAATAATCCCGAAATACCAAAATGAATGTAGCATTTTATTAAAAATGCAACATTAATTTACATAGGTAATTAAATTTTTCGACATCATTAATCTATTTTGTATTTCCTGTTTATATATTTATGTGGTGTTAAGTGAGAATACGTAAACCCAGCGTGAACTGATTTACACAAATAAATCCAGTTTAGTCAAGAATTTCACGCTTCCACCTAATGCTATGTTACTTATTGTAAATTATCGTGTGTTAAACAATAAAACATTTCTCGCATAACTACAATCTGGACGCAAAAACAAAGAAGAATTTTTAATTAGCAAAGCGTTTCCCTGTAGTGAGGTGCCCCGCCGCGCCGCTACTTTATACACATTGCTTTGAGGTCGTTAACAAAACGTCACTTTTCACAATATTTATGTCTCCATTATTTTTCATGTATAACGACATCGTAAAGTTAAAACTTCACCGAAGAAACTTTCTTAATCTGTCAATATTTACCTCATTGTCATAAATATTAAAGGTAGGTAAGGTATTAACCCATCTGATTCCTTTATGATCAGAGTGTCTAAATTTCAATTCGTCTACGAAGCAAAATGCCTAAAATTAATCTACATCTACACAGTTCATCACTCCCATCTCCCATTTATAATTTCACGCTCTTTATTTCAAAATAAGTACATATAGAAGAGTATTTACAGTTTTGTTTTTATTATCTTTAGAAATAATCGGGACACATGAAAAATGTGAACAAACATACCGTCATCGTAGAGTCATATACACTAACAGATTGGTAGCTAACAAAAGGAAGACATAAACCGAGATCGTATGACCAGATAGATATACTTGAGGGCACTCCCGACACTTTACAGAAGTAATAAAATGAGAGTTCCATTTCGCACGATTACCCGGGAGACGACAAAACATGTCAAGTGTCAATTTGTATAATTTACACGGGAATTAAAATGGCGGTTTGACAGATGTCAGTTCGCGTGGCTCTCTCAGTCTCGCTCGGTGGCGACGCTTGATGCGGGCGTCCTAACTTGTTGATTTTTTCCATTTTATTTTTTATTCATTTTCACACGACGTTGTCTGTAGTAACAGGATATTTTGTTTTGAATAGCGAGATTAGCCTTGCGAGAGACGCGTGGCGGTGACGTCGCGCGACATAACGAGACGCGTAAGCGACAGACAGCTGACACGCGCCACGCGACACACGCACTACATAATAATATGTTTACCAATAATATACACCATTCGCTAATAGGTTTCGTATTACCGAACACTTTCCTTCCAGTAATGTAATTATTATTGTTTATGAACACGAATTCATATCCATAAAAAATCGTTTAAGTCTCAAAGAAATTAAAGTAGAACAATTAATTACAAAAAGTCTTCTTGTTTTGTACAATTTCCAAATTAAAGACTATTGAACATTTGGAAGTAGGACATGCATTAATTGCAGAATTAATGAACGGGAATATGTATAAATTGAAAGTAGTAATACACATATAAACTCGGTGTCGATGACCCAAGTTGCGTGCGCACGCGCTCTGTATGAGTGGATGACATTTCATGAAAACCAGTCATGTTTCTATTCAACTCATAAATACATACATATATCTAACAACTTATTGTAAATGATTAGATATTGGATAGATATTAATTACCTAAGCAATGCCTTCGCCGTTTCTAAATAAGATCTATTAGATATTCGTTAGTTGTTCGATGCCAGCATTCATATCTTATTAATAGTTTACTTGATTGAATATGACGTTTATAAATTGTGTGGAATATTTCAATATTATCTAATTTCACACAATGCTGATTGTTTAGTCAGTTAGTCGTTTATGACAGCGCTATGCAATGCTAATGTGATTGCGAAATTGGACGCAGCCGTTGTAAACGCTGTCCTTATATTTATGGTGCATCTTTAAATAGAATTATCTGAATTATGTTATCTATATCTAGAAACATGTTACGCAATTAGCAGAAAATAAGGATGTCTTTTATAATAACTTGTGGGGTCGGGTAGACTGCCTACAGTCGTGTAGGTCGTCCGTCATCAATAAGTTGATAAAAAAATACAAAAAATCTAATTAAAATGGTTCTCCTTTTGTTAAACGACTTCAAAAAAAGGAGGAGATTCTCAATTCAATTGTATGTTTTTGTATGTTTGTTACGCGATTATTCCGCCAATTATGAATTGATTTTGACGATTCTTTTTTGTTTAGTAGGTTATAATGCTTCAGAGGTGGTCCCATATCAATTTTATAGACATTGATTCAGCACGTTTTGAAAAAATCAACAATAACAAAAAATATATACACTGTAGACGTTTTGGTTTATGATTCCCTTCAGCAAAAGTTTTGATGAGGACTTACAATTTCTGTTTTAACTGTGATCCATCCCCAAACATTATTTTAACTTTGTTTGGGTAGTTTTTGAGTTAGGCTCATTAATAAGTATTTAATCCAATCGATGTATGTTGATGATGTTATAGCACTTCCTGTCACTGTGGTTACAATTACATTGCAAGTAGAGCTATACGAATAGTTGTGGTGGGGTAGGTACCACAACTAATAAGAAAAATAAAAAAAATACAAAAATAAAAAAACCACTGACTTCCAAAGAAAAACACTAAAAAGTGAAAAATAACTTTTTATTTCGAAAGGCGGTGGCAAAAAACGAAAAAAGAGAACCAAAGACACCGACTACCGAATTAAAAGTAATTTTTCACTTTTTGTTTTTAACCGACTTCTAAAAGGAGGAGGTTATCAATTCGGATGACTTATATATTTTTAATGTTTTTTTTTTATGTTCGGGCATAACTCCTAAATAGATGGATTTGCAAAATTATTTTTTTGTTCGAAAGTGTATGCTCTCGAGGTAGTCCCATTGTCACCAAGTCCGATTCAGATGAGGGGATTCCATAGAAATCGAGGGAATTCCTCGAATTTTTTAGGCACACATATAGCGATTTGGGATGCCTGCATTTGCACTCTGAAAGCGCCATTTGGTGAAGTGGAACTGATGATGAAGACCACAGATGGCCACCGGAAAACTTTATAATAAGTATTTCACGGTTGCAATTCGATTAGGCACTTTAATATGGTCGATAAGCAATTTATGCTCGTCACAATGCATATGGTGAAGTCACCATCAGTTCCAGTTCTCCTGGTAAGAATCAGGAGAACTTCTCAACAATTAACGCCTCTGAAAAGCAACATTTTGTAAAAGGTGATAAGCATTTGACATTAGGCTATTGCAACTTAGTTATGAATAGTCTCTTTCTTAGGTGTCTTTGGATCCGTATTTTAGTTTTTTACCACTGACTTCCGAAATTAAAGTTATTTTTCACTTTGTAGTGTTCTTTTTTGGAAGTCAGTTTTTTTTTTTGGAATTTATATTTTATTTTCCACTTTTTAGTGGGTCAGTTTGTAAAGTCGGTTTTTTTATAATTAAAAAGTTTTTGATTGTTAAGTTGGATTGCTTATTCTTATGACTAAAATATAACTCATTATAGCAGGATATTGTTACAGCAAATTATATGTCTTCTAAAATGTCAGTAAACCAACAAGTTTTTTCAAGAACCGGCCATTTAGATAAGCCAAACGGAGTGTGAAGACTCAAAAGTTCAAAGTTTGTGTTATAATGATCTTATCGTCCATAATGATACCACCCATTGATTCGACTACGACATGTAGTGGAATAACCACCTTTTGATACGTGTATAACGGAACCAAACACTTCTATAAATATTACAAAATAAATTCGCTTTTCATGTCTGTCTGTCTGACCACATTGTTCTTCGAAACTGCGCAACGGATTTTGCTGCGGTTTTCATAATTATTTAGAGAATTTATTTCCGGAATTGGTATTTTTAAAATACATTCAATCTAAACTGAGATGCTTCTAACTATAAAAAAGTAAATCATACAATTCTTGTCGATATGAAGGTATTAATATTTTTATTATTGTTGTTATTATTTATTATTGGTAGGTATTACTTATTTTCTTTTCCTTATTATTGATTTTTTTCTTCTTTTAATTTGTAGTTTTAGATAATGTAGATAGATACTAGAATTTATTTCTCAATGTGTTTCAAAATTTAATTTATTTACTGTTATGTGTTGGAAGACAATTCCTAGGCCGCAAGGTTGTGTACTCGCCCAAAATACAAGCTTAACTTAGTTTGGGAGTTGGTAGATCATTTATTATGTGCTGCTGTAGAAACATCAAACATCTTAATAAATTGTCTTCTTAAATTAAGACTTTGCTGTACTTTGAGAGCGAAATAAAATTTATATAAATTGTATTTACATTATTATTTAACTTAGATATAATAAAAAAAAAAACATATTTTGTCGAGTCTTAAAATCCGCGCGAAACAAGGGCGAGTCGCTAGTGTTTAATATGAAAGAAATGTTATCGCGATGGCACGAAAACGTGATATTTGATCGGAATGTTCATTCGTACGATGTGTTCTTAAATTTAAATAGTTATTTGTGGAAGAATTTCCTACATTTAATTATAAGTTAAATATTTGTTGGTTATGGTTAGTACTCAGGCGATGTCAGAGTTAATTGCTATCACAATATCTAGGTATGCCTAACAGGTTGCGATTAAATAATGGCATCAAAAGGTGTGGCAACATTGATAGCTTTTTTATTTACTGAAATAAGGATTTCTGTAATTATATTATATAAAACAATGCTTATACAAAACAGTAGTTAGTTCACTATTTCAACCGGTGACACCTTTGTTTTTTTTTCTCTAGTTGGTAGCCATATCAATTTCACGAGACATATTTTTTCTATGGTTACGGAATACGATTACTTAACAATGTATGTTATCTAAAGCTCTACGATAGTGAAAGTGGATTAATAACCATAAGGTATAAATAAGATTTTTTTTTTTTAATATAGCATGACAAATATTCAAATTTCATATTTGAATTCGTTGTATCCCTACAAAGTGAATATACTCTTAAAATAACATAACATCACGCCTGATCCTCAAAGGGTTAGGCACACACACACTACCACATTTCGCCAGTTATGTTTAAGTTCCATGTAATAGTGTATGTATAAAACAAGTCCCAGAATTAACGCAGAAATCAGCAGTTCCCTACATTTATGTTCTCATAACTCGTCGAAATGTAGGGAACAGCTGATTTTTTGCGCGATTTCAGGTTTGGGCCCATAGTAAAAGTTGTTCATAATGATGAGCACAATGACCCCGTAAGAGGTTGTGCGTTAATTCTGGGACATGTAGGCTAAGAAATAGAATATACTCTTAAAATGTTCCTTACAAGGTTATTTTTAACCAACTTCAAAATAGTAGTAGATATTTTCGTTAATAGGGGACTGATTTAAAAAAAATATTTTTTAATTTAGTAGAGGAAGTTTGCGCGATACCCCTTAAATTTTTTACTAACTTTTCTTGGGTAGTTTTCGAGAGGAGCTCGTGGCTAAGTAATAACAGCCACACAGGTCGATTTATCAGGTTAAGCTACGCTTGCCGGGGTTGGTCCATGGATGGGTGACCATCTTTACATACCGAGACTCCTCCGTGCTTCGAAAACCACGTTAAAACGTTGGTCCCGGCTGTCATTCGTAGATCTTTGACAGTCGTTACAGTTCGTGTGAAATCCGAAAGTCTGACAACTCAAACTCAAAGCATTTATTTCAATTAAACCATTGACAGGCACTTTTTAATTTTCAAGAAGTCGGTCAGTTACAAATATTAAGCTAGGTGCCCATTCCAAATAGTAGGTTCCTATGGAGAAGAACGGGCAAGAACTCCACGGACACTCTTTTAAATTAAAATATTGATACAAAATATGGTTACATCATTCATATTGAAGTTAAATATGTGAGAACGATGCAAAACGTCAGAAGCGTCCGTGATAAAAAGATAAAAAACAAAAAAAAAAACAATTCAAAACTAAAATAATTAAAAATAAGCCGTGGCAGCTAAGAGATGACCAGTCCCAACTGACAGCGCCCGTTCACGAACATGACGCATGGATCAGCACCATTCAGCTCAACCATTTTAAAGGGAGCTAAATGATCCAACACACGCCACCATCAGCGAGACATCAACCAGTCTTAAGGTGTCGTATTAACCAGTTATTGGGTTGTGATGGTAAGATAGGCAGTCGCTCCATGTAAAATATTGGTATTCAGTTGTTTCCGGTTAGACTGGAAGCCGACCCCAACATGGTTGGGAAAAGGCTGGGCAGATTGATTGGGTAGTTTTCGAGTTAGCTTCGATAATACGTAGGTTTTTAATCCACTTTGTGCATCTTGATGATGTGATAATATTTGCTGTCACTGTTGTTAACATAGCAAGTAGTGGTATACGAATTGGTGTGGGGTAGGCACCGACTTCCGAAATTAAACTTATTTTTCACTTTGTAGTGTTTTTTTTCGGAAGTCTGTTGTTTTTTTCGGAAGTCAGTTGTTTTATTTTGTTAAAAGTTTTTAGTAAAAGTAGTCAAAAAGTGTGTTTAAAAAGTTTAAGTTAGTTATTAATTCCCATTAAATTGTCCATATAATACCTACCTAATTCGTCGTGATGGTCCAGTGGTTAAGGCCTCGCCTCTCATGCACGAGGTTGTGGGTTCAAATCCGGGCAAGTACTAATTTGACATTTTTAAATGTACCTAGGTACTAAAGATTCTTACTATTACTCCCTTCGTTACCTACTCCGTTTACAGTTGTCTGCTATACATTTGCAGTTTGCAAAGAAGAATAAGTATACCTATCCTACCTATCAACAAGAAAAATTGAGGAGGAAAAGGATTCATACTACTGTATGAATCCTCAATTTTTCTTGTTGATAAGATTTTCTTGAGACTTGCAAGGTGTGTTACTAACAGTAGCTGGAATAAGGGGTTCAAGAATAGATCGACATAAATATCTTCGTTATTATAAATCGTAGAGCAAAAGTATCATAAAAGACACAAAACGTGAAATATTTATATCGCTGCCTGGCTTTTCATCGTTAAAGCCAGGTTATTAGTTTAGTTCGACATCCGAGTGTACCTATTAGTTACAGGTGAATATTATGCACTGCCCGGGAAATACTGCAGCAAAGGCCAAATATGAAATAATACATCCAGTGAAATACTACACAATTCTAGACATCCAAAGATGGTTCAAGATAAATAACCATTTAAATGCTCACGCAACGCGTGGAACAAACATATTAATTTGAAAGAACAGTTGACAATTAATACCGAGGACTTCAAACAATAAAATTGTATTTATTTACTGAGCAATTACACTAAAGGTCACACTCACATAATAAATTACACAATAATCTGATTATCTGGCGCAGGCGCATAGTTTGTAATCATAATAACATGGTGTCCTCTGCCTGCTTACAACTTAATTATCTCTACTGTAAGATAATCACTAATGGATGGGTATAATTGATTATAAGCAACTAATGCATACTCTTAGCTGAAAAAATGTAAATTATACCAGCTATTGTGATCTTGTGTTCTAATTTGTAAAGAAATTGAAGGGACACTATCTCGTAGCATGTATTTCTTGATAAAGAAGATACCGTATCTTTGTATTTTGATGGACTTTATAAACTGTGTATCAAGGAAGTTTGTGATACATCCTATAGGATTCTTATTCAGTTAAAACTAAGTATGTAAAACTGAACAGACGCATCGTCATGAATATGATATATTATTATAATCTGCATACAATACACTACAATTGTTCGTAAACCACTTTAATTTTCTGCAAACAAAAAATAACGACAGAAGTTGGGAACGGGGACATATTCGCGCCTCGCTCCGGATGCGGTACTCCATAATTGTTGCACTCAATCAACTGAAATTAGTCTTCTTTCATGCGTACTTTGTCATAAACTTGTGGTTTCCTACCGCAAAGAAAAAACATTTAAACACATGACATTTAAGAAAAAAATTCACTGCAATAAAACTTAATTTGATATAATTCGTGAATTAGTTTATCTCTTTATTTTACAAGACATGCGAACGATTTATAGCAATTAAAATTTTACGCATTTGACTTTATCTAATGAATGAATCATATGTTCTAAAGGTAATTCAAAGCTAGAAGTCGACACAGAATATTCATTAAATCAGCTCTAGGTGAGCTACATAATGTGGGAAAACCAATATTTCCCACGAGAAATACTAAACTATTATGAATGTGTTATACTCGTATATATCCTGTGGACACATTCGACAACACTGTTCTTAAATCACGACTAGTTATAGATACTAATGCGATGATCTAACTGCTATTTACATACACAGTAATTGTGTTAAAAGTTCTCATATATGTCTGTATACACACATTCAATTGGGTATTTTGTTAAGCTTATCCGAGGGCATCGCGGCCCGACGTTTATTAATGAATTATGTAAATGCGCGAGACCGATGGTCCGCCGACGATTCTACCAACTTTATTACTCGCGAAATGCGCCATTAATATAGATCGTTACCTCGGCCTCTGCAGACCCCTTTAATTGTTAGCTTGTTTTGCCTTCCTTATTAATAAGTTACGTTACGTCATATGCTCTTTTTATGATCATATTTTAGTATCTACATAAATAGCTGATCAGAATTCTAACACATTTGCGAACATTGTACCTTCAGGTAATTGCAGCTAACTGCTTGAAGCTACTTATTACAGGACATTAACAAGTTGTACCTAATTGTGGGCTGAAAGGTCACAAGAAACATTGAAGGTTAAGTACCTTGTTTTAAGTACACTGTAAAAAAAGCTTTATTTCCATACAGCAGGGTCCATAGAAGCTAGCTGCATTTCATAACTCAATCAACATGAAAGACCACGTTGTTCAGGGCATCACAGAATAACTTGTGAATGTGGCGTTGCGTAAACTTTACTCATTCGCTAGATTTTTCTGGGACCATTTTCCAATTAATGCGAATTTGAAAATTCAAGTGTTCAGATTAGAGTTTAACCTATTATAATTAGTTAATTAGCTTAGCTTTTTCTTAAATGGAAAAGCGAACAATGGAGGTGTAGTTTGCACGCATCAATGGCAAGAAATTAGTTTTAATTTACACTTTTTTTTAATTTATTTTTTTAATAATTTGATGAATGGTGCTGATAAAAAAGGCTGTATAGTGGCTGTAGTCGAGACGTCTAGTACATTACTAACAGCTGAAGGAAACAAAAACTCTCTGGCCCCGATTACCTACCGTATAAAATTAATAAGGACGTAAAAAAAATCGATTAGTATTGGAGGTGCATGTGACGCAATTGGTGGTCGCGATCGATTGTTATCCGTGATGGATGCGTCTCATTACTCCTGCGCTCTGGGTGGCACGACCGTCGCCAGCGCCTAACGACTTGCGACTCCTCTCATTGTCAAACCTGACCACTGATCCCATCGATATGACACTACCATTCCAAACACACCTCAATACCCTTTATTTATGACCAGTGCTTAACTCGCGACTTGCGACCTACTTTAATACTGCTGCTGCAAGTTTTATTGACTACTCTCAAACCTCGTCGTTAGATAATATAACACTTACCTCAAAGTTCGGTTTCACATCGTGTTTTATGACTGCTATTAATTCATTCTTTCACTCCTGGATTTTATTGCTCGCATTCCACAAATTCCCATCAGCAATAACGAATAGAACTTTTTTTCTAATCTTCCGTAGCTCGACGACGATGTGACGGCATTATAGCTGACAGGCAAATTGTTAGTTGACGGGTATGTAATCTGACAGGCCCTTGACTACTTGTTTAGGCATCGAAATTACAAAAGTGCCGTTTATAAATTTTATAAAAAATATAATAAGAAAGACTACATCATAAATAAACGATGTTGAGATGCTATCGGTTCCTGGCCGGCAGGAAGCGCTTCGGCCCATTTAGGGGTGCATTAAAATCGAATACATCATATTTGTTTGATTTCCTAGTTCGCGTTTCACCCTGTAATTATACAAGTCACCGTCCGTGGCCGGATCTCTGGTGGTTTTTGTTAAGATGCATTAATCATCTTTTTTTATTGCGAGCATGTGTTTTGGTCTCGTAAAACACTTTCGGGGATTATAAGGTTTTTTGTATTCGTAATGTCTAATTTAGTTTTCGGTCGGTTCTTATGAGGTCATTAGTGAGGTCCGTTTCGTCATCCCCTTCGGAAATTTATAGTTGAAAGTTGAGTTTTAACGTCGTTTTAATGTGTCGCAATATTAATAAAATTTCTTCAGAAACTTTATGACTTGCATATCAATGTTACCTAAGTGATTTTAAATTTTGGCAGTTAATTATAATGAGTGTGTTTTGTCTGGTTGACAGACGCATGTTCCCGACGGTGCGCGTGTCATTCGCGGGGTGCCGCGCGGACGCGCGCTACGCCGTGCTGCTGGACGTGGTGCCGGTGGACGGCAAGCGGTACCGCTACGCGTACCACCGCTCCTCCTGGCTGGTGGCCGGCAAGGCGGACCCCCCCGCGCCCGCGCGCCTCTATCCGCACCCAGACTCTCCCTTCTCCGGAGACCAGCTGCGCAAGCAGGTCGTCTCCTTCGAGAAAGTCAAGCTCACCAACAATGAGATGGACAAGAATGGACAGGTGAGCACCTAACATACAGATGTCACGAAATAATTATTATGTCAAAACCTTTTCGTTAATCATACCAATAGACAAATAGACACGCAGCTCTATTAGAAATTAGTGATTGATGATGTGTGTGACGTGCGGTACTCGCTTCTGGTTATAGGTAATCATAATTTGATTCAATAGGTTGTTAGAGTTGTAATTTATAAACAACAAAGTGAAACGTATCGGTTTTGAGGGAGAGTGGTGTGGAGGTTGTTGCAGCGCTAAGAACAAGGTGATAAAGCGGCCGAGCCTGAATGAGCTATAAAGTGTTGACGTGAAACGGTTGATTTACGTGCGCCCCGGGTGTCGCCGGCGGCTAACGAGCGCCTGCGACTCGACCAGTGAGTGTACCATCTAAATGTTTCACAAGTGCTATAGGTACATTCATGTAATTCTAATTACACAAATCGTGTCTTCGACACTACAATTTTAACTGTATGCTTTGAGTCGACTCCGTTCTGCTCCAGAAAGTAGGTAATGGCTGTTAGTGTTATTACTTGACGGCGGCTACGGGTTAGCCGAGTGCGTGCGCCACTGCAAATCGAGGTTTATAAATTATCCGTCAACATTTAATTATACAGTGGCCACCTTTGCAATTCAATGTAAAGATGGCTTTTACGATTATGTTCGCTCGAATTGTATGAGTGCTTAAATAATTCGGCAGGATTTAAATAAATGCTGAAACACAATGATTGATGTCACTGATTCATTCATCAAAAGAAAACAGGAATGAACAGAACATTCAATAACCTGTAAACGCTTCCTGGATTTCACACATCCTTTGAGATGACGTCGTGACACGTGGACCACTTCCTCGTGCGTGTGGCAATTTTGTGCAATTACTGGCAAAATGGTTGTGTCGGTAGGCGACACCCCGGGCGTCGGGGGATGTCGGGGAGAGTGTAATGAGTGCGTCGCTGGCAACAAATTAGTCGCACATGTCGCAGCGCGTCAGCCGGCACCTCACGGCTACTTACCTCCGCCGCGCAGGTGCGCACCCGCGCAGGCAAATGTCACGACTACACACCGCCAGCCCAGCCAGAGCTGCACACAGACCTGCTGTACTACGCTCCACAGATCTCGTCCACTGGCTGTAATATTTACTTAACATAGGTTAGTCAAGAATATGACAGTTCTGAAGAGTGTGATAGCACTGCGATAGTATCGCAATTGTAAATTGATTTTCAACTGATGAGAGTGAACTTTTGAAATTAGTTGTTTGTTATTGTCATACCTAGTTTTATCGTTTTATGTAGATCGTGTTATGAATAACTTAAGTATAACTTAGACTTGTTAGGTATTTATGTCTTGTAATTGTATAAACAAGCATGCAGGTGTCCAGTAAATTTATATCTAAGTTTATTGCCAGACTACAAATTTTAATTAAATAATTGTTTAATCAGCCTAACTAGAGAAAGGGTCTTCTTCGTTTTGTTTACTGACGGCTTATGGCATGTAAGGACTTTTCACAATGGCAATTTGCGAGCGTGTTTTCAGCGAGGCGATTGTTTAACGCACAGCGCACTGAAAAAAATACAGACTAACTAAGATACATTTTCTCTTAGTTGGCATTAAAATGTTTGTATTTGTATTGACAATGTGACATGTATAGAATAATCACCGGTCTTTGATACATCATACATGCTTTGTTTGATTTTACTTCTTCACTTTTGTATCTCAAATAATAATTTAAGTTCATGGTAACAAGGAACTTGTTAGCATTCTATCGTTCTGAAACTGGTCAACATTTGAGCTAAATTAAATAACTACCCGTAATTAAACTAATTCATTACTTAGTAGACGGAACTATGATAATTTAACAAAGTTCTCGTAGCTTCAGAAGTCAAGATCTTGTTAGGCTCGTATGGAGTCAAGATGCGTGATCACATTAAACAAGATTTTTGTTAAAAGAAACGCTTTTTTTTCAGTGCGTGTGCGTAGCGAGCACGCCACGTGTGCGCAACGTGATCGCTGTGTTTGCGTAATGAGAGCGGTTGACGTGACTGTATAATATTAAGGGAGTTTTTTTTTTTTTGGATGGCATCTCGTAGTTGGCCTTGTGAGACCGTGACTACTTAACCGAGCTTTCCTGTGAATGAGCTTAAAGTCTCCAGCCAATAGAAAGGGAGACAAACGAATAGAAAGGGAGAAAAACGAGTGTACAATATTGAGAAAATGCGGAGATCACATCGCGTAGTTGCGGCTAACTCGTTTCGCAACCGTCAAGGCTCGTGCAGTCTGCATGAGCCTTCACTGGTAACACGTTGACAAATCGTCAGGGTGATAACGCACTTAGATGCACGTTATCGGCATTTTGAAGACCCATTTAAAAAAACCGGTCAAGAGCGAGTCGGACTCGCGCACTGAGGGTTCCGTACGTATTTAAGGTGTTGATCATTTCTGAAAAACTGTGCTATTTAGAGACATCGTTTTATTTATCCTGTAATTTTTACATAAACTTCTATCACATAGAATAATTTCAGATTTTTATCTTTGCAAACTTCGGAGATAAGGGGGACGATATTATTTTTTACATTTTTCATCAAAAGTCGGAAACTATGCTGCCTAAAAAAAAAACCAAATATGCAAACAGCGTTCTTTCATATGATACCCCACATGCCCTAGTAGCCCTACTTCAAATGTTTAAGACCCCCTTTCAGTCCCTTTTGCAAAAAAGAAATATATTTTATTATTTCTTTCTTGTTTGCAAAATAGTTGGGCAAACGCCATCTAAAACTATTCTAAATTTCAAGTTGATAGCATTAGTAGCTCTTGAGATATCCAGGTGTGACAGACAGACAGACTTAGTCTCACCATAAGGGTTCCTTTTTACCATTTTGGTACAGAACCCTAAAAACGTAACTTTACAGTTGTAATTAATACAATTTGTAGGTGTTTCATATTACAAAGTCACTGTTCGTGTCTGGCTGTACGACCGCTTAATTCTTTTATTTATTTATTTAATGTACAATGTACACAACATAGTTACACCTTAGAGCAGTTACACGCTAGGCTTAAACTAGTGAGTACATGACCCTGTTAGGGCGCAGCTAGATAACTTAAAACTAGTACTGAGTATCATGTAGGTTAGGAACTTTTACATTTTAAAATATAGTTATATCTAGTTTTATAGACTTATACTAATTATATACTTATATCTAGTTTTATAAGTAAAATATTATACGAGTATATTATAATTAACACAGATACATATTTGAATTCTATTTTAACATTTTATCTTCCATATATTCTTGGATACTGTAGTAAAATTTTTTTAAGAGCAATGCCTTTATCCTAGCTTTAAATACACATTTTGTTTTTGTGGACCGTATATTTTCAGGTAATTTATTGTAGATTTGTATGCTTCGGTATTCTGGGCTATTTTTGTACATTTGTAATCTAGGTGCTGGTAGGATTAACTTGTTTTTGCGGCGCTCGTTCTTGTCAAAATTAAACAGTTTTAGATTCTTTTTAACAAAAGTGGCTATTTCTAATATATAAATGGAGGGCAGAGTTAACATTTTTTCTTTTATGAAGCCCAGTTTGCAGCATTCTTCTTACATAATGGATTTTAATACGATTTTCATCACCATTTAGAGAATATATTCCGGATGGTGTATATGTATAATAAATTAATTCTTAACTTAGATATATAGAACATAAATCTAGATCGTTTGACATGTCCTCATATCAATAGGTAGTACTTACAATGCACCCGTGCCAAGCGTGCCATCATTCATCATTTCCGAAAAAGATTGATTCCAATCGAATACTAATAAATCGATACACATAAAATCGAAGTCTAAAAATCTATTTTCCAATAATCAATTTTTTTTTTCGATTGATTTTTCAAGTTTGTATTTTCATTTTTTGTTAAAAAATATGTTTGTAGTATTTTTTTTTTTATTTCGGTGACCTATTTATTGAAGTGAAGAGCGACGAAGGAAACTGAGTACACAGAAATCTAGCGAGCTTTTAAGTAATGAAGTGAACATTTTTCATTTCTTTACATGTGTTTGGGTAGTACATTCAACTAATTGTAAATAATTTGCAGTTCAGGTTCTTATCAAAACAGAAAAAAACAAAAATCGATTTTCTAGGGTGATATATCAATTCCCTGGATCGATTCAGTACCGATATCGATAACAGACCAGATATCGATTTAAAAGATCGATATTTTTGGTCCAAGAAATTGATTCTTCGGTTAATCGATCTCAGATCGCCATCCCCATGCCAAGCAGGGGCGGGTTACTAGTAAATAATAGGAAACTTAAGACGCAGATATATGCCAGTGACCTTGAGTGGTTAGCTTGCGTGTTCTGTACTGAGCTCACGCAATGCGTCGTACGTTCAGCCAGTAACAGGACTCGCCCATCAAGGAGCTCTATCCCTAATTTGACGCATTATTAATTTATTATACACAAAACTAAAGATATTTTAATAAAACGCGTATACTAAATGATCAATAACTAAATTATCTTTAAATTGGTGAAGGTTTCAGAAAAATTAAAATTAAATTAAAATTAAATATTTGTTTATTTATGGCAACTAGGCCCAATTGTTAGTAACATGTTCTTAAAAACTATTATTAGTAAACAAACACAGAAACAAAAAGAAAAATAAAATAGATAATTAATTTAGCTGTGGGGTCTTCTGACCAGCACCTCCACAGAGTGCGACAACCAAAGTGCGTCGTACTTTTCCATCAACATACTTAGGATGATGTTAGAACTATACCGCGCTCTTGACAAGATGGAATTTGTTTTTTTGCGCATTATGGCGTAAAAATCATCGGTATGCGCAAAAGCGAACATACCGGACGGCAGTATGCAGCGACTACAATAGCGCGGCAGTCCCAACAGCATCCTGAAGCAGTTATTATATTGAATACGCAGGGCGTCTAGCGATCTCTTAGTATGCCTTACCCACAGGCCGCTCGTGTAGAACGATTGGCAATACGCTTTAAAAAGCGTAATCTTTACCCCGATACTACAACGAGCGAACCTGTGTATCAGCATGTTGGCCGATCTATATCTTCATCGTCTTTGAGGTCTCCAGATAGAAAGTGTCCCAGGTATTTAAAAATGCGCTTGGTAGATTTTAAGCCATTCTCAGTTTTTTATCCGCGTTAGACATAACTTTACAAATTAATTTCACTATGTAATATAAACATAATCTAAAATATTCACATATAAAATTATTGAAAAAATGCTCTAATTTATCATATATTTTTTTCAAATGATTAACACTACTCGTTTAGACGTGATCTTCAGTATAAAATCATGAAAAGTCGGTTATCATCCCCTTAATATAATAATATGTAGCAAAGCCATCTTTAAAGACGGACTATTAAATAACGCAGTGTTGCGGGAAATCATTGTGCACTGGTGGCCCAGTGGTAACGGACCCAACTTACGAATTGTAGGTCGTGGGTTGGAACCCAAGCAGGCGCTTTACTTTTTGTAAATTTTTTCATCACCACTGCTTTCAAAACGGTAAAGGAAAACATAGTGAGGCAACCGGCATGTCCTAAAACAAAAAACAAAAAAGCGGTCAAGTACGAGTCGGACTCGCCCATGAAGGGTTCCATAGCAGCAAGTGCGGTTTACGATTTATGACGTATTAAAAAAAAACTACTTACTAGATCTCGTTTTTTACCACTTTGGAAGTGTCTCTCGCGCAAACTATTCAGTTTAAAAAAAAAATATATCAGAAACCTCAATATCATTTTTAAAGACCTATCCATAGATAGGTACGTATGGGTTTGATGAAAAAAATGTTTGAGTTTCAGTTCTCAGTATGAGGAACCTCAAAATTTATTGTTTTTTTTCTATTTTTGTGTGAAAATCTTAATGCGGTTCACAGAATATATCTACTTACCAAGTTTCAACAGTTATAGTTCTTATAGTTTCGGAAAAAAGTGGCTGTGACATACGAACGGACAGACAGACAGACATGACGAATCCATAAGGGTCCCGTTTTTGCCATTTGGCTACGGAACCCTAAAAATCGAAGACATGTGACATGATCTACCAACCCACACACTACACACTGTAGATTACAGCCCACTCCCTCTCAAAGAGGCCTGTGTCCTAGCAATGGGAACATACTTTATAGCCTGATTACGCTATGCTATTATACCATGAACTGAACAGTTTTTCCATTGCAGATAATCTGAGCTGAAACATCGTTCAGAAATAGTTAATTTTTTTCTATCTTAAACAATAGTAGATATGTAATTGAACAATGCTAGGTTACGTTACGCACTGAAGTTTAGTTGGCGGAGGGCGCCGGAACGGAACCGAGAGGCGTGGCGATATGATTGATGGCCCGGCTCTCACCAAAACACACCTAATTGGCTTTCCCATAGCAGACCGATCGCTATCAGGCTCGTATCGTGGACTTATTTAATTAAATAACTTATTTTAATATACATAATGTGCTCAAGCAGACGAACTTGCGAGTTCAAGGTTGCTTATGTATAAATACGGGGTTTTAAGTGAGCTGGATGCATACCTAATTTCATCATATGCGTGCATTTAAGTACTATTATTTGATATAATAGCCAGTGAATAACTTGCAATTTTCAATTTAATCTGCAAGGACGTTAAAAATAAATTTATATGAATAATCTTCGCATGAATAACAAAAAACTGTCAGTCGTAGGACTGCACGTCAGAAGTGAAAACTAAGTAACTTGTGAATTGTATCGAAGCGTTCGGTGACGATGACGCGAGTTCCATGATTTTTGTTCACCCAAAAAGTGCTCAACGCGCCTAAAGAAGTTTTCATTTCAAAAAAACATGCGGGGCAGTCTTTGGGGACTGCCGATAGAAGTGAAAACTAAGTAACTTGTGAATTGTATCAAAGCGTTCGGTGACGATGACGCGAGTTCCATGATTTTTGTTGACCCAAAAAGTGCTCAACGCGCCTAAAGAAGTTTTCATTTAAAAAAAACATGCGGGGCAGTCTTTGGGGACTGCCGATAGAAGTGAAAACTAAGTAACTTGTGAATTGTATCGAAGCGTTCGGTGACGATGACGCGAGTTCCATGATTTTTGTTGACCCAAAAAGTGCTCAACGCGCCTAAAGAAGTTTTCACTTCAAAAAAACTTGCGGAGCAGTCTTTGGGGACTGCCGATAGATGTGAAAACTAAGTAACTTGTGAATTGTATCGAAAGCCTTCGGTGACGATGACGCGAGTTGCATGATTTTTGTTCACCCAAAAAGTGCTGAACGCGCCTAAAGAAGCTTCCCTGATACTAAAAATTTACGTTCCGAATAACTTCATCAACTTTATAAAATGTAACAATCATTTACCGAAGCGGAAGATTTGACTAATTAAGTAATGTTTTAATATTTAAAATGAATAATTACGTTACTTGCAATATAATATGACTAACTCACTATAAATATTAATAGACTCGAGCTACTGGCATTACACGAAACTCAAGTTTTCCCTCAATAAATCTAACCTCATATTATTCCGGTCCAAGAAACAGCTAAATACACGAAAATGTTTATAAATAAAACTTCTAATTAGCAATATATTATCAGAAACGGAACTGGAATTGCTGAGTCGTTAACATCGGTAACAATGTATAGGCCACGCAATTCGACACGGCGGCGGTTCGTGTCCACCCGCCTAATTGTGGAACAAAAACTCCGTGGAACCGACGAATTAATCATCAGCGCGCCACTTAACTGCCTGTACTCGAAATAATAAAATAAATGCTGCATTTACGACACTTGTAACTGTAACCCTGAAATGCTGAGTTGTGTCCAGTTGCGTGCTACGCAGGGTTACTTGTTGTTTTTGTTTTCTCTAAGGACTCACCGCAATGAAAAATGTGCGTTCTTTTACACCCTTTTGTAGACTAAGGTAATGCTACGTTTACTGTACGTTATTTTTAAATAAGGGAACAATACTATCTGATCTTTTTAACAAAGGTTTTCTAATTATAATTCAACTAACAGCTGAATTCCAAACAACCTTAAAACACAACTTTCAAGTTAATTTCGACATCCGTTCATAAAGTAAGAGAGACCTTTGTGAATGTTTGTAGGGTTTATTTAAAAGCTTGGTATAATCGTGTGTCGGAATGAGGTCAGATTATTAGAATTCATGAGAATGGTCACACGAAAGCGTGGCGACTATGGCGAGTAGCGATGACGGATCGCGATTGTAGTACGAGCGTCGAGCGCCCGGCCGCGGCCGGCCCGGCCCCGCATCGATATGCCCCCGGTCACAAAGACCTCCCAGCGACACTGGCGTGTTAAATCCGTAAATCTTGATGTAATATATTTTACTTTCTCATAGTTGCGTGTATTTATCTTACTATAAAAAGCAGCTTTATTTTATTTTCTATTTTCTAAGATTATATATAAAAACTCGTATCTGTGTGTTATTATTTTTAGATTTAAAACTGAATGTAGGTAAGTAGCAGAGTGGTGTAAATCTTAGTATACAAATCAATTCATTTTTAGAGTTTCTTTGCATTTGCCGTCAGTTTGCGCCGCATCGCTTACATTCCGGTTAGACCCCGCCTATGCGCTGCGTAGACCCTGCGTAGACCCCTCATAAGTACCGCGAAGACGCTCCATTTTTATTAAAAATTAGTAACAATTAATAAAACATTTAATTTGGCAATTAAAATAATCTACATGTGTAATCAATATTTTGAAACCAATATTTTATCAGGTAGCACTTCTATGTTTAACAGATATAAACTTGTGACTATAAACAAAAGGAACATGCAAATATTTTTATTCGTAGGCAATAAAAAATAATTTATAACTTGATAGAATGATTTACTATTACATAATGTTAATAATAGCCCGAGGTGTTGGGTATTATTATTAATAATAATAATAATTAAAAGTGTGTAGTTACACTTGTTACCCTTTGAGTTAAACAAAAGTGCATCAATGAGAGTTTGTAGTATCGCTTGGGGCTATAAAATATAGCAACTGTCGACTCAGAAGATTTATTACTAAGTTATATACCTACTAAGAACCTGTTTAATTACCTTATCTAGTTCGTTATTCAAAGCAGTTTATATTCGCAGGAAAGTAAACAGCTGATACGGTCTACCTACCTACTTAGATTTTTTTTTTAAACTTCCCAAAATCAAAAAGAAAATTAATAATGTTTTAAAAACATGTTTTGTGTACAATAATGATTAGAACTCAAGGTTAATAGTAGGAAACGAAGGTAAAATTAATGAATTTATGTAAATTTCCAGTTCAGTTCGTGGTCTACACTGAACACGAGTTGTGATGATTAATGAACTGCTTTTTGAACGTTTACCCAAATAATGAGATTACAACTTTATGCTTTACAAATTTTAGTAATATACACATGGCAGTTATTAATTAGCTCGTGGCAAAGTAATAATAGCCGTACGGGTCGATCCATCAGGTTAAGCTACGCTTACCGGGGTTGGTCCGTGAATGGGTGACCATATTTAGATGCCGAGACTCCTCCGTGCCAAGGAAAGCACGTTAAGTCGTTGGTCTCGGCTGTCATTCGTGGATCTTTGATAGTCGTTTGGGGTCGTCAGAAGCCCAAAAGTCGACAAAAGTCTTACCAAGGGGTATCGTATTACCCAGTTACTGGGTTGTGGAGATCAGATAGGTAGTTGCTCCATGTAAAAAACTGGTATTCAGCTACATCCGGTTAGACTGGAAGCTGACCCCAACATAGGAAAAGGCTGAGCAGATTGATTGATTGAGTTTTTTTTTTTTAAAAACGTTGCCCCGCAATAGGAATTTCTCCTGTATTGTGGGTGCGTTTACAAACAGCCAGACCCGAAACAACGAGGTACTTGTAGGTCATATAAATATTTGTTCCGTGCGGGAATCGAACCCGCGACACGCAGCGCAGCAGTCAATCGCTTAACTAACTGCGCCAACCGTGCCGTCTACTATTGCGTGCGAATTAGGAATACTCTGAAATCGTTTACCGAAAAATTACAGTAGAAGATTCTGTTTATTTTGCTACTGATTTATGTAACCATAATTTCCTGATTGGCAAGAAAAATGGCCCTAGCCCGTAAATTTAGAATCTAGATTATAATAATTTATTTAACTGATAAAAATCTTTATAGCATAGATAACAAATTAACAATGTCTTCGCCATAAATTAGAAGCCTTTAATTTCATGTAAAATTCGCGATAAAGTTTACGAAGTAAACAACTTTGTTTACGTTATAAAACTACAAACATTTTACAAAATTACTGTTGATTGCATAAACAGATCTTTGATAGTGATAACATTTCCGTAATTTATTTATGTGGTAATGAAACATTAAATGTCAAAGTGGCGAGGGTATTTTATGACAAACTAATGTTGTATGATATCAGTTGTCATTGTGATCGCCCGCCGTGCCTGACAGCCGCAGGCAATGCTGCTGCTTTGAGCACCCAAGAGTTTACGGGACTCAGTGCACACTTGCACGAATCCACAGTCCCCAGTTGCACAGTTTACATTTGCACAGTCCCCAGTCCGCCTAGCCCCAAGCACACACAATTCATATAATCAATACAATTTATTCCATTTAGTCGGAATTATGTCGTTAGGCCTTATTTATTTTATGCAACATTCGACTCAAGTAGGTCAAGCTATTATAATGCACTTAAGATGTGTGCATAGCGGCGTTTATCTCCTTGACGGTGCCCACCCACGAGCGATTTTTTCGGCGATTTTCTCGGCGAATATTGTCGGAACAAAAATACATTCACACAAAAATCGCCGAAAAAATCGCTCGTGGGCGAGCACCCTTATTACACGCTTTTTCACGTAAAACAAGGTACCTAATTACGTAGGTATGTGAAGTGCATTGACGGCAGTGCTTTGTTTCACTTTTCAGCTAGAGAGGACAGTGAGACGATAATGGCGTTCATTTAGCCAAAAAGCCGATGTCATTAACAGGGTTGTCGGCTGTCGCTGTACATTGCACTGCCAGGGCTGTCGTACACGTACGGCGCGCACGTATCGCACCGATATCCGCGAAATACTTTAATTAATAATCCCCATTTAATTTATAGCGGCGTCCGAGCCGTTGTATGAATATATAAGCCAATAAAATTTAATAAAACGCTCACCACGCCGGCCGACCGCTCGTCTTAATGAACAACGACAAACATCAATTCACGACGATCATTTGCGTTTTTTAATTACTGTTGATATTTTCACGTCGTTAACGTATTTTGAAACGAGGCGATTATAAAACAAACAAGCTAGACAGGTGAGTCGAGGAGGTAGTGAATATGAGTTTAGGTGTAATATAAATTAATAAGTTATTCGGCGTCGGCGGGACTCCTGCGGCGAGGCGCGCGCTCTTGCGGTGTGGACCTTACACCGGTAATTATTATACACCTTGGGCCCACTAACCGTCTCCGCACCCGCACTCACTCGTTAAACAGTGCGACTAATTTTACTATAACTATTATTAATATTTTAATCTTTTCTCATCTACATATGAGTGGTATTTCGTAATGTTTCTAATTAAACACATCATAATTATGCATAAGCTGTAAACTGAGTACAGCTATGCAACGTATACGCACTTAGCTGTATAACTACTTACATATAACTGGTATAAAAAGCTAGAAATAACAGCGCCCTTCTAATGTAATAAATATATCAACACGCTTATCATCTCATGACATCTAACGGCATGGACGAGCAATACAATCGTTCTCATAAAACTTTCATAACGTAAGTGACACTGACATAACTATTTTATAGATAAAACTTATAAATCAACTGCATTAAAATTTATAAAACACTACTTATTTGTCAAACTATGTAGGTATGAAGAAAGTACAGTTATTGTAAGACTAGCTGCGCCCCGCGGTTTCACCCGCGTAAGTCTCGATTCCGTGGGAATACAGGGATAAAAAGTTTTTGTAAAAAAAAATATTCGACTTCCAAAAAAACACTACAAAGTGAATAATAACTTTAATTTCGGAAGTCGGTGTCTTTGGATCTGTATTTTAGTTTTTTGCCACCTACTTCCGAAATTAAACTTATTTTTCACTTTGCAGTGTTTTTTTGGAAGTCAGTTTTTTTTTTTAAGTTTTTTATTTTTCACTTTTTAGTGGGTCAGTTTTTAATTTATCTAAGTTACTAGAATAGCCTAAAGTCAACTGCTCATAACCTTTTACAAAATAATGCTTTTCCCGATGCTGGGTCGTTAATTGTTGAGGAGTTATCCTGGTAAGAACCAGGAGAACAGCCACTCACCATAATATGCATTGTGACGAGCATAAATTGCTTAGCAACCATATTAAATTACCTAATCGAATCGCAACCCGTTAAATACTTATTATTATGTGATTCCGGTGGCCATCCGTGGTCTCCATCATCAGTTCCACATCACCAAATGGTGATTTCCGGGAGCAAATGCACAAGTTACTATAAAAAATACCCAAATCGCTATAGGTTTGTGTATAAAATTCGAGGGTTCCCCTCGATTTCCATGAGATCCCCTCGATTTCCATGAGATCCCCTCGATTTCCATGAGATCCCCTCATCAGATTCTGATTTGGGGGCAATGGGACCACCTCGGGAGCATACCCTTTCACGCAAAAAAATTATTTTCAAAATCAGTCCATAATTGACGGAGATATCGGAAAACATACAGCCAACCATATAACCTCCTCTTTTTTAAAACTCGATTAAAAGTAGCCTATATGTTAATCCAGGATATCAGCTACCTCGATACAAAATTTTATCAAAATTGGTCCAGCTGTTTTTACGTGAAAGAATAACAAACATTCATCCATACTTACAAACTTTCGCGTTTATAATATTAAGTAGGATTTAGATGATAGTGTTGTACTTAAACAATTTCAATTTCAGTTAGTCAAGAAAAGTCAAGCCTTAACTAGAACATAGGTACCTACGAAGTAGTCTAATTACATACCCATACCGTATTTACAAAATTAAAATAATAGGAATTAATAATCAAATTGCAATCGTTCTCTATGCATTCCCGCCTGCCAAGCGTGGCGATTATGGCAACCTCCTTTTGGGGGAGGCCTATGTCCAGCAGTGGACGTATTTCGGCTGAAATGATGATGATGATGAATCAAATTACTCAAGATAAAATAAATTTATTGAAACAAAACAGAAAGTTCAAACAAACTACACTCATAATCATATTCTAGCAATCACAGACCAGTAATCAAGAATGTCAATAAACAGACTGATGTGTAAAAGCCATGTAAAGTGGAAATGACTCTAGAAAATTGACATAAGATAATTTGATAGAATCTCTTTTAACAAGACGAAACTACATGGTAGTAGCTTTTGATATCTCTTCATAATTATCCTCGGCTTAAGAAAATACGGCGAAGTATTGCGTCCAATTACCGGCGAAGTGGGAGCTTTCATTGTTTCTGCTCACATGCAATTAGCGAGAGGAATCGGCCGAGCTTGGGGCTTGATTGCTCCCGTTTAGTATGGGAAGCGAAAAAAAAGGGTTTTCGCCGCAACTTAATCGGTTAATCGACGTTTAATTTGCAGTAGAGAGAAATGAAAAAATATATGCAGTAGTAGCCCGCGAAATACAAATTTTCTTACGGTTGTCTCGCGACTATAACAGATATGTACATGTATCATTCATCATGTGGGTATGTGTGTTTTGATTCATAAGATTAGATAATTGTTAGTAACTATATAGGTGCAGTTAGTGAAATTTAAGTGTCCGCACTATTAAACATAATCAGCCTATAATGTTCCCACTGCTAGGACACAGGCCTCCTCTCTTCGAGAGGGACTGGGCTGTAATCTACCACGCGGGCCCAGTGCGGGTTGGTAGATGTCACATGTCTTTGAATTGTTGGTTCTAGGACATGCCGGTTTCCTCACGATGTTTTCCTTCACCGTTTTGAGAGCAGTGGTGATGAAATTATTCACACAAAGTAAAGCGCCTGCCTGGGTTCGAACCCACGACCTATGACTCGTAAGTCGGGGCCGTTACCACTGGACCACCACTGCTGTCCGCACTATTAAACAAAAATTGTAAATTTGTGTTCTCTTCCCACAGACAAACCGTGACAACGGTTTTGCGAGGCAAAGTGCTTATTTAAAAGTTTTGTTTGTAAACGTATTTAATAAATAAATAAATAATAATAATAATCAACAAATCAATCAACTCAGCCTATAGCAGTCCACTGCTGGATATGTATTTCCAGAATTATAATATAAAAATAATAATACATGTTATGGCCGCGAAGCATATTTTAATCAAAATACAACCTGTCACTGACCTATAAATTGCAAAAAAGGAGGATCCACCTTAAGTAACGTCCAGCTTATGGTCTATAGGTTATGAGAAAGGACACTTTGTAAGTAAAAGCTCCAGTATAGTATTAAAAGTTGTGGGAATCTTAAGTTTGATGTCATGGTGGATTTCTCTTTCCCGTTAAGTATACCTACTGTTAATTTTAAACTTGACCATCATTATAGCTTGGTTATCGGTTGTCAAATATACTTTGTGGCGATGTTAGCACAGAGTATCGTGAATTACTTTTATGTCATAATAACGGCAATTGGAATAAACAGTGGGTGTAGCCGAGACGCCGGAAGTGGTCGCCATTGCCGCTGCGTTTCAAACTACCCACCACATATTTGCACTCAGTTATTTCTACCGAACGACCGAATTATAAGCTATAAAACCGTTACTTCAATACAATCGGTTGTTTGCACTTGGACTTTGACATAAACGAAATTCAACTCAAGTTATTGTGACATAAAATTAAGTAATAAAATAATGTGAGTATACTTAAAGATTTACAACGAATATACTTTACATTTTATGTTATAATTAATAAATAATTTTCTGTTTTACAGTGACACTTTTATGTTGGCATTCGTTTCGTAATTTTTAAGCCTATTATTTGAATAGTAGGATGGTACTGTTATGTTAAGAGACCGGCGATGGATGCGTAGTTCATACAAATGTAATACCAAAATAATTTGTAAATGAAACATATTCTTAAGGTAGTGTGTCTTTATTCCGATTGAAATACAGAATATTTAGGTTCCCAAATATATATTATGAATGGAAACTGATTCAAACAAGAGTTATGAGAAAAAAGTTTTCTATAGAAATTTTAAATTTCTCATATCTCGTCTTTAAATCATTGTCATTTCAAAATATATATTTGGGAACATAGACATTCTGTAATACAATCGAAATAAATACACACTAACTTAAGAATATGTTTGATTTACAAATTATTTTGGTATTACGTTTGAATGAACTACGCATGCTACGCCGGCCCTTTAAGACATAAAACGCTTTAAATCTTTACGTTAGAATCACTTACAGCTGTTGAGCACACAGAAGAATTTTCAGAATTTATATAACAATAAAAGTTAATGGTGCCCCAATGGTAACGATCCGCCTTATGAGTTGTAGGTGGGTCGGAACCCAGTCAGGTGCTTTACTTTGTGTAAATAATTTTATCACCACTGCTCTCAAAACGGTGAAGGAAAACATCGACGGGAAACCAGCATGTCCTAGAACCAAAAATTCGAAGACATGTGACATCTACCAACCTACACTGGGCCCACGTGGTAGATCACAGGCAACTCCCTCTCGAAGAGAAGAGGCCTGAGTCCCAGCAGTGGGCATATTAAAGGCTGATTATGCAAAAGTTAATACTTACTTTCCTACGTAATAGTTTTGGAAAATTCGTTCAATGAACGGAAATATGAATGAAATTATGGATATAAAGATAGATAATAAATCCTTCAAATCATTTGTTATAGTCGAATTAGATACGTTTCCTAACATTATCTTGCCATTCATATTTCTCTATAAATTCATAAAGATTTAAAGGCAAACTAAATTAAATAGCTGTGACATGACGTATAACCACTTACCTTTAATGTCACAGTGATTTAAAAGGTTACAGTAATGCCTTGTTTAGCCTCTGAAACTAATTTCAGCATTTCAATAGTGTTTGTGCTTTTTTCTGTTCGCGTTTTTTGCAATATTTTATTTGATTTTAATCCATGTCCTTATCAATTTTGTTGCCGAATGTATCAAACTTAATTGCAGTTGCTCTTAACAATAACATTGAATTTCATAAAATATTAAATTACAATCTTCTATATAAATAAAAATCAATTTTTGTTTGTCCTCTATGGACTCCGAAAGGGCTGGACCGCTTTTGATGAAACTTGGTGAGATTTTCTGCATACTTTCGCGAAGGTTTAGAGGTAGGGTAGGATAGGGTAGGGGTAGGACACCACGCGAACGAAGTCACGCCGTGCAGCTAGTATTCTAAAAACCAACTTCTTTTTATCTATGCTTTTACAAAAACAGGAACCGCATGTAAAAAAACATAGTTTTATAGTGACGTGCTCATTTATACCTATAAGGTCTAATTTTGATTTATTTCATGTTTGCATGTCTGCGTGTGTGTGCGCATTTACGAGCCAGTTTGTTGTCACCTTCCTTGTCTCCTGCGTCCACTAAACACCAAACTTTATGCTCGCAGGTAAAACGGTTTGTCTTGTAATTTAGCAACTTAAGCCTATTATATAAATCACTCCGTTCCTTGTAATTATTACCAATAAAATATGACTCTAAGCAACACGTATTTACATCGCAAAACTTATGTTTTTATGCTTACGATGAAATATTGCTTATTACGCTCGTCGAGAGGAACTTAAATTTTCTAAAATTGAAAATTGTTGGCGATTGTGCATTGTTTTCTAACTTAACTACTCCTTAGGGCCTAGACAAAGTAACATTCGATTAGCGATAACGCTAGTAGAAAAGCCACAAAATGTATGGGGTTGACATAAGCTATCGAAATGTCACGTGATCATAGGTCAACGAATAGAAATTAGCTAGGCAATGTTATCATCATTCGATTCCATGAAACGAATCGACAGCGTCGAACGATAACTTCCATAGAGATGCGTAGCCAAGTGGCACTTTTTGACAAGCGTTATTGCTAGTTTTAGATTCCTATGAAGGAATTCAAATCGAAAACTAGCGGTAACGCTTGTCAAAAAGTGAAATAACGACAGCGATTGTAGAAATAGAATCGCACCAAAGCGAATGCCATTTGTCTAGGCCCTAGGCCCTCTGATCTATTAAGAAGGTATTTTATGACCTTTTCAGAGGAATTTGTTGAAATTATCTTTGGTGGGTATGATTTCATGCCAGCCTTGTGATGGAATGTTGTCCGAAGCGAGGGACAGGTTGTCCCACGTATTGTATGCAAATACAGTCGGCGCCACCGTGTGGAGCTGGGCTCATTTGGCAGAGTTATGGGCGTCACATGGCGCGGTGACACGGCGTCACTGATACGCTCGTCGTATTAATCACGCGCTGTAACGATAGCTCTAAGAAGCCTCTGCCCATAACGCGAGGCTGCGAGAGCAGCGCCTCGCGGGGGGCGCGCAC
Source organism: Tiliacea aurago (assembly GCA_948098905.1). Classification (NCBI taxonomy): domain Eukaryota; kingdom Metazoa; phylum Arthropoda; class Insecta; order Lepidoptera; family Noctuidae; genus Tiliacea; species Tiliacea aurago. The sequence goes on along the minus strand of OX402581.1, from coordinate 19,016,655 downwards.
AGCGACATAACATTTCTCACTTCAATTTGTAGTCTTGTTTGTTTTTCTGTTTCCATCGTCTCACTTCATTTCAATCGGAGGTCGTTTTTTAATATAACTTTTATATTTTTTTCATTCCGAGGTGACGTTTATCGTGACTCCCCGGGTGACGGCGACGCGTCGCGCCTCTCTAGTTAAATGTCGATTTACCAGTTTTTCATTGGACTCCCGATGTCAGTCTCTTTACGAGCGAGTATTTTATTTGGCGATATTTTACTGCCACCGATGTTATGATGAACGTTTACGTACCTCTGAGTTATTTTAATGTTCCATATGAATTTGTGAACTTGAGACGCTACGGCCAATAAAAGATGAAATTGATTAAGGTATAAAGTTTAAACATTATTGTATGTATTTGTTTGATTTTGTGTGCGTTCACATTATGACTGTGTAATAAAATGTAAGCTTGCCTTATTATAAATGTACTTATTTATTATAGCACTATAATGTATGTAGGTTCTTTCAACTTAATTGCCCAGTAGGTAAGCAACATAAACCAACTGATATAAAATATTATTGATAACTTTCGAACACACAAATCTCTAGAATATGCATTATGTATGAAAAGTAACCGTATTTGGTGTTAGGTGTGAACTTGTTAATTAACTATTTATCATTAATATGATGACCCATTCATTTGTCAAAGACGCATCTTAACAGTCACTTGATCTCGCAACCTCATCCTTATTCATTTTTATCTTATAAATATTTATATTTTCATACAATAATGTACAGTCAAGCACACAAGTAAAACAAAAACAGTAATATAAAAACCTGAAAATCGAAATTCAAAATAATTGGATTTGTGTCCAGTATCACCAACGAAATATTACAAAAAAAAATAATATGTAGGTACTGTAGTTAGGTTTATGAAAATAAAAGAAAACATCTGAAAATCGGTGAGCAAATAATATTAAAGTATATGCGAGTGTGGTGTCGATAATAAAACGGGTCCGATTGCTTTGCGAACACAACTAATGCAAATGCAAAGAAATCCGCTACTTTAGAGGATCGTTACTCATGGCTTACTACCGGCTGTTGACTTAACCTCGACGACACACGGACAGTCGCGAGATAAGCTGATTCTTATTGGAATATCTTTATCAATTTTATGCTATTAGGTAGTATTTTTTTTAATAAATATATTTTTAATTTCGTTTTGGGTGGTGATGATTTTTAATTTTTTATGATTATTTGTGAGCTTAGGCAAAACAGATTTAAACCAATTGTTTATGTTTTACGGGACTTCAATTTTCTAAAAATGTAGGTATTTTGTTTTTCGTTTATTATTATTTTTATAATATTTAACAAAAACTCATAAAATCTAAGTATCGAGTTAAGTGCGCGAGTGTGGCCGCCCACGGCCCAACTCGGTTCAATCTGTTGACATCTCATATTGAGTGGACACGTGCTGTTTGTTTAAAATAAATTCATTATTTAACCGTTGCTACAGACGGAGGCAATTTAAACCGAACTTTATGTTCTAATACATACTTAATGAGTACCGTTTATGAATGAATAGATAAGTGTCGCATTGTTTACAATGATTTTTATATCTTTATCTGTCCTCCTATGCAGTTAATTGCTTAAATTAATTATGAATAACTCAAAGGTGTCTAATTAGTTTTTATTAATTTTAATCATTCAATTTAATTCATTAGACATCCTTAACTTATCGTTCAGGAATTATTGATTCATGAATGCAGGTGCTCGTTAGGTATCGGTTTTATTGCACGTATCAATTTAAATAGCTACTCTTGCACTACTGTAGAGTTTCCCGTCTCATGTTACCGTATATTGGCAGTTAATAAAACAATATTTTGCATTTTGTGTGACATAAATATTTTTAATGTTCGTAACGGTAGCGGATGATGGTGTCGGATTTATTTAGACATAGCGTGTCGTTATGGCCGTGTCACGAGTGCTCGGAGTAAGGTACAAATGGGCCAATTTGTCGGCGCTCCGGTGCGGAGGCGAAAATCCGCCGTAATCCGCGGGCTCGCGCGCTAATCGAAATATCGACGCAGCCGCTTATTGACGAGTCGGCAGGCCCGCTCGACCCGACACGGCCGACACCGTCACCCGACGCGCTAACAGTCAACCCCAACACATCTGCATTAAAATACAATCAATTCGTATTGTTTTACTGTTGATTGGATTCATCAAATTACGGCTTTTGAAACTTTTATTAATTTAAATATAAATTACATAAAGTCAAATCATTTTGTGGAAAATTTCAAAAACAAATTATGCTACTGGCTTTTTAATTACATCACCATTTTTTTATTTACTTTATGTAACTCGTTACGCCATCAATTTGTTCACGCATTTAATATAAAAAAATACCGTTAAACAAATATTGCTCTTCGTTTCATCTTCATATTTACTCAACGATACCACAGACACATCCAGCGCGGCCGGCGGTCCGCAGCCATCTGTCCCCCACCGTCGGCCATGTTCCGCTCCTCCCCACGATCCTCCCAACGCCTCCCACCGCAATTACAACCATCGCCGACTTTCACCGCCACCGCAAACGTCATCTTATTCCTTAGACATTAAAGATTAATTTCGTTTGATACATAGTTCCAGGGGAGCTGGGGTGGGTTGTTCCGCGCCGCATCCCTTCAGATCGGCTCATGTCGTCGCCTACGCAGTACGTGATACCATCGTGTTGTATAATTATTGTAATGCCTTCGTATCGGCAGCTCTCTTTTTATTGAATGCGTAATTGTTAGGTAACTATTGATATCTGCGGATTAAGATGGTAGCTATCCGAAAGCAGGGATCTCTTACAGGTGCTTGCGTATTCAAATTATCATTTTATGTTGGCATTGTTTTGCATATTCATGTGGTGGTTGTGTCTGTGGTTAATACATTACGTATTTAATTTCTAGTTTCCTTTTCTTATTCATATAGTACCTACAAGTAGATATAACTAATATATATTATCATTTTTTTAAAACGAGGTAATTCAAATCCTGCGCATCAGAGCACGACAACAATAGGGTAGATAAAATAGAATAGAATACTCTTTATTATGTACACCATAAAAGTTACAGATATCAATGTTTAAATTTTACATAGGGTGACACAATGGGCGGTCTTATCGCTAAAAGCGATCTTTTACAGACAACCTTTGGATGGATTAAAGGGAGCAGGAGTGACAATACTGCAGGTAGTCAGTGGTGTACCATTAACATATACAATAAATACATACATACCCAAAGTATACACTTATCTAATAAATATATACATATATACAATAATACACATGAAACAAGAGCAGGGAACTGTATTATGTAATGATGATGTTTAAGGAGAGAATATAATACCTTGTAGATAGAATAGAATAGATATTCTTTATTATTTGCACAATAAAAATAGATTTAAATGAATATAATACCTAATCATAAGCCAATAAACAACACGCGCTGATTAAAAAAAAAATCAAGCAAATCAAAAAGCTGCTTAGCTCATTTTAATATCAGTATGTTGTAGAAGAAAGCACTAGGTTTATAAATTACGTTTATCCAGCGTAGGCGTTCGTGCTATTGCAAAAAAGTGCTACGACAATGCTGCGTAGGCGATACAACAAACCTGCGTAGGCGCTACGACAATGTATTCTACGAAGATTAAAAGATAACGGTTATTTTATTGGCCTTTTGGTCCGCTTCGTCCAATTTTCGTAATTAAATTCCTCATTACCGATTTTTAATAAGTCGATTAAAATATACTATACCAGTCATTCACACGAAAATGGTCTTTAAAGTGTGTGTTAAAAATCATTTTAAATTGCTCACAGGTCAACACACTCCAAATCAGTTTAAAATTTTAAATCAAGTGTTAATATAATAAGGTGTTAGTCCCATCACCCATAGATCCCCGCAATCGACTGAAAGTGAATCTCGCCCCGTGATCCGGGATGAGGGCGGGACGGTCATTCATTAGGCGCAGGTGAGGGTATTAGAGGTGCCGTAATGATATGCACCACGCCCAGGATCATCACACCTTCTATGGCTCATGTGCCACTTAATAATGGATTGCTTTTTTAAGATGTTTTCGATTATCAACACGTATTTTTTAAGAACACGAAATAAAGCATTGGCCAATAGAGATAAACTACGATAACATGGCTCGCCCCTCCAAATTACTGTTTCAATGTGTGTAGTCACATCCCTACGAAAGTGTTTGTATGTAGTTGTAAGTATTCGTTTTTGGTATTCGTCGAATTTATTCATAGTTTGTGTGCAATCAGTACTCATAATAACTCACTTATTACTAGATTTGTTGGTTAACTAATCATAACTATCCGATCGCGCAAGACAACGCACGTGTCGTTTTCCTATAGTACGTCAGTGCAGCGCCATATTAATTATAATGAGCGATTAATGACGCCAATAGTCGAGCAACAAATCCGTGATTTGTTTTTGTTTGACGGTCGTCTCATTACGCACACATGCGTACAAATACTTTCACAAAAACTTTCAAACGTTTTGAATTTTGGTGGGGCGTGCCATTATATTATCGTAGTTTATCTCTACTGGTATTCAGTTGCATCCTTAAGACTGGAAGCTGATCCCAACACAGTCTGTCGGTCGAGAAAAGGCGAGACAGAAGATGATGATAAAATTAGGCATTGACTTACATTTTTCTAGGGAATTCTTTTGAAGAAATCCGATGAAGTCTGTGGTAAGTGTTTCGGTACACAAAAACCACATAATTTAGTCTATTTATTTATTTAGCATTTAAAAAGCTGTTTTGTTCAACAATTTTTATTATAATTCGGTACCTATAGCCAATGTTATATAAGTCATTTAGACGCATGAGGAACAGGGTGTAATGTTAACTCATCCTCTATAGAAAAGGGAGGATCCTCTGACCAAAGGGTGTTGTGTCTGGTGGGCAACTGCCCAACGATAGATGTCGGGATGTTGTATATATGCTAGTCGCGCGGTAAACTCTGCTTGCGCGATGCAGGATCTTGCGTGACGTCAGTGTGACGCGTAGTTCGCATGTGGCGATGTTGATGCCGCTATAGTCAAAAGACGTAGATAGGTTACCTACTCAACATTCGATCTTCAAAAACGGCATAATGTCACAAGATTAGATGACACGTGGAAGTAGGACGGAATTATCAGGAGCGAAAAAAAGACAAGACGAAGAAAACGTGGCTAATTAGCCAAGTTTTGACGTGCCACTTGCGGAGCATGTATAACCTATGCTCTTTTTACTTATTTACTTATAATATTTACCTATGCCTAATTGCCTATGTTTTCAAGTACCTATGAAATCTTATGACACTCATATAACTCACATTTTAAATATTTTTGAACACTGTTACCGCAAAGCAATACTTTGGTTAGCTTTGACTGTTTTTGCATCCAAAACCTTTATTTTACACTATCTATTAATTTTCTCTTTTTTCTTTAAATCTTAGAATATTTTGATACTTCGACATTTTCTTCATAAATTGTCAACTGTTACATTTTTTTTTTCTAAGCTATAAACTTAGTGGGATAAGGTCAGGTCAGCACTTCTCATAACGTCGCCTTAGAGTGAAAACCTCGGGAATGCAATTTTGGCCATTTTTATTATATTTCATTTTTGGAAAGAAAACCTCACAACGCACGCCCTACACTTTTCACACAAAAATAGTTAAGTAACCTGTAACGGCATCTATGACGAGTTTGGAAAACTCGCAAACGAACATACGAGGTTTTCAATTAATTTTTAAATAATAATTATGTTTTTTAATGATTATTTGCTATACACTTCAAGTGTTACTTATTATTATAAGTTATAGTTAAGTAAGGTAACAAAATAAAACGGATTAAAAGAAGTATATACATTTTTATTCTATAATTTATCATTAATAAACTTGTAATTGCTACCAGCAAACCATGTGCTTTAATAAATCTCTCAAGTAGCATTTTACGCTTTTACGATAATAAAATGAAATAAATATCTTATGCAACAGAAAATGTATCCAAATTGCAAAATAATATACACATATTTGAAGAAACTGTGGTAATAAAATTATACGGCACGCATTTTTATCTTCCTCCTGAAAAGTTACTTATTTTATACTTACATGGTTTTCACTCTAAGGCGTCGATAAAGAGAAGCTACAATGAAAACCTGACCATATTACACTGTGATAAGGTCAGGTTTTCATTGTAGCCTTTTATAAAGCTAGTGTGATATGGACAGGTTTTCACTGTAAGCCGCTTTGTTGTTTCTGGCCAACAATCATTATTTTATGAAGTAACTTGAAATTATTATGTTTGAAATGTTTAACATGCACCTACTTCCAGAATGTTGGCCAGAGGACGCCAAAGCGGCCATGAATCCTAGTGAAGTTTCAGTTTAAAATCGTTTTGAGTTCAGTATTGAAATGATAATTTATTGTACTATAATCTGAGACTAGTAAATACAGTTATTTACTATGTCGTCCCTCCGGTTGGACCAATTTTTTGGACTCCTCCAGGACGCCTTTGTCATTGAGGAGCTCGCTATCGGCGTGGCGTGAGACAACACCGCCCTCTTCTCTGACCACTCCTGGACAGAGAGGCCTCTGGCATCAGGCTATTACTCTCGCTTGGTGTAAGACGGCAACGCGGACCTCCTGCGGGCGTGAAGCGTTTTTAAAGTGCATCTACTACTACGAAACTTCCTTTTTTAACTTTACCGCCTTTGGACCGGGATATTCTCAATGCAATACTCCTCCTGTTCCTGTTCGGCATTAGATGCTACAGCTGTCCTCGTTCCTGCTCTGCTACCGCCTGCTCGTGCTTCACATTCCTACTCCAAACGGCCAGAGCCACAGACCCACCTGATGTTGAAGCCGACCTGATCCCCCTATTCCTTCAAACCTTTTTATCCTTTGTATTATTTCTTTAACTTGTGTCTTACAATTCACTCTCCGGCCTGTTGTAACGTTAGGTACCTATAAATCATCCATTTAAATAGAAACACAGAACATTAAAATCAAATCAAATCAAATATATTTATTTCGGATTCTAAAAGATATCCATAGGCCTAGTGTTAGTACAGTTTATTCATGCAATTTAATTTAATTTAGTTTAAGCATGCGGTGCCCATTGCATGAGCACTCATCCACTGCTTCAACAGTGGAGAATCTCATCTGTAAAATCCACTCATACATACACATTAAAATCTACTCATACATACACATCTAGGTAATACGGTAATTATATGAACCATAAAGAAAGAACAGTCATGTTAATAATCTAACAACGAAAATGAATCGGTGCCTTTGCCTCCACAATTAACACGATGCCGCAATAAAAATAACTAGGCAGTGAAATTAATTAATTTACAGACTTTAATTATCTCATCAGGGCAGTAAAACCATGGGCAGTTTGCGTCGGGCTGGCTTATCGTCTCGTCACATCGGTCGAGACATTACCCTATTAATTACGCAGCACGTTGCGTTATGAGAAATCACCGGCATTGTTATTTGTGAATAGATAACGTGAATGTTTACTAATTAATGTTAGAGTGTATAGATTTCGTCTTTAACTCATGTAAAGTAAGGCTGACTTAAAGATAATGGATTGATTTACATGGAACGGAAAAGAAGCAACGATCCACAGAGAAATCAAGCCTATATTGCCGGCTTTAGATACTCCAACAATATTGAAATTTATAGTCACAATTTCATATCAAAATTTATGATTCTCTACGAGCGTAAAATTAACACGTTAACTGCCAAGCCATATTTTGAAATCCGTCAAATTATTTTTTTTGCGAATTGATTCCAAATGGATTAAATTGAATAATTATGTATAAAAAAGTGTTCCCTTTTCTTTATATCAACAAAAAAAGAAAAAAAAAATAACTGTCAGTCACCCGTGACTGACGTGGCCCAAATGGTACAAATTGCAGTCCGTGCGCCGTGTCAGGCATTTTGTCCGGCACGTAGGTAAAAATTCACGAGTTTGAGCGCGCTTCCTTCTGCATTTTAGCGAGAAATAATCACCCGCGTCCCGCGTTCGCTGCGTTTGGCTATCATCGGTCAGGTGGCGTGTTAGATCGTGTGAGTCCGTGTGACACGATTCGCTTCGCTCCCTACCCCTTTACCCCGCCCACCTCCGCACTAATGTTTTGATTTGTAGGTCCATGCATTTTAGTTGAATTAGAATTACGAAAGCGACGGGGTGCGCGTAATAATTAGTGGTGGCATGTTTTGATAATGTCGAATATGGATGACTTTGATATTTCTTTATTAGATTTTAATCAAATTGATGAATTAGAAAAAGAGCTAACTCAAGGTAATTTGGAGTTATTAGATGTTCTAAGTAATGGTGAAGCAAGTGTTGAAGAAGAAGAGACTTTGCGTTTGTGTAACAACAGGAAGAGGAGATATATAATTGAAAGTGGAGACGAAGATGAAAGTACAGATCAGCAGGTTAGATCACCAATTATTGAAAATAAAACTGATTTGTGGTCCGAACCGTTGCGGAACCAAAGGCAAATTGTTCCATTTACCGAGTGCCCTGGTTTGAGACCTTATAGTTTGAAAAGTTTGATGGCTCATTCAAAACCGGAATCATTTTATACTTTGTTAGTCCCGGACACTGTTTTCGAAAATATAGTTATAGAAACCAATCGTTATGCCGAACAAACAATAACAAAGCTAAATTCAAAAAAACAAATGAAAAAAGGATCCCGCTTACTTGGCTGGACAAAAACAAATACGGACGAGATCAAAAGATTTTTTGGTCTAATTTTGTGGATGGGAATTGTCAAATTACCAAAGCTAGCTGATTATTGGTCAACTGATCCTTTGATTTCCCAATCTTTTCCACGTACAATAATGGCTCGTAACAGATTTGAGATTATGTTACGAATGGTGCACTTTTCTAATAACGAAGATCAACCTCCTGGCGACCGTTTGTTTAAAATTCGTAGTTTGCTTGATACTTTGAATCTCAACTTTGCTGCACATTACTACCCCCAGGAAAATCTCTGCATCGATGAGTCTTTAGTGCCATTTCGAGGGCGGGTTATTTTCCGACAATATATTAAATTAAAGAGGCACAAATACGGTATTAAGCTATTTAAAATATGTACCAATCCAGGATATACATTAAAGGTTCAAGTTTACTCTGGTAAACGCGATGAGACTGAATTTATAACACCTAGCAATGTCGTTATGTCTCTTATGACCAGCTATCTCAAAAGGAGTCATACACTCTATACCGACAACTGGTATACCAGTGTTGATTTAGGTAAAAAGCTTCTAGAAGAAGATACTCATCTTGTTGGTACGTTGCGCAAAAATAGAAGACATTTGCCTAAAGATGTTATAACAGGAAGCCTAAAAAAGGGAGAATTTCGAGCAAAAGAGAATGAAGACGGTATGACGTCTATGAAGTGGAAAGATAAACGAGATGTTTATTTACTCTCGACGAAACATTCAATTAGATTTTCCAGGACACTAAAAAGAGGCAAGGAGATAATAAAACCTAAAATTGTGACCGATTACAACAATGCAAAAGCAGCTGTAGACCTGTCGGATCAAATGATCGCCTACTCAACACCCCTACGAAAGTTTGTAAAATGGCACAGAAAACTGGCTGTGGAATTACTACTGAATACAGCTTTGCTCAATTCTTACATAATGTATAAAGAAACTACTAAGTCTAAGAGGGGGATAGTAGATTACAGAAAGGATTTGTGCAAATACCTAACAGAATCAGGCAAAGAAAACTGCGAACCAGAGTTGTTATTTACAAGAAATACAAGGAAAAAGCATATGCTAGCAAGAAAAGAAGGGGCTGTGAAGAAAATTCGGAAATACTGCTCTAGATGTTATAAGATAAATGTACAAACAGTTGTTAGGATATTTGCCAGAAAAAAGACCAAGCAAGTTGTAACTTACTGCCTTCAATGCCCAAATGAACCTCATTTATGTCTAGAATGTTATAATATTGAACATAAATAATATTTTTTATTATATAATTTGTTTGTTTAACGTAATAATTCCCCGAAATATGTGATTACCTCAGTAAATAATATAAGTTTAAAATATCATTGTGTTTTATTTCATTTTCCATAAAAATACTTGATAACTTTTGTTCTAGATATAAAAGTCGAAGGCCATGTTGAATATGTCTTGCTTGGGGCCGTGTCAGTCATTTCTAACAGAAAAGAACACTGTAGACGTGCCGGACGGCACACAACGGTCTTCTGAATTTGATGCTTCGGTGTCAGTCACCGGTGACTGACATGGCTTGAACAGGTAGTGAGTCTGTCAGGCACCGGTGACTGACATGGCAGTTAACGTGTTAATTCCAAAAACTAGTTATTTCAATTACCTATGTAGTTACACGCCTGTCGCCTGGTCAATTTAGCAACTTGCTCCGTCTAGAACTGAGTAATTTTATTAGAACTTAATAAATTAATGAGTTAGATATTAATTTGAGTATCTGCAACGACTCTCGGACATGCCTTACCCCCTGGCCATAGCCAAGAGCGGCGCGGATAGCGGCGCGGCGTGAGGCGCGGCAAGCGGTGAGTGGCGAAAACAAAAAGTAGACAAGCTATAGGCACCTGTGATGGGCATAACACTCAACAGAACAGAGAGAAAATTGTTAGAGAGTATAGCTACCAGTGGCGAAAGTACCATATAAAACGATTCCTACCGGCTTCCCTTCGGAAGTTCGCATCAACAATTCTACCGCTATTGAAAAATGGCACATTCAATAGTGTCTACTATTGCCAAAAAATATAGTTACACGTTACACTACAGGTATTTAATTCACCATAACATTCAAACAGCAAAAACTTCTATTTTATTAAGGTCTATTTTATTAGCTTTGAATTGAAATAACAAACGAGAAAGTTTTGTATGTGTTGTGATGCATCTTTTTGGTTCTACTACTGGACGATAGATAGTGTTAAATTCAGTAAAGGAAAGACTTACTTTTAAGTCAATTAATTAATTTTGACTTTACTGATAAGAAAGTAAGTTAAAATCGGCTTCGATTCGGCATCTCTCATACAAAAGTTGACACCTCGCCGCTGATAGCTACCTGGCACTTGGTGAAGATTAAATGGCCTTGAGATAATAATAATAATAAAACACTTTATTTCGGGTGGCGTAGACCCATATAAACCTTAACCTAATACATTTTTACTTGCTATGACTATGATAATAGATTAGATTATATTTTATATAGAAACAAACATACACAGACACTTTTAGACAGAAGTAAGTATGTCCCAGGATGTGTCACAAACTAAACAATATTTAAACTTAGAAGTAACAAAGCTGCCAGGTAGAGTGTTATCATTGAAGTTCCAACAAAAATGCCAATTCACAAAGATAATGTTGGCCTGTACCCCAATTACGTAACACACTTTCTATCGTACAGGACTTTGTTTTTATTTTCATTTTACTTTGTTTTTTTTTGTTTTCATTTTTTTTCATTTTTTTTTGTATGAGTGTGAGTGTGTTATAGTTTAATTTGTGATCTCCTGTGCGAGTCCCAATAAATAATTTTTCTTTACTTGTTCTTCTTCTATCACAATCCGAAGGATTTGAAGGAAATTCATAATCCATTGCCAATCGCGTGTTTTTTTTAAATTCGTCTGCTCGCCAACGTAACTAATGCAATGAATAGGGGTTCAAAGTGCCGATTTTCAAACAACACGTAATAAAACCGTTAAACATGGTCTGGGGGTCTACTCCGAAGCGATAATCCGAAGTATCGGGCGAATGTTCGGCCGTTTTTTGAACACCAAAGTTTCCTTTTTTGACTTTGAGTTCTTACCTAACTTCAAGTCAGATTTTTGATTTTGACTTGTCTATTTGACTGCAGTTTTTTTTTCGCCTTTGTCAGACTTATAGTTAGCCGTAGTCAATAAACGGCCGAACACTTGGCCGATAATTCGGATTTATCTTCGGAGTAGAGTATCTAGAGGCAGAATGTATTCTAGTTTTAAACTAAATGGTAATAACCCATCCCGTCATGGGGTTGTTTGTTCCATCATTGAGTTGTGTGATGTTCCGGTAGCAATTATGATAAATTAGTGAAAAAAAAAATTAATTATAAATTAATGCATGAAAATTTATTAGGATAAAGTAAAGCAAAACTATCTAGTGTCAAATATTCATGTCCCATTTATTTAAAAAAGAACATAGTGTTACTGTTTCAAACAAGTGACATATTTCTTGATTCTGAGCTACCGTTTTAAGCTTTCTACCATCTTTGATGACAGCATCAGCTACCCGCTGCCGCAGTTCAACTGAGTTTTTGCCCTGTTCGGTTTTCCTTTTGTTTCCGTCCTCATTGTAAAATATTTTTTAATTTTATTATAAGTTGCTTCGTTTTAAGTATGTTTTTCCTAGCACAACTGACGCCAAACCAACCGAACTTGTAGCCCCAAATTCCAAAGTTCAAAATTAACTCATACGCAAAAAATACAAGTACCTACCAAACAAATCACCAATAATGCGATTAAAAAACATACTCTATAGTTTTTGCAACTGATAAGTGCAACTCGCTCATAAATAGCTGTAAATTGATTGAAGTAGACCAAAAAGTGTAAGAATGGAAAAATTTATCTCACCAAAAACATTTCATGTAAAATGTTGCCAAGACGACCACATAAGGTTTGCCCTGTGAAAAAGATATCAGATCTCATGTAGAGCCAAGCTTCTGAATTTACACGGCCTCTACCAACCCTAACTTCACAAATTCTACATATCAGTAAAAATGTATGGTTTCGCCGTTTCGCTACCGTCGTGGAGGTGATGCGAATATTTAGTTTCTGAAGTAAGTAATGAAACAGCCAAGCCATACATTTATACTGATATGTAGAACTTGTGAAGTTAGGGTTGGTAGAGTTAGGTCGTGTAGATTCAGAAGCTTGGCTCTACATGAGATCTGATATCTTTTTCACAGGGCAAACCTTATGTGGTCGTCTTGGCAACTTTTTACATGAAATGTTTTTGGTGGGATTTCAGTTCTTTTTGTAAGTTGCTAGGCAGTCTTTTTAGTGTTTATTTTTTTCTTCTTTTTTTGGGGTGTATTTCTTGCATATCAGCAGTGCCGGTTTTCATAGCCCATTCTCTGTCTTTGCCTTTTTTCTTTGATGGTTTTCTGATTACCATAAGCGATAAATCAGGGCGATATTTCGCTCTTAAGCGATTATATTCAACTATAGCTGACTGTTGTGCTTTAATACTAGCAAAGTCTATATATTTCGGCTTTCTAGCACTTCAGGAAGTACCCTAACGTTTTGAAGTCTCATACAAACTTCCACCCCCCCATTTTAGGGGATGGGGAGCAAAAGTTATAAGTTTATGAATTTTTTTGTTGCCCTTGCGCTCCGCTTGGCTCGTCTTGGCCGCACTACCGTACCCCCAGACTTACGTAACAAATATGTTCCACCAAGCGAAAACCAAACTAACACATCTTTACAGCGAGCGCCAGCATCACTAAAATGGCTGTCAACGTAACGTAATGGTACAACGTTCAGTGATGCATTTCACATTTACTGCCGGAACAACTTACCCCTGGCACTTTGAACCGCGGCCTCCCTTATGGTTGAATTGTTAAAATGATTGTTACGTAATTACCCCTCCGCAAACTAGTGTCCTAGTAAGACATGGTTGATAGTAAAATGGTTAAGCTCTTAGGATACTAAGTTCTTGATATCTCTTTGGCAATCATTTCATTCAACACACGTCTCTCTCTAACCACGTATCCTGCGTCAGCGGTATCATTCTAAACATCTGTCTTCTGATGAATTACCTTCATGTTTTACATAATCTGCCTAGTTTCTAAACTTAAGACATTCTTATGACTGATGACTACAAGTTAGTGTTTGTCTGTAAATTCAAAATGTTGAGCATTCCTGCATGTTCTAGGCAAAGTTGGATAATTAAGGAAATCTTGTGGAAATGGGCCTGCTTGCGGCTTAAGCCTTTGTGCTAAAAATTTACAAATAATATAATTATTTTGCTCTTTATTAATGTTAATATCTGTAATTACCATTCATATGAATGAGCCTAAGTACCTAGGCCACGTGTAACCACAATATCATTATCTCCTTCTTAATTTTAAACAGTCAGATATAATGTGTAAAATATATATGCAGTTTTTATTCAACCTAAGTGTACGTTTAATGTAGCTTTTAAATTAAAAGTCTTGAATAACATATTATTATCGTAATGGTGTAAACGTTTCAACGGAAACTTCGTATGGAGATTTTAACATAGGTAGTAGTTTTATTTTAAAATACACTTTGCGTTTTCTTCTCTTCGTGAAGAGAGCTCGTTATTGGCTAAATGAATACAAATAAATTTCTTTGTATTCATTAGCCAATAACGGGGTTGTATGTGCGTAATAATTCCCTACCTAAACCTTCACTAAGTAAACACTAACACTTGTTTCATACAATAAATTTACCTTAATTAACATCGACACTGTTTCGCTCGTTATAGAATGTTAATTATTTACAGTACCCATATGGCTGAACCCTAAAGCTAGACCTAGTTTAAGGGATAGAGTCTATATAATTGTGCTTATAGTGTGACAAATGTAAAATTCAACAGTGCAATGAGTTCTTGTTATAAGAAATAAATATTTTTATTACTATTTAAGTGTCTTTGACATATCGAGCCTGAAAAGGAAGAACATTGTAAGCGACATGAATAAAAATTTACAGGAGAGGTTTTTTATTGATTACTTTATTGATTTTAATTAATTATTTACTGAAAAAGTGAAATACCTACATTATGTCGCTTACGATATTCTTCCTTTTCAGGCTCGAATTATCTCGAGACCTTGGGTTCCCGGACCTTTAGAAGGCGTACGAGGGGCTTAAGTCAACTCGCAGAGACCCGTTAAGACGCTTTTAATGTTATTATTATTAAATCTTAACTGGTGGAAAGAAGCCCTTTACCAGATCGTTTAAATTAATCAACCTTTTTTCCTACAGATCGTCCTGAACTCGATGCACCGGTATCAGCCTCGCATCCACCTGGTGAAGGTGCGCGAAGGAGGTGGCCCCATCACAGACCTGACGCGGGAACAGCACCGCACCTTCGTCTTCCCGGAGACGGTGTTCACAGCAGTCACCGCCTATCAGAACCAACTCATCACCAAGCTCAAGATTGACTCCAACCCCTTTGCCAAAGGGTTTAGAGATTCATCGCGACTGACGGACTTTGATAGGTGAGTCTACATCTTTGTTGTTCTGAAGAACGAGATGACGTTACGGTGGAATATTTGTTTACCGAAAAGGGCAGAACACCCTTTCTTCACCGAGATGTCTTAGAAGGTGACCATATCATGAGGATACAAAGACAAAGACATTGATTCGTTGGATATGGTAGGTAGTAAAATTGGTTATTAGAGTTATGGTCAGGACACCTCCACCGCTGAAAGCGACATACGAATATTTATATTGCACATGGGCATAAAACCTAACTTAATATAATACTTTTACTCTATTTTACAATACAAAACACTTAGACTATAGATGACATAAAGATACATATAAACTCTATTAAACAATATAAAAAAAACACAAACAACAACGTTTGTATTATAAAAACTAAATAAATCTAATTTGAGTTACCCATATAATCAAAGAATTATTTTACTGTATTAAAGAATATTTTGGAGAAGCCATGTTTTTGGTTTTTGTTTTTGTAGAAATGAAATGGAACTACCATTTCATTTCTCTCTGTTCGTTTTGGAAGATAGTTGTAAATGTATATGGACATAAGGTAGCTGTTTCCTAGAGCTATATCTACCTATACCTGCAGCATCATTCTCCTGTGGTCTAATCTAAGCCTGCAAGGTTACCTGACTCTTGTACCATCCATGATATTTTTGGCGTAGGTACGTTAAATAGTTTTAACTTGCTCGACAAAAATAAGTGTCAAGATTCTAGCAAAAAACGTAAGCATTTCCGGTCCTTTGTGTATGGCGTTTAGACCATCACCCCTAAGTACCAACCTAACACGAATACATAAATCCTACCATTAAATTTTAACAACCCATCAATATTTAAAGGTTGCAAAAATCGGTGACGTCCGACACGTTTAGTTTATTTGCGCTAAAGTGGTCTAATGCAGCGTATGGTGCGGTTTGATAAATTGACAGGTTATTAGCAACAGTTGAAAGGCATTAGGTCCGCCGCCCTGCAATTTGCCGCCAACGGTCTAACATGAATAAAAGATTAAAACCGTTCCTTCGCTGATTGCGGCGATATCGGACGAGTGCGGCCGAATGCTGCTCGAGCCCACATTTAGGGCTGTTGTTATCCGCGTTATCGGTGGTTAATCGACTTTGCGAATGAGATTATGGGCGTAAAAATAATCTTGAGGGTGTATCGAGGACGTACCCTCTAGTGAAGAGCAATGTGCTCAAGATTGTTATGAATAACACAAACTAAGTGTGTTTATCTGCCAAGTTAATAGTAGATTAATTTCAGCCGAAAGACGTCCACTGCTCGACTTAGGCCTTCCCCAAAAATGGGGGGGGGGGGGGATTTGCCATAATCGCCACGCTTGCCAGGTGGGTTGGCGATCGCAGTAATCGTAGATCGCATAGACAACGCTTCTGTCCATTCTCTAGTAAGTCCCTTAGTCGCCTTTTACGACACCCACGAGAAGAAATGGTGCTATTCTTTACGTCGGCACCCACCACACGGACTAACCACACGGAATAGCAGATAGATAATGCAATTTCGTCATACCATCCCGCGAGTCTGGAGCGATCGATCTGACATAATACTTATACTTTGTTATTGGGTTTTTTTTTATCCATGTAGTGGTTAGTTAAGTTCGGCAGAAAATTTGTCTCGATATAGCACAATTCAGCTTCTGAACCCACAATTTTCCTGTTACCTGTAACTGAAAATTAACGCCCATTATTTTAGGACTTTATTTAAAAGACTAGTTGATAAGCTACTTACTTGAATTACTAACTTCCAACGCTGGAAGTAAGTAGTCATTTCAAGTAACTGTAGCTACAATGAGTTTAATTTATTTATACGCGAAGTATTCTATATGGTAGACAAGAAACGTGCTAAAAAGTGATGTACCAATCACTTTTATTGTCTAACGTATAAAACTTTATGACGTCATTAGTGAGAAACCATAAAATAAGCCGTTCTGTGCATGTTGGATACTATAGTGGTCCTAATATCGTAACATGGAAACATCTAGGTTTTATAACCTAAATTTGATAATTAGCCGCATTAAGGTGAGGACGCCGTGGCGCCTCTCTAGCCACTCCTCAAAGAGGGGACTTATCGCCACAATTGTGACGTGCCCAAACTGTAGCAGGGCTAACTTAATAAAAAAGAAGTTAAAAGAGAAAAAAAAATAAAAAGGTTAAACGAAATTCTTTTCTCAGATTGACCGATATAGTCTAAAATAATTGTTCAAAGCGTGGGAGATTGTTCCCTAAGGTTCCCTTATGACATACTAATGACAGAAAGACAGGTACCGATGACTCAGTGAGGGACAGAGCTTTCTAAACAGGGAAAACAAATACCTTCCCACAGATTATGGTCCTCTGGTACTGCACTAATCAATTTAGCAAAGTTTCTGTTGACATACCTCATAGAATCTTATAGTAAGTACCGCTATTGTATTCACTTTTACCGCTGTCGTTTAGTATTAACGTCAATATCTTTCCATTGTGGATGCCTCGACACCTTTTGCCGAGAACAATCGACTATTTACTCGATAGACGTGGGAAACCAATCGCTCGAACATTTTCCACTATACTCGTTGTCTGGACTGCTAAGAAATATGTGGGTGCAATAAACTTTTGGTTTACTCTTGCTGGTGAATAACCTCAGTTTTAGTCATGTATGGCTTTTGATATATTTGGTGAACTTGAATTTAGAGCCAATTTTTTGGTTTCAGTGCCTAGTCAGATACTTTACCTGTAATTTTGCTAAAGTACTCCGTGCTGGCCTTATGCGCTGCAAAAGCGAGGCAACCCCAACATCATTCTAAAACCATTATTGTACAGGACCCGTATGGCATTGAAAGATCTACGCGTATAACATACCCACAGGCTACAGGTATAAAATGTCTGGCAGTTTGTCCTAAAAAGAGCAATTTTCAACTCTTTCGTGCACCTTGCAAACCTGTGCTGCCTCTGGGTAGTGAGATGCAATATGCTGGGCATATTGCATCTCACTACCCAGTGGCAGTACGTTCCCGCTCCATATCCAAAGCATCTGAGAGGTCCTGGGTGACCCAGTGCCCCAGGTACTTGAATTTGGTGACCCTACTTATAGGCATTCCTCCAAGTCTGACTGGTGGAACGGTTATCGGACTCTTATACCCGCCTTGAATACAAGTAGTTCACTCTTCTTACAGTTAAACCTGAGGCCATGTGACCCCGCGTACCTTTCACAAATCTCTATCCGAGTGCTCGCTTACTTTAGTGCTGTGCTCATAATTATATTACTTTCATAAACGGCTGTGCTTTAGGACTAGGGGCGCTAACTTAATAAAAAAAATTGAGGGGGTCCCCCGACTGTGATGTAGAGGAAAATCGTAAACAACTATGAGGGTGTTAAGGACTCTGACAGATGAGCTCAGCAGCGCCATATCGTCGGAATTGCGAATGTTGTTCATACAAACACCATCCACTGAACAGCCGACACCTGCCCCGCTAAGCTCAACTGCCAGTGCATTAACGTACAGGTTGAAGAGTCATGGTAAAGTCAGGCCTCCCCGTCTCACTCCACAATCCAAGCTATACTCTGACGAACAAGAGCCCACTCAACTAACATCGTTAGTTTGGTTGCCGTACTAATATCCGAAATTATAAATATAAATATATTATATTTATAATTTCCCTAGGTGTGCTGGTTTCCCCTCGGAGCTTATCCCACAACACGTTATAAGACACAAGGTAAAATGCCTTTGACATGTCCAAAAATCAACCATATAGGCGTTTTCCTTGTAACATAGTACTGGACAGTATGTTTAAGTCGCAGTACCGCAGTTTCAGTTGCTTGCCCAGCCCTGAAAACAAACTGGGCCTCGTGCAGATCTTTAAGCTCACTTAGGTGACTATCAAGCAAACCATCCAGCACTTTGGCGGTCACCGTAGCCAATGAGATAGGTCTGTCGTTGTTCCCTTCGTAGGCATCACCCGTGTTATTTTTAACCGACTTCCAAAAAGGAAGAGGTTCTCAATTCGGCGGTATGTTTTTATTTATTTTTGTATGTTTGTTACGCTATTACTCCGTCAATTATGGAATTAATAAAAAGCGTATTCTAAAAGATAAATATTTAAATTATCTTTAAATTGGTGAAGGCACAATAGAGCACAGACGCACCGGCGCTGTTCACAACACAAAAAAAAGTTACTTCGGATTTTAGTTAATTTAAAACAAACGGATAGCTGCAAACCCCATTTCAAAAAACTTAACATTCTTACTCTTCCCTCTTTACCTATACATACTGGAAATCTGTAAATTCGCACACACACACTAAGACCGTCACAAAACACGATTAAACCTACGTACTTAGGTACATCCCGTTTAAAAATGCACTCATCTACTCCAATGGTTATGTCGATAAAAATCTGTAATAAATTACCTGAGGTGCTCAGAAATGAGGGAAAAATTGCTATTTTTACTAATAAATTAAAAAAAAAACTATTACTAAATAAATGTTATTACAGTATAAATGAATATTTAATTGAAAAATCCATAGAACTGACAGAATAATATAAATGAATAATAGAAATTTAGATTTAATTAATAAAATGTTAACTTTAATTTTACTTAGAATAAGTTATTTTTTTGCATGTATAAATAAGTCCTCTTCCTTCAAATTTTATTTTGCTGTGCCCGACAGGATCCACGATTGGTACAATTAATATTTACTTACCACAAGCACATTGTGGAATGCAATAAATGATTGAGTATTGAGTAAGGTGTCTGAAAAATACTCTTGGTAGATTTTGCGCCATTCTCAGTTTTTTATTGGCGTTAGTCATAACTGTACAAATTAATTTCACTATGTAATATATCCAATTCAATTCAATTCTCAATTCTTTATTGCATTCCATATGTATTAATAGATGGTATAAAAAAAGTAAAAGTTCAATATGGACCCTGTCGGGCACAGCAAAAATTAGGGTTTGGGTTATTATATTAATTAATATAAACATAATCTAAAATATTCACATATTCAATTATTGAAAAAATGCTTTAATCTATATAAATAAAATTCAAAGTCCTGACTGACTGACTGACTGATATATCAACGCACAGCCTAAACCGCTGGTCCTAGAGACATGAAATTTGGAGGGTGTGTTCTTTGTAAAGAGTAGGTATCCACTAAGAAAGGGTTTTTCGAAATTCCACCCCTAAGAGGGTGAAATAGTGAATGGAAGTTTATATGAAAGTCCGTCAGTTTTAAAGTTAGAATATTCAAATTTTGTGTTTAGGCTAATGATTGAAAATTAATTTACACGTGTCTCAGCGTTTTTGATTATTCCACCCCCGAAGGGTTAAAATGGGGGATGAAGTTGTGTATGGAAAATCCTTAATTTTCGTAGTAAAAATCACTAAATTTATTAGCTAGGCTTATGGTTGGAAGCTAACGCAACGGTGTTGTTAGAATTTCAACCCTTAAAGAGTGAAAAGGGGGCTGAAATTTTCTTTTCAATTAAATTTAAATATTCAAGTTTTGTATTTTTAGGGTTCCGTACCAAAATGGTAAAAAGGAACCCTTATGGTGAGACTAAGTCTGTCTGTCTGTCTGTCACAGCTGAATATCTCCAGAACTACTAATGCTATCAACTTGAAATTTAGAATAGATTTAGATGACGTTAGCCCAACTGCTTTGCAAACAAGAAATAAATTTAAAAAGAATATCTTTTTTGCAAAAGGGACTGAAAGGGGGTCTTAAAAAATTTAAGTGGGGCTACTCGGGCATGTTGGGTATCATATGAAAGAGCAGTGTTTGCACATTCTCAAACATTTTTTTAGTTTTTTAGGCTGCACAGTTTCCGACTTTTGATGAAAAATTTAAAAAAATACCGTTCCCCGCCCCTTATTTCCGAAGTTTGCATAGATAAAAATCTGAAATTATTCTATGTGATAGAAGTTTATGTAAAGATTACAGGAAAAATAAAACGATGTCTCTAAATAGCACAGTTCAACATCATACATACGTACGGAACTCTCGGTGCGCGAGTCCGACTCGCTCTTGACCGGTTTTTTAAGTTAAAATCACAAATATTCCGGCTTATGGTTAGAAACTAACACAACGTAAATCGTTGTCGAAAACGGGGATGAAGTTGTTTATTCGCTAAATTTTGTATTCGAGTAAAAATGTACAGATAGTTATTATGACGAAGGCATCCGCTAAGAAGGGGTTTTTGGAAATTCAACCTTTAAAGGGTGAACAGGATCGATTTTGTTTGTGTGAAAAATCATATGCCTTGTGTTAATAAACTTTAAACTTGGCACGAATACTCACCTAAGTAAATTATAAAGTTAGCCATTTTTTGTTTTTCTAAACTTCCCCCCAAACGGGGATTGAGGGATGTTCAAGTTCATATAGAAGAATTTTAAAGCGCGGTCCGATTAACTCGAAACTTAGTATTTATACTTACAAGCAAAAATAAAGAATAAATCTTAAAACGGGGTGAAAAAAGGAAACTGTGACTGACTGGTCTATTACTTAACACAGCTTATAAACCACTAAGCGAATTGGGCTGAAATTTGGCACACAGATAGTTATTATGACGTAGGCATCCGCTAAGAAGGGATTTTTTAGAAATTTGACCCTTGAGGGGGTGAAAAGCGGGGATTTTTTTGTATGAAAAATCTTTTTGCTTGAGTAAATAAACTTGAAACTTGGCATGAATACTCACCTAAGTAAATTATAAAGTTTGTAATTTTTTGTTTTTCTAAACTTCCCTCTAAAGGAAGGATTGGGGGATGCCAAAGTTTGTACAGAAGAATTATAACATGCGATCCGATTGCCTTAAAACTCAGTATTTATACTTAAAAACAAAAATAAAGAATACCTTGCATCAGGGTTTTTCGAAAATCTACCCCTAACAGGGTGAAAAGGTTTAGTCAATTTCATAAGGGAGGATTTTACTGCGCGGCTTGATTAACTCGAAAATTGGTATAAATAACCTATAAGTGAAATATCTAATGGAAAAGTCGCAAAGCACTTTTCAGAAATCAACCCCGTGAAAAGGGGGAAATAGTTTGTATGAAAAAAATGTTCTTTTGTTGATCTATACCCTTTAAACTTGGTCCGAATACTTCATCATCATTCTCCTGCCCTAATCCCAATTTATTTGGGGTCGACGTAAAATGTCCACTTATATTTATGTATAAAATTAAAACCTATTTATATATATAAAAGCTGACTGGCCGTGACGGACTGATCTATCAACACATAGCTCAAACCACTGAACGGAAAACGCTTAAATTTGGCACACACCGCCAGTTGCACGTAAGTCCATTAAATTTAATTCCCCATTACAAGTATTGCTGTCTCTTTTTGATACGTTCCGTTAGATAAAGACGTCATTACTTTTAAAGGGGAATTTAATTGAATGGACTTACGTACAACTAGAGGACAGGTAGTTATGATGACGTAGGCATCTGCTAAGAACAGATTTCTGTAAATCCGTTTTTAGTAGATTCCTAATACCGGGGTTCAAAATTTGTATGGAGAAATAAAAATACACATTTCATGCTTTTTCAAAACAACCTCTTCAGGCGGTGAAAAGAGGTAAATTGTCTAAAAATCAACATCGGTGTCATTGTCAAGGTTTGTCG
Organism: Tiliacea aurago; assembly: GCA_948098905.1. Taxonomy (NCBI): domain Eukaryota; kingdom Metazoa; phylum Arthropoda; class Insecta; order Lepidoptera; family Noctuidae; genus Tiliacea; species Tiliacea aurago. The sequence goes on along the minus strand of OX402581.1, from coordinate 18,993,783 downwards.
GGATGTTGATCACGTAAATATCATCAATTTTGAAATTTATTACACTTGCACAACAAAAAAATCTAAAAAGTCGTAATTTTATATTGATATAAGTAACAAATCTATCTATACCTATTATATAAATTGAAAACTGACTGATGGCCGTATCAACACGCACAACCCAAAAAACTGGGACTAGGGACGTAAAATTTTGCACTAGGGTTCCTTTTATGATGTAGGCTAGCATTAAGAAGGGGTTTGTGATGTGTAGCCGTGTGTACCTTAACGAATATTGTTGATCTGTCACCATTGCATTTAATTTTACATCAATTCACATAATTTACAATAACTTTGCATGCCTACTATAAGGTAGATTGTACAAGGATCACCCATATTTTAACATCTTATTTACTGTACCTACAATCAAAGCAAATAAATGTTTACTTTACTTTACTTTTGTAAATTAGGCATTTAAGGGGGTAAAAAGGGGGATATTGTTTACATGAAAAAAAATCCTTAAGTTAATAAACTTGAAACTTGGCACGAATACAATCCTAAGCAAATAATACAGTTTGTAATAATAATTTTTAAATTACCCCCTAAAGAGGGATGGGACAACCATTTAAAGAGGGTGGAGGGGGTGTTGAATTTTGTGGGAGAAAATAATTGCAGAGAAAGATTTTTACGAACAATTCGATTAACTTGAAACTTTTTCCGACATCTACGCGGGCGAAGCCGCGGGCGAAAGCTAGTTTAACATATATTTTTTACAAATCATTAAAACTACTCGTTTAGACGTGATCTTCAGTATAAAATCTTTAAAACTCGGTTATCGTCGCCTTAAGCAAAAGTTTCACTGAAGTAACTTACTTATCAATATAATTATAATTATAAACCTGCTTAATTAGGTACGATAGGCATTTTCCAATACTATACGTATACCTACCCATAGAATACATACTTGCTCCAAGTCGTGTGAAATAAATCACTGTTACAATAGACTTATTATAATAGCATGTTGTAGTCGTCTTGTCGCCTTGTAAGAAGGTATTAGTCGTGGAAACTTAGAAGGGCGTGTCCACAGAGTAAAACCTAGGTATTAATGCTAGGTATTACGACAATGGTAGTAATATTTTTAATGTTCCTTTGTCCACATAATTATGAACTTTAATACATCCTGAAAATGCAAGTTCAGAGTAACATTCTTTAGTAAGTGGGACATAAAACTTAAAGCAAAGGTCACAGTCGCAGTCCAAGTTCCTGTTAGTTATGTATAATCTATTTTAGAAGAATGCCAAATTAGCATTTCAAGTCTAGGTAGAGTCTGCTTACTTTTATTTAGTGTCCATTGATAAAATCTACCTGCGGGCACTACGTCTTAAGGCGCAGATATATGACTTTAGTGACTTTTAAATCTCTTATTACACCTTCATATAATGCAAGTAAGTTATGCAAAAAAAATACGTTTTGACGTATTTTTTAGAACGCATACACATCAATTCTATATTTATGTATTGTAGTAATAAAATTAATAAATAAATTCAGGAAGTAATGTCTACCCAAAGCATAAAAATCGATAATACTTTCAAACTAATTAAGATATTTTTTTTTTTGTATGAACAGAATATTTTATTAAAATTTATTTTTCAAAACATCATATTTTCGTTACTAAAAATAAATATTCCCTATGAAACCGAGTGGCGGCGGCGGCGGGCGGCGCGGCATAGCGCGATGCGTATTTAATTTGTATGGCTAAGGTCAACGGCAATTACCCGACCCTTAACTGATAAATTGCTGCTATCTTAGCAGAATGGGACCATTTCAGATTTTTTTTATTGATCATTGAATAAAATATGAATCGGTAGAAAAGATATCAACCTCAAAGATCGAGACAAGATAGCGGTCCATAATATTAAATGTAAAAAATAATATTTAGCGGAGTATAGCGTGTTTCGCTCATTAAGTCGAGGTGTTGGGTGACTGAGGCGAGAATGCGCTGCGAGGAATAGCCGAGGCGTTCCCATGAGCCGCTTGGACCACTACTTTCGACTCACGATCAACCACAGACATCGGTAAAGGTGCCTTTATGTGGGACAACTCAGAAAAAAAAACGATTTTTCTGATCAAACTTAATGTACCAGATAAAATAAGTGATCAAAAGACTTCTGAGCGGTTGAGAGACCCTAAAACGTAAACTTAATTTTCATCGAAACTTTCATTAGTTTCTAAAAGGCTGAAGAATTTCATTGCATTAATTGAATTATCTGGTGCTGACTGTGATGAGCAAAGCAGCAGCTGTACCTACAGTAATTCTACCATCATGGATTCATGACCTCATCAAAACAAAGTTACTGTGAAACATTAATACGGGTAGGTAATGGAGGCTTAAGGATGTATTCATAATTAGCATATTGACATTACAACTTTACGATGACAATGTTGGCTAAGACCAAGATTCTAGCTTAGTCAGCAAATAGGTAATTTAAGGCCGCTTTATGTTTCTATAACTGTTCATTATGAGGTATTTTTGTAGTATCATATTTCGTTTAGGGTGTCAGTAGGGAGGTATCTTTAGTTTCGTGTTAACACGTTCGAGGTTGCGTGGTTGCGGGCGGAGGGCGGGTAGCGGCGCGGCGGCGGCGGCGTGTGGAAACAGCTCACGTCAACGGCGGCCGGAGCCAGCGGCGGCGGCGCGTAATCACAGGGCTCGCTCCTCATTATGCCCTAAACGACAAATTAAAGCGCATTTCTATTATCTGGCCATCGGTGTGATGCCCATACGGCCGGAGTCCGGACCGGTTCTCCGGAGGCGGTGTGTGGACTGACGCGTTCTCGCTCACGTGTTTATACTTTAGCAACAACCTGTTGAATTGACTATGCATAAACAATTACCGATTCACCTTTTAAGATTGTATATTGAAAGCAATTTGACGTTCACTACACGGATTATAATACAAGGATGTGTGGTAGCTTTTATGGTTTAGTATTCTGTGCGATGACAAAGTTTAAAGTATGACCTAAGAGGAAACATTAAAAATATGTTGATCAACATGCACCCATACATCCTGTGTGATCTTTGAAGTAAGAAATTGTTTACTTTCAAATGAGTACTTACGAAAACTCCCCGCATCAGCTCTTAAGATTTTTTGTGTTACAGTAGTAGCATGACGAGCGGAATTATCGGACCTATTAATAATGTAATCGACGTAGGCGTCAGTGCATAGCTACCGATTTGTATTAATTGATACAGCATCGGCTCGATGATAGTTCGGACCGGTGATTGACGGTTAATTCAAGATGTTATCGGTGCAATTACCGCTTCCACTGAGTCTGTACCTTTGGCCGCTCCACTCGCTACCGGCTTTGATCTGGCGTTTTCTTGCCCACGCTCTACGTCATCCAGTGACGGATATTTTGTATGACTTGGGCTTTGCGATAATACCTACATCATTTCTTATGTAATTGAAAATCAGATCTCTATTCAATATTTATGGGCAAAAATTGTTATTGTAAAGTTACGAGTTTTGGATCATTCGGTTCCCTACAAAATGGTTGAACTGGATGGTGCTGATCCACGCGTCATGTTCGTGGACGGGCGCCGTTAGTTGAGACTGGTCATCTCCTATCTGCCAGTTTTGTATTATTTTTAAATAGTTTTTTTTACATTGTGCTCACACATAGAAGCGACAAGTACCTATAATGCACCCAGGATTTTGTAATATCTTCTTGCCTGTACTTCTTCATAGAGATCTACGTTTTGGAATGGGCAAATAGCTTCAACTTTCTGAGTACTGACCGACTCTTTGACAATTCAAAAGTGCCTGTAATTGGTTTAATTGAAATAAATGCTTTGAGTTTGAGTTGAGTTTGAGTTTGAAAGAAATCGACTGTCTCGAATTTAATGCTCCACATACTTTATATGACAAAGAGACCTGAAAATTAACGTGTTGATTTGGATACCGAGTGACAGTTCCTGTTGCTCTCACTCGAGCGAACATAACGGAATGAAAGACTGAATAATTAAAGGTTCTTGTACGAGTATCGCGTGCTCCGTTGATTGGTGTCGGGCGCTACTGTGCGCTCGCGCTCACCGCTCGCACATAGCTCAGCGGATAAGTAATTCAGCTCAACGCACACCTCTATCGATACTATCTCGAGCAGAATTGCCACTCTGCTGTCTGTCACTCACCCCGCACCACTGGATTTGACGAGTGTAGGTTCATTTTAAAAGCAGTCTAATCACTTCCGTTTGCATTGTTCAACCACTCAACTATTTAATACTTTCTATTCTGATTGCCGAATTCACACCGACTTATAAATATAAATATTTAAAACAACGCCTAACGGCGCTCAGCTCAACCTTAATGACTTCCTTCGCTGACGTCCGAAATCGTCAGACAATAAGTATGATGAATTGCCATTGTGTGAGAATCGGGCGGTGGAATTATTTGGCGTGGTGGTCGAGGCGGCTTTTCATCCATTAATTAATAAGATCCGCCCCTCGCTCAATCAGAGCCGATATTTAGCGGCGAGGAGTTATATTTATGCTCGGACGCACCTCTTCGTTAATTGCATGCGATTCACTTACGAGCTAGAAATAACTTTAACGACAACCGCGTGCTGCCCCCGGCACGCTGCGTGTTTCACAGTTACGTTAAGTTAACTATTTTTTAAATATCAACCATCTATCACATTTAGTTACACGATCATAGACAATGAACTGTTGGGCCAACATTTATTGCTATTTATATCTAATGAGTCAGCCGCGTGAGTGATTTACTGCAGGCAACCCGAGGACTATTCTCAAATAGATCAAATTGACATTCCTTAAATGTTTTTATGAGCATCGCCATAAATAACCTTCCTTTGTAGAATATTAAGAATTAAATTCATTCCTATAAAGCTTAAGATCGAAGGAAATGCTATAAATCTGTGCACTAATAATCTGCATTAAGCAAAATATTACGAGTAAAGGAAATAATATTTCACTTTTATCAGATAGACACATTATGCATTTGCGGGCAAATATCGATAGCGGTCGGCGCAAGATATCGATAAGAGCGCGCGAGCATGCCGGCCGGGCCTATCGGCGGCCTGTGAGAGCCGCCGCCCTGTAATTTGCCGGCGGAGAGTGTTGGCTATTACTGCTGATACCGAGATCATAATAAATACGCCATTAACGCCCCCGCAGCACCCGAAACGACATAACCACCCGGTGAAACAGACCTTCTCGCCCAGCACTAATACCGGGCCAGTTACAACCTTTTGTAACTAAAAGCTTTAAGTGTAAATTTTAAGATATTAGTGCTGTGGAATGTGTTAGTTCACAATTTAACATTCAGTTTTGATTGCCTTCAATTATGCGCGAAGTTAAAATGTTTTAATATTGAGAGTTTAAAAAATTAACTTTTTGTCTGAGGAAAACTTTAAGCTTGAGATAATTATGTAGGTAGGTAATTTATGATGGCATGAATATCTACAATTTCAATATGAATATAAAAGTTAAATAGTCATTATATCACTTGTTAAGCTGTCACCAAACTGTTCCATAAAACGTAGTATGTGAAGCTTTCTCTCTATGAGCTACGACTCTACGAGAGGCATCCTCTACGACAAAGTGAAACTGACATCGAGATAATATCGCGTGATAAAATTGTGTGAAATCGCTGAGACGTTGTGGTTAACTCGAGATTATTATAACAATAATACTGGCTATTATTCGTTTTTATAGAAATTAGGAGATCGATAAAAAAATCTATAATATGTGTTAGCGTGTGTGGGCACTACCTGTTTTTAATTCCCGGCGAGAGCGCGCCGGCGCCCGGGGCCGCCGCTGCGGTGATAGATTAAATTCGACACGGCATCTCGTGATGTCATGCCAATTTTGAGGCTTAGCTCGAGCACGCCGTGTCGTCACGCTCATTTGCCGCTCTCAGACTAACGCTCGTATCTCAAGACGGATCCCATTATTAATAACATCTCCTCAGATTTACGCTTGCTCGGAGTTACTCCACAACGAACGTGTTCCCTTGTAGAAAACGAGAAAACGGGAAGGAGCAAGCATTAACTAGATTTCTATTGAGCAGGCGTGAAAGACGCATTATTGCACACTTATAAGTGTCGATAGTTTCGTAGAGACGCGAAAATAGCGAGTTAACGGGAAGCGTGATCGGTGGCGGTCGCGACAACCTCCAGGAACCGATAAAGGGCATCACGCACTGGCGCAGTAAAGGGCCGCACTCACGCACGAGCTCGCCGCGCGCCTCATTAACTGCGACACTACTCGTAAAGACGCTTCGCAGAAACAATCGACAGCGATACACTCCTTGTTTAACACTTTTCCATAAGGGCAGTGCGTATTAAAAAATTCCTACCACACAATATGTGAGGTAGGTGTTTTATTTAAAGATTCTGCTTATTGCAAATGTTGGAGTTATACTGGCATTGTAAATCAAAGCTAAACGTACGAGTCGTAAACAAAGCTGACCACGTCGTATTTCATCGAGGCTGAATTTTACATAACAGCTTCTAGTGTGACGTTCGTAACGTTTTATGAGATTTGAAATCGCCACGTGGCCGCCGGTGGCCGGTGTCGTTCCTCGAACTCGGTTTTATAGACTACGGACCGATGAAACTCAACGAACAGTCCGTCTCGCGAAACGAGAGGTTCGCGGAACTCGACGCGACCGTGCACACTTTACCGAAATAGGACTTATTACTATCAGAAAACAAACTTCATCTCAATATGAATAATAAATCTAAAAATAAATTTCTTATGAAAGCTTTCGGATGTATAACTGTTTGCAGATACTGGAAATGCTGCGTAAGTCTTACGTACAAATCGGCTTTCATTTTATCTGCTCGCATCTGCTTACAAAATCTAAATTAATTGTTGAGGGTATGTATATCAGCTGTTACTATAATAATGAAACCCTACGAGTAGGTACATAACTACGAGTAGGCATGTCAGAAATAACTTTTACTCAATGTTACTTACTTAGCTGATGTAGGTACAGAATGCGTCGATGACGGCTATGTCGTCTTTTTAGAGTATCTAACGATCATCATTAACGTGTGTGTTGTTCCTTCTCCGCAGAGACCCGATGGAGCTGATGTTGATGGAGCAGCAGTTGCTGCGGTCTCCACTGCGGCTGTATGCGGGCGGTGCAGACGAAGAGGCGGAAAAGCGTGCGGCGTGGGCAAGGTCGCCGGCTGCACTCCAGCTGCTGGCCCTAGGTGGCCGAGCATGGCCCAGCGCCTGGCCGCAGCCGCTGGCGCTGCCTCATGACCTGTGGCTGCAGAAGCCCCCCACGCCGCTTCGATACTGCCCCTACCCGCCCCCCTCGCACCCCAACGCGCCACCCCCGCAGCCTCGCCCGCAGCACTCGCCTTCGCCCAGGCACCCGCTGTGAACTTACCACGATGATCATCCTTGGACTATGTTTTTTTAACCGGACGAGGGCTTGCCACGGGCTTATACTGCCAGTTTGTTTAAGCTCTACCAATGAACTGCCAAAATGTTAAAGCACGGCAATCAGTTCAGTAGCAACAGACTGTGCTTTACCTAGATTTGGAAGTTCGTGGTAGGCCCCGGGTTTTAACGAAAACGTGCTGTGACGACCGCTCCATCATTATCGAGTACTCGTAGTAGTAACTCGCTTGGACTGTACTATGAATGATGAGACCGGCTATAGTAAAAGACTATTTATTTTATTCAAAGTGAGTTTCAAATTAGTACCTTAATAGACGAATGTATGTAACTGAGTAGTTTAAGAGGTTGTCGATAGGTATATCGTGTACTTTAGAACATAATTTCAAGGTTCCTACCCGAAAGTATAATATTGAAAAGTAATATTAATGTAGAGTGAAATGAATATTAATTAACAATAGTTACCTGCACTTATTAGTATTTTTTATTTCCTTTTATCGTTCATTTCTTTTCTTTCAATGTCTCTGAGAAATGTTATTTTATTAAATAACACCATTATGATTGAAATAATAAACCAAAGAAAAAATAAGTTTACATAAAAATACCTAAAACCATGATTCGACTACATAAAACATTCCATGAAAAATGTTTCCAGTAATTTAATAGATATAAATATAATATGCCAGATAACTTTAATTCAGTACCTATGTCAGATTTGAGGGCATGGCAACTCATTTCGTAAATGATAATCACGATTACCATTTACGGAGTCGATACCAGAGACACATTCGACATTCGTTGTGACGATCTTCGTCGATTAGAGTCGATTTCTCCCCATTTGTCGTAGCCACGACAGCCGAATGCGATATGTAAGGGTTCACTTAAGAGGCCGGCGATGGATGCGTAGTTCATACAAACGTAATACCAAAATAATTTGTAAATCAAACATATTCTTAAGGTAGTGTGTCTTTATTCCGATTGGAATACAGAATATCTAGGATCCCAAATATATATTTTGAATGGACACTGATTTAAACAAGAGTTATGACAAAAATAAGTTTTCTATAGAAATTTTAAATTCCTCATATCTCTTCTTTATATCATTGTTATTGCAAAATATATATTTGGGAACATTCTGTAATCCAATCGAAATAAATACACACAACCTTAAGAATATGATTGATTTACAAATTATTTTGGTATTACGTTTGTATGAACTACGCATGCTACGCCGGCCCCTTAATCCTAAATTGAAGAATTTGCTAAAGTTAAATTACTGAGACAGAGATGATAATTTTTTTATGTGATACATAAAAATAATATTCGTGCAGTATTCTTACCAGAAATTCGATTGAATCGTGTAAGTGTCGCATTCTACATGTCTATGGGATTATTCACACTTGTCAGTATTGCAATGTTGAAAACAACAGATGAAGTGAATCCCTGCTAACTCAATTAAGTTATGATTGATGCTGACAAATGTGGCTAGTCCATAATAGTAACTGATTTATTAACGTCTCCTGAGACGAATTCCAAACCCAAGTGATGTATAATCTATAATGTACTATGTGTATTTTGTGTGTACATTCTATTACATAAGACTATTTATATTCTACTTGTAGCCCTAAGATATATGAAAATGTATGTACTGTATAGTGGTTGAGTAAATTATTTTTGTAGGATAAGCACTGTACATAGTGGGTCACCTAGATGTTATATCAAATAAGAGGTTTTGATGAAGTATTGTCTTAGTAGAGAAATATGTCGCGGAAGCTCACATTGTCGTACTTATGTATTTTACCGTTTATGTACTCTTTGTAATGTAAAGATAAGTAAAACATCCTGTATACCTCGAAGGAAGTGCATTCCAGTATATTTTTGTTTAATGAATTCTGTTCACTACGTAAAAAAAATGAGAGATATTCATCTGCACCGCTGCTGCTTCCAGTCTAACCGGTTGCAGCTCAATACCAGCATTTTACGTGAAGCGACTGCCTATCTGACTTCCACAACCCAGTTACTGGGTAATACGATACCCCTTGGTAAGACTGGTTGTCAGACTTTCGGGCTTCTGATGACCCGTAACGACTGTCAACGATCCAGAAATGACAGCCACGACCAAAAGCTTAACGTGCTTTCCGAGGCATGGAGAGGTATTGTTATTTTAAAATGGTCACCCATCCACGGACCAACAGCGGCAAGCGTAGTTTAACCTGATCGATCGACTCGTGAGCGGTTACTTCGCCAATAGCCAAAAAAAAAATGAGACAGTAAGATAAACTTGCCTTGCATTGCTAATCCCAGAACCTCTCCGAAAAGACGTAACTAAGTACTACAAACAACACAAAAAATTAACTATCAATAAACTTTTAGAGGTATGAGGAACAGGGTGTAAAGTTCACTCATCCTCCATAGAAAAGGGAGGATCCTCCGACCAGACGGGTGTTGTGTCTGGTGGGCAACTGCCCCACGGTTGATGTCAGGACGTTGTATATATGCTAGTTGCGCGGTAAACTCTGCTTGCGCGATGCAGGATTTGCGTGACGTCAGTGTGATGCGTAGTTCGCATGTGGCGATGTTGATACCGCTACAAACTTGCACAAGTTTAGTTCTCTATCATAAATACAAGATGATAAATGTAACATCGAATTCCCCTTCTGCATCGGAATATCATTGTAGATGACTAGGGAGAGGGTGCGAGCAATAATGTTAATGGAGTTTAACTTACATATTTAAAGACCTTCTGTGGTTACAGTTATTTTAAAGATAAAATGGGGCTAAAGTTTATACTTTGAAAGATCTAATATTGGTTAGTAAAAACCGATTAAGAAAATTGTATGCCGCTGTCAATTGTTATCTTGTAATTGGATTGATTATGTAGAGCTAAAGACTGATTTACACAGTGCCAATTAATTGCCTGTGGTATAGCATAAGTTGAAACAACAACAGCACATATAAGTTATAAGCAGCATATAAGTTGCACCGTCTAAGCGGTGTTTAGACGATGAAAGACATTTGTTACTTCAAGTTAATTGAATACCACAGATAAGAAAAACGCATCGTGTAAATGGGGCTTAAGTAACTAAATGATGATTTAATCTAATATCGTAAGTTCCTGTTAATCTAACATTAATATTCATACCTACTTAAATATTAACTTCATTAGGTGCTCAAAAACAAAATATCAAATGGAAACATGTATCACAACATCTATAGCTCAATCAATCAGATTAAATACTGAGTCAAAAACCACTTTAAGGAAAGGATGTTGTTAAAAGAAATATATGAGATCACTTCCTTCATTTAAATGATTTTGATTGCCTCGTCAATTAAGTTGTCTTGATTTTTTGCATATACACTCTCTTATAACATATCTGTATAGCTGAAATATGCTACCAAACGTATCTTCTTGTCTATTTAAATAAATTAAAATTAAATATTTGAAATTCCAATTATGTTCATGTGTAATTTAATTTCTCTATCGATTTTAATCAATGCACTTATTATATTATGTAATTTTTCTCCTTCGTCTGGATTTTCAAGCATAAGATTTTTAGACCTAAGTTGTCTTCATGACCTGTGATGCAAAGGATCCTTGGAAAAAGTTACACTTAAGTTATCCTCCTAATACTTATGATATTTTCATTATTGTCAATTGATGTTACAATACATTTGTACGAGATGCGAGCGACGCGCGGAAGTAGCGACACATATCAGGGTTGAGCCCTAAGTGTTAATAAACCGAAATGAAACTTATGTGTTGTTTTATTTTATTTATAGAAAAATTAACATCTGTCTCTGATAGTCGGTGAAATCTGGTCATGCTAATTTCTTGGCTACAGAATGCAAGAACAGAACAACAGCTACAGCAGAATCCACCAGGGGTGCTGGGTCTAAATCGCATTGAACGATATTAAGATACATGAAGAAAAAACAAATATTCCTTCTGCGATAGCTGTCGAGCAATCGCAGTATGATAAATGATTTTTATTTCTGTAAGTAGGTTTGTACAAACACTTTTACGTTTAAAAAAAACTAGATGAGGTCGGCGTTTCCTATATGGCTCCTCTGAGAAGAAAGGCCGAAACAAACTCAGAGGTCACAGTCTCTTTTAAAGTCCAGACATAATCTTGGTCAGATCATGTGAAGGTCATGCAGATTGGTGTCTGAAATGGTCTTTTGAGGAAAGAACCACACAGATTGAGTGGACCTGACCAGTCAGTGCATGCATTTGTCAGTAATCGTGAAGCTCTACTCAGAACTTAAGGAGCTCAACGATGCGAAGATCAATACCAAAGAAAGGACATTTGGGTAGACCGCTTAATATGACTCAAACTGCCAGACCATGATTAACACTAACTGAGAATACAAGAAAAGAAAAAAAAATTACCCACTTAATCTTCACATTCACAATAATTAAAATAATATAATACTTTACAAGTAAATGTTGATGTCATTGTGTATAAAATAATAATTAAATATCACTGTATTTAAAATAATAAAAGTAAGCAAAAAAAACATCAAACAATAAAAATAAACCACCTCAATACGTAAAAAAGACTGTTCGTACTTATACTATCAAAACCATATTGAACTACTATAGATAATCGTAGATAGACCAATGACACAGAATTGTACCTGTGACATCCATCATGTAGGTACCGTGAAATTATTCATACTTAGTTCACTTACTCAGTTACTCGTAGACTTGCTCAGTGCACTTTGCTGATCATCGTTATCAGCTTCCATCAGTCCCATGCTAGACAGACCATTTGTCGGTCTTCAGCTATTCTCGCACAGCTGATGTTGACGGTGGATGATAGAGATGGATGGATGACCTTACGAAGTCTTTGACTTCAAAGATGGTCACTCCACCTAACCAGAGGCCATCCTACCATTTATAGGTATGTACATTTTCTGATAAATGCTGAAAATCCGTCTACCGATAGATGGCGGTGAAGCTCTCAATTTCTTAAATTGAATGTTGACTGTTAAATGTATTAGGTGCATATAGAGCAATGCCACACTAAAAAAAAATGTGTGTGCTTTAACAAAAATCTTGTGTTCATTAGTAGTATCATTGTGTTGTAATCACGCGTCCATACGAGTCTAACAAGATCTTGACTTCTGAAGCTAGGAGAACTTTGTTAAATTTTATTATCATAGTTCCGTCTTCTAAAATTGTCAAAAAATATAGGCCCGTGTGAAGTAACCATACGCCTCGGTTCTCGATACTCACGATATATGGAATCAAGTTAAATGCAAACAAAGCATGTATGATGTAACAAAGACCGGTGATTATTCTGTACATGTCACATTGTCGATGTACATAAAATGAAATTGTCCTGGCAATTATGCTATCTTGTTTATAGTGAATAGATAAATAATCATTCCAAACATTTTAACGCCAACTAAGAGAAAATGTATCTTAGTTAGTCTGCATTTTTTCAGTGCAGGTGCAGGGAGAGGTCTAGCTTTGTATATAACTACTGTACTTGCCTACTGTAAGGATTCGGTTGCCATCAGCAGCTTATATCAGTCCCATGCTAGACAGAGGCCTCTCCAATCATACGCCATTTATGTCGGTCTTCAACTACTCTCACACAGCTTATAATTATACAGCTGGTGTTGGCGGTGGATGAGAGTCTATGGTAGAGATGGATGGATGACTTTACAACTGATTGACTTACGCATTTCATCCCCCTGATCCTAATCCTCCTTTTTGAAGAGGCCATCCTTAAGCACTGCAGCTTAAGGAAGGCCTCTCATCTGACATTCCTTTTAAGTAAAAAATAAAGCGAGCTAAATTCTTAATCAGTGTAAGTTGTAGGTACGGCAGATTTAGATTGATCACAAACGGTGGAATAACCCAACCCTTTATAAAAACCATGTAGTTAGGTACGTATTTACCTAACGTTATCTCGACTGCTTAAAATAAATGCAGATTAATCTGTTATACCTACAGTTTAAGATTACCAATTACTTAGTGCACAAAAAAGGAGACAGTGAACAAACATGGTTCGTCCGTTTCACGCTTGAATAACTTCAACTATTGCCGTCTTTATTACTTTAGACTGCAAAAACGAATAAAATGTATGTAATTCCCAATTGTGTCCAAATTGGATTTAATATACAGAACAATGAAGTCAAGATAATAAAACCGGTCAAGAGCGAGTCGGACTCGAGCACCGAGGGTTCCGTACGTATATATATGATATTGATGATTTCTAAAAAAAACTGAGCCCTAGTAGCCCCACTTCAAATTTTTAAGACCCCCCCCCTATCAGTGCCTTTTGCAATATTTCTTTTTTAAAATTTCTTTCTCACCATTTATTTCTCGTCATCTAAAACTAATTTAAGTTTCAAGTTGATAGCATTAGTAGTTCTTGAGATATCCAGGTGTGACAGACAGACAGACAGACTTAGTCTCACCATAAGGTTCCTTTTTACCATTTTGGTACGGAACCCTAATAACGTTGTGAACATTAGCAACGTACATAATTAGCCAATAATGATCCCACTGCTGGGACACAGGCCTCCTTTTGATGAGAGGTTGTGGGCCGTAATCCACCACGCGGGCCCAGTGTGGGTTGGTAGATGTCACGTCTTCGAAGTTTTGGTTCTAGGAAATGCCGGTATCCTCACGATGTCTTCCTTCACCGTTTTGAGAGCAGTGGTGATGAAATTATTTACACAAAGTAAAGCGCCTGCCGTTCCGTGTGGTGCCGGACCGAATAGCACCGGCCTATTTCTTCCCTTGGGTGTCGTAAAAGGCGACTAAAGGACTTACTAGAGAATGGGCAGCAGCGTTCTCTATGCATTTTAAGTAATTTTAACACCATACTGCAATCGCCAACCCGCCTGCCAAGCGTGGCTATTATGGCTATGTCCAGCAGTGGACGTCTTTCGCCAGCTTGAGTTCGAACCCACGGCTTACAACTCGTAAGTCACGGCCGTTTCCACTGGGCCACCACTGCTCTTGCATTAGCAACATGCTGGGTCTTGGAAACTTGCAGCAGATACGTAATATTGCAACTTTACGCAAGAATAAAGGCCTCTACAGACCAGCGCGACTCGCTACGTGACACAAAGGCGCCGCTCATCGCGCGACACGCGGGGCCTTTGTGTCGCGTCACGTGTCGCGCTAGTATGTAGAAGCCTTTAATAATAATAATAAAACACTTTATTTCGGGTGGCATAGACCCATATAAACCTTAACCTAATACATTTTTATTTGCTATGACTCGCTACACCCACACAAGACATGATCCACTGCTTCTGAAACGGACAGTCAAATCGTACAGCTATTGCGTTCAGAATGCCGTTGTTGCTACCCCGTATACGGGCCAGCAGGGAAGCTGCTTTTTTGCGCATGATGGCCAGGAAACCATCAGTGCGCGCTTCAGTGAACATCCCAGACGCGCTGCACCGCCACGGCAGACCCAACAACATCCTGAACGCGTTATTGTACTGAGGAAAGCTAAGGTATCAATTTGATTCTATAAATATAGGCATAAAACAATAACTGGAACTTTAATAAATGAACCGTACGCTTCACCCACCGGTCTATCAACTATCAAGGACGCTATTTCTTAACCACAACTACGAACCGTTACTATTTACGAGACGGCTAATAAATAATCGTCACACTTTTATTTTCTGTCTTTATTAAGTGTCATTAGGCATTATTAAGCGCGTATATCGATGATGATCGGCCTTCCGTCCGTCCGGTAATTGCCGGCGATGTAAGCGGCCTACAAATTGAAAGCGGCCGCAGCCCGAGGCGGGTATTGATGGATCTGCTGCCATCGGGAAATTATAGCTGGCCCTTGCGACAGCTTCGCAAATTGTGCGTATAATGCTAGTAAATAATACGGCGTTCGCTATAAATTCATATGAGGCTAGGATATAAGTATAGGTCTCACGTATCGTGCGAGGAAGACACACGTATGAGCGGGATATCTATGACTCTAGTTTTTTATATTTCGCACGTTGCATTGATACGATATCGAGCCCCCCACGTGCACTCACTACAATTTGAGCGTGCGCTGACGTGGCAGGCTCGCCCTTTGTGTCTGCGTGAGGGACATTAAAGCAGAGAATGGCTGCGCGCCGCTCTGCCCGCGCCGGCCGATGCATAAATTAGCACGGGCGTATTTCGCAGACATCAACTGATTGACTCCTTTCATTACCGTCTCGCATTGTTCGCAGCCTGAGAAAAATTGCGTATCCTTTTGGAATCACAACACATTTCATAATTATGGACTATTGTGGCGTTGTCGGAGCTAATTCGTCGGGGACGAGCGCTCTCCTCGCCCGGGGAGTCCAAGAGATATATTGGCGTACGTAAAGACGGAGACTGATCCCATAATGGTTGGCGCTGATTAGTTTTCAAGGGAAACACTAGTTCGAAGAAAGCTCTGCAGGATTTAATGTCCTGTCAGAGGAGTATTCGAATAGGCATTGTTAGCTGCAAGATGTTCGTGCTATTCTCGCGCGAAGCACCTAACAGCACAGAAAGGAAACTAATTTTAGATTCTGACATCGATTAAAAGGAATCGGAAAGCCGAAGTACTTAAGCGAGATATGAATGTGATGGTATGTACTGTTTGGGGCGAGTTTTATGCTCGGCGGAACGTTTGAAATTATTGGCATTAATTGTGCTCATTTGTTGGGCGCCGGTAGTGGCATTGATCCCGTGGTGTGGCAGATTTATCAGTGATTAAGCACGATAGACGTTGTAGGTGCCCACGTGCGAGCCCTGTGCCCGGTCGTGGCCTATGCGCGATCGCGATCGGCTCATATTGCGCCTGTGGGAACATTTAAGTGTAGAATCACCTTAAGTACAAGCTAATGCGATGCTTACAGTTAGAGACTTGAAGCGTGACTTGTTTAATCTAATTCGATCAAATGGGAATAGAAAGACAAGTAAACATCAGGTGAGACACTTCACGGACTATTACCGAGGTACCGCACCTATCAATCGGGGAGCGGTCCAGATGTTTGTGTCGCTCGTCCGGGCCCGGCACAACGGTTGTCCGTGGCAAACGTTTTTCTAAGTCAATGTTGTAACGGTGTGTGTCTGTCAGCCGCGTCCGGCGTCAGCTGCCAGCTCTAGCGATCGGATAGACAAGTAAATAGAGGTGGGCTAATCGTCGCGTCTAGCAAGGGAAACGACGAATTACTCCGTCACGGTGTTCCCAACAATTCCTTTGTTATTGGCGATATCACGGCGATTGATGCGGCGTGGCACCTGTGCGAATTGTAAAAATCAAGGCTGTGTTTTTGTTGCGAAAATATGTGTATAGGTTTGTTTAGAGGCATGGCACAGTTAGAGCGTTGATTGACAGGGTAGTTGGTGCAAAGTAGCATGATTATCGTGTGGGTGAGTGGCAGCCGTGGCACGGCGCGGAGAGGAGACGTCGTTAGCCGCGTGTGATCGACAGACGGACAGACTAACCGCCGCAGGGTTACCTAACTGCGCTGTAGGTACTTGTTACTTGTGATAACTACGTGCGAATACGAACTTTGATAAGCGTTGCATTATTACAGGCTCCGAGTGGATGGTTAGAGAAGGTATACTTTAGTTGTTTTCAACACTGTTGTACATATTGCACTTTAAAATGCCACGTTCGAACGTTCTCAATTTTATTATAGCAAAGTACTTATTTCTTAGAACGTTCTTAATGTTTCTAAAAGCCAATCGTTTCCAGTATGTTTGAAGTGTTCAAGTAAAGATTTCGACACTTATACTGCACACGTGATAGGTATCTAAATCTTATTCTTTATTTTCCTTTCTTTCGTAATGTTAAACCATGTCTACAAATAGATAAACTTCTTCACACCAGCGGGGCGAGCACGGCCTACTGTGACATGACTTCAGTCACACATTTTATCACAGTTTGAGCGATAAAACTGTTTTGTCATAAAATGCTAGTACAAATTGACATGACATAATTTATCATGTCTTGTCACAAACGTCTTGGGCAGCCCGTGCTCGGCCTGCAGTATTGTATTGTTTTCTCTATCTGACTATACCCTACAGTAAAATGGTATGGTTAGGTACGAAGTAAGGGCTAACTAGGCACTCTTATTTGCACAATTTACAATTATTTGGTCATACACACTGGCAAAAATCGAGACAGCCTCGTTGGTCTAGTGGCCGTTTTACAAGACCCTACTTTTGTTTTTAAAATAAAAAAATATAATCAAAATTTTATACAGTCTACTTGCACGTGGGGGAAGCACTTTTTTCAACTTCGATACAAAATATAGCAGAAAAATAATGTTTTAACCTATTTTTTTTTTAATACCCTGTCATTAATGTTGTTTTTCCTATTATTTAGCAAACCATATCAAGAAATTTAAAAATCACACACTGGGCTTCAGCTATCCTTGAGATAAAATCAAAATTTTATTTTATGATTATACAATATCTTCATTAAATAAATCAAAGGCGCATTATACTATATTTTCGAGACCACAAAACTGTTGCAACTATTAACAGGTGCTGAGACTGACACGAATGGTTTAGCACCACGAAAACTGTACTCCTATAGTTACACAGTTTCAATTATTTCAAGTTTTCTCACAATTAGATAAGAAATAGACGAAAATTGTTTTTTTTCGTGCACGGAGCCTTAAGGACGTCACAATACAGTGAACACACTCACTTACAATCAATAAAGAACATTATTACTGGTTGAAAGCTTGCTAAGAGGCGATATGACGTCCTGGATTCGATTCCCAGGTCGGGCAAAGTGGTATTCGGATTTCCCATTACGAATTTCTCAGTAGCAGCTCGGTGTCTGGATTTGTGCCCGGTTGATGGCAATAGGCTCGCCACCTATTACATGAGACTTAAACATAACTGGCGAAATGTGGGTGCAATCTATGTACAGCTCTGCCTAAACCTTTGGGGATTACAGGCGTGATGTTATGTATGTGTATGTAAAAATCGAGAATGTTTAACAAAGTATCAAATTAATAAAATTACAAAAACCTGTCATAATTTCTAAAAGACGCATATTGTATAACAATATGAACTTTTTGAACAACAAATATTTCAAAACAACTCCTCTCCCTTCATACTTCGTTCATAGCGAACTGGCTAAGTAAATTCTAACACATTTACATAAACGCGAATAGAAACAGCTCAAGGCGATCGCAAGATTCAGACAGACGGACAGAGTAGTCGGTCGATAATAACGATAATGGCGGCAACGTGCCTATCACGGCCCATTTCGCTGCACTGGACGGTTGAGCACTAGCGGTGGCGGGCAGAGGGTTAATACCCCACCGCCTTCCACGATAGTTGGCTTCATTTTATTTGCTGGAATGTCTGAGACTTGATGACTACTCGGGGACTTCCGCATTATAGTAGATGAACTTGGAGGCTTAGGATCTGCGACATATTTTTATCGCTTACCCGAATAACGTTAAAGAGCAATCTCAAAATGAGTGTGACGCATTTACGAAACAAAAATTTTGGACTGTGAGCCAAGCCAAAGTTTACAGCAGCACAAACTGCTGTGTGTAAATTGTCAGACGCGACAAAAACTGAAACAAACTGACTTAGTGTGTTGCTAGCCTAAAGTAGAGAAGAAAGGATAATAAATTATGGTGCAGTAATAAAATGCTTCAAATTAAAAGTCTTTCAATCTATAAGAGAATTTAACAGTAAATGAGAGTAATTATCAAGCCAGCTTTTATTACCCAAAAAGAGCAGATTGTTGCAACATAAATGATGACACGCAAGAACAATTAACATTAATACACTCAGGTACAGGCAGGTTGAAAAATTGTAGTAGTTAGAAGTGTTAGAACTCTGGGAGTTCGTAGCTAATGGAAACATCAGAAGACTCTATCAGTAATAGTGAGTAAATTTTCGAAGATGGTGGTCGATGAACAGCAACTAGAATAATACAATGAATACATATAATAGAATAGAATACAATATAATAATTAATATCAATAATAGATAACATAAATATAATAGAAAATAAATGAGAGTAATTATCAAGCCAGCTTTTATTACCCAAAAAGAGCAGATTGTTGCAACATAAATGATGACACGCAAGAACAATTAACATTGATACACTCAGGTACAGGCAGGTGGAAAAATTGTGAGTGTTAGTAGTTAGAATTGTTAGAACTCTGGAGTTCGTAGTAATGGATAATGGAAATACCAGAACACTCTATCAGTAATAGTGAGTCAATTTTCGAAGAAGGTTTCGAAGAAAAGCAACTAGAGTAATTCAATGAATACATATAATAGAA
The DNA here is from genome assembly GCA_948098905.1 of Tiliacea aurago. Taxonomy (NCBI): domain Eukaryota; kingdom Metazoa; phylum Arthropoda; class Insecta; order Lepidoptera; family Noctuidae; genus Tiliacea; species Tiliacea aurago. The sequence goes on along the minus strand of OX402581.1, from coordinate 18,974,096 downwards.
TATAATACAATATAATAGATAATATCAATAATAGAATATATAATAATAGATAATATAAATCATCATCATCATCATTTCAGCCGAAAGACTTCCACTGCTGGACATAAGGCTCCCCCAAAGGGGGGGTTTGCCATAATCGCCACGCTTGGCAGGCGGGTTGGCGATCGCAGTATGGTTAGTATAAATATAATAGCTAATAATTATAATAATAGATAATATAAAATATAATTGATAATTATAATATGCATAACTCATAATTTCATATCCAATAAATTATACCTAAGTTTTCTTAACGTTGGCGATTTGTCATGGCATTCTGATGTTTAGTCCATTGTTGTTTTTTAGGGTTCCGTAGTAAACAAGGAACCCTTATAGTTTCGCCATGTCCGTCTGTCTGTCTGTCTGTCTGTCTGTCTGTCTGTCTGTCTGTCTGTCTGTCCGTCCGTCCGTCTGTCGCCAGCTTAGCTCAGAGACGCTTAGTCCTCGAAAGCTGTAATTTGGCATGGGTATACATATTAATCATGCCAAAAAAATGGTAAAATAAAATTATGAAAAACATTTTTTTTTAGGGTACCTCCCTTACACGTGAAATGGGGATCATATTTTTTTTTCTCGTCTATTCCATGGTGTGGGGTATCGTTGGATAGGCCGTTCAAAAATATTGTGGGTTTGGCAAAACCATTTTTCAATTAAGGGATCTGTTTGCGTAATATTAAGCTTTAAAGTGCTAGTTTTTGTTAGAGTCAAGTGTCCCCCCCCCCCCTGCCAGCTAAATGGTTGGTTTTGGATATGTGAAAAAATTCATGGCAATAGTATATATAACGAAATTAAAAGGAAAACTATCACAGCTAAGTAGGCTTCACAAGTTAACGAGTAATAGTCGACCAACTTAAATTTGCAGTCGGAGAATTGACCGTAACGTATATCAATGTATGGGAGAGCATGTTTTTCAACTACAATGTTAAGTTTGTTTTTGGGATAAATTCATCCCAACTACGGAACCCTTCATTGTGCGTGGTCCGACATGCACTTGGCCGGTTTTTTTTTTATAAAATAATAAGTTTGTTGTACAAAGAGAAACACAAATAAAGTTAGTCATACATTAAACATGATTGCACAAGTGGTGGTCATAATCAGGTTGAACAGCTGGCTCCCGAACTAAGTAAAAAGATACTTGTTTCTCAAGAGACAAAGCTCCTTATAAATATTGATTATTATAGCTTAAATCCAATCAGGTTCTTTAACCTGATTGGATTTAAGTAATTACTGTAACTACTGAGACACTTTTGTCTCAGTAATTACAGTTATCAGTATTGAGAAAGGAATTCATGAGGTGATCGTTCGAAAATCTGGCATTTTGAGGGCTTTATGCGGCCTACCCAAATGTTCTTTCTTTGGTATTGTTCGTCGAGTCGGTGAGCTCCTTAACTTTTGAGTTGAGCTGCACGATTACTGACAAATGCTTGCACTGATTTGACAGGTCCACTCAAATTTGTGTGGTTCTTTCCTCGATAAACGATTTCATTTCATTTCTTCTGTAGTGTCTAGTCTAGAGATCTATACCTACGTTATACAGTATGGTATCATAATCATCTAGCTGCACTTAAATTTAATCAATCGAGAATTATTTAGGTTTCCATTTTTCATTCATCAAAAGTGTAAGTAAAAGTGTTCGTGTAGTGACTGTACAGAGCTTGAGAGTTTTACTTGTCTCAGTAATGGCGGGCCAGCGCCAACAATGTGTGTCGCTATTTACGCCATTTTATTGCCTATTAATTGCTCTGAAAAGTGAGCGTCGATGCTCTGATGCTTGTCTATCACTAGAAAGACACACGATTCTTGATATTTGTTTCTTACAATTTTTCATTTATTTTCACTGAATTCGGGCATGGTGGTCAATAGCTGATGGGGCCACATCATAAGCAATAGGATGTGGATTTAATGATATAGAAAGATGGAATAAAACTGAACTTTACAGATAAAACGAAGTCTTTCAAGTAATTTCGGGAAAACAATATACATATATTAGGAACCCATATTTTTCTTCCAACTCTTTCAAAACCCATTTGATTCCTAATATTGTTCAGATTATACCTAAGTACCTAACTATAAAAAACTCCGCTCATAACTTTTATCAAATCTGTATCGAGCGTGTGGCTGCGCCGGCGCGGCGCAGGCTCGGGTCGCGAGGACGCAGCATCGCGCGGCGCGAGGTGATCCCTCAGGTGCGCCCCCCGACTCCGCCCCCTTGTTTATTGCTTATTAGCGGGCATCGCGGCGGCACGTTTGAACTGCCGCTCTTTGTTCTCGCCGACAACACTCCCCCTCCCCCCGCGGCTGGCTGCGCTCGCGGCCGGTCACGACGCCCGCGCAGCTCGGGTATGCTACGCGAATCATAAATTGTTGCTATTTGACGTAGCCGGTATTGGTGATATCGATCTTTGTTCAATGATATCTCTACGTAGGAAGGAAGTGCAATGGCATCGTAAATTATGCCAGTTTTCTTACATTAGGTACCTACCTATGTGTTTACTAACAATGTACCTACTTATGACTTAAGATTAGTAGAATAATTGAAGCTCTCTACTACGACAAACACAAAAAACGCTTTAATATCTTAAAGCGTTTGTTGTGTTTGTATTTAGCTCTCGCTAATATTAATATTAATATAATCATTTTTATTTAGTAAAAACGTTTACAAAAGGTGTACTTATAGCCAATAGTAGTATAAATATTCTATGCAATAATAGTGCCTAATAATAAACTAAAGCTAATATATTTTTAAATACAGGTGCAAGTTATGATCGTTTGGAATTAGAATGTTAGCTAGCAACCCGCCCGATCTAGGTTTATTCAAACCTGTGTTTCAGGCCATCACTTTACGTTTCAATTACATTGGACATTTTTTTTTTTTTTTGTAAAAGTGATTTAAAAATAATAAATAAATAGGTCCATGGACTAGGTGATTCAGATAAATAATAAAGGCAAACGAGGATCGAGTTAAATTTGTTCTAGACCCCGATCGATTCACTTTCGATCCCCAGTCATGGTTGGTCAGCCGAGCCCTAGAATTTACTTTCAGCTAATTGCAACTATTCTATTAGAAAAGCTAACCTGAAAACAGTAAAAAGAAATGGAATATATGCTGTGCCGTTTCAGTGGTTTTTCCCTACTGGTAACGTTTTTAAAGCTCTGAAACAGACTTTAATATAATTGAATGTCTACCTTAGTAGGTAATACTAAGGTAGACATTCTGAATGCTTATTATACGTGATTATTATTTTTAGGTTATATCTTTCAGCGAAAAGTTTGCTTCAGACGCTCTATCTGAAGCAAATACATACATTTACAAAACACATAATATCTACACATTTTACAAAAGTCAATCTTTTCTCTTTTATCTCTAAGCCCTAGAAACTCATCCTTCAAACTTGTGTAAATAAATCACTAGAACGCATACGTCGAACAAGAATAAATACTCTGTCTACTTGAAATAAAATTGAAACATTTCTTGTGATTTAGGTGCACGAGTTATAAATATTCATAAAAACATGTTGCCTGCTATTAAAATATTACTTCTGCTTGCATGCGCTACTTGCATACCGTGTACTAGATTTGATTTTGATTTACATTCTATTATATGTGCAATGAAATAAACATGAAATTGCGTTTAATTGTGATTACATCGATAATTGCGAATAATTTTCTTGCGGTTTCCGCACTGCATTATAAAGTAATTAAAAAAAAATCCATGGTGCATGATAAGTAGGCGATGAGTGCAATCGAGTAGCAGATGTTTCGGACGATGATCAGCCGACAATTATCACGCTTGCTCGCCTACATATAACGACTGCTCATTATGAAAATATCTAGCAACACTGTTTATTTACCATAATACTGTGTTACAGCAAAAACTGAACATTTTTGCAACTCAACCAATTTAAAAAGCGTCTAACTTTGTGATATATGAGTAGATAAGAGATGTTTGTGGGATATTCATGTTAAATTCTTAAAAGTATTAAATAATGTCTCCACAACTGCGAGTCTGCGACCCTTTTTAGTGTTCCACAAAAAAAAATCCAAAACGGAGCACTTACTAATTCTTCCCGGTGTCTGCGTTTGTATGATACCTACTTACCTACAGCGAGCGTATTCCGAATCCATCCACCATCTTTCATACTATTTAAGTACGTCATATATTGCAAAAGTTTCGTTTAGTAGTTCTTTTTTTATGTAAAGTAGGCAGATGTACCCACTTCCTACCGTGCCTACTTCACATCCAAAAAGAGAACTTATAAGTATGTTCGTCATATACTGCAAAAGTTTTGTTTAGTAGTTCTTTTTTGTTTGGATGTAAAGTAGGCAGATTGAGTATTGAGAAGTATTGAGCATTGAGTATTGAGTATTGAGCAGATATACTGCCTACTTCACATCCAAAAAGAGAACTTATATGTTCTTTTGAAATAAATAAATAAATACCTTCTCTTTTTTAAAGCAAATCTATAATCAATAAAATATCACGCCATAACACATCACTGACAAGCTCTTTAAGCTATTATTGATGGCATAAACTTTCCTTACGGCAAAGCCGTCGAAATTCTACGAACGAGATCGATATCAGACTGTATTCTATACTAAACGCATTAGGCCCCATCTAGTATGTTGCGTGGGCGAGACATTCCCCGAATAGCTGCTCAAATGGCTCCGACCAACATAATGACGTTTGACGAAGGCTCTCGACCTATCATCATAGAAAATGGCCGAATCACGCAAATTAGGAATGTGATACGCATCGATGCTAACAACAATCCAACGCAGAAAAAATCACATCGAACAATATACAAAATAGAGAAAGATGAGTCTCATTTATCACAGTCTGAGTAAAGTCCTTTATGATTTTTAAGGTGCTACTGAAAAATGAGTCCTACTGTGAGATGATTGGGTTAGTAATAATGTGTTGCATGTGTGAATTATGATGTTTGATAGTGGTGCAAGTTGTGGCGATGTGGCAGATAGTGGCTGGGCGCGACGGCCGCTAATGGGTGTGATAACATCTCGCGACCACGCCTCGCCGGCGACCGGTGCAGATCACACCGATGCAGGCGATGCCGCAACAAATGCGTGTTGCTCATAAACACTTGTATCTGTTGGCATCAGTTTCATTCCGACGGCCTCTCTCATGTAATGGGAAATTGGCGCAGCTGCTAATGAAGAATATTTTGATTATTGCATGGGACGCTAATATGACTACAACTTGCTATATTTTAGGACCTACCTAATTTAGGTAAAAGTTAAGGGCTTTATTACCTTTACGAAAATTCATAGGCCTGAAAGAAATATCAGAGTAGGTCTACTTATATTATTTAATAAAATCTTATATTTGGCCTAAGTATACGCAAAAAGACAAAAGGAATAAACCCTAGCCCCCAAGAAATTGTTTTTGAATTGTGTTTAAAAAGCACCTTAGTTATGAAACACTAAAAGTTTTAACGTTAAACTGTTGCATATTAACATGCTATTGTCGATTATATCACGTTTTTCCAACAGACATGTTTTTGTCGTAATTAAAAATAAAAATATTAATAACTTTATTGCGTTTGAGTGGATGAGCACGGAAAGGCGGCACGATTATGTTAAAGGTCGACGAACATCAAAGAATTGTCTACTCTGTTGGTGTACATACCAAGCAAAAATAAGGTTTATTGTAAATACTTTATAGGTGCGAGCTCAAAGTGAACGCTGACCAAATATTTTATTTCACATAGACCTACATGGGCACTTATGAAACGTCAGAAGCAAGGTGCACGGTTCCTTTTGGTCGTTCCTATGGAGAAAAGCCGGCAACAAACTCCACGGTTACTCTTTTAAAAATAATGGGCTTTTACAAAGTTTTCAAGTTACAGTGTTAATAGGTATGGGAGGACAGTGTAGCCCGTCAACAAGTACTAAGTAGAAAATGGCTTACAAAGCTACAGTCTATTAAGCCTACAACGTTCTCACTTAAACAAATTAAAATGGAATCTATTTAAAATATTACAAAAAAAAACCCTATTTAAACCAGATGACCAAATTGCCATTACAACTATAACAAATTTGAATTAAATTCTGTCCACAAGTCACTACAAAATATTTTAAATTAAAATTGTAGATATTTAATGTCAAATAATGAAGATTTATTTATTTTTATTTATTTATTTATATGCCGTTAATGAGCAGAAGGAATTATCTATCCCCCAAAATTATACTATGGCGGACACCGCAGTGATCCACCCCATGATCACCTACGGGGCCGTGGACTGGTGGCCCCGCACCAAGCTAGTTACAGCCTTCAACAAACTACAACGCATGCAAAGATTAGCCTGCATGGCAACCACGCGCTGCATGAGGACTACTCCGACTGCAGCAATCGAAGCCATGCTAGAAATACCACCACTCCACTTGTTCATACAGCAGGAAGCGACGATGGCCGCGCCGGCGGTGCGTCTTAATGCAAAAAATCTCTGGGGTAAGAGAGACACACAACACACCGCGCTGCTTACGAGAATAAATAATGAGTTCCTCTATATATATGCAACACCCAAAAAAAATTATTTGATGAAAAATACAGCAACCAAGATTGCGAAGATCACCGATGCGAGGGTTTGCGCCCTGCTGAGCTGCGCATCTTCACGGATGGATCCAAGACGGGTAATGGTACAGGTGCTGAAATCTTCTTGGAGGACTTCAACATACACATAGCCACACCATTGGGTGTTCATAACACAGTGTTCCAGGCCAAATGCATGGGTATTTCTCTTGCCGCTTCTACCATAATGGCCCGAGAAGTTAAGGACCACTCGACCCACATATTCTCAGACAGCATGGCTATTTTGAAAGCGCTAAACGGTCACACATTTGACTCTGTGCTGATATAGCCACCAGCGCCTCAACCAGGTGGGTAACCTCAATAATATAACCATTCAATGCATCAAAGGACACAGCGATTCGCTAGGCAACGATGCAGCCGATGAACTTGCCAGGAGGGGGTCGAGCATGACACCAGTGGGACCTGAAGCTATCCCGCCACTCCCCTTTGGGTACCTACACACTCTGGTAGGGAAACGAACCAGCGACGAACATCACAAACTTTGGTTGGACCAAAGTAAGTGCAGGCAGGCTAAGGATGGCCGCCTCACGAAACAGGTTCTCCGGCTAACTAAACAACAGCTGCGTAAAGTTGCACCAGCTGTTATTATATAACTAGCCATGGGTCATTTTGGCCTCTGTCATAAGAGTCACAGATAGTCCGCTGTGTAGAGCTTGTATCGAGGACGACGAGACAGTAGTTCGTGTGTTGCTAAACTGCCCGGTTGTCGCCACATACAGGGCAAAGTAATTCGGTAACCAAGGTATTATCAGTAACACCAAGGCGTTGCTGGCGTTCCTTAAGGAGCTGTAGTGGATCGAATAACCGATTTTCACACCCGTACGCAAAATACGCGCTTTGCCGTGGAGTTAGATATTGATACTGTTTGGGATCTTGAAGGAAACCACTTGTTTTGCTTGAATAACGTATAATCAGAATACTGTTTTACACCGGTTTTACACATGTACAAATCACAAGGTATTTAACTAATTCATCATAATAATGTGGCAAGAGACGTGTGCGCACTGTAAGTCTTGAGGTTAGAACGGCAGATACAACCATCTGTCAAGTTAATATTTTAGTTTGACAACTATGACATTACGTTGACGTTGACATTACTAAACAGATACCTCCACGCGTTCCTGAGAAAAAGGGTCTTGAAAGACTGGCAGACATACAGACTGACAACGAAGTGATCCAATAAGGGTTCCGTTTTTCCTTTTGAGGTACTGAACCCACCAAAAGCGTTAAACTAGGTAGGTATAGTACGTTTGTATGGGAGTGAAGTATCTAGGCAATTTCAAGGTGATTAGGTAAGTAATTAAGATTTCTTAATTAATACCAAAGCAGATAGATCCATCACGTAACACATTCCTGTCCATCAAATTATTCAGCTATTATAACGATCGTGGATCAACAGACCATCGGCGCAAGCGCAACTCGACAACATTGTTGTTAATTGTTAGCGATTTATGAACCGTGCACGGAAATATTATACGTACAGAGCGTTTCGATTACAATTGTGTAGATAATGCTTGTTACTTACATGT